>CM066044.1:254300784-259300784 GCA_033557465.1 Ichthyophis bannanicus
TTAACAGAGAGGGTGTGGTAAGCGCATCAGAGTGGTGACTGGGTAACTAACGAACCAGAGAGAGGGTGTGGTAGAGCGCATACGAGTTTGTGATAATGGTGAGCTAGGTGGGAAGGAGGAAGGGTGGTATTGTGGGACCACATCATAGTGGTTAATGGGGAGCGTAAGACAGCAGAGAGGGGTTGTGGTTGGAGCGTCAGTCGTGGGGGTAACTATTGAGCTAGGGACAGAAAGATGGTGTGCTGCGCACATCCGTGTTGTGACAGGTTAGCTTAGGGAACAGATAGAGCTGATGTGGAGCACATCTGGAGTGATGAAGGGGAACTAGGGATGAGTAGAGGAAGGAGTGTGGTAAGCGCATCAGTGATGGGTGACTGGGAACTAGGGAAAGAGAGAGGGGTTGTGGGGAGCACATCAGAGTGGTGAAGGGCCTATGGACCGAGAGAGGGTGTGGTGAGTACGATTCAGGAAGTGGTGAAGGGGGAACTACGGACAGAGTGTAGGGTGTGCTAAGCGCATCAAAGTGTTGAATGGTGGGAACTAGGGAAAGTCAGGAAATGAGTGTGGTGGCGAGCACATCAGAGGTTGGTGAAAGCGTGGGAATCTATCGTACAGAGAGAGGGTGTGTGGGGGAAGCACCATCAGAGTGTCTAATGGTGAGCTAGGGACATAGAAGAGTGCGCGGTAAGCTGCATCGTATTGGTTGTGAGATGGGGAGCTAGGACAGCGAGAGAGGGTGTGGTAAGCACATCAGTGTATAAATTGTGGAGCTAGGAGCACAGGAGAGAGGGGTGGTTTTTGAGCGCATCAGGAGTGGTGAATGGGGATCGTATGGACAGAGAGGAGATGGCGTGGGAGAGCACTTCGAGAGGGGTGTAATGTGGAACTAGGGATGGAGGAGTAGGGTGTGGGTTAAGCACATGCAATGATGGTGAAAGTGCTATATATGAGTGGTAAACAGTTATTGCCGAGGGTGTGGTGAGCGCATTCAGTTTGTGGTTGAATGGGTGGATTTTAGGATGACAGAGAACAGGGTTGTTGCTGAGCACAGTCAATGGGGTTGAATGGGAACTAGGGACAGAGAGAGGATGGTGGGGGCACAATCAGATTGGTGAAGGGGAACTAAGGAGCAGATGAGATGGTGTGGGGTACCACATTATAGTGTTGATGAGGGTAACCTAACGGCACAGAGAGAAGAGGTGTGTTTTGAGCACATCCGTGCTGAACGGGAACGAGGATTACAGTAGAGAGGGTGTGGGGAGCGCATCAGTGTGGTGAATGTGCGAGCTAGGGACAGAGAGAGGGGTGGGGAGCACATCAGAGTGGTGAAGGGGAACTAGGGACGGAGAGAGGGTGTGGGGAGCACATCAGAGTGGTGAAGGGGAGCTAGGGACAGAGAGAGGGTGGTGGGGAGCACATCAGAGAGGTGAAGGGGAACTAGGGACAGAGAGAGGGTTGTGGGTAGCACATCAGAGAGGTGAAGTGACTAGGGACAGAGGAGGGTGTGGGGAGCACATCAGATTGGTAAAGGGGAACTAGGGACAGGAGAGGGTGTGGGGAGGACCTCAGAGTGGTGAAGGGGAACTAGGGACAGAGAGAGGGTCTGGGGAGCAACATCAGTGTGGTGAATGGGGAGCTAGGGACAGAGAGAGGTTGTGTTGAGCACACTCAGTGACGTGAATGGGGTGCTATGGATGGAGAGAGTGTGTGGTGAGCGCATCAGAGTGGGGAATGGGTATCTAGGGACCGACAGAGGGTGTTGGGAGCTCATCAGAGCGGGGAATGGGGAGCTGGGGAAATAGAGAGGGTGGGCAGCAAATCAGAGTGGTGAATTGGGAGCTAGGGAGAGAGAGAGGGTGTGGTGAGCACATCAGTGTGGTGAATGGGGAACTAGGAACAGAAAGAGGGTGTGTTGAGCACATCAGTGTGGTGAATAGGGTGGTAGGGACAGAAAGGGTGTGGTGAGCACATCAGTGGTGAATGGGAAGCTAAGGACCGAGAGAGGGTGTGATGAGCGCATCAGAGTGGGGAATGGGAAGCTAGCGAAAGAGAGAGGGTGTAGTGAGAACATCAGAGTGGTGAATGGGAAGCTAGGGGATGGAGAGAGAGTGCATTGTGAGCGCATCAGAGTGGTGAATGGGGAGCTAGGGGCAGAGAGGGTGTGGGGAGCACATCAGAGTGGTGAATGGGGAGCTAGGGGCAGAGAGGGTGTGGGGAGCACATCAGAGTGGTGAATGGGGAGCTAGTGAGAGAGAGAGGGTGTGGGCAGCACATCAGAGTGGTGAAGTGGAAATAGGGACAGAGAGAGGGTGTAGGGAGCAAATCAGTGTGGTGAATGGGAAGCTAGGGCCAGAGAGGGTTGTGTGTTGCACACATCAATGGTGAATGGGCAGCTAAGGACGGAGAGAGAGTGTGTGGTGAGAGCATGAAGTGGGGGATGGGGTGCTAGGGACCGAGAGAGGGTTGTGGTGTGCACATCAGTGATGAAGAGGAAATAGGGACAGAGAGAGGGGCTGGGGAGCATGTCAGAGAGGTGGAAGGGAACTAGGGACGGAGAGGAGGAGGGTGTGGAGAGCACATCAGATAGTGGGGAATGGGAAGCTGAAGGAAACAGAGAGGAGGTTGGTGGGGGAGGGCATGAGTGTGGTGGATGTGGAGCTAGAGACAGTGAGAGGGTGTGGTGAGCACATCAGTGTGGTGAAGGGGAACTAGGGACAGAGAGAGGATGTTGTGGCACATCAGAGTGGTGAAGGGGAGCTAGGGACAGAGAGAGGGTGGGGGAGCACATCAGAGTGGTGAAGGGGAACTACGGACAGAGAGAGGGTGGGGGAGCACATCAGAGTGTTGAAGGGGTACTTGGGACAGAGAGAGGGTGTGGGGAGCACATCAGAGTGGTGAAGGGGAGCTAGGGACAGAGAGAGGGCGTGGGGAGCACATCAGAGTGGTGAAGGGGAACTAGGGATGGAGAAAGGGTGTGGTAAGCACATCAGAGTGGTGAAGTGCTATTAGGGACAGGGAGAGGGTGTGGTGAGCGCATCAGTGTGGTGAATGGGGAGCTAGTGGACAGAGAAAGGTTGTGCTGAGCACATCAGTGGTGAAGGGGAACTAGGGACAGAGAGAGGATGTGGGGGCACATCAGATTGGTGAAGGGGAACTAAGGACAGAGAGATGGTGTGGGGAGCACATTATAGTGGTGAAGGGGAACTAAGGACAGAGAGAGGGTGTGGGGAGCACATCAGTGTGGTGAATGGGGAGCTAGGGACAGAGATAAGTTGTGTTGAGCACATCGGTGGTGAAAGGGAACTAGGGACAGAGAGAGGGGGTGGGGAGCACATCAAAGTGGTGAAGGGGAACTAGGGACAGAGAGAGGGTGTGGGGAACGCATCAGTGTGGTGAATGTGCAGCTAGGGACAGAGAGAGGGTGTGGGGAGCACATCAGAGTGGTGAAGGGGAAATAGGGACAGAGAGAGGGGGTGGGGAGCACATCAAAGTGGTGAAAGGGAACTAGGGACAGAGAGAGGGTGTGGTGAGCGCAAAAGAGTGGTGAAGGGGAACTAGGGACAGAGAGAGGGTGGGGGAACACAGCAGAGTGGTGAATTGGGAGCTAGTGACAGAGAGAGAGGGTGTGGTGAGCGCATCAGAGTGGTGAATGGAGAGCTAGTGACAGAGAGAGAGGGTGTGGTGAGCGCATCAGAGTGGTGAAGGGGAAATAGGGACAAAGAGAGGGGGTGGGAAGCACGTCAAAGTGGTGAAGGGGAACTAGGGACAGAGAGAGGGTGTGGGGAGCACATCAGAGTGGTGAAGGGGAAGTAGGGACAGAGAGAGGGTGTGGGGAGCACATTATAGTCGAGAAGGGGAAATAGCGACAGAGAGAGGGTGTGGGGAGCACATCAGAGTGGTGAAGGGGAAATAGGGACAAAGAGAGGGTGTGCTGAGCACATCAGTGTGGTTATTGGGGAACTAGGAACAGGGAGAGGGTGTGGTGAGCACATCAGTGTGGTTATTGGGGAAATAGGAACAGAGAGAGGGTGTGGTGAGCACATCAGTGTGGTGAATGGGGAGTTAGGGACCGATAGAGGGTGTTGGGAGCTTATCAGAGCGGGGAATGGGGAGCTAGGGAAATAGAGAGGGTGGGGGAGTTAATCAGAGAGGGGAATTGGGAGCTAAGGACTGAGCAAGGGTGTGGGGAACACATCCAAGTCGTGAATGAGGAGCTAGGGACAGAGAGAGAGTTTGGGGATCACATCACTTTGGTGAACTGGGAGCTAGGGACAGAGAGAGGGTGTGGGGAGCACATCAGAGCGGTGAAGGGGAACTAGGGACAGAGAGAGGGTGTGGTGAGCACATCAGTGTGGTGAATGGGGAGCTAGGGACAGAGAGGGTGTGGTGAGCAGATCAGTGGTGAATGGGGAGCTAGGGACAGAGAGAGGGTGTGGGGAGCGCATCAGAGTGGGGAATGGGGAGCTAGGAACAGAGAGAGGGTGTAGTAAGCACATCAGAGTGGTGAATGGGGAGCTAGGGACAGAGAGGGTGTGGTGAGCGCATCAGAGTGGTGAATGGGGAGCTAGGGACAGAGAGAGGGTGTGGGGAGCACATCAGAGTGGTGAAGGGGAACTAGGGACAGAGAGAGGATGTCGGGGAGCACATCAGAGTGGTGAAGGGGAACTAGGGACAGATAGAGGGTGTCGGGAGCACATCAGAGTGGTGAAGGGGTACTAGGGACAGAGAGAGGGTGTGGGGAGCACATCAGTGTGGATAATGGGGAGCAAGGGACAGAAGAGAGGGTTGTGGGGAGCACATCAGTGTGGTTAATGGGGAGCTAGGGACAGAGAGAGGGTGTGGGGAGCACATCAGTGCTGGTGAATGGGGAGCTAGGGACAGAGAGAGGGTGTGTGGGAGCACATCAGCTCTGGTTAATGGGGAGCTAGGGAAAGAGAGAGTTGTGTTGAGCACATCAGCGGTGAATGGGGTGCTAGGGACGGAGAGAGTGTGTGGTGAACGCATCAGAGTGTGGAATGGGGAGATAGGGACCGATAGAGGGTGTTGGGAGCTCATCAGAGTGGAGAAGGAGGAGCTAGGGAAAGAGAGAGGATTGGTGAGCACATCAGTGTGGTGAATGGGTAGCTAGGGACAGAGAAAAGGTGTGGTGAGGACATCAGAGTGGTGAATGGGGAGCTAGGGACAGAGAAAAGGTGTGGTGAGGACATCAGTGTGGTGAATGGGGAACTAGGGACAGAGAGAGGGTGTGTTGAGCGCATTAGTGTGGTGATTTGGGAACTAGGGACAGAGAGAGGGTGTGGTGAGCACATCAGAGTGGTGAATGGGAAGCTAGGGGCAGAGAGAGGGTGTGTTGAGCGGATCTGTGTGTTGAAAGGGAGCTAGGGACAGAGAGAGAGTATGTTGAGCGCAGCGGAGTGGTGAATGGGGAGCTAGGGACAGACAGAGGGTGAGGTGAGACCATCAGATTTTGTGAATGGAGAGCTAGGGAAAGAGAGTGTGTGGGGAGGACATAAGAGTGGTGAGTGGGTGCTAGGGACAGAGAGAGCGTTGTGGTGACATCATCAAGTGGTGAATTGGGAGCTAGGGACAGAGAGAGGGTGTGGGAAGCACATCAGAGTTGTGAGTGGGGTGCTTGTGACCGATGAGAGGATGTGGTGAGCGCCTCAGTGTGGTGAATGGGGGAGCTAGGGACAGACAGGTGGGGTGGTGAGCGCATCAGTGTTGTGAATGGGGAGGGTAGAGACAGAGAGAAGGTTGTGGCGAGGACATCAGAGTGGTGAATGGGGAACTAGGGACCGAGAGAGGGTGTTGGGGAGCAGAATCAGTGTTGTGAATGGGGAGGGTAGAGACAGAGAGAAGGTGTGGGCGAGGACCTCAGAGTGGTAAATGGGGAGCTAGCGACAGAGAGACGGTGTTGTCAGCGCATCAGAGTGGTGAATGGGGAGCTCGAGACAGAGAGAGGGTGTGGGGAACACATCTGAGTCGTGAATGAGGAGCTAGGGACAGAGAGAAGGTGTGGAGAGCACATCAGTATGTTGGATGCGGAGCAAGGGGCAGAGAGAGGGTGTGTTGAGCGCTTCAGTGTGGTGAATGGGGAGCTAGGGACAGACAGTGTGTGGGGAGCACATCAGTATGGTGACTTTGGATCTAGGGACAGAGAGAGGGTGTGGGGAGCACATCAGAGAGGTGAAAGGGGAGCTAGTGACAGAGAGAGGGTGTGGTGAGCACATCATAGTAATGAATGGGGAAATAGGGACAGAGAGAGGGTGTAGTGAGCCCATCAGAATGGTGAACGGGGAGATAGGTAATGAGAGTGGTGTGGTGTGCACATCAGTGTGGTGAATGGGGAGCTAGGGACAGAGAGAGGGTGCGGTGAGCACATCAGCGTGGTGAATGGGGAGCTAGGGACAGAGATAGGGTGTGGGGAGCACATCGGAGTGGTGAATGGCGAGCTAGGGACAGAGAGAGGGTGTGGGGAGCACATCGGAGTGGTGAATGGGGAGCTAGGGACAGAGAGGTTGGTGAGCTGGATCAAGATGACAAAACAGGAGTTAAGCCCAGCACTTGCCAAAATCGCTAATGAATCTTGCCTCATAACATCTATCATCTGCCCCACCGTCAAAAAACCTGAACTCGACCTCAAACCGTTATCGAGCCTCCTATTCACCATGAAAATCATAGAGAAGGCAGTGCCACAGCAACTTCAGGACCACTTGGACAAAAGCACTCCTACTTGATCCACAGCAACATGGGTTCAGACTCTCATGTATCATTGGTAATACATTAATCAAAGGAATACAGACGAAGCACACCATTTACACCCTTACCTTTCTGGATATATGGCGGCATTTGACACTGTTCTCCCAGGACAAGCAGGATGAGTCAGCCACAAGTGCTGATGTCATCCGACGGAGCCGAAGACGGAAGTACTCTCATTAGCCCAGAAGGCTTTAGTGGCCCCACCTCTAGATCCGCCCCTAGCTGGTCAGATTTTCGTCTTCCGCCTTGCCAGCAAGACGTTTTTTTTATTTTGCTCTCACTCACCTCTACCATGAAGTAACCAGGCTTCAAGAAGTGTACGGGGTGTTCCAGAAAGATGGCTAATTCCGACACTCATCATCTCTGTCTGCGATGTCTGGGTAAGGAGCACCCCGTTGAAGACTGCTCCGCCTGCGGCCGCATGTCTCCCCTGGCCCGCAAGTCCCGCAAGCGTGCTCTCCGGGAGTTATTCTCCCCCACCGCTGATGCTGTTCCTGCTATTGATGTTGCCGCGGCCGTGGCTCCCTCCATCATGGCCTCCTCTTCTGCTCCCAGACCGGCCAGGGACGTGCCGGGTTCGGCCTCCGTCTCCCGCCGTGAAGCTGACTCTCCGCTGGCCATGTGCGTTCCTTCCATGGATGCGGCCATGTCTGCTGGGCGGTCCTCCGCCCCTCTTCTGGCTGCTGCTGCCTTCCGGGTTCCGGTTTGCCGGCTCTGACCCCCCTGTGCGCTCGGCGCAGCGCTGAAAGACACCAGGAATCAACGGCGCAGTAAGCGATCGAGGGACCCTTCCCGCAGGCGCAGAGGCTCCCGAAGCAAGTGGGCAGCCTCCAAGCGCCAGCGCCACTCAAGGCATCGCGGTAGGAGTCACTACCGCCGCTCCAGCAGTCCTCTCCAGCGCCGAAGCAAGAGGAAACGGAGCAGGAGCAGCTCCTGCAGCGCCGACAGGCTCAGAGCACGGCACCGACGTGACAGCTCAGCAGAAGGCTCCGACAGCCACAGCAGCTCCTCCAGCAGTTCCTCTGACCACAGGAGAGTTCGTAAGTCCTCCGACTCTTCCAGCTCTTCAGACTTCAGTCTCTCCTCCAATGAAGGGGACATCTCTCTCCTCTCCGGCTTTTCTTCCCCCTCTCAGGAACTTATTGAACCTCTTAACGCTCCGCAGCTTCAGGTTCCTGATACCCTGAACCTCCTCAATGATATGTTGCGGCAATGGGCCTCCACACTCTCAAGTCTTGCCTCACAGCGGTTGCCTCAGACCCTGGCCCAGCCAGCGGTGCCTGCCGCTGAGGCTGCGCAGACAACCTCCGTCCCTCCTGCAGCGGCTGATGCTCCTCCCCCTCCCTCGGGAGACGTCTCTGCAGAGGTGTCGCAACCTGAGGCGCTATCTCACAGTGACTCTCTTTCCATTCCTGCTACCGACATTCCTCTGGATCATTCCACCCCTCCCGAGGACCTATCCTACTACAAATATGTGCGTAAAGTCCTCTCCTCACTATCTATTACATCAACGGAGGCCACGGACCAACGAGCTGAGGTCCAGAATGCGCTTAAGTTTGTCGACACACCCAGGACGACCACCTCTCTGCCTATTCACCAACTTCTCAGAGACAACCTCTCCAAGACATGGCAGACCCCCGCATCCAACCACCCCTGCCCGCACAGACTGGATTTTAAGTATGTGATCCAACCCATGCCCGGCTTCGACAAACAGCAGCTACCCCATCAATCCATTGTAGTGGAATCTGCCCTGAAGCATTCCAAATCCTCTCGTAGCTCCCCCAACGTGCCTCCGGGGAAAGACAACAAGCTGCTGGACGACGTGGCAAAGCACATCTACCAAGGGGCCATGCTGAATGCACGGATCACGGCACACCAGTTCCAGCATGCCATTTAGTCATAGTAGGAGATGGTCAGAGAATCACTACCAAACTGATCATAACACCCCCAGGATAATTTACCAACACCTATTATACATTCCTTTACAAAATATTTAAAAAAACCCAACTGTGCAAGAATCACCAACAACAGTTATTGAAATGTGCACTCATAAATACTAGATCTACACACCAAAAATGGCCAGCAATCACCGACCTTATAACATCCTATAACCTTGATGTGTTAATTATCACTGAGACTTGGCTATCAGACTGTGACAATGTGATCATCAACCAAATGACACCAACAGGATTTTCGCCATACACTTGCCACAGAGCCAAACAAAAAGGAGGAGGGGTCCTCATCCTTGCAAAAACAGAACTCAAATTTAAATTAGTCGATGCATCCACCTCAGAGCACCTTGACATTATCACTGTATCAAACAACCAATGTACAATCAATGCACTATACAGAGCCCCAACACCTTCCTCCGATGACCTACCAACAATCATCAATCTTGCATGCAACTCAAATAACTCACGATCCTCAAACTGGCTAATGGGGGACTTCAATCTCCCCTCACTGCCTGAAGCACAAGCACGAACCTTCCTCGAAGCGCTCTATGACCTTGACTACAAGCAACTAGTGAACTCCCCAACGCATGAAAAAGGCGGTACCCTCGACCTTATTTTTGCGCCCCAGTCTATAGTCAACACCTCTCCTCCGCTGTTGACCTCCATATCTCCAGTACCGTGGTCTGATCACAAACTCCTAAAATTCCAAATACCTAGCACCTGCTTACCCAATAACAAGGCCAGGACTAATATCCCAGATCACGGAACACCAACGACACGATTCTGCGCACTCAACAAGGAGGATGTACTTATCAAGCTTCTTCCACAACTGGATGTACCAACCCTTGACCCTGACGAACTTGTAGCAAATTGGAATAATAGCATCAGAACCTTAGCCTGTATCTCATCTGCCAACAAGTTACCCACAAAACGCAGACATGCACCCTGGTACTCATCTGACCTTCGATCATCCCTTTTACAACTACGTAAACTAGAAAGACGATGGCGAAAAAAAGCAAACTACCATAGCCCACCAAAACTACAACTCATATCTAGCATTACACAGAGAGAAAATAAGTGAAAAAAGGAAACAATATCATTCAATGATTCTAAAAAGATCACTGAATAAAACACACGACCTATTTAATATAGTAAAATCACTAACAGGTGACCCTTCACCAGCAAGCCCACACATGCTCAACCACAGGATTATTCGGACTACTTACAATCCAAAATGATACAATCCAACATGACCTCATCTAACGGCAGCTCGTCCAATATCTTAGTACACCAAAACCTACAACACTACTTAAATTTTCTGCAGTATCTACTAAAGAAATTGAAGACACTATTGCCTCCATCAATCTCACCACAGCTCCCAATGACCCCTGTCCAGCAAGTTGGATAAAGGAACTTCGACATGAACTAAGCCATGCATTATGTAAAATAACTAACCAATCACTATCAAGGGGCATCTTCCCCCAAAGTTTAAAACATACATCGATCAGACCCCTGCTAAAGAATAGTCGCCTTGATACATCCAAAGTTGAATCGTACAGACCCATATCAAGCATTCCACTGCTTGCTAAGATCATCGAGAAAATAGTCCAGCGTCAGATCCATCAGCACATCGATGACGAGGCACCCCTCGATCCAGCCCAACATGGCTTCAGGGAATCGCATGGAGTAGATACCATCTTAACTACCCTATTCAACAAGCTAATCACAGGAATTGACAACATACACCAAGGTTTCGTCCTCATCTTTCTTGACATTGCTGCCGCATTTGACTCTGTGAATCACAATATACTATTACAACGCCTCCAAGAAAAAGGATTACTGGGAACTGCATTACAATGGTGTGAATCATACTTAACTAACAGATGGCAGCAAGTAAAAGCAGGTAACACGTCCTCTGAACCATTCTTACAGAAGCAGGGAGTGCCACAGGGATCATCCCTGTCTGCTCTATTATTTAACATTTATATGCAGCCTATCTGCTCCCTGATACGCTCATTAAATGTAGAATGTCTCGTGTATGCTGACGACATACTACTATACATTCCATTTACCATAGAACAACCTGATTTTTCCCCTATCATCAGATGCTTTGATGCAGTGGCTGAATGGCTTCTCACACAAAACCTGAGGATTAATCATAGCAAAACTGATGTCCTATTTGTCACAAGGAATCAGAAATTCACCCCACCACCCAACCTGCAAGTTAAAAACGCTGAACTAAAGACAAAAAGACACAATTCGCTACCTAGGCATCACCCTAGATCAGCGATTGGCTATGACAACCCACGTAAAGACCGTTACCAAAGCAATATACCACAAAATACGAACCCTTCGCCACACCTCCTCCCACTACTGGACTTTTCAGACTATCGAACCATATTTCAAGCCCTAGTGATCCCACACATAGATTTCGCGAACACCATCCTCCATGGTCTTCCACAAGCAACCCTCAACCCACTTCGGCTGGCCATGAACTCAGCTGCTAGGGTTCTCACAGGGACATCAAGATTAGAACATATAACCCCAGTAATGAAAAACCTACATTGGCTGCCACTACAAGCCCGAACTCAATACAAGGTACTGGTCATGACCTTCAAGGCACTGAATAATCAATCACCCACACCAATCAGTAAACTGCTCAACAACATACCCAATACCAGAGTCAGAAGACCTACACTACTGAACATGCTAACTGTACCTAAGCTCACCACAAGATGTACAAAGGCAACTACCAATAGAGCTTTTTCAATTTATGCCCCAACAGCCTGGAATGAACTTCCCGCTAGTATAAGATCCATAACCAACCTCACCTCCTTCAGAAAGGCAATAAAACACCACCTTTTTCTAATTCACTATCCTGAAACCATGCCCGAAAAACATAAGTCATTTGCACTCACACCACACACTAACTGCCCTATCACTCAACATGAAAATGGCTAGATGCTCCTCTCCTTTAGATATACACATCATAAATCTACCACCTGACCTATAAATACCCACGGTTTATGAGAATAGATAACTCTATGTAAATACTTGTATATACCATGTGAATAGTTTTCCCTGTTATCCCAGTTTGATTATGCCATTGTTCTATGTAAGCACATGTTCCATGTAAGCCATGTTCTATGTAAGCACATTGTGATATTTATGCATTGTTGCTTGTTCAGTTTTAATGTAAACCGCGCTGATTTCAATAGCGCGGTATATAAAAAATAAAAATAAATAAAATAAATAAATAAATTTACCAGGACTTACTGGTGGCCAACGTCAAATCCGCCATCACCCAACTAACTGAAACTCCTGCAGACCTGAACTCTACCCTGGCGGACCTCGAGGACTGTACCAAGCACCATGGCCGGGCGGCCCACGACACCTTTGAAACCGCCGTCAGAGTCGCCGGGACTGCCATCTCTGCACGCTGGTTTGCCTGGCTTAGGGCCTCAGACTTACGAACTGATTCACACGACAAGATTGCGGACACCCCCTGCACCAGAGATTCCCTTTTAGGACACTGTGAATGATATGCGTGAACGTTGCACCACGCTTCAAACTCTCGAGGAATTTACAGAGCGCCCTCGTCCCTACCGTAAAGGGGGCTCCCAATACTCCTCTAATCACAAAAACAACAACTATTACCGGAAATGGCAACAGCCCAAGTACAAACGACAGTCTTACAATCAAACTTACAGGCAGAAGCCGCGACAGCGGGAGCGTACACAAAAGAAATCTGCGCCCGCCACCGCGAAAGCAAACCCTAGTTTTTGACGGGGGACGGGGGACGGTTGTCAGCCTTCCAGCGCTCATGGGAGAGGATAACAACAGACCGTTGGGTGCTCACTATTGTCAAACAAGGCTACTGCCTACAATTTTCCTCCACCCCGCTTCAACGCTTTCTTCCTCCGAACAAGGTCCCCCGCAACATCTTGCTCCCATGACCTCGGAGATTGTCTACCTCCTGAAGGCCAAGGCCATAGAGCCGGTCCCCCCCAGCGAGACCAACTCAGGATTCCACTCCAGGTACTTTCTCGTCCCCAAGAAGTCGGGGGGGTTCGACCCATCCTCGACCTCCGGGACCTCAACAGGCACATAACGAAGGAGAAATTCAGGATGCACTCCTATCGTACATTCTACCCCTCATCCACCCCAACCAGTGGTTGGCCTCCCTGGATCTCCAAGATGCCTACACTCACGTCCCCATTCTCCCTCACCACAGGAAATTCCTGCGTTTCCAGGTAGCGGGCAGTCACTACCAATACAGAGTCCTCCCCTCCTCCCCTTCGGCCTCTCTCCTGCCCCGAGAGTTTTTCACACACGAAATGTGTAGCAGTGGCGGCTGCGCACCTGCGCAAAGAAGGGTAATTGTGTTCCCTTACCTGGACGACTGGCTATTCTCTGCCCCCTCCCCCTCAGAGCTTCAGAGGGCGGTCAGGAAGGCCACGGCACTGCTTGCCTCTCTGGGCTTTCTGGTCAACTATGCGAAGTCTCGCCTCACCCCAGTGCAGAGGCTGGAATTTATCGGGGCCTACATAGACACTACTCAATCCAAGGCCTTTCTCCCCCTGAGCAGAAGGCACACCATCATCAATCTTGCCCTTCAGGTCTCCAGCTCTTCACGCTCGATGGCAAGAACCATTCTTCGCTTCCTGGGGCACATGGCAGCTACCACCCATGTTCTCCCCCTTGCCTCAACTCTAGGTTGGGGAGCCCATTGCGCCGGTACTCACATGCAGGGCTTGTGGTCGGCTCACGAGAGAGACCTTCACAGCAACATCCTTGAGCTCAGAGCTGTCCACCACGCACTTCTGGCTTTTCGGGAGCTTATAAAAGGAAGAACCGTAAAGATTCAGACGGACAATCAAGTAACGATGTTCTACATAAACAAGCAAGGGGGCACTGGATCTCAACCTCTGTGCAGAGAAGCCCTACGCACTTGGCGCCTGGCCCTCTCTTACAGGTGCAGCCTCCAAGCCTGCTACCTTCCAGGGGAGGAGAATGTCATCGCCGACCGGCTCAGCAGACAATTGAACCCCCCACGAATGGACACTCCACGAAGAGGTGTCATCGCCCCTTTTCGCGAGATGGGGCCACCCCCTGATCGACCTCTTTGCATCTCAAGAGAACTCCAAATGCCGCCTTTTCTGCTCCAAACGGCCTGCGTCACTCAGAATAGCGGCAGACGCCTTCGATGTGACCTGGAGCCAGTGGCCTCTTGTCTACGCCTTCCCCCCCCCCCCACCCTGCTAATTGCTTGGACGATTCAACAGCTGATCAGGGACCAAGCGTTGGCCATTCTGGTAGTTCCCTACTGGCCCAGGCAAATCTGGGTCCCCTACCTGCACCGCCTAGCGCTGGAACCCCCCATCCATCTCCCATTGAGACCAGACTTACTCTCGCAGGACAACGGAGCTCTCTTACATCCCAACCTGCGGATGCTATCGCTGACTGCATGGAAACTGAGAGGCTGACCCTCGCCCAATTCAATCTCCCGGCAGAGGTCCAACAATCATTCTGGCATCTCGGCGCCCTTCCACCAGGAAAGCCTACAGCCTCAAATGGCGCCGTTTTAGCATCTGGTGCGCATCCCAAAGTCTGGACCCCTTCTCATGCCCGGTGCCCCTGCTCCTCCAATACCTCACTTCTCTCTCAGCTCGGGGCCTGAAGACCCAGTCCATCAAGGTCCACCTGGTGGCCATAGCGGCCTTCCACCACCAAGCATGTGATGGATCGATAGCAACTACCTCTGATAGTTCGCTTCATGAAAGGTCTGACCAACCTCCATCCCCCGGTCCGCCAACCTGTACCTCCATGGGACCTCAACGTCGTCCTTGACCAGCTCACCGGTGAGCCCTTCGAACCGCTGCAGCACGCTAACCTGAAGTTAGTCTCTTGGAAAACACTATTCCTCATCGCTATAACTTCTGCCAGATGGATCTCCGAGCTACACGCCTTGGTAGCTCATCCGCCTTACACCATACTCCACCAGGACCGAGCCTGCCTGCGAACACACCCCAAATTTGTCCCCAAGGTGGCCACAGCCTTCCATATCAATCAGACCATCGAACTACCCTGCTTCCTACCAGGGACACACTCTGACCCAGAGCAACAGCACCTGCATACCCTGGACTGTGTTAAAGCGCTACGATGCTACCTGAAGCGGACTTCATCCTTAAGGAAGGGTTATCAACTCTTCGTTTCATACGATCCTAACAAGCCCGGGCGCCCAGTATCCAAGCGTACCCTGTCCATCTGGATCTCCTCCTGCATCTCCCTATGCTTGTCAAGAGCGGGAGCACCTCCTACCTCAGGAATCAGGGCTCACCATTTGCGGGCGTTGGCCGCCACCATCGCCAACCTGCGCTCCATTCCGGTCCCCAACATCTGCAGAGCGGCCACATGGGCCTCGATCCAGACCTTCCAAAAACACTACTATCTGGACATGACAAATCAGAGCGGCTCCACGTTTGGCCTTGCCGTGCTGTCTGCGGCAACAGCCACAATGGACTCTGCCTGAAACGAACTGCTTCGCCCTCGTTGGCGTTTGTTCTCTGATATTGTACTTTTTAAGAAGAGACTGCTATGAGTATTGCATATGTTCATAAGAGTTGCACAGTATTTGTACATTTTCTAAGAATTGCACGGTTTGCACAATGTTCCAGAGTTGTTCTGAGTGTTGCACAATTGTGTTGTTGCCTAGTTGTTGCACTTGTCTGCACGGTTCCGTGAAACTGCACATTAAACTCTTGTTGCACCTTACGCTCTGGCTTGTCTCATTCACTTGTGGCTGACTCATCCTGCTTGTCCTGGGAGAAAACAGAGTTACTTAGCTGTAACTTGAGTTCTCCAGGGACAGCAGGATAAGTCAGCCACACCTTCCCACCCTCCTCCCCGGCGGGGGGGGGGGGCCTTTGCCTATCCGCCTCCTAGCTCTTGCACCGGCTCAGCTGGGGAAACTCTGACCAGCTAGGGGCGGATCTAGAGGTGGGGCCACTAGCCATGCCATCCATCTGGCAGAAGTTATAGCGATGAGGAATAGTGTTTTCCAAGAGACTAACTTCAGGTTAGCGTGCTGCAGCGGTTCAAAGGGCTCACTGGTGAGCTGGTCAAGGACGACGTTGAGGTCCCATGGAGGTACAGGTTGGTGGACCGGGGGATGGAGGTTGGTCAGACCTTTCTTGAAGCGAACTACCAGAGGTAGAGTTGCTATCGATGCATCACCTGCTCGGTGGTGGAAGGCCGTTATGGCCGCCAGGTGGACCTTGATGGACTGGGTCTTCAGGCCCCGAGCTGAGAGAGAAGTGAGGTATTGGAGGAGCAGGGGCACCGGGCATGAGAAGGGGTCCAGACTTCGGGATGCGCACCAGATGCTAAAACGGCGCCATTTGAGGCTGTAGGCTTTCCTGGTGGAAGGGCGCCGAGATGCCAGAATGATTTGTTGGACCTCTGCTGGGAGCCACTAGCCATGGGCTAATGAGAGTACTTCCGTCTTCGGCTCCGTCGGATGACGTCACCACTTGTGGCTGACTTATCCTGCTGTCCCTGGAGAACTCAAGTTACAGGTAAGTAACTCTGTTTATCTCACAGCATCCTTCTACACAGACTAGAGGAAACTGGCATTTAGGACTAAGTTCTACAATGGTTCCAGTCATACCTAACAGACAGATATCAATTAATACGAACTAATACCGACACCTCCACCCCCTACCATCAGACACAAGAGATACCACAAGGCTAATCTTTTTCGGCACTGCTTTTTAACATCTACTTATAGCCACTCTGTGCTATAATAGTCACACAACATCAACTTTCACATATATGCAGATGACATTATGCTTTATGATCCAATAACCACCACAAATCCATTATACCAACAATTAACAGACTGCTTTGATGATGTTTCCAACTGGCTCTAAGAGAATAATCTCCAAATCAACCTCAATAAGACAGAAGCACTGTAGGTAACTAACGACCAAGCCTTCACCCCACCATCACATCTCTACCTGGGAGCAACCCAGATAAGAGTCCAGAAACAAATAAAGTACCTGGGAGTCATTCTCGAACAAACCCTCTCATTCAAGCAGCAGATTATGCAAACAGGAAGGACAATATTCTTCAAAACCATGACGTTTACAGCGCCTCAGACCACTTCTAGACTCCTATGACTTCTGATCAGTGGTACAAGCGAAGACTCTTTTCCCCATCTGGACTTCTGTAATATGATCTATCAAGGACTTCCACACTCCACTCTCAATCCACTGCGGAAAGCCTCATCATGACAGCCAGGATCATTCCAAGGGGTGAAGAAATATGGCCACATCACCCTGGTCCTGATGCATCTCTACATCTCCCACTGGGGGGCTAGGACTGGTAATGGGTTATAGGGGGGGGGGCTTAAACTGAAAATGGGGTGATGGGGGGTTAGGACTGTAAGTGGGTTGATGGGGGGGCTAGGACTGGTATTGGGTTGGGGGGTTGCTAGGACTGGAAATGGGCTGATGGGTGGCTAGGACTGGAAATGGGCTGATGCAGGGACTAGAAGGGAATGGATGCTGGGTGAGGCTGGAACTAGAAGGGAGCTGATGTTAGGGGAGGATTAGAATGGGATGGGGCTGGAAGAGTAAAATGGAGAAGGGAAAAATATTTTGTGTGGAAGGGTTAAAAAATCTACAATTGGCCGGGTATTGGGAGAGTAAGTGGGGATTGAGGATGGAGGGGTAAAATTTGAGTGGATGAAATAGGAATGAGGAAAGAGCAAAAGGAGAAAGATTAGTATGTTAAAGCAGATGTAGAGAGAGAATGGAAAAAAACTAGAAGAGAGAAGAAAGGACAAATGGACAGCAGACGATGGAGAGTTAGCGGAAGACACGAAGAAACCAGAAGAAAGTGGCTGGAGCAATTGCAGCTGAAAAAAATGCACAAAAGGTAGAAAAATATCTCTTTATTTTGAATTTATTAATTGGAATATGTCAGCTCTGGTAAATGTGCATCATTAACGTCTGCGCTTTGTTTAGTACAAGAGCAAATTAATGTATAGTTTTATTTCTACAGTGTTGTACATTCCAAGTTTGGCTTTTGGGATTCCCAGTTTAATTATTGTCTTCCTGTTTCTAAATTGTGATTACTTGTTTGGTGATGGTCTATGTTCTGCATGTGTAACTGAGCTGAGGTGTTCTGTTTATATAATTCCTATTTGACATTGCCACTTGTTCTCTTTCCCCAGTAGGTCATGTATTGTTGTTCTCTGAAATGTATTGGTTTAATATTTGCAGTGTTGCCTTTTGATTGGTAGAGTATGGTGCTTTGTGAGTCCTGGTAGTGCTGTTAGGAAAAGGCGGGTTTGCTATGGGTTCTAAATGGGCAGTGTTTGTAGTAGTTCCTAATGTGTCTGGCAGTTGGCACTGGATTATAGTAATGTAGAAATCTTTTAGTCTTTCTTTATCCATACACTCATTAAGAGGCACGTTTACTAAAAGTTTAGTATATGGTAACATTATGCAAATATTTATGCAAATGAGGCCTCTTAAGCAAATGAGGCCCCGCACCCCCCTTGGGCCGCCCCTGCTGGGGGCCCACAATTTTTGTTGGCGTAGGGCCTCACTCAAGGTAAATCCGGCCCTGGCCACATGAAAGGATAAAGTACAACCTCCAGACCTGTACCCGTTCTTTTGAACTCTACGCACCCTCCACATGGAACCCCCTACCAACCAAAATCAAAACAAGGATTTTTGTTAGAAAACAATTAAAGACCCACTTATTCAGAGAACATTTCGGGACAGATCTGAGCACCATACAGTGAACACATGCCCACACTAACCACCAGAGAAATATGGACTGAGAAGCAAAGAATTGTAGATATGTTAAGAAAATCTGATGCATATCAAAACAGGAATGTAAATAAACAAAACTCCCCTCCCTGGTGAAGGTATAAACCCCCTCCCCCCTCTGTAAATAAGTTATCCCATACTTCAACTTATCTACTGTTGTTTTTTGTGAATCGCTTTGACACGGTGAAAAGAGGTATATAAGCATAGCTAAATAAATAAACAGTAGCGAACCAGAATAAAAAGCTCTAGGGGTGAGAATGTGGTGTTTAAAGTAACTGAGGAGTAGCAGTGATTCCAATAATGCAGAGGAGTAACATGGTCAGATTTGGCAGCATTAGAAAGAGATGCATTTCCCTG
This sequence comes from Ichthyophis bannanicus, assembly GCA_033557465.1. NCBI lineage: Eukaryota > Metazoa > Chordata > Amphibia > Gymnophiona > Ichthyophiidae > Ichthyophis > Ichthyophis bannanicus. The sequence goes on from CM066044.1 coordinate 254,319,695, forward strand.
TACTGTGTAAAATATCAAGACTGAAAATAAAATTATTTTTTCTATCTTTGTTGTCTGACCATTTTATTCTCTAAACATGCTAGTCCCAATCTGAGGTTTCTACTTTCCTCTGTCTTCTCTTAGTTCTCTTTCTATGGTCTCTAGTCCATCTGCCATTTCTCCGCATTTGTTTTCTTAACTTCATCCCATCTTGGATATGGATCTTTTCCCTTCAGCTTTCTTCCATTAATTTTCTGTCTGTCCACTCAAACTTCACTACTCTTTCTTATTATTCAGTCCTCAATCCCCCTCTTTTTTACTCCATCCACTTTTCAACCCTCACCCCAGTCCTCCCATTCCCCACCTCGTTTTTCCTGGTCCATTATACCCCATTCTTACTCATGTTCTCTCTCTCACCCTCGTCCCCATTCAGTGTGTTTCTCTCTCTCACACACTCTTTTTCCCTCTAGCCAGTATCTCTGCTCCTTCTCCTCTCTCCCTATCCTTCTATGTCTGCCCTCCCCCTTCCTATTCCCCTGTATCCAGCATCTCTCCCATCTCCATACCACTATCCCCAAACTAGTACTCCTATGTCAAGCATCTCTCCATCTCTTTCCCTCGTCTCCCCTCTCTCCCTATTACCCCCATGTCCTGCATTTCCCCCTCCCCTTTTTACCCCCATGTCTAGCATCTCTCCTCTGTCTCTCTCTGTCGCCACCCCCCCATACCCAGGATCTTCCTATAGTCTCCCTATAACCTATATCCATCATCACCACTCCATCTCCCCTTCTTGCTTATCTCTATGCCCCCTTCCCATGTCCACTATCTCCCTTCATCCCCCTCGCACCTCTAATTTGTCCTCTCTGCCTCCCTATTCTCACCCCCCCCCCCCCATACTGAGGGCTGAGCCTGGCAGTGATCGTGGCAGAGAGGGCCAAGCCTGTCCATAGGAGTATCGTGTCTCATGAGCAGAGGTCCTTTAAGGAAGCAATCATGGTGGAGAGAGGGCCGAGCCTGCCTGTAGGAGTAGCATGTCCCATGGGCAGAGACTATTAAAGACAGCGATTGCAGCTGGTCCCACGCGCAGGCTCTGCTTCTCCGGCCTCACTTGTCATCCTGCTTGGGGGGTGGGGGTGTCTAGTGATGGCACCCCCTAAAGGTCAGCACACCCCTGACACACTTACCCACTTACCGGGAGTGATGCTGTATATTTCCCACTGTATTTATGAATTTGCCACTTTTTGGTTCTCGTTTGCTGATTTAATTCTATAAAGTGCTTTTTCTCTTGTTTTGGAAATTCTCATCTAGACCTGTTTGTCGGAATGCCTGTCCTAGTTTATTAATGGATGCAGACTCTGGCCATTTACTTTCATACTGTAAAACCTTTCGTGCATTCGGATCTGTTGATGTTGTTAAGTAGACCTGGATCCCTATGATGGTCACTAGTTTCTCAAGATATTTCAGAGGCCAGTCTACAATTCCAAAGCTATACAAGAGTACGAGAATTACAAGCTGATTGACGGCTTAAATCTTATTCTTTGATTTAGTGCATGTTTCAGAATCAGTTTCAGTCTCCTAAAGTACTCTTTGCTGATCTTTTCTCAAAATACTTTATGCTGAATTGTTGCACCTTCCTCTACTCCTTGGTATTTATATCTATCTTCATATTCAAGTTCCTGTTTGTTTTAGTCATCAATTAGAGAGATGTTTTCAGTTGTTCTTAATTTTCCTACAAGGAAGGTTGCCTTAGCACATTTGGAGTGGAGGAGTGGCCTAGTGGTTGGGGCAAGGTACTTCAGGCTGGAAGGTCGGGAGTTCAAATCCCACTACAGGACAGCAACCTTGGGCCGGAAGGACTGGGGTTTCTAGTCCCACAGGTGCTCCTTGTGGTCTTGGGCAAGCCACTTAAACCCTCCATAGCCCATGTTCCCTGTAAAATAGTTATCTCCAAGTTATAATGCCCTGTTCAATGTAATTTCAGTTTGTTCAATGTAAACCGCACTGATGCAGAATAGCGCGGTATATAAGAGAATATAAATAATAAATAAATAAATTTGTCCAGCCCAAATATCATTCTGATGTCATCGGAGAAGCTTTTTACTACATGGAGTTGTTCAGCTATATGTTTATCATTGGAATTAAAGAGCTTCAAATCATCAGTAAGTGATGTCACCACTCAGTCTTTGCAGCTTTAGGGTTAAGGCTAAAACCATACCCCAAAGAGTTAAGAAGTGCATTCAAACGATTAAGTGCTGTACAAAGCAAGAATGGTGACAAGGAATATCCTTGAAAGATTCTTCACTGGATATTGATATTAGGAATGATGAACTGTCCATCTGCATACTGTAGGTAGAGTGGTTTGCCACATTTTTATGGTGAAATTGATGTAGTCAATTACTTTAGAATTTATTTTTACATTTCAAGGCAATTTATGATCCAGGAATGTGGGTCACAGACAAATGCTTTCTTATAGTCAAATCCATGCTACCCTAAGATTTCTGCTTTTCTTTGCACTAGTCATGATGGCTTTGTTTAATGATTGCTGATCTTTGGTTCCATATTCTCCCCTTTTGTTACCTTTCTGTTCTACTGCCATGATATTATTGGAATCAATATGATCATGCTTTCTGTCAGCATAAGAACATAAGAATCTAAGAAATGCCATACTGGGTCAGACCCAGTATCCTTTTTTCAACATTGGCCAATCCAGGTCACAAGTACCTATCAGGTTTCCGAAAAGGAGTCCAACAAAAGCTCAAGTCCTAGCAATGGGGGACCAAGGACGCTAAAGAGCAAAGAAAGAGGCCAGTCCCTCTATATGTGGAAGAGACTTTACTGAATAACCCTTACACTAACAGTGTTTCGGCCCTATGAGCCTTCATCAGAGGGTATATGTAACCAACCTTCAACAAAACAGATAACAAACATAAATCAAATCATATTGAAATCTATACATGTACAATATATCTTAAAAATAAAATAATTGAAAAGATAAAACATGCATATTGTTGCAGCTATCAGTTAAAAACAACTAAAACAATTTAACTGTATCATACATTAACAATAATACAGAATCCAATAAAAGAACAAGAAAATAATACATAAAATGTACCAAAAAATAAAATTTTGATATATAACTGAAATTAAAAAGGGAGGGGAGATGGCTATTTCAGAAGTAGAAAAGAAAAAAATTCAAATTCATGTCCTAATGATTATCAAAAGAATCATCACAACGGATGATGTTAATAATAGTTCACAGATTACTTATAGTAGGTCTGTAATCTCATATTTCAGTTCTTTGAACACCCTCAGCTGTTTGTCATCTGCTCTAGGTGATTTGCTACTCTTCAGTTTAGCAAATAGTTGTAATACATCTTCCAGGTTTTGTCAGTATTTCTTTCAGTTCTTCCTATGCATCACCTTTAAATACCATTTCAGACATGGCTAGCTTCCCTGCATCTTCTTCAGTAAAGACCGAAGCAAAGAATTGATTCAGTCTCCCCGGTATGGCCTTGTCCTCCCTTAGCACCCCTTTAACCCCTCTATCATCAAATGGTCCAACTGACTATCTCACAGGATTTTGGTTATAGATGTACTTGAAAATGTTTTTTATTATGCATTTTTGCTTCCACGGCAAGCTTTTTTTCAAATTCTTTCTTTGTATGCTTTAACAATGCCTTGCATGTAACTTGCCAGTGCTTATGTTGTTTGCCGTTTTTGTCATTTGGCTTCTTTTTTCCATTTTCTAAGAGATGCTTTTTTGGCTGCAAAAGCATTTCTGACCTCACCTTTAAACCATGCTGGCAGTTTTACCATCACCTCCTGCTTAACGGTGATATTTAGTGACCATTCTCAGGACCCATGATTGCAGTATTCTGGAGAGAACCTTGGTAAATGGCCTCTGGCCAAAGACTGTTGCAGTGGTGACCAGACTAGAATTGTTGGGGAGGGAATAGATGAAAAAATCCCAGATAGCTGCTTCACTTGGTTTGCAGCTTGTCGTACTATGAGGGTCTGTGTGCATCAGTGATGTTGAGGGCTAAGCTATCAGTAGTTTAACTACTGGCAGGGTCTCCTGAGATGTACAGGTCTCAGCTGAGGTGCCAATCCAAGACAAACCACCCACCTGGGCAGCAGAATAATGGGTGGTGTTGGCGGCAGAGAAAGAAAGGCCTGGCAATCTACTTCTGTATCTTGCCACAAAAAAACAACGGATAGTCACAGCAAAAAAAAATTGCACTATAGTGCTGGAAGATGAGACACCCAGGTTGGAAGGCACTCAAATGGCTACTGGGGAGGAGCTGAAGATTTGTCAGAGTAAAGCCAGCATTTAAGATGTGGTTGGATCAAAATCCTCAGGACATCTGACTGCTAATGTAGCTGCGTATGAGATGAATGTTAGAAGCTGCAAAGATGTCTTACATATTGGGACATGGAACGTACAAAGCATGAACCAAGGGAAGTTGGAGGTGGTCAAGATTGAGTTCTACACGTTCCATTTCAATCTATTGGGTGTCAGTGAAATGAAATGGACTGGCATCAGCCTCTTTACATCTGATGATCACATGGTCTACTATGCTGGAAATGAAAGACAAAGAAGAAATGGTGTTGCATTTATAATTAAGAAGAAACTTTCAAGAAATGTAATGAAATACAATGTATTCAGTGAACGCTTAATTTCTATTCGTCTACGAGGAATACTCATCAACACAGCTATAATTCAAGTATATGCCCCAACAACAGCTGCAGAAGAGGATGAGGATGATGAGTTCTATGAACAAGTACAAGCTGAAATTGACAGAACATGCAAACAGGATATTGTAATAGTCATGGGTAACTGGAACACAAAAGTTGGCAACAAAGAAGAAGGTAAAGTGGTTGGAAAATATGGACTTGGCAACAGAAAGACTGCAGAAAGACTGATAGAATTATGCAAGACCAATGATCTATTCATCTCAAACACCTTTGGCATTGCTTATTTAGTTTATGTGTAGATTTCTGATGATATCAAATCTCTAATAAACATATTGATACAAAAACCTTCTTCCAGCAACACAAGCGGCACCTGCACACATGGACTTCATCCAATGGATTGTACAAAAAATCAAATTGACTACATCTGTGGAAGACAATGATGGAAAAGCTCTATAACATCAACAAAGACAAAACCTGGAGCTGACTGTGGTATAGATCACCAACTACTAATATGCAAACTCAAGTTAAAGTAGAAAAAGAGCAAGCCACTCATGAATGCAGCAAAATATGACCTTGAGAATATACCACTGGATTTAAAGACTGCCTGCAAAATCGATTTGTTGCTTTAGATACAAATGACAGAGCTCCAGAAGAGTTATGGAATGACATCAAGAAGGTTATGTTGGAAGAAAGTGAGAAATTTCTACAAAAGTTGAAAAAGTAAAAACGGTCAAAATGGATGACCAAAGAAACTCTGAAAATTGCTCAGAAACACAGAGAAGCTAAAGCCAGAGGAGAAAGAGAGGCAAACGCAGAACTCAACAAAGATTTCCAATGTGCAGCAAAACAAGACAGGAAGAAGTACTACGATGACACATGCAAGGAAATAGAATCAGAAACTATTAGACGAAGAACAAGATCGGCTTTCCTAAAGCTATGAGAGTTAAAGAAAAAATTCCAGCCTCGAATTGGAATACTACAAGATGCTCAAAGATCCATGTTGAATGATGATGAGAAGATTTAAAAAAAGGTGGAAAGAATATACAGAGTTATTATATGATAAAGATCAAGTGGACCAACAGCTGTTTCAACCTGTATCTTATGATCAGGAACCATAGGTGATGAAAGAATTAGTTGAAGCAGCATTGAAAGCCTTATCAAAGAACAAAGCACCAGGAATTGATGGCATTGATGGCAATCTGATGCAGTTGTTACCATACCTACAAGGCTCTGTCAGAAAATTTGGAAGACAACATCATGGCCAACTAACTGGAAAAGATCTGCATTTATACCAATACTAAAAAAAGGTGATCCAACTGATTGTGGAAATTATCGCACAGTCATTCTGATCCCACATGCCAGCAAGATTCTACTGAAGGTTATTCGACAGAGACTACAACCATACCTGGAACGAGAACTGCCTGTAGTCCAAGTACAGTACTGTTCAGGAAAGGGCGAGGAACCAGAGACATCATCGCAGATGTGAGATGGATCTTTGAAAAGACTAAAGAATACCAAAAGGATATCTATATGTGTTTTATTGACTACAGCAAGGCCTTTGACTGTGTAAAACATGAGAAACTGTGCGCCACAGTAAGAAGCATGGGTATACCAGAACACCTGATTGTTCTCTTGCACAATTTTCACATTGATCAAGAAGCAACAGTTCAAATGGAATAAGGACAAACAGAATGGTTTATAATAAGCAAAGGTGTAGGACAAGGATGCATACTTTCCCGCTACCTCTTTTATTTATATGCAGAACAAATCATCAGAGAACAGCAGAGGTGTGAAGATTGGTGGGAGACTCATCAATAACCTTTGCTATGTTGATGATACCACATTACTGAATGAAAGAGAAGATGATCTAAAACATTTGCTTCTCAAGACCAAGGAACATAGTCTTAAAATAGGCCTGCACCTTAAAGTAAAGAAGACCAAGATGCTGACAGCTGGCAAAATCAATAAGCTCATCGTTGATGGAGAAAAAATTGAAATAGTGGACAACTTTAACCTACTTAGATCAACTATCAATAAAGAAACAATAAGCAGTCAAGAAATCAGACGACACATTGCTTTTGGCAGAATGGCTATGAAGGACCTAGACAAGATTCTCAAGAGCAGAGATGTCTCTCTCCATATAAAGATTCAACTCTTTCAAGCCATGATACTTTCAATAACGTCATATGGATGCAGAAGTTGGACAGTGAAAAAGATAGACAGGAAAAAACTTGATGCCTTTTGAATTATGGTACTGGCAATGAATATTCAGTACTACAAAAGCTGGAAGAATGGTCTAATGCTTGGCAGTTAAGATTTAATGCAAAGAAGTGCAGTGTCATGCACCTGGGAAGCAGAAAACCAAGGGAAGTGTACGCGATAGGGGGCGAGAGGTTGGTGTGCACAGACCAGGAGAAGGACCTTGGTGTGATTATTTCTGAGGATCTCAAGGTGGCAAAACAGTGCGACAAGGCAGTGGCAAAAGCCAGTAGGATGTTGGGTTGCAAACAAAGAGGAATTACCTGCAGAAAGGAAGAGGTACTAATGCCACTGTATAAGTCACAGGTGAGGCCTCACTTGGAATACTGTGTTCAGTTTTGGAGACCATATCTTGCAAAGGATGTAAAAAGACTAGAAACTGTTCAGAGGAAGGCGACCAAAATGATTTGGAGCCTGTGCCAGAAGCCTTATGAGAAGAGAATTGAAGACCTAAATATGTACACTCTGGAGGAGAGGAGGAACAGGGGAGATATGATTCAGACCTTTAAATACTTAAAGAGAAATAATGAACAAACACACCTCTTCCAAAAAAGGGGAAGCTGTAAAACTAGAGGCATAACATGAAGCTGCAAGGGGGTAAATTGAAAGGCAATGTCAGGAAATACTTTTTCACTGAAAGGGTGGTGGATGCTTGGAATGCCCTCCCGATGGAAGTGTTGGGGGCAAATACAGTGACAGAATTCAAAATGGCATGGGGCAAACACAGTGGATCCCTTTACAGCAACAGGATAAAATCAAAATAAACTTAACTATCTACGAGAATTTCTCAACAAATAGGGGTGTCCTACACAGAGAGGTGGGTTCACCTCTAAACAAAGACATGAAGAGGGGCGGCCTGCACAGAGTGGCAGGTGCACCCACTCTTGCCATCTTACTGGGCAGACAAGATGGACCATACTGGTCTTTATCTGCCGTCATTTACTATGTTACTATGTAGAGGAGATCAAACCTAAGCTTTCTTTAGAAGCTCAAATGACAAGACTTTGACTTTCATACTTTGAACACATCATGCAAAGAGAGATCATTAAAGAAAAACATCATGCTTGGCAAGGTAGAAGGTCAATGCAAAAGAGGAAGGCCAATAATGAGATGGATCGATACAATAACAGCAGCAATGGGTGCAATTCTGTCAACCATGAATTGCCTGACTGAAGACCTAATAGAGTTTAGGACAACTATCCAGAGAGTCGCCATGAGTCAACACTGACTTGACAGCACTTAACAACAACAACATCTGCAAACGGAGGGGCTGAACAGGTTGCCTTCTCAGCCCTGGGCAGACCAGGGAGCAGATGCCCAACTTCGTGTCTTCCATACAGCAGTGCCCATCCCCTGCCATTGGGCTGGCCCGAAAAAAATGAAAGCAGGTATATTAGCACCTGAGCAAGGTACTTATATTTGCAGCCCTCACCCCTACCCTGAGCCCCGCTGCTGACCCTCTTTCCTGTTTCCCCTTCTCCCCACAGCCCAGATGGTAGCAGAAGAGCAGCAGGGTCCCTGGCTTTTCATCTGCTGCTGGCCTGCCACTTTTACACCCCAAACAGATTCAAAATATATTTTTCAAACCCCCTTCCTTTCCAACATCAACAGCACACAGTTTCTGCAGCATTCATACCGCAAACACAATTTCATTCTTCCATAAAATAAATTAAATAATCATAATACCAACTGAACAGCTGAACTCTAATTATATTATTTAGCATAAAATCTCTTCTGTATAATCTCCATGAATTGCAGTTGAGAATAAAAGATCCCGTTATCAGTCTCTGTTTCCAAAGCTCTCTGTTAACTACCAAAACGTCAAGCAGTTGGATTTGAATATTCCTGACTAAAATTTACCGTAAAAGTCTGTTTTCTTTCCATGGAAAGAACTGGCAAAGACTAACAGTTTGCATGTTGGGGATGGGGTCAGGGGTTAGAACAGGTCATGCCTGGAAATGACATATCAGGAGAGATAAACCTCCCTGGGCAGCCCTTTCCCAGAAGTGTGGCTGTACCTTGCTGACCTTCCTGAGTGGAGTATAAGTAAAGGTCCATCAGTGTGGGGAACTACAGAGCATCAGAGGAAGGATCGGCAAGAGACACTTAGAGGACCAAAACCCTGCTGCAACAGGATCAAGAATGAGGAGTCTAATCACAGTTTGTCTCCTTTTCCTCTGCTCCGCCTTCATTCTCAGCTCTTGTTCTCCTATTGCTGGGACTCAGGTACCAAAAACCTTTATTTCCGAGTTTCTCTTATAAGTTGCAATCCTGCTATGGGGCTCAATCTCAGGTAGGCTGAACTGTGGGTGTGTGGCTCAGGGTGCAGTGACCTGGCTTTCTGTATCTGACTGTGTCTGGGAGTATGTAGTGTGTGCAAGCAGGGCCAGCCCAACCACTGTGCAAACTAGGTGGTCGCCTAAGGCAGCAATCAATGGAGGGCAGTAAAAGCAGACCATTCAAAGCTAAATCATAGATTTTGACAGCCAGAGGGGGTGTAAAACTTGAGGTTCGGCTAGGGCTCAACACTCGTGAGAATATAAGAACATAAGATATGCCATGCTGGGTCAGACCAAGGTCCATCAAGCCCAGTATCCTGTTTCCAACAGTGGCCAATCTAGGTCATAAGTACCTAGTAGTCTCCCCAAAAGACACAGGTTCCTCAATGCTTTTTAATAATGGTTTATTGACCTTTCCTCCAAGAACTTGTCCAAACCTTTTTTAAACCCAGCTACACTGGCAGCCTTTACTACATCCTCTGGTAACAAATTCCAGAGTTTGATTACACGTTGAATGAAAAAATATTTTCTCTTATTTGTCGTAAATAGTTTACCCTGTAGCTTTATTGCATGTCACCTAGTCTTTCTATATTCTGTTAATGTAAACAATCGATCTACGTTTACCCGTTCCACTCCGTTCATGAATTTATAGACGTCTATCATATCTCCCCTCAGCCGTCTCTTTTCCAGGTTAAAGAGCCCTAACCTTTTTAGCTTTTCTTCATAGGGGTATCCTTCCATCCCCTTTACCATTTTGGTGGCTCTTCTCTGAACCTTTTCTAATAATGCTATATGCTTTTTAAGATACGGCGTCCAGAATTGCACACAATATTCAAGGTGCACCATGGAACAATTCAGAGGCATTATAATATCCTTTGTTTTATTTTCCATTCCTTTCCTTATGATACCTAGCATTCTGTTTGCTCTCTTGGCTGCCGCTGCACACTGGGTGGAGGGTTTTAACATGTTATCCACAATGACACCTAAATCTTTTTCCTGGGTAGTGTTTCCCAATGTGGAACCTTGCATCGTGTAACCATAGTTAGGGTTGTTCTTCCCTAGCTGCATAACTTTGCACTTGTTCACATTAAATTTCATCTGCCATTTTGATGCCCAGTCTTCCAATTTATCAAGATCCTCTTGCAATTTTCCACAATCCTCTTGGGTTTTAACAACTTTAAATAGTTTTGTGTCATCTACAAATTTGATAACCTCACTCGCTATTCCCTTTTCCAGGTCATTAATGAATATGTCAAAAAGCAGCGGACCCAGCACAGATCACTGGGGTACACACCTTTCTCCATTGGGAAAATTGGCCATTTAGCCCTTCCCTCTTGCTTTCTATCTTTTAACCAGTTCCTGTTCCACAATAGTACACTGCCTCCGATCCCATGACTCTTTAGTTTCTCCAAAGGTCTCTGATGAGGGACCTCGTCAAAGGCTTTCTGAAAGTCCAAATACACTATATCAACAGACTCACCTTTGTCTACCTGTTTATTCACACTTTCAAAAAAACATAACAGATTAGTAAAATAAGATCTTCCCTGTCTAATGCCATATTGGCTGTCTCCCAAGTTTCCTGGAGGAAAGGTCCATAAACCATTATTAAGAAGGGACCCAGGATATCAATGCTTGACCCAGTACAAGCATGCTGGAACTTGTGTCTTTTGGGGAAACTGCTAGGTATGTATGACCTAGATTGGCCACTGTTGGAAACAGGATACTGGGCTTGATGGATCTTGGTTTGACCCAGTATGGCATATCTTATGTTCTTATTAAGCCATGACTATCTACATGTTCAGCAATTTTGTTCTTTATGATGGTTTCTACCATTTTTCCCGGTACTGACGTCAGGCTCACCGGTCTGTAGTTTCCTGGATCACCCCTGGAACCCTTTTTAAAAATCCTCCTATCTTCAGGTATTACAGATGATTTTAATGATAGTTCACAGATTACTAATATCAGGTCTGCAATGTCATATTTCAGTTCTTTCAACACCCTTGGATATATATCATCCGGTCCAGGTGATTTGCTTCTCTTCAGTTTATCAAATAGTTGTAATATATCTTCCTGATGTATTGATATTTCCTTCAATTCTTCCACACCTTTAAATACCACTTTAGTCATGGGTAATATCCCTACATCTTCCTCAGTAAAGACCGAAGCAAAGAATTCATTCAATCTCTCCGCTATTGCCTTGTGGCCTCTTAGTGCCCCTTTAACCCCTCTATCATCTAATGGACCAACTAACTCTCTTACAGGTTTTTTTTTGCTATGAATCTACTTGAAAAAGTCTATAACATGTTTTTGCTTCTGCAGCAAGCTTCTTCTCAAATTCTCCCTTTGCTTGCCTTATCAATGCCTTGCATTTAATTTGCCAGTGCTTGTGCTGTTTCCAGTTTTCGTCATTTGGCTCTTTTTTCCATTTCCCGAAAGATGCTTTTTTGGCAACAACAGCCTCTCTGACCTCACCTTTAAACCATGCTGGCAGTTTTTTTGGACTTCCTTCCACTTTTCTTAAAGCGTGGAATAGAGCTGGTCTGAGCTTCCAAGATTGTATTTTGCAACAACGCCTAAGTTTGTTGTAAGTCTTTAACCTCTGCAACTGCTTTTAGTTTTTTCTGAACTATTTTCCTCATTTTATCATAGTTTCCCTTTCGAAAGTTAAAAGGTAGTACTGTGGATTTCCTTACCATCCCTCCTCCACTAATTAAATCAAACGTGATCATGGTATGATCACTATTGCCAAGTGGCTCCAATACCCTTATCTCTTGCACCAGATCTGGTGTTCCACTAAGGACTAGGTCCAAAATGGCATTCCCTCTGGTCAGTTCATGAACTGGCTGCTCCAAGAAGCAGTCATTTATTTCATCGAGGAACTTTATCTCCCTAGCATGTCCTGCTGTGACACTGACCCAGTCGATATCGGGGTAATTGAAATCGCCCTTTATTATTACTGTGCTGTAACCTTTGTTAGCTTCCTTGATTTCTTTGAGCATTTCATCATCCATTTGTTCATTCTGGCCAGGCGGTCGATAGTATACCCCAAATGCCATCGCTTTTCCCTTTTTACATGGAAGTTCAATCCATAGAGATTCTACAGCAAATTTTGTTTCCTGCAAAACTTTAATCCTTTCTGACTCAATGCCCTCTCTAACATAGAGTGCAACCCCTCCACAAATTTGATCAGCTCTATCATTACGATATAGTTTGTACCCAGGTATCACAGTGTCCCACTGGTTGTCCTCCTTCCACCATGTCTCTGAGAGTCCATTCATATCTATCCTCTCATTTAGTGCTATATATTCTAATTCTCCCATCTTATTTTCTAGACTTCTAGCATTTGCATACAAGCATTTTAGAGACTGTATTTTATTCATATTAATCTGGCTATTGGTAGGCATTGGTAGTTTGGAATCTTTAAGCTCTATCTGCTCCATACTCGAGGGCATTTGGGCTACTTTACTCTTTTTTGGAACCTCTCTGCTTTTTGTAGTATCCTTCAAGGATACATTCTTCTGAACCATGCAGTCTTGGCGACTGTCGGCTTTCCCCTATTATCTAGTTTAAAAGCTGCTCTATCTCCTTTTTAAAGGTTAATGCCAGCAGCCTGGTTCCATCCCGGTTAAGATGAAGCCCATCCCTTCGGAAGAGCCCCTCCTTTCCCCAGAATGTTCCCCAGTTCCTAACAAATCCAAAACCCTCATCCCTGCACCATCGTCTCATCGACGCATTGAGACTCAGGAGCTTTGCCTGCCTTTTGGGTCCTGCGCGTGGAACAAGAAGCATTTCGGAGAATGCTACCCTGGAAGTTCAGGATTTCAACTTCCTACCTAAAAGCCTAAATTTAGCCTCCAGAACCTCCCTACCACATTTTCCTATGTCATTGGTACCAACATGTACCAAGACAGCAGACTCCTCCCCAGCACTATCTAAGACCTTATCTATTGCGTTCTCTGTTCCCTCTGATTTTCTGACTTTTTTCTCCTCTTTTCATCCATTCATTGTTGTCTATGTCTCTGCCAGTCTCTCTCTGCACCCTCCTTCTCTTTTAGTCAACCTTGTATGGTTCCAAGTCCTCTTCAGCAGAGAAGCAAAAACAGCAGCTGAAATTTAACTCATCATATGCTCCCCTTTTTTGCATAATTCTCTATTGCTTATCAGACAATTTACAATAAATTGGGACACACTACAGATGGACTGAACCACTGTACAGTCAGTAGCCCAAAGTCCTTTACTGTGTTTGCCATTAAGATCATTATAACTAAAAAAGGATTCTGAAGGCTTTTATATCTAAACTAAATATTACAAAGGTCACATGGTATAAGCAGAGTTACTTGGAACAGGACCTGCTTTTATTATTTGTTCCTCGTTGGCTTTGCACAGTAGTGATGGCTCAGGTAAGCAGGATAGTGACTGACTGTCCTTCTCTTCTCTGTAGGAAAATGCTGAGGAGCACCCTGGAGGTCTATTAATGATCCCGATGGAGGAAGAATCCAACCCGATGGTAAGTCTTTTGAGCGAGGTCCACAAAAAGTCAGGGCTGCCTGCTCATAGGGCTGCTGGCTGCTGGACCAATCATAGCTCACATTTGAAATAAAGAGAGAGGACGCAGCAGTGGCGGTGTTGGGAAGAGGTGAGCATGTCACACGTTGCGCTTATGTTCAAGAGCGTCGCTCCGCTGTCTCGCAGCCATTCTTCAATGCCTCTATTTGGCCTGGCAGCACCTACAGCGCTTCATATCAGGCTGCCGGAGGGCCATGTCTAATGGTATGAGCCATGAGATCTCACGGCACTTGTTGCAAGACTTTGGCCCTCAGCAGCAGCAAATGAGGAACTTAAGAACTTTACCTGCTGCCTGGCCATATTGGGATACTGAATAGCACTAGAGGCAGCACAACGACACTGCTAGAGCACCCCAGACTTAGAAATGCGTTATCTACCCTGAAGGAAGGGGCAAGGGGTGGGACGTGCTTCCTGAACCCTCCACTGTATCCTCTCTCATCACTCACAACAAACCCACCTCAGGTGCCCATAAGAACACCTCCCTTCCACTGCCCCAGAGGTTCGACATAGACGAGGTTCCCCCCCTTCACTGTGCACCCCACACAGCTCTCCTCAGTCCCTTAGACACATGCAAACACACCCTGCCTCATACCCAACCACTGCAGCACTCCCCCGATACCCCAACTACACATCACAACCCCCACACACAACACCCCTACAGCACCTCAGATATTAACAAGTGCCTATTCCATCACCTTTAACATCTCACACTCAACAGACACCTCCCAAATATACAATTGACTTAGAAATCCCCCAACCTCTATCCCCCTTGTCCAACAAATCAAAACTCCAGCCCCACACATACTCCTACCCTCAGTATCTACACACACATACTATTCCCAGCTACCCCTCAATTGCCACACAACTCCCCCAATCCCTGACTTGAGATCTGAAAGGGACCCGCTGGACTCCCCTCTCTTGATGTTATAGGTGAACTTCCCAATAAGGGCTGGTGCAGGGACTGGAAGCACCCTCACCCGGCCCCTCCATCCTGTTGCCTCCATTGCCTCCAACATCAATTTCTGATTTATTTCAAACCAGAAGTTGGCGTCGGAGGCGGGCAGATGAGCCCGAAGATAGCAGGCAGGAACCGCAATGCAGCGCTGGAGCCTTCGGTAAGTGCTGCGTCACAGTTCCCTTTCCATTGCCGCTGCTGCTGGATCCAGAGCGGGGCAGGAGCAGTGGCAATGGGACCCTCAAAGGGACAGTGAGGAGCCTTTTGTAAAATATGTATAAGGACAAGCTTACACTCCAGAGCTGCATCGCGTGTTCCTCCTCTTCACCGTGTGCCGTTTCCTTCTGCCTACAAAACCAGCAAAACTGCAGCTTCGGGACTTAATTGGAGGAACTTCTACATAGAGGGTCGCAAAATGGGCTGACTGCATGGCAGAAGTGGCACTTCCACATGGAAGCTGCTGAATTTATTTATTGTATTTATTTGGAACGTTTTTCTATACCGCCCCTTCCAGAGATCAGGGGCGGTTCACAATGAAACAGAGCATCATACAATGAACATAGCTGGAATAATTAACTATTTACAATTGTTGGACCAATCACATGCTAGCTACACAACCACACCACTAGCGCAGGCACAGCTAACACCGGCCTCTCCGCACTCACCAGTTCCCAACGCACAGTTCATATGGGAGAGTGATGTCAGCAGGTGGTCTTGCTGCCTGCCTAGGTCACCTGTTTGGAGGGGCTGCATAGTGCAGCTAGCATGGCAATAGACCACAACAGCCTGAAAACACCAGAGCCTGTAGGTCAGGGGTGACCCTGCTGGGACAGTGGGCAAACATCCACAGACACATTAACGACTGTCCTGACCAGGGCCGGATTTACCTTGAGTGAGGCCCTACGCCAACAAAAATTGTGGGCCCCCAGCAGGGGCAGCCCAAGGGGGGTGCGGGGCCTCATTTGCATAAGAGGCCTCATTTGCATAAATATTTGCATAATGTTACCATATACTAACTTTTAGTAAACGTGCCTCTTAATGAGTGTATGGATAAAGAAAGACTAAAAGATTTCTACATTACTATAATCCAGTGCCAACTGCCAGACACATTAGGAACTACTACAAACACTGCCCATTTAGAACCCATCCCACTTACTACACCCCTGGAAATCAACCCAATGGAAACTAGAAAAACATGATTCCCTAACACTATATCACCAACCAAACCACTTAAAAAACTAACCTCGGACTCCCAAACCAAATACAACCCCCAGACTCAAATATCAATTTTTTTGTCGGATTATTCACCGTGAGAAGAAACTTTTCCTCTCCTGAAGTGAACCCTCCTTTTTACTCAAAATGGAACGGCTGTTCCTCAGCCAAGCCGACAAAATCAGCACTTGCTGGTGTCAGCAAAAACTTTTTATCTAAAACTACAAAATGAGTCAATTTGATCTCCAACGGTCCTCAGGCTACAAAAATCAATGTCGCAGCTTCATAAGTCCCCCCTTAAAACGTAAGAGATCTTAGAGGACTTAGCTGATATGGAGTGGATGCCACTTCACTCTGTCTATGGTAGTCTCCGAAACTCCCTCCTCTCGTCTTTAAGAATTCAGGGACTCTTGCATTAACCAACAGGTAAACTGCTCCACTCCAAAATACGAGGTTCTAGTTTCCATTTAGAACCCATAGCAAACCCGCCGTATCCTAACAACACTACCAGGACTCACAAAGCACCATACTCTACCAATCAAAAGGCAACACTGCAAATATTAAACCAATACATTTCAGAGAACAACAATACATGACCTACTGGGGAAAGAGAACAAGTGGCAATGTCAAATAGGAATTATATAAACAGAACACCTCAGCTCAGTTACACATGCAGAACATAGACCATCACCAAACAAGTAATCACAATTTAGAAACAGGAAGACAATAATTAAACTGGGAATCCCAAAAGCCAAACTTGGAATGTACAACACTGTAGAAATAAAACTATACATTAATTTGCTCTTGTACTAAACAAAGCGCAGACGTTAATGATGCACATTTACCAGAGCTGACATATTCCAATTAATAAATTCAAAATAAAGAGATATTTTTCTACCTTTTGTGCATTTTTTTCAGCTGCAATTGCTCCAGCCACTTTCTTCTGGTTTCTTCGTGTCTTCTGCTAACTCTCCATCGTCTGCTGTCCATTTGTCCTTTCTTCTCTCTTCTAGTTTTTTTCCATTCTCTCTCTACATCTGCTTTAACATACTAATCTTTCTCCTTTTGCTCTTTCCTCATTCCTATTTCATCCACTCAAATTTTACCCCTCCATCCTCAATCCCCACTTACTCTCCCAATACCCGGCCAATTGTAGATTTTTTATCCCTTCCACACAA
The DNA here is from genome assembly GCA_033557465.1 of Ichthyophis bannanicus. Taxonomy (NCBI): domain Eukaryota; kingdom Metazoa; phylum Chordata; class Amphibia; order Gymnophiona; family Ichthyophiidae; genus Ichthyophis; species Ichthyophis bannanicus. Next base: position 254,336,818 of record CM066044.1, read on the forward strand.
AATATTTTTCCCTTCTCCATTTTACTCTTCCAGCCCCATCCCATTCTAATCCTCCCCCAACATCAGCTCCCTTCTAGTTCCAGCCTCACCCAGCATCCATTCCCTTCTAGTCCCTGCATCAACCCATTTCCAGTCCTAGCCACCCATCAGCCCATTTCCAGTCCTAGCAACCCCCCAACATAATACCAGTCCTAGCCCCCCCATCAACCCACTTACAGTCCTAACCCCCCATCACCCCATTTTCAGTTTAAGCCCCCCCTATAACCCATTACCAGTCCTAACCCCCCCATCAGCCCACTTCCAGTCCTAACCCCATCAACCCATTTCCAGTCAGCCCCCCGTAGCCCATTGCCAGTCCTACCCCCCCCCCATCAGCCCACAGCCCATTACCAGTCCTAACCCCATAAGCCCACCTCAAGTCCTAACCCCTCCCCATCAGCCCATTTCCTGTTCTAGCCCCCCCTTAGCCCATTTTCAGTTCTAACCCCCCCCATATCCCATTACCAGTCCTAACCCCTATCAGCCCACAGCCCATTATCAGTCCTAACCCCATCAGCCCACCGCCAGTGTTAGCCCGCCCCATCAGCCCATTTATAGTCCTAGCCCCCCCCATAGCCCATTACCAGTCCTAACCCCCTCTCAACAGCCCACAGTCCATTACCAGTCCTAACCCCATCAGCCCACCTCCAGTCTTAACCCCCCCCAGCCGATTTCCAGTCCTAGCCCCCCCATAGCCCATTACCAGACAGCCCCCATCAGCCCACAGCCCATTACCAGTCTTAACCCCCCCCCCAGCCCATTACCAGTTCTAAACCCCCCCAACAGCCCACAGCCCATTACCAGTCCTAACCCCATCAGCCCACCTCCAGTCTTAACCCCCCCCAGCCCATTTCCAGTCCTAGCCCCCCATAGCCCATTACCAGACAGCCCCCATCAGCCCACAGCCCATTACCAGTCTTAACCCCCCCTAGCCCATTACCAGTTCTAAACCCCCCCAACAGCCCACAGCCCATTACCAGTCCTAACCCCATCAGCCCACCTCATCTTAACCCCCCAGCCCATTTCCAGTCCTAGCCCCCCCCATAGCCCATTACCAGACAGCCATCAGCTCACAGCCCATAGCCCATTACCAGTTCTAACCCCCCCAACAGCCCACAGCCCATTACCAGTCCTAACCCCATCAGCCCACCTCCAGCCTTAAACCCCCCCCAGCCCATTTCCAGTCCCAGCCCCCCCCAATAGCCCATTACCAGTCCTACCCCCCCATCGGCCTAAAGTAACATTTAATAAAAAAAAACGCTGGCTGCCGCCGCGGCAGCATGGACTGTTCCTGCGGGGCCCCCTCTGCTGCCGCGGCAGCATGGTCTGACCCGCGGGGCCCCCCTCTGCCCGGCTGAATCGTCCCTCCCTCCCTCCCTCCATGCCAGCTTTGAGAGGCGCGAAGGGAGAGTGTCTCCCTCGCGTCTCTGTTAAGCCCGCAGGGGCTGATGGGAAATTTCCCATCAGCCCCTGCGGGCTTAACAGAGACGCGAGGGAGACACTCTCCCTTTGCGCCTCTCAAAGCCGGCACGGAGGGAGGGAGGGATGGACGGACGATTCAGCCGGGCAGAGGGGGGCCCCACGGGTCAGTCCATGCTGCCGCGGCAGCAGAGGGGGCCCTACAGGAACAGTCCATGCTGCCGCGGCGGCAGCCAGCGTATTTTTTTAAATTTAATTTTAAGGCGGCTATTTTTGTGGGCCCTTGTCAGCTGTAGGCCCTTGTCAGCTGTGGGCCCTACGCCACGGCGTAGGTGGCGTATAGGTAAATCCGGCCCTGGTCCTGACAGATTGCTGTTCATGTCTGCATGTGCAGTGAGTAGGTTTCAGAGGGCTGCTGGTGTCGTGTGTGCTGTGGCGGTGTCATAGTCAGAGCTGGAGCCAGCAGAGTACTGTCGGGGGTGAGGATTACAAATTAGGTGATGCACTTACTGGCAACATGATTGGGTGGCAACAAAAGTGCCATCTGACCCTTGCCTCCCCTGCATGGGGGGGGGGGGCATCTAGCAATGTTACTTAGTGAACTGAAGTCTCATGATAACAGCCACACTGTGAACAGCCGCCAGGCTGCAGCAACTTACAAGAATGGAGGGAGTGCAATAAACAGGATAAAGTAAGTTAGCCACGCTGCCTTACCGCCATTGTGTGTGCTCTCTTCCTGCCCATGCCCCACCACCGCACTGCAGGGGCTGCTATACAGCATTGCCTCCATTATTGCCCCCTATACTTCCATAACAGGGCTGATGTTGGGCTTAATAGGCCCCTTCCCCCTACCCACAGCTGTGACGAATCTGCCATAGACTAATGTTCCCCTCACCCCCCTCCAAAAACTCCCTAGTGTAGGGAAGATGGGAAGAGCGATTCATGTGCCTCTTCTCCCTGCTATCTAGCCCACCTAAACCAGTTATCCCCAAACCTCCTGTGCTTCCATGCTTGGACTTTACCTGACCACCTCCTTCCCAATCAGCTGCTCAAAACGACAACACCATCCTCCTTTCCTCTTTCCGCCCTCCCATCTCCCCCGCCCACCTTTGCCGGTTGCTCCTCTGAAGGGCTTAGCCATGTTGGCGTACCCTCAGTTACTTTATCTTGCAACCCAACAGCAATATTGTAAAAATTCTTTATAAGGGAAGTATTAAACTGTCCAGCGGCAGCAATAGCCCTCACACCGTGACTTCTTCCTGTTCACAATCACCTATAAAATGAGAAGTGGCGTGTGAGGGGGCAGCAACAGCATATTGTGAACAGGAGTTAACTGTGACTCAGCGCAAGAGTATCATTAAGCGCCAATTCATGGTTTGGGGGCTGCTGTTGCCACTGCAGGCCCTGGAGTGGGACGGGAGCAGTGACAATGGGAGTGGGAGTTCAGGGGGGGGCAGCAGAAAGGAAGGCCCAGCTAGGGCACCTCCAATCCTTGAGCCATCCCTGTGTATGGTCAGCGCCAGAGCTATCTGTATAGCTGTGATATTTAGACCCTATATCTAGAGTGGAGGCATAGCCTAGTAGTTAGAGCAACAGTCTACTTCTCAAAAGATGAGAGTTCAATTCTGTAGTACAAATGAATTAAAGTTGACTACTGATTATGCATCAGCATTGAGTTAGGGGTTAATTAACCCTTAGTTTTATGGGAGAGAGAGATTCCTGTACAATTTGATGAAAAACATCTTCTTGCATAACTACATCATGTGAAACTTATGAGAGGGAGTCCTGATACAAGGATGTAGATAAGGAAACGCTTCTTCCCATAGCAACTGTGCTTTTTCTCATAAAGTGAAGGTCATCTATCGGAGTTCTGAGCTTCTGAACCATGGGATGGGAGATGCCTGTCCCTTGAGCATTTTCGGGTGCCTGGCCAGCGTCTTGATTATGTTCTATCACCTGATAGAAAATTATTGGTTGCTCTTGCAATAGGTTAAAATGAGTGCCTTTTTCAGCCAGAGCGAACAGAAAAAAGGGGTCCCATCTATGGAGCGAACACTTGCGCTGCCTAGAAATCTCCCGACTAAAGTCTCTCTCGCCTGGCTGAATCCGGGATCCATTTAGTCAAAGTGTGGCATGAGATGAAGTTCATAACACTGTTGGTGATGTATCATTCTCCTGTAATTACTTGCTTTCTAGCTATCTTTTCTAACTAATTATAAGTAAATAAGTGAATTACTTGCTTTCACGTTATCTTTTCTTTATTTTATAAATTGCTTATCTTCATCACAAAGTGTGTTAGCCTTTATTGTCGCACCCCGTTCAATTAGCAAAACAAATTCCCGCTGGCAAGTCACTTTATCCTCCATTGCCTCAGAAGCAACAGCCTGGCAATCTACTTCCAGTCATACTTTGCCAAGAAACCCCAGGGGCTGCTGAATCAGCATTGACCTGATAGCACTTTAAAAAAAGGGAGGAGAAGAAAAGAAGAAAGTCTTCTGCAAATTGGATAACCAGAGAACAGCGGAAGAAATAACCACGGCCTACCAGATGATATTTAAAATTCTTTATTGGGGACCCAACTTAACAAGTTTCGGCCGAAGCCTTCATCAGGGGTCTAAAAAAACAAACATACATAAAATGAACCAAGGGTCAAAAGTAAAAACAATGAAATATGAATATCATAGGAACGAACATGACAGAGTTATGTGATAAAAGTTACCAGGATACCACAGAGATGTTGTAACAGACACGTCTATGTGTTGAAGCAATCGCTTTTCCCAATCTGAAAAATAAAAGAGTCATAATAATAATTTATGCATAACATAACAATTAAAAAAGACATTAATGTATAAAAATAGATGCATGTTACAATACTTAACAAATTGTAGACATAAAAGTAAATAACATACAAAAAACTATATCAATAACATAGCGCAACATAAAAGATGCTAATTAAAATAAAATCATATTAGAGCTATTACAGATTATAAACAAGGACCTACATCTAGGATAAATTTAAAGGAAGCAGGAGACCAGATAAAAATGGCGGCTTGTATATACATGGAGATACAATTAGTGAATAGACAACTGACAAAATCATGCTATGTTAGAAAAAGGCTTATATTATGACAATGTAGAGAAAATAATACTAGTGCATACTCAATTATGACATGAGGGCACAGAAAAAATGTTTCCATAAAGAATGGCCAAAGGGCGGTCATTTGACCAATAACAACATTGTGTCATGAAACATGAACTACAATGTGAAAGTGCAAAGGACCAAATAATTGCAGAGTCACAGAAGGCAGATAATTATAAACAATATAGGTTAGTCATGTGCACTTTAAAACACCCAATTTTTCAAAGGTTATTACAGCTGGCCATATGCAGATGAAAATTAGTAGAAATATGGGCTTATACAAAAGCAACTTGAACTACAATGTGAAAGTACAAAAGACCAAATGATGACATGGAGTTACAGGAGGGCAAGTGATCATAAGCAATTCAAGTTGGCCATGTGCACTTTAAAATACCCAAATCTTCAAACGTTATTATAGCAAATGCAGATGTAAAAGCAAACCATAAAAGTGAAAATAAAGAGGAGCATGTGCTACACCGACGTTCGACACATTACATATGTGACAACTCAGGTAAGCCGTTATACGTGCCATGCATACATTTAACAAGGCTGGAAAAACTCCCTACTACACGGGTGAAACTAAACGTAAAAAGAAGACTGCACGTTATTATAGCCAGCCATATGCAGATACAAAAACAACCCATAAAAGTAGAAAGGAGCATGTACCACACCAACGTTCAACACATTACATGTGTGACAACTGGGGTAAGCCGTTATTCACGCCATGCATACATTTAACAAGGCGGCGGAGAGAAACTTCCTAGTGCACGGGTAAAAACTAAACGTTAAAAGAAGAATGCACATTAACAGGCAATATGAGCGCATGCAGTGCAAGTGCACTAGGAAATATGCATAAAAACGGTCTCGGAAAAAACGCCATGAAATTAAAAGTTGGAAACCACGTTCTACTGTCAAGAAGCCTATTGAACCATAGAGGCTGTTAAATCCAGAAAACCCTTCATGATATGGAGTTAACGCTAAAAAAGAAAAGAAACAAAAGCATAGCGGGCCATATAAAAGAGATATGAAAAAGTGTGCACATGCCTTCCAAATGTATACTGGAAAACTTGCAAGAAAATACAGCGCACTATACAATAAAAACGCCGTAGGAGATTATAAATGAGTAAGGCAAAAACTTTGTAAAAACAATGGCGACTGTTAAACCATGGGTATGGGAAAATCAAAAAGGATCAAGAAATAGTGTGTAAAGAAAGAAAATGACGATCATAACTTAACACACAGGAAATGGGCGATTGAAAATTATTACAAAAACAGAGGCAAATACAGCAGAGACAATAAAAAGGCTGATAACACTGTGCCACTGTTAAAAAATAAATGCTACAGTATGAATCGCAAAACTTGGAGATGGTAAAAAGGTGCATATGAGAAGCGCTGCACAATACAACCTGCAGGTTAAACCAAGGTGATACATAAAGAAAGAAAGAACACAAGATGCCACTGCGGGAATAATAAGTGTGCCTTCTGCAATAACCAGAAAACTTTAAAAAAAGACAACAATGTGTCCTTAGAACTCGGAGAACCTTACCTGCACAGAATGTGAAGGTCCCCAATAAAGAATTTTAAATATCATCTGGTAGGCCGAGGTTATTTCTTCCGCTGTTCTCCTCTGGCACTTTAAAAAAATCCAGATAATTCACTCTTCTAAGCTATAGACTTAACACAGTGAATGCCACTTCTATGCAAACAGCTCTGAGGATAGTCTGTTTCTCTCTGCCCAGGCTTCACTTGCGGCCTGGCTCTATCCAGGTAGACTGGGAGGATTTTCATATTAGTAGAGTAGTCTCGAGTCCTTTGTATTGCTTCACATGACTTGCAGCTCAGCCCTTATTTGGGATTTGAGGACGAGGACGTAGCTTGTGCATTTATGCTCCCTCGTTTGGACTATTTAATGGAATCCGACCAGGGTAACCTGCGTAGGTTGCAGTTGATCCAAAACACTGCAATCAGGACAGTGCTGAATTTCCCATTAGGCACCGTAGGCACAACACCTAGGACGTATGAAATGTATAGGACCTACAAAGGAGGAAAAAAATTTAAAAAGTAGAAAAAAATAAGGGAGAAAAAGACACCATGACAGAGATTTAATGCAACTAAAACTTCAAAATTCAATTTCAAAGCATAATTCCAGGATTTCATTTCCTAAGAAAGTTCTTTCTGCAACATCTCTTTTCAGCAAAGTCTTTAATGTCTTCATATGGTCATTGGTAAAAACTGGATTCTCTGGATTTAGGTTATACTTCCTTAAATCGGATCCAGCTTTTACCTATTTAGCAGTGGGAATTTAAATGAGGTTCACCACGATTGCTCCCTGAAGCGCTAGACTCAAGTTAGATGCAGGGGATCCAGGCCAGATTTCTTTTCCAGCAGTGAAAGACTCGTTAGAACTGGTGGATCCAGATCCACATCTTCCAGATCCCCTGCATCTAACTTGAGTCTTTCACTGCTGGAAAAGAAACCTGGCAAAGATCCCCTAGATCCAACTTGAGTCTAGCGCCGCAAGGAGCAATCATGCTGAAACTCATTTAAATCCCCATGGCAAAATAGGAAAAACTAGATCCTCTATGGATCTGATTTGAGGTAGTGTAACCTAGGCCCCAGAAGACCTGGTTTTTATCCAGACCCTCCTAAAAGTCTAGATTTCAGAGAGAAAGTGCCTAGGGCATATAAACACAAAATACTGGCCTGGAGAACAGATTTTTTCTGGGCTGAAAAGACCAGGCCGTGTTATTCCAATACCAAAGCAATGACATTGGTTGCTGGTGAAAGTCAGGGTCCTATATAAGATACTGCTGTTCACTTTTAAGGACAAAAGTACTTAAAAGAAAATACTTGTGATTAGATTCCAGCACTAAGGTCTCAAGAAAAGGACTTTATAGTACAGTCAAACCTCGGTTTTCATGATTAATCCGTTCAAAAAAGTCTGACTAAAACCGAAACGGACTAAAACCGAAGCAAGATTTCCCATAAGAAATAATGTAAATTCAATTAATCTGTTCCAGACACCCAAAAATATTGACAAAAAATACATTTTATAGAGAATAACTATCTTTTTACATACAGAAAACAATGAGAAATACATATAAATGACTAATGAAATGGATAAATGAGCATGTAACATCACTTTTACCTTTATTGAAGACTTTTGTTGGCATATGGGATGCACTCCAGCCAGCTCCAGCTGCTCTCCCCTCTGGGGATCGAGCAATCACCACCAGCAGCGGAGGTGGGAACAGCCATCTTGGCCGTCTGCACAATCGGGGCTCCAGCCTGCCTTTTAACTTAGCAGCCATCACACCCAGTTACCAAGCTCACAGTGTCAGGAGAGGTAGTGCCAATGTCAGCAAAAGTAAGGGCACCAGAAAGAGGACAGTGCCCGAAGTCACACCAGCCTGTAGGGCAGCCACTCCTACACAGTGTCGGGAGAGGTGGAGAGGCAGTGTCAGCCAAGCAGCAGGCAGTTGAGAAACAGTGGGACAGAGAGTCTTAGGCTGCCTCCGGCCCCCCTAAGGTAGTAGCCTGACACAGGTGAGAGTCAGAGAACAGCGTGGGGCTGTGCCAGCAGGAGCCTGCAGCTGCAGACTGCAAGGTTTCAAGGAGAGGCCGCGTGTGCAGGCCTGCAGGACACCCAGAATCCAATCGGGAGGGCAGGGGCCCCGGCGGGAGACTGGGCCGCCAAGGAGAAGCAGATTCGGTCACCAGCTCCTGTCCCGGTTCAAGGGATGTGCAGGGGAAGAGGCAGCAGGCAGACGTACCCCTCTCAGGATAGATCGTATTGGTGAGGGATGGTGACAAGCGCCGGCGGCTGCCACGTGGATGTCGCTTGGTCCCGATAAATCTCCCCTTCAGTTCTGCAGCGCGACAGCCAAGCTCCAGACGTTTGTAATAGGTTCCTCCTCCCATTTATCAGACCGCTGCTCAGACCGCAGGCAATAGTGAGGGCTCAGCCCGCAGGCCCCGCAGGAGCCTATCAGGCAGCTTTCTTCTGTGCCGGATACCGCGGCTGGCAGCAGCGTCAATCGGGGGAGAGTCCGGGGCAGGAAGCAGTTTCGGGCAGGCCACGCTGGAGCGTTGAACTCCTCGGCTCCCCAGAGGTCCCGCAGAATCGCTGGCTCAAGCTCCGTGGGAGATCGCTGGCTCACGCTAATCCATGGCAGGTACGGGGGGGGGGGGGGGGGTAAAATGCTGTACGAAAACCGAGACAACGTACGAAAACCGAAACAAAATCTTGATGAAAAAAGTCAACGAAAACCGAATCGTACGAAAACCAGGGCATACGAAAACCGAGGTTTGACTGTATATCAGAGATAAAGCAAATGAGACTGGGAAAGCACCATGAGAAAGCGTTCTCTGTGACTGTGCCAAACTGGTGTAATGGGTTGCCGTAAGAGCTGCTTGTTGTGTAGGTCATTCGTTAGAGGGTCTAAGTTACCTACAAACAATTATGTTCAATCCCTCCAAAACTAAGTAAAAATGGCTTAGGCAGTTATGCAGTAAATTGGTACAATTTCTATGCAAAAGGAAACAACGGTCTCAGATTTGAATAGCTAAACACTTCTGGATTAGTTTATACCAAAAAGCGTTGCTAAAAATACATCAACGACCGTATACATATGTTTCCACTTTTAAAATTATTTTAAATTATTTGAAGAAAGATTTAAATGTCCAAAAAATCAGCGATTAACTGCATAACACTTTCATCTAACCATCCTTTACATTTTTCTTCAAAAAAGGGTGTTAGAGATTGAAAGATAAGCACAATCTCTAACACCCTTTTTTGAAGAAAAATGTAAAGGATGGTTAGATGAAAGTGTTATGCAGTTAATCGCTGATTTTTTGGACATTTAAATCTTTCTTCAAATAATTTAAAATAATTTTAAAAGTGGAAACATATGCATACGGTCGTTGATGTATTTTTAGCAACGCTTTTTGGTATAAACTAATCCAGAACTGTTTAGCTATTCAAATCTGAGACCGTTGTTTCCATTTGCATAAAAATTGTACCAATTTACTGCATAACTGCCTAAGCCATTTTTACTTAGTTTTGGAGGGATTGAACATAATTGTTTGTAGGTAAGAGCTGCTTGGCCAAGAAGCCAAATAGAATGCTAGGAATCCTAAGGAAAGGAATGGAGAATAAAACAAAGGATGACATCATAATGCCTCTGTTTCGCTCCATGGTGAGACCGCACCTTGAATATTGTGTGCAATTCTGGTCACCGTATCTTAAAAAGGATATAGCGTTATTAGAAAAGGTGCAGAGAAGAGCCAACAAAATGGTAAAGGGGATGGAAAGATACCCCTATGGAGAGGCTAAAAAGGTTAGGGCTCTTTAACCTAGAAAAGAGATGGCTGAGGGGAGATATGATAGAGATCTATAAATTAATGAATCCAGTGGAACCATTGTTTATGTCATCAGAATATAGAAAGACTAGGAGACATGCAATGAAGCTACAGTGTAACCCATTTAAGACTAATAAGAGAAAATATTTTTTCACTCAACGCGTAATCAAACTCAAATTCATTACTGGAGGAAGTAGTTAAAGCTCTTAGTGTAAATGGTTCCAAAAAAGGTTTGGGCAAGTTCCTGGAGGAAAGGCCCATAAACCATTATTAAAGACGACCCAGGATATCCACTGCTTACCCTGGATAAACAACATGGAATCTGTCTACCTTTATGGGAAACTGACCGATACTTATGACCTGGATTGGCTGCTGCTGGAAACATGATACTGGGCTTGATGGACTCTTGGTCTGACCAGGTCCGGCATTTCTTATGTTCTAATTTGATCCTGGTTCATTTAAACATGGTTTGAAAACATTTCTGTTTATGCATTTTGTTGCTGATTTGGCTTAAAATAGGTAATTTTATCATTATATTATCTTAACTGTACTTTGATGTGCTATAACCTGCTTGGAGCATTTACAGATGTGCCTTAAATAAATTGAAAGAAACAGTCTCATTAGGGTATTTTCTCTCTCTCTGTATTTCCTCTCCCAGATGCCATTGCAGCGCATGAAGAGACATAAGGACTGTCATTTCTGCTGCGGCTGCTGTGAGCCACATATTTGTTGCTTGGTCTGCAGTTTCTAAACCCAGCTCTCATGCGTCCCGACTCCCCCAATCCTCCACCTCTCGACTGCTCCAGTCCATGAAATCCTGCTGACGTCGGAGCCTGCATCTATCTTGGGAGTCCTCATCTCACGGGAGCACACAGCCATGCATGGCACGAGCACTCTGTAGGTTTTCAACATACGCTATGCCCTATATACCTACTGTTCCTAAATCTAATGCTCCTTGATGTAAGCTAAATCCAAATAAATAAAGGCATTCATTTGTTGCTATCTGGCTAATCAGGAAGACTTTGTGGTGACTGTGAGTAGCTTAATGATACTTCAGAGGGTGATGGGATTGAGCTCTGACGTCGAGAAAGACAGGGACGCAGGAGAACCACGAGGAAAGCGTCAACACTGCCACAGAACCTCTATTAGTGATCTGCTGACTTTCAAATCCCAATTTATTTTGTTCTTTAAGGGGTTAGTTGCTAGACTGAAATAAATATCACATTTTACCGCCACTTAATTTACCATGGAAGCAACTAACTTGCAGTTCAATAACTCCCTCAGTAAATGATCAGCCTGGCAAGCTGTGCTATTCTACTTCTCAGGAGCCACCGGGGGTCCGATGCTCCTGGATGCCATCTTATAGGTGCAAATGCATTTGTACAGTCACATAGGCCCCTCTCACCCCTCCCCCAGTCAAGACCCTCTCATCTCCCAGAATATCTCTCTGTTCCTTAGTTAAGCTCTCTCACCACCCTGAAGTCACCCCTTGGACCCTCTTGCCCCCAGAAGAAGTCCCCCCTCACCCCCTGCCCCCCTGAAGAAAGCCCTTCCCATCTTCCCCAAAGACCTCCATTTGCCCCATAGGCTCCCTGCTGGGCCTATCTGAGAAATCCTTAGTGTCTAGTGGTATGGAGCAACAACCTTGGGTTCATGATGGCGCCTCCCAACCCATAGTAGTAATAGTCTGGTCCTGCTGCTTTGGGTCAGCAGTATTGCCATGAAAGTACTATTAGGGGTCAAGAGGTGTCATTTTCAACCTAAAGCCAGACAAAGTAGGAGTGAATATGAATCACTTCTGCCCCAAATTCCTAAAGCAGGGCTGGGCCAACCATTAGGCAAACGAGGTGATTACCTAGGGCAGCAGCTTCTGGGGGCATCAAAGAGCAGAATAGTCAGAGCTAAACAATAGATTCTGACAGCAAGGCAGGGCACAAGACTTAGGATTTGTTTGGGTGCCAACACCTGGGGCCAACTCTGGAGCTGGTCCTCTCCTAGAATGCCAAGCATGTCCGAGTCTGACCTGGGGAGGCCTATAGTGGGAGTGGGCTTTTCAAGGAGGGTGGAGGGACTTCTTAGGAGGGGGAGAAGGAACATGATGCTCCCAGGCAAGAAAAATGACCTCATCTCAAAGCTGGCGTTATTTTCCTAATGCAGCCTGCGAAGTTCACAGCAAACTGATAACGTACAGACAGATATATGTTCCTCTACATTTTGGGGGGTCATTTCGGAAGCCCCATTTGTGCTTTGCACATCCGAAACGGGCATAGAGACGTCCAAAGCACAGTATACCAGGAGGTGTTATGGCACACACATGAATTCACTGCATAGCAAAAGCGAAGCCATAGCTGACATGCACGCACTGCGGAGACACGTGAGGCCGCCTCACAGACACTGAGCACTGCTTTCATCAGGGTTATTTGCGTGGCTGCTACATTGGGAGTGGCTGACATGTGTATGATCTTTCTGCAATGGAAAGCAACATTTGGCCTGTGGCAGTCATCACTCTCAGATGAAATGCTGCATCCAAACCATCTTCTGCATGTAATTACAGGCCATTCTCTGCATCATTCGCAAGACTTTTCACTCCCTACAGATCAGCAACAGCCAGGAACACTGGGGCAGCCTGTGTGGTGTGCTGATGCTGCAGCTGGGGATGATGGAGCCTCCGCTGACCAGGACACAAACAGCAGCAGCAGACACCAGAGCACTAACAGCAAAGTGTGGCAGAGGAAGGGCAACAATACTGTGAGCCGGTTGAGAATCAAGACACCGGAGGAGCAAAAGATCTTCCATGAGGAGGACCTGAGGCTGCAGCTGGAGAGGGAGGGTGCCGAGATGCTGGCTGTTACACAAAGCGTTCTCACAGACCTGCAAAGCAGTGGAAAGAGATGTGTACCACCCAGCTGCTGAAGGACCACCTTCTCTGGGAGGAAAGGGGCTGCCAGACTCAGTTGCCCTTTCTTCAGGAGATGGATTCCTATCAATCTACCATCGCCAGCTCCTTCTGGGATATGACTGACAGCATGAGGGCTCAGGTGCTGCAGCCATCTGTCATGGACCCCCTGACTGTCCACAGACTGGGACTGTTTCTGCACTGGGGGGAAGGGGGGGAATGAAGGGAGCACAGCCTCAGAAGCTGCACCTCTGAGATGAAGTGCATAGATGGGGAAGCGGGGACACATGGGTGGGGATGGCGACTGTGGTGGGAAGAGGGCGTCATTGTACTGTCATACTAAAGCATTGTCACTATTAAGTGGAGCGCGTAACACTAAACGTTCTCCTGTATAAGTCTCTTTATTGTTGCCAGTGCTAATGTTGTGGGTTGCTGTCCGTGCCTTTGTGCCCCCTTGTCTGCAGGATCTAAGCCTCTCTCCATGTTCCCTCCAATCTGCTCCTCAGGGATTTGTATCCATTGCTGGACTCTATGTCATGCAAAATGCAGCAGGATGTAAAAAAGTCACAGACCTCAGGACTGTACAGTAGTTTCCCGCCACTCCTGTCCAGGCAATGGAATCAGCTTTACAAAACCCCAAAGGTACATTCTATGACAGACCTGGTTCTGTGTGTCTGTGGCTACCATGCTGGTGTTATTAGCCAAATTTAGAAGGGTATCCACGGTCACCTGTGGGGGTGAGGAGACATGTGCCTGGTGCTGCACAACTGCGCACTTGACCAGGTGCAAATCTCACAGCGGCATCGTGACTGTAGACATGTGGTACTATGGACCCAGGGTACCCTTCTGCTGCACTGCAGATGTCTGGTCTTGCTGGCAATCCTTGTATATCCCCTGGGTCTACAGTGTGTAGGGGGGGGGGGTTGTATCTACTAGTAATCAAAGATCTGTGAGCCCATGTGCCATGCCTTCCATAACACTTCCCTTGTACTAACAAATCAGCCTTAACAGTCAGAGGAATACCAACATTTTATCCCAACCTACCCATAGGTTTCGTAAAACTGCTTCAATACTGGATTCTTTATTTTTGTGGAGGCCTATTCAGTACTGGACGTCCAGCCCCTGTACGACCCCACAGAATCAGGACGTACAGCAGTAGACCTGATTCTGATCCCACGGGGGCATCTAGCCCCCACAGGATCAGGATCAGAATCGGGTCTACTGGCTTGTACGTGCAGGCTGGCCCTGTTTCTGAAGAGCTGCACATCCAGCCACATCTATGTCAAACTCCGCCTGGCTCCATAATGGAATCGCAGCGCCCTGGCATCTCATTGCTATGGCACCATGGCTCCATTTCAGAGCCACAACAGCCAGTCGCTGCCAATAATGTCTTTTCCCTGTAGCCAGACCCCCAATCTGGCCTCCTATGGCCAGGGTCCGGCTGCGGGGAACTTCCTGCACACCTCCCTGCTCTGTCCCCTCTGGCTGCCGCTGCTACCCTGCATTCAGGGGGACTTAGTCCACCTCTTAGTCCCCCATCTAACTGGCATACTCCAGACGTTGAGGGCCGACCTCAGAATTGTCCCTGTATGTCTAGGGTGATGGCCCTCCCACCCCCGTCTATGGCTCCCCGTACAACTCCGCTGTTCATACAGGAATGGCAAGTGGACGAATAGCAGGGGTGTACATCCAGGCTCGGAATGATCCCCACAGTAACTAATCACAGGGATTAAATGACTCCGTTGAATGGTGCACCGTAGCATGATCTTGGGCTGCCAATCTGCTGCATACCTCACTATGTCTTTGGAATTAGTAGGCGGGTTTTTGTTGTCTGCTTGGTTATTTAAATTGTGACTCGGCGTGTAATGAAGTCCTGTACTGAGCTTTTACTGTCTATGGATAAGTTATATGCTATGAAGGGAAAAGTAAGTGTAGTTTTTCACTGCTGAAGCTGGGTGTATCTTTAGCTGAAAGTATTATTTGCTGCTGTTGTGGTTACTTTAGAGAAACACCAAGCCCCCTGAAGCAGTTGTCCGAAACCCGTGGGTAGGTCGGGATAAAATGTTCCTCTGACCATTAAGACTGATTTGTTAGCACAAGTGCAGCTGATACTACCTAATACAGCCCGAAGGAGAATGATGGCAACTCATTCTGCGTCTATATGAAACCGAGCAGAGGTTTTGTTGCTACAATGTTGCTATAAGGTTACTGCGGGTCCTTTTTGTATCTCCTGTGATTGAAGCAATGAAAGTGCCACTGTATATGGTGATATGAGTTAAAGGAGAAATTGGCACACATTGTTTTGACTTTGGAAGTAATATATGAGATTAAAAAAAAGAAAGAAAAAAGAAAAACAGTCAATAAATTTAAACCTTTTGAATGTGAAATTAGAGCTGAATGACTGATCAGGGGTGGCCATAGGTGCAAATTGATAAACACAGGAAACCGTGCATAGACCTGTCCCCAGGCCCTGATGGTTCCTTTACCTCTATTTTTGATATTTTTACATGTGGGTCGATATTTTAAAATATCCTGCCTTTGAGGGGGACTTATTATTATTTTTTGGGATAAGATGAAGGCATCATGATAGATGTGTGTGCATGGTTGCTAAGATCCTGTTAAAATCACCGTGGCACTCACCACAAGTTGCATGTTCATAGAGTAGAAATTATGGAGGTTCCTTTATGCTCGCTCCACCTGGCCCGTTTAGCTTCAGGTGACATGCGTGCAGTCTATGACACCAAGCACACAGGAACCCCACAAGCGCATGAATGCCCTGCATGATGCACTGTCGCTGTTATGGGCTTTCAGGGAGCTTTTTCAATAGGGCTCTGGTAAAAGGCCTCTATGCAGTGGGAGGTTGCTGATGGGTGATGCCACTACATGTTGAAAGCTGCCAGTTGCCAGGAAGCTCTGGGCTGTGGTGACTCTCACAGCAGCGGGCAGCACATGGCCTCTTTGTGTAGACATTTCCAGCTCAGTTTTCAACACCGAGGTCTGCTACGGTGGATCTATTGAGCCTCTGTGAATTGCAGGAAACGGACCCTTGCCCAATGCACACGTGGAACCCTGCATCTTCACCTGCTTGCTGTTGCTTGTCCCCCGCCTTCTTCTATGGAACAGTCTTAGCCACCTTTGTCTTTCTCTCTGGTGCTACCACATTCTGCCTGGGAGGGGTGTATGTGATCACTGGGATACTGGAAGCACTGAGGGACGGCCATTTCAGAACATGTTTTGATCTCCCAGTGATGCATAATACCTAGAAAGCAGTCCTAAAATAAACCAGATATACACCTGCACTTGGGCTCCACAGCAGCCGTGAACATCACTGTAAATCACATAAGTCTTGGCTGCACCAGCTGCCCACCCTTTTATGCCCCTGTAGATATCTGTTTAGACTATTGCTGTCACTGACAATATTCATCCATCTGTGGCCTACTGAATATCGGAGATAAAGGTTTTTACTGTGCTAATGTGACATAAGCCACTTTTTAGACAGTTTACCACACTTAAAGATATGAACATCCCCACCCCCCTTATCTTTATTAAGATCTCAGTTACTATTAGTTCCAGGATGCCTGGGCAGTGGCATGTACACAGTGTATCCAAGCACATGTTTAACTGCTCTCAAACCTTTGAAGTAGGATCCAAGTACTGCGTGTGAGCTATGAACTGAGAACAGTCCTTCCTGGGTCTTTTGGCTGATTCCCATAGATCCTATGGCATAAAGGTGCTAAAAATCTGTCACCTGAACCATTGGGGACACCATGAGATGATGATTCCTTCCAAAGTGGGAGGATTAAATCCCCTGTGAGGACTTCCGGTGGCATGGTGGACTAGGAAGGACGTCTCCTTCTTAGCTCCGGAGCCTAATCTCCCCCTCCCCCTCCTTATTTAACTGGTTAATTGCTGCCCCCCTGCTTGGCTTCAGTTGGGGAAGATACTGCCTTCTTGGAGGGGGATAGTTTAACGTTCCGGTTTGGAGGGGGAACCACATGGCAACGAAAACCCTGCGGCGGGAGCGGCCCAGGGGTGGAGAAGCTAAAATGGCGGAAGCTGCTGTGACTGGCCCGACTACCATTGCCTCTTGCGCGATGGTGGAAGAGGTCTCCAAAGCGGTAGTGGCTGCGCTGGAGGACTGCGTGGGGGGCCTGGCGACCCAGATGAATGCGGTGGCACAGGCGGTCTCCGAGTTTACCGGATGCGTGGAGCAGGTGGAACAACACGTTAGTACCCTGGAGGACACGGGGGAGCACGATGCGGCCAGGATCCAAAAGCTGGAAGAGGCCCTGCTGAAGCAAGCGGATAAACTAGAGGACCTCGAGAATCTGAGTCGCCGCAATAATTTACAATTTATTGGCATTGCTGAATTGGTACCGGATAAAGATCTCCGGCAGTATCTGGAGCGGTGGCTGCCTGCCAACTTGTCGCTGGCAGAGGGGCTTGGCGAGATTACCCTAGAGAGAGCGCACTGGCTGGGCCCTTATAGAGCTGGCGATAACAGGCCCAGGGCGGTCATCGCCCGGTTTCTCAACGAGGCCCAAAAGGAGGGAGTCTTACGGGCGGTGAGACCATCGCGGTGCTCTGGAGCAACTGCCTGCAATGTGCTGATTTTTCAAGATTATTCAGCCGGGGTCTCGCAGCGGCGCAGGGCATATAAGGAGGTTTGTGGCCGGATGGTGGAGAAGGGCATCCGCTTCACATTGGCCTATCCTGCATTGCTTCGAGTGGATGGCGCAGCTGGATGCCGCGTGTTCTCCACGCCGGAGGAGGCTCTGGCCTATTGCAACCAGTGCGGGTGACTGTGGGGTCCTCTATTTGGCGGGACAGTAGAGTTTTTGAGCAGTCCCTGGACTCTGAAGACATAAGCGGTGTATGGGGGGGAATACCCGTACGTTGCTTGCTATAATGGCTGCTGCTTCATGTTTAATTCTCAGATTGTTAGCGCTATGTATGCTGCACCAGCGGCCACAATGGGAGAAAGGTTGATCCCTACTCAAGCTTGTCATATTCCGCCACTATGGTGGTATGCGGGGAGGGCGTGCTTGCTTCCTGGCTGTGGCGTTGGTCGCCCTTGGCTTGAGTGGGGTCTCAGGTGGTCTGCTATATGTGGCTGCGGCTGCCCCTGCCTTCTGTTAGCGGGGGGAAAAGTTACTCACATACTAGGTTAGCTGGAGCACTTGTTTGTTAGTTTATTAGTTATAGTTACCTACCCACGTGTAACACACCTCTCGACAGTTCTCTGGTTTATCTCTTTTTTCCACTAAACCAATCTCTGTCCTTATTTAATGTGCGTTGTTGGGGTCCAAGTGTTTGTGGCCTGCGGAGGGGATGGGGGGCGGTTGATCGGGGGGGGGGGGTGGAGACACTGGGGAGCACATTTCTTTATATTAGAATTTGTTCTTTAATATTCAATTACATCTGGACCTGGGGATAGTTTTCACTATGGTTTTTACTGTGTTTTAAGGATGGGGGGTGGTGTTGCAGTCACTGTTTGTTCCTACCTGTGATGGGGGGCCAATTGGGCCGGGACGGGTGGGGATTTGGGTTGCAGGGCCTCTTGCAGGGGGGGGGGGGGGGGGAAGGGGGGGGTAGCTGTATGAGTGGGCCTTGGGGAGGGGGGTGGGGGGGGCTCTACATGTCTCGGAAGTCTTGGAAGTGGTGGAGGGACCTGGGGAGCCAGGGCGACAGATGGAGAGTGGAGAGGGAGCCGGGCAGTTGCGGGGGGGAGGGGGATGGGGGGAGAGGGGCTTTGGAATAGGGGGGTTGCTCTGCATATAAGGGTATGAGGGATAGCGGGGGGTTTGTATGTGATTGGCTCTTTGGGTTTGTTAGGGTTGGTGTGTGTGTGTGCTTGTGTCCGTGGGTGTGCGTTGGTGACTTGGGGTGAAATGATGTTGGGGGAATCCTAGGCTGGGGGGGTTCTCGCCACAGTATGGGGATGGTTGGTGTTACTTGGAGATCCTTTTGTGGGAGGTGTACTGGGTAAGGGTACTAAGATAGCCTCCTGGAACATATGTGGTCTGGGTTCTCCGATTAAGAGATATAAAGCTTTACAGCAAATAAAACGAAAGCAGATTGGGATTATAATGCTGCAAGAGACACATCAAACCGCGGCCGAACATGCAAAATTGTGCAAAGGCTACATTGCTAAGGTTTTTGGGGCACCTGCAATTGGGAAGAAATGAGTGGTGGCCATTTTAATTGCTAAGCATGTGAAATGGGTGGAGGAGAAAGTGGAAATAGATTCAGATGGTCGATATGCTATGGTGTGGGGGCTGCTTTATGCTACCAAAGTTGCCCTGTGTTCAGTGTATGCCCCTAATGTCTACGAGGCTCAATTTTATCAGGCTCTTACTCGGTTGTTGGCGTCCACTGCTGGCTATCAGGTCATTATGGGAAGAGATTTTAATGCAGTTTTGGATGAGGATATGGATAGACCTGGGCCGACTGGGGGGGGAGAGATAGGAGGAGCAAGCGGAGATTGTGGGGGTTGTGTGAGGCGAATAAGCTGTTGGATATTTGGAGAGATTTACACCCTGGGGACCAAGAGTTTACCCACATGTCTAGGGCCCATGGAACGTGGTCACGCATTGATTATTTCCTGATTTCGGACTCCCTGTATAGCTGAGTGCTGGAAGCGGAGGTTTGTCCCTCGGTTATTTCTGATCATGTGATGATCATCTTGGAGCTGCGCGATCGAGGCCCCAGCAGAAACCGGATTTGGCAATTTCCGTTGGAACTTAGTGGGGATGCTCAGTTTGCCGGATTTCTGCGGTACAGATGGAGAGACTATGTGGCCTTTAATGACCAACCGGGGATCTCTCCGGCTCTCTTTTGGGAGGCCGGGAAAGCGGTCCTTCGGGGGGAGATTATTAGTTACTATAGTCTAAAGCGTAAGCGGAGAAACCAGAGAATCCTTGTCCTGGAACGTGAACTGGGGAAGGCGCAGAGACAGGTAGCGGCGAACCGGACGGCGGTAAATAGGCGTAAGTTGCAGGAAGTACAGATGGAGTTGGAGATGCTCCTTCACCAGCGCGCTCAGAAATCCCTGCTGTATTATAGATATCAATTATACCAGCATGGGAATCAGGCGGGGAGGTTGCTGTCGTCTTTGGTGCGGCCGGTGGGGGGGTCGCGCCATATTGGGGTTATCAGGCATCCGGATGGGTCCCTTCGCAGGGAGGCGGTGGAGATTGAGAGGGTTTTTTCTGATTATTTTCGTCAGCTTTACGCAGGTGATGGGGACAGAGAAACGGAGAGTAAGGAATTTTTGGCGGGGTGTGTTTTACCGCACTTGAGCGCCGAGCAAGTGCAGGCCTTGAATCAACCCATCTCCTTACGCGAGGTGCAGGATGGGATTCGGAATTTGAAGAACGGACGAGCGCCTGGAATGGATGGCTTAAGGGGCGAGTTTTACAAGACTTTGGGGGATGCCATAGTGGCCCCGCTTGCGGGATACTTTGAAGATTTGATTCAGCGTGGTGGCTTTCCCTATGAGGCGAATAAAGCTTTGGTCACTATACTGCCGAAGCCGGGGAGGGACCCGCTTAACCCGGGATCGTATAGGCCCATTTCTCTTCTTAATGTTGATATTAAGATCCTGGCCAAGATTATGGTGGACTGGTTGGCGGTATTTTTGCCGGTCCTGATCCATGGGGATCAGGTGGGCTTTGTGGAACTTGTGTCTCTTGGGGAAACTGCTAGGTACATATGACCTAGACTGGCCACTGTTGGAAACAGAATACTGGGCTTGATGGACCTTGGTCTGACCCAGTATGGCATATCTTATGTTCTTATAAGTGAGGGGTCAGCATGCGGCTTATAGTTTGCAGCGACTTTTGATCTGGAGTGGAGGAGTGGCCTAGTGGTTGGGGCAAGGTACTTCAGGCCGGAAGGTCGGGGGTTCAAATCCCACTAGAGGACAGCAACCTTGGGCTGGAAGGACTGGGGTTTCTAGTCCCACAGGTGCTCCTTGTGGTCTTGGGCAAGCCACTTAACCCTCCATAGCCCATGTTCCCTGTAAAATAGTTATTTCCAAGTTATAATGTCCTGTTCAATGTAATTTCAGTTTGTTCAATGTAAACCGCACTGATGCAGAATAGCGCGGTATATAAGAGAATGTAAATAAATGTCTGTGCAGGGCAGGCGGCTCAAATGGGGTCTATGCTTATCAGTTTTGATGCTGAAAAAGCATTCGACCGGGTCAATTGGGGTTTATGTACCAGGTTCTGGGTGCAATGGGGTTTACAGGCTTTTTTGTTGATGTGGTAAGGCTTCTTTACGCGGACCCGAAAGGGGCTATCATGGTGAATGGGAATCTGTCCTCGGACTTTTCTATTCAAAAAGGGACGAGCCAGGGTTGTCCTTTGTCTCCGCTCTTGTTTGTTCTGACCCTGGAGCCTCTGCTGATCCGGATTCGGGCTCATTCTCAGTT
The DNA here is from genome assembly GCA_033557465.1 of Ichthyophis bannanicus. Classification (NCBI taxonomy): domain Eukaryota; kingdom Metazoa; phylum Chordata; class Amphibia; order Gymnophiona; family Ichthyophiidae; genus Ichthyophis; species Ichthyophis bannanicus. Next base: position 254,358,109 of record CM066044.1, read on the forward strand.
TCGGGGCATCACGGTGGGGCGGACGGAATTTCGCGTTGCGGCCTTCGCTGATGATTTGCTTGTGCATTTAGCGGACCCTCAGAAGGGGTTGCCCCACTTGCTCAGTCTTCTTTGTGAATATGGGGTGCCCTCAGGGTTCCGCTTCAATTTGAATAAATCCGAGGCGATATTGATGGGCCCCGGAGCGCAGCAGGGTTGGCAGGGCGACTTTCCCTTGAAATGGGCGCGGGGGCAATTCAAATATTTGGGCATTTCTGTACCGGGAGAGTTGGGAGATCTTTACCAGCTGAGCTCTTTACCACTAAGCTCTTAACCGCTTTGACGGCCAGTGTAGATAAGTGACGAGATCTACCGTTATCCTTAGGTGGGAGTATTGCACTGTTCAAGATGACGATGTTCCCTCAGATTTTGTATGTGCTGCAGACCCTCCCGTTGTTGCTGAAACGTTCGGATCTGCGTAAGATGGACAAATTACTCAATCGAGTTTTATGGCGGGGACGGCGGCCTAGGGTGCATCTGGAGATGTTGCGGCAACCTTGGGCTTCTGGAGGTATGGGACTTCCCGATATTCGGAAATACAATATAGCCTGCTTGTTACGGTATGTCCGGGATTGGCTTTGGGATATGGGGGAATACACTCCACTGGGGATGTTGCGGGAGGCTGTGAGGCCTCTCCACTTGCGATACCTCTTGCATGCGAGGGCGGTGCGGGGGCCGGATCGGGATCTTCGCGTTATTGTTTTGGATCCCATTCGAAGGGCGTGGAAGTATTTTTGTAAGAGCCGAAAGTTTGCCGCATATTATTCTCCTTATCTCCCCATTCGGGGTAATGGTGAGTTCTTACCAGGACTTGGGGGTAGTCTCTTTGCGCGGTGGACACAACTGGGGATAGTGAATTTGGAGCATGTGGTAATGCCAGAGGGTTTGGTGGCGGAGTTCTCCTTGTTGCGTAGGCAGTACCCTTTAGGGGGACGGGATGTTTTCCTCTACGTCCAGGTTCGTAGCTACATTCGTACTGTGCCTCCGGAGGCGCTGAGTGGGGAAGTCGGCTCTGGTATAGAGGTGGCATTACTGGGAGGGGAGCAAGAGGCGCGGGTGGCTTGGTTGCACAAAATGTTATGGGAATTGGTGCCGCCGGTTGCTCTGGACGAATTGGCTGTTTGGGCTCGGGAATTAGGGGAGGCGGTGACGAGTGAAGAGCTGTTATGTGGTCTGTCTGCTCTTCCGAAACTTAGCGTGTTGGTGACCTTTCGGGACATGCAATACAAATTGCTGCATCGTCTATATTTTGCTCCCCTCAGAGCATGGAAAACTGGGATTGCTAGTTCCCCCGATTGTCCCAGATGCGGTGAAGGTAGAACTACGCTGGGTCATATGTTCTGGGGGTGTACGCGGGTCCAGGCCTTCTGGGAACGGGTGTTGGCCTATTTGGTGAAGTGTGTGCGGCGCCCGTTAACTTTTACAGCGGTAAATGTATTGTTGGATGTGTGGAAGGAACTTTGGGAGGCAGAGGTGGGGCAAGGGGTACTGCAATGGGTGCGTTTGGTGTTGGTGACTGCTCGTATGACTATTTTGCATAGGTGGGTGGATGCTAGGGGTCCAACGTATGGTTTGTGGAGGGGGCGCTTGCATGAGGTGCTGTTAATGGAACGGCTTCGGGCTAGTGGGCATCCTCGGCGGTGGCAGTGCTTTTTGTTGAGGTGGGGACCCCACTTAGATTCTTTGCCCAGGCAAACTCGTAGTCAGATTCTGGGAGGGGTATGAGGCTCCCTGTTCTCTCTGGCCTTAGGATCGCCTTAGGTTCATTTACCGACACCTACAACCTCAGCTTTGGCACATACCAGTTGGGATGGGGTGGGGGGGGGGTGGGGGGGAGTGGAGGCGGGCGGGGGGAGGGAGGGATGTGGGAGGTGTGGTAATTAGCTAGTCTGACTCCCTGGATGTTAAGGGACGGGCATGGGAGAAGAGTACACCCCAAGTCCGTCCGTGGCTGGGTCACATATTTGCTGGAGTCAGAGGGGGGGGGTGGTAGGAACATTCAGGTTGCCTTGTTATCTTTCTTGTGGGATTTCTTTTAGGGGCCCAAGGGTGAGAGAGTTTCTTTGGGTCAGGGCTCTTGGGTTGCCTTTTGGTATCGTTCCTGGTTAGTGGTTTCCCTTTTGTTTTGTTTTTTTGTTTTTTTTATTTGATTTGCATTTTTATTTGCTGATTTGCGCCTTTATGTTGTATGCCTTTTGTACTCTACTCTGTTGTGCAACTTTGTATTGTACTGGTTTGATGCTGTACAGTTCTGGTGTGGATATGAAAATTTGAATAAACAAATTTGAACATAAATCCCTTGTGAACCTCTCTCCCCTTAAAATGTTTTTGTTCACTATAATGCATGGTATAAAATCTTAGCATGGATTTAAGTATGATGCACATTTAGAACTTAGTACTGAAATATTATATGACATTCTATATAACAAGAATAAATAGAAACCACTGGAAATGGTACATGCAAAGACTACCTGAGTTAAAGAGTGGCTGTAAAGATGGAACACAATTCAGTTTTAACAATTAATAAATCGCTTCATGGCTGTGTTAGAAAGGTCGGATTCTGAAAAATTCAGCCCTTGTGCAAGCAGTAATAAACTTTAAGCAACAGGGACACCTAGTGGCAGTGAGTAGGTGGTGATACAATCAGTTCCAGAGATGGAAAGTAGATCATAAATTAGATTAGAGACAATTTTACACAGATGCACTTTAAGGACACAAATATGGAAAGCAGGAGGAGTGGATATGATGCAGACATTGAGGTACCTCAGAAATATAAATAAGGTTACCAGATGTCCCCGATTTTGGGGGATTGTCCCTGATTTTGAAATAGTACTCCTGACTCCATGGGTGGTAACCACCTCCTGTTTCCAATTTCAGAGGGGACAGAGGCAAAGGACATTGCTATTCCTACAGGAGAAGATGTAAAATTAACTTCTTTTCTGAAAAAAGATGAGGAATTTTAGAAATACTGTATATAAAATATTTATCTAGATGTATATAATTTTAAGCATATTTGTATTTATAAAGCTCTCATAACTTGAGAAGGGCTGCTACAGTCTTTTTTAAATATTAAAATTACTGAATGCTACTTAGACTGATCATTTCAAAATATATGGTGGAAAGATGCCCAAGGAGGGAGGATCCTGCCCTGCTCATCCCAGCTCAGCCCTGTCCAGGCATCCCAGATTGGGTTTCCAAAACTCTGATAGCCCTAGATATAAATAATGCATGTGAAGCAAGCAGGGTTGGTGCAAGGATATGAGACATCCTAGGTGAACCCTCATTCCTGCCGCCATCCCTCTCTGAAACCTGTGCTTACCCAAACTCACTGAGGCTGCACTTTGCCCAGCTGCTTCCACCCCTCCGGCACAGACTTCCTCACTAGGTGGCGCTATGCATCTGAGGGTTGTCACGGCGTGCTCTGCAATTTTGCTGCATTATCTACTGAGGAAATGCTTTGCCTGCTAACACCACTTTCTCGGCACTTTTTTTGCCACATTAGCTGCAATAGCCCAATATGCTTTAGTAAACAGCCCCCCTAGTTTACATAAACACCATGGAAAAGACTCGCAGGACTTCATTAAAAACAATATGCTGTCAAAACAACTCAACCAACAACTAAGTAAATAGCATAATAAAATCAGCAAAGTAATGTAAATCAGCACAGTGTGGGTGTGCTTTAGCAAATCACTGCCAAAGTCACCTTTGGGGTCCTTTCACTAAAGTGCAATATGGTCTGCACCAAACGTGCCAATAGCCCACAAAACCATGGTGAATTGGGTTCATCACCACTGTGCTAAGAGTCGGGGTTGTGGACAGCATGTTCCCATCACTTAACACTCTGCACCATGCCCTAACACAGGGCAATATTAGTGTAGGTGCACTTAACTCCACCTATTGAGGTGGCACTAATTGTACCCACGCTAACTGCGAGCCTCGTAGTTGGCAAGAGCATGCAGACTGCAAGGCTTTCACCACACCCACTCTCCACCCCTAACCCCTCCGCTTAACACCCCAACATGCCATACACAGTTAGTACGGAAATCAGCAAGTGTTAACTGTGCTGGCCCCATGCAACAGTTACTGTGGGCCACCGTCTGTGGTTAGCACGTGCTGAAACCCGCACTAATGCTTAGTGCCCTTTAGTAAAAGACTCCCTCCGTTTTTACAAATGTTGCGGTATCGCACTAACAAAACTATCAGTGAGTTAGATGTTAAAAATATGAAAGCACCAGCCAAGGACTTAAAATTATTCTCCATGAAAAGCTATATAATTAGAGAAATATATTGTGGCATGAGTTCTAAAAAGCATAACAACCACCACAGAGTCACATAAGAAAAAGCCATCGAGTTGCTAGCATGAAAAAGTACCAGGGCAATAAACACAAAATAAAATTAGAAAAACAAGCTCTCTTACCTGATGCTTCACCAGAACACATCATCATGAGAAGATAGTTTTCAGCAAAAATCCATGGGCAAAATGATCAGGGGATCTTAAAGGACCAGTTCCTTGGGGAGGCTTGGTGGCAGATTCAAACTTGAAACATCATAGTGACAATGAAAAACTGTACATATATATAACAAGCTAATATTCAAAGAACAAAAATATTAATGCTGTTAATAAAAAAAAACAATTTAAATCTAATAGTGTCTTCAGAGAAGAACCTACATATGTATCTGAAGATATCTGTTAAAAACATACCTGGCAAGGGGACCAAAAGAGAAAAGAGGGGGGAAGGGAGGAGGGAATGGAAAAAGGGGGAAGGAACGAAGGGGGAGGGAGAGAAGGGGGAGAATGTTAGTGTGTTACTGTGGTGTAGTTACTGTGGTGATCATAGCAGTGTGTGTGTGTTATAGCTGACACAAACAGAAGGCGCATCCACCGTGTGTGGGTACCCTAGCCCTGTCATGTCCCCTGGGGAACACATGTGGTGCAGTGGTATGTCCCCCTGTGCTTGGGGGCACCCTGGTTGGCGCCCAGATAACATCCTATGTTTGACCTGGGGTGGCTATGAAGGCTGGCAGGGTCCTCGATCTTTGTGTCCTATGCACTGTTCATGTGTGTATGTGCATTTGTGCCTGCACCATGGTTCCATCCCTGCAGAGATGACTGTCTGTCTGTTCATTCATGCCGGGGGGTGGGGGATGGTAGCCCTCAGGGGTTCCCCTGGCCATTTTGCTGTGGGGGGCCCCCACCACTAATCTATGTATCCCTTTCACTCCCACAGACAAGCCTGGGGCTGAAGCCTCTCAGCCAGGAACAGACAAGGCGAGGGGAACGTCACTTCCCGCCACTGATGACCCAGGATGAAGCTCAGCCACAGAGGCCGATGTAGCTGAGGGGGAGGATGAGCCGGGGACAGTCGACCCACCCCTCACAGAGCTGGAGTTCCACATACAGGAAGAGCCAGGGGACGGAGGACGTGATGATGTGGCCCAGGAGTTGCTACAGGAGGGGCACGACTGCTGATCTGCACTGAGGGCATCCAGTCCGAGCTGCATAGCATACAGCAAGAGCTGCATGCTGCAGTCCAGGAGAGGCAGGCAGAGCTCCAGGGATTGTGCAACCACCGACTGAGTCTACAACACCACCAGGAGGTGCAACTGCAACTGATGCGGGAGGTGGCGGCCTACCAGGCCACTACTGCTGGTGCCCTACACAAGTTGGTGGCCCTCACATGGGACCATTTGGGGTTGGGGGATGGGGAAGATGCACCACCGGAGCACTATAGTGGGCCAGACTCATGTGAGGTAGACTGCTTCCCAGGGGAGGGGTATGATACTGCCAGTACCACATCTGATATTTCTCTATTGCATCACAGTGCCCGCATTGCCAAAAGGCCATGGTATACTATGGAGTCAGGGGAAGGGGATGACAGGGGGGCCACCTAACCTCTGCACATGCTGTGCTGTCACATAATCACTTACTGGTGGGTGCTGCATGTCCCCACAGCCACTAGAATGTCTCCCGGATGAGGCATGCCCAGTTGGCCTTGGCCTGGGCCTGCTGCTGGCTTGCCAGCTGTGGTTCATCCCCCTCTACTGCCTCTGTGGCCTCCGGGTGCTCTTGTTCATTAGGATCGGGGTCAGATATGCCCCACTGCCTAGCTAGCTTGTGGAGGATGCAGCACGTGGCAGATATCCAGCAGACGTGCTCAGGCTGTAGAGCAGGTTGCCTCCACTCTGGTCCAGGCACCGCAATCTGCTCTTTAGGACCCCTATGACTCTCTCCACAACCCCCCTGGTCCTCTGGTGTGCAGCACTGTACAGCTCCTCCTGTGCGGTCTGGGGATTCCGCAGTAGGGTCAGCAGTCAGGTACAGAGGGGATATTCACGGTCACCTGTAGGGGCAAAAGGAAATGCACACATAAGCATTGCAACTGTGACAGGCATGGTGGGGCCTGCAGGGAAGTTTGGGGGCAACATGAGTGTGGACACTGTGGGCTGCTGCCATTTGGCAGGACATTCTGGGAACAGCTACAGCTGTGCCTCTGCTCCAGGCACATGTGTCTCCATGATGCCTCACCCTGCAGTTTGCTAACACCATCACATATCTGCAGCAACACAGCACATGTGCCCACAGTGTTCATCAGCATTCACATGGTATACCTCCCACCTAACTTCCTCCATGTTTGCCCACAGCTGTGCATATTTTGATGTCTATTGAGGGTTGTGTGCATATTTTGATGTCTATTGAGGGTTGTGTGCATGTTTGGTGGCTCACAGCTGTCTAAACTCACATAGCAGCCAGGTGTCTCCGAGGTATCCACCAGCTGCTGCTTGCCCCAGGCCAGATTGGCCAAGTATGTAGGCATTGTGGCAGGCACCTGGGTAATGTGCACACATATCCCTGATCATCATGTTGGCATCCACCACCACCACATTGTCTCCTGCCACTCCAGCAGTGTCCGGGGGAAGGCCATGAGGTGGCCCATGCGACGCAGCAATGCTCCAGTGCCGGCAGGTATGTAGTGGCTTGCTGTGGAGTGCATGATGCCAGTGGTTGCTCCAGCAACATGCTGAAAGCTCCCTGTTGCCAGTGGTGACTTTCACAGCACTGGCAGTGCCTGGCTTCTCGCAGTGGCTGGCTCCAGGTCCCCACTGAGTCTGGTGCATAGCTCCATGATGGTGCCTCCATCCAGCCAGTACCACTGGTACACCTCCTCCTCGGTCAGCTGCAGGTAATTCACCCTGAGCCTGTGCACCCAGGGGGCATGGTACCTGCACCTGGAGCGCTGGACCACTACCTGCTGCTGTCTCCCTGCAGCTAGCCGCATCCTCCTCTGTTCCCAGGCACCACGGGTGCATCTTCACCTCTGGAGGAGCCTGTGGAGTGCCCACATGGCATCCCCAGCTGTCCTGCATGGGTTTGTGCGCTCCATGGGTTGGAAAATCTCTCCAATAGCAGCTCTCTCTTGCACAGATTTGCTTCACCTCACACTTACGGCAGTCCACAGGTAGCGTTGTGGTGTCCTATGCATCACAAACCCTTGCCTAGCCTTATGCAGTTGATGACATCTTCCAGCACTGCCCAGCGCGTTCAAATATCTGTGTAACGCGGGTATGACAGAGCCACACCTCAGCCATGTCCCATTTTGCCCTCGCAGCTCGGCAGTTGCCATTACCCGGTAATGGCGGATTTTCAAAACAAGCCGGCTTGTTAAATATTTGATGGACATGGTTATGGTATCATTACACGGGTAAGTCCCTCCTTTTAGCATCCAGCACATACCTAACTCTTCAAATATCGAGCCCTTAATCTTTAACAATAGTTTCAAGTAAAGGAGGCAATAAAAGGGGCCACATACATATGTAAAGAAAATAAATAAAAACAAGAGGAAAAGGAAACCTATTTGGTTCTCCAAAGAAATAGTTGCACAAATAAAGACAAAAAAATACAGCTTTCACAAAATTCAGAAGTTCACAAACAGAGGAACGCAGAACAGAATACAGGATAAAGCTAAAAGAGATAAAAAGGGAAATAAGAATAGCATAAGGACATAAGCACATAAGATATGCCATACTGGGTCAGACCAAGGTCCATCAAGCCCAGTATCCTGTTTCCAACAGTGGCCAATCTAGGTCATACATACCTAGCAGTTTCCCCAAAAGACACAGGTTCCACAATGCTTGTATTGGGTCAAGCACTGATATCCTGGGTCCCTTTTTAATAATGGTTTATGGACCTTTCCTCCAGGAACTTGTCCAAACCTTTTTTAAACCCAGCTACACTAACAGCTTTTGCTACATCCTCCAGTAACAAATTCCAGAGCTTGATTAGCAAAATCAAAGGCAGAAGAAAAGATGATTAAAGATCTGAAGCGTGGAGACAAAACTTTTTTCAGATATATTTGGGAGAAGAGGTAGATCAGAGGTAGAATCGCAAGACTCAAAAATGCCGAGAACCGATTTGTGGAAAGTGATATTGAAAAAGCAAAAATCCTAAACAAATACTTCTATTCTGTTTTTACTAAAGAAAATCCTGGAGAAGAACCACCTGTCATTGACAAATATAGAAATGGGAATGGAGGAGATACTACACCATTCACACAAGATGGTGTTTTTGAACAGCTTGCAAAACTAAAAGTGCAGAAGGCCATGGGACCAGATGGTATACACCCCAGGATACTGAAAGAGCTCAGAGAGGTACTTGCAGGGCCTTTTAAAGATGTTTTTAATTGAACCTTGGAGACAGGAGAAGTTCCACAGTACTGGAGAAGAGCTGATGTGGTACCTCTTCACAAAAGTGGTAATAGGGAAGAAGTGACAAACTACGGGCCAGTAAGGCTTACCTCAGTGGTGTGAAAAGTAATTGAGGTGCTCCTGAAAGAGAGAATAGTGGACTTCCCTGAAACCAATAGGTTGCATGATCCGAGGCAACATGGTTTTTAGCAAAGGACGATCATGCAAACAAATCTGAGTTCTTTGACTGGGTGACCAGAGAACTAGATCAAGGGCACGCGATGGATGCGATCTACCTAGATTTCAGCAAAGCCTTTGATACTTTCCTCATAGGAAGTTTATCAATAAACTCAACAGCTTGGGGATGGGTCCCCAAAGTGGTGATCTGGATCAGAAACAGTTTAACTGACAGATGACATAAGGCGATGGTAAACGGAACTCACAGAAGATGATTAGTGATGTGCACCAGGAATCAGTCGTGAGACCAGTACTGTTCAATGTATTTGCGAGTGATATTGTTGAAGGACTGAATGGAAAAGTGTGTCTTTTTGCAGATGACATGAAAATGTGCAACAAAGTGGACTCCCCTGATGGAGTGGATAGCACGAGGAAAGATCTACAAAAGCTGGAAGAATGGCCTAAGGCTTGGCAGTTAAGATTTAATGTGAAGAAGTGCAGTGTCATGCACTTGAGATGCAGAAACCCAAGGGAATTGTATGCAATAGGGAGCAAGATGTTGGTGTGCACGGACCAGGAGAAGGATCTTGGAGTGATTGTTTCTGAGGATCTCAAGGTGGTGAAACAGTGTGTCAAGGTGGTGGCCAAAGCCAGAAGGATGCTGGGTTGGAATTACCATATACAAACAGAGTGAAAAACAGATCATCAGCTAATGTATGCAAAAGATTTTTTGTTGGAAGACTATCCTTGAGAATTAAAATACTCTCTCGTGGCTTAACTTCCGTTTTACTCAATTTTATGAAGGTCCCACCGGAGCTCTAAAAATGTAGGTAAAAACACACTTACTAATGTACCCTACACCAAACCCATGCAAAAGTAAAGTACTTCCAACATATCAAAAGATGCCTTTGTTACTTATCTGTTGTAGATATTGAATACAGATACCCAATGAATCTGCAAAACCTCTCATGGAATATCGAACTGCACCAATAACACAGAAGGGCAATGACTGAAGAAAGTCCGCAGTTTCAATTCAATGAAGAAATAAGGACACAGCACTGCGTTTCGGGCAGATAAAATCAAATGCCCTGTTTCAACTCTTTCTAAACTGCAAACATGAAAGTCCGGCTCGCCTGTATATTCAGGACGCCAGCGCATGCTCATTAGCGATCTAATGCGCGGCGTTCTTCGTATCATGAATGGTTTACTGAAGTTCGATTGAAGTGGACTGATATTAAACACCTTTTATTAGCAGAGAAAGACGCCGATAGCATCAATTCTACAGCCTCATGGGGACAATTCCCTGAAGAAACAATAGTTGTGAAACGCTTGGGGTACCTGGCTGTGAGCGTTGGAATAATCCCGTTCAACCTTTGATTGAAGCTAAGTTTTTCATTATAAGATTGAAGCTTCCTCTTATTGAATATGAATTTTTGTGCAAGACTTGTTATACGAGGAATACAGCTTCTTTAGTTAAAGATTACCATTTGTACTGAGAGTGTATAAACAACGATCTTTTAAGAAACCATTTGAAAATACCACAAAAACAGAATATTAAGGCTTTTAAAAGGCTACTGGTCATTGATGTTAAACCGGCACCAGCATTGAGCGTTTAGCTCTTGGTTTGTGGGCCAGCGGTTTTTTCTGAGACCTATTGCCTAAAGTTAGAATGCAATAATTTAAAGTCCTCTGGTTGCAGAGTGAGTCATTAAACGGCACGTATTTTCTAATTACATTAGCGATCTAAAGCCACAACAGGAAACCAAAAATTTAAAGCCAAATGTCAGCCTATTAGAATTGCCCATGTCATATTCAAATCCATTTGGAATGCCCAACAAATTAAAGAAGACTGTTCCAATCAAATTCTTTGTTGAGCCCCCTGGGTTCTACCGTAGACAGTCGAAATATCCACATCTGTTCTCGTAACTGGAGGCACTGTTCACGATTACCCCCTCATGGGTTTTCCAGTATATAATCCAAGATTTGCCAAAAGATTTCATGAAATAAATGTTGATGATCCAAAAAATATTGGACAATGGGAGCAGATGTAGTTCTAGTAGTTATTCTTGATGCATGTTCCCGCAATCTAATGCGTACAGGGCGAATCGTTCTCCCAATATACAATCGATTGCAGGGGCAAATCAGAACATACACTACAAAGGAAGAAGAACAAGTAGTGTGCCATCTAGCTTCATGCACATAATCTGAATTTGGTACGTGCCAATCCTTGCCAGTTATAGACAGTGAGCAGTAGTCACATGATGTACAAGAAAAATGTCCTAAATTAATATGTTGTTCAGAAGATTGTCTATCAATAGGAGAAGAAGTGATCCCCACCCGATCCCACAAATTAGGACCTCGAGTATGAGCTATTTGTAACCTCCTTTTGAAACATGGATGAAGCTGCAGAATGTGCCAATGTTTAAGAAGAATTTTCTTAATTTTGTCAGAATGCATCATGTATGGTAATACTTCCACTATTGCATCAGACTGTGAGGATGTCAATTGGGCATTTGAATCACCTAAATTAACAGAAGGGAATAACCATTCTCGATGAGTATATCTAGCACGCAAAAATGCTTTCTTTATAACTTTTTGTGGGTATCCCCTTTGTGCCAGAAGTTCAGATAAATCCCTTGTATGATCCATAAAATCTTCAATCCTTGAACATATTCATCGTAAGCATAAAAATTGTCCAAACAGAAGACCTTTTTTCAATGATATAGCGTGAAAGCTTGTATATTTCAACAGTGTGTTTCTCTGTACAGCTTTTCTATACAAAGTAGTATGTAACATGCGATCCCGTTTCACAATTAACACATCCAAATATTCCAATTCCAAAAAATGATGATGCATGGAGAAAGACAAGATAGGTTGTAGCGCATTCAACCAATGTAAAAAAGCCTGCAAAGATTCCTCTGAACTTTTCCCCAGAAAAAATATATCATCTAAAAATCGTACCCAGGGCCACATCTTGAAACCATACAGAAGGGTAAATCAATGAAGACTCAAAATCAGCCATCTATAATGTGGCCACAGATGGAGCCACTGTCGCCCCCATGGCTATGCCCTGAATTTGATGATAAAATTGTCGTTCAAATTGAAAATAATTCCTGGTGAGCACAAAACTCAAAAGTTGATGAAAAATAGAACGAGGAATTCTATTTGGTAGAGAAATTTGAAGTTGAGAAATAACCTCTAGAGCTTGATCTTGATGAATATTAGTGTACATTGATGTTACATCTAGCGATACTAACCATAAATTATGGATTGGAACAGTAATTGCCTGCAATTTACTGATAAAGTGGGTGGTATCCTTTAAAAAGGAGGGTACTTTTTGAGCACATGGTTGAAGAAACACATCACAAAATCTGGATAAAGGTTCCAACATCGATCCACAGCAAGATACAATCGGTCTGCCTGGAGGTGTCTGTAATGATTTGTGAATTTCTGGGACCATATATATATAATCGGAGTTATGGGGTTTGATATAATCAAAAACTTGAATTCACGTTTAGTTATCCAATTGTTTGAAAATGCCTGTTGTACCACTGACAATATCTCTTGTTGTAAATTTTTCATTGGATTCTCAGATAATTTCGCATAATATTTAGTATCATTCAGCTGAGTTAAAAGATGGGACCGATACTGATCAGAGGACTGTACCACAGTGGCACCACCCTTATCAGCCCTCCGAATAATTAGGTCTTGATTTTTCTTTAATTCATCCAAAGCTAACCATTGAGATTTTGTTAAATTGTGAAATCTAGACAACATATTATTACTCTCCAAATTAATCACATCATTTAATACTAATTGCTGGTATGATTCAATAAGATGATCCAGATTGCTGGGGGGTACCCATTTCGAAGGTGCCCAGACCACAGATATATCTGTTCCCAAATCATGTGTAGCGCAAAAGTGAGTCACTAACAACTTCCAGAAAAAACGGTGTAAGGCAAGTCTCATCTGAAAAGAATTATAATGAGTGACCGGAACAAAAGAAAGACCCAAATTGAGTACAGATAACTGTGAAGGGGACAAAGTCACCGAAGAGACATTTACTACTGTTGTTTGGAACGATTCCTGGTCATTAGACCCCATGGGTGTTCTTGATGGAAAACATCTTGAGACCTCCAAGTCCGCTCTGGTTGAAAACCCTCCACAGGTTTCCATGCGTGGTTTCTCCCCCGACCCCGGGAACGGCTGTGATGAAAAACCTGCTCCTGTCGTTGATTAGAAGTATGGGAAGAACTATCAGAATAACCACCATATTCCGAATCATCAGAGCAAATATCAAAAGAATCGAAAGTGACCCATTTCTGTGTCACCTGATTTTTCTTCATCCAAGTATACACTTGATCAAGATCATAATCTTTTTTATCTCGATTAAATTTTTTTTATTTTGATAGATTTCTTATAATCGCGATATTGATCAAGTTGAGATTGCAAATCATCCATTAGAATCTTATACCGATCTTTGGCAATTTTTGCACGCATGAATTCATTTAATTGTTTCACATCTTGTGTCAATTTAATTGATTCAACATTTAAACACTCACCTAATAAAGCAATGAGGTCCATACTACATTTATTCAGAATACTATTCCATTTCATGTAAAAGGTCTCATCCTTAGTGAACATTTTAGGGGGTTTAATAACTCTTAAACCACGAGGACTCATCATAGATTTCAAATATTGTATCATGGTGGCTTCATGAAGTTGTACTCGTATTAACTTTTTATTCAAATCCAACAAATCAGAAAAAGAAGTTGAATGAGATGATATTTCTGAATCATCAAACAGAGCTGGTCTTTGGGTGATTACTTGAATTTGAGCATCAGAAAAAGCAAAAATAGCTTGATTGGCATTTAAAGAAGGCTCCTTAATAATCTCCTCAAGAGGAGAAGATGGACTGGTGGTCATACTGAAAGTTATAACAGGTGCACCAATAATACAAAATAACTATTACTCTATACCACAATAACCATATACAAAAATAGAGTGAAAAACAGATCATCAGCTAATGTATGCAAAAGATTTTTTTGTTGGAAGACTAGCCTTGAGAATGAAAATACTCTCTCGTGGCTTAACTTCCGTTTTACTCAATTTTATGAAGGTCCCACCGGAGCTCTAAAAATGTAGGTAAAAACACACTTACTAATGTACCCTACACCAAACCCATGCAAAAGTAAAGTACTTCCAACATATCAAAAGATGCCTTTGTTACTTATCTGTTGTAGATATTGAATACAGATACCCAATGAATCTGCAAAACCTCTCATGGAATATCGAACTGCACCAATAACACAGAAGGGCAATGACTGAAGAAAGTCCGCAGTTTCAATTCAATGAAGAATAAAGGACACAGCACTGCGTTTCGGGCAGATAAAATCAAATGCCCTGTTTCAACTCTTTCTAAACTGCAAACATGAAAGTCCGGCTTGCCTGTATATTCAGGACGCCAGTGCATGCTCATTAGCGATCTAAAGCCACAACAGGAAACCAAAAATTTAAAGCCAAATGTCAGCAGAAAGGAGAAGGTACTAATGCGACTGTACAAGTCACTGGTGAGACCTCACTTGGAATATTGTGTTCAATTTTGGACACCGTATCTCGCAAGGGATATAAAAGAGACTGGAAGGCGACCAAAATTATTTGGAGCCTGCGCCAGAAGACGTATGAGAAGAGACTTGAAGACCTAAATATGTATACTCTAGAGGAGAGGAGGGACAGGGGAGATATGATACAGATCTTTATCTTTATTTAATGTTTGATATACCGCCCAAGTGTATGTGTCAGGGCGGTGTACAATAAAATCAATTAGAAAAAGAAAAGAACGCCATTATTTGGATAGGAAAGAGAGGGATAGGAAGAGACATAAAAGGAGAGTTAGACAGGGAAGGGGAGAGAGAAGAAACAGCCTGATGGAGAGGAGAGCTGATTGAGCGAGATAACATTAGGGATCAGGGAGGTCGAATGCCTGCTGAAAGAGGTGTGTTTTGAGCGAGCTTTTGAAGCGGTGATAGGACAGTTCAGTACGGAGAGTAAGGGGAAGGGAGTTACAGAGGGCGGGGGCCAGAAAGAAGAAAGCAGAGTGACGTGTAGATTCCAAGTGAGCTGAGGAGGGGGAAGGAAGAAAGAGACGGTATCCGTGTGCTGAACGTAGGAGATGGGGAGAAGGCTGCAGATGGATAGAGTCAGCCAGATATTGGGGGGAGCCAGTGTGTAGTGCTTTATGGGTAAGAATAAGAATCTTATAGAGGAAACGAAAGTTGAGAGGGAGCCAGTGCAAACGGGAAAGGAGGGGGGTGATGTGGTCCCGGGCAGAAGAGTGAGTGAGCAAACGTGCAGCTGTGTTCTGAACCAACCTAACCAGGGCTGTGTTCTGAACTTTCCTAACCAGGGCTCCCCACATCAAACAGGGAACTTTACTTGAGCACAGTAGGTTGCTGACTCCAGTAACCTCCTCAGGTTTAGAAACTGCTTACACCTAATCAGGAGTTAGTGGGCCTGTTTCCTGAGTGCAGTTGAAGCCTGCATAAAAGGCTCCTGTGCCCTGCCCTTTTGAGGCTTTCCTAACCAGGGCTCCCCACATCAAACAGTAAGGATTTGAGGGTTTCTTTGTTTGTTTTATTTTTATTACATTGCTAGCTCTCTGACTGGGAGCTCTTAAAAGGGTTTTGTGTATATTTTTTAAAGCAAGGTTACTTTCATTTTTGCTGTTTTAGGGGAACTTTACTTGAGCACAGTAGGTTGCTGACTCCAGTAACCTCCTCAGGTTTAGAAACTGCTAACACCTAATCAGGTGTTAGTTCCCTCCCTACCCACCCTGACTCCCACCCACCCCTAGTGAGCAGTCTTGCTTTATAGGGCACCTCCCCCTTTAACAAATCACAGTGAATTGGACCAGCACATTTGTATATAATTAAAAAGAGTTTTAACTGCTTTTTCTCTGAAAGGACAGCTGCGAAACCGGCTGGTACTTGGTAGATCTCTCTCTTTTGCTCTAACAGATACCTACGCTGCACGAAAAGAACAATGGCTGGGAAAAATTGTATTGCTAAAGCTGTTGCCCCCATTACAGCTTCTGCCTCGGTCCAGACAGAGGTCCTAATGCCAGTTGAAGGACCGGTTCCATGTGCAGGGTGCCTGCATGCTGAAGCTCTGAGGAAACAGGTGGAGGAACTCAGAGAGGAGGTGGCGAGGCTGAGGAGCATTCAAGACAGTGAGAAGTACATTGATGAGATGCTTCTTGCAGCAACCAGGATCTCCAGCACAGGAGAAGATGGGTGCCAACAGAATGTCGATGGTTGGACACAAGTCACCAGGGCCTGCAAAATCACCAATCCAACTTCTCCAGCCCTTGAATTGAAGAACCATTATGCAGCCCTGGAAGTGGAGGAGGTGAAAGCATCCCTGGAAAGGGAAGAACCAGAGTTCAAGTACCCCAAAGTTGCGGAATCAGTGACCAGAAGGAAACGAAGGGTAGTGGTGGTTGGAGACTCTCTTCTGAGGGGTACTGAGGCGTCCATCTGCCGACCAGACTTGATGTCCAGAGAGGTATGCTGTCTGCCTGGTGCCAAAATCCAAGATGTTACGGAGAGTTTGCCGAGACTCATCAAGCCCACTGACTATTACCCAATGTTGCTAATCCATGTTGGAACAAATGATACTGCCAGGTATACCTCGGAACGTATCAAAAGTGACTTCATGGCTCTGGGACAGAGGGTGAAGCAGTTAGGTGCACAGGTGGTGTTCTCTTCAATCCTTCCTGTTGAGGGTAAAGGCCAAGGCAGAGAGGCTCGCATCCTGGAGATGAATGCATGGCTGCGTGGATGGTGTCATCGAGAGCGTTTTGGTTTCCTAGACCATGGGATGCTGTTCCAAGGGTTGCAAAGCAGAGATGGCATCCATCTGTCCAAGAGAGGTCAATGCATCTTTGGTAGTAGACTGGCTAATCTACTGAAGAGGGCTTTAAACTAGATTCATTGGGGATGGGTGAAGAAAGCCCCCAGGTAAGTGAAAGCCCCCAGGTAGGTGATACATTAAATACCTTTATGGAAATGGGTAACAGGGGTAACATATGGAAAGCAGTGTGTATTAATGCCCGTAGCATGGGAAATAAGATCCCTGAAGTTGAAGCTTTGGTGGGAGTGGCTGACTTGAATTTAGTGGCAGTTACAGAAACATGGTTCACAGAAAACCATGACTGGGATGTAACTATACCTGGCTATACTTTATTCAGAAAGGACAGGGTAGGAAGAAGGGGAGGAGGAGTGGCACTATATGTAAAAACTACTATTAAAGCTTTGGAATTACAGAGCTTAAAAGGGAGAGAGGAGGCATTGTGGGTTAAACTAGAAAGAAGGAAAGAGAAATCTATTTGCATTGGAGTGATATACAGACCTCCCTCACAAGAGGAAGAGGTGGACAGAGAGTTAATTGAAGACATACGCAGCATTGCTAGGAAAGGGGAAGTGCTATTGATAGGAGATTTCAATATGCCAGATGTTGATTGGCACATTCCTGCTGCAGTATCATCTAGAAGTAAGGAGATCCTGGATTCTCTACAGGGAGAACTATTCAGGCAATTGGTAACAGACCCCACACGTGAAGGGGCCATACTGGACTTGGTGCTTACCAATGGTGAAAGTGTTTCTGATGTTGTAGTGGGAGGTCATTTTGCATCCAGTGATCACCAGATGGTGTGGTTCAGTATTAGGACTAGGGCTGTTAGAATCCATTCCAAGGTGAGGATCTTAGACTTTAGGAAGACTAACTTTGCGAAGATGAGCCAATACCTCAGGGAGTCGTTAGTGGGATGGGAACAGCTGGGGGATGTAGAAAAACAGTGGGCAAAACTGAAAGGGGGTATTTTAAAGGCAACCAACCTTTTTGTTAAAATGGTAAATAAAGGCAAAAGGAACAGGAGACCGCTATGGTTTTCGAAGGAAGTAGCTGAAAAAGTGAAGAAAAAGAGGGAGGCCTTCATGAAATACAAGAGATCACAGAGAGAGGAAGACAGGCATCTGTATTTGGAAAAACTTAGAGAAGCTAGCAAAGTAGTCAAGAAGGCAAAGATTCAAAAGGAGGAGGAAATAGCCAATGCAATAAAATAGGGGGATAAGACATTTTTCAGATATATTAGTGAGAAGAGGAAGGGAAAAAGTGGTATTGTCAGACTCAAGGGTGCAGGGGGGAATATATAGAAGCTGATAAGGATAAAGCGGAATTGCTTAACAAATATTTTTGCTCTGTGTTCACAGATGAAGAACCAGGAGCAGGACCTCAGAAAACACCCACAAATAAGAACAATTTTCAGAAGACTGTGTTCATGAGAAACTAGCTCAACTTAAAGTAGACAAAGCGATGGGACCGGATGGGATACACCCTAGAATACTGAGGGAACTTGGGGACGTTCTAGCAACTCCACTGACTGACCTTTTCAATGCCTCGTTGGAGTCGGGAGTGGTGCCAAAGGACTGGAGAGAGGCTCATGTGGTGCCTTTACACAAAAGCAGAAGTAAGGATGTGGTTGAAAACTACAGGCCGGTTAGTTTAACTTCGGTAGTGAGTAAATATTGGAAACGCTGCTGAAAGAGAAAATAGTGAGGTTTCTGGAGTCCAGCGGATTACAGGATCCGAGGCAGCATGGATTCACCAGAGGCAGGTCTTGTCAGACAAATCTGATTTCTTTGACTGGGTGACCAGGGAGTTGGACCGAGGGAGAGCTGTAGATGTGGTGTATTTAGATTTCCGTAAAGCCTTTGACACTGTTCCTCACAGGCGACTTATAAACAAACTGAGCACCCTAGGGATGGACCCTAAAGTTACTGCTTGGGTTAGAAATTGGTTGGGTGGGAGGCGACAAAGAGTACAAGTAAATGGAGCTCACTCTGAGGAGAAGGATGTTACCAGTGGTGTGCCCCAGGGATCTGTCCTTGGTCTGATTCTTTTTAACATCTTTGTTAGTGATATAGCGGAAGGGCTGTCGGGTAAGGTTTGCCTCTTTGCGGATGATACCAAAATCTGCAATAGAGTAGACACCCAGGAAGGTGTAGATAACATGAGGAGGGATCTAGCTAAGCTTGAAGAATGGTCTAGAATTTGGAAGCTGGGATTTAATGTTAAAAAATGTAAGGTCATGCATTTGGGCTGCAGCAATCCAAGGGAGCAATACAGTATAGGAGGTGAAGTACTTTTGTCCACTAAAGAAGAGCGGGACCTAGGCGTGGTTGTGTCTGATGATCTTAAAGTAGCTAAACAGGTAGAAAAGGCGACGGCAAAAGTTAGAAGGATGCTTGGGTGCATACGGAGAGGAATGGCTAGCAGAAAAAAGGAGGTGATAATGCCTCTGTATAAGTCTTTGGTGCGACCTCATTTGGAGTATGGTGTGCAATTCTGGAGACCGCACCTTCAAAAGGATGTGAACAGGATGGAGTCGGTGCAGAGGGTTGCTACTAAAATGATTAATGGGCTTCATTATAAAGCATATGAGGACAGACTTAAGGATCTTAATATGTACACCTTAGAGGAAAGGCGGGATAGAGGTGATATGATTGAGATGTTTAAATACCTCCGTGGCATAAATGTTCAGGGAGAGAGCCTCTTTCAATTGAAAGCAAGTTCTGCTACGAGGGGACATGGGATGAGGGTGAAGGGAGATAGATTCAGGAGTGATATGCGGAAATATTTCTTTACGGAAAGAGTAGTGGATCCATGGAATAGTCTCCCAGTGGAGGTGGTAGAGATGAGGACAATAACTGAATTCAAAAAAGCATGGGACCAACACAGAGGATCTCTAAAGGTTAAAAGTGGACTGTTGTAGTTGTTGTTATGGAAGGACAGACTAGATAGGCCATGTGGTCTTTTTCTGTCATCATGTTTCTATGTTTCTATGTTTAATTGGAGGCACCCGAGTTGATATTTTGGGAGGCCTGCTAAGACAATGTTACAATAGTCCAGCCTTGAGAGAACAAGTGAAATGACTAATGAGGTGAAGGAGGAGGAAGGAAGGAAAGGGTGGACAGCGCGAATTTAGCATAGGAAAAAGGAGTGACGAATGAGCAAAGAGATATGGTGGTGAAAGGAGAGAGAGGTGTCGAGCGTGACCCCTAGGTAGCGGAGGGAGGAAACCAGAGGAATCGGAGTAGAGAGGAAGAGAGGGGAACAGGCATGGGGAGGTGTACTAAAGGAAAGCCAAAGTGCATCAGATTTAGATGGGTTAACATGAAGGAAGTTACTACTTATCCATGATGCAACACGTTCAAGACAAAGATTAAGGGCGGAAAGATCTGGTGAGAGGGAACTGGTGTAGTGGACGAGAAGAATGTCATCGGCATAGAAATAGCCAGAAATAGCAGACTGTTGAATAATAAGAGCCAGAGGGGCAAGAAAGATTTAAAAAGGAGGGGGGCGAGAACTGAGCCCTGGGGAACCCACAGAGAAGAGCTAGAGATGGAGAGGTGCTTGAGCTGGTCTTTACTGAGAAGGTGCGAGAAGAAAGAAAGGAGCGAAACCAGGAAAGTACAGACCCGTGGATCCCGAGATCTTTAAATACTTAGAGTATTAATGAACAAGCAAACGTTTTTCAAAGACAGAAAAGCTGTAAAACTAGAGGGCATAACATGAAGCTGCAAGGAGGTAAACTGAAAGGCAATGTCAAGAAATACTTTTTCATTGAAAAAGTGGTGGATGCTTGGAATGCCCTGCTGAAGGAAGTGGTGGATTATTATCTAACCAAATACAAAAGCCACCTAGATAGTGCAGAAAAACCAAAATCTACTCTTTTTTGTCAGATATATCAACAGGAGAACATCCATTTTAATCAATATGGTTCTAAAATTAAATCACAATATTTATCTCATCCATGCATGATACCCACTCTTAAAATCCAATGAAGGTCGGCCCCAAATCATGATGTGCAGGTTTCGAGTCCACTGGTGACTCTGCCTCAAGCACAATGGGGAATCAAACATGTCCCTTCAGGATTCAACACAACTGCCATAAAACGCCAAATCGAGGATGTACTTTTGAGAATCTGCACACACTTCTATTGGCCGTGCAAAAGCAAAGTCATTCATTAGAAGCACCAATGGGAAAAAGGAGGATTCCGCATGACATTGGGGAAGCCCTCGCCCCATTGGTCAAACTCAAAATAAACTCAGCCAACCGATCTCCCTGTTCAGTCCATAAGGATGTACTGTGTTCAACCGGTAAATCAAGCGTTGTTCCAGCCATTGAAGTTTGAAAACCCTTTCACCACCATGAGGGTCATATGGAACATGATCTATGAAGTGTGGAGGCAAATACAGTGTCAGAATTCAAAATGGCATGAGACAGACACAATGGATCCCTTTATAGCAATAGGATAAAATCAAAATAAACTGAACTATCTCTTATACCTCTACAAATAGGAGTGGCCTGCATGGAGTATGGATACACCCCTATACAAAGGCATGGGGATCGGTGACCTCCACAGAGCGGTAGGTGCACCTCCTCTTGCCACCTTGCTGGGCAGACTAGATGGACCATGCTGGTCTTTATCTGCCATCATATACTATGTTACTATGTAAGTATATTCACAAACGCATAGGCGTATTGCACTAAAATATAGTGGGTGTGTTTTGAAGGGTTGTTGATATTTATATTTTTCTGTTTTAGCTGAATTATATGATATTTTCCCCTGACGAAGCTACTGGCGAAACACTTTGTTGGACGTCCCATTGGGCATTGGGATAAGGAATGAAGTGTGATAAGGAACACTATATTAGCAATGGGCTGCACTCAGATAAGTAGTGGCTATTTCCTTTGAATCAGTTTTTTTGTGCTGCTTTGAATCAACATTATATTTATTTATTTATTTAAACATATTTCTATACCGCCTTATCCTGCAATCAAGGCGGTCTGAACAGCAAACAATCAATAAGATACAGTGTATAGTGTGCACATGCAGTGAGTAGTGTATGCGTGTGAGTGTGTCTGGACATTGATTCTTGTGGTGCTATTTACAGCGTGCACTATTTACAATGCTATGGGTATCAGTTCCTTGCTTAATTACAATTATAGTGACATGTGGGGGGAATTGAGGTGTCTGTTGCATGGTTTAAGTAATGTCACCGTAGTGTTCTATGAAGAGGGTTGTCTTCAGTAGTTTCCTGCACTCTTTAAGGTCCGTTGTTGAACGCAGTTCGTCAGGGAGGGCGTTCCAGATTGTTGGTGCTGCCTTTGATAAGGCTCATTTTTCGGTGTCCTTGCGTACCCTGTTGATATCTTTAGGTGTGTTGACACGGTTGGATGTGCCTCTTCTTCTCGGTCTTGTGCTGTTGTCTGGTTGTATGAGTGGGTGTAGGCTGAAAGCTGATGATTGATGTTTGATTTTGAAAATGTTTATGATCGTCTTGTATCTAATGCAGGCACTGATAGGCAGCCAGTGGAGCTCTTTTAGGGTGGGTGTGATGTGTTCTTGTCTTGTGGTGCCAGCAATTATGCGTGCTGCAGTGTTTTGTGCCAGTTGCAATGGTCTTAGTGTCTGTTCCGTTAGACCTAGATAGATTGGGTTGCAGAAGTCTAGGATTGGGGTTATTAGTGCTTGACAAACTGTGCGGAAGTGTTCCTCAGTGAGGAGGGGCTTAGGTATGCATTTTTGGTGGTTCTGCTGATGTGGGACTGAAGGTTAAGTTCTTTGTCCATTGTCACTCCGAGGTATTTCACTTCTGATTGTATGGGTATGATTGTGGTGCCTATCTTGATGTCGCGGGGGGGGGGTGAAGTCGGAGTTTTGTGTGATGATTAGCGCCTCGGTCTTGCTGTAGTTTATGGTCATGTTGTTGTCTTGAAACCAGGTGTTCATATGTGTGAGACAGTCTGTTATCTTGGTGTGGTCTGGGTTGTCGAGGGTGACTGGTGTGTATATCATTATGTCGTCCACATAGATTGTGTATTTTATCCCGTGCTCTTTTATGATGTTGCATATTGGTTGGATGTAGATGTTGAATAAGAGAGCTGATAGTGCGGATCCTTGGGGTACGCCTTGCATGACTTTTATGGGTCGGGGTGTGTTGGGCCCAATCTTGACCTGTATCTGTCTGTCCGTTAGGTAAGAGTGGAACCATCTCAGTGTGGCTCCGTGTAGTCCTATGTTCTGTAGTCTTGCTAGTAGTGTTCCGTGGTCGACTGTGTCAAACGCTGATGATAGGTCAATGAAGATCATGAGTATTCCGTTCTTGCTGTTGTCTATGAGGTGTAGTATGTCGTTAAAGAGGTAAAGCAGGAGTGTTTCAGCTCCATGGTTGGGGCAGAAACCGTGTTGGTTGTGGTCGAGTTGTGCGTGGTTGTCGATGTGGTCTTGTAGTTGATGTTGTACCACTTTCTCAATAATCTTAGCCAGTAGGGGGATGCTTGAGATGGGTCTGTAGGCTGCTGGGTTGTTTTTGTCAAGTGCTGATTTCTTCGGGATTGGTCTTATTGTGGCGAGTTTTAGCTGGTCTGGCATGATACCTTGTGTTAGAGAACTTTTCACCATGTTGTGTATGGTGTGGATGAAGTTTGACTTTGTTGTTTTGATCCATGTGACTGGGCATGGGGCCGTGCTTGTGTTGAGGGCGGTGGTGATGTGTGAGAGCTGCTCTGTGGATGGGTTGCTGAATTTGTCCCAAGTTTTTCTTGGGGTGGTGGTTGGTTTGGTGCTTGTGTTAGTATTCCTTCGTGGAGCTGAGTGGAATTTGTCTTGGATATGGTCTGCGAATGTTTGTGGGTCTATTTGCACTTCGCTGTTGGATTTGTTCTCCTTGGTGAGTGTTTTCACAATTTTGAAGAGCTCTCTCGGTTTGTTGTTTGATTTGAGTATGAGGTTGGTGTGGTATTCTCTCTTTGTTTGGTTGATGAGATCGTTGTACTCTTTTTGTTTTGCTAAGTATAGTGTCTGTTTGTTGGGAGACTTGGTGTGTCTCCATTGCCGTTCTAACTTCCTGAGTTCTCTTTTTTTGATCCGTATGGTTTTTGAGTACCAGGGTGTGTGATGTGCCCTAGTGCAGTGATATTTCTTGGGTCTGTGTTCGGTGGCTTTGGAGGCTGCATTAATGATGCTGTTCCATTTACTGATTTGATCGTCTAAATCCTCTTCTTCCGTATTCAGGTGCGCTATCGTGTCCTTGAGAAATTGGTCCTTGTTGAAGCTTTTAAATCTTCTTTGTGCTGTTGGTTTGTCTAGGTTTTTGTCATGGTTTTGTCCTGGTGGCATGACCTTTGTGTTGATTATGTGATGGTCTAACCATGAGACGGGGGTGACATCTGGTGTAGATATGTTACCATTGTCCATTAGAAAATTGGGTGCAAATATGAGGTCTGGTGATGATCCGTGTTTGTGTGTTGGTGTGTTGATCATTTGGGTGTATTGTAAGGATCCCATAGCTTGTAGGAAGGCTTCTGCATCCTTTGTGTTGGAGAATTTTAGGTTGAAGTCTCCTAGTAGTAGCAGGGGTTTGTTGCTGGTGTTGAAGGCACAAACCTCCTCTAGAGTGGATGCTAGTTCGTCTGGTGGTGCATTCGGGGCTCTGTAGGTGAGGCAAAGTGCCATCCATTTGTTTTCCACAGTGATGGTGTTGCATTGGTTGGTGTTTGATGAGCTTCGTGACTTGAATCTTAGGCTGTTCCTTGTGAGGATCAGGACCCCTCCTCCTCTTTGTTGTGTGCGTGGGCAGTTGAATGCTGTGTATGTGGTTGGTACTAGCTGATTAAGTTGCACCTTATCAGTGGGGGTGAGCCATGTTTCAGTAATGCACAGTATGTCGGGTTGATGCTCTTCTATGTGGTCTGCTATTGTGTATATGTGATATATGTGTATATGTGATGTGAAATGAGACACAAGTGAAGCCTAAACTATTAGTGGCTATTTTTCTTGGAAAACATGGGAGTTTGGGTCGGTGATGTTGTGGGTTTGTGATGGCATGAACATTTTTGTTGGCATCATTGATAAGAGTATGCTTTTCGCATGATAATGCTCCAGTGTTTCTGAGACCCGTTGCTCCCTGTTCTTGAGTTTTCTCTGTTCTCTCTAATCTGTTGTTCTATGGTGAATTTTTTGAGTGTCATACGTTTTTTTGTATAGTGGTTTTACTTTGCACTCTGGAAGTGACCTAAATCGAGATTGAAACTATGTTCTATAAACAATTCTTTAAATGTTCCTTCTTTTCAATAGTGGCACAATATGGACCCTTTCAATAACAGACAATTACTAGTTAACCTGTTTACAACTTTCAATTTCTTTACTCTGTAGTAGAAGAAAAGTTGTAACCGGGTGTTACCATGCAGGTAAGGAACCTTTTTGTTTCAAAAAAATTCAACTAGTGCACTAGTGTTCAAAAAATGTCACTCTGGTGTATCAGTCACTTATTTCAATCTTCTTTTTCGAGGTCTTGCTGCTTTCTTGGAAACTGGGAGCCTTAGGATCCCCTCTGCTCCAACGCTAGCTATGTGTACAATCTAGAAAATATTTCTGTCTTTCTTCTTGTTTCTTTCTTTCTAGTATTTATGAGGTTTGTTATTCCCCCCAAAATAAAAGCTAACCAAGTTCCCTATCTTTCCCTCCCAGAGAACTCTCTGTGCCAAAACTAATTTTTTCCCTTTATGTGCCAGAGCCAATCTTTCCAAACTGCCATCCAGGCCTGGAGAACTATACCAATTGCCAATAAATTTAGTTCTTTAAATATGGAAAAGGGGTTTTTTCCCCCCGTTAAGACCACATCTGCTCTGTCATTCTCTCTCTCATCCACACTCTTTTTCACTGAGACAGTTCATGCTGTTTCAGTATTAAACAAATCCTTTCAGCAGTATACTGTTTTAAAACAGCTTGCTTTCAAGGTTTTTTTTCTCATTTCACTGGGAGTTTTATACCTTTAGCCTCACTTTCTCTTCAGTGCTTGAAGGTCTCCAGTACTACTGAAAACAAGTTGAACCTCTATTCAAAACATTGCTCACTACTACTACTACTGAACATTTGCATAATGCTACAAGACCTATGCAGCACTGCACAGACACATATAAAAGAAAGTCTCTGCTCATCAGAGTTTACAATCTAGTCAAGTCAGTTAAGACTGTAGCTGTAGACATGGGATACAGCTAGGGGGAATGGTAAGGAAAGACAAAGGAGATTAGGCAAATCAAGATCCAAAAACAGCAGCGAAGAGGTGATTTCAGCCTGGATTTGAAAAGGGCCAGAGATGAAGCCTGATGTACAGACTCACGAAGTTTGTAAGAAGCAGCAAGGTGAAAGGAGCAAAGTCTAGAGTTAGCAATAGAAGAGAAGGACAAAGATAGAAGCAATTTGCCAGAAGAGTGGAGTTCCCAAGGAGGCATGTAGGGAGAGATAAGAGAGGAAAAGTAGTAAGGTGCTGCGGAAATGGATAGGAAGCCAATTAAGTGACTTGAGAAGAGGGGTAATATGAGCATGATGAGGTTGGTGGAAGATTAGCTGCGCAGCAGAGTGTTGAACAGATTGAAGGGGAGAGAGGTGATTCAGAGGGAGACCAACAAGGAGTTGGTAACAATAGTCAAGATCCTTGTCCTCCAACCAGCCTTATCTTGCTCCCGATCCAGCTAACTTGCCTGCTCCAATCAAACTGGCTTCGTTCTTCTCCTCCAAGGTTCTGGATCTTTGATCCTCGCTTCCTGACTGTCCTCCCCCTATAGGCTCTCCTCTACCTATTGTGCCACCTGCTTCTACCTCTCTCTCCCATCACTAGTCCACATTCTACCCCATCACTATGACAGAGCTTTTTAAGCATATTTCAGCATCATGTAAAACATCCTGCACACCCCTATTCCCTCCAAATGGTTGCTAGAGCCCTGTTTGGCTATTCTTCCCATCATTCTCACTATGCTCAATTCCAGCCTGTCCTCCAGGACTTTTCCCACTTTATGGAAACATGCTTTCGTCCATCCCTTTTTGAAAAAGCCATCACTTGATCCTCTTGACCCAGTAAGCTACAGACTAGTCTCCAATCTTCCTTTTCTTTTGAAGATTTTGAAGAAAGCTGTTTTCTCACAACTGTCACATCACTTTGAATTTTACCCCCCTCCTGCACCCCCCCCCCCCCCCCATCAGTGCAGATTTCACCCTGGTCACAGTGTGGAGACCATCATGCTCTCATTCCTTAATGATCTCCAACCTGGGCATGAACGGGGCGATATTTCAATTGCCATTTTGCTCGACCTGTTAGTAGCTTTTGATCTGGTAGACCACTCTATTCTTCTATCTTGTTTGTGTGCTGCGGGTATCCAAAGGGCTGCTTTTCGGTGGTTTCACACTTTTCTTTTTTCACGTTCCTTCTCCGTCTCCCTAAGTGATGATACTTCTGCTCCCCATCCCCTCTGTTGCGGGGTCCCACAGGGCTCCGTTCTAGCACCACACCTATTTAACATTTATCTTTCTCCGCTTACCCTAATCATACAGCAATTTGGCTTATCGGCATATTATTATGCTGATGATATACTTCTACGCCATCACACTGACCCTTATAGTCCTGACCTTACCCCACTCAACGACTGTTTGGCAAGGGTATCTGCTTGGCTCACCACTAACTGTCTACACTTGAATATCTCTAAGACTCTAGTGATTTGGTTCACTTTTGGCTCACAAGCACCGGTTCTCTCCAACCTCCCAGTCCTGCTAGTCCCCTCTCTGCGCTATCTTGGTGTGATTTTTGACAATGCACTCTCATTCCATGGTCATATTTCTCACTCGCCAATCCTTCTTCTACTTTCAGCAGATCCGGGCCATCTGACTCTTCTTGTCTCCGCAGGCTTTGACCATCCTCCTTCTTTCCTTAGTTATGCCCTGGATAGATTTCTGTAATTTGGTCCTCACCAGTGTTACTCAATCACAGCTTCACCGTCTACAGTTAATTCAGAATATGGCTGCTCGGATCATCACTTACTCTTCACGTAGGGATCATATTACATCTATTCTAGTTCATTTACACTGGCTCCCACTGGCTTTCCATATCCACTATCAAATCCTCACCATCATACCATATATACTTTCATCCTCTAGTATTTAGCTGATCTCTTACAGTTTCATCCGCAGACTCCACTCTTGTCGTGTCAACCATCTGGTCCTTCCATCTCCATTGCACGCTCACCTCCAGTCCACTCGCCTTTCCGCCTTCTTCTTCCTGGGTCCCTCCCTTCCTCCAGCCCTCCATCATGAGCCCTCCTTCTCTACATTCAAGAGCCTTTTGAAGACCCATCTTTTTTGTGGTGCATTTGAGCTGCCTTCCAGCCTCCCCTGACCTTCTCTGCTGCCTTCTTTCTGACTTTCCCTCTTTGTGTGATTGCACCGTCCCTTTCCTATCAATTAATGTAGCTCGCTTCCTTTTCTAGCCTTGGCCACTATTGTTTACATTGTAAACCGTCCTGATGTAGCAAAGGGCGGTATATCAAGTTGCTGAATAAACATAAACATGGGAGGTGACTAAAGAGTGGATAAGGAATTGGCGAATGGCAGGTTTTAGCTATCAGTTGCATGTATGTGGAGAAGGAGAGAGGGAAGTCAAAGTTGACCCCAAGGTTGTGAGCTGAGGAAATAGCTTGCAAATCAAGTTCTGTTTCCAATAAATCACTTCAAATCTTCACTTTCTGATACATCAATTCAAATCCTCATTCAGCTTGGTTTTAAAACTGCTTGAATGAGCTTCAGGGCTCCCTCAGCCTGTTCCTGTCATCATGGAAAAACAATTCTCACATTTACTCTTAAATTTTCTCTTCAGCTTTCATTCAAGCTTCTTACACACTTCTCCTGTAAATAATTCTCAATTGCTTACAACTGTGATACCAAGCAAATCCTCTCACAGCTCTTCCATACAGAGATTCACTCTGGCAGATCTCATCCCATCAAAGTCTTCCCCAACCTCCAAGCTAGCGTTCCTGCACCAGAATTTTATCTTCTCTGTAAAAGCATTCTTCCACCTAGCTCCGTTTGAAAATAGTTCCCTGTTTCTAGCACCATTTCAAATCACAAAGCACACTGTATCTTAAAGCCCCTAACAGACCTTTGCACTTATAAAAAAAATTATAAGCAATTTTCTTTACAGTTCACTAAGTATTAGTATTATTTATTTAAATGTCATGCTTTCAGCCTTCTGTGCTCTTCATATGTGCTTTACTGTCTCACTGATTGTCTGTATCCCTCCGCAGCTAGTGACATCCTGTATGTAACACCCTGTATGTAATCCAGCAAACACTACATATAAACACTTATAGACGCATACACACTGGTATTTATTATATTTTCCTTTCATTATATTTATTTCCTTTATTTTTAACACTTTTCTGGCCCTTCAAAAGGATATAAACAGGATGGAGTCAGTGCAGAGGGTGGCTACTAAGGTGGTTAGTGGTCTTCGTTATAAAGCATATGAGGACAGACTTAAGGATCTTAATATGTACACCTTAGAGGAAAGGCAGAATAGAGGCAATATGATTGAGATGTTTAAATACCTCCGTGGCATAAATGCACAGGAGAGCCTCTTTCAATTGAAAGCAAGTTCTGCTACGAGTGGACATGGGATGAGGGTGAAGGGGGATAGACTCAGGAGTAATATGTGGAAATCTTTCTTTACGGAAAGAGTGGTGGATCCGTGGAATAGTCTCCCAGTGGAGGTGGTAGAGATGAGGACAGTAACTGAATTCAAAAAAGCATGGGACAAACACAGAGGATCTCTAAAGGAAAAAAGGGGATTGTTGTAGTGGTTATATGGAAGGGAAGACTGGGTGGGCCACATTGTCTTTTTCTGCCGTCATGTTTCTATGTTTACTTTTCGTTTAGTTTTAATATTGCTTTCACTTTTCTTTTTTAATGCTTCCTCCCCCCCCCCCCCCTCCACCTCAAGGGTTTGGCTGGCCTTTCTGACTCGATACAGGTAAACAAGGAGCCTTTTTAAGCTTTATTTTTTTATTTCTTTTATATTTATTTATTTCTCTGGGGTTTCCTGCTCCTTTGATGGCACCCCTCCCTTAATGGAGTGTGATTGCCAAATCACACATGCACGGGACGTTCTGGATAACACTTTCCTTTTCAAGACGGCTGAGCTTCTGGGCAGCACGGCAAGCCTTGGGCTCACCTTCTTGCGCTTGTCCAATGCCCCCGGAGTCCGTTTTGGCCCTAATGTGGCACTACAATTGTCCGGGGGGGGGGCCTGCAATTGCCATGGTGACACCCCCAGCAGGCTTCCCAATGCCACGGGAGACCCCGGGAGCCAGAAAGCATGCTTCCTCGGCACCAAAACGGCTGGGACCTGCACAAAAAAACAGGCAAGTACTTTTTAAAACCTTTTTCTTCCCTGCCATTACAAAAATCTATCCAATTTCCATTATTTTTCTGGGGTTATTTGTTTTTGTGTGAATAATGGGAGAGGTTGGGGGATCAATTGATAATAAGAGCTGGATTTTTAAAGGTGGAATGGGAACAAGCTTAGGAAACACCTTCTTAGTTTTAAAAGCTTCTGTTTGTGTTTTGAAAGCACAGTCCGAATTGAGCATATTCTCAAAAAGCTTTTGTAAAGGGGTCAGCTTTTGCATTTTAAGTTTTATTTGCAGATATGGCTGTAGAGTTTCTGTTCATCCATTCAAGAGTCGGGATTCCTCTTGGTCCTTTGGAAGACTGCACTTAGCACGAACACACTGCTAAATTTGGGGAAAGGATTTGCAAACTGCAATAAAGATTCATTTTAGCCTTCCCGTCCACTCATTTCTATTCATGCATATGTGTGTTCTTCTACTTTTTAAACATTTATTCTTTTGCAAAAACTAGGGCCCCGATATTCAAAGGCACTCATTCATTCATTTAGAAACATTTATAGTCTGCAGTTCACTCTAGGTGGATAACATAAAAACATACATAATAATTTACAAAAGCGACCTTTAAACTGCGTAAATGCCCCTAAAGGGGATATGTAGTAGTACTAAATATGGTTAGCGCTGCTGAATACCGATGGGTACCGCCACTATACACCCGTAACTGGTAACCAGAGAGACTCAGGTGGGAGCCAGTTCATATGAGCCTAAAGGAGACCTGCCCTGTCCCGAGGCTGGAATCAGTGTGTGCAGTTATAAAGGAGACCTGCTTCTCCCTTCGATCGGGGTCAGTGTGTGTACTGGTAAAGGAGAACTGCTTTCTCTTCAGGCTGGAGCCAGTGTGTGCAATGTTA
Organism: Ichthyophis bannanicus; assembly: GCA_033557465.1. NCBI lineage: Eukaryota > Metazoa > Chordata > Amphibia > Gymnophiona > Ichthyophiidae > Ichthyophis > Ichthyophis bannanicus. The sequence continues at coordinate 254,389,215 of CM066044.1, forward strand.
GCAACTGCTTTATATATAGCTAAAGGAAAGTGCAATAATACAGTCTTCTCAGGACCACACTTGCTAAGACACTTGTTTATTTTATACAAAAGATACAAAAAAAAGTCAGATATACAGGAAGAGCAGCATACCGAGAGCATCTGAATACCACAATTATTACTTAGCGTTTCTCATACATTATATAAATTAATACTCTAAGCAAAGCCTGCAGGGATTGGGATTTGCATATTTACAATAAGACATTAAATAAAGCTAGATTCCAAGCTGCTCATTGGAGCTGGTTGGGCCAGAGCTGATTGGCTTTCACTGAGGTGCAGAAGGGATAATCAGGCCTACAGATCCCAGAATTCAACTGGAATATTGCAAGTTAATGTTAATGTACTGTATGATTTTAAGAAATGTGAACTCTATATTTAGCGGCAGTGGCTAGCCACTGTCGCTGAACACTAAACCCCAGGTATTTGAGGCCGGTGCTGTATCCAGCAACCGTCACTGAATATGTGGGGTAGCCGCAGAAGCCAGAAGCTAATCGGGCTGCGGCAATACTGTACAGCAGCTTACTTTACCCGCTTTTTCCTAACTGGGCAGAGGCTCAATACTGCCACCGCCTGGTTAGTGATGGATGCTGCCTCTGCTCCACCATGGAACACCCACGACACGCCCCGATGCTAAGCGCTTAGTATTGGGGCGTGTAGCGCCAGCACTCACAAATATCCAGCGGCACTAACCGTGTTACCGCCATTGAATATCTCATTCAGTGACATTTACACGGTTTTTGGTTCTGCAAACCATGTAAACGCCTTTAAATATCTCCCTCCCCCCATAGGTATGTTTTATTTGTAATCTGTCTAGACACTATAGTATAGTTTGGAACATAAATAAATCAAATGAAATGGGAAGCACTATCTCAGCCTTGGCCTTCATAACTGAAAGCGAAACTTCCAGAATGCTTTTAAATAAGAGCAGAAAAACCAGAACATGGGACTCACCTACTCCTTCTAACCTGGAGCCAGGTAGTCACTCAGGGTGACCCATGAAACCATGCCGGCTCGCTTAGGGAAACAGTCCTTCCCCTTTGCTAACTTTCAACCTGTGTTGATTTGTCATAGCAATAGACTCGCAATGTTTGATCAGGACGAGAGGCACTAGGTGAGCTGACAAGCTGTTTTCCCAGCTCTTTTTGCTGGTGTAATCCCCTTGCCCAAGCCTAGCAGAGGAGGGAGCTTAGGGTTCCCAGGCCCTCTACAGCAGGCTAATCCAGTCCTGATTTTGGTTCACTGCATTCAGGAAGATGTAGTTTCTACTCTGGAAAGTAGAAGGTTCGGTGAGAGAGAAGAGCCGATATCTAACTCCCCCACTGACATGGAATCATATTGGCAGATGGGACTGGTTTAGGGTTGCTGACTGACTCCACATTTGCTTGGGAGGGTTATTCCAGTTCTGAGTTTATCCCATTGCAGGCAGTACTTGTCCTTCTGATTGCCTATAAAAAGCAAGGCTGAAAGTTCCTGCCTGCAATGCGGTAAACCCAGGATTGGCACATCCCCGTTAGGCATATTGGGAGCCTGTTGGCAACCCTAGACTGACTTTTGTTATGTAAGAGGGATTCTCTCCTTTTACAGCAAGGCATGTTCATGACACCGCATCCCTGCACTCCCTCAGTCTAAGCAAACCCAACTTCAGGATTTTGAAGGAAAGGAAATGGAACAGAATCACTTTGGGTTGTGATTTATCAGGTTAATTGCATGAAAGCCCAACTTGTGCAATGCAATGTGTGCCTTTGAGTCAGTCCTGACTCCTGGTGACCCAGAAGCTCCTGGGTTTTCTTGGCAGTGTAAATCAGAAGTAGATTGCCAGGCCTTTCTTCTGAGGCAATGGAGGGTTAAGTGACTTGCCCAAGGCCACAAGGAGTGCTAGTGGGAATTGAACCCTGGTTGCTTAGTTACCAAGCCAGTGTTCTAACCACTAGGCTACTCCTCCCTCAACTTGTAAAGGTTTATATTTTAAAAAAAGCATGATCTTTAAGAGCAAACCAGTAACTCAATAAATGGAGAGTTGAAAGTCAGAGAATAACAATAATAATAATAAATAAAGGTTTTATGGCAGTGTAGAAACTTTCCTTGCCTCACTTGGACCTCTGTCCTTCTCACTGTCATGTCCAAGGAGATCGACCAGATTATCCACTTACATATCACACAATTAGGGAAAGGCAGCAAAATCTTCCTGATTTACAGAGAGCACTACTTGACGGCGCAGCACACATGCCATGCATGGCTGTGAGCTCCCGGGAAGATGAGGACTCCTAGATCTGATGCATGCCTCCCGTGACTGCGGGACTCCATAGACAGGAAGAGGCCTGAGAGGAGGAATGGGGGAGTCGGGACGGGCAAGAGCCCTGTTCATGAGAGGCAGCAGAAGCCGCATTCCTTGTTCTTGCAGCACTTGCAGCAGTACCGACATAAGGAGAGGTTGGAATGTCTCTTTGAGCGCAATAAATGCATCTGGAAGAGGGAAATAAGAAAGAGAAAAAGTCCAATGAGACTATTTTTCCCCCTTTACTTACTGCATATCTGCAAATGCAATTACCAAATTTTAATCAGCAACAGACTGTGTAAACAAAAATGTTTTCATCTAACTCCCTGCACGGCTCTTGTAATAAGCTATTCAACCAGTTTGGTGCAGTCATGAAGAATGATCTCTCATGGTGTTTTGCCAATCGCCTTAAAAAATCCTTTCCCCGAGTCCTTACTGCTGGGCCTGGAATATGATGCTAATTTTTTTCCAGCAAGTACTTTGGGGCTTAACAGTCAATAGCAATATCCTATTCTGGATTTCACTGGCAACCAATGTTATACCAGTACTGTCGTAACACAGTCCTTTCTTTTCAGTCCAAACAAAATCCAGACCACAGTGTTTTGGACCAACTACAAACTGTACACTGTGAACGGTCTGTAAGATTTCCTTCAATAAATCTAAACAAACAGAGGAGAATAAATGCATTGTTTACAGTGCTTAAGTCCTCAAATTCCAAATAAGCTTCACGCTTACATGTGAAGCAATCCAAAGGATTCCATTTTAGCCCTAAATCGATCCATACCCCTACATTATACACAGCTATTTTACGATCTAGTGGAGTTTCTCTCTCCTAGATTATAGTATCTGGGGGAAAGGCAGACTGACCCATCCATAAAAGCTCAGTTTTTCTACATTTAACTTTAGTTCTTGTTTTTTGAACCACTTGCCTACTAGTGGAGGATGTAGTAAAAGCTGGGTTTAAAAGAGGTTTGAACAAGTTCCTGGAGGAAAAGTCCATAAGCCGTTATTAAAGAGGACTGGGGAAATCCATTGCCTATCCTTGGGATAAGCAGCATAGATTCTGTCTACTTTTTTAACCTGACAGGTACTTGTGTCCTGAATTGGCCACTGTTGGAAACAGGATACTGGGCTTAATGGACCTTCGGTGTGACCCAGTATGGTATATCTTATGGTCTTATGACCTGTACATGTCACTCTCAGCTGCAGCAGAGACTAAAATTTGATCATCATCAATATAAAAAACACACAATCTTGCCTCCTTCATAAAATCACAAATATGTTATCACAAAAATATTAAATATGGTGACAGAGCCTTGCGGGACTCCACAGTTACTTGCCTTGAACTAATTCAGTATCTTTTCCCCAATCCCAATTTTCAAGAAAACAAAAGTTTGCTGCAAAACCCTGATCAGAATATGTGATCAGTAGTACAGAGGGTCGCCAGAGGTTTGCCACAAGATAGTGTGCTAAATCCAGTCACTATATGGGATACTGCACTAGAGGAAGAGCAAGCCCGAGTATTACTATAGGAGCATCATTTTATGGGGCTATTTTACAAGCCTTATTCATGATTTCCACATGGAAAATCTGGCATTTATATGTGGAAATGGCATCCACATGGAAATGTCGATTTTAGAAAGGGCTATATCTACACGTGCATGTCACTAATCTGTAACAACTGCAAGGGGGCATGTCAGGGTGCATGGTTTGGGTGTGGCTCGATGGGGCAAAAATCTACAGACATAAGACCAAAATTATCCTCGTCAGCTGCTCCCTGGCATGTACAGGTTTCATCTCAACCAGCCCTTTACAGGAAAGATTAAGACTCTCCTCCTTTGTCCCTCGTTTATTTCTCTCTCCAAATTGAAATATAAGAAAGATAGTGGCCTCTGTGGTGTGTATATGTATATGTTTGCAAAAGTCCAGCCTACATGTATAAGTTACTAAGCTTCCCCCGCTGAATTTTCCCATGTATCAGTTTGCCAGACGGCTCTCCCACTCTCTGCGGATGCATCTCCGTGTGCGCTCCTGCAGTTCCCTATACATATTTTAGGAAAGGCTCCACAGTTAGCACAGCCTTTTCTATAATGCCGCTGCAATTTTGTACATCTCATCCAGAACATCTCATGCCTTCACGTATGTAATGCTCTCCCTCGCACGTCTTACTATGTGAGGTTATAAAACAGACCAGTGCAGACCACCACTGGTCTGCACATGACCAACAGCGCTAGTTTCCTTTAGGGGCTTATTTGGACGAGAAAATAATCTTGTCTATCTGATACAGCCCACTGAGTAAAGAGGAACCGGCTAAAACAAAATCCACCTAAATTCAGGATTCCTTTTTTTGGACATCCTGATGCTGACTTGACTGGTGATCGATTTGCTTTCGATAATGTCCATGATGTTCCAGTCATCTTCAAGATGAGAGATTTTAGATTTTACCTCGACCTGATCTTTTATTAGAATTGCAAATTGCCAACACAAGAAAACAAAGCATATCCTCTTTAGATTACCCAGACAAATCAAATATTTTTTTGAACAGCAAATTTTGGCAACTACCCAGGTGATAAGCCTATCTCATATTGATTACTGTGATGTAATCAAAGAGCCTAAGTAGGCTCCAGAGAGCTGAGAAGGCTGGCCCCAGATTGGTGGCACCCTCGATTTATTTTGGCTCTATTTTTATGCCGCTTTTCACTGAAGCAATGCGGTGTACATTACATAGAACAGTGGAAATTATTTATAGGACTAGTTACTATATGCAATAAATATTGCATAGAACAGAATAACTTATACATATGATGTATACCTGGATGGAAGGAATGGGAGGGGCAATAGGGGCGTTAGATACATAATTGACTGCTGAATCTTTGGAACAGAGGAGGATGCAGCGAGGGGGAGGGGGTTATGTGATGGGATCAAAGTGCTTGTTGAGTAGATGAGTTTTGAGAAGTTTCCTATAGGTGGACAGATCTTTTGTCGATCAGAAAGTCCCGAGCAGAGAGCAACAGAGGGATGGCACATACAGTTTGAATGTTCTGTTGCAGGTGTACAACCTCTATGCCCTTCATTGCCTTTCAATTTAATAACTGTGTTTTTAAAATGATTTTAATGATTTTTCAAGCTAAAAATCCACTGGATTCAAATTATCTAAACGAAAAGATTCAGTCTTAAGTTCCTGCTCTTCTGTTGAGACCTTCTGAAAAGGAGATGTTTTCCGTTCTTTCAATCAATCAGTCTCATTCGTCACAAAATAAGGAATCAAATTCTAACCTTTTTGTGATATTACAATGTAAGGTTGTAAAGCAAAATGATATGCCACCTTGGTCAGGGCTGGCATACTCCCCCTTATGATCTGAGATTGAAACTTGGTTGTTTCGAATTTCTCATGGGATATAACTATCTGGAATGGAGGAGTAGCCTGGAGACCGAATGGCCTGCAGACCCAGGTTTGAGTTCCACTAGCACCTCTTGTATCCTTGGTCAAATCTCTTTACCCTCCATTGTTTCTGGTCTGGAAATCTACTTCCAGTCACACTTTGCCAAGAAAACCCAGGGGCTGCTGAGTTGCCAGGAGTCAGCATTGACTCAACGGCATGCACAGAAGTATCAACGGCACTATCTGATGATGACTGCTAAATACTTGGTTTGTGTGGATTCTCTCTGGGCAATCGCCACCGTTATCCAGATGGCAACGATATTCAGCCGCTATCCAGATAACTTCTATAGACTGCAATTAGGACAGCTTAGCTTAAGTATTCGGAAAAAGTATCTGGATACCAACTGAAAGTTGCCGCTGTCCAGATAATGCTGGTGATTCTCTGTAGAGTTGCCTTCACCACTCCAGCCTCTGCCAACGGAGCCCCTCAGCACTATCCCGATAGTGGTGCTGAATATCTGCCTGAGCGCCATGGATAACCTCCGTGAATATTTGGATACGTTTGTGAACATTGACCTTTTGATTATTTCAAGAGGCTTCTCATGTTGTTTTCTGCCGGCTTATATTTAGGGCTTCTATTCCTAAGTGCTTACATTTAAGTCTTCATTCTCCAGCTAATTAGGTCTTTATTGAGGGTACAAAATCAGTATTTATCAATGTTTTTGCGCCGCAGCTGCTATTGCTGGGTACGTTTTCCAATGAAAACACAGCCATGTGTTTGTGTCTCTTAGGAGTCATCGACGCTGAAAAAACAGAAAGATTGACTGGAAGATACAAGGGCAAGGCAAGAAAGGGGCGACAAGATATCCGGGGAAGTGGTGTTTTTCTGCTGTTTGAACACCCATTTTAATTGTTTTTCATTGGGGGTGTTTTATCTATGTTTATTGGATAAGACCTAAAATCAGAAACCCTGATGATATCGTATTACGTTGTTCTTTGCAGGATCTTGTTATTACTGCAGTTAGTTATATTTGCTTTAATTTTATCATTATATTATTTTATGTTGTATGCTGCATTTTGATGATTTTTAAGGCAGCATATAAATTTAACAAAATGAAATTAAAATTAAAAATGAAACTATAATGTTCTAAATCTACAGCATTGCTATAGAAGACTGCACTGTAGGGTGCAAACCCTTGAATATTACCACAGAAATATCATAGGGCGTAAGACTCAGAGGATTACGATAGTGTAGAAATGTCATAAGCAGTTATAATATAAATGATTTGTTTAGCAAATGCTTCCATATCTTTTTTTTAAGCATCTAAATCAATAAGTAGGAGAGGGAGAGATGAAATAGATATTTTGAGGAGGGGGTTCACTGCCCTCATTATCAGCTCAGTCTGTGACTATCGACTAGAAATTGCATGAGGGTTGCTGCCTGATCATATCTCAGCGATCCAGAAAACTGTGTCCACCCTGTCACTCTTTCAACTGGAAAGCTGGAATCATTCCAGGCCAAGGCTATCTTCCTCTTCCAGGGTTTGAATCAAATTGTTCTGTAGAATACCAGGTCGCTGCATGCCTTATACAGTGACTGCCTCATTGAACATATGAGGTCCACCTTCTGTCAACCTCTTTTGGGATGAAAGGAAATAAACAGAGAAAAAGAAGTGACTACAAATATCAGGAAGACATACCAGCAGGCTGGGCTCCGCTTCCCTGTGGATCTGTAACAGACCTGTAGCGTGCTTCTCGACATCTTCCTGTAGAGGAGACAAGAAGCAGTCAGTATCCTCCTCCCCTGCTAACCCCGTCCATCACCCCCTGTGCAAAGCCAACTAGGAAAAGAAAGTCAGCGAACAGACATCCCTGCTCCGAGTAACCCTGCTCCTATCATGTGCACCTTTGTGATAGTCAGTTTACATGTACGAGCATTTAGATTCCTAATTTAGTTCTAATGTTCTCAAGACCAAAGACAGTAAAGGATTTAAACTACTATAGTCTGTTGTATCCTGATTTATTACTAATTCTCTAACAGAGCTGTGCAAAACAGGGATTTGGAGTTTACATTTAATTATTTGTCTTTTCCAAATCCGAGTTCAAAGTGAGCTATAGTTCAGGTACTGTTGAAGGGGACTTGGGGTTGCATAAGGTTGCCTAAAAGAGAAGGATGGTGCAGAGAGAGTGGCAGAGGCAAAGACCCAAACCAATGAATAAAAAGCAGAGCAAAAAGCCAAACGTCAGAGAGAACAGAGCATGCAATAAGTGAGTACAGAGAGTGAGTAAAGAAAAAGGGATCCGCACAGACGCACACATATACACACACATCCACATACAGAAACCAGATCCACACGCTCAATCGCACACGCCGAGTTCAGCCTACATGAGGTAGAAAATGGAAATAAACTTTATCGTACCTGAGACCCAGTAGCTGCAGAGCAGGAGCTGAGAATGAAGGCGGAGCAGAGGAAAAGGAGACAAACTGCGACCAGACTCCTCATTCTTGATCGTGTTGCAGCAGCGCTTTGGTCCTCTAAGTGTCTCTTGCCGATCCTTCCTCTGATGCTCTGAAGTTTCCCACACTGATGGACCTGTACTTATACTCCACTCAGGAAGGTCAGCAAGGTACAGCCACACTTCTGGGAAACTGCTATTGGAGGGAAGAGGTGAAGGAGGATTCTCTCTCCCAACATCTAATTTACCAATCATCACCTGTGTCTCAACCCACCCCCTCCCCCAAAGAAAATAAAGTTTAAGCAATTATTCTTTGGCAATTCTTCCCATGAATAAGAAAACAGACTTTTAAAGTACATTTTAATCAATAATGGAAAAAGGAAGCTTAAATCCAGCCATCTGACATAAGCAGTAAAATGCAAAACAAATCTATAAACTCTGTTTATAGTAACAGAGTTCCAGAGCTATCAAATATTACTAACAGAATATTTTATTCTCAACTACAATTCTAGCAAATTATACGGGGAATTTTATGTGAAATGTTATAGTTATTCATTTATAATGATTATTTTATCACTCATGAAAATAGAATATTGCCTTTGGTGTGAATGTAACAGAAAAGGTGTCCTGATGATATTGGAAAGGACAGAGTTTTGCAAAATGTATTTTGACTCAGCCGCTCCTGTAATACATGTGGCAACTAGTTACTGATCTCTCACACACATTTAACCAGCTGCAACAAAGCGCTCATCATATGTGTGACTAATTTCAATTACCAAATCCTGCTCGGAATCATTTAGTTTCCATGAGGAAGAGGACATCTGAAATATAATTTCCTTTTTATTCACCTCAAGATATATAGGGCAGCAGGGCTATACCTAGGGTTTCCATGTAAAAGGTTGCCCTAAATTAAACTTCCTAATTTTACAAATAGCAGTTATCATGCAGTCACTGGCAGTTGGTATTCTCCACATATATTCAGCGCAGCTGCTTATCTGTATAGCAGCACTGAATATGCATACGATTTTAAATGCCAAGACAGACATTTAAATAATATACTCGCTGGCATAAATATTTATTATTCGGTTTGGGGGTCATTCACAACCACGAATAGCGGGGATGTACATCCAGCCTGGACGTAGATCTCTGCTATTTGTGCAAATGCGGCTAACGGCACAAGGCTGCCTGTACGTACAGCCGAGTCGTACGGGGAGCCTTAGACAGGGGTGGAACAAGGGTGGGTCATTTCCCCGGACATACAAGGCCGATTCAGAGGTTGGGTCCTGTACATCTGGGGCCATGAACTTAGACGGAGGACTTATTCCACCGCAAAGGACTTATTCCACCGCAAACCTGAATGGTGTTTGGCCCTCCAGGACTGGAGTTGGGAACCTCTGTGTATTTTCTAATAACAAAAAAAATAGGATCCAAGCCTTGACTGTCTTATAAGCGATCGCACATTATATCAAGCTACATTACATTACAACTCACCTTGTTTATTTTTGATATGTTAAGATGTTCTATGTAAAATTAAGATGTTCTATGTAAAACAAACTTAGCTTTGTTAAATGTTGTTGTTTGTACACCGCAACTGATCTCTGGAAGATGCGGTATAAAAATGAGTGTTAAATAAATAAATAAATAAATAAATTATATCGAGTCTACAGAGTAAATATTTTTTCATTTTCATAATTTATAGTTTTATCCTCTTTAAGGCTCCTATAGCTCTATCAATAAGTACATTTTTGTCCCTTGATTCTCCCCTCAGGTTCACATTTACTCATCTTTATTCATTATTATTCATTTTGCACTACGTCAGATCAGAGCTGTTCGGTCTCTCCTCCCTTTTGATGCACTCGTCACTCTAGTTTTGGCTCTGGTCACCAGTAGATTAGACTACTGTAATGTAGCTCTTGCTAACCTACCAGCTTCAACATTTACAGTTAGTGCAGAACACAGCAGCCCGTGTTATCTTTCATGCTCGACGGTTGGATCATATTACGCTTCTCCTTCTTCACCTTCACTGGTTGTCTCTCTGCTTTAGATATCAATATAAGATCTTTATTCTGACTCATCCGGTAATTCATACAACAAGTCCCCTTTACTTGGCTGATCTCATCTCTCTTCACACCCCATATCGTCAACTTCGTTCACTGCATGCCAATAGACTAGCACTACCTCCCCCCCTCGAGAACCCACTTGAAGCAGACTCGGCGGGCTGCCTTTTTCTTCCTCGCCCCTCACTGTGGAATGCCCTTCCAGCTTCACTCCATTTGGAACCCTCATACCCAGAGTTTAAGAATATGTTAAAAACACACTTATTTCAGCAGGCTTTTCACCTCTCCCCGAATGATACCCTTTCGTGATGCCCCTCCATGTTGTATTCTTTTTTCTTTTGTTTCTTTACTACTCCTTCTTCTTTCCTATTTTTTATGGCGTTCTTTTCATTTTCTTTAGCGTAGACTTATTTTCTGTTGCAAACCGCTCTAATGTCCTAACAATGGGTGGTATATAAAGTTTTGAAATAAAGATAAAGATAACCATTCTAATAAGCAAACATATTTTAATAATGTCTCTCTTCAATTCTGATCGCCATATCTTATTTATTTATTTAGCTGGCTTTATATATCACTTTTCACCAGGTCAAAGCAGTGTACATGGAAAAGAGAACTGTTAACAAATACATTGAACTATTTAACCATATAAAAGCATGCACAGGTTTGTAAAATTAGATATAAATACAATTAGCGGTATGGTTGAAACTATATACAACAGACATCAATTGGGGGAATGGTGGCCGGCAGTGGATGGAGAGGATGGATTATGTGATGGGGTTGAATGTTCGCAGAAGAGGAGGGTCTTTAAGTGTTTCCGGATGGTGGTGAGGTCTGAAATTTTTCTTAGTGGGTCCAGTAGCATGTTCCAAATTGATGGTGCGTAGAGCTGAAAGGCTTATCCACAGGCTTGCTGGCTGTATTTAGTTCTAGGGTGGTGAATGATCAGGGTATTTATTGTAGATGTTCTTCTTGCTCTGGTTGGTGGAAGGATTGGAGTAGCGTGTGGGTGGGGGGTTAGGAGTGTATTGCTTTGTGAGTCAGGAGGAGGGTTTTGTGCTTTATATGACTTTGTAGTGGTAACCAGTGGAGTTGTTTGAGGATGGGTGCAATGTGTCCTTGTCTTGATGCTCCTTAGTGCAGTACTGGGAGGTTGAGGGTGCACTGTGGGAGGCCCTGATAGATAGAGTTGCTATAGTCTATCTGGGGGAGAATTATGGCTTGGAGTGCTACATCCTTAAAAAGATATAGAGAAAAGGTATAGAGAAGTCTCACCAAAATGGTAAAGGGGATGGAAGAATACCCATATGAGGAAAGCCTTAAAAGATTAGGGCTCTTCAACTTGGAAAAGAGATGGCTGAGGGGAGATATGATAGAGGTCTATAAATTAATGAATAGAGTGGAACGGATAAACAGATCGGTTGTTTATGCCATCAAAAAGTAGGAAGAATAGGGGGCATGTAATGAAGCTACAATGTAATCCATTTAAGACTAATAAGAGAAAATATATTTTCACTTAATGTGTAATTAAACACTGGAATTCGTTACTGGAGGATTTAAAAGAAGCTGTTAGTGTAACTGGGTTTAAAAAAGGTTTGGACAAATTCCTGAAGGAAAGGTCCATAAACCATTGAGGACCCAAGAAATCCACTGCTTACCCCAGAACAAAAATTGTGGAACCTGTGTACTTTTTTGGGAACCTGCCAGGTATTTGAGACCTGAATTGGCTGCTGGTGGAAACAGGATACTGGGCTTGATGGACTTTGGTCTGACCCAGTATGGCATTTCTTATGTTCTCATGTTCTTATGTAATTTTACACATAATTATATTGGATAATTTCCATTTTCTTATCTTGCTGGACCAGTCCAGATAAATGGGTTGCGCTCCCCAGCCAGCAGGTGGAGGCAGACTTGAGAAATTTTCAGTAATGTCATCACTTGGTATATCCAATGGTGCAGCGCAGAGAGACGCCAGTATTGTCTGCCTTCAGCAGGTGGCAAGGTATTTGGATTGATGCAGCAGTGCAGATAGGCCAGTCTCCCCTGGTCTAGACCATGGTCTGTGGCTTGCGTGATTGACACCTGTAAGCCTAACATGTGCTCAGAGCTTGGGTACATCCTTGTCTCCTTCAGCTGGCAAATGTCCTGTGTCCAGCATTGTTAACCATTGGTTCTAGCACTTGGGGCCAGATCAGACAAGAGGACTCCATGGGGACCCAGAGGGGGGTGGCAAGTTTGGGCCCAGGTTTCTCTTCTTGCTTGTTGCCCTCTATCTGCTTGCTGAACTGTTTTCTAATTTTTCTTAACTTTTTTCTTTATTTCCATTGCAGTCAGTTGGCTATATTTGCAATAAAGCAGCTTAATATTTAAAAAATAAAATAGTGTCTCTGCTTTTTAGAAAGCAAAGCACAGCCCCTTTTCAGGTTTCCCATGCTGGCCTGACCCCTTTTTGGGGTCCCTTTTTCGCTGTTTCTTTTCGTGGGTATTTTCTTTTTGCAGGTTTTTTCTTTTTGCCATATAAAGCTCTGCCACAATGCTGGGGGCTCGGCACTCTGCCTCTTGTGCCTCCCATGAGGTCAGTTCTTCAGCAGGCTCCTTTTGCCCAAGTGCGATGGGGATACTTCAAGGTCCATTTTTTCAGCATTTTCAGGATCCTCCGTAGAGGGTTGGGATGCTATACTGATTTGCATGTTCATGCAGCGTCTCCCATGATTTTTCTGCCATCTTGGATGACCACATGGTCTCTGCAGAGGGGGAGCATGGTGAGGAGGCTGCAGGCTCAAACCGGTTTGCCCCCTTGAGCCCTCTAGGACTCAGGACTCTTTTGAGACTGGTTTAGAGCAACTGCAGCACAAATAGCTCATGGGCTGTCTTCAGTCCTTGACAGCTGCATGGCAGCCCCCCTCGCAGAGGTCTGAGACTCTGACCACCCCTGCGGGAGACTCGGGGCACTTTGTCACCTCTCCCGCGGCAGGAAGAGGGTTAAACACTCCCGCACAGACTCAACAGCATATTCTTCTTCTTCTGTGTAGCTCAATTTATCACACATATGGAAATTTACTCCCACTTACCAGGCCTAATTCCCATAATACAAGGCTATGGCAGAAAGGGTCATAAGGAGGCCTTCACCCCCACAATTGAACCACACCCTGAGAGACCATACCCGCCTCATACACATAGTCCTTCAACTCCCAGCAAGGGCACACAAAAGGAAGCCACTACAAGCAGCTAACCTGAACTGCATGCTCATAAAAGTCCACTCCATTCAGAACAAATGGCCAAACCTCAGATTATATTGATCACCAAAAGTTAGACAAGCTCTTCGTTACCGAATCGTGGCTTACAGACACCAACACGGTACTATTAAACCAAATCATACTTCCAAACTATGACTTCTTTAACTGCCCCAGAACCAATCGGAAGGGAGGTGGCATATTCATTCTCTCCAGAAGCGAGCTACAATTTCATGTCTTATCAACTAGCACTGCCAACCTAGATTCCATTACAATCACAAATAAGCATCTAGTTTACAGAAAACTCTCAACAAGCAGACAAGCTTCCCTTTATCCTTGAACTAGCATGCAACTGCCCTAAGCAAAGAAAGCCAAATTGGTTGCTGGGTGATTTCAACCTCCCTGCGCTCCCAATAAGCCAATGCCTTCTTGGAAGCAATGATGGAATTGGGCTACAAGAGGATAGTAAATACACCCACCTACAGGAGAGGAAATACCCTAGACCAGTGATGGCTAACCTTTTTGAGCCCGAGTGCCCAAACTGCCGCACAAAACCAAAGAATTTCCTCAAAGTGCCAGCACGTCATTTGCATAAGTGGTCTTATTTGCATAAATATTTGCATAATGTTACCATACACTAACTTTTAGTAAACATGTCTCTTAATGAGTGTATGGATAAAGAAAGACTAAAAGATTTCTACATTACTATAATCCAGTGCCAACCGCCAGGCACATTAGGAACTACTACAAACACTGCCCATTTAGAACCCATAGCAAACCCGCCGTATCCTGACAGCATTACCAGGACTCACAAAGCACCATACCCTACCTATCAAAAGGCAACACTGCAAATATTAAACCAATACATTTCAGAGAATACTGGGGAAAGAGAACAAGTGGCAACGTCAAATAGGAATTTCCTCTTGTACCAAACAAAGCGCAGATGTTAATGATGCACATTTCCCAGAGCTGACATATTCCAGTTAATAAATTCAAAATAAAGAGATATCTTTCTACCTTTTGTGCATTTTTTTTTCAGTTGCAATTGGTCCAGCCACCTTCTTCTGGTTTCTTCATGTTTTCTGCTAACTCTCCATCGTCTGCTGTCCATTTGTCCTTTCTTCTCTCTTCTAGTTTTTTTTCCATTCTCTCTCTCTCTCTACATCTGCTTTAACATACTAATCTTTCTCCTTTTGCTCTTTCCTCATTCCTATTTCATCCACACAAATTTTACCCCTCCATCCTCAATCCCCAATTACTCTCCCAATACCTGGCCAATTGTAGATTTTTCATCCCTCCTACACAAAATATTTTTCCCCTCTCCATTTTACTCTCCCAGCCCCATCCCATTCTAATCCTCCCCCAACATCAGCTCCCTTCTAGTTCCAGTCTCACCCAGCATCCATTCCCTTCTAGTCCCTGCATCAGTCCATTTCCAGTCCAAGTCCCTTCATCAGCTCATTTTCAATCCTAGCCCCCCCATCAGCCCATTTCTACTCATTTCCTAGCCCCACCATCAGCCCATGTCAAATCATAGCTCCCCTCCACTCAGCCCAATTCCAGTCCAAGCCCCCCCATGAGCCTACTTCCAGTTCTAGCCCCTCCATGAGTCCATTTCAATTCAAGCCCCCACCACAGCCCATTTCCAATCTTAGCTCCCCCCAACAGCCCATTTCCAGTCCTATCCTAGCTTTTCCATCAGCCCATTTTCAGTCCTAGCTCCCTTCCCTCACAGCCCATTTCCATTCCAAGCCCCCTCCCCATCAGCTATTTGCAGTTCAAGCCTCCCCTTCCACTCAGCCCATTTCCAGTCCTAGCAACACCCCAACCCATTACCAGTCCTAGCCCCCCGTCAATCAACTTCCAGTCCTAACCCCCATCACCCCATTTTCAGTTTAAGCCCCCCCCTATAACCCTTTACCAGTCCTAACCCCCCATCATCCCATTTCCAGTCAGCCCCCCATAGCCCATTGCCAGTCCTAAACCCCCCCATCAGCCCACAGCCCATTACCAGTCCTAACCACATCAGCCCACCTCAAGTCCTAACCCCTCCCCATCAGCCCATTTCCTGTCCTAGCCCCCCCCCATAACCCATTATCAGTCCTACACCCCCATCAGCCCACTACCAGTCTTAACCCCCCCATAGCCCATTACCAGTCCTAACCCCCCCATCAGCCCACTACCAGTCTTAACCCCCCCCATAGCCCATTACCAGTCCTAACCCCCCCATCACCCCATTTCCAGACAGCCCTCATCAGCTCATAGCCCATTGCCAGCCCTCATCAGCCCACAGCCCATTGCTAGTCTTAACTCCCCCCCCATAGCCCACTGCGTCTTAACCCCCCTCCCCAGCCCACTGCCAGTCTTAACCCCCCCTCCCTAGCCCATTGCCAGTCTCAACCCCCCTCCCTCCCTCCCTCCCTAGCCCATTGCCAGTCTCAACCCCCCTCCCCCCCTCCCTAGCCCATTGCCAGTCTTAACCTCCCTCCCTCCCTCCCTCCCTCCCTAGCCCATTGCCAGTCTTAACCTCCCTCCCTCCCTCCCTAGCCCATTGCCAGTCTCAACCCCCTCCCTCCCTCCCTAGCCCATTGCCAGTCTCAACCCCCCTCCCTCCCTAGCCCATTGCCAGTCTCAACCCCCTCCCTCCCTAGCCCATTGCCAGTCTCAACCCCCCTCCCTCCCTAGCCCATTGCCAGTCTTAACCTCCCTCCCTCCCTAGCCCATTGCCAGTCTTAACCCCCCTCCCTCCCTCCCTCCCTAGCCCATTGCCAGTCTTAACCCCCCTCTCTCCCTCCCTAGCCCATTGCCAGTCTTAACCCCCCTCTCTCCTCCCTAGCCCATTGCCAGTCTTCACCCCCCTCCCTCGGCTCATGGCAATAAAAAAAAAAAAAAGCTGCCCGCTGCCGCCGCGGCGGCATGGAGTGTCCCGCGGGGCTCCCTCTGCCCGGCGGGACTCTCCCGGCGCTGCTCAGCCCCTCTCTGCCGGCTTGCAGAGACGCGAAGGGAGAGAGAGTCTCCCTCGCGTCTCTCTTAAGCCCGCAGGGGCAGATGGGAAATTTCCCATCAGCTCCTGCGGGCTTAACAGAGACGCGAGGGAGACTCTCCCTTCGCGTCTCTGCAAGCCGGCAGAGAGGGGCTGAGCAGCGCCGGGAGAGTCCCGCCGGGCAGAGGGAGCCCCGCGGGACACTCCATGCCGCCGCGGCGGCAGCGGGCAGCTTTTTTTTTTTTTTTTAATGTGCGACCTTCCCGCGTGCCAGCTGCAAGGCCTTCGCGTGCCACAGCTGGCACGCGTGCCATAGGTTCGCCATCGCTGCCCTAGACCTTATCTTTGCACCCTGATCCACATGCAATTCAAACCTTCCAACCCTACTAAATGTTAACTCGGTCCCCTAGTCAGACCATAAGTGCAATCATCTTCCAAATCCCTGTGGATCAAGATGAACGGGACAATCAGAACCAAGCAGGACTGCTCCCCAGCCTAATCGTTGCTTCCGACATTTTAACAAGGAGTCCTTTTTAGAAGAAACTCTACCCATTCTTCATACAGACATTACAGAGCTTGATGAACTAGTACAGGAATGGGCAAACTACGGCCCGCGGGCCGTATACGGCCCGGCGGACCTTTTAATCCGGCCCCCTCTGCCTGGCTGAACTCTCCCGGCGCGGCTGAAGCCCTCTGCTCCGGCTTGCAGATACGCGAAGGGAGAGTGTCTCCCTCGCGTCTCTGTTAAGCCCGCAGGGGCAGATGGGAAATTTCCCATCAGCCCCTGCGGGCTTAACAGAGACGCGAGGGAGACACTCTCCCTTCGCGTATCTGCAAGCCGGAGCAGAGGGCTTCAGCCGCGCTGGGAGAGTTCAGCTGGGCAGAGGGGGCCCTGCGGGACACTCCATGCTGCCGTGGCGGCAGCGGCCAGCTTTTTTTAAATTTTAATTTCCATGAGACGATGGGGGGGGGGGTGTTAGGACTGGCAGTGGGCTGTGAGCCGATGGGGGGGGGGGGAGGTTAGGACTGGCAATGGGCTGTGGGCTGATGATGGGGGGGGGGGTTTAGGACTGGTAATGGGATATGGGGGCGGTTAAGACTGGCAATAGGCTGTGGGCTGATGGGGGCTGTCTGGAAATGGGGTGATGGGGGGTTAGGACTGGTAATGGGCTATGGGGGGGGTTAAGACTGGCAATGGGCTGTGGGCTGATGGGGGGGTTAGGACTGGTAATGGGCTATGGGGGGGTTAAGACTGGCAATGGGCTGTGGGCTGATGGGGGCTGTCTGGAAATGGGGTGAAGGGGGGTTAGGACTGGTAATGGGCTATGGGGGGGTTAGGACTGATAATGGGCTATGGGGGGGCTAGGACAGGAAATGGGCTGGTCACTTGGGAGGATCTGGATATCCCACTTCCTGACGCTTCGGCACGCAATAACTGCAGATTCATGTGAGGTGATTCAGAATCTTAAATCTCGCTCATATCTTGCCCACCCCATCTTTTCGGATGAAGCGGGTGGGACAGCCCCCACTTTGGCTACCACGCTTCAGAAACCAAGAGACCCACCCACAGAAGGAAGTAGGGAGGCATGGTCTAGTGCAGGGATGGGCAAACTACGGCCACTAAAATTGAAGGTACTATTTTATGAAAGAAATACATTGCATAAAAGTTTTGTAAAATAACTCTTTTTATGCTTTTCTACCTTAAATTAATCTAAACATTTAATGTTACAAATTTAAATTTAATTTATATTAATTCACACATACACACCATCTACTCTTGGTCCGGCCCCCGGGTCCAATATATGAACCCATTGCGGCCCTCAAGTCAAAAAGTTTGCCCACCCCTGAACTAGTAAATAGCTGGAATAGGACCCTAAGTATGACCTCACTCTTACCGTACACTTTAAAGCTTGCTAAGAAGTGCCACACAGAGAAATGGTACAAGGCAGAACTATGAGAATCCCTATTACAACTCAGGAAGCTTGAGCAGAAATGGCAGCACTCAAGGTGCTCCCAGGACCAAGCATTCTCATTATGCACACCGACACTATGGAACTCTCTTCCTACCACAATCCGAACAATCTCTGACATGTCAACCTTCAGAAAGGCAATAAAGACTCATCTGTTCCACCTCTTCTATGACCATGTAACATGACCAGATACTCTCACAAGCCGACCAATCTCAGCACTGACTACCCTTATACTAAGCTCCCAGGAAACAAGTTTTATTATGTAAGATAGTTCTCCCAGTTGCTATCCAAGTTAACACCCCTATTCAATGTAAATATTAAATTCATGTTCTATGTAAACAACACTGATTTCTAAAGAGTGTGGTATATAAAATTGAATAAATCAAATCAAATAAATAAATGTAGATGGGGCCCATACTGTACCTGGTGCTTATGAAAGGGGAAGTGGTTCTGATATTATAGTGAGTGATCACCTTGTTTCCGAATAGTATGGTTCAGTATTAGGACAAGGGCTGAGATAGTTCATTCTAAAGTGAAGATCCTAGACTTGAGGAAAACTATCTTTGTCAAGATGGAACAATACCTCAAGGAGCCGTCAGCTGGATGGGAGCAACTTGAGGCTGTAGAAAAGCAGTGGGTAAAACTGAAAGGGGATATTTTAGGGGAAAAAACCTTTTTTTTAGGAAAGTAAATAAATGTAAAAGGAAAAGGAGGCCACTATGGTTCTTAAAAGAAGTAGTTGAAAAGATGATGAAAAAGAGGGTGGGCTTCATAAAATACAAGAGATCACAGAAAGAGGAAGACAAGCATCAATGTTTGGTAAAGCTAGAAGAAGCTAAGAAAGCAGTCGTGAAAGCAAAAATACAAATGGAAGAAAAAATAGTTACTGCAATAAAATAGGGCAATGACACAATTTTCAAATGTTAGTGAGAGGAGGAAGTGCAAAAGTGGTATTATCAGATTCAAGGTTGAAGGGGAGGAATATATAGAAGTTGATGAGGATAAAGCGGACTTGCTTAACAAATATTTATATTCTGTGTTCACAGATGAGTAAGGCCTCAGAAAACACGCAAATAGGTATAGAAGTGAGGAGAATGATTTTCAGAAGACTGTTCATAAGAAACTAACTGAACTAAAGGTAGACAAAGCAATAGGGCCAGATGGGATACATCAGAAAGTATTGAAGGAACTTAGGCAATTTTAGTGGCTCCATTGTTTGACCTTTTTAATGCTTCTTTAGTAGTGTGAGTGCTCGCAAAGGACTGGAGAAGGGTGCATGTGGTCCCTTTACACAAAGCTGGAAGTAAGGACAAGGTTTGGAACTACAGGCTAGTTAGTCTGACCTCTGTGGTGAATAAATTAATGGAAACATTGGCCAAACAGAAGACAGTGAGATTTCTGGAAGCCACTGAATTGCAGGATCCAAGGCAGCAAGCTTCTACTAAAAGCAGGTCATGTCAGACAAATCAAATTAATTTTTTTTGACTGGGTGACCAGACAACTGGATCGAGGGAAAATGCTAGTTGTGGTGTACTTAGATATCAGTAAAGCCGTCAGCATTTTTTACACAATCGATTTATAAATAAATTAAATGCCTAGGGATGAACCCTGAAATGAATGACTGTGTTAGAAAGTGGTTGAGTGGGAGGCAACAAAGAGTACATGTAAATGGAGTTCACTTTGAGGAGAAGGACATCAGCAGTAAACTGTCCTTGGTCCAATTCTTTTTAACATCTTTATAAACGATATTGTGGAAGGGATGTCAATTAAAGTTTGACTCTGTGTGGCTTATACTAAAATCTGCAATAATGTAAACCCCCAGGAAACTGTACATAATATTGGGAGGGATCTAGAGAATGGATGAGAATTTGGCAACTGAGATTTAATGCTAAAAAATGTAGGGTCATGCAAATGTCTGAAGGAACGATACAGTATAAGGGATGAAATACTTCTGTTTACTTAAGCAGAGTGGGGCCTAGGTTGATAAACAGCTAGAAAAGATGATGAAGAAAGCCCGAAGGATGCTTGGGTGGATAGAGAGAAGACTGGCCAGCAGGAAAAAGAAGGTAATAGTGCCTCTGTATAAGTCTTTTTTTTTTTTTAAAGTACCATCAAGTCAGTATGGACTCCTTGTGACCAATCTACCTCTAGGTTTTCTTGGCAATGTATCACTGGAAGTAGATTGCCAGGCCTTTTCTTCCAAGGCAATGGGGGGTAAAGTGATTTGCCCAAGGTCACAAGGCATGCCAGTGGGAGTCAAACCCTTGATCTTTTGGGTACTAGGCAGTTGCCCTAACCATTAGGCTACTCCTCCACTCCTTGAAGGTGGAATAATCAGCACTGACCCGGCAATCGGGCCAGGGGATTCCCCCCCACCAGGGCCAGGGTTGGGTGCAGGGGGGTCCCCACTACCCGATCCAGGCCTCAGCTGGCCAGTCATGGGTCGGGCAGCGGGAAAGTGGGGGGCCTAAGCCTTGGGAGTCAGGGGTGTCTGCAGGGAGGACATCCCCGCATGTGGTAGGGGCACACCAGGCCATCCTCAGGCCCGATTCTGTGTACCGCAGAAATGTTTAATTCCCACAGTCCAGAACAGAGTCTACTGGAATATGAAGTCTATGGGATTGAAGGAGAAAAATAGCTGCATAGATTTTCTGATCAGTTCAGTTATCCTAAGATAGTAAGCACTGCATTTTTCCTATAAAAAAAGGTGCCGGTGCTCACATGCAGGGCTTTTTAACATTTTTGTTAGTGAAATAGCGGAAGGGCTTTCAGGTAAGGTTTGCCTCTTTGCGGATGATACCAAAATCTGCAATAGAGTAGACACCCAGGAGGGATCTAGCTAAGCTTGAAGAATGGTCTAGAGTTTGGCAGCTGGGATTTAAAGTTAAAAAATGTAAGGTCATGCATTTGGGCTGCGGCAGTCCAAGGGAGCAATATAGTATAGGGGGTGAAATACTTTTGTCCACTAAAGAAGAGCGGGACCTAGGCGTGGTTGTGTCTGATGATCTTAAAATAGCTAAACAGGTAGAAAAGGCGACGGCAAAAGCTAGAAGGATGCTTGGGTGCATACGGAAAGGAATGGCTAGCAGAAAAAAGGAGGTGGTATTTCCTCTGTATAAGTCTTTGGTGCGACCTCATTTGGAGTATAGTGTGCAATTCTGGAGACCGCACCTTCAAAAGGATGTGAACAGGATGGAGTCGGTGCAGAGGGTGGCTACTAAAATGATTAGTGGTCTTCACTATAAAGCATATGAGGACAGACTTAAGGATCTTAATATGTACACCTTAGAGGAAAGGCGGGATAGAGGTGATAGGATTGAGATGTTTAAATACCTCCATGGCATAAATGTTCAGGGGGAGAGCCTCTTTTGATTGAAAGCAAGTTCTGCTACGAGGGGACATGGGATTTTTTTATTTTTATTTATTTACATTCTCTTATGTACTGTGCTATTCTGCATCAGTGCAGTTTATATTGAACAAACTGAAATTACATTGAACAGGGCATTATAACTTGGAGATAACTATTTTACAGGGAACATGGGCTATGGAGGGTTAAATGGCTTGCCCAAGACCACAAGGAGCACCTGTGGGACTAGAAAGTCCAGTCCTTCTGGCCCAAGGTTGCTGTCCTCTAGTGGGATTTGAACCCCTGACCTTCTGGCCTGAAGTACCTTGCCCCAACCACTAGGGCACTCCTCCACTCCTGAGGGATGAGGGTGATGGGGGATAGATTCAGGAGTAATATGCAGAAATATTTCTTTATGGAAAGAGTGGTGGATCTGTGGAGGTGGTAGAGATGAGGACAGTAACTGAATTCAAAAAAGCATGGGACAAACACAGAGGATCTCTAAAGGAAAAAAGGGGACTGTTGTAGTTGTTGATATGGAAGGACAGACTAGATAGGCCATATGGTCTTTTTCTGTCGTCATATTTCTATGTTTCTTTCATTAATACATGAGAACCATGCGTCAGCTTTAGCAGGCAAAGAAAAGGGTGCCGGTACTCCGTACCACAGTGTACCCCCCTCAAAATAATATTCCTGCTAGTGAGAATGCTCTTGCAGTCCAAAGTGTGAAAGGACTTTTTCATGGATTTTTTATGAGGTTTTGGACAAAATATAGGGAGTGCTATTGCCATATTGATATGGAAAGGTGTGACCAGCTTTGGTAAAAACCTAGGATGACTGCATGAAGTATCTTGTGATGAACCTGAATGTACTGTTCATAGGTCACCGAGGCCTGAAGTTCACTTCTTCTAGGCAAAGTTATTGTTTTGTGCTGTCAGGTCACTGCCAACTGCTAGCAACCCTATGGATAGCTGTGGCTACCCTCTGGGCTTCCAGGTGACCCTAGGTATTATAGTTAGGGTTGCCAACTTTTTGAAAGAGAAAAATCTGCCACCTGTGGCTAGCCATGCTCCATCCATGCCTGCTCCCTGCCTCACCCATAAAAATAATTGCAGAAAGGGCAACGGTGCAGGCTATATCAAGGGGGCGGGGGGGGGGGGGTTACAAGAGGTTGGAGTCTTCAGCACCTATTCAGCCACAGTCCCCTTCTCAGGCCCCTCCAACACACATATGCTCTCCCATATGACATTAAATCCAAACATATATTCTGTATCCACCGAACCCCGCTCCAGCCCCCTTCCCCAATGATCTGTGCAGAGCAGAGCTAGAACCTTCCCCATAAAACTTACCGTACGAGAAAAAAAATCTCTTTCAATACCAAGCATATTGTGAATTAATCAGAGCCGGTCCCAGAGCTGATTCAAAGTACTAGCACCCTAAGCAAATCTTTATCCGTATGTCCCCCCTGGCTGTCAGAATTTATTGTTTATCTTTGAATGCCCTAATCTCTGCCGACCCTCAGAAGCGATCACCTAGGTTGCTTGATGGTTGGGCAGACCCTGGAATTAATGCAAAAAAGTCATTCTGGACCAAGAGCAAATCTACCATGCCAGTACTAACTTCCAAAACTCACACAAGAATCCTACCTAGAAAACATCAATAAACCTATTAGGAAAGCTGAAGAAGCCAGATTACTACACATTCTTAAACAGAAATTTCATATTAACAGAACACCCAGTCTTGGTCACACACAAACATTACAGATAGGCCTTCACCAATAAGGGACCACAAAGTGAAAACAGAAATGCGCAAACATTAAACCTCAGAAAGCCAGACGCTGCATGCAGCGCAACACCAGAGAAACAGACAGAAATGCATTTCCCCCTATACTGTACAAAACAAAAGACAGCAGATGTCAGGATTGCACTAAGAGGGAAGCAATCAGGGCAATTGCCCTGAGCCTCCAGGCCAGAGAGGGCCTCAGACCTGACAAACCGAAAAAGACACAGCTTGCTAGTGGGCTTTAGGGTCCCATCTCTTGCTAGTGGGCTTTAGGGTCCCATCTCTTATGTATCTATGCCGGCACTGTACATAAACCAGGAATCTCTACAGCTATCAGCATCTGAAATATTTTTTGCAGGATGAGTGAGGGGCTGTGGCACTGAAAAGATCACACATGACTAAAGTAAGGGTAGAAGGGGGGGGGGGCTGCTGGGGAGTTGAGTTAAAGGTTCACAGACATCAAACAGAGAGGCTGGCCAGCCATGTCCAACACCAATCCTGATTCCTGGCAGATGTACTTTTCAAAAACCACCATTTTCCAGTTACAAAATAGAAAATAAAATAATTTTTTCTACCTTTGTTGACTGGTCATTTTATGCTATAATCATGTTGATCTCAGACACTGGTTTCTGCTCTCCTCTGCTTTCTCTTAACTCATTTCAGCCACTTCTCTCCCTCCTGTCTTTTTAATTTTCTTACGTCTCTGGGATAGGATTTATCGTTTCCTTTCAGCTTTCTTTCATTTTTCTATCAACTCAGATTTTACTCTTCCTTCTTATCACCCAGTCCTCAATCTCCTCTCTCGTTACTGCATCTACCACTCTTCATGCCTTAATATAGCCCTCTCCTTCCCCATCTCTCTCTTCTTCCCCATCCTGTTATTCCCCAGTCTTTAACTAACTCTCCCCTTTCTTTCTTCCTCTCCCCACATCCAGCATCTTTCCCCTTCCTTCTCCCCTATCCAGTGTCTCTTCCCTTCCTCTCTCCTCCATCCCCTTTTTCTCCCCCCGTGTCCACAATTCCCCTTCTCTCCTTATGACTCTCCCCATGTCCAATAAATTCCTCGCCTGCCTAATGGACTGGCCGGCCCTGGATATAAGGAGGATATTAAGGTCCCATGGCACAGGAGACATCCAAAATAGTGATGGGACATGTATTTATTTAGAAGATAAGCATACAAGAGTGGTCAAGTCCAGCTTATGGTCACCATATCTCACACCAGCCAATCCAAGGATGCATGTACTGAACAAAACAGATGGGTCGTTTTGTGTTTTCTATTTGAGGAGACTTGCAGGCCCAAAACATTTCCTGTTGGATCTGATGGTCCAGAAACCAATGGTGGTGTTTGCCATCTGATTCTGATTGCCTGGTTGGAAATTACAAAGTCCCAAATTCATGCTGCTTCTCAACATAAGTGAAGAGAGCCTGGTCCTCCCTGATTGTTGGCATAAGTGTGGCAACTTGACTGTTTATTAGGATTAACACCGAGTGATCTTGAAGAAGAAGAATACTCACTGGAACAGAATATTACTCAAAGTTTGTTTAGCTTAAGATCACCGCTGGCAGGATTACAAATTCGCAATCCTGGCAGCCTGGATACGGTTCTGGCATGGAATATTCGAGGTGAATGTAAAGCAGCAATGACTTGCTGCTTTAAGTGTGCTGGCCACCGGCGCCTCCACTGAAAATCCCTCCTACATGTTCACAAGTCTTTCCACTTACAAATTTTTCTTCAGGATAAATAATTCTTTTCATTTATTTTATGATTAACCTGCCCTCATGAAAGCACCTAAGACAGGATTCATAAGAACACAGCACAATATAATAACTTTCTAGTGCAGAAAGATTGCAAATTACATGTCTAACATAGTTAATGGTGGCAAATAAAGGCTTGCATGATCCATCCAGTCTGCCCAGTGAGGGTGCGAGGGTCCTACCTGCTGCTCCATACAGGTCCCCCCCCCATACCTTTGTTTAGGGTTCTTCCCACTGTTCTGTGCTCATTAACCCCCTTTGTGCCTTTGTTTAGGATTGTACCCCCAGCTCCATGCAGGTCACCCCCTCTATTGGTTAGCGTATAAAAGCTATTTGAGTTTCTATTGATTCCATCCTCTTGCTAAATAGGGATACTCTGTATCTGCCCTATGCCTTTATGAATTCCATCACTGTTTTGCCCCCACCACCTCCACTGGGAGGGCATTCCAGGCATTGACCACCCGGTTCCGTAAAAACGTATTTCTTGACATTGCTTTTGAGTTTACCTGCAAAAACTGAACAAAAGCTGTAATTTCATCCAGTAGAAGGCAACAAGAGAGAATGCTACAGTAAACATTGAGATCCATGTGGGAAAGGACGGCATGAAGTCGATGAGAGCTGAGAGGTGCAGAGCAATCATACCCCATGCCATCTAAAGGTCTCATTTTCTCTTAGGAGCATGTTTCCTAAAGAGCACTAATGGTTTGCAGTTTTGCCAAAAGGAAGATTATTGGGAGTGGAGACTTCAACACTTGCATATGCCCAAAGGTTGACTTCTCTAGTGAAGGATCTGGGTTGCAAGATAACTGATGGGAATTGTACCCCAAAGGGACAGCTTTTACTTTCTTTTCTCACCCCCATGGAGTTTACAGCTGGATAGATTATATTTTTATTGGTCAGAGACTGTGGGGAGGAATTGAGGGAACTGAACTGGGGAGCATAAGTTGGGCAGACTATATCGTTTGTTAGGAAGAAAGTGGGAGACATTCTAGATAAGCCCTCATCAATAGTTTATGGAAAAAGAGTAGGTTGTCCATGCCTATTAGAGACTATTTTGTTAGGCATGCAACCACGGAGGTTTCTATGCCCTTAGAGTGGGATGCTTTTAAAGCAGTGATGAGAGGATTCTTCATCGCTAAAGTTGTGCAGCAGAAAAGGGAGGAAGAGCACTTAATTTGTGAATTCCGAGAGGAATTGGCATGATTAAGGACTAAGGGCCTGATATTTGAAAGGAATTTACACGGCTTACGGACCTGTAGACCATGTAAATGCCGCTCAGTGGGATATTCAATGTCACTAACACGGTTAGTGCCACTGAATATCCCCAATTATCTCCCCTACATGCCCTGATGGTAACTGCTTAGTATTGGGGGCGTGTCGTGGGTGTTCCAGGACGGAGCAGAGGCAGTGACCGTCACTAACGGAGTAGCAGCAGCAGCTACCCAGTTAGCTTCTGCGGCTCTGGGTCATGTACAGCAATCTCAGATATGATCCCGGCATTGAATATCTGGGGTTAGAGGTTGACGGGGCGGCTATGCACTATAGTGGTGCATAGCCAACTCAGTTCAATATCGGGCCCTAAATATATGGAATGGGCTATATCCAGGTGCTGCATGACCTTGTTGCGTCGCAAGCTGGAATAGATCAGTGATGACCGATAAGATTATCCTGACTCTTAGAGGGGCTGGGGACCAGAAGCTGAACAAATCCGCAGATGTTAGAGAGAGCTTTGCACAATATCTGCAAGCTTACAGACAGTGGAGAGGGTAGACACTTGAGCTGCAGGGGTAGTTCTCCCCTTTTTGACAAAGGATGAAAGGAGTCCACTAAAAGCAGAAATGACTGTGATCCAGAAGGTCTATATTGGGAAGCTCCTAGTTTAGATGGCCTCAGTTCAAAATATTATAAAATTTCTGGAAGGGAGCAGTCCTCTTATCTGGCGAGGTTTTTCAATGTACATTGGAAGGGAGCCCTCTACCACCTTCGATGATGGAGGCATCGATTTCAATGATCCTTAAGCCAAGGAATGATAGACTTGATGTGGCATCATAGAGACTCATATCCCTTTTGAATGTAGATGTCAAAATGTTGGCTAGTTTTAACCCATAGGTTAAATCTGGTCCTCCCATATTTGATCCAAGTGGGATTTGTGACAGGGAGGCAGGCTGATGACAACGTGTGTTGAACCCTACAATTGATGTATGTTGCCAGGATGGAGGAGAGAAAGTCCATGATTGTGGCAATCGATGTGGGAAAAGCATTTTATCAGGTGCAGTGGGGATTTCTTATGCTCAATCCTAGCAAAATATGGGTTTGGCTGCAGCTTTTGGTTTATATAGCTAACCAAAGACCTGTGTTCAAGTCAACTTTGACTCTTCAGCAATGTTTCCATTGGGAAGAGGTACTGGACAGGTGTGTCCCCTCTTACCCTTACCTTTTGCCCTAGTAATGGAGCCCTTGGCACAGCATATTTGGGATAATCCAGATATAAAGGGAACCCACATGGGAAACTGATTATAAAGTGGCAGGCAATGAATGTCCTGTTAACATTGTCTTCCCCTTTGACCATGCTTCTGAATCTCTTAGAGATCTTCTGGGAATATGTAGAGGTCTCGGGTTCAAGACTAACCATAGGAAGGTGGAAATTCTGCACATTAATCTGTCACCCAGGGTGTACTATCAGGTAGAGAGTAATATCTTTTTTGAATGGGTTACTCAGAACCTTAGATATCCGGGAGACAACTTGACAGCAAAATTCACAAATGTTTATGCAGCTAATTTTCCGGTGCTGCTCCAGGTGGTTGCCTGAGATCTGGAGACATGGTTCAATCTACATTGCAATGGTTAAGATGAGTGTCCCCCTAAACTGTTGTACATCTTTCAGGTATTTCCAATAAGCGTTCCAAAAAGGTATTACAGAGGGTGCAAAGGCAGATTATGCTCTTTATTTGGGGCAACAAGAAGCCATAGACTGTGGGGTGGGGGGAGGTAATGTTTAGTCATAGGCAGGCCAGGGGTTTTGGAGTTCCCAGTGTGCAATAGTATTACAAGGTTGCCCAAGCTCGGGCTGCAGGTGAGGGGATGATTCCCACACAGAGCAAGTTTTGGGCGTGTCTCAAACAAGCTTTGGCAGAGGCTGTTCAGTTAGGTGATCTTTTGTGGCCACCGGTAAAGTTATACTTATATAGTGGTAGGTTAATCCTTGTGTTGATCACACTTTGCAGTGCTGGGACCAGTGATGTTTACAAAATAAGGCAAATGTTACACCCTTCACCCCCATTATTAATCAGAGGGAATTATGCGTAAGAGTGGAGTTGACAGAATTCTTGAATTTGGAATGAAAGGGGTTGCGATGCCTGGGCCAGTTCTATGAAGATGGTTCATGCCAATCTTTTGAATCCCTAGAAAAGGAGTTTGGGCTACCAGCCTGGTACCTCTATTCCTAAAGATAGTTAGTCCATTGGTTGGCAAGGAGGGAGGTTCGGAAGCAGGCCTCTCATGACAATATATTGATCTTTGTGAAAATAAAATGCTTTACTAAGGGCTTTATCTTTGCCCTTTACTGATACAAGCAGGAGCTGGTTTCCCAGCAGATGGCTCATAGGGAGTGGGAACAAATGGAGAAAGCCTTATGTCAAGCATCCCAGTCATGTATATTCAAGAAAATAATTAGAAAGTATTGTATGGTGGTATATGACTGCTCAAAGGTTATCTAAATATTTTCTGAGCGTTTCATCCAGGTGCTGGTGGAATAGTGGCTGGGTGGGGTCATGGGGTCACATGTGATGACAGTGCTCCAGGATACAGGACTACAGAAAGTTCATTTGTTATAGAATTAAAAATATATTGGGTGTGCAGATCCTCTGGGATTATTTTGCTGAACCAAGATATTCCCAACTTGTGGGCAACACAACTGCATTGAGTGCAGCACTATTTAAATGAGGCCAAGTTGATCTTGGCGTCCTTTTGGAGACAGTCGGTTCTGCCTCCTCTGTCCCAGTGGTTAGTGAGGATGTGGCAAATACCCAAAATAGAGAAACTGATTGCCCAGAGGAGGCATAGAGTCTTGCACATATGGGAACCATTTGATGGGGTGTAACTACTCTCCGTACTATGGCCATACCACCCTGAGTGTGCCCAATCTCGTCTGATCTTCAAAGCTAGTTCTGATCTAGGGCTGGGACTGATTAGTACTTGGATGGGAGACCAGCTTGGAATACCAGGTGCTGTAGTCTTACTGTACAGAACAAAGACCTGGCAATCTATTTCCACTCACAGCTGGCCAAGAAAACTGAGGGGATAGTCACAACATGGGAAACTATTCCCAAGATTTCCAGAAGTTGATATCAACTCAATGACACTTAACAACTCCTCCTCCCCTTCTGGGGGGTGCTAGGCTGTGATAAGAATTTTTTCTGGGTTCCGTGTAAGATGCTTACAGTGAGGAATTTTGTTCTGTTTGGGAGGAAGAATAAAGGGGGATAGAATGGAATTCTTCCTTTTGATGTTCCTGAAAAATTTGTCAAAGGCCTGAGGACGTGAATGGGAGTTTGGAAGATTGTTCCAGTTTCTGATTTTGATGCGCAGCAATGGTTGGTTTATTTATCTAAGACTGGTTGCTGTACTGCCTTGTTTTGTTATGTATTCAGTCTTTGAAATTAAAAAAAAAGAAAAAAAAGAATACCTGAGCACTGGTGGGAGATAGACAGGGTACCCCCTCTGCAGTGGAACAATATGGGGCCAGGCTCAGAGGATCCTCAGTAGTGAGATGTGAACAGTAACACCTTGGATGGACATAGAGGATTGTGAGGGAGCCTGGGAAAGACATCAGTTTCTGAGAAGTGGGAGAGCAAGCGCTAAAGCTGAAAATCAATTAGGAACAGGAAGGGGAGAAAGAGCAGAGAGCAGATGAACCTGTATATCTTCGTCAACCATTATATTCTGCAGATCTATGACCTTCTCCTTAAACTGATATTTAGCAATAGACGCTTCAGAGATTCGTTACATTTCATCAATGCCTTCATCTGACCAGGCACATAGTATTTGGATCAATCAAAAAGTTAATTCACTATTTCAGTTCAGGGAGATATAATGAACCAGATATTATTGCTCATTTCCTGTATGTCCTACCACATTTTTTCATTTCAGGGGGTGGTTTGGGAGTGATGAAGTTTCCTGATAGTAAATCTGACCTTGGGAGGAAATCACAGCAGTACTGGTAACTGGTGACTGGGTTCCAGGATGCCCGTCCCCAAGCTCTTGGCCAGCCTGCATGTCGCCTCTCCCTGTAGAGAGGCGCCGGTCCGGCCAGCCTCTCTGTTTGACGTCTGTGAACCTTTAACTCAACTCCCCAGCAGCCCCCCCCCCCCTTCTACCCTTACTTTAGTCATTTGTGATCTTTTCAGTGCCACAGCCCCTCACTCATCCTGCAAAAAATATTCCAGCTGCCAAAGCTGTAGAGATTCCTGGTTTATGTACAGTGCCGGCATAGATACACAAGACCTATATATATGTTAGTGTTTGTGTACATAAGGCGTAAGGAGACTGTATGTGGGGCTCTGAATTGTTATTTGAAACACCAGCTGCATTTTCTGTCAAATTACTTTTATTTGAACAATTCATTTTCTTGATTTCTTTCAAGTTGATTTTTGAATATAATTTTCATCCATCTCAGAGAACAAGAAGACAGATTATATATTAATATGGTTCTAAAAACTGTCAGAACAATAGCAATAAAGCACATTGGGGGAACTTTCATAATGGGTTTTCCACGTGTAACACCTGTTTTAAACACCTATTGTAAAATTGTAGAGCCATATACATGCATATAAGCATATGAGTGGAGGAGTAGCCTAATGGTTAGAGCACTGGCTTGGGGACAAGGGTTCGATTCCCACTAACACTCCTTGTGGCCCTGGGCAAATTACTTTTCCCTCCATTGCCTCAGAAAAATCCAAATTATCAACGTCCCTGTTTAATGTACATTAGCAAGATGAAGTAACAATGTAAATCACTTTGACTGAAATGATAAAGCGACATAAAAAACCTGTTAAATAAGTATGCACAGCAACAAGGAGTGGCTCAGTGGCTGGGGCAGGTTACCTCAGGCCGGAGGTTCAATTCCCGCATGGGGATAAGCAACCTCAGGTCGGAGGGACTGGGGTCTCTAGTCCCATGGCCACTCGTTGTGGCCTTGGGCAAGCCACTTAACCCTCCATTGCCTCAGGTACACT
Source organism: Ichthyophis bannanicus (assembly GCA_033557465.1). Classification (NCBI taxonomy): domain Eukaryota; kingdom Metazoa; phylum Chordata; class Amphibia; order Gymnophiona; family Ichthyophiidae; genus Ichthyophis; species Ichthyophis bannanicus. The sequence continues at coordinate 254,420,723 of CM066044.1, forward strand.
TAGATTGTGAGCCCTTCAGGGACAAGGGAATAAAAAGTACCTGTTAGTATACATGTAAACCGCTCTGATGCGCAGGTAAAGGGCGATATATCAAGTGCCTAAACCATAACCATACTCATGTGAGATAGTTTGAGTAGAGCTGTGCTGTGTGCATGCATTTTATAGAAAACACTCACACAGAGTGCATGCATGCATTTAGAACTGCTCTGGAGCAGAAGTAAATTTGCATGCCACTGGGGCTGCTCTCTGTGCCTCCCTGTCTCCTCAGCTCACAACCTTGGGGTTGTCTTTGACTCCTCTCTCTCCTTCTCCACACACATCCAACTGATAGCTAAAAACTGCCATTTCTTTCTCTACAACATCAAGAACATTCTCCTATTTCTTTCTTAACACACTACTAAGACAATTATCCACTCCACTCCTTAGTCACCTTCTGTCTTGACTAAGTAACCTACTCTTTGCTGGTCTCCCTTTGAATCATCTCTCTCCCCTTCAATCTGTTCAACACTCTGCTGCACAGCTAACACTGGTCAATACATTTTTACAAAAGTCATGTTACTGAAATAAAAATAGTCATTTCTTATCAATTTTTATATGCTGAACACGAATATGACAGTGAAATCGCAAAGTTGGCTCTAGTTTTTTGAAATCTACAAGAATTAATGTTTACATCACGAAATGCATGTCGATAGTAAATATAATAGGCCTTCGGTTAATACCTGTAAAAAACCAAATCAGACTACTTCTTAGATTTTTTTGCCTGTCTCTTGTACAGCTGTTCGGGAGCTTCTCTGGGGAGTGTCCAGCAGTAGTCAGCCAGCATTGTAGTGGACCATTTTCCCTGGTATCTTTGCTCCATCGTTGCAATATCCTGGTGAAAACGTTCGCCCTGTTCATCACTAGCCCTACCACAGTTGTCAGGAAAGAAATCGAGATGGGAATCAAGGAAATGGATCTTTAGAGACATATTGCAGCCAAATTTCTGATACTGCATCAGCATGTCTACTACTAGTTCCTTGTAGTTTTCTGCCCTAACATTCCCGAGAAAGTTTGTTGACACTAGGCGAAAAGCATTCCATGCTTGTTTCGCATCACCCTGCAGCAAGTTGTTGAACTGGTCATCTTAGAAGACCTCTCGAATATGAGGACCCACAAAAACTCCCTCTTTAATCTTTGCTTCGCTGAATCGAGGGAATTTTTCATGCAGGTATCGGAAAGCTGGCGAAGTGTGGTCCATGGCTTTCACAAAGTTTTTCATCAAACCTAGTTTAATGTGAACAGGTGGTAGCAGGATTTTGTGAGCCTCAACCAGAGCTGGGTGCTGGATATTCTTCTCTCCAACTGTTACATTTTGTCTGTGATTCCATTCCTTCCGCAAGTAGTGCCAATCCCTTGCTTGGCTATCCCACTCACATAAGAAACACATGTATTTTATATATCCCTGCTGCGGTCCCATTAAAAGGGCAACTACCTTCAAGTCACCACAGAGGTGCCAGCTGTATGTTTATGTTTATTTATTTGATATACCGCCCTACTTTATCAATCAGAGCAGTTTTCAATTCACAAACAATTAGAAACAGGCACAGGGCCAGAAAGGAGGAAAGGAAGTTACAATTGTTGATATAATAGAACGAGAGAAAGGATACAGGACTATACGTAGGGGACAGGATCAGACAAGAGGGGAGGGAAGGTCATAGGCCAAGGAAAAGAGGTGGGTTTTTAGGTCTCGCTTGAAGGTGGCGTGATGGGGTTCTAACCAGAGGGAGGTGGGGAGTGAATTCCAGAGTGCGGGGCCGATGAAAAAGAAAGCACAGGAGCGGGTGGATTGAAGTTGAGCGAGGGAGAGGGAAGGGAGATTAAGGCAGTTAAGGTGGAAGGAGCGGGGAGTGTGTCTGGGGATGTGGAATGTAATAAGATCTGCCAGGTATTGTGGAGTACTAGTGTAACGAACCCTGTGAACTAGAGTAAGTAACTTAAACTGAGTGCGAAAGGAGTAGAAGTCAGTAGATGCTTTAAGTTATCATGTCTCTTTCATGTGGACGGCATGCGCTACTGGAATAGATAGAAGACAGTTTCCATTGTTCAAAAGCACAGCCTTCAGACTCAGTTTCGAAGAGTCTATAAATAGTCTCCAGTCTTGTGGGTCATGAGTGATTTTTAAGGCATTCATGAGGCTTTCAATATCGGAACAGCATACCAGATTACTTTCCTTTCCGACTGCTTATAGTACAATGCTGACGTCAGATGGCTTCAGCAGCCGTCTGGCAGCAGTATTGCATTGCATCAGAAAATGATGCAATGAACTCTGGATGATGTGTGCATGCTGGTATTATTCAATGTGATGCAATATTACATCAATCAAGGCTTATTTGGGATGTTGTTGATATCCTACTGGATAAATTTACACGGTGAAACGTCAACAATGAACTACATGCAATATCTTCAAAACGAGAGCCAATAAAAAATTTTTTAATGTTATATTCCTGTTCAGCTCACCGAGATACTACAGATTAGGGCCTTTTAAAGTCAGTAACGATTTCAATGTTGACCAGTGAATCTTTCTCCAGCCTCATATTACCCCTCTTCTCAAGTCACTTCATTGGCTCCCTATCCGTTTCCGCATCCAGTTCAAACTTCTCCTGCTGACCTATAAGTGCATTCACTCTGCAGCTCCTCACTACCTTTCTTCTCTTATCGCTCTTTACACCCCCTCTCAGGAACTCCACTCTTTTGGCAAATTGCTTCTATCTGTGCCCTTCTCTTCCATTGCTAACTCCAGACTTCACTCCTTTCATCTTGCTGCACCTTACATGTGGAACAAACTACCTGTGTCTGTACGTCAGGCGCCTTCTCTGACCCTTTTCATATCCAGGCTGAAAACTCACCTCTTCGCTGTCGCTTTTGGATTTGACTCACTTGATCTCCTTTGCGTTTCCTTACCATTCCCCCTAGATGTAGCCCAAGGCTATAGCTACTATATTGTCTGTCTTGACTAGATTGTAAGCTCAGATAAGCAGGGACCGGAGGATGTAGTAAAAGCTGTTAGTGTAGCTGGGTTTAAAAAAACGTTTGGACAAGTTCCTGGAGGAAAGGTCCATAAACCATTATTGAAATCCACCGCTTAACCCAGGACGAGTATTGTGGAAGAAGTGGACTTTGGGTACCTGCCAGGTACTTGTGACCTGGATTGGCCACTGTTGGAAACAGGGTGTCCTGTTATAAAATCAGGCCCAAAAAGAGCAACACGTTTTAAAAAGATTAAATTAACTTTATTATTTATGGTTAGAGCTTTAAACACTACTTCAGGACAGGAATGCTGTCGTTAAAGCATGACAATCCATATCCGACCAATCACCTGTAATTGATGTCACTAAGACAATGTCTCAGTGGTCAGAAGCACTCTGACAGGGCATATTAGGCTTGTTTTGCATAAGTGATAGCACTAATTGTGGAGGGTCATTCCTCTGTCTATCCATATCTGTTTGCTGGCGAATCTCTCAAAAAACAGGTACATAAAACTTCCTTAGATCAGGGCACAACAGTGCAAAATAGTGAAAAGGCAATGGGAGTCCCCAGTCCTGTCAGCATTCAGCAAGTTGAGTGGCACAAAAGAACCAAGGGAAGTGCCTCAGGTCCTGCCAGCATGGAGAGAGGACAGTGGCCCCAGAAGAGTGAGAGGGAGTCCCTAGCTCCTGCCAAAATAGAGCAGGCTGAGAGAAGAGCTAGCGAGAATCCCCAGCTCCTGTCTACTTGGGGAGAGGAGAGCGGGCCCCAGAAGAGCTGGTGGCATGGACGGCCCAACCATTAGGTAAACAAGGCAGTCACCTAGGGTAGATGTTTCTGGGGGCAGCAAAGAACAGAGCATTCAAAGCTAAAAAAAATAGACTGATAACCAAGGGAGATTGGCGCAAGGCTTAAAGTTTGCCTAGGGTGCCAACACCTTCAACCAACACTGGGCTGGTCCTGGCTGATAGATGTACCCAGTTTCCACCGGCAAGGAAGGAGGATAGCTGGTAGGAGTCCCCAGCTTCTGCCAGCATGGAGAGCGGACAGTGCACCCCCGAAGAGCTCCCACTGGCATGATAAAAGGACAGTGGCTCCAGAAAGCTGGTGGGATGTCCGACTTCATGGCAGCATGAAGTGGCTACTCATTAGAGAAAGGAAGGGTGACGTCATCCGACGGAGCCAGGACGGAAGTACTCTCACTAGCCCAGAAGGCTTTAGCCTCCTGGGCTGGATCGGTAGCCCCACCTCTCGCTCCGCCCCTAGCTGGCCAGTTCTTCCCAGCTGAGGCATCCCAGCAGCTAGGGTGCGGAACGGATATAGAGGTACCCGCCGGGGAGGAGGGAGGGAAGATGTGGCTGACTTATCCTGCTGTCCCTGGAGAACTCACGTTACAGGTAAGTAACTCGTATTTCTCCCAGGGCAAGCAGGATGAAGTCAGCCACAAGTGGTGCCTCCCTAGCTACACAGGCAGCGGCGGGGAACCAAGAACCAGACACAGTGCTGAAAGGTGCAACCGGGTTTAATACGGTCAGGGTAGTAGGCCTGTGCGAAGAAACTGTGCAATAATCTTATGCAACAACAAGTGCAATAACATGTTCAATAGAACGTAGTAAGCAGCAGCAACAGTGAACTAGTGCCAATTAGTGCAAACATATCAATGTTCAACGTGAACAACAAGAGTAAGTACACCTATGTAGGTGTTCGCTAGTAACAAGGCAAACTGTGTCTTAGTAGCAAGACAACTGTGTCTTAGCAGGATTACAACAGTAACAAGTCATAGCTGTGGTTGAACAGAGTTACAATAGTAACAAGGCCTAACTGAGGTTTAACAGGATTACAGTGGTAACAAGGCGTACAATCCTGGAAGAGGGCTGAGAGTTAGGTTACACGGCTCGGCCCAGCGCACACGGACAGGCCGAAGGCCGGTCCGCCGTGGTCTGACCGTCCAGACAGTAATGTCTCTGAAAAGTCTGGATGGATGACCAAGGGCGGGGTACAGAGTGCCCTCAAGTTCATCGCAAGGGCCTTGAGCCACGCGTCAGTTCATGACTTAGACAGATGTGTCCTTGAGATAGCTAGAACATGCGAATATGTGTTATGCCCTAGGGTCAGGTGTGCCCACAGGGCAGGTGGTGCGGTGTGATTGCTATGTGACCCAACGTGGCCTTATTTGGGGGATGGGTGGAGAAATCTACCCTGGACCGTGCAAGTCACCAAGAATGGTAGAAGAGGTTAGAAGAGAAGAGGTAAGTTTAGAGAGGAAGAATAGAAAGGGGAGGGGTGATGCGGTAGGGCATAAGAGAAGGGAGAGGATAGAAATGAAGATTGAAGAAGATAAAAGAGGGGTGAGGGGTAGAACAAATGGTAAAGGATGGGCTTAGAGAGGAGAAAAAGGGGCAGGATAGGATCAGGGCCAGCATAAGGGAAGGGACATGCTTAGAGAGAAGAGATAAGGAAAGAGAGCAATTGCAAGGAGGGGGAAGAGTAAAGGGGAAGGAGAAAAATTGGGAGCATACAAGAAGGAAGGGGGAGGGGGTGAAAGAAGGTGACAGTAAAAGGAGGGGAGGGAGAGTGCATAGGCAGTGGTAGAGAAGTTGGGAGAGTGAGAAAGGTAGGGAGAAATAATAGTGCAAGAAGATGGGAGGGAGAGGGAGTCTGTGCAGGGAGATAAGGAAAAGTGGAACGCCTACACACACTACCCAACACTTCCATGACTCACACATACATATACACACACACCCCACCCAACATACACCATGACACATATACACACAGTACCCACCATGACACACACATACCTCCACCCTCATGACACAGAAACATACCCTCTCACCACCTGACACTTCCCATGATATATACACATCTCCACCCACTACCTGATACACATATATTCCCATACCCACCAACAACATCCCATCATCCATACCGCATCTGACACACACACAACCACCCAACACTCCCAATCACACACACACTTGGCACCCAACACTCCCAATAACATGCACACAACACACAACTCCTCTTGACACACACACCCATTCAACCCCTACCCCCCCCCCCGACACCCAGATACATACACACACAGCTCCTCAGGGCACATATATAATACACACACCCCAACACATCTTCTATAACACTCAAACAGCTCCTCAACACACCTTCTATAACACACACACACACACACTCTCCAAGACTACATCCTCCATGATACACACATATGGGCCCCCAACACATACATATCCCCAAAACATGCACATTCACACAGGCCCCCAACACACACTGCCAACACTGCACAGCTCCAGCACACACAGGTCCTAACACATACTGCCAAGCTGTACACAGCCCAACATATGCATGTGCGCATGCACGCACACACACACACCCCAACTGCCAACATGTATACAAATCCAGCACACACACACACACACACACAGGCCCACAACACACTGCCAACACATACACAACCCCAATCCACAGGGCTAGCGTTACCATTAGGAGAACTAGGGGGTTGCCTAGAGCACCCAGCCCCTCTGAGGGCATCCACTGCAGACACTCACATACACCACCAGTCACTACCCACTAACACATGCATTTCCTACCGAGACACGCTTAACATGGCTGTTTCAACCAATTCTCCCACATAGACACACCCAAGTCTGCAGATAGAGGAAAGGGGAAACAGTCCAGTGTGTGTCACACACAGCGTTTACTTTTCAACATAAGAACATATGATATGCCATACTGGGTCAGACCAAGGTCCATCAAGCCCAGTATTCTGTTTCCAACAGTGGCCAATCTAGGTCATATGTACCTAGCAGTTTCCCCAAGAGACACAAGTTCCACACTGCTTGTACTGGGTCAAGCAGTGATATCTTCGGTCACTTCTTAATAATGGTTTATGGACCTTTCCTCCAGGAACTTGTCCAAACCTTTTTTAAACCCAGCTACACTAACAGCCTTTACTACATCCTCCGGTAACAAATTCCAGAGTTTGATTACACGTTGAGTGAAAAAATATTTTCTTTTATTAGTCTTAAATAGTTTACCCTGTAGCTTCATTGCATGTCCCCTAGTCTTTCTATATTCTGATAAGGTAAACAATCGAACTACTTTTACCCGTTCCACTCCGTTCATTAATTTATAGACTTCTATCATATCTCCCCTCAGCCGTCTCTTTTCCAGGTTAAAGAGCCCTAACCTTTTTAGCCTTTCTTCATAGGAGTATCCTTCCATCCCCTTTACCATTTTGGTGGCTCTTCTCTGTACTTTTCTAAAATCGCTATATCCTTTTTAAGATACGGCGACCAGAATTGCACATAATATTCAAGGTGCGGTCTCACCATGGAACGATATAGAGGCATTATAATATCTTTTGTTTTATTTTCCATTCCTTTCCTTATCATACCTAGCATTCTATTTGCTCTCTTGGCCGCCGCTGCACACTGGGCCGAGGGTTTTAACATGGTATCCACAATGACGCCTAAATCATTTTCCTGGGTGGTGGTTCCTAATGTGGAACCTTGCATCGTGTAACCATAGTTTGGGTTGTTCTTCCCTAGGTGCATAACCTTGCACTTGTCCACATTAAATTTCATCTGCCATTTTGATGCCCAGTCTTCCAATTTATCAAGATCCTCTTGCAATTTTTCACAATCCTCTTGGGTTTTAACAACTTTAAATAGTTTTGTGTCATCTGCAAATTTGATAACCTCACTCGTTATTCCACTTTCCAGGTCATTTATGAATATGTCAAAAAGCAGCGGGACCCCGCACAGATCCCTGGGGTACACCACTATTCACCTTTCTCCATTGGGAAAATTGGCCATTTAGCCCTACCCTCTGCTTTCTATCTTTTAACCAGTTCCTGATCCACAATAGTACATTGCCTCCTATCCCATGACTCTTTAGTTTTGCCAAAAGTCTCTGATGAGGGACCTTGTCAAAGGCTTTCTGAAAGTCCAGATATACAATATCAACCGACTCACCTTTATCCACCTGTTTATTCACTCCTTCAAAAAAACATAACAGATTAGTAAGACAAGATCTTCCTTGTCTAAAGCCATGTTGGCTGTCTCCCATTAGGTCGTGACTATCTACATGCTGAGTAATTTTATTCTTTATGATGGTTTCTACCATTTTTCCCAGTACTGACGTCAGGCTCACCGGTCTGTAGTTTCCCGGATCACCCCTGGAACCCTTTTTAAAAATTGGTGTTACATTGGCGATCTTCCAATCTTCAGGTATTAGAGATGATTTTAATGATAGTTCACAGATTACTGATAGCAGTTCTGCAATCTCATATTTCAGTTTTCAACATCCTTGGATGTATACCATCCGGCCCAGGTGATTTGCTACTCTTCAGTTTATCTAATAGTTGTAAGACATCTTCCCGATGTATCGATATTTCCTTCAATTCTTCCGCACCTTTAAATACCACTTCAGTCATGGGTAACATCCCTATATCTTCCTCAGTAAAAACCGAAGCAAAGAATTCATTCAGTCTCTTCGCTATCGCCTTGTCGCCTCTTAGTGCTCCTTTAACCCCTTTATCATCTAATGGACCAACTCACAGGTTTCTCTCACAGGTTTTTTGCTACGAATGTACTTGAAAAGGTCTTTATTTCGCGTTTTTGCTTCCGCAGCAAGCTTCTTCTCAAATTCTCTCTTTGCCTGCCTCATCAATGCCTTGCATTTGACTTGCCAGTGCTTGTGCTGTTTCCAGGTTTAATTTATATATTTTGATCCCTAGTTATAGTAAAAAGATAATACCAACTGTTTTGGCTGAATGTAAGTAAGTTTATAGGAAAAGTTTTTTTTTTAATATAAGTGTTATGTTCAGTGTAAGAAAGGTTTTTCTTAATTTGTAGCATGGTCACTTATAGATTATAGGAACAATTCTGCTTTCATTCCCAATTGATAATGATTTGAAACAATGCCATCATGCTCCACTTGCTGAATTTCGGAGTGAACTGAGGCAGTGCTGTGTGGGCCTATACCTCTAGAACATAAATAAAATAGTTATCTCCAAGTTATAATGCCCTGTTATAATGTAATTTCAGTTTGTTCAATGTAAACCACACTGATGCTGAATAGCGCGGTATATAAGAGAATGTAAATAAATAAATAAAATAAAATAACATTTCAAAGTTAACTGATACATTTACCCCAATCCAAAAGAGGAACTTTAACTCAAGGAGAAAGTCCCCTTGGCATGTTATCTTAAGTTTGCTTTCTAGAAGGAAACAAGGATCTTCAGGCAAGACCAGCTGAACACTATTTAGGTGAAAAAGAAAAACAGATTTTATGTCATGGCTATCTGAGCCTGAGAAGCACGAAAGATGAATTATACCAGAGAAGAAACTTAAAAAATAATCTCTGGACTCCCAGCTCAACTGTGATTAAGTTCAGACATATTTGCTGTGAAAGAATTTGTCTGGTTAGTGGTTAAAATAGCAGGCTGACAATCAGAGACGTCAGGGTTCAAATCCCACCTTCCTTCACTGATGGGTCCTTGCAACCCTGGGCAAGTCAACAAGCTTAGATCGCAAGCCCTCTGAGGAAGCGCAATATCTATTATGTGCAATCATAATTCATTATCTCTCTGACCTTGTTACTTTTCTCCTATGGTGTCTTGTCTCTCTTTGTCTCTTCCTTATGCTTGTCAGTGTCTCTCTCATCCTGTTACATCTCTCTCATATGTGTTCTCTCTTTTTTTGCCTCTCTCAGGGGCCAACTTTGCCTTAGAGCCATGCATTAAAGCTCAGTGCACAATTTTCTAACATGAGCTAAAAGAAAAGATTTTGTTCCCTAAAGAAATAACCAAATAGTATGCGAATAGGTTTACAAAAAATGTGTACTAACATGAGAGAATATGCCAGAAGTATGCTTATACAGCTCTGTGCTAGTAGATGCTATATTTTGTGCACAGGGAAATTATATTGGTTCTAATGTGCATGTGCTGGAATGTTATTTTGTGCATATACATCAATATTATTCCGCACAGAAATATTGAAATGTGTTATGTCAGCAGTCCAGAACTTTACTGTTTGTTTCAGCACACCTCTCCCTCAGCTTCTCACCCCCTGCCATTTTTCTTATCCTTTCCCTTCAACAAAGCTAGAAAAATGTTGCAGGTATTTCATGCTCACAGTAAAGAGAAGAAACAGGTATGAAATCCTCATGTACGCTGACCACATTAAAACCAGTTAAAAAAAACAACCCCCCCCCACCCCAAAAAAAAACCTGCACTCAGCCTTCATCTTTGCATCTGGGTTTAATAACTACTACCTTCATTAATATGGGATTTAAATGAGCTATGCATGCATATTAGCACAAATATTTGCATAAAATTTGCTCATGCGCAAAAAAACTTTTAGCATTGGGCAATGGCAGTAACGCAGAAAATTGTGTGCAGAAGTTGTGCTAAACTCTGCGCAAGGCTTCCCCTGCTTTATTGCATTAGCCCCTTGCTGTCTCCTGGATTCTGTTATTTCTCCCATTCCCTCAGTATGTCTCTTGCCCAGTGTTTATAGATGGATCTCGAGGTTACTGATAGCAGTGGCGGGAAGATGCACGGTCTGGCGCCTGGGCATCTATTGACAAGTGCCTGCTGGAAGCCAGACAGGAGCTGAACTTCAGCCAGAGACACACAGTTTGCAGGAAAGACCTGACACCAGAAGGTGACCCCCCGAGGAAGGAGGGGGAAGAACAAACAGAGCTCTCCATATGCTCAGTGCGTATCAGCACAGATAGTACCTGTTCATTCCCCAGAGACCCGATAAGCATGGCATCAACCTTACAAAAATAACATTTCAGTACCAGAAAAAAAGCAAAGTCACCAGCAATCTGAAGGACCTAGGGCATCCGGAAGCAGGACAAAGAAAACAAACTGAATTCATAATTTATTCCTACGGAAAATCAAACTAATAATGAGGGTATCCAAATTCATACTCATAGTAAAAACTGGATTATGAAACTATTAAACTATTTATATGGGTCACATTTCAAGGGGGCAGTTGTTTTCCCCTAAAGGGCAATGCAGCCTAAGATGGGTTAGGCACACAAGCAGTTTTTTGTTTTACTTGGTTTCAGTGTTTCTTTCAATTTGTTATATTTTTAGGGTATGTCATTGGAAGATAACGCACAATAAAAATGAAATAAAACAAGCCTGGGATTTTGTGTGTGTGTCTTTTTGTTATTCCATTTCAAGATTAATGCAGTTCTCTACTCTAAGAACATCTTGTCATAGACCCAGCACACTCCTTCCTATGGAAATATAGTGTATCCTGAGGTGTTGGCTGTCTCACCACCATCCGAATTGAACATGGCCAAAAACAAACTTCTTATTTTTCTCCCTAAATCCTCCTCCTCTTTCCGCCTTTCTATATTTTTATTGACAACATTCTTCTACTTTCTGTCTCCTCAGCCTGCAATCTTTGGATCATCTTTGACACCTCCCTCTCCTTCTCCACACACATCCAACAGATAGCTAAAACTTGCCCTTTTTTTCTCTATAATACTGGCAAAATTCATCCCTTTCTTTCTGGACACAATACTATGATTCTTCTCCATTCTCTAGTCACCTCCTGTCTAGACTATTGCAACGTCCTCTTCACTGGTCTTCCTCTGAGTCATCTCTCCCCACGTCAATGTTAAAAACTCAGCTGCACGGCTAATCTTCCACCAGTGTCGCTATGCTCATGTCACCCCTCTTCTCAAGTTACTTCATTGACTTCCTATCCATTTCTGCATCCAGTTCAAACTTCTACCACTGACCTATAAGTGCCTTCATTCGGCTGCTCCTCACTACCTTTCCTCTCTCCTCTCTCCCTACACACTTCCTTGGAACTCCGCTCTTCTGGCAGATCCCTTCTATCTGTGCACTTTTCTTCCACTAACTCCAAACTTCGATCTTTCTGCCTTGCTGCTCATTATGCCTGAAACAAACTACCTGAGTTGGTACATCAAGCTCCACCTGTGGCCCTGTTCAAATCCAGGCTAAAAACTCACTTTGAGACTGCTTTTAGATCCTGATCCCCCAAATCTTCTTATCACCTTCTGGGTTTCCTTACCATTCCAGTAGATATATTCTAGTCCCCAGTTGTCAGTTTTGACTAGACTGTAAGCTCTTAGGGAAAGGGACTGCCTCTTACATGTCTCTATACAGCACTGCATATGCCTTGTAGCGCTATATAAATGAGTAATAGTAGTAGTAGTTTGATCTCCTCTAGTACCGACTGGCTTCTACTTTGGGCAGTTAGTGGTATACACAGTATTCTTCACCAGCACCATAATTCAAAGACATCAAGTTTCTTTTTGTTTGTCTATCTTTCTCGCGTCCAACTTTCACATCCATATAGAAATATGACGACAGAAAAAGCACAGTTACTTACCTGTAACAGGTGATCTCTGGGAACAGCAGGAATAAGTCTTCACATATGGGTACGTCGGTACCGACGGAGCCTGCGCGGGAACGCTCCCCAGCGTCCAAAAAGAAAGCCTTTGGGAGCATCCCACATGCATTCGCGCTGCCTTCCCACCCATTCACTTCACTCTCATCAGTTGGGTTTGTAGCTGAGACCGAAGGAGGGAAGTAGACAAATTAGAGAGAGAGAGAACAACTCCTAGGGGAGGTGGGTGGGTTGTGAAGACTTATTCCTGCTGTTCCCAGAGATCACCTGTTACAGGTAAGTAACTGTGCTATCTCCAGGAACAAGCAGGAATGAGTATTCACATATGGGGACTCCCAAGCTAGAGATGCCTAGAGGAGGTCCCAGCATGTTGCAAATCTAATAGATGGGCCATGCTATTTTCCAGAACCTCAGGCATCCAAGGGATGGAGGGTAGGAGTTGAATTAAAAAGGGTGTGCTGTGGAACAGCTTGACTAAACAAGGCGTCTAGAGGGGAGTCCTTGTGTAGATCATAAATGTTAGTAAATATTGAATTCCAATTTTCTAATGTGGACCTTATTCAAAAGTATTGCGAAAGTATTTGCTGAGGCTAATATAGTCTGGTGCTAAGAGCCAGTACATTAGCCTCAAAGAAATTACCTCCCTGTGAAGTAGAGGAAAATAAATGTTGCAATACAAGCAGAGGTTAGAAGCCTTAATGGCTAGAACTAATCCCAGAAGAAAAAACTGGGGGAGTTTAATGAGGTTGGACCTTGGAGGAGAAGCTAAAGCTTCTGTAGGCCAAAGTTTTAAGCTCTTTGTCCTTGGAGCAGAATAAGGTTCTAGGAAAGAGAGGAGATAAATCTGACTGGTTTGCAGGAAAAGGATGGGTCTTTAAGACCCCTCTATCCAAATGAAAGAAAAACATTTGTAGTAGGCGGTGTAGCCTCCAATTTCTTGAAGATCAGTAAGTCTTCCCTAAGTGATGTCACTTAGGATAATGACTTTACATGGAGAGCTTCAGATGTAACATAACCGGAAGGTCAAACCAACCAGAAGCGTGATTGATTGGAAAGACAGAGTCCTTTATTAAACCTCAGGCCGCCCGACACAGGCCATGTTTCGTTACCCTTCGTCAGGGGCTGGGGCCAGGCACAAAAAACTAAAATCATAAAAAACCACCATTAACTAACAATAAAAACATAAAGGAACAGACAGACAAACTTATAAAACAACATCATACTTGTGAATACTTACATGACATTAAAAACATTAAAAACTAACATACAGTACGATAAAATTAATAAATAATGTGAAGTAAATAAGAGTGCTCGAAGGTACAAATCATCATGAAATCATATACATGCATAAAATAATTTACCAACCTCTGTTGTGGACTTTAAAAAGTATCACACCACACTTGTGTAGTAAAATCTAAAAGAACACTGTTGCTAGAGAAACAAAAACAGGACAATTAAAAAATGTTTAACTAAATTTTATACCTCCCATTAAATCAAAGTGAAAGGAAAAGAAGGTGGAAAAAAAACAATGAGGAGAACAGGACAGGACATGGGTAAAATACAAAACTTCAATAAATAAACTACATAAGAAAAACTTATACTGAAAGAATATGGTAGCAGGAGTGAGCCAGAAGGCCCCTATCAATAAGTAATGAGCCAAAATGTGCAATGTTAACCAGGACATTACCAATTGATCTGTACAGAGTAAACATGAACACAAAAAAAAGGGGGTGAAAAAATGTGTTCTGAGATACCGTCTGTCAGATGGGTGCCTGGGTGAGAATGTTCACAGTCTTGGCAAAGGCATATACTAATATGATTTGCAAGGGATTGTGGGAAATGTAGTCCATTCACACCAGACACAGCCGTTCACAATAATTAGTTGTGCTTGAGTGTAAAGCCAATAAGATATTTATTTATGGGGTTATTTCTCCCAACACAGATATGCTTGGTAGCACATAAAACAGGATACTTGCTTTCAGTGTTAAACTTAGAAAAACAAAATCAGGAAAACAACAGCTGAACTTGTCAGGCAATCAAAGCAAAAGAATAAAGACCAGGATGGTAACAGAATGGTCTTTTCTGTAGGCTTTAGCTAATATTTTCTTAGCAGTGCCTCAATCAACAAACAAAACCCACAAAGTAGGGAAAAACTGTTCTTTTCAGGTTAACTTCTTATATCTTCACACATAGACTCAGATGTGATTCCCTCAGAGCTCACAAGCAATTAGGTAAGGCTCAATTGCTAGCAGTTATCCAGCTGAAACCCCTTAGCTGGCTTATTTTCTACTGCTTGGCTCAAATCCTATTCAGGAGCTTTTCTGAGTAGATTAAAGAACAAGTTTGTATTTCTTTGTGATGGTTGTTGTACTTTGTAACAGTAAATTACCAAAGAAGTTTAGACAGAGAGCAATCCATGTATTCACAGCCTGTATCTATAACCTCTCCCCCTACTTCAACAATCATGGGTTCAATATCATGGATTGGCACAGAGGAATTTCTCAATGGAGCACTCTCAGGAGAATACTTGTTTCCCTGCTGTCTTTCAAGGGTATAGCTAGGGCATAGATCAGTGTTCATACCTGAGCTTCCATTGCTGTTAGAGTTCCTCTCTATATAGCCTGGCCAGTATGTAGTCCAGTTCTTATGTCCAGCCTTCCAATCCAGATCCCTGGACACTGGATCTCTCTTCACATACCTTCTGGCACGGGTCCTAGGGTCCCTTCCAAGTGCAGCCGTCTCCCTCACAGGTACCGTCTGGAGATTCCTAGCTCTGCAGCACCACTCTTCTGGTTTTCCCCAGTCCAATGGTGTATGCTGGCCTTTTGAATGTCTCCCAGTATACGTACTGCTCTGGACTCCTTTAGACCTCCCAAATGCTTTTCTCTTCTTTCTTCCAAAGGGTTTCTTGCCCTCTCTGTCTGTCCGCTCTGGCTTCTGCTTCTGATGATCCTTCAGATGATGAAGCTGTCCAAGATGAGGATCTCCAAGATGAAACTGAGGATGATTCTCTGTAGAATAAACTCTACCTTTATTCTGCTTAGATGAGTGCTCCACCCTAGCACAGCGCAGCTGTGCTGAATCAGGCCCTGCCCTTTGAGATGAGTGCTTGGGGATTACCTCATAGCCCTCCTGATTGAACACACGTTTCCCCACTTCAGCTCCTCTAATGGATGTTGGAAACCTGGTGCATTCTGGGACTGGTAGTCTTTTATGGAAAAATTCTGTTTTCTTATTTCTACCAGAACTGACAGGTTGCTTGTTCAGAGTCACTTCACCTTTTCTATAGCTCCTTCCTGAGCTATGATAAGCTTCCTTATCACACGTCGTAAAATGTGCATAAATTAATGGCATTAAACACAAAGTTAGCAACTGCAAAAAACCGCGGTATATCAAACGTACTATGTATAGTAAAAATCATGGAGAAATACTAATATATCCTTTGCAAAAATATGTATATGTGGAGATGGCAGAATTTAAAGGATGATGTGTAAACCATCATCTAAGTATAAAGGGCTGCCACTAAGGGGTCATTGACCAAGTGTTAAATCTAACTCAGAGGCTGATAAAAAGCAAATGTCAAAACAGTTAATAAACTAAGGGAGCGTGAATGCGCTGTGCATGTGATATTCAGCGAACTATCACAGTTTCAACTTTAAAACATAAATAAAACAAGCAGCCAACGAATGAATAAAAAAACACTCGTATCCCTTCCCTATCTCATAAGCGAAGATGAAGCTAAAAGTATATATGTAAAAAAAAGTAGAACGAATTACTTTAAGAAGAACTGCCGTCCGACTCTTTGGACAAACAGCATAGCAGGGACAAAACGCCGACCCATGCGCAATGAAGAGGAGAAAAGGGGCGGAGTCATCCATTCGGCGGGAAAATAACACATAAGCCAAAAACAAGAAAACAATGAATCCTTCATAGGTGTAACAAACATGAAAAGGGTGTCACAGGTTTCACTGTAAAAATAGTGGAACTCAGAGTGAGCTGCCCACGGTAGAGCAGTTCGAAAGGCGAGTTCGGCACACGGTTCTGATGGAAAAGTTAACAGCTGCACGAAAGCAGACCTTAGCTAGATATGAGGAACAATAGGGAGTATTGGGGGGCGTTCTGGGGTTGGGTGGACAGGGGGGGGGGGGGAAGGGGGGAGGGTAGAAGGGTAGGGGGATGAGGAGAATGGGGAAGGGCGGGGGGGGGTTAGTTTTTTGGAGGAGAGGGGGTTACTAGGGCCATGTGTTCCTTAGACCGGTTAGTGGGGGGGCCCTGGGCTTTGGGGCACCTGGGGGAGGGGAGTTCCAGGGGGGGGTATTTGTATTTGTAGTAGTATAAGGGGGGCGGGGGGTATGGAGGGGGAGGGTAGCCATATGGGGGGTGGGAGGGGGGAGTGGGGAGGGATTAGCACTCCTCGGGGGGATAGAGGGGGGGTCGGGGGGGTTGGGGGGGGGTATGGGGGGAGTGCAGCTGTGGTTGGGACATGGCTCTTTAAAGGGGGGAGGGGGCGTTAAATTGACAAATTTATTTTTGGCGACCTCCGACTCTGGGGGTTACCAAGGGGGACCTCGAGAGTGGGTCAAAATGTAGGGTTCGGATGATGAGAGAGGGGATATGTTAATTGGAAAGGGCGTATGCTATTACCTGTATATGTCAATGTTGGCCTGTTGGGGAATGTTGTATTCGCTGTTGTGATGGAATGTTTTTGACAATAAAAAGTTAAGGGGAGTCACGTGACACATGAGCAAGTGAGGACGTCTTTTCACTTGCTCCGGGGCCGCCTCGGCATAATTGGTATAAAATCGGTGTTTTAAGCTCCCGGAGACCGGTGCTGGTGGTGAGGATCTCTGCCCTAACACAGCTTCCTTCTTTCACCGTTGTTTTGGTGTTTCGGATGCTGCCCCCAGTTCGAAGGGAAAAGGAGAGAGAGAAGGCGCCAAAGCTACGGGCCTCAACACCGGCGGCGATGCAGCCCTCATCGCCGGGTATGGAGAGTGGGGACTCGGCGTCAGAGGAACTAGCGAGGGAGGTGGCCCGCCACTTGGACCCCAAATTGGACCAGATTCTCTCCAAGCTGAAGGTGATGGGGGAGACGTTGGCAGCGCAAGGTCAGAGAATTGAGGAGCTGGAAAACCGCGTGTCTGCCATTGAAGACGATGAGGGGCGGCAGGAGAGAGTGCATGCAGATACACGTGCACAGCTTGGGGCCTTGCAGAGTAAACTGGACGATTTGGAAAATCGTTCTCGTCGGAACAACATCCGTTTGGTGGGCATCCCGGAGACAACGACAGACCAACAACTTCTGCCGCTAATTGAGAAGTGGCTCCCGGAAGAGCTGGGATTACCTACCTTGGTCGGCTACCTTAAGGTGGAGGCGTGCCCACCGGATTGGACCCAAGACGGAGAATCGATCAAGGCCCCGAGTGGTGATCGCCCGGTTACTGAATTTCGCCCATAAAGAGCGGCTCTTACGAGCATATCGGCAGCACGAGGGACTCTTGTTGCATAATATTAAACTACTCCTGTTCCAAGATTACTCAGCAGCGGTGTTGGCGAAGCGTAAGGAATTTTCCCCTGTCTGCATGGCCCTCTTTCAGAAGAAGATTAGATTCACCCTGGCCTTCCCGGCAACGCTCCGAGTCCACCATCTGGGGAAAAGCTTGGTCTTTGAATCTGTGGGAGCGGCCAAGGCCTATTTGGAAAAACTGAATAAGGACCTGACTACACGAGCTGACGAGGGGGCCGGGACCTCTACGTCTTGAGTGCTGCCTGGCCAGATATGACAGAGTCTGGCTGGTGTGCGGCCAAGGTGAGGCCTCTGGAGTGGGGGGTTCCACCATATGGACATGCAGATGTAGTTGGTGGGGTTTGAGCTGAGCTACCTTCCCACTGACTCAATCGGGCCTTGCGGTGTAGCTGGACTGTGTGAGCCTCGCCATGTGCTGCTCTGTATTTGTACTTTGCTGAAGTGTTTTATGTTGAAGTGCTTTATACTAGTTACCATGGGGTAGTGTTTATGCTGTTTGCTCAGTATGTGGGGTATAGTTTCAATTTGCTGGGATGTTTTCTTTCTCTCTTCTCTTTCTTTTCATTTCTTTTATAAGCAAGGATGGGGGCCTGGATCGTTCAATTTTCTCTGGAAGGTGTGGGCGCATTGTTGATGTTGCTGAGGCATCCGATGTCCCCAGTAGGGATGTAGAATAGTCCGATTTAGAGAGAAGAGCAGAGGGGGGATCTTGAGGGTTGGGGGACTTGGTCGCAGACTCTGGCACCGGTGCTGGGTGAGTGCTCGAGGTGGCCCCGCGGTGCATAGAGGTGACTTCTACTCAGCCTTTGGCTGAGGTGGGATGTGTGATTTTAAGGGGGTTTGGGTGACGAGGGGTGCGGGGAGAAGGGGGAATTGGGGGTGGAGGTGGGGAGGGGGTAATAGGGGGGAGGGTGGGAGGGGGAGGGGAGGTGGGAATAGACAAGGGAAGGGTGCCCGGGGACTTTTGGACCCCATGGTTGGCTAAAGGAGGGGGGAGAATCTATCTCTGGGGCCGAGGCTGGGCGGCTCTTGGAGTAAATAAATGTAGTCTAGCAGTGAAAGGCCATAGCCCTAAGAATAACTTCATCACAATGTTAAGTTAATCTCCTGGAATGTAGGCGGAATAAGCTCTCCTGTCAAGCGCACAAAAATTTTGCAAGCACTAAAAAGGAAAGGAGCTCATTTAGCTTTGCTACAGGAGACCCATCTGAGTGAGCAGGAACATAAAAAGCTGGTATGGGGCTTCCTCCGGGGGGAAAATGGGGCTTCCTCCGGGGGGAAAATGGCGGGAGTTGTGGTGCTGGTGAAAAAGGGTATCCCATCTGAAGTGAAGAAGATTGAATCTGACCCGAAGGGGCGTTATGTTTTTCTCCAGGCTAAATTGTATAATGAGGAGATATGGATAGGCAATGTTTATGCCCCCAATGTATACGACCACCCTTTCTTTAAACTTCTTCTGGGCTTTGTGCAGAGGGTGGGGGAAGGCAAATTAATATTGGCCGGGGATTTTAACTGCCCCAACGATCCTCGCCTGGATAAATCAGTGGCGAGTGGGGAGGAGGGGGCCTGGTCTAAAAAAGGGGTGGGCTACCTTTGTAGAATGGGAGGTCTGCTAGATGTGTGACGTACCTTACACCCGGGAGAGCGTGCCTATACCCATCAGTCGAGAGCCCACCTTACATGGTCCCGGATAGACTATTTTCTGGTGAGTGAGCAGGCGATCTCCAGGGTGGACCAGACGGATATAGAGCCCATAGCAATATCTGATCATGGTATGGTCTGGATGACCTGGGAATGCCAAGGGGTGGGTAGGGCGGGCTGGCGTTTTCCGGCCTACTTATGGGAAGATAAAGACTTTCGAAGTTTCTTGGAGAAGCACTGGGATGAATACGTCCTTTTCAATGACACCCCCGAGTGTACGCCTCTTTTATTTTGGGAAGCTAGTAAAGCAGTTATGAGAGGGGTAATTTTTGCTTACACTGCTAAAAGGCGTAGACATTTGGATTATAGCATTGTGGTTTTGGAACGTAATCTTCAGGCTTTACAACATAAATTAAGTAACTTGCATGGGAGGGGAGCCCGGGGGCTTCAGCAGGATTATGTTAAAGCCCAGTTGGCCCTCAATGAGCTCCTTCAGAGAAGAGCTAAGATGTCCTTGCAATACTATCAACACAAATTATATAGATATGGTAATCGGTCCGGAAGGCTCTTAGCGAGGTTGGTTCGTGACCCGGGCGGAGCACGTTTTGTGCCTGTTCTTAAAGATTGTGATAAGGAAGCTTATCATAGCTCAGGAAGGGGCTATAGAAAAGGTGAAGTGTCTCTGAACAAGCAACCTGTCAGTGCTGGTAGAAATGAGAAAACAGAATTTTGCCATAAAAGACTACCAGTCCCAGAATGCACCAGGTTTCCAACAGCCATGAGAGGAGCTGAAGTGAGAAAATGTGTGTTCAATCAAAAGGGCTATGAGGTAATCCCCAGGCACTCATTGCAAAGGGCAGGGCTTGATTCAGCACAGCTGCACTGTGCTAGGATGGAACACTCATCTAAGCAGAATAAGAGTAGAGTTTATTCTACAGATGACCATCTTCATGATCACCTTGGATATCCAGAGAAGGATCATCAGTTTCATCTGAAGGATCATCAGAAGCAGAAGCCAAACCGGACGGACAGAGAGGGAAAGAGACCCTCTGGAAGAAAGAGGAGAGAAAAAGCCTTTGAGAGGTCTAGAAGAGTCCAAAGCAGTACGTATACTGGGAGGCATTTCAAGGGCCAGCATACACCATTGGACTGGAGAAAGCCAGAGGAATGGTGCTGCAAAGCTAGGAATCTCCAGACGCTACCTGTGAGGGAGACGGCTGCACGTGGAAGGGACCCTAAGACCTATGCCAGAAGGTATGTGAAGAGAGATCCAGTGTCCAGGGATCTGGATTGGAAGGCTGGACATAAGAACTGGACTACATACTGGCCAGGCTATATAGAGAGGAACTCTAGCAGCAATGGAAGCTCAGGTATGACCACTGATCTATGCCCTAGCTATAACCTTGAAAGACAGCAGGGAAACAAGTATTCTCCTGAAAATGCTCCATTGAGAGATTCATCTGTGCCAATCCATGATATTGAACCCATGCTTGTTGAACAAGGGGGAATAATAGCAGATGAGGATCCTGTTTATATGGACTGCTCTCTATCTAAACTCCGTTGGTAACTTTCTGTTATAAAGTACAGCAACCATCACAAAGAAATACAAATTTGTTCTTTAATCTACTCAGAAAAGCTCCTGAAGCAGGATTTGACCCACACAGTGGAAGGCAAGCCAGCTAAGGGGTTTCAGCTGGTGACTGCTAGCAATTAAGCCTTACCTAATTGCTTGTGAGCTAGGAGAGAATCATTTCTGAATTTATGTGGGAAGTAATCAGAAGTTAACCTGAAAAGAACAGTTTGTTTCTTGCTTTGTAGCTTTTCATTTGTTGTTTTCCCGATTTTGACTTTGTTTTTCCAAGTTAACACTGAAAGCAAGTAACCTAATTTATGTGCTACCAAGCATATCTGTGTTGGGAGAAATAACCCCATAAATAAATATCTTATTGGCTTTACCCAAGAGCACAACTAAATTATTGTCAGCAGCTGTGTCTGGTGTGAATGAACTACATTGCTCACAATACCTTGCAAATCATATAGAAATATGCACTTGCCAAGAGTGTGAAGATTCTCACCCAGGCAGCCGTCTGACAAGATGCGGAGGGGAAGTTGCAGCATCAACCGCAACACATTGCAGAAATCTTTCGTAGTTTTTACGCCCGTCTGTATACGGAGGAAGATCGTGCCGCTACTAAGAGTGGAGCGTTCTTGGATAAGGTGGTCTTGCCACAGTTAAATGAGGGGGAGCTGCAGGGGCTCAATGCCCCTCTGACAGGGAAGGAAATCCAAGATGCCATTAAGCGAGGGAAATCGCATAAGGCCCCAGGCCCTGATGATTTCGGGGGAGAGTACTACAAAATACTGTCACCTAGATTAGTCCCTAGTATGTTAGCTATGTATACAGAGGCGTTGCAGACGGGATGCTTCCCCAGAGACATGCGTTGTGCAAACATTACTGTCATCCCGAAGCCGGGAAAGAATCCACTTGATTCTGCGTCGTACCGGCCCATTTCGCTTATCAATAGTGATGTTAAGATTTTGGCCTCAATACTAGCTAAGCGGCTGAACCCCCTCTTACCATCTTTGATAGGGGATAGACAAGTAGGCTTTGTTGTGGGGAGGGATGCAACTAAGAATATTGCTAAGCTGCTCTTGGGAATGGAGCATTGTACTGCACGGAATTCGCCATTATTATTAGTTAGTCTGGACGCTGAGAAAGCGTTTGATAGGGTCGCCTGGGAATATCTGTGGGATGCTCTGGGTAGTTTCGGGATCCGTGGGGAGTTTGCCCAGTGGATCCGGGTCCTATACAAGCTCCCTGCGGCGAGGGTGGGAGTGAACGGGGTCTTCTCGGAGCCCTTTACTTTGGAAAGGGGTACGCGGCAAGGTTGCCCGCTATCTCCGCTATTATTTGTTCTTGCGTTGGAACCATTACTACAGGTTATCCAGCAGGAGGCCCAAGTGGTGGGGATTAAGATGGGGGAAGAGGAGATGAAAATTAGTGCGTTTGCTGATGATATGCTTCTCTGTTTGACTGAACCGCAGGAATCATTGCAGAGGGTATTGCTCCTTATTCAGGAATATGGTAGTTTCTCCGGGCTGAAGATCAACATGTCTAAGTCTATGGCCTTAGATGTCGGAGGAAAGGTGCAACCGGTCTGGCGTAGAGACTTCCCCCTTGCGTGGGCGGAGGGCTCCATCAAGTATCTGGGCATATAGCTGCCTGCGAATCCGGACAAGTTGTATCACGCGAATGTGGAGAGCATGCTCGGAAGGGCACGGCTAACATTTCAGCGATGGCGGGCATTCCTGTTGTCTCTGCGTGGCCGAATTGCTTTATTTTCTATGGTAGAGCTTCCTAGGTGGTTATATATGTTGCGGTTATTGCCGATCTGGATCCTTGCGAGGGACTGGAGAGTGTTTGATAGATATTTGACTGGTTTTCTATGGGGAGGTCGCCGTCCCCGAATTCCGCTCAGGGCTCTGCGGCGGAGGAAGGAAGAAGGGGGGCTGTAACTACCTTCGTTGAGACACTATAATCTCAGATACTTGGTTCGACATATTTGGGGTTTGTTAGTGGCCGAGGGAGG
Organism: Ichthyophis bannanicus; assembly: GCA_033557465.1. Lineage (NCBI taxonomy): Eukaryota > Metazoa > Chordata > Amphibia > Gymnophiona > Ichthyophiidae > Ichthyophis > Ichthyophis bannanicus. The sequence continues at coordinate 254,443,897 of CM066044.1, forward strand.
GTGTGCTCCCGTCCAGCAACTGCGGGAGATATCCTCTCCCTGTCATAGTTTGTATTTGCTCCATACGGTGCGTATGCGCAGCCTGGGAGGGGGGAAGGAAAGTGCATATCTGAGAACTCTACGGATGGCCTGGCGGGAGGTTTGTAGGAGGGTTGGATGGGATTCGACATGCTCTCTTTTGCTGCCATTGGTGGGGAACCCGGACTTCATCCCGGGTTACGCGGATTTTTCGCTCTTCCATGTTTGGCAGCAGAAGGGGCTAGTGTGTTTGGGGGATTTAGGTAGAACAGAGGGTGGAGTCTTGGAGAGCTATCAGACCTTGAGCCATACCTATCGGCTGGGAGCCAAGGATTTTTATGGCTACCTCCAACTTCGACATTATGTAGATCAGTTGCGGAAAAGGGTCCCAACTTTACTGCTTTCAAAGGATCCACGGAAGTTGATGGGGGGTTGGGTGGAGAAAGACTTGCTTGACTGGGACGAGAGAAAACAGCTGCTTTGCCCGAGGGTAGACTCTGGCTATCTCCAGATTCTCATCCAACACTGGACTAAGGATGGCCTGCAAGTGCTGACAGTGGAGACCTTACGGTCTGCTTTCGAGCGGATCCCTAGGGGTACAGTATGGATGTATTTGCAGGAGATGCAGTACAAATTTCTCTGGAGAGCATATGCCAGTGATAAATGGGCGTATAAAGTGGGTTTACGGGACACCTCTATATGTGGTTGGTGCCAGCGGGAAGAGGGGACACTGTTTCACAAGTTCTGGCTGTGCCCTAGAGTTCAGTGTCTGTGGCAGAAAGTGACAGATAAGCTGGGGAATGGTTGGGATTAGGGGCCCCCAAGCAGTGGAAGGTGTGTCTGTTTCATTGCTGGGAGGGGGCTGGGCCTGCGAATGCATCCCACCACAGATCCTTGCTTGACAGGGGTCTCCTTCTTGTAAAGAAAGTTCTACTGGGTAGTTGGCTTGAGAGCGCCCCCCCACAGTTCGGGGTTTGGTCTCAATCTATGATAAATTTGATGTACATGGAAAAGCTCACGGCGAAGCAGTTAGGGGGGAGACAGTGGGAGCGGTTTCTTGAGATCTGGCTACCGCTCATAAAAACCTTATCCACCCAGGAGCGCAGCGCAGTGCTGAATGTCTAGCTGCCTAGCCCCTGGTGCGGAACTGTACAAAGTTATGTCTGTAGAGTGGGACGAGGTGTTCTTTTTCCCCCATGGGATTGAGTATTGGCATAAGGGGGTTTTGGGTCCGGGCACTGGGTTGGATCATGAGGTGGATTGTAGGGTGGGGGGAGGGTGGGGGGGGGAGGTAGTGTTTTGCATAGTTTGTGCTTCCACATGGCCTGATGTTCCTTTAGTCAAATGTTGTTATTGTGCTAGCCCATCACGGGGATTGTAGTTGCGGGGGGTGGGGTTGCGAACCTTTCAGTGGGCTCATGTGGCAATTTCCTGACTGTTACCTGTGTACGTGTCTCTCTGTTATGTATTGGATGTATTAGACGAAGGCATGCTGTTATTGGATATGTTTATGTGTGAAACAATAAAAACAAATTTGAAATAAAAAGTTAAATACAAAAAAAAAAAAATAGTGGAACTGAAACAAAATGTATAATGCCCATAAAACCGCATGGCCGGCAAATCTGTCAAGATATAATGCAAAGTGACTCGCTGAGTTGCTTGTAAGGGATGCCGAAGTGCCATCACATAAAATTGCCAAACACAGTATACACAAACAATCACAATTAAAAAGGAAGTCGACGAATAACTAAAAATAATGTACGATTCCCATAGACGGCAAAAACCGCCAAAGTTAAAACTGGGCACATTTAAAAACAAATGGTCAACGTATGAACCTTAGTGCAGACCGTGGACAGCATATAAATAAAAAATTAAGAAGCCAATCGTGATAAACCACCCAAAAACCAAAAAGGGGGGCATATAAATAAATAAAACATGAAAGATTAAAAGGGAAGAAATAAACTGGAAACTGAAAACAGGCCAATATAACTCAGGGGCTATTGGTAAAAAACAGCATGTATGGTATGCCACCCCCTAAAAAATAAATAAATAAGTAAATAAAACTGCATGGATCGAGATACCAAGACTTTAAAAGACAAAACCAATAGTCACAATAAAAGCAGCATATAAATAGATAAAACATCAAGCATAGTATACCAAACCTAAAAAATAAATAAATAAATAACTAAAATTGCATGAATCAGGATACCAAGACAAAACAAGGAACCATCCAATAAACTCACATAAATAGTACGATAACATGTTTAAAAAAACAAGAAACTGAAACCCTATAACAGGCGTGAGGACAATAAAAGATCATGAATAGGACCTCAACTGAGGTACAAGTATAATAAAGAATCAAAGGAAAACTGACAAGTCCTGATCAAGATTTAAACCATTCGGAGTCATAGAATTTAGATGAAAGATGAACTTTTGCTCGAGCCTCATAAGGATTTTATTAATGTCTCCTCCCCTCAAGTTAACCTTCACTTTTTTAATAACAAAAAACTTAAGATCCATAATATTATGTGAGACATCTAGCCAATGTTGAACTAAGGGTTTATCAACCAAATGACGTTTTATGCAGCTCTTGTGTTCCACTATCCTCGTTCTTATCATGCGTGTGGTCTTCCCTACGTATAGTTTTTTGCAAGGACATTGCACGACATAAATAACATTTTTGGTTTCACAATTAGAAAAATCATCTATGTAAAATTTTGATTCGTGAAAGGGTGGACGAAAGAATTGCGTATTGGCAAAGAGTTTAAACACACTGAGCATCTCCCACATTGATGTTGTCCCTTAAACTTAGATAGCAACTTCTTCTCTGTGAGAGCAGAAGGCACCAAAAGATTTTGCAAATTAATATTGCGTTTGTGTGCCACGGTAAGTTTCATGTCCTGAAAGGCTGGAAGCGTTGCACCAAATGCCATTCTTTTTGCAAAATCTTAATGATGTATTTGGAGTGAGAAGAGTATATAAGAGGGCAAACTATACCAATATCTTCATCACGTGTCTTAACCTTAAGCAGGTCTTCTCGAGGGGTGTGTCTGGCCCTAGCATAAGTTTTATGGAGATAACAAACCGGATAATTTCTAGCCAAAAATCTCTCTTTCATATCCTGGGCCTGTTTTTCAAAATCTTGGGTCTTAGTACAGATGCGTTTAGTTCTCAGAAATTGGCTTACGGGTAAATTATTCTTGAGTGATGGATTATGAAAACTTTGATAATGTAATAAAGTATTCCTATCCGTTGGTTTTCTAAATAAAGTTGTAGAGAAAGAATCCTGTTCTTTCTTGATTAATAAATCTAAATAGGAAATCTGGTGACAATCATATGTCATCTGAAAACGTAAATTTACATCCAATTGGTTGATCCATGAATGAAAGTCTGAAAGTGTATCTAAGGAACCTCTCCAAAGAATGAGAACATCGTCAATATAACGTATCCATAAAGCAATGTGAGATTGGAAAGGATGAGATATTAAAAAAGACTCCTCGAAATGAAACACATACAAATTAGCTACATCTGGGGCCATTGACGACCCCATCGCGACACCCTTGACCTGTTTATAAAACAAATCTCTGAAGCAAAAAAAATTCTCAGAGAGCAAAACGTGCTAGTTCAACTAGAAAAGCGGTGGGCATGCGTCTGTGCTCGGTTCTTTTCAAAAGAAACTGTTCTATTATTTGCAAGGCAGCTAATTGCGGAACATTGGTATACAGGGATTCTATATCAAGAGTGACCAGAATAAGATCTGGACTGAACTGATTAAAAGATGACAAAATCTGTATGACATGAGAAGAATCCCTGACGTAAGACCACATGTTTTGAATGAATGGACGTAGTAACAAATCTAAAAATTTGGATATGGGTTCCATGAGGGAACCAATGGCTGAGACTATTGGGCGACCAGGCGGGGCCTCCAGAGACTTATGAATCTTCGGGATAATATATATTGTTGGAAGAATGGGATTATCTACTATCAGGAAGGATTTCTCCTTCTCTGTAATGTACCCAATTTCAAATGCAGAAAGTACCAAACTATCAATACTTTTTTTGAGATTCTGAGTGGGGTCCCCATTTAGTCTTTGGTAAAAGGAAGTGTCACTAAGCTGTCGAGTAATCTCTCCAATATAATAGTCTTTATCCATGACTACCACTGCTCCGCCTTTATCGGCGGGTTTTATTATAATAGTGTTGTTCTTTTGCAACGAGGAGATTGCTTTTCTCTCCTGGTCTGTAATATTATTGAAAGTCTGACGGTGTTTTTTTAAGGATTCAATAACCTATTGAGTAACAACTTTTTCAAAAGTTTCAATGACGGGATCAGTACTTTGAGGGGGAACCCACGTGGATTTATTGCGAATAATAGAATTATCATTGGAGGTAGGGGTATTATTATTGGTGAAAAAATGTTTCATACGGACCTTCAAAAAAAAATTTGTACAGATCAACGTGAATGTCAAAGGGATCACATTTTCTTTTTGGCACAAAGGAAAGACCTTTATTCAATACAGATAATTCGTCACTACTAAGAGAATATTTGGATATATTGATCACATTATTGGGTGGTTCTAGTAAGGTACCATCGCTCCTCCGATCTTTCCGAGTGCCACCCCCCTCTTCCTCCCTTCCCTCCTCTGCCCCAGCCCCGGCCTCTGTACATATTGCGTGTATTGTCGTTGTCTTGGAAATAAACATTGTTCGGTTCTGGGGGGCGGACCCAACCCCGTGAGGTGTCCCGCCCTCCTCCTTTCCACAAATGATCCATGCTGAAAAAATATTCCTTTTTTGGTTTGGGTAAGGGATCTTTCTTTTTGTTTTTATCTCCCTGAGAAGTAGCATGTTCAGTATGATGAGAAAACAAGGACGCAGACGCGTCAATGTCCCCTGACTAGCTCCAGCTACGTTTCTTTTTCTGTCCAATAGGAGTAGCTTCCTGTGTATTATCTATTATACTATCTTTCCGGTCAAATATTGACTTTCTTTTCTTAAACCATAACCGATCCTGTTCACCTTTCTTGTCCCAATGATATACATATCCTGTCTTGTAGTCCTCCTCATCTCTTTTGTATTTATCCACCTTCTTATTCTTTACTTCCTTTCTAATTTCCTGCATGTTTCTCTGATGGTCCTCGTGTACTACATCGAAATTCTTGTCAGACTTTTTAAGAACGTCCAATTTTTCTTCTAGTTGGGCAGTCAAACTTTCGGATTGTTTATTCGCTGTAGTGATGAGTAAAATCATAAGGTCCAACGAGCACTTGTTGAGTATCGCATTCCAACATTTGATAAAACCTTGTTCATGAGTATATAAACCTGGTGCTTTGTTGACTCAAAGTCCTCTTGGAATAATTTTTGATTTGCAGCACTCTAAAAGATAGGCAGAATGCATCTGTTCCTTTATCATCTTTTTGGATAATAATACCACTTCCTCCCATTTATTCCAATAATCTTCCGGTACTGCTCCCTAGTGTCGTACATAACCGGAAGGTTACAGTAAAAGAAGGTAGTTTCTAATTACAATAGAAATTGGTTGTCCATTTAAAAGCCTATGGTATGCTGAAACAGCATCAATATGGACAGTAACAAATCTTTTAGAGTCATATATATATATATATATATATATATATATATATATATATTTTGTCGTGACCCTCGCCTGGGCCAAAGGCTTACAGGCATAGGGCTGCCAATGTTTGTCCTTAAATAAAGAGTGTAGAATACAAACAAATAGTGGTCTGTTGTTTGCGAGAGTAGAATGAATACCAAATTGTAAAAATGAAATACTCTCAATTTGCTTCAGAAAGTATAACCAAATGACTTGCTTACTTTATCTCAAACATTTTTACCATACGGTGTACCTAATTGTTCAACAGTGGTAGTGGCAATGAGAGGTCTCAGAACCTGCGGGCCGCCAATGGTTGGTTATAAAACACCTATTGGACAAACGCCCTATGTATATCAACGATCTCAAAAAATGCTATCCACCACTGATTTTTTGTGAAATTTTATTTTAATTCATTCAAACAATTATTTGGAAAAATTGTGCATTATGTTGTGCAGTCAAAAATGAACAAAGGCTGGTGACTTCCAAAAAGGAACATAACCGCTGTTACTTAGCTTTTTTTGAACAGCTCACAAATCAGTCCAACGGAAGTCCCGCCAAATCACAACGTCGATGAATGTCATGATCCGACGCTATCTAGCGCGCTATTCGTGAGCATTTCACCTAAAGGTTTCTTCAGGGGAAACTCATTCGTAGACACACTGAAAACAGAATAAGTCTATTAAACCTGAACTTTCTTTCAATTTCCACAAACAGTTTCAAAATTAGGAAGAATCATTTTCTTACATAGAAAAACAGACAAACCTTCAAGTGGTATGCAGAGAAAAAAGATTTAGAAGCTCACAGGTTTCAACTGCTGCTGTTAGTGACTCAGAAACCGCGCATGCGAAAAGATTTAAAGGGCAGCTGTTACGTCAGTCACTTGGATAAACGCAATCACCTAAAACACGCCTCCCATTCAATGCGTGCATTAAGACCTCCTGGGATCAAGGTCTGCAATTGGTGAATCCAACGTTGTTCAGTATACAATAATGCTCGTTCCCGTGTCCTACCAAATCGAGATGTCAATACTTGTTCAATGCAAAAATAGGTAAGATCTTCAAATGTATGATGGAACTCGAGGCAATGATCGACTAGAGGTGCCTCCCTTCTATGACATTTTAATTTGCTCTTGTGTTCATTCATTCGAACCCTAAACGATCGTATGGTTTTCCCAATGTATAATAATTCACAAGGGCATCTTATGCCATAAACCACGTGTGTAGAATTACATGAAGTTGCATATCGAAGTTTGTACTTTCTTCCTCTGTACTGAAATTCTGACAACTCTTGAGTAATACTGCATATGTCACAAGACCCGCACTTGACATGTCCAACTACTAAACTGGATGTTGTAGAAGAGATGGATCGCAAGGACGCCGGACTTAATATCTCCTTAAAATTGCGAGATTGTTTCCAAACACAGCGCACTTGGTGGGTTTCCAAACCAGCTATGCTGTGCAGAACGTTCATATGCTGTTTAATACTGCGCTTCAGGTGAAAACTGAAAGGAGTGAAACTTGTGACTAAATTGACTTGTTGTGTGCTGGAAGCCAGATCTTCCTTCTCACGAGTGTGCAATAATAAATCACGATTGGAATATAGTGCTCTTTTATAAGCTTTGTCAACTACTTTATAAGGATATCCCCGTTGATAAAAATTATTTTTCAGTTGGTGTGCTTGCAATTTGAAATCCTGAAGATCCGAACAGTTACGACGGTACCTTATAAATTGGGACAGGGGTAAACTGTCCTTTAGATGTAATGGATGACCACTATTATAATGTAATATTGCATTCTTGTCAATGGGCTTCCAAAAAATGGAAGTAATCCATCCCGCTGGCGATTTGCTCACAAGAATGTCCAAAAAAGTAATTTGTTCAACATGAAAAGTTAAAGTAAATTTAATGTTGGCATCCCTACCATTCAACCACGCGTGGAACTGGAGCAGATATTCCTTAGTGCCGTGCCATAAAACAAAAATGTTTTTGACTGCACAACATAATGCACAATTTTTCCAAATAATTGTTTGAATGAATTTTAAAAAAATTTCACAAAAAATCAGTGGTGGATAGCATTTTTTGAGATCGTTGATGTACATAGAGCGTTTGTCCAATAGGTGTTTTATAACCAACCATTGGCGGGCCGCAGGTTCTGAGACCTCTCATTGCCACTACCACTGTTGAACAATTAGGTACACCGTATGGTAAAAATGTTTGAGATAAAGTAAGCAAGTCATTTGGTTATACTTTCTGAAGCAAATTGAGAGTATTTACTTAAATAAAGAGTTACTATCCTTGTCTCCAGCAGGGAACTCTGGGACTTGTAGTTGATTCTTTTACTCAAAGACAAAGTAGTTTGAGTCCGTTGGTTTTTAAGGCAAAACAAGAATTTTTATTTAGGTTCCCTTAAGCACTAAGGTTCAACGCAGACATAAGGATTATTCTCCAAGTAAATAATAACAGGAAACATATGCAACTGGAACTGAAGAAACTGAAAGAACCTTTAAACATGTGCAGCTGTTTTCAGCAAAAACATTTCAGCAAGTAAATCACAGCTTCCATTGTTCGTCCAACACAGCTAAATTTCTTCATTTATCATGTGCTGCTTTGGTTATCAAACTCTAGGTTAAGCAAGGGTTCTTTACCTTAGAAGAGGTTCCTGGCATTCACATGGCTAGGTAAAACCCTGCTTCTCAAAAGCTTCTTCTCTTAACACTTTTTATCATCAACTTTCAAATTTCCTTCTTACAGAAAGAACAGTCCATAGGAGACTCCTCAGTAATGGAATCCTGCCCAAAAGAGTCAATTTGCATTTCTTCCTGTGTTAAGAAATGCTTGTCTGTCTCTGGGTTTTCATTAACTCCTTCAAGCTTACTGTTTTGTAGGAACTTCTGAATTTCCTTCCACAGCTGCTCTCCCTGATATGGAATATTTGTACCTTGAGAGTGGGGCTTCTTTCCCTGGATCAATTGCCTCAATCGTGTTCAACTCTGGTTCTCTGCCCTCGGCTGGGTTCAGGTCACTTCCAGGTGAAACCGTATTCACCCACCTTCTGGCAGCTTGAATTCTCTGAGCTGGTTCACGACCACTCTGCACTGCAATCTGTTCCTCGTTGTCAGCAACTCTCCCAGCCACCCATCTGCTGGTTTCTGAATTAAGAGTACCTCTCTTACAAGGACTGCTTCCTCTGTTGCTGCTTCCTTTCTTGCTGGAGCTGTTCTCCAACTCGAAGTCAAACTTCTCACTTCTCCTTTTCCTCTCCTCTGAACAGGGCTTATAAAGCTATTTCCTAACTAACACTCCCCTGTCTCTGCACAGGTGATTATCATTACCCTCCAAGCCTGCACTTACGTTAGAGCTTGGGTGTGGCTTGGCTTCAGCAACTACGCACTTCTTTCCTTTGCCTGCAGTCTGAACCCTGTGAATACCTTGCCTGTCTCTCACCTTAAAGGCATATGATGTCAAATAGCGCGGTATAAAAGAAACTGTAAATAAATAAATAAATATTCGCTGTTTTCTTATGTTACCATCGGCTCAGCACAGCTCTCATCATCACAATATATATAGATTCACTTAATAACAAGAAGGGGTAAGACCTGCTTCAGAATATAGATAAAGAATCTCTTTCTGGTTACAAGTGGAAGAACTATGGAGAAGGTTACATGGAAACCAGTGGAATGTTCTTACTTAGAAGGTGAGGTCTAGATTTCTTTAAAAATTCTAGCCTTTGAATAACCAGAAATGGAGACCTACCTTAGTCTTAAGACAACAAGTCTGGATCCTTCTATAACTTCAGTGTGGAGAAGACGCAATATAAGGGGATACCATGTTTGCCCCTCTATGAGGGCAATATGAGTATCATGCGTTCTTTGTTCAGCATAAGCTTCAATGAAGTACATAAGAACATAAGATATGCCATACTGGGTCAGACCAAGGTCCATCAAGCCCAGTATTCTGTTTCCAACAGTGGCCAATCTAGGTCATATGTACCTAGCAGTTTCCCCAAGGGACATAGGTTCCACAATGCTTGTATTGGTTCAAGCACTGATATCCTGGGTCCCTTCTTAATAATGGTTTATGGACCTTTCCTCCAGGAACTTGTCCAAACCTTTTTTAAACCCAGCTACACTAACAGCCTTTACTACATCCTCCGGTAACAAATTCCAGAGTTTGATTACACATTGAGTGAAAAATATTTTCTTTTATTAGTCTTAAATAGTTTACCCTGTAGCTTCATTGCATGTCCCCTAGTCTTTCTATATTCTGATAAGGTAAACAATCGATCTACGTTTACCCATTCCACTCCGTTCATTAATTTATAGACTTCTATCATATCTCCCCTCAGCCGTCTCTTTTCCAGGTTAAAGAGCCCTAACCTTTTTAGCCTTTCTTCATAGGAGTATCCTTCCATCCCCTTTACCATTTTGGTGGCTCTTCTCTGTACCTTTTCTAAAATCGCTATATCCTTTTTAAGATACGGCGACCAGAATTGCACACAATATTCAAGGTGCGGTCTCACCATGGAACGATATAGATGCATTATAATATCTTTTGTTTTATTTTCCATTCCTTTCCTTATCATACCTAGCATTCTATTTGCTCTCTTGGCCGCCGCTGCACACTGGGCCGAGGGTTTTAACATGGTATCCACAATGACGCCTAAATTTTTTCCTGGGTAGTAGTTCCTAATGTGGAACCTTGCATCGTGTAACCATAGTTTGGGTTGTTCTTCCCTAGGTGCATAACCTTGCACTTGTCCACATTAAATTTCATCTGCCATTTTGATGCCCAGTCTTCCAATTTATCAAGATCCTCTTGCAATTTTTCACAATCCTCTTGGGTTTTAACAACTTTAAATAGTTTTGTGTCATCTGCAAATTTGATAACCTCACTCGTTATTCCGCTTTCCAGGTCATTTATGAATATGTCAAAAAGCAGCGGACCCAGCACAGATCCCTGGGGTACACCACTATTCACCTTTCTCTATTGGGAAAATTGGCCATTTAGCCCTACCCTCTGCTTTCTATCTTTTAACCAGTTCCTGATCCACAATAGTACACTGCCTCCTATCCCATGACTCTTTAGTTTTGCCAAAAGTCTCTCATGAGGGACCTTGTCAAAGGCTTTCTGAAAGTCCAGATACACAATATCAACTGACTTACCTTTGTCCACCTGATTATTCACTCCTTCAAAAAAACATAACAGATTAGTAAGACAAGATCTTCCTTGTCTAAAGCCATGTTGGCTGTCTCCCATTAGGTCATGACTATCTACATGCTGAGTAATTTTATTTTTTATGATGGTTTCTACCATTTTTCCCGGTACTGACGTCAGGCTCACCGGTCTGTAGTTTCCCGGATCACCCCTGGAACCCTTTTTAAAAATTGGTGTTACATTGGCGATCCTCCAATCTTCAGGTATTAGAAATGATATTAATGATAGTTCACAGATTACTAATAGCAGGTCTGCAATCTCATATTTCAGTTCTTTCAACACCCTTGGATGTATACCATCCGGCCCAGGTGATTTGCTACTCTTCAGTTTATCTAATAGTTGTAATACATCTTCCCGATGTATCGATATTTCCTTCAATTCTTCCGCACCTTTAAATACCACTTCAGTCATGGGTAACATCCCTACATCTTCCTCAGTAAAGACCGAAGCAAAGAATTCATTCAGTCTCTCCGCTATCGCCTTCTCGCCTCTTAGTGCTCCTTTAACCCCTTTATCATCTAATGGACCAACTGACTCTCTCACAGGTTTTTTGCTACGAATGTACTTGAAAAGGTCTTTACTTCGCGTTTTTGCTTCCGCAGCAAGCTTCTTCTCAAATTCTCCCTTTGCCTGCCTTATCAATGCCTTGCATTTGACTTGCCAGTGCTTGTGCTGTTTCCAGGTTTCGTCGTTTGGCTCTTTTTTCCATTTCCTGAAAGATGCTTTTTTGGCAACAACAGCCTCTCTGACCTCACCTTTAAACCATGCTGGCAGTTTTTTGGACTTCCTTCCACTTTTCTTAAAGCGTGGAATACAGCTGGTCTGGGCTTCCAAGATAGTATTTTTCAACAACAGCCAAGCCTGATGTACTTCAACCTTTGCCACTGCTCCTTTTAGTTTTTTCTTAACTGTTTTCCTCATGTTATCATAGTCTCCCTTTCGAAAGTTAAAAGGTAGTACTGTGGATTTCCTTACTATCCTTCCTCCACTAATTAAATCAAAGGCAATCATGCTATGATCACTATTGCCAAGTGGCCCCAACAACCTTATCTCTTGCACTAGATCTGGTGTTCCACTAAGGACTAGGTCTAATATGGCTTCCCCTCTGGTCAGTTCATGAACCAGCTGCTCCAAGAAGCAGTCATTTATTTCATCTAGGAACTTTATCTCCCTAGCATGTCCTGACGTGACACTGACCCAGTCGATACCGGGGTAGTTGAAATCACCTTATTAATGCGCTGTAACTTTTGTGAGCTTCCTTGATTTCTTTGAACATTTCATCATCCATTTGGTCATTCTGGCCAGGCGGTCGATAGTACACCCCCACTGCCATCACCTTCCCCCTTTTACATGGAATTTCAATCCATATAGATTCTACAGCAGATTTTGTTTCCTGCAAAACTTTAATCCTTTCTGACTCAATGCCCTCTCTAACATAGAGAGCAACCCCTCCACCAATTTGGTCAGCTCTATCATTACGATATAGTTTGTACCCAGGTATCACAGTGTCCCACTGGTTGTCCTCCTTCCACCATGTCTCTGATATTCCAATCATATCTAACCTTTCATTTAGTGCTATATATTCTAACTCTCCCATCTTATTTTTTAGACTTCTAGCATTTGCATACAAGCATTTTAGAGAATGTAGTTTATTCATATTAATTTGGCTATTGTTAGACATGGGTAATTTGGGATCTTTAAGCTCTGTCTGCTCCATACTTGAGGGCATTTGGGCTAGTTTACTCTTTTGTGGATCCTCTCTGCTTTTGTGGATCCTCTCTGCTTCAAAGATACATTCTTCCGAACCATCCGCTCTTGGGCGACTGTTGGCTTTCCTCTAATATCTAGTTTAAAAGCTGCTCTATCTCCTTTTTAAAGGTTAATGCCAGCAGCCTGGTTCCATCCCGGTTAAGGTGAAGCCCATCCCTTCGGAAGAGCCCCTCCTTTCCCCAGAATGTTCCCCAGTTCCTAACAAATCCAAAACCCTCATCTCTGCACCATTGTCTCATCCACGCATTGAGACTCCGGAGCTCTGCCTGCCTTTTGGGTCCTGCGCGTGGAACAGGAAGCATTTCGGAGAACGCTACCCTGGAAGTTCTGGATTTCAACTTCCTACCTAAAAGCCTAAATTTAGCCTCCAGAACCTCCCTACCACATTTTCCTATGTCATTGGTACCGACATATACCAAGACAGCAGACTCCTCCCCAGCACTATCTAAGACCTTATCTAGGTGGCGCGTGAGGTCCGCTACCTTCGCACCAGGCAGGCATGTTACCAGGTGATCCTCACGTCCACCAGCCACACAGCTATCTACATGCCTAATGATCGAATCACCAACTATAACGGCTGTCCTAACCCTTCCCTCATGGGCACATGGCCCTGGAGAAACTTCCTCGGTGCGAGAGGGTTTTACATCACCTGGAGGACAGTATTGGGAATTAGAAGGAATGCACTGGACAAGGACCGACTGCAGTAAAAAGGAATGCATCCCTGTTGTAAGAGTTCCACTGGAGATGTGGAACAACCCAGGGAATTGAGCAATTCTTTATGCTTTCACGTGGTCTATGCCCTGGTTCCTTCCCCTTAAAAGGAAATTTTAAGGAAGATGGTAAGAGTAGGAAAAAAAAACAGTCATGTAGGAGGCATGACTGGGCAAAGCCTTTTTAACCATCTGGAAGTTACCTACTAGGAATGGCTCTGACGCTCTCTGGCAAAGGCCCATAGTAGCAGAGCTTTTTTTTATAATTGCAGAGAGCATATTGTAGGTTGCTTAGGTAAGATCTGGCTGTTTAATTGCCAGTGTGCAACCTAATCTATTCTGTTGGAGCCAAAAAGAATTGAAGATGGCTAAGAATAGTAGACAGGCCGGTTGCCTGCAATGATAAATTGTCCAAGTAGGTTTTGGAACCTCTCTTGGAATTATTTGTTACTAAGGCAGCAGAAAAAGTTAGGTCCTATAGTTTGGAAAAGGACCGACAGACAATTAGGAGTGGTAAAACTCAATTATGATCTGATAAGCTGTCTTAAAAGAAATATTTGAGAAGACTGCAAAGGGGAAGAAAGCTCTGTATGGAAACCACTTACTGGAGTAGGTATTGAAGAAAATCCTATGGGCTTAAAAAGTAAGCCCTCCAGTTGAATAGTATCACTCTTAGACTGAATGTCTCGACTAAGAGGGATAGAAAGTAATACAGAGTTGTGAAGACTTACAATTTGGTAAGTCTCTGAAAAAGGTAAAGCCCCCCTGCAGTCAAAACTATGAGATATCCTCGTACAGGAAAACAGTCAAGGTGAAGGGCATAGCCTACCTTGTTATTAGTTGTTTCTCCTCTTTTTCCTTCAAAAAGGAGAGGAGAAAACCTGTTACCTGTAGGGCATGAATATCTTCCATAGCTCTAGGAGCTAAAAGAATGTATTTCTCTTGTGGCAAGAGATTTATGCCTAGAGTCGAGGATTGAGTCAGTGTATCACTGATCTCTCAGTAAGGATGAGATGAACTGCAGATGCTTCTGTTGATAAGAAGTAGGTTAGCGGTTCTAAACCTCAAACACGAAAAAGAGATTTAATGAATAAAATATCAGAAACCCTGCGACTGCTGGGTTTGCTGAGCCTGTTGAGGTTTTGATTTTCTTAGCCTGGTTTGATGTTGCCCTTCTTTGGAAACATCTGCATGATGGGTAGAAGATGGATACAACTTTTTTTCCCTAGGGGGATAAAGTTTTTTAGGAGATTTTTAGAGGGATAGAGGAAAGTTTTAACAATCCTCTGAAAGCAACAATATCAGTGTTTAACTGATTAGCTTGGAATAAAGCATCCTTGTTAAAGAGATTTTCACCAGTACAAGGAGTACTTCCTAGCCTTTCTTGTACCCATTTGTCCAAGTCTGAAGCATGGAGCCAGGCCATACGTCGTGCCCCTAGGGCTATAGCAGACGTTCTGCTAATAGACTCAAAACAGTCCAGGGAAGCACGATTAAGGAACTTAGAGACATTTTGAGCATGACTGACTAATAAGAAATAGTCTGCTCTATTATGTTCTTGAAGAAAAGGGGTCAAAAGCTTTAAATTCTTTGTGACCTCTTCGAGAGATAATCCCATATAGAAAATATATGAGATAATTCTTGCTGAAAGCATAGATGCCTGGAAGCATCAACGTCCAAAGGCATCTAAAATCCTAGACTCACGAACTGGCGGATAAGAGGAATGCTTCTTTGCACTCTTAATACACCTCATTGCTGATTCTACAACAATAGAATGATGAAGAAGTTGAGTCTTTTGAAAACCTGGAGAAGGTGGCACCTTGTACATAGTGTCAAGTGTTTTAGAAGTTGGGGATAACGTTAAAGGAGTTTCCCACATTCTTAATAGCAGATCCTGTAAGATCTGATGAAAAGGAAGCATGATCACCTCCTTTGGCATCCAGGGGAATTGCAGAGTTTCTGAATCACCTGGTATAGATTCTTTACTAGGTATAGAAATGGCAAGTAACTTTGCCATATCAAGCAGAAAAGCTTGAAAAGAAATCTCTCCTGAGGAGGACCCCCTGAAATGAGGGGTAAAGGCTAGAATTGTTGAAAATTCAGCCTTGGTACCGATGGTTTCATCCCAGTCATCGGGATCGGAAGACTTGAAAGGATGAAGCATCGGATTTTCTTTAAAACGATGTCTTCGGTACCACCCGAGGTCGGTACCGAGATGAGTCGGTACCGAATCCTCCATGCTAGAGAGCGATTCCAGGCTCGGCATCGAAGGAAGCGAGTCTGTCGAAGCAAGCATCGACGGTACCGACACCGGTACCGAAGCCGATACAATACTGGAGGAACGGTCTGCAGCAACTCTAGCGGTACCAAAGTAGCTGAGAGCGCTAGACTACGTTCATCGGTGAGGAGTGTTTCATCCATCACCATAGCTGATGCTGGGGTGTCGGCAGGGCCGGATTTACCTTGAGTGAGGCCCTACGCCAACAAAAATTGTGGGCCCCCAGCAGGGGCGGCCCAAGGGGGGTGCGGACCTCATTTGCATAAGGGGCCTCATTTGCATAAATATTTGCATAATGTTACCATATACTAACTTTTAGTAAACATGCCTCTTAATGAGTGTATGGATAAAGAAAGACTAAAAGATTTCTACATTACTATAATCCAGTGCCAACTGCCAGACACATTAGGAACTACTACAAACACTGCCCATAGTAAACCCGCCGTATCCTAACAGCACTACCAGGACTCACAAAGCACCATACTCTACCAATCAAAAGGCAACACTGCAAATATTAAACCAATACATTTCAGAGAACAACAATACATGACCTACTGGGGAAAGAGAACAAGTGGCAATGTCAAATAGGAATTATATAAACAGAACACCTCAGCTCAGTTACACATGCAGAACATAGACCATCACCAAACAAGTAATCACAATTTAGAAATAGGAAGACAATAATTAAACTGGGAATCCCAAAAGCCTAACTTGGAATGTACAACACTGTAGAAATAAAACAATACATTAATTTGCTCTTGTACTAAACAAAGCACAGATGTTAATGATGCACATTTACCAGAGCTGACATATTCCAATTAATAAATTCAAAATAAAGAGATATTTTTCTACCTTTTGTGCATTTTTTTCAGCTGCAATTGCTCCAGCCACTTTCTTCTGGTTTCTTCGTGTCTTCTGCTAACTCTCCATCGTCTGCTGTCCATTTGTCCTTTCTTCTCTCTTCTAGATTTTTTTCCATCTGCTTTAACATACTAATCTTTCTCCTTTTGCTCTTTCCTCATTCCTATTTCATCCACTCAAATTTTACCCCTCCATCCTCAATCCCCACTTACTCTCCCAATACCCGGCCAATTGTAGATTTTTTATCCCTCCCACACAAAATATTTTTCCCTTCTCCATTTTACTCTTCCAGCCCCATCCCATTCTAATCCTCCCCCAACATCAGCTCCCTTCTAGTTCCAGCCTCACCCAGCATCCATTCCCTTCTAGTCCCTGCATCAGCCCATTTCCAGTCCTAGCCATCCATCAGCCCATTTCCAGTCCTAGCCCCCCCATCACCCCACTTACAGTCCTTAACCCCCCATCACCCCATTTTCAGTCCTTAACCCCCCATCACCCCATTTTCAGTTTAAGCCCCCCCTATAACCCATTACCAGTCCTAACCCCCCATCAGCCCACTTCCAGTCCTAACCCCATCAACCCATTTCCAGTCAGCCCCCCATAGCCCATTGCCAGTCCTACCCCCCCCCATCAGCCCACAGCCCATTACCAGTCCTAACCCCATCATCCCACCTCCAGTGTTTAACCCACCAGCCCATTTCAAGTCCTAGCCCCCCATAGCCCATTACAAGACAACCCCCATCAGCCCACAGCCCATTACCAGTCTTAACCCCCCCAAAGCCCATTACCAGTTCTAACCCCCCCCAACAGCCCATTACCAGTCCTAACCCCATCAGCCCACCTCCAGTCTTAACCCCCCACCCCATTTCAAGTCCTAGCCCCCCCCGATAGGCCTTTACCAGACAGCCCCCATCATCCCACAGCCCATTACCAGTCTTAACCCCCCCAAAGCCCATTGCCAGTTCTAAGCCCCCCCCAACAGCCCACAGTCCATTACCAGTCCTAACCCCATCAGCCCACCTCTAGCCTTAACCCCCCCCAGCCCAGCCCATTTCCAGCCCCAGCCCCCCAATAGCCCATTACCAGCCCTACCCCCCCCAGTCCATTTCCAGCCCCAGCCCCCCCAATAGCCCATTACCAGCCCTACCCCCCCCAGTCCATTTCCAGCCCCCCCAATAGCCCATTACCAGTCCTACCCCCCCCCATCGCCCATTACCAGTCCTACCCCCCCCCATAGCCCATTACCAGTCCTACCCCCCCCCCGGCCTAAAGTAAAATTTAATTAAAAAAAAAAACCTGGTGGCTGCCGCCGCGGGGGCCCCGTCTACAAGCTGGTCGGGACGGGTCCGGTCGGGTCGGGTCCGGTCGGGTCTCTCTCCCTCCCTCGCTGCAGGCTGCAGGCTGCGAGAGACGCATCTTCGCGTCTCTCGCAGCCTGCAGCGAGGGAGGGAGGGAGAGAGACCCGACCGGACCCGACCCGACCAGCTTGTAGACGGGGCCCCCGCGGCAGCAGAGGGGGCCCCGCGGCGGCCGCCACCAGGTTTTTTTTAAAATTAAATTTTACTTGAGGCCGGGGGGGGGTAGGAGTCCTACCCCCCCCCGGCCTAAAGTGAAATTTAATTTTAAAAAAAAAACCTGGTGGCTGCCGCCGCGGGGCCCCCTCTGCTGCCGCGGGGGCCCCGTCTACAAGCTGGTCTGGTCCGGTCGGGTCGGGTCCGGTCGGGTCTCTCTCCCTCCCTCGCTGCAGGCTGCGAGAGACGCGAAGGGAGAGCGTCTCCTCGCGTCTGTGTTAAGCCCGCAGGGGCTGATGGGAAATCCCATCAGCCCCTGCGGGCTTAACACAGACGCGAGGAGACGCTCTATCTTCGCGTCTCTTGCAGCCGGGAGGGAGGGAGGGAGACGAGACCCGACCAGACCAGACCAGCCCAGCCCAGCCCAGCTTGTAGACGGGGCCCCCGCGGCAGCAGAGGGGGCCCCGCGGCGGCAGCCACCAGGTTTTTTTTTTAATCGAGTTGAAAAAAAAAACCTGGTTCTATTTTTTGGGGGCCCCTGCCGGTTGTGGGCCCTACGCCATGGCGTACATGGCGTATACGTAAATCCGTCCCTGTGTGTCGGTACCACTCGAAGCAGCCACAACCACTGAGCATGGCCCAGGTATGTCCATGGAGGTAAGAACCTCGGGAACAACCTGAAGTCCCGTTAATGGTTTGGAGCCCGAAGACTCCCGCCGGGGCTTTACTGCCAAAATGTCCTCGAGGGCAACGCCAGAGGCATCTCGATGCTTAGAAGGAGATCTACCACTCGATGACTGGCTAGTCTTAACAGACTTTTGTTTGGTTACCTGATCCTGTGAAAAAGAAGATATTCTGGCTGGTGACATTGAGTCCGATGTGAACCGGGTATCGAGTTGTGCTCGATCCTGAAGACTTCTTCTGTTTGAGCTCCAGCAGGAGAGACACTCCAGTGGGCAATGGTCAGGACCTAAACATTTTAGACACCAAGTATGAGTGTCTAAAAATATATTTCTACCGCCACACTTTGAGCATTTAAGGATAGTGGCTGGCTTTTCCATAATAATGGAAGGATAGAGGCCTAGTGGCCTCGAAACTGTCAGGCACTAAACAGGAAAAAATTCCTAGAGTAAAGAAGAAATTTTTAGTAAAAGGAAAGAAAAGCACCGGCGGTACTGGTGGCGTCGAGGGAAGGCAGACGAGGCCACAAAAAAAAAAAAAAAAGAATTTTCTGCGGTGACAGGAATACGTCCTGCCGGCTCCGCGGAAAACTGATGAGAGGGAAGTGAATGGGTGGGAAGGCAGCACGCATGCGTGTGGGATGCTCCCAAAGGCTTTCTTTTTGGACGCTGGGGAGCATTCCCGTGCAGGCTCCATTGGTACTGACGTACCCATATGTGAAGACTCATTCCTGCTTGTTCCTGGAGATAGACCACATGGCCTATCTAGTCTGTCCTTCCATATCAACAACTACAACAGCCCCCTTTTTTACTTTAGAGATCCTCTGTGTTTGTCCCATGTTTTTTTGAATTCAGTTACTGTCCTCATCTCTACCACCTCCACTGGGAGACTACTCCACGGATCCACCACTCTTTCCGTAAAGAAATATTTCCGCAAATAACTCCTGAATCTATCCCCCTTCACCCTCATCCCATGTCCCCTCGTAGCAGGACTTGCTTTCAATTGAAAGAGGCTCTCCTCCTGAACATTTATGCCACGGAGGTATTTAAACATCTCAATCATATCACCTCTATCCCGCCTTTCCTTTAAGGTGTACATATTAAGATCCTTAAGTCTGTCTATAATGAAAACCACTAACCACTAGCCACCCTCTGCACTGACTCCATCCTGTTCACATCCTTTTGAAGGTGCTGTCTCCAGAATTGCACACTATACTCCAAATGAAGTCGCACTAAAGACTTATACAGAGGCATTATCACCTCCTTTTTTCTGCTAGCCATTCCTCTCCGTATGCACCCAAGCATCCTTCTAGCTTTTGCTGTCACCTTTTCTACCTGTTTAGCTACTTTAAGATCATCAGACACAACCACGCCCGAGTCCCGAACTTCTTTAGTTGACAAAAGTACTTCACCCCCTATACTATATTGCTCCCTTGGATTCCTGCAGCCCATATGCATGACCTTACCATTTTTTAACATTAAATCCCAGCTACCAGATTCTAGACCATTCTTCAAACTTAGCTAGATCCCTCCTCATGTTATCTACACCTTCCTGGGTGTCTACTCTATTGCAGATTTTGGTATCATCCGCAAAAAAGGCAAACCTTACCCGACAGCCCTTCCGCTATATCACTAACAAAGATGTTACCTGATGCCACCACTGGTAACCTCCTCCTCCTCAGAGTGAGCCCCATTTATCTGTACTCTTTGTCGCCTCCCACTCAACCAATTTCTAACCCAAGCAGTAACTTTAGGGTCCATCCCTAGGGTGCCCAGTTTGTTTATAAGTCACCTGTGAGGAACAGTGTCAAAGGCTTTACTGAAATCTAAATACACCACATCTAGGGCTCTCCCTCGGTCCAACTCCCTGGTTACCCAGTCAAAGAAATCAATCAGATTTGTCTGACAAGACCTGCCTCTGGTGAATCCATGCTGCCTCGGATCCTGTAATCCGCTGGACTCCAGAAACCTCACTATTTTCTCTTTCAGCAGCGTTTCCAATAATTTACCACTGAAGTTAAACTAACCGGCCTGTAGTTTTCAACCACATCCTTACTTCCGCTTTTGTGTAAAGGCACGACATGAGCCTCTCTCCAGTCCTTTGGCACCACTCCCGACTCCAACGAAGCATTGAAAAGGTCAGTCAGTGGAGCTGCTAGAACGTCCCCAAGTTCCCTCAGTATTCTATCTAGGGTGTATCCTATCTGGTCCCATCGCTTTGTCTACTTTAAGTTGAGCTAGTTTCTCATGTGTTATTGAAATTATGATGGCTTAGACCCCCTCCCCCCTAGTCTCTTGTTCACCACCTATGTGTTTCTTTACCATTCCCCTAGATAAATCCTAGTCCCCAGTTGTGTTTGTCTTGAGTGTTGCATTGTCTCTCTTGACTAGATTATAAGCTCTTATGTCTGCAAGTCTCTGAATAGTGCTGCATATGCCTTGTTGCACTATACAAATGATAAGTAGTAGTGGTAGTTAAGGGGAGGCTTTGTAAGAAGTAAGTCCCGCCTGAAGGGAACAACTAAATGCTATATAAGAGATAGGTTTGCCTTCTACAAGATGGTTATCCACAAATTGCACTAAGGTATGCACTTATGGAGTTGGTCTTCACACCAGACTCTGACAAATGTAGAAGGTATTCAAGCAGTTTTTGTGTGGGACATGAGATGGAGCCTTGATGGCAAGCCTCTTTCACTTAAAACCATATGATCTTCTAGTGGAATCTCCTCTAGAAGCTAAAAGGACATTGGTTACACCAACTGGTAAGCAGGGCCAGGCCAATCACTAGGCAGTTGCCTAGGGAGACAGATTATTGGGGGTGGCAAACACCAAGGCATTCAAAGCTAAACAATAGATTCTGACAGGCAGGAGGGGGCATAAGGCTTAAAGTTTGCCTAGGGCTTCAACATCTTGAACCAACTCTTGGGCCAGCTCTGCTGGCAAGTTCAGATATGAGAAAATTAAGCTTTATACATGCAAGCTGTGAGAGTTATGGATTTAATGTTGGGATGTAATAGTATACCCTGATCTTATGTAATCAGGGTTGGCAATATGTCTAGCCAAATTAGTTCTCTGATGGAAAGTTCCAGAAGAAGGAAGAATCCATGGCTGTCTTGGCCAGTAGGAAGCAACTAGAATCATAGTGCCTTTGCCACCTTTGAGTTTCAGAGAATCTTCACAATTAGAAAAGGATATACATATAGAAGATTGTCCTTCCACTTGAGGAGGAAGGCTTCCAAGGCTAGTGTGCCTTATGTTCCCAGCCTGAAACAGAACAGAGGTATCTGCCTGTTCTGAGGAGTCAAAAAAGAAAGAAAAAAAACCCAACATAGTAAGAAAATGTCCCTTAACAATATCTTTATGTCGGAGCAATCATTCAAAAGAGGGAGGAATCAAAACCTTCCCCTCGCCGTGATTGCTCCTTTTATTCATTTCAAAAAGCAGTGTAACTAATTTAAAACACTTAACTATCTGAGCTTTACCACGAGCTTGAAAATACCACAGAGTCAGTGATGAACGACGTGGCACGTTTCGGGTCAGAAATGCCTTGACCCTGCCTCAGGGTGGTAACAAGTCCTGTAGTTAAGTGTTTTAAATTAGTTACACTGCTTTTTGAAATGAATAAAAGGAGCAATCACGGCGAGGGGAAGGTTTTGATTCCTCCCTCTTTTGAATGATTGCTCCGACAAAAAGATATTGTTAAGGGGCATTTTCTTACTATGTTGGTTTTTTTTCGTTTTTGATTTGTATTTTACCCTGAGAAAGGGTTGTTTGGCAGTTGTTCTGAGGAGTGGCAAATTTATTTAGGGGGTGAGACTGAAAGACTCAAATCAGCTTGTCCTCTAGGGTACTGTTCTCACCAGCCAGAGAGGAGGAGCAGAGAGTCATCCCATGAGAAATAATGTAGTGCCACATCTGGACTGTTTCCTAACACAAGTAGTACAATCCTGTTCCTTCCCACTTGATGTAGTACATGACTACTTGGTTGTGCATTTTACAATCCCTTTCTATCCCTCAGAAGTCCTCTCTGTACTTGTCCTATGCTTTCTTGAATTCAGATAGATTGCTTGTCTCCAACACCTCCACTGGGAGGCTGTTCCACGCATCCACCACCTTTTCCATAAAGAAATACTCATATTTCCTCAGATTACTCCTAAGTCTATCCCCTTCCCCTTCATCCAATGACTCCTCAATTCCAGAGCTTCTTTTCAACTGGAAGGAGGCTAGTGGCTGTGCATTATTACCATGGATATTAAATGTCGTTATCATATCATTTCTCTCCCTCCTTGCTTCAAAAGTAAATATGCTGAGATCTTTAAGTCTATCCCCAAGTGCCTTATGACAAAGATCATAGACTATTTTAGTAACTACCTTCTGAACAGACTCCATCCTGTTTATATTTTTTTGAAGGTGCTCTCCAGAACTGTACACAGTACTGCATGTGGAACCCATCTACATAGGCTACTCAGCCCAGACAGGATGCATCTGTTGTGAGAGGTTTTTGGTAAGGAGGAATTTGGAAGGATACTCTTTTGGCTAGATTGGACTAGACAATCCACCAAGAAAGGGAGTCCCGGAGAGGAATTGTGACAGATATTACATCACTTATTTTGTGAGTGGCCTGTGTCCACTGAGCCTGTCTCAGTTTGTTTGGTTATTTATTTATTTAAAGCATTTGCTATATCGTAGATCACCACCAAGAGGGCATGCATCTTAGTGATTTACAATAACCAAATGGCAGTGGCAAAAATAAACCATACATAGATTAAACAGACAACATTACACAATAGGAAAAGGGAATGCAGTAGCACAACAGAAGAAAACAGCAACAAAATGAGTAATACACTATGGGGGTCACTCTGAAACGCAAATAGGGCACCTGGACATATGGGACAGATGTTTCCTCACAAAATGTCTAGACCCATATTCCCAAACTACACAGTCTTGCAGATAACATGGCACAAAAACAGGCATCTTAGAATGTGGGCAGGAGGGGACAGAATAGGGGCATGGCAAGCCAGAGACTTGGAAACCTGTTTACATCCCAAGTGTTTCCGCAGATGCCTACGTTGTACCAGCAGCTATGCGTAATAAGGCCAGCACTTAGAAAAATATCTGCTCTGAACTTCAACATGTCCCATATAGATGAATGGCTGTGACACATCTGTACTGAACTGGTGTGTCTGCTATCTGGGAGGGCACAAGATGCAAAGAATAGAATACACAGGTAAGGGACATTTGGAAGGTTAGTGAACAAAAAAAATCAGCCCTGCAGAGATATAAAACACTGCAATAATCTTTATTCAGGCTATGTTGACATTTGCTGTTTGTGCTAAAGGGGCTAATCTAGGCTTCCCAAATAATTCCAATGTTCAAAAACATGGGAATGTAAATGTAGGGATGGTATGTGAGGTAGTACGGAGCAGATTTGTGTTTGGCTGAGAAATGCAGAGCAGATGTGTTGTCATAAGAACATAAGATATGCCATAACTGGGTCAGATCAAGGTTCATCAAGCCCAGTATCCCATTTCCAACAGTGGCCAATCTAGCTCACAAGTACCTAGCAGTTTCCCCAAAAGACACAGATTCCACAATGATTATACTGGGTCAAGCAGTGGACATTCTGGGTCCCCTTTAATAATGGTTTATGGACCTTTCCTCCAGGAACTTGTCCAAACCTTTTTTAAACCCAGCTAAACTAAGAGCTTTTACTACATCATCCAGTAACGAATTCCAGTATTTGATTATACGTTGAGTGAAAACAATATTCTCTTATTAGTCTTAAATAGGTTACCCTGTAACTTCACTGCATGTCCCCTAGTCTTTCTATATTTTCATGGTTTAAAACAATCGATCTACGTTTACCCGTTCCACTCCATTCATTAATTTATAGACCTCTATCATATCTCCCCTCAGCCGTCTTTTTTCCAGTTTGAAGAGCCCTAACCTTTTTAGCCTTTCTTCATAGGGGTATCCTTCCATCCCCTTTACCATTTTGGTGGCTCTTCTCTGTAGCTTATCTAGTAACACTATAGCCTCTTTAAGATATGGCGACCAGCATTGCACACAATATTCAAGGTACGGTCACACCATGGAACAATACAGAGGCATTATAATATCCTTTGTTTTATTCTCTATTCCTTTCCTTATGATACCTAGCATTCTATTTACCCTCTTGGACGGTGCTGCACACTGGGCGGAGGGTTATCCATGATGATGCCTAAATCTTTTTCCTGGGTGGTGGTTCCCAATGTGCAACCTTGCATCGTGTAACCATAGTTTGGGTTTTTCTTTCCTAGGTGCATAACTTTGCACAAGTTCACATTAAATTTCATCTGCCATTTGAATGCCCAGTCTTCCAATTTATCAAAATCCTCTTCCATTTTTCCAACTTTAAATAGTTTTGTCTCATCTGCAGATTTGATAACCTCACTCATTATTCCCATTTCCAGTCAGTCATTTATGAATATGTTAAAAAGCAGCAGACCCAGCATAGATCCCTGGCGTACTCCACTATTCACCTTTCTCCATTGGGAAAACTGGCCATTTAGCCCTACCCTCTGCTTTCTATCTTTTCACCATTTCCTGATCCACAATAATACACTGCCTCCTATCCCATGACTTTTTAATTTTGCCGAAAGTCTCTCATGAGGGACCTTGTCAAAGGCTTTCTGAAAGTCCGGATACACTATATAACTGACTCACCTTTGTCTACCTGTTTATTCACACCATCAAAGAAAAATAACAGATTAGTAAGAAAAGACCTTCCTTTACTAAAGCCATCTTGGCTGTCTCCCAATAAACCATGACTATCTACACGTTCAGTAATTTTGTTCTTTATGATGGTTTCTACCATTTTTCCCTGTACTGATATCAGGCTCACCGGTCTGTAGCTTCTTGGATCACCCCTGGAGCCATTTTTAAAAATTGGCATTACATTGGCCATCCTCCAATCTTCAGGTATTACAGATGATTTTAATGATAGCTCACAGATTATTAATAGTAGGACTGCAATCTCATATTTCAGTTCTTTCAACACCCTGAGACACCATGCCATTATGTCATACCAGCAGTTTATATGTGTAGGGCATGGTTTTTGCAGATGTTATTTGTGACTGCAAGCAAGTGTGTGTGTGTGTGTGGTATGGGGGTGTAGGGGAGGCCCTGGTAGGCTGATGTACAATCCTGGGGAGACATCTATGCCCAACCAGTACCTGGATCGTGGGGCTGACTGCAGCATCACCAGGAGCCAATGTAAATGGGCAATATATTCTGAAAAGCTGCTCTGTAGCAACATAGCAAGACATGTCCCTGTCAATGGTAAGGGGACCCTCGGAGTGGGGGCATGCTGCAGTGCAAACAGCACTAATACATATCTGACTGCACCATGTTATTTGTCACTGTAATTACTAAGGTGTTTTTCAAATACCATATTTGTTTTGTTGCAGGGACTGTTTGGACAAACATCTCACTTTCTAGTTGCTTATACAATAGCTTTGATGCATAACCTTGTAGTGTTATGGGCATGCAACAGACTAGTATACTGTATATAGTCTGGTTTGTATGACCATATCTGTTTCATCCATATTAATGTGTGTTTGCATAAGCACACCACTGTCAGTGTGAGCATCAGTTTAGGAGATGTACATTTTGCCAGCAGAGGCATGGCTACATGGAGACGGGAAGCATTTGAGACATCTATCTTGTCAGAATACAGTAGGCACGGGGACGAATATCTCCCTGATCCAGAACTATGGATGTGTCGATACTCATAATTTTGGAATCAGGTTTATTATGTGCCCATTTTCCGGTTGACATTTCTGCCAGTTGGGCGTGAACATTATAGAATCACGCTCCACCTCAAAACAAAAGCAAGAAAAAAAAATATGCCAAGGGTGTGACACAAACTGTTGAAGTCAAGTCATTTAACATTCTCAATGTGTTTCTCAATGCTGTCTGCTGACTCTTTTGTATTTCTTCCATGATTGTCACCAGCTGGGATGTAGCTTTTGCCATGAGTCGTGTCTAGTAGAGCTCCACTGAATTACAGCTAACATGATGGGCTTAGATTAGACTTGTGATACTTTTATGACAATCTCTAGAACCTCCAAGCAGCCAGATGGATGTGTGCACAGAATCCTGAACTCCCTCCCAAGTTGTGCTTTTGACAATGGCCACTGTTGGAAATGGGATACTCGTTATTCCACTTTCCAGGTCATTTATGAATATGTCAAAAAGCAGCGGACCCAGCACAGATCCCTGGGGTACACCACTATTCACCTTTCTCCATTGGGAAAATTGGCCATTTAGCCCAAACCTCTGCTTTCTATCTTTTAACCAGTTCTTGATCCACAGTAGTACACTGCCTCCTATCCCGTGACTCTTTAGTTTTGCCAAAAGACTCTGATGAGGGACTTGTCAAAGGCTTTCTGAAAGTCCAGATACACTATATCAACCAACTCACCATTGTCCACCTGTTTATTCACACTTTCAAAAAAACATAACAGATTAGGAAGACAAGATCTTCCTTGTCTAAAGCCATTTTGGCTGTCTCCCATTAGGCCATGACTATCTACATGATGAGTAATTTTATTCTTTATGATGGTTTCTACCATTTTTCCCGGTACTGACGTGAGACTCACCAGTCTGTAGTTTCCCGGATCACCCCTGGAACCCTTTTTAAAAATTGGTGTTACATTGGCGATCCTCCAATCTTCTGGTATTAGAGATGATTTTAATGATAGTTCACAGATTACTAATAGCAGGTCTGCAATCTCATATTTCAGTTCTTTCAACACCCTTGGATGTATACCATCTGGCCCAGGTGATTTGCTACTCTTTAGTTTATCTAATAGTTGTAATACATCTTCCCGATGTATCAATATTTCCTTCAATTCTTCCGCACCTTTAAATACCACTTCAGTCATGGGTAACACATCCCTACATCTTCCTCAGTATTTTATTTTGCGTTTTTGCTTCTGCAGCAAGCTTTTTCTCAAATTCTCCCTTTGCCTGCTTTATCAATGCCTTGCATTTGACTTGCCAGTGCTTGTGCTGTTTCCAGGTTTCGTCGTTTGGCTCTTTTTTCTATTTCCTGAAAGATGCTTTTTTGGCAACAACAGCCTCTCTGACCTCACCTTTAAACCATGCTGGCAGTTTTTTGGACTTCCTTCCACTTATCTTAAAGCGTGGAATACAGCTGGTCTGGGCTTCCAAGATAGTATTTTTCAACAACACCCAAGCTTGATGTAAGTCTTTAACTTTTGCAACTGTTCCTTTTAGTTTTTTCTTAACTATTTTCCTCATTTTATCATAGTCTCCCTTTCGAAAGTTAAAAGGTAGTACTGTGGATTTCCGTACTATCCCTCTTCCACTAATTAAATCAAAGGTGTTCATGCTATGATCACTATTGCCAAGTGGCCCCAACACCTTATCTCTTGCACTAGATCTGGTGTTCCACTAAGGACTAGGTCTAATATGGCTTCCCCTCTGGTCGGTTCATGAACCAGCTGCTCCAAGAAGCAATCATTTATATTATCTAGGAACTTTATCTCCCTAGCATGTCCTGCCGTGACACTGACCCAGTCGATACCAGGGTAATTGAAATCACCCATTATTATTACTGCGCTGTAATGTTTGTTAGCCTCCTTATAAGATCATAAGATCATAAGATATGCCATAATGGGTCAGACCAAGGTCCATCAAGCCCAGTATTCTGTTTCCAACAGTGGCCAATCTAGGTCATATGTACCTAGCAGTTTCCCCAAGAGACACAAGTTCCACAATGTTTGTACTGGGTCAAGTATTGATATCTTCGGTCACTTCTTAATAATGGTTTATGGACCTTTCCTCCAGGAACTTGTCCAAACCTTTTTTAAACCCAGCTACACTAACAGTCTTTACTACATCCTCCGGTAACAAATTCCAGAGTTTGATTACACGTTGAGTGAAAAAATATTTTCTTTTATTAGTCTTAAATAGTTTACCCTGTAGCTTCATTGCATGTCCCCTAGTCTTTCTATATTCTGATAACGTAAACAATCGATCTACGTTTACCCGTTCCACTCCGTTCATTAATTTATAGACTTCTATCATATCTCCCCTCAGCCGTCTCTTTTCCAGGTTAAAGAGCCCTAACCTTTTTAGCCTTTCTTCATAGGAGTATCCTTCCATCCCCTTTACCATTTTGGTGGCTCTTCTCTGAACCTTTTCTTTGAGCATTTCGTCATCCATTTGTTCATTCTGGCCAGGCGGTCGATAGTACACCCCCACTGCCATCGCCTTCCCCTTTTTACATGGAATTTCAATCCATAGAGATTCTACAGCAAATTTTGTTTCCTGCAAAACTTTAATCCTTTCTGACTCAATGCCCTCTCTAACATAGAGCGCAACCCCTCCACCAATTTGATCAGCTCTATCATTATGATATAGTTTGTACCCAGGTATCACAGTGTCCCACTGGTTGTCCTCCTTCCACCATGTCTCTGATATTCCAATTATATCTAACCTCTCATTTAGTGCTATATATTCTAACTCTCCCATCTTATTTTTTAGACTTCTAGCATTTGCATAGAAGCATTTTAGAGACTGTATTTTATTCATATTAATTTGGCTATTGGTAGACATGGGTAATTTGGGATCTTTAAGCTCTGTCTGCTCCATACTTGAGGGCATTTGGGCTACTTTACTCTTTTTTGGAACCTCTCTGCTTTTGGTAGTATCCTTCAAGGATACATTCTTCTGAACCATCCGCTCTTGGGCAACTGTCTGTAAACCGATTGGTTTAAATGAAAAGGCGAAACCACCTTTGGCACAAAGTGAGTGTGAGTCCTACTTTATCATGGTGGAACCTTGTATAAGGAGGATCAGCCACTAAAGCCTGTAGCTCACTGATGCGTCTTGCAGAAGTAAGGGCAATTAGGAAGATTACTTTCCAAGAAAGAAACTTTAGAGACGTAGTGGCTAAGGGTTCGAAGGGTGGTTTTATGAGCTGCCCAAGGCCAAGATTCAAATCCCATGCCAAGGGCGGTGGCTTAATGGGAGGATTAATTAAGAGTAGACCTAACATAAACCTTGCTACAAATGGTTGAGAGGAAACAGGTTGTCCATCAAAGGGCTTGTGGAAAGCCACGATGGCACTAAGGTGGACCTTTACTGAGTTGGTCTTAAGACCAGAGGAAGATAAATGGAGGAGTTACTCCAGTAACGCCTCCACTGGCACTGAAAAGGGATTACGTTCCTTTGTTGAACACCAGATGGAAAACCTTTTCCACTTGAAGATGTAGGCCCACCTTGTGGAAGGATTTCTTGAAGCCAAAAGGATATCTTTAACCTGTTGAGAAAGGTTGATATCCTGGAATTCTAGGCTCTCAGCAGCCACGCCCTGAGGTGCAGAGACTGAGGATTCGGGAGCAATAATGTCCTGTTCTCCTGGGAAAGAAGATCTGGAGCACATCCCAATTCCAGAGGCTTGGCTTGAGAGAGATAAAGAAGCAGTGGATACCACGTCTGTCATGGCCAGCATGGGGCTATGAGGATCATATGGCCCCTGTCTCTCTGAAGCTTGAATAGAGTTTTGGGAATGAGGGGAATGGGTGGGTAGGCATAGAGGAAACCCTGACCCAGTGGAGATGGAAGGCATCCCTTGCCTGACAGTTCTGAGCCAGAATCCTGGAACAAAACCGGGGAAGTGTGGAATTCTGAGGACTTGCAAAGAGGTCTATATCTGGAGTTCCCCAGATTTGAAAAATTTGAACAAAGTGCTCTGGATGAAGAGACCTCTCGTGTGGCAGCAATATTCGACTGAGTTTGTCTGCCAAGAGATTTTGTGTACCTGGAAGATACACCGCTAAGAGGTGGATTTGAAGGTTCCTGGTGAACTCCCAGAGGCGTAGAGCTTCGTTGCACAAAGTCCGAGAACCTGTTCCACCCTGCTTGTTCACAGAGAACATGGCTACTTGATTGTCGGTCTGGACCAAAACTGTCTTGTAGCTCAGGTGGGCCTGAAATACTTGAAAAGCATAGAAGATGGCTCTGAGTTCCAGGAGGTTTGTATGAAGACAAGCCTCTTGCTCGGTCCAAAGACCTGAGTAGAGAGATTATCCAAGTGAGCCCCCCAACCTAACTTGGATGCATCTGTCGTCAAGGTGGCTTGGTGTAGTGGCTGCTGGAAAGGAGACCCTACGAGAAGGTTTTCAGCAATTGCCACCACTATAGGGATGAAATGAGATGTGTCGAGTTTCTGATTTTGTCCGTCAGGCGACCCGAGACCTGTGTCCACTGAGAGGCTAGGGTCCACTGGGCTGCTCGCATGTGAAGGCAAGCATAGGGAACCACATGGACAGTGGATGCCATATGTCCCAGCAGCTGAAGCATTTCTTAAGCAGTTAAAAGAGTTTTCAAAGCTGCTTGAGAGGCCAGCTGGAGTATTTCAAGACAACGTTGTTGTGGCAGGAAAGCCTTTGACTGCCTTGTGTCTAGACGAGCCCCTATGAACTCTAGGGACTGAGAAGGGGCGAGATGAGATTTTGGGAGATTTATGACCAGTCCCAGGTACTGCAGGATTTGCATTGTGCGGGAGAGAGCAAAGCTGGCTTCTGGAGCTGTTGATGCTCGGATGAGCCAGTCGTCTAAGTAGGGGAAGACAAATATTCCCAGAGTTCTCAGGAATGTTGCTACTACTGCCATGCATTTTGTGAAGACTCTTGGGGCAGAAGCCAGTCCAAAGGGAAGAATCCTGTACTGGTAATGTCTTCCTTGAAAAAGGAATCAAAGAAACCTCCTGTGATCTGTATGGATGAGGATATGCGTGTATGCATCCTTCAGATCTAGAAAACATAGCCAATCCTGACTCTGAATGTAAGGAAGAAGTGCTCCGAGGGAGATCATCTTGAAATTTTCTCGGAACAGATACTTGTTCAACTCTCTGAGGTCCAGTATGGGCCTGTATCCCTCTGTTTTCTTTGGAATGAGGAAGTAGGGGGAGTAGAAACCCATGCCCTGCTGGGATATGGGTACCTCTTCTATTGCCCCTTGAGAAAATAGTGAGGTGACCTCTTGACACAAGAGAGTGATGAAAGGGCCCTGAGAATTGAACTGTCTTGTGATGGTGGGAGGGGGCATACTGTGAAAATGGAGTTTGTACCCCTCTCGTACAATGGAAAGAGTCCAGTGTTCTGATGTTATTTGTTGCCATCTTTTTGCAAAATGACAAAGTCTGCCGGGGATAGTGAGAGGTTCTGGACCTTTCAGGGGCAGGATGACTAAGTTCTCTAGGAAGGAGTCAAAGCCCCTGAGGAGGTTGTGTCTGCTGAGCTGGATGAGCTCTGGGGACCTGGGCCTTCCTTTGCTGTCTGGGTTGCTGTTGCCTCTTCTGGGGAGCATGAACTGGACAGTGGACAGCCTGAGTGTAAGATGGGTAGAATTTCTTTTTCTTGTTGAAAAAGGGTTTCTTAATTGTCTTTTTCTTTGCTGTGTTGGCTGTGGCCCTTAATAATCTGTTCAAGGTGGTATTTTCAAACTCAAGCTGATTAGCTTTGTCCTGCCAATCCTTGCTAAAGAGATTTTCTCCTGTGCAAGGAATATTTCCCAGCTTATCTTGCACCCATTGTTCTAAATCTGATGCCTGAAGCCAGGCAATGCGACGTGCAATGATGGAAATAGCAGAGGTTCTGCTAATGCACTCAAAGCTTGCACGATTCATAAACTTAGACACATTCTGGGCATGTTTGACCAGAGTGAGGAAGTCTGTTCTTTTATCATCGGGGAGAAGTGGAGCCATGAGCTCTAGATCCCTTGTACAGGTTTCCGCGCAAGACATAGTACTGAAACTGTTCTCCTGGCCCTCTTAAATGAGTGTCATGTCGCCCACGATCGCGAGGACATTTCTCTCATAGTGTCTTTGGACCTATCATCAGCATTCGACTTGATTGACCACCAGACTCTTCTTTCCCAGCTCTATGATGCTGGGTTGAGGGGTTCGTTGTTGCAATGGTTTTGTTCTTTCCTGACAGCTCGCTCCTTCACTGCCTGCGCTAATCATCAGTCCTCTTCTCTTGTTTCTCTGGTTTGTTGTGTTCCCCAGGGCTCTGTTCTCTCCCCTCTGCTTTTCAACATTTTTCTTGCTCCCTTACCTCTTTTAATTCAACAATATCCGGTTTCAGTCTATATTTATGCTGACGATATCGTTCTTCTTTTCCATACCTCCCCAGTTAACACTGACATTATCCAACTTAATGGCTGTCTCTTCCATATTGCCACTTGGTTATCTTCTAATTTCCTTCATCTGAACCCGTCAAAGTCTACAGCCATCTGGGTTTCTCTAAGTACTCCTTGTCCAGTTATCATGCCTCAAATTGATTCCACTCCTATCCCTCTCACTTCCTCCTTCCGTTATTTAGGTATAACTTTGGACTCTTCTCTCTCATTTCATAATCATGTGTCAAATCTAACTCGCCGCTCCATTTTACCTCCTAGTTCCCTTACTACTCTACTACTAGCTTTGATTATCAGTAGATTAGACTACTGTAATGTGGTCCTAGCTAATTTACCATCTTATCAGCTCCAGCATTTACAATTAATACAGAATACAGCTGCCCGTCTAATCTTTCATGCTCGTAGATCTGATCACATCACGCCTCTTCTTCTTCATCTTCACTGGTTGCCACTCCGCTATAGGTTTCAATACAAGCTTCTAATTCTAACACATAGGGTTATCCATACCTCGAATCCACTCTACCTAACAGATCTCATTTCCCTTCACACACCTTACCGTCAACTCCACTCATTACATGCTAACCGACTTTCCCTGCCGTCCCCTTCAAGGGCCCATTTAGAACAAACCTGTCATGCTGCATTCTTTTTTCTAGGTCCCTCACTCTGGAACGCCCTACCATCTTTCCTCCGTTTGGAACCTGCATACACAGATTTTAAGAATTTATTGAAAATTCACCTATTCCAGCAGGCTTTTGACCTCCCCTGTACCAGTCCTTCTTAACTTTGTCCTTTTAACGGTCTCTAATGACTTTACTATTGCCTCTGTCCTGTCCTATTTTGCATTGTAGCTACTTTCCTTTTCTTACCGCGTTGACATTTTACTGTAAACCGCTCTAATGTCTTGACAAGGGCGGTATATAAAGTGTAGAAATAAAGATAAAGATAAACCTCCTTAAGGAACATTCCCATATAAAGAATGTAAGAGCTGATCCTGGCTGATAGCATCAAGGATTGAAAGCATCGACGCCCAAAGGCATCAAGTGTCCTCGCTTCATGGCTTGGAGAATTGGAAGAATGCATTTTAGCACTCTTGATCCTACACATCGCTGATTCCACTACCATTGAATGGTGTGGTAATTGTGTCTTCTGAAAACCAGGGCATTGCGGAACTCGGTACATGGTATCGAGTCTCCGAGAGTGTGGAGACACCGTTAAAGGAGTTTCCCACATCCTTAGCATGAGATCATGCAAGATTCGGTGAACGGGAAGGGTAGCAGCTTCTTTAGGAGCTGCCGGGTAATGAAGAATTTCTAATTCTTCTGCTCTCGGTTCCTTCTCAGGGGTCACGGTGATCAAGAGTCCTCGTGCTACATCACATATGAAATCCTGAAAAGACATATCCTCTAGAGGAGACATCCTAAGCTGAGAAGGAGAGGGATCCTCCGGAAGAATCACTCCGGTACCGGCAGAGTCCTCAGAGTCATCGGAATCGGAGGACTCGAAGTATCTCCGCGTCGGGTGTTCTTGCATTGCTTGATGCCGGTATCGATCGAAGTCGACATCGGACTGTCTCAATACTAGGCCCAAGATAACGGATACCGATTCAAGAACCGGCATGGGGGAAGCACATCGGTTAAAGCATGTGCGGTCGGTACCGGTATCGATGACTGCGGAACTGTCTGAAGCGGTCTTAGCGGTATCAAGGCTGCTAAAAGAGCCACTAGGCTGCGGTCGATGGCCAGGATGCGCTGATCCATAGCCCCTGCCGATGCCTGGATGTCAGTACTGGTGGAACAAGCTACGACACCAGAACATGGCACCAGGAGGTCTCCCGAGGTGGAAGCTTCGGGAACATCCTGGAGCCCCGTTAATGCTTTGGAGGCCGGGGCCTCCCTCCGGGGCTGCTTTGCCGGTATGTTTTCCTCGAGGGCATCGCTAGTAGCATCATGATGCTTCGAAGGAGATCTACCCTTTGAGGACCAGCCGGTCTTGGAAGACCTGGGTTTAGTTACCTGAGATCCATGGGAGGAAGATGAAGCCCTGGAAGACGTCGATGCAATGGATATCGCATCTGCGGCAAAGAGTGTGCCGGGTTTTGCAGCTCTGTTCTGCAGGCTGCTCTTGGTCATCTTTCTACAGAGGAGACACTCCAATGGTAAATGGTCAGGACCTAAACATTTAAGACACCAGTCATGGATGTCGGTAGCAGAAAGAGTACTGCTACACTTTGAACATTTTTTGAAACCACTAGATGGTTTCTCCATTTTAGAAGGAAAGAGGGCCTAGTGCCCAAAATGGTGCCTGGCACCCAGAGGGGACAGACCCTCCAAAAAGAAAAATTATTTTTTCTTTTTTTTTTTTTAAGAAAAGTAGTAAGAAAATGAAGAAAAGACCGGTGGTACCGGTATAGGTGTCGACGGTGAAGGCAGACGCGACCACAAAAAGAAACTTTTCTGCGGTGACAGGGCTTGCTGCCTGTCGGCTCCGTGGAAAATGAAAAACTGAAGAGGGAGAGTTGGAAAGCTTTCCTATTGGATGCTGGGGAGCGTTCCCGCGCAGGCTCCGTCAGTACCGACGATACCCATATATGAAGACTACATTCCTGCTTGTTCCTGGAAATAAAGTATTTCCTGACATTTTCTGTTTACTCCCTTGCAGCTTCGTGCTATGCCCTCTAGTATTATAGCTTCCCTGTCTTTGAAAAAGGGCTATATGCACAATAGTAGTAGTATTAATACTCCTTAAGTATTTAAAGGTCTGTATCCCTCCTCCCCTTTAGAGTATACATACTTAGGTCTTGGAGTCTGTGATAAGGAAGCTTATCATAGCTCAGGAAGGGCTATAGAAAAGGTGAAGTGTCTCTGAACAAGCAACCTGTCAGTGCTGGTAGAAATGAGAAAACAGAATTTTGCCATAAAAGACTACCAGTCCCAGAATGCACCAGGTTTCCAACAGCCATGAGAGGAGCTGAAGTGAGAAAACGTGTGTTCAATCAAAAGGGCTATGAGGTAATCCCCAAGCACTCATTGCCAAGGGCAGGGCTTGATTCAGCACAGCTGCGCTGTGCTAGGATGGAACACTCATCTCAAAGGGCAAGGCCTGATTCAGCACAGCTGCGCTGTGTTAGGGAGGAGCACTCATCTAAGCAGAATAAGAGTAGAGTTTATTCTACAGATGTGCATCTTCATGATCACCTTGGATATCCAGAGAATTATCCTCAGTTTCATCTGAAGGATCATCAGAAGCAGAAGCCAAACCGGACGGACAGAGAGGGAAAGAGACCCTTTGGAAGAAGGAAGAGAAAAGCCTTTGAAAGGTCTAGAAGAGTCCAAAGCAGTACGTATACTGGGAGGCATTTCAAGGGCCAGCATACACCATTGGACTGGGGAAAGCCAGAGGAATGGTGCTGCAGAGCTAGGAATCACCAGACGCTACCTGTGAGGGAGACGGCTGCACGTGGAAGGGACCCTAAGACCTATGCCAGAAGGTATGTGAAGAGAAATCCAGTGTCCAGGGATCTGGATTGGAAGGCTGGACATAAGAACTGGACTACATACTGGCCAGGCTATATAGAGAGGAACTCTAGCAGCAATGGAAGCTCAGGTATGAACACTGATCTATGCCCTAGCTATAACCTTGAAAGACAGCAGGGAAACAAGTATTCTCCTGAAAGTGCTCCATTGAGAGATTCATCTGTGCCAATCCATGATATTGAACCCATGCTTGTTGAACAAGGGGGAATAATAGCAGATGAAGATCCTGTTTATATGGACTGCTCTCTATCTAAACTCCGTTGGTAACTTTCTGTTATAAAGTACAGCAACCATCACAAAGAAATACAAATTTGTTCTTTAATCTACTCAGAAAAGCTCCTGAAGCAGGGTTTGACCCACACAGTAGAAAGCAAGCCAGCTAAGGGGTTTCAGCTGGTAACTGCTAGCAATCGAGCCTCACCTAATTGCTTGTGAGCTAGGAGAGAATCACTTCTGAATCTGTGTGGGAAGTAATCAGAAGTTAACCTGAAAAGAACAGTTTCTTTCTTGCTTTGTGGCTTTTCATTTGTTGTTTTCCTGATTTTGACTTTGTTTTTCCAAGTTAACACTGAAAGCAAGTTACCTGATTTATGTGCTACCAAGCATATCTGTGTTGGGAGAAATAACCCCATAAATAAATATCTTATTGGCTTTACCCAAGAGCACAACTAAATTATTGTCAGCAGCTGTGTCTGGTGTGAATGAACTACATTGCCCACAATACCTTGCAAATCATGTAGATATATGCACTTGCCAAGATTGTGAA
Source organism: Ichthyophis bannanicus (assembly GCA_033557465.1). Classification (NCBI taxonomy): domain Eukaryota; kingdom Metazoa; phylum Chordata; class Amphibia; order Gymnophiona; family Ichthyophiidae; genus Ichthyophis; species Ichthyophis bannanicus. Next base: position 254,481,064 of record CM066044.1, read on the forward strand.
GATTCTCACTCAGGCAGCCGTCTGACAAGTCTCTTTTCATATGTCTTCTGGTGCAAGCTCCAAATCATTTCGGTCGCCTTCCTCTGAACAGTTTCCAGCTTTTTATATCCTATGTGAGATATGGTCTCCAAAACTGAACACAATATTCCAAGTGAGGTCTCACCAGCGACTTGTACAGTGGCATTAGTACCTCCTCCTTTCTGCTGGCAATTCCACTCTGTATGCAACCCAGCATCCTTCTGGCTCTGGCCAGTGCCTTGTCGCACTGTTTTGCCACTTTGAGATCCTCAGCAACAATGACTCTGAGGTCCTTCTCCTGGTCCGTGCACACTAACCTATTACCACCTATCTCATAAATTCCCTTTGGACTTCTGCATCCCAAGTGCACGACACTGCACATCTTCACATTAAGTCTTAACTGCCAAGCATTAGACCATTCTTCCAGCTTTTGCAGATCTTTCCTCATGATATCCACTCCCTTAGGGGAGTCCACACTATTGCAAATTTCCATGTTATCTGCAAAAAGACAGACTTTTTCATTCAGTCCTTCCATAATATCATTCACAAATACATTGAACAGTACCAGAACCAAGACCAATTTCTGGGGCACGCCACTAATCACCTTCCTTTCATCCAAGTGAGTTCAGTTTACTATCTCCTGCTGCCGTCTGCCAATTTCTGATCCAGTTTCACTATCTTGGGACTCATCCCCAGGCTGGTCAGTTTATTGATAAGCCTCCTATAAGGAACAGTATCAAAGGCTTTGCTGAAATCTAGGTAGATCACATCCATCACATCCCCTTGATCTATTTCTCTGGTCATCCAGTCAAAGAACTCAATCAGATTTGTTTGTCATGATTGTTCTTTGGTAAAACCATGTTGCCTCAGATCAAGTAATCTATTGGTTTCGAGAAAGTCCACTATTCTCTCTTTCAGGAGCGCCTCCATTACTTTTCCCACCACTGAGATAAGGCTTAATGGGTCTGTAGTTTGCCACTTCTTCCCTATGAGCACTTTTGTGGAGAGGTACATTGGCCCTTTTCCAGTCATGCGGAACTTCTCCTATCTCCAAGGATCTATTAAAAATATCCTTTAAAGGTCCTGCAAGAACTTGTCTGAGCTCTTTCAGTATCCTGGGATGTATCCCATCTGGTCCCATGGCTTTGTCTACTTTCAGTTTTGCAAGCTGTTCAAACACATCATCTTCTGTGAATGGTATAGTGTCTACTCCATTTCCATTTGCATATCTGTCAATTACAGATGGTCCTTCTCCAGGATTTTCTTTAGCAAAAACAAAACAGAAGAATTTGTTTAGCATTTTTGCTTTTTCAATGTCACTTTCCACGAATACGTTCTCAGCACTTTTAAGTCTTGCAATTTAACCTCTGATCTTCCTCTTCTCCCAAACATACCTGAAAAAGGTTATAACCAGGTGGGAATCAGTTGATAGATCTTTAGTCATCTTTTCTTCTGCCTTTGATTTTTCTATCCTTATCTCTCTTTTTGTCTCTTTTAACTTTATCCTGTATTCTTTTCGGTGTTCCTCTGTGAACTTTTGAATTTTGTGAAAGCAGTGTTTTTTGCCTTTATTTGTGCAGCCACTCCTTTAGAAAACCAAATAGGTTTCCTTTTCCTCTTGTTTTTATGTACTTTCTTTACATATGAATCTGCTGCTCTTTTTATTGCCTCCTTTAGTTTAGTCCACTGCAATTCCACTTCACTTATCTCTTCCTCCCTTTATCCCTAAAAAGGATATAGCGGAATAAGAAAAGGTACAGAGAAGAGCCACATAAGAACATAAGATATGCCATACTGGGTCAGACCAAGGTCCATCAAGCCCAGTATTCTGTTTCCAACAGTGGCCAATCTAGGTCATACGTACCTAGCAGTTTCCCCAAGGGACACAGGTTCCACAATGCTTGTATTGGTTCAAGCATTGATATCCTGGGTCCCTTCTTAATAATGGTTTATGGACCTTTCCTCCAGGAACTTGTCCAAACCATTTTTAAACCCAGCTACACTAACAGCCTTTACTACATCCTCCGGTAACAAATTCCAGAGTTTGATTACACGTTGAGTGAAAAAATATTTTCTTTTATTAGTCTTAAATAGTTTACCCTGTAGCTTCATTGCATGTCCCCTAGTCTTTCTATATTCTGATAAGGTAAACAATCGATCTACGTTTACCCGTTCCACTCCGTTCATTAATTTATAGACTTCTATCATATCTCCCCTCAGCCGTCTCTTTTCCAGGTTAAAGAGCCCCAACCTTTTTAGCCTTTCTTCATAGGAGTAGCCTTCCATCCCCTTTACCATTTTGGTGGCTCTTCTCTGAACCTTTTCTAAAATCGCTATATCCTTTTTAAGATACGGCGACCAGAATTGCACACAATATTCAAGGTGCGGTCTCACCATGGAACGATATAGAGGCATTATAATATCTTTTGTTTTATTTTCCATTCCTTTCCTTATCATACCTAGCATTCTATTTGCTCTCTTGGCTGCCACTGCACACGGGGCCGAGGATTTTAACATGGTATCCACAATGACGCCTAAATCTTTTTCCTAGGTGGTGGTTCCTAATGTGGAACCTTGCATCGTGTAACCATAGTTTGGGTTGTTCTTCCCTAGGTGCATAACCTTGCACTTCTCCACATTAAATTTCATCTGCCATTTTGATGCCCAGTCTTCCAATTTATCAAGATCCTCTTGCAATTTTCCACAATCCTCCTGGGTTTTAACAACTTTAAATAGTTTTGTGTCATCTGCAAATTTGATAACCTCACTCGTTATTCCACTTTCCAGGTCATTTATGAATATGTCAAAAAGCAGCGGACCCAGCACAGATCCCTGGGGTACACCACTATTCACCTTTCTCCATTGGGAAAATTGGCCATTTAGCCCTACCCTCTGCTTTCTATCTTTTAACCAGTTCCTGATCCACAATAGTACACTGCCTCCTATCCCATGACTCTTTAGTTTTGCCAAACGTCTCTCATGAGGGACCTTGTCAAAGACTTTCTGAAAGTCCAGATACACAATATCAACCGACTCACCTTTGTCCACCTGTTTATTCACTCCTTCAAAAAAAACATAACAGATTAGTAAGACAAGATCTTCCTTGTCTAAAGTCATGTTGGCTGTCTCCCATTAGGTCGTGACTATCTACATGCTGAGTAATTTTATTCTTTATGATGGTTTCAACCATTTTTCCCGGTACTGATGTCAGGCTCACCGGTCTGTAGTTTCCCGGATCACCCCTCGAACCCTTTTTAAAAATTGGTGTTACATTGGCGATCCTCCAATCCTCAGGTATTAGAGATGATTTTAATGATAGTTCACAGATTACTGATAGCAGGTCTGCAATCTCAAATTTCAGTTCTTTCAACACCCTTGGATGTATACCATCCGGCCCAGGTGATTTGCTACTCTTCAAATTATCTAATAGTTGTAAGACATCTTCCCGATGTATCGATATTTCCTTCAATTCTTCCACACCTTTAAATACCACTTCAGTCATGGGTAACATCCCTACATCTTCCTCAGTAAAGACCGAAGCAAAGAATTCATTCAGTCTCTCCGCTATCGCCTTGTCGCCTCTTAGTGCTCCTTTAACCCCTTTATCATCTAATGGACCAACTGACTCTCTCACAGGTTTTTTGCTACGAATGTACTTGAAAAGGTCTTTATTTCGCGTTTTGGCTTCCGCAGCAAGCTTCTTCTCAAATTCTCTCTTTGCCTGCCTTATCAATGCCTTGCATTTGACTTGCCAGTGCTTGTGCTGTTTCCAGGTTTCATCATTTGGCTCTTTTTCCATTTCCTGAAAGATGCTTTTTGGCAACAACAGCCTCTCTGACCTCACCTTTAAACCATGCTGGCAGTTTTTAGGACTTCCTTCCACTTTTCTTAAAGCGTGGAATACAGCTGGTCTGGGCTTCCAAGATAGTATTTTTCAACAACACCCAAGCTTGATGTACGTCTTTAACCTTTGCAACTGCTCCTTTTAGTTTTTTCTTAACTGTTTTCCTCATTTTATCATAGTCTCCCTTTCGAAAGTTAAAGGGTAGTACTGTGGATTTCCTTACTATCCCTCCTCCACTAATTAAATCAAAGGTGATCATGCTATGATCACTATTGCCAAGTGGCCCCAACACCCTTATCTCTTGCACTACATCTGGTGTTCCACTAAGGACTAGGTCTAATATTGCTTCCCCTCTGGTCGGTTCATGAACCAGCTGCTCCAAGAAGCAGTCATTTATTTCATCTAGGAACTTTATCTCCCTAGCATGTCCTGTTGTGACACTGACCCAGTCGATGCCGGGGTAATTGAAATCACCCATTATTATTACTGCACTGTAACTTTTGCTAGCTTCCTTGATTTCTTTGAGCATTTCATCATCCATTCTGGCCAGGCGGACGATAGTACACCCCCACTGCCATCGCCTTCCCCTTTTTACATGGAATTTCAATCCATAGAGATTCTACAGCAAATTTTGTTTCTTGCAAAACTTTAATCCTTTCTGACTCAATGCCCTCTCTAACATAGAGCGCAACCCCTCCACCAATTTGATCAGCTCTATCATTACGATATAGTTTGTACCCAGGTATCACAGTGTCCCACTGGTTGTCCTCCTTCCACCATGTCTCTGATATTCCAATCATATCTAACCTCCCGTTTAGTGCTATATATTCTAACTCTCCCATCTTGTTTTGTAGACTTCTAGCATTTGCATACAAGCATTTTAGAGACTGTATTTTATTCATATTAATTTGGCTATTGGTAGACATGGGTAATTTGGGATCTTTAAGCTCTGTCTGCTCCATACTCGAGGGCATTTGGGCTACTTTACTCTTTTTTGGAACCTCTCTGCTTTTTGTAGTATCCTTCAAGGATACATTCTTCCGAACCATGCGTTCTTGGGCGACTGTCGGCTTTCCCCTATTATCTAGTTTAAAAGCTGCTCTATCTCCTTTTTAAAGGTTAATGCCAGCAGCCTGGTTCCATCCCGGTTAAGGTGAAGCCCATCCCTTCGGAAGAGCCCCTCCTTTCCCCAGAATGTTCCCCAGTTCCTAACAAATCCGAACCCCTCATCTCTGCACCATTGTCTCATCCACGCATTGAGACTCCGGAGCTCTGCCTGCCTTTTGGGTCCTGCACGTGGAACGGGAAGCATTTCGGAGAACGCTACCCTGGAAGTTCTGGATTTCAACTTCCTACCTAAAAGCCTAAATTTAGCTTCCAGAACCTCCCTACCACATTTTCCTATGTCATTGGTACCGACATGTACCAAGACAGCAGACTCCTCCCCAGCACTATCTAAGACCTTATCTAGGTGGCGTGTGAGGTCCGCTACCTTCGCACCAGGCAGGCATGTTACCAGGCGATCCTCACATCCACCAGCCACCCAGCTATCTACATGCCTAATGATCGAATCACCAACTATAACTGCTGTCTTAACCCTTCCCTCATGGGCACTTGGCCCTGGAGAAACCTCCTCGGTGCGAGAGGGGTTTACATCACCTGGAGGACAGGTCCTAATTACAGGATCACTTCCTGCCACACCAGGGTGATGCTCTCCTGTCACGTGACCTCTCTCCTCCATGGCAACAGGGATGCTGCCAGACTGGAGGTGGGACTTCAGGACTATATCCCTGTAGGTCTCGTCTATGTACCTCTCTGTCTGTCTTATGTTTTCCAAGTCTGCTACTCTAGCCTCTAGAGAACGGACTCGTTCCCTGAGAGCAGAGAGCTCCTTGCACCTAGTGCACACGTAAGACCTCTCACCAGCTGGGAGAAAATCATACATGTGACACTCAATGCAAAAGACTGGAAAGCCCACATCCCGCTGCTGGACTGCTGTCTGCATCTTAGTTTTAAGTTTGTGTTTAGATCTTTAAGTTCTTTATGTACTAAAGCGTGCTATGGATATTTATACCACTAAAACTGTACCTAAGAAGTTTAATATACCTTGTTCACCTGAAGCTTAATTAATCTCAGGTCCTTAGTGTATGACTGATTTGGGTAATGAGCTTCACCTGAGAGCACCTCCTGTCTTTTAAGTTGTGCAAGTACCTATAAAGCTGTGATTATCCCAGGGGAGGGTGGGTGTGGGGAGGGAGGGAGGGAGGGAGAGATATAACACTTATTAAAAAAAGGGCTGCTACACAGTACCCTGTCCTGTGCTGCTGAGGTAAGCTATATTCTGATTTGATTTAAATTATAGCTCTTTGCTGCTGCTAGGCTCTAACCTATTATGAAATTTAAACTACAAGCTCTCTGCTGGATTCTAAATTTAACCAGAAAGCTCTCTTCTGTGTTTTAATTTGAAACTAAAAGTACTTTGCTGATGCTAGGCCCTGAGTGACTATGAAATCTAAACTACAGCTCCCTACTGGGTATGAAAGGTAACCAGAAAGTTCTCTTCTGTGTTTTAAATTGAATCTTAAACTGTTGCTACTAGGCCCTGACTGATTTAACAAAAAATAGTGGGTTCACAGATTAATTAGCTTTAAAAGAAAAAAAATTCCTTTCAGAAAAATTCCCATAAGTATATACTCACAATTTCAGATTTCTCTCCAGAAGTAACAGCCCCCCTTTCTAGTCCTTCAAGATGGTAAAGGGGATGGAAGGATACGCCTATGAGAAAAGGCTTAAAAAGGTTAGGACACTTCAACTTGGAAAAAAGAAGGCTGAGGAGAGATATGATAGAGTTCTATAAATTCATGAATGGAGAGGAAGGGGTTAACATAGATCGGTTGTTTACGCCATCAAAAAGTAGAAAGACTAGAGGACACGCAATGAAGCTACAATGTAAAGCGTAGTTACTCACCTGTAACAGGTGATCTCCAGGTACAGTAGGAATTGAGTCTTCACATATGGTTATTGTTGGCACCGACAGAGCACGTGCGGGAACGCTCCACAGCATCCAATAGGAAAGCTTTTGGGAGCATCCCACTGCACCTGCGCCACTGCCTTCCTGCCTTTCCAACTCTCCCTCTTCAGTTGAGTTTATATCTGAGACAAAGGAGAGAAGGAGAGAGAAAGAGAGAGAGATAGAGATAGAGATACAACTCCTAGGAGAGGTGGGTGGGTTGTGAAGACTCAATTCCTGCTGTTCCTGGAGATCACCTGTTACAGGTGAGTAACTACGCTATCTCCAGGAACAAGCAGGAATGTAGTCTTCACATATGGGGACTCCCCAGCTGAGAGATGCCAGGGAGATGACCCCAGAAAGCTTCAAAACCCAGGTTGAGATGGGTCATGCTTCCTCCCATGGATCTCTAGCATCAAAACCCGGGACGGTGGGTAGGAATTGTTCTAAGTCTGAAAGAGATGCTGGAGAACAGCCTGGCCAAACGAGGCATCCCAACGGGAGTCCTTGTCTAAGCAGTAGTGGGCTGCAAAGGTGTTTCCCGAAGCCCAAGTGGCTGCTCTGCAAATGTTGTCAATGGACACTGAGCAAAGGTTAGCCATAGAGGCTGCCATTGCTCTCACATTGTGAGCTGTGACATGACCTTCGAGAGAAAGTCCCTTGCTCTCATATGCAAAGGATATGCAATCTGCAATCCAGTTAGAAAGAGTTTGCTTGGAAACTGGTAATCCAAGATGACTGGAGTCAAAGGCAATAAAAAGCTGAGAAGCCTTTCTATGTTGCTTAGTTCTCTGAAGGTAAAAAGCTAAAGCTCTTTTACAATCCAGAGTGTGAAGATTCCTTTCTGCATTAGAGGCGTGAGGCCCAGGGAAGAATACAGGAAGGTAAACTGACTGGTTTAAATGAAAAGGAGAAACCACCTTTGGCATAAAGTGGGGGTGAGTCCTAAGAACTACTTTATCATGGTGGAACCTTGTATAAGGAGGATCAGCCACTAAAGCTTGCAGCTCATTGATGCGTCTTGCAGAAGTGAGGTCAATTAGAAAGATTACTTTCCAACAAAGAAACTTCAGAGATGTAGTGGATAAGGGCTTGAAGGACAGTTTCGTAAGCTGCCCAAGGACAAGATTCAAATCCCATGCCACGGGTGGTGGCTTAATGGGAGGTATAGTTAAGAGTAGACCTCTCATAAACCGCGTTATAAGTGGTTGAGAAGAGACAGGTTGTCCATCCAAGGGCTTGTGGAAAGCAGCAATGGCACTAAGGTGGACCCTTACTAAATTGGTCTTAAGACCAGAGGATGAGAAATGGAGGAAATACTCCAGTAACACCTCCACTGGAACTGAAAAGGGATTGAGTTCCTTTTTCGAACACCAGATAGAGAACCTTTTACATTTAAAGGCGTAGGCCTGCCTTGTGGAAGGTTTTCTTGAAGCCAAAAGGATATCTTTAACCTGTTGAGAAAGGTTGATATGCTGGAATTCTAGGCTCTCAGTAGCCACGCCCAGAAGTGTAGAGACCGAGGATTCAGGTGCAATAGCGTCCCGTTCTCCTGGGAAAGAAGATCTGGAGCACATCCCAACTCCAGAGGCCTGGCTTGAAAGAGATGTAGAAGCAGAGGATACCACGTCTGTTGTGGCCAGCTTGGGGCTATGAGGATCATATGGCCCCTGTCTCTCTGAAGCTTGAACAGAGTTTTGGGAATGAGGGGAATGGGTGGGAAAGCATAAAGGAAGTCCTGGCCCCAGTGGAAGTGGAAGGCATCCCTTGCCTGACAGTTCTGAGCTGGAATTCTGGAACAGAACCAGGGAAGTTTGGCTTTTTGAGGACTTGCAAAGAGGTCTAACATCTGGAGTTCCCCAGATCTGAAAGATTTGAGCAATTTGCTCTGGATGAAGAGACCACTCATGTGGCAGAAGTACTCGACTGAGTTTGTCTGCCAAGAGATTTTTGTGTGCCTGGAAAATGCACTGCTACTAAGTAGATTTAAAGATCTCTGGCGAAGGCCCAGAGGCGTAGAGCTTCATTGCACAGCGCCTGAGAATCAGTCCCACCCTGCTTGTTCACATAGAACATGGCTACTTGATTGTTGGTCTGGACAAGAACTGTCTTATAGCTCAGGCGGGCCTGAAATACTTGAACAGCACAGAAGATGGTTCTGAGTTCCAGGAGGTTTATGTGAAGACAAGCCTCTTGCTCGGTCCAGAGATCCTGAGTGGAGAGATTGTCCAAGTGAGCCCCCCATCCTATCCTGGATGCATCTGTTGTCAAGGCGGCTTGGTGCAGTGGCTGCTGAAAAGGGGACCCTACGAGAAGGTTTTTCAGTGATTGCTACCACTGTAGGGACAGAGTAGTTACTCACCTGTAACAGGTGTTCTCCAGGAGCAGCAGGAATCAGTCCTCGCATATGGGTGACGTCGGTGCCGACGGAGCCCTCGTGTGGAGCATTTCCCCAGCTTTCAAAGAAAGCCTTTGGGAATTGTAGCACGCATGCGCGGTCCCCTTCCCGCCCAAGGGTGCCATCTTGCTCAGTCTGACGACATAGCTAAAAGACAGCAAAAAATTAGCAAAAATAAATCATATGACTGCAACTCCAAGGGGAGTTGGGAGGGTTGTGAGGACTGATTCCTGCTGCTCCTGGAGAACACCTGTTACAGGTGAGTAACTACTTTTTCTCCAGGACCAAGCAGGAAGTCAGTCCTCACATATGGGACTCCCCAGCTTAAGGCTACCGGAGACCTCAAGCCGAAAAAATGAGCTCCCTCTAGCTCGGCAGCACGTAAGGAAGGAATCTTCTCTGAGAATGCCCCCGACCGGTAGCCCAACACCAGGGCCGGAGGGTAGGAGTAGCCTAAACCCCAAAGAGATTATGGAGTACTGCCTGTCCGAAAGCACTGTCCCTGCGGGACTCCCTCTCAAGGCAGTAATGGGCCGCAAAAGTCTGGTTTGAAGACCAAGTAGCGGCCTGGCAGATGTCTGCCAAGGGAACAGAGCGGAGATAAGCCACTGATGCAGCCTTCGCCCTGACACGATGAGCAGTGACTCGACCCTCCAACGAGAGGCCGGCTGCCCCATAAGCCCAGGCGATATAGTCAGCGACCCATATGGACAAAGTACGCTTGGAGACAGGTAGCCCCAACTTATTGGGGTCAAAAGAAACGAAGAGCTGAACAGCCCTCCGATGCTCCCGCGTACGGTCAAGGTAGAAGGACAACGCCCTCCTACAGTCCAGGGTATGCAGGACCATCTCAGCCCGGTTGGCATGCGGCCTGGGAAAGAAGGTCGGAAGAACCACCTCCTGATTGAGGTGAAAAGGGGAGACAACCTTAGGAAGAAACTTAGGGTGAGTCCGTAAGACTACCCTATTCCTGTAGAACCTAGTGTAAGGGGGATCAGACACTAGTGCCTGCAGTTCACTCACTCACCTAGCAGAGGTAAGAGCTACCAAAAACAAGGTTTTCCAGGAGAGAAAATGGAGAGGGCAGGTAGCCATAGGTTCAAAGGGTGGACAAGTAATCCGCTGTAAGACCACATTCAGATCCCACTCAGGGGCTGGTGGACGCAAAGGAGGCTTAAGCAGAAGGAGGCCTCTGAGAAAACGAGCCACCAAAGGGTGGTTGGAAAGAGGCCTTCCATCCACCGGTGAGTGGTGCGCTGAGAGAGCACTGAGGTGAACCCTGACAGAGTTGGACTTAAGGCCTAGATTGGAGAGGTAAAGCAAATATTGCAATACTACCGCTACCAAGCACGAGAAGGGATTCTCGCTGTGCTGAGCACACCATGCGGAGAATCTACGCCACTTAAGAGCGTAGGATTTCCTGGTGGATTGCCGTCTAGAGGCTAAGACTACATCTTCCACCTCTCGAGGCAGTAGTAGGGGAGCCAGGACTACCCTTTCAGCAGCCAGGCCATCAGATGAAGGGACTGGAGGTTGGGGTGCAAGAGAGTCCCCTGATCCTGAGACAGGAGATCGTGCTGAAACCCCAGAGGAAGAGGGGTGTCCACCGCCAGTTGCAGCAGAAGCGGGAACCACGGTTGCCTCGGCCACCTGGGGGCTATCAGGATCATTGAGGCCCCGTCCTGGAGGACTTTGAGCAGTGTTCCGGACAGTAGTGGCGTGGGAGGAAACGCATACAGTAGGCCTGTGGACCACGAGATCAGAAACGCATCCGCTGCTACTCTGAGAGGATGCGGTTGTCTGGAGCAGAATCTCGGGAGTTGCCGGTTCAGAGGACTGGCAAAAAGATCCATGGTGGGGAGGCCCCACCTGAGAAAGATCTGCTGAACCACCAACGGGTTCAATCTCCATTCGTGTGGTTGCAGGATCCTGCTCAGTCTGTCCGCCAGGTAATTTTCTTGACCTGGGAGGTAGACAGCCTTGAGGAGGATTCCATGATTGACGGCCCAAGAGCACAGCCGTTGTGCCTCCTGACATAGAAGGAAGGAGCCTGTGCCTCCTTGTTTGTTCACGTAGAACATGACAACTTGATTGTCCGTCTGGACTAGTACAGACTGGTGAGAGGCGAGGTGGGAGAAGGCTTTCAGAGCTAGGCGTATCGCCCGTAGCTCCAGGAAGTTTATCTGTTGAGCAGCCTCCCAAGGGGTCCAAAGACCCTGAGTACATGTCCCTTGGCAATGTGCTCCCCAACCTAAAATCTGTCGTCAGCACTTGAGAATGCGGAGGGGATTGAAAAACCACTCCGAGTACCAGATTCAGAAGATGAAGCCACCATTGCAGAGAGGAGACGAGCAGGTCGGATATTCTTACTGAGTCCGCTAGGCTCCCTGTGGCTTGATGCCACTGAGTGCGAAGGCTGCACTGAGCAGACCGCATGTGCAGGCGGGCATTGGGGGTTACATGAACCATGGAAGCCATATGGCCGAGTAGTCTCAGGAATTGCCTGGCAGAGACCAGGGAATTGCTGTGAAACTGCCTGGCTAGATCCATCAGCCTGTGGGCTCTGTCCATTGGCAGAAAAGCCTTCGCCTGAAGAGTGTACAGCCTTGCTCCTATGAATTCTAAGTTCTGGGACGGGAGCAAAGTGGACTTTGCGAAGTTTATGACAAACCCCAAGTGCTGAAGCAGAGCCACAGTGCGAAGGGTGGCTTGATTGGCCTCCTGGGAAGACTGGCCCCTTATGAGCCAGTCGTCCAGGTACGGAAACACAAAAAGACCTTGAAGCCTTATGTAGGCCGCCACCACTGCCAGGCACTTGGTGAACACCCTGGGAGCGGAGGTCAGGCCAAAGGGTAGTACTCTGTACTGATAGTGGTTCCCTCCCACAACAAATCTGAGATATTGTCTGTGGTCTGGATGAATAAGGATGTGAGTATAAGCATCCTTGAGATCTAAGGAGCATAGCCAATCTCCCTGCTGGAGGTAGGGCAACAGGATTCCAAGGGTAAGCATCTTGAACTTTTCCCACTCCAGGAACTTGTTAAGGTTGCGCAAGTGTAGGATGGGTCTGAGGCCTCCTGTTCTTTTTGGTACCAGAAAGTACCTGGAATAAAAGCCGCGACCTCTCAGGTGGTGGGGCACCGGTTCCACAGCCTGTTCCTTTAGTAGACTTGCTAACTCCTGAAGGAGTAGGTCCCTGTGCAGAGGGAGTCTTGGAGGCTCCCCTGGAAAATAGGAGGGAGGTACCTGGTGAAAATGGAGAAGATAGCCCTTTTGGACTATATGAAGCACCCAGGTATCTGATGTGACGGCTGACCACCTGTGGGCAAAGTGGGCCAGCCGGCCTCCTGTGCTGAGAGAAGCCAGCTGAGGAGAAGAGGCTATGTTATCTGAGTCAAAAACCTCCACCCTGCTGAGCAGGGGCCGGTGTTGGTGGCTTGGGGGCCTTCTGCCTACAGGGCCCATGACCCTGCCCCCTTGACCTGCTGACCCTGTTGGGGAGCTGCAGAGGCCTGATAATGAGGGTATTGTTTATAGGCAGATGACTTCCTCGGGTAAAAGGTCTTTTTTCCCGAGCCCTTCTTCTTCTGAGAAGGGGCAGAGGTTTTTCTGGACAGCCTAGTCCTGGTCAGAGTCTCGGTCTCGAGTTCTGCAGCCTTTTCAGCCATGGGCTTGCCAAAGAGGTTTTCACCTCGGCAGGGGACATCGACCAACTTGTCCTGTACCCATGGCTCGAGGTCGGATGACTGTAGCCAAGCCTGTCGACAGGCACCGATGCCGGCCCCGGCTACTCGAGCCGAAGCCTCGAAGCCATCGTAGGCTGCTCGAGAGATAAACTTCGAGCACTCTCGAATACCAGTGGACAAGGCCTGGAACCTCTGCAAAGGTTCCTCGGAGAGACCAGCAGAGAACCCGGCAATCTCCTTTGTCAGGTCTCGGAGATACATGCCCATGTAGAGCTGGTATGTCTGGACACGGCAAGAAAGCATAGAGCCCTGGAAGCACTTCTTACAGAGGGCATCCAGGTTCTGGGCCTCCCAGCCGGGAGGCACCGAGGAGTGCATCTTCTGACTGTTCAGTCAATGCATGGCCGATTCCACAACCATGGAATGGTGCGGTAATTGTGCCTTTTGGAGCCCGGGGCTCTTGCGGACTCGATAGATGGAATCGACCCACTTGCTTAACACCGGCATCGAGGCCGGTGTCTCCCACATGCGGAAGAGCAGCCGCTCCAGCATCGGAGGAACCGGTACAGTAAAGGCCTCCTTCGGGGGAGAGTCATACTGGAGGGCCTCGAGCTCCTCGGCTCGAGGCTCCTTCTCGGGATCCGGGGGAAGGCCAAGGCCTTGGCCATATCCCGCACGAAGTCCGAGAACCAGGTATCCTCCGGTGGGGATTGTCTCCGAGGTTCGGACTCCGGCGAGTCCGATGGGACACACCGAGTCCGATAGGTGTCGGGTGACTCTTCGTCCTCCGTCTCCCAGCCCGACTCCTCGGAGGTGTCGAGCGGCTCCGGTCAGGCGGGCACCGATGCCCTCTGCCCCGACGCCGAGGGTACCGGCGTCGACGACGACCTCGGTCCGGAACGGGAGGCCGAGGGAGACTGTGGCCGAGGATCGACTCAAGCCCGCATGGACTCGAGGATCGGCTCGGCCTCCGGGGTCGACTTGGACGTCGATGTCCCGGTGGTCGGGGCAGATGCACCGGTGAGACCGGCGATCAATGCCCGCTGCTGTTCCATGAAGGCAGCGAAGCTGCTCTCCAAGGCCGTCAACCCGAGTCCGAGCTCAGGAGACCCAGCAGCCCCCGACTCGGGCCCCAACGGCGTCAGGCCCGACGTCAGCTCCCCTGGAGGAGAGTCCACGAGGACTACAGCACTGACGTGTCCAGGAGACTCCATCTCGAGACGAGGTTGCTTGGCAGGCCTCTCCGACTCCGAAGACCCGGGACGGCTATCGGGGCTATGCGACCTGGCTCTCGAGGAACCAGGAGCGTCCACCGACGCCGCCCTCGCGGGTTTCTTCTTCCTGTGCTGTTCCCGTGAAGGAGACCCCCGCTCAGAGGAACCTCGACGCTGCTCGGGGCCGGAGTCCCGAGACGTCGAGGCCTCTGACGAGGTCTGGGCCTGTCCGGACGCGGAGTCAGAGAAGATCCTATCCTTCTGGTGCTGCCGACTCCTCAACGCCTTCGAGGACATTTTGCCACATAGACAACAAATCATCGGGTCATGATCGGGTCCGAGGCAGCGGAGGCAGCAGTCATGTGTGTCGGTAAGAGACATAAGTTTCTTACACCGATCACACTTTTTTTATTTATTTATTTATTTATTTCAGTGCTTTTTTATACCGCCCCTTCCAGAGATCAGGGGCGGTTTACAAGGAACTTAAACAACAATATAGCAGAACATTGCAATATTGAATTACATTAAACATTAGTTGAGCAAAAACAAGGAACTTAAACAATATAGCAGAACAGTGCAATACTGAATTACATTAAATATTAGGTGAACATAAACTAGGTTACATAATAACTAGGTTAAATGGAAAACAATGTGAGTTATTAACATAAAAGGAAATATAAAACTATGTTACAAGGAGTCATAAAACTATGTTACAAGGAACCAGAAGGGTAGATTTACATGGTTAGTAAGAGACTATAATAGTTATTTGTGATCATAAATAAAGTATTGGGAGTAGATTAACTTGGGTGGATGAGAAATGAAGTCCGGCATTAGGTGGGGTAGACCTGTGTTTGGTTTGTTGCATGTTTTTGTGTAGTAAATTTGGTTCCAGGTTGTAGGTTGCTATAGTGTTGACTAAATAGGTAGGTTTTAAGTTCCTTCCTGAAAGATGTAAGGTCTTTAATCTCTCTGAGGTATAGTGGGAGTTTATTCCATTGGCTGGGAGCATAATATGAAAAAGCAGTGTTGGTGGTTATTTGCTTTGATTTTGTCACTGCAATTTTTAAACCCGCTGGCAGCCATCGGGGGAAAAAGGGCCCCTGCGAGGTCAAAAGACAGGGCTGCCAGTGAAAAAAGAAAAAATGGCGCGAACGCTAGTCACCAAGGACAAAAACCGAAAAAGGAGAGAGTGGGCTCGATACCGGCGTATCGGACCCAGGTGGGAAAAGGATCCGGCGTTGAACCGAAGGAGAAGTACAAAGAATAGGGAAATCATCTTTTTCCTCAGCGAAAAACGAACTACGTCCGTCGGGCTCCGCGGAAAAAAGAAGACTGAGCAAGATGGCACCCTTGGGCGGGAAGGGGACCGCGCATGCGCGCTGCAATTCCCAAAGGCTTTCTTTGAAAGCTGGGGAAATGCTCCGCACGAGGGCTCTGTCGGCGCCGACGTCACCCATATGTGAGGGCTGACTTCCTGCTTGGTCCTGGAGAAGAAATGAGACGTGTCAAGTTTCTGATTTTGTCCCCCAGGCGACCCGAGGCCTGTGTCCACTGAGAGGCTAGGGTCCACTGGGCTGCTCACATGTGTAGGCGAGCGTAGGGAATCACATGGACAGTGGATGCCATATGCCCCAGCAGCTGAAGCATTTCTCGAGCAGTTGGAAAATTTTTTAAAGCTGCTTGAGAGGCCAGCTGAAGTATTCAAGCACAATGCAGCTGTGGCAGGAAAGCCTTTGACTGCCTTGTGTCTAGAAGAGCCCCTATGAACTCTGAGAAGGGATGAGATCAGATTTTGGGAGGTTTATGGCCAGTCCCAGGTACTGCAATATTTGCATTGTACAGGAGAGAGCAGAGCTGGCTTCTGGAGCCGTTGATGCTCAGATGAGCCAGTCGTCTAAGTAGGAGAAGACAAATATCCCCAGAGTTCTCGGGAATGCTGCTACTACTGCCATGCATTTTGTGAAGACTCTTGGGGCAGAAGCCAATCCAAAGGGTAGAACCCTGTACTGGTAATGTCTTCCTTGAAAGAGGAATGGAAGAAACCTCCTGTGATCTGTATGAATGAGGATATGTGTATATGCATCCTTTAGATCTAGAGAACATAGCCAATCCTGACTCTGAATTTAAGGAAGAAGTGTTCCGAGGGAGATCATCTTGAAATTTTCTCGGAACAGATACTTGTCCAACTCTCTGAGCTCCAGTATGGGCCTGTATCCCTCTGTCTCCTTTGGAATGAGGAAGTAGGGGGAGTAGAATCCCGTGCCCTGTTGGGATAGTGGTACCTCTTCTATTGCTCTTTGAACAACTAGTGAGGTGACCTCTTAACACAAGAGAGTGGTGGAGGGACCCCGAGAATTGAACTGTCTTGTGATGGTGGGAGGGGGCATACTATGGAAATGGAGTTTGTACCCTTCTGTTACAATGGAGAGGGTTCACTGCTCTGATGTTATTTGTTGCCACCTTTTGGCAAAGTGACATAGTCTGCCTGGAATGGTGAGAGGCTCTGGACCCTTTTAGAGGTAGGATGACTAGGTTCTCTAGGAAGGAGTCAAAGCCCCTGAGGAGGCTGTGTCTGCTGAGCTGGTTGGGCTCTGGGGACTTGGGCCTTCCTCTGTTTGGGTTGCTGCTGCCCCTTTTGGGGGGCATGAACGTGGCAGTGGATAGCCTGGGTTTAAGATGGATAGAATTTCTTTTTCTTGTTCAAAAAGGGGTTCTTAGTTGTCTTTTTCTTAGCTGGGTTGGATGTGGTCCTTGACAGTCTGTTCAAGGTGGTGTTTTCGGATTCAAGCTGAGAAGTTTTGTCGTGCCAATCCTTGCCAAAGAGGTTTTCTCCTGTGCAAGGAATATTTCCCAGCTTATCTTGCACCCATTGTTATAAATCAGATGCCTGTAACCAGGCAATGCGACGTGCACCGATGGAGATAGCAGAGGTTCTGCTAATGCATTCAAAGCAATCAAAGGTTGCACGGTTCATAGACACATTCTGGGCATGTTTGACCACAGTGAGGAAGTCGGCCCTCTTGTCATCGGGGAGAAGTGGAGCCATGAATTCCAGATCTCTTGTAACCTCCTGAAGAAACATTCCCATATAAAGAATGTAAGAACTTATTCTGGCCGATAGCATAGAGGATTGAAAGCATCGACGCCCAAAGTAATCGAGTGTCCTCGCTTCACAACCTGGGGGGTTGGAAGAATGCGTCTTAGCACTCTTGATTCTAGGCATTGCCGATTCCACTACCATAGAATGGTGTGGTAATTGCGTTGTCTTAAAACCAGGACATTGTGGAACTCGGTACATTGTATCGCGTCTCCGCGAGTGTGGAGACACCGTTAAAGGCGTTTCCCACACCCTTAGCATGAGGCCATACAAGATTCAGTGAATGGGAAGGGCAGTAGCCTCCTTAGGAGCTGTCGGATACTGAAGAATTTCTAATTCTTTAGCTCTCGGCTCCTTCTCAGGGTCACGGTGATCGAGAGCCCCGTGCTACATCACATATGAAGTCCTGAAAGGATATGTTCTCTGGTGGAGACATCCGATGCTGTGGTGAAGGAGAGGGATCTTCCAGGAAAACCACTCCAGTACCGACAGAGTCCTCAGAATCATTGGAATCAGAGGACTCAAAGTATCTCCGTGCCAGATGTTCTTGTATTGTTTGACGCCGGTACCGATCGAAGTTGGCATCGGATTGCCTCGATACCGGACCCTTGATACTGGATAACGATTCAAGGGGAGGCATGGGGGGAAGCATGGAGAGAGGCGCAGCAGTCGAAGCAGGTACATTCGATACCGGTATTTATTTATTTACATTCTCTTATATACCGCGCTATTCTGCATCAGTGCGGTTTACATTGAACAAACTGAAATTACATTGAACAGGGCATTATAACTTGGAGATAACTATTTTACAGGGAACATGGGCTATGGAGGGTTAAGTGGCTTGCCCAAGACCACAAGGAGCACCTGTGGGACTAGAAACCCCAGTCCTTCCGGCCCAAGGTTGCTGTCCTCTAGTGGGATTTGAACCCCCGACCTTCCGGCCTGAAGTACCTTGCCCCAACCACTAGGCCACTCCTCCACTCCACTCGGTATCAGTACCGATGACTGTGACATCGACTGTAGTGGCCTTAGCGGCACCGAAGTTGCTGCCGCAAGACTGTGCTTGATGGCCAGGATATGTTGATCCATAGAGCCCGCCGATGTCCGTGTGTCGGTAATGGCAGAGCAGGCTACAACACCAGAACATGGCACCAAGAGTTCTCCGGAGGTGGAAGCTTTGGGAACATCCTGGAGCCCCGTTAATGCTTTGGAGGCCGGGGCCTCCCGCCGGGGCTGTTTGGCCAGTGTGTTTTCCTCGAGGGCAACGCTAGTAGCATCTTGATGCTTAGAAGGAGATCTACCCCCTTTGAGGACCGGCCGGTCTTGGAAGGCCTGGGTTTAGTTACCTGAGATCCATGGGAGGAAGATGAAGCCCTGGACGACATCGATGCAATGGACATTGCATCTGAGACAAAGAGGGTGCCGAGTTTTGCAGCTCTGTTCTGCAGGCCTATCTTGGTCATCTTTCTACAAAGGAGACACTCCAATGGCAAATGGTCAGGACCTAAACATTTAAGACACCAATCATGGATTTCGGTAGCAGAAATGGTACTGCTACATTTTGAACATTTTTTGAAACCACTAGATGGTTTCTCCATTTTGGAAGAAAAGAGGGCCTAGTGCCCAAAATCTTGCCTGGCACCAAGAGGGGACAGACCCTCAAAAAAGAAGTTATTCTTTTTTTTTTTTAGAAGAAAAGAAATAAGAAAATAAAGAAGGCACCGGTGGTACCGGTATAGGCCTCGATGGGAAGGCAAACCAACCACAAAAAAGATTTTCTGCGGTGACAGGGCTTGCTGCCTGTCGGCTCCGCAAAAAACGAAAAACTGAAGAGGGAGAGTTGGAAAGGCAGGAAAGCAGTGGCGCAGGCACAGTGGGATGCTCCCAAAAGCTTTCCTACTGGACACTGGGGAGTGTTCCTGTGCGGGCTCCGTCGGTGCCGACGATACCCATATGTGAAGAATACATTCCTGTTTGTTACTGGAGATCGCAATTAAGACTAATAAGAGAAAATATTTTTTCACTCAACACATAATCAAAATCTGGAATTCATTACCGGAGGATGTAGTAAAAGCGATTAGTGTAGCTGGGTTTAAAAAAGGTTTGTACAAGTTCCTAGAGAAAAGGTCTATAAATCATTATTAAAGATGACCTGGGAAATCCATCGCTTACCACAGGACAAGCATTGTTGAACCTGTGGCCTTTGGGAACCTGCCAGGTACTTGTCACATTGTTGGAAAGGAATACTTGGCTAGATAGACCATGGTCTGACCCAGTATGGCATTTCTTATGTTCTGACTGATGCTCAGTATCCTTAGTTCTCGATGTCAATGAAGCAGAGAATGAAACCTTCCTCTTCTTCAGGTGGGAATCAGTTGATAGTTGATCCTGGGAACTCTACCAATGCTAGACTCCAATTGGGCTCAATGACTCTTCGATGGAGCATCGATGGAGCTCCTGAGACCAATGCTGCTGATAACCCTGGTCCATGGACTTTGGCATCTATGCCAAAAATCTATTTAGCTGCTCTTCACAATCCTTGATCCCTCTTTTTGTTATCTGTAAGAACTAAAGACAATGAGAGGATTTCATGGTTGGGCCCCATGCACTGCAGGAATCATTTGAGGGTGCCTATACAAGACATAGGAATGGAGGCGTAGCCTAGTGATTAGAGCAACAGCCTAGTACCCAAGATATCAGGGTTCGATTCCCACTGGCACTCCTTGTGGCCTTGGGCAAGTCACTTTACCCTCCATTGCTTCTGAAGAAAAGGGTTGGCAATTTACTTCCATTCATACCTTGGCTGCTGGGTTGCCAGGAGTCAGCATGGACCTGAAGGCACTTAAAAACAAAACAAAACAAAACTAAACAAAACAGAAAAAAAAACCCAGACATGGTCCTGGTTGCACCAGCAGCATTTTCTAAACATGCTAGAGTTCACCTTGGGACATTTCATTCTGAAAAATAGCCTTAGTGAAATCAAATGACTTGAGTGTGAAAAGTGTAGTTACTCACTTGTAAAAGGTGATCTCCAGGAATAGCAGGAATCAGTCTTCACATATGGGCGATGTCGGCACCGACAGAGCCTGGTGCGGAACACTCCCCAGCATCCAATAGGAATGCTTTTGGGAGGTTTCTCCACGCAAGCGTGGCTCCTTCCCGCCTTCACTCCTGGTCTCCTCAGTCAGGTGTATAGCAGAGACAAAGTGAGAGAAAAAAAAATGGGACAACTTGAAGAGGAGGTGGGCGGGTTGTGAAGACTGATTTCTGCTGTTCCCAGAGATCACCTATTACAAGGTGAGTAACTATGCTATCTCCAGGAACAAACAGGAAGTCTGTCTTCACATATTGGACTCCCTAGCCACAGACTGCTGAGCAAGAGAAAGAATCCTGGTGCAACTAGAGGTTGCAGCAAGGACTGAACAGACTCAGCTCGTTTAGAGCACTCCTCTCGAGGTAGTCCAGTGGCTAGAGGGCAAGTTGTCTAAATTTGAAAAATATTACGTAGAACAGATTGACCAAATTGAGCATCACTTCTGGAGTTCTTGTCCAGGCAATAGTGCGCTGCAAACGTATGAAGTGAAGACCAGGTAGATGCTTGGCAGATTTCAGAAATAGGGCGGACAGGAGGTTAGCCACAGTGGTAGCCATAGCTCAGACATTATGGGCAGTGACATGATGCTAAAGAGACAGACCAGCTTGCGAGTAAGTAAAAGACATGCAGTCTGCTAGCCAGTTAGAAATTGTTCTTTTAGAAACTGGTAGGCCAAAATGACTTTGGTCAAAGGCGACAAATAATTGAGTGGATTGCCGATGAGCTTTAGTACAGTCAAGATAGAAGGTGAATGCTCTTTTACAATCCAGCATATGTAGTGTGACCTCAGCAGGGGAGCTATGAGGTCTTGGAAAGAACGTTGGTAGTGAGATGGATTGGTTTAGATGGAAGGAGGTGACGACCTTCAGTAAGAAGGACCACCTTGTCCTAGTGGAATATATTAAATAAAGCATAGTCCACCAAGACCGACAGTTCACTAACCCTGCGGGCAGAGGTTACTGCAATGAGAAAAAGAACTTTCCATGTTAGGAATTTTAAAAAGGCAGATACCATGGGTTCAAAAGGACTGCGCATGAGCTGTGTAAGAACATCATTTAAATCCTACGCTGTGGGTGGTGGGTGGAGAGGCGGTTTGGTTAGAAGACCCCTCATGAATCTGGCCATCAAGGGATGTGTCATGATAGGCCGGTTCTCCAAAGTATGGTGAGAAGCTGCTATGGCGCATAAATGTACCCTCACCGAGCTGATCTTGATCTTGAGAGCAGACGACGACAAGTGGAGCAGGTATAGTAGAAGATCTGGAAATGAACATGTGTAAGGATCTAGTGTTTTCTGTGAACACCAAATGGCGAATCTGCACTACTTGAAAAAGTAAGAACGTCTGGTGGAATCTTTCCTGGAAGATAGGAGAACTTGTAAAACATCCTCTCAGACTCCTAGGTGTGAGAGGATCAGCCGCTCAGCAGCCAGGCCGTCAAGCAAGGTGCAGGAGGTCCCCTGTTCCTGAGAGAGAAGGCTGGAAGAGTAACAGAGGTTGAGGGGAGGTTTCCGAGCTAGCTGAAGTAGTAGAGGAAACCATGATTGTCTGGGCCAGTAAGAGGCAATGAAAATGATCGTTCCCCTGTCGGCTCAAAGTTTAAATAGTATCTTTGCTATGAGGGGGAGAGGAGGAAAAGCATAGAAAAGATTCTCTCCCCAAAGAAAGAGAAATGCATCCAAGCTCTCCCCGTGAGGGGAAGGGAACCTGGAGCAAAAATGAGGTGGTTGAGCATTGACGGGAGAAGCAAAGAGGTCGATTATCAGCATCCGCCAGAGGTGGAACAAATGTTGTTGAACTTGAAGTTCCAGCTGCCACTCATGTGACTAGAGAATATGACTCAGTCTGATTTTAAAAAGCACGGTATATAAAAGCGATAAATAAATAAATAAAAAGTGTATGAACGTCTGGTAGAGGGTTTTCTAGAAGCTAAAAGGATCTCCTTAACCTCTTGAGTAAGGTCAAAGCCTTGTAAAGCTATGTTCTCAGCAAAGAAACTGTAAGGCGGAGAGACTGTGGATTGGGATTGAGTAGTGAGCTGTTGTCCTGGGAGAAGAGATCTGGCGCATATACCAATCGCAGAGGATGAGTCTGAGTGAAATGTAGCAGCAGCGGAAACCATGGTTGCCGCAGCCAGTGAGGGGCTATGAGTATCATGGAGCTCCTGTTGGACTGAAGCTTGAAAAGCATTTTGGGAATGAGGGATATGGGAAGGAATGCGTTAAAGCAGATCCTGACCCCAGTGCAGGTGGAAGGCATCCACTTGTTGGTTGGTAGATGTCGGAGTTCTTGTGCAGAAGCAAGGAAGCTTGGCATTTTGCGGAGTCGAACAGATCTATTTCTGGAGTTTCCCAGGTCTGGAACATAAGAACATAAGATATGCCATACTGGGTCAGACCAAGGTCCATCAAGCCCAGTATCCTGTTTCCAACAGTGGCCAATCCAGGTCACAAGTACCTAGCAGTTTCCCCAAAAGACACAGGTTCCACAATGCTTGTACTGGGTCAAGCATTGATATCCTGGGTCCCTTCTTAATAATGGTTTATGGACCTTTCCTCCAGGAACTTGTCCAAACCTTTTTTAAACCCAGCTACACTAACAGCCTTTACTACATCCTCTGGTAACAAATTCCAGAGTTTGATTACACGTTGAGTGAAAAAATATTTTCTTTTATAAGTCTTAAATAGTTTACTTATTAAAAGAGGGCTGCTACACAGTACCCTGTCTTGTGCTGCTGAGGTAAGCTATATTCTGATTTGATTTAAATTATAGCTCTTAGCTGCTGCTAGGCTCTAACTTCTTATGAAATTTAGACTACAAGCTCTCTGCTGGGTTCCAAATGTAACCGGAAAGCTCTCTTCTGTGTTTTAAAACTAAATGTACTTTTCTGATGCTAGGCCCTGAGTGACTATTAAATGTAAACTACAAGCTCTCTGCTGGGTTCCAAATTTAACCAGAAAGCTCTCTTCTGTGTTTTAAATTTAAACTAAAAGTACTTTGCTGTTACTAGGCCCTGACTGACTATTAAATTTAAACTACAAGCTCTCTGCTGGGTATGAAATGTAACCAGAAAGTTCTCCTATGTGTTTTAAATTTAAACTTAAACTGCTGCTACTAGGCCCTAACTGATTTAACAAAAAATAGTGGGTTCACAAATTAATTAGCTTTAATACAAAGAATTCCTTTTAGAAAATTACCAGAAGTATATACTCACAGTTGCAGATCTCTCTCCAGAAGTAACAGTCCCTTTTTCTAGTCCTTCAAGACAGAGGATCACAGAGCTCTGGTTGAGCTATTTATGTCTGTGCTGCTGATGTAAGCTGTGACCAACTTCCTGGGTAATTAACAGTCCTTGCTTGGATAGAAAGGGTCTTTCAAAATGGCCTTTTGATCTGCCACCTGGTGTTAACACCTATTGAAAAAGTTTCACAGGTCTCTTGCCCCCTAGGTAGAAGGCCTCTTTGTAAAGGTCTCTAAAAGACTTTATTTGTTGCTCAAAGAGTACAGACCCTGTTTTGCCTTTTGTGCTAAGCTATATTCTGATTTGATTTAAATTATAGCTCTTAGCTGCTGCTATGCTCTAACTCAGCGGTTCTCAACCTGTGGGTCGCGACCCCAACGGGGGTCGCCACAGGATTTAGCGGGGGTCGCTTAGCCTCCACCAATTTTTTAAAAAAAAAATTAAGATGTGCACAAGTTGCTGCCGAGTCCGCTTCTCGGCAGCAGCAAACTCACCGCCTTCTTCTGCAGCCGCGGCTTCCTGCCTTTTAGGGAACCGCGGCTGTACTTGTAAAATCGTTGCGGAGCCCTTCCTGTCTCGACGGGCTCCGTGCAGCATTGTCCCGCCTCCAAAGGAAGTGGTAAACAACTTCCTTTGGAGGCGGGACAATGCTGCATGGAGCCCATCGAGACAGGAAGGGCTCCGCAATGATTTTACAGGTACAGCCGCGGTTCCCTAAGAGGCAGAGAGCCGCGGCTGCATTAGAAGGGAGGCAGACAACCTGCAACACGGCTGACATCGACAGAGGGGGGCTGACATGGACAGATGGAAGGATGGGGCTGACATGGAGGGAGGGGGCTGAATGGAGGGAGGGGGCTGATATGGATGGATGGATGGATGGAGGGAGGGAGGGGGCTGACATGGACAGATGGAAGGATGGGGGCTGACAGGGAGGGAGGGAGCTGACAGGGAGGGAGGGATGGGGGTGGATATGGATGGATGGAGGGAGGGGAGGGAGGGAGGGGGCTGACAGGGAGGGAGGGAGGGATGGGGGCTGATATGGATGGATGGAGGGATGGGGGCCTGATATGGATGGATGGAGGGAGGGAGGGATGGGGGCTGATATGGATTGATGGAGGGAGGGAGGGAGGGATGGGGGCTGATATGGATGGATGGAGGGAGGGAGGGAGGGAGGGAGGGGGGCTGGAGGGAGGGAGGGATGGGGGCTGTTATGGATGGATGGATGGAGGGAGGGAGGGGGCTGACATGGAGGAGGGAGGGATGGGGGCTGATATGGATGGATGGATGGAGGGAGGCGGGCTGACATGGACGGATGGAAGGATGGGGGCTGACAGGGAGGGAGGGAGGGATGGGGGCTGTGATGGATGGATGGAGGGAGGGAGGGAGGGGCCAATGATGGAGGGAGGGAGGGAGGGGGGCTGTGATGTATGGATGGATGGAGGGAGGGAGGGAGGGAGGGGGCTGACATGGATGGATGGAAGGATGGGGGCTGACATGGAGGGATGGATGGAGGGAGGGGGGCTGACATGGACGGATGGAAGGATGGGGGCTGACAGGGAGGGAGGGAGGGAGGGAGGGATGGGGGCTGATATGGATGGATGGAGGGAGGGAGGGAGGGGCCTGAGATGGATGGAGGGAGGGATGGGGGCTGATATGGATGGATGGAGGGAGGGGGGCTGACATGGAGGGATGGATGGAGGGAGGGGGGCTGACATGGATGGATGGAAGGATGGGGGCTGACATGGAGGGAGGGAGGGAGGGAGGGAGGTGGGCTGACATGGAGGGAGTAGGCTGGCATGGACAAAGGGGAGAGACATGGGGACATACTGGACAGACGGGATAAATGCTGGACAGAGGCCGAGAGACAGTGCGGGTTAGGATTATAATGGGCTGATGGGGGTGCTAGCACTGGTAATGGGCAGATGGGGGGGCTACGAATGGTAATGGGTTGATTAGGGAAGTCTAGGACGGGGAATGGACTTATCAAGGGGGAGTAGGACTGGTAATGGACTGATGGGGGTCTAGCATTGGAAATGAGCTGATCAGTGAGGTTAGGACTGGAAATGGGCTGATTAGGGGAGCCTAGCACTGGTAATGGGGTTGAGGGGGGGACTAGCACTGGAAATGAGCTGATGGGGGGTAGGACTGGTATTGGGCTGATTAGGGGGGGGGTAGGACTGGTAATGGGGTTGAGGGGGATTAGCACTAGAAGTGAGCTGATTAGGGGGCTTTGACTGGGAATGGGCTGATTGTGGGAGGGGAGGATAGAGCTGCTGACCCTGGAAGAAAACTGGGGGCTAAGGCTACAAGTGGGCTGATACAAGGGGATGGGAGCATGGAACTGAAAGGGAGTGGATCTGAGAGGGGCTGCCATGGTATTTGTACTAGAAGGGACTGATCAGTGGGGAAGGAGGGGGACTGGAAGGGAATGGACACCAGTGGCAGTCATGGGAATGCAAGTTGACATTGGAAGGTACTGGGAGTGAGGACTGGAAAGGGGCTGATACTGGGGAGGGTTACTGGGACTGGAAATAGGCTGATGGAAAGAAGTGAAGAAAACAAAAGAGATAAGAACTGGCAGATGGACCATAGACCACAGAAAGAGAGCTAAGAGAAGACAGGAAAGCAGAAGCCTCAGATCAGGACCAGCATGATCAGAGAATAAATTGGTCAGACAACAAAGGTAGAAAAAATAATTTTATTTCATATTAGTGATTTGACTACAAAATCATCATAATTTTGAAATCAAATATTGTTACTTGTTGTTTTGATTATTTAAATAAGTATTTTATAAATAAAAACATATTGCAAAGGCCTATAATATATTAATAATTCAACAAATGATTACTGCGACAATGCGTTAACGGTAAAGGAAGAGAGACGCATTTGATTTTATCATTGGGGGTCACCACAAGTTGACCAACGGTAAAAGGGGTCACGGTACAAAAAAGGTTGAGAACCACTGCTCTAACTTCTTATGATATTTAAACTACAAGCTCTCTGCTGGGTTCTAAATTTAACCAGAAAGCTCTCTTCTGTGTTTTAAATGTAAGCTAAAAGTACTTTGCTGATGCTAGGCCCTGAGTGACTATTAAATGTAAACTACAAGTTCTCTGCTGGGTTCCAAATTTAACCAGAAAGCTCTCTTCTGTGTTTTAAATTTAAACTAAAAGTACTTTGCTGTTACTAGGCCCTGACTGACTATTAAATTTAAACTACAAGCTCTCTGCTGGGTATGAAATGTAACCAGAAAGCTCTCCTATGTGTTTTAAATTTAAACTTAAACTGCTGCTACTAGGCCCCAACTGATTTAACAAAAAATAGTGGGTTCACAGATTAATTAGCTTTAATACAAAGAATTCCTTTTAGAAAATTACCAGAAGTATATACTCACAGTTGCAGATCTCTCTCCAGAAGTAACAGTCCCTTTTTCTAGTCCTTCAATGTCCTGGAAGATGTAGCACATTGTGTCTGGATGCAGAGACCATTCATGAGGAAGAAGGATGGGACTCAGTCTTTCTGCCATGACACTGGAATGCCCCGGGAGATACAATGCTTGGAGGTGTATTTAATGGGCAAAGGCAAAGGACCAGAGGTGTATCTCCTCCTCACAGAGGACCCAAGAGATTGTTCCTCTCTGCTTGTTCACATAGAACATGGCAACCTGATTGTCCATCCTGACTAGGACTTGCTGTGTTCTGAGGTGGTGTTGGAACACTCAAAGGGCATCGGAGATAGCACGAAGTTCCAGGAAATTGATCTGGAATTGTGACTCTTGCACTGTCTAGAGCCCCTGTGTAGTCAGGTTGTCCAGATGGGCTCCCCAACCCAGCTTGGAGGCATTGGTCATTAGGATGCATTGACATGCAGGCATCTGAAAATGTGACTCTACGAGCAGGTTTTCTGGAGAACACCACCGCTGAAGGGATGTGTTTATTTATTTAGACAGTTTTGTATACCACCTTATCCTTCAATCAAAGTGGTCACAACACAATTGGGGGGGGGATACAGTTAACATGAGGGGATAGGAGACACATACACTAATACAGGGAACATGGGCAATGGAGGGTTAAGTGGCTTGCCCAAGATCACAAGGAGCACCTGTGGGACTAGAAACCCCAGTCCTTCCAGCCCAAGGTTGCTGTCCTCTAGTGGTATTTGAACCACTGACCTTCCAGCCTGTGGTACCTTGCCCCAACCACTAGGCCATTCCTCCCTGTGTTTAGATGGGCAGTGGCTTAGATCCTGTCCCAGAGACGGCCTGAGGCCTGCTTCCACTGGAAGGCAAGAGTCCACTGGATTGTTTGCATATATAGTCGAGCATATGGAATGACATGTACTGCAGAGGCCATGTGCCCAAGGAGCTGCAGCATCTCTCGGGCTATCAGATGGTCTCATAGGAGCGTCTGGGACACTAGTTAGACTAGATGGGCACAATGGAGTTGGGTCAGAAATGCCCTGGACTATTGGATATCTAGTAGGGCTCCGATAAACTCTTAGTCTTTGAGATGGAGTGAGCAGGGAGTTTGGGAAGTTTGACAAATTTCAAGTGTTGTAGTACTGTGATGGTGCGATGCATGGAAAGCAGTACTTCTTGGGAGATGTCTACTTTTATTAGCCAGTTGTCTAAGTAAGGGAAGATGAATATCCCCAGAGTTCTTAGATATGCAGCCATGACCACCATGCACTTTACAGACTCTTGGGGCAGAGGCAAGTCCGAAGGGAAGGACTCTGTACTGATAATGTTTTCTCTGAAAGGTGAAGTGTACATATTTCCTGTGTTCTGGATGGATGAGGATATGTGTGTACGCTTCTTTTAGATCTAGAGGACAGAGCCAATCCTGACATTGGAGGTAGGGAAGAAGAGTCCCGAGAGAGATCATCTTGAACTTTTTGTGGACTAGAAATTTGTTGAAGTTTATGAGGTCCAGAATGTGCCTGTACACTCTGGTTTTCTTTGGAATGAGAAAGTAGGGAGAGTAGAAGTCCACTCCATGTTAGGATATCTTCTATGGCGCCCTGAGACAGAAGACAAGACACCTCATCCTATAGGGGAGCAGTGAGCAGGGTTGTGTTTGATATTCCCCCTTGAATGTGGAGGGGGGCAGAGTATGAGGATGAAGTCTGTACTCTTCCTGAACTATGGTGAGTGTCCACTGCTCTGAGGTGATGAGGTGCCATCTGTGGGCATAGTGACACAGTCTGCCTGCTATGTGGAGGGGGTGAGGGGTCATCCAGAAGCAGGGTGGCAATGTTCTCTAGGAAAGAGTCAAAAACCAGGCGCAGACTGTGGATGCAGAGCTGGTTGAGATTTAACCAACTGTGGCTTCTTTTGTTGCTTAGGAGGCTGCTTCCTCTTCTGTGATGCCTGATCCTGGTACTGAGAAGCAGGAGGATAGGAAGAGACAAATTTCTTCTTATTGTAGAAAGACTTCTTTGCAGGAGTCTTTTTCCTAGCAGGGTAAGCTTTTACTCTGGACAGTCTCTTTAGAGTTGTGTTTTCTGACTCTAATTGAGAGGCCTTATCTTGCCAGTCTTTGCCAAAGAGGTTTTCCCTTGTCTAAGGTATGATGCCCAGCTTATCTTGAACCCCGTTTAAGATCTGAGGCCTGAAGCCAGGCAATTCATAGAAACATGATGACAGAAAACGACCACATGGCCTATCTAGTCTGTCCTTCTATATCAACCACTACAACAGTCCCCTTTTTTTCCTTTAGAGATCATCTGTGTTTGTCCCATGCTTCTTTGAATTCAGATACTGTCCTCATCTCTACCACCTCCATTGGGAGACTAATTTCATGGATCCACCACTCTTTCCGTAAAGAAAGCACAGTTACTTACCTGTAACAGGTGATCTCTGGGAACAGCAGGAATAAGTCTTCACATATGGGTACGTCGGTACCGACGGAGTCCACGCGGGAACGCTTCCCAGCTTCCAATCAGAAAGCTTTAGGAAGCATCCCAACACGCCTGTGTGCTGCCTTCCCGCCTGCCTCTCCTCAGTTAAGTTTTAAAGCTGAGACAGAGAGAGAGCAAGGAAGGGAAAGATAGAGATAGAGAAATGCAACTCCTCGGGGAGGTGGGTGGGTTGTGAAGACCTATTCCTGCTGTTCCCAGAGATCACCAGTTACAGGTAAGTAACTGTGCTATCTCCAGGAACAAGCAGGAATGAGTCTTCACATATGGGGACTCCCAAGCTCAGATGCCCGGAGGGAGTCAGCCTGTGGCAAGTCTAGAACGAGCCATGCTATTCCTCAGGACCTCAGGCATCTTGGGGATGGAGGGTAGGAATTGAATATAGGAAAGGAGCTGTGGAACAGCTGGTTAGAACAGGGCTTCAAAGGGGAAGACCCTGTATCGAGGGCTTTTAGTAATGAGAGATTGTAATCTGGGCCTCCCTTGTTGGCATTGCACAAGTGCACTGAGCTATATCTGGATCTGATAGGAGAGCCAGTGAATGTGCTCAAGGGATACTTCACTGAGAAGTAGAAATAGCCCCAGGGGAAAACTAGGGTAACATAAGAGGTAGAGCTTCAGTGGAGACGCAGAAGGTACTATTAAAGAAAGCGTAAGCTTAGAACAACTGAAGCTCCGCAATGTCTTTCCTAAATGTGGTCAATTAGGAACGAAAAAGGCACATGGAGAGCTTCAGGGTACCTAACCTGAAAGATTATGGTAAGGAAAAAAGTTGTTAATTACCACAGGAAGTGGTTATAGCTGTAGCCCTCTAAGAATGCTGGCACAGCATTGATAGAGGTAGTGCCCAGCTGTCAGGCTTATATAGGAATGTAGGGATATCTGAACCTGACAGACAGATAGATAAGTAGGTGGATACAGATCTATCCAAAAATATATCTCATTATATCTATAAACATATATGTATATATATATATGTATATATATGTATATATATATATATATATATATACACACACATATATATCTATTTAAATATATACACCTAGAGGGTATATAGGCATAGAACTATAAGAGATATGTATGGGCAGAAGACACACCGATAGATATAGATAAGTATATATATGTATCTATATATATATCTACATATACTGTGATAAGGAAGCTTATCATAGCTCAGGAAGGGGCTATAGAAAAGGTGAAGTGTCTCTGAACAAGCAACCTGTCAGTGCTGGTAGAAATGAGAAAACAGAATTTTGCCATAAAAGACTACCAGTCCCAGAATGCACCAGGTTTCCAACAGCCATTAGAGGAGCTGAAGTGGGGAAACGTGTGTTCAATCAGGAGGGCTATGAGGTAATCCCTAAGCACTCATCTCAAAGGGCAGGGCCTGATTCAGCACAGCTGCGCTGTGTTAGGGAGGAGCACTCATCTAAGCAGAATAAGAGTAGAGTTTATTCTACAGATGACCATCTTCATGATCACCTTGGATATCCAGAGAATTGTCCTCAGTATCCTGAGAATCAGCTTGAGTTTGATCATCAATTTCATCTGAAGGATCATCAGAAGCAGAAGCCAAACCGGACGGACAGAGAGGGAAAGAGACCCTTTGGAAGAAGGAAGAGAAAAGCCTTTGAGAGGTCTAGAAGAGTCCAAAGCAGTACGTATACTGGGAGGTATTCCAAGGGCCAGCATACACCATTGGACTGGGGAATGCCAGAGGAATGGTGCTGCAGAGCTAGGAATCACCAGAGGCTACCTGAGAGGGAGACGGCTGTACGTGGAAGGGACCATAAGACCTGTGCCAGAAGGTATGTGAAGAGAGATCCAGTGTCCAGGAATCTGGATTGGAAGGCTGGACATAAGAACTGGACTACATACTGGCCAGGCTATATAGAGAGGAACTCTAGCAGCAATGGAAGCTCAGGTATGAACACTGATCTATGCCCTAGCTATAACCTTGAAAGACAGCAGGGAAACAAGTATTCTCCTGAAAATGTTCCATTGAGAGATTCATCTGTGCCAATCCATGATATTGAACCCATGCTTGTTGAACAAGGGGGAATAATAGCAGATGAGGATCCTGTTTATATGGACTGTTCTCTATCCAAACTCCGTTGGTAACTTTCTGTTATAAAGTACAGCAACCATCACAAAGAAATACAAATTTGTTCTTTAATCTACTCAGAAAAGCTCCTGAAGCAGGATTTGACCCACACAGTACAAAGCAAGCCAGCTAAGGGGTTTCAGCTGGATAACTGCTAGCAATTAAGTCTTACCTAATTGTTTGTGAGCTAGGAGAGAATCACTTCTGTATCTATGTGGGAAGTAATCAGAAGTTAACCTGAAAACAACAGTTTGTTTCTTGCTTTGTGGCTTTTCATTTGTTGTTTTCCTGATTTTGACTTTGTTTTTCCAAGTTAACACTGAAAGCAAGTAACCTAATTTATGTGCTACCAAGCATATCTGTGTTGGGAGAAATAACCCCATAAATAAATATCTTATTGGCTTTACCCAAGAGCACAACTAAATTATTGTCAGCAGCTGTGTCTGGTGTGAATGAACTACATTGTCCACAATACCTTGCAAATCATATAGATATATGCACTTGCCAAGACTGTGAAGATTCTCACCCAGGCAGCCGTCTGACAATACCTATATGAATAGGCAGGCATATAGACACATGTCTCCAGGTATAAGGATGGAGAGATGTCCATAAAACCTTATCCCCCCTGGGGATATAGGGAGAAAGATTTATCTGACAGCAAGAAGGTTGATACCTGCTTGAATAGATACATAGAGAATCCTCTTTTCCTGGTTATGACTGGCAGAGTCAGAGGAGAGGTCTCCCTGACAAGAAGTCGTCTGAATTCCCTGCAGAATTTGGGCTCTTGAATAACCAGGATGGCCTACGTGAAAATGGCAGAGGATAACTTCAGTCTGCAGACAGGAAGTCCAGGTATCTCCAGAATTGCAGTATGGAGAATGGAGAGAGGACGCCTCTGGAGGAAGATACCCTAGTGACCCGCCTATGAGGGCAAGATGGGTATTAGGCGTCCTCTAGCCGCCATTGAAGAAATTTACCTCTGACGAGAAGACCCAAGGAGATATGGGCCAAGCTAGGGATTTGGCCCTCCTTACGTTTTTCACGTAATGAAAGGCCTGAGGCGTATGCCTCAAAAGAGATTTAAAATGAGATGGTAAGGGTAGGGAATACCTGCCAGACATGAACCTGACTGGGGGAACCCCCTCCCCTAACCATCTGGGGTTATCTACTAGGCAAGATACTAATGCTCTCTAGCAAGGGCCCATAGTGCAAAGCTACTCTGTAGAGATGCAGAGAGCATGCTGCAGGTTGGTTAGAAGAAAAAACTGGCTGTGAAAAGCCAGCAGGTAACCAGCTATTCTGCCAAGGACAAGGGGGCGAAGAATAGAAGTTAACCAACCAGACTGCGATAATAGGGTTTCCCAAACGAGGTTGATAACCTGTTTGGGACTTAGCACTGAGGCGAAGAGGATTGCTAGTGGAGGGGAATCCCTGGTTCTGTAGTGAAACAAAACCAGTGGTTTAACCACTAGGAATTGCTGTATCTGCAGCAACTATCAGAGCAACATTGAAAAGTTCTTTTCCCTGCTCCTTTTTAGACTGGGAAAAAGAAAACAACAGACATGATAGGAGTCCCTATTGTCTGATGAGCTGCTCTAAGGTAACAAGGGGGGGAGACAACTCCAGAAGGGAGAATCCCCCGGTAGAAGAGGCAGAGGACGATAGGGGTTTACCCGTCTAAAGAGACACTCTTACAAAACAAATGTTGTAGTAAGAGGGAGGTAAGAGAGAGTTGCAAGAGACCGACTATGGAGGTGGTCTCGGATAGATGAGATGATACATGCCAGTACAGGGAAACAACTGTCTGTTGATAGTTGCTACCTCTCTTTCCTCCAAGAGGAAGAGGAAAATGTGTTAATGATGTGCATATCATCATAAAGACTCTTAGAGTTAGAGGAAAGATGTCTCATGAATAGATATCTAGGTAGGTTAGGATAAAAATTAGTGCAGATTCTTCAAGTGAAAAGAAGCAGACTGCCACCCTAACCCCCAACCAAGAGGGACAATGATCTATTTGAAACCCTGCGACTGCTGGGTTTGCTGACCCTATTGAGGTTGTAGATTCTTCAGACTAGGGCGATGTTTCCCCTGTTTGGGAACATCTGTATGATGGGCAGATGATGGGTAAAATCTTCTCCCCCTAGGGGAAGAAAGTTTGGTAGGACATTTCCTACCTACTGGGAAAGAAGGCGGCGTAGAACAGCCTCTGGAAAAAGGAAAGTCAGTGGATAACTGAGTAACCTGGAGTAAAGACTCCTTGTTGAAGAGATTTTCTCCAGTGCAAGGGGTATTGCCCAGTCTTTCTTGTGCCCATTTGTCCAAGTCTGAAGCTTGAAGCCAGGCTCTACGTCGTGCCCCTATAGCTATAGCAGAAGTCCTGCTAACAGACTCAAAGGAGTCTAGGGTAGCACGAGTAAGAAACCTAGAGATATTTTGAGTATGACTAACCAGTGAGGAATAGTCTGTACACCTGGGCTCTTGAAGAAAAGGAGTCAAAAGATGTAATTGCTTTGTGACCTCCTCAAGAGATAGACCCATATAAAACATATATGAGAGAATTCTTGCTGAAAGCATGGATATCTGGAAGGTTTGACGTCCAAAGGCATCTAGTGTCTTAGACTCACAACCTGGCGGACAAGAAGAGTGCTTTTTATTACTCTTCACTCGCCTCATTGCTGATTCTACCACAATGGAATGATGAGGAAGTTGAGTCTTTTGAAACCCTGGAGAGGGGGGCACCTGATATAGAAGATCAGTTGCTCTGGAAGGTGGGGGTACCTTTAAAGGAGCTTCCCACATTCGTAGAAGGAGATCCTGCAAAGAATGATGCAAAGGAAGCATTATGTTCTCCTTTGCTTTGCTAGGAACAGAGAGGTATTCTGTATTCCCATGTGTAGGATCTTGTCCAGGAATAGGAATGGCAAGTGATTTTGCCATATCCAAGAGGAAAGTCTGGAAAGAAGGATCCCCAGAGGGAACTTCCCTTGGATAGGCTAGATCTGATGAAGAACTAGCGTTGGCACCGAGGGATCTATCTAAGTATATAGGAATAGAAGATCCTGAATGGTGCAATATGGGATCCCTAGATGGTGATCGCTGGTACTGTAGATCAGGAACAGCGACAGTCGGTAACAGATCGTCCATGCTAGGGATCGATTCCAAACTCGGCATCGAGGGAAGCGAGCCTGACGAGAGAAGCATGGAAGGTACCGACAGCAATGGTAATGTGGATATCGGTACCGACTTCGGTACCGTATCGGATACCGGTGGATGAAGGCCAGCCGGTGGCAATTCTAACGGTATCGGAGGAACCGAGAGCTGCGGATCCGAAGTATCGGAACCGAGCCTTCGGTACCGACGGGAGTCGGTACCAAGGCGAGTCGGTACCCAGTCCTCCAGACTGGAGATCGATTCCAGACTCGCCATCGAAGGAAGCGAGTCTATCGATGCACGTCTGGAGGGTACCGATACTGGAATGTCAGTCTGGAGCGTATCCACCAGGCCCGCAGGTACCGAGGACGCCAGACGACGATCCTTGGTGAGGAATGTTTCAGCCAACACCAGTGCCGATGCCGGGGTATCGGTACCGCTCGAAGCGGATGCCACCACCAGGCATGGCTCAGGTATGTTTTGTGAGGAGTGAACCTCAGGAACAACCTGAAACCCCACACAGGCTTTGGAGGCCGAAGACTCCCACCGGGGTTTTGAAACCAGTGGATTCTCGAGGACAAGGCCAGAGGCATCTCTATGCTGTGCATGAGAACTGCCGCTCGAGGACTGGCTAGTCTTAACAGACTGTTTTTGGGTTACCTGATCCTGTGGAGAAGAAGATATGGTCGGTGCCCTGAAGTTGGAGGGGGACTGCGTGTCAAGGATGCGATGTTGAAAACTTTTTCTCACAATAGTATTGCCCGAGGGCTCCGGAGGAAAATGGTCAGGACCCAAGCAGGTTAGACACCAATTGTGAGTGTCTAAAAATAAAGTTGTACCGCCACAGTTTGTACATTTCTTGGGGAAAGTGGCTGGCGGTTCCATGAAGGAAATGGAGAGGCCTAGAAGGCCTGAGAAACCGTGAGACACTAAGGAAGAAAAATATTCCTTAAAAAGGAAAAATTTTACAAGAAAAGAAAAAAGAAACACCGGCGGTACCGGTGGCATCGGGGAAGGCAGTCGCAACCACAAGAAAACTAAAAAATAAAAGAAGAATTTTCTGCGGTGACAGGAGGATGTCCTGCCGGCTCCGCGGAAAAACGAAAACTGAGGAGAGGCAGTTGGGAAGGCGGGAAGGCAGCACGCGGGTGTGTTGGGATGCTTCCAAAAGCTTTCTGATTGGACGCTGGGAAGCGTTCCCGCACGGACTCCGTCGGTACCGACGTACCCATGTGTGAAGACTCATTCCTGCTTGTTCCTGGAGATATATTTCTGTATATCACTCCTAAATCTATCCCCTTTCACCTTCATCCCATGTCCCCTCATAGCACAGCTTGCTTTTAATCGAAAGAGGTCTCCTCCTGTGCATTTATGTCATGGAGGTATTTAAACATCTCAATCATATCACCTCTATCCTGTCTTTCCTCTTAAGGTGTACATATTAAGATCCTTAAGTCTGTCCTCATATGCTTTATAATGAAGACCACTAACCATTTAGTAGCCATCCTCTGTACCGACTCCAGCCTGTTTATACCCCTTTGAATGTGCGGTCTCCAGAATTGCATGCAATACTCCAAATGAGGTTGCACCAAAGACTTATACTACAGAGGCACTATCACCTCCTTTCTTCTGCTGGCAAGTCCTCTCCCTATGCACCCAAGCATCCTTCTAGCTTTTGCAGTCGCTTTTTCTACCTCTTTAGCTACTTTAAGATCATCAGACACAACCACACCTAGGTCCGCTCTTCTTTAGTGGACAAAAGTACTGCACCCCCTATACTATATTGCTCCCTTGGATTGCTGCAGCCCAAAAGCATGACCTTGCAATTTTTTTTTAAATTTATTTAAATTTTCCTGAACACAAGAATAGATCAAAACAAGAAATCCTTTAACAGAATCATTAGTATTCAAGAACAGAATAATATTCACAACAATCATATCACATCAAGAGAGAGAGAAACTAACACAGCACCCCTAAGGGGAAATAGCAAATACCAGGGAAAAAGGAGTTTAAGATAACTCCAAATTAGGGAGCATAAAAAAGCTAACCCACCTGAACTTCTTCCCCCTTTACAACATCCTCCTTATCAGAAAGAAACTGATGCAAATGAATCACGTCAGTATACACATAATCCCGACCTTCATAAGTTACTAAACATCGACAGGGAAACTTCAAGAAAAAAGAAGCCCCCAGAGCCAACATCTGGAAAAACCTGAAGCTTATATCCACAAAACAAAACATCTTTACATTTAAAATAAGCACGTATGATGCGCAATTTAAGAGATTCAGATCCGAATGTCACAACCAAAGTACAACTTTTTTCATCAGATAACCCTGCATTGTATTTAGTTTCCCCTATTTCGCCAAGTTATACTTCCTGTTAAATGTAACGACCAGACATGTGTAAACTGTCGGATGTTTTCTGTTCAATGTAAACCGCGCTGATGTCTAATAGTGCGGTATATAAGAATTGTTAATAAATAAATAAATAAATAAAATGACGTCCAGCGAATCTTGCAGGAAATCTGTTAAATTAAGGGCTACCGAATTATCCACAGGGGAAAAATCCTCCTTTGTCTTCGGCGCAACCTTAATGCCAGGAAAAAAAGAATACAATTGTACAATATCCACAGGTTCATTTAAATGTAAGATCTCAGAAAGATACTTTTTCAATAATATCTCAGGAAAGCAAATGGGTAGAGGGAAAATTCAAAAAGCGCAGGTTCCTAGCCCGCTGTTGATTCTCGAGCTGTTCCAAGCGATAGGAAACTGAGGAAATATCCTTAATAAAAGCAACATTAGAATCCCTATACGTTTGGAAGTGAGAGTCAACCCGGGCCATAGAACCGGCAACAACAGTCAATTGATTATCAATAGCTTTAACTTTAGATACATCATGTGAAAATTTACACAAAGAGGTAACAGTAGTAGTCAAACGAGTGTCAATCTTTTGAAGCACTGACCAAATATCCAACAAAGTCATCTCCCAATTAAGGGGCACAAACAAATCTTCAGAAGTGGCAGGATCCACAGGGGATAGTACCGGGGAAGTAACTTGTGGGGAAGACTCCAAAAACGTAGAAGAGTGTAGAAGTTGAGGGAAGGGAGGTGGTGTCCGGATGTCCGGGCTCAAAGAGGCCCCATCTGGAGACTGGCTAGCAGGTGGAAGGGAAGTTATGTGTTTATCCATGGGGCCGGACACCTTACCTCCATCTCCTGATGTTACCTTGGCAGCTGGCTTCGCCTTCCGTTTCCCCATTGAAAACACACAAACAATTAGCGCTCCTGAGGACCACCACAGGAGCACCAAAGGAGCACACAAGGAGCGTGTCCAACCCCTTGTGACACGCCCCTTAGGACGCAACCCCGCGGGCCGCGAACACGCAGCCGCGTATAGCTCTCACTGGGCTTTGTAGGTCTCGGGGGGGTCCTCGACGCAAGGGGTGGCTACCCACTGCCTGCAGCTGTCCCCGCAGGCGTCCAACTCCAACCGACCACGCTGCTCCGCGGCAGCTCCCAAGCAAAAGCAGTTCTCTCTCCCATGACTTTGCATTTTTTAACATTAAATCTCAGCTGCCAAATTCTAGACCATTCTTCAAGCTTAGCTAGATCCCTCCTTATGTTATGTACACCTTCCTGGGTGTCTACTCTATTGCAGTTTTTGGCATCATCCGCAAAGAGGCAAACCTTACCAGACAGCCCTTCCTCTATATCACTAACAAAGATGTTAAAAAGAATCGGACCAAGGACAGACCCCTGGGGCACACCACTGGTAACCACCTTCTCCTCAGAGTGAGCTCCATTTACTTGTATCCTGTCGCCTCCCACTCAACCTATTTCTAACCCAAGCAGTAACTTTAGGATCCATCCTTAGGGTGATCTGTTTGTCTATAAGTCGCCTGTGAGGAATGGTGTCAAAGGCTTTACTGAAATCTAAATACCCCACATCTAGGGCTCTCCCTCGGTCCAATTCCCTGGTCACCCAGTCAAAGAAAACAATCAGATTTGTCTGACAAGACCTGCCTCTGGTGAATCCATGCTGCCTCGGATCCTGTAATCCGCTGGACTCCAGAAACGTCACTATTTTCTCTTTCAGCAACGCTTTCATAATTTACTCACCAGTGAAGTTAAACTAACCGGCCTGTAGTTTCAACCACATCCTTACTTCCACTTTTGTGTAAAGGGACCACCTGTGCCTCTCCAGTCCTTTGGCACCACTCCTGACTCTAACGAGGCATTGAAAAGGTCAGTCAGTGGAGCTGCTAGAACAGTGGTTCTCAACCTTTTTTGTACCGTGACCCCTTTTACCATTGGTCAACATGTGATGACCCCCAATGATAAAATCAAATGCGTCTCTCTTCCTTTACCTTTAACGCATTGTCGCTGTAATCATTTGTTGAATTATTAATATATTATAGGCCTTTGCAATATGTTTTTATTTTTAACATTTATTTAAACCACAATATAATTAATCACAATAACAAATAACAATACTTGATTTCAAAATTATGATGATTTTGTAGTCAAATCACTACTAATATGATCTAAAATTATTTTTTCTACCTTTGTCGTCTAATTTATTCTCCAATCATGCTGGTCCCGATCTGAGGCTTTTGCTTTCCTGTCTTCTCTTAGCTCTCTTCCTGTGGTCTATGGTCCATCTGCCATTTCTTATCTCTTCTTTTGTTTTCTTCACATCAGCCTATTTCCAGTCCCCTTCTAGTCCAAATACCATGGCAGCCCCTCTCAGCATCCACTCCCATTCTCCCATCCCCTCGCATCAGCCCATTTGTAGCCCTAGCCCTCCGTTTTCTTCCAAGACCAGCAGCTCTATCTTCCCTGCCCCATCATCAGCCCATTTCCAGTTGAAGCCCCCCCAATCAGCTCACTTCCACTGCTAGTCCCCCCTGAACCCCATTACCAGTGATAAGCTCCCCTAATCAGCACATTACTAGTCCCACCCCCCACTGACCAGTCCATTCCCGGTCCTAGCCTTCTCTAATCAACCCATTAGCAGTCCTAGCCCCCACCCGATCTGCCCATTACCAGTGCTAGCCCCCTCCCATCAGCCCATTATAATCCTAACCCGCACTGTCTCTCCCCTCTGTCCAGCATTTATTCCGTCTGTCCAGTATGTCCCCGTCTCTCCCCTCCCTCTATGTCAGCCCCTCTCTCCCTCCATGTCAGCCCTCCCACCCTCCATGCTAGCCCCATCCCTCCATGTCAGCCCCGTTGCAGGTTCCCTGCTCCCTCCTCCCCTCTCCCTATGTCTGCCTGCTACTGTTTTTCTGCAGCCGCGGTTCCGTGTCTCTTAGGGAACCGCAGCTGTGCCAGTAAAGCTGTTGTGAAGCCTTCCTGCCTCTTGACTGGCTCTGTGCAGCATTGTCCCACCTCTAAAGGAAGTTGTTTACCACTTCCTTTGGAGGCAGGACAATGCTGCACGGAGCCCGTCGAGAGACGGGAAGGCTCCGCAACATTTTCACAGGCACAGCCGTGGTTCCCTAAGAGACAGGGAGTCGCGGCTGCAGAAGAAGGGAGGCGGTGAGTTTGCCGCTGCCAAGAAGCGGACTCGGCAGCA
Organism: Ichthyophis bannanicus; assembly: GCA_033557465.1. Lineage (NCBI taxonomy): Eukaryota > Metazoa > Chordata > Amphibia > Gymnophiona > Ichthyophiidae > Ichthyophis > Ichthyophis bannanicus. Next base: position 254,521,415 of record CM066044.1, read on the forward strand.
GCAGCAACTTATGCAATTTTTTATTTTTTTTAACTGGAGTGAGGCGACCCCTGCTAAATCCTGTGGCAACCCCCATAGGGGCTGCGACCCACAGGTCGAGAACCGCTGTGCTAGAACGTCCCCAAGTTCCCTCAGTATTCTAGAGTGTATCCCATCTGGTACCATCGCTGTGTCTACTTTTAAGTTTAGCCAATTTCTCACAAACAGTCTTCTGAAAATTGTTCAAGATGCCCCTCACTTCTGTTCCTGTTTGTGGGTGTTTTCTGAGGTCCTGCTCCTAGTTCTTCATCTGTGAACACAGAACAGAAATATTTGTTAAGCAATTCTGCTTTATCCTCATCAGCTTCTACATATTCCTCCCTTCACCCTTGAGTCTGACAATACCACTTTTGCTCTTCCTTTTTTCACTAGCATATCTTTGAAGGATAAGGTGGTATACAAATCTGGCTAAATAAATAAATATCTGAAAAATGCCTTATCCCCCATTTTACTGTATTGGCTATTTCCGCCTCTTTTTGAATCTTTGCTTTCTTGATTACTTTGCTAGCTTCTGTAAGTTTTTCCAAATGTAGATGCCTATCTTCTTCTCTCTGTGATCTCTTGTATTTCATGAAGGCCTCCCTCTTTTTCTTCACTTTTTCAGCTACTTCTTCTGAAAACCATAGTGGTCCCCTTTTCCTTTTACCTTTACACTTAAAATATCCCCTTTTCAGTTTAGCCCACTGTTTTTCTACATCCCCCAACTGTTCCCATCCCGCTAACGACTCCCTGAGGTATTGGCCCATCTTGGCAAAGTTAGTTTTCCTAAAGTCTAAGACCCTTGCTTTTGAATGGATTTTAACAGCCCTAGTCCTAATACTGAACCACACCATCTGGTAATCACTGGATGCAAAATGATCTCCCACTATAACATTAGAAATACTTTCACCATTGGTAAGCACAAAGTCCAGTATGGCCCCTTCACATGTGGGTTCTGTTACCAGTTGCCTGAATAGTTCTCCCTGTAGAGAGTCCAGGATCTCCTTACTTCTAAATGATACTGCAGCAGGATTGTGCCAATCAACATCTGGCATATTGAAATCTCCTATCAGTAGCACTTCCCCTTTCCTAGCAATGCTGCGTATGTCTTCAATTAACTCTGTCCACCTCTTCCTCCTGTGAGGGAGGTCTGTATATCACACTAATGCAAATAGATTTCTCTTTCCCTCTTTCTAGTTTAACCCACAGTGCCTCCTCTCTCCCTTTTAAGCTCTTTAGTTCCAAAGCTTTAATATTTTTTACATATAGTAACACTCCTCCTCTCGTTCTTCCTACCCTGTCCTTTCTGAATAAAGTATAGCCTGGTATAGTTACATCCCAGTCATGTTTTTCTGTGAACCATGTTTCTGTAACTGCCACTAAATCCAAGTCAGCCTCTCCCATTAAAGCTTCAACATCTGGGATCTCATTTCCTGTGCTATGAGCATTTATACACACCATTTTCCACATGTTGTTCCTTTTGCCTATTTCCATATAGGTATTTAATGTTTCACTTACCTGGGGGCTTTCTTCACCCATCCCCAATGAATTTAGTTTAAAACCCTCTTCAGTAGATTAGCCAGTTTGCTACTGAAGACAAGTCGACCTTTCTTGGACAGATGGACTCCATTTCTGCTCTGCAACCCTTGGAACAGCATGCCATGGTCCAGAAAACCAAAACACTCTTGATGATACCATCCACGCAGCCATGCATTCATCTCCAGGATGCGAGCTTCTCTGCCTTGGCCTTTACCCTCAACAGGGAGGATTGAAGAGAACACCACCTGCACCCCTATCTGCTTCACCCTCTGTCCCAGAGCCATGAAGTCACTTTTGATATGCTCAGAGGGATACCTGGCAGTAGCATTTGTGCTGACATGGATTAGCAACACTGGGTAATAGTCAGTGGGCTTAATGAGTTTCGGCAAATTCTCTGTAACATCTTGGATTTTGGCACCTGGCAGACAGCATACCTCTCTGGACATCAAGTCTGGTCGGCAGATGGATGCCTCAGTAACCCTCAGAAGAGAGCGTCACCAACCATCACTGATTCTGCAACTTTGGAGTGCTCATGTTCTGGTTCTTCCCTTTCCAGGGATGCTTTCACCTCCTCCACTTCCCAAGGCTTCATAATGGTTCTTCAATTCAAGGGCTGGAGAAGTTGAATTAGTGATTCTGCAGGCCCTGGTGACTTGTGTCCAACCTTCATCATTCTGTAGGCTCCCATCTTCTCCTCTGCTGGAGAGCTTGGATGTTGCAAGAAGCATCTCATCAATGTTTCTCAGCCTCGCCACCTCCTCTGAGTTCCTCCATTTGTTTCCTGAGAGCTTCTGCCTGCAGGCATCCTGCACATGGAACTGGTCCTTCAACTGGCATTGGGACCTGTCAGACGGCTGCCTGGGTGAGAATCTTCACACTCTTGGCAAGTGTATATTTCTATATAATTTGCAAGGTATTGTGGGCAATGTAGTTCATTCACACCAGACACAGCTGCTGACAATAATTTAGTTGTGCTCTTGGGTAAAGCCAATAAGATATTTATTTATGGGGTTATTTCTCCCAACACAGATATGCTTGGTAGCACATAAATTAGGTTACTTGCTTTCAGTGTTAACTTGGAAAAACAAAGTTAAAATCAGGAAAACAACAAATGAAAAGCCACAAAGCAAGAAACAAACTGTTCTTTTCAGGTTAACTTCTGATTACTTCCCACATAGATACAGAAGTGATTCTCTCCTAGCTCACAAGCAATTAGGTAAGGCTTAATTGCTAGCAGTTACCAGCTGAAACCCCTTAGCTGGCTTGCCTTCCACTGTGTGGGTCAAATCCTGCTTCAGGAGCTTTTCTGAGTAGATTAAAGAACAAATTTGTATTTCTTTGTGATGGTTGCTGTACTTTATAACAGAAAGTTACCAACGGAGTTTAGATAGAGAGCAGTCCATATAAACAAGATCCTCATCTGCTATTATTCCCCCTTGTTCAACAAGCATGGGTTCAATATCATGGATTGGCACAGATGAATCTCTCAATGGAGCATTTTCAGGAGAATACTTGTTTCCCTGCTGTCTTTCAAGGTTATAGCTAGGGCATAGATCAGTGTTCATACCTGAGCTTCCATTGCTGCTAGAGTTCCTCTCTATATAGCCTGGCCAGTATGTAGTCCAGTTCTTATGTCCAGCCTTCCAATCCAGATCCCTGGACACTGGATCTCTCTTCACATACCTTCTGGCACAGGTCTTAGGGTCCCTTCCACGTGCAGCCGTCTCCCTCACAGGTAGCCTCTGGTGATTCCTAGCTCTGCAGCACCATTCCTCTGGCTTTCCCCAGTCCAATGGTGTATGCTGGCCCTTGGAATACCTCCCAGTATACGTACTGCTTTGGTCTCTTCTAGACCTCTCAAAGGCTTTTCTCTTCCTTCTTCCAAAGGGTCTCTTTCCCTCTCTGTCCGTCCGGTTTGGCTTCTGCTTCTGATGATCCTTCAGATGAAACTGATGATCAAACTCAAGCTGATTCTCAGGATACTGAGGACAATTCTCTGGATATCCAAGGTGATCATGAAGATGATCATCTGTAGAATAAACTCTACTCTTATTCTGCTTAGATGAGTGCTCCTCCCTAACACAGCGCAGCTGTGCTGAATCAGGCCCTTCCCCTTTGAGATGAGTGCTTAGGGATTACCTCATAGCCCTCCTGATTAAACACACGTTTCCCCACTTGAGCTCCTCTAATGGCTGTTGGAAACCTGGTGCATTCTGGGACTGGTAGTCTTTTATGGGAAAATTCTGTTTTCATATTTCTACCAGAACTGACAGGTTGCTTGTTCAGAGTCACTTCACCTTTCCTATAGCTCCTTCCTGAGCTATGATAAGCTTCCTTATCACAGACCTCTGTCTGGACAGATGTAGAAGCTGTAATGGGGGCAACAGATTTGGCGATACGATTTTTCCCAGCCATTGTTCAGTCGGTGGAGCTTAGGTATTTGTTAAAGAAAAAGCTGCTAAATTTAAGTGTGTTCAAAATGTGCTGTTCCAAGTCCCTGTGTGTAGCTAATTGGGGAGGTGCCCTATATAAAGCAAGACTGCTCACTAGGGGTGGGTGGGGGGTAGAGAGGGAACTAACATCTGATGAGGTGTCAGTAGCTTTAAAGAGCTGAGAAAGATACTAAAGCATAAACCTACCCCACTAAAGAAAATATTTCCCCTTTTAAACTAAAGCACCAAAAAGAATGCAACTTTGTTTTAAAAATGTACTAAAACCCTTTTAAGAGTTTCCAGGCAGAGAGCTGTAATTTAAAAAGCTACAAACTCTTACCTTTGCTTGAAATGTATAGCCCCTGTTAGGAATGTGCACCAATGCATATTGCTGAGGCTCTGCTTGTGCATTCAAAAGCATTGAAGGCAGTCCTATTGACAAACTTCAATAAATTTTGGATATGCTTAACTAGAGTGATATAATCTGCCCTCTTGTCATCTGGGAGGAGAGGGGCAAAGGCCTTGAGATCCCTGGAGACCTCTTGCAGGAATATTCCCATATAGAGGATGTAGGAGTTAATTCTAGCCAAGAGCATTGATGCATCGACGCCCAAAGGTTTTGAGAGTTCTCGATTCTCTACCTGGAGGATTAGAGGAGTGAGTCTTCGAGCCTTTGATTCGGTGCATCACCGATTCCACCACCATGAAGTGGTGGGGAAGCTGTGGCTTTTGGAAGCTGGGACACTCCGTTCACAATACATGCTATTTATTTGTTTGTTTCTTTTTATATACCGCTTTATCTTGGTAATTAGAGCGGTTTATAAAGAACATTTTAACTACTGTGCAATGCAGTTTACAAGGAGCAATTACAGAGAACAGTTACAATTAACAATAAAATGCAATAACTATTTACATGAAGAAGATCATTAGTCGTTAAGGGTGATTTACATGAGATGTCAGATTTCAGGTGAGACCGTGAGAGGCGTCTCCCACATTCGTAGCATAAGGTCATGAAGGATGCAACTGACCGGTAAGGTGGCTGCCTCTTTGGGTGCTGTTGGGTATTGGAGGCTCTCTAGTTCCTTCGCCCTTGGCTCCTTCTCCGATGTTACCGTGATAGAGAGACCCTTAGCTAGGTCATAAATGAATTCCTGGAAGGCCATGTCTTCCAGAGGCAACACAGAAACATGATGGCAGAAAAAGACCACATGACCTATCTAGTCTGCCCTTCCATATCACCCACTACAACAGTCCCCTTTTTTCCTTTAGAGATCTTGTGTTTGTCCCATGCTTTTTTGAATTCAGATACTGTCCTCATCTCTACCACTTCCACTAGGAGACTATTCCATGCATCTACCACTCTTTCCGTAAAGTGCAGTTACTCACCTATAACAGGTGTTCTCCAGGGACAGCAGGAATCAGTCCTCACTTATGGGTGATGTCGGCACCGACGGAGCCCATGCGGAACAATTCTCCAGCTTTCAAAGAAAGCCTTTAGGATTGCTGCCACGCATGCGAGGTCCTCTTCCCGCCCAACGGTGCCATCTTGCTCAGTCAGGTCCTATAGCTAGAGCCCTACTAAGTGGATGGCAAGGGAAGGATAAGAATAGCAACTCTTAGGGGGAGGTGGGAGGGTAGTGAGGACCAATTCCTGCTGTCCCTGGAGAACACCTGTTACAGGTAACTATGCTTTCTCTAGGAACAAGCAGGAAGTCGGTCCTCATTTATGGGACTCCCCAGCTACATGCTACCGAAATCTATAAGCAAAGCGCCTCCCCGAAGCCATGAGCAGATGCTGACGATCTGAAGGGAGCCTGAGTCCTTGGGGGGGCCAAGCTCCCGGTAGCCGCAGAAGAAGGGTCGGAGGGCAGGAGTTGCTTATACCCCGAAAAGATTACGGAGTACAGCCGTACTGAAGGCGCTGTCCCGGCAGGACTCCCTTCTCCAGGCAGTAGTGTGAAGCGAAGGTATTCGCTGAAGACCAGGTCAGAGCCCGGCAGACGTCCATCAGAGGCACTGAGCACAGCGAAGTCACCGATGCTGCCTTGGCAGGGATGCCATGTATGGTGACTCGTCGATCCAGCGGGGCCCCAGCCTTTGCTTGGGCAAAAGCGATGCAGTCCGCCACCCAGATGGAGAGGTTGCACTTGGTGACTGCAAGCCCCAGACAGTTGGGATCATAGGCGATGAAGAGCCGGTCGGACTTGCGATGACCCTGGATGCGCTGCAGGTAGAAGGCTAGAGCCCGTGAGGTCTCGGGGAAAAAAGTCGGTAAGACTATCTCTTGGTTGAGATGGAAATCTGAGACAACTTTCGGTAGGAACTTGGGGTGAGTGCGAAGGACCACCCTGTTCCTGTAAAACCTGGTGCAGGGGACCTCGACCATGACGGCTTGAAGTTTGCTGACTTGCCAAGCCGAGGTCCGTGCCTCCAGGAAGACTACCTTCCAGGAGAGGTGCCGAAGTGAGCACATCACCATTGACTCAAAATGCGGCTGCATCAGCTGCATGAGCATGAAGTTCAGGACCCACTCTGCAGCGGAGGCTGGACGGGTGGCTTGGAGAGTAAAAGTCCCTGCATGAAGAGGGAGATCAATGGCTGGCCCGAGAGGGGTTTACCCTAGACGGGGAAGTGGTTGGCTGAAATGGCGCTCAGGTGAACCCTGACCGAATTAGATTTCAGCCCCACCTGCAAGAGGTGGAGGAGGTACTGGAGAACCCACCGGGTGGAACAGGAGAATGGATTGATCTTGAGCCCGGAACACTAGACCAAGAAGCACTGCCACTTGAGGGCACAGGCCCGTCTTGTCGAGTCTTTCCTCGATGTGAGCAGGACTTCCTCGATCTTCTCTGGGAGGTGCAGTGAGGCTAAAGAAACCCATTCAGCCATCAGGCTGCTAGGGATAGCGAGTCCAGGTGAAGCATCCATCCCTCCTCCTGCGTCAGCAGGCCCGGAGCACTGCCCAGGGGGACCGGGGGCTCTGACAAGAGTCAGAGTAGAAGAAGGAACCAAGGCTGTTGAGGCCACGAGGGAGCCATGAGAATCACTGATGCTCAGTCCCACTGAATCTTGTGGAGGGTCCTCGCTATGAGGGGAGTGGAGGGAAACGCATACTGAAGTCCGGATGTCCAGTTCAGGAGGAACGCGTCCGGGGCTTCCCTGATCAGGTGCGGTATCGGCCCGCAAAAGTGGGGAAGCTGTGCGTTCGCCAGGCTGGTGAACAGGTCTATGGACAGAGCCCCCCAGCGGAGAAACAGGTGGAGAACCACCTCTGGACATGGACGCCACTCGTGCGGATGGAGAAGCCTGTTGAGCCTGTCCACGAGGATATTTTCTTGTCCCAGGCGGTAGACAGCTCTTAGGGTCAATGCCCCAGCGCACTGCGAAAGAGCAGAGGAGGACTGCCTCCCGATAGAGGAGGCGGGAGCCTGAACCCCCTTCCTTGTTTATGTAGAACATCGTAACCTTGTTGTCGGTTTGCATGAGCACTAACTTGCCTCGCAAGTGGTGCTCAAAGACTTTCAAGGCCAACCAGACCAACTGAAGATCGAGCAGGTTGATCTGCTGCTGGGATTCCTCGGGTGACCACAGTTCCTAGGTACGGAGGCTGTCGCAGTGGGCTCCCCAGCCTGACAGCGAGGCATCAGTCGTCAAGATGAGCTCGTGTTGCAGAGCCTGGAAGGGCTTGTCCCGAAGTAAGCTTCGGAGATTCTGCCACCAATCCAGGGAACTGGATAGGCTGCACGAGACCAAGATGGGATCCCGGAGTCGGCCCGAGGCTTGGGACCATTGCCCTTTGAGGCACTATTGAGCTGCTCGCATATGCATGCGAGCGTGGTACAGTCGAGGCCATGTGCCTCAGAAGGCGCAGCATGGCTCGTGCCGACACCCTGGTACTGCTTTGGATCTCGGCAGCCAGAGTGTGGAAATGGTCCATACGTACTCGAGGGAGGAAGGCGGTCACCCACTCCGTGTTGAGCAATGCGCTGATGAACTCCAGTGCCCGCACCAGTTCGAGGTAGGACTTGGAGTAGTTGATCAGGAAGCCAAAGCGCTCAAGGAGGAGGACTGTGCATGATGCTGAGAGGCATGCCTCCTCGGCCGATGCACCTGTGACGAACCAATCGTCTAGGTACTCAAATCCCACCTTTTCCTCCAATACTACCCAACCAGAAATTGAACCTAGATATCCCCTCTGAAGAAATGACCCACTCTAGAAAGACCCTTACACTCGTTATGTGATTTTTACCTAACCTTATTCCGTGTAAATATCTCATGTATATAGTTAACCCCTGTTATCCAAGTTTGCACTCCTGTTCGATGTAAAACCAGACAGATTGTTGTTATGGTCGTTGTGTTATGATATAAACCGCGCTGATACCGAATAGCGCGGTATATAAGAAATTGTAATAAATAAATAAATAAATAGGTAAGGGTAGACTGATATGCCCTGCAGCCGGAGGTAGGCTGCGGTCGCCGACAAGCATTTGGTGAAGACTCGTGGAGCAGACTCGAGCCCGAAGGGGAGCACACTGTACTGATAGTGATCCTCTTGTACCCTGAAACACAGGTACTTCCTGTGCTTGGGTGAACAGGGATGTGGGCGTAAGTGTCTCTGAGATCCAAGGAGCATAGCCAATCGATCTGCCAGAGGAAGGGTGGCAGGACACCAAGCGATAACATTCTGAACTTCTCCCGCACCTAAAATTTGTTCAGGTTCCTGAGATCAAGGATGGGGCACAGGCCCCCTGTCCTCTTCGGAAACAGTAGTTACTCACCTGTAACAGGTGTTCTCCAGGAGCAGCAGGAATCAGTCCTCACATTTAGCTGTATTTTATTTAGCTGTATTTATATCCCGCTTTTCACCGGGTCAATGCGGTCAATTGGGAGATATATTTAACACGAGGGGATATGACACACATACGCTAATACTTACAGGGAACATGGGCAATGTAAGTGGCTTGCCCAAGACCACAAGGAGTGCCTATAGGACTAGAAATCCCAGTCCCTCCGGCCTGAGATTGCTGTCCCCAGGTGGGACTTGAACCCCCGGCCCTCCGGCCTGAAGTACCTTGTCCTAACCACTAGGCCACTCCTCCCACCACTCACATATGGGTGACGTCAGCGCCGACGGAGCCCCCATGCGAAGCATTTCCCCAGCTTTCAAAGAAAGCCTTTGGGAATGCAGCACGCATGCGCGGTCCCCTTCCCGCCCAAGGGTGCCATCTTGCTCAGTCTGATGACATAGCTAAAGACAACAAAAAACAAAATAAATCATATGACTGCAACTCCAAGGGGAGGAGGGAGGGTTGTGAGGACTGATTCCTGCTGCTCCTGGAGAACACCTGCTACAGGTGAGTAACTACTCTTTCTCCAGGACCAAGCAGGAAGTCAGTCCTCACATATGGGACTCCCCAGCTTACGGCTACCGGGGACCCAAAGCTGAAAAAATGAGCTCCCTCTAGAGCCTCAGCATGTGCGAAAAGAATGAGAACGCCCCCGAACGGTAGCCCAACACCAGGGCCGGAGGGTAGGAGTTGCGTAAACCTCAAAGAGATTATGGAGTACAGCCTGTCCGAAAGCACTGTCCCTGCGGGACTCCCTCTCGAGGCAGTAGTGGGCCGCAAAAGTCTGGCATGAAGACCAAGCAGCGGCCCTGCAGATGTCTGCCAACGGAACACAGCGGAGATGAGCCACTGACACAGCCTTCGCCCTGACACGGTGAGCCGTGACTCGACCCTGAAAGGAGAGGCCGGCTGCCCTGTAAGCCCAGGCAATACAGTCTGCTACCCAAATGGACAATGTACACTTGGAGACAGGTAACCCCAACTTATTAGGGTCAAAAGAGACAAAGAGCTGAACAGCCCTTCGGTGTCCCTGCGTACGGGCAAGGTAGAAGGACAACGCCCTCCTACAGTTCAGGGTATGCAAGACCATCTCAGCCCGGCTGGCATGCGGCCTGGGAAATAAAGTCGGAAGAACCACCTCCTGATTGAGGTGGAAGGAGGAGACAACCTTTGGAAGGAACTTAGGGTGAGTCTGTAAGACTACTCTGTTCCTATAGAACCTACTGTATGGTGCATCTGACACCAGGGCTTAAAGCTCGCTCACTCGCCTTGCTGAGGTACAAGCTACCAAAAACGCTTTCCAGGAGAGAAAGCGCAAAGGACAAGTAGCCATAGGCTCAAATGGTGGGCAAGTAAGTTGTTGCAAGACCACATTCAAATCCCACTCAGGGCACTGTTCCCTCTAAGCTGTGCGCGTGTGCGCGCGCACACACCTCACCGAGCGAGCGCACATACTTTACAACAGAGCGCACAAAAATTACGGTTCTGATTCTGATAGAAAACAACACAGACGTCTTAAAATTTAAAAGTTGTGATTGTAATTACTAGAAATTTTCCGCTTCATTTAGTAATCGTCTATTTTCATTTAATTTGATTAAAATCAATGTGGTGTATATACTGTATTCTGACGTGTAGTCAAATTTTAAAATACATAACTCTGAGTGTCGTTATGTGGCGCACAAAAATTTAACCTTCCTTCAAAAGCTGCACAGCTGATATTTTATGCGCACACAACCTACAGAAAATTAGAGGGAACATTGACTCAGGGGCAGGCGGACGAATTGGAGGCTTAAGCAAAAGTAGGCCTCTGAGGAAGCGAGCCACCAAAGAGTGGCTTGAGAGAGACTGACCCTCCACCGGTGAGTGGTGCGCTGAGAGAGCACTGAGATGGACCCTAACAGAGTTGCATTTAAGGCCTAGGTTGGACAGGTGAAGCAAATATTGCAGCAGCACCACTGGTACCAGGCATGAGAAAGGATCCTCCTTGCGTTGAGCACACCAGGTGGAGAACCAACGCCACTTAAGGGCATATGACTTCTGGGTGGACTGCCTCCTAGAGGCCAAGACCACGTCCTCCACTTCCCTAGGCAGCAGTAAGGGTGCTAGAGCTATGCTTTCAGCAGCCAGGCCATCAGATTGAGGGACTGGAGGTTGGGGTGTAAGAGAGATCCCTGCTCCTGAGACAGGAGATCGGGTTGCATCCCCAGAGGAAGAGGAGTGTCCACCGCTAGTTGCAAAAGAAGGGGGAACCACGGTTGCCTTGGCCATCTGGGGGCCACCAGGATCACCGAGGCCTTGTCCCGGATCACTTTGAACAGTGTCTTGGGCACTAGAAGCGTGGGAGGAAACGCATATAGGAGGCCTATAGACCATGGAATGAGAAACGCATCCGCTGCTACTCTGACAGGATGCGGTTGTCTGGAGCAGAACCTGGGCAGTTGACGGTTCAGTGGACTGGCAAAGAGATCTATGGTGGGAAGACCCCATCTTAGGAAGATCTGTTGAACCACCAGAGGATTCAACTGCCATTCGTGTGGCTGTAGGATCCTGCTCAACCTGTCTGCCAGGTAATTCTCCTGTCCAGGGAGATAGACCGCCTTGAGAAGTATGTCATGATTGACTGCCCAGGAGCACAGGTCCTGTGCTTCCTGACAGAGAGGTCGGGACCCTGTGCCCCCCTGTTTTTTCACATAGAACATAGCAACTTGATTGTCCGTCTGAACTAAGATGGAATGGTGAGAGAGGACATGAGAGAAAGTCCGCAGGGCTAAGCGGATCGCTCTGAGCTCTAAGAAATTGATCTGCTGTGCAGTCTCCCAAGGAGACCACAGGCCCTGGGTGCATGCTCCCTGGCAATGTGCACCCCAACCTTGAAGAGAAGCATCGGTGGTCAGCACTTGTGAGTGTGCAGGTGCCTGGAAAGGCACCCCTTGCATCAGATTCGGAAGATGAAGCCACCACCGCAGAGAAGACGCTAGAAGCTTGGACATCCTCACCTTGTCCATCAGGTTTCCTGTGGCCTGCAGCCACTGGGTTCTGAGGCCCCACTGGGCTGGCCTCATGTGTAGATGGGTTTTCGGAGTTACATTGGCAGTGGATGCCATGTGGCCTAAGAGCCTCAGGAATTGTCTGGTGGAGACTAGAGAATTGCTGTGGAATTGTCTGGCCAGATCCATCAGTCTGTGGGCTCTGTCCACAAGTAAAAAGGCCTTTGCTTGAAGGGTGTCCAGTCTTGCTTCTATGAACTCCATGTTTTGTGAGGGACGCAAAGCGGACTTTGCGAAGTTTATGACAAACCCCAGATGCTGGAGAAGAGAGACAGTGCGGAGGGTGGCTTGATTGGTCTCCTGTGGAGACTGACCCCTGATGAGCCAGTCGTCTAGGTATGGAAAGACAAAGAGTCCTTGAATCCTGAGGTAGGCCGCCACCACCGCCAGGCACTTGGTGAAAACCCTGGGGGCAGAGGTTAGGCCAAAAGGGAGTACCCTGTACTGGTAATGGTTTCCTCCCACTACAAATCAGAGATATTGTCTGTGGTCTGGATGAATAAGGATGTGAGCATAAGGAGCATAGCCAATCTCCCTGCTGGAGGTAGGGCAGCAGGATTCCAAGGTTAAGCATCTTGAACTTTTCCCTCTCCAGGAACTTGTTGAGATTCCGCAAGTCTAGGATGGGCCTGAGGCCTCCTGTCCTTTTGGGTACTAGAAAGTACCTGGAATAGAAGCCTTGACCTCTCAGGTGATGGGGCACCGGTTCCACCGCCTGCTCCTTTAGAAGACTTGCTAACTCCTGCAGGAGTAGATCCCTGTGCAGAGGGAGTCTTGGAGGTTCCCCTGGAAAGTAGGAGGGAGGAACCTGGTGGAAGTGGAGGAGATAGCCCCTCTGGACTATGCTTAGCACCCAGGTATCCCTTGTTACGGCTGACCACCTGTGGGCATACTGGGCCAGCCGGCCTTCTGTGCTGAGAGGGGCCAGCTGAGGAGGAGAGGCTATGCCACTGGAGTTAAAACCCTGCTCCCTGCTGTGCAGGAGCCGGTGCTGGTGGCTTGGGGGTTTTCTGCCTATGGGGCCCATGTCCCTGCCCCTTGGCCTGCTGACCCGGTTGGAAACTATGGAGGCCTGGAAGTGAGGGTAGGATTTGTAGGCAGATGACTTCCTCGGGTAAAAGGTCTTTTCCCCCGAGCCCTTCTTCTGAGAAGGGGCAGAGGTTTTCCTGGACAGCCTTGTCCGGGTGAGAGCCTCGGACTCGAGTTCTGCAGCCTTTTCAGCCATGGGCTTGCCAAAGAGGTTTTCACTTCGGCAGGGGACATCAAGCAACTTGTCCTGAACCCATGGCTCGAGGTCCGATGACTGTAGCCAGGCCTGATGGCATGCACCGATGCTGGCCACGGCTACTCGGGCCGAAGCCTCAAAGCCAGCATAGACTGCTCGAGAGATAAACTTCGAGCACTCCCGATCCCCGATGACAGGGCTTTGAACCTCTGCAAAGGTTCCTTGGAGAGACCAGCAGAGAATCCGGAAATCTCCTTTGCCAGGTCTTGAAGGTACATGCCCACATACAGCTGGTAGGTCTGGACACGGCAAGCAAGTATAGAGCCCTGGAAGCACTTTCTACCGAGGGCATCCAGGTTCCAGGCCTCCCGGCCGGGAGGCACCAAGGAGTGCATCTTCTGACTCTTCAGATGATGCATGGCCGATTCCACAAACATGGAGTGGTGCGGTAGCTGTGCCTTCTGGAACCCGGGGCTCTTGCTGACTTGATAGATGGAATCGACCCACTTGCTCAGAACTGGCGTCGAGGCCAGCGCCTCCCACATGCGGAAGAGCAACCGTTCCAGCATCGAAGGAACCGGTACAGTAAAGGCCTCCTTGGGAGAAGAGTCATACTGCAGGGCCTCGAGCTCCTCGGCTCGAGGCTCCTCCTCGGGGTCCATGGGGAAGGCCAAGACCTTGGCCATGTCCCGCACGAAGTCTGAGAACCAGGTGTCCTCTGGGGGGGGGACTGTCTCCGAGGCTCAGACTCCGGTGAGTCCGAAGGGACACACCGGGTCCGAAACGTGTCCGGGGACTCCTCGTCCTCTGTTTCCCAGCCCGACCCCTTGGAGGAGGAATCGAGCGGCTCCGGTCGGGCAGGCACCAATGCCATTCGCCCCGACGCCGAGAGTACCGGCGTCGACGACCTCGGTCCCGAACGGGAGGCCGAGGGAGACCTTGGCCGAGGATCGACTCGAGAGCGCATGGACTCGAGGATCGGCTCGGCCTCCGGGGTCGACTTGGATGTCAATGTCCCGGTGGTTGGGGCAGAAGCACCGGTGAGACCGGCGATCAGTGCCCGCTGCTGTTCCATTTATTTTATTTATTTAGACAGATTTGTATGCCACCTTTTCCTTCAATCAAGGTGGTCACGTCACATCACAATTGGAGGGTTACATTTAACATTAGGGTACGTGTAATCATTTAGACAGCACAGTTTGTCAGACGGCTGCCTGGGTGAGAATCTTCACAGTCTTGGCAATGCATATATCTATATAATTTGCAAGGTATTGTGGGCAATGTAGTTCATTCACACCAGACACAGCTGCTGACAATAATTTAGTTGTGCTCTTGGGTAAAGCCAATAAGATATTTATTTATGGGGTTATTTCTCCCAACACAGATATGCTTGGTAGCACATAAAATCAGGTAACTTGCTTTCAGTGTTAACTTGGAAAAACAAAGTCAAAATCAGGAAAACAACAAATGAAAAGCCACAAAGCAAGAAACAAACTGTTCTTTTCAGGTTAACTTCTGATTACTTCCCACATAGATTCAGAAGTGATTCTCTCCTAGCTCACAAGCAATTAGGTAAGGCTTAATTGCTAGCAGTTATCCAGCTGAAACCCCTTAGCTGGCTTGCTTTCTACTGTGTGGGTCAAATCCTGCTTCAGGAGCTTTTCTGAGTAGATTAAAGAACAAATTTGTATTTCTTTGTGATGGTTGCTGTACTTTGTAACAGAAAGTTACCAACGGAGTTTAGATAGAGAGCAATCCATATAAACACATTCTTCATCTGCAATCATTCCCCCATCTTCAACAAGCATAGGTTCAATATCATGGATTGGCACAGATGAATCTCTCAATGGAGCACTTTCAGGAGAATACTTGTTTCCCTGCTGTCTTTCAAGGTTATAGCTAGGGCATAGATCAGTGTTCATACCTGAGCTTCCATTGCTGCTAGAGTTCCTCTCTATATAGCCTGGCCAGTATGTAGTCCAGTTCTTATGTCCAGCCTTCCAATCCAGATCCCTGGACACTGGATCTCTCTTCACATACCTTCTGGCACGGGTCTTAGGGTCCCTTCCACGTGCAGCCGTCTCCCTCACAGGTAGCCTCTGGTGATTCCTAGCTCTGCAGCACCATTCCTCTGGCTTTCCCCAGTCCAATGGTGTATGCTGGCCCTTGGAATACCTCCCAGTATACGTACTGCTTTGGACTCTTCTAGACCTCTCAAAGGCTTTTCTCCTCTTTCTTCCAGAGGGTCTCTTTCCCTCTCTGTCCGTCCGGTTTGGCCTCTGCTTCTGATGATCCTTCAGATGAAACTGATGATCCTACTCTGTATATCCAAGGTGATCATGAAGATGGTCATCTGTAGAATAAACTCTACTCTTATTCTGCTTAGATGAGTGCTCCTCCCTAACACAGTGCAGCTGTGCTGAATGAGGCCCTGCCCTTTGAGATGAGTGCTTAGGGATTACCTCATAGCCCTCCTGATTGAACACTTCAGCTCCTCTAATGGCTGTTGGAAACCTGGTGCATTCTGGGACTGGTAGTCTTTTATGAGAAAATTCTGTTTTCTTATTTCTACCAGAACTGACAGGTTGCTTGTTCAGAGTCACTTCACCTTTTCTATAGCTCCATCCTGAGCTATGATAAGCTTCCTTATCACAAGTTACGTAACATTATTTAGACATTTAGACAACGTTTAGACAGTACAATTGAAGTAACATTTAACATAAAGGTATTTACTAATGAGATGTGTTGAATTTGTGTGTGTGGATGGGATGAGTGTGTGTTTAGCTGGCAGAGGTAGTAGTGTTGCTGTTTGGGTAAGAGATGTTGCTTGAATTCTCATAGGTTTCTATAAATAACCATGTTTTTAGGTCTTTGCGGAAGTCTGTGAGGTCTTCTAAAGCTCTCAGGCTCAATGGTAGGGAGTTCCATATTGAGGATGCCAGTAGTGATGGTGCTCTTTTTGAGGTTATTTGTTTGGATTTGTGGTAGCCTGCAGGTGTGCTGATTATGTTGTTATTGGTTCTTCTTGGTCTATTGCTGATGTCTCTTGTTATAATGTTTTGGAGTACGTCTGCTGAGAGATGGTGAATGACTTTGAAGATGATCATGATTGTTTTGTATTTAGCTCTTGCCACCATTGGAAGCCAGTGTAGTAGTTGTAGGATGGGAGTGATGTGCTCGGTTCTTGGGGTGTCTGATGATGCATGCTGTGGTGTTTTGTACCATCTGTAGTGGGTGTAGTGTCTGATGAGGAAGGCCTTGATATAGTGAGTTTCCATAATCAAGCAATGGTGTAATGACTGCTTGGCACACTGTGCGGAAGTGGTCTTGATGGAGCATTGGTTTGATTTGTCTGACTGTTTTCAATCGATGATATGCCTTGTTTGCAGTTTTGGTGATGTGGGATTTTAGGTTCAGAGCTCTGTCTAGTGTTATGCCCAGGTACTTAACTTCTTCTTTGACTACTATGTGTTTATCCAGGATGCTGATAGTTTGTGGAGGCATGAAGGTGGGGTTTGTGGTGACGAGCATTGCCTCAGTTTTTTCGTAGTTGACCGTTAAGTTTTTGGCTATGAGCCATTCATTCATGTCTTCGAGGCATTTTGTTATTGTTGTAGTGTTTAATGCTAGTAAGTTGATTGGAGCATACACCATGATGTCGTCAGCATAAATGTGGTAGTGTAATTTGTGGTGCTTGATGTTGCATATGGGCTGTATGTAGATGTTGAAGAGCATTGAGGATAGGGCTGAGCCTTGAGGTATTCCCTGCGTGACGGGGAATTGTAGGGATTTCTTTTGATGGCATTTGACTTGTTGCATTCACCTTTCCAGGTATGATGTGAACCATTTCAGGGTATTCTTGCAAAGTCCTATCTGTTGTAAGCGTTGCAATAGCTTAGGGTGTGACACAGTGTCGAAGGCTGCAGAGATGTCCATGAACACTAGCAGGAAGCCGTTTTTTATGTTATCTATGCCTCTTAGGAGATTGTCAAAGAGGGAGGTGAGTGGTGTTTCCACTCCGTGTTGGGGCTTGAATCCATGCTGATATATGTCCAGTGAGGCATTGATATCTATGTGGTCTTGAAGTTGCCTTTGGACTGCTTTTTCCACGACTTTAGCAAGGAATGGAAGGCTGGAGATAGGACGGTATGACTTTGGTTCAGATGGGCTCAGATTGCTACTTTTAAGTATTGGTCGTATCATTGCGTGCTTTAGGGGTTGTGGCATGTATCCTTGTTGGAGTGAATCTTTGACGATTTTTTGAATGTGATGAGAGAGCTGACTTTTTGTGGCTTTGATCCATGACACTGGGCATGGGTCTGATGGTGAAGTTGTTGTGTTTAGTCCAGATATGTCGTCTTCTACTTGCTGTTTTGTTGGTATACTGAAGCTTTCCCATGCTTGGTGTTGCTTTTTTCATTTGTTTGTGGTGAAGCAGAGTGTGTTTGGTTAGTGCTTTTTGACTTCATGTAGTCTGCATATTTTTGTGGGTCAAGATGGTGGGTGCTTTGTTGCGTGTCATCCTTAGTGAGCTTTTGTACAATGCTGAAAAGCTCTCTTGATCTATTGGTAGATTTCATGATTAGGTTGGTATGGTGTTGCTGTTTACACTCATTTATTAGATTGTTGTATTCCCGTTGTTTGTCTCTGTATTGTGTTAGGAGGTTGTGTGATTTGTTTCATCTCCATTTTCTTTCTATTCTTCTTAGTGTGCGCATTGCGAATCTGACTTCGTGTGAGTACCATAGGGCTTTGGATCTTTTGCGGGTTTGTGGTTCTTTAATGGCTGGGGCAGATGCTGCGTTGAATATTATTGTGTTCCATTCTTCTATGTTTAGGTCTAGGGTGCCGTGATCCTGTTGAAGTTGTGGGGTAATTTAGTGAGGAAGTACATAGTCGAAAAATGTTTGTATAACAGCAGAATTGTTTAAATGGTAGGCCAGAAGACCTGTTAAGCTAAATGGAAATTGTGCAGTATTATTATGAGTGTGAAGGGGCTGGGGCGATTATAAGAATGTAATATCAAATAAAATAACCATAATAATGGAATAAAGGAATATTAATAATGCTATATCTTTTCATCAAAATAGTCTGCATTTCCGTCTATGCTTCTAAGTTTTGTAGGAAGACTGTTCCAGAGGCCTGAGGCGTACAGAGAGAAAGCTTGGAAACAAGTTGTTCAGTTGAATCTTAGCTTATCAACAGGTACAATTAATCTGTTCTGAGTACATGTTCTCCTAAGTCTATTTTCTGGTGGTCTTTTAAGGATGGTCTGTAAATAACCTGTGGAGCAATTGTGCAAAATTTTGAAAACGGTTCTAAGAACTTTGTATTTAACACGGCATTGGAGAGGTAGCTAGTGCAACTGCTTGAGGATAGAGGTCATATGGTCTGCTCTAGAGGCACCTTCAGGATTCTCGCTGCCGTATGCTTTGCCATTTGAAGTGGATTAGGGATGCCCTGGGTAAATGATATTATATTAGTCCAATTGTGGAACAAACAGTTTGGAAATCATGATGTTCAATTAGAGGCTGAAACTTGTTGCAGAGTTTTGATCTTTTAGTAGATCATTCTGGCAGATCTATTTATGCGCGATTGTAGAGTTAGCTGTTGATCAAGTGTTATTCAGAGGTATAGCGCAGTTACTGACCTGTAACAGGTGTTCTCCAGGGACAGCAGGAATCAGTCCTCATTTATGGGTGACGTCAGCATCAACAGAGCCTGCACGGAGCATTTCCCCAGCTTTCAAAGAAAGCCTTTGGGAATGCCACCATGCATGCATGGTCCCGTTCTCGCCCAAAGGTGCCATCTTACTCAGTCAGGTGCCATAGCTATAGCCCCTTCAAGAAGATGGCAAAAATATACAAACTCCAAGGGGAGGAGGGAGGTATGTGAGGACTTATTCCTGCTGTCCCTGGAAAACACCTGTTACAGGCAAGTAACTATATTTTCTCCAGGAACAAGCAGGAAATCAGTCCTCACACATGGGACTCCCTAGCTCCAGGTTACCGAGAACCTGTAGGAAAAAACATCGCATCGCCGTGAGCAGTTGCCAGTGAAAGCCGAAGGCAACCCGAGGACCCCGGGTCCAAGGATGGCCATGCTCCCGGTAGCCGGAACAAGAAGGGTTGGAGGGCAGGAGTTGCTTAAACCCTGAACAGATTACGGAGTACAGCCTGGCCAAAGGCGGCGTCCCGATGGGACTCTCTCTCTAGGCAGTAATTCACCGTGAAGGTGTGAGTGGAAGACCTGGTGGCAGCCCGAGCAACAGACATCACCATTGCTCGGACACTGTGACTTGGTATTCCAGGGGAAACTTGTCCTGGGCCTGGGCAAAGGCAATGCAGTCCGCCACCCAGATGGACAAGATACGTTTGGTGACCGCCAGCCCCAAGCAGCTGGGGTCGAAGGAAAAGAAGAGCTACCTGGCTCTGCGGTGGTCCTGAGTCCGCTGCAGGTAGCAAGAGAGTCCTCTTACAATCTGGGGTGTAGAGAATTGCCGACGCCTGGTTGGCATAGGGCTTCGGGAAGAAAGTGGGCAGCACTATCTCTTGATTGAGATGAAAATCCGAGACAACCTTCGGAAGGAACTTGGGGCGAGTCCACAGGACCACCTGGTTCCTATACAACCTCGTGAACGGTGCCTCGGCCATCAGCGCCTGAATTCACTGACTCTCTGGGTGGAGGTGAGAGCTATCAAGAAGGCCACCTTCCACGACAGGAGCCGCAGCGGGCAGATAGCCATGGACGCAAAGCGCGGTTTGGTTACTTGCATGAGGACCACATTGAGGTCCCATTTTGCCAGAGGAGGGCAGGTAGGGGGGCTTGAAAAGAAGCAGACTTTGCATGAAATGAGAGACAAGCGGTAGCCCGGGACACTTTTTAAATCCCGGTTTCTTCATCTTGCAGTGGTAAGGTAATGATTGGAGTAGAAGGAGGTGAGAGTAAAATAAAAAACGTCTTGCTGGCAAGGCGGAAGACAAAGACTGGCCAGCTAGGGGTGGACCGGGAGGTGGGGCTACTGGTCAGGCCCAGAAGGCTAAAGCCTTTTGGGCTAGTGAGAGTACTTCTGTCTCTGGCGCCGTCGGATGACATCACCACTTGTGGCTGACTCATCCTGCTTGCCCTGGGAGAAAGAGGTTTGCCCTCAATGGGATGGTGGTTCGCTGAGATGGCAGGTGAACCTGACCGAGTTAGACTTCAGCCCAGACTGCACGAGGTGGAGCAGGTACTGCAAGACCAAATTGGTAGGGCATGAAAATGGGTTCGCTCGGAGCTCCGAGCACCACACTAAGAACCGATGCCACTTGAAGGTATAAGCTCGTTTGGTCAAGTCCTTTCATGAGGCCAAAAGAATGTCCTCAATCTCCTTCTTCCAACTTGTCTTCCTGCAAATCTAGCTCCGTGTCTAGGTCATCTCCTTCTGGCCCTTCAGACAATGGTGATTGCTGCCATTCCTCCGAGGTCCTAGCCCACTTAGCCGTCGCTGTCTCGCCCTTTCTTGAGACCGCTGTCCTCTTAGTACTGCGTTCTGACACCGCGGGGCTACTCGCCAACTCCTGCTGACGCAGGCAAAACACCTTATGCAGAAACAGGACAAATTCTGGTGAGAAATCAACCGGAAGCCCCACAGGCCTGTGGAATGGAGGGTCCTGGGATGACCGACGGTCGAGCAGCTGGCTCTATTGATTCCTGCATGACTCCCTCTGCGCTACGGGCTCCCGCAATAGCAAGGGACTCTCTTGCCCTGGCTTCTCTTGCTGGTCCTGCTCCAAAGATGTAGCCTCTTGCGTGCAGCCCAGGCAAATGCCTGCCTCTGAGACCGCCCCCTGGCCTGGTCCCGCATACCAAACACTGCGGTCTGGTCGACATGGCGGGAAGGACTGTAGACTGCTCCTGCTATGCCTGAAGCGTCTCTGGGAGTGAAGTCAACCTCCCTAAATGAACCAAGCCAAATAAGGCCCAGTGAACTGAAGTTCCACGAAGCCAGAACAGATTAAATTAAAAGTAAACTAAATTAAATTAAACAAAACTAAAATAAACAAAATTAAATGAAATTAAACCACGGCTTTATGCCTCTCAATGTAAAAAATGTGGGCAGCCTTGATTTCCTCCCCCGAGAAAGCAAAAACGCACCGGGAAACATTGGCTGAGCTGTAGTGCCGCTGAAGGGAGAAAAGAGAAAAAAAGGGTGCCTCTTCCTTTTTCACGCTGCTGCAGGCCTCCACCACACGGTTGCAAACCACGCTCCAAACCAGCATGTCCCTGTGATCTTTCTGCTCCAGGCTACTAAACTGTGCTGCTAGATTCTGCTGCCCAGCCCCACTTCCCGCTGTCTACCTCTGGTCCAGCACTCTGGACCACAACCAACTGTACTTTCTTCCCCCTTGCACTCAGCTGCTACTTGCTGAGGGGCCTGCCCAGGAAGCTGTTCTTTTGCCGGTCTGCATGGTGGCTCTTCACCCGGTAACAGGTGCGGGAGCCACTCTAGCCCTGGGATGCTGCAACAACCAAGACCCGCCCCCCCTGCACTTCAGAGGGGGGAAAGGGGGATCTCCCTCCTTGCTGCCTGTCGTTCTCTGCAGCCCTTAAATGGCTTTTTTTTTTTTGTAAATAAAGCTAGCCAAAATAAAAATAACAAAGGGATAAAAGAATAACCCTGTAACTACAGGAAAAAGCTAACTCAGACTAAAAACCTATGTCTCCATAGTTATCCCTTCAGTGAGTCCAATACCTTGGCTAACTACCTCCTCCAGCTGCATGGAGAATAAGTTTACTGGAGCTGGTAGGTGGTGCCAGCTGCTTAAGTACACTGGTGTCATCAAAAAATGACATGCTCAGTCTCCAAGCTGCTAGAAGAGGTACACTATCCAGAGGTACAGGACTGGACTGGAGGGCGGTAAGGAAGTTGTGTTTCTTATTCTTTGATTAGGGTCTCTTATAATCATGGTTTTTATATGTATGTATGATTGGGATGTAGTTCGAGCTTGGCGTTAAGGATTCAGATGGTATAATTGTCAATATCAAGGAGATTATGATAAACAGAATAAAAATGTTGCTTTGCATCGTTTTGGTCCTTGTTGGCAAGATTGGATAGCAGAACTGAGACCTCTACCTGCAGCAGGTCGAGATGCAAGGGTCTAGGGGATAAGTAGCTCTCAGCTCCATTCTGTGAGCGATGGCGACTTTCCACAAGCAGACTGCTTCCCAGCAGAGAGGTACAATTCCGTGCCACCCTGCCTGTTGACACAGTACATCACTACTTGATTGTCTGTCTGAATCTGCACAGTTTGGTTGGCCAAATGAACCTGGAAAGCCCGAAGGGTATCTGCTATTTATTTATCTTTTCTGCTATACCGCTAGGGCTAGAGCATAAAAGCAGTTTACACAAAAATAATGGGCTGCAAACAGATGGAAAAAGAGCGGAATGCAGTTCCAAGTAGTTGATCTGGTGCAGGCTCTCCTGCTCGGACCACAGGCCCTGTGTGTGCAGGCCATCCAGATGAGCACTCCAGCCTAGCTTGGATGCATCTGTTGTAAGTGTCCTCGGGGGGGGGGGGGGGGTGTGTGACGTCTGAAAGGGGAGACCTCTGAGCAAGTTCTGTGGCTCCAGCAACCAGTGCAGGGAGTGAACTAGGGGCACGATGACTGCCACCCAGTCCCGGAGGTTTCCCATGGCTTGTTTCCACTGTATACTCAGTCTATTGAGCTTGCCTCATCGACAGATGAGGCAGGATAGTGACATGCACTGTTGAGGCCATATAGCCAAGCATCTTCAGCATCCCCCAGGCTATCACTTGATGCCTCTGTTGGGTATCGAGGATCAAGGTTGTCAGCTTCTGCAAGCGATTCATCAGAAAAAAAGCCTGAGCAGCATCGAGGAGGGCCCCTATGAACTCTAGCTGTTGGGAGGGCTAGAGGTGAGTCTTGAGGTAGCTGATTACAAAACCCAGCTGCTCGAGCACCCGGGATAGTCAGCTAAGCTGACTGCTGGACCTTGTCCAGAGTGGAGCTCTTTATGAGCCAGTTGTCTAAGAAGGGAAAGATGAATACCCAGAGTCAGAAGGTAAGCAGTCACCACTGTGAGACACTTCATGAAGACTTGGGGTGCAGATACCAGGCCGAATGGAAGTACTCAGTATTGGAAGTGCCAACCCCCCCGGATGGATCTGAAGTATTTCCTGTGAGCGGGGTGGATCAGTATGTGTGTATTTTCATCTTTGAGATCCAGGAAGCATAGTCAATCGTCCTTTTGTAGGTAAGGGAGTACAATCTCCAGCAAGACCATCTTGAACTTGTCACACACCAGGTAGGTGTTGAGGTCTCAGAGGTCAAGGATAGGCCGAAAAGCGTAGTTACTTACCTGTAATAGGTGTTCTCCAGGGACAGCAAGGATCTGTCCTCACATATGGGTGACATCGACGCCTTTGGGAGATGCCACCACACATGCGTGGTCCCCTTCCCGCCCAAGTGTGCCATCTTGCTCAGTTAGATGACATAGCTAGAGCCGACAAAAGAAGATGGCAAAATACAGCAATTCCACAGGGAGGAGGGGGGTTGTGAGGACTGATTCTTGCTGTCCCTGGAGAACACTTGTTATAGTTGAGTAAGTGCTTTCTCCGGGAACAAGCAGGAAGTCAGTCCTCACATATGGCCTGCTGCCCCTCTGCGGCCGTGTCCTCCTTTACGAGCCAGTCATCCAGACAGGGGAAGGCAAAGATGCCCTGTAGATGGAGGAAGGCTGCCACCACTGTTAGGCATTTGGTGAAGACTTGGTACAGAGGCTAGACCAAAGGGCAGCACATGTACTGGTAGTGGTCACCCCCTACCATGAATCAGAGGTACTGCCTGTGGCTGGGATGAATGAGGGATGTGGGTATACTTATCCTTTAGATCCATGGAGCATAGCCAGTCTCACTGCTGGAGGTATGGCAGCAATGTTCCAAGGGAGAGCATCTTGACCTTTTCCCGCACCAGGAACTTATTCAGGTTTCGCAGGTCTAGGATGAGCCTTAGACCCCAGTTTGTTTGGGACTAGGAAGTACCGTGAGTAGAACTCCTTGCCCCTTAGGTGATGGGGCACTGGTTCCATGGCTTTGTCCGTGAGAAGACCTGCAAGTTCCTGCAGTAGCAGGGCCTGGTGCAGGGGAGTTTGAGAAGGCTCTCCTGGGAAGAATGGGGGAGGAGTCTGGTACAGGTGGAGAAGGTAGCCTTTTCTGACTACCTGGAGTGCCCAAGCATCGATGGTGATGGCAGGCTATTGGTGGGCAAGGTTGACCAGATGCTCCCTTGTGGGCAGCTAACCTCCTGAGGGTGGAGAGGCTATACTCCGGGAGTCAGAAGCTCCCCCCAGGCTGTGCTGGAGCTGGCGCTGGGGGCTTAGGGCCCCTTCTGCTTGCGCGGGCCCTGACGTGCTCCTTTGGCCTGATACTGCAGGTATCTCCGGTAAGCCTAACCCTTCCTCGAGTAGGGAGGCTTTTCCCCCCGGGGTTTTCCTCCTGGGGAGGGTAGCAGTCTTCTTGGAAAGTCGAGTCCTCGTACATAAGAACATAAGATATGCCATACTGGGTCAGACCAAGGTCCATCAAGCCCAGTATCCTGTTTCCAACAGTGGCCAATCTAGGTCATACGCACCTAGCAGTTTCCCCAAAAGACACAGGTTCCACAATGCTTGTACTGGGTCAAGCATTGATATCCTAGGTCCCTTCTTAATGGGTTATGGACCTTTCCTCCAGGAACTTGTCCAAACCTTTTTTATACCCAGCTACATTAACAGCCTTTACTACATCCTCCGGTAACAAATTCCAAAGTTTGATTACACGTTGAGTGAAAAAATATTTTCTGTTATTAGTCTTAAATAGCTTACCCTGTAGCTTTATTGCATGTCCCCTAGTCTTTCTATATTCTGATAATGTAAACAATCGATCTACGTTTACCCGTTCCACTCGGTTCATTAATTTATAGACTTCTATCATATCTCCCTTCAGCCGTCTCTTTTCCAGGTTAAAGAGCCCTAACCTTTTTAGCCTTTCTTCATAGGAGTATCCTTCCATCCCCTTTACCATTTTGGTGGCTCTTCTCTGAACCTTTTCTAATAACGCTATATCCTTTTTAAGATACGGCAACCAGAATTGCACACAATATTCAAGGTGTAGTCTCATCATGGAACAATATAGAGGCATTATAATATCTTTTGTTTTATTTTCCATTCCTTTCCTTATGATACCTAGCATTCTATTTGCTCTCTTGGCCGCTGCTGCACACTGGGCCGAGGGTTTTAACATGTTATCCACAATGACGCCTAAATCTTTTTCCTGGGTGGTGGTTCCTAATGTGGAACCTTGCATCGTGTAACCATAGTTTGGGTTGTTCTTCCCTAGGTGCATAACTTTGCACTTGTCCACATTAAATTTCATCTGCCATTTTGATGCCCAATTCTCTTGCAATTTTAAACAATCCTCTTGGGTTTTAACAACTTTAAATAGTTTTATGTCATCTGCAAATTTGATAACCTCACTTGTTATTCCCCTTTCCAGGTCATTTATGAATATGTCAAAAAGCAGCGGACCCAGCACAGATCCCTGGGGTACACCACTATTCACCTTTCTCCATTGGGAAAATTGGCCATTTAGCCCTACCCTCTGCTTTCTATCTTTTAACCAGTTCCCGATCCACAATAGTACACTGCCTCCTATCCCATGACTCTCTAGTCCTGGTGTGGGAAAAGTTCAAGATGCTCGTAAGGAACTCTGACTTGATTTCTGCCGCTCTCTCTGCCATGGGTTTGCCAAAGAGATTTTCACCTTGGTATGGGACATCGATGAGCTTGTCCTGCACCCATTGCTCCAGATCTGAAGACTGCAGCCACACCAGACTTCAGGCACAGATGCCTGCAGCAGCTATCCTCACTGTTGACTCAAAGCCATCATAGGCCCTCCGAGTCAGATACTCCAAGCACTCCCCGACACCCTTGATCAGGTTCCAAAATCGCTGGAGGTGGTCATCCCAAGGCCAGTAGAGAACCCTTTGTCAAGTCCTGAAGGTATACGCCTATATAGAGCTGGTACATCGAGCCCTGGTAGTGCTTCCTACTGAGGGCGTTGAGGGTATCGGCCTCCTTGCCCAGGGGCACTGAAAAATGTGTCTTCTGGCTTTTGAGCAGATGCATGGCTGACTCCACTACCATGGAGTTATGCGGCATGTTGGAGAAGTCTCTCGAGGATGGCGGGGACAGGAACTCTCAAGTGCCTCCTTTGGCAGGGAATCATATTGGAGAATCTCTAGTTCCTCCATGTGAGGATCCTCCTCCGACTCAGGGGAGATGGCCAGTGCCCTCAATATTTCCTGCACGAAGTCAAGGAATGAAGTGTCCTCGGTTGGTGACTGATGTCGAGTCACTGGAGAGGATGGATCCGAAGGGACATCACAGTGTTTGCAGGTGTCTGGTGATGTCTCGTCTTCCCAGTTGGAGTAGGTGGTCAAGGATTCGGCGCTGGGCCGGGCCTGTGGGGCACATGGTGGCTTCGTGGCTGGAGCCGTGAGCACTCACCGGTGAGGATCTTGCTCCTGAGGAGTGGGACTGTGATAGAGACCTTTGCTGATGATCGACACGAGGTGATGGGCTCAGGAGGATCTGCTCGGCAACAGGGGAAGTCCTTGATGTCAAAGTTCCGGTGGTCTGGGCAAATGCACCGGCAGAGCCAAGCATCGGAGCCTGCTACATGGTGGGAAGGCAGACAAACTGCACTCCAAGGCCACCATCCTAGTTTCCCACTCAGGTGTCGTTGCAGCCTTTGACCTGGATGCTGGAGTTACCGGATCTGGCTTTAGTGAGGAGAGGGAGTCCTTGACAAGGATGGCCTCGGGTGTCCAATGTCTATCACTGGAGGCCTCCGAATTCTTCCGGGGACTTTGGCTGACCACTCCCGCTCCTCGGATCCTCTGCACAGGCTGCGAGACCTAGCATGGGGCTTGCCCACCTTGTCCGAGTCTCGAGAGTAGTTCATCAAGAATTTTTTATTCTTCTTCCATTCCCACTCCAGGAAAGCCATGACAGAGGCCCTGCAGCCCCAGTCGGTAGCAGAGGGATCATTACAAGACTCCCGGGATTCGGATGGGACCCTGGAGTGTGGAGTCACCGGGGACTCCGGGACAGACTGACCGTTTGAAGATCTCATCGTCCTTCTGCTGACGGACTTTGATGGCCTTAATGAACAACTTTCTGCAAAGGCTGCAGGCCTCCATGTCATGGTCAGTCTCTAGACACCAGAAGCAGCAATCATGTGTGTCGGTGAGTAACATTTTTAGTGCACTGATCACACTTTTTAAATCCACTGGCCATCAGGGAAAAAAGTACCCCAGCGAGGTTGAAGACCCAAAGAGCGGCTAGCAGGTGGAAAAAAGGCGGAAAAGTTGTGGTGGGAAAAAGCTTACAAAAACAGGTCCGAAACATGATGCTGGGGCAAGCGAGCTCGGAGGTGGGAAAGGAACTGGTCACAACTGGAGAAAATAAAACATTTTACAAGAAATTATCAACTTTTTCTGGGAAAATCGGACACACGTCTGGTGGGCTCCATGGAAAAAAAAAGAGACTGAGCAAGATGGCACCCTTGGGACCATGTATGCGTGATGGAATCTCCCAAAGGTTTTCTTTGAAAGCTGGGGAGATGCTTCTGTGGGACTCCATTAGCATCGTCACCCATATGTGAGGACTGACTTCCTGCTTGTTCCCAGAGAACCCCCACCATCTTTTTGGGGACCAGGAAGTACCTGGAATAGAAGTCCCACACGACCTAAGCTGAAGGCCCCGGCTCTATGGCGAAATCATTTGCAGAGCAGAGACCTCTCCCTGCAGCAGGTTGAGATGGAGGTGGTGGTGGTATAGGGGATACTCCCTTGGGAGGGAAAGGGGGCTTGACAAAGTGCAGCATGTAGCCACTCTGGAATATCTGCAGGACCCATGCAACCGAGGTGATAAGAGGCCATCTGTGGGCAAACAGGACAAGACCCCACCCCACTGGGGGGTTCTCCTTCACGGATACAGGTAGATTGGCCCCTCCAGATTTGGGTTGCAGAGCCATCTGGGCCTTCTGAGGCTTCTCTCAGAATTGCTGATAAGAGCCTCCATCTTCATCTGAGAGCTCTGGGGATTCAGGAGGTACCGGCACTTATGCTGGTAGTTAAGTCTTCTTTCCCTAGTGCTTCTTAAGAGAAGGATCTTCCTTGAGAGCCTGGTAAAGGTGACATGCTGCATCTCAATCTTGCCAGCTTTAGCCTCCACCTGTTTTCCAAAGAAATGTCCCCTCAGCAAGGCACGTCTGCACCCACTACTCCAGGTCTGAGGACTGGAGACAGGCAAGCCGTCGGGCCCCATTGCCCACCGCCACAGCTCTGCAGGCTGACTAAAAGGAATCATAAGTCACCCGGACCATGTACTTGGAAAAGTTCTTGCCGTGGCCCAACAGGGTGTGAAAGGAGTCCAAGAGCTCAGGGGAGATGAGCAAGCCAAACTCGGCCAGATCCAGCATGATGTCCTTCAGGAACATGCCCATGTATAGCTGGTACGAAAGGACCCTGGACAACAGTATGGTGCTCTGGAAGCACTGTCTGCCAAAGGAATCCAAAGTTCTCGCCTCCCTATCCAGGGGTAATAAGGAATGAGTCTTAATGCTCTTGATCCTCTTCATGGCAGATTCCACGACCACCAGAGAGTGATGCAGGAGTTGAGGCTTCTCAAAACCTGTTTTTTTTTCGGACCCAGTACTTCAAGTCAAACTGCTTGCTGATCGATGGCACCGTGAGGGGGTTCTCCCACATTCTTATCTGCAGCCTCGATACAGCCTCCTAGGGGGCCGAAGGGTACTGGAGAATCGCCAGTTCCTCTGACCCTGGGATCGTCCTCTGACTCCAGGAATAAGGGAATGTCCTTGGCCATATCACTCATGAAATCCTGGAACATGTCCTCCAGGGGCGACTTCTGCCGTTCATATGGAGGAGAGGAGTCAAATGGGAGTTCAGGGGATATACTCGAACACAGATTCCACCTCAGTCTCCCAGCTATTGGAGTCAGACTACGAAAGGAAGTCGGAGTAGGGTCGGGCCTCCTCCCAGTGTGGTCTCTGGCTAAGTGAAGAGGCAAAGCATTGATGGGACTGATAGTGCACTGAGTGCTTCACCAGCACATCGGACTCCAATGAGCTCGAAAGAGGGATGACCGGGGAAATCGGCATCGATTCTCATCACTGGCCCGATGTGCCTGCATAGGCGGGCAAACGCATGTGTCTCAAGGATCAGCTGCACAGACTGTGGTGATGATGCCCTGGCACAGAAGGAACAACTTGTTGCATGGTCAACACCACCACCATATAGGCTTCGAGGGTCCAAAGATGTTCCTCCAAGACTGCCTTCTCCGAAGGCATTGGTACCAGAATTACAACTTCGGCCTCGACTTTGGCACCTCTGTTGGGGAATCCCCAATGTTAGGGACATCAGGGAATATCCAGCATCCCTCCAATATCCTGGGAGGTGCTTCCTCCTGTTGGGGTACTTTAGCAGGCCATTCCTGGCCACTGCTCTCCATGTTGCGTCGGGAAGGGCTCTGATGTCGATGCATGTGGTTCGTGGCCCAGTGCTCAGATGCCCTCTTCCTCTTCGACGTCAATGGGGGGGGGGGGGGGGTTGATGAAGAGTCTATCCTTGATTCTGGGCAAAGGTCAATGGAAAGCCTTCACTCCAGGCCACACGTTCATAGTGTGCCTGGGCACCTCTTGATGATGATGTCTCCACAGAGCTGCACGAGGACATCAGGACTGAAGATGCTGAATCTAATAGCTCAAAGAGGGGCTCCCACTGTTTTTCCCGACCCTTCAGGCCCCTCCTTGTCATCTGCAGGCACAGATTACAAGAAAACAGACTGGTGATCAGGATCCAAGCTTTGAAGGCACCAACTGTGCCAATCAGTGACTGAGATGGTCCTGGCACATTTGGTGAACTTCTTAAAATCGCTGGCTAGTTTCTGGGACATGTCCAGGAACACCGCTGTGGCGAGGTAGAATGGCTCGATGGCGCCAGCTATGGGGAAAAAATGTATATAAAAAAAAAAGAAAAGGAAAACCGGGGCATTAACACCAGAGTCAACGCCACCGATGAGAGGAAGTTAAACTAGATGAAAAATAACCTGCAAAGGGACAAAAAGCAAAATCTTTTTCCCCCAATGGTAGCAGGGACACATTCTAGGGGCTCTGCAGAAAAAGAAGAATGGAGAAAATGGTGCTGCAGTAGGTGGGAAGGCAGGCACACATGCGTGGGGAGCCTCCCAAAAGCTTCCAATAGAAGCTGGGGAGCGTTCCTGCATAGGGCTACGTCGGTGACATCACCCATATGTGAGGACTTACTTCCTGCTTGTCCACACAGAAGAGGTGGGATGGGGAGATATGATTGACATGGCTCTTTGAATCAAAAGGAGGATCCAGAATGAGGAGTCATAGGATGAGAGTGGAAATGGACAGAATTGGAAATAATCTAAGGAAATATCCCTTTTACAGCAAAAGATGGTTGATGCATGGAACAGTGGTGCAAAGAAAGTGGCAGACACGCGGACAGTTATCAATTCAAATAAGCATGGGATAGCAGAGAGTCTGAGAAAGAGGCTAGGACTATAGAACAGAGCAGCTGGTGACTTGGCACACTACATAGGTGTTTTGATATTTTTATGCCCTTATGCTCTGTTTTTATTTTTAAATAGGGACAACACAGAAACAAGGGTGAGTTCTGGGGAGACTGTGATATCACAAAGCCTAGAGGTAGGTAGGGAGCCTTAGGGACAGTGTGATATCAGAATTTAAGAGCGAGGAGTGAGCTTTGGTCAGCAGTTCTCAACCTGTGCGTTGCAGCCCCCACGGGGGCCACCTGACAAATCCCGGCAGGGGTGGCTCTATCATGAGGTGAAGTGAGGTGGCTGCCTCAGGCGGCAAAGTTTTGAAGGCGGCAAAAAATGCCCCCAAAACAGCCGCCTCACTTCGCCTTCAAAAGTTAAAAATAAAAAAAATCCAAATGCTCAAGTTGCTGCCACTGCCGAGTCTGCTTCTCGGCAGCAGCAGACTCACCTCTTCCAATAGCAGCCGCGGCTCCTGCTTCTTGGAACCGCAGCTGTGCCAGCGAGATCAGCTTAAACACAAAGCCAACCAGTGTGTAGCCTTTCTGTGCAGCAGCATCCGCCCCCAAAGGATGTAACTTCCTTTGCATATAACTTCCTTTGGGGGGCGGGACGCCGCTGCACGGGAAGGCTCCACACTGGCTAGCTTTGCGTTTAAGCTGATCTCGCTAGCACAGCGTGGTTCCAAGAAGCAGGAGCCACGGCTGCTATAGGAAGAGGAGTCTGCCGCTGCCAAGTAACGGACTCGGCAGTGGCAGAAACTTGAGTGTTTTTATTTCCCTGGGGGCCAGGACTGGAAGTGGGCTGATGGGGGGTGTTTATGACTAGTAATGGGCTGATGGGGGGTTAGGACTGGTAATGGGCTATGGGGGGGGGGAAATCTAGGATGAAATGGGCTGATGGGGGGGGGGGTAAGTCCTGGAAATGGGCTGATGGGGGGTAGGACTGGAAATAGGATGATGGGGGGGTTAGAACTGGAAGTGGGCTAATAGGGGGTCTAGGACTGGAAGTGGGCTGATGGGGGGGGGGTTAGGACTGGAAGTGGGCTGATGGGGGGTAAGGACTAGAAATGGGCTGATGTGGGGGGTTTAGTAATGGGCTATGGGGGGTCTAGGACAAAATGGGCTGATGGGGGGGGGGGGGTTAGGACTGGTAATGGGCTATGTAACAATGTAACACCAATTTTTAAAAAGGGTTCCAGGGGCGATCCTGGAAACTACAGACCGGTGAGCCCGATGTCAGTACCAGGAAAAATGGCAGAAACCATCATAAAGAATAAAATTACTCAGCATGTAGATAGTCATGGCCTAATGGGAGACAGCCAACATGGCTTTAGACAAGGAAGATCTTGTCTTACTAATCTGTTATGTGTTTTTGAAGGTGTGAATAAACAGGTGGACAAAGGTGAGTCGGTTGATATAGTGTATCTGGACTTTCAAAAAGCATCTGACAAGGTCCCTCATCAGAGACTTTTGGCAAAACTAAAGAGTTATGGGATAGAAGGCAGTGTACTATTGTGGATCAGGAACTGGTTAAAAGATAGAAAGCAGAGGGTAGGGCTAAATGGCCAATTTTCACAATGGAGAAAGGTGAATAGTGGTGTACCCCAGGGATCTGTGCTGTGTCCGCTGCTTTTTGACATATTCATAAATGACCTGGAAAGTGGAATAACGAGTGAGGTTATCAAATTTGCAGATGACACAAAACTATTTAAAGTTGTTAAAACCCAAGAGGATTGTGGAAAATTGCAAGAGGATCTTGATAAATTGGAAGACTGGGCATCAAAACGGCAGATGAAATTTAATGTGGACAAGTGCAAAGTTATGCACCTAGGGAAGAACAACCCAAACTATGGTTACACGATGCAAGGTTCCACATTAGGAACCACCACCCAGGAAAAAGATTTAGGCGTCATTGTGGATAACGTTAAAACCCTCGGCCCAGTGTGCAGCGGCGGCCAAGAAATCAAATAGAATGCTAGGTATCATAAGGAAAGGAATGGAAAATAAAACAAGAGATATTATAATGCCTCTATATCGTTCTATGGTGAGACCGCATCTTGAATATTTTGTGCAATTCTGGTCGCCGTATCTTAAAAAGGATATAGCGTTATTAGAAAAGGTTCAGAGAAGAGCCACCAAAATGGTAAAGGGGATGGAAGGATACTCCTATGAAGAAAGGCTAAAAAGGTTAGGGCTCTTTAATCTGGAAAAGATACGGCTGAGGGGAGATATGATAGAAGTCTATAAATTAACGAACGGAGTGGAACGGGTAAACATGGATAGATTGTTTACGTTATCAGAATATAGAAAGACTAGGTGACATGCAATGAAGCTACAGGGTAAACTATTTAAGACTAATAAAAGAAAATATTTTTTCACTCAACGTGTAATCAAATTCTGGAATTTGTTACCGGAGGATATAGTAAAGGCTGTTAGTGTAGCTGGGTTTAAAAAAGGTTTGGACAAGTTCCTGGAGGAAAGGTCCATAAACCATTATTAAGAAGGGACCCAGGATATCAATGCTTGACCCAGTACAAGCATTGTGGAACCTGTCTCTTTTGGGGGAAACTGCTAGGTACGTATGACCTAGATTGGCCACTCTTGGAAACAGGATACTGGGCTGGATGGACCTTGGTCTGACCCAGTATGGCATATTTTATGCTCTTATGACTGGAAATGAGCTGTTGGGGGGCTAGGACTGGAAATGGGCTGATTGGGAGGGGGGAGGGCTAGGACTGGTAATGGGCTATCAGGGGTGGCTAGAACTGGAAATGGGCTGATGGGGGTTTAGAACTGGAAATGGGTTGATTGGGGAGCTAGGATTGGAAATGAACTTAGAGGAGGCTAGCACTGGAAATGAGCTAGGACTGGTAATGGGCTGATTGGGGGGCTAGGGCTGAAGGGGGATAGGACTGGAATGTGCTAATGGGGGAGGGGAGGAGAGTGCTGCTGGCCCTGGAAGAAAACTAGGTGGCTAGGGCTACAAATGGCCTGAGGCGGGAGGATGGTAGAATAGGACTGGAAGGGAGCGGATAATGATAGGGAAGGAGGGGGCATGAAGGGAGCTGACATGTGGGAAGGAGATGACACCTGGGATGTACTGAAGGGGGACTGGAAGGGAGCTGATGGATGAGAGTGGTAGGTGGTTGGGTAATGGGGAGGAGGCTGGAAGGGAGCTGACATGCAAATGGCACTGGAAGGGAGATGGACAGAAGGTAGAGCGACTGGAAGGGTGCTGACTGGGGGAGGGGTGGCACAGAGTGGACGTGAGCTGATATCTGGGATGGTATTTGGACTAGAAGGGGCTGGACAGTGGGGAAGGAGGGGGACTGGAAGGGAATGGACACCAGTTGCAGTCATGGGAATGCAAGGCAGTTAACAATGGAAGGTACTGGGAGGGAAGGACTGGAAAGGGGGCTGATACTGGGGAGGGTTACTGGAAATGGAAATGGGATGATGAAAGGAAGTGAAGAAAACAAAAGAAGAGATAAGAAATGGCAGATGGACCATAGACCACAGAAAGAGCTAAGTGAAGACAGGAAAGCTGAAGCCTCAGATTGGGACCAGCATGATTAGAGAATAAAATGATCAGACAACAAAGGTGTATTTAATTTTAGTTAATGGACTTGGTGCTATTTTTATATTTTACACAGTATTGAGGAACAGCATCTCTTATTTATCTGATATTGCACTGCATGTAGACTCTGGCTTCTTGAGGTTTCAATTTAAATTTAGTCTACATATTTTTATTTTTACTTTAGATTGTGGTTCCTTATTCTGTACTTGGTGAGGGTCGATGTAGCAAATGTTTGAAGCACTTTTCAGTGACAAAAAGCAGCTGCTGAAAATTGCTTACTTGGCTGACATATTTGCAATATTGAATAAATTAAATTTATCACTGCAAGGACCAAACACAACGTGCCTAGATTTGTCCGAAAAGATCAAAGCGTTTCAAATGAAACTTCCGCTTTGGCAGAAAAAGTTAGCTGAAAATGGAACGTACATGTTGTTCAACTTATCCGCTTTCTTTGAAGAAAACGAGACTGAACTTGACACAAGAAATGGAATTATAATTTCTGTCAAACAGCACTTAGAAATACTGGAAGAAGAAATTTCAGCGTATTTTCCAAATTTACCTGGCAAACCATTTGCACTTGCCAGAAAGTCCATTCACAGTTAAAGTTGAGGATGTTCCTGAGATTGCACAAGAAGAGTTCATTGAACTCATTACCAGCGATGCAGCGAAAAATGATTTTCTTCAATGTCAGTAATTAAATTCTGGATCAAGTATTTTCAATTGTATCCTGGACTGTCTGAGATTGTGTTGCGTCTACTTCTTCCGTTTCCAACAACATATCTGTGTGAAACTGGCTTCTCAAGCTTGTTGCTTATCAAGAGTAAATACCGAAATAGACTTGCTGCAGAAGATGATCTTCGTTGTGCTCTCACAAAGACTGAGCCGAGAATTTCACATCTGGCGAGAAGAAAGCAAGCACAACCTTCGCACTGATAGCATAGGCCTACTTTTTAGGTTTGACAACGCTAACGATCGCAAACCGCAGCTTTGTAAACAAGCCCCAAAGTCTGGCTAACCTAAAATGGCACTAGAACACGTCTATAAAGATTTATAAAGAATTTTGAAGGAGAGCAATAAAAAACATAATCCAATACCACAGAAGGAAGCACCTTCTAAATACAGAAAAGTTAGCTATATAGATTTGGATTCCCTCTTTTCTAGAAACAGGCATGTGTTACACTCTGACTGTGTAAATGAGAGAAAATTCTCATTTTGTTCAGCATGCAAGAGGCCGCGTGGGAGTAAGGATTCAAATCTGAAAAAGGAGGAGAGGGGAATTGGAAGTTTCTTCTTGCCAGTCACAAAACACAATCCAATAAAAAATATATTAGAAAATCAATTTATCTTTTTTAAAATTCCATTTATTTTCTTAAAAAACAGTAATTTTATAGCACATTAGTTTTTCATTCTCTCCTCAATCAATATTTACTAGTTTATACAAACCCAGACGGATTTCAGCGGTTGCTGTTATAACATGGTTACAATGCTTCGGATGATGCCTTACTTTTAACTTTTGATATATGCAATTCTTAAATTTCTCATCTGTTAACTTTAGGTACAGATTCTATATCAAAGTTCCCCCATCCCTCGCCTTAGTGGTCGAAAAGTGCATTCTTATTTAAAGACTTTGACATAAGTGTAGTTACTCACCTGTAACAGGTGTTCTCCAGGAGCAGCAGGAATCAGTCCTCGCATATGGGTGACGTCGGCGCCGACGGAGCATTTCCCCAGCTTTCAAAGAAAGCCTTTGGGAATGCAGCGCACATGCGCAGTCCACTTCCCGCCCAAGGGTTCCATCTTGCTCAGTCTGATGACATAGCTAAAAGACAGCAAAAAAACAAAACAAAATGAAGTATATGACTGCAACTCCAGGGGAGGAGGGAGGGTTGTGAGGACTGATTCCTGCTGCTCCTGGAGAACACCTGTTACAGGCGAGTAACTACGCTTTCTCCAGGACCAAGCAGGAAGTCAGTCCTCACATATGGGACTCCCCAGCTCTAGGCTACCATGAACCCAGAGCTGAAAAAATGGCTCCCTCTTGAGAGTCACAGCATCCGTGACAAGAATTTTCTCTGAGAACACACCTCGTATGGTAGCCCAACACAAAGGGCCGGAGGGTAGGAGTTGCCTAAACCTCAAAGAGATTACGGAGTACCGCCTGGCCAAAAACACTGTCCCGCCGGGACTCTCTCCAGGCAGTAATGGGCTGAAAAAGTCTGGCTTGAAGACCAAGTTGCGGCCCGACAGATGTCTGCCAACGGAACAGAGCGGAGATGAGCTACTTATGCGGCTTTTGCCCTGACACGGTGGGCCGTGACACGACCCTGCAAGGGGAGGTTGGCTGCCTTGTACGCCCAGGCGATGCAATCTGCTACTCAAGTGGACAACGTGCGCTTGGAGACAGGTAACCCCATCCTATTAGGGTCAAACGAGATGAAGAGCTGAGCAGCCCTTCGATGCTCCCGCGTACGTTCTATGTAAAAAGACAACGCCCTCTTACAGTCCAGGGTATGCAAGAGTGTTTCAGCCCGGCTGGCATGCGGCCTGGGAAAGAAGGTCGGAAGAACCACCTCCTGATTGAGGTGGAAAGAGAAGACCACTTTTGGGAGGAACTTGGGATGGGTCCGCAGGACCACCCTGTTCCTATAGAACCGCGTGTACGGTCTATCAGAAACCAGAGCTTGTAGCTCGCTCACACATCATGCGGATGTAAGAGCCACCAGGAAGAGCGCTTTCCAAGAGAGGAAGCGCAAATGGCAAGTAGCCATCGGCTCAAACGATGGGCAAGTAAGCTGCTGCAAGACCACGTTCAAATCCCACTCAGTCGCCGGTGGACGAACTGGAGGCTTGAGCAGAAATCTGGACACCAAGGGGTGAACCGACAGACTGTCTCTTCCACCAGTGAGTGGTGCACTGACAAAGCACCGAGGTGGACCTGATACTGCAGTACTACTGGCAGAAGACAAGAGAAAGGATCTTTATTGCACTGAGCACACCACACCGTAAACCTACGCCACTTGAGGGCATAGGACTTTCTGGTGGACTGCCTCCTAGAGGCCAATACCACCTCCTCAACCTCCTTAGGCAGAAGGGAGCTAGCACTATCCTTTTAGCAGCCAGGCCATCAGATTGAGGGACCTGAGGTTGGAGTTCAGAAGGGAACCCTGCTCTTGAGACAGGAGATCGTGTTGCAGCACTAGTGGGAACGGAGCTTCCACCGCCAACTGCAGAAGAAGTGGAAACCAAGGCTGCCTCGACCATTGGTGGCTACCAGAATCACGGAGGCTTTGTCCCGAAGAATCTTGAACAGAGTTCGGGCCACTAGGGGCGTGGGAGGAAATGCATACAGGAGGCCCAGAGACCAAGAGATCAGAAAAGCATCTGCTGCCATCCGCAGGGGATGCGGCTGTCTGGAGCAAAACCTGGGTAGCTGACTGTTTTGTGGACTTGCAAAGAGATCAATGGATGGAAGTCCCCAGTGGAGGAAGATCAGCTGGACCACCAATGGATTCAACTGCCATTCGTGAGGCTGGAGAATCCTGCTTAGCTTGTCTGCTAGGAAGTTTTTCTGACAAGGTAGGTAGACTGCTTTGAGAAACATACCCTGCCTGACCGCAAAGGAGCAAAGGGCCAGTGCTTCCTGACATAGGAGCCTGGATCTTGTGCCCCCTTGCTTGTTCACATAGAACATTGCCACCTGATTGTCCATCTGAACTAGGACAGACTGCTGAGAGGGGGCATGACAAAGTCTACAGAGCTAACCAGATTGCTCGCAGCTCTAAAAGGTTCATATGCTATGTGGCCTCCTGAGGGGACCACAGGCCTTGAGTGCATGAGCCCTGGCAATGTGCACCCCAGCCTCTTAAGGAAGCATCTGTCGTCAGCACCCTTGTGTGTGCTAGAGCCTGAAAAGGTACACCCCTGAGAAGGTTTGGTGGATGTAGCCACCACTGCAAGGAGTTCAAAAGTCGTCTGGACACCTTTACTGTGTCTTGGAGGTCGCCGGTGGCTTGTATCCACTGATCTCAGAGAAACCATTGAGCAGTCCGCATGTGCAGACGGGCATTCGGGGTCACATGTACAGTGGATGCCATGTGGCCCAGGAGCCGCAGGAAGTGCCTGGTGGAAACATGAGAACTGCGTTGGACCTGGTTGACCAAATCCATCAGTCTGTGGGCCCTGTCCTCAGGCAAGTAAGCTCTTGCCTGAAAGGTGTCCAACCAGGCCCCTATAAACTCTAGGTTCTGAGAGAGGAGCAAAGTGGACTTTGCGTAGTTTATGACAAAGCCCAGATGCTGAAGAAGAGAGACAGTGCGAAGAGTGACCTGTCGGGCCTCCTGGAGTGACTGGCCTCTGATTAGCCAGTCGTCCAGGTACGGGAAGACAAAAATCCCCCGATTTCTGAGAAAAGCCTCCACCACTGCCAGGCATTTGGTGAAAACCCTGGGAGCAGAGGTCATGCCAAAAGGAAGTACCCTGTACTGAAAATGGTTTCCTCCCACCACAAATCTGAGATATTGTCTGTGGTCCGGGTGGATGAGGATGTGAGTATAAGTATCCTTTAGGTCTAAGGAGCATAGCCAGTCTCCCTGCTGGAGGTAGGGCAGCAGTATCCCAAGGGTAAGCATCTTGAACTTTTCCCTCTTCAGAAATGTGTTTAGATTTTGCAAGTCTAGGATAGGTCGAAGGCCTCCTGTTCTCTTTGGTACCAGGAAGTACCTGGAGTAGAAGCCTTGCCCTTTCAGGTGGTGTGGCACCGGTTCCACCGCCTGTTCCTTTAGAAGACTTACCAACTCATGAAGGAGGAGGTTCCTGTGTAGAAGGAGACTTGGAGGCTCCCCTGGATAGTAGGAGGGGGGTAGCTGGTGGAAATGGAGCATATAGCCCTTCTGGACTATGCTCAGTACGCAGGTATCCCCTGTGATGGCTGGCCACCTGTAGGCGTACAGGGTCAGCTGACTCCTGTGCTGAGTGGGGCCACCGACGGAGGAGAGGCTATGCCCTGGGAGTCAAAAAACCCCTCCCTGCTGTGCAGGAGCCGGAGCTGGAGGCTTGGGGGTTTTCTGCCTATGGGGCCCATGCCCCTGTCCTTTGGCCTGCTGGCCCTGTTGGGGAGCTGGAGAGGCCTGATATTGAGGGTAGGTTTTGTAGGCAGTACCCTTCCTCGGGAAAAGGGCTTCTTCCCCTTCTTTTTGTGAGAAGGGGCAGAAGTCTTTCTGGACAGCCTTGTCCTGGTGAGAGTCTCGGACTCTATTTCTGCAGCCTTCTCAGTCATGGGCTTGCCGAACAGGTTGTCACGTCGGCACGGAACATCGACCAACTTATCCTGCACCCATGACTCCAGGTCCGATGACTGTAGCCAGGCCTGATGGGGTGCACTGATGCCGGCCGCGGCTACCTGGGCCGAAGCCTCGAAGCCGTCATAGGCTGCTTGAGATATAAACTTCGGGCACTCTCAGATCCCTGTAGACAAGGCTTTGAATGTCTGCAAGGGTTCCTCGGAGAGGCCAGCCGAGAACCCGGCAATCTCCTTTGCCAGGTCCCGTAAGTACATGCCCATGTACAGCTGGTTAAGTCTGGACACGGCAAGAGAGCATCGAGCCCTGGAAGCACTTTCTACCAAAGGCATCCAGGTTCCGGGCCTCCTGGCCGGGAGGCAACAAGGAATGCATCTTTTGGCTTTTCAGCCTGTGCATGGCCGATTCTACAACCATGAAGTTGTGCGGTAGCTGTGCCTTTTGGAACCCAGGGCTCTTACGGACTCGATAGATAGAATCGACCCGCTTCTAAGAACCGGCGCCGAGGATGGTGCTTCCCACATACGGAAAAGCAGCCATTCCAGCATCTGAGGAACCGGTACAGTAAAGGCTTCCTTCGGAGGAAAATCATACTGGAGGGCATCAAGCTTTTTGGCTCGAGGCTCCTCCTCGGCGTCCGCCGGGAATGCGAAAGCCCTGACCATGTCCCTGACGAAATCCGAGAACCGGGTATCCTCCGGGGGGGACCTTCTCCGAGGCTTGGACTTCGGTGAGTCCGATGGGACGCACTGGGTCCGGAAGGTGTCGGGAGACTCCTCGTCCTCCGTCTCCTATGCAGACTCCCCCGAGGAGGAGTCAAGCAGCTCCAGCCATGTGGGCCTTGATGCCACCCGCCCCGATGCCGAGGGCACCGGCGTCGACAACCTCGGCCCCACACGGGAGGTTGAGGGAGACCATGGCTGAGGATCGACTCGAGACTTGATCGACTTGAGGATCGGCTTGGCCTCTGGGGTCGACTTAGACATTGAGGTCCCGGTGGTCGGGGCAGATGCACTGGTCAAACCGGCGATCAGTACCCGCTGCTGCTCCATGAAGGTAACCAGGCTGCTGTCCAGGGCCGTCAACCTGAGACCGCGCTCAGGAGACACTGCAGCCCCCGACTCGGGCCCCAACGGCGTTTGGCCCGATGTCGGTTCTCCCGGAGGAGAGTCAATGAGGACAACCGAAGTTATCCGACTCGGCAACTCCAGCTCCAGGAGAGGTAGTTTGGTCGGCCGCTCCGACTCCGAGAGCCCGGGACGGCGGTCAAGGCTTCAAGACCTGGACCTCGAGGACCCAGATGCCTCCACTGACGCTGCCCTCACGAGCTTCTTCTTCCTTTTTGTGCTCCCGGGCGGGAGACCCCCTCTCAGAGGACCCACGACAGCGCTCAGGGTCAGACTCCCGAGATGTTGAGGCCTCTGGGCCCGGCCGGATGCGGACTCCGAAAAAATTCTCACACGTTGATGCTGACGGCTCCGAAGTGCCTTCGACAACATCTTGCCGCACGGGCCACAGACCAGCGGGTCATGATCGGGCCCGAGGCATCGGAGGCAGCAATCGTGTGTGTCGGTGAGAGACATAAGTTTCTTGCGCCGATCACATTTTTTGAACCCGCTGGCAGCCACTGGGGGAAAAAGGGCCCCTGCAAGGTCAAAAGACAGGGCTGCCAGTGAAAATAAAAGAAAAAGCATGAACGCTAGTTACAAAGGACAAAAACTGAAAAAGAAGTTCCGGACTCGATACCAGTGTACCGGAGGCGGGATAGGGAACTGGTGTCGAACCGGATAAAAAAATGTGAAAAATCGCAGAAAAAAATATCTACTTTTCCCAGGTGACACGAACTACGTCTGTTGGGCTCCGCGGAAAAAGAAAGACTGAGGAAGATGGCACCCTTGGGTGGGAAGGGGACTGCACATGCGCGCTGCATTCCCAAAGGCTTTCTTTGAAAGCTGGGGAAATGCTCCGCATGAGGGCTCTGTCGGCACCGACGTCACCCATAATTGAGGACTGACTTCCTGCTTGGTCCTGGAGAATTTCCTTTTCCCTAACTAAAAACAAAACCCCAAATGAGTAGGTGATTTCCCTGCTCAACTGTCAAACTCTTTGTACTTCAGCAAAGGGAAAATTAAAAAGCTGGCTTGCAAGCTTAAGTGGAACTCATCCCATTGAAATTCTAGATTTCACATTAAGTTCTGAAATTTTTTTTTTTTAATACTTTGATTTGAGTTGGACATAGCTACAAATAGTATTATATATCGGTGTTCACTTGGCTGGTGTAACAATCTCTCCATAATTCCTATTCAGTCAACTCCAGTTATAATATATGGCACAGAAGCTAAAAGTCATAGACCTGGACTGGTAGTCATATTTAACATGGACTCTCAATTATTCTTAAAATATATAGACACACAAACATATCACAATTTTAATTTTCCTAAACCTGAGGAACACAATAGTGAAAGAATCAGCTGGATAATAAATCAGAGGGGAGTGAAAGATTGCAGAGCCTAATTTGAATGTCACCAAGATGTGAGTGCAAGTGACATGGCACTGCTTTAAGAGTCACAGGGGAAATGGAAGCCCCTCTCTGCTGACACGCAGGTTATAAAAAATATTGCAGAAGATCAGAGATCAACCAAACAAGATAAGTGCTACAGTGACAGCCAAGTTACTTACTTATAGTAGGTATT
This sequence comes from Ichthyophis bannanicus, assembly GCA_033557465.1. Lineage (NCBI taxonomy): Eukaryota > Metazoa > Chordata > Amphibia > Gymnophiona > Ichthyophiidae > Ichthyophis > Ichthyophis bannanicus. The sequence goes on from CM066044.1 coordinate 254,563,745, forward strand.
CTCCATGGACAGCAGAAAACAAGTCTTCACAACTGGGTGACATCATCCAATGGAATCCATGCAGCAAGAGAAAGATTTGGAAAATTTTGAGAGATACTATTACACATGTGCACGATGTCCTACCTCATGTCATTGAGTGAAACCTCCTCAGTCATTAAATAACTGAGTTTGGAAGACGATGCCTAAAGGAGGTGGGAGGGTATGTGAGAATTTGCATCTTGCTGTTCATGGAGAAAACCTGCTGCAAGTAACTTGGCCTTCTCCAAGGACAAGCTGAATAGCATGCCCTCACTATCAGGACTCTAGCTATTTAATGCCTTCAACACAAAAAGAGAGAGAAAAAAGAAAGATGCTACTACTAAGTAGACATCAAAAACTGTTTTTAGTGGTAATGAGTCTTTTCTAGTTTCATATCTCCACCCCCTTTTTTTTCTTTTACGAAAGGTAACCAGGAGAGCAAGACAGTGAGCAGTGAGCCTTGTGTTTTGTCTTGACTAGATCATAAGTACCGTGTTTTGTGTTTTGCCCTGACTAGATTGTTGCTCTGTGTTTTGTCTTGACTAGATTGTAAGCTCTGATGAGCAGGGACTGTCTCTTACATGTCTGTACAGCACTGCGTATGACTGGTAGCGTTATATAAATGCTCAATAGTAGTAGTAGTACTAAGGGAGATAGAATTGGATTAAATAGGGACATCCTGAGGACTGATGGACAAAAACTTGCTGTAGCATCAACAGCCCCTTCCAAACAATTCCGACATGCGAATTATGGATCAATGTTCATGTCACGGGCTCTGCTATATTGGCTGACCTTAAGTGTGCTACCGATGCAGCCAAGGGTCTTACAAGGTGAGCCCTGCGTTACTGAAGGTGGTGCAATCTGCTAAACAGTATAGTGTACACTTGCTGGCAGGCCCAAGCTTACAGAGATCAAAACAAAAAGCCGAGTCAACATTCTAAGGGCTTTAATTCACTACATGTAGAAAGCAGAGGCTGATTTGCAATCCAAAGAGTATAATATGCATTCACTATTGATGGTGTGTAACTTTGATAAAAATGTTGAAAGGATGACTGGTTAAGTTAGAAATCTGATATCATCATAGTAAGGAACCCTGGATGGGTGTGCTAAATTACCTGTTAAAAACTTGCAGGTCAATATTTAGCTGCATCAGTCAGAATTTTTTTTTTAAAACACCAGCCACCAACAATAAATACAATTCAAATATTCAGAGCCAGTATAGGACAGTGGCATTCAATAATATCCTGTCACTGCGATGGCAACAGAACTATCCATACAGCAGCAATTTTCAACACTGCTATACAGATAGCTAGCCGAACATGTAGATAGTTATGGCCTAATGGGAGACGGCCAACATGGCTTTAGACAAGGAAGATCTTGTCTTATTAATCTGTTATGTTTTTTTTGAAGATGTGAATAAACAGATGGACAAAGGTGAGTCGGTTGATATAGTGTATCTGGACTTTCAGAAAGCATCTGACAAGGTCCCCTCATCAGAGACTTTTGGCAAAACTAAAGAGTCATGGGATAGGAGGCAGTGTACTACTGTGGATCAGGAACTGGTTAAAAGATAGAAAGCAGAGGGTAGGGCTAAATGGCCAATTTTCCCAATGGGGAAAGGTGAATAGTGGTATACCCCAGGGATTTGTGCTGGGTCCGCTGCTTTTTGACATATTCATAAATGACCTGGAAAGTGGAATAACGAGTGAGGTTATCAAATTTGCAGATGACACAAAACTATTTAAAGTTGTTAAAGCCCAAGAGGATTGTGGAAAATTGCAAGAGGATCTTGATAAATTGGAAGACTGGGCATCAAAATGGCAGATGAAATTTAATGTGGACAAGTGCAAAGTTATGCATCTAGGGAAGAACAACCTAAACTATAGTTATACAATGCAAGGTTCCATATTAGGAACCACCACCCAGGAAAAAGATTTAGGCGTCATTGTGGATAACATGTTAAAATCCTCGGCCCAGTGTGCAGCGGCAGCCAAGAGAGCAAATAGAATGCTATGTATCATAAGGAAAGGCATGGAAAATAAAATAAAAGATAATATAATGTCTCTATCGTTCCATGGTGAGACCGCACCTTGAATATTGTGTGCAATTCTGGACGCCGTATCTTAAAAAGGATATAGCGTTATTAGAAAAGGTTCAGAGAAGAGCCACCAAAATGGTAAAAGGGATGGAAGGATACTCCTATGAAGAAAGGCTAAAAAGGTTAGGGCTCTTTAACCTGGAAAAGAGACGGCTGAGGGGAGATATGATAGAAGTCTATAAATTAATGAACGGAGTGGAACGGGTAAACGTAGATCAATTGTTTACATTATCAGAATATAGAAAGACTAGGGGACATGCAATGAAGCTACAGGTTAAACTATTTAAGACTAATAAAAGAAAATATTTTTTCACTCAACGTGTAATCAAACTCTGGAATTTGTTACTGGAGGATGTAGTAAAGGCTGTTAGTGTAGCTGGGTTTAAAAAAGGTTTGAACAAGTTCCTGGAGGAAAGGTCCATAAACCATTATTAAGAAGGGACCCAGGATATCAATGCTTGACCCAATACAAGCACTGTGGAACCTGTGTCTTTTGGGGAAACTGCTAGGTACGTATGACCTAGATTGGCCACTGTTGGAAATAGGATACTGGGCTTGATGGACCTTGGTCTGACCCAGTATGGCATATCTTATGTTCTTATGAACAGCCATTTATAATAACTTTTGGCTGGCCTAACCTGGCCGGCTAACTAGCTATTCATACAGAGGTGCTGAAAATCACTGCTATATAAAAAATATGGCAGTTCTACACTTGCTATCCAGATAGTGCCACAGTGGTCACACAGAATATTCAGCAGCACTAACTGTATAGTGCCACTGAATACCACTCCCAGTTACCTAATGCTAATTGGATAAGTATTTTTGAATACTGATCCAGTGGTCACAAACTATGTGCTGAAGTGACCACCACCAAAAATAACACCTTCCAGGCCAGGTACCTCAGGGCATAGGGGATCCAGTGACTCAAAGCAAGATTTCATCAGCAGAGTCAGAACAATGTTGAGGTTTCCAAACACAGCAGCTAGTTTGATGAAATTCTTAAATAGAAGTAAGGCTCACAAAGTGAAAAACTGTTCCAAAATGAGCTTACCTTCTACATGGTGGTGATAAGCACCAACTGTATTAAGGTGAACCCAGAGTTATTTTATAACCTAACTCACGATGACTTCTGGTTGCAATGAGTTGAGGCAGACGTGCGTGTCTCAGCTCCAGGGCTCCGCGCCACAAACCTCGTAAACAGACTGTGCAGTAGTAACAATTGAGCCAAATCAGATCTGCATGGTATCAGGCTACACAGGAGACTTGAACGGCGGATCTAGGTAGATGACAGCAAAGGCACCGCGCAAAGAAAAAACTTCTGGAGGGGACATCAAAATGGTGACTGGCACCCTACCCCGCTGCTGAGCCCAGAAATGGCGACATCCGGACTGGTGGAGGAGATAACTGCAGCTGTTGTCCGAGCCCTAGACAAACGTTTTGCAAGTATAACCTCTCAACTGGATCGCTTAACTGGCTCGGTGGAAGAGTTCATCGGGTGGATACAGCATGCATAAAATAGAAACTTGGTGGTGGAGGATGGTGCTTTACAACTGAAGCGGCGAATCCAACAGATAGAGGAGAAGGTCCTCAAGAATGAAAACAAAATTGATGACCTAGAAAACAGAGGGCACAGGAAAAACTTACATATAGAGGGTCTACCTGAGTCTATTTCTGATAAGGACCTTTGCAATTTCTTAGAAAGCTGGATACCGCGGGGCCTGCAGCTTACCGGGGCCTTACAACTGGAAAGAGCACATTGAGTGGGACAACGAAGGGAAGGGCAAACCCGACCAAGGGCAATCCTGGTAAGATTTCTCAGCTTCCCTCAAAAAGAAACTGTTCTCCGAGCGGCCAAGAACCAAAGTTGCATAGAATAAGAAGGAGCCAGAGTGTTCTTCCAGGATTTCTTGGCCACTGTAACCCAGAAAAGGAGAGCATTCTCAACGTTATGCAGTACACCTTGGTTAAAACTTTGACTGACTTTAAATGGTTGCCAACAAATTTTTGCAGAACCAGAAGAAGTGCAGAACTTTTACAATACCCAAATAAAGAAGAAAGTGGTAAGTCAGAGTTAAAGGGGAAATACAAAACTATAGTAAGAAAAGGGAAGAGAAACTTTTTTGGCAATAAAGATGGTGCATAAGCTGTGAGGCCTAAACCTAACAGTATGGAAAGAGAGCAAATATATCATCAGGCTTATATCTGTTCCTCTGATGGACACAAAATTATAAGACAATCACCTAAAGGGGAACTTTGCAAAATAAGAGATAATTGTAAAGGAAATTACATGAAGTTTAATGTAAAAGACATTCAACGGATGATCAGATAAGGAATGAACCAAGGAAGCGCGATCCCAGAACAGTGTGACAAAGCAGGGGAAGCTCTGGAAGAGACCTAAAAAGGCACATCACAATGAACAAAGACTGATTATTATTTGCTACTGATAAGGACAGTAGGATCTATATAGGGTTAAACATTCTTAGAATGCCCGTTGGTTAGAACTGTTCTCTAAGAGAGGGGAAGCAACAACTGTGGGAATGAAGCATGATGGCAGTAAAGGGTGAAACAACCAAGAGGTATCATCTACTGCTTAAATATAACTGAATGTATGGTCATATGTCTGTTAATATATCATGTACAGGGACATAACCACTGCTGTATAAGTTAATTATCAATGGGACCGATTGCTATAATTGCTAACAAACTGTATATAGATAAGAAGGTAGCACATAAGGAAGGTATATTCTATATAGCTAATCATCTTTGTTATACATTTACCATTGGAGGAAACCTGGGGCTAGGTAGCATATTCTATCATTTCCCTTGCCCTGTGACTTCAGCCTTACTCTGCCCAACAAAGTAATAGATTAAAATTTATCTATTACTCTAAAGGTTTGACGGGGAGGGACAGGAGGCACGAGTCTGGCACCAACAAGCTAGGAAGAAGTTGGACGAGAACAGGATGCCAACTGGGATGGGGAGGTGAAGGGGATTGCCATAGGAGATAAAGAGTTGAACAAATACTTGGGATTTCTCGTCCCCCCCTCAATAGTGGTCTGGGAGAGAGATATGCGCTTGAGAAGTAGCTGGGGGAGAGAACAACATGCTAGGAGGGAATAGGGCGGGGGACATTACATGACGGGTAATTCAGAGATCTAGGGAAACCACTTATATACAAATGCAGAAGAAGTGAGCACAAAATGGAATCAAGCAATCATAGAATCGATGGTTCATTGATCTAGAAGCTGGCAATAACTTAGGTCTCTGGCATAGTGCTTGGCTCATCAGAACAGACTCATTTGGGTACTTTAAAATAAAGGGTGGGGGAGGGAACCCTAGGCTATTAAACTGGGAGTTTTGGAGAAGAGGAGAGATAAGAGATGAGGAGGGAAGGCAAAGGGTTAATAAGGGGGGATGAGGGGAGGGGAATAGGCAAGGTAACAAAATAGTATTGATTAGGCAAAGGTCTGGTATAGACAGGACAAAGGAAACTCTGTTGGGTAAGGGATTGTGTATCATATTGTGGAATGTATGTGGCATTTGACATCCTATCAAGAGACATAAAATCTTAAAAATGCTTAGAGACAAAGGAGCAGATATAGCTCTTTTACAGGAGACCCTCCTTACTAAAATTGAACACAAAATCTAAAAAGATGGTGGGTGGGAGAAGTACATGGTGCCTCATCTGGGGCAAAGAAAGCAGGGGTGGTCATCCTAATAGATAAGAGGGTCAAGATAAAGGTGCAGATAATACATGCGGACCCTCTAGGACAATATAGATGTATCAGAGGCACCCTGCAAGGACAGCCAATTATTCTAGGAAGTATCTACAGCCCAAACAAATATAGTGCTCAATTTTATCAACAACTGACACGGATACTGGCAGGGGAGGACCCCTCAATGCTGTGCTGGGAGGTGACTTCAATTGCGTGTTGGACGATACTATGGACAGGACAACTGCAAGAAGCAGAGGAGACCAAAGGAGCTCTCGTAGACTAAGAGGACTTTGTGATGGATATGACCTTACAGACATATGAGAATAATGCACCGCATGGAGCGAGAGTACACTCATATCTCTAGAGCCCAAGGCACAGGATCTCAACTAGACTACTTTCTAGTGGCAACAGCACTGATGGGAAGAGTCTAAAAGGCAGATATTGGCCCTATAGTCATATCGGATCATGCGTTGATAAGTCTAGAATTGGAGTGGGGAAGTTGTAGCACCTCTGGCCAGTGGAAGTTCCCCCTCCACCTGGCGGAAGACAAAGATTTCCAGAAATTCCTGTGAACACAGTGGGCGTAATACAAGGAAAACAATGGGGCACACAAAGACAACCCAGCTCTCTTTTGGGAAGCAGCTAAGGTGGTACTGCGAGGACATATTATAAGTTATAGTCAGGCCATGAGGAAATCACAGAATTTACATTTAATCCAACTGGAAAAAGACTTAAGGAAGGCCCGAAGGAAGTATGGTCTCCAGCCAACGGGGGAACATAAAGCAGATATGCTAGCTATCCAGGTGGAATTAAATGTTGTACTACACCAGAGGGCATGTCAGTCAATGTTTTATCATCAATATCGTCTATATTATTATGGAAATAAAACTGGGAAACTTATAGCGGCCTTGGTAAAGTCGGATGGAGGGCCATGAAAGCACAGTTACTTACCTGTAACAGGTGATCTCTGGGAACAGCAGGAATTAGTCCTCACATATGGGTACGTCGGTACCGACGGAGCCCGTGCGGGAAAGCTCCCCAGCTTCTTAGAATAGAAGCTTTTGGGACCTCCCACTGCACATGCGCACTGCCTTCCCGCCTTCCTGAACAGCTCTCCTCAGTTTCGAGTTTATAGCTGAGTCAACAGAGAGAGGACAGGAAGATAGATAGATAAAAGATACAACTCCTAGGGGAGGTGGGTGGGTTGTGAGGACTAATTCCTGCTGTTCCCAGAGATCACCTGTTACAGGTAAGTAACTGTGCTATCTCCAGGAACAAGCAGGAATAAGTCCTCACATATGGGGACTCCCTAGCTTAGATGCATGGGATCCCCTGTAAAGGTTCGCCATCTTCGTATGGATCTCAGGCATCCATTCTGGGAAGGTGGGCAGGAGTTGTTTAGGAATGGAACAGGTGCTTGAGGACAGCCTGGCCAAACAAGGCATCCCGGCGGGAGTCCTTGTCCAAACAGTAATGGGCTGTGAAGGTATGAACCGAGGCCCAGGTAGCGGCTCGACAGATCTGATCTATGGAAACAGAGTGCAGATGAGCCATAGAAGTTGCCATGGCCCTCACATTGTGAGCAGTGACATGGCCTTCCAGAGAAATGTTTTTGCTCTGGTAAGCAAAAGAAATACACTGAGCAATCCAATTGGAAAGTGTACGCTTGGAGACTGGAAGTCCCAAATGGGAAGGATCAAAGGCCACAAAAAGTTGAGAAGACTTTCGATGTGGCTGAGTCCTATTAAGGTAAAAAGCGAGAGCTCTTTTACAATCCAGAGTATGAAGGTTCCTCTCTGCATTGGATGCATGAGGAGCTGGAAAAAAGACAGGTAGATATACCTCTTGATTAAGATGAAAAGGCGAGACCACTTTAGGCATAAAGTGGGGATTCGTCCTAAGGACCACCTTATCATGATGAAATCTTGTGTAAGGTGGATTAGCCACTAAAGCCTGCAGCTCACTGATGCGGCGAGCCGAAGTGACTGCAATGAGGAAGATGACCTTCCAGGAAAGAAATTTCAAGGAGGTGGAAAACATTGGCTCAAAAGGTGGCTTCATAAGTTGACCGAGCACTAGATTCAAATCCCATGCGACCGGGGGTGGTCTGATGGGAGGTTTAGTGAGAGTCAGGCCTCTCATGAATCTTGCAACAAGAGGATGAGAGGAGATAGGTTGTCCATTTATATGTTTCAAGGATGCTGCAATAGCGCTTAAATGGACTCTTACCGAATTCGTCTTGAGGCCTGCATTGGATAGATGCAGGAGATAATCAAGAAGAGAATTCAAAGGAAGTGCCAGAGGGTCAAGACCCTGCTGAGCACACCAAATGGAAAAACGTTTCCATTTGAAAGCATAGGAACGCCTGGTAGAGGGTTTCCTAGAGGCAGAAAGGATATCTTTCACTGGTTGGGAAAGATGAAAGTCTTGAAGGCTTAAGCCTTCAGTAACCAAGCACTGAGGTGAAGGGATTTGGGGTTTGGGTGCCACAAAGTCCCCTCCTCCTGAGACAGGAGGTCTGGCGCAGCTCCCAGATCCAAGTAGGATCCCTGGGAGAGCTGTAGAAGTAGAGGGAACCACACTTGGCGTGGCCAGCGTGGAGCTATGAGGATCATAGTTCCATGATCCCTCTGGAGTTTGAACAGAGTCTTGGGAATCAAAGGAATGGGTGGAAAGGCATATAGGAATGCCTGATTCCAATTCAGGAGAAAGGCGTCCGTAGCCTGAGCTCCCTGACACGGAGTTCTGGAACAGAACCGGGGAAGTTTGGCATTCCACGGACTTGCAAAGAGGTCTATGTCCGGGGTCCCCCATTCCTGAAAGATTCGGTTTATTTGGTCCAAATGTAGGGACCATTCGTGTGGCAGCAGAACTCGACTGAGCCTGTCTGCCCGAGAGTTTTGAACTCCTGGGAGATACACTGCTAGCAGGTGAATCTGATGCTCTCTGGCGAAGGCCCATAGTCTTAGAGCTTCGTTGCAAAGCGACAGAGAGCCCGTCCCTCCTTGTTTGTTTATGTAAAACATGGCCACCTGATTGTCCGTCTGAACTAGGACAGTGAGGTTGGCTAGGAGGAGTGGAAGACCTTGAGGGCAAGGTAAATTGCTCGCAGTTCCAGAAGATTGATATGAAGGGTGGTCTCCTGTAGAGACCAAGTGCCCTGAGTGGAGAGAGTTTGCAGATGGGCTCCCCACCCTGTTTGGGAGGCATCTGTTGTGAGGGTTGCTTGGGGTAGCAATGGTTGAAATGGAGCCCCCAACAACAGATTCTTGGTGGAAGTCCACCAGTGGAGGGACCAAAACAGACGATCGGAGGTTTGTATTTGGTCTGAGAGCGCTCCTGACGCCTGAGTCCACTGAGTGGCCAGGGTCCATTGAGCTGCTCTCATATGAAGACGAGCATAGGGCACCACATTCACTGTGGAGGCCATATGACCCAGTAGGCGTAGCATTTCCCTGGCTGTCAAGTGAGTGCTGGACTGAGCTTGGGAGGCCAAACTCAGGAGGCGCTGGCCTCGAACCTGTGGAAGGTAGGCCCTTGCAGTGATGGTGTCCAACTGGGCCCCTATGAATTCTAGAGATTGAGTAGGGATGAGTTGGGACTTGGGAAGGTTTACTACCAGTCCCAGATACTGCAAAAGGCTCCTTGTGTGGTCCAGGGAAATCTGGGCCTGTGACTGAGTTGGAGCTCGGATGAGCCAGTCGTCCAGATATGGGAAGACAAAGATTCCCATGCCTCTTAGAAATGCGGCTACGACTGCCATGCATTTTGTGAATACTCTTGGAGCAGAGGCTAGACTCTGTATTGGAAATGTTTTCCCTGAAACAGAAAGCGAAGATACTTTCTGTGGGATGGATGGATGAGTATATGTGTATACGCATCCTGTAGGTCTAGAGAACAAAGCCAGTCCTGACCCTGGAGGTAAGGAAGGAGAATGCCGAGAGACAGCATTTTGAATTTCTCCTTGAAGAGAAATTTGTTCAATTCTCTCAGATCTAGGATTGGTCTGAATCCCCCTGTCTTCTTTGGAATGAGAAAATAAGGGGAGTAGAAACCGGACCCTTGTTGAGGAAGAGGAACCTCTTCTATGGCCCCTTGGGCAAGAAGAGAGGAAACCTCTTGACCCAACAGGGTTAGGAGAGATGGGGGAGAATTGAATGGTCTCACCATATGATGGGGAGGAAGGCTGGAGAAATGAAGTTTGTAACCCTCTCGAATGATAGAGAGGGTCCATTGTTCTGTTGTGATTTGTTCCCATCTGGGAGCAAAGTGAACCAACCTTCCGGGTATGGTGAGAGGTTCTGGTTGTGTTAGAACCAGAAGTGGCAAGTTCCCTAGGAGCAAGTCAAAACCCCTGAGGGGTTGGAGCCTGCTGAGCTACAGTAGCTGCTGCAGGCTTAGCTCGTGCTTGTTTGGATTGCTGACGCTTAGCTGTATAGCGAGGTTGAGAAGACTGCTGGCCAGTATTTGAAGCAACTCTGGCCTTCTTATAGTAAGGCCTTTTAAAAGACTTTTCTTAGTAGGAATTGAAGTGGACTTTGAAAGTCTTTCCAAGGTGGCATTTTCAGCATCCATCTGGGTGGCTTTGATTTGCCACTCTTCCCCAAATAAGTTCTCACCTGTACAGGGCAGATTACGTAAGCCATCTAGAACCCAAGGTTCCAGATCAGAGGCCTGGAGCCAAGCAAGACGTCGGGCTGCAATAGCAATGCCCGAAGCCCTACTGGCTCCCTCAAAGGAATCATATGCTGCCCTATTAGAGAACTTAGAAACCTCTAAGAGTTGTTTCACTAGGGAAAGGAAACCCTGCTTTTTATCCTCAGGGATAAAGGGGGCAAAATGCCGCACCTTTTTGGCAAGTTCCTCCAGGAACATGCCCATATAGAGACTGTAGGAATTAATCCTGGCTATAAGCATACTAGCCTGGAAAATTTTCCTACCAAAAGAGTCCAAAGTCTTACATTCCCGTCCTGGAGGGGTGGAAGAGTGCCTTTTGGTACTCCTAATCTTCTTCATTGCAGACTTCACCACAATAGAGTGGTGGGGCAATTGAGTCTTTTGGAAACCAGGAGAAGGAGGGACCCTATACATGGTGTCCAACCTACGGGAATAAGGAGACAAAGTCAAAGGATTTTCCCAGAAATCCATCAGTTGTTCTTGAAGGATTTCATGGATAGGCAGGGTAACTGCCTCCTTAGGGGCCTTTGAGTATCCCAAAATATCCAGTTTTTTGGATCTGGGTTCCTTTTCAGAGGATGTGGTAATAGAAAGGGCTGTAGCCATATCTAAAACAAAGTCCTGGAAGGACAAATCCTCTGGAGGGGACATTCTCCTTTTAGGAGAAGAGGGCTCCTCAGGTAAGTTGAGTGAAAACTCAGCAGAATCATCAGAGGAGTGAAAATCCTCAGAGGAATCGGTGCTTTCCTCTAACGCACGATACGCGTACCGATCGGTATCGATATCGGGCGTATCGGGTATGGAACCGGTATGGAGCGAAAGCCCATACGGTACCGACTTGCGTTTAGAGGTGGACGGCCTCGATACCGGCATGGCGGACGATACCGGTATCGGGCCCGGAACCGATGAAAGCGGAACCGATGGCGTTGCAGCTTTAATGAAAGCCATGACGGCCTGCTGCATGGACTGTACAGTATCGCCCATGGACGCCATAGCTGCCTGGATGTCGGTACCGGAGTGACCCGGTACCCCAGAGCAGGCTAACAGGTGATCTGTCGAGGCCGTAGCATCGATATCAACCTGAGACCCCTGAATTGGCGTTTTTGGAAGTTGGACTTCCCGCCGGGGTTGTTTGGCTGGGGCAGGGTCCTCAAGTTCTAAGCTAAGAGCCTCTCGATGCTTTGAAGGAGATTTGCTCTTTGAGGACTTGCCCACAGAAGGTTTGGTTACCTGAGATCCATCCGGAGAAGAAGACCTGGATGACTGTGATGCTGTATTCTCTGAAGCAAACAGCACATGGAATTTGTTGGCCCGGTTCTGCAGCCCACGTTTAGACATGTGGGAGCAAGATGGGCAGTCCGGTATGGAATGGTCAGGCCCCAAACATTTCAGACACCAGTCATGGGTGTCTGTGACTGAAATAACAGCATTACATTTGGTACACTTCTTAAATCCAGGGGCTGGCTTCTCCATGAGGAGAAAATTGAGTAGGCCGAGAGGCCTCTCTGAAGTGACCAAAAAGCTAAAAAATAAGAAAAAAGAATTATAATTTTTTAAAGAAAGAAAGAAAAGACCGGCGATACCGGTATCGGTATGGGGAAGGCAGGTACGCGGTCTAAAGAAACAAATAAAATAACAATTTCTTCAGCGGTGACAGGAACACGACCTGCTGGCTCCGCGGAAAAAGAGAAACTGAGGAGAGCTGTTCAGGAAGGCGGGAAGGCAGTGCGCATGTGCAGTGGGAGGTCCCAAAAGCTTCTATTCTAAGAAGCTGGGGAGCTTTCCCGCACGGGCTCCGTCGGTACCGACGTACCCATATGTGAGGACTTATTCCTGCTTGTTCCTGGAGATCAATCAGGACTCTTCGAAATAAAAAGGGCTGTCCACAAACGGCCCAGGAGGATCTGGAGAATATTCTGCGAGAGTACTATATAGAACTTTATAAGGCTTACCTCTGCGATATGACAGTAGCAGCAGAAATTTTGAAGGATTTACATTTACCATCTTTGGGGACGGAGGATGTGGTGAAATTGAATGACCCGATAACAGCTCAAGAGGTTCAGCAATGCCTTCTGAAACTACGGAAAGGACAGGCTCCGGGTCCAGAAGGATATCGGGAAGAGTTCTACCAAATAATGCCCGACAAGGCAGCAATACCACTGATGGAATCAGATATAGTCAAAAGAGATGACTTCCCATAACCTGGGAAAGACCCCCTGTTACTGGGCTCATATAGACCTATTTCATTGCTAAATGTGGACATCAAAATCTTAGCCAAAATAATGGCTGAACGCCCGACCTCACTGCTCTCCCAGTCAGTGGGAGAATCACAGTTGGGATTTGTTCAGGGCCAAGCAATAGTACGCAATGTGAGGAAGATGCTACCTGCTCAGCATAAAGTCATTAGGAAGCAGCAGTCGGCTCTCTTTATTAGCTGACGCTAAGAAAGCTTTCGACAGGGTTCAATGGGAGTAGATATACATGGTTTTAGAAAAATTTGGACTAACTTGGGAATTTGTTAACATGGTTCGTCTTCTATATACTAAACCCTGTGGAGCACTATTAGTCAATGGGCATATCACACGTATCTTCCTGCTAGAAAGAGGTACCTGACAGGGTTGTCCCCTCTCGCCAGTTTTATTTGTCCTGCAACTGAAGCCTATTTTGGAAAGAAACCACATGCATAGCGTAGTTACTCACCTGTAAAAGGTGTTTTCCGGGGACAGCAGGAATCAGTCCTCACATATGGGTTATGTCGGTGCCGACAGAGCCTGCACGGAGCAAATCCCCAGCTTTCAAAGAAAGCGTTTGGGAGTTGCGCCTCCACACATGCGTGGTCTGCTTCCTGCCTAAAGAGGCCATCTTGTCCAGTTAAATGACATAGCTAAAGATGGCAAAGAATAAAAAAACAGTAAATACAGGAGGACTGCAACTCCAGGGGGAGGGTTGTAAGGACTGATTCCTGCTGTCCCTGGAGAACACCTGTTACAGGTGAGTAACTACGCTTTCTCCGGGAACAAGCAGGAAGTCAGTCCTCACATATGGGACTCCCCAGCTACAGGCTACCAGGAACTCATAGCCAAAAAAGGCTCCCTCATCAAGAGCCACGAAAAAGCTGCAGTGGAAAGAACTCTAAATCTGAGAAGGAATTAGCACTCCAGTAGCCTGAACATAGAAGGGTCGGAGGGCAGGAGTTGCCTAGACCACGGCCTGGCCAAAGACGCTGTCCCGTCAGGACTCCCTATCCAGGCAGTAATGAGCTGCGAAGGTATGAACCGAAGACCAGGTGGCAGCACGGCAGATGTCTGCCAGAGGAATGGAGTGCAGATGAGCCATGGAGGTTGCCATGGCCCTGACTTTGTGAGCCATGACACAGCCCTCCAAAGGAAGTTTCGCTTCCTCACAGGCCCGGGCGATACAGTCTGCCACCCACGTAGACAGCGTGTGCTTGGTCACTGCCTTCCCCAGTTTGCTGGGGTCATAGGAATTGAAAAGCTGAAATGCTTTCCGGTGGTCTTGAGTATGCTGAATGTAGAAAGATAAAGCCCTCCTACAGTCTAGGGTATGGAGGACGGCCTCAGCTCAACCGGCGTGCGGTCTGGGAAAGAAAGTAGGGAGGACCACCTCTTGATTGAGGTGGAAAGAGGACACCACCTTCGGAAGAAACCTGGGGTGTGTGCGAAGCACTACCCTATTCTTGTAGAACCTGGTATAACGGCTCTCTGCTGTAAGGGCCTGGAGCTCGCTCACTCTTCGGGCAGAGGTGAGGGCAATGAGGAACACCATCTTCCATGAGAGATAGCAGAGATGACATGTAGCCATTGGTTCAAAAGGCGGTAGGGTGAGCCGCCCCAACACCACATTGAGATCCCATTCGGGCGCCAGAGGGTGGACCGGGGGCAGACAGGAGAAGGCCCTTGAGGAACCGGGATACTGTCGGGTGCACCGAGAGTGGTTTCCCATTTATCTGATGGTGGTTGGCTGCAAGAGCACTGAGAAGTACTCTGATGGAATTGGATTTGAGTCCTGAGTCAGAGAGGTGGAGAAGGTACTGTAGTACCATGGCCACCGGGCAGGAGAAAGGGTCGGTTCCCCGAGCCATACACCAGAGCGCAAACCTGCGCCACTTAAAGGTGTAAGCCCATCTGGTAGACATTCTGCGGGAGGCCAGCAGGATATCCTCCACTTCCCTCGGAAGTAGGAGCGGAGCTAGAGAGACCCTCTCAGCAGCTATGCCATCAGTGACAGGGAGCGGGGATTGGGGTGCAGGAGAGCACCCCCCTCCTGGGAAAGGAGTCGTGAGTCTGTTCCCAGAGGGATAGGAGTCTCCACCACTAACTGTAGAAGGAGCAGGAACCACGGTAGCCGAAGCCACTGTGGGGCTATCAGAATGACCGAAGCTGTCGTGAAGGATCTTGAACAGGGTCTTGGCGATCAGAAGTGTCAGCGGACACCCTGTCAGGGTGTGGTTGCCGGGAACAGAAATGGGGCAACCGGTGGTTGTCCGGGCTGGCAAACAGGTCCAGCCTCGGATACCCCCAGATCCGAAAGAGTCTGTGGGCCACTTTTGGATCCAGCTGTCATTCGTGGGGCTGGAGCAGTCTGCTGAGCCTGTCGGCTAGCCAATTGCTGTGGCCTGGCAGGTACACTGCTTTGAGGAGAATGCCCTGTTGGACTGTGAATGAGCACAGGTCCATAGCTTCCCCACAGAGGGCGCGGGACCCCGTGCCCCCGTTTGTTCACGTAGAACATGGCAACTTGGTTGTCGATCTGGACTTCGATGGAGCTGTGGCTCAGGGATTTCCAGAACAGGGCAAGGCGGATCGCACGCAGCTCTAACAGGTTGATCTGTTGTGTACTCTCATCTGGGGATCAGACGTCCTGTGTGCGGAAGCCCTGGCAGTGGGCTCCCCAGCCCAGCAGGGAGGCATCTGTGGTGAGGACCCTCGAGTGCTGTGGGCCTGAAAAGGCATTCCCGCTTGCAAGTGGTGGGGGGACTTCCACAAGTTTAGAGACCGTGCCAGGCGCCCGGTGACTCTGACACTGTCCTGGAGGCACCCCATTGCCTGGGACCACTGGTCCCTGAGGCACCACTGCACAATCCGCATGTGGAGGCGGGTATCTGGAGTGACATGGACTATGGAGGCCATGTGCCCGAGGAGGCACAACAGGAGCCGTGCCGACACCGAAGGATGGTGCTGTACCTTTTTGGCCAGTGCCATTAGCCTGTTGACTCTGTCCGCCTTGGCTGGGAGAGTATCGATCCTTGCCCCGATAAATTCCAGCTCTTGAGCCGGTTTCAGGCTAGACTTGGGGTAGTTGTTTACGAAGCCCAAGTGCTGAAGGACCTGGATAGTGCGTGCCGTGGCCTGCTGCACCTTGGAGGACCGAGGTGCCCCTGATGAGACAGTCATCGAGGTAGGGGAAGACTAAAATCCCTTGAAGCCTGAGAAAGGCCTCAACTACCGCTAGGCACTTCGTGAATACCCTGGGGGCCGAGGCAAGGCTGAAGGGCAGCACCTGGCACTGGAAGTGAAGGCCTCCCACCACAAAGCGTAGGTATTGCCTATGGTTTGGGTGGATTAGAATGTGCGTGTAAGCATCCTTTAGGTCTAATGAGCATAGACAGCAAAGTTCCAAAGGAGAGCATCCTGAACTTCTCTCACACCAGGAATCTGTTGAGGTTGCGGAGGTCGAGGATGGGTCTTAGGCCCCCTGAGCTTTTTTGCACGAGGAAGTATGTGGAGTAGAACCCCTTGCCCCTGAGATGATGGGGCACCGGTTCTACTGCTCCGTCGAGAAGACCCACCAACTCTTTCAAGAGAAGGTCCCAGTGAAGGGGAGGCCAGGAGGGCTCTCCGGGAAGAAGTGCGAAGGCACCTCGGCTAGGCAAAGGGGGTAACCCTCCTTGACCACCTGTAATGCCCAGGTGTCGGTGGTGATGGTTCCCCACCTGTGGTGAACAGGGAGAGCTGACCTCCTGTAGGCTGCCTGGCCTCGCTGGAGAGAGGGGCCATGCTGTAAGAATCAAAAGCTTCCCCCTGGTTGAGCCAGGGTCGAAGCCTGGGGCTTAGGGGACTTCTGCTTACGCGGACCATGCCCCTGCCCCTTGGCCTGCTGCCCCTGTTGGGGCACTGGGGAGGCTTGATAAGGAGGGTAACCTCGGTAAGCAGTGGGTTTCCTCGGTTAGAAGGATTTCTTCCCCAAGCCCTTCTTACGGGTAGGAGCCGAGGTCTTTTTAGAGAGCCTAGTCTTCATCATGAAATTGGTCTCCAGTTTGGCAGCCTTTTCCATCATAGGTTTGCTGAATAAGTTCTCCCCCTGGCATGGGACATCGATCAACTTGTCCTGCACCCATTGCTCGAGGTCGGACGACTGTAGCCAGGCTTGGCAGCATGCACCGATGCCTGCCGCGGCTACTCTGGCCGCCGAGCCGAACCCGTCGTAGGCTACTCGAGACATAAATTTGGAGCATTCACCAATGGCTCTGGATAGAACCTTGAAGTGCTGCAAGGGCTCCTCGGAGAGACCAGCCGAGAACCTGACGATCTCTGTTGTTAAGTCTCTTAGGTACATGCCCATGTACAACTGGTAGGCCTGGATTCGGCCATTCAGCATCGCGCACTGGTAGCATTTTCTGCCGAGGGCATCCAAGGTGCAGGCCTCCCTGTCGGGTGGTACCAAGGAGTGCTTCTTCTGAGTTTTTAGTTGACGCATGGCCGATTCCACAACCATGGAATTATGCGGCAATTGAGACTTTTGAAACCCGGGGCTTCGGCGGACTCCATACATCGAGTCGAGCAGCTTATTAACCACCGGTATCAATGCCGGTGTCTCCCACATGCGGAGCATAAGGCGCTCCAGGATGGGAGGAATGGGCACCGTGAGGGTTTCCCGAGGAGGGGCCTCATATTGTAGGATCTCGAGTTCATCTGCTCGAGGATCCTCTTCGGACTCCGTTGGAAAGGCCAAAAGCTTTGGATATATCTCGAATGAAGTCTCGAAAGGCCATGTCCTTGGGAGGACATCTCATCCTGGTGAAGGCGAGTGTCCGGAGACACCTCATCTTCTGACGCCCAGACGGAGGCATCCGAGTAGGACAGGTAGACGTCCTTGAGCCCCGAGGGGTCAGGCCACTCCGGCACTCGTTGGCTTGCCGGTGACAATCTCCGTCTGGAAAAACGGGAGATCGAGAGGGACCTTGGCCGAGGCTTTACTCGGGCCCGTAGGGCTTCGAGGATCGGCACAGCCTCCGGGGTCGACTTAGTCGTCAAGTCCCTGGTGGTCAGGGCAGAGGAACTGGACATACCAGACGCTAGTGCCCTTTACTGCTTCAGTAAGGCAGTGTCCTTTGCTGTTTCAGGAAGGCAATGATCTTGCGTTCCAAAGAATCCATCCTGGAACTGAGCACAGGTGGTTCCGCAGCATCCGGTTCGGGTGCCGATGGAATTGGGGCCGACGCCGGTTCCCCCAGAGGGGAGTCCTCGACTAGAATAGGACGCACTGGCCAGGACCGGTCCGTGGCCGGCTCCTTCCAAGACAGCTTGATCGGACGTTCATTACCCAACGCCTCGGGTTGATGCTTGGGGCTCCTTCATCGGCCCTGTGAAAGACTTGGTCGATCGGAACCATCCAGAGAAGCAGCCGTCTAGGATATTTTCCTTCTTTTGGGTTCCTTAGAGGGGGACCCCCTCTCTGAGGCCCCCTGACGCCGCTCGGGTTTGGAACGCTCCTCCCGGGGCATGGAGGTCTCGGATGAGGTCCTGGCTTTCGGAGGCATAGGGGAATCAGGGAAAATTTTTTCATGTTGCTGCTGGCGGCTTTTCAGGGCCTTTGAGGACATAAGTTTGCAAAGGCCACAAACAGCTGAGTCGTGGTCCGGGCAGAGGCACTGGAGGCGGCAGTCGTGCGTATCGGTGAGGGACATAATTTTTCCACACTTTTTGAACCCGCTGGTAGCCATGGAGGGAAAAAAGGTCCCCAGCAAGGTTGAAGACCTTTAGGGCTCCCAGCGAGGGAAAAGTAAGTGAGGGAACGCCCATAAAGAAAAATAAAGAAAAGGCAAGAAAAACACTTTTTCCGGGACAGAAAACAGACTACGTCTGAAGGGCTCCATGGAAAAATAAAGACTGGATAAGATGGCCCCTTTAGGTGGGAAGCAGATGACGCATGCATGGAGGCAACTCCCAAACGCTTTCTTTGAAAGCTGGGGATTCGCTCCACACGGGATCTGTCTGCACCGATGTAACCCATATGTGAGGACTGACTTTCTGCTTGTGCCCAGAGAACCCTCCTTAAGAGGCATACAAATAGGGAAAGAACAATTTTGTGTGTCAGCCTTTGCGGATGACATTTTGATGTGTTTAGCAGACCTGATCAATAAGCTGGAAACGCTATTAGGGAAATTCTATGTCTACAGAACCTTTGCAGGATTAAAATTAAACTTGGACAAATCCGAGTCCTTAGCACTATTACCTGGTATGCAACAAAAGTGGCCAGGGAAGTTTCCATTGAAGTGGGCGGATGGGCAGCTTAAATATTTGGGAGTATGGATTACGGCAGACCCAGATCAGCTATATCCACTTAAATGCACGACTTTACTTAGACATCTCAAACTGAGGCTGAGCCGTTGGAAAGACTTGCCACTGTCCTTAAGAGGTCGGATTGCCCTACATAAAATGATATTTCCCCGATGGCTGTATGTGTTGCAGGTCTTACTAATATTACTGCGATATCAAGAGAGCAAAAAACTGGACCGGGCACTGACCCTGTTTCTATGGAAAGGCAGAAGAGCCCGAATATGAATAGGAGCACTAAAAACACCATGGAAGCAAGGAGGATTGGACCTACCAGACATCATGAGCTACAACCTGGCATGTATATGTAGGCATTTAAAAGATGGCTCTATGCATCAGAGGATTATACTCTCTTGGAGGATGAACAGGCACTGGTGGCCCCAATGTCTCTTAAATATGTACTGCATGTCTCACCAGCTCATCCAATATTTTCAAAGAGTGTCACAATAATTTCGATATGTAAGGGTCGGAGAATGATTTTTGAGAAATTGGGATGGATGCCGGAGACCACGCCTTATCTCCCATTACAGAGAAACCTGACCTTCCAACCGGGTTTGATGGGACAAACATATAGTCAATGGAAACAATGTGGGTTGGAAGGAGTGGAACATGTTATAACAGAAGTAGGAGAGATGGTTCCCTTCCCTATATTGTAAAAGCGCTTTGGCCTGCCTACGAAGGACATGTTTCCATATCTGCAAGTACGGAGTTGCATTCAATCATTACCTCTTGAGGCACTGAAGCATCAAATTATATCTTGGGTAGAAGTAGTATTAATGGCCGGGGGAGAGGGCCACACCTGTATCTCAGATCTAAGGAAAAATGTATTTGACTTGGAACCGATGCCTGACTTGACCTGGATGGCAGGCCAGTGGGCAGTGGATTTAGGTATTTCTCTTGAAGGGGCTGAAATATTATATGCATTAACCAGGATCCCTGAATTAACAACAAATGTTAATCTTAGAGAGATGCAATTTCAAATACTTCGGAGACTCCACTTTGCCCCTGTTAGTGCGCACAGAGTCGGAATTACGAAGTCTCCTCATTGTCCTCATTGTAATGCACCTAAAGCAACACTAGGGCATATGTTCCGTACATGAGTCGAGTTATGAGGACCCCAGGGCCTTTAAAACCTCGAGGAGCAATTTTGGATCTTGACCAAGAAGCAGATGGAAACTCAGGATGGTGGGGAACAGAGAAAAGGTGGATACGGTTATCAATGCTGCTGGCACGGAAATGCATCTTGAGTAAGTGGTTGTTCCCGGAAGGGCCAGCAATAGGACCTTCGAAATTAAACTTGCACCAGCATATGTTCTACGAACGAGAGCAGTCAAGAGGACGTCCCCGATCATGTGACTGCTTTTTAAAAGTATGGGCGCCATATATCCAGACATTACCCGCATGATCGAGAAGTCGGGTGCTGAATCATTGTCCACTGGATAGGTAGGATAACACCACAAACAGTGATCCTGAATTTGTGAACTAATCTTAAATCACATTAACAAAGAAAAAAAGATATATATGCCATAGTGTGTGTATATATATATATGACATAGAAATATATATGTCATAGCATGACAAGACCCTAGTGGAGGGAGGGAGAGGGATGGGGGAATAGAAGAAGAGAGGAGGGGAGGAGAGGGGAGGAAGTAGAGTTTTAGGGGGTTGCAACTAAGATGGAGGAGTGACAAAGTTCACTAAGAGTAGTTATTCACCTGTCACAGGTGTTCTCCAGGAGCAGCAGGAATCAGTCCTCACATATGGGTGATGTCGGCGCCGACAGAGCCCCCTTGCGGAGCATTTCCCCAGCTTTCAAAGAAAGCCTTTGGGAATGCAGCGCGCCTGCGCGGTCCCCTTCCCGCCAAAAGGGTGCCATCTTGCTCAATCAAATGACATAGCTAAAAGACAGCAAAAAAACAAAATAAAGTATATGACTGCAACTCCAGGGGAGGAGGGAGGGTCGTGAGGACTGATTCTTGCTGCCCTGGAGAACACCTGTTACAGGTGAGTAACTACTCTTTCTCCAGGACCAAGCAGGAAGTCAGTCCTCACATATGGGACTCCCCAGCTCTAGGCTACCAGGAACCCAAAGCTGAAAAAATGGCTCCCTCTCAAGAGCCTCAGCATCCGTGATAAGAATATCCTCTGAGAATGCCCCCATAAGGTAGCCCAATACAAGGGCCGGAGGGTAGGAGTTGCCTAAACCTCAAAGAGATTACGGAGTACCGCCTGTCCGAAAGCACTGTCCCTTCGGGACTCTCTCTCTCGAGGTAGTAGTGGGCTGCAAAAGCCTGGCTTGAAGACCAAGTAGCGGCCTGGCAGATGTCTGCCAATGGAACAGAGCAGAGATGAGCTACTGACGCTGCTTTCGCCCTGACATGGTGGGCTGTGACTCGACCCTGCAAGGGGAGGTCTGCCCAGGCGATACAATCTCCTACTTAAGTCGACAGCGTATGCTTGGAGACAGGTAACCACAGTGTATTAGGGTCAAAGGAGACGAAGAGCTGAGTAGCCCTTCGATGCCCCCGCGTACGTTCTATGTAAAAGGACAACGCCCTCTTACAGTCCAGTGTAGGCAAGACTGTTTCAGCCCAGCTGGTATGCGGCCTGGGAAAGAATATTGGAAGAACCACCTCCTGGTTGAGGTGGAAAGAGGAGACAACTTTTGGAAGGAACTTAGGATGGGTCCGTAGGACCACCCTGTTCCTATAGAACCGTGTGTACGGTCTATCAGAAACCAGAGCCTGTAGTTCACTCACACGTCTGGCCGAGGTAAGAGCTACCAGGAAGAGTGCCTTCCAAGAAAGGAAGCGTAAATGGCAAGTAGCCATCGGCTCAAATGGTGGGCAAGTAAGTTGCTGCAAGACCACAGTCAAATCCCACTCAGTGGCTGGTGGACGAATCAGAGGCTTGAGCAGAAGCAGGCCTCTGAGGAAGCGGGACACCAAGGAGTGGACAGACAGAGACTGACCCTCCACTGGTGAGTGGTGTGCTGAAAGAGCACTGAGGTGGACCCGAACAGAGTTGGACTTAAGGCCTAGGTCCGACAGGTGAAGTAGGTATTGTAGTACTACTGGCACAAGGCAGGAGAAAGGATCTTCATTGCGCTGAGCACACCATATTGTGAATCTACGCCACTTGAGGGTATAGGACTTTCTGGTGGACTGCCTCCTAGAGGCCAAGACCACCTCCTCAACTTCCCTAGGTGGAAGTAAGGGAGCTAGCACTACCCTTTCAGCAGCCAGGCCATCAGATTGAGGGATCTGAGATTGGGGTGCAGAAGGGAACCCTGATCCTGAGACAGGAGATCGGGTTGCAACCCCAGAGGGAATGGAGTTTCCACCGCCAACTGCAGAAGAAGTGGAAACCACGGTTGCCTCGGCCATCTGGAAGCTACCAGATTCACCGAGGCCTTGTCCCGTAGAATCTTGAACAGAGTTCAGGACACCAGGGGCATGGGAGGAAACGCATGCATACAGGAGGCCCGTAGAACAAGAGATCAGAAACGCATCTGCTGCCATTCTCAGGGGATGCGGCTGTCTGGAGCAAAACCTGGGCAGCTGACGGTTCAGTGGACTTGCAAAGAGATCGACTGATGGAAGTCCCCATCGTAGAAAGATCTGCTGGACCACCAGTGGATTCAACTGCCATTCGTGAGGCTGGAGAATCCTGCTTAGTTTGTCTGCCAAGAAGTTCTCCTCACCAGGTAGATAACCTGCTTTGAGAAACATGTCATGTTTGACTGCAAAGGAGCAAAGGGCCTGCGCCTCCTGACATAGGACTCTGGACCCTGTGCCCCCTTGCTTGTTCACATAGAACATTGCTACATGATTGTCTGTCTGAACTAAGACAGACTGGTGAGAGGGGGCATGAGAAAAAGGTATGGAGAGCAAAGCGGATTGCTTGCAGCTCCAACAGATTGATCTGCTGTGTGGCCTCCCGAGGAGACCAGAGGCCTTGAATGCACATGCCCTGGCAATGTGCACCCCAGCCCTTTAAGGAAGCATCGGTTGTCAGCACCCCTGTGTGTGCCGGAGCCTGAAAAGGCAACCCCCTGAGAAGGTCTGGGAGATGTAGCCACCACTGCAAGGAGTCCAAAAGTGGTTTGGACACCTTTACTCTGTCTCGGAGGTCGCCTGTGGCCTGCACCCACTGAGCTCTGAGGCACCACTGAGCAGCCTGCATGTGCAGACGGGCATTCAGAGTCACATGTACCGTGGATGTCATGTGGCCCAGGAGCCGCAGGAAGTGCCTGGCGGAGATCTGAGAATTGCTTTCGAACTGGTTGGCCAAGTCCATCAGTCTGTGGGCCCTGTCCTCGGGCAAGTAAGCTCTTGCCTGCAGGGTGTCTAATCTTGCCCCTATAAACTCTAGGTTCTGTGAGGGGAGCAAAGTAGACTTTGCGTAGTTTATGACAAAGCCCAGATGCTGGCCATGTCCCTCACCAAGTCCGAGAACCGGGTATCCTCCGGGGGGGGGGGGGGGGGGGGGCCAAAGGGAAGGTGTCTGGGGACTCCTCGTCCTCCGTCTCCCACTCTGACTCCTCCGAGGAGGAATCGAGCAGCTCCGGCCGTGTGGGCCTCGGTGCCACCCGCACCGACGCTGAGGGTATCGGCGTCGATGACCTCGGCCCCACATGGGAGGTCGACGGGGACCTTGACTCAGGATCGACTTGAGACTTCATTGACTCGAGGATCGGCTCGGTCTCCGGGGTCGACTTAGAAGTCGAGGTCCCGGTGGTCGGGGCAGATGCACCGGTCAGACCGGCGTCAGCACCCGCTAGTGTTCCATGAAGGTAGCCAAGCTGCTCTCCAAGGCCATCAACCTGAGTCCAAGCTCAGGAGACTCAGCAGCCCCCGACTCGGGCCCCAATGGCGTCGGGCCCGACGTCGGCTCTCCTGGAGAGTCCATGAGGACAACTGCACTTACGTGACTCTGGGACTCCGGCTCCACACTAGGTAGTTTGGAAGGCCTCTCCGACTCAGAGAGCCCGAGGAGGTGGTCAGGTCTACGCGACCTGACCCTCGAGGAACCAGGAGCCTCCACCGACGACGCCCTCATTAGCTTTTTCTTCCTTCTGTGCTCCCGGGTGGGAGACTCCCTTTCAGAGGAACCCCGACGGCGCTCGGGGTCGGACTCCTGAGATGTCGAGGCCTCTAATGAAGTCCGGGCCCAGCCAGACACGGAGTCAGAGAAAATTCGCTCATGTTGATGCTGACGGCTCCGAAGCGCCTTAGACAACATTTTGCCGCACCGGCCAGCGGGTCATGGTGGGGCCCGAGGCATCGGAGGCAGCAGTCATGTGTGTCGGTGTGAGACATAAGTTTCTTATACCGATCACACTTTTTGAACCCGCTGGCAGCCATGGGGGGAAAAAGGGCCCCTGCAAGGTCAAAAGACCGGGCTGCCAGTGAAAACACAAAAAGAGCGCGAACGCTAGTCACAAAGGACAAAAAACGAAAATCAAAACTCCCGGACTCGATACCAGTGTACCGAGCCCAGACGGGAAGGGGAACCGGCATCGAACCGGATAAAAACGCGAAAATTGCGGAAAAAAAATATCAACTTTTCCCGGGTGACACACACTCACGTCCGTTGGGCTCCGTGGAAAAAGAAAGACTGAGCAAGATGGCACCCTTGGGCGGGAAGGGGACCGCAAAGGTGCGCTGCATTCCCAAAGGCTTTCTTTGAAAGCTGGGGAAATGCTCCGCACGGGGGCTCCTTCGGCGTCGACGTCACCCATATGTGAGGGCTGACTTCCTGCTTGGTCCTGGAGAATATCAAGAAAAAAACAGCTAAACCACCTCGGTCCATTCTTACAAGAGTGGTCTACCCTCTTTCTTCTCTAATACACCAATTTATAAAACGCTTATTATGTAACTAAGCATATAAAGGGCACTACCACATAAAGCACGGAAGGGGGGGAGAGGTGTTAAAGGGGATGGAAGGTGAGATATCAGGAGAAAAAATTTCAATAGAAGATTTTGCTATGTATTAGACAAAATATACATCCTGGCTATGCTGTCTCGGTAATGGCTGCACAGACTGGAATATGAAGTAAACTGTATCGCTAGAGGGGATGATAGTATAATAAGGAAGTGATGTAAATAAGGCAGAAAGTGTAAACTGTGCAGCCAGAAACAGTGTAAGATATTTGCTATGTAGCTGATAAGAAAGTTGTATTGTGCTATCAACATGAGAAGTTCTGTTTGCTTGTGAATCAAACAAATTTAAACATAACCTAACTCACAGAGAAGTAGAAGGTGTTTAAAGTAGTTTTAGCGTGGAACAGAAGGGGAGGATTTAGGGCCTGTTACATCAAACAGCACATCTCATCCACAAAATTATATGACCATCTAATGGAATGCTCAAACTGTCAGCCAGATTTAGGGCAGCCAGGCTGTCAGGGTCATGGACTTACGGTTGGGATGTAACGGCCTCCCAAGCCCATTTGATCAACACTGAATATTCCTCCAGTATAATAGGAATTATCCTTAAGGAGACCAAGCGAAAAGGAAACCAAACTTGCCTTAGTCAATAGAGGGTTATGAGAATCATAGGTCCTGCCTGATCCTGTTTGAATATTCAAAAAGTCTTCAATTTGAATAGAATCAGATATGCATACAGAAGACCCTCCCCCCAAATCCAGAAAGGCAACATTTGAGGCTAGCTTTCCAAGAGTCCCTACTTTGAAGCAGAGCTGAGGTACTTTTCTGTTTTGAGGAAATGGAAATAGATCCACAATGGGTGTGCTCCACTTACAAAATAAAATTATTGCTGTTCCTGAGTCTAGAGCAGCGTTTTTCAACCACTGTGCCGCGGCACACTAGTGTGCCGTGAGATATTGTCTGGTGTGCCGTGGGAAAAATTCCAATTTCATCCGTAACATGTGGCCTCGGCTCACAAATTAGGGTTGCCAACCGGCCGGTTTTCAGCCGGCCTGGCCGGTTTTTCCATGGCCAGGCCGGCTGCCAGCACAGTTGTAAAACCAGCCATTGAAAAGCCGGTTTTTTGCTCTGGCCGCAAGATCGGGAGCGGCCAGAGCAAAAAACCGGCTTTTGTGCCGAAGTCCGCGGCGCGAACGCGATTCCCTATAGCAGTGCAGCCGCTGGTTCTGCTTTGTACAGAGCAGCGGCTGCACTACACTTACATTGAAAAGTAAAGAGAAACTGTGTCAGGAGCCCTCCGATCATGCAGAGCCCGAGGAAGTGATGTCATGGGGGCGGGCTCCTCACAGGCTGTCTTTCCTTTTCAAATTAACTTTAGCTGCAATAAAGTTAATTTGAAAAGGAAAGACAGCCTGTGAGGAGCCCGCCCCCATGACATCACTTCCTCGAGCTCTGCGATGACCGGAGGGCTCCTGACACAGTTTCTCTTTACTTTTCAATGTAAGTGTAGTGCAGCCGCTGCTCTGTACAAAGCAGAAGCAGCGGCTTGGGCAGAGGGGTGTGTGTGTGTGTGTGAGTGAACCAGCAAGGTGGGGGGGGGAGTGTGAGTGAACCAGCAAGGGGGTGGAGTGTGAGTGAACCAGCAGTGGAGGGGGGGGGGGGGTTGGTGTGAGTGAACCAGCAAGGAGGGGGGGGGGCGCGATGGTGTTAGTGAACCAGCAGGGGAGGGGGGGTAAGTGAGTGAGTGACCCAGCAGGAGGGGTGAGTAAGTGACGGGGGGGAGGGGGGGGGGGAGTGAACCAGCAGGGGAGGGGGGTTGGTGTGAGTGTTTGATTCCTATTCAAGAGAATTACTTTATATATAGTCAATATAGGCACAGAGGTAAATTTTTTTTAACATTTTCTAATGGTGGTGTGCCTCGTGATTTTTTTCATGAAAAAAGTGTGCCTTTGCACAAAAAAGGTTGAAAAACACTGGTCTAGAGATCACTAGTGGACTTACAACACACAATTCAGTGTCTTTCACTGCCAATTAAGTGGCTCAGAGTTCACCCATGAGACATGGCCCATTTCCACATCCTGACAGTCTCCGAACACAGGAGGTAAGACTTTGCTCCTCCCTGCTCTTGATGTAGTAAATGGCTACTTGGTTGTCCATCACAACCAACATTATTTTGTTGGTCAACCAATTTAAAGCATTTTATATCACCTTGAGTGCCAGAAAATGTATCTGATAAAGTTGTTCCTGAGTGGACCAAAACCTCTGAATGTGAAACCCATCTACATGGGTTCCCCAGCCCAGTTTGAATGCATTTGTGATAAGGACAAATTGCTTGGCAGATAGGATTCAATGCTAATAAATGCAGTCACTCATTTAGGCTACAAAAATTCAAGAGAACAGCACTGTACAGAGGGTGAAGAACCTTTGTGCACAAAGGTCAAGATGAGGGTTGATTAGACACTCTTGTGGCCAAACAGGAAGCAAAAGCAATACAGATGCTTGGGTGCATGGGGAGAGGAATAGTTAACAGGAAAAGAAGTGATAGTGCTTCTGCATAGGTGTCTAGTGAAACCTCAATTTGAACTACTGGGTTCAATTTTGGAGTCCACACCTTCAAAAGGAGATAAACAGGATGAAGTTGGTTGAGCAGGTGGATACTAAAATGGTTAGTGGTCCTCTTCATACAGCATATAGGGACAGACTTAAAGATGTGTGTACACTTTGGAAGAAATACAAAAGAGGGGAGAAAAAATAGACACATTTAAATACTTCCACATAATACATACACAGAAAGTGGGCCTTTTGATCGTTGGGACTAGAAATCATAGGATGAGAGGAAAGAGGGGAAGACTCGGGAAAAATCTAAGGAAATATTTCTTTATGGAAAGGGTTTTAGATGTGTGGAACAG
The DNA here is from genome assembly GCA_033557465.1 of Ichthyophis bannanicus. Taxonomy (NCBI): domain Eukaryota; kingdom Metazoa; phylum Chordata; class Amphibia; order Gymnophiona; family Ichthyophiidae; genus Ichthyophis; species Ichthyophis bannanicus. The sequence goes on from CM066044.1 coordinate 254,591,627, forward strand.
CCTCCCAGTGGAGTGGTGGAGAGGAGGATGGTATATGCGTTTAAGAAAACAAAGGGCAAGTATCAAGGATTGCTGAAGGAAATGAAGGGATTGTAGATCACAATAATGGTATAGATGGACAGAGTAGATAGGCTATCTTATTTTTTTTTAACTGCCATTATTTTCTAGGTTTTTGTTATAGGAAGAATTTGAAATGGGATTCCTTTCACCAGATTGAATTGATCCAACTACCAGGACAGAAAGTCTCAGAGGTTTGGTGATCCAGACTAGGCTCCATAATACCAGAGTGTCCCGATTCCACTGAAAGCACAACACTCATTAAGCTTCTCTCATTCTGAGATGCACCAAGGGAATTACATGTATTGGTGAGATCATGTAGCCAAACAACTCAACATGCCCCATGCTGATGTCTGCTAAATCATTAGACTCTCAAACTTCAGACACCAAGATGGTGATCCTTTCCAGTGGGATAAAAGCTTTTGCTTGAGTCTTGTCTAGCAGAGATCCTATAAATTCCTACAAAGGACTTGCATGGAATTTTGGATAGTTTATTACAAACCCTAATGACTAACATCTAGATGGTTATTTGAATGGATCCTTGAGCTCCTTTATTGAGACAGAATCTTGACCAAACAATCATCAAGACATGCACTCCCAGTTTGCATATTTTAGCAGCTATCACAGCAACACACTTCATAAACATGAGTGGAGCCGACACTAAGCCAAAGAGCAGAATATGGTATTGGTAGTGATGGTTTCCTACAATAAATTTGAGATATTTCCAGGGAACCTAACCAGCCTCCTCTTTGAGGGAAATTGATTAAGGTGCCCAGATAAATCATCTTGAACTTTTCTCAAACCAGAAACTTGTTCAAGGCTCTTTCATCTAGGATGGGATAAAATCACCCTATTTTCTTTGTGGCCAGGAAGTAAATGAAATAAAAATAGTTGCCCTTTTTTTCCCTGATGGAATGGGTTAGAATGCACTGGTCTCTATCAAAGAGAGCTCCTTGATAAGTATTTCCTAGAGCTGAGAGATTAACCATGATATTCTTAATGAGAAAAGATGGTGCGATTTTGAATAAGCATAGCACTTCTGAGCTCTCTGCTGTCTGGGATGAAACCAAAATCACTGTTGCTTTTTTTGGAACAGGAAGGAGGATACCTAAGCCCCTGAGATTAAAAAGGTCTTATGCACCTTACTTGTATACCTCCTGGGAGAGGGACTTTAGCATTCTGCAGTTCTCTCTTATAAGAGAAGTTGCCTTCTCTCCTCAGCATGATATGTTAGTAAGTCTTTCCTTCACATCATAATGGAAGTCTGAATCTTGCAGCCATAAGAGAGCCTCCAAGCTCTAATGGTCATTGCAGTAGCACTCAATGCAGTTTCAAAAGCATGACCATGTGCTTTCCATACTCCTCCTACTTGCCCATGAGTGACCAGAGTTGAGCAGGTCACAGAGTATATCCTCAACCTTAAACAATGTGTTTTGCATATACTGTCCCATGGAAAGTTTGTAAGAAGCTATGCAGAAAGGATAAACATTTTTCAGAACGATATGCTCTAAGACAATCCAGTCTGAGCATCTCTCCCTCAACTGATGCATGGGACTTGAAACTTCTGGACCTCTTAAGAGTAGATTTCACTAATACAATGCTGTAGTTATTGCTTCTGGACTCAATGCATGGAGTCTGTCTTCTGGTTAACAGGATAAACAGACGGGAGGAGGGTCTCCCATGTTCTCATCTGCACATCCTTCAGGATCTTGTGGCTGGCCTATATCAAGCCTTCTTCTGGTAGGTTGAGCAATTGAAGGATATTCAACATATCTATCCTGGGTACCTCCTTCATCTCTAATTTAAATGGAATAGTATCAGTCATTTCCCTAATAAAGTAAGTAAAGAAAGATTCTCTATCCTATGAGAGTTAAGAATCTGATGGCAAGCCAGTGGAGCCACCCTCTTCAGAGAGCTGCGTAGGCTCATATTCAGAATTCCAAGAGTGCTCTGACTCAGGATCACAGAAATACTCTAATGGCAAGATCTGGGTCTGCAACTTTCTACACGTCAAAGTCTCAGTGATGACAGTCCTTGAATGCAGGGGTCTAGAAACCAGTGTATGCAGATGTCTCAGGGACGTTTCCTCTCCCAATGCACTGGAAATGAAAACTGGAGTGACTGACACCAACTTTGAGGCTTTTCAAGACCTTGACATTAATATAACACTACTAGGGAAGAACAGGAGGTCTTGAGGTCTTAGTGCAGGACTTTATGCATCAGTATCGATGTTAAAGCCAAAGCATGTCAGCTAGGAACTTAACAAGCCTCTCATTAATTCTTCTATCTAGCTCTTCCTCGAAGACTGCTGATGCCAATGTTGAAGAGGGTGCAGCTGATGAGGCAACATTCTCCCAAGTCACCTGAGGGGTATCGATGGCCTGGTCCCAGGTCTTTAGTAAGCCCTGACACGGAGGATAAGCAGTCCTTCATCAGAGGGGCTTTGAAGATATAGAGGCCACCAGTACATTGATGCTTGTGTTATCATGCTGCAGTGCATCTCTGTGTCAATGCTTTTGGGCAAACCTCTGCATTGATGAAGATGAATACTTTATTGGGTGGAAATCTGATGATATCCATTCCTCATGGCCTCTATCAATGTTCAATGCTGAGGGAGATGGAGACCTTCTTGAAGCTGATGCATCTTGAGTCCAGTACAGTTCCTGGACCCCTCAGGACCAATGCTGATATTGATGGACTAGTCTAAGAGACACCAAATCTCTTTTCTTGTTGATCTTCATGGACACAAATCCCTCCTCGTAGTCATCTGAGAACACTTTGTGTGTGTGTGTGTGTTGGGGGGGGGGGGGAAGAGGGGTTCATAATTGGTTCCAAGGAACTGCAAGCACCAATTAAGTGTAAAGTATCCACACTGGATATGGTCTTGCTACACTACCCACCACTTCAAGTTGCTGGTGGCTTTGTTTTTGTACACCACTGAAAAATACCGCCCTTGCAAAATCAAATAACTTGACTTTGGTTTGGGGGGAGCAAATATGCCTAGCCAGATTGCCAAGCACGCCAAAAAGGGGATATAGTAGAATGTGAAAAAAAACTTTTTATACAGAATCTGAAAAACTTAAGGGAAGAAAAAAAGGAGAAAAAGATGTCTACATGCAACAAGTACAAATTAAAACAAAATTACCTATGAAAGAGAGAGAAAGAACAAGTACATGGAAAAACAAAGACTTAAAGAGGCTCCACATGATGTGAAGCAGGAAGTCACGCACATGTGCAGTAGTTCCTCTCAGAAGTTTCCAGATCTTTTTCCTCTGTTGGCTCCATTAGATGACATTACCCAGTTGTAAGGACTTTGCATTCTGCTTGACCTTGAAGAACTTAGACATCCTCAATTTAAGCTTCAGATTTCAATCTCAGCAGAGGTTTAAATGATATCTACCAAAGCACCTCCTGAGTTTAAGTCAAAAACTTAAATTAAGGGTTTTCAACACACTAACATCAGAATATACTAGTTGACTGTCCACTAAACAGATTTCCAACTCTTCACCCAAATAACTCAGAAGTGCTATTAGTCATCTGCCACTATTCAATTCCTGATTGACAATATGTGTGTTGGAAATACTATGTTTAATAATGGGGCTTGGGTGGTCTTCATAGTCAAGAAAAGAGGCTCAAAGGGAATGCTGCTTCACTAAGACAAGTGTGGATGCCTGCCATATGCTACCTGCAGACATAGTAATAAACAAAACAGTGACATAATTGAAGCATTCCTAGAACAGAAACAGAAGTGGTAAAGAGCAAAGTATAGCTAATAAGTAGAGAAAGAGCAGTGTCTGTGGCAAGATGAGGCAAACCAATATAGTAATTGTCAGTAGAAAAGAACCTATGTTGTTTAAGGGGTAACTGTATAAACGTTTCCTGAGCATAAAAGGGCTTTTATAAAAGTACCCCAGGGATTATGATTAGTGACAAGAAGGTGCATACTTTTAAATGACACATGTGTAGGTGTAGTCTGTGGCAGAGTTTGGACAGAGTGCAGGCAGTCATGAGTTGCTTGTGTATTTTATAAACCACCCACATACACGAGCACCTTATATACTAATGTTTACACCTGGTCCCAAGCAAGAGTAAATGTCTGCGATTTCAATCTCTTCATAACTTATGACAATTTACCCCTTGTACTTCATAAAGACACATAGGTGCCTATGTGTCTTTATAAAACACTAGCACAAATCCTTCAGAAATAGGACCTAGACTATGGGAGTTATGCTTGCTTGGGGGCAGGCTTAAATGTTAGTGCGTGAAGACATGTGTATGCATATGTTTTCTAAAATAAGTGCATAAATTGCAACTCTTGTCCCAGCTCTTCCTCTGAGCATACCTAACCTACAAGGACACATCTAGTTGCATCACATATACTTTTAAGTATGGCCTAATGTTATAAGAGGCTTTTTTGTGCAAAAAGAAGTTTATAAAATTAACTGCCAAGTATCCACAATCTTGTTAATTTTCTTAAGAGGCTCTCTTCTTTTCACATCCTAGATCTGAGAGGAAAGAATAGGGCAGAATTTCATTATGAGGTCTGCTAGGGCTCAAAGCTTCCTTGGAAACAGGTTACATACGTTAGCTTCAACCACTTAGCAACATTTATCGGATTGTATGAAAGAGTCTAGTCTAGTTTTAGGGACAATAGAAGCATGAATCTTCTCATAACCACATAAGGCCAGACATTTTCATATACTACTGTCTGCTAATGAGGATTATGTTTGCAGTACATTATGGGTTGAATACAAGAGGGAGATTATATAGACAGAACATTATAGATTGAAAACATTATGGTAGAAACCAGAAGGCAAAAGACGTTTTATAAGGATGCAGATGCCATTCATTTGCAAAATTCTGAGTCAATATAGTTAAGGACAGGAACAGATGACTGAACAGTCCTGCAGGCATCATTTTTTTAATCTGCTGCTGTGCTTTTTATGATGCCATGGCTACAAACACTGAAAACTAGAAAAATGAACTCTAGCAGTAGATAAGAGACCTCAACTTACATACACATACTTAAACCAATACAAATGAAGACTTTTTCAGTCACACAACTTAAAGAGTTTTCTTGTATGTCAAAATGATAGATTTCTGTTGTGCATCCTTAACATTTGAAAAACAAATATGGATAATTTTCTTGGCAGCTTCCATTTGACACCTATAAGGTGGAAAACCTCTGCACTTGTCTGGCATTTGTTAAAGCAAAACCATGCTAGCAGCTCAGGGGTATATTTTGCAAGGTACATAATATATGAGCACAAATAACTTTAGAGAGAAAATTGTAGAAATGCCAACAGATACTTCCGGCCAGAGGCTTCTGCAGACACCCCCAAAAGACCTAATTTTAGGGATTACATGTTTCTGAAATTCAAGTTAGAAAAATAAGCCAAAAACATTGTAAACAAATTTGTACAATATTATTAACTGCTTTGGATTAATATGAGTGATAGGTGACAGAAAACATTATTCTGTACAGTATAGAAGTACAACATAATTCAGAACATACATTTCTTTAAAACTTTGCTCCGAGTGAACCCTAAAAACATGACAGCCTAATCATAAATTGGAAGGCAGAAGCTTTCAAGTACCTCTCTGAAATGCCAGCTTCTTTGCTGAGATCTACTTCCTTCCCATCCTTCCCCTTGGCAGACCGCAGCAGAGGGAAACCAAGCAACAACAGGAGGCAAAACTTCCAGTTTTCTTTAGCCGTTTTTCTTTTGAAGACACTCAATTACTGTATTCTTTAGGTTAAAGGAGCATGAGATGGTTCTTCTAGACTGACATCACACTGTGATGTTACACTTGCTTAATTAATGGCACAATGACTGAAAATGACATTTTTGTGCCAGCCAAAAAATAAATAAATATCACAATGGGATAAGTTTTCATAGCTGACAGTCAGCTCCCACTTATGCTGATTTTTCATATATGCCAAAGCAAACTGATATGTCACCAGCTCTGGAACAATCTGATCCTCTGCAAGAGAGATTGGGGAATGCAGTTTTATAATAAATGTTCATTTAAAAGATGGATTTGATAACTGCAAAGAAATAGAAATACATTTTAAAAAAGTGAACAAAAACATGATAGGTTTATAAAGGGCCATCTCGAGCAATAACAATGGTAGAATCCATCCAATACAGCAATGTCCCCCTCCCCCCCGATCTATATAAAATATACAAAATAAATAATTACACGATGCTAGTGGTGAGGTTACACACCCGTGTTAATGCAGCTGGCAGCTGACATCACGATTAGGAGAGCACAGCATTCTGCCTGGGATAGTTACAGACAGCAGTGGAACGTATAAGGATGGGTGATGAGTTGGCAATGAAATGAGATGTGCTGTGACATAGCAAGCAGAGCCCAATTAATAGACTATGTGGGCCAAGAGGCTCTTATCTATCTGCAATTGTGTTACTACGAAACCAGATAAGAAACAAAAAAAACCCAACCCGATAAAGACACTTCGTCCTTGGTTTATGACAGCTCCTTGACTGCTGTAGAAAGCTGAAAAGCTAGCACATAGTCCCTGCCTAGATGCCAAACTCAAGGCAACCAATATGTGTCATAAGGAAGATAACTTATTTAGATTTTTATTTTAACCTCTAGTGAGTAATGAAATTATCAATCAGCCAATGATTACACAGACATCCTGATATTTGTTTTTTTTGCATCCTGTCTCTTTGGCCCCATATAATTTGGGCCACAAAGATACAATGCTGCTGTCCTGCTGTACCAACATATTTGCCTAGGAAAGAGATCAGGCTTTTTTTTTTGTTTAAAAAGTACATAAAATAACTCAATCTTTGCATGGTGAAAAAAGATCCCTCGTAATAGCCTGCTGCTTGCCACAATATACACTGATGTACCCCTATACCAGCATAGACCCAGTTCGACTTACAATTGTAGCTTCATTACAAAAATGGAAAAAAGGATACCATTCTCCTTATTTAAAACAAAAAAATGGCGAGACGGAGGGATCAAAGTGATTGGTCAGTCACTACCAAAGAAGATGCCAGATATGTCAGCCTGAACGTATTTTATGTGGTGAGAGATCTGGTCATGCATGTCACTCAAACTGCTTTTTTCACCAGCATGGAACACAGTGACTGGTTGTTTCCACGCTGTAGGTTTAGGGGAAGAGCGGGAAGGAAGGAGAATGTAAATAACCCATCTTTCTAAAAATCTTCTATAAAAAATCTTCAGTTCCTTAATATAATCATACATAGCAAGGAGCCCAGCTGTTGGCTACAGCGAACAAGCATGGCTATTAGCTGCAATTTTCCCAAAAGGAAGGTGTAAAAGTGTTCTCTTCCATACGTCCAATGTTTACATTTAGTATGGAGTTCACAGAAGAGGGTCACAGAAGGTCTCCTCACACTGCTGAGGGTGGAGGAGGAGAGGATCTTTAGATGCTTTATATCCCAGGTTCTGAAGTGAGAAAGTCAGGGGAAGAAGCAGCTACTGGCCAGGTACATCACCCACAATCTCAATACCATGTTGCTGCAACTGTGCACGGAGCAAGGCATTTTCGTTTTTCAATTCTTCAATCTGGAAGGGAAAAACAAGAGTAGATATTACATAAGCAATAGCAGTGAAAACCTTCCCTTTGCATGTACACATGCAAGGCAAATCTATTACCTGCTGCCGTAATAGCTCATTGTCCATCTGCAGACGCTCAGCCTCCTTAAAGGTTTCCTGCATACGTTGATTCGTTTGGCGCAGCTCTCTGATGTAGTCGCAGGCTTTAGAGAGGATTCCACCTTTACTCTGTAACAGAAACAGCTAGTACAGAAATACTGATAGATCTGTCCCATCTCTTCTAGGGCTCATGTTAATTAATTCACTCAGCATTGTTATTCATCTATAACAGCTATTTTCCACAGACTGCAGGATTGATCAGACACACAACTGAGTGATGTCACCCCTGTGCTCACCCCTTACTGCAGCAGCCATCTTTTGGGAGCTCCCCGATCGGGGTGAGCACAGGTCAGCATCGGCTTCCCTCCTGCACTCCAGTCCAATCGGGGCTGTGGGAGGTTTCAGCGGCAAAGTTAAAAAGGAGCCGCAGGCAGGAGAAATCCCCTTACTGCAGCAGCCATCTTTTGGGAGCTCCCCGATCGGGGTGAGCACAGGTCAGCATCGGCTTCCCTCCTGCACTCCAGTCCAATCGGGGCTGTGGGAGGTTTCAGCGGCAAAGTTAAAAAAGGAGACGCAGGCAGGCGCGCCCGCGCCTGAGGGCCTCGCAAGAGGGCCCTTTGGCGTGGCCCTTAGGCGGGGCACGACAGGAGGGAGACAAAGCTATCAAAGCACCCATTCAACAATCTACAGTCCCAGATCACCATAAGTCCCTACACCACAGGTGTTATCAGGACCAGCTCACCAGAAAAGAGACTATAAGCTCAGAGTGTGTTTTGGACTCTCTCCCCAACTAGCTGTTATTCCCGCCCTTCTGAGGCAGTATCCTATTGGATCAGCGAGGTCGGTCAGTAAGTAATTACCTTGCCTAGAATTAGTCTACCGATAACTCCTTTTATGTACTTTTACCGCTAGCATACTATCTGCTTTTATTATACCGTATACTAATAGCACACTGATCAAAGCTATGGTCTAAAATTATACCTCAAGTTAGACAGTACCTTACTCTCGCAACTGAAGGTAATTAGATAAATCCTCACAGATAACTGCATTCCCAATTTGAAATCTCCCCACTCTCAGTGATATCTTCTGCAAACTGAAGGCTATCACGGCTACCTCTCTCTAACACCAAGGTAAAGTCACTTAGTGACAAATTATCACACCACTAAGGAAACAAAGTACACAACTAGTGATAATCTGTTTACTTGCTTTACACCTTTTTCTCCCCCGACTATTCCAGGGAACTCTCTTACACCCTCTCCAGCTGACCACACTGTCTATAGCCATGTCCCCTATCACGTACCATACACTTCACTTATTCTTACTCTTGCTCATCGCAGCGTTCCCTTTCCTAACACTGGCCCTAGACCCTTGCATTAAGCAGATCCCTATCCTTTATAGCATGGGAAGGTGTTCAATGAAACTTCCCTGCCCCTCTACCGCTAGAACTAGAGTATCCTATTCACATCTCCTACATATACCATTGCTGCCTGTTGACAAAGTCCATACTGAGAAAAACAAGTCCAAGCGAATACTCAAGTGTGCCTTAATAAATGCCAGATCTATTCGTTCAAAATGGCCTGCAGTTACAGATCTGATAACATCACATAACTTGGACATTCTGATGATAACGGAGACATGGTTAACCGATAATGATAACGTTCTCATCAACATGATGATCCCACCAGAATTTTCCATCTATACCTGCCACAGAGCTAATCAGAGAGGCGGTGGCATACTCATCCTTGCCAAATCAGACCTCCAATTCAAACTGAGCAATACCTTCAGTACCCCACACCTTGATGCTCTTTCCATATCCAATAGGAACTGTACGATCAATCTACTCTATCGTGCACCATCACCCTCCCCAGATGACCTCCCATCAATAATCAATATGGCATGTAACCCTTCCAACCCACAATCCCCCAACTGGTTAGTAGGGGATTTTAACCTACCATCGCTACAAACCTCACACTCCTCAGCATTTCTTGAAGCCATGGGCCATTTAGGATACGATCAACTTATTGATGCTCCTACACATACCAAAGGTGGCACATTGGATTTAATCTTCGCTCCTCAAGCAGTACTCAACACGTCTCAGAAGCTCCCAATCTCCATATCCCCTGTACCCTGGTCCGATCACAATTTAATCATCTTTAACATCCCCACAGAACAGCTATCCAACAACAACAAATCAGATCGCCCACCAAGTGCACTTGAAACACGATTCCGTCCTTTCAATAAGATTGAAATCTTGGAGAAAATCTTACCTGACCTACACAAGAACTTACCCTCTCCAGATGACTTGGTAACCAACTGGGACAACACACTGAAAGCCGCTGCCTGCATCCCTTCTACCGTCAGGACCAAGATCAAGGGCTAACACAAACCATGGTTCTCACCAGAACTTCAAGAATCTCTCCTACACCTACGCAGACTTGAAAGACGCTGGCGCTCCTCCCGGTCTCCTGATGCACTAATAGCATACAATTCATACTTACAATCTCACTGGAAGATGTCATTGGAGAAAAGAAAGAAATACCACTCTGATACATTAATGAGGTCCTTAAACAAGCCACACGACCTCTTTAATATCGTCAAATCCTTATCAGGTGATCCAACAACAACCCAACCTCCTATGCCACACCCCCAAGATTATGCTGAATATCTACAATCAAAATGATACAGACTAGTTCGCCCCTCATAGCATTTCCAACTCCCACCTCACAGAATGTGCCCCGGCTAACCTTGCTTGATACTTTCTCTCTAGTATCCAATAAAGAGATCGAAGAAATAATTGCAGCGATTAATCTAACTACGGCACCTAACGACCCCTGCCCAGCTAAATGGATTAAAGAACTACGACATGAACTTAGTCCATTTATAAGCATGATCGTAAACTATTCCTTCTCAACTGGATCCTTCCCTCAGAGCCTGAAGCACTCATCCATCCGCCCTCTCCTCAAGAACAGCAAGCTAGACCCAGCAAAAGTCGAATCATTTAGACCTATCTCTAGCATCCCCTTATTAGCTAAAATCATGGAAAAAGTAGTCCAGAGACAAATACAACAACATGTCGACTCGGAAGCACCCCTGGACCCCTCACAACACGGCTTTAGAGAAGATCATGGTGTTGACACACTTCTCACAACCCTATTCAATAACCTAATCATAGGCATCGACAATATCTATCAAGGGTTCATTCTCATCTTTCTAGCTGCTGCGTTCGACTCAGTAAACCATAATACTCTCCTACAGCGCCTCAAAGACAAGGGTATTCAAGGTCTAGCCCTTAACTGGTGCAAATCGTACTTAACCGATAGACAGCAGCAAGTCAGAACAGGAGAAGTAACATCTGATTCATTCCCACTTAAACAAGGCGTCCCACAGGGATCCTCATTGTCTTCACTAATGTTCAATATATATATGCAGCCGATCTGTGATTTGATACGTACCTTCAACATTCAATGTCTAGCATATGCAGATGACATCCTGTTATATGCCCCTTTCAATGTAAAACAACCAGATTTTACACCAATAGTGCGTTGCTTCGAAGAGGTTTCAAACTGGCTTCTCAAACAGAATCTACGTATAAATCATAACAAAACAGACGTCCTATTCATAACACGGAACCCAACTTTCATACCACCTGTATCATTGCAAGTAAACAACATCGAACTGAAAGCACAACCCACGATGCGATACTTAGGGATTACTTTGGATCAGCAGCTTGATATGTCAGCACACATCAAGAAAACAACAAACTCAACCTACCAAAAGATACGTTCCTTACGTAATCTCCGACCTCTCCTTGACTACTCTGACTTCCGCACTATTTTTCAAGCCCTAGTACTACCTCACTTGGATTTTGCTAATATCATACTACACGGTCTCCCACAATCTACCCTAAATCCCCTCCGGTTAGCCATGAATTCAGCTGCTAGAATCCTCGTAGGTGCTCCACGTTCAGAACACATAACTCCGATACTGAAGAGTTTACACTGGCTACCCCTCCAGGCCAGGACCCTATATAAAACCTTGGTGAAGACTTTCAAAGCTGTCAAGAGCACAACCCTATCACCAATCAGCAATATGATTCAAGTCACCGTAACGAACAGAGCCAGGAGACCTGCTGCTCTGAACTCCATCAACCTACCAAAAATCCTGATCAAATGCTCTAAAACCACAGCCTCCAGGGCCTTCTCACTGTTTGCACCTAGGGCCTGGAATGCCCTCCCACCCGAACTCAGATCCATCACTAGCCTCACTACATTCAGAAAGGCCTTAAAATACCACCTGTTTCTAGCATACTACTCTGAAACAACCGCAAATGAACACAGCTCTCATACTGATCTTTCCCAGTTATTCCCGGTAGAAAACGGCTAATTCTGCTGATCCTTTCAGTCACACTCTACTCATATTCTATTTATATTTATACTGTACTATAATATTCTCTGTCACTGCTACCATGTAGTTACCTAAAAATTGCCATTTCATAGTTAACCCTATTCACATTTTGTATATAGTTAACCCTATACCTTGTATATAGTTAACACTATATTTTGTAGATAGTTAACCCTGTTTACCTCCTAGTTTTTGTACCCTGTTAAATGTAAAAAACCAATGCTGATTGTACCATTGTGTTTAACTTGTTTCATTTGTAAACCGCACTGATTAAAAGAGCGCGGTATATAAGAAATAAAAATAAATAAAAATAAATAAATAAATAAATCTGACAGCACTGGGACAGAAGAGGGATTTGTTTTGTCTCAATCCTGCTGTCTATGGAAAACATGAGAAGTGCCATACTGGGTAAGGCCAACCATACTGGGTAAGGCCAACAATCCATCAAGCCCAGTGTCCTGTTTTCAATCCAGGTCACAAATACCTGATATATCCCAAAAGTAGCCAGTTCCGTGCTACTTACCCCTAGGGATAAGCAGTGGTTTTATTTTGGACTACCTTAATAATGGTTTATGGACTATTCCTCCAGGAATCTGTCTACATTTTTTTTAAACCCAGCTACACTATCTCTTTTACCATATCTGCTGGTAACGAGTTCCAAATACTAACTGAATTGAGAGAAAAAAATATTTTCTCCTGTTATTTTTTTTTTATTTATGCAATTTTAAATTACACAAGAATAAATCACTTGTTACAGTAAAGCGTAGTTACTCACCTGTAACAGGTGATCTCCGGGAACAGCAGGAATTGAGTCTTCACATATGGGCATCGTCGGTACAGACGGAGCCTGTGCGGGAACACTCACCAGCATCCAATAGGAAAGCTTTTTGGAGCATCCCACTGAGCCTGTGCCACTGCCTTCCCGCCTTTCCAACTCTCCCTCTTCAGTTGCGTTTATAGCTGAGACAAAGGAGAGAAGGAGATAGAGGAGAGAGAGAGAGATGCAACTCTTAGAGGAGGTGGGTGGGTTGTGAAGACTCAATTCCTGCTGTTCCCGGAGATCACCTGTTACAGGTGAGTAACTACGCTATCTCCAGGAACAAGCAGGAATGTAGTCTGCACATATGGGGACTCCCCAGCTGAGAGATGCCAGGGAGATGACCCCAGAAAGCTGCAAAACCCAGGTTGAGATGGGTCATGCTTCCTCCCATGGATCTCTGGCATCGAAACCCGGGACGGCAGGTAGGAGTTGATCTGAGTCTGAAAGAGATGCTGGAGAACAGCCTGGCCAAACGAGGCATCCCAACGGGAGTCCTTGTCTAAGCAGTAGTGGGCTGCAAAGGTGTTTCCCGAAACCCAAGTGGCTGCTCTACAAATGTCATCAATGGACACTGAGCGAAGGTTAGCCATAGAGGTTGCCATTGCGAGCTGTGAAATGACCTTCGAGAGAAAGCACCTTGCTCTCATATGCAAAGGATATGCAATTTGCAATCCCTTTAGACAAAGTGCGCTTGAAAACTGGTAATCCAAGATGACTGGAGTCAAAGGCAACAAAAAGCTGGGAAGCCTTTCTATGTTGCTTAGTTCTCTGAAGGTAAAAAGCCAAGGCTCTTTTACAATCCAGAGTATGAAGATTCCTTTCTGCATTGGAGGTGTGAGAGGCCTAGGGAAGAATACAGGAAGGTAAACCGATTGGTTCAAATGAAAAGGCGAAGCCAACTTTGGCATAAAGTGAGGGTGGAACAGCCACTAAAGTTTGTAGCTCACTGATGCATCTTGCAGAACTGAGAGCAAATAGGAAGATTACCTTCCAAGAAAGAAACTTCAGATATGTAGTGGCTAAGGGTTCAAAGGGCGGCTTCATGAGTTGCCCAAGGACAAGATTCAAATCCCATGCCATGGGTGGTGGCTTAATGGGAGGTTTAGTTAAGAGTAGACCTCTCATAAACATCGCTACAAGTGGTTGAGAGGAAATAGGCTGTCCATCCAAGGGCTTGTGGAACGCAACAATGACACTAAGGTGGACCCTTACTGAATTGGTCTTAAGACCAGAGAATGATAAATGGAGCAGATACTCCAGTAACGCCTCCACTGGCACTGAAAAGGGATTAAGTTCCTTCTTTGAACACCAGATAGAGAACCTTTTCCACTTAAAGTCATAGGCCCGTCTTGTGGAAGGTTTTCTTGAAGCCAAAAGGATATCCTTTTGTTGAGAAAGCACAGTTACTTACCTGTAACAGGTGATCTCTGGGAACAGCAGGAATTAGTCATCACATATGGGTACGTCGGTACCGACGGAGCCTGCGCGGGAAAGCTCCCCAGCTTTTCAAATGAAAAGCCTTTGGGGCCTCCCACTGCACATGCGCGCTGCCTTCCCGCCTTCCTGACCAGCTCTCCTCAGTTCGAGTTTAAAGCTGAGACAATAGAGAGAGAGAGGACAGGAAGATAGAGGAATAGAGAGACAACTCCTAGGGGAGGTGGGTGGGTTGTGATGACTAATTCCTGCTGTTCCCAGAGATCACCTGTTACAGGTAAGTAACTGTGCTATCTCTAGGAACAAGCAGGAATAAGTCATCACATATGGGGACTCCCTAGCTGAGATGCCTGGGAGATCCCCCTCCAAGGACAACCATCTTCGGATGGATCTCAGGCATCCATTCTGGGAAGGTGGGCAGGAGTTGTTTAAGTATGGAACAGGTGTTTGAGGACAGCCTGACCAAACAAGGCATCCCGGCGGGAGTCCTTGTCCAAGCAATAATGGGCTGTGAAGGTATGTACCGAGGCCCAAGTGGCTGCTCGACAGATCTGATCTATGGATACAGAGTGGAGATGAGCCATAGAAGTGGCCATGGCTCTCACATTGTGAGCTGTGACATGGCCTTCCAGAGATATGTTCTTACTCTGGTAAGCAAAGGAAATACACTGAGCAATCCAGTTGGAAAGTGTGCGTTTGGTGACTGGAAGTCCCAAATGAGAAGGATCAAAAGCCACGAAAAGCTGAGAAGACTTTCGATGTGGCTGAGTTCTATTGAGGTAAAAGGCGAGAGCTCTTTTACAGTCAAGAGTATGAAGGTTCCTCTCTGCACTGGATGCATGAGGAGCCGGAAAAAAGACAGGTAGATATACCTCTTGATTAAGATGAAAAGGCGAAACCACTTTAGGCATAAAGTGGAGATTCGTCCTAAGGACCACCTTATCATGATGAAATCTGGTATAAGGTGGATTTGCCACCAAAGCCTGCAGTTCACTGATGCGGCGAGCCGAAGTGACTGCAATAAGGAAAAGGACCTTCCAAGAAAGAAATTTCAGGGAGGTAGATACCAATGGCTCAAAGGGTGGCTTCATAAGTTGACCCAGAACTAAATTCAAGTCCCATGCTACCGGAGGAGGCCGGATGGGAGGCTTAGTGAGGGTTAGGCCTCTCATGAATCTTGCAATAAGAGGATGAGAGGAAACAGATTGTCCATTTATAGGTTTTAAGGATGCTGTAATAGCACTTAAATGGACTCGTACTGAATTCGTCTTGAGGCCTGCATTGGAGAGATGCAGGAGATAGTCTAGTAGAGAATTCAATGGAAGTGCCAGAGGGTCAAGACCCTGTTGGGCACACCAAATGGAAAAACGTTTCCATTTGAAAGCATAGGAACGCCTGGTAGAGAGTTTCCTAGAGGCATAAAGGATATCTTTCACTGGTTGAGAAAGATTAAACTCTTGAAGGCTTAAGCCTTCAGTAACCAAGCTCGGAGATGTAGGGACTTGGGGTTTGGATGCCACAAAGTCCCCTGCTCCTGAGACAGAAGGTCTGGTGCAGCTCCCAGGTCCAGGGAGGAGCCCTGGGAGAGCTGTAGAAGGAGAGGGAACCACACTTGGCGTGGCCAGCGTGGAGCAATGAGGATCATGGATCCGTGATCCCTCTGAAGTTTGAACAGAGTCTTGGGAATCAAAGGAATGGGTGGAAAAGCGTACAGGAATTCCTGACCCCAATGCAGGAGAAAGGCATCGTTGGCCTGAGCTCCCTGACACGGAGTCCTGGAACAGAACCGGGGAAGTTTGGCATTCCACGGACTTGCAAAGAGGTCTATGTCCGGGGTCCCCCATTCCTGAAAGATTCTGCATATCTGGTCCATATGAAGGGACCATTCGTGTGGGAGCAGAACTCGACTGAGTCTGTCTGCCCGAGAGTTTTGAACTCCTGGAAGATATACTGCCAGAAGATGAATTTGGTGCTCTCTGGCGAAGGCCCATAATCTGAGAGCTTCGTTGCAAAGCGACAGAGAGCCCGTCCCTCCTTGTTTGTTGATATAAAACATGGCCACCTGATTGTCTGTCTGAACTAGGACAGTCAGGTTGGCAAGGAGGGTATGGAAGACTGTGAGGGCAAGGAAGATTGCTCGCAGTTCCAGAAGATTGATATGAAGGGTGGTCTCTTGGGGAGACCAGATTCCCTGAGTGGAGAGATGTTGAAGATGAGCTCCCCACCCTGTTTGGGAGGCATCTGTTGTGAGGGTTGCTTGGGGCAACGAAGGTTGGAAGGGGGTCCCCAACAACAGATTTTTGGAGGATGTCCACCACTGGAGAGACCAAAACAGACGTTTTGAGGTGAGCACCTGGTCTGACAGCAGTCCCGATGCTTGAGACCACTGGGTGGCCAATGTCCATTGAGCTGCTCTCATATGGAGACGAGCATAGGGCACCACATGAACCGTGGAGGCCATGTGGCCCAGAAGTTGCAGCATTTCTCTGGCTGACAAGTGACTTCTGGACTGAGCTTGGGAGGCCAAGCTTATTAGCCTTTGGCCTCGGACCAGAGGGAGGTAGGCCCTTGCAGTGGTGGAGTCCAATTGGGCCCCTATGAATTCCAGAGACTGAGTAGGGATGAGTTGGGATTTGGGAATGTTTACCACAAGTCCCAGATATTGAAGAATACGCCTTGTGCGGTCCAGAGAAATCTGGGCTTCTGACTGAGATGGAGCTCGGATGAGCCAGTCGTCCAGATATGGGAAGACAAAGATTCCCATGCCTCTGAGAAATGCGGCTACGACTGCCATGCATTTTGTGAAGACTCTTGGAGCAGAGGCCAGACCGAAGGGTAGTACTCTGTACTGGAAATGTTTTCCCTGGAACAGAAATCTTAGATACTTTCTGTGGGATGGATGGATGAGTATATGAGTGTACGCATCCTTGAGATCTAGAGAACAAAGCCAATCTTGACTCTGAAGGTATGGAAGGAGAAGGCCCAGAGAGAGCATTTTGAATTTCTCCTTGAATAGAAACCTGTTTAATTCTCTCAGATCTAGGATAGGTCTGAAGCCCCCTGTCTTCTTTGTTATGAGAAAGTAAGGGGAGTAGAAACCTAACCCCTGTTGTGGAGGAGGAACCTCCTCTATTGCCCCTTGGGCAAGAAGAGAAGAGACTTCCTGACCCAACAGGGTCAGAAGAGATGGGGGAGAACTGAATTGCCTCACCATGGTATGGGGCGGAAGGCTGGAGAAATGAAGTTTGTAGCCTTCTCGGATAATAGAGAGGGTCCATTGCTCTGATGTTATTTGCTCCCATCTGGGAGCAAAGTGAGCTAGCCTTCCAGGAATGGTGAGGGGCTCTGGCTGTGCTAGAGCCAGAAACGGCAAGTTCTCTAGAGGGAAATCAAAACCCCTGAGGGGGTTGAGCCTGCTGGGGGATGTAGCAGACACTGCAGGCTTTGACTTTACCTGCTTAGATTGTTGACGCTTAGCCGCAAGGCGAGGCTGAGCAGATTGCTGGCCAGTATTTGTGGGAAATCTGGTCTTTTTATAGTAAGGCCTTTTAAAAGGCTTCTTTTTGGTAGGGGTAGAAGTAGACATGGAAAGTCTATCTAGAGTGGCATTTTCTGCATCCATTTGAGCAGCTTTAATCTGCCAGTCTTCCCCAAATAAGTTCTCACCGGTACAGGGCAGATTCCTGAGGCCTTCTACAACCCAGGGTTCTAGGTTAGAAGCCTGGAGCCAAGCGAGACGTCGGGCTGCAATAGCAATTCCCGAAGCTCTGCCTGCAACCTCGAAAGAATCAAAGGCTGCCCTGTTGGAGAACTTGGAGACCTCTGAAAGTTGTGTCACCATAGAAAAGAAGTCCGCCCTTTGATCATCAGGGATAAAGGGGGCAAAATTCTGTATTTTTAGGGCAAGTTGCCCAAGATACATGCCCATATAAAGGCTATAAGAGTTGATCCTGGCTATAAGCATACTAGCCTGGAACATCTTTCTTCCAAAGGAGTCTAGGTTCTTACATTCACGCCCTGGAGGGGTAGAAGAATGCCTCTTAGGACTCTTTATTTTCTTCACAGCAGACTTCACCACAATGGAGTGGTGAGGCAGCTGAGTTTTTTGGAACCCAGGCGAGGGAGGGACCCGATACATGGTGTCCAACCTGCGGGAATGGGGAGACAGTGTTAAAGGAGTCTCCCACAAATCCATCAAGTGTGGACAGGCAGAGTGACTGCCTCTTTAGGAGCTTTTGAGTATCCTAAAATGTCCAATTTTTTTGATCTGGGTTCTCTTTCAGAAGATGTAGTAATAGAAAGTGCTTTAGCTACATCAACAATGAAATCCTGAAAGGATAAATCCTCTGGAGGAGACATCCTCCTCTTGGGAGAAGAGGGCTCCTCAGGAAGAGTAAGCTCAGCAGAGTCATCAGAGGAATTAAATTCATCAGAAGAATCTGAGTACTCTTTCTGTGCTTCCAATGTACGATACGCATACCGATCGGTATCGACATCGGGCGTATCGGGCATGGGATCGGTACCGGGCGAAAGCCGGAATCCGCCATGTGAAACCGATCGACGTTTAGAAGTCGATGGTCTGGGTTCCGGTGTAGATACCGGAACCGGGGTCGGTACCGATGAAATCGGTACCGAGGGCGTCGCAGCCTTAATGAAGGCCAGTACGGCCTGCTGCATGGTCTGGACAGTACTGCCCATAGACGCCACTACTGCCTGGATGTCGGTACCGGTATGGGCCGGTACCCCAGAGCAGTCCAACAGGTGATCTGTCGAGGCCGTGCCATCAATGTCAACCTGTGACCCCATGATTGCTTTGGAGGCCGGAACCTCCCGCCGGGGTTTTTTGGCCTGGGCAGAATCCTCGAACTCAGAACTGAGAGCCTCTCGATCTTTAGAAAGAGATTTGCTTTTAGAGGATTTGCCCACAGAAGTTTTGGTTACCTGAGATCCATCCGGAGAGGAAGACCTGGACGACTGTGATGCTTCTGAAGGAAACAGCACATGGAGCTTGTTAGCCCGGTTCTGCAAACCGCGTTTAGACATCTGGGTGCAGGATGGGCAGTCCGGTATGGGGTGCTCAGGTCCCAAACATTTGAGACACCATTCATGGGTGTCTGTGACAGAAATGACAGCACTGCATTTGGTACATTTTTTGAAACCAGGGACTGGCTTCTCCATGAAGAGAAATTGTGTAGGCCTTAAGGCCTAACGCCGGGTACCAAGCTGTGCTGAAGAAAAAATAAAAAAAGTCTTTTTTTTTTTTTTTTATATAGAAAGAAAGACCGGCGATACCGGTATCGGTATGGGGAAGGCAGGTACGCGGTCTAAAGAAACAAACAAAAGTAACAAATTCTTCAGCGGTGACAGGAACACGACCTGCTGGCTCCGCGGAAAAAGAAGAACTGAGGAGAGCTGGTCAGGAAGGCGGGAAGGCAGCGCGCATGTGCAGTGGGAGGCCCCAAAGGCTTTTCATTTGAAAAGCTGGGGAGCTTTCCCGCGCAGGCTCCGTCAGTACCGACGTACCCATATGTGATGACTTATTCCTGCTTGTTCCTAGAGATAGGCTGATATCCTGGAATTTTAGGCTCTAGGTAGCCACGCCCTGAGGTGAGGGACTGAGGGTTCGGGTGCAATAGCGTCCCGTTCTCCTGAGAAAGAAGATCTGGAGCACATCCCAACTCCAGAGGCTTGGCTTGAGAGAGACATAGAAGCAGTGGATACCACGTCTGTCGTGGCCAGAGTGGGACTATGAGGATCATATGGTCCCTGTCTCTCTGGAGCTTGAATAGAGTTTTGGGAATGAGGGGAATGGGTGGGTAGGCATAGAGGAAGTTCTGACCCCAATGGAGATAGAAGGCATCCCTTGCCTGACAGTTCTAAGCCGGAATTTTGGAACAGAACCGGGGAAGTTTGGCATTCTGAGGAGTTGCAAAGAGGTCTATATCTGGAGTTCCCCAGATCTGAAAGATTCGAGCAATCTGCTCTGGATGAAGAGACCACTTGTTTGGCAGCAGAACTCGACTGAGTTTGTCTGCCAAGAGATTTTGTGTGCCTGGTAGAGACACCGCTAATAGGTGGATTTGAAGTTCTCTGGCAAAGGCCCAGAGGCGTAGAGCTTCGTTGCACAGCACCTGAGAACCCGTCCCACTCTGTTTGTTCATATAGAACATGGCTACTTGATTGTCGGTCTGGACAAGAACAGTCTTGTAGCTCAGGCAGTCATGAAATACTTGAAGAGCATAGTTCACCCCTAAAGACATGGGCAGACTAGATGGACCATACTGGTCTTTATCTGCCGTCATTTACTATGTTACTACGTTACTATAAGATGGTTCCGAGTTCCAGGAGATTTATGTGAAGACAAGTCTCCTGCTCGGTCCAGAGACTCTGAGTGGAGAGACTCTCCAAGTGAGCCCCCCAACCTAACTTGGACGCATCTGTCGTCAAGGTGGCTTGGTGTAGTGTCTGCGGAAAGGAGACCCTATGAGAAGGTTTTTCAGCGATTGCCACCACTGTAGGGACAAAATGAGAAGTGTAGAGTTTCTGATTTTGTCCCCCAGGAGGCCCGACGCCTGTGTCCACTGAGAGGCTAGGGTCCACTGGGCTGCTTGCATGTGTAGGCGAGCATAGGGAACCACATGGACAGTGGATACCATATGCCCCAACAGCTGAAGCATTTCTCGAGCGGTTAGAAAAGTTTTCATAGTTGCTTGATAGGCCAGCTGGAGTATTCGAAGACAACCTGGTTATGGCAGGAAAGCCTTCGACTGCCTTGTGTCTAGGAGAGCCCCTATGAACTCTAGGGACTGAGAAGGGGTGAGATGAAATTTTGGGAGGTTTATGACCAGTCCCAAGTACTGCAGGATTTGCACTGTACAGGAGAGAGCGGAGCTGACTTCTGGAGCAGTTGATGCTCGGATGAGCCAGTCATCTAAGTAGGGGAAGACGAATATCCCCAGAGTCCTCAGGAATGCTACTACTACTGCCATGCATTTTGTGAAGACTCTTGGGGTAGAAGCCAGTCCAAAGGGTAGAACCCTGTACTGGTAATGTCTTCCTTGAAAGAGGAATGGAAGAAACTTCCTGTGATCTGTATGAATGAGGATATGTGTATATTGTAGTGATGAAAGCTCCCAGGAAGACATGGAAATGGAAGAAAATCCTAGTTTCCCCTTTGAAATGAATGACAGTTCACTTGTGCATAAGACTTGCAAGCCAGATCAGAAAAAACCCCAGCTCCCTGCTAAGGTCAGGTCACGCCCTAGCTCAGGGGTGGAGACAAGCTTGCCTGATGATTGATCACACAAGTGCAGAGAACAGGGTGTGCCTAGCAGCCAACGGTTCTTAAAACCACGAGCAGAGCAGAGCAGAAGGGAGGAAGGAGGAAGGAAAAGGACAACAGAGAGAGCAAGGCTGAGCATAGCTGGAGGAGAAAAAGAAGAAAACTCCCAAGAAAGCAGCTACCTAAGAGGGACTGGAGGAGGACATAAGGAGGCTGAATTTCAGAGCCTGGAGGATCCCAGGGAGAAAGAAATCAGCGCTTGTCTAAGGAACCATCCCCAAGGTAAAGCCAGCAGTTTCAGAGCTGAGAAATCAACAGAGAAACAGTTTGCTATTGCTAAGGTCCAGGAAGCAGAGCCCTCACCGTCTACTGCTAAGAGGTGGGTGGAAAGTTTTACGTATGGGAAGAGTCATAGCCCTGATAAAAGCAGAACAGCTGAGTCTTCAAAGCTAGAAGCCCTGAGAGAGTTGTTTGCTGAGGGAAAAGCTCACTCCCCTAATACCACTGTGCCTTTACAAGCTGAATTGCTGTGGAATCAGTTCCAGGAATTTCTAAAGGAGAGAAAGTTTGGGAGAGTTTGTAACTTTGATAGAGATACCTTATATCCTGATGCCATAGAAGGAATGCAAATAGATTCCTGTTTGCCAAGCTCTGAGTGTGAACCTGTACCAATGGATTGCTCATTGTGTTTAAAAGAAGAGTCTGCATTATTGAACTGAGCTGAGAGACTGTGAAACAATATAGAGAATAAGTGCAGTATCTGCTTAGAATTAAGGAAAGCTAATACTGTGTTTTACTAAGCTTAATTGCCTTCTGAAGCTAAGAAGCAGTGCTTAGAAGAAGTTTGCTTTGAGAAAAGAAAATCACAGCTGTTGCAAGTTTATCTGTATTTCTGTTGAATGACCACACGAGGCAGTCCTCGGTGTAAGCTTGTGGGAATAAGAACAGCTGAACAGTGAAAAGAGGTTTTTGTTACGTCATTCTCTGTTACCTGATTTATCCTTTATGTTGGAGAAGCATCCTTTTTGCCTTGTTTGTGTATTGAGCTTAAATGCCCTGGAAATCCCCACAAAATAAATTTTCTTGCTGCCTTGAACCACCGACTCACAACTACAATTTGTCCTTAAAGAATAAACTACAAGTCCCAGAATACCTCTGGTGACAAGGGAAGCTTTCTTTATTCAAAAGTGGACAACATAAGACTGTTTCCTGCTTGTAAGCTCTTGGGCCCAAGCGGAAGCATCGCAATATGCATCCTTTAGATCTAGAGAACATAGCCAATCCTGACTGAATGTAAACAAGAAGTGTTCCGAGAGAGATCATCTTGAATTTTTCTCGGAACACATACTTGTTCAACTCTCTGAGGTCCAGTATGGGCCTGTATCCCCCTGTCTTCTTTGTGATGAGGAAGTAGGGGGAGTAAAAACCCATGCCCTGTTAGGATATAGGTACCTCTTCTATTGCTCCTTGAACAAGTAGTGAGGTGACCTCTTGACACAAGAGACTGGTGAAGGGGCTCCGAGAATTGAACAGTCTTGTGATGGTGGGAGGGGGCATACTGTGAAAATGGAGTTTGTACCCCTCTGTTACAACAGAGAGAGTCCAGTGCTCTGATGTTATCTATTGCCATCTTTCGGCAAAATGACAGAGTCTGCCTGGGATAGTGAGAGGCTCTGGACTCTTCAGGGGTAGGATGACTAAATTCTCTAGTAAGGAGTCAAAGCCCCTGAGGAGGCTGTGTCTGCTGAGCTGGTTGAGCTCTGGGGACTTGGGCCTTCCTCTGCTGTCTGGGTTGCTGCTGCCCCTTTTGGGGAGCATGAACTGGGCAGTGGACAGCCTGGGTGTAAGATGGATAGAATTTCTTTTTCTTGTTGAAAAAGGGTTTCTTAACTGGGTTGGCTGTGGCCCTTGATAGTCTGTTCAAGGTGATATTTTCGGACTCAAGCTGAGTAGCCTTGTCCTGCCAATCCTTGCCAAAGAGGTTTTCTCCTGTGCAACGAATATTCCCCAGCTTGTCTTGCACCCATTGTACCCAGGCAATGCAACGTGCACCGATGGAGCTAGCAGAGGTTCTGCTAATGCACTCAAAGCAATCAAAGGTTGCATGGTTCATGAACTTAGAAACATTCTGGGCATGTTTGACCAGAGTGAGAAAGTCGGCCCTCTTGCCATCGGGAAGAAGTGGAACCATGAGTTCCAAAACTCTTGTAACCTCCCGAAGAAACATACTCATATAAAATATGTAAGAGCTTATTCTAGCTGATAACATCAAGGACTGAAAGCATTGATGCCCAAAGGCATCGAGCGTTCTCGATTCACGACCTGGAGGGTTGGATGAATGCGTCTTAGCACGCTTGATCCAATGCAATGCCGATTCCACTACCATGGAATGGTTTGGTAATTGTGTTTTTTTGGAAACCGGGACATTGCGGTACCCGATACATTGTATCGAGTCTCCGAGAATGTGGAGACACCGTTAAAAGGTGTTTCCCACATCCTAAGCATAAGGTCATGCAAAATTCGGTGAATGGGAAGGGTAGCAGCCTACTTAGGAGCTTCTCAGGTTCCTTCTCAGGGGTCACGGTGATCGAGAGTCCCCTTGCTACATCACGTTTGAAGTCCTGAAAGGACATGTGCTCCAGAGGAGACATCCGATGCTGTGGCGAAGGAGAGGGAGCCTCCGGAAGAACTACCCCGATACCGACCGAGTCCTCAGAATCAGAGGATTTAAAGTACTGTCGGGCTGGATGCTCTCATATTGCTTGTTGATGGTAAGTTGGCATCAGACTGCCTCGATACCAGACCCTTGATGCCGGAGACCGATTCCAGGGCCGGCATGGGAGGAAGCATGGAGAGGTGCATCGGTCGATGCAGGTATATTCGGTACCGATATCGGTACGGACAACTGCGTCGATTGAAGCAGTTTTAGCGGTACTGAGGCTGCTAATAAAGCTGCAAGACTGCACTCAATGGCCAGGTATGTTGATCCATGGAGCCTGCCGATGCCTGGAGGTCGGTACCGGCAGAGCAGGCCACGACACCAGAACATGGCACCAAGAGTTCTCCGGAGGTGGAAGCTTTGGGAACCATCCTGGAACCCCGTTAATGCTTTGGAGACAAAGGCCTCCCACCGGGGTTGTTTGGCCGGTGTGTTTTCCTCGAGGGCAATGCTAGTAGCATCTCGATGTTTAGAAGGAGATCTACCCTTTGAGGACCAGACGGTCTTGGAAGACCTAGGTTTAGTTACTTGAGATCCATGGGAGGAAGATGAAACCCTGGATGACGTCGATGCAATGGACATTGCATCAGAGTCAAAGAGGGTGCCGAGTTTTGCAGCTCTGTTCTGC
Source organism: Ichthyophis bannanicus (assembly GCA_033557465.1). NCBI lineage: Eukaryota > Metazoa > Chordata > Amphibia > Gymnophiona > Ichthyophiidae > Ichthyophis > Ichthyophis bannanicus. Next base: position 254,616,621 of record CM066044.1, read on the forward strand.
AGGCCTCTCATGGTCATCTTTCTACAAAGGAGACACTCCGATGGTAAATGGTCAGGACCTAAACATTTGAGACACCAATCATGGGTATTGGTAGCATAAAAGGTACCGCTACATTCTGAACATTTTTTGAAAACACTAGATGGTTTCTCCATTTTGGAAGAAAAGAGGGCCTAGTGCCCAAAATGACATCTTGCACCAAGAGGGGACAGACCCTCAAAAAAAGTTATTCTTTCTTTCTGTCTGGGCCACCTGGGAGCCACCAGCAGGACCGAAGCCTTGTCCTGAAGGATCTTGAACAGAGTTCGGGCCACCAAAGGCGTGGGAGGAAACGCATACAGGAGGCCCTGAGACCATGGGATCAGAAAAGCATCTGCTGCTATCCGCAGAGGGTGCGGTTGTCTGGAGCAGAACTTTGGCAGCTGGTTGTTCAGAGGACTGGCAAACAGATCTATGGACGGAAGTCCCCATTTCAGGAAAATTTTCTGAACCACCAAGGGATGGAGCTGCCACTCGTGGGGCTGCAGAATCCTGCTCAACCTGTCTGCCAGGTAGTTCTCCTGGCCAGGTAGATACACTGCTTTGAGGAGCATGTTGTGTCTTAGAGCAAACAAGCAAAGGTCCTGTGCCTCCTGACAGAGGAGCCTGGATCCAGTTCCCCCCTGCTTGTTCACATAAAACATGGCTACTTGGTTGTCTGTTTGAACTAGGACAGACTGATGAGCCAGAGGTTGAGAGAAAGTCTTGAGGGCTAGTCGAATAACCCTGAGTTCTAGAAGATTGATCTGCTGTGCTGCCTCCCAAGGAGACCACAGGCCCTGGGTGCACTTGTTCAGACAATGAGCTCCCCAGACCTGCAGGGAGGCGCCTGTGGTCAGTACTACTGTGTACCCAGGAATCTGAAAGGGTACCCCTTTCAGAAGATTGGGTGGGTGCAGCCACCAGCTGAGGGAGTCCAGAAATGGTTTGGACACCTTTATTCTGTCTCTGAGGCTGCCTGTGGCTTGAGACCACTGACTCCGAAGGCACCATTGTGCAGGCCGCATATGGAGCCTGGCATTGGGGGTGACATGAACTGTCGAGGCCATGTGGCCAAGCAGCCTCAGGCAGAGTCTGGCGGAGACCACTGGCCCGCTGAGAAACTGATTTGCCAAGTCCATCAGTCTTTGGGCTCTGTTTGTTGGCAAGAATGCCTTTGCCAGGACAGCCTTGCCCCTATGAACTCCAAGTTTTGGGAGGGGAGCAAAGTAGACTTTGCGAAGTTTATTACAAACCCCAAGCTCTGAAGAAGAGCAATAGCTCTGAGAGTGGCCTATCGGGCCTCCTGGCACGTCTGACTCCTGATGAGCCAGTCGTCCAGATAGGGAAAAACAAAGATGCCTTGATTTCTCAGGTGGGCCGCCACCACTGCCAGGCACTTAGTAAAGACCCTTGGAGCGGAGGTTAGGCCAAAAGGCAGTACTCTGTACTGATAATGGTTTCCTCCCACAATGAACCTGAGGTACTTTCTGTGGTCTGGATGAATGAGGATGTGAGTGTACGCATCCTTTAGATCTAAGGAGCATAGCCGATCTCCCTGCTGGAGGTAAGGCAGAAGCGTTCCAAGAGTAAGCATCTTGAACTTTTCTTTCTCCAGGAACTTGTTGAGGTTCCTGAGGTCCAGAATAGGTCGAAGGCCACCGGTTCTTTTGGGTACTAGGAAATACCTGGAGTAGAACCCGTGACCTTGCAAGTGGGGAGGCACTGGCTCCACCGTCCTGTCCACCAACAGACCTTGGAGCTCCTGGAGAAGAAGATCAGTGTGCAGAGGAGGTCGTGTAGGCTCCCCTGGAAAGTATGGAGGAGGCAGTTGGTGAAAATGTAGTGCATAGCCTCTGTGGACTATGTTCAACACCCAACTGTCCCCAGTGATGTGGGGCCACTGGTGGGCAAAGAGGGCGAGGCGACCTCCTGTGCAGGGTTGGGAGAGCAGGGACTGAGAGGCTATGCTGGAGGAGTCAAAAACCCCCACCCTGATGAGTGGGAGCAGGGGCCGGAGGCTTGGGGGTCCTCTGCCTATGGGGCCCATTACCCTGCCCCTTGGCTTGCTGACCCTGGGGAGCAGCTTGGGCAGCCTGATATTGAGGGTACTGTTTGTAGGCAGTGCCCTTCCTCGGGTAAAAGGGCTTCTTACCCGAGGCCTTCTTCTTATGAGAAGGGGCAGAGGTCTTTCTAGACAGCCTTGTCCGTGTAAGGTGCTCAGTCTCGAGCTGTGCGGCCTTCTCGGCCATGGGCTTGCCAAAAAGGTTCTCACCTCGGCAAGGGACATCGACCAACTTGTCCTGAACCCATGGCTCGAGGTTCGATGACTGCAGCCATGCCTGGCGTCAAGCCGCGATGCCGGCTGCCGCAACTCGGGCCGAAGCCTCGAAGCCATCGTAGGCGGCGCGGGACATGAACTTCGAGCAGTCCTGAATCCCCGAGGACAAGGACTTGAATCTCTGCAAGGGCTCCCCGGAGAGACCAGCGGAGAACCCGGCCAGCTCCTTGGCCAGGTCTCGCAAGTACATGCCCATGTACAGCTGGTAAGACTGGACACGGCAAGCAAGCATCGAGCCCTGGAACTTTCTACCAACACCATCCAGGTTTCGGGCCTCCCTGCCAGGGGGCACCGCAGAGTGCATCTTCTGACTTTTCAGGCGATGCATGGCCAATTCCACCACCATGGAATGGTGTGGTAGCTGCGCTTTTTGAAAGCCAGGGCTCTTACGGAGTTGATAAATCGAATCGACTCGCTTGCTCAAGACCAGCACCGAGGCCGGTGCCTCCCACATACGGAAGAGGAGCTGTTCCAGCAACGGAGGAACCGGGACAGTAAAGGCCTCCTTCGGAGGAGAGTCATACTGTAGGGCCTCGAGCTCTTCAGCTCGAGGCTCTTCCTCGGGGTCCGCCGGAATAGCCAACGCGGTGGCCATATCCCGGACAAACTCCGAGAACCGGGTGTTCTCCGGAGGGGATCTACTCCGGGGCTCAGACTGCGGTGAGTCCGACGGGACGCACCGAGTCTTGAATGTGTCGGGGGACTCCTCATCCTCCGTCTCCCAGGCAGACTCGTCCGACGAGGAGTCAGGATCCGACCCCGCGGGGCCCTGGAGCACCCGCCCCGACGCCGGAGGCACTGGCGTCGACGCCCTCTGTCCCGAACGGGAGGTCGAGGGAGACCGCGACCGAGGTCGACTTCGAGCCATGATGGACTCGAGTATTGGCTCGGTCTCCAGGGTCGACTTCGATGTCGATGTCCCAGTGGTTGGGGCAGATGCGTCAGACAGGCTGGCCATCAGTGCCCGCTGCTGCTCCATGAAGGCAGACAGTCTGCTCTCCAAGGCTGTCATCCTGAGACTCAGCTCGAGAGACGCAGCAGCCACCGACTCGGGCCCCGGCGGCGCCGGGCCCGACATCGGCTCTCTGGGAGGAGAGTCCTCGAGGACCACAGGGCTTACGTGTCCAGCAGACTCCGGCTCCATGCGAGGAACTTTGGCAGGCTTCTCTTGTTCCACGGGTCCAGGGCGACGGTCGGGGGTCTTAGACTTGGCCCTCGAGGAGCCAGGGACCTCCGACGACGACACCCTCACGAGCCGCTTCTTCCTCTTGCGTTCCCGGTCGGGGGACCCCCTGTCCGAGGAGCTTTGACGGCGCTCGGGATCCGAATCCCGAGGCCTCAGATGAGGTCCGGGCCCGGCCAGAGGCTGAGTCCAAGAAAAGCCTTTCTTTCTGCTGCTGGCAACTTCACAGTGCCTTGGAAGACATCTTCCCACATGGTCCACACGTCTTAGGGTCGTGATCAGGACCGAGGCACCGAAGGCAGCAGTCGTGTGTGTCAGTGAGAGACATCAACTTCTTACACCGATCACACTTCTTGAAACCGCTGGAAGCCATCGGGGAAAAAAAAAGAGTCCCCATGAGGTCAAAGGACCGGCCTTCCAGGGAAAAATCAAAAAAGGGCGCGAACGCCAGCCACGAAGGGCAAAAACCGAAAAAGAACAATCGGGCTTGATACCGGTGTACCGAACCCGGCGGGAGGGGAACCGGCGTCGAACCGGGAAGAAAAAATAGCGAGAATCGCCGAAAAATCAAACTTTTATCGGAAAAAGAGAGACTGGGGTAAGATGGCACCTTTAGGCGGGAAGGGAACCGCGCATGCGTGCCTGCATTCCCAAAGGCTTTCATAGAAAGCTGGGGAAATGCTCCGCTGGGGCTTCATCGGCGTCGATGACACCCATATGTGAGGACTGACTTCCTGCTTGGTCCTGGAGAAATAAGAAAAATAAAGAAAACACCGGTGGTACCTGTATAGGCGTTGACAGGAAGACAGATGCGACCACAAAAAAGAAGATTTTCTGCGGTGACAGGGATTGCTGCCTGTTGGCTCCGCAGAAAACGAAAAACTGAAGAGGGAGAGTTGGAAAGATGGGAAGACAGTGGTGCAGGCACGGTGGGATGCTCCCAAAAGCTTTCCTATTGGATGCTGGGGAGTGTTCCCGCACAGGCTCCGTCGGTACCGACAATACTCATATGTGAAGACTACATTCCTGCTTGTTCCTGGAGATAGAACATTTAACAAAAGGAAAAAGGAAAAGAGACAATCCTATGGCTCAAAACTTACATAGAATAATACTGCACATACTTGGGGCAATCATTCACTTGTCCACCACCAACAAAGAGAAGGCCAAGTGAAAATCAAAAGAGAATGTATAAAAAAATAAGACATGTACTGGTGCAAATAATCTAAATGTTATACTCACTCCTCTTGGTTTGACCACATCTCCCCACTGCTAGCTTGTCTCCACTGGTTTACCTGTCCCTTTCCGAATTTAGTATAAAATCCTTATATTTGTGTACAGGACCATTCATACTTCCACTCCTCAGTATCTGGCAGAGCTACTTCATTTTCATACGCCACACCATCTGCTATGTTCCATACATACCCATCGCCTGGATCTCTCATCTGTATCCCAAGCACATTTGGAACGCACATGGGGCTCTGCATTTTTCTTTTTTAGGGCCCTGTGGAATTCTCTCCCCTTACCCTCTGCTCTGAACCATCATTCACTAGGTTTAAGGCTGCCCTAAAAACCAATCTTTTCCAGTTAGCATTTCCCTCCTGGGTTCCCCCCTCCTTGACACCCCCTATTGCGGTTTTGTCCTTTCATAGTTCTGGTGTCCTGTAGTGGCATCTCCTTTTCTCTCCCCCTCTTCCTTTTTCCTAACCTGTCCCTTTCTTTCCTTCCCTCTCCCCCTGTCCTATATGATAATGGCGTTCTTTTCCTTTTCTTGCCCCTATGCAGTCCTTATATTACACTGGTCAACACTGAAATCATTACTGACTTTAAAAGGCCCTAATCTGTAGTACCTTGGTGAGCTGAACATGAATATAACATTAAAAAAAATTATTGGCTCTCGTTTTGAAGATATTGCATGTAGTTCATTTTTGACGTTTCATCGTGTAAATTTACCCAGTAGGATATCAACAACATCCCAAATAAGCCTTGAATGATGTAATATTGCATCACATTGCATAATACCAGCATGCACACATCGTACAGAGTTGATTGCATCATTTTCTGATGCAATGCAATACTACTACCAGACGGCTGCTGAAGCCATCTGACGTCAGCAGTGTACTATATGCAGTCGGAAAGGAATCTGGTATTCTGTTCCGATATTGAAAGCCTCATGAATGCTGTAAAAATTACTCATGACCCACAAGACTGGAGACTATTTATAGACTCTTCGAAACTGAGTCTGAAGGCTGTGCTTTTGAACAATGGAAACAGTCTTCCATCTATTCCAGTAGCGCATGCCGTCCACATGAAAGAGATATACGATAACTTAAAGCATCTACTGACTTCCATTAACTATAACAAGTACAGCTGGCACCTCTGTGGTGACTTGAAGGTAGTTTCCCTTTTAATGGGACTGCAGCAAGGATATATAAAATACATGTGTTTCTTATGTGAGTGGGATAGCCGAGCAAGGGATTGGCACTACTTGCAGAAGGAATGGAATCACAGACAAAATGTAACAGTTGGAGAGAAGAATATCCAGCACCCAGCTCTGGTTGAGGCTCACAAAATCCTGCTACCACCCCTTCACATCAAACTAGGTTTGATGAAAAACTTAATGAAAGCCATGGACCGCACTTCGCCAGCTTTCCGATACCTGCATGAAAAATTCCCTCGACTCAGCGAAGCAAAGATTAAAGAGGGAGTTTTTGTGGGTCCTCAGATTCGAGAGCTCTTCAAAGATGACCGGTTCAACAACTTGCTGCAGGGTGATGCAAAACAAGCATGGAATGCTTTTCGCCTAGTGTCAACAAACTTTCTCGGGAATGTTAGGGCACAAAACTACAAGGAACTAGTAGAAGACATGCTGATGCAGTATCAGAAACTTGGCTGCAATATGTCTCTAAAGATCCATTTCCTTGATTTCCATCTCGATTTCTTTCCTGACAACTGTGGTAGGGTTAGTAATGAACAGGGCAAACATTTTCACCAGGATATCGCAACGATGGAGCAAAGATACCAGGGAAAATGGTCCACTACAATGCTGGCTGACTACTGCTGGACACTCCCCAGAAAAGCTACCGAACAGCTGTACAAGAGACAGGCGAAAAAATCTAAGTAGTAGCCTATGACTGTTTTTTACAGGAATTAATCGAAGGCCTATTATTTTTACTACTGACATGCATGTCGTGATGTAAACATTAATTCTTGTAGATTACAAAAAAACTAGAGTCAACTTTGCAATTTCACTGTCATATTCGTGTTCAGCATATAAAAATTGATAAGAAATGACTATTTTTATTTCAGTAACATGACTTTTGTAAAAATTTGTTGACCAGTGTTATTTTTGTACACCGCTTTAATGCCTTGACCTTGATTTAAGTGGTCTATCAAGAACTAAAATAAAGAATAAAGATAAAAGATAAATATAAATGTATGATCAACAGAAAAAAAATATCCTCCTTTATGAAGAGAACATCGGGGAGTCCAGAGACTGCAGAGGAGGACCAACGCTTTTACTAACAACAAACTGGGTTACATGACTAGGGTCAAAAAAGTGTAATTAACCCTCTAATATTTAATCAAACATTTGCATAGGCAACGCAAAAAGAAAAGGCCACCTAATTGCATGACCTTAGGGTGCAACAATAGGAACTGCTGTCTGTGTTTCTGGGTCACTTTGGAGACATCAGGAAACATTTGAATCGTAGCTCCCATAATTCATTCCTAGCCTTAAAGTACATTTTCAGAAGCCAGTCCCAGTCAGACTCTAGAGTCAAGGTAAGCTGAGAGTTGAACGTGGAATAGCTTCAGGGTCAGAAGTTTCCAGGAACCCAGTCAGATCCAAGGAGTCAAAAGGCAGTGACTGAGCTGGCGAGGAAGATCCAGGTTCTCTATGTTTAGCAGCAGCAAGTAAAAAATCATAGCAAAGGGGGAACAGATTCCAAAGATATCTAACACCGAAGTAGCATAAGAGTTAAATAACTCCTTTGGGGAGATGGCAGGCACCCGTGGAAAATAAAGTAGACGTAAGTTCCTCTTCCTTATTGAATTCTCCAAGGATTCTATTTTCAAATGGATATTAGACAAGTCTAACCACAGTACCTGAACAAACAGCAACCTCATCTGCATTAGCCTCTCACTCTAGATACAAGTTGAGTAACTTCTTTCTTGTGCTAGTTAAGAGCTTGAGCAACACCAGAGAGAGAGGCAAACTGGGAGATAAATGAAGAGTCTTAACACCTGCAAACTGTCCCAAAGAGTTTCAAGAGAAGAATGCAATTTCTAGAGCAAGAGGGTGGGTTGTGAGGACGTATTCCTGCTGTCCACAAAGAAAGCAGCCCTATGAGACTCCTTAGCTACAGGCTACCTTGAACAAAAAAGGGGATAATAACAAGCCCAACAGGGACAACAGCAAACAGTTTTTGGTGGCAATAGGCCTTTTTTATTTTATACTTAATATATACACACACATATCTATATCTATATCTATATATCTATATATATAGTCATGTAGAAGATCCTTCCGAGGCTATGGAACTGGCTGAAGCAGAAGAATTTGCTTCAGAAACTGACAGGCAGGGAGAGCACATGGCCCAGGGTTGCAAGGGAAACAGAGTGAGTCACGAGGGGAGCAAACACGCCCAAGCTGCAACGTAGCCCCGAGCTCAGGGATTAAGGAGAAACACCTGGTTGGGGGAGGGGCGCAGTTAAGCCCTCAGAAGCAGGGATATAAAAAGTACTCCCTAGAATTGAGTGATAGCTTCAGATTCAGAAGGAGAAGAGGAGGAGGAGCTGGAGGTGAAGCAAGAAAGGCAAGAGAGACGAGGACAGGAACAAGCACCTGGGAGAAAGCAGCTGAGAGAGAAACGGGAGACTCAGCTCAGGAAGCCAGAGCAACAAAGATTCACAGAGCCTGTGCCCAAAAGCCAGGTGGGAGCAGCCCACGACGGGAGCCCTATCGTGAAGGCAGTTGGAGGGAGAGATTGCCTGGGAGGCTGGTTTGGGAGCACTCAGAAACTCCTGAGAGAGAGAGAGGAGCTGGCCAGATGATATTTGTATGTCTGAGGAAAAGGAGAAGCTAAAAGGCAGGAAAACACAGTCAGTGTTTGGAATCCTTGCTGACCCAGCCGTGCTAAGAAGTCCTTCCTTGAAAAAGCCAAAAGGTCGGCTGTATAAACCGTATAGAGAGGAAACTAGGTTTAAAAGCTTTCCTTGTGATTGCCAAGATTTGCTGGACTCTCCCTATGCCAAATCCCATATATACGGTAATGCTCAGCCCTGCTCTTTAGAGTGCTGTGAAGAGAGGCCTCGGGGAAATAGAGAGGGACTGTATTTTAAAACACCGTATAACTGTGCACAAACTTACCCAGCTGAGAGTGATTGTGAGGAAATGCAGACAGGGTCTGTTACCGAAGAGATATCAGATGAGCAAATGGACTGCACGCTATCACTAGCTGATCATATCATATCACTTTGCTGAGCTAGCTGTTAACAAGGCTGTTTGAACAGCAGTGGAAGAAGCAAAGTGTTGCCTTTGTATGAAAAAGGGACTGTTACTTTTAAGTTTGTTCTGAGCACTGTATGTTTGAAGCTGAAAGCCAAAGAAGCTGTATTATGAGTTCCTGAGATGTTTTCTTTATGCCAGAAGTATGGCAAATTTTGTCCTAAGTTTCACTTGCAATTAATCCACCCGGACGGGAAATAAAACCTTGTCATTGTTTTGACTGAAACCACTCGACTACAATTATTCCTGGCTTAGTGAGTACGAGGAAATACAACTCCAAGAAGGCAGTGCATGATCAAGTGTACTGCCCTGCTTCCTAAGTTTGGATATCCCAGGCTGACCTACCCTACATGCCTTGGCTCTGGGGAGGTTACTGGTGACAAGTTGGCGTAGCTGGCAGGATTTTTGCCTGAAATACAAGGACATTATAATCAAAAGAAACAACAGGAGACACCAGTGTCCATAAGGGAAAAGAAACTGCTATCCTGTGAGCGAAGGACGGTCAGAGTTTCGCTGGCAGACCAGCCAGGAGGACCAGGACACCTTTCTCAAGGCTTGAGTCTACACAGTGCCAAGGTAAAGGTAGCTGGGCATGGGTGTAGGTGGATGCAGAGAGTGAGAAAGGGGAGCTACTGTCCTGCAGTTAAGACAGGGTTAAAAAAGAAAGCTGTAGTGTGCCGCACTTGGTGGGCCCTTTTTCTTTTTCTGTCTCTGCAGGAACAGCAGCCACCGGGATGGATCCACAGGACGTGATGAAATGGATGTCTGCCCAGTGGGAGAAACAGATGGAGCTGGCGCGTCATATACAGGAGCAGAGTGCCGCCGCAATGCAGGCCCAGCAGAGGCCACTCAATGACTTGCTGGAGGCTTTGCTGAAGAAGCCAAAGGACACTGAAGGAGCTATTCCCTCGTTGGTTAAGGGGGTAGGACTACAAGACTGTAGCACTCTAGCGCTTGGACAGTTAACCGCTCATGATAATCTCGATGATTTTATAGAGGCCTTTGAGCAAATTGCAGAGGCAGTCAAATGGCCTGTAGAACAGTGGGCAGTGAGGTTTGCCATGTCCCTCACAGGAGAGGCTCTGGCCGCTTATAAGACCCTGCCTGCTGCTCTAGCATCAGATTATACTGAGGTAAAGAAAGCTGTGAAAGACAGGCTAGGCTTAACGCCATTGTATTATAAACGCATGTTTAGGGAGTCTAGGCTGAAGCCTAAGGAAACTCCAAAAGCTTTATTTCAAAGGCTGAAAGGATTGGCATGGAAATGGCTTGCTCCAGAGAGGAGGACTCTTGAGTCGGTGATTGATACCATCATCCTGAAGCAATTCATGCAAGCCGTACCTCCAGAAGTTAAGGCTTTCCTGATGCTCCAAAGTTGCCAGACCACTGAGGAAGCAGCCAACCTCACTGAACGCTACTTTGAGGCCGAGTTGGCTGGCACCTCAAGAGGGGGCGTTCTGAAGGTGGCTGGTGCCGCTAACTTTGGGAGATCAGAAAGGACCCTAAAAGTTAAAATACCCAGTGAAAATGCTGTTGTACCCCTATCCAAAGGGAAATGTTATAGTTGTGGCAAGGTAGGGCATTTTCGTAGGGATTGTATGGAACGAACAGTCCTTGCGTCTGGGAGAGAAAAACATATACAAGAGGGGTTCCTTTTGAAGGTTCAAGTAGAGGGCGTTGAAGCTCTGGCACTGCTTGACTCGGGTGCTGACCAGAGCATGGTCTCGCGGAAGCTTTGGCAGGCCATTGAAGCCCGCCTGTGATCAGCACCGAGTCAAGCAGAGGGGCGAGTCAAAATACAATGTGTGCATGGGGCATCTTCGTATTACCCCCTATACAGGTTGTCTGTGAAAGGGATGGGAACCGAATGGGAAGTGCTGGTAGCCATAGTTCCCCGGCTCCCGCATGATATCGTCTTAGGACGAGATTGGCCCCCATTCTGCAAAGAGATGGAGAGGGGCCTAAATGGAAAAACAGGTCTAGTATCCACCCAGTCCCCGGCAGGAACCTCAAGAGTAGGGATAGTGCAGCGGAGTAGCCCAAAGACAAAGGCCCTAGCAGCAAAGGTCCCTAGTCCCCTATTTGAAAAGCCACGCAATACTAACTCCCCATTGGTCTTGGGCAAGCCACTTAACCCTCCATAGCCCATGTTCCCTGTAAAATAGTTATCTCCAAGTTATAATGCCCTGTTCAATGTAATTTCAGTTTGTTCAATGTAAACCGCACTGATGCAGAATAGCGCGGTATATAAGAGAATGTAAATAAATAAATAAATCAAAGCCACAGGTGGGGGATGTGCCTTCAGTCAAGCAGACGTTTGTCCCACAATACTGCAAGGTCTCGGCCCAGGCCCAAAGCCCGCAGAGAGCCTCATCTGCCGCTGCCGGCTACGACCTGTTTAGCGCCGAGGACGGAATAGTTTCAAAAGGGGGTAAAGCATTAATAGATATGAGTTTAAAAGTACAAATTCCAGAGGGCTGTTATGGACGCATAGCAGCACGATCCGGTTTAGCTGCCAAGTACTTCCTCAATGTCGGGGCAGGGGTTATAGTCCCCGACTACAGAGGCATTGTAAAGGTCTTACTTTTTAATTTTGGTGGGGAAGATTTTAAAGTTAAGACAGGCGACCGGATCGCTCAGCTTATTTGTGAGCGTGTGGGATTCCCTGCAGTAGAGGAGGTGCCCTCGCTGGCCTCCACAACTCGGGGAGTGGGCGGTTTTGGATCTACTGGGCTGGGGGAAGTAAAGAGCATGACAGCCTTGGCTGAGGAGAAGAGGGAGGAGGACCTAGGCCCACAGCCGGCTGACTGGAAGGAAACTCCGGAGCCCCGAATAGGCATGGATATGTCACCACAACAGCGACAGGAGTTGGCTCGAGTATTGGCGAAATTTTCGGACGTTTTGACAACCGTGCCAGGCGAAACCCATATGGTGGCACATGAAATTGTTACCATGCCGGGGAAGATAGTTAAGCCGTATATAGGAAAACTTATTGCTCCAATAAACAGAACTTTAAGCTACTACTCATTCCCAGTGCTTGAACGCAATATATAAAGTGTAAAATGTTATTGAAAGCAACAGGTCTCAGACTTCAAAGAGCTTCGGTCTTTGTCTCGTATCGACCTAATGCTCTACTTTGCATCAATGACCCTTGTGTTGCTTTATCATCTACATTTGACTTATAAGAAGTTTTCAACGTTTAACCTCTAAGGTAATTTCAAAAGATGGAACTTGTACAAAAAGAGTGAATAAGTGCTTATTTTCAAAAAGTGCCCAACGCCAGTTTCAGCGCTGTTGCGTTTCACTGCCGAGCTGTTTCATCAGGGGCTGTGATTTTTCAACTCGTCCTCACTTCATTCGTTCCAAAAAAGGAATTCATTCCACTCCTTCAAATAAATCATGCATTCGTCACACTCATAAACGTCTTTGCTGGTCTCTTATCTCTTTCTTGCTCCTGTAGTATAGACCATACAATCGTGTTGGGGAAGATAGTTAGGCAACGGCCGTATCGGTTGCCCGAGAAAAAAAAGAGAGAGGCTGTAGCCCAAGTGAAAGAAATGGTCGCCATGGGTATAGTGGAGGAATCAAAAAGCCCTTGGTCCAGCCCGATTGTATTGGTACCTAAGCCGGATGGAACCCTCCGCTTTTGTATAGATTTCCGACAGGTCAACAGTATTTCCCAATTCGACGCTTACCCAATGCCCCGAATTGACGACCTGTTAGACCATCTGGGCCAAGCACGGTATTTGACCACATTAGATCTCACGAAGGGGTACTGGCAAATACCCCTGACCTGCGAATCAAAACCCAAGACGGCCTTCAGTACACCTGTGGGCTTGTTCCAATTTCGCCGGATGCCGTTTGGTCTGCACGGAGCGGCCGCAACGTGCCAACGGCTTTCCTAACCAGGGCTCCACACATCAAACAGGGAACGTTTACTTGAGCACAGTAGGTTGCTGAACTCTATAACCTCCTCAGCTTCAGAAACTGCTAACACCTAATCAAGAGTTAGTGAGCCTGTTTCCTGAGTGCAGTTGAAGCCTGCATAAAAAGCTCCTGTGCCCTGCCCTTTTGAGGCTTTCCTAACCAGGGCTCCACACATCAAACAATACCTAAACTTCACAAACAGGACAATGGCTGGGAAAAATCGTATTGCTAAAGCTGTTGACCCCGTTACAGCTTCTGCCTCGGTCCAGACAGAGGTCCTAATGCCAGTTGAGGAACCGGTTCCATGTGCAGGGTGCCTGCATGCTGAAGCTCTGAGGAAACAAATGAAGGAACTCATAGAGGAAGTGGCGAGGCTGAGGAGCATTCAAGACAGTGAGAAGTACATTGATGAGATGCTTCTTGCAGCAACCAGGCTCTTCAGCACAGGAGAAGATGGGTGCCAACAGAATGTCGATGGTTGGACAAAAGTCACCAGAGCCTGCAAAATCACCAATCCAACTTCTCCAGCCCTTGAATTGAAGAACCATTATGCAGCCCTGGAAGTGGAGGAGGTGAAAGCATCCCTGGAAAGGGAAGAACCAGAGTTCAAGTACCCCATAGTTGCGGAATCAGTGAGCAGAAGGAAACGAAGGGTAGTGGTGGTTGGAGACTCTCTTCTGAGGGGTACTGAGGCGTCCATCTGCCGACCAGACTTGATGTCCAGAGAGGTATGCTGTCTGCCTGGTGCCAAGATCCAATATGTTACGGAGAGTTTGCCGAGACTCATCAAGCCCACTGACTATTACCCAATGCTGCTAATCCATGTTGGAACAAATGATACTGCCAGGTATACCTCGGAACGTATCAAAAGTGACTTCATGGCTCTGGGACAGAGGGTGAAGCAGGTAGGTGCACAGGTGGTGTTCTCTTCAATCCTCCCTGTTGAGGGTAAAGGCCAAGGCAGAGAGGCTCGCATCCTGGAGATGAATGCATGGCTGCGTGGATGGTGTCTTCGAGAGCGTTTTGGTTTCCTAGACCATGGGATGTTGTTCCAAGTGTTGCAGAGCAGAGATGGCATCCATCTGTCCAAAAAAGGTCAAAGCATCTTTGGTAGTAGACTGGCTAATCTACTGAAGAGGGCTTTAAACTAGATTCGTTGGGGATGGGTGAAGAAAGCCCCCAGGTAAGTGAAAGCCCCCAGGTAGGTGATACATTAAATACCTTTATGGAAATGGGTAACAGGAGTAACATATGGAAAGCAGTGTGTATTAATGCCCGTAGCATGGGAAATAAGATCCCTGAAGTTGAAGCTTTGGTGGGAGTGGCTGACTTGGATTTAGTGGCAGTTACAGAAACATGGTTCACAGAAAACCATGACTGGGATGTAACTATACCTGGCTATACTTTATTCAGAAAGGACAGGGTAGGAAGAAGGGGAGGAGGAGTGGCACTATATGTAAAAACTACTATTAAAGCTTTGGAATTACAGAGCTTAAAAGGGAGAGAGGAGGCATTGTGGGTTAAACTAGAAAGAGGGAAAGAGAAATCTATTTGCATTGGTGTGATATACAGACCTCCCTCACAAGAGGAAGAGGTGGACAGAGAGTTAACTGAAGACATACGCAGCATTGTTAGGAAAGGGGAAGTGCTACTGCTAGGAGATTTCAATATGCCAGATGTTGATTGGCACATTCCTGCTGCAGTATCATCTAGAAGTAAGGAGATCCTGGATTCTCTACAGGGAGAACTATTCAGGCAATTGGTAACAGACCCCACACGTGAAGGGGCCATACTGGACTTGGTGCTTACCAATGGTGAAAGTGTTTCTGATGTTGTAGTGGGAGATCATTTTGCATCCAGTGATCACCAGATGGTGTGGTTCAGTATTAGGACTAGGGCTGTTAGAATCCATTCCAAGGTGAAGATCTTAGACTTTAGAAAGACTAACTTTGCTAAGATGGGCCAATACCTCAGGGAGTCGTTAGTGGGATGGGAACAGCTGGGGGGATGTAGAAAAACAGTGGGCAAAATTGAAAGAGGGTATTTTAAAGGCAACCAACCTTTTTGTTAAAATGGTAAATAAAGGCAAAAGGAACAGGAGACCGCTATGGTTTTCGAAGGAAGTAGCTGAAAAAGTGAAGAAAAAGAGGGAGGCCTTCATGAAATACAAGAGATCACAGAGAGAGGAAGACAGGCATCTGTATTTGGAAAAACTTAGAGAAGCTAGCAAAGTAGTCAAGAAGGCAAAGATTCAAAAGGAGGAGGAAATAGCCAATGCAATAAAATGGGGGGATAAGACATTTTTCAGATATATTAGTGAGAAGAGGAAGGGCAAAAGTGGTATTGTCAGACTCAAGGGTGCGGGGGGGGGGGGGAGGGGGGGAATATGTAGAAGCTGATAAGGATAAAGCGGAATTGCTTAACAAATATTTTTGTTCTGTGTTCACAGATGAAGAACCAGGAGCAGGACCTCAGAAAACACCCACAAATAAGAACAGAAGCAAGGGACATCTTGAACAATTTTCAGCAGACTGTGTTTGTGAGAAACTAGCTCAACTTAAAGTAGACAAAGCGATGGGACCGGATGGGATACACCCTAGAATACTGAGGGAACTTGGGGACGTTCTAGCAACTCCACTGACTGACCTTTTCAATGCCTCGGAGTCGGGAGTGGTGCCAAAGGACTGGAGAGAGGCTCATGTGGTGCCTTTACACAAAAGCGGAAGGATGTGGTTGAAAACTACAGGCCGGTTAGTTTAACTTCGGTGGTGAGTAAATTATTGGAAACGCTGCTGAAAGAAAAAATAGTGAGGTTTCTGGAGTCCGGCGGATTACAGGATCCGAGGCAGCATGGATTCACCAGAGGCAGGTCTTGTCAGACAAATCTGATTGATTTCTTTGACTGGGTGAACAGGGAGTAGGACCGAGGGAGAGCTCTAGATGTGGTGTATTTTGATTTCAGTAAAGCCTTTGACACTGTTCCTCACAGGCGACTTATAAACAAACTGAGCACCCTAGGGATGGACCCTAAAGTTACTGCTTGGGTTAGAAATTGGTTGGGTGGGAGGCGACAAAGAGTACAAGTAAATGGAGCTCACTCTGAGGAGAAGGATGTTACCAGTGGTGTGCCCCAGGGATCTGTCCTTGGTCTGATTCTTTTTAACATCTTTGTTAGTGATATAGCGGAAGGGCTGTCGGGTAAGGTTTGCCTCTTTGCGGATGATACCAAAATCTGCAATAGAGTAGACACCCAGGAAGGTGTAGATAACATGAGGAGGGATCTAGCTAAGCTTGAAGAATGGTCTAGAATTTGGCAGCTGGGATTTAATGTTAAAAAATGTAAGGTCATGCATTTGGGCTGCAGCAATCCAAGGGAGCAATACAGTATAGGAGGTGAAGTACTTTTGTCCACTAAAGAAGAGCGGGACCTAGGCGTGGTTGTGTCTGATGATCTTAAAGTAGCTAAACAGGTAGAAAAGGCGACGGCAAAAGCTAGAAGGATGCTTGGGTGCATACGGAGAGGAATGGCTAGCAGAAAAAAGGAGGTGATAATGCCTCTGTATAAGTCTTTGGTGCGACCTCATTTGGAGTATGGTGTGCAATTCTGGAGACCGCACCTTCAAAAGGATGTGAACAGGATGGAGTCGGTGCAGAGGGTTGCTACTAAAATGATTAATGGGCTTCATTATAAAGCATATGAGGACAGACTTAAGGATCTTAATATGTACACCTTAGAGGAAAGGCGGGATAGAGGTGATATGATTGAGATGTTTAAATACCTCCGTGGCATAAATGTTCAGGGAGAGAGCCTCTTTCAATTGAAAGCAAGTTCTGCTACGAGGGGACATGGGATGAGGGTGAAGGGAGATAGATTCAGGAGTGATATGCGGAAATATTTCTTTACAGAAAGAGTAGTGGATCCGTGGAATAGTCTCCCAGTGGAGGGGGTAGAGATGAGGACAGTAACTGAATTCAAAAAAGCATGGGACCAACACAGAGGATCTCTAAAGGTAAAAAGTGGACTGTTGTAGTTGTTATGGAAGGACAGACTAGATGGGCCTTGTGGTCTTTTTCTGTCATCATGTTTCTATGTAACGGCTCGTGGATCAAGTTTTAAGGCCCCACCAAGAGTATGCACTAGCCTAGATGGACAATGTCATCGTCCACAGCACTACCTGGGCTCAACATCTGTCCAGAGTGGAGGCTGTCCTTCGGGCCATGCGAAGAGCAGGTTTAACATTAAATCCAGGGAAATGTCTATTTGCTAGTGAGGAAGCAAAGTATCTAGGCCACATGGTGGGAAGAGGACTGGTGAAGCCCCTAGCCAGTAAAATAGACAGTGTAAGGAATTTCCCCCGACCATTAAATAAGAAGCAAATGCGACGTTTCTTAGGTTTCATCGGGTATTACCGTAGGTTTATCCCCCGATTTGCTGAGGAGAGCGCACTCTTTACCGAGATGCTAAGAAAGAATGTGCCAAATAATGTAAAGTGGACCCCAGAGGCGGAGGAAGCGTTCACATCCCTAAAAGAGAAGCTTTGTAAGGCCCCTGTTCTGCGAGGGATTGATTTTGGATTGCCTTTTATTGTGCAAACCGATGCTTCAGAGAACGGGTTGGGGGCGGTTATGTCACAGGAATTTGAGGGGGTAGAGCATCCTGTCACATATCTTAGTAGGAAACTATCAAGGGCAGAAAGGAATTACTCTACAGTGGAAAAAGAATGCCTAGCAATTAAATGGGCTGTAGAAGCTTTGAGGTTTTACCTCACGGGGCGCAAGTTTCTTTTGGTCACTGACCACGCCCCTTTAAAGTGGCTAAGCCATATGAAAAATAATAATGCCCAACTAGGTGGCATTCGGCATGGCAGGCTTTTAATTTCGTGGTGCAACATAGGGCAGGTAAATTACATGGCAACGCCGACGCACTGTCAAGGATTACGAGCTGTCCGACTAAAAATTCGACAGCCCATAACATTTTAAGGGGGGGATCTGTCATGTAGAACAGCGTTTTTCAACCACTGTGCCGCGGCACACTAGTGTGCCGTGGGAAAAATTCCAATTTCATCCGTAACATGTGGCCTCGGCTCACAGTTATACGGTGTTTTAAAATACAGTCCCTCTCTATTTCCCCGAGGCCTCTCTTTACAGCACTCTAGGAAGACACGTCGAGGAAGGCAGACGCGCGACCAAAGAAATAAAATAAAATAAAGAACTTCTTCAGCGGTGACAGGAACACGACCTGCTGGCTCCGCGGCAAAGAAGAACTGACTGAGGAGAGGCGGTTAGGAAAGGCGGGAAGGCAGCGCGCAGGCGCTGTGGGATGCTCCCAAAAGCTTTCCTTTTTGGGAAGCTGGGGAGCGTTCCTGCGCAGGCTCCGTCGGTACCAACGTACCCATATGTGAAGACTCATTCCTGCTTGTTCCTGGAGATAAGCTGCTACCAAGATGAGGCATTTGGTGAAAACCCGAGGCGCTGCTGCTAGACCAAAAAGCAGAACACGATACTGGAAGTGCGGCCACCCTACTACAACCATCAAGGAGTGGTGAGGAAGCTGGAGCTTCTTGAACCCAGGAGCCTTCTGAACTCTATACATAGCGTCAAGCTTTCTATTGACTGGAGGTACAGCAAGTGGGTTCTCCCACACTCTCATCTGAACTCCGCTTCCTTAGGGGGCAGAGGAGTACTGAAGGATCTCCAATTCTTCTACCCTGGGCTTATCCTCAGTTTCCAAAGAAAATGGTATGGCTTGAGCTATATCTCAAATAAAATCTTGGAAAATCATGTCTTCAGGAGGTGATCTTTACTATCACCAATTACTAAAAAATCCTACGCACCAAACTGGCACAGCTCCTGACCTTATCTTCATCCCCCAAACAATGCTAGATCATAACCGTATAACATACCCCACAATCATCCCAATACTATGGTTAGACCACCACCTAATAAATTTCACCTTGTGCATCACATGGCCAACTGAACAGGAACCTCTGCAACACAATAGCAGAAGATTTAAAAGCTTTAACAAAGATGAATTCCTTAAAGAAATAATCCCCAAGCTACAGCAAGACACAGATAACTTGGATGCCACTGTTGATACCTGGAATAGCTCCTTATCTGCAGCAGCGATAGCACCTACCAGAAAACCTTCAACCACACACAGAGCAAAAATGGCACCCTGGTACTCCAACTAAATCAGGTCAGTTAAAAGACTCCTAAGGAGTCTTGAAAGAAAATAGAGACAGACATCTATGCCCCAGACATCCTATGTCAATACAAAACCCTACAGATGGAATACACCAACACAATCAATAGATGCAGACAACCACACTATACAATTTTCATTATGTAATCAGCTAACAAACCAAGAGAACTATTCAATATCATGAGGATACTCAACAGAGACCCACTAAAAAATAACACTCCTGAAATACAACCTTAAAGCACAGCGAATTACCTAAGAGACAAATACACCAAACAGAACCATACAACCACAATGGCTACAACACACCAACTTCAGGATTCAACCCACAAAGGACTATGGGGAACATTCGGTATCCCATCTACCCAACAGATAGAAGACGTCATTTCCTTGCTTAATACTACCACATCACCTTCAGACCCATGTCCCGTCGCATTGATAAAGTCAACGAAAGAACAATTCAAACACTTCATTCACTAATAGCAACCCTGTCACTCACCCAAGGGTACATGCCAACATCACTCAAACAGGCCACCTATATGATCTATACTCAAAGACATGTCCCTCAATAAAAATGATCCAGCTGCATACCGACCAATCTCCAGCTTGCCATTTATTGTAAAATCATAGAAAAGATGGTTCAAAGGCAACTACAGGACCACACAGACCAGCATGCACCACTCGACCCACATCAACATGGGTTCAGACCCAACCATGGCACAGAGATTCTGTTAATATCTCTATTTGACAGTATCATTAGAGGAATAGATAACGCTAAAACAGGATTTATCCTCATTTTCATGGACATACCCTTCCTGCCTTTGATACTATCTCCCACAGCATCATGCTGCAGCGCCTTCAAGAAATTGGCCTGCACAACAATACGTTAGCATGGTTTCAATTTTACCTCAGCAACCGGCAACAGCAAGTCAAATGCGGAATGAACAGATCAGCACCTTTCCCCATAAATCAAGGAATATCACAAGGCTCATCACTCACATTACTTTTATTTAATAGTTACATACAGCCCATATCATCAAAAAACACAAAATTCAGTACAAATTATACACAAATGACATCATGGTATATGCCCCACTTGAAATAAACTTGACTTCAACCATAACATCATATGTGGAAGATATGATCACCTGGCTCAACAACCACCACCTATCTATAAACTACAAAAAGACAGAGGCACTCTCTGTCACGGCATACCTCATTCGTCCCACCGCAGTCAAACATACAGCAAAAGCCCATAACAGTAAAGAAAGAAATCAATACGTAGGAATCATCATGGACCAAAACCTCACCATGCAACCTCACATAAAGAGAACCACCACAAACGCCTACCATAAAAAGAAAGTGATCAGGAGGCTAAAACCAATGCTGGAATAAGATGACTTCCGTACCATCTGCCAGGCAGTAATCACCCTAACACTTGACTACTGCAACTCGCTCTATCAGGCGCTCCCAAAACAAACCATCATGCCACTTCAACTAGTACAAAATACAGTACCACGACTCATCACAGGAACACCCAGACAAGACCACCACCCCATACTTAACCAGTTACAATGGCTCCCAATACACTCTCGCATCAGGTTCAAATCAATTTTAAACATCTTCAAAATCATCCACCAATCATCAGTAGACATCCAACAAGACCTCATAAGAGGCACAAGTACCCGACCCAGGAGAAATAACAAGCAGCATATGATCATCACACCCCACGATTACCAAAAGACCGACCAATCCACATCCGGAAAATCGCTTTCACTATATGCCCCATCACTATGGAACTCGCTCCCAGATGACATGCAAGTGACCACAGACATTAAAAACTTCAGGAAGAAGCTGAAAACTATACACAAACCACCTGGGTCAGATCAATTAACCACATGACCGACGAAAAGACTCACACTACCACCTGTTGACCCTCAGCCATGGACAAACAACTCATCCTTAACACCACGGACTGAACTGTACATAGTTTATGTCATACACACATGACACTGTACATAGTTAATCCCATTACTGGCCTACCCCTCCCCTGTTTAAGCGTTCATTGTATACTGGTTAAACATTCTATGTATATTGTTGAGTTACAATGTAAACTGCTTTGATTGAAGAATAAAGCAGTGTAAAAAAAAAAAAAAAAATAAATAAATAAAGGCCTCTCATGAGGTAGAGAAGGGTCAAATGGAAGTTCTGGGAGCATGTCTTCAGATTCGTCATCAGTAACTTAGCCTTCTGAGTCTGACTCAGAGAGGAAATCAAAATATTTGAGTCTTGGCCTGGATTACTCTCCTGTCCTTTGGGGATTGGAAGCTCCTTCAGAAGTGTTGCTGCACCTATGACTTCAGGGGAGCATCAGACCCCGATGCACTAGAAAGGGTTATTAGCTGCGCAGCCGCACAGGCTCCACCATTGGGGCCCTTCAATGCCCCAATGTTGATGCCTCTCCCGCAGAAACTCCATGCTTCTTGAGGATCGACTGGACTGCTGTCAAAGCTGACGCAGCAGACACTGAGGCACTGACATGATGAATGGCAAAGAGCATCGTGATGTGTTTCTCCATAGCTCTGAGAAGGCATTTCTCCATGGCTGCCATATCCAAAGGCTGCGGGGTCACAGCAACATCGGTTGATGTTCTTGGATTTTGTAAGGGTGTATTGGTTGCTTGGTCTCAGCTCTCAGTAGGCTATTGTTGCCCTTTCGATGTTCTGGAGGATGAGCTCTCCTCCCTACAGGGCTGCTTTACAGTCTAGAGTATGAAGGTTCCGCTCTGCATTTGATGCATGAGGAGCTGGAAAAAAGACAGGTAAATATACCTCTTGATTAAGATGAAAAGGTGAGACCACTTTAGGCATAAATTGGGGATTTGTCCTAAGGACTACCTTATCATGATGGAACCTAGTATAAGGTGGATTAGCCACTAAAGCCTGCAGTTCACTGATGCGGCGAGCAGAAGTGATTGCAATAAGGAAAATGACTTTCCAGGAAAGGAATTTTAAGGAGGTAGTGGCTAAGGGTTCAAAGGGTGGCTTCATAAGCTGACCAAGAACCACGTTTAAGTCCCATGCCACCGGAGGAGGCCGAATGGGAGATTTAGTTAAAGTTAGACCTCTCATGAATCTTGCAATAAGAGGATGAGAGGAAACAGATTGTCCATTGATAGGCTGAAGAGATGCTGCAATAGCACTCAAATGGACCCTTACAGAATTGGTTTTAAGTCCTGCATTGGAAAGATGCAGGAGATATTCGAGTAAAGAATTCAAAGGTAGTGCTAGAGGGTTAAGACCTTTGTCAGCACACCAAATTGAAAATCTTTTCCATTTAAAAGCATAAGAACGCCTAGTGGAAGGTTTCCTAGATGCATGGAGGACATCCTTCACCTGTTGAGAAAGATTCAAGTCTTGAAGGTCTAGGCCTTCAGTAACCAAGCTCTGAGGTGAAGGGACTTGGGGTTTGGGTGCCACAAAGTCCCCTCATCTTGAGACAGAAGGTCTGGAGCAGCTCCCAGATCCAGGGAGGGTGCCTGGGAGAGATGCAGAAGTAGAGGGTACCACACTTGGCGTGGCCAGCATGGAGCTATGAGGATCATAGATCCTTGATCCCTCTGAAGTTTGAATAGAGTCTTGGGAATCAAGGGAATGGGTGGAAAGGCATATAGGAAGGCCTGACCCCAATGAAGGAGGAAGGCATCTTTGGCCTGAACTCCCTGACACGGAATCCTGGAACAGAACCGGGGAAGTTTGGCATTGTACGGACTTGCAAAGAGGTCTATGTCCGCGGTCCCCCATTCCTGAAAGATTCTGAGTACCTGATCCATGTGCAGGGACCATTCGTGTGGAAGCAGAACTCGACTGAGTCTGTCTGCCCAAGAGATTTGGATTCCTGGGAGGTACATTGCCAGGAGATGGATCCGATGCTCTCTGGCAAAGGCCCACAGTTTTAGAGCTTCGTTGCAAAGCGACAGAGAGCCAGTCCCTCCTTGTTTGTTTATGTAGAACATGGCTACTTGATTGTCGGTATGAACAAGGACTGTCATGTTGATGAGGAGGGTATGAAAGACCTTGAGAGCAAGGAAAATTGCTCGTAGCTCCAAAAGGTTGATATGAAGGGTGGTCTCCTGTGGAGACCAAATGCCCTGAGTGGAGAGGTCCTGGAGATGAGCTCCCCAACCTGTTTGGGAGGCATCTGTAGTGAGAGTTGCTTGGGGTAACAAAGGTTGGAAGGGGGCCCCCAACAACAGATTTTGAGTGGATATCCACCATTGGAGAGACCAAAAAAGACGTTTTGAGGTTGCTATTTGGTCTGAGAGAGCTCCTGATGCTTGGGTCCACTGGGTGGACAAGGTCCATTGAGCTGCTCTCATATGTAGGCGTGCATAAGGCACTACATGAACTGTGGATGCCATGTAGCCTAGCAGTTGTAGCATCTCCCTGGCAGTCAAGTGGCTTCTGGACGGAATTTGAGAGGCCAAGTGCACTAGACGGTGGCAACGGGCCTGAGGAAGATAGGCCCTTGCAGTGGTAGTATCTAGCCAGGCCCCTATGAATTCTAGGGACTGAGTAGGGGTGAGTTGAGACTTTGGCAGATTGATGACAAGTCCCAGATACTGCAGTATGCGTATGGTGTGGTCCAGGGAAGTCTGAGCCTCGGACTGAGATGGAGCTCGGATGAGCCAGTCGTCCAGGTATGGGAAGACAAAGATTCCCAGAGTGCGTAGAAATGCAGCTACTATTGCCATGCATTTGGTAAATACCCTTGGAGCAGAGGCTAGACCGAAGGGGAGTACTCTGTATTGGAAATGTTTTCCCTGGAACAGAAACCGTAGGAATTTTCTGTGGGATGGATGGATGGATGAGTATATGTGTGTACGCATCCTTGAGATCTAGAGAACAAAGCCAGTCCTGACTCTGTAGGTATGGAAGGAGAGTGCCTAGAGAAAGCATCTTGGATTTCTCCTTGTATAGGAATTTGTTCAATTCTCTGAGATCCAGAATGGGTCTGTACCCCCCTGTTTTCTTGGGAATGAGAAAATAAGGGGAGTAAAAACCTGACCCTTGTTGAGGAAGAGGAACCTCTTCTATTGCCTTTTGGGCGAGAAGAGTGGTCACCTCCTGGTCCAACAGGTACAGGAGAGATGGGGGAGAATTGAATTGTCTCACCATGGTATGGGGAGGAAGGCTGGAGAAATGTAGTTTGTAGCCCTCTCTGATGATAGAGAGGGTCCACGGTTCTGATGTGATTTGTTCCCATCTGGGAGCAAAATGAGCTAACCTTCCTGGAATGGTGAGAGGTTCTGGTTGTTGCAGAGCCAGAAAGGTTAAGTTCTCTAGAATCAAGTCAAAAACCCTGAGGGGGTTGGGACTGCTGGATTGTAGCAGCCCCTGTAGACTTTGTTCTGGCCTGTTTAGTTTGCCGACGCTTAGGAGCAAAGCGAACTTGGGAAGATTGCTGGCCAGTATTTGTGGAAAATCTGGTCTTTTTATAGAAAGTTTTCTTAAAAGGTTTTTTCTTGGCAGGGGTAGAGGTAGACTTAGAAAGTCTATCTAAAGCAGCATTCTCTGCATCCATTTGAGTGGCTTTGATTTGCCACTCTTTGCCAAACAGATTTTCACCTGTACAGGGCAGATTGCCCAAGCCTTCTTGTACCCAGGGTTCCAAATCAGAGGCCTGGAGCCAAGCCAGTCTGCGAGCAGCTATGGCAATGCCAGAGGCTCTGCTTGCCCCCTCAAAAGAGTCAAAGGCTGCTCTGTTGGAGAACTTTGAAACATCCTGAATGTGCTTTAGCAAAAGAAGGAATTCCTCTTGCTTATCCTCTGGGATAAAGGGGAGAAACTGACGTATCTTTAATGCAATCTCTTTCAAAAACATGCCCATATAGAGGCTGTATGAATTGATTCTGGCAATAAGCATGCTAGCTTGGAAGATTTTTCTCCCAAAAGCATCCAGAGTCCTACATTCTCTTCCTGGAGGGGTAGAAGAGTGTCTTTTGGTACTCTTTATCTTTTTCATAGCAGACTTCACCAAAATGGAGTGGTGAGGAAGCTGAGTCTTTTGAAAACCAGGAGGAGGAACCCGATACATGGTGTCCAAACGTCGAGAATGTGGAGATAGGGTGAGAGGAGCCTCCCACAAGTCCATCATGTGTTCTTGAAGAATTTCATGTATGGGTAAGGTGGCTGCCTCTTTGGGAACCTTAGAGTATCCTAAAATATCCAATTTTTTTGCTCTAGGTTCCTTTTCAGAGGATACAGATATGGAGAGTCCTTTAGCTACTTCAATGATGAAGTCTTGAAAGGACAAATCCTCTGGAGGAGACATTCTCCTTTTTGGAGAAGAGGGCTCCTCAGGAAGAGTAAAAGAGACGTCAGCAGAATCATCTGATGTATCAGAATCTTCAGAGGATTCAAAGTATCGTCTATTTGCTTCCAGAGATCTATACGTGTACCGATCGGTACCGACATCGGGCGTACCGGGAATCGGAGCGGTATCGAAGAAAGCTTCGGAACCGGAGACTGGAACCGGCATGCTACTGGAAGTAGATGCCCTGGGTACCGGTATCGGTTGCGGTACCGGAATCGGAGTCGGAACCGATTGTCGCGGTACCGATGGCGGTGCAGCATTAATGAAAGCCAGTAAGGCCTGCTACATGGATTGTACCGTAGTACCCATAGTCGCCACAACTGCCTGGAAGTCGGTACCGGTGTTAGCCGGTACCCCAGAGCAGTCTAACAGGAGATCGGTCGAGGCCGTGCCATCGATGTCTACCTGTAACCCCATAGGAGGAGCTTTGGAAGCCGGAGCTTCCCGCCGGGGTTGTTTGGCTGGGGCAGGGTCCTCAGGGTCAAATGCAAGGGCCTCTCGCTGCTTAGAGGGAGATTTGCCTTTTGAGGACTTGCCTGAAGAATGTTTGGTTACCTGAGATCCATCAGGAGAAGAAGACCTGGAGGATGTTGATGCTGGAGTATCGGTAGAAAACAGCATATGAAACTTAGCTGCTCTGTTCTGTAAGCCCCTTTTGGACATCAGAGAGCAGGATGGACAATCCGGAATGGAATGGTCAGGCCCCAAACATTTAAGACACCACTCATGGGTATCTGTAACTGAAATAGTACCGGTACACTTAGTGCATTTTTTAAAACCAGAAGCTGGTGTTTCCATGAGGGAGACCTGAGAAGGCCTAGAGGCCTCACAGAAAAAATACACCAAGTGAAGAAAAAGTAATTATTATTATTATTTTTTTAAATAAACGAAAAAACGACTGGCGGTACCGGTCCGGAATCGGGGAAGGCAGACACGCGGTCAAAGAAACAAATTAAAATAACAATTTCTTCAGCGGTGACAGGAACACGACCTGCTGGCTCCGCGGAAAAAGAAGAACTGAAGAGAGTTGGTCAGGAAGGCGGGAAGGCAGAGCGCATGCGCTGTGGGAGGCCCCAAAAGCTTCCTTTCTGGGAAGCTGGGGAGCTTTCCTGCGCAGGCTCCGTCGGTTCCGATGTACCCATATGTGAGGACTCATTCCTGCTTGTTCCTGGAGATAGGGTATTAACTGGTAAGTAAAATGTCACCTTGCAGCATTCAGTGTAAAATATTGTATAGCCCCCATCTCCCTGCTGGACTGCTGTCTGCATCTTTGTATTGATGAGCTGTTCAGTTGTTTAGAGTTGTTTGGGGGGTATGAATGCATATCTTAAAAGAAGAACTAAAGGATTTTTTGGTATATTATCTCCTAATATTATGCAATTTCTGCTCCTGAAGTACTGATAATCTATTAAGGGTTCATCACTTTCTTACTAAAATATCCTGCAATGACCAATTGGGAAACCCATTATGAAGTAAGGGATGTAGCTGAGGTGGGTTGGAAAGGATTAACTACCTGGTTGTTTTGTTTTAAACCTCTAAAAGGCCAACTTACAAACTAGGGCAAATTTAAATCTAAAACTTTAATCCAGGCCAATAATTACTTTGTGCTTTGTAAAGAATTTAAAATAAAAGATTTTCCAAACAATCCAGTTTATGCTTTTTGCTTCCAGGAAACCTTCCACAAGACGCTCCTATGCTTTCAAGTGGAAAAGGTTTACCATATGGTGTTCGCAGAAGGGTCTTAACCCCCTTGTGATACCTATGGAATCATTGCTGGAGTATCTCCTTCATTTATCCAATGCAGGACTTAAGACTAACTCAGTAAGAGTCCATTTGAGTGCTTTTGCAGCTTCCTTTAGGGATTGAAAGAAGCAGTGCGAAATGATTTAAGACACTTCTAAGTCCGATCTACTGCCATCTGTTTCAGAGGCTGCACCGGATGCTGTCAGTGCATCAGAGTTCTCAAGCCCACTAAGAGCTGAGCATCTGTAGGTCTCCTAAGCATTGGCCACCTATCGATGTGCCCTCAAAGACAAGGATGGATTCGTCCACATCTTCGTTGGCATTAAAGAGCAAGCACATTGAATATCAAGCAGAGGCTCAGGTGCATAAACATCGGAGCTGTCAGAGGTGAGACGCCAAGAGAATTGAGGGTTCGCAGGAGTGCTCCTGAAGGGAGGACAGCTTGCCTTCAAAACATTCTGGTGGGCAGTGGCAGCCTACTCATGGCTGAGACCAGCCAGCTGATACTCCCCAACAGACTCCTGGAACATCTGCCAATTTCTGCTGTTTCCCTATGTGCCTTTGGAGATGGCAGGATTGATGAATGACCTTCTGAAGGCTGTTGAAGAGAGAATCACAATGCTGTTCTTCATGCAGCAGCTCAAAGTCTCAATGACTTACTAGCAAGGCACAAAGAAGCATTTAGCTTGTTCTCAACAAACAGTTTGTTTACGGTAGAGGCCTCTACAACATGGCATCGAAGGGCCTCAACTCCGATACCTGACCAGATGCCATCGTTCTCTAATGCATTGGGGACTGATATACCCTCGAAGCCAAGAAAGTCATTGGTGCATCAGCGTCCCCAAAGGGAAGGAGAGTGATCCAGGAAGAGGCTCAGAGGTCTTTCGAGTTCTTCTGTAAGTCAGACTGAGAAGGCTGGATTACTGATGAGGAGCCAGCCTATCAGAAGATAGGCCTCGGGAACTCCTCTCAGACTCCTCTCCACCTCATGAGAGACAAAAGTGTCCCCCTGAGGGGTTAACATTTCACAGGTTTGTTAGAGATATTGCTAAGTCCATACTGTTTTCTTTGGAGACTGAGGAGGAACCCAATGCAGAAGAATTGGAAATCCTCCAGTATTTCGCAGCCCCCATGTAAGTGGTGACAGTGCCTGTGCATCGCTTCTTTCAGAAGCTACAGGTGAGACTATGGGAGACTCCCCTCTCTCTGCCTCCAGTAAGTAGAAAGATCAAATCTATGTACAGAGTTCAAAAGGCTCCTGGATTCGAGAAGTTCTCACTTCTGCATCACTATGGTCATCACATTCTCCCTCAAAAAAGCCAAAAGCTCTGTCGCGTTCTTTGTTGCCCTTGGGGAGAGAAGCTCAGCCCTTCAACTCTTTTTGGAGGAAGGTTTCACAGAATGCCCTCACCAGCTTCTTACCAGCTTTACACGGGCATGTTTTTATAGGATAATATGTGCAGCATAGATAAGTTTGTGTTCCTTCCTCAAGAGAAACTTGAACAATATCATTCCCAGGTGGATCATGGAAAGGACTGCTCGAAGTACATTGTCCGACATATGACATCTTTGATATGATATTGAGTGTGTCCTCCATGAGAATTGGTGCTTGTAGACTCTCATGGCTCCGAGCTTCAGATTTGCAAGAATCAGTGCAGGACAAACTCACTGGCATACTGTGCTGCGGAGACAATCTCTTTGGAGATGAGATTGAAGAAGCAGCTTCCCTCATAGAGAAGCATTCCAAAAGAATGTGAACACTCTTCAAGTGCACGTCCAAACTGGCTTGCTACTGCAGGAGGTTCCAAGATGGCAGTCAGAGGAAAACCTATTACTCTCACAGGTGTAGATATTTTCCTACTTTCTATTACACCCAGTCCAAGAAGATCTGTTGTGCTTGTCCTAAGCAGGAAAAATCTCAGAAGGCACCTCAGCCAAAACCAGGGTCCTTAACTAGTTTCTAGAGAGCATAGCCTTTTTACCTATAGCTCCTTGTGGAGAACCCTCCAGTAGGAGGGAGGCTTACTCTTTGCTCAGATGTGGCCCCTTATAACCTCCGACTGTTGGGTCTTATAAACTATCCAAAAGAGCTACAGGCTTCACCTACTGGAACTTCCTCCAAACTGTACTGTGATCAAGTGTATAGGTAAAAGGAGCTCACTCTGAGAAGGATGTAACCAGTGGTGTGCCTCAGGGATCTGTCCTTGGTCTGATTCATTTTAACATCTTTGTTAGTGATATTGTGAAAGGGCTGTCTGGTAAGGTTTGCCTCTTTTGCGGATGATACTGCAATCTGAAATAGAGTAGACACCAGGAAGGAGTAGAGAACATGAGGAAGATCTAGCTAAGCTTGAAGAATGGTCAAGAATTTGGCAGCTGAGATTTGATGCTAAAAATACAGGGTCATGCATTCGGGCTGCAAAAATCCAAGGGAGCAGTACAGTGTAGGGAGCAAAATACTTCTGTCCACGAAAGAAGAGCGGAACCTGGGCGTGATTATTTCTGATGATCTTAAAGTGGCTAAACAGGTAGAAAAGGTGATGGCGAAAACCAGAAGGATGCTTGGGTGCATAGGGAGAGGAATGGCCAGCAGAATAAAGATGATAGTGCCTCTGTATAAGTGTCTGGCGTGACCTCATTTGGAGTAAGAGTAGTTACTCACCTGTAACAGGTGTTCTCCAGGAGCAGCAGGAATCAGTCCTCACATATGGGTGACGTCGGCGCCGACGGAGCCCTCGTGCGGAGCATTTCCCCAGCTTTCAAAGAAAGCCTTTGGGAATTGCAGCGAGCATGCGCGGTCCCCTTCCCGCCCAAGGGTGCCATCTTGCTCAGTCTGACGACATAGCTAAAAGACAGCAAAAAATTAGCAAAAATAAATCATATGACTGCAACTCCAAGGGGAGGAGGGAGGGTTGTGAGGACTGATTCCTGCTGCTCCTGGAGAACACCTGTTACAGGTGAGTAACTACTCTTTCTCCAGGACCAAGCAGGAAGTCAGTCCTCACATATGGGACTCCCCAGCTTAAGGCTACCGGAGACCCCAAGCAAAAAAAATGAGCTCCCTCGAGCTCGTCAGCACAGAAGGAAGGAATCTTCTCTGAGAACGCCCCCGACCGGTAGCACAACATCAGGGCCGGAGGGTAGGAGTTGCCTAAACCCCAAAGAGATTATGGAGTACTGCCTGTCTGAAAGCACTGTCCCTGCGGGACTCCCTCTCAAGGCAGTAATGGGCCGCAAAAAAAGACCAAGTAGCGTCCCGGCAGATGTCTGCCAACAGAACAGAGCGGAGATGAGCCACTGATGCAGCCTTCGCCCTGACACGATGAGCCGTGACTCGACCCTCCAACGAGAGGCCGGCTGCCCCATAAGCCCAGGCAATACAGTCAGTGACCCATATGGACAACGTACGCTTGGAGACAGGTAGCCCCAACTTAATGGGGTCAAAAGAAACGAAGAGCTGAACAGCCCTCTGATGCTCCCGCGTATGGTCAAGGTAGAAGGACAACGCCCTCCTACAGTCCAGGGTATGCAAGACCATCTCAGCCCGGTTAGCATGCGGCCTGGGAAAGAAGGTCGGAAGAACCACCTCCTGATTTGAGGTGAAAAGGTGAGACAACCTTAGGAAGAAACTTAGGGTGAGTCCGTAAGACTACCCTATTCCTGTAGAACCTAGTGTAAGGAGGATCAGACACCAGTGCCTGCAGTTCACTCACTCGCCTAGCAGAGGTGAGAGCTACCAGAAATAAAGTTTTCCAGGAGAAAAAACGGAGAGGGCAGGTAGCCAAAGGTTCAAAAGGCGGACAAGTAAGCCGCTGTAAGACCACATTCAGATCCCACTCAGGGGC
Source organism: Ichthyophis bannanicus (assembly GCA_033557465.1). Taxonomy (NCBI): domain Eukaryota; kingdom Metazoa; phylum Chordata; class Amphibia; order Gymnophiona; family Ichthyophiidae; genus Ichthyophis; species Ichthyophis bannanicus. Next base: position 254,647,755 of record CM066044.1, read on the forward strand.
CGGTGGACGCAAAGAAGGCTTAAGCAGAAGAAGGCCTCTGAGGAAACGAGCCACCAAAGGGTGGTTGGAAAGAGGCCTGCCGTCCACCGGCGAGTGGTGTGCTGAGAGAGCACTAAGATGAACTCGGACAGAGTTAGACTTAAGGCCCAGGTTGGAAAGGTAGAGCAAATATTGCAACACTACCGCTACAAAGCATGAGAAGGGATTCTCACTGTGCTGAGCACACCATACGGAGAATCTACGCCACTTAAGAGCGTAGGATTTCTTGGTGGATTGACGCCGAGAGGCCAAGACTACATCTTCCACCTCCCGAGGTAGTAGTAGGGGAGCTAGGACTACCCTTTCAGCAGCCAGGCCATCAGATGAAGGGACTGGAGGTTGGGGTGCAAGAGAGTCCCCTGATCCTGAGACAGGAGATCGTGTTGAAACCCCAGAGGAAGAGAAGTGTCCACCGCCAGTTGTAGCAGAAGCGGGAACCACGGTTGCCTCGGCCACCTGGGGGCTATGAGAATCAATGATGCCCCGTCCCTGAGGACTTTGAACAGCGTTCTGGACACTAGTGGTGTGGGAGGAAACGCATACAGTAGGCCTGTGGACCACGAGATCAGAAATGCATCTGCTGCTACTCTGAGAGGATGCGGTTGTCTGGAGCAAAATCTCAGAGGACTAGCGAAAAGGTCCATGGTGGGGAGCCCCCACTTGAGAAAGACCTGCTGAACCACTAATGGGTTCAATCTCCATTTGTGTGGTTGCAGGAGCCGGCTCAGTCTGTCTGCCAGGCAATTTTCCTGACCTGGGAGGTAGACAGCCTTGAGAAGGATTCCGTGATTGACAGCCCAAGAGCACAGTCGCTGTGCCTCCTGACAAAGAAGGAAGGAGCCTGTGCCTCCCTGTTTGTTCACATAGAACATGGCAACTTGATTGTCCGTCTGGACCAGTACAGACTGGTGAGAGGAGAGGTGGGAGAAGGCTCTCAGAGCTAGGCGTATCACCTGTAGCTCCAGGAAGTTTATCTGTTGAGTAGCCTCCCAAGGGGTCCAGAGACCCTGAGTACATGTCCCTTGGCAATGTGTTCCCCAACCGAGAAGACAGGCATCAGTTGTCAGCACCTGAGTATGCGGAGGGGATTGAAAAACCACTCCGAGCACCAGATTCGGAAGATGAAGCCACCATTGCAGAGAGGAGACCAGGAGGTCGGAGATCCTCACTGAGTCCGCTAGGCCCCCTGTGGCTTGATGCCACTGAGTGCGAAGACTCCACTGAGCAGGTCGCATGTGCAGGCGGGCATTGGGGGTGACATGAACCGTGGAAGCCATATGGCCGAGTAGTCTCAGGAATTGCCTGGCAGAGACCAGGAAATTGCTGCGAAACTGGCTGGCCAGATCCATTAGCCTGTGGGCCCTGTCCAGAGGCAGAAAAGCCTTTGCTTGAAGAGTGTCTAGTCTGGCCCCTATGAACTCGAAGTTCTGGGACGGGAGCAAAGTGGACTTTGCGAAGTTTATGACAAACCCCAAGTGTTGAAGCAGAGCCACAGTGCGAAGGGTGGCCTGGTTGGCCTCTTGGGAAGATTGGCCCTTTATGAGCCAGTCGTCCAGGTACGGAAACACAAAGAGACCCTGAAGCCTCAGGTAGGCCACCACCACTGCCAGGCACTTGGTGAACACCCTGGGAGCGGAGGTCAGGCCAAAGGGTAGTACTCTGTACTGATAGTGGTTTCCTCCCACAACAAACCTGAGATACTGTCTGTGGTCTGGATGGATAAGGATGTGAGTATACGCATCCTTTAGATCTAAGGAGCATAGCCAGTCTCCCTGCTGGAGGTAGGGCAGCAGGATTCCAAGGGTAAGCATCTTGAACTTTTCCGTCTCCGGAAACTTGTTGAGGTTTCGCAAGTCGAGGATGGGTCTGAGGCCTCCTGTTCTTTTTGGTACCAGAAAGTACCTGGAATAAAAGCCTTGACCTCTCAGGTGGTGGGGCACCGGTTCCACAGCCTGATCCTTTAGCAGACTTGCTAACTCCTGAAGGAGTAGGTCCTTGTGCAGAGGGGGTCTTGGAGGCTCCCCTGGAAAATAGGAGGGAGGTACCTGGTGAAAATGGAGAAGATAGCCCTTTTGGACTATATGAAGAACCCAGGTATCTGATGTGACGGCTGACCACCTGTGGGCAAAGTGGGCCAGCCGGCCTCCTGTGCTGAGAGAAGCCAGCTGAGGAGAAGAGGCTATGCTGTCTGAGTCAAAAACCCCCACCCTGCTGAGCAGGGGCCGGTGCTAGTGGCTTGGGGGCCTTCTGCCTACGGGGCCCTTGACCCTGCCCCTTGGCCTGCTGACCCTGTTGGGGAGCTGCAGAGGCCTGATAATGAGGGTATTGTTTATAGGCAGACGACTTCCTTGGGTAAAAGGACTTTTTTCCCGAGCCCTTCTTCTTCTGAGAAGGGGCAGAGGTTTTCCTGGAAAGCCTAGTCCTGGTCAGAGTCTCGGTCTCGAGTTCTGCAGCCTTTTCAGCCATGGGCTTGCCAAAGAGGTTTTCACCCCAGCAGGGGACATCGACCAACTTGTCCTGGACCCATGGCTCGAGGTTGGATGACTGTAGCCAAGGCTGTCGGCGGGCACCGATGCCGGCCCCGGCTACTCGGGCCGAAGCCTCGAAGCCATCGTAAGCTACTCGAGAGAAGGCTTGGAACCTCTGCAAAGGTTCCTCGGAGAGACCAGCAGAGAACCCGGCAATCTCCTTTGCCAGGTCTCGGAAGTACATGCCCATGTAGAGCTGGTAAGTCTGGACACGGCAAGCAAGCATAGAGCCCTGGAAGCACTCCTTACCGAGGGCATCCAGGTACGGGGCCTCCCGGCCGGGAGGCACCAAGGAGTGCATCTTCTGACTTTTCAGTCGATGCATGGCCGATTCCACAACCATGGAGTGGTGCAGTAATTGTGCCTTTTGGAACCCGGGGCTCTTGCCGACTCGATAAATGGAATCGACCCGCTTGCTTAACACCGGCGTCGAGGCCAGGGTCTCCCACATGCGGAAGAGCAGTCGCTCCAGCATCGGAGGAACCGGAACAGTAAAGGCCTCCTTCGGGGGAGAGTCATACTGGAGGGCCTCGAGCTCCTCGGCTCGAGGCTCCTCCTCGGGATCCGCGGGGAAGGCCAAGGCCTTGGCCATATCCCGCACGAAGTCCGAGAACCGGGTATCCTCCGGTGGGGATCGTCTCCGAGGTTCGGACTTGGGCGAGTCCGATGGGACACACCGAGTCCGATGGGTGTCGGGTGACTCTTCATCCTCCGTCTCCCAGCCCAACTCCTCGGAGGAGGAATCGAGAGGCTCTGGTTGGGCGGGCACCGATGGCCTCCGCCCCGACGCCGAGGGTATCGGCGTCGACGACCTCGGCCCCGAACGGGAGGTCGAGGGAGACCGTGGCAGAGGATAGACTCGAGCCCGCATGGACTCGAGGATCGGCTCGGCCTCCGGGGTCGACTTAGACGTCGAGGTCCCGGTGGTCGGGGCAGATGCACTGGTGAGACCGGCGATCAATGCCCAATGCTGTTCCATGAAGGCAGCGAAGCTGCTCTCCAAGGCCATCAAACTGAGTCTGAGCTCAGGAGACCCAGCAGCCCCCGACTCGGGCCCCGACGGCGTCGGGCCCAACGTCGGCTCCCTCGGAGGAGAGTCCACGAGGACAACAGCACTTACATGTCCAGGAGACTGCATCTCAACACAAGGATGCTTGGCAGGCCTCTCCGACTCCGAAGACCCGGGGCAGCTATCGGGGCTATGCGACCTGGCCCTCGAGGAACCAGGAGCGTCCACCGACGCCGCCCTCGCGGGTTTCTTCTTCCTGCGATGTTCCCGCGAAGGAGACCCCCGCTCAGAGGAACCCCAACGCTGCTCGGGGCCGGAGTCCCGAGACGTCGAGGCCTCTGACAAGGTCCGGGCCCGGCCGGACGCGGAGTCAGAAAAAATTCGATCCTTCTGGTGCTGCCGACTCCTCAACGCCTTTGAGGACATTTTGCCACACGGACCACAGATCATCGGGTCATGATCGGGTCCGAGGCAACGGAGGCAGCAGTCACGTGTGTCGGTAAGAGACATAAGTTTCTTACACCGATCACACTTCTTAAACCCGCTGGTAGCCATGGGGGGAAAAAGGGCCCCTGCTAGGTCAAAAGACCGGGCTGCCAGGGAAAAAAGAAAAAAGGCGCGAACGCCAGTCACAAAGGACAAAAACCGAAAAAGAAAGAAAAGGACTCGATACCAGCGTATCGGTCCGAGCGGGAAAAGGATCCGGCGTCGAACTGGAGAAAAAAGAGAAAAATAGGGAAAATCAACTTTTTCCTCGGGGAAAAACGAACTACGTCCGTCGGGCTCCGCGGAAAAAAGAAGAGTGAGCAAGATGGCACCCTTGGGCGGGAAGGGGACCGCGCATGCGCGCTGCAATTCCCAAAGGCTTTCTTTGAAAGCTGGGGAAATGCTCCGCACGAGGGCTCCGTCGGCGCCGACGTCACCCATATGTGAGGACTGACTTCCTGCTTGGTCCTGGAGAATTGTGTGCAATTCTGGAGACCACATCTTCTAAAGGATATAAATGGGATGGAGTCTGTGCAGAGAGTGGCTACTAAAATGGTTAGTGGTCTTCATTATAAAGCATATAGGGACAGAGTTAAAGATCTTAATATGTATATGTTAGAGCAGTGATTCCCAAACATTTTCAGCCCTCCGCCCTCTTGGCTCCATAAATTTATTACAGCGCCCCCGTCCACCCGCTCACCCACTGAGGGTTCTATTCTTTTTGTGTGGCAAGTACAGGTCGTCTGCTCACAGTTATACTTTCAACACTTATCCAAATGGTGGCTTGTACTATGCTGACCTCTCATGTAACTCTTGCAACCTTTGCTCATTTTATCTGGCGCGGTGTAATCACAGATTAATGAAAAGACAGATTTCACAAAGACTCTCAATCTGTTGTTTTAGCTCACAGTTTCACTGATTGGCGTGGCCGAAATGAACATGCTGTGTGCAGATTCTCTACCTTCCAAGCACTAATGTAATTTCACCACAGATTTTCTTCCCACCATCCAAGACTGGCCAATGGCTGTTCTACAAGTTTATCGCATTTTACTTTCAGTATATTTTGTTTGCACATACAAATATGACATGCTAGATGCAACCTACTGCTATTCCTGCCAAATATGCTAGTGAAACCCCCCCCCTGGTGTAATCATGTAATGTAAACATGTACATAGTTGGTTCTCTCGCGACGATGTAAACATATGCTCATTTAGTATACAGTCAATTTATATTGCACAATGTGTATACTTTTTTACTTCTTAGTTGTTCACGCCACTATATTGTGCTTTACCCTCCAGCTCCTCCACATGACTATCTTGTCTTTCAATGCCCCCTAGATTAGCCCAATGCCCCCGGCGGTGGTGCTGCCCACTTTGGGAATCACTGCGTTAGAAGAAAGATAGGATAGAGGAGATATGATAGAGACGTTTAAGTACTTCCGTGGCATAAATTGAAAGTAAGCTCTGCAAAGAGGGAGGGGTATAGGATGAGGGTAAAAGGGGATAGGACTTAGGAGTAATATGCAGAAAGATGAAATTAGTTCTTACCTGCTAATTGTCTTTCCTTGAGCTTTCTCCGGGCCAGTCCAGGGAAAGGTAGGGTTGTCAATCCCCCATAGTGACTGAGGACTGAAGACTTCAAGCTTTTCTTGTGATGTGAAGCCACTCCCCCTGAGGTTAATCAAGCAGTCTCCTTCTGACAAAGCGACTAAACAGAAAGAAACTAAACACAGCAGATAAACCCTGCACATACTGCAAAACATTCTATAGTCCATGAAAACATTAATAACAAAAATTTTTTTTTTTTTAAATATATTTACATATGTAAGCTATAATAGCTGCGAGTGGTGTAGACTGAATACTAGAGGCCCCTAAGCATCTTCTTCTAGAAGATATAGACGATGTAATTCGTTAGAGGCCGGAGAAAGCTAAACACCGACCCGACAATGAACCGAGCAGATAGCGAACAGGGTGGGACCCTGGACTGGCCCGGAGAAAGCTCAAGGAAAGACAATTAGCAGGTAAGAACTAATTTCATCTTCCTTATCGCTTCTCCGGGCCAGTCCAGGGAAAGGTAGGGCAGTACCAAAGCAGTACCTAAGAATGGGAGGGACCCGCCAAACCGGCGATAAGAGCTGATGCTCCCACTCTGGCATCTTCCCTAGCCTGGACATCTAAGCGGTAATGCTTAGTGAACGAATGCAGCGTAGACCAAGTCGCCGCTCTGCAGATATCCACTGGAGGAACAAAAGCAAATTCTGCCCAGGATGTCGCGAGAGCTCGAGTCGAATGAGCTTTGAGACTCTCAGGTGGGGAAACCCCCCGAGCCTGATAAGCTGCTGCAATAGCAGAGCGAACCCAACGAGCGATAGTAGATTTTGACGCAGCTTGCCCCTTCCGTGGACCTGCCCACTGGACAAAAAGTCTGTCCGTCTTTCGAAACGGCCGTGAGAGCTTAATATACGTTCGTAACACTCGGCCAAGAACCAAATGCTTAAGAGCTCGATCAATAGGCGATCCGCCGCGCTCAGAAAAGACGGGTAATGTCACTGATTGGTTAACATGAAAAACAGACAGTACTTTAGGCAAAAAAGAGGGAACTGTCCTTAACACAACCCGCTCAGGCAGAAATTGCAGATAAGGCTCCTGGCAAGATAGGGCCTGCAAATCTGAAATTCGTCGAGCGGAACACAAAGCTACCAAAAAGGCTGTTTTCCAAGAACACTACCGGATTTGCTGAGCGCAGAGGGACTTTAAGTGCGACCGAGAGAAACCTTCCAAGACAATATTCAAATCCCAAGGAGGTACGATAGGCCGCCGAGGAGGACGGATAATTTGTGCTGCACGTAGAAAGCGGTGAACATCCGGATGGGCGGAAAGACGGCGATGTTGAATTAACCCTCTAAAACAAGATAGTGCAGCGACATGCACCTTAAGGGTACTGAGAGCCAAACCTCTCTCTAAACCCTGTTGCAGAAAGAGGAGAAGATGAGGCACGGTAGAAGCCATGGGTGTTACCTCGTGCCGCTTGCACCAAGTCTCAAAAAGACGCCAGACGCGAACATATACCAACGAAGTTCCTGGACGTTTAGATTGTAGCAGGGTAGCCACAACAGAACTCGCATAACCCTTGCTCTTTAAGCGAGACCTTTCAAGAGCCAAGCCGTAAGCAAGAAGCGATCCACCCGCGGCATGAGAACGGGACCCTGATGCAACAGGTTGACGCGGACTGGAAGGAGCCACGGCGGAGCGACAAGGAGTCGAACAAGATCGGCATACCAAGGACGACGAGGCCAATCGGGAGCAATGAGAATCACTCTCCCCCGGTGACTCGCTATGCGCTGAATAACTCGACTCAACATTGGCCAAGGCGGGAAAACATATAGGAGCGCATCGAGAGGCCATGGCTGAACTAGGGCATCGAGACCTTCCGACATGCGTTCCCTGCGCCTGCTGAAAAAACGGCTGGCCTTGGCATTGCTGTAGGAGGCCATGAGATCCATCACTGGCTGTCCCCAACGCAACGTTAGCTGATGAAAGATCGCCGCATTCAATTCCCATTCCCCTGGATCGAGGAGATGGCGGCTGAGAAAGTCCGCCTGTATATTTTCTTTGCCCGCGACATGTGCTGCGGATATGGCCAGGAGATTGTCCTCTGCCCAATCCATCAATTGCTGGCATTCGGACAGGAGGGAAGGATTCTTCGTCCCGCCCTGACGATTGATATATGCGACGGTCACAGCATTGTCGGAAAAAATCCTGACCGCTGTCCCTTTGAGCACCGCTGCGAAGTGAAGCAGAGCTAATCGAGCCGCTCGAAGCTCCAGCCGGTTGATCGACCACGAGCTCTCCATTGCGGACCAAGTTCCCTGTGCAATGCGTGACTGACAATGAGCTCCCCATCCCGAGAGGCTTGCATCCGTGGTCAGTAACACCCACGAGGGGTCTTGTAAGGGCATTCCCGCCGTGAGGTGATCCCGAACTAACCACCAGTGCAGACTGTGACGGACGCTCTCGGGATAGGGGAGACGCTGAGAGAGTGGATGAAGCTGCGGAGACCATCGGGTAAGCAACGCCTGCTGCAAGGGGCGCATGTGAGCCTTGGCCCACGGAACAAGATCCAGCGCCGCCGCCATGGATCCCAACAGTTGTAAATACGTCCAAGCCGACGGCGCCTTTAAGCTGAGAACTGCTCGGACCTGTTGCAGCAGTTTTTCCACACGAATGTCGGGTAAATACACCTTCCCTCGTGCGGTGTCGAAAAATGCTCGAGATAAGTCAGTTGCTGTTGCGGTTGCAGGTGACTTTTGACTTGGTTGAGCACCCAGCCAAGTTGCTCGAGAAGTTGTACCACTCGAGCCGTCGCCTGAACAGATGCAGACCGCGAGTCGGCTCTGATCAACCAATCGTCGAGATAAGGATGCACTCTGATCCCTTCCTTCCGAAGCGCTGCTGCCACAACCACCATAAGTTTTGTGAAAGTACGCGGAGCCGTAGCAAGACCGAATGGCAACGCTCGAAACTGGAAATGACCCATGGGGAGAGCGAAACGCAAAAAACGCTGATGCGAGCTCCTGATGGGAATGTGCAGATACGCCTCCGTGAGATCGATTGACGAGAGAAACTCTCCCGGCTGAACCGCTCGAAGCACCGTACGGAGGGTTTCCATGCGAAAATGAGGCACCCTTAAGGATCCGTTGACGCCTTTGAGATCCAGAACCGGACGAAAAGAATCTTCTTTCTTGGGAACCACAAAATAGATCGAGTATCGACCGCAACCGTATTGGTCCCGAGGCACGGGAACGATAGCGTTGAGCTGTAACAGGCGAACCAGCGTGTCCACAATGGCCTGCTTCTTCCGACCGGGAACACAGGGAGACATTACAAACGCGGGTAACAACGGGCAGGTGAAATCGAGCGCGTAACCCTCCCGGATGACCTCTAACACCCATTTGTCTGAGGTAATGTTGGTCCAGGCCGCTAGAAAGTCCTGCAGGCGTCCTCCCACCGGAATTAGCGGCTGGACCAACTGACCTTCATTGCGGCTTCTTAGCTGAGGGCTGGGACGCACCAAAGTAGGGCTTGCCAAATCCTCTGGCTCCCCGAAAGGAATGCCCCCGAAAGTTAGAACGGCCCCTGGAATAGGGCGCAAAGCGCGCCCCGCGAAATCTACGGGATTCCCGTCCGAAGCCCCTGCCGCTAGGAACCGCTCGGGAAGGCTTGGGTTTGTCCTCTGGCAAACGACCGCCCTTAGAGTCGCCCAAATCCTTAACAATTTTCTCTAAAGCCTCCCCAAAAAGCAATTTACCCTGATAGGGTAATTTGCTAAGTCTCAACTTGGAGGAAACATCCGCCGACCAGTTGCGTAACCAAAGAAAACGCCTGGCAGCCACCAGAGAGGCCATGGTCTTAGCTGCAATCCGCAGCAAATCATAAAAGGCATCTGCCATATAAGCAGCGGCTGATTCCAATTTAGGTGCATCAGGAACTGCAGCAGTAGCGTTAGCAGAAGCATCGCCTTGCAACCAACGAATGGATGCGCGAGAGACATAAGCCCCACAGACGGCCGACTGAAGAGCCAAGGCACTAGAATCAAAAGCCTGTTTGAGGAGAATCTCCAATTTTCTATCTTGAAGGTCCTTGAGAGCCGCAGCTCCTTCCACAGGAATAGTAGTCTTTTTAGTCACTGCGGAAATAATGGCATCCACTTTCGGCATGCGAAATAAGTCCTTTACTTCTTGAGGAAGCGGGTACAGGCGAGCCAACGCTCGGCTGCCACGTAAGGAAGACTCTGGACACTCCCATTCCGAGTCAATCATCTGTTTGATCACTCTGTGCAAGGGAAAACACCGCTGCTCAGTTTTAAAACCCTGCAGCAATGGATCCTCTAAGGGTTCCTGAGAAGGCGCTGGAAGGGAGAGATGGAGCGCTGCCAAAGACTGGGAAATGAGGGCTGTGAGCTCTTCCTTACGGAATACTCTGAAAACGTTAGGGTCCTCTCCCGGAGCTATCTCCCCCTCCTCCAATTCCTCTGCTTCCAACTCCCCAGGATGTCCTGTAATAGACTCTGAATCCCCCTGCCCCTGTAACAGCGGGGCCTGAGACAATAAAGGATCTAAGGCGTCCTGAACTATATCCTGAAAATGAGAAGATCCCTCACCGGGATCATCAGGCATTGGCAAGGAAATGGGAACTGGCAGAGGATCAGAAAGAGAAGGAAGCAGAGGAGGCTCAGCAGATCGCATAAGAAATGCTTTGTGCATAGCAAGAATAAATGCTGGCGAAAAAAATGAGCTCATGTCTTCCTGAGGCAAAGTTTGAGATTGGGAGGGTATGTCAGGCAAAACCGCCGCTCGAGACGACTTCGCCTTGCGTTTGTGAGGCTTTTGCTGCTCTGTCAGAGCACTGCCCGACGCCGGTAAAATGGCCGACTTTCCCGCCTTTTCGGCGTGTGGAGAAGGCTCTGGTGAAGTAATCAAAGGCTTCTCAGCCATTGCCAAAAGAATTTCCGCGATCGCAAAAGGAACCAGCAATTCGAGTAAAAGAAAAAAGGTTGGGGAAAAAAAACGGAAGCAAACCGCTCCGGAGTCCGCGGTCCCGATCGCCGAAAACCAAAACTGTACAGAAAAGGCAAAGAACTCACCGCAGAAGGAAAAACTGTGCCCGGCAGGCTGTTTCGCTGCTTAGCGGGACCACCGGCAGACTCACAGCGGGTAAGACAGAGGAGAAAACTGGGGCCCCCAGTATCACTCTGCACCGGGAGACGGAGACAGTGATAGAGGCAGGCTCTACCTCACACTGTATAATTAGGCACTCTACGTCTCCTGCGCTCTTAAAGTGACAGCGTGTTCTAAAATAAAAAATAGGACAGGACTATAGAAGATCAGCTCTGCTAGAGCCAACCCAAAATTCATGAAAAGAAAAAGGGAAAATAAAGTAACCACAGGTGTACTTTTGAGGGAGAAGGTAAGTTCGATCCTCTCTAGTCACTGAGGACTGAAAGACTGCTTGATTAACCTCAGGGGGAGTGGCTTCACATCACAAGAAAAGCTTGAAGTCTTCAGTCCTCAGTCACTATGGGGGATTGACAACCCTACCTTTCCCTGGACTGGCCCGGAGAAGCGATAAGGAATATTTCTTTACGGAAAAAGTGGTAGATGCACGGAGCAAAACCTGGGCAGCTGATGGTTCAGAGGACTTGCAAAGAGATTGATGGATGGAAGTCCCCAGCGCAGGAAGATCTGCTGAACCACCAGTGGATTCAACTGCCATTCGTGAGGCTGGAGAATCCTGCTTAGTTTGTCTGCCAAAAGGTTCTCCTGACCCGGTAGATAAACTGCTTTGAGAAACATGCCGTGCTTGACTGCAACACTAAGAATTCCCTCCACGTTAGTATGGTTGTGTATTTCAATCGTGCCTTAATCTGTATACAACACCACGTGTAGCGTACTCTTTATATTTTTTTATTTTTATTTTTCTATATTTATCGTAAAGAAACTAAAGGGTATATGAGTCTCAGACTTCTTGTAGCAATGGCTGAACAGACCAAGGTCCTTAGCCAAACTGCCAGATTGCATCAACGACTCACTTGTATGAATACCCTTCAGTAGTAAACTGGAAACTGTGGTGGTATATACGGCAATTTATAATAACTTCAGATATAGTAAATGATAATGCCAAAGCTTATCTCAATGAAATGTTGACGACCCCAACGCAAATTCTCAGTCCGCTGGTGCGTTTCACAGAGACGTTTCTTCAGGGGGTGTTGCTGTAGATCATCCAAGCTTTAAAAATGGCATTGAGTGTTTCAATGGTAGGCATTAGTGAACCTACGGCTTCAGATCAACTCAAAAATATCGACATTCATTCAAAATTTAGGATGGCTGCCGGTTCAGCTAAACGCCGGCAGCCATCCTAAATGGTTGTATACAGATTAAGGCACGATTGAAATACACAACCATACTAACGTGGAGGGAATTCTTAATGTGTACAGCTTATTAACCCTCTGAGAACTGACGCCGTACTCTAGTGCTTGACTGCAAAGCAGCAAAGGGCCTGCGCCTCCTGACATAGGAGTCTTGACCCTATGCCCCCTTGCTTGTTTACATAGAACATTGCTACCTGATTGTCTGTCTGAACTAAGACAGACTGGTGAGAGGGCATGAGAAAAAGTCTGTAGAGCCAAGCGGATTGCTCGCAGCTCCAAAAGATTGATCTGCTATGTGGCCTCCCGAGGAGACCAGAGGCCTTGAGTGCACGTGCCCTGGCAATGTGCACCCCAGCCCTTCAAGGAAGCATCGGTCATCAGCACCCTTGTGTGTGCTAGGGCCTGAAAATGTACCCTCGTGAGAAGGTTCGGGAGATGTAGCCACTGTAAGGAGTCCAAAAGTGGTTTGGACACCTTTACTCTGTCTTGGAGATCGCCTGTGGCCTGCGCACACTGAGCCCTGAGGCACCACTGAGCAGCCCGCATGTGCAGACGGGCATTCGGAGTCACATGTACTGTGGATGCCATGTGGCCCAGGAGCTGCAGGAATTGCTTGGCGGAAATCTGAGAATTGCTTTGGAACTGGTTGGCCAAGTCCATCAATCTGTGGGCCCTGTCCTCGGGCAAGTAAGCCCTTGCCTGCAGAGTGTCTAGTCTTGCCCCTATAAACTCCAGGTTCTGTGAGGGAAGCAAAGTGGACTTTGCGTAGTTTATGACAAAGCCCAGATGCTGGAGAAGAGAGACAGTGCAAAGAGTGGCTTGCCGGCCTCCTGGAGAGACTGACCTCTGATGAGCCAGTCGTGCAGGTATGGGAAGACAAAAATTCTCCGATTTCTGAGATAGGCCGCCACCACCGAAAGGCATTTGGTGAAAACTCTGGGGGCGGAGGTTAGGCCAAAGGTAAGTACTCCTTACTGGAAATGGTTTCTTCCCACCACAAGTCTGAGATATTGTCTGTGGTCTGGATGAATGAGGATGTGCGTATAAGCATCCTTCAGGTCTAAGGAGCATAGCCAGTCTCCCTGCTGGAGGTAGGGCAGCAGTATTCCAAGGGTAAGCATCTTGAACTTTTCCCTCTCCAGAAACTTGTTTAGGTTTCGCAGGTCTAAGATAGGCCGGAGGCCTCCTGTCCTCTTTGGTACCAGAAAGTACTGTCATAGAGCAGGAGCTAATAAAAGTGAGGACATAGGAAAAGAAGCTGTCTGTCCAAAAACAAATGAGGTGCAGAGAATGCAATTGTCTAGCAAAACAGCTAGAGGGAGCAGAAGTGCACTTACAGAGGCTGAGTGGACACACCTAGCTAATGAGCAGCACCTGAGAACTAGCCCGGGAAGCTCAAAGGCAGAAGACCTTTATAAGCAAGAGGCTAGAGACAGAAAGGGGGGCAGCACCGGAGAGCTGAGCAGCACCAAAAGGCAGAGCAGCACCAGAAGGCAGAGCAGCACCAGAAGGCAGAGCAGAGCACTGCTGAGAAACAGAGCAGTGGAACCAGGACTAGTGGCACGGCTGCAAGAACTGGAAGAGAACCAGAAGGTCCCAGGGAGAAAGACAGACAGAGGAGAGTCAGTCCTGTGGAAGTCGTGGTAACCAGAAACTCCAGAGGTAAAGAGTTAAGAAGCAGGAAGCCAGGCTTGGAGAGAGGCCTACGCTTGCCAGAAAGCCCGGAGCCCAGATTGAAAGGTACCAGAAGCTTTCAAGAGAAAGATTGCCAGAGAGACTGGGTCCTAAGGGAAATACCTGAGGAGGACACTTCCAGCTATGCCTATTACAGGAAACCAAGGTATGATGATTCTTTATTCATGAAGAAAGGCTCAGCTGCTAGAAGCCCTTATAAAACAGATGCCCAGTTTAAAGGAAGAGAAAGCAGGCCAGAGTTTCATCAGCCAAGATATAGAGGCTATAAAACAGGCCATGCTCATTTAAGAACCTTAGAACAATTGTATGGAAAACAAGGGAACAGAAATAGGGACTGGCCAGTGATAACAGCCAGAGAAAGCCCCAGCCCAGAAGGAGATAATAGTGATTTACAACCGATGCAAGTGGAGCTTATAGACCCTATTCCCTCATCTCAGGAGGAATTGATGGATTGTTCCATGTGTGTTGTGGGTAGTTTGGAATCACTACTGGAACTGTGAGCCTTACAGATATTACCTTAAGAAGTTTTCATATTTGTGCTGAATGAAAGAAGAATGTTCAGACATGTAATTTACTCCAATGTTGAAAGAATCCTTGGTTAAAATCCTTTCCACAACTGTGAAGATTATAACAGTTTACTTTGTACCTTGAGTTTGGTTTATGTCTGAAAAGAAGGACTTTCTTTAATTTTTGTAGCCCAACGAATCCTTTTGTGAAAAGGGAAATAAAAGCCTTATTCTCCCTCCATTTAGCTTACATGACTTATTTGCACCAGGAGCAGGACTACATAGACAAGGCTGCACCTGGCCTTAAAAACCCCTCCTCTCCTAAAATTAACTATATGCCCAACCTCCCCGTTCAGCCACCGGCCACCAGGGGGAGGTTGGCGACAGTACCTGGAGTAGAAGCCTTGCCCTTTCAGATGGTGAGGCACTGGTTCTACCGCCTGATCCTTTAGAAGACTTGCCAACTCCTGCAGGAGGTGGTTTCTGTGCAGAGGGAGTCTTGGAGGCTCCCCTGGAAAGTAGGAGGGGGGTATCTGGTGGAAGTGGAGCATGTAGCCCTGTTGGACTACGCTGAGAACCCAGGTATTCCCTGTGATGGCTGGCCACCTGTAGGCGTACAGGGTCAGCCGACCTCCTGTGCTGAGTGGAGCCAGCTGTGGAGAAGAGGCTAAGCTGTGGGAGTCAAAACCCTCCTCCCTGCTGTGAAAGAGCTGGAGCTGGCGGCTTGGGGGTCTTCTGCCTACGGGGCACATGCCCCTGCCCCTTGGCCTGCTGGCCCTGTTGGGGAGCTGGAGAGGCCTGATAGTGAGGGTAGGGATTTGAAGGCAGCACCCTTCCTCGGGAAAAAGGGCTTTTTCCCGAAGCCCTTCTTTTTCTGAGAAGGAGCAGAAGTTTTCCTGGACAGCCTTGTCCTGGTGAGAGTCTCAGTCTCGATTTCCGCAGACTTTTCAGCCATGGGCTTACCAAAAAGGTTTTCACATTGGCAGGGGACATCGACCAGATTGTCCTGCACCCATGGCTCCAGGTCCGATGACTGTAGCCAGGCCTGACGGCGTGCACCGATGCCTGCTGCGGCTACCCGGGCCGAAGCCTCGAAGCCATCATAGGCTGCTCGAGATATAAACTTCGAGCACTCTCGGATCCCTGTTGACAAAGCCTTGAACCTCTGCAAAGGTTCCTAGGAGAGGCCAGCTAAGAACCCGGCAATCTCCTTTGCCAGGTCTCTTAAGTATATGCCCAAGTACAACTGGTAGGTCTGGAAGCAGCAAGACAGCATAGAGCCCTCGAAGCACTTTCTACCGAGGGCATCCAGGTTCCGGGTCTCCCGGCCGGGGGGCAACGAAGAGTGCATCTTGTGACTCTTCAGACGGTGCATGGCCGATTCCACAACCAAGGAGTGGTGCGGTAGCTGCGCCTTTTGGAACCCAGGGCTCTTACGGACTTGATAAATGGAATCGACCCATTTGCTAAGAACCGGCGTAAAGGCCGGTGCCTCCCAAATACGGAAAAGCAGACTTCCAGCATCGGAGGAACCGGTACAGTATAGGCTTCCTTCGGAAGAAAATCATACTGGAGGCATCGAGCTTCTCGGATCAAGGCTCCTCCTCGGCGTCCGCAGGGAAGGCCAGGGCCTTGGCCATGTCCCTCACGAAGTCCGAGAAATGGGTATCCTCCATGGGGGGGACGGGGGAGGGGGGACCGTCTCCAAGGCTCGGACTCCAGTGAGTCCGAAGGGATGCAGCGGGTCCGGAAGCTGTCCGGGGACTCCTCATCCTCCGTCTCCCACTCCGACTCCTCCAAGGAGTCGTCGAGCGGCTCCGGCCGTGTGGGCCTTGGTGCCACCCGCCCCGATGCCGCCGACCTCGGCCCTGCACGGGAGGTCGAGGGGGACCTTGACCGAGGATCGACTTGAGACTTCGAGGATGGGCTCGGTCTCCAGGGTCGACTTAGACGTTGAGGTCCCGGTGGTCAGGGCAGATGCACCGGTCAGAGCGGCGATCAGCACCCGCTGCTGTTCCATGAAGGCAGCCAAGCTGCTCTCCAAGGCCGTCAACCTGAGTCCAAGCTCAGGAGACTCAGCAGCCCCCGACTTGGGCCCTGACTGCGTCGGGCCTGACGTCGGCTCCCCCGGAGGAGAGTCCATGAGGACAACTGCACTTACGTGACTCGGGGACTCCGGCTCCACACGAGGTAGCTTGGAAGGCCTCTCTGACTCCGAGAGCCCGGGGCGGCGGTCAGGGCTACGCGACCTGGCCCTCGAGGAACCAGGAGCCTCCACCGACCTCACAAGCTTTTTCTTCCTTCGGTGCTCCCGCGAGGGAGACTCCCTTTCAGAGGACCCCCGACGGCGCTCGGGGTCGGACTCCCGAGATGTCGAGGCCTCTGACGAAGTCTGGGCCTGGCCAGACGCGGAATCAGAGAATATTCTCTCACATTGATGCTGACGGCTCCGAAGCGCCTTAGACTACATTTTGCCGCATAGGCCAAAGGCCAGCGGGTCATGGTCGGGCCCGAGGCATCGGAGGCAGCAGTCATGTGTGTCGGTGAGAGACGCAAGTTTCTTGCACCAATCACACTTTTTAAACCCGCTGGCAGCCATCGGGGAAAAAGGGCCCCTGCAAGGTCAAATGACCGGGCTGCCAGTGAAAACACAAAAAGAGCGTGAACGCTAGTCACGAAGGACAAAAACTGAAAATCACAAGTCCGGACTCGATATTGGTGTACCGAGCCCAGGCAAGAAAAGGAACCGGCGTCGAACCGGATAAAATAACGCTAAAATCGCCGAAAACCCCCCCCTTTTTCCGGGTGACACGAACTCACGTCCATCGTGCTCCGTGGAGGCACTCCACTAGAAAATTTATGCCCTCGAGTGGCGTAGGTTCTCTACCTGGTGCGCTCAGCACAAGAAGGATCCTTTTTCGTGCCTGTTGCTGCAATATTTGCTTCACCTGTCCGACCTGGGCCTTAAATCCAACTCTGTTCGGGTCCACCTCAGTGCTCTATCAGCGCACCACTCACCAGTGGAAGGTCAGTCTCTGTCAGGCCACCCTTTAGTGGCTCGCTTCCTCAGAGGCCTCTTTTTGCTCTGATTCGTCCACATGCTCCTGAGTGGGATTTGAATGTGGTCTTGCAACAACTTACTTGCCAACCCTTGGAGCCTATGACTACTTGTCCTTTACGCTTTCTTGTGTTCTCCAGGAGCAGCAGGAATCAGTCCTCACAACCCTCCCTCCTTCCATGGGAGTTGCAGTCATATCCTTTATTTTGATTTTTGCTGTCTTTTAGCTATGTCATCAGACTGAGAAAGATGGCACCCTTGGGCAGGAAGAGGACCACGCAGGCACGCTGCATTCCCTAAGGCTTTTTTTGAAAGCTGGAGAAATGCTCCGCACGAGGGCTCTGTCGGTGCCGACGTCACCCATATGTGAGGACCGACTTCCTGCTTGGTCCTGGAGAACACCTATTACAGGTGAGTAACTACTCTTTCTCCAAGACCAAGCAGGAAGTCAGTCCTCACATATGGGACTCCCCAGCTCTAGGCTACCGGGATCCCAAAGCTGAAAAAATGGCTCCCTCTTAAGAGCCTCAGCATCCATGATAAGAATATCCTCTGAGAACGCCCCCATACGGTAGCCCAACACAAGGGCCGGAGGGTAGGAGTTGCCTAAACCTCAAAGAGATTACGGAGTACCACCTGTCCGAAAGCACTGTCCCTTCGGGACTATCTCCCGAGGCAGTAGTGGGCTGCAAAAGTCTGGCTTAGCAGATGTCTGCCAACGGAACAGAGCGGAGATCAGCTGCTGATGCGGTTTCGCCCTGACACTGTGGGCCGTGACTCAACCCTGCAAGGAGAGGCCGGCTGCGTTGTACGCCCAAGCGATACAATCTTCTACCCAAGTGGACAACGTACGCTTGGGAGAGAGGCAACCCCAGTTTATTAGGGTCAAAGGAGACGAAGAGCTGAGTAGCCTTCGGTGCCCCCGCGTATGTTCTATGTAAAAGGACAACACCCTCTTACAGTACAGGGTATGCAAGACTGTTTCAGCCCGGCTGGTATGCGGCCTGGGAAAGAATGTCGGAAGAACTACCTCCTGGTTGAGGTGGAAGGAGGAGACAACATTTGGAAGGAACTTCGGATGGGTCCGTAGGACCACCCCATTCCTATAGAACTGTGTGTACGGTCTATCAGAAACCAGAGCTTGTAGCTCACTCACACGTCTGGCCGAGGTGAGAGCTACCAGGAAGAGCGCCTTCCAAGAAAGGAAGCGTAAATGGCAAGCAGCCATTGGCTCAAACAGTGGGCGAGTAAGTTGCTGCAAGACCACGTTCAAATCCCACTCAGTGGCTGGTAGACGAATCGGAGGCTTGAACAGAAGCAGGCCTCTGAGGAAGCGAGACAGCAAGGGATGAACCGACAGAGACTAACCCTACACCGGTGAGTGGTGTGCCGATAGAGCACTGAGGTGGACCCAAACAGAGTTGTATTTAAGGCCTAGGTCTGACAGGTGAAATAGATATTGTAGTACTATTGGCACAAGGCAGGAGAAAGGGTCTTCCATTGCAATGAGCACACCATATTGAGAACCTACGCCACTAGAGGACATAGGACTTTCTGGTGGACTGCCTCCTAGAGGCCAAGATCACCTCCTCAACTTCCCTAGGTAGAAGTAAGGGAGCTAGCACTATCCTTTCAGCAGCCAGGCCATCAGATGGAGGGATCTGAGATTGGGGTGCGGAAGGGAACCCTGATCCTGAGACAGGAGATCGGGTTGCAACCCCAGAGGGAAAGCATAGTTACTCACCTGTAACAGGTGATCTCCGGGAACAGCAGGAATTTAGTCCTCACATATGGGTATCGTCGGTACCGACGGAGTCTGCGCAGGAACGCTCCCCAGCGTCCAATTAGAAAGCTTTTGGGAGCATCCCACAGCGCCTGCGTGCTGCTTTCCCGCCTTTCCCAATTGCCTCTCTCCAGTTGAGTTTTAAAGCTGAGACAAAGAGAGAGAGAGAGGGAAAGGAAAGAGATAGAGAGATACAACTCCTAGGGGAGGAGGGTGGGTTGTGAGGACTAAAGTCCTGCTGTTCCTGGAGATCACCTGTTACAGGTGAGTAACTATGCTATCTCCAGGAACAAGCAGGAATGTAGTCATCACATATGGGGACTCCCTAGCTTTAGGTGCAAGGGAGAGACCCCAGACGTTGTGTGTCCCTGAACAGCGCTCTACTTCTCCCCATGGATCTCTGGCATCCTACCAGGGATTGTGGGTAGGAGTTGATTAGGTATGGAACAGGTGTTGGAGAACAGCCTGATCAAACAAGGCATCCCGGCGGGAGTCCTTGTCCAAGCAGTAATGGGCTGTGAAGGTATGAACCGAGGCCCAAGTGGCAGCTCGACAGATGTCGTCGACAGACACAGAGTGCAGATGAGCCATTGAGGCTGCCATGGCTCTCACATTGTGATCTGTGACATGGCCCTCCAGAGAAAGCACAGTTACTTACCTGTAACAGGTGATCTCTGGGAACAGCAGGAATAAGTCTTCACATATGGGTACGTCGGTACCGACGGAGCCTGCGCGGGAACGCTCCCCAGCATCCAATCAGAAAGCCTTTGGTAGCATCCCTCAGCGCCTGCGTGCTGCCTTCCCGCCTTTCCAACTGTCTCTCCTCAGTTGAGTTTTAAGCTGAGACAAAGAGAGAGAGAAAGAGGAAAGGAAAGAGAGATAGAGAGATACAACTCCTAGGGGAGGTGGGTGGGTTGTGAAGACTTATTCCTGCTGTTCCCAGAGATCACCTGTTACAGGTAAGTAACTGTGCTATCTCCAGGAACAAGCAGGAATGAGTCTTCACATATGGGGACTCCCAAGCTAAAATGCCTGGAGCCCTAGCATGTTGGTGATTGAAACATGCTATACCTCATATGCCCAGGCATCCCGAGGATGGATGATAGGAGTTGAAGAAGAGAGGAGCTGTAGGAGACAGCTGACCTGAGATAGGACTACAGACAAGGAGTCCCTGTATATATGACAATTATTATGAAACATATTGAAATGAACAATCACAATATGGACCTGATGAAAACTACTGGGGATCCAGTAGAGGAATCTCCAAGGTGACCTCAGTGAGGTGAGTTGAAGTTCAAAATCTGGAACTGACAGGTGACCCCAGGATTCAACTGGGGAAGTACAAAAACGGTAGGTCTTTAGTGGGAAGCTTTATGGAAAAAGCTGAAAACTCTTTTGGCTACAGAAGTAATTATAGTTGGGAGCAAAAGAGGAAGACTGACCGATTTGGACAAAACTGGCTTAGTCCTTGAGGGAAGAAGGGGTATGGAGAAAAAACCCCGTAATCCTAAGGAAGGACAGATGTCTGAGGAGTTGGAAACCTCAGATCTACTGAAGATCCCCCAAGTCTCTCCTGACTGACGAGAGGTAGGAAGAGAAAGGGATAGGGGGGCTTCAGGGATACCTGAACCTAGGGTTATGGTAAGAGCTGTCAGAACCACAGCAGTGGTTGTGTGCATAATAGCCTAAACATACTGTGAAATAGTATGAACATGTGGAAGCCCACTGTCTGGAACAGATAGGAAGGAAAAATACCTTTATGAGCACAGACAGAGAGATAAGTATGTGAATACATATCTACCTAAAGAAAGTATCTTGACAGATACACACACACACATATATATATATATATATATATATATATATATATATATATATATGTGTAGATATATATATATAGATATGTAAGGATATATAGATATGTAAGGAAAAAAAAATACATTACAAACTCAAAACACTAAAACAATTAAGACCATTGATTCATCTACAAGACTTTATTAATATAATTCATGCTATCATCACCCCACATTTTGATTATGCAAACACAATACTTAATGGCATTTCAAAACAAAATATTAAAAAGATACAAATAATTCAGAACATAGCTGCCAGGATGATTATGAATATAAGCCCACTTGAACATGATACACCAATTTTGGCTGAACTTCATTGGCTACCTAATTACTCCCGAATCAAATATAAAATTCTTGTCACTACATTTAAACTTATAAATAATCTTGCACCATCGGCACTCAATACACTGATTAATATAGACATCGATAAACGATCCCAAAGAAGCAGAAACTTAAATACCTTAACAATACCAAAAGATTTCACAAAAGCCAGAAACAAACAAATAAGAGAGCTTTCTCACACTCTGCTCCAATTCTTTGGAACAATCTACCTGACAACATTCGCCTGCTATCTGATATAAAGGAATTTAGAAAAAAATTAAAAACTCACTTATTCATATTACACTACAATACACCCTCAGAACAGAATACTCAAATAGATACAGGCTAACATTTATACATTATTATTACATACTCTATTTTCAAAATAAATATCACTAATACACTATTAACCATACCACACTCTCATTCACATGATGATTATAGATTTAAACTAACAATGTATATATGTTCTAATATGTTATACCTTTAATGTTACAACATTCCTTGTAAATTATAATTATCTGTTCTATGTAAACTGACTTGGTATATTACATACCAATTAACCTACTGTTCCATGTAAACCGCACTTGATACTAGGGAAAGAGCGGTATATAAATAACTGTTAAATAAATAAATAAATAAATATATATATATATGTTCATGGCGAGATCTAGGGCATAGCATATGCACACATGGCTGACAGACATATGTATTTAAAGAATGCCTATAGACATATGTACCTATATGAATATATAGGTCTAAGATAAATGTCTGCAATTAAGCAGAAAAAGATATGTCTACAGGAATCTTCACATGGGAGATGTGAAGAGGAATGATTCATCTCATAACAAGAAGGTGGAACCTACTTGAGAAGATATAGAGAATCTATTCCCTCTGGTAAAGATGGAGTGGAAATGCTATCCAGTGAAATAACCAGAATAGTTGCTAGAGAACAGAGGATAATATTAGTCTGTAAACAGCAAGTCCTGAGTACGGTAGAACTCTAACATGGTGAATGGACAGAATACGCATAGGAAGAGACACCAGGTAGACCCACTTGAGGAACAAGGGGTGGGGTATCATGCGTTACTTAGTTAGATATGAGCTGTCCATGAAGGATGAGGATACCATGAGGACAAGCTGCAAGGAAAAAGGGGATATTTCCTGCAGGAATTTGGTAACTCTTTAAACTGTCACGTAGGAAAGGCTTATGTCCTTTATTAAGAGGAAATAGAAGGGTGTAAGAACCCTCACAGTCATGGGGGATGACTGAGGAAGCCTTTTTCAACCATATAGGATAGTCCTTATAGAAAAAACTCTGATGCTCTCTAGCAAGGGCCCATAGTGGAAAGCTTCTCTGTAGGATTGCAGAGAGCATTATGCAGGAGAGTAGGGAAATAAACTGGCTGTTGGAAAGAACCAGCTGCCATCTCAATTATGTTGCCAACTCCAAGGATTTGGAGATGGCAGAAAAGCAGTTATAAAGGATTATCCAAGATAGATGAGGACTATCTTGGAAGCACTACTAAGGCTAGACAAAAGTAGTGGAAGTCAAGACTGGAACTCATAGAAAAGTACCAGTAGTCCAAATATTGGAACTCCTGCATGGAGAGCTGCTGAACAGAATAGCCGAGGTGATCTTTCTGTTCTTAACAGAGAGAACAAGAGTAAAAAATCCTGATCATATCTGAGGAGCTGCCCCAATGAAAAAAGGGGAGGTTACTCTAGAGAAAAAACTCTACACTGCAAAGGAAAGAAAACTGGAAAGGTTAAGGAAACCGTCCAGTGGAATAGTACCACTCTTACAGGGGAACCCTGGAAAAGAAGGTAAAGAAAAAATAGGAGCTGAGGGGAGACTTGCCATATGGAAAGTCTATAGAAGGAAAAAATTCATGGTGGTACAGAAAACTATCATGAGATAGTTGGCAAACCTCTCTTCAAGGAAAGAAGAGGAGGAAAACCCTGTAACCCATATACATGAATATCCTGACAGCTCAGCATACCTAAGAGCAAGTGGATGTCCTGGAAACAGGAATCCAAGTGTAGAGGTTTAATGAAAAAACAGTGAAAAAACTCCTACTGAGAAGAAGTGAACTGTAGGTTATAACATATGAATTGGAACCCTATTGAGGGTTAATTCTCCTGGCTTGAGTTTGGATTTTTCAGACCAGGGCGAGGTTTCCCTTGTTTGGGAACATCTAAATGATGGGCAGGAGAAGAATAAAACCTTCTTCTTTTAGGAAAAGGAGGTTTGGTAGGTCATTTCTTACCTGCTGGGGAAGGAGAAGGTTTAGGAAGGCCCTCAGAAATAGGGAAATCAGTGGAGCAATGAGCAACCTGACGGAAAGACTCCTTATTGAAGAGATTTTCTCCAGTACAAGGAGTATTACCCAGTCTTTGTTGTGCCCATCTGCTCAAGTCTGAAGCTTGGAGCCAGGCTCTGCGTCGTGCTCCTATGGCTATAGCAGAGGTTCTACTAACAGACTCAAAGGAGTCTAGGGAAGCACGAGAAAGAAACGTAGAGATATTCCAGCTATGACTAAGAAGCAAGGAACAGTCTGCAGCCTTGGGCTCTGAAAGAAAAGGAGTCAAAAGAGACAATTTCTCTGTGACCTCCTGAAGGGATAGACTCATATAAAAAATATATGAGAGAATCCTTGTTGCCAGCATAGATGTTTGGAAGGTTTGATGTCCAAAGGCATCCAGTGTTCTAGAAGCACGACCTGGCGGGAAAGAAGAATGCTTCTTTTTGCTTCTTACCTTCCTCATTGCTGATTCCACTACAATGGAATGATGGGGAAGTTGAGTCTTTTGAAACCCTGGAGAGGGGGGCACCTGATACGGAAGAGCAGTTGCTGTAGAAAATGAGGAAGCCCTTAAAGGTGCTTCCCATATTTTCAGAAGAAGATCCTGTAAAGAATGATGTAAAGGAAGCATTATATTTCCCTTTTCCCCAGAAGAGCCTTGAGAAGGATCATAGCTAGGGATAGGAATAGCAAGGAATGTCGCCATGTCAAGGAGAAAGTTCTGTAAAGAAGGATCTCCAATGGGAACAATCCCTGGACAGGCTAAAGTCGAAGAACTAGCCTGGGCACCGGAAGATGTATTTGTCCAGTGCAAAACAGGATCTGAAATGGATGGATACTGGGACTGTCTGTTATGACCTGAGACAGTCAGTAGTGCATCATCCATGCCAGGTATCAACTCCAAACTAGGTATAGAGAGGAGCGATGGAGAAAAAAGCATGGAAGTGGTTGGTCCCGATGTAACTGCAGGAACCGACATCGATACCGATAGCGGTAGCTGTGCCGGAATCGGAGGCGAGAACGCCATCGAAGCAGTCATCGGAGGCTGCTCAATCGGTACCGAGGCAACTAGAAACCCTTGGTGAATATCCTCGGTACTGCGAATCCGGAATCGATAAGGGTCGGTTCCGGGACGCGTCGGTACCCAGTCTTCTAGACTAGATATCGATTCCAGACGCGGCATCGAAGGGAGCGAGTCTATCGATGCATGTCTAGAGGGGACCGACGTCGGTGGTGGTATCAGCGATGCTGTTGATATTGGAAAGGCAATCTGGGACGTATCGATTGGTCCCGAAGGTACCGAGGATGCCAGATGACGATCCAGGGCGAAGAGTGGAACACTCAACACCGGTGCCGATGCCGGGGTATCGGTACCGCTCGAAGCGGATGCCACCACCGAGCATGGCTCAGGTATGTTCTGTGAGGGGTGAGCCTCAGGAACAACCCGAAACCCCTGAAATGCTTTGGAGACCGAAGACTCCCGCCGGGGTTTTGAAGCCAATAGGGTCTTGAGGGCAAGGCCGGAGCCGTCATCATGCTTGGCATGAGACCTACCACTCAAGGATTGGCTAGTCTTAACAGACTGTTTGTGGGTTACCTTTTCCTGTAGAGAAGAAATGATCGGTGCCCTGACACTGGAAGGGAAAACTGTATCGAGGGAAACTCGAAATGGAGAATCTCTTCTCATAAAATTGTAGCCTGATGGCTCTGGAGGAAAAGGGTCAGGTCCCAAACAGGTTAGACACCAGTTATTGGAGTCTAAAAAGAAAACTGTATTGCCACAGTTAAGGCACTTCTTAGGAGAAGGAGGCTCCATAATGGAGAGGCCTTACAGGCCCAAAATTTAAGACAGAAACTGAGGGAAAAAAACTCCCTGAGTTTAGGAAAAAGAAAAGAAAAAACCCACCGGCGGTACCGGTGGAGTCGGGGAAACAGCCGCGACCACAAGAAACAAAAAGTAAAAGATTTAAAGAAAAATTTTCTGTGGTGACAGGAAGACGTCCTGCCGGCTCCGCGGAAAAACGAAAACTGAGGAGAGACAGTTGGAAAAGCGGGAAGGCAGCACGCAGGCGCTGAGGGATGCTCCCAAAGGCTTTCTGATTGGACGCTGGGGAACGTTCCCGCGCAGGCTCCGTCGGTACCGACGTACCCATATGTGAAGACTCATTCCTGCTTGTTCCTGGAGATAGGTTCTTACTCTGATAGGCGAAGGAAATACATTGAGCAATCCAGTTAGACAGTGTTCTCTTGGAGACTGGAAGTCCCAAATGAGAAGGATCAAAAGCAACAAAGAGTTGAGAGGACTTTCTATGTTGCTGTGTCCTTTGTAAGTAAAAAGGTAAAGCTCTTTTACAGGCCAAGGTATGAAGATTCCTCTCTGCATTTGATGCATGGGGCCTTGGAAAAAACACAGGTAGGTAGACCGCTTGGTTCAGATGAAAAGGCGAGACCACCTTTGGCATAAAGTGTGGATGAGTCCTAAGGACTACCTTGTCATGATGGAACCTTGTATAAAGTGGATCAGCTACTAGCGCTTGCAACTCACTAATGCGGCATGCTGATGTGATTGCAATGAGAAAGATAACCTTCCAAGAAAGGAATTTCAAGGAGGTAGTAGCTAAAGGTTCAAAAGGTGACTTCATGAGCTGACCAAGAACCAGGTTTAAGTCCCATGCCACTGGTGGTGGCCTAATGGGAGGCTTAGTTAGAAGAAGGCCTCTCATAAATCTTGCTATAAGAGGATGAGAGGAAATAGGCTGTACATTTAGAGGCTTAAAGGAAGCTGCAATAGCACTCAAATGGACTCTTACTGAATTAGTCTTAAGACCTGCATTGGATAAATGAAGGAGATACTCCAGCAATGATTCCAGAGGTATCGCAAGGGGGTTAAGACCCTTTTGCGAACACCATATTGTAAACCTTTTCCACTTGAAAGCATAAGAGCGTCTTGTGAAAGGTTTTCTGGAAGCAAAAAGAATATCTTTTACTTGCTGAGTGAGATTAAGATCTTGGAGATCTAGGCCTTCAGCAACCAAGCCCTGAGATGCAGAGACTGGGAATTGGGATGCCATAACATTCCATCCTCCTGAGAGAGGAGATCTGGAGCAGACCCTAACTCCAGGGAGGGAGCTTGAGAGAGATGTAGAAGCAGAGGGTACCACACTTGCCGTGGCCAATGTGGAGCTATGAGAATCATATGGCCTCTGTCTCTCTGAAGCTTGAACAGGGTTTTGGGAATTAGGGGAATGGGTGGAAAGGCATACAGGAAGTCTTGACCCCAGTAAAGGAGAAAAGCATCCCTGGCCTGAGCCGGAATTCTGGAACATGTGATAAGGAAGCTTATCATAGCTCAGGAAGGAGCTACAGAAAAGGTGAAGTGACTCTGAACAAGCAACCTGTCAGTTCTGGTAGAAATATGAAAACAGAATTTTGCCATAAAAGACTACCAGTCCCAGAATGCACCAGGTTTCCAACAGACATTAGAGGAGCTGAAGTGAGGAAACGTGTGTTCAATCAGGAGGGCTATGAGGTAATCCCTAAGCACTCATCTCAAAGGGCAGGGCCTGATTCAGCACAGCTGCGCTGTGTTAGGGAGGATCACTCATCTAAGCAGAATAAGAGTAGAGTTTATTCTACAGATGACCATCTTCATGATCACCTTGGATATCCAGAGAATTGTCCTCAGTATCCTGAGAATCAGCTTGAATTTGATCATCAGTTTCATCTGAAGGATCATCAGAAGCAGAAGCCAAACCGGACGGACAGAGAGGGAAAGAGACCCTCTGGAAGAAAGAGGAGAAAAGCCTTTGAGAGGTCTAGAAGAGTCCAAAGCAGTACGTATACTGGGAGGCATTTCAAGGGCCAGCATACACCATTGGACTGGAGAAAGCCAGAGGAATGGTGCTGCAGAGCTAGGAATCACCAGACGCTACCT
Organism: Ichthyophis bannanicus; assembly: GCA_033557465.1. Taxonomy (NCBI): domain Eukaryota; kingdom Metazoa; phylum Chordata; class Amphibia; order Gymnophiona; family Ichthyophiidae; genus Ichthyophis; species Ichthyophis bannanicus. Next base: position 254,675,199 of record CM066044.1, read on the forward strand.
GTGAGGGAGACGGCTGCACGTGGAAGGGACCCTAAGACCTATGCCAGAAGGTATGTGAAGAGAGATCCAGTATCCAGGGATCTGGATTGGAAGGCTGGACATAAGAACTGGACTACATACTGGCCAGGCTATATAGAGAGGAACTCTAGCAGCAATGGAAGCTCAGGTATGAACACTGATCTATGCCCTAGCTATAACCTTGAAAGACAGCAGGGAAACAAGTATTCTCCTGAAAATGTTCCATTGAGAGATTCATTTATTTATTTATTTATTTAACAGTTATTTATATACCGCTCTTTCCCTTGTTTCAAGTGCGGTTTACATGTAACAGTAGGTTAATTGGTATGAGATATACCAGGACATTTTACATAGAACAGATAATTATAATTTACAAGGAAAATTGTAACATTACAAGTATAACATATTAGAACATATATACATTGCTAGTTAAATTATTAATCATCATGTAAATGAGTGTGTAGTATGGTTAAATTAGTGTATTAGTGTCATTTATTTTTGAAAATAGGGTATATAATATTAAAAATAAATGTTAGCCTGTATCCCTTTGAGAATTCTGTTTTGGGAGTGTATTATAGTGTAATGTAAATAAATGAGTTTTTAATTTTTTTTTAAATTCTTTTATGTCGGACAGTAGGCGAATGTTGTCAGGTAAATTGTTCCAGAGTATTGGAGCAGAGTGTGAGAAAGCTCTCTTATTGGTTTTTTTTCTGGCTTTTGTAAAATCTTTTGGTATTGTTAAAGTATTTATGTTTCTGCTCCTTTGAGATCGTTTATCAATGTCAATGTTAATCAGTGTATTTAGTGCAGATGGTGCAAGTTTATTTATAAGTTTAAATGTAGTGACAAGAATTTTATATTTGATTCGGGAGTAAATTGGTAGCCAATGAAGTTCAGCTAAAATTGGTGTAATATGTTCAAGTGGGCTTATATTCATAATCGTTCTAGCAGCTAAGTTCTGAGTTATTTGTATCTTTTTAATATTTTGTTTCGAAATACCATTAAGTATTGTATTTGCAAAATCGAAATGTGGGGTAATAATAGCATGAATTATGTTAATAAAATCTTGTAGAAGAATCAAAGGTCTTAGTTGTTTTAGTGTTTTGAGTTTGTAATGTATATTTTTAGTTAAATATTTTACATTCATCTGTGCCAATCCATGATATTGAACCCATGCTTGTTGAACAAGGGGGAATAATAGCAGATGAGGATCCTGTTTATATGGACTGTTCTCTATCCAAACTCCGTTGGTAACTTTCTGTTATAAAGTACAGCAACCATCACAAAGAAATAAAAAAATTGTTCTTTAATCTACTCAGAAAAGCTCCTGAAGCAGGATTTGACACACACAGTACAAAGCAAGCCAGCTAAGGGGTTTCAGATGGATAACTGCTAGCAATTAAGCCTTACCTAATTGCTTGTGAGCTAGGAGAGAATCACTTCTGTATCTATGTGGGAAGTAATCATAAATTAACCTGAAAAGAACAGTTTGTTTCTTGCTTTGTGGCTTTTCATTTGTTGTTTTCCTGATTTTGACTTTGTTTTTCCAAGTTAACACTGAAAGCAAGTTACCTGATTTATGTGCTACCAAGCATATCTGTGTTGGGAGAAATAACCCCATAAATAAATATCTTTTTGGCTTTACCCAAGAGCATAACTAAATTATTGTCAGCAGCTGTGTCTGGTGTGAATGAACTACATTGCCCACAATCCCTTGCAAATCATAGAGAGATATGCACTTGCCAAGACAGTGAAGATTCTCACCTAGGCAGCCGTCTGACAAACAGAACTGGGGAAGTTTGGCATTCCACGGATTTGCAAAGAGGTCTATATCCGGGGTTCCCCAAAGTTGAAATATCCTGGCCACCTGGTCTGCATGCAGAGACCACTCATGTGGAAGCAGAACTCGACTGAGTCTGTCTGCCCAAGAGTTTTGAATGCCTGGAAGATACACTGCCAGAAGATGAATCTGATGCGCTCTGGCGAGGGCCCATAGTCGCAAAGCTTCGTTGCAAAGCGATAGAGAGCCTGGTCCCCCCTGCTTGTTCACATAGAACATGGCTACTTGATTGTCCGTATGAATGAGGACTGTCTTGTAGCTGAGCAGGGTGTGGAACACTCGCAGAGCAAGGAAGATTGCTCTGAGCTCCAAGAGATTGATATGTAGATGACTCTCCTGTGGAGACCAGGTGCCCTGGGTGGAGAGGTCTTGCAGATGAGCTCCCCAACCCATTGGAGAAGCTTCTGTTGTGAGAGTTGCTTGGGGTAAGGGTTGTTGAAAAGGGGACCCCAGCAACAGGTTTTGAGTGGACTTCCACCACTGGAGGAACAAAATAAGGCGACTTGTGTTTGCTATTTTGTCTGACAGGCATCCTGATGCCTGGGTCCATTGAGTGGATAAAGTCCACTGGGCTGCCCTAATATGGAAGCGAGCATAGGGAACCACATGTACAGTAGATGCCATGTAGCCTACTAGTTGTAACATTTCTCGAGCAGTGAGATGAGGCTTTAGCACTGCTTGAAAAGCTAATTACACCATGGGAAGGCAGCAGACCTGCCTTTCTGGTGTCCAGCAAAGCTCCTACGAACTCTAAAGACTGAGTGGGAGTTACACTGGATTTTGGGATGTTTATTACCAGACCCAAATACTGAAGAATACGCATTGTGCAGGAAAGAGAAGTCCTGGCCCTCTGACTCTGTTGGGGCTCGAATGAGCCAGTCGTCTGAGTAGGGGAAGACGAATATCCCTAGAGTGCGGAGAAATGCTGCTACGACAGCCATGCATTTCGTGAACACCCTTGGTGCTGAGGCCAAGCCAAAAGGGAGCACCCTGTATTGGTAGTGCTTTCCTTGAAAAAGGAACCGAAGGAACCTGTGGGTTGAATGGATGAGGACATGGGTGTACACATCCTTGAGAACAAAGCCAATCCTGATTCTGAAGGTATGGCAGCAGAGACCCAAGAGAAATCATTTTGAATTTCTCTTTCACAAGGAATTTGTTCAATTCTCTGAGGTCTAAGATAGGTCTGTATCCCCCTGTTTTCTTTGGAATAAGGAAATAAGGGGAGTAGAACCCTGTACCCTGCTGATGAATGGGTACTTCTTCTATTGACCCTTGGGCAAGAAGAATAGCGACCTCCTGCCCTAACAGGTTGATGAGAGAGGTCAGAGAATTGAACTGCCTTATCATTGTGTGAGGGGGCATGCTTGAAAAATGAAGCTTGTACCCCTCCTTTATGATGGACTGTGTCCAATGCTCTGCTGTTATCTGCCCCCATCTGGGGGCAAAGTGACATAACCTTCCTGGAATGTGGAAGGCTCTGGTCCCCCGAGAGCCAGGAAGGCTAAGTTCTCTAGCTGAAAGTCAAAGGCCTTGTGGAGGCTCAGACTGCTGTGACGGCTGAGGCTTAGCAGTCTTTGCTTTCTTCTGTTTGGGTGGTTGCTGATCCTTCTTGACAAACTGACCTGCTGAGCATAGGCAGGATAATATCTTTTCTTCTTAGAAAAGAATGGTTTCTTGAAAGATTTCTTTCTAGCAGGATCATCTGTGGACTTGGATAATCTATCCAAGGTGGAATTTTCAGCATCCATCTCAATGGCTTTTTCTTGCCAATCTCTACCAAACAGGTTCTCACCAGTACAAGGGATGTTTCCCAATATGTCTTGTACCCAGAGCTCCAGATCAGATGCCTGGAGCCAAGCAATTCTACGTGCACCTATGGCAATAGCAGAGGTCCTGCTTATGCACTCAAAGCAGTCAAAGGCTGCACGGTTGGCAAATTTAGAAACATCTTGGGCATGTTTGACCAAAGTGAGAAAATCCTGTCTTCTATCCTCAGGAAGAAGAGGACTTAAAGCTTCTAAATCATCTGTGACCTCCCTCAGGAACATTCCCATGTAGAGACTATAGGAACTGATCCTGGCAGAAAGCATGGAAGCTTGGAAGACCATACGTCCAAAAGCATCCAGGGTTCTGCACTCACGTCCTGGAGGATTAGAGGCATGCCTCTTTGCACTCTTGATCCTTCTCATAGCTGATTCCACTACAATAGAGTGGTGAGAAAGCTGAGTCTTTTGGAAACCAGGACAAGGAGGGACTCAATACATAGTATCCAGTCTGCGAGAATGAGGAGAGGTGGTAAGAGGTGTCTCCCACATCCTTAACATGAGATCATATAAAATCTCATGAATGGGCAAGGTAGCTGCCTCCTTAGGAGTTTTGGGATATTGTAGAATTTCCAACTCCTTGGCCCTTGGCTCTGTTTCAGGGGCCACAGTAATGGACAGACCCCGAGCCACCTCCCTGATAAAAACCTGGAAGGAAATATCCTCTGGAGGAGACATCCTTCGCTTAGGGGAGAAGGCTCCTCTGGGAGAAGCATTCCTGCATCGACAGAACTGTCAGAATCCTCAGATTCTTCTGAGGACTCGAAGTACCATCTGTCCGGATGCTCTTGAAGAGCCTGATACCCATACCGACAGAAGTCGGTACCAGGAGTAACTGGTACCGGGGTAACGGTACCGGAGGGCATCGGATGACTGGGTACTGGCAGACACCGATGCCGATACTATCGGTACCGGTAACAATACCGATGCCGGGGCCGGTACAGGCCAAATTGTCTGTCGCGGTTCCGAGGGCGTCAATGCCGCAAGGAGAGCCGCCAGACTGCTGTCAATGCCTGGATGTCGGTACCGGAGAAGACCTCCGGTACCCCAGAGCATGGCACCAGTAGCCCCGATAATGCTTTGGAAGCCGAAGCCTCCCGCCGGGGCAATTTTGCCAGTGCAGAATCCTCAAGGGCAACGCCAGAGGCATCTCGATGCTTAGAAGGAGATCTACCCTTTGAGGACCGGCTAGACTTATGTTTAGTTACCTGAGATCCACGGGAGGAAGAGGAAGCCCTGGAAGACGTCGATGCCACCGAAGCTGCATCAGAGGGGAACAGGGTACCGAGCTTAGCAGCTCGGTTCTGCCAACCTCTTTTAGACATCATGGCGCAGGACATACAATCCTTGATGGAGTGGTCAGGACCTAAACATTTTAGACACCATTCATGGGTGTCAGTGACGGAAATGGTACCGCCACACTTGGTGCACTTTTTGAAACCTGAGGCAGGTTTCTCCATTGTAAGAAAGTTTTTGGGCCTAAGGCGCGTGCACCTGAAGAAAAATAGGAAAAATGTAGAATATATATATATTTTTTTAAAGACAGAAAATAAGAAGAAAAAAACGGCGGTACCGGTAAAGTGTCGAGGAAGGCAGACGTGCCCACAGAAAAGAAATAAAGAAGAATTCTTCTGCGGTGACAGGAACAACGACCTGCTAGCTCCGTGGAAAAAGAAGAACTGGAGAGAGGCAGTTGGGAAAGGCGGGAAGGCAGCACGCAGGCGCTGTGGAATGCTCCCAAAAGCTTTCTTATTGGACGCTGGGGAGCGTTCCCGCGCAGGCTCCGTCGGTACCGACGATACCCATATGTGATGACTACATTCCTGCTTGCTTCTGGAGATTGGAGTTTCCACCGCCAACTGCAGAAGAAGTGGAAACCAGGGTTGCCTCGGCCATCTGAGGGCTACCAGAATCGCCGAGGCCTTGTCCCGTAGAATCTTGAACAGAGTTCGGGCCACCAGGGGCGTGGGAGAAAATGCATACAGGAGGCCCATAGACCAAGAGATCAGAAACGCATCTGCTGCCATTCTCAGGGGATGCGGCTGCCTGGAGCAAAACCTGGGCAGCTGCCAGTTTTGTGGACTTGCAAAGACATTGATTGATGGAAGTCCCCATCGTAGAAAGATCTGCTGGAAATGGTTTCCTTCTGTGCTCCCGGGTGGGAGACTCCCCTTTCAGAGGAACCCCGATGGCGCTCGGCGAGATGTCGAGGCCTCTGACGATGTCTGGGCCCGGCCGGATGCGGAGTCAGAGAAAATTCTCTCACGTTGATGCTGACGGCTCTGAAGCACCTTCGATGACATTTTGCCGCACAGACCACAGGCCAGCGGGTCATGGTCGGGCCCGAGGCATCGGAGGCAGCAATCATGTGTGTCGGTGAGATACAAGTTTCTTGCACCTATCACACTTTTTGAACCCGCTGGCAGCCATCGGGGGAAAAAGGGCCCCTGCAAGGTCAAAAGACCGGGCTGCCAGTGAAAACACAAAAAAAGCGTGAACGCTAGTCACAAAGGACAAAAAAACGCAAAATCAAAACTCTGGACTCGATATCTGTGTACCGAGCCCTGACGGGAAGGGGGACTGGCGTCGAACCGGATAAGACAGCGCGAAAATCGCAGAAAAAGAAATATCAACTTTTCCCGGGTGACACGAACTCCTGTCCGTAGGGCTCCGCGGAAAAAGAAAGACTGAGCAAGATGGCACCCTTGGGCGGGAAGGGGACCGTGCATGTGCGCTGCATTCCCAAAGGCTTTCCTTGAAAGCTGGGGAAAACTCCGCACGGGGGCTCCATCGGCGCCGACCCAACACCCGGAGCCTGCCTGTGTCCACAGAGTGAAGGCACCACTGGGCTGCCCTCATGTTTAGGTCAAGTGGAACATAGAGGCCACGTGGCCGAGCAGGCGAGGAGAAGTCGGGCGGACAGTGACCGGTGGTGCTGTACTTCTGTGGCTAGCCTCCTGAGGCTTTCTGACCTCTTCTGAGGGATGAAGGCCTTGGCCTGGAATGTGTCTAGCTGAGTCCCTATGAATGCCAGGCATTGAGCTGCGGGGAGGTGGGACTTGGGGAAGTTGATGACGAACCCCAAATACTGCAGGATGTGGATGGTATGCTCAGTGACGTGGTGCACCTCTGCCTCCCTTTATGAATCCAGGAAGGGAAAGACAAAGGCCCCTTGGAGACTAAGATAGGCTGCGACCACTGCAAGGCACTTGGTGAAGACCCTTGGCGATGAGGCCAGCCTGAAAAGTAGCAACCCTGTATTGGTAGTGATCTCCTCCCACCACGAAGACGAGCTATTTCGATGGATGGGATGAATCAGGATGTGCATATAGGCATCCTTTAGGTCTAAGGAGCATAGCCAGTCTCCCTGCTGGAGATATGGCAGTAGTGTTCCAAAGGGCAGCATCTTGAAACTCTCCCTTACCAGATATCTGTTCAGGTCCCATAGGTCCATCTTGGACCTGCGGCCCCCTGTTCGTTTGGGAATAAGGAGTAAAGAGTAGTTACTCACCTGTAAAGCACAGTTACTTACCTGTAACAGGTGATCTCTAGGAACAGCAGGAATTAGTCATCACATATGGGTACGTCGGTACCGACGGAGCCTGCGCGGGAAAGCTCCCCAGCTTTTCAGATGAAAAGCTTTTGGGGCCTCCCACTGCACATGCGCGCTGCCTTCCCGCCTTCCTGACCAGCTCTCCTCAGTTCGAGTTTAAAGCTGAGACAATAGAGAGAGAGGACAGGAAGATAGAGGAATAGAGAGACAACTCCTAGGGGAGGTGGGTGGGTTGTGATGACTAATTCCTGCTGTTCCCAGAGATCACCTGTTACAGGTAAGTAACTGTGCTATCTCTAGGAACAAGCAGGAATAAGTCATCACATATGGGGACTCCCTAGCTGAGATGCCTGGGAGATCCCCCTCCAAGGGTAACCATCTTCGGATGGATCTCAGGCATCCATTCTGGGAAGGTGGGCAGGAGTTGTTTAAGTATGGAACAGGTGTTTGAGGACAGCCTGACCAAACAAGGCATCCCGGCGGGAGTCCTTGTCCAAGCAGTAATGGGCTGTGAAGGTATGCACCGAGGCCCAAGTGGCTGCTCGACAGATCTGATCTATGGATACAGAGTGAAGATGAGCCATAGAAGTGGCCATGGCTCTCACATTGTGAGCTGTGACATGGCCTTCCAGAGAAATGTTCTTACTCTGGTAAGCAAAGGAAATACACTGAGCAATCCAGTTGGAAAGTGTGCGTTTGGCGACTGGAAGTCCCAAATGAGAAGGATCAAAAGCCACGAAAAGCTGAGAAGACTTTCGATGTGGCTGAGTTCTATTGAGGTAAAAGGCGAGAGCTCTTTTACAGTCAAGAGTATGAAGGTTCCTCTCTGCACTGGATGCATGAGGAGCCGGAAAAAAGACAGGTAGATATACCTCTTGATTAAGATGAAAAGGCGAGACCACTTTAGGCATAAAGTGGGGATTCGTCCTAAGGACCACCTTATCATGATGAAATCTGGTATAAGGTGGATTTGCCACCAAAGCCTGCAGTTCACTGATGCGGCGAGCCGAAGTGACTGCAATAAGGAAAAGGACCTTCCAGGAAAGAAATTTCAGGGAGGTAGATACCAACGGTTCAAAAGGTGGCTTCATAAGTTGACCCAGAACTAAATTCAAGTCCCATGCTACCGGAGGAGGCCGGATGGGAGGCTTAGTGAGGGTTAGGCCTCTCATGAATCTTGCAATAAGAGGATGAGAGGAAACAGATTGTCCATTTATAGGTTTTAAGGATGCTGTAATAGCACTTAAATGGACTCGTACTGAATTCGTCTTGAGGCCTGCATTGGAAAGATGCAGGAGATAGTCTAGTAGAGAATTCAAAGGAAGTGCCAGAGGGTCAAGACCCTGTTGAGCACACCAAATGGAAAAACGTTTCCATTTGAAAGCATAGGAACGCCTGGTAGAGGGTTTCCTAGAGGCATAAAGGATATCTTTCACTGGTTGAGAAAGATTAAACTCTTGAAGGCTTAAGCCTTCAGTAACCAAGCTCGGAGATGTAGGGACTTGGGGTTTGGATGCCACAAAGTCCCCTGCTCCTGAGACAGAAGGTCTGGTGCAGCTCCCAGGTCCAGGGAGGAGCCCTGGGAGAGCTGTAGAAGGAGAGGGAACCACACTTGGCGTGGCCAGCGTGGAGCAATGAGGATCATGGATCCGTGATCCCTCTGAAGTTTGAACAGAGTCTTGGGAATCAAAGGAATGGGTGGAAAAGCGTACAGGAATTCCTGACCCCAATGCAGGAGAAAGGCATCGTTGGCCTGAGCTCCCTGACACGGAGTCCTGGAACAGAACCGGGGAAGTTTGGCATTCCACGGACTTGCAAAGAGGTCTATGTCCGGGGTCCCCCATTCCTGAAAGATTCTGCGTATCTGGTCCATATGTAGGGACCATTCGTGTGGGAGCAGAACTCGACTGAGTCTGTCTGCCCGAGAGTTTTGAACTCCTGGAAGATATACTGCCAGAAGATGAATTTGGTGCTCTCTGTCGAAGGCCCATAATCTGAGAGCTCCGTTGCAAAGCGACAGAGAGCCCGTCCCTCCTTGTTTGTTGATATAAAACATGGCCACCTGATTGTCTGTCTGAACTAGGACAGTCAGGTTGGCAAGGAGGGTATGGAAGACTGTGAGGGCAAGGAAGATTGCTCGCAGTTCCAGAAGGTTGATATGAAGGGTGGTCTCTTGGGGAGACCAGAGTCCCTGAGTGGAGAGATGTTGAAGATGAGCTCCCCACCCTGTTTGGGAGGCATCTGTTGTGAGGGTTGCTTGGGGCAACGAAGATTGGAAGGGGGTCCCCAACAACAGATTTTTGGAGGATGTCCACCACTGGAGAGACCAAAACAGACGTTTTGAGGTGAGTACCTGGTCTGACAGCAGTCCCGATGCTTGAGACCACTGGGTGGCCAATGTCCATTGAGCTGCTCTCATATGGAGACGAGCATAGGGCACCACATGAACCGTGGAGGCCATGTGGCCCAGAAGTTGCAGCATTTCTCTGGCTGACAAGTGACTTCTGGACTGAGCTTGGGAGGCCAAGCTTATTAGCCTTTGGCCTCGGACCAGAGGGAGGTAGGCCCTTGCAGTGGTGGAGTCCAATTGGGCCCCTATGAATTCCAGGGACTGAGTAGGGATGAGTTGGGACTTGGGAACGTTTACCACAAGTCCCAGATATTGAAGAATACGCCTTGTGCGGTCCAGAGAAATCTGGGCTTCTGATTGAGATGGAGCTCGGATGAGCCAGTCGTCCAGATATGGGAAGACAAAGATTCCCATGCCTCTGAGAAATGCGGCAACGACTGCCATGCATTTTGTGAATACTCTTGGAGCAGAGGCCAGACCGAAGGGTAGTACTCTGTACTGGAAATGTTTTCCCTGGAACAGAAATCTTAGATATTTTCTGTGGGATGGATGGATGAGTATATGAGTGTACGCATCCTTGAGATCTAGAGAACAAAGCCAACCCTGACTCTGAAGGTAGGGAAGGAGAAGGCCCAGAGAGAGCATTTTGAATTTCTCCTTGAATAGAAACCTGTTCAATTCTCTCAGATCTAGGATAGGTCTGAAGCCCCCTGTCTTCTTTGTTATGAGAAAGTAAGGGGAGTAGAAACCTAACCCCTGTTGTGGAGGAGGAACCTCCTCTATTGCCCCTTGGGCAAGAAGAGAAGAGACTTCCTGACCCAACAGGGTCAGAAGAGATGGGGGAGAACTGAATTGCCTCACCATGGTATGGGGAGGAAGGCTGGAGAAATGAAGTTTGTAGCCCTCTCGGATAATAGAGAGGGTCCATTGCTCTGATGTTATTTGCTCCCATCTGGGAGCAAAGTGAGCTAGCCTTCCAGGAATGGTGAGGGGCTCTGGTTGTGCTAGAGCCAGAAACGGCAAGTTCTCTAGAGGGAAGTCAAAACCCCTGAGGGGGTTGAGCCTGCTGGGATGTAGCAGACACTGCAGACTTTGACTTTACCTGCTTAGATTGCTGACGCTTAGCCGCAAGGCGAGGCTGAGCAGATTGCTGGCCAGTATTTGTGGGAAATCTGGTCTTTTTATAGTAAGGCCTTTTAAAAGGCTTCTTTTTGGTAGGGGTAGAAGTAGACTTGGAAAGTCTATCTAGAGTGGCATTTTCTGCATCCATTTGAGCAGCTTTAATCTGCCAGTCTTCCCCAAATAAGTTCTCACCGGTACAGGGCAGATTCCTGAGGCCTTCTACAACCCAGGGTTCTAGGTTAGAAGCCTGGAGCCAAGCGAGACGTCGGGCTGCAATAGCAATTCCCGAAGCTCTGCCTGCAACTTCAAAGGAATCAAAGGCTGCCCTGTTGGAGAACTTGGAGACCTCGGAAAGTTGTGTCACCATAGAAAAGAAGTCCGCCCTTTGATCATCAGGGATAAAGGGGGCAAAATTCTGTATTTTTAGGGCAAGTTGCCCAAGATACATGCCCATATAAAGGCTATAAGAGTTGATCCTGGCTATAAGCATACTAGCCTGGAACATCTTTCTTCCAAAAGAGTCTAGGTTCTTACATTCTCGCCCTGGAGGGGTAGAAGAATGCCTCTTAGGACTCTTTATTTTCTTCATGGGAGACTTCACCACAATGGAGTGGTGAGGCAGCTGAGTTTTCTGGAACCCAGGCGAAGGAGGGACCCGATACATGGTGTCCAACCTGCGGGAATGGGGAGACAGTGTTAAAGGAGTCTCCCACAAATCCATCAAGTGTTCTTGAAGGATTTCATGGACAGGCAGAGTGACTGCCTCTTTAGGAGCTTTTGAGTATCCTAAAATGTCCAATTTTTTTGATCTGGGTTCTCTTTCAGAAGATGTAGTAATAGAAAGTGCTTTAGCTACATCAACAATGAAATCCTGAAAGGATAAATCCTCTGGAGGAGACATCCTCCTCTTGGGAGAAGAGGGCTCCTCAGGAAGAGTAAGCTCAGCAGAGTCATCAGAGGAATTGAATTCATCAGAAGAATCTGAGTACTCCTTCTGTGCTTCCAATGTACGATACGCATACCGATCGGTATCGACATCGGGCGTATCGGGCATGGGATCGGTACCGGGCGAAAGCCGGAATCCGGCATGCGGAACCGATCGACGTTTAGAAGTCGATGGTCTCGGTTCCGGTGTAGATACCGGAACCAGGGGTCGCAGCCTTAATGAAGGCCAGTACGGCTTGCTGCATGGTCTGGACAGTACTGCCCATAGACGCCACTACTGCCTGGATGTCGGTACCGGTATGGGCCGGTACCCCAGAGCAGTCCAACAGGTGATCTGTCGAGGCCGTGCCATCGATGTCAACCTGTGACCCCATGATTGCTTTGGAGGCCGGAACCTCCCGCCGGGGTTTTTTGGCCTGGGCAGAATCCTCGAACTCAGAACTGAGAGCCTCTCGATCTTTAGAAAGAGATTTGCTTTTAGAGGATTTGCCCACAGAAGTTTTGGTTACCTGAGATCCATCCAGAGAGGAAGACCTGGATGACTGTGATGCTTCTGAAGGAAACAGCACATGGAGCTTGTTAGCCCGGTTCTGCAAACTGCGTTTAGACATCTGGGTGCAGGATGGGCAGTCCGGTATGGAGTGCTCAGGTCCCAAACACTTGAGACACCATTCATGGGTGTCTGTGACAGAAATGACAGCACTGCATTTGGTACATTTTTTGAAACCAGGGACTGGCTTCTCCATGAGGAGAAATTGTGTAGGCCTTAAGGCCTAACACCGGGTACCAAGCTGTGCTGAAGAAAATAAAAAAAGTCTTTTTGGGTTTTTTTTTTTTTTTGATATAGAAAGAAAGAAAGACCGGCGATACTGGTTTCGGTATGGGGAAGGCAGGTACGCGGTCTAAAGAAACAAACAAAAGTAACAAATTCTTCAGCGGTGACAGGAACACGACCTGCTGGCTCCGCGGAAAAAGAAGAACTGAGGAGAGCTGGTCAGGAAGGCGGGAAGGCAGCGCGCATGTGCAGTGGGAGGCCCCAAAAGCTTTTCATCTGAAAAGCTGGGGAGCTTTCCCGCGCAGGCTCCGTCGGTACCGACGTACCCATATGTGATGACTTATTCCTGCTTGTTCCTAGAGATCACGTGTTCTCCAGGAGCAGCAGGAATCAGTCCTCACATATGGGTGACGTCGGCGCCGACGGAGCCCCCATGCGGAGCATTTCCCCAGCTTTCAAAGAAAGCCTTTGGGAATGCAGCACGCATGCGCGCTGTCCCCTTCCCGCCCAAGGGTGCCATCTTGCTCAGTCTGATGACATAGCTAAAAGACAGCAAAAAAACAAAATGAATTACATGACTGCAACTCCCAGGGGAGGAGGGAGGGTTGAGAGGACTGATTCCTGCTGCTCCTGGAGAATACCTGGTACAGGTGAGTAACTCCTCTTTCTCCAGGACCAAGCAGGAAGTCAGTCCTCACATATGGGACTCCCCAGCTTCAGGCTACCGGGAACGCAAAGCTGAACAATGAGCTCCCTCGAGCCCCAGCATACGTGAAAGAATCTTCTCTGAGAACACCCCTGTACGGTAGCCCAACACCAAGGCCGGAGGGTAGAAGTTGCCTATACCTGAAAGAGATTACGTAGTACCGCCTGTCCGAAAGCATTGTCCCTGCGGGACTCCCTCTCGAGGCAATAGTGGGCTGCAAAAGTCTGGCTTGAAGACCAAGTAGCGGCCTGGCAGATGTCTGCCAATGAAACAGAGCGGAGATGCGCTACTGACGCGGCTTTCGCCCTGACACGGTGGGCCGTGACTTGACCCTGCAAGGAGAGGCCGGCTGCCCTGTATGCCCAGGCGATACAGTCTGCCACCCAGATGGACAAGGTATGCTTGGAGACAGGTAACCCCAGCTTATTAGGGACAAAAGATACGAAGAGCTGAACAGCCCTTCGGTGCCCCTGCGTACGGTCAAGGTAGAAGGACAACGCCCTCCTACAGTCCAGGGTATGCAAGACTATTTCAGCCCGGCTGGCGTGCAGCCTGGGAAAGAAAGTCGGAAGAACCACCTCCTGATTGAGATGGAAGGTGGAGACAACCTTTGAAAGGAACTTTGGGTGAGTCCACAAGACCACCCTGTTCCTATAGAACCTTGTGTATGGTGGCTCTGAGACCAGAGCCTGTAGCTCAATGACTCGCCTGGCTGAGGTGGAAGCTACCAAAAACAACGCCTTCCATGAAAGAAAGTGTAAAGGACAAGAAGCCATAGGCTCAAAGGGTTGGCAAATAAGTTGTTGCAAGACCACATTCAAATCCCACTCAGGAGCAGGTGGACGAATCAGAGGCTTGAGCAAAAAGAGGCCTCTGAGGAAGCGGGCCACTAAAGCGTGGCCTGACAGAGACTGACCTTCCACTGGTGAGTGGTGTGCTGACAGAGCACTGAGGTGGACCCGAACAGAGTTGGATTTAAGGCCCAGGTCGGACAGGTAAAGCAAATATTGCAGCACCACTGGCACCAGGCACGAAAAAGGATCCTCCTTGCGCTGAGCACACCAGGTAGAGATCCTACGCCACTTGATGTCATAAGATTTTCTAGTGGAGTGCCTCCTAGAGGCCAAGACCACCTCCTCCACCTCCCTAGGTAGCAGTAACGGAGCTAGAACTACCCTTTCAGCATACAGGCCATCAAATTGAGGGACTGGAGGCTGGGGTGCAAGAGAGATCCCTGATCCTGAGATAGGAGATCGGGTTGCACCCCCAGAGGGAGTGGAGTGTCCACAGCAAACTGCAGGAGTGGAAACCACGGTTGCCTCGGTCATCTGGGGGCTACCAGGAACACCGAGGCCTTGTCCCGAAGCACCTTGAAAAGGGTCTGGGCCACGAGAGGCGTGGGAGGAAACGCATAGAGGAGGCCCGTAGACCAAGAGATGAGGAAGGCATCTGCTGCTATTCTCAGAGGATGCGGTTGTCTGGAGCAGAACCTGGGTAGTTGACGGTTGAGTGGGCTAGCAAAGAGATTGATGGTTGGAAGACCCCACCTTAGGAAGATCCACTGGACCACCAGAGGATTCAACTGCCATTCGTGTGGCTGCAGAATGCTGCTCAACCTGTCTGCCAGGTAATTCTCTTGGCCTTGAGAAGCATGCCCTGTTTGACTGCCCATGAGCACAGGGCTTGAGCCTCCTGACACAGAAGTCGGGACCCTGTGCCCCCTTGTTTGTTCACATAGAACATGGCAACTTGATTGTCTGTCTGAACCAGAACAGACTGGTGAGAGAGGGCATGAGAGAAAATTTGGAGAGCCAAGCGGATAGCTCTCAGCTCCAAGAGGTTGATCTGCTGAGCGGCCTCCCAAGGGGACCAGAGGCCTTGGGTGCATGTCCCCTGGCAATGTGCACCCCAATCCTGAAGAGAAGCATCTGTTGTCAGCACTTGTGTCTGTGGTGGTGGCTGAAAAGGCACTCCTCGTACTAGATTCGGGAGATGCAGCCACCATTGCAGGGAGGCCGCCAGCAGTTTGGACACCCTTACTTTGTCTCACAAGTGTCCTGTGGCTTGAAGCCACTGAGTTCAGAGGCCCCACTGAGCAGGCCTTATGTGCAGACGGGCATTTGGAGTAACATGGACCGTGGATGCCATGTGGCCTAATAGCCTCAGGAATTGCCTGGCAGAAACCAGAGAATTGCTGTGGAACTGTCTGGCCAAGTCCATCAGTCTGTGGGCCCTGTCTACAGGCAGATAAGCCTTTGCCTGAAGGGTATCCAGTCTTGCTCCTATGAACTCTGTGTTCTGTGAGGGGTGCAAAGTGGACTTTGCGAAGTTTATGACAAAGCCCAGATGCTGTAGAAGAGAGACAGTGCGGAGGTGGCCTGTCTGGTTTCCTGTGGAGACTGACCCCTGATGAGCCAGTTGTCCAGGTATGGAAAGACAAATATGCCCTGGACTCTGAGATAGGCCGCTACCACCGCTAGGCATTTGGTGAAAACCCTGGGTGCGGAGGTTAGGCCAAATGGAAGTACTCTGTACTGAAAATGATTTCCTCCCACTACAAATCTGAGATATTGTCTGTGGTCTGGATGAATGAGGATGTGAGTAAAAGCATCCTTTAGGTCTAAGGTGCATAGCCAATCTCACTGCTGGAGGTAGGGCAGCAGTATTCCGAGGGTAAGCATCTTGAACTTTTCCCTCACCAGGAACTTGTTGAGATTTCGCAAGTCGAGGATGGGCCTGAGGCCTCCTGTTTTTTGGTACCAGAAAGTAACTGGAATAGAAGCCTTGCCCTCTCAGGTGGTGGGGCACCGGTTCCACCGCCTGCTCCTTTAGAAGACTTGTCAACTCCTGAAGGAGTAAGTTCCTGTGCAGAGGGAGTCCTGGAGGCTCCCCTTGAAAGTAGGAGGGGAATAACTGGTTGAAGTGGAGCAAACAGCCTTTCTGGACTATGCTGAGCACCCAGGTATCCCCTGTTATGGCTGACCACCTGTGGGCGTACAGGGTCAGCCGGCCTGCTGTGCTGAGAGGGGCCAGCTGAGGAGGAGAGGCTATGCCACTGGAGTCAAAACCCCGCTCCCTGCTGTGCAGGAGCCGGAGCTGGTGGTTTGGGGGTTTTCTGCCTACAGGGCCCATGTCCCTGCCCCTTGGCCTGCTGACCCTGTTGGGGAGCTGTGGAGGCCTGGTATTGAGGGTAAGATTTGTAGGCGAGGACGTCCTCGGGTAAAAAGACTTTTTCCCCGAGCCCTTCTTCTTTTGAGGAGGGGCAGAGGTCTTTCTGGACAGCCTTGTCCTGCTGAGAGTCTCGGACTCAGGTTCTGCAGCCTTTTCAGCCATGGGCTTGCCAAAGAGGTTTTCACCTTGGCAAGGGACATCGACCAACTTGTCCTGCACCCATGGCTCGAGGTCCGATGACTGTAGCCAGGCCTGACGGCGTGCACCGATGCCGGCCGCGGCTACTCGGGCCGAAGCCTCGAAGCCATCATAGGCTGCTCGAGATATAAACTTCAAGCACTCCTGGATCCCAGAAGACAAGGCTTTGAACCTCTGCAAAGGTTCCTCGGAGAGACCAGCAGAGAACCCGGCAATCTCCTTTGCCAGGTCTCGTAGGTACATGCCCATGTACAGCTGGGAAGTCTGGACACAACAAGCAAGCATAGAGCCCTGGAAGCACTTTCTACCGAGGGCATCCAGGTTCCGGGCCTCCCTGCCAGGAGGCACCGAGGAATGCATCTTCTGACTCTTCAGACGATGCATGGCCGATTTCACAACCATGGAGTGGTGCGGCAGCTGTGCCTTCTGGAACCCAGGGCTCTTGCGGACTCGATAAATGGAATCGACCCGCTTGCTAAGAACTGGCATCGAGGCCCTTTGCCTCCCACATGCGGAAGAGCAACCGTTCCAGCATCGGAGGAACCGGTACAGTAAACGCTTCCTTGGCGGGAGAGTCATACTGCAGGGCCTCGAGCTCCTTGGCTGGAGGCTCCTCCTCGGGGTCCGCGGGGAAGGCCAAGGCCTTGGCCATGTCCTGCACGAAGTCCGAGAACTAGCAAGGCGGCGTGACAGGGATGTGGCCTGGGCAAGACAAAAATCCACGTGTATTCCCCATTTCATATAGGGAATGCAAGTATAAGCTCAAAATTGTCCACATCTGAATTTACACCTCCTCCCTGGCACATACATATATTTAAAACATGCTCCTCTTGGCCATCACTTTACAGAAGGTATGAAAAGGGATTATTTCCCTTAATCCCACAATCTTTATTTCCCTCTCCAAATTTAAATGACAAAGATAAAGTCCTCTGTAGTTAGAGGCATCTAGACATCTAGGTTTGCAAAATGGCTCAGATACATGTATAGGTACCAACATTTACAAATGCACATTGTGAAATGCCAGTACAGATTTCCTCTGTTGATTTCACTCACATGTATATTTGGGAAATGGATCCTCACACTGCACATGAACATAAATCCCTGTGTGTTCCTGCACTTCCTTCTGTGTATTTTACAAACAGCTCTATCTTTAGCACGGCTGTTTCTAAAATACCATCAGAAGAGAGTATGTCCCGATCGCAAAGTCTCAATTCTGATCATCACATGCTATCTAAAATGTACCTTCACATTTTATAGCCTAGGCCACGATGCCCTCCCCCATGCTGCCTTACCGCTCCTGTCTTGCTGTTGTCTGTATTGCAGTCTGGAATAATTTTAGACAACTGGACTATCCAGTTATTGATTTTGTCTCGTCTTCGTCGTTCCACTATATAAATATAAGAAAAAAAGGTAACAAAGTACTCTTAACAAGTATTAATGACTAGCTTCATGTTTAATACATTTTAGTACTAAAGTAATAAAATAAAAAGCATTTATAAAGACAACCATCTGCAAAAGCATGTCCTATGCAAGCTTTCCCACAACCACTAAAACATGTCTCTGCTAATGCACTCCTTCCTGCCTCCACCTCCCCTCCATCTCCATTATTCAGGTACTCATCATGCTGTGCTCTTCTCATACCTTCATTGTGCTGTGCTCTTCTCCTCTCATCTCGTGGAGTTCTATTTCCATCCATTTTCCTAATTTTATGATGTGTGAAAAAGGAGAGAGAAAAGGTGATGTTAATTGTTTCGCCAACTCCCCAGTACTGAAAAATTAAATGCTACTTTTATGGGCTGCATACTCTCTCTAGAAGGGACTACTGTCCTTTTCACAGTTCTGATAAGAGTTTCCCTTTGCAAATGAAACCTTTATGATTCCTATGTACTCCTGCTCTATGACTCAGCTCATCACTGCCTCAGTTTAATGGAGGAAAAGTTGAGATGCTTACCTTTAATGGGGGTTCTCAGCAGGAGAATATAGTCACACTTGTGGGGAACATCATCCTAATAGTCCACGTCTAGAACTTCTATGGCATGCACTCCTACTCCTCTTTCAATCTACACTAAGCTGAGTGTTTTCTTTTATGGGACAGGAAGGGAAAAGAGTAACTGTGGCTCTATTCCTCTGCTTTCAATGGAGAATCCTATTACAGGTAAAACAAGTTTGCTTTCTCCATGGACAAGCATAGGAATGCAGACGCACTTATGGTTCTAATATATTCTGTTCTTTTATTCCGCTACAGTTCCAAAACTAAAGTGGTTCGGTGTGGTTTACAATAAAAAGTAAGATTACAGAAGAAAATTAAAAGATTAATCAAAGACCTCCGAAAAAGAGAAATAGAAGAGGACCTCTTAATCTTTAGGAGTAAGTTAGCCCAAAGCTCAGCTGTCTTATATGAAATAGTGTATGCAAATCTTGTTCTTGAGCTAACACCTCTGCTTGATTGAAATAAAAAATGTGCAGGACAACTAACAGTTTGGACTTGACAACTAGAAGTTGAACAACAAGCTGAAGGTTGCGCCACTGAATATAAGGGTTTGTTTATTGGGAAACCTGTAATAGAACCTGGGAGATGGGCAGAGAACAATAGTGAGCAATTAACACAGGTTTAATTTGAGAAACATATAAAGGATCAGCTAGCTACCAGGCAAATAAATTATGAAGGATGGACTGTCTGAAGGCATTGTCCTGCCAGTTTGACAAAAACTGGGAATATTTTCAGAAGCTTTTTGTAGCATGGAAATTGCATAGGAAAGCACATCTGCCAGCCCAGTGTATGGAGAGGATCCTCTTCTCTATGTAAATGGAGTTTGAAGAAGAAAACTGGAAGGACGATGGTTTGATTCAGGTGAAAATTTCAACACTACCCTGGAAAGGGGAATTCTGCATGTTCGGAATACCACTCTGGAAAGAACCAGCTGTAAGAGGGGGTAGTGAATGCGGACTTGAAGTTCATTAACCATCCCTGAGAAAGTGATGGCAGCCACAATAAATTATTTCCAGGAAAGAAATCAGAGTTGGGATGAAAAGGGCAGCAAGGACAATGTTAAGATTCCATAAAGGGAGCAGGCTTTTGAATTGGGAGCTCTGTGTTCATTAGGTCACTTATGAATCCAGAAACTGTAGCAAAACTGATCAGCCATGTACCTGTTCGTGGTAAGCTGTGATGACCGGCAAATGAAGGCATACCAAAAAGGTTTTGAGGTCAGAGTTGGATAAATGTAGGTGGTCAGTAAATCTGATCTAGGATAGCAGAGGGTGTCTTGGCAGTGAGCTTCACATCAATGTGCAAAACTGAAACCATTTCAGCTGGTATGATTTTCTGAAAGAAATTAGGATCAGCTGGACTTCCATAAGAATTGGGAGGTGTTAGATTATTTGCCTTTCAATATCCATGGCATTAATGAGACACACAAACTTAGCATGCAGAAGCTGGCCATTCTGTTGGTTAGGCGGTCCAAATGTGTCACCAAGAACACAATTCGCCCTTTGTGAGAGTAGCCGTGGAAACGAGATCTGGCGTAGCCAATGAGGCGTCACTAGGATTACCTAAAGCCTTGTCCTGAATGATTTTCTGAATGACTCTGGACAGGAGGAAGAACTGTAAAAAAGCATAAAACAGACCCTGGTTACATTGAGTTGAGAGGGCATCCCGAGTCAGCCTGTGTGACATAGATCTCGTGAGGCAGAAGAGGTGATATTTGCTGTTGAGATGTGTGGCAATCAGGTTTACCTTGGGGGGAGACTCCAGCGATAGAATATGTCCCAAGCAACTTTGGTGTTGAGGGACCATTTGTGAAGGTCCAGGTGTTGGCTTAGTTTGTCCCCCAAATGACCGAGGCTGCCCAGAATATCAATAGCCTACAAGATCGTTCTTACTGAGTGACTTGATTTCAAATTCTGATGGCCTCCCAGCAAAGTCTGAGGGAGCTCTTTGTTTATTGACATAGAAGGCAACTTGATTGTTGGTAAAACAAGGAGCACAATGTATATGAGCCATCAAATGAATGTCTGAAGGGGAGTAAAAATGGCATGAAGTTCCAGCTGTTTAATGTAGAGATGCTGCTTCTTTGTCCACAACTTTTTGGGGAGTGGAAATGAAGGCGATATGCTCCCTAGCCAAATGTGGGCATGTCCACATGACATTGAGGTGGACAAAAGGAGCATCCCTTTTACAGGTCAGGGGCCCCATCTATCCCCAACAACTCAAGGCACACCTTATGGTCAGGTTTTATCCCAATTATTCTTTTTTTTAAATTATTTATTTATGCAAGTTTACAATTACAATCAAGCAAAGCTTGTACAGAAAAACTATTACTTGTAAAGCAAATTTTAAGAAAGAAACAATATTCCATAGGAAAATAATAAAAGCTTCAACAAGAGTATAATTAGCCCACTATATTGGGGGAGTAACACAACACAAAGGAGCGAGGGTAGGTGCAGACCTCAATCCCAAACAATGAAACATAGAAAAAGAGCTAATACAACAGCGGTAGGCTGAGCCATAAACCAATTTTAAGACAAACTCCTTACTCAAAGAGGCGAAGATGATATTACTGCATGAGAAGAAACAAACGACGATAACTTCTCTGGTTGAAAAAATACATACTTAGTCTGTCTAAAGTAGATAATACATTTACAGGGAAACCTCAATATAAAAGAAGCACCCATTTGAATCACACCGCCTTTTTTGCGTCTCTCTGGAAACATCTGGGAATACAACAATCTTTTTACCCATAAATGTAACAGAATGTCTCTTAAAATATAATTTCAAAATCCAGTCCCTATCTGATGGAATGGCAAAAAAAACTAACATAGTGGATAGCTTTAAACTTTCTTCCTTCGGTGATTGTAATAAAGCAGAAACATCTAGAACCTCCATTTCCAAAGAACCCACTGCTCTCTGATCTACCTTTTTACCAGCAGGCAAAAAATATGCTTTTACAATTGGAGGAGTTAAATCAGTAGGCACTAATAGGGTCTCATGTATATACTTCTTAAACAATTCTACAGGGGAGATTTCAGGTACCATAGGAAAATTCAATAAGCGCAAATTTGACGCTCGCACATTTTCAATATTCTCCAATTTCACCCTCATTGCCACATTATCCTTCACTATTGAGTCAGTGAGTAATGAAACCTGCTCTATTTTCTGCTCTCCAGTTACCTACTTCTCACATATATCAGCGAATTCGCTACGAAGTCCACCTGATAAAGTCTCCAAATGTTCAAGACGTGAAGTCGTCAATTCCACCTGCTGAATCACGGCAGATGATAACTGGGAGATAGCTTCCCAAATAGTATCCAAGGAAATTACTTTCGGGCACTTCAAAGCAAAACCCTTAACCACAGAAGACAACGAGGAAGGTTCCTGTATGGCTGCTCCTTCAACTCGATGAGCAAGTTGTGCAGTCTCCTGACCCGAGTCACCAACCACGGGAATAATCCCGGATTTCAAAAGTTGGCCTCCAGGCTTTTCCTCCGGCGAGACCCGCTCCTGAGACGCCACTCTCACATCTTCTGGCGAAGTAGCGTCTCCTCTTGCGGGAGGGAGCTCCGGACCAATAACCCGGGACGGAGGATGCCGCTCGTCAGGGGAGAGACACACTTCCAGGGTAAGCAGCTCCGAGTTCACCTCCACCTGGGCTGCAGCACCCGCGCGAATCTCCCCAATCTGTTGCTCAGACAGATGAACAAATCGATCCATCGGACCAGAGGCAATCGCAGGCTTGGGGTCCGCGGGAGGAGCCTTTTGCTTGCCCTTCTGCTTAGGCATTCTCAACACTAAGAAAACGCTACCGCTGCCATCTTAGTTTACAGCCACTCCCCTATCCCAATTATTCTTGAGAGAGAGACTAACTGCCAATTCCACTGACACTTGGTGCCACTGGAATGGTCTCATATGCAATTTTGTGAAGGGAAACACTTGGACAGTAAACACCACGTGGCTCCAGAATTCTGAAAAAAGTACAAGTTGATACTGCAGATGCAGTGGTAAGATGATGGCACATATTTTTATAGCTATGAGCTTGTTGTCCAGCAGGTAAACTGTCTCATGCTGCCTATAAAATGTATGGTTTGCAGGGGAATCAATGTGGATATTTTCTTGCTGATGAGAAACAGCAGATCCTGGAGGATCTACAGTACATGGTGACCTATAGTGAGGCTTGTCATTTCTTGCTGAAGAGATCTCTACTGAAAAGGTCTGCAACCGCCACTGCTAGACACTTGGAGGCATATTTCCCAATGGGATGTCCGAGTGCAATCTGGGACGTCAAAGCCAGAATGTTTGAAAAATAAAAAAAAGCAGGCACGATGTTGGAAACGTGGGCGTGCTCAATATGTATATGTATCAAATGTCTATATAGATGTCCCCAGAACCAAGACATCTAATAGCATAATGGTTAAAATAGTGGTTTAAGAGCAGGATGGTCAGGGTTCAAATCGCAGTGTGGGCATTTGTGATCTAAGGCTAGACACTTAATTTTCCATCTTCTGTACACTCTCGGGATGTTTTAAGGTGACAACAAGCACTCAAAGCCGGTGTGTGCCTGGAGCAGGTATAAACATTGACGTGCCTGCAGACATCTCCAATGTTTCTGAGATCAAATGGGGACGTGAAAGTATACTGCCACTCCTCAGACACGCCTCTACCACACCCCCCATGCCTACTTGGATGCCCCTGCACTGGAGACATCTGTGGATATCATTTGTGGAATGGCTATGGAGACATGTCTGTGATTTTGACGTCCAATTGCATGTCTTCAGATGTTCAAATCACAACTAAACTTTTTAAAATGACTCTCTGGTTAACAGCATGGGTTCAGAGGATCGACCAAAGGATAGTATTTTGCACTAGAAATGTAGATGAAGGAAAATGAACCTGAGAATCTTCCAGTAAGAAGGATGTATAAGTATCTGGATGCAGCAGTTCAAAGACAAGTATTCTCACACTGTGAGGAATTTCCAATCATACCTTGACAAGTTGACTATATGTTATATTTTATGAACTCTAAAAGGAAGTTCTCTTTGGCACGATGCAAGTACTACGATGAACATTAGTTGTAAATTTGAGAGACAGAGATTGCAGTCCATATATCCTGGCTTAGGAGAGAGTTTCATTGCTATTATAGTACGCACAAAACTAACCCATCTAGAGAAATTACCCTTTTAGATAACACCAAAAACAGCAAGTAGAAAGGAAAGATGACCACACATCAATGAAGAGTTAAGATAGTGGATTTATTATGTTTTCATTCAGCAAATCAGCATAGTTACTCACCTGTAACAGGTGATCTCCGGAACAGCAGGAATGTAGTCCTCACATATGGGTATCGTCGGTACCGACGGAGCCTGTGCGGGAACGCTCCCCAGGATCCAATTAGAAAGCTTTTGGGAGCATCCCACAGCGCCTGCATGCTGCCTTCCTGCCTTTCCCAACTGCCTCTCTCCAGTTGAGTTTTAAAACTGAGACAAAGAGAGAGAGAGGGAAAGGGAAAGAGATAGATAGAGAGATACAACTCCTAGAGGAGGTGGGTGGGTTGTGAGGACTAAATTCCTGCTGTTTCCGGAGATCACCTGTTACAGGTGAGTAACTATGCTATCTCCAGGAACAAGCAGGAATGTAGTCCTCACATATGGGGACTCCCTAGCTTCAGATACCAGGGAGAGACCCCAGAAGTTGCATGCCCCTGAACAGGGCTCCACTTCCCCCCATGGATCTCTGGCATCCTACCAGGGATGGTGGGTAGGAGTTGATTAGGTATGGAACAGGTGTTGGAGAACAGCCTGACCAAACAAGGCATCCCGGTGGGAGTCCTTGTCCAAGCAGTAATGGGCTGTGAAGGTATGAACCGAAGCCCAAGTGGCTGCTCGACAGATGTCGTCAATAGACACAGAGTGCAGATGAGCCATTGAGGCTGCCATGGCTCTCACATTGTGAGCTGTGACATGGCCCTCCAGAGGAAGGTTCTTACTCTGATAGGCGAAAGAAATACACTGAGCAATCCAGTTAGACAGTGTTCTCTTGGAGACTGAAGTCCCAAATGAGAAGGATCAAAAGCAATAAAGAGTTGAGAGGACTTTCTATGTTGCTGTGTTCTTTGTTAAGTAAAAGGCTAAAGCTCTTTTACAGTCCAAGGTATGAAGATTCTTCTCTGCATTTGATTCATGAGGCCTTGGAAAAAACACAGGTAGATAGACCACTTGGTTTAGATGAAAAGGCGAGACCACCTTTGGCATAAAGTGTGGATGAGTCCTAAGGACTACCTTGTCATGATGAAACCTTGTATAAGGTGGATCAGCTACTAGCGCTTGCAACTCACTAATGCGACGTGCTTATGTGATTGCAATGAGAAAGATAACCCTCCAAGAAAGGAATTTCAAGGAGGTAGTAGATAAGGGTTCAAAAGGTGACTTCATGAGCTGACCAAGAACCAGGTTTAAGTCCATGCCACCGGTGGTGGCCTAATGGGAGGCTTAGTTAGAAGAAGGCCTCTCATAAATCTTGCTATAAGAGGATGAGAGGAAATAGGCTGTCCATTTAGAGGCTTAAAGGAAGCTGCAATAGCACTCAAATGGACTCTTACTGAATTAGTCTTAAGACCTGCATTGGATAAATGAAGGAGATACTCCAGCAATGATTCCAGAGGTATCGCAAGGGGGTTAAGACCCTTCTGCGAACACCACATTGTAAACCTTTTCCACGTGAAAGCATAGGAGCGTCTTGTGGAAGGTTTCCTGGAAGCAAAAAAAATATCTTTTACTTGCTGAGGGAAATTAAGATCATGGAGATCTACGCCCTGAGATGCAAAGACTGGGGGTTGGGATGCCATAACATTCTGTCCTCCTGAGATAGGAGATCTGGAGCAGACCCTAACTCCAGGGAGGGAGCTTGAGAGAGATGTAGAAGCAGAGGGTACCACACTTACCGTGGCCAATGTGGAGCTATGAGAATCATATGGCCTCTGTCTCTCTGAAGCTTGAACAGGGTTTTGGGAATCAGGGGAATGGGTGGAAATGCATACAGGAAGTCTTGACCCCAGTAAAGGAGGAAAGCATCCCTGGCCTGAACCCCCTGAGCCGGAACTCTGGAACAGAACCGGGGAAGTTTGGCATTCCATGGACTTGCAAAGAGGTCTATGTCCGGGTTCCCCAAATTTGAAAAATCTTGGCCACCTGGTCTGCATGCAGAGACCACTCGTGTGGAAGCAGCACTTGGCTGAGTCTGTCTGTCCAAGAGTTTTGTATGCCTGGAAGATACACTGCCAGGAGATGAATCTGATGCTCTCTGGCGAGGGCCCATAGTCGCAAAGCTTCGTTGCAAAGCGACAGAGAGCCTGGTCCCCCCTGCTTGTTCACATAGAACATAGCTACTTGATTGTCCGTATGAATGAGGACTGTCTTGTAGCTGAGCAGGGTGTGGAACACTTGAAGAGCAAGGAAGATTGCTCTGAGCTCCAAGAAACTGATATGTAGATGAGTCTCCTGTGGAGACCAGGTGCCTTGGGTGGAGAGGTCTTGCAGATGAGCTCCCTAACCCATAGGAGAAGCATCTGTTGTGAGAGCTGCTTGGGGTAAGGGTTGTTGAAACGGGGACCCCAGCAACAGGTTTTGAGTGGACTTCCACCACTGGAGGGACAAAATAAGGCGACTTGTGTTTTCTATTTTGTCTGACAGGCATCCTGATGCCTGGGTCCATTGAGTGGATAAAGTCCACTGGGCTGCCCTCATATGGAGGCAAGCATAGGGAACCACATGCACAGTAGATGCCATGTGGCCTAGTAGTTGTAGCATTTCTCGGGCAGTAAGATGAGGCTTTAGCACTGCTTGAAAAGCTAACTGCACCATGCGAAGGCAGCGTGCCTGGGGGAGATAGGCCCTTGCCTTTCTGGTATCCAGCAAAGCTCATATGAACTCTAAAGACTAAGCGGGAGTTAGACTGGATTTTGGGATGTTTATTACCAGACCCAAATACTGAAGGATACGCATTGTGCAGGAAAGAGAAGTCCTGGCCTCTGACTCTGTTGGGGCTCGAATGAGCCAGTCGTCTAAGTAGGGGAAGACGAATATCCCTAGAGTGCGGAGAAATGCTGCTACCACAGCCATGCATTTCGTGAACACTCTTGGTGCTGAGGCCAGGTCAAAAGGAAGCACCCTGTATTGGTAGTGCTTTCCTTGAAAAAGGAACCGAAGGAACCTTCTGTGCGTTGGATGGATGAGAACATGGGTGTACGCATCCTTGAGATCTAGAGAACAAAGTCAATCCTGACTCTGAAGGTATGGAAGCAGAGTTCCGAGAGAAATCATCTTGAATTTCTCTTTGACAAGGAATTTGTTCAATTCTCTGAGGTCCAAGATAGGTCTGTATCCCCCTGTTTTCTTTGGGATAAGGAAACAGGGGGAGTAAAACCCTGTACCCTGCTGATGGATGGGTACTTATTCTATTGCCCCTTGGGGCAAGAAGCATAGTGACCTCCTGACCTAACAGGTTGATGAGAGAGGTCGGAGAATTGAACTGCCTTATCATTGTGGGAGGGGGCATGCTCGAAAATGAAGCTTGTACCCCGCTCCTTTATGATGGAGGGCGTCCAATGCTCTGCTGTTATCTGCCCCCATCTGGGGGCAAAGTGACACAACCTTCCTGGAATGGTGAAAGGCTCTGGTCCAACGAGAGCCAGGAAGGCTAAGTTCTCTAGCTGAAAGTCAAAGGCCTTGTGGAGGCTGAGACTGCTGAGGCTTAGCAGTCTTTGCTTTTCTTTGTTTGGGTGGTTGCTGACCTTTCCTGACAAGCTGACCTGCAGAACATCCCTGCTGAGAATAAGCAGGGTAATATCTTTTCTTTTTAGAAAAGAATGGTTTCTTGAAAGATTTCTTTCTAGCAGGATCAGCTGTGGACTTGGATAATCTATCCAAGGTGGAGTTGTCAGCATCCAACTCATTGGCCTTTTCCTGCCAATCTTTACCAAACAGGTTCTCACCAGTACAAGGGATATTTCCCAGTTTGTCTTGTACCCAGAGCTCCAGATCAGATGCCTGGAGTCAAGCAATTCTACGTGCACCTATGGCAATGGCAGAGGTTCTGCTTATGCACTCAAAACGGTCAAAAGCTGCACAGTTAACGAATTTAGAAACATCTTGGGCATGTTTGACCAATGTGAGAAAATCCTGTCTTCTATCCTCAGGAAGAAGAGGACTTAAAGCCTCTAAATCACCTGTGACCTCCTTCAGGAACATTCCCATGTATAGACTATAGGAACTGATCCTGGCAGAAAGCATGGAAGCTTAGAAGACACGACGTCCAAAAGCATTCAGAGTTCTGCACTCATGTCCTAGAGGATAAAGAGGCAAGCCTCTTTGCACTCTTGATCCTTCTCATAGCTGATTCCACTACAATAGAGTGGTGAGGAAGCTGAGTTTTTTGGAAACCAGGACAAGGAGGGACTCGATACAGAGTATCCAGTCTACGAGAATGAGGAGAGGTGGTAAGAGGTGTCTCCCACATTCTTAACATGAGATCATGCAAAATCTCATGGATGGGCAAGGTAGCTGCCTCCTTAGGAGTTTTGGGATATTGTAAAATTTCCAACTCCTTTGCTCTGGGCTCTGTTTCAGGGGCCACAGTAATGGAGAGACCCCGAGCCACCTCCCTGATAAAATTCTGAAAGGAAATATCCTCTGGAGGAGACATCCTACGCTTAGGGGAAGAGGGCTCCTGTGGGAGAAGCATTCCTGCATCAACAGAACTGTCAGAATCCTCAGATTCCTCTGAGGACTCGAAATACCGTCTGTCCGGATGCTCTTGAAGAGCCCGATACCCGTATCGACCGAAGTCGGTACCGGGAGTAATCGGTACCGGAAAACATCGGATGACTGGGTATCGGCAATGCAGACACCGATGCCGATGTCGATGCTATCGGTACCGGTACCGATGCCGGGGTCGGTGCCAGTACCGGTTGTATTGTCTGTCCCGGTTCCGAGGTCGTCGATGCCAGAAGGAGAGCCACCAGACTGCGCTGAATGGACGGGACTCTCTAGTCTATCGATGCTGCCGATGCCTAGATGTCGGTACCGGAGAGAATCACCGGTACCCCAGAGCATGGCACCAGTAGTTCTGCCGAGGTTGAGGCCTCGAGAACATCCCGGAGCCCCGATAGTGCTTTGGAAGCCGAAGCCTCCCGCCGGGGCAATTTTGCCGGTGCAGAATCCTCAAGGGCAACGCCCTGAGGCATCTCGATGCTTAGAAGATCTACCCTTTGAGGACCTGCTAGACTTATGTTTAGTTACCTGAGATCCACGGGAGGAAGACAAAGCCCTGGAAGACGTCGATGCCACCGAAGCTGCATCAGAGGGACAGGGTACTGAGCTTGGCAGCTCGGTTCTGTCGACCTCTCTTGGACATCATGGCACAGGCCATACATTCCGAGATGGAATGGTCAGGACCTAAACATTTCAGACACCACTCATGGGTGTCGGTGACCGAGATGGTACCGCTGCACTTGGTGCACTTTTTAAACCCTGAGGAGGGTTTCTCCATTATGGAAAAAAAAAAATCCTGAGCCTAAGGCCCAAGATGGCACGTGCACCTGGAAAAAATGGGAAAAGTACTAAGAATTATTTTTTTTTTTTAAAGAAAAGAAAGAAAAACCGGCGGTACCGCTAAAGCGTCGAGGAAGGCAGACTCGACCACAAAAAAAAGAAAAAACTTTCTGTGGTGACAGGAAGATGACCTGCTGGCTCCGCAGAAAACGAAGAACTGGAGAGAGGCAGTTGGGAAAGGCGGGAAGGCAGCATGCAGGCGCTGTGGGATGCTCCCAAAAGCTTTCTAATTGGACGCTGGGGAGCGTTCCCGCGCAGGCTCCGTCGGTACCGACGATACCCATATGTGAGGACTACATTCCTGCTTGTTCCTGGAGATATATCTAAAACCCTACAAGACCATGTTTTGTCATATATGCCCTTCCTCTGGTGGTGATCTTAAAATAATCATATTAATAAAACAATAAAATCTTATTCATAACAGTTAGGCTACAGACAGGCTAAATCATATTTTAGGAGACATGGCACAATATAAAAAGAAATATACTATAATACTAACATTCCTAGGAATAATCATGAATATAAAATGATTAAAAAACAAAATAAGGAATCATATAAAACATACAAATCATATTAAAAGAAGCATACAAGGAACAGCATGGAGCGTTACTTGAACACCGTAATTTGATTCTTAGGATCTTATACACTAATATACTAGCAAAGTAGAAAGACTAGGGGACACTCAATGAAGCTGCAAAGAAGCTACAATGTCGCACATTTAAAACACATTGGAGAAAATATTTG
Source organism: Ichthyophis bannanicus (assembly GCA_033557465.1). Lineage (NCBI taxonomy): Eukaryota > Metazoa > Chordata > Amphibia > Gymnophiona > Ichthyophiidae > Ichthyophis > Ichthyophis bannanicus. The sequence continues at coordinate 254,705,047 of CM066044.1, forward strand.
TTCACTCAATGTGCAATCAAACTTTGGAATTCCTTGCCAGAATATGCAGTAAAAGCTGTTAGTGCAGCTGGGTTTAAAAGAGGTTCGGACAAGTTTCTGGATGAAAAGTCCATAAACCATTATTAAAATGGACTGGGTAAATTCACTGCTTACCCCTGGGATAAGTAGCATAGAATCTGTCTACCTTTTGGGGACAGCATAGTTACTAACCAGTAAGAAGTGTTCTCCAGGGCCATCAGGAATCAGTCCTCATATATGGGTGACATTTGAGCAGACGAAGCCCTCACAGAAGCATCTTCCCAGCTTTCAAAGAAAGCCTTTGGGAAATGCCACCATGCATTTGTGGTCCCCTTCCCGCCCAAGGGTGCCATCTTGCTCAGTCAGATGACATAGCTAAAGCAGACAAAAGGAGATGGCAAAAAAAGTACAGCAACTCCAAGGGGAGGAGGGAGGGTTGTGAGGACTGATTCCTGCTGTCCCTGGAGAACACCTGTTACAGGTGAGTAACTATGCTTTCTCCAGGAACAAGCAGGAAGTCAGTCCTCACATATGGGACTCCCTAGCTACAGGCTACTGAGAAACTGTAGAAAAAAAGCACGACCCAGCAGTGAGCAGCCGCAAGCAAATCTGAGGACAGACTCTGAGGACTTCAGTGTCCAGAGAGAACCATGGCTCTGGTAGCCTGAACAAGGGTCAGAGGGCAGGAATTGCCTAAACCCTGAACAGATTACAGAGTAGGGCATGGCCGAAGCCACTGTCCCATCGGGACTCCCTCTCCAGGCAATAGTAAGCTGCAAACGTGTGAACGGAAGATCAGGTGGCGGCCCAGCAGATGTCCACCATAGGGACAGAGCGTAGGCTTGCAAATGAAGCTGCCATAGCCCTGACATTGTGCGCTGTGACTCAGCGTTCCAACGGTAGCCCAGCCAAGTCATGGGCGAAGGCGATACAGTCCACCACCCAGATGAATAGGGTGCGCTTAGTGACAGCCTCCCCCAGACAACTGGGGTCATAAGAAACGAAAAGCTGTGAGACTTTATGGTGGCCCTGAGTTCGCTGCAGGAAGAAGGACAGGGCCCTTTTACAGTCCAGATTATACAGAATCGCTGCCGCCTTGTTGGTGTGGAGCTGTGGAAAGGTGGGGAGCACCACCTCTTGGTTGAGGTGGAAGGCAGACATCACATTCGGAAGGAATTTAGGGTGGATGCGAAGCACAACCCTATTCTTGTAGAACCTGGTGTAAGGTGGCTCGGCACACCAAGGCTTGGAGTTTGCTGACTCTGCGGGCAGAGGTGAGTGCCACCAGAAAGACAACCTTCCAAGATAGGTACCGCATATGGCAGGTATCCAAGGGTTCAAAAGGCGGCTTGGTAATCTGTATCAGAACCACATTGAAATCCCATTCCGCACAGGGCAGCCAGATGGAAGGCTTAGAGAGCAGCAAGCCCCGCATGAAGCGGGTGATGAGGGGCTGGATAGAAAGAGGCTGGCCCTCTATGGAGTGATGATGCGCGGAGTGTGCGCTCAGGTGTACTCTAACGGAGTTGGACTTAAGACCAGCCTGTGAGAGGTGAAGCAAATATTGTAGCACCATGTGCACCTTTCAAGAGAACAGGTCAAGCCATTGCTCTGCGCATCAAACTGAAAACCTGCACCACTGAGGGAGTAGGGCCTGGTGCAGTGGAGTTCGAGGGGGCTCTCCTGAGAAAGAAGGAGAGGGCTGCTTGTCCAGGTGAAGGGGTAACCCTCCCAGACCATCTGGAGTGTCCACCTGTGGCCTACCTGTGGACAAAAAGGGACAGGCGCCCTCCTGTTGGTAGTTGATTGGCTATGCCTTGGCAGTCAAAACCTCGACCCAGTCTGGGTTGGGGCTGGTGTTTGGGGCTTGAGGCCCTTGGGCTTACATGGGCCCTGGCCTTTCCCTTGCTCTGGTGACCCTGTGGAAGGGTCTGGATGGCTGAGTAAGGGGGATAGCCCCCGTAGGGCTGGTCCTTTCTGTGAAAGGGAGGCCTCTTCCCAGGCGTTTTCTTTCGGGGAAGAGCAAAGGTCTTTCTCGAGAGCAGAGTTCTGGTGACATATTCTGTCTCAATTTTGGCCGCCTTGTCCTCAATTGGCATGCCAAAGAGGTTTTCCCCGAGGCAAGGGACGTCAAGGAGTTTCTCCTGGACCCATTGTTTGAGATCAGATGCCTGGAGCCAGGGCTGGCATCAGGCACAGATGCCTGTGGCGGCCACCCTTACACTAGACTCGAAGCCGTTGTAGGCCACTCAAGACAGGTACTTCGAGCAGTCACCGACAGATCTCATGAGGGTTGGGAAGTGCTGGAGGTGCTTCCCGTCGAGGCCTGCCATGAAGCCTCCGAGTTTCTTGGTGAGGCCTTGGAGGAACATGCCCATATACAGTTGGTAGGTCTGTATGTGGCATGCCAGCATTGAGCCCTGGTAACATTTCCATCTGAGGGCACGAGACTCCTTGCCTGGGGACACTTATGAGTGGGTCTAAAGGCTCTTTTGTTGGCGCATGGCTGACTTGACCACCATGGAGGTGTGAGGGAGTTGTGCCTTCCAGAACCCTGGAAGTTATCAATGTACTTGTTTACTGTACATTACCAAGTTTAAGTTACAATGTAAACCGATTTGACTGAAATGATAAAATGGTATATCCCCCCCCCTTAAATAAATAAATAATAAACCTCGCTGGACCCAGTACATGGTATCCAGGCGTTGGCTGACAATCGGCACAGATGCCAGTGTCTCCCACATCCGGAGGAGTTGACCGAGGATGCGGGGGAACAGGGACTGTGAGGCCTCCTTAGGTGGGGCCTCGTACTGGAGGATTTCAAGCTCCTCCATACGAAGGCCCACTTCTGACTCTGTTGTGAGGAGAGAGCCTTCGTCATGTCCCAGACGAACTCGAGGAACAAGGTATCCTTGGGTGAGGGCCAGTGGAGACGGGTCCAAGGGGAGGTCCCGTGTGTCCGTGGATGTCTCAATGCCAGACTTCCAGTCAGAGTAGTACATCAAGGACTCAAGGCCCGGAGGTACTGACAGTGCTTTGGATGGTTAAGGATGTGTGTATAGGCGTCTGAGATTCAAGGAGCATAAACAATCTTCCTACAGGAGATATCCCTTGGAACCTTGCTGCCTTATTTTGAACTTTTCCTTGACCAGGAAGCAGTGGAGGTCCCATAAGTCCAGGATGGGCTGGAAGCCCCCACTCTTCTTGGGGACAAGGAAGTAGCAGGAGTAGAATCCTCTGCCTAGGAGAGGTTGGGGAATGGGCTCTATTGCTTGATCCTCAAGCAAAACCTTGAGGTCCTTTTGCAGAAGCTCCCTGTGCAAGGAGTCCATGGGTAATTCCCCTGGGTAGAAGGGAGTAAGCAGCTGGGCAAAGTGGAAGAGATAACCTTCCCTGACCACCTGCAACACCCAGGCGGTCTCTGGTGATGTTGGCCACTAGTGTGCAAAGTGGGCCATCCGTCCTCCCGTGTACCTTGGGAATGTACCTCCTGGGGGAGGGAGGCTATGCCCAAGGAGTCAAAAGCTCCCTCCAGGCTGCGGCTGGGGTGGGTGATGGCCAAAATGTCCCCAAGCCCTTAGGAAAGGGAAAAGAGCACACTTTTACCTTAAGGGAGAGAAGCAGCAGGCGGGGATGTGAAACACAAAATGTTTTGAAACAGGAAAAAAACTCACCTAGTGAATAGCTGCAGGCCACGCCCCAGCTTAGGAACAAGCTGTAGGGTTAATGAAGACCAGCTGGGGAAGCACCACGTGATCACTGCTCAGACACGTGCAAAGGGAGTTCCCAGAGGATTACAAAAGGAAAGGAGCAGTAACAGAGAGCAGATGAAGCAGACGGAGCACATGCAGCAGATGCAGCACATGGAACACAGACACAGAGAGGAGAGAGCTGAGTCAGAGAGTTCAGACAGTGTTGAGGAAAGTCTGAAGCTCAGCTTGCTTCCTGAGGCATACTCTGATGCCGATGCTAATGCTGAGGTTGAGAAGCAGCATTACAGGAAGAAGGGAGTTCCCAGGGGAGGAGCTACTGGAGACTCAGAACGGAGCAGGAATCCTAACGTGCTGGAGGGAGGAAAAAGCTCTCGGGTATCTGAAGTGAGAGGTATTTCCCAGGACAGCCCAGCCTTAGAGGAAACTGCTAGAGTATTCAAAGGAACAAGCCACAAAGCAGGGAGGTTTGCTTTGGAACCTGGAGGCAGGAGATTTCCTTTGGAGGGAGCTTTGAATGAGGACAGTTTTACTACAAGCCAAAGGCTTGGTAAAAACCCATCTGATAACAGGAGAACCGTGAGTAACCCTCTGTCTAACAGAAAGTTAAACCAGCTGAAAGCATTAAGCCACTCATGGAGAGAAAGAATTGCCAGTATGTGCTAAGCAGCCTAGAGACAGAAAAACCTCTGGTTGGAAGGAAATTCTTAAACTTTTAGAAAGTGTAGAGCCGGGTATTACCAGGAGGAGTTTTAATCCTGATGTACAAGAGCCAGACACTGAAGATATGGAGATAGGAAGTTATCCTTCTGACAGTGAATGTGAATGCCCAATGGAATGTGCTATATGTTACAAGACAAGCGTTTGAGCCCTGGAAAGGGGAAAGCTCAAACAGCTGCCTTTGCTAGTTGAAAGGTGTAAACAGGCTGGACTGTGTTTTAAAAGCCTTGTTTCCTTTTAGAAATGTTCCTGGAATAAAGCCAGAAAGTGCTTGTATGTGAAGAAGTTTTAGCAAGGCAAACTAGCACTTGTGTTAAAGAGGCTAGGAGAAGTAATGAAGCCTTTGTTCATGAAGCCTGGAACTGACTGAAGTTAATTGTATCAGGAGAAGAAAATCCTTTTTTACTTTCTTGTTTTGCGTTGAGCTTTATACAAGCTCTATTTTGGAGAAGCAGTGAAAATCAATAAATTTCCTGTGTTAGCCTTAAAGCCTCTCGGACTTTCATTTTTACATGAGAACCCACAACTACAAAATAAAGAGGTGACGCGCCCTATATTAGGCGACCGCCTAGGGTGGCCATTAGGGTGCGGGTAGATCACAGGTGCTGTTTGGTGTTTGGGGGCCAGGCCGCTGGCTCTTGGTCTGCTGCCCCTGTGGGAGAGTGTGAAAAGCCTGAAACTTGGGGAAATTTCCATAAGCCTGATTGGTCTTTGGGTGGAAGGGCTTTTTCCCCTGAAGTCTTCCTACGGGAAGGTTCGGACACTTTCTTAGAGAGCCTGGTTCTGGACAAATTCATTTTTCCAGCCCGTCCGCCTTCTCCATCATGGGCTTGCCAAAGAGATTCTCCCCCTTGGCAAGGGACATCGGCTAGCTTGTCCTGAACCCACTGCTCCAAGTCGGAGGACTGTAGCCAGGCAAGGCATCGGGCACTAAAGCCCACAGCAGTTACCCGTGCCACCGACCTGAAGCCGTCGAAGGTTACCCAAGTTTAAAACTTAGAGTACTCCTTGATTGATGACACCACGCTCAAGAGGTTCTCCTAACTCAGGCGAGAACCCGGCGAGCTCCTTCACCAGGTCTCTGAGGTACATGCCCATGTACAGCTGGTATGCCTGGATCCAGGCTGTGAGCATGCAGCCCTGAAACATTTCTGGCCAAAAGCATCCATGGTGCGTGCCTCCCTGCTGCAAGGCACCGAGGAGTGCATCTTCTGGCTCTTAATGCAACACATAGCCGACTCCACAACCATGGAGTTATGAGGCAGTTGTGTTTTCTGGAAAGAGTAGTTACTCACCTGTAACAGGTGTTCTCCAGGAGCAGCAGGAATCAGTCCTCACATATGGGTGACATCGGCGCCGAGAGAGCCCCCGTGTGGAACATTTCCCCAGCTTTCAAAGAAAGCCTTTGGGAATGCAGCACGCCTGCACGGTCCCCTTCCCGTTCAAGGGTGCCATCTTGCTCAGTCTGATGACATTGCTAAAAGACAGCAAAAATCAAAATAAAGGATATGACTGCAACTCCAGGGGAGGAGGGAGGGTCGTGAGGACTCCTGCTGCTCCTGGAGAACACCTGTTACAGGTGAGTAACTACTCTTTCTCCAGGACCAAGCAGGAAGTCAGTCCTCACATATGGGACTCCCCAGCTCTAGGCTACCGGAAACCCAAAGCTGAAAAAATGTCTCCCTCTCAAGAGCCTCAGCATCCGTGATAAGAATATCCTCTGAGAACGCTCCCGTACGGTAGCCCAACACAAGGGCCAGAGGGTAGGAGTTGCCTAAACCTCAAAGAGATTACGGAGTACTGCCTGTCCGAAAGCACTGTCTCTACGGGACTCTCTCTCGAGGAAGTAGTGGGCTGCAGACCAAGTAGCAGCCCGGCAGATGTCTGTCAACGGAACAGAGTGGAGATGAGCTACTGACGCGACTTTCGCCCTGACACGGTGGGCCGTGACTCAACCCTGCAAGGAGAGGCCGGCTGACCTGTACGCCCAGGCGATACAATCTGCTACCCAAGGGGACAACGTACGCTTGGAGACAGGTAACCCCAATTTATTAGAGTCAAAGGATACGAAGAGCTGAGTAGCCCTTCGATGTCCCTTCGTACGTTCTATGTAAAAGGACAGCGCCCTCTTACAGTCCAGAGTATGCAAGACTGTCTCAGCCCGGCTGGTATGTGGCCTGGGAAAGAATGTTGGAAGAACCACCTCCTGGTTGAGGTGGAAAGAGGAGACAACTTTTGGAAGGAACTTTGGATGAGTCCGAAGGACCACCCTGTTCCTATAGAACCGTGTATATGGTCTATCAGAAACCAGAGCTTGTAGCTCACTCACACGTCTGGCTGAGGTAAGAGCTACCAGGAAGAGCGCCTTCCAAGAAAGGAAACGTAAATGGCAAGTAGCCATCGGCTCAAACGGTGGGCGAGTAAATTGCCGCAAGACCACGTTCAAATCCCACTCAGTGGCTGGTGGATGAATTGGAGGCTTGAGCAGAAATAGGCCTTTGAGGAAGTGGGACACCAAGGGGTGGACGGACAGAGACTGACCCTCCACTGGTGAGTGGTGTGCTGAAAGAGCACTGAGGTGGACCCAAACAGAGTTGGACTTAAGGCCTAGGTCTAACAGGTGAAGTAGGTATTGTAGCACTACTGGCACTAGGCAGGAGAAAGGATCTTCATCGCGCTGAGCACACCATATTGTGAACCTACGCCACTTGAGTGCATAGGACTTTCTAGAGGCCAAGACCACCTCCTCAACTTCCCTAGGTAGAAGTAAGGGAGCTAGCACTACCCTTTCAGCAGCCAGGCCATCAGATTGAGGGATCTGAGATTGGGGTGCAGAAGGGAACCCTGATCCTGAGATAGGAGATCGGGTTGCAACCACAGAGGGAATGGAATTTCCACCGCCAACTGCAGAAGATGTGGAAACCACAGTTGCCTCGACCATCTGGGGGCTACCAGAATCACCGAGGCCCTGTCCCTTAGAATCGTGAACAGAGTTCGGGCCACCAGGGGCGTGGGAGGAAACGCGTACAGGAGGCCTGTAGACCAAGAGATCAGAAACACATCTGCTGCCATTCTCAGGGGATGCAGCTGTCTGGAGCAAACCCTGGGCAGCTGACGGTTCAGTGGACTTGCAAAGAGATCGATTGATGGAAGTCCCCATCGCAGAAACATCTGGCAATGTGCACCCCAGCCCCTTAAAGAAGCATCGGTCGTCAGCACCCTTGTGTGTACCGGGGTCTGAAAGGGTACTCTACTGAGGTTTGGGAGATGCAGCCACCACTGCAAGGAGTCCAAGAGTGGTTTGGACACCATTACTGTGTCTCGGAGGTCGCTTGTGGCCTGCGTCCACTGAGCTCTGAGGCACCACTGAGCTGCCAGCATGTGCAGACCAGCATTCGGTGTCACATGTACTGTGGATGCCATGTGGCCCAGGAGCCGCAGGAATTGCTTGGGGGAAACCCGAGAATTGCCTTGGAACTGGTTAGCCAAGTCCATCAATCTGTGGGCCCTGTCCTCAGGCAAGTAAGCCCTTGCCTGCAGAGTGTCTAATCTTGCCCCTATAAACTCTAGGTTCTGTGAGGGGAGCAAAGTGGACTTTGCATGGTTCATGACAAAGCCCAAATGCTGGAGAAGAGAGACAGTGCGAAGAGTGGCTTGTCTGGCCTCCTGGAGAGACTGACCCCTGATGAGCCAGTCGTCCAGGTATGGGAAGACAAAAATTCCCTGATTTCTGAGAAAGGCCGCCACCACCGCCAGGCATTTGGTGAATACCCTGGGGGCGGAGGTTAGGCCAAAGGGAAGTACTCTGTACTGGAAATGGTTTCCTCCCACCACAAGTCTGAGATATTGTCTGTGGTCTGGATGAATGAGGATGTGCGTATAAGCATCCTTTAGGTCTAAGGAGCATAGCCAATCTCCCTGCTGGAGGTAGCGCAGCAGTATTCCAAGGGTAAGCATCTTGAACTTTTCCCTCTCCAGAAAGCATAGTTACTCACCTGTAATAGGAGATCTCCGGGAACAGCAGGAATTTAGTCCTCACATATGGGTATCGTCGGTACCGACGGAGCCTGCGCGGGAACGCTCCCCAGCGTCAAATCAGAAAGATTTTGGGAGCATCCCACAGCACCTGCGTGCTGCCTTCCCGTCTTTCCCAACTGTCTCTCTCCAGTTGAGTTTTAAAGCTGAGACAAAGAGAGAGAGAGGGAAAGGAAAGAGAGAGAGATAGAGAGATACAACTCCTAGGGGAGGTGGGTGGGTTGTGAGGACTAAATTCCTGCTGTTCCCGGAGATCACCTGTTACAGGTGAGTAACTATGCTATCTCCAGGAACAAGCAGGAATCTGGTCATCACATATGGGGACTCCCTAGCTTTGGGTGCCAGGGAGAGACCCCAGAAGTTGTGGATGGTGGGCAGGAGTTGATTAGGTATGGAACAGGTGTTTGAGAACAGCCTGACCGAACAAGTCATCCCGGCGGGAGTCCTTGTCCAAGCAGTAATGGGCTGTGAAGGTATGAACCGAGGCCCAAGTGGCTGCTCGACAGATGTCGTCAATAGACACAGAGTTCAGATGAGCCATTGAGGCTGCCATGGCTCTCACATTGTGAGCTGTGACATGGCCCTCCAGAGAAAGGTTTTTACTCTGATAGGCGAAAGAAATACACGGAGCAATCCAGTTGGATAGTGTTCTCTTGGAGACTGGCAGTCCCAAATGAGAAGGGTCAAAAGCAACAAAGAGCTGAGAAGACTTTCTATGTTGCTGTGTCCTCTGTAGATAAAAAGCCAGACCTCTTTTACAGTCCAGGGTATGAAGATTCCTCTCTGCACTTGATGCATGAGGTCCTGGAAAAAGAGACAGGTAGGTAGACCTCCTGGTTGAGGTGAAAAGGCGAGACCACCTTAGGTATAAAGTGTGGATGAGTCCTTAGGACTACCTTGTCATGATGAAACCTTGTATAAGGTGGTTTAGCTACTAGTGCTTGCAACTCACTAATGCGGCGTGCTGAGGTGATTGCAATGAGAAAGATAACCTTCCAAGAAAGAAATTTCAAGAAGGTGGTAGCTAAGGGCTCGAAAGGTGGCTTCATGAGCTGCCCAAGAACCAGATTCAAGTCCCATGCCACCGGAGGTGGTCTAATGGGAGACTTAGTTAGAAGGAGGCCTCTCACGAATCTTGCTATAAGAGGATGAGAGGAAATAGGTTGTCCATTTACAGGTTTAAGAGAAGCTGCAATAGCACTCAAATGGACTCTTACTGAATTTGTCTTAAGGCCTGCATTAGACAAATGGAGAAGATATTCCAGTAAAGATTCTAGAGGTATAGCAAGGGGGTTAAGACCCTTTTCTGAACACCAAACAGTGAACCTTTTCCACTTGAAAGCATAAGAACGTCTAGTAGAAGGTTTTCTAGAAGCATAAAGAACATCTTTCACCTGCTGAGAAAGATGAAGATCTTCGAGATCTAGGCTTTCAGCAACCAAGCCCTGAGATGCAGAGACTGGGGATTGGGATGCCATAACATTCCGTTCTCCTGAGATAGGATATCTGGGCAGACCCTAACTCCAGAGAGGGAGCTTGAGAGAGATATAGAAGCAGAGGGTACCACACTTGCTGTGGCCAATGTGGTGCTATGAGAATCATGTGGCCTCTGTCTCTCTGAAGCTTGAAAAGGGTTTTGGGAATTAGGGGAATGGGTGGAAAGGCATACAGGAAGTCTTGACCCCAGTGAAGGAGGAAAGCATCCTTTGCCTGAGCTCCCTGAGCCGGAGTTCTGGAACAGAACCGGGGAAGTTTGGCATTCCACGGACTTGCAAAGAGGTCTATGTCCGGGGTTCCCCAAAGCTGAAAAATCTTGGCCACCTCGTCTGCATGCAGAGACCACTCATGTGGAAGGAGAACTCGACTGAGTCTGTCTGTCCAAGAGTTTTGAACGCCTGGAAGATACACTGCCAGAAGATGGATGTGATGCTCTCTGGCGAGGGCCCACAGTCGCAGAGCTTCGTTGCAAAGCGACAAAGAGCCTGTTCCCCTCTGCTTGCTCACATAGAACATGGCTACTTGATTGACCGTATGAATAAGGACTGTTTTGTAGCTGAGCAGGGTGTGGAACACGCAGAGCAAGGAAGATTGCTCTGAGCTCCAAGAGATTGATATGTAGACAACTCTCTTGTGGAGTCCAAGTGCCCTGGGTGGAGAGGTCTTGCAGATGAGCTCCCCAACCCATTGGAGAAGCATCTGTTGTAAGAGTTGCTTGGGGCAGAGGTTGCTGAAAGGGGGACCACCAGCAACAGGTTTTGAGTGGACTTCCACCATTGGTGAGACAAAATGAGACAACTTGTGTTTGCTATTTTGTCTGACAGGCAACCTGATGCCTGGGTCCATTGGGTGGATAAAGTCCACTGAGCTGCCCTCATGTGAAGGCGAGCATATGGTACCACATGCACGTAGGATGCCACGTGGCCTAGCAACTGTAACATTTCTCGAGCAGTTAAAAAGGGCTTTAGGGCTGCTTGAGAAGCTAACTGCACCAAGCGAAGGCAATGGGCTTGGGGAAGGTAGACCCTTGCCTTTGTGGTATCCAGCAGGGCTCCTATGAACTCTAGAGACTGAATAGGAGTTAGACTGGATTTTGGGATGTTTATGACCAGCCCTAAATACTGAAGGATACGCATTGTGCAGGATAGAGAAGTCCTGGCCTCTGACTGTGTTGGAGCTCGAATGAGCCAGTCGTCCAAGTAAGGGAAGACGAATATTCCCAGAGTGCGTAGAAATGCTGCTACCACAGCCATGCATTTTGTGAACACCCTTGGTGCAGAGGCCAGACCAAAAGGAAGCACCCTGTATTGGTAGTGCTTTCCTTGAAACAGGAACAGAAGGAACCTTCTGTGGGTTGGATGGATGAGAAAATGGGTGTACGCATCCTTGAGATCTAGGGAACAAAGCCAATCCTGACTCTGAAGGTATGGAAGCAGAGCTCCGAGAGAAATCATCTTGAATTTCTCCTTGACCAAGAATTTGTTCAATTCTCTGAAATCTAAGATAGGTCTGTATCCCCCTGTTTTCTTTGGGATAAGAAAATAAGGGGAATAGAACCCTGTGCCCTGTTGATGAAGAGGCACTTCTTCTATTGCCCCTTGGGCAAGAAGGGTGGTAATCTCCTGACCTAACAGGTCGATGAGAGAGGTCGGAGAATTGAACTGCTTCACTATTGTGGGAGGGGGCATGCTTAAAAAATGAAGTTTGTACCCCTCTCTTATGATGGAGAGTGTCCAACGCTCTGCTGTTATTTGCCCCCATCTGGGAGCAAAATGGCATAACCTTCCTGGAATGGTGGACGGTTCTGGTCCTTCCAGAGCCAGAAAGGCTAAGTTCTCTAGCTGAAAGTCAAAGGCCCTGAGGAGGCTGAGGCTGCTGAGGAGGCTGAGGCTGCTGAGCCGGTTGAGGCCTAGCAGCCTTTGCTTTCTTCTGTTTGGGTGGTTGCTAACGTTTGGTTGAAAACTAACCTGCAGAAGATGCCTGCTGACCATAAGCAAGATAAAATCTCTTCTTCTTAGAAAAAGGTGTTTTCTTGAACAACTTTTTCCTAACAGGATCAGCAGTAGACTTGGATAGTCTATCCAAAGTGGAATTTTCAGCATCCATCTCATTGGCTTTTTCTTGCCAATCTTTACCAAACAGGTTCTCACCAGTACAAGGGATATTCCCCAATTTATCTTGTACCCAGAGCTCTAAATCAGATGCTTGGAGCCAAGCAATTCTACGTGCACCTATGGCAATAGCCGAGGTTCTGCTTATACATTCAAAGCAGTCGAAGGCTGCACGGTTGGAGAATTTAGAGACATCTTGGGCATGGTATCTAACCTACGAGAATGAGGAAAGGTGGTAAGTGGTGTTTCCCACATCCTCAGCATGAGATCATATAAAATCTCATGAATGGGTAGGGTAGCTGCCTCCTTAGGAGTTTTGGAATATTGTAAAATATCCAACTCCTTGGCCGTTGGCTCTGTCTTAGGGGTCACAGTGATGGACAGGCCCCGAGCCACCTCTCGGATGAAGTCTTGGAAAGACATGTCCTCTGGAGGAGACATCCTGCGTTTAGGGGAGGACGACTCCTGTGGAAGCATCATCGCTGCATCGACAGAACTTTCAGAATCCTAGTATCGTCTGTCTGGATGCTCTTGCCTAGCCCGATACCCGTACCGAGCAAAATCGGTATCGGGAATAATCAGTATCGGGAATGACCGGTACCGGGGAATTGGTACCGGCAAGCATCGAAGGACAGGGTACAGGCATAGCAGGCATCGACACCGATGTCGATGCTATCGGTACCGGTTGCCGGTACCAGTGGAGTTGTCTGTCGCGGTACCAAGGGCGTCGATGCCACAAGGAAAGCCGCTAGACTGCGTTCTATGGACAGAATTCTCTGGTCCATAGACGCTGCCAATGCCTGGAAATCGGTACCAGTGGAAACTGCCGGTACCCCAGAGCATGGCACCAGGAGATCTATCAAGGCCGAGCCATGGTGCAGAATCCTCGAGGGCAACGCCAGAGGCATCTCGATGCTTAGAAGGCATCCCCGCCGCTTTGACCCGGTGAAAAGCGGGATATAAATACAGTTAAATAAACAAATAAATTGGAAGGAGTGGCGGCCTAGTGGTTGGGGTAAGGTACTACAGGCCGGAAGGTCGGTGGTTCAAATCCCACTAGAGGACAGCAACCTTGGGCCGGAAGGACTGGGGTTTCTAGTCCCACAGGTGCTCCTTGTGGTCTTGGGCAAGCCACTTAACCCTCCATTGCCCATGTTCCCTGTAAGTATTAGTGTATGTGTCTCATATCCCCTCGTGTTAAATGTATCCCCAACCGCTTTGACCCGGTGAAAAGCGGGATATAAATGCAGATAGATAAAATAAATAAATAAATAAATAAATAAATAAGATCTACCCTTTGAGGACCGGCTAGACTTATGTTTAGTTACCTGAGATCCACGGGAAGAAGCAGCAGCCCTGGAAGATGTTGATGCTATCGAAGCTGCATCAGAGGGAAACAGGGTACTGAGCTTAGTAGCTCGGTTCTGTCGACTCCTTTTAGACATCATAGCACAGGACACACAATCTGTGATGGAGTGGTCAGGACCTAAACATTTTAAACACCATTCATGGGTGTCGGTGACGGAAATGGTACCGCCACATTTTGTGCACTTTTTAAAACCTGAAGCAGGTTTTTCCATATTAAAGGAATTTCTGGGCCCTAAGGCCCAAAAAGACAGGTGCACCTGAAGAAAGTAAAAGAAGGGAAAAAATAAATTAAAAAAAAAAAAAAAGAAATACCGGCGGTACCGGTAGAGCGTCGGGGAAGGCAGACGCGACCACAAAAAGAAATAAGGAAATTCTTCTGCGGTGACAGGAACACGACCTGCTGGCTCCGCGGAAAAAGAAGAACTGGAGAGAGACAGATGGGAAAGATGGGAAGGCAGCACGCAGGCGCTGTGGGATGCTCCCAAAAGCTTTCTGATTGGACGCTGGGGAGCGTTCCCGCACAGGCTCCGTCGGTACCGACGATACCCATATGTGATGACTAGATTCCTGCTTGTTCCTGGAGATACTTGTTTAGGTTTCGCAAGTCTAGGATAGGCCGGAGGCCTCCTGTCCTTTTTGGTACCAGAAAGTACCTGGAGTAGAAGCCTTGCCCTTTCAGGTGGTGAGGCACCGGTTCTACCGCCTGATCCTTTAGAAGACTTGTCAACTCCTGCAGGAGGAGGTTTCTGTGCAGAAGGAGTCTTGGAGGCTCCCCTGGAAAGTAGGAGGGGGATACCTGGTGGAAGTGGAGCATGTAGCCTAGTTGGACTATGCCGAGGACCCAGGTATCCCCCGTGATGGCTGGCCATCTGTAGGCGTACAGTGTCAGCTGACCAGCGGGAAAAAGAAAAAGAACGGCGGCCACCACCAGGCTCCCCCGATCGTGGTAGAGCACCTGAGCGGGCCGGCAAGCCCTCCCGCTCAGGGACTCCAGCCCAATCAGGGCTGTGGGAGGAGGAGCAACCAACACTAAAGGAGCACCGCCGCCGGCGGGAAAAAGAAAAAGAACCCGCGGCCATCACCAGGCTCCCCCAATCGTGGTAGAGCACCTGAGCGGGCCGGCAAGCCCTCCCGCTCAGGGACTCCAGCCCAATCGGGGCTGTGGGAGGAGCAGCAACCAACATTAAAGGAGCGCCGCCGCCAAGCAGCAGCCAAATAACAGCGTCTCAAGCCATCATCCATCGAAGTTAAATCCGCTGCCGTACCTTGCATAGACAAATCACTGATTGTAAGTTAAGTCTGCTGCCTTGCTCTGCTTGGACAATTCATTGCTTGCATAAGATAACACTGTTACCTTGCCTGAACAATCCACTGCTTGCTGATTAATTGTATAGAACCTAATTATGACACCCTGCCTGGACAATCACCTGCTTGTAGATTAATTGCATAGAACTTTGCCTTAACAACCAATTGCTTGTAGACTGATCAACTGCTTGTAGATTAATTGCTTAGAATTTAATACTGATACCTTGTCTGGACAATCAACTGTTTGTAGATTAATTGCATAGAACTTGCTATCCAATTTGCATAGCCTGGTTCGTAAACAACTCATGCTACACAAGCCTACTATCCCATTCAACAAACTACAACCCAGGTCAGCAAATACACGGTATAAAATGCATTCCACTACCCACTACTTTATGGCCTACCTCACATTCCTCCACATGTTTGCACTCTGCACATACAGCAGACTAAACGAACAAATACCCCTGATAAACCCACATACCACCCAATCTAGATGCACACCACCATCACACATATCCAAAGAACGCCAACAAGCAAAGACTACAGCCCATAAACCATACAGGGACACACGTAACACACCCTCTCACCTCACAAATAATAGACATACAAACCCAATCATATCAACAAACATCAGATGTGCTCTACTAAACGCCAGATCTATCAGAAACAAACCAAATACTATCCTTGACCTAATCCACAACAAGAAGCTTGATATAACATGCATCACTGAGACCTGGCTAGACCACTCAGACCAGGTCATATTAAATCAAGTAACCCCAACAGGATACTCAGCATTCAACTGCATCAGAGCACAAAAGAGAGGAGGAGGAGTACTAATACTCACCAGAAAGGATTTCAGATTCAAAACAATCACCTCCACTAACACAATCAAATCCAACACACTCACTATAGCCAACAAATACCTTACCATCTCCCTCACATACAGACCACCTGGAACCACAACTGAACACCTATCCACAGTAATTGAAACGATATGCGCACATAACAGAAGACACAAACCTCTAGTTGACACAACCTAACATCCGCACCCACCAGAGAAACTGCAACATTCTTAAAAGCCATGGAGTCACTAAAATACTGCCAGACAATTAACGCCCCAACACACAAACATGGTACAACTCTGGACATGATATTC
Organism: Ichthyophis bannanicus; assembly: GCA_033557465.1. Classification (NCBI taxonomy): domain Eukaryota; kingdom Metazoa; phylum Chordata; class Amphibia; order Gymnophiona; family Ichthyophiidae; genus Ichthyophis; species Ichthyophis bannanicus. The sequence goes on from CM066044.1 coordinate 254,720,967, forward strand.
ATGCCAACACAACTGGTGGAACAGAACAAAACTACAAAACCAACAATCACCCCAGCCCCCTGGTCAGACCACCATGTAATTGAATTCACCATGACCCTGAATAACCTCACCCAACGCAAAGAAGATGAATGAATAATCAGACGGTTCAAAACATTTGACAGAGACTCATTCATCAATGAAATCAATCCATAACTTCAACAGGAAGAAGACACCCTGGATCTTAATATAGAAGAGTGGAACACAATAATAGCCAACGCAGCATCTGCCCCAGCCAACAATGAACCACAAACTTGCAAAAGATCCAATGCCCTATGGTATTCACAAGAAATAAGAGTTGCAAAGCGCACACTAAGACTAGAACGAAAATGGAGATGGAACAAGTCACACAACTTCCTAACACAATACGGAGACAAACAACGGGAATATAACAATCTAATAAATGAACGCAAACACCACCACCATACCAACCTAATCATGAAATCTACCAATAGACCAAGAGAACTTTTTAGCATTATTCAAAAACTCACTAAGGATGAAACACAACAAAGCACCAACCATCTTGACACACAAAAATATGCAGACTACCTGAAGTCAAAAAACACAAGCCAAACAAACTATGCCTCACAACAAACAAATGATCACACGATAAAAAAGAAACATCAAACAGGGGAGAGCTTCAACATACCAACAAAACAGCAAGTAGAAGACATTATATCTGGTCTAAACACAACAACTTCACCATCAGACCCATACCCAGTGTCATGGATCAAAGCCACAAAAAGCCAGCTCTCTCATCACATTCAAAAAATTGTCAAGGATTCACTCCAACAAGGATACATGCCGCAATCCCTAAAGCATGCAATGATACGACCAATACTTAAAAATAGCAGTCCAAAGGCAACTTCAGGACCATATAGATATCAATGCCCCTCTGTACATACATCAGCACGGATTCAAGCCCCAATACGGCGTGGAAACACTATTCACCTCCCTCTTTGACAATCTCCTAAGAGGCATAGACAACATAAAAAACTGCTTCCTGCTACTGTTCATGGACATCTCGGCGGCCTTCGATACCGTGTCACACCCTAAGCTACTGAAACGCTTACAAAGATAGGACTATACAAGAATACCCTAAAGTGGTTTACATCATATCTGGAAGGGCGAATGCAACAAGTCAAATGCGATCAAAAGAAATCCCTACAATTCCCTGTCACGCAGGGAATACCTCAAGGCTCAGCACTATCTTCAATGCTCTTTAACATCTACATACAGCCCATATGCAACATCATTAAAGGGTAGTTACTCACCTGTAACAGGTGTTCTCCAGGAGCAGCAGGAATCAGTCCTCACATATGGGTGTCATCAGCGCCGATGAAGCCCCAGCGGAACATTTCCCCAGCTTTCTAAGAAAGCCTTTGGGAATGCAGGCACGCATGCGCGGTTCCCTTCCCGCCTAAAGGTGCCATCTTACCTCAGTCAAATGACATAGCTAAGAACAGCACATAAAAATGAAAAAATAAACTATGTACAACTGCAACTCCAAGGGGAGGAGGGAGGGTTGTGAGGACTGATTCCTGCTGCTCCTGGAGAACACCTGTTACAGGTGAGTAACTACCCTTTCTCCAGGACCAAGCAGGAAGTCAGTCCTCACATATGGGTGACTCCCTAGCTCTGGGCTACCGAGGAACCCAGTCTGAACAAGAGTACTCCCTCTAGTTTCAGTAGCAAAGAAAGGCTTTTCAAGGACACAACCTTCACCGGTAGCCCAACAGAGGGCAGGAGGGCAGGAGTTGCCTAAACCTCAAAGAAATTCCAGAGTACTGCTTGGCCAAAAGCACTGTCCCTACGGGACTCCCTTTCCAGACAGTAATGGGCCGCAAAAGTCTGGCTTGAAGACTAAGTTGCAGCCCTGCAGATGTCTACCAAGGGCACAGAGCGGAGATGAGCCACTGAGGCAGCCATTGCCCTGACACTATGGGCCGTGACCCTACCCTGCAAAGGAAGGTCAGCCGCCTTGTAAGCCCAGGTGATACAGTCAGCCACCCAGATGGACAAGGTACGCTTGGACACAGCCAACCCCAACTTATTGGGGTCAAAGATACGAAGAGCTGAGTAGCCCTTCTATGCCCCTGCGTACGGTCAAGGTAGAAGGATAACGCCCTCCTACAGTCCAGGGTATGCAGGACTGCTTCAGCCTGGCTTGCATGAGGCCTAGGGAAGAATGTTGGAAGAACCACCTCCTGATTGAGGTGTTAAGAGGAGACAACCTTTGGGAGGAAGTTTGGATGAGTCCTAAGGACTACCCTGTTCCTATAAAACCTGGTGTAAGGCCTATCACAGACCAGGGCCTGAAGCTCACTCACTCGCCTAGCCGAGGTAAGGGCTATCAGGAAGAGCGTCTTCCAGGAGAGGAAGCACAGTGGACAAGTAACCATCGGCTCAAAAGGTGGGCGAGTCAGCTGCTGCAAGACCACATTCAGCTCCACTCAGGGGCAGGAGGACGGAGAGGAGGCTTGAGCAAAAGCAAGCCCCTGAGAAAGCGGGACACCAAGGGGTGAACCGACAGAGAATGTCCCTCCACCAGTGAGTGGTGAGCTGCTAGAGCTGAGAGGTGGACCCGAACAGAATTGGATTTAAGTCCCTGATTTGATAAGTGCAGTAAGTACTGAAGCACCACTGGCACAGTACAGGAGAAAGGATCCTCTGTATGTAGCTGACACAACACAGAAAACCTTTTCCATTTGAGAGCATAGGTTTTCCTAGTGGACTGTTTCCTAGAGGCTAGGACAACCTCTTCAACTTCCTGAGGCAGGCCCCAGGGAGCCAAGACTACCCTTGCAGTCTCCAGGCCATCAAATTGAGAGCTTTGAGATTGGGGTGCAGAAGGGAACCCTGCTCCTGAGAGAGAAGGTCGGGTTGCAACCCCAGAGGCAGTGGGGAATCCACCGCCAGTTGAAGCAGAAGAGGAAACCAAGGCTGTCTTGGCCACCTGGGAACCACCAGCAGGACCGAGGCCTTGTCCTGAAGAATTCTGAAAAGAGTTCGGGCCACCAAGGGCGTGGGAGGAAACGCATACAGGAGGCCCTGAGACCATGGAATCAGAAAAGCATCTGCTGCTATTCTCAGGGGATGCGGTTGCCTGGAGCAAAACTTTGGAAGTTGATTGTTCATTGGGCTGGCAAAGAGATCCACCAAAGGGAGACCCCATTTCAGGAAGATCCTCTGAACTACTGAAGGATGCAGCTGCCACTCGTGGGGCTGCAGAATTCTGCTTAACCTGTCGGCCAGGTAGTTGTCCTGGCCTGGGAGGTACACAGTCTTGAGAAGCATGTTGTGCTTTAGGGCAAATGAACAAAGGTCCTGAGCTTCCCGACAAAGAATTCTAGACCCAGTCCCGCCCTGTTTGTTCACATAAAACATGGCTACCTGGTTGTCTGTCTGAACCAGGACAGATTGATGAGCCAGGGTAGGAGAGAAAACTTTGAGTGCTAATCGAATAGCTCTGAGCTCGAGGAGATTGATCTGCTGTGCAGCTTCCCAAGGAGACCACAGGCCCTGGGTGCACTTGCCTAGACAATGAGCTCCCCAGCCCTGCAGTGAGGCGTCTGTGGTCAGTATCACTGTATATCCAGGATTCTGAAAAGGTACCCCCTTTAGAAGATTGGGTGGGTGCAGCCGCCAGTTGAGGGAGTTCAGAAATGGTCTGGACACCCTTATCCTGTCTCTGAGGCTGCCTGTAGCTTGTGACCACTGAGTCCGAAGGCACCACTGAGCAGGCCTCATATGGAGCCTGGCATTGGGGGTCACATGTACTGTCGAAGCCATGTGGCCCAGCAGACTCAGGCAGAGTCTGGCGGAGACCACTGACCCCCTGAGAAACTGATTTGCTAAGCCCATCAGTCTTTGGGCCCTGTCTGCTGGCAAGAATGCCTTTGCCAGGACAGAGTCCAGCCTTGCCCCTATGAACTCCAAGTTCTGGGAAGGGAGCAAAGTGGACTTTGCGAAGTTTATGACAAATCCCAGGCCTTGAACAAGAGCAATAGTCCTGAGGGTAGCTTGTCTGGCCTCCTGGCACGTCTGACCCCTGATGAGCCAGTCGTCCAGATAGGGGAAGACAAAGATTCCCTGATTTCTAAGGTAGGCCGCTACCACTGCCAGGCATTTGGTAAAGACCCTGGGAGCTGAGGTGAGGCCGAAAGGCAGCAGTCTGTACTGTTAATGGTTTCCTCCCACCATGAACCTGAGGTACTTTCTGTGGTCTGGATGAATGAGGATGTGAGTGTACGCATCCTTTAGATCTAAGGAGCATAGCCAATCTCCCTGCTGGAAGTAGGGCAGAAGTGTTCCAAGAGTAAGCATCTTTTACTTTTCTTTCTCTAGGAACTTGTTGAGGTTCCTGAGGTCTAGAATGGGTCGAAGGCCACCGGTTCTTTTGGGTACTAGGAAATACCTGGAGTAGAATCCGTGACCTTGCAAGTGGGGAGGCACAGGCTCCACTTCCCTGTCCACCAGCAGACCTTGAAGCTCTTGAAGGAGAATGTCTGTGTGCTGGGGAGGCCTTGGAGGCTCCCCTGGAAAGTAAGGCGGAGGCAGTTGGTGAAAATGCAGTGCATAGCCCCTGCGGACTATGTCCAACACCCAACTGTCCCCGGTGATAAGGGGCCACTGGTGGGCAAAGAGGGCGAGGCGACCACCTGTGCAGGGTTGGGAGAGCAGTGGAGGAGAGGCTACGCTCAAGGAGTCAAAAACCCCCACCCTGCTGAGTGGTAGCAGGGGCCAGAGGCTTGGGGGTCCTCTGCCTACGGGGCCCATTACCCTGCCCCTTGGCTTGCTGACCCTGGGGGCAGCTTGGGCAGCCTGATATTGCGGGTACTGTTTGAAGGCAGTGCCCTTCCTCGGGTAAAAGGGCTTTTTACCCGAGCCCTTCTTTTTATGAGAAGGGGCAGAGGTCTTCCTAGACAGCCTCGTCCGTGTGAGGTGCTCAGTTTCGAGCTGAGCGGCCTTCTTGGTCATGGGCTTGCCAAAAAGGTTTTCACCTCGGCAAGGGACATTGACCAACTTGTCCTGAACCCATAGCTCGAGGTCCGATGACTGCAGCCATGCCTGGCGTCGAGCCGCGATGCCGGCTGCCGCAACTCGAGCCGAAGCCTCGAAGCCATCGTAGGCGGCACGGGACATGAACTCCGAGCAGTCCCGAATCCCCGAGGACAAGGACTTAAATCTCTGCAAGGGTTCCCCGGAGAGTCCAGCAGAGAACCCGGCCAACTCCTTGGCCAGATCCCTCAAGTACATGCCCATGTACAGCTGGTACGACTGGACACGGCAAGCAAGCATCGAGCCCTGGAAGCACTTTCTACTGACGCCATCGAGGTTTCGGGCCTCCCTGCCAGGGGGCACCGCGGAGTGCATCTTCTGGCTCTTCAGACGATGCATGGCCGATTCCACAACCATAGAATGGTGTGGTAGCTGTGCCTTTTGAAAGCCAGGGCTCTTTCTGAGTCGATAGATCGAGTCGACTCGCTTGCTGAGAACCGGCGCAGAGGCAGGTGCCTCCCACATACGGAAGAGGAGCCGTTCCAGCATCAGAGGAACCGGGACAGTAAAGGCCTCTTTCGGAGGAAGTCATACTGTAGAGCCTCAAGCTCTTCAGCTCGAGGCTCCTCCTCGGGATCCGCCGGAATAGCCAAGGCGGTGGCCATATCCCGGACGAACTCCGAGAACCGAGTATCCTCCGGGGGGGGGGGGGGATCTCCTCCGGGGCTCAGACTGGGGTGAGTCCGACCGGACGCACTGAGTCTTGAAGGTATCAGGAGACTCCTCGTCCTCCGTCTCCCAAGCTGACTCGTCCGACGAGGAGTCAGGGTCTGACCCCGCGGGGCCCTGGAGCAACCGCCCCGACGCCAGAGGCACCGGTGTCGACGCCCTCAGTCCCGAATGGGAGGTCGAGGGAGACCGCGACCGAGGTCAACTCCGAGCCACAATGGACTCGAGTATCGGCTCGGTCTCCGGGGTCGACTTCGAAGTCGATGTCCCGGTGGTCGGGCAGATGCGCCAGACAGGCTGGCCATCAGTGCCCGCTGCTGCTCCATGAAGGCAGACAGTCTGCTCTCCAAGGCTGTCATCCTGAGACTCAGCTCTGGAGAAGCAGCAGCCACCGACTCGGGCCCCGGCGGTGCCGGGCCCGACGTCGGCTCCCTGGGAGGAAAGTCCTCGATGACTACGGGGCTTACGTGTCCAGCAGACTCCGGCTCCATGCGAGGAACTTTTGCAGGCTTCTCATGTTCCACGGGCCCGGGGCGACGGTTGGGGGTCTTAGACCTGGCCCGCGAGGAGCCAGGGACCTCCTCCGACGATGCCCTCGCGAGCCGCTTCTTCCTCTTGCGTTCCGGGTCGGGGGACACCCTGTCCGAGGAGCTTCAAAGGCGCTCGGGATTGGAATCCCGAGATGTCGAGGCCTCAGATGAGGTCCGGGCCCGGCCGGAGGCTGAGTCCAAGAAAAGTCTTTCTATTTGTTGCTGTCGACTTCGGAGTGCCTTGGAAGACACCTTCCCACAGGGCCTGCACGACTTAGGGTCGTGATCCGGGCCGAGGCACCGAAGGCAGCAGTCGTGTGTGTCGATGAGACATTAATTTCTTACACTGATCACACTTTTTAAAACTACTGGAAGCCATCTGGGAAAAAAAAAAGAGTCCCCGCGAGGTCAAAAGACCGGCCTTCCAGGGAAAAAGTGAAAAAAGGGCACGAACGCCAGCCACGAAGGGCAAAAAACGAAAAAGAAGAATCGGGCTCAATACCGGTGTACCGAACCCGGCGGGAGGGGAACCGGCGTCGAACCGGAAGAAAAATAGCGATAATCGCCGAAAAAAAATCTACTTTTAACCGGGAGGACAGGACACACGTCCGGTGGGCTTCACGGAAAAAAAAGAGACTGAGGTAAGATGGTACCTTTAGGCGGGAAGGGAACCGCGCATGCGTGCCTGCATTCCCAAAGGCTTTCTTAGAAAGCTGGGGAAATGCTCCGCTGGGGCTTCATCGGTGCCGATGACACCCATATGTGAGGACTGACTTCCTGCTTGGTCCTGGAGAAGAACCATAATCTGTGCTACCACATCTATGCTGACATCATGGTGTACGCTGCAGTCAACTTACTGGCACTAAACACTACACCAATAACAAAATGCCTCGAAGACATGAATGAGTGGCTCATAGCCAACAACTTAACAGTCAACTACGACAAAACTGAGGTAATGTTCGTCACCAGGAACCCCACATTCACACCCCCACAAACCATAAGCATCCTAGACAAACACATAGTAGTCAAAGAAGTTAAATATCTGGGCAGAACACTAGACAGAGCTCTGAACTTAAAATCTCACATCAACAAAACTGCAAACAAGGCATACCATCGATTGAAAACAGTCAGACAAATCAAACCAATGCTCCGTCAAGACCACTACCGCAAAGTATGTCAAGCACTCATCATACCACTGCTTGATTATGGAAACTCACTATATTAAGGCCTTCCTCACCAGACACTACACCGACTACAGATGGTACAGAACACCACAGCACGCATCATTACAGACACCCCAAGAACCGAGCACATCACTCCCGTCCTACAACAACTACACTGGCTCCCAATGGTGGCAAGAGCTAAATACAAAATAATCATGATAATCTTCAAAGTCATTCACCATCTATCAGCGGACGTACTCCAAAGCATTATAACAAGAGACATCAGCAATAGACCAAGAAGAACCAATAATAACATGATCAGCACCCCTGCAGGCTATCACAAAACCAAACAAACAACCTCAAAAAGAGCACCATCACTACTGGCATCCACAATATGGAACTCCCTACCAACGAGCCTGAGAGCTTTAGAAGACCTCACAGACTTCCGCAAAGACCTCAAAACATGGTTATTTATAGAAACTTATGAGCATTCAAGCAACATCCCTTACCCAAACAGCAACACTAACATCACCGCCAACTAAACAAACACCCACCCCATTCACAAGAACAAATTTATCACACCACGTTAGTAAATACCTTTGTGTTATATGTTACCTCAACTGTACTTTCCAAATACTGTCACATAACATGTACTGTCTAAATGTTTAAACGTACCCTAATGTTAAATGTAACCCTTCAATTGTGTTGTGACATGACCACCTTGATTGAAGAAAAAGGTGGCATACAAATCTGTCTAAATAAATACATATTTAAAGAACTCCTGGCTCTACAATTGATCTCTTCATAGTGATTAATGTCGTCATATGGATCCATTACAAAAGTGTTGAAAAGTACTATCTACATGTAACGTGCTATGCAAGCTCCTGAATCAAAATATTTCAAGTGGAACAGCTCATCGCCCCTTTGAGTATAACCATAATGCTTTTTTTTTTAGTGCGTTCAATGTATCACAGGAAGTAGATTGCCAGGCCTTTTCTTCCAAGGCAATGGCGGGTAAAGTGACTTGCCCAAGTTACAAGGAGCACCAATATGAATTGAACCCTTGATCTTCTGGATACTAGTCAGTTCATCTAACCACTAGGCGGCTACTCCACCATAATGCTATGGACAATAAATGTCATACATGTTAAAATGAAGGAACTTCTGAATTTTCTATGGATTAAAGCTAAAAGGGGGGGGGGGGGGAGAAAGAAAGGGAAAGGCATTCTCTTACATAAAGTCTAACCTAAAGAAAAACACAAAGAAAAAAGGAAACTACAAAGCCACCATACTGTGGTAAAAAAAATATAGAATACTATATCTACTTAACTACAAAGACAGATATGAATGTCAGCACTCCGACAAACCAATTGCATACGTTTAATCTCACATTGGATGCATGGTAGATAACTTATTTTAAAATCTACCCTAAAACACATACATTTTAATATACTGGTGTATTAAGCAATACCATATTTGCAATCTACAACTAATAACAAAAGGTAATGGTTAAACAACCCATGCTGTCCCAATATTTCTTAACATCATTGTTCACATATAAAGCGTAGTTACTCACCTGTAACAGGTGTTCTCCAGGAGCAGCAGGAATCAGTCCTCACATATGGGTGACGTCGGCGCCGACGGAGCCCTCGTGGAGCAATTTTCCCCAGCTTTCAAAGAAAGCCTTTGGGAATTGCAGCGCGCATGCGCGGTCCTCTTCCCGCCCAAGGGTGCCATCTTGCTCAATCAGATGACATAGCTAAAAGACAGCAAAAAAATGATCAAAAACGAAAGCATAGAACTGCAACTCCAAGGGGAGGAGGGAGGGTTGTGAGGACTGATTCCTGCTGCTCCTGGAGAACACCTGTTACAGGTGAGTAACTACGCTTTCTCCAGGACCAAGCAGGAAGTCAGTCCTCACATATGGGACTCCCAAGCTTAAGGCTACCGGAGACCCTAAGCACAAAAAGGAGCTCCCTCAAGCTCAGTAGCACAGAAGGAAGGAATCTTCTCTGAATACGTCTCCAACCGGTAGCCCAACATCCGGGATGGAGGGTAGGAGTTGCCTATACCTCAAAGAGGTTACGGAGGACTGCTTGTCCGAAAGCACTGTCCCTGCAGGACTCCCTCTCCAGGCAGTAATGGGCTGCAAAAGTCTGGCTTGAAGACCAAGTAGCGGCCCGGCAGATGTCTGCCAATGGAACAGAGCGGAGGTAAGCCACTGACGTAGCCTTCGCCCTAACACGATGAGCCGTGACTCGACTTTCCAACGCGAGGCCGGCTGCCTCGTAAGCCCAAGCGATACAGTCAGCAATCCAGATGGACAGAGTACGCTTGGAGACAGGGAGCCCCAACTTATTGGGGTCATAAGAGACGAAGAGCTGAACAGCCTTTCTGTGCTCCCGCGTACGGTCAAGATAGAAGGTTAACGCCCTTCTACAGTCCAGGGTATGCAGGACCATTTCAGCTCGGCTGGAGTGTGGCCTGGGAAAGTAGGTCGGAAGTACCACCTCCTGGTTGATGTGAAAAGGGGAAACCACTTTGGGAAGAAAATTAGGGTGAGTCCGGAGGACTACCCAGTTCTTGTAGAACCTAGTGTAAGGAGGATCAGATACTAGGGCCTGCAGCTCACTAACGCGTCTAGCAGAAGTGAGGGCCACCAAGAACAAGGTTTTCCATGAAAGAAAATGAAGTGGATAGGTAGCCATAGGCTCAAAAGGCGGACAGGTAATCCGCTGTAAAACCACATTGAGATCCCAGTCCGGGGCTGGCGGGCGCAAAGGTGGTTTAAGGAGAAGTAGGCCTCTGAGAAAACGAGCCACCAGAGGGTGGCTGGAAAGAGGTCTACCATCCACCGGCATGTGATGCGCAGAAAGAGCACTGAGGAGGACCTTGACCGAGTTGGACTTAAGTCCAAGATTGGAGAGAGAAAGCAAGTACTGCAAGACCACTGATGCTGAACAGGAGAAGGGATCTTGAGACTGCTGAGTACACCAGACGGAGAACCGACGCCACTTAAGAGCGTAGGACTTCCGGGTGGAGGGCCTCCTGGAGGCCAAGACGACCTCCTCCACATCTGGAAGTAGCTGGAGAGGAGCAAGGACTACCCTTTCAGCAGCCAGGCCATCAGATGAAGGGACCGGAGGTTGGGGTGCAGGAGTGTCCCCTGATCCTGCGACAGGAGGTCGGGCTGAAACCCCAGAGGAAGAGGAGTGTCCACCGCCAGCTGCATCAGAAGCGGGAACCAAGGTTGTCTCGGCCACCGGGGAGCCACTAGGATCATCGATGCTTTGTCTCTGAGAACTTTGAAGAGTGTCCGAGACACCAGTGGCATGGGAGGAAAGGCATACAAGAGGCCGGTGGACCATGGAATCAGAAAAGCATCCGCCGCTACTCTGAGAGGATGTGGCTGTCGAGAGCAGAATCTGGGAAGCTGCCGGTTCAGAGGACTGGCAAACAGATCCATGGTGGGGAGGCCCCACCGGAGAAAGATCCGCTGAACCACCAACGGATCCAATCTCCACTCGTGTGGCTAGAGGATTCTGCTCAGTTTGTCTGCTAGGTAATTTTCGTGACCTGGGAGATAGACAGCTTTGAGGATGATGTTGCGATGGACGGCCCAAGAGCAGAGTTTCCGTGCTTCCTGACAGAGAAGGAAGGAGCCAGTTCTGCCTTGTTTGTTCACGTAGAACATTGCAACCTGATTGTCTGTCTGGACCAGCACCGACTGGTGAGAAATCAGGTGAGAGAAGGCTTTGAGCGCTAGGCGGATGGCTCTGAGCTCTAGGAAGTTTATCTGCTGAGCAGACTCCCAAGGAGTCCAGAGACCTTGAGTACAAGTCCCTTGGCAATGTGCTCCCCAACCCAGGAGAGAAGCATCGGTCGTCAGGACATGAGAAGGCGGAGGGGGCTGAAAAGCCACTCCTAGTACTAGGTTTGGCAGATGAAGCCACCATTGTAGAGAAGTGACCAGCGGGTCGGAGACCTTTACTGAGTCCGCTAGGCCTCCAGTGGCCTGATGCCATTGTGTGCGCAGGCACCATTGAGCCGGTCGCATGTTCAGGCGGGCATTGGGGGTCACATGGACCGTGGAAGCCATATGGCCGAGCAGTCTCAGAAATTGCCTGGCCGAGACCAGGGAATTGCTGTGAAAGTGGCTGGCGAGATCCATGAGCTGCTGCGCCCTGTCTAGAGGCAGGAAGGCCCGCGCCTGAAGAGTGTCCAACCTGGCGCCGATGAATTCGAGATTTTGAGAGGGGAGCAAAGTGGACTTTGCGAAGTTTATGACAAATCCCAAGTGCTGGAGTAGAGTCACAGTGCGGTGAGTGGCCTGAGTGGCCTCTTGGGAAGACTGGGCTCTGATGAGTCAGTCGTCCAGGTAGGGAAACACAAAAAGGCCTTGAAGTCTTAGATAGGCCGCCACCACAGCCAGGCATTTGGTGAATACCCTGGGGGCGGAGGATAGGCCAAAGGGTAGTACTCTGTACTGGTAATGATTGCCTCCCACATCAAACCTGAGATATTGTCTGTGGTCTGGACGAATAAGGATATGAGTATACGCATCCTTCAGATCCAAGGAGCATAGCCAGTCGCCCTGCTGGAGGTAGGGCAGCAGGATTCCAAGGGTAAGCATCTTGAACTTTTCCTTTGCAAGGAACTTGTTGAGGTTTCGCAAGTCCAGGATGGGTCTGAGGCCTCCTGTTCTTTTTGGTATCAGAAAATACCTGGAGTAAAACCCTTGACCCTTCAGGTGGTGGGGCACTGGTTCCACCGCCTGTTCCTGAAGGAGACTTGCTAACTCCTGCAGGAGTAAGTCCTCGTGCAGAGGAAGTCGTGGAGGCTCCCCTGGAAAGTAGGAGAGAGGTACCTGGTGAAAGTGAAGAAGATAGCCCTTTTGAACTATGCGAAGTACCCAGGTATCTGTGGTGATGTTGGACCACTTGTGGGCAAAGTGGACCAGCCAGCCTCCTGTGCTGAGAAGAACCAGCTGAGGGGGAGAGGCTATGCTGATGAAGTCAAAAACCCCCACCCTGCTGAGCAGGGGCCGGTGGTGCAGGCTTGGGGGCTTGCTGCCTACGGGACCCATTACCCCGTCCCTTGGCCTGCTTACCCTGTGGGGGAGCTGCTGAGGCTTGATACTGAGGGTAGTATTTATAGGCAGCCGCCTTCCTCGGGTAAAAGGGCTTTTTACCTGAGCCCTTCTTTTGAGAAGGGGCAGAGGTCTTCCTTGAGAGACGAGTTCTGGTGAGAGTCTCCGTCTCGATTTGTGCAGCCTTCTCATCCATGGGTTTGCCAAAGAGGTTTTCACCCCTGCAGGGGACATCGACCAACTTGTCCTGCAACCATGGCTCGAGGTCGGATATCTGAAGCCAAGCCTGGCGACGGCCACCGATGCCGGCTGCGGCTACTCGAGCCAATGCCTCAAAACCATCGTAGGCAGCTCGAGAGATAAACTTGGAGCACTCCCGAATACCAGTTGCCAAGGTTTGGAACCTCTGCAAAGGTTCGTCGGAGAGACCAGCAGAGAACCCGGCTATTTCTTTAGCCAGATCTCGGAGATACATGCCCATGTAGAGCTGGTAGGTCTGGACTCGACAAGCAAGCATAGAGCCCTGGAAACACTTCCTACCGAGGGCATCCAGGCTTCAGGCCTCCCTACCGGGGGGCACCGAGGAGTGCATTTTTTGACTCTTAAGTCTACGCATGGCCGATTCCACCACCATGGAATGGTGCGGTAGTTGTGCCTTTTGGAAGCCGGGGCTCTTGCGGACTCGATAAATGGAATCGACCTGCTTGCTTAACACCGGCGACGACGCCAGGCTCTCCCACATGCGGAAGAGAAGTCGTTCCAGCATCGGAGGAACCGGTACAATAAAGGCCTCCTTCGGGGGAGTCTCATATTGGAGGGCATCGAGTTCTTCAACTCGAGGCTCCTCCTCGGGATCCGCGGGGAAGGCCAAGGCCTTGGCCATATCCCTCACGAAGTCCGAGAACCCGGTATCCTCCAGGGGGGACTGTCTCCGAGGTTCGGACTCGGGGGAGTCCGATGGGACACACCGAGTCCGAAAGGAACCAGGTGACTCTTCGTCCTCGGATTCCCAGGCCGACTCCTCGGAGGAGGAGTCGAGCGGCTCCGGTCGGGCGGGCATCGATGCCATCCGCCCCGACGCCGAGGGAGTCGGCGTTGACGACCTCGGTCCCGAACGGGAGATCGAAGGAGACCTCGACCGAGGATCGACTCGAGCTCTCATGGACTCGAGGATCGGCTCGGTCTCCGGGGTCGACTTGGAGGTCGACGTCCCGGCAGTCAGGGCAGAAGCACCGGCGAGGCCAGCGATCAATGCCCGCTGCTGGTCCATGAAGGCAGCCAGACTGCTCTCCAAGGCCGTCAACCTGAGTCTGAGCTCAGGAGACCCAGCAGCCCCTGACTCGGGCCCCGACGGCGTCGGGCCCGACGTCAGCTCCTTCGGAGGCGAGTCCACGAGGACAACAGTACTCACGTGCGCAGGCAAGTCCATCTCGAGACGAGGATGTTTGGACGGCCTCTCCACCTCCGAGTACCCGGGACGGGAATCGGGGCTATGCGACCTGGCCCTCGAGGAACCAGGAGCGTCCACTGATCCCGCCCTCGCGGGTTTCTTCTTCCGATGATATTCCCGGGTAGGAGACCCCCTTTCAGAGGAACTGCGACGATGCTCAGGACCAGAGTCCCGAGACGTCGAAGCCTCTGACGAGGTCTGAGCCTGGCCGGAGTCAGAGAAGATACGTTCCTGCTGATGCTGCCGACTCCTCAACGCTTTTGAGGACATTTTGCCACACGGACCACAGATCATCGGGTCATGATCGGGTCCGAGGCAGCGGAGGCAGAAGTCGTGTGTGTCTGTAAGAGACATGAGTTTCTTACAGAGGTCACACTTTTTAAACCCGCTGGCAGCCATCGGGGGAAAAAGGGTCCCTGCGAGGTCAAAAGACCGGGCTGCCAGTGAAAAAGTAAAAAAGGCGCGAAATCTGTCACGAAGGACAAAAAAAACGAAAAATAAAGAATGGACTCGCAACCGGCGTCGCGGGTCCGGGCGGGAAAAGAACCGGCGTCGAACCGAGAAAAAAAGAAATAAAATCAACTTTTCTGCGGGGATTCACAAACAACGTCTGTAGGGCTCCGCGGAAAAAAGAAGACCGAGCAAGATGGCACCCTTGGGCGGGAAGAGCACCGCGCATGCGCGCTGCAATTCCCAAAGGCTTTCTTTGAAAGCTGGGGAAAATTGCTCCGCGAGGGCTCCGTCGGCGCCGACGTCACCCATATGTGAGGACTGACTTCCTGCTTGGTCCTGGAGAAATATAGTTTACTGCAAGGTAAAACAGTCTGAAATACAAATTAGACAAACTAAATTAAAATATCACAATTAAAATGAAAAATGCAAAATCATATTTCAATTAAAATGAGTGTAAAACAAATCAAAATAATCTTGAGCACTAAAAGAAAAAATGAATAAAAACATGTCCCATATCATAAAAATAATATGACAAAGGTCTTAACTGCATAAACCAACTGTAGGGAAATTGTAAATAGACCAAGGACAAGAAAATACATCAAAAAGACTTACAAGAAAACAGTATTATCAATCTCAGAGTTTAAGCCAAAAAGATAGTCATCTCATATATGAATCGTGACTCCATAAGGATTAAGACCTTATCACAGTCCCCACCTCTACAACTTTTCTTGATTATCCTCAATACAAAAAAAAACTCAAACCAGAAAGTCTATTTTTTTCCCCAATAAAGTGCAAGGGTTTTTTATCCAGACCCCTGTTGAGGCAACTTCTGTGTTCTATTATCCTGTTTCTCTCTTCAATTTGCCTACATACAATAAATTGCAGGGATATCCTATCACTGACAGACTGAAAAATTATTAAGATAATATTTCTATTGTGTATTTGGATATGTACAGAAAACCCTCACAATAAGGGCTGGAACACAAACTGAATATCGGCCACACTTAAGGTAGCCACTTACTTTTGGTTCCTCATTAGGTACTGGAAGTGCAAAGTGTTCCAATTTGTCATTGGGGCTCAATCCTCTCTTATGTCAGATAGTGATCAACTTGTTAGAGACGTGTTCAGTTGTCTGCACTATGTACCATTCTTCCATTAAAATGTTAGGCATAGCTTTGGAAAGACTGGAGAAAATGAGGGGACATACAAGTCTCTCATTTCTTGACTTCATGGTCTTTAAGAGCATAGATCAGTCAGCGGACTTCACCCCAAACATAGTTGTGTAGGGTTTTATTTGTGGTTTGCTGAATGAAGACAGCGTAGTTACTCACCTGTAACAGTTGTTCTCCAGGGACAGCAGGAATCAGTCCTCACATATGGGTGACGTCGGCGCCGACGGAGCCCTCGTGCGGAGCAATTTCCCAGCTTTCAAAGAAAAACTTTGGGATTGCATCACGCATGTGCAGTCCCCTTCTCGCCCAAGGGTGCCATCTTGCTCAGTCTAATAACATAGCTAAAAATACAGCAAAAAGAGTAAAATCAATAATAGGACTGCAACTCCAGGGGAGGAGGGAGGATCATGAGGACTGATTCCTGCCGTCTCTGGAGAACACCTGTTACAGGTGACTAACTATGCTTTCTCCAGGAACAAGCAGGAAGTCAGTCCTCACATATGGGACTCCCTAGCTAAAGGCTACCGAGAACCCATAGCTGAAAAATGGCTCCCTCTAGAAGAGCTGCAGCAGCAGTGATAGGATTTCTCTCTGAGACCACAACCCCCATGGTAGCCTGACACCAAAGGGTCGGAGGGTAGGAGTTGCCTAAACCTCGAATAGGTTACGGAGTACCGCCTGACCGAAAACACTGTCCTGCCGGGACTCTCTCCAGGCAGTAGTGGGCTGCAAATATCTGGCTTGAAGACCAAGTTGCGGCCCGGCAGATGTCTGCCAACTGAACAGAGTGGTGGTTAGTCACTGATGCAGCCTTAGCCCTGACAAAGTGGGCCGTGATTCGGCCCTGCAGCTGGAGGTCAGCTGCTCTATACGCCCATGCGATGCAGTCTGCCACCCAGGTGGATAACGTGCGCTTGGAGACAGGGAGACCCAGTTCACTAGGGTCGTAAGAGACGAAGAGCTGAGAAGCTCTCCGATGCCCCAGATGGAAGGCAAGCGCCATCTTACAGTCTAGGGTATGCAGAACCACTTCTACCTTGCAGGTATGCGGCCTGGGAAAGAAGGTTGAAAGAACCACCTCTTGGTTGAGGTGAAACGAGGAAACCACTTTTGGAAGGAACTTGGGGTGAGTACGTAGTACCACCCTGTTTTTATAAAACCGCGTATACAGTCTATCTGATACTAAAGCTTGTAGCTCGCTCACACGGCGGGCAGACGTGAGTGCTACCAGGAAGATTGCTTTCCAGGAAAGGAAGCGGAGAGGACAGGTGGACATTGGTTCAAAAGGTGGGCAAGTGAGCCGCTGCAAGACCACATTTAAGTCCCACTCTGTCGCTGGTGGGTGAATTGGAGGCTTCAAGAGTAGGAGGCCTCTGAGGAAACAGGATACCAGAGGGTGAGCTAAAAGAGGTTGCCCACCCACTGGAGAGTGGTTAGCTGATAGCGCACTCAGGTGGACCCTGACAGAGTTAGATTTGAGACCTAACTCCGAGAGGTGGAGCAAGTACTGTAATACCTGAGGTACCTGACAAGTGAACGGGTTCTCCTTATTCTGGGTACACCACCCTTCAAATCTACGTCACTTGAATGCGTAGGATCTTCTAGTGGATTGCCTCCTAGAGGCCAACAACACCTCCTCAACCTCCTTGGGAAGGAGTAGAGGAGCAAGTACTACCTTCTCAGCAGCCAGGTCATTAAGTTGAGGGATCTGAGATTTGGATGTAGCAAGGAACCCTGTTCCTGGGTCAAGAGGTCGGGCTGCACCCCCAGTGGAAGTGGAGTTTCAACTGCCAGTTAAAGGAGAAGAGGGAACCCAAGGCTGTTTTGGCCACCTGGGGGCTATCAGGATGACCGAGGCCTTGTCCCGAAGAATCTTGAAGCGAGTGAGTGCCACCAGGGGCATGTGTGTGAATGCATAGAGAAGGCCCTGTGCCCATGAGATCAGGAAAGCATCCGCCGCCACGCTCATCGGATGCGGCTGCCTCGAGCAGAACCGGGGCAACTGATGGTTTTGCGGACTGGCAAAGAGATCCATGGATGGGAGACCTCAACGGTTGAAGATCCGCTGGGCTACATCCCGGTCCAGTTGCCATTTGTGAGGCTGAAGAATCCTGCTCAACTTTTCGGCCAGGAGGTTCTCCTGACCTGGCAGATAAATTGCCTTTAGGGACATGTGATGTGCCACTGCAAAAGAGCAGAGGTCCAGAGTTTCCTGGCATAGGATGCGAGATCCTGTGCCCCCGTTTGTTGATGTAGAGCATCGCTACTTGATTGTCTGTCTGTATCAGCACTGACTGATGTGCAAGATGATGACAGAAGGCTCGAAGAGCTAGGCGGATGGCCCGAAGCTCTAGAAGGTTGATCTGAAGTGTGGCGTCTCGCGAGGACCACAGACCCCAAGTGCATGAACTCTGCCAATGGGCACACCAGCCCAAAAAGGAGGCATCTGTTGTCAGCACTCTGGTGTGAGAGGGGGGTTGGAATGGTACTCCCTGAAGCAATTGGGGCAGGGGGGGGGGGGTGAAGCCACCATTGCAAGGCTGACATCAGTAGCTTGGAAATTGCTACTCTGTCTCTGAGGCAGCTAGTGGCTTGTGTCCACTGGTCTCTGAGGCTCCATTGAGCATGTGGAATTGAGCATATGTAGTCACATGCACCGTGGAGGCCATGTGGCCCAGGAGGCGTAGGAAGACCCTTGCGGAGACTTGAGGCCTGTGCTGGACCTGCTGTACCAAGTCCAGCAACCGCCCTGGCCTGTCCAGCGGTAGGTAAGCTTTTGCCTGAAGAGTGTCCAGTCTTGCCCCAATGAACTCCCAGTTCTGAGTGGGGAGCAAACTGGACTTTTTGTGATTTATAATAAATCCTAGGTGCTGGAGCAGGGTGACTGTGACAACAGTGGCCTGCTGTGCCTCCTGTGCCGATTGGCCCCTGATGAGCCAGTCGTCCAGATACGGAAAGATGAAGACATCCTGGCTTCTGAGGAAGGCCGCCACCACTGCTAGGCATTTGGTAAACGCTCTGGGAGCGAAAGCTAGGCCAAAGGGAAGCACCTTGTACTGAAAGTGTTTTCCTCAGACCACAAACCTGAGGTATTGTCTGTGGTCTGGGTGTATGAGGATGTGAGTATAAGCATCCTTTAAATCTACGGAGCACAGCCAGTCTCCCTGGTGGAGGTAAGGCAGTAGGATCCCAAGGGAAAGCATCTCAAACTTTTCCCTCACCAGGAACTTGTTTAGATTTCGCAAGTCAAGGATGGGGCGTAGGCCTCCTTTTCTTTTTGGTATGAGGGAATACCTGGAGGTGCCCTGCAGGTGATGGGGCACCGTTTCCACCGCCTGATCCTTTATGAGACCTGCGAACTTCTGTAGGAGGAGGTTCCTGTGAAGAGGGGGCCCGAGAGGTTCTTCTGGGAAGGAGGTGGGCACCTGGTTGAAATGAAGTAAATAGCCCTGCTGGACTACTTTCCGAACACAGGTGTCGGTAGTAATGGCTGGCCACTTGTGGGCATACAGGGTCAGCCTTCCTCCTGTGCAGGGCCAAACCACTGGTCGGAGAGGAGCTATGCACTGGGAATTAAAAACCCCCTCCCTGCTGGGCAGGAGCTAGAGGCTTGGGGGTCTTCAGCTTACGTAGGCCATGCCCCTGTCCCCTGGCCTGCTGCCCCTGTTGGGGAGCTAGGGTGGTCTAGGGTGGTCTGGTAAGTGGGGTAGTTTCTGTAAGCTGTACCCTTCCTTGGGAAAAGGGGCTTTTCCCCTGAGGCCTTCTTGTGAGAAAGTGCAGATGTTTTCTTCGACAACCTTGTCCAGGTCAGGTACTCGGACTCGATTTCTGCAGCTGTCTCAGTCATGGGTTTGCCAAAGAGGATGTCTCCTCGGCACGGGACATCAACCAACTTGTCCTGAACCCATGGCTCTAGGTCCGATGAAATGAGCCAGGCCTGACGGCGTGCACTGATGCCGGCCGCGGCTACTCAGGCCGAAGCCTCGAAGCCGTCGTAAGCTGCTCGAGACATGAACTTCGAGCACTCTCTGATCCCCGTGGACAATGCTTTGAAGCGCTGCAAGGGCTTCTCGGATAGGCCAGCTGAGAACCCGGCAATCTCCTTTGCCAGGCCCTGCAAGTACATGCCCATGTACAGCTGGTAAGTTTGGACACGGCATGACAGCACTGAGCCCTGGTAGCACTTTCTGCCGAGGGCGTCCAGGTTCCGGGCCTCCTGGCTGGGAGGCATCGAGGAGTGCGTCTTTTGGCTTTTCAGCCATTGCATGGCCAATTCCACAACCATGGAGTTGTGCGGCAGCTGCGCTTTCTGGAACCCAGGACTCTTGCGGACTCGATAGATGGATCAACCCGCTTGCTGAGCATCGGCATCGAGGCCGGGGACATGCGGAGCATCAGCCGTTCCAACATCGGAGGCACCGGTACAGTAAGGGCCTCCTTCGGGGGAGAGTCATACTGGAGGGCATCGAGCTCATTGGCTCGAGGCTCTTCCTTGGCATCGGCAGGGAATGCCAAAGCCTTGGCTATGTTCCTGACGAAGTCCAAGAACCGAGTGTCCTCCGGAGGGGACCTATTCTGAGGCTCCGAACCTGGAGAGTCCGATGGGATACACTGGGTCCGGAAGGTATCAGGGGAGTCTTCCTCCTCCATATCCCACGCCGAGTCCTCTGAGGAGGACTCGATGGGCTCCGGCCTCGAGGGCTTTGGGCCCCGACTGCCCCAACGCCAAGGGCTCTGGCGTCGAAAACCTCGGTCCCGAATGGGAGGTCGAGGGGGACTATGGTCGAGGATCGACTCGAGACCTGATCGACTCGGTTCTGGCGTCGACTTGGACGTCGAAGTCCCGGTGGTCGGGGCAGATGGACAGGCGAGACCGGCCATCAGTGCCCGCTGTTGCTCCATGAAGGAAGCCATGCTGCTATCCAAGACTGCCAACCTGAGACTGAGCTCAGAAGGCTCCGCAGCTCCCGGCTTGGGTCCCGACGCTGTCGGGCCTGACGCAGGCTCTCCTGGAAGAGAGTCCACGAGGACAACAGCAGTTACCTTGTCCGACGTCTCCGGCTCAGAGAGGTTGTTTAGCCGGCCGCTCTGACTCTGAGGACCTGGGGCGGCGGTCCGGGCTCCGTGGCCTGGAACCCGAGGGCCCAAGCCAGTCAGAGGCATCCAGCAAAGCCACCCTCACGAGCTTCTTCTTCCTCCGGTGTTCTTTGGAGGGAGACCCCCTCTCAGAAGACCCACGAAGGTGCTCGGGCTCCGATTCCTGCGATGTCGAGGCTTCTGACGAGGTCCGGGCCCGGCCGGTGCAGACTCAGAAAAAATTCTGTCATGCTGCTGCTGCCTGCTCCTCAAAGACGTCTTACCACATGGCCCACAAACCACTGGGTCATGGTCGGGGCCGAGGCATTGGAGGCAGCAGTCGTGTATGTCGGTGAGAGACATCAATTTCTTACACCGATCACACTTTTTAAACCTGCTGGCAGCCATCGGGGGAAAAAGGGCCCCTGCAAGGTCAAACAACCAGGCTGCCAGTGAAAAAGAAAAAGAGCGCGAACGCTAGTCACAAACAAAAACTGAAAAATAGGAACTGGACTCAGTACTGGTGTACCAAGCCGAAGGCAGGAAAAGGAACCGGTGTCGAACCGGGAAGGTGGCAAAAATTAAGAAACTTTTCAGCTTTTTCCACAGTGAAAACAGGACCACGTCCGTTGGGCTCTGTGGAAAAAAGACGACTGAGCAAGATAGCACCCTTGGGTGGGAAGGGGATTGCGCATGCGTGATGCAATCCCAAAGGTTTTCTTTGAAAGCTAGGGAATTGCTCCGCACAAGGGTTCCGTCTGCGCCGACGTCACCCATATGTGAGGACTGACTTCCTGCTTGTTCCTGGAGAAATAATAAATCCACTTGCTTGACTCTTCACATTGAAGGGTGGTTGTCTATCCTTTCATCTTGCTGTTTAAGTATCTGGATGCAGATATCTTGAAGGCCCATGGAGGTGAGAGTTATCGCGACAAAGGAGCTGCAATATAGTTGCAAAAGTTCACCTTTAAATTTGCCTTCTTAAGAGATTGAGATGCCTTAGGTCCAGGATAGGTTGGAGACCGCCCAACCTTTTCGGAATGAGAAAACACCTTTAGTAGGATTCATGGATCCACTTTGGAGGTGGTACCTCTTTGAATGCCCATGCTTTGAAGAAAGATTAAAGTATTCCTCTCTCTAGAATGTATAGATGTTGATAGGGAAGCCATAAGGGCGTCACTGGGCACCTATTTGGTGGAGAAGGGTGAAAATTGATTCTGTAGTCTTAATGAGGACTCATTTGTCTGATGTAATTGATTGCCATGTCTTTGTTAATCAGAGAAGTTGTCCACCCAAAGGGAGGTTAGTCAAAAAGGTGACACTTTCTTGAGGGAGATGGAGGATGGAGAAGATTGCTCTTTCCTTTTGCTTTTCTCTCAGGCGATGCACATAGGTTGGGTGGCCTGGTGCTGTTGAAATATCCAGTATTTAGCTGAAAATACCTGAGAGGGTAGAATTGCTGTAAGTATTGGGATTGGAACTGCCTCTTGTATAGAGCTTTTTGAATTCTGCAGGAAGATGATGACCGATCTGGTGAATGAGTTGATAGTTCATCTAGAGTAGGTAGAACAATCCTTTATTTATGATACAGTGTCCTTGACCACAACATCAAAACTATAAAGCGTAGTTACTCGCCTGTAACAGGTGTTCTCCGGGAACAGCAGGAATCAGTCCTCACATATGGGACTCTCCAGTTACAGGCTATCGAAAACCCATAGTAGAAACAGGGCTCCTGCGAGGGGAGCCGCAAGCAGCAGCAAATTTAGTCCGTGTACACAGACCACAGTAGGACCCCTGTGTCCGCTGAAACCAGCACTTTGGTAGCCTGAACACGGAAGGATCGGAGGGTAGGAGTTGCCTAGACCCCGAAAAGGTTACGGAGCACAGCCTGGCCGAAGGCACTGTCCCGTCAGAACTCTCTCTCCAGGCAGTAGTGAGCTGCGAAAGTATGGGCTGAAGACTAGGTGGCAGCCCAGCAGATGTCCACCATTGGGACAGAGTGCAAGCTTGCCACCAAAGCCGCCATGGCCCGGACACAGTGTGCCGTGACGTGGCCTTCCAGTGGAAGCCTCACCTACTCATAAGCAAAGGCGATACAGTCTGCCACCCAAGTGGGGTTATAGGAGATGAAAAGCTGAGCAGCTTTGCGGTGGCCTTGGGTGCGTTGGATGTAGAAGGATAAGGCCCTCTTACAGTCCAATGAGTGAAGGACTGTCTCTGCCCGACTGGAGTGAGGTCTTGGGAAGAAGGTAGGAAGCACCACTTCCTGGTTAAGGTGGAAGGGTGACGCTACCTTTGGCAGGAACTTGTGGTGCATGCGAAGCACCACCCTGTTCTTGTAGAACCTGGTGTAGGGCGCGCCTCTGCCACGAGGGCCTGGAGCTCGCTAACCCTGTGAGCGGAGGTAACCGCAACCAGGAAAACCACCTAAGAGAGGTAGCGAAGGTGGCAGGTAGCCAGAGGCTCGAAGGGCGGGCAAGTGAGCTGCCCCAACACCACGTTGAGGTCCCATTCAGTTGCCAAAGGGTGAACCAGGGGTTTTGACAGGAGTAAGCCCCGAAGGAAGCAGGTCACCAAAGGTTGGACTGAGAGGGGCTTACCATCCACCGGGTGCTGATGTGTCGCCAGTGCACAAAGGTGCACTCAGATGGAGTTAGACTGGAGCCCAGATTGGGAGAGGTGGAGAAGATACTGCAACACCAAAGCCACCGGGCAGGAGAAGAGATCAGCCCCATGATCGGTGCACCAAGCAGAAAACCTGCGCCATCTGAGGGCATACGCCTTCCTAGTAGAGGCCTTGCGAGAGGTTGGTTGAGGGGGGCAAGTGTCACCATCTCAGCAGCCACACTGTCAACGAGAGGGACCCCAGGTTGGGGTGCAGAAGAGAGCCTCCCTCCTGAGATAGGAGTCCCGAGGCGGTGCCCAAGGGGGTGGGGGGTCTCCACGGCTACTGCAGCAGCAGTGGGAACCACGGCTGCCTGGGTCACCTGGGACTTATCAGGATAAGCGAGGCCCTGTTGCGGAGGGTTCTGAACAAGGTCTTGATGATCACCAGCATCGGAGGGAAGGTGTACATGAGGCCTTCCGACCACGAAACGCATCCGCTGCCACCCTGGAGGGGTGGGCCTGCCGGGAACAGAAGCGGGGCAACTGAAAGTTGTCCGGAGTGGCAAACAAGTCCATGATGGGTTCCCTCCAGAACCTGAAAAGTCAGCTGGCTATCCTGCGATCCAGCTGCCACTCATGTGACTGGAGAACCCTGCTGAGTCTGTCGGCCGGCAGTTTGTCCTGGCCTGGCAGGAACACTGCCCTCAGGAGGATACTCTGTTGGATCGCGTACGAACAGAGATCTAGTGCCTCCTGGCAAAGGGCATGGGACCCCGTGCCCCCTTGTTTGTTCACAAAGAACATTGCCACCTGGTTTTCCGTCTGGACTAGGACTGTCTGGTGGCACAGGTGGTGACAGAAAACTCTCAGAGCAAGTGTATCGCTCGGAGTTCCAGGAGGTTGATCTGTTGGGCACTCTCGCCTGGCGACCAGGTGTGGAAAGTTCCAAAGTGGGTTCCCCAGCTGAGCAGGGAGGCATCTGTGGTGAGGACCCTTGAGTCTGTGAGTCTGGAAGGGCATGCCCGCTTCTAGGTGTTGGGGCGACTTCCAATAGACCAGGGAATCCATCAACTGGCGGGTCACTGCAACCCTGTCCCAGAGGCGGCCTGTGACCTTAAGACCACTGGTCCAGAGACACCACTGTGCCACCTTCATATGGAGGCAAGTGTCTGGGATGACAGACTATGGAGGCCATGTGCCCGAGGAGATGCAGAATGTGCTGGGCAGGCACTGAGAGACTGTGTTGTACGTCTCGAGCTAGAGATCAGAGACGATCTGCCCGGTCCTTGGGCAGGAAGGTCTTGGCCTGGAGGGTGTCTAGCTTTGCCCCGATGAACTCCAGGCATTATGTCGGGAGGAGGTGAGACTTGGGGTAATTTATGATGAAGCCCAAGTTTTGCAGAACCTGGATGGTGCGTGCAGTGGCCTGCTGCACCTCGGAGGCTGTGCCTCACCTTATAAGTCAGTCGTCCAGGTAGGGAAACACAAAGACCCCCCCTGGAGCCTGAGGAAGGCAGCCACGACCGTCAGGTATTTCCTGAAGACTCTCGGGACAGAGGCTAGGCTGAAGGGAAGCACCAGATATTGGAAGTGGTCGCCCCCCTACCACAAACCATAGGTACTGCCTGTGGTTGGGGCGGATAAGGATGTGGGTATAAGCATCTTTGAGGTCATGGGTTTGCCGAAGAGGTTCTCCCCTTGGCATGGGACGTCAACCAATTTGTCCTGAACCCACTGCTCGAGGTCGGACGACTGAAGCCAAGCCTGGCGGCGTGCACCGATGCCCACCGCGGCAACCTGGGCCGCTAACTCGAACCTGTCATAGGCTGCTCAAGACATAAATTTGGAGCACTCACAGGCAGCCTTGGACAGGGCTCCTAAACCACTGCAAACGTTCCTCGGAGAGACCAGCTGAGAATCAGGCAAGTTCCTTTGCCAAGTCTCTCAAGTACATGCTCATGTACAGATGGTAGGCCTGGACCCGGCAGATGAGCATTGAGCCCTGGTAACACTTCCTGCCGAGGGCATCCAAGGTGCGGGCCTTCCTGCCAGAGGGCACCAAGGAGTGCATCTTCTGGTTTTTCAGCCGACACATGGCCAACTCCACCACCATGGAAATGTGTGGCAGCTGACACTTCTGGAAGCCTGGGCTGCAGCAGATCCGATGTATCGTTGAGCTGTTTGTTCACTACCAGCACTGATGCAAGTGTCTACCACATGCGGAGCATGAGCCGTTCCAGTATGGGAGGAACAGACACTGTGAGCGATTCCAGAGGAGGGGCCTCGTACTGGAGGATTTCCAGCTCGTCCACCCGAGGGTCCTCCTCTGACTTGGTCGGGAACGCCAGGGCCTTGGACATGCCCTTGACAAAGTCCAAGAAGCACAAGTCCCCCGACCGCCTCTGAGGTTCTGAGACTGGGGAATCAGAAGGGATGTAGCGGTGGCAATGGGTATCAGGAGACTCCTCATCCTCCATCTCCCATTCGGAGTACTCCAAGGATGACTCGTAGGCAGGCTGCTCCATGGGTTTCGAGGCCCCTGAAGCCCTGCGGTCAACACCCGGGAGACTGGCTGGGGATGACCGAGCTCCCGTCGAATGGGACGCCGAGCATGACCTTAGCCAAGGATCGACTCAAGGTCGCAAGACATTGAGGATCGGCTTGGCCTCCGGGGGACATCTTGGAATCCAGTGTCCGGTGGTCGGGGCGAATGAACCAGATGTGCTGCTGGCCCTTGAAGGCAGACAAACTGTGCTCCAGGGCCGCCATTCTGGACTCCAGGCCAGAAGGGTCCGCAGCCTTTGGCGTGGGGCCCGATGCCTGCTCCCCCGAAGGGGAATCCTCGACGAGGATAGTGTCTGGAGACTGAGGCCAGCCCATGACTGGATCCTTCCGGGGGACCTTGGGAGGTCTTCCTTTTCCGACGCCTCGGACTGCGGGACCGGGCCCGAGAGGTTCCTGGCCGGTCAGAACCATCCAAGGATGCCACCTTCAGGGGTATCTTCCTCTTCCTGTGTTCCCTCAAGGAGGACCTCCTCTCCGAGGACCCATGACGATGCTCGGGTTCGGAAAGCTCCTCCCGAGGTGTTGGGGCCTCAGATGAGGCCCTGGCCTTTGGAGGCATCGGGGATTCAGGGAAGAACTTATCGTGCTGCTGCTGGTGGCTCTTCAGGGCCTTGCTGGACATCCGCTTATAGAGACCGAAGACCGCCAGGTCATGGTCCGGCCCGAGGCAACGGAGACAGCAGTCATGTGTGTCGGTTAAGAACAGTTTAGAGCACTGATCACACTTTTTAAAGCCACTGGTAGCCATGAGGGGGGGGGGGGGGAAGTACCCCTGCGAGGTCGAAGTCTCTCTGGGCTGCCAGTGGGGAAAAAGGGTGCAAAGGCACAAGAAAATAAAAAGAACGAAGACTATAAAAATGAATGCCGAGGCACAGAGGACGGTAGGCGGGAAGAGTACAGATGCAAGACCAGAATTGAGTTTGAAACTCAGGTACAAAAATTATCAACTTTTTCTGAGGGAAAGTCAGACAGCACCTGAAGGGCTCCGTGAAAAAAAGGAGACTGAGCAAGATGGCACCCTTGGGCTGGAAGGGGACCACGCATGCATAGTGGCATCTTCCAAAGGCTTTCTTTGAAAGCTGAGGGGATGCTTCCGCGAGGGCTCCATCGGTGCCAACGTCACCCATATGTGAGGACTGACTTCCTGCTTGTTCCCAGAGAATCTCTCATATAAAGGGCATCTATCAGGCAATTGTGGAGGTTCTCTCAAAGGCCAAATTCACAAGAGCCATGCCACTCTGTGTGTCCCATTCACTATAGCTGTGAACCTGGAAGCACTCACAGGTGTTGTACATCGAGCGAATGAGATTAAGTCTAGTTGGTGATACTATTCCTTTAAAAACTGCATTCTCCATTCGATGTCAGGCTCTTTCACTTATCCCAGTGTCTGCCTGGTAGCTCCATGGGCGATTTAGTGTCTGCTTGCTTTTTTAGGTCTTTGGCTGTGGATCAGGAGGAGGAAGAACAGACTGTGGTACCATTCCTGTGCATGGAGAGAGAATGGGAAGATGAGTTAGGGGCAGTTTCTCCAAATGGGTTAGTTTTGCGCATACCATGACAGTCATGAACCTCACTTCTAAACCAGGGTATGTGCAGTATGATCTCAGTCTCTCAAATTTACTGTTATTGCTCGGCGTAGTACTTGCATCGTGTTAAAGAGTGCTTTCTTCTGGAGTTCATGTATAGGTAGTTCATCAAGTTGTGCTTTATCAAGCATGTGGCTGCCAACATGATAGGAAATATTTCGGTATCTTTCTGCCACATTTTCTTGGTCTCTGACTGCATTTCTTGGTGAATTAGCTGTGACAGTATTTGAATTTCATAGTCTGACCTGGCCTGCTCGAGCTGAAGTCATCCATTTTTGTTTGTTTTGAGTTTGCCAATGATTCTTTTAGGCAGTATAGTGTTTTTCTTGCCTTTGCCCTTTTTCCCCACAGGTGTTGTAACAGGTGGGAGGATAGATGATGTTCCTACATTTGTGAAGAAAGCCCCCCCACCAATACCTTTGTTGGCCAAGTTAGGTGCACGAAACTGAGGCCATGGTCCCTGCATTGTACCCGACAGGCTTTTTTTTTTTTTTAATTTCTTCTATGTGAGAAGAGAGATCCTGTGTTTGATATTGCCAAGTGTATTACAAGAATGAAAGGGGAGGGGAATGGTGTTGAGCACAGGAGTCCCTATCACAAGTCTAAAGACCTGCCTGTCCTATAGGAGAGAGAAATTAAAGATAAAGGCAATTAGGATGACATCACCCAAAAATGTGCCTGCCATTCCCCTACTTCTCCCTAGAGCAGGGGTCTCAAACTCAAATTGCTTTGAGGGCCAAATGAGGACTTGTAAAGTAACCCGGGGGCCGCACAAGACGCAGGCCTAATTTGCATAAGGGACCTCATTTGCATAAATATTTGCATAATGTTACCATAAACTAACTTTTAGTAAACATGCCTCTTAATGAGCGTATGGATAAAGAAAGACTAAAAGATTTCTACATTACTATAATCCAGTGCCAACCGCCAGGCACATTAGGAACTACTACAAACACTACCCATTTAGAACCCATAGCAAACCCACCGTATCGTAACAGCACTACCAGGACTCACAAAGCACCATACCCTAACTATCAAAAGGCAACACTGCAAATATTAAACCAATACATTTCAGAGAATAACAATACATGACCTACTGGGGAAAGAGAACAAGTGGCAATGTCAAATAGGAATTACATAAACAGAATACCTCAGCTCAGTTACACATGCAGAACATACACCATCACCAAACAAGGAATCAAAATTTAGAAACAGGAAGACAATAATTAAACTGGGAACCCCAAAAGCCAAACTTGGAATGTACAACAACACTGTAGAAATAAAACTATAAATTAATTTCCTCTTGTATTAAATAAAGCACAGACGTTAATGATGCACATTTCCCAGAGCTGACATATTCCAGTTAATTCAAAATAAAGAGATATTTTTCTACCTTTTGTGCATTTTTTTTTTCAGTTGCAATTGTGCCAGCCACTTTCTTCTGGTTTCTTGGTGTCTTCTGCTAACTCTCCATGGTCTGCTGTCCATTTGTACTTTCTTCTCTCTTCTAGTTTTTTTTCCTTTCTCTCTCTGCATCTGCTTTAACATACTAATCTTTTTCCTTTTGCTCTTTCCTCATTCCTATTTCATCCACTCAAATTTTACCCCTCCATTCTCAATCCACACTTACTCACCCAGTACCTGGCCAATTGTAGATTTTTCTTCCCTCCCACACAAAATATTTTTTCCCCTCTCCATTTTACTCTCCCAGCCCTATCCCATTCTAATCCTCCCCCAACATCAGCTCCCTTGTAGTTTCAGCCCCACCCAGCATCTGCTCCCTTCTAGTCCCCGCATCATCAGCCCATTCCAGTCCTATTCTAGCCCCACCATCAGCCCATTTCCTGTCCTTGCTCCCCCCAACTAAGCCCATTTCCAGTCCTAGCTCCCTCCCTCACAGCCCATTTCCTTTCTAAGCCCCCTCCCCATCAGCCCATTTCCATTCCAAGCCCCCCTCCCCATCAGCCCATTTCCATTCCAAGCCCCCTTCCACTCAGCCCATTTCCATTCCAAAACCCCGTCCCCATCAGTTATTTGCAGTTCAAGCCCCCCCTTCTACTCAGCCCATTTCCAGTCCTAGCAACCCCCCAGTCCATTACCAGTTCTAGCCCCCCCATAGCCCATTACCAGTCCTAAGCCCCCCAACAGCCCACTTCCAGTCCTAACCCTCCCATCACCCCATTTTCATTCTTAGCCCCCCCATAACCCCATTTTCAGTCTTAGCCCCCCCCAATCAGACCACCTCCAGTCCTAACCCCATCTGCCCATTTCCAGTCCTCGCCCCCCCATAGCCCATTACCATTCCTAAGCCCCCCAACAGCCCACTTCCAGTCCTAACCCTCCCATCACCCCATTTTCATTCTTAGCCCCCCCATCACCCCATTTTTAGTCTTAGCCCCCCCCAATCAGACCACCTCCAGTCCTAACCCCATCTGCCCATTTCCAGTCCTCGCCCCCCCATAGCCCATTACCATTCCTAAGCCCCCCAACAGCCCACTTCCAGTCCTAACCCTCCCATCACCCCATTTTCATTCTTAGCCCCCCCCCCTACCCCCATTTTTAGTCTTAGCCCCCCCCCAATCAGACCACCTCCAGTCCTAACCCCATCTGCCCATTTCCAGTCCTAACCCCCCCCCCCCCCAATCAGGCCAAGTAAATAAACTAAAAACAAAACCCTGTCTGCTGCTGCTGCTGCCGCCGCCGCCGCCGTGGTAGCAGCACAATCAGCTGTTCGCGGTCCCTTCTCCTATGCCCGGAAGAGCCCCGAGTCTGCTCCTTTAGCGGTGAGCTTTTCAAGCCGCGAAGAGAGTATTTTCCTCTCGCGCGGCTTGACAAGCCGCGCGAGAGGGAAATATTCTCTTTGCATCTTGAAAAGCCCGCCGCTAAAGGAGCAGACTCGGGGCTCTTCCGGGCTGAGGAGAAGGGACCGCGAACAGCTGATTGTGCTGCTACCACGGCGGCGGCAGCAGCAGAAGACAGGGTTTGTGTTGTTTTTTTTTCCTCCGTCGCGGGCCGCACAAAGTTCGGTTGCGGGCCGCATGCGGCCCGCGGGCCGCGTGTTTGAGACCCCGGCCCTAGAGAATGTTTTTTAAATACCCTCTGCTATTATATTACCATCATGGAATGTGAAGCTGAGAGTGTTCTTTAACTGGCATTACCATATAAAGACTATGCTATCTAATCTTTTTTTTTTTTTTTTTTTTAAAGTGCCATCAAGTCAATGCTGACTCATGGCAACCCAGCAGCCCCTGAGCTTTCTTGGCAAGGTATGACCAAAAGTAGATTGCCAGGCTTTTTCCTAGGCAATAGATGATAAAGTGACTTGCCCAAAGTCACAAGGAATGCCAGTGGGAATCAAACCCTGATCTCTTGGATACTAGGCTATTGCTCTAAACACCAGGCTACTCCTCCACTCCATACTGTCTAATAAAACAGCTCTAAAACTTCATGTTTGTTTTAACTAATAAATGGAGAAAGAGGAGATGAAAGTCAGATGCACAGAACATAATTAAAAGTCTGCATTAGCACAATGATGCCATCAGACTGTCTTGAAAGGGTTCAGCATATTTTAGTAGTGAGAGTCATTTTACTAAGGATATAGCTACCGGTGCTGACAAACATTTTGCTTCATGCACTATGCAAGCTGTGTACTACAGATATCTTTGCCACTCTCTGGACTCTCTGTGCCTTACTCGTGCTTTTTTGAATTTTGATTTAGTTTTTGTCCTCCAAACTTATGTATCATACATCCAACATCCTTTCATGTTACATTACTCTGACATTACTTCATTTTCTACTAATGCTCTTTGTCCATGGGCAGCTTCTCCACTGAAATGTGCTTGCAATTTGGCCGTGCACTGAGTTAATTTTTTATAAAAAGGAACACTAACTGCATTTTTGAATTATTCACAGGCAGCTATACATCAGCAATGAGTAGCAGCCTAGTTGTTAGAACAATGGCATGGTGACCAGAGACCAGGGTTCGACTTTCACTGGCACTCCTTGTGGGCTTTGGGCAAGTCACTTAACCCTCCACTGCCTCAAATACAAACTTATGGGCCGATGCAGAAAGTCTTAGTGCAGCATTTTTCTGGCACTTTTCCTGCACTAGGCTTGCTCTCCGATGCAGAAAGCAAGCTAGCGCCAGAAAACACTAGAAAAATGACAGTGCTAAATTGCAGCATACAGGACATGCAAATCACTGTATATTTGTAATTGCACCTGATTTAAAGAACTGCGCTGAAACTTAGCATAGTTTTTTACACTATTTTTAACGCTAGATCTTCATGCCAGCTTTCGTCAGGTGTAAAGATCCAGTTAGGAGCAAAAAAGGAAGTTTGACACTTCACCTCAGATATTCCAGGCATCAAGGAAAGCCACTGACGACATCAGCATAAATGCCCCTCCCAGGCATCGACCACATCCCCACCACCCCAGAAATAAAATATCTGGTGGGCCAGCTCTCCCCCACCCACTCTGAAACACAAACACCTGGTGGCCCTGAACACCCCCCCCTTAAATGCTCTGGTGGGAACACTGTCCACATGCTCCTGCTCCCATGCCACCATCTTGCAAAATAGCAGCGCCTGGCTCTGTGCAATGCATTTTGGGATGCATCAGGAGGGGTCAGACTGCCATATAAGGCAAAAAATGCAGTGTCAGCTGTCCCAGGATGCAATACCAGGGGGGGGGGGGTGTCCTCTGCCCTATAAGGCATTTTTTGCCTTATATGGCAGTTTGACCCTGCCTGGTGCATCCCAGGCTATATACCATGCAGGGCCAGGCACTGCCATTTTGCATAATGGTTGGCAAGGGGATGGGAGCCTGTGGGCAACCCTCCTGCCACAACATTTAAGATATTCGGGAGGTGGGGGGGTGGTTGGGGCCACTGGACTACCAAGGATGTTATTTCTGTCATGGGATCAGTGTCTAGGAGGGGGGGTTCTGGCCCCATGACATGGTGCCAATGGAATTGAGAGCTTTCCTTGATGCCTAGATCATCTGAGGTGATGCGTTAAACTTCACCTCAGATGACCATGTTTGTCCGGGACAGCATGCCAAACTTGCACCAACGTCTGTGCGCATGTGTTTGGCTTTCTCTCCCAGTTTAACACTGACTTTGCGCACTGGTTAATTTACATAATTTATCGCAGTGTAAAAAGTCAAAGTTAAAATCGCACTATGAAACCCTGCACTAGAGCTTTAAGCACTGGATTTTAGTGTGGGGTTTCTGCATTGGCCTGTTAAGACTATAAGTCCTCCAAGGACAGAGATAGCCCTACTGTCCTGATTTGAACTTGCCTTGAATTAGTACTGCAAAGATGTCAGCTAAATACTAAATAAACAAATAAAAACAATAATAAGTGAAGTACGTAGACTGAAGCGTTTGGTTCATATTCTGTAGGATAGTAACTACGTACGGTGAGTAAGGGTGAGTCCGGGGAGCAATGGTTCTCTGCGTCCCAGCTGGAAGCACATCTTGAGGAGTCATCATTACATAGAATTGTCCTGTGAAGGAAGGATTTCAATGAACTTGCTCATTACAAAAAGCACCAGGTGATTTAAATAACACACACAATAGAAACAGGACTTGAAATGGTTTTCTGATCATGGTATCAAGCACAAAACATGTTTTTAATAGAAAAACTGGGGAACTGTATCTAGAAGTGATTCAGAAATTTCTCTTCGCCTTGTTAATGGATTCTTTGAAAAGCATCAAAGCCTTGAGGCTGAAACCCTGAGATTGGGGGTCAGCAAAGCTTAATAGGTATGCTCTAAAGGCAGCAGTTCACCAGTTACACATATAGATTATATTAGTTTGGCACCAACATGGACACATTTTCCTGAGCTTTCTAGGAAAGAGATTCCTCCGGGCACGCACAGCAGGTCCCATGCTGATGATGAGCATGCCTCAGTTCTGAGTTCAGTATGTTTATTGAAAAATAGGAAAAAAAAACATTACAGCTAGTGCACATGGTACCTCTAAACACACTGAAAAAATTCAACACCATTACAATCAAGGCAGATAACCAAAGTGCACAAATCAAATCTAATACATTTACTGTCATTTGACAAATTCATACACTGGCTGCCATAACCTTTTAAAAGAAAGACCCATACTCTTTCAGCAAATAGTCTCAAATTTTATAAATCAGTATACATTGTTCCACCAGGCATTAAAATGTATACTTTCATTTGACTTCCAGTTAGGCATAACAGAGATACTGCCAATAAGGCCACCAATTTAAGTTGAGAGACTGGCAAAGGGTACTTTAAAGCACATAAGAACATAACATAAGATATGCCATACTGGGTCAGATCAAGGTCCATCAAGCCCAGTATCCTGTTTCCAACAGTGGCCAATCTAGGTCACAAATACCTAGCAGTTTCCCCAAAAGACAGGTTCCACAATGCTTGTATTGGGGCAAGCAGTGGATATCCCGGGTCCCCTTTAATAATAGTTTATGGACCTTTCCTCCAGGAACTTGTCCAAACCTTTTTTAAACCCAGCTACACTAACAGCCTTTACTACAGCCTCCGGTAACAAATTCCAGAGTTTGATAACACGTTGAGTGAAAAAATATTTTCTCTTATTAGTCTTAAAAAGGTTACCCTGTAGCTTCATTGTACGTCCCCGTCTATATTTTGATGGCATAAAACAATTGATCTACGTTTACCCATTTCACTCCATTCATTAATTTATAGACCTCTATCATATCTCCCCTCAGCCATCTCTTCTCCAGGTTAAGAGCCGTAACCGTTTTAGCCTCTCTTCAGAGTATCCTTCCATCTCCTTTACCAGTTTGGTGACTCTTCTCTGTACCTTTTCTAATAATGATATAGCCTTTTTAAAATACGGCAACCAGAACTGTACACAATATTCAAGGTGCGGTCGCAACATGGAACAATACAGAGGCATTATAATATCCTTTGTTTTGTTCTCCATTCCTTTCCTTATGATACCTAGCATTCTATTTGCTCTCTTGGACGCCACTGCACACTGGATGGAGGGTTCCAACATGTTATCCATGATGACGTCTAAATCTTTTTCCTGTGTGGTGGCTCCTACTGTGGAACCTTGCATCATGTAACCATAATTTGGGCTGTTCTTTCTTAGGTGCATAACTTTGCACTTGTCCACATTAAATTTCATATGCCATTTGGATGCCCAGTCCTCCAATTTATCAAGGTCTAATTGCAATTTTCCACAATCCTCATGGGTTTTAACAACTCTTGAATAGTTTTGTCTCATCTGCATATTTGATTACCTCACTCATTATTACCATTTCCAGGTCATTTATGAATATGTTAAAAAGCAGCAGACCCAGCACAGATCCCTGGGGTAATCCACTATTCAGCTTTCTCCATTGGGAAAATTGGCCATTTAGCCCTACCCACTGCTTTCTAGCTTTTAACCAGCTCCTGATCCATAATAGTACACTGCCTCCTATCCCATGACTCTTTAATTTTGCCAAACGTCTCTCATAAGGGACCTTGTCAAAAGCTTTCTGAAAATCCAGATACACTATATAAACCAAATCACCTAAGTCTACCTGTTTATACACACCTTCAAAAACAACATAACAGATTAGTAAGACAAGACCTTCCTTGGCTAAAGCCATGTTGGTTGTCTCCCATTAAGCCACGACTATCTACATGTTAAGTAATTTTGTTCTTTATAATGGTTTCTATCATTTTTTCCAGTATGGACGTCAGGCTCACCGGTCTGTAGTTTCCCAGATCACACCTGGAACCCTTTTAAAAAATTGGCATTACAGTGGCCATCCTCCAATCTTCAGGTATTACAGATGATTTTAATGATAGTTCACAGATTACTAATAGTAGGTCTGCAATCTCATATTTCAGTTCTTTCAACACCCTCTGATATATACCATCTGGTCCAGGTGAATTGCTACTCTTCAGTTTATCAAATAGTTGTAATACATCTTCCCGGTGTATTGATATTGCTTTCAATTCTTCTGTCCCAAAACAAAAGTAGAAGAAAAAAGTCTAAACACTGACGTTTGTGTGTATGATAATATGCAATGTAATGTCGGAAGCGTAGCCTTGAGGTTCTATACACCTCTTGAAGCTATCATTTCCATTTTGCTCAATTTTTTGAGCTCCCAAAGGAGCTAAACAGTAAACAAGGCAAAGCACCACCATTAAAGTGCCACCATTAAAAATTGATTTAAATATTGTAAAAAGTTAAACGTGTATAAAAATAAGAAAAAACCTCCAGCCCAATGCTGCTACAAACTGTCAAGTACCAAACGGAAGTCACTTATCTGAATCCCCCGTTGTGTTAGATTACTTTCGTAGTAAAGCTGAGGTTCTTGCTGTAATAGAAGAGTGCTACTTCAAACCGCAACCCTTTTCTTGAAGAAGGACTAATAATCTAATGCAAAAAGTATAGCGCGGACACAGCACTGCGTTTCGGGCGGTCAATTTTCCATCGCCCTGCTTCAACGCTCAAGCAACTGCACCAGAGAGAGTCCATATGTGAATTGACGAAAAACGCCAGCGCATGCTCAATGGCAATCTGACCTGAGGTCTAACACAATGGGGGATTCAGATAAGTGACTTCCGTTTGGTACTTGACAGTTTGTAGCAGCATTGGGCTGGAGGTTTTTTCTTATTTTTATACACGTTTAACTTTTTACAATATTTAAATCAACTTTTAATGGTGGTGCTTTGCCTTGTTTACTGTTTAGCTCCTTTGAGAGCTCAAAAAAAATTGAGCAAAATGGAAATGATAGCTTCAAGAGGTGTATAGAACCTCAAGGCTACGCTTCCGACATTACATTGCATATTATCATACACACAAACGTCAGTGTTTAGACTTTTTTCTTCTACTTTTGTTTTGGGTCATTTATATGGTAGAGATTTGCGTTAGGTTGTTTTTTGGATTCAATTCTTCTGTGGCATCACCTTTAAATACCATTTCAGTAATGGGTAATATCCCTACATCTTCCTCAGTAAAGACCGAAGCAAAGAATTCATTCAGTCTCTCTGCCTACAGCCTTGTCCCCTCTCAGTGCCCCCTTTTATCCATCTATCATCTAATGGGTCTGACACTGTCAAATTTTTTTTTTAGCTACAAATGTACTTGAAAAAGTCTATTATGCGTTTTTGCTTCCACAGCAAGCTTCTTCTCAAATTCTCTTTGCCTGACTTAATACCTTGCATCTAACTTGCTAGTACTTGTGTTTCCTGTTTTCGTTATTTAGCTCTTATTTCCATTTCCTGAAAGATGCTTTTTTGGCAACAGCAGCCTCTCTGACTTCACCTTTAAACTATGCTGGTAGTCTCTTGAACTTTCTTCCACTTTTCTTAAAGCGTGGAATACAGCTTGTCTGGGCTTCCAAGATAGTATTTTTAAACACCCATGCTTGATGCAGATCTTTCACCTTTGCAACTGCACCCCTTAGTTTTTTCTTAACTATGTTCCTCATTTCCTCTCCTTTGAAAATTAAAAGGTAGTACTGTGGAATTCCTTACCATCCCTCCACCATTTATTAAATCAAACGCGATCATGCTATGATCACTATTGCCAAGTGGCCCCAATACCCTTATCTCCTGCACCAGATCTTGTGTTCTACTAAGAACTAGGTCCAATATGGCTGCTTCCCCTCTGATCAGTTCATGAAACAACTGCTCGAAGAAGCAGTCATTTATTTCATCTAGAAACTTTACCTCCCTAGCATGCCCTCCCGTGACAATGACACAGTTGATAATGGTTGATTTCAATTACCCCAGTATTACCACTGTGCTGTAACGTTTGTTAACTTCCCTGATTTCTTTGAGCATTCATCATCCATTTGTTCATTCTGCCCAGGCGATCGATAGTACACCCCCACTGATATCGCCTTACACTTCTTACATGGAATTTCAATCCATAGGGATTCTACAGTGAATTTTTTTTCCTGCAATACTTTAATCCTTTGTGACTTAATGCACTCTCTAACACAGAGCATAACCCCTCCACCAATTGTATCTGCTCTATCATTACGATATAGTCTGTACCCAGATATCACAGTGTCCCACTAGTTGTCTTCCTTCCATCATGTCTCAGATACTAATCATATCTAACCTCTCATTTAGTGCTATATATTCTAACTCGCTCATCTTACTTTTTTAGACTTCTAGCATTTGTATACAAGCATTTTAGAGGCTGTATTTTATTCATATTAATCTGGCTATCGGTAGGCAGGGGTAATTTGGAATCTTTAAGCTCTGTACTCAAGGGCATCTGGGTTACTTTTGTTTTTATTGGAACCTCTCTGCTGATATGTCCTAACTTTAATCTTTTGCTAGTATCCTTCAAGGATACATTGCTCTTAACCATGCACTCTTGGGCGACTGTCGGCTCTCCCCTATTATCTAGTTTAAAAGCTGCTCTCTCTCCTTTTTAAAGGTTAATGCCAGAAGCCTGGTTCCATCCCAGTTAAGGTGGAGCCCATTCCTTTGGAAGAGCCCCTCCTTTCCTCAAAATGTTCCCCAGTTCCTAACAAATCCAAAACCCTCTTCCTTGCACCATAGTCTCATCCACGCATTGAGACTTCGGAGCTCTGCCTGCCTTTTGGGTCCTGCGCGTGGAACAGGAAGCATTTCGGAGAATGCTACCCTGGAAGTTCTGGATTTCAACTTCCTACCTAAAAGCCTAAATTTAGCCTCCGGAACCTCCTTACCACACTTTCCTATGTCATTGGTACTGACACGTACCAA
This sequence comes from Ichthyophis bannanicus, assembly GCA_033557465.1. Classification (NCBI taxonomy): domain Eukaryota; kingdom Metazoa; phylum Chordata; class Amphibia; order Gymnophiona; family Ichthyophiidae; genus Ichthyophis; species Ichthyophis bannanicus. The sequence goes on from CM066044.1 coordinate 254,759,152, forward strand.
GACAGCAGACTCCTCTCCAGCACTATCTAAGCCCTTGTCTAGGTGGCGCGTGAGGTCCGCTTACCACTACTTTCTCACCAGGCAGGCATGATACCAAGCGATCTTCACATCCACCAGCCACCCAGCTATCTACATGCCTAATGATCGAATCACCAACTATAATGGCTGTCCTAACCCTTCCCTCATGGGCACATGGCCCTGGAGAAACCACCTCGGTGTGAGAGGGTTTTACATCGCCTGGAGGACAGGTCCTAGCTACAGGATCACTTCCTGCCACACCAAGGTGATGCACTCTTGTCATGTGATCTCTCTCCTCCATGGCAACTTGCTCCCCAAAAAGCTATGGCCAAATTAAAAACAATATTAATTCAAAATATAGAATAAATTCTCTCCCATGCAGATTCCCGAAAAGATTAAAAATTAGAACATTCACATAACATACAAACCAATGCACCTGTAACAGTTAAAAAACCTACATTTATCTAATTCCATTCTATGAATTTTATATAATTCCACAGAAATCCACACAGCTCATTGGGAAATAAAACAAGTGGGAAAAAGATGCAGAACATGACTCAATTCTTTCCAACCCCTATGTGTGTAAACACATGCACAACACTCATCTATTTATATCTACCTTGCAAGTGTATGTGTATCACTGTTTTCTATTTTTATCTGAGTGTGTTGTGTGCACATGTGTATTTTTGTGGGTTGGTACGTGCATATATTTGTATATCACCGCATGCTTGCATGTGTGTGTTAGGATGGCTTGCATGTATGTATCTGTGCATGCATAGAAATTGTGTGTATCCATGTGTATGTTTGCAACTATGTTATTCCTCTCTCTCTCTGACTGGGAGAGATAAGAGGAGAGGGCTCTTTGACTGGTACAATTCTGTAATCACTATGGTGGTAATTTCATAAACAGGGCATGCAAAGGTTCGTGCCATCCATGACTAAGTCATGGTATTCTACTGACTTACATATGCGGATGGACACACACCTATGTGCAGTTGCTATTTTGTAAGTATGCGCATATCTGCCATTGCATGTACTTGTGGGATAGGCATGCAGAAGCATGAAACTGGGGTAGAGCATGGGGATACACATATAGGTTATACAATACTATAATCTGCGTGCATGCCTTCCAAAACCTAGGTGTAGGCATTTGCACCTGGCCATGGGGCAGATGTAAGTGCTTACATCTAGCATGCGCGTGTTAGGGACCACTTACACCTATTATAAAATTAGCATGCTATTATAGAGTTACCCTCTATGCTGCCGTGAATCAGTGAATGTATGCTGCAGCTTGTCTTACAGAAATGCACCAATGCACTTTTAGTTGAGGTTGGGGGGGGGGGGGCAGTGAGGGCTTAATTTATCTCCCATTATTTATTTACTTATTACCTATATTTGAAACCCCGCTTATAATCAACAAAGATCCTTAAGTGGCTTACATTTTAAAATAGAATACATAGAGATCATAAAAACATATAATATACTATATAATAATCCTTCCCATCCCACCTTCAGTGCCTGTGTCCGCTCATCCCCTGAATGCCTCATGTTACAGCCACGTCTTAACCCCATTGCAAAACTGTATATAATATGCTTCATTCTGCACTCTCATCTGGGAGGCTATTCCACAGCTCCGGTGCAAAACGACGAAAGCTGCATTGCTGAGTCGAAATTAAATGAATCTGCAGGAATTGGGGTACCTTCATGTTGACTCATTTGTAAGGAACAAAGTCCTAAAGGAGTGCAACAGCTCTGTTAAATACAACGATAAACTGGCAGGCCAACGCATGTCCCATTACGATAATCAATGTGTGATGTTGCCAAGCATGTGTCACTACAATAAGAGCTCATCTACTAAAATAAGGACACAATCTGCAAATATGTCAATGTTCCAGAGACACCCTTCATTACCCCGCAATCTGTATTCAACTGTAGCTGGTTATCTAACTGATACCTCAGAACATTTGCAGAGGCCCCAGTATCACCCTCCTAAACCTCAGGTTTCACATTCAAGTTATGACCACCTCTGCTGCACCACATTTCACACTTATCTGGGTTCACTTTCCACCACATGAAGAAAATTAACTTGTGCAGGACAGAACTTTCCTCAGCTCATCTCCTCTCTTTCTGTGACAGGAGCAGCTCTGCCCTCACCGCCTTCCCATTGGCTAGAATGCTACCCACAGTCTCTGCTGCAAGTTCTGAAAGCATAGTTACTCACCTGTAACAGGTGATCTCCAGGAACAGCAGGCCCTGAGACGGTCGGCTTGGTCTCCGGGCAGGAAGGCCTTACCTGCAGGGTGTCCAGTCTTGCCCCTACGAACTCCAGACATTGTGTTGGAAGGAGATGGGACTTGGGGTAGTTTACGACAAAATCCAAGTGTTGCAGAACCTGGATGATGCGTGCGGTGGCCTGCTGCACCTCTGAGGCTGTGCCTCCTTTAATGAGCCAATCGTCCAGGTAGGGAAAGACGAAGACAGCCTGGAGATGGAGGAAAGCAACCATCACTGCCAGGCATTTTGTGAAGACTCTTGGGGCAGAGGTTGGGCCGAAGGGGAGCACCATATATTGAAAGTGCCTGCCACCCACTATGAACCACAGATACTGCCCAGGTGGTTGGGGTGGATGAGGATGTGGGTATAAGCATCCTTGAGGTCTAAGGAAAGCGTAGTTACTCACCTGTAACAGGTGTTCTCCAGGAGCAGCAGGAATCAGTCCTCACATATGGGTGACGTCGGCGCCGACGGAGCCCTCGCGGAGCAATTTTCCCCAGCTTTCAAAGAAAGCCTTTGGGAATTGCAGCACGCATGCGCGGTGCTCTTCCCGTCCAAGGGTGCCATCTTGCTCAGTCAGATGACATAGCTAAAAGACAGCAAAAAAATGATCAAAAATGAAAGCATAGAACTGCAAATCCAAGGGGAGGAGGGAGGGTTGTGAGGACTGATTCCTGCTGCTCCTGGAGAACACCTGTTACAGGTGAGTAGCTACGCTTTCTCCAGGACCAAGCAGGAAGTCAGTCCTCACATATGGGACTACCAAGCTTACGGCTACCGGAGACCCTAAGCACAAAAATGAGCTCCCTCAAGCTCAGTAGCACAGAAGGAAGGAATCTTCTCTGAACACGTCTCCAACCGGTAGCCCAACATCCGGGATGGAGGGTAGGAGTTGCCTATACCTCAAAGAGGTTACGGAGGACTGCCTGTCCGAAAGCACTGTCCCTGCGGGAGTCCCTCACCAGGCAGTAATGGGCTGCAAAAGTCTGGCTTGAAGACCAAGTAGCGGCCCGGCAGATGTCTGCCAATGGAACAGAGCGGAGGTAAGCCACTGACGTAGCCTTCGCCCGAACACGATGAGCCGTGACTCTACCTTCCAACGCGAGGCCGGCTGCCTCGTAAGCCCAAGCGATACAGTCAGCAATCCAGACGGACAGAGTACAATTGGAGACAGGGAGCCCCAACTTGTTGGGGTCATAAGACACGAAGAGCTGAACAGCCTTTCGGTGCTCCCGCGTATGGTCAAGGTAGAAGGTTAACGCCCTTCTACAGTCCAGGGTATGCAGGACCATTTCAGCTCGGCTGGAGTGTGGCCTGGGAAAGTAGGTCGGAAGTACCACCTCCTGGTTGATGTGAAAAGGGGAAACCACTTTGGGAAGAAACTTAGGGTGAGTCCTGAGGACTACCCGGTTCTTGTAAAACCTAGTGTAAGGAGGATCAGAAACCAGGGCCTGCAGCTCACTAACGCGTATAGCAGAAGTGAGGGCCACCAAGAACAAGGTTTTCCACGAAAGAAAAAGAAGAGGACAGGTAGCCATAGGCTCAAAAGGCGGACAGGTAAGCCGCTGTAAAACCACATTGAGATCCCAGTCCGGGGCTGGCGGGCGCAAAGGTGGTTTTAGGAGAAGGCGGCCTCTGAGAAAACGAGCCACCAGAGTGTGGCTGGAAAGAGGTCTACCATCCACCAGCATGTGATGCGCAGAAAGAGCACTGAGGTGGACCTTGACCGAGTTGGACTTAAGTCCAAGATTAGAGAGAGAAAGCAAGTACTGCAAGACCACTGATGCTGAACAGGAGAAGGGATCTTGAGACTGCTGAGTACACCAGACGGAAAACAGACGCCACTTAAGAGCGTAGGACTTCTGGGTGGAGGGCCTCCTGGAGGCCGACGACCTCCTCCACATCTGGAGGTAGCTGGAGAGGAGCAAGGACTACCCTTTCAGCAGCCAGGCCATCAGATGAAGGGACCGGAGGTTGGGGTGCAGGAGTGTCCCCTGATCCTGCGACAGGAGGTCGGGCTGAAATCCCAGAGGAAGAGGAGTGTCCACTGCCAGCTGCATTAGAAGCGGGAACCAAGGTTGTCTCGGCCACCGGGGAGCCACTAGGATCATCGATGCTTTGTCTCTGAGAACTTTGAAGAGTGTCCGAGACACCAGTGGCATGGGAGGAAAGGCATACAGGAGGCCGGTGGACCATGGAATTAGAAAAGCATCCACCGCTACTCTGAGAGGATGCGACTGTCGAGAGCAGAATCTGGGAAGCTGCCGGTTCAGAGGACTGGCAAACAGATCCATGGTGGGGAGGCCCCATCTGAGAAAAATCCGCTGAACCACCAGCGGATCCAATCTCCACTCGTGTGGTTGGAGGATTCTGCTCAGTTTGTCTGCTAGGTAGTTTTCTTGACCTGGGAGATAGACAGCTTTGAGGACGATGTTGCGATGGACGGCCCAAGAGCAGAGTTTCTGTGCTTCCTGACAGAGAAGGAAGGAGCCGGTTTCGCCTTGCTTGTTCACGTAGAACATTGCAACCTGATTGTCTGTCTGGACCAGCACCGACTGGTGAGAAATCAGGTGAGAGAAGGCTTTGAGCGCTAGGCGGATGGCTCTGAGCTCTAGGAAGTTTATCTGCTGAGCCGACTCCCAAGGAGTCCAGAGACCTTGAGTACAAGTCCCTTGGCAATGTGCTCCCCAACCCTGGAGAGAAGCATCGGTCGTCAGGACCTGAGAAGGCGGAGGGGGCTGAAAAGGCACTCCTAGTACTAGGTTTGGCAGATGAAGCCACCATTGTAGAGAAGTGACCAGCGGGTCGGAGACCTTTACTGAGTCCACTAGGCCCCGAGAGGCCTGATGCCATTGTGTGCGCAGGCACCATTGAGCCAGTCGCATGTTCAGGCGGGCATTGGGGGTCACATGGACCGTGGAAGCCATATGGCCGAGCAGTCTCAGAAATTGCCTGGCCGAGACCAGGGAATAGCTGTGAAAGTGGCTGGCGAGATCCATGAGCCGCTGCGCCCTGTCTAGAGGCAGGAAGGCCCGCGCCTGAAGAGTGTCCAACCTGGCGCCGATGAATTCGAGATTTTGAGAGGGGAGCAAAGTGGACTTTGCGAAGTTTATGACAAATCCCAAGTGCTGGAGTAGAGTCACAGTGCGGTGAGTGGCCTGAGTGGCCTCTTGGGAAGACTGGGCTCTGATGAGCCAGTCGTCCAGGTAGGGAAACACAAAAAGGCCTTGAAGTCTTAGATAGGCCGCCACCACAGCCAGGCATTTGGTGAACACCCTGGGGGCGGAGGATAGGCCAAAGGGTAGTACTCTGTACTGGTAATGATTGCCTCCCACAACAAACCTGAGATATTGTCTGTGGTCTGGATGAATAAGGATATGAGTATACGCATCCTTCAGATCCAAGGAGCATAGCCAGTCGCCCTGCTGGAGGTAGGGCAGCAGGATTCCAAGGGTAAGCATCTTGAACTTTTCCTTTGCAAGGAACTTGTTGAGGTTTCGCAAGTCCAGGATGGGTCTGAGGCCTCCTGTTCTTTTTGGTATCAGAAAATACCTAGAGTAAAACCCTTGACCCTTCAGGTGGTGGGGCACTGGTTCCACCGCCTGTTCCTGAAGGAGACTTGCTAACTCCTGCAGGAGTAAGTCCTCGTGCAGAGGAAGTCGTGGAGGCTCCCCTGGAAAGTAGGAGGGAGGTACCTGGTGAAAGTGAAGAAGATAGCCCTTTTGAACTATATGAAGTACCCAGGTATCTGTGGTGATGTTGGACCACTTGTGGGCAAAGTGGACCAGCCGACCTCTTGTGCTGAGAGGAACCAGCTGAGGGGGAGAGGCTATGCTGATGAAGTCAAAAACCCCCACCCTGCTGAGCAGGGGCCGGTGGTGCAGGCTTGGGGGCTTGCTGCCTACGGGACCCATTACCCCGTCCCTTGACCTGCTTACCCTGTGGGGGAGCTGGTGAGGCCTGATACTGAGGGTAGTATTTATAGGCAGCCGCCTTCCTCGGGTAAAAGGGCTTTTTACCCGAGCCCTTCTTCTTTTGAGAAGGGGCAGAGGTCTTCCTAGAGAGGCGAGTTCTGGTGAGCGTCTCCGTCTCGATTTGTGCAGCTTTCTCATCCATGGGCTTGCCAAAGTGGTTTTCACCTCTGCAGGGGACATCGACCAACTTGTCCTGCACCCATGGCTCGAGGTCGGAGGTCTGAAGCCAAGCCTGGCGATGTCCACCGATGCCGGCTGCGGCTACTCGAGCCGACGCCTCAAAACTATCATAGGCTGCACGAGAGATAAACTTGGAGCACTCCCGAATACCAGTTGCCAAGGTTTGGAACCTCTGCAAAGGTTCATTGGAGAGACCAGCAGAGAACCCGGCTATTTCCTTAGCCAGGTCTCGGAGATACATTCCCATGTAAAGCTGGTAGGTCTGGACTCGACAAGCAAGCATAGAGCCCTGGAAACACTTCCTACCGAGGGCATCCAGGCTGCAGGCCTCCCTACCGGGGGGCACCGAGGAGTGCATTTTCTGACTCTTAAGTCTATGCATGGCCGATTCCACCACCATGGAATGGTGCGGTAGTTGTGCCTTTTGGAAGCCGGGGCTCTTGCGGACTCGATAAATGTTATCGACCCGCTTGCTTAACACCGGCGACGCCGCCGGGCTCTCCCACATGCGAAAGAGAAGTCGTTCCAGCATCGGAGGAACCGGTACAATAAAGGCCTCCTTCGGGGAAGAGTCATATTGGAGGGCATCGAGTTCTTCGACTCGAGGTTCCTCCTCGGGATCCGTGGGGAAGGCCAAGGCCTTGGCCATAACCCTCACGAAGTCCGAGAACCGGGTGTCCTCCGGGGGGGATCGTCTCCGAGGTTCGGACTCGGGGGAGTCCGATGGGACACACCGAGTCCGAAAGGAACCAGGTGACTCTTCGTCCTCGGATTCCCAGGCCGACTCCTCAGAGGAGGAGTCGAGCGGCTCCTGTCGGGCGGGCATCGATGCCATCCACCCCGACGCCAAGGGAGTCGGCGTTGACGACCTCGGTCCCGAATGGGAGGCCGAAGGAGACCTCGACCGAGGATCGACTCGAGCTCTCATGGACTCGAGGATCGGCTCGGTCTCCGGGGTCGACTTGGAGGTCGACGTCCCGGCGGTCAGGGCAGAAGCACCGGCGAGGCCAGTGATCAATGCCCGCTGCTGGTCCATGAAGGCAGTTAGACTATTCTCCAAGGCCGTCAACCTGAGTCCAAGCTCATGAGACCCAGCAGCCCCCGACTCGGGCCCCGACGGCGTCAGGCCCGACGTCGGGTCTTTCGGAGGCGAGTCCACGAGGACAACAGTACTCACGTGCGCAGGCAAGTCCATGTCGAGACGAGGATGTTTGGACGGCCTCTCCACCTTTGAGGACCCGGGACGGGAATCGGGGCTATGCGACCTGGCCCTCGAGGAACCAGGAGCGTCCACCGACCCCGCCCTCGCGGGTTTCTTCTTCCGATGATGTTCCCGGGTAGGAGACCCCCTTTCAGAGGAACTGCGATGATGCTCAGGACCAGAGTTCCGAGACGTCGAAGCCTCTGACGAGGTCCGAGCCCGGCCGGAGTCAGAGAAGATACGTTCCCGCTGATGCTGCCGACTCCTCAACGCTTTTGAGGACATTTTGCCACACGGACCACAGATCATCGGGTCATGATCGGGTCCGAGGCAGCAGAGGCAGAAATCGTGTGTGTCTGTAAGAGACATGAGTTTCTTACAGAGGTCACACTTTTTAAACCCGCTGGTAGCCATCGGGGGAAAAAGGGCCCCTGCGAGGTCAAAAGACCGGGCTGCCAGTGAAAAAGTAAAAAAGGCGCGAAATCTGTCACGAAGGACAAAAAAACGAAAAATAAAGAACGGACTCGCAACGGCGTCGCGGGTCTGGGCGGGAAAAAAACCGGCGTCGAACCGAGAAAAAAGAAATAAAATCAACTTTTCTGCGCGGATTCACAAACAACGTCTGTAGGGCTCCGCGGAAAAAAGAAGACTGAGCAAGATGGCACCCTTGGGCGGGAAGAGCACTGCGCATGCGCGCTGCAATTCCCAAAGGCTTTCTTTGAAAGCTGGGGAAAATTGCTCCGCGAGGGCTCCATCGGCGCCGACGTCACCCATATGTGAGGACTGACTTCCTGCTTGGTCCTGGAGAACACAGCTAGTCTCCCTGCTGGAGGTAAGGCAGCAATGTTCCAAGGGAGAGCATCTTTAACTTCTTTGTTTAGGTTGTGCAGGTCGAGGATAGGCCTTAGGCCCCCTGTCCTCTTTGGCACGAGAAAGTACCTGGAGTAGAACCCCTTGCCCTTGAGGTGGTGGAGCACCGGATCCACCACTTTGTCCTCGAGAAGACCTGCCAACTCCTTCAGAAGGTGGTCCTGGTGGAGGGGAGACCTGAGAGGCTTTCCCAGGAGAAAAGGGGGAGGTGTCCGAGTCAGGTGGAGGAGGTAACCCTCCCTGACTACCCTTAGTGCCCAGGAATCTGTGGTGATGGTCACCCACCTCTGGGCATAGAGAGCCAGACGTCCCCCTGTGCGTTGCTGATCTCCCTGGGGTACAGTGGCTATGCTCAAGGAGTCAAAAGCCCCCCCGGACTGGGCCAGAGCCGGTGCATGGGGTTTTGGAGCCTTCTGCTTACGTGGGCCATGCCATGTCCATTGGCCTGCTGACTCTGTTGGGGAGCTGGGGAGGCCTGATAAGGTGGGTAGTTTTGGTAAGCAACTCCCTTCCTCGGGTAGAAGGGCTTTTTACCCGAGCCTTTCCATAGGGGAGGGGCAGCATGAGAGCCTGGTCCTCATATGAACTCGGTCTCCAGCTTGGAAGTCTTGTCGGTCATGGGTTTGACAAAGAGGGTCTCTCCTTGGCAGGGGGACATCAACCAATTTGTCCTGAACACACTGCTCGAGGTCAGAAGAATGTAGCCAAGCTTGGTGGTGTGCACCGATGCCAACCGCCGCTACTCGAGCCGCCGTCATAGGCTGCCCGAGAGATGAACTTGGAGCATTCACAGACTGCTTTGGCCAGGTTCTTGAACCGCTGCAAGGGTTCCTTGGAGAGATCAGCCAAGAACCCGGCCAGTTCCTTCGTCAGGTCTCTCAGGTACATGCCCATGTATAGCTGGTAGGCCTGGATGCGGCCAATGAGCATTGAGCTTTGGTAGCCCTGCCTGCCAAGGGCGTCCAAGGTGCGAACCTCCCTGTCGGGGGTGGGGGGGCATCGAGCAGTGCGTCTTCTGACTTTTCAGCCGATGCATTGTTGACTCCACCACCATAGAGTTATGTGGCAGTTGTGACTTCTGGAAGCCTGGGCTCCGGCGGACTTGATACATCGAGTCGAGCTGTTTGCTCACCATGGGCACCGGTCTGTCTCCCCCAAATCCAGAGCATCAGCCATTCCAGGATGGGAGGAATGGGCACCGTGAGCGATTCCTGCGAGGAGCATCGTACTGGAGGATTTCCAATTCATCCGCCCGAGGATCCTCCTCCGACTTTGTCAGGAATGCCAGGGCCTTGGACATGTCCTTGACAAAATCAAGGAAGCCCATATCCTCGGATGGAGACCTCTGTTGAGGGTCCGAGAAGGGAGAGTCAGATGGGATGTCGCGGTGGCGATGGGTATCGGGAGACTCTTCATTCTGTCTCCCACATGGAGTAGTCTGTCGAGGACTCGTAGGAGAGTGGCTCCGCGGGACTTGGTGCTCCCGAAGCCCTGCGGCCGGTGCCCGGCAGACATTCCGGGGATGACCGCAGTCCTGTCGAGCAGGACTCAGATAGCGACCTCGGCTGATGACAGACTCAAGACAGAGGACAGACTCGAGGCCGAAGGACCTCAAGGATCGGCTCAGCCTCCAGGGACGTTTTGGACGTCAAGGGCCCGGTAGTTGGCATGGATGAACCAGTTGTACCAGACAACAGCACCCACATGAAGGCAGACAAACTGAGCTCCAAGGCCACCATTCTGGACTCCAGACCAGAAGGCTCCGCGGCCTTTGGCGCAGGAACTGAGGGACTTGGGCCCAACACCTGCTCCCCAAAAGGGGAATCCTTGACTAAGATTGTTTCTGGGGACCGAGGCCAGTCTGCGGTCAGATTCTTCCAGGGGAACTTCGCAGGCTGCTCCTTCTCTGATGCTTTGGATGAACGTCTCGGACTGTGGAACCGGGTCCGGGCAGCCCCCGGCTGATTGGAACCATCCAAGGACGCTGACTTCGAGGGTTTCTTCTTCTTTCTTGGTTCCCTCGAGGGAGACCCCCTTTCCGAGGTCCCAAGACGAGGCTCGGGTTCAGAAGGTTCAGCGCGAGATGTCGGGGTCTCAGACGAGGCCCTGGCCTTCAGAGGCACCGGGGACTCGGGGAAAAACTTATCGTGCTGCTGCTGGCAACTCTTGAGGGCCTTACTGGACATACTTTTGCAAAGCCCACAGGCTGCTGGGTCGTGATCTGGCCTTAGGCAGTGGAGACAGCAGTCGTGTGTGTTGGGCAAAGACATAATTTTGGACCACCGATCACACTTCTTAAAGCCACTAGTAGCCATGGGAGAAAAAAGTACCCCTGTGAGGTCAAAGACTCTCCGGGCTGCCAGTGGAAGAAAAAAGGCGTGAAGATGTCAGGAAAAGAACAGAACGAATAAGCTACAAAAATGGACCAAACTTGATGCTGAGGCAACGAGGTCGGTAGATGGGAAGAGTACTGGTGCGATACCAGAGGAGAGTATGAAACTCGGAGAGAAAAAATTCAACTTCTTCCGGGGGACAAGCCAGACAAACGTCTGAAGGGCTCTGCGGAAAAGGAGACTGAGCATGATGGCACCCTTGGGTGGGAAGGGGACCACGCATGCGTGGTGGCATCTCTGAAAGGCTTTCTTTGAAAGCTGAGGGGATGCTTCCGCGAGGGCTCCGTCGGTGCTGACATCACCCATATGTGAGGACTGACTTCCTGCTTGTTCCCGGAGAAAGGACAGGATAGGAAGAAGGGGAGGAGGAGGAGTGGTACTATATGTAAAAAAATAATATTAAAGCTATGGAAATACAGGGCTTAAAAGGGCGAGAAGAGGCACTGTGGGCTAAACTAGAAAGAGGGAAAGAGAAATCCATTTGCATTGCATGATATACAGACCTCCATCAAAGGGAGAAGACGTGGACGGAGATTTAATAGAAGACATATGCAGCATTGCCAGGAAAGGGGAAGTGCTACTGATAAAGGATTTCAATATGCCATAGGATGTGATTGGTGCATCCGTTGCAGTGTCATCTAGAAAAAAGGAGATCCTGGATTCTTTACAGGAATTAGTATTCAGGCCACTGGTAACAGAACCCAAACATGAAGGGGCCAAACTGGAACTTGGTGCTTACCAATGGGGAAAGTGTTTCTGATGTTATATTTGGAGATCATCTCTCATCCAATGATCACCAAATGGTGTGGTTCAGTATTTGGACTACGGCTGATAAAGCACAGTTACTTACCTGTAACAGGTGATCTCTGGGAACAGCAGGAATTAGTCCTCACATATGGGTACGTCGGAACCGACGGAGCCTGCGCGGGAAAGCTCCCCAGCTTCCCAGAAAGGAAGCATTTGGGGCCTCCCACTGCACATGCGCGCTGCCTTCCCGCCTTCCTGACCAGCTCTCCTCAGTTTGAGTTTATAGCTGAGACAATAGAGAGAGGAAAGGAAGATAGATAGAAGATACAACTCCTAGGGGAGGTGGGTGGGTTGTGAAGACTAATTCCTGCTGTTCCCAGAGATCACCTGTTACAGGTAAGTAACTGTGCTATCTCCAGGAACAAGCAGGAATAAGTCCTCACATATGGGGACTCCCTAGCTAAGATGCCTGGGAGATCCCCTTCCAAGGGTTCGCCATCTTCGTATGGATCTCAGGCATCCATTCTGGGAAGGTGGGCAGGAGTTGTTCAAGTATGGAACAGGTGTTTGAGGACAGCCTGACCAAACAAGGCATCCCGGCGGGAGTCCTTGTCCAAACAGTAATGGGCTGTGAAGGTATGAACCGAGGCCCAGGTAGCAGCTCGACAGATCTGATCTATGGATACAGAGTGAAGATGAGCCATAGAAGTGGCCATGGCTCTCACATTGTGAGCTGTGACATGGCCTTCCAGAGAAATATTTTTACTCTGGTAAGCAAAGGAAATACACTGAGCAATCCAATTGGAAAGTGTACGTTTGGAGACTGGAAGTCCCAAATGAGAAGGATCAAAAGCCACAAAAAGTTGGGAAGACCTTCGATGTGGCTGAGTCCTGTTGAGGTAAAAGGCAAGAGCTCTTTTACAATCTAGAGTATGAAGGTTCCTCTCTGCACTGGATGCATGAGGAGCCGGGAAAAAGGACAGGTAGATATACCTCTTGATTAAGATGAAAAGGCGAGACCACTTTGGGCATAAAGTGGGGATTCGTCCTAAGGACCACCTTATCATGATGAAACCTAGTATAAGGTGGATGAGCCACTAAGGCCTGTAAGTTCACTGATGCGGCGAGCCGAAGTGACTGCAATAAGGAAAAGGACCTTCCAGGAAAGAAATTTCAAGGAGGTAGAAACCAACGGTTCAAAAGGTGGCTTCATAAGCTGACCTAGAACTAGGTTTAAATCCCATGCTACCGGAGGAGGTCGGATGGGAGGCTTAGTTAGAGTCAGGCCTCTCATGAACCTTGCAATAAGAGGATGAGAGGAGACAGGTTGTCCATTTAGAGGTTTTAAGGATGCTGCAATAGCGCTCAAATGGACTCTTACTGAATTCGTTTTAAGGCCTGCATTAGAAAGATGCAGGAGATAGTCTAGTAGAGAATTCAAAGGAAGTGCTAGAGGGTCAAGACCCTGCTGAGCACACCAAATGGAAAAGCGTTTCCATTTGAAAGCATAGGAACGCCTCGTGGAGGGTTTCCTAGATTCATGAAGGATATCTTGCACTGGTTGAGAAAGATTGAAGTCATGAAGGCTTAGGCCTTCAGTAACCAAGCTCTGAGGTGTAGGGGACTTGGGGTTTGGGTGCCACAAAGTCCCTTCCTCCTGAGACAGAAGGTCTGGCGCAGCTCCCAGGTCTAGGGAGGGTCCCTGGGAGAGATGCAGAAGTAGAGGGAACCACACTTGGCGTGGCCAGCGTGGAGCTATGAGGATCATGGACCCGTGATCCCTCTGGAGTTTGAACAGAGTCTTGGGAATCAAAGGAATGGGTGGAAAGGCATATAGCAATTCCTGACCCCAATGCAGGAGAAAGGCGTCGCTGGCCTGAGCTCCCTGACACGGAGTCCTGGAACAGAACCGGGGAAGTTTGGCATTCCACGGACTTGCAAAGAGGTCTATGTCCGGGGTTCCCCATTCCTGAAAGATTTTGCGTATCTGGTCCAGATGTAGGGACCATTCGTGTGGAAGCAGAACTCGACTGAGTCTGTCTGCCCGAGAGTTTTGAACCCCTGGAAGATACACTGCCAGAAGATGAATTTGATGCTCTCTGGCGAAGGCCCATAATCTGAGAGCTTCGTTGCAAAGTGACAGAGAGCCTGTCCCTCCTTGTTTGTTTACGTAGAACATGGCCACCTGATTGTCTGTATGAACTAGGACGGTCAGGTTGACAAGGAGGGTATGGAAGACTTTGAGGGCAAGGAAGATTGCTCGCAGTTCCAGGAGGTTGATGTGAAGTGTGGTCTCCTGTGGAGACCAAGTACCCTGAGTGGAGAGGTGTTGAAGATGGGCGCTCCCCACCCTGTTTGGGAGGCATCTGTTGTGAGGGTTGCTTGGGGCAACAAAGGTTGGAAGGGGGCCCCCAACGACAGATTCTTGGTGGATATCCACCATTGGAGGGACCAAAACAGACGTTTTGAGGTGAGTATTTGGTCGGAGAGCGCTCCTGATGCTTGAGTCCACTGGGTGGCCAAGGTCCATTAGCTGCTCTCATATGAAGACGAGCGTAGGGCACCACGTGTACCGTGGAGGCCATGTGGCCCAGAAGTCGCAGCATTTCCCTGGCTGTCAAGTGAGTGCTGGACTGAGCTTGGGAGGCCAAGCACACCAGACGTTGGACCCGGACCTGAGGAAGGTAGACCCTTGCAGTGGTGGTGTCCAACTGGGCCCCTATGAATTCCAGAGACTGAGTAGGGATGAGTTGAGATTTGGGAAGGTTTACCACCAGTCCCAGATACTGCAGAATGTGCCTCGTGCGGTCCAGGGAAATCTGGGCCTCTGACTGAGATGGAGCTCGGATGAGCCAGTCGTCCAGATATGGGAATACAAAAATTCCCAGACCTCTTAGAAATGCGGCTATAACTGCCATGCATTTGGTGAACACTCTTGGAGCAGAGGCTAGACCAAAGGGAAGTACTCTGTACTGGAAATGTTTTCCCTGGAACAGAAATCCTAGATATTTTCTGTGGGATGGGTGGATGAGTATATGTGTGTACGCATCCTTGAGATCTAGAGAACAAAGCCAATCCTGACTCTGAAGGTATGGAAGGAGAATGCCCAGAGAAAGCATTTTAAATTTCTCCTTGTATAGAAATTTGTTCAATTCTCTCAGATCTAGGATAGGTCTGAATCCCGTCTTCTTTGGTATGAGAAAATAAGGGGAGTAGAAACCTGTCCCTTGTTGAAGAAGAGGAACCTCTTCTATTGCCCTTTGGGCAAGGAGGGAAGAGACTTCCTGACCCAACAGGGCCAGGAGAGATGGGGGAGAATTGAAGTGCCTCACCATGGTATGTGGAGGAAGGTTGGAAAAATGAAGTTTGTAGCCCTCTCTGATGATAGAGAGGGTCCAGTGCTCTGATGTAATTTGCTCCCATCTGGGAGCAAAGTGAGCTAACCTTCCGGGAATGGTGAGGGGCTCTGGCTGTTCTAGAGCCAGAAAGGTTAAGTTCTCTAGGGGCAAGTCAAAACCCCTGAGGGGGTTGAGCCTGCTGAGGAGTGGCAGACGCTGCAGGCTTTGACCTTGCCTGTTTAGGTTGCTGACGCTTAGCAGCAAAGTGAGGCTGAGAAGATTGTTGGCCAGTATTTGTGGAAAATCTGGCCTTCTTGTAGTAAGGCCTCTTGAAAGACTTTTTCTTGGCAGGAGTAGAGGTAGACTTAGAAAGTCTATCTAAGGTAGCATTTTCTGCGTCCATTTGAGTGGCTTTAATTTGCCAGTCTTTACCAAATAAGTTCTCACCTGTAGAGGGCAGATTCTGTAAGCCATCCAGGACCCAGGGTTCTAGGTCAGAGGCCTGGAGCCAAGCAAGTCGTCGGGCTGCAATAGCAATACCCGAAGCTCTACCGGCACCCTCAAAGGAATCAAAGGCTGCTCTGTTGGAGAACTTAGAAACATCTAGAAGCTGTTTCACCCGAGAAATGAACTCCTCCTTTCTATCCTCAGGGATAAAGGAGGCAAAATGCCGTACCTTTAGGGCAAGTTCCCTTAGAAACATGCCCATATACAGACTGTATGAATTAATCCTGGCTATAAGCATACTAGCCTGGAAGATTTTCCTACCAAAAGAGTCTAGGGTCTTACATTCTCGCCCTGGAGGGGTAGAAGAGTGCCTTTTGGTACTCTTAATCTTTTTCAGCGCAAACTTCACCACAATGGAATGGTGAGGCGTTTGAGTTTTTTTGAAAACCAGGAGAAGGAGGGACCCGGTACATGGTGTCCAACCTACGAGAATGAGGAGACAACGTTAGAGGAGCCTCCCATAAGTCCATCAAGTGTTCTTGAAGGATTTCATGGATAGGCAGGGTGACTGCCTCTTTAGGAACCTTAGGGTATCCTAAAATATCCAATTTCTTTGATCTAGGTTCTTTTTCAGAGGATGTAGTAATAGAAAGTCCTTTAGCTACTTCTATAATGAAGTCTTGAAAGGACAAATCCTCTGGTGGAGACATTCTCCTCTTTGGGGAAGAAGGCTCTTCAGGAAGAACTAGAGACAGCTCATCAAAGTCATCAGAGGAGTCAAAATCCTCAGAAGAATCAGAGAATCCTCTATTTGCTTCCAACGCACGATACGCATACCGATCGGTATCGACATCGGGCGTACCGGGTATGGGATTGGTATCGGGTGAAAACCCGGATCCGGCATGCGGAACCGATCTGTGTTTGGAAGATGATGGTCTCGGTTCCGGTATGGAAGACAGTACCGGAACCGCTAGATGCGGTACCAAGGGCGTCGCAGCTTTAATGAAAGCCAGAACGGCCTGCTGCATGGTCTGGACAGTATTGCCCATAGACGCCACTGCTGCCTGGATGTCGGTACCGGCATGGGCCGGTACCCAGAGCAGTCTAACAGGTGATCAGTCGAGGCCGTGCCATCGATGTCAACCTGTAAGCCCATAGATGGTGCTTTGGAAGCCAGAGCTTCCCGCCGGGGTTGTTTGGCTGGGGCAGGGTCCTCTGACTCAAGATTGAGGGCCTCTCGGTACTTTGAAGGAGATTTGCCTTTTGAGGACCTGCCCGAAGAAGGTTTGGTTACCTGAGATCCATCCGGAGAGGAAGACCTGGATGACTGTGATGCTGGATTATCTGAAGCAAACAGCACATGGAATTTGTTGCCCCAGTTCTGCAAACCACGTTTAGACATCTGGGAGCAGGATGGGCAGTCCGGAATGGAGTGGTCATGGGTGTCTGTAACAGAAATAACAGCACTACACTTGGTACACTTCTTGAAACCAGGGGCTGGTTTCTCCATGAGGAGAATTTGTGTAGGCCTGAGGCCTAACCGAAGTCACCAAGTTGTGCTAAATAAAAGGGTTTTTTTTGTTTTTTTTTGAAAGAAAAGAAAAGAGAGACCGGCGGTACCGGTTTCGGTATGGGGAAGGCAGGTACGCGGTCTAAAGAAACAAACTAAAATAAGAATTTCTTTAGCGGTGACAGGAACACGACCTGCTGGCTCCGCGGAAAAAGAGAAACTGAGGAGAGCTGGTCAGGAAGGCGGGAAGGCAGCGCGCATGTGCAGTGGGAGGCCCCAAAAGCTTCCTTTCTGGGAAGCTGGGGAGCTTTCCCGCGCAGGCTCCGTCGGTTCCGACGTACCCATATGTGAGGACTTATTCCTGCTTGTTCCTGGAGATAATCCATTCAAAAGCAAGGGTCTTAGACTTTAGGAAAACTAACTTTGCCAAGATGGGTCAATACCTCAAGGAGTTGTTAGCGGGATGGGAACAGCTGGAGAATATAGAAAAACAGTGGGCAAAACTGAAAGGGGATATTTTAAGGGCAACCAATCTTTTTGTTAAAATGGTAAAGAAAAGGAAAAGGAGGCCTCTATGGTTCTCAAAAGAGGTAGCAGAAAAGGTGAAGAAAAAGAGGGAGGCTTTCATGAAATACAAGATATCACAGAGAGAGGATGACAAGCATCTATATTTTGAAAAACTTAGAGAAGATGGTAAAGTAGTTAGGAAAGCAAAGGTACAAAAAGGAGAAGAAACAACCAATGCAATAAAATGGGGAGAGAAGACATTTTTTAAATATGTTAGTTAGTGAGAGGAGGAAGGGCAAAAGTGGTATAGTCAAACTCAAGGGTGAAGGGGAGGAATATGTAGAAGCTGATGAGGATAAAGTGGAATTGCTTAACAAATATTTATGTTTTGTGTTCACAGATGAAGGGCTGGGAGCAGGACCTCAGACAACACCCACAAACAGGAACAAAAGTGAGGGGCATCTCTAATGATTTTCAGAAGACTGTGATCATGAGGAACTAGCTAAACTAAAAGTGGACAAAGCGATGGGACCAGATAGGATACATCCAAGAATATTGAAGGAACTTGGGGACATTCTAGCAGCTCTACTGACTGACCTAGTCAATGCCTCTTTGAAGTTGGTGGTGGGGCCAGAGGACTGGAGAGAGGCACATGTGGTCCCTTAACACAAAAAGCGGAAGTAAGAATGTGGTTGAAAACTATAAGACGGTTAGTTTAACCTCGGTGATGAGTAAATTATTGGAAACGCTATTGAAAGACAAAATAGTGAGGTTTTGGAGTCCAATGGATTACCAGATCCGAGGTAGCATGGATTCACCAGAGACAGGTCTTGTCAGACAAATCTGATTGATTTCTTTGACTGAATGACCAGGGAGTTGGACCGAAGGAGAACCCTAGATGTGATGTATTTAGATTTCAGTAAAGCATTTGACACTGTTCTACACAGGTGACATATACAAACTAAGCACCCTTGGGATGAATCCTAAAGTTACAGCTTAGGTTAGAAATTGGTTGAGAGGGAGTTGACAAAGGGAAAAGGTAAATAGAGTTCACTCTGAGGAAGGCCTATTGGGTAAGGTTGGCCTCTGCGGATGATACCAAAATCTGCAACAAATTAGAGGAATCTAGTTAAGCTCGAAGAATGGTCTAGAATTTGGCAGCTGAGATTTAATGCTAAAAAATGCAAAGTCAAGCATATGGGCTGCAACAACCCAAGGAAGCGGTATAGTATGGGGGGGTGACGTACTTCTGGCCACAAAAGAACAGGACCAAGGAGTGATTGTGTCTGATGATCTCAAAAGTAGCTAAACAAGTAGAAAAGGCAACAGCTAGAAGGATGCTTGGGTACATAGGGAGAGGAATGGCCAGCAGAAGAAAGGAGGTAATAGCGCCTCTGTATAAATCTTTGGTGCGGCCTCATTTGGAGTACTGTGTACAATTCTGGAGACCGCACTTTCAAAAGGATATAAACAGGTTGGAGTAGGTGCAGAGGATGGCTACTAAAATGGTTAATGGTCTTCATTATAAAACATATAAGGACAGAATTAAGGACCTTAATATGTATACTTTAGAGGAAAGGTGGGACAAAGCTGATATGATTGAGACATTTCAATACCTCTGTGGCATTAATGCACAGGAGAGCCTCTTCCAATTGAAAGCAAGATCTGCTACGAGGGGACATAGGATGAGGGTGAAAGGAGATAGACTCAGGAGTAATATGTGGAAATATTTCTTTATGGAAAGAGTGGCAGATGTGTGGAATAGTCTCCCAGTGGAGGTGGTAGAAATGAGGACAGTATCTGAATTGAAAGAAGCATGGGTCAAACACAGAGGATCTCTAAAAGAAAAAAAGGGGACTGTTGTAGTGGTTGATACGAAAGAGCGTGCTAGAGTGGCCATGTGGTCTTTTTTTGCAGCCATGTTTCTATGAAGTGGCCCTCGACCAAGTGGATGCCAAAAATACCGTGTCCGAGGCGAAGAGTATCTAATTAAGAAGCCCAGTTCTGTAGGCCTCTTCAGGTCATTTTCTGTCATAGGGGACAGTCCTTTGGCTGGTGGTCTGGGCCGAAGAATTTGAGGCACCAGTCATGTGTGTCAGTCGCCGAAATGATGCTGGCACACTTAGTGCATTTTTTTAAACCATTAGTTGGTTTCACCATACTCTCAAGGATAAGAACATAACATAAGATATGCCATACTGGATCAGACCAAGTTCCATCAAGAACAGTATCCCGTTTCCAACAGTGGCCAATCTAGGTAATACGTACCTAGCAGTTTCCCCAAAAGACACAGGTTCCACAAGGCTTGTATTGGGTCAAGCATTGATATCCTGGGTCCCTTCTTAATAATGGTT
This sequence comes from Ichthyophis bannanicus, assembly GCA_033557465.1. Lineage (NCBI taxonomy): Eukaryota > Metazoa > Chordata > Amphibia > Gymnophiona > Ichthyophiidae > Ichthyophis > Ichthyophis bannanicus. Next base: position 254,778,965 of record CM066044.1, read on the forward strand.
TATGGACCTTTCCTCCAGGAACTTGTCCAAACCTTTTTTAAACCCAGCTACACTAACAGGCTTTACTACATCCTCCGGTAACAAATTCCAGAATTTGATTACACGTTGAGTGAAAAATATTTTCTTTTTTTAGTCTTAAATAGTTTACTCTGTAGCTTCATTGCATGTTCCCTAGTCTTTCTATATTCTGATAACGTAATCGATCTACGTTTACCGTTACACTCCGTTCATTAATTTATAGACTTCTATCATATCTCCCCTCAGCTGCCTCTTTTCAGGGTTAAAGAGCCCTAACCTTTTTAGCCTTTCTTCATAGGGGTATCCTTCCATTCCCTTTACCATTTTGGTGGCTCTTCTCTGAACCTATTCTAATAACGCTATATCCTTTTTAAGATACGGCGACCAGAATTGCACACAATATTCAAGGTGTGGTCTTATCATGGAACGACAGAGGCATTATAATATCCTTTGATTTATTTTCCATTCCTTTCCTTATGATACCTAGCATTCTATTTGCTCTCTTCGCTGCCGCTGCACATTGGGCCGAGGATTTTAACATGGTATTCACAATGACGCGTAAATCTTTTTCCTGGATGGTGGTTCCTAATGTGGAACCTTGCATCAGGTAACCATAGTTTGGGTTGTTCTTCCCTAAGTGCATAACTTTGCACTTTGCCACATTAAATTTCATCTGTCATTTTGATGCTCAGTCTTCCAATTTATCAAGATCCTCTTGCAATTTTCCGCAATCCTCTTGGGTTTTAACAGCTTTAAGTAGTTTTGTGTCATCTGCAAATTTGATAACCTCACTCATTATTCCCTTTTCCAGGTCATTTATGAAGATGTCAAAAAGCAGCGGACCCAGCACAGATCCCTGGGATACACCACTATTCACCTTTCTCCATTGAGAAAATTGGCCATTTAGCCATACCCTCTGCTTTCTATCTTTTAACCAGTTCCTGATCCACAAAAGTACCCTGCCTCCTATCCCATGACTCTTTAGTTTTGCCAAAAGTCTCTGATGATGGACCTTGTCAAAGGCTTTCTGAAAGTCCAAATACACTATATCAGACTCACCTTTGTCTACCTGTTTATTCACACCTTCAAAAAAAACATAACAGATTAGTAAGACAAGATCTTCCTTGTCTAAAGCCATGTTGGCTGTCTCCCATTAGGCCATGACTATCTACATGCTGAGTAATTTTGTTCTTTATGATGGTTTCTACCATTTTTCCTAGTACTAACGTCAGGCTCACCGGTCTGTAGTTTCCCGGATCACCCCGGAACCCTTTTTAAAAATTGGTGTTATGTTCGCCATCCTCCAATCTTCAGATATTACAGATGATTTTAATGATAGTTCAGAGATTACTAATAGCAGGTCTGCAATCTCATATTTCAGTTCTTTCAACACTCTTTGATGTATATCATCCGGCCCAGGTGATTTGCTACTCTTCAGTTTATCTAATAGTTGTAATACATCCTTCCGATGTATCGATATTTCCTTCAATTCTTCCGCACCTTTAAATACCACTTCAGTAATGGGTAACCATCCCTAAATCTTCCTCAGTAAAGACCGAAGAAAAGAATTCATTCAGTCTCTCCGCTACCACCTTGTCGCCTCTCAGTCCCGCTTTAACCCCTCTATCATCTAATGGACCAACTGACTCTCTCACAGGTTTTTTGCTACGAGAAGGGGGTCAATCTGATGCTCCAAGCATCAAACGGAGAAGCGTCTCCACTTAAAGGCATAGGTTCGCCTAGTGGAGTCCTTCCTCGAGGTGAGGACGACTTCCTCGACCTCCTCCGGAAGGGCCAGAGAGGCTAGGGAGACCAGTTCGGTATCCAGGCCGTGAGAGATAGGGAGTTTAGCTTCGGGTGCAGCATCTGACCCTCCACCTGTGTCAGCAGACCTGGGGCAGAGCCCAAAGGAACAGGAGGCTCCATCAACAGCCGGAGGAGGAGCAGGAACCAAGGCTACCGAGGCCACGAGAATCAATCATGCTCTGTCCCGCTGAGCTTTGAAAAGGGTCCTTCGCAATGACGGGGAAGGGAGGTAATGCATAGAATAGGCTGGATGACCAGTCCAGGAGAAATGCATCAGGGCCCTCCATGCTCAGATGCGGCACCGGCACGCAAAAGCAGGGGAGCTGTGCGTTCTGGGGACTGGCAAAGAGGTCTATCGCTGGCTTCCCCTAGCGGAGAAACAGCCAGTCTGCTACTCTGGGATCCAGTTGCCATTCATGGGGGCGAAGGATTCTGCTGAGTCTCTCCGCCAGGCCATTCTCCTGACCCGGGAGGTACATCCTCCGTCGGACAGTGAAAGAGCAGATGAGGACTGCTTCCCGGCAGAGGGAGCGCAATCCCGTGCCACCCTCCTTGTTGATGTAGAAGGTCGCCACACGGTTGTTGGTCTGCACTAGAACCGACCTCCCGCTGAGGTGTTCCTCAAAGGCCCTCAGGGTCCACCGAATCGCCCGGAGTTCGAGCAAGTTTATTTGCTGCTGAGACTCCTCGGGTGACCATTGCCCTTGAGTGCATAGTGGCCCACAGTGGGCTCCCCACACTAACAGGGAAGCATCTGTATTCAGCACCGCATCGTGCTGCGGGGCCTGGAAGGGCAATCCCTGCAGGAGGCAGCGGGGATTTTGCCACCAGCTCAGTGACAAGCAGAGGTTGTGAAGAACCTTGACGGGGTCCCTGAAGTGTCCAAGGGACTGGCTCTATTGGGCACTGAGACACCACTGAGCCGTCCGCATGTGCAGGCAGGCGTGGACGACACATGGACGGTCGAGGCCGTGTGGCCCAGGAGACATAGCATGGTTTGAGCAGTGACCTGGGGAGCACTTTGGATGTGAGCTGCCAGAGCTTGGAGGCGGACAGCGCGATCCACCAGTAAGAAGGCGGTTGCCTGCTGAGTATCGAGACGCACCCCGATAAACTCGAGAGCCTGCACCAACTCAAATTGAGACTTCAGGTAGTTGACCAAGAACCTCAAGCTCTCCAAGAGGAGGATAGTGCGCGACATTGCTCACCGAGCCTTCTCGACCGAGGAGCCCTTAATGAGCCAATCGTCGAGGTAGGGAAAGACCGGCATGCCCAGACGCTGAAGGTAAGCGGCGACTACGACGAGGCACTTTGTGAAGACTTGCGGTGCAGATGAGAGGCCAACGGGGAGCACCTTGTACTGGAAGTGGTCTCCCTGCACCCTGAAGCGCAGATACTACCTGTGTTAGGGGGTGGATTATTTATTTATTTAACAGTTTTTATATACCGTCTTTCTACAAGTCAAGACGGTTTACATAAAACAATATAGTACAGTATATTACAACTGTTTAAGATGTGGGCATAAGCGTCCTTTAGAAACAAGGAGCATAGCCAGTCGCCCTGCCGGAGGAAGGGCAGCAGAATACCAAGAGATAACATCTTGAATTTCTCCCGCACCAGAAACTTGTTTAACCTGCGTTGGTACAGGATAGGCCGCAGAACCCCCCCGTCTTTTTCGGGGCAAGGAAGTACCGGAAATAGAAGCCCCTATCTTGAAGGTGCAAAGGGCAAGGAGAGAGTGTAATTCCCGCTGCAGCAGAAGCTGGTGCGCGGGAAGTCGAGGAGGCTCCGCCGAGGAGAAAGGAGGTGGAAGCCTGTCGAAGCAAAGGCGATAGCAGTCTCGGACGACTTGGAGAATCTAGGTGTCCGAGGTGATGGACACCCACGATGGGGCGAAGTGGGACAGGCGTCCCCACACTGGCTGCTGCATCACCGGAGGATGAGGGGCTATACCGATGGCATCAAAACCCCTGAATCGGTTGTGGGAGAGCCGGTGTCTGGGCACTCAGCCCTTTCGGGCTCAGCCCTTGGCCAGATTTTCCCTGCGCCGGAGTGGTCGGCGTGGGGGTAGCTGGATAGCCCCGGTACTGGAGGCCCTTTTGAGGGAAGAAGAGCTGATTGTGTGGCTGCTTTTTTTGAGGCAGGGTGGGGGTTTTGCATGAGAGACGGATTCTGGTAACTAACTCTGTCTCTATTTCCGCAGCCTTATCGTCCATCGGCTTGCCGAAGAGCTGCTCGCCGAGGCAGGGCACGTCCAGGAGTTTCTCCTGCACCCACTGCTCCAAATCAGAGGATTGGAGCCATGCGTGGCAGTGGGCCCCAAGGCCTGCGGCCGCCACCCGAGCCAATGTCTCGAACCCATCACAGAAGGCTCGGGAGAGGTACTTAGAGCAGTCTACGACAGACTTTAACAGAGTGCCGAACCTATTGAGGGACTCTCCCTTGAGGCCCATGGAAAAGCCTCTGAGATCCTTAGCCAAATCGCGCAGGAACATACCGATGTACAGTTGGTATGCCTGAATGCGACAAGAGAGCATGAAGCCTTGGTAGGCCTGGCGGCCCAGGGCATCAAGGGTTCACGACTCTCGGCCGGGTGGTAGTGACGAGTGTGATTTCAGGCTCTTTTGCTTCCTCAGGGCAGATTCCACCACCATTGCGGTGAGTGGGAGTTGGGTCTTTCGGAAGCCTGGCCCCATGATGTACCTTGTACATCGTGTCAAGGCGCTTGCTTACGATGGGGACCGAGGCGGGGGCCTCCCACATGTGCAACAGCAGCTGAGACCAAATAGGTGGTACAGGTACAGTGAGGGATTGCCTGGGCGGGGATGTCAAGTTTTTCAACGACCTCTATGACCTCTATCATATAAAATTAAATATAAATGTCCATCCTTATGATGTCAATAACTCTTATGATGTCAATAACTCTGAAAAATAATTCTAAAAATTAGAGCAATATTAGAGGTCGTTGATGTTATATAACACAATTGCTGTAATCGGGTGCGAACCTTAAGACAGCAGTGTTTTTTTCTACTGAGACCTCGTATGTATTTTTGTTCCTTCATAGTGTTGAAAGTGAACGATAAAATTTGTTCTTCTGAAAGGAACGTCAGGTAAACGAATCGAGATTCCTCAATTCCCTTCCTGGAGGAATCAAAGCATGTTTTTTGCCACTTTTTATGCGGCGCATCGCCGATTCCACCACCATAGAATGGTGCAGACGTTGTAGCTTCTGGGAAGCCAGCACACTTGGTAACCCTGTACATGGTGTCCAATCTACGACTGATGGGGGAAACGGTTAGAGGGGCTTCCCACATCCAGAGCATTAAGTTATGAAGGATCCGGAGTACTGGGAAGATCGCGGCCTCTTTTGGGGCTGTGGGATACTGAAGTATCTTGAATTTCTCCGTTGTCTGTTCCGGTTCCGATGCTGCCGGAACAGAAAGGCCAGCCGCCATGTCATGGTAAACTCCTGAAAAGACATGTCTCAGGAAGGGATTTGCATCAAGTGCTTATGAACTGTGGCAAGGGTTTGAAGGCGATGTCCTGGAGGTCATCGGAATCGAAGGACCAGTGATGGGAATCAGAGGAATCCAGATCAGATAATGGTGAGTATCGATGATGCCGATGAATGCATGAGTGGTGTTTATGCTCTTCGATGTCCTCAGGAGCTAGACCCGGTGTACACCAAATATTAGTCATGGCCGATGCAGATACTGGGGTCCTCTGTGCAGGGTGCATCGGCACTAGGGCAAGACCAATGTGGAAGCCTGCACCGGAGTGGATGGAGTCATCGATGTCAATACTCCAGGCTGTATTCCTGGGGCTGTCAGTGTTAGAGGAACCAAAGCCACTAGGACAGCATTTGCTGATCCAAGGAGGTAGCCTGCATCTGGTCCAAAGAAAGAATGGGGCTGGGCATCACCGTACCAGAGCAAGGCACCAATTCCCCATTAAAGCTTTGGAGGACAAGTCCTCCCATCAGGAATGCCTGGACCGAAGTCCAGAATCAGAAGAAGTCCTGCGAGTTGATCGGGACCTCTCTCTCAACTCCCAAAGACTTACCTGAGGATTCTCTGGACTTTTCCTTCTGTTCCTTCAGCCTCTCAGAGTAATCTCGGAGTTTTACCTTATTTTTTGGAGGTTTGGAAGGAGACGTGGTTTTCTTAGTTTTCTTCTCCGAGTGTTTCAATTCCTTAGAGTATTTGGAACCGTGTGAGCACGACGATGCTCTGGAGGAAGTAGATGCCAACGACACAGAGTCCAAAGTAGCCCAAATGCCCTCAAGTATGGAGCAGACAGAGCTTAAAGATCCCAATTTACCCATGTCTAACAATAGCCAAATTAACATGAACAAAATACATTCTCTAAAATGCTTGTATGCAAATGCTAGAAGTCTAAACAATAAGATGGGAGAGTTAGAATATATAGCACTAAATGAAATGTTAGATATGATTGGAATATCAGAGACATGGTGGAAGGAGGACAACCAGTGGGACACTGTGATACCTGGGTACAAACTATATCGTAATGATAGAGCTGATCAAATTGGTGGAGGGGTTGAGCTCTATGTTAGAGAGGGCATTGACTCAGAAAGGATTAAAGTTTTTCAGGAAACAAAATCTGCTGTAGAATCTGTATGGATTGAAATTCCATATAAAAGGGGGAAGGCAATGGCAGTGGGGGTGTACTATCGAGCGCCTGGCCAGAATGACCAAATGGATGATGAAATGCTCAAAGAAATCAAGGAAGCTAACAAACGTTACAGTGCAGTAATAATAATGGGTGATTTCAATTACCCTGGTATCGACTGGGTCAGTGTCACGTCAGTACATGCTAGGGAGATAAAGTTCCAGGATGAAATAAATGACTGCTTCTTGGAGCAGCTGGTTCATGAACCGACCAGAGGGGAAGCCATATTAGACCTAGTCCTTAGTGGAACACCAGATCTAGTGCAAAAGATAAGGGTGTTGGGGCCACTTGGAAATAGTGATCATAGATAGCATGATTGCCTTTGATTTAATTAGTGGAGGAGGGATAGTAAGGAAATCCACAGTACTACCTTTTAACTTTCGAAAGGGAGACTATGATAAAATGAGGAAAACAGTTAAGAAAAAACTAAAAGGAGCAGTTGCAAAGGTTAAAGACGTACATCAAGCTTGGGTGTTGTTGAAAAATACTATCTTGGAAGCCCAGACCAGCTGTATTCCATGCTTTAAGAAAAGAGGAAGGAAGTCCAAAAAACTGCCAGCATGGTTTAAAGGTGAGGTCAGAGAGGCTGTTGTTGCCAAAAAAGCAACTTTCAGGAAATGGAAAAAACAGCCAAACGACGAAACCTGGAAACAGCACAAGCACTGGCAAGTCAAATGCAAGGCATTGATAAAGCAGGCAAAGAGAGAATTTGAGAAGCAGCTTGCTGCGGAAGCAAAAACGCGAAATAAAGACCTTTTCAAGTACATTCATAGCAAAAAACCTGTGAGAGAGTCAGTTGGTCCATTAGATGATAAAGGGGTTAAAGGAGCACTAAGAGGCGACAAGGCGATAGCGGAGAGACTGAATGAATTCTTTGCTTCGGTCTTTACTGAGGAAGATGTAGGAATGTTACCCATGACGGAAGTGGTATTTAAAGGTGTGGAAGAATTGAAGGAAATATCGATACATCGGGAAGATGTCTTACAACTATTAGATAAACTGAAGAGTAGCAAATCACCTGGGCCGGATGGTATACATCCAAGGGTGTTGAAAGAACTGAAATATGAGATTGCAGACCTGCTATCAGTAATCTGTGAACTATCATTAAAATCATCTCTAATACCTGAAGATTGGAGGATCGCCAATGTAACACCAATTTTTAAAAAGGGTTCAAGGGGTGATCCAGGAAACTACAGACCGGTGAGTGTGACGTCAGTACCGGGAAAAATGGTAGAAACCATCATAAAGAATAAAATTACTCAGCATGTAGATAGTCACAACCTAATAGGAGACAGCTTTAGACAAGGAAGATCTTGTCTTACTAATCTGTTATGTTTTTTTGAAGGAGTGAATAAACAGGTGGACAAAGGTGAGTCGGTTGATATTGTGTATCTGGACTTTCAGAAAGCCTTTGACAAGGTCCCTCATCAGAGACTTTTGGCAAAACTAAAGAGTCATGGGATAGGAGGCAGTGTACTATTGTGGATCAGGAACTGGTTAAAAGATAGAAAGCAGAGGGTAGGGCTAAATGGCCAATTTTCCCAATGGAGAAAGGTGAATAGTGGTGTACCCCAGGGATCTGTGCTGGGTCCGCTGCTTTTTGACATATTCATAAATGACCAGGAAAGTGGAATAACGAGTGAGGTTATCAAATTTGCAGATGACACAAAACTATTTAAAGTTGTTAAAACCGAAGAGGATTGTGAAAAATTGCAAGAGGATCTTGATAAATTGGAAGACTGGGCATCAAAATGGCAGATGAAATTTAATGTGGACAAGTGCAAGGTTATGCACCTAGGGAAGAACAACCCAAACTATGGTTACACGATGCAAGGTTCCACATTAGGAACCACCACCCAGGAAAAAGATTTAGGCGTCATTGTGGATACCATGTTAAAACCCTCGGCCCAGTGTGCAGCGGCGGCCAAGAGAGCAAATAGAATGCTAGGTATGATAAGGAAAGGAATGGAAAATAAAACAAAAGATATTATAATGCCTCTATATCGTTCCATGGTGAGACCGCACCTTGAATATTGTGTGCAATTCTGGTCGCCGTATCTTAAAAAGGATATAGCGATTTTAGAAAAGGTTCAGAGAAGAGCCACCAAAATGGTAAAGGGGATGGAAGGATACTCCTATGAAGAAAGGCTAAAAAGGTTAGGGCTCTTTAAACTGGAAAAGAGACGGCTGAGGGGAGATATGATAGAAGTCTATAAATTAATGAATGGAATGGAACGGGTAAACGTAGATCGATTGTTTACGTTATCAGAATATAGAAAGACTAGGGGACATGCAATGAAGCTACAGGGTAAACTATTTAAGACCAATAAAAGAAAATATTTTTTCACTCAACGTGTAATCAAACTCTGGAATTTGTTACCGGAGGATGTAGTAAAGGCTGTTAGTGTAGCTGGGTTTAAAAAAGGTTTGGACAAGTTCCTGGAGGAAAGGTCCATAAACCATTATTAAGAAGTGACCGAAGATATCAATGCTTGACCCAGTACAAGTATTGTGGAACTTGTGTCTCTTGGGGAAACTGCTAGGTACATATGACCTAGTTTGGCCACTGTTGGAAACAGAATACTGGGCTTGATGGACCTAGGTCTGACCCAGTATGGCATATCTTATGTTCTTATGTTCAAAAGGAAGAGTTCCCCAAACATTTTGGCCTGGTTCCCTAGGCCACTCTTAGTCATCTGTTTGCAAAGGGAGCATTCTTGTGGAATATGGTCGGGACCAAGACATTTCAAACACCAATCGTGTTTATCTGTTATCAAAATGGTGCTGGAGCACGTGGTGCATTTCTTGAAACCACTGGAGGGTTTCTCCATCTTAAGATGGTGGGCAAGGCCCGGTGGGAAGAGGGCCCTGAAGAAAATTAGTTTAAAAAAAAATTAAAAATATGCCAAGAAAAGTATAAAGAAAAAGGGGACAATGGTATCATATGATACCGGTGCGGTGAGGCAGAGTGATAATAGAAAACTTTTGAAATTCTTTTCTGCGGTGATAGGGTAATTGTTTATTGTTTATCGTTTATCAGTTTCTTGATATACCGCCCCCCATTACATCGGGGCGGTTTACAATATAAAATCATCACATTAGGAAAAAAGGAAAAAGAACTACAATAACAGACAGGAAAGAAGAGGAAAGGTAGAAATAGCGGAAGGACAAAGGAGAAAATTAGGGGAGATCAAAGGGAGGTGTCAAAGGCAGAGGAAAAGAAGTGGGTCTTGAGAAGGGAGCGAAATTTAGGGTAGGATTCTTCGAGACGGAGGGCAAGGGGGAGGGAATTCCAGAGGGAAGGGCCTAGATAAAAGAAGGCTGATTTCCGGGTGGACTGAAGGTGAGCTTGAGAGGGGGCTGGGAGGTGCAGGCGGTTAATGTGAACGGACCTGAGGCTGCGTGAAGGTGTATGAAAAACCAGTAAATTTGACAGATACTGCGGTTTGCGGAGATAGAGTGCTCGATGCACTAACGTAAGGATTTTGAAAGGGATCCAGAACCTGAAGGGCATCCAATGGAGCTGACGTAGTAATGGGGTGATGTGATCCCGAGGGGAGGCGTGGAAAGTCATGCGTGCAGCTGTGTTCTGTATTAACTGTAAGCGCCGTTGTTGATATTGTGGGATGCCAGTGTAGATGGAATTGCAAAAATCCAGACGGGTTATGACCAAAGAAAGAAGGAGGTGGTGAGAGGAAAGAAATGGCCGAATAGAACGAATTTGCCGTAGGCAGAAAAAGGAGCGCTGAGAGATATGAGATATATGGTCGCTAAAGGATAAAGTATTATCAAAGATGACACCCAGGCAACGAAGTTTGGAGACTAGGGAGATAGGAGCACCCGAGAAGAAAGGAGTGAGAGAAGGGACAGCAGAACCATGGGAGAACCAAATAGCTGCAGTCTTAGCAATATTGAGCACCAAACAATTGGATGAGAGCCAAGAAGAGACCATAGATAGGCACGTGTCCAGGGGAGTGATATCAGGGTGAGAGGAAGAAGTGTGATGCAGCAGAAAAATGTCGTCAGCATAATAGTAACCTGATATCCCCAATTCTTGGACAATTAACTCTAAAGGGGCAAGAAAAACATTAAATAATAGAGGAGCCAGTATAGAGCCCTGGGGGACCCCACATGGGAGTGGGAAGAAATCGGAGGAGGATGAGGCAGAAGTGACAGCAAAAGAGCGGGAGGAAAGGAAGGAATGGAACCAGTGATGAACCAGCCCGCGAACACCCGTGTCGCGGAGTCTAGAAAGGAGAAGAGAGTGGTCCACCAGATCAAAGGCTGCTGAGAGGTCGAGAGATACCGCCACCGTGATGTCACCCCGATCATGAGCAGTGTGGATCTCGTTCAGAACTGCCGTGACGGTGGTTTCTACGCTATGTCCAGGCCGAAAACCAGATTGCCGAGGGTGCAAGTAAAGTGTGGTGTCAAGGTGATGGGATAGCTGTGAGAAAACAACCTTCTCCAGAAGTTTGGAGGCAAAAGGCAGATTGGATACTGGACGATAGTTGGCAGGCACAGAAGGATCCAAGGAAGGCAGTTTCAATAGGGGGCGAACTAGGGCATTTTTCCAGGGACGTGGAAAAGTACCTGAGGACAGACTGGAGTTGATGATGGTGAGAAGAATCTGAAAGAAAGTGGCGGATGGCTCAGAGAACCATGAGGAGGGAATGGGATCCAGGGGACAGGTGGTCTTGTGGGTGGTGGCCAACAATTGGACAAGCTCTGGGGAGGTAACAGCAGAGAAACTAAACCAGGCATGGGACAGCGTAGGAGAGGAAGGGGGTGAGACAGAAGGAGGGGAGGCCAATGCCTGCGGATGAGAAGGGAGAAGTGACCGAAGGTTCTGGACTTTAGAAGAGAAGAAAGATGCAAGCCTAGAAGGGCTCAGAACCGGCCTAACAGAGGATGATTCAGAAGGGGAGGAGGAGCGTAATTGAGAAAGTGAATGCAAGGTGGAAAAGAGGTGCCGAGAACGGTTGGGAGCAGAAGCAATAGAAGCTGAATAGAAAGAACACTTAGCTTGATGTACACTAGCACGATACTGAGCATGATAGGATTTAAAGCGTTGATAGGAAGCTTCAGACCTAGATTTACGCCAGAGGTGCTCAGCGCGCCTTAGATAGGAGCGCTGTAGGCGAAGTCCAGCGTGAAACCAGGGGTGATGAGTGATGCGGCGTTGAGGACAAGGTCGGAGAGGGGCAACCTGATCCAAGGTATGCAATAAACCGGAATTCCATGAAGCAACCTGAGAGGAGGGAGATAAGGACAAAAACTCTGTTGAAGGGGGGTGGTAGGCTGTCAAAAATTGCGGTAAAGTTTCTAACGTGAGATGACGAGATAGATGGATAGGTGGCGGAGAACAAGGAGGCAGTGCATGCAGCACAAAAGTGAGGTACAGATGATCAGACCAGGGGATCAGGGTAGGGATAGGGGACGAGAGCTGGATAGTGGACTTTGCTGGAAAAATAACCAGATCCAGAATATGACCTGCAGTATGTGTTGGGAGGGTGACTGATTGAAGAAGAGAAAGATCATGGAGGAGTGCAGTGAATACAATATCTCTGGCTGAGGCTGGTGAGTCAAAATGAACATTAAAATCTCCCAGAATGAGAAGTTGAGAGAATTGCAGGGCTAAGTCGGAAATGGAGGAAAGAAGAGAGTCCCAGAGAGGAGGGGAAATAGACGGAGGAGCATAAATTAGTAAAATCTGAATGGTTGGTTGGCCGTTAAGCTGGAGGAGGATAGACTCCGGGTAGCATAACGAAGGAGAAGAGAGTCTAAGCAGAGGGAGTGAGGAGCGGTAGAGGACCGCCACCCCTCCCCCATTCCTCCCAATGCGCGGGACAGAAATAGCTGCATAATTCGGAGGGAGACAACGAGCAAGTAAGGGGTCTTCACCTTCTTTAAGCCAGGTCTCTACCAAAAACAGAACGTCAAGACGCTCACGTTGAATAAGATCATAGATAAGAGTGGCTTTAGATCTGAGCGAGCGACAATTTAGCGAGCCGAGCCGAAGAGACGCAGGCGGAACCGGTAAAGAAGGAAAAGGAGAGGTACCAGGAACAGGTAGTGAAGAGGGAGGGACCAGGGAAGAAGGGTGTAAAGAGATCTGCGATAGCACACTGCCCCTGTAGTGCACCATGCATGGGTTGGGGGGCCGATTACCCCAAAGGACCGGTATAGCGGCCATCAGGAATAGCCAGACGAAGGACAGAAAAGGAAAATACCGGAGCCTCGGCGAAACAGGAGGAAGGAACTGTGGGAGACTTGATATAAATCTGCAGGCAGATAGAAGAGGACTGAAGCCAGCCGTTGGCTCTGTGGAAAAAGAAGAACTGAGGAGAGGGAGTTGGGAGAGCAGGAAGGCAGTGGCGCAGACATAGTGGAGTGCTCCCAAAAGCTTTCCTAATGGTAAATACGGAGCTTCCTGTGTGGGCTCCGTTGGTACCCGATGTCACCCATATGCGAAGACTACATTCCTGCTTGTTCCTGGAGATAAATGTATTCCGATCTGGCACGAGAAACCAAAAATTTATCATAGCTGCACTTGCGGCAACACCCTTTTTTGCTTCATATATCAAAATGACCTAGTGATATATGAAGCAAAAAATAGTCTCTTGTATACCTCCGTAATTTGCCTTCACCTAATCTTTCTCTCATGACCACCCCCCACCAAGCCTTCTCTCAGGTTTGTCTCTCATATGAAATCCCCCACCCCCCACCAAGGTTTCACCCAGTTTCTCTCATATACCCCTGACCCAACCTTCCCCTAGGTCTCTCTCACTAATTCTTGTGTCTCGCTGCAGCTCCTGAAAAATACAAGGTTTCAGACTTCCTCACTGCAACTGGCTCTCTACATGTTTGCTGCATGGTGAAGCAAATTCAGGCTGATCTTGCGAGACTTGAAACTGTGAAATCAGCCCAAACTTCCTCCATCATGTGGCTCAAGCACACAGAGAGCCAATTGCAATGGGGGAAATTTGAAATAGTACGTTTTTAAGGAGCTGCAGCCAAATCTGAGACATTAGAAGTTGCACCCTGGTGACCTGGAGCCTGGGATTTGTTGAGCCCTGAGCCATATTAAGGGCCAGTTGCCCACACTCGGCCTTCAATGTGTAGCTGTATTTTTGACAGTTTGCACTGCATTCTCTCAATGACTACCTTTCAGGCCTCATGCCAAAACTTAAGAAAAACATAAGATATGCCTTACTGGGTCAGATCAAGACCAGTATCCTGCTTCCAACAGTGGCCAATCTAGGTCATAAGTACTTTTTCCCCAAAAGACACAGATTCCACAATGCTTGTATTGGGTCAAGCAGTGATATCCTGGGTCCCTATGGTTTATTGACCTTTCCTCCAGGAACTTGTCCAAACATTTTTTAAACCCAGCTGCACTAATAGTTTTACTATATCGTCTGGTAACAAATTCCAGAGTTTGATTACACGTTGAGTGAAAAAAAGATTTTCTTTTATTAGTCTTAAATAGTTTACCCTGTAGCTTCATTGCATGCGCCGTAGTCTTTCTATATTCTGATAACGTAAACAATCGATCTACGTTTATCCGTTCCACTCCGTTCATTAATTTATAGACTTCTATCATATCTCCCCTCAGCCATCTCTTTTCCAGGAAGAGCCCTAACCTTTTTAGCTTCTCTTCATAGGGGTATCCTTCCATTCCCTTTACCATTTTGGTGGCTCTTCTCAGGACCTTTTCTAATAATGCTATATCCTTTTTAAGATTCGGCAACCAGAATTGCACACAATATTCAAGGTGTGGTCGCACCATGGAACAATACAGAGGCATTATAATATCCTTTGTTTTATTTTCCATTCCTTTCCTTATGATACCTAGCATTCTATTTGCTCTCTTGGTTGCCGCTGCACACTGGGTGGAGGGTTTTTACATGTTATCAACGATGATGCCTAAATCTTTTTTCCTGGGTGGTGTTCCTAATGTGGAACCTTGCATCATGTAACCACTGTTTGGATTGCTCTTTCCTAAGTGCATAACTTTGCACTTGTCCACATTAAATTTCATCTGCCATTTGGATGCCCAGTCTTCCAATTTATCAAGATCCTCTTGCAATTTTCCACAATCATCATGGGTTTTAACAACTTTAAATAGTTTTGTGTCATCTGCAAATTTGATAACCTCACTCATTATTCCCTTTTCCAGGTCATTTATGAATATATCAAAAAGCAGCGGACTCAGCACTGATCCCTGGGGTACACCACTATTCACCTTTCTCCATTGGGAAAATTGGTCATTTAGCCCTACCCTCTGCTTTCTATCTTTTAACCAGTTCCTGATCCACAATAATACACTGCCTCCTATCCCATGACTTTTTAGTTTTGCCAAAAGTCTCTGATGAGGGACCTTGTCAAAAGGCTTTCTGAAAGTCCAAATACACTATATCAACCGACTCACCTTTGTCTACCTGTTTATTCACACCTTCAAAAAACCAGAACAGATTAGTAAGACAAGATCTTCCTTGTCTAAAGCCATGTTGGTTGTCTCCCACTATCTACATGTTCAGTAATTTTGTTCTTTATGATGGTTTCTACCATCTTTCCCGGTACCGACATCAGGCTCACAGGTCTGTGGTTTCCCGGATCACCTCTGGAACCTTTTTTAAAAATTGGCATTACATTGGCTATCTTCCAATCTTCAGGTATTACAGATGATTTTAATGATAGTTCACAGATTACTAATAGTAGGTCTGCAGTATCATATTTCAATTCTTTCAACATCCTTGGATGTATACTATCTGGTCCAAGTGATTTGCTACTCTTCAGTTTATCAAATAGTTTTAATGTATCTTCCTGGTGTATCGATATTTCTTTCAATTCTTCCGCAGTATCACCTTTAAATACCACTTCAGTCATGGGTAACATCCCTACATCTTCCTCAGTAAAGATCAAAGCAAAGAATTCATTCAGTCTCTCTGCTATGGCCTTGTCCCCTCTTAGTGTCCCTTTTACCCCTCTATCATCTAATGGTCCAACTGACTCTCTCACAGGTGTTTCGCTATGAATGTACTTGAAAAGGTCTTTATTATGTGTTTTTGCTTCCACAGCAAGCTTTTTCTAAAATTCTCTCTTTGCCTGCCTTATCAATGCCTTGCATTTAACTTGCCAGTGCTGGTGCTGTTTCTAGTTTTTGTTATTTGGCTCTTTTTTCCATTTTCTGGTAGGATGAAGGAAGAACTGGATGCAACGGCCCTCCTAGTTAGGCTTCTGGAATAAGGGAGAAAAAGGGTTGTGGGATTTAGGAAGGTAGAACTGGTAATGTCAAGGGCAGCTGCCCAAGTGAGTATAGGGGCTCAAATGCATTGAGGTGATGCTAGAGAAAATGGTGGTTTACATCATGCAAAACGGAAGTTTGGTGATTGGACCCAAAGGGTGTTTTGCAAGTGTATAAAGAACATTTGACTGTATGACAGCATGTTGAAATTGTATGAAAGAAAATTATATGCAATAAATAGTGAACATTAAATACGTTTGGAGAACTGAAAAGAGCAAAGTTGTCGTCAATTGCGTTCCTTCAATTTTTACATTGGTTTATGTGATCTTGTTTTTGCAGTGAAAATTGTTTGTATTTTTGATTCATTCAACACGTTTCTAGCACAGAATAAGTAAACATTAGCATAGAATCTCTTTGTTTCTGAGGACAGTATAAAGGTTGTGGTCATTCATTAGAATGTGTGTCATGGGGAAGATGTCTGTGAAGGGGGAAGGATTACTAGGTCAGAAGGGGTGCCTCCTGTATAAGAGGTCGGTTATTTAAGACAGCAGTGAGAATGATGGGCCCTGATACCTTCTCTCAGTAGATGAGCGCAGAGCAAGCTGATGTTCAGTTTAAAACTGCAGGTCAGGAGATAGCACTAGTCTGATAAAGCGTTGTTACTCGCCTGTGACATGTGATCTCCGGGAACAGCAGAAATCAGTCTTCATATATGGGTATCGTCGGCACCGACAGAGCGCACACGGGAATGCTCCCCAGGGTCCAATCGGAAAGCTTCTGGGAGAAATCCACTGCACTTGCGCATCTGCCTTCCCAAGTCCTCTCCTCAGTTGAGTATGTAGCTGAGAGATAGAGGAAAAAGAGAATACCCTACAACACCTAGGAGGGTGGGTTGTGAAGACCGATACCTGCTGTTCCCAGAGATCACCTGTTACAGGTGAATAACAATGCTATCTCCAGGAACAAGCAAGAATGCAGCCTTCATATATGGGCCCACTAGCTCCGGGGTACGAGACTGGAATTGGAAGCAATGTATCCCCGAGGCTAAAGAACAGCCGAGGTGTGGATACAGAGAGGCCCCATTGGACTCTACTGCATTTGGCAAGCCCATCGCCAGGAAAGTCTAGTGCCAGGAGAAGTCCAGGACGGAGGGCAGGCGTTGCAGTTAAGTCCCAAAAAGATGATGGACAGCCTGGCCAAAGGCAGCATCCTGACGGGAGTCCCTGTCTAGGTAGTAGTGTGCAGAAAAGGTATGAATGGAGGACTAGGTAGCTGCTTGACAGATTTCATCAATGGAAATGGAACGAAGGTTGGCAACTGAGGTTGCCATGGCTCGCATGCTGTGAATGGTGACATGACCCTTAAGGGAGAGTCCTGCTTGAGCATAGGCAAAAGAAATGCAGTACGCAATCCAGTTGGATAGGGTGCGCTTCATAACTGGCAGACCAAGATGACTTGGATCAAAGGAAATGAATAATTGAGAGGATTTCCTGTGATTCTTGTTTCTGTGCAAACACAAAGCCAGTGCACGCTTGCAGTCTAAAGTGTGTAGTGCTGCTTCAGTCCTAGAGGCATAAGGTCTGGGGAAGACGACCGGTAGTTATCACCGACTGGTAGAGGTGGAAGGGTGAGACAATCTTCAGAAGAAGTGTGGATGAGTATGGAGAACCACCTTGTCATGGTGGAACCGGGTGTATAGAGGGTCAGATACTAAAGCCTGCAGTTCGTTGATGCAACGAGCTGAGGTGATGGCGATGAGGAAGATTACCTTCCAAGATAAGAATTTTAAAGAATTGGTGGCTAAAGGCTCAAAAGGAAGCTTTAGAAATTGTACAAAGACTATGTTGAGGTCCCAGGCCACTGGTGGTGGTTTGATCAGTGGCTTGGACAGCAGGAGACCTCGCATAAATCATTGCACCAAGGGGTGAGAAGAAATAGGATGCCTGTTCACCGGCCTATGATAGGCTGAGATGGCACTCAGATGAACTCTAAGTTAGTCCTGAGACCAGCCGAAGACCAGTGGAGGAGATATTGTAAAAGGAATTCCACCAGGCAGGCAGAGAGGTCAATATGTTTCGGGGTACACCAGAGAGTGAACCTTTGCCATTTGGAGGCATACGGACATCGGGCAGGTGGCTTACGAGGTTCAAGTAGGATGTCTGACTTTTGTGGAAGGTTGAGGTCTACAAAGACTATGTTTTCAGCAGCCAGGTCGTGAGAAAGAGGACTTGTGGACTGGGATGGAGAAGTGTCCCATGATCCTAACAGAGAAGGTTGGGCACATGTCCCAGGCTGAGAGGGAGTCTGTGCCAGACGAGTCAGCAGAGAAAACCATGGCTGACGGGCCAGTAAGGGGCTATTAGGATCATGGAGCCCCTGTCGGCCAGCAGCTTGAACAGGGTTTGGGTATTAAGGGGATGGGTGGGAATGCATAAAGTAGTCCCTTTCCCCAATGGAGAAGACAGACATCTGTTGACTGGTGTGATAAGGAAGCTTATCATAGCTCAGGTAGGAGCTATAGAAAAGATGATGTGACTCTGAACAAGCAACCTGTCAGTTCTGGTAGAAGCAAGAAAACAGAGTTTTCACATAAAAGACTACCAGTCCCAGAATGCACCAGGTTTCCAGCAGCCATGAGAGGGGCTGAAGTGAGAGAATGTGTGTGCAATCAAGAGTGCTATGAGGTAATCCCTAAGCACTCATCTCAAAGGGCAGGGCTTGATTCAACACAGCTGCGCTGTGTTAGGGAGCAGCACACATTAGGAAAGAATAAGAATAGAGCTTATTCTTCAGATAACAGCTACAGAGGGAGGAAGAGATACAGAGACAGCAACGGCTACAAGCACCAGTATCACCTGGAGAAACAGAAGCCAAGCCAAGCAGATAGAGAGAGAAGGAAACTCTCTGGAAGGAAGAGAAGAAAGGCCATTGGAAGGTCTGGGAGATTCCAAGGCAGTACTCATACTGGGAGGTATTCCAAAAGCCAGCAGAGTCCATTGGACTGGATTCAGCCAGAGGAATGGAGTGGCAGAGATAGGAATCACCAGTGGCTACCTGGAAGAGAGAAGACTGCATGTGGAAGGGACTTTCAGACCAAGGCCAGAAGGTATGTGAGAGAAGATCCAGCGTCCAGGGATCAAGATTGGAAGGCTGGACATCAGAATTGGATTACATATTGGCCAGGCTATACAGAGAGAAATAATGATAGCAGGAGAGGCTCAGGTATGAACACTGATCCAGACCCTATCTATAATAGAGAATGGCAGCAAGGGAATAAGCATTCTCATGATAGTGCCTTAATGAAAGACTCATCTATGCCAATGTATGATATAGACCCTATGATTGTTGATGAAGAGGGAGATACAGCAGATGAAAATATTTATATGGACTGTTCTCTATCTAAATGCTATTGCTAGCTTGCTATGAGCAAACACATCAGCCATCACAAAGAAACCTATCTTTGTTCTTTATTTCCACTGCAAACAGCTCTTAAAGCAGGATTTGGGCTCACACAGTAGCAGCCAGCCAGCTAAAGGCTTTCAGCTGGTCCATTGATAGTAATTAGGGCTGCACCTGATTGTGTGTGTGAGCAAGGGAGAATCACTGCTGAGATCGGCGTGGAAAATAAGCAGAAGTTAACCTAACCAGCAAAGTTTATTCTTTTCTTTGTGCCTTTGTATTTGGTAATTATTTGCTAAGAAAACATTAGCTAATTGCCTGACAAGCTGAAGGTTGTTTCTGGTTTACTTTGTGACTTTTTGTTATCCATTTTAAACACTGCAAGCAAGTAACCTCATTTATAGTGCTATCAAGTATACATGTGCTGGGTGAATTAAACCCCATCAATAAAAGAAGTATTTTATTGATCTTACCACTTGGTTTCACAACTCAAATTATTGTCATCAGCTGTGTTTGGGAGTGAATGAACTACAATACCCACAATACCTTGCAAGAATCATATGAATATATGCATCGTCAAGATTGTGTAAGTTCTCACCCTAGGCAGCCGTCTGACACTGGAAGTGCCAGGAGGGAAGCCTCAAGCAAAACAGTGGAAGATGTGCATTCTCCTGGGTGGTGAACAGATCTATTCTGCAGGTCTCCCACATGTGGAAGATCCAAGATTTCATTTCCCGATTAAAGTTCACTTGTGAGGATATGGCTGAGTCTGTCCGCACGGAGATTGAGTTCGCCCGGGAGATACACTGCCTTGAAATGGATGCGGTGTGCAATTAAGAAGAACCAGAGATGAAGGGCTTCCGGGCAGAGGGGATAGGAGCCCGTTCCCACCTGCTTGTTCACAGAGAACATGGCCACCTGTTTGCCTGAAAGTTGGGGTTGAAAAACCCGAAGGGCATTTGTGAGAGCATGTAGCTCCAGGAGGCTGATCTGCAACTGAGATTCCTGATCTCCCTTCCTTCCCCTAGTTTTATCCCTGCCTACACCTTCTGTGTTTTGTCTTGACTAGATTGTAAGTTCTGATAAGCAGGGACCTTCTCTCACATGTCTGTACAGCGCTGCGTACGACTGGTAGCGCAATATAAAAGCTCAGTAGTAGTAGTAGTATTGTGACCATTGCCCCTGTGTGGTGGGACTGTCTAGATGTGCTCCCCACCCAAGTCTGAAAACATCCATTGTCAGGGATCATTGAGGTGGAGGCATCTGAAAGAGTAGTTACTCACCTGTAACAAGTGTTCTCCAGGAGCAGCAGGAATCAGTCCTCACATATGGGTGACGGTGCCGACAGAGCCCCCATGCAGAGCATTACCCCATCTTTCAAAGAAAGCCTTTGGGAATGCAGCGCGCATGCGCGGTCCCCTTCCCGCCCAAGGGTGCCATCTTGCTCAGTCTGATGACATAGCTAAAAGACAGCAAAAAACAGAAAAATAAATCATATGACTAACTCCACGGGGAGGAGGGAGGGTTGTGAGGACTGATTCCTGCTGCTCCTGGAGAACACCTGTTACAGGTGAGTAACTACTCTTTCTCCAGGACCAAGCAGGAAGTCAGTTCTCACATATGGGACTCCCCAGCTTCAGGCTACCGGGGAACCAAAGCTGAAAAATGAGCTCCCTCTAGAGCCCCAGTATGCGTGAAAGAATCTTCTCTGAGAACGCCTCCGTACGGTAGCCCAATACCAGGGCCAGAGGGTAGGAGTTGCCTATACCTCAAAGAGATTACGGAGTACCGCCTGTCCGAAAGCACTGTCCCTGCGGGACTCCCTGTTGAGGCAGTACTGGGCCGCAAAAGTCTGGTTTGAAGACCAAGTAGCGGCCCAGCAGATGTCTGCCAACGGAACAGAGCGGAGATGAACTACTGACGCGGCTTTTGCCCTGACACGGTGGGCCGTGACTCGACCCTGCAAGGAGAGACCGGCTGCCCTGAACGCCCAGGCGATACAGTCTGTCACCCAGATGGACAAGGTACGCTTGAAGACATGTAACCCCAGCTTATTAGGGTCAAAAGATATGAAGAGCTGAACAGCCCTTCGGTGTCCCTGCGTACGGTCAAGGAAGAAGGACAATGCCCGTCCACAGTCCAGGGTATGCAAGACCATTACAGTCTGGCTGGCATGCGGCCTGGGAAAAAGTCGGAAGAACCACCTCCTGATTGAGATGGAAGGAGGAGACAACCTTTTTCGAAGGAACTTTGGGTGAGTCCGTAAGACCACCCTGTTCCTATAGAACCTTGTGTATGGTGCCTCTGAGACCAGAGCTTGTAGCTCACTGACTCGTCTGGCTGAGGTAAGAGCTACCAAAAACAACGCCTTCCAGGAAAGAAAGCGCAAAGGACAAGTAGCCATAGGCTCAAATGGTGGGCAACTAAGTTGTTGCAAGACCACATTCAAATCCCACTCAGGTGCAGGTGGACAAATCGGAGGCTTGAGCAAAAGGAGGCCTCTGAGGAAGCGGGCCACTAAAGGGTGGCCTGACAGAGACTGACCTTCCACAAGTGAGTGGTGCGCTGACAGAGCACTGAGGTGGACCCGAAGAGAGTTGGATTTAAGGCCCAGGTTGGACAGGTGAAGCAAATATTGCAGCACCAGTGGCACGAAAAAGGATCCTCCTTGTGCTGAGCACACCAGGTGGAGAACCTACGCCACTTGAGGGCATAAGATTTTCTAGTGGAGTGCCTCCTAGAGGCCAAGACCACCTCCTCCACCTCCCTAGGCAGCAGTAAGGGAGCTAGAACTACCCTTTCAGCATCCAGGTCATCAAATTGAGGGACTGGAGGTTGGGGTGCAAGAGAGATCCCTGATCCTGAGATAGGAGATCAGGTTGCACCCCCAGAGGAAGTAGAGTGTCCACAGCCAACTGCCGAAGGAGTGGAAACCACAGTTGCCTCGGCCATCTGGGGGCTACCAGGATCACAGAGGCCTTGTCCCGAAGCACCTTGAAAAGGGTCCGGGCCACTAGAGGCGTGGGAGGAAATGCATAGAGTAGGCCCGTAGACCAAGAGATTAGAAACGCATCTGCTGGTATTCTCAGAGGATGCGGTTGTCTGGAGCAGAACCTGGGTAGTTGACGGTTGAGTGGACTGGCAAAGAGATCGATGGTTGGAAGACCCCTTAGGAAGACCCACCTTAGGAAGATCCGCTGGACCACCAGAGGATTCAACTGCCATTCGTGTGGCTACCTTGGCCGGGCAGATAAACTGCCTTGAGAAGCATGACCTGTTTGACTGCCCATGAGCACAGGACTTGAGCCTCCTGACACAGAAGTCGGGACCCTGTGCCCCCTTGTTTGTTCACATAGAACATGGCAACTTGATTGTCTGTCTGAACCAGAACAGACTGGTGAGAGAGGGCATGAGAGAAAGTTTGGAGAGCCAAGCGGATAGCTCTCAGCTCCAAGAGATTGATCTGCTGAGCGGCCTCCCACGGGGACCAGAGGCCTTAGGTGCATGCCCCCTGGCAATGTGCACCCCAACCCTGAAGAGAAGCATCTGTTGTCAGCACTTGTGTCTGTGGCAGTGGCTGAAAAGGCACGCCTCATACTAGATTCGGGAGATGCAGCCACCATTGCAGGGAGGCCGCCAGTAGTTTGGACACCTTTACTTGGTCTCTCAAGTGTCCTGTGGCTTGCAGCCACTGAGTTCTGAGGCCCCACTGAGCAGGCCTCATGTGCAGACGGGCATTTGGAGTAACATGGACCGTGGATGCCATGTGGCCTAATAGCCTCAGGAATTGCCTGGCGGAAACCAGAGAATTGCTGTGGAACTGTCTGGCCAAGTCCATCAGTCTGTGGGCCCTGTCTACAGGCAGATAAGCCTTTGCCTGAAGGGTATCCAGTCTTGCTCCTATGAACTCTGTTCTGTGAGGGGTGCAAAGTGGACTTTGCGAAGTTTATGACAAAGCCCAGATGCTGTAGAAGGGAGATAGTGTGGAGGGTGGCCTGTCTGGTTTCCTGTGGAGACTGACCCCTGATGAGCCAGTCGTCAAGGTATGGAAAGACAAATATGCCCTGAACTCTGAGATAGGCCGGTACCACCGCTAGGCATTTGGTGAAAACCCTGGGTGCGGAGGTTAGGCCAAATGGAAATACTCTGTACTGAAAATGATTTCCTCCCACTACAAATCTGAGATATTGTCTGTGGTCTGGATGAATGAGGATGTGAGTATAAGCATCCTTTAGGTCTAAGGAGCATAGCCAATCTCCCTGATGGAGGTAGGGCAGCAGTATTCCAAGGGTAAGCATCTTATTTTATTTAGCTGTATTTATATCCCGCTAAATAAAATAAGATGCTTTTCCCTCACCAGGAACTTGTTGAGATTTCACAAGTCGAGGATGGGCCTGAGGCCTCCTGTTTTTTTTGGTACCAGAAAGTACCTGGAATAGAAGCCTTGCCCTCTCAGGTGGTGGGGCACTGGTTCTACCGCCTGCTCCTTTAGAAGACTTGTCAACTCCTGAAGGAGTAAGTTCCTGTGCAGAGGGAGTCTTGGAGGCTCTCCTGGAAAGTAGGAGGGGGGTAACTGGTTGAAGTGGAGCAAACAGCCCTTCTGGACTATGCTGAGCACCCAGGTATTCCATGTTATGGCTGACCACCTGTGAGCGTACGGGGTCAGCCAGCCTCCTGTGCTGAGAGGGGGCAGCTGAGGAGGAGAGGCTATGCCACTGGAGTCAAAACAACGCTCCCTGCTGTGCAGGAGCCGGAGCTAGTGGCTTGGGGGTTTTCTGCCTACGGGGCCCATGTCCCTGCCCCTTGGCCTGCTGGGGAGCTGTGGAGGCCTGGTATAGAGGGTAAGATTTGTAGGCAGAGGACTTCCTCGGGTAAAAGGACTTTTTCCCCGAGCCCTTCTTCTTTTGAGAAGGGGCAGAGATCTTTCTGGACAGCCTTGTCCTGCTGAGAGTCTCGGACTCGAGTTCTGCAGCCTTTTCAGCCATGGGCTTGCCAAAGAGGTTTTCACCTCAGCAAGGGACATCGACCAACTTGTCCTGCACCCATAGCTCGAGGTCCGATGACTGTAGCCAGGCCTGACGGCGTGCACCGATGCCGGCCGCGGCTACTCGGGCCGAAGCCATCATAGGCTGCTCGAGATATAAACTTCGAGCACTCCCAGATCCCAGATGACAAGGCTTTGAACCTCTGCAAAGGTTCCTCGGAGAGACCAGCAGAGAACCCGGCAATCTCCTTTGCCAGGTCTCGTAGGTACATGCCCATGTACAGCTGGTAAGTCTGGACACGGCAAGCAAGTATAGAGCCCTGGAAGCACTTTCTACCGAGGGCATCCAGGTTCCAGGCCTCTCTGCCAGGAAGCACCGAGGAGTGCATCTTCTGACTTTTCAGACGATGCATGGCCGATTCCACAACCATGGAGTGGTGCGGCAGCTGTGCCTTCTGGAACCCAGGGCTCTTGTGGACTCGATAAATGGAATCGACCCGCTTGCTAAGAACCGGCGTCGAGGCCGGTGCCTCCCACATGCGGAAAAGCAACCGTTCCAGCATCGGAGGAACTGGTACAGAAAAGGCCTCCTTGGGGGGAGAGTCATACTGCAGGGCCTCGAGCTCCTCGGCTCAAGTCTCCTCCTCGGGGTCCGCGGAGAAGGCCAAGGCCTTGGCCATGTCTCGCACGAAGTCCGAGAACCGGGTATCCTCCTGGGGGGACCTTCTACGAGGTTCAGACTCCGGTGAGTCCGAAGGGATGCACCGGGTCTGAAAAGTGTCTGGGGACTCCTCGTCCTCCATTTCCCATCCTGACCCCTCCGAGGAGGAGTTGAGCGGCTCCGGTCGGGTGGGCACCGATGCCATCCGCCCTGACGCCGAGGGTACCGGCGTCGACGAACTCGGTCCCGCATAGGAGATCGAGAGGGACCTAGGCCGAGGATTGACTCGAGATCTCATGGACTCGAGGATCGGCTTGGCCTCCGGGGTCGACTTGGACGTCGAAGTCCCAGTGGTCGGGGCAGATACACCGTTGAGACTGGCGATCAGTACCCGCTGCTGTTCCATGAAGACAGCCAAGCTGCTCTCCAAGGCCGTCAACCTGAGTCAGAGCTCAGAAGACCCAGCAGTCTCCGACTCGGGCCCCGACGTCAGCTCACCCGGAGGAGTCCACGAGGACTACAGTACTCACGGTGACTTGGGGCCTCCGGCTCTACACAAGGTTGTTTAGCAGGCCTCTCTGACTCCGAAGACCCGGGACGGCGGTCGGGGCTATGCGACCTGGCCCTCAAGGAGCCAAGAGCGTCCGACGCCACCCTCGCAGGTTTCTTCTTCCTGCGGTGCTCCCGCGAAGGAGACCCCCTCTCAGAGGAGCCACGACTATGCTCGGGGTCGGACTCCCGAGACGTCGAGGCCTGACGAAGTCCGGGCTCGGCCAGACGCGGAATCAGAGAAGATCCTTTCGCGTTGATGCTGCTGGCTCCACAATGCTTTCGAGGACATTTTGCCACACGGGACACAGACCAGTGGGTCATGGACGGGCCCGAGGCACCGGAGGCAGCAGTCGTGTGTGTCGGTGAGAGACATCAGTTTCTTACACCAATTACACTTCTTAAACCCGCTGGCAGCCATCGGGGGAAAAAGAGCCCCTGCAATGTCAAAAGACTGGGCTGCCAGGGAAAAATGAAAAAATGGCGCGAACGCTATTCTCTAAGGACAAAAACCGAAAAATGAAGTCCAGGCTCGATAATGGTGTACCGGGCCCAGGCAGGAAAAGGAACCGGCGTCGAACCAAGTACATGGATCCACACCGAAAAAAATCAACTTTTTCACGGGTGACCACGATACACGTCCGTTGGGCTCTGCGGAAAAAAGAAGACTGAGCAAGATGGCACCCTTGGGCGGGAAGGGGACCGCGCATGTGCGCTGCATTCCCAAAGGCTTTCTTTGAAAGCTGGGGAAATGCTCTGCATGGGGGCTCCGTCGGCGCCAATGTCACCCATATGTGAGGACTGACTTCCTGCTTGGTCCTGGAGAAAAGGTGGCCCTCTGAGTAGGTTTTGAGGGGAGCAACACCACTGAATGAAGTTGACAAGTGGAGGGGTGATGCAGATGTTGTCTGAACGACGCCGAGTTGTTTGGGTCCACTGAGATGACAGAGTCCATTGGGTATGCTGCATGTGCAGGCGAGCATAGGGAACAACATGGACTGTGGAGGCCATGTGCCCCAGAAAGTACAGCATTTCTCGAGCTATCACAGCACTGTGACTCTTTATGCTGGTGGCTAGTTCAATGAAGCGAGCAGGACGATCTTGTGGAAGGAAATCTCGGGCCAGACGAGTGTCCAGAAGTGTTAATGCGAGCCGCTGGAATGGGACCAGGTGTGATTTTGAAAAGTTTAGGACAAATCCCAGATCTTGGAGCACAGGGATGGTGCAATGAAGAGATAGTTTTACCTCTTCTGGGGATTCTCCCCTGATTATCCAATCATCTAAGTAGGGGAAGACGAAGATCCCCAAAAGTATGAAGGTAAGTGGCAACCACTGCCATGCATTTTGTGAACACTTGGGGTGCGGAGGCTAACCCGAAGGGGTACACCCGATATTGGTAGTGGATTTGCTGGATCTGAAAACGCAGATACTGTTTGTGTTGAGGCTGGATCAGCAAATGTGCGTATGCCTCTGAGGTCTAGAGAACATAGCCAGTCGTTCCTCTGAAGGTATGGCAGAAGTGTACAGAGTGAAATCATTTTGAATTTTTCTTGAACAAAGAATTTGTTTAGGTTGCTTAGATCTAGAATGGGCCTGAACCCTCCTGTCTTCTTGGGAATAAGAAAGTAAGGAGAGTAGAAGCCCCTGCCCTCTTTGGTGGGTGGAATTCTTTCGTCGACCCCTGAGCTAACAGGGTGGAAACCACGAATGATAGAAGATTTGTCTGCAAGGTGTTTGTGGAATAATCTCTTGTACTATGAAGCAAATAGCCCTTTTGGACTATGATGACAGTCCACTGCTCTGATGTGATGAGGTGCTACCTATGGGCATAACAGAGTCTGCCTACTATGTGTAGGGGTGGGGGACCCTGCAGAGGCAGAGTAGATATGTTCTCTAGGAAGGAGTCAAAAAACTGGTGCTGGCTGTGGCTGTGTAGCTGGTTGTGGCTTAGGCATCTTAAGCTTTTTGGGCTGGCGAGGGCCCTGCTGTCGCTGCTGAGGTTGGTAAGCATCTGCAGATGGATAAGAAGGATAATAGGATAGAAAGACTTCTTTGGATTAGTCTTTCTCCTAGAACAGCGATGGCGAACCTATGGCACGCGTGCCAGCTGTGGCACGCGAAGGCCTTGCAGCTGGCACGCAAGAAGGTCCGCAATCAAGATATGCGGCATTAAAAAAAAAGTTCCCATCAGCCCCCGCGGGCTTAACAGAGCAGCGAGGGAGAAACTCTTCCCTCGCGCTCTGAAAGCCGGCGCGTGTGACTGGAGGCAGCTGAGAGAGGTGATACCGGGGACGGAGGGCATGCTCTGCTGGGCGGGGGGGGCCCCGCGGCACACTCGATTCTGCCGCGGCGGTCCTGGCCCCGGCAGCTTTCTTTGTAAAAAAAATTTCGCTGGGGGGGGGTTAGGAGTGGTGATGGGCTGGGGGGGCTAGGACAGGAAATTGGCTGATGGGGGGGGTAGGAGTGGTGATGGGCTGGGGGGGTTCGGAGTGGTAATGGCTGTGGGCTGTTGGGGGGTTAGGACTGGTGATGGGCTGGGGGGGCTAGGACAGGAAATGGGCTGATGGGGGGGTTAGGAGTGGTGATGGGCTGGGGGGTTTAGGAGTTGTAATGGGCTGGGGGGGTTAGGAGTGGTAATGGCTGTGGGCTGTTGGGGGGTTAGGACTGGTGATGGGCTGGGGGGGTTAGGAGTGGTAATGGCTGTGGGCTGTTGGGGCTAGGACTGGTACTGGGCTATGGGGGGCTAGGACAGGAAATGGGCTGATGGGGGGGTTAGGAGTGGTGATGGGCTGGGGGAGGTTAGGATGGGTGATGGGCTATGGGGGGGCTATGGGGAGCTAAGTCTATATGGGCTGATGGGATTAGGACTGGAAGTGGGTTGATGGGGGCTTAGGACTGGTAATGGGCTATGGGGGGCTAGGACAGGAAATGGGCTGATGGGGAGGGGTTAGGACTTGAGGTGGGCTGTTGGGTGGGGTTAGGACTGGAAATGGGCTGATGGGGGGTTAACACTGGAGGTGGTCTGATGGGGTTAGGACTGGTATTGGGCTATGGGGGGTTTAGGACTGGTAATGGGCTATGGGGGGCTAGGACAAGAAATGGGCTGATAGGGAGGGGTTAGGACTTGAGGTGGGCTGATGGGGTTAGGACTGGTAATGGGCTGTGGGCTGATGGGGGGGGTTAGGACTGGCAATGGGCTATGGGGGGGTTAAGACTGGTAATGGGCTGTTGGCTGATGGGGGCTGTCTGGTAATGGGCTATGGGGGGTTAGGACTGATAATGGACTATGGGGGGGGCTAGGACAGGAAATGGGCTGATGGGGAGGGGTTAGGACTTGAGGTGGGCTGATGGGGTTAGGACTGGTAATGGACTGTGGGCTGATGGGGGGGTTAGGACTGGCAATGGGCTATGGGGGGCTGACTGGAAATGGGTTGATGGGGGTTAGGACTGGAAGTGGGCTGATGGGGGGTTAGGACTGGAAGTGGGCTGATGGGGGGTTAGGACTGGAAGTGGGCTGATGGGGGTTAGGACTGGTAATGGGTTATAGGGGGGGCTTAAACTGAAAATGGGGTGATGGGGGGTTAGGACTGGAAGTGGGTTGATGAGGGGGGCTAGGACTGGTATTGGGTTGGGGGGTTGCTAGGACTGGAAATGGGTTGGGGGCTGCTAGGACTGGAAATGGGCTGATGCAGGGACTAGAAGGGAATGGATGCTGGGTGAGGCTGGAACTAGAAGGGAGCTGGTGTTGGGGGAGGATTAGAATGGGATGGGGCTGGGAGAGTAAAATGGAGAGGGGAAAAATATTTTGTGTGGGAGGGATATAAAAAATCTACAATTGGCCGGGTATTGGGAGAATAAGTGGGGATTGAGGATGGAGGGGTAAATTTTGAGTAGATGAAATAGGAATGAGGAAAGAGCAAAAGGAGAAAGATTAGTATGTTAAAGCAGATGTAGAGAGAGAATGGAAAAAAAAAAACAAGACAGAAGAAAGGACAAATGGACAGCAGATGGAGAGTTAGCAGAAGACACGAAGAAACCAGAAGAAAGTGGCTGGAACAATTGCAACTGAAAAAAAATGCACAAAAGGTAGAAAAATATCTCTTTATTTTGAATTTATTAACTGGAATATGTCAGCTCTGGGAAATGTGCATCATTAATTTTTGCGCTTTGTTTAGTACAAGAGGAAATTAATTTATAGTTTTATTTCTACAGTGTTGTTGTATATTCCAAGTTTGGCTTTTGGGGTTCCCAGTTTAATTATTGTCTTCCTGTTTCTAAATTGTGATTCCTTGTTTGGTGATGGTCTGTTCTGCATGTGTAACTGAGCTGAGGTATTCTGTTTATATAATTCCTATTTGACATTGCCACTTGTTCTTTCCCCAGTAGGTCATGTATTGTTGTTCTCTGAAATGTATTGGTTTAATATTTGCAGTGTTGCCTTTTGATAGTTAGGGTATGGTGCTTTGTGAGTCCTGGTAGTGCTGTTAGGATACGGCGGGTTTGCTATGGGTTATAAATGGGCAGCGTTTGTAGTAGTTCCTAATGTGCCTGGCGGTTGGTACTGGATTATAGTAATGTAGAAACCTTTTAGTCTTTCTTTATCCATATACTCATTAAGAGGCATGTTTACTAAAAGTCAGTGTATGGTAACATTATGCAAATATTTATGCAAATGAGGCACCTTATGCAAATGAGGCTTTAATTGACGTGCTGGCACTTTGAGGAAATTCTTTGGTTTTGTGCGGCAGTTTGGGCACTCGGGCTCAAAAAGGTTAGCCATCACTGTCCTAGAAGGTCTGACGTCTTTCTGAAGAGGCATTTGAGATTGAGATCATGTATCTCAATCTCTCCAGCCTTCTCTCTCCAACCCTTTCCAAAGAGATTCTCTCCAGAGCAGGGGATATTGACCAATTTATCATGAACCCATTGCTCAAGATCAGATGCCTGTAGCCAGGCCATTCTGCGAGCACTGATGCAGACTACTAAAGCTCTGCTGAATGACTCAAAGGCATCGAAAGATGCTCTGGTAAGAAATGTGGATATATTCTGATTTTGCCTGATTAAGGCCTTGAATGCATTACATTTGTCATCAGGGAGGATAGGGGCAAGGTTCTCTAGATCCTTGGAGATATCCCTGCGATACATGCCCAGATAGAGCATGTAGGAAGTGATCCTAGAAGCGAGCATGCATGCCTGAAAACACCTATGGCCAAAGGCATCCAGAGTTCTGGAGTCCTTGCCCGAAGGCATGGAAGAATGATTCACAGAACTCAATGTGCTACATCACCAATCGCACCACCATGGAGTGGTGTGGAAGTTGAGGTTTTTTTTTTTGAAGCCCGGGCATGGTGGAACTTTGTATATGGTGTAGAGTAGTTTACTGATAGATGGAACCGTTAGCGGTGCCTCCCACATATATAGCATTAGATTCTGCAGGATGCGATGTACCAGTAACACCACCGGTAACTTGAACACCGAGGGATACTGGTGGATTTCCAACTCCTCTGTCCCATCTCCAATGCCACTGTAATCTGCAGGCCTGCTGTCATGTCCCGAATGAAGTCTTGAAAAGACATATCCTCTGGTGGGAACAGCTGCTGCTCATAAAGAGAGGACGGATCGGAAGGGAGATTATGGCTTATCCTAGAATCCTCCGATGCAACATCAGAATCTGAGGAGGTAGAGTCCAATTCTGACAGAAAGTCAAAGTATCAATGGTCTTGTCGAGGCCCGATGCTAATACCGATGATCGGTCGGTGCGGCAGCAGGAACCTGTTGGGTACCAACGATGCCTGTCTGTTACAAAGGAGGCATCGGAGGGGGAGGGTCCTTGATGCAGGTTTGAGGTCTGGCATCGACCTGAGGTATCAGCTATGGGCCAGGTGCCGATGCCTGCACCACTGATGCTGTCGATACAGATGGTACCAAGGCTGCCAGGAGTGCTGCCAAACTCCTCTTGATAGCCAGGATGCGCTGGTCAAGGGAGAAGGCCAATGTCTGGGTGGAATCCCGCATGGGACTCTTAGCCACCATCCCAGAGCATGAAACCAGTAGCTCTCCATAGGTCGAGGCCTCATAAACGTCCTGGAGCACCTGTTGTGCTTTTGAGGGCTGGTCCTCGCACCGGGGCTGTTTGGCAGGGCTGTTGGCATCGGTTGCACCTTTCAGTGAATCTCGATGATGATGAAGGGACTTACCTCGAGGATCGGTAGAGAGATTCGATGCTGATGACTTAGAATTAGTCTTATGTTTGGACTCGGAGGAGACCAGAGAACCAAGAGAAAAGGCCTACATCCTCGAAGATGTTGAAGCCACTGAAAGAGAGTCTGGGGCAAACAGAGAACTATACTGTCTGGTTCTGTTCTTTAGGACTCTTTTTGTCATTTGTTGGCACAAAGGTCTGGACCCAAACATTTCAAATACCAGTCATGTTTATCGGTGACTGATATTATACCAGAACACTTGGTGCATTTTTTAAGCCGCTGATGTGTTTTTCCATTGTGGCACAAGCGTAGTTACTCACCTGTAAGAGGTGTTCTCCGGGGAGAGCAGGAATCAGTCCTCACATATAGGTGACGTCAGCACCGACAGAGCCCTCGCGGAAGCATCCCCACAGCTTTCAAAGAAAACCTTTGGGAGATGCTACCACACATGTGTGATCCCCTTCCCACCCAAGGGTGCCATCGTGCTCAATCAGATGACATAGCTAAAAGACGGCAAAAAAGAAAAGACGGTAAAGAAGCAGCTCCAAGGGGAGGGAGGGAGAGTTGTGAGGACTGATTCCTGCTGTCCCCGGAGAACACCTGTTACAGGTGACTAACTCCGCTTTCTCCAGGAACAAGCTGGAAGTCAGTCTTCACATATGGGACTCCCTAGATACAGGCTACCAAAAGCCCATAGCAAAAAAACACAGGGGGAGCTGTGAGCAGCAGCAGCAATTGAGTCCGTGGCTACAGACTACAGTAGGACCCCTGTGTCCGATGAAAACCAGCACTCCTGTAGCCTGAACATAGAAGGGTAGGAGTTTCCTAAACCCCGAAAAGATTACCGAGCACAGCCTGGCCGAAGGCACTGTCCCGTCGGGACTCCCTTTCCAAGAAATAATGGGCTGCAAAGGTATGGACTGAAGACCAGATGGCGGCCCGGCAGATGTCCACCATCGTGACGGAGTGCAGGTTTGCCGCCATGGACCTGACATGGTGCGCCGTGACATAGCCTTCCAGTGGGTGCTCGCCTGCTCATAGGTGAGGGCGACAGTCTGCAACAAGGTAGACAGTGTACATTTGGTCACTGCCTCTCCCAGACGACTGGGGTGGTACGAGATGAAAAGCTGAGCAGCTTTGCGGTGGCCTTGAATACATTGGATTATAAAGACAAGGCCCTCTTAAAGTCCAGAGTGTGAAGGATCATTTCACCCCTACTGGGACGAGGTCTTGGGAAGAAGGTGGGAAGTACCACCTCCTGGTTGAGGTGGAAGGACAATATCACCTTCGGAAGGATTTTTAGGTGTGTACGGAGCACCACCCTGTTCTTGTAGAACCTGGTATATGGCACCTCCGCCACTAAGGCCTGAAGCTTGCTGACTCTGCGAGCAGAGGTGAGTGCGACCAGCAATGCTATCTTCCACGAGAGGTATCGCAAGTGGCAGGTAGCCAGAGGCTCAAAGGGCGGGCGAGTGAGCTGCCCCCACACCACAATGAGGTCCCACTCAGTCACCAGAGGGCGAACCGGGGGCTTCAATAAGAGCAGACCACTTAGGAAGCGGTTCACCAAAGGCTGGACTGAGAGGGATTTGCCACCCACCGGGTGTTGGTGCGCCACTAGGGCATTGAGGTTAACCCTGACGGAGTTCGATTTAAGCCCGGATCGTGAGAGGTGGAGAAGGTACTGTAGCACCTGTCCCATCAGGCAGAAGAACGGGTCAGTCCCATACTCTGCACACCAAGTTGAAAACCTGCTCCATTTGAGTGTGTAAACTTTCCTAGTGGAAGCCTTAAGAGGGGCCAGCAGGATCTGCTCTACCTCACCCGAAAGGTTGAAAGGGGCTAGGGTCACCCTTTCAGCAGCCATGCAGTCAGTGACAGGAATCCCAAGATGGGGTGCAGAAGAGAGCCCCCCCCCCTCATGAGACAGGAGCCCTGTAGAGTTCCCCAATGGGATGGGAATCTCCACCAATAGCCGGAGTAATAGCGGGAGCCATGATTGCCTGGGCCATCGAGGGGCTATCAGGATGATGGAGGCCTTGTCACGAAGGATCCTGAACAGTGTCTTGGCAATTAACGGCGTGGGACACAAGATGAGGAACGTATCCCACTGCCACCCTGAAGGAATGGGCCTGTCAGGAGCAGGAGTACGGACAACTACCAGTTACCTGGACTGGCGAACAGGTCCATCTCAGGTTCCCCCCCAGAGCTGGAAGAGCCAGTTGGCCACACTGGGGTCCAGCTGCTACTAGTGCAGCTGGAGGACCCCTGCTGAATATTTCAGCTAGTAAGTTGTTCTGGCCTGGCAGGTATACTGCCCGCAGGAGTATATCCTGCTGGACTGTGTAGGAGCAGAGGACCACTGCCTCTTGGCAGAGGGCATGAGACCCGTGCCCCCCTGTTTGTTCACATAGAACACTGCCACCTGCTTGTCCGTCTGGACCAACACTGGCTGGTGACGTAGGCAGTGGCAAAAAGCTCAGAGGGCTAAGTATATCGCCTGTAGTCCAGGAGGTTGATCTGCTGGTTGCTCTCCTCCAGCCAAGCAGGGAGCATCCATGGTGAAGACCTCAAGTGGCTTGGAGCTTGAAAAGGCATCCCTGACTAGAGGTACTGGGAAGTCTACCACCAGGTCAGAGAGTCTGCCAACTGGTGGGTCACTGAAACCTTGTCCCGGAGGCACTCATGGCCTGTGTCCACTGGTTCTGGAGGCACCACTGTGCGGCCCTCATGTGGAGGTGGGCATCTAAGGTGATGTGGACCATGGAGGCCATGTGCCCAAGTAGGCGAAGGAAGAGCCAGGTGGGTACCGAGAAGCAATGCTGTATGTCCAAGGCCAGGGCCCTGAGACAGTCAGCTTGGTCTCTGGGCAGGAAGGCCTTTGCCTGCAGGGTGTCCAGTCTTGCCCCAATGAAATCCAGACATTGTGCTGGAAGGAAGTGGGACAGTGTAGTTTATCTCAAACTCCAAGTGTTGCAGGACCTGGATGGTGCACCTCTGAGGCCGTGCCTCATGAGCCAGTCATTCAGATAGGGGAAGACAAAGAACCTCTGGAGGTGGAGGCAGCTATGATTGCCAGGCATTTTGTGAAGACCCTTGGGGCGGAAGCCAAGCTGAAAGGCAGCACCCTGTACTGGTAGTGTCTGCACCCCCCCCCCCCCACCATGAAACGCAAGTACTGACGGTGATTGGGGTGAATGAGGATGTGGGTATAGGCATCCTTCAGATCCAAGGAGCATAGTCAATCTCCCTGGTAGAGGTAAGGCAGCAATGTTCCAAAGGAGAGTATCTTGAACTTCTCCTTCACAAGGAACTTGTTGAGGTTGCACAGGTCAAGGATGGGCCTTAGGCCTCCTGTCCTTTTTGGCACAAGGAAGTGCTTGAGTAGAACCCCTTGCTCTTGAGATGGTGGGGCACTGGTTCCACCATTTTGTCCTCGAGAAGACTTGCAAGCTCCTTCAGTAGAAGGTCCTGGTGAGAGGGATACCTGAGGGGCTCTCCCGGAAAATAAAGGGGAGGTCTCTGAGTCAGATGGAGGAGGTAGCCCTCTTTGACCACCTGAAGTGCCCAGAAATCAGAGGTGATAGTCAGCCACCTTTGGGCATAGTGGATCAGACGTCCCCTTGTAGGGTGCTGACCTTCTTTGGGTAGAGAGGCTATGCCCAAGGAGTCAAAGCCCCCCCCCCCCTAGCTGGGCAGGGGCCAATGCCTGGGATTTGGGAGTCTTCTGCTTACGAGGGCCATGCGGCCCATGCCCATGTCCCTTGGCCTGCTGGAGAGCCGGGGAGGCCTGAAAAGGTGGGTAGTTTCTGTAAGCAGATCCTTTTCTCAGGCAGAAGGGCTTTTTACCAGAGCCCGTCCATCAGGAAGGGGCAGAGGTCTTTTTAGAGAGCCTGGTCCTCGTCATGAACTCAGTCTCCATCTCAGCAGCTTTGTCTGTCATGGGCTTGCCAAAGAGCTTCTCTCCTTGGCATGGGACATCGACCAATTTGTCCTGAACCTATTGCTCAAGGTCGGACGACTGTAGCCAAGCCTGGTTTCAGGCACTGATGCTCGCCACACTACTCGAGCCACCGACTCAAAGCCGTCATAGGCTGCCTGAGACAAACTTGGAGCACTCACGGATGGCCATGGCCAGGTTTTCGAACTGCTACAGGGGTTCCTCGGACAGACCAGCTGAGAACCCGGCGAGTTACTTTGCCAGGTCTCTCAGGTACAGCTGGTAGGCCTGGATGCAGCCGATGAGCATCAAGCCCTGGTAACACTTTCTGCCGAGGGTGTCCAAGGGGCGTGTCTCCCTGCCGGGGGGAACCGAGGAGTGCGTCTTCTGACTCTTCAGTCAACGCATGGCCGACTCCACCACCATGGAGTTGTGTAGCAGCTGTGATTTCTGGAAGCCTGGGCTCCAGTGGACTCGATACATCGAGTTGAGTCACTTGCTCATCACTGGCACAGATGCAGGTGTCTCCCACATACGGATCATCAGACATTCCAGGATTGGAGGGATGGGCACTATAAGCGATTCCCTCAGAGAAGCCTCGTAATGAAGGATTTCTAACTCATCTGCACAAGAGTGCTCCTCCGATTCCATCGTGAACGCTAGGGCCTTGGACATGTCCTTGAAAAAGTCCAGGAACCCCATGGCTTCAGGCAGAGACTGCCGCAGGGGCTCAGAAGCGGGAGAGCCCAAGGGGACGTCGCAGTGGCGATGAGTGTCGGGCGACTCCTCACCCTCCATCTCCCACTCGGAGTAGTCCGTTAAGGACTTGAAGGATGGTCCGCAGGTCCCGGGGCTCCACAGCTGGCATTGAGCGCACTGCTGAGAATGATCACGGCCCCGTCAAGCGGGAACTGGATTGAGACCTTGCTGAGGATGATCACGGCCCCGTCAAGCGGGAACTGGATGAGACCTTGCCGAGGATCAACTCGAGGCCGAAGGGTCTTGAGGATCAGCTTGATCGCTTGGTATGTCTTCGATGTTGAGGGCCCGATGGTCAGGGAGGATGAAACGATAGGGGCGGACAACAGCGCACACTGCTGGTCCATGAAAGCAGACAAACTGTGGTCCAGGGCCAACATTCTGGACTCCAGGCCAGAAGGCTCCGCAGCCATCAGCACGGGTACCGACGGAATCGGGCCCGATGCTGGCTGCCACCCAAGGGGGAATCCTAGATGAGGATGGTGTATGGCGACAGAGGCTGGTCCGAGGTCAAGTCCTTCCAGAGACCTTTGCAAGTCGCTCCTTCTCTGATCCCTCGGACAAGCGTCTCAGACTGTGGGACCTTGCTCGGGATGTACTAGGGGATCCATCCAGGGACACCGCCTTCAAGGTTTTCTTCTTCACCTTGGGTTCCCTCGAGTGAGACCCCCTCTCTGAAGAACCACTGGACCGCTCGGGTTCGGTAGGGCCCCTCCCCCCCCCCGATGAGGCCCTAGGCTTCAGAGGTACTGGGGGACTTGGTGGGAAAAACTTATCGTGCTGCTCCTGGTGGCTCCTGAGGGCCTTGCTGGACATCTTTTTTCCGAGACCACACACTGTGGGGGTCATGGTCCGGCCCAAAGATGCCATCGTGTCTGTTGGTCAAGGACATAATTTTGGTACACCGATCACACTTCTTGAAGTCACTGGCAGCCAAGGGGGGGGGGGGGGAAAGGTACCCCCAGTGAGGTCAAAAACCCGCCAGGCTACCAGTTGGAAAAAAAGGCACGAAGACGCCAAAAAATGAAAAACTACAAAAAAGGACCTGAACTTAATGCTGAGATAGTGAGGTCATGTGGCGGGAAGAGTACTGGTGTGGTACCGGAGGAGAGTATGAAACTCAGGCAGAAAAATCAACTTTTTCTGGGGACAAGCCAAACAGACGTTTGAAGGGCTCCAAGGGAAAAAGGAGACTGAGCAAGATGGCACCCTTGGGTGGGAAGGGGACCACGCATGCATGATCGCATCTCCCAAAGGCTTTCTTTGAAAGCTGGGGGGATGCTTCCACAAGGGCTCTGTCCGTGCCGACATCACCCATATGTAAGGGCCGACTTCCTGCTTGTTCCCGAAGAAAGAAAAGCAGGCCAAGGCCTAATTTGGGGGCAGAAACCACCATAATTGGAAAAAATGAAAAATTAAAGAAAAATATCAGGGCCGGTATCAGGGAAGGTACCGGCGTCGACAGAAAGGCAGAGCACAGATTTAAACCAAAAAAATTACGTTTTTCGGAAGTGAGAGGAAGCAAACAACCTGCTGGCTCCACAGAAAACGAAGAACTGAGGAGAGGACTTGGGAAGGCAGATGCACAGGCACAGTGGATTGCTCCCAAAAGCTTTCCAACTGGACGTTGGGGAGCATGCCCACTCCGTCTGTGCCGACGATATCCATATGTGAAGACTGCATTCCTGCTAGTTTCTGGAGATTGACTGAATCCCTAACACTGAATGTGTGGAGGTAGAAAAAACAGTATTAATAGTAACCTTCGTCTGCATCTTATGCTTGAAGGGGGAGTAGGGATTGCTCATTGTGTTCTTACAGCTTTTCCAAGTTTCTAGGAAAGCTGGAGCAGAGTTCTACTAGTCATTCAGCCAAGAGACCAGGATGACTGCTCTGTGGATGGGGAGCCTCAATCCAGATCAGTGGTCAACAGGGTTTTTCTTTTTTAAGCAGGCACCCAGAAGGACGTGCTTTGTGTTTTTTTGTTGTTTATTTTTAAATTGAGGATGCAGAAGAG
The DNA here is from genome assembly GCA_033557465.1 of Ichthyophis bannanicus. Lineage (NCBI taxonomy): Eukaryota > Metazoa > Chordata > Amphibia > Gymnophiona > Ichthyophiidae > Ichthyophis > Ichthyophis bannanicus. The sequence goes on from CM066044.1 coordinate 254,817,237, forward strand.
TTCAATGGAGACGAGTAGCACGTCTGTTGTCTCTCATATTGAGGATATTTGTCAGTTTTGAGGATTTAAAGTACTTCCAGATATACCCTGGAAGGGTTTCTTATAAGCTAGCATGCTTTGGAAGGATAGCTCACAGCTTGCGCAGGATTGAGGGCAGCACAGAATAGAGGCTAGGGAGATGTGGCCATTTGTAGAGATGGTGGCCCTTTGGGAACAGGGTTCAGAGCAGAGTTAGTGTGACTCAGGAAAATGTATGTTAAGATTTCTTTTTTTTTTTTCTTTTTCTTTTTTTAAGTGAGGGGAAGAATTGGGACTCTCTTTGTATTCCTCTTCACGTTACTCCATTTGTTGTTTTTCTATCCTCTTTCTTTTTTTCCTTAAATGTATACAACGTACAGTAGACCATTTGGGCATTTAAGTAGAGGATTTCCTAACATGGTGATGGTAATCCTTTGTTAGAATTCCAAATAATTTTAGGAGACCTTAACCTGGTATCCTCCCTCACATCACACTCAGACGCCTTCCTGGAAGCCATGAACACTCTTGGATACACACAAATCATTAATGAACCAACTCGCAAGAAAGGAAATGTCCTGGACCTAGTATTCATACCATCAAATCTTCTCTCCAACCCCAACAATCTCCTCACACAAATCTCCCCACCCCTTGGTAGGATCACATCGCTATTATTTTCTCAATCCATACCATACCCCACCCGAGCAAGTTACACTGAATGACACATTTATTTATTTATTTACATTTCTTATATACCGCACTATTTGCGATCAGCGCGGTTTACATAAAACAAGAAGGTAACCGACAATGAACAAAAGTCAGGTCATTACATTGAACAGGAACAAGTAACTTGGAAAACAGGGTAAACTATATACATATGCATAACCATGAATGGGTAACTATATACATGTCAGAGGGAGTTATTGGGTATTGGACATGTGCACGACCCGTAGGTTCAGAGAATTCAACAGTGAACACTTCATCGAGGCAATCACCCTGAAACTGGACCTCACCAAATCAGCAAATTCAGATCTCAACCAAATGATAAGAATTTGGAACAATGCACTATCCACAGCAGCACTTGCACCACCAAAGAAAAAAAGCATCAACTCACTTCAACAGTGCCCCATGGTTTTCCACATCCTTACAGAAACAGAAAAGCAGCTTACACTGCCTGGAAAGAAAGCACAGTTACTCATCTGTAACAGATGTTCTCCAGGGACAGCAGGAACCAGTCCTCACATATGGGTGACGTCGGTGCCAACAGAACCCTTGTGCGGAGCAAGTCCCCAGGTTTCTAAGAAAGCCTTTGGGAATTGCATCATGCATGCGCGGTCCCCTTCCCGCCCAAGGGTGCAATCTTGCTCAGTCAAATGACATAGCTAAAAGATGACAAAACAGCAAAATAATAATAATAGGACTGCAACTCCAAGGGGAGGAGGGAGGGTTGTGAGGACTGATTCCTGCTGTCCCTGGAGAACACCTGTTACAGGTGAGTAACTATGCCTTCTCCAAGAACAAGCAGGAAGTCAGTCCTCACATATGGGACTCCCTAGCTATAGGCTACCGAGAACCCATAGCTGAAAAATAGGCTCCGTCTATGAGAGCCGCAGCAGCCATAGTAGGATTTTAACAGAGTGTAACACTCCGGTAGCCTGACACCAAAGGGTCGGAGGGTAGGAGCTGCCTAGACCTCAAAAAGGTTATGGAGTATAGCCTGGCTGAAAGCACTGTCCCGTCGGCACTCCCTATCCAGGCAGTAATGGGATGCAAAAGTCTGACCTGAAGACCAGGTGGCAGCCCGGCAGATGTCTGCCAGTGGAACAGAGCTGAAGTGAGCCACTGATGCCACCATAGCCCTGACCCGGTGGGCCGTAACTCGACCCTGCAACAGAAGATAGGCCGCCCTGTATGCCCAGGCAAAACAGTCTGCCACCCAAGTGGACAACGTACACTTGGAGACAGTCATTCCCAACCTACTGGGGTCATAGGATATGAAGAGCTGAGAGGCCCTTCGATGCCCCTGCGTACACTCAATGTAGAAGGCCAACGCCCTCTTACAGTCCAGGGTATGCAGCACTGCTTCTGCCCGACTGGCATGAGGTTTGGGAAAGAAGGTAGGGAGAACTACCTCCTGGTTGAGGTGGAACGAAGAGACCACTTTCGGCAGAAAGTTGGGGTGAGTGCGTAGCACCACCCTGTTCCTATAGAACCTTGTGTAAGGTCTGTCGGATACCAGAGCCCGCAGCTCACTCACTCACCTGGCCGACATGAGTGCCACCATGAAAATTACCTTCCAAGAAAGGTAGTGTAGATGGCCAGTTGCCATCGGCTCGAATGGTGGGCAGGTGAGCTGCCCTAAGACCACATTTAAATCCCACTCGGTCGCTGGAGGGCAAACCGGGGTCTTCAGCAAAAACAAACCTCTTAGGAACCTGGACACCAAAGAGTGTGCAGAAAGAGGTTTGCCTTCCACTGGAGAGTGGTGTGCGGCCGAAGCACTAAGATGGACTCTGACCAATTGAACTTAAGGCACAAATCGGAAAGATAAAGAAGGTACTGGAGTACCCCAGCAACCTGGCAGGAAAAAGGGTTTTCCTTCTGCATTGCGCACCAGACCTCAAACCTATGCCACTTGAAAGCATAAGTTTGTCTCATTGAGTGCCTCCTTGAGGCTAGTAACACTTCTTCCACATTCTTGGGAAGAAGGAGTGGTGCAAGTACTACCCTTTCAGCAGCCAGGCCATCAGGTTGAGTGATCTGAGGTTGAGATGCAGGAGAGTGACCCCCTCCTGTGACAGGTGGTTTGGATGTGATCCCAGAGGAATTGGGACCTCCACTGCCAGTTGAAGCAGGAGTAGAAACCAGGGTTGCCTTGTCTTGGAGGATCTTGAACAGAGACTTGGCCACCAGAGGCGTGGGAGGAAACTCAGAGGCGGCCCACAGACCATGAGATTAGAAAAGCAACCGCAGCCACCCTGTTTGGGTGTGGCTGTCTGGAGCAAAACTGGGGCAACTGATAATTCTGTGGACTCGCAAACAGATCTATGGATGGTTGTCCCCAGGTCAGAAACAGCCCTTGGGCTATGTTGGGATCCAGCTCCCATTCGTGCGGCTGGAGAATTCTGCTTAGCTTGTCGGCTAAGCAATTTTCCTGGCCTGGCAGGTAAATTGCTTTGAGATGCATCCCATGCCGAACTGCAAAGGAGCACAGGTCCAGGGTTTCCTAACACAGGATGCAGGACTCCGTGCCTCCCTGTTTGTTCCCAAAGAACATTGCCACCTGGTTGTCTGTCTGTATTAAGACATATTGATGAGCCAGGGTCTGACAGAAAGACCAGAGAGCCAGGCGGATTGCTCGAAGCTCTAGGAAATTGATCTGTTGCGTGCTCTCCTGTGGAGACCACACACCCTGGGTACACAGTCCCTGGCAATGGGCTCCCCAGCCCAGCAAGGATGCATCCGTAGTGAGGACCCTTGTGTGTAGAGGAGCCTGAAACTCCACCCCAAGTGGTGTGGTTGAAGCCACCGTGTTAATGACTGCACTAGTCATTTGGACACACTGATTCTGTCTCGGAGTCTGCCTGTGGCCTGGGTCCACTGGTCTCTGAGGCACCCCTGAGCTGTTCTCATATGGATGCGGGCATTAGGTGCCACATGCACTGTAGAAGCCATGTGCCCAAGGAGTCGCAGGAAGTGTCTTGCTGATATCTGGGACTGTCGACTCACTTGTTGTGCCAGGGCCAGGAGCCTTTGTGCCCTGTCTTCTGGTAGATAAGCCCTTACTTGAAGGGTGCCTAGCCTTGCTCCTATAAACTCCAGACCTTGAGTGGGAACTAGAGTAGATTTGGTGTGATCACAAATCCCAGATGTTGCAGCATCTGAATGGTGTGAGATGTGGCCTGTTGGACCTCCAGAGCTGACGTGGCTCTGATGAGCCAGTCGTCTAGGTAGGGGAAGACAAATACCCCCTGGCTTCTGAGAAAGGCAGCCACTACAGCCAGGCACTTCGGCCTAGCATCTTCACCCAGAGTATTCAAAAAAGAAAGCACCTTGTACTGAAAATAGTTTCCTCCCACCACAAAACGAAGATATTGTCTGTGGTCTGGATGAATAAGGATGTTTGTATATGCATCTTTAGGTCTAAGCATAGCCCATCTCCCTGGCGGAGGTAAGGCAGCAATATTCCAAGGGAAAGCATCTTGAACTTTCCCTCACCAGGAACTTGTTTAAGTTGCGCAGGTCGAGGATGGGTCTTAGGCCTTCTGTTCTTTTTGGTATCAGGAAATACCTGGAGTAGAAGCCCCTTCCCTGCAGGTGGGCACTGGTTCTACCGCCTGATCCTCGTGAAGACCTGCTAACTCCTTCAAAAGGAGGTCCCTGTGAAGAGCGGGTCTGAGAGGCTCCCCTGGAAAGTAAGAGGGAGGTACCTGGGTGAAATGTAGCAGATAACCCTTTTGGACTATCTGGAGAACCCAGGTATCCGTTGTGATGGCTGGCCACCTGTGGGCAAACAGGGCCAGCCTTCCTCCTGTGCATGGCCTTACTACTTTGGAGAGAGGGGCTATGCTTTGGGAGTCAAAAACCCCCTCCAGGCTGGGCCGGAGCCGGTGCCTGTGGCTTGGGGGCTTTTTGCTTACGTGGGCCATGCCCCTATCCCTTGGCCTGTTGCCTCTGTTGGGGAGCTGGGGAGGCCTGATATGTGTGGTAGTTGCGGTAAGCAGTACCTTTCCTCGGGGAAAAGGACTTTTTAGCCAAGCCCTTTTTCTTAGAAGGGGCAGAAGTTTTCTTCGAGAGCCGTGTCTGGGTCAGGTACTCTGACTCAATCTCAGCAGCCTTCTGTGTCGTGGGTTTGCCAAAGAGATTTTCACCTCGGCAAGGGACATCGACCAACTTGTCCTGTGCCCATTGCTCCAGGTCTGACTGTAGCCATGCCTGGCGGTGTGCACCGATGACGGCCGCGGCTACCCGGGCCGACGCCTTGAAGCCGTCATAGGCTGCTCAAGTCAAACTTCGAGCACTCACAGATCCCAGTGGACAAGGTCTTGAAGCGCTGCAAAGGTCCCTCGGAGAGACCAGCTGAGAACCCGGAAATCTCCTTTGCCAGGTCTCGTAGGTACATGCCCATGTACAGCTGGTATGTCTGGATTCGGCATTTTAGCATTGAACCCTGGTAGCACTTCTTGCCGAGGGCGTCCATGTTGCAGGCCTCCCTGCCAGGAGGCACTGAGTAGTGCATTTTCTGGCTCTTAAGACAGCGATTGGCCGATTCCACAAAAATGGAGTTGTGCGGTAGTTGTGCCTTTTGGAATCCAGAGCTCATAAGAACATAAGATATGCCATACTGGGTCAGACCAAGGTCCATCAAGCCCAGTATCCTGTTTCCAACAGTGGCCAATCTAGGTCATATGTACCTAGCAGTTTCCCCAAAACACACAGGTTTCGCAATGCTTGAACTGGGTCATGCATTGATATCCTAGGTCCCTTCTTAATAATGGTTTATGGACCTTTCCTCCAGGAACTTGTCCAAACCTTTTTTAAACCCAGCTACACTAACAGCCTTTACTACATCCTCCGGTAACAAATTCCAGAGTTTGATTACAAACTGAGTGAAAAAATATTTTCTTTTATTAGTCTGAAATAGTTTACCCTGGAGCTTCATTGCATGTCCCCTAGTCTTTCTATATTCTGATAACGTAAACAATCGATCTATGTTTACCCGTTCCACTCAGTTCATTAATTTATAGACTTCTATCATATCTCCCCTCAGCCGTCTCTTTTCCAGGTTAAAGAGCCCTAACCTTTTTAGCCTTTCTTCATAGGAGTATCCGTCCATCACCTTTACCATTTTGGTGGCTCTTCTCTGAACCTTTTCTAATAACGCTATATCCTTTTTAAGATACGGCGAACAGAACTGCACACAATATTTAAGGTGCGGTCTCACCATGGAACGGTATAGAGGCATTATAATATCTTTTGTTTTATTTTCCATTCCTTTCCTTATGATACCTAGCATTCTATTTGCACTCTTGGCTGCCGCTGCACACTGGGCCGAGGGTTTTAACATGTTATCCACAATGACGCCTAAATCTTTTTCCTGGGTGGTGGTTCCTAATGTGGAACCTTGCATTGTGTAACCATAGTTTGGGTTGTTCTTCCCTAGGTGCATAACTTTGCACATGTCCACATTAAATTTCATCTGCCATTTTGATGCCCAGTCTTCCAATTTATCAAGCCCTCTTATTAAAAGAGGGCTGCTACACAGTACCCTGTCCTGTGCTGCTGAGGTAAGCTATATTCTTATTTGATTTAAATTATAGCTCTTTGCTGCTGCTAGGCTCTAACCTATTATGAAATTTAAACTACAAGCTCTCTGCTGGGTTCTAAATTTAACCAGAAAGCTCTCTTCTGTGTTTTAAATTTAAACTAAAAGTACTTTGCTGATGCTAGGCCCTGAGTGACTATTAAATTTAAACTACAGCTCTCTGCTGGGTTCCAAATTTAACCAGAAAGCTCTCTTCTGTGTTTTAAATTTAAACTAAAAGTACTAGGCCCTGAGTGACTATTAAATTAAAACTACAAGCACTCTGCTGGGTATGAGCTCTTGCGAACTCGATAGATAGAACTGATTTGCCTGCTGAGTACCAGCATGGATGCCGGTGTCTCCCACATGCAGAGCATTAGTCGTTCCAGAATCAGAGGCACCGGTACAGTAAGGGCTTCCTGAGGGGGAAAGGCATATTGGAGGATCTCGAGCTCTTCAGCTTGAGGATCCTCCTCAGCCTCCACCGGGAATGCCAATACCTTTGACATGTCCCGAACGAAGTCTAAGAACCGAGTGTCCTCCGGGCCGGGGGGGGGGGAGGGGGGAACGACCTTCTCTAAGGTTCAGACACCGGGGAAGCCGAGGGAATTTCTCTGGTCTCACGGGTGTCTGGTGACTCCTCGTCCTCAGTTTCCCACCCCGACTCCTCCTCCGAGGAATCGAGTGGCTCTGGCCTCGAGGGCTTCGGCTTTGACTGCCCCAACGCCGATGGAATCAGTGTTGACGACCTCAGTCCCAAACGGGAGGTCAAGGCAGACCTTGGTGGAGGATGACTCAAGTCCTCATGGTCTCGAGAATCAGCTCGGCCTCCGGGGTCAACTTGGACGTCGGTGTCCCGGTGGTCGAGGTGGAAAGACCAGTGAGACTGGCTATCAGCGCCTGCTGCTGGTCCATGAAGGCAGACATGCTGCACTCCAAGGCCACCATTCTGAGACCGAGCTCAGAAGGCTCCACAGCCCCTGGGTAGGGTCCTAATGCCGTCGGGCCCGATGTCGGTTCTTCCGGACAAGAGTCCTCGATGAGGACAGTGGTTACTTGCCTTGGCTGTTCCGGTTCCCATCGAGGGAGTTTTGCAGGCTGCTCAGACTCCGAGGCTCCGGGACGACGGTCGGGGCTCCGCGACCGGTCCCGCGAGGAACCCGGCTGTTCAGAACCGTCCAACGATGCCGCCCTCATGGATTTCTTTTTCCTCCAGTGTTCCCGTGAGGGAGACCCCCTTTCGGAGGACACCCGACAGCTCCCAATATGTCAAGGCCTCCGATGAGGTCTGGGCCTGGGCAGGTGCAGACTCAGGAAAAATCCTATCATGCTGCTGCTGACGGCTCCTCAAGGCCTTTGAGGACATTTTCCTACACGGGCCAGACCTTCGGGTCGTGGTTGGACCCGAGGCACCGGAGACAGCAGTCATGTGTGTCGGTGAGGGGAACATTAATTTTGAACACCGATCACACTTTTTAAACCCGCTGGCAGCCATGGGGGCAAAAAGGACCCCTGTGAAGTCGAAGGACCGGGCTGCCAGGGAAAAATAAAAAGAGCGCAAACACTAGTCACTAAGGACAAAACCCGAAAAATTGGACCGGACTCGATACCGGTGTACCGAGCCAAAGGTGGGAAGGGAACCAATGTCGAACCGGTAAAAAAAGAAAAGTAATTTCTCACTTTTAAATACTTTTTTCTCGGGGACATTTGGACTACGTCCGTTGGGCTCCGCGGAAAAAAGGAGACTGAGCAAGATGGCACCCTTGGGCGGGAAGGGAACCGTGCATGTATGATGCTATTCCCAAAGGTTCTCTTAGAAAGCTGGGGATTTGCTCCGCACGAGGGCTCCGTCGGAGCCGACATCACCCAAATGTGAGGACTGACTTTCTGTTTGCTCCTAGAGAAATTCAAAAGACCCTCTACTCCAAAATACCTACACTGAACAAATCAAGACATACAACAGAGAAACCCTAACTAGCAGCAAGAATACTATGGCAACCTTATCAACTCAGCAATAAACAAATCAAGAGAATTGTTCTCAATCGTTAAGACACGCACAAGAGAACCAAACAAACACCATACAGGAAAATATATCCCCCTAGAAGATTGCTTCATACCTACTTTCTGAACAGCTAAATACATCCCCAATGGATGAAATCCCAAAGACATCCAGCCCTGAAATGAACTCCCAAAAGATGTGGTCCCAATTTGAGCTTCCATCTGAAAAAAAAATATTGAGGACACAATACAAAGCCTCAACACAACTACCTCTACAGTTGACCCATGCCCTTTCACATGGATAAAGCAGACCAGATTTAACTTGAGTTTGTACCTAAGGACCATAACCCATGCCTCACTATCTTTAGGCTTTATGCACTTATGCAAAGTTAACCCAACCTTCCCTTAATCATATAGGTCAATATCTAGCATCCCACTAGTCACTAAAACAGAAAAAATTGCACTAAGACAGCTTCAAGGTCATCTTGACACGTTTGTACCCCTTGAACCCCACCAATATGGCTTCAGACAATTCCATGGAGTAGAAACCTAAACACCCTCACAACCTGTTTGCAACATACTCAGAATGGATTCATTTTAATCTTCCTAGACATTTCAGCCACTTTCAACTCCATCCCACACCATCAACTACTACGACGACTCTTGGAGACTGGCCTTCACTGGTGACACTCTCAACTGATTCCGCTCCTACGGGAAACAACAAGTACGAATTGGCGCAAAGACTTCAAACCCATTCCCACAGAATACAGGTGTACCACAGGGATCAAGCCTATCAGTCCTACTTTTCAATATATACATTCAGCCATTATGTCAGATCTTCAAAGCACATAATATCCTATATCTATGCAGATGACAATGTTTTTCGCACCTATTAATCCCCTCTCTCCACAACTAGATAGCTCCACACATCAAACAATACCTAAGCTCCACAAACAGGACAATGGCTGGGAAAAATCGTATTGCTAAAGCTGTTGCCCCCGTTACAGCTTCTGCCTCGGTCCAGACAGAGGTCCTAATGCCAGTTGAGGAACCGGTTCCATGTGCAGGGTGCCTGCATGCTGAAGCCCTGAGGAAACAAGTAGAGGAACTCAGAGAGGAGGTGGCGAGGCTGAGGAGCATTCAAGACAGTGAGAAGTACATTGATGAGATGCTTCTTGCAGCAACCAGGCTCTCCAGCACAGGAGAAGATGGGTGCCAACAGAATGTCGATGGTTGGACAAAAGTCAACAGAGCCTGCAAAATCACCAATCCAACTTCTCCAGCCCTTGAATTGAAGAACCATTATGCAGCCCTGGAAGTGGAGGAGGTGAAAGCATCCCTGGAAAGGGAAGAACCAGAGTTCAAGTACCCCATAGTTGCGGAATCAGTGACCAGAAGGAGACGAAGGGTAGTGGTGGTTGGAGACTCTCTTCTGAGGGGTACTGAGGCGTCCATCTGCCGACCAGACTTGATGTCCAGAGAGGTATGCTGTCTGCCTGGTGCCAAGATCCAAGATGTTACGGAGAGTTTGCCGAGACTCATCAAGCCCACTGACTATTACCCAATGTTGCTAATCCATGTTGGAACAAATGATACTGCCAGGTATACCTCAGAACGTATCAAAAGTGACTTCATGGCTCTGGGACAGAGGGTGAAGGAGGTTGGTGCACAGGTGGTGTTCTCTTCAATCCTCCCTGTTGAGGGTAAAGGCCAAGGCAGAGAGGCTTGCATTCTGGAGATGAATGCATGGCTGCGTGGATGGTGTCTTCGAGAGCGTTTTGGTTTCCTAGACCATGGGATGCTGTTCCAAGGGTTGCAGAGCAGAGATGGCATCCATCTGTCCAAGAAAGGTCAACGCATCTTTGGTAGTAGACTGGCTAATCTACTGAAGAGGGCTTTAAACTAGATTCGTTGGGGATGGGTGAAGAAAGCCCCCAGGTAAGTGAAAGCCCCCAGGTAGGTGATACATTAAATACCTTTATGGAAATGGGTAACAGGGGTTACATATGGAAAGCAGTGTGTATTAATGCCCGTAGCATGGGAAATAAGATCCCTGAAGTTGAAGCTTTGGTGGGAGTGGCTGACTTGGATTTGGTGGCAGTTACAGAAACATGGTTCACAGAAAACCATGACTGGGATGTAACTATACCTGGCTATACTTTATTCAGAAAGGACAGGGTAGGAAGAAGGGGAGGAGGAGTGGCACTATATGTAAAAACTACTATTAAAGCTTTGGAATTACAGAGCTTAAAAGGGAGAGAGGAGGCATTGTGGGTTAAACTAGAAAGAGGAAAAGAGAAATCTATTTGCATTGGTGTGATATACAGACCTCCCTCACAAGAGGAAGAGGTGGACAGAGAGTTAATTGAAGACATACGCAGCATTGCTAGGAAAGGGTAAGTGCTACTGCTAGGAGATTTCAATATGCCAGATGTTGATTGGCACATTCCTGCTGCAGTATCATCTAGAAGTAAGGAGATCCTGGATTCTCTACAGGGAGAACTATTCAGGCAATTGGTAACAGACCCCACACGTGAAGGGGCCATACTGGACTTGGTGCTTACCAATGGTGAAAGTGTTTCTGATGTTGTAGTGGGAGATCATTTTGCATCCAGTGATCACCAGATGGTGTGGTTCAGTATTAGGACTAGGGCTGTTAGAATCCATTCCAAGGTGAAGATCTTAGACTTTAGGAAGACTAACTTTGCGAAGATGAGCCAATACCTCAGGGAGTCGTTAGTGGGAAGGGAAAAGCTGGGGGATGAGGAAAAACAGTGGGCAAAACTGAAAGGGGGTATTTTAAAGGCAACCAACCTTTTTGTTAAAATGGTAAATAAAGGCAAAAGGAACAGGAGACCGCTATGGTTTTCGAAGGAAGTAGCTGACAAAAGTGAAGAAAAAGAGGGAGGCCTTCATGAAATACAAGAGATCACAGAGAGAGGAAGACAGGCATCTGTATTTGGAAAACTTAGAGAAGCTAGCAAAGTAGTCAAGAAGGCAAAGATTCAAAAGGAGGAGGAAATAGCCAATGCAATAAAATGGGGGATAAGACATTTTTCAGATATATTAGTGAGAAGAGGAAGGGCAAAAGTGGTATTGACAGACTCAAGGGTGCAGGGGGGGAATATGCAGAAGCTGATAAGGATAAAGCGGAATTGCTTAACAAATATTTTTGTTCTGTGTTCAGATGAAGAACCAGGAGCAGGACCTCAGAAAACACCCACAAATAAGAACAGAAGCGAGGGACATCTTGAACAATTTTCAGAAGACTGTGTTCGTGAGAAACTAGCTCAACTTAAAGTAGACAAAGCGATGAGACCGGATGGGATACACCCTAGAATACTGAGGGAACTTGGGGACGTTCTAGCAACTCCACTGACTGACCTTTTCAATGCCTCGTTGGAGTCGGGAGTGGTGCCAAAGGACTGGAGAGAGGCTCATGTGGTGCCTTTACACAAAAGCGGAAGTAAGGATGTGGTTGAAAACTACAGGCCGGTTAGTTTAACTTCGGTGGTGAGTAAATTATTGGAAACGCTGCTGAAAGAGAAAATAGTGAGGTTTCTGGAGTCTGGCGGATTACAGGATCCGAGGCAGCATGGATTCACCAGAGGCAGGTCTTGTCAGACAAATCTGATTGATTTCTTTGACTGGGTGACCAGGGAGTTGGACCGAGGGAGAGCTCTAGATGTGGTGTATTTAGATTTCAGTAAAGCCTTTGACACTGTTCCTCACAGGCGACTTATAAACAAACTGAGCACCCTAGGGATGGACCCTAAAGTTACTGCTTGGGTTAGAAATTGGTTGGGTGGGAGGCGACAAAGAGTACAAGTAAATGGAGCTCACTCTGAGGAGAAGGATGTTACCAGTGGTGTGCCCCAGGGATCTGTCCTTGGTCCGATTCTTTTTAACATCTTTGTTAGTGATATAGCGGAAGGGCTGTCGGGTAAGGTTTGCCTCTTTGCGGATGATACCAAAATCTGCAATAGAGTAGACACCCAGGAAGGTGTAGATAACATGAGGAGGGATCTAGCTAAGCTTGAAGAATGGTCTAGAATTTGGCAGCTGGGATTTAATGTTAAAAAATGTAAGGTCATGCATTTGGGTTGCAGCAATCCAAGGGAGCAATACAGTATAGGAGGTGAAGTACTTTTGTCCACTGAAGAAGAGCGGGACCTAGGCGTGGTTGTGTCTGATGATCTTAAAGTAGCTTAACAGGTAGAAAAGGCGACGGCAAAAGCTAGACGGATGCTTGGGTGCATACGGAGAGGAATGGCTAGCAGAAAAAAGGAGGTGATAATGCCTCTGTATAAGTCTTTGGTGCGACCTCATTTGGAGTATGGTGTGCAATTCTGGAGACCGCACCTTCAAAAGGATGTGAACAGAATGGAGTCGGTGCAGAGGGTTGCTACTAAAATGATTAATGGGCTTCATTATAAAGCATATGAGGACAGACTTAAGGATCTTAATATGTACACCTTAGAGCTGGGGTCACCAACCTCCAGAGGGCCGCGGGCCGCACAGCCGACTACCGGGAGCCTCGCGGGCCGCACCCCCCTTCTCCCCGCCCCCGCGCAAAAAAACAACAAACGCAAAATTATGAAAACAATGGCTGATCACCTTTATTGAATTTAATAAGATGGCTGATGATTCATGCTAGCAGACAAACGCTTAAAGTCCGGCTTCACAGATGACACTGACAGGAGAAGGGACGCTTGCGTTTCTTGTTCGTGGGGGAAGCCATGGGGAAAAAAGAGAACAGGAATTCTATCGATAGCTGCAAAAACAGAATCAAAGTTTAAGCCTTATTGCTGATTGGTCCTCTAATTTGCGCGCTGCTCTTGGGAAACCGGTCACGTGCCGTTGAACATGCCGAGCATGCCGCGGGCCGCAGATACAATGGCGGGAATCCTTGGCGGGCCGCACGTAATGTTAACCGGGGTAGAGCCTCGCGGGCCGCACGAAGGAGCCTCGCGGGCCGCAGGTTGGTGACCCCTGCCTTAGAGGAAAGGCGGGATAGAGGTGATATGATTGAAATGTTTAAATACCTCATGGCATAAATGTTCAGGGAGAGAGCCTCTTTCAATTGAAAGCAAGTTCTGCTACGAGGGGACATGGGATGAGGGTGAAGGGAGATAGATTCAGAAGTGATATGCGGAAATATTTCTTTACGGAAAGAGTAGTGGATCCGTGGAATAGTCTCCCAGTGGAGGTGGTAGAGATGAGGACAGTAACTGAATTCAAAAAAGCATGGGACCAACACAGAGGATCTCTAAAGGTAAAAAGTGGACTGTTGTAGTTATGGAAGGACAGACTAGATGGGCCTTGTGGTCTTTTTCTGTCATCATGTTTCTATGTTTCTATAAATGTTTCATAGATGTCAAAAGCTGGCACAGTAGACAACCTCCTCATCAATCAAGAGAAGACTGAAGCACTCTATATAACCAACAGAATTTGGCTATGTAAAAATAAAAGCACTCTAAAACAAAATATTCGGGCATAACAATAGATCAGCAACTAACCTTTCAACCTCATATAAGAAGGATGATAACCTCAGTCTACTACAAACTAAGAATCCTGTAGCACCTCTGCCTCCTACTCCCCCCCAAACCTCTTCCGAACAGTGTGCCAGGCAATGATTACACCAGTACTAGATTACTACAGTATCATCTAACAAGGTATGCCTAAACAAACTCTCCAGTCACTAAAATTGCCTAAAACACTGCAGCCCAAATAATCACTGGTGCCTCATATCGATCACATATCACCCCTGTTCTGATACAGCTTCACTGGCTTCCCATCTCTGCTAGGATCAGATACAAAATTCTGATCACAATATTCAAAATACTGCACAATGAATCTGTCACATGCCTCCACTCCCTAATTTCAAGTAAAAATAATGATAGACTATGAAGAAATTCCACTCCCAACCTGTTTGCAATACCACAGAATAGGACTTTTACTCTATTTGCCTCATCCATATGGAATAAACTACCACCAACTTTAAGAGCTCTCTCAGACCTGTCCAACTTCAAGAAAATTTTTTAAAAATCTCACCTCTTCAAAGAAGAATATAACAAAGCTTCAGTCATAAAGACTCACCTAACATATCTTTACTACAAAAACTACACAACTCAACCAAACACTAACAATGTACTAAGAGCTCAGGAAGATAACTGTATATATACTATAAATAGTTCTTTGTTAATGTTAATGATGCTAAATGTTATATAGTTACATAGTGAATTTGTTACTCTGTTCCAATTCTCTGTAAAACCTTATGGTCGTGTTAATCACTTGTTAAGCTGTAAACTGCTTTGAATCGTAGAAAGGCAGTACAAAAATAATTTGGAAGACAACATCATGGCCAACTGACTGTAAAAGATCTGTGTTTATACCAATACTAAAGAAAGGTGATCCAACTGACTGTGGAAATTATCGCACAATTGCTCTGATCCCACATGCATGCATCACTCAATACATTCTGCATGATCTGAAAGAGAGTATAGCGTATATGATATATATTATTCCTTGGTGATCTTCCAAGGTAAAAATGTTTCTGCATAAACCGCCGTCATTTTACAATTCGAGGGCTGACTGTTTACACAAAAGTTTGCGTATCATGTACTTCACCTGTTCAGACAACTGTTTGAACAAGTGAAGTACATGATACTGGGTCTGTTAGTTGCATGTGGAATTGTGCTTTGTCGTTGTTGAACAATGAGATGCCTGACAGAAGACCAAACACAGTTTAGGACAACTATCCAGAGGGTTGCCATACGTTGACACCGACTCAACGGCACTTAACAACAAAGTTAATTGCTGTTGTCGTCTCTGAGAAACCCAGGCCAGCAGGAACGGCACCGAGATCGTGAAGAGAAAGCATAGTTACTCACCTGTAACAGGTGTTCTCCAGGAGCAGCAGGAATCAGTCCTCACATATGGGTGACGTCGGCGCCGACGGAACCCTCGCGGAGCAATTTTTCCCCAGCTTTCAAAGAAAGCCTTTGGGAATTGCAGCGCGCATGCGCGGTCCTCTTCCCGCCCAAGGGTGCCATCTTGCTCAGTCAGATGACATAGCTAAAAGACAGCAAAAAATTAGCAAAAATGAAAGCATAAAACTGCAACTCCAAGGGGAGGAGGGAGGGTTGTCAGGACTGATTCCTGCTGCTCCTGGAGAACACCTGTTACAGGTGAGTAACTACGCTTTCTCCAGGACCAAGCAGGAAGTCAGTCCTCACATATGGGACTCCCAAGCTTAAGGCTACCGGAGACCCTAAGTACAAAAATGAGCTCCCTCTAGCTCAGCAGCACAGAAGGAAGGAATCTTCTCTGAATACGTCTCCAACCGGTAGCCCAACATCCGGGATGTAGGGTAGGAGTTGCCTATACCTCGAAGAGGTTACGGAGGACTGCCTGTCCGAAAGCACTGTCCCTGCGGGACTCCCTCTCCAGGCAGTAATGGGCTGCAAAAGTCTGGCTTGAAGACCAAGTAGCGGCCCGGCAGATGTCTGCCAACGGAACAGAGCGGAGGTAAGCCACTGACGTAGCCTTCGCCGGAACACGATGAGCGGTGACTCTACCTTCCAGCACGAGGCCCGCAGCCTCGCAAGCCCAAGCGATGCAATCCGCAATCCAGATGGACAGAGTACGCTTGGAGACAGGGAGCCCCAACTTGTTGGGGTCATAAGACAACGAAGAGCTGCACAGCCCTTCGGTGCTCCCGCGTACGGTCAAGGTAGAAGTTCAGAGCCCTTCTACAGTCCAGGGTATGCAGGACCATTTCAGCTCGGCTGGAGTGTGGCCTGGGAAAGTAGGTCGGAAGTACCACCTCCTGGTTGATGTGAAAAGGGGAAACCACTTTAGGAAGAAACTTAGGGTGAGTCCGTAGGACTACCCGGTTCTTGTAGAACCTAGTCTAAGGAGGATCAGATACCAGGGCCTGCAGCTCACTAACGCGTCTAGCAGAAGTGAGGGCCACCAAGAACAAGGTTTTCCAGGAAAGAAAACGAAGAGGACAGGTAGCCATAGGCTCAAAAGGCGGACAGGTAAGCCGCTGTAAAACCACATTGAGATCCCAGTTCGGGGCTGGCGGGCGCAAAGGTGGTTTAAGGAGTAGTAGGCCCCGGAGAAAACGAGCCACCAGAGGGTGGCTGGAAAGAGGTCTACCCTCCACCGGTAGGTGGTGCGCAGAAATAGCACTGAGGTGGACCTTGACCGAATTGGACTTAAATCCAAGATTGGAAAGGGAAAGCAAGTACTGCAAGACCACTAATGTTGAACAGGAGAAGGGGTCTTGCGACTGCTGAGTACACCAGACGGAGAACCGACGCCACTTAAGAGCGTAGGACTTCCGGGTGGAAGGCCTCCTGGAGGCCAAGACGACCTCTTACACATCTGGAGGTAGCTGGAGAGGAGCAAGGACTACCCTTTCAGCAGCCAGGCCATCAGATGAAGGGACCGAAGGTTGGGGTGCAGGAGCGTCCCCTGATCCTGCGAGAGGAGGTCAGGCTGAAACCCCAGAGGAAGAGGGGTGTCCACCGCCAGCTGCAGCAAAAGCGGGAACCAAGGTTGTCTCGGCCACCAGGGAGCCACTAGGATCACCGACGCCTTGTCTCTGAGAACTTTGAAGAGCGTCCAAGACACCAGAGGCATGGTTGGAAAGACATACAAGAGGCCTGTGGACCATGGAATCAGAAATGCATCCGCCGCTACCCGGAGAGGATGCGGCTGTCGAGAGCAGAATCTGGGAAGCTGCCGGTTCAGAGGACTGGCGAACAGATCCATTGTGGGGAGGCCCCACCGGAGAAAGATCCGCTTTACTACGAGCGGGTCCAATCTCCACTCGTGCGGCTGGAGGATCCTGCTCAGTTTGTCTGCCAGGTAGTTTTCCTGACCTGGGAGATAGACAGCTTTGAGGACGATGTTGCGATGAACGGCCCAAGAGCAGAGCTTCTGTGCTTCCTGACAGAGAAGGAAGGAGCCGGTTCCGCCTTGTTTGTTCACGTAGAACATGGCAACCTGATTTTCTGTCTGGACAAGTACCGATTGGTGAGAAATCAGGTGAGAGAAGGCCTTGAGCACTAGGCGGATGGCTCTGAGCTCCAGGAAGTTGATCTGCTGAGCGGATTCCCAAGGAGTCCAGAGACCCTGAGTACAAGTCCCCTGGCAATGTGCTCCCCAACCCTGGAGAGACTCAGACTCAGCATGAAAAAGGCTAACCCACCGATCCTTCAAAAGTAATTAAGATGTAGATAGACCCTGCTTGAAAAAGGTAATAGTGTAAATACAATGTAGATAGTTTCCCCAGTTGTTTCCATGTTGATTTCCCTGTTTATTGTAAAGTTTACAACTCAGAATGCCTGTGTTGTATAGTTGATGTTGAATGTAAACCGCACTGATCTGAAAAGCGCGGTATAGAAGAACTGTTAAATAAATAAGCATCGGTCGTCAGGACCCGAGAATGTGTAGGGGGCTGAAAAGGCACCCCCAGCACTAGGTTTGGTAAATGAAGCCACCATCGCAGAGAGGAGACCAGCTGGTCGGAGATCTGTACGGAGTCCGCTAGGCTCCCAGTGGCCTGATGCCATTGTTTGCAAAGGCACCATTGAGCAGGTCGCATGTTCAAGCGGGCATTGGGGGTTACATGGACCGTGGAAGCCATATGGCCGAGTAGTCTCAGAAATTGCCTGGCCGAGACCAGGGAATTGCTGTGAAAGCGGCTGGCGAGATCAATGAGCCTTTGGGCCCTGTCCAGAGGCAGGAAGGCCCGCGCCTGAAGAGTATCCAACCTGGCGCCGATGAATTCTAGATCTTGAGAGGGGAGCAAAGTGGACTTTGCGAAGTTTATGATAAAACCCAAGTGCTGGAGCAGAGCCACAGTGCGATGAGTAGCCTGAGTGGCTTCTTGGGCAGTCTGGGCCCTGATGAGCCAGTCGTCCAGGTATGGGAACACAAAGAGACCTCGAAGTCTCAGATAGGCCGCCACCACTGCTAGGCATTTGGTGAACACTCTGGGGGCGGAGGATAGGCCGAAAGGCAGTACTCTGTACTGGTAATGGTGTCCGCCCACAACAAACCTGAGGTATTGTCCGTGGTCTGGATGAATAAGGATATGAGTATACGCATCCTTTAGATCTAAGGAGCATAGCCAGTCTCCCTGCTGGAGGTAGGGCAGCAGGATTCCAAGGGTAAGCATTTTGAACTTCTCCTTTGCAAGGAACTTGTTGAGGTTTCGCAAGTCTAGGATGGGTCTGAGGCCTCCTGTTCTTTTCGGAATCAGGAAGTATCTGGAATAAAACCCTTGACCCTTCAGGTGGTGGGGCACCGGTTCCACGGCTTGTTCCTGAACAAGACTTGCTAACTCCTGAAGGAGTAAGTCCCTGTGCAGAGGGAGTCTGGAAGGCTCCCCTGGAAAGCAGGAGGGAGGTACCTGGTGAAAATGAAGAAGATAGCCCTTTTGAACTATCTGAAGCACCCAGGTATCTGTGGTGATGTTGGACCACCTGTGGGCAAAGTGGACCAACCGGCCTCCTGTGCTGAGAGATACCAGGTGAGGGGGAGAGGCTATGCTGAGAAAGTCAAAAAACCCCATCCTGCTGAGCAGGGGTCGGTGGTGCAGGCTTGGGGGCTTGCTGCCTACGGGACCCATTACCCCGTCCCTTGGCCTGCTTGCCCTGTGGGGGAGCTGGTGAGGCCTGATACTGAGGGTAGTATTTATAGGCAGCACCTTTCCTCGGGTAAAAGGGCTTTTTCCCCGAGGCCTTCTTCTTTTGAGAAGGGGCAGAGGTCTTCCTTGAGAGACGAGTCCTGGTGAGAGTCTCCGTCTCGATTTGTGCAGCCTTCTCATCCATGGGCTTGCCAAAGAGGTTATCACCTCAGCAGGGGACATCGACCAACTTGTCCTGTACCCAGGGCTCGAGGTCGGACGTCTGAAGCCAAGCCTGGCGGCGTCCACCGATGCCGGCCGCGGCTTCTCGAGCCGAAGCCTCAAAACCATCATAGGCTGCTCGAGAGATAAACTTGGAGCACTCCCGAATACCAGTAGACAAGGATTGGAACCTCTGCAAAGGTTCGTCGGAGAGAGAGACCAGCAGAGAACCCGGCTATTTCCTTAGCCAGGTCTCGGAGATACATGCCCATGTAGAGCTGGTATGTCTGGACTCGACAAGCAAGCATAGAGCCCTGGAAACACTTTCTACCGAGGGCATCCAGGCTTCGGGCTACCCTACCACGGGGCACCGAGGAGTGCATTTTTTGACTCTTCAGTCTATGCATGGCCGATTCCACCACCATGGAATGGTGCGGTAGTTGTGCCTTTTGGAACCCGGGGCTCTTGCAGACTCGATAAATGGAATCGACCCGCTTGCTTAACACCGGCGACGAAGCCGGGCTCTCCCACATGCGGAAGAGAAGCCGTTCCAGCATGGGAGGAACTGGTACAATAAAGGCCTCCTTCGGGGGAGAGTCATATTGGAGGGCATCGAGTTCTTCGACTCGAGGCTCCTCCTCGGGATCCGCAGGGAAGGCCAAGGCTTTGGCCATATCCCTCACGAAGTCCGAGAACCGGGTATCCTCCGGGGGGGACCGTCTCCGAGGTTCGGACTCGGGGGAGTCCGAGGGGACACACCGAGTCCGAAAGGAACCAGGTGACTCTTCTTCCTCAGATTCCCAGGCCGACTCCTTGGAGGAGGAGTCGATCGGCTCCGGTCGGGCGGGCACTGAAGCCATCCGCCCCGACGCCGAGGGAGTCGGCGTCGACGACCTCGGTCCCGAACGGGAGTCCGAAGGAGACCTCGACCGAGGATCGACTCGAGCCCTCATGGACTCGAGGATCGGCTCGGTCTCCGGGGTCGACTTCGAGGTCGACGTCCCGGCGGTCAGGGCAGAAGCACCAGCGAGGCCAGCGATCAATGCCCGCTGCTGGTCCAAGAAGGCAGACAAACTGCACACTCCAAGGCCGTCAACCTGAGTCCGAGCTCAGGAGATCCAGCAGCCCCCGACTCGGGCCCCGACAGCGTCGGGCCCGACGTCGGGTCCTTCGGAGGCGAGTCCACGAGGACAACAGTACTTACGTGAGCGGGCAAGTCCACCTCGAGTCGAGGATGTTTTGACGGCCTCTCCGACTCCAAGGACCCGGGACGGGAATCGGGGCTATGCGACCTGGCCCTCGAGGAACCAGGAGCGTCCACCGATCCCGCCCTCGTGGGTTTCTTCTTCCGATGATGCTCCCGGGTAGGAGACCCCCTTTCAGAGGAACTCAGACGATGCTCAGGACCAGAGTCCCGAGACGTCGAAGCCTCTGACGAGGTCCGAGCCCGGCCGGAGTCAGAGAAGATACGCTCCCGCTGGTGCTGCCGACTCCTCAATGCTTTTGAGGACATTTTGCCGCATGGCCCGCAGATCATGGGGTCATGATCTGGGCTGAGTGTCTGTAAGAGACATAAGTTTCTTACAGAGGTCACACTTTTTGAAACCACTGGCCGCCATCGGGGGAAAAAGGGCCCCTGCGAGGTCGAATGACCGGGCAGCCAGGGAAAAAGGAAAAAAGCGCGAAATCTGTCACGAAGGACAAAAAAAACGAAAAATAAAGGACGGACTCGCAACCGGCGTCGCGAGTCCGGGCGGGAAAAGAACCGGCGTCGAACTGAAGAAAAATAGAGAAAAAGTCAACTTTTCTGCGGGGATTCACAGGCAACGTCTGTAGGGCTCCGCGGAAAAAAGAAGACTGAGCAAGATGGCACCCTTGGGCGGGAAGAGGACCGCGCATGCGCGCTGCAATTCCCAAAGGCTTTCTTTGAAAGCTGGGGAAAAATTGCTCCGCGAGGGCTCCGTCGGCGCCGACGTCACCCATATGTGAGGACTGACTTCCTGCTTGGTCCTGGAGAAATATGTTATGCAATGATGTGATTGGATTGAGGTAAATAAGACGGGGGATCTGTAGCTCTGGAGTTTTCTGGAGGAACAAATCAAGGAAGTGTGGGGTGTAAATCTGATAGATAACAACTTGGAGCTGTTTAGTATGGAGAAAAAATTTAATTTGCGACAGGAGACTTCGGAGGGGAAATTTCAGAGGGGAAATTTTTTAAAGATAGTAGAAAAACAAATGTGGACATGGGCAGAGGAGCTTGCTCCTTTCTTTTTACAGGTTATACTGAGGGGACGTGGTTCCCTTCTGGTAGGGTAAGGCCAGACACATTTAGATATTTATTTATTATTTATTTATTTACAGTCTCTTCTATACCGCACTATTCAGCATCAGCGCGGTTTACATGGAACAAAAAGCGTAGTTACTCACCTGTAACAGGTGTTCTCCAGGAGCAGCAGGAATCAGTCCTCACATATGGGTGACGTCGGCGCCGACGGAGCCCTCGCGGAGCAATTTTCCCCAGCTTTCAAAGAAAGCCTTTGGGAATTGCAGCGCGCATGCGCGGTCTCCTTCCCGCCCAAGGGTGCCATCTTAGCCAGTCTGATGACATAGCTAAAAGACAGCATAAAAATTTGCAAAGAAACTTAAGCAGATGATTGCAACTCCAAGGGGAGGAGGGAGGGTTGTGAGGACTGATTCCTACTGCTCCTGGAGAACACCTGTTACAGGTGAGTAACTACGCTTTCTCCAGGACCAAGCAGGAAGTCAGTCCTCACATATGGGACTCCCAAGCTTAAGGCTACCGGAGACCCTAAGTACAAAAATGAGCTCCCTCTAGCTCAGCGGCACAGAAGGAAGGAATCTTCACTGAATTATTACCCACCGGTAGCCCCCATCCGGGATGGAGGGTAGGAGTTGCTCAAACCTCGAAGAGATTTCGGAGGACTGCCTGTCCGAAAGCACTGTCCCTGCGGGATTCCCTCTCGAGACAGTAATGGACCGCAAAAGTCTGGCTCGAAGACCAAGTAGCGGCCGGCAGATGTCTGCCAGCGGAACAGAGCGGAGGTAAGCCACTGACGTAGCCTTCGCCCGAACACAATGAGCCGTGACTCGACTTTCTAACGAGAGTCCGGCTGCCCCATAAGCCCAAGCGATACAGTCAGCAACCCAGATGGACAGAGTACGCTTGGAGACCGGGAGCCCCAATTTATTGGGGTCAAAAGACACAAAAAGCTGAGCAGCTTTACGGTGCTCCCGCGTACGGTCAAGGTAGAAGTTCAATGCCCTTCTACAGTCCAGGGTATGTGGACCATTTCAGCTCGGCTGGAGTGTGGCCTGGGAAAGAAGGTCGGAAGTACCACCTCCTGATTGATGTGAAAAGGGGAGACCACTTTTGGAAGAAATTTTGGGTGAGTCCGTAGGACTACCCTATTTTTGTAGAACCGAGTGTAAGGGGGATCAGACACGAGGGCCTGCAATTCACTTACGCGTCTAGCGGAAGTGAGGGCTATCAGGAATAAGGTTTTCCAAGAAAGGAAACGGAGAGAACAGGTAGCCATAGGTTCAAAAGGCGGACAGGTGATCCGCTGTAAAACCACATTCAGATCCCAGTCAGGAGCTGGCGGGCGCAGAGGTGGTTTAAGTAGAAGGAGACCTCGGAGAAACCTCGCTACGAGAGGGTCGCTGGAAAGAAGTCTGCCGTCCACCGGCACATGATGTGCTGAAAGAGCACTGAGGTGTACTTTGACGGAGTTGGACTTAAGTCCCAGATTAGAGAGGTAGAGCAAGTACTGCAAGATCACCGACACCGAGCAGGAGAAGGGATCCTGAGACTGCTGGGCACACCAAACGGAAAAGCGACGCCATTTAAGGGCGTAGCATTTGCGGGTAGAAGGTCGTCGAGAAGCTAGGACGACCTCTTCCACCTCTGCCGGCAGTAGAAGGGGAGCAAGGACTACCCTTTCAGCAGCCAGGCCATTAGATTGAGAGATCTGAGGTTGGGCTGTAGCAGGGACCCCTGATCCTGTGTTAGGAGATCCGGTTGAAACCCCAGAGGGAACGGATCCTCCACCGCTAATTGCAGCAGGAGCGGAAACCAGGGCTGTCTGGGCCAGCGAGGAGCCACCAGGATCATGGAAGCTTTGTCTCGGAGAACCTTGAAAAGAGTTCGAGAGACTAGCGGGATGGGAGGAAAAGCATATAGAAGGCTCTCCGACCATGAGAGTAGAAAAGCATCTGCCGCTACTCGAAGGGGATGTGGCTGACGAGAGCAGAAGCGAGGAAGTTGCCGGTTGAGAGGACTGGCAAAGAGATCCATCGTGGGGAGGCCCCACTTCAGAAAAAGTTTCTGAACTACCAAGGGATCCAGGCGCCACTCGTGCGGCTGGAGGATCCTGCTGAGTTTGTCCGCCAGGCAATTTTCTTGGCCTGGGAGATAAACTGCCTTGAGAAGAATGCCGTGGCTGACGGCCCAAGAGCAGAGCTTCTGTGCTTCTCGACAGAGAAGGAAGGAGCCCGTGCCTCCCTGTTTGTTCACGTAGAACATGGCAACCTGATTGTCTGTCTGGACAAGGACGGACTGGTGAGAAGTCAGGTGGGAGAAAGCCTTGAGAGCCAGACGGATTGCTCTGAGCTCCAGGAAGTTGATCTGCTGAGCAGACTCCCACGTGGTCCAGAGACCTTGAGTACATGCCCCTTGGCAATGCGCTCCCCATCCTAGGAGAGAAGCATCGGTCGTCAGCACTTGAGCCGGCTGAGGTGACTGAAAAGGCATTCCGAGCACCAGGTTCGGCCGATGAAGCCACCACTGTAGAGAAGAGGCCAGCGGTCCGGAGACGCGCACTAGGTCGGCTAGGCCGCCCGTGGCTTGTTGCCACTGCTTGCGAAGGCACCATTGAGCAGGCCGCATATTCAGGCGGGCATTGGGGGTCACGTGGACGGTGGAAGCCATATGGCCGAGTAGTCTCAGGAAGCGCCTGGCTGAGACCAGGGACTGGCTGCGAAAACGGCCGGCTAGGTCCATGAGCCGTTGAGCCCTGTCGAGAGGCAGGAAAGCTCGTGCCTGAGGAGTGTGCAGTCTTGTGCCGATGAACTCGAGATCCTGTGAGGGGAGCAAAGTGGACTTTGCGAAGTTTATGACAAAGCCCAAGTACTGCAGAAGAGTCACCGTGCGGTGTGTGGCATTGGTGACTTCTGGAGAGGACGATGCTCTGATGAGCCAGTCGTCGAGGTACGGAAAGACATAGAGGCCGTGAAGCCGGAGATAGGCCGCCACCACCGCGAGACATTTTGTGAAGACTCGCGGTGCGGAGGATAGGCCAAAGGGCAGTACTCTGTACTGGTAATGATTTCCTGCCACCACAAACCTTAGGTATTGGCGGTGGCTTGGGTGGATGAGGATGTGCGTGTAGGCATCCTTTAGATCCAAGGAGCATAGCCAATCTCCCTGCTGGAGGTAGGGCAGAAGGATTCCAAGGGTAAGCATCTTGAACTTTTCCCGCACGAGGAACTTGTTGAGGTTGCGCAAGTCCAGGATGGGTCTGAGGCCTCCTGTCCTTTTTGGTATTAGGAAATACCTGGAATAAAAGCCTTGACCTCTCAGGTGGTGGGGCACCGGTTCCACAACCTGTTCCTGAAGAAGACTTGCTAACTCCTGAAGGAGTAAGTCCCTGTGCAGAGGGAGTCGTGGAGGTTCTCCCGGGAAATAAGAGGGAGGGACCTGGTGGAAGTGGAGAAGATAGCCTTCTCTTACGACTTGAAGCACCCAGGCATCTGAAGTGATGTTGGACCACCTGTGGGCGAAGTGAACCAGCCGGCCTCCGGTGCTGGGAGGAGCCAGCTGAGGGGGAGAGGCTATGCTGATGAAGTCAAAAACCCCCACCCTGCTGAGCAGGGGCTGGTGGTGCAGGCTTGGGGGCTTTCTGCCTACGGGACCCATTACCCCGTCCCTTGGCCTGCTGGCCCTGTTGGGGAGCTGCGGAGGCCTGATATTGAGGGTAGTGTTTATAGGCAGCCGCCTTTCTCGGGTAAAAGGACTTCTTTCCCGAGCCCTTCTTTTTCTGGGAAGGGGCGGAGGTCTTCCTAGAAAGCCTAGTCCTGGTGAGAGTCTCCGTCTCGATTTGTGCAGCCTTTTCAGCCATGGGCTTGCCAAAGAGGTTCTCACCTCGGCAGGGGACATCGACCAACTTGTCCTGCACCCAGGGTTCAAGGTCAGACGACTGAAGCCAAGCCTGTCGGCGGGCACCGATGCCGGCTGCGGCCACTCGAGCCGACGCTTCAAAGCCATCATAGGCTGCTCGGGACATGAATTTGGAGCATTCCCGAATACCAGTTGTCAAGGCCAGGAACCTCTGCAAAGGTTCCTCGGACAGCCCAGCGGAGAATCCGGCTATCTCTTTAGCCAGGTCTCGGAGATACATGCCCATGTAGAGCTGGTAGGTCTGGACACGACAAGCAAGCATAGAGCCCTGGAAACACTTCTTACCAAGGCCATCCAGGTTACGGGCCTCCCTGCCAGGAGGCACCGAGGAGTGCATCTTTTGGCTCTTAAGCCTATGCATGGCCGATTCCACTACCATGGAATGGTGCGGCAGCTGTGCTTTTTGGAAGCCAGGACTCTTGCGGACTCGATAGATGGAATCGACCCGCTTGCTTAATACCGGCGACGATGCCGGACTCTCCCACATGCGGAAGAGTAGTCGTTCCAGCATGGGAGGAACCGGTACAGTAAAGTGTTCCCTGGCGGGAGAGTCATACTGAAGGGCGTCGAGCTCTTCGGCTCGAGGCTCCTCTTCGGGATCCGCAGGGAAGGCCAAAGCCTTGGCCATATCCCTGACGAAGTCCGAGAACCGGGCATCCTCCGGAGGGGACTGCTTCCGAGGTTCGGACTCAGGGGAGTCGGAGGGGACACACAGAGTCCGAAACGAATCAGGTGACTCTTCCTCTTCAGACTCCCAGGCCGACTCCGAGGAGGAATCGGTGGGGTCGGCTCGGGCAGGCGGAGGCGTCGGCCACCCCGACACCGAGGGAGTCGGCGTCGACGACCTCGGTCCCGAACGGGAGGCCGAGGGTGACCTCGACCGAGGATCGGCTCGGTCTCCGGGGTCGACTTAGACGTCGACGTCCCGGCGGTCGGGGCAGTGGCGCCAGCGAGGCTAGCGATCAGTGCCCGCTGCTGGTCCATGAAGGCAGATAGTCTGCTCTCCAAGGCCGTCAACCTGAGTCCGACCTCAGGTGACCCAGCAGCCCCCGACTCGGGCCCCGACGGCGTCGGGCCCGACGTCGGACCTCTCGGAGGCGAGTCCAGGAGGACTACAGGACTTACCCGAGCAGGCATCTCCGACTCCAGACGAGGTCGCTTCGGGAGGTGCTCCTTCTCCAAAGACCCAGGACGGCTATCGGGGCTATGCGACCTGGCCCTCGCGGAGCCAGGAGCATCCACCGATGCCGCCCTCGCGGGTTTTACCTTCCGTCGATGGTTCCCGGAGGGAGAACCCCTGTCGGAGGAACTTCGGCGATGGTCAGAGCTGGAACCTCTGGACGCTGAGGCCTCCGACGAGGTCCGGGTACGGCCGGGGTCAGCGAAGATTCGTTCCCGCTGGTGCCGCCGACTCCTTAACGCTTTGGAGGACATTTTGCCGCAGGCCCCACAGATCAGTTCTTCGTGATCCGGGCCCAGGCAGCAGAGGCAATTATCGTGTGTGTCAGTGAGTGACATATTTCTGTCACACTGAACACACCGCTTGAAACCACTGGCAGCCATCAGGGGAAAAAGGGCCCCTGCAAGGTCAAAGGACCGAGCTGCCAGCGAAAAACCGAAAAACGAAACTGACCAAAAATCAGAAAAACCGAAAAATAAGAGAAGGACTCGCAACGGCGTCGCGAGTCTGGGCAGGAAAAAGACCTGCGTCGAACCGAAGGAAAAAAGAGAAATAAATCACTAAAATCAACTTTTTCAGCGGGGACACGACGGGTACGTCTGTAGGGCTCCGCGGAAAAAAAGAAGACTGGCTAAGATGGCACCCTTGGGCGGGAAGGAGACTGCGCATGCGCGCTGCAATTCCCAAAGGCTTTCTTTGAAAGCTGGGGAAAATTGCTCCGCGAGGGCTCCGTCGGCGCCGACGTCACCCATATGTGAGGACTGACTTCCTGCTTGGTCCTGGAGAAATGCTCAGTACAGTTAACACGTATGAGTTTACAGATAACAGGGCAAAAAACTTGGATAACAGGGGTAAACTATTTACAAAACTTGCTACATAGAGTCATATGAACAGGAGAGTTTCATAGAAACATATGCACCACTAAGGGTTAGAGTATCTGTCTTGGCGTGTTATTGATTGATTCCATATATTTGCTTAGCGAATTGTATCGATATAGTGGGGCTTTTTGCTGGGTGCCCAGAAGAATGCAGTTATTTCCACTTGAAGGTTGTCATTCCCTATTGCTAATGGAAGAAAGTCTACATTTATGTTTTGTTTTGGTTTTTTTATTTCACACCTTGGCGAGATGGAAAAGTATACATTCTATTGGGATGACTGGTTAGAATAGAGGTTTTGTTGGGAAAACATTAAAAAGCAGTAATATTTGTCCTGCAAGTCAAAAATGCCTGAAATTGGAACAGAGGAAGACTTACACTGGTTTCCAAGAGCAGTAGAAGAGGGAAACTTCTTGCTTTCTCTTTTCTTTAGCTCTCAACCTGTCCATACAAGCCATGAAGAAATCCTATGAAGATTTCTAAAAGAAGCATTTGGAAAGTGCTTCTATGGGGTTTATGGTCACTTGAGATGAAGACAGGTATGACTTAGTATGTAATTAGAGGTCCCTAGGCTATGTCAGGAGCCATTTTCTTTTTAGAAGGAGTAAGAGTGAGCTTGAGAGAGTGAGCGACACTGCAATAAGTCTCAGCGAGGAGGTGGTGAACTGAATCTATAAGGGATCATATATGTCTCTATTTTGTGAGTATGGCTTGGAAAACTGACTTGCAAAGATGAGCGCACTTTACTGTAGCCAGAAAATGAAATACAAATCCATTTCAAGAAAAATCGAGGCTGAAAGTTCAAAAATATCTTATTGTTTTGCTACAAAGCTCTGAAAGTCTTCTTAAGATCTCTGCTATGAAAGCAAATTGCAATTGCTGAATAAGAAGAAACCATAGAAAAAGAGGTTACATTATAGATATGGGAAAAGCCCCTTAGAAACGCATTTTCCCATATCTATATGTAACCCTTTAGAAACGCATTTTGGAAACTGTGTAGCAGTCTATGTTTCTGTGTAGCAGACTATGTAGAGAAAAAAATCAAATGTGTTTCCTTATGGAGGTGCTGGATTTCTGTGTACTTTTATACTATGAACACTATAGCTACTGAGAATGCGAGGGGATAGGTTTTCCCTGGAGAAGAACCTGAAAGAATGGACATATTGTGATAGCCATTTGGTGAAGTGGAAAGAACCATTTCAATACTGTAAGCCAGCATGATGGGCAGAGAGAGTCATGGCCTGGTTGCCAATTGGTAGGGGCATAATGCTGGTATTGCTGGATTGTGAGTTGACAGAAATTCACTTACCTTAAGGCCCCTGTTTTTTCTTTTTGAAAATGGTCGTAGAGTGCCAGAAAGTGACATTTACATACCAGTTCATGTCCTTTCCTTAAGTACCACTAAACCAGTTCAGACCAGACAAGTGGTGGAGACAAAGAACCAATGAAAAGCCCAGGTTTCAATGACATCACTCCCATGCCTCTATTTGCCTCAGCCACTAGAGGTCCCCTCAGTAATCATCCCAAAGCATATGGGAGAAAAATGGCAAGCCTCACACAACCTCAATAGTGGGCAACAAGGAGTAATCAACAGTCGAGAACCATGTAAAGGAAAGCATAAACAGAAGGCTGTCAGTAGAAGATGAACCTGCAGAGCCAAGTATAATGGTACTGCAGCAGAATAACAGAGCAAATACAATTTCAGGGGTGGGCCCTGAACTGGTCTAGCAAGACTCGAGGAAAGGACATTAACTGGTAAGTAAAATGTCATCTTTCATATCGTCCTGGCTGGGCAAGTCTGAAGAAATTCCAACCGGCATAACCTACAGCCCTCTGACATTTTCCAAACTTAAGCTAATGTTAAATATTATCTCCAAGTTGATTTCCCTGTTTAATGTATAATGTTCTCTTTCAATGTAAACCACTTTGACTGTAGGATAAAGCCGTATAGAAAAACTGTTAAATAAATGGCCCAGCTGTTCATAGGGTTCCAGGGTGGGTTTTTTTTTAAGAAGTATCGAAGGACTATAATTTCTGGATTTGCTCAAAAACTTACTGCCAGTTCTGAATAAGTAACAGGGTATCACTGAGTTTCTACCTTTGCAGTGGTAGCCTGAACACCTGCTGTTACCATGGACAAGATGGACCCTGGAAGCATTTTCTGTGTGGAGAAAAAATGCTTCTTGGGTTCCTAATACCTCATGAAAGAGGAAACTGGCTCAGAGGTTCCAGTAGATAAGGGTCTGAAACACAGAAACATGACAGCAGAAAGACCACATGGTCAATCTAGTCTGCCCTTCCATATCAACTAAAATAGTCCCCTTTTTTTCCTTAAGAGATGTTCTGTGTTTGTCCCATGCTTTTTTGAATTCAGATATGTCCTCGTTTATACTATCTCCATTGGGAAACTATTCCATGCATTTACCACTCTTTATGCAAAGAAATATTTTCACATATTACTCCTGAGTCTATCCCCTTTCACCCTCATCCTCATGAAGCATCACTATAGAGCTTTCTTGAGCTTAGCTTCAAAGAGAGTTCTTCCTGTACAAGGCACATCAGCAAGTCTTTACTACACCTTTTGACAGAATCCAGATGTACATATCCATGACAGTTTACGTTCATTTAGATGATATTAGACTTACCTACTAATTGTTCCTTGAGGAACTCCAGTCCAGTCCCGAACCTCTGGGTAATGCATCTCTTCCAGCAGCTTGGAGACTGAGCATGTCATCCTTTGATGACAGAAGTACTAATAGAATGAGCACCCCCCCCCCCCTTCTCTCCAGTACTCTATTGACAAAGCAGACTCACAGGAGCAACAAATAAGCAGTTAAGAACAAACAATACCTAACACTCTCTCTAGAACTATAGACATGTCCCCCTCCCCTGCCTCCTCCTCTCCTCCACCCAGGGTGAGAGAACTTACCGTGACCCCACTAGGCCCCGAATTCAGGCACTGCCCGTGAAACAGCACATCCTACCAACCTGCTGCAGACCAATATCCTGACAAGTGCTAAACGGGTGGGATGCGGGCTGGACTGGAGTTCCTCAAGGAACAATTAGCAGGTAAGTCTAATTTCGTCTTATCGTCCCTCCAGTCCAGTCCCGAACCTCTGGGATGTAACAGAGCAGTTAAACATAATGGGGGGGACCTGCCGTACCAGCTCGGATCACCACCAAACTGAAACAAGCATCCCTGGCAGCCTGAATGTCCCGACGATAATGTTTTGTGCAGGTATGCAGTGACAATCAGGTGGTCACCCTACAAATCTCCACCGGTGGTACCAAACTGTACTCCTCCCAAGAAGCCGCTTCTGCTCTCGTACAATGCGCCCGCAACCCCGTTGGCACCGGTCTATCCTTGAGGATATATGCTGATGAGATCGCCTCCCTGATCCATCGAGAAATAAACGCTTTAGCCGCCGCTTCGCCTTTGCGGGGACCACCAGCACAAATAGGTGATCTGACTTATGGAGAACTATCATACTCTTCAAATAACGCCGCAAAATGCGCTGCACGTCCAAAAATCACAGGGAATGGTGAGCATCAAAATGCTCTGCCACAGACAACACCGGCAGAAAGACCGCCTGATTCACATGAAAATCCGAAAACACCTTAGGCAAGAAAGAAGGAACAGGACGCAGTACCACTTTCTCCTTGGAAAAGGAAAGGAATGTCTTCCGGCACGGACAAGGCTTGTAGCTCGGAAATCCGGCGTGCTGAGCAGATGGCCACCAGGAATACAACCTTAAGGTCAAGTCCTTAAGAGAAGCCCGAGCCAAAGGCTCAAATGGCTCCCCACAAACAGCTGTCAGCACCAAATTGAGGTCCCACGGCGGATCTACCACCCGCTGTGGAGGATGAAGACAAAGACGAAGAACCACCCTCAAAAAATGTGCCACATCTGGGTCCGTGCCCAATGCCACCCTCTGGACCTTACCTTGATAACAGCAGATTGCTGACCAGCTGTACTCTCAAGGAACTAGTGGCCAACCCCTTGTCGAAACCGGCCTGCAAGAACTCTTAAGATGACGGGCATGGAGGCCGAGGCCGGCCTTACCTGCCTGTTTTCACACCATGCCTCGAACAGACGCCAAACCCTAATGTAGGCCAAGGAAGTAGACCTCCTCCTTGCCTCCGTCGTCGTCAAAACTACCGGGCCCGAGTAGCCCTTTTTTCTTCAGCCGCGCCCTCTCAAGAGCCAGACCATAAGCGAGAATCGATGCACTTGCGGCATGAGTACTGGGGTCCTTGCACCAAGAGATCCGCTCATGTCGGAAGACGCCACAGGCAATCCGCAAGACTGCACACCAGGTCCGCATACCACAGATGTCGAGGCTAGTCCGGGGCAATGAGAAACACCATCCTCCGATGGGCCTCAATTCTTTGTACCACTCGGCCTATGAGAGGCCAAGGCGAGAACACGTAGAGGAGTCCTTCCGCTGGCCATTGCTGCACCAAGGCGTCCAACCCTTCTGACATTCGCTCTTTTTCTGCTGAAAAATCGAGTTGCCTTTGTGCTCTCGAAAGTGCCATCAGGTCCATGACCGGTGCGTCCCAGTGGCGCACCAGCAAGTCGAACACCTCCTGATTGAGCACCTATTCTCCTGGGTCCACTTGCACCCGACTCAGATAATTTGCTGTGACATTGTCGACTCCTGCCACATGTGCCGCCGATGCTCCACCCAGGCCATCAGTGCCTCGGTTTCCGCCTCCAGGGCTGCACTGCCTGTGATGCCCTGCAGGTTGATGTATGCTACCATTGTTGCCTTGTCCGACAGCACATGCACTGCCGCTCCCTGCAACCTCGCCTCGAAGCTCCGCAGCGCAAGGGCCACCACCCGCATCTCCAGCCTGTTGATCGACCAACAAGCCTCCTGTGGCTTCCACTGCCCCTGCGCAAACTGCCCCTCACAATGCGCCCCCCAGCCAGAGAGGCTGGCATCCGTCACCAACAGAATCCAGGCTGGTGACTCAAGAGGCATCCCTCTCTCCAGATGCCCCCCTATAAGCCACCAACTGAGGGCTCTCTTGGCCCCTCTCGGGCAAGGAAGCCTCTGGGACAGAGAAGACTGGTGCGACCACCGTTGGAGCAGAGACCTTTGGAGGGGCCGCATGTTCATCCTTGCCCACAGTACCAGATCGAGAGTGGCTGCCATGGTGCCGAGTAGTTGGAGGTAATGCCACTCTGTGGGCTCTGGCCTCCCATGAAACTCCCGCACCAGGCACCAAAGCTCCTGTGCTCGCAGCTCCAGGAAAAAGACTCTCCCCATCTGTGTGTCGAAGCAGGCTCCTAAGTACTCCAGGGCTTGAGAGGGGTGCAACTGACTCTTGGCCACATTGACTACTCAACCCAGGCTCTGCAGGAACTGCACCACCCCGGCTGTAGCGCTCTCGACCCTGGAATTCACCCAATTGAGCTAGTTGTTGAGGTACGGATGTATTAGAACTCCTTCTCTGCGAAGCATTGCCGCCACTACCACCATGACTTTGGTGAAAGTGCGTGGCGCCGTCGCGAGACCAAAGGCAGCGCCCAGAACTGAAAGTGCCCCATGGGCACAGCAAAGCTGAGGAGCTGCTGGTGCTCTGGCTGAATAGTAATATGCAGATACGCCTCCGTGAGGTGGAGGGACATTAAGAACTCCCCGCTGCGAACCGCCACCATGATGGACCGCAAGGTCTCCATCCGAAAATGCGGGAACGGCAAGTAGCGGTTTAAACGCTTGAGATCGAGAACCACAAAATTTGGAGTAACACAAAAATAAATGGAATACCGACCACAGCCCTGAGTTGCACCAGTCGCTCCAAGGTGTCCTGAACTGCCACTGCCTTGCCCCGCGCTTTGCACGGAGACTGCACGAAGGAGCTGTCCACCGGACGAGTGAACTCGGGGGCATACCCTTCTTGGATGACCTCTAGAACCCACTGATCGGAGGTGATCTGGACCCAGGTGAAGTAGAAGTCCTGCAGTCGCCTCCCACTGGCTGCACCTCCACCTGGGGCCCCCTCACGTCATTGGGATTTCTTAGGCCCAGAAGACGAGGCCACCGAGAAACTGCGCCCCGCTCCCCGAAAACCTCGAAACCCTTGCGTCCTAGTGGGAAACAGACCCCTCTGGAAAGGGGTCTGGCGAGAGGATAGAAAATGCTGAAATTTCCGCTGCTGCCACCGGAGGGCTGAGGCACCCCGGCTCGGTTTTTGTTTGTCTTCCAGCAGAAGGCCATCCCTTTGACACCCCCAGGTCCTTAACCAACTTTTCCAGGTCTTCTCCAAACAGAAGCTTTCCCCTGAAGGGTAGCTTACTGAGCCGGGCCTTGAATGAGGAGTCTGCCGCTCAATTGCGAAGCCACAAATACTGGTGGGCCGCCACCATCCAGGCCACACTCTTGGACAGCCCCCTAATGATATCATGATGAATAGCCGTCAGGTAAGCCGCCCCAGATTTCAACCGGGAGGCCTCCCCCGAATGGTCCGGATCTTCCTGCTGCTGCACTCACTGAGATCAGTGGAGGAAGGCACGCACTACCCAAGCTCTGCAAATTGAGTCTTGAAGGGAAAGGGCACGGACATCGAACACCTGCTTCAGCAGCACAACCAGCTTCTTATCCTGTGCATCCTTCAGGGCCGCTGCCCCTTCCACAGGAATCGTCGTCGTCGTCGTCTTAGTGACAGCAGACACCACCACGTCCACCTTCGGAGACCTAAACAGCTCCCTATCCTGGATCCACCAGGGGATAGAGGCGGGGTCATAAGCTTAGCCCTTCAAAGGCCATTCTCTGGCAGATCACACTCATCCTGGATCATCTGCCGCACCACCCTAGGTATGGGAAAGACTGACTGCTTCTCCGTACCGCTCGCAGAAGAGGATCCTCCAAAGTGTCCTCCTCCGCTGGCATGCTGAGCACCTTCAACAACTCCATAATAAGCGCCGCCAACTCCTCTCTATGAAAGACCCTAACTATCCGAGCTTGGGCTTCCTGTTCTGGGATTTTGCCTTCCTCAAGCTCCTCCTCCACATCCATCTCCGTGTCGAGGTCTTCCCCCTCGAGCCCTTCCAATACTGGAGACTGGCCCTGCCCTTCCTCCGTGGGCTTAGAGCGCTTCACCAGGAGCGTCCCTGCTTCCTCACCGGGACACCTCGGTTTACTCCAACACCACAGGCGCTCCCCCTACCCCCTGCTGGCGCAAACAGAACGCCTGGTGGAGCAGCAGGACAAAGTCAGGTGAAAACAACCCTGAGACCCCCAACTCCCACTATCCCCCTGGGAGGAAGACGGTCTGGGAATGGCCTGGGAGCCAAAGGACGGCTCCAGAGAGGCAAGCGCAGTCCCTGCCACCACCTGCTCGACCGGAGGCAAGACAGTAGGGCCCCCCTGCTCCGACAATTCCTGCAAGGACTGCTCCATTGCTTTGGCCTCCTGAGCGCGCACCCCCTACAAATGCCCGCCTCTGAGGCCATGCCTCGCCTGGTCCCACACATCACGGCCTCACTAGCATGCCGGCTTTGCGGTACCGAAGGCCAAGTGCTGTTTCTCCCTTCAGTCAGCACGTGCCCAGGAGACAAGTATAATGCGGGAAAAAGCTGTGCCCTCCCAGCCGGGACGGGCAGGAAGCTGCAGCCGCTATCGCTTGCCCCTACCTTCTCTTAGCTGTTTCTTTTCATTCTTTTTTTTTTTGGAAGGCTAAACCTGGCTGGCCATAAAACAAAGTGAGAGGAAGAGAGAATCTACCTGGGGCTCACCAAACCAGAAATAAAAGGAAACATAAATGGAACAAAGCAAGAAACTGCGGGCCATGCCCGTTTGCACAGCCACAAGGCTTCCTGCGCAGCTGCACATCTGAGTGGGAAACCGCGCTCTAGCAGGCCTCTGTCGGGAATGCAGGCTGCACCACGTTGTCGCCTGCAAGCCACTGCAAAGGACTTCTCACTCTCCCCACAGTCTGTCAAACTCACTGGATCGGGTCCTGAGCCAACTGCGCTGCACCGGAGGACGATCTGTCGCGCTGTACCTGAGAACTGCACCCCCACGCTCAGCCTGAAACGAAAGCTTCAGCACAGCGGGAAACTCCGGGGGAAAGAAGTGCTCACTTGTCGGCTCAACGTGGTCAACGGCTCCTCTCCCCTCCGAGGGATCGAGAGCGCCACGTCCCCAGACAACCCACTTCCTGCTCATCACCCCACCAACAAGATTCAAAGGGGAGGAGAGGGGGGGCCTCCTCCGTTCAAAAAATGCTCCTCCGTTTTCTTCTTTTTTTTTTTTTTCACTTTAACTTGCACTAAAGAAATCAAAGTGCTCTAACCAGAGACTGAAAGAAAAGCCCAAAACCTAGCTAACTAAAGGCTCCTTAGCAGTCCTCGGAGAGTCCAGACCTCTGGCTCACCACCTCCTGCTGCTTGGAGACTGTGTGTACGGGAGAGAAGGGGCGGTGCTCGCTCTATTAGTATTTCTGTCATCAAAGGATGACATGCTCAGTCTCCAAACTGCTGGAAGAGATGCATTACCCAGAGGTTCGCGACTGGACTGGAGGGACAATAAGGAATAACCACTGTAAATGCATTTGATGCCAACTTAAAAACACCGTATAATGAACATATAGAATGCTTTATCAAAGCTCGCCTTGAGCCATCAGTGAATGGAATGGAATCTTTCCTGTCTCTACCAATACTTTGCCGTACCACCAGGTTGGATCACCATAACACCAATGGTAAAATTAGACCTTACCTGCTAATTGGCTTTTCTTGAGTAAATCCAGTACAATCCCACACCTCTGGGCAGTCAACAGCAGCTTGGAGACTGAGCATGTTATTTTCTCGATGACATCAGTATACTTAGGCAGCTGGCTCCACCTACCAGCCCCTATTGACAAAGCAGACTCACAGGAGCAACAAAATAAGTAGGCAAATTTCATTAACAAACGCTATCTACATTTGGACCCCACCAAACTCTCCAGGGGCCCTCCACCTCCTCGAACGAGGAGGCTTACCTGTGAACAACCCACCAGCAAACCAGCTGAGCCCTATGAAGGACTTGTTCGCTTAGGGAAAAGTAACCTCCGGATCTCAATACCCGAAGCAAAAAGGAAAACAGCAGTCCTGGCACCACTCAACAGCCTCAAACACCGGAACTATGCAAGCGACATTCCCCCAGACCCTAAACTCAAAGCTGACTTTCTTCAGGCCCAGGGTAGCGATGTTCCAACTCCTAATTACTAGGGAGGGTTCCGGGACTGGACTGGAGTTACTCCAGGAAAGCCAATTAGCAGGTAAGGTCTAATTTTACCTTCCTTATCCCTCCAGTCCAGTCCCACACCTCTGGGATGTAATAGAGAAGTACTATCGACGGGGAGGGGCCCATGATCCCAGCCTGAATCACTGCCGCTCCGAATCTAGCGTCTCCTGCCGCCTGTACATTCAGGCAATAAAGCTAGATAAAGGTGTTTGTTTTATTTATTTAACAGTATTTATATACCACCTTTTCCTTAAATCAAGGTGGTTTACATTGAACTCAATTTTACTAGCTAGTGGTTTACATTAAAACTCATTTTGAAATCAACTATTTACAGTGTAACCAGGTGTTTTAAGATCTATACCTTATAATTAGGTTGTGACAGAGTAGTTTCATAACTTTTAAATAAATAACTTATTTACAGTTTGTGGTTATGTTGTATGATCACTGGCACTGATCTGTAGTCATTGTCCAGCTTGTGTGGATGGATGTGTTATTTTATGTGATGTCACCGAATGTTCAATGAATAGGAATGTCTTCAGCAGTTTTCTGAATTCTTTATTTATTTTATTTATTTATTTATTTAACAAGCTTTTTTTTATACCGCAACCTTCCGATGATCAGGTGCGGTTTACATAAAACAGATAAGGAGACAGAAGTGTATTTCTGCTTTTACATTAAACAATATCATGAACTATGTACATTAACAGTTGAACTTTTAACTATTAAACTTTGAAGAACAATGTACAATTAACTATGTACAGTTAGTAAAAGAGAGTTCAACAGTATAAACATCGTAGACAGTGTCAAGGTCAAGTTATCTTGAGGCATTGCGGTATTGGTCTCCGTGTGTTAAATAGATTATCCTTTTTCGTTTTGAGGTTGAGAATTTGCCATTGGTCTGTAGTGGGAGATAAAAAGGTGAGTTTTTAAGTTTTTGCGTAGGTCTTTAAGGTCTGTTAAGGCTCTGATTTCATCAGGTAGAGAGTTCCAGAGTATAGGGGCTGCATGGGAGAATGCTTTTTTATTTGTTGTTTTTTTGGTCTTTGTGATTTCTTTTGTGATTCTTATTTTATTGGCGTTGCCTCTTCTATATGCACATTGGGGTGTGTCTTTAGTGATTGGTTTATTTAGGGTAGCTGGGGCGGTGTTATTTAATGCTTTAAAAGTGGTTATTATTAATTTATAGTTTATTCTACATTGAATGGGGAGCCAGTGTAGTTTGGCTAGATAGGGTGATATGTGGTCAAAAAGGGTGTGCCTTCGTTATGGTTCTGGCTGCAGCATTTTGAGCCAATTGGAGCCTTTTGATGTTTTGGTTAGTTGTGCCTAATAGAGAGAGGTTGGCGAAGTCAAAATGTGGGGTGATAATGGCTTGAATGATACTTAGGAAGTCTTGCAGGTGGACTAGAGGGCGTAATTGTTTTAATACTTTGAGTTTAAAGTATATTTTCTTTGTTGTATTTCTTATGTGTGTGTTCATACTAAGGTGTGTATCTAGTATCACCCCTAGGTATTTTATTTCTTTTTTTTATGTGGATGTCATGGTTCTGAAGTGTAATGTGGGTGGGGGGGGGGTAAAAGATTTGTTTTTTGTTACAATCAGTATGTTGGTTTTAGAATGATTAATAAAGAGGTTGTGTCCTTAGTGCACCTGATATCGTTCAGTAGGGAGTTCCATAGGTTTGATGCATACAGTGAAAAGGCTCTGTTTGAAGTGCATTGTCTTTGGAGAAATCCTTAGGCATGGTTAGCATATTTCTGTTTGTTCTTGACGGGCAGTTTTCTGGATATATTTTTATTAGGTCTTTGAGTGCTTCAGCTGATTCATTCTGGAGCATTTTGAATATGTTGATAATAGTTTTGTATTTTGCACAACTCCTGATTGGGAGCCAGTGAAGTTGTGCAAGGACTGGGGTTATGTGTTCGCATTGTTCCTGTGAGGATACGAGCAGCAGTGTTTTGTATCTGAAGAAGATGGATTGTTGTTGCTGGAAGCCATGGTAGACTGAAATACAAAAGTCCAATACTGGTGTGATGATGGCCTGTAGGACGTATCTGAAATCATTGTAACTTAGTAGGGACTTTAGTTTCCGGATGATTCTTAACTTATAGTAAGTGCTCTGTGTTTTCCTTTTAATGTGAGCTTGTAAGTTTAAGTTCTGATCGAGGATGACCCCTAAGTATTTAATTTCACTTTTGACAGCAAAGTATCCATTCTTTGTGTCTATTGTGGAGGGATGATTGAAGCTTTTGGTTTTTGTTATTGTGAGTGCTTCCATTTTGCTGTAATTTAGGCTGAGATTGTGGGAATTTAGCTAATTGGATATTTCTGTGAGGCAACTGGTTATAGCTGTGTAATCCTGGGTTTCAACATCGAATGATGTGTATATCATGTCGTCATCAGCACAGATTTTGTAATGAATGTTATGTTTCTATATGACTTAACAGAGTGGCAGGATGTATATGTTAAATAGGATGGATGACAGTGCTGGGGGACTCCTTGAGTTAGTGTGAATGGACATGATGTGTTTCTTCCACACCTGACGTACTGCTGTCTATCATTTAGGTATGATTGGAACCATTTTAATATATTTTTGCAGAGACCGATTTCTTGTAGGCATCTCAGAGGAATGGGGTGTGATACTGAGTTGAAGGCTGCTGATATGTCAAGAAATATCAGGATAATGCCCTTTTTATGTTGCCAATTTCCCTGATATGGTCAAAGAGACGTATTAATGTTTCAACACCGTGGTGCTGCTTGAATTCATGTTGCTGAGAGTCCAAAGGTGCACACAAGTTGATATGGTCCTGTAGTTGTATTTGGACTACCTTCTCTACTATTTTGGCCATAAAAGGTAAGCTGGAGAGCGGTCGACATAATGTTGGGTCTGCTTTGTTAGATTTGGAGTTTTTTTTAGAATGGGCCTGACTGATGTTAGTTTGAGGGATGCAGGCATTTGCCCCTGTGTAAAGGATGTGTGTATGATGTGGTGTATAAAAGGGATGAGTGGTTCCTTAGCTAATTTTATCCATGTTACTGGACATGGGTCAGTTGGTGAGGTTGTTGTGTTTAGGGTTGTTACAATGTGCTTCACTTGTCTGAGCGTTGGGATAGTGAAGTCTCCCCATGTCACAGCATGTTGCATGCTATTGGATTCGTTTGGTGTTATTTTTTTTGGCTGACTGCTGAGTTGCTTCACCATTAGTTGGTTTGCTATTCGTTGTGGATGTATGTCGGAGTTTTCTTGTGAGGGTTCTTGTGTCAGCATGTGGACTATGCCAAAAGGTCTGTCTGTTCGCTGCCTTCATTACCAGATTTGTGCTATATTCCCGTTTGCGTCTGTTGGTCTGTTTTATAATTGTTTTGCATAGTTTTGTATTTTTGTAGTATCATGGTCTTTTGTCAGTCTCCATTTCCTCTCTATTCTCCTGAGATTCCTTTTGACTTCTCTGATTTCTTTCGAATACCAAGGAGTTTGTGTTTTTTCCAGTGCTGTGATAGTTTTATATTGTGCCTCTGCCATATTTGTAATGGAATGGTTCCAGTTCTCCATTATGCTTTCAAGGCCAGTGTGGTTGTTCAGTCTAGGCAATATTTCGTTGCGGAATTATTCTTTGTTATATGTCTTGAATCTCCTCTCGATGTGTTGCTTCCGGGTGGGCATATCTGGGGCGGGAATGATTATGTTAAATATTATCATGTAATGGTCAGAACAGGGGGTTGGTGTTATAGAAGGGGGTGGGGGTTTTTGCGTTTGTCATTTATCAGAATGGATGGGGTGAAGATGAAATCCATAGTGGAACCCTGTCCGATTGTTGGTTCGTGTATTAATTGGATTTGGCTATGCCTTCTTCAGGGGTTCTCTATGTAAACTAAAATCATAAATAACACAAATTAAAAAATAGATAAAGCAGGTAAAAAGACAACAATCATATTAAAACAAAAATAAAGCCATGCTATATATTGAAGAAATGTAAAGGGAACAAATATAAAACTAATAAGAACGTTATTAAATAAATATACAAATATCCCCCATTACATGAACAAACAATAGTTAAAAGCTCTAGCGATGCCTATTAAATTAAGGGATGTGATGTTACAAAAAAGAAGAAAACTTTATCACAGACAGTGATGAATTTTCACTCTGTCAAACCCCCTTTTCAGTAATGCCTTGCAACTAAAGAGAGAAGAAATGAAAGAGTTAAAACTACATATATAATCTCTAGCAACCATGTAAAAGTGCTATGCAAAGAACGGCATACCATAGAAACAGGAGTGGCACGTCAATCAAAGCTATCAAAATTGTGCAGGATGAAAATGGGTAAAACTAGAACCAGATCATGAGCCTCATCAATCATAAGGGCAGTCAATTTCTCATATATCTTTGAAAAAAACATGAAATCAAGGATCTTACAAAGGGAGTAACCAATCATTACTTAATCCAACATAAAGGTCAATTTATCACTTCTAATCAAAAAATGCCAGTAAACATGATTAAAACATGCATCATATTAAACTAAATATTCTCTCTGGTATTGCCACTGTAAATTCTATCTGTAATTTTGATCGTACATCTTAGGGACAATCAAACTATTCGGTACCTTTTAGTTGTGCAGTCCAGAGCTTCATCGCAGGCAACAAAACGCACGCACCTACGCTCTGCGATCCTTTTATCCCGGCATGAACCTATCACACCAAGTCTTCTCAAATTTCAAGTCCTAGGGAGGTTCAAAAGGACTGCCCATGAGTTCTGCAAGACCACACTAAAGTCTAAAGAGGGAGGTGGTGGTCTTGTGAAGGGGGGGGGCTTAGTGTTCATGAGGCCTCTCATAAACCTGGAAACTGAAGGATGGGTGGAAAGATTTTCCATCTACTTGATCATGGTAAGAGGCAATTGTCAAAAGGTGAATTCCTACAGTGTTTAAGAAGGGACTCTGAAAGGTTGAGGAAGTAAGAGGACTTGACTAAGTGGACAAACTAAAGGGTCTTGATGGTGGGTTGTGGCCCATTCTGCAAAGCGTTTCCATTTTGTTTGATAGGACTTTCATGGTGACAGTCATCTAGAGGCTACTTATCATTAAAATCATCTATAATACTTGAAGATTGGAGGATGGTCAATATAATGCTAATTTTTAAAAAGGGTTCCAGGGGTGATCTGGGAAACTACAGACTGGTGAGCCTGACGTCAGTACTGGGAAAAATGGTAGAAACCATTATAAAGAACAAAATTACTGAACATGTAGATAGTCACGGCTTAATGGGAGACAGCCAACATGGCTTTAGCAAAGGAAGGTCTTGTCTTACAAATCTGTTATATTTTTTGAAGGTGTGAATAAACAGGTAGACAAAGGTTGAGTCGGTTGATTTAATGTATCTGGATTTTCAGAAAGCCTTTGACAAGGCCCCTCATGAGGGACTTTTGATGAAATTAAAAAGTCAAGGGATAGGAGGCAGTGTACTATTGTGGATCAGGAACTGGTTAAAAGATAAAAAGCAGAGGGTAGGGTTAAATGGCCAATTTTCCCAATGGAAAAAGGTGAATAGTGGAGTACCCTAGAGATCTGTGCTGGGTCTGCTGCTTTTTGACATATTTGTAAATGACTTAAAATGGGAATAACGAGTGAGGTAATCAAATCTGCAGATGACACAAAATTATTCAAAGTGGTTAAAACCCATGAGGATTGTGAAAAATTGCAAGAGGACCTTGATAAATTGGTAGACTAAATTTCATCTGCCATTTGGATGTCCAGTTATTTATTTAGACCATTTTGTATCCTTCAATCAAAGTGCTCACAGCACTATTGGGGGATACATTTAACACAAGTGGATATGAGACAGATACACTAATATTTACAGGGAACATGGGCAATGGAGGGTTAAGTGGCTTGCCCAAGACCACAAGGAGCACCTGTGGCACTAGAAACCCCAGTCCTTCCGGCCCAAATTTGCTGTCCTCTAGTGGGATTTGAACCCCTGACATTCCGGCCTGAGGTAACTTGCCCCAACCACTAGGCCACTCCTCCCTATTGTCCACCAATGTGGACAAGTGCAAAGTTATGCACCTAGGAAAGAACAACCCAAACTATGGTTACATGATGCAAAGTTCCACCTTGGGAACCACCACCCAGGAAACAGATTTAGGCGTCATTGTGCAGCGGCGGCCATGAGAGCAAATAGAAAGCTAGGTATCATAAGGAAAGGAAAGGAATGGAGAATAAAACAAAGGATATTATAATGCCTGTGTGACCACATCTGACTACTGTGTGAAATTCTGGTCACCATATCTTAAAAAAGATATAGCATTATTAGAAAAGGTACAGAGAAGAGCCACCAAAATGGTAAAGGGGATGGAAGGATACCCCTATGAAGAGAGGCTCAAAAGGTTATGGCTCTTCAACCTGGAAAAGCGATGGCTGAGGGGAGATATGATAGAAGTCTATAAATTAAATTAATGAATGGAGTAGAACGGGTAAACATAGATCGATTGTTTACACCATGAAAATATAGAAAGACTAGGGGGACATGCAATGAAGCTACAGGGTAACCTATTTAAGACCAAGGGAAAATAATTTTTTTCACTCAACGTGTAATCAAACACTGGAATTTGTTACCAGACGATGTAAGAAGAGCTGTTAGTTTAGCTGGGTTTCAAAAAGGTTTGGACAAGTTCCTGGAGGAAAGGTCCATAAACCATTATTTAAAGGGGACCCGGGATATCCACTACTTGCCCCAATACAAGCATAGTGGAATCTATCTCTTTTGGGGAAATTGCTAGGAACTTGTGACCTAGATTGGCCACTGTTTGGAAACAGAATACTGGGCTTAATGGACCTTGGTCTGACTCAGTATGGCATATCTTACGTTCTTTTAATGCTCTTTACCTCCTGGGATAGCGGAATACGATTTAAGAATTGCCATTCAATCTCCACTCTGTCAGAGACAGGCTGTGGAGATTTTGACAGATTAGACCTTTTTGTCAGAGAAGGGCAGGATTGTGATCTAGAAGCATCGGTGCTTCTACATTAAGAGCAAAGAGCCTGGGTAACTAGAACTATCTCATCCAGCAAGAGGCAATGAGAAAGACCTGGTATTTGTCCTTGCAAATTGTGTGTAATAATGAGTGAGAATGGAGGAAAAACATACAAAGGCCTGCATTCCATAGAATCACTAACATAACCTGTGCTATTCCTTAATGAGTTGGAACGAATGTAACAACTTTTTCGCATTTGACATGGTCTTCTGTGGCAGAGATCTATATGCAGAATTACCTATATCTGAAAGAGGTAGTCTGTAACTTTGTGCTGAGGGACCACTTGTGTGAGTTTAATTGTCTGTTGTGAGCAACTGCCAGTTGGCTGTCTTGCCCAGGAAGACAGACTACTTGAAATTTGTAAGGGGCAAGCCAAATGCCAAATTCTTGTTGCTATTAGG
Source organism: Ichthyophis bannanicus (assembly GCA_033557465.1). Lineage (NCBI taxonomy): Eukaryota > Metazoa > Chordata > Amphibia > Gymnophiona > Ichthyophiidae > Ichthyophis > Ichthyophis bannanicus. The sequence goes on from CM066044.1 coordinate 254,861,337, forward strand.
CGTAAGGGGAGAGATCCCAATCTTCCTTGCTTGTCTATGTAAAACATGACAACCTTATTGTCCATTTTGACCATGACAACCTTCTCTTGTAACCAGGTTTTGCAGGCATTGATGGCACTGTAGATGATTCACAGCTCCAGAAGATTGATGTGCCGCATATGTTCAGTATTTGTCCATAGGCCTTGTATACTTAACTGTGGAAGATATGCTTTGCAAAAAATGGTGACCGTGTCTGTGGTAAGGACGATGTCAGATTGTGGTGGTGCAAATGGGTGTCCCACAAGGGATTCAGTATGCATACACCACTTTAAAAAGCATATCACTGTTTGAGTGATAGGGATCTTTCTGTTGAAGGACTGTCTTGGCTGATCCACTGTGGTAGTCTCCTATGGAGTCTTGTGAAAGGCAGCACATTTATTGTTGCTGACAGGTGCCCTAGGAACGTGAGCATATTCCAAGCAATTACTTTGTAATTCTGTTTGAGGTGTGAGCACAGTTGAAGGATCATTGCTGCACTTTCTCGGGGAAGGTAGACCTTTTCATGGTTTTGTTGATGTGAACGCCTATGAATACATTGGCTTGCACTGGGACAAGTGCTGATTCTTCATTATTAACTAAAAAAACAAGATCTTCAAGAATTCAAAGAGTGGTTTGAATGGAAAGATGCAACATTTGCTTGGTTAATACTGATATAGCACAGTTACTATAGGTGATCTCTGGGAACAGCAGGAATAAGTCTTCACATATGGGTACGTCGGTACCGACGGAGCCTGCGTGGGAACGCTCCCCAGCTTCCCAAAAAAGGAAAGCTTTTGGGAGCATCCCACAGCGCCTGCACGCTGCCTTCCCGCCTTTCCTAACCGCCTCTCCTCAGTTCGAGTTTTAAGCTGAGACAAAGAGAGAGAGAGAGGAAAGGAAAGATAGATAGTGAGATACAACTCCTAGGGGAGGTGGGTGGGTTGTGAAGACTTATTCCTGCTGTTCCCAGAGATCACCTGTTACAGGTAAGTAACTGTGCTATCTCCAGGAACAAACAGGAATGAGTCTTCACATATGGGGACTCCCTAGCTAGAGATGCCTGGGAGATCCCTCAGGTTATGAGACCCTGGGAAGGGCTCTACCTCCTTCTATGGCTCTCAGGCATCCATTCTGGGAAGGGGGGCAGGAGTTGATTAAGAATGGAACAGGTGTTTGAGAACAGCCTGACCAAACAAGGCATCCCGGCGGGAGTCCTTGTCCAAGCAGTAATGGGCTGTGAAGGTATGAACCGAGGCCCAGGTGGCTGCTCGACAGATATGGTCGATGGACACAGAATTTAGATGAGCCATAGAGGTGGCCATGGCCCTCACATTATGAGCTGTGACATGGCTCTCCAGAGAAAGGTTTTTACTCTGGTAGGCGTAAGAAATACACTGAGCAATCTAATTGGACAGTGTCCTCTTAGAGACTGGAAGTTCCAAATGAGAGGGATCAAATGCAACAAAGAGTTGAGAAGACTTTCTATGTTGCTGTGTCCTTTGTAAGTAAAAAGCAAGAGCTCTCTTACAATCCAGAGTATGAAGATTCCTCTCTGCACTTGATGCATGAGGAGCTGGAAAAAAGACAGGTAAATATACCTCTTGATTAAGATGAAAAGGTGAGACCACTTTAGGCATAAAGTGTGGATTGGTCCTAAGGACTACCTTATCATGATGGAACCTTGTATAAGGTGGATTAGCCACTAAGGCCTGCAGCTCACTGATTCGGCGAGCTGAGGTGACTGCAATGAGGAAAATAACCTTCCAGGAAAGAAATTTCAAGGAGGTGGTGGCTAAGGGTTCAAAAGGTGGCTTCATAAGCTGACCAAGAACCAGATTTAAGTCCCATGCCACCGGAGGAGGCCTAATGGGAGGTTTAGTTAAAGTGAGGCCTCTCATGAATCTTGCAACAAGAGGATGAGAGGAAATAGGTTGTCCATTGATAGGCTTAAGAGATGCTGCAATAGCACTCAAATGGACCCTTACTGAATTCGTCTTAAGACCTGCATTGGAAAGATGCAGGAGATATTCCAATAGAGAATTCAAGGGTAGTGCTAGAGGGTCAAGACCCTTCTCAGTACACCAAATGGAAAAGCGTTTCCATTTAGAAGCATAGGAACGTGTACTAGAAGGTTTTCTGGAAGCATGGAGGATATCCCTCACTTGCTGAGAGAGATTCCAACCTTGAAGGTCTAGGCCTTCAGTAACCAGGCTCTGAGGTGAAGGGACTTGGGGTTTGGGTGCCACAGAGTCCCCTCCCTCCTGGGACAGAAGGTCTGGAGCAGCCCCCAAGTCCAGAGAGGGGGCTTGAGAGAGATGCAGAAGTAGAGGGTACCACACTTGGCGTGGCCAGCGTGGAGCTATGAGGATCATAGATCCTTGATCCCTCTGGAGTTTGAACAGAGTCCTGGGAATCAAGGGAATGGGTGGAAAGGCATACAGGAAGCCTTGACCGCAGTGAAGGAGGAAGGCATCCCTGGCCTGAACTCCCTGACACGGAATTCTGAAACAGAATCGGGGAAGTTTGGCATTCCACGGACTTGCAAAGAGGTCTATGTCCGGGGTTCCCCATTCTTGGAAGATTCTGAGTACCTGTTCCATATGCAGGGACCATTCGTGTGGAAGCAGAACTCGACTGAGTCTGTCTGCTCAAGAGTTTTGGATTCCTGGGAGGTATACAGCCAGGAGATGTATTTGATGCTCTCTGGCGAAGGCCCACAATCTTAGAGCTTCGTTGCAAAGCGACAGAGAGCCAAGTTCCTCCTTGCTTGTTTATGTAAAACATGGCTACTTGATTGTCTGTATGAATGAGGACCGTCTTGTAGCTTAGGAGGGTATGAAAGACCTTGAGAGCCAGAAAAACTGCTCGAAGCTCCAAGTGGTTGATATGAAGAGAAGTCTCCTGTGGAGACCAAGTGCCCTGAGTGGAGAGGTCTTGTAGATGAGCTCCCCAACCTGTTTGGGAGGCATCTGTTGTGAGGTTGCCTGGGGCAACAACTGTTGGAAGGGAGACCCCAGCAACAGATTTTTGGTGGACATCCACCACTGGAGAGACCAAAAGAGACGTTTGGAGGTTGCTATTTGGTCTGAGAGAGCTCCTGATGCTTGAGTCCACTGGGTGGACAAAGTCCATTGAGCTGCTCTCATGTGAAGGCGAGCATAAGGTACCACATGCACTGTGGATGCCATGTGGCCTAGTAGTTGTAGCATCTCCTGGGCAGTTAAGTGATTTCTTGACTGAATCTGGGAGGCTAACTGCACTAGACGTTGGCAACGGGCCTGGGGAAGGTAGGCCCTTGCAGTGGTAGTATCCAACCAGGCCCCTATGAACTCTAGTGACTGGGTAGGGGTAAGCTGGGACTTTGGGAGGTTTACCACAAGTCCCAGATAATGCAGAATGCTCCTTGTGCGGTCCAGGGAAGTCTGGGCTTCTGACTGAGATGGAGCTCGGATGAGCCAGTCGTCCAGGTATGGGAATACAAATATTCCCAGAGTGCGTAGAAATGCAGCTACTATTGCCATGCATTTGGTGAACACTCTTGGAGCAGAGGCCAGACCGAAAGGAAGCACCCTGTATTGGTAATGTTTTCCTTGGAAAAGAAAACGGAGGAACCTTCTGTGAGATGGATGGATGAGGACATGTGTGTACGCATCCTTGAGATCTAGAGAACAAAGCCAATCCTGACTCTGGAGGTATGGAAGGAGAGTGCCTAGAGAAAGCATCTTGAATTTCTCCTTGCAAAGAAATTTGTTCAATTCCCTGAGATCTAAAATGGGTCTGTAGCCCCCTGTTTTCTTTGGAATCAGAAAATAGGGGGAGTAAAACCCTGACCCTTGTTGAAGAAGAGGTACTTCTTCTATTGCCCCTTGGGCAAGAAGGGTAGCTACCTCCTGACCTAAAAGGTCGAGAAGAGATGTTGGAGAATTGAAGTGTCTCACCATGGTGTAAGGAGGAAGGTTTGAGAAATGAAGCTTGTAGCCCTCCCTTATGATGGAGAGGGTCCACTGCTCTGATGTAATTTGCTCCCATCTGGGAGCAAAATGAGCTAACCTTCCTGGAATGGTGAGAGGTTCTGGCTGCTTTAGAGCCAGAAAGGCTAAGTTCTCTAGCATCAAGTCAAAAACCCTGAGGAGGTTGAGTCTGCTGAGTTGCAGCAGCCCCTGTAGACTTAGGCCTGGCCTGCTTAGGTTGCTGACGCTTAGTGGTAAAGCGACCTGTAGATGATTGTTGGCCAGTAGTAGAAGGGAATCTGCCCTTTTTGAAAAAAAGACTTCTTGAAAGGTTTTTTCTTGGCAGGAATGGAGGTTGACTTTGGAAGTCTATCCAAAGCAGAATTTTCTGCATCCATTTGAGTGGCTTTTATTTGCCATTCTTTGCCAAACAGGTTTTCACCTGTACAGGGAAGATTTCCTAAGCCATCCTGGACCCAAGGTTCTAAATCAGAAGCCTGGAGCCAAGCAATTCTGCGAGCAGCTATGGCAATGGCTGAAGTTCTGCTGGCACCTTCAAAGGAGTCAAAAGCTGCACGGTTGGAAAACTTTGAAATGTCTTGAGTATGCTTAAGCCAAGTAAGGAATTCTTCCCTTTTATCCTCTGGGAGAAAAGGTAGGAAAGTGTGCAGCTTATCTGCAACCTCTTTTAGAAACATACCCATGTAAAGACTATAGGAGTTGATTCTGGCAATAAGCATACTGGCTTGGAAGATTTTCCTACCAAACGCATCCAAGGTCCTACATTCTCTTCCTGGGGGGGCAGAGGAGTGTCTTTTTGCACTCTTTATCCTCTTCATAGCTGACTGCACCACAATAGAATGGTGAGGAAGCTGTGCTTTATGAAAACCAGGACAAGGAGGGACACGGTACATAGTGTCCAATCTTCGAGAATGAGGAGAGATAGTGAGAGGAGTCTCCCATAAGTCAATCATGTGCTCATAAAGAATCTCATGAATTGGCAAGGTGACTGCCTCCTTAGGAGCCTTAGAATAACCCAAAATATCCAATTTTTTAGCTCTAGGCTCTGACTCAGAGGTTACTGAAATAGAGAGTCCTTTAGCTACTTCTCTTATGAAGTCTTGAAAGGACAAGTCCTCTGGAGGAGACATCCTTCTTTTTGGAGAAGAAGGATCCTCAGGAAGGGTTATAGATACTTCAGGAGACTCCTCTGATGTATCAGAATCCTCAGAGGAATCAAAGTATCGCCTGTCAGGGTGTTCTTCTAAAGCTCGATACGCGTATCGAGCGGTATCGACATCGGGCGTCATTGGTACCGGTTCGGTACCGATGAGCATCCCTGGACAGGGAACCGCTGCAGTCGGCATCCTGGTTGATGTCGATGCAGTCGGTACCGGTACTGGCGCTGGTGCCGGTACAGGAGCCGATACCGACAATGGGTTTTGTTGTGGTATCAGCGGCGTCGCAGCTTGAATGAAGGCCGAGATAGCCTGCTGCATGGACAGAACATTCTGATCCATCGACGCCATGAATGTCTGGAATTCGGTACCGAAGGTTGCGCCGGTACCCCAGAGCATTCTAACAGGTGATCGGTTGAGGCCGTGCCATCGATGTCAACCTGTAACCCCATAGGAGGAGCTTTGGAAGCCGGAGCTTCCCGCTGGGGTTGTTTTGCCGGTGCAGGATCCTCGAGGGCAAGCCCGGAGGCATCTCGATGCTTGGAAGGAGATTTCCCTTCGAGGACCGGCTGGATTTATGTTTGGTTACCTGAGATCCATGGGAGGAAGTAGAGGCCCTGGAAGATGTCGATGCTACTGAAGCTGCATCAGAGGGAAACAGCACATGGAGCTTAGCTGCTCGGTTCTGTAAACCTCGTTTAGACATCAAGGAGCAGGACGGACAATCCAGAATGGAGTGGTCAGGACCCAAACATTTAAGACACCATTCATGGGTGTCGGTGACAGAAATAGTACTGCTGCACTTGGTGCATTTTTTAAACCCGGAGGCTGGTTTTTCCATGAGGAAATTTACTCGTGAGGCCTAAGGCCCAAGAGAAAAAACACACTAAGTGAGGGAAAAAGTGTTATATATTTCTCTTTTTTTTTTTTTTGAAAGAAAAGAAAGAAAGACCGGCGGTACCGGTCTGACGTCAGGGAAGGCAGACGCGCGACCAAAGAAATAAAATAAAATAAAGAACTTCTTCAGCGGTGACAGGAACACGACCTGCTGGCTCCGCGGAAAAGAAGAACTGAGGAGAGACGTTTAGGAAAGGCGGGAAGGCAGCGCGCAGGCGCTGTGGGATGCTCCCAAAAGCTTTCCTTTTTTGGGAAGCTGGGGAGCATTCCCGCGCAGGCTCCGTCGGTACCAACGTACCCATATGTGAAGACTCATTCCTGCTTGTTCCTGGAGATTAGTCAATCGTCTAGATAAAGGAAAACATAGTGGCCCGCTTTTGCAGTTGAGCAGCTGGTACTGAGAAGTATTTCATGAACACTCTAGTGTCTGAGGAAAGGGACACATTCTCTGCTGGAAATTCTGGCCTTGGAATATGAAACGCAGATACTGTTGTAACTGGTATGAATTGGTATGTGCAAATAAGCATCCTTCAGATCCAGGAAGGCTAACCAGACATTACAATCCAGAAGATGGAGCACTGTTGCTAGGGAATTCATTTTAAATTTCCCTCGCTTTACATGAAGATCAAGAATAGGTCACGGACCGCCCGTTTTCTTGGGAATGAGGAAGAATCTTTATGGAATCCCTGCCCTTTTTGTTGGGCAAGACCAACTCTATAGATCTGCTGCTTAAAACTCTTGTTGTAGGATGCTTTCATGTTCCAGGGAGAATGTAATTGAAACAGGTGGATTTTGGGGTGGAGGGCATGAGAGAAAATGTATTCTGTAGCCACAATCAACAATGGAAAGGACCCAACAATCTGCTGTAATCTGTTGCCACGCATCTCTGCATTGAAGGATTCTGGCTCCTACTAGAGGGTAGTCAAAATTTGAGATTTGGCTTCCCTGTGGGAGCCAAAGGGATAGTTTGTTGTTTTTGATCCCTTGGATGCTGACACTGGCTGTTTGGCTGAGATGCCGCACATGGTGAGTTCAAGTCTGGACTAGGGCCATTATCTGTGTTTTGGGTAAAATTGTTGAAAATACTGGTAGTGGTATGGTCTTCTGTAAGAGAGTATAGGTGGTTTCTACAATAATTTAAGAAGGTATCTAGCATCGCTGAGGGTTTTCTTCATTGCAGAACTGTTGTCTCCCAAACATAAAGCATCAGCTATTTTGCCATGGATGTCTTCACTAAGGCCTGATGCTTTGAACCATGTGTTTTGCCTGGCTGCAATGGCTGAAGCTGCTCCTCTGGAAATGGAATCATGGATGCCACATGTGGACTCCTGAAGACCTAGTATTAGGGAGTCTTGTTGGGTATCAAGCTGATTTAGGAGATCATGATGGTAGTGTAGGATATGAAGCTGGTGAACTATAATCTTCATGGCTATCATGGAGTTTTGGTAAACCATTTTCCCTATATTATCTAATATTTTGTGTTCCTTTCCAGGAGGAACTTGTGTAAAGGGTTTAGCCAACTTATTATGTTTTATAATAGCTTCTGATACCATTGTTTGATGGGTAGGTGGGTGAGATGATGTTCTAGAGCAGAGAGGTCTTTTTACTTTAACTCTAATTTTCATGAAGTGGTTGAATAGATGGAGTCTTACAAATGGATAGTTGCAAATTCTGCAGTTATCTGATGGACCGGTAATGCTATTATTTCTCTGGGTGCATTACAAGATTGTAAGATGGACTGAGAATCCTCTCTTTCTATTTGCAGAGGTCAGAGTTGAGAAAAGTGCTAAGGCTGTGAATATCTTTTATAGGAATTTTGGATCGGAATATTCGCCCTCGAGATTTTAGGTGTTTGATTCTATTGTTGTTTCTGGATTAGATCTTTCCCCCTTCTTGGGGACCTGGTCCCAACCCTGTGACAAAACTATGCTCTTAGGGGACCAATATCCCTCCTGAAAATATGGGGTATGGAAGGTGACTGAGCACTAGTCTGACTGAGGAATCTGTGGCTGCAGAGAAGGCTGAAGTTGTTCAAACGAGAATCTTGTGGGTGACTGAGGGAGAAAGCGTAGTAGTTACTCACCTGTAAAAGGTGATCTCCAGCAATAATTTAGTCTTCACATATGGGTAACATCGGTACAGACAGAGTTCATGTGGGAACGCTCCCCAATGTCCAATAGGAAAGCTTTTGGGAGCATCCCACCACGCCTGCGTAGCTGCCTTCCCAGCTCTCCCTCCTCAGTTGAGTTTCTAGCTGAGATAAAAGGAGAGAAGGAGAAGACGACGTACAACTCCTAGGTGAGGAGGGTGGGTTGTGAAGACTAAATTCTGCTGTTCCCAGAGATCACCTGTTACAGGTGAATAACTATGCTATCTCCAGGAACAAGCAGGAATGTAGTCTTCACATATGGGACTCCATAGCTCGAAGATGCCAGAGAAATGACCTCAGGGTGAGCTGTGGATCACAAGCATTAACTAAGTAGGTCATGTATCCTCCCAAGGATGTCTGATATCGAAACCCAGGCCGGAGAGTAGGAGTTGATCTAAGTCTGAAAGAGATGATGGAGAACAGATTGGCGAAACAAGGCATCCCGGTGGGAGTCCTTGTCCAGCCAATAGTGAGCAGCAAAAGTGTGGACAGAAGACCAAGTTGCTGCTTTGCATATCTCATCAATCGCTACAGAGCGTAGATTTGCCATGGAGGCAGCCATGGCTTGAACATTATGTGCAGTGACATGACCCTCAAGAGAGTCCTGCACTTTCATAAGCAAAGGAGATGCAATCCGCTATCCACCTGGAGAGAGTTTGCTTGGATACTGGTAAACCCAGGTGACTCGAGTCAAAGGCGATGGAAAGTTGCGAAGCATTTCTGTGCTCTCGAGTTCTCTGGAGATAAAAAGCCAAGGTACGTTTGCAATCCAGAGTGTGAAGGGCTGCCTCCGCTCTAGAGGAATGAGGTCTAGGGAAAATGACAGGAAGGTAGACTGATTGGTTTAAATGGAAGGTTGAGACCACCTTTGGCATAAAGTGAGGATGTTTGTGTTTATACAATTTCTTGATATACCGCCCAGGTTGAAAGGCATCAGAGTGGTTTACAATCACTATTAGCAGGTACTGGATGAGTTCTAAGGACTATGGTGGAATTGTGTAGAAGGAGGGTCAGCCACCAAAGCTTGGAGCTCACTAATGTGTCTCACTGAAGTGAGAGTAATAAGGAAGGTGACCTTCCATGTGAGAAACTTCAGAGAGGTAGTGGCTAGAAGTTCAAAGGGTGGCTTGAGAAGCTGTCCTTGAACAACATTGAGATCCCATGCCACTGGAGGGGGCTTAATGGGAGGTTTGGTTAATAGAAGACCCCTCATGAAGCATGCTACAAATGGCTGAGAAGAGATGGGCTGACTATCTAAGGGCATGTGAGAGGCCGCAATTGCACTTAGGTGTACTCTTACTTAATTGGTTTTAAGCCCAGAAGACGACAGGTGGAAAAGATACTCAAGTAATATATCCACTGGAGCTGAGAAGAGGTTAAGCGCACACCAGAGAGAGAATCTACACCACTTGAAGACATAGAAGCACCTGGTGGAAGGCTTCCTGGAAGCTAAAAGGATATCCTTAACCTGCTGAGAGAGGATAATGTCCTAGAAGGCTATGCCTTCAGCAGCCATGCTGTAAGATGGAGGGACTGTGGAATGGGATGGAGTAGCGTCCCCTCCTCCTGAGAGAGAAGATCTGCAGCAGATCCCAGATCTATGGGTTGAGACCAAGACAGACATAGAAGGAGAGGATACCACGGTTGCCATGGCCAGCGTGGGGCTATGAGTATCATGTAGCCCCTATCTCTCTGGAGTTTGAAAAGTGTGTTGGGAATGATGGGAATAGGAGGAAAGGCATATAGGAATCCTTGACCCCAGTGGAGGTGAAAAGCATCTACCTGCTGGCTGTCTGGTGCAGGAGTCCTGGAGCAGAAGCGAGGAAGCTTGGCATTCTGAGGACTTGTGAACAGGTCTATCTCTGGGGTTCCCCAGATCTGAAAGATGTGCGCGAACTTGTCTGCATGGAGAGACCACTCGTGGGGTAGAAGGACTCAAATGAGTTTGTCGGCCAAGACATTTTGTTTGCCCGGAAGATACACCGCAAGTAAGTGAAGGTGATGCTGTATGGAAAGACCACAGATGCAGGGCCTCGCTGCAGAGGGTCCAAGAACCTGTTCCACCCTGCTTGTTCAAGTTGAACATGGCTACTTGATTGTCCGTCTGGACTAGTACTGTGCGGGATCGAAGATGGTCCTGGAACACTGAGAGCATTGTGAGTGGCTCTGAGTTCCATCAGATTTATATGGAGTTGTGACTCCTGATGAGACCAAAGTCCCTGAGTGGAGAGATTGTCCAGATGAGCTCCCCAGCCCAATCTGGACGCATCCATCGTCAGGGTACATTGATGTGCTGGCATCTGAAAAGGTGACCCTACCAGGAGGTTTTCTGGGGATTGCCACCACTGGAGAGACAAGATTAGGCGGGTAGAGACTATTATTTTGTCTCCCAGGAGACCAGATACCTGAGACCACTGGGAAGTCAGTGTCCATTAAGTTGCATGCATATGTAAATGAGCATATGGGACAACATGCACTGCTGATGCCATATGACCCAGACGTAGCAGTTCTCGAGCAGTGAGAAAGTTGTTGAGGCTTGCTTGAGATGCTAACTGATTGAATCATGTGCAGCGGCGCTCAGGCATAAATGCCTTTGATTGCTGAGTATCTAGGAGAACCTCTATGACTCTAGAGTTTGAGAGATAATGAGTTGAGACTTTGGAAGATTTATTACAAATCCCAAGTGTTGCAGCACTTGAATGGTGTGCGAGAGGGAAAGACTGGCCTCTAGAGATGTGTTTGTTTGAATGAGCCAGTCGTCTAAGTAAGGGAAGACAAATATCTCTAGGAATGCAGCTACTACCGCCATGCACTTTGTGAAAACTCTTGGGGTAGAGGCGAGGCCGAAAGGCAGGACTCTGTATTGATAATGACTCCCTTGAAACATGAAGCGCAGGAACTTTCTGTGCTGTGAGTGAATAAGTATATGAGTATATGCCTCCTTTAGATCTAGAGAAAAGAGCCAGTCCTGACTCTGGGGACAGGGGAGAAGGGTGTCTAGGGAGATCATTTTGAATTTCTCCTGTAGCAGGTACTTGTTCAGTTCTCTGAGGTCCAGAATGGGCCTGTATCCTCCTGTCTTCTTTGGAATGAGGAAGTATGGAGAATAAAAGCCCATTCCATGCTGGGGTGGTGGAACCTCCTCTATTGCACCCTGAAGAAGGGAGGTGACCTCTTGCAAGAACAGAGCAGTGAGAGGGGCTGAGAGTGAGGAGCCCGGGGGGGGGGGGGGTAGACTTTGTAGATGAAGCTTGCACCCCTCCCATACTATGGACAGTGTCCAGTGCTCTGATGTCATAAGATGCCACCTGTGGGGCAAAGTAACAAAGTCTGCCGGGAATGTGGGTGGGATTTGGAATCTCCAGAGGCAGAGCAGCTATGTTCTCCAGAAAGGAGTCAAAGACCCTGAGGAGGATGGGTCTGTTGAGGTGGCTGTGACTTTGGAGTCTGAGCTTTGTTTTGATAATTGCTGCCCCTTCTGAGGAACATGGTGTTGACATTGTACAGCAGAAGTATGTTCTACAGAAAGGAGACAAAGACCCTGAAGGGACTGGGTCTGTTGAGGTGGCTGTGTCTTAGGAGTCTAAGCCTTCTTTTGCTGTTTTGATGGCTGTTGCCCCTTCTGAGGAGCATGGTGTTGACATTGTACAGCAGGGGTGTAAGAAGGATAGTACTAATTGAAAAAAGCTTTCTTTGCTGCTTTTTTCCTAACTAGGTTGGCAGTAGATCTAGATAGTCTATTAAGAGTGGTGTTCTTGGATTCTAACTGAGAGGCCTTGTCCTGCCAGTCCTTGCCAAAAAAGGCTTTCACCGGTGCAAGGGATATTACCCAGTTTATCTCAAACCCACTGTTCAAGATCCAATGCTTGGAGCCAAGCAATCCTGTGTACATTGATGCAGATAGATGAAGTTCTGCTGATGCACTCAAAACAGTCAAAAGTTGCCCTGTTAACAAACTTTGAAACATTTTGAGCATGTTTTACAAGGGTGAGATAATCTGCTCTCTTGTCATCAGTGAGGAGCCATTAATTCCAAATCCTTAGCCACCTCTCTAAGGAACATACCCATATAGAGTATGTAGGAACTGATCCTGGCCGATAACACATAATATATGTTCCATGTATATAGGTTATAGTTCTATATTGTTATCCGTTGTTCTATGTAAACCACCCCTGATCGCTGGAAGGGGTGGTATATAAAACAGTTCAACATAAATAAACAAACATGGAGGCCTGAAAACAACACAGACAAAAGGCGTCGAGGGTTCTCAATTCCCTACCTGGAGGGTTTGAGGAATGTGTCTTAGCACTCTTTATTTGAAGCATTGCCGATTCCACCACCATGGAATGGTGCGGTAATTGCGTCTTTTGAAAACCGGGACACTCCTGTAACCGGTACATGGTATTGAGTTGTCGGGTATGTGGAGAGATGGTAAGGGGTGTCTCCCACATACGAAGCATAAGGTCGTGAAGTATGCGATGAATAGGGAGAGTAGCAGCTTCCTTCGGGACTGTAGGGTATTGAAGAATTTCAAGTTCTTCAGCCCTAGGCTCTTTCTCCGAGGTCACAGTTATGGAGAGACCCCGAGCAACATCGCGAATAAAGTCTTGGAAAGACATGTCCTCTGGAGGGGACATGCGACATTGTGGAGACGGAGATGGATCTTCCGGGATAGTTCTCATGTCCTGAGTATCGGCTGATTCATCGTCCAAAGAATCGGAGTCCGAAGACTCGAAGTATCGACAGACAGGAATGTTTACGCTCTGCACGTACTCGAAACCGGCAGCTGAAGCTGGCGGTGCTGGAACCTCGATACCGGAAACTGATTCGAGGGCCGGCATGGGCGGTAGTGCGATAAGTGGCAAAAAAGTCAATGTAGGCTGTGTCGGTACCGGAGCCGGTACCGATGCCTGAGGGATCGACTGTAAAGGCTTTACCGGTACAGAAGCCGCCAGTAAGGCCGCTAAGCTATGCTCAATAGCCAGAATACGTTGATCCATGGAACTTGCTGATGCTTGGGTATCAGCACCAGAATTGTGGGCCACGATCCTTGAGCATGGCACCAGGATTTCTCTGGAGGTGGAAGCCTCGGGAGCATTCTGGGACCCCACTAAGGCTTTGGAGGCAAGGTCCTCCCACCGGGGTTGTTTGGAAGATGTGTCCCCCTCCAGGGCAACGCCTGAGGCATCTCGATGCTTAGAAGGAAATCTACCCTTGGAGGGCCAACCAGTCTTCGAAGACGACCTAGGTTTCGATACCAGAGATCCTTGGGAGGAAGATGAAGCTCTAGATGCTGTCAATGCTAAAGATACTGCATCAGAGGCAAAGAGGGTGCTAGTTTTGCAGCTTGGTTCTGTAGGCCTCTGTCAGTTTCCTACAAAGAGGACATTCTGATGGTTGATGATCCAGTCCTAAACATTTTAGGCACCAGTCATGGGTGTCTGTGGCCGAAGTGGTATGCCACATTTAAAGTACTTTTTAAAACCACTGGATGGTTTTTCCATTTTGTCTGTGACAAAAAGGGAGGCCTAAGATGGTGTCGATGCGCCTGAAGGAAGAAAACATTTCTTCCCTCACAGATTTTTTTTTTAAGAAAGAAAGCAAGCACAGACGAAGGTCGGTACCAACGTTGACGGGAAGGTTGGTGCGACCACAAAAATTAAGAAAGGACAAATTTTCTGCGGTGACAGGAATTGCTTCTTGTCGACTGCACGGAAAACTAAGAACTGAGGAGGAAGAGCTGGAAAGGCAGCTATGCAAGCGCAGTGGGATGCTCCCAAAAGCTTCCCTATTGGACGCTGGGGAGCATTCCCATGCGGGCTCCGTCAGTACCGACGTTACCTGTATGTGAAGACTACATTCGTTCTTGTTCCTGGAGATGCAGTATGTCTGGGGTAGAATTTTGGAGGACAGCAGCAGTGTCCTGAACAAATTTTGACAAGAGTTGGAGGAGAGCCGCATGCTAGGGGGAAGACGAGAGGCTTTAGACTGTGAGGTGGCTAGAGCTCTGGGGTTAGCTACAGAGGAATTTCTTGTCCTCTTGCTAGAATCCTGTGGAGAGGGACTGCATGTATTTTTCATCTGTTCCGGCTTTGAGAGAGGCGCTGTGGTGTTCAAATGTGTTTGGGCAGGCTATGAGGGAGCTGCACTGTGTCTGGATTTGGTCTTACTTGTTACTCCAATTCTTTTAGATGACTTGCCTTTGGAAGTGGTGTTCTGAGCCGAGAGACTGTCTGCCAGAACAGCTACCAGTGTGGGAGTAGAGCAGGAGCCTAATTTTGATAAGAGGAACTGCTTGGGTGAATGAGCTGATGTTGGGAAAGAGACTGCTCCTGACAAGAGCAGCAATGGCAATTTTATCCTTCATCTCCCCTACCAGAGCCTGTGCTGAGACCGGCAGGGTGCTCACGGCTAATGGCAGCATTCTGCTTTCTTTATTAGATAAATAAATTTTAAAAAAGCAAGTTTTGTATCTAAAGAAACAGTCACCTATATAGTTTTTACTTCAGCATAATATGTGCGTCTCTTGCAGACAGCACCTCCCAATGTCTTTCAACTCCTGGCCCCTTCTGTAGAAAGCATTGCTAAATGGCAGATCTGGGTTGCTGTCTTTCTGTGTCTCTAAATCCACACTCAGCACTTTCCCCAGAAAATCAAACACTTCTTTCCAATAAGCTTTAATTCTTGGGACAGTCCCACCAAACATGTATAATAATCCCTTCCTCCCACATTGCCTCCAGCAATCTCCAAATCTATTCCCTGGTTCTCATACATCTGCATGGGTGTATAAATACCATCTATAAAGCATTTTTTTAAAATTTTTGTTTTTATTTGAAGATATTTTGTACACACATAACCCAAACAGCCAATACAGATACATCTTCAGGTAACATAGTTTATCCTACCCCACTGCCATCATCCAATACAACAAAGTAGGCCACCCCCCTGGGCCGAGCCCACTAATCCATCTAGGTTCTCAGCCCAGCTCTATAAAATAAACAGTTGTATAGCAAGCCATTACATTTCTACACATTGCATCCATTTAGTACTATCCAGAGTATGTCTACTATTGATCTACCCAAATTAAACCCCCATCCCGCAACCTAAGCCTAAACATCCTGAAAGATTCCCAACCAGCAGACAACCCCTAATAGACATTTCTCCTCTATTGTAATTTGGAAATACATCCGAACAACAATCCCAAGGACCCCCCCCCCCCACCCGCACTTATGGCAGTAGCTTCCCACCTTTCGCAGTACTTAAAACCTCCAACATGACATCAAAGCAGGCAGTTAAATTCCCACACCGCACTATATACCCTCATTATTCCAACCAGAGGCACCCCTTTCCAAACCTCCCCCCCTTTCCTATCCAACCCCTCCCCCCCCCACTCCCCTACCCCTCCAAACCCTCCTACCCATCCAGTGACCCCCCTTGCTATCTACTGACCCTCCACTCCTCCTCCCCTCCTCCCCTTACCCATCCCCACCTCCCCTCTAGGGACCCTATTACCTCCCTGCCCTCCCAATATCCAAACATCATACCCCTTCCATACTCCACAAAAGGCCGAAACCTTATGGTCCTAGTACGCCGCAATTTCACACATATGGCGCAAACAATTCAATCGAGTCACTATGTCGCACCTGGATGGTACGGCGCAACACTTACAGTGCGCCATTATCTCCCCCCTCGCAGCCCCTATACAGTATCCTATCATCAGCTGCCTCTCCCTCCCTCCCTCTTCCACCATTTCATTCAAAAGTACCATGGCAGGCTTTAGCTTAACCCACCCACCTGTAACCTCCCGTATGATCTCCGCCCAATCCTCCCACATCCTCTGCACAGGCGGGCAATCCCACAAAAGGTGTTTTAAATCCCCTTTTGCTTTACATCCCCTCCAACACTCTCCTGACTCCTCCCTGCGAAAAGACCTCAGCTTCCATGACGTCCAATACGCCTGGTATCGTATTTTCAAGCTATTCTCCAGATAAGAAGTTCCTGGAGCCAGTCTTCTAGACCAAGTGTAAATGTTATGCCATCTCGCTCGATCCCATTCCCCCCTCGCCCTTGATAGCCCCCTGAATCCCCTCTCCACTCCCTCCCCCCCTGTGATATCAATTCCGCATACAATTGAGCAATTACCCCCTTTTTACCTCCCCCCCTCCCCATCAATTTCTCAAAGCCCGTAACAACTCTTTGAAGATCCTCCCTCACCCCTCTTTTACTCAGAAATGATACCATCTGCATGTAGGCAAAATAATCTGTTTCCCGCAGCCCAAATTCCTCTCGTAGACCTCCCCAACTCTTTATCGCACCTTTCTGATTAAAAAACTGCCCTAGGACAACCAACCCCTTACCCTGCCACTCCCTAAAAACCCCCCCTTCTCGCCCCAGTGGGAACTCCCCCGACCCCATAATTGGCATACTCCTAGTATATCGTTTCCCCCCCAAAAGATGGCTCAGTGTTCACAGCCACAATTCTTTTGTATAAGCCCGAAATGGATTACTCCCCCGACCCTCCTCTAATTTCGCACCCGGATCCCAAATTCACTCCCCCAGGCTCCGCCCTCGCTGCTGCTCCTGTTCTAATTGCACCCACCTAGGCATCTCCCCATCTCCCTGACAGCTTTTCAAGGCCCGCAATTGCAATGCCAAATAGTACTTCTCCATCCATGGTACCCCCATCCCACCCTCCCTAATACCCCTATACATCGTTTTCCGCACCACCCGCGGAGCTTTCCCATCCCATTCAAACTCCAGCACTACCCGCTGAACTTGTTTCAAATAATTCCGGGTACCCTACATGGTGGGGAACTAAACAGAAATATAAAGCGAGGTAGGACATTCATCTTTAAGACCGCTATTCTACCCAGCCACATTAAATATAAACCCTTCCACTTCTGCAGGTCCTTCTTCACCGCCTTCAATAACGGCCCATAATTCCCCTGCCCAAGAGTATTAATATTTATCCCCATGTTGATCCCTAAATAACGATACGCACTCTCCACCCACTTGAACGCATAGCCCCCCTTTAAACACGCAACCACCTCATCCCTTAAGTTAAACCCTAGAATCTCTGATTTACTTCCATTAATTTTATACCCTGCCACCCTACTATAACTCTCTAGTTCCCTCATTAACACCAGCAGGGAAAGCAACGGTTCCCGGACTGTAAAGATTACATCATCTGCGAAGAGTGTAATCTTAGTTTCGCTCTGATTCATATTAACCCCCCTTTATATCCTGCATCCCCCTTACCTTCTCCGCCAAAGGCTCAATTACTAAAGCAAAAAGCAGGGGAGATAAGGGGCACCCCTGCCGAGTCCCTCTCTCAAGCCTAAAGGCGTTAGAATAGTTACCATTAACCCTAACCCTCGCTCGGGGGCCTTATACATTGCCTGGACCCACTGGACAAAATTTGGTCCCAAACCCATCCTTTCCAATACACTTATCATGAATGGCCATTCCACCCTGTCAAATGCCTTCTCGGCATCCACAGTGAGAAACACTGCCTTTTGGCCCGTCCGCTGCACTTCCCAGGTAAGGTTGCAAATTTTCCTGATGTTATCCCCCCCTTGCCTACCCGGTATGAACCCCGCCTGGTCTGGGTGCACTAACTTAGGCATAACCTCCTTCAATCTATTGGCTAACACCTTGGCCAACAGTTTTGCATCAACATTCAACAATGAAATAGGCCTATAAAATCCGCACACCATGGGGTCCTTTCCTGGCTTGGGAATGACAGTTATCCCTGCAACTAACATCGATCCAGGCACCCCTCCCTCCTTTAATACCCCATTAAACACCTCTACCATTAATGGCCGAATTATGGGTTGGAACACTTTATAAAATCTCCCCGTCAAGCCATCCAAGCCAGGAGCCTTTCCCCGCTTTAACAACACAATCGCCTCCCCCACCTCCCCCTCCGTTATCGGCCTATCTATCCACGCTGCCTCAACCGCTGAAATGGTTGGCACTGTACAGTCCGCCAGGTACTCTTCACTCTTTGCTTTCCCCCCATCAACCTCACTACTATATAACTTTTTACAGTATTCCGCAAAGGTTAATCTGATTTCATTATTTCCATGCACTAATCTCCCCCCTTCACCACGGATACTTCCAATGTTACTTTGCGCTACTCTCCCTCTTAAATGCTGCGCTAACCTACACCCCACTTTCTTCCCTTTTCAAACATCACCTGCTTAGAGATACACCATTCATGCGCTATTGTACTCGCCCGCAGTTGCCCTAACTGACCCCTCAGCTTCTTAAGCTCCCCCAGCACCTCCCTCGTCCTCCCCTTCTGGTGTAACCCCTCCAATCTCCCAATATCCTCCAATAGTTCTCTCCTTTATCTCCTTCTTCCGACGTTCTCGTGCCGCCTCCTGCACTAACTGCCCCCTCACCACTGCTTTTAAACTGTCCCATACATCCCTAACCCCACCTCCCCATTTAAGTCAAATTCCTGATATTCCTTCAGCAGCTTCCCTATCCTTTCCACTATATCCGGCTCCTCCAATAAAGATTCATTAATCCTCCAAAATTTACTCCTTAAAGCGCATGATCCGTCCATGTTATGGAACCCTGCTCCGCCTCTACCACCCTATTCACCCACCCCCCTCCCACCCATACCATATCTATTCGACTATACGTATCGTGCGGAGCCGAGTAAAAGGTATACTGCTTTCACTCTGGGTTTTTACACCGCCATACATCCACCACCACAAGACCCTCCCTTACTTTCAACAACTTCCCCCGATCAAAACGCTTACCCACTCCACTCCCTCCCCCATTATCCAAACGTGGATTCAGTGTCAAATTAAAATCCCCACCAATAATTATTGATGCCGTGCCCAACCTCCCCAACTCCCCCTGCATCCGTTCAAAAAATTCCCCCCGCCGCTCATTCGGCCCATACAAGCTCACAATCCAAACCTGCTCCTTCCCCAACTGAATTTTTACTCCCACAGCTCTGCCATTTTTATCTCTGTACTCCCCCACCACCCTCTCCTCCCAATCCACCCCCACCATTATACCTACCCCCCCCCCCCTTTTGTGCCGTCGCTCTCATCCCCACCAGTACTACCTTTGGGTATTTTTTTAGTTTGCAACAGTCCTTCCTGCCCCACTTTCAAGTGCGTCTCTTGGAGACACATAAAATCCGCCCTTAGTCTACCCCCTTCCTTTTCCACCAATCTCCGTTTCTTCCAGGTTCTAAGTCCTCTCACATTGATAGTAGCCACCACCATATGTTGTACACCTACCTGCTTGCCCCCTCCTCCTTCCCACCCCCCCCTGTCCCTACCCCCCCTACCTCACTCCCCTCACCTCCCCTTCTCTCTGCCTTTCCCCCCCTCCCTCCCATCCCAACCCCCTCATCATCCCCCCTCCGTCCCCCGGAGACTTCCTGTAGAGTAGTGCCCATCAGCCTGGCGCAAACCCCTCCCCCTTCCCACACCCTCCTTTCCTAGACGCTGTCTACTTGTAAGTTGAAGAGGGTCGGCCACCAGAGTCGACGGAGGTATGGTTGGCTCCAGTCCAGGAGAAAAGAATTGGGCGCTACCCGATGTGATGTTTGCATGGCACTCTGGAGCAAAACTGCGGTACCTGGGCATTGTGAGGTGTGGCAAAGAAGTCTATGGACGGTGTGCTCCACAGCTGGAAGATACAGCTTGCTACCTGCCTGTTGAGAGTCTGTGTAGTTGAAGGATTCTGCTGAGCCGATCCGCTAGAACAAGGACACTGAGCTCTCCTGGCAGGTATATGGCTCTTAGGAGCATGCCATGCGAGATGGCAAACTTCCAGAGGCAGAATGCCTCCCAACAGCTGAGGTACGATCCCGTCCCGCCCTGCTTGTTGATATAAAACATGGCCACCTGGTTGTATGTCTGAATGAGGACTGCCTGGTTGGAGAGCTGTTGAAAATCCTTCAGGGCCCAGGCGACAGCTCAGAATTCCAGGAAGTCGATTTGGTGGAGGGCTCTCCTGAGCCGTCCAGAGATCCTGTGTGCATAGACAGTCCAGTTGAGCTCCCCAACACACCTTGGAGGGATCCGTCATTAGGATGCATTGATGCGACAGGGTCTGGAAAGGCAGCCCTGCTAGGCTGCCACCTTCTTCTTGAGAAAGACAGACTTTTCCCCCAATAACTTTCGTCTGGAGCGGTCAGATGTCTTTCGAGAGAGTTGGTTCATTGTGAGATGTTCTCTCTCCAACTCACCAGTTTTCTCCTCCATTGGTTTCCCAAAGAGGTCTTCATCCCTGCAAGGGACATAGGCTAGTCTGTCCTGTACCCATTGTTCCAAGTCCGAGGACTGCAGCCAGGCGAGGCATTGGGCCCCAATGCCCATGGTGGCTACTTGGCAACCGACTCAAATCTATCGTAGGCAGCTCGAGTAATATACTTAGAGCTCTCCTGTGCCTTAGAGACAAGGGCTCGATAGTGCTGCAGCTGCTCCCCCAACATGTTAACAGAGAACCTGGCGAGACCCCCTGTGAGAACTCAGAGCAACATCCCCATATACAGCTGGTAGGTCTGGATACGGGCTACTAGCATTGAGCCTTGGCAGCACTTCCTGCCAATGCAGTCCATGGTCTGTGCCTCCAAGCCTGGAGGCACTGAGGAGTGTCTCTTCAAACTTTTGATGCGCCGCATGGCTGACTCTACCACCATGGAATTATGGGGATGCTGCGGCTTCTTGAAGCCGGGGCTCTTGCTCACTCAATAATGGGAGTCAAGGTGGCGGCTCACCAAGGGCACTGCGAGCAGGGCTCCCATATTCGAAAGAGAAGGCACTCGAGGATCCGAAGCACTGGTACCGTAATGACCTCCTTTGAGGGAGAGGGGTACTGGAAAATATCCAATTCCTCTGCCCTGGGGTTCCTCACCGGCCTCTATGGTGAACGGCAAAGCCTTCCCCATGTCCCGCACAAACTCATGGAAAGACAAGTCCTCTGGAAGGGTCTTCCTTTGTTTATACGGGGTGAGGGATTGGAAGGAATGTCCCAGTGCTGCATAGTCTCCAGAGAGTCCTCTTCGGTTGCCCAATCATTGGAATCCAATTCAGAGAGGAAATCGAAGCACCGATGTGATAACTCATGGAATCGGTGGTGCTCGGCCAGAGTGGTGGAGTGGAGGGAGATGAAAGCTCCTGACAGTCTGACCCCGAAACACTCAGGGGAAAACCCAGTGCACCGAGAGGGACCTTTAGCGTGCCCTGGAACTGCTATCCTCGCAATAGAGGGCATGCGATTCCAGTATGGGTTGCCGCCATAGATGTGCCATCACCGGTGCCGGAGAACCCGAGGTGAGCAGGTCCTGGGCAGCCTGCTGGGTCAGGAACGCAAACAGGCTGTGCTGAAGGGCTTGCATGTGCTGCGCAAGAAGCATGGTCTCTGATGCTAGTTCCCTCGGCAGGGACTCCACGATGGTGAAAGCCTTGGGAGGCAGCTCCTCCCACTAGGGCAGCTTGGGGAGCCACTCCTGGCCCACACCCTCAGAGTCCTGTCGATGGCTACAATGCCAGTGCCCATGGGCTTTCATCCAGGACTCTGCATTGCCCTTGGACGTCGATGGGGTTGGATTCTGGTCCTTCCGGGGACACTCTTCTTCAAAGGAGAGCTGCCAGTTTAATGCTCTGCAACCTCTCTGCTCTGAATGAGCCCAGCACCCACGTGAAGCCTCAGCGAATGTCTTTGAGGGTGTCGATGACTGTTTTTCTTGATTCCTGAGCCCCTTGCATGTCATCTGAGGACAATGTGCAGGTGAAGGGTTCATGGTAAAGCCTGATGCACTGAAGGCACCAGTTGTGATGGTCTGTCATCGAGATGGTCCAGCCACACTGGGTGCACTTTTTAAAGCCACTGGCTGGTTTTGACATATTGGGGAAGATGGCTTCTGTCAAGTCAATGGACTCCAACATTCCAGCCGACCAGGGAGGATGACGCACCCAGAAAAGGGCAAGAAGATGGTGATCGAGCACATGACTGAAAAAAAACAAAATGAAAGACTTACCAGAAGGATATCCACCTTTTCTGGGGATCACAGTGTCTGATGGGCTCCGCGGAGAAAAAAAAAGGCTGAGGTAAGATGGCACCTTTCAGGCAGGAAGACTACCACGCGTGCACGATGGTCCTCCTAAAAAGCTCCTATGGAAGCTGAGGAGCGTTCCCATGCGGGCTCCGTCGATGATGTCATCCATATGTGAGGACTTACTTCCTGTTTGGTCCCAGAGAAAGCTTTTATATAACCTTCTAAACTTAGAGGACCACACCTTGTGATCCCATACCACTCCCAGCTCCTCTTTCACACTTCTGGAAAAGGTAGTTTAATATGGAGTTGAGGAATAGCCTAGTGGTTAGCGCACTGGCTTGGGAACCAAGAGACCAGGGTTCGATTCCCTCTAGCACTCCTTGTGGCCTTGGGCAACTCCTTGTGGCTTTGGACAAGTCACTTAACACGCCACTGCTTCAGAAGAATTCAAATTATCAATGTCCCTGTTTAAAGCACATTGCCAAGTTTAAGTTACAATGATAAAGCAGCATAATAAAACCTGTTAAATAAAATATCAAGGAGGTCACGTGATGTGTTGAGGGTACACGGATGGATTCTGTGCGCTCTCCTGAATCCCCAGCCACTATTAATGTCCTAGCCATAAAAGCATCACGGTTTTTGACCACAGAAGACTACCAACTTGGACACGCCCGGAGATTCCGATGAGTGGAAATGCAGTGTAGAAGGCATGGAAACGCAGTGTGGAAGGCATGAAATCTGCCCAATGAGACCGAAGAAAAGGTGACTGCATAACTTAACAAAATGGCAGACTCTCACTCTTCGCCAAGCTTTGCCAGGTCAGGCCCCGTTGGTAGAGGAGATGACGGCAGCAGTAGTAGGAGGGGCTTGAATGGGCGTTTTGATGCCATCACGGGTCACCTGGATACCCTAGCACAATCATTTGAGGCTGTCGGTTCCTGACTGCACGAAGTAGAGGGACAGATATCTCAAACAGAAGATATGCAAGGCAAAATGGACACAGAGCTCAAGCAACTAAAAACACTGCTGGCGAAGCAAGCTTTAAAACTGGACAATATTGAAAGCCACGACAGAAGGAAAAGTATCCATTTTGTTGGCATCCCAGAATCGGTGAAAGATAGTGAGTTGAGAGGCTATGTGGAAACCCTGTTGATTTCATCACTGGCTTTGGGAGATGACTGCAAGCCACTGGTTATAGAATGTATTCACTGGATTAGGCCCATATGCGTGGGCGAGCCAAGACCCAAAGTGGTAACAGCCCGGTTTATGAACTTTCTAAAAAAAGGAAAAAATACTCAGATGTGAGCTCAAGGCCCTATCGTATGTGGAAACATAAAAATTTCGGCCTTCCAAGATTACTTGTTGGAACAGAGTGCCAAGAGAAGGACATATGCACCTCAGTGTGTCAGAGATTGGAGGCAGCACAACTGAAATTTGCATTTTTTTATCCAGCTAAATTAAAGAGCCCCGAAGCAGCGCAACACACCTTGATTCCTCGTACCGGGGGTGTGTGTGTGTGTGTGTTTAACACCACCGAAACCAGATACACGGACAACTACTAGTACGGGAGGGCAGGAATCTGTGAATGATCCCTTGGGCAGATAGAAGAGCACTGAAGGCACGCAATGATGCACAGAATACTGGGACATGGGACATTGGACAGGGCTGCCCGAAATGGCCGCGTAATCCTGGAAGCCCTTCTCATTTGGGTCCAATACCTTTTTTTGATGTTGGGAAGTGATGAGATTAAAGCTGATGGATCCATGCATAATGGTAGGGCTCAACGCGGAACAGCAGGACTGTGTTAAAGAGATTTTGGCCCAGTAGTACTGCAATGAATGCCTGTAAGGCTACAAGGAAGATATGGACATTAGACATTGTACTGGGCTGAGCAGATGGGATGCCTGATTTGACCGTGAAACCCGGGGAGCCCTTATTTTGTTCTGTTTTGGACTGTACTTTTTTTCTGTGTTGGTTAATATTGTGTATGTCTTAATTGTTGTCTTCTGTTCGGTTAAGATGGATGGGACCCTCCCCAGAATGCCTAAGAACATTATTGGGAACCCATGGTTGCCCTAGCAAACTGACCAAGATTCCCAGATCTGGGATCTTAGTCGATTCAGAAAATGTAGAATAGTGTGGTGGGGTAAAGTGTTGTGGCGAATGGGTGTATGCATGTGATTGGCTTAGTATAAACAAAAGGTTGTTAGCAAAAGATGAACCTCTGGAGCTAAGTATAAAAATCATAGCGGACCCAAGGGTACGAAAGCAAAAGAACAGAATACAGTTTCAGGGGCGAGCTCTGGACTAGTTTATGTTTATTTGATTTGCTTAACTGCCCTTCACATGAGCAACAGGGTGGTGTACAAAATTAAAAAGAAAGATAAAACAGAGAAACAGAAATAAATTCCATAAAAATAAAGATGGTTAAAAGCAATCATGCCAAGGGAAGGGAGGGGGGCAAAGGGTGGAGGAGGAAAATAAGAAAAGGTCAGGGGACTGGCAGGTCAAAAGCAGTGTGGAAGAGATGTGTCTTTAGAAGAGTTTGAATGCAACATAAGAAGATTCCAATCTGAAGGGAGTTGCAGAAGGCAGGAATTATGAAGTAGAATGCAGATGAATGAGTGGATGACAGTTGGGCTTGGGAAACAATTGGTGTGATGTGAGGAATGTAGAAGTAAAGAGTCAGAGAGAGAGCAGGGAAGACCAGAGTGTAATGCACGGTGTATCAAACTGAGTAATTTTTATTGAAGACTGAACTTTACCAGGAGCCAGTGGTAACAGATGAGAAGAGGAGTGATATATTCGAAGTGAGAGATATGGGCGAGAAAGCGTAGCTACTCACCTGTAACAGGTGTTCTCCGGAGACAGCAGGAATCAGTCCTCACATATGGGTGATGTCGGCGCCAGAGCCCGCGCGGAGCAAATCCCCAGCTTTCAAAGAAAGCCTTTGGGAATGCTACCACGCATGCGTGGTCTCATTCCCACCCAAGGGTGCCATCTTGCTCAGTCTCCTTTCTTCTGCGGAGCCCACCAGACGTCCTGGAAAAAGTCGATTTTTTCAAGCATTTCTGCTCATCTCCAGTCTTGCGCCAGTACCTTTCCTGCCCTGACCTTGGTGCCTCGGTATCGGGGTCGATTCCTTTTTTACTCAAGTTTTCATTTTTCTTTGGGCGTCTTTGCACCCTTTTTTCTTTGCTGGCAGACTGAAGGGTCTTTGAACATGCTGGGGTTCTTTTTCCCCCATGGCTACCAGCGGGTTCAAAAAGTGCGCTCTGTGTGGGAAGATTATGTCCCTAACCGATACGCATGACTGCTATCTCCGGTGCCTCGACCCGGACCTATGTAAGAAAATGTCTTCGAAGGCCTTGAAAAGTCGCCAGCAGCAGCATGAAAATTTTCCCTGACTCCCCCATGCCTCCGAGAGCCAGGACCTCGTCTGACGCCTCGACGCCTCGGGAGGAGCACTCCGAACTAGAGCGTCATCGTGGGTCCTCGGAGAGGGGATCTCGCTCGAGGGAACCGAAGAGGAAGAAGAAACCCTCGAAGGTGGCGTCTCTGGATGGCTCCGATCGACCAGAATCCTCTCAGGGCGTCTGCTCGAGACGTCGGAGAGGGAGTGTCCAGCTAAGATTCCTCGGAAGGACCTGGTTGCGGATCAGCCTAGGCAAGTACACACTGTCCTCGTCGAGGATTCCCCTCCAGGGGAGCCAGCATAGGGCCCGTGTGCATTGGTGCCCACGCTGAAGGCTGCGGAGCTTCAGGGACTGGTGTTCAGGATGGTGGCTTTGGAGCGCAGTGTAACTGCCTTCTTGGACCAGTAGCGGGCGCTGTACGGCACGTCTGGTTCCTCTGCCCCAACCACCGGGCGTTCTACGTCGAAAACGTCCCCGGAGGCCAAGCCGATTGAGGCCATGTGGGCCCAGGTGGATCCTCGGCCGAGATCATGCGCGGCCTCCCGCTCGTCGGGGCCAAGGTTGTCACCAACGAGTCTGCCGGGTTCGGGGTGTGCGGCGCTGGGGCCCTCGAGGCATGAGGAACACTGCAAGTCTTCCTCAGCGGCCTCCGCTGGGAGACCGAGGATGAGTCCTCGAACACCCAATCATCACCGTGATGTCCCTTCCGATTCCCCGGTTTCTGAACCTCAAAGAAGGTCCCCATCGGAGGATATGGGCTTTTTAGACTTCGTCCAGGATATGTCCAAGGCCTTGGCTTTCCCGACGAAGTCTGAGGAGGATCCTGGAGCCGACGAGCTCGAGATCCTCTAGTATGAGGCTCCCCCATAGGAAACCTTCATGGTGCCCATTCCTCCCATCCTGGAACGGTTTATGCTCTGCATGTGGGCGACACCAGCATCGACGCCGGTGGTCAGTAAGCGGCTCAACTCGATGTATCGAGTCCGCCGGAGCCCTGGGTTTCAAAAGTCACAGCTTCCGCACAACTCCATGGTTGTGGAGTTGGCCATGCGTCGACTGAAGAGTCAGAAGACGCACTCCTCGGTGCCCCCCGGCAGGGATACGGACTGCTATGTTCCAGATAAGCTGAATGCGGTGTAGTTGGTATTGGGGAAGGCCGAGAAACAATACTGCAGTAATCAATCTTGGATAGGACTAGTGTAAGGAGTAAGGTAGTTAAGGAGAAGATGGAGAGGAAAGGATGAACAGCACGAATCTGAGGAAGTGAGAGAAAGAGTCGACATACCAAAGATGAGAGATGAACCTGAAAGGATAGGGTAGAGTCGAGAATAATACCGAGATACCGAAGGACATCAACTATCATGATGAGAGAACAGGAGAGAGAAGGGGCTAAGGTGGGTGTAGGACTGAAAAAGTAAACCACAGCGCTGCAGATTTGTGAGGATTAAGATGGAGGAAGTTGTCAGATAATCAAACTGAGATATTCAATAAAAAGGTCGGTGCAGCTGGGCTGATGTGATGAAGTAATATGTCGTCGTCTGTGTAGTAATGGGTGGAAAATCCATGCTGTTCTATCAAAAAGGCCGAGGGGATCAGAAAGACATTGAATAGGAGGGGTGCAAGTACAGAGTCTTGCGGAACTCTGCAAAGAAGGGGTAAAGAGGAGGAAGATGAATTACTTATAGAGACTGAAAAGGACCGCTGCGAAAGGAAGGAACAAAACCATTGAAGAACTGTGCCCCAAAGTCGCGCAACCGAGTTTGAAGTGTGATATGATCGACGAGATCAAAGGCCGAGGAAAGATCTAGAAAAACTGCTGAGATAGCACCCCGATCGTGTGATTGGCGAAGGCGGATGAGACCTGCCTGAAGATAACAAAAATAAATACAGTTTGCAATCCCAGAGGAAACGGTCTGTTTAGATACAGGTTTCCCTGGGTTGTTAGGTGTTAGGATTAAAGGTGACAAACAGCTAGGAAGACTGATGGAGCGGTCTGATAGCTTGCAAATAGTAAAGCGAAGTTCGTTGGCAATCTAACGAGTGCAGTGCTTGCTCAGGTGAATCCAGCTGAGCTGCTGAGAAGAACTTAGGAAGCACAATGGATTGGTTAAGTTGGAAACCGGAGACAATCTCAGGAAGAAACTAAGGAAGGGTACACCATAGTACCTTATCATGAAGGAACTGGGTGTAAGAGAGGTAGTGGACAAGAGCCTGGGGCTTGCTGACACGTCTTGCAGAGGTAATGACCATAAAAATGCTTTTCTAAGTGAGATGCTTTAGTGTCGCAGACCCCAGAGGCTCAAAAGGAGGCTTCACGAGTTCCGAGAGAACAACACTGAGATCCCACGCCAGAGCAGTAGGCTTCAGTGGAGGCTTGGTGTTCATTAACCCTTTCATGAAGCAATAGACTAGTGGATGTATAGAAATAGGTTTGCCATCCTCATTATGATGGGTCCCTGCTATGGCAGAGAGATGGTAACAAACGGACAAAGTCTGTAGTCCAGAGTCAGGTAAGTGAAGCAGATAGGTGAGAATATGGCTGATGGGGTCCGAAGCCCAGTGGGAGAAACGGGTCCATTTTCAACTATATGAGCACTGTGTGGAAGGGCGGTGAGACGCCTGGAGTATAGCTTGAAAATCAGTTGGCATGGGGCGAGCAACATCAGCTAGTCGGTCAGCTTCCAAGCGTCTAGAACAAGAGATTGCAGGTTGAGATGCAGGAGACGTATGTTCTGCTGTGTAAGGAGGAAGGGATGACGTGATAATGGCCAGGGGTCGTGCTGAGCCATGGCGAGGATATATGGTTACTACATCTGTCTGGGCCACTGAGAGGCAATGAGGATTAGAGTCGCCCTGTCTGCACAGACCTTGAGGAGGGTCCAGGGAATATGAGGGAACAGCAGAAAAGCATAGAGGCGGCGATTTGTCCAGGAGATGAGGAAGACATCCACTGCCCATCTGCACAAGCTGGGATGAAGGGAACAGTAGAGTGGACATTTGACGTCGTTGTCTGATGCAAAAAGGTCCACTTCGAGCATCCCCAAAACTTGAAAGATGGGGGATAGTACCGTGGGGTCCAGAGACCAATCGTGTGGGTCGAGGCGATGACTGAGGAAGTCTGCTAACTGGTTCTGGACTCCAGGAAGATAAACTGTGCTGAGGAAGACTCCAATGAATTGGGTATAAAACCATAGGTGGGCGGCTTCTTAGCAGAGCCGGAGGGAACCAGAGCCGTCATGTTTGTTGATGTAGAACATGGTGACCTGATTGCTGGTCTGTACTAGTATCGATTTGTTGTGGATCCAACAGCAGAAGGTCTGAAAGGCTGAGTAAACTGCATGGATCTCCAGCAGGTTGATGTGCAGAAAGGACTCTTTGTTGGACCAATGAGTCATGAGATTTATTTATTTAACAGTTTTTATATACCGTCTTTCTTCAATTCAAGACTGTTTACAATGAACATAACGTAACAGTGTGTCACAACTGTTTCACTACTGTTTTACAAAGAACGGAACATTTGAACATGCGTATATATGGTTGAGACAAGAACTTTTACCATGAGTATATATGGCTCAAACAAGGAACTATTTACATATTTACAAGTTATTAGGAGGGGTTGTCGGGGTAATCAGATAGGTAGAGGTATTAAGGGGTGAGAAGAGCAGGGGAACAAAGAGCATTGGGAGCAAAGGGCATTAAGGGGGAGAGTTAAGGTGGCAGGGAATAGTGTTCTTGGATGAGGTGGGTTTTGAGTCTCTTCCGGAATTCAGCATGGACAGAGCAGTTCCGTAATTCTCCTGGAAGTGCATTTCATAATGCAGGGCATAAAGGGAGAAGTTCCTGTTACAGGTGGTTTGCTTGCAGGTTTTCTTTAGTGATGGTATGTTCAGAAGGTTTTTAGTATTAGTGCGACGCGATCTAGTATTATTGTGATTGGATAGAAGCAATGAAAGGCATGGGGCAGATTCATTGTGAATGATTTTATGAATGAGAGTGATTGCTTTAAATTTTATTCTGTATAGTATGGGGAGCCAATGGAGATCATAGAGGATTGGAGTTATGTGTGAAAATCTAGGGTTATTTGTGATTAGCCGGGCTATTGTGTTTTGTGCCATTTGGAGGGGATGTATACTGTTTTTGGGAAGGTCCTGATAACAGCGTAGTTACTCACCTGTAACAGGTGTTCTCCAGGAGCAGCAGGAATCAGTCCTCACTTATGGGTGACGTCGGCGCCGACGGAGCC
This sequence comes from Ichthyophis bannanicus, assembly GCA_033557465.1. NCBI lineage: Eukaryota > Metazoa > Chordata > Amphibia > Gymnophiona > Ichthyophiidae > Ichthyophis > Ichthyophis bannanicus. The sequence continues at coordinate 254,891,220 of CM066044.1, forward strand.
CTCGCGGAGCAATTTTCCCCAGCTTTCAAAGAAAGCCTTTGGGAATTGCAGCGCGCATGCGCGGACGTCTTCCCGCCCGAGGGTGCCATCTTAGCCAGTCAGATGACATAGCTAAAAAAGACAGCATAAAAATATTTGCAAAAGATAAGCAGACGATTGCAACTCCAAGGGGAGGAGGGAGGGTAGTGAGGACTGATTCCTGCTGCTCCTGGAGAACACCAGTTACAGGTGAGTAACTACGCTTTCTCCAGGACCAAGCAGGAAGTCAGTCCTCACTTATGGGACTCCCAAGCTCAAGGCTACCGGAGACCCTAAGCACAAAAATGAGCTCCCTCTAGCTCAGCAGCACAGAAGGATAGAATCTTCGCTGAAGTATCACCCACCGGTAGCCCACATCCGGGATGGAGGGTAGGAGTTGCTCAGACCTCAAAGAGATTACGGAGGACTGCCTGTCCGAAAGCACTGTCCCTACGGGACTCCCTCTCGAGACAGTAATGGACCGCAAAAGTCTGGCTCGAAGACCAAGTAGCGGCCCGGCAGATGTCTGCCAGCGGAACAGAGCGGAGGTAAGCCACTGACGTGGCCTTTGCCCGAACGCAGTGAGCCGTGACTCGACTTTCTAAGGAGAGTCCGGATGCCCCATAAGCCCAAGAGATACAGTCCGCAACCCAGATGGACAGAGTACGCTTGGAGACCGGGAGCCCCAATTTATTGGGGTCAAAAGACACAAAAAGCTGAGCAGCTTTACGGTGCTCCCGCGTACGGTCAAGGTAGAAGTTCAATGCCCTTCTACAGTCCAGGGTATGGAGGACCGTCTCAGCTCGGCTGGAGTGTGGTCTGGGAAAGAAGGTTGGAAGTACCACCTCCTGATTGATGTGAAAAGGGGAGACCACTTTAGGCAGAAATTTTGGGTGAGTCCGTAGGACTACCCTATTCTTGTAGAACAGAGTGTAAGGGGGATCAGACAAGAGGGCCTGCAATTCACTTACGCGTCTAGCGGAAGTGAGGGCTATCAAGAACAGTGTTTTCCAAGACAGAAAACGGAGAGAACAGGTAGCCATAGGTTCAAAAGGCGGACAGGTGATCCGCTGCAAAACCACATTCAGGTCCCAGTCAGGCGCTGGCGGGCGCAGAGGTGGTTTAAGTAGAAGGAGACCTCGGAGAAACCTCGCTACGAGAGGGTCATTGGAGAGAGGTCTGCCGTCCACCGGCACATGATGTGCTGAAAGAGCACTGAGGTGAACTTTGACGGAGTTGGACTTAAGTCCCAGATTAGAGAGGTGGACAAGTACTGTAAGATCACCGACACCGGGCAGGAGAAGGGATCCTGAGACTGTTGGGTACACCAGACTGCAAAGCGACGCCATTTAAGGGCGTAGCATTTGCGGGTAGAAGGCCGTCGCGAAGCCAAGACGACCTCCTCCACCTCCGCCGGCAGGAGAAGGGGAGCAAGGACTACCCTCTCAGCAGCCAGGCCATGAGGTTGAGAGACCTGAGGTTGGGGTGCAGGAGGGACCCCTGATCCTGAGTGAGGAGATCCGGTTGCACCCCCAGAGGGATTGGATCCTCCACCGCCAGTTGCAGCAGGAGCGGAAACCACGGCTGCCTGGGCCAGCGAGGGGCCACCAGGATCATGAAGGCTTTGTCTCGGAGAACCTTGAAAAGAGTCCGAGAGACCAGCGGGATGGGAGGGAAAGCGTACAGAAGGCTCCCCGACCACGAGATCAGAAAGGCGTCCGCCACCACCCGAAGGGGGTGTGGCCGACGAGAGCAGAAGCGAGGAAGCTGCCGGTTGTGAGGACTGGCAAAGAGATCCACCGTGGGGAGACCCCACTTGAGGAAGAGCTTCTGAACCACCAAGGGATCCAGACGCCACTCGTGCGGCTGGAGGACCCTGCTGAGTTTGTCTGCAAGGCAATTTTCTTGGCCCGGGAGATAAACTGCCTTGAGGAGAATGCCGTGACTGACGGCCCAAGAGCAGAGCCTCTGTGCCTCCCGGCAGAGGAGGAAGGAGCCCGTGCCCCCCTGCTTGTTCACGTAGAACATGGCAACTTGATTGTCCGTCTGGACAAGGACGGACTGTTGGGAAGTCAGGTGGGAGAAGGCCTTGAGAGCCAGGCGGATCGCCCTGAGCTCCAGGAAGTTGATCTGCTGAGCAGACTCCCACGTGGACCAGAGGCCCTGAGTACGTGCCTCTTGGCAATGTGCTCCCCAGCCCAGGAGGGATGCATCGGTGGTCAGCACCCGGGTCGGCTGAGGTGACTGGAAAGGCATTCCGAATATCAGGTTCGGCTGCCAGAAACACCACCGGAGAGACGAGACCAGCGGCTCGGAAACGCGCACTAGGTCTGCTAGGCCGCCCGTGGCTTGTCGCCACTGCTGGCGGAGACACCATTGAGCAGACCGCATATTCAGGCGGGCATTGGGGGTCACATGGACGGTGGAAGCCATATGGCCGAGCAGTCTCAGGAAGCGCCTGGCGGAGACCAGGGGCTGGCTGCGAAAGCGGTCGGCTAGGTCCATGAGCCGCTGAGCCCTGTCGAGCGGTAGGAATGCTCGCGCCTGAGGAGTGTGCAGCCTTGCGCCGATGAACTCGAGATCCTGTGAGGGGAGCAAAGTGGACTTTGCGAACTTTATGACAAAGCCCAAGTGCTGCAGCAGAGTCACCGTGCGGCACGTGGCGTTGGTGACCTCCTGAGCGGACGCTGCTCTGATGAGCCAGTCGTCGAGGTACGGAAAGACAGAGGCCGTGAAGCCGGAGATGGGCCGCCACGACCGCGAGACATTTTGTGAAGACTCGCGGTGCGGAGGACAGGCCAAAGGGCAGTACTCGGTACTGGTAATGATTTCCTGCCACCACAAACCTTAGGTATTGGCGGTGGCTTGGGTGGATGAGGATGTGCGTGTAGGCATCCTTTAGATCCAAGGAGCATAGCCAATCTCCCTGCTGGAGGTAGGGCAGAAGGATTCCAAGGGTAAGCATTTTGAACTTCTCCCGCACAAGGAACTTGTTGAGGTTGCGCAAGTCCAGGATGGGTCTGAGGCCCCCTGTTCTCTTTGGTATCAGAAAATACCTTGAATAAAAGCCTTGACCTCTCAGGTGGTGTGGCACCGGTTCCACCGCCTGTTCCTGCAGAAGACCCGCTAACTCCTGAAGGAGCAACTCCCTGTGCAGAGGGGGGCGCGGAGGTTCTCCCGGAAAATAGGAGGGAGGGACCTGATGGAAGTGGAGAAGGTAGCCTTCCCGCACGACCTGAAGCACCCAGGCATCTGCGGTGATGCTGGACCACCTGTGGGCGAAGTGAACCAGCCGGCCTCCGGTGCTGGGAGGAACCAGCGGGGGGGGAGAGGCTATGCTGAGCGAGTCAAAAGCCCCCACCCTGCTGAGCAGGGGCTGGTGGTGCAGGCTTGGGGGCTTGCTGCCTACGGGACCCGTTACCCCGTCCCTTGGCCTGCTGGCCCTGTTGGGGAGCTGCAGGGGCCTGATAATGGGGGTATTGTTTGTAGGCAGCCGCCTTCCTCGGGTAAAAGGACTTCTTCCCCGAGCCCTTCTTTTTCTGTGAAGGGGCGGAGGTCTTCCTAGAAAGCCTGGTCCTGGTGAGAGTCTCAGTCTCAATTTGTGCAGCCTTTTCCGCCATGGGCTTGCCAAAGAGGTTTTCGCCTCGGCAGGGGACATCGACCAACTTGTCCTGCACCCAGGGCTCAAGGTCTGACGACTGAAGCCAAGCCTGTCGGCGGGCACCGATGCCGGCTGCGGCCACTCGAGCCGAGGCTTCAAAGCCATCATAGGCTGCTCGGGACATGAACTTTGAGCATTCCCGAATGCCAGTGGACAAGGCTAGGAACCTCCGCAAGGGCTCCTCGGAGAGACCAGCGGAGAATCCGGCTAGCTCTTTAGCCAGATCCCGGAGATACATGCCCATGTATAGCTGGTAAGTCTGGACACGACATGCGAGCATAGAGCCCTGGAAGCACTTCTTGCCAAGGCCATCCAGGTTACGGGCCTCCCTGCCAGGAGGCACCGAGGAGTGCATCTTCTGGCTCTTAAGACGATGCATGGCCGATTCCACTACCATGGAATGGTGTGGCAGCTGTGCCTTTTGAAAGCCAGGGCTCTTGCGGACCCGATAGATAGAATCGACCCGCTTGCTCAGGACCGGCGAGGAGGCCGGACTCTCCCACATGCGGAAGAGTAGTCGTTCCAGCATAGGAGGAACCGGCACAGTAAAGTGTTCCCTCGCGGGAGAGTCATACTGGAGGGCGTCGAGCTCTTCGGCTCGAGGCTCCTCCTCGGGATCCGCAGGGAAGGCCAAAGCCTTGGCCATATCCCTAACGAAGTCCGAGAACCGGGCATCCTCCGGGGGGGACTGCTTCCGAGGCTCGGACTCCGGTGAGTCCGATGGGACACACCGAGTCCGGAAAGAATCAGGTGACTCTTCCTCCTCAGACTCCCAGACCGACTCCGACGAGGACTCGGTGGGGTCGGCCCGGGCAGGGCGCGGCGCCAGCCGCCCCGACGGAGTCGGCGTCGGCGACCTCGGTCCCGAACGGGAGGCCGAGGGCGACCTCGACCGAGGATCGACTCGAGTTCTCATCGACTCGAGGATCGGCTCGGTCTCCGGGGTCGACTTGGACGTCGACGTCCCGGCGGTCGGGGCAGCGACGCCAGCGAAGCCAGCGAGCAGTGCCCTCTGCTGGTCCATGAAGGCAGACAGTCTGCTCTCCAAGGCCGTCAACCTGAGTCCGAGCTCAGGTGACCCAGCAGCCCCCGACTCGGGCCCCGACGGCGTCGGGCCCGACGTCGGCTGTCGCGGAGGCGAGTCCAGAAGGACCACAGGACTTACCCGGGCAGGCATCTCCGACTCCAGGCGAGGTCGCTTCGGGACGTGTTCCTTCTCCAAGGACCCGGGGCGGCTGTCGGGGCTATACGACCTGGCCCTCGCGGAACCAGGAGCGTCCACCGACGCCGCCCTCGCGGGTTTTTCCTTCCGACGATGGTCCCCGGAGGGAGAACCCCGGTCGGAGGAGCTCCGGTGACGGTCCGAGCTGGAGCCTTTCGACACGGAGGCCTCCGACGAGGTCCGGGTACGGCTGGGGTCAGCGAAGATTCTCTCACGCTGATGCCGCCGACTTCTCAACGCCTTTGAGGACAGTTTGCTGCAGGGCCCACAGATCAGTTCCTCATGATCCGGGCCCAGGCAGCGGAGGCAAAAGTCGTGTGTGTCGGTTAGTGACATATTTCGGTCACACCGACCACACCGCTTAAACCCACTGGCAGCCATCGGGGGAAAAAGGGCCCCTGCGAGGTCAAAGGACCGGGCTGCCAGGGAAACCGAAAACGAAAGCTGACTAAGTCAGAAAAACCGAAAAAAGTGAGAGGACTCGAGACCGGCGTCGCGAGTCCGGGCGGGAAAACGATCGGCGTCGAACCGAAAGAAAAAAGGATAAAATAAAGAAGAAAATCAACTTTTTCGCGGGGACAAGACGGGGACGTCTGTAGGGCTCCGCGGAAAAAAGAAGACTGGCTAAGATGGCACCCTCGGGCGGGAAGACGTCCGCGCATGCGCGCTGCAATTCCCAAAGGCTTTCTTTGAAAGCTGGGGAAAATTGCTCCGCGAGGGCTCCGTCGGCGCCGACGTCACCCATAAGTGAGGACTGACTTCCTGCTTGGTCCTGGAGAAATAAGATTACAGTAGTCAAGGGTAGGTGTGGTGAGGGCTTAGCAGACAGTACGAAAAGAGTCAGGGTTTAAGAGTGATTGGAAGTTTCTAAGAGTTCGTAATTTGGCATATATTGTGTTTGAAGTTCTTCTTATCTGTTCACAGAATGTGAGGTTCTGGTCAAGAATAAGGCCAATATATTTGCTTAGATTTTTTATGGGGAGGGTGAAATCACCAAGGGTGAGAGTTGTCGGAGGAGTGTAAGAGGTGTTGGTGAATATTTGGAGAGCTTCTGTTTTTGATTGGTTGATTAATAGATTGTGATGACTGAGCCAAATCCTTAAATTTGTAAGGCATTTGCTTATAATCGTGAAGTCGGGGTTTATTATATTGAAAGGAGTGAAGAACATGATGTCATCTGCTTATAATGGATTCCATGGTTTTGGAAAATCTTGCATATGGGATGAAGGAAGATGTTAAACAGGAGAGCGGATAAGCTGGATCCTTGGGGAACTCCTTGTTTTAGTATGAACGGTTGGGGATGTGTTACCTATGCAAACCTGTTGTCTTCTGTTTTCTAAGTAGGAGTGGAACCAATTCAGAGATGTGTTTCTGAGTCCAATTTTGTAGAGTCTATCTAAGAGTTGGTAGTGGGGAAGTGAGTCAAAGGCTGAGGATATGTCGAGAAATATGAGCAGACATCCCTGACTGGGATTCTGGGTGTATAAGGTCACAGTGTCTAAAAGTGATGTGATAAGGGTTTCAACTCCGTGTTGGAAAGTATCAAGGGGGGAATGATCATCTATGAAGTTCTGAAGTTGGATTTGGACTATTTTTTTCGGTTATCTTTGCGAGAAAGGGGATGCTTGAGATGGGTCTTGTGATAAGGAAGCTTATCATAGCTCAGGAAGGAGCCATAGAAAAGGTGAAGTGACTCTTAACAAGCAACCTGTCAGTTCTGGTAGAAATAAGAAAACAGAATTTTGCCATAAAAGACTACCAGTCCTAGAATGCACCAGGTTTCCAACAGCCATTAGAGGAGCTGAAGTGGGGAAACGTGTGTTCAATCAGGAGGGCTATGAGGTAATCCCTAAGCACTCATCTCAAAGGGCAGGGCCTGATTCAGCACAGCTGCGCTGTGTTAGGGAGGAGCACTCATCTAGGCAGAATAAAGGTATAGTTTATTCTACAGATGACTATCTTCATGATCACCTTGGATATCCAGAGAAGGATCATCAGTTTCATCTGAAGGATCATCAGAAGCAGAAGCCAAACCGGACGGACAGAGAGGGAAAGAGACCCTCTGGAAGAAAGAGGAGAAAAGCCTTTGAGAGGTCTAGAAGAGTCCAAAGCAGTACGTATACTGGGAGGTATTCCAAGGGCCAGCATACACCATTGGACTGGGGAAAGCCAGAGGAATGGTGCTGCAGAGCTAGGAATCTCCAGACGCTACCTGTGAGGGAGACGGCTGCACGTGGAAGGGACCCTAAGACCCGTGCCAGAAGGTATGTGAAGAGAGATCCAGTGTCCAGGGATCTGGATTGGAAGGCTGGACATAAGAACTGGACTACATACTGGCCAGGCTATATAGAGAGGAACTCTAGGAGCAATGGAAGCTCAGGTATGAACACTGATCTATGCCCTAGCTATAACCTTGAAAGACAGCAGGGAAACAAGTATTCTCCTGAAAGTGCTCCATTGAGAGATTCATCTGTGCCAATCCATGATATTGAACCTATGCTTGTTGAAGATGGGGAAATGATTGCAGATGAAGAATGTGTTTATATGGATTGCTCTCTATCAAAACTCCGTTGGTAACTTTCTGTTATAAAGTACAGCAACCATCACAAAGAAATACAAATTTGTTCTTTAATCTACTCAGAAAAGCTCCTGAAGCAGGATTTGACCCACACAGTAGAAAGCAAGCCAGCTAAGGGGTTTCAGCTGGATAACTGCTAGCAATTAAGCCTTACCTAATTGCTTGTGAGCTAGGAGAGAATCACTTCTGAATCTAGGTGGGAAATAATCAGAAGTTAACCTGAAAAGAACAGTTTGTTTCTTGCTTTGTGGCTTTTCATTTGTTGTTTTCCTGATTTTGACTTTGTTTTTCCAAGTTGATACTGAAAGCAAGTAACCTGATTTATGTGCTACCAAGCATATCTGTGTTGGGAGAAATAACCCCATAAATAAATATCTTATTGGCTTTACCCAAGAGCACAACTAAATTATTGTCAGCAGCTGTGTCTGGTGTGAATGAACTACATTGCCCACAATACCTTGCAAATCATATAGATATATGCACTTGCCAAGACTGTGAAGATTCTCACCCAGGCAGCCATCTGACAGTCTGTAAGAAGTAGGTAAGGCAGGGTCTAGTTTCGATCCTTTTAGGATGGGGCGGATTGAGGCACGTTTTAGAGGTGTTGTGACAGAGCCAGTTTGGAGGGAGGCTTGTACTGTGTGAAGTATGTAAGTGCTGATGGAGCCTTTTGTGGTCTTCAACCAGGATTCAGGGCATGGATATAGAGCAGAAGTTGAGGCACTGAGATCTTTGATGACCTTGGTTATGTTCTCTAATGTGAGGGGATCAAATTCACTCCAGGTATCTGAAGGGGATGCAATATTGTGATGATATATTGGTTGGGGGTTAGTTAAAAGGAAGGGTGGGTGGAATTTTGAGCTGAGATAGTCAGCTATGGTTTGTGGGGTTATTTTAGGTATCTGGTCCTGTTGAGGAGGTTCACTTATTAAGGATTTGGTGATGGAAAAGAGTTCTCTGGGTTTATTTAGGGAACACTTGATTATATTTTTGTTGTATTCTCTCTTGAGTCTGAGTGTTTCTGAGCAATAAAATCTGAGTTTTTCTGTATAGCTGATTTGTGCGTTTGGGTCATGGGAACATCTCCAGCGACGTTCTAGTCGTCTGAGTTCTCTTCTTAAGTCTCTTAGCTTGGTAGAATACCAAGGAGCTCTTTTGCGTTGCTTTTGTGAGAGTTGTTTGGGAGGCAGCAGTGCAGCAGTGGTAAAGATTTCATTCCATTCATTAATGTGGAAGTCGAGATTCGTTTGCTTGTTGTTGAGTAGCTCCAATGAAGGAATGACTTGTTCAAGGAAGGTGTCAGCATTGAATTGTTTGAATTTGCGGGTATGTTGGGCTGGGGTAGCTTGTGGTCTTTTGTGTGAGGGGTAGAGAAAAGAAAAGAGGATGAGTGAGTGGTCTGACCATGGTATTGGGTGGATGGTGTGTACGATCTGCCTGTTGGCTAATGTATGTTGTGGAATGAATATTAGGTCAAGAATGTTGCCTTTAGTGTGGGTGGATGATTTTATGATCTGGCAAAAGTGTAGGGCGTCCATCGCTTGGAGGAATGCGGTGGCTTGTTTCTGAGAGGCTGAGTGGAGATTAAGGTCTCCTAAGGTCATGAATGGTTGTGAGTTGGGTTGGGGGGTACAAGCTGCCTCAAGCATCGTGGAGAGGTCAGTTGTGTCAGTCTGAGGCACCCTGTAAAAGAGGTGTAATGAGAGGGTAGGGTTGGAGACTCTGATGGAATCCATACCTGGGGTGGAAATGGAATTGACTGTAGAGAAGTGTAGGTCAGATCTTGAAATTACAGTGACTCCACCACCTCTGCTGGTTTTTCTGTTACAAATATTGATTGAGTAAATGGTGGGACAGAGTTGGTTTATTAGTACAGAGTTGGTTTCATGGAACCAAGTTTCTGTGAGACACAGGATAGCCAGGTCATGGTCAAATATTAGGTCTGCAATTAGGGGAATCTTGTTCTTAGCTGAGAGGATATTAAGCAGGGTACATTTAAGGGGAGGTTGCAGGTAAGTCTGAGGGAAAAGTGACGGTGAGGTTGGGAATGGTGGAGATTTTTTTAAGGTTGCAGTTCCGGTTGTGATGGTTTGTGCGAGTGTGTGGTAGACAATTTAGTGTGTGCGGGTATCTTAACGAGTGGATTATTGGGACTGCAGCACTGTGCTTCACTATCAAGGCATATGAGAGGAGGGATGAGGTAGTGTATAGTAAGAGAGGCAGGTCCATAGGGTAGAAGAGTGGAGTTTGGGTGGCTCCATATTGGGGTAAATTAGTGCGTGAATTGGAGGGGAGGGGAGGGGAGGAAAGGAGTTCAGGTTACAAGGCTGCTGTGAATTCAATGAGGTCAAGAGAACAGCAGTGCATTGATGAGGTGGTCTGGCAAAGGAGAGTGCAATTATCTTAGTATAGTTTTTAGATATAGATGGTATAGAACTGTGATATTTGTAGCATACAGTTATGGCCAGAGGTAGAATACTTGAATAACTGGTTTTGTATCTGGCTCAGGCATAATTTAATATATAATCTAATAGTATAATAGCATGCAGTATAATAGCAGGTAACGTTACAAGGCAAGTTTCCGAGGTTGCAATTAGAATAACATACCTTTAGTTATGTTGTGTTGCACCTACAATCCACGCCTAAGGGTCACGGCCAAAGGGCCCTCTGGCGAGGCCCTCAGGCACAGGCCCCCCAGGCACGGGTGCGCCCTTTGGCGCTGCTAAATTTAAGTCCTGCTTGGCCTTTAGTGCAGGGAGCGGGAGGAGTCTCCGATCTGCTCCCTGTGCTGGATGCCGATTGGGCTGACTGGAGGTGGACAGCCGCTGGTTTTTGCATCCTTTGGCACTGCTGAATTTAAGTCCTGCTTGTTCACGCCTGATGGGCCTTCGGTGCAGGGAGTAAGAGATGAGCATCCCAGCCCATATGTGAGGCATCTGTAGTTAGAGTAAGCTGATGCGGGGGTTGCAGGAACAGACTTCCCGCGATGAGGCTAGATGGAAGCGTCCACCATCGCAGGGACTGATGCAACAGTTGATTTTGTCCACAGACTGAAGGGATTGAGTATGCTGATTCCAGTTGAGCCTGATATGCCACTGGAGCAGGCGCATGTAAAGACATATGAACAGAATTCATGTGCACTGAGGCTGCCATGTGCCCTAAGAGGTGTAAGATGTTGCGAGCTGAACTTGTTGACAAGTTAGCAGCTGGGCACAGAGTTGATGGAGGATGGTTACTCTGTTGGGTGGTAGGAAGGCACGAGCTATAGTGGTGTCTAAGCAAGCCCTATGAAATCCAGAATTTGGCTGGATTTGCACTTGGACTTTTGGAAGTTGATGATGAAGCAGAGTTGCTTCAGGAGTAAGATTGTCGTGTGAACTGACTCCTGAATTGAGGCCTTGTCGGGTCCTGAAACGAGCCAGTCGTCCACATAAGGGTAAACACACTTGTTTGTGAAGGTGCGCCGCGGCAACCGCCAGGCACTTTGTGAAGACTCTTGGAGCTGAAGAGAGACTGAAAGGCAGAACCTTGTACTGGTAGTTCTCTGACCTGAAGCGGAACCTGAGGTATTTCCAATGACGAGAGTGGATGGGAATATGGGTGTATACATTCTTGAGATCCAGAGAAGCAAGCCAGTCAGCCTGCTGCAAGAGATGCAAAATAGCAGTGAAGGATGCCATCATCTTTTCTTTCTTGATATAGATATTGAGCTCCCAAAGATAAAGTATGGGACAAAGGTCTCCCATCTTTCTGGGAATAAGGAAGAACCGGGAGTAGAAGCCATGGTTTTGATCCGGTTCTGGTACATGCACAATTGCATGGCTGTGGAGCAAAGACATTATCTCTTCTGCTAGAATGGGTAGGTGAAGAGGAGGAATCTTGCTTGGAGTGGGTAAACCCTGAGGGGAGGGGTGGTCGTGAAATCGAGCTTGTAACTGGATGAAATGATGCTGAGGACACAGAAGTCTGTGGTGATGGACTGCCAGAACTCCTGTAAGTGTTGGACTCGCCCTCCTACAAGTAGATAGTCAAAAACTCGGGTCGTCTTGGTTGCTTGCATCGAGGCGACAGCAGGTTGTTTTTTGTTTCTTTCTCTGGGGCATTGGGTATAAGCAGACACAGGCTGACATTGTGGTGGAGGCTGAGGATAAGGCTGAAAATCCCACCAAGAGTAATATTTATTTATTTATTTATTTCCAGTCTCTTTTATACCGCGCTATTCAACATCAGCGCGGTTTACAATTAAAACATAGAACTACACATTTCCTTGGGTACTCTGTGTTTACAATGAACAGGGAATTAAAACTTGGATAACATGGGGTAACTATATACAATCTTGCAGCATGGTGTGGTTCACCTCATTGGTCTAGCCATAGGAGCTTTGTGTTGTATCTGTGGATGGGGCTGCTGCGGCAATGTCTATCGGGAAGTACAGGAGGAAGAGGTGGTGCTTCAAGGCTTTCCTAAACTGGAGTAGGTCGGGAATTGCACAGATGTTGGGGGGTAGTGTATTCCAGCATCTGGGCGTGCAGAGTTTGAAGGCCCTACTTGCTGTTGACTGGGTGCAATGGGTTATTGATTTTGGGACTGTAAGTGTATTGAGTGCCACTGATCTTCTGGACCTGTTGGAGGGAGTGGTCTGGATTAATTCAGATAATGATGAGGATGAAAGCCCATTGATAGCTTTGAAAGTTAGCAGTAGGGTTTTGTATTTGAGTCTGCTATGTACTGCTGGAAGTACCGGTAATGCTATGTTCTCCTATATTGAGGACGGTGGGACTGCTGAGCTAACTCCTGTGGTTGGGCTGAGAGTTCCCACACTGTGTAAGAGTGGTCTTTGACTTCTGATTCAGTGTCCTGCACTTTAGGACCAAAGAGGCTATCTCCCTGGCAGGGAGCATCCGCCAAACAGTCATGAATTCGCATACTCTAAACTGGATATTAGGTGACCTCAACCTCTCAGTCATTCAGGACAGCCACACCAATGCCTTTATTGATGCTCTCAGTGATCTAGGCTATGTTCAACTTGTTGATACCCCTACCCATATAAAAGGCAACTCACTTGATCTTATCTTTGCACCACAAACAGCCCTCACACATTTGCACCAGTCTCACCTAAATGTAAGTGCGGTTCCCTGGTCGGATCACTTCCTGATAAGATTCCAGATTCCAATTTGCACCAACTCCTCCAAATCCATACCTGAAGATAAACCCATATCAGAACATTTAAAGCGCTTCCACCCTTTTAACAGAGAAGATATTCTAAAGAGGACACAGAATCTATTTGACCCTCCTCTTCAAAGCCTCGATGACATGGTCGCCGCTTGGAACTCAAGCCTAGATGCCGTGATCCACTCACCTACCACGAACAAAGCACCACATAAGAAAAAGAATGCCCCATGGTACTCCCAAGAACTACGTAATTCGCTCCTTCAACTCAGACGAGAGACGCTGGCGACGATCAAGAACAGCTGAGAGCCATGAGGCATTCACAGCACAATTAGGAAAACATCGGTTATCTGTAGCATCAAGTATGAAACAATATCATGCAAAAAGACTACAACGCTCCTTGAACAAACCCCACGAGCTTTTCCAAATTGTGAAATCTCTAGAAAAGGAGCCATCTCAAGAGAACTTACCCTACCCAGACTCACAAGAATATGCTTATTACTTGCGTAAGAAAAGTAATCAGCTTGCCCAACCTGCTAAGACCCCCATACCAGCCAGCCTACCTTTCTCCATCCCACAACCTCCTCTTGGTCATTTCTTGAGTGGGTCCCAACACACTATCACATCATTTTCTACTCCATCTGACAGTCATTCAAGACACCATCCTAAACATAAACACTACAACAGCACCCTCCGATCCATGTCCAGCTCCCTGGATAAAGGCCCTGGGTGCCGAGCTCAGCCCATTCCTATCCAAATTGATTGATGTATCATTCTCTACTGGAACATTCCCTCGAAGCCTGAAACAGACTGCTATCAGACCACTCCTAAAAAAACAGTAAGTTGGACCCTTTGATGATGGAATCCTACAGGCCTATCTCCAGCATACCTCTCCTATCGAAAATCATTGAAAAGATTACCCAACGCCACATAGATACTAATGCACCCCTGCATCCCTGCCAGCATGGATTTCGCGAAGCACATGGTGTTGAAACATTACTCACAACCTTATTCAACACCATAACCTTAGGTCTCGATAACATCAGACAAGGCTTTGCACTAATCTTCATGGACATTGCCGCCGCATTCGACACCGTAAACCATGAAGTTCTCCTGCTACGCCTCAGAGAGAAGGGAGTTCACGCTTCAGCTTTGTCATGGTGCGCTTCATACCTCACTGATCGCTGGCAACATGTCCGTTCTGGCCCCTCCAACTCCAATTCCTTCCCCCAAACTAAAGGTGTTCCACAGGGCTCATCTCTATCCGCCTTGCTATTCAATGTCTATATGCAACCCATTTGTGATCTCATCCAATCATTTAATATCAACTGCCTGGTCTATGCTGACGACGTCTTGATGTACATGCCAATTTCGACAGAACATCTTGAACTATCCCCATTTATCAGGTGCTTTGACGCTGTCACAGACTGGCTAAATGCACAAATGCTTAAGTTAAATTTCAAAAAGACAGAAGCCCTCTTCGTCACCAGGAATCCGGCTTTTACTCCACCCCTGTCTATCAAGGTTCGCGACGCAGAGATCATATGCAAGACTACAGTAAGATACCTAGGTGTAACGCTTGATCAGCAACTTAATATGAAGGCTCATATCAAAAACATAACAAAGTTGGTCTACCATAAAATCCGGACCCTCCGCAATCTGCATCAACTGTTAGAGTCTGATGACTTCCGAACTGTCTTTCAGGCCCTAATAATGCCTCACTTTGACTATGCCAATGCGATCTTGTATGGTCTACCTAAGTGCACGACTAACCCCTTACAACTTGCAATGAATTCAGCTGCAAGAACCCTTCATGGAGCCTCAAGAAGTTCTCATATTACCCCAATACTAAAACAATTGCACTGGCTACCCATACAAGCCAGGATCTCATTCAAGATCCTAATTATGACCCATAAAGCCTAATTTCAATCACACCTCCCAATCGAGCAAGGAGATCGAATGCCGCTAATACTCTCATATTACCTAAGGCAAGCACGATGTGTTCTCAATTCACTAGATCCAGAGCCTTCTCCTTCTTTGCTCCATCCTGCTGGAACGCACTACCAGCAACTATCAGAACCATCAGTGAACTCTCCCAATTTAGGAAGGCACTGAAACGTCACCTCTTTCTTCATCACTACGATGTTGCAGTCTTCCCCCCACACCGACCCACTCTCACATCTCAATGCAGCACCTCAAACTCATGCACGTCACATTCCCAGACTGATCACTCGCAATCACACCTTCCCCTCCAACCACCATGAGAAACTTATGCAGTGCCGCATAACTCATTATATTGTTGCATAAAGTAGACTGTATTTATTCATCGTGTCTCCTTGTTAAGGGACTGGTTATTTATACCCTATTTTTCCTGTTATACCTGCTTAATGCATACCCAAGTTTAATTTTCCTGTTTAATGTATACCCAAGTTATTATACCTGTTTCACTGTAAGCACAAATCACGAAATTGAGATGTGCAACTCTTATGTTCATTGTAAACCGCACTGATGTCGAATAGCGCGGTATAAAAGAGACTGCAAATAAATAAATAAATAAATAAATGAATGAAGAGCCTGAGTTAAAAGCATCATATGTAGCTCGAATTATATGATAGAGGGACTGTTGTAGATTGTCCTGAAGAGTCTGAGCATCTATCACAGGAGATGTAGCAGGGTCTGGCATTTGCAAGAGAAGGCTATGATGATATTCTAGTAACTGAAGTTGGTCACAAGTACCTGGCAGGTTCGCAAAAAGGCACAATGCTCCAGGTTCCACAATACTCATCCTGGCGTAAGCAGTAGATTTCCTAGGTCCTATTCAATAATGGTTTATGAACCTTTCCCTCCAGAAACTTGTCCAAACCATTTTTTAAACCCAGCTACACTAACAGCTTTTACTATATCTCCTGGTAAAGAATTCCAGAGTTTGATTACATGTTGAGTAAAAAAATATTTTCTCTTATTAGTCTTAACGGCTTACACTAGCTTCATTCTACCTTTTGATGGCATAAACAACGGATCTTTGTTTAACCCGATCCACTCCATTCATTAATTTATAGACCTATTATATCTCCCCCTCAGCAGACTCTTTTCCAAGTTGAAGAGCCCTACCTTATCTAATTCTGCTATATACTTTTTAAGATACAGCTACCAGAATTGCACACAATATTCAAGGTGTGGTCGCTCCATAGAACGATACAAAGGTACTATATACTCTTTGGTTTTATTCTCCATTCCTTTCTTTATGATTCCTAGCATTCTATTTGCTTTCTTGACTGACACTGCATACTGGGCAGAGGCTTTCAACGTCTAAATCTTTTTCCTGGGTGGTGGTTTCTAAATGGTACCTTGTATCATGTAACTTCCTGTTCTTTCCTAGGTGCAAAACTTTGCAGTTGTCCACATTAAATTTCATCTGCCATTTGGACACCCAGTCTTCCAATTTATCAAGGTCCTCTTGCAATTTTTCACAATCCTCTTGTGTTTTAATAAATTTGAATAATTTTGTATCGTGTACAAATTTGATCACCTCACTTGTTATTCTCATTTCAAGGTCATTTATGAATATGTTAAAAAGCAGTGGACCCAGCACAGATCCCCATTTACTTTTCTCCACTGAGAAAGTTGGCCATTTAGTCCTATTCTCTGTTTTCTATCTTTTAACCAGTTCCTGATCCACAATACTACACTGCCTCCAATCCCATGACTTTTTAATTTCGCCAAGAGTCTCTCATGAGAGACCTTGTGAAATGCTTTCTGAAAATCCAAATACACTATAGCTACCAGCTCACCTTTGTCTACCTGTTTATTCACACCTTCAAAAAAATATAACAGTTTAGTAAGACAAGACTTTCTTGGCTAAATCCAGGTTGGCTTTCTCCCATTAAATCATGACTATATATGATCAATAATTTTATTTTTAATAATGGTTTCTACCATTTTGCCCAGTACTGACATCAGGCTCACCAGTCTGTAGTTTCTCGGATCACCCCTGGAACCCTTTTTAAAAATTAGCATTACATTGGCCATTCTCCAATCTTCAGGTATTATAGATGATTTTAATGATAGTTCACAGATTACTAATAGTAGGTCTGCAATCTCATATTTTAATTCTTTCAACACCCTTGGATATATATACCATCCAGTCCAGGTGATATTACCCTTCAGTTTATCAAATACTTTTAATAGATCTTCCCAGTTTATCAATATTATTTTAATTCCTCTGATATAACACTTTTAAATACCATTTCAAGCATGAGCAACTTCCCTACATCTTCTTCAGTAAAGACTGAAGCAAAGAATTCATAGTCTCTCTCCACTATGGCCTTGTCCCCACCTGGCACCACCCTTTACTCTTCTATCATCCAATGGTTCAACTGATACTCTCACAGGTTTTTTTTAATGCAAATCTACTTGAAAAGGTTTATTATGCATTTTTGCTTCCATGGCTAGCCTTTTTTCAAATTCTCTCTTTGCCTGCCTTAGCAATGCCTTGCATCTTACTTGCCATTGCTTATGTAGTTTCCTGTTTTCATCATTTGGCTCCTTTTTCCATTTCCTGAAAGATGCTTTTTTTTGGCAGAAATAGCCTCTACTAGCAGTTTTTTTGGCCTTCTTTCCACTTTTCTTAAAGCATGGAATACATCTGTTCTGGGCTTCCAAGATAGTACTTTTAAACAATACACATGCTTTATGTAAATCTTTAACCTTTTAAGCTGCTCCTTTTAGTCTTTTCTTAACTAATTTCCTCATTTAATCATAGTCTCTCTTTTGAAAGTTAAAAATAGTGCTGTGGATTTCCTTGCCATCCTTCTTTCATTTACTAAATCAAATGCAATCATGCTATGATCACTATTGTCAAGTGGCCCCAATACCCTTATCTCTTACACCACATCCTTGCATGCCACTTAGGTCCAAAATAGCTTCCCCTCTTGTCGGTTCATGAACCAGTTGCTCCAAGAAGCAGTCATTTATTTCATCTAGAAACTTTAGCTCCCTGCTATGTCCTGCAGTGACAATGACCCAGTGACAATGACCCAATCAATACTATTATTGTGTTATAACTTTTGCTAGTGTCCCTGATTTTTTTCAGCATTTCATCATCGATCTGTTCATTCTGGCCATGTGGTCGGTAGTACACCCCCATTGTCATTGCCTTCCCTTCCCAATCCATAGAAATTCTACAGTGTATTTTGTTTCCTGCAAAACTTTAATCCTATGTGACTCAATTCCCTCTCTAACAGAGCACAACCCCTCCACCAATTTGATCTACTCTGTCATTGCAATATAGTTTGTACCCAGGTATCAGTGTCCCATTGGTCTATGTTTATTAAGTCACTTGATATACCGCTCCTTCATAATACCAGGGCGGTTGAGATACCAATCATATCTAACCCCTCATTTAGAGCTATATATTCTAACTCTCCCATCTTATTTTTTTAAGACGTCTAGCATTTGCACACATGCATTTTAGAGGTTGTATTTCATTTATATTGAACCAGTTATCAGTTGATAGGGGTAATTTGGAATCTTTCAGCTCTGTACTTAAGGGCATCTGGGTTAGTTTTATCTTTATTGGAACTTCTCTGTTGGGATGTCCTAACTTCCCTCTTTTGCTAGTATCCTTTAAGGATACATTCTTCCAAACCATACGCTCTTGGGTGATTGTCGGCTTTCTCCTATTATCTAGTTTAAAAGCTGCTCTCTCTCCTTTTTAAATGTTAATGCCAACCCAGTTAAGGTGGAGCCCATCCATTCAGAAGAGTCCCTCTCTTCCCCAGAATGTTGCCCAGTTCCTAACAAATCCAAACCCCTCTTTCTTTGCACCATCGTCTCATCCACACATTGAGATTCCGGAGCTTTGCCTGCCTGCCTTTGGGGTCCTGTGCGTGGAATGGGAAGCATTTCAGAGAATGCTACCTTGGAGGTTCTGGATTTTAACTTCCCACCTAAAATCCTAAATGTGGCCTCCAGAACCTCCTTCCCATTTTTTCCTGTCATTGGTACCAACATGTACCAAGACAGCAGACTCCACCCCAGCACTATCTAAAACCTTATCTAGACGATGCGTGAGGTCCGCTACCTTCGCACCAGGCAGGCATATTATGAGGTGATCCTCACATCCACCAGCCACCTACATGCCTAATGATCGAATCAACCAATGTAACGGCCGTCCTAACCCTTCCCTCATGGGCACATGGCCCTGGAGAAAGTTCCTTGGTGAAAGAAGGGTTTACATCACCTGGAGGACAGGTCTGAGTTAAAGGATTATTTCCTGCCTCACCAAGGTGATCCTCTCCTTTCTCATGACCTCTCTCTTCCATGGCAACTGAGAGGCTGCCAGACTGGAGATGGGGCTTCAATAATCGTCTCGTCTATATACCTCTCTGACTTCCCTATGTCCTCCAAGTCTGCTACTCTAGACTCCAGAAATCACACTCGTTCCCTTAGGGTAAAAAGGTCCTTGTACCTAGGGCACATGTAAGACCCCTCACCAACTGGGAGAAAATCATATATGTGATACTCAATGCAAAAGAATGGATAACCCCATCTCGCTGCTGGACTGCTGTATGCATCTTATTTTGAAAGTTCTGTTTAGCTATTTGTTTGAAGTTACCAGGGATACTTGCACTAATACAACTATACCAAATAAGCTTAAGGGATTTTGTTGACCTCACAATTAATTAATTTCAGGGCTTTAATTCATCTATTCTTGGTGAGGATAACCAATGCAGGCGTGCTCCAGACTGATAGAAGATGATCCTGCAAAACCTGAGGAACAGGCAGGGCTAAAACGTCTTTAGGAGTGCTACAAACCCGCAAGCTGGATTGGAAATCTCTCTTATTTGTGGGGGTCAGAGTCACTAAGGGTCAATGCTCTAGAGACATTTTGGAGAAATTTAGGGTAGGAAAAATCCTCCGGGGGTTCATGCTCCACTGGGTTGATGAAAGACAGTGTGATCAGGAGTGGAAGAGTGGCCTAGTGGTTGGGGCAAGGTACTTCAGGCCGGAAGGTCGGGGGTTCAAATCCCACTAGAGGACAGCAACCTTGGGCCGGAAGGACTGGGGTTTCTAGTCCCATAGGTGCTCCTTGTGGTCTTGGGCAAGCTACTTAACCCTCCACAGCCCATGTTCCCTGTAAAATAGTTATCTCCGAGTTATAATGCCCTGTTCAATGTAAACCGCACTGATGCAGAATAGCGCAGTATATAAGAGAATGTAAATAAATAAAAAATAAATAAAATGTCAACATCTCCCGAAAGGGAGAAAGCTGTATCCCACTGGTGGCGTATGGGGGACTTGCATTGGAGTAAGTGTCATCACCTACATCCCCAGGATCTTAGCAATCCAGAAGAGATGAGGGTCCTCTTGGAGAAATCGGTGGAGGTTGATATGAAGGAACCTCTGAAGATGATAATTGATCTGAGGAGCAGCCCCTAGGAGAGCTGCGCTGTCCTGAACGAAATGGCATAACAACTGTATAAGAAGTTCACTTGAGAAAGACTGATCCTCCAGCGGAGGAGCTGAAGGAGACATGGTTGGAGTGTTGTCTCGGTCTCTTATTTATTTATTTATTAAACAGGTTTTTTTATACTGCTTTATCATTTCAGTCTAAGCGGTTTACATTGTAACTTAAACTTGCTAATTTACATTAAACAGGGACATTGATAACTTGGATTTTTCTGAGGCAATGGAGGGCTAAGTGGCTTGCCCAAGGCCACAAGGAATGCTGTGGGAATCAAATCCTGGCCTCTTGGTTCCCAAACCAGTGCTGTAACCATTAAGCTACTCATCCACTCTTAGACATATGTGAGGAAGTCTCTGACGAATCACTCTTGGACTTACATTTGTGAGGTCGCGAGTCCTTAGAGCTATGAACATTGTAGCTCTTATGTATGTGATTAGACTTAGGTTTGTGTTTCCCACCTACCGGAGGATCTGACCTCGGGGATTGAACTGAAGAGATCAGGTTAGGAGGTGATGGAGTTGGATCTCTGGCCTGATTTCTGAGGCTCTGAGTCATCTTTTTCAATGCTGGTGCAGATAGGATATCTGCTTCAGAACGCACAGCAGCCCCTTCAATTCCCAATTGTGCCTTGTCTGGGCCCGATAGGACTGGGGTAGAAGAAAGAGTAGATGCCATAATGTACATTGAGAAGAGCGCTGCCTCAAATGATCAGATACCTCTGGAAACTGGATACAGGCTTAATTTTTCCTTGTTTTGTTTTACTACTTTTTTTTTTTTTTTTACTCACAGCACTGCCGTTGCTCCTTTGACTAAAGCCTTTGTTCATTGGATAGGGAGGGTGTTAAATTAATTTCAGGGCCTTAATTCATCTATTCTTGGTGCCATCTTGCTCAGTCAGATAACATAGCTAAGATGGCAGTCAGGCAAAAACAAAAGTACGGCAACTCCAAGGGGAGGAAGGAGGGTTGTGAGGACTGATTCCTGCTGTTCCTGGAAAACATCTGTTACAGGCGAGTAATTACGTTTTCTCCAGGAACAAGTAGGAAGTCAGTCCTCACATAAGGGACTCCCTAGCTCCAGGTGGCTGATGACCAAACCACGACAGTACCAACGGCACCTGGTAGCGTGGCCATGAGTTGCAGAGGGCGAGTCCCCGCTGCAAGACCCTAGAGTCTAGCAACACTATTACTCCGATAGCCTCAACACAGAGGGTCGGAAGGCAGGAGTTGCCTACACTCCAAAATTATTACACAGTACTGCCTGATCAAAGGCACTGTCCCTGCGGGATTCACTTTCCAGGCAGTAATGAGCTGCGAACGTGCGAACTGATGACCAAGTGGCGGCTCTGCAAATTTCTGTCACCAGCACAGAATGAAGGTGGGCCACCGACGTAGCCATCGCCCTCACGCAATGCGCTGTGATCCGGTGCTCCAGAGAAAGGCCCGCCCACTCATAAGCAAGAGCGATGCAGTCCATCACCCAAGAGGATAGGGTAGGCTTGGTTACAGGGAGTCCCAGTCTGCTGGGGTCATAGGAGACGAAAAGCTGAGGTGCTTTGCGGTGGTCCTGAGTCTGCTGCAGATAGGAGGACAGGGCCCACTTACAGTCCAGTGTGTGGAGTGTGAGTCCCTTCCTTCCGGCATAAGGCTGTGGGTAGAAGGTGGGGAGTGCCACCTCCTGGCTGAGGTGAAATAGGGATACCACCTTTGGGAGGGCGAGTGAGGAGCACTATCCTGTTCTTGAAGAACCTGGTGTACAGGGGGTCCGCCACCAGCACCTGAAGTTCGCTAACTGCGAGCTGAAGTTAGGGTCACCAGGAAGGCCACTTTCCAGGCTAGATATCTGAGGTGGCAAGTGGCTCGAACGGTGACCTAGTCAGCTGGGAGAGCACCACGTTGAGGTCTCATTCTGCCGCCGGAGGGTGGACAGGGGGCTTGGAAAGCAGAGGGCCCCATAGGAACCGGGAAACCATGGGCTGGCAAGATAACGTTTTTCGCATTACTGGGTGGTGGTGAGCGGCTATGGTGGTCAGTTGCACGCGGACTGAGTTAGATTTCAGCCCTACACGTGACAGATTTTAATTTTACTTTTCTTTCTTTTTTTTTTTTTAATAGCATGCTCTTCAGAATTAGTGTGGTTTACATGTATACTAACAGGTATGCACTAGGTACTAGAGTACCAGCTAGACATGGCAGGAGAACGGGTTCTCCTTCCTATCTGCACACCACAGAGTGAACCTGCGTCACTTAAAGGTATAAGCCTTCTTTGTGGAGTGCTTCCTGGAGGCTGTGGTAGGTTGATCAGGGCCAAGGCTACCCTCTTAGCAGCCAGGCTGTTAGAGTCAATGACCCCCACAATGGGGTGCAGAAGGGAGTCCTCCTCCTGAGTCAGGAGGTCCGGGGCTCGACCCAGGGGCACGGAATGTCGCCGCCAGCGAGAACAGTAGTGGGAACCAGGATTGCCTGGGCCACCTGGGGGCGATCAGTATCACTGATGCCCTCTCGTTCTGAATTCTGACAGTCCTGGCGACCAGGGGAGTCGATGGGAATGCATACAGCAGTCCCTCGGACCATGAGATCAGGAACACGTCTGCCACCACCCTCTGTGGGTGAGGCTGCCTGGAGCAGTTGTGCATTGTCCGGAGAGGCAAAGAGGTCCATCTTGGGCCAGTTCCAAAAGTGGAAGAGCTTCTCCACCACTGTAGGGTCCAGACACCACTCATGAGGGCGCAGGACTCTGCTGAGTCTGTCTGCCAGGTAGCTGTCCTGGCCCGAGGTTGACTTCTCACAGGAGCATGCCATTGCGTACTGCAAAGCAGAGGAGGGCTACAGCCTCCTGGCAAAGGGAGTATGAGCCCATGCCCCCCCTTGCTTGTTTATATAGAACATTGCAACCTGGCTGTCCGTCTGTTCCAGCACAGGTCTGTTCCGCAAGAGGCAGTGGAATGCAGGTAGGGCAAGGGATACCGCCCAGAGTTCTAGAAGGTTGATCTGTAGTAGAGACTCCTCCCTGGACCAGTAACCCTGAGTGCGGTGAACTCCGCAGTGAGCTCTTCAGCTCTGGAGAGAGAAATCTGTGGTCAGGGTGCTCTGTGGTGGGGCGCCTTGAAGGGCATTCCTGCCCGGAGGCCCAGATTTTGCCACCATTAGAGGGATCTTGCCAGCCGGTGGGAGACCCTGACCCTGTCCCGGAGATGGCCCGTGGCCTGGGTCCACTGAGAACGCAGGCACCACTGGGCTGTCCACATGTGCAAGCGGGCTAGGGGTATGACATGGACCATAGAGGCCATGTGTTTCAGCAGGCGGAGGAGAAGGCGAGCCTGCACCATTCTATGGTGTTGAACCTCTCCTGCCAGCTGTTTGAGGCGTTCTGCCCTGTTCAGAGGGAGGAGGGCTCTGGCCCACACAATGTCCAGCTGAGCATCGATGAGCTCTAGGTCTTGCACCGGAGAGAGATGTGATCTGGGGTAGTTGATGACGAACCCCAAGTGCTGCAGGATGAGGATGGTACGCTCTGTGCCCTGACTGCAGCTGTGCCGCCTCTGATGAGCCAGTTGTCCAGGTAGGGGAAGACAAACGCCCCTTGTAGGCGCAGATAGCCGGCTACCACTGCTAGACACTTTGAGAACACTCTTGGCAAGGAGGCCAGGTTGAAGGGAAGTACCCTGTATTGGTAGTGGCCTCCCTCTACCATGAATCTCAGGTATTGCCTGTGGGATGGGTTGACCATGATATGGGTGCAGGCATCCTTAGGTCCATAGAGCAAAGACAGTCTCCCTGGTGGAGGTAGGGCAGCAGTGTCCCAAGGGAGAGCATTCTGAACTTCTCCCTCATCAGGAACTTGTTCAGATCTCAGAGTTCCAGGATGGGCCCGAGACCCCCGGTTCTTTTAGGGACAAGAAAGTATATTGAGTAGAAGCCCTTGCCCCAGAGGTGCTAGGGAACAGGTTCTACTGCTTTGTTCCTTAGCAGACCTGCTAGCTCAGAGCAAGAGGGCCTGGGGAAGAAGTTGCAATGGCTCTCCTGGAAAATGCCCCAGAGGTGGCGGCTGGAAGTGGAGTGGTAATCCTCCTTCCCCACCCGGAGCGCCCACTGGTCCAAGCTAACCTTGGGCCACCTGTAGGCGAAGAATGCCAGGTGACCCCCTGTGGGCTGGTGAGGGTCTCCCGGGGGAAGGTAGGCCTCGCCCTGGGAGTCAAAAGCTCCCACCAGGTTGAGCCTGAGCTTGTGTCTGAGGTTTGGAAGCCTTTGGCTTCCTGGGTCCGTGCAAATGACCCTTGAGCTGGGATCCCTGCTGCTGCTGCTGCTGGTGGCTTGGGAAGGCTTGGTAGTGGTGACTGATGGAAAAGGCTTTTCTTCCTCGGGAAAGTTGGCCTTTTCCCCGAGGTTTTCTTACAGGGAAAGGTAGAGGTCTTCTTTGACAGCCTCTGCCTGGTCACCACCTTGGCCTCAATTGAGCCACTTTGTTAGCCATAGGTTTCCCAAACAGTTCTACCCAGTGCAAAGGACATCCAGTAGCTTTTCCTGGACCCATTGCTTGAGGTCCGATGCCTGCAGTCAGGCATGATGCCGAGCACCGATGCCTGCAGCTGCTGCCCGGGCTGCCGCCTCGAACCCATCATAGGTGGCCCGGGACAGCAACTTAGAGCAGTCCTGAATGGTGGCCACCAAGGTCTGGAACCGTTGCAGGTGTTCCCTGGAGAGCCCTGCTGAGAAGCCAGTGAGCTCCTGAATAAGGCTCTTAAGATACATCCCTATGTAGAGCTCATAGGTTTGTATCCAGCAGCCCAGCATGAACCTCTGGAAACACTTGCACCTTAAGGCATCGAGGGCTCTGGCCTCTCTACCCGGCAGTACAGAAGAATAAGTCTTCTGGCTCTTAAGCTTTTGCATTGAAGACTTCACCACCATGGAACTGTGGGAAAGTTGGGCCCTCTGGAAGTCTAGACTCTACTTGACACGGTAGATGGTGTCGTGGCATCAGCTGACCAACGGTACCCAAGGCCGGGGTCTCCCACATCCATAGGAGCAGCCATTCAAGGATGGGTTGCACCAGCACTGACAGAGCCTCCTTTGGCAGAGGCTCATACTGGTCTCTGGTTAGACCCCTGGAAACTAGCTGGTGCGGATCGTATACCCGAGGATTGGGACCGGGACCTTGGTTGGTGCAGAGAGCTAGCACGAGGCCAATAGCATGCGGGGCCCGGCTCAATGCCTGGGGACGCCACTGCATTCGGGGGCCCGGTTGTTGGGTCAGATAATGCAGACGAACCTGACATCATCGCATGCTTCATGGTCAGGATAAGAGATACTCTGTTCCAGGACCGCCATTCTGGCCTCGAAGCCAGAAGGCTCCGCAGCTTTTGGCACAGGCACAGAGGGTTTTGGACCTGGTGCCGGTACTCTGGCAAGTGCGCTGACAAGGACCGTGGCCTCGGGGAGCCTCGACGGTCACCGCCAGCTGAGGACTCCTTCTTAGAGACCTTAGGGGGGTGCTGCTCAGAGTCGCCAGAGTCCCGCTGCGGGACCTTACCGGGTTTCCCCAGTGGAACCTCGACTTGCTTTGAGGATTTTTTCTTGCCAGGGTCTGGCATCTTCCTGGAGGAGCTGCCGTCACGGGACTCCGAAGATGTCCAGGCCTCACGGGAGGTGCTCGGCTTTGGGCTCAGTGTTGGGGAAGCCAGGCCAAGCCTGACTGTGGGAACATCTTCTCCTGCAACTCTTTTCTTTTCTTGTTGGTCCGAGGGGTCATGGCTTAACATAGCTCGCAGAAGGTACTGTCGTGGTCCGGGCCGAGGCAGCGCAAGCAGCAGTCATGGGTATCTGTGACAGGCATAATTTGACTGCAACGATCACACTTTTTAAAGCCACCGGGAGACATGGTGGATCACACCCGGACGGGGTCAACAACCTCTGGGTGAAAAAGGGCATGAACGCCGGTCGAGGCAAGCCTCGATGAAAAAATAGAAAAGGAGCAGAGAACAGAGCCAGGGACGCCGCCAGTTCGAGGCGGGAAGAGGAACCGGTACACAAACCGGAAAAAACTCAAGAGGATAATTTTTAAGGAATTTTTCTGGGGAAAGAGGACATGAATCCGTTGGGCTTTGTGGAAAAAAGGAGACTGAGCAAGATGGTACCCTTGGGAGGGAAAGGGACCATACATGCATGATAGCATTCTCAAAGGTTTTCTTTGAAAACTGGGGAAATGCTCCGCGCGGGCTCCATCGACGCCGTTACCCATATGTGAGGACCGACTTTCTGCCTGTTCCTGGAGAAACGTTACTAACGCATGCAGAAAATGCCAGGAAACCCCCACACAGCACCAACAGTCTCTTGCAGTTCATCCCAAATTGCGTCCCTCAGAGACAGAACCGGGAGCCCCCAAAAAGGACAATGACAAGGTCAAGCCTTGGTACTCATCCCCTGAAAGTCCTAGGCTGAGGATTCATGCCGGGCTCAGTTCTTCTCCCCTGAAAGCTGTCTCACTGGCTAGCTGTGCAGTACTGTATGTGAGGTGGCTGGCAGGCAGATCTCAGAGTCTTCTATAATTTTTGGAAGAGAGCAGGGAGGACAGAGGAGGAGGGAGGGGGCGCTGAAGTTGTTTAAGGCTGCTGCATTCTTCCAGATCCTTACAATTTGTGGCTGCTCAACAGGTCCTTATTATAAGGGCATGGAACTGAACCAATTTTCCCTCCTCCTAGGACTACTGAAAAGACCAGTGTCTAATGAAGTCTGCCACGTCGTGTTCAAATGAGGGAGTCACCTTTCTGTACTCAAGGTGGTTGTTCACAAGCATTTAATCCATCTCTTTTCCTCTCAATCCTCAGATTTTCTACAGAGAGGAGAAAATCCATGCATCATCTGCTGGAGACAAAGAAATACTGAAGGGACCTGTGGTGGCTGCGGTAAACAGAGGCATAGAGCGATGTCATTGAAACCTGGGCTTTTCATTGGTTCTTTGTCTCCACCAAGCTGCTGGAAGGAGAACACAACCTGCTTGTCTGGACTGGTCTATAAGGATGATTTGAAATAGGACATTATCTGCAAATAGTAATATTTTATAAACCTTGTCTCCCAACTCTCCTGCCCTCTATTTGGTCATCCACTTACACACATTGATCCAGTAATTGAGTACTCATGAGGGTAGAAAACACCCCCAAAAAAACCCAAACATCTTTAAAGTCCCTTCTTCTTCCCAATGTCATAGGAGACAAATCCACAAAGATCTCAATTTGATGTGATTCTCAAATCATGCAACGGCTTCCTCATCTTCTGAGCTATTTTCACCCTTTATAAGGTAATCATATTAACAAGGTATATAATTTTTTGGTAAATCAGATCTTAGAACATCCAAATCTCTGTAAGCATGCTCCAATTTGATCCAAATCTCCTTGAGGGAGCTGCCTTCCTCAGTCAGGATTGCCTTATATATTCTCATTACAATTTCATACGTCTGCACACCCAACTTTCAGGGATTCCTCTGAACTGCAGGTTACACCTATGTGCACTACTTTTCTAAGTTCTCAACTTTATCCCCACTGCTTACCATTTTGGTTAGAAAAATCCAACATTTGGCATTCCAACTGAACTGTGGCTTCCGCTTAACTCTTCTGATAGACCCTCAGCCTCCTCCATGCTCCTGCCCAACTCAGAGGTCTGAGTGCAGCTCCCCCATCATAGCTATGATCTCATCTCTAAAATCAGCTAGGTCACTCTTCTAGTCCTTAAACCATCTGTGGAGCTCTTTTGTATGTCACTGGGCCTTCCTTTTCGTTATTCTCAATAACATTATGGCCACTGAGGTCAACCTCCCTCACCCACATGCTCTCTGCTTGCACCATCGTGGTCTGCTCATGCTGCTGCTGGGAACTGCTCATGTACAAGTATTCCTGAAAATCAAAACTTTTCTTTTTCACTGTCATTCTAACATCTCTGCCACACATCTATATGCTTCTGGGAGCAAAGGGCGACAGAAAATTGGGCTCAGGCTGTTTAGCTTACTGTTAGCACAGCTCAAAGCTCTTAGCCCGGGACATCTCCCATTCTGACTCAGCAGTAGTCTAAGAAAATATTTCTTTACAGAAAGGGTGGATGTACAGAATCTGAATTCAAGAAAGCATGGAACAAGCACAGAGAATTTCTAAGAGACAGGAAGAGATTATAGAGCTAGTAGTTGGTATGGATGGACAGATTGGATTGGCTATATGGTCTTTATGTGCTGTCATTTTCTGTTTCTACTATAAACTCAAAGAGCAAATATAGTTATAAATAATGAAAGTATACCAAATCAAAACAAAATTTTAAAAAATAATAAAACTACAGAAACTCAACAGACCCACAACCCAATAATTATAATTACAGGTCTGCAAAAAAATTTTTTTCGAGAGCTGTTTTGGTTATTCCACATAATCTTTGTTTTTTGGTGCGCTGAATCTGAAAATGACCTCCATTTTGTCATAGGACATCACGTTTCCTGACAATTTAGGTAACTATGTTAAATAAGGCAATACCTCAAAATAAATGGAAATAGACTTATAAAATTAAAAAGTTTTATTACAATATTTTCATGAAAATCCTTTTTTGAACTGAAATGAGCTCACCTACACACACTAAACTCGATTCTTCTTCCTTGTGAGGCTCCTCTTGGTGCATTTACGCTTGTGAGTAGCATCTGGAATGTCTCTCTGAAGCATCCAACAGTAGTCTGCCATCATTGTAATGCTCCATTTTCCCTGGTATCTCCTTTCCATCTCTTTAATGTCTTGGTGGAATCGTTCACCTTGTTCCACACTCACAGCTCCCAAATTTTCAGGAAAGTAGTCAAGGTGGGACTGGAGGAAATGCACTTTCAAACTCATCAGGCAACCTAAAGCTTGAAATGCTTTCAGCATTCGTCCGACGATCTTTTTGTAGGGAGGACCTTTGTTATTGCCTAAAAATTTCTGTACGACTTCTTTAAACGCAATCCACCCTTCTTTTTGAGGATCCGTCATGGTACTGACAAACTCTTGATCAACTATAAGCCTTCTAATGTCTGGTTCGATGAACATACCTTCCTTCAATTTTGCCTCCGACAGGCCTGGAAACTTGGTGACCAAGTATTTGAAGCATTCTCCATCTCTTGGAAGTGATTTTACAAATTGCTTCATCAATCACAATTTTATGTGGAGAGGTGGTAGAAGAACTTTATGGGAAGGTACCAAAGTTTCTCAGAGGACATTTTTTCCACCGACTGTTAGCACCCTCAGCTGCCAACTCTTCTTGGTCCAGTGATTTTGTCGGTCTTGACTGTTCCATAGACACAGAAAACAAGGATATTTGGTATACCCAGCTTGTTGCCCGAGCAGCATGCATAAGACCTTCAAGTCCCCACACACTTGCCAACCATGGTCTTCATATTGAAGTTTACGAAGAACCAATTCCAAGTTCTCATAGGTTTCCTTCAAGTGTACGGAATGACCTACAGGTATGGAAGCGTAAAAACCGTTGTGGAGTAAAACTGCTTTGATACTTCTTTTTGAAGAATCTATAAAAAGACGCCATTGCTCTGAATCATATTGGATTTTAAATTGACCCATCACACATTCAACATCGATGCAATAAACCAACTTGTCTTCCTGGGCGAAGTAACGAACGAACTCCTTTTCACAATGTCTGAAACATGAAGATGACACTCCTGGCAACAATAAATTCCTGCTTTTCAGCCTTGATCCGAGTAACTCAGCGGCATCTTTGGGAAGATTCAAGTCTCTTACCAAATCATTCATCTCCTCCTGAGAAAACAATTTTGATCTTGTATCATCTTCAAAGTCAGAACTTGATTCGTCATCTGGTTCAGGTATGACTTCACCTTCATCGGAGCTAGGTATCTCTTCCAAGGTAGCAGGGGGCTTGGGTACTGGTATATCTGTGCCATGGGGGATGGGACGAATTGCCGAGTGAAGATTGGGGTATGAAATGGAATGCTTCCATTAGGAATTAAACCCTTTCACATCGCATGAACAAAAGTAACAGTCGTCACTATGGTTCTTTTGCTCTCGCCATACCATAGGAATCCCATAAAGGATAGATTTTTTCTTACCCTTGAACCAGTTTCGGAGGTCCTCAACACACCGTTTGCACACTTTATGAGGCGCCCAGACTTTATCTTGATCTCCAATTTTTAGTCCAAAGTATGCAAAGTATACTTTTTTCATAAAGTCTGTAATATTCTGCTGTTGCTTCAACATTGTATATTCACCATAGATGAAACAGAAACTGTCTGGCGAATTAATACACTTTCGCGGAGCCATAACATAACGGTTGAAGAATGACGAGCTAACACAAATTGCGACAAAAAAGTGTGAACAGCCTAGAACCAAGTACCTGATGATGATTCGTGCACAAGTGTGGCATGCAGGAGAGAGCAGCTCTGTGTCTGTACACGAGACGTCACAGTGCTGGCCACACCCCCCTGCACTGACCGGAGCTGCTGCTATCTGCCCTGTGTCTCCCTCCCACTGGATTCTTCAGGAAAGATTAACTCCTTCTACCATTAGAAGCACGGACTTAAAACTTGCTTAGCTTATGTATATATTGCTGACCATCAGATTTACAGTGCTACATTTTTTTTACCATAACTTGGACAACCCCTTTAAGGTTTTTTTGGCATTTTGTATCTTAAATGCACTTATGTGAATTAATTAATAGTAATTTGAATTAATTAATAGTCATTTGAAAACATTTGATAAATTTGAAGACTATTTTGCATGTTGTGGCAAATCATGACGTCTAGGAGTTTTTTCAATATTTTATTTGTTTTCAGCATACCAAAATACATGGAAATTAGATGAAAATAATCAAACAGCTTTTTAGTCGCAGACCTGTGTTAATTATTTAACACTACTTCACCCCTTGAAAGTGGTTTTTCAAACAGCCATGTTTTCAATTTTTTCTCAAGGCCATATATTTATCTTCCATTTTCAGAAAGGTTGGTGAGGAGTTCCACAAAGACAGACCACTATCAGAGAGATCTTTCCCCAAGTAGAAACCAACCTAATCTAGTTGATTGAAAGAACAAATAAAAGAATATTCTGAGATAAGCACAGTAGTGGCCTAGAGTGAACAACTACATGCGATGAACGAAATTATTAGCTGTCATACTGTTAAGAATTCTGAACTTGGACATGAACAGACACTGGTAACAAGTGTAAAGCAAACAATTAAGTGGCTCTGATACAATTTTGGCAGCCCTATTCTATATTAGTCTAGCCATCTGTTTAGTTTAGGAAGTTCCAGATAAACAGAATGATCAAATGAAGAATGCTTGTGAAAGTGGGAACTACTGTGCATGCCCAGAAGCATCTTTAAAAAGAAAAAACTCTTTGAAACATGTCTGTTGGCATTTTCAGGATGATGCCACTGCCATGCATGACTACAGTGAACTGACAAGTGGGAAAGAACGGGGGGATAAAGGTAAAAGTACAGAAAGGGGCAAAAAATTAAAGAGGCGAAATGATTCCCTTATGAAGAAAGGCTGAAAAGATTAAGGCTGTTCAACCTGTAGAAAAGATGACAGAGGAGATATGACAGATTTTTACAAAACTATGAGCAGGGTGAACAGGTAAATAGGGAATAGTTATTTATATCTTCAAATCCCATCATTGGGTCATGGAGACACTTGAGGAAAGTGCAAGAAATAGTTTTTTTCACTCATCAATTAAGTTGTGAAATATATTACCAGAGGATGTGGTCAAGACATCTAACATAATTGTGTTTAAAAGTGGTCTGGGCAAATTCCTAGATAAGTTAATAAATTATAGCAAATAGACTTTGGAACACTACTACAAGAAATTAATCTGTTCTGCTGTATATTTTTTAGTGACCTGGATTGGCCACTGTTGGAAACAGGATTGTCTTGATGGTCAGACCCAACTCAGCATATCTTATGTTCTTAAGTATGATGGCTCCCTGATAAGGCAGATAGAGATGTATGGAAAGAAACTATGCAGGAAGAAAATTAAAAAGCCCCTGCTTCCCTGATACCAATAACTGTGTGATGCTTGACTGACTAGAGCACGGGGAAGATGCTAGGAAGCGGTCAGAGATAAATTCAGCGGATACCAGTCAAAAGTGCACTCTTTCTTTCACCCTCACACGTAAAAGCCGTACCTCCTGCCTGTGCCAGAGATGGATCCGTTGTCTGTACTGACACTGCTGTCGCATCTCCGACAGTGGAAGCAGGAAAATATGCAAATCGTGCTTCCCCACTAACAGCTTCAGCCGATGGGCTACCACCATTACTGAAAGGATTCTGGATCACTGTCTGAAAAGAGATGACAAATTATACATGATTGTGCTGCCCTTCTCTCTATAAAGACACAAGGGCCCCTCAGCCACATATTTACAGGTCAATGTATTTCCCTGCCCCTTTTTCCCCCCCTTTAAAGAACATTACTGTAACTGAGAATTCTTACCACTTAATATACGATAATATGACTTCGAAACAGCATCTATTTTAGATATCCTTTCTAAAAATAGTATCAGTGAGACAACAGTGGAAACTCTTCTATATTACACATGCCACTTTACCCAACAATTTAACTTTCATGAATATTATTAACAGTTTGCAAACTCCTGAGGTTTTGTCTCCTGAATAGTAGGTCCTGATACATTTCCAAATTTACAGTAACAGGACCTGGACAGCAAAGCTTCAGCTCTGCCCATAAGAGCAAGCTCTGGAAATATAGCTCACCTCCACAAGCTCAAAGAAAGATATGCAGGAAAGGTAGGACCACTTGACTTGCTTTACTTAAACCATCAGGCAATGGGCATAAATTGAGGAGGAAGGGGCATACAATTGCACATGAAGTTCAAACAGGTCCATGACGGGACAACTGCACCTGTCATCAAACCCTGTCACTGCAGGTTGTTAATTTTCAATGCAGATAGAAGGGTAACTAAAAAAATCACTCATGTCTGTGATGAAAGAAAAGCTGAGAATACACTGTACATTTGCTGATGCCTATACTGGAAAGAAAAGTGGGATAATCTGGGGTTTCTTTTCCTCTTGCAGGCAGATTCATAGAGTCAGTGAAATGATCTCTGAGAGTTCTTCCAGGAGCATCAAATTAATTGGTGAGAGAATGCTGATCTCTTACAGAACAGAGGAGCCTGAAGGGAATAGGTCTACCCATAAAACAGCACAAACAAAGCTCTTCATTACCACCTGAGTGACAGCCTGCTGCGTTCCCCCGAAGGCTGCTGTGGAGACCACACTGACTGCTCCTGCTGCATCTCCTTGCCCATCCAGCTGACCATCTGTCACCTGGACCACTCTGTATGTCACCTACAGGGAAGACAATAAGAATAAATATTAGTCTTTCACTAGAGACACAGAAAAATATTTTTTTGACATACTTGTTCGTATTTGAGGAATGGGAAGACAGAAAAATGTCCACAACTTCAACTCGGCAAAGCTTGCTGGGCTGTGCCCAAGACATTGTAGGCTATGAATGTCTCTAATTTGCTGGGTGAGCCTGAAACTATGTAAGCCGCCAGCGGTGTCAAAATCATTTTCCTTATCGGTCCTACAGTTCAGTCCTCCACCACTGGGTAGTGCACCTCCTCCTGCAACATGGAGACTGGACAAGTCAAACTTGTGACATCACCGGGTATATCCTGCTGGTCTTCTCCCATGATCCCTGTGTGTCCAGTCTCCATGCAGCATGAGGACGTAGTGAGCCTAGGTGCTGGGCTCACTTGAGAAGCAGTTTAGGAGCAGTTAGTCAGGATTTGATTTACCTTGCATTTCTTTTGCCCTTCTTTAGGTGTAATCCTGTAAATTGAATTCATTTTCATTTAATTTCATTTACTTTTACTTTATTTATTTTCACCTAGTCTGCCTTAGTGTAAAGGGGGGTTCTGTCCCTTTTCAAAGTTCACGCTGCCAGCTAGCCTCTCTGCTTGGGATTCTTCAGTCTCTGTGCCCGGTGATGATCTCTCCCCCAGGACTGTACGGGGGAGAGCTCTGTGGAACACCTGCATTTTGGCAGTGTCCATGCGGCAGATTCCCATCGCGGCGGGAGCCTCAGGCCATTCAAGGTTCTTTAGCCGGTGGGCCGGGGCTCGCAGCGTCTGCTACTTCTGGTGGCACGAGGCAGCAGCGTGTCTGGACAGCTCTTCACCCCGCAGCTACAGCGGGGTAACTGCTGCATCCCGACGCCACAAGGGAGTCTCTCGAGTCCGCATGGAGGGGCTCTGAGCTCTTGCCGCCTCTGTGGTGTTTGGCGCCAAACGGGCCTGCTTCGGATTGGCGCCATTTTCTCGGCAGGGCTGAGGCCTCGTGGCGGAGAGCGGAGCAGCCCCGCGTTTGAGCAGACGACGCTGTTCCACGCGGCTACACCCAGATAAGGACTTTCTTTTGCTGTTACTTTTCATTTTAATTCTAATTTTAATTTCCTTTTAATTTTAATTTCTTTTTAATTTCATGATAGTTTATAGTTCTTTGAATGCAATGTGATTGGTTTGGGTTTTACTTCTTAGGGGGTGCCTTTACCTTTGTCTGCATTCTGGCAGTTAGCGACGTCTGTCAGCAGCAGGTTTCCGTGCTAGGATTTGGCCATTCAGGGTCATCGGCGGCACAACCACCTACAAATTGAGCCCTTTCTGAAATTGTCATTTACTCATTTTAATGTCAGGCCACAGTGGGGAAAAAGGCATTGTAAGTGGGCTAACTAATTGGGGGGTATCCTGGGCATGGGTATTTATTTATTTGGTTTTATATACTGCGCTATTTCACATTCAGTGCATTTTACAAGGAAGAACAACAGAAATTACAGAGAACAAATTTAGAGAACAAGAAATTACATAGAACAAGGTTAGTGAAAAACCAATTACATTGGAGGTTAAGAATGTAACAATTTATAGAAACATAGAAATATGACAACAGAAAAAGACCACAAGGCCTATCTAGTCTGTCCTACCATATCAACAACTGCAACAGTCCCCATTTTTCCTTCAGAGATCCTGTGTTTGTCCCATGCTTTTTTGAATTCAGATACTGTCCTCATCTCTACTACCTCCACTGGGAGACTATTCCATGGATCCACAACTCTTTCCGTAAAGAAATATTTCCGTATATCACTCCTGAATCTATCCCCCTTCATCCTCATCCCATGTCCCCTCGTAGCAGAACTTGCTTTCAATTGAAAGAGGCTCTCCCCCGTACATTTATGCCACGGAGGTATTTAAACATCTCAATCATATCACCTCTATCCCGCCTTTCCTCTAAGATATTAAGATCCTTAAGTCTGTCCTCATATGCTTTATAATGAAGACCACTAACCATTTTAGTAGCCACCTTCTGTACTGACTCCATCCTGTTTATATCCTTTTGAAGGTGCGGTCTCCAGAATTGCACACAATACTCCAAATGAGGTCACACCAAAGACTTATACAGAGGCACTATCACCTGCTTTTTTCTGCTAGCCATTCCTCTCCATATGCACCCAAACATCCTTCTAGCTTTTGTCATCGCCTTTTCTACCTGTTTAGCTACTTTAAGATCATCAGACATAACCACAACTAGGTCCCGCACTTCTTTAGTGGACAAAAGTATTTCACCCCTATACTATATTGCTCCCTTGGATTGCAGCAGCCCAAATGCATGACCTTACATTTTTTAACATTAAATCCAAGCTGCCAAATTCTAGACCATTCTTCAAGCTTAGCTAGATCCCTCCTCATGTTATCTACACCTTCCTGGGTGTCTACTCTATTGCAGATTTAGCGTAGTTACTCACCTGTAACAGGTGTTCTCCAGGAGCAGCAGGAATCAGTCCTAACATATCGGTGACGTCGGCGCTGACGGAGCCCCCATGCAGAGCATTTCCCCAGCTTTCAAAAAAAGCCTTTGGGATTGCAGCACGCATGCGTGGTCCCCTTCCTGCCCAAGGGTGCCATCTTGCTCAGTCAGATGACATAGCTAAAAGACAGCAAAAAAACAAAATAAATGATATGACTGCAACTCCAAGGGGAGGAGGGAGGGTTGTGAGGACTGATTCCTGCTGCTCCTGGAGAACACCTGTTACAGATGAGTAACTACGCTTTCTCAAGGAACAAGCAGGAAGTCAGTCCTCACATATGGGACTCCCCAGCTTAAGGCTACCAGGGACCCAAAGCTGAAAAAATGAGCTCCCTCTAGAGCCTCAGCATGTGCGAAAAGCACAGTTACTTACCTGTAACAGGTGATCTCTGGGAACAGCAGGAATAAGTCTTCACATATGGGTACGTCGGTACCGACGGAGTCTGCGCGGGAACGCTTCCCAGCATCCAATCAAAGAGCTTTTGGAAGCATCCCACCACGCCTGCATGCTGCCTTCTCGCCTTTCCCAACTGCCTCTCCTCAGTTAAGTTTTAAAGCTGAGACAAAGAGAGAGAGAGAGGAAAGGAAAGATAGATAGAGATACAACTCCTGGGGAGGTGGGTGGGTTGTGAAGACTTATTCCTGCTGTTCCCAGAGATCACCTGTTACAGGTAAGTAACTGTGCTATCTCCAGGAACAAGCAGGAATGAGTCTTCACATATGGGGACTCCCAAGCTAAGATGCCTGGAGTCCCAGCATGTCATAGGTTGGAACATGCTATCCCCCACAACACCAGGCATCCTGAGGATGGAGGGTAGAAGAAAGAAAGGCGCTGTGGAACAGCTAACCTAGCATAGGACTGCAGACAAGGAGTCCATGTGTGGATGATGATTATCATCAAAGATATTGAAAGAAATATTGCAATATGGACCTCCCCTAACAGGATTACACAGCAGTAAGGAGGTTCATGGGATCTACTGGGGAACCCAGTAGAGGAATCTCAAGGAGGACCTCACTGTGAAGTGGAGGTAATAAACCTGTAGGAAAAAACAGTGGAGGTCAGATTCCTGAAAAGTAAGAGGGGACCCCGCTAAAAAAATGGGGTAGTACCAAAAACGGTGGGCCTTCAGCGGAAGGCTTTATGATAAAAGCCGAACTCTTTTGGCAACAGAGTGGCTCACCCTTGGGAGCAAAAAGAGAAGGCTGACCGAATTGGACTAACAGGCACAGTCTTTGTGGGAGGAAAAGGTATAGAAACCCCTTGTATCCCAAAAGAAAGGACAACGCCTGAGGCGTTAGAGCCTGTGATTAACTGAAGATCCGCAATGTCTCTCCTAACTGGAGTCAGCTAGGAGAGATACTGGAACATGGAGAGCTTCAGAGGTACCTAAACCTTAAGGTTATGGTGGAAGTTGTTAACTACCACAGAAGTGGTTGTGAGTGTAGAACCCCAAACATGCTGGATAGCATAGGTATGGGTAAAGCCCATCTGTCAGAATCATATAGCTATATGAGCCTCGACAGTCAGGTAGATAAATATGCAGAATACATATCTACCGATAATAAAATATCTCGACAGATATATATATATATCTAAAAATAAAAACATATAGATATATAGATATATAAGAATATATCTATAGTGAGATATGAAGGGCATAAAATACACACAAATGATAGACAGACATCTGTAAGATGTATGCTATAGATATGAATATATAGGCCTCTATATGGGTGTCTGCAGTGAAGCAGACAGAGATATGCCTACAGAACGGTATTCACCTAGGAAATGTGGAGAGGAAAGATTCATCTAACAAGAAGGTGGAACCTACTTGAGAAGATATGTAGAGAATCTATTCCCACTGATTATGAGCTACAGGGATGCTAGGTAGTGAAATAACCAGGACGGTTACGTGAAAAGCAGAGGATGATATCAGTCTGCAGCCAGCAAGTCCCGAGTATTCCAGAACTCTAGCATGGTAAGTGAACAGAAGACGCATAAAAATGAGATACCATGCTGACCTGCTTAAGGGCAAAAAAGGTATCATGCGTTCTTACCATGAGGACGAGCTGCAAGGAGAAAACATATTCCCGATTGGAAATACTATGGACCAAAGCAGGGAACTGGCAACTCCTTAAGCTTTCACGTAAGAGAAGGCCTATATCCTTTATATTAAAAAGGAGATAGTGAACAAAGGGAGAACCTTTCTAGTCATGGGAGACATGACTGAAAAAGCCTTTTCCAACCATCTAGGATAGCTGTTGGAGAAAAAAAACCCATGCTCTCTAGCAAGGGCCCATAGTGGAGAGCTTCTCTGTAGAATTGCAGAGAGCATGATGCAGGAGAATGAGGAGATAGAACTGGCTGCTGGAGAGCCAGTACCTATGTCAACTATGCTGCCAAACCCAGGGGAATGGAGATGGCAGAAAGAGAAGACAATCCAACAAGCCTGTAGTGAAATAATTTCCAAGACAGAACTGACTGGGAACCACTACTAAGACTAGACAGAATGTTAGTAGAGGACAAATCTGGTTGCTAGTGGACAAGAACCAGTGGTCCAAACATTAAGGCTCCTGCATAGGCAGCTGCTTGCCAGACAGCAGAAAGAATCTTACTGTTTAAAAACAGAAAGAACAGACAGAACAGGAGTAGAAAACTCTGGACATGTCTGATGAACTGCCTCAAAGCAAGAACTCCGCACTGGAAAAGTAACAAAACTAGAGAGGCTGAAGAAAAAGCCCTCCAGTGAAGCAATACCGCTCTTACAGAGGAAAAGCTTGGTAAGAGGGTAAAGAGAATGGAGCTGAAGAAGACTTACAAAGTAGTAAGTCTATAGAAAGGAAAAAGACATGCTGGCACAGGAAACTATTGTTTGATAGTGGTTAGACCTCTTTCCCTAGCAGGAAGAGGAGGAGAACCCTGTGCCCTATAGGCATGAACATCCTGACAGCTCATAGAACATAGAAAAAATGGATGTCTTTTGGGAAGAGATCCATGTCTAGGGTTTAGAATTAAAGCAGTAGATTGCCTCTATTGAGAAGAAGCAACTGCAGATTCTAACACCCAGAGTCACAAGCATCTGATGAAGATCGATCAGAAACCCTGCGGTTGCTGGGTTTGCTGAGCCTGGTGAGAGGTTGAATTCTGCAGACCAGGACGATGCTTCCCTTGTTTGGGAACCTCTGTATGATGGGCAGATGATGCATAAAACCTTCTTCTCCTATGGGAAGAAAGTTTGGCAGGAGATTTCCTACCTACTGGGACAGAAGGTGGTGCAGAACAGCCCCTAGGAACAGGTAAGTCAGTGGACAACTGAGTAACCTGACGTAAAGACTCCTTGTTGAAAAGATTGTCTCCAGTACAAGGAGTATGTCCCAGTCTTTGCTGTGCCCATTTCTCTAAGTCTGAAGCCAGGCTCTACGTCGTGCCCCTATAGTTATAGCAGAAGTCCTGCTAACAGACTCAAAAGAGTCTAGGGAAGCACGAGTAAGAAAGCAAGAGATATTCTGAAGATGCTTAAGCAGTGAAGAATAGCCTGCACTCTTGGACTCTGGAAGGGAAGGAGTCAAAAGATGCAATTGCTTTGTGACCTCCTCAAGAGATAGACTCATATAAAAAATATATGCAAGAATTCTTGCAGAAAGCATAGATGTCTGGAAGGTTTGATGTCCAAAGGCATCTAGTGTCTTAGACTCACGACCTGGCGGATAAGAAGAGTGCTTTTTCTTACTCTTTACCTGCCTCATTGCTGATTCCACTACTATGGAATGATGAGGAAGTTGAGTCCTTTGAAACCCTGGAGAGGGGGGCACCTGATATAAAAGATCAGTTGCTCTGGAAGGTGGGGGTACCTTTAAAGGTGCTTCCCACATTCCTAGAAGGAGATCCTGCAAGGAATGATGCAAAGGAAGCATTATGTTCTCCTTTGCTTTGGTAGAAACAGAGCCTTGTGCAGGATCATGTCCAGGGATAGGAATGGCAAGGGATCTTGCTATATCCAGGAGGAAACTCTGAAAAGAGGGATCCCCAACAGGAATCTCCCTTGGACAGGTTAGATCTGAAGAACTAGCCTGAGCACCGAAAGAGCTATCCAAATCTATAGGAATAGAAGATCCTGCACGGTGCAGTGTGGAATGCTTAAGGGATGGTCGCCGGTACTGGCTGTCAGGAGCAGCGACCGTCATTACCACATTGTCCATGCCAGGTATTGACTCCAAGCTTGGTATAGAAGGGAGCGATCCTGTTGGAAGAAGCATGGCAGGAGTTGGCCACGATGCTACTGTGGATACCGGTACCGATGCTAATACCGGTACCGATGTCGGAGCCGAGCCCGACACAGACATCGGAGCAGCCATTGGCAGGTCATTCGGTACCGAGGGAACCGAAAACCTCCAGTCGCTATCCTCGGTACCGAGTCTCTGGTATCGATCGGTGTCGGTACCAAAGCGTGTTGGTACCCAGTCTTCCAGACTAGAGATCGATTCCAAACTCGGCATCGAGGGCAAAGAGCCTGATGAGCGAAGCATGGAAGGCACCGACCTCAAGGGTAATGTGGACATCGGTACCGACTTCGGTACCGTGTCTGATACCGGTGGATGAAGGCCAACCAGTGGCAACTCAAACGGCCTCGGGGAACCGAGAGTTGCGGATCCGAATCATCGGAACCGAGCCTTCGGTACCGCCGGGAGCCGGTACCAAGGCGAGTCGGTACCCAGTCCTCCAGACTGGAGATCGATTCGAGACTCGGCATCGAGGGAAGCGAGGCTATCGATGCACGTCTGGAGGGTACCGACGTCGGTGGTAGAATCGGTACTGGTACCGATAATGGAAAGTCAGTCTGGAGGGTATCCACCGGTCCCGAAGGTACCGAGGACGCCAGATGACCATCCCTGGTGAGGAGTGAATCATGCAACACCAGTGCCGATGCCGGGTATCGGTACCGCTCGAAGCGGATGCCACCACCGGACATGGCTCAGGTATGCTCTGTGAGGGGTGAACCCCAGGAACAACCTAAAACCCCTCACAGGCTTTGGAGGTTAAAGACTCCCGCTGGGGTTTTGAAGCCAGTGGGCCCTCGAGGGCAAGGCCGGAGCAGTCTACATGGAGTGCATGAGACCTACCACTCGAGGGCTGGCTAGTCTTAACAGACTGTTTGTGGGTTACCTGATCCTGTATAGAAGAAGAAAGGGACGGTGCCCTGACGTCGGAGGGAAACCGTGTATCGAGGGAACCTCGATGTTGAAAACCCCTTCTCAAACTGTTGCCTAAAGGCTCCGGAGGAAAAAGGTCAGGACCCAAGCAGGTTAGACACCGATATTGAGGGTCTAAAAATAAAGTTGTACCGCCACAGTCTGAACATTTCCTGGAGAAAGTAGCTGGCTGTTCCATGAAGGAAAAGAAGGAGGCCTGAAAGGCCTGAGAAACTATGAAGAAAAATATCCCTTGAAAAAGGAGATTTCACAGAAAAAGAAAAGAAAACACCGGTGGTACCGGTGACATCGGGGAGACAGCCGCGACCACAAGAAAACTAAAGAAATAAAACAAGAGTTTTCTGCGGTGACAGGAGGACGTCCTGCCGGCTCCACGGAAAACGAAAACTGAGGAGAGGCAGTTGGGAAAGGCGGGAAGGCAGCACGCAGGCGTGGTGGGATGCTTCCAAAAGCTCTTTGATTGGACGCTGGGAAGCGTTCCCGCGCAGACTCCGTCGGTACCAACGTACCCATATGTGAAGACTCATTCCTGCTTGTTCCTGGAGATAAAATCTTCTCTGAGAACGCCCCCGAACGGTAGCCCAACACCAGGGCCGGAGGGTAGGAGTTGCCTATACCTCAAAGAGATTACGGAGTACCGCCTGTCCGAAAGCACTGTCCCTGCGGGACTCCCTGTCGAGGCAGTAGTGGGCCGCAAAAGTCTGGCTTGAAGACCAAGTAGCGGCCCGGCAGATGTCTGCAACGGAACAGAGCGGAGATGATCCACTGACGCAGCCTTCGCCCTGACACTGTGAGCCGTGACTCGACCCCTGCAAGGAGAGGCCAGCTGCCCTGTAAGCCCAGGCGATACAGTCTGCTACCCAAATGGACAGGGTACGCTTGGAGACAGGTAACCCCAACTTATTAGGGTCAAAAGAGACGAAGAGCTGAACAGCCCTTCGGGGTGTCTGAGTACGGTC
Source organism: Ichthyophis bannanicus (assembly GCA_033557465.1). Taxonomy (NCBI): domain Eukaryota; kingdom Metazoa; phylum Chordata; class Amphibia; order Gymnophiona; family Ichthyophiidae; genus Ichthyophis; species Ichthyophis bannanicus. The sequence continues at coordinate 254,933,349 of CM066044.1, forward strand.
AAGGTAGAAGGACAATGCCCTCCTACAGTCCAGGGTATGCAAGACCATCTCAGCCCGGCTGGCAAGTGACCTGGGAAAGAAAGTTGAAAGAACCACTCCTGATTGAGGTGGAAGGAGGAGACAACCTTTGGAAGGAACTTAGGGCGAGTCCGTAAGACTACTCTGTTCCTATAGAACCTAGTGTATGGTGCCTCTGACACCAGGGCTTGGCGCTCACTTAATCGCCTTGCTGAGGTAAGAGCTACCAAAAACAATGCCTTCCAGGAAAGAAAGCGCAAAGGACAAGTAGCCATAGGCTCAAATGGTGGGCAAGTAAGTTGTTGCAAGATCACATTCAAATCCTACTCAGAGGCAAGTGGATGAACTGGAGGGTTAAGCAAAAGCAGGCCTCTAAGGAAGCGAGCTACCAAAGGGTGGCATGAGAGAGACTGACCCTCCACCGGTTAGTGGTGCGCTGAGAGAGCACTTAGGTGGACCCTAAACAGAGTTGGATTTAAGGCCTAGATTGGACAGGTGCAGCAAATATTGCAGCACCACTGGTACCAGGCATGAGAAAGGATCCTCCTTGTGTTGGGCACACCAGGCTGAGAACCTACGCCACTTAAGGGCATATGACTTCCAAGTGGACTGCCTCCTAGAGGCCAAGACCATGTCCTCCACTTCCCTAGGCAGCAGTAAGGGTGCTAGGACTACCCTTTCAGCAGCCAGGCCATCAGATTGAGGGACTGGAGATTGGGGTGTAAGAGATCCCTGCTCTTGAGACAGGAGATCTGGTTGCATCCACAGAGAAAGAGGAGTGTCTACCGCCAGTTGCAAATGAAGTGGGAACCACGGTTGCCTTGGCCACCGGAGGGCCACCAGGATCACCGAGGCCTTGTCCCGGATCACTTTGAACAGTGTCTTGGGCACTAGAGGCGTGGGAGGAAACGCATATAGGAGGCCTGTAGACCACGGAATGAGAAACGCATCTGCTGCTACTCTGAGAGGATGCGGTTGTCTGGAGCAGAACCTGGGCAGTTGATGGTTCAGTAGACTGGCAAAGAGATCTATGGTGGGAAGACCCCATCTTAGGAAGATCTGTTGAACTACCAGAGGGTTCAACTGCCATTCGTGTGGCTGTAGGATCCTGCTCAACTTGTCTGCCAGGTAAGTCTCCTGTGTCCAGGGAGATAGACCGCCTTGAGAAGTATGCCATGATGGACTGCCCAGGAGCACAGGTCCTGTGCTTCCTGACAAAGAGGTCGGGACCCTGTGCCCCCTTGCTTGTTCAAATAGAATATAGCAACTTGATTGTCCGTCTGAACTAAGACGGACTGGTGAGAGAGGACATGAGAGAAAGTCCGCAGGGCTAAGCGGATCGCTCTGAGCTCTAGGAAATTGATCTGCTGTGTGGCCTCCCAAGGAGACCACAGGCCCTGAGTGCATGCTCCTTGGCAATGTGCACCACAACCTTGAAGAGAAGCATCGGTTGTCAGCACTTGAGAGTGTGGAGGTGCTTGAAAAGGCACCCCTTGCACCAGATTCGGAAAATGAAGCCACCACTGCAGGGAAGACGCTAGTAGCTTGGACACCCTTATTTATTTATTTATTTATTTATTACAGTTTCTTATATACCGCGCTATTTAGAATCAGCGCGGTTTACATCATAACAAAACGACCATAACGACAAACTGTCAGGTTTTACATTGAACAGGAGTACAAACTTGGATAACTGGGTTAACTATATACATAAACTATCTACACTGCATTGTGAGGGCATTTCTTGTCCGTCAGATTTCCTGAGGCCCCACTGAGCTGGCCTCTTGTGGAGACGGGCATTTGGAGTTACATGGACCGTGGATGCCATGTGGCCTAAGAGCCTCAGGAATTGTCTGGCGGAGACCAGAGAATTGCTGTGGAATTGTCTGGGCAGATCCATCAGTCTGTGGGCCCTGTCCACGGGTAAAAAGGCCTTTGCCTGAAGGGTGTCTAGTCTAGTCAGGGCCTAGCATCAGCAAAGTACTTTTAGTTTTAAAACACAGAGGAGAACTTTCTGGTTACATTTCATACCCAGCAGAGAGCTTGTAGTTTAAATTTAATAGTCATTCAGGGCCTAGTAAAAGCAAAGTACTTTTAGTTTAAATTTAAAACACAGAAGAGAGCTTTCTGGTTACATTTGGAACCCAGCAGAGAGCTTGTAGTTTAAATTTCATAAGAAGTTAGAGTCTAGCAGCAGCTAAGAGATATAATTTAAATCAAATCAGAATATAGCTTACCTCAGCAGCACAAGACAGGGTACTGTGTAGCAGCCCTCTTTTAATAAGTGTTAAGAACTGAAATACGAGATTGTAGACCTGCTATTAGTAATCTGTGAACTATCATTAAAATCATCTCTAATACCTGAAAGATTGGAGGATCGCCAATGTAACATCAATTTTTAAAAAGGGTTCCAGGGGTGATCCGGGAAACTACAGACCGGTGAGCCTGATATCAGTACCGGGAAAAATGGTAGAAACCATCATAACGAATAAAATTACTCAGCATGTAGATAGTCATGACCTAATGGGAGACAGCCAACATGGCTTTAGACAAGGAAGATCTTGTCTTACTAATCTGTTATGTTTTTTTGAAGGAGTGAATAATCAGGTGGACAAAGTTGAGTCGGTTGATATTGTGTATCTGGACTTTCAGAAAGCCTTTGACAAGGTCCCTCATGAGAGACTTTTGGCAAAACTAAAGAGTCATGGGATAGGAGGCAGTGTACTATTGTGGATCAGGAACTGGTTAAAAGATAGAAAGCAGAGAGTAGGGCTAAATGGCCAATTTTCCCAATGGAGAAAGGTGAATAGTGGTGTACCCCAGGGATCTGTGCTGGGTCTGCTGCTTTTTGACATATTCATAAATGATCTGGAAAGTGGAATAACGAGTGAGGTTATCAAATTTGCAGATGACACAAAACTATTTAAAGTTGTTAAAACCCAAGAGGATTGTGGAAAATTGCAAGAGGATCTTGATAAATTGGAAGACTGGGCATCAAAATGGCAGATGAAATTTAATGTGGACAAGTCCGCTTGCCATCTGCACTTCCTCTCCTGGAAGGTGCTCTTCCTGGTGGCACTCAAATCTGCCAGACGAGTGAGTGAACTACAAGCTCTTGTGTCAGAAAGACCGTACACACGGTTTTATAGGAACAGGGTGGTCCTGTGTACCCATCCCAAGTTTCTTCCAAAAGTGGTCTCTCCATTCCACCTCAACCAAGAGATGGTTTTTCCGACATTCTTTCCCAGGCGCATGCCAGCCGGGCAGAGGCGGTTCTGCATACCCTTGATTGTAAGAGGGCATTAGCCTTCTACCTAGAACGTACGTGGGGATATCAAAGGGCTACCCAGCTCTTCGTCTCTTATGACCCCAGTAAACTGGGGCTACCTATCTCCAAGCGCACGTTGTTCACTTGGGTGGCGGACTGCATTGCCTGGGCGTACAGGGCGGTCGACCTTCCGTTGAAGGGTCGAGTCACAGCCCACCATGACAGGGCTAAGGCCGCATCAGTGGCGCACTTCCGGTCTGTTCCGCTGGCAGACATCTGTCGGGCCACAACCTTGTCTTCAAGCCAGACTTTTGCAGCCCATTACTGCTTGGATGGAGAGTCCCGACGGGACAGTGCTTTCAGCCAGGCGGTACTCCATAACCTATTTGAGGTTTAGGCAACTCCCTACTCTCCGGCCCTCTGGTGTCAGGCTACCGGGGGTGTGGCGTCTCCGCTGAATTCCTATCACAGCTGCTGCGGCTCTTCTAGAGGGAGCTATTTTTCAGCTAGGGGTTCTCGATAGCCTATAGCTACGGAGTCCCATATATGAGGACTGACTTCCTGCTTGTTCCTGGAGAAAGCGTAGTTACTCACCTGTAACAGGTGTTCTCCAGGGACAGCAGGACTCAGTCCTCACGACCCTCCCTCCTCCCCTGGAGTTGCAGTCCTACTATTGATTTTTATTCATTTTGCCGTCTTCTTAACTATGTCATTAGACTGAGCAAGATGGCACCCTTGGGCGGGAAGGGGATCGCGCATGCGCGATGCAATCCCAAAGTCTTTCTTTGAAAGCTGGAGAATTGCTCCGCATGAGGGCTCCGTTGGTGCCATCACCCATATGTGAGGACTGATTCCTGCTGTTCCTGGAGAACACCTGGTTAAAGGTGAATAACTGCGCTTTATGGACCCTTCAAAAAATCCACCCCCTGCTTTTGAAGCTGCTGACTTCCGGACAATATTGCAAGCATTGATCACCCCTCATTTTGATTATGCAAACATCATTTTCTGTGGTCTTCCAGATTATGCAATTCACCCCCTTCAAATGGCTATGAGTATGGCAGCACAAACCCTGGTTGAAGCCTCAAGATACGAGCATGTTGCCCCAATCCTGAAACAGCTCCATTGGCTTCCCATTGTTAATCATCTCAAGTATAAGTCTGTCATCATAACATTCAAAATTCTACACAACCTTTCAGCTACTGCTCTTAATGAGATGCTCTGTCAGGAGAACATTATAGTAAGAAGATCTACCATGTCAAACACTTTCAGTTCCTTCTATAATAAGAAAAAGTTCCCAGTTTGTGAATGGTCGAGCATTCAAATTATATGCAGCACCTCTCTGGAACTGTCTTCACCCCCCCCCAATCCATGCCATCTCTGACCTATCTACTTTCAGAAAACTTCTAAAGACATCTGTTTCAGCTATATTATGAACCTGTAACTTAGAACACTGCACTCTACCAAACCCCTTCAGCCAGACCCTCAAACCGTCTGTAAAGCTCAAGCAGTATAAATTATACAACTATAATTTATATAGTTTCCCTATTACGACCCAGGTTATACCTACTTAAGTTATAAATTAGAGAGGTTTCTGGAGTCCAGTGGATTACAGGATCTGAGGCAGCATGGATTCACCAGAGGCAGGTCTTGTCAGACAAATCTGATTGATTTCTTTGACTGGGTGACCAGGGAGTTGAACCGAGGGATAGACCTAGATGTGGTGTATTTAGATTTCAGTAAAGCTTTTCACACTGTTCCTCACAGGCGACTTATAAACAAACTGAGTACCCTAGGGATGGACCCAAAAGTTACTGCTTGGATTAGAAATTGGTTGGGTGGGAGATGACAAAGAGTACAGGTAAATGGAGCTCACTCTGAGGAGAAGGATGTTACTAGTGGTGTGCTCCAAGTATCTGTCCTTGGTCCAATTCTTTTTAACATCTTTGTTAGTGATATAGCGGAAGGGCTGTCGGGTAAGGTTTGCCTCTTTGCGGATGAAGCATAGTTACTCACCTGTAACAGGTGTTCTCCAGGAGCAGCAGGAATCAGTCCTCACATATGGGTGATGTCGGCGCCGACGGAGCCCCCGCGGAGCAATTTTCCCCAGCTTTCAAAGAAAGCCTTTGGGAATTGCAGCGCGCATGCGCGGTCCTCTTCCCGCCCAAGGGTGCCATCTTGCTCAGTCATATGACATAGCTAAAAGATAGCAAAAATTAGCAAAAACGAAAGCATAAAACTGCAACTCCAAGGGGAGGAGGGAGGGTTGGGAGGACTGATTCCTGCTGCTCCTGGAGAACACCTGTTACAGGTGAGTAACTACGCTTTCTCCAGGACCAAGCAGGAAGTCAGTCCTCACATATGGGACTCCCAAGCTTAAGGCTACCGGAGACCCTAAGCACAAAAATGAGCTCCCTCTAGCTCAGCAGCACAGAAGAAAGGAATCTTCTCTGAATACGTCTCCAACCGGTAGCCCAACATCCGGGATGGAGGGTAGGAGTTGCCTATACCTCGAAGAGGTTACGGAGGACTGCCTGTCCGAAAGCACTGTCCCTGCGGGACTCCCTCTCCAGGCACTAATGGGCTGCAAAAGTCTGGCTTGAAGACCAAGTAGCGGCCCGGCAGATGTCTGCCAACGGAACAGAGCGGAGGTAAGCCACTGACGTAGCCTTCGCCGGAACACGATGAGCGGTGACTCTACCTTCCATCACGAGGCCCGCAGCCTCGTAAGCCCAAGCGATGCAGTCCGCAATCCAGATGGACAGAGTACGCTTGGAGACAGGGAGCCCCAACTTGTTGGGGTCTTAAGACACGAAGAGCTGAACAGCCCTTCGGTGCTCCCGCGTACGGTCAATGTAGAAGTTCAGAGCCCTTCTACAGTCCTGGAGTGTGGCCTGGGAAAGTAGGTCGGAAGTACCACCTCCTGGTTGATGTGAAAAGGGGAAACCACTTTAGGAAGAAACTTAGGGTGAGTCCGTAGGACTACCCGGTTCTTGTAGAACCTAGTGTAAGGAGGATCAGATACCAGGGCCTGCAGCTCACTAACGCGTCTAGCAGAAGTGAGGGCCACCAAGAACAAGGTTTTCCAGGAAAGAAAACGAAGAGGACAGGTAGCCATAGGCTCAAAAGGCAGACAGGTAAGCCGCTGTAAAACCACATTAAGATCCCAGTTCGGGGCTGGTGGGCGCAAAGATGGTTTAAGGCGTAGGAGGCCCCGGAGAAAACGAGCCACCAGAGGATGGCTGGAAAGAGGTCTACCATCCACCGGAAGGTGGTGCGCAGAAATAGCACTGAGGTGGACCTTGACCGAGTTGGACTTAAGTCCAAGATGGGAAAGGGAAAGCAAGTACTGCAAGACCACTGACGTTGAACAGGAGAAGGGGTCCTGCGACTGCTGAGTACACCAGACGGAGAACCGACGCCACTTAAGAGCGTAGGACTTCCGGGTGGAAGGCCTCCTGGAGGCCAAGACGACCTCTTCCACATCTGGAGGTAGCTGGAGAGGAGCAAGGACTACCCTTTCAGCAGCCAGGCCATCAGATGAAGGGACCGAAGGTTGGGGTGCAGGAGCGTCCCCTGATCCTGCGAGAGGAGGTCGGGCTGAAACCCCAGAGGAAGAGGGGTGTCCACCGCCAGCTGCATCAGAAGCGGGAACCAAGGTTGCCTCGGCCACCGGGGAGCCACTAGGATCACCGACGCCTTGTCTCTGAGAACTTTGAAGAGCGTCCGAGACACCAGAGGCATGGGTGGAAAGGCATACAAGAGGCCTGTGGACCATGGAATCAGAAAAGCATCCGCCGCTACCCGGAGAGGATGCGGCTGTCGAGAGCAGAATCTGGGAAGTTGCCGGTTCAGAGGACTGGCGAACAGATCCATGGTGGGGAGGCCCCACCGGAGAAAGATCCACTGAACCACAAGCGGATCCAATCTCCACTCGTGCGGTTGGAGGATCCTGCTCAGTTTGTCTGCCAGGTAGTTTTCTTGACCTGGGAGATAGACAGCTTTGAGGACGATGTTGCGATGGACGGCCCAAGAGCAGAGCTTCTGTGCTTCCTGACAGAGAAGGAAGGAGCCGGTTCCGCCCTGTTTGTTCACGTAGAACATGGCAACCTGATTATCTGTCTGGACAAGTACCGACTGGTGAAAAATCAGGTGAGAAAAGGCTTTGAGCGCAAGGCGAATGGCTCTGAGCTCCAGGAAGTTGATCTGCTGAGCGGACTCCCAAGGAGTCCAGAGACCCTGAGTACAAGTCCCTTGGCAATGTGCTCCCCAACCCTGGAGAGAAGCATCGGTCGTCAGGACCCGAGAAGGTGTAGGGGGCTGAAAAGTCACCCCCAGCACTAGGTTTGGTAGATGAAGCCACCATCGCAGAGAGGAGACCAGCTGGTCGGAGATCAGTACGGAGTCCGTTAGGCTCCCAGTGGCTTGATGCCATTGTTTGCGAAGGCACCATTGAGCAGGTCGCATGTTCAGGCGGGCATCGGGGGTTACATGGACCGTGGAAGCCATATGGCCGAGCAGTCTCAGAAATTGCCTGGCCGAGACCAGGGAACTGCTGTGAAAGCGGCTGGCGAGATCCATGAGCCTTTGCGCCCTGTCCAGAGGCAGGAAGGCCCGCGCCTGAAGAGTGTCCAACCTGGCGCCGATGAATTCGAGATCTTGAGAGGGGAGCAAAGTGGACTTTGCGAAGTTTATGACAAAACCCAAGTGCTGGAGCAGAGCCACAGTGCGATGAGTAGCCTGAGTGGCTTCCTGGGCAGACTGGGCCCTGATGAGCCAGTCGTCCAGGTATGGGAACACAAAGAGACCTTGAAGTCTCAGATAGGCCACCACCACTGCTAGGCATTTGGTGAACACTCTGGGGGCGGAGGATAGGCCGAAAGGCAGTACTCTGTACTGGTAATGGTGTCCGTCCACAACAAACCTGAGGTATTGTCTGTGGTCTGGATGAATAAGGATATGAGTATACGCATCCTTTAGATCTAAGGAGCATAGCCAGTCTCACTGCCGGAGGTAGGGCAGCAGGATTCCAAGGGTAAGCATTTTGAACTTTTCCTTTGCAAGGAACTTGAGGTTTCGCAAGTCTAGGATGGGTCTGAGGCCTCCTGTTCTTTTCGGAATCAGGAAGTATCTGGAATAAAACCCTTGACCCTTCAGGTGGTGGGGCACCGGTTCCACGGCTTGCTCCTGAACAAGACTTGCTAACTCCTGAAGGAGTAAGTCCCTGTGCAGAGGGAGTCTTGAAGGCTCCCCTGGAAAGTAGGAGGGAGGTACCTGTTGAAAATGAAGAAGAAAGCCCTTTTGAACTATCTGAAGCACCCAGGTATCTGTGGTGATCTTGGACCACCTGTGGGCAAAGTGGACCAGCCAGCCTCCTGTGCTGAGAGAAACCAGCTGAGGGGGAGAGGCTATGCTGAGAAAGTCAAAAACCCCCACCCTGCTGAGCAGGGGCCGGTGGTGCAGGCTTGGGGGCTTGCTGCCTACGGGACCCATTACCCCGTCCCTTGGCCTGCTTTCCCTGTGGGGGAGCTGGTGAGGCCTGATACTGAGGGTAGTATTTATAGGCAGCACCTTTCCTCGGGTAAAAGGGCTTTTTCCCCGAGGCCTTCTTCTTTTGAGAAGGGGCAGAGGTCTTCCTTGAGAGACGAGTCCTGGTGAGAGTCTCCGTCTCGATTTGTGCAGCCTTCTCATCCATGGGCTTGCCAAAGAGGTTATTCACCTCGGCAGGGGACATCGACCAACTTGTCCTGTACCCAGGGCTCGAGGTCGGACGTCTGACGCCAAGCCTGGCGGCGTCCACCGATGCCGGCCACGGCTACTCGAGCCGAAGCCTCAAAACCATCATAGGCTGCTCGAGAGATAAACTTGGAGCACTCCCGAATACCAGTAGACAAGGATTGGAACCTCTGCAAAGGTTCGTCGGAGAGACCAGCAGAGAACCCGGCTATTTCCTTAGCCAGGTCTCGGAGATACATGCCCATGTAGAGCTGGTATGTCTGGACTCGACAAGCAAGCATAGAGCCCTCGAAGCACTTCCTACCGAGGGCATCCAGGCTTCGGGCTTCCCTACCAGGGGGCACCGAGGAGTGCATTTTTTGACTCTTCAGTCTATGCATGGCCGATTCCACCACCATGGAATGGTGCGGTAGTTGTACCTTTTGTAACCCGGGGCTCTTGCGGACTCGATAAATGGAATCGACCCACTTGCTTAACACCGGCGACGACGCCGGGCTCTCCCACATGCGGAAGAGAAGACGTTCCAGCATGGGAGGAACCGGTACAATAAAGGCCTCCTTCGGGGGATTGTCATATTGGAAGGCATCGAGTTCTTCGACTCGAGGCTCCTCCTCGGGATCCGCAGGGAAGGCCAAGGCTTTGGCCATATCCCTCACGAAGTCCGAGAACCGGGTATCCTCCGGGGGGGGGGGGGACCGTCTCCGAGGTTCGGACTCAGGGGAGTCCGAAGGGACACACCGAGTCCGAAAGGAACCAGGTGACTCTTCGTCCTCAGATTCCCAGGCCAACTCCTCGGAGGAGGAGTCGATCGGCTCCGGTCGGGCGGGCACTGATGCCATCCGCCCCGACGCCGAGGGAGTCGGCGTCGACGACCTCGGTCCCGAACGGGAGGCCGAAGGAGACCTCGACCGAGGATCGACTCAAGCCCTCATGGACTCGAGGATCGGCTCGGTCTCCGGTGTCGATTTGGAGTTCGACGTCCCGGCGGTCAGGGCAGAAGCACCAGCGAGGCCAGCGATCAATGCCCGCTGCTGGTCCAAGAAGGCAGACAAACTGCACTCCAAGGCCGTCAACCTGAGTCCGAGCTCAGGAGACCCAGCAGCCCCCGACTCGGGCCCCGACGGCGTCGGGCCCGACGTCGGGTCCTTCGGAGGCGAGTCCACGAGGACAACAGTACTTACGTGAGCGGGCAAGTCCACCTCGAGTCGAGGATGTTTTGACGGCCTCTCCGACTCCAAGGACCCGGGACGGGAATCGGGGCTATGCGACCTGGCCCTCGAGGAACCAGGAGCGTCCACTGATCCCGCCCTCGCGGGTTTCTTCTTCCGATGATGCTCCCGGGTAGGAGACCCCCTTTCAGAGGAACTCCGACGATGCTCAGGACCAGAGTCCCGAGACGTCGAAGCCTCTGACGAGGTCCGAGCCCGGCCGGAGTCAGAGAAGATACGCTCCCGCTGGTGCTGCCGACTCCTCAATGCATGGGATCATGATCTGGGCCGAGGCAGCGGAGGCAGAAGTCAAGTTTCTTACAGAGGTCACACTTTTTGAAACCACTGGCCGCCATCGGGGGAAAAAGGGCCCCTGCGAGGTCGAACGACCGGGCAGCCAGGGAAAAAGGAAAAAAAGCGCGAAATCTGTCACGAAGGACAAAAAACCGAAAAATAAAGGACGGACTCGCAACCGGCGTCGCGAGTCCGGGCAGGAAAAGAACCGGCGTCGAACCGAAGAAAAAAAGAGAAAAATCAACTTTTCTGCGGGGATTCACAGGCAACGTCTGTAGGGCTCCGCGGAAAAAAGAAGACTGAGCAAGATGGCACCCTTGGGCGGGAAGAGGACCGCGCATGCGCGCTGCAATTCCCAAAGGCTTTCTTTGAAAGCTGGGGAAAATTGCTCCGCGAGGGCTCCGTCGGCGCCGACGTCACCCATATGTGAGGACTGACTTCCTGCTTGGTCCTGGAGAATACCATTCTCCAGGACCAAGCAGGAAGTCAGTCCTCACATATGGGTGATGTCTGGGTGATGTCTGCGCTGACGGAGCCCCCATGCGGAGCATTTCCCCAGCTTTCAAAGAAAGCCTTTGGGACTGCTGCACGCATGCGCGGTCCCCTTCCCGCCCAAGGGTGCCATCTTGCTCAGTCTTCTTTTTTCCGCGGAGCCCGATGGACATGTTTCGTGTTCAGCCAAGAAAAAAGTTGATTTTTATAGTGGATCCGTTTTTTCTTTGGTTCGACGCCGGTTTCCCTTTCCCACCTGGGCCCAGTACACCGGTATCGAGCCCGGACTTCATTTTTCAGTTTTTGTCCTTAGTGACTAGCGTACGCGCCATTTTTCTATTTTTCACTGGCAGCCCTGTCTTTTGACCTCGCAGGGTCCCTTTTTCCCCCGATGGCTGCCAGCGGGTTTAAAAAGTGTAATCGGTGTAAGAAACTAATGTCTCTCACCGACACACGTGACTGCTGCCTCCGCTGCCTCAGGCCCGATCATGACCCGATGATCTATGGCCTGTGTGGGGAAAACGTCCTCAAAGGCGTTGAGTCGGCAGAACCAGAAGGAAAGAATCTTCTCTGACTCTGCGTCCGGCCAGGCCCGGACCGTCAGAGGCCTCGAGCATCGCCGGGGTTCCTCTGAGAGGGAGTCTCCCTCGTGGGAGCATCGCAGGAAGAAGAAATCCGCGAGGGCGGCATCGTTGGACGCACTTGGCTCCTTGAGGGCCAGGTTGCATAGCCCCGACCGCTGTCCCGGGTCTTCGGAGTCGGAGAGGCCTTCTACATAACCTCGTGTGGAGCCAGAGTCCCCGAGTCACGTGAGTACTGTAGTCCTCGTGGACACTCCTCCAGGGGAGCCGACATCGGGGGCTGCTGAGTCTCCTGAGCTCGGACTGAGGTTGACGGCCTTGGAGAGCAGCTTGGCTGCCTTCATGGAACAGCAGCGGGCACTGATCGCCGGTCTCACCGGTGCATCTACACCGACCACCAGGACATCGACGTCCAAGTTGACCCCGGAGGCCGAGTCGATCCTCGGCCAAGGTCTCCCTCGGCCTCCCGTTCAGGATCGAGGTTGTCGACACTGGTACTCTCGGCGTCGGGGCGGATGGCATCGGTGCCTGCCCGACCGGAGCCGCTCAATTCCTCCTCTGAGGGGTCGGGCTGGGAAACGGAGGACGAGGAGTCCCCGGACATCTTTCGGACCCGGTGTGTCCCTTCGGACTCACCGGAGTTCGAACCTCAGAGACGGTCCCCCCCCCAGAGGACACCCGGTTCTCGGACTTTGTGCGGGACATGGCTTTGGCCTTCCCCACGGACCCTGAGGAGGAGCCTCGAGCCGAGGAGCTCGAGGCCCTGCAATATGACTCTCCTCCCAAGGAGGCCTTTACTGTACCGGTTCTTCCGATGCTGGAGCGGTTGCTCTTCCTCATGTGGGAGGCGCCGGCCTCGACGCCGGTTCTGAGCAAGCGGGTCAATTCCATCTATCGAGTCCGCAAGAGCCCCTGGTTCCAAAAGGCAGAGCTACCGCACCGCACCACTCCATGGTTGTGGAATCGGCCATGCATCGTCTGAAGAGTCAGAAGATGCACTCCTTGGTGCCTCCCGGCCGGGAGGCCCAGAACCTGGATGCCCTTGTTAGAAAGTGCTTCCAGGGCTCTATGCTTGCTTGCCGTGTCCAGACCTACCAGATGTACATGGGCATGTACCTTCGAGACCTGGGAAAGGAGATAGCCGGGTTCTCTGCTGGCCTCTCCGAGGAAGCTTTGCAGAGGTTCAAGGCCCTGTCATCGGGGATCCGGGAGTGCTCGAAGTTTATTTCTCGAGCAGCCGATGGCTTTGAGGCTTCGGCCCGGGTAGCCACAGCCGGCATTGTTGTACGCCGTCAGGCGTGGCTACAGTCATCGGACTTCGAGCCATGGGTGTAGGACAAGTTGGTCAATGTCCCCTGCCGAGGTGAAAACCTCTTTGGCAAGCCCATGGCTGAAAAGGCTGCAGAACCCGAGTCCGAGACTCTCACCCTGACAAGGCTGTCCAGGAAAACCTCTGCCCCTTCTGAGAAGGAGGGCTCGGGAAAAAAGACCTTTTACCCGAGGAAGTCATCTGCCTACAAATCATACCCTCACTTTCAGGCCTCCATAGCTCCCCAACAGGGTCAGCAGGCCAAGGGGCTGGGACATGGGCCCCGTAGGCAGAAAACCCCCAAGCCACCAGCTCCGGCTCCTGCACAGCAGGGAACGGGGTTTTGACTCCAGTGGCATAGCCTCTCCTCTTCAGCTGGCCCTTCTCAGCACAGGAGGCCAGTTGACCCTGTATGCTGTGGTGAAGAGCGCCCTCCTGAGGCTATGGAGACAGATGAAAATCCTGAAGGGCAACAGGATTTACATCAGATTGTCAATCCTGGAAAGAAAGAGAGACTTCGTTCTGCTGAGCTGAGCATGGATACCAGCCCAGGGGAGGAGTCGTGCAGTCCTGATTGGGCACACCCAGTGCTTGGAAGGGGCGTGTCTAGAAGAGAACCTGGTTTTAAACCGGAGTATGGCTTTGCTATGGAGGAGAAGTGGAAGGAGAAGAGAAGGAGCCCAGGGAACGGTCAGAGTACCGTGAGCAGTCAGAGGAGCAGCAGTCAGAGAGAGAAGGCTAGCAGCCAAGGACTGAGCCGAAGCAGTAGAAGAAGACCTGCAAGAATCTGTTCAGAGGCAATAAAGGGAAGTCCTGAGGAAAGTGGACCTAGCCCTGGAATAGACACCTGGACGAAGGCAGAGCCCTGGGAGAGGAAGCCTTCACGGCAGGCAAGAGAGAAAAAGAACTCATTCTGGGAATTACAGTTTGGCCCAGAGAGGCACGGGAACTCTCACAACTGGAGGACGTCTGAGCCACCTAGGATAAGAGGGGCTTGGCAACAAGTAAGCGGTTTGCATAGGAGTTTCCCAAGTGAAGGTAAACCCAATTCTCCTATATTTGAAACCTTAACAAAAGAGTCTAAAAGTTACCAGGATTCACTTAACCTGAGAGAGGAAAAGGGAAACAGCTTTAATCAAGAGGGAAGTTTAATAATTGATAACAATTCCTTATCTAGCAGACAACAGGCTGAATTGCTTCTCCAGGATTTTAAAGAGTTTTTAAAGCTAAAAGCAAACAGACAGCCAGTATTGCAGGAAGCTAATAATTCTATACAGTCTGAGGAATTAGTGCAACTTAATTCTGACTTACCTGACTGTGAGAGCATGGACTGTACTATTTGTTGTGTGGAAATACCAAACTGAAGAAAACTGGTTATGCCGTGTATGAGTTGAATACTACGGAGCTGTTTTGCTGCCATGCTAGGAAAGCTTTAATTACCTGCACCTGAAGTGCCCCAGCACTGTGAACGTAACAGTGTGTGAAAAGAGGCTGCATTTAAAGTGAATGACCTCTTGGAGCAGAGCTGAGTAAACTGCTTAGAAGTAAAGCTGAATTTCTACTTTAAGTTGACTTTATACCTGAGTTCTTTCTGTTCCTGTTAAAGCACCTGTTTTGTTCATATTTCTGAATTTGTCATGCGATGGAAGAATAACCTTAACCATAATAAAAATACTTGCAAATAAGCCTTACCGTCTCTGGCGCACAACTACACTTTATTTCGGAGTGAAAGGAGCAGAAAAACTACAGTACCCAGCATTCCAGGGGAATAGGTTTTAAACTCCTTCCTCACGAGGCAATAGGCCCCGCTCCTGTCTTTAGCCCTAAGGCGGGGCAGGAGCGCCGCAATGCCCACAGGTGGTCAGCCGTAACAAGGGATACCTGGGTGCTAAGCATAGTCCAGAGGGGCTATCTCCTCCACTTCCACCAGGTACTTCCCTCCTGCTTTCCAGGGGAGCCTCCAAGACTCCCTCTGCACAGGGACTTACTCCTGCAGGAGTTAGCAAGTCTTCTAAAGGAGCAGGTGGTGGAACCGGTGCCCCACGGCCTGAGAGGTCAAGGCTTCTATTCCAGGTACTTTCTGGTACCAAAAAGGACAGGAGGCCTCAGGCCCATCCTAGACTTGCGGAATCTCAACAAGTTCCTGGAGACTGAAGTTTCCTAGTAGCCAGAGAGCCTCTCTCTTCATGGGGGAGTTGCATGTCATGTTGAAGACAATGGACAGGTCATCAGCAGATGTAGAAGGGGCACAACAGAACAGGGCTGTTGAAAGATGATGATTGGAGATCATAATAGCGTCCAGGGTATTTGAATTATGTATGTTTTGGCACTGAAGTTGGAGATTATCTTTAGCTATGAAAAGGAGTCCTCCACCTCTATTATCAGCTCTTGAGCAGTTGAAGAGGACATAGTTTGGGAGCTTTATTTGGTTTGTGATGACTGTATCCATGTCAGTTAACCATGATTCAGTTATGAATAACTTATCTAATTTATAGTATTCTACATAGTCTATAATTACAGGCCATTTGTTTCGGATGGAATGTGTATTTATTAGCATGCAGGCTAGG
Source organism: Ichthyophis bannanicus (assembly GCA_033557465.1). NCBI lineage: Eukaryota > Metazoa > Chordata > Amphibia > Gymnophiona > Ichthyophiidae > Ichthyophis > Ichthyophis bannanicus. The sequence goes on from CM066044.1 coordinate 254,948,819, forward strand.
TGTTGTTTATCCAAGGGTTTCCGTCCACGCCTTTTTTCTGGAGGTTGACATATAATATGATTAAGGTGCGTGTGGCAAGTCATACGATGTGTTATATCAGAGTGTGGAATTCCTTGCCATCTTTGCCCATAGCTGCGTATGATGGGTATCAGGCTTTGTTGTTGGGCGAGAGGGTCTGTAAGAAGTGTGGGATGAGCTATGAAAAGAATTAAGAAGGAAAACAATAAATATGTCCGACATTCTGTTATGAATGGAAGAACTGTGATAAAAGAGAACGTACCTGAAGGGATTTTATTTATTTATTTATTTATTTGTGCATTTTTTTATACCGCCTCTTCCAGAGATCAGAAGCGGTTTACAGAGAACATTTCAAAAAATTAAGATTTAGGTGATAATAAAGCATAGTTACTCACCTGTAACAGGTGATCTCCGGGAACAGCAGGAATTTAGTCTTCACATATGGGTATCGTCGGTACTGACGGAGCCTGCACGGGAACGCTCCCCAGCGTCCAATAGGAAAGCTTTTGGGAGCATCCCACAGCGCCTGTGTGCTGCCTTCCCGCCTTTCCCAACTGTCCCACTCCAGTTGAGTTTGAAGTTGAGACAAAAGAGAGAGGGAAAGAGAGAGAGAGAGATAGAAAGATACAACTCCTAGGGGAGGTGGGTGGGTAGTGAAGACTAAATTCCTGCTGTTCCCGGAGATCACCTGTTACAGGTGAGTAACTATGCTATCTCCAGGAACAAGCAGGAATGTAATCTTCACATATGGGGACTCCCTAGCTGCAGATGCCAGGTAGATGGCCCCAGAAAGTTTTGTGCCCTTGTGAAAGGGCTCCACTTCCCCCCATGGATGGTGGGTAGGAGATGATTAAATATGGAACAGGTGTTGAAGAACAGCCTGACCAAACAAGGCATCCCGGCGGGAGTCCTTGTCTAAGCAGTAATGGGCTGTGAAGGTATGTACCGAAGCCCAAGTAGCTGCTCAACAGATGTCGTCAATAGACACAGAGTGAAGATGAGCCATTGAGGTTGCAATGGCTTTCACATTGTGAGCTGTGACATGGCCTTCAAGAGGAAGGTTCCTACTCTCATAGGCCTAAGATATACACTGTGCAATCCAGCTGGACAGTGTTCTTTTGGAGACTGGAAGTCCCAAATGACTAGGATCAAAAGCAACAAAGAGCTGAGAGGATTTTCTATGTTGCTGTGTCCTTTGCAAGTAAAAGGCCAAAGCTCTTTTACAGTCCAAAGTATGAAGGTTCCTTTCTGCACTTGAGGCGTGAGGCCTTGGAAAGAATACAGGAAGGTAAACCGCTTGGTTTAAATGAAAGGGCGAGACCACCTCTGGCATAAACTGTGGATGAGTCTTAAGGACTACCTTATCATGATGGAACTTTGTATAAGGAGGATCAGCCACCAACGCTTGCAGTTCACTGATGTGACGTGTTGATGTGATTGCAATGAGAAAGATAACCTTCCAGGAAAGGAATTTCAAAGAGGTAGTGGCTAATGGTTCAAAGGGTGGTTTCATGAGCTGCCCAAGAACCAGATTCAAGTCCCATGCCACCGGTGGCGGCTTAATGGGAGGCTTCATTAAAAGATGGCCTCTCATAAATCTCGCTATGAGAGGATGAGAGGAAATAGGTTGTCCATTTAGAGGCTTGAAAGAAGCTGCAATAGCACTCAAATGGACTCTCACTGAATTGGTCTTAAGCCCTGCATTTGATAAATGAAGGAGGTACTCCAGTAATGATTCTAGAGGTATCGCAAGAGGGTTAAGACCCTTCTGCGAGCACCATATGGTAAACCTTTTCCACTTGAATGCATAAGAACGTCTTGTGGAAGGTTTCCTGGAAGCATGAAGGATATCCTTTACCTGCTGGGAAAGGTTAAAAATGTGCAGTTCTTTGAAATATTTATCAAGAAGAATTTTTGGTGAAAGAAGAGGGGTATGCGGAAAATTAAGGAAACGTAAATTAGCAGCACGCAAGGTGTTGTCAAATGCCTCCACCTTGCCATGCAGAATTAAAGCGTCTTTCATCCCAGCTATATTTGCCGAATGTAAAGAAGGCAGTTGCTGCTCAAACTTACCGCAAGCAGCATCTACAACAGAAATCTTACTATCCAATTGTTGAAAAGATAAAACAGTTTGAGATGTAAACTCACACAATGAGCTCAGAGTAGAAGACACTTTAGCATCAATTGATTGCAAAACTTGCCACAGATCCTTCAAAGTTATCTCTGATCCTATAGAAGAAACCGGTGGGCAAAATTCTTCTTGATAAATATTTCAAAGAAGTGTTGCTTTTTTCAGATCCTGTTGAGGTGTCTCAGTTATTTTATATTTCCACTAGCTTTAAGCGTAGTAACCCGGTCGAGGGCGGGCTTGATGTTATTGAGCCTTCTCTTGCTAATTTTAACCGACTTTTTGGAAGACTCCTTCGATGTAATTAATTCTTGTGCCACGTTGGTAGTGACTTTGACATCAATAGAATGCAAACAGCGTATTCTTAAGGCTTTTTTTAAGTGCAAGTTGACTCCCTTTTGTGGTCATAAGATAAACATATTTTCGGATGTTTCACGTAGCACCCAACTTAGGAGGAGGCTTTTCCTAGCGTTAAAGCCTCGAGTCCTTAAGCTGGGTGCTATTCTTCGATTCCCCTGCAAGTGTGTTGTAAATTATGAGGGTGCTGTCTATATTTTTTCTGATGTTGCTCATCTAGAGAAGTTTGTCTTGGAACGGCAGGGCTCTGTTGAGGTTAGTCGGGATGAGTGAGTAAACAGTATATGCCTCTGTGCTATGGGTTTGTTTTAACCTTGATTTCATGATGCTTTATTTCCTTTTATTTAAGTTACACCTAGGTCCCTGTGATGTGGACTTAATCATATTATGTTTCTGATTATATTGATATATTCCTTTGTATTGTTTCTGATTGTCTTGAAATATTGACTTCATATGATATGTATGTTAAAACTTCAATAAAAAAAAAAAAAAAAAAGGTGTGCAGTTCTAGGCTTTCAACAACCAGGCCCTGAGATGCAGAGACTGGGGATTGGGATACCACAGCATCCCGTCCTCTTGAGAAAGAAGATCTGGAGCAGATCCTAACTCCAGAGGCGGAGCTTGAGAGATATGTAGGAGCAGAGGGGTACCACGGTTGCTGTGGCCAACGTGGAGCTATGAGGATCATATGACCTCTGTCTCTCTGAAGCTTGAACACGGTTTTGGGAATTAGGGGAATTGTGGAAAGGTATACAGAAAGTCCTGACCCCAATGAAGGAGGAAAGAATCCCTAGCCTGACAACCTCGAGCCGGAATTCTGGAACAGAACCGGTGAAGTTTGGCATTCAGCGGACTTGCAAAGAGGTCTATGTCCGGGGTTCCCCAAATTTGAAAAATTTGGGCCACCTGGTCTGCATGGAGAGACCATTCGTGTGGAAGCAGAACTCGACTGAGTCTGTCTGCCCGCCCAAGAGTTTTGAATGCCTGGAAGATACACCGCAAGGAGATGAATCTGATGCTCTCTGGCGAGGGCCCATAGTCACAAAGCTTCGTTGCACAGCGACAGAGCCTGTTCCGTCCTGCTTGTTCACATAGAACATGGCTACCTGATTGTCCATTTGAACTAGGACTGTCTTGTAGCTGAGGTGGGTGTGAAATACTCGAAGAGCAAGGAAGATTGCTCTGAGCTCCAAGAGGTTGATATGGAGATAGGCCTCCTGTGGCCGTGCAGGTGGGCTCCCCCACCCACCTGTGAAGCATCTGTTGTTAGAGTGGCTTGGGGTGGGGGTTGCTGAAAGGGAGACTCCACCAGAAGGTTTTTGGGCGACTGCCACCATTGGAGGGACAAAATAAGGCGACCTGAGTTTGCTATTTTGTCTGACAGGCAACCTGACGCCTGAGTCCAGTGAGTGGATAAGGTCCACTGGGCTGCCCTCATATGGAGGCGAGCATAAGGAACCATATGCACGGTGGATGCCATGTGGCCTACCAACTGTAACATTTCCCGAGCAGTGAGGTGAGGTTTTAGCACTGCTTGGTAAGCTAACTGCACAATGCGAAGGCAGCGGGGCTGTGGAAGAAAGGCCCTTGTCTGTCTGGTATCCACAAGAGCTCCTATAAACTCTAGGGATTGAGTGGGAGCAAGGTTGGACTTTGGGAAGTTTATGACAAGTCCCAAATACTGAAGGATGCACGTTGTGCGAGACAGAGCAACCCTGGCCTCTGGCTCTGAAGGTGCTCAAATGAGCCAGTCGTCTAAGTAAGGGAAGACGAATATTCCCAGGGTGCGGAGAAATGCTGCTACCACAGCCATGCATTTTGTGAACACCCTTGGTGCAGAAGCCAGGCCAAAAGGAAGAACCCTGTATTGGTAGTGCTTCCCTTGAAACAGGAATCGAAGGAACTTTCGGTGAGTTGGATGAATGAGAACATGAGTGTACGCATCCTTGAGATCTAGAGATCAAAGCCAATCCTGAATCCGAAGGTATGGCAGCAGAGTTCCAAGAGAAATCATTTTGAACTTCTCACTGAACAGGAATTTGTTCAATTCTCTGAGGTCTAGAATGGGTCTGTGTCCTCCTGTTTTCTTTGGAATAAGGAAATAGGGGGAGTAAAACCCTGTACGCCGTTGGGGAATGGGCACCTCTTCTATTGCTCCTTGAGCAAGGAGCATTGTGACTTCTTGACCTAACCGGTCGTTGGGAGAGGTCTGAGAATTGAACTGTCTTACTATTGCAGGAGGGGGCATGCTGAGGAAATGAAGCTTGTACCCCTCTCGTACAATAGACAGAGTCCAATTTTCTGCTGTTATCTGACACCACCTGGGGGCAAAATGACATAACCTTCTTGGGATGGTGGAGGGAGCCTCTTTCAATTGAAAGCAAGTTCTGCTACGAGGGGACATGGGATGAGGGTGAAGGGAGATAGATTCAGGAGTGATATGCGGAAATATTTCTTTACAGAAAGAGTAGTGGATCCGTGGAATAGTCTCCCAGTGGAGGTGGTACAGATGAGGACAGTAACTGAATTCAAAAAAGCATGGGACCAACACAGAGGATCTCTAAAGGTAAAAAGTGGACTGTTGTAGTTGTTGTTATGGAAGGACAGACTAGATAGGCCATGTGGTCTTTTTCTGTCATCATGTTTCTATGGGTTCTGGGCCGTTCAGGCCAGGAAGGCAAAGTTCTCTAGATAGTAGGCACCACTGCACTGCCCTCATGTGGAGGCAAGCGTCTGGGGTGACATGAACTGTGGAGGCCATGTGTCCGAGGAGGCGCAGGAGGTGCCGGGCAGGCACCGATGGGCAGTGCCGTATGCCTGGAACTAGAGTCCTGAAACGGTCGGCCCGGTCCTTGGGCAAGGCGGCCTTGTCCTGGAGGGTGTTGAGCTTCGTCCCAATGAACTCTAGGCAGTGCGCCGGGAGAAGGTGGGACTTAGAAACATAGAAACATAAAAAAATGACGACATAAAAAGACCACATGGCCTATCTAGTCTGTCCTTCCATAACTACAACAGTCCCTTTTTTTCCTTTAGAGATCCTCTGTGTTTGTCCCATGCTGGAGGTATGGCAGCAATGTTCCAAGGGAGAGCATCTTGAACTTCTCTTGCACCAGGAATTTGAGGTGAAGCAGGTCGAGGATGGGCCTTAGGCCCCTTGTCCTCTTTGGGACGAGGAAGTATCTGGAGTAGAACCCTCTGCTGATGAGGGGGTGGGGCACCGGTTCCACAGCTCTATCCCAGAGAACACCTGCCAACTCCTTCAATTATCCCTCTGTAGGTTGCAGATCTCCGTTGGGTAGAGAGGCTATGCTCGGGGAGTCACAAGCTCCACCCTGGCTGAGCCGGAGCCTGGGGTTTGGGGGGGGCCTTCTGCTTACATGGGCCATGCCCATGTCCCTTGACCTACTAACCCTGTTGGAGAACTGGGGAGGACTAGTAAACCAGGTAATTTCAGTAAGCAGCTCCCTTCCTCGGGTAAAAGGGCTTTTTATCCAAGCCCTTCTGTCAGGGACCATTGGTCTTCTTGGAGAGCCTGGTCCACGTCATGAACTTGGTCTCCAGCTCAACGGCCTTGTTGGCCATGGGTTTGCCAAAGAGGTTCTCTCCTTGGCATGGGACATTTACCAATTTGTCCTGAACCTACTGCTCGAGATCAGACGACTGGAGCCAAGCCTGGCGGTGTACACCGATGTCTGCCACGGCTACCCGGGCCGCCAACTCGAACCAGTCATAGGCTGCTTGAGACATAAATTTGGAGCACTCACAAACGGCCTTGGATAGACTCTTGAACTGTTGCAAAGGTTCCTCAGATAAACCAGCTGAGAACCCGGCATGTTCCTTTGCCAGGTCTCTCAAGTACATGCCCATGTACAGCTGGTAGGCCTGGACCCGGCAGATGAGCATCGAGCCCTGATAGCACTTCCTGCCTAGGGCATCCAAAGTGCAGCCCTTCCTACCTGGGGTCACCGAGGAGTGTGTCTTCTGGCTTTTCAGCCAACGCATGGCTGACTCCACCACCATGGAACTGTGCGGCATTTGTGACTTCTGGAAGCCAGGGCTCCTGCAGACTGGATACATCGTCGAGCCGTTTGCTCACCACCGGCACAGATGCCAGTGTCTCCCATATGCAAAGCATGAGCCATTCCATAATAGGAAGAATGGGCACCGTGAGCGATTCCCAGGGAGGGGCCTCATACTGGAGGATCTCCAGTTCATCAGCCCGAGGGTCCTCCTCCAACTCGGTCGGGAACGCCAAGGCCTTAGACATGTCCTTGACAAAGTCCAAGAAGCCCATATCCTCTGGTGGGAACAATCTCCGAGGTTCTGAGGCTGGGGAGTCAGAAGGGACATTGCGGTGGCGATGGGTATCGGGAGACTCCTCATCCTCAGTCTCCCAATCGGAGTAATCGGAGGAGGACTTGTAGGTGGGCTGCTCCGTGGGCTTGAGGTCCCATGATTGACACGTGGCAAACTGCCAGGGATGACCGAGCTCCCGTCGAATGGGACACCGAGTGTGACCTCGGCCGAGGATCAACTTGAGGCCGCAAGTCCTCGAGGATCAGCTCGGCTTCCGGGGGATGTCTTAGATGTCGAGTGCCTGGTGGTCAGGACGGATGAACTGGATGTGCCGGGCAACAACGCTCGCTGCTGGCCGATGAAGGCAGACAAACTGCGCTCCAAGGCCACCATCCTGGACTCCAGCCCAGATGGCTTTGCAGCCTTCGGCGTGGGCTCCACCGATGGGGATTCCTCGATGAGGATAATGTCTGGGGACCGAGGCAGGTCCGCGGCCAGGTCCTTCCAAAGAACCTTGGCAGGTCTCTCCTTCTCCGACGCCTCGGACTGTGGGACCGGGACCAGGCCCAGGATGTTCCTGGCCGGTCGGAACCATCCAAGGACACCGTCTTCGAGGGTTTCTTCTTCTGCCTGTGCTCCCTCAATGGAGACCCCCTCTCTGAAGACCCACGACAACGCTCGGGCTCGGAAAGTTCCTCCCGGGATGGCGGGACCTCGGACGAGGCCTTGGCCTTTGGAGGCATAGGTCATGTGTGTCGGTTAGGTTAAAGACTTTAATTTAGAGCACTGATCACACTTTTTAAAGCCACTGGTAGCCATGGCGGAAAAAAGTACCCCTGTGAGGTCGAAGACCTTCCGGGCTGCCAGCGGGGGAAAAAAGATGCAAAGACTTCGGAAAATAAGAAAAAATAGTAATTACACTTACCTGGTAATTGTAGTTTCTTGAGAGACGACAGCTTAGTCCTCCACGTATGGGTACTTATCTTGGATACTTAGAGTCCAGAAAGGGAAATCTTTCTGGACTCTAAGTATCCAAGATAAGTCTTTGAACCTATTGGAGTATGCAAGGATTCACCCTTACATTTGAAGAAATTTTGTTATATATTTATTGATTTTTGGTGATATCTTGCATGAGTAGCCTTTTATATATTTAATCAGCTGTTCAATTTTGGCAGGTCATTGATGCTAGTTGGCACGGCTCTGCTGAATTTTTGGCAGTTTGCCTTTTTGTGCCGGGAAGTCTGAGACCTAGCCATATACTTGATGAACAGATTGGTAGGGAGAAGTTTACAAAGCCTTGAAGGGTATTAATTTTAGAGCGATAAATCAAAAGTTAATACAGTCTCTCAAGGAACTACAATTACCAGGTAAGTGTAATTACTATTTCCTTATCGTTCCTCCAGCTTAGTCCTCCATGTATGGGATGTAACAAAGCAGCCTTAACGGGAGGGATTTTGCCAGCCGGCACGCAAGACAGCGGAACCAAAACAGGCATCGCCTGCCGCCAAGACATCAAGTTCATAGTGCTTACTGAAAGTGTGCAAGGAAGACCACGTCGCCGCTTTACAAATTTCCACCGGCGAAACCAAGCTAAACTCAGCCCAGGAGGCCGCTTGTGCTCTTGTAGAATGAGCCCGCAGACCGAATGGCGCCACTCGACCCTGCAACAGATAGGCCGAGACAATCGCCTCCTTAATCCACCGAGAAATGGATGCTTTCGCCGCCGCCTCACCTTTCCTGGAACCCCCAAACAGGACAAACAAATGATCCGACTTGCGGAAAGCTTTGGTGACCTTCAAATACCGACGCAAAACTCTCTTAAGGTCCAAGCGACTAAGACCGCGATCGGAAGCCTGCTCCCCCGACGCGTGCAACACCGGGAGCGACACCACCTGATTCAAATGAAAGGGGGAAGACACCTTAGGCAAAAAGGAAGGCACTGGCCGCAGCACCACCTTCTGATCCGAGAAAGAGAGGAAGGGCTCCCTGCAAGAAAGATCTTGAAGCTCTGAAATGCGTCGTGCCGAACAAATCGCCACTAAGAACACCGTCTTAAGGGTCAAATCCTTCACCGAACTCCGAGAGAGAGGCTCAAACGGAGCCGCACTGAGCGCTCGCAAGACCAAGTTGAGATCCCACGAAGGAACAGAAATTCTGCGAGCCGGGCGCAGCCTAGAGACCGCCCTCAGGAAACGTACCACATCGGCATGGGCACCCAGCGCTACGCCCTGCACTTTACCCCTGTAACAGGAAAGCGCAGCTAACTGCACCCTCAAGGAACTGGCGGCCAAGCCTTTAGCAAAACCGTCTTGCAAAAAATCTAGCACCACAGGAAGAGAGGCCGTAGCCGCCCGAACCTGACGCCTGGAACACCAATCCTCAAAAATACGCCAAACTCAGACATAAGCTAGCGAAGTGGACCTCTTCCATGCTTGAAGCAAAGTCGCCACGACGGATTTCGAATAACCTTTCTTCCTTAGCCTCGCCCTTTCAATAGCCAGGCCGTAAGAGAATCTCTCCACTTGCGGCATGCGAAGAGGACCCTGACACAACAGATCCGGAGCCAGGGGAAGACGCCACGGGAAGCCGTCCAATAACCGTACCAGGTCGGCATACCAGGGACGACGGGGCCAATCTGGCGCTATCAACAGCACCCGTCCCCTGTGAGACTCGATACGCTGAATCACTCGCCCCAGAAGCGGCCACGGGGGAAAGACGTAAAGAAGGCCCATCGAGGGCCAGACCTGCAACAGAGCATCTATGCCCTCTGACATCGGTTCCCGCTGACGACTGAAAAACCGAGCCGCCTTCGCCGACCGAAAAGTGGCCATCAGGTCCATGACAGGCTGACCCCAACGAAGAACCACTTGCTCGAACACTTCGGGATTGAGCACCCATTCGCCGGCATCCACCTGAACTCTGCTGAGAAAATCTGCCGTCACGTTGTCCTTCCCGGCAATGTGCGCCGCCGATATTGCCTGTAACTGGGGCTCTATTTATTTATTTATTTACTGCACACTTATATACCGCTACTTCCAGCGATCAGCAGCGGTTTGATTCATGTTCGGGGATTGTCAATCAAGACTGGGGGGGGGGGTGGTATGTACAAAGAACTGGGGTCACAGCACACATGGTTGGCGTCTATCCATTCGAACAGCGTCCGGGCTTCCATCTCCATGCCCACGCTTCCGGTGCCGCCCTGCCGATTTATGTAAGCCACGGTTGCGGCATTGTCGGAGAGAACCCGCACCGCTCGGTGCGTTAACTGGATCTCGAAGCTTTGCAGCGCCAACCGCACGGCTCGGAGCTCCAAGCGGTTGATCGACCAACTGCTCTCTTCCAGAGACCAGAGACCCTGCGTCACTTGCACGCCGCAGTGCGCATCCCAGCCCGTCAGACAGGCATCCGTCAACAGCGGAATCCAGTCCGGCTGCTCCAAGGGCATTCCCGCACGGAGCGAGGACGGTCAAAGCCACCATTTCAGGTCCCGACGTACCAACTGCGGGCAGGGAAGACGCTTGTTTAGCGAATCGAACTGATTGGACCAGCGACGGAGCAAGGCCCCCTGCAACGAACGCATGTGGAAGCGAGCCCAAGGCACTACCTCCAAGAAAGCCGCCATCATTCCCAACACCTGAAGGTAGTGCCATGCCGACGGAGCTGAGATTTGCCGAAAGCGGTATACGAGAGTCCGGAGACCTAACACCCTTCGTTCTGGGAGAAAGACCGAACCCCTGCGAGTATCGAAGAGGACACCCAAGTATTCGAGAGACTGCGTCGGAACCAAGTGGCTCTTGCCCGGGTTGACTACCCAGCCGAGAGACTGCAGAAGCTCCACGACTCTCGCCATGGCCGTCACGCTCTCCGAGCGAGATTTTCTGCGAATCAACCAATCGTCCAGATACGGATGGACCATCACCCCTTCCTTGCGCAACGCCGCTGCCGCCACCACCACCACCACCATGATCTTGGTGAACACCCGAGGAGCGGTTGCCAGGCCGAAGGGCAATGCTTGGAACTGGAAGTGACCCCAAGGCAGAGCGAACCGGAGATACTTCTGATGAGCCTCCCAGATAGGAATATGGAGATAAGCCTCCGTGAGGTCGAGAGAGGTGAGAAACTTGCCCCTGCGGACGGCGACAAGTACGGATCGCAGGGTTTCCATCCGAAAATGCGGAACCTGCAGGCACCGATTCACCCCCTTGAGATCCAAAATGGGGCGAAGAGAACCATCCTTCTTTGGCACCACGAAATAAATGGAATACCTTCCGAGACCATACTCCGCCGGAGGAACGGGGACCACCGCTCCCAGCCGGAGCAGGCGATCGAGGGTTTGCCGGACCTGAGCAGTCTTTCGAGGGCCCCGGCAGGGAGACGCCACAAAGGAATCGAGCACGGGCCTGGCCAAGTCCAGGGCATACCCGTCTCGAACGATCTCCAAAACCCATCGATCGGAGGTGATGTGGGTCCAAGCAGAGAGAAAGTGTCGAAGACGGCCTCTGATCGCTGGGATCTCCGCCTGGACCCGCTGCCCTTCATTGGGACTTGTGAGCAGCTGCAGGGGTTGCGGCTGCGAATCCCCTACTGGCTCCTCGAAAGCCCCGAAAGCTCGGAGACCTCGAGAGAGACCTCCCTCTCTGGAACCCCCCAAAGCGGGGCGATCGAAACCTACGAAAGTCCCGAAACTGACCCCGAGGGGAAGGAAGGGACCTCCCTCTCTTTGGGCGATCCTCCGGCAGACGACCGCCCTTGGATTCACCCAAATCCTTGACCAACTTGTCAAGATCCTCACCGCACAACAGTTTACCTTTAAAGGGCAACTTGCCCAGACGCGACTTGGAAGATCCATCCGCCGCCCAATTCTTTAACCAAAGGGCTCTGTGCGTTGCCACCAAGGAAGCCATGCTATTGGAAAGCGCCCTGATAAGGTCATAATGGACATCCGCCAAATACGCCGAGCCAGATTCCAAGCGCTGGAGCTCACTTAACTCCTCGGCTTCCAAGGCTGGCGCCTGCTGGAGACGCTGAACCCAGCAAAGACAGGCACGAGCAACCCAAGCTCCACAAACGGAGGCCTGCAACGCTATCGCGTCTGCCTCAAAGGACTGCTTCAAGAGACCGTCCATTTTTCTGTCCTGCGGCTCCTTCAATGCCACACTACCTTCCACAGGGATCGTGGTCTTCTTAGTCACAGCCGAAACCGCCGCATCAACTTTAGGGGAGCGGAACCGTTCGAGGTCTTTGTCTGCCATAGGATACAGCCTGCGCATGATCTTCACACCCTTGAGACCAGATTCAGGAGTATCCCACTCTGCTTGAATCATCTGATCAATGACTCTGTGAATGGGGAAAACCACTTGAGTTTGACGCACCGCCTGAATGATGGGGTCTGCACCAACTGCTTCCTCGACCGGCGGCGCAGGAGCCAGGCCAAGAGTCTTAAGTGCTTCTGAAATGAGCGCGGGCAACTCCTCCCGGCAAAACACTCGGATGATCTTCGCCTGATCCTCTGGCTCAGGGAGCTCGCCTTCCTCTAAGGCTTCCCCATCCGCCTCCATGTCCAAATCCGGATCCTCACCCTCCGGCCAATCCGCTTCAGACTGGAAGGGCTCGTGCAGTCGCTGTCGCTTGGGCGCTTTGACGCAGGACAACACACTCGACGCCGCAGCAGGCTGCGCGGTCGCTACTGGAACAGGAAGGGAACCTACTCCCACACCCTGGCGCCGACGACAGAACGCCTGATGCATCAGTAAAATGAAATCTGGGGAAAAGTCCTCCAAGAGCAAAGCACTCCTGAGGTCTGACTGCTCCCCTGCGCCCAAAGAATAGCGGAAGCCATCCCCGATGGACCTTCTAGGGGCGAGTCCATCTCCACAGTGGCGGGACCTGGCTGAGAAGAAGACGCCAAGGAACTCTCTAGCCGCTGCTGCATACTGAGGGATACGGAGGCACAGCGCTGACAGATGCCTGTCTCCGTAGAAGCGCCCCTCCGAGATCTACAAATAACACACAGGGACCCCGATGGCATGGAACCTTAACCACTCGGACCCCCAAGAGTGATGAAGTGGCCCCTCGATCCTGAAGGGAAATAACGCTCTATCCCAGAAGAACCAGCACACTAGCCTGGCTCTGGGCGGCTGCCACTAATTAAGGACTCAGCAACTGAAGTGTGCTCGTTTGCTGCCTAGTAGCAGAAATAGTATTAATAGTATTTGGTAAAAACAGACAGCCCCTCCGGAAAGGGAAGAAGCAGAGTCAAGCAACAGTGACCCACCCCCAGCTGAAGGACCGCAGAACTCCGAAAAAAAACAAATGAAAAACAACGCAGGCCCGCCGTACCAGATCACCGAAGAGGAGCCCTGGACCCCAGTCTATTGCAAAACAGCCACGTGCGCTGCACGCTGGTGGAGCCGCGGCTCTCAAAATGGCCGCGGCCGCTCAAGAACTTTTGGCGCGCTGCAGTTTGGCGCAGAGGCAGACAGCCCGGAGGAAAACCCGACGATGCGGACTGCCCCCCCCCCCTCCCGCGGCTCAAGCGGCCCGGGAACACAGCAAAAAACCAAAGAAAATAATAATATTAAAGAAAGAAAGAGAAAACGCGAAAGAGCTCAGGCCAGGAACAGCTTTCCAACTGACTCTGCCCCGAGAAACTCGCCGGCACTTCCAAGCGCACAGACCCCTCACCTCACCGGAGATGTGTCACTGGACAGCCGCTGCAGGAGCTCTGCCCCGAACAGCCCTGGGAACAGAGATCCTACTAAGATATTACTTAGAAGCAAGCAAAAGGCAAGCGGCTTAGGCTGGGCAGGAGAGAGACCTCCCTCGGGTCCCCACCCCCCCTCCGGAGTGCCAATTCGCAATAAAAATTTAAAGAAACAGGTACTCCTTTGTATATCAAAGAAAAAGAAGCCCTAATAGGGACAAATAAAGAAAAAACAAAAGGTTAGCTAGCAATGTAAGGCCTAAACTGACTAACTAGTGAGCCCAGCCCGGCTCACTAACATCTTCCTGCTGCATGAAGACTGGACACACTGGAGTTGAAGGGGTGGCCAGTATGCTGTTTCCAGTGATGCTGAAATTTGATTGGTCCAGTCTTCATGCTGCAGGAGGAGGTGCACTACCCATACGTGGAGGACTAAGCTGGAGGAACGATAAGGAACAATAAAAAGAATATGAAGTGCTGAACTCGATGCCGAGGCACTGAGGACGGTAGGCAGGAAGAGTACCGGTGCAAGACCAGAGCAGAGTAGGAAACTCAGGCACGAAAAAAAACAACTTTTTCCGGTAGAAGACAGAGAGCATCTGAAGGGCTCTGTGGAAAAAAGGAGATTGAGCAAGATGGCACCCTTGGGCGGGAAGGGGAGCACGCATGTGTGGTGGCATCTCCCAAAGGCTTTCTTTGAAAGCTGGGAAGATGCTTCCGCAAGGGCTCCCTAGGTGCTGCTGTCACCCATATGTGAGGACTGACTTCCTGCTTGTTCCCGGAGAATGGGCTTATGGGGGGGGGGGGAGTTGAGTTAGGAATAGTAATGGGCTGATGGGGGGCTAGCACTGGAAATGGGCTAGGACTGGTAATGGGCTGTTTAATTTTTGTCTACATATTTCAATTTTTACTTAGGTTGTAGTCACTTATTCTATACTTGGTGAGGGTCTGTGTTCCAAGTGTGTGACTGAGAACAGGTGTTCCGTTAACATGGAGTTTGTACATAGGTATCTATACTATACTGTAGTAATTTGATTTGTTCAGCTTTTCAAATAGGAGTATGGATGTTCTAGGCCTGCTGCAGTATTTATAGTGCTGCTTTTTTCTGTGTACGCCCCTTGTATGAGTTTTGGACGTTTATGCTGTTAATGGTATGGCAGATTTGGCCTTGCAGATCTTAGGTGACTTTTATAGGTTTTTATATTACTTCCCAGAATGCCTGGTACTGGAGAATGTTTGTTTATTAGTGAGATGACCAGAATCAGATTTGTTTAAAAAATATATTTAGTTCTGTGGGTGAATGTCCTACTTCTGCTCTACACCCATTGTGGAGTGAGAGGTTTTTGTGGATGCAGAATGTTGTTAAGTGCCTTCAAGTTGTTCAAAAAGAAAAAGTGAGAACCATAACTTAGTTTATAACTGAATAAAATGACATAATTTGGTCTTATAAACTGTGCTATGGTTCTTGCTTTTTTTAGTTCCTTGGTGTGCAAGCATCTTGCATTTCCTTTGTTTTTAACGGAATATATATTTACATTAACACCATGCTGGTCCAGTGCATAGTTTCAGGAGTCATGGTGAAGTTGCTAAGCCCTTCTTGGGGTTAATGTTGGAGTGGGAGGTGTTGTGTTGGGGTCACAAAGTTCCTCTTGTTTTTCAGAGTGTGGGAAGTGCTGTGTTGGGATGCCAAGTCACTCTTGTTTTTCTGGAAGTGGGAGATGCTGCATGGATGCTGTTGAGCCCCTCTTGTTTGGCATATTTAGTAGTATGTTTCCTAGGCTCTGCACTGGTAACATATGAACATAAGAAATGCCATATTGGGTCAGACTAAGGCCCTTCAAACCCAGTATCCTGTTTCCAACAGTGGCCAATCCAGGTCATAAGTAACTGGCAGGGTTCCCAAAAGGCACACAGGTTCCACAATGCTTGTCCCAGGGCAGACAGTAGATTTCCCAGGTCCTCCTTAATAATTGTTTATGGACCTTTCCTCCAGGAACTTGTCCAAACCTTTTTTAAACCCAGGTACACTAACAGCTTTTACTGCATCACCTGGTAACTAATTCCAGAGTTTGATTACACAGGGCCATAGGCTCACTGCAGAGAGACCGTTAAATCCCCCTGCAGTTACCACATTTCAGTGGGCAAAACAGATGCTAGTGCAAATAAGGCCACCCATTGAGGAGGTATTAGTTGCACTCACGCTATTTGCGCTGAGCCATTATGTTAGCTTCTGCTGACAATGCAGATGCCTGTGTGCGAGAGTTCTTTCTCTCACCTCACTTTGCAGTAAAGTATAATTTTGGGAAAGAAATCCTGTAAACAAAACAGTAATGGGTAAAAGCATTTTTTGAATGCATGTGTCTGTTTTTAGTTTGTACTAATATATTCCCTACTTGGTGAATATCTCTCTCTGTTCTGCATATGTGTGACTGAGGCTACATGTTCAGTTAGCATGGAGTTTCTATGTAGGGAGCTGTAGTAATCTGGGTTGTTCAGTTCTTTGAATAGGAATATGAATGTTCTAGGGCCCACTGCAATATTTATGGTGCTGCCCTTTTCTGGGTATGCTCCATGTTGTGTGAGTTTTGGACGTTAGTGCTGTTATGGAATAATAGATTTGCTCTATGGGACATGTACTCTGGGTTCCTGGTGAGGTCAACTGTAGGATGTTGGTTTGGGGGGGGGGGGGGATACTGGAATATGTATTGTTTTTGAGATTTGCAGTTTTGCGTTCTTTATGCTGCCAGACTGAAATTTAAAATACTGTCAGTTCAGATTCAAGGAAATTTCAAATTTTAAGGGAACGTCTCAGTTTAATTTTGTTTAGTAGCATGATAGCTTCACCACTGCTGAGTTCCAGATTTTTCTAGCTCTAGCACAATCCAATCCAGCGCTTGAATTCATGACTACCAGGATTAGTTTCTCATTTTATATCTTCCCTCCTCATCAATAATCTGGTCATAGCAAAACAAATCTGATATGCAGATACTTATAATGGTTTGATTGGGGGGGCTGTGTAAGTGGCTTTTCATTAATCAGATTTAATGTTTTATTATGTTTTGTTTTTTTACTGTAACATCTGTTATACTAAAACGCATGTATATGTTTAGAAGCCACCAAGGATTTTAGATGGGTGGCATATATATTTAAAAATAAAATATATTAAATTTATGCACAAGATGCCACAATGAGTCTCCGCACATGGCCCTGCATCACTGGGAGATAGAGGAAAGCAGAAACCTCAGATTGGGACCTACATGATGAGAGAATAAAATGGTCAGATAAAGTTCAGAGAGAATTTTATTTTCAATGTAATTATCGGACTTGGTGCTATCTTTATATTTTATACAGTACATGAAATGCATCTTTCTATTTTTCTGGTATTGCACTGTATGCAGAATCTGGCTTCTTGGGGTTGCAGTTTAATTTTTATCAACATATGCTTATTTTTAGGTTATGATTACTTATTCTGTATTTGGTGAGGGTCTGTGTTTTGAGTGTGTGACCAAGACCAGGTGTTCTTTTAACATGGAGTTTGTATGCAGGGATCTGTACTGTAGTAATCTGAATTGTTAAGCTTTTCAAATAGGTATTTGGATGTTCCAGGGCCCACTGAGGTATTTACAGGAGAAATTAGACCTTACCTGCTAATTGTCTTTCCTTGAGTTCTCTCCGGGCCAGTCCAGGTACAGTTGGGTAGTCAATCCCTTCTAGCAGCTGAGGACTGAATGCTGAAATGTTTGCTGACAGATGTAATAGCTCCCTCTAGTGTTAGCAAGTCAGTTATCTATTGTCAAAGCAGAGGACGAGCAGAACCAACCCGTTCCTAATTAAGGAAAAACCAACTCGAAACTTTAAAAACCTGAACAAAAACAACTGGCAACTCAGACTAATGGTGCTCAGAAGCGCGTCCCCATACCAAACTGTAGCAGGGCTGCTCCAGATCCTTGCAGTATGAAGAGTCCCCTCCCAGGGAGCCTGAACTCTCCAATATCCTTTTCCAAATGCGATCGAGATCTGCAAGCGCAGAAGTGCGCAAAAGACTGTACTGAAAATGCGAACACACCAAGAGACCCCCCCACGAACCACAGCTCGCAAAACACTTGGGTGGGACCTGGACTGGCCCGGAGAGAACTCAAGGAAAGACAATTAGCAGGTAAGGTCTAATTTCTCCTTCCTCTTCGTCTCTCCGGTCCAGTCCAGGTACAGTTGGGCAGTACCAAAGCAGTACCTAAACTGGGGAGGGTCCTGCGAGCCCCGCCAAAATGGTCGAGGCCCCCACCGTAGCATCCTCACGGGCCTGCACATCCAACCGATAATGCTTTGTGAAGGTATGCAGAGAGGACCAGGCCGCCGCCCGACAGATATCTGCTGGCGGAATCAAACTCATCTCCGCCCAAGAAGTCGCTTGTGCTCTTGTCGAATGTGCTCTGAGCTCCCGCGGAGGCGACCTACCCCTCGCCTCATAAGCTCTAGCTATCGCTTGTTTTACCCATCGGGCGATAGAAGCCTTGGTCGCCGCTAACCCCTTACGAGGACCTCCAAACAACACAAACAACTGATCAGACCTTCGAAACGGCTTTGTATGCCGAAGATACTTCTGGAGAACGCGCCCCAAATCCAACTTGCGCAGCGCCCGGTCCAGCTTATTGCCGTGGGACTGAAAGGTAGGCAGCGAAACTGTCTGATTCATATGGAAGCTGGATACCACTTTCGGCAGAAACGAGGGAACGGGCCGCAGAACTACTTTCTCCTTCGAGAAATGAAGATACGGCTCCCTGCAGGACAGCGCCTGCAAATCCAAAACCCTCCTAGTCGAGCATAGGGCCACCAGAAAAGCCGTTTTCTAAGAAAACTCCCGCAGGCTGCCGGGCAGTTCTGACTCAAAAGGCGGACCCGTTAAGGCTTCGAGTACTAAATTCAAATCCCAAGAAGGCACCACCAGACGAGGCGGACGAATATTCTTAGCCGCCCGAAGAAACCGCTGCACATCCGGATGCGACGCCAGAAACCAGCCTTGCACTCGGCCCTGGAAACACGCCACGGCTGCTAAGTGCACTTTGAGAGTGTTAAGAGCTAAGCCCTCGTCCTTGAAGAAACGCTAAGACGTCCGGTAAGCCGGCGGAACGGGGAGAGACCCCTCGTTCTTTAGACCATGCTTCAAAAATGCGCCGCACCCGTATGTACGATAAAGTCGTTGAACGCCTCCTGGACTTTAACATAGTAGAGATCACAGACTCCGAGTACCCTCTACGCCGCAAACGCTCCCGCTCAAGAGCCAAGCCGTAAGCAAGAATCGATCCACCTGAGGCATGAGAACTGGACCCTGACTCAAGAGATTGATTCGAGAGGGTAACCTCCAAGGAGGAGCTACTAGCAACCGCACCAGATCCGCATACCAAGGACGCCTGGGCCAATCCGGCGCAATGAGAATCACCTTGCCCCTGTGAAGTGATATTCTCCGAATGACACGCCCTATCAACGGCCAAGGCGGAAAGACATACAGAAGCTTGTCTTCTGGCCAGGGCTGGACCAACCCATCCAGGCCCTCCGACATGTGTTCCCTGCGTCTGCTGTACAATCGAAACGCTTTGGCATTGGACAGGGTCGCCATGAGGTACATAACCAGGTGACCCCAATGAAGAGAGATCTCTTGGAAGATCGCCAAATTCAGTTCCCATTCTCCGGGGTCCAGGCGATGCCGACTGAGAAAATCGGCTTGAACATTGTCCTTTCCGGCTACATGAGCCGCCGAAAGCGAAGAAAGGTTCAACTCCGCCCACTGTAGCAGGACCCAGCTCTCCTGAAGCAACGGAGCACTGCCGGTGCCGCCCTGCTTGTTGATGTAGGACACCGTTACGAGATTGTCTGAAAACACTCGAACTGCCCGCGCTGCGATCAGATCCGAGAAATGTAGAAGCGCCAACCGAACCGCTCCAAGTTCGAGACGATTGATAGACCACCTGCTCTCTGTTAACGACCAAACTCCCTGCGCCACCTGGGACAGACAATGAGCCCCCCAGCCAGACAGACTGGCATCTGTCGTGACCAAAATCCACTCCGTCTCCTGCAGTGGCACTCCAGCATGAAGATGAGCCGGAATTCGCCACCAATGAAGACTGAGTCGGGCTTCCTCTGCACAGGGCAGCCGTTGAGAGAGCGGATGAAGTTGCGGAGACCATCTGGAGAGCAAGGCGTGCTGCAGAGGACGCATGTGCACCAGATCCAAAGCCGCGGCCATCGATCCCAACAGTTGGAGATACCTCCATGCTGTTGGGACCCGGAGCTGAAGAAAAGTGTCCACTTGACCTATCAGCTTCCTCCCCCTGTCCAGCTGAAGAACCAAACCTCTCTTTGTGTCGAATACAGCCCCGAGGTAAACCAACCATTGCACGGGAAGAAGATGACTCTTCGCTCGATTGATTACCCAACCGAGGTGTTCCAGGAAGTGCACCACCCGAGCCGTCGCCGCGACTGATTCCTCCCGAGAACTCGCCCGGATGAGCCAATCGTCTAGATAGGGATGGACTTGAATTCCCTCTTTGCGAAGAGCTGCTGCTACCACTACCATAACCTTGGTGAAGGTGCGAGGAGCAGTTGCTAGACCAAACGGTAACGCCCGAAACTGAAAATGCCCCAAGGGGACTGCAAACCGCAGAAAACGCTGATGCTCCAGGCGAATCGGAATGTGTAGGTAAGCTTCCGTGAGATCTATGGAAGAGAGCCACTCTCCCGGCCTCACCGCTCGAATAACGGAACGTAGAGTCTCCATGCAGAAATGTGGCACCCGCAAGCACCGGTTCACGTGTTTGAGATCCAGAATCGGACGAAAAGAAACCTCCTTTTTGGGTACTACAAAGTAAATCGAGTATCGACCTGCACCGCACTGGTCTGGAGGAACCGGAACCACCGCCCGCAGGTCCAACAAGCGCTGAAGGGTGTCCGCGACCGCTCGGCTCTTTGCCCGAGTACCGCAGGGAGAGAACACAAAGGCATCCGCCACTGGAGCAGCAAACTCCAGAGCATAGCCGTCGCGGATGATCTCCAAAACCCAGAGATCGGAGGTTATGGCGGCCCAGGCAGAGAGAAACCCCTGCTAACGTCCTCCTACCAGGATCTCTGTCTGGACCAGCCTCCCTTCATTGCGGTTTCTTAGAAGGGATTTGCTGAGAGCTGAAGAACCCTCTGCCAAACCCCCGGGCCCCTCGAAAGGACTGACCCCTGGAAGGAAAACGACCCCTTTGGTAAGGCACAAATCTAGAACCGCGAAACCGATGAATCTCTCTATTGTGCCCCCGCAGCATAGGATTGGTCTTAGCCCCTCTAGGCTTATCTTCTGGAAGACAACCCCCTTTTGAGTCACCTAAATCTTTCACAAGCTTTTCCAACGCTTCCCCAAATAGTAACTTGCCTTTATACGGAAGCTTACTAAGACGGGATTTAGATGACATATCCGCCGCCCAATTGCGCAACCAAAGAAACCTCCGAGCCGCTATGACAGAAGCCATGGACTTTGCTGAAATCCTGATCAAATCATAAAAGGCATCCACTAAATACGCCGCTGCCGATTCAAGCTTAGCGCCTTCCGGAGGAGAGTCCTCCTGTTTCAAAGCAGCCTGCTCTCCCTGAATCCAGCGAATAGCGGCCCTGGACACAAACGCCCCGCAAACAGACGCTTGTAGGGATAGGGCATTAGCATCAAAAGCCTGTTTCAGAAATGCTTCCAACTTCCGATCCTGAACATCCTTCAGGGCAGCACCTCCCTCTACTGGAATCGTGGTTTTCTTCGTAACTGCGGACACAAGAGCGTCGACCTTAGGCATCCTCAACAACTCCCTCTCTTCCTGAGGGACCGGGTAAAGGCGGGCAATGGAAGGCCCCCATCCCCCTTAAGCTAGCCTCCGGGCACTCCCACTCAGACTCTATCATTTGCTTAATCACCCTGTGCATAGGGAAGCAGTGCTGCTCTGCCTTAAAACCTTGTAATAAATGACCCTCCAGAGGCTCTTGTTGCAAGGAAGGAGGCACAATATTTAACGCAGAGAGAGATTGGACAATCAGCGCACCCAGCTCTTCTTTCCGGAATACCCTAAACACATTAGGGTCCTCTCCTGACCCCAGTTCCCCGTCTTCCAACTCTTGAGTCTAGCCAAGAGTCTAGGCCCTTCCTCAGAGGAGATCTCCCCCTCCTCAGGCAGGAGAGAGTCAGAGGAGTGAGGGACTCGCTCCTCATGAGAAAAATCCCTACAGGGTAACTGAGAAGAGGAGCTCTCACCGGGATCGGGCAGCTGAGAATCCTTTTGCAGTGAAAGCCCGTGATCCCCTGCAACTGCACCCTCCATTGGGTGAGACAATTTTAGTAAATAGGCTTTATGTAAAGCCAAAATAAAGTCCGGGGAGAAAAAAGATGCCAAAGCCCCCTGAGAACCGGGAGACAAAGGTTTACTGATGTCCCCTACGGAAAGCTCTTTGTGAGACTTTGATTTTCGTTTCCCTGAGCGCTGCAAAAGCGCGGGAACAGGAGCGGCGTCTGAAGGAAGCGTGGCTGTCGCTGACAGCTTCTTCCCCTGAGGCTTTTCCCCCGATAGCTCACCGGAACCTGCACTCTCCATTGGATAGAATACCCTAAAAACAACCCAGCAACAACCACCGAAGCCCCCCGGCAAGCCAAAACGCTATGAAAACCGGCGATCCAGAAAAAACGCGGTACTCAGAAAATGGCGCCGAAACCTCCCGCCGGCGGCAGAAACACTCACCGGACCGTACAACAACGATCGGAGCCCCAAGACCAGAAGTCAGAAATCGCCGCTTACCGAGTAAAAGACAGACAGGCACAATCTCTAAATTTCCGCTGCTAGCGGAAGAGAGACTAGGGGAACCATCGCGGGAAAAGGATACTGGGGCTCCCAGCTCCATTCAAGCCCACATGAAATTCAGTGGATCCTCTGGAAGCAGGCTCTGCCCCCGACTTTACATCAAAAATAAAAAATCTAATTTAAAGAAAGGATCGCTGAATTATCTGTGCCTTCGATTCCCCCCCCCCCTCCTCTACAGAGGAACAAGAGGGAATTCGCTTGCTATTATGCCCTGCTAGGGCCAGTGAGCAAGTTCTCTGTCCTAACAAAGCTTTAAGTTGGAGTTGCCTTTTGCTTCTGAAACCTCTTATCGGTAATCTCAATGTTTTGGGGTTTTTTTTGGTTTTTTTTTAATTAAGCTGTCTGCACCGTCTAAAAAACTTCGTCTCTCCTGGGAGCCTGCCAGAGATACGTCCACTCTAGCTGCTGAGGACTGAAGACTGACTTGCTAACACTAGAGGGAGCTATTACATCTGTTCAGCAAAAGTTTCAGCATTCAGTCCTCAGCTGCTAGAAGGGATTGACTACCCAACTGTACCTGGAATGGCCCGGAGAGACGAAGAGGAAGTGATAGTTTTTTGGATGGGTTCCTTATGCGAGTTTTGGAAGTTGGTGCTGGTATAGTATGGTATGGTAGATTTTCTCTATAGATACTCAATGACTTCTATAGATACTCAGTGACTTTGTTGTAGGGTTTAGTTCACAATATGCCTGGTACTGGAGAATGTTTGTTGTTTTTGTTAGTGAGAAGATCAGAATCCGATTTTTATTTTTTTAAGATATTGAGCTCTGTGGGTGAATGTCCTGGTTCTGCTCTGCACCCGCTGTTGAGGAAGGGGGTTCTGTGGAAGCAAAAAATACATTCAAAAAGAAAAAGCAAGAACCATAACGCGATTTGTAACAAAATAAAAACGAGTTATAATGTAGTTTTATAAACTGTGCTGTGGTTCTTGCTCTTTTAGCTCCTCTATGTGCAAACATCTTGCATTTCCTCCATATAATCTAATCGGCTTTTTGGTTTGGTTCAGTCCCTGATTGGAGTTTTGAGAACGCCCCCCCCCCCCATTACGGGGGGGGGGGGGCACCATCTCATCCTTCGCCTCAGGCAGCATATTGCCTTGAGTTGCCCCTGCATGCTCTTCAACTATAAATGGCCCCAAACACCGCAGTACACACCCTAGTACATACAAAAAAGAGTGACCACATTACACCAATATTAAAAAGGCTACACTGGCTACCTGTATACAGCAGTCAAATATAAATCAACCATTAACATATTCAAAACTTTATATGATCCATCACATACCTAAAATCCCTCATCAGCATATCAACAATCAACAGAACAAAGCAAAAATGCAACACAAACCTTCTCGACCTACCGGCAGAAATAACACAGATGAACAAAAACATTGGCAACAAGGCCTTCTCCACCTACACACTTGACCTTTGGAATGAACCCCCCCAGCGACATCAGGGAAACACACAAACTAACAAAGTTCCGCAATGATCTCAAAACACTACTCTTCAAGAAGCACTTCAACACTCAAGATATGTTCCCCGTGCAACAACTTACGGACACACATGCCACAATTAACCACCCTTACACACCTCCTCCTGCACTCCTCCCCCACCTCTCTATCCCTAACCCCCTTCTTGGCTCCCCCCCCCCCATAAAAGTTCAGACTGTTAATACATTGGTACATTTTTTAAAACAAAGTTACATTCTTTTTGGTGCTTTAGTTTAAAAAGGGAAATATTTTCTTTAGTGGGGTATGTTTAAAACTCTGCTTTAGTATCTTTCTGTTGGAGGACCCGTTCCATGTACAGGATGCCTGCATGTTGAAGCTCTCGGGAAACAAATGGAGGAACTCAGAGAGGAAGTGGCGAGGCTGAGGAGCATTCAAGAGAGGGAGAAGTACATTGATAAGATGCTTCTTGCAATATCCAAGCTCTCCAGCAGAGGAGAAGATGGCAACCTACAGAATGACGAAGGTTGGACACAAGTCACCAGGGCCTACAGAAGCACCAATCCAACTTCTCCAGCCCTTGAATTAAACAACAATTATGCAGCCCTTGAAGTGGAGGAGGTGAAAGCATACTTGGAAAGGGAAGAACCAGAGCTCAAGTGCCCCAAACTTGCAGAATCAGTGACCACAAGGAAGCAAAGGCTACTGATAGTTGGTGACTATCTTCTGAAGAGTACTGAGGCGTCCATCTGTCGACCAGAGGTATGATGTCTGCCAGGTGCCAAAATTCTAGATGTTACGGAGAGTTTGCAGAGACTAATCAAGCTCACTGACTATTACCCAACATTGCTAATCCATGTCAGCACAAACGATACTGCCAGGTATCCATCTGGGCATATAAAAAGTGACTTCGTGGCTCTGGAACAGAGAGTGAAGCAGATAGGGGCGCAGGTGGTGTTCTCTTTAATTCTCCCTGTTGAAGGTAAAGGCTAAGGCAGAGAAGTTTGCATCCTGGAGATGAATGCATGGCTGCATAGATGGTGTCATCGAGAGCGTTTTGGTTTCCTGGACCATGGGATGCTGTTCTAAGGATTGCAGAACAGAGATGGCATCCATCTGTCAAAGAAAGGTCAATGTGCCTTTAGAAGCAGACTGGCTAATCTACTGAAGGTTTTATACTAGACTCATTGTGGATGGGTGAAGAAAGCCCCCAGGTAAGTGAAACATTAAATACCTTTATAGAAATGGGCAAAAGGGACATTTTATTTTATTTATTTATTTGTTTACATTTATATACTGCTTCTTCCAGCGATCAGTAGTGGTTTACATAAAAAATTTACGCAAACATTTTGTACATTTTACACACAGGATTACATTGTAGAATATGATTTTTGTATGGTTATATCTATTTACAGCTTGCAAGCTGATGAAGCAAGTTTATATACTTATTTACATGTGTTTCAGGTCATTTACATAGCCTTTGTGTACAGTTGCATCAGGACATGTTGTAATATTCCTGGAATAGGTAGGTTTTTAGGTTTTTCCGGAAATCTTTTAGGTCATTGTTGCTCTTAGGAAAGCGGTGGTATAAATGTCCGAAATAAGATCCCAGATGTTGAAGCTTAAATGGAGAGGCTGACTTGGATTTAGTGGCAGTAACTGAAACATGGCTCACAGAAAGCATAGTTATTCACCTGTAACAGGTGATCTCCAGGAACAGCAGGAATTTAGTCTTCACATAAGGGTGATGTCGGTACCGACAGAGCCCACGTGGGAATGCTCCCCAGCGTCCAATAGAAATGTTTTTGGGAATATCCCACTGCGCCTGTGTAGCTGCCTTCCCGCCTTTTCAGCTCTCACTCCTCAGCTGAGTTTGTAGCTGAGATAAAAGGAGAGAAGAAGAAGACGACCTACAACTCCTAGGGGAGGAGGGCAGTTTGTGAATACTAAATTCTTCCTGTTGCCGGAGATCACCTGTTACAGGTGAGTAACTACGCTAACTCCAGGAACAAGCAGGAAAGTAGTCCTCAAATATAGGACTCCCTAGCTCAAAGATGCCAGAGAGATGACCTCAGGGTGAGCTGTGGATTACTGACATAACTAAGTAGGTCATGGATGTCTAGTATCGAAACCCGGGACAGAGGGTAGGAGTTGATCTAAGTCTGAAAGAGATGCTGGAGAACAGCTTGGCCAAACAAGGCATCCCAGTGGGAGTCCTTGTCCAGGCAATAGTGAGCAGCAAAAGTGTGGACAGAAGACCAAGTTGCTCCTTTGCTCCTACAGAGCATAGATTTGCCATAGAGGCAGCCATGGCTCAAACATTATGTGCAGTGATATGACCCTCAAGAGAGAGTCCTGCATTTTCATAAGCAAAGGAGATGCAATCCGCTATCCACCTGAAGAGAGTTCCCTTGGATACTGGCAGGCCCAGGTGACTCGAGTCAAAGGCAATGAAAACTTGAGAAGCTTTTCAGTGCTCTCAAGTTCTCTGGCGATAAAAAGCCAAGACATGTTTGCAATACAGAGTTTGAAGGGTTGCCTCTGCCCTAGAGGAATGAGGTCTAGGGAAAAAGACAGGAAGGTAGACGGACTGGTTTAAATGGAAGAGCGAGACCACCTTGGGCATAAAGCGAGGATGAGTCCTAAGGACTACCTTATCATGGTGGAATCCTGTATAAGGAGGGTCAGCCACCAAAGCCCACTAATACGTCTCGCTGAAGTGACAGCAATAAGGAAGGTGACCTTCCACGTGAGAAACTTCAGAGAGGTAGTGGCTAGAGGTTCAAAGGGTGGCTTGAGAAGCTGTACTAGAACAACATTGAGATCCCATGCCACTGGAGGGGGCTTAATGGGGGGCTTGATTAAAAGAAGACTCCTCATGAAGCATGCTACAAAGCAGCTGAGAAGAGATGGGCTGACCATCTAAGGGCATGTGAGAGGCCGCAATTGCACTTAGGTATACTCTTACCAAATTGGTTTTAAGTCCAGAAGAAGACAGGTGGAGAATATACTCAAGTAATGCATCCACTGGAGTCGAGAAGGGGTTAAGTGCCCCCTGAAAACATCAGAGAGAACATCTACGCCACTTGAAGGTGTAGGAGCGCCTGGTGGAAGGCTTCCAGGAAGCTAAAAGGATAGCCTTAACCTGTTGAGAGAGGTTAATGTCCTGGAAGGCTATGCCTTCAACAGCCATGCTGTAGGATGGAGGGACTGTGAAATGGGATGGAGCAGCATTCCTTCCTTCTGAGAGAGGAGATCTGGAGAAGATCCCAGATCTAAGGGTTGAGCCCAAGACAGATGTAGAAGAGGATACCACGATTGTCATGGCCAACGTGGGGCTATGAGTATCAAGTACCCCTGTCCCTCTGCAGTTTGAAAAGTGTCTTGGGAATGAGCGGAATGGGAGGGAAGGCATATAGGAACTCAGAACCCAGTGGAGGTGAAAAGCATCTACCTGCTGGCTGTCCGGTGCCTGGAGTTCTGGAGCAGAAGCGAAGAAACTTGGCATTCTGAGGACTTGCGAATAGGTCCATCTCTGGGTTTCCCCAGATCTGAAAGATGTGAGCGACCTTGACTGCATGGAGAGACCACTCATGGGGTAGAAGGACTCGACTGAGTTTGTCCGCTAACACATTGTGTTTGCCCACGAGACACACCGCAAGTAGGTGAATGTGATGCTGTATAGCAAAATACCACAGATGTAGGACCTCGCTGCAGAGGGTCCAAGAGCCTGTTGCGCCATGACTGTTCAAGTAGAATTTGGCTACTTGATTGTCCGTCTGGACTAGAACTGAGCGGAATGGAAGATGATCCTGGAACATAAGATATGCCACACCAAGTCAGACCAAGGTCCATCAAGCCCAGTATATCCTGTTTCCAACAGTGGCCAATCTAGGTCATAAGTACCTAGCAGTCTCCCCAAAAGACACAGGTTCCACAATGCTTGTATTGGGTCAAGCAGCGATATCCTGGGTCCCTTTTAATAATGGTTTATGGACCTTTCCTCCAGGAGCTTGTCCAAACCTTTTTTAAACCCAGCTACACTACATCCAGAGTTTGATTACACGTTGAATGAAAAAATATTTTCTTTTATTAGTCTTAAATAGGTTACCCTGTAGCTTCACTGCATGTCCCCTAGTCTTTTTATATTCTAACGACGTAAACAATCTATCTATGTTTACCCGTTCCACACCATTCATTAATTCATAGACCTCTATCATATCTCCCCCCTCAGCCGTTTCTTTTCCAGGTTGAAAAGCCCCAACCTTCTTAGCCTCTCTTCATAGGAGTATCCTTCCATCCCCTTTACCATTTTGGTGGCTCTTCTCGGCACCTTTTCTAATAAAGCACAGTTACTTACCTGTAACAGGTGATCTCTAGGAACAGCAGGAATAAGTCTTCACATATGGGTACGTCGGTACCGACGGAGCCTGCGCGGGAACACTCCCCAGCTTCCCAAAAAGGAAAGCTTTTGGGAGCATCCCACAGCGCCTGCATGCTGCCTTCCCGCCTTTCCTAACCGCCTCTCCTCAGTTCGAGTTTTAAAGCTGAGACAAAGAGAGAGAGAGGAAAGGAAAGATAGATGGAAAGATACAACTCCTAGGGGAGGTGGGTGGGTTGTGAAGACTTATTCCTGCTGTTCCCAGAGATCACCTGTTACAGGTAAGTAACTGTGCTATCTCCAGGAACAAGCAGGAATGAGTCTTCACATATGGGGACTCCCTAGCTAAGATGCCTGGGAGATCCCCAAGGTTGTGAGACCCTGGGAAGGGCTCTACCTCCTCCTATGGATCTCAGGCATTCATCCAGGGAAGGAGGGAAGGAGTTGATTAAGAATGGAACAGGTGTTTGAGAACAGCCTGACCAAACAAGGCATCCCGGCGGGAGTCCTTGTCCAAGCAGTAATGGGCTGTGAAGGTATGAACCGAGGCCCAGGTGGACAGATTTGGTCGATGGACACAGAATTTAGATAAGCCATAGAGGCTGCCATGGCCCTCACATTATGAGCTGTGACATGGCTCTCCAGAGAAAGGTTCTTACTCTGGTAAGCGAAAGAAATACAATGAGCAATCAAATTGGACAGTGTTCTTTTAGAGACTGGAAGTCCCAGATGAGAGGAATCAAAAGCAACAAAGAGTTGGGAAGACTTTCTATGTTGCTGTGTCCTTTGCAAGTAAAAAGCAAGAGCTCTCTTACAATCCAGAGTATGAAGATTCCTCTCTGCACTTGATGCATGAGGAGCAGGAAAAAACACAGGCAAATATACCTCTTGATTAAGATGAAAAGGTGAGACCACTTTAGGCATAAAGTGTGGATTGGTCCCAAGGACTACCTTATCATGGTGGAACCTTGTATAAGGCGGATTAGCCACTAAAGCCTGCAGTTCACTGATGCGGCGAGCTGAGGTGACTGCAATGAGGAAAATAACCTTCCAGGAAAGAAATTTCAAGGAGGTGGTGGCTAAGGGTTAAAAAGGTGGCTTCATGAGCTGACCAAGAACCAGATTTAAGTCCCATGCCACTGGAGGAGGCCTAATGGGAGGTTTAGTTAAAGTTAGGCCTCTCATGAATCTTTCAATAAGAGGATGAGAGGAAATAGGCTGTCCATTGATGGGCTTAAGGGATGCTGCAATAGCACTCAAATGGACCCTTACTGAATTTGTCTTAAGGCCTGCATTGGAAAGATGCAGGAGATATTCTAATAGAGAATTCAAAGGCAGTGCTAGAGGGTGAAGACCCTTTTCAGTACACCAAATGGAAAACCTTTTCCATTTGAAAGCATAGGAACGCCTGGTAGAAGGTTTTCTGGAAGCATGGAGGATATCCTTCACCTGCTGAGAAAGATTCCAACCTTGAAGGTCTAGGCCTTCAGCAACCAAGCTCTGAGGTGAAGTGACTTGGGGTTTGGGTGCCATAAAGTCCCCTCCTCCTGGGACAGAAGGTCTGGAGCAGCTCCCAAGTCCAGGGAGGGGCTTGGGAGAGATGCAGAAGTAGAGGGCACCACACTTGGCGTGGCCAGCGTGGAGCTATGAGGATCATAGATCCTTGATCCCTCTGGAGTTTGAAGAGAGTCTTGGGAATCAAGGGAATGGGTGGAAAGGCATACAGGAAGCCTTGACCCCCAATGAAGGAGGAAGGCATCCTTGGCCTGAACTCCCTGATACGGAATTCTGGAACAGAACCGGGGAAGTTTGGCATTCCACGGACTTGCAGAGGTCTATGTCCGGGGTTCCCCATTCTTGGAAGATTCTGAGTACCTGGTCCATGTGCAGGGACCATTCGTGTGGAAGCAGAACTCAACTGAGTCTGTCTGCCCAAGAGTTTTGGACTCCTGGGAGGTATACAGCCAGGAGATGTATTTGATGCTCTCTGGCGAAGGCCCACAATCTTAGAGCTTCGTTGCAAAGCGACAGAGGGCCAGTTCCTCCTTGCTTGTTTATGTAAAACATGGCTACTTGATTGTCCGTGTGAATGAGGACTGTCTTGTAGCTGAGGAGGGTATGAAAGACCTTGAGAGCAAGAAAAACTGCTCGAAGCTCCAAGTGGTTGATATGAAGAGAGGTCTCCTGCGGAGACCAAGTGCCTTGAGTGGAGAGGTCTTGTAGATGAGCTCCCCAACCTGTTTGGGAGGCATCTGTTGTGAGGGCTGCCTGGGGCAACAACTGTTGGAAGGAGGACCCCAGCAACAGATTTTTGGTGGACATCCACCACTGGAGAAACCAAAAGAGATGTTTGGAGGTTGCTATTTGGTCTGAGAGAGCTCCTGATGCTTGAGTCCACTGGTTGGACAAAGTCCATTGAGCTGCTCTCATGTGAAGGCGAGCATAGGGCACCACATGCACTGTGGATGCCATGTGGCCTAGCAGTTGTAGCATCTCCCGGGCAGTTAAGTGGTTCTTTGACTGAACCTGGGAGGCTAACTGAATTAGACGTTGGCAACGAGCCTGGGGAAGGTAGGCCCTTGCAGTGGTAGTATCCAACCAGGCCCCTATGAACTCTAGGGACTCAGTGGGGGTGAGTTGAGACTTTGGGAGGTTTACCACAAGTCCCAGATACTGCAGAATGCTCCTTGTGCGATTCAGGGAAATCTGGGCCTCTGACTGAGATGGAGCTCGGATGAGCCAGTCGTCCAGGTATGGGAATATAAATATTCCCAGAGTGCGTAGAAATGCAGCTACTGTTGCCATGCATTTGGTGAAAACTCTTGGAGCAGAGGCCAAACCAAAAGGAAGCACCCTGTATTGATAATGTTTTCCTTGGAAAAGAAAACGGAGGAATCTCCTGTGAGATGGATGGATGAGGACATGTGTGTACGCATCCTTGAAATCTAGAGAACAAAGCCTATCCTGACTTTGAAGGTATGGAAGGAGAGTGCCCAAAGAAAGCATCTTGAACTTCTCCTTGCATAGAAATTTGTTCAATTCCCTGAGATCTAATATGGGTCTGTATCCCCCCGTTTTCTTTGGAATCAGAAAATAGGGGGAGTAAAACCCTGACCCTTGTTGAAGAAGAGGAAGTTCCTCTATTGCCCCTTGGGCAAGAAGGGTAGCCACCTCCTGACCTAGAAGGTCGAGAAGAGATGTTGGAGAATTGAAGTGTCTCACCATGGTGTAAGGAGGAAGGTTTGAGAAATGGAGCTTGTAGCCCTCCCTTATGATGGAGAGGGTCCACTGCTCCGATGTAATTTGCTCCCATCTGGGAGCAAAATGAGCTAACCTTCCTGGAATGGTGAGAGGTTCTGGCTGTTTTAGAGACAGAAAGGCTAAGTTCTCTAGCATCAAGTAAAAAACCCTGAGGAGATTGGGTCTGCTGAGTTGTGGCAGCCCCTGTAGACTTAGGCCTGGCCTGTTTAGGCTGCTGACGCTTAGTAGCAAAGCGACCTGTAGAAGATTGTTGGCCAGAAGCAGAAGAGAATCTGCCCTTTTTGTAAAAAGACTTCTTGAAAGGCTTTTTCTTGGCAGGAATGGAGGTTGACTTTGAAAGTCTATCCAGGGCAGAATTTTCAGCATCCATTTGGGTGGCCTTAATTTGCCATTCTTTGCCAAACAGGTTTTCACCTGTACAGGGAAGATTCCCTAAGCCATCTTGGACCCAAGGTTCTAAATAAGAAGCTTGGAGCCAAGCAATCCTGCGAGCAGCTATGGCAATGGCCGAAGCTCTGCTGGCACCCTCAAAGGAGTCAAAAGCTGCACGGTTGGAAAACTTTGAAGTGTCTTGAGTATGCTTAAGCCAAAGAAGGAATTCTTCTCTCTTATCCTCTGGAAAAAGAGGGAGGAAAGTGTGCAGTTTATCTGCAACTTCTTTTAGAAACATACCCATATAGAGACTATAGGAGTTGATTCTGGCAATGAGCATACTGGCTTGGAAGATTTTCCTACCAAAAGCATCCAAAGTCCTACATTCTCTTCCTGGAGGGGCAGAGGAGTGCCTTTTTGCACTCTTTATCCTCTTCATAACTGACTGCACCACAATAGAATGGTGAGGAAGCTGTGTTTTATGAAAACCAGGACAAGGAGGGACACGATATATAGTGTCCAATCTTCGAGAATGAGGAGAGATAGTGAGAGGAGTCTCCCATAAGTCAATCATGTGTTCATAAAGAATCTCATGAATTGGCAAGGTGACTGCCTCCTTAGGAGCCTTAGAATAACCTAAAATGTCCAATTTTTTTGCTCTAGGCTCTGACTCAGAGGTAACTGAAATAGAGAGTCCTTTAGCTACTTCTCTTATGAAGTCTTGAAAGGACAAGTCCTCTGGAGGAGACATCCTTCTTTTTGGAGAAGAAGGTTCCTCAGGAAGAGGTATAGATACTTCAGGAGACTCCTCTGATGTATCAGAATCTTCAGAGGATTCAAAGTATCGCCTGTCAGGGTGTTCTTCCAAAGCTCGATACATGTATCGAGTGGTATCGACATCGGG
Organism: Ichthyophis bannanicus; assembly: GCA_033557465.1. NCBI lineage: Eukaryota > Metazoa > Chordata > Amphibia > Gymnophiona > Ichthyophiidae > Ichthyophis > Ichthyophis bannanicus. The sequence goes on from CM066044.1 coordinate 254,981,560, forward strand.
CGTCATCGGTGCTGGTTCGGTACCGATGAGCATCTCGGAACAGGGAACCGCTGTAGTCGGTATCTTGGTTGATGTCGATGCAGTCGGTACCGGTACCGGTGCTGGAGCCGGTACCGGGGCCGATACCGACAACGGGTTTCCTTGTGGTATCAGCGGCGTCGCAGCTTGAATGAAGGCCGCAATAGCCTGCTGCATGGATAGGACATTGTGATCCATCGACGCCATGAATGTCTGGAATTCGGTACCGGAAGATTGCGCCGGTACCCCAGAACATTCTAACAGGTGATCGGTCGAGGCCGTGCCATCGATGTCAACCTGTAACCCCATAGGAGGAGCTTCCTGCCGGGGTTGTTTTGCTGGTGCAGGATCCTCAAGGACAAGCCCGGAGGCATCTCAATGCTTAGAAGGAGATTTGCCCTTCGAGGACCGGCTGGATTTATGTTTGGTTACCTGAGATCCATGAGAGGAAGTAGAAGCCATGGAAGATGTCGATGCCACTGAAGCTGCATCAGAGGGAAACAGCACATGGAGCTTAAACCCCGTTTAGACATAAAGGAACAGGAAGGACATTCAGAAACGGAATGGTCAGGACCCAAACATTTAAGACACCATTCATGGGTGTCGGTGATAGAAATAGTACCGCTACACTTAGTGCATTTTTTAAACCCGGAGGCTGATTTTTCCATGAGGAAATTTACTCGTGAGGCCTAAGGCCCAAGGAGGAAAAACACACTAAGTGAGGGAAAGTATTAATATTTTTTTTTTTTGAAAAAAAGAAAGACCGGCGGTACCGGTCCGACGTCGGGGAAGGCAGACGCGCGACCAAAGAAATAAAATAAAATAAAGAACTTCTTCAGCGGTGACAGGAACACGACCTGCTGGCTCCGCGGCAAAGAAGAACTGAGGAGAGGCGGTTAGGAAAGCCGGGAAGGCAGCGCGCAGGCACTGTGGGATGCTCCCAAAAGCTTTCCTTTTTGGGAAGCTGGGGAGCGTTCCCGCGCAGGCTCTGTCGGTACCGACGTACCCATATGTGAAGACTCATTCCTGCTTGTTCCTGGAGATCGCTATATACTTTTCAAGATACGGTGACCAGAATTGCACACAATATTCAAGGTGCGGTCGTACCATGGAACGATACAGAGGCATTATAATATCCTTTGTTTTATTTTCCATTCCTTTCATTATGATACCTAGCATTTTATTTGCTCTCTTTGACGCCACTGCACAATGGGAGGAGGGTTTCAACATGTTGCCCACGATGACACCTAAATCTTTTTCCTGTGTAGTGGTTTCCAATCTGGAACCTTGCTTCATGTAACCATAGTTTGGGTTGTTCTCAACTTTGCACTTGTCCACAATAAATTTCATCTGCCATTTGGATGCCCAATCTTCCAATTTTCCACAATCCTCTTGGGTTTTAACAACTTTAAATAGTTTTGTCTCATCTGCAAATTTGATAACCTCATTCGTTATTCCCTTTTCCAGGTCATTTATGAATATGTCAAAAAGCAGCGGACCCAGCACAGATCACTGAGGTACTCCACTATTCATCTTTTTCCATTGGGAAAATTGGCCATTTAGCCCTACCCTCTGCTTTCTATCTTTTAACCAGTTCCTGATTCACAATAGTACACTGCCTCATATCCCATGACTTTTTAGTTTTGTGGAAAGTCTCTGATGAGGGACCTTGTCAAAGGCTTTCTGAAAGTCCAAATACACTATATCAACCGACTCACCTTTGTCTACCTGTTTATTCACACCTTCAAAAAAACATAACAGATTAGTAAGACAAGATCTTCCTTGTCTAAAGCCATGTTGGCTGTCTCCCATTAAGTCATGACCAGCTACAGGTTCAGCAATTTTGTTCTTTATGATAGTTTCTACCATTTTTCCTGATACTGACGTCAGGCTCACTGGTCTGTAGTTTCCCAGATGACCCCTGGAACCCTTTTTAGAAAGCATAGTTAGTCACCTGTAACAGGTGATCTCCGGGAACAGCAGGAATTTAGTCCTCACATATGGGTATCGTCGTTACCGACGGAGCCGGCACAGGAACGCTCCCTAGCATCCAATTAGAAAGCTTTTGGGAGCATCCCACAGCGCCTGTGTGCTGCCTTCCCGCCTTTCCCAACTGCCTCTCTCCAGTTGAGTTTTAAAGCTGAGACAAAGAGAGAGAGAGGGAAAGTGAAAGAGATAGATAGAGAGATACAACTCCTAGGGGAGGTGGGTGGGTTGTGAGGACTAAATTCCTGCTGTTCCCGGAGATCACCTGTTACAGGCGAGTAACTATTTATTGTGGACAAGTGCAAAGTTGAGAACAACCCAAACTATGGTTACATGAAGCAAGGTTCCAGATTGGAAACCACTACACAGGAAAAAGATTTAGGTGTCATCGTGGGCAACATGTTGAAACCCTCCTCCCATTGTGCAGTGGCGTCAAAGAGAGCAAATAAAATGCTAGGTATCATAATGAAAGGAATGGAAAATAAAACAAAGGATATTATAATGCCTCTGTATCGTTCCATGGTACGACCGCACCTTGATTATTGTGTGCAATTCTGGTCACCGTATCTTGAAAAGTATATAGCGATCTCCAGGAACAAGCAGGAATGAGTCTTCACATATGGGTACGTCGGTACCGACGGAGGTGGGTGGGTTGTGAGGACTAAATTCCTGCTGTTCCCGGAGATCACCTGTTACAGGCGAGTAACTATGCTATCTCCAGGAACAAGCAGGAATGTAGTCTTCACATATGGGATCCCTAGCTGCAGATGCTATGGAGAAACCCCAGAAGTTGTGTGCCCTTGTGAAACGGCTCCACTTCCCCCAATGGATCTCTGGCATCCTATCAGGGATAGTGGGTAGGAGTTGATTAAGTATGGAACAGGTGTTGAACAGCCTGACCAAACAAGGCATCCTGGTGGGAGTCCTTGTCTAAGCAGTAATGGGCTGTTAAGGTATGAACCAAAGCCCAAGTAGCTGCTCGGCAGATGTCGTCAATAGACACAGAGTGAAGATGAGACATAGAGGCTGCCATGGCTCTCACATTGTGAGCTGTGACATGGCCTTCCAGAGGAAGGTTTTTACTCTCATAGACAAAAGATATACACCGTGCAATCCAGTTGCATAGTGTTCTTTTGGAGAATGGAAGTGCCAAATGACTAGGATCAAAAGCAACAAAGAGTTGAGAGATCTTCCTATGTTGCTGTGTCCTTTGTAAGTAAAAGGCCAGAGCCCTTTCACAATCCAAAGAATGAAGATTCCTTTCTGCATTTGAGGCATGAGGCCTTGGGAAGAATACAGGAAGGTAAACCGCTTGGTTTAAATGAAAAGGTGACACCACCTTTGGCATAAAGTGTGGATGAGTCCTAAGGACTACCTTATCATGATGGAACCTTGTATAAGGAGGATCAGCCACCGATGCTTGCAATTCACTGATGCGACGTACTGATGTGATTGCAATAAGAAAGATGACCTTCCAGGAAAGGAATTTCAAGGAGGTAGTGGCTAATGGTTCAAAAGGCGGTTTCATAAGCTGCCCAAGAACCAAATTTAAGTCCCATGCCACAGGTGGTGGCTTAATGGGAGGCTTAGTTAAAAGAAGGCCTCTCATAAATCTCGCTATGAGAGGATGAGAGAAAATAGGTTGGCCATTTAGAGGCTTGAAAGAAGCTGCAATAGCACTCAAATGAATTGGTCTTAAGCCCTGCATTAGATAAATGAAGGAGATACTCCAGTAATGATTCCAGAGGTATCGTAAGAGGGTTACGACCATACCATATGGTAAACCTTTTCCACTTGAAAGCATAAGAGCGTCTTGTGAAAGGCTTCCTGGAAGCAAAAAGGATATCCTTTACCTGCTGAGAAAGGTTAAGACCGTGAAGTTCTAGGCTTTCAGCAACCAGGCCCTGAGATGCAGAGACTGGGGACTGGGATGCCACAGCATCCCATCCTCCTGAGAAAGGAGATCTGGAGCAGATCCTAACTCCAGAGGCGGAGCTTGAGAGAGATGTAGAAGCAGAGGGTACCACACTTGCCGTGGCCAATGTGGAGCTATGAGAATCATATGACCTCTGTCTCTCTGAAGCTTGAACAGGGTTTTGGGAATTAGGGGAATGGGTGGAAAGGCATACAGGAAGTCCTGGCCCCAATGGAGGAGGAAAGAATCACTGGCCTGACAACCCTGAGCCGGAATTCTGGAACAGAACCGGGGAAGTTTGGCATTCAGCGGACTTGCAAAGAGGTCTATGTCCGGGGTTCCCCAAATTTGGAAACTTTTGGCCACCTGGTCTGCAGGAAGGGACTTTTCGTGTGGAAGCAGAACTTGACTGAGTCTGTCTGTCCAAGAGTTTTGAATGCCTGGAAGATACACCGCAAGGAGATGAAACTGATGCTCTCTGGCGAGGGCCCATAGTCGCAAAGCTTCATTGCATAGCGACAGAGAGCCTGTTCCGCCCTGCTTGTTCACATAGAACATGGCTACTTGATTGTCCATTTGAACTAGGACTGTCTTGTAGCTAAAGCTGGGTGTGGAATACTCGAAAAGCAAGGAAGATTGATCTGAGTTCCAGGAGATTGATATGTAGATAGGTCTCCTGTGGAGTCCAGGTACTCTGGGTAGAGGCCTTGCAGATAGGCTCCCCAACCCACCTGTGAGGCATCTGTTGTTAGAGTGGCTTGGGGTGGAGGTTGCTGAAAAGGGGACCCCACCAAAAGGTTTTGGCGTGATAGCCACCATTAGAAGGACAAAATAAGGCGATCTGAGTTTGCTATTTTGTCTGACAAGCAACCTGACACCCGAGTCCATTGAGTGGATAAAGTCCACTGGGCTGCCCTCAAATGGAAGTGAGCAAAAGGAACCATATGCACGGTGGATGCCATGTGGCCTAGCAATTGTAACATTTCCCGAGCAGTGAGGTGAGGTTTTAGCACTGCTTGGGAAGCTAAGTGCACAATGCGAAGGCAGCGGGGCTGTGGAAGAAAGGCCCTTGTCTGTCTGGTATCCAGCAGAGCTCCTATAAACTCTAGGGACTGAGTGGGAGCAAGGTTGGATTTTGTGAAGTTTATGACAAGTCCCAAATACTGAAGGATGCGCATTGTGCGAGAGAGAGCAACCCTGGCCTCTGGCTCTGAAGGGGCTCGAATGAGCCAGTCGTCTAAGTAAGGGAAGATGAATATTCCTAGGGTGCGAAGAAATGCTGCCACCACAGCCATGCATTTTGTGAACACCCTTGGTGCCGAGGCCAGGAAAAAAGGAAGAACCCTGTATTGGTAGTGCTTCCCTTGAAATAGAAAGTGAAGGAACTTTTGATGAGTTGGATGGATGAGAACATGAGTGTACGCATCCTTGATATCTAGAGAACAAAGCCAATCCTGACTCTGAAGGTATGGCAGCAGAGTTCCTAGAGAAATCATTTTGAACTTCCCTTTGAACAAGAATTTGTTCAATTCTCTGAGGTCTAAAATGGGTCTGTGTGCTCCTGTTTTCTTTGGAATAAGGAAATTGGGGGAGTAGAACCCTGTACCCTGTTGGAGAACGGGTACCTCTTCTATTGCCCCTTAGGCAAGAAGGATAGTGACCTCTTGACCTAACTGGTCGTTGAGAGAGGTCTGAGAATTGAACTGTCTTACCACTGTAGGAGAGGGCATGCTGAGGAAATGAAGTTTGCACCCCTCTCTTACAATAGACAGTCCAATTTTCTGCTGTTATCTGACCTCATCTGGGGGCAAAATGACAACCTTCCTGGAATGGTGGAAGGCTCTGAGCCGTTCAGAGCCAGGAAGGCAAAGTTCTCTAGATAGGAGTCAAAGCCCCTGTGGAGGCTGAGTCTGCTGAGCTGGTTGAGGCTAAGCAGCTTTTGTTTTTCTTTGCCTAGGTTGTTGCTGCTGTCCCTTTTGGGCAGACTCACCTAAACGATGCCCCTGCTGGGTAAGAGTAGTTACTCACCTGTAACAGGTGTTCTCCAGGAGCAGCAGGAATCAGTCCTCACATATGGGTGACATCGGCGCCGACGGAGCCCTCGTGTGGAGCATTTCACCAGCTTTCAAAGAAAGCCTTTGGGAATTGCAGCGCGCATGCGCGGTCCCCTAACCGCCCAAGGGTGCCATCTTGCTCAGTCTGATGACATAGCTAAAAGACAGCAAAAAAATTAGCAAAATAAATCATAGGACTGCAACTCCAAGGGGAGGAGGGAGGGTTGTGAGGACTGATTCCTGCTGCTCCTGGAGAACACCTGTTACAGGTGAGTAACTATTCTTTTTCCAGGATCAAGCAGGAAGTCAGTCCTCACATATGGGACTCCCCAGCTTAAGGCTACCGGAGACCCCAAGCAGAAAAATGAGCTCCCTCGAGCTCGTCAGCACAGAAGGAAGGAATCTTCTCTGAGAACGCCCCCGACCGGTAGCCCAACACCAGGGCCGGAGGGTAGGAGTTGCCTAAACCCCAAAGAGATTATGGAATACTGCCTGTCCGAAAGCACTGTCCCTGCGGGACTCCCTCTCAAGGCAGTAATGGGCCGCAAAAGTCTGGCTTGAAGACCAAGTAGCAGCCCGGCAGATGTCTGCCAACGGAACAGAGTGGAGATGAGCCACTGATGCAGCCTTCGCCCTGACACGATGAGCCGTGACTCGACCCTCCAACGAGAGGCCGGCTGCCCCATAAGCCCAGGCGATACAGTCAGTGAACCATATTGACAACGTACGCTTGGAGACAGGGAGCCCCAACTTATTGGGGTCAAAAGAAACGAAAAGCTGAACAGCCTTCCGATGCTCCCGCGTACGGTCAAGGTAGAAGGATAACGCCCTTCTACAGTCCAGGGTATGCAAGCCAATCTCAGCCTGGTTGGCATGCGGCCTGGGAAAGAAGGTCAGAAGAACCACCTCCTGATTGAGGTGAAAAGGTGAGACAACTTTAGGAAGAAACTTAGGGTGAGTCCGTAGGACTAACCTATTCCTGTAGAACCTAGTGTAAGGAGGATCAGACACTAGTGCCTGCAGTTCACTTACTCGCCAAGCAGAGGTGAGAGCTACCAGAAATAAAGTTTTCCAGGAGAGAAAACGGAGAGGGCAGGTAGCCATAGGTTCAAAAGGCGGACAAGTAAGCCACTGTAAGACCACATTCAGATCCCACTCAGGGGCTGGTGGACGCAAAGGAGGCTTAAGCAGAAGGCAGCCTCTGAGAAAACGAGCCACCAAAGGGTGGTTGGAAAGAGGCCTGCCGTCCACCGGAGAATGGTGTGCTGAGAAAGCACTAAGGTGAACTCGGACACAGTTAGACTTAAGGCCCAGATTGGAGAGGTAGAGCAAATATTGCAACACTACCGCTTACCAAGCACGAGAAGGGATTCTCACTGTGCTGAGCACACCATGCGGAGAATCTACGCCACTTAAGAGCGTAGGATTTCCTGGTGGATTGACGCCGAGAGGCCAAGACTACATCTTCCACCTCTCGAGGTAGTAGTAGGGGAGCTAGGACTACCCTTTCAGCAGCCAGGCCATCAGATGAAGGGACTGGAGGATGGGGTGCAAGAGAGTCCCCTGATCCTGAGACAGGAGATCGTGTTGAAACCCCAGAGGGTGTCCACCGCCAGCTGTAGCAGAAGCGGGAACCACGGGTGCCTCGGCCACCTGGGAACTATGAGAATCAAGGAAGCCCCGTCCCTGAGGACTTTGAACAGCGTTCTGGACACTAGTGGTGTGGGAGGAAACGCATACAGTAGGCCTGTGGACCACGAGATCAGAAACGCATCCGCTGCTACTCTGAAAGGATGCGGTTGTCTGGAACAAAATCTTGGGAGTTGCCGGTTCAGAGGACTGGCGAAAAGATCCATGATGGGGAGCCCCAACTTGAGAAAGACCTGCTGAACCACCAATGGGTTCAATCTCCATTCGTGTGGTTGCAGGATCCGGCTCAGTCTGTCTGCCAGGCAATTTTCTTGACCTGGGAGGTAGACAGCCTTGAGAAGGATTCCGTGATTGACAGCCCAAGAGCACAGTCGTTGTGCCTCCTGACAAAGGAGGAAGGAGCCTGTGCCTCCTTATTTGTTCACATAGAACATGGCAACTTGATCGTCCGTCTGGACCAGTACAGACTGGTGAGAGGCGAGGTGGGAGAAGGCTCTCAGAGCTAGGCGTATCGCCCGTAGCTCCAGGAAGTTTATCTGTTGAGTAGCCTCCCAAGGGGTCCAGAGACCCTGAGTACATGTCCCTTGGCAATGTGCTCCCCAACCGAGAAGAGAGGCATTGGTTGTCAGCACCTGAGTATGCGGAGGGGATAGAAAAAACACTCCGAGCACCAGATTCGGAAGATGAAGCCACCATTGCAGAGAGGAGACCAGGAGGTCGGAGATCTTCACTGAGTCCGCTAGGCCCCCTGTGGCTTGATGCCACTGAGTGTGAAGGCTCCACTGAGCAGGTCGAATGTGCAGGCGGGCACTGGGGGCGACATGAACCGTGGAAGCCATATGGCTGAGTAGTCTCAGGAATTGCCTGGCAGAGACCAGGGAATTGCTGCGAAACTGGCTGGCCAGATCCATTAGCCTGTGGGCCCTGTCCAGAGGCAGAAAAGCCTTTGCTTGAAGAGTGTCTAGTCTGGCCCCTATGAACTCTAAGTTCAGGGACGGGAGCAAAGTGGACTTTGCGAAGTTTATGACAAACCCCAAGAGATGAAGCAGAGCCACAGTGCGAAGGGTGGCCTAGTTGGCCTCTTGGGAAGATTGGCCCCTTATGAGCCAGTCGTCCAGGTACGGAAACACAAAGAGCCCCTGAAGCCTCAGGTAGGCCGCCACCACTGCCAGGCACTTGGTGAACACCCTGGGAGCAGAGGACAGGCCAAAGGGTAGTACTGATAGTGGTTTCCTCCCACAATAAACCTGAAATATTGTCTGTGGTCTGGATGGATAAGGATGTGAGTATACGCATCCTTTAGATCTAAGGAGCATAACCAGTCTCCCTGCTGGAGGTAGGGCAGCAGGATTCCAAGGGTAAGCATCTTGAACGTTTCCCTCTCCAGGAACTTGTTGAGGTTGCGCAAGTCTAGGATGGGTCTGAGGCCTCCTGTTCTTTTTGGTACCAGAAAGTACCTGGAATAAAAGCCTTGACCTCTCAGGTGGTGGGGCACCGGTTCCACAGCCTGATCCTTTAGCAGACTTGCTAACTCCTGAAGGAGTAGGTCCCTGTGCAGGGGAGGTCTTGGAGGCTTCCCTGGAAAATAGGAGGGAGGTACCTGGTGAAAATGGAGAAGATAGCCCTTTTGGAATATATGAAGAACCCAGGTATCTGATGTGACGGCTGATCACCTGTGGGCAAAGTGGGCCAGCCGGCCTCCAGTGCTGAGAGAAGCCAGCTGAGGAGAAGAGGCTATGCTGTCTGAGTCAAAAACCCCCACCCTGCTGAGCAGGGGCCGGTGTAGGTGGCTTGGGGGCCTTCTGCCTACGGGGCCCTTGACCCTGCCCCTTGGCCTGCTGACCCTGTTGGGGAGCTGCAGATGCCTGATAATGAGGGTATTGTTTATAGGCAGACGACTTCCTCGGGTAAAAGGACTTTTTTCCCGAGCCCTTCTTCTTCTGAGAAGGGGCAGAGGTTTTCCTGGAAAGCCTAGTCCTGGTCAGAGTCTCGGTCTCGAGTTCTGCAGCCTTTTCAGCCATGGGCTTGCCAAAGAGGTTTTCACCTCGGCAGGGGACATCGACCAACTTGTCCTGGACCCATGGCTCGAGGTCGGATGACTGTAGCCAAGCCTGTCAGCGGGCACCGATGCCGGCCCCGGCTACTCGTGCCGAAGCCTCGAAGCCATCGTAGGCTGCTCGAGAGATAAACTTCGAGCACTCTCGAATACCAGTGGACAAGGCCTGGAACCTCTGCAAAGGTTCCTCGGAGAGACCAGCAGAGAACCCGGCAATCTCCTTTGCCAGGTCTCGGAGGTACATGCCCATGTAGAGCTGGTAAGTCTGGACACGGCAAGCAAGCATAGAGCCCTGGAAGCACTTCTTACCGAGGGCATCCAGGTTCCAGGCCTCCCGGCCGGGAGGCACCGAGGAGTGCATCTTCTGACTTTTCAGTCGATACATGGCCGATTCCACAACCATAGAGTGGTGCGGTAATTGTGCTTTTTGGAACCCGTGGCTCTTGCGGACTCGATAAAGGGAATCGACCCGCTTGCTTAACACCGGCGTCGAGGCCGGGGTCTCCCACATGCGGAAGAGCAGCCGCTCCAGTATCGGAGGAACCGGAACAGTAAAGGCCTCCTTCGGGGGAGAGTCATACTGGAGGGCCTCGAGCTCCTCGGCTCGAGGCTCCTCCTCGGGATCCGCGGGGAAGGCCAAGGCCTTGGCCACATCCCGCACGAAGTCCGAGAACCGAGTATCTTCCGGTGGGGATCTTCTTCGAGGTTCGGACTCTGGCGAGTCCGATGGGACACACCAAGTCCGATGAGTGTCGGGTGACTCTTCGTCCTCCGTCTCCCAGCCTGACTCCTCGGAGGAGGAATCGAGCGGCTCCGGTCGGGCGGGCCCCAATGCCCTCTGCCCCGACGCCGACAACCTCGGCCCCAACGGGAGGTCGAGGGAGACCGTGGCCGAGGATCGACTCGAGCCCGCATGGACTCGAGGATCGGCTCGGCCTCCGGGGTCGACTTGGACGTCGATGTCCCGGTGGTCGGGGCAGATGCACCGGTGAGACCGGCGATCAGTGCCCGCTGCTGATCCATGAATGCAGAGAAGCTGCTCTCCAAGGCCGTCAACCTGAGTCCGAGTTCAGGAGACCCAGCAGCCCCCGACTCGGGCCCCGACGGCATCGGGCCCGACGTCGGCTCCCTCGGAGGAGAGTCCACGAGGACAACAGCACTTACGTGTCCAGAAGACTCCAACTCGACACGAGGATGCTTGGCAGGCCTCTCCGACTCCGAAGACCCGGGACGGCTATCGGGGCTATGCGACCTGGCCCTCGAGGAACCAGGAGCATCCACCAACGCCGCCCTCGCGGGATTCTTCTTCCCGCGCTATTCCCGCGAAGGAGACCTCCACGCAGAGGAACCCCGACGCTGCTCGGGGCCGGTGTCCCGAGACGTCGAGGCCTCTGAAGAGGTCCGGGCCCGGCCGGACGCGAAGTCAGAAAAAATTCGATCCTTCTGATGCTGCCGACTCCTCAACGCCTTCGAGGACATTTTGCCAAACGGACCACAGATCATCGGGTCATGATCAGGTCCGAGGCAACGGAGGCAGCAGTCGTGTGTGTCCGTAAGAGACATAAGTTTCTTACACCGATCACATTTCTTAAACCCGCTAGTAGCCATCGGGGGAAAAAGGGCCCCTGCTAGGTCAAAAGACCGGGCTGCCAGGGTAAAAAGAAAAAAGGCGCGAACGCCAGTCACAAAGGACAAAAACCGAAAAATAGAGAAAAGGACTCGATACCGGCGTATCGGTCCGAGCGGGAAAAGGATCCGGCGTCGAATCGGAGAAAAAAGAGAAAAATAGGGAAAATCAACTTTTTCCTCGGGGAAAAACGAACTACGTCCGTCGGGTTCCGCGGAAAAAAGAAGACTGAGCAAGATGCCACCCTTGGGCAGGAAGGGGACCGCGCATGCGCGCTGCAATTCCCAAAGGCTTTCTTTGAAAGCTGGGGAAATGCTCCGCATGGGGGCTCCGTCGGCGCAGACGTCACCCAGATGTGAGGACTGACTTCCTGCTTGGTCCTGGGGAATAGGAGGGATAAAACTACTTCTTCTTACTGAAGAATGGTTTCTTGTAGGATTTTTTCCTTGCAGGATCAGCTGTAGATTTGGACAATCTATCCAAAGTGATATTGTCAGCATCTATCATTAGCTTTTTCCTGCCAATTCTTGCCAAAGAGATTCTCTCCTGTGCAAGGAATATTCCCTAGTTTATCCTGTACCCAAAGTTCCAAGTCAGATGCCTGGAGCCAGGCAATCGTACGTGCACCTATGGAAATAGCAGAGGTTCTGCTTATGCATTCAAAGCAGTCAAAGGCTGCACAATTCACAAACTTGGAAACATCCTGAGCATGTTTGACAAGGGCGAGGTAATCCTGCCTCTTATCAGGAAGGAGAGGGCTCATAAGCTCTAAATCTCCCGTGGTCTCCTTAAGGAACATTCCCATATATAATATATAGGAACTGATCCTAGCAGAAAGCATGGAAGCCTGGAAGGTTCGACATCCAAAGGCGTCAAGAGTCCTACACTAACGCCCTGGAGGATTAGATGCATGCCTTTTTGCACTCTTGATCCTTCTCATAGCTGATTCCACCACCATGGAATGGTGTGGTAGCTGAGTCTTCTGAAACCCAGGACAAGGAGGAACTCGATACATGGTGTCGAGTCTTCGAGAGTGAGGAGATGCAGTTAGAGGTGTTTCCCACATCCTTAACATGAGATCATGCAAGATCTCATGAATACGTAAGGTAGCTGCCTCCTTGGGAGCTTTAGGGTATTGTAAGATTTCTAATTCCTTTGGCCTAGGCTCTTTTTCAGGAGCCACTGTGATGGAAAGACCTTGAGCCACATCTCAGATAAAGCACAGTTACTTACCTGTAACAGCTGATCTCTGGGAACAGCAGGAATAAGTCTTCACATATGGGTATCGTTGGTACCAACGGAGCCTGCGCGGGAACGCTCCGCAGTATCCAATCAGAAGCTTTTGGGAGCATCCCACAGCGCCTGCGTGCTGCCTTCCCGCCTTTCTCAACTGTCTCTCCTCAGTTGGGTTTTAAAGCTGAGAGAGAGAGAGGGAAAGGAAAGATAGATAGAGAGATACAACTCCTAGGGGAGGTGGGTGGGTTGTGAAGACTTATTCCTGCTGTTCCCAGAGATCACCTGTTACAGGTAAGTAACTGTGCTATCAACAGGAACAAGCAGGAATGAGTCTTCACATATGGGGACTCCCTAGCTTTAGATGCCAGGGAGAGACCCCAGAAGTTGTGTGTCCCTGGGACAGGGCTGCACCTCACCCCATGGATCTCTGGCATCCCATCAGGGATGGTGGGTAGGAGTTAAGTATGGAACAGCCTGACCAAACAAGGCATCCCGGCGGGAGTCCTTGTCCAAGCAGTAATGGGCTGTGAAGGTATGAACCGAGGCCCAAGTGGCTGCTCGACAGATGTCGTCAATAGACACAGAGTTCAGATGAGCCATTGAGGCTGCCATGGCCCTCACATTGTGAGCTGTGACATGGCCCTCCAGAGAAAGGTTCTTACTCTGATAGGCGAAAGAAATACACTGGGCAATCCAGTTGGATAGTGTTCTCTTGGAGACTGGTAGTCCCAAATGAGAAGGATCAAAGGCAACAAATTGCTGAGAGGACTTTCTATGTTGCTGTGTCCTTTGTAAATAAAAAGCCAGCGCTCTTTTACAGTCCAGGGTATGAAGATTCCTCTCTGCACTTGATGCCTGAGGCCCTGGAAAAAAGACAGGTAGGTAGACCTCCTGGTTGAGGTGAAAGGGCGAGACCACCTTAGGCATAAAGTGTGGATGAGTCCTAAGGACTACCTTGTCATGATGGAATCTTGTATAAGGAGGATTAGCTACGAGTGCTTGCAATTCACTAATACGACGTGCTGATGTGATTGCAATGAGACAGATAACTTTCCAAGAAAGGTATTTCAAGGAGGTGGTAGCCAAAGGTTCAAAAGGCGGCTTCATAAGCTGACCAAGAACGAGGTTCAAGTCTCATGCCACCGGAGGTGGTCTAATGGGAGGCTTTGTTAAAAGGAGGCCTCTCATGACCCTTGCTACAAGAGGATGAGAGGAAACAGGTTGTCCATTTAGAGGCTTAAGGGAAACTGCAACAGCACTCAAATGGACCCTTACTGAATTTGTTTTAAGGCCTGCATTAGACAGATGGAGGAGATACTCCAGCAAAGATTCCAGGGGTATGGCAAGGGGGTTAAGACCCTTCTCAGAGCACCAGATAGTAAACCTCTTCCACTTGAAAGCATAAGAACATCTAGTGGAAGGTTTTCTGGAAGCATAAAGAACATCTTTCACCTGTTGAGAAAGATGAAGATCTTGGAGATCTAGGCCTTCAGCAACCAAGCCCTGAGATGCAGAGACTGGGGATTGGGATGCCATAACTTTCCGTCCTCTTGAGATAGGAGATCTGGAGCAGACCCTAATTCGAGGGAGGGAGCTTGAGAGAGATGTAGAAACAGAGGGTACCACACTTGCCGTGGCCAATGTGGAGCTATGAGAATCATGTGGCCTCTGTATCTCTGAAGCTTGAACAGGGGTTTTGGGAATTAGGGGAATGGGTGGAAAGGCATATAGGAAGTCTTGACCCCAGTGAAGGAGGAAAGCATCCCTTGCCTGAGCTCCATGAGCCGGAGTTCTGGAACAGAACCGGGGAAGTTTGGCATTCCACGGACTTGCAAAAAGGTCTATGTCCGGGGTTCCCCAAATCTGAAAAATCCTGGCTACCTGGTCCACATGTAGGGACCACTCGTGTGGAAGCAGAACTCGACTGAGCCTGTCAGCCCAAGAGTTTTGAACGCCTGGAAGATAAACTGCCAGAAGATGAATCTGATGCTCTCTGGCGAAGGACCACAGTCGCAAAGCTTCGCTGCAAAGTGACAGAGAGCCAGTTCCGCCCTGCTTGTTCACATAGAACATGGCTACCCGATTGTCCGTGTGGATAAGGACTGTCTTGCAGCTGAGCAGGGTGTGGAACACCCGCAGAGCAAGGAAGACTGCTCTGAGTTCCAAGAGAATGATATGTAAACAACTCTCTTGTGGGGACCAGATGCTTTGGGTGGACAGGTCTTGTAGATGAGCTCCCCACCCCATTGGAGAAGCATCTGTTGTGAGAGTTGCTTGGGGTAGAGACTGCTGAAAGGGGGACCCCCAGCAACAGGTTTTGAGGGGACATCCACCACTGGAGGGACAAAATAAGGTGACTTGTGTTTGCTATTTTGTCTGACAGGCAGTCTAATGTCTGGGTCCATTGGGTGGATAAAGTCCACTGAGCTGCTCTCATGTGAAGGCGAGCATATGGTACCACATGCACAGTGGATGCCATGTGGCCTAGTAACTGTAACATCTCTCGAGCAGTTAAGTGAGGCTTCAATTCTGCTTGAGAAGCTAACTGCACCAAGCGAAGGCAACGGGCCTGGGGAGATAGGCCCTTGCCTTTGTGGTATAGCACAGTTACTTACCTGTAAGAGTAGTTACTCACCTGTAACAGGTGTTCTCCAGGAGCAGCAGGAATCAGTCCTCACATATGGGTGTCATCGGCGCCGATGAAGCCCCAGCGGAGCATTTCCCCAGCTTTCCATGAAAGCCTTTGGGAATGCTGGCACGCAAGCGTGGTTCCCTTCCCGACTAAAGGTGCCATCTTATCTCAGTCAAATGACATAGCTAAGAACAGCACACAAAAATGAAAAATAAACTACGTACATCTGCAACTCCAAGGGGAGGAGGGAGGGCTGTGAAGACTGATTCCTGCTGCTCCTGGAGAACACCTGTTACAGGTGAATAACTACTCTTTCTCCAGGACCAAGCAGGAAGTCAGTCCTCACATATGGGTGACTCCCTAGCTCTGGGCTTCCAGGAACCCAGGCTGAACAAGAGAACTCCCTCTAGTCCCAGCATCAGTGAAAAGCTTTTCAAGGACACAACCTCCACCGGTAGCCCAACAAGGGCAGGAGGGCAGGAGTTGCCTAAACCTCAAAGAGATTCCGGAGTACTGCTTGGCCAAAAGCACTGTCCCTACGGGACTCCCTCTCCAGACAGTAATGGGCCGCAAAGGTCTGGCTTGAAGACCAAGTTGCAGCCCTGCAGATGTCTACCAAGGGCACAGAGCAGAGATGAGCCACTGAGGCAGCCATTGCCCTGACACGATGGGCCGTGACCCTACCCTGCAAAGGAAAGTCAGCCGCCTTGTAAGCCCAGGTGATACAGTCAGCCACCCAGATGGACAAGGTACGCTTGGACACAGCCAACCCCAACTTATTGGGGTCAAAGGAGACGAAGAGCTGAGTAGCCCTTCTATGCCCCTGCGTACGGTCAAGGTAGAAGGATAAGGCCCTCCTACAGTCCAGGGTATGCAGGACTGCTTGAGCCTGGCTTGCATGAGGCCTAGGAAAGAATGTTGGAAGAACCACCTCCTGATTGAGGTGGAAAGAGGAGACAACCTTAGGGAGGAACTTTGGATGAGTCCTAAGGACTACCCTGTTCCTATAAATCCTGGTGTAAGGCCTATCAAAGACCAGGCCTGAAGCTCACTTACTCGCCTAGCCGAGGTAAGGGCTATCAGGAAGAGTGTCTTCCAGGAGAGGAAGCGTAGTGGACAAGTAGCCATCGGCTCAAAAGGTGGGCGAGTCAGTTGCTGCAAGACCACATTCAGCTCCCACTCAGGAGCAGGAGGACAGATGGGAGGCTTGAGCAAGAGCAAGCCTCTGAGAAACCTAGACACCAAGGGGTGCCCAGATAGAGAATGTCCGTCCATCAGTGAGTGGTGAGCTGCGAGAGCTGAAAGGTGGACCCGAACAGAATTGGACTTAAGACCCTGCTTGGATAAGTGCAGCAAGTACTGAAGCACTACTGGTACAGTACAGGAGAAAGGATCCTCTGTACGTAGCCGACACCACATAGAAAACCTCTTCCATTTGAGAGCATAGGTTTTTCTAATGGACTGCTTTCTAGAGGCTAGGACAACCTCCTCAACTTCCTGAGGCAGGCCCCAGGGAGCCAAAACTACCCTTGCAGCTTCCAGGCCATCAAATTGAGAGCTTTGAGATTGGGGTGCAGAAGGGAACCCTGCTCCTGGGAGAGAAGGTCGGGCTGCAATCCCAGAGGTAGTGGGGAATCCACTGCCAGTTGAAGCAGAAGTGGAAACCAAGGCTGCCTCGGCCACCTGAGAGCTACCAGCAGGACCGAGGCCCTGTCCTGAAGGGTCTTGAAAAGAGTTCGGGCCACCAAGGGCGTGGGAGGAAACGCATACAGGAGGCCTTGAGACCAGGACATCAGAAAGGCATCTGGTGCCACCCTCAAAGGATGTGGTTGCCTGGAGCAGAACTTGGGCAGTTTCTTGTTCAGCGGGCTGGCAAAGAGATCTATCCAAGGGAGACCGCACTTTAGGAAGATCCTCTGAACCACCAGGGGATGCAGTTGCCACTCGTGGGGCTGCAGAATTCTGCTCAATCGGTCGGCCAGGCAGTTCTCCTGGCCAGGAAGGTACACCACCTTGAGAAGCATGTTGTGCTTCAGGACAAAGGAACAAAGGTCCTGAGATTCCCGACAAAGGAGTCTGGATCCAGTCCCGCCCTGTTTGTTCACATAAAACATGGCTACCTGGTTGTCTCTTTGAATCAAGACTGAGCGGTGAGCCAGGGCAGGAGAAAAAGCTCAAAGCCAAGCGGATAGCCCGAAGTTCCAGCAGATTGATCTGTTGGGCTGCCTCCCAGGGAGACCAGAGGCCTTGGGTGCACTTGTCCAGACAATGAGCACCCCAGCCCTTTAGAGCGGCATCGGTGGTGAGGACCACCGAGTATTCTGGCATTTGGAAGGGCATCCCCTTTAGTAGATTGGGTGGATGTAGCCACCAGCTGAGGGAGGCTAAAAGGGGTTTGGACACCTTTATCTTGTCTCGTAAGTTGCCTGTGGCTTGAGACCACTGAGTCCTAATCCACCACTGTGCAGGCCTCATATGGAGCCTGGCATTGGGAGTGACATGTACTGTCGAAGCCATGTGTCCCAGAAGCCTGAGGCAGAGTCTGGCGGAGACCAGGGACTTGTTCAGAAATGGTTTTGCCACGTCCATCAGTCTTTGGGCCCTGTCTTCTGGCAAGAATGCCTTTGCCAGCTGAGAATCCAACCTTGCCCCTATGAACTCCAAGTTCTGGGAGGGGAGCAAAGTGGACTTTGCAAAGTTTATGACAAAACCCACTTTTTGAAGCAGAGCAATGGTTCTGAGGGTGGCCTGTCTGGCCTCCAGGGACGTTTGACCCCTGATGAGCGAGTCGTCCAGATAGGGAAAGACAAAGATGCCTTGATTTCTCAGGTAGGCCGCCACAACTGCCAGGCACTTGGTAAAGAACCTGGGAGTGGAGGTCAGGCCAAAAGGTTGTACTGATAATGGTTTCCTCCCACAATGAACCTGAGGCACTTTCTGTGGTCTGGATGAATGAGGATGTGAGTGTACACATCCTTTAGATCTAAGGAGCATAGCCAATCTCCCTGCTGGAGGTAGGGCAGAAGGGTTCCAAGAGTAAGCATCTTGAACTTTTCTTTCTCTAGGAACCTGTTGAGGTTTCTGAGGTCCAGAATGGGTCGAAAGCCACCGGTTCTTTTGGGTACCAGGAAATACCTGGCGTAGAATCCGTGACCTTGCAAGTGGGGAGGCACAGGCTCCACAGCCCTGTCCACCAACAGACCATGAAGCTCTTGTAGAAGAAGGTCTGTGTGCAGGGGAGGCCTTGGAGGCTTGTGGACTATGTCCAGCAACCAACTGTCCCCGGTGATAAGGGGCCACTGGTGGGCAAAGAGGGTGAGGCTACCTCCTGTGCAGGGTGGGGAGAGCAGTGGAGGAGAGGCTACGCTCAAGGAGTCAAAAACCCCCACCCTGCTGAGTGGTAGCAGGGGCCTGAGGCTTGGGGGTCCTCTGCCTACGGGGCCCATTACCCTGGCCCTTGGCTTGCTGACCCTGGGGGGCAGCTTGGGCAGCCGGATACTGAGGGTACTGTTTGTAGGCAGTGCCCTTCCTCGGGTAAAAGGACTTTTTACCCGAGCCCTTCTTCTTATGTGAAGGGGCAGAGGTCTTCCTCGACAGCCTTGTCCGGGTAAGGTGCTCCGTCTCGAGCTGAGCGGCCTTCTCGGCCACAGGTTTGCCAAAAAGATTCTCACCTCGGCAGGGGACATCGACCAACTTGTCCTGAACCCATGGCTCGAGGTCCGATGACTGCAGCCACGCCTGGCGTCGAGCCGTGATGCCGGCAGCCGCTACTCGGGCCGAAGCCTCGAAGCCATCGTAGGCGGCGCGGGAAATGAACTTTGAGCATTCCCGAATCCCCGAGGACAAGGTCTGAAATCTCTGCAAGGGTTCCCCGGAGAGACCAGCAGAGAATCCGGCCAATTCTTTGGCCAGGTCCCGCAAGTACATGCCCATGTACAGCTGGTAAGACTGGACACGGCAAGCAAGCATCGACCCCTGGAAGCACTTCCTACCGATGCCATCGAGGTTGCGGGCCTCCCTGCCGGGGGGCAACGCAGAGTGCATCTTCTGGCTCTTCAGACGATGCATGGCCGATTCCACAACCATGGAATGGTGTGGTAGCTCTGCTTTCTGGAAACCAGGGCTTTTGCGGAGTCGATAAATGGAATTGACTCGCTTACTTAGAACCGGCGCCGAGGCCGGGGCCTCCCACATTCGTTAGAGGAGCCGTTCCAGCATCAGAGGAACTGGGATAGTAAAGGCCTCCTTCGGAGGAGAGTCGTACTGTAAAGCATCGAGCTCCTCGGCTCGAGGCTCTTCCTCGGGATCGGCAGGGATAGCCAAGGCAGCGGCCATATCCCGGACGAACTCCGAGAACCTAGTGTCCTCCGGAGGGGATCTACTCCGGGGATCAGACTGCAGTGAGTCCGACAGGACGCACCGAGTCTTAAAAGTATCGGGCGACTCCTCGTCCTCCGTCTCCCAGGCGGACTCGTCCGAGGAGGAGTCAGGGTCCGACCCCGCGGGGCCCAGAGGCACCCACCCCTACGCCGGGGGCACCGGCGTTGACACCATCAGTCCCGAACGGGAGGTCGAGGGAGACCTCGACCGAGGACAACTTCGAGCCACGAGGGTCTCGAGTATCGGCTCGGTCTCCGGGGTTGACTTAGAAGTCGACGTCCCGGTGGTCGGGGCAGATGCACCAGACAGGATGGCCATCAGTTCCCGCTGCTGCTCCATGAAAGCAGACAGTCTGCACTCCAAGGCTGTCATCCTGAGACTCAGCTCGGGAGATGCAGCAGCCACCGACTCGGGCCCCGGCGGCGCCGGGCCCGACGTCGGCTCTCTGGGAGGAGAGTCCACGAGGACTACGGGGCTTATGTGTCCAGCAGACTCTGGCTCCACGCGAGGAACTTTGGCAGGCTTCTCTTGGTCCACGGGCCCGGGACGGCGGTCGGGGGTCTTAGACCTGGCCCTCGAGGGACCAGGGACCTCTTCCAACGCCCCCCTCACGAGCCGCTTCTTCCTCTTACATTCCCGGTCGGGGGACCCCCTGTCCGAGGAGCTTCGACTGCGCTCGGGATCGGAATCCTGAGATGTCAAGGCCTCAGACGAGGTCCAGGCCCGGCCGGAGGCAGAGTCCGAGAAAAACCTTTCCCTTCTGATGCTGTCGACTCTTTAGTGCCTTGGAAGACATCTTCCCACATGGCCCACACGACTTGGGGTCGTGGTCGGGGTCGTGGTCAGGGCCGAGGCACCGAAGGCAGCAGTCGTGTGTGTCGGTGAGAGACATAATTTTCTTACACCGATCAGACTTTTTGAAACCACTGGAAGCCATCAGGAAAAAAATAGCCCCAGCGAGGTCAAAAGACCGGCCTTCCAGCGAAAAAATGAAAAAAGGACGCGAACGCCAGCCACGAAAAATTAAGAAAACGGGCTCGATACCGGTGTACCGAACCTGGCGGGAGGGGAACCGGTGTCGAACCGGAGAAAAATAGCGAAAATCGCCGAAGAGAAAAATCACTTTTATCCGGGAGAACAAGACGCACGTCCGATGGGCTTCTCGGAAAAAGAGAGACTGAGGTAAGGTGGCACCTTTAGGCAGGAAGGGAACCGCGCATGCGTGCCAGCATTCCCAAAGGCTTTCATGGAAAGCTGGGGAAATGCTCCGCTGGGGCTTCATCGGCGCCGATGACACCCATATGTGAGGATTGACTTCCTGCTTGGTCCTGGAGAAACAGGTGATCTCTGGGAACAGCAGGAATAAGTCTTCACATATGGGTACGTCGGTACCGACGGAGCCTGGGCGGCAACGCTCCCCAGCGTCCAATCAAAGCTTTTGGGAGCATCCCGCAGCGCCTGCGTGCTGCCTTCCCGCCTTTCCAACTGTCTCTCCTCAGTTGAGTTTTATAGCAGAGACAAAGAGGGAGAGAGAGGGAAAGGAAAGAGATAGAGAGAGAGACAACTCCTAGGGGAGGTGGGTGGGTTGTGAAGACTTATTCCTGCTGTTCCCAGAGATCACCTGTTACAGGTAAGTAACTGTGTTATCTCCAGGAACAAGCAGGAATGAATCTTCACATATGGGGACTCCCTAGCTTTAGATGCCAGGGAGAGACCCCAGAGGTTGTGTGTCCCTGGGACAGGGCTGCACTTCCCCACCTGGATCTCTGGCATCCCATGAGGGATGGTGGGTAAGAGTTGATTATGTATGGAACAGGTGTTTGAGAACAGCCTGACCAAACAAGGCATCCCGGCGGGAGTCCTTGTCCAAGCAGTAATGGGCTGTGAAGGTATGAACCGAGGCCCAAGTGGCTGCTCGACAGATGTGGTCGATAGACACAGATGAGCCATTGAGGCTGCCATGGCTCTCAAATTGTGAGCTGTGACATGGACCTCCAGAGAAAGGTTCTTGCTCTGATAGGCGAAAGAAATACATTGGGCAATCCAGTTAGAAAGTGTTCTCTTGGAGACTGGTTGTCCCAAATGAGAAGGATCAAAGGCAACAAAGAGTTGGGAAGACTTTCTATGTTGCTGCGTCCTCTGTAAGTAAAAAGCCAGAGCTCTTTTACAGTCCAGGGTATGAAGATTCCTCTCTGCACTTGATGCATGAGGTCCTGGAAAAAAGACAGGTAGGTAGACCTCTTGGTTGAGGTGAAAAGGCGAGACCACCTTAGGCATAAAGTGTGGATTAGTCCTAAGGACCACCTTGTCATGATGGAACCTTGTATAAGGTGGATTAGCTACTAGTGCTTGCAATTCACTGATGCGGCGTGCTGATGTGATTGCAATGAGAAAGATAACCTTCCAAGAAAGATATTTCAAGGAGGTGGTAGTTAAAGGTTCAAAAGGCGGCTTCATAAGCTGACCAAGAACCAAATTTAAGTCCCATGCCGCAGGGGGTGGTCTAATGGGAGACTTTGTTAAAAGGAGGCCTCTCATGAACCTTGCTACAAGAGGATGAGAGGAAACAGGTTGTCCATTTAGAGGCTTGAGGGAAGCTGCAATAGCACTCAAATGGACTCTTACTGAATTTGTCTTAAGGCCTGCATTAGACAGATGAAGGAGATACTCCAGCAACGATTCCAGAGGTATAGCACGGGGCTTAAGACCCTTCTCAGAACACCAGATGGTAAACCTCTTCCACTTGAAAGCGTAAGAACGTCTAGTGGAAGGTTTTCTGGAAGCATAAAGAACATCTTTTACTTGTCGAGAAAGATGAAGATCCTGGAGATCTAGGCCTTCAGCAACCAAGCCCTGAGATGCAGAGACTGGGGATTGGGATGCCACAACTTTCCGTCCTCCTGAGAGAGGAGGTCTGGAGCAGACCCTAACTCTAGGGAGGGAGCTTGAGAGAGATGTAGAAGCAGAGGGTACCACACTTGCCATGGCCAATGTAGAGCTATGAGAATCATGTGGCCTGTGTCTCTCTGAAGTTTGAACAGGGTTTTGGGAATTAGGGGAATGGGTGGAAAGGCATACGGGAAGTCTTGACCCCAATGAAGGAGGAAAGCATCCCTTGCCTGAGCCCCCTGAGCCGGAGTTCTGGAACAGAACCGGGGAAGTTTGGCATTCCACGGACTTGCAAAGAGGTCTATGTCCGGAGTTCCCCAAATTTGAAAAATATTTGACACCTGGTCCATATGTAGGGAGCACTCGTGTGGAAGCAGAACTCGACTGAGTCTGTCTGCCCAAGAGTTTTGAACACCTGGAAGATAAACTTCCAGAAGATGA
Source organism: Ichthyophis bannanicus (assembly GCA_033557465.1). Lineage (NCBI taxonomy): Eukaryota > Metazoa > Chordata > Amphibia > Gymnophiona > Ichthyophiidae > Ichthyophis > Ichthyophis bannanicus. The sequence goes on from CM066044.1 coordinate 255,004,444, forward strand.
ATGTGATGCTCTCTGGCGAGGGCCCACAGTCGCAGAGCTTCATTGCAAAGCAACAGAGAGCCAGTTCCTCCCTGCTTGTTTATATAGAACATGGCTACCTGATTGTCCGTGTGGATAAGGACTGTCTTGTGGCTGAGCAGGGTGTGGAAAACGCGCAGAGCAAGGAAGATTGCTCTGAGTTCCAGGAGATTGATATGTAGACAAGTCTCCTGTGGGGACCAGATGCCCTGGGTGGAGAGGTCCTGAAGATGAGCTCCCCAGCCCATTGGAGAAGCATCTGTTGTTAGAGTTGCTTGGGGTAGAGACTGTTGAAAGGGGGACCCCAGCAACAGGTTTTGAGGGGACTTCCACCATTGGAGGGACAAAATGAGGCGACTTGTGTTTGCTATTTTGTCTGATAGGCAGCCTAATGCCTGGGTCCATTGGGTGGATAAAGTCCACTGAGCTGCTCTCATGTGAAGGTGAGCATATGGTACCACATGAATGGTGAATGCCATGTGGCCTAGCAACTGTAACATTTCTCGAGCAGTTAGTAGGGGTTTCAACTCTGCTTGAGAAGCTAACTGCATCAAGCGAAGGCAACGGGCCTGGGGAAGATAGGCCCTTGCCCTTGTGGTATCCAGCAATGCCCCTATAAACTCCAGGGACTGAGTAGGGATCAAATTGGATTTTGGGATGTTTATTACCAGCCCTAAATATTGAAGGATACACATTGTGCAGGTTAGAGAAGTCTTGGTCTCTGATTGAGTGGGAGCTCCAATGAGCCAGTCGTCCAGGTAAGGGAAGACAAATATTCCCAGGGTGCGCAGAAAAGCAGCAACCACTGCCATGCATTTCGTGAACACCCTTGGTGCAGAGGCCAGACCAAAAGGGAGCACTCTGTATTGATAGTGCTTCTCTTGCAAAAGGAACCAAAGGAACCTTCTGTGAGTTGGATGGATGAGAACATGGGTGTACGCATCCTTGAGATCCAGAGAACAAAGCCAATCCTGACTCTGAAGGTATGGCAGCAGAGTTCCTAGAGAAACCATCTTGAATTTTTCTTTGACTAGGAATCTGTTCAACTCTCTGAGATCTAAGATGGGTCTGAAGCCCCCTGTTTTCTTTGGAATAAGAAAATAGGGGGAGTAGAACCCTGTGCCCTGTTGTTGAGAAGGCACTTCCTCTATTGCCCCCTGGGCTAGAAGAGTGGCAACCTCCTGCTCCAACAGGCTGAGGAGGGAGTCTGGAGAAATGAACTGGTGCACTCTTGTGACAGGGGGCAAGCTGGAAAAATGAAGTTTGTACCCCTCTCTTATGATGGAGAGTGTCCAATGCTCTGCTGTAATTTGCCCCCACCTGGGAGCAAAGTGACATAACCTTCCTGGAATGGTGGAGGGCTCTGGTCCTTCTAGAGCCAGGAAGGCTAAGTTCTCTAGCAGAAAGTCAAAGGCCCTGAGGGGGCTGAGATTGCTGGGCTGGAGCAGGCCTCGCAGCCTTTGCCTTGCTCTGTTTGGAGGATTGCTGACGTTTAGAAGGGAACTGAGCTGCAGAAGATGCCCGCTGACTATAAGCAGGATAGAATCTTCCCTTTTTAGAAAAAGGTGTTTTCTTGAACAACCTTTTCTTAGCAGGAGTAGCTGTGGATTTGGATAGTCTATCCAAAGCAGAATTTTCAGCATCCATCTGATTGGCTTTTGCTTGCCAATCCTTACCAAACAGATTCTCACCTGTACAAGGGATATTTCCCAATTCATCTTGGACCCAGATCTCCAAATCAGATGCTTGAAGCCAAGCAATCCTACATGCACCTATAGCTATAGCTGAGGCTCTGCTTACGCATTCAAAGGAGTCGAAAGCTGCACGGTTGGAGAATTTGGAGATATCCTGGGCATGTTTGAGTCCAGTGAGAAATTCTTATGGTTTATCATCTGATATAAAAGGACTTAAAGTCTGCAAATGGTCAGTGACTTCTTTTAAGATCATTCCCATGTAGAGACTATAAGAATTAATTCTCGCAGCAAGCATGGAAGCTTGGAAGACTCTTCTTCCAAAAGCATCCAGGGTTCTATATTCACGTCCTGGAGGATTAGAGGCATGTCTTTTGGCACTCTTTTTTTTTTTTTTTTTTTATTAGTTTTAACAAAATTACATTATACAAGATAATGAAAGAAAACGAACAATCCACCAAATATGTGACAAAAAAGTATACACAAAGGAAAACAATGAGTGGACATTCCTAAAGCCCACATTAAGAGAGTACAAACTGTATCTAGTAATAGGAAACAAACATCCGAAGGATGAAAGAAAACAAGTCCCGAAGGACCACAGCAAAGGAGGTAAATTATACATCACCATTTCCCCCTATAACCAACCAGCTTATCCGCTAGAAACGTTTCTAAATGAGACACATCCTGAAAAATATAAAAGGCCTTATTATAATTAATTACACACTTGCAGGGGAATCGTAAAAACCCGATGCCCCAATAGATAGAACTTGAGGTTTAAGAGCCAAAAATTGACGCCGACGCATCTGCGTAGGGCGAGAAACGTCAGGGAATATATTTATCATCTGACCACAAAATTTACATAATTTAGCTTTAAAGAAGGCCTTCAAAATACGTTCTTTAACTAATAGTGAGGAAAAAGTGACTAACAAAGTAGCACGAGTAGATATTAAATCAAGGGAATCTTCTAGGAAAGCTGTGATGTTAGCCACAGAAGGAACTATTTCATCTGTCTCACCCTCAATGGGATTCACCTTCTTAATAGCAGCTGAAATATAGTATATCTGTCGAACATCAACAGATTCAGATATTGCTAGAATTTCCTTCAGGTATTTATCCAAAAGAAATTTGGGTGAAAGTAAGGAAGTTTGAGGAAAATTTAGAAAACGTAGATTATAAGCCCGAATTGAATTCTCCAAAGTTTCTACCTTAGAGTGTAAAATAAGGGAATCTTTAATACCTAAAACATTCACTTCCTGAAGGGGAGAAACTCGAGATTCCAATTTAGCAACCGCAGAATCCAAAAGGGAAACCTTTTTATCAAGCTGCTGAAGCGAAACAGCAGCTTCCTGGGTAAATTGACATAAGGAGCCTACCGCAACCGATACCTTGGTATCAATGCACTTTAAAGCCCCCCATAAGTCTTTTAAAGTGACTTCCTCATCTGATGCAAGGTGTACCGGAATAGGTAAAGAAATAGGATCATTTGGTCTACAAACATTAAAAGGTAAAGAAGACGTACTATCATCTAACGGAGCTGGGCACGGAGGAGGGGTTCTCCCACCCGGGCTCAGAGACGCCCCTTCAGGAGAAGATTGTGCCAGCGGTTTGGGTGCAAAGTGCTTGTCTAGGGGACCGGTCGGCTTGTTATCCCCAGAACCGGTCTCCGACGGCTTGACCTGAGATTTACCCTTACGTTTGCCCATATTATAAAGATAAACAAATCAAAGAAGCATACATCCAATACAATGGTAAAACGCAGGAAACACTCACCCGGACGCCGCAGCGTCGCAAGTGCGTCAAAGGGGCGTCAAAGGGGCAGAACCTGCCCCTTTAACACGCCCCTTCAAAGCACGCCCCGCAATCGCGCTCCGCAATCGCGGAGAAGACACACCCGGCGTAAATACCCCAGGAAGTCCCGCAGAGAGCAAGCTGTCCTGGGCACGCCTGCCCGATGGAGCCAGGAAACTGCAGCGTCGGGAGTCAGAGCAGCACACCAGCCCGATGGTCAGGGTCTCACCTCCACACACACACACAAACAGAGCACTCCGATGGAATAAGTCAGGCAGCAGTTTTTAAACCCCAGGAGGTCCCGCAGGGAACAAGCTGTCCTGGGCACGCCTGCCCGATGGAGCCAGGAAACTGCAGTGTCGGGAGTCAGAGCAGCACACCAGCCCGATGGTCAGGGTCTCACCTCCACACACACAAACAGAGCACTCCGATGGAATAAGTCAGGCAGCAGTTTTTAAACCCCAGGTGGTCCCGCAGGGAACAAGCTGTCCTGGGCACGCCTGCCCGATGGAGCCAGGAAACTGCAGCGTCGGGAGTCAGAGCAGCACACCAGCCCGATGGTCAGGGTCTCACCTCCACACACACAAACAGAGCACTCCGATGGAATAAGTCAGGCAGCAGTTTTTAAACCCCAGGAGGTCCCGCAGGGAACAAGCTGTCCTGGGCACGCCTGCCCGATGGAGCCAGGAAACTGCAGCGTCGGGAGTCAGAGCAGCACACCAGCCCAATGGTCAGGGTCTCACCTCCACACACACAAACAGAGCACTCCCGTCTTTTGGCACTCCTAATTTTTCTCAATGCAGACTCAGCCACAAGAGTGGTGAGAAAGTTGAGTTTTATGGAAACCAGGACAAGGAGGGACACGATACATGGTGTCCAACCTGCGAGAATGAGGAGAGGTGGTTAGAGGTGCTTCCCACATCCTTAACATGAGATCATACAGAATCTCATGAATAGGTAAGGTAGCTGCCTCCTTAGGAGTTTTAGGATATTGCAAAATATCTAACTCCTTGGCTCTGGGCTCTGACTCTGGGGCCACTGCAATAGAGAGGCCCCGAGCCACCTCTCTGATAAAGTCTTGAAAAGACAAGTCCTCTGGAGGAGACATCCTTTGTTTAGGAGAGGACTCCTCCTGTGGAAGAAGCATCACGGCATCGACAGACTCTTCAGAGTCGTCAGAGGAATCGAAGTATTGTCTGTCTGGATGCTCTTGCAACGCCCGATACCCGTACCGACCGGGATCGGTATTGGGAATAACCGGTACCGGGGTATCGGTACCAGAGGGCTTCAGAGGACAGAGTACCGGCATAGCGGACACCGATGCCGATGCCACCGGTACCGGGATGCTAGTGCCGGTGCTAAGTTTAGAAGCTCGGTTCTGCCGGTCCCTTTTCAACATCATCCCACAGGCAACACACTCCGAAATAGAGTGGTCAGGACCTAAACATTTGAGGCACCACTCATGGGTGTCGGTGACGGAGATGGTACCGCCACACGAAGAACTGGAGAGGGACAGTTGGGAAAGGCAGCACACAGGCGCTGTGGGATGCTCCCAAAAGCTTTCGTATTGGACGCTGGGGAGCGTTCCCGCGCAGGCGATGATACCCATATGTGAAGACTACATTCCTTCTTGTTCCTGGAGAGAATACAAACCATGACAGAGCTCAGAGGGGTAAGGGTAGGTCAAAAAGAATACAAAATTAGTCTATTTGCCGATGACATGATGATTAGTATGCAACATACACAGGAAGGCTGAGGGGGGAGCACTAGCAAATAGCACAGTTACTTACCTGTAACAGGTGATCTCTGGGAACAGCAGGAATTAGTCCTCACATATGGGTACGTCGGTACCAATGGAGCCTGAGCGGGAAAGCTCCCCAGCTTCCCAGAAGGAAAGCTTTGGGATCTCCCACTGCGCATGCGCGCTGCCTTCCCGCCTTCCTGACCAACTCTCCTCAGTTCGAGTTTATAGCTGAGACAATAGAGAGAGGAAAGGAAGAGAGAGAGAGATACAACTCCTAGGGGAGGTGGGCGGGTTGTGAGGACTAATTCCTGCTGTTCCCAGAGATCACCTGTTACAGGTAAGTAACTGTGCAATCTCCAGGAACAAGCAGGAATAAGTCCTCACATATGGGGACTCCCTAGCTAAGATGCCCGGGAGATCCCCTGAAGGGTATGAGACCCTGAAAGGTTCTTCATCTTCCTATGGATCTCAGGCATCCATTCAGGGAAGGTGGGCTGGAGTTGTTCAAGAATGGAACAGGTGTCTGAGGACAGCCTGACCAAACAAGGCATCCCGGTGGGAGTCCTTGTCCAAACAGTAATGGGCTGTAAAGGTATGAACCGAGGCCCAGGTGGCTGCTCGACAGATCTGGTCAATGGACACAGAGTTTAGATGAGCCATAGAGGTGGCCATGGCCCTCACGTTGTGAGCGGTGACATGGCCCTCCAGAGAAAGGTTCTTACTCTGGTAAGCAAAAGAGATACACTGAGCAATCCAATTGGAGAGTGTTCTTTTGGAGACTGGAAGTCCTAAATGAGAAGGATCAAAAGCAACAAAAAGCTGAGAAGACTTTCGATGTTGCTGTGTCCTGTGGAGGTAAAAGGCAAGAGCTCTTTTACAGTCTAGAGTATGAAGGTTCCTCTCTGCATTGGATGCATGAGGAGCTGGAAAAAAGACAGGTAAATAAACCTCTTGATTAAGATGAAAAGGTGAGACCACTTTAGGCATAAAGTGAGGATTTGTCCTAAGGACTACCTTATCATGATGGAACCTTGTGTAAGGTGGATTAGCCACTAAGGCCTGCAGTTCACTGATGCAGCGAGCTGAAGTGACTGCAATGAGGAAAATAACCTTCCAGGAAAGAAATTTCAAGGAGGTAGTGGCTAAGGGTTCAAAAGGTGGCTTCATAAGCTGACCAAGAACCAAGTTTAAGTCCCATGCCACCGTAGGAGGTGGAATGGGAGGTTTAGTTAAAGTTAAGCCTCTCATGAATCTTGCAATAAGATGAGAGGAAACAGGTTGTCCATTGATGGGCTTAAGTGATGCCGCAATAGCACTCAAATGGACTCTTACTGAATTCGTTTTGAGTCCTGCATTGGAAAGATGCAGGAGATATTCCAAAAGAGAATTCAATGGGAGTGCCAGAGGGTTAAGACCCTTTTGAGAACACCAAATGGAAAATCTTTTCCATTTAAAAGCGTAAGAACGCCTAGTGGAAGGTTTCCTGGAGGCATGCAGGATATCCTTCACTTGCTGCGAAAGATTGAAGTGTTGAAGGTCTAGGCCTTCAGTAACCAAGCTCTGAGGTGAAGGGACTTGGGGTTTGGGTGCCACAAAGTCCCCTCCTCTTGAGACAGAAGGTCTGGAGCCGCTCCCAAGTCCAGGGAGGGGGCTTGGGAGAGATGCAGAAGTAGAGGGTACCACACTTGGCGTGGCCAGCGTGGAGCTATGAGGATCATGGACCCTTGATCCCTTTGAAGTTTGAACAGAGTCTTGGGAATCAAAGGAATGGGTGGAAAGGCATACAGGAAACCCTGACCCCAATGCAGGAGGAAGGCATCCTTGGTCTGAACTCCCTGACACGGAATTCTGGAACAGAACCGGGGAAGTTTGGCATTCCACGGACTTGCAAAGAGGTCTATGTCCGGGGTTCCCCATTTCTGGAAGATTCTGAGTACCTGATCCATGTGCAGGGACCATTCATGTGGAAGCAGAACTCGACTGAGGCTGTCTGCCCAAGAGTTTTGGATTCCTGGAAGATATACTGCCAGGAGATGGATTTGATGCTCTCTGGCAAAGGCCCATAATCTTAGAGCTTCGTTGCAAAGCAACAGAGAGCCAGTCCCTCCTTGTTTGTTTATGTAAAACATGGCTACTTGATTGTCCGTGTGAATAAGGACTGTCATGTTGCTGAGGAGGGTATGAAAAACTTTGAGAGCTAGAAAGATTGCTCGAAGTTCCAAGTGGTTGATATGAAGGGTGGTCTCCTGTGGAGACCAAGTGCCCTGAGTGGAGAGATCTTGGAGATGAGCCCCCCAACCTGTTTGGGAGGCATCTGTTGTGAGGGTTGCTTGGGGCAACAATGGTTGAAAGGGGGCCCCCAACAACAGATTTTGAGTGGATATCCACCATTGGAGAGACCAAAAGAGATGATTGGAGTTTGCTATTTGGTCTGAGAGAGCTTCTGATGCTTGAGTCCACTGGATGGATAAAGTCCATTGAGCTGCTCTCATATGTAGGCGAGCATAAGGCACCACATGCACTGTGGAGGCCATGTGGCCTAATAGTTGTAGCATCTCTCTGGCAGTCAAGTAGCTTCTGGACTGAGTCTGAGAGGCTAAGTGCACTAGACTTTGGCAACGGGCCTGAGGTAGATAGGCCCTTGCGGTGGTGGTATCCAACCAGGCCCCTATGAATTCTAGGGATTGAGTAGGGGTGAGTTGGGACTTTGGCAGATTGATCACAAGTCCCAGATATTGTAGAATTCGCCTGGTGCGATCCAGGGAAGTCTGAGCCTCGGACTGAGACGGAGCTCGGATGAGCCAGTCGTCCAGGTATGGGAAGACAAAAATTCCCAGGGTGCGTAGGAATGCAGCTACTATTGCCATGCATTTGGTAAATACCCTTGGAGCAGAGGCTAGACCGAAGGGAAGTACTCTGTATTGGAAATGTTTTCCCTGGAACAGAAACCGTAGGAATTTTCTGTGGGATGGATGGATGAGTATATGTGTGTACGCATCCTTGAGATCTAGAGAACAAAGCCAGTCCTGACTCTGTAGGTATGGAAGGAGAGTGCCTAGAGAAAGCATCTTGAATTTCTCCCTGTATAGAAATTTGTTCAATTCTCTGAGATCCAAAATGGGTCTGTACCCCCCTGTTTTCTTGGGAATGAGAAAATAAGGGGAGTAAAAACCTGACCCTTGTTGAGGAAGAGGAACCTCTTCTATTGCCTTTTGGGCGAGAAGAGTGGTCACCTCCTGACCCAACAGGTCTAGGAGAGATGGGGGAGAATTGAAACTTCTCACCATGGTATGGGGAGGAAGGTTGGAGAAATGTACTTTGTAGCCCTCTCTGATGATAGAGAGGGTCCATTGCTCTGATGTGATTTGCTCCCATCTGGGAGCAAAATGAGTTAACCCTCCTGGAATGGTGAGAGGTTCTGGATGTTTTAGAGCCAGAAAGATTAAGTTCTCTAGCTTTAAGTCAAAAACCCCGAGGGGGTTGGGACTGTTGGGCTGTAGCAGCCCCTGCAGGTTTTGCCCTGGCCTGTTTAGGCTGCTGACGCTTAGGAGCAAAGCGAGCTGCAGAAGATTGCTGGCCAGTATTTGTGGCAAATCTGGCCTTCTTGTAGAAAGGCTTTTTGAAAGATTTCTTCTTGACAGGGGTAGAGGTAGACTTAGAAAGTCTATCTAAAGCAGCATTTTCTGCATCCATTTGAGTGGCTTTGATTTGCCACTCCTTACCAAACAGATTCTCACCCGTACAGGGCAAATTTCCCAACCCATCCTGGACCCAGGGTTCAAGGTTAGAGGCCTGGAGCCAAGCAATTCTGCGAGCCGCTATGGCAATACCTGAGGCTCTGCTAGCACCCTCAAAGGAGTCAAAGGCTGCTCTGTTGGAGAACTTTGAAATATCTTGGGTATGCTTCAGCAGAAGAAGGAACTCCTCCTTTCTATCCTCTGGGATAAAGGGGAGAAAATGGCGTATTTTTAATGCAATTTCCTTCAGAAACATGCCCATATAGAGGCTGTATGAGTTGATTCTGGCAATAAGCATACTTGCTTGGAAGATTTTTCTTCCAAAAGCATCCAGAGTCCTACATTCTCTTCCTGGGGGAGTAGAAGAGTGTCTTTTAGTACTCTTGATCCTTTTCATAGCTGACTGCACCACAATGGAATGGTGCGGGAGGTGAGTTTTTTGAAACCCAGGAGAAGGGGGGACACGATACATGGTGTCCAGACAACGAGAATGTGGAGATAGGGTGAGAGGATTCTCCCATAAGTCCATCATGTGATCTTGAAGAATTTCATGGATGGGCAGGGTGACTGCCTCTTTGGGAACCTTAGAGTATCCTAAAATGTCTAACTTTTTTGCTCTAGGTTCTTTTTCAGAGGATACAGAAATAGAAAGACCTTTAGCTACTTCAATGATGAAGTCTTGAAAGGATAAATCCTCTGGAGGAGACATTCTCCTCTTTGGAGAAGAGGGCTCCTCAGGTAGAGTAAGGGATACTTCAGCAGAGTCATCTGATGAATCAGGATCATCAGAAGACTCAAAGTATCGTCTGTTTGCTTCCAGGGATCGATAAGCGTATCGACCGGTATCGACATCGGGGGTCCCGGAACCGGATCGGTATCGGGAAAAACCCCGGAACCGGGATCGGTATCCTGGTCGATGTGGAAGGCATGGGTACCAGTATCGGTTGTGGTACCGGAACCGGAGTCGGTACCGCAGAGGGCGTCGCAGCCTTAATAAAAGCCAAAATGGCCTGCTGCATGGATTGAACTGTATGATCCATAGACGCCACGACTGTCTGGATGTCGGTACCGGATGATTGAGCCGGTACCCCAGAACAGTCTAACAGGTGATCGGTCGAGGCCGTGCCATCGATGTCAACCTGTAACCCCATAGGAGGAGCTTTGGAAGCCGGAGCTTCCCGCCGGGGTTTAGGGTCAAGCCCAGGGGTATCTCGATACTTAGAGGGAGATTTGCACTTTGAGGACCTGCCAGAGGAATGTTTGGTTACCTGAGATCCATCAGGAGAGGAAGACCTGGAAGATGTCGATGCTGGAGTATCTGTAGAAAACAGCATGTGAAACTTGGCTGCCCGGTTCTGTAAGCCACGTTTAGACATCAAAGAACAGGATGGGCAATCCGGAATGGAATGGTCAGGCCCCAAACATTTAAGACACCATTCATGGGTGTCTGTGACTGAAATAGTACCGCTGCACTTGGTGCATTTTTTAAACCCAGAGGCTTGTTTCTCCATGAGGGAGAATTAGTGAAGGCCTAAAGGCCTCACAGAACTAACACACCAAGTGAGGGAAAAAAGAAGATTTTTTTTTTTTTTTTAAATAAAAGAAAAAAGACCGGCGGTACCGGTCTGGAATCGGGGAAGGCAGACACGCGGCCAAAGAAATAAATTAAAATAACAACTTCTTCAGCGGTGACAGGAACACGACCTGCTGGCTCCGCGGAAAAAGAAGAACTAAAGAGAGTTGGTCAGGAAGGCGGGAAGGCAGCGCGCATGCGCAGTGGGAGGCCCCAAAAGCTTTCCTTCTGGGAAGCTGGGGAGCTTTCCCGCTCAGGCTCCGTCGGTACCGACGTACCCATATATGAGGACTTATTCCTGCTTGTTCCTGGAGATCTGCTGAGTCAATTTGCAAGGCTGCATATTCAATATGAAGAAATCTGAAACACGCTTGCTAGGAGAAGAAGCCCTATGGAAGGTGAGGGAGCCGTGTTCCGATGGTCGGACCAGCTTCTAAAATATCTGGGAATATATATTCATAGAGATCTGCGGAAGGTATACCAAATTAATATTCAAGACAAATTAAAGCAGTTAAAACATTATGTTATTGATGGGCTTGAGCTGCCCCTTTTCCTTTATGGCAGAGCGGCACTGATCTGAATGGTAATCATTCTGAAAATTTTATATCAATTACAGATGCCATCAATACTGATACATAGAAACAAAGAACAATTTTTTAAAAGCACTATTCGAAATTGTATTTGGAGAGGCAAACTGCCTGGATAAACCATGCCAAATTGATGGATAAAGAACATGGTGGTGTAAGACTACCAGACATATGTTTATACAACCTTGCAGCCCTTATGCGATGGATACACGGGGCATATACGTCCTCCCCTCAGTATGCACCCCCAGACCTGCTAGGAAAGCGTAGTTACTCACCTGTAACGGTAATCTCCGGGAACAGCAGGAATTTAGTCTTCACATAGAGATGACATCGGTATCGACGGAGCCTGTGCGGGAAAGCTCCCCAGCGTCCAATAAGAAAGCCTTTGAGCATCCCACTGCACCTGCGCTGCTGCCTTCCCACCTTTGTGACTTTCCCTCTTTAGTTGGCTTTGTAGTTAAGATAAAAGGAGAGAATAGAGAGAGACAGAACCCCTACAACTCCTAGGGGAGGAGGGTGGGTTGTAGACTAAATTCCTGCTGTTCCCAGAGATCACCTGTTACAGGTGAGTTACTACGCTATCTCCAGGAACAAGCAGGAATGTAGTCTTCACATATGGGACTCTAGCTCCCAGAGGCCAGAGAAATGCCCCCAGAATCGGTAGATTTGCCTCAGAGCAGGCCTCAAGAGTGCATGGATCCTTCATGGATGTCTGTCATCGAAATGTTCTGGGACAGAAGTAGGAATTGCTCTAAGTCTGAAAGATGTGCTGGAGTACAGCCTGACTAAACACGGCATCCCAGCGGGAGTCCTTGTTAAGACAATAATGAGCAGCAAAAGTATGTACCAAAGACCAGGTGGCTGCTTTGCAGATTTCGTCAATGGTGACAAAACATAGGTTTCCCGTCAAGGCAGCCATGGCATGAACATTATGGGCAATGGCATGACCTTCAAGGGATAGTCCTGCTTTATCGTAAGCAAATGAAATGCAATCTGCTATCCATTTAGAAAGGGTATATTTGACAACCCCAAGTGTCTGGGATCAAAGGAGATGAATAACTGAGAGCCTTTTCGGTGGAGTGGCAAGAAGGTCTAACTCCGGAGTTCACCAGGTCTGAAAGATGTAAGAGATTGTCTCCTGATGGAAGGACCATTTGTGCAGGAGGAGGATCCGACTCAACCTGTTTGCAAGGACATTTTGCTGTCCTGGCAGATACACTGCTTGAAGGTGTATTTGATTAGCAATGGCAAAGGACCAAAGATGGAGAGCCTCCTTGCAGGGGGCCGAAGAGTCTGCTCCTTCCTGCTTGTTCACACAGAACATAGCTACCCGATTGTCCATCTGGACAAGAACTCTGTGGCCTTGTTAGTTTTTGCTGAAACACTGAGGGTATTGAAGCTAGCACGAAGCTCCAGTAAATTTATCTGGAGATGCGACTCCTGCTCCATCCAGAGGCCCTGAGTGGAAGAAGAATCCAAGTGGGCCCCCCAGCCCAGTTTGGAGACATCCGTTGTCAGGATGCATTGATGTAGAGGCATCTGAAAAGGTAACCCTATGAGGAGATTTACTGGGATAGACCACCACAGAAGGGAGTCTATGAGAATATCTGTGATTTAGATCTGGTCCCTAAGGGCCCCAGAGACCTGCTTCCACTGGGAGGCAAGAGTCTATTGAGCTGTCCTAATTTGCAGATGGCCATATGGAACTACATACACTGTAGAGGCTATATGGCCTAGAAGTTACAGCATCTCCCTAGCCGAGAGATTCTCTCCGAGGCTCACTTGAGATGCTAGCTGCACTAGTCAAGTACAACGGCTCTTGGGTAGGAATGCCCTTGACCGTCGAGTGTCTAGAAGAGCTCCTATGCATTCTAGTTTTTGAGTGAGAACTAGATGGGCTTTTGGAAGATTTATCACAAATCCCAGATGCTGCAGTACCTTCACTGTATGAAGGAGGGACAGATGAACCTCCTAAGAAATGGCTGCCCTTATTAGCCAGTCGTCTAAGTAAGGGAAGGCGAATATTCCGAGAGTCCTTAGATATGTGGCTACGACCGCCATACACTTTGTGAAGATTCTTAGGGCAGAGGCGAGTCCGAAGGGAAGGACTCTGTATTGATATTGATTTCTCTGGAAGATGAAGTGTAGCTACTTCCTGTGTTCTGGATGAATGAAGATATGAGTACATGCTGCTTTTAGATATACAGAGCAGAGCCAGACTCTGACGATAAGGTAGAAGGATTCCTAGTGAGACCATTTTGAATTTCTCTCAGACTAGAAACTTCTTTAGGTTCCTGAGGTCTAAGATGGGTCTGTACCCTCTGTTTTTCTTTGGTATGAGAAAGTAAGGAGAATAGAACCCCATCCCCTGTTGAGATGTGGGAACCTCTTCTATGGCACACTGACAGAAGAGAGGTGATCTTTTGCTGCAGGAGAGCAGTGAATGGGGGTTGAGAATGCTATTCCCCCACTAGAATGGAGGGGGGTATGCTTTGTAGATGAAGCTTGAACCCTTCTCGCACTATGGTTAGTGTCCACTACTCTGAGGTGATAAGATGCCTCCTGTGGGCATAATCCAAACAAACAAGGGAAACACAAACACACACCTTGAAGGAATCTCCTTCTCGTAGTGTATCGTTCCAATTTTATCTTAAATTCAACGGTATTGCAGGCTGTAGATTTGTCAGCAGATATTGGCTTACAGCTGGTCACATGTTTGCGTCGGCATATTTAAATCACACATGTTTGAGGTGTAAGAATGAGCAACAGTGTTTGAAGAAGGGCCGGGATGATCGGAGGCTCGAAACAATTACAACGTTGGGTTACTGGTACATAGAGGCAGAGGATCCTCTATGTATTGTTGCTGGGAAGGAGGTTGAGTGGAGTCACTGTAAAGGTTTTGTGAAGAACCCTTCCTCGGGACATTGTGAAGCTGTGGAGGAAAGAAGTGACGGATGGGGAAGTAAGGCCCTTGTATGGCTTATGGTGGTTAGGACTGCTATCTGTTGACAAATCTACAGCCTGCAATGCCATTGGAGGAGGAATTCACTCAAGTTAAGTGACTTTTATTTGGCTTGAGCCTGATATCAATTGGAGCTTGGCTTATGCCCTGTGTGAATTGAAGTTTACCAGCTGGTATTGGGGGTTGAAATTCCCTCAATCCTTGTTAGGGTTGCGTCCCTATTTGAATTTAAGATAAAATTGGAACGATACACTACGAGAAGGAGATTCCTTCAAGGTGTGTGTTCCTACAAAAATTGTGTGTGTTTATGTGTTTCCCTTGTTTGTTTGGATATTGATGTGGGAGATCTTAAGGGGTTTTGTTTGGTTTACCTGTGGGCATAATGGCAAAGTCTGCCTGCTATGTGGAGGAGGCAGGGGTTCTCCAGAGGCAGGGTGGCTATGTTCTCTAGGAAGAAGTCAAAAACCAGGCGCAGATTGGGTCTGCGCAGCTGGTTGGGGTTTAGGAGCCTGTGGCTTCTTCTGTTGCTTAGGAGGCTGTTGCTTTCTCTGGGTATCCTAAGGTTGGTATAGAGAAGCTGTGGGGTAAAAAAGGTAAAATTGCTTCTTCTTACTATAGAAAGGCTTCTTTGCAGCTGCTTTCTTCTTGGCAGGGTTGGCAGTAGCTTTGGAAAGCCTACTGAGGGTGGTATTCTCAGACTCTCAGAGGTCTTATCTTGCCAATCCTTTCCAAACAGGTTCTCACCAGTACAGGGAATATTACCCAGCTTATCTTGAACCCATTGTTGAAGGTCTGATGACTGGAGCCATCCAATCCTACGTGCACCTATAAGGATAAAAGTTGCTCTGCTAGTGCATTCAAAACAGTCAAAGGTTGCCCTGTTGACAAACTTGGAAACATTTTGAGCATGTTTGATTAATGTAAGATAGTCTGCCCTTTAATCAGGGAAAGAGGAGACATTGATCCAGATCCCTAGTTACCTCTTTAAGAAACATACCCATGTAGAGTATGTATGGACTTATGAGGGTTGAAAGCATGGAGGCTTGAAAACACCGACGACCAAAGGCATTGAGGGTTCTCGATTCCCTGCTGGGGGGATTGGAGGAGTGCGTCTTAGAACTCTTAATTCAATGCATAGCCAATTCCACTACCATTGAGTGGTGTGGAAGCTGCATTTTCTGGAACCTGGGGCTTTCCGGAGTATAAGATCCTGGAGTATACAGTGAATAGGCAAAGTAGTCACCTCCTTAGGGGCTGTAGGGTATTGGAGAATCTCCAACTCCTCTGCTCGGGGTTCTTTCTCCGATGTAAGAATAATGGATAGGCCCCTCACCATATCCTTGATAAACTCTTGGGAGGGGACAAGCGCCGTTGTGGCGACGGTGAGGCTTTCAGAAGACTTCACATTTCTCAGATACCGATGAATAAATCATCCGAAGAATTGGAATTGGTAGAATCAAAGTATCACCGGGAGCAATACTCCTGCTCTTGTAAGGACTAGTACCGATCGAGATCGGTATCGGCCCGAGAGAATTGCCGTACCGGTACAGTCAAACCTCGGTTATCGGTTGCCCCGGTTTTCGTCGGTTTCGGTTTTCGACGTCTTTTCCCCACTCAGATGTTGTCTCGGTTTTCGTCGATAGCCTCGGTTTTCGTACAGCACCCCCCCCCCCCCCCGATTCACCGATCGCGTGTGCGTGTGCCTGCAAACAGAGTACACTGCCTGCCCAGTCCCGGCAGCATTACCCCCCCCCCCCCGTACTCACCGATCGCGTGTGCGTGAAGGAGATCTGGAGATGACTGGAGATTGGCAGACTTCAAACCCAGCTGTTGCGTGTGCCTGCAAACAGTACACTGCCTGCCCAGGTGAGCAACATCCTCGAGCCAGACATGGAAGGATTGCAGAGAGGAAGGCCCCGATCTCTCCACCGCCTGCCTGTTCTCTGGAGCGCCCCCTCAGGCTCGAGGTAGCAGGAGATGTTGAGGGGTAAGCAGGAGATGTTGAATGAATGTGGCAGGCAGTTCTTTCTCTTGCGGGGTATGCTGTTGAGACGGAGTCAGCAATCACATTGGTGTCCTAAGGTATCTGTGTGTTTGCTGAGAGAAGTGACAGGAGCTGTTCTACTGCTGGCTCAGACTTCGGGAGCTCGTGCTGCTGCAGCCATTGCCACATGGCTCTGGAACGCATGCTGAGCGGGAGAGTGGTGTTTCCGGTGGCTGTGGCTGGTGCCTTTTTTTTTTTGTTGATCCTTCTTTTTTTTTTCTGTTTTCTTTAAAAATTTGAGGATGTTTTTTTGCTGAAGAATCTTGACTGTGCTGTTAATCTTTCTCCCTTCACAGCAGTTTAAAGAATTGTTTTCTGTATGTAAAAATATAGTTATTCTCTATAAAATGTACTTTTTGTCAATATTTTTGGGTGTCTGGAACGGATTAATTGAATTTACATTATTTCCTATGGGAAATCTTGCTTCGGTTTTAGTCCGTTTCGGTTTTAGTCAGACTTTTTGGAACGGATTAATCATGAAAACCGAGGTTTGACTGTATCTCGGAACTGGGAATGGACTCGAGGGCTGGTATGTGCAGCAGTGTGCCAAGCGACATGAAACCCAATGCCAACTGCATCGGCAGCGTTGATTGTAACGGTAACGTGATATCGCCGGTAATATGTCTTGACCAGTAACAATGCCACTAACAGAGCCACTAGACTCCGCTCAATGATCCATAGAGCTTGAAGATGCCTACGTATCAGTACTGGAAGCTTAGGCTACTGTTCCAGAGCATGGCACCAGGAGCTTTCCTGAATTGGAAGCCGTGGGAGCATCCTGGACCCCTTTGGTGGCTTTGGAGGGGAGGTCCTCCCGCCGGGGTAGTTTGGCCGGTCGATCCAACTCCAGTGCAACGCTCAAGGCATCTCTATGTTTAGATAGAGATCTACCGCTGGGAGGACGGCCTATCTTGGAGGAAGACTTGTGTTGCAATACCCAAGATCCATATGAGGAAGACTATACCCTCAATGACGTTGAAGCGAGGCAAAACGAGAGCAGCTCAATTCTGTAGGCCTCTCTGTCATCTTCTTGGGGACATTCAGATGGATGGTGATCTGGACGGAGGCATTTAAGACACCAGTCATGGGCAATGTTCCCTCTAATTTTCTGTAGGCTGTGTGCGCATAAAATATCAGCTGTGCAGCTTTTGAAGGAAGGTTAAATTTTTGTGCGCCACATGACGACACTCGGAGTTATATACTTCAAAATTTGACTACATGACTACACGTCAGAATACAGTATGTACACCACATTGATTGCACTAGAAAATATTGTAGAATTTGTGAAAAACAAATACACAACAACTTTTAAATTTTAAGACGTCTGTGTTGTTTTCTATCAGAATCAGAACTGTAACTTTTGTGCGCTCTGTTGTAAAGTATGTGCGCTCACTCAGCGAGGTGTGTGCGCGCGCACAGCTTAGAGGGAACAGTGGTCATGGGTATCAGTAGTAGAGATAGTGCTACCACACTTGGAACATTTCTTAAAAGCACTGGTTGGTTTTTCCATCGTGTCAGTAGACTAGATGGAAGGCTTAAGGTGGCGACAATGCGCCTGAAAGAATTAAAGGGTTGTTTTTTTTTCAGAAAAAAAGAAATAGAAATAAAAAGATCGGCTCCAGTATTGACGGGAAGGCAGACGTAACCACAAAAAATGAAGAATGAAGAAATTTTCTGCGGTGACAGGATTTGCTTCCTGCTGGCTCTGTGGAAAACGAAGAACTGAAGAAGGAGAGTCACAAAGGCGGGAAAGGCAACAGCGCAGGCATAGTGGAATGCTCCCGTTGGTACCGTTGTTGCCCCATTTGTGAAGACTACATTCCTGCTTGTTACTGGAGATCATGGAGTCAGCCCTATAGCCTGCTCAATCTCTTGCATGGCCCTGCGACCGATTTAGCATACTCTTAAAACGTGTCTGGCAATGATGGACAAAACATGGGAGAAACTGGAAAACCACCCCCTTTTGACACTACTTGGAAACCCCAATATCAAGCTGGGAATGGGTAAGAGCCATTTTCAAAGCTGAGCCAAAGGGGAAACCTTGGATGTGGTGTGGGTACTAGACAACGGGGGGGGGGGGGGGGGGGGCATCTATCCCACCTTTGAAGTTCTGCAACAAAACCTAGGGCTATCCAACACACACTCTTACTCATATTTGCAGCTTAGGCACTATTGGAAGACACAGACACAAGGCCCATCAGATACAGAGATTCAAGAGTGGGATAGGGACTTACACAACCTTACACCATGGTCGAACAGATTGGGGAATTGGTACCGGATGCCGTGAGAGAAGCTACCATGTTACATCTGGTCATTCTTGCCCGACAATGGACAGAAGAATTAAGAGAATGGGTGGAGGAAGATGACATGGAACAGTATTTTCAACAAATTTCTGAAACCCATGTATCAGCCCACTACCAGAGTTGTG
This sequence comes from Ichthyophis bannanicus, assembly GCA_033557465.1. NCBI lineage: Eukaryota > Metazoa > Chordata > Amphibia > Gymnophiona > Ichthyophiidae > Ichthyophis > Ichthyophis bannanicus. Next base: position 255,023,016 of record CM066044.1, read on the forward strand.
GAATGGGGTACTTGCAATGCTTGGAGCAGCTGAAAAGGAAGGCATCCGTCGTCAGGGTGCATCGATGTGGAGGCATCTTAAAAGGTGACCTGATGAGATTTTCTGGAGAATACCACCACTGGAGGGATGCGGTGAGAGGGGTAGTGACTTGGATCTTGTCCCTAAGGTAGCCTGAGGCCTGCGTCCATTGGGAGGCAAGAGTCCACTGGGCTGTCCGCATAAGTAGGTGGGCATATGGGATTACATGTACTGTTGAGGCCATGTGCCCTAGACGCTGCAGTATTTCTCTGGCAGTCAAACAGTCTCGTAGTAACACTTGGGAGGTTAACTCAATGAGACGGGCACAATGGAACTGGGGCAGAAACGCCTTGGCCTGCAGTGTGTCCAGTAAAGCTCCTATGAACTCTAATCTTTGAAACTGAGTGAGCTGAGATTTTGGAAAGTTTATGACAAATCCGAAGTGCTGTAGTACTGTGATGGTACGATGCAAGGAAAGCTGAACCTCTTGGGAGGTGTCTGCTCTTGTGAGCCAGTCGTCTAATTAGGGGAAGACAAATATCCCTAGAGATCTTAGATATGCAGCTATGACCGCCATGCACTTTAAGACTCTTGGGGCAGAAGAGAGTCTGAAAGGAAGGACTCTGTACTGAATGTTTTCCCTGAAAGATGAAGCATAGGTATTTCCTGTGTCCTGGATGTATGAGGATGTGTGTATACACTACTTATAGATCTAGAGAACAAAGCCAACCTTGCCTCTGGGGGTAGGGAGGAAAAGTCCCAGGAGAGATCATTTTGAGCTTCTCGTGGACCAGAAACTTGCTGAGGTTTCCGAGGTCCAGGATGGGCCTGTACCCTCCTGTCTTCTTTGGTATGAGAAAGTAAGGAGTAAAGCCCCATTCCCTGTTGGGATATCGGGATATCTTCTATGGCGCCCTGAGACAGAAGAGAGGATGCCTCATCCTGTAGGAGAACATAAGAACATAAGATATGCCATACTGGGTCAGACCAAGGTCCATCAAGCCCAGGATCCTGTTTCCAACAGTGGCCAATCCAGGTCATACATACCTAGCAGTTTCCCCAAAAGACACAGGTTCCACAATGCTTGTACTGGGTCAAGCATTGATATCCTGGGTCCCTTCTTAATAATGGTTTATGGACCTTTCCTCCAGGAACTTGTCCAAACCTTTTTTAAACCCAGCAACACTAACAGCTTTTACCACATCCTCCGGTAACAAATTCCAGAGCTTGATTACATATTGAGTGAAAAAATATTTTCTTTTATTAGTCTTAAATAGTTTACCCTGTAGCTTCATTGCAAGTCCCCTAGTCTTTCTATATTCTGATAACGTAAACAATCGATCTACGTTTACCCGTTCCACTCCGTTCATTAATTTATAGACTTCAATCATATCTCCCCTCAGCCGTCTCTTTTCCAGGTTAAAGAGCCCTAACCTTTTTAGCCTTTCTTCATAGGAGTATCCTTCCATCTCCTTTACCATTTTGGTGGCTCTTCTCTGAACCTTTTCTAATAACGCTATATCCTTTTTAAGATACGGCGACCAGAATTGCACACAGTATTCAAGGTGCGGTCTCACCATGGAACGATATAGAGGCATTATGGAGAAATTAGGCCTTACCTGCTAATTGTCTTCCCTTGAGTTCTCTCCGGGCTAGTCCAGGTTACAGTTGGGTAGTCAATCCCTTCCAGCAGCTGAGGACTGAATGTTGAAACTTTACTGGCAGGTGTTATAGCTCCCCCTGGCTTCAGGAAACCAGTTACCTATCGTCAAAGCAGCAGACCAAAATAACAAAACCCCTAATAATGAACTATTGGAACCAAACTGAGAAGTCCTGAAAAACAACAAAAACTGCGGTGTACGCCCTATACTGTAAAGAAGCGTACCCCTTGAAAAATCTGTTGGGTTTTTTTTTTTGATCTTTTTAACCCACTATGTTTCCAGAATAACTAATATCCTCTTCCAGCCACAAAGCCCTAGCTGTAAGCGCGAATCTGTGCAACGGTAAGACGAGAAGGCAACGTAAAATACTGAGGTGCTCGTAGACAAAATGGGAGGGACCTGGACTGGCCCGGAGAGAACTCAAGGAAAGACAATTAGCAGGTAAGGCCTAATTTCTCCTTCCTCTTCATCTCTCCGGGCCAGTCCAGGTTACAGTTGGGCAGTACCAAAGCAGTACCTAAACTGGGGAGGGTCCTGCAAGCCCCGCTAAAATAGCCGAGGCCCCAACCTCAGCATCTGCGCAAGCCTGCACATCCAACCTATAGTGCTTCGTGAAAGTATGGAGAGATGACCAGGACGCCGCCCGACAGATATCTGCGGGTGGAATCAAGGCGAACTCTGCCCAAGAAGTAGCTTGGGCTCTCGTCGAATGGGCTCTAAGCTCCTTAGGAGGAGTCCTGCCCCTGGCCTCATAAGCTGCCGCGATCGCCTGTTTCACCCAATGAGCGATAGACGCCTTGGTAGCCGCCTGACCCTTACGAGGGCCACCAAACAGAACGAACAAGCGATCCGACTTCTGAAAGGAGCGCGTCCTCCGAAGATACTTCCGCAAAACCCATCCTAAATCTAAGCTTCGAAGAGCATGATCCACCTTCCCGCCCCCTCGCGAGCGAAAAGTAGGAAGAGAAACCGTCTGATTCATGTGAAAATTGGAAACCACCTTCGGCAAGAACGAGGGAACCGGTCGCATAACTATCTTGTCCTTTGAAAAGTGCAGGTACGGCTCTCTGCAAGACAGCGCCTGCAAATCCGAAACCCTCCGAGCCGAACACAAGGCCACTAGGAAGGCCGTTTTCCAAGAAAGCTCTCGGAGACTGTCACGGTCAGTCAACTCAAAGGCCCCGTCAAGGCCTCCAGAACCAGATTTAAATCCCACGGAGGCACCACGAGACGTAAGGGTGGACGGATATTCCTAGCCGCCCTGAGAAAGCGTTGAACATCCGGATGTGAAGAGAGGGAAGACCCATTCACCCGACCTCTGAAACAGGTTAGAGCCACGAGATGAACCTTGAGCGTACTTAGGGCTAGACCCCTTTCTAGTCCCCCCTGAAGAAATGCTAAAACCTCCAGTAAGCCCGCAGCGCCGGGCCGCAAGTCCCGATCTCTAGACCAGGCCTCAAAAATGCGCCATACTCGAACATAGGCTAGCGACGTCGAAGGCCGCCGAGACTTCAACATAGTAGCGATTACAGCCGCCGAGTATCCTCTCCGTCGCAACCGCTCCCTCTCAAGAGCCAAGCCGTAAGCAAGAACCGATCCACTTGCGGCATCAAGATTGGACCTTGATTCAAGAGGTTGACCCTTGAAGGCAACCTCCAAGGCAGAGCTACGAGAAGGCGAACCAGATCCGCATACCAGGGTCGTCATGGCCAATCTGGAGCAATGAGAATCACCGTGCCGCTGTAAGCCGAAATCCTCTGAATGACCCGACCTATCAACGGCCAAGGAGGAAACACAAAGAAGTTTCCCCGCCGGCCAGGGCTACACCATACCGTCTAGACCTTCCGACATGTGCTCCCTTCGCCTGCTGAAAAACCGCGACGCCTTGGCACTGGCCAGCGTTGCCATGAGATCCAGGACTGGCTGACCCCACTGCACGGTAATGGCGTGAAACACCGCCCAGTTCAGCTCCCACTCTCCGGGATCGAGGCGATGACGGCTGAGATAATCGGCTTGAACGTTGTCCTTTCCCGCTACGTGAGCCGCCGAAAGTGCCACAAGATGCAATTCCGCCCACTGAAGCAACAGCTGACTTTCCTGCAGCAAGGGCGCACTGCCCGTGCCCCCCCTGCTTGTTGATGTAGGACACCGTTACTAAATTGTCGGAAAACACTCGTACAGCTTGACCTTCGAGGAGATCCGAGAAATGCAGAAGCGCAAAACGCACCGCTCGCAGCTCCAACAGATTGATCGACCAATTGCTCTCCTCCGCTGACCAGTTGCCTTGTGCCACCCGAGTCCGACAATGAGCTCCCCAACCGGACAGGCTGGCATCCGTAGTGACCAAGATCCACTCCGGATCCTCCAGCGGAACTCCAGCCTGTAGGTGGGCAGAAAGTTGCCACCACTGCAGACTGAGTTTGACGTCCTCCGGACACAGAAGTTTTTGCGACAGGGGATGCACCTGCGGAGACCACCTCGAGATCAAGGCGTGTTGCAGCGGCCGCATGTGAGCTCTGGCCCAAGGTACCAGATCCAAGGCCGCGGCCATCGAACCCAACAACTGCAAGTACCTCCACGCTGTTGGAGTCGCCAACCCAAGGAATGCGTCGACCTGGGCTATCAGTTTCCGGACCCTGTCCGGCGGAAGAAGAACCATTCCGCTCTGCGTGTCGAACAAGGCCCCGAGGTAAACCAAATGCTGAACCGGAAGCAACTGACTCTTTGCTTGGTTGACGACCCAACCGAGGTGTTCCAGGAAGTGCACTACTCGGGCCGTTGCTGCGGCTGATTCCCACCGAGACCTGCCCGTATGAGCCAATCGTCCAGGTAGGGATGCACCTGAATTCCCTCCTTGCGAAGAGCTGCCGCTACCACCACCATCACCTTGGTGAAGACACGAGGCGCGGTTGCCAGACCAAAGGGTAACGCCCGAAATTGAAAATGACCCAGAGGAACTGCAAAGCGTAGAAACCGTTGGTGTTCCGGACGTATGGGAATGTCCAAATAGGCTTCCGTCAAATCTATGGAGGTGAGCCATTCTCCGGGCTTTACCGCCCGAATGACTGACCGCAGAGTCTCCATACGAAACTGCGGAACCCGCAGGGAACGGTTCACCAGCTTGAGATCTAAAATAGGTCGAAACGAGCCTTCCTTCTTGGGCACCACAAAGTAAATCGAGTACCGACCTATGCCGCACTGGTCTAAAGGCACGGGCACCACGGCCCGTAGCCGCAACAACCGCTGAAGCGTGCTGTTGATCGCCTGACTTTTCCATCAAGGACCGCAGGGGGACAACACAAAGGCATCCGCCAGAGGAGAGGCAAACTCTAGAGCATACCCTTCGCGGATGATCTCTAGCACCCAGAGATCGGAAGTTATGTTGGCCCAGACGGAGAGAAACTCCTGCAAACGTCCCCCTACGGGAACCTCCGCCTGGACCAGCGTCCCTTCATTGAGGCTTCTTGGAGGTGGTTTGCTGGGCATTGAAAAACCCCCTGCCAAACCCTCTGGCTCCACGAAAGGACTGCCCCCTGGAGGGAAAGCGACCCCTCTGATAAGGGACAAAGCGAGAGCCGCGGAACCTACGAATGTCCCGGCCGAGACCCCTTTCCGTCAGAGTAGATTTAGCTGACCTGGGCCGATCCTCAGGAAGATGTCCGCCCTTAGAATCGCCCAAATCTTTCACAATCTTTTCCAATGCTTCCCCAAAAAGCAGCTTGCCCTTATATGGAAGCTTACTGAGGCGCGACTTAGAAGGCACGTCTGCCGCCCAGTTCCGTAACCACAGAAACCTCCTAGCCGCAATCAGCGACGCCATGGATTTCGCTGATATCCTAATCAAATCATAGAAAGCGTCCGCGAGATAAGCCGCCGCCGACTCCAGTTTCGCCCCTTCTGGGGACGGATTCTCCTTGAATCCAACGGATAGAGGCTCTGGATACAAATGTTCCGCAAACCGAAGCTTGCAAGGCTAGTGCACTAGCGTCAAAGGCTTGTTTTAACAGCACTTCTAACTTACGATCCTGAAGATCCTTAAGGGCTGCCCCTCCTTCTATCGGGATCGTGGTTTTCTTAGTGACCGCCGACACTAGCGCGTCCACTTTAGGCATCCGCAGTAACTCCTTCTCCTCTTGAGGAACCGGGTAAAGTCGGGCAATGGTACGCCCACCTCTTAAGCTAGCCTCTGGGCATTCCCATTCTGATTCAATCATTTGTTTAATTACCCTGTGCATAGGGAAACACCGCTGCTCAGGTTTAAACCCTTGCAATAAAGGATCCTCCAAAGGCTCCTGTTGCAGCGCAGGACACACAATATTTAAGGCAGCCAGGGACTGAAGAATCAAAGCCCCCAGCTCCTCCTTACGAAAGACCTTGAAAACATTGGGATCCTCCCCAGGCCCCAGCTCCCCTTCCTCCAAATCTAAGGGCCAGGAATCCAACCCCCCTTCAGACAAAATTTCGCCTTCTTCAGGCATAAGCGAATCAGAGAGCTGAGGACCTGATGCCCCCCAAAGAGAAATCTCCCCCCGGGCACTGCGCCGAGGTCCCTTCCCCCGGATCTGAGAGAATAGGGTCACCGCAAGATAAACCTGCAGGAGGCTTAGGAAACTGGCTTTCAGCAGGTTGAGACATTTTTAACAGATAGGCTTTATGCATGGCTAGAATAAAATCAGGAGAAAAAAGAGAGTCCAAGGGACCTGGAGCTCCAGGAGCCGTAGACTTGTCTATCTCCTGTACCACAGAAGTTTTGGAGGACTTAGATTTCTTTTTCCCAGAACATGGCAATGGCATGGGAGAGGCCACAGCCTCTGCAGACACTATGGCTGCCGTTCCTGCCTTAGGCAGAGACCCCTGAGGCTTCTCTCCAGCCCTATCCCCCGAGCCAGAGCTCTCCATTATGGGCTAAATGTAGCAGAAACAGCAAACCAAAGAAATTAGTAAAACACACGAAGAGCTAGCAAGGGAAAAACTGAAACGCTGTAGCTCTCCGCTGAAAACACCACACGAAAGTAAAAAATGGCGCGCGCAGGCTTTCCCGCCGGCGAAAAACGCTACAGGCAACAAAACTGACCGGCGAGAGAAAGAAAGCGAAAAATCAGAAATGCACATAAGACAATGAAATCGAATACCTGAACTCAGGAGACTGAACTGACGACTCTAGAAACTCGCTGCTAGCGAGACTGAGAGACGTTGGACACTGCAGTGGGAAGAGGATACCGGGGCTCCCAGCGCTTAAGTCCCCCGCTGAAGAACGGATCCTGCGGAAGACAGGCTCTGCCTCCGAAACAGCTATAAATCACAAGTATAGCCGAGGATCAACGTTCTGAATTTGTCTGTGTGCCATCAACAGATTTCCCCTAATAAGGGAGTCCCGTTCGCTGAAGTGCCCTGCTAGGACCAGCAATGAAGCCTCTTACTTCAAAAACCAATCAGTCTGCCTCCAGTAGCATGCTCTTATTATTCTGCTCTATATCGTTTCTATCACTAACACAGATGTAAAATGCGGGTCTTCTGGGAGCCTGCCAGAGAAACGTCCTTCACAGCTGCTGAGGACTGAAGACTGGTTTCCTGAAGCCAGGGGGAGCTATAACACCTGCCAGTAAATGTTTCAGCATTCAGTCCTCAGCTGCTGGAAGGGATTGACTACCCAACTGTAACCTGGACTGGCCCGGAGAGACGAAGAGGAAAATATCTTTTGTTTTATTTTCCATTCCTTTCCTTATGATACCTAGCATTCTATTTGCTCTCTTGGCCGCCGCTGCAAACTGGGCCGAGGGTTTTAACATGTTATCCACAATGACGCCTAAATCTTTTTCCTGGGTGGTGGTTCCTAATGCAGAACCTTGCATTGTGTAACCATAGTTTGGGTTGTTCTTCTCTAGGTGCATAACTTTGCACTTGTCCACATTAAATTTCATCTGCCATTTTGATGCCCAGTCTTCCAATTTATCAAGATCCTCTTGCAATTTTCCACAATCCTCTTGGGTTTTAACAACTTTAAATAGTTTTGTGTCATCTGCAAATTTGATAACCTCACTTCGTTATTCCACTTTCCAGGTCATTTATGAATATGACAAAAAGCAGTGAGTGAGGGTTGCAGGTAATATTCCCCCACAAAAGTCGAGGGGGCAGAGTTTACAGATGAAGTCTGTACCCCTCCCGAATTATAATTAGTGTCCACTGTTCTGAGGTGATAAGGTGCCATCTGTAGGAATAGTGACACAGTCTGCCTGCAATGTGGAGCAGGTGAGGGTCCTCCAGAGGCAGGGTGGCAATGCTCTCTAGAAGAAAGTCAAAAACCAGGCGCAGATTGTGGCTGCGGAACTGGTTGAGGTTTACCCACCTGTGGCTTAGAAGGCTGCTGTCTTTTCTGAGGGCCTTGAGCCTGGTACTGAGAAGCAGGAGGATAAGAAGAGTAGAATTTCTTTTTATTAAAGAAAGCTTTCTTTGTAGCTATCTTCTTTCTAGCAGGGTTAGCTGTAGCCCTAGACAGCCTGTTTAGGGTGGTATTCTCAGACTAACTCAGAAGCCTTATCCTGCCAGTCTTTGCCAAAGAGAGCTTCCCCTGTGCAAGGTATGTTGCCCAGCTCATCTTGAATCCACTCTTCAAGATCTGAGGCCTGAAGCCATACAATTCTGCGTGCATCAATACAAATTGCTGTTGCTCTGTTTGTGCACTCAAACGCATCGAAGGATGCTCTATTGACAAACTTTGATACATTTTGCATAAGTCTAACGCCCTCTCGTATATATACAAGATTTTATTAATATAATACAGGCTACCATAACTCCCCACTTCGATTTTGCCAACCTAATACTTATGGGCATTTCAAAACAAAACATCAAAAAAATTCAACTAGCGCAAAATGCAACAGCTAGAATTATATTAAAAATAAACTCACTCCGGTGTGTGTGCCTTGCTACATTGTTTCTTTTTGCTGCTGGCTGAGAGGAGTTGAGTTGCCCAGTCCCGGAGAGCACTGCGGACCACGTGAGCAGCCTGGGGTTTAAGAACGAGCCCTCCCTCTGCTTCTCTGTGTGTGTGCCTTGCTACATTGTTTCTTTTTGCTGCTGGCTGAGAGGAGTTGAGCTGCCCAGTCCCGGAGAGCACTGCGGACCACGTGAGCAGCCTGGGGTTTAAGAACGAGCCCTCCCTCTGCTTCTCTGTGTGTGTGCCTTGCTACATTGTTTCTTTTTGCTGCTGGCTGAGTTGAGCTGCCCAGTCCCGGAGAGCACTGCGGACCACGTGAGCAGCCTGGGGTTTAAGAACGAGCCCTCCCTCTGCTTCTCGGTGTGTGTGCCTTGCTACATTGTTTCTTTTTGCTGCTGGCTGAGTTGAGCTGCCCAGTCCCGGAGAGCACTGCGGACCACGTGAGCAGCCTGGGGTTTAAGAACGAGCCCTCCCTCTGCTTCTCTGTGTGTGTGCCTTGCTACATTGTTTCTTTTTGCTGCTGGCTGAGAGGAGTTGAGCTGCCCAGTCCCGGAGAGCACTGCGGACCACGTGAGCAGCTTGGGCTATTTAACCTGCCCTCACCGCGGGACGCGCACCGCGGGCGCGTTCCCGGGTGCGTGCTCCTAAGGGGCGTGTCCTAAGGGGCAAGTCACGCCCCTTTGGAGCCCCTTCGGAGCACATCGGAGCGGAGTGAGTGAATTGTTTGAGTGCTTTTTCAAGTGTTCTTATTATATGGGGAAACGCAAGAAGAAGTTGCTATCTGCTTCAATGGCATCTGGAAAGTCTGCAAAGGTGGTGGGGCCCATGGACAGCCATGTACGGTCCGTGGTTCCCCCACCCACCTCGGCGTTGTCTCCTGAATCTTCAGTTTCAGTTAGTTCCGTTTCCTCTATTCCGTCTCCTGATCCGCGAAGGGTTGTAACCCCACCCAGCAAAAGCCCACAAGAATTGGACAGTGGATCCTCTTCTCCTTCAAGTGGTAATGTTTTTCCATCTTCTAAATTGCCTGAGTCGTTTCTGAAACTTGAAGGGGATATTGTATCTCTGCCTTGTTCTATTGACTTTTCCCTGCCATCTTTAGATGATTTGTCTCCTCCGGCGGACGTTTCTTTACAGGATATATGGAAGATTGTTTCTAGAACTGAATGTTCTTTGAATTCTTCGTTGGCTAAAGTTTCCACGTTTACGAAAGAAACTGTTAGTTCTTTGTCTAATCATCAAGATCGATTATGTTCTCTTGAATCTCATAAGGCTAAAGTAGATAATCAGCTTGTTTCAATTCAAGGGTCTGTTACTTCATTTGTTCAGGATTCTCTGCATTTGCATACTCGTGATGAAATTATTGAAAATGCCTTAAGGGTTAAAAATCTTTATTGAATTTTCCTCGGACGCATTACCTTTCTCCAACAATACTATTCGTTAAATATTTAAAAGATGTTTTAAAGGTTTCTGAACCTGAATCCATAGCTCTATCAAAAATTTATTATTTACCTACAGCTATCAGAGGGAAGGTGGTTTCGGATTCAGAAACTGGTGGTGTAATTGCAGATGATATGGAGTGTTTATCTGCTTAGAGTCTAGATTTATCCGCTTATTTGGAGTCCTCAGTGGAAGAGATATCCACTCGGGCTACTCTGTTAGTTGCTTTTTCTTTAGAACAAGATAAGGAGAGGATTATGCGCTCATATTTTAAACATCGGCAGGAAAAGTTTTTTGGGCATCAGATACAGGTCTTTCCCGATGTGTCCCGCACAACGCAATTGAAAAGGAAGGCTTTCCTTTCATTTCGACCACGTGTTTTGGCATTAGGGGCTACTTTCCTACTTAAATATCCTTGCAAGTGTGTTGTTACACACCGGGCTAAGTCCTATATCTTTTTTGATGCCTCTCAATTGGAAAATTTTTTGCAGAATGTTGGTTAATTAGTGGGCTTGCTTAGAAAATAGGGGTTTATATTTATTAGTCTTCTCTTTCTCAGCATTGATCTGTCTTTCTTTCACACACTCCATGTTGTGGGCTGGGTGTTAATATTGTTTCAGAAACTGTTTTAATGTATTATTACTTATTATTGCTTTTGTTTTTTCTTTTTGTAAAAGATTGAAATATCAATAAAAAAATAAAATAAAATAAAAAAATAAAAATAAACTCACTCCAACACATAACACCGATACTAGCATCTCTTCACTGGTTACCAATACAAAGCAGGATAATATACAAAACAATAATAACTGCATTCAAAGCCTTAAATGACATGGCTCCGAAAACATTATGTAATCTAATATGCAAAGAACCACCTAAGTCTACTCATAGAAAAGGACAATTAAATAAACTAAAGATTCCAAAAGAATTCATAAAAACTCACAAATTAACAAACAATAGAGCCTTTTCCCACATAGCTCCAACCTTATGGAATTCACTGCCAGAGGACCTATGTTCACTAACAGAGATCACGGAATTCCGAAAAAAATTGAAAACATATCTATTCACTAAACACTATAATGCCATGGAAAACCTTACAATCGAAGTAGATAAAGGCTAAACAGGAAATTGCCCACATCAAGTTAATACTCTCCATTATAACGGACAACATACATAGCTTATACGATATGACGCTCCTTTCTATTATGCCCTAATACCCCCACATGTATATAGTTACAAATGTTATGTACTGCCTTACGTTGTTCAAAAATTACACTTTGTTTAGATAATTGTTACACACTCTGTTTCAACTGAAATATTCTACTTAGTTTTCCCTCTGCTTTGTTTAAGTTATGATGTTCTATGTAAAAAGTTAAAATGTTCTATGTAAAACAAACTTCGCTTTGTTAACTGTTGTTAATTGTACACCGCAACTGATCGCTGGAAGATGCGGTATATAAATGAGTGTTAAATAAAAAAAATAACTAGAGCAAGATAATCTTATCTACGAGAAGAGGGGTCATGGCCTCAAGGTCCTTGAGGAACATACCCATGTAGAGTATATAGAAGTTAATCCTGGCTGAAAGCATGGAAGCCTGAAAACGTCCGCCCAAAGGCATCGAGGGTTTTTGATTCGCTACCTGGTGGATTAGAGGAATGAGTTTTTGAACTCTTGATTCGGTGCATCGCTGATTCCACTACCACTGAATGGTAGGGAAGCTGTGGTTTCTGGAAGCCAGGACACTCCGGCACCCGATATATGGTATCGAGACATCTAGTATGAGGTGAGATCGTGAGAGGAGTCTCCCACATCCGGAGCATCAAATCATGGAGGATGCGGTGCACTGGCAGGGTGGCTGCCTCTCTGGGAGCTGTTGGGTACTGGAGGATCTCCAATTCCTCCTCCCTGGCCTCTTTCTTGCATGTAACTGTTAGAGAGACCCCTAGAGCAAGGTCACAAATGAATTCTTAGAAGGACATGTCTTCAGGAGGCGACATGCATCGTTCTGAAGGCAGGGAGGATTCCGAAGGCAGCCTCAGGGTCTATGGGAATCGAGCGACTCCTCATCCAAAATACAGGAGTCTGAATTGGAGGATTCAAAGTCTCAGCAGGAACGGTGTTCACCTTCTGCCGATACCAATGCGTGTCAGTATCAGGCTCCGGGTACCGTTTGGGTCGAGCCCCAGTATCGGTGATGGACTCGAGGGAAGAGATGGGTAAGCAGGGCCATGTATCCAGATACATCCTGCACTGGTGACAATGTTGGTGCCAGTACCCATACCAGTATCAACATCGATGGCCTGGTACCTGAGGGCAACAGTTTGATGGGAACCGAAGCCACCAATAGAGTCGCCAAGCTCTGCTCGAGTCAGTCTTTGCTGGTCTATTGAGGTTGCCGATGCTTGGGTATCGGTGACGGAAACTTACACCACCATCCCAGATCATGGCACCAGTAGCCCGCCTAAGGTCAAGGCCACAGGAGCATCCTGAAGCCCTTCAATGGCTTTGGAGGGCAGGTCCTCCCGCCGGGGCTGTTTGGCAGGCCAATCCACCTCCAGGTCAATGCCCGAGGCATCTCGGGAGGAATTATCAGTCTTTGAGGAAGACTTTTGCTTGGATACTTTCGATACCTGACATCCATGTAAGGAGAATGAGGCTCTCGATGACACTGATGCCAAAGATACAGCATCCGAAGCGAAGAGCATTCCAAACAAAGGCCTGGTTCTGCAAGTCTCTTTTAGTCATCTTTTTACAAAGAGAACATTCTGATGGCTGGTGGTTGGGCCTGAGGCATTTCAAGCACCAGTCAAGTGTGGCAGTAGCCGAGATGGTACTGGCACATTTTGAACATTTTTTGAAACCACTGGTCGCTTTCTCCATACTGTTGGTGGACAGTATGGTAGGCTAAAGCCTAAGATTGCGTTGATATGCCTGAAGATATATTTATTTATTTATTTATTTGATAGCAAAAGACAAGATAAAGAAAGAATATGGGAACTGGCGGTGAAGAGAGGGAGTTGAGAAGGTGGGAAGGCAGCTATGCAGGTGCAGTGGAGTGCTCCCAAAGGCTTTCTCCCATTGGACGCTGGGGAAAATTACCGCACAGGTTCTGTCGGTACCAACGTCACCCATATGTGGACTACATTCCTGCTTGTTCCTGGAGATTCCACCAAGCTCCTTCGATAGTTCCTTCAGGTACATGCAATATAGAGTTGATAGGACTGGATCCAGCAAGTTAGCATCGAGCCCGGAAAGGCCTTCCAGCTGAGGACGTCGAGGGTTCCAGCCTCCCTGCCAGGTGGGACCAACAAATGAGTGCTTTTTCTTTTAAGCCCACACATTACCGACTCCACGGCCATTGAGTTGTAGGGAAGCTAAGACTTTTGAAACCCAGGGCTTGGGCATACATATTGCACGGCGTCGAGGAAACTGCTCACGATTGGTACAGACACTGGTGTTTCCCACATCATGAAGAGGAGGTGGTCGAGGTTCAGGGGGACCGGTACCATAAGGGTTTCTTTCAGGGATGCCTCTTATTGGAATATTTCCAATTTCTCTGTGCATGGGTCCTCCATGGCTTTGGTCTCTATAGTGAGAGCCTTGGCCATGTCCTGCATGAAATAAAGCGACGTCCTCGGGCAGGGAATGGGGTCAGTTCATCAGGGTTGACGGGTCCAAGGGCACGTCTCTGTGTCACCTCGTGTCCAGGGACTCTTTGTTCTTGGTCTCCCATTCGGACTCTAAGTCCGAATATGAATCCAATGCCAAGTGATCACCTCGGCCAAGGTCTGTTTCAGGCGGTCTGCGATCTCTGGAGGATCTGTGGTTGGAGCCATGGGCACTTGCCGGGGAGGAACGGTGCTCCGAGGAACAGGACCGGGACTTTGCCTGGTGCCGGGGATTCTCTCAAAGCCACTGGCACTCAAGGAACGGACTGAAGTCCGGGGAAGCCCTTGATGTTGAGGGCCCCGTCATTGGGGTGGATGAACCGAAAGAGCCGGACATGAACGCCCACTGCGTGGCCACTAAGGCAGATATAGTGCTCTCAAGGGCTGCCATTCTGGTCTCCATACCAGTTGGCTCTGCAGCCTTCAATGTGGGCACAGAGGACTTTGGGCCCGGCATCTGTCAAGGGGGAGTCCTTGATGAGGATGGTCTTGGAAGTCTGAGGCCGGTCAGCAGGTGCCGACGACTCCTTACAGGGCATCTTCGAAGGCCGCTCCTGCCCCGACTCCTCAGACTCATGCCTGGGACTGCGGGTCCTGGGATGAGATTTCCCCTTCTTCCTGGATCCATCCTCCGAGGCGGTCTTCAAGGGTTTCTTCTCTTTGTGCTCCACCTCCAGGGATTTCCGCTTGGAGGAACAGTGGCTGCGGGACTCAAAAGAGGCTCTGGCTTCGCAGGGCACCGAGGTATCAGAGGGGGCCCTGGAGTGTGATGTCATCAGAGACTCTGGTGCAGAGTCAGACTTCTGAAAAAAACATTTTTCCTGCTGCTGATGGAGACTCTTTAAGGTCTTTGCGGTCATGGTTCTGCTGAGTTCGCAGTCAGAGTCGTTATGCTCTGGGCCAAGGTATTGGAGGCAGCAGTCGTGTGGGTTGATGAGTGACATTTTGCCACACTGGTCATACATTTTTAAACCACTGAAGGTCATCAGAAAAAGGGAATGCCCGCCATCCGGCAGGGGTCTGAGGGTTTCGGCTGAAAAAGGATGCAAATGCCTCTCTCGGAGTACCTTGAATGAAAAAGTGGAAAAAAACAAATGAACGAACCCGAGGAGCGACGCAGAGATGAGCTGGCTCGGGGCGGGAACTAGTACGCAAACCAGACAAAACTTAACAAAAATCATACTTTTTCTGGGGGAAACTGGACAACGTCTGATAGGATCTGCGAAAAAAAGGAGACCGAGGCAAGATGGCATTCTTGGGTGGGAAGTGGACCACGCATGGGTGGTTTATCTCCCAAAGGCTCTCTTTGAAAGCTGGGGAGATGCATCGGTACAGACATCACCCATATGTGAGGACAGACTTCCTGCTTGTTCCCGGAGAATACAAAGGACAATGAGAGGGTTTGTGATTGGGCCCAAGGCAGTACAAGCACCAATTATGAATATCTGTACCAGATATGATCTTGCTGCACCACCCATACTTCTAGCCACAGCAAAATAAAATGACTTGATTATGAAAAAATAGGCCTGGCCACGCTATCATGTGCTATGAAAGAGTGACTACAGTTAAATGCAGATATATCCATGTACAAGGAAAGTTTTAAAGACATCCAAAAAACAAATTAACTAGGGATACTAAGAGGGAGGAGGTAGTCTACATACACACACCCACACCCCCATACCCAAAGTACACAAAAAGAGAAAAAATTCATCTGTGAGAGAGATGACGGGATGCAGTTTAACATTACTGGTTCTACAAAGAAACTAAGACTAAGGTGGTCCTGGTGCACAGACATCATGTCAAGTGCATGGGTGGTGGTGTCTCTCTAAGGTTTCTAGAAGTTATAGTAAACTGAAGAAGTTTTTCCTGTGTTACTTCCATCAGAAGACTTCACCCCAATCACGAGGGCATGAGATTGTGTTTGTTTTTGGAGAACATATCTCTTATATTTGTGTCAGTGTTCATATATTTTCATCATATAGAACATAAGATATACCATGCAAGGTCGGACAAAAGGCCCATCAAGACAAGCATCCTGCCTCTGAAACCCAAATCAAGTCAAAAGGAAGTATGTTGCAGATCCCAAAGAACAGATCCATTTCTTGCAATTCCCTCCTAGGGATAAGCAGTAGCTTTCCAAGGTGTACTTCCTTCAATATTGCCTCCGACAGGCCTGGAAACTTGGTGACCAAGTATTTGAAGCATTCTCCATCTCTTGGAAGTGATTTTACAAATTGCTTCATCAATCCCAATTTTATGTGGAGAGGTGGTAGAAGAACTTTATGGGAAGGTACCAAAGTTTCTCGGAGGACTTTTTTTCACCGACTGTTAGCACCCTCAGCTGCCAACTTTTCTTGGTCCAGTGATTTTGTCGGTCTCGACTGTCCCATAGACACAGAAAACAAGGATATTTGGTATACCCAAGCTTGTTGCCCGAGCAGCATGCACAAGACCTTCAAGTCCCCACACACTTGCCAACCATGGTCTTCATATTTAAGTTTACGAAGAACCAATTCCAAGTTCTCATAGGTTTCCTTCAAGTGTCCGGAATGACCTACAGGTATGGAAGCGTAAAAACCGTTGTGGAGTAAAACTGCTTTGAGACTTCTTTTTGAAGAATCTATAAAAAGATACCATTGCTTTGAATCATATTGGATTTTAAATTGATCCATCAGACCTTCGACATTGATGCAATAAACCAACTTGTCTTCCTGGGCGAAGTAAGGAACGAACTCCTTTTCACGATGTCTGAACCATGAAGATGACACTCCTGGCAACAATAAATTCCTGCTTTTCAGCCTTGATCCGAGTAACTCAGCGGCATCTTTGGGAAGATTCAAGTCTCTTACCAAATCATTCATCTGCTCCTGAGAAAACAATTTTGGTCTTGTATTATCTTCAAAGTCAGAACTTGATTCGTCATCTGGTTCAGGTATGACTTCACCTTCATCAAAGCTAGGAATCTCTTCCAAGGTAGCAGGGGGCTTGGGTACTGGTATATCTGTGCCATGGGGGATGGGACAAATTGCTGAGTGAAAATTGGGGTATGAAATGGAATGCTTCCATTTGAAATTAAACCCTTTCACATCGCATGAACAAAAGTAACAGTCGTCACTATGGTTCTTTTGCTTTCGCCATACCATAGGAATCCCATAATGGAAAGATTTTTTTCTTACCCTTGAACCAGTTTCGAAGGTCCTCAACACACCGTTAGCACACTTTATGAGGCGCCCAGACTTTATCTTGATCTCCAATTTTTAGTCCAAAGTATGTAAAGTATACTTTTTCACAAAGTCTGAAATATTCTGCTGTTGTTTCAACACTGTATATTTACCACAGATGAAACAGAAACTGTCGGGTGAATTAATACACTTTCGCGGAGCCATAACATAACGGTTGAAGAAAGAGTAGTTACTCACCTGTAACAGGTGTTCTCCAGAAGCAGCAGGAATCAGTCCTCACATATGGGTGTCATAGACGCCGATGAAGCCCCAGCGGAGCATTTCCCCAGCTTTCTATGAAAGCCTTTGGGAATGCAGGCACGAATGCGCGGTTCCCTTCCCGCCTAAAGGTGCCATCTTACCTCAGTCAAATGACATAGCTAAGAACAGCACACAAAAATGAAAAATAAACTATGTACAACTGCAACTCCAAGGGGAGGAGGGAGGGTTGTGAGGACTGATTCCTGCTGCTCCTGGAGAACACCTGTTACAGGTGAGTAACTACTCTTTCTCCAGGACCAAGCAGGAAGTCAGTCCTCACATATGGGTGACTCCCCAGCTCTGGGCTACCGAGGAACCCAGACTGAACAATAGAACTCCCTCTAGTCTCAGCAGCAAAGAAAGGCTTTTCAAGGAAACAACCTCCACCGGTAGCCCAACAGAGGGCAGGAGGGCAGGAGTTGCCTAAACCTCAAAGAGATTCCGGAGTACTGCCTGGCCAAAAGCACTGTCCCTACGGGACTCCCTCTCCAGGCAGTAATGGGCTGCAAAAGTCTGGCTTGAAGACCAAGTTTCAGCCTTGAAGATGTCTACCAAGGGCACAGAGCGGAGATGAGCCACTGAGGCAGCCATTGCCCTGACATGATGGGCCGTGACCCTACCCTGCAAAGGAAGGTCAGCCGCCTTATAAGCCCAGGGGATACAGTCAGCCACCCAGATGGACAAGGTATGCTTGGATACAGCCAACCCCAACTTATTGGGGTCAAAAGATACGAAGAGCTGAGAAGCCCTCCTATGCCCCTGCGTACGGTCAAGGTAGAAGGATAAGGCCCTCCTACAGTCCAGGGTATGCAGGACTGCTTCAGCCTGGCTAGCATGAAGCCTAGGGAAGAATGTTGGAAGAACCACCTCCTGATTGAGGTGGAAAGAGAAGACAACCTTAGGGAGGCACTTTGGATGAGTCCTGAGGACTACCCTGTTCCTGTAAATCCTGGTGTAAGGCCTGTCACAGACCAGAGCCTGAAGCTCACTTACTCGCCTAGCTGAGGTATGGGCTATCAGGAAGAGCGTCTTCCAGGAGAGGAAGCGTAGTGGACAAGTAGCCTTCGGCTCAAAAGGTGGGCGAGTCAGTTGCTGCAAGACCACATTCACTCCCACTCAGGGGCAGGACGACGGATGGAGGCTTGAGCAAAAGCAAGCCCCTGAGAAAGCAGGACACCAAGGGGTGACCAGATAGAGATTGTCCCTCTACCAATGAGTGGTGAGCTGCTAGAGCTGAGAGGTGGACCCGAACAGAATTGGACTTAAGTCCCTGATTGGATAAGTGCAGTAAGTACTGAAGAACTACTGGCACAGTACAGGAGAAAAGATCCTCTGTACATAGGTGACACCAAACAGAAAACCTTTTCCACTTGAGAGCATAGGTTTTCCTAGTGGATTGTTTCCTGGAGGTTAGAACAACCTCTTCAACTTCCTGAGGTAGGCCCCAGGGAGCCAAAACTACCCTTGCAGCCTCCAGGCCATCAAATTGAGAGCTTTGAGATTGGGGTGCAGAAGGGAACCCTGGTCCTGTGTGAGAAGGTCGGGTTGCAACCCCAGAGGCAGTGGAGGATCCACCGCCAGTTGAAGCAGAAGAGGAAACCAAGGCTGTCTCGGCCACCTGGGAGCTACCAGCAGGACCGAGGGCTTGTCCTGGAGAATCTTGAATAGGGTTCGGGCCACCAAGGGCGTGGGAGAAAATGCATAGAGGAGGCCCTGAGACCAAGGTATCAGAAAAGCATCCAATGCTGTCCGCAGAGGATGTGGCTGCCTGGAGCAGAACTGTGGCAGTTGCTTGTTGATGGGGCTGGCAAAGAGATCCATCAAAGGGAGACCCCATCTCAGGAAGATCTTCTGAAGGATGAAGCTGCCGCTCGTGGGGCTGCAGTATCAGTATCCTGCTCAATCTGTCTGCCAGGTAGTTGTCCTGGCCAGGAAGGTACACCGCCCTGAGGAGCATGTTGTGCTTGAGGGAAAAAGAACAAAGGTCCTGAGCTTCCCGACAAAGGATCCTGGACCCAGTTCCGCCCTGTTTGTTCACATAAAACATGGCAACTTGGTTGTCTGTCTGAATCAGGACAGACTGTTGAGCCAGGGTAGGAGTGAAAGCTTTGAGTGCTAATCGAATAGCTCTGAGTTTGAGGAGATTGATCTGCTGTGCAGCTTCCCAGGGAGACCAGAGGCCCTGGGTGCACTTGCCCAGACAATGCGCTCCCCAGCCTTGCAGGGAGGCATCTGTTAGCATCACTGTGTAATCTGGAATCTGAAAGGGTACCCCTTTCAGCAGACTGGGTGGGTGAAGCCACCAGTTGAGGGAGTGCAGAAATGGTCTGGACACCCTTTATCCTGTCTCTGAGGCTGCCTGTGGCCTGTGACCACTGAGACCGAAGGCACTACTGTGCAGGCCTCATATGGAGTCTGGCATTGGGGGTCACATGTACTGTCGAAGCCATGTGGCCTAGAAGCCGCAGGCAGAGTCTGGCGGAGACCAGGGCCCTGCTGAGAAACTGACTTGCCAAGGCCATTAACCTTCGGGCTCTGTTTTCTGGCAAGAATGCCTTTGCCAGGAGAGAATCCAACCTTGCCCCTATGAACTCCAAGTTCTGGGAAGGGAGCAAAGTGGACTTTGCGAAGTTTATGACAAACCCCAGGCGTTGTAGAAGAGCAATGGTCCTGAGGGTGGCTTGATTGGCCTCCTGACCTGTCTGACCCCTGATGAGCCAGTCGTCCAGATAGGGGAAGACAAAGATGCCCTGATTTCTCAGGTAGGCCGCCACCACTGCTAAGCACTTTGTAAAGACTCTGGGGGCAGAGGTGAGGCCGAAAGGCAGCACTCTGTACCAATAATGGTTTCCTCCCACGATGAACCTTAGGTACTTTCTGTGGTCTGGATGAATGAGAATGTGAGTGTATGCATCCTTTAGATCTAAGGAGCATAGCCAATCTCACTGCTGGAGGTAGGGCAGAAGGGTTCCAAGAGTAAGCATCTTGAACTTTTCTTTCACTAGGAACTTGTTGAGGTTCCTGAGGTCCAGAATGGGACGAAGGCCACCGGTCCTTTTGGGCACCAGGAAATACCTGAAGTAGAATCCGTGACCTTGCAAGTGGGGAGGCACAGGCTCCACCGCCCTGTCCACCAACAGACCCTGAAGCTCCTGACGGAGAAGGTCTGTGTGCAGAGGAGGCCTTGGAGGCTCCCCTGGAAAATATGGGGGTGGCAGTTAGTGGAAATGGAGGGCATATCCCTTGTGGATTATCTCCAGCACCCAACTGTCCCCAGTGATAAGGGGCCACTGGTGGGCAAAGAGGGCGAGACGACCTCCTGTGCAGGGTTGGGAGAGCAGTGGAGGAGAGGCTATGCTGAAGGAGTCAAAAAACCCCACCCTGCTGAGTGGTAGCAGGGGCCTGAGGCTTGGGGGTCCTCTGCCTACGGGGCCCATTACCCTGGCCCTTGGCTTGCTGACCCTGGGGGGCAGCCTGATATTGTGGGTACTGTTTGTAGGCAGTGCCCTTCCTCGGGTAAAAGGGATTTTTACCCGAGCCCTTCTTTTTATGAGAAGGGGCAGAGGTCTTCCTCGACAGCCTTGTCCGGGTGAGGTGCTCGGTCTCGAGCTGAGCGGCCTTCTCGGTCATGGGCTTGCCACAAAGGTTTTCACCTCGGCAAGGGACATCGACCAACTTGTCCTGAACCCATGGCTCGAGGTCCGATGACTGCAGCCATGCCTGGCGTCGAGCCGCGATGTCGGCTGCCGCAACTCGGGCCAAAGCCTCGAAGCCATCATAGGCGGCGCGGGACATGAACTTCGAGCAGTCCCGAATCCCCGAGGACAAGGACTTAAATCTCTGCAAGGGTTTCCCGGAGAGAACAACAGAGAATCCGGCCAACTCCTTGGCCAGATCCCGCAAGTACATGCCCATGTACAGCTGGTAAGACTGGACACGGCAAGCAAGCATCGAGCCCTGAAAACACTTTCTACTGACGCCATCTAGGTTTCGGGCCTCCCTGCCAGGAGGCACCGCGGAGTGCATCTTCTGACTCTTCAGACAATGCATGGCCGATTCCACAACCATGGAATGGTGTGGTAGCTGTGCCTTTTGAAACCCAGGGCTCTTCTGGAGTCGATAGATGGAATCGACCTGCTTGCTAAGAACCGGCGCCGAGGCCGGTGCCTCCCACATACGGAAGAGGAGCCGTTCCAGCATCGGAGGAACCGGGACAGTAAAGGCCTCCTTCGGAGGAGAGTCATACTGTAGGGCCTCGAGCTCTTCAGCTCTAGGCTCTTCCTCGGGATCCGCCGGAATAGCCAAGGCCGTGGCCATATCCCGGACGAACTCCGAGAACCGGGTGTCCTCCGGAGGGGACCTACTCCGGGGTTCAGACTGCGGTGAGTCCGAAGGGACGCACCGAGTCTTAAAGGTATCGGGAGACTCCTCGTCCTCCATCTCCCAATGGGCTTCACGGAAAAAAAGAGACTGAGGTAAGATGGCACCTTTAGGCGGGAAGGGAACTGCGCATGCGTGCCTGCATTCCCAAAGGCTGTCATAGAAAGCTGGGGAAATGCTCCGCTGGGGCTTCATCGGCTTCGATGACACCCATATGTGAGGACTGTCTTCCTGCTTGGTCCTGGAGAATGACGAGCTAACACAAATTGCGATGAAAAAGTGTGAACAGCCTAGAACCAAGAACCTGATGATGATTCGTGCACAAGTGTGGCATGCAGGAGAGAGCAGCTCGGTGTCTGTACACGAGACGTCACAGTGCTGGCCACGCCCCCCCTGCACTGACCAGAGCTGCTGCTATCTACCCTGTGTCTCCCTCCCACTGGATTCTTCAGGAAAGATTAACCCCTTCTACCATTAGAAGCACGGACTTAAAACTTGCTTAGTTTATGTATATATTGCTGACCATCAGATTTAGTGCTATATTTTTTTTTACATAACTCGGACAACCCCTTGAGGTTTTTTTGGCATTTTATATCTTAAATGCACTTACGTGAATTAATTAATAGTAATTTGAATTAATTAATATTAATTTGAAAAAAATTGATAAATTTGAAGACAATTTTGCAAGTTGTGGCAAATCATGACGTCTAGGAGTTTTTTCAATATTTTATTTGTTTTCAGCACACCAAAATACATGGAAATTAGATGAAAATAAACAGCTTTTTAGTCGCAGACCTGTGTAATTTATGACTTTTCATGTAGGAATGTGTCTAAACTCTTTTTAAACCCAACTATAAGAAGTATGATTACCATATCCTCTGGCAATAAATTCTATAGTTTTATTGTCCATTGAGAAGAAAAAAAATAATTTCTTCAGTCTGAAGGCATAAATAACTGTTCCACTCCACTTATATGATAAAACACTATCATATCCCACCTTTTCCAAGCTTAAGAGCTCCAATCCATTCAGTCCTTATTCATCATGAGCCATTCCATCCCCTTTATCATTTTCGTTGCTCTTCTCTGTATGTTTTCCATTTCCACTATCTCGCTTGATGTGTATGACTCGAACTGCACCTAATACTTGCAGTCGCATTATGGACCTATACAGTGGCATCATAATATTATGACTAATTTTCCATTAATATTCACATCAAAACAAAAAGCTCATAAAGACAATTTAGCTATTGTATTCCTCCCATGAGATCCCAAGTTGACTTTAAAGATCGAGGAGGCATCACACTCTTCCCTCTTCTCACCTGCCCTCCATTGTTTTCTGTACGAAACTGGTACTGGATGTTGTGGTCAGCAAAGGCAGCTTGCTGAACGCTGGCAATAGCCACCGCTGCCTGTTCCTCTGTGTTTGGACCGTCTCCTGAAATCAAAGAAGAAAACAAAAATTAATCAACTGACTACCAGGAAAAGATTGGTTTTATTAAATACCCCCCCCCCCCCCATCAGCACAAGGGAGAGTAATCATATGAAAATGAAGCTAATAATATAAGATACGCCATACTGGGTCAGATCAAAGTCCATCATGCCCAGTATCCTGTTTCCAACAGTGGCCAATTTAGGTCACAAATACCTAGCAGTTTTCCCCCAAAGGATACAGGTCCCACAATGCTTGTATTGGGGCAAGCAGTGGATTTCCCGGGTCCCCTTTAATAATGATTTATAGACCTTTCTTCCAGGAACTTGTCGAAACTTCTTTAAACTCAGCTACACTAATAGCTTTTACTACATCCTCCGGTAACGAATTCCAGTTTGATTACGCGTTGAGTGAAAAAATATTTTCTTTTATTAGTCTTAAATAAGTTATACTGTGGCTTCATTTCATGTCCACTAGACTCTATATTTTGATGGTGCAAACAATTGATCAACGTTTACCTGTTCCACTCCATTAATTTATAGACCTCTATCATATCTCCCCTCAGCCATCTCTTCCAGGCTGAAGAGCCCTAACCCTTTTTAAACTCTCCTCATAGGGGTATCATTCCATCCCCCTTTACCATTTTGGTGGCTCTTCTCTGTACATTTTCTAATAACGCTATATCCTTTTTAAGATACGGTGACCAGAACTCACAATATTCAAGGGGCGGTCGCACCATGGAACGATACAGAGGCATTATAATATCTTTTGTTTTATTCTCCATTTCTTTCCTTATGATTCCTAGCATTCTATTTGCTTTCTTGGCTGCCGCTGCACACTAGGCAGAGGGTTTCAACAGGTTATCCACGATGACACCTAAATCTTTTTCTTGGATGGTGATTCCTAATGTGGAACCTTGCATCGTGTAACCATAGTTGAGTTGTTCTTTCCTAGATGCATAACTTTGCACTGTCTGCATTAAATTTCATCTGCCATTTGAACATCCAGTCTTCCAATTTATCAAGGTCCTCTTGCAATTTTTTTACAATCTTCTTGGCTTTAACAACTTTGAATAATTTTGTCTCATCTGCAAATTTGATTACCTCACTGGTTATTCCCATTTCCAGGTCATTTACGAATATGTTAAAAAGCAGTGGATCCAGCACAGATCTCTGGGGTACTCCACTATTCAATGGGAAAATTAGCCATTTAGACCTACCCTCTGCTTTCTATCTTTAACCAATTTCAGATTCATAATAGTACAACTGCCTCCTATCCCATGACTTTTTAATTTTGCCAAGAGTCTCTCATGAGGGATCTTGTCAGAAGCTTTCTGAAACACTTTATCAACCGACTCACCTTTATCTACCTGTTTATTCACACCTTCAAAAAAATATAACAGATTAGTAAGACAAGATCTTCCTTGATTAAAGCAATGACTATCTACATGTTCAGCAGTTTTGTTCTTTATAATGGTTTCTACCATTTTTCCTGCTATTGACATCAGGCTCACCATCTGTACTTTCCCAGATCACTCCGGAACCCTTTTTAAAATTGGCATTAGATTGGCCGTCCTCCACTCTTCGGGTATTACAGATTATTTTAATGATAGTTCACAGATTACTAATAGAAGGTCTGCAATCTCATATTTCATTTCTTTCAATACCCAAAAGAACACTGCAGAAATATTTCCTTACAGAATGAGTGGCAGATGAATAGTCTCCCAATGGAGATAGTAGCAACAAGGACTGTATCTAAATTCAAGAAAGCATGGGACAAATACAGAAGATCTCTAAAGGATAAAAAAGGGATTGTAGTAGTTGGTATTGAAGGGCAGATTGGATAGGCCATATAGTCTTTATCTGCCATCATGCTTCTATTGTACTATTCTATAGTTTGTACCTAGATATCAGAGTGTCCCACTGGTTGTGCTCCTTCCACCATGTCTCGGAGATACCAATCATATCTAACCTCTCATTTAGTGCTATATATTCTAACTCTCCCATCTTATTTTTAGACTTCTAGCATTTGCATACAAGTATTTTAGAGGCTGTACTTTTATTCATATTAATCTGGTTATCGGTAGGCAGCGGTAATTTCGAATCTTTAAGCTCTCTCTGCTCTGTACTTATGGGCAATTTGGGTTACTTTTGTCTTTATTGGAATCTCTCTGTCGATATGCCCTAGCTTAAATTTTTGGCTAGTATCCTTTTGAGGATACATTTTTCTGAACCATGCATTCTTGGGTGACCATGAACCATGCACTATCGACTTTCCCCTATTATCTTGTTTAAAAGCTGCTCTCTTTTTTAAAGGTTAATGCCAGCAGCCTGGTTCCTTTCTGGTTAAGGCGAAGCCCATCCCTTTGGAAAAGCCCCTCCTTTCTCCAGAATGTTGCCCAGTTCCTAACAAATCCAAAACCCTTTTCCTTGAGACTCCAAAGCTCTGCCTGCCTTTTGGGTCCTGCGTGTGGAATGAAAGCATTTCGGAGAATGCTACCTTGGACGTTCTGGATTTCAGCTTCCTACCTAAAAGCCTAAATTTAGCCTCCAGAAACTCCCTACCACACATTCCTATGTCATCGGCCCCGACATGTACCAAGACAGCAGACTCCTCCCCAGTACTAAGACCTTGTCTAGGTGGTGCGTGAGGTCCGCTACCTTCGCACCAGGTAGGCATGTTACCAGGCAATCCTCACATCCACCAGCCACCCAGCTATCTACATGCCTAATGATCGAATCACCAACTATAACAGCTGTTCTAACCCTTCCCCCGTGGGCACATGGCCCTGGAGAAATCTCCTCGGTGCAAGGTTTTACATCACCTGGCGGACAGGTCCTAGTTACTGGATCACTTCCTGCCAACACCTAGGTGATGCTCTCCTGTCGCACGACCTCTCCCCTCCATGGCAACAGGGATGCTGCCAGACTGAAGGTGGGACTTTAGTACTACATCCCTGTAGGTCTTGTATATGTACCTCTCACATCTCTATAGGTCTCGTCTATGTACACTCAGAAGTGATGATGACTAGGAGGATTTTCAAATGGTTTATTAACATGGACTCAATGTGTTACAATCAGCATCATCTCTTCTAATTAAGTGGGAGTGAGAAGCTGAAGAAAACTGACCAGTGAGGTATCCTGTTAGAGTGAGGGGGACATAAGGACCTCAAACAAGAACATTCCTGAAATCACTTGTCCTCAACATACAGGGAGCTTTCATACATTGGAAAAACCTAGCTTGCCCTATTTTCCACAGCTTTCATTGTTCTCCCTTAAGGACCTGTTCATTTGGTTCCTTAAGGAGCTGTTTTAACTATCCCGAGTCTGGGATCCCTTCTCTTCAAAAGATTTATTTCCTCCCCTCAATGATTTGTAAGGACGCTTTGCAGAAAGCTGATACATCTCAGGCAGAGGTGCCTTCTGACTCCTTGGACTTGGGGAACCTGTCTGAGTTGTTAAAGCAGTCTACCGAGGTGGTTAAAGCCCTTGCTACTTTATTGGTATCCTTTGTATTTCTTCAGGATAAGGAAGCGTTATTACAAATGTATTAAAAAAAATCTGATGTTTCTTCTTTGGGGGTTAGGGTATAGATCTTCCCAGATGTGTCCAGGTGGACTCAATCTAGGAGGAAAAAATTTCTGGAACGCCGCACTGAGATTTTAGCTTTGGATGCGAGTTTCCAGTTGAGATTTCCTTGTAAATATGTACTTGGGAATCAGAAAAAGATTTTTCATTTCTTCGAGCCATCTCAACTGTGTTTTTCCTTAGATGCTAAGCAATGGTGAATTCACCTTATGGTAATATTGTAGGTTTTATAAGTTGTATTAACTTTACATCCTACTTTTTCTTTTTAATATTTTTCTTTGTTTGTAACCGTTCTCTTACGGTGTATATTGTTCTTGAATCCTCCCTTTTCTTTCTTGTTCTATTGTGGACTCTAGAATACTGTCATGTTATTGATAGCTTTATGTTCTTTTGTGCTTATTTTTTTGCATGTGCATGAAGATTGTGATATTCTTTATCCAAGGTTCTTGGTTTATTGTAAAATTTAATTAAATATAAAATTAAAAAAGGAAAAACCTAACTTGCCCTAATGAATTCTCAGCTACTGAATTAGCAGCCCATAAATCACATCTATACAGAGATATGCACACCAAAGAAAGCGTAGTTACTCACCCGTGACAGGTGATTTCCAGGGACAGCAGGAATCAGTCCTCACATAGCCAATCCTGACTCTGAAGGTATGGCAGCAGAGTTCCTAGAGAAATCATCCTGAATTTCTCTTTGAACAGGAATTTGTTCAATTCTCTGAGGTCCAAAATAGGTCTGTATCCCCCTGTTTTCTTCAGAAGAAGGAAACAGGGGGAGTAAAACCCTGTACCCTGTTGATGAATGGGTACTTCTTCTATTGCCCCTTGTGCAAGAAGTATGGTGACCTCTTGATCTAACAGGTTGATGAGAGAAGTCTGAGAATTGAACTGTTTTACTATTGTGGAAGGGGGCATGCTCAAGAAATGAAGCTTGTACCCCTCTTTTATGATGGAGTGTCCAATGCTCTGCTGTTATCTGCCCCCATCTTGGGGCAAAGTGACATAACCTTCCTGGAATGGTGGAAGGCTCTGGCCCATTTAGAGCCAGGAAGTCTAAGTTCTCTAGATGCAAGTCAAAGGCCTTGTGGAGGCTGAGACTGCTGAGGCGGTTGAGGCTTAGCAGTCTTTGCTTTTCTTTGCTTGGATGGTTGCTGACCCTTCCGGACAGGTTGACCTGCAGAGCGTCCCTGCTGGGAATAAGCAGGATAAAACCTTTTCTTTTTGGAAAAGAATGTTTATTTGAAAGATTTCTTTCTTGCAGGATCAGCTGTGCCCTTGGATAGTCTGACCAAGGTGGAGTTGTCAGCATCCAACTCATTGACCTTTTCTTGCCAATCTTTGCCAAACAGGTTCCCAACAGTACAAGGAATATTGCCCAATTTGTCTTGTACTCAGAGCTCCAAATCAGATGCCTGGAGCCAGGCAATTCTACGTGCACCTATGGCAATGGCAGAGGTTCTGCTTATACACTCAAAACAGTCAAAAGCTGCACAGTTGACAAATTTGGAAACATCCTGGGCATGTTTGACTAATGTGAGAAAAACCTGTCTCCTTATCCTCAGGAAGACGAGGACTCAAAACCTCTAAATCTCCTGTGATTTCCTTCAGGAACATTCCCATATATAAAATATAAGAACTGATCCTGGCAGAAAGCATGGAAGCTTGGAAGGTACGACGTCCAAAAGCATCCAAGGTTCTGCACTCACGTCCTGGGGGATTAGAGGCATGTCTCTTTGCACTCCTGATCCTTCTCATAGCTGACTCCACTACAATAGAGTGGTGAGGGAGCTGAGCTTTTTGGAAACCAGGACAAGGAGGGACTCGATACATAGTGTCAAGTCTACGAGAATGAGGAGAGGTGGTAAGAGGGGTCTCCCACATTCTGGGCATGAGATCATGCAAGATCTCATGGATGGGCAAAGTAGCTGCCTCTTTAGGAGCTTTGGGATATTGTAAAATTTCAAGCTCCTTTGCTCTGGGCTCTGTTTCAGGAGCCACAGTAATGGAGGGACCCCGAGCCACCTCCCTGATGAAATCCTGGAAGGAGATATCTTCTGGAGGAGACATCCTGCGTTTAGGGGAGGAGGGCTCCTCCGGAAGAAGTGCTCCGGTATCGACAGAACTGTCAGAAACCTCAGATTCCTCTGAGGACTCGAAGTACCTTCTGTCCGGATGCTTTTGTAGAGTCCGATACCCGTACCGACCGAAGTCGGTACCAGGGGGAATCGGTACCAGTGTATTGGTACCGGAGGGCATCGGGTGATTGGGTGCTGGCAATGCAGACACCGATGTTGATGCTATCGGTACCGGTACAGATACTGGTGCCGGAGTCGGTACTGGTACCGGCTGAACTGTCTGACGCAGTTCCGAGGGTGTCGATGCCGCAAGGAGAGCCGCCAGACTGCGTTCAATAGCAGCCGATGCCTGGATGTCGGTACCAGAGAAGACAGTCGGTACCCCAGAGCATGGCACCAGTAGTTCTGCCGAGGTCAAGGCCTCAAGAACATCCTGGAGCCCCGATAATGCTTTGGAAGCCGAAGCCTCCCGCCGGGGCAATTTTGCCAGTGCAGAATCCTCAAGGGCAACGCCAGAGGTATCTCGGTGCTTAGACGGAGATCTACCCCCTCTGAGGACCGGCTGGACTTATGTTTAGTTACCTGAAATCCATGGGAGGAAGAGGAAGCCCTGGAAGACGTCGATGCCACCGAAGCTGCATCAGAGGGAAACAGGGTACTGAGCTTAGCAGCTTGGTTCTGCCGACCTCTTTTAGATATCATGGCACAGGACATACAATCCGTGATAGAGTGGTCAGGACCTAAACATTTCAGACACCATTCATGGGTGTCGGCGACGGAGATGGTACCGCCACACTTGGTGCACTTTTTGAAACCTGAAGCAGGTATCTCCATTGCAGGAAAAATGTTTGGGCCTAAGGCCCAAAATGGCGCATGCACCTGGGAAAAATAAAGTTATATATATATATATATTTATTTTTTTTTTTTTTTTAAAGAACAGAAATAAAGAAAGAAAAACTGGCGGTACTGGTAAAGTGTCGAGGAAGGCAGACGCAACCTCAAAAAAAGAAAGTAATAAGGAAGAATTTTCTGCGTTGACAGGAATACGACCTGCTGGCTCCGCAGAAAACAAAGAACTGGAGAGAGGCAGTTGGGAAAGGCGGGAAGGCAGCACGCAGGCGCTGTGGGATGCTCCCAAAAGCTTTCTAATTGGACGCTGGGGAGTGTTCCCACGCAGGCTTTGTCGGTACCGATGATACCCATATGTGAAGACTATATTCCTGCTTGTTCCTGGAGATAAGGACAATGCCTTCTTGTAATCGAGTGTGTACAGGGAGGTCTCTGCCCTGAAGTCGTGAGGCTTGGGAAAGAAGGTGGGGAGCATCACCTCTTGATTGAGGTGGAAAGCAGAGACCACATTTGGTAGGAACTTGGGGTGGGTCTGAAGGACCACTCTGTTCTTGTGAAACCTGGTGTAGGGCACATGGGCCACCAGCACCTGCAGCTTGCTGATCCATCGGGCTGAGGTGAGCGCCACCAGGAAAACGACCTTCCAAGACAAATATTTAAGACGGCATGTCGCCAAAGGCTCAGCACCACATTTAAGTCCCATGCCACTGGCGGTGGGCGGACTGGGGGCCAGGACAGGAGTCGTCCTCTCATGAAATGGCCCACCAGTGGGTGTACCTAAACGGCCGAGCCGTCGACAGGATGGTGGTGCACCCTGAACACGTTGAACTTTAGGTTGGCTCCAGAGAGATGCAAGAGATATCACAAGATGTCTTGCGCTAAAAGCAAGACAAAGGGTTTAGATCACCGTCTGTGCACCAGACAGAGAACATGTGCCATTTACTGCATGGAGTCCTTATGCAAAGCTAGCAGGACATCCTCCACCTCCCGTGAGAGGGGAAGTGTGCGATGGCTAACCTCTCAGCATCCAAGCCATCAGAGTGAAGGACTGGAAGTTGGGGTGCAAAAGCATCCCATTCTCCTGCGACAGTAGGCCCAAGGAGTTCCCCAGCGGCAGCGGGTCCCTCTGAGATAACTGAAGAAGCAAGGGGACCAGGGCTGCCTGGGAGCAATGAGGATGATGGAGGCCGCCTCCGCTTGAACCAGGGGTCTCAAACACGCGGCCCGCGGGCCGCATGCGGCCCGCGAGAGCATCTTGTGCGGCCCGCGAAGCACCGGCGAGTAAAAACTTGCCGCCGCAGTATTAAGCGTCCCGCGGGCCCCTCTGCCTGGTCCTCTCCTCCCTGCAGTATCAGCTCCAAAAGCGGCGGCTTTCAGAGCCGCGAAGAGAGAGAGTTTCTCTCGCGCGGTTCTGAAGAGCAGCGAGAGAGTCTTCAGAACCGCGCGAGAGAAACTCTCTCTCTTCGCGGCTCTGAAAGCCGCCGCTTTTGGAGCTGATACTGCAGGGAGGAGAGGACTCTGCCAGGCAGAGGGGCCAGCGGGACGCTTAATGCTACTGCGGCAGCAGCAGCAAATATTGGTTGAGCACAAGAGCCGGTGTAACAGTGTCCACTCACTTGACTGATCACTGCCGCTCTGCACAACATTTGTTCACTCAGTTTAAAGTGGTTTTGGATCATGTTGTGTGATTGGAACAGGGCACTGATTTAGACCAATTTCTTCTTCAACAGGAATAATTTTAGATTTATGATTTACAAACTACTTGACCCTCTGTCCTTAATTCTTCTGTGGAATGGAATGTGTTTTACTAAATAGGATGTATAATGGCTGCTGGTTTGATTGGCTCTGGGGGAATGTGATGTTTGTTTCGGATGGGTGCTAGATGAGATAATATGGCGGCAATGGTAGTTGAAGTTTACAGCGTCTTTTTCTCAATAGAATCTCAAGAACCATTTTAGATAGCCCCTGCTGTTTGACATGGCCCCTGAAGCATGCGAACTGCTGAAACACTGGTTTGTGGCCTGATTGGAATGTTGTTAAGGGAGCTGCCGTTAACACTGAGGCATCAAGTTCAATGAGATGCTAAGATAAGTTAAGCTATTGCTATATGGATATTTACTGACTTGATAAACGCATATCAATTGACGCAAAAGTTAAGCTTTGGACAAAGTGATAAAGAAATTGAAAAATGGTGTGTATATTTATAAGTAAAATGAACAAAAGACTTATGTTGGCCATTAAGCAGCAAATATACATTTTTTAAACATCTACCTTGGCTGATGGTGGGAGGGGGGTTAGGACTGGTAATGGGCTATGGGGGGGGGGGGGTTAGGACGGGAAATGGCCTATGAGGGGGTAACTGACAATGGGGTGATGGGGGTAACACTGAAAATGAGGTGATGGGAGGGGGTTAGGACTGGTAATGGGCTATGAGGGGTAAGACTGGAAGTGGGCTATGGGGGGTTAGGACTGGTAATGGGCTATGGGGGGGGGGCTAGGACTGGTAATGGCCTATGAGGGGGGTAACTAAAAATGGGGTGATGGGGGTAACACTGAAAATGGGGTGATGGGGGGTTAGGACTGGTAATGGGCTATGGGGGGGCTAGGACTGATAATGGGCTGGGGGGTCTGCTAGGACTGGAAATGGGCTGAGTGGAAGGGGGGCTTGAACTGCAAATGGCTGATGGGGAGGGGGGCTTGGAATGGAAATGGACTGTGAGGGGAGGGAGCTAGCACTGGAAATGGGCTGATGGGGGGGAGCTACGATTGGAAATGGGCTGATGGGGGGCTAGGACTGAAAATGGGCTGATGCAGTGACTAGAAGGGAGGGGGTGCTGTGTGGGACTGGAACTAGAAGGGAGCTGATGTTGGGGGAGGATTAGAATGGGATGGAGCTGGGAGAGTGAAATGGAGAGGGGAAAATATTTTGTGTGGGAGGGAAGACAAATCTACAGTTGGCCAGGTAAGTGGGGATTGAGGATGGAGGGATAAAATTTGAGTGGATGAAAATAGGAATGAGGAAAGAGCAAAAGGAGAAAGATTAATATGTTAAAGCAGATATAGAGGGAGAATGGAAAAAGCTAGAAGAGAGAAGAAAGGACAAATGGACAGCAGACGATGGAGAGTTAGCAGAAGGCACGAAGAAACCAGAAGAAAGTGGCTGGAACTGAAAAAAAAAATGCACAAAAGGTAGAAAAATATCTTTATTTTGAATTTATTAACTGGAATATGTCAGTTCTGGGAAATGTGCATCAATAACGTCTGCGCTTTGTTTAGTACAAGAGGAAATTAATTTATAGTTTTATTTCTACAGTGGTGTTGTACATTCCAAGTTTGGCTTTTGGGGTTCCCAGTTTAATTGTCTTGTTTCTAAATTTTGATTCCTTGTTTGGTGATGGTGTATTCTGCATGTGTAACTGAGCTGAGGTATTCTGTTTATGTAATTCCTATTTGACATTGCTACTTGTTCTCTGTCCCCAGTAGGTCATGTATTGTTATTCTCTGAAATGTATTGATTTAATATTTGCAGTGTTGCCTTTTGATAGGTAGGGTATGGTGCTTTGTGAGTCCTGGTAGTGCTGTTAGGATATGGCGGGTTTGCTATGGGTTCTAAATGGGCAGTGTTTGTTTGTAGTAGTTCCTAATGTGCCTGGCGGTTGGCACTGGATTATAGTAATGTAGAAATATTTTAGTCTTTCTTTATTCATGCACTCATTAAGAGGCATGTTTACTAAAAGTTAGGGTGTGGTAACATTATGCAAATATTTATGCAAATGAGGTTCCTTATGCAAATGAGGTCCCACGTCTCATGCGGCCCCCGGGTTATTTTACAAGTCCTCATTTGGCCCTCAAAGCAATTTGAGTTTGAGACCCCTGGCTTGAACCTTGAGGAGCGTCCGGGGAACCAGGGGTGTAGGTGGGAATGTGTACAGTGACCCCTGGGTACCAAGGAAGGGCCTCCGGGAACAGAAGCACAGTAGTTGCGCATTCTCCAGACTGACAAAAAGATCTATCTCTGGGGTCCCTCCTGTGGCGAAAGATCTCTCCGAGTACTGTCAGGTGCAGCTCCCATTCATGGGGTTGAAGTACTCTCCCTCAGATAGTCCGCCAGCACATTGTCCTGGCCCGGCAGGTAAACCGCTGGATGGCGAAGTTCTGCCTGACGGCAAAGTTACACAGGCGAACAGCTTCCCACAAAGGTGGTATGAACCCATTACCCCTTCTTGTTGAGGCAGTACATCGCTACCTGGTTGTCCATCTGGACTTGAACCACCTGACCTTTCAGGTAGTCCTGAAATACTCGAAGGGCAATGTATACCACTCTGAGGTCTAAATAGGTTGATCTGCAGAGCACTGTCTCCTGATGACCACAGGCCCCACGACTGCAGCTGATCGCAATGGGCCCTCCAGCCCAGTTTGGACGCGTCCATCGAGAGGACACGCTGAATAAGGGGTGCCCGGAAGGGCAGTCCAACTTGGAGATTGTGGAGGCTCTGCCACTAGTCAAGGGATACCACTAGAGTCGGTGTGGATCCTGTCTTCCAAGTGACTAGAAGACTGTGTCCACTGGGTGTAGAGCGTCCACTGGGCCTGCCACATTCAGAAGCAGGCAAAGGGTGTGACGTGGACAGTAGAGGTCATGTGCCCAAGCAGGCAGAGCATCTGTCTGGCCATCACCACCGAGCAGCCCTAACCTTCCCTGGCCAGGGCGGAGAGGCACAGTGCACGATCCTTCAGCAAGAAGGCCTGTGCCTGGGTGGAGCCCAGAAGAATGGCAATTAATTCTAATAGCTGGGCTGGTAGCAAGTGTGATTTTGGGAAATTGACCACAAACCCGAGCCACTGTAGCAGTCCTATGGTGTGCTGCGCAGCATTGCGCACCTCCTCCAGCAAGATGGCCTTGATGAGCCAGTCGTTCAGGCAGGGGAAGACAAAGACCCCTAGAAGATGGAGGCGGGCAGCAATGACCACTAGGCACCCGGTGAATACCCGAGGGGCCGAAGCTAGGCCGAAGGGGAGCACCCTGTATTGATAGTGGCGTCCGCCTACAACAAAAGAGTAGTTACTCACCTGTAACAGGTGTTCTCCAGGAGCAGCAGGAATCAGTCCTCACATATGGGTGACGTCGGCGTCAACGGAGCCCTCGTGCGGAGCATTTCCCCAACTTTTAAAGAAAGCCTTTGGGAATGCAGCGCGCATGCGCGGTCCCCTTCCTGCCCAAGGGTGCCATCTTGCTCAGTCTGATGACATAGCTAAAAGACAGCAAAAAACAGAAAATAAATCATAGGATTGCAACTCCAAGGGGAGGAGGGAGGGTCGTGAGGACTGATTCCTGCTGCTCCTGGAGAGCACCTGTTACAGGTGAGCAACTACTCTTTCTCCAGGACCAAGCAGCAAGTCAGTCCTCACATATGGGACTCCCCAGCTGTAGGCTACAGAGAACCCAAAGCTGAAAAATAAGCTCCCTCTAGAGCCTCAGCATGCGTGATAAGAATCTTCTCTGAGAACGCCCCCGAACGGTAGCCCAACACAAGAGCCGGAGGGTGGGAGTTGCCTATACCTCAAAGAGATTACGGAGTACCGCCTGTCCGAAAGCACTGTCCCTGCAGGACTCCCTCTCGAGGCAGTAATGGGCCGCAAAAGTCTGGCTTGAAGACCAAGTAGCGGCCTGGCAGATGTCTGCCAACGGAACAGAGCGGAGATGAGCTACTGATGCAGCCTTCGCCCTGACACGGTGGGCTGTGACTCGACCCTGCAAGAGGAGGCCGGTTGCCC
The DNA here is from genome assembly GCA_033557465.1 of Ichthyophis bannanicus. NCBI lineage: Eukaryota > Metazoa > Chordata > Amphibia > Gymnophiona > Ichthyophiidae > Ichthyophis > Ichthyophis bannanicus. The sequence goes on from CM066044.1 coordinate 255,058,320, forward strand.
TGTATGCCCAGGCGATATAGTCTGCTACCCAAATGGACAGGGTACGCTTGGAAGAAGAAGTGGATGGATGTCCAAAAGGATCATCTTCTGGATTCCGACTGATTAGTAATTATAAGAAAAGGAGGTAAATTATAAGCTGCAGAGTGTATAGCTAACCTTTAGCAATGAGAGACGCTAGCCAGTTGGAATATATTTGTAAATGAAACAGTGGGATAAAGTTGGAAGTGTCATTGTAAAATAACGCTTGGGCTATTGAGTATAACTGTGGTATTTTAATTTAATATGTTTGGAGTATTTGATTTTGCCTCTATTAGTATCGTGGATATTAAACTTGAGAAGGCACTATAAATAAAATTTTATGAGAAGCTTTTGCCTTATGAGAAGTTTTGCTTTTATGAATATCGTGAAATTTGAGGAAACATAAGAAGCTATAACAAATAAATTTCATGAGAAATTTTAATTAGTTTTCCTTGCAATAGTATGATATTAGTAGTCTTTAATGCAATAATCGGTTTTCTTTGATCGTTTTTTTTTTTTTAATTTCAGTCCCGGGTTTTGTAATGAGGTGATATGTGCAAACCGATAGAAGGCGGTATGGCAACAGATAGAGATGATCAAAAATTTCAATTGATTGTAGATCTATTGAAATAAGCGCCATTTATATCAGTAAATATTAACATGAGAATATACATATGAATGGTTATCTCGGGCGTTTAAGGTTCTCAAATAGATGATGAAACGAATGGTTCTCTTATGAAGTAATGTTGGTACGATTAGTTTTTAATTTTAAACGTTGGATATATATTTATAGTTTTATCCCTTTTTTTAAATGCTAATTTTTTTATATACCCCCTTGTCATAACGATATCACTAATAATTTTATTTTTTTAATTCTACAATGAGAAATTGTAGGGGTTTAATATTTTAAGATGATGATATTAAAAGTGTTTTAAATGACAAATAGATCAATTCAGACACTCACTCCTGCTCCTGTGTATCGATCACCAGTGTGATAATGTAGTAATCTCTTCTTCCTTTTTTCAGTGCACAGAACAACCAAACTGACTTTATCTAACAACTAAGGTATAGACAGAGGAAGTAATGTTTACACACCCTTTCATATGTTCACAATTCATCTTTTATTATTTATTGAGTATGTTTAATTTTATTTCATATTTAAGGTATGTGTATGTTTTTAATGGCTTTTTAGTTTATATGCTCTTATTATTTTTATCATTTTCATATGATTTTTATTAATTCAGTACTTTTTATGTAAATGAGATTAACATGATTGTACAATCTGGAGCTTTATAATTCTTATATTTATTGGTTTTATGAAGTTTATGTTTGTGTATTTATGAATCTAGCACGCCCGAATCCCCTGATGAAGTGAAATCGAAACACGGCCTGTGTCGGGCTATTTGGGTTTAATGCAATCAATCAAGTTTTCAAATTTCTAATAAAGTAATCCTTCTTGTTAAACCACGTATTTGGACAGGGTACGCTTGGAGACAGGTAACCCCAAGCTTATTAGGGTCAAAAGATATGAAGAGCTGAACAGCCCTTTGATGCCCCTGTGTCCGGTCAATGTAGAAAGACAATGCCCTCCTACAGTCCAGGGTATGGAAGACCATTTCAGCCCGGCAGGCATGCGGTCTGGGAAAGAAGGTCGGAAGAACCACCTCTTGATTGAGGTGGAAGGAGGAGACAACCTTTGGAAGGAACTTAGGATGAGTCCGTAAGACCACCCTGTTCCTACTGAACCGTTGTGTACGGTCTATCAGAAACCAGAGCCTGTAGTTCACTCACATGCCTGGCCGAGGTAAGACCACCAAGAACAACGCCTTCCAGGAAAGGAAGTGTAAATGACAGGTAGCCATTAACTCAAACGGTGGGCGAGTAAGTTGTTGCAAGACCACATTCAAATCCCACTCAGGAGCTGGTGGACGAATCGGCGGCTTGAGCAAAAGCAGGCCTCTGAGGAAGCGGGCCATTAAGGGGTGGACCGACAGAGACTGGCCCTCCACCGGCGAGTGGTGCGCTCACAGAGCACTGAGGTGGACCCGAACAGAATTGGATTTAAGGCCTAGGTCTGACAGGTGAGGCAGATACTGCAGCACCACTGGCACCAGGCACGTAAAGGGATCCTCCTGGCACTGAGCACACCAGATGGCGAACCTACGCCACTTGAGGGCATATGATTTCCGAGTGGACTGCCTCCTAGAGGCCAAAACCACCTCTTCCACTTCCTTAGGTAGAAGTAAGGGGGCTAGAACTACCCTTTCAGCAGCCAGGCCATCAGATTGAGGGACTGGAGGTTGGGGTGCAGGAGAGATCCCTGATCCTGAGACAGGAGATCGGGTTGCACCCCCAGAGGGAGTGGAGTGTCCACCGCCAATTGCAAAAGGAGTGGAAACCACAGTTGCCTCGGTCATCTGGGGGCTACCAGGATCAGCGAGGCTTTGTCCCGAAGGACCTTGAATAGGGTTTGGGCCACTAGAGGCGTTGGAGGAAACGCATACAGCAGGCCTGTAGACCAAGAGATTAGGAAGGCATCTGCTGCTATTCGCAGAGGATGCGGTTGTCTGGAACAGAACCTGGGCAGCTGACGGTTCAGTGGACTGGCAAAGAGATCGCAAAGAGATCGATGGTTGGGAGACCCCATTTTAGGAAGATCTGCTGGACCACTAGTGGAGTCATTTGCCACTCGTGAGGCTGTAGAATCCTGCTCAACCTGTCTGCCAGGTAATTTTCTTGGCCAGGTAGATAAACTGCCTTGAGAAACATGCCTTGCTTGACTGCCAAGGCACACAGGGCCTGTGCCTCCTGACACAGAAGCCTGGATCCTGTGCCTCTCTGTTTGTTCACATAGAACATTGCTACTTGGTTGTCTGTTTGAATTAAAACAGACTGGTGAGCGAGGACATGAGAGAACGTCTGTAGAGCCAAGCGAATAGCTTACAACTCCAACAGATTGATTTGCTGTGTGGCCTCCCAAGGGGACCAGAGGCCCTGAGTGCATGCCCCCTGGCAATGTGCACCCCAACCCTGAAGAGAAGCATCGGTTATCAGCACCTGTGTGTGTGGCGGTGCCTAGAAAGGCACCCCTTTGACCAGGTTGGGGAGATGCAGCCACCACTGCAGGGAGGCCGCTAGAAGGTTGGACACTCTTACTTTGTCTCTTAAGTCTCCTGTGGCCTGTATCCACTGAGCTCTGAGGCACCATTGAGCAGGCCGCATATGCAGACGAGCATTTGGAGTTACATGGACCGTGGATGCAATGTGGCCCAGAAGCCTCAGGAAATGTCTGGCAGAGACCAGAGATCCCCTGTGAAACTGCCTGGCCAGAGCCATCAGTCTGTGAGTCCTGTTCTCAGGCAAATAAGACATTGCTTGTAAGGTATCCAACCTTGCCCCTATGAACTCTACGTCTTGTGAGGGGAGCAAAGTGGACTTTGCGAAGTTTATGACGAAGCACAGGTGCTGGAGAAGAGAGACAGTACGAAGAGTGGCTTGTCTTGCCTCCTGTGGAGACTGACCCCTGATGAGTCAGTCGTCCAGGTATGGAAAGACAAAGATGCCCTGGTTTCTGAGATAGGCCGCCACCACCGCCAGGCATTTGGTGAAAACCCTGGGTGCGGAGGTTAGGCCAAATGGAAGTACTCTGTACTGAAAGCACAGTTACTTACCTGTAACAGGTGATCTCTGGGAACAGCAGGAATAAGTCTTCACATATGGGTACATCGGTACCGACGGAGCCTGCGCGGGAACGCTCCCCAGCTTCCCAAAAAGGAAAGCTTTTGGGAGCATCCCACAGCGCCTGCGTGCTGCCTTCCCGCCTTTCCTAACCGCCTCTCCTCAGTTCGAGTTTTAAGCTGAGACAAAGAGAGAGAGAGGAAAGGAAAGATAGATAGAGAGATACAACTCCTAGGGGAGGTGGGTGGGATGTGAAGACTTATTCCTGCTGTTCCCAGAGATCACTCTACATAGTGATCTCTGGGAACAGCAGGACTATGTAAACATAGTTTCACTCTACATAGTTATCCCTGTTACTCCATGTTATATATTCCCCTGTTCTCTGTAAACTCAATGTTGCCTGTATGCATTGCAGTATATTTTGTTCAATGTACACCGCGCTGATTTTAATAGCGCGGTATAGAAGAGATGTTAAATAAATAAAATAAATAAATCACCTGTTACAGGTAAGTAACTGTGCTATCTCCAGGAACAAGCAGGAATGAGTCTTCACATATGGGGACTCCCTAGCTAGAGATGCCTGGGAGATCCCTCAGGTTATGAGACCCTGGGAAGGGCTCTACCTCCTTCTATGGATCTCAGGCATACATTCTGGGAAGGAGAGCAGGAGTTGATTAAGAATGGAACAGGTGTTTGAGAACAGCCTGACCAAACAAGGCATCCCGGCAGGAGTCCTTGTCCAAGCAGTAATGGGCTGTGAAGGTATGAACGGAGGCCCAGGTGGCCGCTCGACAGATCTGGTCGATGGACACAGAATTTAGATGAGCCATAGAGGTGGCCATGGCCCTCACATTATGAGCTGTGACATGGCTCTCCAGAGAAAGGTTCTTACTCTAGTAGGCGTAAGAAATACACTGAGCAATCCAATTGGACAGTGTCCTCTTAGAGACTGGAAGTCCCAAATGAGAGGGATCAAAAGCAACAAAGAGTTGAGAAGACTTTCTATGTTGCTGCGTCCTTTGTAAGTAAAAAGCAAGAGCTCTCTTACAATCTAGAGTATGAAGATTTCTCTCTGCACTTGATGCATGAGGAGCTGGAAAAAAGACAGGTAAGTATACCTCTTGATTAAGATGAAAAGGTGAGACCACTTTAGGCATAAAGTGAGGATTGGTCCTAAGGACTACCTTATCATGATGGAACCTTGTAAAAGGTGGATTAGCCACTAAGGCCTGCAGTTCACTGATGCGGCGAGCTGAGGTGACTGCAATGAGGAAAATAACCTTCCAGGAAAGAAATTTCAAGGAGGTGGTGGCTAAGGGTTCAAAAGGTGGCTTCATAAGCTGACCAAGAACCAGATTTAAGTCCCATGCCACCGGAGGAGGTCTAATGGGAGCTTTAGTTAAAGTGAGGCCTCTCATGAATCTTGCAATAAGAGGATGAGAGGAAATAGGTTGTCCATTGATAGGTTTAAGAGACGCTGCAATAGCACTCAAATGGACCCTTACTGAATTCGTCTTAAGACCTGCATTGGAAAGATGCAGGAGATATTCCAATAGAGAATTCAAGGGTAGTGCTAGAGGGTCAAGACCCTTCTCAGTACACCAAATGGAAAACCTTTTCCATTTAAAAGCATAGGAACGTCTAGTAGAAGGTTTTCTGGAAGCATGGAGGATATCCCTCACTTGCTGAGAGAGATTCCAACCTTGAAGGTCTAGGCCTTCAGTAACCAGGCTCTGAAGTGAAGGGACTTGGGGTTTGGGTGCCACAGAGTCCCCTCCTCCTGGGACAGAAGGTCTGGAGCAGCCCCCATGTCCAGGGAGGGGGCTTGAGAGAGATGCAGAAGTAGAGGGTACCACATTTGGCGTGGCCAGCGTGAAGCTATGAGGATCATAGATCCTTGATCCCTCTGGAGTTTGAACAGAGTCCTGGGAATCAAGGGAATGGGTGGAAAGGCATACAGGAAGCCTTGACCCCAGTGAAGGAGGAAGGCATCCCTGGCCTGAACTCCCTGACACGGAATTCTGGAACAGAACCGGGGAAGTATGGCATTCCAACGGACTTGCAAAGAGGTCTATGTCCGGGGTTCCCCATTCTTGGAAGATTCTGAGTACCTGGTACATGTGCAGGGACCATTCGTGTGGAAGCAGAACTCGACTGAGTCTGTCTGCCCAAGAGTTTTGGATTCCTGGGAGGTATACAGCCAGGAGATGTATTTGATGCTCTCTGGTGAAGGCCCACAATCTTAGAGCTTCGTTGCAAAGCGACAGAGAGCCAGTTCCTCCTTGCCTGTTTATGTAAAACATGGCTACTTGATTGTCCGTATGAATGAGGACTGTCTTGTAGCTTAGGAGGGTATGAAAGACCTTGAGAGTCCAGAAAAACTGCTCGAAGCTCCAAGAAGTTGATATGAAGAGAGGTCTCCTGTGGAGACCAAGTGCCCTGAGTGGAGAGGTCTTGTAGATGAGCTCCCCAACCTGTTTGGGAGGCATCTGTTGTGAGGGTTGCCTGTGGCAACAACTGTTGGAAGGGGGACCCCAGCAACAGATTTTTGGTGGACATCCATCACTGGAGAGACCAAAAGAGACGTTTGGAGGTTGCTATTTGGTCTGAGAGAGCTCCTGATGCTTGAGTCCACTGGGTGGACAAAGTCCATTGAGCTGCTCTCATGTGAAGGCGAGCATAAGGTACCACATGCACTGTGGATGTCATGTGGCCTAGCAGATGTAGCATCTCACGGGCAGTTAAGTGATTTCTTGACTGAATCTGGGAGGCTAACTGCACTAGATGTTGGCAACGGGCCTGGGGAAGGTAGGCCCTTGCAGTGGTAGTATCCAACCAGGCCCCTATGAACTCTAGGGACTGGGTAGGGGTAAGCTGGGACTTTGGGAGGTTTACCACAAGTCCCAGATATTGCAGGATGCTCCTTGTGCAGTCCAGGGAAGTCTGGGCTTCTCACTGAGATGGAGCTCGGATGAGCCAGTCGTCCAGGTATGGGAATACAAATATTCCCAGAGTGCATAGAAATGTAGCTACTATTGCCATGCATTTGGTGAACACTCTTGGAGCAGAGGCCAGACCGAAAGGAAGCACCCTGTATTGGTAATGTTTTCCTTGAAAAAGAAAACCGAGGAACCTTCTGTGAGATGGATGGATGAGGACATGTGTGTACGCATCCTTGAGATCTAGAGAACAAAGCCAATCCTGACTCTGGAGGTATGGAAGGAGAGTGCCTAGAGAACGCATCTTGAATTTCTCCTTGCATAGAAATTTGTTCAATTCCCTGAGATCTAATATGGGTCTGTAGCCCCCTGTTTTCTTTGGAATCAGAAAATAGGGGGAGTAAAACCCTGACCCTTGTTGAAGAAGAGGTACTTCTTCTATTGCCCCCCTTGGGCAAGAAGGGTAGCTACCTCCTGACCTAAAAGGTCGAGAAGAGATGTTGGAGAATTGAAGTGTCTCACCATGGTGTAAGGAGGAAGGTTTGAGAAATGAAGCTTGTAGCCCTCCCTTATGATGGAGAGGGTCCACTGCTCTGATGTAATTTGCTCCCATCTGGGAGCAAAATGAGCTAACCTTCCTGGAATGGTGAGAGGTTCTGGCTGCTTTAGAGCCAGAAAGGCTAAGTTCTCTAGCATCAAGTCAAAAATCCTGAGGTGGTTGAGTCTGCTGAGTTGCAGCAGCCCCTGTAGACTTAGGCCTGGCCTGCTTAGGTTGCTGACGCTTAGTGGTAAAGCGACCTGTAGATGATTGTTGGCCAATAGTAGAAGGGAATCTGCCCTTTTTGAAAAAAGACTTCTTGAAAGGTTTTTTCTTGGCAGGAATGGAGGTTGACTTTGAAAGTCTATCCAAAGCAGAATTTTCTGCATCCATTTGAGTGGCTTTTATTTGCCATTCTTTGCTAAACAGGTTTTCACCTGTACAGGGAAGATTTCCTAAGCCATCCTGGATCCAAGGTTCTAAATCAGAAGCTTGGAGCCAAGCAATTCTGCGAGCAGCTATGGCAATGGCCGAAGTTCTGCTGGCACCTTCAAAGGAGTCAAAAGCTGCACGGTTGGAAAACTTTGAAATGTCTTGAGTATGCTTAAGCCAAGTAAGGAATTCTTCCCTTTTATCCTCTGGAACAAAAGGGAGGAAAGTGTGCAGTTTATCTGCAACTTCTTTTAGAAACATACCCATGTAAAGACTATAGGAGTTGATTCTGGCAATAAGCATACTGGCTTGGAAGATTTTCCTACCAAACGCATCCAAGGTCCTACATTCTCTTCCTGGGGGGGCAGAGGAGTGTCTTTTTGCACTCTTTATCCTCTTCATAACTGACTGCACCACGATAGAATAGTGAGGAAGCTGTGTTTTATGAAAACCAGGACAAGGAGGGACACGGTACATAGTGTCCAATCTTCGAGAATGAGGAGAGATGGTGAGAGGAGTCTCCCATAAGTCAATCATGTGCTCATAAAGAATCTCATGAATTGGCAAGGTGACTGCCTCCTTAGGAGCCTTAGAATAACCCAAAATATCCAATTTTTTAGCTCTAGGCTCTGACTCAGAGGTTACTGAAATAGAGAGTCCTTTAGCTACTTCTCTTATGAAGTCTTGAAAGGACAAGTCCTCTGGAGGAGACATCCTTCTTTTTGGAGAAGAAGGATCCTCAGGAAGAGTTATAGATACTTCAGGAGACTCCTCTGATGTATCAGAATCTTCAGAGGAATCAAAGTATCACCTGTCAGGGTGTTCTTCTAAAGCTCGATAAGCGTATCGGTACCGATAGCATCCCTGGACAGGGAACCGCTGCAGTCGGCATCCTGGTTGATGTCGATGCAGTCGGTACCGGTACCGGCGCTGGTGCCGGTACCGGAGCTGATACCGACAACGGGTTTTGTTGTGGTATCAGCGGCGTCGCAGCTTGAATGAAGGCCGAGATAGCCTGCTGCATGGACAGAACATTCTGATCCATCGACGCCATGAATGTCTGGAATTCGGTACCGGAAGGTTGCGCCGGTAACCCAGAGCATTCTAACAGGTGATCGGTCGAGGCCGTGCCATCGATGTCAACCTGTAACCCCATAGGATGAGCTTTGGAAGCCGGAGCTTCCCGCCGGGGTTGTTTTGCCGGTGCAGGATCCTCGAGGGCAAGCCCGGAGGCATCTCGATGCTTGGAAGGAGATTTACCCTTCGAGGACCGGCTGGATTTATGTTTGGTTACCTGAGATCCATGGGAGGAAGTAGAGGCCCTGGAAGACGCCGATGCTACTGAAGCTGCATCAGAGGGAAACAGCACATGGAGCTTAGCTGCTCGGTTATGTAAACCTCGTTTAGACATCAAGGAGCAGGACGGACAATCCAGAATGGAGTGGTCAGGACCCAAACATTTAAGACACCATTCATGGGTGTCGGTGACAGAAATAGTACCGCTGCACTTAGTGCATTTTTTAAACCCGGAGGCTGGTTTTTCCATGAGGAAATTTACTCGTGAGGCCTAAGGCCCAAGAGAAAAAACACTCTAAGTGAGGGAAAAAAGTGTTATATATTTTTTTTTAAAGAAAAGAAAGAAAGACCGGCGGTACCGGTCCGACGTCGGGGAAGGCAGACGCACGACCAAAGAAATAAAATAAAATAAAGAACTTCTTCAGCGGTGATAGGAACACGACCTGCTGGCTCCGCAGAAAAGAAGAACTGAGGAGAGGCATTAGGAAAGGTGGGAAGGCAGCGCGCAGGCGCTGTGGGATGCTCCCAAAAGCTTTCCTTTTTGGGAAGCTGGGGAGCGCTCCCGCGCAGGCTCCGTCGGTACCGACGTACCCATATGTGAAGACTCATTCCTGCTTGTTCCTGGAGATAATGCTTCCCTCCCACTACAAATCTGAGATATTGTCTGTGGTCTGGACGAATGAGGATGTGAGTATAAGCATCCTTTAGGTCTAAGGAGCATAGCCAATCTCCCTGCTGGAGGAAGGGCAGCAGTATTCCAAGGGTAAGCATCTTGAACTTTTCCCTCTCCAGGAACTTGTTGAGATTTCGCAGGTCCAGGATGGGTCTGAGGCCTCCTGTCCTTTTTGGTACCAGAAAGTACCTGGAATAGAAGCCTCAGCCTATCAGTTCCACCGCCTGCTCCTGTAGAAGACTTGCCAACTCCTGAAGGAGGAGGTTCCTGTGCAGAGGGAGTCTTGGAGGTTCCCCTGGAAAATAGGAGGGAGGTAACTGGTTGAAGTGGAGCATGTAGCCCTTTTGGACTATGCTCAGCACCCAGGTATCCCGTTATAGCTGACCATCTGTGGGCATACAGTGTCAGCCGGCCTCCTGTGCTGAGTGGAGCCAGCTGAGGGGGAGAGGCTATGCAATGGGAGTCAAAACCCCGCTCCCTGCTGTGCAGAGCCGGAGCTGGCGGCTTGGGGGTTTTCTGCCTACGGGGCCCATGCCCCTGCCCCTTGGCCTGCTGACCCTGTTGGGGAGCTGTAGAGGCCTGGAATTGAGGGTAGGATTTGTAGGCAGAGGCCTTCCTCAGGTAAAAGGGCTTTTTCCCCGAGCCCTTTTTCTGAGAAGGGGCAGAAGTCTTCCTGGGCAGCCTTGTCCTGGTGAGAGAGTCTCAGTCTCAATTTCTGCAGCCTTTTCAGCCATGGGTTTGCCAAAGAGGTTCTCACCCCAGCAAGGGACATCGACCAACTTGTCCTGTACCCATGGCTCGAGGTCCGATGACTGTAGCCAGGCCTGATGGCGTGCACCGATGCCGGCCGCTGTTACTCGGGCTGAAGCCTCAGAGCCATCATAGGCTGCTTGAGATATAAACTTCTAGCACTCCCGAATCCCCGATGACAAAGCCTTAAACCTCTGCAAAGGTTCCTCGGAGAGGCCAGCAGAGAACACGGCAATCTCCTTTGCCAGGTCTCGGAGGTACATGCCCATATACAGCCGGTAAGTCTGGACACGGCAAGCCAGCATAGAGCCCTGGAAGCACTTTCTACCGAGGGCATCCAGGTTCTGGGCCTCCCGGCCAGGGGGCACCAAGGAGTGCATCTTCTGACTCTTCAGACGATGCATGGCCGATTCCACAACCATGGAGTGGTGCGGTAGCTGTGCCTTCTGGAACCCAGGGCTCTTACAGACTCGATAAATGGAATCGACCCGTTAGCTGAGAACCGGCGCCGAGGCCGGTGCCTCCCACATACGGAAGAGCAGCCGTTCCAGCATCGGAGGAACCTGTACAGTAAAGGCCTCCTTTGGGGGAGAGTCATACTGGAGGGCCTCGAGCTTCTCAGCTTGAGGCTCCTCCTCGGGATCCACGGGGAAGGCCAAGGCTTTGGCCATGTCCCTCACGAAGTCCGAGAACCGGGTATCCTTCGGGGGGGGGGGGGGGACCTTCTCCGAGGCTTGGACTCCAGTGAGTCCGATGGGACGCATCGGGTCCGGAACATGTCCGGGGACTCCTCGTCCTCTGTCTCCCAGCCCAACCCCTCCGAGAAGGGGTCGGGCGGGCACCGATGCCATCCACCCCGACGCCGAGGGTACCGGCGTCGACGACCTCGATCCCATGCGGGAGGCCGAGGGGGACCTTGGCCGAGGGTCGACTTGAGACCGCATCGACTCGAGGATCGGCTCGGCCTCTGGGGTCAACTTGGACGTCGAGGTCCCGGTGGTCGGGGCAGATGCACCGGTCAGGCCGGCGATCAGCACCCGTTGCTGTTCCATGAAGGCAGCCAAGCTGCTCTCCAAGGCAGTCAACTCGAGTCCGAGCTCAGGAGACCCAGCAGCACCCGACTCGGGCCCTGACGGCATCAGGCCCGACGGCAGCTCCCCCGGAGGAGAGTCCACGAGGACAACAGTACTCACGTGACTCGGGGACTCCGGCTCCACACGAGGCATTTTGCCAGGCCTCTCCGGCTCCGAGGACCCGGGACAGCGTTCGGGGCTATGCGACCTGGCCCGCACGGGACCAAGAGCGTCCACCGATGCCGCCCTCGCGGGTTTCTTCTTCCTTTTGTGTTCCCGTGAGGGAGACCCCTGCTCAGAGGAGCCCCGATGATGCTCAGGGTCGAACTCCTGAGACGTCGAGGCCTCTGACGAAGTCCGGACCCGGCCGGACGCGGAGTCAGAGAAGATCCTTTCTCGCTGATGTTGACGGCTCCTCAGCGCCTTAGAGGACATTTTGCCACACGGCCCACAGATCATCAGGTCATGATCAGGCCCGAGGCACCAGAGGCAGCAGTCGTGTGTGTCGGTGAGAGACATCAGTTTCTTACACCGATCACACTTTTTAAACCCTTTGGCAGCCAACGGGGGAAAAAGGGCCCTTGCAAGGTCAAAAGACCGGGCTGCCAGTGAAAAAGAAAAAAATAGCGCGAACGCTAGACTCGAAGGACAAAAACCGAAAAAAGTAGCTCTGGGCTCAATACCGGTGTACCGTGCCCAGGCGGGAAAGGGAACTGGCGTCGAACCGCCAAAAAAAAAAAACATGCATCTTCGAAGGAAAAATCAACTTTTTAACCGGGTGACCAAGACACACGTTTGTCGGGCTCCGCGGAAAAAAGAAGACTGAGCAAGATGGCACCCTTGGGCGGGAAGCGGACCGCGCATGCACGCTGCATTCCCAAAGGCTTTCTTTGAAAGCTGGGGAAATGCTCTGCACGAGGGTTCCGTCAACGCCAACATCACCCATATGTGAGGACTGATTCCTGCTTGGTCCTGGAGAATTGGAGGTACTGATAGTGCCTTGGATGGATCACGATGTGATCTTTGATATCCAAGGAGCATAGACAATCTCCCTGCAGGAGATACTGCAGCAAGGTTCCAAAGGATACCATTTTGAACTTTTCCCTGACCAGGAAGCGGATGAGGTCCCACACATCCAGGATGTGTCGGAAGCCCCCTGTCTTTTTGGGCACAAATAGCAGGAGTAGAACCCCTGGCCCGGAGGGCCTGGGGGAACTGACTCTACCGTGTTATCCAGTTTGATAGGATTCTCTTGGAAACCAGTAATCCAAGATGACGGGTCAAAGGAGACGAAGATTTGTGAGGATTTGCAATGATATTTAGTGCAGTCAAGACAGAAAGAAAGCGCTCTCTTGCTATCAAAAGTATGTAACTTGGCTTCAGCCAGGATCCATGAGGTCTAGGGAAGAAAGATGGAAGTGAAATGGATTGGCTGAGACAGAAAGAGGTAACCACTTCTGGAAATAAATTGAGGGCGAGTCTGGAGAACAACCTTATAATGGAATCTTGTATATTGAAGCGTAGTCCACTAAAGCCTGTAATTCAATGACTCTACAGGCTGAAGTTAATGCAACGAGAAAAAGGACTTTCCAAGTTAGAACTTCAAAGGAGCCATTGCTAACGGCTCAAAGGGGTGCTGCAAGAGCTGTGCAAGAACAACATTTAGATCCCATGCTATAGGCGGAAGGCGCAAAAGTGGTTTTGTTAATAGAAGTCCCCATATGAACTGCGCCAATGAGTGAGAAGAAATTGGGTAATTTCCAATATGGGCAATGAGTATCGGAGATGGCACTCAAGTGAACTCTGACAGAATTAGCCTTGAGGCCAGATAAGGATAAATGTAGAAGTTATCGAAGCACGTGCTCTACTGTACAAGTGAAAGGATTCAGATTCCTCTGTGAGCACCAGAGGGAAAATTTGCACCATTTAAATGCATAGGAGCGCCTACTGGAGTTCTTTCTGTAAGGTAAGAGGACCTGCATGACATCCTCTGGGAGCTCTAGGTCTGAGAGGATGAAGCACACCGCAGGCAGGCCATCAAGCGAAGGGACTTGAGGCTGGGATGTAGGACTCCATGAGAGCAGGTTGGGAGCGAAGTCCAATCGGAGAAATGGAGCCTGAGCTAGGTGAAGTGGAAACCAAGGTTGTCTTGGCCAGAAAGGGGCAATCAGAAATCAGTGTCCCCTTGTCAGCCTGGAGTGTGAAAAGCATTTTCGGAAGGAGGTTATTATGGGCCATCATTCTGCAAAGAGGATTAAACTTCTGGGATATGATGAGGAAAAGGAGACATGAGAGGCCGACTGGCTATGCTCCTTAGAAAGGAGAAATCAAAAGCTCTGTGGAGGTTGAGTCTGTGGAGCAGGTTAGGACTTAGGAGTTTTAGGCTTCCTAGGCTGTCGGGGCCCTTGCTGTTTTTGCTGCGATTGCTGAGGATGGTAGGTGGAGTAAGAGTGGTATGGTGGGTAAAACCACCTCTTTGTAGTATAGAATGGCTTCTTTGTAGAAGGATGCTTCTTGGTAGAATCAGCAGTCTTCCTAGACAATCTTTTCATAGTCAGGTCATCAGTTTCAATTTCACCTGCCTTTTCTCACTACCTTTGACCAAACAAATTCTCACCACTGCAGGGGATGTTAATTAGTTTATCCTGCATCCACTGCTCTAGATCCAAGGCTTGCAGTGAAGCTGTTCTTCTAGCCCTTATACAAGCCTCTACTGTCCTGCTGGTGGCCTCAAAGACATCAAAAGCTGACCTTGTGAGGAATTTAGAAGCGTTCTGAGCATGGGCATCCAGGACTTGATGAGGGGTTTGCTTCTCAGATGGAAGAAGAACGGTGAACTTTTCAAAGTCTCTGAAAACATCCCTGAGGAACATTCCCATGAAGAGCATGTATCAGTTTACCCTAGAGGCCAGCGTGACTGTCTAAGGCAGGTTTTCCTACCGAAAGGATCAAGGGTTCTTGCCTCTCTGCCAGGAGGAACCGAAGAGTGGTTCTTCTGACTCTTTATCCTCCTCATAGCTAATTCTATCACCATGGAGTGGTGTGGTAGCTGTGACTTGGTGGAACCTTGTATAGGGTGTCCATGATGGCAGGAATTGTAAGAGCAGCTACCCACATCCTAGACATTAAATTCCTAAGGATACTGTGTATGGGAAGAGTTGCTGCCTCCTTCGGTGCAGAGGGATATTGTAGGATATCCAGGGTCTTCTGCCCTCGGTTCCATCTCCATCGACACCAAACCCCGAGGGCTGCAGCCATATCTTTAATAAAGTCCTGAAAGAACATGTCCTCGGGGGAAGAACAGCACAGTTCATACGGTGGTGAAGGGTCAAAGGGAATGTCCCTATGGGGATCGGATTAGACCGATTCCAGTTCTGAAACGGAGGAACCAGAATCTGAATCCGGCAGGAAGTCAAAGTAATCTTTGTCTGTTACCTGGTACAGACAATGCTCCAATGGCTGATGCCAATGAGAAGGGCAGGAAGCTTCGAAGGCGAACGGCACCAGAAACGGTGGTTCTGAATGCACCAAATAAGGTGTCGTGACACCTGTGCACCAGAGCAAGGTATCGATATACCAGGGACATCAAGTCCTGCAAATGGAGCTCTGTCGCAGTATCCAAAGGCCTCAAAAGCCCCAGCATGACAGCAGCAAGTATTACTGCAAGGCTTCTCTCGATAGCCTGCATGCAGTCATCGAGGGTCAGTGCAGGGGACTGTGTGTCCTTCTAAGGCAGAGGTTCTCTACCCTGTCCTCGGGACCCACCTAGCTAGTCAGGTTTTCAGGATAACTACAATGAATATGTATGAGAGAGATTTGCATACACTGCCTCCATTATATGCAAATCTCTCCCATGCATATTCATTGTGGTTATCCTGAAAACCTGACTGGCTAGGTGGATCCCGAGGACAGGGTTGAGAACCCCTGCTCTAAGGCTTTGGAGGATGTATCCTCCCACCGGGGCTGCTTGGCCAGGTGGCCTGCATCGGGATCAGTTGATGAATGCTGGTGCTGATGCCAGGCATTGGAGTCCGAGGCCGAAGCTAACGAATGGGATCCCTTCGATGCAGACTCTGACGTTCTTGCTGCTTTATGCACCAGAGACATCGAACAATGTTTTTTCTTATGCTTGGAAGGGGAAGACTATCAAGAAGCATGAGATGATTGACGGCATCGACACCCCAGGAGGAGTGTACTAAAGGAACACTCTGTCTGAAACAGCTTAACCCTCTGCTTGTCTCGATTCTTCCTCCCCCTTGCCATCATGTGTTTGCAGTGGGCACAGGAAAAATAAGGGACACAAAGTGGGCACTAGGCTCAACGAAAAGTATATAATAATGTTTCTCTGTAATTCATCTATGGAAGCATTTTATACATCAAATGGAACTCCTGGCTACTGAGGTCTCAGATACCATAGGCTGCCACTATTTTCATGAAAGATCCAGTGGACTAATGCCTAAACATACATCAATGACCTCTTACTTAAACCTTTAGCCATATAGGTGTTCTCCTGAGAAAATTTTTTGATGTGAATTGTTCTTCAATACTTCAATATTTCAATACTTTAATCGACCATACTACTTAGTATCAAATAATAAACCAGTGCTTAGCTGTGCGATGGATTCCCTTGATGCTTATTCATGCGCTATGAGATGCGTTTCTCCAACTGGTTTCATCAGGGGAAATTGTTCACATCGCCACTAAAAGGAGAAATAAGTTCTTTAGATATATGCTTCTCTTGTTATATTTGCTTTTAATCTTAACTTACTTTACTGTCGTGTATCCCGATCCTCCTACCTGATATAGTACCGGTCTGATTCAGTTAAGCTTTGTCAATGGTCTGTGTTGCTACAAAAACGCCGCGCATGCGAGAAAGTAAAATAGTCAACCTTAATTGATTCTACTTAAACAGATGTTATCATTCAGGTGTGGAAAAGGAATTAAACTAGATTCAATTTTCATATGCACACTTCCCATTCAATTCGGGAATTCAATCCCTGGGGTACTGTAGAAGCCAGAGTGTGGATCCATCGTTGTTCACGATACAACAAAGTCTGATCTATTGATTTTCCCCGAGTTGGAAAAAGAACTTGTTCTATGGCGAAACAACGTAATTCAGAAAAGGAATGTTGTAAGTGCAAGCAATGATCAACAATCGGAGCTTCTCGTCTTTGACATTTTAGCTTACTTCTGTGTTCATTAATTCTCACCTGTAGGGAACGAATTGTTTTCCCAACATACAGAAGGTCACAGGGGCAGCGGATTGCATAAATAACTTGTATCGACTTACAAGTAGTACTATTTCGTAACCGATAACATGTGTTATGATACTGGAAGTCATGAAGTTCCAAAGTGATCGAACAAATATTACAATTCCCGCAGCGTGTGTGACCTCCGATTGCTGAAGACGTGAGAGCCCGAGGGGAACGTAAAACTGCTGGACTGAGCAGCTCTTTAAAGTTTTTTTGCCTCTGCCAAACACACCGCACTGTGTAGTCTGCTAATGCTGGAATTCCCTGTAGAACATTGGCATGGCGTTTTATGCTCCGTTGTAAAGACTAGCTGAACGGTGAAAAAAATGTAATTAAATTAATATGCATTTGGGGAGTAACATTTCTTGTATTTGGAGGATTAATGAGCAAATCCCGATTAAGAAACTTCGCTCTCTTGTATGCTCGATGTATTACTCCGGGGGGATATCCTCTTTGCAAAAAATTGTCCCGCAAAGTAGTTGACTGTTTTTTAAATTCCCGTATGTCGGTACAATTTCTACGGTATCTAATGAATTGAGATACTGGTAAGCTATTCTTTAACTGTAAAGGGTGGGCACTTTCATAATGCAATAGGGTGTTTCGATCTGTTGATTTCCGATATGTGGAAGTGCACCAACCTGATGGAGTCTTACTCACCAAAACGTCCAAAAAAGTTATATACTCTAAATGATAATTTAGGGAAAATTTCATCTAGTCGTCCCGTGAATTCAACCATTGAAAAAACTCCAAGAGAGCTTCTATTGTTCCTTGCCAGATGATGAACACGTCATCCACGTATCTTCTCCATATTTTAAGAGATTCAGCATATGGAGAACTTGTGATCCAATCATTTTCAAATTTTGACATATATTGGCGATGGAGGGGGCACATGTTGCCCCCATCGCCAACGCCAGATATTTGGTGATAGATGACATTATCATATACAAAATTATTCTGAAAAAGCGTTAACCTAGTGATTGCTGACAGAAATGTCAATTGAGACTCCGAAAGATCTCCACGATCCTGAAGCGCCTGTATTACGATATCATAGGCTTTATCCTGTGGAATGACAGTATACAATGACGTAACATCCAAGGTTACTAATATGATGTCATGCAGTTGCGCCAAGTTCTTATACGTAGACAACATTTGTAAAAAATGTGTAGTGTCTTTTAAATACGCCGGAATCGATGGCATCAAAGGTCTTAAATAGGAGTCCAAAAAAATCGATAATGGCTCTAGCAATGAACCTCTAGTAGAGACGATAGGGCGGCCTGGAGGGTTATCCAAATTTTTATGAATTTTTGGGACCAGATAGAATTTAGCCAACGTATAGGTGGTAGAATTAAGGAATCGCCATTCTTTCTTAGTAATAAGTTGAGTGGTTACTGCCCCAGTAGTGCATTCACGAATCTGCATTTGTAGAGCCTTTGAAGGGTCTTGCTGTAAAACAGTGTACGTTAATTGATCAGACAATTGTCTAGTTGCTTCAGTCTGATATTGAATCCTATTCAAAACGACAATACCCCCTCCTTTATCCGCCCGCCGAATGACAACATCCGTTCTAGTCTGCAAGTCCTTCAACGCCCGTCGCTCGTTAGCTGTTAATTTAGACTGAAAACAATTTTTCGTCTCTATAAAGTGCTGAGCGTCCTGAATTATTAAATCACGATAAACCAATAGTGCTGGGGGAAGAGGCTCAGGTGGAGACCAAGTCGATTTAAAAGGCAGCAAAATCCGGTTACAATTGGGGTGCTCCTGTACACTCTCCGGCTGAGCGCCAAAATAGATCTTTAGATGTAATTTCCTTATAAGGTGTTCTAAGTCTATACAAAATTGAAAATCATCAAAATAGAGATCGGGAACGAAGGAAAGCCCTTTATTTAAAAGCAACAATTGCTCCTGTGGTAAGTTAAAAATCCCTGAGATGTTAATGACTAATGGGACTGATTCCGTCGTTTGGACTGTTCCCTGGATTGAATTTTTTCTCGTGGGGGGGTTCTTTTTCTTTTTGTCCTCCCTTTCTGTTTCGTCTAAAAAAGCACCTTTACGTGGACGTCCCCCAGAATCTGTTGAATCTGTTTCTTCCGATGTAGTGTCAAAACTGACTTGTTTTCTCCTAGGTCTCTCTTTTCGTTTGAGGTTCATCCATGGGTAAACATACCCCTTGGTATAATCATCGTGATCGCGACGCAGTTTCTTAAGCTTGACTTTCATGACTTCATCCTTGACCGTCTGAACTTGTGAATTAATACTTTCCAACTTGGTGGTTACTGCTTCTGCCGAAATCGTGGTTTTCAATTGAGTGATCAATCCTTCAATCTCGGTTGTGAGAGCATCCATTTCTTTTTTCGTTGTCTCAATAATTAGAACCATTAAATCGATAGAACATTTGTTGAGGATCTGATTCCACTTATCTACAAACGATGTGTCAGTCGTAAACATCCTAGGTTCTTTGTATACTCGTAAACCTCTTGGGATATGACGACGTTGTACATATTCAATAAGGGATAACCTGTGTAATTCTATCCGCACCCTCCGTTTTTGCAATCTTAGTAGATCATCCCAATCCAAATGGTCGGCAGCATTTTCTTGATCTTCCGAAAGGGCAAAAGGAGTCGGTTCCTTACACGCTGAGGAAATGAATTCCTCAGTAAAACTAAACGTTTCCATTATCTTCAAATAACCAATTAGCGGTGTATTTAACAACTGTTGATGTGGTTATATATCACCGAGACTGAAATGCAGATAATAATGTTTCTCTGTAATTCATCTATGGAAGCATTTTATACATCAAATGGAACTCCTGGCTATTGAGGTCTCAGATACCATAGGCTGCCACTGTTTTCATGAAAGATCCAGTGGACTAATGCCTAAACATACATCAATGACCTCTTACTTAAACCTTTAGCCATATAGGTGTTCTCCTGAGAAAATTTTTTGATGTGAATTGTTCTTCAATACTTCAATATTTCAATACTTTAATCGACCATACTACTTAGTATCAAATAATAAACCAGTGCTCAACGAAAAGTATAACATGATAAAAAAGGGGGTACCGGAGCGATGGGAATCTGAACCGGTCAATGGGAAGGCGACACAGCACCGAGAACATACTGAGAAAGAAAATTTAGAAGTCTCTTCATGGCTGTGACTAAGACTATCTCAAGATGGCTCTGCAGAAAAAAAGATTAATGAGGAAACTAGTTGGGAAGGCAGACACACATACATGGAGCAATGCTTCCAAAAGCATTTCTAATGGATGCTGGGGAGTATTCCTGTGCCAGGCTCAGTCGATGCCGAAGTCACCCTATATGTGAAGACTGTATTCCTGCTTGTTCCTGGAGATTATCTTTTCTTTTTAGAATAGAAAGATTTCTTGAGAAAAGCCTTCCTCTTGGATGGGTCAGCTGTTTTCCTGTAAAAATGTTTTAGGGAGAGATCTGTTTCAATCTCTCCTGCTTTTTCTGTCCAATCCTTGCCAAAAAGGTTTTCTCCAGTACATAGGACACTAGCCAGTTTATCCTGGACCCACTGCTCGTGATCTGATGCCTGTAACCAGGCCATTCTGTGAGCCCCAATGCAGACTGCTGAAATTCTGCTTGTTGATTTGAAGGCATCAAAAGAGGTACTGGTAAGAAATTTAGAAGTATTCTGGCCTTGCCTGATGAGTGTCTGTAGCACTTCGCTTATCCTCAGGAAGCAGGGGAGTGACGTTTCCAGATCCCTGGTGACATCTTTCAGGAACATGCCCATGTACAACATGTAAGAGTTTATTCTGGAGGTCAACATGCATGCTTGGAAGCATCGACACCCAAAGGCATCGAGTGTCCTCAAGTCTCTGCCAGATGGCATGGATGAATGGTTCTTAGAGCTCTTTATTTGGTGTATCACCAATTCCACCACTATTAACTAGTGGGGGAGCTGAGGTTATTGGAAGCCTGGGCACTCCAGTACTTGGTATCAAGTCTCTTGCTGACAGGCAGAACCATGAGTGGGGCCTCCCACATGTGGAACATAAGATCCTGCAGGATACGATGCACCGGTCATGTAGCTGCATCCTTAGGCATGGGAGGGTACTGGAGTATCTCCAATTCCTCTGCTCTCTGTTCCTTTTCCAAGGCTACTGTGATGGCGAGCCCTGCTGCCATGTCACGTATGAAGTCCTGAAAGGACATATCTCCTGGTAGGGACTGACGCCATTCCTGAGGCGGTGAAGGGTCCAAAGGGATATCTGGAAGTTCCCGGGAATCAAGTGACCTCCCCATCAGAGTCTGAAAAACTGGAAACAGAGTCCGGTAAGAAATCAAAGTATCAACAGTCTTGGGTTTGACCTCGATGCTTCATGGACGTTGAAGGTCGATGCCGATAGTGATACTCAGGAGGTATCGAACAGAGAGCCAGGGCAGTTTGAGTCTGTTGGATACTGGGGGTATCGATTGGTTCCAACAAAGGTATCGACCTCAGGGGTTCTGAAGATGCCAGTCCAAGGGCAGGCATCTGGCTCGATACACCTGGCTGCAGGCACAATGCCAAAGCTTGCACTGCTGAAGCTCTTGATGTTATTGGTATCAAGGCTGCCAGGAGTGCTGCCAAACTCCTCTCCAGAGTCAGCATGCAGTGGTCTAGGGAGATGGCTGATGTCTGGATGGAATCACCTATGGGGCTCTGAGCCACTGTCCCAGAACATGGAACCGGTTAGCTCTCCGGAGGTCGATGCCTCGGGAGTGTCCCGGAACCCACTTGAGCTTTGGAGGACAGATCTTCCCTCCAGGGATGTTTGGCTGACTGGTCTGCATCGGACGTTCTAGGGGAGACTCAATGCTTATGCTGGGACTTCTCTCTGGCCTTGGTATCAGTCTTTGACGCCGATGCCAAGGATTTGGGAGCAGCCAAAGACTTTGACTTACTTTTGTATTTGGACTTTGAAGAAACCTGAGACCAATGAGAGGAAGTCGATGCCCTCGAAGTGGGAGCCACTGAAACAGAGACCGAGGCAAACAACGATCCATACTGTCTGGCTCGGTTCTTGGGGCCTCTCTGTCATTTGCTGGAACAAAGGACAAGAATTGCGTTGCTGTTCAGGGCTCAAACACTTTAGACATCAGTCATGTTTATCAGTGACTGATAAAGTACCAGCACACTTGGTACATTTTTTAAAACCACTAGTTCGCTTTTCCATGCCTTAAAAAAAGTTGTCTTTGAGACTAAAGATAAGGCTATGGAGGCCTAGAGACCTAGTTTAGCTGTGAAAATCAATAGAAAAGATATAGAAATTTTGAAAATAAAAAAAGAAAGATTTATCGGGACTGATGTCAAATTCAATGGAATCGGCGTTGATGGTAAGGCAGAAGCACAATGCTCCACAAAAAAGAGAAGCATTTCGGAAGTGACAAGATGATGCGTTCTATTGGCTTTGCGGACAATGAAGAACTGATTATTCTAGATGATAATCATTTCTGTTCAGTATGTCAAGCAATAATCATGTCTATACTAGACTATGCAAACTCATTCTACCAGGGACTACCTAAACAATATCTCCATCCTCTCCAACTGGTACAAAACACGGCGACCTGGATAATCACAAATACGACATGAAATGAGCACATCACCCCAATTCTCCAACAACTGCACTTGCTACCCATCCACTCACGAGTAAGATACAAAGCAACCTTAAATATCTTCAAAATCTTCCATAATCTCTCAGCCACCGTCTTTCAGAGCATACTCACCAAGGACTCCAGCACAAGACCCAGGCGAAGTAACATGGTGAACAAACTCATAACACCTGCTGCATATCAATGATCCAACCAATCTACAACCAAAAGAGCACCATCCCTTGCTGCACCTGCACTATGGAATGCACTTCCTGAACCAATGAGAACAAATGACATCCAGAAATTCCAGAAGATGCCGAAGGCACTTCTATTCTATGAACACTACAGACCCATACAAAGCCCATAGCCACCCAAATGCCTCCTACACTTGTATTGTTCATATATTTATCCATCTCCCTCCCACCTCAATATGCACCTAACCCTCCACCTTAATTTGCACCTAATCCCACTCTGTAAACTACTTTCATTGAAGAAAAAGCTTGTATATAAAACTTGATAAATAAAAAAATAAATAAAATAAACTGGGGAGAGGAGTTAGGAAGGCAGGCATGCAGGCGCAGTGGAGTGCTCCCAAAGGCCTTATTACTGGATGCTGGGGAGCGTTCCCGCGGAAGCTCCGTTGGCGACGTTCATCTATATGTGAAGACTGCATTCCTGCTTGCTCCTGAAGATTGTCCTTTCCTATATTCACTGTGGTTGTCCTCACGGGCTCATACCCTTGACAAGCCTTCTGTCTGAAGCTTATCCTGTATATATTTATGGTTCTTGTTCTATCAAACCTTGTTACCTTCACTGAAGTTTATTTATTTATTTTATTTATTTTATTTTTATTTATTACAAGTTCTTATATACCGCACTATTCGGCATCAGCGCGGTTTACATTATAACATAAAGACCATAACAACAAGCTGTTTGGTTTACATCGAACAGGAGTACAAACTTGGAGAACCGGGGTAAACTATATACATGAGATAATTACATAGAAAAGAATATTCTATGAACACTACATGACCTTTACAAGTTGTATGCGACCAGCAATTCTTGACCATGTGCTTGGGAACAAATAGTGGAGTGTCCCCTAGGGGTACTGGCTGTTAATAACATGAATTGTCTTAAGAAGCCTCTGGAATGTTTCTCTATGACAACTCATGCTATTAACAGCCAGTACCCTTAGGGGACATATCATTATTTGTTCCCAAGCACATGGTCAGGAATCCCTAGCCGCACACAACCTCAGTGAAGATAACAAGGTTTGATAGAACAAGAACCATAACTATATACAGGATAATCTTCAGACAGAAGGCTTGTCAAGGGTATGAGCCCACAGGGCCAATTACAGTGAATACAGCAGACCAAAACAGCATCCAGTGATGGGTCCTGAAATGGTCTAGCAGGACTCAAGGAAAGGACATCATCTGGTAAGTACGGTAATATGTTATCTTCCATATTGTCCTGCTAGACCATTCCAGACAAATGGGATGTACCAAAGTTACAACTTCATTAGTCAGGAAGATGACGCTGCAGCTTTCAAGACTTCTGAGCCAAAGGCTGTGTCCTCCCGAATGTGGACATCCAAGTGGCAATGCATGACAAAAGCAGAAAGTGATGCTCACATTGTCAACCCCACAAATGTTTGAAGGGGACAACAGAGCTACGCGCCACCCACTAGGATGCTTGCACCCAAGTGGAATGCACAAGCAAACCCTCCAAAACCGGCTAGCTCTGCAACTGAAGCAATGGCCTCTTTGATGCAGTGTCCTAGAGTTGACTTGGCAGCCACATGACCTTTACAAGGTCCCGCAAACAGCACAGACTCTCCGATTTTTGAAAGGAATTAGTAACCTTCAGAAACTGGTAAAGCACTCTCTAGACATCCACCAGGCGAAGGTCCTTGTTCTTCCAATGGCACTGGTCCCTGGTAAGGAGGGCAGACAGACCACCTGATTCACAAGGAAGACAAATACCATCTTGGGTAAGGAGAGGGGAATGGCTGAATATACACAGCCTCCTCCGAGAATGACAAGTAGGGGTCCCTGCAGCTCGCACATACACCTTGCCAAGCAGATTGTGCCCAAAAAGAGAGTCCAAAGCTTCAAGGTCTCAAAGGGCTCTGACATCATGGCTTGGAGCATCAGACATAGATCCCATGAGGGAATCACTGAACGCAGGGGCCATATGTACTGAAGGAAATGAGACACATCCGGATACAAGGCTATGACGTGCCCTGCCACTGGTTCCGTGAAGCAGGATAAGCTTTCACCTGAACCCACAGAAGACTAAGGGAAAGGCCCTCATCCAGGCCATACTGAAGAAAGGCAAGCAACCTGACATTCACAGCACCAATGCTCAAAAAAGCACCAGATGCTCACACAGGCAAGGTGGGTATTAACTCTCTGTACCTTTTCTAATTATGTACATCTTTTTAACATCTGGTGACCAGAATTGCACACACTATTCAAGGTGCAGTCACACCATGGAAAAATACAGAGGTATTCAAATATCCTTGGTTTTATTTTCCATTCATTTCCTTATGATTCCTAGCATTCTATTTGCTTTCTTGGTTGCTGCTGCACAATTGGCAGAGGGTTTCAATGTACTATCCACTATGACGACATCTAAATCTTTTTCCTTGGTGGCGGTTTCTAAGGTGGTACCTTGCATCGTGTAACCATAGCTTTGGTTATTCTTTCCTAGGTGCATAACACTGCAGATGTCCACATTAAATTTCATCTGCCATTTGGACGTCCAATCTTCCAATTTACCAAGGTTCTCTTGCAATTGTTCACTATCCTCTTGCGTTTAAACAATTTTGAATAATTTTGTCTCACCTGCAAATTTGATCATCTTACTTGTTATTTCCATTTCCAGGTCATTTATGAATATGTCAAAAAGCAGAGGGTCCAGTACAGATCCCTGGGGTACTCCACTATTCACCGTTCTCAAATGAGAAAACTGGACATTTAATCCTACTCTCTGCTTTCTATCTTTTAACCAGTTCCTGATCCACAATAGTACACTGCCTCCAATCCCATGGCTTTTAATTTCTCCAAGATTCTTTCATGAGGGACCATGTAAAAGATTTTCTAAAAATCAAGATACACTATGGGGGTCATTCAGAAATGCAAATAGGCTGCTGGAAGTTCGGGATAGATTGTATTCTTGCGAAAAGCGTAGTTACTCACCTGTAACATGTGATCTCCAGGAATAGCAGGAATTTAGTTTTCACATATGGGTAATGTTGGTACCAACTGGGCCTGCACGGGAACGCTCCCCAGTGTCCATTTGGGAAGCTTTTGGGAGCACTCCACTGTGCCTGTGCGACTGCCTTCCCAAATCCCTCTCTTCAGTTGAGTTTGTAGCTGAGAAAGGAGAGTAAATGAAACCCTTTAACTCCTAGGGGAGTTGGGTGGATTGTGAAGAATAAATTTTACAGGCGAGTAACTACACTATTACCAGGAACAAGCAGGAATTTAGTCTTCACATATGGGACTCCCTAGCTCCCAGATGAAGTGATCTCAGAACCGGTGGAGGTTCGCCTCAGAGAGTGAGCTTCAAGGGGTCATGGATCCTACATGGATTTCTGGTATTGTCAAAGTCCGGAATGGAGGGTAGGAGTTGCATACGTGACAGAGGTGCTGGAGTACAGCTTGATGAAACATGGCACTCGGGAGTTCTTGTCTAGGCAATAATAGGCAGCAAAAGTATGGACGGAAGACCAAATTGCTGCCTTGCAAATTTTGTCAATGGCTACTGAGGGTAGGTTTGCCATAGAGGTTGCCATGGCGCGAACGTTGTGAGCAGTGACAAGCCCTACCAGGGAGAGTCCTGCTTTGTCATAGGCAAATGAAATACATCCATTTGGAGAGCGTACGCTTAGATACAGACAGACCCAGATGACTAGGGTCAAATGAGATGAACAACTGTGAGGCTTTTCGATGACCTTGAGTCCTTTGGAGTTACAAAGTCAACATATGCTTGCAGTAAAGAGTGTGCAGAGTTGCTTCTGCTTGAGATGCATTTGGTTTAGGAAAGAAGATTGGAAGGTTAATTGACTGGTTTAAATGAAAAAGGAGACACCTCCTTTGGCATGAAGTGTAGGTGAGTCCGAAGGACAACTATGTCATGATTGAAACAGGCACAGGAGGGGTCTGCCATTACAGCCTGAAGATCACTAATGCATCTAATTGAAGTGAGGGGCAATTAGGAAGATTACCTTCCAAAGACGGTAACTTTAGGGAGGTCATGGCCAAAGGTTCAAAGGGTGGCTTGAGAAGCTGCGCTAGAACGACGCTGAGGTCCTAAGCCACCAGAGGTGGCTTGATGAGCGGTTTGGACAGCAGGAGACCTCTCATGAAATGTGCTACTATGGATGTGAGGAAATGGACTGCCCATCCAGTAGATAAGAGGACACAATGACACTGAGGTGGACTCTCACTGAGTTAGTCTTTAGACCTGCCGAGGACAGGTGGAGAAGGTATTGTAGGAGTGACTCCACTCGAGAAGAAAAGGAATTGAGATCTTTCTGGGAACAGCAGAGTATCTATGCCACTTGAAAGCGTATGAATGTCTGGTGGAGGGCATTCTAGAAGCCAACAGGATCTCCTTAACCTCTTGAGGAAGGTCAATGCCCTGTACTGCTATGCTCTCAGCAGCCAAGCTGTGAGGCAGAGAGACTATGGACTGGGATAGAGTAGTGAGCAGTCATCCTGGGAGAGGAGATTGGGCGCTGATCCCAATCGCAGAGGATGATTTTGAGTCAAGACGTAGTAGCAGTGGAAACCACGGTTGCTGCAGCAAAGTGAAGGGCTATGGGAATCACGGAGCACTTGTCAGATAGAAGCCTGTAAAGAGTCTTGGAAATGAGGGGTATAGGAAGGAAAGCACAAAGAGACCCTGACATCCTCTTGGTTGCTGGATGCCAGAGTTCTTGTGCAGAAGCGAGGAAAGCGTAGATACTCACCTACAACATGTGTTCTCCGGAGACAGCAGAAATCAGTCCTCACATATGGGTAACATCAGCACCGACAGAGCACTCGTAGAAGCACCCCCCCCAGCCTTCAAACAAAGACTTTGGGAGATGCCACCACGCATGCGTAGTCTCCTTCTTGCCCAAAGGTGCCATCTTGCTCAGTCAGATGACAGCTAAAACACGGCAAAAACAGAGGATGATAAAGAAGCAACTCCAAGGGGAGGAGGGAGGGAGGGTTGTGAGAACCAATTCCTGCTGTCCCCAAAGAACACTTGTTACAGGTGAGTAACTATGCTCTCTCCAGAAACAAGCAGGAAGTCAGTTTTCACATATGGGACTCCCCAGCTACAGGCTTCTGAAAGCCCATAGCAAGAATAGGACTCCCCCGAGGGGAGCCACAAGCAGCAGCAATTTGGTCCGTGTCCACAGACCATAGCAGGACCCCTGTGTCTGATGAACCAGCACTCCAGTAGTCTGAACACAGAAGGGTCGGAGGGTAGGACTTGCCTAGAACACCTAAGATGTTACGGAGCACAGCCCGGCTGAAGGCACTGTCCCATCGGGACTCTCTTTCCAGGCAGTAATGGGCTGCGGAGGTATGGACTGAAGACTAGGTGGCGGCCTGGCAGATGTCCATCGGGACAGAGCGCAAGTCTGCCACCGAAGCCGCCATGGCCCCGACACGGTGCGCCGTGGACCAGCTGGTTCATGAATCGACCAGAAGGGAAGCCATTTTGGACTTAGTCCTTAGTGGAACACCAGATCTGGTGCAAGAGATAAGGGTGTTAAGGCCACTTGGCAATAGTGATCATAACATGATCGCGTTTGATTTAATTAATGGAGGAGGGATGCTAAGAAAATCCACAGTACGATCTTTTAACTTTCAAAAGGGAGACTATGATAAAATGAGGAAAATAGTTAAGAAAAAACCTAAAAGGAGAAGTTGCAAAGGTTAAAGACTTACACCAAGCTTGGGTGTTTAAAAATACTATCTTGGAAGCCCAGAACAGCTGTATTCCACGCTTTAAAAAAAAGTGGAAGGAAGTCCAAAAAACTGCCAGCCTGGTTTAAAGGTGAGGTCAGAGAGACTGTTGTCAAAAAAGCATCTTTCAGGAAATGGAAAAAAGAGCCAAATGACAAAAATGGGAAACAGCACAAGCACTGGCAAGTTAAATACAAGGCATTGATAAGGCAAGCAAAGAGAGAATTTGAGAAGAAACTTGCTGTGGAAGCAAAAACGTGTAATAAAGACTTTTTCAAGTACATTCGCAGCAAAAAACCTGTGAGAGAGTCAGCTGGACCATTAGATGATAGAGGGGTAAAAAGGGATAGTAAGAGGAGACAAAGCAATAGCGGAGAGACTGAATGAATTCTTTACTTCGGTCTTTACTGAGGAAGATGTAGGGATGTTACCCATGACTGAAGAGGTATTTAAAGGTGTGGAAGAATTGAAGGAAATATTGATACATCAGGAAGATGTATTATAACTATTAGATAAACTGAAGAGTAGCATATCACCTGGGCCGGATGGTATACATCCACGGGTGTTGAAAGAACTGAAATATGAGATTGCAGACCTGCTATTAGTAATCTGTGAACTATCATTAAACTCATCTAATACCCGAAGATTGGAGGATGGCCAATGTAACGCCAATTTTTAAAAGGGGTTCCAGGTGTGATCTGGGAAACTACAAACCGGTGAGCCTGACATCAGTACTGGGAAAAATGGAAGAAACCATCATAAAAAACAAAATTACTCAACATATAGATAATCATGGCTTAATGGGAGACAGCCTACATGGCTTTAGACAAGGAAGAAATCTTGTCTTACTAATCAGTTATGTTTTTTTGAAGGTGTGAATAAACAGGCAGACAAAGGTGAGTCGGTTGAAATAGTGTATCTGGACTTTCAGAAAGCCTTTGACAAGTCCCTCATCAGAGACTTTTGGCAAAACTAAAAAGTCATGGGATAGGAGGCAGTGTACTATTGTACATAAGGAACTGGTTAAAAGATAGAAAGCAGAGGGAAGGGCTAAATGGCCAATTTTCCCAATGAAAAAGGCTGAATAGTGGAGGACCCCAGGGATCTGTGCTGGGTCCGCTGCTTTTTGACATATTCATAAGTGACCTGGAAAAGGGAATAACGAGTGAGGTTATTAAATTTGCAGATGACACAAAACTATTTAAAGTTGTTAAAACCCATGAGGATTGTGGAAAATTTCAAGAGGATCTTGATAAACTGGAAGACTGGGCATCCAAATTGCAAGATGAAATTTAATGTGAATATATGCACCTAGGAAAGAACAACCTAAACTATGGTTACACAATGAAAGGTTCCACATTAGGAACCACCACCCAGGAAAAAGATTTAGGCGTCATCGTGGATAACATGTTAAAACCCTCTGACCAGTACGCAGCGGCAGCCAAGAGAGAAAATAGAATGCTAGGTATCATAAGGAAAGGAATGGAAAATAAAACAAAGGATATTATAATGCCTCTGTATCATTCCATGGTGTGACCGCACCTCGAGTAGAGTGTACAAGTCTGGTCTCCATATCTTAAAAAGGATATAGAGTTATTGGAAAAGGTACAGAGAAGAGCCACCAAAATGGTAAATGGGATAGAAGGATACTTCTATGAAGAGAGGCTAAAAAGGTTAGGGCTCTTCAACCTGGAAAAGAGACCGCTGAGAGAAGATATGATAGAGGTCTATAAATTAATGAAGGAGTGGAACGGGTAAATGTAGATCGATTGTTTACGTCATCAGAATATAAAAAGACTAGGGGACATGCAATGAAGCAACAAGATAACCTATTTAAGACTAATAAGAGAAAATATTTTTTCACTCAACGTGTAATCAAACTCTGGAATTTGTTACCGGCGGATGTAGTAAGAGCTGTTAAGTGTAGCTGGGTTTAAAAAAGGTTTGGACAAGTTCCTGGAGGAAATGTCCTTAAGCCATTATTAAAAAGGGACCTAGGATATCAATGCTTGACCCAAAACAAGCATTTTGAAACCTGTCTTTTGGGGAAACGGCTAGGTACTTATGACCTAGATTGGCCACTGTTGGAAACAGGAT
This sequence comes from Ichthyophis bannanicus, assembly GCA_033557465.1. Classification (NCBI taxonomy): domain Eukaryota; kingdom Metazoa; phylum Chordata; class Amphibia; order Gymnophiona; family Ichthyophiidae; genus Ichthyophis; species Ichthyophis bannanicus. The sequence goes on from CM066044.1 coordinate 255,088,635, forward strand.
ACTGGGCTTGATGGACCTTGGTCTGACCCAGTATGGCATATCTTATGTTCTTATGCGACACGGCCCTTCAGCGGGAGCCCTACCAGCTCATAAGCGAGGGCAATACAGTCCGCAATCAGGTGGACAGTGTACACTTAGTCAACGCCTCCCCCAGACTACTGGTGTCGTAGAAGATAAATAGCTGAGAAGCCTTGCGATGGCCCTGAGTGCATTGGATATAGAAGGACAAGGCTCTCTTACAGTCCAAGGTGGGAAGGACCGTCTCCGCCCGACTGGAGTGAGGTCTTGGAAAGAAGGTAGGGAGCACCACTTCCTGGTTAAGATGGAAGGGAGACACTACCTTCGGCAGGAATTTGAGGTGCGTGTGAAGCACCACTCTGTTCTTGTAGAACCTGGTATAAGGCGCCTCTGCAACAAGGGCTTGGAGCTTGCTAACTCTGCGAGCGGAGGCGAGTGCAACCAAGAAAACCATCTTCCATGAGAGATAGCAAAGGTGGCCGGCATCCAGAGACTCAAAGGGTGGGCGAGTGAGCTACCCCAAAACCACATTGAGGTTGCCGGAGGATGAACCAGGGGCTTTGATAGGAGAAGGCCCCGAAGGAAACAGGTCACCAACAGTTGGACCGAGAGGAACATAAGACATGCCATACTGGGTCAAACCAAGGTCCATCAAGCCCAGTATCCTGTTTCCAACAGTGGCCAATCTAGGTCATAAGTACCTAGCAGTTTCCCCAAAAGACACAGGTTCCAAAATGCTTGTTTTGGGTCAAGCATTGATATCCTAGGTCCCTTTTTAATAATGGTTTAAGGACATTTCCTCCAGGAACTTGTCCAAACCTTTTTTAAACCCAGCTACACTAACAGCCTTTACTACATCCTCCGGTAACAAATTCCAGAGTTTGATTACACGTTGAGTGAAAAAATATTTTCTCTTATTTGTCTTAAATAGGTTACCCTGTAGCTTCATTGCATGTTCCCTAGTCTTTCTATATTCTGATAATGTAAACAATCAATCTACGCTTAGCCGTTCCACTCCGTTCATGAATTTATAGACTTCTATCATATCTCCCCTCAGCCGTCTCTTTTCCAGATGAAAGAGCCCTAACCTTTTTAGCTTTTCTTCATAGGAGTATCCTTCCATGCCCTTTACCATTTTGGTGTCTCTTCTCTGAAACTTTTCTAATAACGCTATACGTATCCTTTTTAAGATACGGCGAACAGAAATGCACACAATATTCAAGGTGCCGTCGCACCATGGAACAATACAGAGGCATTGTAATATCCTTTGTTTTATTTTCCATTCCTTTTTCTTATGATAGCTAACATTTATTTGCTCTCTTGGCTGCTGCTGCACACTGGGCGGAGGGCTTTAACATGTTGACCACAATGACGCCTAAATCTTTTTCCTGGGTGGTGGTTCCTAATGTGGAACCTTGCATCGTTTAACCATAGTTTGGATTGTTCTTCCCTAGGGGCATAACTTTGCACTTGTCCACATTAAATTTCATCTGTCATTTTGATGCCCAGTCTTCCAATTTATCAAGATCCTCTTGCAATTTTCCACAATCCTCATGAGTTTTAACAACTTTAAATAGTTTTCTGTCATCTGCAAACTTGATAATCTCACTCGTTATTCCCTTTTCCAGGTCATTTATGAAGATGTCAAAAAGCAGCAGATCCAGCACAGATCCCTGGGGTACACTACTATTCACCTTTCTCCATTGGGAAAATTGGCCATTTAGCCCTACCTCTGCTTTCTATCTTTTAACCAGTTCCTGATCCACAATAGTACACTGCCTCCTATCCAATGACTCTTCAGTTTTGCCAAAAGGTCTCTGATGAGGGACCTTGTCAAAGGCTTTCTGAAAGTCCAAATACACTGAATCAACCGACTCACCTTTCTCTACCTGTTTATTCACATCTTCAAAAAATATAACAGATTAGTAAGACAAGATCTTCCTTGTCTAAAAGCCATGTTGGCTGTCTCCCATTAAACCATGACTATCTATATGTTCAGCAATTTTGTTCTTTATGATGGTTTCTACCATTTTTCCAGGTACTGATGTCAGGCTCACTGGTCTGTAGTTTCCCAGATCACCCCTGGAACCCTTTTTAAAAATTGGCGTTACATTGGCCATCCTCCAATCTTCGGGTATTACAGATGATTTTAATGATAGTTCACAGATTACTAATAGCAGGTCTGCAATCTCATATTTTAGTTCTTTCAACACCCTTGGATGTATATCATCCGGTCTAGGTGATTTGCTACTCTTCAGTTTATCAAATAGTTGTAATACATCTTCCTGATGTATCGATATTTCCTTCAATTCTTCTGCACCTTTAAATACCACTTCAGGATGGTGGTGCGCCAGGGCACTAACGTGCACCTGAAAGAAGTTAGACGAGCCTGGACTGAGAAAGGTGGAGAAGGTACCTTAACACCAGAGGCACCGTGCAGAAGAAAGGATCAGCTCCCTGTTGGGTGCACCAAACAGAGAACCTGCGCCATTTGAAGGCATAAGCCTCCCTATTAAAGCCCTTGCGAGAGGCCAGCAGAATGTTCTCCACATCAACTGGTAGGTTGAGAGGGGCCAGAGTTACCCTCTGAGAGAGCACCCCTCCTGGGATAGAAGACCCAGGTCGGTCCCCAGGGGGATGGGGACCTCCACTGCCAACCTCAGTAGCAGCGGAAATCACAGCTGCCTGGGCCACCAAGAGTCTATCAGGATGAGAAAGGCCTTGTCGTGGAGCATCCTGAACAGGGTCTTGGCGATCAGCAGCGTCAGAAGGATGGCGTACATGAGGCCCTCAGAGCATGAGACCCGGAACGCGTCCGCTGCCACGCTGGAGGGGTGGGCCTGCTGGGAGCAGAAGTGGGGCAACTGAAAGTTATCCAGACTGGCGAACAGATCCATCACGGGTTCCCCCAGAGACGGAAAAGCCGACTGGCTACCATGGGGTCCAGCTGCCACTCGTGCGGCTGGAGAACCCTGCTGAGAATGTCGGCCAGCAGGTTGTCTTGGCCTGGCAGGTACATTGCCCACAGGAGGATTCTCTGATGGATTGTGTACGAGCAGAGGACCAGTGCCTCCTGACAAAGAGCACGAGACCCCATGCCCCCCGGTTTGTTCACTTAGAACATCACCACCTGGTTGTCTGTCTGGACCATCACCGGCTGGTGACGCAGATGGTGACAAAAGACCCTCAGCGCAAAGTGTATGGCTCCAGGAGGTTGATCTGTTGGGTGCTCTCATCTGGTAACCAGTTGATCTGAGTGAGGAGATCTCCATAGTGGACTCCCCAGCTGAGCAGGGAGGCATCCGTGGTGAGGACCCTCGAGTGACTTGGGGACTGAAACGGCATGCCCGCTTCGAGATGCCACGGCGAATGCCACCAACCTAGGGAGTCTGCCAACTGGAGGGTCACCTAGACTCTGTCCCGGAGACGGCCCGTGGCCTGAGACCACTGGTCCCTGAAACACCACTGCGCTGTCCTCATGTGGAGGCGGGCGTCCAGGGTGATACGGACTGTGGAGGCTATGTGCCCAAGGAGGCACAGGAGAAGCCATGCGGGCATCAAGGGAAGGTGCTGTACGTCCCAAGCAAGAGACTGGAGCAGATCGGCTCGGTCCTTGGGCAGGAAAGCCCTTGAACGTAGGGTGTCAAGCTTTGCTCCGATGAACTCCAAGCACTGTGTCCAGAGGATATGAGACTTGGGTAGTTTATGACAAAGCCCGTGTTGCAGAATCTGGATGGTACGGGTGATGGCCTGCTGCACCTCCAAGACTGTGCCTCCCCTTATGAGCCAGTTGTCCAGGTAGGGAAAAACGAAGATTCCCTGGAGCCTGAGGAAGGTGGCCACGACTGCCAGGCATTTTGTGAAGACCCATGGGGCAGAGGATAGGCCAAAGGGGAGTACCCTGTATTGAACATGCCTGCCCCCTACTACGAACCGCAGGTACTGCCTGCGGTTGGAGTGGATGAGGATTTGAGTATAAGCATCCTTGAGGTCTAAGGAGCATAGCCAGTCTCCCTGATGGAGGTATGGCAGCAATGTTCTAAGAGAGAGCATCTTGAACTTCTCCCTTATCAGAAATTTATTGAGATTGCGCAGGTTCAGGATGGGCCTTAGGCCCCCTGTCCTCTTTGGGACAAGGAAGTATCTGGAGTTGAAACCCTTGCCCCTGAGGTGGTGTGGCACCGGTTCTACCGCCTTGTTCTCTAGAAGACCTACCCTCCTTCAAAAGAAGGTCCCGGTGAAGGGGAGACCTGAGGAGCTCTCCTGGAAAATAAGAGGGAGGTGTCTGAGCCAAATGGAGGAGATAACCCTCCCTGACTACCCTCAGTGCCCAGGAATCGGTGGTAATAGCCATCCATCTCTGGGTATATAGGGTCGGGCTTCCCCCTGTGGGCTGCTGGCCTTGAGGTAGAGAGGCTATGCTCAAGGTGTCAAAAGCTCCCCCCTGGCTGGGCCGGGGCCAGTGCTGGGGTTTTTGAGCTTTTTTGCTTACGCGAGCCATGCCCATGTCCTCTGGCCTGCTGACCCTGTTGGGGAGCTGGGGAGGCCTGATAGGATGGGTAGTTTCGGTAAGCGGCTCCCTTCCTCGGATAAAAGGGCTTTCTACCCGAGCCTTTCCATCGGGGAGGGGAAGTGGTCTTCATAGAGAGCCTGATCCTCATCATGAAGTCAGTTTCAAGCTTGGCAGCCTTGTCGGTCATGGGTTTGCCGAAGAGGCTCTCCCCTTGGCATGGGATATCGACCAGTTTGTCCTGAAAACACTGCTCTAGATCGGATGACTGAAGCCAAGCTTGGCAGCATGCACCGATGTCCGCCACGGCTACTCGAACCGCGGACTCGAACCAGTCACAGGCTGCTCGAGACAAATTTGGAGCACTCATAGACGGCCTTAGCCAGGCTCTTGAAGTGCTGCAAGGTTTCCTCGGAGAGACCAGATGAGAACCCAGCGAGTTCCTTCGCCAGGTCTCTCAGGTACATGCCCATGTACAGCTGGAAGGCCTGGAAATGGCAGAGGAGCATCAAGCCCTGGTAGCACTTTCTGCCAAGGGCGTCCAAGGTGCAGGCCTCCCTGTCAAGGGGCACCAAGGAGTTTGTCTTCTGGGTTTTCAGCCGACGCATGGCCGACTCCACCACCATGGAGTTATGCAGCAGTTGTGACTTTTGGAAGCCTGGGCTCCGGTGGACCCAATACATCGAGTCGAGCTGTCTGCTCACCACTGGTACAGAGGTCGGTGCCTTTGACATGCAGAGCATGAGCCGTAACAGGATGGGAGGGATGGGTACCGTTAGCGATTCCTGCGGAGGGGCCTCATACTGAAGGATCTCTAACTCATCCGCCGGAGGGTCCTCCTCCGACTTCGTCGGGAATGCCAGGGCCTTGGACATGTCCTTGATAAAGTCCAAAAAGCCCATGTCGTCGGGTGGGGACCGCTGCCGCAGAGGTTCCGACATGGGGGAATTGGAAGGGACGTTACGGTGGCGACAGGTATCGGAGCACTCCTCGTCCTCAGTCTTCCACTCGGAGTAGTCAATGGAGGAATCGCCCAAGGATGGCTCTGTGAGTCTCAAGGGCCCCAATGCTCCACAGCCGGCACCCTGTAGACTTGCTGGGGATGACTGTGGTCCCGACGAGCAGAACGTGACCTTGGCCGAGAATTGATTCGAGGCCGAAGACTTTGAGGATCAGCTCGGCCTCCAGGGAAGTCTTGGACGCCGACGGCCCGGTAGTCAAGGCGGATGAACCGATCGAACCGGACAACAGTGCCCACCTGCTGGTCCATGAAGGCAGACAAACTGCGCTCCAGGACTGCCATTCTGGACTCCAGCCCAGAAGGCTCCGCAGCCTTCGATGCGGGCACTGAGGGACTCAGGCCCGATGCTGGCTCCCCCGAAGGGGCATCCTCAACGAGGATGGTGTGTGGGGACAGAGGACGGTCTGCGGCTGGATCCTTCTGGGGGACCTGTGCAGGTTGCTCCTTCTCCAACACCTCGGACGAGTGTCTTGGACTACGGGACTGGGCCCGGGGAACTCCAGGCCGGTCTGAACTATCCAAGGACACTGCCTTTATGGGTTTCTTCTTCTTTCTGGGTTCCCTCGAGGTAGACCCCCTTTCTGAGGACCCATGACGAGGCTCAGGCTCATAAAGCTCTGTCTGAGGTGTCGGGGCCTCAGACGAGGCCCTGGCTTTGGGATGTACCGGGGACTCAGAGAAAAACCTGTTGTGCTGCTGCCGGCAGCTCTTGAGGGACTTGCTGGACATCCTCTTGCACAGACTGCAGGCCGTCGGGTCATGGTCCGGCCTGAGGCAACAAAGACAGCAGTCGTGTGTGTTGGTCAAATACATGATTTTAGAGCACCGATCACACTTCTTAAAGCCACTGGTAGCCATGGAGAAAAAAAGCACCCCTGCGAGGTCGAAGACCCTCCAGACTTCCAGCAGGAGAAAAAAGGTACGAAGGCACCAGAAAAGAAAAAGGAATGAAAACTACAAAAATTTGACCGAACCAGACACCGAGGCATCGAGGTCGGTAGGCGGGAAGAGTACTGGTGCAATACTGGAGGAAAGTTGGAAACTCGAGGAACAAAATCAACTTTTTCCAGGGATAAGCCAGACAACGTCTGAAGGACTCCGTGGAAAAAAGGAGTCTGAGCAAGATGGCACCCTTGGGCGGGAAGGGGACCACGCATGGGTGGTGGCATCTTCCAAAGGCTTTCTTTGAAAGCTGGGGGGATTTTTATTTATTTTTATTTAACATTTCTTATATACCGCCTTTCATGATATCAAGGCGGTTTACATTGAACAAACTGAACAGGGCATTAGAACTTAGAGATAACTATTTTTACAGGGAACATGGGCAATGGAGGATTAAGTGGCTTGCCCAAGACCACAAGGAGCACCTGTGGGACTAGAAACCCCAGTCCTTCCGGCCCAAGGTTGCTGTTCTCTAGTGGGATTTGAACCCTTGACCTTCCGGCCTGAGGTACCCTGCCCTAACCACTAGGCCACTCCTCCATTCCAGAACACCTCCAGGGATGCTTCCGCGAGGGCTCCGACGGTGCCAACGTCACTCATATGTGAGGACTGACTTCCTGCTTGTTTCCAGAGAAGCTTGGCATTCTGCGGAGTAGCAAACAGATCTATGTCTGGAGTTCCCTAAATCTGGAAGATGTAGGATGTTGTGTCCAGATGGAGAGACCATTTGTGGGGAAAAAGGATACGACTCAGCTTGTCTGACAACATTGAGCTACCCCGGGAAGTATACCACTCAGAGGTGTATTTGATGAGAAATGGCAAAGGACCAGAGGTGAAGAGTCTCTTCGCAGAGGGACTATGAGCCTGTTCCTCCATGTTTGTTCACACAGAACATGGCGACCTGATTGTCCATCCTGACTAGGACCTGTTGTGCCCTGAGGTGGTGTTGAAACACCCGGAGGGCATTTAAGATAGCACGAAGTTCCAGAAGACTGATTTGGAGGTGTGACTCATTTGTTGTCCACAGCCCCTGAGCTCCCCAATCTAATTTGGAGGCATCCATCGTCAGGATACACTGAAGTGGAGGCAACTGAAAAGGTGACCCAACGAGCAGATTTTCTGGAGACCACCACCACTGAAGGGATGTAATTAGAGGGGAAGTGAAATTGGAACCTGTCCCTGAGATGGCCTGAGGCCTGCTTCCACTGAGAGGCCAGAGTCCACTGGGCTATCCACATATGTAGTCGTGCATATGGGACCACATGTACTGTAAAGGCCATGTGTCCGAGAAGCTGCCTTTGATGCAAATGCAATATATGCCATCAAGTCAACAATGGCTCCTAATGACACAGACCCTGGGTTTTCTTGACCAGATGCAACTGGAAGTAGATTGCCGGGTTTCTTCCATACAGTGAGTTTTCAGCCCCTAGTATTCCAGGGTAGTCACCCCTCAAAGTATTAGCCAGGCCCCATCCTCCTTAGCTTCAGAGATCAGCCAAGAATACTGTTCCTCAACTGAGTGGCCTAGGTGGTGAACTGAATCAGAAATTCGTTGACTGACAGGTGACAGTGGGCAGCAAAAAATGGAATTCATTTGGAGGAAAGAAAGGTGACATTTTACGGGATGTCAGATGGTCCCAGTGGAATATCAGGGACGCTAGTTCGATTAGACAGGTACAGTGGAGCCGGGACAGAAAAGCCCTGAACTACTGGGTGTCCAGTAGGGATCCGATGAACTCTTAACTTTTGAGTCGGAGTGGGATGTTTGGAAGTTTATGACAAATCCCAAGTGTTGTAGTACCGTGATGTTACGTACGATGCAAAGAAAGCTACTGATTATGGGAGGTGTCTGCTTTTATGAGCCAGTCGTCTAAGTAGGGCAAGACGAATATCCCCAGAGACCATAGGTATGCGGTCACGACCGCTATGCACTTGGTGAAGACTCTTGGGGCAGAAGAGAGTCCGAAGGGAAGTACTCTATATTGATAATGTTTTCCTTGAAAGGTGAAGCGTAGATATTTACTGTCCTGGATGGATGAGGATATGTGTATGCTTCTTTTAGATTTAGAGCCAGTCCCGACTCTAGAGGTACAGAAGAACAGTCCCGAGAGAGATCTTGAACTTTTCTCGGTTTCTGAGGTATGGAATGGGCCTGTATCTTCTGGTTTTCTTTGGAATGAAAATGTACAGAAACCCATTCCCTGCTGGAAAGTTGGGACATTCTCTATGGCGCGCTGAGACAGAAGAGAAGATACCTTGTTCTGTAGGAGAGCAGTAAGTGGGGATTGAGTTTGAAATTCACCTATGAAAGTGGAGGGGTGCAGAGTTTTCAGATGAAGTCTGTACCCCTCCCGAACTATGTCTAGTGTCCACTGTTCTGAAGTGATGAGGTGCAATCCCGTGTTTGGGGATTGAGGGCTGCAGAGGAGGCCCTGCTGTGCTGATACACATCTCCGGGGGTACATGTATGCCTGGTCAGTACTTGGACTGTAGGGCTGACCGCAGCTTCACCAGGTACCAGTGTGAATGAGCAGTCAGTTCTGTACAGCTGCTCTGCAGCAACATTACAGGGCATGTTCCTGTCAATGGTGGGAGATCTTCGGAGAGAAGGCATGCCGCAGTGCAAACAGTACTAACACATATCCAATGCACCATCAGAGGTCTCTAATATTGTGAACATTTGTCAGGACAGACAGTAATGCCTTTGGGCATGCACACCGAAGTTTGCACTGCCGCATGCTCCCATCCTGATGGTCCCCTATGATTGACAGGGATATGTGTTGACATGTAGCTGTACAGATCAGTTTTAGTTTTTTATGGCCCATTCTTAGCATTGCAAGTACTATTTTCAGCGATGACCACTGAACGAATAACTAAGGTGTTCATCAAATGCCATGTATATTGTGCTGCAGGGTCAGGCAGGACAAACATCTTACTTTCCACTTGCTTTTACAATAGCTTTGGAGAACTTAGATAACTTTGTAGTTTTATTGGCATGCAGCAGTCTAGTTTAGAAAAGGTATAGAGAAGAGCACCCAAAATGGTAAAGGGATGGAAGAATACCCCTATGAGGAGATGCTAAAAAGGTTAGGACTCTTCAACCTGGAAAAGAGACGACTGAGGTGAGATATGATAGAGGTCTATAAATTAATGAAGGGAGTGGAACGAGTAAATGTAGATAGATTGTTTACGCCATCAAAATATAGAAAGTCTAGGGTACATGCAATGAAGCTACAGTGTAACCTATTTAAGACTAATAAGAGAAAATATTTTTTCACTGAATGCATAATCAAACTCTGGAATTCATTACTGAAAGATGTAGTAAAAGCTGTTAGTGTAGCTGGCTTTTAAAAAAGGTATGGACAAGTTACTGGAGGAAAGGTCCATAAACCATTATTAAAGGGGACCCAGGATATCCACTGCTTGCCGCAATACAAGCACTGTGGAACCTGTGTCTTTTGAGGAAACTACTAGGTACTTATGACCTAGATTGGCCACTGTTGGAAACAGGGTACTGGGCTTGATGGACCTTGGTCTGATCCAGTATGGCATATCTTATGTTCTTATGCAGTCTAGTATATATAGTCTGGTTTGCATGACCTTATCTATTTTATCATTATTAATGTGTTGTTTTGATGCGCACAACACTGTCAATGTGAGCATCAGCTTAGGGTATTTTTTTTTCCAGCGGCGGCATGGCCAAATGGAGAGGGTTAGCATTGCACATGTCTAACTTTTCAGAATACAGTGAGCATGAAGTCGTATTTGTTATGGAACTGTATATCTCCCTAATTCTGGAACCATGGCTGAATCTATACCCGCGGTTGTGGAATCATGTTTGTAACATGCCCATGTTCAATTTAAATATTTCTGCTAGCTGGATGTGGATTTTATAGAATTGGGCTCCACATCAACCGGCTCACCTTAGTATACCTGTTTATTCACATCTTCAAAAAAAAAAAGACGACAGATTAGTAAAACAAAAAACTGTCCTCGGCTAAATCCATGTCGGCTTTCTCCCATTAAACTATGAATATCTACACGTTCAGTAATTTTATTCCTTATAATGGTTTCTACCATTTTGCCCAGTACTGACATCACCAGTCTCGGATCACCCCTGGAACCCTTTTTAAAAATTAGCATTACATCGGCCATTCTCCAGTCTTCAGGTACTACAGATGATTTTTAATGATAGCTCACAGATTACTAATAGTAGGTCTGCAGTCTCATATTTTAATTCTTTCAACACCCTTGGATATATACCATTCAGTCCAGGTGATGCTACCCTTCAGCTTATCAAATACTTGTGATAGATCTTCCCGGTTTATCAATAATTATTTTAATTCCTCTGATTTAACATTTTTAAATAGCATTTCAGGCATGAGCAACTTCCCTACATCTTCTTCAGTAAAGACCGAAGCAAAGAATTCATTCAATCTCTCTGCTATGGCCTTGTCCTCCCTTAGCGCCCCTTTTATCCCTCTATTTTCCAAAGGTCAAACTGACTCTCACAGCTTTTTTGCTAAGAATGTACTTGAAAAAGTTTTTATTTTGCATTTTTGCTTCCACGACAGGCTTATTTTAAAGTTCTCTTTACTTGCCTCATCAATGCCTTGCATCTAACATGAACAGTAGTTATGTTGTTTCCTCTTTTCGTCATTTGGCTCCTTTTTCCATTTCCTGAAAGATGCATTTTTGGCTACAGCAGCATCTCTGACTTTGCCTTTAAACCAAGCTGGCAGTTTTTTGCCCTTCCTTCCACTTTTCTTAAAGCGCGGAATACATCTGGTATGTGCTTCCAAGATAGCGTAGTTACTCACCCGTAACAGGTGATCTTCGGGAACAGCAGGAATTTAGTCTTCACATATGGGAGACATCGGTACTGACGGAGCCTGCGCGGGAACCTTCCCCAGCATCCAATAGTAAAGCATTTGGGAACATCCCACTGCACCTGCGTAGCTGCCTTCCTGTCTTTCCAGCTCTCCCTCCTCAGTTGAGTTTGTAGCAGAGATAAAAGGAGAGAAATAAAAAGAGCTACAACTCATATGGGAAGAGAATGAGCTGTGAAGAATAAATTCCTACTGTTCCCGGAGATCACCTGTTACAGGTGAGTACATATGCTATCTCCAGGAACAAGCAGGAATGTAGTCTTCACATATGGGACTCCCTAGCTAGAAGATGCCAGAGAGATGACCTCAGAATGGGCTGTGGATTTTCACATGTATTCTGCATGGATGTCTGGTATCGAAACCCGGGACGGAGGGTAGGAGTTGCTCTAAGTCTGAAAGAGATGTTGGAGAACAGCTTGGCCAAACATTGCATCCCGGTGGGAATCCTTGTCTAGGCAGAAGTGAGCAGCAAAAGAATGGACAGAAGACCAAGTTGCTGCTTTGCTGATCTCGTCAATCGCTTCAGATCGTAAATTTGCCATCGAGGTAGCCATGGCTCGAACGTTATGGGCAGTGACATGACCCTCGAGGGAGAGTCCTGCCTTTTCATAAGCAAAGGTGATGCAGTCAGCTATCCACTTGGAGAGAGTACGTTTGGATATTGGCAACCCGAGGTGACAAGAGTCAAAGGACCACTCGTGTGGGAGAAGGATTTGAATTAGTCTGTCCGCTAAGACATTGTGCTTGCCTGGGAGACACACTGCATGGAGGTGAATGCAATGATGTATGGCAAAGGACCAGAGATGTAGAGTCTCGCTGCAGAGGGTCCAAAAACCTGTTCTGGTAGAACATGGCTACTTGATTGTCGGTTTGGACTAGGACCCTGCAGCAACGAAAATGGTACTGGAAGACTTTGAGAGCACCGAGAATGGCTCTGAGCTCCAGCAGATTTATGTGGAGTTGTGACTCCTGCTGCGATCAGGGTCCTTGAGTGGAGAGAGATCAGAAATGGGCTCCCCAGCCCAGTCCGGATGCATCCGTCATCAGGGTACATTGATATGCTGGCATCTGAAAAGGTGACCCTCCAAGATGACTTTCTGGGGATCGCCACCACAGGAGAAACGAGATCAGAAGGGTAGAGACTGCTATCTCGTCCCCCAGTCAACCTGATGCTTGAGACCATTGGGATACCAGTGTCCATTAGGCTGCGTGCATGTGTAGACGGGCATATGGAACTACATGCACCATTGATGCCATATGACCCAGAAATTGCAGCATTTCTCGAGCAGTAAGACAGTTCCTGAGGCATGCTTGAGATGCTAACTGATTGAGTCAAGCACAGCAGAGCTGGGGCAGAAAGGTGAAATTAGACTTACCTGCTTAATTGTAGTTCCTGGAGTGGAACAGTCTAGTCCCATAACCTCTGGGTTCCCAATCCAATTCAGCAGCTTGGAGACTGAGAAACTCCACCTTTTTTGTGACATCATCTGTATAAGTCTCCGGTGCCCGCCTCATGCCACTAGTAACCTATTGACAAAGAAGACTCACCGGAGAAACAAGTAAGCCAAAAGACTATAGTAAACATTATTGATAACAGTAAAAAAAAATAGCAAATGAGAGCAAGAAACTCCCAGCCCATTACAGTGCTTAAGAGAAAGTGGGAGCATTCCAACCCCCTGCTTGAAGTAAGGAACAGCCCCAACAGAACCAAGAAAAGAAGCGCAGCTCACCTGTGAAACTGAGAAAAATCCGGACATGTGTTTGCCCAGGAACTCCGGGAGGGATATGGGACTAGACTGTTCCACTCCAGGAACTACAATTAGCAGGTAAGTCTAATTTCACCTTCCTGATCGTGTCCCAGTCTAGTCCCATAACCTCTGGGTCCATACCAGAGCAGTGAAAGACACTTAACAACGGGAGGGACCTGGCAAACCAGCCTGAAGAACCGCTGATCCGAATGAGGCCTCCTCCGCCATCTATACATTCAGACGGTAGTGCCTAGCAAAAGTATTGAGGGACGACCAAGTCGCCGCTCTGCAGATTTCCACCGGCGAAACCAAACGAGCCTCCGCCCAGGAGGTAGCCTGAGCCCGCGTAGAATGTGCTTTCACACCAGTTGGCACGACTCTGCCCTTCAACACATAAGCCGACTCAATGGTCTCCCTAATCCAGCGAGCAATAGATGCCTTAGATGCCGCTTCGCCCTTCTTTGGTCCTGCGAAAAGCACAAAAAGCCTGTCCGACTTCCGAAAAGACTCCGTCCTTTTGAGATACTTCCTTAACGCTCTTCGGACATCCAACAGATGCAGTCGAGTAGCTGAAGAACCACCGCAATCCCTGCGCAATACCGGCAAGGAAATTTCTTGGTTAACATGAAATGCCGAGACCACCTTCGGAAGGAAGGCCGGCACCGGCCGTAACACCACCTTAGACGGAAAGAAAGAAAGATAGGGTTCCCTACAGGAAAGAGCCTGTAGTTCAGAGACACGCCTAGCCGAGCACACTGCCACGAGAAACACCACCTTCAGAGTAAGATCCTTAAGGGACGCCCTAGCCAGCGGCTCGAAAGGCTCCCCCACCAAGGCCTCCAAAACGAAGGGAAGACTCCATTTGGGAAAGATTTGTAGAGACGGAGATCTAGCGAGGGACACTGCCCTGAGAAACCGTTTAACATCCCGCTGGACGCCCAGCGACTGACCCGCCAGTCTGCCTCTGAAACAAGATAAAGCAGCCACTTGGACTCGCAACGAAGCCGCTGCCAAACCCTTTTCGAAACCATGCTGTAAAAATTCCAGGATCTGCGGAAGAGAAGCCCGTAATGCTTGGTACTGCCGCTCACCACACCAGGCCTCAAAAATTCTCCAGATGCGCACATAGGACAAGGAAGTGGAACGCCTTCGGGACCGGAGCAAGGTAGAGACAACCACCGGAGCATATCCGTGGGAGGTCAACCGTGCCCTTTCAAGAGCCAGGCCGTAAGAGAGAATCGACCCACGTGAGGCATGACTAGCGGCCCTTGAGATAATAGATCCGCTCTGTCTGGGAGATGCCAGGGCCTGGCCTCCAGCAACCGCACCAGGTCCCCGTACCAAGGACGCCGTGGCCAATCCGGCACAATCAAGATGACATGACCCCGGAATCCCTCTACTCTTTGAAGGACCCGGCCGATCAGAACCTACGGAGGGAAGACATACAGAAGCTGCTCCTCCGGCCAGACCTGTAAGAGAGCATCCAAGCCGTCCGACATCCGTTCCCTGCGTCTGCTGAAGAAACGGTTGCACTTTGCCGACGCGAAGGTCGCCATGAGATCCAACACTGGCCTGCCCCACCTGCGGACCACCATCTCGAACACCTCGGGATGCAGAACCCATTCTCCCGGATCCACTTTTACTCGGCTGAGGAAGTCGGCCTCCACGTTGTCTACCCCTGCTATATGGGCTGCCGACAGGTCCAGAAGATGGAGCTCTGCCCAGGCACACAGAGCCTCGGCCTCGGACTCCAGAGACACACTGCTGGTGCCGCCCTGCTTGTTGACATAGGCCACCGCCGTCGCGTTGTCCGACAGCACTCGGACCGCTTGCCCGTCGAGAAGCGTCCGAAACTCCTGCAAAGCCAGCGACACTGCTCATAGCTCCAACCGGTTGATCGCCCAGGCGCTTTCTTGAGCGTCCCAAAGCCCCTGCGCGAAGTTGCCCTGACAATGGGCTCCCCAGCCCAGCAGACTGGCATCGGTCATCACGGCCACCCATGCCGGCGATTCGAGGAACTTCCCTCCCTCCAGCGATTGTGGGAGCAACCACCAGAGCAGGGACTGACGAACCTCCTCCGGGCAGACTAGCTTCCGGGAGAGGGGGTCTCGCTGATGGGACCACCGGCGAAGCAGAGCCCTCTGCAAAGGCCGCATGTGCGCTCTCGCCCATGGGACCGTTTCTATCGCCGCTGCCATGGTGCCCAACAACTGCAGGTAATGCCACGCTGAGGGAGTCCGGAGCTTGAGGAACTTCTGCACCCGATGCCGCAATTCTAGGGCCCTTTGGTTGGTAAGAAACACTTTTCCGTTTTGCGTATCGAACCGCGCCCCCAGGTATTCCAGATTCTGGGAATGCTGTAAATGACTCTTGGACATATTGACAATCCAACCTAGACTCTCCAACAGGCTGACTACCCGGGCCGTGACCCGCACGCTGTCGTCGTACGATTTCGCCCGGATCAACCAATCGTCCAGATAAGGATGCACGAGAATGCCCTCTTTCCGCAGAGCCGCTGCCACCACTACCATGACCTTGGTAAAGACCCTCGGGGTGGTCGCCAGGCCGAAGGGCAACGCTTGGAACTGAAAATGTCCGAACGGGACGGCAAACCTGAGGAACTTGTGATGTTCCGGCCGTATGGGAATGTGAAGATAAGCTTCGGACAGGTCTAGAGAAGTGAGATACTCCCCCTGCCGCACCGCCACTATAACGGAGCGCAGTGTTTCCATGTGAAAACGAGACACACGGAGACAGCGGTTGACTCCTTTGAGATCCAGGATCGGTCGAACACCTCCGTCCTTCTTTGGGACAATAAAATAAATGGAGTATCGACCGCACCCGAACTGATCTACGGGTACGGGGGCAATCGCCCTGAGGTCCAGTGAGCGCTGTACTGTCTGCCGTAAGGCTGCCCGCTTTGCCACAGTCCTGCCGGGAGAGAGCACAAAGGAGTCCCTCACGGGGCGTAAGAGTTCCAGAGCGTAACCTTCGCGAACAACCTCCAATACCCTCTGATCTGTCGTAATGTGGGCCCAGGCGGGAAGAAACTCCCGCAGACGTCCACCCACGGGAATGGTGGACGACTGGGCCCCCCTCACCTCATTGGGACTTTTTAAGGTTAAGGGAGGAGGAATTAAGACCGAAACCTCGGCCCGCCCCCCGGAACCCCTGGGTTCGGTAGGGAAAACGCCCCCGCTGTCCGGAAGCACCTCTTTGGGCTCGAAAGCGACGAAAATCCCGCAACTGACCCCGGGAACCCGATGCCCCCCGAGAGGCTCTGGGCTTGTCCTCCGGCAACCGTCCGCCCTTGGACTCCCCGAGGTCCTTGACCAGCTTGTCCAAATCCTCGCCGAACAGTAGCCGCCCCTTAAAGGGTAACTTGCTCAACCGAGTCTTGGATGAAGTATCTGTGGACCAGTTACGTAACCAGAGATAGCGCCTCGCCGCCACCGCCATACTCTTGGACAGCCCCCGCATAAGATCGTACTGGAGATCCAAGAGGTAAGCGGCCCCTGACTCCAGACGCGCCGCTTCTCCCGCCAAAGGAGACTCTTGGCCCTCCTGAACCTTCTGAGACCAACGCAGGCAAGCCCTAGAAACCCAGGCCCCACAAATGGCCGCCTGTAGAGAGATAGCATTGACATCAAAGACTTGCCTGAGCAAGACATCCAGTTTCCTGTCCTGAACGTCCTTGAGCACCGCGCTACCCTCTACAGGAATGGTCGTCTTCTTGGTCACTGCCGAGACCGCTGCGTCCACCCTTGGAGGATGAAACACCTCTTTGTCCCGGTCCAATAAGGGGTACAAACGGCTCATCACCCTGGCGCCTTTCAAGGGTGCTTCAGGGATATTCCATTCCTCTTGAATCATCTCCTGAAACACCCTGTGCACAGGGAAAGCCCTTTGAGTTTTCCTGAACACCTGCAGCAGCAGATCCTCCAAAGACTCGTCCTCCGCAGCCGCAGGCTCCGGCATGTTGAGCGCTTTAAGCGACTCAACAATGAGAGACGGCAGCTCTTCTCTCCGAAACACTCTCACTACCCGGGCCTGATCCTCCTTTTCAGAGATCTCACCCTCTTCTAACTCGTCATCCAAACATACACTACGGGCGCCCTCATCTGAGAGCGGGCTCTCCGAAAGTCCGGAGAGGTCCCCTAGATTATTGTCCCCCCGAGGCTTCTTGCTCCTACTCGGGGAAATGGACAGCCGCGGAGACGCCGGACGCTTCCCGGCTCCGCTGGAGTCGCTCGGTAAACCTGGCTGCAACAAACCACTAAAAGCAGAATGCTGAAGAAGCGCCACAAACTGTTGAGAGAAGATGGCAGAGAGCTCACTGGGGAACACCATGGTAGAAGCTGGGGCGCCCGAACTTGAAGATGTTCCTGGCAGCGGCTCCTCCTGCGCCAGGTCTGGTATTCGCGAAGCCGAAGCCTCTGGCAAGGACCCCGGAGCCGTGACTGCCTGCGAGGGAGGGTTATCCAGCTCCCGGGCCTCCCCCGCACAGTCTTTGCAGACCCCTGCATTTGTGCCTTTCCGCGTCCCACACACGATGCAAAGAGGTTTGGAGGGCATGCTAAACACCGTTGCCCCAAGTGTAACCCGGGTGCTAAAGTGAATGGCCTGAGGCACCCGAAAAATGCAGCTCCGACTCCAAACCAGAGCTGCAGAGGGCAGACAGAGAACCCAAAAGCTGAAAACCGCTCTGCTTCCAACTTGGGAATATTTCTGTACTGATGCACTGCTAGTGCACCTGGGAATGGCTGAACAGCGCAGTGGGAAAAGACCGGGAAAACCAAAAATCCGGCCCGTGCAGAAACCGCGTCTCCACCACGAGGCAGGGCCGCGAGGCAAAAAGGGCGCGAAAACGCGCTGACAAGCAAACAAACTGAGCCGCGGTCTCTGCCCACACCGCAGATGCGAGCACAGTAAAAAAAAAAAATGAAAACCCCCGGTCTGGTCTACGGCTCCCGAAGTAATAGCTGCCCTTGCCCGTGAGGCCCCCGAACAGCAAAGAAACACTCTCCGCCCCCCCTCAAGGCAGACTCACCGCACAGGTCCCAAACAGCGGCAGAGATAGAGGGAGAGAGCAGCCGAATGCGCTAGCAGGCACAGTCCTCCACGTGGCGCCGGCGCTCTCTTAAGGCAGATTCACCCCTCCGGATGTGGACCGGGCCGCTGCTGCGTCTCAGGCAAGACCTCTGAAACAGCCGGCCCCGGTATAGTGCGCTGCCCCGAAGAAATCCAGGTGAAGGAGGGGGGAGGAGGAGGGGGGAGAAGGAGGACTCAGAGCTAAAGAGCTGGAGTGCTCCAAATTTAAAGCAACAGACTGTAAAGAAAATAAACTGCTAAACAGAACCCCATAAACTAAAATGTCTCAATTGTTTCTCCTGTGAGCCCGGGACCCCCGGGCTCCCAACTATCCAGCTGCTTGGAGACTGAGGTGACTGGTGGCATGAGGCGGGCACCGGAGACTTATACAGATGATGTCACAAAAAAAGTGGAGTTTCTCAGTCTCCAAGCTGCTGGATTGGAATGGGAACCCAGAGGTTATGGGACTAGACTGGGACACGATCAGGAATGCTCTTGATTGCTGAGTATTTAAGAGAGCCCCTATGAACTCTAGTGTTTGAGAGGGGACGAGTTAGGACTTTGGAAGATTTATGACAAATCCCAAGTGTTGTAACACCTGCATGGTGCGTGATAGGGACAAACTGGCCTCCTAAGAGGTGCATGCTCTTATGAGCCAGTCATTTAAGTAAGGGAAGACAAATATCCCTAGTCCTTAGGAATATGGTTACTACCGTCATGCATTTTGTGAAGACTCTTGGGGCAGAGGTGAGGCCGAAAGGCAGGACTCTGTATTGATAATGTCTTCCCTTAAACATGAAGCACAAGAATTTTTTGTGCTCTGGATGGATAAGAATGTGATTGTACACTTCCTTTAGATCTAGAGAACAGAGCCAATCCTGACTCTGGAGATAGGAAAGAAGGGTCCACAGGGAGATCATCAAATTTCTTCCACAGGAGATGCTGGTTTAGTTCCCGGAGGTCCAGAAAGCGTAGTTACTCACCTGTAACAGGTGTTCTCCAGGAGCAGCAGGAATCAGTCCTCACTTATGGGTGACGTCGGCGCCGACGGAGCCCTCGCGGAGCAATTTTCCCCAGCTTTCAAAGAAAGCCTTTGGGAATTGCAGCGCGCATGCGCGGTCGTCTTCCCGCCCGAAGGTGCCATCTTAGCCAGTCAGATAACATAGCTAAAAAAGACAGCATAAAAATTTGCAAAAAGAACATAAGCAGACGATTGCAACTCCAAGGGGAGGAGGGAGGGTAGTGAGGACTGATTCCTGCTGCTCCTGGAGAACACCTGTTACAGGTGAGTAACTACGCTTTCTCCAGGACCAAGCAGGAAGTCAGTCCTCACTTATGGGACTCCCAAGCTCAAGGCTACCGGAGACCCTAAGCACAAAAATGAGCTCCCTCTAGCTCAGCAGCACAGAAGGAAAGAATCTTCGCTGAATTATCACCCACCGGTAGCCCACATCCGGGATGGAGGGTAGGAGTTGCTCAGACCTCAAAGAGATTACGGAGGACTGCCTGTCCGAAAGCACTGTCCCTACGGGACTCCCTCTCGAGACAGTAATGGACCGCAAAAGTCTGGCTCGAAGACCAAGTAGCGGCCCGGCAGATGTCTGCCAGCGGAACAGAGCGGAGGTAAGCCACTGATGTGGCCTTTGCCCGAACACAATGAGCCGTGACTCGACTTTCTAAGGAGAGTCCGGCTGCCCCATAAGCCCAAGAGATACAGTCCGCAACCCAGATGGACAGAGTACGCTTGGAGACCGGGAGCCCCAATTTATTGGGGTCAAAAGACACAAAAAGCTGAACAGCTTTACGGTGCTCCCGCGTACGGTCAAGGTAGAAGTTCAATGCCCTTCTACAGTCCAGGGTATGGAGGACCGTCTCAGCTCGGCTGGAGTGTGGTCTGGGAAAGAAGGTTGGAAGTACCACCTCCTGATTCATGTGAAAAGGGGAGACCACTTTAGGCAGAAACTTAGGGTGAGTCCGTAGGACTACCCTATTCTTGTAGAACCGAGTGTAGGGGGGATCAGACACGAGGGCCTGCAATTCACTCACGCGCCTAGCGGAAGTGAGGGCTATCAAGAACAGCGTTTTCCAAGACAGAAAACGGAGGGAACAGGTAGCCATAGGTTCAAAAGGCGGACAGGTGATCCGCTGTAAAACCACATTCAGGTCCCAGTCAGGTGCTGGCGGGCGCAGAGGTGGTTTAAGTAGAAGGAGACCTCGGAGAAACCTCGCTACGAGAGGGTCGTTGGAGAGAGGTCTGCCGTCCACCGGCACATGATGTGCTGAAAGAGCACTGAGGTGAACTTTGACGGAGTTGGACTTAAGTCCCAGATTAGAGAGGTGTAGCAAGTACTGTAAGATCACCGACACCGGGAAGGAGAAGGGATCCTGAGACTGTTGGGAACACCAGATTGCAAAGCGACGCCATTTAAGGGCGTAGCATTTGCGGGTAGAAGGCCGTCGCGAAGCCAAGACGACCTCCTCCACCTCCGCCGGCAAGAGAAGAGGAGCAAGGACTACCCTCTCAGCAGCCAGGCCATGAGGTTGAGAGACCTGAGGTTGGGGTGCAGTAGGGACCCCTGATCCTGAGTGAGGAGATCCGGTTGTACCCCCAGAGGGAATGGATCCTCCACCGCCAGTTGCAGCAGGAGCGGAAACCACGGCTGCCTGGGCCAGCGAGGGGCCACCAGGATCATGAAGGCTTTGTCTCGGAGAACCTTGAAAAGAGGCCGAGAGACTAACGGGATGGGAGGGAAAGCGTACAGAAGGCTCCCCGACCATGAGATCAGAAAGGCGTCCGCCGCAACCCGAAGGGGGTGTGGCTGACGAGAGCAGAAGCGAGGAAGCTGCCGGTTGTGAGGACTGGCAAAGAGATCCACCATGGGGAGACCCCACCTGAGGAAGAGCTTCTGAACGATCAAGGGATCCAGACGCCACTCGTGCGGCTGGAGGACCCTGCTGAGTTTGTCTGCCAGGCAATTTTCTTGGCCCGGGAGATAAACTGCCTTGAGGAGAATGCCGTGACTGACGGCCCAAGAGCAGAGTTTCTGTGCCTCCCGGCAGAGGAGGAAGGAGCCCGTGCCCCCCTGCTTGTTCACGTAGAACATGGCAACTTGATTGTCCGTCTGGACAAGGACGGACTGTTGGGAGGTCAGGTGGGAGAAGGCCTTGAGAGCTAGGCGGATCGCCCTGAGCTCCAGGAAGTTGATCTGCTGAGCAGACTCCCACTTGGTCCAGAGGCCCTGAGTACGTGCCTCTTGGCAATGTGCTCCCCAGCCCAGGAGGGATGCATCGGTGGTCAGCACCCGGGTCGGCTGAGGTGACTGGAAAGGCATTCCTAATATCAGGTTCGGCTGCCGGAGCCACCACCGGATAGACGAGACCAGCGGCTCGGAGACGCGCACTAGGTCTGCTAGGCCGCCTGTGGCTTGTCGCCACTGCCGGCGGAGACACCATTGAGCAGGCCGCATATTCAGGCGGGCATTGGGGGTCACATGGACGGTTGAAGCCATATGGCCGAGCAGTCTCAGGAAGCGCCTGGCGGAGACCAGGGGCTGGCTGCGAAAGCGGTCGGCTAGGTCCATGAGCCGCTGAGCCCTGTCGAGCGGTAGGTACGCTCGCGCCTGAGGAGTGTGCAGTCTTGCGCCGATGAACTCGAGATCCTGTGAGGGGAGCAAAGTGGACTTTGCGAAGTTTATGACAAAGCCCAAGTGCTGCAGCAGAGTCACCGTGCGGTACGTGGCGTTGGTGACCTCCTGAGCGGACGCTGCTCTGATGAGCCAGTCGTCGAGGTACGGAAAAACATAGAGGCCGTGAAGCCGGAGATGGGCCGCCACGACCGCGAGACATTTTGTGAAGACTCGCGGTGCGGAGGACAGGCCGAAGGGCAGTACTCTGTACTGGTAATGAGTTCCTGCCACCACAAACCTTAGGTATTGGCGGTGGCTGGGGTGGATGAGGATGTGCGTGTAGGCATCCTTTAGATCCAAGGAGCATAGCCAATCTCCCTGCTGGAGGTAGGGCAGAAGGATTCCAAGGGTAAGCATTTTGAACTTCTCCCGCACAAGGAACTTGTTGAGGTTGCGCAAGTCCAGGATGGGTCTGAGGCCTCCTGTTCTCTTTGGTATCAGAAAATACCTTGAATAGAAGCCTTGACCTCTCAGGTGGTGTGGCACCGGTTCCACCGCCTGTTCCTACAGAAGACCTGCTAACTCCTAAAGGAGCAACTCCCTGTGCAGAGGGGGGCGCGGAGGCTCTCCCGGAAAATAGGAGGGAGGGATCTGATGGAAGTAGAGGAGGTAGCCCTCTCGCACGACCTGAAGCACCCAGGCATCTGTGGTGATGCTGGACCACCTGTGGGCGAAGTGAACCAGCCGGCCTCCGGTGCTGGGGGGGACCAGCGGGGGGGGAGAGGCTATGCTGAGCGAGTCAAAAACCCCCACCCTGCTGAGCAGGGGCTGGTGGTGCAGGCTTGGGGGCTTGCTGCCTACGGGACCCGTTACCCCGTCCCTTGGCCTGCTGGCCCTGTTGGGGAGCTGCAGGGGCCTGATAATGGGGGTATTGTTTGTAGGCAGCTGCCTTCCTCGGGTAAAAGGACTTTTTTCCCGAGCCCTTCTTTTTCTGGGAAGGGGCGGAGGTCTTCCTAGAAAGCCTGGTCCTGGTGAGAGTCTCAGTCTCAATTTGTGCAGCCTTTTCCGCCATGGGCTTGCCAAAGAGGTTTTCGCCTCGGCAGGGGACATCGACCAACTTGTCCTGTACCCAGGGTTCAAGGTCGGACGACTGAAGCCAAGCCTGTCGGCGGGCACCGATGCCGGCTGCGGCTACTCGAGCCGAGGCTTCAAAGCCATCATAGGCTGCTCGGGACATGAACTTCGAGCATTCCCGAATACCCGTGGACAAGGCCAGGAACCTCCGCAAAGGCTCCTCGGAGAGACCAGCGGAGAATCCGGCTAGCTCTTTAGCCAGATCCCTGAGATACATGCCCATGTATAGCTGGTAAGTCTGGACACGACAGGCGAGCATAGAGCCCTGGAAGCACTTCTTGCCAAGGCCATCCAGGTTACGGGCCTCCCTTCCAGGAGGCACCGAGGAGTGCATCTTCTGGCTCTTAAGACGATGCATGGCCGATTCCACTACCATGGAATGGTGTGGCAACTGCGCCTTTTGAAAGCCAGGGCTCCTGCGGACTCGATAGATAGAATCGACCCGCTTGCTCAGGACCGGCGAGGAGGCCGGACTCTCCCACATGCGGAAGAGTAGTCGTTCCAGCATAGGAGGAACCGGCACAGTAAAGTGTTCCCTCGCGGGAGAGTCATACTGGAGGGCGTCGAGCTCCTCGGCTCGAGGCTCCTCCTCGGGATCCGCAGGGAAGGCCAAAGCCTTGGCCATATCCCTAACGAAGTCCGAGAACCGGGCATCCTCCGGGGGGGACTGCTTCCGAGGCTCGGACTCCGGAGAGTCCGATGGGACACACCGAGTCCGGAAAGAATCAGGTGACTCTTCCTCCTCAGACTCCCAGACCGACTCCGACGAGGACTCGGTGGGGTCGGCCCGGGCAGGGAGCGGCGCCAGCCGCCCCGACGCCGAGGGAGTCGGCGTCGGCGACCTCGGTCCCGAACGGGAGGCCGAGGGCGACCTCGACCGAGGATCGACTCGAGTTCTCATCGACTCGAGGATCGGCTCGGTCTCCGGGGTCGACTTGGACGTCGACGTCCCGGCGGTCGGGGCAGCGACGCCAGCGAAGCCAGCGAGCAGTGCCCGCTGCTGGTCCATGAAGGCAGACAGTCTGCTCTCCAAGGCCGTCAACCTGAGTCCGAGCTCAGGTGACCCAGCAGCCCCCGACTCGGGCCCCGACGGCGTCGGGCCCGACGTCGGCTGTCGCGGAGGCGAGTCCAGAAGGACTACAGGACTTACCCGGGCAGGCATCTCCGACTCCAGGCGAGGTCGCTTCGGGAGGTGTTCCTTCTCCAAGGACCCGGGGCGGCTGTCGGGGCTATGCGACCTGGCCCTCGCGGAGCCAGGAGCGTCCACCGACGCCGCCCTCGCGGGTTTTTCCTTCCGACGATGGTCCCCGGAGGGAGAACCCCGGTCGGAGGAGCTCCGGCGACGGTCCGAGCTGGAGCCCTTTGACACGGAGGCCTCCAACGAGGTCCGGGTACGGCTGGGGTCAGCGAAGATTCTTTCGCGCTGATGCCGCCGACTTCTCAACGCCTTCGAGGACAGTTTGCTGCAGGGCCCACAGATCAGTTCCTCATGATCCGGGCCCAAGCAGCGGAGGCAAAAGTCATGTGTGTCGGTTAGTGACATATTTCGGTCACACCGACCACACCGCTTAAAGCCACTGGCAGCCATCGGGGGAAAAAGGGCCCCTGCGAGGTCAAAGGACCGGGCTGCCAGGGAAAACGAAAACGAAAGCTGACTAAGTCAGAAAAACCGAAAAAACGTTAGAGGACTCGAGACCGGCGTCGCGAGTCCGGGCGGGAAAACGATCGGCGTCGAACCGAAAGTAACTAGTATAACATAAGAGGAAAATCAACTTTTTCGCGGGGACAAGACGGGGACGTCTGCAGGGCTCCGCGGAAAAAAGAAGACTGGCTAAGATGGCACCTTCGGGCGGGAAGACGACCGCGCATGCGCGCTGCAATTCCCAAAGGCTTTCTTTGAAAGCTGGGGAAAATTGCTCCGCGAGGGCTCCGTCGGCGCCGACGTCACCCATAAGTGAGGACTGACTTCCTGCTTGGTCCTGGAGAAAGGGCCAGTATCCCCTCGTTTTCTTTGGAATAAGAAAGTAGGGAGTATAGAAGCCCATTCCCTGCTGGAATGTTGGAACCTCCTCTATTACACCCTGCAGTAGAAGGGAGGTGACCTCTTGTAATAACAGAGCAGTGAGAGGGGGCTGAGAACTGAACTCTCTTGGTGAAGTTGGGGGGGGGGGGGGGGGGAGACTTCGTAGATGAAGTTTGTATCCCTCCCGCACTATGGATAACGTCCACTGCTCTGAGGTGATGAGATTCCACTTGTGGGCATAGGGACAGTCTGCCGGGAATGCGGACAGGGTCGGGATTCTCCAGAGGCATCTTTCTAGAGATGTTCTCTAGAAAGGAATCAAAAACCCGAAGCAGTCTGAGCCTGCTGAGATGGCTGAGACTTGGGAGTCTGAGCCTTCTTTTGCTGTCCCTTCTGAAGAGCATGATGCTGACACTGAACAGCAGGGGTATAAGGAGGATAGTACTACTTTTTATGGAAAAAAGGTTTTTTTGCTGCTTTCTTCTTAGCTGAGTTGGCAGTAGATCTAGAGAGCCTATTTAGGGTAGTGTTCTCAGACTCCCAACTGAGAGGCCTTGTCTTGCCAATCCTTGCCAAAGAGGTTTTCACCAGTGCAAGGGATGTTACCCAGTTTATCTTGAACTCATTGTTCAAGATCTGATGCTTGGAGCCAAGCAATCCCATGTGCACCAATGCAGATGGAGGAAGTCCTGCTGATGCACTCAAAGCAATCAAAAGTTGCTCTGTTAAACTTTGAAACATTCTGAGCATGCTTCACAAGGATGAGATAATCCACCCTCCTGTCATTGGGGAGGAGAGGAGCCATTAACTCCAAATCCTTAGCCACCTCTCTAAGGAACATACCCATACAGAGTATGTAATAACTAATTCTGGCCGATAGCATGGAGGCCTTAAAACGTAGGCCAAAAGCGTCGAGGGTTCTTGATTCCCTATCCGGAGGGTTTGAGGAATATGTTTTCATGCTCTTGATCCGACGCACTGCAAACTCCACTACCATGGAATGGTGTGGTAATTGTGTCTTTTGAAAACCAGGACACTCCGGTACCCAGTAGATGATATCGAGCCATCGGGTATGAGGAGAAATAGTTAGAGGTGTCTCCCACATATGAAGCATGAGGTCGTGAAGTATCCAATGGATAGGGAGCGTAGCCACCTCTTTTGGAGCTATCAAGTATTGAAGAATTTACAATTCCTCAGCCCTAGGCTCTTTCTCTGATGTCACTGTTATGGACAGACCCCTAGCAACATCACAAAAAAGTCTTGGGAAGACATGTGGCGTTGTGAGGACGGAGATGGGTCCTCCATAAGAGTTTGCATGTCTCGAGTATCGGCCAATTCATCATCCGATGAATCGGATTCTGAAGACTCGAAGAATCATTGGGCAGGACGCTCCCACTCCGTACAAACTCAGTACCTGGAATTTGTGTAGTCTGAACCTCGGTAGCGAAAATGGATTAGAGGGCCGGCATGGGCAGTGGCATATTGGTACCAATGCTGGTATGGATATCTGCGGTACCTACTGTAAGGGTTTCACTGGAACAGAGGGCGCCAGTAAGGCCACTAAGCTTCGCTTGATGGCAAGGATACATTGATCCATGGAACTTGCCGATGCTTGGATATCGGTACCGGAATTGCAGGCCACGATCCCCGAGCATGGCACCAGGAGCTCTCCGGAGCACCCTGGGACCCCACTAAGGCTTTGGAGGGAAGGTCCTCCCGCCGGGGTTGTTTGGCCAGTGTGTACCCCCCTCCAGGGCAATGCTCAAGACATCTTGATGCTTAAAAGGAGATCTAACTTACTGGCAGGGAGGGGCTGGTTGCAAACCTGTTGACAGGGAGGGGCTGGTTGAATAGTGGAAGTCTTTCAGCCACCTGGTTGAACCTGGGCTCCACAGCTTCTCCTGCAAACAGATAAGCTTCCAGGGTTAATAAATTTGTTTACACCCACCTACGACTCTTGCCCTTTGTTGCTTTCCTGTGTTCCTGCAAGAGCAGCCGCTCCCCCTTGTTTTCTCTGGACTCTTTGGAGCCATGTTTTCTCCATGGAAGGAGGTCCTTAGTTTTAAAGAAGATGTTTTACAGTCAATGCTGCCGGAAGACCCCTTCTATACAGAGGAAGAAGCTACACCTAACCTAGAAGAAGAATGGAGAGAACTAGTGTGGGCTACACAAAAACATATAAGAGAAGAACTGCACGCAGCCTCCTTACTGGAATACTGTAGAAAAAAGATTATCCCAAGAGGTTTAAGAGTTCAAAAGGCTCCAGGAATGTTTAAGGATGATCCTTCTTTTATGACGAACTGGATAAAGATTCTTAATAACTGCTCACTAGATCTCATGATTTTGCTAATTAATACATCAAAACGCAGGGTGGAATCTTTAAAACCACAAATAGACACAAAGATAGAGGTTTTAAAGAAAAAAGATGCACAATATGATCTGGAAAAACACAAATTTGACAAGAATACTATTACTTACAGACAGGCAATTAAAGAAAAAAAGATTCATAAATTAAAACGTGACGAGGAAGATTATAAATTGGGGACAGTGTATTACTGGACATATAACAAAATGGATAATAAAAATAGACAGAGGAGTAATTCATACAAACGACCATACAGATCACCAAAACAAACCTTTAGGACTGATAAGACTAAACAGTATAATATTAATAGACCACGGTCCCCTACTCCTGAAGCCGGAAGTAGCAGCAAACGGATTCGCCATCAATCACGAGAAAAAATGGACCAATCTGGTTCCCTATTCCCAACCCAGCCCCTAGATAATCCACAAGGGAAAAGACGGGATTTTCATATGGACCAACTATGGGCTGGAGGAGGAAGAGACAGGTCACCAAGGTCGCCAGAACGTCATCAGTACAAACATCGCAGCCGACAATATTCACACCGAGAGAGGAGGGACAGTCAAAATCTAATGTCAAAAAGACGCCTGGATTGGGACCTTTGAGCTCAGTCATTAATCTGTCCCAATATGTATTAACAGAGACAGAACTAGAAGTATTGGATAAAGGACTAAAATTTGTACCAACTCAAACACACGATAAGTTCTCCACACATGTAGAACTATATAAATTTTTTCGTAAATTAAAAATAACAGATTTTTTCAACAACCAAACACAAAATACCACAGATTCCTCAATAGTTAAAAAACCCTCTCGGTGGTATCCACCATCTAATGTAGATCCCCTGATCATGGCATATGAGAAAACAGTACTCACTAAAGTAGAGAGTCTATATAAAGCCAGCAACAAACGTCCATTTTTTAATCTCACCAAATTACAAAAAGAAGCACTTTATAATTTAAAGACCAATAATCACATTATCATTAAGCCAGCAGATAAAGGAGGTGCAATTGTCATACAGGATAAGCAAGCATACATAACCGAGGTCCTTCGACAATTCAATGATCAGGAATTCTATGAAAAAATATTCGATGATCCCACTACAAGATTGAAACAAAGAATAGAAACTTTACTGTTCATTGGAAAGGAAGCGGGATATTTGACCAATGATGAAATTAGTTTTCTCACAGTTGCACATCCGATTACACCCACCATTAATATGGTGCCAAAAATTCATAAATCGCTCACTAACCCACCAGGTAGGCCTATTGTTTCCGCAATAGGTTCTCTATTTGAGCCACTTTCCAGATTCCTAGATATCATTCTGAGACCCTTTGTCGTTCAAGCAACATCATATGTTAGAAACTCTACTCACATTATCAACATCCTTCAGGACTTTCAAGGCTATCATGAAGATTTGATTTTGGTCACTTTAGATATAAGGTTATTGTATACAAACATACAACAGGCAGCAGTAGAAGTTCTGGCCAATGTTTTGATAGGAAGAGTACAACCAACACGTATACCTACCTGTTACTTGTATATAGTTATGAAAAAGCGTAGTTACTCACCTGTAACAGGTGTTCTCCAGGAGCAGCAGGAATCAGTCCTCACATATGGGTGACATCGGCGCCGACGGAGCCCTCGCGGAGCAATTTTCCCCAGCTTTCAAAGAAAGCCTTTGGGAATTGCAGCGCGCATGCGCGGTCCTCTTCCCGCCCAAGGGTGCCATCTTGCTCAGTCAGATGACATAGGTAAAAGACAGCAAAAATTAGCAAAAACGAAAGCATAAAAACTGCAACTCCAAGGGGAGGAGGGAGGGTTGTGAGGACTGATTCCTGCTGCTCCTGGAGAACACCTGTTACAGGTGAGTAACTACGCTTTCTCCAGGACCAAGCAGGAAGTCAGTCCTCACATATGGGACTCCCAAGCTTAAGGCTACCGGAGACCCTAAGCACAAAAAGGAGCTCCCTCTAGCTCAGCAGCACAGAACGAAGGAATCTTCTCTGAATACGTCTCCAACCGGTAGGCCAACATCCGGGATGGAGGGTAGGAGTTGCCTATACCTCGAAGAGGTTACGGAGGACTGCCTGTCCGAAAGCACTGTCCCTGCGGGACTCCCTCTCCAGGCAGTAATGGGCTGCAAAAGTCTGGCTTGAAGACCAAGTAGCGGCCCGGCAGATGTCTGCCAACGGAATAGAGCGGAGGTAAGCCACTGACGTAGCCTTCGTCCGAACACGATGAGCGGTGACTCTACCTTCCAGCACGAGGCCCGCAGCCTCGTAAGCCCAAGCGATGCAGTCCGCAATCCAGATGGACAGAGTACGCTTGGAGACAGGGAGCCCCAACTTGTTGAGGTCATAAGACACGAAGAGCTGAACAGCCCTTCGGTGCTCCCGCGTACGGTCAAGGTAGAAGTTCAGCGCCCTTCTACAGTCCAGGGTATGCAGGACCATTTCAGCTCGGCTGGAGTGCGGCCTGGGAAAGTAGGTCGGAAGTACCACCTCCTGGTTGATGTGAAAAGGGGAAACCACTTTAGGAAGAAACTTAGGGTGAGTCCGTAGGACTACCCGGTTCTTGTAGAACCTAGTGTAAGGAGGATCAGATACCAGGGCCTGCAGCTCATTAACGCGTCTAGCAGAAGTGAGGGCCACCAAGAACAAGGTTTTCCAGGAAAGAAAACGAAGAGGACAGGTGGCCATAGGCTCAAAAGGCGGACAGGTAAGCCGCTGTAAAACCACATTGAGATCCCAGTTCGGGGCTGGCGGGTGCAAAGGTGGTTTAAGGAGTAGGAGGCCCCGGAGAAAACGAGCCACCAGAGGGTGGCTGGAAAGAGGTCTACCATCCACCGGTAGGTGGTGCGCAGAAATAGCACTGAGGTGGACCTTGACCGAGTTGGACTTAAGTCCAAGATTGGAAAGGGAAAGCAAGTACTGCAAGACCACTGATGTTGAACAGGAGAAGGGGTCCTGCGACTGCTGAGTACACCAGACGGAGAACCGACACCACTTAAGAGCGTAGGACTTCCGGGTGGAAGGTCTCCTGGAGGCCAAGACAACCTCTTCCACATCTGGAGGTAGCTGGAGAGGAGCAAGGACTACCCTTTCAGCAACCAGGCCATCAGATGAAGGGACCGAAGGTCGGGGTGCAGGAGCGTCCCCTGATCCTGCGAGAGGAGGTCGGGTTGAAACCCCAGAGGAAGAGGGGTATCCACCGCCAGCTGCATCAGAAGCGGGAACCAAGGTTGTCTCGGCCACCGGGGAGCCGCTAGGATCACCGACGCCTTGTCTCTGAGAACTTTGAAGAGCGTCCGAGACACCAGAGGCATGGGTGGAAAGGCATACAAGAGGCCTGTGGACCATGGAATCAGAAAAGCATCCGCCGCTACCCGGAGAGGATGCGGCTGTCGAGAGCAGAATCTGGGAAGCTGCCGGTTCAGAGGACTGGCGAACAGAGCCATGGTGGGGAGGCCCCACCGGAGAAAGATCCGCTGAACCACAAGCGGATCCAATCTCCACTCGTGCGGTTGGAGGATCCTGCTCAGTTTGTCTGCCAGGTAGTTTTCTTGACCTGGGAGATAGACAGCTTTGAGGACGATGTTGCGATGGACGGCCCAAGAGCAGAGCTTCTGTGCTTCCTGACAGAGAAGGAAGGAGCCGGTTCCGCCTTGTTTGTTCACGTAGAACATGGCAACCTGATTGTCTGTCTGGACAAGTACCGACTGGTGAGAAATCAGGTGAGAGAAGGCTTTGAGCGCTAGGCGGATGGCTCTGAGCTCCAGGAAATTGATCTGCTGAGCGGACTCCCAAGGAGTCCAGAGACCCTGAGTACAAGTCCCTTGGCAATGTGCTCCCCAACCCTGGAGAGAAGCATCGGTCGTCAGGACCTGAGAATGTGTAGGGGGCTGAAAAGTCACCCCCAGCACTAGGTTTGGTAGATGAAGCCACCATCGCAGAGAGGAGACCAGCTGGTCGGAGATCAGTACGGAGTCCGCTAGGCTCCCAGTGGCCTGATGCCATTGTTGGCGAAGACACCATTGAGCAGGTCGCATGTTCAGGCGGGCATTGGGGGTGACATGGACCGTGGAAGCCATATGGCCGAGCAGTCTCAGAAATTGCCTGGCCGAGACCGGGGAATCGCTGTGAAAGCGGCTGGCGAGATCCATGAGCCGTTGGGCCCTCTCCAGAGGCAGGAAGGCCCGCGCCTAAAGAGTGTCCAACCTGGCGCCGATGAATTCTAGATCTTGAGAGGGGAGCAAAGTGGACTTTGCGAAGTTTATGACAAAACCCAAGTGCTGGAGCAGAGCCACAGTGCAATGAGTAGCCTGAGTGGCTTCTTGGGCAGACTGGGCCCTGATGAACCAGTCGTCCAGGTATGGGAACACAAAGAGACCTTGAAGTCTCAGATAGGCCGCCACCACTGCTAGGCATTTGGTGAACACTCTGGGGGCGGAGGATAGGCCGAAAGGCAGTACTCTGTACTGGTAATGGTGTCCGCCCACAACAAACCTGAGGTATTGTCTGTGGTCTGGATGAATAAGGATATGAGTATACGCATCCTTTAGATCTAAGGAGCATAGCCAGTCTCCCTGCTGGAGGTAGGGCAGCAGGATTCCAAGGGTAAGCATTTTGAACTTTTCCTTTGCAAGGAACTTGTTGAGGTTTCGCAAGTCTAGGATGGGTCTGAGGCCTCCTGTTCTTTTTGGAACCAGGAAGTACCTGGAGTAAAACCCTTGACCCTTCAGGTGGTGGGGCACCAGTTCCACGGCTTGTTCCTGAACAAGACTTGCTAACTCCTGAAGGAGTAAGTCCCTGTGCAGATGGAGTCTGGAAGGCTCCCCTGGAAAGTAGGAGGGAGGTACCTGGTGAAAATGAGTGCAGGCTTGGGGGCTTGCTGCCTACGGGACCCATTACCCCGTCCCTTGGCCTGCTTTCCCTGTGGGGGAGCTGGTGAGGCCTGATACTGAGGGTAGTATTTATAGGCAGCACCTTTCCTCGGGTAAAAGGGCTTTTTCCCCGAGGCCTTCTTCTTTTGAGAAGGGGCAGAGGTCTTCCTTGAGAGACGAGTCCTGGTGAGAGTCTCCGTCTCGATTTGTGCAGCCTTCTCATCCATGGGCTTGCCAAAGAGGTTATCACCTCGGCAGGGGACATCGACCAACTTGTCCTGTACCCAGGGCTCGAGGTTGGACGTCTGAAGCCAAGCCTGGCGGCGTCCACCGATGCCGGCCGCGGCTACTCGAGCCGAAGCCTCAAAACCATCATAGGCTGCTTGAGAGATAAACTTGGAGCACTCCCGAATACCAGTAGACAAGGATTGGAGCCTCTGCAAAGGTTCGTCGGAGAGACCAGCAGAGAACCCGGCTATTTCCTTAGCCAGGTCTCGGAGATACATGCCCATGTAGAGCTGGTATGTCTGGACTCGACAAGCAAGCATAGAGCCCTGGAAGCACTTCCTACCGAGGGCATCCAGGCTTCGGGCTTCCCTACCAGGGGGCACCGAGGAGTGCATTTTTTGACTCTTCAGTCTATGCATGGCTGATTCCACCACCATGGAATGCTGCGGTAGTTGTGCCTTTTGGAACCCGGGGCTCTTGCGGACTCGATAAATGGAATCGACCCGCTTGCTTAACACCGGCGACGAAGCCGGGCTCTCCCACATGCGGAAGAGAAGCCGTTCCAGCATGGGAGGAACCGGTACAATAAAGGCCTCCTTCGGGGGAGAGTCATATTGGAGGGCATCGAGTTCTTCGACTCGAGGCTCCTCCTCGGGATCCGCAGGGAAGGCCAAGGCTTTGGCCATATCCCTCACGAAGTCCGAGAACTGGGTATCCTCCGGGGGGGACCGTCTCCGAGGTTCGGACTCGGGGGAGTCCGAAGGGACACACCGAGTCCGAAAGGAACCAGGTGACTCTTCGTCCTCAGATTCCCAGGCCGACTCCTCGGAGGAGGAGTCGATCGGCTCCGGTCTGGCGGGCACTGATGACATCCGCCCCGACGCCGAGGGAGTCGGCGTCGACGACCTCGGTCCCGAACGGGAGGCCGAAGGAGACCTCGACCGAGGATCGACTCGAGCCCTCATGGACTCGAGGATCGGCTCGGTCTCCGGGGTCGATTTGGAGGTCGACGTCCCGGCGGTCAGGGCAGAAGCACCAGCGAGGCCAGCGATCAATGCCCGCTGCTGGTCCAAGAAGGCAGACAAACTCCACTCCAAGGCCGTCAACCTGAGTCCGAGCTCAGGAGACCCAGCAGCCCCCGACTCGGGCCCCGACGTCGGGTCCTTCGGAGGCGAGTCCACGAGGACAACAGTACTTATGTGAGCAGGCAAGTCCACCTCGAGTCGAGGATGTTTTGACGGCCTCTCCGACTCCAAGGACCCGGGACGGGAATCGGGGCTATGCGACCTGACCCTCGAGGAACCAGGAGCGTCCACCGATCCCGCCCTCGCGGGTTTCTTCTTCCGATGATGCTCCCGGGTAGGAGACCCCCTTTCAGAGGAACTCCGACGATGCTCAGGACCAGAGTCCCGAGACGTCGAAGCCTCTGACGAGGTCCGAGCCCGGCCGGAGTCAGAGAAGATACGCTCCCGCTGGTGCTGCTGACTCCTCAATGCTTTTGAGGACATTTTGCCGCATGGTCCGCAGATCATGGGGTCATGATCTGGGCCGAGGCAGCGGAGGCAGAAGTCATGAGTGTCTGTAAGAGACATAAGTTTCTTACAGAGGTCACACTTTTTGAAACCACTGGCCGCCATCGGGGGAAAAAGGGCCCCTGCGAGGTCGAACGACCGGGCAGCCAGAGAAAAAGGAAAAAAGCGCGAAATCTGTCACGAAGGACAAAAAAACGAAAAATAAAGGACGGACTCGCAACCGGCGTCGCGAGTCCGGGCGGGAAAAGAACCGGCTTCGAACCGAAGAAAAAACAGAGAAAAATAGAGAAAAATCAACTTTTCTGCGGGGATTCACAGGCAACGTCTGTAGGGCTCCGCGGAAAAAAGAAGACTGAGCAAGACGGCACCCTTGGGCGGGAAGAGGACCGCGCATGCGCGCTGCAATTCCCAAAGGCTTTCTTTGAAAGCTGGGGAAAATTGCTCCGCGAGGGCTCCGTCGGCGCCGACGTCACCCATATGTGAGGACTGACTTCCTGCTTGGTCCTGGAGAAAACACTGTTCCATGTTATTGTTCATGAAAAGTTAATTGTACATAGTTATGAAAAACGCTGTTCCATGTAAAACCATGTTCATTATATGTTAAGTGTAAACCGCCTTTGATCTCTGGAAAAAGCGGTATAAAAGAAAAGCATAAATAAATAAAATAAGAGGCCTAGGGAAGAATGTTGGAAGAACCACCTTCTGGTTGAGGTGGAAAGAGGAGACTACCTTGGGGAGGAACTTTGGATGAGTTCTGAGGACTACCCTGTTCCTATAAAATCTGGTGTAAGGCCTGTCACAGACCAGAGCCTGAAGCTCACTAACTCGCCTAGCCGAGGTAAGGGCTACCAGGAAGAGTGTCTTCCAGGACAGGAAGCGTAGTGGACAAGTAGCCATCGGCTCAAAAGGTGGGCGAGTCAGTTGCTGCAAGACCACATTCAACTCCCACTCAGGAGCAGGACGGCGGATGGGAGGCTTGAGCAAGAGCAAGCCTCTGAGAAAGCGGGACACCAAAGGGTGAACCGACAGAGAATGTCCTTCCACCAGTGAGTGGTGAGCTGCTAGAGCTGAGAGGTGGACCCGAACAGAATTGGACTGAAGTCCCTGATTTGATAAGTGCAGTAAGTACTGAAGCACTACTGGTACAGTACAGGAGAAGGGATCCTCTGTACGTAGCTGACACCACACAGAAAACCTTTTCCATATGAGAGCATAGGTTTTTCTAGTGGACTGTTTCCTAGAGGCTAGGAGAACCTCTTCAACTTCCTGAGGTAGGCCCCAGGGAGCCAAAACTACCCTTGCAGCCTCCATGCCATCAAATTGAGAGCTTTGAGGTTGGGGTGCAGCAGAGAACCCTGATCCTGAGAGAGAAGGTTGGGTTGGAACCCTAGAGGCAGTGTGGGATCCACTGCAAGCTGTAGCAAAAGTGGAAACCAAGGCTGTCTCGGCCACCTGGGAGCCACGAGCAGAACCGAGGCCTTGTCCTTGAGAATCTTGAACAGAGTTCGGGCCACCAGAGGCGTGGGAGGAAACACATACAGGAGGCCCTGAGACCAGGGAATCAGAAAAGCATCTGCTGCTATCCGCAGAGGATGCGGTTGCCTGGAGCAGAACTTTGGCAGCTGTTTGTTCAGAGGACTGGCAAACAGGTCTATGGATGGAAGTCCCCATTGCATGAAAATCTTTTGAACTACCATGGGATGGAGCTGCCACTCGTGGGGCTGCAGAATCCTGCTCAACCTGTCCGCCAGGTAGTTCTCCTGGCCAGGTAGATAGACTGCTTTGAGGAGCATGTTGTGCTTGAGAGCAAACAAGCAAAGGTCCTGTGCCTCCTGACAGAGGAGCCTGGACCCAGTTCCGCCCTGCTTGTTCACATAGAACATGGCTACCTGGTTGTCTGTCTGAACGAGGACAGACTGATGAGCCAGGATTTGAGAAAGTCTTGAGGGCTAACCGAATAGCTCCGAGTTCCAGGAGATTGATTTGCTGTGCAGTTTCCCAGGGAGACCACAGACCCTGGGTGCACTTGCCTAGACAGTGAGCTCCCCAGCCTTGCAGGGAGGCATCTGTGGTCAAAACCACTGTGAACGCAGGACTCTGAAAAGGTACTCCTCTTAGCAGATTGGATGGGTGTAGCCACCATCTGAGGGAGTGCAGCAAGTGTCTGGACACCCTTATCCTGTCGGTGAGGTTGCCTGTGGCCTGTGACCACTGAGTCCACAGGTACCACTGTGCAGGCCTCATATGGAGTCTGGCATTGGGGGTCACATGTACTGTCGAAGCCATGTGACCAAGAAGTCTCAGGCAGAGTCTGGCGGAGACCAGTGACCTGCTGAGAAACTTGTTTGCTAAGTTTATCAGTCTTTGGGCCCTGTCTTCTGGTAAGAACGCCTTTGCCAGCAGAGAGTCCAACCTTGCTCCTATGAACTCCAAGTTCTGGGAGGGGAGCAAAGTGGACTTTGCAAAGATTATGACAAACCCCAGGCTTTGAAGAGTAATGGTTCTGAGGGTGGCTTGTCTGGCCTCCTGGTATGTCTGACCTCTTATGAGCCAGTCGTCCAGATAGGGGAATACAAAGATTCCCTGATTCCTCAGGTAGGCTGCCACCACTGCTAAGCATTTGGTAAAGACTCTGGGAGCGGAAGTGAGGCCAAAAGGCAATACTCTGTACTGATAATGGTTTCCTCCCACAATGAACCTGAGGTACTTTCTGTGGTCTGGATGGATGAGGATGTGGGTATACGCATCCTTTAAATCTAAGGAGCATAGCCAATCTCCCTGCTGGAGGTAGGGCAG
The DNA here is from genome assembly GCA_033557465.1 of Ichthyophis bannanicus. NCBI lineage: Eukaryota > Metazoa > Chordata > Amphibia > Gymnophiona > Ichthyophiidae > Ichthyophis > Ichthyophis bannanicus. The sequence goes on from CM066044.1 coordinate 255,125,440, forward strand.
AAGTGTTCCAAGAGTAAGCATCTTGAAATTTTCCTTCTCCAGGATCTTGTTGAGGTTTCTGAGATCCAGGATAGGTCAAAGACCACCGGTTCTTTTGGGCACCAGGAAATATCTGGAATAGAACCCTCAGCCTTGCAAGTGGGGAGGCACAGGCTCCACCGCCCTGTTTATCAACAGACCTTGTAGCTCCTGAAGGAGAAGATCTGTGTGCAGGGGAGGCCTTGGAGGTTCCCCTGGGAAGTATGGCGGAGGCAGCTGGAGGAAGTGCAGGGCATAACCCTTTTGGACTATGCTTAGCACCCAACTGTCTCCGGTGATGAGTGGCCACTGGTGGACAAACAGGACGAGGCGACCTCCTGTGCAGGATTGGGAGAGCAAGGACAGAGAGGCTATGCTGAAGGAGTCAAAATCCCCCACCCTGCTGTGTAGGAGCAGGGGCCGGAGGCTTGGGGGTCCTCTGCCTACGGGGCCCATTACCCTGCCCCTTGGCTTGCTGACCCTGAGGGGCAACTTGGACAGCCTGATATTACGGGTACTGTTTGTAGGCAGTGCCCTTCCTCAGGTAAAAGGACTTTTTCCCCGAGCCCTTCTTGTGAGAAGGGGCAGAAGTATTCCTAGACAGCCTTGTCCGTGTGAGGTGCTCGGTCTCGAGCTGGGCGGCCTTCTCAGTCATGGGTTTGCCAAAAAGGTTTTCACCTCAGCAAGGGACATCGACCAACTTGTCCTGAACCCATGGCTCGAGGTCCGATGACTGCAGCCATGCCTGGCGTCGAGCCGCGATGCCGGCTGCCACAACACGGGTCGAAGCCTCGAAGCCATCATAGGCAGCGCGGGACATAAATTTAGAGCATTCCCGGATCCCCGAGGACAAGGATTTGAACCTTGTGATAAGGAAAATTATCATAGCTCAGGAAGGAGCTATAGAAAAGGTGAAGTGACTCTGAACAAGCAACCTGTCAGTTCTGGTAGAAATAAGAAAACAGAATTTTCCCATAAAAGACTACCAGTCCCAGAATGCACCAGGTTTCCAACAGCCATTAGAGGAGCTGAAGTGGGGAAACGTGTGTTCAATCAGGAGGGCTATGAGGTAATCCCTAAGCACTCATCTCAAAGGGCAGGGCCTGATTCAGCACAGCTGTGCTGTGTTAGAGAGGAACACTCATCTAAGCAGAATAAAGGTAGAGTTTATTCTACAGAGAATTATCCTCAGAATCATCATCTTCATGATCAACTTGGATATCCTCATCCTCAGTTTCATCTGGAGGATCATCAGAAGCAGAAGCCAAGCCGGACGGACAGAGAGGGCAAGAAACCCTTTGGAAGAAAGAAGAGAAAAGGCCTTTGAGAGATCTAGAAGAGTCCGAAGCAGTACGAATACTGGGAGGCATTCCAAGGGCCAGCATACACCATTGGACTGGGGAAAGCCAGAGGAATGGTGCTGCAGAGCTAGGAATCTCCAGACGGTACCTGTGAGGGAGACGGCTGCACGTGGAAGGGACCCTAAGACCCAGGCCAGAAGGTATGTGAAGAGAGACCCAGTGTCCAGGGATCTGGATTGGAAGGCTGGACATAGGAACTGGACTACATAATGGCCAGGCTATATAGAGAGGAACTCTAACAGCAATGGAAACTCAGGTATGAACACTGATCTATGCCCTAGCTATAACCTTGAAAGACAGCAGGGAAACAAGTATTCTCCTGAAAGTGCTCCATTGAGATATTCCTCTGTGCCAATCCATGATATTGAACCCATGATTGTTGAAGAAGAGGGAAAGGTTGCAGATGAAGGCTGTATTTACATGGATTGCTCTCTGTCTAAACTCCTTTGGTGATTTTCTGTTATAAAATACAACAACCATCACAAAGAAATACAAACTTGTTCTTTAAATCTAATCAGAAAAGCTCCTGAGTAGGATTTTTAGCCACGCAGTAGAAAGCAAGCCAGCTAAGGGGTTTCAGCTGGGTAACTGCTAGCAATTGAGCCTTACCTAATTGCTTGTGAGCTCTGAGAGAATCACTTCTGAATCTATGTGGGAAGATATAAGAAGTTAACCTGAAAAGAACAGTTTTTCTCTTTTGTGGATTTTGTTTGTTGTTTGATACGCTGCTAAGAAAATATTAGCTAAAGTCTACAGAAAAGACCAGTTTGTTACCAACCAGGTCTTATTTCTTTTGCTTTGATTGCCTGACAAGTTCAAATGTTTTCCTAATTTTGTTTTTCCAAGTTTAACACTGAAAGCAAGTAACCTGATTTATGTGCTACCAAGCATATCTGTGTTGGGAGAAATAACCCCATAAATAAATATCTTATTGGCTTTACCATCAAGCACAACTAATTATTGTGAGCAGCTGTGTCTGGTATGAATGAACTGCATTGCCCACAATCCCTTGCCAATCATATTGATATATGCACTTGCCAAGACTGTGAACATTCTCACCCAGGCAGCCGTCTGATAACCTCTCCAAGGGTTCCCCAGAGAGACCAGCAGAGAACCCAGCCAGCTCCTTGGCCAGGTCCTCTAAGTACATGCCCATGCACAGCTGGTAAGACTGGACACAGCAAGCAAACATCGAGCCCTGGAAGCACTTTCTACCAAAACCATCGAGGTTCCGGGCCTCCCTGCCAGGGGGCACAGCGGAGTGCATCTTCTGACTTTTCAGGCCATGCATGGCCGATTCCACCACCATGGAATGGTGTGGTAGCTGCGCATTCTGAAAGCCAGGACTCTTCCGGAGTGGATAGATCGAATCGACCTGCTTGCTTAAAACCGGCGCCGAGGCCGGTGCCTCCCACATGCGGAAGAGGAGCCGTTCCAGCATCGGAGGAACCGGGACAGTAAAGGCCTCCTTCGGAGGAGAGTCGTACTGCAGGGCCTCGAGCTCTTCGGCTCGAGGCTCCTCCTCGGGGTCCGTAGGGATAGCCAAGACAATGGCCATATCCCGAACGAACTCCGAGAACCTGGTATCCTCTGGAGGGGATCTACTCCGGGGCTCAGACTGCGGTGAGTCCGATGGGATGCACCAAGTCTTAAAGGTGTCGGGAGACTCCTCATCCTCCGTCTCCCATGCGGACTCATCCGAAGAGAAATCAGGGTCCGACCTCGCGGGGCCTGCGAGCACCCGCCCCGACCGCCGATGGCACCGGCGTCGACACCCTCGGTCCCGAACGGGAGGTCGACCTCAAGCCTTCATGGTCTCGAGTATCGGCTCGGTCTCCGGGGTCGACTTCGAGGTCGATGTCCCGGTGGTCGGGGCAGATGCGCCAGACAGGCTGGCCATCAGTGCCCGCTGCTGGTCCATGAAGGCAGACAATCTGCTCTCCAAGGCTGTCAACCTGAGACTCAGCTCAGGAGACTCAGCAGCTCCCGGCGACGCCGGGCCCGACGTCGGCTCCCTGGGAGTAGAGTCCCTGAGGACTACAGGACTTACGTGTCCAGCAGACTCCGGCTCCAGTCGAGGAACTTTGGATGGCTTCTCCTGTTCCACAGGCCCGGGGCGACGGTCGGGGGTCTGAGACCGAGTTCTCGAGGATCCTGGGACCTCCGACGATGACGCCCTCGCGAGCCGTTTCTTCCTCTTGTGCTCCCAATTGGGGGACCCCCGTTCCGAAGAGCCACGATGGTGCTCGGGATCAGACTCCCGAGATGTCGAGGCCTCAGATGAGGTCCGGGCCCGGCCGGAGGCCGAGTCAGAAAACAGCCTTTCTTTCTGGTGCTGTCGACTGCGTAGTGCCTTGGAAGACATCTTCCCACATGGTCCACACGTTTTAGAGTCGTGATCAGGACCGAGGCACCGGAGGCAGCAGTTGTTTCTGTCGGTGAGAGACATCAGTTTCTTACACCGATCACACTTCTTAAAACCACTGGAAGCCATTGGGGAAAAAAAGTGTCCCCGCGAGGTCGAAGGACCAGCCTTCCAGAGAAAAGAAAAAAAGGGCGCAAACACCAGCCACGAAGGGCAAAAACCGAAAAAAGAGATCGGACTCGATACCGGTGTACCGAACCCGGCGGGAGGGGAACCGGCGTCGAACCGGAGATGAAAAAACAGCGAATCGCCAAAAAAGTCAAACAATTTTCTGGGATGATGAGGACTCACGTCCGGCAGGCTTCACGGAAAACAAGAGACTGAGGTAAGATGGCACCTTTAGGCGGGAAGGGAACTGCGCATGCGTGCCTGCATTCCCAAAGGCTTTCATGGAAAGCTGGGGAAATGCTCCGCAAGGGCTTCATCGATGTCGATGTCACCCATATGTGAGGACCGACTTCCTGCTTGGTCCTGGAGAAACAGACAGAATATAAGTTAGAGAAAAAGGATCAGTATACACACACAAGTGTGGTATTTTTTGCATCATAGGGAGGTGAAAGCGGATATGGAATGTGAGCCCACGAAATCTGAAGAGATGTTGGGGAAACAAAAAGGGGTCATTTCCAAGATTTATAAAATGCTTCTGCAAAGGGGGAAGGGGACGGGGAGATGGCAATAGAGGTGGGAAGAGGAAATCCCTGGAGCTTGGGATGAAGGGCGGTGGGCGGATATATATGTGAGAACCTATAAGTTAGCCAGGGGTACTCCAATGCTAGAAAATAGCTTGAAGTTGAGATACAGGATGTATTGGACGCCAATAAACATCCCAGCAATATTTCCTGATAGCTCGGGTGAGTGCTGGAGGGAGTGTGGGGCTAGAGGAGATCTTAAGCATATGATGTGGCAGTGTCCCAAAGTACAGGAATACTGGGGGTAGGTGGATAGGCTGTGTGAAGAAATCACGGGAGTTCCAATAGTGTTAACACCCGCAGTAGTATTGCCTAATGAGGTGAGGGTGGGGAAGGAAGAGATGGGACTGTTTATAGAGTATGGCATTTTGGCAGCACGTATGAGTCTGTTAAGATGGTGGAAGAATGTGGAGGTACCTCCGATGAAGGAGGTGGTCTGCAAGGTGGAACAGTTATGGGGTTTGTGTGTGATTGAGGGGCATCGCAGACACACGGTTAGTAAATATAAAAAGGTGTGGCAGTGGTATGAAATTTGGAGAGGAAAGGGAGAGGTAGAGGAGACGGAGAGGAAGGAATGAGGGGGAGAGGAAGGGGCAGAGGGAGGAAGGGAGGGTGGGGGGAGGAATAGGGGGGAGGGGAGGGTGAGAGGAATAAGGGAGTTAGTGTATGGTAGGGTGAAGGGGGCAAATGTGAGCGCGTATTAAAAGATGTAAAAACAGTGAATATCACTGAAATGTGCTTAATGTGGGGATAGTAGGTTGGGGGGTAGAGGAGGATGTTGCGGGGTATACTGGTGTTTATGTTTTGGAAAAGAGGAGGGGGTGGGTGTGGGTTTATATTAGGTTTATAGCATGTTAAAAGCAAAACATCAACCCGTAACAGTGAAGGGAGTTGTGTTCTTGGAGTGTTAAAGTTTGAAAATAATAAAAAAAATTTAAATTAAAAAAAAAAAAAATGGAATGACATCAGCCATTTGCCTGACAAGATCATGGAAGGACATATCCTCAGGAGGCGGCATGCACCACTAATGAGGAGATAGGTGTCTGACAGTAATTCTGAAGACCTCTCCTCTGAGAAGTATTCAGAATCATAGTTTCCCAAGAGTGCTCAGTTTCATTTCAAAACAGAACATTAAAAGAATTCAATTAGCCCAAAATGCAACAGCAAGAATTATACTAAAAATAAATTCTATACAACACATAACACCTATACTTGCATCTCTCCACTGGTTACCAATACAAAGTAGGATAATATACAAAACAATAATAACCTCATTTAAAGCATTAAACGACATAGCACCGATTACACTATGTAATCTAATATGCAAAGAAACACCTAAGCCTACTAATAGAAAAGAACAGTTAAATAAACTAAAGATCCCGAAGGACTTCATAAAAGCACATAAATTGACCAACAATAGAGCCTTCTCACACATAGCCCCAATTATCTGGAATTCCCTACCAGAGGATCTACGTTCACTAACAGAGATCTTGGAATTCCGCAAAAAACTAAAAACTTATCTATTCACTAAACACTACAATTCCATAGAAAACCTTCCAATCAACATAGATAAAGGATAATCAGGTAAATGACCACTTAAAGCACAACCCTCACACCTAAATGGACAACACTCAGCGCTAATGAAATGACGATCCTATCTCCTATGACGTAATACCAACGCATGTATATAGTTGTATCAGTTATGTACTGTCTTACGTATATAGATACTACACACTTTGTTAGTTAACTGTTTTTACACGGTCCCAGTTCAAAAACCCCACTTTGTTTATTTATGATATGTTAAGATGTTCTATGTAAAAATTAAGATGTTCTATGTAAAACAAACTTAGCTTTGTTAATTGTTGTTGTTTGCACACCGCACCTGATCTCTGGAAGATGCGGTATAAAAATGAGTGCTAAATAAATAAAAATAAATAAATAAATGCATGGATGTCTGAGTCTCTGCCTGGGTTGACCTCCATCTTGCATGGGGAGTTTGATATCCTCTAGGAGTACTGACACACCAAAGGACTCCGGTGCTTCGGCCCCAATGCAATGGATTCTGGTGTTGTCCAGGCACTTGTCGAGGCTCTTTGAGATCTCGATATTGACCTGTCTCCGGCAAACAGGCACAGAGAGCGTAGTTACTCACCTGTAACAGGTGTTCTCCAGGAGCAGCAGGAATCAGTCCTCACATATGGGTGACGTCGGCGCCGACGGAGCCCTCGCGGAGCAATTTTCCCCAGCTTTCAAAGAAAGCCTTTGGGAATTGCAGCGCGCATGCGCGGTCCCCTTCCCGCCCAAGGGTGCCATCTTAGCCAGTCAGATGACATAGCTAAAAAAGACAGCATAAAAAATTTGCAAAAAGCTTAAGCAGATGATTGCAACTCCAAGGGGAGGAGGGAGGGTTGTGAGGACTGATTCCTGCTGCTCCTGGAGAACACCTGTTACAGGTGAGTAACTACGCTTTCTCCAGGACCAAGCAGGAAGTCAGTCCTCACATATGGGACTCCCAAGCTTAAGGCTACCGGAGACCCTAAGCACAAAAATGAGCTCCCTCTAGCTCAGCAGCACAGAAGGAAGGAATCTTCGCTGAATTATTACCCACCGGTAGCCCACATCCGGGATGGAGGGTAGGAGTTGCTCAGACCTCAAAGAGATTACGGAGGACTGCCTGTCCGAAAGCACTGTCCCTGCGGGACTCCCTCTCGAGACAGTAATGGACCGCAAAAGTCTGGCTCGAAGACCAAGTAGCGGCCCGGCAGATGTCTGCCAGCGGAACAGAGCGGAGGTAAGACACTGACGTAGCCTTTGCCCGAACGCAATGAGCCGTGACTCGACCTTCCAAGGAGAGTCCGGCTGCCCCATAAGCCCAAGTGATACAGTCCGCAACCCAGATGGACAGAGTACGCTTGGAGACCGGGAGCCCCAATTTATTGGGGTCAAAAGACACAAAAAGCTGAGCAGCTTTACGGTGCTCCCGCGTACGGTCAAGGTAGAAGTTCAATGCCCTCCTACAGTCCAGGGTATGGAGGACCGTTTCAGCTCGGCAGGAGTGTGGTCTGGGAAAGAAGGTTGGAAGTACCACCTCCTGATTGATGTGAAAAGGGGAGACCACTTTTGGAAGAAATTTTGGGTGAGTCCGTAGGACTACCCTATTTTTGTAGAACCGAGTGTAAGGGGGATCAGACACGAGGGCCTGCAATTCACTTACGCGTCTAGCGGAAGTGAGGGCTATCAAGAACAATGTTTTCCAAGAAAGAAAATGGAGAGAACAGGTAGCCATAGGTTCAAAAGGCGGACAGGTGATCCGCTGTAACACCACATTCAGATCCCAGTCAGGTGCTGGCGGGCGCAGAGGTGGTTTAAGTAGAAGGAGACCTCGGAGAAACCTCGCTACGAGAGGGTCGCTGGAAAGAGGTCTGCCGTCCACCGGCACATGATGTGCTGAAAGAGCACTGAGGTGAACTTTGACGGAATTGGACTTAAGTCCCAGATTAGAGAGGTATAGCAAGTACTGCAGAATCACCGACACCGGGCAGGAGAAGGGATCCTGAGACTGTTGGGTACACCAAACGGAAAAACGACGCCATTTAAGGGCGTAGCATTTGCGGGTAGAAGGTCGCCGAGAAGCTAGGACGACCTCTTCCACCTCTGCTGGCAGAAGAAGGGGAGCAAGGACTACCCTCTCAGCAGCCAGGCCATTAGATTGAGAGATCTGAGGTTGGGGTGTAGCAGAGACCCCCGATCCTGAGTGAGGAGATCCGGTTGTAACCCCAGAGGGAATGGATCCTCCACCGCTAATTGCAGCAGGAGTGGAAACCACGGCTGTCGGGGCCAGCGAGGGGCCACCAGGATCATGAAGGCTTTGTCTCGGAGAACCTTGAAAAGAGTTCGAGAGACTAGCGGGATGGGAGGGAAAGCGTACAGAAGGCCCTCCGACCATGAGAGTAGAAAAGCGTCTGCCGCAACTCGAAGGGGATGTGGCTGACGAGAGCAGAAGCGAGGAAGTTGCCGGTTGAGAGGGCTGGCAAAGAGATCCATCGTGGGGAGGCCCCACTTTAGAAAGAGCTTCTGAACTACCAAGGGATCCAGGCGCCACTCGTGCGGCTGGAGGATCCTGCTGAGTTTGTCCGCCAGGCAATTTTCTTGGCCTGGGAGATAAACTGCCTTGAGATGGACGCCGTGACTGACGGCCCAAGAGCAGAGCTTCTGTGCTTCCCGACAGAGAAGGAAGGAGCCCGTGCCCCCCTGCTTGTTCACGTAGAACATGGCAACTTGATTGTCCGTCTGGACAAGGGCGGACTGGCGAGAAGTCAGGTGGGAGAAGGCCTTGAGAGCCAGGCGGATCGCTCTGAGCTCCAGGAAGTTGATCTGCTGAGCAGACTCCCACGTGGTCCAGAGGCCCTGAGTACGGGCCCCTTGGCAATGTGCTCCCCAGCCCAGGAGGGATGCATCTGTCGTCAGCACCTGGGCCGGCTGAGGTGACTGAAAAGGCATGCCGAGTACCAGGTTCGGCCGATGAAGCCACCACCGGAGAGACGAGATCAGCGGCTCGGAGACGTGCACTAGGTCTGCTAGGCTGCCTGTGGCTTGTTGCCACTGCTTGCGGAGACACCACTGAGCAGGCCGCATATTCAGGCGGGCATTGGGGGTCACATGGACGGTGGAAGCCATATGGCCGAGTAGTCTCAGGAAGCGCCTGGCGGAGACCAGGGGCTGGCTGCGAAAACGGTCGGCTAGGTCCATGAGCCGTTGAGCCCTGTCGAGCGGTAGGAACGCTCGTGCCTGAGAAGTGTGCAGCCTTGCGCCGATGAACTCGAGATCTTGTGAGGGGAGCAAAGTGGACTTTGCGAAGTTTATAACAAAGCCCAAGTACTGCAGAAGAGTCACCGTGCGGCGTGTGGCGTTGGTGACCTCCGGAGCGGACGCTGCTCTGATGAGCCAGTCGTCGAGGTACGGAAAGACATAGAGGCCGTGAAGCCGGAGATGGGCCGCCACCACCGCGAGGCATTTTGTGAAGACCCGCGGTGCGGAGGACAGGCCAAAGGGCAGTACTCTGTACTGGTAATGATTTCCTGCCACCACAAACCTTAGGTATTGGCGGTGGCTTGGGTGGATGAGGATGTGCGTGTAGGCATCCTTTAGATCCAAGGAGCATAGCCAATCTCCCTGCTGGAGGTAGGGCAGAAGGATTCCAAGGGTAAGCATCTTGAACTTTTCCCGCACGAGGAATCTGTTGAGGTTGCGCAGGTCCAGGATGGGTCTGAGGCCTCCTGTCCTTTTTGGTACTAGAAAGTACCTGGAATAAAAGCCTTGACCTCTCAGGTGGTGGGGCACCGGTTCCACCGCCTGTTCCTGTAGAAGACCTGCTAACTCCTGAAGGAGCAATTCCCTGTGCAGAGGGAGTCGTGGAGGTTCTCCCGGAAAATAGGAGGGAGGGACCTGTTGGAAGTGGAGAAGGTAGCCTTCTCTCACGACTTGAAGCACCCAGGCATCTGAGGTGATGCTGGACCACCTGTGGGCGAAGTGAACCAGCCGGCCTCCGGTGCTGGGAGGAGCCAGCGGAGGGGGAGAGGCTATGCTTAAGGAGTCAAAAACCCCCACCCTGCGGAGCAGGGGCTGGTGGTGCAGGCTTGGGGGCTTGCTGCCTACGGGACCCGTTACCCCGTCCCTTGGCCTGCTGGCCCTGTTGGGGAGCTGCAGGGGCCTGATATTGGGGGTATTGTTTGTAGGCAGTCGCCTTTCTCGGGTAAAAGGACTTCTTTCCCGAGCCCTTCTTTTTCTGAGAAGGGGCGGAGGTCTTCCTAGAAAGCCTAGTCCTGGTGAGAGTCTCCGTCTCGATCTGTGCAGCCTTTTCAGCCATGGGCTTGCCAAAGAGGTTCTCGCCTCGGCAGGGGACATCGACCAACTTGTCCTGCACCCAGGGCTCAAGGTCCGACGACTGAAGCCAAGCCTGTCGGCGGGCACCGATGCCGGCTGCGGCCACTCGAGCCGATGCTTCAAAGCCATCATAGGCTGCTCGGGATATGAATTTTGAGCATTCCCGAATGCCAGAGGACAAGGCCAGGAACCTCCGCAAGGGTTCCTCGGACAAACCAGCGGAGAATCCGGCTAGCTCTTTAGCCAGGTCTCGGAGATACATGCCCATGTATAGCTGGTAGGTCTGGACACGACACGCAAGCATAGAGCCCTGGAAACACTTCTTACCAAGGCCATCCAGGTTACGGGCCTCCCTGCCAGGAGGCACCGAGGAGTGCATCTTCTGGCTCTTAAGACGATGCATGGCCGATTCCACTACCATGGAATGGTGTGGTAGCTGTGCTTTTTGGAAGCCAGGGCTCTTGCGGACTCGATAGATAGAATCGACCCGCTTGCTCAGGACCGGCGAGGAGGCCGGACTCTCCCACATGCGGAAGAGTAGTCGTTCCAGCATGGGAGGAACCGGTACAGTAAAGTGTTCCCTGGCGGGAGAGTCATACTGGAGGGCGTCGAGCTCTTCGGCTCGAGGCTCCTCCTCGGGATCCGCAGGGAAGGCCAAGGCCTTGGCCATATCCCTGACGAAGTCCGAGAACCGGGCATCCTCCGGGGGGACTGCTTCCGAGGTTCGGACTCAGGTGAGTCCGAGGGGACACACCGAGTCCGAAAAGAATCAGGTGACTCTTCCTCTTCGGACTCCCAGACCGACTCCGACGAGGACTCAGTGGGGTCGGCCCGGGCAGGGCGCGGCGCCTGCCGCCCCGACGCCGAGGGAGTCGGCGTCGGCGACCTCGGTCCCGAACGGGAGGCCGAGGGTGACCTCGACCGAGGATCGACTCGAGTTCGCATGGACTCGAGGATCGGCTCGGTCTCCGGGGTCGACTTAGACGTCGACGTCCCGGCGGTCGGGGCAGCGGCGCCAGCGAAGCCAGCGAGCAGTGCCCGCTGCTGGTCCATGAAGGCAGACAGTCTGCTCTCCAAGGCCGTCAACCTGAGTCCGAGCTCAGGTGACCCAGCAGCCCCCGACTCGGGCCCCGACGGCGTCGGGCCCGACGTCGGCGGTCTCGGAGGCGGTCTCGGAGGCGAGTCCAGGAGGACTACAGGACTTACCCGAGCAGGCAGCTCCGACTCCAGGCGAAGTCGCTTCGGGAGGTGCTCCTTCTCCAAGGACCCGGGACGGCTATCGGGGCTATGCGACCTGGCCCTCGCGGAGCCAGGAGCGTCCACCGACGCCGCCCTCGCGGGTTTCACCTTCCGTCGATGGTCCCCGGAGGGAGAACCCCTGTCGGAGGAACTCCGGCGACGGTCCGAGCTGGAACCTCTGGACGCGGAGGCCTCCGACGAGGTCCGGGTACGGCTGGGGTCAGCGAAGATCCTATCCCGCTGATGCCGCCGACTTCTCAACGCTTTGGAGGACATTTTGCCGCAGGGCCCACAGATCATTTCTTCATGATCCGGGCCCAGGCAGCGGAGGCAATTGTCGTGTGTGTCAGTTAGTGACATATTCCGGTCACACTGACCACACCGCTTGAAACCACTGGCAGCCATCGGGGGAAAAAGGGCCCCGGCGAGGTCAAAGGAACGGGCTGCCAGGGAAAAATCGAAAACGAAACTGACTAAGTCAGAAAAACCGAAAAAGAAGAAGAGGACTCGTGACCGGCGTCGCAAGTCCGGGCGGGAAAAAGACCGGCGTCGAACCGAAGAAAATAAGAGAAAATTACAAGTAAAAATCAACTTTTTCGCGGGGACACGACGGGTACGTCTGTAGGGCTCCGCGGAAAAAAGAAGACTGGCTAAGATGGCACCCTTGGGCGGGAAGGGGACTGCGCATGCGCGCTGCAATTCCCAAAGGCTTTCTTTGAAAGCTGGGGAAAATTGCTCCGCGAGGGCTCCGTCGGCGCCGACGTCACCCATATGTGAGGACTGACTTCCTGCTTGGTCCTGGAGAATTAAGAGTATCAGCTCAATGCTGTACTGCTGCTTCAGAACCATCAAAGCAGCCCATTCCTGTACAGAAAAACATCCTCCATTGTCTTTATCAAGCCATGGATGAAGGGCTGCCATAAATAAAGACATGGGGGCCTGAGCTGTTTCCAGCTAATGTCCCCAGAATCAGTTGAGGCATGTCGGCAGGCTGGTCACGGACTCTTGGAGACTGGCATGGCTCCTCCAATGGCCTGAAGAATGAACTGTCCACACGTGGGGGCTGCTTCAGCGTTGGCATTGTCTGATTCCCCAATGCTTCTAGCAAACAAACATTCTAATGAACTCTGATGCAGATGAGCACAACCTCTGCTCGAAGCTAAAACAGACGTTTTCAATGTCTTGGAAGTTTAGAACCAATCCTTTCTCTTTTTCAGGGTAGAATCAGTATATGACCAATCCCAGGATTCCCTACTGGTGCTTGCTCCGAATGAGCACGATGCCAATGCACTGCCAGATTGCAGTGCAGCTCCGGGGTCCATGGTAACCAATGCCTCCAATTCCAATGTCGATGCATTGGTAGTCTCAGTACCAAAAACTAGGCTGAGCTTTTAACAGATGACAAAATGAAGGTTCGCAAGCACAAATGACACAAAGAGGGGTTATGGTAGTGCCCCAGATACTGCAAGCACCATTTATAAATGTTGGTGATAGACATGATCCTACGCACCAGATGCACTTCTTCAACCTGCTGGCAAGTTTCTAGGACATATCACATAGAAAAATAGCCACAGAAAAAACAAATGGCTCATTTTTTGATAGGAAAAAGTAAACATGAACCCGACTTTTTTTTTTTTGTGTTTCTCGGCTGTTCTGTTTTCCTCTTTTCTGATCTCTGTCCTTTTCTCCTCCTTTGTAACTTTTAAATTGGCGCTCTCTCTTTTTCTGCAGCATTTTATGATTTTTATGATTGTAAACTGCTCTGACACTCTGTGATGGGCGGTATATAAATTTTTAAATAAACATAAACAGACTAGGTGCACCTCAGACCTAAATGTGGCATATGAGGTGCCAAAGGAAAATCAAAGGAAACCTAGAAAATGGTTGAAAAAACTGACTAAAAACACCAATAGGAAAAAGGTTTGAAAACATGGTAGCAGGCAAGGAAAAACAGAACAAAGTACCAACTACTAACAAGAAGCTTTGAAAAAAAAAAGAAAGTGATGTTGTTAGTACTAAAACTGTGTGGTCAGATACAGGAAAAAGACACTGGAAACCTTGGGTGCAGTGGCAGCAGGCGGAAATGGCACACAAATGCAAAGAACTTTCTAAAAGCTTCTAGAAGGAACTGAGAAGGTTCCCGCACAGGACTCCATTAGTGACATCACCCATGAGTGAGGGCTGCTTGTCCATGGAGAAAATTGAAATCACTTTCAATGAGAGGCTCCTAAACCTCTTCTGTCAGTCAGGTGGTACGGTAGCAGGCCCGATGTGCAAAGCAAGTTGCCACAGAAGAGACGTGGCAGCAAGCAGCATTGAGGGTAGTAATAGTGCACTGGGGAAATGATAGCCCTGAATATGGTTGAGAAGGTGAAGGTTTAAGAGGCTGCTGCATCTCTTAGCGCCCAATTATTGAAAGCACCACAGGACAACTTTCAGTCAGCAAGTGGTGCCTATCCTGTATAATCAGTTGTGTCACCAGCTGCAGGCACTGCTGGCAAAAGCAGAGGTCAGTAGTAGTGTGCATTTCACTATTGACATTTGGACAAGTCCGAATGCTACAAAACCTACCTCTCTCTAATATCATACTGGTGGCATCCAGATGAGGCAGGAACAGGCTGAAAGTATAAATGGGGGAACAACAAGAGGAGGATAATGGTGGAGTGTGCTGCACACCCAGGTGATGGTTGACAACCATACTTGGACCCATATCTTAGCAGGAATAAGGGCAATGCTGCAGGGTTAGTACATAGGGCACAAATAGTGCACTGTGCATCCAGGTTTCTTTGTTAAAGATGGCAAGATGAACATGGTCAGCACAATGAAGTAGGTAGGGGTGCTTTCATGAGATCAGATGCTTTGTATACTTGCTGTACCTGGTTGCCAGAAATTCCGGAGGTCTGGGGAGCAAGGGAAGCAGCAGCACCGAGGCAATGATTGAGAAGTGCTTTAAAAAAAAGAGTATTTTTATTGGCGTGGAAAGGATGGACATGAGCTTTGTGCTAAGCAGGAAGCAACAGAGAGACCATATACAGTTGTGGTCATCCTTATTATTATTATTATTGGCACCCTTGCAGTTCAACCCCTTAATGTCCAATATCTCCTAATAAAAAGTGGCCAGTGAAAAAGCTTTGGAATAAATATGCACACATATTTGACATATAAAACAAACAAATAAAACAAGACCAACTAAAAGGCTTTTCTAACCAGGGCTCCACACATCAAACAGTAAGTAAGGGTTTGAGGGTTTCTTTGTTTGTTTGTTTGTTTTTTTTATTACATTGCTAGCTCTCTGACTGGGAGCTCTTAAAAGGGTTTTGTGTATATTTTTAAAAGCAAGGTTACTTCATTTTTGCTGTTTTAGGGGAACTTTAATTGAGCACAGTAGGTTGCTGACTCCAGTGACCTCCTCAGCTTTAGAAGCTGCTAACACCTAATCAGGTGTTAGTGGGACTGTTTCCTGAGTGCAGTTGAAGCCTGCATAAAAAGGCTCCTGTGCCCTGCCCCTTTGAGGCTTTTCTAACCAGGGCTCCACACATCAAACAGTAAGTAAGGGTTTGAGGGTTTCTTTGTTTGGTTTTTTTTTTTTTATTACATTGCTAGCTCTCTGACTGGGAGCTCTTAAAAGGGTTTTGTGTATATTTTTAAAAGCAAGGTTACTTCCTTTTTGCTGTTTTAGGGGAACTTTAATTGAGCACAGTAGGTTGCTGACTCCAGTGACCTCCTCAGCTTTAGAAGCTGCTAACACCTAATCAGGTGTTAGTTCCCGCCCTACCCACCCCGACTCCCACCCACCCCTAGTGAGCAGCCTTGCTTTATAGGGCGCCTCCCCTTTCACAAATCACAGTGATTGGACCAGCACATTTGTATGTAATTAAAGTGTTTTAACTGCTTTTTCTCTATAAAGACAGCTGCGAAACCAGCTGGTACTTGGTAGATCTCTCTCTTTTGCTCTAACAGATACCTAAGCTCCACGAAAAGAACAATGGCTGGGAAAAATCGTATTGCTAAAGCTGTTGCCCCCGTTACAGCTTCTGCCTCGGTCCAGACAGAGGTCCTAATGCCGGTTGAAGGACCAGTTCCATGTGCAGGGTGCCTGAATGCTGAAGCTCTGAGGAAAGAGGTGGAGGAACTCAGAGAGGAGGTGGCGAGGCTGAGGAGCATTCAAGACAGTGAGAAGTACATTGATGAGATGCTACTTGCAGCAACCAAGCTCTCCAGCACCGGAGAAGATGGGTGCCAACAGAATGTCAATGGTTGGACACAAGTCACCAGGGCCTGCAAAATCACCAACCAACTTCTCCATCCCTTGAATTGAAGAACCATTATGTAGCCCTGGAAGTGGAGAAGGTGAAAGCATCCCTGGAAAGGGAAGAACCAGAGTTCAAGTACCCCAAAGTTGCGGAATCAGTCACCAGAAGGAAACGAAGGGTGGTGGTGGTTGGAGACTCTCTTCTGAGGGGTACTGAGGCGTCCATCTGCCGACCAGACTTGATGTCCAGAGAGGTATGCTGTCTGCCTGGTGCCAAAATACAAGATGTTACGGAGAGTTTGCCGAGACTCATCAAGCCCACAGACTATTACCCAATGTTGCTAATCCATGTTGGAACAAATGATACTGCCAGGTATACCTCGGAACGTATCAAAAGTGACTTCATGGCTCTGGGACAGAGGGGTGAAGCAGTTAGGTGCACAGGTGGTGTTCTCTTCAATCCTCCCTGTTGAGGGTAAAGGCCAAGGCAGAGAGGCTTGCGTCCTGGAGACGAATGCATGGCTGCGTGGATGGTGTCATCGAGAGCGTTTTGGTTTCCTAGACCATGGGTTGCTTTTCCAAGGGTTGCAAAGCAGAGATGGCATCCATCTGTCCAAGAGAGGTCAACGCATCTTTGGTAGTAGACTGGCTAATCTACTGAAGAGGGCTTTAAACTAGATTCCTTGGGGATGGGTTAAGAAAGCCCCCAGGTAAGTGAAAGCCCCCAGGTAGGTGATACATTAAATACCTTTATGGAAATGGGTAACAGGGGTAACATATGGAAAGCAGTGTGTATTAATGCCCGTAGCATGGGAAATAAGATCCCTGAGGTTGAAGCTTTGGTGGGAGTGGCTGACTTGGATTTAGTGGCAGTTACAGAAACATGGTTCACAGAAAACAATGACTGGGATGTAACTATACCTGGCTATACTTTATTCAGGAAGGACAGGGTAGGAAGCAAAGGAGGAGGAGTGGCACTATATGTAAAAACTACTATTAAAGCTTTGGAATTACAGAGCTTAAAAGGGAGAGAGGAGGCTTTGTGGGTTAAACTAGAAAGAGGGAAAGAGAAATCTATTTGCATTGGAGTGATATACAGACCTCCCTCACAAGAGGAAGAGGTGGACAGAGAGTTAATTGAAGACATACGCAGCATTGCTAGGAAAGGGGAAGTGCTACTGATAGGAGATTTCAATATGCCAGATGATGTTTGGCACATTCCTGCTGCAGTATCATCTAGAAGTAAGGAGATCCTGGATTCTCTACAGGGAGAACTATTCAGGCAATTGGTAACAGACCCCACACGTGAAGGGGCCATACTGGACTTGGTGCTTACCAATGGTGAAAGTGTTTCTGATGTTGTAGTGGGAGATCATTTTGCATCCAGTGATCACCAGATGGTGTGGTTCAGTATTAGGACTAGGGCTGTTAGAATCCATTCCAAGGTGAGGATCTTAGACTTTAGGAAGACTAACTTTGCGAAGATGGGCCAATACCTCAGGGAGTCGTTAGTGGGATGGGAACAGCTGGGGGATGTAGAAAAACAGTGGGCAAAACTGAAAGGGGGTATTTTAAGGGCAACCAACCTTTTTGTTAAAATGGTAAATAAAGGCAAAAGGAACAGGAGACCGCTATGGTTTTCGAAGGAAGTAGCTGAAAAAGTGAAGAAAAAGAGGGAGGCCTTCATGAAATACAAGAGATCACAGAGAGCGGAAGACAGGCATCTGTATTTGGAAAAACTTAGAGAAGCTAGCAAAGTAGTCAAGAAGGCAAAGATTCAAAAGGAGGAGGAAATAGCCAATGCAATAAATTGGGGGGATAAGACATTTTTCAGATATATTAGTGAGAAGAGGAAGAGCAAAAGTGGTATTGTCAGACTCAAGGGTGCAGGGGGGGAATATGTAGAAGCTGATAAGGATAAAGCGGAATTGCTTAACAAATATTTTTGTTCTGTGTTCACAGATGAAGAACCAGGAGCAGGACCTCAGAAAACACCCACAAATAAGAACAGAAGCGAGGGACATCTTGAACTATTTTCAGAAGACTGTGTTCATGAGAAACTAGCTCAACTTAAAGAAGACAAAGCGATGGGACCGGATGGGATACACCCTAGAATACTGAGGGAACTTGGGGACGTTCTAGCAGCTCCACTGACTGACCTTTTCAATGCCTCATTGGAGTCAGGAGTGGTGCCAAAGGACTGGAGAGAGGCTCATGTGGTGCCTTTACACAAAAGCGGAAGTAAGGATGTGGTTGAAAACTACAGGCCGGTTAGTTTAACTTCGGTGGTGAGTAAATTATTGGAAACGCTGCTGAAAGAGAAAATAGTGAGGTTTCTGGAGTCCAGCGGATTACAGGATCCGAGGCAGCATGGATTCACCAGAGGCAGGTCTTGTCAGACAAATCTGATTGATTTTTTTGACTGGGTGACCAGGGAGTTGGACCGAGGAAGAGCTCTAGATGTGGTGTATTTAGATTTCAGTAAAGCCTTTGACACTGTTCCTCACAGGCGACTTATAAACAAACTGAGCACCCTAGGGATGGACCCTAAAGTTACTGCTTGGGTTAGAAATTGGTTGGGTGGGAGGCGACAAAGAGTACAAGTAAATGGAGCTCACTCTGAGGAGAAGGATGTTACCAGTGGTGTGCCCCAGGGATCTGTCCTTGGTCCGATTCTTTTTAACATCTTTGTTAGTGATATAGCGGAAGGGCTGTCGGGTAAGGTTTGCCTCTTTGCGGATGATACCAAAATCTGCAATAGAGTAGACACCCAGGAAGGGGTAGATAACATGAGGAGGGATCTAGCTAAGCTTGAAGAATGGTCTAGAATTTGGCAGCTGGGATTTAATGTTAAAAAATGTAAGGTCATGCATTTGGGCTGCAGCAATCCAAGGGAGCAATACAGTATAGGAGGTGAAGTACTTTTGTCCACTAAAGAAGAGCGGGACCTAGGCGTGGTTGTGTCTGATGATCTTAAAGTAGCTAAACAGGTGGAAAAGGCGACGGCAAAAGCTAGAAGGATGCTTGGGTGCATACGGAGAGGAATGGCTAGCAGAAAAAAAGGAGGTGATAATGCCTCTGTATAAGTCTTTGGTGCAACCTCATTTGGAGTATGGTGTGCAATTCTGGAGACCGCACCTTCAAAAGGATGTGAACAGGATGGAGTCGGTGCAGAGGGCTGCTACCAAAATGATTAATGGGCTTCATTATAAAGCATATGAGGACAGACTTAAGGATCTTAATATGTACACCTTAGAGGAAAGGCGGGATAGAGGTGATATGATTGAGATGTTTAAATACCTCCGTGGCATAAATGTTCAGGGAGAGAGCCTCTTTCAATTGAAAGCAAGTTCTACTACGAGGGGACATGGGATGAGGGTGAAGGGAGATAGATTCAGGAGTGATATGCGGAAATATTTCTTTACGGAAAGAGTAGTGGATCCGTGGAATAGTCTCCCAGTGGAGGTGGTAGAGATGAGGACAGTAACTGAATTCAAGAAAGCATGGCACCAACACAGAGGATCTCTAAAGGCGAAAGGGGACTGTTGTAGTTGTTATGGAAGGACAGACTAGATAGGCCATGTGGTCTTTTTCTGTCGTCATATTTCTATGTTTCTATGTTTAAAAAAGGAAATAGTAGGAAATAATATAGAAAATAGGACATTGCCAGGACATGATTATTGGCACCTTTATAAACAATTCAAATCAGTTTGAACACATTCCCATTGTAGAAAAATTAGATGCACCTGTGATCAATTGTGATAAGAACTTAAGAAATGCCATATTAGGTCTGACTAAGGTCCATCTAATCCAGTATCCTGTTTCCAACAGTGGCCAATCTGAATCACAAGTACCTAATAGGTTCCCAAAAACGTACAGAAGTTCCACAATGCTTATCCTGGGGCAAGCGGTGGATTTCCTGGGTCGTCCTTCATAATGGTTTATGGACCTTTCCACCAGGAACTTGTCCAAACATTTTTTAAACCCAGCTATACCGACAACTTTTACTACAGCCTCATCTTATCACTCATATAACTTGAATCAACCAATGAATGATCGCTCTAATGTTTAAAATGGTCACATTCACTTCCTGCTCCATTTTCACAATGGTGAAGACAAGAAAGCTTGACGAGACCATCAGAAAAGCCATTATCACCAAACATCAAACTTTAAATGGGAAGAAGGCCATCTTTAAAGACCTTGGGATTCCTGTGTCTAAAGTTTGCAATGTTATTTAGACATTTTCTGCTCAGTAAACGGTCAAGAACCTCCCAGGACATGGTGGGAAAAGGAAAATTAATCCAAGAAGTCTTCGAAGGTTAATGCGAACTGCTGGTGAAACACCACGTACAACATCCAAAGAGCTACGGCTGACATGGAGCAATCTGGGGTGGTGGTGCAACCCACACCATACACCACGCACTAAATAAAGAAGGACTTCCATGGGCGAAGGCCAAGGAGTTCCCCACTGCTCAAAGACCGACATAGAAAGGCAGGCATGATCTTTGCCAAACACACCTTGAGAAACCACAATCCTTCTGGGAAAATGTTCTGTAGATAGATAAGAATATAACATAAGAACATAAGATATGCCATACTGGGTCAGACCAAGGTCCATCAAGCCCAGTATCCTGATTCCAAAATTGGCCAATCCAGGTCATACATACTTAGCAGTTTCCCCAAAAGACACAGGTTCCACAATGCTTGTACTGGGTCAAGCACTGATATCCTAGGTCCCTTTTTAATAATGGTTTATGGACATTTCCTCCACGAACTTGTCCAAACCTTTTTTAAACCCAGCTACACTAACAGCCTTTACTACATCCTCTGGTAACAAATTCCAGAGTTTGATTACACGCTGAGTGAAAAAATATTTTCTTTTATTAGTCTTAAATAGTTTACCCTGTAGCTTCATTGCATGTCCCCTAGTCTTTCTATATTCTGATAAAGTAAACAATCGATCAGCATTTACCCGTTCCACTCCATTCATTAATTTATAGACTTCTATCATATCTCCCCTCAGCTGTCTCTTTTCCAGGTTAGAGCCCTAACCTTTTTAGCCTTTCTTCATAGGGGTATCCTCATCCCCTTTACAATTTTGGTGGCTGTTCTCTGAACCTTTTTTAATAACGCTATATCCTTTTTAAGATACGGCGACCAGAATTGCACACAATATTCAAGGTGCGGTCTCATCATAGAACGATACAGAGGCATTATAATATCCTTTGATTTATTTTCCATTCCTTTCCTTATGATACCTAGCATTCTATTTGCTCTCTTGGCCGCCGCTGCACACTGGACCGAGGGTTTTAACACATTTTCCACAATGACACCTAAATCCTTTTCCTGGGTAGTGGTTCCAAATGTGGAAACTTGCATCCTGTAACCATAGTTTGGGTTGTTCTTCCCTAGGTGCATAACCTTGCACTTGTCCACATTAAATTTCATCTGCCATTCTGATGCCCAGTCTTCCAATTTATCAAGATCCTCTTGCAATTTTCCACAATCCTCTTGGGTTTTAACAACTTTAAATAGGTTTGTGTCATCTGCAAATTTGATAACCTCACCCGTTATTCCCTTTTCCAGGTCATTTATGAATATATCAAAAAGCAACGGACCCAGCACAGATCCCTGGGGTACTCCACTATTCACCTTTTTCCATTGGGAAAATTGGCCATTTAGCCCTACCCTCTGCTTTCTATCTTTTAACCAGTTCCTCATCCACAATAGTACACTGCCTCCTATCCCATGACATTTTAGTTTTGCCAAAAGTCTCTGATGAGGGACCTTGTCAAAGGCTTTCTGAAAGTCCAAACACACTATATCAACCAACTCATCTTTGTCTACTTACATAGTAACATAGTAAATGACGGCAGATAAAGACCAGCATGGTCCATCTAGTCTGCCCAGCAAGATGGCAAGAGTAGGTGCACCTGTCGCTCTGTGCAGGCCACCCCTCGCCATGTCTTCGTTTAGGGGTAAACCTACCACTCCATGTAGGACACCCCTATTTGTTGAGATGTTATATGGTTCAGAAGTTAGATGGTACCATTTATCTTGTTTTTATCCTGTTGCTGTAAAGGGATCCACTGTGTTTGTCCCATGCCTTTTTGAATTCCGTCACCGTGTTTGCCCCCACCACTTCCATCGGGAGGGCATTCCAAGCATCCACCACCCTTTCAGTGAAAAAATATTTCCTGACATTGCCTTTCAATTTACCACCTTGCAGCTTCATGTTATGCCCTCTAGTTTTACAGCTTCCCCGTCTTTGGAAGAGGTTTGTTTGTTCATCATTTCTCTTTAAGTATTTAAAGGTCTGAATCATATCTCCCCTGTCCCTCCTCTCCTCCAAAGTGTACATATTTAGGTCTTCAAGTCTCTTCTCATAAGGCTTCTGACGCAGGCTCCAAATCATTTTGGTCGATTTCCTCTGAACAGTTTCCAGTCTTTTTACATCTTTTGCAAGATATGGTCTCCAAAATTGAACACAGTATTCCAAGTGAGGCCTCACCAGTGACTTATACAGTGGCATAAGTACCTCTTCCTTTCTGCTGGGCCACCATCTTGTCGCACTGTTTTGCCACCTTGAGTTCATCAGAGATAATCACACCAAGGTCTTTCTCCTGAACCGTGCATACCAACCTCTCGTCCCCTATTGCGTACATTTCCCTTGGATTTCTGCTACCCAAGTGCATGACACTGCACTTTTTCGCATTAAATAGTAGTTGCCAAGCATTAGACCAGTCTTCCAGCTTTTGTAGATCTTTCCTCATGTTAACCACTCCTTCGGGGGAGTCCACTCTGTTGCAAATTTTTGTGTCATCTGCAAAAAGACAGACTTTTCCATTCAGTCCTTCAGCAATATCACTCACAAATACATTGAACAGTGCCGGGCCCAGGACCGAACCCTAGGGCACCCCGCTAATCACCCTCCTCTCATCCGAGTGAGCTCCATGTACAATCACCTTCTGTCGTCTGTCAGTCAACCAATTTCTAATCCAGTTTACCATCTTGGGACCCATCCCCAAGCTACTGAGTTTGTTGACAAGCCTCCTATGAGGAACTGTATCAAAGACTTTGCTGAAATCCAGGTAGATGACATCCATCGCATGCCCCTGATCTAGTTCCTTGGTCACCCAGTCAAAGAACTCAATCAGATTTGTTTGGCAAGACCGTCCTTCGGTAAAACCATGTTGCCTGGGATCTTGCAACCTGTTGGTTTTGAGAAAGTTCACTATTCGCTCTTTCAGGAGCGCCTCCAATACTTTTCCCGCCACCGGAGGTAAGGCTCATGGGCCTGTAGTTTGACACTTCTTCCCTGTCACCACTTTTGTGTAGAGGTACGACATCAGCCATTCTCCAGTCCTGAAGAACCTCTCCTGTTTCCAAGGATCTGTTGAAGACATCCTTTAACGGCCCTGCAAGAACCTCTCTGAGTTCTTTCAGTATCCTGGGATGTATCCCATCCGGTCCCATGGCTTTGTCCACTTTCAGTTTAGCAAGTTGTTCTAACACCTCGTCTTCTATGAATAGTGTGGTATCTACTTCATTCCCATTTTTATATTTGGGAGTCACAGCTGGTCCATCTCCAGGATCTTCTTTTGTAAAAACAGAGCAGAAGTATTTGTTTAGCAAATTTGCTTTTTCAGTGTCACTTTCCATGAGTCCTTTCCCAGCACTTTTGAGTCCTGCAATTCCAACTCTGATCTTCTTCCTTTCCCGAATATACCTGAAGAAAGTTTTGTTGCTACCCTTAACATCTTTAGCCATCCTTTCCTCTGCCTTTGATTTTGCTATCCTTATTACTCTTTTAGACTCTGAGTTGGATCCTGTATTCATTTCTGTGTTCTTCTGTTTGCAAGCTTTTGAATTTTGCGAAAGTTGTGTTTTTTGCCTTTATTTGAGCAGCCACCTCTTTGGAAAACCAAATAGGTTCCCTTCTCCTCTTGTTTTTATTTACTTTTCTTACAAGATGACGCAAATAAAACATGAATTCTGCTCTGTAAAAATGTATATATGTAAATTCTAACTCCTCTCCTGTAAAAATGTAAATTCTAATTCCTATCCTTAAGACCCTATTTCTGTGTGCTGTGCCTTACCCTCTAATCTATGTGTATATACCCCTACATTTCTGTCATGATTTGACATTTACCAATCTGTAATCAAACCACTACTGATCGCTGGAAGTAGCGGTATACAAGTGTATACTAAATAAATAAATAAAAATAAATAACTTTATCTGTTGCCCCTTTTATTGCCTTCTTTAGTTTAGCCCATTGCAATTCCACTTCCTTTATCTCCTTCCACCCCGTCATCTCCTTCTTTAAGTACTCTGCCATTTTTATGAAGTCAGTGTATTTGAAGTTTAGGACTTTGAGCTTGCTATGATTGGCCTGTACCATGGCTTTTATCTCAAACCACACCGTGTGATGGTCGCTGTTGCTCACAGGGGCACTCACGCAGACATTCGACACACTATCACCGTTGGTGAGCACTACATGCAGCGTTGAGCTTTCCCTGGTTGGTTCCATCACCATTTGTCTAAATAATGCATCTTGGAGAGCATCCACAATTTTTTTTGCTTCTTTCCAGATGTGCAGAAGGAGTAATCCAATCCACATCAGGTAGATTAAAGTCACCTTGTTTATTCACACCTTCAAAAAAACATAACATTAGTAAGACAAGATCTTCCTTGTCTAAAGCCATGTTAACTGTCTCCCATTAAGCCATGACCATCTACAGGTTCAGCAATTTTGTTCTTTAAGATGGTTTCTACCATTTTTCCCAGTACTGATGTCAGGCTCACTGGTCTGTAGTTTCTCCAATCACCCCTGGAACCCTTTTTAAAAATTGGTGTTACGTTCGCCATCCTTCAATCTTCAGGTATTACAGATGATTTTAATGATAGTTCACAGATTACTTATAGCAGGTCTGCAATCTCATATTTCATTTCTTTCAGCACCCTTGGATGTATACTGGGATCATAGATCACGAAAAGCCAGCCAGACTTGCGATGAGTCTGGATACGCTGCAAGTAGAAGGCGAGGGATCAGCTGCAGGCGAGGGTGTGGGGAGCCGTCGACGACTGGTCGGTGTGGGGTCTTGGAAAGAAGGTCAACAGGACTATCTCCTGGTTGAGATGGAAGTTCGAAATGACTTTAGACAGGAATTTAGGGTGAGTATGGAGGACCAGCCTGTTCCGATAAAACCTGATTCGATCATTAGGCATGTAAATAGTTGGGTGGCTGGTGGACGTGAGGATCGCCTGGTAACATGCCTGCCTGGTGCGAAGGTAGCGGACCTCACGCGCCACCTAGATAAGGTCTTAGATAGTGCTGGGGAGGAGTCTGCTGTCTTGGTACATGTCGGTACCAATGACATAGGAAAATGTGGTAGGGAGGTTCTGGAGGCAAAATTTAGGCTTTTAGGTAGGAAGTTGAAATCCAAAACTTCCAGGGTAGCATTCTCTGAAATGCTTCCTGTTCCGCGCGCAGGACCCAAAAGGCAGGCAGAGCTCCGGAGTCTCAATGCGTGGATGAGACAATGGTGCAGAGATGAGGGTTTTGGATTTGTTAGGAACTGGGGAACATTCTGGGAAAAGGAAGGGCTCTTCCGAAGGGATGGGCTTCACCTTAACCGGGATGGAACCAGGCTGCTGGCATTAACCTTTAAAAAGGAGATAGAGCAGCTTTTAAACTAGATATTAGGGGAAAGCCGACAGTCGCCCAAGAGCGGATGGTTCGGAAGAATGTATCCTTGAAGGATACTACCAAAAGCAGAGAGGTTCCACAAAAGAGTAAAGTAGCCCAAATGCCCTCAAGTATGGAGCAGACAGAGCTTAAAGATCCCAATTTACCCATGTCTAACAATAGCCAAATTAACATGAATAAAATACATTCTCTAAAATGCTTGTATGCAAATGCTAGAAGTCTAAAGAATAAGATGGGAGAGTTAGAATATATAGCACTAAATGAAAAGTTAGATATGATTGGAATATCAGAGACATGGTGGAAGGAGGACAACCAGTGGGACACTGTGATACCTGGGTACAAACTATATCGTAATGATAGAGCTGATCAAATTGGTGGAGGGGTTGCGCTCTATGTTAGAGAGGGCATTGACTCAGAAAGGATTAAAGTTTTGCAGGAAACAAAATCTGCTGTAGAATCTGTATGGCTTGAAATTCCATATAAAAGGGGGAAGGCAATGGCAGTAGGGGTGTACTATCGAGCACCTGGCCAGAATGACCAAATGGATGATGAAATGCTCAAAGAAATCAAGGAAGCTAACAAAAGTTACAGTGCAGTAATAATAATGGGTGATTTCAATTACCCCGGTATCGACTGGGTCAGTGTCACGTCAGGACATGCTAGGGAGATAAAGTTCCTAGATGAAATAAATGACTACTTCTTGGAGCAGCTGGTTCATGAACCGACCAGAGGGGAAGCCATATTAGACCTAGCCTTTAGTGGAACACCAGATCTAGTGCAAGAGATAAGGGTGTTGGGGCCACTTGGCAATAGTGATCATAGCATGATCGCCTTTGATTTAATTAGTGGAGGAAGGATAGTAAGGAAATCCACAGTACTACCTTTTAACTTTTGAAAGGGAGACTATGATAAAATGAGGACAACAGTTAAGAAAAAACTAAAAGGAGCAGTTGCAAAGGTTAAAGACATACATCAAGCTTGGGTGTTGTTGAAAAATACTATCTTGGAAGCCCAGACCAGCTGTATTCCACGCTTTAAGAAAAGTGGAAGGAAGTCCAAAAAACTGCCAGCATGGTTTAAAGGTGAGGTCAGAGAGGCTGTTGCCAAAAAAGCATCTTTCAGGAAAGCACAGTTACTTACCTGTAACAGGTGATCTCTGGGAACAGCAGGAATTAGTCCTCACATATGGGTACGTCGGTACCGACGGAGCCCGTGCGGGAAAGCTCCCCAGCTTCTTAGAATAGAAGCTTTTGGGACCTCCCACTGCACATGCGCACTGCCTTCCCGCCTTCCTGAACAGCTCTCCTCAGTTTCGAGTTTATAGCTGAGTCAACAGAGAGAGGACAGGAAGATAGATAGATAAAAGATACAACTCCTAGGGGAGGTGGGTGGGTTGTGAGGACTAATTCCTGCTGTTCCCAGAGATCACCTGTTACAGGTAAGTAACTGTGCTATCTCCAGGAACAAGCAGGAATAAGTCCTCACATATGGGGACTCCCTAGCTTAGATGCATGGGATCCCCTGTAAAGGTTCGCCATCTTCGTATGGATCTCAGGCATCCATTCTGGGAAGGTGGGCAGGAGTTGTTTAGGAATGGAACAGGTGCTTGAGGACAGCCTGGCCAAACAAGGCATCCCGGCGGGAGTCCTTGTCCAAACAGTAATGGGCTGTGAAGGTATGAACCGAGGCCCAGGTAGCGGCTCGACAGATCTGATCTATGGAAACAGAGTGCAGATGAGCCATAGAAGTTGCCATGGCCCTCACATTGTGAGCAGTGACATGGCCTTCCAGAGAAATGTTTTTGCTCTGGTAAGCAAAAGAAATACACTGAGCAATCCAATTGGAAAGTGTACGCTTGGAGACTGGAAGTCCCAAATGGGAAGGATCAAAGGCCACAAAAAGTTGGGAAGACTTTCGATGTGGCTGAGTCCTATTAAGGTAAAAAGCGAGAGCTCTTTTACAATCCAGAGTATGAAGGTTCCTCTCTGCATTGGATGCATGAGGAGCTGGAAAAAAGACAGGTAGATATACCTCTTGATTAAGATGAAAAGGCGAGACCACTTTAGGCATAAAGTGGGGATTCGTCCTAAGGACCACCTTATCATGATGAAATCTTGTGTAAGGTGGATTAGCCACTAAAGCCTGCAGCTCACTGATGCGGCGAGCCGAAGTGACTGCAATGAGGAAGATGACCTTCCAGGAAAGAAATTTCAAGGAGGTGGAAAACATTGGCTCAAAAGGTGGCTTCATAAGTTGACCGAGCACTAGATTCAAATCCCATGCGACCGGGGGTGGTCTGATGGGAGGTTTAGTGAGAGTCAGGCCTCTCATGAATCTTGCAACAAGAGGATGAGAGGAGATAGGTTGTCCATTTATATGTTTCAAGGATGCTGCAATAGCACTTAAATGGACTCTTACCGAATTCGTCTTGAGGCCTGCATTGGATAGATGCAGGAGATAATCAAGAAGAGAATTCAAAGGAAGTGCCAGAGGGTCAAGACCCTGCTGAGCACACCAAATGGAAAAACGTTTCCATTTGAAAGCATAGGAACGCCTGGTAGAGGGTTTCCTAGAGGCAGAAAGGATATCTTTCACTGGTTGGGAAAGATGAAAGTCTTGAAGGCTTAAGCCTTCAGTAACCAAGCACTGAGGTGAAGGGATTTGGGGTTTGGGTGCCACAAAGTCCCCTCCTCCTGAGACAGGAGGTCTGGCGCAGCTCCCAGATCCAAGTAGGATCCCTGGGAGAGCTGTAGAAGTAGAGGGAACCACACTTGGCGTGGCCAGCGTGGAGCTATGAGGATCATAGTTCCATGATCCCTCTGGAGTTTGAACAGAGTCTTGGGAATCAAAGGAATGGGTGGAAAGGCATATAGGAATGCCTGATTCCAATTCAGGAGAAAGGCGTCCGTGGCCTGAGCTCCCTGACACGGAGTTCTGGAACAGAACCGGGGAAGTTTGGCATTCCACGGACTTGCAAAGAGGTCTATGTCCGGGGTCCCCCATTCCTGAAAGATTCGGTTTATTTGGTCCAAATGTAGGGACCATTCGTGTGGCAGCAGAACTCGACTGAGCCTGTCTGCCCGAGAGTTTTGAACTCCTGGGAGATACACTGCTAGCAGGTGAATCTGATGCTCTCTGGCGAAGGCCCATAGTCTTAGAGCTTCGTTGCAAAGCGACAGAGAGCCCGTCCCTCCTTGTTTGTTTATGTAAAACATGGCCACCTGATTGTCCGTCTGAACTAGGACAGTCAGGTTGGCTAGGAGGGAGTGGAAGACCTTGAGGGCAAGGTAAATTGCTCGCAGTTCCAGAAGATTGATATGAAGGGTGGTCTCCTGTAGAGACCAAGTGCCCTGAGTGGAGAGAGTTTGCAGATGGGCTCCCCACCCTGTTTGGGAGGCATCTGTTGTGAGGGTTGCTTGGGGTAGCAATGGTTGAAATGGAGCCCCCAACAACAGATTCTTGGTGGAAGTCCACCAGTGGAGGGACCAAAACAGACGATCGGAGGTTTGTATTTGGTCTGAGAGCGCTCCTGACGCCTGAGTCCACTGAGTGGCCAGGGTCCATTGAGCTGCTCTCATATGAAGACGAGCATAGGGCACCACATGCACTGTGGAGGCCATATGACCCAGTAGGCGTAGCATTTCCCTGGCTGTCAAGTGAGTGCTGGACTGAGCTTGGGAGGCCAAACTCAGGAGGCGCTGGCCTTGAACATGTGGAAGGTAGGCCCTTGCAGTGATGGTGTCCAACTGGGCCCCTATGAATTCTAGAGATTGAGTAGGGATGAGTTGGGACTTGGGAAGGTTTACTACCAGTCCCAGATACTGCAAAAGGCTCCTTGTGTGGTCCAGGGAAATCTGGGCCTGTGACTGAGTTGGAGCTCGGATGAGCCAGTCGTCCAGATATGGGAAGACAAAGATTCCCATGCCTCTTAGAAATGCGGCTACGACTGCCATGCATTTTGTGAATACTCTTGGAGCAGAGGCTAGACCGAAGGGGAGTACTCTGTATTGGAAATGTTTTCCCTGAAACAGAAAGCGAAGATACTTTCTGTGGGATGGATGGATGAGTATATGTGTATACGCATCCTGTAGGTCTAGAGAACAAAGCCAGTCCTGACCCTGGAGGTAAGGAAGGAGAATGCCGAGAGACAGCATTTTGAATTTCTCCTTGAAGAGAAATTTGTTCAATTCTCTCAGATCTAGGATTGGTCTGAATCCCCCTGTCTTCTTTGGAATGAGAAAATAAGGGGAGTAGAAACCGGACCCTTGTTGAGGAAGAGGAACCTCTTCTATGGCCCCTTGGGCAAGAAGAGAGGAAACCTCTTGACCCAACAGGGTTAGGAGAGATGGGGGAGAATTGAATGGTCTCACCATATGATGGGGAGGAAGGCTGGAGAAATGAAGTTTGTAACCCTCTCGAATGATAGAGAGGGTCCATTGTTCTGTTGTGATTTGTTCCCATCTGGGAGCAAAGTGAACCAACCTTCCGGGTATGGTGAGAGGTTCTGGTTGTGTTAGAACCAGAAGTGGCAAGTTCCCTAGGAGCAAGTCAAAACCCCTGAGGGGTTGGAGCCTGCTGAGCTACAGTAGCTGCTGCAGGCTTAGCTCGTGCTTGTTTGGATTGCTGACGCTTAGCAGTATAGCGAGGTTGAGAAGACTGCTGGCCAGTATTTGAAGCAACTCTGGCCTTCTTATAGTAAGGCCTTTTAAAAGACTTTTTCTTAGTAGGAATTGAAGTGGACTTTGAAAGTCTTTCCAAGGTGGCATTTTCAGCATCCATCTGGGTGGCTTTGATTTGCCACTCTTCCCCAAATAAGTTCTCACCTGTACAGGGCAGATTCCGTAAGCCATCTAGAACCCAAGGTTCCAGATCAGAGGCCTGGAGCCAAGCAAGACGTCGGGCTGCAATAGCAATGCCCGAAGCCCTACTGGCTCCCTCAAAGGAATCATATGCTGCCCTATTAGAGAACTTAGAAACCTCTAAGAGTTGTTTCACTAGGGAAAGGAATCCCTGCTTTTTATCCTCAGGGATAAAGGGGGCAAAATGCCGCACCTTTTTGGCAAGTTCCTCCAGGAACATGCCCATATAGAGACTGTAGGAATTAATCCTGGCTATAAGCATACTAGCCTGGAAAATTTTCCTACCAAAAGAGTCCAAAGTCTTACATTCCCGTCCTGGAGGGGTGGAAGAGTGCCTTTTGGTACTCCTAATCTTCTTCATTGCAGACTTCACCACAATAGAGTGGTGAGGCAATTGAGTCTTTTGGAAACTAGGAGAAGGAGGGACCCTATACATGGTGTCCAACCTACGGGAATAAGGAGACAAAGTCAAAGGATTCTCCCAGAAATCCATCAGTTGTTCTTGAAGGATTTCATGGATAGGCAGGGTAACTGCCTCCTTAGGGGCCTTTGAGTATCCCAAAATATCCAGTTTTTTTGGATCTGGGTTCCTTTTCAGAGGATGTGGTAATAGAAAGGGCTGTAGCCATATCTAAAACAAAGTCCTGGAAGGACAAATCCTCTGGAGGGGACATTCTCCTTTTAGGAGAAGAGGGCTCCTCAGGTAAGTTGAGTGAAAACTCAGCAGAATCATCAGAGGAGTGAAAATCCTCAGAGGAATCGGTGCTTTCCTCTAACGCACGATACGCGTACCGGTCGGTATCGATATCGGGCGTATCGGGTATGGAACCGGTATGGAGCGAAAGCCCATACGGTACCGACTTGCGTTTAGAGGTGGACGGCCTCGATACCGGCATGGCGGACGATACCGGTATCGGGCCCGGAACCGCTGAAAGCGGAACCGATGGCGTTGCAGCTTTAATGAAAGCCATGACGGCCTGCTGCATGGACTGTACAGTATCGCCCATGGACGCCATAGCTGCCTGGATGTCGGTACCGGAGTGACCCGGTACCCCAGAGCAGGCTAACAGGTGATCTGTCGAGGCCGTAGCATCGATATCAACCTGAGACCCCTGAATTGGCGTTTTTGGAAGTTGGACTTCCCGCCGGGGTTGTTTGGCTGGGGCAGGGTCCTCAAGTTCTAAGCTAAGAGCCTCTCGATGCTTTGAAGGAGATTTGCTCTTTGAGGACTTGCCCACAGAAGGTTTGGTTACCTGAGATCCATCCGGAGAAGAAGACCTGGATGACTGTGATGCTGTATTCTCTGAAGCAAACAGCACATGGAATTTGTTGGCCCGGTTCTGCAGCCCACGTTTAGACATGTGGGAGCAAGATGGGCAGTCCGGTATGGAATGGTCAGGCCCCAAACATTTCAGACACCAGTCATGGGTGTCTGTGACTGAAATAACAGCATTACATTTGGTACACTTCTTAAATCCAGGGGCTGGCTTCTCCATGAGGAGAAATTGAGTAGGCCGAGAGGCCTCTCTGAAGTGACCAAAAAGCTAAAAAATAAGAAAAAGAATTATAATTTTTTAAAGAAAGAAAGAAAAGACCGGCGATACCGGTATCGGTATGGGGAAGGCAGGTACGCGGTCTAAAGAAACAAATAAAATAACAATTTCTTCAGCGGTGACAGGAACACGACCTGCTGGCTCCGCGGAAAAAGAGAAACTGAGGAGAGCTGTTCAGGAAGGCGGGAAGGCAGTGCGCATGTGCAGTGGGAGGTCCCAAAAGCTTCTATTCTAAGAAGCTGGGGAGCTTTCCCGCACGGGCTCCGTCGGTACCGACGTACCCATATGTGAGGACTTATTCCTGCTTGTTCCTGGAGATATGGAAAAAAGAGCCAAACGACGAAACCTGGAAACAGCACAAGCACTGGCAAGTCAAATGCAAGGCATTGATAAGGCAGGCAAAGAGAGAATTTGAGAAGAAGCTTGCTGCGGAAGCAAAAACGCGAAATAAAGACCTTTTCAAGTACATTCGTAGCAAAAAACCTGTGAGAGAGTCAGTTGGTCCATTAGATGATAAAGGGGTTAAAGGAGCACTAAGAGGCGACAAGGCGATAGCGGAGAGACTGAATGAATTCTTTGCTTCGGTCTTTACTGAGGAAGATGTAGGGATGTTACCCATGACTGAAGTGGTATTTAAAGGTGCGGAAGAATTGGAGGAAATATCGATACATCGGGAAGATGTCTTACAACTATTAGATAAACTGAAGAGTAGCAAATCACCTGGGCCGGATGGAATACATCCAAGGGTGTTGAAAGAACTGACATATGAGATTGCAGACCTGCTATCAGTAATCTGTGAACTATCATTAAAATCATCTCTAATACCTGAAGATTGGAGGATCACCAATGTAACACCAATTTTTAAAAAGGGTTCCAGGGGTGATCCGGGAAACTACAGACCGGTGAGCCTGATGTCAGTACCGGGAAAAATGGTAGAAACCATCATAAAGAATAAAATTACTCAGCATGTAGATAGTCACCACCTAATGGGAGACAGCCAACATGGCTTTAGACAAGGAAGATCTTGTCTTACTAATCTGTTATGTTTTTTTTGAAGGAGTGAATAATCAGGTGGACAAAGGTGAGTCGGTTGATATAGTGTATCTGGACTTTCAGAAAGCCTTTGACAAGGTCCCTCATCAGAGACTTTTGGCAAAACTAAAGAGTCATGGGATAGGAGGCAGTGTACTATTGTGGATTAGGAACTGGTTAAAAGATAGAAAGCAGAGGGTAGGGCTAAATAGCCAATTTTCCCAATGGAGAAAGGTGAATAGTGGTGTACCCCATGGATCTGTGCTGGGTCCGCTGCTTTTTGACATATTCATAAATGACCTGGAAAGTGGAATAACGAGTGAGGTTATCAAATTTGCAGATGACACAAAACTATTTAAAGTTGTTAAAACCCAAGAGGGTTGTGAAAAATTGCAAGAGGATCTTGATAAATTGGAAGACTGGGCATCAAAATGGCAGATGAAATTTAATGTGGACAAGTGCAAGGTTATGCACCTAGGGAAGAACAACCCAAACTATGGTTACACGATGCAAGGTTCCACATTAGGAACCACCACCCAGGAAAAAGAGTTAGGCGTCATTGTGGATACCATGTTAAAACCCTCGGCCCAGTGTGCAGCGGCGGCCAAGAGAGCAAATAGAATGCTAGGTATGATAAGGAAAGGAATGGAAAATAAAACAAAAGATATTATAATGCCTCTATATCGTTCCATGGTGAGACCGCACCTTGAATATTGTGTGCAATTCTGGTCGCCGAATCTTAAAAGGGATATAGCGATTTTAGAAAAGGTTCAGAGAAGAGCCACCAAAATGGTAAAGGGGATGGAAAGATACTCCTATGAGGAAAGGCTAAAAAGGTTAGGGCTCTTTAACCTGGAAAAGAGACGGCTGAGGGGAGATATGATAGAAGTCTATAAATTAATGAACGGAGTGGAATGGGTAAACGTAGATCGATTGTTTACGTTATCAGAATATAGAAAGACTAGGGGACATGCAATGAAGCTACAGGGTAAACTATTTAAGACTAATAAAAGAAAATATTTTTTTCACTCAACGTGTAATCAAACTCTGGAATTTGTTACCGGAGGATGTAGTAAAGGCTGTTAGTGTAGCTGGGTTTAAAAAAGGTTTGGACAAGTTCCTGGAGGAAAGGTCCATAAACCATTATTAAGAAGTGACCGAAGATATCAATGCTTGACCCAGTACAAGCATTGTGGAACCTGTGTCCCTTGGGGAAACTGCTAGGTACATATGACCTAGATTGGCCACTGTTGGAAACAGAATACTGGGCTTGATGGACCTTGGTCTGACCCAGTATGGCATATCTTATGTTCTTATGGTGTAAAGGGCGTCAACCATGAGAACCTGGAGCTCACTGACTCGGAGGGCCGAGGTCAGTGCCACCAAGGCGGCTACCTTCCAGGAGAGGTGTCGGAGCGAATACGTCGCCATTGGCTCAAAGGATGGATGGGTGAGCTGCATGACTTCCACATTCAGTTCCCATTCCACCAGGGGAGGGCAGATGGGCGGCTTGGAAAGCAGGAGACGGCGCATGAAGTGGGAGACTAACGGCTTCCCTGAGAGGGGTTTTCCCTCGATGGGGAGGTGATTCGCTGAGATGGCGTTCAAGTGCACCCTGACAGAGTTCGATTCAGCCCTTCCCTCGAGAGATGGAGGTGGTACTGGAGGACTCATTGAACGGGATACGAGGAGGGGGTCGATCTGGCGTTTCGAGCACCAGACGGAGAAGCGTCTCTACTTAAAGGCATAGGTTTGCCTAGTGGAGTCCTTCCTCGAAGCGAGGACGACTTCCTCGACCTCCTCCGGAAGGGCCAGAGAGGCGAGGGAGACCAATTTAGCCGCCAGGCCGTGAGGGATAGGGAGTTTAGGTTTGGGTGCAGCACCCGACCATCCACCTGTGTTCAGCAGAGCCCAAAGGAACAGGAGGCTCAGTCAACAGCCGGAGGAGCAGGAACCAAGGCTACCGAGGCCACGAGAATCAATCATGCCCTGTCCAGCTGAGCCATGAAAAGAGTCCTCGCAATGAGGGGGAAGGGAGGTAATGCATAGAATAGGCTGGATGACCAGTCCAGGAGAAATGCATCGGGGCCTCCATGCTCGGATGTGGTACTGGCACGGAAAAGCGGGGGAGCTGTGCATTCTGGGGACTGGCAAAGAGGTCTATCGCCGGCTTTCCCTAGCGGAGAAACAGCCAGTCTGCTACTCTGGGATCCAGCTGCCATTCGTGGGGGCAAAGGATTCTGCTGAGTCTCTCCGCTAGGCCATTCTCCTGACCCAGGAGGTACGTCGCCTTGAGAGACATCCTCCGTCGAACAGCGAAAGAGCAGATGAGGACTGCTTCCCGTCAGTGGGAGCATGATCCAGTGCCTCCCTCCTTGATGATGTAGATCAATCACCACGCAGTTGTCGGTCTGCACAAGTACCGACTTCCCCTTGAGGTGGTCCTTGAAGGCCCTCAGGGCCCATCGAATCGCCAGGAGTTCGAGCAAGTTTATCTGTTACTGAAACTCCTCAGGCGACAACTGCACCTGCATGCACAGTGGCCCGCAGTGGGCTCCCCACCCTAACAGAGAAGTCTCTGTAGTCAGCACCGCATCGTGCTGTGGGGGGCCTGAAAGGGCAACACACGGAGGTGGTTGCAGGGTTTTTGCCACCAGCTCAGGGACAAGCGAAGGTTGGGAAGGACCTCGACGGGGTCCCTTAGGTGGCTGATGGACATAAGAACATAAGATATGCCATACTGCGTCAGACCAAGATCCATCAAGCCAAGTATCCTGTTTCCAACAGTGGCCAAACCTTTTTTAAACCCAGCTACACTAACAGCTTTTACTACATCCTCCGGTAACAAATTTCAGAGTTTGATTACACATTGAGTGAAAAAATATTTTATCTTACTTGTCTTAAATAGGTTACCCTGTAGCTTCATTGCTTGTCCCCTAGTATTCTTATATTCTGATGATGTAAACAATCGATCTACGTTAACCCGTTCCTATCCATTCATTAATTTATAGACTTCTATTATATCTCCCCTCAGCCGTCTCTGTTCCAAGTTGAAGAGCCTTAACCCTTTTTAGCCTCTCTTCATAGGAGTATCCTTCCAACCCCTTTACCATTTTGGTGGCTCTTCTCTGTACGTTTTCTAATAATGCTATATCCTTTTTAAAATAAGGCGACCAGAATTGCACACAATATTCAAGGTGCGGACACACCATGCAACGATACAGAGGCATTATAATATTTGTTTTATTTTCCATTCCTTTCATTATGATACCTTGCATTCTATTTGCTCTCTTGGCCACTGCTGCACACTGGGCGGAGGGTTTTTAACATGTTATCCACGATGACACCTAAATCTTTTTCCTGGGTGGTGGTTCCCAATGTGGAACCTTGCATTGTGTAACTATAGTTTGGGTTGTTCTTTCCTAGGTGCATAACTTTGCACGTGTCCACATTAAATTTCATCTGCCATTTGGATGCCCAGTCTTCCAATTTATCAAGATCCTCTTGCAATTTTCCACAATCCTCTTGGGTTTTAACAGCTTTAAATAGTTTTGTGTCATCTGCAAATTTGATAACCTCACTCGTTATTCCCTTTTCCAGGTCATTTATGAATATATCAAAAAGCAACGGACCCAGCACAGATCCCTGGGGTACTCCACTATTCACCTTTTTCCATTGGGAAAATTGGCCATTTAGCCCTACCCTCTGCTTTCTATCTTTTAACAAGCTCCTGATCCACAATAGTACACTGCCTCCTATCCCATGACTTTTTAGTTTTGCCAAAAGTCTCTGATGAGGGACCTTGTCAAAGGCTTTCTGAAAGTCTAGATACACTATATCAACTGACTCATCTTTGTCTACCTGTTTATTCACACCTTCAAAAAAACATAACAGATTAGTAAGACAAGATCTTCCTTGTCTAAAGCCATGTTTGCTGTCTCCCATTAAGCCATGGCTATCTACATGATGAGTAATTTTGTTCTTTATAACGGCTTCTACCATTTTTCGTGGTACTCACATCAGGCTCACCAGTCTGTATTTTCCCGGATCATCCCTGGAACCCTTTTTAAAAACTGGCATTACATTGGTGATCCTCCAGTCTTCAGGTATTACAGATGATTTTAATGATAGTTCACAGATTACTAATAGCAGGTCAGCTGATGCACCACTGAGCTGTCCGCATGTGCAGTCTGGTATGGGGGAGAACATGTATGGCGGAGGCCATGTGGCCCAGGAGGCATAGCATCGTCCGAGCTGTGACCCGGGGAGTGCTTTGGACCCGAGCCGCCAGGGTTATGAGGTGGTTAGTGCGATCTGCTGGTAAG
Source organism: Ichthyophis bannanicus (assembly GCA_033557465.1). Lineage (NCBI taxonomy): Eukaryota > Metazoa > Chordata > Amphibia > Gymnophiona > Ichthyophiidae > Ichthyophis > Ichthyophis bannanicus. The sequence continues at coordinate 255,162,786 of CM066044.1, forward strand.
AATGCGGTCGCTCGCTGAGTATCGAGGCATGCCCCGATGTACTCGAGTGCCTGCACTGACTCGAGGTGAGACTTTGGGAAGTTGACCAAGAACTCCAAGCCTTCCAACAGAAGGATTGCGTGTGACGCTGCTCGTCGGGTTTCCTCGACCGAGGATCCTGTGACGAGCCAGTCGTAGAGGTAGGGAAAGACTGGCAAGCCCTGACGCCTGAGACAGGTGGCCAACACGGAGAGGTGTTTCGTGAAGACTCGAGGGGCGGATGCGAGGACGAAGGGGAGCACCCTGTACTGGAGGTGCTCTCCCCACATCCTGAAGTGCAGGTACTGCCTGTACTGGGGGTGGATTAAGATGTGGGCATAAGTGTCCTTTAGATCCAAGGAGCATAGCCAGTCGCCCTGCTGGAGGAAGGGCAGCAGAACGCCAAGGGATAACATCTTGAACTTCTCCCACACCAAGAACTTGTTCATCTTTCGGAGGTCGAGGATGGCCCGCAGACCCCCCCGTCTTCTTCGGGATGAGGAAGTACTGGGAATAAAGCACAGTTACTTAACTGTAACAGGTGATCTCTGGGAACAGCAGGAATTAGTCCTCACATATGGGTACGTCGGTACCGACGGAGCCTGCGCGGGAAAGCTCCCCAGCTTCCCAGAAGAAAGCTTTTGGGAGCCTCCCACAGCGCATGCGTGCTGCCTTCCCGCCTTTCTCACCAACTCTCCTCAGTTCAAGTTTAAAGCTGAGACAATAGAGAGAGAGTAAAGGAAAGACAAAGAGAGAGAAAGATACAACTCCTAGGGGAGGTGGGTGGGTTGTGAGGACTAATTCCTGCTGTTCCCAGAGATCACCTGTTACAGGTAAGTAACTGTGCTATCTCCAGGAACAAGCAGGAATAAGTCCTCACATATGGGGACTCCCTAGCTAAGATGCCTGGGAGATCCCCAAGGGTATGAGACCCTGAAAGGTTCCTCGTCTTCCTATGGATCTTCAGGGAAGGAGGGCAGGAGTTGTTCAAGAATGGAACAGGTGTCTGAGAACAGCCTGACCAAACAAGGCATCCCGGCGGGAGTCCTTGTCCAAACAGTAATGGGCTGTGAAGGTATGAACCGAGGCCCAGGTGGCTGCTCGACAGATCTGATCGATAGACACAGAATGAAGATGAGCCATAGAGGTGGCCATGGCCCTCACATTGTGAGCTGTGACATGGCCTTCCAGAGAAAGGTTCTTACTCTGGTAAACGAAAGAGATACACTGAGCAATCCAATTGGACAGTGTTCTTTTAGAGACTGGAAGGCCTAGATGAGAAGGATCAAAAGCAATAAAAATTTGGGAAGACTTTCTATGTTGCTGTGTCCTGTGTAAGTAAAAAGCAAGAGCTCTTTTACAATCTAGAGTATGAAGGTTCCTCTCTGCACTAGATGCATGAGGAGCTGGAAAAAAGACAGGTAAATATACCTCTTGATTAAGATGAAAAGGTGAGACCACTTTAGGCATAAAGTGAGGATTTGTCCTAAGGACTACCTTATCATGATGGAACCTTGTATAAGGTGGATTAGCCACTAAGGCTTGCAGCTCACTAATGCGACGAGCAGAAGTGATTGCAATAAGGAAAATAACCTTCCAGGAAAGAAATTTCAAGGAGGTAGTGGCTAAGGGTTCAAAAGGTGGCTTCATAAGCTGACCAAGAACCAAGTTCAAGTCCCATGCCACCGGAGGAGGTCGAATGGGAGGTTTAGTTAAGGTTAGGCCTTTCATGAATCTTGCTATAAGAGGATGAGAGGAAACAGGTTGTCCATTGATAGGCTTAAGGGATGCTGCAATAGCACTTAAATGGACCCTTACGGAATTCCTCTTAAAGGCCTGCATTGGAGAGATGCAGGAGATATTCTAAGAGAGAATTCAGAGGAAGTGCTAGAGGGTCAAGACCCTTTTGAGCACACCAAATGGAAAATCTCTTCCATTTAAAAGCATAGGAACGCCTAGTGGAAGGTTTCCTGGAAGCATGAAGGATATCCTGCACTTGTTGCGAAAGATTGAAGTTTTGAAGGTCAGGGCCTTCAGTAACCAAGCTCTGAGGTGAAGGGACTTGGGGTTTGGATGCCACAAAGTCCCCTCCTCCTGAGACAGAAGGTCTGGAGCAGCTCCCAAGTCCAGAGAGGGGGCTTGGGAGAGATGCAGAAGTAGAGGGTACCACACTTGGCGTGGCCAGCATGGAGCTATGAGGATCATAGATCCTTGATCCCTCTGACGTTTGAACAGAGTCTTGGGGATCAAAGGAATGGGTGGAAAGGCATACAGGAAGTCCTGACCCCAGTGAAGGAAGAAGGCATCCTTGGCCTGAACTCCCTGACACGGAATTCTGGAACAGAACCGGGGAAGTTTGGCATTCCACGGACTTGCAAATAGGTCTATGTCCGGGGTACCCCATTCCTGAAAGATTCTGAGTACCTGATCCATGTGCAGGGACCATTCGTGTGGAAGCAGAACTCGACTGAGTCTGTCCGCCCAAGAGTTTTGAATTCCTGGGAGGTATACTGCCAGGAGATGGATTTGATGCTCTCTGGCGAAGGCCCATAATCTGAGAGCTTCGTTGCAAAGCGACAGAGAGCCGGTTCCTCCTTGTTTGTTTATGTAAAACATGGCTACCTGATTGTCCGTTTGAATGAGGACTGTCTGGTAGCTGAGGAGGGTATGAAAGACCTTGAGAGCTAAGAACACTGCTCGAAGCTCCAAGTGCTTGATATGAAGAGAGGTCTCCTGTGGAGACCAAGTACCTTGGGTGGAGAAGTCCTGCAGATGAGCTCCCCAACCTGTTTGGGAGGCATCTGTTGTGAGGATTGCTTGGGGCAAAGGTTGGAAGGGGGACCCCAGCAACAGATTTTGAGTGGACATCCACCATTGGAGAGACCAAAGGAGACGTTTGGAGTTTGCTATTTGGTCTGAGAGAGCTCCTGAGGCTTGAGTCCACTGGGTGGACAAAGTCCATTGAGCTGCTCTCATGTGTAGGCGAGCATAGGGGACCACATGTACTGTGGAAGCCATGTGGCCTAGCAGTTGTAGCATCTCCCTGGCAGTTAAGTGGCTCTTTGACTGAATCTGGGAGGCTAGCTGCACTAGACTTTGGCAACGGGCCTGAGGAAGGTAGGCCCTTGCAGTGGTGGTATCCAACCAGGCCCCTATGAATTCCAGGGACTGAGTAGGGATGAGCTGGGACTTTGGGAGGTTTACCACCAGTCCCAGATACTGCAGAATGCACCTTGTGCGGTCCAGGGAAATCTGGGCTTCTGACTGAGATGGAGCTCTGATGAGCCAGTCGTCCAGATATGGGAAGACAAAGACTCCCAGAGTGCGCAGAAATGCAGCAACTATTGCCATGCATTTGGTGAACACCCTTGGAGCAGATGCCAGACCAAAAGGAAGGACTCTGTATTGGTAATGTTTTCCCTGGAACAGAAAACGTAGGAATTTTCTGTGGGATGGGTGGATGAGTATATCGGTGTACGCATCCTTGAGATCTAGAGAACAAAGCCAATCCTGACTCTGTAGGTATGGAAGGAGAGTGCCTAAAGAGAGCATCTTGAACTTCTCCTTGTACAGAAATTCTCGAAGATCTAGAATAGGTCTGTATCCCCCTGTTTTCTTTGGGATGAGAAAGTAGGGGGAGTAAAAACCTGACCCCTGTTGAAGAAGAGGAACTTCTTCTATGGCCCTCTGGGCCAGAAGGGAGGTTACCTCCTGATCCAGAAGGTCGAGGAGAGATGTGGGAGAATTGAAATGTCTCACCATGGTGTAGGGAGGAAGGTCTGAGAAATGAAGTTTGTAGCCCTCTCTGATGATGGAGAGGGTCCACTGCTCTGATGTGATTTGCTCCCATCTGGGAGCAAAATGAGCCAACCTTCCTGGAATGGTGAGAGGTTCTGGCTGTTGTAGAGCCAGAAAGGTTAAGTTCTCTAGCAGTAAGTCAAAACCCCTGAGGGGCTTGGGACTGCTGGGTTGCAGCAGCCCCTGCAGGTTTAGGCCTAGCCTGTTTGGGTTGCTGACGCTTAGTAGCAAAGCGACCTGCAGAAGACTGTTGACCAGAAGTGGAAGGAAATCTGCCCTTCTTGTAAAAAGACTTTTTAAAAGACTTTTTCTTGGCTGGAGTGGAGGTAGACTTAGAAAGTCTATCAAGAGCAGCATTTTCTGCATCCATTTGAGTGGCTTTAATCTGCCACTCTTTGCCAAATAGGTTTTCACCTGTACAGGGTAGATTTCCTAAACCATCTTGAACCCAGGGTTCTAGATCAGAAGCCTGGAGCCAAGCAATTCTACGAGCAGCTATAGCAATGCCTGAGGCTCTGCTGGCAACCTCAAAGGAATCAAAGGCTGCTCTGTTGGAAAACTTTGAGATGTCTTGCGTATGCTTAAGCCAAAGAAGGAATTCCTCCCTTTTATCCTCTGGAATAAAAGGGAGAAAAGTTGTGCAGCTTTTCTGCAACCTCCTTCAGAAACATACCCATATAAAGGCTGTACGAATTGATTCTGGCAGTAAGCATGCTAGCTTGGAAGATCTTTCTACCAAAAGCATCCAAGGTCCTGCATTCTCTTCCTGGAGGAGTAGAAGAGTGTCTTTTGGTAATCTTTATTCTCTTCATAGCTGACTGCACCACAATAGAACGGTGAGGAAGCTGAGTTTTTTGAAAACCAGGAGAAGGAGGGACACGGTACATAGTGTCCAATCTACGAGAATGAGGAGAAAGGGTGAGAGGAGTCTCCCACAATTCAAGCAAATGTTCTTGGAGAATTTCATGAATTGGCAAGGTGACTGCCTCTCTGGGAACCTTAGAGTATCCCAAAATGTCTAATTTTTTTGCTCTAGGTTCTTTTTCAGAGGTTACTGAAATAGAGAGTCCTTTAGCTACTTCCATGATGAAGTCTTGAAAGGACAAATCCTCTGGAGGAGACATTCTCCTCTTTGGAGAAGAGGGCTCCTCAGGAAGAGCAAGAGATACTTCAGGAGAGTCATCTGATGAATCGGAATCATCAGAAGACTGGAAGTATCGTCTGTTGGCTTCCAGGGATCGATACGTGTATCGACCGGTATCGACATCAGGCGTACCCGGAACCGGATCGGTATCGGGAAAAGCCCCGGAACCGGTATCCTGGTCGACGTGGATGCCCTGGGTACCGGTATCGATTGTGGTACTGGAACCGAGGTCAGTACCGCTTGCTGCGGTACCGTGGGCGTCGCAGCCTTAATGAAAGCCATTATGGCCTGCTGCATGGATTGAACTGTATGATCCATGGATGCCACGACTACCTGGATGTCGGTACCGGAAGAGTGTGCCGGTACCCCAGAGCAGTCTAACAGGTGATCGGTCGAGGCCGTGCCATCGATGTCAACCTGTAACCCCATAGGAGCAGCTTTGGAAGCCGGAGCTTCCCGCCGGGATTGTTTGGCTAGGGCAGGGTCCTCAGGGTCAAGCCCGGAGGCATCTCGATACTTAGAGGGAGATTTGCACTTTGAGGACCTGCCAGAGGAATGTTTGGTTACCTGAGATCCATCAGGAGAGGAAGACCTGGAAGATGTTGATGCTGGAGTATCTGTAGAAAACAGCATATGAAACTTGGCTGCTCGGTTCTGTAAGCCACGTTTAGACATCAGGGAACAGGACTGGCAATCCGGAATGGAGTGGTCAGGCCCCAAACATTTAAGACACCATTCATGTGTGTCGGTAACAGAGATGGTACCGCTACACGGTGCATTTTTTAAAACCAGAAGCTGGTTTTTCCATGAGGGAAAATTGTTCTCTAGGCCTGGGGCCTAAAGAGAGAAAATTTCACCAAGTAGTGAAAAAAAATTTTTTTTTTTTTTTTTTGAAAAGTAAAAAGAAAAAAGACCGACGGTACCGGTCCGGTAGTCGGGGAAGGCAGACACGCGGCCAAAGAAACAAATTAAAATAAGAACTTCTTCAGCGGTGATAGGAACACGACCTGCTGGCTCCGCGGAAAAGAAGAACTGAGGAGAATTGGTGAGAAAGGCGGGAAGGCAGCGCGCATGCGCTGTGGGAGGCTCCCAAAAGCTTTCTTCTGGGAAGCTGGGGAGCTTTCCCGCGCAGGCTCCGTCGGTACCGACGTACCCATATGTGAGGACTTATTCCTGCTTGTTCCTGGAGATAAGCCCCGACCTCGAAGGTGTGGAGGGAGCTTCTCGACAGCCCGTTGGGCGAGGAGAGAGAGTAGTTCCCGCTGCAATAAAACCTGGTGCATGGGGAGTCGAGGAGGCGCCACCGGGGAGAAAGGAGGAGGAAGCCTGTCAAAGCAAAGGCGACAGCCATCTCGGACAACCTGGAGAACCCAGGTGTGCGAGGTGATGGAAGCCCACAAGGGGACGAAAGAAGACAGGCGTCCCCCCACTGGCTGCTGCGTCGCCGGAGGGCAAAGGGCTATGCCAATGGCATCAAAACCCCTGTGTGGGTTGTAGTGGAGCCGGAGTTTGGGCTTTTGGCCCTTTCGGCTTGCGATGCCCTGGCCAGACTTACCCTGCGCCTGAGTGGTTGGCGTGGGTTTAGCCGGGTTTAGTGTGGGTAGCCACGGTACTGAAGGCTCTTCCTCAAAAAGAAAGGTTTCTTGGCCTTTTGCTTTTTCCGGGGCAGAGTGGAGGTCATGCAGGTTCTGGTGATGAACTCGTCTCTATCTCTGCAGCCTTATCCTCCATCAGCTTGCCGAAGAGCTGTTCGCCAAGGCAGGGGACATCTAGAAGCTTCTCCTGCACCCACTGCTCCAAATCTGATGATGGGGCCTGCTGCCAGGCATGGCTCCAAATTCCCGCGGCCGCCACCCGAGCCGATGACTCGAATCCATCGTAGGCAGCTCGGGAGAGGTATTTTGAGTAGTCTGCGATGGACTTCAGAGTACTGAACCTATTGAGGGGCTCGTCCTCAAGACCCGCGAAGAAACCTCCGAGCTCCTTGGCTAATTTGCGCAAGAACATGCCCATGTATAGTTGGTATGCTTGAATGCGACAAGACAGCACGGAACCTTGGTAGGCCTTGCAGCCCAGGGCATCAAGGGCTCTCGACTCTCGGCCCGGAGGGACCAACGACTCAGAGTGTGATTTCGGGCTCTTCTGTTTCCTCATGGCCAACTCCACCACCACAGAGGTGTGGGGAAGTTGGGTCTTTCTAAACCCCGGACCATGCTGTATCTTGTACATAGTATCAAGGCGCTTGCTCACGATGGGGACTGAGGCGGGTTCCTCCCATATGCGGAGCAGCAGCTGAGACAGAATGGAAGGGACTGGAACAGTGAGATCTTCCCTAGGCGGGGGACTCGTACTGAAGAACAACTAGTTCTTCAGCTCGAGCGTTCTCCTCATCCTGAGAGGCCAGGTTAAGAGCCCATGACATATCCTGGATGAACACCAGGAAAGAGGAGTCCTTGGGTGGCGAGCACTGCTGGTACGCAGGCAGGGAGGGGTCCGATTGAAGGTCCCGATGAGTATGGGCTTCCGGGGAGCTGTCCCCATTGGACTCCCAATCTGAGAACTCGGTCGAGGAGTCCGAGCAGGGACGATCGCCCTGTGCGGTGGCCGGGGCCCATTTGGAGCCAGAGGGAACGGGGCAGGCGAGACCAACGTTGAGGACCCTCACAAGGCCCACGGCTCTTGAGGGTTTTCTGGACAGAATTCGGTGTCCCACGCGAGGGACCCATGGTCTCTGGGCACAAGTCTGTGAAGCTGGCTGTGAGCGCCTGCTGGGAAGCGATGAATGCAGAAATGGTGCATTCCAGCGCCAGCATGCAGGACTCCCATGTGGGCACGGGGCCCTGCAACGCCGACCCTGGAGTCACCAGGTCCTGCGTCGAGGAGGTGGGGGGTCCTCACTGTGATGCCCTCAGGAGACTGGGCACCTTCGGAGGCCTCCGTATCTGTGCGGGGCACCTTGCGGGGCTGCTTCTTGTCTGACTCTCGGGAAAGCCGAAGGGGGCTAAGCGACCGAGCACGGGAGCACTCGCGCTTGTCGGGAGCCCACGATAGCGACTTTGAGGCCTTCTTACGCCGCTCCACCTCAGGGGAACCCTGGTCGGAGTGCCGCAGAGAACGCAGGGCCGAAGAGGGGGACTCCACTGGGGAAGAGATGACAGAGGGTGCCACCGGGGATTCCGAGGCAGCCTTTCAAAAAATGTCTTCAGACCTCTGCTTACGACTGAGCAGGACCTTAGAGGATATTTCATACAGAGCGAACAGAGCTCTGGATCATGATCAGCTCCGAGGCACCGCAGACATCAGTCATGAGTGTCCGTAAGCAAAATGTTCCTAGAGCATCTATAGCATTTTTTTAAGCCGGTGGACATAGGGGCAAAAATGGCACCCGCGAGGTCAAAGACCCATGCAGCCGGCGATTAGGGAAAGAAAAGGGCGCAAAGCTCATTGGCAAAAAAGGTGAAGGAAAAACTGTCCCTGAACAGCTCTAAGAAGGTAGAGCAGGGGGAGGACCGGTGCGGGGGGGGGGGGGGGGGGCACCACCACCTTCAGGCGCAGCAACTTGTCCAAGGTGGTCCACACTTTTGATTGCAGACCCACAAGGGGAAGATGATAAAAGCGTCCAGAATCGGCTCTTTGCATTAGAGGACACAGCCAAAATGAACTGTGTCAAACTGTGTCTAGTACCCAGCGATCCTTGGTAACCAGGGTCCATTTCTGAAAGAAAAGGCAAAGCATGCCTCCAACTGGAAGAACCGCGGAATGGGCTCCCAAACCTTAATAGCGCAGTCCGGGAGGGTCCATCTCTGGAGGGGACCATCCCTGGGCCCACAAGATTCACAAAAGGACTAAGAGTGAACTCGAAGGAAATACGATAAAGACGTTTAAATACCTCCATGACAAAAAATGCCTAAGAGCCTCTTTCGATTGAAAGCAAGCTCTGCTACGGAGGGAATATAGGAGCAATATGCGGAAATATTTACTGATAAAGAGTGGTAGATGTGTGGAATAGTCTCCCAGTGGAGGTAACAGAGACGAGGACAGTATTTGAATTCAAGAAAGCATGGGACAAAAACAGAAGATTCACCAAAGGAAAAAAGGGGACTATAATAGTTGATATGGAAGATTAAATAGGCCTTTTTTTTCTGCCATCATTTTTCTATGAAGTCCAGAAGCAGAGAAGAAGAAAGGCTTTCTAGATCGGTAACGATGAAAGTCCCAAGATCCCTGGAGTCCTGCCAGCACGCCTGCCGTGGATGGGCGGAGGCTGATGAGAAAGGGGTTCCTGTCCGCTTCATAGGCCCCTTAAACTGGTAGTAAGGCTTTGTATCGCACAGCTCCTTCACCAGCTTCTCCAAATGGGCTCCAGAGTGGAGTAGCCGCCTAGTGGTTAGAGCACTGGCTTGGGAACCAAGAGACCAGGGTTAAATTCCCACTAGCACTCCTTGTGGCCTTGGGCAAGTAATTTAATCCTGCTTTGCCTCAGAAGAATCCAAGTTATCAATGTCCCTATTTAATGTACATTTTCAAGTTCAAGTTACAATGTAAACCACTTTGACTAAAATAATAAAGTGATATAAAAAACCTGCTAAATAAGCTTCCCTTTAAAGCCAGTTGGGCCAGCCAGGCTTTGAAGAAGTCTGCCGCCAAGTGCCAGAGCCAGATGCACCTCTATGACACAGAAGACAGGGCAGTGTCCCTGCACGCCAAATGCACCAAGTCATACATGGCATCAGAAAGAAAAGTTGCAGCCAATTGCAAAAGAGGGGTAGTATCCTCCGGAAGAAGAGACTGAATCCACTGAAGCAGGGCTCAAGATGTCAGGCTCGCACATACTGACAAGTGAATGACAGCCATCACTGCAGTGAACTGGCTCCTCAACAAGACATCCTCCTTTCGGTCCAGAGGATCCTTTAAGGCCAAACCACCTTCCACGGGGATGGTAGTCTGCTTATTAACCACCATGACCTGCGCTTCCATCTTGGGATATCAAACCACACCATGCACTCTTCCTTTGGAAGAGCATACATCTTCTTACACACTCTTAACCCCCAAAGCAGGGAGACCAGTAAATCCCACTCCGACTGGATCAAATCCTTGATCACCTCCAGGAACGGGAAGACGGTAATGGATTTCTGCATCCCTTTCAGAAGCAGGTGCACCCTCGGTTCCTGCTCCGCCCCTGGAGCATCTGCCAAGATCAAAGCAGATGCAATCCTGGAAATCCATGCTACCAGCTCCGCTTTCCAGAATAGGCGTATCACCCCAGCCTCATCACAGTCCTCTGAAAGCGAGAGCACTTCCTTGCTCACATCAGAGCCCAGCACAGATACATCTGAATCCAAGTCACAGTCCAAATCTCAAACCGATCTGAGATGACCACCTATCTCCATTAGACACCCTTCGCTGGGGATGCTTAACCAAAGGCAGTCAAACAGAGCTTGCTCTCTCAACCTGCTCCCCATGAAACTGCATCCGGGGGCATCCAGAGGCCGCATATTCTGAATTTCCATTCTAGAAGGACCAAGCCTGCTTTAAAAAGGAAAATAATTCTGGGGGGACAATTCGGAGTCCGGAAGCTCACCTCTCATAAAAGGCTTCCCAACACCAGGGAGCACTGCCGGAGCAGATCCCCTAAAGGATGAGGAGCGGCTCACGGCCCGATTGCCAGACCCTCCACTTAGATGAATATCTTTACCCCACAGTGCCATCCATCACCTCCTGCCCTGAGGTAGGCAAGGCCGGTCTAACTACATACCCTGAATGAGAGAGGAGGAGCAGGTCCTCCAGGGATGACTCAGACTGCCATACAGAAAGAGCAAAGTCCAGAATCTGGAAATAAGGCCCCTCTCGCTTACCACAGGTCAAACAATGTTTCCAGAAAGAAGAGAGAGTTAGGGCAAGTATCTAAACAGCACAAGCTAAGGCCACCACGGCTCAAAGGTGTGCCATAACTGCGCTTTTACTGTGGTGTGCGTTAACCGTATGTTTACTGTGGAGCGCAATAATTGTGCTTTTTAGAGCAATATGCATTGCAGGCACTAGGGAAGAAACGTGCACTGAAGTCACTTGGGCAGAACGCGTGTTAGGACCGCATGACCGCCAGGGTCACAATACATAAAAACGCTACTAATGTGGGCAGAAAATGGTGTAAAACCCCAACACCGCACCATCAGTCCAACCTGGATTGCATCCTAGGAAGGTGGAATCAGGAGCCCCCATCAAGGACAGTGACAAGGTCAAGCCTTGGTACTCAGCAGTCCCAGGCTGAAACTTGAACCGGGCTCGCTTTACTCCCCAGGAACTGTTTATTTGGCTTTGCAGCACTGCGTTTAAAGCAGCTAAGCAGGCAGATCCCTCTGAGAGTCTTCTGCAATCTTCAAAAGAGAGTGGTGGGGGGACAGAGGAGGAGAGGGGGCACTGAGGTTGTGTGAGGCAGTTTTAATTCTTCCAGATCCTTCCAATTTGGCTGCTCAAAAGGCTCATATCCAGGGTAAGAGCGACGAGCTGAACCAATTTTCCCTCCTATGGCTACCGAAAAGACCACAGTCTGGTGGAGCCTCCCACATCACGCTCTCAGGCTGTTGTTCACGACAGTTTTAAAATCAATCTTTTCCTCTCAAATCTTCAGAATTTTCTTCAGAGAGGAGAAAACCCATCATCTGCTGGAGACAAAGAAACACTGAAGGGACTTCTGGTGGCTGAGGTGAAGAGAGGCATGGGAGTGGTGTCACTGTAACCTGGGCTTTTTATTGGTTCTTTGTCTCCACCAATCTGCTGGTAGAGGAACACAACCCATTTATCTGGATTGGTCTAGCAGGACGATATGAAAAAGAACATTTCCTAAAATATTAAAGTATTCACTATGCTTGAAAGCCACAATAAAGTAAAATTTTACAACTTCTGGTCATAAATGCCTAAATGATATTAACAGCTTTTCCATATATTGATTATTAAAACAATGGAAGGAATCCATGAAGACCTAAGGTATAGCGTAGTTACTCACCTGTAACAGGTGTTCTCCGGGGACAGCAGGAATCAGTCCTCACATATGGCGCCGACAGAGCCCTCGTGCAGAGCAAAGTTCTTCCATCACCAGGAAAAAGCACTTCTCTACTCCCCTCTACCCCACCTCCAACGCAACACCTTATGGAAAATTAAAGTCTCCCAGAACACATATAAGTAAAAATAAAGGGGTGCTTTCAAACTAAATTCAATAACCATAATGAATCAGAGGGAAAGTTTGGGAGCCCTATAAACCACCATACCACCTTTGTTTACACTTCCCTTGTATTACAGTAGCAATCCTTTACATCCCAAAATCAAATGCTTATCTACCATTCACAAATCAAAGCTATCTTTATGCAAAAATGCTACCCCCTCATCCCTTTTCTACCCTCATGCTACAGGTTAAAACCTATATCCTGTTGAACACGATTCTATGACAGGGGTCCAGTTCCCTTCTCCGACTCACATCTCTGCTGAATATAAAATGTCCAAGAAATATTCCATCACCAAATCTCTTAATAATTGTGATTTCTTCCCTAGTGAGCAAACATTTAAGAGACCAAGCTTACATTCATCCTGAAGAATCTAAGGTTTAATAAATTCAATTTTAACCTTGGTTAAAATTTCTCCTTTCCTAATAACTTTAAGTCCCAGACCTGATCCTCCCATGTATCTTCCTCTTCCCATACAAATGAGAACTTAAAAAAATGAAAACAAAAACACACCCCACACACACACACATTTGTATAAAATGTAAATAAAATCTAACACTACAAAATTACATCCAAAAAGAAGAAATTAGACCTTACCTGCTAATTGTCTTTCCTCGAGTTCTCTCCGGGCCAGTCCAGGAACAGTAGGGTTGTCAATCCCCTTCAGCAGCTGAGGACTGAAAACTGAAAGTTGTCTCTGACAGGCTATCCGACTCCCCCTGGTGTCAGTTACTCAGTCTACTTATTGTCCAAGCAGCTCACAAACTCTAGAACATACTGCCTGACCAACTATATAAACAACAAAAACTAATGTAACGTGTGAACTACGGACGCTTACTTTTTTTTTTTTTTTTTCCATATTCTAGCTTTGCATCCTTTTTTTTTCCCCCCCCCCAACGCAGTACCCCACCATCGAGGAACCCAAAACGCACCCCGTCCAGCTAAAGCTGGACTCTAATGTGCCGAACCGACATGTGCTCTCTGCGTCTGCTGTAAAACCGTATCGCCTTGGCATTGGAGAACGTCGCCATCAGGTCCATGACCGTTGTCCCCAACGTACCGTAATGTCGTGAAAGACCGCCGCATTCAGCTCCCACTCTCTGGGATCCAAGGCATGGCGACTGAGATAGTCGGCCTGAACATTGTCCTTTCCTGCCACATGCGCCGCCAATAGGGCCAGCAGATGGTTCTCCGTCCATTGCAGCAAAAGCTGACTCTTCTCCAACAAGGCGGCACTGCCCGTGCCCCCCTGTCGATTGATATACGAAACTGTTACCAGATTGTCGGAGAAAACGCGAACCGCTCTGCCTATGACGAGGTCCTTGAACTCCAGCAGCGCCCACCGTACCGCTTGGAGTTCCAACTGATTGATCGGCCAACCGCTCTCTTCCGCGGACCAGACCCCTTGTGCCACTTGCGCTTGACAATGAGCCCCGCAACCGATGAGACTGGCATCCAAAGTGACCAACATCCAATCTGGCTCCTCTAAAGGAACTCCTGCCTGAAGATGCTTTAGGTCCAGCCACCACTGAAGGGCGGAGGTCACGTTCCCCGGATACGGTAACCTGCGGTACAGAGGATGGTGCTGCAGCAACCATCTGGACAGTAAGGCCCGCTGAAGTGGTCTCATATGAGCCCTGGCCCATGGAACCAGATCCAAGGCAGCTGCCATGGACCCTAGCAGCTGCATGTACCTCCATGCCGTTGGGGACTGCAACCGTAAAAATGCTCGTACTTGCTTGAAAATCTTGTGGACACTCTTCGGGAAGGAACACAGATCCTATCTCGGTATCGAACAATGCCCCCAGATACGTGAGGCACCTCACCAGCAGCAACAGACTCTTCGCTCGGTTGATTACCCAACCGAGATTTTCCAGAACCTGCATTACCCGAGCGGTCGAGGCGACCGACTCTGCCTGAGACCATGCTCGTATCAACCAATCGTCGAGATAAGGGTGAACGTGAATCCCCTCTTTTCACAATGCCGCTGCTACGACCACCATCACCTTCGTGAAGGTTCGAGGAGCCATGGCCAACCCGATCGGCAATGCCCGGAATTGAAAATGACCCATTGGAACGGCAAAATGTTAAAACCTTTGATGTTCGCACAGATGGGGATTTGAAGGTATGCCTCTGTGAGGTCTATTGACGATAGCACCTCTCCAGGCTGCACCACTCGAATCACCGAATGCAGCGTCTCCATTCAAAAATGAGGCACTCGCAAACACCGATTGACATGTTTGAGATCCAGGATTGGCCGAAACGACCCCTCTTTCTTGGGGACTATGAAATATATCTAGTATCGACCTAAGCCGCACTGGCCTGGCGGCCACGGGTACGACCGCGTTGAGCCGCAGCAACCGCTGAAGTGTCTCGTTTACCGCTTTCCTCTTTGCTTGGGACCCACACGGGGATATCTCGAAGGAGTCTGCTAGAGGGTGAGCAAACTCCAATGCATAACCCTCGCGGATGATCTCTAACACCTACCGGTCTGTGGTTATGGAGGTCCAGACGGAGAGAAACTCCTGCAACCAGCCACCCACCGGAATCTCCGCCTGGACCTGCCGCCCTTCCTTGCAGCTTCTTGGAGGCGTTCTGCTGGGAATGCAAGAATCCTCTGCCAAAACCTCTAGCCCCCCGAAAGGGCTGACCCCTAGCTCCAAACCGACCTCTCTGATAAGGGGCAAAACGCAGTCCCCGAAACCTGTGAACGTCTCTGGTTTGACCCCTGGGCTGAGCTCCAGGCCTGGGCGCCTTAGGGCGATCTTCCGGTAGTTGACCCCCTTTGGAATCCCCTAAATCTTTTACAATCTTTTCCAGGGCTTCCCCAAAAAGCAGCTTGCCTTTATAGGATAGTTTACTGAGCCGAGTCTTGGAAGATGTGTCCACTGCCCAATTCCTCAGCCAGAGAAATCTCCGAGCAGCTATGACTGACGCCATTGACTTCATGGAAATTCTAACCAAGTCGTAGAACGCGTCTGCCAGATAAGCGGCCGCCGACTCCAGCTTTGCCCCCTCGGCCACCAAGCTCCCGTCCCTGTCTGCGACAGACTCCCCTTGGAGCCACCGGATGGAAGCCCGTGACACATACGCCCCTCAAATGGAAGCCTGCAATGAAAGCGCACATGAATCAGAAGTTTGCTTTAAGAGAGCTCCAACTTACGATCTTGAAGATCTTTGAGGGCCGCGCTACCATCCACCGGGATGGTAGTCTTCTTTGTTACCGCGGAGACTAAAGCATCCACCTTGGACATACGCAACTCCTCCTCCTCCTCCTGCGGTCTCCCAGGGAGCCTGTCCGCCATACGTCCTGTTCATCTGCTGAGGACTGAAAGACTGAGTAACTGACACCAGGGGGAGTCGGATAGCCTATCAGAGACAACTTTCAGTTTTCAGTCCTCAGCTGCTGAAGGGGATTGACAACCCTACTGTTCCTGGACTGGCCCGGAGAGACGAAGAGGAATACAAGTCTACAAAGAGTAAAAGAAAAATATATGAACCCAACCCATAAATACTATCAGCTGTATAAATCCACACAAAGTTGCGTACTAAGGGAAGATTATTTGTTTTGTGTTTAACTGGAAAGGGGCTATATAGCAAACCCTTCCGTTTTTTTAAACACAAATCAAGAAAACAATCTACTTACCAGGTGCATCAGCATCATACGTGTTGTGTCACATGTTACCAGAAGTGATGTCACAGGCAACATGGCAAAATAAATGAGATGCCTCTGGAATGCCAATAATTTAAAACAATAGAAAGAAAGAAAATGCTCAGTACTAACCTCCTCATCCCATGGGGATTTCATGCAAAATTACAGGCTTAATCAGGACATGAATAATAGACAACCTATGCTGGATCATCACAAAACCACTCAAAAAGCTGTTAGGGTTTTTAACTTGTGACATCACATTAGAAAGCCAAAGAGTTCTGCTCAGTTTCAATCCCAAATCCATTGGGGCAAGTTTCCAGATTGCAACACTAAAGTCTGCACTCATATAGGCAGGACTTTGATATCCTAACCAAACTCTAGGAATTAATTTAATTGTTCCAAGCATTAAAACCACAAAACTGATCTCCATCATTGGAGCTAGGTCTACGAACCCAACCAAAAACATGTGAGAGATCTAGCTTAGGTGGTGGCTCACTTATTTGCCCTATTGAAAAATGACCACAACTATCCAGAACAAGTATGAAATGGATAGTGAGTCATAAGACCATATTACCAATTGAATAAATATATATCACTTTTTCCATTTTGGTGAAGGAGTTAGCCATAAAATATTCTGTGGAAAAGAAGTACAAGAGCTTCCAGAGCAGCCTGTTACTGACAGCACCTAGAGGGCCAGGTTCCAATTCTACTTCCACTGCTCACTGCATAAATTGAACAAGTCATGACTTCCTTATACTCATATTCAAGGCTGCAAGTCCATTTTGCTAGGAATGGTTTAACCAGATGATTTTCTTTGCAGAGTACTGTGTACACTGGCAAAAGCCGATAATGATTACCGTAATGCTGAACGTTTCTTCACATTTAAGAGTGTTTATTAACATCAAAAGGATAATATCATTAATCATTATCTGGTTCAAATTCAAAGAGAAGATCAAAAGCTTGGTGGAAACAAAGTCAAAAAAGATAACTGTAACTACCACCATCTTTTGGCATGAATGCTATTGTATTGCAGTTGGCTATTAAAACAAATTAAAACAGTTTAGGACAACTATCCAGAGCGTCACCATGAGTCAACAACAACTTCACAGCACTTAACAACATTAAACAATGAGTTGTATATGCTTACCAGGAAGTAAGTACAAATTCCAGAATCTCAATTTTTCTGTCTCTCGTTCCTTATTGAGGAAGGGGGAGATTACCTTTATTATGAGAAGTTAACATACAGCCTGCTGCAACAATGTCATTCTCACCTTCCTGTAGCTCTACTCCTTCTTCTGTTTCTTGTCCTTTATCGTGGCTGAAAAAATGTAAGACAAATGTTGACATTCATAATACTGCCTAACTAAAAATACAAAGATCCAGAAGACTGCCTTGAACTAATTATGCTGCTGAACAAATAACTGCAGATGAACATTTGCCCCTGGTACAGTAAGAAAATAGATTTATATTCAACAACAAAAAAAAAACACAGTAAAAAGAACATAAGCCCTATAAACCTAACAAAGGAGATTTTTGGATAAATGGAAAATGATGTCTGTAATTCATGTCCAAAAATAAAAAAATATACTTAGACTTCTAACCTGACAGAAAACATAGTTACTCACCTGTAACAGGAGAAATCAGTCCTCACTTATGGGCGACATCGGCACTGAAGGCCAAAGAAAGCTTTTGGGATTGCTGCCACACTTAAGTGGTCCTCTTCCCGCCCAAAGATGCCATCTTGCTCAGCCAGGTCCCAGAGCTAGAGCCCTACTAAGCAGATGGCAAGGAAAGGACAAAAAGCCGTAGTTACTCACCTGTAACAGGTGTTCTCCGGGGACAGCAGGAATCAGTCCTCACATATGGGTGATATCAGCACCGACGGGGCCCACGCAGAGCAAATCCCCAGCTTTCAAAAAAAGCCTTTGGGATTGCTGCTATACATGTGTGGTCCCCTTCCCACCCAAAAGGTTCCATCTTGCTCAGTCAGATGACATAGCTAAAAGACGGCAAAAACAAAATAAAAGATGGTACAACTGCAACTCCAAGGGGAGGAGGGAGGGTTGTGAGGACTGATTCCTGCTGTCCCTGGAGAACACCTGTTACAGGTGAGTAACTACGTTTTCTATGGGAACAAGCAGGAAGTCAGTCCTAACATATGGGACTCCCCAGCTACAGGCTACCAAAAACCCTTAGCAAATTAGGGCTCCCTCATGAAGAGCCACAAGCAGCAGCAATTGCGTCCTTATAGAGAGACCAACAGAACCCCTGTGTCCGATGAAACCAGCACTCCGGTAGCCTCAACACAGAAGGGTCAGAGGGTAGGAGTTGCCTAGACCCCAAAAATATTACGGAGCACAGCCTGGCCGAAGGCACTGTCCCGTCGGGACTCTGTCCAGGCAGTAATGAGCTGCGAAGGTATGGACTGAAGACCAGTTGGTGGCCCGGGGGAATGTCTGCTATTGGACCGAACGCAGGTTAGCTAATGGAGGTCGCCATAGCCCTGACCCAGTGCGCTGTGACCCGGCTTCCAAAGGAAGCCTCGACTCGTCATAGGCAAGGGCAATACAGTCAGCCACCCATGTGGACAGCGTACGCTTGGTCACCGCCTCCCCCCAGCTTACTGGGGTCGTAAGAAGCAAAAAGCTGAGACACCTTTCGGTGGCCCTGAGTGCGTTGTATATAGAAGGACAAGGCCCTCTTACAGTCCAAGGAATGGAGGACCGTCTCTGGCTGACTGGTGTGTGGTCTGCAAAAAAAGATTGGAAGGACCACCTCCTGGTTGAGGTGGAAGGAGGACACCACCTTCAGAAGGAATTTAGGGTGCATGCAAAGCACCACCCTATTCTTGTAAAACCTAGTGTAGGGCGCGTCTGCCACTAGGTCCTGGAGCTCACTTACCCTACATGCAGAAGTGAGCGCGACCAGGAAGACCACCTTCCAGGAGAGGTAGCGAAGGTGGCAAGTAGCCAAGGGCTCGAATGATGGCCGAGTAAGCTGCCCCAACACCACAATGAGATACCATTTGGTCGCCAAAGGACGAACCAGGGGCTTAGACAGGAGCAGGCCCCGTAGGAAGCGGACACCACTGGATGGGCCGAGAGGGGCTTCCTGTCTACCAGGTAGTAGTTTGCTGCTAGGGCACTAAGGGGTACCCTAACAGAATTAGACTTGAGCCCCAAATGAGAAAGGTGGAGCAGGTACTGCAATACTGTGACCACCGGGCAAGAGAAGGGGTCGGCACCCCGCTCAGCGGACCAAAGCGAGAAACTGAGCCACTTAAGGGAGTAGGCCCGTCTGATAGATGCCTTGAATGAGGACAGCAAAACACCCTCCACCTCTCTGGGGTGGAGTGGGGCTAGAGTTACCCTCTCAGCAGCCAAGCTGTCAGTGAAAAAGACCCCAGGTTGGGATGCAGGAGAGAGTCCACCTCCTGGGAAAGGAGTTGGGGAGCGTACCCCAGGGGTATGGGGTCTTCCACCACCAACTGCAGAAGCAGCGGAAACCACAGCTGCCTGGACCACCATGGAACTACCAAGATGACAGAGGCCCTGTCGTGGAGAGTCTTGAACAGAGTCTTGGCAATCAGTGGCGTCGGAGGGAAGGCGTACAGAAGTCCCTCTGATCATGAGACGAGGAAAGCATCGGTGGCCACCCTGGTGGGGTGAGGCTGCCGGGAACAGAAGCGGGGCAAATGATGATTGTCCGGGTTTGCAAACAGGTCCATCAGTGGTTCCCCCTACAGGTTTGGAAAAGCCTGCTGGCTACTCCGGGGTCTAGCTGCCACTCGTGCGACTGGAGAATCCTGCTGAGTCTATTGGCCAGCAAGTTGTCTTGGCCCGGCAGGTAGACCGCTCCAAGGAGGATGCCCTGATGGATCGCAAAAAAGGACAGGTCTAGCGCCTCTTGACAGAGGGCACAGGATCCCGTGCCTCCCCGATTGTTCACATAGAACATGGCCACCTGGTTATCCATCTGGAATAGGACTGACCTGTGGCATAGGTGATGGCCTTCTGGGCGAGGTGAATGGCTCGCAGTTCCAGGAGGTTGATTTGCTGAGCACTCTCATCCAGGGACCAAGTGCCTTGGGTGTGGAAGCCTTCGCAGTGGGCTCCCCAGCCCAGTAGGGAGGCGTCCGTGGTGAGGACCCTCAAGTGGTTGGTGCTCTGGAAGTGCATACCCGCCTCCAGGTGTCGGGGCGACTGCCACCCAGAACAGAGACTTTGCCAGCTGACAGCTCACTCAGATCCTGTCCTGGAGATGGCCAGTGGCCTGGGACCATTGGTTGCAGAAGCACTACTGTGCTGTCAGCATGTGGAGACAGGCATCTGGAGTGACGTGGACCGTGGAGGCCATGTGCCCAAGAAGGCTCAGCAAACACCTGGCAGACACCGAGGTACGGTGCTGCATATCCCAGGCCAGAGACATGAGTCCACGGGCAAGAAGGCTTTCGACCGAAGGGTGTCGAGTCATGCCCTGATGAACTCCAGCCCCTGTGTCGGACGAAGGTTAGACAGGGTAGTTTACAACAAAACCCAGGTGTTGCAGAATCTGGGTGGTGCGTGCTGTTGCCTGTTGTACCTCAGGGCCCATGGAGACCCTGATGAGCCAGTCGTCCAGGTGGGGGAAGACAAAGACACCCTGGAGCCTGAGAAAGACTGCGACAATTGCCAGACACTTGGTGAATACCCTGGGGCAGAGGCTAGGCCGAAGGGTAGCACCCTGTATTGGAAATGATTGCCTCCTACCACAAAACGTAGGTAATTGCCCGTGGTTTGGGTGGATTAGGATGTGTGAATAGTGTGGTGTAGAAGGTCCCTCTGATCCCTTAGAGAGAGGAAAAACGGAAGAGTTAGCTTCAGTAGCTGACAGAAAACAAAAGCACATGGCTCATGGTTTCCAGGGAAACCACAAGCAGAGTGAGTCACAGGAAAGCACAGTTACTTACCTGTAACAGGTGATCTCTGGGAACAGCAGGAATTAGTCATCACATATGGGTACGTCGGTACCGACGGAGCCCGCGCGGGAAAGCTCCCCAGCTTTTCAGATTAAAAGCTTTTGGGGCCTCCCACTGCACATGCGCGCTGCCTTCCCGCCTTCCTGACCAGCTCTCGTCAGTTCGAGTTTAAAGCTGAGACAATAGAGAGAGAGGACAGGAAGATAGATAGATAGAGATACAACTCCTAGGGGAGGTGGGTGGGTTGTGATGACTAATTCCTGCTGTTCCCAGAGATCACCTGTTACAGGTAAGTAACTGTGCTATCTCCAGGAACAAGCAGGAATACATCATCACATATGGGGACTCCCTAGCTAAGATGCCTGGGAGATCCCCCTCCAAGGGTAAACCATCTTCGCATGGATCTCAGGCATCCATCCAGGGAAGGTGGGCAGGAGTTGTTTAAGTATGGAACAGGTGTTTGAGGACAGCCTGACCAAACAAGGCATCCCGGCGGGAGTCCTTGTCCAAGCAGTAATGGGCTGTGAAGGTATGAACCGAGGCTCAAGTGGCTGCTCGACAGATCTGATCTATGGACACAGAGTGAAGATGAGCCATAGAAGTGGCCATGGCCCTCACACATTGTGAGCTGTGACATGGCCCTCCATAGAAATGTTCTTACTCTGGTAAGCAAAAGAAATACACTGAGCGATCCAATTGGAAAGTGTACGCTTGGTGACTGGAAGTCCCAAATGAGAAGGATCAAAAGCCACGAAAAGTTGGGAAGACTTTCGATGTGGTTGAGTCCTGTTGAGGTAAAAGGCAAGAGCTCTTTTACAATCCAGAGTATGAAGGTTCCTCTCTGCACTGGATGCATGAGGAGCCGGGAAAAAAAAGACAGGTAGATATACCTCTTGATTAAGATGAAAAGGCGAGACCACTTTGGGCATAAAGTGGGGATTCGTCCTAAGGACCACCTTATCATGATGAAACCTAGTATAAGGTGGATGAGCCACTAAAGCCTGCAGTTCACTGATGCGGCGAGCCGAAGTGACTGCAATAAGGAAAACAACCTTCCAGGAAAGAAATTTGAAGGAGGTAGAGTCCAAAGGCTCAAAAGATGGCTTCATAAGCTGACCTAGAACTAGGTTCAAATCCCATGCTACCGGAGGAGGTCGGATGGGAGGTTTAGTTAGAGTCAGGCCTCTCATGAAACGTGAAACAAGAGGATGAGAGGAGACAGGTTGTCCATTTATAGGTTTTAAGGATGCTGCAATAGCACTCAAATGGACCCTTACTGAATTCGTCTTAAGGCCTGCATTTGAAAGATGCAGGAGATAGTCCAAGAGGGAATTCAAAGGAAGTGCTAGAGGGTCAAGACCCTGCTGAGCACACCAAATGGAAAAACGTTTCCATTTGAAAGCATAAGAACGCCTCGTGGAAGGTTTCCTAGAGGCATGAAGGATATCTGTCACAGGTTGAGAAAGATTAAAGTCCTGAAGACTTAGGCCTTCAGTAACCAAGCTCTGAGATGTAGGGATTTGGGGTTTGGGTGCCACAAAGTCCCCTCCTCCTGAGACAGGAGGTCTGGCGCAGCTCCCAGGTCCAGGGAGGATCCCTGGGAGAGATGCAGAAGTAGAGGGAACCACACCTGAGGATCATAGTCCCGTGATCCCTCTGGAGCTTGAACAGAGTCTTGGATATTAGAGGAATGGGTGGAAAGGCATAGAGGAATTCCTGACCCCAATGCAGGAGGAAGGCATCGTGGGCCTGAGCTCCCTGACACTGAGTTCTGGAACAGAACCGGGGAAGTTTGGCATTCCACGGACTTGCAAAGAGGTCTATGTCCGGGGTCCCCCATTCCTGAAAGATTCTGCGTATCTGGTCCATATGTAGGGACCATTCGTGTGGAAGCAGAACTCGACTGAGTCTGTCTGCACGAGAGTTTTGAACTCCTGGAAGATACACTGCAAGAAGGTGAATTTGATGCTCTCTGGCGAAGGCCCATATTCTGAGAACTTCGTTGCAAAGCGACAGAGAGCCTGTCCCTCCTTGTTTGTTTATATAGAACATGGCTGCCTGATTGTCTGTCTGAACTAGGACAGTCAGGTTGACAAGGAGGGTATAGAAGACCTTGAGGGCAAGGTAAATTGCTCGCAGTTCCAGGAGGTTGATATGAAGGGTGGCCTCCTGTGGAGACCAAGTGCCCTGAGTGGAGAGGTTCTGAAGATGAGCTCCCCACCCTGTCTGGGAGGCATCTGTTGTGAGGGTTGCTTGGGGCAACAAAGGTTGAAAGGGGGCCCCCAACAACAGATTCTTGGTGGATGTCCACCATTGGAGGGACCAAAATAGATGGCTTGAGGTGAGTATTTGGTCGGAGAGCGCTCCAGATGCTTGAGTCCACTGGGTGGCCAAGGTCCATTGAGCTGCTCTCATATGCAGACGAGCGTAGGGCACCACATGTACCGTGGAGGCCATGTGGCCCAGAAGTCGCAGCATTTCCCGGGCTGTCAAATGACTGCTGGACTGAGCTTGGGAGGCCAAACTCAGCAGGCGTTGGGCCCTGACCTGAGGCAGGTAGGCCCTTGCAGTGATGGTGTCTAACTGGGCCCCTATGAACTCGAGAGACTGAGTAGGGATTAGCTGAGACTTGGGAAGGTTTACTACCAGTCCTAGATATTGCAGAAGACGCCTTGTGCGGTCCAGGGAAATTTGGGCCTGGGACTGAGAGGGAGCTCGGATGAGCCAGTCGTCCAGGTATGGGAATATGAAAATTCCCAGGCCTCTTAGAAAGGCAGCTACGACTGCCATGCATTTGGTGAACACTCTTGGAGCAGAGGCTAGACCGAAGGGGAGTACTCTGTACTGGAAATGTTTTCCCTGAAACAGAAATCGAAGGTATTTTCTGTGGGATGGGTGGATGAGTATGTGTGTATACGCATCCTTTAGATCTAGAGAACAAAGCCAATCCTGACTCTGAAGGTATGGAAGGAGAATGCCCAGAGAAAGCATTTTGAATTTCTCCTTGAAAAGAAATTTGTTCAATTCTCTCAGATCCAGAATTGGTCTGAAGCCCTCTGTCTTCTTTGGTATTAGAAAATAAGGGGAGTAGAATCCCGTCCCCTGTTGAAGAAGAGGGACCTCCTCTATTGCTCCCTGGGCAAGGAGGGAGGAGACTTCCTGACCCAAGAGGGCCAGGAGAGATAGGGGAGAATTGAACTGCCTCACCATAGTATAAGGAGGAAGGTCGGAAAAATGGAGTTTGTAACCCTCTCTGATGATAGAGAGGGTCCATTGTTCTGATGTAATTTGCTCCCATCTGGGAGCAAAGTGAGCTAACCTTCCGGGTATGGTGAGGGGCTCTGGTTGTTCTAGAGCCAGAAAAGTTAAGTTCTCTAGGGGCAAGTCAAAACCCCTGAGGGGGTGGAGCCTGCTGAGGCGTAGCAGACGCCGCAGGCTTTAACCTTGCCTGTTTAGGTTGCTGACGTTTAGCAGCAAAACGAGGCTGAGAGGATTGTTGGCCAGTATTTGTAGAAAATCTGGACTTCTTGTAATAAGGCCTCTTAAAAGACTTCTTCTTGGCAGGAGTGGAGGTAGACTTAGAAAGTCTATCTAAGGTGGCATTTTCTGCATCCATTTGAGTGGCCTTAATTTGCCACTCCTCACCAAATAAGTTCTCACCTGTATAGGGCAGATTTCGTAAGCCATCTAGGACCCAAGGTTCTAGATCAGAAGCCTGGAGCCAAGCAAGACGTCGGGCTGCTATAGCAATGCCCGAAGCCCTACCAGCACCCTCAAAGGAATCAAAAGCTGCCCTGTTGGAGAACTTTGAAATATCCAAAAGGTGTTTCACTAAGGAAATGAACTGCTCCCTCTTATCCTCAGGGATAAAGGGGGCAAAATGCCGAACTTTTAGAGCGATTTCACTGAGAAACATGCCCATGTAAAGACTATAGGAATTAATCCTGGCTATAAGCATAGTAGCCTGGAAAATTTTCCTGCCAAAAGAGTCTAGAGTCTTACATTCTCGCCCTGGAGGAGTAGAAGAGTGCCTTTTGGTACTCTTTATCTTCTTCATTGCAGACTTCACCACAATAGAATGGTGAGGCAACTGGGTTTTTTGGAAACCAGGAGAAGGGGGGACACGGTACATGGTGTCCAACCTGCGAGAAGAAGGAGACAATGTTAGAGGAGCCTCCCATAAGTCCATCAAGTGTTCTTGAAGGATTTCATGGATAGGCAGGGTGACTGCCTCTTTAGGAGACTTAGAGTATCCTAAAATATCCAGTTTCTTTGATCTGGGTTCCTTTTCAGAGGATGAAGCAATAGAAAGACCTTTAGCCATTTCTATGATGAAGTCCTGAAAGGACAAATCCTCTGGTGGAGACATTCTCCTGTTAGGAGAAGAAGGCTCCTCAGGAAGATCAAGGGAGAACTCATCAGAATCATCAGAGGAGTTAAAATCCTCTGAAGAAGCAGAGTATCCTCTATGTGCTTCCAACGCACGATACGCATACCGTTCGGTATCGACATCGGGCGTACCGGGTATGGGATCGGTACCGGGCAAAAGTCCGGATCCGGCATGCGGAACCGATCTGCGTTTGGAAGACGATGGCCTCGGTTCCGGTATGGAAGCCATTACCGGAACCGGACCCGGTACCGCTGGCTGCGGTACCGAGGGCGTAGCAGCATTAATAAAAGCCAGAATGGCCTGCTGCATGACTTGGACAGTATTGCCCATAGACGCCACTGCTGCCTGGATGTCGGTACCGGTATGGGCCGGTACCCCAGAGCAGTACAACAGGTGATCTGTCGAGGCCGCGCCATCGATGTCAACCTGTGACCCCATGATTGCTTTGGAGGCCGGAGCCTCCCGCCGGGGTTTTTTGGCCTGGGCAGAATCCTCGAACTCAGAATTGAGAGCCTCTCGATCTTTAGAAAGAGATTTGCTTTTAGAGGATTTGCCCACTGGAGTTTTAGTTACCTGAGATCCATCCGGAGAGGAAGACCTGGATGACTGTGATGCTTCTGAAGGAAACAGCACATGGAACTTGTTGGCCCGGTTCTGCAATCCACGTTTCGACATCTGGGAGCAGGATGGGCAGTCCGGTATGGAATGGTCAGGTCCTAAACATTTAAGACACCATTCATGGGTGTCTGTAAGAGGAATGACAGCACTGCACTTGGTACACTTTTTAAAACCAGGAACTGGCTTCTCCATGAGGAGAATTTGTGTAGGCCTGAAGGCCTAACAAAGTACCAAGCTGTGCTGAAGAAAAGAAAAATATTTTTTATTTTTTTTTAAAAGAAAGAAAGAGAGACCGGCAGTACCGGTTTCAGAATGGGGAAGGCAGGTACGCGGTCTAAAGAAAACAATAAAATTAACAATTTCTTCAGCGGTGACAGGAACACGACCTGCTGGCTCCGCGGAAAAAAAGAAACTGACGAGAGCTGGTCAGGAAGGCGGGAAGGCAGCGCGCATGTGCAGTGGGAGGCCCCAAAAGCTTTTAATCTGAAAAGCTGGGGAGCTTTCCCGCGCGGGCTCCGTCGGTACCGACGTACCCATATGTGATGACGTATTCCTGCTTGTTCCTGGAGATAGGAAAACACGCCCCTGCTGCAGTTTAGCTCCACAGTCACGAGTTGAGGCAGAGCACCTGCTGGGAGGAGGGGTCAGGTTAAACCCTAGAAGGCAGAGATATAAAGAATGCTCATTAGAGAGAAAGTTAGAACAGCCAGGAGAACCAGGTGGAGAACAGCCACGAGAAGCAGAGGAACTGCTTGGGACTGAGGACCCAGAGGAGCTGATGGTAATAGAAGATTCTCTGAGGTTTAATTCAGAGAGGGAAACCAGCAAGAGAAACAATTGGAGAAACAGTGCCAAGAAGCCAGGTAGAAACAGCCCAAGTTTAGTGCCGTGTCTGAAAGGCAGCCAAAGGGAAAGATTACCAAGAAGGCTGACTTGGGAGCACTCACAAACTCCAAGGTTTGGATCTTTAGCTGACCCTGAAGTGCAGAGAGAATCTCCTGTAAGAAAGCCAAAAGGTAGGCTGAGTGACTGGTTTAAAGACAAAACTGTTTTTAAGAAGTGGTCTTGTGTTAGCCCAGAAGGGTGGGGCTCTCCTCATAGTAAATACTGTGGTAATTCTCAACCGTATCTAGCAGAAGGCTGCAGAGAAAAGTCTCGGGCTGAGGAACTGGGTGTGTGCTTGGAAACACCGTGTAGCCAGTTTCAAACATTCCCAGCTGACAACCATTATGAAGCAATGGAGACAGAACCAGCTGTAGAATACATGCCAGTGGAAGAAATGGACTGTACATTATCGGTTTCTGATAATATAATACCTGTGTGCTAATACTAAGCTGTTCAGAGCTGCAGGAGGCAGCTGGAAGAAAAGCACAAAAGGTTTGAGCAGAGAAATGCTTGTTTAAGTTGGATTACTGTGAAACGTATGTGATGCTGATATAAGAAGCTATTTTTTTTCAGTTCTTATATTATTTCCTGCCAGAAGATGTATGGCAATTTGTTCTTCATTTCCTGTATGTAAAGCCGCCCGGAGGGGAATTAAAATCCTATTTGCCTGAAACCATTCGTGCTCAACTACTCTCTTTTATTTGGATAGTAAATACTACAACTCCCAGGAGGCAGTGCTTTCCCCAAGCTCTGTTACACTATCTAAAGAAGGGATCAGGCCGCTTAACTCCGCATGCCCAGGCTGTGGGGTACTAGCGTGTTACAATAGGCATCCCTTAGGTCTAAGGAGCATAGCCAGTCTCCCTGCCGGAGGTAGGGCAGCAATGTTCCAAGGGAGAGCATCTTGAACTTCTCCCTCACCAGGAATTTGTTGAGGTTGCAAAGGTCAAGGATGGGCCTTAGGCCCCCTGTCCTCTTTGGCACAAGGAAGTACCTGGAGTAGAACCCCTTGCCCTTGAGGTGGTGGGGCACTGGTTAGAGTAGTTACTCACCCATAACAGGTGTTCTCCAGGAGCAGCAGGAATCAGTCCTCACATATGGGTATCATCGGCACCGATGAAACCCCAGCGGAGCATTTCCCCAGCTTTCTATGAAAGCCTTTGGGAATGCAGGCACACATGCGCGGTTCCCTTCCCGCCTAAAGGTGCCATCTTACCTCAGTCAAATGACATAGCTAAGAACAGCACACAAAAATGAAAAATAAACTATGTACAACTGCAACTCCAAGGGGAGGAGGGAGGGTTGTGAGGACTGATTCCTGCTGCTCCTGGAGAACACCTGTTACAGGTCAGTAACTACTCTTTCTCCAGGACCAAGCAGGAAATCAGTCCTCACATATGGGTGACTCCCTACCTCTGGGCTACCGAGGAACCCAGGCTGAACAAGAGTATTCCCTCTAGTCTCAGCAGCAAAGAAAGGCTTTTCAAGGACACAACCTCCACCGGTAGCCCAACAGAGGGCAGGAGGGCAGGAGTTGCCTAAACCTCAAAGAGATTCCGGAGTACTGCCTGGCCAAAAGCACTGTCCCTACGGGACTCCCTCTCCAGACAGTAATGGGCCGCAAAAGTCTGGCTTGAAGACCAAGTTGCAGCCCTGCAGATGTCTACCAAGGGCACAGAGCGGAGATGAGCCACTGTAGCAGCCATTGCCCATTGCCATAACCCGACCCTGCAAAGGAAGGTCAGCCGCCTTGTAAGCCCAGGTGATACAGTCAGCCACCCAGATGGACAAGGTACGCTTGGACACAGCCAACCCCAACTTATTAGGGTCAAAAGAAACGAAGAGCTGAGTAGCCCCTTCTATGCCCCTGCGTACGGTCAAAGTAGAAGGATAAGGCCCTCCTACAGTCCAGGGTATGCAGGACTGCTTCAGTCTGGCTTGCATGAGGCCTAGGGAAGAATGTTGGAAGAACCACCTCCTGATTGAGGTGGAAAGAAGAGACCACCTTTGGGAGGAACTTTGGATGTCCTGAGAACTACCCTGTTCCTATAAATCCTGGTGTAAGGCCTATCACAGACCAGGGCCTGAAGCTCACTCACTCGCCTAGCCGAGGTAAGGGCTATCAGGAAGAGTGTCTTCCAGGATAGGAAGCGTAGTGGACAAGTAGCCATCGGCTCAAAAGGTGGGCGAGTCAGTTGCTGCAAGACCACATTCAACTCCCACTCAGGGGCAGGAGGACGGATTGGAGGCTTGAGCAAAAGCAAGCCCCTGAGAAAACGGGACACCAAGGGGTGACCTGACAGAGAATGTCCTTCCACCAATTAGTGGTGAGCTGCTAGAGCTGAGAGGTGGACCCGAACAGAATTGGACTTAAGTCCCTGATTTGTTAAGTGCAGTAAGTACTGAAGCACTACTGGCACAGTACAGGAGAAAGGATCCTCTGTACGTAGCCGACACCACACAGAAAACCATTTCCATTTGAAAGCATAGGTTTTCTTAGTGGACTGTTTCCTAGAGGCTAGGACAACCTCCTCAACTTCCTGAGGTAGGCCCCAGGGAGCCAAAACTACCCTTGCAGCCTCCAGGCCATCAAATTGAGAGCTTTTAGATTGGGGTGCAGAAGAGAACCCTGCTCCTGTGAGAGAAAGTCGGGTTGCAACCGCAGAGGCAGTGGGGGATCCACCGCCAGTTGAAGTAGAAGTGGAAACCAAGGCTGTCTCAGCCACCTGGGAGCCACCAGCAGGACCAAGGCCTTGTCCTGAAGAATTTTGAAGAGAGTTCGGGCCACCAAGGGCGTGGGAGGAAATGCATACAGGAGGCCATGAGACCATGGAATCAGAATTGCTGCTATTCTCAGAGGATGCAGTTGCCTGGAGCAGAACTTTGGCAGCTGCTTGTTCATTGGGCTGGCAAAGAGATCTACCAAAGGGAGACCCCATTTTAGGAAGATCTTCTGAACTACTGAAGGATGCAGCTGCCACTCGAAGGGCTGCAGAATTCTGCTTAATCTGTCGGCCAGGTAGTTGTCCTGGCTTGGAAGGTACACAGCCTTGAGGAGCATGTTGTGCTTGAGGGCAAATGAACAAAGGTCCTGAGCCTCCCAACAAAGGAGTCTGGACCCAGTCCTGCCCTGTTTGTTCACATAAAACATGGCTACTTGGTTGTCTGTCTGAACCAGGACAGATTGATGAGCCAGGGTAGGAGAGAAAGCTTTGAGTGCTAATCGAATAGCTCTGAGTTTGAGGAGATTGATCTGCTGTGCAGCTTCCCAAGGAGACCACAGGCCCTGGGTGCACTTGCCTAGACAATGAGCTCCCCACGGATGCAGCAGTCATGAGTGTCAGTGACTGAGATAGTCTCTGACTGCAGCGGTCGCATTTCTTGAACCCACCGGGAGTCATGGTGGGAGCATGAAGGTCGAGGACTCCCGGGAGAAAAATGGCATGAAGGCCAGTCAAGGTGGAACCTCGAAGAAACACAAAATAAAATGTAGACGAGATAAGCATCGGAGGTGCCGCCTCAAGGTGGGAAGGGAACTGGTACGCAAACCAGACAAAGGAAAGTTATTAAATAACTTTTTCCAGGAGAGTAGAGGACCACGTCCGTAGGACTCGGCAGAAAAAAAGGAGACTAAGCAGGATGGCACCCTTGGGCAGGAAGGGGACCACACATGCACGGTAGCATTCCCAAAGGCTTTCCTTGAAAGCTGGGGAAATGCTTCGCAAGGGGCTCCATCAGTGCAGTCACCCATATGTGAGGGCTGACTTCCTGCTTGTTCCTTGAGAACACCTGGCCACTTGCTCGAGACAAATACTAGCTTCTCTAAGAGCTGCACCAGTACTTAAAAATAGTGATGACATCACTGAAAATTGCTCAAGTCTGTCGTCACCTGCTGGTAAGCGAGCAGAACTCTTTTGGCTGGACTGATCTAGCAGAATGATAAGGAATAGGCTATAAAACATCATCTGCAGAAATGAATGATGTAGCTCCAGGAGAGGCAACGAAACTTCAGGGGAGAATTCATCTGCCACCATAACCAAATGTGGGGTGGATGATGGTGATTCTAATCCTGAAGCTTGAGCACTTGAAGTATCCAGTACAGAAATATGTTATGATGCAGGGAATGATAATTCAAAACCTCATTCTCAAATTGGTGAGCAGAAAGACTGTAGCACCAGCTCTGCAATAGAAAAATCATTGCCCGGAAATCTAATGCACTGTACTTGCTAATGCAGAAGTATCATCTGCACCAGGGTGATTGCAAGTAATATGCTTATGCACTGAGGGATTAAAGGAGAGCACAACATAAAATTCATGAACAGTGGTTGGTGAATTGCTGTCTCTCTCTTAGAAATGAGAACAAGGTTTCCTCCTCAAGTCATAAGAACGTAAGAAATGCAATACTGGGTGAGACCAAGGTCCATCAAGCCCAGTATCCTGTTTCCAACAGTGGTCAATCCAGGTCACAAACACCTGGCAGGTTCACAAAAAGATACATAGGTTCAAGGGTAAGCAGTGGATTTCACGGGTCCTCTAATAATGGTTTATAGACCTTTCCTCCAGAAACTTGTCCAAACCTTTTTTAAACCCAGCTACATTAACATTAAGCCCTAAACAATGTATATCTGTATATAATGTATATAGTTTTGCACTGTTCTGTGCTAGTTAACATTTACATTTGTTTTCAAATTTTATTGTTTATTTTATTGTTTTTGGTTATATGATGTTATATGTAAAACGAACTCTGCTTTGTTGATTGTTGTTTATTGTGAACCGCAACTGATCTATGGAAGATGCGGTATGTAAGTGATTGTTAAATAAATAAATAAATAAAATTAACAGCTTTTACTACAACTTTTGGTAATGAATTAGAGTTTGAGTACGCGTTGGTTGAAAAAAAAATATTTTCTCTTATCAGTCTAAATAGGTTAGACTGCAGTTTCATTGTATGTCCCCTAGCCTTTCTACTTTTTGATGGAACAACCAACCTATGTTTAACCATTCTACTCCATTCATGAACTTATAGACCTCAAAGTGACAGTAGATAAAGACCATAGAGTCTATCCAGTCTGCACTTCCGTATCAACTATAATGTAGTCAATGGTGCATTAGCTGCCAGAAACATGCTGATTATGCCCCCCAACAGCTAACAAGAAGGCTTTGCATGTTAAGTGCATTACTAACACATGTTAAATCTTACAACGTACCTTCATGTGGTGACCCCATTGTATAAAACTTACACCAAATCTCAGCAAGGAGACACTACAGGTGAAGTATGGTAGGAAAACAAAAACAAAGATACATAGTGGCTACGTGTTGCTCAGGATAAACAGCCCCCCCTCCCCCCA
The DNA here is from genome assembly GCA_033557465.1 of Ichthyophis bannanicus. Taxonomy (NCBI): domain Eukaryota; kingdom Metazoa; phylum Chordata; class Amphibia; order Gymnophiona; family Ichthyophiidae; genus Ichthyophis; species Ichthyophis bannanicus. The sequence goes on from CM066044.1 coordinate 255,194,813, forward strand.
CACACACACAGCTTATGCACTAGAGCTAGCAGTGTTGATAATGATAGTGCAGACCCTGCAGGTGAAGATAACATTCCTTCTACAAATAAAGGCCATGGTGAACTTGTTCCCAATTGGTGAGGGATCTTACATGTGCGCTAGGTGCAAGGAGCTCTTTGCTCTCAGGGAACAAGTCTGTCCTCTGGAAACTAGAGTAACAGACTTGCAGGACCTAAGGAAGACAGAGATGTATATAAACAAGACCTACAGGGACGTAGTATTGAAATCCAGCTTTCAGTCTGGCAGCCTCTCTGTTGCCATGGAGGAGAGAGGTCACATGAAAGGAGAGGAATATTTTGGTGTAGCAGGACCTGACCTCCAGGTGATGTAAAACCTAACATGTCCCTGGAGAGACCACCTCTCGCACTGAGGTTTCTCCAGGGACATGTACCCGTGTGGAAGGGTTAGGATGGCCATTATAGTCGGCGATTCCATCATTAGACATGTAGATGGCTGGGTGACTGGTGGACGTGAGGATCACCTTGTAACATGCTTGCCTGGTACAAAGTTAGCAGACCTCAGGCGCCACCTAGACAAGGTTTTAAATAGTACTGGGGAGGAGCCTGCTATCTTGGTACCAATGACATAGGAAACTGGGAAGGGGGGGGGAGGAAGGTTGTGGAGGCCAAATTTATGCTTTTAGGGTAGGAAGCTGAAATCTAGAACGTCCAGGGTAGCAATCTCTGAAATGCTTCCCGTTCTACACGTAGGATCGAAAAGACAGGCAGAGCTCCAGAGTCTCAAAGCGTGGATGAGACGATGGTGCAAGGAAGGTAGCTTTGGATTTGTTAGGAACTGGACAACATTCTGGGGAAGGGAGGGGCTTTTCCAAAAGGATGGGCTTCCCCTTAACCGGGATGGAACAAGGCTGCTGGCATTAGCCTTTAAAAAGGAGATAGAGCAGCTTTTATGCTAGATAATAGGGGAAAGCAAACAGTCGCTTAATAGTGCTTAATTCGGAAGGATGTATCCCTGAAGGATACTAGCAAAACAGGGAAGTTAGATAATCCCAACAGAGAGGTTCCCAGAAAGATAAAAGTAAAAGTACAGAGCAAACAGAGCTGAAAGATTCTAAATTATCCCTATCAACTGATAACCAGATTAATATGAATAAAATACAACCTCTAAAATGCCTCTATGCAAATACTTGACGTCTAAAAAACAAGATGGGAAAGTTAGAATATATAGTGAAAGATACTCTGCACCCCCCCTCACCTAATAACAGATAGGGCTCTTGGGTCACAGAAATCCACATACAAGGTAAGGAGAAGGTTAATTGATCTTCATCTTAGATAATACACAAACTGTAAATAATACACAGCACACTTGTATTATAAACACAGGACCAAAGCGCTTTGGGAGAGCAAGCGAGGCGGTTGCCTATTTTTACTCTGAAATCAAAGCTTTAGGCCTCTTTATTTATTTATTTCCATTACACAGCATCATTTCACTTTATTATTCTACGTCTCACATCACGTATATTCATAATATACATATTCTATTCTACGTCTAGTGTTACGTATATTCATAATATACTTTTCTATAGGCATGCACGTCATAGACCATCCTAAAAAAACATACATATATTCTCAGGCATGACTATGTAGGCCTTAATTCTAATTAATTCTAACACTGACAGTCTGATATCTCTGACCAGAGACAGCGAGACTGTGAAGCTAGGTAAACAACTTGCCTTTTACTTATCTTTCTAATAACATAGGCTAATGTTTATGCTATCTGGAACCTTTTACCCAATTTCTTCTACAGAGTATTTCAAGGATGATATTAAATAAGGAACTACAAATGATATTTAACTCTTTCTTAGGAATTATAGCAATATAATGTTATTCACAGGGCCTGACTGTATCCAACCTGGTACAATCAAGCTTTCTTTCAGTCCTTCCTCTGATTCTGTAAATAGAAATTACACTTACCTGGTAATTGTAGTTCCTGGAGGGTCCAGTTTAGTCCTCCACATCAGGGTAGTGCACCTCCTCCTGCAGCAAGGAGACTGGACCAATCAAATCTTTCCCCTGTCAGGATGTATACTGCTGGAGCTCCCATCAGCCCCCCATCGAACTGTTAACAAAGCAAACTCAAAAGAGAAATATGTATGTACCACAGAAAAGAGACCCCTCCCCCAAATAATTCGACTCCCTCCCCAAACGAGGGAGCCGTAACTGTGCACATCGCGTCCACCTGGACAACTGAGCCTAAAGAAAGGCACTGCCGCACCGCCAAAGAAAAAACAAGCGACCAAAAGAGAGCGGAGACCCCCAAACTCGAGGACCACAGAAAAATCGCTTAACCAGCTCTCTCTCATACCGCATTAGCGCGCCGAATGGAAAAAAATCTCTCGGGAGGGAATGAGGACTAAACTGGACCCTCCAGGAACTACAATTACCAGGTAAGTGTAATTTCTATTTCCTGAGCGGTCTTCCAGTTTAGTCCTCCACATCAGGGATGTAACAAAGCAGTAATTAATGGGAGGGACCAACCCAACCGGCGCGCAAAACAGCCGAACCGAAGCAAGAATCCCTGGATGCCAGGACATCCAGCCAATAATGCTTACTAAAGGCATGGAGCGACGACCAAGTAGCCGCCCTGCAAATGTCCACTGGCGGAGCCAAACTGTGCTCCGCCCACGACGTCGCCTGCGCCCGAGTGGAATGGGCCCGCAAGCCTAACGGAACCGCACGGCCATGCAGAATATACGCCGACGCAATTGCCTCCTTAATCCATCTGGCAATGGAAGACTTCGCCGCCGCCTCACCTTTCCGCTTACCACCAAATAGGACGAATAGGCGGTCCGTCTTACGAAAAGACTCAGTAGCTCTCAGGTATCGGCGGAGCACCCGCCAAACGTCTAGTCGATACAACCCATCATCAGACACGCCCGTCCCCGGGGAGTTAAAGACCGGGAGAAACACAGCCTGATTCAAATGAAAAGGAGAAACCACCTTAGGGAGGAAGGAAGGAACAGGCCGCAAGACTACTCTGTCCCTAGAGAACGATAAGAATGGCGCTCGACACGAAAGCGCCTGCAACTCCGAAATTCGTCGAGCCGAACAGATGGCCACCAAGAACACAGTCTTCAACGTGATATCCTTCACGGACGGCAGGCAAAGAGGCTCAAAAGGTTTCTGGACCAAAGCCTGTAACACCAGATTCAAATCCCACGGAGGAATCGTTACCCTGCGCAAAGGTCGCAGTCGGAATACGGCCCGCAGAAAATGTTGCACATCCGCGTGAGCCTCCAGGGGAATCCCTAAGACCTTACCCCTGTAACACACTAGGGCCGCCAATTGCACTTTCAGAGAACTGGCAGCAAGACCCTTGTCAAAACCATCTTGCAAAAAACTTAGATTGGCTGGTACTGAGGCCGTCGCGGCCCGGATATCGTGCCGCGAACACCAATCTTCAAAAATTCACCATACGCGCACATACGTGAGCGAAGTAGATGCTTTCCTCGCCCGAAGAAGAGTGGCAATGACTGCTGAAGAATAACCTTTACGCCTCAACCTAGCCCTTTCAATGGCCAAACCGTAAGCGAGAATCGATCCACCTGCGGCATCCGCAGCGGACCCTGAAGCAATAGGTCCCCCAAGGTCGGCAGCCGCCACGGTTCGCCGTCGAGAAGCCGAATCAGATCCGCATACCACGGACGTCTGGGCCAATCCGGCGCCACTAGAAGAACCTTTCCCCGATGCGCCTCTATGCGTTGAACCACCCGACCGATCAACGCCCACGGAGGAAAGACGTATAGGAGCCCGCAGGTTGGCCACGGGCGAATGAGAGCGTCTATGCCCTCTGACATGCGTTCCCTTCGCCTGCTGAAGAACCGAGCGGTTTTGGCCGACTGAAAGGTTGCCATGAGATCCATGACCGGAGGCCCCCATCTGCGGACTATTTGAGCGTACACTTGCGGGTGGAGTTCCCACTCCCCGGCATCCACCTGCACTCTGCTGAGGAAATCCGCCATCACATTCTCCTTCCCGGCGATATGCCCTGCCGAAATGGCTAGCAGCCGAGGTTCCACCCACTGGAACAACATGACGGACTCTTCTTCCATTGCTCTGCTGCCCGTGCCGCCCTGACGGTTGAGGTATGCAACGGTCGCCGAGTTGTCTGATAGGATCCTCACAGCCCGGCCTGTCACTAAAGGTTCGAACGCCTGTAGTGCCCGCATCACCGCTCGCAACTCGAGGCGGTTGATCGACCATGAGGCTTCCAGAGCTGACCACGCTCCCTGCGCGAAGCGACTGTCGCAATAAGCTCCCCAGCCCGCTAGGCTCGCATCCGTTATTATCGACATCCATACCGGCTGCTCCAGAGGAACTCCCATCTGCAACGCCTTCGAACTCAGCCACCATCATAACGACTGCCGCACTTGCCTCGGACAAGGCAACCACCTGCTCATCGAATCCGTTTGATTCGACCAATGCCGTAAAAGGGCTCGTTGCAGCGGGCACATATGAAACCTGGCCCAGGGGACTACATCTAGAGTCGCCGCCATCGTCCCCAAGTCGCCGCCATCGTCCCCAAGACACGAAGGTACCACCAAGCTGACAGAGCCGGGAATGCTAAAAACTTGCAAACCAGAAGGCGCAACGCTCGTGCTCGGCGATCCGGCAGAAACACTAACCCCTTTGCCGTATCGAAGTGAACTCCGAGATACTCGAGGGACTGAGTCGGCACTAAATGGCTCTTTTTCTGGTTTACCACCCAACCGAGACTTTGCAGTAGAGCTATCACTCTGCCCATGGCTTGCAAGCTCTCCCCCTCGGTCTTTGCTCGAATTAACCAATCGTCGAGATAAGGGTGAACCAAAACGCCTTCCTTACGCAACGCCGCCGCGAACACCACCATGACCTTGGTGAAAACACGGGGCGCTGTGGCCAGGCCGAATGGCAGCGCTTGAAACTGGTAATAACCCCAAGAAAGGGCGAACCGTAGGAACTTTTGATGAGCCGCCCTGATCGGAATATGTAAGTAGGCCTCCGAAAGATCGAGAGACGTTAGGAATTCTCCCTGACGCACCGCAACTAAGACGGATCTCAGAGTTCCCATGCGAAAATGAGGCACCCGAAGGCAACGATTCACTCCCTTGAGATCCAGGATAGGACGGAGGGACACGTCCTTTTTTGGCACCACGAAATAAATAGAGTAGCGACCCGCACCGAGATCGGAATCTGGAACAGGCACCACTGCCCCCAAGGCCAGCAGGTGGTTCAACGTTATGCGAACGGCTAACAATTTTTGAGGACTCTTGCAGGGCGACAAAACGAAGACATCCCGGAGAGGACAAGCCAGTTCCAGAGCGTACCCCTCCCGGATGATCTCGAGGACCCACTGGTCCGAAGTTATCTGGACCCAGGAAGAAAGAAAATGATGAAGCCGACCCCTGATCACCTGACTTCCTTCCGGGGTCCGCCTCGCCTCATTGCGGCTTGCGACTAAAGGAAGAGGACGATGAAGGGGAGGCAGTCAAGAATCCTCTACCCGCTCCTCGAAACCCTCGAAAACCCGAGGATCTAGTCGCCAGCCTTCCGTGCTGGAAACCCCCAAGCTGGGAAGACCGGAACCTGCGAAAGTCCCGAAATTGACCTCTAGCCGATGACACACCTCTATTCTGTCGGGGCTTATCCTCCGGTAGCCTCCCGCCTTTAGATTCTCCGAAGTCCTTGACCAACTTATCCAGGTCGTTGCCGAACAACAGCTTGCCTTTAAAGGGAAGATTGTGAGACGCGCTTTGGAAGGCCCATCAGCAGCCCAATTACGAAGCCAAACAGTCCTGCGTGCCGCTACTACCGAAGCCATGCTGTTAGCCAGAGTCCTGATCAAATCATAGTGAACATCCGCCAAATACACCGACCCCAATTCCAAGCGGGTTACCGCCAACAAACCCGGTTGGTCCAGACGGGAATCTTGCCGCAAATGCTGCGCCCATCTCAAACAGGCTCTAGAGACCCAGGCCCCACAAATAGCCGTCTGTAAAGCCAAGGCATTAGTCTCAAAGGCCTGCTTCAACAAGCCATCCACCTTCCTATCCTGAGTGTCCTTCAAGGCCGCACTGCCTTCAACCGGAATTGTCGTTTTCTTAGTCACTGCCGATAACGCTGCGTCGACCCGTGGCGAACGAAACTTCTCTTTGTCCTTGTCTGCCAGAGGATAGAGACGGTTCATCGTCCTGATACCCTTCAAGCCTGACTCAGGTTGATCCCACTCAGCCTGAATCATCTGATCGACCACTCTATGGACCGGGAACACTGTCTGAGAATCACACACCGCTTGAATGAGAGGGTCTTCCAAAGCGTCCTCTTCCATGGGTCGCCTGACAGTCAAGTTCAGGGCTTGCAGAGATTCTGTGATTAATGGAAGCAATTCTTCTTTGCGAAAAACTAGGATGATACGAGCCTGATCCTCAGGTTCCGGAATCTCCCCTTCCTCTAAGTCGTCGAGCCTGTCCTCGGGCTCTCCATCAGACCATACCTGCTCCTGCCACTCCATCTCAGGGTGTTCTACTTCTGAAACCCGGGACCGCTTGGCTGCCCTAGGAGTGTCCACTCTCGCCCCCCTCCCTTGAGGGACGGTGGAGCCTGCGCAACCGCGCCCATCTCAGAAGCCTGTCCCAAGCGTCCCTTCTGGAAAACTTGATGCATAAGAAGCACAAAATCAGGGGAGAAATCCCCCCAACACGCCTCGCTGGTCCCTACTGCCTGCAATCCCCCTGGCGCAGACATAGAAGGAGAAGAGGATGGAAGGAGAATCCCTGGAGCTAGCTCTTCCGCACTGGAAACTGGTGGATCCACGGGCTCCAAAGGCACACTTGGCTCCATTTGCTGCGGAAGATCTGGCTGATCGCAGGCGCAGCCCTTGCAGACACCAGCGTCAGAAACGGAGCCTTTGCGGGACCCACAGATCACGCACTGCGCCCGTCGGGACATGGAAGATCACCTCAGAGAAGAGCAGATCAGCTGAAGAAGAAAGCAGGCCAGACCACAAGCAGGACTGCAACAAACCAACAGCCCCGCCGAAGGAAGCTGAAACCTCTGTTTTTGTTTTGTTTTTTTTTTAATTCACCTTGGCCCACTGTAGTGCAATAACAAGAGCAACTCTGGCTAGGTAGCACAGCCCAGGACCCCCGCAGCATGGCCCGACGAAAAAAAGCGGGAACTGAAAAATCAAAATGGCCACCGGCACCACGGCGAGGAAAAAAGGCGCGAAAAAAACCTAAAGTAAAATCAAAACAAACAAACAAAATCGCACTGATTTTGCCGCCACGAAGATCTCCGGGAACCTCAAAACGGACAAGAAGGTCACTTACCCCGTAGACGCTGCAAGACAACGGAGCTGAAACGAAGTGAGCTAATCGCCAGAGCCCCGCAGTGAGAGAACTCACCGAGCGGAGAGAGGAGCGTTCTGGGGTCCCCCGAGCAGTGGGACCGCTGCTCTGAGACTGACACCAAATAAATAAGGTGGTGAATATCGCCCGATTCCTCCTCCGTGCTTTCTAGGAGGGGAGATCAAAGGCTATAGACTGCACCCGACGTGCCGTTAGGCAATAGCAGGCAGACGGGCAGTGCAAGCTCGGCTCCCCCATTCAGAGAATTTAAAGAGACAGACCCTGAATCTGAAGTAAAGAAAATCAAAGGTAAAAAAAAAAATCAAACAAAAGCCCAAAAAGTAGAGATCTAAGCCCTAAAGTGAGCCCTGACCAGGCTCACACCGCCTCCTGCTGCAAGGAGACTGGACACACTGGGGGGCTGATGGGAGCTCCAGCAGTATACATCCTGACAGGGGAAAGATTTGATTGGTCCAGTCTCCTTGCTGCAGGAGGTGCACTACCCTGATGTGGAGGACTAAACTGGAAGACCGCTCAGGAAAGAATCATTTCACAGATAAGGAAACTCAGACATCGGTATTAAAAATGGACCGTAGCTAGCCTCTGGGTCAATCTGTAACATCATTTTAGGGGTCAGTGTCTCCACCGATTTCTTACAACAAGCTGATATTACACAAAGAATTAATGCTCCTAAAATGATAATCCCTAATAAGCCAAATAATGAAGCTAATAGGCCTTGCAGGGGCCTAGATAATAAACTCCAGAAAGAAGAAACAGAATCAAAACAATCAGAAAAAAAGAAAAGAACTTACATAACTACCACTTGATACAAATGTACGATTTCTAAATGAAAGGTTACATATGATTGGCATCTCAGAGACTGGTGGAAGGATAACAACTAATGGGATACTGTGATACCTGGGTACAAACTATATCACAATGACAGCGTACATCAAATTGGTGGAGGAATTAAGCTCTATATTAGAGAGGGCATTGAAACTCACAGGATTAAAGTTCTTCAGGAAACAAAATACACTGTAGAATCTCTATGGATAGAAATTCCATGTAAAAAGGGAAAGGGAAGGCGATGTCAGTGGGGGTTTACTACTTACCGCCTGGCTAGAATGATCAGATGGACGATAAAATACTAAAAGAATCAGAGAAGCTAACAAAAGGTAGAACACAGTAATAACAGGCGATTTTAATTACCCTGGTATCGACTGGGTCAGTGTCACAGGACATGCTTGGAAGATAAAGTTTCTAGATAAAATAAATGACTGCTTCTTGGAGCAGATGATTCCTAAACCAACAAGAGAGGAAACTATTTTGGAACACAGGATCTGGTGCAAAGGATAAGGGTGTTAGGGCCACTTGGCAATAGTGATCATAGCATAAGCACATTTTGATTTAATAAATGGAGGAAGGATGGCAAGTAAACCCACAGTACTAACTTTTAACTTTCAAAAGGGAGACTATGATAAAATAAGGAAAATATATAATAAAAACTAAAAAGAGCAACTGCAAAGGTTAAAGATTTACATCAAGCATGGGAATTGTTTAAAAAAATGTTATCTTGGAAGCCCAGACCAAACATATGCCATGCTTTAAGAAAAACGGAAGGAAGGCCAAAAAACTGCCAGCATGATTTAAAGCCGAGGTCAGAGAGGCTGTTTAGCCAAAAAAGCATCTTTCAGGAAATGGAAAAAGGAGGCAAATGATGAAAACGGAAAACATAAACATTGGCAAGCTAGATGCAAGGCATTGATAAGGAAGGCAAAGAGAGAATTTGAAAAAAAGCTTGCCATGGAAGCAAAAATGCATAGTAAAAGGTTTTTCAATATTGTGTGCAATTTTGGTCGCCGTATCTTACAAAGAATATAGCGTTATTAGAAAAGGTACAGAGAAGAGCCACCAAAATGGTATAGGGGTTGGAAGGATATCCCTATTAGAAGAGGCTTAAAAAGTTAGGTCTCTTCAACCTGGAAAAGAGAGACAGCTGAGGGGAGATATGAATGGAGTGGAACGGATAAACATAGACCAATTGCTTATGCCATCAAAAAGTAGAAAAAGACTAGGGGATATGCAATGAAGCTACAGTGTAACCTGCTTAAAACTAATAAGAGAAAATATTTTTTTCACTCAACGTGTAATCAAACTCTGGAATTTGTTACCGGAGGATGCAGTAAAGGTTGTTAGTGTAGCTGGGTTTATAAAAGGTTTGAACAAATTCCTGGAGGAAAGGTCCATAAAAGAGAAATTAGACTTACCTGCTAATTGTTGTTCCTTGAAGAACTCCAGTCCAGTCCCGCACCTCTGGGTAGTGCACCTCCTCCCGAAGCTTGGAGACTGGGTATGTCAAAACTTGAAGTCACTTGCATATATACTGCTGGCACCTCCCACCAGCTCCCAGTAACCTATTGACAAAGCAGACTTAAAGGAGCAACAAAATAAGTAGCTAAAATATCAAGGGTTTAGTTAAGGTATTTCCTTAACGCAACTCTCCCCTCCTACCAATAGAGGAAACTGTTCCCTCCACCATCGCGGGAGAACTGAATAGTCAAGAAGAGAGAAAGAGAGAGAGAGCTCAACCGAGTGCAATGTAGAGTAAAAGAAAGAATAGCAAGATGAAACTTAGCTTGAGCTGCACTAAGTTCGCAACCATCCTTCACTCTGACTGCACCTATCGCCACCAGACAAGCTCCGACTTGAGTGACTGAACCCTGGGTGGGATCCGGGACTGGACTGGAGTTCCTCAAGGAACAACAGTTAGCAGGTACGGACTGATTTCTCTTTCCTTATCGTCCCTCCAGTCGTGTCCCGCACCTCTGGGATGTAACAGAGCAGTACCTTAATAAGGGGCCCTGACAAACCGGCCTGCAAATCTACCGATCCAAAACAGGCATCCCCTGCCGCTTGACCATTCAGATGATAATGCCTACTAAAGGTATGCAAAGATGACCATGTAGCTGCCTTGCAAATTTCAACAGACGGAACCAAAGTATACTCCGTCCACGAAGTTGCTTGAGCCCTGGTCAAATGTGCCCGCAACCCTACAGGGACTCAACGACCTTGCAAGATATAAGCAGAAGATATCGCTTCCCGGATCCATCTGGAAATGGAGGCCTTGGCCGCTGCTTCGCCCCTATGTGGCCCCCCAAAGAGGACAAACAACCGATCAGACTTGCGGAAAGACTCAGATGCTTTAAGATAACGACGACAAACTCTCTTGACATCCAGCAAGCACAAATTACGATCAAAGACACTGTCATTCGAAGCCCGCAACACAGGTAAGGACACAGACTGATTCACATGAAACGCTGAGACCACCTTCGGCAGGAAAGAAGGGACCGGGCGCAACACTACCTTATCTCGAAAGAAGTTTAGAAATGGCTCTCAGCAAGACAAGGCCTGCAAATCCAAGATCCAGCGTGCAGAACAAATCGCCATGAGAAAGACAACTTTTAATGTCAAATCCTTCAGCAAGGCCTGACTCAAGGGTTCAAAGGGTTCTCTTGTCAACGCTCCTAAGACCAAATTGAGATCCCAAGGAGGAATCACGACTCTCCTCGGAGGACGAAGCAGAGACACCGCCCGCAAGAAACGTAGGGCATCCAGATGGGAGCTTAAGACAACACCCTGAACCTTACCATGATAGCAGGCAATAGTCGCCAGCTGGACCCTCAAAGAACTGGCCGCTAGCCCCTTATCAAAACCATCCTGCAGGAAACCCAACACTTCTAGGACAGAGGCGGAAGCCGGCCGCACGTTCTGCACCTCACACCAGTCCTCAAAAATACGCCACACGCAAACATAGGCTAGGGAAGTTGACCTCTTTCTGGCTAAAAGCAAAGTAGAGCTTACCACTCCGGAATAGCCCTTCTTTCTTAGCCTCGCCCTTTCAAGGGCCAAGCCGTAAGCGAGAATCAATCCACTTGTGGCATTCGCAATGGCCCCCGACGTAGGAGATCGTCCCGAGCTGGAAGACACCATGGCCGACCATCGAGAAGACGCACTAAACCGGCATACCACGGACGTCACGGCCAGTCCGGAGCAATTAACAGAATGCGCTCCCGATGAGCCTCGATGCGTTGAACTACTCAGCCTATGAGCACCCAAGGAGGAAAGACAGAGAAGTCCCTCCGTGGGCCACTGTTGCAGCAGAGCATCCAGCCCCTTGGACATCCTTTCTCGCCTCCTGCTGAAAAAGCGGCTGGCTTTGGCTGACCAAAAGGTAGCCATCAGATCCATAATGGATGCTCCCCACTTGCGGACTATCTGAACGAAGACTTCCGAGTGAAGCTCCACTCCCCGGGGTCCACTCGAACTCGACTAAGATAGTCTGCTGTCACATTGTCCATTCCTGCAATGTGTATCGCTGATAACGCCTGAAGTCGAGGTTCTACCCAACTGAACAAGTCTTCCGCCTCCTTTTCCAGAGCCTCACTGCCTGTACCGCCTTGTCTGTTGAGATATGCCACCGCGGAAGCATTGTCCAACAAAACTCAGCCGCTCGACTCAGGAGACTGGACTTGAAGGCGCTGAGCGGTAGAGCTACTGCTCTCAACTCCAGACGACTGATTCACCACTGAGCTTCCTGATCGCTCCAGCTTCCCTGCACGAATAATTCCCCGCAATGAGCCCCCCAACCCGCCAGACTGGTGTCAGTTAAGATGGGAACCCACTGTGGCTGCTCGAGAGGCATGCCCACGGCCAAATTTTCTGGATGAAGCCACCACCGAAGAGCCTCACTGACACCCTCCAGACAGGGCAGACGCTTGGGTCAGGGAACCCCCCTGAGGAGACCAGCGACGGAGTAAGGACCTCTGCAACGGATGCATGTGTGCTCTCGCCCATGGCACTACCTCCAGAGTGGCTGCCATTGTCCCCAGAAGCTGAAGATACTGTCGGCGCTGAGCACCTCAAAAACCTGTTCACCAAGAGACGAAACCTTGAGCTCGGTGATCGGGCAGAAAAACTGAGCCCATTCGAGTGTTGAACCGGAACCCCAAATACTCTAAAACCTGCGAGGGTACCAATTGGCTACATTGACTACCCATCCGAGGCTCTCTAGTAGCCAAACTACTCTGGCTATAGTCCAAACACTCTCGGTCCTGGACTTTGCCTGGATTAGCCAGTCGTCGAGATAAGGGTGTACCAAAGCTCCCTCTTTGCGAAGAGCTGCCGCCACTACTACCATTACCTTTGTGAAGGCGCATGGTACTGTCGCGAGAACGAACGGCAAAGTCTGGAACTGAAAATGTCCCTGCGGTACAACAAACCATAGAAAGCGTTGATGATCCGGCCTGATCGGAATGTGCAGATACGCTTCGGTGAGATTGAGAGAAGTCAAAAATTCTCCCCTTCGCACTGCCATGATAACAGAATGCAAGGTTTCATGCAAAAATGTGGCACCCGAAGACAACGGTTTACACCCTTGAGGTCCAGAATTAGACGAAAGGACCAGTCTTTCTTGGGAACCACGAAATAGATGGAGTATCGACCGCAGCTGTACTGCTCTCGAGGGACAGGGATCACTGCTTCCAGCTGAATTAGACGAGACAGTGTTTCCACCACTGTTACCGCTTTGTTTCGCACCCTGCAAGGAGACAGAACAAAGTGATCGGCCACCGGCCGGGCGAATTTGAGTGTATACCCCTCGCGAATGACTTCCAACACCCAACGGTGGATGTTATCTGGACCCAAGCCAGAAGAAATTCCCGTAGCCAACCTCCTACGGGCTGAACCATAGTCTGGGTCCTCCTCACTTCATTGAGTCTTTCTAAATCCTGAGACGACGGGATCAGCAAACCCTCTACCCGCTCCTCGAAATCCCCTGAACGCCTGACCGCGAGAGGGAAACCTCCCGCTCTGGAAATTTCCCAGGCGTGAGGTACGAAAACGCCGGAAATCCCGCGACTGGCCTTGCGAGGGAGTTGCTGCCCGACCAGGCTTCGGCTTATCCTCTGGCAAACGACCCCCTTTTGATTCTCCCAAGTCCAGCTTGTCGAGGTCCTCCCCAAACAAGAGTTTCCCCTTGAACGAGAGCTTGCTAAGATAGGACTTGAAGGAATTGTCAGCTGCCCAATTTCGTAGCCAAAGATAACATTGCGCCACAATGAGCAACGCCATACTATTAGCCAACCCCCTAATGAGGTCATAGTGGAGATCTGCCAGGTAAGCAGCTCCAGATTCCAGTCTAGTTACGTTCGCCACATGTTCTTAAGCCTGTTCTCCCAGCAGCTGTAAGCACTGCGACCAGCGGAGACAGGCCCTTGCTACCCAAGCTCCACAAATAGAAGCGTGAAGGGATAACACATTGACCTCAAAGGCCTGCTTCAACAAGGAGTCTAACTTCTGGTCCTGTCCATCCTTTAGGGCAGCACTGCCCTCTACCGGAATGGTCGTCTTCTTGGTGACCGTTGACACAGAGGCATCAACCCAAGGAGAACAAAACAACTCATGCTCTTGGTCTGACAAGGGATAGAGATGAGTCATGGACCTAACTCCCCTTAGACCTGCCTCTGGAAGGTCCCACTCATCCTGAATCATCTGCCTAGCCACCCGGTGAACCGGAAAAGCTGCCTGTGTCTTACGCACTGCTTGGATGAGAGGATCCTCCATCGTCTCCTCCTCTACCGGATGAACCACCGCTAGGTTAAGAGCCTGAAGAGACTCCATAATTAAAGCGGGCAGTTCATCCCTACGAAAAACTCGGATAATTCTAGCCTGGTCCTCCGGCTCTGGGATCTCCCCTTCTCAGAGATCCTCCCCATCTGTCTCAGGCTCAATGTCCAACTCATCCCCTTCTAGCCAGTCAGACAGGCATGGCTGATCCTCTACGGACCGAGCCCTCTTAGCCGGGCCCCTGCCAAAGATTCAACTCCACCGAAGTGCAGCCCCCCCAGCCCCGACAACTGAGAGATCCGCAACGATGACCTGCTGACGCAAACAAAAGACTTGATGCAGTAAAAGAACAAATTCTGGGGGAAACCCTGCCAGAGCCCCACACCCTATGACTGGAGGGACAGAAGGATCTGGGGCTGTTCCTTGCGGAGAGACTGGAGTCTCCAATAAGGGACTCACCTCCATAGAGGCCTGAACCCCCTGCACAGATGCAGATGCTCCCTCCTTAGACTTATCCTGGAGCTCCTGCTCCATATTAAGTGTTTCTGCAGCACAGCCACAGCACACTCCGGCATCCAACACCTGCCCCCCCCCCCCACCCCCGGGTACTGCAGATGAGACACTGTGGACGCAGAGGCATTAGCTCAAAAAGCCTCTCTGCGCCTAGAAAACACTCAAGGGACTAAGCAAAAAAAAAACCAAAGAAAACCCTTAGGGGTTTTTTTTTGTTTGTTTTAAACAAACTGCTACAGCCCGAACCCACAAACTAATAAAAAACTAATATAAACAAATATAAACTGAAGGACAAAAAGAAGATACAGCATTCTGCTGATAGAAGAAAAAATTGATGCAGACCGCGCTCTGTAAAAAACATGGAAACCAGGCCATGCAGCGGTTAGCAGTAGTCAGGAAAACACTCTCTGTACAAGGCAGCAGGCCGTGACCAAAATGCTCCCCTACAGCTCCGGCAAACCTCAGGACTCACCTCCGGACCGTCGGGCATAACAAAAACATCACCGATGTGAAGATAGCACAGTTACTTACCTGTAACAGGTGATCTCTGGGAACAGCAGGAATAAGTCTTCACATATGGGTACGTCGGTACCGACGGAGCCTGCACGGGAATGCTCCCCAGCATCCAATCAGAAAGCTTTTGGGAGCATCCCTCGCGCCTGCGCACTGACTTCGCGCCTTCTCCACTGCCTCTCCTCAGTTGAGTTTCATAGCTGAGACAAAGGAGAGAAGAGGAAAGGAAGATAGAGAGATACAACTCCTAGGGGAGGTGGGTGGGTTGTGAAGACTTATTCCTGCTGTTCCCAGAGATCACCTGTTACAGGTAAGTAACTGTGCTATCTCCAGGAATAAGCAGGAATGAGTCTTCACATATGGGGACTCCCTAGCTATAGATGCCAGGGGGAGATCCCATAAAATGCGTGTCCCTGGATCAGGAGTGCATTTTCCACACAGGAATCTCCGGCATCCCATGAGGGATGGAGGGTAGGCGTTGAGAAGAGAGGAGCTGTAAGGAAAAACAGCGAACCTAAGGACTACAGAAGAGGAGTCCTTGGTATGTATGATAAGTACCATTAAAATTATTTAATGAACAATTATAATATGGAGCTTACCTACTGGATTGTAGGAAGTAGAGAGCGTGATGGTCTACTGGATATGCAGTAGCGGAATCCTCAAGGTGACCTCACAGCAGTGAGGATGAAGGTCCAGACCTGGAATTAGCAGGTGATCCAGGTGTTAACTGGGGTAGGATAAAAACGGCAGGTCTTCAACGGAAAGCTTTATGGGAAAAAGCTGAAAACTCTTTTAGGTACAGAGTCATTAACATTGAGGACTAAAAGAAGAAGACTGACCGATCTGGACAACTAGCCCAGTCCTGGAGGGAAGAAGGGGTATGGAAAAAAGTCCATATTCCCAAAGAGAACAGATGTGTACTCAAAACTAACGAAGATGTACACTGTCTTTCCTAGTTGATGAGAGGTAGGAAAGATACTGAAGCCTGATGCTTCAAGGATAGGGAGACCTAGAGCAAAGTGGAAGCTGTTAGCAACACAGTAGTGGTTGTGTGCATAACAGCCCCCACATATTAAGTAACAGTATGAAAAATGGAAGCCCACTGTCTGGAACCTTTAAGAAGGTAAAACTTTTTATAGCATAGACAGTGAGGGAGATAGTATGTAATACATATCGACCTATAAAAGCCTCCCAACAGATACATATATATATATAGAGGGGTATATATACCTATATATATGTATATGTGGATATGTGTAGAGATATGTATCGACATATATATATAGATATATATGTGGGGGCATAAATTATGCACACACAGCTTACAGACATATGTATGTAGAGGCATATATAGAGATATTTACATACATGAAAATAAGTCTGAAGATACATGTCTACCACTAACCCCCATAAGAACATTCACATGGGGAATGTGAAGGGGAAAGATTCATCCAATAACAAGAGGGTGAAACCCACTTGACAGATATATAGAGAATCTATTTCCGTGGGCTAAAAGGATGCAGGAATACAATCCAGTGAAATAACCAGGATGGTTGCGTGAAAAACAGAGGATAATATCAGTCTGTAAAGAGCAAGTCGGGAGTCCTTTAGAACTCTGACATGGCAGATGGACAGAAACGCATAGAAGATACCAGGAGGACCCAACTGGAGGGACATGGGGGTATCATGCGTTACTAGTAGCCTTGGATATTCACTCAAAAAAAGCTTATATTCTGTATTATAACAGGAGACAAGAGGGTGTGGAGAACCCTCACAGTCATGGGAATGATTTATAAGCTTTTTCCTACTATATGGAATAGCCCTCAGAGACAAAGGTCAATGCTCTGTAGCAAGGCCCCATAGTAGAAAGCTTCTCTGAAGATTGCAGAGAGCATTGTGCAGGAGAATTATGAGATAAAACTGACTGAAGTCAGGTGTGTTGCCACATCCTAGGAAAAGGAGATGGCTAGAAAGAAGATAATGTGAGAAGCCTAAAGTGAGTAGGATTATGCAAGATAGATGAGGACTAGCTTGGAATCACTACTGAGGCTAGACAAAAATTGTGGAAGATAGACTGGAATCTGTGGAAAGTACCAGTAGATCAATCACTGGAACTCCTGCATGCACAGCAGCTGAAAAGACAGCAGAGAGAATCTTCCTGTGCAAAGCAAAGAGAAACAGACAAAGGGAGAGGAAATATTCCTGTCCCTGTCTGATGAGTTATCTTGAGAATGTATTCAAGGAAACAAAAAGTCTACACTGGAATGAAAGGCTAGAGAAGCTTTTCAGTATGGTACCACTCAGTCAGGGGAAACCCTGGATGAGAGGGTAGAGAAAACAGGTAATTGGAGGGAGACTTACCCATATGGCGAGTCAGCTGAAGGAAAAAATGTTCATGTTGGGACAGAAACTATCATGGGATAGTTGTAACTTCCCTTCTTAATAGTAAGAAGAGGAGAATTCTGTAACCCATGGACAAGAATATCCTGACAGCTTAGCATACTGAAAAAGGAAAACCCAGTGTAGAGCTTTAAGAAAAAACAGTGAACAAACTTCTGCTAAGAAGAAGTTAACTGTAGATTGCAACCTTCAGAACCTATGGTTGCTGGGTATGCTGAGACTGGCTAGAGTTTGAAAACTTCAGACTAGGACGAGGTGTCCCTTTGCTTGGGTACATCTGGATGATGGGCAGGAGAAGAATGAAACCTTCTTTTCTTAGGGAAAGAAGGTTTGGTAGGACATTTCCTACCTCCTGGGGAAGAAGGCGGCTTAGAATGGTCTCCAGAACCAGGGAAGTCAGTGGAGCAATGAGCAACCTGACGTAAAGCCTCCTTATTGAAGAGATTTTCTCCAGTACAAGGAGAATTACCCAGTGTGTGTTGTGCCCATCTGCTCAAGTCTGAAGCTTGGAGCCAGGCTCTACGACGTGCTCCAATGGCAATAGCAGAGGATCTGCTAACAGACTCAAAAGAGTCTAGAGAAGCACGAGAAAGAAACCAAGAGATATTCCGGCTATGACTAAGAAGCAAGGAATAGTCAGCAGCCTTAGGCTCTGACAAAAAAGGAGTCAAAAGAGATAATTTCTTTGTGACCTCCTGGAGTGTTAGACTCATATAAAATATATAAGAAATAATTCTTGATGCCAGCATAGATGTTTGGAAGGTTTGACGTCCAAAGGCATCAAGTGCTCTAGATGCACGACCTGGCGGATAAGAAGAATGCTTCTTCTTGCTTTTTACCTTCCTCATTGCTGATTCCACTACAATGGAATGATGGGGAAGTTGAGTCTTTTGAAACCCTGGAGAGGGGGGCACCTGATACAGAACATTAGTTGCTGTAGAAGGTGGGGGAACCCTTAAAGGTGATTCCCATATTCTCAGAAGAAGATCCTGCAAAGAATAATGTAAAGGAAGCATTATATTTTCCTTTTCTGCAGGAGAGCCACGTCTAAGATCACAGCCAGGGATAGGAATAGCAAGAAAGGTTGCCATGTCAAGGAGAAATGTCTGAAAAGAAGGATCTCCAATGGGAACCATCCCTGGGAAGGCTAAGGTTGAAGAAGCAGCCTGAGCACCAGAGGATGTACTGGTCTGGTGCAGAAAAAGAACCCTACTAGATGGATAGTGATACTGGCAGTCACGATTTGAGGCAGTTAGTACTGCATCGTCCATGCCAGGTATCGATTCCAAACTAGGCATAGAAAGGATCGATGGTAGCGATGTAACTGCAGGAATCGACATCGATACTGATACCGGTAATGACATCGAGGCCGTCATCGGAGACTGCTCAAGCGGTACCGAGGTAACCAGAGAGTCTTGGTGAGTATCCGCGGTACTGCGTATCCGGAAACGATAAGGGTCGGTTCCAAGGCGCGTCGGTACCCAGTCATCTAGACTAGATATCGATTCCAGATTCCGCATCAAAGGGAGCGAGTCTATCGATGCATGTCTAGAGGGCACCGACGTCGGTGGTGGTACCGGCGATGCCGATACAGGAAAGTCACTCTGGGTCGTATCAATCGGTCCCGAAGGTACCGAGGACGCCAGATGACGATCCCTGCTGAAGAGTGGAACACTCGACACCAGTGCCGATGCCGGGGTATCGGTACTGCTCGAAGCGGATACCACCCCCGAGCATGGTTCAGGTATGTTCTGTGAGGGGTGAGCCCCAGGAACAACCTGAAACCCCTGAAATGCTTTGGAGCCCGAAGACTCCCGCCGGGGTTTTAATGCCAATGGGGTCTTGAGGGCAAGGCCAGAGCCGTCATCATGCTTGGCATGAGACCTACCACTCAAGGATTGGCAAGTCTTAACAGACCGTTTGTGGGTTACCTGATCCTGTAGAGAAGAAAAAAACGGTGCCCTCACTGCAGGAGGGAAAACGGTATCGAGGGAAACTCGAAAGAGGGAAGGTCTTCTCTCAGTATTGCAGCCTGATAGTTCAGGGGGAAAAGGGTCAGGACCCAAACAGGTTAGACACCAGCTATTGGAGTCTAAAAAGAAAACTGTGGTTCCACAGTGAAGACACTTCTTAGGAGAAGGCGGCTCCATGATGAAGAGGCCTTGTAGGCCCAAAAAAGACAGAAGCAGAGGGAAAAATCTGAGTTTGAGAAAAAGAAGAGAAAAAACCACCGGCGGTACCGGCGGGAAAAACAGTCGCGACCACAAGAAAAACAAGAATTTAAAGAAAAATGTTTCTGCGGTGACAGGAGGACGTCCTGCCGGCTTCCGCGGAAAAACGAAAACTGAGGAGAGGCAGTGGAGAAGGCGGGAAGTCAGTGCGCAGGCGCGAGGGATGCTCCCAAAGGCTTTCTGATTGGATGCTGGGGAGCATTCCCGTGCAGGCTCCGTCGGTACCGACGTACCCATATGTGAAGACTCATTCCTGCTTGTTCCTGGAGATCTGCAGCACCAAAGATGCCGATGAAAATCAGTATGGCGGCAGAGGCAGAGTGCTGAGAAACCCGCCAACGGCTCCCCCTTCATTGACAGGATCGGGAGCCATTCGGGCAATGCACTGACCACTCAGTACTTCAGCTCCTCTCCGTACCCACAAGGAGGAGAGTGAAGGAGGGAAAGCAGACCACAGCCATGGTTGTAGAGGGAGAGAGTCTCCTCACGATGCCCCCCCCCCCCTCGCCTCTTTTTTTTTTTTTTTTAACCAGCTTAACTGTTTCCCAAAGAAAAAAGCCCCATAGGAGCAAAAAACAAATCAAAACCTCTAGTTACACTACCAAAATGCTCCTTATCCGTCACTCCAGTGAGCCCAGCATCTAGGCTCACTACCACCTCCAGCTGCTTGGAGACTGAACACACTGGGAGCTGGTGGGAGATGCCAGCAGTATATATATATATGCAAGTGACTTCAAGTTTTGACATGCCCAGTCTCCAAGCTGCGAGAGGAGGTGCACTACCTAGAGGTGTGGGACTGGACTGGAGGGACGATAAGGACCCAGGAAATAGAGAAATTAGACTTACCTGCTAACAGTTGTTCCATGCAAACAAGGAGGGAAAGGCAGGCTAAAGGTAAACAGAAGCAAATGGGAGGGAGAAAGCAGCTTCCTGATTACCCACGATCTATGTTCCCGCTAACCTGCGCTGGGTCCGCCGCCAACAGTCCTGCCAGCGGGGGGGGGGGGGGGGGGGGGGTAGGTGCAGAGCGATCGCCGCAGCACCCTCGCAATGTTCTCTTTAATCTGTGCCGGGTCCTCTGCTGATCACTCTGCACCTCCCCCCGCCGGCAGGAATGTTGGCGGCAGAACCAGCGCAGGTTAGTGGGAACATTGCACACGATCCCCTCACACTTTTTTTTTTTTTTTAAAGAACTTTAATCTACAATCAAAGGAAAGGAAAAATATTATAGGGGAAAAGAAAATCTAAATGCCCTAATCCAACCTGTCTAAAGCTCCTTATCTGCTCCTCTAGTGAGCCCAGCACCTAGGCTCACTACCTCCTGCTGCATGAAGACTGAGCACACTGGAAGCTGGTGGGGGTGCCAGCAGGATATGTACAGTGATGTCACAAATTTGACTTGCCCAGTCTCCATGCTGCAGGAGGAAGTGCATTACCCAGAGGTGAGGGACTGAACTGGAGAGACGGTAAGGAACAACTGCTTGCCCCAATACAAGCATTGTGAAACCTGTGTGTCTTTGGGGAACCTGCCAGTTACTTGTGACCTAGATTGGCTGCTGTTGGAAACAGAATACTTGGCTTGATGGACCTTGGTCTGACCCAATAAGGCATTTCTTATTCTTTTAGGGGGTTAAAGGGAGGACAAAACCCTGATATGTGATATACAGACAAGACAGGGATTATATTTCATTGGGTGCTTAGTGGTATTGAATACAGATACCTTTTTCATTGTCTGCTGAAATTGACTCTACTACTACTACTACTACTACTACTACTGAGCATTTGTATAGCGCTACAAGACGTACGCAGCACTGCACAGACATGCAAAAGACAGTCCCTGTTCATCAGAGCTTACAATCTAATCTAGTCAAGACAGTGTAGTTAAGACAGAAGGTGTAGACATGGATACATCTAGGGGGAATGTTAAGGAAACGAAAGGAAATCAGGTGACTCTTGGGCCCTCGTTCTGCACACCTCAAATACACATATAAAGAGTACTCTCTCTCTCTACAATGCAAGAAGCAGTATCTTCAGTCTATTACTGCAGGTCAAAAGGAAGAATGCGGATAACAGCAGAGCTCCTACAAAACATGGCAGACAACTACAGAGGCTGAACTGTTCAGACAAAGCTAGACAGATTTTTTATTTTATTTTTTTTAGTTTGGGTTTAGTGATTTGACTATGCCAGCTTTGGAAATCTGAATTTGTTGCATCTGTGATATCTTTGTATTTTGCAAAGGAGGCAGTGTGTTTCTGTTTCTATTTCTCTGGTGCTGTACTGCAGGCAGAGTCCAGCTTCTTGGGTTTTCTAGTTCAGTTTTTGTCTGCTCATTTCTATTTCTAATACTGTAGTCGTTATATCTGTATTTGGTGAGGCTCTATTCATATTTTGCATATGTGACCCACGTGAAGTATTTTGTAATCATGAAGTTTCTATGTAGGGATCTGTAGCAGTTCAGCTTGTTCTGTTTTCCCAACAAGCAATGTGTTCTAAGGCTTGTTATAATATTCGCAATACTGCTTTTTCATAGGCTCTGTGTCGTTGCAGAAAATGTGATCCGCCGAAGTGGTCACCCCCATTCCTTAAGGATGACCTTGCATGTAATTACCGGCACTTTTTATCCCTAGGAGAAAAAAAAAAAAAAAAAGAGCACTGTATATACGCATATGGGAGTGGAGGAGCATTTTGCATGGGCACATCAAAAATGGCTTTTTCTAATTCAATTTATCTTTACAAAGATCACCACGGTATAGAAGTATACCAACATCATACTTCTACATTTGAACATCAGAGATATAAAGAAAGCCAGCTCAGAGATAGGCAACTGCCCTCTTTGCCCCACAGGGGAAGGAAGTTATATGAATATAAGTAAATAAAATGAGAGCTTCAGAGGGAAGGCTAGAAAGAGATTTTAATCATACCAATCCTCTCTTTCAATCCTGCTAGACCAGTTCAGACAAATGTGCTATCCCCACCTGCCAGCAGGTGGAGGCAGCATTGAACAACTTTCAGTGATGTCATCACTACTACTAATAAAGAGTAGTTACTCACCTGTAACAGGTGTTCTCCAGGAGCAGCAGGAATCAGTCCTCACATATGGGTGACGTCGGCGCCGACGCAGCCCTCGTGCGGAGCATTTCCCCAGCTTTCAAAGAAAGCCTTTGGGAATTGCAGCACGCATGTGCGGTCCTCTTCCCGCCCAAGGGTGCCATCTTGCTCAGTCTGATGACATAGCTAAAAGACAGCAAAAAAATTAGCAAAAATAAATCATATGATTGCAACTCCAAGGGGAGGAAGGAGGGTTGTGAGGACTGATTCCTGCTGCTCCTGAAGAACACCTGTTACAGGTGAGTAACTACTCTTTCTCCAGGACCAAGCAGGAAGTCAGTCCTCACATATGGGACTCCCTAGCTTAAGGCTACCGGAGACCTCAAGCCGAAAAATGAGCTCCCTCTAGCTCGTCAGCACAGAAGGAAGGAATCTTCTCTGAGAACGCCCCCGACCGGTAGCCCAACACCAGGGCCGGAGGATAGGAGTTGCCTAAACACCAAAGAGATTATGGAGTACTGCCTGTCCGAAAGCACTGTCCCTGCGGGACTCCCTCTCAAGGCAGTAATGGGCTGCAAAAGTCTGGCTTGAAGACCAAGTAGCAGCCCGGCAGATGTCTGCCAACGGAACAGAGCAGAGATGAGCCACTGACGCAGCCTTCGCCCTGACACGAGGAGCCGTGACTCGACCCTCCAACGAGAGGCCGGCTGCCCCATAAGCCCAGGCGATACAGTCAGCGACCCATATGGACAGCGTACGCTTGGAGACAGGGAGCCCCAACTTATTGGGGTCAAAAGTTAAATAAATAAAAGAAATGAAAAGCTGAACAGCCTTCCGATGCTCCCGCGTACGGTCAAGGTAGAAGGATAATGCTCTCCTACAGTCCAGGGTATGCAAGACCATCTCAGCCCGGTTGGCATGCGGCCTGGGAAAGAAGGTCGGAAGAACCACCTCCTCATTAAGGTGAAAGGGTGAGACAACCTTAGGAAGAAACTTAGGGTGAGTCCTATTCCTGTAGAACCTAGTGTAAGGAGGATCAGACACTAGAGCCTGCAGTTCACTCACTCGCCTAGCAGAGGTGAGAGCTACCAGAAATAAAGTTTTCCAGGAGAGAAAAACGGAGAGGGCAGGTAGCCATAGGTTCAAAAGGCAGACAAGTAAGCCGCTGTAATACCACATTCAGATCCCACTCAGGGGCCGGTGGACGCAAAGGAGGCTTAAGCAGAAGGAGGCCTCTGAGGAAACGAGCCACCAAAGGGTGGTTGGAAAGAGGCCTGCCGTCCACCGGCGAGTGGTGAGCAGAGAGAGCACTCAGGTGAACTCTGACAGAGTTAGACTTAAGGCCCAGATTGGAGAGGTAAAGCAAATATAGCAACACCACCGCTACCAAGCACGAGAAAGGATTCTCGTTGAGCTGAGCACACCAGGTGGAGAATCTACGCCACTTAAGAGCGTA
The DNA here is from genome assembly GCA_033557465.1 of Ichthyophis bannanicus. Taxonomy (NCBI): domain Eukaryota; kingdom Metazoa; phylum Chordata; class Amphibia; order Gymnophiona; family Ichthyophiidae; genus Ichthyophis; species Ichthyophis bannanicus. The sequence goes on from CM066044.1 coordinate 255,218,983, forward strand.
GAATTTCCTGGTGGATTGCCGTCTAGAAGCTAAGATGACATCTTCCACCTCTCGAGGCAGCAGTAGGGGAGCCAGGACTACACTTTCAGCACCCAGGCCATCAGATGTAGGGACTGGAGGTTGGGGTGCAAGAGAGTCCCCTGATCCTGAGACAGGAGATCGGGTTGAAACCCCAGAGGCAGAGGGGTGTCCACCGCTAGCTGTAGCAGAAGCGGGAACCACGGTTGCCTCGGCCACTTGGGGGCAATGAGAATCAATGAAGCCCCGTCCTTGAGGACTTTGAACAGCGTTCTGGACACTAGTGGTGTGGGAGGAAACGCATACAGTAGGCCTGTGGACCACGAGATTAGAAACGCATCCGCTGCTACTCTGAAGGGATGCGGTTGTCTGGAGCAAAATCTCGGGACTTGCCAGTTCAGAGGACTGGCAAAAAGATCCATGGTGGGGAGTCCCCACCTGAGAAAGATCTGCTGAACCACCAATGGGTTCAATCTCCATTCGTGTGGTTGCAGGATCCTGCTCAATTTGTCTGCCAGGTAATTTTCCTGACCTGGGAGGTAGACAGTCTTGAGAAGGATCCCGTGATTGACAGCACAAGAGCACAGCCGTTGAGCTTCCTGACAAAGAAGGTAGGAGCCTGTGCCTCCTTGTTTGTTCACATAGAACATGGCAACTTGATTGTCCGTCTGAACCAGTAGAGACTGGTGAGAGGTGAGGTGGGAGAAGGCTCTCAGAGCTAGGTGTATCGCCCGTAGCTCCAGGAAGTTTATCTGTTGAGAAGCCTCCCAAGGGGTCCAGAGGCCCTGAGTACATGTCCCTTGGCAATGTGCTCCCCAACCGAGAAGAGAAGCATCTGTTGTGAGCACTTGAGAAGGAGGAGGGGATTGAAAATCCACTCCGAGCACCAGATTCGGAAGATGAAGCCACCAATGCAGAGAGGAGACCAGTAGGTCGGACATCGTTATTGAGTCCGCCAGGCTCCCTGTGGCCTGAAGCCATTGAGTGCGAAGGCACCACTGAGCAGGCAGCATGTGCAGGCGGGCATTGGGGGTGACATGAACCGTGGAAGCCATATGGCCGAGTAGCCTCAGGAATTGCCTGGCAGAGACCAGGGAATTGCTGCGAAACTGGCTGGCCAGATCCATTAGCCTGTGGGCCCTGTCCAGAGGCAGAAAAGCCTTCGCTTGAAGAGTGTCGAGCCTGGCCCCTATGAACTCCAGGTTCTGGGACGGGAGCAAAGTGGACTTTTCGAAGTTGATGACAAACCGCAAGTGCTGAAGCAGAGCCACAGTGCGAAGGGTGGCCTGGTTGGCCTCTTGGGAAGATTGTCCCCTTATGAGCCTGTCGTCCAGGTACGGAAAAACAAAAAGACCCTGAAGCCTCAGGTAGGCCGCCACCACTGCCAGGCACTTGGTGAACACCCTGGGAGCGGATGACAGGCCAAAGGGCAGTACTCTGTACTGATAGTGGTTTCCTCCCACAACAAACCTGAGATATTGTCTGTGGTCTGGATGAATAAGGATGTGAGTATACACATCCTTTAGATCTAAGGAGCATAGCCAGTCTCCCTGCTGGAGGAAGGGCAGCAGGATTCCAAGGGTAAGCATCTTGAACTTTTCCCTCTCCAGGAACTTGTTGAGGTTTCGCAAGTCTAGGATGGGTCTGAGGCCTCCTGTTCTTTTTGGTACCAGAAAGTACCTGGAATAAAAGCCTTGACCTCTCAGGTGGTGGGGCACCGGTTCCACAGCCTGATCCTTTAGCAGACCTGTCAACTGCTGAAGGAGTAGGTCCCTGTGCAGAGGAGGTCTTGGAGGCTCCCCTGGAAAGTAGGAGGGAGGTACCTGGTGAAAATGGAGAAGACAGCCCTTTTGGACTATATGAAGCACCCAGGTATCGGATGTGACGGCTGACCACCTGTGGGCAAAGTGGACCAGCCAGCCTCTTGTGCTGAGAGAAGCCAGCTGAGGAGAAGAGGCTATGCTGTTTGAGACAAAAACTCCCACCCTGCTGAGCAGGGGCCGGTGTTGGTGGCTTGGGGGCCTTCTGCCTACGGGGCCCTTGACCCTGCCCCTTGGCCTGCTGAACCTGTTGGGGAGCTGCAGAGGCCTGATAATGAGGATATTGTTTGTAGGCAGATGACTTCCTCGGGTAAAAAGTCTTTTTTCCCGAGCCCTTCTTTTTCTGAGAAGGGGCAGAGGTTTTCCTGGAAAGCCTAGTCCTGGTCAGAATCTCGGTCTCGAGTTCTGCAGCCTTTTCAGCCATGCGCTTGCCAAAGAGGTTTTCACCTCGGCAGGGGACATCAACCAAGGGGTCCTGGACCCATGGCTCGAGGTCGGATGACTGTAGCCAAGCCTGTCGGCGGGCACCGATGCCGGCCCCAGCTACTCGGGCCGAAGCCGAGTCCGATGAGTGTCGGGTGACTCTTCATCCTCCGTCTCCCAGCCCGATTCCTCGGAGGAGGAATCGAGCGGCTCCGGTCGGGCGGGCACCGATGCCCTCCGCCCCGACGACGAGGGTATCGGCGTCGACGACCTCGGCCCCGAACGGGAGGTCGAGGGAGACCATGGCCGAGGATCAACTCAAGCCCGCATGGACTCGAGGATCGGCTCGGCCTCCGGGGTCGACTTGGACGTCGAGGTCCTGGTGGTTGGGGCAGATGCACCGGTGAGACCGGCGATCAATGCCCGCTGCTGTTCCATGAAGGCAGCGAAGCTGCTCTCCAAGGCTGTCAACCTGAGTCCGAGCTCAGGAGACCCAGCAGCCGCCGACTCGGGCCCCACGTCGGCTCCCTCGGAGGAGAGTCAACGAGGACAACAGCACTTACGTGTCCAGGAGACTCCATCTCGACACGAGGATGCTTGGCAGGCCTCTCCAACTCCGAAGACCCGGGACGTCTATCGGGGCTATGCGACCTGGCCCTCGAGGAACCAGGAGCGTCCACCGACGCCGCCCTCGCGGGTTTCTTCTTCCTGCGATGCTCCTGCGAAGGAGACCCCGACGCTGCTCGGGGCCGGAGTCCCGAGACGTCGAGGCCTCTGACGAGGTCTGGGCCCGGCCGGACGCGGAGTCAGAAAAAATTCTATCCCTCTGGTGCTGCCGACTCCTCAACCCCTTCGAGGACATTTTGCCACACGGACCACAGATCATCGGGTCATGATCGGGTCCGAGGCAACGGAGGCAGCAGTCATGTGTGTCGGTAAGAGACATAAGTTTCTTACACCGATCACATTTCTTAAACCCCCTGGCAGCCATCGGGGGAAAAAGGGCCCCTGCTAGGTCAAAAGAACGGTCTGCCAAGGAAAAAAGAAAAAAGGCGCGAACGCCAGTCACAAAGGACGAAAACCGAAAAAGAGAGAAAAGGACCCGATACCGGCGTATCAGTCCGAGCGGGAAAAGGATCCGACGTCGAACCGGAGAAAAAAGAGAAAAACAGGGAAAATCAACTTTTTCCTCGGGGAAAAACGAACTACGTCCGTCAGGCTCCGCGGAAAAAAAGAAGACTGAGCAAGATGGCACCCTTGGGCGGGAAGAGGACCGCGCATGCGCGCTGCAATTCCCAAAAGCTTTCTTTGAAAGCTGGGGAAATGCTCCGCACGAGGCTTCCGTCGGCGCCAACGTCACCCATATGTGAGGACTGACTTCCTGCTTGGTCCTGGAGAATTTGTATAGTGCTACGAAGCGTACTTAGCGCTGTACAGACACATGGCAAGAGACAGTCCCTGCTTATCAGAGCTTACAATCTAGTCAAGACAAACAGCAGCTAGGGAGTAGGATGTGTCTAAGTAAGTGGTTCCCAAGCCAGTCAGGTTTTCTGGATATCCACAATGAATATGCATGAGATGGACCTGCATACAATGGAAGCAATGCATGCAGATCTATCGCATGCATATTCATTGTGGAGACCCTGAAAACCTGACTGGCCTGGGGGTATCCAAGGAATGGGTTGGGAACAACTGGTCTAGGGGAATAGTAAGGAAACAGAGTTTGAGAACAGAAGACTAAGCAGATCAGGATCCAAATGAAGCTTCGAAGAGGTAAGATTTTAGTCTCAATTTGAAAAGGGCAAGAGATGAAGCTTGACATATCGACTCAGGTAGTTTGTTCCAGACATAAGGAGCAGCAAGGTGGAACGATCAAAATCTACAGTTGGCAGTGGAAGAGAAGGGCACAGATAGAAGAGAGAGCAGTATATCCTCTGGAACAGCATTTCTGTTTCAACATTTTTATTGAATTTTATACAAATTGAGAAAAGAAATAAAAGGAACGAAGTACAATTCACAAATCAGAAAAGCATAGTTACTCACCTGTAACAGGTGATCTCCGGGAACAGCAGGAATTTAGTCCTCACATATGGGTATCGTCGGTACCGACGGAGCCTGCGCAGGAACGATCCCCAGCGTCCAATAAGAAAGCTTTTGGGAGCATCCCACAGCGCCTGCGTGCTGCCTTCCCGCCTTTCCCCACTGCCTCTCTCCAGTTGAGTTTTAAAGCTGAGACAAAGAGAGGGAAAGGGAAAGAGATAAATAGAGAGATACAACTCCTAGGGGAAGTGGGTGGGTTGTGAGGACTAAATTCCTGCTGTTCCCGGAGATCACCTGTTACAGGTGAGTAACTATGCTATCTCCAGGAACAAGCAGGAATGTAGTCTTCACATATGGGGACTCCCTAGCTTTAGATGCCAGGGAGAGACCCCAGAAGTTATGCGTCCCTGAGAAGGGCTCCACCTCCCCCCATGGATCTCTGGCATCCTACCAGGGATGGTGGGTAGGAGTTGATTAGGTATGGAACAGGTGTTGGAGAACAGCCTGACCAAACAAGGCATCCCGGCGGGAGTCCTTGTCCAAGCAGTAATGGGCTGTGAAGGTATGAACTGAGGCCCAGGTGGCTGCTCGACAGATGTCATCGATAGACACCAGAGTGCAGATGAGCCATTGAAGCTGCCATGGCTCTCACATTGTGAGCTGTGACATGGCCCTCCAGTGGAAGATTCTTACTCTGATAGGCAAAGGAAATACACTGAGCAATCCAGTTAGATAGTGTTCTCTTGGAGACTGGAAGTCCCAAATGAGAAGGATCAAAAGCAACAAAGAGTTGAGAGGACTTTCTATGTTGCTGTGTTCTTTGCAAGTAAAAGGCTAAAGCTCTTTTACAGTCCAAAGTATAAAGGTTCCTTTCTGCATTTGATGCATGAGGCCTTGGAAAGAACACAGGTAGGTAGACCACTTGGTTTAGATGAAAGGGCGAGACCACCTTTGGCATAAAGCGTGGATGAGTCCTAAGGACTACCTTGTCATGATGGAATCTTGTATAAGGTGGATCAGCTACTAAAGCTTGCAACTCACTGATGCGACGTGCTGATGTGATTGCAATGAGAAAGATAACCTTCCAAGAAAGGAATTTCAAGGAGGTAGTAGCTAAGGGTTCGAAAGGTGGCTTCATGAGCTGACCAAGAACCAAATTTAAATCCCATGCCACAGGAGGTGGCTTAATGGGAGGCTTAGTTAGCAGAAGGCCTCTCATAAATCTTGCTATAAGAGGATGGGAGGAAATAGGTTGTCCATTTAGGGGCTTGAAGGAAGCTGCAATGGCACTCAAATGGACCCAGACTGAGTTAGTCTTAAGTCCTGCATTGGATAAATGAAGGAGATACTCCAGTAATGATTCTAGAGGTATGGCAATGGGGTTAAGACCCTTCTGCGAACACCATATGGTAAACCTTTTCCACTTGAAAGCATAAGAGCGTCTTGTGGACGGCTTCCTGGGAGCATAAAGGATATCCTTTATTTGCTGAGGGAGGTTAAGATCAAGAAGATCTAGGCCTTCAGCAACCAAGCCATCAGATGTAGAGACTGGGGATTGGGATGCCATAACATTCCGTCCTCCTGAGATAGGAGATCTGGAGCAGACCCTAACCCCAGGGAGGGAGCTTGAGAGAGATGTAGAAGCAGAGGGTACCACACTTGCCATGGCCAATGTGGAGCTATGAGAATCATACGGCCTCTGTCTCTCTGAAGCTTGAACAGAGTTTTGGGAATTAGGGGAATGGGTGGAAAGGCATACAGGAAGTCTTGACCCCAGTAAAGGAGGAAAGCATCCCTGGCCTGAGCCCCCTGAGCCGGAATTCTGGAACAGAACCGGGGAAGTTTGGCATTCCACGGACTTGCAAAGAGGTCTATGTCCGGGGTTCCCCAAATTTGAAAAATCTTGGCCACCTGGTCTGCATGCAGAGACCACTCGTGTCGAAGCAGAACTCGACTGAGTCTGTCTGCCCAAGTTTTGTATGCCTGGAAGATACACTGCCAGGAGATGAATCTGATGCTCTCTGGTGAAGGCTGTGATAAGGAAGCTTATCATAGCTCAGGAAGGAGCTATAGTAAAGGTGAAGTGACTCTGAACAAGCAACCTGTCAGTTCTGGTAGAAAGAAGAAAACAGAATTTTTCCATAAAAGACTACCAGTCCCAGAATGCACCTGGTTTCCAACAGCCATTAGAGGAGCTGAAGTGGGGAAACGTGTGTTCAATCAGGAGGGCTATGAGGTAATCCCCAAGCACTCATCTCAAAGGGCAGGGCCTGATTCAGCACAGCTGCGCTGTGCTAGGGTGGAGCACTCATCTAAGCAGAATAAAGGTAGAGTTTATTCTACAGAGAATCATCCTCAGTTTCATCTTGGACATCCTCAGCTTGGATATCTTCATGATCTTGGACAGCTTCATCATCTGGAGGATCATCAGAAGCAGAAGCCAGAGCGGACGGACAGAGAGGGCAAGAAACCCTTTGGAAGAAAGAAGAGAAAAGCTTTTGGGAGGTCTAAAGGAGTCCAGAGCAGTACGTATACTGGAAGGCATTCCAAAGGCAAGCTTACACCATTGGACTGGGGAAAGCCAGAGGAATGGTGCTGCAGAGCTAGGAATCTCCAGATGGTACCTGTGAGGGAGACGGCTGCACGTGGAAGGGACCCTAAGACCCGTGCCAGAAGGTATGTGAAGAGAGATCCAGTGTCCAGGGATCTGGATTGGAAGGCTGGACATAAGAACTGGACTACATACTGGCCAGGCTATTTAGAGAGGAACTCTAACAGCAATGGAAGCTCAGGTATGAACACTGATCTATGCCCTAGCTATATCCTTGAAAGACAGCAGGGAAACAAGTATTCTCCTGAGAGTGCTCCATTGAGAAATTCCTCTGTGCCAATCCATGATATTGAACCCATGATTGTTGAAGAAGGGGGAGAGGTAGATACAGGCTGTGAATACATGGATTGCTCTCTGTCTAAACTCCTTTGGTAATTTACTGTTACAAAGTACAACAACAATCACAAAGAAATACAAACGTGTTCTTTAATCTACTCAGAAAAGCTCCTGAGTAGGATTTGAGCCACGCAGTAGAAAGCAAGCCAGCTAAGGGGTTTCAGCTGGGTAACTGCTAGCAATTGAGCCTTACCTAATTGCTTGTGAGCTCTGAGGAAATCACTTCTGAGTCTATGTGTGAAGATATAAGAAGTTAACCTGAAAAGAACAGTTTTTCCCTACTTTGTGGGTTTTGTTTGTTGATTAAAGCACTGCTAAGAAAATATTAGCTAGAGCCTACAGGAAAGACCATTCTGTTACCATCCTGGTCTTTATTCTTTACTTTGATTGCCTAACCAGTTCAGCTGTTGTTTTCCTGATTTTGTTTTTCTAAGTTTAACACTGAAAGCAAGTATCCTGTTTTATTGTGCTACCAAGCATATCTGTGTTGGGAGAAATAACCCCATAAATAAATATCTTATTGGCTTTACACTCAAGCACAACTAATTATTGTGAATGGCTGTCTGGTGTGAATGGACTACATTTCCCACAATCCCTTGCAAATCATATTAATATATGCCTTTGCCAAGACTGTGAACATTCTCACCCAGGCACCCGTCTGACAAGGTCCATAGTCGCAAAGCTTTGTTGCAAAGCGACAGAGAGCCTGTTCCCCCCTGCTTGTTCACGTAGAAGATGGCCACTTGATTGTCGGTATGAATGAGGACTGTCTTGTAGCTGAGCAGGGTGTAGAACACTCGAAGAGCAAGGAAGATTGCTCTGAGCTCCAAGAGATTGATATGTAGATGAGTCTCCTGTGGAGACCAGGTGCCTTGGGTGGAGAGGTCTTGCAGATGAGCTCCCCAACCCATCAGAAAAGCATCTGTTGTGAGAGTTGCTTGGGGTAAGGGTTGTTGAAAAGGGGACCCCAGCAAAAGATTTTGAGTGGACTTCCACCACTGGAGGGACAAAATAAGGCGACTTGTGTTTGCTATTTTGTCTGACAGGCATCCTGATGCCTGGGTCCATTGAGTGGATAAAGTCCACTGGGCTGCCCTCATATGGAGGCGAGCATAGGGAACCACATGCACAGTAGATGCCATGTGGTCTAGTAGTTGTAGCATTTCTCGGGCAGTGAGATAAGGCTTTAGCACTGCTTGAGAAGCTAACTGCACCATGCGAAGGCAACAGGGCTGGGGGAGATAGGCCCTTGCCCTTCTGGTATCCAGCAAAGCTCCAATGAACTCTAAAGACTGAATGGGAGTTAGACCGGATTTTGGGATGTTTATTACCAGACCCAAATACTGAAGGATACGCATTGTGCAGGATAGAGAAGTCCTGGCCTCTGACTCTGTTCCCTAAAGTGCGGAGAAATGCTGCTACCACAGCCATGCATTTCGTGAACACCCTTGGTGCTGAGGCCAGGCCTAAAGGAAGCACCCTGTATTGGTAGTGCTTTCCTTGAAAAAGGAACCGAAGGAACCTTCTGTGAGTTGGATGGATGAGAACATGGGTGTATGCATCCTTCAGATCTAGAGAACAAAAGCCAATCCTGACTCTGAAGGTATGGCAGCAGAGTTCCGAGAGAAATCATCTTGAATTTCTCTTTGACAAGGAATTTGTTCAATTCTCTGAGGTCCAAGATAGGTCTGTATCCCCGTTTTCTTTGGGATAAGGAAATAGGGGGAGTAAAAGCCTGTACCCTGCTGATGGATGGGTACTTCTTCTATTGCCCCTTGGGCAAGAAGCATAGTGACCTCCTGACCTAACAGGTTGATGAAAGAGGTCGGAGAATTGAACTGCCTTATCATTGTGGGAGGGGGCATGCTCGAAAAAGAGTAGTTACTCACCTGTAACAGGTGTTCTCCAGGAGCAGCAGGAATCAGTCCTCACATATGGGTGACATCGATGTCGGAGTCCCTGCGGAGCATTTCCCCAGCTTTCTATGAAAGCCTTTGGGAATACTGCACGCATGCGCAGTCCCCTTCCCGCCTAAAGGTGCCATCTTGCTCAGTCAAATGACATAGCTAAAAAACAGCACACAAAAATGTAAAATAAACTATGTACAACTGCAACTCCCAGGGGAAGAGGGAGGGTTGTGAGGACTGATTCCTGCTGCTCCTGGATAACACCTGTTACAGGTGAGTAACTACTCTTTCTCCAGGACCAAGCAGGAAGTCAGTCCTCACATATGGGTGACTCCCTAGCTCTAGGCTACCAAGGAACCCAGGCTGAAAAAGAGAACTCCCTCTAGTCCCAGCATCAAAGAAAGGCTTTTCACTGAAAGAACCTCCACCGGCAGCCCAACGGAGGGCTGGAGTTGCCTATACCTCAAAGAGATTCTGGAGTACTGCCTGGCCAAAAGCACTCTCCCTACGGGACTCCCTCTCCAGGCAGCAATGAGCTGCAAAGGTCCCGCTTGAAGACCAAGTTGCAGCCCTGCATATGTCTGCCAACGGTACAGAGCGGAGATGAGCTACTGAGGCAGCCATTGCCCTGACACGATGGGACGTGACCCCGACCCTGCAAGGGAAGGTCAGCCACCCTGTAAGCCCAGGTGATACAATCAGCCACCCATATGGACAAGATACGCTTGGACACAGCTAACCATAAATTATTAGGGTCAAAAGAGATGAAGAGCTGAGTAGCCCTTCTATGTCCCTGCGTACGGACAAGGTAGAAGGATAAGGCCCTTCTACAGTCCAGGGTATGGAGGACCGCTTCAGCCTGGCTTGCATGAGGCCTAGGGAAGAATGTTGGAAGAACCACCTCCTGGTTGAGGTGGAAAGAGGAGACAACTTTAGGGAAGAACTTTGGATGAGTCCTAAGGACTACCCTGTTCCTATAGAAGCGGGTGTAAGGCCTGTCACAGACCAGGGCCTGAAGCTCACTCACCCGTCTAGCCGAGGTTAAGACTACCAGGAAGAGTGTCTTCCAGGAAAGAAAACGGAGAGGACAAGTAGCCATCGGCTCAAAAGGTGGGCGAGTCAGTTGCTGCAAGACCACATTCAACTCCCACTCAGGAGCTGGAGGACGGACAGGAGGCTTGAGCAAGAGCAAACCTCTGAGGAACCGGGACACCAAGGGGTGAACCGATAGAGAGTGTCCTTCCACCAGTGAGTGGTGAGCTGCTAGAGCTGAGAGGTGGACCCGAACAGAATTGGACTTAAGGCCCTGATTGGATAAGTGCAGCAGGTACTGAAGCACCACTGGTACAGCACAGGAAAGGATCTTCTGTACGCAGCTGACACCACACAGCAAACCTCTTCCACTTCAGGGCATAGGTTTTCCTAGTGGACTGCTTCCTAGAGGCCAGGACGACCTCTTCAACCTCAGGAGGTAGGCCCCAAGGAGCCAAAACTACCCTTGCAGCTTCCAGGCCATCAAATTGAGAGATCTGAGATTGGGGTGCAGAAGAGACCCCTGGTCCTGAGAGAGGAGGTTGGGCTGCAACCCTAGAGGTAGTGTAGTGTCCACTGCTAGTTGAAGCAGAAGTGGGAACCAAGGTTGCCTCGGCCACCTGGGGGCTACCAGAAGGACCGAGGCCTGGTCCTTTAGAATCTTGAACAGGGTTCGGGCCACCAGAGGCGTGGGAGGAAACGCATATAGGAGGCCCTGGGCCCAGGAAATCAGAAAAGCATCTGCTGCTAGTCTCAGAGGATGCGGTTGCCTGGAGCAGAACCTGGGCAGCTGTCTGTTCAGGGGACTGGCAAAGAGATCTATGGATGGAAGTCCCCATCTCAGGAAGATCTTCTGAGCTACCAAGGGATGGAGCTGCCACTCGTGGGGCTGCAGAATCCTGCTCAACCTGTCTGCCAGGTAATTTTCCTGGCCAGGGAGATAAACCGCCTTGAGCAACATATTGTGCCTGAGCGCAAACAAGCAACGGTCCTGCGCCTCCTGACAAAGGAGCCTGGACCCAGTGCCTCCCTGTTTGTTCACATAAAACATGGCCACCTGGTTGTCTGTTTGCACTAAAACAGACTGGTGAGCCAGGGTTTGAGAGGAAGTCTTGAGGGCTAAGCGAATAGCTCGAAGTTCCAGGAGATTGATCTGCTGCTGGACCTCCCAGGGAGACCACAGACCCTGGGTGCACCCCAGCCCTGTAGGGAGGCATCGGTGGTCAATATCACTGTGGACCCAGGTGGCTGAAAAGGCATCCTTTTCAGTAAGTTGGGGGGATGCAGCCACCAACGTAGGGAGTGCAGGAATGGTCTGGACACCCTTACTCTGTCGCTGAGGCTCCCTGTGGCCTGCGACCACTGAGTTCGGAGGCACCATTGCGCAGGCCTCATATGAAGCCTGGCATTGGGAGTCACATGTACTGTCGAAGCCATGTGTCCGAGAAGCCTCAGGCAGAGCCTGGCGGAGACCAGTGACCTGCTGAGAAACTGGTTTGCCAAGGTCATTAGTCTTTGGGCTCTGTCCTCTGGCAAGAAAGCCTTCGCCTGCAGAGAGTCTAGCCTTGCCCCTATGAACTCCAGGTTTTGGGAGGGGAGCAAAGTGGACTTTGCGAAGTTTATGACAAACCCCAGATGTTGGAATAGAGAAATTGTTCAGAGGGTGGCTTGCCTGGCCTCTTGGCACGTCTGACCCCTGATGAGCCAGTCGTCCAGATAGGGGAAGACAAAGATACCTTGATTCCTCAAGTAGGCCGCCACCACTGCTAGGCGTTTGGTAAAGACCCTGGGGGCGGAGGTGAGGCCAAAGGGCAGCACTCTGTACTGATAATGGTTTCCTCCCACAATGAACCTGAGGTACTTTCTGTGGTCTGGATGAATGAGGATGTGAGTTGTGGTGGCGCAGAAGAGAAAGAGCCTGGGAAAGAAGGGAGAAATCAGGCATTTTTCCCAGAGAAGAGAAACAAAACCAGAAGTTCAGGGGTTAAAACTCCTGGTTTAGAAAAAAAACTTCTCACAGAATACTTGTTGTCAAGGGACACGCCCTAGCTCCCTAGTTACCAGCCCTGCTCACAAGGGACAGCTAGGGGAGGAGCTAGCAAGTAGGAAAGGGGAAATACAGATTATAAACGCCAGGAATCTGGAGAGAGGGGAAACGGACAAAGAGCAGCAAGAACAGCAGAGGAAAGACAAGCAGGACGTGCAGGAAGTGCAGAGAACTCGAGGAGTCCGGAAAGTGCAGGACGTGCTCAGAGTGCAGGTGTGAGGTACACTGCAGGAGAAAGCAGCCTTAGAGGAAGGTGCTTTGGGAGCCTGACTTCCAGTGAAGGAGAATCTTCTTCTGAGAGAGAGAGAGAGAAGAAGGAGGAGTTCCAGTTCTGAGTCCAATGCTGAGGTGAATGGGTCTGAGAGTCCTAGAAGGGAAAGAGGCTCTAGGAGCTCAGCAGAATTACCCAAGAGAGGCTTGCAGAGAGTGAAGGAAGCTTCACCCAAAGCTCCGTGGAGAAAGACAAAACCAGACAGAGGTTTTAAAGCTTATCCAGGGGAATTTCCAAGCCATGTGAGTAACCTGAAACATGCTCCAAAGGTTTATATGGAAACAGAGCAGTTAGCTGTAGAGCCGGCTAAATCCTTATTTCCTCCGACTAAAGTGAGCAGTGTTAAACCCTCTAACAAACTTGTGAAAGTTAAGGAATTACCTAAAAGTAAAGACATCTCTCAGAGGAGAGGAGAATCTGCTTTAAATAAGGTTTTACAAATCTTAAAAAGTTTAAAGCAAGACAATTCTGAATTCATGAATAATGCTTCTCTAGCAAACTCAGATGTTGAGAGCATGGAATTTGAATCTTCTATGATACAGGAACCTGACCCTGTTGAAGAAATGGAATGTTCTTTAGTCTCTAGGAAGTAGCTGAAAGCTAGAGTGTGTTACAAGGCTAGCAGCCGTTTCAAAGACGCAGAGCTGAGAAGAATATGCTAATTAGGAGAGCCGTGATTCTGTAAGCTTAACCCTTTCTTTGAAAGACTGCTTGTACAAAGTATAGAGCCTGGCAGATAGCAGGTGAAGAAACCATTGTATGTGAGAAGAGAGAAAACAGTGTGCAGTTGAAGTTTTACTTTGTGGGCTTACTTGAACCTGTACATGTTTTAAAAGTCACATTCTGGAGAAGAAGGTTTTTGCACCAAAGTTCTTTTGCTATGATTTTGGTATGAAGAAATACTTTGTTTAAGTTTGCTGATAAGCTGAATACAAAGCCTTTTACCTTGTTGTTTTTCTCTGGAAGTTTCCATACCTTATGTTGATATTTGGAACTGTTTAAGAAGTTCCTCTGGCCTAAAGAAATAATAAAAATCCTGCGTGCCTATTTTCCCTCTTGGCTGAAGTTATTTCAACTACACAACTACAACTATAGGCATGTTTCAAAATAAATAGAGACTATCATCATTCCCAGCACCTAGGCAATAGCCTAGGGTAAAGGGCGTGGTGACAGAGTGTACACATCCTTTAGATCTAAAGAGCATAGCCAATCTCCCTGCTGGAGGTAGGGCAGAAGTGTTCCAAGAGTAAGCATCTTGAACTTTTCCTTCTGTAAGAACTTGTTGAGATTTCTGAGGTCGAGAATAGGCCTGAGATCCCCTGTTCTCTTTGGTACTAGGAAGTACCTGGAGTAGAAACCGTGACCTTGCAGGTGGGGAGGCACAGGCTCCACCGCCTGGTCTCGTAACAGACCCTGGAGCGCCTGTAGGAGGAGGGCTGTATGGAGAGGAGGCCTTGGAGGCTCTCCTGGAAAATAGGGAGGCGGCAACTGATGAAAATGAAGCAAGTAGCCCTTGTGGACTATGCTTAAGACCCAGTTGTCCTCTGTAATGAGTGGCCACCGGTGGGCAAACAGGGTTAGATGACCTCCTGTGCAGGGATGGGACAGCAGAGACGGAGAGGCTATGCCTTGGGAGTCAAAAAACCCCACCCTACTGAGTGGGAGCAGGAGCGGGAGACTTGGGGGTCTTCTGCCTACGGGGCCCAGGTCCCTGCCCCTTGGCCTGCTGACCCTGTGGGGGAGCGGGGGAAGCCTGGTAAGGTGGGAACTGTTTGTAGGCAGTCGCCTTCCTCGGGTAAAAGGACTTTTTACCCGAGCCCTTCTTCTTGTGTGAAGGGGCAGAAGTCTTTCGAGAAAGCCTTGTCCTCGTAAGGTGCTCAGTCTCGAGCTCAGCAGCATTCTCGGCCATGGGCTTGCCAAAAAGGTTCTCACCTCGGCAAGGGACATCGACCAACTTGTCCTGAACCCATGGCTCGAGGTCCGATGACTGCAGCCATGCCTGGCGTCAAGCCGCAATGCCGGCAGCCGCAACACAGGCCGAGGCCTCGAAGCATCGTAGGCCGCTCGGGACATGAACTTAGAGCATTCCCGGATCCCCAAAGAGAAGGACTTGAACCTCTGCAAAGGTTCCCCGGAGAGACCACCAGAGAACCCGGCAAGCTCCATTGCCAGGTCCCGCAAGTACATGCCCATGTACAGCTGGTAAGACTGGACACGGCAAGCAAGCATCGAGCCCTGGAAGCACTTTCTACCGAACGCATTCAGTTTCCGGGCCTCCCTGCCAGGGGGCACCGCGGTGTGCATCTTCTGACTTTTCAGACGATGCATGGCTGATTCCACCACCATGGAATGGTGCGGTAGCTGCGCCTTTTGAAACCCAGTGTTCTTACGGAGTCGATAAATGGAATCGACCCGCTTGCTCAGAACCGGCGCCGAGGCCGGTGCCTCCCACATCTGGAAGAGGAGCCGTTCCAGCATCGGAGGAACCGGCACAGTAAAGGCCTCCTTTGGAGGAGAGAGTCATACTGGAGGGCCTCGAGCTCTTCGGCTCAAGGCTCCTCCACAGGACCCGCCGGGATCGCCAAAGCAGAGGCCATATCCCGCACGAACTCCGAGAACCCGGTGTCCTCCGGAGGGGACCTACTCCGGGGCTCAGACTGTGGTGAGTCCAACGGGACGCAACGAGTCTTGAAGGTATTGGGGGACTCCTCATCCTCCGTCTCCCAGGCGGAATCGTCCGAAGAGGAGTCGGGTTCTGACCGCGCAGGGCCCGGCAGCACCCGCCCCAAAGCCGAAGGCACCGGCGTCGACACCCTCGGTCCCGACCGGGAGGTCGAGGGTGACCGCGACCGAGGACGACCTCGAGCCTTCATGGTCTCGAGTATCGGCTCGGTCTCCGGGGTCGACTTCGACGTCGATGTCCCGGTGGTCGGGGCAGATGCGCCAGCAAGGCTGGCCATCAGCACCCGCTGCTGATCCATGAAGGTAGACAGTCTGCACTCCAAAGCTGTCAGCCTGAGACCCAGCTCAGGAGACTCAGCAGCTACCGACTCGGGCCCCGGCAGCGCCAAGCCCGACGTCGACTCGAAGTCCTCAAGGACAACAGGACTTACGTGTCCAGCAGACTCCGGCTCCACCCGAGGTACTTTTGACGGCTTCTCCTGTTCCACGGCAGTCGGGGGTCCGAGACCTAGCCCTCGAGGAGCCAGGGACATCCTCCGACACCATCCTCGCAAGCCGCTTCTTCCTCTTTTGCTCCCGCTCGGGGGACCCCCTCTCCAAGGAACCCCGATGATGCTCGGGGTCAGACTCCCGAGACGTCCAGGCCTCAGACGAGGTCCGGGCCCAGCCGGAGGCCGAATCAGAGAAAAGCCTTTCCTTTTGGTGCTGACGACTTCGAAGTGCCTTAGTGGACATTTTTCCACACGGTCCACAGATCTTAGGATCATGATCAGGACCGAGGCACCGAAGGCAGCAGTCGTGAGTGTCGGTGAGAGACATTAGTTTCTTACACCGATCACACTTTTTATAACCACTGGAAGCCATCGGGGAAAAAAAAAAAAAAAAAGAGTCCCCGCGAGATCAAAGGACCGGCCTTCCAGGGAAAAGGAAAAAAAGGGCGCGAACGCTAGCCATGAAGGGCAAAAACCGAAAAAAGAAGATCGGATTCGATACCGGTGTACCGAACCCGGCGAGAAGGGGAACCGGCGTCGAACCGGAGAAAAATCCCATGAAGAATCGCAAGCAATTAACGAAAAAATCTAACTATTTTCTGGGTGAACGAGGACACACGTCCGAAGGGCTCCACGGAAAAAGAGAGACTGAGCAAGATGGCACCTTTAGGCGGGAAGGGGACCGCGCATGTGTGCAGTATTCCCAAAGGCTTTCATAGAAAGCTGGGGAAATGCTCCGCAGGGGCTCCATCGACATCACCCATATGTGAGGACTGACTTCCTGCTTGGTCCTGGAGAAATGAAGCTTGTACCCCTCTTTTATGATGGAGAGTGTCCAATGCTCTGCTGTTATCTGCCCCCATCTGGGGGCAAAGTGACGCAACCTTCCTGGAATGGTGGAAGGCTCTGGTCCAATGAGAGCCAGGAAGGCTACGTTCTCTAGCTGAAAGTCAAAGGCCTTGCGGAGGCTGAGACTGCTGGGACGGCTGAAGCTTAGCAGCCTTTGCTTTTCTTTGTTTGGGTGGTTGCTGACCTTTTCTGACAAGCTGACCTGCAGAACACCCCTGCTGAGAATAAGAAGGATAATATCTTTTCTTTTTAGAAAAGAATGATTTCTTGAAAGGTTTCTTTCTTGCAGGATCAGCTGTGGACTTGGATAATCTATCCAAGATGGAGTTGTCAGCATCCAACTCATTGGCCTTTTCCTGCCAATCTTTACCAAACAGGTTCTCACCAGTACAAGGAATATTTCCCAGTTTGTCTTGTACCCACAGCTCCAGATCAGATGCCTGGAGCCAAGCAATTCTACGTGCACCTATGGCAATGGCAGAGGTTCTGCTTATGCACTCAAAACAGTCAAAAGCTGCACAGTTGACAAATTTAGAAACATCTTGGGCATGTTTGACCAATGTGAGAAAATCCTGCCTTCTATCCTCAGGAAGAAGAGGACTCAAAGCCTCTAAATCACCTGTGACTTCCTTCAGGAACATTCCCATTATATAGACTATAGGAGCTGATCCTGGCAGAAAGCATGGAAGCTTGGAAGACACGATGTCCAAAAGCATCCAAAGTTCTGCACTCATGTCCTGGAGGATTAGAGGCATGCCTCTTTGCACTCTTGATCCTTCTCATAGCTGATTCCACTACAATACTGTGGTGAGGAAGCTGAGTTTCCTGGAAACCAGGACAAGGAGGGACTCGATACAGAGTATCCAGTCTACGAGAATGAGGAGAGGTGGTAAAAGGTGTCTCCCACATACTTAGCATAAGATCATTCAAGATCTCAAGGATGGGCAAGGTAGCTGCCTCCTTAGGAGTTTTAGGATATTGTAAAATTTCCAACTCCTTTGCTCTGGGTTCTGTTTCAGGGGCCACAGTAATCGAAAGACCCCGAGCTACCTCCCTGATGAAATCCTGAAAGGAAATGTCCTCTGGAGGAGACATCCTGCGTTTAGGGAAGGAAGGCTCCTCTGGGAGAAGTATTCCCGCATCGACAGAACTGTCAGAATCCTCAGATTCCTCTGAGGACTCGAAGTACCTTCTGTCAGGATGCTCTTGAAGAGCCCAATACCCGTACCGACCGAAGTTGGTACCGAGGGGAACCGGTACCGGTGTAATGGTACCGGAAGGTATCGCATGACTGGGTGCCGGCAATGCGGACGCCGATGTCGATGCGCAGTTTTGCCGGTGCAGAATCCTCAAGGGCAATGCTTAGAAGGAGATCTACCCTTTTGAGAACCGGCTAGACTTATGTTTAGTTACCTGATATCCAAGGGAGGAAGACAAAGCCCTGGAAGACGTCGATGCCACCGAAGCTGCATCAGAGGGAAACAGGGTACTGAGCTTGGCAGCTCGGTTCTGTCGACCCCTCTTGGACATCATGGCTTCCTGTGGCTTGTTGCCACTGAGTCCGGAGACACCACTGTGTAGGTCGCATATGGAGGCGAGCACTGGGGGTCACATGCACCGTCGATGCCATGTGGCCCAGGAGCTGTAGACAGAGTCTGGCGGAGACTTGTGGCCGGCTCAGAAACTGGCTTGCCAAGTCTATGAGTCTTTGAGACCTGTCTCTTGGCAAGTAAGCCTTTGCTTGCAGGGAGTCCAACCTTGCTCCTATGAACTCGAGGTTCTGGGAGGGGAGCAAAGTGGACTTTGCAAAGTTTATACAAAGCCTAGGTGCTGAAGGAGGGAGACAGTTCTGAGGGTGGCTTGTCGGGCCTCCTGGGAAGTCTGACCCCTGATGAGCCAGTCGTCCAGGTAGGAGGAAGACAAAAAAACCCTGGTTCCTTAAGTGGGCGGCCACCACCGCCAGACACTTGGTAAAGACCCTTGGGGCGGAGGTCAGGCCAAAGGGTAGTACTCTGTACTGGTAATGGTTTCCTCCCACAATGAACCTGAGGTACTTTCTGTGGTCTGGATGAATGAGGATGTGAGTGTACGTATCCTTTAGATCTAAGGAGCATAGCCAATCTCCCTGCTGGAGGTAGGGCAAAAGTGTTCCAAGAGTAAGCATCTTGAACCTTTCTTTCTCCAAGAACTTGTTGAGATTCCTGGGGTCGAGAATAGGCCTGAGGCCCCCGGTTCTCTTTGGTACAAGGAAGTACCTGGAGTAGAACCCGTGACCTTGCTGGTGGGGAGGCACCGGCTCCACCGCCTGGTCTAGAAGCAGACCTTGAAGTTGTGCAGAGGAGGTCTTGGAGGCTCTCTGGGGAAGTAGGTCGGAGGCAACTGCTGGAAATGGAGCATATAGCCCTTGTGGACAATGCTCAATACCCAAGCATCTCCTGTGATGGGTGGCCACTGGTGGGAAAACAGGACTAGACGACCTCCTGCGCAGAGATGGGACAGCAGAGGTGAAAAGGCTATGCCTTGGGAGTCAAAATCCCCTCCCTGCTGAGTGGGAGCAGGAGCCGGAGGCTTGTGGGTCTTCTGCCTACAGGGCCCATGTCCCTGCCCCTTGGCCTGCTGACCCTGCTGGGGAGGCCTGATACAGAGGGAAAGGTTTGTAGGCAGCCGCCTTCCTCGGGTAAAAGGAGGACTTCTTACCCAAGCCCTTCTTCCTCTGAGAAGGGGCAGAGGTTTTTCTGAACAGCCTTGTCCTAGTTAGGTGCTCGGTTTCGAGCTCAGCCGCCTTCTCGGCCATGGGCTTGCCAAACAGGTTTTCACCTCGGCAAGGGACATCGACCAACTTGTCCTGCACCCAGGGCTCGAGGTCCGATGACTGCAACCATGCCTGGCGTCAGGCCCCGATGCCGGTATCCGCTACATGGGCCGAAGCCTCGAAGCCATCGTAGGCCGCTCGGGACATGAACTTAGAGCATTCTCGGATCCCTGAGGACAAGGTCTTGAACCTCTGCAAGGGTTCCCCGGAGAGGCCAGCAGAGAACCCGGCAAGTTCCTTCGCCAGGTCCCGTAGATATATGCCCATGTACAGTTGTGGTAAGACTGGACATGGCAAGTAAGCATCGAGCCCTGGAAGCACTTTCTGCCGAAAGCATCCAGGTGCCGGGAGGCACCGCAGAGTGCATCTTCTGGCTTTTCAGACGATGCATGGCCGATTCCACCACCATGGAATGGTGCGGCAGCTGCGCCTTCTGGAAACCAGGGCTCTTATGGAGTCGATAAATGGAATTGACCCGCTTGCTCAAAACCGGCGTCGAGGCCTGTGCCCCCCACATCCGGAAGAGGAGCCGTTCCAGCATCGGAGGAACAGGCACAGTAAAAGGACTCCTTCGGAGGAGAGTCATACTGGAGGGCCTCGAGCTCTTCGGCTCGAGGCTCCTCCTCGGGGTCCGCGGGAATCGCCAAAGCCTTGGCCATGTCCCTGACGAACTCCGAGAACCTGGTGTCCTCCGGAGGGGACCTACTCCGGGGCTTGGACTGCAGTGAGTCCGAAAAGTATCGGGGGACTCCTCGTCCTCCGTCTCCCACGCAGACTCATCCGAAGAGGAGTTGGGGGGGCTCCAACTGCACGGGCCTCGGTTGCACCCGCCCCGACGCCAATGGCACCGGCGTCGGCGCCCTCGGTTCCAAGCGGGAGGTCGAGGGAGACCGTGACTGAGGATGACCTCGAACCTTCATGGTCTCGAGTATCGGCTCGGTCTCCGGGGTCAACTTAGACGTCGATGTCCCGGTGTTTGGGGCAGATGCACCAGCGAGGCTGGCCATCAGTACCCGCTGCTGATCCATGAAGGCAGACAATCTGCACTCCAAGGCTGTCAAGCCTGAGTCCAAGCTCAGGAGACTCAGCAGCCGCCGACTCGGGCCCCCGGCAGCGCCGGACCCGACGTCGGCTCCCTAGGAGGAGAGTCCACGAGGACAACAGGACTTACGTGTCTGGCGGGCTCCGGCTCCACACGGGGTATTTTGGACGGCTTCTCCTGCTCCAAGAGCCCGGGATGGCGGTCGGGAGTCCGAGACCTGGCCCTCGAGGAACCAGGGACCTCCTCCGACGCCGCCCTCACGAGCCGCTTCTTCCTCTTGCGTTCCCAATCGGGGGACCCCCCTATCCGAGGAACCCCGGCGATGCTTGGGGTCAGACTCCCAAAACGTCGAGGCCTTGGACAAAGGTCCGGGCCCAGCCAGAGGCGGAATCAGAAAAAATCCATTCTTTCTGATGCTGGCGGCTTCGTAATGCCTTAGTGGACATTTTGCCACAGGGGACACAGACCTTAGGATCATGATCCGGTCCGAGGCATCGAAGGCAGCAGTCGTGTGTGTCGGTGAGAGACGTTAGTTTCTTGCACCGATCACACTTTTTGAAACCACTGGAAGCCATCAGGGAAAAAAGGGCCCCGCGAGGACAAAGGACTGGCCTTCCCGGGAAAAGACAAAAAGGGCGCGAACGCCAGCCACGAAGGGCAAAAACCGAAAAATAGAAGACGGGCTCAATACTGGTGTACCAAACCCAGTGGGAAGGGGAACCGGCGTCGAACCGGAGAAAACCACGATGAAATCGCAAGACAAAACGTCAATTTTCCTGGGTGACACTGACAGACGTCCGGTGGGCTCCAAGGAAAAAGAAAGACTGAGCAAGATGGCACCTTTAGGCGGGAAGGGGACCGCGCATGCGTGCAGTATTCCCAAAGGCTTTCTTGGAAAGCTGGGGAATTGCTCCGCACGGGGGCTCCATCAACGTCGATGTCACCCATAAGTGAGGACTGACTTCCTGCTTGGTCCTGGAGAACATATAACCTATCTACCTACTACTCCCCTTCCAGAAGGAAAGGGACTGCTTCTTGCATGCTCTCCTTTCCGTCGAATGCCTAGTCCTAAACAATCCAGAGCAATATAGCAATATAACACATAACAATATCATAATATAATAATATAACAATATAGCACAAAACAAATGGAAGCATCAAAACGACTGAACACCAGTGAAGGCCTATATCCACTTTTAACCTTGCACTTCCCCCAACAAAAAAAACACTGCTAAGACCCCATTCCTGGGCAGGAATGAGGACTAAACTGGAGTCACTCAAGGAACCACAATTACCAGGTAAGTGTAATTCCTATTTCCTTATCGTTCCTCCAGTTTAGTCCTCAACCTCTGGGATGTTTAAGAGCAGTAATCATTGGGAGGAACCTTTCCAGCCGGATCTCAACACCGCCTCCCTGAAAACGGCATCCTTAGCCGCCAGAACATCTAGGCGGTAGTGCTTACTGCAAGTATGGAGAGACAACCAAGAGGCCTCCCTACAGATGTCTACTGGCGGAACCAAACTGTGCTCCGCCCAAGACGACGCATTCTGGTAGAGTGATGTCGTAAGCTCCCTGGGACTATACAGTCCCGTAGAAGATAAGCAGACGCACTCACCGCTCCAATCCATCCAGAAATGGACTCCTTCGCCGCTGCTTCCCTTTGCAGGGTCCTCCAAACACCCTGAAGAGAGACGATCCGCCTTGCGAAAGTTTCTGAAACCTTTAAAACACTGCCACAGCGCTCTCTTGAAGTCCAAACAGCACAAGCTATGGTTCAATTCGCTCCCCTCCGCCGCACCTAGCGCTGGAAGAGAGACCATTTCAGTTAGGTGAACATAGAAACCACCTTTGGCAACAAAGACGGAACCAGCCGCCAGGCCACCTTCTGTCTAGAGACAGACAAAAAACGATTCCTGACAGGTCAACGCCTGCAACTCCGAAAATCGCCAAACCAAACAGACGACCATCAAACATACAGTCTTCAAGGCAAAACCCTTAACCTATGCCTGTTGCAAGGGCCCCAATGGCACACTAGCTAACGCTCCTAAAACCAACTTGAGCTTCCCCGGTGAAATTAATATCCTACGACAGGGCTACAGTCTGGTAACCGCCTGAGAAAGTGTACCACATCAACCTGTGAATGAGAGCCACTCCCTGTCCTTTGCCCCTATAGCAAGACAGAGCTGCTAACTGAACTCTCCAGGACCTGCCTTTACCAAACCTGTCCTGTGGAAAACTTAATACCAAGGGAACTGACACTGTTATCGCGTGAGCGTGCCTCCGCGAGTACCCATCCTCAAAGATGTGCCATATATGCACATATGCAAGGGACGTAGACTTTTTCTTTTTGCGGCAAGGTGGCAAAGACTGCTGTCGAGCAACTCTTTTTCCTTAAGCTTGCCCTTTCAATGGCCACCCCGTATGCAAAAACCGATGCACCTGAGACATTCGAAGGGAACTTCGTAGCAACAAAATCTCCAATGTCGGAAACCTCCATGGATCCCCGTCAAGCAACCGTATGAGGCAGGCATACCACAGGTGCCTCGGCCAGCCCGAGGCCCCCAACCACACATTTCCCCGAAGCGCTTCGATACACAGAACCACTCAACTTATGAGTGCCCCCAGTGGAAAGACAGAGAAGACCGGACGACAGCCGCTGTTGAAACAATGCGCTGATGCCTTCCGACCTTTCGCGTCTGCTGAAGCGACCTGTTTACGCAGAGTGAAACGCCGCCATGAGGTCCATTACTGGCTGTCCCCATATGCGACTGATCTGTGCGAACACCTCCAGATGCCACTCCCATTCTCTGGCATCTTATCGGACCCAGCTGAGGAAATCTGCCATCACAATGTCCTTACCTGCAAAATGCGCCACCAAAAATGCTGGCAGCCAAAGCTCTATCCACACACACAGACCCTCTGCCACGGCCTCTATGGCCACACTTCCGGTTCTGCCCTGCCGACTGATATAGGCCACCGCTGGAGTTGTCAGACAGTACTCGCACCGCTCGACCTGTCACCGTAGCTTTGAACGCCTGCAACACCCGGCATATCACTTGCATTTCCAGTCGGCTGACTGACCAATGGGTCTCCTGTGTACTCCAAGAGCCTTGCGCGAAACGATCTCTGAACGTAGCGGAGTTTAACAAAGTTTTTGGCCAAGCTCCTGGAGGAAAGGTCCATAACCTTTTATTAGAGAGAAGCTGGAAAATTTTTTTTTTTTTTATACCAACTTTCACCAATTCAAGATGTTCTACAAGGCACACAACCCAACAGAGCGTCACATCTGTTGCATGTGCAACAGAACCCTTAAATATGAGCATACATGAATCCACCGCTTGCATCGATACAAGCATTGAGTAGCCTATTCGTCTTTTTGGAAACCAGCCAGGTCCTTAAGACCAGGATTGGCTACCCTAGGAAACAGGATACTGGACCTGAAAGAGCTTAGTCTGACCCAGTATGGTATTTCTCGTATCCTTATGAACGGAACCTCCAACGTCTCTGCCTTGGAAGTAACAGGCTGCACCTAGCCCTATGGCCCTGTGGCTAGCTCACACGGAGCAGTGCAGCCTAGTGGTTGAGGCAAGTTGCCAGAGGACCAAGGGTTTGAATTCCCATCGAGACCACCAACCTTGAGCCATAAAAACTGGGGTTTCTGATCCCACAGGTGGTCCTTCTGGCCTTTGTTAAGCGACTTTACCCTCTGCCTCAGGTACCAAAACAAATTGTGAGCCCTTCAGGGACAAGGGAAATAGAAATACCGTAATCGACTGTATGCTGCCCTGACCTGTAGGCAATCAGTATACTCAAATAACTGACTGGGAATATGTGACCGTAGCAAACACTGGCAGTGGAGAGACATCAGAGCTGGTGCTGGTTCCTGGTCTTCCTTTCTCGCTCTCCCAGTCCTTTTGCCAGCATTGAGAAAAGGCTGAGAATAGATTGTCCAGTGGGCCGGGGACCTTGCGTCCTGGACATCAGAGAGAAAGAGGGGCTAGAATCTGGGAGCAAAGCCCAAAGAGAAAGGGAAACTGGTGACTGTGACACTGTAGCTCCTTCGGACGGCTCACTCCACAGCAGATCCCACGACTGCATTTCCAACCCCATGTAACACCATGAAGACCTCACGCACTTTATTACAATCAACATCCCCCCCCCCCCCCATTACTGGAGAAATTACCTTAGTCTGATAATACAGTCTGAGCAAAGAAATGCAGTCTCACTCTGCAAAGAGTGCACCCAAAAATCATGCCTAAGCAATTGTGAGCACATACAAAATGCACATCTACATATATGGGTGACCCAGCACCTGTCACCCAAACACAGTGCAGTGAGCATGCTTGAACATAGGCTGAATGCATGGAGCATACACAGAGTACTGACTTCCTCTATGAAACCTTCCACTGCCCTGGAGCGCTAAGCCCCAGACTGTGCTACCTAGATGTCCTACTCTTCACCCTCAGCACGGGCCCTTTAACAAGGTGGCACAGACGGGTCAGTGCCCCTGCTAAGTGCTTAAAGCCCTGCTCTGAAAGCACAGGCTCTGGGAAGGGCATGCTAAGTGGAGCTATGAACCCCCCCCCCCCCAGCCTTCCTGCAGTCAGAGAAATAGCAGTGGGATACACCGACAACCTTGCAAGTGGAGGTCTTAGAGGTTGTTGCCTGTGTGAACCTGATGAGGAATATGATTTCATATTTTACCCCCCTCTCCCTGGGATGGGGGCACTGAATACTATATGTGATTCATGAGCAGCACTGCCATCCCGTGGCTTTTAGGGCACCAGAGCCCGACAAACGATACAGAGGTTAAGAGCTTTAAATCTTGGTCATATATATAATCTTGATTTGCAGAACATTACAGTTGCTTGTTTAGTCACTAACCCCTGAGTACCCATGAAGTGGCCCTGTGGTTATTTCTTCCCTGACTTGCAGAGGATCAATCTGACTGATGATGGCTGCATACACATGGTCACAGAAAGGCACTATTGAGTGTACCAGCTGCCCTCTGGTGGCCATAGACCGTAGCACAGGCACTTCTTGGTTGACAGTTTAACTGTCATTATTATTATATATTTTTTTATATCCTAAGGTTTCCTAAACCTGTCCCTGTGAAACCACAGGCGTTTGGGCAACTTTCACTATAGAATGCACAAAAGCACACTTCCAGTCTGTCCCTCCTTCCACCTACAAGTTAGGGCTCTGCTCTTGAAGAACCTAAAAGCTGGCAATTTGCCTAATATCCCAGGACTTAACAGATGCTCCTCAGAGACATGATTAGGAGGGAAAGAACATGTGGCATCAGAGATCAATGCCAAAACTGTTGTCCTATAAAACTAAGAATAAACTTAAAAATAAAGAGGACTGACAACAGCCCCCTTAAGGCTGAGGACCCCCCCCCCCCGAGCCTCAAAAAACCTACAAACCAAAGAAAGAAACACTAGACCTAAAAATCTAGCTATTCTACCTGTCGTCATCCTCACACAGGCAGCTCACTGCAACTCTCGCCATGCGGTCCAAATACCCAGAGAGAAAATGGCCGCCCCTTTGCCAATGAATTTTGGCACCAAGAACAACAGCCACTGCAAAAATGAGGCCTCAGCAGACCGACAGAGCCCAAAGGCCTTACCTGCAGGGCCGAAAGCCACGCAGCCTGCTCCTACCGCCTTGAATTCATCTGATCCTCAAGCCGCGCTGCTGCGCCCGGCAGCCGCGGCGAAGACCGCTCAGCCGGTTCCACAGAGTAAATTTAAAATCCCGCAGCAACGGAGAGGCTCCGTCTCACATAGCTTCAAGTGTGGCTGTACAGGTCCCAGAGCTCTCTCCCGTACCGTCGAGAGAGATCCGCAACGACGAATGCCTGCAGCAAGTGAAAATAATTGACAAGGAGGGAAGGCAAGAGCTGCTAGTAATTTAAAGAGCCAGGCTCAAATTTAAAATTACTCTAAATATAAGGAAATTTGCTCCTAACAACTAAAGGAAACTAATCCCTGATTGCCAATTAACCAAAGGTAACAGAATTAAAAGTAAAATCAGAATAGAATTTGTCACACTAAATGCTCCTTATCTGTTCCCCCAAGTGAGCCCAGAAGCTAGGCTCACTACGTCCTCCTGCTGCATGGAGACTGGACACACTGGGGGCTGATGGGAGAGACCAGCAGGCTATATCCAGTGATGTCATGACTTTGACATGCCCAGTCTCCAAGCTGCAGGAAGAAGTGCACAACCCAGAGGTTGAGGACTAAACTGGAGGAACGATAAGGAAGTGTTGTTTTATTAAGTTTCCCAAAGCAGTGGAGGCTCATATAAATCTGGAGGATTGTTTAATGTGTTCCATAAAATGAGGATGAGTAAGATAGATATTATTTAATCTCCATTGTCTGTGTTTGCGAGTTTGTTTCAGAATCAATAGAAAGAGTGATTGCTGCTTGATCTGAAATAAGTATAGGAAGAATTTGAGAATGGGTAATTTTAATCGGATAAATCACGTATGACAAGAAAATAGTTCGTGAATATGTATTGCGTGGGTTAGAGTAGAATGTGTAGTCTATCTACAGGGAGGGACACAGCAACACCAGTGGGAAAATTTAAAAGCAGAAACCTCTCAGCACGCCGGCACAGAGAGACCCGCAAGCCCAATAAGCGTCGAGGAGAGAGGCAGGGAGAAGAACCTCGCCCCACCCCATGCCACAAGGCTGATTGGGCCAATCAGAGGGACACAGCAATATCAGAGGGAAAATTTTAAATCAGAAGTCTCTTGGCACACCCGTGCCCGAGGGCCTTGCCAGAGGTCCCTTAGGCTGGGGCCGAATGCTAGGCAGAAGAACGCATAACTGTTCAAACAAACCAACAAGCCCAAGGTAATATCTGAATTACCAGCAGCATTATCACAATGAAGAAGCTGTTAGCTAACATTTTATGCCTCTCCTTCCTACTCTTAATTACCCTCGCCACATCCACCCCACTCTCACTCACCATAGACACACTTCCATACATACATATTTACACACACCTAGTACACATAACCCCCCTTTCACTCCTTTAGACCAGCTCAGACACAAACACCTCATCCAAATCAACCTCAAAACTACTAACACCAAGCCACCCACACCAAACCCAAGACAAACCCACCAAATCAAATGCACACTCATAAATGCACAATCCGCAAGAAACAAAATGCAGCTCTTAACAGATACGCTACTTGACAATCCAATAGACATGCTAAACACCGAAACGGATGCAGACCTACTTAGTCAACTAGCACCACAAGTTTACCATCTCTTGAACTCTCCACGGACTAAGCAGCGAGGTGGTGGTGTCTGCATCCTAACAAGAAAGAGCCTAAACTTCCGCATCATCTCAGGAACCTCTGCCAATGGTCCAGACACACTAATAATTACCAACAACAAAATCACCATACGTCTTGCTTATAGATCCCCAAATGCCATCCTGACAGCCTAGAGACCATCCTAAAAACCATCTATAACAACAACAACTCAGACAGTAAATACCTCATAATACTAGGACACCTCAACCTCGCCTCAACGCCACCAAACAAGGCCAAGACCTTCCTGGAAGCAATGGAATCCATGGACTACATTCAAGCCATTAACCAACCCACCCACAGCAAAGGCAACACCCTTGACATGATTTTCCTACCTCTCAACATACTCCAGCAACACCACATCCCAGCACCTACCACCACGGATGTCCCATGGTTAGATCATAAAATGATATCATTAAAAATCGTTTTAGAATTAAAGGAACTCAAAAAAATACACTACAGAACAGTGCACATATAGGTTCCACAGCTGGGATAATTTCTAGCAAACATACTACCAAATCTGCAAAGCAGCCCCAATGACATGGACACTAATCTAAAACTGGAACAAAACCATAGCTGATAATGCTATGAAGTCAACTTTAGATAACCAACGTGCCAGACAAAACACAGCAGCTTGGTACACACCCCTACTAAAGGACTTGAAAAGAAGCCTACGGATCACTGAAAGGAAATGGAGGAACACCAAATCTGAAGACACCCTCAACATCTACAAGTGCAAGTTACAATCATATCAAGCTTCCACCAAGCAAGCAAAAAAGGCCTACTACACTAAACTACTCCAAAGCTCCTTAAATCGCCCCCGAGAACTCTTTGATAAAGTTAAATCACTAAGCAAAGATCCTGCATACCAGCAGGAAAAGACCAATCTCTCACCTCAAGCAATGGCAGATTACTTCAAAACCCCAACCTCAACACAAGCCAACATACAAACCAACCCCAACATGCAAACACAGCAAGTAAGGCCAGACATCAAAGCACATGGACATCATTCCTGAAAATCACACCGGAATATCTAGAAAAAAATCATAAAAAGTATCAACACAACCACCTTCCCGCTTGACCCCTGTCTGTCAGCTGGATTAACGCAACCAAACAGGAGCTCATTCCAACAAGCTAAGAATCATACAATCATCACTAACACTAGGATATGTCCCTCCGGAACTCAAGTCAGCCTCTATCCGCCCTACCAGGAAAAAACTTTCCAATGACATCAACCGGCCATCCTTATATAGACCCATAGCCAGCCTCCCATTCATGACTAAGATATTAGAAAAGATTGTATACAGACAGCTCCAAGACTACATTGATACAAATCACCCATTGGATCACCAATAATACGGCTTCAGACCATACCATGGGATGGAAACATTCATGACTGGCCTACTCGACAACCTAATTAAGGGCAATGACAAAGCCAAAACCGGCTTCTTTCTCATTTTCCTGGATATAAAAGCAGCATTCAATTCCATATCACACGACCTCATAATTCAATGCCTTCAAACCATTGGATTATCAGATATTCCATTCTCATGGCTCAAGTCCTACCTGACAGACCACAAACTGCAAGCCAAGATAAACCAGCCATCATCATCCCCCTACACTCAAACCCAAGGAGTCCCAAGGCTCAGCCCTCTCAGCATTGCTATTCAATCTCTTTCTGCAGCCAATATGTACCATAATAAAAGTCCTATAACATTCTCTACCATATCTATGCAGTCAACGTAATGATTTACACAACTGTCAACACAACAAATCCCAACACCACATCCATAACAAGTTGCTTCTCCACAATCTGAAAATGGCTCAACAGACACAACCTGACCATAAATCTAAAGACTGAGGCCATGTTTACCACTAGAGACACCGTCATACTTCTGACCTCCATACCTATAGATGGAACCACATCCAAGTGAAGCAAAACATACGATATCTTGGAGTTACACTGGACCAGCAACTCACCTTCAAAACACACATATGAAATGTAACTTGGCACATATACTACAAGGTCAAAACAATGAAGAATCTTAAACCACTCCTACCCGACCATAATTTCTGCTAAGTCCTCCAAGCAACCATATTCCCTCACTTCAATCACCTTCTCCAACTTGAACTCAATATGGCTGCACGAACACTCCTCAATGCAAAAAAAGAACAGACCACATCACACCTTTCCTTAAACAATTGCACTTGCTTCCCATTATAGAGCGTTCAAAATTCAAAGCCATTCTTACAATATTCAATGTCCTCAATGACTCTTCATCACCACTCCTACTAACCCTGCTTCAGATCGCACCCGACAACACAGCGACGATCGACCTCGAGGAAAATGCTGCAAACACCATCGATATTCACAAAAACCAACCCTACCACATTCAAGAGAGCCTTTTCCCTCTACACACCTCAACTCTGGAATTCTATTCCTGAAAAGCTAAGGACCACAACAGACTTATCCTCCTTCAGGAAAGCCCTTAAAACACCCATCTTTGGTGAATGCTACTCACAAACCTAGCCTACCTCTTCCCCCCTCCACATTTTCCCCCTCCCCCACCCCGCCTCCCCCCTCACATTCCCTTCATTCCCTTAGCCTCAACAATTCCATACCTTTGCAAATGCACATAGTTACTCCCCTAATACATATATTAATGCCTCCAAGTTGTATTCCCTGTTTAATGTAAGATGTTCTGTTACAATGTAAACCACTTTGACCATAGAATAAAGTGATATAAAAAACTGCTAAATAAAGAGAGGATGGAGTAATCTCCATGGGTCAATGAAATTAAAATTGGAGATCATATTATGCAAAGTATTCCATGAACTGGTTTTGGAAGGTCTACATGTAGAATTTCTGTCTAACGTGTAATCTAAAGGTAGGTTAAAGTCACCTACAATGATTTTTTGATAATCCCAAAATTCAAGATTTTGAGAGAGTTTGAAAGAAAGTTGGGTCATCTTCAATGGGTGCATAAAGCATAGCCACTCACCTGTAACAGGTATTCTCTGAGGACAGCAGGAATCAGTCCTCACATATGGATGACTTCGCTTCTGCTTCGCTCCGGCGCCATCTCCTCAGTTTTCAAAGAAAGCCTTTGGGAGACGCTACCATGCATGCGTGGTGCCCTTCCCACCCAAAGGTGCCATCTTGCTCAGTCAAATGACATAGTTAAAAGACGGCAAAAAGAAAATGGTAAAGAAGCAACTCCAAGGGGAGGAGGGAGGGTTGTGAGGACTTATTCCTGTCCCTGGAGAACACCTGTTACAGGTGAGTAACCACGCTTTCTCTGGGATCAAAGCATGAAGTCAGTCCTCACATATGGGACTCCCTAGCTACAGGCTAATGAAAGCCCATAGAGAAAAAACACTGTCGCCCTCAGGGGGAGCCGTGAGCAGCAGCAATTGAGTCCGCAGATACAGAGTACAGTAGGACCCGTGTGTTCAATGGAAACCAATGCTCCGATAGTCTGAACACAGAAGAGTGGGAGGGTAGGTGTTGCCTAGACCCCAAAAAAGATTACAGAGCATAGCCTGGCCAAAAGGTGCTGTCTCATTGGACCTCCCTTTCCAGGCTGTAATGAGCTGCAAAGATATAGACTGAAGACCAGGTGGTGGCCCGGCAGATATCCAACATCAGGACGTAGCACAGGTTTGCTACAGAGGCCGTCATGGCCCTGACACTGAGCTGTGACCTGGCCATCCAGTGTGAGCCCAGCCTGCTCATAGGCGACGGTGCAGCCTGCCACCCAGGTGGACAGTGTCCGCTTGATCACCACTTCCCCCAGCCGACTGGGGTTGTAGGAAACAAAAAGCTGATAATCTTTCCAGTGGCCCCGGGTACATTTTTACAGTCCAAGGTGCGAACAGTCTCCGCCCAGCTGGAGTGAGGCCTTAGGAAGAAAGTGGGTAGCACAACCTCCTGGTTGAGGTGAAAGGGAGACACCACCTTTGGAAGGAATTTGGGGTGCGTGCGTAGCACAACCCTGTTCTTGCAGAATCTGATATATGGCAACTCTGCCACTAGGGCTTGGAGCTTGCTGACCCTGCGAGTGGAGGTGAGCACCACCAGGGACATGACCTTCCACGAGAGGTATCTCAGGTGGCAGGTAGCCAGAGGCTCAAATGATGGGCAGGTGAGCTGCGCCAACACTACGTTGAGGTCCACCCTGTTGCCAGAGGGCAGATGGGGGGTTTGGCTAGCAGGAGTCTTCTCAAGAAGCGGGTCACAGCTAAACCGAGAGGGACTTGCTCTCGACAGGGTGGTGGTGCGCCGCTAAGGCACTGAGGTGTATCCTGACGGAGTTCGATTTCAGCCCGGATTGAGAGATGAAGGTGGTACTGCAGCATCATCTGCACTGGGCAGAATGGGATTATCCATTGCTCCGTGCACCACACCCAGAATCTGCACCATTTGAAGGCGTAAGCTCTCCTGTGGAGGTCTTATAGAGGCCAGCAGGGTCTCTTCCACTTCTCCTGAAAGGCTGAAAGGGGCTAAGGTTACCCTTTCAGCATCCACACTGTCAGTGATAGGGTTCCCAGGCTGGGGTGCAGGAGAGAGCCCTCCTCCTTAAACAAGAGACCCGGGGAACTCCCCAGGGGGATCGGAGCCTGCATTGACAATCAAAAGAACAGCGGAAACCATGGCTGCCTGGGCCACTGTGGAGCCATGAGATCAGCAACGCTTTGTCGTGAACAGTCTTGAAGAGGGTCTTGGCAATCAATGGCATGGGTGGGAAGGCGCACATGAGGACCACGGAATGAGAAATGCATCTATCACTACCCAGGATGGGTGGAGCTGATGGGAGCAGAAGTGGGGCAACTGGTAGTTGTCTGGGCTGGCGAAAAAGTCCATCCATGGGGTCCCCCAGTCGGTCCAGCTGACCCTACTCAGTTTATCCGCCAGGGTGTTGTCCTAGCCTGGGAGGTATACAGTACATAGGAATATTCCCATAAGAACAGAGTGTCATCACTTTGCGGCAGAGGGTGCGAGACCCCAAGACCCCCTGCTTCTTCACACAGAACCATTGCCACCCGATTGTCCGTTTGGATCAGCACCGACTGGTGCCTCAGGCGGTGGCAAAATGTCCGAAGCTCCAGGAGGTTGATCTGCTGCTTGCCCTTGGCTTGTGACCAGCTGCCCTGGGTGCGAAGTTGTTTGCAGTGTGCTCCCCATCCCAACAGGGAGGCATCTGTTGAGGACCGTTTGGGAACTTGGAGTATGGAAGGGCATCCCTGCTTAAAGATGTTGTGGATTTTGTCACCAAGTCAGAGATTCCTCCAACTAGTGAGTCACAGACTCTGTCTTGGAGTCGGCCCGTGACCTGTGTCCACTAGTCTCAAAGGCACCACTGAGTGACCCTCATGTGCAGATGGGCATCTGGGGTGACATGGACCGTGAAGACCATGTGTCCGAGTAGGCACAGCAGAAGCCAAGCTGACACCGAAGGATGGTGGTGTACATCTGCAGCTAGTTATCTGAGACAGTCGGCCCGGTTCAGGGGGTGAGGGGAAGGCCTTTGCCTGAACAATGTCCAGCTTTGAACTCCAGATATTGTGTTGGGAGGAGATGGGACTTGGAGTGGTTTATCACAAACCCCAGATGTTGTAGGACGTGGATGGTACGTGCTGTAGCTTGCTGCACCTCTGTGGCCGTGCCTCCTTTTATGAGCCAGTCGTTCAGGAAGGGGAAGACGAAGGTAGGCGACCACTACTGCCAAACATTTGGTGAAGACCCTGGGGCGGACGCCAGGCCGAAGAGTAGTACCCTGTACCTGTAGTGACCACCACCCTCCATGAAGCGAAGGTACTGCTTGCGGCTGGGGTGAATGAACATGTGGGTATAGGCATCCTTTAGATCCAAGGAGCATAGCCTATCTCCCTGCTGGAGGTAAGGCAGCAATGTTCCAAGGAAGAGCAACCTTGAACTTCTCCCTCATCAGGAACTTGTTCAGGTTCCGCAGGTCCAGGGTGGGTCTTAAGCCCCCTGTCCTTTTTGGCATGAGGCAATACCTGGAGTAGAACCCTTTGCCCCAAAATGTTGGGGTACTGATTCCACTGGCTTGTCCTCGAGAAGGCCTGCGAATTCCTTCAATAGGAGGTCCTGGTGAAGGGGAGTCCTGGGGGGGGCTCTCGCGGGGAAAAAAGGGGGAGGTGTCTGTGCCAGGTGGAGGAGAGAACCCTCCTTGACCAACTAGAGTGCCCAGGAATTAGTGGTGATGGCTGGCCACCTGTGGACATAATGGATCAGACATCCCCCTGTGGGCTGCTATCCTCCTTGGGGTAGAGAGACTATGTTCATGGAGTCAAACACTCCCCCCCAGGCTGGGCCAGAGCAGATGCCTGGAGTTTGGGAGCCTTCTGCTTACGAGGGCCTTGCCCATGTCCCTTGGCCTGCTGATCCTGCTGGGGAGCCGGGGAGGCCTGAAAAGGTGGGTAGCTTCTGTAAGCAGCCCCTTTTCTCAGGCAGAAGGGCATTATACCCGAGCCCTTCAGTCGGGGAGGGCCAGAGGTCTTTTTGGAGAGCCTGGTCCTTGTCATGAACTCAGTCTCCAACTCTGCGGCCTTTTCCAACATGGGTTTATTTATTTGGTTTTATATACTGCACTATTTCAAAATCAGCAAGGTTTAAGAGAACAGGTACAACGCTTTACATAGGACAAGCTTTCCATAAAAAAGAATAGCATTAGATAGTACACTAAATCTTTTACATTAAAACAGGGATGTCAACTTGGGTAAAACCAGGGCGAATTATCTACAAGCTGGTTAGTGGACCATGAGAGGTAGGTGGATCTGCAGTGCCAGAAACACTGTCCGCAGCTCTAGTCGGTTTATGGACCATTGTCCTTCCTGAACGGTCCAAGTTCCTTGAGCACAGAGATCCCTGCAATAAGCACCCCATCCCACGAGACTTGCATCCGTAAGCAACGGGAGCCACTGCGGTTGCTCCAGGGGCAGCCCCGCCTCTAGAGATTCTGGACAGAACCACAACTGAAGGGACCGCCTGACCCGAAGAGGACAGGGAAGTTGACGGTTGAGTGAATCTGACTGGTGGGGCCACTGGCGCAACAGCGCCCTCTGCAGCGGCCGCATGTGAATCCTGGCCCACAGAACCACATCCAGGGTCGCCGCCATGGTCCCTAGAATGCGAAGATAAGTCCAGGCTGACGGTGCCGGAGTGGCTCTGAACTTGCGAACCAGCTGACTTAAGGCCCGAGCCCGTTGCTCGGGTAAGAACACCACTCCCCTCTGAGAGTTGAAGTGAACCCCCAGGTATTCGAGTACCTGAGACGGAATCAGCTGACTTGGCCGTATTGACTACCCAATCAAGCTCTTGCAGGAACTGCACCACCCTGGCTGTCGCCTGCAAGCTTTCGGCCTGCAACTTCACTCGAAATCAACCAATCGTCGAAATAAGGGTGCACTAGGACACCTTCCTTTCACAATGCCGCTGCCACTACCACCATAATCTTGGTGAACATGCGTGGGGCGCCGTAGCCAGACCGAAGGGCAATGCTTGGAACTGATATTGCCCCCAGGGGAGGGCAAATCGCAGAAACCTTTGATGAGCCGCACAAATTGGTATGTGTAAATACGCTTCCGTGAGATTGAGGGAAGTCAAGAACTCTCCTTGGCGCACTGCCACCATGACTGACCGCAAGGTTTCCATTCGGAAATGCGGTACTCAAAGACACTGATTCACTCCTTTTAAGTCCAGAATTGGCCGAAGGCATCCGTATTTCTTTGGAACCACGAAATAAATGGAGAATCGACCGACGCTGTAATCGGACAGCAGCACCGGCACTAGCACCACCACCTTCCAATTGCAGTAGCCGATTCAACGTTCGGTGCACCGCCAGCATCTTCTGTGGGCCTCTGCATGGCGAAAGCACAAACGAATCCCTGACCGGACGTGCCAGTTCTAGAGCGTAACCTTCTCGGATTATTTCTAACACCCATTGGTCGGACGTTATCTGGGCCCAGGCAGGAAGAAACTTCCAAAGACGTCCCCCAATCAGCTGACTTCCTGCCGGGGCCCGCCTCACTTCATTGGGATTTGCAACCTGGCTCTGCGGAAGCCGCTGCGAAACCCCTTCTTGCTCCACGAAACCCATGAAATCCCTAGGCTCGAGAAGCAAATCGTCCTCTCTGGAATCCTCCAAAGCGAGAAGTATGGAATCTCCTGAAATCTCTAAACGAGCCCCGAGAGGCTGGCATAGCCTTCCCCTGCTTAGGCCTCTCCTCTGGCAGGCTGCCCCTTTGGATTTCCCCAAGTCCTTGACCAACTTGTCCAGATCTTCCCCAAACAAGAGCTTACCCTTGAAGGGGAGCTTGCTTAGCCGTGACTTGGAGGAACCATCGGCCGCCCAATTCCGTAATCACAGGTACCGCCTGGCGGCTACCAAGGACAAGGTGAAATTAGACTTACCTGCTAATTTTTGTTCCTGGAGTGGAACCAGTCTAGTCCTGGAACCTCTGGGTTGTCCATCTCATCTAGCAGCTTGGAGACTGAGAAACTCCTCTTTTTGTGACATCACCAGTATATCTCCTCGGTGTCCGCCCCCTGTCACCAGTATCCTATTGACAAAGCAGACTCTCCAGAGAAACAAGTAAGCATTCAAGAACAACATACATAACTAATAAATAATGAGGAAGGATACTTGAGAATCCCCCCTTCAACACTGTGACTGTAAACTTGTACAGGCCACCCCTTCTTCCCCAGAAAGGACAGAAAGAACAGTAAGCCTCATCAAAACAAACAACACTTAGTGCTACTCCTCTCACACTGCGCCCCTTGCTGTAATCTGTCTTCCTATCTTTTTTTTTTTTTTTTTTACAGCGAAAGGAGACGTGACTCACCTGCGACTGCACAGCCACCTCAGGCTACCGTTCGCCCAAGAACACTGGGAGGGATACGGGACTAGACTGGTTCCACTCCAGGAACAACAATTAGCAGGTAAGTCTAATTTCACCTTCCTGATCGTGTCCCCAGTCTAGTCCCGGAACCTCTGGGTTAGTACCAGAGCAGTGAAAATACTTAAACATGGGCGGGACCTGGCATACCAGCCTGAAGAACTGCTGATCCAAACGAGGACTCCTCCGCCCTTTGCACGTCCAGACGATAGTGCCGAGCAAAGGAATGTAACGTTGACCACGTCGCCGCCTTACAAATCTCCACCGGAGAAACCAACCTAACCTCCGCCCAAGAAGTAGCCTGAGCTCTGGTGGAGTAGGCCCTCAACCCTTCCGGGACCCGTCTACCGCACAACACGTAAGCCGACGCGATAGCTTTTTTGATCCAGCGCACAATCGACGCCTTCGACGCCGCTTCTCCCCGGCGTGGACCCGCGACAAGGACAAAAAGCCTATCCGACTTCCGAAAGGGCGCCGTCTGGCGCAGATACTTTTTCAAAGCCCGACGGACATCCAAAAGATACAGTTTCCTTGATGACTCTTACCTGGCCTCTGAAAACACCGGCAAGGAAATTTCCTGGTTCACATGGAAGGCCGAGACCACCTTCGGCAGAAAAGCCGGAACGGTTCTCAAGACTACCTTAGTTGGAAAAAAGGAAAGATAAGGCTCCCTGCAGGAGAGAGCCTGCAGCTCCGACACTCGCCTAGCCAAACAGATCGCCACTAAGAACACCACCTTCAGTGTAAGATCCTTAAGCGACGCATGCGCCAACGGTTCGAATGGCGCTTGCTTTAAAGCGTCTAGGACGAAGGGAAGATTCCACTTAGGAAAGACCTGTCTAGACCGCAGTCTAACAAGCGACACTGCTCTTAGAAAACGTTTCACATCACGCTGACACCCTAGCGACTGACCTGCTACCCTACCCCTGTAACAGGCCAATGCCGCCACCTGAACACGCAACGCCGCCGCCGCGAGGCCCTTGTCGAAGCCATCTTGCAGGAAGTCCAAGATCTGGGGAACAGAAGCCTTCAATGCCTCGCACTTCCTCGCCCCGCACCATGCTTCAAAGATTCTCCACACACGCACGTACGCTAAAGACGTGGAACGCTTCCTGGACCTCAATAGAGTAGCAATAACCGCTGCCGAGTAACCCCGGGATTTTAACCGAGCCCGCTCAAGAGCCAAGCCGTAAGCGAGAATCGGCTCACGTGAGGCATCACCAGGGGTCCCTGCGTCAGCAGATCAGGCCTGCAGGGAAGCCGCCAGGGCTTTGCTATTAGCAACCGCACCAGGTCTCCGTACCAGGGGCGACGCGGCCAATCCGGCGCTATGAGAATCACTTGTCCATTGAACTTTTCTATTCTCTGCAGGACCCTTCCTATCAGAACCCAGGGTGGAAAAACATACAGCAGTTGTCCCGCTGGCCAGACCTGCATAAGAGCATCCAAGCCCTCCGACATCCTCTCTCTGCGCCTGCTGAAGAAGCGGTTGGCCTTTGTGGAGGCTAAGGTCGCCATAAGATCCATGACCGGTGTTCCCCACCGGCGAACCACCATGTCGAAAACCTTGGGATGCAGGACCCATTCGCCCGGGTCCATCGTCACCCTGCTGAGGAAATCGGCGTCCACCCCTGCCACATGCACTGCCAACAGGTCCGAGAGATTTGCTTCCGCCCTGTCGCACAGGAATTCGGCTTCGGTCTCTAGCGCTACACTGCTGGTGCCTCTTTGTTTGTTGACGTAGGCCACTGCCGTTGCGTTGTCGGACAACACCCGGACCGCCTTCCCCCCGAGCAACGACCGAAACTCCTGCAACGCCAGATACACCGCTCTTAATTCCAACCGGTTGATCGCCCACGTCTTCTCCTGAGGGTTCCAGTGCCCCTGCGCAAATTTGCCCTGGCAGTGAGCTCCCCAGCCCAGCAAGCTGGCGTCCATCATCACCGCCAGCCAGTCTGGAGCCTCCAAAGACTTTCCTCGCTCCAACGACTCGGGAAGCAGCCACCAGCGCAGAGCATGCTGAGTCTCCTCCGGGCAAACGAGTTGCCAGGACAGAGGGTCCCGCTGATGTGACCATCGGCGAAGCAACGCTCTCTGCAAAGGCCGCATGTGCGCTCTTGCCCACGGCACAGTTTCTATCGTCGCCACCATGGTGCCCAGCAACTGTAGGTAATGCCACGCTGAAGGAGCCTTGAGACCCAAAAAGCTCTCGACGAGCCTGCGCAGGCCCTGAGCTCGCTGCTCCGTCAGAAAAACACTTTCCCTTCCTGAGTGTCGAAGTGCGCTCCCAGGTATTTGAGATCCTGAGGTCGCAGGTGGCTCTTCGTCAAATTGACTATCCACCCGAGGCTTTCCATGAATGCGACCACTCGGGCCGTAACCCTCTTGCTCTCAGCCTGCGATTTTGCTCGAATTAACCAATCGTCCAAGTAAGGATGCAATGGGCCCCCCTCATCTCATTGTGACTTTTTGAAACTAGAAGAGGCGGAGGAAGAGGGGCCAAAACCCCTTCCCGCCCCCCGGAAACCTCGAAACGCCTGGTTTCTGTTCGGTAAACGCCCCCGCGGTCCAGAGCCGAACCTCAGAGTGAAAACGCCGAAAATCCCGGAGGTGCCCTCTCCCCCCTGGTGCACCCCGAGACGGCTTAGGCTTATCCTCTGGCAGCCTGCCGCCCTTGGACTCACCGAGATCCTTCACTAACTCCTCTCCGAAGAGCAACCGGCCTTTAAAAGGCAGCTTACTCAATCTAGCCTTAGAGGAACTATCCGCCGCCCAATTGCGGAGCCACAAGTACCGCCGCGCTGCAACCGCCGAGGCCATACTTTTAGACAGACCCCACATAAGGTCATAGTGAATATCCGCCAGGTAGGCTGCCCCCGACTCTAAACGCGCAGCCTCCCCCGCCAATGGACTTGGTTGCCCCTGCTGAACTTGCTGAGCCCAGCGAAGACAGGCTCTAGCTACCCACGCTCCGCAAACGGCTGCCTGAAGCGAAATAGCATTGACGTCGAAGACTTGTCTTAATAAAACATCCAGCTTCCTGTCTTGAACATCCTTGAGAGCCGCACTGCCCTCAACAGGAATTGTCGTCTTCTTGGTCACAGCCGAAACAGCCCAGGCACGGGCATATTGAGCGCCTTTAGCGTCTCCACAATGAGAGCCGGCAGCTCCTCTCTTCTGAAGACTCTTACCATTCTAGCCTGTTGTTCTCTCTCCGAGATCTCCCCCTCTTCAAGTTCTTCCTCTAACAGGACACTGATCTTCCTCATCGGAAAGTGGACCTTCAGAAACCTCTGAAAGGTCCCTCAATGCTCCGCCGTACGGGGTCTCTTCTCCCCACTCAAGGCAGCCACCGGGGGCAGAGGTGCTGGACGTTTCCTAGCCCCACTGACCTCGGTCAGCAGGTTCTGCTGTGCAGGGCCGCCTAACACTGCCTGCTGGAGCAGGGCCACAAACTGCGGAAAAAAATGGCCAAAGGTTCTGCAGGGAACGCCGCCTGCGCGGAGGGAGCGCCCCCCTGCTGACGAGGGCCCTGGCATCGGGTCCTCCTGCGCCATCTCAGGGGCTGTAGAAAGGAAGAGTTCAGAAGTACCCTCCGCAGGGCCCGACAAAGTCACTGAGTCCAAGTGCGAGCCCTCAGTCTCCCCCACGCAGGCCTTACATACCCCCACGCTGGAGACTTTTAGAACCACACACCACACACTGCGGTTTGGAGGGCATGGTACACCTGGCCAAAAGCTGGCTGTCAGCCCCCTATCTCCCTGAGAGAAAATCAGGCTCAGCAAGCTAGGGAGCTGCGAAACTGCACTGACCCAGAGGGCAAAATTAATAGCTGTTAAGGCCTAGTAGGTCACTCTTCTTGGTCCTTGGGTTTTTGTTTTTTTTTTGAGCCTCTACCGAGGATTGAAACTATACTTTAATCAGAAAATGTACCCCCCTGGGCCTGCTTGCAGTGCACGCGGCCGCCATGCGGCCGGACCGCCAGTCAAAAGCGCGCCAAAACGCACCGACGAACAAAACTGGCTGCGCTTCCCCCAACGCTTACCTCGTGGCGCGTTGCCGGATGCCCGCGAGTATCTGCGCCTGCCATCGGCCCCTCTGAGCCCGAGCTTCTTCGGGCCCAAATTCCCGATGTAAAGGCCGAAAATGAAGGAGCAGGGCCCTCGCGGCGTGCCAGTGACCAGGCGCGCTAGCAGGCAACTCTTCTGTGCGGTGCTGGCAGCCTCTGCTTAAAGAACATTCAGTTGGCTCCTACACCTCAGAACACCGGGACTGCCACTGACAGCAAGCGCTCCCGATGAGGCAGGTACCTACAGGCCCTAATCCTAAGAAGGCAGAGCAATAAGGGGGGGGGGGGGGGGAATGGAGGAGGTAGGAGGGAGAGAATAGAGAGAGAAAAGCCGGCCTGCTGCAAGCTGTCAGGTCCCAGAGGCTTAAAGACACAGGACTCTTTAAATTTAACAATAAAACCCCCAAATTTAAACTAGTCTATGTCTGGTGATCCTTAATCGTTTCTCCAATGAGCCCGGACCCCCCGGGCTCCCATCTATCCAGCTGCTTGGAGACTGAGGTAACTGGTGACAGGGGGCGGACACCAAGGAGATATACTGGTGATGTCACAAAAAGAGGAGTTTCTCAGTCTCCAAGCTGCTAGATGAGATGGACAACCCAGAGGTTCCAGGACTAGACTGGGGACACGATCAGGAACATACTATTCGCCAAAGCTCTGATCAAACTGTAGTGATCAGCTAAATAAGCCGATCCAGATTCCATACGGGACACCTCGTGTAGTCCCTGAGGCGAAGATTGTTGCAAACGTTGTGACCATCGAAGACACGCTCTCGCTACCCAAGCCCCACAAATAGACGCTTGTAATGAGAGAGCATTCGCCTCAAAGGTTTGTTTCAGCAAGCCATCTATCTTCCTATCCTGCGCATCCTTCAACGCCGCGCTGCCCTCTACTGGGATAGTCGCCTTCTTTGCGACCGCAGACACCGCTGCATCAATGCATGGGGAGCGAAATCTTTCCTTATCCTTGTCGGCCAAGGGATAGAGTCTATTCATGGACCTGACTCCCTTAAGTCCCGCTTCGGGCAGATTCCACTCATTTTGTATCATCCTATCAACTACCCGGTACACAGGAAACACCACCTGTGACTCCCGCACTGCCTGAATGAGAGGGTCTTTCAGTCCTTCCTCCTCCGAAGGCAGTATCATAGCTAGATTGAGCGCCTGAGGGATTCGGTCACCAGTGCTGCCAGTTCGTCCTTCCGTAAGATCCGAACGATTCTCGCTTGATCCTCAGGCACCTGTATCTCCCCTTCTTCCAGGTCCTCCATAAAAGATTCAGAGTCTAACTCGGTCTCTTCCGCCTCTGCCCAACCTGGCTCTGCCAGCGGGTGGACTGATGAGCGGGCCCTTTTAGGAACCCTTACCTCCTTTTCAATGCCATCCTCCACCAGGATGTCTCCCCGGTGGCGGAAGGGCCATCGAATCAGGCAACTTGCCCTGCTGCCACATGCAGTAACCTTCATGCATAATGAGCACGAAGCCCAAGGAGAAATCGCCCAGCGAGGAGCCTGCAGTTGTTGATGGCAGTGCGTTACTGGCCCCTGCAGTCCCCTCAGCCAAGGCTGCACATCTTCTGCCAACTCCACTTCAGCCGACGCCGACACGCAGAGGGACTCCTGCACCCTGCCCCCTAGCTGCTGCTCCATCGAGGTAGATGCTGCCACGCACCCCCGTCAGATCCCTACCTCGGAGACTGCTCCCCTGCGAGTGCCACACACCAGGCACAGAGGGCGAGACGGCATTCGCTGGGAGAGAGAGAGAAGTCTACTAATAAAGCTAGTACTCCTATCTTCCTGATACTATTCCTGAGCAGGGGATTAGTTCTCCTTTCCTTATTTATTTTTTTTAATCACAATTCAGCAGAACTGTGGCCTGCTAATCTCAGCATAAGCAGTAACAGACAATCTGGAAGGACTCTCAACAGGGAGACCCCCTCACGCTCCGATTTGAGCGAACCAGGAGAAACCGTCCCTCTGCCAAGCCTGTAAAGAAAACCCTCATTGAACGGCAGTATACTAAAGCCCTGGCTGCTTTTGCCGAACGAGCTGCAGAGAACCGCCACACGGTCACCACGCGAGCAAAATGGCCGCCGTTAGCAAAGAAGCCGGAATTGGCGCCAAAACAACCCCGCTGAACGGCTCAGACCAACGAACTGCGGCCCGCGCTCTGCACCCGAGGATGGCCCCCCCCCCCTACAGTAGACGCTCGTTCTTGCCGGCTAGCACACACCAAAACTAAAAATGCCAACAACAGAGAATTTGCTTACGCTGATCAGCGCATGAGTGAGCGATCGGGCAGCCGCGAAGCACGCTGTCCCCCTCTCACCACTCATCTCCCGCTGGCTACACTGGCCGAGACACGTGGCAGGGCTCTCCTCCGTACAGGCAAGGAGGAGAGATCTGCAAGGTAAGCTGATCCGAAGGAAATATAAAGAAATAGAGGGAGGCAGCCCGAGCCGGTTCAACTTTTGCTCTT
Organism: Ichthyophis bannanicus; assembly: GCA_033557465.1. Taxonomy (NCBI): domain Eukaryota; kingdom Metazoa; phylum Chordata; class Amphibia; order Gymnophiona; family Ichthyophiidae; genus Ichthyophis; species Ichthyophis bannanicus. The sequence goes on from CM066044.1 coordinate 255,262,157, forward strand.
TTGTGGGGTTTTTTTGTTTTGTTTTTTTAAAGAGACATAAGCAATTGAAATTAAAGAATATCCAAATCTAACCCTTAGCTACTCTAACAGCTCCTTATCTGTTCCTCAAGTGAGCCCAGCACCTAGGCTCACTACGTCGTCCTGCTGCATGGAGAATGGACACACTAGGGCTAATGGGAGAGACCAGCAGGCTACATCCAGTGATGTCACGACTTTGACATGCCCAGTCTCCATGCTGCAGGAGGCGGTACACAACCCAGAGGTGGAGGACTGAACAGGAGGAACGATAAGGAATTACGCTTTTTCTGGGAACAAACAGGAAGTCAGTCCTCACATATGGGACTCCCCAGCTACAGGCTACCAAAAACCCATAGCAAAAAACACAGTCGCCCTCAAGGGGAGCTATGAGCAGCAGCAATTTCATCTGTAGCTACAGACTATGGTAGGACCCCTGTGTCTGATGGAAACTAGCACTCTGGTAGCCTGAACACAGAAGGGTCAGAGGGTAGGAGTTGCCAAACCCCAAAATGGTTATGGAGCACGGCCCGGCCGAAGGCACTGTCCCATCAGGGCTCCCTTTCCAGGCAGTAATGGGCTGCAAAGGTATGGACTGAGGACCAGGTGGCAGTCTGGCAGATGTCCACCATCGGGACGCAGCGCAAGTTTGCCACCAAGGCCACCATGGCCCTGACACGGAGCACCCTGACTTGGCCTTCCAACAGGAGCCCCACTTGCTCATAGGCGAGGGTGCTACAGTCCGCCACCCAGGTAGACAAGTCTACGTTTGGTCACCGCCTCCCCCAGTCTACTGGGGTCATACGAAACGAAAAGCTGAGCAGCTTTGCGGTGACCTTGAGTATGCTGGTGTAGAAGGACCTCTTACATTCCAGGTTGTGGAGGACAGTCTCCTCCCTACTGGAGCGAGGCCTTGGGAAGAATGTGGGAAGTACCACCTCCTGACTGAGATGGAAGGACGATACCACCTTTGGAAGAAATTTAGGGTGTGTGTGGAGCACCGCCCTATTCTTGTAGAACCTGGTATATGGCGCTTCCACCACTAAGGCCTGAAGCTCGCTAACCCTGCGAGTGGAGGCGAGCACAACCAGGAATGCACCCTTCCACGAGAGATTTCACAGGTGGCAAGTAACCAGAGGCTCACAGGACGGGCGAGTGAGCTCCCCAATACCACAATGAGATCCTCACTCAGTCGTCAGAGGGCAAACTAGGGGCTTTGATAAGAGAAGATCCCATAGAAAGCGGGTCACCAGCGGCTGGACCGAGGGGGGGGTTGCCATCTACGGGTCCTGGTGCACCCTGATGGAGTTCGATTCAAGCCCGGATTGTGAGAGGTGACGGTACTGTAGCACCAGTCCCACCAGGCAGGAGAACAGGTCGGTCCCATGCTCTGCATAACAAGCTGAAAACCTGTGCCATTTGAGGGCGTATGCTTTCCAGCAGGATCTCCTCTACCTCACTCGAGAGGTTGAAAGGGGCTAAGGTCACCCCCTTTCTGCAGCCACGCTGTCAGCGACAGGGACCTCAAGTTGGGGTGCAGAAGAGAGCCCCACTCCTGGGACAGATGCCCGGAAGAGTTCCCCAACAGGAAGGGAGTCTCCACTGATAGACCCTCGATGGCCCAGGCAACCATAGTTCCCGCTACTCCTCCGGCTATCAGGATGAGCGAAGCTTTGTCGCGGAGGGTCCTGAACAATGTCTTGGCAATTAGTGGTGTGGGTTGGAAGGCATACATGAGGCCTTTCGTCCATGAGACAACGAACGCGTCCGCCGCCACCCTGGAGCAGTGGGCCTGCCAAGAGCAGAAGCAGGGCAACTGGTAGTTGTCCGGACTGGCGAACAGATCTAGCTTGGGTTCCTCCCAGAGCTGAAAGAGTGGTCGGCCACGCTGGGGTCCAGCTGCCACTCGTGCAGCTGGAGGACTCTGCTCAATCTGTCGGCCAGTGAATTGTTCTGGCCTGGCAGGGATACTGCCTGTAGGAGAATACCCTGCTGGACTGTGTAGGAGCAGAGGACCACTGCTTCTTGGCAGAGGGCAAAAGACCCCGTGCCCCCCCTGTTTGTTCACATAGAACACTGCCACCTGGTTGTCTGTTTGGACCAAAACCGGCTGGTGCCATAGGCAGTGACAAAAGGCTCGGAGGGCTAAGTATATGGCCCATAGCTCCAGGAGGTTGATCTGCTGGTTGGTCTCATCCTGCAGTCAGCTGCCCTGGGTGCGGAGTTCCTTGCAGTAGGCTCTCCAGTCAAGCAAGGAGGTGTCCGTGATGAGGACTCTTAAGGGGCTCGGAGCTTGGAAGGGCATCCCCACCTCGAGGTTTTGGGGAGTCTGCCACCAGGTCAGGGAGTCCACCAACTGGCAGATCACTGTCTCGGAGGCGTCCCATGGCCTGTGAACACTAGTCCCAAAAGCACCACTGCATGGCCCTCATGTGGAGGCGGGCACCTGGGGTGATGTGGACCGCAGAGGCCCTGTGCCTGAGTAGGTGAAGGAAGAGCAGAGAGGGTACCGAAGGGAGGTGCTGTACGTCCAGGGCCAGAACCCTGAGACGGTCGGCTCGGTCTCCAGGCAGGAAGGCCTTTGCCTGGAGGGTGTCCAGTTTTGCCCCTATGAACTCCAGACACTGTGTCGGGAGGAGGTGGGCCTTGGGGTAGTTTATCACAAACCTCAAGTGCTGCAGAATCTGGATGGTGCATGCAGTTGCCTGCTGCACCTCTGAGGCCATGCCTCCTTTTATGAGCCATTTGTCCAGGTAGGGGAAGACAAAAAATCCCTGGGGGTGGAGGAAGGCTGCTACGATTGTCAGGCATTTTGTGAAGAACCTTGGAGTGGAGGCCAAGCCGAAAGGCAGCATCCTGTATTAGTAGTGGGCCCCCCCCCCCCCACCATGAACCGTGGGTACTGCCTGTGGTTGGAGTGAATGAGGGTGTGTGTGTGTAGGCATTCTTCAGATCCAAGGAGCATAGCCAATCTCCCTCCTGGAGGTAAGGCAGCAATGTTCCAAGGGAGAGCATCTTGAACTTCTCCCTCACCAGGAACCTGTTCAGTCGAGGATGGGCCTTAGGCCTCCAGTCTTTTTTGGCACGAGGAAGTACCTGGAGTAGAACCCCTTGCCCCTGAGATGGTGGGGTACTGGTTCCACCGCCTTCTCCTCAAGAAGACCTGCGAACTCCTTCAGTAAAAGGTCCGAGTGAAGGGGACACCTGTGGGGCTCTCCTGGAAAGTAAGGGGGGTGTCTCAGATAGATCAGGTAACCATCCCTGACCACCCAAAGTGCCCAGGAATCAGTGGTGATTGTTAGCCACCTTTGGGCATAGTGGATCAGACGTTCCCCTGTGGCCTGCTGACCTCCTGGGGGTAGAGAGGCTATGCCCAAGGAGTAAAAAAAAAAAAAAACCTTTCTGGCTGGGCCGGGGCCTACGCCTGGGGCTTTGGAGCCTTCTGCTTACGAAGGCCATGCCTTGACCTGCTGATTCTGCTGGGGAGCGGGGGAGGCCTGAAAAGGTGGGTAGTTTCTGTAAGCAACCCTTTTTCCCGGGTAGAAGGACCTTTTACACAAGCCCTTCCATCGGGGAGGGGCAGCGGTCTTAATAGAGAGCCTGGTCCTTGTCATGAACTCGGTCTCCAGCTCGGCAGTCTTGTCAGTCATGAGTTTGCCAAAGAGGTTCTCTCCTTGGCATAGAAACATAGAAACATAGAAACATGATGACAGAAAAAGACCACAAGGCCCATCTAGTCTGTCCTTCCATAACAACAACTACAACAGTCCACTTTTTACCTTTAGAGATCCTCTGTGTTGGTCCCATGCTTTTTTGAATTCAGTTACTGTCCTCATCTCTACCACCTCCACTGGGAGACTATTGCACGGATCCACTACTCTTTCCGTAAAGAAATATTTCCGCATATCACTCCTGAATCTATCTCCCTTCACCCTCATCCCATGTCCCCTCGTCGCAGAACTTGCTTTCAATTGAAAGAGGCTCTCTCCCTGAACATTTATGCCACGGAGGCATGGGACATCGACCAATTTGTCCTGAACCCATTACTCGAGATCAGATGACTGTAGCCAAGCCTGGCATCATATAACAATGCCCGCAGTCACTAATCGAGCCACAGACTCGAAGCCATCATGGGCTGCCCAAGACAAACTTGAAGCACTCACAGATGGCCTTGGCCAGGTTCTCTAACTGCTGCAGGGGTTCCTCGGACAGCCAGCCGAGAACCCGGCAATTTCCTTTGCCAGGTCTCTCAGGTACATGTCCATGTACAGCTGGTAGGCCTGTATGCGGTCAGAGCATCAAGCCCTGGTAACACTTGCTGCCAAGAGCAGCTAAGGTGTATGCTTCCCTGCCAGGAGGCACCAAGGAGTGCATCTTTTCATTGTTCATTCAATGCATGGCCAACTCCACCACCATGGAGTTATGCAGCAGCTGTGATTTCTGGAATACATCAAGTCAAGCCGCTTGCTCACCACTGGCATAGATGCCAATGTCTCCCACATACAGAGCATTAGCCATTCCAGGATGGGAGGAATGGGCACCATAAGTGATTCCCTCGGAAGGGCCTCGCACTGGAGGATTTCTAGCTCCTCTGCCAAGGGTCCTCCTCAGATTCCATCAGGAACGCTAGGGCCTTAGACATGTCCCTGGTGAAGTCAAGGAATGCCATGTCCTCCAGCGGAGATAGCCACTGGGGCTCTGAAGTGGGAGAGTCCAAGGGGATGTCATGATGGCAACGGGTGACGGGCAACTCTTTGTTTCTCTCTCCCACATCGAGGATTCAATAGAAGGCTGGTCCACGGGCCCCAGGGCTGACCCTGGGCCGTGACCCTCAGAGGTACCACAGCTGGCACAGAGCGCACTGGCTGGGGACATTCGCGGCCCCGTTGAGCAAGAACCAGATCGAAACCTCGGCCAAGGACTAACTCAAAGCTGAAGGGTCTCAAGGATAGGCTCGGCCTCCGTGGAAGTCTTCGACGTCGAGGGCCCTGTGGTCGGGGCAGAGGAACCAGTTGCCGGACAACAGCGCCTGCTACTGGTCCATAAAAGGCAGACAAACTGCACTCCAGGGCCGCCATTCTGGATTCCAGGCCAGAAGGCTCTGCAGCCATTGGCGTGGGCACCAAAGGAATCAGGTCCGATGCCAGTTCCCCTAAACGAGAATCTTTGACAAGGATGGTGTCTGGCGAAAGATGCTGGTCCGAGGTCAAGTCCTTTCAGAGGACGAGCATCTCGGACTGCAGGACCTGGCTTTGGACGCCTGTCGGATCCACAGGGATGCCACCTTTGAGGCTGTCTTCTTCTTGGGTTCCCTTGAGGGAGACCCTCTCTCCGAAGAACAATAGTGCCACTTGGGTTCCGTACAGCCGCCTTGAGATGCTGTGGCTTCAGATGAGGTCCAGGCCTTCGGAGGTACCGAGGGGACTCGGGGGAAAAACTTATCATGCTGCTGCTAGCGGCTCTTAAGGGCCTTGTTGGACATCTTTTTGCAAACACCGCATGCTATGGGATCGTGGTCCGGCCCAAGACAGCGAAGGCAGCAGTCATGTATATCAGTCAAAGACATAATTTTGGCACACCAATCACACTTTTTAAAGTCACTGGTAGCCCTGGGGGAGAAGTACCCCAGCAAGGTCAAAGACCCGCCGAGTTGCCAGTTGAAAAAAAGGCATGAAGCCGCCAAAGAGGAAAAAACTACAAAAAGGACCCAATGCCGAGACAGAGGTTGGATGGCAGGAAGAGTATGAAACTCAGGCTGAAAAATCAACTTTTTCTGGGAACAAGTCAGACAGACATCTGAAGGGCTCCACAGAAAAAATGGAGACTGAGCAAGATAGCACCCTTGGGCAGGAAGGGAACCATGCATGTGTGGTAGCATCTCCCAAAGGCTTTCTTTGAAAGCTGGGGGAATGCTTCCATGAGGGCTCTGTTGGTGTCGACATCACCCATACGCGAGGGCTGACTTCCTGCTTAATCACGAAGAAACATTGAGTCGAGCCACTTTCTCACTACAGGCACTTACGCAGATGTTTCCCACATACGGAGCATTAACCATTCCAGGATGGCTGGAATGGGTATCATGAGCGATTCCCTTGGTGAGGCCTCATATTGGACAATTTCTAGTTGCTCTGTCCGAGGATCCTCCTCCGGTTCCATTAGGAATGCTAGGGCCTTTGACATATCCCACACGAAGTTGAGGAACACCATATCCGAGGGGGCCAGTCTGAGGGAACATCACAGTGGCGATGGGTGTCGGGGACTTCTCGTCCTCAGTCTTCCATTCCAAGTAGACTGTCAAAGACTCGAGGAAAGGACGGCTCGCAGGCTCCGGTCCTGAGTCTTGCTCGTGTCCCTCGGAGGCCCCGCGACTTGTGCCATGTGCACTAGCCAGGGAAGACCTCTGTCCCATAGAAAAGGATCCGGATCTAGACCCCGGCCAATGATCAACATGAGACTGTATGGTCTCGAGGATGGGTTCGGCCTTTGAGAAAGTCCTCAACGTCGAGGGCCCAGTGGTCTGGGTGGAGGAACAGACTGTGCCAGACACCACCACCTGCTGCTGGTCCATGAAGGCAGACAGGCTGTGCTCCAGGGCCACCATTCTGGTTTCCAGTCCAGAAGGTTCTGCAGCTATCGGTGCGGGCACCGAGGAACTCTGGCCCGGTGCCAGTTCCCCCAAAGAATCCTCAATGAGGCTGGCCTCAGGCGTCCGAGGCTGATCTTCGGGCGATTCCTTCTGGGTGACCTTGGTGGGCCGCTTCCGCTCCGAGCCCTCAGATGAGCATCACAGACTGCGGGACCTGGCTTGGGGTTTACCCAACCTGCTGGAACCATACAGGGACACTGCCTTCGAGGGCTGTTTCTTCTTTTCTCTGTGTTCCCTCGAGGGAGACCCCCTTTCTGAAAATCTGCAGCTTCGACCAGGGTCCGCAAGGGCACCACAGGAATCTGTGGCTTCAGAAGGGGCAGGGGCCGGGCCTTGGCCTTCGGAGGCACCGGGAAAAACTTATCATGCTGCTGCTAGCGGCTTAGGAAGGCCTTGGTAGACATCATTTTACAGAGACCGTAGGCTACGGGGTCGTGATCCGGCCCTAGGCAGCAGTCATGTGTATCAGTAAGGGACATGATTTTTGTATACAGATTACACTTCTTAAAGCCACGATCCTATCACCCAAAAACCAGGGCAGTGAGCATACGTGACTCTATGTGGAATTTATAGGGCAGAAAAAGTAGTGACTTCAGCCAAGAAACTTTCCAGTGCCCTGGAGCGATCAGCCTCAGGCAGTGGTCCGCAGAAGGACTTCTCTTCATCCTTCACGGGCCATGTAACAAACCGGTACAGATGGGCCAGTGGCCCTGCTAGGTGCTTTAAATTCTGCTCTGATTTCACTGGTTACGGACACAGATGAAAATATCCTGTACCTGCTTGCACCCAAGAGAACCTCTTATCTGCCGACCAAGCAGAGGCAGCCTCTGTACCTGGGATGGGTATGCTGAGAACCGCTAGGAACCACATAGGTACCCCTCCCCCAGCAATCCTGTAAGCAGAGGGATAGGTATGGGATACACAGACCTCCTTGCAACCGGCGGCCTTAGACGATGCTGCCTGTGCGAACCGGAAGATGAGTAGACTTAGTGTCTTATCAACCACCTCCGAGAGGGAGCCCTGAACAATATATGCAATTTCGTGAGCTGCGCTGCCATCTTGTGGCCGAAAGGGCACTTCAACCCGAGGCACGATACAGAAGATCACACTATTTTACATTTACTGGTTAGCCAGTAACCCTGAGAACCCAGTAGGTGGCCTAGTGGCCATGTTCTGCTGACTGACTGATCAGCCTGAGGAAGGCTGTATACCCGGACACAGAAAGGTACTCTTGAGGAACTCGCCGCCCTCAGGTGACCAGTGGCCGCAATACAGGTCTCTGTGCTGATAAGATATGGCTTTTTTTTTTTTTTTGAAAGCTTCATAAACCTGCTCCCGTGAAACCACAGGTTTTCGGGCTATCCACCTTTCACTACAGAGTTATCTTTGCAGACAGCAAACAATAAAAATAAAGCAATAAAAGAAGGCATATAGGAGAGGATAATGATGACTTGCTCTCCACAGCAGTTCGGAACAATTCTCCGTTCAACGATCGAGGCTGCGTGCTGGGCGGGGATACAACCCTACGCGGATCTGGAGACTCATTCAGTGAAGTCAAACTAGCTGAAGCCAAAGAATCCGGGGACAACTGTGTTGCAGAAGACGATACGGCCCTAAGGTGAATATCCATAGGGCCAACAACTTTAGCTGACTTACCGGACGACATAGTAGATTGAAGCAGTTTTTTCTTCCGCTTCCCCATAAAACAAACAAAATAACTTCACCAGACGGCTCCGAAGTGCTCCGAAGGGGCTACAAAGGGGCGTGGTCTGCCCCTTAGGACACGCCCCTTCGGAGCACGCACCCTCGGGCACGCGCCCGCGGTGCGCGTCCCGCGGTGGGGCTATGACTTATAGCCCGCTCTGCTCACGTGCTCCCAAGTGCTCACCGGAACAGAGCAGCCGTTCCTCTCAGCTCAGGGAATGAAATGCAGGTAAAAGTCACACACAAGGTTCAGCGAGGAAGGGCGCGATCTTATAGCCCGCTCTGCTCACGTGCTCACAAGTGCTCACCGGAACAGAGCAGCCGTTCCTCTCAGCTCAGGGAATGAAATGCAGGTAAAAGTCACACACAAGGTTCAGCGAGGAAGGACCCGATCTTATAGCCCGCTCTGCTCACGTGCTCCCAAGTGCTCACCGGAACAGAGCAGCCGTTCCTCTCAGCTCAGGGAATGAAATGCAAGTAAAAGTCACACACCTCTCCGGTACTTTCAGAGTCTTTTTTGAGGATTCGGTCTGATGACATTGCTGCTCCTAGTCCTAGTCCAATTGATTTCTCTTCTTTGCCTATGGAAGACCTTCAACCTCCTAAAGATGTATCATTGCAAGATATCTGGCGTATAGTGTCTAGGACGGAACTTACGTTAAAATCGTCTTTGGTTAAAATCTCTGCTTTTTCACAGGAGACAGTAAATTCCTTAATAGATCACCGGGATAGATTAGGAATTCTTGAAGCCCATAAGGCTAAAATTGATGGTCAGTTAACATCAATTCAAGGAGTCTTGACATCTCAGGTGCAAGACTCCCTGCAATTGCACCATCGTGATGAAATATTTGAGAATGCCTTACGGGGGAAGAATCTCCGATTTTTGAATTTCCCCCGCACTCACTACCTTTCTCCTACCATTTTACTTATTAAATATTTGAAGGATGTATTGAAAATTCAAGAGCCGGATGCTTTAGCATTATCTAAAATTTATTACTTGCCTACTGGTGTTAGGGAACATCCGGTTGGTGATCTGGAGACAGGTGATGTAGTTCGCGGGAATTTAGACCATTTATCAGAGCAGAGTATGGATTTATCAACGTACTTAGAGTCTTCTGTTGAAGAAATTTCTACTCAAGCCACTCTTTTAGTAACCTTCTCTTTGGAAAGGGATAAGGAGGTGGTCTTAAGGTCTTATTTTAAATATCGACAAAAAAAAAAAAAAAGAAGGCATATAAGATATATATCATTTCATAACAGGCCAAAGTCAGGAAATAAATCTTCTCATTTCCCGACTTTTTTTTTTTTTAACCAAACCTTAGTATGCCCCCCCCCTCCTCAGCCTGAACGTTCAGCTGATCGCCGGTGCTGTCACGAAGCCGCAGAACTTGGGAGAGGCTCCTATCCCGAACTGCCGCGTTTCGCGCTCAAGCCGCACTGGCAGGGCATCGCTTCAGAGGCCTGGCAGCCATCCTGCGGATTCGACTGCCACAGCTTCCACAAATGGAGATGGAATCGCCGATCAGCAAGCGCTACACTGCTCAATTCTAGTGCGAGCAGCATGCGCCGGGAGGCCCGGGCATGGCGATCTGTCAGCTCATCCCGCTGCCCCGAGCAACTTGAGGCAGCGTGAGCGCCGCTCATCTCGTCCTCTGTCGGGCTCCCCTACGTAACGTCCGGGAGGGGAGAGCCGACCCGCATAAAGCAAAAGCGTCTTGGGGAAGCAACAATAGCAATTGCCCGAAGCTGGAGGCCGCTAAGGCCGCACCCCCGGTCACAGAAAGTAGGCGGGAAATGCTTATTTCAAACAGACTGCTCTCAAATAAGCTAAGGTAATTAAACTAACTTAAAAAACCAAGACAGAATAGGTTATTAAAAGAATAAAATATTAACATTAAAAAAGTATTATAGTGGAAGGGATTAGACTAACTTTAAGGCAATTAGGCCAAAGAAAGCGTAGTTACTCACCTGTAACAGGTGTTCTCCAGGAGCAGCAGGAATCAGTCCTCACATATGGGTGACGTCGGCGCCGACGGAGCCCTCGTGGAGCAATTTTCCCCAGCTTTCAGAGAAAGCCTTTGGGAATTGCAGCGCGCATGCGCGATCCTCTTCCCGCCCAAGGGTGCCATCTTGCTCAGTCAGATGACAAAGCTAAAAGACAGCAAAAATTAGCAAAAACGAAAGCATATAACTGCAACTCCAAGGGGAGGAGGGAAGGTTGTGAGGACTGATTCCTGCTGCTCCTGGAGAACACCTGTTACAGGTGAGTAACTACGCTTTCTCCAGGACCAAGCAGGAAGTCAGTCCTCACATATGGGACTCCCAAGCTTAAGGCTACCGGAGACCCTAAGCACAAAAATGAGCTCCCTCTAGCTCAGCAGCACAGAAGGAAGGAATCTTCTCTGAATACGTCTCGAACCGGTAGCCCAACATCCGGGATGGAGGGTAGGAGTTGCCTATACCTCGAAGAGGTTACGGAGGACTGCCTGTCCGAAAGCACTGTCCCTGCGGGACTCCCTCTCCAGGCAGTAATGGGCTGCAAAAGTCTGGCTTGAAGATCAAGTAGCGGCCCGGCAGATGTCTGCCAACGGAACAGAGCGGAGGTAAGCCACTGACGTAGCCTTCGCCCGAACACGATGAGCGGTGACTCTACCTTCCAGCACGAGGCCCGCAGCCTCGTAAGCCCAAGCGATGCAGTCCGCAATCTAGATGGACAGAGTACGCTTGGAGACAGGGAGCCCCAACTTGTTGGGGTCATAGGACACGAAGAGCTGAACCGCCCTTCGGTGCCCCCGCGCACGGTCCAGGTAGAAGTTCAGCGCCCTTCTACAGTCCAGGGTATGCAGGACCATTTCAGCTCGGCTGGACTGTGGCCTGGGAAAGTAGGTCGGAAGTACCACCTCCTGGTTGATGTGAAAAGGGGAAACCACTTTAGGAAGAAACTTAGGGTGAGTCCGTAGGACTACCCGGTTCTTGTAGAACCTAGTGTAAGGAAGATCAGATACCAGGGCCTGCAGCTCACTAACGCGTCTAGCAGAAGTGAGGGCCACCAAGAACAAGGTTTTCCAGGAAAGAAAACGAAGAGGACAGGTAGCCATAAGCTCAAAAGGCGGACAGGTAAGCCGCTGTAAAACCACATTGAGATCCCAGTTCGGGGCTGGCGGGCGCAAAGGTGGTTTAAGGAGAAGGAGGCCTCTGAGAAAACGAGCCACCAGAGGATGGCTGGAAAGAGGTCTACCATCCACCGGCACGTGATGCGCAGAAAGAGCACTGAGGTGGACCTTGACCGAGTTGGACTTAAGGCCAAGATTAGAAAGAGAAAGCAAGTACTGCAAGACCACTGATGCCGAACAGGAGAAGGGGTCTTGAGACTGCTGAGTACACCAGACGGAGAACCGACGCCACTTAAGAGCGTAGGACTTCCGGGTGGAAGGCCTCCTGGAGGCCAAGACGACCTCTTCCACATCTGGAGGTAGCTGGAGAGGAGCAAGGACTACCCTTTCAGCAGCCAGGCCATCAGATGAAGGGACCGAAGGCTGGGGTGCAGGAGCGTCCCCTGATCCTGCGAGAGGAGGTCGGGCTGAAACCCCAGAGGAAGAGGTGTGTCCACCGCCAGCTGCAGTAGAAGCGGGAACCAAGGTTGTCTCGGCCACCGGGGAGCCACTAGGATCACCGACGCCTTGTTTCTGAGAACCTTGAAGAGCGTCCGAGACACCAGGGGCATGGGTGGAAAGGCATACAAGAGGCCTGTGGACCATGGGATCAGAAAAGCATCCGCCGCCACCCGGAGGGGATGCGGCTGTCGAGAACAGAATCTGGGAAGCTGTCGGTTCAGAGGACTGGCGAACAGATCCATGGTGGGGAGGCCCCACCGGAGAAAGATCTGCTGAACCACAAGCGGATCCAACCTCCACTCGTGCGGTTGGAGGACCCTGCTCAGTTTGTCTGCCAGGTAGTTTTCTTGACCTGGGAGATAGACAGCTTTGAGGACGATGTTGCGATGGACGGCCCAAGAGCAGAGCTTCTGCGCTTCCTGACACAGAAGGAAGGAGCCGGTTCCGCCTTGCTTGTTCACGTAGAACATGGCAACCTGATTGTCTGTCTGGACGAGCACTGACTGGTGAGAGAAGGCTTTGAGCGCTAGGCGGATGGCTCTGAGCTCCAGGAAGTTAATCTGCTGAGCGGACTCCCAAGGAGTCCAGAGACCCTGAGTACAAGTCCCTTGGCAATGTGCTCCAAAACCCTGGAGAGAAGCATCGGTCGTCAGGACCTGAGAATGTGCAGGGGGCTGAAAAGTCACCCCGAGCACTAGGTTTGGCAGGTGAAGCCACCACCGGAGAGAGGAGACCAGCTGGTCGGAGATCCGTACGGAGTCCGTTAGGCCCCCAGTGGCCTGATGCCATTGTTTGCGAAGGCACCATTGAGCAGGACGCATGTTCAGGCGGGCATAGGGGGTTACATGGACCGTGGAAGCCATATGGCCGAGCAGTTTCAGAAATTGCCTGGCCGAGACCAGGGAATTGCTGTGAAAGCGGCTGGCGAGATCCATGAGCCTTTGGGCCCTGTCCAGGGGCAGGAAGGCCCGCGCTTGAAGGGTGTCCAACCTGGCGCCGATGAATTCTAGATCCTGAGAGGGGAGCAAAGTGGACTTTGCGAAGTTTATGACAAATCCCAAATGCTGGAGCAGAGCTACCGTGCGATGAGTAGCCTGAGTGGCTTCTTGGGCAGACTGTGCCCTGATGAGCCAGTCGTCCAGGTATGGGAACACAAAGAGACCCTGAAGCCTCAGATAGGCTGCCACCACTGCGAGGCATTTGGTGAACACTCTGGGGGCGGAGGATAGGCCGAAAGGCAGTACTCTGTACTGGTAATGGCGTCCGTCCACCACAAACTTTAGGTATTGTCTGTGGTCTGGATGAATAAGGATATGAGTATACGCATCCTTTAGATCTAAGGAGCATAGCCAGTCTCCCTGCTGGAGGTAGGGCAGCAGGATTCCAAGGGTAAGCATTTTGAACTTTTCCTTTGCAAGGAACTTGTTGAGGTTTCGCAGGTCCAGGATGGGTCTGAGGCCTCCTGTTCTTTTTGGAACCAGGAAGTACCTGGAGTAAAACCCTTGACCCTTCAGGTGGTGGGGCACCGGTTCCACGGCTTGTTCCTGAACAAGACTTGCTAACTCCTGAAGGAGTAAGTCCCTGTGCAGAGGGAGTCTGGAAGGCAGGAGGGAGGTACCTGGTGAAAATGAAGAAGATAGCCCTTTTGAACTATCTGAAGCACTCAGGTATCTGTGGTGATGTTGGACCACCTGTGGGCAAAGTGGACCAGCCGGCCTCCTGTGCTGAGAGAAACCAGCTGAGGGGGAGAGGCTATGCTGAGAAAGTCAAAAACCCCCACCCTGCTGAGCAGGGGCCGGTGGTGCAGGCTTGGGGGCTTGCTGCCTACGGGACCCATTACCCCGTCCCTTGGCCTGCTTTCCCTGTGGGGGAGCTGGTGAGGCCTGATACTGAGGGTAGTATTTATAGGCAGCACCTTTCCTCTGGCAAAAGGGCTTTTTCCCCCGAGGCATTCTTCTTTTGAGAAGGGGCAGAGGTCTTCCTCGAGAGACGAGTCCTGGTGAGAGTCTCCGTCTCGATTTGTGCAGCCTTCTCATCCATGGGCTTGCCAAAGAGGTTATCACCTCGGCAAGGGACATCGACCAACTTGTCCTGTACCCAGGGCTCGAGGTCGGACGTCTGAAGCCAAGCCTGGCGGCGTCCACCGATTCCGGCCGCAGCTACTCAAGCCGAAGCCTTAAAACCATCATAGGCTGCCCGAGAGATAAACTTGGAGCATTCCCGAATGCCAGTAGACAAGGATTGGAACCTCTGCAAAGGTTCATCGGAGAGACCAGCAGAGAACCCGGCTATTTCTTTAGCCAGGTCTCGGAGATACATGCCCATGTAGAGCTGGTATGTCTGGACTCGACAAGCAAGCATAGAGCCCTGGAAGCACTTCCTACCGAGGGCATCCAGGCTGCGGGCCTCCCTACCGGGGGGCACCGAGGAGTGCATTTTTTGACTCTTCAGTCTATGCATGGCCAATTCCACCACCATGGAATGGTGCAGTAGTTGTGCCTTTTGGAACCCGGGGCTCTTGCGGACTCGATAAATGGAATTGACCCGCTTGCTTAACACCGGCGACGACGCCGGGCTCTCCCACATGCGGAAGAGAAGCCGTTCCAGCATCGGAGGAACCGGTACAATAAAGGCCTCCTTCGGGGGAGAGTCATATTGGAGGGCATCGAGTTCCTCGACTCGAGGCTCCTCCTCGGGGTCCGCAGGGAAGGCCATGGCTTTGGCCATATCCCTCACGAAGTCCGAGAACCGGGTATCCTCCGGGGGGGACCGTCTCCGAGGTTCGGACTCGGGGGAGTCCGAAGGGACACACCGAGTCCGAAAGGAACCAGGTGACTCTTCGTCCTCAGATTCCCAGGCCGACTCCTCAGAGGAGGAGTCGACCGGCTCCGGTCGGGCGGGCACTGATGCCATCCGCACCGACGCAAAGGGAGTCGGCGTCGACGACCTCGGTCCCGAACGGGAGGCCGAAGGAGACCTCGACCGAGGATCGACTCGAGCCCTCATGGACTCGAGGATCGGCTCGGTCTCCGGGGTCGACTTGGAGGTCGACGTCCCAGCGGTCAGGGCAGAAGCGCCAGCGAGGCCAGCGATCAATGCCCGCTGCTGGTCCAAGAAGGCAGACAAACTGCACTCCAAGGCCGTCAACCTGAGTCCGAGCTCAGGTGACCCAGCAGCCCCCGACTCGGGCCCCGACGGCGTCGGGCCCGACGTCGGGTCCTTCGGAAGCGAGTCCACGAGGACAACCGTACTTACGTGAGCTGGCAAGTCCATCTCGAGTCGAGGATGTTTTGACCGCCTTTCCGACTCCAAGGACCCGGGACGGGAATCGGGACTATGCAACCTGGCCCTCGAGGAACCAGGAGCGTCCACCGATCCCGCCCTCGCGGGTTTCTTCTTCCGATGATGTTCCTGGGAAGGAGACCCCCTCTCAGAGGAACTTCGACGATGCTCAGGACCAGAGTCCCGAGACGTCGAAGCCTCTGACGAGGTCCGAGCCCGGCCGGAGTCAGAGAAGATACGCTCCCGCTGGTGCTGCCGACTCCTCAATGCTTTTGAGGACATTTTGCCGCATGGCGTGCAGATCATGGGGTCATGATCTGGGCCGAGGCAGCGGAGGCAGAAGTCGTGAGTGTCTGTAAGAGACATAAGTTTCTTACAGAGGTCACACTTTTTGAAACCACTGGCCGCCATCGGGGGAAAAAGGGCCCCTGCGAGGTCAAACGACCGGGCAGCCAGGGAAAAAAGGAAGAAAGCGCGAAAACTGTCACGAAGGACAAAAAACCGAAAAATAAAGAACGGACTCGCAACCGGCGTCGCGAGTCCGGGCGGGAACAGAACCGGCGTCGAACCGAGAAAAAATAGATAAAAAATAGAAGAAAATCAACTTTTCTGCGGGGAATCACAGGCAACGTCTGTAGGGCTCCGCGGAAAAAAGAAGACTGAGCAAGATGGCACCCTTGGGCGGGAAGAGGACCGCGCATTCGCGCTGCAATTCCCAAAGGCTTTCTCTGAAAGCTGGGGAAAAATGCTCCGCGAGGGCTCCGTCGGCGCCGACGTCACCCATATGTGAGGACTGACTTCCTGCTTGGTCCTGGAGAAAGACACTTAAAACTAATAACACAGGTACACTAAAAAAAATTTTTTTTAAACTGCCTCTAATGTTTTGATTGATTTTTACGTTTTTTGGTGCGCTGAATCCAAATCTGGTAACCAATTTGCTCCATCACGTACAGATTTTTTGCTACATTGGGTTAGCAGTTTGAGGTGAACGTTTCAGATTGAGTGCGATCGAGATAAAAGTTTCTTGGCTGAATTCTTTATACTAATTGTTTAGTAGTTATTCAAATAAGAATAAAGAAAATTGTAACAAGGCAGCACATAAGAATAGAGTAATGTCAACAAAACACACTGTGATGGTAGCAAAATTGTCTGCACTTAAAACAGCCACATACATGTGCACAAACATTGAGCATATAAGAGCGAGGTTAGACACAAAGGAAAGCAAAGAAATGTGCAAAAAATGTTGTAAAGGTAATGTATGTAAGAATAGAAAACGCAAACCGCACCACTGCAATACATGAAGACAAACACCCGATGGTGTGAAAATAAAATTCTAATAAATGAGATCCGACACTGTAGTAATAACTAGCAAATTTTTATTTCAAAGTTTAGTAAAAACACGATATTTGTCAACACAGTTTAGATTTTAAAGTCATTCATAGGTCATTCAATCTCCTGGTGGGCCCGTTTATTCTTCCCCCGAATGCTTCTCTTGGTGCGCTGCTTGGCGTATTTTTCATCTGTGGTTTCCCGCAGCAGCAACCAGCAGAAATCAGCCATCATAGTGGTGTTCCATCTTCCTTGGTACCTTCTCTCTGCGTCCTTGATGTCCTGGTGAAACCTTTCACCTTGTTCTTCACTGTACGCCCCCAAGTTTTCGGGAAAGTAGTTCACATGGGAGTGCAAGAAATGGACTTTCAGGCTCATGTTACAGCCTTGTTCTTTGAAGGCACTGAGCATCCTGGCAACAATATCCTTATAGTTCTCATCCCGCCTGTTCCCCAAGAATTTGAGAACATCATCCTTGAAGGAATCCCAGGCTTCTTTTTCCTTCTCAGACATCGTTTCAGCGAATGCTCCATCTGAAATGAGTTTCTTTATATCAGGGCCAACAAACACTCCTTCCTTTAGCTTTGCTTCAGAAAGTCGGGGGAACTTTGAGCAAAGGTACCGAAAGCACTCACCATCTTTTGGAAGGGTCTTGATGAATTGCTTAATGAGACCCAACTTAATGTGGAGAGGTGGTAATAGAATTTTATCACGAGGTACCAAGCTCTCATGAAGAACATTTTTCTCACCGGGTCTCAAATACTCCCGAATTGGCCAGTCTTTTTTCCCCCAGTGTAGGTCGCGGGCCCGGCTATCCCACAAGCAAAGGAAGCAGGGATATTTGGTGAAACCGGATTGCTGCCCTAATAGCATGGATAGAATTTTAAAGTCTCCACAAATCATCCACTTATGCTCATCATAACGAATCTTCTGAAGAATCAGGGCCAAATTCTCGTATTTTTCTTGGAGAATAACCGAGTGAGCAATAGGAACTGAAGCGAATGTGTTGCCATTATGAAGAACACCACCTTTTATGCTGTCTTTTGACGAATCAATGAACAGCCGCCATTCAGCAGGATCATACTTGAGTTTAAACTTTTCCATCACTCCGTATATATCGTTGCAAAATACCAAATCTTCCTCTTTGCTGAAATACTTCAAAAATTGTGTGTCGCGGTTGCGGTACCAATAAAAAGTTGTTCCTGGTGACAATAGATTTTTCTGTTTAAGCCGAGAACCTAGCAGTTGGGCAGCATCTTTTGGGAGTCCTAAATCCCGGACTAAATCATTCAATTCAGCTTGAGAGAAAAGTTCAGGTTTCGGATCTGGTTCAGTTTCAAACTCGGAAGTACTGGACTCATCGGGAAAAGCCATCTGATGAGTCTCATCATGATCAGAACCGTCCACACAAATATGATCCAAAGATTTTGGTGGTTCAGGCACAGGTACTTCATTGCTATGAGGCATAGGCCTAATTGCTGAGGGAAGGTTGGGGTAACTTATTACGTTCTTATTTTTTAAGTTGTATCCCTTCACAATGCAAGAGCAAAAATAGCAGTCACTGCTGTGGTCTCTTTGTTCATGCCACATCATAGGTATTCCGAAATGAAATGCTTGTTTTTTTACCATTCATCCATAAGCGTAGATCTTCCTCACATGTCTTGCACACTTTGTGAGGAGCCCACGGTTTGTCTTGATCGCCTAACTTCAAACCGAAATAGGCGAAATATACTTTTTTAATAAATGCAGAAATGTTCCTCTGCCGCTTTTTCACGGTATATTCCCCACAAATAAAACAAAAACTGTCCGGAGAGTTGACGCAACCTCTGGCTCTGTGAGCCATCACAAATACACAGCACTGCAAACTACAACTGTAGTGAACCACTTCGGAATAAAGCTGGATTACGACTGAGCAAACAAAAGGTAATAATGAACTTGCAAGAAACTGAAATTTGACAGGAACGTTCATGTCGCAACCACCGTGTTTGAGCGAGCGAACGAGGCGAGGCGAACAGGAAAGAACATGCGCCAGCGCGAGTACTGGATTTAGCCCCCCGCCTCCCAATTGTCCTGTTAATGTATAAAATGAATACAAAACACTCTAAAATATCATGAGGGAGTGTTTCTAGTTAGTTAACCATTACAACCTCTATTTTGGGCCAAGAAAATAAACTGCAGTCGGCTAAAAAGAAATTATGTGAACATTCCTTATATGGGTAAGAAATCTAATTTTGCAAGAAAACGTGACGTGATGGAACATTTTGGCTATTTTTCCTGGATTCAGCACCCCAAAATCTATAGGAATCAGTTGCAAAACTGGAGGCAGTTTTTTGGTAGTGTACCTGTGTAATCAATAAATTCCAAGAGAAGTTGGGCCAAAATTAAAACCAAATTAAAATCCAGACTAGCTCCTGTCTAGCTGTTCCCTATCTGATTCCCAAGTGAGCCCAGAAGGTGGGCTCACTACGTCCTCCTGCTGCATGGAGACTGGACACACTGGGGGCTGATGGGAGAGACCAGCAGGTTATATCCAGTGATGTCATGACTTTGACATGCCCAGTCTCCAAGCTGCAGGAGGAGGTTCACAACCCAGAGGTGGAGGACTAAACTGGAGGAACGATAAGGAACACCCAAATCACAAAGAGGGCATGGAGGAGACATGTCTGGCGCATTATGGGCCAGATGGATATACGTACCCAATTTCAGAACTGACAAACATATCTTCACCCACACTCCAGAGCGTCCGTGTCCAGGGATGACTAGGCAGCAGAAAAGCTCTTGTTTTGCCATCCTTATTCCTGGAGGGCATATAGAAGGTACTCTATCCCCTATACTTTTCACGTTGATAACGAAAATGGAAGGAAAGGTGGACATGTGTATTCGGGATGGCAAACCAATGTGTGTCCTCAAGTGCAAAATAGCTGGCAGGGACATACATTCAGCACAGAATAGATGTCTGTCATGGGACATCTATGTGGTCGCGGGCACTTCTATCTATTTCAAGCATGTCCAAATTTTTAAAATCGAGCTGAAACTTGCATGTGGTCAGCATTTTTCCAAACGTTTTGCCATGGATGTCCCCGCTTTTCTAAAATGTCACTTCATGTTGCCGAGTTTTCTTTCAATAGAATATTGATGGAGGATGAGTGGTTTAGCTTTGAATTTGTTGAAAATCAAAGTTCTATTCCTTCATAGGTTGGAGGGGCGACCATTACCTACTCAGATTTTGTATTGTGGAACTTCTATTAGCATTGAAAACCAAAAGTTCATTATTTAGGAATTTTATTAAATGGTAAATTTTCATCCACAGATTAATAAAACTGTATGTTCTGCATTTTTCAAGTTATATATGCTGTGGCGTTACAACCTTATTTACATATGGCAGATTTCTGTGCAATGACTTAAGCTATGGTATTACCGACTACTGACCACTGTAATGTAATAAGTGGTACTCCTGCTGGAATTCTGCACATAATAATTTAAAATTTTGCACTTGTGTGATTTTTTTCTGTATTGCATTTTAAACTAAGAATCACTCGAAAACAATCTGCTTTTGTTATTTTAACAAAGCATGCAGATTTTTGCATAATTCAGACCTTTGGCTCAGAAGTTTGAATTTTGTTTGCAGAAAGAAATCTGCACGTGTAAGTATTTACCTGCTAGGAAATTATGAAACTTTTGGGGAAAAGGAAATTCTTTGTGTTTAAGCTAATAAAATCTTTGACTTTTATAAAGCACATACTTTTAAAGTTGACAGGGGACTGTGCAACAAGCCAGGTTACAGATAGTGTTTCTTTTCCATCCATCCCCCTTAATACCTACAAACCCCAGGCATAATCTTTGATTTACAGGCTCTTAAACCTGTTAAGGGGAAATAACCAGTCAAACCTAAAAGATCACATATCTTCATCAGCAAGTTATTAGGCCTTAGGAATAGATTACTTCAAGATGAACTTCAAGGCCTTAATTAAACATTAGACAAAGTCCCTTAAACTTATTAGGGATAACTGTATTGGTTAAATATCCCTATTCCCCTAGCAAATTTAAATAACTAGACAACTTAAATAGCTAAACAAATGTTTAAAAATAAGATGCAGACAGCAGCAAAATGAAGGCAATCCAGTTGTTTGCACAGAGTGCCACATGTATTATTTTCTCACAGTTGGTGAGAGATCTTATGTATGCACTAGGGAACAAGGCCAATCTCTGGGTTAGAGTAGCAGACTTGGAAGAACTGAAGCAGACATAAATATATACAGTACACTAGACCTACAGGGACATAATAGAGAAGTCCCACCTCCAGTCTAGCAGACTCTCTGTTGCCACAGAGATGCAAGATCATGTAAAAGGAGCACATCAACTTGATTGACAGGTAGTGATCCTGTAGCTAGGACCTGTCCACCAAGTGATGTGGTACCATCTCACAGCCACATGCCCATGAGGGAAGGGTTAGGACTGTCATTGTTGGCCATTCGAATATTAGGCATGTAAACAGCTGGATAGCTAGTGGACATGAGGCTCACCTGGTAAGTTGCCTGCCTGGTGTGAAAGTGACGGACCTAATGCACTAACTAGATAAGGATTTAGATAGTGTCAGGGAGGAGCCTGCTATTTTGCTACATGGTGGTACCAATGACATAGGAAGGTGTAGGAGGAAGGTTCTAGAAGACACAATTTAGGCTTTTGGGAACAAAATTGAAATCCAGAACTTGCAGGGTAGCATTCTCAAATGCTTTCTGTTCCACTCTCAGGACCTACGAGGAAGGCAGAATTCCGGAGTTTCAGCTGCCCGGACACATCACCTCCGCTGAGTCACCGACAGCTCCTGCCCAATCGGGGCAGTGGGAGCAAAAGCTGCAGCAGCCGGCCCCACATAAAAGCGGCGTGCCTGCAGGGCGGGACCGCGCCTGAGGGCCTCGCCAGACAGCCCTTTGGCGTGGCCCTTAGGCACGGCACGAAGGCGAACAGAAGGAGTCCAAACGACACAGCCACGCCGACAGTACCACAGAAGAAATCAACAGAGAGCAGACGGAAGTAAAAGACATCAGAAATGCAAGTAAAACACTAATGGGACTTCACAAAAATCAACATGCACGCAACATTGTTTCTCCCACTCAGCCTCCTCATCACACAACTCCTGCCAACAACCACACACTACCACTACCCACACTCCAACTTACCATGGCACCCACCAACCACTTGGACATACATAGAACCACAGTACACGCATGACGACACTCACAGAACACCAGGGACAAAAAGACAAACCAAACACAAATCAAACTCTCACACTAGTTCAAAGGAAACACATGAGACAACAAATGCCTCAAAGTATGCAACAATAGAGCTCATAAACGCCAGATCCATATGCAACAAGATACACACAATAGCAGACCACATAGAAGACAGTCAGCCCGACATACTTTGTATCACAGAGACATGGCTCAATCCCACCGACAATGTACTACTCAATCAATTGGTGCCAGACACATACACAGCATACAACTCCCCATGCACCCACAAGCGTGGAGGAGGAGTCTTGATAATTGCAAAAAAGAACCTAAGGTTCAAAGCTCTGAGTTTCACTGACACACAACAATGTAACACAATCAGCATCGAGAACAAAACACATAGCACTCTGCCTAACCTACAGAGCACCCAGAGCTTCACCTGACGAACTAGCCTCAATGCTCGAAGCAATCTGCGCTATCACCGCAATCAACAAACCCACATTACTGCTGGGAGACTTCAACCTCAAGTCCACCAACACCAAAGATGCAGAAGCTTTCCTTCAAGCAATGACTTCACTTCAGTTTACCCAAATAG
Organism: Ichthyophis bannanicus; assembly: GCA_033557465.1. NCBI lineage: Eukaryota > Metazoa > Chordata > Amphibia > Gymnophiona > Ichthyophiidae > Ichthyophis > Ichthyophis bannanicus. Next base: position 255,284,573 of record CM066044.1, read on the forward strand.
TCGATGCCCCCACGCACAGACGCGGATCATCCCCAGACCTCATCTTCGCAACCAATGACCTAACATCGAGAGGTCTAATATCAACACCCACCATCACCCCAGTTCCTTGGTCAGACCACTACATAATTGAGATAAAAATGCTACTACAAAAAGACAATCTAAAAGAACGCTCAAACACCATACCCACACAAAGACGATTCAAGAACTTCGACAGGGACACATTCCTACAAGACACGATACAACAACTGACCATAGAAACAGACGACCTGGAGGCTCAAATCACCAACTGGAACAGCACTCTTAACGCCGCCAAAGCAACAGATGCTAGACCCAAGAAACACCATCACAACAAGCTACAACACAAGCCGTGGTACTCAAAAACCATACGACAAGAAAAAAGGGAACTCAGAAAGATAGAACGGAGATGGAGAAAGACCAAGGCATCTGAAAACCAGCAACTATACCTAACAAAACAAAAGCAATACAATGAACACATCAACCAATCAAAGAGAGAATACCATACAAACATGATAAATACCTCCATCAACAAACCCAGAGAGCTATTCGAAATCGTGAAAATCCTCACTAAAGAGCAAAGGACAGAGGACGAAGTACAAATAGACCCGCAAAATTTGCTGACCACATCAAGGAAAAATTTCACTCCGCAGAGCAAACAAGACCCAGCGCACCCACTAAGTCTATCTCACACTCCAAGACCTGGGACACATTCTGCCCACCATCAACAGAGCAGCTCTCCCACATCATCTCCACAATCAATACAAGCACCGCTCCCACAGACCCTTGCCCAGTGTCATGGATCAAAGCCACCAAATCAAGCTTCCTCCACATCATACACAACATAGTGCACAACTCCCTCACTCAAGGAGTCATGCCAAATCAACTAAAGCTCGCCACAGTAAGACCGATCCCAAAGAAAACAACTCTCGACAAGAACCACCCAGCAGCATACCGACCAATATCCAGCATACCTTTTCTGGCAAAAATCATCGAAAAAAACAGTACAACACCAACTACAAGAACACATTGACAACCATGCACCACTGGATGTCAACCAACACGGCTTTCGCCCCAACCATGGAGTCGAAACATTACTGATTTACCTCTTCGACAGCATCCTCCGAATCATAGACAACACTAAGAATGGAATCATAATGATCTTCATTGACATCTCTTCAGCATTCGACACAGTAGACCACAAAATGCTCCTGGAAAGACTAAAAAACATTGGGCTACATGATCCCACCTTAAAATGGTTCCACTCATACCTAACCGACAGGCAGATACAGGTCAAGGTAGGCCACAGCACCTCTCGACCCATAAAAGTCCTCCAAAGGAGTACCACAAGGATCCGCACTCAGCACTACTGTTTAACATCTACATCCAGCCAATATGCGACATCCTGAAAAAGAACAGCATCCAATATACAATCTATGCAGACGATATCATGATATACACACCTATCTCAGTTGACGACCCGGACTACTCTAAAATAAACTGCCTCACACAAATGACTATATGGTGTCAAAACAACCACCTCGCAATCAACTACAGCGAGACTGAGGCACTAATCATCACTCGTAACCCAGACTTCATCCACCCACCGGACATAAAAATACAAAACACAACCATACCAATAAAATCGGAAGTAAAATACCTCGGAGTGACCCTGGACAATGAACTGTATCTCACGTCACACGTAAGCAAAACAATCAAAAATGCAACTACAAGATGAGAATCATCAGAAGACTTAAACCCCTCCTCGCCACTGAGCACTTCCGTACCGCATGCCAAGCTCTAATAACCCCCTTACTGGACTTCTGCAACCCAATCTACCTTGGACTAGCAAAACAAACACTCAAACCACAACTAGCACAAAACACGGCGGCCCGCATAATAACTGGATCAACAAGACATGAGCACATCACACCTGTTCTGAAAGACCTACACTGGCTCCCAATCAGTTCACGCATCAAATACAAAACAATCAAACATATTTAAGATCAAACACACTTCAGCCAACAGCCTGCACACCCTCATACAATCAGACACCAGCACACGCCCAAGAAGAAAAGGAACCTCCAACCGAGTCAACATCCCTAGAGAGAGACTTCAGAAAAACACGCAAGGATACCACAGAAAGAGCATTCTCTCTGTCTGCCCCAACAATCTGGAACACCCTCCCAGACGATCTGAGATCAACGACGGACCTCAAAGACTTTTGCAAACAGCTGAAGACAACGCTGTTCATAGAACACTATGGACACGTCACATGACCCAACTACCAGGAAGAACCAACATACCCCCCCCCCCCGACCCACTGATAAGAGAATGTATAACGGCACATGATGTTTCTTAACACTAAATGTATAGAAGATTGTATTATAGCACACGATGTATCATAGCGCACAATGTACATAGCTCAACCTAATCAAACACACAACACATCTTACACACAAAGCACGATATAACCCTCACTGCATGAAAAACACTATCACTTCCTTTGATTGTTTTGCTGTGATACCGCCTTGGATTGCAAGATAAGGCGGTATAGAAATACTGTTAAATAAAATAAAAATGTGTGGATCAGACAATGGTGCAAAGAGGAAGGTTTTGAATTTGTAAGAAACTGGGCAACATTATGGGAAAGGTGGGGGACTTTTCCAAAAGGATGGGCTCCAGCTTAATCAGGATGGAACTAGGTTGCTGGCATTAACCTTTAAAAAGGAGACAGAGCAGTAAACCTTTAAAAAGGAGACAGAGCAGCTTTTAAACTAGATAACGGGGGGAAGCCAACAGTTGCCCAAAAGCGCATGGTTCAAAATGATCTCTCTTTGAAGAATACTAGAAAACAGGAAAGCTAGAGCATCCCAATGGAGAGGTTCCTATGAAGGGAAAAGTAACCCAGCTGCTTTTGAATAAGGAGCAGAGTTGAAAGATTCCAAATTACCCCTGTCAACTGATAACCAGATTGTTAATATGAATAACACACAAACTTTGAAATGCTTGTATGCACATGCTAGAAGTCTTAAAAAATAAGATGAGAGAGCTAGAATATACAGCACTAAATGAAAGGTTAGATATAACTGGATCTCAGAGACCTGGTGGAAGGAGGACAACCAATGGGACACTGATACCTGGGTACAAATTACATCGCGATGCTAGGGTGGATCAAAATGGATGGAGGAGTTGCACTCTTATGTCAGAGGGGGCATTGAGTCAAACATGATAAATGTTTTGCAGGAAACAAAGCATACTGTAGAATGTCTATGGATATAAATTCCATATAAAAAAGGGGAGGGCAACAGAAGTGGGGGATGTACTGCCACACACCTGGCCAGAATGAACAAATAATGAAATGCTAAAAGAAATCAGCACAAAAGTAACAGTAATCTGTGTACCTTTTGGGAACCTGAGGGTACTTGTGACCTGGAGTGGCCAGTGCTGGAAACAGGATACTGAGCTTGATGGACCCTTGGTATGGCCCAGCATGGCATCTTTTATGTTCTTATGTAATCATAACATAATCACATTTGAGTTAATAAATTAATGGAGGACGGCAAAGAAATCCACGGCACCAGCATTCAAATTTTAAAAGGGACACTATGATAAAATGAGGAAAATTAGTTTTTTTTCTTAACTAAAGGAGCAGCTGTAGAGGTTAAAGGTCTATATCAAGCATGAACATTTTTAAAAATGCTATCTTGGAAGCCCAGAACAGATTCTTCTATGCTTTAAGAAAGGTGAAAGAAGGCCAAATGACTGTTGACATGGTTTAAAGTTGATATCAAAGAGAGTGTTATAGCTAAAAAAGCATCTTTCAGAAAATGGAAAAAAAAAAAAAGAAGAACTAAATGACAGAAACAGGAAACAACAATGCCATGCATCTAAACAAGTTAGATGCACAACATTGATATGGCAGGCAAAGAGAATCTGAAAAGAGGCTTGCCATGAAGGCAAAAAACACATAGTAAAAACCTTTCAAGTACATTCGTAGCAAAACACCTGCAAGAATCAACTGGACCATATTGTAGAGACTGAATTTATTCTTTGCTTCGGTCTTTACTGAAGATGATATAGGAAAGTTACATCGCCTTTAAATATCATTTCAAGCATGGTTATCTAAGGAATTGAAACAAATCTCAATAAACTGGAAAGATGTAATACAGCAATTTGATAAACTAAAAAGTAATAAATCACCTGGACTGATGGTAGGATGTGAAAGAGCTGAAATATGAGACTGCAAACCTACTATTAATGATTTGTGAACTATCATTAAAATCATCAGTAATACCTGAAGACTGGAGCATAGCCAAAGTAATGCCAATTTTTAAACAGGATTCAAGAGAAATGAAGGGGATAAAAACAGAAGAGAAAAAACAAAAGCAAACAAAATCAAGTTTGTTGTTCTGGTTCAAGAGTCAATGTACATCAGAGCTATATGTAGGCTAAGTTGTGTGTTTTACTGCCGTTAATGAAGAGATTTCCAAAAAAGAAGTGTTCCGGGGCTGATCCAGAAAACTACAGGCTAGTAAACCAGACATCAGTACCAGACAAAATGGTAGAAACCATTATAAAGAACAAAATTGCTGAGCATGTAGATAGTCATGGTTTAATGGGACAAAGCCAACATGGATATAGCCAAGGAAGATTCTGTCTTACTAATCTGTTATATTGTTTTAAAGGGGTGAATAAACAGTAGATAAAAGTGAGCCGGTTTATATAGTATATATGGATTTTCAGAAATTCCTTCAACAAGATCCCTCATGAGACACTTCTAGAAATTAAAAAAGTAATGGAATAGGATGACGTATACTATTGCAGATTAGGAACTGGTTAAAGGATAGAAAACACAGAGTAGGGCTAAATAGCCAATATTCTCAATGGAGAAAGGTAAATAGTGGAGTACTCCAGGTATTTGCTTGGATAAGTAGCATGGAATCTGTGTACCTTTTTGGGTGTATTTGTTACCTGGACTCGCTGCCGTTGAAAACAGGACACCAGGCTGGATGGATCCCTTGTCACCAGGCTGGATGGATCCCTTGTCTGACTTATTATGGTATATCTTTTATGCTTATGCCATTGCTCAGGCTGTAACTGGTATAATATGGAAGGAACATATTCCCCAGTCGTGCATCAACTATACTGGTTGCTAGTTAATTCTCAAGATCAATTTAAACTGCTGTGCTTTGTGTTCCGAAGATTTTTATATATCCTAAAATTTGATATGTTGTCGCTACTTCATTGACATTTTCTATGGCGAGTATTGCATGAGCATTATGGACTTAGACTAGAGTGCTTGACTATTCAGAAAGTGTTTTTGGTGTCAACTAGGTCACATATTTTTCTGTAGTGGACTATGATTAATGGAATACATTTTTGCTATTGACTACAGAGAGGGATTTTTTAGGTTTGCAGAAGAAGTTGAAGACATATCTTTTTAGATTAGCATTTCTTAGTTATAGTATAAGTGTGAAATGTTAGAGTATAAAACACTGTTGGTAGGGGGAAGCTGTAATTGATTAATACAGGGTATTTTGTTTAGTCGCTTTTACTGTGTATGGTGTTTGTTTATTGTACATCACTTTGAGGGTTTCTGAGATAGCAGTATATAAATGTACCTGAATAAATAAACATGATACTAAGGGCTATGTTTACTAAGCAGCGGTAGTGGCTCCAATATCGCACGGAAGCCGCTACTGCTGCTTAGTAAACATACCCCTAAATCTCTTATGTACATACTAATTTTGCTACTTTATTTTACTGCTACTAAACTTAATGCAGTGGAGTGGAGGTGGCATCCTAGTGGTTAGAGCAATAGCCTAGTACCCAAGAGATGAGGGTTTGATTCCAACTGCTACTCCTTGCGACCTTGGGCAAGTCACTTTACCCTCCATTGCCTAGGAAGAAAAGGCCTGGCAATCTACTTCCAGTCATACCTTGCCAAGAAATCCCAGGGGCTGCTGGGTCGCCAGGAGTCAACACTGAATTGATGGCACTTAAAAACAAAACAAAAAAAATCTTACTAACCATTGTAAACTGTAAACTAAGCTTATACTGCCAGTAGCTACAAGCCTTCTTAAACTGAAGAACAGAATTACTGGCCACAGACAAAAATGGCTAATACAGCAAAAGCAATATGAATTTAACAAAAAGAAGTCTTGTCTTACTAATCTTTTTTTCTTTTTTTTATAGGCGTTCCTAAACATTTCCGTAAGGGTGAGCCAACCAATACAGTGCATCTGGATTTTCAGAAAACATTTGACACAAGTCTCAGAACATGAAAAAGTCATGGAGTTGAAAGCCCATATCTTATTGAGGATCGATAACTGGTTAAAGATACAAAACACAAAAATGGATGAAACAGTCAGTTTTCTCAACAGAGAAAGATAAATGGTAGAGTGTTCAAGGATCCGTACCCAGATTGATTGTTTGTTTTTGTATTTTTTTAGCAGATATATAAGTGATCTGCAAAAGGGACCAACAAGCAAGGTGATCAAATCTGCTAACACAAAATTATTCAGAGTTTTTAAATCAAAAGTAGATTGCAAGGAATTGCAGGAGGACCTTACAAGAATGGTGGACTGAGCAACTAAATGGCAGATTAAATTTAATATGGACAAATACAAAGTAATGCATATAGGGAAATATAATCCTTATTAAGGTACACTGTGTTGGTATCTATATTTTCATATAAAGGAATAAAGAATAACATGGACAACATCATCATGCCTATGTCTCAATCCACAATGTGACTGCACTTTGAGTATCGTGTGCACCCCTTCAACATTAATAAATGGAGTGGAATGGGTAAACGTAGATCATTGGTTTACGCCATCAAAATGTAAAAAGACTAGGGGACATGCAATGAAGCTACAGTGTAACCCGTTTAAGACTAATAACAGAAAAAAATTTTTCACTCAACGCATAATCAAACTCTGGAATTCATTACCGGAGGATGTAGTAAAAGCTGTTATTGTAGCTGGATTTAACAGAGGTTTGGACAAGTTCTTGGAGGAAAGGTCCATAAACCATTATTAAAGAGGACCCAGGAAATCCACTGCTTGCCACAATACAAGCATTCTGGAACTTGTGTCTTTTTGGGACCCTGCTAGGTACTTGTGACCTGGATTGGCCACTGTCGGAAACAGGATGCTGGGTTTGATGGACCTTGGTCTGGCCCAGTATGGTATATCTTATGTTCTTATTACGCCATCTCAAAAAAAGATATGGCAGAACCAGAAAAGGTACAGAGAAGAACCACCCCAAATGGCAAACAGAATAAAATAGCTTTCCTATGAAGGAAGGCTAGACAGATTAGGACTCTTCAGCTTTTAAGAGATGTGCGAGAGGAAATATGATAGAGTACTATCTTCGAACCAATAAGCCTTCAGACCTGACCATGCATGACACGTCACTACTGCCCAATGCTCAGCTGCAGACTAATATCTAGATTCTGCACTCAGCATCTCACATCTCGTAAAACATCCAGGAGCTTATTTCTGAGCATGTGTAGTCAACACATGCATGTCTTTCTATGCAAAGTATAAGCTCCAACGGAATTAATGAACAGTGTGCAGACCTTATGGACAAGCTAGGCCCAGCTTTGTACAGCACACATCATCTTCTCTTCATCACTCTACATGTTCTCCACACCCTCCTTGCCTCTGGTGGAGATTTTCAGTGTTTTCTCACTCTTTTTTTTGTTTTATTAGCCTGTTTTGGTTCTCATTTGCCTATTCTGTAGAGGAAGGAGTGCTACATGACATTTCTGTTAATATAGGTGTGCCTTAGCATGAAAAGGTTGAAAAACACTATGATAAGAGATCTATAAAATAATGAATAGTGTTGAACATGAGAAATGGTTTACCCTTTGAACTTGGTAACAAGACGGCTGAAGGGAGATATGATAGATGTAAAATAGTTCTCTGTGTGCTGTGCTTTCCTGTCTAATCAATGTGTTTATACCTCAAAAATTTCCTGTCATGATTTGACAATTTCCAATCTGTAATCAAAACCGCTGCTGATCGCTGGAAGTAGCGGTATACAAATGTATACTAAATAAATAAATAAATATAAATTAATGGAGTAGAACAGGTAAACATAGATAAGTTGTTTACTCCACTGAAAAGTAGAAAGACTAGGGGGATACGAAATGAAGCTACAATGTAACTTATTTAAGAATAACAAGAGAAAATATTTTTTCACTCAATGCGTAATTGAACTCTGGAATTCATTACCGGAGGATGTAATAAAAGCTGTTAGTGTAGCTGGGTTTAAAAAAAAGATTTGGACACGTTCTTGGAGGAAAGGTCCATAAACCATTATCAAAGAGTACCCGGGAAATCCATTGCTTGCCCCAATACAAGCATTATGAAACCTGTGTGTCTTTTTGGGAAACTGACAGGTACTTGTGACCTGGCTTGGCTAATGCTGGAAACAGGATATTGGGCTTGATAGACCTTGGTCTGACCCAGTATGGCATTTCTTACAGAGGGGGACACACCATGAAACTAAAAAGTAATACATTTAAAACAAAATCAGAACAGTTATTTTTTGCTTGATGCACAGTTAAGTTATGGAACTTGCTGCCAGAGGATATGGCAAGGCAGTAAGTATAGCTGGGTTTTAAAGGTGCTCAGTCAAGATCTTTGAAAAATTTGTAGCAATAATTATCTATGCACACTTGAGAAACCCACTGCTTATTTCTGATATTGAGCAACAAGAAATAAACCTACTCTTTGATATCCTGCTAGATACTTGTGTGTCCGATAGTGGTTAGTCCAGGCCCCAATGGACCTTAGATCTGACCCACTATGACACATCTTATGCTCTTGTAAGGATTCTTTGGCCAACAGTGTTATTTCTACCAGCATTATCTGTTGATATGCACTGTGTTTGTTGTTAAGCAAAACTTCATGCTCAAACTTTATTTTAAGAACACCAGCATATTTTAGTACATACAAAATGTATGTTCACAATCAGTACTTGTACTCATTTTATTTGGATTTCTCATCACCTAGACTAGGTATGTGTAGCCCTATACTTAACTGTGTTTTGTTATTATGTTTTCTTTCCTCCCCTTTTTCCTTTTGATACCCCGGCTGAATTCCAACAGCTGTGTGAATGATTGAATCCCATGTCTAGTTTTTTTATTTTGTTTCTCTGTCTCTGCAGGTCCTTCCTCGCTATTGTTTGTGACACCCCCAGCCGGCTTTCCTTCCTCGTTTTCCACCTACAGTGATCATACCTTCATCATTCTCTCCATATATCCATGGATTTTTTTTCTTTGTACCTCTATACTGCCCCAGAGGGGGGCTCCCTTTTAGGACCACAAAGTACCCCTCCACCCACAGAGCTGGTGCATATGCTACCCAGACAGTTCTTACACGGATTATATTGAAGTTTCTCCTCTCACTGCCTCAAGCCCGTTTTCCTGACAGCCCCCGGTTTGCCTCTCGTCGTCCTCCATTTTGTGCTGCCTTCCTGCCCGAGTCCCGGTTCTGAACGATTAATGGCTCCCACGGTCCGGGACCTGCTAGAGGCGCCACTCTTATTGCTGTCTCTGTCGCTTACCTGGTGTCGGTGTCCAGGCCCGGATCCAGCATGTCCATCTGAGGGAAAGAGGAAGGGAAGGGACGGGGGAGGGAAGGAGGAAGGCGGCGGTGGCGACGCTTCGGGCCCAATCTTTCTCTCTCCGGCTCTGTCACCCCCGAGTCGGCTCCTTGTTGGGCAGACAAGCCGCCGCTGCTAGGCCAAGGGCCGCGGGAGACACGGGAGCGCTGCTGATCACGGGGACAAACACACGGGTCATGTGAGGAGACTCCTTCCCACCTCCCGCCGCCTCAGCCGGGACACGTGAGGAGACACACAGACACAGCGAAGAGATGGGAATGGAGAGAGACGCGCGGCAGCCCAGCAAGTAAGGCCAAACGGACACGAAAGTCTTTCCGCCGCTCCCTAACGGAGGCACGGACGCGGGGCGAGCCTGGGTGCACGCGCGAAGGGGCCCCAAGGACACAAGAGCCTGGCCGCGCGACGCGTCGGGAGGCTAGAGCCGGGAAGTGGGCGCGAGACGCCGCGTGAACTGATGGGAACCGAGAGACGGGAGCTGGGCGCGAGATGGAGGAAAACAAACGGAGAAAGCGTGAAACGGTTTCTTATTAAGTTTTTATTTCCTCCCTCCCTTCGTCTAGATAACGAAAACCTTCGATTTGCAGTAAACAAAGAAACCCGCGTCGCTATAGACAGAGAGCGCCTCGGGGTGTATTTGTATTGTGAGCAAACTGGGCGGCGGTCGGCAGTAAGGAAAAGAACCGAGCGCGAGCCGAGTTGTCAATAACGGCCCTTTTTTATCCTCCGCCTTGACTCTGGGATGGGAGGGTGACGGAGGTTTTTAGGGGACGCACTTGCGCCCCCGGCGGTTAAACAAGATAAAGCAGTGCGCTAGTATTCTTCCAGAGTGGAAGAACCCTTTATGCTTATTTCATTTTATTTTTATTTAACTAGAGGAGGAAGTGCTTTTTCGCCCAAGCGTGAATCTTTACTTATATGTATTTTCCCTCCTGGCATTGTGGCGCTTTGATGGCAACTGTTATCAACATGGAGAACAGACGCAGCTGCTGCGACAGAAGGGATCATGTGGCGTTCGTCCTACTTCCGCAGTCTGTGACGCGCAGGTGGCTGACGAATTCATACGCATGCGTATAAGCAGGGGGGCCGCGAGGAGGGAAGATCGTTTGTAATGGAGAAAAGCTAATTGTATTTGGTTGACTGGTTGTAGTTTGTAGTTTCTTACGGGATCGGAAAGTGAGGTAGTACTCCCTCAGTCTGCGCGCGCGCACCGTGTGACTGGGAGGGAGGGAGATGTATAAACCCTTTTTCCTGTTATTAATGTATTGTTTCCTGGAGCCTCCTCTCCTCTCTATATATTGTGGTCTAATTGTAGATGCGTGATTATCCTAAATAATTTCTTGTGATGTGCTGATTTAAGCATCGCTCTTTACGTTCATGGAAGTTCTTTGAATGTTGTTTGAAAATTCAATAAAATATTAAATAATAAACCCTTCTTGCTAATAGGGAACATTTTCAAATAACTGGGACTTCCGTCGGGCCCTTGACTTGGTTTAGTTAGCAGGTTGTCCACAGTCTCCTATTATAAACTGCCCTCAGAGATCGTAAAATTCCTAGCTATGTATGTTACTGGTAGTATATCTCTAAAGAAGGTTTGCATAATGAATTCCTCTTAACGACTAGAAATTATAGATAATGTAAAAACCCTATGGAGCCAAATCCCTAGAAAAGGGAAGCAGATGTTATAACTGACATTAATAAAGATTTGATGCATCATTGTTTAAGGTCGGTATAGCTATTAAAAATAAAGGCTGATTTTAAAGTATGCAGACATTTGCACAACTGAAAGGAATTTTATTTGTTGATGTTTTCACAGCTGGCATATGGAATATAATTGGTGTTCTTGCAGATAAATGTATTAGGAGCTATATTACTTAAATAACTTTTTGTTGTTGCAATTACAGCGTAATTAAAGTGCATCAAAACCATTAAAACAAATACAGAGTGCACTTCAAATTTTCAAGGACAAGCATATATATTTGGTAAAATATAATTATACAGTTTGCACAAACCTGGTCAATTATCCCTAAGGACACAAAGTGAGTCTACAAAACTACTAGAAGTGCAGGAGTTACACAGTATGTCCAATATGAGTTTCAGATCTTATTGTACACTTGTGTTTCTTCAGTAAATATGCCATCTTTTCAATCAGAGCTGTTCACTATATTGTGGACTTGCTTTTTTTTTATTTTCAAGCTTCAAGCAGTGGTTATCTGACTGTGTGGCAAGTAAAAAGCAAGCCACTTGCAGCCTCTAGGGATAACTCAGGCCCTGACAGATTTTCTTGGAATCTAGGAGCTAGCCTAAAAGTTTAAGAGCCGGCTGCCGAAACTTAGGTCACAGTATATATCCCCCTCCCCCTCCTCCCCCCCCCCCCCCATAAAAAAAGGTGTATCACAGTTACCTTTTGAGGTTTTAGGGCCTGATTTACTAAGACTGATTTTCCATGGGAAAAAGCTTAATAAATCAAGTTCTTAATGGGTCACTGCTCAGTGCCAATAAAAGGCAGTGGCCCCACTCCTCCCTGTTCCACCACCCCCACTAATCCATTAACCCTTTGAAGACAGCAAGGTTTCTAGATTGATGAGATGTATGAAAGTGACATGTTAGATTCAACAATACGTTTGAACAACAAATACAAAAATTTCAAACATGTGACACTGTGGGGGGTGACGCTATAAAAAGGGACATATTTGTCCCTATGGTTGTCAAGAGAATAATGGGACATATTTGTCCCGTGTGTTAATTTACGCATAACATCTCAGTTATATTAAAAATCCATGTTTATATTTGTTTTTAATTAAGGGTAATCATGTAATTTTTAATATATTTCTGTTTATTGAGCAACTTGAGCAAAATTTATTTAGAAAATACAAGCGCAAAAACGTTAAGCATGCAAATTCTTAGTATATCAAGCTTCTGTCTTAGAGTGAGCATCAGCATGAAATCAAAAAGATTTATTATATTTGAAAATAGGCAATTAGACATTAATATAGTAAATAGTAAGCAAAAGCCTAATTGTCTGACAAACAGTTCAGGCTATGATAATCAGCAAAGCAGTTACGTGTCTTAGTGTAGCACAAGTGAATGCTACATGTGACACAGAAGCTGTCTGTGCGATTTTCAACTCCAGATTTGGCACACTGAGCACATCATCTGCGTCGATCACTTCTTGTCAGGGAATGTTCTGGTTTTGGTGCTGGAAGAACACACCGTGAACCTCTAACTGGTGCTGATGGTGCATTTATTTGATGGTTGGAGTACCGTCCAATAAGACCCCTTGCTACATTCTGACGATATTCCAGTGGTGTTATTGCCTTATAATCAGGGTCCCTCTCTTGTTGCAGTTGAACATAAATGCAATGACTATTGTTGACAGCAATATCAAGAAGATCAAAGAAGACTGCAGAACATCGGTCTACATGGTGCCACCCTGAATTGGTTCCACTCATACCTAACCGACAGACAAATACAGGTCAAGGTGTAGGACACAACACATCCTGACCCATAAAAGTCAAACACGGAGTGCCACAGGGATTGGCCCTTTCAGCTCTCCTATTCAACCTATACATCCAGCCAATATGTGTCATCATGAAAGATACATACATACACTTTGTTGTTTCAAGTTAAGATGTTCATTGTAAAAAGTTATAACTGTTCTATGTAAAACAAACTCTGCATTGTTAATTGTTGTTAAATGTACACCGCAACTGATCGCTGGAAGATGCGGTATATAAATAAGTGTTAAATAAATAAAATAAAATAAATAAATAAAATAAAGAGCACCACATACATTATACAATCTACGCAGATGACATCATGATCTACACACCCATCTCAGTCGACAACCCGGACTACTCCAATATAACAAACTGCCTCACACAAATGGCAAACTGGCTTCAGGAAAACAACCTATCAAGTTACTACAGCAAGACGGAGGCACTGATCATCACGCGAAACTCGGACTTTATCCCCCCACCCGACATCAAGATACAAGATGCACTCATACCCATAAAATCAGAAGTAAAGTACCTCGGAGTCATCTTGGACAAAGAACTTAACCTCCAAGCACATATAGGCAGAACAACCAAAAGCACATACCACAGAGTGCGACTCATCAGAAGACTCAAGCCCCTCCTCGACCCAGAGCACTTTCGCACTGTTTGCCAGGCACTAATAACCCCTCTACTAGACTTCTGCAATCCAATATACACCAGGCTACCAAAGCAGACCCTCAGACCACTAAAACTGGCCCAAAACACAGCTGCCCGCATTATATCCAGTACTACAAGACATGATCACATCACACCCAATTATCTCACGCATCAGATACAAGACTATCATAAACATATTCAAGATCAAACAACACTCTACTGCCATAAGTCTACACACACTCATACAACCTGACACAAGCACACGGCCAAGAAGAAGAGGCACCTCCAATCGGGTAAACACCCCAAAAGACTTCACCAAGACTCGCAAAGACACCGCACAACGAGCACTCTCCCTGGCTGCCCCATCCATCTGGAACGCCCTCCCAGATGAACTGAGACTAACCAGAGAAATCAAGGACTTCCGAAAACAGCTGAAGACAACCCTGTTCATCGAATACTATGGCCATACCCCCTGAGCCAACATACAAGTCAGATCATCAGTCCCCCCCACCACCCCGAAACTGTATATAAGAATGTATAATAGCTCATGATGTATAATAGTGCACTATGTATATAAACCAACTCTAATCATTTCCCTGCCAACACACACACACCACACTGTACACTGCATGAAGACATTTCCCCCCCCCCCCTTTATTGTTTGCCGTGGAAATCTTGCAACAAATTTTCTAGCAAAAGAAAGAAGGCTCCCTGGTATTCACCTGATCTAACGGCATCCCTTCGCCGACTTTGACAGCTTGAAAAATGCTGGCGTCGTTCCCGAACAACTGAAACTTATAACACATACTCCACTCATCTGGAGACCCACAGAACGGCGGTGTCCACAAAAATGAAGCAATACTATGCAGAGATTCTACAACGCTCAATAAACAAACCACATGAGCTTTTCAATATTGTCAAAACCTTATCCAAAGAACCTTCACCCTGCCAACCTAACCTTCCACACCCACAGGAATATGCAGATTATCTACGAACCAAAACAAGTTATTCAACAACCCCTGCAAGACCCTCGCCCCCGGGCCAATCATTTATATCCCCCCTTTCATCCACCTCCCCATCAATCCTACTCCCATCTTCCTCACCAGCTACCCTAGATACACAACACACTTCCATCCCCTCCCTCCCATCAAGCTCAGCAGACAATCAACACACCATTACCTCCTTCTCTCCCCCAACTGCGAAGGATATCCTAAACACCATCACGAATATAAACACCACCACGGCACCAGATGACCCATGCCCTGCGCACTGGATAAAATCTCTTCGGACTGAACTTAGTCCTTTTTTGGCCAAACTAATAGGTGCATCATTCATCTCCGGCACATTCCCACAGAAGCTAAAGCAAACATCAATAAGACCGCTGCTAAAAAACAACAAGCTTGACCCCGCAAAGATGGAATCCTACAGGCCTATCTCGAGCATCCCTCTCCTCGCCAAAATCATGGAAAAAATAGTCCAACAGCAGTTGACTCATCACATAGAGTCAAACGCTCCCCTTGACTCTTGCCAGCACGGATTCATAGAGTCACATGGAGTGGAAACATTGCTGACAACTCTATTTAACACACATAACCACAGGGCTTGACAACATCAGACAAGGCTTTGCGCTCATCTTTCTTGACATAGCGGCTGCCTTTGACTCGGTCAGCCACAAGCTACTACTATCCCGCCTTGCAGATAAGGGCGTCCACGGAAATGCACTCGCCTGGTGCGCCTCGTATCTCAACAATAGACTGCAATATGCACGCTCTGGTCCATCTATATCCACTCCTTTCTCACAAGAGAAAGGGGTTCCGCAAGGATCATCCCTTTCAGCCCATTGTTCAATATCTATATGCAACCGATCTGCAATCTTATCCGGTCTTTCAATATCAATTGTCTAGTATATGCCGATGATGTCCTAATGGTCACCCCAATATCCACGGATCAACCAGACCTCTCCCAACTCTCTGCATGTTTCAACGCTGTCACAGACTGGCTACAATCTCAAGAACTCAAAATAAATTTTAAGAAGACGGAGGTTCTCTTTATCAGCAGAGACCAGAAGTTCTCCCCACCCTCATCACTTAAGGTCCGCAATGCCGAACTCATCTCCAAGAAGAAGATTCGATACCTGGGTATAATACTCGACCAGCGCCTTGACATGCATGCCCAGATAAGCAATACCACTAAAGCCATCTACCACAAAGTCCGGATCCTACAACAGATGAAACGGATTCTTGAACCAAATGACTTCAGATCTGTCTTTCAAGCCTTAATATTACCCCATTTTGATTATGCCAACTCCACTCTTACCGGCCTCCCAAAGAGCTCTCTCAAACCCCTACAGCTCGCGATGAATACTGCAGCTAGAACCCTCTATGGAGCATCAAGAGGAGACCATATTACCCCCATCTTGAAGGATCTGCATTGGCTCCCTGTCCACTGCAGGATCACTTTCAAGGCTCTAACAATGACATTTAAATCAGTCAACAGATGCATTTCAACCTCCCTCTCAGACCTTGTACACCCTACCCCCCCAATAGAGCGAGAAGATCAATAGCCTGCAACACCTTACTGCTACCAAAAGCCATCACCAAGTGCTCAAAGACAACAAGTAAGCGTGCTTTTGCTCTTTATGCACCGTCCTACTTGGAACTCCCTCCCTGCAGATATCCGTGCCATAACCAACCTCCCCCAGTTCAGGAAGGCAATCAAACACTATCTCTTCTTACAATATTTCTCCATTACTGATAACATCACCTAACCCTCCTGAGCCATTTTGACTCTCTCAGAGTAATGACCCACTTGCCATAATTACTGCGTTTTAACTATCCACACGTCAACCTGTCCTAAAGACAAATATATCGACTATTATTCTAATTTGTACATAGTGTATATAGTTCACCCCGTTCTCCTTGTTTAAGTTCCCTGTTCTCTGTAAATGTCAATGTTAAACTCTTATACATTGTACAACTTTGGTTACATGTAAACCGCGCTGATGATAAATAGTGCGGTATAGAAGAAATCACAAATAAATAAAATAAATAAATAAACCGCTTTGATTGAATGATAAGGTGGTATATAAATACCATTAAATAAATAAAATAAAAAATAAAGTAATACTTAATATTTGACGTTCAGTCAGTCTCATACAAAACCTTTTTTTGGTCCATGAGGTCCACACCACCCATGTCTTTGTTGTAAGTTGTAACAATGGAAGGACATGAAACACGCAGCTTATCTGCATATCCTGCTTGCCTTCTTAGCACATACGTGACATCATCCTTTGAACATGGTAGGAAATTTGATAATAGAATCACTGACCTGTTGTCCAACCATTTCACACAAGTAACACCATTTGCTGTCATATAATCCATGTCACCACGTTTCATTTCCTTATCTGATTTCAAGTTCTTTGGCATGTGCTTCCGGTCTACACAAACTGTGCCACATAGGTAAATCTTCTTTTGTAGCATCTGAAATTACAACATTGGCAAGTTGAAGAAATTGTGAATAAAAACGTGGCAACATAGCTGTTTGAGTGCTTTTGACATCATTATGACCACCCCCTCCCCAAGCCCATAATGTCTCCATTTTTTGTCCAGTATACAGGTCAAACTGGTAAAGATAGCCTGAGATCGCATCACATCTGCACCACAGTTTAAATCCCCACTTCACAGGCTTGTTCCTTATGTACTGCTTCATGATGTTTTGGCCTTTGAATTTTATCATGTGCTCATCAATTGACTGCTGCTTGCTTGCATTTCTAGCTACCTGGAAGCATCGATTGAAGTGATTGATCAATGGGCGAACCTTGAAAGCCCGATCACACTGTGGGTGAGTTCTCAGTAGCATATTATCATTATTTGAAAAATGCAAGGCAGAGTGAATTGTTTCAAATTGCGTCCGAGTCATTGCATTTGCAATGAATGGAACCTGCAGATCTGGTTGAGTAGACCAATAATCTCTAATTGTGGGCAGAACATGGTAACCCATGACCAGACACATCCCAAGGAAGGCTCGGAGCTCATCTGCATCAGTGAGAAATGGAATGCCTCTTTGCTTCATATATAGTTCACTCTGTTCTGCGATTAGTGAGACTAAGGAGTTGAAATCAGACACTTGTTCAAAAACAGAAACTGCACTAATGTCTTCAGAATCATCAAACTTCAGATTTACTTTTTCATAATCGTAGTCAGTTGTCTCGGAGTTGTCTTTCACCAACTTCCTTCCCCATTTGAAGTGTACTGTAGTTTGCACTGACCTGCCACTTGCGTCGTTGGGGGCAAGTCTTCATCCATTGGTTGTGTTGCTTGTTTTTGAATATCATCAGGATGATTGGCATCATTTGTCTTTTTTCGTTTGTGTGAATTCTTTCTAGAATTTGATGTAGTTGGCTGCACCTACATCGACTGTTCTTTTGCTCCGGAGACTACTGATGGAGATGGAGTCTTGATGGTACATTTACGTTTAGATTTACCGTAGAATGTTGCAGATATGAATGTTGAAGCTCCACTGGCTAGATTTGTACTACTACTAGGATTAGTAGTTTCAGTTGTCAAAGAATCAGGATGTTCTATGACCACTTCCTCATCAACATTGTCGACATCTTCAAGAAGCAAATCATCATCATCATCAGAATCGCTGCTCTCAACAAACAAGAGTTGTATATCTGCTTCACGTATTCTAAACAAACGCTCACGCATCTTTTTTCGAAGTATGGTTTTCTACGAATTGACGAACTATAACTAACTGTTAGCATGCAACAAAAGTTAGTACTGTATTTTTTCAGTTATAGACCACAGGGACAAATGTGTCCCAGAGCAATAAAACTCACAAAAATTGATAAAAATAGCAATTTCTCTAAAGAAAGCTATTCAATTTTGTCAGAGACATGCGCGGGATTAAATATGAAAGTTCACATAACATCCGGCTTCTTACATCATTTTCTATGGAACACCAAAAGAACACAAATTCCTATTTACATATTGGTAAATTATGAAGCGCTTTATAGAAAATAAATGTTACATGAATTGGTCATTAAACAGAATCATTTGACAGAATAAGGTTTTATCTTGATGTGAACAGAAATTAAAATGGATTTTAAATAAAAATTGCATGTTTTATGAGTTTTAAAACTTATGGGACAAATATGTCCCCTGGTCCTTAAAGGGCTACACGTGTGTGTGTGGCAGGATAGGGGTGCGCCTTTGGCACATACACATTGTTCCCTTTACTTCCCATGCATTCATCCCTCTCCACTCCAACTCCTCTCCTGCTGCACCTTCCCCAGACTCTCTCCCTCTTGCACTCACCCCCTGCCCTCCATTCCCCCCACCATTCACATGCAGTCACAGCCACGAAAGATGGTGTCTGCCCACAGGGAACTCAACCCCCACGGGCAGAAGTGAAAAGGCTCTGGTGTTGGCTGGGAGAACCGGTGTCTGCATAGCCTGCAAAAAAAAAACCGTTAGTAGGTTTGCTTCGCAGACAGCTGAATAAAACCTACTACTCCTTTAATTTATTCAGCCGTCTGTGCAGCAAACGGTGATTTTATAGCAGGCTGTGCAGACACCAGTTATCATTTCAGCACTTTTGCCCGTGGGGGTTAGGATCCCCGCAAGCAGACACCAGCTCTTGTGCCTCATTTCAGCACTTCTGCCCACGGGGGTTTGGATTCCCGCAGGCAGACACTGGCTTTTCTGCCCATGTACTTTGAGCTCCAGGTGCCAGGTTCGATTTTTTTTAGCGCCAAAGCAACCTAGCCCCTGGGGTTCGTCGAGCCCTGAAATAACTCTGTCCTCTGCCATCCCCAGCAAGTAGAGATGTGGCATCAGGGCTAGTTTATTAATATTTTCTCCATTTCTTCACCCACCGAGTCCCAGAAATAGCAACAAATGCTATCTCAACCATATGTGATTGGCTGCCAGCAAGATGAGATAAATCATTAAAGTATAATGAGTAAGGATAGGTACATTTTAAGAACATAAAATATGCCATACTGGATCAGACCAAGAGTCCACCCGTCCTAGTTTCCAACAGTGGCCAATCCAGGTCACAAGTACCTGTAAGGTTCCCAAAAAGGTACACAGATTCCATGTTGCTTATTCCAGGGTAAGCAGTGGGTTCCCTAGTCCACTTTAATAATGATTTATGGACTTTTCCTCCAGGAACTTGTCTAAACCTCTTTTAAACCCAGCTACACTAACAGCTTTTACTACATCCCAGAGTTTGTGCGTTTAGTGAGAAAATATTTTAAATGTGCTACATTGAAGCTTCATTGCATGTCTCCTACTCCTCTACTTTTCGAAGGGGACATGCAATGAAGCTACAATGTAGCTGATCTGTTTCATTCAACTTCAGCTCCTCATTCCACTGAGAATACTGTCATTGCTTATTCCTGGTCAGCAATGATAGTATATACTACTATAACCAAAACATTTGAGGCAAAATACATATTTATTTCATACATTTATATCCCATTAATCTACAGAAAAAGGAAACATAGAATACAGGCTTAATTACATTTAATAAAGCATATATATTAATACAATGATACATTTACAAAAAATATAAAAGCTGTCCGATAATGTCTGCCCTCAAAATAGAAGGTCTTTGCCTTATTCTTAAAACATTTAGGGACATCTTTACTGAAGCATTTTATCTGTTAACGCCTTGCTATTGCGGGAGAAGTGTGCTGTGGTAATAGCGTGGGTCAAATGCAGATATATTTATTTATTTATTTATTTATTTTTACATTCTCTTATATACCGCGCTATTCTGCATCAGTGCGGTTTACATTGAACAAACTGAAATTACATTGAACAGGGCATTATAACTTGGAGATAACTATTTACAGGGAACATGGGCTATGGAGGGTTAAGTGGCTTGCCCAAGACCACAAGGAGCACCTGTGGGACTAGAAACCCCAGTCCTTCCGGCCCAAGGTTGCTGTCCTCTAGTGGGATTTGAACCCCCGACCTTCCGGCCTGAAGTACCTTGCCCCAACCACTAGGCCACTCCTCCACTCTGCAGCAAATTCTCCATGCTGTCTGCATGTTGCACATTAGCACTGTGTATGGGCAGAGTGTGGGTGTGCCTGTAAGAGCAGATACCATGAGCATTGGCAGTGCATGGTAACCAAACATTTTGCAGACATCGTGGATGTAGCTAACGTCACTTCGATGGCTGGCATTAGCTGCATCTGCGATACTGCTGTGCCTCAATCTCAATATTTTTGCTGTGTTATCTTCTGGGGAAATGCTGTGCACGTCCCCAATAGATAATGTGCAAGTTTTGCTGCTAACGTGACATTGACTGAAAACGCCTAATACCCTTCAGTAAATATACTCCTTAATATTTCTTTCCTAAGAAAGCTCTAAACATTCATAACATTGGGTCCATTGATGAGCAAGGCTTGTTACAGGAAACACAGAGGTGTAGCTCCCAAGGATCTGCACCATTTTGGATGGGAAATCTGTGTGTCTGTGTTAACTAGTAGTGCATGTCAGGGGTGTGGGTGTGTATGAGTAGTACAGTGTGGGCCCGATTCTGTTTTGGACGTGCCGGCCCTCTGCGCCCGATTGGAAGCAGATGCACAGAGTGAACCGGGATTCTGATCCCGCAGTATACGTCTAGCTCCGCGTGATCAGAATCGCATCAGGCTTCTACATGCAGGCCGGGACCCTGATTCTGGTCAGCCTACACATACAGGCCTTCCCCGGCTAATTCAGTCAGGGCTCCTGAATGGAGCCGCGGTGCCATGGCATCAGGTTGCCATGGCTCCATTCAGGAGCTGCGATCCCCAGCTGCTGGAACAAATGCTTCATTCCCCGCAGCCCAATCCCCAATCTGGCCTCCCAAGGCCCGGCTGCGGGAATCTCCTCTACCCCCTCCTACCTCCACCAATGCTGGGCCCACCGTCCCCCATCGACTAGGGGAACGTATTCCACCTCAGAGGTGGAATAAGTGCCCTGTTCAGGCCACCAGCCCAGGACGTACAGGGCCAACATTGGAATCAGCCCTGTATGTCCGGGGCTGCCAACCGCCCACTGCCCGCCCTAACTCCACCCCCACAATGCCCCTTTCTCACCCCATCTAACCTCTCCATACAGCGTGTGGGGAAGTTAGTCGGGGTTGCTATTCGCGCCTCGGAATGACCCTTTGTGTGTTTTTATGTGTTTGGAGAGAATACATGTGTGCCCATGCCTAATCTCTTGCTTCTTATAGTGTGTATGTTTTTTTTCTGATTTTAATATCTTATTTTCAATTTTACAAGAATTCCAAGTATTACATACTTGAACAGAAAAGTCCAATCTGATTTAAACACAGTGTATGTTTTTATGTGTTTGGAGAGAATGCACATGTGTGTCCATGTCTAGTCTCTTGCTTCTTTTTCCCATTCTCACTGTCCTGTCTTCCCCAGCCATCCATACCTCTAGCAGTCTTCAAGTGGTAGCAGTGTGCACCTTTTGTCCTGGTGTTGGATGCTTGAGTATGAGCCCAGTTCTAGTGGTGTACGCTTTGTGTCCTGACATTGTGTGCTTGGATGTTCAGTTGGTTCTAGCATTGTACATCATGTTCTGCGCTCGAGTATACATCTATTCCGTGTTGTACAAGTGCTACTATGTGCTTTTGCATGTTTGAGTCTGCACCATCATCAGCTCACAGGCACCTTCTGGCAGTCACAGAGAACACTGTATGGACAGAGATAACCAGCACTCAAGGCTATATTGTGGGTGTGTACATGTCTATATGTGAATGAATACTGATTTATTTATTTATTTGCAAGATTTATATACTGCTAATAGTGCACACATCATAACTGTTTACAATAACCAAAATAATTTGAGCACCAGAAATATAGAAGACAATAGACAGGACTAGGAAAGCAAGGAAATGTTTACTAAAAAATGAAGAAAAAATCAATTACAGAAGATGCAAATTCAATGTGGGCATCAAAGCTAGAATGGGTTGCTGTGAGATCTGTGATTTCTTAATTTTTTTGAAAATGGGTGAAGATTTGTTTTTTTAACTGAGATCTTATCTTGACATAGAGTGCATTTTAAGTGGCTCTGAGTTGTCATAAGGAGCTTGTGATGAGGCACTGCCGATGGTTTGGATGTATATGAAATGTTTTGATTTAATTGTTTATAAATCTCTAAAAGATTTCAAGACAGTAGCATTTGCCAAATGTAATTAAATAAATTCCTTATTCCCAGTAAATATGTTTCTCACTTCTAATTTAATTCTTGGGCTCTCTTTTAGGTAAACAAAATATCAAAACTTGGAGTTTTGATACCAATATCAGATAAGTACAGTAATTTTGAGATTTACAATGTCTTTCTAACAGTGATCTTGTTAATTAGGGCATAGATTCTTTTCTTTACTTTTCTTTTTTTTTTATTTAGGTTTGTACAGAGGTTTGCTGGGGTAAGTAAATATCTGAGCCATATAATTTTAGGTTTTCTCTCTTCTCACATTGTGTTGAGAAATTCACGTTTAGATCTTCAATTGCGAGTTCTTTTATGGTGCATTCTATGTATTTCTGATCATGGTAACATAGTAAATGATAGCAAATAAGGACCAAACAGGCTGATGCAGAAAGCTGGGACCAAAGTTGCGCTCTATCAACTCTGTATGCTTTTTTGCAGCGCACCAATAACGTGCGACTTCAGCAGCGGCATGCAGAAAGGGGCCCATATGCAAATTAGCCACGCATTAAACTGTGGCACAAATGGCAGCATTAAACTGGGAGAGCAAGCCAAACGCATGCGCACAGAAGTCGTGACTACTTTGCATGTGCGCCCCAACAGTTTTTCGATGGCATCGGGGGCTTTCTCTGATGCCTGGATCATCTGAGGGGAAGAGTCAAACTTCCCCTCAGATAATCCAGGCATTGGGGAAAGCAACACTGTCGGTGGCACACGCTAGATGTTTAAGACAACTCAAGACCAGGTGTAGAGATATTGGCACTAAGGCTAGTTATGAAATCCTCTACGTGTTTCTCTGCATCGGGCACAGACAATGTTAGCATGGCATTTTAATATGTGCAGCTCATTTGCCTATAAATACTCTTAGTAACTTAGTATATGTTTATGTTTATTCGTACATTTGATATACCGCTCAGGCCGAGAAGCAGATAAAGACCAGTGAAGGCTTTTTGAGGAGAGGTGTGACCAGAGCATGTTTGAAGACCACAGGAACAGTGAAAGTGGAGATGGCTGAATGAGAGGAAGAAAATTGTGAAGCTCGAGGGCAGATGATAAGGTAGAAGATAAAAGTGGTACGGAAGGTGGGGACAGTAAGGAATGGGTAATGAGAAGTAAGGCATAGAATTGTTCAAATGAGGGGAAAAGATTAGGGAGCGTTGATATCAAGAACACAAAGTGATGTGGAGCTTCCTCTCTGACCACATGAGCTCCTGACCCTCCACTGGAGGTTCCTGCTTGGTGAGGGCACTCTCTGCTAACTTTCTTGATTTATTCAGGCATTTTCTTGTGCCTGGAATTTGTTACCGGAGGATGTAGTAAAGGCTGTTAGTGTGGCTGGGTTTAAAAAAGGTTTGGACAAGTTCCTGGAGGAAAGGTCCATAAACCATTATTAAGAAGGGACCCAGGATATCAATGCTTGACCCAGTACAACCATTGTGGAACCTGTGTCTTTTGGGGAAACTGCTAGGTACATATGACCTAGATTGGCACTGTTGGAAACAGGATACTGGGCTTGATGGACCTTGGTCTGACCCAGTATGGCATATCTTATGTTCCTGAGCGTGTTAGCCAGTCTAGTCCCGAACCTCTGGGTTCCCCATCTCATATAGCAGCTTGGAGACTGAGAAACTTCTCCTTTTTATGATGTCACCGGTATATCCATCCAGGATCTGCCTCATGTGGCCAGTTACCTCAGTCTCCAAGCAGCTGGATAGATTAGAGCCCGGAGTTCCGGGCTCACTGGAGAAACATTTAAGTTTGGGTTCTAGTTAGGTGCTATCAGCATTAGTATTTTTTGGATAGTGCAGCGGTAGAGGGGGTTTAAGTTACGTCCTGTGCCTTTAAAAGTTCCTGCAGGCTTTTCTCTGGCTTTTTTATCCCCCCACCCCCGCTTGACCAATTTAGCTTACGTGAACCCTACGGGGTGATCGGGGGCGTTAGCTCCGGTGGGGCAGTACTCCCGACAGCGGGACCGACAGTGCCTGGAGGGAGAAACAGCCGAAGGTGAGCCCAGCCAGCGCCACACAGAAGACTGCCTGTTTGTGCGCTTGGCTGGCTCGTCCCGATCCTGCTCTGTTTGTGGCTGCAAGGACACAGGAGCGAAGTCTTCCGGTAGCGGGAGAGATTCCCGGAGGCTGTGGCACGCTACGCTTAAGCAACCCTCGGGGCTGAGGCATCGCAGGAGGTAAGAGGGGCTCTGAAAGCGGCTGAGGTGAGGCGCCGTTTTTTGGCACGAAGCAGGAAGTGAGAGGCCTAGCCACGTGGCGGTGCCGCATGCAGCCGCCATTGCGATCAGCAGCTAAGCGCTGGAGCGGCATTGAGCCTTTCTTCTTTCGGCCTTCGGCCTCAGTGGGGGGAGTCCACTGCAGGGAAGGTTTTAAAGGACTCCTGTCTTCCGGGGCTAGCAGTTTTTCGAGCTGCTCCAGCTGGGGTTTTCGAGTGGTTTTGAAAACGGCTGGGCCTGCCGGTGTAGCCTTCCCTGGTGGGACTGTGCCATGCCATCTAGGCCACTTTTTCTAGTATGTGGGGTGAAGAAAAGTACTAATTCCGCGGTTTGTAAAATTTGTTTGAAGGAAGCTGCGGCAATGGTGCACTCCACGGAGGAAAAAGAGGGGGTGCCAGAGTCCCAGCAGGAGAGTGGGTCCTCAGTTCTGCATGTGGGTCCGCAGGTGGAGCCAGTGGCTGGTCCATCTTCGTCCCCGGACTCTCTGCTCCCTCAGACTGCCTTTCCCCAAGATTTGAAGGCAATTTTTTCTCAGGATTTTATTTCACTGCTGCAGCGCACAATTTTTGGAGGCGATCAGCAGCGAGTAGCGCCTGAGGATCCGGGTCGGCGTAAGAGATCGGCGACACCCTTACAGACCGAGGAACCTCCACGGGCGGTTAAGAGGCCACGTACGGAGGTGGGAACTGGAGATGGTTCGGTAGCCTCCGAAGCTCCACTGTCGGATGACAATAGTCGTAGGGTGGAGGTAGATGAGGTGTTAGAAGAGGGGGAGCTTTCTGAGAAGGAAGATCAGGCCAGAGTGGTTCGGGTCTTCCGAAGAGAAGAGCTGCCGGCGCTAATAGTAGAGACGTTAAAGATACTGAATATGCCGGTACCCGGAGCAACGGAGGAGGACTCCCTGGAAGATCCCTTATTGCAGGTCTTTAGGAAGACGCAGAAGGCGTTTCCGGTGCACAGGGTGTTTCGAGAAATGATACAGGAGCAATGGAATGTGCCGGAGGCGCCTCTCAGGGGAGCCAGAGTCATGGGGCGTCTATCCGTTGGTAGATCAGGATAAGGAGGTTTTTCAGTCGACCAAGGTGGATGCAGCAGTCTCGGCTGTCACCAAAAAGACTACCATCCCGGTAGAAGGAAGTGCGGCCCTCAAGGATACACAGGATAGGAAGCTAGAGGTGCTGCTTCGTCAAGTGTTTGATGTGAATGCTCTTTCCCTTCAGACGGCTATTTGTGGGGCCTGGGTGGCTCGAGCATGTCTTCGCTGGTCACAGGGAGTACAGGCGGGCCAAGATAGTGCAGTGGCTAGCGAGCTGGCTAAGTTGGAGTCTGGCACAGCCTACCTAGTGGATATTGTGACGTAGAAGCCTCTCAAGAAGCTATAGAAACAGGTAGTGATCCGGTGGAGAGAACCGGTACTGCAAGAGAATCCAGGATTTTCTCTTCAGAGAGAAAAAAACCCAGAGTTAATCAGGAACCACACCTCACCTCAAGGAAGGAGAGAAGCCAAGTCCCTGATTGGGCACGCCCAAGCAGGAGGCGGGCAGTGCAATACACAGGCAGCTTGTTAAGCACTCAGAAACAGAAAGACGAAGACAACGATTTGGATTTGGAAGGACAGGACCAGGAAGAGTTGGAGAGAGAGCAATTAGGCAGCTGTGATCCACTAAGGAGAAGATTGGACCCACGAAGCAAGTACCTGGGAGACTCAGAGGCAGGGAGAATCTTCTGTGAGCAGAAGGATTCAGGAGCACTGAGAGACCCAAGGCTACAGCACAGGCTTCTAGAGGACCAAGCAGAACCTTGGAACCGAAGGCAGAGGGACAGAGAATTACCCTCGAGAAAGTCTCAGCACAAGGTACACAGTGAGTTTGAAGCAGCTAGCAAGTTTAACATTGGGAAGCCAGAAAGAGTAAAGGCTAACGTTAAAAGCCAAGACAAAGTCAGACAACATGGTAGCAATTGGTTGCAGTCTGAAAAGCATGTAAGCAGCCTAGGCTATTCTCATAAGCCAGCAGAAACCTATAGTAAGAGAACAGCTGACTCTTATTATAGAGACGTGAGCCAAGAGAAGCCTGACGGTTCTACTTTTAACACTCTGTTGAGAAACTCTCCACTCACAGCTGAAGTTTTAAACCCAGCACTTACGTTTAGTGATAAGTTGGGGAAGGATAATTCTAACACGCAGAACTGTTGTCCTAGTAAGAGCAGCATTGCTAAGTATCAAGAGATAAGCAGTTCAAACAAACAGTTACCTGAAGGAGGAAGACATTATCAGCTTAGCCCAGGAAGAACGCAGGCTGAATTGCTTCTTAAAGATTTCAGAGAGTTCCTTGAAAGCAGGGCAGTTTCTTCCTCTAATGTAGCACAGCCCACAACCAGCTGTGAAGAGGAAATGCCTTTAGTTTCTTCTCTACCGTTCACAGAGCCAGACATGCCAATGGACTGCTCAGCTTGTGTCATTGAGAAGGACATTTAAGTGAAATCCTGTACAAAGTTATATGAAGAAATATAACAGAAGTTGCTGTATTGATTCCTATGCTGAGGAGCTTATCAGAAGGGAATAAGTTAAAGCATAATTGTCTGCATACCAGGAGCATTGCTGTTTGCCAAAGTTTGTTTCTTCCATTAGTGAAAAGGGTCACATGACAACTGAATGTGATCACAGAAGATAATGGATATTTAGCCTAGCAGTGCAATACCTTGTTTTGGTTTCTCACTCTTGTTTTGTGCTATTATACTTTATTTGCGTCTGTTTGCACTTGAACTGCAATGCGGAAATAAACCTCATCAAAGAAATTTTCTTTGCCTGCCTTACTACTTGAGCACACACAACTACAATTCTCAACCCTGAAGGGCATCCAAGGCCACCCCCTCCTGAAACCCTCAAGGTCCAGGGAGCGGGTGCGTGGCAATATCCACTATGATCTTATGCGGGGGCTCTCGAAGAGCATGGCCTCCGCCGTGGCGGCCCGGAGGTATCTCTGGTTGCGTAATTGGGCGGCGGATAGTTCCTCTAAATCTAGGTTGAGTAAGCTTCCCTTCAAAGGATGGCTGTTGTTCGGGGAGGACTTAGAGAAGCTGGTGAAGGACTTGGGCGAGTCCAAAGGGGGCAGATTGCCGGAGGACAAGCCTAAGCCGAGCAGGACGTTTCCAGCTGGCAGAGGCCAACCGAGGGATGCTCGCCGATCCCGGTATTAAAGGTTCAGTTCCAGTCAGCGAGGTCGGTTTGCTAATAGAAACCAAGGTTTTCGGGGGTTTCGGGGAGCAGGACGTGGGTTTGGTCCTGCCCCCTCCTCGTCTTTCAATACAAAAAGCAACAATGAGATGCGAGGGACCCGGGCACCCTTGCAGCAGGTAGGGGGGAGGTTGCAGGAGTTTTATGCTGCCTGGGTCCGAGTAACGTCAGATCAGTGGGTGTTAGAAGTGATTCGAGAAGGTTACGCGCTGGAATTGTTGAGACCAGTGCAGGACGCCTTCGTGCAGTCTCCCGGCAAGTCGGTAGCCATGTGCAGGGCTTTGCGGGAGATGGTACAAAGGCTGTTTGAGCTCAAGGCCATAGTGCCCGTGCCGCCAGACCAATGCGGAGGTGGTCGTTACTCCATTTATTTTGTGGTGCCAAAGAAGGATGGCGGGGTTTGGCCAATTCTCGATCTCAAGTGCGTGAATCGTTGCCTCCGGATGTCGCATTTCCACATGGAGACACTGCGATCGGTTATCGTGGCGGTGCAGCGGGGCGAGTTCCTTACCTCCCTCGATCTATCAGAAGCTTATCTGCACATTCCGATTTGTCCGGAACATCAACGATTTCTCAGATTCGCGGTCCCGTTCAGGCATTTTCAGTTCCGCGCGCTCCCGTTTGGCCTGGCAATGGCGCCCCGTACCTTCACCAAAGTTATGATGGTGGTGGCGGTGGCTCTACGGAAAGAGGGCATTTTGGTTCATCCCTACTTGGACGATTGGCTGATCCGGGCAAAGACGAGGGCCGAAAGCAAGCAGGCCACGGACCACGTAGTGTCCTTTCTACAAGAGCTCGGTTGGGTAGTCAACATGTCCAAAAGTCAGTTGGTCCCCTCTCAGAACATGGAATACCTGGGAGCTCGCTTCGACACGGGGGTAGGCTGGGTATTCCTGACGACGGAGTGAGCGCAGAGCCTTCGCAAACTTGTGCGGCAGTTTCTTCGTGTCCGAGCGCCCTCGGCGTGGCATTATCTGCAGTTGCTGGGCACGATGGCGGCCTCCATAGAGATGGTGCTGTGGGCGCGGGCACACATGAGGCCCTTGCAGCGAGCATTGCTTCGTCGTTGGTCGCATCAGCAGGATCCGCTGTCTCGGAAGCTGAGTTGTCCGGAGGAAGTACGCCAGGCCCTCCAGTGGTGGTTGCTCCCCGCGTCATTGGAGGGCGGAAGACTACTGGACGCATCGACCTGGGTGCCGGTCATGACAGACGCCAGTCTCCTGGGTTGGGGGGCGCATTGTCAAGGCGTATTCGCGCAGGGACAATGGTTAGACCATGAGAAGGGGTGGTCCATCAACAGGTTGGAGTTGAGAGCAGTATCCCTGGCGTTGCAGGAGTTTCGTTGGTTGCTCGTGGGCAAGGCGGTTCGAGTATTCTCCGACAATGCCACGGCGGTTGCATAATGTCAACAGGCAAGGAGGCACCACCAGCGTACCACTCGAGTTGGAGGCCAAAGCCCTGTGTACCTGGGCGGAGGCGAATCTTCTGGATCTGTCGGCGGCACATGTAGCGGGAGTGGACAATGTGCAAGCCGATTTCCTCAGTCGAGTGCGGGTGGATCCGGGAGAATGGGTTCTTCATCCCGACATCTTTCAGAAAGTGGTACGCAGGTGGGACACGCCGGTTATGGATCTCATGGCGACGTTCGCCTCGGCAAAGGTCAGCTGCTTCTTCAGCAGACGGCGGGAACGGATGTCGGAGGGCTTAGATGCCTTCGTCCAAGTCTGGCCAGTAGGACAGTTGGTATACGTGTTTCCGCCGTGGGTCCTGATCGGGCAAGTTCTACAGCGAATCAAAATGTTCTCAGGGCTGGTAATTCTCATAGCTCCCGACTGGCCTCGCAGACCCTGGTATGGGGATCTGGTTCGGTTGTTAGTAGACAAACCCTGGCGGCTTCCCCCTCGGCCGGATCTACTGTCTCAGGGACCCCTCTTCATGCCTCACGTGGATCGATTCTCGCTTACGGCATGGCTCTTGAAAGGGCACGGTTGAGGTCGAGAGGCTATTCGGCGGACGTGGTCTCTACGCTATTGAGATCCTGGAGGAGGTCCACGTCCTTAGCTTACGTCCGAGTCTGGAGAGTATTCGAAGCGTGGTGTGACGAACGCAGGTGTGAAGCTTTGAAATCTTCCATTCCTCAGATTTGGGATTTTTTGCAGGACGGTTTTGACAAAGGGCTAGCTGCAGCGTCATTGAAGGTGCAGGTGGCAGCCTTGGCATGTTACAGAGGCAGGATAGCAGGGCAGTCTTTGGGCTGCCAGGGAGACGTGAAGCAGTTCCTCAGAGTGGTGACGATCGCGCGGCCTCCGATTAGACGGGTCGTTCCCACATGGGATCTGCCGTTTGTGTTAGACGCTTTGGAGCGCGAGCCTTTCGAGCCACTGGACCAAGCATCTCTCAAGGATCTTGCTCTCAAGGTGGTATTTTTGGTGGCCATCTGCTCGGCACGGAGAATCTCGGAGTTGCAAGCGCTTTCCTGCAGGGAGCCCTGTCTATTGTTCTTTGCAGCAAAGGTGGTTTTGAGGACAGTGCCAGCTTTTCTTCCTAAAGTCTTCTCGCCTTTTCATGTAAATCAGGAAATTTCTTTACCGGTGTTTCCTCGGGATTCGCGCTTGTCAGGGTCGCGACGGTTGCACCTTCTGGATGTCCGTAGGGCGTTGAAGAAGTATATTCGTTGAACGTCCTCCTTCTGCAAGTCAGAGAGTCTTTTTGTCCTTTTCGCGGGGTCAAAGAAAGGGGAACAGGCGTCTAAAGCGTCCATCGCTAGGTGGATTAAGGAAGCCATTGCATCCGCCTATATATTAAAGGGAAAGGCGGTGCCAGAAGGGCTTAGGGCGCATTCCACTAGAGCGCAAGCTGCTTCCTGGGCGGAGTGGCATTCGGTGCCGCTGGAAGAGATTTGTACGGCGGCGACCTGGTCGTCTTTGCACTCCTTTGTGAAGCATTACCATCTAGATGTGCTTCGGTCAGAAGAGACCGCTTTTGGTGCAGCAGTGCTGCACGCTGGTCTGCCAGGTCCCTGCCGTGGTTGAAGTTCTGTGCACTGCTCTGGTACAGACCCAGAGGTCCGGGATTAGACTGGCTAACACACTCAGCAAGGTGAAATTAGTCTTACCTGCTAATTGTTGTTCCTGGAGTGTAGACAGTCTAGTCCCGTATCTCACCCCAGTATTTTGTTCGAATTCTGCAGTGGTCTGCGAGGTGGAGGTTCGTTCAAGGTAAGTCGTCCCTTCGGGGGCGTTATGGTTTATTTTATCTCTGCCGGTGTTGGGCTGTGTGTTACTAATACAAAAAAAAAAAAAAAGGAAAAAGAGGAAAAGATTACTCCCTGGGGGTTTTACTTTCCGGGTGAGGGCACTTTCTTTTTTCTAGAGTGCAGGGAAGAGCCTGCTGCCATTAGAGCCCGCTAGATTAGGAGCTGTAATTGGCTCTATGCTAGTGGGGGGGGGGGGGGGGCTTGGTCCATCTGTTAGGGGTTGACCGTTATTTTACGTCTCAGCCATGTATATCGAAAGCTTACTTGTGTCTCCGGTGAGTCTGCTTTGTCAATAGGTTACTGGCCACATGAGGCAGATCCTGGATGGATATACCGGTGACATCATAAAAAGGAGGAGTTTCTCAGTCTCCAAGCTGCTATATGAGATGGGGAACCCAGAGGTCCGGGACTAGACTGTCTACACTCCAGGAACAACAATTAGCAGGTAAGACTAATTTCACCTTCTTATGTTCAGAATTTGGCTTATTTATTTATGTATTGTTCTTTCTTTCTATATTGTCAAGTGTGTATACTATTTTCTGTCGAAGTTTACTTAGCTCCTACTCTCTACAGTGCTGTGTCTCCCTTCTTAACACTTTACATTATTACCCACCCACCTCTGGCTTAAGATTTTTTCATAGCTGCTCTCTGCTCATTGATGCAATCACTCGGGTATACCTGAACCCACTCGGACCTCTCTCCTCCCCTTCTGCTGGATCTCCTCTTTTCCCTCTCCTATGCAAATGTCTACATCTTCTGTTATATCTTTTTTTTTTTAGATATAGTGCAGTTCTGATCGCCAAATAGTATGTACAAAAGGATAGAGCAGAATTATGATACAGAGAAGAGCAACCAAAATGATAAAAGGGGTGGAAGGATAACTCTTTGAGGAAAGGCTTAAAAGGTTAGGGCTTTTCAGCTTGGAAAATAGACAGCTGAGGGGAGATATGATAGAGGTCTGTAAAATAATGAATGGAGTGGAACCGGTAAAAATAGATCAGTTGTTTATTCCTTGAAGAAGTAAAAAGACTAGGGGACACAATGAAGCTACAATGTAGCACATTTAAGACTAATTGAAGAAAATTAATTTTTCTCTCCATGCCAGTGGATTGTACAAAAATCAAATTGACTATGTCTGTGGAAGTCAACAATGGAAAAGCGCGATAACATCAACAAAGACAAAAACCCGGAGCAGACTGTGATACAGATCACTAGATATCAGTATGCAAACTGAGCTAAAGTTGAAAAAGAGCAAGCCACTTATGAATGTAGCAAAATTTGATCTTGAAAATCTACCACCAGAATTTAAAGACTGCCTGCAAAATTGCTTCCCTGTTTTGGATACAAATGCCAGAAGCACAAGAAGAGTTATGGGATGGCATCAAGGAAGTTGTGCTTGAAGAAAGTGAGAAGTCTCTACAGAGGTGAAAAATGGCCACAATAGATGACCAAAGAAATTCTGATAATTGCCCAGAAATGCAGAGAAACAAAAGCCAGAGGAGAAAGAAAGGTAATTGTAGAACTTAACAGAGATTTCCAGTGTGCAACAAGACAAGACAAGGAGAAGTACTACAATGATGGCAGCAAAGAAATAGAATCAGAAACTATTCGAGGAAGAACAAGATTGGCTTTCTTAAAGCTATAAGAGTTTAAGAGAAAATTTCAGTGTCAAATTGGAATGCTAAAAGATGTTCAAGGATCCATATTGAATGATGCAGAGAAGATCAAGAAAAGATGGAGAGAATACACAGAATCATTATACCTTAAAGGCCAAGTGGACCAATAGCCATTTCAACCTCTTCCTTATGATCAGGAACCACTGGTAGTGAAAGAAGAAGTCAAAGCAGCATTGAGAGCATTATCAAAGAACAAAGCACCTGGCATTGATGGCATTCCCATTGAAATATTACAGCAATCCGATGCAGCTTACAAGGCTCTGCCAGGAAATTTGGAAGACAGCATCTTGGCCAACTGACTGGAAAGGTACCATAACAAAACAGCGCCGACAAAACAGCAAGCCATCAAATAAACGCACAACAGTACAGTGCGGTGTAAATTAAGCGCAAGTCAACACAACATATGATAAAACCAAATAATCTTTTATTGTCTTTCATTGAAAGCAGTATGACCATGTATCATATTTTGTAAGTTCCGTGTATAAACACTGTATAAAAATTGCATCATGATCCTGGTCAATTAAAGGCAGTTTAACTAAATATCAATATTATGGGCAATTCCAAATATAAATTTATTAAGGATATGGTTTCATAATCTTTGATCAATATTTCAAAGCATCTATTGAGCTGTATATATTTATTCTTTGATGCTTCTTTACTATGATAACCGGAACAAAAACGCAGTACAAGAATTTCATAGTGATCCTGTTCATTTTGAAACTGCTCAAGAAGATGAAAGAATGAAGGATGATGGCAATCAATAGTTCTTTGAAAAGCACGGTGCCATGCTTCCACGAAGAAGTTGGTATGTGGTAAATGTTCTTTGACAAGGCCATGTACATTCCACATTGCAATTGGGAAAAGCGGTGTGCTGCTACAGTGATGACGCTGACGCTCAAAATAGTTGCCCTCACAGTAAAGAAAGATAGTCCAGCAGCTCTTCAAAACATTCGACAACATTAGCAATGGGTGCGCAACTCATTTTTTGAGCGAATGCAAAACTCCTCTTCATTGCAGTATCTGCTAGCTAGATCACAATGTTGAATTTTGCGCCACAAACACTGCCCAAGATGGAATAAACAGCCTTTAATCTGTGCTCTTGGAAGGTAGACATCAATGCATTAAAGCTCACCTTTTAAAAGTCGACCATAAGAGTATTTGTATTTAACAAGGACTGCAGTTCAATAAGCTTTGTGAACAATCTGGTGTATGTTTGCTCCATTTTGTCACATAACAAGGCATAAATGATAGGAACAGCCATATTGTCAATGAGAACATGTATGGTATATACTTGGTAAAATAGTTCAGGAGAGACTTTAAAAGTTCCATCAGCAAACCAGTGACCGTTTTCCACTAAAAACTGTCAATTTTCATTTATACCAAATAGAAACATTCTCTTCGGATCGTTACTCCTGGAATCCCACAAGATGAAATTCTCACCTCTTGCCATTGTCTTAAGTGCGTCTGGAATTTCAATTTCTTCAAGTCATTGAGGATTTGTGTATGGTAGCTGGTGCCTTTTCCATCGTCATTGAATGGTTCGCTGTGAAGATGCAAATACTGGAAGATAAGTTGTTGCCTCTAGCAAAATTCCATTAGTAGTACTCTGTATTATTTGCCACAGTTTTTCAGTTGATGTTTTTGCTGTTTGACATATTGAATCCATAGCTTGTAAAGCTTCAATCTCCCCAGGATTTGAGGCATGGTTGTGCTCTGTTTTAATGGCTATGAGTGGATTTGTAATTTTGACTCGTCCTTTGCAATTTGTTCGTGCACCTCTCCATGTGCTGTTTCCATCTTTGTTAACTTGATCTTTTCTATAGCGGTAGCCTTAGTGAAGTATCATTGTTTTTCCTCTTTGTGACTTGATTGTTTCCATCCAGTATTCCAGAATGCAAGCATTTCATTTTGAGGCATGATTTCAGCATTGAAACTTACCTTCCTAAATATGCATTTTCACAGCAAATCATTCAACGGCAGTGCTGTTTTATCAACTTCTGCTGCTTTGTTTGCACTGGTTTCTGCAGTTTCATCGGCACCATTTTGTTACGCACTGCATTGTTAACCTGCTCATTTGTCTACTTTATTTTGTCTGTGCATTTTTTGTTGTGCACTCTTTTGACTGGTGTGATGGGGAAGATCCGTCCCTTGATGTGCAGTCAGAGGAAACTGAAGAAAACAGGTCAGATTCTGACAGCCAGGCAATGCACATGGCTACAGGTTGCCAAGGGAGATGTAAACAAACCCAGCCACGAGTGCAGCAGCCCCGCCCAAGCTGCAAACAAGCCCCGTGCCCTGAGTGCAATAGGATTCACCTGGGTGGAGGAGGGGCGAAGCTAAACACTGTGGAAGATAAAAAGCATTCATTAGAAAGCAGAGGTAGCTCAAGCTCAGGAGGGAGCACAAGCTGTAGCTCAGGCTCAGGCTCTGGTTCAGGTGCTGATTCGAGTTCAGGCTGGAGAGGAAGTTCAAGCTGGGGAGCAAGCTCAGGATCTGGATTAGGATCTGGGAGGAGTGCTGACGGAGCAGCTGTGAATTCCTGCAGCAGAGCTAGAACAGGAGAAAACATTGGAACAGACAGAGGAACAAAGAAAGCTCAAGCTGAAAAGGTACCGAGGGTTAAATCCCACAGTCTGCAGGAAAGCTTCTCTCAGTTAAAGCCTTGGGAGGAAGGCAGCTGGAGGGAGAAGCCACGCAGGGAGCCAGCTTGAGTGTGTCCAGAAGCTCACGAGAGAGAAAGGTACAAACCTTTGAACTTTTCTAATAGTGATGTAGCAGCAGAGAATACACAACCCAATAATACCAGGAGTCAGTTCAGAAGGTCCAAATCATTTATTTGTGCACAAGACTCAAGCAAAGTCAATTTCAAAATGGCTGAGCCCTGTTCTCTGGCAATACAACAACTTTTATAGACTTTTGCTCTATTCTAGGTATAGAAAAACATTTCATTGGTCCCGGTAACCTCCCGTACCTCTTCTATTGGTCCCGGTACTGATATGATTATCCAATTATGTTCTTTGAGTGGGCTCAGCACCTGCTCACCCCCCTTCTAGTCCCAATTACAATGGTCAGTTCACCAACTTGTTACTTTCCTACTTTCAAGGCTATTGGGCTAGTTAATACGTGCAGGGAAGCAGGGCTCTGTAACCTTTCTGTCAGCAGTTTTAATTAAATCCCTTACAGCTGTACTTTTCTTATCAGTGACTTTTAAACATATTTTTCTGTATTTTTCCAGGTTTCAATTCTACTTGTCTAAGCTAATTCAATACTTTACTGAGTTCTAATTCTACAATAGCAGCATGTTGGGGGATGTGCAATTCCTATGGGCCTCTTCACAGGCTTCATTTACAGGTCAAGCCAGCCAGGCCTGTCTGATTAGTTCAATTAGCATGGAGCATAGGCTTTCGCCTACCACAGTGAAAGAGCACTGCTCAGTAAGCCTTGCAGGCAGAAGCCAGAAGGTAGTTCCTAGAAACATAGAAACATGACGACAGAAAAAGACCACAAGGCCCATCTAGTCTGTCCTTCCATAACAACTACAACAGTCCACTTTTTACCTTTAGAGATCCTCTGTGTTGGTCCCATGCTTTTTTGAATTCAGTTAGTGTCCTCATCTCCACCACCTCCACTGGGAGACTATTCCACGGATCCACTACTCTTTCCGTAAAGAAATATTTCCGCATATCACTCCTGAATCTATTTCCCTTCACCCTCATCCCATGTCCCCTCGTAGCAGAACTTGCTTTCAATTGAAAGAGGCTCTCTCCCTGAACATTTATGCCACAGAGGTATTTAAACATCTCAATCATATCACCTCTATCCCGCCTTTCCTCTAAGGTGTACATATTAAGATCCTTAAGTCTGTCCTCATATGCTTTATAATGAAGCCCATTAATCATTTTAGTAGCAACCCTCTGCACCGACTCCATCCTGTTCACATCCTTTTGAAGGTGCGGTCTCCAGAATTGCACACCATACTCCAAATGAGGTTGCCCCAAAGACTTATACAGAGGCATTATCACCTCCTTTTTTCTGCTAGCCATTCCTCTCCGTATGCACCCAAGCATCCTTCTAGCTTTTGCCGTCGCCTTTTCTACCTGTTTAGCTACTTTAAGATCATCAGACACAACCACGCCTAGGTCCCGCTCTTCTTTAGTGGACAAAAGTACTTCACCTCCTATAAGAGGAACAGGGAGAAAACTAAGCCTAATAATTTTCTCTGGGACACTAAAACTTTCCAGAATTCTCTTAAGGCTAAAGAGAATGTTTTGAAAACCCTGTGTGAATGTGTGCCCTTGTATCCAGCGGGGGATGGGCTGGAGGATATGCAGGTTGAATACACAGATGAAGGCATAAACGATGTACCCATGGCTTGTACGTTAACCATTGCAGATAATATGGAAACACTTTGCTGAATTGAATGTTTGAAGCTAATGGTATAGCTGGAGAAAGCAAAGTGAGCATTACTGCCATTGGAAAAGAAGCCTTTATTGTTTCCTATGTAAAGGACTGTGTTTTTTAAAAGCTGGAAGAAAAAGATGTCATTTTTCTGCAGTTCCTGAGTTACTATTTCTTTATACCAGACGTATGGTTTTGTCCTGAGTTCATTTGTGTTTACCAAAACCCCGGGACGGGGAAATAAAACCTTATTTTGACCTTACCACTCTGTTACCTCAATTCCTTTGCCTGTGAGGTGTTTGGGACTCCATTACCCAGAGGGCCAGTGTACTATTACGCCTGCACTACCCCCACTTCCTGGCTTAGGATAGTCATCAGCTGAACCCTCTCTGCTAGCCCTGGGACCCAGGGTGGGCAACTGGTGACAAGGTTGGCGTAGTTGTTGCGGATTTTTGCACAAGACAAGGACATTATAAAAGGAAAAACCTGACTATACCATGTTACTGACTGAAAGTGAAAAAGATCTAAAACATTTGCTTATCAAGATCAAGCACCATTGTCTTAAAATGGGCCTGCACCTTAACATGAAGAAGACAAAGATCCTGACAACTAGAAAAATCAATAATTTTATCCTTGATGAAGAAGAAATAGAAATAGTAGACAATTTTAACCTGCAAACAGTCAAGAACTATGACAACACATTTCACAAAGTGCTTTTCCTTTCTTGCCTGTTAACACTTGGTTAGCATTTCTCAGAGATTGCAAGCTTTTCTCTAAACCATTATCTCTGATTCTTTGCTTCTGTCTCTCTGCTCTTGAGTCAGGAACGCTGTGAGAACAGGGCGTGGCACACACTCTAACTTCAGAGCTGGCTCTAACAAACTTCCCTTGAACAGCAGCACGCTTAGCCTGGCCCTTCTGAACTTCACCCTTGTGAACTCTGTTCCTTTGGGCTTGCTCACATAGGATTCTTTCACTTACTCCTTCTCTTGGAGCTGATCCTCTCAACAGAGCTGTTCCTCCTTGTGAAGACGTTCCTCTGTCTCTGTTCCTTCCTCGGTCCTTCTCTCCTTGCTCCTCTTCTGCCTTGCTGGCATTCAGTTCTGGCTTATAAAGGAATCTTTCCTTCAGGAGTTCCGGGGTCATTCCCAGGTGCAAATCATTAGCCCTCTTAGGCTCATTAGCTCCTGCATGGTCATTCCTGCTCCCTCTAGCTGTGCCTGGAGGTAACTGCACATCTAGATTCTTAAAAGAAACAGGATTTCTTTTCAAGTTCTCATCTTTATTGATACCCACATCATGACAACATACAGGGCCGACATTCAGAATCGGCCCTGTACGTCCAGGACCGCCCACTTCCCACCCTAACTCTGCCTCCACATCACCCTTTTTCCGCCCCCATACAAACTCCTTGTTTGTACAGAGAGACTTGGCGTGGACGGGAAAGATGGACAAATAGCAGGGACATTCATGCCCGCTATTTGCCAAACATGAAGGGGTCTATTCTGTAACACAATGTTGAAGGTCAGCGCAAAAGAGGAATACAAGTAATACGATGGATGGATACTATAACAGCAGCTATGGACACCACTCTCAACAATTTGCTACCTGACTGAGGACCGAACACAGTTAGGTTAACTATCCAGAGAGTCGCCACAAGTTGGCACTGGCTCATCAACAACGGCATAATCAAATCCTGGAATTCATTGTCAAAGGATGCAGTAGAAATTGTTAGTATAGCTGGATTTAAAAGAAATTTGAAAAGTTCCTGGAGGAAAAGTCCACAAAGCATTAAGAAAGTGGATTGGGGAAATCCACTACCTACCCCTGGGATAAGCAGCATGGAATCTGTCTACCTGGGATCCTGACGTACTTATGACCTGGATTGGCCACTGTTGGAAACAGGATACTGGGCTTGATGGACTTTTCCATAATATATGCCATATTGGGTAAGATCAAAGTGGTCACTCTGACTATACCAGACCTTAGTTATATCAAATGGGCAAGCAAGAAGGTGTCTCTTATGCCCAGTTAAGTGCATGGCAGATCCAGAGCAATGAGAAGAGGATACTGGCAAGAAATCATTCCTAACTAACTGGGCCCCTTATTTGGTAAAAAGTATTTTCAAGGTCACTAAGTCAATTAACTATAAACACCTACATTTCTATAGCATCAGTAGTTTTAAACAGAGTAGTGTACTTTCTTAAAACATTCTCATTCTCACTGTAACATGTTCAGAATCCTTTGCTTTGTGGATCCATTTTTATTTAGTCCATGCAGTACACAGCTCTTTCGACGACGAAGGGTTAGAAGGCGAAGTAGAGGATCAAGCTGAGGATCTTGAAGAGGGTGAAATTCAGGAACCTGAGGATCAGGCCCGGATTATTCGGATGTTCAGGAGAGAGGAGCTGGCGGCGTTGATATCAGAGTCGCTGCAGGCCCTTAAACTGCCTGTAGCCGCATCGGTAGAAGAAGACAGTGTGGAAGATCCCCTCATTCAAGTGGTACGGAAGTCCCAGGCGGTATTTCTGGTCCATAAGGTAGTTAGACAGATGATTCAGGATGAGTGGGATATGCCGGAGTCAGCGCTCAGGGATGGGAGGTCCATGGCTCGGCTTTATCCGTTGTCTGATCAGAAGCAGGAGATGTTTCACTCTCCTAGGATAGATACAGCGGTTTCAGCAGTGACAAAGAAAACTACCATTCCGGTAGAAGGTAGCGCGGCATTGAAGGATGGACAGGACAGGAAAATAGATTCACTGGTGAAGCAAGCCTTTGCGGCTAATGCCCTGGCGTTACAGGCCTCCATTTGTGGGGCTTGGGTTGCAAGGGCTTGTCTGCGATGGTCTCAACGTTCGCAGGGGGCGGACTTGTCGCAGGGTCAGGTGCAGGACTTGTCCAGGTTAGAGTCTGGAGCGGCTTATTTAGCGGATGTGCATTATGACTTGGTCCGGACTTTGGCTAATAGTATGTCATCCCTAGTGGCGGCGCGCAGATATATTTGATTACGGAATTGTGCAGCGGATGGTGCCTTCAAGTCAAGATTCAGTAAGCTCCCCTCTAAGGGTAAGTTGCTGTTTGGTGAAGATCTGGACAAGCTGGTTTAGGACTTGGGAGAGTCCAAAGGGGGCACGTTACCGGAGGATAAGTCAAAGACGGCTAGGCCCGGGATGGTGTTTAGGAGCTAGACTCGCGATCTTTGCCGTTTTCGGGCATCATGGTTCGGATCGTTTCAGAGGGGCCGGTATCCCTTTCGTGGTCAAGGTTTTCGCGGATTTAGAGGTGCAGGCAGGGGGTTCGCTACCCCACCAGCTAGCGGTTTTAAAAAGTCGCAATGAAACGAGATCTCAGGCAGGCGTACAGCCCGTGGGGGATCGGCTGCAGGAGTTCTTGCCTGCCTGGGTTCAAGTTACATCCGATCAATGGGTGCTAGAGGTCATTCAAGAGGGTTATGCTCTCAAATTTGTGCGACCGGTTCGGGACTCGTTTGTTCTTTCTCCTTGCAAGGGGCGTAACAAGGAGTCAGCGGTTCAAGCAACTTTGATGCGCATCGAGCAGCTCGGAGACATGGTTCCGGTACCTCCAGATCAGTGTGGCGTCGGTCGATACTCGATTTATTTCGTGGTTCCAAAGAAGGACGGGGCTTTTCGGCCGATTCTGGATCTCAAGGGCGTCAACCAGTGTCTGTGTGTGACCCATTTTCGTATGGAAACTCAAAGGTCCGTAATGGTAGCTGTGCGGCAAGGAGAGTTTTTAACGTCTCTCGACCTCACAGAGGCTTATCTGCACATCCCGATTTGTCCAGAGCATCAAAGATTCTTGCGGTTTGTGGTCCCGTGGGGTCATTTTCATTTTCAAGCCCTACCGTTCAGACTGGCAATGGCTCCGCGTACATTTACCAAAATAATGGTGGTGATAGCAGCCTTTCTCCACAGAGAGGGGGTGCTGGTGAATCCCTACTTGGATGATTGGTTGATTCGGGCGAAATCAAGGGCAGAGAGCGAGAAAGCGACGGACAGAGTGGTTCGGTTCTTGCAGAGTCTTGGTTGGATAGTCAATGCCTCAGAGTCGATTGGTACCGACGCAGTCGTTGGAGTATCTTGGGGTTCGGTTCAACATAAGGGTCGGAGCAGTCTTCCTTCCGGAGGCTCGAGTTCTAGCGATGAGTGCATTGGTGTTCGGGTTCTTAAAGCTACAGGCACTGACGGCGTGGCATTATCTTCGGGTACTGGGTACCATGGCGGCGGCCCTCAAGGTAGTCTCCTGGGCATGGGCGCATATGCGGCCGTGGCAGAGGTCTCTGCTCCGTCGTTGATCATACCAGGAGGATTCGTTGAGCAAGCGCATGTCCTGCCCGGGGAAGGTTCGGGCGTCCCTCCAATGGTGGCTGCGTTGAGAGAATCTGACGGCGGCAATGCCGTTGGAACAGCCCCAATGGGTTCCGCTGATGACAGATGCCAACCTGGGGAGCTCATTGCGAGGGACTCTACGCACAGGGAGTGTGGAGCGTGGAGGAAACTCGGTGGTCGATCAATCGTCTGGAGTTACGGGCGGTGGCCCTGGCTCTAAAAGCCTTCGAGTCAGTGTTGCTCAGGCGAGCGGTTCAAGTGCTGTCCGACAACGCCTCCGTGGTGGCGTATCTCAATCGGCAAGGTGGAACGGGCAGTGTTGCGCTGGAAAAAGAGGTGGAAGTTCTGTTCGAGTGGGTGGAGCCTCGGCTTCTGGCTCTGTCGGCAGCGCACATTGCAGGAAAGGACAATGTGATGGCGGATTACCTCAGCCAGGTTTGGGTAGATCCCGGGGAATAGGAGCTGAATCTGGAAGTATTCAGTCAGGTGGTAGTCAAGTGGGGAGTGCCGCGGATGGATCTCATGGCGACTTACGACACGGCCAAAGCCAGCCGGTTTTTCAGCAGAAGAAGAGAGAGGGATGTCTGAAGGGATCGATGCCTTAATTCAAAGGTGGCCAGACCACGGTCTTCTTTATGTGTTTCCACCCTGGGCGCTCATAGGCCGGGTGGTTCAGCGCATAGAGAAACATCAAAGTTCTGTGATTTTGATAGCGCCAGACTGGCCGCGTCACCAGTGGTACGCGGACCTGGTGAGGCTTCTCGACGGTCAACCCTGGCAACTTCCGGTTCGGGAGGATCTGCTTCTGCAGGGTCCTCTGCAAATGCCGCAGGTAGGTCGATTCTCGCTTACAGCTTGGCCATTGAAAGGGCTAGGTTGAAGAAGAAGAGGTTATTCACCGGCAGTGGTGGCTACTCTATTGGCGGCTAGGAGACGTTCCACTCATTTGGCGTATCTTTGAAGGATGGTGTGCAGATCGGCAGTTGCGTCCATCGGTTGTCTCAGTTCCGGAGGTGCTGTGTTTTCTTCAGGATGGTTTTGATAAGGGGTTGGCGGCCAGTTCATTGAGAGTTCAGCTGGCCACTATAGCTTGTTATCATGGTAAGGTACAAGGGCGTGCATGGGGACCCACCCGATGTCTTACGTTTCTTGAGAGTGGTGTCGCATTTGCGGCCTCCGCGCCGCGTGTTGATCCCTCTGTGGGATCTCAATTTGGTGTTGGGGGCGTTAACAGGTAGGCCTTTTGAGCCGTTAGGGGAGCCTCGGTCAAGGACTTGACGTTAAAAACAGTGTTTTTGGTGGCTATCTGTTCGGTTCGTTGAGTCTCAGAGTTGCAGTCTTTATCTTGCAGGGAACCTTTCCTAGTGTTCTCCAAGGAAAAGGTGATGTTACGCCCGGTTCCGTCGTTCTTGCCGAAAGTAGTTTCGCCGTTTCATCTGAATCAGTTGGTCGCCTTGCCAGTGTTAAGATCATCAGGCGGGGAGGCAGTCGATCAGGACTTGCGGTTGCTGGATGTGAAGAGAGTGCTTCGCCATTAATTGCGGAGGTCCGATGCCTTTCGGCGGTCGGAGTGTTTGTTTGTACTTTTTGGAGGACCGCGTAAGGGTGAAGCAGCGTTTAAGGTGTCTATTGCTAGTTGGATTAAGGAAGCGATTGCATCAGCTTATCTTTTGCAAGGACGTCAGGTGCCTTTGGAATTGAGGGCTCATTCTACGAGGGCTCAAGCGACGTCTTGGGCAGAACACGGTTGTGTTCAGGCAGCTGAAATCTGTAAGGCGGCCACATGTTCTTTGCATACCTTTAGTAAGCATTACCATCTTGATGTGCAGGCGGCAGGGGATGCCGGTTTCGGGTCAGCAGTTTTGCGGGCTGGTTTTTCGGGTCCCTCCCAATAATGTACTGCTCTGCTACATCCCAGCGGTGCGGGACTGAACTGGAGGAATGATAAGGAAAGAGAAATTAGACTTACCTGCTAATTGTTCCTTGAGGAACTCCAGCTCAATCCCGATTGCCACCCAGTTTGGGGATTCAGTCAATGGTCTCGGGACATTAAAGGGGCTGGCCACGCAAAGGAAAGTCTACAGGTAAGTGGCTGGTTCCAATTCGGGTATGAT
Source organism: Ichthyophis bannanicus (assembly GCA_033557465.1). Classification (NCBI taxonomy): domain Eukaryota; kingdom Metazoa; phylum Chordata; class Amphibia; order Gymnophiona; family Ichthyophiidae; genus Ichthyophis; species Ichthyophis bannanicus. Next base: position 255,328,845 of record CM066044.1, read on the forward strand.
AGTTGTCTTAATGGCGACTCTATTCGCTTCTTCTGGCTGTTGTCTTTTTTCATGCATTTCTTATCTTTACTGTTGGTTTCCTTGAGGGGAAGGTGAAGCAGTTATTCTCTCCTCTCAAGGATTGTTGCAGTATAAATTAAGGCCGCTAGTTTAAAGTTCATGTTCATTATATGTGTTGCTCCTTAGAGTATGCTTTGTCAATAGATCACTGGAAGCTGGTGGGAGATGTCACCGGTAGATGTGTCAAACGTCTGACATGTCCAGTCTCCATGCTGCAGGAAGAGGTACACTACCCAGCGGTGCGGGACTGAACTGGAGTTCCTCAAGGAACAACAATTAGCAGGTAAGTCTAATTTCTCTATACTTGTACCGTATATAAATGAAAAAGCTGTATTTACTAATGCCCCTTAGTTCCAAATCTAGAAACTATAATGTTAGCGGTTGAGTTGAATTTAGTGGCAATCATGGAGACATGCTACAGAGAGGAAGATGAATAGTATACAGTTATCCTGGACTCTAATTTATTCAGGAGACATGGTGCTATATGAAAAAATATTAAAGCAACAGAACAGCATGGCTTACGAGAGAGGAAGGAGACACAGAGCCCGATTCAGAAAAGGGCACGCCCAGGCTGTCTGGACGGGCCTATTAGGACCCGATTCTGTAATGCGGGAGCAAAACGTTTCCATGGCATACAGAATCGGCCCCAGCATGGCTAGCAGGACGTCCACCCCACAGGCCTGTAGTGCCATAGCACTAACCCTACTGCCTTACCCCTGGCGGAGGCTACCAAAGCCTGGATTGGGCGGTGGGACACAGCTCCGGTGGCCTGCTGCTCAGGTGGGGGGCTAGCCTGCTCTTATTCCACCTTTGAGGTGGAATAACAAGGCCGTCACCCTGGTGACCCCTAGACGTACGGGGCCATCAATGGAATCTGCCCTATACACCCACGCTCACGCCCTTCCCCTGTCATGCCCATGTCCCCTGCTGCATGCACAGCGGCTCTGCATGCAGCGAGGGTGTCAGGCAGCATACTGCCAAGGCCCATAGTGTGTTAATATGGAAAGAGGAAATGGAACATCTGTTTATATTGGTTTGATATACAGACCTCCCTCGCAGGCAGATACAATTTAAATTTAATTGAAGATATCCATAGTATTGCTGTAAAATAATAAATGTTGATAAGTGATTTCAATTTTCTTGATATTGATTGGAACATCCTAGTTACAATGTCATCTAGAAGTAGGGAGATCCTGGATTCTCAGTTCAGACAACTGGCAATAGAACTCACACAAGAAGAGGTGATACTGAATATGGGGAAAGCATTTCAGATATTGCAGTGGGTGATCATCTGGCTTCTAGTGATCTCTAGATGGTGTGATTCAGTATTAAGACATAGGTAGAGATGGATTATTCAGAAGTGAGAGACCTAGACTTCAGGAAAATGTTGTCAAGATGGGGGAATATCTCAAGGTGTCGTTAGTTGGTTAGGGACATCTGAGGAAGGCAGAAAAGCAGTGGGCAAAACCGAAGGAAGATATTTTGAGGGCCACTATTTTCCCTAAGAAAGGAAATAAAACGAAGACGAAAGGCTGCTATGGTTCCAAAAGAAGTAACTGAAAGGGTAAGAAAAAAAGGTTAGCATTCATAAACTATAAGAAGTTGCAGAAAGAGGAAAACAAACAACAATATCTGGAAAAGTTAAGAGAAATTAGGAAAATAGAAAACCAGAAATGCAAATAGAAGAAAAACAGCCAATTCAGTAAAATAGGGGAACACCTCTCTTTAGATATATTACTGACTAAAGGATGTGCAAAAGTGTTCAGGATGAAGGGGAGGAATATTTAGGGGCTGATGAGGCTAAAGCCGAACTGCTTGACAAATATTTCAGTTCTGCATTCAGGAGTAAGACCACAGAAATGAAAATGAGGTACACCTCATACGATTTTCAGAAGGTGTGTTCATTAGGAGCCAAACTAAACTAAAAGTAGACAAAGCAATGGGAGAAGACAAGATTCATCCCAGGATTTTAAAGGAACTTGGGAGAAGTTCTGGCAACTCCATTTTCTGTTCTTTTTAGAATCTAAACTGGTCCTGGAGGAGAGCAGATGTGGTTCTTTTCCACAAAAGAGAAATTTGGAATTACTGGCCTGTTAGTCTGACCTCTGTGGTGAATAAATTAATTAATGGAAATGCTGCTAAAACAGAAGAAGGTGCCGTTTCTAGAATTTAATGAATCCCGACTGGCTGTGGAGCAACAAGGTCTGTCTTTGGTTTGTTGCTGGATAGCTGTCTCCATATTGCTTATTTTAAAATGAGTATGTATGATGGGATGAAAGCCAAATGAGAGCAGATTTTTTTTTTCTTTTTTAATGTGTTGCTTCATTTCCTGTTTGTTCATTTTGGAACCTGCTGCCTGGCTTTTAGAAATCTACTAGACCACTGCATTGTGACAATTGTTTCATAAATATGTTAGTATATTGTCTCTTTTATGTTTTTGAAAATATGGTTTTAAAGTTTTTTTGAGTTTAAGTACTTTTGAATTTCAATACATGTTTTATATTCTTTTAAAAAAGAGGTGATTAGAAATATGAGCTATTGATGTTGGAAGTTGTGCTGTTGATTAAATTAATGTCTCCATATGTTGGAGTAATTAGGAAATTATCTGATTGCAGAGTTTCCCCTTCATGACTTAAATGTCTGCAAGTTCATCTGTTATGCAAAGCAGCACTGTGTTTTGGATGTTTACATGCAGACTTTGGAAACATCCTATAAACTAGGTATGTATAAGATATGTTTTGAAACACTGATTTCACTATTACCACTTCATTTAGATAGTATTTTATTTAGTATTTTGCAATATTTGAATTGATGTCTGAGTGGTGTGGTTATTTTTTGCATGAGGATTATTGGAGGGGGGATATGATGATTGTACCAACAGTTTCTGTGGTCACTGGGACTGCTTTTTTGTAATACAGTTGCTAAGGTCTGAGCACACTATGGGGCAGGTAGTGCAGGGTTAATGTGGTTTTACCGTGGCGAGTGCATTGTGGCTGCATCAAATGCAGGGGGCACAGCTTCAGTAAGGAGGTAATGCGGCACGAGATGCGTCAGTAGCGTGATCATTGTGAACATGAGGCCAGTGTGCTTGCGCACTAGGTGCGCTCTGTATTTACATGATTGAATGCGATATTATGGGCAGCAGTAGGCATAGGCAACCAAACCCCTACAGAGAGACCAGACAGCAATACATGGCTCCGTCACCTCCCCCCCTCCTCCTCCAGAAGACCTACCTCTTTGAGCAGGCATATGGGGTAGGGCTAGCCCCCCAAGAATAACAGGTTGTTGCCTTCCTTCTCTCGCCACCTAGTCTCTCTTGTGCTTTCTTTCCTATTAATTATTGTAATTCCTTTCTGAGCCTCTAATAATTGTTAATGTAAACCACCATGTATGCGTGCCAAAGACGGTATAGCAAGCACTATAACAGGGAGTATACTAAGTGGGCAATGACGAAAAGAGAAGGCTGACTATGGGTGTAGTTTTTGGGGGGAGGGTGCATTCCCCCTCCCCCACATGAGCTGGGTCTCTATCGATTCAGTGACAGCCTGCCTCCCCACCTGTGCCACTGTTGCTACTTTTTACGTGCCTGCATTAGCAGCAGTGGTCTGGTGTCCAATTAAAAAAACAAAAAACATGGGCAGTCCTGAGCTGTGATGTCTGGTCTGTTCCTGCTCCTCTCTGATGCATGCTTGCACTGGAGGGAGAGGACTAGACCAGCCTTCCTAGCAAGGAAGTGCATAGACCGGTGTTTTTTTTAAATTGGAGGGCAGATTGCTGCTGCTGCAAGCAAGATAAAGCAGTAGGTGGGGTGTGAAAGGCTGGAAGGGAAATGCTGGGCACATGGACACGAAGGGGGGGGGAATAGAACGGCTGGAAGGGAAATGCTGGACATGAGGTGGGGGCAGAGGGCAGATGCTAAATAAGTGTGAAGAGGATGATACAGAGCAGATGTTGAATACAAAGGGGGGTTGAAGGACAGATACTTGGACACACAATGCGGGAGTGGAAGGCAGTTGCAAGACACAGATAGGGGTGGTGGGCAGATGCTGGACATAGGCTGGAGGGGTAGAGACTGACATAGGGTGGGGGATATAAGGGTATAGAGAGCAAATGGATATGGAGTGAGGGTAGATGCTGGACATGAGGTAGGGGGTATAGAGGATAGAGAGCAGATGCTGGACATGGGGTAGGGATTATAGGGGGATAAATGGCAAAGGCTGGACACAGGGTGTGGGGATATAGAGCAGATGCTGGAGACAGTGATGGAGTGGAGGGCAGAGGCTGGACACAGAGTGTGGGGATATAGAGCAGATGCTGGAGACAGTGATGGAGTGGAGGGCAGATGCTGGACAATGGGATAAGAGAGATAGGAGATGCTGGGCACAAGGTGGAGAGAGAGGGGGAGGATGCTGGACATGGGGATAGGATGGAGTGGAGGAGTAGCCTAATGGTTAGAGCACTGGCTTGGGAGTCGAGAGACCAGTGTTTGATCCCCACTAGCACTCCTTGTGGCCTTGGACAAGTCACTTAACCCTCCATTGCTCAGAAAAATCCAAGTTACCAATGTCCCTGTTTAATGTACATTACCAAGTTTAAGTTACAATGTAACCACTTTGATTGAAATGATAAAGCGGTATAAAAAACCCCTGTTAAATAAAATAAATAAATAAAAAATAAATAGGATGAGAAAAAGGGAGAAATGCAAGATTGGGGATTGAGGGAAAGACAAGATAGGAAAGAAGGGGATAGATGCTAAACACAGGAGGGTGGAAGAGAAAGGAACGAGTTAAAGACTTGGGAATAAGTGGCTGGGGAAGGAGAGAGAGATGAAGTGAGGGGGCTGTAAAAAGAAGCAGGTTGAGAATTTGGAAAGAAGAAAGAGAAAGGAAATCTGAGTTGTTAGAAAAATAAATGGAAGAAAACTGAAAGGAAAAGATCAATGTCAGAGTTAGATGTAGGAGAGCATGTGTGCTGTGGCGTTTCAGGCTCTGACACTTCCCATTCGGCTGGAAAGTGTGGAGAAGAGATTTGATGACCAGCAGGGACAATTGTCTGTGCTTGATCAGAGTTCAACAGGTACAAGAACAGCAGGGGATGTTTCACAAGATAAAATGGTGTTTCTACGAAAGATTGAAAATTTGGAGAATGCTTCCCGCTCTCTGAACCTGAGGATATTGAATTTTCCCCGTGTTTCTGACTCTCCGGCTAGGATTCTTTTTCACAGATTCCTAAAGCACACTTTCGGTTACCCTGAAGCTGGCTTTCCTCCTATGCAGAAGATCTTCTATCTACCATCTGGGCTCGCTAGTGGCGCTACTGCTGCAGTTCCTACTCCTCATCCTGATGTTTCCTTGGATTCTCTTGATCTGGGGAATCTATCCACATTGTTGGAACAGTCATCTGAAACAGTAGGGTCAAGAGCGACATTATTAGTTTCCTTTGTTTTCCTTCAGGATAAGAATGCGTTGTTACGTTTTATTTCTTAAGAAAACTGATATTTCCTTTCTAGGGGGTAGGATTCAGATTTTTCCTGATGTGTCCCACTGGACAAGTCCGTAGGAAGAAATTTTTGGAACTGCGCACCGAGGTGGTATTTCTAGATGCAAAGTTCCATTTAAGATTTCCTTGTAAATGTATTGTTCATTACCAAAACTCTGTATATCATTTCTTCGAACCTTCTCAATTACGCTTCTTTTTGGATGCTAAGAAGTTGTAGGGCTGACTGGGGTTGACTGGAGTGGGGGGTATTTGTTGGGGCATTTATGTATTAAGTACTTTGCTTCTTTGTTCTGTTTTTTTTTTTCTTGTATCTTTATTTCTTTTTTCTTTCCACTCCTCTGGATTAGTGGTCCTTGGATCTCTCCTCATTGTGGACTATTTAGTACAGTCAAACCTCGGTTTTCGTTTGCCCCGGTTTTCATACGCTTCGGTTTTCGACGTCTTTTTTGACTGAGATTTTGTCCCGGTTATCGTATATCGCCTCGGTTTTCGTAAAGTATGTGGAATAGGTGAGCCAGTGCATAAAATGAGACTTTGTCAGATCTGAAAACCTATACAGTATACAACTCCTGAAGAAGTGTCATGGGATAGAAGGCAATACATACACCCTCGCGCTGCACACCGGTCTGTATACACTGCCTGCCCAGTCCCGACAGCACTGCCCCCCGGACTCACCGATCGCCAGCGTGATGAGAAGCGAAAGTCAGCTGAGCATGTACAGAGATGCAAGGATTGCACAGAGAGGAAGGCCCCGATCTCGTCCACCGCCTGCCCGTTCTCTGGAGCGCCCCCTCAGGCTCGGAGGTAGCAGGGTAGCTGTCAATGTAAGCAGGAGATGTTGCATGAATGTGGGAGGCAGTTCTTTCTCTTGCAGAGTACGCTTGCAAATTGCTGTTGAGACGGAGTCAGCGATCAGATTACAGTGCCGTACAGTACAATATCTGTGTGTTTGCTGTCCTGTGGACGATCGGGCAGGTGAGAGAAGTGACAGGAGCTGTTCTACTGCCTGGCTGAGACTTCCGGAGCTCGTGCTGCTGCAGCCATTGCCACATGGCTCTGGAACGCATGCTGAGCTCTGCGTTCCAGGTTTCCTGAGCGGGAGAGTGGTGTTTCCGGTGGCTGTGGCTGGTGCCTTTTTTTTTTGTGGATCCTTCTTGTTTTTCTCTGTTTTCTTTAAAACGTCCTGTGCCCGATCTCCTTTCTGGGTGTTTTTTTGCTGAAGATTTGCATCTTGACCGTGCTGTTAATCTTTCTCCCTTCTCAGCAGTTTAAACAATCTGTCTGCCAAAAATACCTCTGGAGCACCATCTTGTGGCCAGAAGTGGGATTGATTCTCTTCCTGATTGCAAATTGCTAAAATGTATTTTTTGTGAATATTTTTGGGTGTCTGGAACGGATTAATTGAATTTACATTATTTCTTATGGGAAATATTGCTTCAGTTTTCATACGTTTCGGTTTTAGTCAGACTTTTTCGAACGGATTAATCATGAAAACCGAGGTTTGACTGTAGTTGGTCTTTGGGGTTGGTTTTTTTTTGCCTTGATTATATAATTATCCTATGTATAGTTTTTGATAGACCAATACTTGTATTTCTTGTTTCCAAGTTTTGCTTGGTGTATTTTGTAAAACTTGATAAATAGAAAATTTAAAAAAAAAAAAGATGTAGGAGAGCAAGTGAAGAAGACAGGAGTGGAGAGAAGCGGCAGATGGATTGCTGACTGGAAAAGAGATTTAAGAGAAGACCGAGGAAGCAGAAAGAAGATACCAGATACTGGGACCAAAGTAGTTAGAAAAATAAAATAGCTAAACAATAAAGGTAAAGAACTTATTTTTGGATTTTATATATGCCATCTTTATATTTTGCACTGTACGGGGGAAATGCATCACTGTTTCTATTTCTTGTGTTGCACTGTATGTAGTGCCTAACTTGTTGGAGTTCATTTTATTTTTGTCTACATATTTCTACTTTGAGTTTGTTATAATTTATTCTGTACTTGGTGAGGGTCTAACTGTGTTTTGCCTATGTGATTGAGACCACGTGTTCTGTTAGCATGGAGTTTCTGTGTAGGATCTATAGTACTCTGGCTCGTTAAGTTTTCCAAGTGGGTGTAAGGATATTCTAAGGCCTACTGCAATATTTATGGTGCTGCTCTTTTCTGGATGGGCTCCTTATAGTGTTAATTTTAGAAGCTGGTGTCATTATGGTATGGTAGATTTGCTTTATAGGTCTTCAGTGACTTTTGTAGGGATTTGTGTTAGTTTACAATCTGCCTGGTACTGGAGAGGCTGTCATTGAGATGACACTGGAATCAGATTTGTTTTTCTTGTATGTTGGGTTCTTTGGTAAAATGTCCTAGTTCTGCTCTGCACCTATTATGGGAGAAGGGATATTGTTGGACAAAAAAACAGATGTTCAAAAAGAAAAAGAGAGAACTATACTGCAGTTTCTACCACCAAAATAAAATTGATGTTAGAAACTGCACTGTGGTTCTTTCTCTCTTTTTTTTGTCCCTTGGCATATGAGCACTTTATAACTCCTTTGTTTTTTGCAGAATATATATTTCTCAGTGGACATACAGGAATGTGTCCGCAGGTATGGGTGACGTCCCTGATGGAGCCCTACATGGGAATGCTTCCCAGCTTGTATTGGAAGCTTTTGGGAGGCTCCACTGCGGCTGTGCACCTCCTTCCCGCCTGCTGCATCTTAAAGCAGTCTTTCATTTTCCATGGAGCCCCACAGACAAGTTCCGGTCTTTCTCCACTTGGTAAACTTTCCTTCTCCCCTGCGGGAGTGTTTTGTGCTGGGTTTTGTCCCTTTTTTTTTTTTTTTGGCCTCTTCCTTCGTTTTGCCTGCCGATCACGGTTTTCCGTTCCCTTTCCTTTTTTTTTTCTCTGCCCGGCTGCTTTTTCTGCTTGCCACAGCCCCTCTGCCTTCTCGGCGCTGGTATCCTGGTCAGATCTTTCCAAAATCAAGCCTTTTGACTTGGCTGTGACTATCTTTCTGGATGCCACATCCCAGAAACCCGCCAGTGGGTTTAAGAAGTGTTCCAAGTGCTCTAGGACCATATCCGCCAATGATACCCATAACTGGTGCCTGTAGTGCTTGGGACCCGATCATCAGCCCTCTTCTTGTAATTTGTATTTCCAGATGACAAGAAGGGGACTCAAAGGTCGAGAGAAGCAGTGAGAATCACTTTTTGGCGCTCAAAAGTCCAATCCATCACCTTCAGCATCGACGACATCTGTCTCAATGGCTTCAAAGGTTACATCGGATGTTGGCGGTGCATTGACATAGAGGAGCCAAGCATCAGCGATCGATCGAGTTCCACCCAATTTGGCCTTGTCTTCATCAACGTCAAGGGGTGACCACACCAAATATCAAGTGAAGAATCTGGTGCATCGGCATCTGAGCCCTTAGAGACAAGATGTCAAAAGCGATGGGGGGGGTCTGCCAGAGCGCCCCTCGAAGGTGCCTCAAAGGGAGGAGAGCTCATCCTCCAGGACATCAGAGGGGCGCCAACTGTTGATACCCAACCATTGATTCCCATGTACAGATACCGGGTACATCGGTCAGAGTTGCTCAGGCCCTGCAGCTTTTAGAATCAGCAACCATGGAGAAGTGCCTTTTGCAGGCGCTCGAGGAACGCATCGCCTTGCTGTTAGTGATGCAGCATCCTGGGGCCTCGACGTCAGCTGCATAGACGTTGGTCAAAGTGCAGCCATTCCTGGAGATGCACACACACTGCCTGCAGAAGAGGCATCTACTTCGGGGCATTGAAGGCCACTGACACCAGTGCCTGTTCACCCAATATCCCTCTGTAGCGTCTCAGTGTTCGATGAACTCTCAAAGTCTAGGAGGTCATCGGTGCATTACCACTTGTCAGACGGCTGCCTAGGGTGAGAACTTACACAATCTTGACGATGCATATATTCATATGATTCTTGCAAGGTATTGTGGGTATTGTAGTTCATTCACTCCCAAACACAGCTGATGACAATAATTTGAGTTGTGAAACCAAGTGGTAAGATCAATAAAATACTTCTTTTATTGATGGGGTTTAATTCACCCAGCACATGTATGCTTGATAGCACTATAAATGAGGTTACTTGCTTGCAGTGTTTTAAAATGGATAACAAAAAGTCACAAAGTAAACCAGAAAACAACCTTCAGCTTGTCAGGCAATTAGCTAATGTTTTCTTAGCAAATAATTACCAAATACAAAGGCACAAAGTAAAGAATAAACTTTGCTGGTTAGGTTAACTTCTGCTTATTTTCCACGCCGATCTCAGCAGTGATTCTCCCTTGCTCACACACACAATCAGGGGCAGCCCTAATTACTATCAGTGGACCAGCTGAAAGCCTTTAGCTGGCTGGCTGCTACTGTGTGAGCCCAAATCCTGCTTTAAGAGCTGTTTGCAGTGGAAATAAAGAACAAAGTTAGGTTTCTTTGTGATGGCTGATGTGTTTGCTCATAGAAAACTAGCAATAGCATTTAGATAAAGAACAGTCCATGTAAATAGTTTCATCTGCTGTATTTCCCCCTGCATCAACAATCATAGGGTCAATATCATACATTGGCACAGATGAGTCTTTCATTAAGGCACTATCATGAGAATGCTTATTCCCTTGCTGCCATTCTCTATTATAGATAGGGTCTGGATCAGTGTTCATACCTGAGCCTCTCCTGCTATCATTATTCCTCTCTGTATAATGCCCTCTGGCCAATATGTAATCCAATTCTGATGTCCAGCCTTCCAATCTTGATCCCTGGACACTGGATCTTCTCTCACATACCTTCTGGCCTTGGTCTGAAAGTCCCTTCCACATGCAGTCTTCTCTCTTCCAGGTAGCCACTGGTGATTCCTATCTCTGCCACTCCATTCCTCTGGCTGAATCCAGTCCAATGGACTCTGCTGGCTTTTGGAATACCTCCCAGTATGAGTACTGCCTTGGAATCTCCCAGACCTTCCAATGGGCTTTCTTCTCTTCCTTCCAGAGAGTTTCCTTCTCTCTCTATCTGCTTGGCTTTTGCTGAAGCTGTTCTTCAAACTCTCCTTGAAGCCAGGCTGGAGCTTGTAGTAACTGTTATCTGAAGAATAAGCTCTATTCTTATTCTGTCCTAATGTGTGCTGCTCCCTAACACAGCGCAGCTGTGTTGAATCAGGCCCTGCCCTTTGAGATGAGTGCTTAGGGATTACCTCATAGCTCTCTTGATTGCACACACATTCTCTCACTTCAGCCCCTCTCATGGCTGCTGGAAACCTGGTGCATTCTGGGACTGGTAGTCTTTTATGTGAAAACTCTGTTTTCTTGCTTCTACCAGAACTGACAGGTTGCTTGTTCAGAGTCACATCATCTTTTCTATAGCTCCTACCTGAGCTATGATAAGCTTCCTTATCACACACTCCAAAAGGAACTCCCGAACCCCTCGAAGCAAGAGGGAGATTCAGGCAGAGACTCAAAGGTACTTTGACTTCCTTTGTGAGTCGGCCTCAGGGGGTTGGGTCACCAACGTAGAATTGGAGAACTTGTCAGAGGACATATCCTCGGAGCTCCCATTGGATCATTCTCCACCTCATGAATGGCAGAAATCCCCTCCTGAGGGCATGACCTTCTAGAGGTTTGTAAGGGATATGGTAAAGGGCCATCCTATTCTCTATGGAAGCTGAGGCTGAGCCCAGGGCAGAGGAGTTTGAAATCCTACAGTACTCCTCAGCCCCTAAGGAGACAGTGCCTGTGCACCATATCCTGTAAAGAGTGCAGACGAGAATATGGGAGAACCCCCTCACTACCTCCCGTTAGTAGACGGCTTGACTTTATATACAGGGTGCAAAAAGCTCCTGGATTTGAGAAGCCTCAGCTTCCTCACCATTCATTGTTGGCCGAATCTGACCTGAAGAAGATTAAGAGTACCAAGACTCATTTCTTGGCACTCCCAGGGAGGGAGACCCAGACATTGCACACTTCGGGAGGCAATGTTTTCAGAGATCCATGCTCGTCGTCCATGTAGCTTCTTACCAGTTTTACATGGGCATGTTCTTGAAGGACATCATGTTCGACTTGGCTGATCTGGCCCATTTTCTGCCCCCTGAGAAATTGGAGCATTATCATGCCCTGGGTGGGCCATGACAAGGACTCTTCCAAGTTCATGGTACAGGCTACCTATGACATATTTGTGACAGCGTCTTGGAAAGCTGCCATAGGCATTGGCGCCCATAGACTCGCCTGGCTGCAGTCATTGGACTTGGAGCAGTCCATGCAGAACAAGTTGCCAAATGTTCCATGCTGGGGAGAAAATCTCTTTGGTGAGCAGGTTGGCTGGCTTCATAGAAAAGCAGCACATTGCTCTCACCAGGCTCTCCAGGTGTATGTCTAAATACGCCTCCTACCGAAAGAGATACCAGGGCATAGCCCAAAAGAAGTCCTACTACCCACGCAGGCGTGGGTACTATCCTGCATCCCATATCTCCCATACTAAGCAGACCCCTTGCCAGAGCAGCAGTGGGAAAAACCCCAGAAGGCCCAACTGGCTCCTCAACCAAAGCTAGGGGTGAGGTTTTGACTGGTTCCTTTGGAGCATAGCCATTCTTCCACCAACCGCAACTGGAAACCATCTGATTGGAGGATGGCTCTCTCTGTTTGCCCATAGGTGGCCCCTTATAAACCCAGACATGGGTCTTACAAATCATCTACAGCGATTAGAAGTTACACCTTTGGAACTGCCACCAAACTGCTCCCCAAGGGTGCATTATCTTGACCCTCTACATCAAGAGCTGCTTCAGAGAGAGATCACCGCCCTCTTGTCAGATCTTGCGATCAAATTTGTGCCACCAGAGCACAGAGGCTGGGGGATTTATTGCAAGTGCTTCCTGGTTCCCAAGAAAACTGGGGGGTACCTTCCCATCCCAGACCTCAGAGATCTGAACAAATTCTTGGCAAGAGAAAAGTTCAAAATGATTTCCGCTATGCTCCCTGAATCTAAAGGGTGCATATACCCACATACAGATACATCCAGCTCACAGAAAGTATCTTAGATTCATCCTGGGTGAGCAACACTTTCAGTACTGGGTACTGCCGCTTGACCTGGCCTCAGCACCTCACTTCTTTTCGAAATGCCTTGTGATAGTGGCTGCTTACCTACAGGTGCTGAAAGTGTTTGTCTTCCCCTATCTGGGCGATTAGCTGGTGATGTGCACAAATCTAGAAGGAGTTCAAGAATCAATATGATTGACCATTCAGGTGTTGGAACTAATGGGGTTCATTATAAATTATTCGAAATCCCACCTGCAGCCCACTCAACAGTTGGAGTTTATAGGGGCCCTGCTCAACATGACTCAGGCGTGAGCCTTCTTACCGCACAACCGACTTTTCTCAGTTGACTGCTCTGATGCAGATGATTCAAGTGAATCAGAAAATAACAGCTTGCAAGATATTGACTGTGCTAGGCCACATGGCCTCCACGGTGCAGGTCACACCTCTGGCATGCCTTCAGATGAGGCAAGCCCAGTGAATTCTAAGGACTCAATGGACCCAGGTCACAGGTCGACTCGGCGATCGTCTGTGTGTCACTGCCCCTCTCATTCAGTCATTACAATGGTAGACGATCCATTACAATTTGCTAAAGGGTCTTCCTTTTCAGATTTCTCCACCCTAAAAAGTTCTGATGAAAGATGCCTCTGAGCTGGTGTTGGGAGCTCATCTCGACGGGTTGCACACCCAGAGCAATTGGTCCATCCAAGAAAGCCTTCATCATATCAATGTCTTGGAGCTGCAAGCAGTAGCGAACATTCTTGAGTGTTTCCAAGATCAACTGGCCAACCAAACTGTTCTGGTACAAACCAAAAATTTGGGTCAACGTGTTCTACATCAACAAGTAGGGAGGAACAAGCTCATACCTCCTGTGCTGGGAGGCAGTCAGGCTGTGGAAGTTCGCCATCAAGTACAGGATGGACTTGAGAGTCACATACCTGCCAGGCGAGCAGAACACTCTGGCAGACAGACTGAGTCGAGTGGACATGAGTGGACACTGACAGGGCAGTTGTGACTCACATATTTCAAGAGTGGGGCACTCCCTCAGTAGATTTATTCGTCACCCCACAGAATACTCAGGTGGATCACTTCTGCTCCAGAGTAAGATCACACCGCAGAATAGTGCTGGACCCTTTCCTCCTTTATTGGCGGAAGTCTTCTGTATGCTTATACTCCAGTGCCTCTCATTGTGAAGATCCTCTTGAAGCTCATAACCAACAGCAATACGATGATTCTCATCACCCCCTACCGGCCCAGACAGCCTTGGTTTCCCCTCCTGCTGCAGCTCTCTAGAGCCACTACAGCTCGGCCGGATGCCCGATCTGATAACGCAGGAGGACAGGACAATGTTGCACCCCCAACATCCAGTCCTTGGCCCTCATGGCATAGATATTGGGAGGCTAATGTTGTCTCAGCTCAACCTACTGGAAGCTGTTACCCAAAGTCCTTTTGGCCTCCAGGAGGGCCTCTGTGAGAAAGTCTCTTTCAAGAGGTTTGCTGTCTGGTATGAGGGCCATGTCCTAGACCTTTATCTGTTCCACACAAAAACTGCTTGAGTATCTTTTTGCAGCTCTCTGAGTCTGGACTTAAGTCCAACTCCATCAAAGTCCATCTTAGTGCAATTGGTGCTTACCATTGAGGTGCGGAGGGCAAGCCCATCTCGGTACAGACTTTAGTTGTTCTCTTTATGCAAGGCTTCTCTTGAAGCCTCCCTACAAGCCTCCTGCAGTATCTTGGGATCTCAGTGTGGTTCTTGGTCCTTTGTACTCATCCTAAATTCCTTCCAAGAGTGGTATTGAACATCCACCTTAATCAGTCAATTGTTCTTCCAACATTTTCCTACAACCTCATGCACATAAAGGGGAAGCTGTGCTGCACATGTTGGACTGCAAGCGGGCCTTGGCCTTCTATTTGGAGCAGACAAAGGCCCATAAAAAGTCCATTCAGTTTTTTGTTTCTTTTGACCCCAACAAGACAGGGGCCACTGTTTCCAAATGCTCTCTTTCAATTTGGCTGGCAGGCTGCATCTCTTTTGCTTATGCCCAGGCAGACCTGAGCCTTGATGGTCATGTCACAGCTTACTGTGTCAGAACTATGGCTGCATCGGTGGCCAATTTACGCTCTGTCTCCATGGACAAGATCTGCAGGGCTGCGTTGTGGTCTTCAGTTCACACATTCACACCTCACTACTGCCTAGACAGGGATTCCTGATGCAACATCAACTTCAGCTAATCTGTACTCCAGAATCTGTTTGGGGATTAGAATCCAACTCCATCCTCCCTAGGCCCATTCTATTCTGTCCAGGCTACCAAAAAAAAAAAGAACAAGAAAAAGGGAAGAGAGAAATTTTCTCATATGTACATAGTTGGTGGTTGAGTTGTTCTGACCTCTCATCATTTTGCAGCTGAGTTTGCCCCTGTTGGACTTCTCAGTGGCCTCCTTGGTT
Organism: Ichthyophis bannanicus; assembly: GCA_033557465.1. Lineage (NCBI taxonomy): Eukaryota > Metazoa > Chordata > Amphibia > Gymnophiona > Ichthyophiidae > Ichthyophis > Ichthyophis bannanicus. The sequence goes on from CM066044.1 coordinate 255,343,881, forward strand.
TTCAGTAACCTGTAGCTTGGGAGTCCCATAAGTGAGGTTGCATTCCTGCTTGTCCACAGAGAAAAGGTAGATACTCACCTGTAGCAGGCGTTCTCGTGTATAGCAGGAATTACTCCTCACAACCCTTCCACCTCCCTGAGGAGTTGTCTTCTGCTACAGCTATGTTATACGACTGCTGTAAGATGGCGCCACCGCAGCAGGCAGAAAAGAGGCATGCAGGCACAGTGCAGCCTCTCAAAAGCTTCAAATAGAAGCTGGAGAGCATTCCTGCAATGGACTCCATCGGGGACGTCACCCATACATGAGGACTTATTTCTTCTATCTACAGAGAACACATGCTACAAGTGAGTAATTACCTTTTACAGGTATCAGTGTTTTTTTATTTTAGAGTGCCATGCTAAATAATTAAATAGGTACAGGTTTTGCTGCATTTTAATTATATTAAAAAAACTAGATAATTGTGACCACAAAAATCATCAAGCTAAAAAAAGGTCAAACCAGAGGTGAACTGTAGCTAAGTAGAATTTTAATGTCAGATTGTTCATTAGGAGAGGAAACCCTCTTGACCTGAACCCTCCTTTTTATCTAAAGGTGGTTGACAATTCAACCTGTGGCGTGTCATGAAACACAAATATAGTGCCAAACACCAAATGTGACAAATTTAAAACAGTTTAAATGTTAATGTGTAAATAGTTCACCCAGTTACAATTCCAAGTTTTTTGATCCTGTTCGATGTAGCACTAGGCATTTCATTGTCTCTTGCAAGAATTGTTCACTGTAAACCGCACTGATAATGAAGAGCGCGGTATAAAAAAGCTTTAAATAAAAATAAAATAAATAAAAAATAAATTTTCGCTTAGCTTCACCAGAAGCTCTTAAAGGTTTATTCGAGCTGTGACTAATCCAAATTTGATCATAGGAGTGAGATCATAAACGGATTGCTCCCATTGGTATGGGACACAGTACTTTGTTTCGAGCTCAACATCAAGAGCTCTGTATCAAGCAGTTCCATCAGACTCCATGCTCGCCGAATGAAGATTGTGTCATTCAACCATATTGCAACAGCACACATGCATAAGTACCAAACTGAGGTGTGAAGTCTAAACAAGATGAAATGTTATTGTATGTCAAAGCTGCGAATCAGAGTAAATACGCCAATCAATCTCTAAGTTTAAGTCAGAAGTGACAGACTGCAGATCGAAAATCCAAGATTTCTCTAATCGTTATAATCGAAATTCACGATTGCCTCCACGAAGATCAGGGGGTATATGATCTATAATCTGCCAGTGCAGATCTTGAAAATGTGACCTTTTTCTAAACAATGGGCCACAATCAGTTCAGACTGAATCTTGGTTTTAATGCAGGAAGCATGTCTTGCCAATCTAGTTTTAATGGGGCGAATCATGCGACCAATATATTTCATATCACAAGGACAAATGAGAATATAGACAGCATCATCAGATGTGCATGTGGTATGCCAGTGTAAATGATAAACCTTCCCTGTAGCAGAGTCGACCCAAGAGGGGCCAGTAATGGAAAAAACACAAAATCTGCAATTAGCACATTGAAAATTACCAAGAGCTAAGTCAACAGTGGTAGATTGAATATCAATTGGAAGGGAATGAACAACACTTGTCAAGTATATTACGCCCCCTGCTATCGGCAATCATCAAATCAGTTTGGAAACGTGCATGAGGAGATGAAACATGCCAGTGTTTCTGTAAAAAAAAGACGCTATTGTAGAAGAATGTGCTCCTTGTGGTCTTGGGCAAGTCACTTAACCCTCCATAGCCCATGTTCCCTGTAAAATAGTTATCTCCAAGTTATAATGCCCTGTTCAATGTAATTTCAGTTTGTTCAATGTAAACCGCCTTGATATCATGAAAGGCGGTATATAAGAAATGTTAAATAAATAAATAAAAGGAAAAAAAACAACAAAAGCTATATGGGGACGATGGCTGAAATTCAGTAGTCTGCTAGAAAAGCCATTCACGGTGACAATATCTAGCTCGTATATAGTCCCGTGAAACAACAGCATATGGATATCCTCGCTCTAAAAGACTATGAAAAGATCAGCAGCATGATACTTAAAATCTGTCAGATTAGAACATAAATGTCTAAGTCGGAAAAATTGCCATACAGGAAGGCTGCGACTGAGGGGACTAGGATGGTGACTATGGTACCTCAACAGTGTATTCGTTACACTGACTTTCTGAACAGAGTGGTACAACAATTTGTATCACTTTTATAAATGTCTAGAATCTCAATAGATCATTATGAGACTTTGCAATAAATTGAATATTAGGTTTACATGTGTTTATCCACAGGCAAAAAGCTTCCAAATTTTCTCTTGATCCACTTCATACAAAGAAAGCATTATCTAAAAAACGTATCCATAGCGGTATCAAAGAAAACCAATCTGAAGAAATTAAAGTGATCTCAAAATCTGCGATATAAAGGCTGTATCAATGTCTTGCATCTAATTTGCCAGTGTTTATGTTGTTTCCCGTGTTTGTCATTTGACTCCTTTTTTCCATTTCCTGAAAGATGTTTTTTTTGGCAACAGCCTCTCTGATCTCTCCTTTAAACATAGCACTATATGTGAAAAATTAATATTAAAGCTATAGATTTGCTGGACTTAAAAGGAAGAGAGGGGGCACTCTGGGCTAGACTAGAAAGAGGGAAAGGGAAATCCATTTGCATTGGAGTTATATACAGATCCCCATCACAGGGAGTAGAAGTGAACGAAGATTTAATAGAAGACATACACAGTATTGCCATGAAAGGAGAAGTGCTACTGATAGGTGATTTCAATATGCCAGATGTGGATTGGCACATCCCTACTGCGGTGTCATCTAGAAGTTAGGAGATCCTGGATTCTCTAGAGGGAGAACTATTCAGGCAACTTTAACAAAACCCACACATGATGGAGCCATACTGGACTTAGTGCTAACCAATGGGGAAAGTGTTTATGATATTACAGTGGGACATCATCTCATATCCAGTGATCACCAGATGGTTTGGTTCAGCATTAGGACTAGGATTGATAAAATCCATTCAAAAGTGAACGTCTTAGACTTTAGGAAAACTAACTTTGCCAAGTAGGGCAATACCTCAAAGAGTTGTTAGTGGGATAGGAACAGCTGGGGGATATAGAAAAACAGTGGGCGAAACTGAAAGGGGATTTTTAAGGGCAACAAACCTTTTTATTAGAAAGGTAAACAAATGTAAAAGGAAAAGGAGGCTGCTATGGTTCACAAAAGTAGCTGAAAAGGTGAAGAAAAATAGGGAGGCCTTCACGAAATACAAGAGATCACAGAGAGAGGAAGACAAGCATCTATATTTGGAAAAACATAGAGAAACTAGCAAAGTAGTCAGGAAAGCAAAGGTTCAAAAAGAGGAGGAAATAGCCAATGCAATAAAATGCAGGGATAAGACATTTTTCAGATATGTTAGTAAGAGGAGACAGGGCAAAGTGGTATTGTCGGACTCAAGGGTGAAGAGGAGGAATATGCAGAAACTGATGAGGATAAAGCAGAATTGCTTAACAAATATTTCTGTTCTGTGTTCACAGATGAAGGGCCAGGAGCAGGACCTCAGAAAACACCCACAAACTGGAACAGAAGCGAAGGGCATCTTGAACAATTTTCAGAAGACTGCATTGGTGAGGAACTAGCTAAACTAAAAGTAGACAAAGCCATGGGTCCGGATGGGATACATCCAAGAATACCAAGGGAACTTTGGGTCATTCTATCAGCTCCACTGTCTGACCTTTTCAATACCTCTTTGGAGTCAGGAGTGGTGCCAAAGGACTGGAGAAAAGCACATGTAGTCCCTTTACACAAAAGCGAACATAAGGAAGACACTGAGAACTACAGGCTGGTTAGTCTAACCTCTGTGGTTAGTAAATTATTAGAAAAGCTTCTCCAGGACCAAGCAGGAAGTCAGTCCTCACATATGGGTGACGTCTGCGCCGACGGAGCCCTCGTGCGGAGCATTTCCCCAGTTTTCAAAGAAAGCCTTTGGGAATTGCAGCGCGCATGTGCGGTCCTCTTCCCGCCCAAGGGTGCCATCTTCCCAGTCTTCTTTTTTCCGCGGAGCCCGACGGATGTAGTTCGTTTTTCCCTGAGGAAAAAGTTGATTTTCCCTGTTTTTCGCTTTTTTCTCCGGTTCGACGCTGGATCCTTTTCCCGCTCGGACCGATACGCCGGTATCGAGTCCTTTTCTCTCTTTTTCGTTTTTTGTCCTTTGTGACTGGCGTTCGCGCCTTTTTTCTTTTTTCCCTGGCAGCCCGGTCTTTTGACCTAGCAGGGGCCCTTTTTCCCCCGATGGCTACCAGCGGGTTTAAGAAATGTGATCGGTGTAAGAAACTTATGTCTCTTACCGACACACATGACTGCTGCCTCCGTTGCCTCGGACCCGATCATGACCCGATGATCTGTGGTCCGTGTGGCAAAATGTCCTCGAAGGCGTTGAGGAGTCGGCAGCACCAGAAGGATAGGATTTTTTCTGACTCCGCGTCCGGCCGAGCCCGGACCTCATCAGAGGCCTCGACGTCCTCTGAGTGGGGGTCTCCTTCGCGGGAACATCGAAGGAAGAAGAAACCCGCGAGGGCGGCGTCGGTGTACGCTCCTGGTTCCTCGAGGGCCAGGTCGCATAGCCCCGATAGCCGTCCCAGGTCTTCGGAGTCGGAGAGGCCTGCCAAGCATCCTCGTGTCGAGATGGAGTCTCCTGGACACGTAAGTGCTGTTGTCCTCGTTGACTCTCCTCCGAGGGAGCTGCCGTCGGGGCCCGAGTCGGGGGCTGCTGGGTCTCCTGAGTTCGGACTCAGGTTGACAGCCTTGGAGAGCAGCTTCGCTGCCTTCATGGAACAGCAGCGGGCATTGATCGCCGGTCTCACCGGTGCATCTGCCCCGACCACCGGGACTTCGACGTCCAAGTCGACCCCGGAGGCCGAGCCGATCCTCGAGTCCATGCGGGCTCGAGTCGATCCTCGGCCACGGTCTCCCTCGACCTCCCATTCGGGGCGTCTGGGCAGAGGGCATCGGTGCCCGCCCGACCGAAGCCGCTCGATTCCTCCTCCGAGGAGTCGGGCTGGGAGACGGAGGACAAAGAGTCACTCGACACTCATCGGACTCGCGGATCCCGAGGAGCTCGAGGCCCTCCAGTATGACTCTCTCCCGAAGGAGGCCTTTACTGTTCCGGTTCCTCTGATGCTGGAGCGGCTGCTCTTCCGCATGTGGGAGACCCCGGCCTCGACGCCGGTGTTAAGCAAGCGGGTCGATTCCATCTATCGAGTCCGCAAGAGCCCCGGGTTCCAGAAGGCACAATTACCGCACCACTCCATGGTTGTGGAATCGGCCATGCATCGACTGAAAAGTCAGAAGATGCACTCCTTGGTGCCTCCCGGCCGGGAGGCCCGGAACCTGGACGCCCTCGGTAAGACGTGCTTCCAGGGCTCTATGCTTGCTTGCCGTGTCCAGACTTACCAGCTCTACATGGGCATGTACCTCCGAGACCTGGCAAAGGAGATTGCCGGGTTCTCTGCTGGTCTCTCCGAGGAACCTTTGCAGAGGTTCCAGGCCTTGTCCACCGGTATTCGAGAGTGCTCGAAGTTTATCTCTCGAGCAGCCTACGATGGCTTCGAGGCTTCGGCCTGAGTAGCCGGGGCTGGCATCAGTGCCTGCCGACAGGCTTGGCTACAGTCATCCGACCTCGAGCCATGGGTCCAGGACAAGTTGGTCGATGTCCCCTGCCGAGGTGAAAACCTCTTTGGCAAGCCCATGGATGAAAAGGCTGCAGAACTCGAGACCGAGACTCTGACCAGGACTAGGCTTTCCAGGAAAACCTCTGCCCCTTCTCAGAAAAAGAAGGGCTCGGGGAAAAAGTCCTTTTACCCGAGGAAGTCATCTGCCTATAAACAATACCCTCATTATCAGGCCTCTGCAGCTCCCCAACAGGGTCAGCAGGCCAAGGGGCAGGGTCAAGGGCCCCGTAGGCAGAAGGCCCCCAAGCCACCAACACCGGCCCCTGCTCAGCAGGGTGGGGGTTTTTGACTCAAACAGCATAGCCTCTTCTCCTCAGCTGGCTTCTCTCAGCACAGGAGGCCGGCTGGCCCACTTTGCCCACAGGTGGTCAGCCGTCACATCAGATACCTGGGTTCTTCACATAGTCCAAAAGGGCTATCTTCTCCATTTTCACCAGGTACCTCCCTCCTACTTTCCAGGGGAGCCTCCAAGACCCCCTCTGCACAGGGACCTACTCCTTCAGGAGTTAGCAAGTCTGCTACAGGATCAGGCTGTGGAACCGGTGCTCCACCACCTGAGAGGTCACGGCTTTTATTCCAGGTACTTTCTGGTACCAAAAAGAACAGGAGGCCTCAGACCCATCCTAGACTTGCGAAACCTCAACAAGTTCCTGGAGAGGGAAAAGTTCAAGATCCTTACCCTTGGAATCCGGCTGCCCTACCTCCAGCAGGGAGACTGGCTATGCTCCTTGGATCTAAAGGATGCGTATACTCACATCCTTATTCATCCAGACCACAGACCATATCTCAGGTTTGTTGTGGGAGGAAACCACTATCAGTACAGAGTACTGCCCTTTGGCCTGTCCTCCGCTCCCAGGGTGTTCACCAAGTGCCTGGCAGTGGTGGCGGCCTACCTGAGGCTTCAGGGTCTCTTTGTGTTTCCGAACCTGGACGACTGGCTCATAAGGGGCCAATCTTCCCAAGAGGCCAACCAGGCCGCCCTTCGCACTGTGGCTCTGCTTCAGCACTTGGGGTTTGTCATAAACGTCGCAAAGTCCACTTTGCTCCCGTCCCAGAACTTGGAGTTCATAGGGGCCAGGCTAGACACTCTTCAAGCAAAGGCTTTTCTGCCTCTGGACAGGGCCCACAGGCTAATGGATCTGGCCAGCCAGTTTCGCAGCAATTCCCTGGTCTCTGCCAGGCAATTCCTGAGACTACTCGGCCATATGGCTTCCACGGTTCATGTCACCCCCAATGCCCGCCTGCACATGCGGCCTGTTCAGTGGAGCCTTCGCACTCAGTGGCATCAAGCCACAGGGAGCCTAGCGGACTCGGTAAAGATATCCGACCTCCTGGTCTCCTCTCTGCAATGGTGGCTTCATCTTCCGAATCTGGTGCTCGGAGTGGTTTTTCAATCCCCTCCGCATTCTCAGGTGCTGACAACAGATGCTTCTCTTCTCGGTTGGGGAGCACATTGCCAAGGGACATGTACTCAGGGTCTCTGGACCCCTTGGGAGGCTACTCAATAAATAAACTTCCTGGAGCTACGGGCGATACGCCTAGCTCTGAGAGCCTTCTCCCACCTCGCCTCTCACCAGTCTGTACTGGTCCAGACAGACAATCAAGTTGCCATGTTCTATGTGAACAAACAAGGAGGCACAGGCTCCTTCCTTCTTTGTCAGGAGGCACAACGACTGTGCTCTTGGGCTGTCCATCACGGAATCCTTCTCAAGGCTGTCTACCTCCCAGGTCAGGAAAATTGCCTGGCAGACAGACTGAGCAGGATCCTGCAATCACACGAATGGAGATTGAACCCATTGGTGGTTCAGCAGGTCTTTCTCAGGTGGGGACTCCCCACCATGGATCTTTTCGCCAGTCCTCTGAACCGGCAACTCCCGAGATTTTGCTCCAGACAACCGCATCCTCTCAGAGTAGCAGCGGATGCGTTTCTGATCTCGTGGTCCACCGGCCTACTGTATGCGTTTCCTCCCACACCACTAGTGTCCAGAACGCTGTTCAAAGTCCTCAGGGACGGAGCTTCATTGATTCTCATAGCCCCCAGGTGGCCGAGGCAACCGTGGTTCCCGCTCCTGCTACAGCTGGCGGTGGACACACCTATTCCTCTGGGGTTTCAACACGATCTCCTGTCTCAGGATCAGGGGACTCTCTTGCACCCCAACCTCTAGTCCCTTCATCTGATGGCCTGGCTGTTGAAAGGGTAGTCCTGGCTCCCCTACTACTGCCTCGAGAGGTGGAAGATGTAGTCTTGGCCTCTCGGCGACAATCCACCAGAAAATCCTATGCTCTTAAGTGGCATATATTCTCCGCATGGTGTGCTCAGCACAGCGAGAATCCCTTCTCGTGCTTGGTGGCAGTAGTATTGCAATATTTGCTCTACCTCTCCAATCTGGGCCTTAAGTCTAACTCTGTCAGAGTTCACCTTAGTGCTCTCTCAGCACACCACTCGCCGGTGGACGGCAGGCCTCTTTCCAACCACCCTTTGGTGGCTCGTTTCCTCCGAGGCCTCCTTCTGCTTAAGCCTCCTTTGCGTCCACCGGCCCCTGAGTGGGATCTGAATGTGGTCTTGCAGCGGCTTACTTGTCCGCCTTTTGAACCTATGGCTACCTGCCCTCTCCGTTTTCTCTCCTGGAAAACTTTATTTCTGGTAGCTCTCACCTCTGCTAGGCGAGTGAGTGAACTACAGGCACTAGTGTCTGATCCTCCTTACACTAGGTTCTACAGGAATAGGGTAGTCTTATGGACTCACCATAAGTTTCTTCCTAAAGTTGTCTCACCTTTTCACCTCAATCAGGAGGTGGTTCTTCCGACCTTCTTTCCCAGGCCGCATGCCAGCTGGGCTGAGATGGTCTTGCATACCCTGGACTGTAGAAGGGCGTTATCCTTCTACCTTGACCGTACGCGGGAGCATCGGAAGGCTGTTCAGCTTTTCGTTTCTTTTGACCCCAATAAGTTGGGACTCCCTGTCTCCAAGCGTACGTTGTCCATATGGGTCGCTGACTATATCGCCTGGGCTTATGGGGCAGCCGGCCTCTCGTTAGAGGGTCGAGTCACGGCTCATTGTGTCAGGGCGAAGGCTGCGTCAGTGGCTCATCTCCGCTCTGTTCCGTTGGCAGACATCTGCCGGGCCGCTACTTGGTCTTCAAGCCAGACTTTTGCGGCCCATTACTGCCTTGAGAGGGAGTCCCGCAGGGACAGTGCTTTCGGACAGGCAGTACTCCATAATCTCTTTGGGGTTTAGGCAACTCCTACCCTCCGGCCCTGCTGTTGGGCTACCGGTCAGGGGCGTTCTCAGAGAAGATTCCTTCCTTACGTGCTGACGAGCTAGAGGGAGCTCATTTTTGCCGCTTGAGGTCTCCGGTAGCCTTAAGGTGGGGAGTCCCATATGTGAGGACTGACTTCCTGCTTGGTCCTGGAGAAAGAGTAGTTACTCACCTGTAACAGGTGTTCTCCAGGAGCAGCAGGAATCAGTCCTCACAACCCTCCCTCCTCCCCTTGGAGTTGCAGTTATATGCTTTATTTTTGCTAAATTTTTTTGCTGTCTTTTAGCTATGTCATCAGACTGGGCAAGATGGCACCCTTGGGCGGGAAGAGGACCGCGCATGCGCGCTGCAATTCTCAAAGGCTTTCTTTGAAAGCTGGGGAAATGCTCCGCATGAGGGCTCAGTCGGCGCCGACGTCACCCATATGTGAGGACTGATTCCTGCTGCTCCTGGAGAACACCTGTTACAGGTGAGTAACTACTTTTACTAAAAGAGAGAATAGTGAGGTTTCTGGAGTCCAATGGATTGTAGCATCTGAAGCAGCATGGATTCACCAGAGGCAAGTCTTGTCAAACAAATCTAATTGATTTCTTTGACTGGGTGACCAGGGAGTTGGACCAAGGGAGAGCCCTAAATGTGGTGTATTTAGATTTCAGTAAAGCCTTTGACACCGTTCTGCACATGCGACTTATAAACAGACTGAGGGATGGACCCTAAAGTTACTGATTGGGTTAGAAATTGGTTGCATGGGAGGCGACAAAAAGTACAGGTAAATGGAGCTCACTCTGAGGACAAGGAGGTTACCAGGGTGTGCCGCAGGGATTTGTCCTTGGTCTGATTCTTTTTATCATCTTTTTTAGTGATATTGCAGAAGGGCTGTTGGGTAAGGTTTGCTTGTTTGCAGACGACACCAAAATCTGCAATAGAGCAGACACCCAGGAAGGAGTAGATAACATGAGGAGGGATCTAGCTAAGACTGAAGATTGGTCTAGAATTTGGCAGCTGAAATTTAATGCTAAAAAATGCAGGGTAATGCATTTGGACTGCAAAAATCCAAAGGAGTGGTACAGTGTAGGAGATGAGGTACTTCTGTCCACAAAAGAAGAGCGGGACTTGGGCGTAATTGTGTCTGACGATCTTAAAGTAGCTAAACAGGTAGAAAGGGTGACTGTGAAAGCCAAATGGATGCTTGGGTGTATAGGGAGAGGCATGACCAGCAGAAAAAAGGAGGTGATAATGCCTCTGTATAAGTCTCTGGTGCAACTTCACTTAGAGTATTGTGTGCAATTCTGGAGACCGCACCTTCAAAAGGATTTAAGCAGGTTGGAGTCGGTGCAGAGGGTAGCTACTAAAATTGTCAATGGTCTTTGTTATGAAGCATATGAGGACAGATTTAAAACTCTTAATATGAATACTTTAGAGGAAAGGCGGGATAGGGGCGATATGGTAGAGACATTTAAATACCTCTGTGGCATAAATGCACAGGAAAGTCTTTCAATTTAAGGCAAGCTCTGCTATGAGCGGACATAACATGAGCGTGAAAGGGGATAGACTCAGGAGTAATATGCAGAAATATTTCTTTACGGAAAGAGTGGTAGATGCCTGGAATAGTCTCCCAGTGGAGTTGGTGGACACAAGGACAGTATGAATTCAAAAAAGCACGGGACAAACACAGAGGATCTCTAAAGGTAAAAAGAGGACTATTGTAGTTGATATGCAATGGCATACTAGATAGGCCAGGTGGTCTTTTTCTGTAATCATGTTTCTATGCTGGCAGTGTTTTGGCCTTCCTTCCACTTTTCTTAAAGCATGGAATACATCTGGTCTGGGCTTTCAAGATAATACTTTTCCATCAAGCATGGACATTGTTTAAATCTTTAACCTTTGCAGCTGCTCCTTTTAGTTTTTTCTTAACTATTTTCCTCATTTTATTATAGCCACCCTTTTGAAAGTTAAAAGGTAGTACTGTGTATTTCCTTGCCTTCCTTCTTTCATTTATTAAATCAAATACGATCATGCTATGATCACTATTGCCAAGTGACCCCAAAACCTTTAGGGAGGAGTAGCCTAGTGGTTGGGGCAAGGTACTTCAGGCCGGAAGGTCGAGGGTTCAAATCCCACTAGAGGACAGCAACCTTGGGCCAGAAGGACTGGGGTTTCTAGTCCCACAGATGCTCCTTGTGGTCTTGGGCAAGCCACTTAACCCTCCATTGCCCATGTTCCCTGTGAGTATTAGTGTATGTGTCTCATATCCCCGCATGTTAAATGTATCCCCCAATTGTGTTGTGACCGCTTTGATTGAAGGATAAGGCGGGATACAAAACTGTCTAAATAAAATAAATAACTAAATCTCTTGCAACAGATCCCATGTTCCACTAAGAACTAGGTCCAGAATAGCATCCCCTCTTGTCAGTTTATGAACCAGTTGCTCCAAGAAGCAGTCATTTGTTTCATCTAGAAACTTTATTTCTCTAGCATGTCCTGCTCTGACATTGACCCAGTCGATACCGAGGTAATTGAAGTCACCCATTATTACTGTGTTGTAACTTTTGTTAGCTTCCCTGATTTCTTTCAGCATTTTATCATCCATCTATTTATTTATTTATTTAGCTGTATTTATATCCCGCTTTTCACCGGGTCAATCTATTCATTCTGGCCAGGCAGTCGGTAGTACACCCCCACTGCCATCCCCCCTTCCTCGTTTTACATGGAATTTCTATCCATAGAGATTCTATAGTGTATTTTGTTTCCTGCAAAATTTTAATCCTGTGTGACTCAATGCCCTCTCTAACATAAAGCGCAACCTCTCCACCACTTTGAACTGCCCTATCATTGTGACATAGTTTGTACCCAGTATCCCATTGGTTGCCTTCCACCAGACCTCTGAGATGCCAATCATATCTAACCTCTCATTTAGTGCTATATATTCTAGCTCTCCCATCTTATTTTTCAGACTTCTACCATTTGCATACAGACATTTTAAAGGTCGTATTTTATTCATATTAATCTGGTTATCAATTGATAGGGGTAATTTGGAAACTTTCAGCTCTGTACTTAAGGGCATCTGGGTTACTTTTATCTTTATTGGAACCTCTCTGTCGGGATTCCCTAACTTCTCTCTTTTGCTAGTATCCTTCAAGGAAACATCCTTCCGAACCATGCACTCTTGGGCAACTGTTGGCTTTCCCCTATTATCTAGTTTAAAAGCTGCTCTTTCTCCTTTTTAAAGGTTAATGTCAGCAAATGCAGTCATATTAAGTCTTCCAAGTCTACACTCAAATTTTTACAAAGTTGTGCTGTGCGGCGACCCTGCCCGGCTTAAGGGGTTAAAGGCAGGAGCAGCCACTGGTGCTTCGTGAGGGAAGAGTAAAACCTTTACCCCAGGAATGCTGGGAGTTGTAGTTCCAGTTCTTCTCACTCCGAAATTAAAGAAACTGTAGTTGTGGGGTTTCTTGATAATAAGTATTTTATTAAAGCAAAAGATAAATGTTCCATCACATGGCATATAATAATGCAAAACAAAGGTGCTTCAAAAGGCTAACAGAAACTCAGGATAAATGCAACTCAAAAGTATATTGCTGCTTTCCACTTTCCAGCCAATTACTCTCTTTTGCCTCCAGAGGCCAGTTAGGCTTACTGCAGCCTCTTACGGTCACTGTTACTCTCACAGTGCCTGGGAAAACATGTGCACGTAATCAGAGCTTCTTTCAGCAATGCAAACAACAGCTTTGTAACTCTCAGAACACAGACGGCAAAAGCATTTCCTTCAGCTTGATTTATCTATACAACAAATCGTACAGTCCCATGTGTTCACAGTCTGGTAAGTCTGTATTACTCTCTGTCACTCCTTCAAACTGTAAGGCATTACTAGCTTCTTGTGAAATTAGCTGTTGTCTAGCTTGCAACTCTAAGAATTGTTTAAAGCTTTGTAGAAGCAATTCAGCCTTCTCCTTGTGAGATAGGGTACTATTATCTGCTATAAAACTTCCCTTCTGCTCAAGGCTGTTTGTCTTCTCTTCTTGTAAGTTAAAGGCATCAGAATAATTGCTAGTCTCTTTGGCAATTGTTTCATAGATAGGAGAATTATCTTTATATTCAGCTTGGCAACCATGTGGCAAATTACTCACTTTTTGCACAGCCCTTTTGTCTTCAGACGGCTGCAAGGTTCTCCAGCTGTTCTGTTTGTTGCTCTCCGGCACAAACGACACTTCAGAGAATGATTGCTCTTTCACCTGTGCTTGCCTTGAAGGCTTTCTCTCCCAAGGCGTTGCCTTCCAACGGCTATCCAATTCAAGGTTAAGTCCTCTCTCCGTGGGACTTCTGCTTACTTCCCTTGAATAGAATTGTGCAGGTTTTCTTCTTATGCCAGGTTCCCAAGTATCATTAGACTCTCCTCTGGCTTTCCAACCATCCTCTTGTTTCTTCCTCCTGTATTCCTTCCTGGGCTGCTTCTTCTTCAACTCATTCCCATACTCGTACTGAGTCACAGCCTCCTTCTCGTTCCTCCTCTCCTCCCTTCTCTCCCCCTGCTCAGAGCCATGCTCTGGTTTAAAAGTACGTTCTCTTTTGGACACGCCCCTTCCCAGGGCTGGGTGTGCCCAATCAGACCTGCAGGACTCCTCCCCTGGGCTGGTCTCCCTGCTCAGCTCTGTGGAATAGAGTCTCTCTTTTTTCCTTGCCCTGTCATTTTGGCGTAAATCCTGCCGAACCTCAGGATTTTCATCTGTCTCCATAGGCTCAGGAGGGCGCTGTTCACCACAGCTGCCAGGATTGTATTAGAAAAATTGCATTTTGTCCATATTACATCTGCTTTACTGAACTGCATTGGTTGCCTATTCGTCATCAGATCGTATAAAGCATTAAAGATGTTTAAGGTTAAATGGCATCAAGTAGTGGTTTTGCAATGCTAACTGGCTATGGATCCACTCAAGCAGTATGATGTTTATATCATATTTACGTTATATCAAATATTAAGGACAGTAGAAAAGTTTCAATGTGTGCAAGGTATTCTGTGGTTGTACCCATAGTATGTAATTTGTTTCCTGTAGAAATTCTGGGTATTATTGATCTTGTCATCTTTTGTAAAAAGGTGAAAACATTCCTGTTTAAGCAGATATAAATATTCTTAGATGATACAATGAGGTTTTTAGTTTCGTAATATATGTATCGTAACATTGTAAATGACGGCAGATAAAGACCAGCATGGCCCAGCTAGTCTGCCCAGTACGGTGGCTAGAGTTGTAGAGTTACATCTGCCACACTGTGCAGGTTACCCCTCTCTATTTATGAGGTTATTTATGTTTGCTTTTATTCCATCTTCTTGCTACGTAGTGATTCTGTGTCTGTTCCATGCGTTTTTGAATTCTGCCACTATTTTTGCTCCCACCGCCTCCTTTGGGAGGGCATTCCATGCATCCACCACCCTTTCCATGAAAAAGTATTTCCTGATGTTATTTTTGAGTTTACATCCTTCCAGTTTAATTTCATGTCCTCTATTTCCACAGCTTCCCTGTCTTTGAAAAACATTTGTTCATTAATATCCTTTAAGTATTTAAAGGTCTGTATCATATCCCCCCGTTTCTCCTCTCTTCTAAGGTATTGTATACATATTTAGATTTTCAAGTCTTTTCTCATATGTCTTCTGGCGCAAGCCCCATATCATCTTGATCGATTTCCTCTGAACCATTTCAAGTATTTTTATATCCTTTGTAAGGTAGTCTCCAAAACTGAACACAATATTCCAAATGAGGCCTCATCAACAACCTGTACAGAGGCACTAATATCTCCTTCTTCCTGCTGGTTATTCCTCTCTCTGTGCAGCTTAAATCCTTCTGACTTTGGCCACTGCCTTGTCAGACTGCTTCGCCACCTTGAGAGCCTCAGACATTGTCACTCTGAGATCCCTCTCTTGGCCTGTACACACCAGCCTCTCGTCCCCTATCACGTACAGCTTCTTTGAGTTTCTGAATCCCAAGTGCATCACTCTACATCTCTTTGTATTAAATCTCAATTGCCAAGCATTTGACTATTCTTCTAATGTTTTGTATATCTTTTCTCACGTTGTCTACTCCCTCCAAAGTATCTATTGCAAATCTTCATGTCATCTGCATGTAATTATGTGAGTATATTTATTTTACTGTAATGTTTTTATGTATGAGATGCTTATGGTTTTTTTGTAATCGGCCAAAAGAAATTGGATTGCGTGAGACGTTAAATAAGTAAGCACCTATGTAGCCAGCCAATTGTGTTAAGGAAACTAGGGATTCAATTAGTGTGTGTTTCACACTGATTCTGAATTAGTCTTATTGTTCTTACTTTGTAGATTACTATGTGTCAAGAAACACTGAATCATTTAATTTATATATTTTTTATTGCATAACAAAACACAAATATCAATTCTGATAAGTGCTTTTTCTCAAGACTGTAGTTTAGCAAAGGAGGACGAGGAGCACTGTTTTATTTTTTTTCAAAAATTTATTTTAAGATTTTCATTTAACAGATAGTCTTTAACACTAAAAAGTACAAACTATATCCCCCCTCCAAAAAAAACCAACCCAGTACCCAGAGGTTGCACAATACTAATCACAGCAATCATGTTCAAGATATTGATAGATACTCATCAAGAGATCTCCAGATCTGCTCCACTTTCCCTATACAATTTAATAAAATTGAAGCAGCACCTTCAAATTTACGAATCTGACAGAGTGCCACCAAAAGATGACATTAAGGAGCACTGTAATGTAGCAGGTGCCATTAAACAGCTTTAAAATCGAAAAAGGTAGGACCAAAACTAATCTAAACCCACTATCTATATATCTCACATAAATCTGAGTGAGTGACTAATACACTATGTATTGATTATATTTTTTGTTGGATTGTTTGTCTTGAAAGGAAAACCTCTCATGACAAACCCTCCAATTTTCTCTATTTAAAAAGGCACCCAATGCCCATTGCCCAAAAAATACATGTGAGTAACACATACAGCGAGACACGCGCACACCACTTATCTTATTCCAAAGGGGATTTTCTTTGAAGAATGGGCGAACCACAATAAGAATACCAACATCAGCGCCTGTGGGGAAAACCACTATCAGCCAAGCTCTGCCATCATTGATTCTCTGTGACTGTAGTTGCCGGCCGGAATTAAGCCGGATTCAGAAAAATCTATTGGTGGTCCAAGAATCCATACAAGTCCATTGTGATAAGGAAGCTTATCATAGTTCAGGAAGAAATAATACAAGAGGTGAATTGGCTCTGATTAAGCAACCTGTGCTAGCTGGTAAAAGCACTAAAACAGAGTGTTTACCTAAAAGACTACCAGACCCAGAATGCCCTGGTTTACAGAAAGCCTCTAGGAGAGCTGGAATAGGGAAACGTGTGCCTAATCAGAGAAGCAATGATGTAATCCCTAATCACTCATCTCCTAGGGCAGGGCTTGATTCAGATCACCTGGACTGTGCTAGGGTGGAGTGTCCATCTAGGCACTTTAAAGGAAGAAGAAATTCTTCAGACAGGGGGAAAGGAGAACAGCAAGAAGAGCAACAGCAGGAGACAGACAGCAAAGAGAAAGAGTAGGAGCAAAGGGAACAGCAAGAAGAGCAAGAGCAATGGTGGCAAAGACGGCAAGAGAAGGAGAGACGGAGCCTGAACAGAAGGAAGAACAGCAAGACGTCCAGGAGGTCTAAGAAAGGAGCCCAAGGCAGTACGTATGCTGGGAGAGATTCCTGGGGCAAGCATTCTTCATTGGACTGGAGGAAACCAGAGGCTTGGAGATATACAGCCAGGAACCCTCAGACAGCACTTGTAAAGGAGACGGCTGCATCTACAGAAAGAAGGAGCTCTAATACCTATTTAAGGAGGTATGGGAAAAGAGACCTAAAGTCCAGAGATTCTGACTGGAGAGCTGGGCACAGAAGCTTTGCTACCTACTGGCCAAAATACCCAGAGAGGAAACCTAATGACAACGTGATCTCAGGTATGAACTCTGATCTGTTCCCTAGCTTTGCACAAGGAAGACAGCAGAGAAACAGTTTTTATCCTGGTAGAGATCAGTTAGAGAATTCCTCTGAGCCAGTGTATGAAAGTGATCCTATGATATTTCAAGAGCAAGGGGAAATATCAAATGAGAAAGTGGAATGCATGGATTGCTCTCTTTCTAGGCTGCTGTTCTAAAGTAATCCTCCGTTAAGCTTCAAACACCAAAAGGAACTGTACTGTTTTTTTTTTAGCTTCCCAGAAAAGTTTCTTTGAGAGAAAAGCTTTGGGGAAAGTTGGAGCCACGTGGAGAGTGGACCAGCAATGGTTTGCAGCTGGTTAAGCACCTGTGATTAGAGCAAGGCACAAGTGCATGTGGGACTTTGGAAAGAAAACTTCTTCACTGTGTGAATGGAAGAAAGTTGTTTTTTTGATAAAGAGAATTTTCCTTTTAGGTTTATTTTTCATTCCAGCACTGCTAAGAAAGTTTATTAGCAGGGGCTAGAAGAAAGACCTTTTCTGTTCCATCAAGGTCTTTACTAAGTTGTTGCATAAGTAATTCAGTTGCCTTATTTGTTTTGTTTCCTGAATACAATTCCTGAAGAAATTATCCTGTTGATGTTACCAAGCATATCTGTGCGAGGGAATAATACCCCCATAAATAAAAGCAGGGTTTTTTGCTTTACACTCGAGCAACTACAATTCTTTATTCTGGTTAAACGGCTGATTTTGTGTGATTGAACTACAACACCCACAATCCTTTGCAAGTCAAGTAAATTCCTGTCTTTGCCCAGATTGTGGAACTTTCACAACAAGCACCCCCGTTTACACCATACATCCATGTGACACAGCAGCATATTTTGAGCCCTTGATAACTCAGAGCTCTTCCTCAAGCAGAATGTGCATCAAAAGTTCCTCCAAGGGAATGATGATCCAAAATTGTTTGGGGTTGAAAAATAGGTGGGCCATTATATGCAGCGTCAATCACGTCGATCATCATAAATGGGCAAACGCCCATATAATTTGTGAAAGTTGAATCGCTTTAACTTAAACAATGATAAGATATAAAATAAATGGGATTAGATAATAATTAAATTAGACTCCATCAGTCAATTTCTAAATTTAACCATGAGGGCTCACAGTATGAAGTTTGAAAATCCATGAATGCTCCAAATGTTGTAACCTGGATGTCTGTCACACCTCTTGAATTGGGGGGAACATGGTCCAATACTCTCCATTTTAAATCCTGAAAAGGGTTGGAGGGGACCCACCACCCAGTCGTACACCAGACAGCAGTTATAAATTTGACACATACACCACTTACACTGTGATAAGGAAGCTTATCATAGTTCAGGAGGGAGCTATAAAAGAGGTGAATTGGCTTTGAACAAGCAACCTGTCTTTGCTGGTAGAAATACTAAAACAGAATGTTTTCATAAAAGACTACCAGTCCCAGAATGCACCAGGTTTCAAACAGCCTCTAGGAGGGCTGAAGTGGGGAAACGTGTGTTCAATCAGGAGAGCTATGAGGTAATCCCCAATCACTCATCTCCAAGGGCAGGGCTTGATTCAGCACACCTGGGCTGTGCTAGGGTGGAGTGTCCCTCTAAGCACTTTAAGAGTAAAAGATATTCTACACAGAGGCAGAACAGGGAGGAACAGCACAGGGAGAAGCAGAAGCTGCAGATCCAGAAACAGAAGCCATTGGAGAAAGAAGAGAGAGGACTACAACAGCAGAGGCAACGTGGAAGGAAGAACAGAAAGACATCTTGGAGGTCTAAAGAAGGAGCCCGCAGCAGTACGTGTGTTAGGAGTGATTCCAGAGGCAAGCATACTCCATTGGACTGGAGGAAGCCAGAGGATTGGGGTTATAGAGCCAGGAACTTCCAAACGGCACCTTTGAGGGAGACGGCTGCATTTGGAAGGGGCCCTAAGACCGGTGCAAGAAGGTATGTGAAGAGAGACCCAGTGTCCAGGGATCTTGATTGAAAGGCTGGACATAAAAGCTGGACTACGTACTGGCCAGGATACCAGGAGAGGAAACCTAACAGCAAGGGAAGCTCAGGTATGAACTTTGATCTATGCCCTAGCTCTTCATCTGGAAGACAGCAGGGAAACAAATATTATCCTGAGAGTGATCAATTAAGGAATTCCTCTGAGCCAGACCATGATATTGATTCCATGATATTTGAGGAAGAAGGAGATATATCAAATGATCATTTGGAATACATGGACTACTCTCTGTCTAGGCTGCTGTTTTAAAGTAGTTTCTCACTAATACAACAACCACCAAAAGGAACTGTAACTTGTTCTTTTATTTACCCAGAAAAGTCTCTGCAAGAAAGCTTTAGGGTAGGATTGAGCCACGTAGAGAGAGTAAACCAGCAAAGGGGTTTGCAGCTGGCTAATTATTTGTAATTGAGCCAGGCACAAGTGCACGTGAGCTCTAGAAGGAAACTTCTTCTTTGTGTGTGTGTATAGAAGAAAGTTATCCTTGATAAAGAACAGTTTTTTTGTTATTTTTGGGTTTGTTTTTGCCTTTTTGGAGCACTGCTAAGAAGATCATTAGCAGGAGCCATCAAAAAGACCTTTTCTGTTTCCCATCAAGGTCTTTATTGATTTATTGCTTAAGAAGTTCAGTTACCTTATATCATGTTTTGATTTTCCTGAGTACAATACTTGAAGCAAGTGTCCTTTTGTGTTACCAAGTAAATCTGTGTGGGAGAATTAACCCCATGAATAAAGTCTGTTTTTCTTTGCTTACACTCGAGCATCACAACTCATTATTTTGTGAACGGCTGATTCTGGTATGAATGAACTACAACCCCCACACTCCTTTGCAAGTCATAATAATATTTTGCCTTTGCCAAGACTGTGGACATTCACAACCAGCACCCCCATTTACAACACCAATACAAGAAAATGTGTTAAATTTGGGTCTCTCCTTTGTTCCCACTTCTCGCTATGATCCATTTAAAATGAGACAAACCTTATATCGCTTTTTTAGGAAACTTCAGATCACACATTCTTTTGCCAGTATTGTTTCTCCATATACTAGTGATGATTCAATTTGTTGTAATCCCTCTAAATGGATACCACCAGGAGCAGTTGATCCTACTATATTGACTTTTTTTAGTATTAGCAGATTAATCTACTTTGGAACACTCTGCTACACGTTCCTTTTCAAATCTGACTGTACAACAACATCGTGCTCTTCGTGAGTTGGGAGCAAGGCAAGATATTGTGATTTGTGGAGCTGACAAGAGAGGAGCAATTGTTATTCAAGACATTGCTGATTATCACTACTGTCTCATTAAGCATTTGAGTGATTCAAAGTATTATACAGTGTTGCCAGGAGTTCTACTCCTGAATTGTCTGTTGAAATATGTGACCTTATAGTTCTGGCCCTTTTGAATGGCTGGATCACTAAAAAAGAACAGGATCACTAAAAAAGAACATGATTTTTTACACAAACTGTATCCTCGTATTCCAATCATGTATTTGGTTCCCAAAGTGCACAAATCTCTGACTACGCCTCTCGGTCGGTCCATTGTATCTTGTAGGGATTCCATTTTGAACCCTTGTTTCAATTTTGTGACAGTTTTTTGCAACCTCTGACAATGCGGGAACGTTCGTACATAAAAGATTCTTTTTCTTTCATATCCTTATTACAGCAGGTTTCATTTAATATACATTCAGTATTTTTGGTTACCATGGATGTTGTTTCATTATACACTAACACTGATCAACTTGAGGCTTTGGATGCTATTGTCTATTTTCAACTTACACTTCATGCAAAATTGCCAAAACACTTCATTTTAAAATTATTGTATTTAGTTTTATGTAAGAATTATATGATTCTACATTTTATTTACAGACATATGGAGTAGCAATGGTGGCCACGGTAGCTCCTTCCGTGGCTACCCTTTATATGGCTTATTTTGAAAAGTCTAATGTTTACAAATCCCATTGGTTTTCTTACATTCCTTTTTGGACTTGTTTTTTGGATGATGTGTTTTTTCGTATGGACAGGATCTGAATTTGATCTTCAGGAGTTTTTTCGTTGGATTTATTCTATCATATCAAACATTCAGTTCACACCAACATTTCATACAACACATATTGAATTTTTGGATCTCTGGGTATATAAGGACAAAGACAGATTGTCCACTACTCTATCTCTAGGAACAAGCAGGAATAAGTCATCACATATGGGTACGTCGGTACCGACGGAGCCTGCGCGGGAAAGCTCCCCAGCTTTTCAAATGAAAAGCTTTTGGGGCCTCCCACTGCACATGCGCGCTGCCTTCCCCCCTTCCTGACCAGCTCTCCTCAGTTCTTCTTTTTCCGCGGAGCCAGCAGGTCGTGTTCCTGTCACCGCTGAAGAATTTGTTACTTTTGTTTGTTTCTTTAGACCGCATACCTGCCTTCCCCATACCGAAACCGGTATCGCCGGTCTTTCTTTCTTTTTATATATAAAAAAAAACAAAAAAAAAGACTTTTTTATTTTTCTTCAGCACTGCTTGGTACCCGGTATTAGGCCTTAAGGCCTACACAATTTCTCCTCATGGAGAAGCCAGTCCCTGGTTTCAAAAAATGTACCAAATGCAGTGCTGTCATTTCTGTCACAGACACCCATGAATGGTGTCTCAAATGTTTGGGACCTGAGCACTCCATACCGGACTGCCCATCCTGCACCCAGATGTCTAAACGCGGTTTGCAGAACCGGGCTAACAAGCTCCATGTGCTGTTTCCTTCAGAAGCATCACAGTCATCCAGGTCTTCCTCTCCGGATGGATCTCAGGTAACCAAAACTTCTCTGGGCAAATCCTCTAAAAGCAAATCTCTTTCTAAAGATCGAGAGGCTCTCAGTTCTGAGTTCGAGGATTCTGCCCAGGCCAAAAAACCCCGGCGGGAGGTTCCGGCCTCCAAAGCAATCATGGGGTCACAGGTTGACATCGATGGCACGGCCTCGACAGATCACCTGTTGGACTGCTCTGGGGTACCGGTCCATACCGGTACCGACATCCAGGCAGTAGTGGCGTCTATGGGCAGTACTGTCCAGACCATGCAGCAAGCCGTACTGGCTTTCATTAAGGCTGCGACGCCCTCGGTACCGATTTCATCGGTACCGGTATCTACACCGGAACCGAGACCATCGACTTCTAAACGTCGATCGGTTCCGCATGCCGGATTCCGGCTTTCGCCCGGTACCGATCCCATGCCCGATACGCCCGATGTCGATACCGATCGGTATGCGTATCGTACATTGGCAGTACAGAGGGAAGACTCAGATTCTTCTGATGAATTCAATTCCTCTGATGACTCTGCTGAGCTTACTCTTCCTGAGGAGCCCTCTTCTCCAAAGAGGAGGATGTCTCCTCCAGAGGATTTATCCTTTCAGGATTTCATTGTTGATGTAGCTAAAGCTCTTTCTATTACTACATCTTCTGAAAGAGAACCCAGATCAAAAAAATTGGACATTTTAGGATACTCAAAAGCTCCTAAAGAGGCAGTCACTCTGCCTGTCCATGAAATCCTTCAAGAACACTTGATGGATTTGTGGGAGACTCCTTTAACACTGTCTCCCCATTCCCGCAGGTTGGACACCATGTATCGGGTCCCTCCTTCGCCTGGGTTCCAGAAAACTCAGCTGCCTCACCACTCCATTGTGGTGAAGTCTGCCATGAAGAAAATAAAGAGTCCTAAGAGGCATTCTTCTACCCCTCCAGGGCGAGAATGTAAGAACCTAGACTCTTTTGGAAGAAAGATGTTCCAGGCTAGTATGCTTATAGCCAGGATCAACTCTTATAGCCTTTATATGGGCATGTATCTTGGGCAACTTGCCCTAAACATACAGAATTTTGCCCCCTTTATCCCTGATGATCAAAGGACGGACTTCTTTTCTATGGTGACACAACTTTCAGAGGTCTCCAAGTTCTCCAACAGGGCAGCCTTTGATTCCTTTGAAGTTGCAGGCAGAGCTTCGGGAATTGCTATTGCAGCCCGACGTCTCGCTTGGCTCCAGGCTTCTAACCTAGAACCCTGGGTTGTAGAAGGCCTCAGGAATCTGCCCTGTACCGGTGAGAACTTATTTGGGGAAGACTGGCAGATTAAAGCTGCTCAAATGGATGCAGAAAATGCCACTCTCGATAGACTTTCCAAGTCTACTTCCACCCCTACCAAAAAGAAGCCTTTTAAAAGGCCTTACTATAAAAAGACCAGATTTCCCACAAATACTGGCCAGCAATCTGCTCAGCCTCGCCCTGCGGCTAAGCGTCAACAATCTAAGCAGGTAAAGTCAAAGCCTGCAGTGTCTGCTACACCCCAGCAGGCTCAACCCCCTCAGGGGTTTTGACTTCCCTCTAGAGAACTTGCCGTTTCTGGCTCTAGAACAACCAGAGCCCCTCGCCATTCCTGGAAGGCTAGCTCATTTTGCTCCCAGATGGGAACAAATCACATCAGAGCAATGGACCCTCTCTATTATCCGAGAGGGCTACAAACTTCATTTCTCCAGCCTTCCTCCCCATTGGTAAGGCAATTCAGTTCTCCCCCATCTCTTCTGACCCTGTTAGGTCAGGAAGTCTCTTCTCTTCTTGCCCAAGGGGCAATAGAGGAGGTTCCTCCTCCACAACAGGGGTTAGGTTTCTACTCCCCTTACTTTCTCATAACAAAGAAGACAGGGGGCTTCAGACCTATCCTAGATCTGAGAGAATTGAACAGGTTTCTATTCAAGGAGAAATTCAAAATGCTCTCTCTGGGCCTTCTCCTTCCATACCTTCAGAGTCAGGATTGGCTTTGTTCTCTAGATCTCAAGGATGCGTATACTCATATACTCATCCATCCATCCCACAGAAAGTATCTAAGATTTCTGTTCCAGGGAAAACATTTCCAGTACAGAGTACTACCCTTCGGTCTGGCCTCTGCTCCAAGAGTCTTCACAAAATGCATGGCAGTCGTAGCCGCATTTCTCAGAGGCATGGGAATCTTTGTCTTCCCATATCTGGACGACTGGCTCATCCGAGCTCCATCTCAGTCAGAAGCCCAGATTTCTCTGGACCGCACAAGGCGTATTCTTCAATATCTGGGACTTGTGGTAAACGTTCCCAAGTCCCAACTCATCCCTACTCAGTCTCTGGAATTCATAGGGGCTTATCTAGATTCCACCACTGCAAGGGCCTACCTCCCTCTGGTCCGAGGCCAAAGGCTAATAAGCTTGGCCTCCCAGGCTCAGTCCAGAAGTCACTTGTCAGCCAGAGAAATGCTGCAACTTCTGGACCACATGGCCTCCACGGTTCATGTAGTGCCCTATGCTCGTCTCCATATGAGAGCAGCTCAATGGACATTGGCCACCCAGTGGTCTCAAGCATCGGGACTGCTGTCAGACCAGGTACTCACCTCAAAACGTCTGTTTTGGTCTCTCCAGTGGTGGACATCCTCCAAAAATCTGTTGATGGGGACCCCCTTCCAACCTTCGTTGCCCCAAGCAACCCTCACAACAGATGCCTCCCAAACAGGGTGGGGAGCTCATCTTCAACATCTCTCCACTCAGGGAATCTGGTCTCCCCAAGAGACCACCCTTCATATCAACCTTCTGGAACTGCGAGCAATCTTCCTTGCCCTCACAGTCTTCCATACCCTCCTTGCCAACCTGACTGTCCTAGTTCAGACAGACAATCAGGTAGCCATGTTTTATGTCAACAAACAAGGAGGGACGGGCTCTCTGTCGCTTTGCAACGAAGCTCTCAGATTATGGGCCTTCGCCAGAGAGCACCAAATTCATCTTCTGGCAGTATATCTTCCAGGAGTTCAAAACTCTCGGGCAGACAGACTCAGTCGAGTTCTGCTCCCACACGAATGGTCCCTACATATGGACCAGATACGCAGAACCTTTCAGGAATGGGGGACCCCGGACATAGACCTCTTTGCAAGTCCGTGGAATGCCAAACTTCCCCGGTTCTGTTCCAGGACTCCGTGTCAGGGAGCTCAGGCCAACGATGCCTTTCTCCTGCATTGGGGTCAGGAATTCCTGTACGCTTTTCCACCCATTCCTTTGATTCCCAAGACTCTGTTCAAACTTCAGAGGGATCACGGATCCATGATCCTCATTGCTCCACGCTGGCCCCGCCAAGTGTGGTTCCCTCTCCTTCTACAGCTCTCCCAGGGCTCCTCCCTGGACCTCGGAGCTGCACCAGACCTTCTGTCTCAGGAGCACGGGACTTTTTGGCATCCAAACCCCCAGTCCCTACATCTCCGAGCTTGGTTACTGAAGGCTTAAGCCTTCAAGAGTTTAATCTTTCTCAACCAGTGAAAGATATCCTTTATGCCTCTAGGAAACCCTCTACCAGGCGTTCCTATGCTTTCAAATGGAAACGTTTTTCCATTTGGTGTGCTCAACAGGGTCTTGACCCTCTGGCACTTCCTTTGAATTCTCTACTAGACTATCTCCTGCATCTTTCCAATGCAGGCCTCAAGACGAATTCGGTACGAGTCCATTTAAGTGCTATTACAGCATCCTTAAAACCTATAAATGGACAATCTGTTTCCTCTCATCCTCTTATTGCAAGATTCATGAGAGGCCTAACCCTCACTAAGCCTCCCATCCGGCCTCCGCCGGTAGCATGGGACTTGAATTTAGTTCTGGGTCAACTTATGAAGCCACCTTTTGAACCGTTGGTATCTACCTCCCTGAAATTTCTTTCCTGGAAGGTCCTTTTCCTTATTGCAGTCACTTCGGCTCGCCGCATCAGTGAACTGCAGGCTTTGGTGGCAAATCCACCTTATACCAGATTTCATCATGATAAGGTGGTCCTTAGGACGAATCCCCACTTTATGCCAAAAGTGGTCTCGCCTTTTCATCTTAATCAAGAGGTATATCTACCTGTCTTTTTTCCGGCTCCTCATGCATCCAGTGCAGAGAGGAACCTTCATACTCTTGACTGTAAAAGGGCTCTCGCCTTTTACCTCAATAGATCTCAGCCACATCGAAAGTCTTCTCAGCTTTTCGTGGCTTTTGATCCTTCTCATTTGGGACTTCCAGTCACCAAACGCACACTTTCCAACTGGATTGCTCAGTGTATTTCCTTTGCCTACCAGAGTAAGAACATTTCTCTGGAAGGCCATGTCACAGCTCACAATGTGAGAGCCATGGCCACTTCTATGGCTCATCTTCACTCTGTATCCATAGATCAGATCTGTCGAGCAGCCACTTGGGCCTCGGTTCATACCTTCACAGCCCATTACTGCTTGGACAAGGACTCCCGCCGGGATGCCTTGTTTGGTCAGGCTGTCCTCAAACACCTGTTCCATACTTAAACAACTCCGGCCCACCTTCCCAGAATGGATGCCTGAGATCCATCCGAAGATGGTTACCCTTGGAGGGGGATCTCCCAGGCATCTCAGCTAGGGAGTCCCCATATGTGATGACTTATTCCTGCTTGTTCCTAGAGATAGCACAGTTACTTACCTGTAACAGGTGATCTCTGGGAACAGCAGGAATTAGTCATCACAACCCACCCACCTCCCCTAGGAGTTGTCTCTCTATTCCTCTATCTTCCTGTCCTCTCTCTCTCTATTGTCTCAGCTTTAAACTCGAACTGAGGAGAGCTGGTCAGGAAGGCGGGAAGGCAGCGCGCATGTGCAGTGGGAGGCCCCAAAAGCTTTTCATTTGAAAAGCTGGGGAGCTTTCCCGCGCAGGCTCCATCGGTACCGACGTACCCATATGTGATGACTAATTCCTGCTGTTCCCAGAGATCACCTGTTACAGGTAAGTAACTGTGCTTTACCGCAAATCAGTACAAAGAAACAGCCGTTTGAGATATCAAAGTTATTATCCAGACCCACTGAGAATGGGGATTACCTTTGGGCCAATAGACGTAACTTTCACAAACATGCAAGAGATTTGTTCCAGCGCTTGCTGGACAGAGTATACCCATATTCTATTATTCATCAAGCTTACAGGAGAGCTCAATTTAATCACTTTGAATGGT
Source organism: Ichthyophis bannanicus (assembly GCA_033557465.1). Taxonomy (NCBI): domain Eukaryota; kingdom Metazoa; phylum Chordata; class Amphibia; order Gymnophiona; family Ichthyophiidae; genus Ichthyophis; species Ichthyophis bannanicus. The sequence goes on from CM066044.1 coordinate 255,370,871, forward strand.
GGCATTCAAATAGTATTTCAATTAACCACTCTGATGCACCGATAGGTTTAGTGGGTGTATTACCGTTTATGACTGTTCTGCAGTGACCACTATCCTCAAACATTGGCATATTTTGGCGTTGCATCATTGTTTTCAAACACGCCTAACGATAACTTATAGACAGGGTCGCAACATAAGAGATTTGGTGGTGCATGCAGCGGCACTCTAGGATCGTATTATGTGTCAGTACGATCAGAAATTAGGTCATTTTTCATCCTCAAACTGTGATTTTTGTAGTAACACACTGAGTGAAATTGAGTAGAAAAACACATCTACGAATGTCACCCATAGAGCTCGCAGGCGTACATCTTGTTTGATATTATATGTGGTTTATTTATTAATTTGTCCATGTCGGCTCAAGTATGTGGACAGGACAACTAGGTCATTAAAATCTCGCCTACAGGAACATCGGTCCCGGATAAATACTAAAGTTCTTTCAGCTCCGACGGTATCTCATTGTGTTCAATGGGATATTCTTTTCAGGCTTTAAAGTGGAGAGTATTGGACCATGTTCCCCGTGATCCAAGGGGTGGTGATAGGACATCCAGGTTACAACATTTGGAGCAGTCATGGATTTTCAAAATTCATACTGTGACCCCTCATGGTTTAAATTTAGACATTGACTGGTGGCGTCTAATTTAATTCTTATCTAATCCCATTTATATGATCTTATCATTGTTTAAATTAAAGTGATGATTGACATGATTGATGCTGCATAAAGTGACCCACCTATTTTTCAACCCCAAATGATTTTGGTTCATCATTCCCTTGGAGGAACTTTCGCCACACATTCTGCTTGAGGAAGAGCTCTGAGTTATCAAGGGCTAGAAACATGGCTCTGTGTCACATGGGTGTATGCACTCAAAAGGATCCTTGGACCACCAACACATTTTGCTGAATCCGACTTAATTCCGACTGGCAACTACAGCCACAGGAGAATCAATGGTGGCAGACCTTGGCTGATAGTGATTTTCCCACAAGCGGTGATGTTGATGTTCCTATTGTGGTTCGCCCATTCTTCAAAGAAAATCCCCTTTGGAATAAGTGGTGTGTGTGTGTCTCGCTGAATGCATTATTCGCACGGGGGGGGTTGTGAATGGGCATTGGATGCCTTTTAAATAGATGAAACGAGGTTTTGTCATGCGAAAGGTTTTCCTTTCAAGACAAACAATCCAACAAAAAATGTAATCAATATGTAGTATATTAGTCACTTACACCCCCCCTCGGGAACTCCGCTCTTCTAGCAAACTGCTTCCATCTGTGCCCTTCTCTTCTATTGCTAACTACAGACTTCGCTTCTTTCACCTTGCTGCACCTTATGCCTGGAACAACTACCTGTGTCTGTACGCCAGGCACCTTCTCTAACCCTCTTCAAATCCAGACTGAAAACTCACTTCTTCGCTGCTACTTTTGGATCTTGACTCACCTGATCTCCTTTTTCTTTTCCTTTCCCCCTTGTTTTATCCCTGCCTACACCTTCTGTATTCTCTGTCTTGACTAGATTGTAAGCTCCGATGAGTAGGGACTGTCTCTTACATGTCTGTGCAGCGCTGCGTATGACTTGTAGCGCTATACAAATGCTCAGTAGTAGTAGTAGTCACTCAGATTTATGTGAGATATATAGATAATGGGTTTAGATTAATTGTGGTCCTAGTTTTTTGGATTTTGTTTTGGTTTGGACCTTTAGTCTTTTTGTTGAGCATTAAACAGCTTTAGGCAGACTAGGCATACCTAATGGCTCACTGGAAAGTAACATGAGCTATATATTTTCCTTGTGCAAATAAGACATTATAAATAGTTTTATACTGTTACCCCAACAGTACTTGGAGTCCCACATCGGTTGCCCCACAAGAGCCTCCACATCCTCCTTAAAGCTGAAGCTTGATGCATCTAGCCCTGTGCCTCATGGGCCAGGGAGAGGAAAGTCTGAGCAAAGATAAGCATCTGTGTTACCACAGTTAATATGTGGGTCTCAACAATTCAATCAAAAGGGGAAAAGTCCTAAATTACCTAAAGCAAACAGAGATGTAGTTCTGATATAGGCAATACATCTTGCTCCAAAAGAACATGAAAAACTACAGATTGGGAAGTGTTGCCAGACATAATGCACCGCATATTATTCAAAGAAACGGGACACAGCAATTCAAGTTTATGTGCTTTAAAAAGTAGACGTATGGCATGAAATTGCTGAAACACTTAACAGTAAAGAAAGCACAAAGAGTGCCTCCAGGCGCATCTCCCAAGCAATAATCACTTGAATCCTCAATTTCAGAAATAAAAATGCAGTTCCAGTGCTCTCAAGGAAAACTTGTTAGCGATACCATGAAACTGCTAAAATGGATAAATATTTAGATTACACGTACCAACAAAACAGCACTGTGCCACGCAAACCAGGAACCCAATTCCAAAAACGTAGCACCAAGAAGGGATTGCTTAAAATAATTTTATTTTTAATAGAGATTGCGTGCCAAAGACCCTACACAGGCCGTGTTTCGTCACCACTTCGTCAGGAGTATTGGCATACTAAAATCATAAGACAAACATAATTAAAACACTTATAAATAATCATAAAAAGGTACATTAAAAACATAAATAATAACCAGTAAAATATAATAAATATATAGGAAAAAGGAAGAGAATTAATGTAATATGTACACATACACGTATTGCTTATTACATGATAAATACATTCATACTAAAACGATAAATGCCATTAAAATCTTTGATATGTGAACACTTTGATTACTGCTCTGTTACATCCCAGAGGTGGAGGACTAAACTGGACGAACAAATAGAAATTACACTTACCTGGTAATTGTTGTTCCTTGAGGAACTCCAGTTTAGTCCTCATTCCCGCCCAGGAATGGATTGGTTTACAGTGGTTATTCACTTGGGAGAAGTGCAAGACTACAGGTGAGTAGAGTTTTTACTAGATGGTTAATCATCTCCATTTTTCATATCTCTTTTTTTTCTGTCTATTCTGCTCTCTCTTGTCCTTGGCTAGGCGTAGAGCGGAAAAGTAAAGGTATAAGAAAAAAAAAAAGAAAAGAGAACCAGTTCCCTTATTTTGGAGAGGGAGTTAGATGTTAAGTATGTTAGGTTATGCGTTACGTTTAAGTATACGTTTGAAATTAATATGATAGCTACTTATTTGTTGCTCCTTTGAGTCTGTTTTGTCAATAGTTCACTGGAGGCTGATGGGAGAGACCAGCAGACCATATCCAGTGATGTCACGATTTTGACATGCCCAGTCTCCAAACTGCAGGAGGAGGTACACTACCCAGAGGTGGAGGACTAAACTGGAGTTCCTCAAGGAAAAACAATTACCAGGTAAGTGTAATTTCTATTTTGCAGATTACAAATTGTCAGATTAAACTCTTAGCCTACATGGATGACCTTCTCTTTACGGATCCTTTATCTATTCCGGCTATACTATAGGCAAATATTCTAATCTATTGGGCTACAAGATCAGTTGGACAAAATCGGTGGTGATTTCGCTTAACAAAAAGATCTCCATAACAGGCCTGAAATCTTTTCCCTTCCAAATGTCTGATGTTCTTCAAGTACCTAGAGTTATATTATGCCCCCAACCTTCAGGACACAGCAGAGAGGAATGTTGCAGACTGAATGAGTATCATATGTACCTATACCGCTTACTGGACTCTGCTGTTCCTCTCTTGGTGGAGACATCTGGAAACCATCAAGATGGTGCTGGCCCCCAAAATAAATTATATTCTTAGCATGATCCCTGTCCCCTATCCCGGCTCCTTTTATAAATGACTAGAAAAGGGACTTCTAGCCTTCCTCTGGAGACACAAAACATGCCGAATAGTGGCCTGGAAACGGAAACTTCCTGAAGCCAAAGGGAGAGTGCATTTTCCTGATTTTAGATGGTACCATCTCTCTTATATTTTGAAACAAGTACCTTATGGAGTACTCTGCCACAAGCAAACTTTCAACTTAGCAATACCACACCATCTGCTCTGGACCAAAGCAGCAGCAGTGGGAATGGTGAAATGAGGTAGCATTGTAACTCAGTGACAAAAAGGCTTGAAATGTAGGGCTTTGTGCAGGCTGGCTGAGTGTCTGTGCTGTTTCGCACTGAAAACAAATAGCGCGGTATATAAAAGATGTTAAATAAATAAAATAAATAAATAAATAAATGTACCAGTTCAATCCCGGAGTCAGATCTTCTGCTCCCTACATTGTTTGGGGATGCAGTGAGGCAGAATTCACAACCCCTAGTGGAGAGGCAGTAGTGGTCATTACATAAGGATGACACCTAATGAACTGAATTCAGAGCCCAGGATTTGCAAGAGGAATCCTGATGCATTGCTCTTGGCCCAGGATGTGACTGCAATGACTGAATTTGGTATGTTTGGAGGGGGTGATATAAAATAGGGGAAAAATTCACGGGTAGTTATGAATGAAGGATCATAATGCTGGATCCCTGCCTTGGTTCGTACTGAGCTGAAAGTAAAGAGGAGCAGAAGGAAATTGCTGAGTAAAAAAAAATGCAGGACTTGGAAGGACAAGCAGATGCCACTGTTCGGAGGTTGTTGGAGAAAAAGAGAATGGGAAACCTAAAGATTGTCTACTTCTAAACTGGTGTTGTACAAGGTTAGAAAGGAGTAGGATTACTAGAACTTAGTGCTGCTGCATTATAGAGCCTAATAAGTTGGGAAAAATGAAATCCACATAGGTAGCTGCAAATTTGTCAGCCCTGATTGGAAGAACGGTGCACTCCGTATTCATTCATTAGCTTGTTGCATGCTTTATGGGTGCAGGGGAATGCTCAATTGTTAAGACTATTTCAATTGGCCTGGAAGTGGCAGAGGAATAGAGGGGGTATGTCACTACGAACATCTACTCTTTTTGCCCCAGTTGAGAACCCAGATTTTGTACCGGAGTTATGGCAGGCCCTAAGGAAGTTGTAATTTACAAGATTTACTAGAGGCAAATGAAGGAAATTCCCCTCCTTTGAAGAGATGAAGTGGGCCTTACCCAATAATCAGCTATTATCTCAGCTGCAAATCAGGCGCTACTACATGGGCCTAATATGGGAGCATGGGTCCAGCCTTCAACTTGGCTCTTTGAATAAGGATTTTATAGAAGTGATCCCATGGTTAAAATACATTGTCATTGTAATATAAGATAGATGACATCCAATTCATCTCTCCCCATCTGGATTTTTTAGCTAGAATGTAGACAGAAGAACTGAGCATAGACATGGTTAAAGAAGCCTTGCAAAAATGTTTTGAGGGATAAGTCTTATCTCTCCAAAAATAGGGCTACAAAAGATGCAATTAAAGATTATTCACAGGGACAGGTGGAAGATGCCAAATTTATGGGAAAATACAGAAGAATATTTATGTGCACTTTTAGAGTGCAAACAGCTAACTTTTCTGTGATTACAGGCATTAGACTTCATAGGAGAGAAGTTACTTGACTAGTTATGGTTTGGAACAATAGCCTCTTGTTCTTGGGAGCAAAGGATTCCTATAGTTAAAATAAAAACGTTTATTCAAATTGCACTTCTTTTGGTCAAACCAATTTTAAAGTTCTGGCTGAAAGAGAAGGCACCTCCACACCAATGTTGGAAGTATATGATGAGTGAGATGACAAACTTTGAGCCGAGGACACAAGAAGCTAAACGTAAGCCGGAATAGTTGGTGTATTGGTAGATGTGGGGGTGCCATATAGAGGCAAATCCTGCTGAGTGAGCAAAGGAGGTGAAAGTAGAATATCAGTGAGGACAGTCCACTTGTCAGAAGGATATAGATTAGTGGCTGATTGGTTGAGTGGGTGTGAATGTGGATGAGTGAGTGTAGTGGCAGGGTATTGGGGGACATAATGGAAAAGGTATAATGATAATGTATACTATGCTGGTTGAGATTACCACATCAGAGCCCAGTATCCGTGGCATAGTCAACATCCCCAAGGAGTGCCCCACACCGGGGACGCTTAGCCAAAGGTAATCGAACAGGGCTTCTAATTCAGCCTGCCCGGCACCAGAGGCTGTAGAGTCTGAATTTCCATGCCAGAAGGACCAGGCCGGATGCCAAAAGGAAAATAATTCTGGGGAGGACAATCTGAAATCCGGAAGCTCTCCTGTCAGATAAGTCTCCCCAACACCAGGGGACATAGCTGCCACAGACCCCCTAGAGGACATACAGCGGCTCACAGCACAGTTGCCGGAGCCTTTGGCCAGATGAATATCCTTACCCATAGCACCATCCTTCACCCCCTGTCCTGAGACAGGGAAAGGCAGACTAACCGCATCCCCCATCGGAGAGGGGGAAAGCAGACCCTTCAGGGGCAACCCAGAAGTTGCCATGCAGGAAGATCAGAGTCCAGAATCCAAGGATGAGGCTGCTCGCTTGCCACAGGTCAAAAAAACATTTCCTTGAAGAAGACATAGAGTTAGGGCAAGTATCACAAGAGCGTGTACCAAGGCTGCGTCAGCCCGCAAGCGTGCATTAACTGCACTTTCATGTTATGCAAATTAAAGGTGCTAGGAAGGATCGTGCGTTGGAGCCATTTGGGCTGAATGCACATTAAGAATGCGTGATCACCAGGCACACAATATGCAAAAAATGTTATTAACGCATGCAGAAAATAACAGCGGGGCAAACTCCCACAGAGCGCCATTGGTCACTAGCAGTCCATCTCGAATTGCATCCCTGAGAGACGGAACCAGGAACCCCCAAAAAGGACAATGACAAGGTCAAGCCTTTATACTCACCCCCCCTCCCCTGAAGAGCCCCAGGCGTTGGATACATGCTGGGCTCAGCTCTACTCCCCTGAAACTGTTTCATTGGCTGGTTTTATTTTCATAGCACTGTGTGGAAGGCGGCTGACAGGCAAATCCCTCCGAGAGCCTTCTGCAATCTTCAGGAGAGTGCAGGGGGATAGAGGAGGGGGCACTGAGGTTGTGCTGAATGAATATTGATTTTAATAGTATCATTTGAGTTGAACTTATGATAATTTCTAAAGGAATAAAGGCATAGGGCCCGATTCCATCCTGGACGTCCCGGCCCTTTGTGTGCCCGGTTGGAACCGGATGCACAGTTAGACGGGATTCTGATCCCGTGGGGCACATATAACCCTGCGGGATCAGAATTGCATCCAGGCCTGTATGTGCAGGCCGGGTCCCCGATCCCAGTTGGCCTGCATGTACAAGCCTAGCCTGGCTAACTCAGTCAAGGCTCCTGAATACCCGGCCGCCAACAGATTTGTCATTCCCCGCAGCCCAACCCCTGATCTGGCCTCCCAAGGCCAGGGTCAGCCTGCGGGGAATCTCCTCTACCCCCTCCTACCTCTTCCGCTGCCCGGGCCTGCCATCCCCCGCTGATTAGGGAAACTTATTCCACCTCAGAGATGGAGTAAGTTCCCCATTCAGTCTGCCAGCCCCGGACGTAAAGGGCCGACATTGGAATCAGCCCTGTACGTCTGGGGCCACGAACCGCTCACTGCCCACCCTTTTCCCGCACCCATCTAACCTCCCTGTACAACATACAGGGAAGTTAGTCGGGGTCGGCAAAGGGGCCGAATAGTGGAATGACTCTGATAGTCTATTATAGACTAAAACGCCTAATATTGATGGTTTACTCATTCACATATATTTTTGAAAGCTTTTGAAAAGATAAATATTTGGAAGAGTATAGCCTGATTACACTGCAGAGTTATTGTGGGGTTATATTGTTGATACATGGGTGACAACATTTTTTGTGACTTTTTTTAGGTGGAGGTTGTGGTTAGGAGGACTGGGGAGGTGTCTATAAGTATGTAGTTGGGATCAATGTGTGCGAGTGAGAAGATGGTGTAGATATGTGACTGAATAGATCTGAGTGTGTAGCTGATTGGGTATGTGACTGCATGCATAGTGAATGTCTAAGTATGGTATGTTAGGATGGCAAGATGTCTACAAGTATATGGTTGGGAACTGTGTATGTGTGATTGAGTAGATGAGAGTGAGCGTGTAACTGAGCAAGTGGTGGGTGGGTGATTGAATGTGTGACTTCATGGGTAGTGACTGGGTGCGGTGTGTTTGAATGAATGCAAGGTGTGAATTGCCCCTTTTCCTATCACTGCAGCCATTTACCAGACAGAAGTTTGTCTGCGGCATTCCTTTTCTCCTCCTGCCTGCTCTACTGTTCACCCTTCCCTTTTCCTTTCCTCCCCTCTCCCATGTCCCTTTCTCTTCTGGCTCCTCACTACCTCGTCTTCTTCCATTTCCCTTACCTTGCATACCTTACAGCCCTCACTACCCCCAATCTCACATCCTGCAAAGATCATTCCCCCCTGCAGTTCATACCTCCAGATCCACTCCTTCAGACTCTTTCCTTCTCTCTTATCCTTCCCTCCCCAGGCTTGCCCCTCCAAACGTATCCCCTCTCTCTCACTTACCAGGATGGCTCAGTGTTCATTTATCCAATATCCCAATCTTTCCTTCTTTTTTACCTTCCCCCCCCCCCCCTCCGCGCTCTCCTTTGGACTCATATCCCCACTTTCTCCCCCCCAGCACTATCTTCCCACAGACAACCACTCTTCCACTTCCTTCTCTTTCTTACCTACCAGCCTCATTCATCCCTTCGCTCATCCATTTCCCCCACTCCTAAGAGTGACGCCATACCCCCTTCATTCTCTTTTCTCATTAGGGTCACCGCTATGTATTTCAACTCTTTCTGCCAGACTTCTTTTCAATACTGAAGCAGGAGGAAGAAGAGAATAAGGATGCCTGAGTCCATCTCCTCCTTCTGCTAGTCAAATCATCATCGTGGGGTGGGGGGAGGGGGAGGCAGAGAAAGGAGAAGGCCTAGGATGTAATGGCAAATAGCAGTAACAGTAGGGAGCTGGTAAGGGAAATATGGCCTGGCTAGGGACAGATTAAGTGACATCATGGGAATAATGTTCCCAGAAGCTGCGCAGGAGTCCTCAGCATGCACTGCTGCTAGTGGGAAAAGGTGCATGATTGCAGCATTCCCCCCCCCCCTTCAGCAGCATGGGCCAAAGACTCCTGTGAAGCTTCACACAAGCATTGCACTGGAGGCCGGGACCACGGCAGTGATTGGCACATAAGTGAAGGAGAAAAGGCCTGAATAGCGGCAGTTGGCTGGCTGGCTGACTGCCTGGCGGCTGGGAGAGAACAGACCTGGTATGGCAACAGCAGTCGGTTGCAGAAGAGGCCTTAGATCGCAGTGATTGGGACCATATGTGAGCAAGATAAGGCCAAGTTAGCAGCAGTGATTGGTATCAATGGAGGCCAAGGCTGAAAATAATTGGCTGGTGAGTGAGTAGGTTGGGCTGGCAGTGGTGAGTAACATTTATCCTTCGTGGTTCTCCTTCTCCACGTTCAGCTGAGGTCCACCGGCTTGTTAAATTTAATTAGCGATGCAGAATGAAGAGATTATCCCTGCGTTGTCTTCCTGGGTATGTCATCATCCCCAATCCCATTGATAGTGGAAGCATTGAGACAGATGGCTGCTGTTGATTGATGACTCATGCTTGCTGCCGGTACAACTGACAATTCAATTACACAATGATTGAACTGCTCTTTAATTTAATGGTACTTTGATTGAAGTACACCTTGCACTTTCTTTGCTGCCCATAAAATTGTGTTGCTCTAGGCGGTTGCTTAATTTGCCTAGTGCTGGGTTTGGCCTTGGCCCTGCATAATGCAGTGATAGACAAACATATATATGTTCATACAAACATGTACAGACATACCAAACAACATAAATATATGCGCATATACAAACAAAATAGAGATATATGCAAAAAAATCCCCAGATAAATATTCAAAACAGAGAGAGACAGACATATATACACATGGGTTGGAAAGGATTCATGAGCCATGCTCTGCAAGTTTTCCTCATTTTTTGTGTTCGGGCAGCAACCAGAGCCACCTTTTAATTAAAAAAATTTCCCCGGAATGAAAAGTTATAAAAATAAAATGAAACAAAATTAAAGAGCCTGCAAATAATGCAGGAAACTAAACAATTTTTTTTTGCCTTATTAGGTAGATCTAGAGTCCTACAATGGTAGTTCTACAGTATATGTATAATCTGTTTCTATGAGGCTCATTCCATCTCTGTCTTTAGAAATGGAGTTTTGGCATGTACTGATTGTTATAATTTACCTTGCAGGCATGGAGGATTTTTCTTGTTCATACATGAAGTTTTTCAAGATATTTAAGAGGTCATTCTGCAGTTACAAAGCTATACAAGAGTATGGCAGTTGCTAGATGACTGATGGTTTCTGAATGCAACAAGATATGACATTCTGGCAAGACAGTATTAGAAATAATGTTTTAAATGTTTTGCACTTTGCCCTCTTCAAGAGAATAGCAGAAACACAATAAAGCAAATGCTGCTGCATCTCCTTAGTGTTTAATACTAAGATGGTGATGTGTTCATTGATGTATTGTGCTAATGTTTTACTGTTCTATATGTTTAGTTTAGTTTTTGTTTATGTAGCTTTTTGATATATCATCTTTAGGGCTTATCAAGGCCCAGCAAAGCAGTTTATGTTTATGTAGAGAGAAAAGACACGTGCAATGTGTTTTTCCAAGAGATAGTAAAAGTAGGACCAAAGCACATAGTTATGGTTTATGGTTAGTCATAAGAGATAGCTGGGGAAGAAGGAAAAGTGTCATCCTGCTACTGAAAATGTTTTTTTTTTTGTAGTCTTAATGCTTCTGTGGAGAAAGTTTTCAGGTTGGACTTTAAATTTATTCCTATATGGTTTGCCCCTTAGTTTTGGGGGTAAAGTATTCCTTCGGGAAGGGCCATAATAACAAAAAGCTGAATGGATTTTTGAGAGGGGAGGGAGAGCAAGTTGGTTCAGATATTGTTGACTTATAGCTCATAGAGAGTGGGAGGGAGTGAGAAAGTTGGAAAGATAGTATGAAATACCAGTACAAAATACTTTATGTATTATGGAAGCCAATGATCTTGCTTTAGTAAAATCATATTGCTTTGGATCTTTATATAACCCATTGGATTTTAGAAAGTTCACTATCCTTTCTTTCAGCAGTGTCTCCATTACTTTTCCCACCACCAAGATAAGGCTCACTAGCCTGTAATTTTGTCACCTCTTCTCTGTTACCACTTTTATGAAGAAGGACCACATCAGCCCTTCTCCAATTCCATGTAACCTCCCCTGTCTCCAAGGCTCTATTAAACACATCCTTTAAAAGCTCCACCAGAACATCTCTGAGCTCTCTCATTCTCCAGGAACAAGAAGGAAGTCAGTCCTCCCATATGGGTGACATCGACACCGACGGAGCCTGCACAGAGCAATTCCCCAGCTTTCAAAGAAAGCTTTTGGGATTGCTGCCACGCATGCATGGGCCTCTTCCCACTCAAAGGTGCCATCTTGCTTCGGACATACATCCTGGTCCTTCGGAAAACGTTTTTCGTGATTGAGCCTTTTGGCCTTTTTTCCAGTAGCACTGGTCCTCTCCGTCCTTCCCTTTGCCCCTGCTCTGGCTGTGAGCTAGGGGATCCTTTTTTGTCTCTATTTAGTGTTTTTTCTTTCGGGCCCCTTTCACGCCTTTTTTCTCCAACCGTTGGCCTCGAGGGTTTTCGACTTCGCAGGGACCCTTTTTGCCCCCATGGCTACCGGTTTTAAGAAATGTGACAGATGCCCCAAAAATACGTCCTCATGGACACCCATGACTGCTGTTTATGGTGTCTGGGAGCTGACCACACTCCGGAGCTCTGCTTGCTTTGTAAGAAAATGTCTGCTAAGGCCTTGCTAAGTCGCAAGCAGAAGTCAGATGACATTTTCCGCAAGGCAGCCCCGGGATCCCTGATGACACCTCGCCCTACCGATCCACCGCTCGCGGGATACCCCGCAGTGACCCCACACCCCAGGCGTCACTCCAATTTGCCCAGGGTGGAATGGCGAAAGAAGAAGAAAACCTCAAAGTCGCTGTTGGCTCCGGACAAGCGTGAACAGTCTTGCGCTCGTTCTCTTAGCCCTCCCCGCCATTCCCAAGAGTCGGACAAGGAGAGGCCTCGAAAGGTACCTCGTACGGACACGGAGCCCCTCCGGCAATGGCCCCCGGTCTCCTGAGGGTCGTCCCGGTGAGGACTCCCTCTCCTCCTCCACGCCCGACCCAGTAACTCCAGCGCGGGCGTCGCAGGGACCCACTCCCAAGTGGAAGTCCTGTATGCGGGCACTGGAGTGCAGCATTTCTGCCTTCCTCGCTGCCCAGCAGGTGGTTTTGCCCACTACGCCTCGAGACTGAGGGTCACCTGACTGGGGCCTCAAAAACTGCCTTGGCACCAGTCTCGCTCACCATCCTGTTCCTCGGAGGTGAGGTCTTCCAGAGCCAGTGCCTCTGGCTCCAAGTGGGCCTCGGCCAGGAGGTGCGGGGATCAGCCTGACTCAGAGTCCTTCTCAGACCTCTCGGGCTAGGAATCGAACGGGGACACTTCCCCAGAGACCCACACCCACAGGGATCTCCCCTCTGACCAGTCCCTGTCTGCCGCACAAAGGCAGTTGCCTCCTCTTTCCTGGCATTTGTGCGGGATATGGCTCGGGCCCTCAATCTGTCGACACAGACCGAGGAGTTGCCGAGGGCAGAGGAACTTGACATCTTGCAGTACGAGTTTCCACCTAGGGAGTCTTACGGTTCTGGTACTGTCCATCCTATTCCGGCTGCTTCTCCACATGTGGGAAGCACCCGCCTCGGTCCCTATTGTCAGTAAAAGACTTGATGCCATGTATAGGGTCCAGCGCGGCCCAGGGTTTCAGAAGACCCAACTTCCTCACCACCTCCATGGTAGTAGAGTCCGCGATGCGGAAACAGAAGAGCCTGAAGTCGCACTTCTCGGTCCCGCCTGGTAGGGAGTCTCATGCCCTCGACGCCCTCGGGTGCAAGGCTTACCAGGGGATCCATGATGGTGTGCCGCATGCAGGTGTACCAACTTTATATAGGTATGTTCCTTCGCGACCTCGCCAAAGAGCCCGGCAGGTTCTCCACGGGCCTTGGTAGGGAGCACCTTCTCAGGTTCCAGACCCTCCTGAGGTCGGTCACAGATTGCTCGAAATACCTTTCCCATGCCGCATATGACTGGTTCAATTTTTCCGCCTGTGTAGCGGCGGCTGGCATCTGAGCCCAACGCCAGGTGTGGCTCCAGTCTTCGGACCTGGAGCAGTTGGTCCAGGAGAAGCTCCAGGATGTCCCCTGCCTCAGCGAACAGCTGTTCGGCAAGCCCATGGAGGACAAGGCAGCCGAGATTGAGATGGAGTTTGTGACTCGCACTCATCTCTCTCACAAAACCTCCTCACTTCCACGGAAGAAACAGCACATCAAAAAGTCTTTCTTCCAGAGGAAAGGACTCCCCTACCAGGGATACCCACCATACCCGCCTACCCCTGCGCCGACGACCAGCGCTCAGGGAAAAGGGGGTGCCTAGGGTCACCGGAAACCCAAGGGACCCAAGACCCAGCCACCGGGCCCACCCCACCCAGCCTCGGGGTTTTGACACCAAAAGCATAGCCTCTCGCTCCCACCCATGGGAGGACACCCATCCCTTTTCACCTCCGAATGGGCGGCTATTACATCGGACACCTGAGTCTTGCAGGTGATCCGGGATGGGTATCGTCTTCATCTAGACAGACTCCCTCCTCCCTTCTGCCCAGCAGAATCTACTCAGCTTTCCTCACACCAGGCTTGCTTACAGCAAAAGCTGAACAACCTCCTTGGTCACCGCACCTCCAGGGTCAGGGATTTTATTCCCAGTACTTCCTCGTTCCGAAGAGGATGGGGGGCCTGCACCCCATCCTCGACCTCAGGAATCTGAACAAGTTTCTGGTGCGGGAGAAGTTCAAAATGCTATCTCTTGGCATCCTGCTGCCTTACCTCCAGCAGGGCGAATGGCTATGCTCTTTGGATCTCAGAGACGCTTACACCCACATTCCAGTTCATCTCAAACACAGGAAGTATCTGCATTTCAGGGTGCAAGGAGAACACTTCCAGTGCAGAGTGCTCCCCTTCAGGCTCGTGTCTGCCCCGCGAGTCTTCACCAAGTGCCTGTCAGTGGCCGCTGCCCACCTCTGGCTGCAGGGCATATCCGACTACCTTACCTAGACAATTGGCTCATCTCGGGCACCTCGGCGGAGGAGGCTCACCTCTCGGCGTCACTTTCGGTCCTCCTCCTCGAGCACCTCTGTTTCCTGATCAACTACTCCAAATCCCACCTCACACCGGTGCGGAACCTGGAGTTCATTGGCGCTCTTCTTGACACAGAACATGCGACCGCCTTTCTTCCTCGAGCATGCACGGATCGGCTTTGCGCTCTGGCTGCTGAGGTCCAAGGCCGGCCCAGGGTCTCAGCACAGACCATGCTGTGCCTCCTGGGGCACATGACCTCAACTGTCCACGTTGTTCCCCATGCTCATATGCACATGCGAGCAGCCCAGTGGTGCCTCAGAGCACAATGGGCCCAAGCCTTGGGCCACCTCCGGGATCCCATCCAGGTGTTTCGCAGCCTAGTCGAGTCCCTACTCTGGTGGCAGAACCCCCAGAGCTGCCTCCTGGGCATGCCCTTTCAGACTCGTCCGCACAAACTTATCCTGACGACAGACGCTTCATTGTTGGGCTGGGGAGCCCACAGCAACCACCTCTGCACACAGGGGTGGTGGTCCCCCGAGGAATCTCGACAGCAGATCAACCTGCTCGAGTTTTGAGCGGTCCGGTTGGCCTTGATGGCCTTTGAGTACTACCTGAAGGGCAGGTCGGTGCTCGTGCAGACCGACAACAGTCGCAATGTTCTTCTTAAACAAGGAGGGGGGCAAGGGCTCCCGCCTCCTCTGTTGTGAGGCAGTCCTCCTCTGCTCCTTCGCAGTGCACCGGGGCATGACCCTAAGAGCTGTCTACCTCCCGGGCCAAGACAATGTTCTCGATGCCTTTGGCCGCCAATGTTTCCAGACATCGTTGTTGGCTTGCCACATTAATTCTTATATGCTTTATATGGGGTATGCTCCTTAGAGTCATTGTGAAGGATCTTGATGAGTTCTTTGCCATAATTCCTTCCGAGAAGCTGGATGCCTACTAGGCCCTAGTCCAGCATGGTCAAGACTGTTCCAAGTTCATCACCAGAACAGCTTTTGACTTTTTTTACTCTACCAGCAGAGCTGCAGCAGTGGGCACTGGGACCAGAAGGCTGACTTGGTTACAGTCTTCGGATCTGGAACAGTGGGTCCAAGATATGCTAGCAGACATTTCCTGTTGAGGTGAGAACCTCCTTGGTAAAGGTTGGAGGGAGATGGCTGGTGAAATTGAGACTGATGACCTTACCCTGGAGTTTCTCTCTTGTAAGACAGCTGATCCTTCTAGGAAGAAGGCCTCTGTTAAGAAACCCTTTTACCCTAAGAAAAAGAAGTATTAACCCTCTGATCCTGCTTACATGACCTATCATCCTCACCAGGGTCAGCAGAAGGTGAAGGCTCCTCGCCAACCCAAGAGACCCAAGCTGCCTCAGCCTCAACCAGCCTTGCAGCCCCAACCTGGGGCTAACATTTGACTACTTTCTGGAGAACATTGCCATTCTTCCCCTGAAGGAGCTGCAGCCTACTCACATTTATTATTTATTTATTTATATTCTCTTATATACCGCGCTATTCTGCATCAGTGCGGTTTACATTGAACAAACTGAAATTACATTGAACAGGGCATCATAACTTGGAGATAACCCTCCATAGCCCATGTTCCCTGTAAAATAGTTAAGTGGCTTGCCCAAGACCACAAGGAGCACCTGTGGGACTAGAAACCCCAGTCCTTCCAGCCCAAGGTTGCTGTCCTCTAGTGGGATTTGAACCCCCGACCTTCCGGCCTGACGTACCTTGCCCCAACCACTAGGCCACTCCTCCACTCCACTCCACACATAGCGAGCAGTCTGGTCCATTTTGCTCACAGGTGTCCCCTCATAACATCAGAGTCTGGACTCTACAAGATGTCCTCAGAGGCTGTCTGCTACGTTTTGCCAAGTTACCTCCTCCCTTCTTTCCAGGGGAGTATCTTCTCAAACCTTTCCAGCAGGAAGTCACCACCTACTGAGGAATGGTGCAATAAAACTTGTTCCCTGCGGACAGGAAGGACTAGGGTTTTATTCTCATATCCTTTGCATTCTCTCAGGCGAGTCTAACATTGGAGGGTTATTTTACCGCTCACAATATCCGAGCCATGGCCACATCCATAGTCCATTTACATTCTGTCTCCATAGCGAAGATCTGCTGGGCTGCCACATGGTTCTCAATTCACACTTTTGCAGCCCATTACTGCCTGAACAAGAACTCCCGTAAGGACAGTAAGTTTGGCCAAGTCATACTCCGGCACCTCTTTGGACTTAGCTACACCTCCTTCCCTGTGGCCCTCTGTCCATTTAGACTACCACCACTGTCATCTCGATTAGGGTGTACTGGGGGTGCCGAGTCTATTAGATGCCCTGGACTCCCCTTGTTGTTCTTCAGCGCTCTTTCCCCATTTGCAACGGGCTCTACTCCTTGACGTTTTTATGGTAGCCTGGAGCTGGGGAGTCCCATATGTGAAGATTGCATTCTTACTTGTTCCTGGAGATAGCGTAGTTACTCACCTGTTACAGGTGATCTCCAGGAACAGCAGAAATCAGTCTTCACAACCCGTCCTCCTCTCCAAGGAGTTGTTTTTCCTCTGTTATGAACCTTACTGAAGAGAATCCTCTAGAAAGGCATGCACAGCGTGATGCTTCCAAAGGCTTCCTGTTGGAAGCTAGGGAGTGTTCCCGCATGTGCTCCATCAGAGGACGTCACCCATATGTGAAGATTGATTCCTGCTGTTCCCAGAGATCTGCTATAGGTGCGTAACTATGCTGTCTCCAAAACTAAACACAATACTGCAAGTGAGACCTCACCAGCGACCTGTACAGGAACACTAATGTCTCCTTCCTGCTGGTAGTCCTCTCTGTATTCAGCCTAGCATCCTTCTGGATTTGGCCAATGCCTTGTCACATTGCTTCACCACCGTGAGATGATCAGACACTATCACCCAACGTCCCTCTCCATGTTTGTACATACTAGTCTCAATCTGCATTTCTTTACATTAAATCTCAATTGCTAAATATTAGACCGTTCTTCTAACTTGTAGATTTTTTCTCATGTTGTCTGCTCCCTCTGAAATGTACACTCTATTACAAATCTTTGTGTCATCTGCAGAAAGGCAAACCTTTTCTTTTAACCCTTCAGCAATATCACTCACAAAGACATTGAACAGTACCAGTGCAAGGACTGGTTCACTAATCACCCTCCTTTATTCAGAGTGGATTCCATTCACCACTACCCTCTGTAGCCTCTCAGTCAATCAGTTCATGCTCCAGTTCACCACCTTGGGACCCATCCCCAGGTTGCTCTGCTTATTCACACGCCTTCTGTGAGAAACAGCATCAAAGACTTTGCTGAAATAAAAGTAGACCACGTCCATCAGGTGCTCATAACCTAGTTCTCTTATACCCAGTCAAAGAAATCAATCTGATTCATTTGGCTTGATCTTCCCTTAGTAAAGCCATGTTGCCTTGTATCTTACAATCCATTGGAATCTAGAAAAAAACACTATCTTCTTTCAGCAGCATCTCCATTATTTTGCCCACCACCAAGGAAAAGGCTTACCAGCCTGTAGTTTGCCACCGCTTTTCTGTTGCCACATTTGTGAAAAGGACCAAATCAGCCCTTTTCCAGTTCTGCGGTACCTCCCCTCTCTCCAAGTATCTAGTAAATACATCTTTTAAAAGTCCTGCCAAACCCTCCCTGAGCTCCTTCAGTATCCTGGGATGTATCTGATCTGGTCCCAAGACTTTGTCCACTTTGATTTTTGCAGGCTGTTCATAAATATCTTCTTCTGTGAATGGTGTAACATCTACTTCATTCCTCTTATTACTTTTGTGATTTGCGGCCCTTCTCCAGGACTTTCTCTTGTGAACACGGAACAGACGTATTTGATTGGACTCGGCCTTGGCTTTTACCCAAAACCACGCCATGTGTTGATCATTGTTGCTCAAGTTGGCACCCACCTGGACATTCGACAAATTGCCTCCATTAGTGAGCACCAGATCCCTGGTGGGTTCCTTCACCAGTTGCCTGAGCAAAGCTTCTTTCTACTTTCCAGATTGCAGATGGGATGCTTCAATCCACTTCTGTTTAGCAGATCTGCTTTTTCCTTATTACTTTCCAAAAATCGGTCCTCAGTATTTTTAATCCTTGCTATTCCACCTCTGGCCTTCCTCCTCTTCCCAATATACCTGAAAAACTCTTCTCATCACATCTGAAGACATTTTTTCTTGTGTGTGTGCTTTTGCCATTCTGATTTCTCTCTTTGCTTCTTTCAGCTTAATCTGATATTCTTATCTGTGTCCCTCTTTTTATGAGCTTCTGAAAATTGTGAACACTGCCATTTTTGCCTTTATGTTTGCAGTCACTTCTGTGGAAAACCATACTCAACAACCTACTCAACAAGACCAAGAAGAACCCCCAATCAGAACCTTCTAAATATCCATCCGCTCATGACACAGCAAACCAGCAACAGAGCATTCTCCTTATATGCCCCATCAATGTGGAACTCTCTACCAGATAATATAAGATCAGCAAAATCCATCACCAAACTAAAAAAAAACAACTAAAAACCCACCTATTCAGAGAATACTACGGACCTGATGACAAAACATAATCTAGGAGCTAAAATACAACATAGATGGACAGCTAAGCCGAACCAACCATCCCTCCCCATAAAACATAGACCATCTCTACATGTAAATAGTTTGCTCCCCTCACATAATGTATCTCGTATTTATCTCCAAGTTACATTCCCTGTTTAATGTAATATAATTCTTCTCTAATTGTTATGTTTGATGTAAACCGCCTTGGATAGAAAACCTGTTAAATAAAATAAATTAAATAAAATATTTGTTTCCTTGTCCTCTTACTTTTATATATTTTCATTACATATAGATCTGTTGCCCTTGTTATGGCCTCTTTAGCCCACCTCCTTTCCACTTCCCTTATCTCCTCCTACCCTGCCAGCATCTCTTTCAGGTACTTTTCTAATTTGCTGAAGTCTGCATGTTTGAAATCTAAGTTTGCTGTGATTGGACTTGGCCTTGGATTTTACCTCAAACCACACCATGTGGTGATCACTGTTGCTCAAGTGGGCACCCAACTGGACATTCAACATACTGTCTCCATTAATGGGCACCACTACTACTACTATTCAGCATAAAGCGCCACGCACTTAGCGCTGCACAGCTAACCTACAGGAGGTAGCCAACATACAAGACAGTCCCTGCCCGTCAGAGTCATGCTCATTGGAGCTTACAATCTAGTTAAAACAGTACAGAGCATTTACAGTACAGAGCATTAGTTCTGCACAAGGTACGGTGTGGTACAGTTTGGTCTATAGTTTGGTCATAAACGTTGACGGGGATTAGGGTAAAGTTAAGATGAGGATGGATTCAGGATCTGAAATGCAAGGGTGAAGAGGTGGGTCTTCAACCTGGATTTGAAGAGGGCCAGGGAGGATGCCTGGTGCACAGACACAGGCATATGGTGCAGTAAGGTGAAAGGAGCATAGTCGGGAGTTCGCGGTGCGGGTGAGAGGCATTGATAGAAGTAATTTGTTAGTGGAGCGCAAATTTCGAGAGGGGACATAGGAAGAGATAAGAGGTATTGTGGGGCCACAGAGTAAATGCATTTATAGGTCAGCAGGAGTAGCTTGAATTGGATTCGGAATTGGACAGGGAGCCAGTGAAACGACAAGAGGAGTAATGTGGGCATGGCGAGGCTGGCAGAAGATTAGTCGAGCAACATGATTTTGTATGAAGGGGAAGGAGGTGGCTCACGGGAGACCAGTGAGGAGTATGTTGCAGTAATCGAGGCGAGAGGAGATTAAGGAGTGGATAAGCATTTTGGTAGTGTGTTCAGAGAGGAAGGGGCGGATTTTGCTGATGTTGTAGAGAAAGAAGCGGCAGGTCTTCGCTACAAGCTGGATATGAGCGGAGAAGGAGAGAGAGGTGTCACAGATAACCCCTAGATTGCGGGCAGAGGGAACAGGAAGGATAGTAGATCCATCCACATGGATTGAGAGAGGGGGAAGTGGGGGGGAGAAGTTGGGTGGAAAGACAAGGAGTTCAGTTTTGGCCACATTCAGTTTCAATCGGCGATGAGACATCCAGGCAGCAATGTCTGAAAGACAGGCAGAGATCTTGGACTGGGTAGCTGGAGAAATATCAGGCGTAGAGAGGTAGATCTGGGAATCATCGGCATAGGGATGGTGCTGAAAGCCATGGGAGGAGATAAGCGCGCCAAGGCCTTGGGTATAGAGATAAAAGAGGAGGGGGCCCAAGACAGATCCTTGGGGTACACCTACATGGAGCGGGGTAGGGGAGGAGGAGAAGCCACCAGAGCATACACTGAATGAGCGATGGGAGAGGTAGGAGGAGAACCAGGATAGTACGGAGTCCTTGAAGCCAAGCGAGGAGAGGGTGGTGAGAAGAAGGTCGTGGTCAACGGTGTCAAAGGTAGCAGAAAGGTCAAGAAGGATGAGGATAGAATAGAAGCCCTTAGATTTAGCCAGGAACAGGTCATTGGTGACTTTTGTGAGTGCTGTTTCAGTGGAGTGTAGGGGACGGAAGCCGGATTGTAGTGGGTCCAGTAGGGCCTGGGCGGTGAGGAAGTCGAGGCAGCGACGTTGGACTGCTCGTTCTAATAGTTTGGATATGAAGGGAAGGAGGGAGATGGGTCGATAGTTAGAAGGGCATGTGAGATCAAGTGAGGGTTTCTTGAGGAGGGGTGTGACAATAACATGTTTGAAGTCAACGGGGACAGTTGCAGTGGAAAGTGAAAGGTTGGGGATATGAGTGATGGAGGGGACAATGGTGAGGGAGATGGAATGTAGGAGATAGGTGGGGATAGGGTCTGATGAACAGGTGGTGGGTTCCTTCAACAGTTGCGTGAGCAAATCTTCTTTCCAGATTGCAGATGGGATGCTTCAATCCACTTCTGGTAGATTAAAGTCCCCCAGTATCATCACTTCTCCCTTCTTTACCATCTTGGTAATTTTGTTGATCAAGCCTTTGTCCATTTCTTCCGTTTGAATTGGAGGTCTGTAGACTACACCAATGTAGATGTTAGTACCATCTCCTCTTTCCAAATCAATCCTCAGAGCTGCTTCTTTTCCCTAAGTCCCCTGCATTTCAGCTGCTTTAATATTGTTTTCATATTGTCCTTGCTAGACTAGCCCAGACAAATGGGTTGTGTTCCTCAACCAGCAGATTGGTGGAGACAAAAAAAAAATGAAAAGTCCAGGTTTCAGTGACATCACTCCTATGCCTCTATTTGCCCCAGCCACCCTCAGAGGGCCCTTCAATATTTCTCCAGCAGATGGTGGTTGGATTTTCTCCTCTCTGAAGAAAATTCCAAAGATTTTAGAGGAAAAGATTGATCTAAAATGTTAGTTAACGACACATCCATTGTGTCTGACTAGAGCATGACATGGGAGGCTCTATTAGACTGTGGTCTCTTTAGTAGCAATAGGAGGGAAAATTGGTTCAGCTCCATGCTCTTATCATGATAAGAGCCTGTTGAGCAGCCACAAATTGGAAGGATCTGCAAGCGAGCAGCAGCATCACACAACCTCAGTGCCCTTTCCCTCCTCCTGTCACCCCTGCTCTCTCCCGAAGATCGCAGAAAACTTTCAGAGACATCTGCCTGTTAGCCATCTTAAACGCAGTGCTACAAAGCCAGCCAGTGAAACATTTTCAGGGGAGTAGAGCACAGCCCGGCATGGATTCTTTGCCTGGGGCTCTCAGGGGGCTTGACCTCATCATTGTCCTTGTTGGGGGCTCCTGATTCGGTCTTCTTGGGACATAATTTGGCGTGGACTGTTGGAGACTGTTGGCATGGTTGGGAGTTTCCTGCCGTTTTTTGCAAACATTAGTAACGTTTTTACCTATTGTGCCCCTGGTGGTCACGCAGTCCTAATGTGCATTCTACCCAAGTGGCTCCAATGCATGCTCCTTCCTTAGCACTTGTAATTTGCATAATGTAAAAGCGCAATTTACACACACTTGCAGGCCAGTGCAGCCTGTGATAAGGAAGCTTATCATAGTTCAGGAAGGAGCTATAATAGAGGTGAAGTGACTCTGAACAAGCAACCTGTCTGTTCTGGTAGAAATAATAAAACAGAATGTTTCCATAAAAGACTACCAGTCCCAGAATGCACCAGGTTTCCAACAGCCATTAGAAGAGCTGAAGTGGGGAAACGTGTGTTCAATCAGGAGGGCTATGAGGTAATCCCCAAGCACTCATCTCCAAGGGCAGGGCTTGATTCAGCACAGCTGTGCTGTGCTAGGGTGGAGCATTCATCTAAGCAGGATAAAAGAAAAGCTTATTCTACAGAGAATCTTCATCTTGAGCAGAAGCATCTTGATCAGAAGCATCTTGATCAGCCTGAGGATCATCATCAGCAGCAGCAGAAGCCAGAGCTGACGGACAGAGAGAGCAAGAAACACTTTGGAAGAAAGAAGAGAAAAGCATTTGGGAGGTCTAGAGGAGTCCATAGCAGTACGTATACTGGGAGGCATTCCAGAGGCAAGCATACACCATTGGACTGGGGAAAGCCAGAGGAGTGGGGTTGCAGAGCCAGGAATCCCCGGACGGCACCTGTGAGGGAGACGGCTGCACTTGGAAGGGACCCTAAGACCAGTGCAAGAAGGTATGTGAAGAGAGATCCAGTGTCCAGGGATCTTGATTGGAAGGCTGGACATAAGAACTGGACTACATACTGGCCAGGATATTTAGAGAGGAACTCTAACAGCAATGGAAGCTCAGGTATGAACACTGATCTAAGCCCTAGCTCTTCACTGGGAAGACAGCAGGGAAACAAGTATTGTCCTGAGAGTGTTCCATTGAGAAATTCCTCTGTGCCAATCCATGATATTGAACCCATGATAGTTGAAGAAGGGGAAGATGTTATAAATGGGGACTTTGAATACATGGATTGCTCTCTGTCTAAACTTCTGTGGTAATATGCTGTTACAAAATACAACAACCATCACAAAGAAATATAAACTTGTTCTTTAATCTACTCAGAAAAGCTTCTGAGTAGGGTTTGAGCCATGTAATAGAAAGTAAACCAGCCAAGGGGTTTTCAGCTGGTAATTGTTAGCAATTGAGCCTTGCCTAATTGCCTGTGAGCTCTGAAGGGACACTTCTGAGTGTGTGTGAAGATACAAGAAGTTATCCCTGAAAAAGAACAGGTTTTTTTTTCTACTTTGTGGGTTTTGTTTGTTCTTTGAAGCACTGCTAAGGAGATATTAGCAGGAGCCTACAGAAAAGACCTTTCTGTTCCCATCAAGGTCTTTATGCTTTGATTTGATTGCTTAACAAGTTCAGCTGTTGTTATTTTCCTTATTTGTTTTTCTAAGTATAATACTGAAAACAAGTATTCCTTTTTATGTGCTACCAAGTATATCTGTGTTGGGAGAAACAACCCCATAAATAAAATATCTTCTTGGCTTTACACTCGAGCAAGCACAACTAATTTATTGTGAACGGCTGAGTCTGGTATGAATGGACTACATTTCCCACAATCCTTTGCAAGTCATATTAATATTTGCCTTTGCCAAGACTGTGGACATTCTCACCCAGCGCCCCCGTTTACAAGCCTTAGCGCACGCTGTTGTGATAATTGCTCTAACTCTCTATGTCTTCTTCCAGGAAACATTGTTTGACCTGTGACAAGTAAGGTGCCTCATCCGTGGATTCTGGACTCTGCTTTTTCCTGCATGGCAGCTTCTGCATTGTCCCTGGAAGGCCTGCTTTCCCTGTTTCAGCTGGGGAATGCAATTAATCCAACCTTACCTGCCTCTGGACCAGAGGTGATGGATGGCTCTAGAAGTAAGGATATTCAGCGGGCTGGAGGTTTCAGCGATTGTGCTGTGAGTTGCTCATCCTTCTCTAGCGGGTCTGTGTTGGCTGTGCCCCCTGGTGTTGGGGAGTCATGTACAAGAGGAGAGCTTTCAGACTCCAGATTGTCCTCCCCAGAATTCTTTTCCTTTTTTCAACAAGCCTGGTCCTTCTGGCATGGAAATTCAGACCCCGTGGCCTCTGGGTGCCCCTGGGCACAGTCTCGTGTGGTGCAGGCTGAAAGTGGAAGCCATGTTTGATTACCTTTGGCTAAGCGTCCCTGGTGAGGGGTGCCCCCTGGAGATGAGGAACAGTGGAGAGCTATCTAAGATGTTCACTATGACTCTGATTCAGATGGCTTGGTATTGGGTTTTGATGTGGATGAGGAAGTGCTCTTATGCAGAGGCTGGTGTTTTCCACATATTCTGGAAGGAGGAACTGGCAAAGTTGATTGCCAGGATCTCATCCACCCTAAACTTGACAGATGCTTCTGGCATGGAGCAGGAGCCAAAAGTACATATGCTCCTTCAAGGGATGTGAATATCCACTGCTGTCTTCCTATTCAAGGATATGATCTGGTCAGAGTGAGACTCTCCCAACTTCCTAGCTAAAAGGTTAAGGGTGTATAAGAAGATCTGTGCTCTCCCAGAGGAGGAATGCGTTGAGTGGTTTGGCATTCGCAAGATGGATGCGCAGGTCACGATGGTTACCAGATGGACCACCATTCCTGTGGAAGGTGGGTCGACCTTAAAGGATTTTCTAGACTATAAGGTGGACTCCTTGCTGAGGAGCCAGTTCACTGTGGCGGCGGCTGTTCTGCAGCTAACAGTATGTACCAGCCTGACATCTCAAGTCCTACTCTAGTGGATTCAGTCTCTTCCACCGAATGATACTACCCCTCTTTTGGAGTTGGCTATGGCCTTCCTTTCTAATGCCATGTATTACCAGGTACATTTGGTGGCCAGGGATGATGCCCTGACGATGGTGTCATGGCACTGGATTTGGCTCCAGCACTGGGCAGCGGACATATCCTCCAAAACCCGGTTGGGGGAAGCTTCTGTTGTAGCTGATTTGGAGAAGTTGGTGAAGACAAAATCTTACCGCCTTCTGGAAGACAGATCCAAAAGGCCTGTGAAGCAGGCTGGTACCTCTTTCTCATCAGCCTGCATTCTTCCACCAAGGGCACAGTGGCTGAATTCCCAAGGGTCTCGGGGCTGTCATTACTGACCTGGAAAACCTTTCTTCCCCTCTGCTTCTGGGCCTCAGGCTCATTCTCAGTCCTTTCGTGGAGCATGTGGGCCCAGGGACTTGGTCCCCTCAAGAGGAGGACCCTCCCGGGCTGCGCAGTGAAGTCTTGGAGGCCCATTCCCTGGTTCCTCCAGGGGAAATTTCTCCAAATGGGTGAGTTTTGTGAACCTCACTTCTAGGCCCCAGGGTATGTGGAGTATGATGTCAGTCTCAAATTTTCTGCTAATGCTTGGCATAATACTTGCATCGTGCCAAAGACAGCCTCCCTCTGGAGTTCATAAGATGAGTCCTCACATATGGGTACGTCGGTACCGACGGAGCCTGCGCGGGAATGCTCCCCAGCTTCCCAGAATGAAAGCTTTTGGGGCATCCCACAGCGCATGCGCGCTGCCTTCCCGCCTTTCCTAACCAACTCTCCTCAGTTCTTCTTTTCCGTGGAGCCAGCAGGTCGTGTTCCTGTCACCGCTGAAGAAGTTCTTTATTTTAATTTATTTCTTTGGTCACGTGTCTGCCTTCCCCGACGCCGGACCGGTACCGCCGGTCTTTTCTTTTCTTTTCTTTCTAAAAAAAAAATATATATATATACTTTTTCCTCACTTGGTGTATTTTTCTTCTTAGGCCTCCAGGCCCACAAGAAATTTTTCCCTCATGGAAAAACCAGCCTCTGGCTTCAAAAAATGCACTAAGTGTAGCGGTACAATTTCTGTTACAGATACCCATGAATGGTGTCTTAAATGTTTGGGGCCTGAACACTCCATTCCGGATTGCCAGTCCTGCTCTCTAATGTCTAAACGAGGGTTACAGAACCGAGCAGCCAAGCTCCATGTGCTGTTTCCCACGGATGCACTGGCGGTGGCATCGACATCTTCCAGGTCTTCCTCTCCCGATGGGTCTCAGGTAACCAAACATAATCCTAGCAGGTCCTCAAAGAGCAAATCTCCCTCTAAGCATCGAGATGCCTCCGGGCTTGCCCTCGAGGATCCTGCCCCAGCCAAACAACCCCGGCGGGAAGCTCCGGCTTCCAAAGCTCCTCCTATGGGGTTACAGGTTGACATCGATGGCACGGCCTCGACCGATCACCTGTTAGACTGCTCTGGGGTACCGGCACAATCTCCCGGTACCGACATCCAGGCAGTCGTGGCGTCCATGGATCACACTGTTCAATCCATGCAGCAGGCTATAATGGCTTTTATTAAAGCTGCGACGCCGACGGTACCGCAACGAGGTTCGTTGTCGGTACCGGTACCAGCTCCGATACCGGTACCGACTACATCGACATCAGCCAGGATACCGACTCAGGTTCCTTGTCCAGGGCTATTTCTCGGTACCGATCCGGTACCGGGAATGCCCGATGTTGGTACAGATCGATACGCGTATCGATCATTGGAAGGGGACAGACGATACTTCGATTCCTCTGATGATTCTGATTCATCAGATGAGTCTCCTGAAGTATCCATTACCCTTCCTGAGGAGCCTACTTCTCCAAAAAGGAGAATGTCTCCTCCAGAGGATTTGTCCTTTCAAGACTTCATAATAGAAGTGGCTAAAGGACTCTCTATTTCAGTAACCTCTGAAGCAGAGCCTAGAGCAAAAAAATTAGATATTCTAGGATACTCTAAGGCTCCCAGAGAGGCAGTCACCTTGCCAATTCATGAAATTCTTCATGAACATATGATTGACTTATGGGAGACTCCTCTCACCCTTTCTCCTCATTCTCGCAGATTGGACACTATGTACCGTGTCCCTCCTTGTCCTGGATTTCAGAAAACTCAGCTTCCTCACCACTCCATTGTGGTGCAGTCAGCTATGAAAAGGATAAAGAGTACCAAAAGACACTCTTCTGCTCCTCCAGGAAGAGAATGCAGGACCTTGGATGCTTTTGGTAGGAAAATCTTCCAAGCCAGCATGCTTATTGCCAGAATCAACTCATATAGCCTTTATATGGGTATGTTTCTAAAGGAAGTTGCACAAAAGCTGCACAACTATCTCCCTTTTATTCCAGAGGATAGAAGGGATGAATTCCTCCTTTGGCTTAAGCATACTCAAGACATTTCAAAGTTTTCCAACAGGGCAGCCTTTGACTCCTTTGAAGGTGCCAGCAGAGCCTCAGGCATTGCCATAGCTGCTCGCAGAATTGCTTGGCTCCAGGCTTCTGATCTAGAACCCTGGGTTCAGGATGGCTTAGGAAATCTGCCCTGTACAGGTGAAAATCTCTTTGGCAAAGAGTGGCAAATAAAAGCCACTCAAATGGATGCAGAGAATTCTGCTCTGGATAGACTTTCAAAGTCTACCTCCATTCCTGCCAAGAAAAGGACTTTTAAAAAGTCTTTATTCAAAAAGGGCAGGTTTCCTTCCACTTCTGGCCAACAATCTTCTACAGGTCGCTTTACCGCTAAGCGTCAGCAACCTAAGCAGGCCAGGCCTAAGTCTACAGGGGCTGCTGCAACTCAGCAGTCCCAACCTCCTCAGGGTTTTTGACTTGATACTAGAGAACTTAACCTTTCTGGCTCTTCAACAGCCAGAACCTCTCACCATTCCAGGAAGGTTAGCTCATTTTGCTCCCAGATGGGAGCAAATCACATCAGAGCAGTGGACCCTCTCCATCATAAGAGAGGGCTACAAACTTCATTTCTCAGACCTTCCTCCCTACACCATGGTGAGACACTTCAATTCTCCCACATTTCTCCTCGACCTTCTGGATCAGGAGGTGACTACCCTTCTGGCCCAGAGGGCCACAGAAGTTCCTCTTCTTCAACAGGGGTCAGGGTTTTACTCCCCCTATTTTCTCATTCCAAAGAAAACAGGGGGATACAGACCCATTCTAGATCTCAGAGAATTTAACAAATTCCTATGCAAGGAGAAGTTCAAGATGCTTTCTCTAGGCACTCTCCTTCCATACCTGCAGAGTCAGGATTGGCTTTGTTCTCTAGATCTCAAGGATGCGTACACTCATGTCCTCATCCATCCATCTCACAGAAAATTCCTACGTTTTCTGTTCCAGGGAAAACATTACCAATACAGAGTCCTTCCTTTCGGTCTGGCCTCTGCTCCAAGAGTGTTCACCAAATCCATGGCAATAGTTGCTGCATTTCTACGCACTCTGGGAATATTTGTCTTCCCATATCTGGACGACTGGCTCATCCGAGCTCCAACCCAGTCGGAAGCTCAGATCTCCCTGAACCGCACCAGGCGCATTCTGCAATGCCTGGGACTTGTGGTAAACCTCCCAAAGTCCCAGCTCACCCCTACTCAGTCCCTGGAATTCATAGGGGCCTGGTTGGACACCACTTCTGCAAGGGCCTACCTTCCTCAGGCCCGTTGTCAACGTCTAGTGCAGTTAGCCTCCCAGATTCAGTCAAAGAGCCACTTAACTGCCAGGGAGATGCTACAGCTGCTAGGCCATATGGCTTCCACAGTACATGTGGTACCCTATGCTCGCCTACACATGAGAGCAGCTCAATGGACTTTGTCCACCCAGTGGACTCAAGCTTCAGGAGCTCTCTCAGACCAAATAGCAACCTCCAAACGTCTCTTTTGGTCTCTCCAATGGTGGATGTCCACTCAAAATCTGTTGCTGGGGTCCCCCTTCCAACCTTTGTTGCCCCAGGCAACCCTCACAACAGATGCCTCCCAAACAGGTTGGGGAGCTCATCTACAAGACCTCTCCACCCAAGGCACTTGGTCCCCACAGGAGACCTCTCTTCATATCAACCACTTGGAACTTTGAGCAGTATTCCTAGCTCTCAAGGTCTTTCATACCCTCCTCAGCTACAAGACAGTCCTCATTCATACGGAAAATCAAGTAGCCATGTTTTACATAAACAAGCAAGGAGGAACTGGCTCTCTGTCACTTTGCAATGAAGCTCTAAGATTATGGGCCTTTGCCAGAGAGCATCAAATCCATCTCCTGGCAGTATACCTCCCAGGAATCCAAAACTCTTGGGCAGACAGACTCAGTCGAGTTCTGCTTCCACATGAATGGTCCCTGCACATGGATCAGGTACTCAGAATCTTCCAGGAATGGGGAACCCCGGACATAGACCTCTTTGCAAGTCCGTGGAATGCCAAACTTCCCCGGTTCTGTTCCAGAATTCCGTGTCAGGGAGCTCAGGCCAAGGATGCCTTCCTCCTTCATTGGGGTCAGGGCTTCCTGTATGCCTTTCCACCCATTCCTTTGATTCCCAAGACTCTGTTCAAACTCCAGAGGGATCAAGGATCCATGATCCTCATAGCTCCACGCTGGCCACGCCAAGTGTGGTACCCTCTACTTCTGCATCTCTCCCAAGCCCCCTCCCTGGACTTGGGAGCTGCGCCAGATCTTCTGTCCCAGGAGGAAGGGACTTTGTGGCATCCAAATCCCAAGTCCCTTCACCTCAGAGCTTGGTTACTGAAAGCCTAGACCTTCAAGACTTCAATCTTTCTCAGCAAGTGAAGGATATCCTCCATGCTTCCAGAAAACCTTCCACTAGGCGTTCCTATGCGTTTAAGTGGAAAAGATTTTCCATTTGGTGTGCTCAAAAGGGTCTTGACCCTCTGGCACATCCTGTGAATTCTCTATTAGAATATCTCCTGCATCTCTCCAATGCAGGCCTTAAAACGAATTCAGTAAGGGTCCATTTGAGTGCTATTGCAGCATCCCTTAAGCCTCTCAATGGACAACCTATTTCCTGTCATCCTCTTATTGCAAGATTCATGAGAGGCCTAACTTTAACTAAACCTCCCATTCGACCTCCTCCGGTGGCATGGGACTTAAACTTGGTTCTTGGTCAGCTTATGAAGCCACCTTTTGAACCCTTAGCCACTACCTCCTTGAAATTTCTTTCCTGCAAGGTTATTTTCCTTATTGCAGTCACTTCTGCTCGCCGCATCAGTGAACTGCAGGCCTTAGTGGCTAATCCACCTTATACAAGGTTCCATCATGATAAGGTAGTCCTTAGGACAAATCCTCACTTTATGCCTAAAGTGGTCTCACCTTTTCATCTTAATCAAGAGGTATATTTACCTGTCTTTTTTCCAGCTCCTCATGCATCCAGTGCAGAGAGGAACCTTCATACTCTAGATTGTAAAAGTGCTCTTGCTTTTTACTTACACAGGACACAGCAACATAGAAAGTCTTCCCAGCTTTTTGTTGCTTTTGATCCTTCTCATTTAGGACTTCCAGTCTCTAAAAGAACACTGTCCAATTGGATTGCTCAGTGTATTTCTTTTGTTTACCAGAGTAAGAACCTTTCTCTGGAGGGCCATGTCACAGCTCACAATGTGAGGGCCCTGGCCGCCTCTATGGCTCATCTTCATTCTGTGTCCATCGACCAGATCTGTCGAGCAGCCACCTGGGCCTCGGTTCATACCTTCACAGCCCATTACTGTTTGGACAAGGACTCCCGCCGGGATGCCTTGTTTGGTCAGGCTGTCCTCAGACACCTGTTCCATTCTTGAACAACTCCTGCCCTCCTTCCCTTAATGGATGCCTGAGATCCATAGGAAGATGAGGAACTCTTCAGGGTCTCATACCCTTGGGGATCTCCCAGGCATCTTAGCTAGGGAGTCCCCATATGTGAGGACTCATTCCTGCTTGTTCCTGGAGATAGCACAGTTACTTACCTGTAACAGGTGATCTCTGGGAACAGCAGGAATTAGTCCTCACAACCCTCCCACCTCCCCTAGGAGTTGTATCTCTCTCTATATTTCCTTTCCTCTCTCTCTCTTTTGTCTCAGCTTTAAACTTGAACTGAGGAGAGTTGGTTAGGAAAGGCGGGAAGGCAGCACGCATGCACTGTGGGATGCCCCAAAAGCTTTCATTCTGGGAAGCTGGGGAGCATTCTCACGCAGGCTCCGTCGGTATCGACGTACCCATATGTGAGGACTAATTCCTGCTGTTCCCAGAGATCACCTGTTACAGGTAAGTAACTGTGCTTTATCAAGGTGTGCTTGGACATTCCTTTTAATTAGGCCTGTGGCACCCAACATGATGGGAAATAACTCGGTATCTTTCTGCCACATTTTCTTGGTTTCTGCATTTCTTGGTATTTGAAGATTTTCTGCCTCTCAAGGCAATTCAGAGTAGTCGTTTGGAAATGACACCTTTATAATCAAAGCTATTCTGGTATTTTTCTCTTTTACCACTATATCCAGCTTTTTATTGGTTGGAACGGGAATATTCCAGGCGACATAACCTTCATGCTCTGTAATTATTTTAGGGTCATGTTCCCGTGCTTTTCAAGCACAATAATGTTGTAGTGCTTACAGAGTTTCCTTGGATAAGGCGGGCTACTTTATTGTGCTTTTCTGTACAGAAATTTTCTGCTATCAGAACTTCACAGCCAGCTGTGAGGTGAGTCACTGTTTCCAAGTCTTTCCCACCGAACTAATATATTTCTGTTTTGCCAGTTTTTTCATCTAGAAATAAAGAGATCCTGGATTCTCTACAGGGAGAACTATTCAAGCAATTGATAACAGACCCCACACGTGAAGAGGCCATACTGGACTTGGTGCTTACCAATGGTGAAAGTGTTTCTGATGTTATAGTAGGAGATCATTTTGCATCCAGTGATCACCAGATGGTGTGGTTTAATATTAGGACTAGGGCTGTTAGAATACATTCAAAGGTGAGGATCTTAGACTTTAGGAAGATCAACTTTGCCAAGATGGGCGAATACCTCAGGGAGTCGTTAGCGAGATGGGAACAGCTGGTGGATGTAGAAAAACAGTGGACAAAACTGAAAGGGGATATTTTAAGGGCAACCAACCTTTTTGTTAAAATGGTAAATAAAGGAAAAGGAGACAGCTATGGCTTTTGAAAGAGGTAGCTGAAAAAGTGAAAAAAAAAAGAGGGAGGCCTTCACGAAATACAAGAGATCACAGAGAGAGGAAGACAAGCATCTATATTTGGAAAAACTTAGAGAAGCTAGCAAAGTAGTCAGGAAAGCAAAGATTCAAAAAGAGGAGGAAATAGTCAATGCAATAAAATGGGGGGATAATACATTTTTCAGATATGTTAGTGAGAAGAGGAAGGGCAAAAGTGGTATTGTCAGATTCAAGGGTGAAGGGGAGGAATATGTAGAAGCTGATGAGGATAAAGCAGAATTGCTTAACAAATATTTCTGTTCTGTGTTTACAGATGAAGAACCAGGAGCAGGACCTCAGAAAACACCCACAAACAGGAAAAGAAGCGAGGGACATCTTGAACAATTTTCAGAAGACTGTGTTCATGAGAAACTAGCTCAACTTAAAGTAGACAAATCGATGGGACCAGATGGGATACACCCGAGAATACTGAGGGAACTTGGGGACGTTCTACCAGCTCCACTGACTGACCTTTTTAATGCCTCGTTGGAGTCGGGAGTGGTGCAAAAGGACTGGAGAGAGGCTCATGTCGTGCCTTTACACAAAAGCGGAAGTAAGGATGTGGTTGAAAACTACAGGCCAGTTAGTTTAACTTCGGTGGTGAGTAAATTATTGGAAACGCTGCTGAAAGAGAAAATAGTGAGGTTTCTGGAGTCCAGCGGATTACAGGATCCGAGGCAGCATGGATTCAGCAGAGGCAGGTCTTGTCAGACAAATCTGATTGATTTCTTTGACTGGGTGACCAGGGAGTTGAACCGAGGGAGAGCCCTAGATGTGGTGTATTTAGATTTCAATAAAGCCTTTGACACTGTTCCTCACAGGTGACTTATAAACAAACTGAGCACCCTAGGGATGGACCCTAAAGTTACTGCTTGGGTTAGAAATTGGTTGGGTGGGAGGCGACAAAGAGTGCATGTAAATGGTGCTCACTCTGAGGAGAAGGATGTTACCAGTGGTGTGCCCCAGGGATCTGTCCTTGGTCTGATTCTTTTTAACAACTTTGTTAGTGATATAGCGGAAGAGCTGTCAGGGTAAGGTTTGCCTTTTTGCAGATGATACCAAAATCTGCAAGTGTAGACACCCAGGAAGGTGTAGATAACATGAGGAGGGATCTAGCTAAGCTTGAAGAATGGTCTAGAATCTGGCAGCTGGGATTTAATGTTAAAAAATGTAAGGTCATGCATTTCGGCTGCAGAAATCCAAGGGAGCAATATAGTATAGGGGGTGAAGTACTTTTGTCCAAGGAAGAAGAGCGGGACCTGGGCATGGTTGTGTCTGATGATCTTAAGGTAGCTAAACAGGTAGAAAAGGCGATGGCAAAAGCTAGAAGGATGCTTGGGTGCATATGGCGAGGAATGGCTAGCAGAAAAAAGGAGGTGATAGTGCCTCTGTATAAGTCTTTGGTGTGACCTCATTTGGAGTATAGTGTGCAGTTTTGGAGACCGCACCTTCAAAAGGATGTGAACAGGATGGAGTCGGTGCAGAGGGTGGCTACTAAAATGGTTAGTGGTCTTCATTATAAAGCATATGAGGACAAAGATCTTAATATGTACACCTTAGAGGAAAGGCAGGATAGAGGTGATATGATCGAGATGTTTAAATACCTCCGTGGCATAAATGTTCAAGGGGAGAGCCTCTTTCAATTGAAAGTAAGTTCTGCTACGAGGGGACATGGGATGAGGGTGAAGTGATTTGCGGAAATATTTCTTTACGGAAAGAGTGGTGGATCCATGGAATAGTCTCCCAGTGGAGGTGGTAGAGATGAGGACAGTAACTGAATTTAAAAAAGCATCGGACAAACACAGAGGATCTCTAAAGTAAAAAAGTGGACTGTTGTAGTTGTTGATATGGAAGGACAGACTAGATAGGCCATGTGTTCTTTTTCTGTCATCATATTTTTATGTTACTATGTTTCTATATTTCTAATGCTCGCTGTAAACCGTCTCATCTGTAAGCCGCTGCCCTGGGCTGCAGCTATCACCCTCTCATCCTTGAGTTTCAGTTCACCTCTCCTTAACCATTCACATGTCCGATCTTGATCGACAAAGGGTTCTTGAAGTAATACTCTGTATTTCCCACTGTATTTGTGCATTTGCCACTTGTTTTTCCTTGTCTGTTGATCTAATTCCTTGAAAAGGATTTTTTTCTTGTTTTGCAAATTCTGTTACTTCCTTCCCTGTGTATGCTTGTGGATTCTCACTCATTTCTTCTAGTCATCAGAATGCTTTTCTAAGTTTGAAGATGGAGACAGATTCAGGATTTTTACTTTCATATTTGAGCATTGTTTGCGCATTTGGATCCGATGACGCAGTTAGATAAGTCTGGAGGCCTATGATAGGAGCTCTGTATGTATAATCAATCTCTATGAGGCCTAGCCCTTCTTCAGCTTTAGGGATTTACAGTCTTGACATACCCTTCATGGGCAAGTAGGAGTTTTCTTGTTCACACATCCAGTTTTTCAAGATCTTTAAGAGGCCAGTCCACAACCCTAAAGCTGTATGAAAGTACAGGAATTGCCAGCTGATTGATGGCTTGTATCTTATTCCGTGATGTTAAAGCACTTTTCAGGCTTTGCCTTTTCTTTCAGGAATGGGCCAAGGTTATCAAGGATTGCTATGTGCTGGACACCATTCAGTTTGGCTATGTCCTGGAATGCAAAGAGCCGATTCATAGAAACATGATGACAGAAAAAGACCACATGGCCTATCTAGTCTGTCCTTCCATAACAACAACTACAACAGTCCACTTTTTACCTTTAGAGATCCTCTGTGTTGGTCCCATGCTTTTTTGAATTCAGTTACTGTCCTCATCTCTACCACCTCCACGGATCCACTACTCTTTCTGTAAAGAAATATTTCCGCATATCACTCCTGAATCTATCTCCCTTCACCCTCATGCCATGTCCCTTCGTAGCAGAACTTGCTTTCAATTGAAAGAGGCTCTCTCCCTGAACATTTATGCCACAGAGGTATTTAAACATCTCAATCATATCACCTCTATCCCGCCTTTCCTCTAAGGTGTACATATTAAGATCCTTAAGTCTGTCCTCATATGCTTTATAATGAAGCCCATTAATCATTTTAGTAGCAACCCTCTGCACCGACTCTATCCTGTTCACATCCTTTTGAAGGTGTGGTCTCCAGAATTGCACACCATACTCCAAATGAGGTCGCACCAAAGACTTATACAGAGGCATTATCACCTCCTTTTTTCTGCTAGCCATTCCTCTCCGTATGCACCCAAGCATCCTTCTAGCTTTTGCCGTCGCCTTTTCTACCTGTTTAGCTACTTTAAGATCATCAGACACAACCACGCCTAGGTCCCGCTCTTCTTTAGTGGACAAAAGTACTTCACCTCCTATACTGTATTGCTCCCTTGGATTGCTGCAGCCCAAATGCATGACCTTACATTTTTTAACATTAAATCCCAGCTGCCAAATTCTAGACCATTCTTCAAGCTTAGCTAGATCCCTCCTCATGTTATCTACACCTTCCTGGGTGTCTACTCTATTGCAGATTTTGGTATCATACGCAAAGAGGCAAACCTTACCCGACAGCCCTTCCGCTATATCACTAGCAAAGATGTTAAAAAGAATCGGACCAAGGACAGATCCCTGGGGCACACCACTGGTAACATCCTTCTCCTCAGAGTGAGCTCCATTTACTTGTACTCTTTGTCGCCTCCCACCCAACCAATTTCTAACCCAAGCAGTAACTTTAGCGTCCATCCCTAGGGTGCTCAGTTTGTTTATAGGTCGCTTGTGAGGAACAGTGTCAAAGGCTTTACTGAAATCTAAATACACCACATCTAGAGCTCTCCCTTGGTCCAACTCCCTGGTCACCCAGTCAAAGAAATCAATCAGATTTGTCTGACAAGACCTGCCTCTGGTGAATCCATGCTGCCTCGGATCCTGTAATCCACTGGACTCCAGAAACCTCACTATTTTCTCTTTCAGCAGCGTTTCCAATAATTTACTCACCACCGAAGTTAAACTAACCGGCCTGTAGTTTTCAACCACATCCTTACTTCCGCTTTTGTGTAAAGGCACCACATGAGCCTCTCTCCAGTCCTTTGGCACCACTCCCGACTCCAACGAGGCATTGAAAAGGTCATTCAGTGGAGTTGCTAGAACGTCCCCAAGTTCCCTCAGTATTCCGATGCTTTTGTCATTTCCCCTTGTGGGTCTGCATCTTGGACAAGTTGCTATGCCTGAAGACGGTGGTGCTCATCCCCCCG
This sequence comes from Ichthyophis bannanicus, assembly GCA_033557465.1. NCBI lineage: Eukaryota > Metazoa > Chordata > Amphibia > Gymnophiona > Ichthyophiidae > Ichthyophis > Ichthyophis bannanicus. Next base: position 255,407,180 of record CM066044.1, read on the forward strand.
GACAAGCGGGGCAAGAGCAGATACTCCATCTACTTCATGGTGCCAAAAAAAGGACTGTTCCTTCCGGACCCAAGGGGGTCAACGAGCACTTGCTTGTCCTGAGTTTCCAGATGAAACCTTGTGCCCCATGATTCAAGCAGTGCACCGAGGGGAGTTCTTGGATCTGGCCAAGGCGTATTTTCATATCCCGATCCAGGCAGATGAGCAGAAGTACAGTATCTGCGTTTTGCCGTGCTTGACTCTCACTATCAAATCGTCACCCTCCCTTTTGAGCTATCCACCCCCAAAGATGTTTTCCGAGGCCATGGTGGTGGTGACTGCCAGGGGATCTGTGTCCATCCCTATCTGGATGACAGGCTCATCTGAGCCTGTTCCTTTCAGAAGTGTCTCTGATGTAGTCTCGATTAGTGTCCTTTTTGGAGAGCCTCAGCAGGGTGATCAATCAGGGAAAGAGCTAGCTGTTGCCTTCCTAGTCTCTGGAGTTTCTGGGAACATATTTTGACACTTAAGTGGGCAGAGTTTTCCTACCAGAGGAAAACGTCAAAAAACTGTTGGATTGCCTGGCACTGGGATTATCTTCAGCTCCTCAGATTGATGGCGGCGACTATAGAGATGGTGCATTGTTGCATGCTCACATTTATTTATTTATTTACATTCTCTAATATACCACGCTATTCTGCATCAGTGCGGTTTACATTGAACAAACTGAAATTACATTGAACAGGGCATTATAACTTGGAGATAACTATTTTATAGGGAACATGGGCTATGGAGGGTTAAGTGGCTTGCCCAAGACCACAAGGAGCACCTGTGGGACTAGAAACCCCAGTCCTTCCAGCCGAATGTTGCTGTCCTCTAGTGGGATCTGAACCCCCGACCTTCCGGCCTGAAGTACCTTGCCCCAACCACTAGGCCACTCCTCCACTCCACACATGGGACAGCTTCTGCAGTCTTTGTTGACTCTGTGGTCCCCGAGTTCTCAGGAGCTCATGCAGGCTTCCTCTCCCATTGATGGTGAAGGCCAGCCTGTGGTGATGGCAGTAGCCCTGTCATTTGAGGAAGGGCATACCACTGGATGATTTCTTCTGGATCCTGCTGATGACATATGCCAGGATGTCGGGCTAGGGAGTCTATTGCCAAGACCTTAAGGCCCAGGGCCATTGGAACTTCAGGGAAGCAGTGTAGCCTATCAATCACCTCGAGGCAAGGCCATCAGGTTGGCTGTTCTGTGTTTCCAGCCCCTGGTTGAGGGCTGGGCGGTTTGAGTGTTTTCAAACAACGCCATGGCGGTGGCTTATGTCAATTGGCAAGGTGGCACGAGGAACGCCGGGGTAGCTCTGGAGATGGCTCTCCTGTTTGGCTGGTCAGAGAAGAAACTCCTAGCCTTGTTGGCCCAGCACATTGCTGGAGTGCACAATATGGAATCAGACTTCCTCAGCCGGCATTTTCAGGATCCTGGAGAGTGGGAGTTGAGTCAGGAGGCATTTCAGTTGATATTTTGCCATTGGGGTCACCCCGAAATAGATCTGATGGCATCCCGCTTCAGTGCAGTTTGCTGCTTCTTTATTTGCCACACAGAGATGGGGTCCAAGGGCGTCAATGCCCTGACCGAGCCTTGGCCAAGTCAACAACTGCTGTACATGTTTTCTTCTGTGACACCTGGTGGGACGTGTGATTATAGAACGCCACCCAGACAGGATTGTTCTAGCGATGCTGGAATGGTTCGGAGACCTGATGCAGCTCCTACAGGCGCCTCTTCTTCTGTTGCCTGTCTTGTGATCTATTGTGGCAGGGACCAATCGTCCTGGAGGATTTGTCTCCCTTCTCACGGCATGGTTCTTGAAAGGAGATGGCTAGTGCGTAAGGGCTATTCTCCAGCAGTGGTCTCTACTCTGCTCGGTGCCTAGAGAGGTCTACCAAGCTAGCATACGTATGGATATGGTGCCTTTTTGAGCATTGGTGCAACATGCAGCAGTTGACTTCTGAGGCTGCCAAGGTGTCCTCCGTGTTGGCATTTCTACAGGATGGTCTAGAGAAGGAGTTTTCCCTTAGCTCCCTGAAAGTTCAGATGGAAGTTCTGGCCTGTTTCCAGGGTCCAGTGGCAGGAAAATTTCTGGCCTTGCACACAGACATCTCACGCTTTCTCCAGGGGGTTTGGCATCTGCGTTCTTCCCTCCCCCTCCGGTCTGTGATCTTTTTTTGAAATCTGTGTGTGGTACTCAGGGCCCTGATGGCAGTGCCCTTTGAGCTGTTGAAACGCGCTGCCTTAAAGGATTTGACACTCAAGACGGTCTTCTTGGTTGTGATTTGTTGCGCAAGGTGGATTTCTGAGCTGCAGACTCTGTCTTGCCGAGATTCTTATCTGTTCTTTTCGAAGGAGACCATTTCCATTTGGTCTGTGCCTTTCTTCTTGCCTAAGATGCTTTCACCCTTTCATGTGAACCAGGTGGTTTTCCCTGCTCTCCTTCCTGAAGGAGCGGTGTCAGAAAACAGATAAGGATCTTCGCCTGTTGGATGTCTGGAGGGCACTCCTCTGGTACTTGAAGATTACAAATTCCTTTCGTAAGTCTGACCATCTTTTTGTGCTCTTTGCTGGCCCATACTAGGGTGAAGCGGCGGCCAAGTCGACTTTAGGGCACTGGATTAAGGAGGCCATTGCCTCAACATATCCGTTGCAGAAGTGGCCAGTTCCGGAGGGTATGCGCACCCATTCTACCCGCCAGAACTGGCAGAGCGGAGCTTGGTAACCCTTGCAGACTTTTGTCAGGCAGCAACATGGACATCACTTTACACTTTTGTCAAGCATTACCGCTTGGATGTTCACATGCGGGTGGACATAGCCCTTGGCTCAAGGATTTTGCGAGCTGTCTTCTTCTTGCCCAGTAATATTGTAGCTTTGGTACATCCCACATGTCGGAACTGATCTAGCAGGACGATATAGATGGTAACATCTTACTTACTAGTTAATGTCCTTTCCTTGAGTCCTGCTAGACCAGTCCAGGGCCTGCCTCTGAAACTGTATTTGTTCTGTTCTTCTGTGGCAGTACCCTTGAGTCCACAATGATTTTTATACTTAGCTCTGCAGGTTCATCATCTTCTGACAGCTTTTTGTTTATGCTTTCCGGTATATAGTTCTCTACTGTCTATTACTCATTGTTGCCCACAATTGAGGTTGTGTGAGGCTTGCCATGTTTCTCCCATATGCTTTGGGACGAATGCTGAATGGACCTCTGGTGGCTGAGACGAATAGAGGCATAGGAGTGATGTCATCAAAACCTAGGCTTTTCATTGGTTTTTTATCTCCACCAATCTGCTGGTAGGAGAACACAGCCCACTTGTCTGGACTTGTGTAGCAGGACTCAAGGAAAGGACATTAACTGATAAGTAAAATGTCACCTTCTGACTACTCCTCCTCCTTTCATGCCCCCTCTTTCCTTCCTAGATTATATCCAGATAAGACAATATCGCATTCCTGAGACCCATTAAACCATGTTTCCATAATGGTACAGTGTCCAAGTTCATTTTGACCATCAGGGCATCCAGGTCAGGAACTTTGTTGCCTAAACTGTGAGCATTTATACTCCTTGCCTTCCAGTAGGTTTTGTTAAGCTTGCTTCTGTTTTGTATTGATTTTATTCCCGAATCCTCTTCTCCTTTGTTATTGTTATTGATACATGAGTTAAGATGAGGTCTTTCTCTTTTTACTATTACTGTAATGCTTATGCTGGGGGCAACATTTTGAACTTGTTTTCCATCCGTCATCCGCTTTCTCTAGTTTAAATGCCTGTCTACATATTGTTCAGCATTCAATTGGATAGGAATTGAGAGGAATGGGGTAAAACCACCATACCACCTTCCCTCTCTCTCTCATCTCGTTAAGAACATAATAATTGCCATTGGTTTATTTTTGCAATGATTTTATGTATGTTTCTTTTGTAAACTGTCTAGGATGGTACGTATCATGGGCTATGAATGCTTTAAATAAAGAAAAATAGTGGGGTCAGACCAAAGGTCCATCAAACCCAATATCTTGTTTCCAACAGTGACAAATATAGGTCACAAGTACTTGGCAGTTCCCAAAAAACAGCAAGATTCCATGTTACTCACCCACAGGGATAAAGAGTGACTTTCTCCCTAGTCTATCTTAATAATGGTGTATAGACTTTTCTTCCAGGAATTGTCCAAACCTTTTTTAAACACAGCTATCCTCCAGCAATGAATGCTAGAATTTAACTATACATAGAGTGAAAAAACACTTGTTACTACTTGTTTTAAATCTACTATTTAGTAACTTTAGTACATATCTCGTTAGTTAGTTTACTTTTTCAAGAAGTACATCTATTGCTTTTACTTGTTTGACTTCACTCTGGATTTTATAAATCTCTGTCACATCTCACCTCAACCGTTTCTTCTCCAAGCTGAAGAGACCTAACATCTTTAGCCTTTCCTTATAGGAGAGTGGTTCCATCCTCTTTATCATTTTCGTCACTCTTCTCTGTACCTTATCTAATTCTGCTATATCTTTTTTGAGATGTGGTGATCAAAACTGCACACAATACTCAAGGTGCGGTTGCACCATAGAACAATACAGAGGCATTAAGATATTCTTTGGGGTTTTTTCTTTCCTAATAATTCCTAACATTGTTTGCTTTTTTTGGTGCTGCTTCAACGGATTGTCTACTATTCATACAACGATACCCAGATCCTTTTCCTGAGCAGTGACTTCTAATTTGCAACCTAACATCATGTAGATATAATTAGGTTTATTCTTCCCTATGTGCATCACTTTCTAGTTGTCCACATTTGCCATTCGGATGCTCAGTTTCCCAGTCTTGCAAGATCCTCCTGCAATATATCATAATCCTCATGTGATTTATCAGCTTTGAATAATTTGGTGTCATGTGCTAATTTTCTGTTTTTTCACCACTTCCTAACCGACAACAGGATGTTGCCTCCTGTCCCATGGCTTTTCAGTTTCCTCAGGAGTCTCATGAGGGACTTTGTCAAACACTTTCTGAAAATCCAGATGCATTGTATCAACTGGCTCATCTTTGTCATGCTTTCAAAAAAATGTAGCACATTGGTGAGGCACAACTTTTCATAACTAAATCCATGTTGGCTTTGTCCCATTAAACAATGACTGTGTTCTGTAATTTTGTTCTTTGTAATAGATTTTACCATTTTGTTTGGCACTGACATTAGGTTCACAGGTCTGTAGTTTCCCAAATCACCCTTGGAATCCTTTTTAAAAGCTGATGTTACATTTGCCATCCTCCAATCTTTCCGTTTTGTAGAAATTTTAATGATAGTTTGCAGATCTTATATTAACTAAAAAAATGAAATTATAAATTATTATTTTAGCATGGTAAATACTATCCAGTCCAGGTGATTTGTTGCTTTTTAATTTGTCAGTTTGCATTATTAAATCGTCCAAGTTCAATGATATTTGTTTCCTTCCTTCCATCTTGTCCCTCACCTTCATTTCTTCTCTTGCCCCTCTCCTTTCTATCCTGCAAACGAAGTGGGACTTTGGCATCCACTGGCATTCTCAGCAGGGAATGGAGATGGTGGGTCTCGAGCACTAGAGGTGGGGTTCACTGGAGTTCCCCTGCCCAGGTTTTCTCCTTCTACACACATACTATCCTTTTCTCTCCTCTTTCCAAAGCTACAAATAAATAAAAATATGTCTACCTCCACGCATCTGTCTGCTCTGTCTTCCAGCCCAGACCATGTGGGTCAACTTTGATGCAGTTTTGATTTTTTTTTTTGGGGGGGGGGGGCTCTTGCAGGCCAATTAAGTACCTAGAAAGTTTGGGGGAGGAATGATTATCCCTCTTGTGTTCCCCCCCAAATTCTGCATATGAACAGTATCTACATATTATGCATCTTAACACTAGAAGCCCCAAATTGCGTCAATTGACACAAATGCATCTTCTAGGTTGTATACCAGCGCCACTGCTAGAACCATGTCAGTCATGTTCCATGACTTTGTTAGCAAGGTCAAGATGTTCAAATATGTGCATCGAAAATTAATGGCAGATGCACCACCAAGCGGGAAAATGAATTTAAACCTAGAAGCCCCAAAGTATGTCAATTGAGCACTCAATTGTCTTGGATGCGTCAATTGACGTACTTTGGGGCTTCTAGGTATAAATTCATGTTCCCACTAGGTGGCGCATCTCAATCACTGTTTACAATTTTATTCCGACATTACAAACAATAAACACACGATGACGTCATAAACCCGCTGCAACTAGCAATGAATGCAGCCGCCAGAATTTTGCAAGGGGCATCAAGGAAGGAACATATAACACCAATCCTAAAAAACCTTCATTGGCTTCCAGTCCAAAGCAGGATCGCTTTCAAAGCCATAAACAAATGTTCCTCTACATCAGTCATAGACCTCATTCAGCCTACACCCCCCAACAGAGTTAGAAGGTCAGCCGCTATCAATACTTTGATCCTCCCTAGGCAGATCACAAAATGCTCAGAAGCAACCAGGTCAAGAGCCTTCTCGCTTTATGCCCCTACCTGCTGGAACACCCTACCATCCCCTATCAGGTCCATCAAGGACATCTCCCAATTTAGGAAAGCACTTAAACACCACTTGTTCCTACAGTACTACATGGATCAGGGACACCTTCCACATCAAGCCACGCACGATGACCTATGCAGACAACTCTCGAAAAACCACCACGTAATATTGAATCCAAGCCCGCCAGACCCTGAGCCCCCTGACAAGTAACAACACAGTCTACCCAATGTCATCAAGATCGCAGATGAGCCAATTTGTATTTAGTTGAGTTATTCCATGACATATGCTGTTAATCTACTTGTATATAGTTACCCTGTTAAAACCTGTTTATCCCCATGTTTCATTGTAAGTTCAATGCAGTTCAGACCTCCTGCACTGCACAGTTAGTTTACTTGTATACAGTTACCCTATTAAAACCATGTTTTATTGTAAGTTCAGTGCAGAGCTCCTGCACTGTTCAGTTTTGTTCGATGTAAACCACACTGATCCCAAAGAGCGCGGTATATAAGAAAGTTAAATAAATAAATACTGCACATATTTAACAAATAAGTAACTTCACATTAATTCACATCTGTATTTCATGCTAAACGCAGTTGTCGTGATAATGCGTCAATTGACGCACTTTGGGGTTTCTAGGTAAAATTCCTTTTGGGGCTTCTAGTGTTAAGAGCACATGAAAAGTGTGAACTGGATTTCCGGGAGGAGATTATACACAAGATATAATATTATAAGGCTAATTTTCCTATAGGCTAACAATAAGAATTATTCTTTAAAACTAGGTTTATTCATCCTATTTCTGGTAACTTGCTGCCATTCCTTGCAAGGATGGTATTGATATTTTACTAGAATGGGGCAATTACAATTTTAATTTGCCAACAAAGTATATTTAAATGAGCAGTGTAACAGTACACCCAACTAAAGGTTTATAAAACATTGCTGATTGTGGAAACATTTGGGGGGGGGGGGGGTTGCCAACTTCCTCTTCCTCCAGCACCACAATGCCACAGAAACTACACAATCCAAGGAGGATGTAAAAATTACAAAGGGCTTGAGATAAGGGAATAACTGAAGACATTAAACATAACATCTTCCTCTGTGTCCCTGACCAAGTCATGCAAGAAGAGAAAGCATTACTGAAGTGTTTGTTAATGCAGAGGTGTAGTCAAGAGTAGATATCCAGCATAAAGCTACCCAGTTACATAATGGAAGATTCCAGAGGCGTGCCATGGGCAGCTTAAAACTCTAAGCAGATCGAGCCAATATTTAGCGTTATCCAGTTAAAGTTAGCTCTGGTTGACAAAATCACTGTTCTAAGGTTAATCGGAAAAAGCAACCGACTTAACATTAATAATTTTCAAAGCCACAGACTCAACCAGATAAGTCTTTGACTATCCAGTTAATGATACCCAAATAACGCATCTGGTTGTCTTTTAACCAGACAGCCTGCTGCTGAATACCAACACCTATGCATTACCAAACATGTGATTCAAAAATTTACACTGTCTGAACAGTGCAATATCAAACATGTTGACCCGAGAATGAACAGTGGCTATACAACCTGTGTGCTATCAAAGATGTGATCTCGGAATGAAAAATATTAGTAGAACCAGTGAATTGTCAAACATGTATACCTAGAATAAATCTCTAGAACGTATCCATTGTCAAACACTTTAGCATGAGTGCCCAGAGTTCATCTCATTTATGTTTCCCTGCTGTTGTGGGGGAGTGGGACTGGAGGGCAGCTGGACGGTTCTGATCTCTTTTCCCTCCTGCAGAAGAAATGAAGCAACAGGAGTAGAAACAGCCACAGGAGGTGCCCCAGCAAGCAGGACAAACCCAGGTGGTGGGACTTTGGGCCCCCCCACTGCCTCCTGGGAAGCAGAGCCTGGAGCTATCTTCAGGGTATTGGCAAGGGAGGCTGTCCTGGAGGCATAGCTAAGTGCTAGCTGTTCCAGCCGCCGCTTCTTGAAATATGCTTGGGTAGTAGCATGCAATGGCTGGAGGAGCTTGGGTACTGGCTTGCTTGGGTGCAGGAAGAAATCAAAATTCTCCCTGTCAGATGCATTATAGAAGGATGTTCTTTCTGATTGTTCATCCTCTGGTGGCCAGGCAAATGGAAAAGGTAGAGTGAAATCTTCAGTGAGCACCCGAATGGCAAAGTCGGCATCCTTTCCGAATTCCTTGTAGGCACGCTGTATGGTGCGAAAGTGTTCCTCCCACTTCTTGATATCACCTTCATAGATGTCTGGGAAGGAGACCGAGCCACCAAAGTTCTGGAAGAGAATGGGGGAGGGGGGTGGTGCCACCCCCTGCATGGAGGTTCCCTCCACTAAACTGTAGATGTAAGCTGGCGTGCTTCCCAAATTAGATGGGGCTGGCTGACTCTGCACTAGTGTGGGGAAGGATGGGGAGGGGAATGCACGATTTGCAGGCTGCTGCTGTGGTGGTGGTGTTGGTGAGGTTGCGAGAAGACTTGGATTTAGGCTGCTTCCATCACCTGCAAGTCAAACAATTAAAAAAAAAAAGACTCACTAAAGAAAACTCAGTCATCAAAATGAAACAGTAAAATAAATGGGTACATTTTCAGAAAGCACTTGCAAATGTTTTCTTGGCAGCTACAACTAATTCTCAAACAGAAATGATGTGGGTATGTCCCCTTTGAAAACTACACATGGGTTCAGGGTACTCACAGCTGATGCACTCGGTAACAGAAGTTCAAATTAAACTAAGGGCCAGCAAGCAACAGTTTCAGAAAAGCCCCTAGAGTGTGAGTGGGTTGGGAGACACACAGGGCTGATGCCAGGGTATTAACTGTCCTAGATATTAATAAGTAAACTGAACAATCATTCTCATTTCACACCCCTCCCTCCTCCTCCTTTTCCCCCTGCTCTCTCCTGAAGATTGCAGAAGGCTCTCCGAGGGATCTGCCTTCCAGCCACCTTTCACACAATGCTGTTGAAAGAAACCCAGCCAGTGAAATAGTATCTCCAGGAACAAGCAGGAATGTAGTCTTCACATATGGGTATCGTCAGTACCGACGGAGCTTGCATGGGAACGCTCCCCAGTGTCCAATTAGAAAGCTTTTGGGAGCATCCCACAGCACCTGCATGCTGCCTTCCCGCCTTTCCCAACTGCCTCTCTCCAGTTCTTCGTTTTCTGCGGAGCCAGCAGGTCGTTGTTCCTGTCACCGCAGAAAATCTTTTCCTTATTCCTTCTTTTTTGTGGTCGCATCTGCCTTCCTCGACGCTATACCGGTACCGCCGGTTCTTCTTTCTTTCTTTAAAAAAAAAACACACTGTTTTTTTCCAAACTTTTCTTTTCCAGGTGCACACGCCATTTTGGGCCTTAGGCCCAAAATTTCCTCCACTATGGAAAAACACACTTTGGGTTTCAAAAAGTGCACCAAGTGTGGCGGTACCATTTCCGTCACTGACAACCATGAGTGGTGTCTTAAATGTTTAGGTCCTGACCACTCCATCTCCGAGTGTATGGCTTGTGCCATGATGTCCAAGAGGGGTCGACAGAACCGAGCTGCTAAGCTCAGCGCCCTTTTTCCCTCCGATGCAGCTTCTGTGGCATCGACATCTTCCAGGGCTTCATCTTCCTCCCATGGATCTAAGGTAACTAAACATAAGTCTGGCCGGTCCTCAAAGGGTAGATCTCCTTCCAAGCATCGAGATGCCTCTGGCGTTGCCCTTGAGCGTTCTGTACCGGCAAAATTGCCCCGGCGGGAGGCTTTGGCTTCCAAAGCATTATCGGGGCTCCAGGATGTTCGAGGCCTAGGCCTCGACCTCGGCAGAACTATTGGTGCCATGCTCTGGGGTACCGGCTGCTTCCTCCGGTATCGATGCCCAGGCATTGGCAGCGTCGATAGACCAGAGGTTCCTGGCTATTGAACGCAGTCTGGCGGCTCTCCTTGCGGCATCGACACCCTCGGAACCGCGTCAGACAGTTCAACTGGCACCGATGCCGGTATCAGTACCGGTACCGACAGCATTGACATCAGTGTCCGCTTTGCCGGCTCCCAGTCATGCGATGCCTTCTGGTACCGATACACCGGTACCGATTCCTCCCGGTACTGACTTCGGTCGGTACGGGTATCGGGCTCTTCAAGAGCATACGGACAGAAGGTACTTCGAATCCTCGGAGGAGTCCGAGGATTCTGACAGCTCTGTCGGTACCGGAATACTTCTCCCAGAGGAGCCTTCCTCTCCTAAATGTAGGATGTCTCCTCCAAAAGATGTCTCCTTTCAGGATTTCATCAGGGAGGTGGCTCAAGGCCTGTCCATTACTGTGACTCCTGAAACAGCCCAGAGCTAAGGAGTTGGAGATTTTACAGTATCCCAGAGCTCCTAAGGAGGCAGCTACCTTGCCTATCCATGAGATCTTACATGATCTCATGTCGAGAATGTGGGAGACACCTCTTACCACCTCTCCTCACTCTCGCAGACTGGATACTATGTATCGAGTCCCTCCTTGTCCTGGTTTCCAGAAAACTCAGCTTCCTCACCACTCTATTGTAGTGGAATCAGCTATGAGAAGGATCAGGAGTGCAAAGAGGCATGCCTCTAATCCCCCAGGACGTGAGAGTAGAACTTTGGATGCCTTTGGACGTCATACTTTCCAGGCTTCCATGCTTTCTGCCAGGATCAGTTCCTATATTTTATATATGGGAATGTTCCTTAAAGAAGTCACAGGAGACTTGGAGATTTTAAGCCCTCTCCTTCCTGATGACAAGAGGCAGGATTTTCTCACACTGGTTAAACATGCCCAGGATGTTTCTAAGTTTGTCAATCGTGCAGCTTTTGACTGTTTTGAGTGTATAAGCAGAACCTCTGCCATTGCCATAGGTGCACGTAGAATTGCCTGGCTCCAGGCATCCGATTTGGAGCTCTGGGTGCAGGACAAACTGGGCAATATCCCTTGTACAGGTGAGAATCTATTTGGCAAGAATTGCAAGAGAAAGCCAATGAGTTGGATGCTGACAACTCCACTTTGGATAGGTTATCCAACGCCACAGCTGATCCTGCAAGAATGGTTTCTTGAAAAATTTCTCTCTTCTCAAAAAAGAAGAGGTTTTATCCCTCTTATTCCCAGCAGGGACGTTCTGCAGGTCAGCCTGCCCGAAAGAGTCAGCAACCACCTAAACAAAGGAAAGCAAAGACTGCTAAGCCTCAGCAGTCTCAGCCTCCACAAGGCCTTTGACTTTCATCTAGAGAACTTAGCCTTCCTGGCCCTCAATGGACCAGAGCCTTCCACCATTCCAGGAAGGTTGTGTCACTTTACCCCCAGATGGGGGCAGATAACAGCAGAACATTGGACACTCTCCATTATAAAAGAGGGGTACAAGCTTCACTTTCTGTGCATGCCCCATTCCACAATGGTAAGACAGTTCAATTCTCAGACCTCTCTCATCAATCTGTTAGATCAAGAGGTCACTATGCTTCTTGCCCAAGGGGCAATAGAAGAAGTACCCATTCATCAACAGGGTACAGGGTTTTACTCACCCTATTTCCTTATCCCAAAGAAAACAGGGGGACACAGACCTATTTTAGACCTCAGAGAATTGAACAAATTCCTGTTCAAAGAGAAACTCAAGATGATTTCTCTGGGAACTCTGCTGTCATACCTTCAGAGTCAGGATTGGCTTTGTTCTCTAGATCTCAAGGATGCATACACTCATGTGCTCATCCATCCAACTCACAGAAAGTTCCTTCGGTTCCTTTTTCAAGGAAAGCACTATCAATACAGGGTGCTTCCTTTTGGCCTGGCCTCAGCACCAAGAGTGTTCACGAAATGCATGGCTCTGGTAGCAGCATTTCTTCGCACTCTAGGGATAGTCGTCTTCCCCTACTTAGATGACTGGCTCAATCGAGCCCCATCAGAGTCAGAGGCCAGGATTTCTCTATCTTGCACAATGTGTATCCTTCAGTATTTGGGTCTGGTCATAAACATCCCAAAATCCAGTCTAACTCCCACTCAGTCTCTAGAGTTCATAGGAGCTTTGCTGGATACCAGAAAAGCAAGGGCCTATCTTCCTCAGACCCGTTGCCTTCGCATAGTGCAGTTAGCTTCTCAAGCAGTGCTAAAGCCTCATCTCACTGCCTGAGAAATGTTACAACTACTAGGCCACATGGCATCTACAGTGCATGTGGTTCCTTATGCTCGCCTCCATATGAGAGCAGCCCAGTGGACTTTATCCACTCAATGGACCCAGGCATCAGGGTGCCTGTCAGACAAAATAGCAAACACAAATCGCCTTATTTTGTCTCTCCAATGGTGGCAGTCCACTCAGAACCTGTTGCTGGGGTCCCCATTTCAAAAACCTTTACCCCAGGCAACTCTCACAACAGATGCTTCACCAATGGGTTGGGGAGCTCATCTGCAAGACCTCTCCACCCAAGGCACTTGGACTCCACAGGAAACTCATCTACATATCAATCTCTTAGAGCTTAGAGCAATCTTCCTTGCTCTTCAAGTGTTCCACACCCTGCTCAGCTACAAGACAGTCCTCATTCATACGGACAATCAAGTAGCCATGTTCTACGTGAACAAGCAGGAAGGAACAGGCTCTCTGTCGCTTTGCAACGAAGCTTTGTGACTATGGGCCCTCGCCAGAGAGCATCAGATTCATCTCCTAGCAGTGTATCTTCCAGGTATCCAAAACTCTTGGGCACACAGACTCAGTCGAGTTCTACTTCCACACGAATGGTCTCTACGTGCAGACCAGGTGGCCAAGATTTTTCAAATTTAGGGAATCCCGGACATAGACCTCTTTGCAAGTCCATTGAATGCCAAACTTCCCCGGTTCTGTTCCAGAATTCCGGCTCAGGGCTCTCAGGCCAGGGATGCTTTCCTCCTTCACTGGGGTCAAGACTTCCCTTATGCCTTTCCACCCATTCCCAAAACCCTGTTCAAGCTTCAGAGAGACAGAGGCCGCATGATTCTCATAGCTCCACATTGGCCACGGCAAGTGTGGTACCCTCTGCTTCTACATCTCTCTCAAGCTCCCTCCCTGGAGTTAGGATCTGCTCCAGATCTCCTTTCTCAGGAGGACGGAATGTTATGGCATCCCAATCCCCAGTCTCTGCATCTCAGGGCTTGGTTGCTGAAGGCCTAGATCTTCATGATCTTAACCTTCCTCAGCAAGTAAAGGATATCCTTTATGCTTACAGGAAGCCTTCCACAAGACGCTCTTATGCTTTCAAGTGGAAAAGGTTTACCATATGGTGTTTGCAGAAGGGTCTTAACTCCCTTGCGATACCTCTGGAATCATTACTGGAGTATCTCCTTCATTTATCCAATGCAGGACTTAAAACTAACTCAGTAAGAGTCCATTTGAGTGCTATTGCAGCTTCTTTCAAGCCTCTAAATGGACAACCTATTTCCTCCCATCCTCTTATAGCAAGATTTATGAGAGGCCTTCTTCTAACTAAGCCTCCCATTAGGCCACCACCGGTGGCATGGGACTTAAACCTGGTTCTTGGTCAGCTCATGAAGCCACCTTTCGAACCCTTAGCTACTACCTCATTGAAATTCCTTTCTTGGAAGGTTATCTTTCTCATTGCAATCACATCAGCACGCCGCATCAGTGAGTTGCAGGCACTAGTAGCTGATCCACCTTATACAAGGTTCCATCATGACAAGGTAGTCCTTAGGACTCATCCACACTTTATGCCGAAGGTGGTCTCGCCTTTTCATTTAAACCAGGAGGTCTACCTGCCTGTGTTTTTTCCAAGGCTTCATGCATCTAATGCAGAAAGGAATCTTCATACTTTGGACTGTAAAAGAGCTTTAGCCTTTTACTTGCAAAGAAGACAGCAACATAGGAAGTCCTCTCAACTCTTTGTTGCTTTTGATCCTTCTCATTTGGGACTTCCAGTCTCCAAGAGAACACTGTCCAGCTGGATTGCTCAGTGTATTTCTTAGCCTATCAGAGTTAGAATCGTCCTCTGGAAGGCCATGTCAGAGCTCACAATGTGAGAGCCATGGCAGCTTCAATGGCTTATCTGCACTCTGTGTCTATCGACGACATCTATCGAGCAGCCACTTGGGCCTCGGTTCATACCTTCACAGACCATTACTGCTTGGACAAGGACTCCCACCGGGATGCCTTGTTTGGTCAGGCTGTTCTTCAACACCTGTTCCATACCTAATCAACTCCTACCCACCATCCCTGGTTGGATGCCAGAGATCCATGGGGAGGAAGTGGAGCCCTTTCACAGGGACACACAACTTCTGGGGTCTCTCCCTGGCATCTAAAGCTAGGGAGTTCCCAAATGTGAAGACTACATTCCTGCTTGTTCCTGGAGATAGCATTGTTACTCACCTGTAACAGGTGATCTCCGGGAACAGCAGGAATTTAGTCCTCACAACCGACCCACCTCCCCTAGGAGTTGTATCTCTTTCTCTTTCCCTCTCTCTCTCTCTCTTTGTCTCAGCTTTAAACTCAACTGGAGAGAGGCAGTTGGGAAAGGTGGGAAGGCAGGCGCTGTGGGATGCTCCCAAAAGCTTTCTAATTGGATGCTGGGGAGCATTCCCGCGCAGGCTCCATTGGTACCGACGATACCCATATGAAGACTAAATTCCTGCTGTTCCCGGAGATCACCTGTTACAGGTGAGTAACTATGCTTTCAGGGGAGTAGAGCTGAGCCCGGCACAGATCCTATGCCTGAGGCTCTCAGGAGGTGAGCACCCAGGCTTGACCTTGTTATTGTCCTTGTTGGAGGCTCCCGGTTCTTTCTCTGAGGGAGGTAGTTTGGAGTGGACTGCTAGCAACTGTTGGTGCTGTGTGGGTATTTCCCGCTGTTTTCTGCACGTGTTAGTAAAGTTTTTGCCTATTGTGCACCAAGGGGTTGTGCATTGTGCCCAAGCGGCTCCAACACACACTCCTTCCCCAGTGCCTTTAATGCACATTACCTAAAAATGCAGTTAATGCACGCTTGCGGGCCAACGCAGCCTTAGCACATGCTCTTATTATACTTACCCTAACTTTCTATGTCTTCTTCCAGGAAACATTGTTTGACCTGTGGCAGGTGAGGAGCCTCGTTCTTGGATTCAGAGCTCTGCCTTTCCTGTATGGCAGCTTCTGAGTCATCCCTGAAGAGCATGCTTTCTCCTTCTCAGCTGGAGGATACAATTAATCCTCCCTTACCTGCCTCAGGGCAGGACAGGATGGCGCTAAGGGTAAGGATGTTCAGCTGGTCAGTGGCTCCAGCGACCATATTTTGAGCCATTCTTTATCCTCTAGGGCAGGGGTCGGCAACCCACAGCTCCGGAGCCGCATGCGGCTCTTTCTCACCTTTGCCGCGGCTCCGGAGCACACTGCCCGCCCGGTGACAGGCAATAGTGTTGTAAAGATGTATTTAAACGTGGCGTTATGGGCTCCCTCCATGTCAGTTCCCTCCCTTCTTCTGCAGCCGCGGCTCCCTGCCTCTTAGGGAACCGCGGCTGTGCTTTTAAAATCATCTCGGAGCCCTTCCTGTCTTGACGGGCTCCGTGCAGCATTGTCCCGCCTCTAAAGGAAGTTTTGGAGGCGGGACAATGCTGCACGGAGCCCGTCAAGACAGGAAGGGCTCCGAGATGATTTTTAAAGCACAGCCGCGGTTCCCTAAGAGGCAGGGAGCCGCGGCTGCAGAAGAAGGGAGGGAGATGACATGGAGGGAGGGGGCTGACATGGAGGGAGGGAGCTGATATGGATGGATGGAGGGAGGGAGGGGGGCTGACATGGAGGGATGGAGGGGGAAGACATGGAGGGAGTGAGCTGCTATGGCTGGAGGGAGGGAGGGGGGCTGACATGGAGGGAGGGAGCTGATATGGATGGATGGAGGGAGGGGGGCTGACATGGAGGGAGGGGGGCTGACATGGAGGGAGGGAGCTGATATGGATGGAGGGAGGGGGCTGACATGGAGGGAGGGGGGCTGACATGGAGGGAGGGAGCTGATATGGATGGATGGAGGGAGGGGGGCTGACATGGAGGGAGGGAGCTGATATGGATGGAGGGAGGGGGGCTGACATGGAGGGATGGAGGGGCTGACATGGAGGGAGGGAGGGGGGCTGACATGGAGGGATGGAGGGGGCTGACATGGAGGGAGGGAGCTGATATGGATGGAGGGAGGGGGGCTGACATGGAGGGATGGAGGGGGCTGACATGGAGGGAGGGAGCTGATATGGATGGAGGGAGGGGGCTGACATGGAGGGATGGAGGGGGCTGACATGGAGGGAGGGAGCTGATATGGATGGAGGGAGGGGGGCTGACATGGAGGGATGGAGGGGGCTGACATGGAGGGAGGGAGCTGATATGGATGGAGGGAGGGGGGCTGACATGGAGGGGGCTGACATGGAGGGATTGGGGAGGCGGGCTCACATGGAGGGAGGGAGCTGATATGGATGGAGGGAGGGAGGGGGCTGACATGGAGGGATGGAGCACTGGTAATGGGGTTGAGGGGACTAGCACTGGAAATAAGCTGATTAGGGGAGGCTAGGACTGGTAATGAGCTGATGGGGGGTAGGACTGGTATTGGGCTGATTAGGGGAGGCTAGCACTGGTAATGGGGTTGAGGGGGGATTAGCACTGGAAGCGAGCTGATTGGGGGGCTTTGACTGGGCATGGGCTGATTGTGGGGAGGGGAGGATAGAGCTGCTGGCCCTGGAAGATAACTGGGGGCTAAGGCTACAAATGGGCTGATATGAGGGGATGGGAGAATGGAACTGGATCTGAGAGGGGCTGCCATGGTATTTGTACTAGAAGGGACTGGTCAGTGGGGAAGGAGGGGGACTGGAAGGAAATGGACACCAGTGGCAATCATGGGAATGCAAGTTGACATTGGAAGGTACTGGGAGTGAGGACTGGAAAGGGGCTGATATTGGGGAGGGTTACTGGGACTGGAAATAGGCTGATGGAAAGAAGTGAAGAAAACGAAAGAAGAGATAAGAAATGGCAGATGGACCATAGACCACAGAAAGAGAGCTAAGAGAAGACAGGAAAGCAGAAGCCTCAGATCAGGACCAGCATGATCAAAGAATAAATTGGTCAGACAACAAAGGTAGAAAAAATAATTTTATTTC
Organism: Ichthyophis bannanicus; assembly: GCA_033557465.1. Lineage (NCBI taxonomy): Eukaryota > Metazoa > Chordata > Amphibia > Gymnophiona > Ichthyophiidae > Ichthyophis > Ichthyophis bannanicus. Next base: position 255,424,782 of record CM066044.1, read on the forward strand.
ATATTAGTGATTTGACTACAAAATCATCATAATTTTGAAATCAAATATTGTTACTTGTTGTTGTGATATTTTCTGGCGTATTTTTTTTGGTGTGCGAAGGAAGAGGGGTAGTCTTATACGGCGAGTATAGGCCAAACACCTATATTTTAACAGGAAAAGTAGGGGGTCGTATATAGCATTAAGGTAAGAAACAATATATGCAGTGTTAGATTTGTTTTAAATGTCGCAATGGTTTTGCGGCTCCCAGTTTTTTTTTTCCCTTCGGAAACGGGTCCAAGTGGCTCTTTATGTCTTAAAGGTTGCAGACCCCTGCTCTAGGGGATCTGAAGCAGTTATGCACCCAGGTAACAGGGAGCCCTTTCCAAGTGGAGAGCTTCCGGAGTCCATATTGTCCATCCCAGAATTCTTTTCCTTTTTGCAATTGGCATGGAAATTCAGATCCTGCAGTCTTTAGGTGCCCCATGGATGCAGTCTCATGCTGGGCGGGCTAAAAGTAGAAGCTCTGTTCAATTACATTTGGCTAAGCATTCGAAGCTCTGTTCAATTACATTTGGCTAAGCATCCCTGGCACAGGACACTCCCTGAAGATGAAGAACAGTTGAGGGCGATCTGAGATGTCGACCATGCCTCGGATCCATATGAATCGGTATTACTCTGAGGTGGATGAGGACCTATTCTCATCTTCAGAAGACTATGCAGAGGCCGGCGTGATCTGCCGGTTCCAGAAAGAGGAGCTCAGGGCATTGATTTCCAGTCTTATATGCCTTGAACCTGACAGATGCTTCTGGCACGAAACAGGAGACAAAATTACATCTGCTTCTTCAAGGGGTGTGAAAATCCACTACTGTCTTCCCGTTCCTGGAGGTGATCAAAGATATGATCCAGTCTGAATGGGATTCCCTGCCTAAAGGGTAAGGGTCTATAGGAAGAACTATGCTCTCCCAGAGGAGGAGCATGGCGAGTGCTTTGACATTCCCAAGGTGGATGCACAGGTGATGGCGGTTACCAGATGGATCACCATTCCCATGGAAGGCAGATTGGCCTAAAAGGATGTTCTGGACCACAAGGTCGATTCCTTGCTGAAGAGCCAGTTTGCCCTGGTGGTGGCTATTCTACAGCTGGGGGTATGTCTTACCTTGATGTCTTGAGCCCTGCTCCAGTGGATTCAGTCTCTTCTGCCTGATGATACTACTTCTATCTTGGAGCCAGCTACGGCCTTCCTTTCTGATGCCATGTATGACCTGGTATTGGGAAGATGTGTTACAACTATTTGATAAACTAAAAAGAGTAGCAAATCACCTGGACTGGATGGTATATATCCGAGAATGTTAAAAGAACTGAAATATGAGATTGCAGGCCTACTATTAGTAATCTGTGAACTCTCATTAAAATCATCTGTAGTACCTGAAGATTGGAGAGTGGGCAATGTAAGGCCAATTTTTAAAAAGGGTTCTAGGGGTGATCTGGAAAACTACAGACCTGACATCAGTACCAGGCAAAATGGTAGAAACCATTATAAAGAACAAAATTACTTAACATGTAGATAGTCATGGTTTAATGGGCAAAAGCCAACATGGCTTTAGCTAAGGAACGTCTTTGATGGTGTAAATGAAAAGGTAGACAAAGGTGAGCCAGTCGAAATAGTGTATCTGGATTTTTAGAAAGCCTTTGACAAGGACCCTCATGAAAGACTCTTGGCAAAATTAAAAAGTCATGGGATAAGAGGCAGTGTACTATTATGGTACAGGAACTGGTTAAAAGATAGAAAGCAGAGGGTAGGGTAAATGGCCAATTTTACCAATGAAGAAAACTGGAATACCCCAGGAATCTGTGCTGAGTCTGCTGCTTTTTAACATATTCATAAATGACCCAGGACTGGGAATAATGAGTGAGGTAATCAAATTTGCAGATGACACAAAGTTATTCAAAGTTGTTAAAAAACCAAGAGGATTGTGAAAAATTGCAAGAGGACCTTGATAACTTGAAAAACTGGACATTCAAATGGCAGATGAAATTAATGTGGACAAGTGCAAAGTTATGTACCTAGGAAAGAACAACCCAAACTATGGTTACATGATGCAAGGTTCTAAATAGGAACCACCGCCCAGGAAAGAGATTTAGGCATCGTCATGGATAACACGTTGAAACCCTTTGCCCAGTGTGCAGAGGCAGCAAAGAAGGCAAATAGAACGCTAGGAATCATAAGGAAAGGAATGGAGAATAAAACGAAGAATATTATAATGCCTCTGTATCGTTCTCATGGTGCTACCACACCTTGAATATTGTGTGCAATTCTGGTCACCGTATCTTAAAAAGGATATAGCAGAATTAGAAAAGGTACAAAGAAGAGCCACCAAAATGAGAAGAGGCTTAAAAGGTTAGGGCTCTTTAACCTGGAAAAGAGAAGGCTGAGGGGAGATATGATAGAGGTCTATACATTAATGAATGGAATGGAACAGGTAAACGTAGATTAATCGTTTACACTATCAAAAAGTAGAAAGACTAGGGGACATGCAATGAAGCTACAGTGTAACCCGTTTAAGACTAATAAGAGAAAATATTTTTTCACTTAACGTATAATCAAACTCTGGAATTCGTTATCAGAGGATGTAGTAAAAGCTGTTAGTGTAGCTAAGTTTAAAAAAGGTTTGGACAAGTTCCTCGAGGAAAGGTCCATAAAACATTATTAAAGAGAACCCGAAAAATTCACTGCTTTCCCCAAACAATCATTGTGGGACCTGTGTGTCTTTTTGGGAAACTGCCAGGTACTTGTGACCTGAATTGGCCACTGCTGGAAACAGGATACTGGGCTTGATGCACTTTGGTCTGACCCAGTATGGCATTTCTTATGTTCTTATGGCATTTGGTTTGGCTCTGTCACTGGGTGGCGGACACATCCTCCAAAATCCATTTGGCTCAACTAGCCTTTAAGGGGAGCCTCCTGTTTGGAACTGATTGGAGAAACTGGAGAAGGACCTAGGTGAGAGACAATCTTACCGCTCTGGAAAATCTTTCTTCCCCTCTAATGCCTCGGCCCCAGTCCTTTCATTGAGCAGAGGACCCAGGGACTCTATCCCATCCAGAGGAGGACTCTTCTGGGCCACATAATGAAGCTTTGGGGGCCCATTCTCTGGTGCTTCCAGTGGGTGGCAGGCTTTGCCTCTTCTTTTAGGAATGGGCCCCAGTTACAAAGAATCGCTAGGTGCTAGACACTATTCAATTTGGTTATGTTCTGGAATGCAAGGAGCCCATTCCCGTTGCCATCATTATTTCCCCTTGAGAGTCTGCTATCAAAGGTGCCATGGTGCAGACCACCTTAGACAAGTTGCTTGCTTTGCCTAAAGATGAGCGGGGCAAGGACAGATGCTCTCCAGAGGGCGATCCCTGCTCTGCCTGATAACCTGCAGCCCAGTGCCAAAGGAGGATGGTTCTTTCTGGCCCATTCTGGTCCTCAAAGGGATCAATGTGCACTTGCTTGTCCTGCGCTTTTGGATGGAATGCTTGTGTTCTGTGATTCAAGCAGTGCACCATGAGGAATTCTTGGCTTTTCTGGATCTGGCCAAGGCATATTTTCATATCCTGATCTGGGCAGATCATAGTAACATAGTATATGATGGCAGATAAAGACCATAATGCTCCATCTAGTCTGCCCAGCAAGGTGGCAAAAGTGGGTGCATCTGTTGCTCTGTGCAGGTCACCCCTCCCCATGCCTTTGTTTAGCAGTGTATCCACCGCACTGTGCAAGTCACCCCTATTTGTTGAGATAGCAGAGACAGTTAAGTTTATTTTGATTTTATCCTGTTGCTATAAAGGGATCCACTGTGTCTATCCCATGCCATTTTGAATTCTGTCACTGTATTTGCCCCCACCATTTCCTTTGGGAGGGCATTCCAAGCATCCACCACATTTTCAGTTGCCTTTCAGTTTACCCCCTTGCAGCTTCATGTTATGTTCTCTAGATTTGCAGCTTCCCCATCTTTGAAAAAGATTTGTTTGTTCATTAATACTCTAAGTATTTAAAGGTCTGTATCATATCTTCCCTGTCCTTCCTCTTCTCTAGAGTATACATACTTAGGTCTTCAAGTCTCTTCTCATATATCTCCTGGCACAGGCACCAAATCATTTTAGTCGCCTTCCTCTGAACCATTTCCAGTCTCTATATCCTTTGCAAGATATGGTCTTCAAAACTGAACACAATATTCCAAGTGAGGCCTCTTCAGTGACATGTACAGTGGCATTATTAGTACCTCCTCTTTTCTGCTGGTAATTCCTCTCTGTATGCAACCCAGCATACTTCTGGCTTTGGCCACCACCTTATCATACTGTTTCGCCACCTTGAGATCCTCAGAAACAATCACTCCGAGGTCCTTCTCCTGGTCCATGCACACCAACCTCTTGCCCCCTATCGCATACAATTTCCTTAGATTTCTGAATCCCAAGTGCATGACACTGCACTTCTTCACATTAAATCTTAACTGCCAAGCATTAGACCATTTTTCCAGCTTTTGTAGATCTTTCCTCATGTTATCCACTCTCTCAGGGGAGTCCACTCTGTTGCAAATTTTTGTGTCATCTGCAAAAAGACAGACTTTTCCATTAAAGTCGTTCAGCAATATCACTCACAAATATATTGAACAGTACCGGTCCCAGGACCGATCCCTGTAGCACGCCATTAATCACCTTCCTTTCATCCGAGAGAGTTCCGTTTACCATCACCTTCTGTTGTCTGTCAATCAACCAATTTCTGATTCAATTCACCACCTTGGGACCCATCCCCAGGCTGTTCAATTTATTGATAAGACTCCTATGAGAAACAGTATCAAAGGCTTTGCTGAAATCTAGGTAGATCACATCCATCGCATGCCCTTGATCTAGTTCTCTGGTCACCCAATCAAAGAACTCAATCAGATTTGTTAGGCATGATTGTCCTTTGGTAAAACCATGTTGCCTTGGATCATGCAATGTATTGGTTTCTAGAAAGTCCACTATTCTCTCTTTCAGGAGCGCCTCCATTACTTTTCCCGCCACCGAGGTAAGGCTTACTGGCCTGTAGTTTGTCACTTCTTCCCTATTACCACTTTTGTGAAGAGGTACCACATCAGCCCTTCTCCAGTCCTATGGAATCTCTCCTGTCTCCAAGGATCTATTAAAAACATTCTTTAAAAGCCCTGCCAGAACCTCTCTGAGCTTTTTCAGTTTACTGGGATGTATCATCTGGTCCCATGTCCTTGTTCACTTTCAGTTTTTCAAGTTGTTCAAACACATCATCTTCTGTGAATGGTGTGGTATCTACACCATTCCCATTTGTATATTTGTCAGTCGCAGGTGGTCCTTCTCCAGGATTTTCTTTAGTAAAAACAGAACAGAAGTATTTGTTCAGCATTTTTGCTTTTTCAATGTCACTCTCCAGAAGTATCTGCATTTTGCTGTGCTTGGCTCTATCAGTTCACTGCCCTTCCTTTCATGCTCTTCACCACCCCAAGGACATTCTCAAAGGTCATGGTGGCGGTGTCCATTCCTAACTAGATGACTGGCTCATCCGAGCCTGTTCCCTGTCAGAAGCATCTCAGGTGATATCTCGAGTGGTGTCCTTTTTGGAAAGCCTCAGCTTGGTGATCAGTCAGGACAAGAGCCAGCTTTTTCCTTCCCAGTCCTTGGAGTTTCTGGCATCGCGTTGCGACACTCGAGTGGTCAGAGTTTTCCTGCCAGAGGAGAAAGTTGGAAGACTGTTGAATTGCCTGCCAGTGTTCTGTGCATAACAGGCCCTCAGAGTCTGGGATTATTTTCAGCTCTTCGGACTGATGGCAGTGACCATAGAGATGGTCCCATGGTGTGTGCTCACATGTGGCTGCTCCAGCGGTGACTCGATGGTCTCAGAGTTCTCAGGAGTTCGAACACAAGCTTCCGCTCACTTTGAGGGTGAGGTCCAACTTGCAGTGGTGGCAGCAACTCTGTCATCTGAGGAAGGGTGTACTGCTGGACGATTTCTCCTGTATCCTGCTGACAATGGATGCCAGTCTCTTGTGCTGGGAAGCCCATTGCAGAGAACATACAGGTCAGGGCCATTGGAACCACAGGGAAGCTGTGTAGTACTTCAACCACCTTGAGGTGAGGGCTATCAGGTTGGCTCTTCTGTGTCTCTGGTCCCTGGCAGAGAGCTGGGTAGTTTGAGTGTTTTCAAACAATTCCACAGCAGTGGTTTATGTCACTTGGTAGGGCAGTACAAGAAGCACTGGAATGGCCCTGGAGATGGATTGCCTGTTTGCTTGGGCAGAGAAGAACCTCCTAGCCTTGGCTCAGCACATTACTGGAGAGGACAATGTGGAAGTGGACTTCCTCAGCCAGCACTCTCTGAATCCTGACGAGTAGGAGCTGAGTCAAGAATTGTTTCAGTTGATTCTGTGCTGTTGGGGTTGCCCCAAAATGGATCTGATGGCGACCCTCTCCAAAGTCAAAGTGTGCCACTTCTTCAGTCACCACACACAGATGGCAAATGAGAGTGTCGATGTTCTGACCCAGCCTTGGTCCAGTCAGCGGCTGCTATACATGTTTCCTCTGTGGCCTCTAGTGGGGCATGTGATTCAGCATATAAAGCGTCACCTGAACAGAATTGTTCTGGTAGCGCCGGATTAGCCGCAGAGATCGTGATTCAGAGACCTGATGAGGCTCCTTCAAGCACCTCCTCTTTGGCTGCCTCCAACTCGGGCTATTGTGGCAGGGACTGTTCGCTCTGGAGGATGCAGTTCTCTTCTCACTTACAGCATAGCTCTTGAAAGGAGGCTGTTAGCCCAAAAAAAGGAGGCTGTTAGCCCAAAAAAAATGGAGACATAGCAAATCTGTGGAACACCGAGCTGAGTACCTCAACCTCCTTTCGAAGTACAAAGAAGAAGTAGATGCTGCGAAAAGGACGCACCACACCACCCTGCTAAATAAAGCTATCAACAAACCGCGTGAACTATTTCAACTAGTGAAATCACTAACTAAAACGTCCCAGCTGGAACAACATGGTAACACTATCCATCCGCAAACTCTCGCAAACCATTACGCAAGCAAGCTGACAACAACATCACCCAATCTCTGTGTTAACACATCACATCTGAAAACTGAAGTGGAACAAGAACAGACATGGCATGAGTTTCATAAAATTGATGATAAACAAACTATTGAAATAATAACCAGTATCAACACCACCACCTCCCCGCTAGACCCCTGCCCAGCTGCGTGGATCAAGGCGGCAAAAAAGGATATCGTCCACCAGGTCTCACACATTGTGAACCAATCACTGTGTCAAGGTATCATGCCTAACCAGCTCAAGAAGTCCATAATTAGACCGATTCTAAAAAACAGCTCACTTAACAAAGAGGACCCAACATCTTACCGCCCAATCTCTAGCATATCTTTCCTAGCAAAGATCATTGAGAAGGCAGCCCTCATTCAACTTCAAGACCACCTCGACGACCATGAAACCTTGGACAGTCAGCAATACGGGTTCAGAAAAAACCATGGAGTCGAAACTCTTCTATTGGCCCTGCTTAACAATCTCCTCAAAGGCCTCAAAGACAGAAAGAAAATGTTTATTCTCATTTTCATCGACGTCTCTGCCGCTTTTGATACTGTCCATCACGGAATCCTCCTAGACAAGCTGGAATCAATTGGAATATTGGGAACCCCCCTGAAATGGTTATCATCTTACATAACGAACAGAACGCCACAGGTCCAATTCAACGGTGAAAAAGCAGAAGCCTTCACTCAAACTCAAGGCATACCACAGGGTTCGGCCCTCTTGGCACTACTTTTTAACATTTACATGCCCTGATGGTGGCCCTGAGAATCAGAGACAGAGGATTTGATGCTCAAGACTGTCTTCTTGGTTGTAATGTGTTCTGTAAGGCAGATCTTTGAGCTGCAATGCTCTGTCTTGCCAGGATCCTTATCTGTACTTTTCAACTGAAGCCGTTTCCATTCGGCCTGTGTCTTCCTTCTTGCCTAACATGTTCTCTTCCTTTCACATGAACCAGGTGGTTTGCCTGCCCTCCTTCTCTACGGAGCAATGTCAGGGGAAGGCTAAGGATTTTGCCTTGTGGATGTTCGGAGAGTGCTTCTCCAGTACTTGGAAGTTGAAAATTCCTTTCGTTAGTCAGACCATCGTTTTGTGCTGTTTGCTGGCTCGTGCAAGGTTGAAGCAACAGCCAAGTTGACTTTGGGGCACTGGATTAAGGAGGCTATTGCCTCAGCATATCTCTTACGGAATCGGTTGGTTCTGGAGAGTCTGCATGCCCATTCTACCCCAGGGTAACTGTCCTCATGGGTGGAGCAAGCTTGGTAGCCCTGCAGACATTTGTCAGGCAGCAGCATAGGCATCACTTTCCACTTTTGTCAAGCATTACTTCTTGGATGTCCATGCACAGGTGAACACAGCCTTCTGCTCAAGAGTTTTGTGAGCTGCAGTGTCGTCTTCCCGGCCAGTGGAGTTGTAGCTTTGGTGCATCCCAATTGTCTGGATTGATCTAGCAGGACGATATGGAAGGTGACATTTTATTTACCAGATAATGTCCTTTCCTTGAGTCCTGCTAGACTAGTCCAAGGTCCGCCCTTGAAACTGTATTCACTTTGTTCTACTGGTGCGGTACCATGAGGTCCGCTATGATTCTGTATTTGGCTCTGCAGGCTCATCTTCCACTGACGTCTTCTATTCCACCTTCCTGTTCATAGTTCTCTACTGTTTTTTCATTGAGGTTGTGTGAGGCTTGTTCTGTATCTTCCATTTGCTTTGGGACAAATACTGAAGGGACCTCTGATGGCTGAGGCAGTTAAAGGCACAGGAGTGAATGTCACTTAAACCTGGGCTTTTCATTGGTTCTTTATCTCCACCAATTTGCTAGTAGGGGAACACAACCCACTTGTCTGGACTAGTCTAGCAGGACTCAAGAAAAGGGCATTATCTGGTATGTATAATGTCACCATTTTTAGGCATACACCAAAAGAAACTGAGACACACTTAAAACAATTAACAGAAAATCATTACTCCCTACTGCATTCCATCAAACTGTATACTAAAGATTGGAAAATAAGGGACCTCAGTAGAGGGAGTCCCGCCAATTTCAATACATAGTAAGGCCAGGATCCTTTCCCCTCTGATAATATCTTTCATCAGTCCCAGTCTGTATAAAACAGCTTAGTTTTTTCAAATTTTTAAATGCACATGAAAATTTAAGGACCACTTAGCTTAAACAGAAGAGTTCCCAAGATGGATGCATAGAATCTCTAACTGTGAGACTGTAGTTTTCAACTCGAGTTTCGCCGATTAAGTCAAAATGGTTGCTTCAAAAACGTCACACAGTACAGCTGGCGAGCATTCTGAAGATAAATAAACCACTCTGTGTTTTATCAGCCATTTAAAAGGGAGCCAGAATGTGAGCTCCAACAACAAGAGGACCCGACTGGTGTCACGAGCTTTCAACAAAAAAAGTCTGCAATGATTTTATCTGGTGTGGCCCTTTCCTCACAAGAACATCTTTTCAACAGAGAGTTACCTTATGTTCCAACTACTTGTCATAATCCTTTTCAAGCACACTTGGATATCTGTCTAATTTTCAAAGAAGGTTATTTTTTTTCGCATCGAGAACAACCTATATCCAATTCGTCATTGTTTCAACCAAAATCACACTGGGTACATCCAGGTCCTATGGACCCCCACATTGCAACATTTTGGGATTCAGTATTGCAGGACTTAACCTTGTTTGAGTAGAGACTGCACACCAGACAAAGATGCATCAGTCTCTCTAGAATGGACAGACAGGCTTTGTCGGAACTATCTTACACATCCAGACTGATTAAACCTGCCAACAAGGGGGGTTTGATAGTGGTTCAACATCGTTCTCAATATCTAATGGAAGATTCCCGTCAATTGGAAAATCAACATTTTTATAGATTTTAAGATCAGGACCCAATGCTAGTGTTACAAAATATGATTTTTAGTTTGAAATAGGAAGCCCTGCAGGATGAAGTCATCACCTCATAGGAGTGCGGATTCTTACAGGTTAAAAGCCCCCAGGTGCCTACTTTTTACACAAGCTGTTGGTAATTCCACTAAGCTTCCCTATAGTTTCAAGCAAAGTGTCTTTGTTTGAACCTCTGTCCACCTTTCTTGACCACTATTTACAGCCTTGGTGGTCCAGTCTCGTGCCTATGTGAGAGATATGTCTGATTTTTTGGGCAAACCTAATGAAGTCACTGATTGGCCTGAACCTTTATATGTGGTTGCATTTGATATTGCAGCTTTATACACTCATGTCCCACAATCTGCTGCACTTTCTTTGATTCAGAATTGGCTTCAAAAGTGCCCTAGTCCACAAAGAATTTCTACTTCTTTCCTTATGACTATAGCTGAAATTGTGCTTACAGGGTTTTTTTCAGATTTGGGGACAAATTATACCTCCAAACACATGGAGTAGCAATGGGGGCCACAATAGCGCCCATTGTTGCCAATCTCTATGTAGCGGCCTTAGAAGAAAATTTTTGTATACATCTGTATGGTTTGACCATATATATCTTTGGCTTCCATACATTGATGACATCTTTTGTATATGGGTTGGCCTGGAAGAACAGCTACGAAGTTTTTTGACTTGGCTTAATAACCAGGATCCCCATTTGCAATTACAATGACTGTTTCTAAAATACAAATACCTTTTTTGGATGTCTTAGTTACATTTGAGAATGGCAAGATTGTTACTTCTCTGTATCACAAAGCTGTTGCTTGGAACAATATATTTAGTTTTGGAGCAAAGTTAAAGAAGGCTGCTAGCTCAGAGACTTTCTTATAGGGGATACCCGCGTTGGGTAATTAAAGCTGCTTCTTTACGGGTGCTGTATGAAAATAGGTCCCTTCTTTTGACTAAACAGCAATTCACATTCATGGATAAACAAGTGTGTTATTTGTTATTCTTCTGATGGTGCTACAGCTATAGCTATAGCACATAGTATGTACACTCACTGGCATGTTCTGGCCCTCCACTCAGTGTTCCATGAGGGTCTGTGTATTGCCTACACTAGAGGGAAAAGCCTACATGACGTTTTGGTCCATTCTGATTTTTCCTTTCAATTACAATCATTACCCCAAATGGCTCAGATGACAAGACTTTGACTTTCACACTTAGGACACATCATGTGAAGAGAGAGATCGTTAGAGAAAGACATAATGCTTGGCAAGGTAGAAGGTCAACGCAATAGAGGAAGGCCAACAATTAAATGGATCCATTATAATAACACAGCTATGGGTGCCACTCTATCAATGAGCTGCCTGACCGAAGACTGAACACAGTTTAGGTCAACTATCCAGAGGGTCATCATGAGTCGATACCGACTCAATGGCACTTAACAACAACAAGAAAGAAAGTGGTTTATTCACCCTCAGAATGCTCTCCAGCTGTACTGTGTGACTTTCACGAAGCAGCCGTTTTGACTTAATTGGCGAAACTCGAGTCAATAACTGCAGTCTCATAGAGGTTCTATGCATCCATCTTGGGAACTCTTCTGTTTAACCAAAGTCCTTAAATTTTTATATGCATTTATAAATTTGAAAAAACTAAGCTGTTTTATACAGATTGGGAATGATGAAAGATATTGGAGGGGAGAGAACCATGACATTATTACGTACTGAAAGTGGTAGGTCTCCCTCTGCTGAGGTCCCTTATTTCCCACTCTTTAGTATACAGTTTGATAGAATGCAGTGGGGAGTAATTATTGTCTGTTAATTGTTTTAAGTGTATGTTTGGTGTCTGTTTCTTTTGGTTCATGCATTTTGTGTTTGGAGCACCAGTTATTGGAATCTTTCACACTTTTGGTACCATTTTCAGGCAAGCAACTTCGTTTATATGCCAATTGCCCAAGCTCCTCTTTCAGAAAACTCAAAGCAAGCACAATATAAAAATGCAGTGATACTGATACAATAATAATTGCTATTCATATCACTGTTAAACCTTTCAACATTAGAAAAACGATAATCAATACCAAGGCTACCTAACACACAAATCAGTAGTCCCTATAATGCTACAGTTGAAATAACCAGGTCTTTAAATCTTTCTGCATCTGGATATTTTCAGGACGACTATTCCATATCGTTGGGGCTATATGAGAAAGCATGATTTCAATTTCTCTCCAGGTAATGAACATCCAGGCACACATGGATGAAGCTCATTCTTCAAATAACTTAGAGGCAGACCATTCAAAGCCTTAAAGATCATGATAACCTTCAACTCAATGTTTGCTTCAACAGAAAACCAGCACTGCTGACACATGATCTCTTGTTTGAAAATCATCCTCAAAGCGACTTCTTGAAGGTCAACTACAGAGAGCTAGTGCCAGAAAGCAAGACTTTATCAAATCAATCTAGGCATGTTTACTCAAAAATCTCTTTTGAAAAAGTTACCACACAAGTTGTTGTTGTAAACAGAATATAAAGTAACTGTGGCCTGTACACAAAACTAGCAATCTGGCTGAACACTTCCGACACTATTCTAATATTTCTGCATGAAACAGAATAAAGCACTTGTTTTCTATGAAAAATAAGTTATTTTATTTTACTCATAAATCCCTAATACCTTCTGTACTTTTTACTAGTAGAATCATCTGCAACTCTTTACCTCGATTGTGCTCCAGAGATTGGAAGCAGGCTAGATTCTGATCCCGAGGGACAGAAGACATGTTTTCTATTGGTGTGATCAAGTCTTGTGGTTTATGAGCTCTGATAGCATTCTGTGTACTCTTGTTTCCTGGGAAACAGAAGACTTCTGTGACATCATCCTCCTAGGTTTTTTGGGGGGGTTTTTAATATGACATCACGACACAATCTTTAACTTGTTTGTGCAAAAAAGTATCAGCTATAAATCCAGAAAGGTTTGAAGGTGTTCAGGACTGGGTGTTTTGAAACTTATTATATATAGAATTGTGCTTTCCTTTCATTTGAATTATGTTTCTGACTATTCTTCTCTACAATTATACAATCATTTTTTAACACACAGTAACAAACTTTAATCAGAAGTCATGTAACTTATAGCATAGTATGAACAGGAAAATTAAAACTTTTTACTAACGTGTTGTGGGTGGTGCCCTTAGGTATTGTGGTCCCAAGGGGCTGGGCTGTCATGACCAAGAAGTAAAGAAAGTTGCCTTTTTTGTCTAAGGCTGTGGCAGGTGAAGGCCTGTGATTCACAGTGTCTGACATAGGCAGGCAGGCCTAACTAGCTTGACCTGTACATGAAGCCTGTGAAGAGGCCCATAGGAATTGCACATCCCCCAACATGCTGCTATTGTAGAATTAGAACTCAGTAAAAGTATTGGATTAGCTTAGACAAGCAGAACTGAAAGATGGAAAAATACAGAAAAATATGTTTAAAAAGCCACTGATAAGAGAATACAGCTGTAAGGGATTTAATTAAAACTGCTGACAGAAAGGTTACAGAGCCCTGCTTCCCTGCACGTATTAACTAGCCCAGTGGCCTTGGAAGTAGGAAAGTAACAAGTTGGTGAACTGGCCATTGTAATTGGGACTAGAAGGGGGGTGAGCAGGTGCTGAGCCCACTCAAAGAACATAATTGGATAATCATATCAGTACCGGGACCAATAGAAGGGGTACGGGAGGTTACCGGGACCAATGAAATGTTTTCCTATACCTAGAATGGAGCAAAAGTCTATAAAAGTTGTTGTATTGCCAGAAAACATTGCTCAGCCATTTTGAAATTGACTTTGCTTGAGACTTGTGCACAAATAAATGATTTGGACCTTCTGAACAGACTCCTGGTATCATTGGTTTGTCTGCGCTCTGCTGCTACATATTCTTGGTGCATTGGCCGGGAAGTTGTGGAATCAGAGTGTATATAGGGCAATATACCACGACTTTCCGCCTCTACAGGTTTGGTCCTGCCGGGATCGCACCTTTCCGACGGGGGCTGCTCCCTGGCGCCGCCGGTCCCTTGCATCGGAGGGAGCTGGTCGGACCTCGGCGGGTGCCGGACCCGGCTGGAGCCAACACCTCGAACCCGAGTGAGGGGAGTCCGAGGTCCAACTCATGCGCCTGCTTGGGAAGTTTGAGGACCGGATCCGGTGAGTAAAGTTTTGATTTGTTATGTCTAGACAGATAAGAAAGAGCAGTGCTGCCATTTGAACTTGGAACTTGGAAATTGGTAAGAGAGCTTGATCACCTCTCAAAGACGGGCCGAGTAACCCCGCATGGGTATTCGCAGGGCGAAACCCCTGTCTTCTTGTATTTTGGAATTTGAACAAGACTAGTCAGAATAGATAGAAATGAATGCATTCTGGGATACGTTGCTAGCATGATTGTATGAATGAAGTGTGAATGAGCAGCACGGACCAAGCGAAGGCGGACCCCTGAGTAGCGCATTTCCTGACCGGGCGACCGCGTTCAGGTCGCAAAAAGGGGGAAGCGACTGTCGTCTTGTCTTGTTATTTGTTCTCCTTAAATGTTTCTAGGGCCGTGAGGACCCCTTACCCACGGTCCGCCCTCCTTTTCCCGTTTGTCTGTTGTTGCGCGCACACATCGAAATGGGAGGGGTGGGGTCTACTAGGAACACTCCATTAGAATGTATGATCGCACATTTTAAAGAAGGATATTCTGGAGACTATGGTATTAAAATGACTGCAGCCTGTTTACAGATTTTGTGTACTAGGGAGTGGCCCGATCTAGACCCTACCTGGCCCCGAGAGGGAACCTTTAATGTAGGAATTATTCAGTTAGTGCACCGTAGATCCCTATATAGATTCCTGGTTAAGTATTTGTGAAGATCCGCCCCCTTGGGCGAAGCGCTGTTATGAAGAGCAGTGCAGAATAATGTTAGCAAAGACAGATTATAGTCAGAAAATAGAACAGCCTAGAAAGAAAGGAAAAGGTGAGAAATCCAGGAAGAAACCTATCCTGGTAGATCCTGATTCCCCAGAAATGATTACCCGACAGCCCCAAACTCAGCGCCCAGTGAGAATAGCCCCACGTCCTGCCCCGGAGACAGCAGGAACGGGACCGAACCCCTGAGTCATTACCCAAAGAGCAGGTAGATGAGCTCCCTTTAATTGAAGAAGATGATTCTACCGAGACAGAAAAAGGAGAATCAGATACAGAAACAGAGAAGGAAGAAGCTGAAAATTCCCCAAGTGATACTGACAGTGTAAAAGTGGCTGCCAGTGTTAGCTCGCCAGTAAAAAGTAAATCTAAAGTAAAGCATGAAGAAAAGAAGAAAATAACCCCTGACAGGACAGTTACGAGAATATCTCTCAGATCCCAAAAGACATCTACTGCCAAGATGATGCCTTTACGGCAAGTCCCGGGAATACCCATAAGAAATGAAGATAATGAGGTGGTGGCGGGACCCCTAAATTATGTGTATGTCCCCTTCTCTACCACTGATTTGTTAAACTGGAGGACACATTATGCCTCCTATACCAATAAGCCCCAAGAGCTTACAGAATTAGTGAATACTATTATGGAAACCCACCAACCAACATGGGCAGATTGCCGCCAGCTCCTGTCCACCTTATTTACTACAGAGGAGCGGACACAAATTAGAAAAGCAGCTATAGACTGGCTGGCAGATAACCCGGTAGCTCCAGGAGAAAGGGGGGAGGAAAGAATAGATAATCGGGAAGCGGCCCAAAGAGAATTCCCGAATGAAGACCCCCGATGGGATCCAAATACAGAAAGAGGATCCAGAGCCCTAGCCCGTTTTCGCCAAGGCTTTATACAAGGCCTGAAAAGGGGGGGCCAGAAAGCTATGAATCTTTCCAAAGTTACTGAAGTTACCCAAGGCATAGATGAGAGCCCAGCAGTGTTTTATGAAAGATTAACTGAAGCATATAGAATGTATACTCCCTATGATCCTGATGCACCAGGAAGTTTATGCATGGTGAATTCTGCTTTTGTAAATCAGTCTCAACCAGACATTAGACGTAAATTACAGAAATTAGAAGGGTTTGCGGGCATGAATGCAACTCAGTTATTGGAAGTCGCTCATAAAGTGTATGTGAATCGTGATAATGAAAGGCAGAGAGAATGTGATCGAAAGATGAAGAAGAAAGCTGATTTTTTGGCTGCAGCCATAGTTGAACAGAAAAGGGGAGGTATCCCTGGTCGACGGAGCAGAGGAAGGGGGCGGGGCCGAAGTGGAAGCCGGCCCCAGCTAGGCGTAAACCAATGCGCCTACTGCAGGGAGGAAGGACATTGGAGAGATGCATGCCCGCAACTCGAAGACGCCCATCAAGATGACGAAACCAATCATCAATGGAGAGAAGAAAGACGAGGCCGTCCCCGGAACCGCGGAGGAGCCAATCGAGAGCAATACCAACGAGAAAGAGGAGAAGCCATACAAGCATTGGCTACGACAGCCCATAATGAAGATGACGTGGATTAGGACAGACCAGGCTCCGAATTTGCTTTAGGTCTCCAGGAGCCTATGGTCGGAATACAAATAGGAGACCAAGTTATGAACTTTATGGTTGATACTGGAGCAGAACATTCAGTAGTAGACAAGAAGATAGCCCCATTTTCTACAAAAGCAGTCACCATTGTAGGAGCAACTGGTGCCAAAGCTACAAAACCTTTTCTTCAGAATCGCATATGCGGTCTAGGAGGACAACAAATAACTCATCAATTCCTTTATATGCCTGAATGTCCAGTGCCACTACTGGGACGAGATATGTTAGCCAAGCTACAAGCCCAAATATCCTTCACTGAAAGAGGAGAAATGCAAATGACAGTAAATTCTCAAGCTAAACCAGCAGGAATAATGCTGCTTACATTTCCCCGAGAAGAAGAATGGAGATATTACAGTGATGATTCTGTCCAAGATACCTATTTTGAACAAACTTTGAAAAGTATTGATGCCCCACCTGGAGTATGGGCAGAAGGCAGTCCTCCAGGCCTAGCCAAACATATAGCTCCAGTAATTGTAACCCTTAAGCCTAGTGCTACACCAGTACATGTCAAACAGTACCCTCTCCCAAGAGCTGCAATTGAAGGCATCCACCGCCACTTGCAAAGATTACTAGAACATGGCCTACTGAAAGTATGTCAATCCCCATGGAACACTCCACTTCTGCCAGTGAAAAAGCCTGGAACAGATGACTACCGCCCAGTGCAAGATCTAAGAAGAGTGAATGAAGCAGTAGAGACCATACATCCAGTTGTACCCAATCCTTACACTCTTCTAGGACTGATACCTGCTGAAGCTACCCACTTTACTGTACTAGATTTAAAAGATGCATTCTTTTGCATAAGATTAGCCCCCATAAGTCAGATATTGTTTGCATTTGAATGGCAGGACCCTATCTCTGGAAGAGGGGGCCAACTTACTTGGACACGATTACCCCAAGGATTCAAGAATTCGCCTACCATCTTTAGTGCTGCACTGAATCAAGACCTTTCAAGCTATCCAGTGGCCCCGGGGAAGAGAGTGCTTCTCCAATACGTGGACGATCTGCTGATAGCTGCTGTATCAGAAAGTGAATGTATACAAGCCACCAAAGACCTCTTGCAGTTACTAGATGAAGCTGGATACAAAGTTTCCAGAGCAAAAGCACAACTATGCCAAAAAGAAGTGAAATACTTGGGCTTTCGTATAACCCAAGGAAGCTGAAAATTAGGCAGAGAGAGAAAAGAAGCAGTATGCAGAATTCCAACCCCAACTACCAGAAAGCAAGTCAGAGCCTTTCTGGGAGCGGCAGGATATTGCCGAATCTGGATTCCCAACTTTGCCCAAATCGCCAAACCACTGTATGAAGCCACAAAAGGAGAAGAAAAGTCGCCACTGGAGTGGGGACCTGAGCAGGAGACAGCCTTCAAGACGTTAAAGGAAGAATTGATGTCATCACCAGCCCTTGGACTACCAGATGTTCACAAGCCTTTCCACTTGTTTGTACATGAAGCACAAGGAAATGCCTTAGGCATGTTGACTCAGAAATTGGGAAATTGGGAGCGACCTGTAGCATACCTATCGAAACAATTGGACACTG
Source organism: Ichthyophis bannanicus (assembly GCA_033557465.1). NCBI lineage: Eukaryota > Metazoa > Chordata > Amphibia > Gymnophiona > Ichthyophiidae > Ichthyophis > Ichthyophis bannanicus. Next base: position 255,442,797 of record CM066044.1, read on the forward strand.
TGGCCAAAGGATGGCCACCTTGCCTGAGAGCAGTCGCAGCTACAGCATTGTTAGTGAGTGAAGCAGATAAGCTCACACTAGGACAGAATCTACGAGTCACTGTGCCACATGCAGTCCTTGCCCTCATGGAGCAGAAAGCAAATCATTGGCTCACCAATTCCCGAATGTTGAAATATCAGAGCATGTTATGTGAAAACCCACAGATACAACTGGAAGTGAGCCATGCCTTGAATCCAGCCACATTGATACCTATTAGTGAAGAACTCCCAGAACATGACTGTATAGAAGTCATGGACACTGTATTCTCAAGCAGACCTGACCTGACAGATGTGCCCATACACAATCCTGACCAAGTCTATTACGTAGATGGAAGCAGTCTCATCATCAATGGACGACGCTGCGCCGGATATGCAGTAGTCACTCAACATGAAGTCGTTGAGTCATCAGCTCTAGCCTCAGGTACATCAGCTCAGAAAGCAGAATTGATAGCACTGACTCGAGCACTACTGTTAGGTGCAAAACTGGTGCTAAATGTATATACAGACTCTAAATATGCCTTCACTACCCTACATGCCCATGGAGCTCTCTATAAAGAACGAGGGCTCATCACGTCCGTAGGAAAATCAGTCAAGTATGGCCCCGAGATACTGATGTTACTTGATGCAGTATGGGCCCCAACTCGTGTAGCTGTCATGCATTGCAGAGGACATCAAGCAGGAAAAGGAGAAGTTGCCCGAGGAAATAGGTTTGCAGATGCCTCAGCACGACAAGCAGCTATGACAGGACAAATTACACCACAAGCCATGCCAATGCAGGCAGCATTGTTTCCAGTACCCTTGAACTTATGGACACCACGATATACCACCGAAGAATTAGATTACTACTGTAACAAGGAAGATGGAGTACTGAAAGATGGGTGGATTGAGCTGCCACCAGCAGAGGGCAGTCAACCCCCAGGACGAATAGTAATTCCCGAATTGTTAGGTCCATCCTTTGTCAAAGCCTTCCACGAAGCCACCCACTATGGGAAAAGTGCTATGGAGAAAGCACTCAGACCACATTTCTGCATTACCATGTTAGCAGCCCTATCAGCTTCAGTGGCACGCCAGTGTCTAATTTGTACCAAAAATAATGCCAAACAAGGACCCACACCACCACCCCGAGTTCAGTCAGGAGGTGTAACCCACATGCACCACCTGCAAATTGATTTTACTGACATGCCAAAAGCCAATGGATATCACTACCTATTAGTATTAGTTTGTACATTCTCTGGGTGGGTAGAAGCCTTCCCAACTAGAACTGAAAAAGCTCGAGAAGTCACTAAAATTTTACTGAGAGAGATTGTCCCTAGATTTGTAATTCCAGCAGTAATAGGGTCAGACAATGGGCCCTCATTTGTTTCTCAGATTACTCAACAGTTAGCAAAAGCTTTGCAGATACAATGGAAGCTTCACACTGCATACAGACCCCAGAGTTCAGGGAAAGTTGAGCGAATGAATCGTACTTTAAAAGCCCAAATGTCTAAGCTTTGTCAGGAGACACGCCTGAAGTGGCCCCAAGTGCTCCCAATAGCTTTACTCAGAATACGCTCAGCTCCTGTGAAGTCAACAGGATTTTCCCCTTTTGAAGTTCTGTATGGTAAACCTCCACCAATAGTGCAGGGAATTAGAGGAAGTCTACCCAAATTGGTTCAGAAATAACCAGGCAAGAACTCCTAGCTCTTAGTTTTGTTCTGCAGACTCTCCATGCGTGGATCCAAGACCAGTTGCCTATCAACTTGACGGAACCCTTGCATCCCTACCAGCCTGGTACCTCGGTGTGGATCAAAGATTGGAAGAAGACACCGTTGGAACCCCATTGGAAGGGACCATACACCGTCATCCTGTCTACCCCAACTGCAGTAAAGGTAGCAGAGATTGATTCCTGGATCCACCACAGCAGAGTCAAGTCCGCAGCTGATCCAGAACCTGAGCAGTGGACAGCAGAACAGCATTCTGATGCACCTTTGCGAGTTACTCTGAGACGGCAACCAGCAGCTTAGACACTTTGTCACAGTGCCCTGCAGTAGCCAAGTCTTTCGAAGAGGATTGTTGTTTTCCATACGGCAAGAGTTTGTTTCAACGAACCTCATGTGTGTGATTTTACACACTGCTTTGATGCTACATTGATTGACCATATTTCAGAAGCCAACTGAAATTGATAAGTTGGTTAATGTGTGATGGACAACTTGAGGATCTCCAATCAACACTCAGCACCCGTTGAATTGCTTCATTAGCAAACGGGACGAAGAAAAGAACGTCGTGATCAAGATTTTCAAGCTGAGGATTCAGAAGAACTCCATTCAACATGTATCTTTACCTTTGCTTTGCCCTGGTTGCCTGTTTGGAGGCTTTGAACTGACTCATGCCTTACCTCCATGCACTGCTTGCATTACTTCTACTCGAACTGGACTGAAGGTAACTCAGACTTTGATTTATCACTCTTACTATTCCTGCACTGGTAAGGTGACTCGGTGTATTTATAACACCACTGAACTGAATGTCTGTACCAAGGATAAATCTAAAGTATGCTTTAATCCGCATCAGAATCCATCCTATTACACCTTGGAAATGCGATGGAAAGATGCAGATGGACCTTTGATCAATGCCACACGCCCACTCACAGATCCTAGTCAACCTGCTGTTTTATCTTTTGATGCTTGTGAAGTAATCAACAGAGATAGCCGTTCTAGGTGTGGTAGTTGGGAAAAATCATATACATGGAATGACAAATATATGTGTCCAGAAGGGACCATTGGATGGGGAGCATGCACAGGAAAGAAAGTCTCAGCTGATGTATATAGTACAGCCCCAGAGTCAGATTACTTCTGCCCAAGGTGGGAATGTGTTTTCTATGCCACCTGGGTTGGTACGAGAGAGAATGTTAACAAAGATAATCGCATAGCTGCATTACGGAGGCCATATGTCAAAGGTATAGACCAATGCAAGAAAAACGCTTGCAATCCCTTAGAATTGGTTATTCGGAGACCCGAAAATTGGAAGCGAGGATCCCGATTTGGTATACGAATTGCAGGAACTGGATCAGATCCAGGAACCATAGTATATATAAGATTAAATACCCAGGCCCATAAATCATCCAAGTACCAAATCCATGACACATTCTATGAAGCCATGCATGTAAATAAGTTTGAAATTCCCCATCCCTCCCAGAACTTATTTTTAGAATTAGCCGGAGCGGTAGTGTCCAGTCTAAATATCTCAGATTGTTACTTTTGTGGGGGGACACAAATGGGTGACCAATGGCCATGGGAAGCCCAAGAATTAAATTACTCAATGACTTACAATCAAACTGAACTACATAAGACCACCAGCGAATGGGTGTTAGCGCACTCAATAGTTGGACGTCTTTGCTATGCACGAACTGGACCCTAGTTCAAACAACAGGTAGGACAGCTAGTCTGTCTTAGCCAGAAGTTCTATAATGACACTACCAAAAAGACGTCTTGGTGGTCAGGAATTAAAGAACCTGAACCACCTAACCCATTAGCTAGATTTCCTGAGCTTTCTCATTTATGGACAAATCTTGCCAAGTCTCATGCCCACCTGGCCTATATTGGATCTGTGGAAACAGAGCATATGCCCGACTTCCCACATACTGGGGAGGGGCGTGTGTCTTAGGGACCATCAGACCTTCTTTCTTCCTTTTAAACACGGAACATGGAGAACAATTAGGATACCCAGTATACACAACCAATCACAGACACAAAAGAGCACTGAGACAGAAGAGAGCACCCCTCCATGTAGGCAAGTGGGAGAAGTGGAAGGGTGATGATTGGCCACCAGAAAGAATCATTGAATATTATGGGCCTGCCACCTGGAATGATGATGGTATGTGGGGCTATCGAACCCCAGTCTATATGATTAATCGTATTATTCGCTTACAAGCAGTAGTTGAAATAATAACCAATGAAACTAGCCAAGCTCTTACACTTTTAGCTAGACAAAGTACTCAGATGCGCACTGCTATATATCAGAATCGCTTAGCACTTGATTATTTGTTAGCAGCTGAAGGAGGAGTATGTGGTAAGCTGAATTTAACTAATTGTTGTTTAAAAATAGATGATAAAGGTCAAGTAGTTGAAGAAATTGCTGAAACTATGCGAAAGCAAGCTTATGTGCCAGTACAAACCTGGCATTCACTAAAGTTTCCTAACTGGTTTGCTAACCTTTTCTCATGGCTGGGAGGACTTAAAACTTTCCTTATATTAGTACTAATAATTATTGCTGTTATTTTACTGTTACCATGTATAATCCCATGTTGTATGCGTTCTATTCATAGTGCTATTGAAAGTACAGTAGAGCGGAAGACCGCAACTAAGATTATGGCCTTATACCAACCAAAACCTCCTGCATATAGTCGAAGACCTCTGACCATGATATAACCATTTTAAGTGATTTAATTCTCACACCTTATTAAATAATAGGGTGAGATTAATCAAAGGGGGGAATGTGGCAGGTGAAGGCCTGTGATTCACAGTGTCTGACATAGGCAGGCAGGCCTAACTAGCTTGACCTGTACATGAAGCCTGTGAAGAGGCCCATAGGAATTGCACATCCCCCAACATGCTGCTATTGTAGAATTAGAACTCAGTAAAAGTATTGGATTAGCTTAGACAAGCAGAACTGAAAGATGGAAAAATACAGAAAAATATGTTTAAAAGCCACTGATAAGAGAATACAGCTGTAAGGGATTTAATTAAAACTGCTGACAGAAAGGTTACAGAGCCCTGCTTCCCTGCACGTATTAACTAGCCCAGTGGCCTTGGAAGTAGGAAAGTAACAAGCTGGAGAACTGGCCATTGTAATTGGGACTAGAAGGGGGGTGAGCAGGTGCTGAGCCCACTCAAAGAACATAATTGGATAATCATATCAGTACCGGGACCAATAGAAGAGGTACGGGAGGTTACCGGGACCAATGAAATGTTTTCCTATACCTAGAATGGAGCAAAAGTCTATAAAAGTTGTTGTATTGCCAGAAAACATTGCTCAGCCATTTTGAAATTGACTTTGCTTGAGACTTGTGCACAAATAAATGATTTGGACCTTCTGAACAGACTCCTGGTATCATTGGTTTGTCTGCGCTCTGCTGCTACAAGGCCACCGGGTAGAGAGACAAGAGCAGAACGGTTCTGAAGGGTTGATAATGGTGTCACGTCCCAGACAGCACTTTCAAGTTGACAGCTGTTGTAAGTCATTTTTGTGGTAACTGGAAGCAGAGTGGCAGCTTCAAGATTCCACCAGGAGCCCAGAATTGTAGTTTTTGGTTAGGACACTATTTAAAGCTTCTGCTATGAGGAAAAGTCAACTGAAGAGGGAATATTTGAGTCAGATCCCACCACTGCTGGAAGTGTCAGGGGAAGGAAAGAAAGAGAGGTTGGCAGTGGAAAGACTGAGACCTTTGGCAAATACAGAAGAATTGAGCATTGTGGGGAAAGGAGTAGTACAGTATGAAAATGGCCTGGGCACAAACAAAAGGAACAGAAGAAATAAGGGGAATTTTATCAACATAACTCACACTGAGATGAGCTCCTGCACATGTTCGGTAAGCTTGAGAGATGGAGAGTGCAGTTGGGAGTTCTGTTGAGATCTGACAGGTGTTGTTACCCTGTGAGGAAAGAAAAATGTAAATGTTGGGATGTGCAAATGTGAAGAAAAAGATGACAAAATTAACATGTTGCTGGCTGGGCTGGTGCAAGGATATATAGTTACCCTTGGAAAACCTTCCTCCTTGTGCACCAATTAAATACCTACCTATCCAGCAGCATACACAATTATACCTTTACAGATGAAAACAGAGTAACATAATATATGACAGCAGGTAAAGACCAGTATGATCCATCTAGTCTGCCCAGTAAGGTGGCTAGAGTAGATGTACCCACCGCTCCATGCAGGTCATCCCTCTCTATTTGTTGAGGTATGATAAAATGAGGAAAAATACTTAAGAAAAAACTAAAAGGAGCAGTTGCAAAGGTTAAAGACTTACATCAAGCTTGGGTGCTGTTGAGAAATACTATCTTGGAAGCCCAGACCAGCTGTATTCTATGCTTTAAGAAAAGTGGAAGGAAGTCCAAAAAACTGCTAGCATGGTTTAAAGGTGAGGTCAGAGAGGCTGTTGTTGCCAAAAAAGCATCTTTCAGGAAATGGAAAAAAGAGCCAAATGACGAAACCTGGAAACAGCACAAGCACTGGCAAGTTAAATGCAAGGCATTGATAAGGCAGGCAAAGGGAGAATTTGAGAAGAAGTTTGCTGCGGAAGCAAAAATGCATAATAAAGACTTTTTCAAGTACATTCGTAGCAAAAAACCTGTGAGAGAGTCAGTTGGTCCATTAGATGATAGAGGGGTTAAAAGGGGCAATAAGAGGCAAGAAAGCGATAGCAGAGAGACTGAATGAATTATTTTCTTCGGTCTTTACTGAGGAACATGTAGGGATGTAACCCATGACTGAAATGGTACTTAAAGGTGCGGAAGAATTGAAGGAAACATCGATACATCGGGAAGATGTATTACAACTATTAGATAAACTGAAGAGTAGCAAATCACCTGGGCCAGATGGTATACATCCAAGTGTGGTGAAAGAACTGAAATATGAGATTACAGACCTGCTATTAGTAATCTGTGAACTATCATTAAAATCATCTGTAATACCTGAAGATTGGAGGATGGCGAACGTAACACCAATTTTTAAAAAGGGCTCCTTGGGTGATGTGGGAAACTACAGACCGGTGAGCCTGACGTCAGTACTGGGAAAAATGGTAGAAACCATCATAAAACGAAAATTAGACTTACCTGCTAATTGTTGTTCCTTAAGGAACTCTAGTCCAGTCCCGGAACCATAGAGTTGAGAACCTCCACCAGCAGTTTTGGAGACTGAAAGATGTCATCACTTTGATGTCACTGGTATATCTTGGCAAGTACCGCCCCTCTTCCACCAGTACCTATTGACAAAGCAGACTAAGCAGAGCAACAAATAAGCAGTAACAGGAAAAATTAAACTCATAAGCACTATGTAAAAATATGTACGAAAGTACGGAAAAAACTATGTACTCCAGACGCCTGCTCCCTGGCGCCCCCTAGCCCACTCGGGCCTGCTGCGCAAGAAAGGACTCCACCATGGTCCCCCAGAAAAGAGCGGGATGGTCTCCCGCACACGGATTGTGTTTTTTTGTTTGTTTTTTTTTCTTTTTCTTTTCAGGCTGTGTACGAGCGAAGACCCTGGGAGGGGTCCGGGACTGGACTAGAGTTCCTTAAGGAACAACAATTAGCAGGTAAGTCTAATTTTCATTTCCTTTTCGTCCCTCTAGTCCAGTCCCGGAACCATAGAGGATGTAACAGAGCAGTGAACATCAACAGGAGGGACCCGCAAGCCCAGCCTGAAGCACCGCTGAACCAAACCCCGCACATCCCCCTGTGCCTGAACATCAAGCTGATAGTGCTTTGCAAAGGAATGCAACGAGGACCAAGTCGCCGCCTTACAAATGTCCTCCACCGGCACCAAACTTAATTCTGCCCAAGACGCCGCCTGCGCCCTGGTCGAGTGCTCACGAAGACCAACCAGAACCACCTTACCCTTCAACAGGTAGGCCAATGCAATAGCCTCCTTCAACCACCGAGAAATAGAAGACTTCGCCGCCGCCTCCCCTTTCCGCGGCCCGCCAAAGGCAACAAACAGTCGGTCCGACTTTCTGAAACTCTCCGTCCGACGGAGATACTTCTTAAGCACTCGCCGGACGTCCAAACGATGCAATCGACCGCCCGACTGAGCAGTCTGTGCGAAAGAAAAAAAACCGGAAGGGATACCACCTGGTTCACATGAAACCCCGACACCACCTTAGTCAAGAAAGCCGAAACTGTGCGCAGGACCACCTTATGATCGAAAAAAGACAAGAACGGTTCTCTACAAGACAGCGCCTGCAACTCCGAAATCCTTCTGGCAGAGTAAATTGCTACTATAAAAACTGTCTTCAATGTCAAGTCCTTCAGGGAAGCCTTACCTAACGGCTCGAACGGCGCTGCTATCAACGCTTCTAACACCACATTGAGATCCCACGGAGGGACGGACACCCGTCTCGGCGGCCGCAGAAGCAGCACCGCCCACAAAAAACGCCGAATATCAATATGCACTCCTACCAACTGACCCTGAATCCTCCCCTGGAAACAGGAGATGGCCGCCAACTGTACCCTCAAGGAACTTGCCGCCAGACCTTTCTCCAAGCCATCTTGCAAAAAGGAAAGAATGTGAGGCACCGAAGCCTTCAAAGGCTGCAGATCGCGCTCCCCGCACCACGCTTCGAACACCCGCCACACCCGAGTGTACGCCATCGACGTGGAACGCCTCCGTGCCTTTAATAACGTAGTAATGACCGCTTCCGAGTACCCCTTGGACCTCAGCCGAGCCCTCTCAAGAGCCATGCCGTAAGCGAGAATCGACCCACCTGCGGCATGCGTACCGGCCCCTGCAGTAAGAGGTCTTCCCGAACCGGGAGTCGCCGCCACGGTCCGTCTGTCACCAGCCGAATCAGATCCGCATACCACGGCCTTCTGGGCCAATCGGGCGCTACGAGAATGACCACGCCGCGGTGCCTCTCTATGCGCTGGACCACCTTTCCTATCAACGCCCAAGGTGGAAACACATAGAGAAGCCCGTCCGCCGGCCACTGCCGTGCCAACACATCGAGGCCTTCCGACATACATTCTCTCCGTCTGCTGAAGAACCGGTCCACTTTCGCGGAATCGAAGCTCGCCATGAGGTCCATTATCGGAGTCCCCCAGCGCTGCACGAGCATCGCAAAGACCTCCGGGTGAAGACTCCACTCCACCGGATCCACTCTGCGGCGGCTTAGGAAATCTGCCTCGACATTCTCCACTCCGGCCACGTGCTGCGCCAACAACGCCACCAACTGACGCTCGACCCAGCTCAACAGCTGGCCGGCCTCCTCTTTCAGCGACACACTTCCCGTGCCTCCCTGGCGATTGATATAAGCCACCGTTGTCGCATTGTCGGAGAGAACCCGTACCGCCACTCGACCCAAGGTCCGCGCATTTCTAGCCGGTTTATAGACCAACTCAGTTCCGGACCCGACCCAGACCCCTGGGCAAACCGTCCTTCGCAATGCGCCCCCCAGCCCGCGAGACTGGCATCCGTCGTCACCAGCCGCCAGGATGGAGCCTCTAGCGGCACGCCCCTCTCCAGGTTTCCGGGCCTTAACCACCACTGAAGTTCCTGCCGCACCTTCGGAGGGCACACCAGTTGAAGAGACAAGGAGTCCTGTTGATGAGACCAATGCCGGAGAAGAGCGCTCTGTAACGGGCGCATATGAAACCGGGCCCACTGCACCACCTCGATCGTGGCCGCCATCGTTCCGAGCAACTGCAAATACTGCCATGCCGTCGGAGCCCTGCACATTAAAAACTTCCGCACGAGCTCCCTTAAGGCTTGAGCCCTCTTGTTCGGGAGAAACACCATTCCCCGAGCTGACTCGAAGCGCGCTCCCAAATATTCTAGCTTCTGAGTAGGAAGTAGGATGCTCTTTGCGAAATTGACCACCCAGCCTAGGCTTTCTAAGAACTCCACCACTCGACGGGTGGCCGCAGCACTCTCCTCTCTGGACTTTGCCCGGATCAGCCATTCGTCCAAATAAGGATGCACCAGAATCCCTTCCTTGCAGAGCGCTGCCGCTACAACTACCATGACCTTTGTGAACGTTTGAGGCGCCGTCGCCAGCCCAAAGGACATCGCCCGGAACTGAAAATGGCCCATGGGTACCGCAAATCGCAGGAACCTTTGATGCTCGGGGTGCACGGGAATATGCAGATACGCCTCCGTGAGATCCAAGGACGTTAAGAATTCGCCCTGCCGGACCGCCGCAATAACCGAGCGCAGGGTCTCCATCCAAAAATGAGACACTCGAAGGCAGCAATTCACCCGTTTTAAATCCAGAATCGGCTGAAAAGTGCCCTCTTTCTTTGGCACGACAAAATAGATGGAGTATTGACCGCACCCGTATTGATCCTGCGGCACCGGCACCACCGCCCCGAGTTGCCGTAGCCATCGAAGCGTGACCGATACCGCCCGCAACTTCCGCGGAGCTCTGCATGGGGAGCGGACAAAGGAATCTAAGATGGGTCAATGAAACTCTAGAGCATATCCTTCCCGAATTACCTCCAACACCCACTGATCCGTGGTAATTTGGACCCAGGCAGGGTAAAACTCCTGCAACCTGCCTCCAATGGGAACGTTCACCACCTGGGTCTGCCTCATCTCATTGTGCTTTCTTCCCGCTAGAGGAGTGGAAGGGAGCAAAACCCCTACCCACCCCTCGGAAACCGCGAAACGCCTGGCCCCGTGAAGGGAAACGCCCCCTCTGCGATTGACCAAAACACGAGGATCGAAACCTACGAAAATCCCTCGAGAGCCCCCTGCAGCCAGTCGTCCCGCGGCCCTTCCCTAGTCTATCCTCCGGGAGCCGACCCCCTTTGGACTCTCCCAGGTCCTTGACCAGCTTCTCCAAATCTGTACCAAACAAAAGTCTTCCGCGAAAGGGGAGCTTACTAAGCCGGGCTTTGGAAGACCCGTCTGCCGACCAGTTACGCAGTCAAAGATAGATGCGCCGCTACTACGGAGGCCATACTTTTGGCCAGACCTCGAATTAGATCGTAGTGGATATCTGACAAATACGCTGTGCCCGACTCCAGTCGTGCTAATTCGTCCGCCTGCTTATCCAGGAGGCCGACCTGCAGCTGCTGGGATCACCGTAAGCAGTCCCGAGCTATCCACGCTCCCGCTATCGAGGCCTGTAAGGACAGGGCACACATATCAAACACCTGTTTCAACAGAGTCTCTAATTTCCGGTCCTGCACATCTTTTAACGCCGCGGCGCCCTCCACTGGAATTGTGGTCTTTTTAGTAACCGCCGACACTGCCGCATCTACCTTCGGTGAACGAAAAATCTCTCTATCCTGGTCCGAAAGGGGATATAACCGGGCTAAAGCTCTGGTGCCCCTCAGCACCGATTCCGGGGCGTCCCACTCCTCTTGAATCATGTCCCGAAACACCCGATGAACCGGGAACACACGCTGGGACTTCCGAACGGCTTGCAACAGAGGATCCTCCAACGCTTCCTCAGCCGACGGTACTACTGCGGGCATATTGAGCGTCTTTAGAGTTTCCGCAATCAGTGCCGGCAGCTCCTCACGCCGGAACACCCGGACTACCCTACTCTGCTCCTCTGCGTCAGGCAACTCCCCCTCTTCCAGTTCCCCCTCGGAAACGCATTCCATCTCCAGATCCGAGAGTCGTCCCTCGTCTTCCACCACCAAAGACGGGCTCTCCTCCACCAGTTCTATACGTCTCTTATCCGAAACCGCCTTCCCTCGAGAAGGGCCCCCGGCCATTTCAGAACCCTCGCTCTCGGAGACTGAAGTTCCCGTCCAGGTTGCAGCAAGGCCAATGCTTTCTGCATAAGGGAGAAAAAAATCCGGGGGAATACCTGGCACTCCTCCACCCTGGCTGCCTGCCGCCGCCACCGAAGCGCCTGCCATCGTGGAAGGACCGGCCGTCGGCTCCGGGAGATCCAAAGTAGGCGGCTGGGAGTCACCTTACTATGAAGGGACAGCCTCGGGCTCCCCAGTCGGACCCCCGAGCGCCGTCTCCATTACTGCTGCCTCTAAAGTACAGCCTCTGCACACCCCAGCCTCTAAAACCTCACTACGCCTCACCCCACAGACGAGACAGCGGGGCTTAGCTGGCATTATTTCACAGGACTCCCCCCCTCAACTGGTTTCAGGCTCCTGCGCTGAATACAGGTAGGATAGGAGTAGGACAATGTCCCTCAAGGCAGAGTCCCCTTCCAGAAAAGAGCTCCGTTCCGTTTTACTCCATCTCACTTGCCCGTTTTTTTTTGTTTTTTTTTGTTTTTTTTTACTCACCCCCTCCTAGAGAGAGAAATGTTTAACTAGCTGAAGCCTGCACCCCGAATGTACAAATGAAGCTTCGCAGGCCGTAAAAACCAAGCGATGGCCCCTGCTCTCCCCCTCCGCGGCACTTAAAATGGCCACCGGCAACGGGTTCCCGCTCAAAGAATCGCGCCTAAACGAAACGCACGAGGCAAGGCCAACGGCCCGACAGACGGAGGTCGCAGGAAACCCCAAAAACCCCCCTTGAGTCACTCACCGCTGCCGCAACGAGGAAGGGGCGCAGGAGGGTACCAGTATCCCCGGAGCACCGCCGACCCCGGCCTCAGGCCCGGCGGGTCCGTCTGAATCAGCGCCGGCAGCTCCTTAACAGCGCCCGGAAAAAACTGCACCGGCTTGCCGAATCTTAACAGCCGCAGCTGTGCTGATTGCCCTGCCACCTGCTCCTCACCTCTTTGAAGCGGGTTCGGGAGCAGGGAAGGAATAGAGCCGCAATAATCTGCCGGTCTCTGGTGCAGGGAAAAGGCTCTCACTAGCCTAGCAGTCCCTGTCCTGCTGCTGCCCCGCAGTGCAGCCTTCTACCTGCTCCTCACCCTTTCCTAGCGGGTTCAGGAGCAGGGAGGCACTGAGCAACCCTACAATGCTCGTTTACACGCTGGGGCTAGAAAGAGAAGGAAAGGGAAAACGAGAAAAGAGAGAGAAAGAGAAAAAAAGAAACAGGTCCACAGCCAGCAGGGAACCCTTTCTGCCGCAGCAGGTCTGCACCTAAAAGAAATCCAAAAGGCAGAATTACCCAACCAAAATTAAATATGCCTCAAAAGACAAAGCTCTGCTTATTTGTTCCTACTGAGCCCAGTCCCGGACTCAGAACCTCCAAGCTGCTTGGAGACTGAAAGTACTGGTGGAAGAGGGGCGGTACTTGCCAAGATATACCAGTGACATCAAAGCGATGACATCTTTCAGTCTCCAAAGCTGCTGGTGGAGGTTCTCAACTCTATGGTTCCGGGACTGGACTAGAGGGATGAAAAGGAAGAACAAAATTGCTGAATATGTAGAAAGTCGTGGCTTAATGGGAGACAGCCAACATGGCTTTAGAGAAGGAAGATCTTGTCTTACTAATCTGTTATGGTTTTTTGAAGGTGTGAATAAACAGGTGGACAAAGGTGAGTCGGTTGATATAGTGTATCTGGACTTTCAGAAAGCCTTTGACAAGGTCCCTCATCAGAGACTTCTGGCAAAACTAAAGAGTCATGGGATAGGAGGCAGTGTACTATTGTGGATCAGGAACTGGTTAAAAGATAGAAAGCAGAGGGTAGGCTAAATGGCCAATTTTCCCAATGGAGAAAGGTGAATAGTGGTGTACCCCAGGGATCTTTGCTGGGTCTGCTGCTTTTTGACATATTCATAAATAACCTGGAAAAGGGAATAACGAGTGAGGTTATCATATTTGCAGATGACACAAAACTATTTAAAGTTGTTAAAACCCAAGAGGATTGTGGAAAATTGCAAGAGGATCTTGATAAATTGGAAGACTGGGCATCAAAATGGCAGATGAAATTTAATGTGGACAAGTGCAAAGTTATGCATCTAGGGAAGAACAACCCAAACTATGGTTACACGATGCAAGGTTCCACATTAGGAACCACCACCCAGGAAAAAGATTTAGGCGTCATTGTGGATAACATGTTAAAACCCTCGGCCCAGTGTGCAGCGGCAGCCAAGAAAGAAAATAGAATGCTAGGTATCATAAGGAAAGGAATGGAAAATAAAACAAAGGATATTATAATGCCTCTATATTTTGTTCCATGGTGAGACCGTACCTTGAATATTGTGTGAAATTCTGGTCGCCGTATCTTAAAAAAGATATAGCGTTATTAGAAAAGGTTCAGAGAAGAGCCACCAAAATGGTAAAGGGGATGGAAGGATACCCCTATGAAGAAAGGCTAAAAAGGTTAGGGCTCTTTATTCTGGAAAACAGACGGCTGAGGGGAGATATGATAGAAGACTATAAATTAATGAACAGAGTGGAACGGGTGAACATAGATCGATTCTGGGTAGCCTTGGAGCAGATATCTGTGGATGCCCCCAGTTCAGGAACAGCCTTCTGGCCAGAGACACTTAGGTTCCCACCCACCCTACCCCTCACCCCCCCCCAAAGGGGCTGCATTGCCTATATAGTAGTCACATACTTTGCCATCTATCCTTTTAACTTGGGTTAAAGCCCACATCTTCTTTCTTTCCTCTTCTTCATCTTCTCCTTCTAGCACTACGTATTCAGCATGTCTTGTATTCAGTGCAATGACTGCAGTACATTCATTCCAAGATGAATCATTTGGAACCTAAGAGCTTGTCCTCTGTGCCTCAGGGCAGCTGCCATGCATAAAGAACTGACTCTACTAAGGGAAGACCTAGCTGCCATGCATAAAGAGGTGACCCTACTGAGGGAGGAACTGGCTGCAATGAAGCACACCTCTTCTAGGATACAAACTGAACAATGTCCACCACCGCTCCCACAAAGAATCAAACACCCCAGGAACAAATGGATCACAGTGGGTTTTGGTAGATTGCGACCTGTAACACACAGACATCCTATGCATCATCCCTGCATAATGCCTTCTCTGCCTTGGCCAATGAGGACGAGGAACTGAGGGAGGAACTGGCTGCAATGTAGTGTACCTCTTCTAGGATACAAACTGAACAAAGTCCACCACCACTCCCACAAAGAATCAAATACCCCAGGAACAAATGGATCACAGTGGATTCTGGTAGATTGCGACCTGTGACCCAAAGTCATCGTATGCAACAGGCGATATCCCTGCATAATGCCTTCTCTGCCTTGGCGAATGAGGATGCCCAATCCAAAGAAACTGAAGGTCCCTTAAATGAGACAGATGATGCCCAATCTCCTGCTAAAGGACCAAATATGAAGAAAACCTCACCAAACCGCAAACTACTACTACTTGGTGAGTCCATCATCAGTGGCACCAACTTGGGAACACAGTTCAAAGGAGAGAACATAGTCAAGTGCCTCCCAGGCTATTCAGCCAGCAGGAATACAAACCACGTTGTTGATGTACTTAGAGCAGAAAGTGAACACTCCAAACTTGATGATGTTATACACTTGGGCACAAATGACCTGGCTAGAAACAGTGCCTCTACAGTCCAAAAGGACTTCCAATGTTTGGGAGAGAAACTCAAGCCCATTGTTAACACTGTTGCATTCTGAGAGGTTCTACCTGTTCTTGGTAACGGGGCAAAAAGGCTGCATCACATTAAAAGCTTTAATACATGGCTCCAGACCTGGTGCAAACAAGAAGGATTCAGATTTATTAGCGACTGGAGCAACAGATGGAAAAACAAGAGGCTATACTGTGCTGATGGACTACATCTCTCTATCGCAGGGAAAAGAATCCTAAGTGAAAAATTCAAGCAATATGTGACTATGCATTTAAACTAGAAAAAGGGGGTGACAAATGTGGAAGGTCAAGCTCTGGACGTCACCCCCTGCAAAAGCAGATTAAAATCAGAAACAGCCACACTTGTAAACCACACATCAAAAATAAGTGGGAAGATGTAGGCAGAACAAAATCGATGCAAAATACACACAAGCTAGTTAAATGCTGGAAAGCAATGAGCACAAATGCTCGAAGCTTAGCCAACAAAGTTCCGGACCTGGAAGCCCTAATGGTGGAAATGGATTTGGACATTGTGGCCATTACAGAAACATGGTTTAATGAATCACATGATTGGGATATAGCCACAACTGGCTATAATCTATTCAGAAGAGACAGAGGAGTAGCCTTGTATGTCAAAAGCAATATTAAAGCTACTGAAATGTAGGGGGCATGGGGAAAATAAGAAGCGCTCTGGATTGTGTTGGAAAGAGGAGATGGCACTGTCATCCATACTGCTGTAGTCTACAGACCTCTGACACAAATTGAAGAGATAGATAACGAACTGATTATAGATATTGCCAAGATAGCCACAAAGGGGGAAGTGATAATAGTGGGTGACTTTAATCTACCGGATGTGGATTGGATTACTCCTTCTGCAAATCTGGAAAGAAGCAAAAAAATTGTGGATGCTCTCCAAGATGCGTTACTTAGACAAATGGTGATGGAACCAACCAGGGAAAGCTCAACACTGGATTTAGTGCTCACCAACAGTGATAGCGTGTCGAATGTCTGCGTGAGTGCCCCTGTGAGCAGCAGCGATCATCACACGGTGTGGTTTGAGGTAAAAGCCATGGTACAGGCCAATCATAGCAAGCTCAAAGTCCTAAACTTCAAAAACACTGACTTCAATAAAATGGCCAAGTACCTAAAGGAGGAGCTGACAGGGTGGAAGGAGATAAGGGAAGTGGAATTGCAATGGGCTAAACTAAAGATGGCAATAAAAGGGGCAACAGATAAATATGTAAGAAAAGTAAACGAAAACAAGATGAGAAGAAAACCTGTTTGGTTTTCCAAAGAAGTGGCTGCTCAAATAAAGGCAAAAACCCCCCACAGCTTTCACAAAATTCAAAAGCTCACAAACAGAGGAACACAGAAATGAATACAGGATCAAACTCAAAGAGACAAAGAGAGAAATAAGGATAGCAAAATCAAAGGCAGAGGAAAAGATGGCTAAAGATGTGAAGTGTGGCGACAAAACTTTCTTCAGGTATATTCGGGAAAAGAAGATCAGAGGTGGAATTGCAGGACTCAGAAGTGCTGCGAACGGACTCGTGGAAAGTGACATTGAAAAAGCAAAATTGCTAAATGAATACTTCTGCTCTGTTTTTACTAAAGAAAGTCCTGGAGAAGGACCTCATGTGACTCCCAAATATAAAAATGGGAATGAAGTAGATACCACACTATTCACAGAAGATGAAGTGTTAGAACAACTTGCAAAACTGAAAGTGGACAAGGCCATGGGACCGGATGGGATACATCCCAGGATACTGAAAGAGCTCAGAGAGGTTCTTGCAAGGCCGTTAAAGGACTTTTCAACAAATCCTTATAAACAGGAGAGGTTCCTCAGGAATGGAGAATGGCTGATGTCGTACCACTACATAAAAGTGGTGACAGGGAAGAAGTATCAAACTACAGGCCTGTGAGCCTTACCTCGGTGGCAGGAAAAGTAATGGAGACGCTCCTGAAAGAGCGAATAGTGAACTTTCTCAAAACCAACAAGATGCAAGACCCGAGGCAACATGGTTTTACCAAAGGACGATCCTGCCAAACAAATCTGATTGAGGTTTTGACTGGGTGACCAGGGAACTGGATCAGGGGCATGAGATGGATGTCATCTACCAGGATTACAGCAAAGCCTTTGATACTGTTCCTCAGGAGGCTTATCAATAAACTCAGTAGCTTGGGGACGGATCCCAAGATGGTAAATTGGATCAGAAATTGGTTGACTGACAGACGACAGAAGGTGATGGTAAATGGAGCTCAATCAGATGAAGGGAAGGTGATTAGCGGGGTGCCCCAGGGATCGGTCCTGGGCCCGGCACTGTTCAATGTATTTGTGAGAGATATTGCTGAAGGACTGAACGGAAAAGTCTGTCTTTTTGCAGATGATACAAAAATTTGCAACAGAGTGGACTCCCCCGAGGGAGTGGTTAACATGAGGAAAGATCTACAAAAGCTGGAAGAATAGTCTAATGCTTGGCAATTACGATTTAATGCAAAGACGTGCAGAGTCATGCACTTGGGTAGCAGAAATCCAAGGGAAATGTACGCGATAGGGGGCGAGAGGTTGGTGTGCACGGATCAGGAGAAAGACCTTGGTGTGATTATTTCTGAAGATCTCAAGGTGGCAAAACAGTGCAACAAGGCGGTGGCAAAAGCCAGGAGGATGTTGGGCTGCATACAAAGAGGAATTACCAGCAGAAAGGAAGAGGTACTTATGCCACTGTAGAAGTCACTGGCGAGGCCTCACTTGGAATACTGTGTTCAGTTTTGGAGACCATATCTTGCAAAGGATGTAAAAAGACTGGAAACATTTCAGAGGAAGGCGACCAAAATGATTTGGAGCCTGCGTCAGAAGCCTTATGAGAAGAGACTAGAAGACCTAAATATGTACACTTTGGAGGAGAGGAGGGACAGGGGAGATATGATTCAGACCTTTAAATACTTAAAGGGAAATAATGAACAAATAAACCTCTTCCAAAGACTGGGAAGCTGTAAAACTAGAAGGCATAACAGGAAGCTGCAAGGTGGTAAATTGAAAGGAAATGTCAGGAAATACTTTTTTACTGAAAGGGTGGTGGATGCTTAGAACGCCCTCCCGATGGAAGTGGTGGGGATAAACACGGTGACGGAATTCGAAATGGCATGGGACAGACACAGTGGATCCTTTTACAGCAACAGGATAAAATCAAAATAAATTGAACCATCTAAATTCTCAACAAATAGGGGTGTCCTACATGGAGTGGTGGGTTCACCCCTAAACAAAGACGTGGGTAGGGGTGGCCTGCACGGAGCGGCAGGTGCAACAATCACTTGCCATCATACTGGGCAGACTATATGGACCATACTGGTCTTTATCTGCTGTCATTTACTATGTTACTATGATTGTTTACGTTATCAAACTATAGAAAGACTAGGGGACATGCATTGAAGCTACAGGGTAAACTATTTAAGACTAATAAAATATTTTTTCACTCAACGTGTAATCAAACTCGAATTTGTTACCGGAGGATGTAGTAAAGGCTGTTAGTGTAGCTGGGTTTAAAAAAGGTTTGGACAAGTTCCTGGAAGAAAGGTCCATAAACCATTAAGAAGGGACACAGGATATCAATGCTTGACCCAATACAAGCATTGTGGAACCTGTGTCTTTTGGGGAAACTGCTAGGTACGTATGACCTAGATTGGCCACTGCTGGAAACAGGATACTGGGCTTGATGGACCTTGGTCTGACCCAGTATGGCATATCTTATGTATGTCCCCTAGTCTTTCTATATTCTGATAACGTAAACAATCGATCTACGTTTACCCGTTCCACTCCGTTCATTAATTTATAGACTTCTATCATATCTCCCCTCAGCCATCTCTTTTCCAGGTTAAAGAGCCCTAACCTTTTTAGCCTTTCTTCATAGGAGTATCCTTCCATCCCCTTTACCATTTTGGTGGCTCTTCTCTGAACCTTTTCTAATAACGCTATATCCTTTTTAAGATACGGCGACCAGAATTGCACACAATATTCAAGGTGCGGTCTCACCATGGAACGATATAGAGGCATTATAATATCTTTTGTTTTATTTTCCATTCCTTTCCTTATGATACCTAGCATTCTATTTGCTCTCTTGGCCGCCGCTGCACACTGGACCAAGGGTTTTAACATGTTATCCACAAAGACGCCTAAATCTTTTTCCTGGGTGGTGGTTCCTAATGTGGAACCTTGCATCGTGTAACCATAGTTTGGGTTGTTCTTCCCTAGGTGCATAACTTTGCACTTGTCCACATTAAATTTTATCTGCCATTTTGATGCCCAGTCTTCCAATTTATCAAGATCCTCTTGCAATTTTCCACAATCCTCTTGGGTTTTAACAACTTTAAATAGTTTTGTGTCATCAGCGAATTTGATAACCTCACTCGTTATTCCACTTTCCAGGTCATTTATGAATGTGTCAAAAAGCAGCAGACGCAGCACAGATCCCTGGGGTACACCACTATTCACCTTTCTCCATTGGGAAAATTGGCCATTTAGCCCTACCCTCTGCTTTTTATCTTTTAACCAGTTCCTGATCCACAATAGTAACCTGCCTCCTATCTCATGACTCTTTAGTTTTGCCAGAAGTCTCTGATGAGGGACCTTGTCAAAGGCTTTCTGAAAGTCCAGATACACTATATCAACCGACTCACCTTTGTCCACCTGTTTATTCACACCTTCAAAAAACCATAACAGATTAGTAAGACAAGATCTTCCTTGTCTAAAGCCATGTTGGCTGTCTCCCATTAGGCCATGACTATCTACATGCTGAGTAATTTTATTCTTTATGATGGCTTCTACCATTTCTCCCGGTACTGACGTCAGGCTCACCGGTATGTAGTTTCCCGGATCACCCCTGAAACCCTTTTTAAAAATTGGTGTTACATTGGTGATCCTCCAATCTTCAGGTATTAGAGATGATTTTAATGATAGTTCACAGATTACTAATAGCAGGTCTGCAATCTCATATTTCAGTTCTTTCACCACACTTGGATGTATACCATCTGGCCCAGGTGATTTGCTACTCTTCAGTTTATCTAATAGTTGTAATACATCTTCCCGATGTATCAATATTTCCTTCAGTTCTTCCACACCTTTAAATACCATTTCAGTCATGGGTAACATCCCTACATCTTCCTCAGTAAAGACCGAAGCAAAGAATTCATTCCGTCTCTCCGCTATCGCCTTGTCGCCTCTTAGTGCCCCTTTAACACCTCTGTCATCTAATGGACCAACTGACTCTCTGAGGTTTTTTGCTACGAATGTACTTGAAAAAGTCTTTATTTCGCGTTTTTGCTTCTGCAGCAAGCTTCTTCTCAAATTCTCCCTTTGCCTGCCTTATCAGTGCCTTGCATTTGACTTGCCAGTGCTTGTGCTGTTTCCAGGTTTCGTCGTTTGGCTCTTTTTTCCATTTCCTGAAAGATGCTTTTTTGGCAACAGCCTCTCTGACCTTACCTTTAAACCAGGCTGGCAATTTTTTGGACTTCCTTCCACTTTTCTTAAAGCGTGGAATACAGCTGGTCTGGGCTTCCAAGATAGTATTTTTCAACACCCAAGCTTGATGTAAGTCTTTAACCTTTGCAACTGCTCCTTTTAGTTTTTTCTTAACTATTTTCCTCATTTTATCATAGTCTCCCCTTTCGAAAGTTAAAAGGTAGTATATTGTGGATTTCCTTACTATCCCTCCTCCACTAAATTAAATCAAATGCGATCATGCTATGATCACTATTGCCAAGTGGCCCCAACACCCATCTCTTGCACTAGATCTGGTGTTCCACTAAGGACTAGGTCTAATATGGCTTCCCCTCTGGTCGGTTCATGAACCAGCTGCTCCAAGAAGCAGTCATTTATTTCATCTAGGAACTTTATCTCCCTAGCATGTCCTGCCTTGACAACACTGACCCAGTCAATACCGGGGTAATTGAAATCACCCATTATTATTACTGCGCTGTAACTTTTCTTAGCTTCCTTGATTTCTTTGAGCATTTCATCATCCATTTGATCATTCTGGCCCGGCGGTCGATAGTACACCCCCACTGCCATCGCCTTCCCCTTTTTACATGGAATTTCAATCCATAGAGATTCTACAGTAAATTTTGTTTCCTGCAAAACTTTAATCCTTTCTGACTCAATGCTCTCTCTAACATAGAGCGCAACCCCTCCACCAATTTGATCAGCTCTATCATTACGATACAGTTTGTACCCAGGTATCGCAGTGTCCCACTGGTTGTTCTACTTCCACCATGTCTCTGAGATTCCAATTGTATCTAACCTCTCATTTAGTGCTATATATTCTAACTCTCCCATTTTATTTTTTAGACTTCTAGCATTTGCATACAAGCATTTTAGAGACTGTATTTTATTCATATTAATTTGGCTATTTGCAGACATAGGTAATTTGGGATCTTTAAGCTCTGTCTGCTCCATACTCGAGGGCATTTGGACCCTGTCCTTCTACATTCAGCGTACCCAAGGCCACCGTAAAGCTTCTCAGCTTTTCATTTTGTATGACCGCAGTAGACTGGGGGAGATGGTGACCAAATGTACACTGTCTACTTGGGTGGCAGACTGTATCACCCTCGCCTATAAAGCAGGCAGGGCTTCTGTTGGAAGGCCAGGTCACGGCACACTGTGTCAGGGCCATGGCGGTCTCTGTGGCAAACTAGCGCTCCATCCCAATGGTGGACATCTGCCGTGCCATCACCTGGTCTTCAGTCCATACCTTTGCAACTCATTACTGCCTGGAGAGGGAGTCCCAACAGGACAGTGCCTTTAGTCAGGCCATGCTTTGTAATCTTTTCGGGGTCTAGGCAACTCCTACCTTCTGTGTTCAGGCTACTGGAGCGTTGCTTTCCGTCGGACACACGGGTCCTACTGCAGTCTGTATCTGCGGATTCAATTGCTGCTGCTCACAGCTTCCCTTGAGGGTGACCGTGTTTTTTTTTTTCTATGGACTTTAGGTAGCCTGTAGCTAGGGAGTCCCATATCTGAGGATGACTTCCTGCTTGTTCCCAGAGAAAGTGTAGTTTCTCACCTGTTCTCCAGGGACAGCAGGAATCGGTCTTCACAACCCTCCCGCCTCCCCTTGGAGTTGCTTCTTTACTGTCTTTTAGCTATGCCATCTAACTGAGCAAGATGGCACCCTTGGGTGGGAAGGGCACCACGCATGCGTGGTGGCATCTCCCAAAGGCTTTCTTTGAAAGCTGGGGGGGATGTTTATGGGTGGGCCAGAACCTCTCTGAGCTCTTTCAGTATTCTGGGATGTATCCCATCTGGTCCCATGAAGTATAGTGTATATAATATACAAAATTCTGGCATCACTTCAGTAATAGCAATGGAAATTCTTCACTTCCAGATATTTTGGAGATAATACAAACTCCCCAAAAAATTACATTCAATCCTAACTTATATAGTAAACCTGCCATACCAAAACAGGACTAATTTCCAGTACTCAAACATCAAAAATCTGTTACACCAGACCCTAGAGTTTAGCATTTAGCTCATACCTTTCCACTAATAATTCAAGGCTAACTACAGTCAGGTACAGTAGGTATTCCCTGTCCCCAGAAGGCTTACTGTACAATCTTAGGAGCCCTTTTACTAAAATGAATTAGGTTTTTGCACTTAACGTACATTTAGTGCTAAAACTAATGTGCGTTCAATGCAGAACCTCCATTGAGGTGGTGTTAAGTATACCTGTGCTAACTGATAGCACTCAGTGTGTTCCACCACTCTAACTGCAATGTGTTCTCCACGCTCATTCCTTGCCTCAACGCATGATTTTCGGTTACTGCAGAAATTAGCATACAGTAACTCAAATGCATGTTAACTGCTTAGTGCACTCTAGTAAAAGGCCCCTAGTTTGTACCTGAAGCAATAGAAGGTTATGTGACTTGCCGAAGGCCATAAGGAGTGTCAGTGGAATTCAAACCCTGGTCTTTGGTCACCAGGCTTCTGCTGTAATCACTAGGTTAATCTTCCACTACAAATACACCTACTGGGAAAAACAGAACAACTCGGACTGCTACAGATCCCTACAGAAAAACTAAGTTCAATAAAGTACCTCATGTCTGTCACACATGCAGAATGTAAACAAATATTTTGTTCATTTATATACTTGATACACTTCCACTTGCTGTTTGCATAAAACGATTTATATTACCATGAATAAAATTACAATAAACTTATTAAAATACAGCCAGGATTGTAACAGAACATTTAACAATGGATTAAACCTCTGTAATCTCAAGCTGATAACCCTAACTAATGACACCTTTAAGGGTAATTTACAAAAATGCATTTAACAATCTTTAAAAGCTGACACTATGGGGTAACTGTAAAATGACTGTGTAGCCTTTACTTGTGTAAATACTGCAGGACATATAGGGCCCGATATTGAACGGGACCTGCTAACTGTGTTAATCCCCTTGGCCAGGATATTCAGCAACTCTAATATGGTTAGTACTGCTCAATATCTAAGGAGGTTGCTGCTGCACGGCCACGGCATTCCGAGGGTGGAACCTGGCGATAACTGCGCAGCAGCGATACTGCCCCAGTATTGAATATCCAGGTCTAATATTCAGCAGTTGTGGCTAACCTCTTTAGCAGTGGTAGCCACCACTGCTGCATATTGGGCCCATAGATTCTAAGGGAGTGTGGTTTGGGCAATGCAAAAATATACATATATTTCCAGTTGTGCATGGAAATACATGTATACTTTAAAAATGTCCCTTTCCATAGCATCCTGCTAGACCAGTTCAGACAAGTGGGTTTGTTCCCCTACCAGCAGATTGGTGGAGACAGATAGCCAATAAAATGCCCAAGTTTCAGTGGCATCACTCGCATGCCTCTATTGGCCTCAACCACCAGAGGGCCCTTCAGTATTCTTCTGTCTCCAGCAGATGGTGGATGGATTTTCTCCCCTCTGAAGAAAATCTGAACAATTGAGAGGAAAAGATTGATTTAAACACTCGTGAATGACGCTCTCATTTGAGCATGATGTGGGAGGCTCCACTAGACTGCAGTCTTTTTGGTAGCCATAGGAGAAGGGAAATTTGGTTTAGCTCCATGCTCTTATCTTAAGAGCCTGTTAAGCAGCCAGAAAATTGGAAGGATTGGGAGAGTTCTGCAATCTTACACAACCTCAACACCCCCTCACTCCTTCTCTGTCCCCCTTATTGTCTCCCAAAGATTGCAGAAGGCTCTCAGAGGAATCTGCCTTCCAGCCACCTTAAAATACAGTATCTGAAAAGCAAGAGAAATAGTTACAGGGGAGAAGAGCTGAGTCTGGCATGAGTTTTCTGCCTGAAGGTTTTAGGGGGAGCGAACCAAGGCTTGACCATGTCATTGTCCTTGTTAGGGGCTCCTAATTCCGTCCGTCTGGGGCACAATTAGGGGTGGACTGCTGGCAGCGTGGTGTGGGGGTTTCCTGCCATTTTCTACTGTGATAGGCTATGGCCTAGAATAGCCTGTAAATGTATGTTATGTAGCAGAAGTCTGTAGGTTAGGCCTGAGTCCCCAACCCCCACTTCAGAATATTATAGTTGAACAGAGTTGAAAGCCAGAGAAAACAGAAATCTGCTTCAAGCTGCTCTGATAAGAATATAAAGCTTTTCCATTGAGTTTGTTATGTTATTCACAGATGTATTTCCACACAGCTTCTGTACTGCAGAGTGACCTTGTAAGCGAAAAGCAAGGCAGAATATGTTATGTCTAGATACTGAGCCATGGCTAGGAAGGCCTGAGAGCAGGGGGAGAGCGAGCGGTGTGGGCCCGGTCAGCAATTTTCCATTGGATGGGGGGGTGGGGGGTGAGGGGGCCACCGGGACCAATGAGGAGTTTGTCTGTATAGAACTGATGAGGAAAACTATAAATGCTGTTTTGTTGAACGCCATGCTCAGACCATTTTGAAAGTGACAATTGACAAGCGTCTGAGACTGTGCACAAAATAAACTGGTTTGAATTCTAGTAAATAGACTCCTGGTGTATTCATTGCGTGCACTTCGCTACTACATTGGTTCCCTGACCGGGAAGGGTGGGGTACGTGAATGGTGCGCAAGTGAATACTACCACGTATTACCGCCTCCAGGTTTGGTCCGGCTGGGACCGCAGCCGGCCGACAGTGGAGAGGAGCCCAGGCGCCGCCGGTCCCCTTGCATCAGAGGGTTCCGCCCTGCCTCGGTGGCTTGCTGGGTCTGGCCGGCGAACACCTCGAACCCGGGAGGGGAGTCCAGGATTCAACCCAAGGTGGAACTGGTTGCGCAGCGCATTAGCTACCGGATCCGGTGAGTATTGATGTTTCTGGTTCTTAGTCAGTTAGCTCTGGGAAAATCTCGAGACTAATATGGTATGGTAACAGGTAAAGGGAGTCTGATCAACTTCCAGGGCAGTTCTAGTAACCCTGCATGAGTATGCGTGGGGCGAAGCCACTGACCCTTTTGGTTTGGTAATTTTGGTTTAGTCAGTTAACCCGGGAATTTGGAATTTGGGAAATGCTAGCATGTTTGGTTGTGTGAAGTGTGCTTGAGAGGTCTTGCAATACAGGCCGAGCGAGAGCGGACTCCTAAGTAGCGCAGTTCCTGGCCAGGCGACTGCGCCCAGGTCGCAAAAAGGAGGAAGCGTCTGGTGTTTGTCCCCCTCCTTGTTCCGTGGGCTGTGCGGACCCCTTACCCGCAGCCATCCTACCCATCCTTTCTGTTTGCTGTCTTGTCCGTCATATGTTATAATGGGAGGGGCGGAGTCCATACAAACTCCGTTGAACTGTATGATCACGAATTTTAAGAAGGGGTTTAGTGGTGATTATGGGGTAAAGATGTCACCGACCCGCTTAGAAATATTGTGTAGTAGGGTGTGGCCGGTGCTGGACGCCGTGTGGCCACCAGAAGGTACTTTTGATATTCAAATTGTGTCCCGAGTGCACCAGGTGGTGCGCAGATATAGTTCCGAACAGTTTTCCTATATAGATTCCTGGTTAGCTATCTGTGAGAAGCAACCCCCTTGGATAAAGCGTTGCCGTGAGGGGCAGAGTAGAATTATGTTAGCAACTGCAACGGGAGTCCCTGCTAAGAAGGAAAAGCCCCTATTTTTGCAGCCCCAGAGCCTCCAGAGGTCCCGAGTCATCCACCCACACTTCACTACTACACTACATGCGTTACTAGCACTTTTTATTATTGTGTGCCTTGTGGTCACACCGTCCTAGCATGCGTTCTGCCCGAGTGGCTCCAATGCGTGTGCCTACCCAAACACCCATTTCATGCATTGCTGTATAAGCACTGTTAACGCGCACCTTTCGCCTGCCAGAGCTTTAATGCATGCTGCTATTGCATTTGTTTTAACTCTTTTTGTCTTCTTCCAGGAAATGTTGTTTGACCTTTGGACAAGTGAAGTGCGCCTTCTGGATTCTGCTGTATTTGCATCGCAGCTTCTGAATTGTCCATGGAAAGCCCATTTCCCGCCTCTCAGCAGGGGGATGCAGTTGGTCCGGCCTTGCCTGCCTCAGGACTGAGGGTGGTGGATGGTGCTGTTGGAAAAGATGACCAGCCGCCCGGAAGATCCGGTGACCATGCTGTTGGCTGCTCCCCTTCCTCTACGGGTTAGGCGGTGGCTATGTCCCCTGTTGTTGGGGGATCATTTCCGAGTGGAGAACATCTGGAACCTGGATTGTCCTCCTCAGATGTCTGCTTTTGACTAAAGGCCTGGTCATTTTGGTATGGAAATTCAGACCCTGAAGCTTCAGGGTGCCCCTGAGAGCAGTCTTCTGAGGGGCAGGCTGAGAGTGGATGCCCTGTTTTCGTTGACTATGGCTAAGCGTCTCCAATGAAGGTCACCTCCTAGAGATGTGGAGCAGCTGGGGCCTGTCTGAGATCTGCTCTGCGACTTGGGCTGTGCTGTGGATGAAGTGCTCTCACCTTCAGAGACTTATGAAGAGGCTAGTGTTGTCTGCCTATTCTGAAAGGAGGAACTGGTAGCATTGATTACCATGGTCTTATACACCTTGGACTTGGTGGATGTTTCAAACAAGGAGCAGTGGCCGAAGGTTCATTCATTCCTGCAAGGGGTGCAAAATCCACTACATTCTTTCCGGCTCCTGAGGTGATCAAGATCATGATCCAGTTATTCTCCCAACTCCCTGCCTAAGGGGCTAAGGGTATGCAAGAAGATGTACTCTCTCCCGGAAACGGAGTGCATTGCGTGGTTTGATATTCCCAAGGTGGATGCGCAGGCCACGGCTGTTACTAGATGGGTCACCATTCCTGTGGAAGGTGGATCGACCTTGAAGGATAGTCTGGACAGAAAGGTGGATTCATTGCTGAAGAACCAGTTCACCGCAGCAGTTGCTCTTCTTCAGTTGGCAGTATGTGCAGGCCTGACTTCTCAAACTCTGCTGCAGTGGATTCAGTCTCTCCTGCTGGACGATACTATCCATCTTTTGGAGTCAGCTACGTCCTTCCTTTCTGATGCAATGTACGACCATGTGCACCTAGAGGCCAGGGATAGTACCCTGTTGACAGTGACACAGCAGCACTGAATTTGGCTTCACCACTGGGCAGCGGACACGTCCTCCATAGCCTAGTTGACCCAACTGGCCTTTAAAGGAAAGCTTCTATTTGGGACCAAGTTGGAGAAGCTGATGAAGGACCTGGGCAAGACCTTCTGGAGGACAGGTCTAAAGGGCCTGGGAAGCGAGCTGGAGCCCCTTTTCCTTCGGCCTCCAAACGCTCTTCGCGGGCACGCTGGTCGGACTTTCAGAAGTTTTGGGACTCCCGTCGCTGCCAGTCTGGAAAATCGTCTTCTTCCCCTCTGCTCCCAGTTTTTGGGCTCATTTTCAGTCCTTTTGAGGAGCACGTGGACCCAGGGACAGTCTCCTCCAGAGGAGGTCCCTCCCGGGCTCAATGATGAAGGTTTGGGAGACCATTCTCTGGTTCCTTTAATTGAGAGCAGGCTTCATCTCTTCTCTCAGGAATGGGCCTGGGTCACCAAGGATTGCTGCATGTTAGCCACCATTCAGTATGGATATGTCCTGGAATGCAAAGAGCTAATTCCAACTGCATTCGTCATCTCCCTCTGTAGGTCTGCGAACAAAAGGACAGCTGTTCAAATCACCTTGGGAGAGTTGCTGCTTCTGACAACAGCAGTATCCATTTTCCCAGACGATCGGGCAAGGGCAGATACTTCATCTATTTCATGGGGGCTGAAAAAAAAAGGAAAAAGGATGGATCATTCCGGTCCATTTTGGACATCAAAGTTGTCAACACACTTGCGCAGCCATGCTGTTCTAGATGGAAACTTTGCAATCAGTGATTCAAGCGCTACAAATTTTTATATCCCGATCTGGAAGGATCAGCAGAAGTATCTGCATTTTGCGGTGCTTGGCTCTCTCTTGCAGTTTGTTGCCTTCCCATGAGGACTCTCCACTGCCCCAAAGATGTTCTCCAAAGTCTTGGTGGTGGTGGCTGCGGTGCTACAATGCCAAGGGATTTGTGTGCACCCATGCTAGAAGGCTGGCTCATCTGAGCATGCTCTCTGTCAGAGGCGTCTCGGGTACTGATCCAAGTGGTAGCCTTTGGAAAACCCGGCTGAATGATCAATCGAGGGAGGAGCCAGATTATGCCCTTCCCAGTCCCTTGTGTTCCTGGGAGCACATTTTGATACCCAAGTGAGCAGAGATTTCCTGCCAGAGGAGAAAGTCAAGGGTGGTTGGATTGCCTGGCGCTGTCCTGGTTGTTACAGGCTCCCAGAATCTGGGATTATCTTCAGCTTCCCAGCTTGATGACAGCAACAATTGAGATGGTGCCTTGGGTGCGTTTACATATGCAGCCATTCCAACAGTCCTTGCTGACTCGGTGAAGTCCAGCCTGTGTTGGTAGCAGCAGCCCGATCATCTGATGAAGGGCATGCCATTGGGCAATTACTCATGGATCCTTCTGACGAAAGATACTAGTCTCTTGATAAGACTGAACGGCTCAGGGCCATTGGAACCACAGGGATGTGGTATGCTCCATGAACCTTCTTGAGGTAAGGGCCCTCAGGTTGGCTGTTCTGCATTTCTGGCCCCTAGTCAAGGGATGGGAGGTTTGAGTGTTTTCAGACAATGCCACAGCAGTGGTCTATGTCAATCAGCAAGGTGGCACAAGGAGTGCCGCATAGCCCTGGAGATGGCTCTACCATTTTCCTGGGCAGAAAAGAACCTCCTCTGTCGGCTCAGCACATTGCCAGGTAGACACTGTGGAAGTGGACTTTCTCTGCCAGCACTCTCTGGATCCAGAAGAATGAGAGTTGAGTAAGGAGATGTTTCAGTTGATTCTGCGCTACTGGGGTTGCCCTGAGATGGATCTGATAATGACCCGCTCCATAGTAATAATAATAATGCCAAGTGTGCTGCTTTTTTCAGTCGACAAGTCAAGGGCTGCCTTACATGTTTCCTCCTTGGCCACTGTTGGGCATGTGATTTGGTGTGTAGAGTGCCACCTGGGACGGATTGTTCTGGCGGTGCTGGATTAGCCAAGAAATGCATGGTTTGGAGATCTGATGTGGCTTTTGCAAATGCCACCCGTTCGTTTGCCTCCATCTCTGAGCCTATTGCATCAGAGGCTACTGTCCTGCGATGGTTCCACTCTGCTGAGAGCTCAGAGGAAGTCTACCAACCTGGCATGTGTGCGGGGATAGTGCGGCACATGGCAGCTGGCTGCTGAGGTGGCAAGGGGCCATCTGTGATAGCCTTTTCTGAAGGAAGGATTAGTGAAGGGCCTTTCTCTTAGCTCCCTAAGGATTCAGGTGGCAGCTCTGGCCTGTTTCAGAGGTCCAGTGGGCTGGTAAGTCTCTAGCCTTACACCCAGATGTGTCATGCTTTCTTCAAGGGATGTGGCTTCTACATCCACCCCTGTGGTCCCTTCCTGGGACTGTGTCTGGAGCTCAGGGCCCTGATGTTGGAGCCCTTTGAGCCGTTGAAGCACACAGCTCTGAAGGAACTAAACACTCAAGGTGATCTTCTTGGTTGAGATTTTTTTCTTCAAGGCGGATTTCTGAGTTGCAGGCTTTGTCTTGCCAAGATCCTCATCTGTCCTTTCTCCAGGAACAAGCAGGAAGTCAGTCCTCACATATGGGTGACGTCAGCGCCAATGGAGCCCGCGTGGAAGCATCTCCCCAGCTTTCCAAGAAAGCCTTTGGAAGATGCCACCATGCATGCATGGTCCCCTTTCCAACTAAGGTTGCCATCTTGCTCAGTCTCCTTTTTTCCTCGGAGCCCAGCAGATGTGCATCTGATCCCTCTGAAAAAGTAGAATTTTTTTTCTCAGAGTAATCCTCTCTCTCTCTCTGGCCACAGCTGGTCCCTTTCCCGCCTCCGAGTTTGCTTGCCTTGGCACTATGTCCTCGGGCCCGTGAATTTTTCTTCTCAGCGTGATTCATGCCCTTTTTCTGCTGGCAGTTCCTCGAGTCTTCAACCTTGCTGGGGCACTTTTTCCCTCTATGGCCAGTGGCTTTGAAAAGTGTGATTGGTGTTCCAGTAATATTTCTTTCACTGACACACACGACTGCTGTTTCTGTTGTCTCGGTCCTGACCACGACCCGGAGACATGCAGGTTTTGCAAGAGGCTGACCCCCAAAGCAGTCAAAAGCAGACAGGAGAAACACAACCAGATGTTCATGTCAGACGCTGCCTCAGAAACCCCTTCCAGAGCCCAGTCTGAGACCCTGGGATCGTGTAGTGACTCTACAGCCACCAGTTGGGGCCGTGAGTCCTCCTACCGGGTGTCCCCGATCTGGATCCCTAAGAAGAAGAAGAAGAAAGCCTTGCGGGACTTCTCATGAAACTCAGTGAAAGCGGGTAAGTCCTGCGCCAGATCCCTGAACCCCTGGAGGAGGACCGAGGTATCAGAGCAGGAGCGGCCGCCAAAAAAAACTTTCCCGGAAGGATTTGATGGACCTCAGCGATGGGCCCCAGGTCCTCGTGGCCATCCCCACCAGTGACTCTCCTCCATCGGCGCCAGACCCAATACCCTTGGCATCTGCGACAATTGCTGTGACCCCATCCGGGCTGGAGACCAGGATAGAGGCCCTGGAGCACAACTTGTCTGCCTTCTTGGCCACTCAGCAAGCAGCGCCGTCCAGCTCCACCGGTTCATTTTCCAAAAACACTGGGACCTCAACCTTGAGGACTTCCCTCAGTGTCAAGTTGATGACCCTGAGCTCCCTCGCCCCAGGCCGATCACCGACAAAGGTTATGTTTGTGGTCCCATTCCTCGGGACCCCAATCTTCTCCGGCCAGCGGCCACGACTCCAGCCACACCACCGAGGCCTACAAGCATCCAACCCTGACCCGGGTTCGGTTGATTGTCGAGTCCATCTCCAAAGACGCCAACTGGGAATCCGTGGATGACACTTCCCCGGACACCCGGAGGCATCGAAACCTTCCGTTGGACCCGTCCCCACTGGGGGCCTGGCGTCAGTCCCCGCCCGAAAACAAAGCTTTCCTCGACTTTGTGCAGGACATAGCCAGAGCTCTAGCCTTCACCACTGAGTCGGCAGATGACCCTCAGTCGGAGGATTTTGAGATCCTCCAATTGGACTCCCCCCCCATAGGAGTCTCTATTGGTGCCAGTCCCAGCGATCTTCGAGAGGCTGTTCCTCCATATGTGGGAGAACCGGCTATGGTACCCACAGTCAGTCACCGGCACAACCTTATGTATAAGGTCTGCCCGAGCCCGGGCATTTGCAGGAGCCAATTACCACACAACTCCATGATGGTCGAGTCAAAGCTTCAAAGATGCATTCCTCGATGCCTCCCGGCAGGGAGGCCCAGAACTTTAACACACTCAGTAAAAATTACTACCAGGGCTCCATGCTGAGCTGCCGGATCCAGGCATACCTCCTCTACATGGGACACCATGAAGGAGCTAAAGGGCTACTCCAGGGAACCACTTCAGAGGTTCCAGACGCTGGCCAAAACTGCTGTGGATTGCTCAAAGTTTATCACCCCAGCCACCTATGATGACTGAGACCATGGCCCAGGTTGCTGGCACCTGTATCGGCACCAGGAGACAGGCTTGGCTTCAATCCTCCGACCTCAAGCAATGGGTCCAGGAAAAGCTCCTGGACATCCCCTGCCTGGGAGAGAATCTCTTTGGCAAGGCTATTTATTTGAAACATTTTTCTATACCGCCCTTTCCAGAGATCAGGAGCGGTTTACATTGAACAAGGTTTTTACATGGAACATTGTAACAGTATTCAAACAATTAACTATTTACATTGAACTATATACTGTCAGACGGCTGCCTGGGTAAAAATCTTCACAGTCTTGGCAATGCATATATCTATATGATTTTGCAAGGTATTGTGGGCAATGTAGTTCATTCACACCAGACACAGCTGCTGACAATAATTTAGTTGTGCTCTTGGGTAAAGCCAATAAGATATTTATTTATGGGGTTATTTCTCCCAACACAGATATGCTTGGTAGCACATAAATTAGGTAACTTGCTTTCAGTGTTAACTTGGAAAAACAAAGTCAAAATCAGGAAAACAACAAATGAAAAGCTACAAAGCAGGAAACAAACTGTTCTTTTCAGGTTAACTTCTGATTACTTCCCACATAAATTCAGAAATGATTCTCTCCTAGCTCACAAGCAATTAGGTAAGGCTTAATTGCTAGCAGTCACCAGCTGAAACCCCTTAGCTGGCTTGCCTTCCACTGTGTGGGTCAAATCCTGCTTCAGGAGCTTTTCTGAGTAGATTAAAGAACAAATTTGTATTTCTTTGTGATGGTTGCTGTACTTTATAACAGAAAGTTACCAACGGAGTTTAGATAGAGAGCAGTCCATATAAACAGGATCCTCATCTGCTATTATTCCCCCTTGTTCAACAAGCATGGGTTCAATATCATGGATTGGCACAGATTAATCTCTCAATGGAGCATTTTCAGGAGAATACTTGTTTCCCTGCTGTCTTTCAAGGTTATAGCTAGGGCATAGATCAGTGTTCATACCTGAGCTTCCATTGCTGCTAGAGTTCCTCTCTATATAGCCTGGCCAGTATGTAGTCCAGTTCTTATGTCCAGCCTTCCAATCCAGATCCCTGGATACTGGATCTCTCTTCACA
This sequence comes from Ichthyophis bannanicus, assembly GCA_033557465.1. Lineage (NCBI taxonomy): Eukaryota > Metazoa > Chordata > Amphibia > Gymnophiona > Ichthyophiidae > Ichthyophis > Ichthyophis bannanicus. The sequence goes on from CM066044.1 coordinate 255,476,059, forward strand.
TACCTTCTGGCACAGGTCTTAGGGTCCCTTCCACGTGCAGCCGTCTCCCTCACAGGTAGCCTCTGGTGATTCCTATCTCTGCAGCACCATTCCTCTGGCTTTCCCCAGTCCAATGGTGTATGCTGGCCCTTGGAATACCTCCCAGTATACGTACTGCTTTGGACTCTTCTAGACCTCTCAAAGGCTTTTCTCCTCTTTCTTCCAGAGGGTTTCCTTGCCTCTCTGTCTGTCCGGTTTGGCTTCTGCTTCTGAAGATCCTTCAGATGAAACTGAGGATAATTCTCTGGATATCCAAGGTGATCATGAAGATGATCATCTGTAGAATAAACTCTACTCTTATTCTGCTTAGATGAGTGCTCCTCCCTAACACAGCGTAGCTGTGCTGAATCAGGCCCTGCCCTTTGAGATGAGTGCTTAGGGATTACCTCATAGCCCTCCTGATTGAACACACGTTTCTCCACTTCAGCTCCTCTAATGGCTGTTGGAAACCTGGTGCATTCTGGGACTGGTAGTCTTTTATGGGAAAATTCTGTTTTCTTATTTCTACCAGAACTGACAGGTTGCTTGTTCAGAGTCACTTCACCTTTTTTATAGCTCCTTCCTGAGCTATGATAAGCTTCCTTATCACAATACATATTGTACTATATAGATTTGCCTTAGCCAGTGTAAAATATTGTTTACAATGTATTTTTGTTTGCGAAGTTACAGTGGAGCGGGAGCAGAGTCTAAGTAAGGGATGCGGTTGAAGGGGTGAAAGGGGGGATTCAATGTCCAGGGTGGAATTAGGGGCTAGTGTGTTGATGGGGTTTTGGCTGTTATATTATTCAGTGAATAGATATGTTTTTAAGTCTTTACGAAAAGTCTGAAGGTCTTTCATTGTTCTTAATGTATCTGGGAGGGTGTTCCATATTGTGAGTGCTGTGTATATGAAGGCCCTGTTGCTGGTGATTTGTTTGGTCTTGCAAAATTAGGATTTTGCTGATAGGGAGTTAAGTTTTGTTCTTCTACTAGCTCTGGTGTCTGATTGGAGATGGATCAATGTATTGAGATGGGAGGGGGCAATATTATTGATTAGTTTTTGATTATGTCTTTATATTTACTCTGCTAGCAATGGGGAGCCAGTGGAGTTGGTACCTGATGGGATGATGTGGTTGGAGAGTCTTGCCTTACATACGACTCTGGCTGTGACATTTTGTGCCATTTGAAGTATATTCAAATTCTTCAGGAGCAGACTCTTGCAATAGTCAAAGTGAGATGTTATAAGGGCCTGCACAACTTTTCTGAAGTCATTCAGGTCTATGAGTGGTCTGAGTTGTTGGATAATCCTTAGTTTGTAAAAAATGGCCCTATTTATGTGTCTTAGGTGGGGAACCATACTGAGGGTTTTGTCTAAGATGACGCCTAGGTATCTTACTTCCGGTTTTATGTGAAGGGTGTGTTATTTATACTAATTGTAGGTGGGGGTTTGAAGTTTGGGTATTGTTTTGTGAATAGGACTTCAGTTTTCTTATTTATTTATTTATTTATTTAAAGTTTCTTTTATACCGCGCTATTCGACATCAGCGCGGTTTACAGTGAACAGAAATTACACTTCACAGCATTGATCAGTGCTTACAATGAACAGGGCAATACATTAAAACAGGTTTACATTAAACAGGTTTCTTAAACGGCGAACATAATAAACTATGTAGACAGGGCAATACATTAAACAGGTTTACATTAAACAGGTTTCTTAATAACGAACATAATAAACTAGGTTGATACTCAAGTTGATACTCAAGTTGTTTAATTGGAGCCAGTTTTCAGCTTCAGATAGGCAGGTTTTTAAGTTGTCATAGTTGGGGTTGTGGATGTCTAGTGGAGAGTATACCATAATATTGTCTGCATATATATGATATCTTATATTGTGTTTTTTGAATATGTAACATATCGGCTGGATGTATAAGTTGAACAGTACAGCAGATAAGGCGGAGCCTTGTGGGATACCTTGATTTTGGGGGAAGGGTTGGGGATGATTTGTGATCTATTTGCACATATTGATAACGATCGGAGATATACGATTTGATCCACTTGAGGATTTGTCCGTTTATGCCTAGGTGACTAAGTCTTGAGAGTAGAGTATTATGACTTACGTTGTCAAAAGCAGCTGAAATATCCAGAAAAATGAGAATGAATGCTTGTTTGGAGTTGTCCATTCTCTAAATGAGTGAGTCATATAGATCCAGTAAGAGAGTTTCAGCCCCGTGAAAGGAGCAAAATCCGTATTGTTGATCATCTAATGGGGCATGTGAGTCAAAGTCTTGTAACTGTCGTTGGACCGCTTTCTCAATGACTTTGGCTACAAATGGAACGTTGGCAATAGGTCTATAGGAAGAAGGTTCATCTTTATTGAGATTTTTATTCTTTAAAATGGGACGAATTGAGGAAATGTTGAGTGGGTTGGGCATGATTCCCTGTTGGGATTGATTGACAATGTTTAAAAGTTATGGGGCTATTTTGTTTTTTATTGCTTTGATCCATGCAGTAGGGCAGGGGTCTAGTGGGGATGTTGTTGTATTGAGTTTCGTGATTATGTCTGTTATTTGGCGTAAGTCAATGGTGCTAAATGACTGCCATTTGGTGGGATTAACCGTTATTTGTTGGGGGATCGGGTGGAACTGCTGTACTCTTGTTAGCTTGTGGGCATAGTAATCCGCTAGGTTATGGGGTTGGATGGGTATTTTATTTGAGCTATCGTATGGGGTTTTTGTTATTGATTTAACAATTTCAAACAGTTCTTTTGGGAGACTGAATGCTTTGCTTAGAACTTTTGTGTGGTAGTTTCTTTTTGCCTTATTTATTTCTTCCTTGTAAGTATTAAGTGTTGAATTGTATAGGGGTTTTAGTTCTGCGGATTTTTTTGTTCGCCATTTGCATTCTATTTTTCAGAGTCCTTTTTTTATCCTAATTAAGTTGGAGGTTGTCATGGTGGCATCCCCTAGTGGCCAAAGGCAGTAAGGGCATGCTGTACAACATTTTTATTTTTAAGGAGCGTGGGGTATTTTTAAGGCCAAAATGGAGATTGGTCTTAGGTATTTCAGCTCCTTGTGAGAACTCAATAAGTAAGCCACGAGTGTAGGGAAACAAGGCTTTTATTTCCCCTCTGTGCAAGGGTTCATTAAGACACTAGAAATCAAAGAATGTCCTTTGTTCATAAAGGCTCCAGTAATAAGCAGGTAAAACCAATTGTTAATATCTTCACAATTAGTTGAAAGGTTAAAGGGAGGAATTCAATTCATTCCAGGACAAAGCAATTAAACAAGACTTCTTATTTACAAGGTGGCTATGGATTCTAGGCTAGAAGCCATACACAAACTACAATCCATAGCTTCTTCCTGAGGAATGGGAATAGTGTTTGCATTTTCTATTTCCATAAATTCTGCTTCACTACTTTCCCCCTCAGAGCACACGCTGTCCCTGGCAGTTACAGGTTTATATGGACTGTCTCTGGTATCTTGCCTCCAATAAGACTGTGCTTTAAAGTCTTTTGGTAGTTCTTCAAACCACTCTGGTTTCTTTCCTCTTCTTATAAAGTGAGCTTTAGTTTTAGCAATGCTTTTAGGAGTTAAGCTTTCATTAGCAGGAATAAAAAACGTTCATACCTTGAGTTTCTGTAGCTTGAAGCTCTGGAGCCTTCTCTCTCATGAACGTCCCTGTGACAACAGGTTTTCTGTCGGTAGCTTCTGGGCAGTGCTGGACTTCCTGAAAGCTTAGTAAAACCTGGTGCGGATTCTCCAGCTCTATGCTTCAGTGACACAGTAGCTTTGTTAGAAACTCCTTTTCCTTGGGTACCTGGTAAAGCTTGTTCAGCATACTTCAATGCCTGCAGGCTTTCCTCCAAGCCTGGCTCTCTGTATATGCCTTTCAGCTTTGGACTCAGGAACGTTGCTTAAGCAGGGAGTGGCATACCCTCCAGCCTGACTGCTTTCCTTAGCAGACTCCCTCTGAACAGTGGCTCTCGTAGCTTGGCCCCTCTGAACTCTACCTCTGTGAATTCTGTCCTTTTGGGCTTGCTCAAGGAGGATTCCTTCTTTCAGGTCTCTCCTTCCTTCTTCAGCTGTAATCCTTGTTCCTTCTCCTTCTCCTTCTGTTTCTGCGTCTGCGTCTGCATCTGTGTCTGCTTTGCTAACATTAAGCTTCCGTTTATAAAGGGATCTTCCCTTTGAATCTCCCGGGCTCATCTCCAGGTGCAACAGGTTAGCTCTCCTTGCCTCATTAGCTTCTGTAGAGTCAATCCTGCCCCCTCTAGCTGTGCTTTGAGGTAATTGCACACCTAGAGCTCTGTGAAAAACAGAGTTTCTTTTCAACTCTGTATCTTTATTGGCACTAGCCTCATGACAAGGTATACCATTTTTCAGAGTGTCTGTGCTGAGGTTTTTGTGGCTTTGGTGAAGCTTTTGCTGCAGTCTTAATTGATGTGTTCCATTTTGTTATTATTTCTTCAAGGTCATTGGATGTTAAATCAAGTTGAGGTATTGTAGAATTTATAACGTTTTCTTGGTCAAAGGGTATGTATTGTTTGCTTTGGTGAATATTTATTAAAGGTGAGGAGGTTGTGGGTGTAACCGGTAAAAAAATGGTTAAGGCAAAGCGAATTAGAAAGTGTTCTGACCAGGGTATTTGGGATGTTTGAGGGGCGGTGTGTGCTGGTTGATTTGATAAGTGCTTTGGGATGAATACCAGATGAAGCGTGTTGCCTTTATTGTGGGTAGGACATTGTATTATTTGCTGAAAGCCCGTTTCATCCATAGCTTTAATGAATGCATTTGACTGTGCATCAGTGAGGGATGGGAGGTTAAAATCCCCTAGTATTAGGTAGGGTTTCCTAATGGTGAAGGTACAGACTGATTCAAGGATTGTAGTAAGGTTTTGGTTATAGGGTGAGGGAGGTCTGTATAGTAGGTATATTGTTAGGTTTTTGTTTTCTATTTTAAATATGTCTAATCCTTCATGGTTAGTGCATATGCTAGGGGACATATTTAGCTCTTCTTTGGTGATTGCAAGTACTCCTCCTCCTCCTCTTTTTTGATCCCTGGAGCAATTAAAGAGGTTATACCCCTGTACTTTTGGTTGGTTCAGGAAGATATTGTCTGTATCAGTGAACCATGGCAGACAAAGCTGCGGAGCTCAAGGCCGAGTACATGACAAGGACCCGGCTCTCGAAGAAAACTTCCTCAGGCTCCAAGTGCAAAACCCCCGGGAAGAAACCTCCCTTCTCCAGGAAGGGCCCGGGATTCCACAGCTACCAGCAATACCAGGCTCAACAGACCCCTCAGCAGGGCCCCCGAGGACCCAGACAATGACTTTGCAAGCAGAAAGGCCCCAGCCCCAGCCTGGGCTGAGCCTTTGACTTGCTGGGCATAGCCTCTCCCCCTCCAGGAGATCAGCAGCCCATGGGGGGACGTCTGGCCCACTTTGCTCACCGGTGGTCGACCATCATCACCGACACCTGGGCACTCCAGGTTGACAGAGAGGGTTACCTCCTCCGCCTGGACCAGATGCCCCCTCCATTCTTCCTGGGCGAGCCCCCCCCCCCAGAACTCCCCTACATTAGGCCCTGCTACTGCAGGAACTCTCAAGTCTACTCAAAGACATGGATGTGGAACCAGTGTACCCCATCAACAACAGGGCAAGGGGTTCTACTCAAGGTACTTCCTTGTACCCAAAATGACAGGAGACCTAAGGGCCATTCTAGACCTCAGAGACCTAAACAGGTTTCTGGTGCAGGAGAAATTCAAGATGCTCTCCCTTGGGACCTTGCTGCCATACCTCCTCCATCAGGGAGACTGGCTATGCTCCTTGAAACTAAAGAATGCCTATACCCACATCCTTTCCCACCCCAGGCACAGACAGTACCTCAGATTCATGGTTGGGGGCGACCACTACCAGTACAGGGTATTACCCTTCGGGCTTGCCTCCGCACCCAGAGTCTTCACAAAGTGCCTGGCAGTCGTGGCAGCCTACCTACGCCTCCAAGGAGCCTTCGTCTTCCCCTACCTAGATGACTGGCTCTTCAGAGGGGACATAGCCACCAAGGTGCAACAGGCCTCAAGCAGCACCATCAGTGTCCTGCAATACCGAGGGTTCTTGATAAACCATTCCAAGTCCCACCTCACCCCAACAAGGCTTGGAGTTCATTGAGGCGCACCTGGATACTTTCCAGGCAAAAATCTTCCTGTCGAGTGACAGGACTGGATGCTACATAAGAACATAAGATATGCCATACTGGGTCAGACCAAGGTCCATCAAGCCCAGTATTCTGTTTCCAACAGTGGCCAATCTAGGTCATATGTACCTAGCAGTTTCCCCAAGGGTCATGGTCCTGGCCGCAAAAGTCCAGGGCAGAAGCTCCGTGCCAGCATACAGCATGCTCTACCTACTTGGCCACATGTCCTTGACGGTACACGTCACACTGAATGCCCGCCTTCACATGAGGGCGGCTTAGTGGTACCTCAGGTCTGAGTGGATGCAGGCCACTGGCCACCTCCAGGACAAGGTCTACATGACCTGCCCTCTGGTGGTCGCTCTGCTGATGGCAGACCACACAACACCTAAGGGCAAGCATGCCTTTCCAATCCTGCAGTCCTCATCACAGATGCCTCATTGCTAGATGGGGGAGCCCACTGCAGGAGACTTCATACACAGGGCACTTGGTCCAGGGCCGAAGCCCACCAACAGATCAACTTCCTGGAGCTCAGGGCCATATTCCGGCACTCACGGTCTTCTGCCGCAGTCTCCAGCACTGGCCGGTGCTCATCCAGATGGACAACAAAGTGGCAATGTTCTATGTGAACAAACAGGGAGGCATGGGCACCTTATGCTCTGCCAGAAGACAGTAGCCCTATGCTCATTCGCAATCAGCCAGGGGATGCTCCTGAAAGCGATCTACCTGCCAGGCCAAGACAATGTCCTCATGGATAGGCTAAGCAGAGTCCTGCAACCGTTCATTACTGCCTGGAGAGGGAGTCCCAATGGGACAGCGCCTTCATAAGAACATAAGATATGCCATACTGGGTCATACCAAGGTCCATCAAGCCCAGTATCCTGTTTCCAACAGTGGCCAATCTAGGTCATACGTACTGTAATGGGGAAGAGACGTCCTTTGCCATGCAAACAGAGGAACTTGAGAGAAGTAGGTCTGTTGCTGACAGGAAGGCAAAGCACAGGACTCCCAGTTGCCAGGAGCAACATAAACAAACCCAGCCACGAGTGCAGCAGCCCCGCCCAGCTAGCAAACAATCCCCATCTCCTGAGCCCAATAGTTTTAACCTGAGAGGGGGAAGGGCTAGATTAGCTCCAAACCAGACATATAAGAAACGCTCATTAGAGTTTCAGTGTGAAGGGCAGCAAAGGAAGCAAGAGAAGCATGGGAAGCAAAGAGCAGGAGGAGCAGAGGAACTGGAGAACGAGAGAGAGAGAGAAAGCTTGGACAGACCCAGCTGGGAAAGCTGAGTGAACTGAAGTCTGATACTCAGAAGCAACGTATGTTTCAGTGTGGAAGGAAACACGAGAGAAAGTACGTGAGTGACTCAGAGGATTGTGATTCTGAGAGTGATAGAGAAATACAGGAAGTAACCAGCAGGAATAACTGGAGGAGCAGGGCCCAAAAACCCTATGGCAAGAACTCCAGGCAATTGTCCTATTGGGAAGACACACAGAGGGAAACGTTACCGGTAAAGCTATCTAGGAAGCACTTGCAAACTCCAGGGAGTGAAAGGTATTCGATGGAGGACATTTGCATGTCAGAAGAAGAGGTTGAGAAGCCAAAGTACAGAGGAAAACCTCTGAGGTTTAAACCCCTTCCTGACCAGGCTGTGCACGAACTTTCCCCTGTCTCTAAGCCAGAAGGTAGGCTGTCTAATTACTATAAGGATAAAAGTGGTTATAAGAAGTTCTCTTATAGAAACCCTAAAGGGTGTGACTCTCCTCTCTGCTATTCTAAGATATATGGTAATACTGAACCCTATCTCACGGAGGGCTTGATAGAGAAGCCTCAGGAACCGATAGAGGGTGGAAGTTTGGAAACGTTATATACCAAGCAGAAGTTGTACTTACCAGAGAATCAGCATGAGTCAATGCTGATTGATCCTCAGGAAGAAGAAATATCAGATAACCAAATGGACTGTACTTTAATGGTTACAGATGATATAATTTCTCTGTGCTGAGCCAGGTGATGTGAAAGCTGTTTAAACTGGCAGTTGAAGAGCACAGGATTTTCCTTGCTTATACAAAGTGACTGTATGCTGTAAATATCGTGGAACTTTGGATTTAAGTTGAGAAGCTGTTATTATTTCCTTTCTTATTTTGTGCCAGAGTGTACGGCTTTTTGTCCTGAGTTATTTTGTGTTTGAATCCGCCCTGGGAGGGGAATTAAAAGCCTGTCATTGCCTGTACCACTCGCACCACAACTGCATCTTATTGAAAAGGGAAAAATACTACAACTCACAGGAGACAATGCAAGCCTAAAGCATTGCTCCAGTCTTTCAATAAAGGGTCCCCAGGCCATCTATCCCGTATGCCTATGCTATGGGCCGACTACTGGTGACAGTACCTAGCAGTATCCCCAAAAGACACAGGTTCCACAGTGCTTGTATTGGGTCAAGCATTGATATCCTGGGTCCCTTTTTAATAATGGTTTATGAACCTTTCCTCCAGGAACTTGTCCAAACCTTTTTTAAACCCAGCTACACTAACAGCTCTTACTACATCCTCCGGTAACAAATTCCAGAGTTTGATTACACGTTCAGTGAAAAAATATTTTCTCTTATTTGTCTTAGTTTACCCTGTAGCTTCATTACATGTCCCCTAGTCTTTCTATATTCTGATAGCGTAAACAATCGATCCACTCCATTCATTAATTTATAGACCTCTATCATATCTCCCTCAGCCGTCTCTTTTCCAGGTTGAAGAGCCCTAACCTTTGTAGCCTCTCTTCATAGGAGTAGCCTTCCATCCCCTTTACCATTTTGGTCGCTCTTCTCTGTACCTTTTCTAATAACACTATATCCTTTTTAAGATATGGCGACCAGAATTGCACACAATATTCAAGGTGCGGTCGTACCATGGAACGATACAGAGGCATTATAATATCCTTTATTTTATTTTCCATTCCTTTCCTTATGATACCTAGCATTCTATTTGCTTTCTTGGCCGCAGCTGTACTCTATAATCTTTTTGGGGTTTAGGCAACTCCGACCTTCCAACCCTTCTGTGTTCAGGCTACCAGTGGGGTCCTTTGAGAGACTGTCCAGACTCACCGGCTGTTACTCATGGCTTGACCGTGTTTTTTCTACAGGTTCGTGTTCCTAAAGAAAGCATAGTTACTCACCTGTAACAGGTGTTCTCCAGGGACAGCAGGAATCAGTCCTCAAAATCCTTCCTCCTCCCCATAGAGTTGCCTTAAATATACCAATTTGTGTTTTGCTGTCTTAGCTAGCAAGATGTCACCCTTGGGTGGGAAGGGGACCACACATGCGTGGTGGCATCGCCCAAAGGCTTTCTTTGAAAACTGGGGAGATGCTTCTGCATGGGCTCTATCGGTGCCAAAGTCACCCACATGTAAGGACTGATTCCTGCTGTCCCTGGAGAATGCCTGTTACAGGTGAGTAACTACGCTTTCTCCAGGAACAAGTAGGAAGTCAGTCCTCACATATGGGATGCTTTTCGGAGGAGGCTGTTCCCATTCGGCTGTGCCTGCATTTCTATCTAAGGTGCTTTCTCCCTTTCATGTGAACCCCGTGGTTTGTCTGCCCTCCTCTAAGGAGCAGTATCGGGAGAAGGAGAAGGATCTTTGCCTTCTGGATGTCCAGAGAGTGCTTCTCTGGTACCTGGAGGATACAAATTCCTTTCGTAAACTGGATTATCTGTTTGTGCTATTTATTTATCTTGTGTAGGACACCTTGCTGTCCTCTTGCAATTTTTGGTAACATACTCCTGCCATATACAGTAGGTCTTCCTCGCCCTGCCCTGGATGACAGGTCCTAACTACAATAGCACTTCCTGCTACAGGGTTATGCTCTCCTTCCAGATGACCTCACCCCTCCAAGGCAGCACAGACTAGAGATAGGACCTCTCTACTCTGTCCTTGAAGGTCTCTTCTATATACCTCTTGATCTACCTTGGCTACTGCAGGTCTGCCATTCTATCTTCCAGAGATAAAAGTTGTTCTCTGAGAGCCAGGCATTCTTTGCATTGAGTGCACATAAATGATTTCTCATCAACTGGCAGATAATCATACATGTGACACACAATGGAAAACAATGTATAGCACCTATCTCACTGCTGCATTGCTGTCTGCATTTTAATATTGTTGAGCTGTTAGTTATTTAAGGTTGCTAAGTTAGTAGGGATGCTTACGCTCATGTAAAGTCCTTTAAATGTATTTGGTGTATTTTATATTAGTCTGTCATTAACCTACAATGAGACAACAGTAAATCTATTGATAAAACAAGGAAATAACTGCCCTTATCTAAATGACTGTTCTGAAAAATTTCTTTCTTTCTTGGCCTATTTGATAACAGTCTATAAATCAAAAAAATTACTTGGAATGGGTGGGAAAAAGACAGGAGTAACATAGTTTTTAATTTTTTCCAACCAAAGCTGATGTTAGAAAAAATATTATAAGGGTAAAAAAATATCCATCAGTCAACTAGTAATCTGAAAATTCACTAGAATAGGAACAAATTAGGCATGGAGATAAAACCAGTGAAAAGACACATCAAGTTTGAAAATGGGCCAGATCAGATAGGGGGTTCCAGAAAAACAAAACCACTAAAATGGTCCAATGCATTTCAATGGGAAAAGCAGTTCTCTGTGGACAAGCAGGAATGAAATCCTCACATATGGGTGATGTCAACCAATGGAACCTGCGCAGGAATGCTTCCTATTTATTAATGGAAACCTTTGGGAGGTCCCACCTCGCATGCACACCATCTTGCTGTCTACCACTGCGGCACCATTTTACCTCAGTCTTTGTTTTTCCACAGAGCCCAGTGGACACATTCCCAACATCTCCGCTACTTGATAATCTTTTTCCTCTCATCAGGGACCTTGCCACCTTCACAGGCTCCTCGACCACAGCCAAAGCAGGAGAAGCCTCAGAAGCCCCAGCCTGCTCCTCAGCCAAAACCTGGGGTGGAATTTTGATTGGTTCCTTCAGAGCATAACCACTCTACCAGCAACCACAGTGAAAACTCTCCTGTCGGGGGAAGGCTCAGTTTGCCCAAAGGTGGCCCCTCAATCTCAGAAACTTGGGTTCTGCAAATTGACCAATTCAAAAAAAACATGGGAGGTCACAGACCTATATTAGATCTTCAAAACCTCAACAAATTTCTCGTCAAGTAGAAATTCAAGATGATCTCTCTAGGCACTCTTCTGTCATACCTCCAACAAATGGTTGGCTACGCTCTCTGGATCTAAAAGATGCTTATACACCACCCTGATCCACCCAGATTACAGAGAGTTTCTCAGGTTTGTTTTCAGAACAACCACTACCAGTACAGATTCCTCCTATTCGGACTGGCCTCAGCACCCAGAGTCTTCACAAATTGTTTGGCTGTTGTCACAGCCTACCTTCGAACTTTGTGTCCGAACTATATTGTGTCCAAAGTGTTTATAAATTACATTTATTTAACCTACCTCCAAATTGCCCCCTGAGCATGCATCACATCGAGAAGTGCTTCAGAGAGAAATCACCGCCCTTCAGGGATCTTGTGATCAAGCTTGTGTCACCAGGGCAAAAAGGGTGGGGATTTTATTCCAGGTATTTCCTGATCACCAAGAAAACAGGAGGATGCTGTCCCATCCTAGACCTCAGAGATCTGAACAGATACCTCTTCAAGGAAAAGTTCTGAATTATTTCTCTGGGCACCCTTCTTCCTTATATTCAAAAAGGAGATTGGCTATGCTCTCTGGATCTGAAAGATGCATACACCCACATCCAGATACTTCCTGTGAGTGGGATGTATCTCGGATTCGTCCTGTGGGGACAACACTTCCAGTACTGGATGTTGCCCTTTGGCCTAGCTTCAACACCTCACATTTTTACAAGATGCCTCACAGTAGTAGCAGCTAACCTCCAGATGTTTGTCTTCCCCTATTTGGATGACTGGCTGATCAAGAGTACCACTCTGGAAGGAGTTTGAGAATCAACACAGCTGAATATTCAGGTGCCGGAACTACAAGGATTCATCATAAAATTACCCAAAATCCCATCTTCAGCCTACCCAAAAATTGGAATTTATTGGAGCCCTGCTAGACATGACTCAGGCGAGAACCTGCCTCCCGCAGGACAGACTTCACAGATTGACAGCAATAGTGTGAGAAACTCAAGTCAGTCAGCAGGTAACAGCTCACAGGATGTTAACTGTACTCGGACACATGGCCTCTACGGTACACGTAACACCCTTAGCACGTTTACATATGAGACAGGCTCAGTGGACTCTGAGGATTCAGTGGACCCAAGTCACAGGTCAACTCAGGGATTGTCTTATATCACCAATCCACTTGTTCAGTCATTGAAATGGCGAACAAACTATCACAATTTGCTCAAAGGTCCTCCATTCCAAATTGCTCCACCCCAAAAGGTTTTGATAACAGATGCATCCAAACAGGGTTGGGGAGTCATCTCGATGGATTTCACACTCAGGGCAATTGGTCCTTTCAATAAAGTCTTCACTAGATCAACTTATTGGAGTTAAGTGCTATAGCAAACGCTCTAAACACTTTCAGAGATCGACTGGCCAATCAAATTGTTCTCATTCAGACCGACAATTGAGGCACAATGTTTTACATCGACAAGCAGGAATGGGTTCGTACCTTCTGTGTTGAGAAGTGGTCAGGTTGTGGAAGTTTGCATAGCATATGGGATAGACTGGAGGGCCACATACCTACCAGGCAAGCAAAACACTCTGGCAGACTGACCGAGTCGAGTCCTCTAGGCACATGAAAGACACTGGACAGGGAGATTGCGGCTTGCACCTTTCGGGAGTGGGGATAGATCTGTTTGTGACTCCTCAGCATGCCCAAATGAATCAGTTCTGTTCCAGGGTAAGATCACACAGCAGACCAGCCTTGGATGATTTTCTCCTACTTTGGGGGTAGAGTCTTCTGTATGCGTATCCCCCAATACTTCTCTTTGCAAAAACATAGAAATATGATGACAGAAAAAGACCACATGACCTATCTAGTCTGTCCTTCCATATCAACAACTGTGATAGGCTATGGCCTAGAATAGCCTGCATAGCCTGCAGGAGTAAGAAAGGCCTGTAGGTTAGGCCTGGATCCCAACCCCCACTTGAGAATATTATAGCTGAGCAGAGCTGAAAGCCAGTAGAAGTTAGAAAACTGCTTTAAACTGCTTTTGATAAGAATGCAAGAATCTTCTATTTAGCTCCTTTATGTTGATAACAGATGTGTTCCAGTATCTTGCTTTCACACATTCTCTAAGCTGAAGAGGGACCTTGTAGAAGAATGTGTTATGTCTAGAAAACTGAGCCATGGTTAGAGAGGCCTGAGCAGGGGGGAACAGGTGTTATGCCCGGTCAGCGGTCCCCATTGGAGGGAGGTGGAGGGGGCACCGGGACCAATGAGGAGTTTGTCTGTATAGAACTGATGAAGAAAGGTATAAAAGTTGTTGTTTTATTGAACTCCATTGCTCAGACCATTTTGAATGTGACAGTGCCTGAGACTTGCCACCACCCACTCCCTAACCTTGAGGGTTTGAGGAGGGGTGGGCCTTGAGATTAAGGATGTAGTTGTGTAGGTCGAATGATAAGGCAGGCAAAAGAATATTTCTTTTTATAAGGATTTATTTCTCCCGCTTCAAAAGGATAGGACAAGCATAAAGGATAATGTATTGTAGCCAAAAACACAGGAACAATGAAAATAAGGCTCTTTAAAGGCTGTGCTCAAAAGTGTCCATTAATGTTGGAGTTCACATTCCCTCATGTGAACTCTACTTGGCAATCAAAAACAAGGAAACAATAATGTCCATGTGCTATAACCAAACAATGCTTTAGCTTATTCTTAACTTCAGGTAAGCTCTTCAGCCGGGCACTTAAATAGCAAACATTTCAGGTTATCACAGAAAAAGGACCATTCAAGCTTTGCTTTTCTATTCCTTGTCAATCAGACAGGTTGAGCAGTCCATTGGTTGGTTTAACTCAATCATTGGCAAGGGAAGAACCAATGGTACATCTGCTTCTGGGCTCTGCACTGACTGCACTACTTTCTGCTCAGGAATGGTTTGTTTGTTTAAGAATTCTTTGAACTCTTTTAGGAGGGCTTCAGCCTGCTTTCTATATGGGTTGGGCTGAGAATTAGCTCCTTCCTGAGGTGAGTAATTGTTTGTGGGTTTTGCTTCAGGCAAACAAACAATGTCGTCTCTGTTACAACGCTCATTCAATGAACTGGAGTTACCCCTCCCCCACTTGTCTCTGTAAGCCAGTGTTGGGTTATTCAGTTCATTTGCATGTGGTGTGTTTCTAAACAGCACTTCAAACTTAGGGCCTCCTAAATCCTCCCGGCATATATCTCTACCATATAAATCAGCTGTGTCCTTGTAGCTAGCCTGCTTGCTAACTCTGTCAGCAGTTTGGTGAGAAAAGCTGGGTTTAGCTAAATGAGTTTCAGGTTGCAGCCAACTGTCTTCATAAAACCTGGGCTTGCCCTGGGTTTTAAAATTAACATTCACACAGTCTGGCGTCTCATAAAAGCTGTTATCAGAATTAAAGACACTCTGTACCTTATATTGAGGAATGTCTGAAAGTTCTTTAGCAATCTGCCTTTCTTTCCACGGGTCAGCTCTCTGCTCCAAAAGCATAGGCTTTATTCCTGGGTCTCTCAGTGCCTCGCCCCTCTCTTGTTTCCAGAAGGCTCTTCCAGGCACTGAGTCTCCCTGGTACCTGCTTCTTGGCTTTGAAAGCATTCTCCTAGTATTGCAGCTGGGGAGCGTTTCTCCTTCAAAGTCAAAGGTTCTGGCATCCAAGGCTAGTTCCTGCCTTCCAGGTTGCTTCCTTTGTCCTTGCTTTGCTCCGTCTCTAAAGCACACTTCTGCTTGCTTTGTCCTGTGTTCTGCTTTCTCTCTCCAGCGTTCAGCTTTCTCTACTTCCTTCTCCTCCTTCCCTTTCTCTTTCCCTTTCTGTCTTCTGTCTTCCTTCTCTCTGTTTAACAAGCTGCCACTGCTCTGGGAAACCCGCCTCCTGCTAGGGCGTGCCCAATCAGCAACTCTGCTTCTCCCCTCCCCCGAGGTGAGCTGTGTTAGCTGATTAGCCATGTGCATCTTGTGCTGAGAAGGGAAAATCCTGCATTTACCTGCAGTACCCGAACCTTCCACCGGGTCACTATCTGTTTCCATGGTTTCTGGCATTGCTACTGCGTCACAGATCCCCCCCCTTAAGATATCACGGGCTGGTTTAGGAGAATCCGGACAGCACGTGATACATCCTATGGGCTCTGGGTTAGAGGGTTGTACTGCATGCAATTGTTTTGGAGAGGCTATTGTGGCTAGGTGGGCCAAGGCCACCCTATCATGCCATGGCTTTAACACATTGATGTGGTAAACTTGCCTGCGACCCTTTTTATTCTCGACTAAATATGAGATGGGTCCTACGGGACGTACAATCCGACATGGGCCTTTCCAGTGGCTCTCGAATTTCGGCTCAGTCCCTGCCACCATTATTATAACCTTTTCTCCTATCATTAGTTGACGTTGTTTGGTATTCCTGTCATAATAGGACTTTTGTTTGTGCTGACTACGCTGCAGGTTCTCTACTGCCACCTGTGAGGTTCGGCGTAGCCGCTTCTTCAAGTCCCTTAGGAACTCTGGAACCTCTACCTCCTTGGTGTCAGGTTCCACCCACTGTTCCTTCAGGATATCCAGAATCCCACGGGGAGACCTACCATACAATAACTCGTATGGCGCCGTTCCCGTTTTCTTTCCCTACATGCGTAGAGAACAAAAGGGAGCATCACATCCCAATGGTCTATCTCACCCTCCAGACTTCTACGTAGCATTCTCTTGAGTGTCTGGTTTTGTCTTTCGACTAGACCATTTGTCTGAGGATGGTATGCCACTGTCTTGATGTGTTGGATACCAAAGGCATCCCATACTTGCATGAGGTATTTTGAGAGGAAGTTGCTCCCCCTATCAGTGAGGACTTCCCTAGGGAAACCTACTTCGCAGAATAATTTAATGAGCTCATTAGCTATCACTTTTGCAGAAGTAGAGCGGAGTGGCATGGCCCACGGGAATCGTGTAGCGTGGTCCACTACCACTAGGATGTAGCGAAACCCTCTAGGCGTTTTAATCAGCGGTCCCACTATATCTATCCCTATTCTTTGAAGTGGGTCTTTGATCACCGGAGATGGTATCATCGGGACATCCTTGGGATGGGTGGCGGAGACACGTTGGCAAGTGGGGCAAGCCTCGCAGAACCGGGCCGTTTCTTTAAAAACACCCGGCCAGTAGAACCTAGCTAGAATCTGGTCGAGGGTCCCTTGACTGCCTTTATGTCCCCCTACAGGGTGGTCATGTGCTAACCGTAGCACAATGTTTTTAAAAGTAGTCGGTACTACTAACTGTTTTCTGGTGTCTCCAGTGAAAGGATTTCTACTCTCTCTATAGAGTATACCTGACATGAGGAGAAATCTAGGCAGTGTATCCCTAGGGTCCTGAGTCCACTTGAATGCATGTGTGAGAGCAGGGTCTGCCTGCTGCTCCTTTGGAAATGTAGGGAACTTACTCATCAGCTCCTCAGGTACCCACGGTAACTCTTGCCCTGCCTGTACTTCGGCCTTATTTCTAGAGCGTGACTGTTGCTCCTTACGCTTTTCTGCCTTACCCTTCTTTATTTTGGGATCAGGAGTGGTCACTAAGGCATCATCAGAGGGAAGGATTTCCCCAGGATCCTCTGATGTAGACTCTTGGCTTTCTAGGGCTGAGGTCTTGGCTCTCGTAGAGACCATTGCACCTTTCTCTTGCAGTTCTCGCTTCATTTCCCTATAGAACTGAGGCCAGTTTCTGCCTAGAATGACCGCATGTGGGAGACGTGGAACAACTGCTAGCGGGATAATTCTCTGGGCACCTAAGCCTGCTATGTGCAGATTGTACACAGGGTAGGAAGATGTTCCTCCATGAACACACCTGATCTTCACTGCATCTACAGGAGGGATTACTTCTGGGGCCTGCCAGGCTTCTATTGCTTTCCAGAACTCCTCAGAGATCATACTTAACTCTGCTCCTGAGTCTAGCAAACTTTGAGTGGTAATCCCTTGTACAGATACAGCCAGAAGAAACCCTGGTCTATCCTCCATGTAGCTATCCGCAATTAAAGCAGTTTTCACAAAACAATATTTCTGTACATGTCCTACCTGCCCACATTTGTAGCATTTTAACTTACATGCAACACTTTTCCTAAAAGGCATGCACATGCTCACTGGATCTTCCTGCACCCTCCGTCTCCTTTCTGATCCGCCTGCGCTCAACTCATGGGAAGGGGTGCTACCTCTCTGGGCAGTTAACTCTGCCTCTATATACCTCTCAGAGAGAGCAACCGCTTTCCGGGGAGTTTTGCAACTTTGCAGGATCAGGAAGGTGCGGATTTCTGATGGAAGAGCGTCCATATACTGCTCCAACACTAACTCGTCCAGAATGGAATCGACAGACCTCCCTTCTGGAGTTAGCCATTTGTTTAACAAACCCCGAATTCTGTGGCATAAGGACTTAGGAGTTTCGCTCTGCCTGAGTCTCACGCTCCTCAAGCGAGAGTGGTAGACCAGCGGAGTGAGACCCAGTCTCTCCCTTATTGCCTTTTTTAAGTCGTCATAACTCCCAGCCAACTCAGCGGGCATGGCGCGGTAAGCTGCCATTGCTTCCCCGGTGAGTGACGCGGCTAGCCTTAAGGCCCAGTGTTCCTTTGGCCACAAGCTAAGCCGAGCTACCCTTTCAAAACTTTCTAGGTAATCATCTATATCGTCCTGACTGGTAAGTTGTCCAAAATTAAAGAGAGTTCCTGTTGGTACATTAACAGGCTGCACAGTGTTAGTCAAGAGGGAACCTGTATCAGGTGCTGGTACAGTGGCTCGCTTCCTCTCCTGCAAGCACTCCTCCAAGAGAGTCAGTAGAGGTTGCTGCTGCTCCTTTAAACTTGCAGTCGCCCTCTGCTGTGCTTCTAACGCGAGGTCAGCCTGGCGTTCTAGCTGCTTCGCCATCCAGCTAAATATCTCCTTGGGACCCATCGCCATCTTGGGACTCCTGTAATGGAAACAGAAACACAGACCCAAGTGCGGTATCCCAACACTTTAACTTCTCTGTGTTTCCTAAAAAAATTATTATTTTTTCCTTCTTTTTTCCCAGTTACCACTAGGGGACACCCTCGCCCTTGGTATCCTCGCAACCCGGGGTGGATACCCTTTACCTGGCTGAGGTGTATTCCAAGCACGTCAGGAATGGCTCCTGTAGCCTTTTTGCAGTCCTTCCTCCTCTGCTGGGCTCGTCAGCTCTTCGGCCGGGGTCCAGTGGAAGAAGTTCTTCTGCAGCTCCTGCTGTGGCTCCTTTTGCGCCTGCGCCAAATCCTTAATACTACGCCACTTTTGCCACCACCCACTCTCTAACCTTGAGGGTTTGAGGAGGGGTGGGCCTTGAGATTAAGGTTGTAGTTGTGTAGGTCGAATGATAAGGCAGGCAAAAGAATATTTCTTTATATAAGGATTTATTTCTCCCGCTTCAAAAGGATAGGACAAGCATAAAGGATAATGTATTGTAGCCAAAAACACAGGAACAATGAAAATAAGGCTCTTTAAAGGCTGTGCTCAAAAGTGTCCATTAATGTTGGAGTTCACATTCCCTCATGTGAACTCTACTTGGCAATCAAAAACAAGGAAACAATAATGTCCATGTGCTATAACCAAACAATGCTTTAGCTTATTCTTAACTTCAGGTAAGCTCTTCAGCCGGCCACTTAAATAGCAAACATTTCAGGTTATCACAGAAAAAGGACCATTCAAGCTTTGCTTTTCTATTCTTTGTCAATCAGACAGGTTGAGCAGTCCATTGGTTGGTTTAACTCAATCATTGGCAAGGGAAGAACCAATGGCACTTCTGCTTCTGGGCTCTGCACTGACTGCACTACTTTCTGCTCAGGAATGGTTCGTTTGTTTAAGAATTCTTTGAACTCTTTTAGGAGGGCTTCAGCCTGCTTTCTATATGGGCTGGGCTGAGAATTAGCTCCTTCCTGAGGTGAGTAATTGTTTGTGGGTTTTGCTTCAGGCAAACAAACAATGTCGTCTCTGTTACAACGCTCATTCAATGAACTGGAGTTACCCCTCCCCCACTTGTCTCTGTAAGCCAGTGTTGGGTTATTCAGTTCATTTGCATGTGGAGTGTTTCTAAACAGCACTTCAAACTTAGGGCCTCCTAAATCCTCCCGGCATATATCTCTACCACAGGGGTCTCAAACACGCGGCCCGCGAGACAACTTTGTGCGGCCCGCGACGGAGGAAAACAAAAAAACCCCAAAACCCTGGCTTCTGCCGTTGCCGCCGTGGCAGCGGCAGAATCAATTGTCAAATTTTAAAAAAAAACTGGCTTCTGCTGCTCAAGCAGCAAAATCAGCTGTCCTGCGGCCCCTTCCCCTGTGCCCGGAGATCCGAATCTGTTCTATCAGCGGCGTGCTTTTCAAGCCGCGAAGAGAGTATTCCCCTCTCGCGCGGTTTCAAGCCGCGCGAGAGGGGAATACTCTCCTCGCGGCTTGAAAAGCACGCCGCTGATAGAGCAGACTCGGATCTCCGGGCACAGGGGAAGGGGCCGCAGGACAGCTGATTTTGCTGCTTGAGCAGCAGAAGCCAGGTTTTTTTTTAATTTACCGGGGGGGGGGGGGGGGGGTAGGACGGGAAATGGGCTATTGGCAGAGGGGGGGGGTATGACTGGAAATGGGCTATTGGCTGGGGGGGGGGGGGTATGACTGGAAATGGGCTATTGGCTGGGGGGGGGTATGACTGGAAATGGGCTTTTGGCAGGGGGGGGTATGACTGGAAATGGGCAATATATTGGCAGGGGGGGTATGACTGGAGATGGGCTATTGGCAGGGGGGGGTATGACTGGAAATGGGCTATTGGCAGGGGGGGGTATGACTGGAGATGGGCTATTGGCAGGGGGGGGGTTATTACTGGATATGGGATATTGGCAGGGGGTTATGAAAGGTACTTGGCAATGTTGGGGGCTAGGAATGGAAATGTGAAGGTGGTGGTTAGGAAGGACTGGAGGTGGGCTGATGGGGGAGTTAGGACTGGTAATGAGCTATGGAAGGGCTGACTGAAATGGGGTAATGGGGGTTAGGGCTGGAAGTGGGCTATTGGCAGGGGGGTTATGACTGGTAATGGGCTATGGGGGGGGTAAGACTGAAAATGGGGTGATGGGGGGTAAAACTGGAAGTGCGCTCTGGGGAGGTTAGGACTGGTAATGGGCTATGGGGGGTCTAGGACTGGTAATGGGCTGGGGGGGTTGCTAGGACTGGAAATGGGCTGAGTGGAAGGGGGGCTTGAACTGCAAATGGCTGATGGGGAGGGGGGCTTGGAATGGAAATGGGCTGTGAGGGGAGGGAGCTAGGATTGGAAATGGGCTGATGGGGGCTAGGATTGGAAATGGGCTGATGGTGAGGCTAGGATAGGACTGGAAATGGACTAATGGGGGGACTAGAAGGGAGCGGATGCTGGGTGGGGCTGGAACTAGAAGGGAGCTGATGTTGGGGGAGGATTAGAATGGGATGGAGCTGGGAAAGTGAAATGGAGAGGGGAAAAATATTTTGTCTGGGAGAGAAGACAAATCTACAATTGGCCAGGTATTGGGAGAGTAAGTGGGGATTGAGGATGGAGGGGTAAAATTTGAGTGGATGAAATAGGAATGAGGAAAGAGAAAAAGGAGAAAGATTAGTATGTTAAAGCAGATGTAGAGAGAGAATGGAAAAAAAACTAGGAGAGAAGAAAGGGCAAATGGACAGCAGACGATGGAGAGTTAGCAGAAGACATGAAGAAACCAGAAGAAAGTGGCTGGAACAATTGCAACTGAAAAAAAATGCACAAAAGGTAGAAAAATATCTCTTTATTTTGAATTTATTAACTGGAATATGTCAGCTCTGGGAAATGTGCATCATTAATGTTTGCGCTTTGTTTAGTACAAGAGGAAATTAATTTATAGTTTTATTTCTACAGTGTTGTTGTACATTCCAAGTTTGGCTTTTGGGGTTCCCAGTTTAATTATTGTCTTCTTGTTTCTAAATCTTTTAGTCTTTCTTTATCCATACTCATTAAAGAGGCATGTTTACTAAAAGTTAGTGTATGGTAACATTATGCAAATGAGGCCCCTTATGCAAATGAGGCCCCGCGTCTTATGCGGCCCCCGGGTTACTTTACAAGTCCTCATTTGGCCCTCAAAGCAATTTGAGTTTGAGACCCCTGATCTAAAAGGTATCATACATGTGTGCTGTGAATGCACTCCTACACAACCCGAGAGGAGAAATAAACTAGATACCTATGTACACTACAACATCAATTGCTATGTCAAAATTATATGTTATAAACTCACTACTAAAATTATAAAACAGACCTATGGTATGTAGGTTCTGAACCACAAGGTATTCAGCAATTCACAAATCTGCTTTACAGGCAGAAGAGCACCATAGAGCAACCCCCCATCCTAGGTGATTGATAAAAAAGAAAAAGTGTATCTATACATCATAAAAGCATATTCAAAATGAAATTTAATGTATGCGTTGGGATACTAGATTTGGCCGTTGTTACAATGTAAAAACCAAAAATTGCCCCCCCCCCCCCATCTTTGTAATTTTTGAAACTGTAAACAACTGATTCATATTTACCCATTGTACTCTCTCAGGATCTTATAGACCTCTCTCATATCTCCTCTCAGCCATCTCTTCTCCAAGCTGAAGAGACCTAACTTCTTTAGTAGTTCTACCCCATTTATGATTTTGGTGGCCCTTCTCTTTTTTAATTTTGATATATATTTAAAATATGGCCAGTAGAATTGCACACCATACCCAAGATGAGATCCCACCATGAAGTGATACAGAGGCATTTATGAGATTTTCTCTTATTCTCCTTTCCTAATAATTTCTAGCATTCTATTTGCTTTCTTGTCCGCTGCTGCACACTGAGCAGAGCATTTCAATGTATTGTTCGTGATGACACTTAGATCCTTTTTTCTGGTGGTGACTTCTAATGTGAGATCATGCAACATGTAGCTGTAGTTTGGGTTGCTGTTCCCTAGTTGTATTGCCTTGCACCTGTCCACATTAACTTACAGCTGACATTTGGATGCCCAATCTCTCAAGATCTTCTTGCTATTTCTCGCAATCTTCTTATGATTTTGCAACTTTGAATAAATTTGTGTCATCCTCAGATTTGATCACCTCGCTTCTTGTTTCCATTCTCTGGTTATGTATAAATGTTACAAAAACAGCAGATTCATGGAGCAACTCCACATCTTAAGTATTGTATGTAAACAGTTCTTATCACTCCGTCTCAAAAAGAACATAGCAGAATTAGAAACATCACAGATTAGGGCAACCAAAATGGTAAAGGAGATGAAACGCCTCTCTTATGAAGAAAAGTTAAACAGATCAGGGCTCTTCAGTTTGGAAAAGAAATGGCTGAGGGGGGGATATGATAGTTTATAAAATCATGAGTGAGGTGCAACAGGTTAATAGATTTGTTTACACTTTCATTTAGTACTAAGATCAAGGGTTAGTAACATAGTAAATGATATCAGATAAAGACCAACATGGCCCATCTAGTCTGCCCAGTAAGGTATTCAGGGTTGTAACTACTGATTTGTGCAGGTTACTCCTGCTCTATGCTTTTACTTTGGGTTGTAATTGCTGCTCCATAGGCCTCGGAATGAGGTGGGCCACACAGACCCTGGCCCCAGCAAAACTTTGCCCACTATCCATGATTGTGGCAGACTCCTGTCTGCCCACGTGAGATAAGATTCCCACCGGCAGGGTGGAAGGTGAGAGATCCACGTCAGCAGACAGGAGTCCGCTATGATTGCAGCCAGTCCTTTCTCTTCTGCCCGCGGGAGTTGGGATCCCTGCGGGCAAAACAGGAGGGAAAGGCTGCAGAGGGCTAAGGGTAGAGCTTGGGGTGGAGCTTGCCCCCTCACCCCCCACCAATCAGAGCTTGGGGTGGAGCTTGCCCCCTCACCCCCCACCAATCAGGGTGTTTCGTGGCCCCTGTGCTGCTCCATGCAGGATACTTCATGAAACCTATAGGTAGCAGATTTATACAAATGGGAAAAATATTCTGTCACTCCATTTACAATTAAGCTGTGGAATTTGTATCTAGAGGATGTAGTTAAAGCAGTTAGCATAGCCAGATTTAAAAAGTGGTAGGACAGATTCATACGGGAAAAGTTCACAAGTCACTGTTAGCTAGGTAGGCTGGGGAAAGCCACTGCTTATCCCTGCGTGATAAGGCGTGCTGTGCTCTTTGGGACTGGCTGGGTATTTCCTAGTGGCTCAGATAGGCCACTGTTGGAGACAGGATGTTAGATTCAATGGACTTTCGATCTAAAACACTGACCATTCCATCATGACAGAGATTAAGCTTTAATTCCTGCCTTTTAGATGCTCTGTCTTTGGTTTTTATTTAGGGTCAGGCAATCCCATTATCAGTCCTGATATTTTATTAATGATTAAGGAGGAGAAGGAAGAGGAGTCAAACTGGCAAGCTCGGCAGTTCTCTGAGGAGTGGGAAAGCGGTCAGTGCCCTGGTTCAGGTGAGTGCCAAATGCTGACAGCATGGATGCTGGACTTTTCTTCTGACATCAGGCATTCAGGAGAGAGCAAATGTATCCTGCAGGTTGTGTCAAAGCAATCTTCGTTAGGCGACAGTAAATCAGAGAACATACACAGTCTATCAGCAATTTTAATGGCTGGAATATCATAGAAATTGTCAAAAAGTATCACTTTGCACACCTTCCGTTCTGCTACAGAGTGGCTGTAGAAAAAAAAAGTTGACACTTAAATTATAGCTGACTCCTTGTTCTTTCGAACTTTGTGAAAGTTGGAGAGAATTATACAGAGGGGGTCAAGAATGTCTGTACGGCTACTGATGACGCACACGCGCACGCGCACACATACACACACACGCACACGCACGCAAAAGTGTTGTAAAGAATTCTTGAACCATGCTTGTTCGATCTAACCCACTGGAAGCTGGAAAGAATTATGCAAAAGGGGTCAAGAATGTTTGTCTGTCTCTCTCTTTGTGGGGACAAAATAGCACTAAATGTTTAATGGAATTGAATGAAACTTGGCATGGGGGGGGGGGGGGAACAGGTAAAAAGTCACATTGAGGTCAAAAATGGGACAGATGGGTTCCAGAGAAATAAGCCCCTCTTCCTCTCCCCTCTTCCCCAAAAAAGTCACAATGTATTTCTATGGGAGAAGTGGTATCTCCAGGAACAAGCAGGAATAAGTCCTCACATATGGGTACGTCGGAACCGACGGAGCCTGCGCGGGAAAGCTCCCCAGCTTCCCAGAAAGGAAGCTTTTGGGGCCTCCCACTGCACATGCGCGCTGCCTTCCTGACCAGCTCTCCTCAGTTTCTCTTTTTCCGCGGAGCCAGCAGGTCGTGTTCCTGTCACCGCTGAAGAAATTATTGTTTTAGTTTGTTTCTTTAGACCGCATACCTGCCTTCCCCATACCGAAACCGGTACCGCCGGTCTCTTTCTTTTCTTTTAAAAAAAAAAACAAAAAACTTTATCTTGCACAACTTGGTGACTTCGGTTAGGCCTCAGGCCTACACAAATTCTCCTCATGGAGAAACCAGCCCCTGGTTTTAAGAAGTGTACCAAGTGTAGTGCTGTTATTTCTGTCACAGACACCCATGAATGGTGTCTTAAATGTTTGGGACCTGACCACTCCATTCCGGACTGCCCATCCTGCTCCAAGATGTCTAAACGTGGTTTGCAGAACCGGGCCAACAAATTCCATGTGCTGTTTGCTTCAGATAATCCAGCATCACAGTCATCCAAGTCTTCCTCTCCGGATGGATCTCAGGTAACCAAACCTTCTTCGGGCAGGTCCTCAAAGAGCAAATCTCCTTCAAAGCATCGAGAGGCTCTCAATTTTGAATCTGAGGACCATGCCCCAGCCAAACAACCCCGGCGGGAAGCTCTGGCTTCCAAAGCACCATCTATGGGGTTACAGGTTGACATCGATGGCACGGCCTCGACCGATCACCTGTTAGACTGCTCTGGGGTACCAGCCCATGCCGGTACCGACATCCAGGCAGCAGTGGCGTCTATGGGCAATACTGTCCAGACCATGCAGCAGGCCGTTCTGGCTTTCATTAACGCTGCGACGCCCTCGGTACCGCATCTAGCGGTTCCGGGTCCGGTTCCGGTACTGTCTTCCATACCGGAACCGAGACCATCGTCTTCCAAACGCAGATCGGTTCCGCATGCCGGATCCGGGTTTTCACCCGATACCGATCCCATACCCGGTACGCCCGATGTCGATACCGATCGGTATGCGTATCGTGCGTTGGAAGCAAATAGAGGATACTCTGATTCTTCTGAGGATTTTGACTCCTCTGATGACTCTGATGAGCTGTCTCTAGTTCTTCCTGAAGAGCCTTCTTCCCCAAAGAGGAGAATGTCTCCACCAGAGGATTTGTCCTTTCAAGACTTCATTATAGAAGTAGCTAAAGGACTTTCTATTACCACATCCTCTGAAAAAGAACCTAGATCAAAGAAATTGGATATTTTAGGATACCCTAAGGTTCCTAAAGAGGCAGTCACCCTGCCTATCCATGAAATCCTTCAAGAACACTTGATGGACTTATGGGAGGCTTCTCTAACGTTGTCTCCTCATTCCCGTAGGTTGGACACCATGTACCAGGTCCCTCCTTCTCCTGGTTTTCAAAAAACTCAGCTGCCTCACCATTCCATTGTGGTGAAGTCTGCGCTGAAAAAGATTAAGAGTACCAAAAGGCACTCTTCTACCCCTCCAGGGCGGGAATGTAAGACCCTAGACTCTTTTGGTAGGAAAATCTTCCAGGCTAGTATGCTTATAGCCAGGATTAATTCATACAGTCTGTATATGGGCATGTTTCTAAGGGAACTTGCCCTAAAGGTACGGCATTTTGCCTCCTTTATCCCTGAGGATAGAAAGGAGGAGTTCATTTCTCTGGTGAAACAGCTTCTAGATGTTTCTAAGTTCTCCAACAGAGCAGCTTTTGATTCCTTTGAGGGTGCCGGTAGAGCTTCGGGCATTGCTATTGCAGCCCGACGACTTGCTTGGCTCCAGGCCTCTGACCTAGAACCCTGGGTCCTGGATGGCTTACGGAATCTGCCCTGTACAGGTGAGAACTTATTTGGTAAAGACTGGCAAATTAAAGCCACTCAAATGGACGCAGAAAATGCTACATTAGATAGACTTTCTAAGTCTACCTCTACTCCTGCCAAGAAAAAGTCTTTCAAGAGGCCTTACTACAAGAAGGCCAGATTTTCCACAAATACTGGCCAACAATCTTCTCAGCCTCGCTTTGCTGCTAAACGTCAGCAACCTAAACAGGCAAGGTCAAAGCCTGAAGCGTCTGCCACTCCTCAGCAGGCTCAACCCCCTCAGGGGTTTTGACTTGCCCCTAGAGAACTTAACATTTCTGGCTCTAGAACAACCAGAGCCCCTCACCATTCCCGGAAGGTTAGCTCACTTTGCTCCCAGATGGGAGCAAATTACATCAGAGCACTGGACCCTCTCTATCATCAGAGAGGGCTACAAACTTCATTTTTCCAACCTTCCTCCACATACCATGGGTGAGGCACTTCAATTCTCCCCCATCTCTCCTGGACCTGTTGGGTCAGGAAATCTCTTCTCTCCTTGCCCAAGGGGCAATAGAAGAGGTTCCTCTTCTTCAACAAGGGACAGGATTCTACTCCCCTTATTTTCTCATACCAAAGAAGACAGGGGGATTCAGACCTATCCTAGATCTGAGAGAATTGAACAAATTTCTGTACAAGGAGAAATTCAAAATGCTTTCTCTAGGCATTCTCCTTCCATACCTTCAGAGTCAGGATTGGCTTTGTTCTCTAGATCTCAAGGATGCGTACACACATATACTCATCCACCCATCCCACAGAAAATATCTAAGATTTCTGTTTCAGGGAAAACATTTCCAGTACAGAGTACTTCCCTTCGGTCTAGCCTCTGCTCCAAGAGTGTTCACCAAATGCATGGCAGTTGTTGCCGCATTTCTAAGAGGTCTGGGAATTTTTGTATTCCCATATCTGGACGACTGGCTCATCCGAGCTCCATCTCAGTCAGAGGCCCAGATTTCCCTGGACCGCACAAGGCACATTCTGCAGTATCTGGGACTGGTGATAAACCTTCCCAAGTCTCAACTTATCCCTACTCAGTCTCTGGAATTCATAGGGGCCCAGTTGGACACCACCACTGCAAGGGCCTACCTACCTCAAGTCCGGGGCCAACGTCTGGTGTGCTTGGCCTCCCAAGCTCAGTCCAGCAGTCACTTGACAGCCAGAGAAATGCTGCAACTTCTGGGCCACATGGCCTCCACGGTACACGTGGTGCCCTACGCTCGTCTTCATATGAGAGCAGCTCAATGGACCTTGGCCACACAGTGGACTCAGGCATCAGGTGCGCTCTCCGACCAAATACCTCAAAGCGTCTGTTTTGGTCCCTCCAATGGTGGATGTCCACCAAGAATCTGTTGTTGGGGGCCCCCTTCCAACCTTTGTTGCCCCAAACAACCCTCACAACAGATGCCTCCCAAACAGGGTGGGGAGCCCATCTTCAACACCTCTCCACTCAGGGTGCTTGGTCTCCACAGGAGACCACCCTTCACATCAACCTCCTGGAACTGCGAGCAATCTTCTTTGCCCTCAAAGTCTTCCATACCCTCCTAGTCAACCTGACCGTCCTAGTCCATACAGACAATCAGGTGGCCATGTTCTACATAAACAAACAAGGAGGGACAGGCTCTCTGTCGCTTTGCAACGAAGCTCTCAGATTATGGGCCTTCGCCAGAGAGCATCAAATTCATCTTCTGGCAGTGTATCTTCCAGGGGTTCAAAACTCTTGGGCAGACAGACTCAGTCGAATTCTGCTTCCACACGAATGGTCCCTACATATGGACCAGATAGACAGAATCTTTCAGGAATGGGGAACCCCGGACATAGACCTCTTTGCAAGTCCGTGGAATGCCAAACTTCCCCGGTTCTGTTCCAGGACTCCGTGTCAGAGAGCTCAGGCCAACGACGCCTTTCTCCTACATTGGGGTTAGGAATTCCTATATGCCTTTCCACCCATTCCTTTGATTCCCAAGACTCTGTTCAAACTCCAGAGGGATCACGGATCGATGATCCTCATAGCTCCACGCTGGCCACGCCAAGTGTGGTTCCCTCTACTTCTGCATCTCTCCCAGGGACCCTCCCTGGACCTGGGAGCTGCACCAGACTTTCTCTCTCAGGAGGAAGGGACTTTGTGGCACCCAAACCCCAAGTCCCTACACCTCAGAGCTTGGTTACTGAAGGCCTAAGCCTTCATGACTTCAATCTTTCTCAACCAGTGAAAGATATCCTTCATGCCTCTAGGAAACCCTCCACGAGGCGTTCCTATGCTTTCAAATGGAAACGCTTTTCCATTTGGTGTGCTCAACAGGGTCTTGACCCTCTAGCACTTCCTTTGAATTCTCTATTAGACTATCTCCTGCATCTTTCCAATGCAGGCCTTAAGACGAATTCAGTAAGAGTCCATTTGAGTGCTATTGCAGCATCTTTACAACCTATAAATGGACAACCTGTCTCCTCTCATCCTCTTATCTCACGGTTCATGAGAGGCCTGACTCTAACTAAACCTCCCATCCGGCCTCCTCCGGTAGCATGGCATTTGAACCTAGTTCTAGGTCAGCTTATGAAGCCACCTTTTGAACCGTTGGTTTCTACCTCCTTGAAATTTCTTTCCTGGAAGGTCATTTTCCTTATTACAGTCACTTCGGCTCGCCGCATCAGTGAACTACAGGCCTTAGTGGCTCATCCACCTTATACCAGATTTCATCATGATAAGGTGGTCCTTAGGACGAATCCCCACTTTATGCCCAAAGTGGTCTCGCCTTTTCATCTTAATCAAGAGGTATATCTACCTGTCTTTTTTCCGGCTCCTCATGCATCCAGTGCAGAGAGGAACCTTCATACTTTAGATTGTAAAAGAGCTCTTGCCTTTTACCTCAACAGGACTCAGCCACATCGAAAGTCTTCCCAACTTTTTGTGGCTTTTGATCCTTCTCATTTGGGACTTCCAGTCTCCAAACGTACACTTTCCAATTGGATTGCTCAGTGTATTTCCTTTGCTTACCAGCGTAAAAACATTTCTCTGGAAGGCCATGTCACAGCTCACAATGTGAGAGCCATGGCCACTTCTATGGCTCATCTTCACTCTGTATCCATAGATCAGATCTGTCGAGCCGCCACCTGGGCCTCGGTTCATACCTTCACAGCCCATTACTGTTTGGACAAGGACTCCCGCCGGGATGCCTTGTTTGGTCAGGCTGTCCTCAAACACCTGTTCCATACTTGAACAACTCCTGCCCACCTTCCCAGGATGGATGCCTGAGATCCATACGAAGATGGCGAACCCTTGGAAGGGGATCTCCCAGGCATCTTAGCTAGGGAGTCCCCATATGTGAGGACTTATTCCTGCTTGTTCCTGGAGATAGCACAGTTACTTACCTGTAACAGGTGATCTCTGGGAACAGCAGGAATTAGTCCTCACAACCCACCCACCTCCCCTAGGAGTTGTATCTTCTATCTATCTTCCTTTCCTCTCTCTATTGTCTCAGCTATAAACTCGAACTGAGGAGAGCTGGTCAGGAAGGCGGGAAGGCAGCGCGCATGTGCAGTGGGAGGCCCCAAAAGCTTCCTTTCTGGGAAGCTGGGGAGCTTTCCCGCGCAGGCTCCGTCTGTTCCGACGTACCCATATGTGAGGACTAATTCCTGCTGTTCCCAGAGATCACCTGTTACAGGTAAGTAACTGTGCTTTATCTGCAGCATAGGAATTTACATACAGTGAAACATAGCATTCGAGGAATTCCTTCTTTTAAACTCTCTCTCTCTCCCACAGATGTCCTCTTTCTACTCCCCCCCAAGAGATAGCACATGTACAGTGCACACATACAAAAGCATATACACATGGATGGTACATAATTTCCTATCCTGATGAGCTGCATTTTTAATCACTTTGATGTATATTTCATTTTCTTTGTTTAATTCTATTGTGAAAACAACTGACTGAATCATTGTTTTCCTTTGGTTGCTGTGTGTACTACTAAAAAATATCTGTTGCCATGGGTAGGACCAGATAAATGCATTGGTAAACTACAACATATTTTGAACCCAGCTAATTAGGGTCGGTCCACACACACCAGACACATAAATCAAAGATGAAACAGATAGATGCACAGGTAACACATATGAGTGTGGACGCATACATTCAGAGGGGTTAGAAAGCATTCCTTGAGCCGTGCTCTGCATGCTTTCCATACTTGTTATTGAACTAATGTAATTGTGATGAGCTTTTAAGAGCTATAGTCCCTTTATCAGTTCAATGCAGAATGAACTACTGTAGGGCTGATAGCCAAATTTATGGGCAAGTTTCATTAGTATTCTGGTTTTAGTTTTCAGAGTTATAAAGTAAAATGGGATGGAGGAACTTTAGATCCTCTTTTTTGCTGAACTTGATTTTTATTCTAACACAGCAACCCGCACTGCTTTAATGTTAAACTGAAAACAGGCTCCCATTCTTATAGAGATTTTGGAGAGATTTCTTCTGTAGAAGCAGGTGGCATATAGTTAATTCTTGGGGCACTCTGAGTAGAACTATGAGGCTTTGTGTGGGGAGATTTTTACAGTCAAAAACCTTAGCATGGAAAGAATATTAACATATCTCCAGGAACAAGCAGGAATGAGTCTTCACATATGGGTATCATCGGTACCGACGGAGCCTGCGCGGGAACGCTCCCCAGCATCCAGTAAGAAAGCTTTTGGGAGCATCCCACAGCGCCTGCGTGCTGCCTTCCCGCCTTTCCTAACCGCCTCTCTCCAGTTCTTCTTTTCCGCGGAGCCAGCAGGTTGTGTTCCTGTCACCGCTGAAGAAGTTCTTTATTTTTCTTTATTTCTTTGGTTGCACGTCTGCCTTCTTAAACGTCGGACCGGTGCCGCCGGTCTTTTCTTCTTTCTTCTTTAAAAAAAACAAAAAACTACCGTTCCCACTTTTGTGCAATTTTTCCTTTTGGGCCTTAGGCCTAGAAGAATTTTCCTCATGGAAAAGCCCGCTTCCGGGTTTAAAAAGTGCACGAAGTGCAGCGGTACTCTTTCTATTACCGACACCCATGACTGGTGTCTAAAATGTTTGGGTCCTGACCACTCCATCACAGATTGTGAGTCCTGCTCCATGATGTCCAAAAGAGGTCGTCAGAATCGAGCGGCAAAGCTCAGTACCCTGTTTCCCTCTGATGCAGCTTCGTGGCATCAACATCTTCCAGGGCTTCTTCTTCCTCCCATGGATCTCAGGTAACCAAACATAAGTCCAGCAGATCCTCGAAGGGTAGATCTCCCTCCAAGTATCGAGATGCCTCCGGGCTTGCTCTCGAGGATCTTGCACTGGCAAAATTACCCCGGCGGGAAGCTCCGGCTTCCAAAGCTTCATCTATGGGGTCACAGGTTGACATCGATGGCGTGGCCTCGACCGATCACCTGTTGCCATGTTCTGGGGTACCGGTGGTTTCCACTGGTACCGACATCCAGACATTGGTTGCATAGATGGATCAGAATATTCTGACCATGCAGCGTGCCATTACGGCATTCATACAAGCTGCGATGCATCCGGTACCGCAACAAACTCCGTTGTCGGTACCGGCACCGATATCGGTTCCGGTGCCGGTACCGATTGCATCGACATCGGCTTCGGTGTCGACTGCAGCAGTACCCTGTCCTGTGATGCCCATCGGTACCGATCACTCCCGATGTCGATACCACTCGGTACGCGTATCGGGCTCTGCAAGAGCATCCAGACAGGCGATACTTCGATTCCTCCGAAGACTCTGATGAATCAGAGGCTTCTGTCGAAGCATCGGTACTCCTTCCTCAGGAGCCCTCTTCTCCAAAAAGAAGAATGTCTCCTCCAGAAGACTTGTCTTTTCAAGACTTCATTAGGGAAGTGGCCAGGGGCCTCTCTATTTCAGTGGCCCATGAACCAGAGCCTAGAGCCAAGAAATTAGATATTTTACAATATCCTAAGGCTCCTAAAGAGGCAGCTACTT
This sequence comes from Ichthyophis bannanicus, assembly GCA_033557465.1. Taxonomy (NCBI): domain Eukaryota; kingdom Metazoa; phylum Chordata; class Amphibia; order Gymnophiona; family Ichthyophiidae; genus Ichthyophis; species Ichthyophis bannanicus. The sequence continues at coordinate 255,508,453 of CM066044.1, forward strand.
TACCAATTCATGAGATCCTTTATGATCACATGCTGGGCATATGGGAGACACCTCTTACTACTTCCCCTCATTCTCGCATGTTGGTCACCATGTACCGTGTTCCTCCTTGTCCTGGCTTTCATAAGACTCAGCTTCCTCACCACTCTATTATGGTGGAGTCTGCTATGAAAAAGATAAAGGGGCATGTTTACTAAACATTCCTAACGTGCGGGGCCGCGGTAGTGTGCCTGTGCCATATAAGGAGTGGGCGGTTCAGGCCGAAAAAGGAAAAAAAAAGACCAGATGTGTTCGCGTCGCGTTAATGTGCGGGGCCCACATTAGCGCGTGGGAAGGCTAAGTGGGGCGCAGCTGTGCACATATAGGAATAGAGCCATAGCACAACGGTGAAGACAATAACCAATGGTGCAGGGGCCATGGGTTCAATCCCCCCGTGTGTGCAGCCCAAAAAGGCTGGCTGAGGCACCACCTTGAATGTGGAAATGTGTGTCAGGAGGCAAAATAATTTTGGGGCGGCATAAGGTGGCACATTCTTCATTTTGGGGCGGCATAAGGCGGCGCACTGTTCATATTGGGGCGGCATAAGGCGGCGCACTGTTCATTGTGGGGCGGCATAAGGCGGCGCACTGTTCATTGTGGGCAGCAGGATGTGGCGCGCTGATGGCCACAAGGTGGCGCGCTGATGCTAAAGCAAAGGAACACAGCCACAGCACAATGGTTAAGACACTGACCAATGGTGCAGGGACCAGCGGTTCAATCCCTCACAATGCCCATTGAAAAAGGCTAGCTGAGGCAGTATATTTTATGTTGTGGAGTGCTTTAGGAGGCTTTTTAATTCTATTTAGTGATAACTACTAGCAAACGCACTCTCACAGCATGTTAACATAAGGCGGACCATAAGGCACATGTTACAGTGCACCGTCCGCCAAGGCACCCTAGAATGTCCCCTACAGGGCAGCATGTATGTTGCGACACAGGATAATGTATAGTGCACCCTATATGGATGGCACCCATAAGGTGGCCTATAGGGCGCCCTAAAGAGCACCCTCAGAGGCACCTTATGGGTACAGTATGCCAAGGGTGTGTTTGCTGTCATAAAAATATGTACAGTAAACAAAGATAATGCTCTGGACAACCCTATCACAGAACCCCACAGTGGGCTTGAACCCATGACCTCTGGCTGCAAAGGTAGTGACGTAACCATTGGGCTACAGCCCTATAGCTGTCAGCAAGCCCCTGGCTGCCTGCAGAGAGCCTGCACGTCACCTCACAGACAGTCTGCTGTTGTAAACAAGATAGGGTTAGGCCACCCGTACCCATGATGCACTGCACATGCAAATCAGCTGTCCACAGATGCACACAAGATGGGGAATGCACCCCAACAGCTACCCGGCCTGGTAGGGGGAATTGTCCGTGTGCACCCACACAGCACCTCGGCCTGGTAGGGGGTCCTGAGCGGGTGGACTACCAGCAAAGAGTAGCTACACACCGTCACATTGTGCGGGTACTGTGCTCACCCTGAGGGTCTGATGTGGCGCCCAGGACCAGGTTCACACCACCAGCCATGGCTGAATGAGGCCATGACAGAGCTCCAAAACAGTACTAACCTGTGAGATAGGAAGGTGCTGCAGAAACATCTTGGATATCTCTGTCTGTCTCAGTTAGTGGAAACCCCCATGTACCCCTAGGTGGTCAAGGTACCTACCAACCCCCCCCCCCCCCCCGGGTGGGTGGCAAACAGGGCCTCCCACCAACAGATCCCCATCCTCCTCCCCCTGCACCAATGGCAGTAGAGTGGACCATCAAACCCCAGTCCTGCTGGGGAACAGACACCCTACAGGGCAGTCCAAGCAGCTCCACACACATCCATAACACAATATCAGACAGACTTTAGGCCTGGATATCCAAAGATGCACCCCAGCACTATCTGATATTCTCCTGCAGCAAGCCATCAGCCACTGCACCCTGCAAGGCACTCCATCAAGACACATACCAGCTGTGAACAGTCTGCTGGTTAGCCCTGATGGAAATGCATGCACCCAAAACTGGGGTGGCAGCACACACAAGCAGAGAGTTCTGTGAGGAGGCCCCAACAGGAAACCCATATATATCACAAGAGAGAAACACAATACAGCACTATGGGGGTGCCTAGCCATGCTGTCATCACTGCACACTCAGGGTGAGAGTGCTCCCCCAGCAGCACATACGGAGGTCACCCTGTCTGTGTAGGTGGTGGCCGGGCACTACAATGTCACAGCCAGTGCCCTATGCCCTGTGCAGATGCATCCTGGCCAGCCCACCATGTCTGACCTATACCCATGGTACCTTGCTGCTCATTATGCACATTGGCAGGCCAATACTGGCAGTAGTGCTGGCAGTGTGGGTTGGGGAAGGTGTTTGCAGCCAGCACACACTGTATAGACCAGGGGTGGGCACCTCCGGTCCTGGAGGGCCACAGACCAGTCAGGTTTTCGGGATATCCCTAATGAACATGCATGAGATATATATGCATTAGAGATATCCTGCCAACCTGACTGATTTGTGGCCCTCCAGGGCTGGATTTGGAGACACCTGCCTTACACCTCTGTCATTTAAGATCGTGAGTGGGCAAGGTACAGATGTCCTAGACATAGAAAGGGTATATAGAATGTGTCACACTTCTCCTCGATTCTCACCACCACCAAAACGTTGTCTAATAGACAATTTTTTGGTGGTGGTGAGAAGTGAGGAGGACTGTGACAAATTCTATCTAACCTTTTTGATGTCTTGGACATCTGCACCTTGTCCACTCACAATCTTAAATGACAGAGGTGTAAGGCAGGGGTCTCCAGATCCAGCCCTGGAGGGCCACAAACCAGTCAGGTTAGCAGGATATCTCTAATGCATATATATCTCATGCATATTCATTAGAGATATCCCGAAAACCTGACTGGTCTCCGGCCCTCCAGGACCAGGTTTGCCCACCCCTGGTATAGACAGACACACACTCCCACACCTATGCCAGCATTGTGCTACTATTGAGGGGGTGACTAGCCTTGCCCACCACACCGGTCCTGGGCACGGCACAGGCATGGATATGGTACGCAGTACTGCTGGGGGTCACTCCCCAGGGTGGTGAACACCGTCAGAGGCCAGGCCTGGAGCACGCACTGCAGACACCAAACAGATTGTTCGGATGGGGTCAACTAGCAGTATGTGCATAACGTAGGGATATCTATCAGCCTGTACTCTTAGCAAACGTTTCAGAGCTGTGAACCTCCGGTGTAGGGTGACATTGCTAAGGTATGCAGGTGCTAGTATTGGGAGATGCACGCAGGGTCCAATGTTCTGCCTCTACAGGAGACATTGGCCAATGGGGCCTGTGGGTGTGGGTGTGGGTGTGTCTGCCCCTGTTGGCTGCTGCTTTACGGCAGCGCTTCCCAAATCCGGTCCAGTTTTGCATCACACTGTTCGGGTCTTCCTGCTGTCCCTCATGAATATGCATGAGCTACATCTACATGCCGTGGGGGTGGTGCATAGATATACAGCACAGGCATTTGTATGAGTGGCAGCATGGAACCTGACTGGTGTGTGGCCCACCAGGACTGCATTTGGGGATTCTGCTGGAAGTTCTGCCCCTGTTCATGGTGTCTGTGCTCAGTGGGGTAAAAGATAGATGTATTAACATTGCATATATCCTCGTCACGAAAGGTGTGTCCTTACTGTCACTGTTTATTTGAGGGGAAAATACGTGGGCAGGATTGGTGGTAGCTCCAGCTGGTCTTTGAACCTGTGACCTTCTGTTTTTGCATGCACTGTCTGTGTGCACTGCGCCACCATGTAGCCACAGATTAGCTGAATTCCCTGGATAGTCCATGACTGTGGATCCGGCAGGGCCTGTCTGTTGCTGTGGACTGTGCCAGCCTGCACATGGCTAGGCCTCTGTCGTACGGGACTGCATTTGGGCGACTTGGCTGTAGGTATTGCCCATTGTTGTGGTGTGTGTGTGGTGTTGGGTAAAAAATGGGTGATCTCCCCATGCCTATGATCACATCAAGACAGAGGAGAGTGTGCTATCTTTGTACAGTGGTGGGAAAAAAGTATGGCCAGGGCTGGAAGGTGCCCCAGCTGGGATTTGAACCTCTGACCCTCTGGTCCTAGAGGTACTGGCTCTGTCCGCTGCACCACACTGTGGCCACATGGACAGTGCAGTCCCTGGAGATAGTAACATGGCAGGATGGAGTCGCAAAGCCTGCTGTGTGCATTTCTACTGTGGGCTCCTTCACCCTGTCTGGTGACAAACGTGCAAGTAAAGCCCACAGATGACCACGGGAAAAGGGGGATAAAATATAACCAAGCTGGGCTACAGTGATATTAATGGGCAAACATGGAAAACACTCCCAGGACAGCTCCAGAAAAAGGGAAATGTTTTTTGGACGAGTCTCCGCTCCGTACACCTTTCCATAAATCATTTGTTTTTGGAGCTTTCCTGGGTGTGTTTTCTAGTTTTGCCCATCACTATAACTGTTCCCCAACTGAATTACTATTTTTAATATTTTTGTGGTGGTCATTTTCTATTTTTAGTTGCACTTTTGTGCTGTGCACATGTATCACACTGCTCACGTTTTGCAGGTTTCCCCGGCTGTGCTGTACATTGCTGACGTAAATGGTTTCTCTTCCCTTTAAATCCCCTCTACCGCGAGTGGTTCACTCGCGCTATTTTTGCAATGGAAATTCGGCCCCGCAACTGTGCGAGGGGCCTCTCCCCACCCCTTCCCCGCCCATTAACCCCGTCTCTCCGCCCCTCCGGGGCCTTCCTCCGCCCTCCGTAGGCCTTTACACGCCTCTATCGGACATTTACGGGCCTGTGCTTGTGCGGGGCTCGTTAGTGTGACGCGCACATGTGTGGGGGTTCGACGCACGTTTGCGGGGCGCTTAAGAGCACTTAAGTGCTGCTTTTAGTGCGCTATTTTGCGCCTCGCAAAATAGCGCTTTTTAGTAAACATGCCCCAAAGAGTGCAAAAAGACACTCATCTAATCCTCCAAGAAGAGAATGCAGAACCTTGGATGCTTTTGACAGGAGAATTTTCCAGGCCAATATGCTTACTGCCAGAATCAACTCCTATAGTCTCTATATGGGGATGTTTCTAAAGGAAGTTACAGATCATCTGCTAACTTTATCTCCTTTTATCTCAGAAGATAAAAGGGAGGAGTTTCTCACCTGGCTTAAACATGCCCAGGATGTTTCCATATTTTCCAACCGTGCAGCCTTTGACTCTTTTGAGTGTGCCAGCAGAGCCTCGGCTATTGCCATAGGTGCACGCAGACTTGCTTGGTTACAAGCTTCTGATTTGGAACCCTGGGTCCAGGATGGATTAGGAAATCTTCCTTGTACAGATGAAAACCTTTTTGGCAAGCAAAGGCCACTCAGATGGATGCTGAAAATTCTGCTTTAGATAGACTTTCCAAGTCTACTTCTGCTCCTGCTAGAAAAAGGTTATTCAAAAAGGCTTTCTTTCCCAAAAAAGGGAAATATTATCCTGGTTATGGTCACCATGCATCTTCTGCAGGTTGTTTTGCTGCAAAGCGTCAGCAACAACCTAAACAAACCAAGCCTAAGGCTGCAAGGACTGCTACGGTCCAACAGCCTCAGCCTCCTCAGGGCCTTTGACTTACAACTAGAGAACTTAGCCTTTCTGGCTCTAGAAGAACCAGAGCCTCTCACCATTCCAGGAAGGTTAGCTCACTTTGCTCCCAGATGGGAACAAATCACAGCAGAGCAATGGACCCTCTCCATCATAAGGGAGGGGTACAAGCTTCATTTCTTAAACCTTCCTCCTCACACCATGGTGAGACAGTTCAATTCTCCAACATCTCTCCTCGACCTTCTGGGTCAGGAGATTGCTAACCTTCTTGCCCAAGGGGCAATAGAAGAAGTACCCCTTCTTCAACAGGGATCAGGGTTCTACTCCCCCTATTTTCTTATCCCAAAGAAAACAGGGGGCTACAGACCCATATTAGATCTCAGAGAATTGAACAAGTTTCTATGCAAGGAGAAATTCAAGATGATTTCTCTAGGTGCTCTCCTTCCATACCTTCAGAGTCAGGATTGGCTTTGTTCTCTAGATCTCAAGGATGCGTACACCCATGTCCTCATCCATCCAACACACAGAAGGTTCCTTCGGTTCCTTTATCAGGGAAAGCACTACCAATACAAAGTGCTTCCTTTCGGTCTGGCCTCTGCTCCAAGAGTGTTCACAAAATGCATGGCAGTAGTAGCTGCATTTCTACGCACTCTAGGAATATTTGTATTCCCATATCTGGACGACTGGCTCATCCGAGCTCCATCCCAGTCAGAGGCCCAGGCTTCCCTAGCCTGCACAAGGCGTGTTCTTCAGTATCTGGGACTTGTAATAAACATCCCAAAATCACAACTCACCCTACTCAGTTATTGGAGTTCATAGGGGCCTTGCTGGATACCACAACTGCAAGGGCCTATCTTCCCCAGGCCCGTTGCCTACGCTTGGTGCAGTTAGCCTCTCAAATTCAGTTGAAGTCCCATCTAACTGCTCGAGAGATGTTACAGCTGTTAGGCCACATGGCATCCACCGTGCATGTGGTTCCTTATGCTCGCCTTCACATGAGGGCAGCTCAGTGTACTCTGTCCACCCAATGGACCCAGGCATCAGGTTGCCTGTCAGACAAAATAGCAACCTCCAGTCGCCTCTTTTGGTCCCTCCAGTGGTGGAAGTCCACTCAAAATCTGTTGCTGGGGTCCCCCTTCCAACAATTGCTACCCCAAGCAACCCTTACAACAGATGCCTCCCCAAGGGGTTGGGGAGCTCATCTACAAGATCTCTCCACACAGGGCATCTGATATCCACAGGAGACATCTCTACATATCAACCTCTTAGAGCTCAGAGCAATTCTTCTAGCTCTGAGTCTTCCACACCCTGCTCAGCTACAAGACAGTCCTCATCTACATGGACAACCAAGTAGCCATGTTCTACGTGAACAAGCAGGGCGGGACTGGCTCTCTGTCGCTTTGCAACGAAGCTTTGAGATTGTGGGCCTTCGCCAGAGAGCATCAAATTCATCTCATGGCAGTGTATCTTCCAGGGGTTCAAAACTCTTGGGCAGACAGACTCAGTCGAGTTCTGCTTCCTCACGAATGGTCCCTCCATGGGGACCAGATAGCCAGGATCTTTCAAATTTGGGGAACCCCGGACATAGACCTGTTTGCAAGTCCGTGGAATGCCAAACTTCCCCGGTTCTGTTCCAGGATTCCGTGTCAGGGAGTTCAGACCAGGGATGCCTTCCTCCTCCACTGGGGGCAAGACTTCCTCTATGCCTTTCCACCCATTCCCCTAATTTCCAATACACTGTTCAAGCTTCAGAGAGACAAGGGGTCTATGATCCTCATAGCTCCACGTTGGCCACGCCAAGTGTGGTACCCTCTACTTCTTCATCTCTCTCAAGCTCCCTCCCTGGACTTGGGATCTGCTCCAGACCTCCTGTCCCAGGAGGAGGGAACGTTGTGGCACCCAAATCCCCAGTCTCTTCATCTCAGAGCCTGGTTGCTGAAGGCCTAGACCTTCAAGATTTGCATCTGTCTCAGCAAGTGAAGGATATCCTTCATGCTTCCAGAAAGCCTTCCACTAGACGTTCCTATGCTTTTAAATGGAAAAGGTTTACCATTTGGTGTGCTGAGAAGGGTCTTAACCCTCTTGCAATACCTATGAATTCTTTACTAGAGTATTTGCTGCATTTATCCCATGCAGGCCTTAAAACGAATTCAGTAAGAGTCCATTTGAGTGCTATTAAGCATCCCTTAAGCCTCTCAATGGACAGCCTATTTCCTCTCACCCTCTTATTGCAAGATTCATGAGAGGCCTTCTTTTAACTAAACCTCCCATTAGACCACCTCCAGTGGCATGGGATTTGAATTTGGTTCTTGGCCAGCTTATGAAGCCACCCTTTGAACCCTTAGCCACTACCTCCTTGAAATTCCTTTCCTGGAAGGTTATTTTTCTCATTGCAGTCACCTCAACTCGCCGCATCAGTGAGCTGCAAGCCTTAGTGGCTAATCCTCCTTATACAAGGTTCCATCATGACAAGGTAGTCCTCAGGACCAATCCACACTTTATGCCTAAAGTGGTCTCACCTTTTCATCTGTACCAGGAGGTGTATTTACCTGTCTTTTTTCCAGGACCTCATGCATCAAGTGCAGAGAGGAATCTTCATACCCTGGATTGTAAGACAGCACTTGCTTTTTACTTACAAAGGACACAGCAACATAGAAAGTCCTCTCAACTATTTGTTGCTTTTGATCCCTCTCATTTAGGACTTCCAGTCTCTAAGAGAACTCTGTCCAATTTGATTGCTCAGTGTATTTCCTTTGCCTACCAGAGTAAGAACCTTTCTCTGGAGGGCCATGTCACAGCTCACAATGTGAGGGCCATGACAGCCTCTAATGCTCATCTAAACCTGTGTCCATCGACCAAATCTGTCGAGCGGCCACCTGGGCCTCGGTTCATACCTTTACAGCCCATTACTGCTTGGACAAGGACTCCCGCCGGGATGCCTTGTTTGGTCAGGCTTTTCTCAAACACCTGTTCCATACCTAATCAACTCCTACCCCCCATCCCTGGTTAGATGCCCGAGATCCATAGGGGCAGGTAGAGCCCTTCTCAGGGACTCACAACCACTGTTCCCTCTAAGCTGTGCGCGTGTGCGCGCGCACACACCTCGCTGAGCGAGCGCACATACTTTACAACAGAGCGCACAAAAATTACGGTTCTGATTCTGATAGAAAACACCACAGATGTCTTAAAATTTAAAAGCTGTGATTGTAATTACTAGAAATTTTCCGCTTCATTTAGTAATCATCTATTTTCATTTAATTTGATTAAAATCAATGTGGTGTACATACTGTTTTCTGAAGTGTAGTCAAATTTTAAAGTATATAACTCTGAGTGTCGTTATGTGGCGCACAAAAATTTAACCTTCCTTCAAAAGCTGCACAGCTGATATTTTATGCGCACACAGCCTACAGAAAATTAGAGGGAACATTGCTCACAACCTTGGAGATCTCCCTGGCATCTCTAGCTGGGGAGTCCCCATATGTGAAGACTCATTCCTGCTTGTTCCTGGAGATAGCACAGTTACTTACCTGTAACAGGTGATCTCTGGGAACAGCAGGAATAAGTCTTCACAACCCACCCACCTCCCCTAGGAGTTGTATCTCTCTATCTATCTTTCCTTTCCTCTCTCTCTCTTTGTCTCAGCTTTAAAACTCGAACTGGAGAGAGGCGGTTAGGAAAGGCGGGAAGGCAGCGCGCAGGCGCTGTGGGATGCTCCCAAAAGCTTTCTTAATAGATGCTGGGGAGCGTTCCCGTGCAGGCTCCGTCGGTACCGACGATACCCACATGTGAAGACTTATTCCTGCTGTTCCCAGAGATCACCTGTTACAGGTAAGTAACTGTGCTTTCTGGGAAGTTTACATTCCTTTTCGTCTTTCCGGGCCAGTCCAGGAACAGTAGGGTAGTCAACCTCCTTCAGCAGCTGAGGACTGAATTCTCAAAGACTTGCTGACAGTCTATCTCGCTCCCCCTGGTGTCAGAAAGCCAGTCTTTCAGTCCTCAGCAGCTGGAAGGAGGTGGTGCTCACAGACTCCCGGTCAGACGAAGAGGAAAGTACCAGGGGAATTTTAAAACACATTTTTCCTGAGTAGCCCTAGCTGGGTGTAAATCCAGGGAACTGTTCTTATTAAAATTATTGAAAAAAAAGAAAGAAAAAAGAGCTGAAAGGAATTTTAGATGGGGGTCGGCTGTAGCGGCATCGTGGTGCTCGGGCAGCAGAGGCAGAGCCTGCCTGGGGGACCAAGCTACCATCGGGGAGTGCTGAGCTGGGAGCCCCAGAGTCTAGCCCCCTGCCCCTGGAGCCCGAACTGCTTCTCCCGCTAGCAGCGGTGGTAGAGAGTTCGGAGGGACGGTGATCTGAGCTGGTGCGTGCCTTGGGGAGCCGTGGCAGACAGGTTTTTATTTTTGAGTGGGCGCATGCTGCCGGGCCCGGCGGCGTGCGCGCAGTGCGGGAGCCGCCCGGGCTTGTCCGGTCTGGAGCTGTGTCTTTTTTGTTTTAAAAGAGGCACCAGGTTAGTGCGTTTTTTCGGCGGTATGGAAGAGAAGGGGCAGGATTCCTCGGTCAAGCTTCAGGCCACGTCGGAAAAGGCGGGAATGGCTGCCATTGAAGCCAATGGCTCCGCAGAAGGAAACATTAAAGAAGAAATCTAAGTCACGAAAATCAGCTCCAGCAGTGGTTTTGAGTCAGACGCCAGTTCCAGAGACACAAGGAAGTTTTCAATCATTGTTCTCTGCGGATTGTATTCTCTCCCTCCATAGGGCATACTGTTTCAAGTTGGAACAAGGGCAGAGCAAGGATGGTGCTCCTAACTTGGCTGATTTGGCGCTGCCGGTTGGCGCCGCAGGGGATCCAGGTGAGGGGTCCTCGAGGAGTGCTTTAGCCAGGGGATTTAGCACATGATCTCGGTCAGCGCAACCTTGTGTCTCACTTGCCAGAAGAGGGGGAGATCCTTTCGGAGTCAGGCATGGATCAGTGGCCAGGAGAACTTGAAGAGGGTGAACTGGCGGCAGGAGAGGACCCCAATATTTTCAGGGTTTTTCATAAAAAGGATCTAGGGGCCCTTATTACTCATTCTCTATCGGCTCTGAATATGTCATTGCCAGCGGTGCAGGCGGAACCTTTGGAGGATTCTTTGCTTCAAGGGTTTAGAGCAGAACAGAAGTGTTTTCTGGTCCATAAAGTAATTAAGCAAATGGTGGAGTCGGAATGGGAATGTTCAGAGGCCACCTTGAAAGGCGGCAGAGCCATGGGCCGCCTGTATCCAGTTCCGCAGGAGGAGAGAGAGTTGCTACGGATGCCAAAGGTGGATGCCTTGGTGACGGCTGTGACAAAGAAGACTACTATCCCCGTAGAGGGTGGAGCAGCCCTTAAAGATCTACAGGATAGGAAGTTGGAGTCTCTGCTCAAACAGGCCTTTGATACCAGTGCGCTAGCACTACAGGCTTCTATCTGCGGAGCATATGTGTCCAGAGCTTCGATTAGGTGGCTTCAGGCCGAGTCCTCTCCGGAGTGCGAGGAGGTTTTAGCTTCGGAGGGAGCAAAATTAGAATCGGCAGCAGCTTATCTCACTGACACCTTCTACAATTTGGTAAGGATTTTGGCGAAATCAATGGCGTCGGTAGTAGCCGCGCGGAGATTCCTCTGGCTGAAGAATTGGGCGGCGGACGCATCTTCTAAAGCTCGTCTTAGTAAGCTTCCATATAAGGGCAAGCTGCGCTTTGGAGAAGATTGTAAAGGATTTGGGAGACTGTAAAGGGGGGCGACTGCCGGAGGATCAGCCGAAGGGGCCAAAGCTTGGCTCTTTACAGAGAGGTCAAGGCAGAGAGTTTCAGAGATTCAGGGGGGCTCATTTTGCTGCTTATCAGAGAGGCCGGTTTATAGCCAGAGGTCAGTCCTTTCGAGGAGCCAGAGGGTTCGGTAGGGGATACGGCGGTTCCCAGCCGAACGTCTCTAAAAAGCCACAATGAAAGGAGGGTGGTCCTGACGGAGGTACCTATAGGTGGTCATTTGCAGGAGTTTCACTCCATCTGGGCCACGGGAACCACGGACCGGTGGGTGCTGGAGATCATTCACAAAGGTTATGCTTTCTATCTTTTAACCAGTTCCTGATCCACAATAGTACACTGCCTCTTATCCCATGACTTTTTAGTTTTGACAAAAGTCTCTGATGAGGGACCTTGTCAAAGGCTTTCTGAAAGTCCAGATACACTATATCAACCGACTCACCTTTGTCCACCTGTTTATTCACACCTTCAAAAAACCATAACAGATTAGTAAGACAAGATCTTCCTTGTCTAAAGCCATGTTGGCTATCTCCCATTTATGCCATGACTATGTACATGCTGAGTAATTTTGTTCTTTATGATGGTTTCTACCATTTTTCCCGGTACTGATGTCAGGCTCACCGGTCTGTAGTTTCCCGGATCACCCCTGGAACCCTTTTTAAAAATTGGCTTTACATTGGAGATCCTCCAATCTTCGGGTATTACAGATGATTTTAACGAAAATTCACAAATTACTAATAGCAGGTCTGCAATCTCATATTTCAGTTCTTTCAACACCCTTGGATGTATACCATCCGGCCCAGGTGATTTGCTACTCTTCAGTTTATCTAATAGTTGTAATACATCTTCCCGATGTATCGATATTTCCTTCAATTCTTCCACACCTTTAAATACCACTTCAGTCATGGGTAACATCCCTACATCTTCCTCAGTAAAGACCGAAGCAAAGAATTCATTCAGTCTCTCCGCTATCGCCTTGTTGCCTCTTAGTGCCCCTTTAACGCCTCTATCATCTAATGGACCAACTGACTCTCTCTCACAGGTTTTTTTTCTACGAATGTACTTGAAAAAGTCTTTATTTCGCGTTTTTGCTTCCGCAGCAAGCTTCTTCTCAAATTCTTCCTTTTCCTGCCCTATCAATGCCTTGCATTTGACTTGCCAGTGCTTGTGCTGTTTCCAGGTTTCATTGTTTGGCTCTTTTCTCCATTTCCTGAAAGATGCTTTTTTGGCAACAACAGCTTCTCTGACCTCACCTTTAAACCATGCTGGCAGATTTTTGGACTTCCACTTTTCTTAAAGCGTGGAATTCAGCTGGTCTGGGCTTCCAAGATAGTATTTTTCAACAACACCCAAACTTGATGTAAGTCTTTAACCTTTGCAACTGCTCCTTTTAGTTTTTTTCTTAACTATTTTCAAATAACTGTTAAATAAATAAATAAATAAATTTTATCATAGTCTCCCTTTAGAAAGTTAAAAGGTAGTACTGTGGATTTCCTTACTATCCCTCCTCCACTAATTAAATCAAACACGATCATGCTATGATCACTATTGCCAAGTGGCCCCAACACCCTTATCTCTTGCATTAGATCTGGTGTTCCATTAAGGACTAGGTCTAATATTGCTTCCCCTGGTTCATTAACCAGCTGCTCCAAGAAGCAGTCATTTATTTGATCTAGGAACTTTATCTCCCTAGCATGTCCTGCCCTGACACTGACCCAGTCGATACTGGGGTAATTTAAATCACCCATTATTATTACTGCGCTGTAACTTTTATTAGCTTCCTTGATTTCTTAGAGCATTTCATCATCCGTTTGTTCATTCTGGCCAGGCGGTCGATAGTACACCCCCACTGCCATCGCCTCCCCTTTTTACATGGAATTTCAATCCATAGAGATTCTACAGCAAATTTTGTTTCCTGCAAAACTTTAATCCTTTCTGACTCAATGCCCTCTCTAACATAGAACGCAACCCCTCCACCAATTTGATCAGCTCTATCATTATGATATAGTTTGTACCCAGGTATCAGTGTCCCACTGGTTGTCCTCCTTCCACCATGTCTCTGATATTCCAATCATATCTATCCTCTCATTTAGTGCTATATATTCTAACTCTCCCATCTTATTTTTTAGACTTCTAGCATTTGCATACAAGTATTTTAGAGACTGTATTTTATTCATATTAATCTGGCTGTTGGTAGACATGGGTAATTTGGGATCTTTAAGCTCTGTCTGCTCCATACTCGAAGGCATTTGGGCTGCTTTACTCTTTTTTGGAACCTCTCTGCTTTTGGTAGTATCCTTCAAGGATACATTCTTCCGAACCATGCGCTCTTGTGCAACTGTCGGCTTTCCCCTATTATCTAGTTTAAAAGCTGCTCTATCTCCTTTTTAAAGGTTAATGTCAGCAGCCTGGTTCCATCCCGGTTAAGGTGAAGCACATCCTTTCGGAAGAGCCCCTCCTTTCCCCAGAATGTTCCCCAGTTCCTAACAAATCCAAACCCCTCATCTCTGCACCATTGTCTCATCCACGCATTGAGACTCCGGAGCTCTGCCTGCCTTTTTGGTCCTGCGCGTGGAACGGGAAGCATTTCGGAGAACGCTACCCTGGAAGTTCTGGATTTGAACTTCCTACCTAAAGCATAAATTTAGCCTCCAGACCTCCCTACCACATTTTCCTATGTCATTGGTAGCAATCATGGTTATCATGGGTTCCAGTTCCAGCCACTAGGGGTCATCATTAATGAGTGATGTCTTCCCTCCTGGGGCTGTAAACACTGTCTACATTGCATGCCCAACTGACTCAAGGATCGAACCAAGGACCCCCTGCTTGGCAGTGCACAGCAGTACTACTGAGCCACCAGTCCAGCCCCTTGTCCATTTTTCTAACAGCTATGCTATCCTCAGATAATGATTTCCAGGCTCATCTCGTCTCTGCCAGCTCTTTCTCCCTACTCCATACCCTTCTTGATCTTATGCATTTACTTCATCTTCCTCATAATGCAGCACCTCTGCTTGTTCCATGCTTTCTTGATTGCCAGCACCGTGGTATCCCCATGCATCCACCACCCTTTCGGCAGTTCTTCCTTATATTCCTCTTGAATCTACCCTTTACTAATGACATATCAAGACCCTTTGGTGTAGAACTTCCTTTCCCATGAAAAATGCAGAGAAGATGATGATGATGATGATGATGAAGGGGTATTGTAGAGGTGAGGATGAATTACTTCACAGTGCCCTCACTCTACAGAGGTTCCTATGCCCGTGTTTCATGTGTCTGGAGGTGGCCCAATGGTGATGTGGGACTATGTGCCGAGTCTCCATTACAGGGCCTCGTTTGCATAAATATTTTCATATCCACTAGGCCTTATTTGCATAAATGTAATGTATTTTAAAAATTGCCTACCTTCCATCCAAAATCCTAAGCAACTTACAAACACGAATACATAATTTGTAAAATGGGCATAATAATAATAAACATTACAATAAAATAATTTTGTTTCAACTTATAACTACTTAAACACATCCACAAAAATCAAACCATTTGTAAATATTTGCATACTGGATTTATTTGGTTTGTGCTATGACCTGGTTATTGATGAGGAGGGAAGATATCTAATAAGAAAAACTAATCCTGGTAGCCGTGAATGCAAAATCCTGGTGCCCAGGCTGGTTTGGACTGTGTTAGATCTGGAAAGCTCAGAAATCAGCAGCAGTGAATCTATCAGGCCCCTAGACAAAATTTAAACTGAGATGCTCCCTTAAAATTAGAGTTTCTTGAATATGCACTGACAAAATTTTAAATTCAGATTGGCAGCAATCAAAATCACAAAACAAATCTCAAAGACAATACATATATCACTATCTCCCACCAATACCCTAAAATTGACTCCACACCAGAAACAAAAGTAAAAAGCAAGAACCACAACACAGGACCTATAGAGCAAAACTAACATCCCACAACAGTTCTAACTACCAAAACTCACACAACAAGGAGCCAACCCATAAAAGGGCAGCACAATAAATACTTCAGTGCAACCTACTCCTTGCTAACAGAATGCCTGGCTTCAGTCACACACTTAGAGCATAGATAGACCTTCACTGAGTGCAGAATAAGGACCACAAACTAAAAATAGAGCTATATAGACAAAAATTAAACTCAAACCTCAAGAAGACAGACTCTGCATGTAGTGCAAAACCAGAGAAAGAGAAAGATACCTATAAGCAGAGAGAGCACATCAATTACAAAAACTGACAAATTACAATCACTAAATTGAAAATAAAATATTTTATTTACCTTTGTTGTCTGGCCTTTACATTTTTTTTTTTTTTTATTGTTTTTTCAACAAACCTTACAAGTAACACTCTTGCATTTGAAAAGGGGGAAATTACAGTAAGTACAAACAACTCCAGAAACAAAGTCACAAGGCAATAGAAAAAGCAAAAACCCCACTAACAGCCCACAAGATGAGAGAGATCCAAAAGGGAAAAAAAAAGAAAATTACACAATATGCAAAGAAAAAAAAACAAGCATACGAACAGCCCTAAATTAAATCGCACATCTTCAAGAACCTTGTGACTCACCCCCTAAGGAACCACGAGTATTTAAAAAGGAAAGTAACTGAAAGGGATACAAAAAAATATAGGAATTCCCTTGCAGTTTTATCAAGCACTTACAAGGGTACTTAAGGAAGAAAAGCCCTCCTAGCTGGAAGACCCGTGGCCGCAGGATTAGAAACTCACTCCTACGGCGTCTGGTCTCCCTAGCCAGATCAGGAAATATGCGGACAAGACACCCCTTAAATAAAACATTTCTTTTTCTAAAGAATAGGCGCAATAACCAATCCCGATCAGATACTAAGGCAAAAGTAACAATACAAGTTACAGGTTTTACTAACGCACTATCCGAAATCTCAAGCAATTCAGACACATTTAATTCATCAAATCCACCCAGCCCGGCGGCCCCAGAAGAAGTCGAGACCTTACGGGCTGTAGGAAGATAGTAAACCTTAACTACAGGAGGACATGAATCTACTGGGACCCCCAAACATTCGACTAAATATGATTTAAACATTTCCTTTGGAGAAATATTTGGCACTGAAGGAAAATTAATCAATCTAAGATTAGCCAGTTTAGAAAAATTCTCAAATTGCTCCAGCTTCATCTTCATCTGATTAGAGTCCTTAACAAAGGACTCAGACAGAGTCTCCAGTTGAGTATTCTTAACAGCAATTTCTTCTACCGACACTTTTAACAAAGACAAATTCTGCTCCAAAGTTGAGATATTCGTTGAATTAGATACGACCTGTTCCTGGATATAATTAACCTGAGATACAAATGCTTCCCCAAGTTGGTTGATGGCCATCCAAATAGATTCTAGGGTGAAATGGTCCGGCCGTGGCAAGGCAAAAGAAAACACCGACCCTCGAAGTTGTTGAGTGCTTGTCAGATTACCGCAAGGCTGTGGGGCTCCAGAGGGGAGAGCAGCGTCTCCAACCGACGCTTCCACCAGGTTCATCGACCCGTGCAGATTTCCATCTTCCTGCCCGGTCGAGGGGAGTTCCCCCAACGACACGCTGGACACAGGCGGCCTCAGAGGTCCCGCCGACACCCCTATCTCGGGGGCATTCAGCGTCTCAACACTCTGCTGAACAGCCATCGGGCAGGGCTGCCTCGGGGCACGACGCGCTTCAGGGGGTGTGAGGTCACAACTCGCAGGAGACGCCGAGCTTCCCTGCCCCGAGCAGTCTCCAAGCGAAACACGACTCCCCACAACAGGCTGGGGCTCCCGAGAACGCACAACAAAAGAGTCTAACGGACCAGCAACAGGAGTCGAGGTACGCGAGAGTGCCTGAGGCTGCACCTCTCGCTTCCCCTTTCTCTTCCGTCCCATCGGAAAATGGCGCAGGAGCCTAAACGGAGCTTGTCGCCATCTTGGATCTCCCAATTTTTTGTCTGGCCTTTACATTTTTCTAATGAGAAGTGTTTGTTCCAGTCCCTGATTTCAGTTTTCCTCCATTTTCTCTTAACTCTTTTTCCAGGTTCTCAAGTTCATCTGCTGCTGCTTCTCTCCCCCTCATCCATCTCTGACATTGATCTTCTATTTATTTTTCTCTTTCTCTGTGGACTCAGATTTTACTCCTTCTTACCACCCTGTCCTCAGTCTACTTACCATTTTTCAACCCTAATCCCAACCCTCCCACTCCTCATCTCTCTCTCCTTCCCAAGCCTCTTAGTACCCAGCCTTTCACTAATTCTCCTCTTTCTCTCTTCCCTGCTGCCTCCAGCATCTCTCCACTCTCTATCATTCCCCTCATCCAACATCTTCTCCCTGTCTCTCATCCCTATCCACCGTTTCCCCTCTCTTTCATTCCATATCCTCCCTTGCATCCAGAATCTCCCTATCCACCGTTTCCCCTCTCTTTCATTCCATATCCTCCCTCGCATCCAGAATCTCCCTATCCACCGTTTCCCCTCTCTTTCATTCCATATCCTCCCTCGCATCCAGAATCTCCCTATCCACCGTTTCCCCTCTCTTTCATTCCATATCCTCCCTCGTATCCAGAATCTCCCCATATCCAGCATTCCTTACCTTCTCCCTATTTCCTCCCATGTTTGTCATCTCCACTTCATCTCTGTTTCCTCACATCCCTCCGTCTCCCTAGGCTATCTCCTCCTTCCTCTGTTTCTAGCATTTTCCCTCCATCTTTGTATGCTCATGTGTCCAGCAAGTCCCCTCCCCTCTCCATATTCCTCCCTTCCCTGTGCCCAGCATCTCTCCTCCCTCTCCTAATTCCCCACTCCCCTGTGTCTACCATCGCCCTATGACACCTATATCCAGCATTCCTCTTCCCTCTCCCTATGGCCCCATCCCATGTCTAGCATCTCCTCTTGCTCTCTTTATTTTCCCCTCCCTTGTGTCCAATACCTCCCCTCCTGCCTCTCCCTGTGATACCCCAATCTGTGCCTAGCATTTCCTTTTGCTCTCCCCATTCCCCCTCCTGTCTCCAATACTTCGCTTCCATCTCCCTATGATCATCTTGTCCAGCTTATCTCCTCTCTCTTCATATTCTCCCTCTCTTGTATCCAGTAGCTCTTGCCAGGGCCGGATTTACGTATACGCCATGTACGCCATGGCGTAGGGCCCACAACCGGCAGGGGCCCACAAAAAATAGAACCAGGTTTTTTTTTTTTTCAACTCGATTAAAAAAAAAACCTGGTGGCTGCCGCCGCGGGGCCCCCTCTGCTGCCGCGGGGGCCCCGTCTACAAGATGGTCGGGTCCGGTCTGGTCGGGTCGGGTCGGGTCTCGTCTCGTCTCCCTCCCGGCTGCGAGAGACGCGAAGAGAGAGCGTCTCCTCGCGTCTGTGTTAAGCCCGCAGGGGCTGATGGGATTTCCCATCAGCCCCTGCGGGCTTAACACAGACGCGAGGAGACGCTCTCCCTTCGCGTCTCTCGCAGCCTGCAGCGAGGGAGGGAGAGAGACCCGACCGGACCCGACCCGACCCGACCGGACCGGACCCGACCAGCTTGTAGACGGGGCCCCCGCGGCAGCAGAGGGGGCCCCGCGGCGGCAGCCACCAGGTTTTTTTTTTTAAATTAAATTTTACTTTAGGCCGGGGGGGGGGTAGGAGTCCTATCCCCCCCGGCCTAAAGTAAAATTTAATTTAAAAAAAAAACCTGGTGGCTGCCGCCGCGGGGCCCCCTCTGCTGCCGCGGGGGCCCCGTCTACAAGCTGGTCGGGTCGGGTCCGGTCGGGTCGGGTCGGGTCCGGTCGGGTCTCTCTCCCTCGCTGCAGGCTGCGAGAGACGCGAAGATGCGTCTCTCGCAGCCTGCAGCCTGCAGCAAGGGAGGGAGAGAGACCTGACCGGACCCGACCCGACCCGACCGGACCCGACCAGCTTGTAGACGGGGCCCCCGCGGCAGCAGAGGGGGCCCCGCAGCGGCAGCCACCAGGTTTTTTTTTTAAATTAAATTTTACTTTAGGCCGGGGGGGGGTAGGACTGGTAATGGGCTATGGGCTATGCGGGGGGGGTAGGACTGGTAATGGGCTATGGGGGGGGGGTAGGACTGGTAATGGGCTATGTGGGGGGGGGTAGGACTGGTAATGGGCTATGGGGGGGGGGTAGGACTGGTAATGGGCTATTGGGGGGGCTGGGCTGGAAATGGACTGGGGGGGGGTAGGGCTGGTAATGGGCTATTGGGGGGCTGGGGCTGGAAATGGGCTGGGCTGGGGGGGTTAAGGCTAGAGGTGGGCTGATGGGGTTAGGACTGGAAATGGACTGTGGGCTGATGGGGGGGGGCTTAGAACTGGCAATGGGCTTTGGGGGGGGTTAAGACTGGTAATGGGCTGTGGGCTGATGGGGGCTGTCTGGTATGGGCTATGGGGGGGGCTAGGACTGGAAATGGGCTGGGGGTTAAGACTGGAGGTGGGCTGATGGGGTTAGGACTGGTAATGGGCTGTTGGGGGGGGATTAGAACTGGTAATGGGCTTTGGGGGGGTTAAGACTGGTAATGGGCTGTGGGCTGATGGGGGTTGTCTGGTAATGGGCTATGGGGGGCTAGGACTGGAAATGGGCTGGGGGGTTAAAACTGGAGGTGGGATGATGGGGTTAGGACTGGTAATGGGCTGTGGGCTGATGGGGGGGTAGGACTGGCAATGGGCTATGGGGGGCTGACTGGAAATGGGTTGATGGGGTTAGGACTGGAAGTGGGCTGATGTGGGGTTAGGACTGGTAATGGGTTATAGGGGGGGCTTAAACTGAAAATGGGGTGATGGGGGGTTAAGGACTGAAAATGGGGTGATGGGGGTTAAGGACTGTAAGTGGGGTGATGGGGGGGCTAGGACTGGAAATGGGCTGATGGATGGCTAGGACTGGAAATGGGCTGATGCAGGGACTAGAAGGGAATGGATGCTGGGTGAGGCTGGAACTAGAAGGGAGCTGATGTTGGGGGAGGATTAGAATGGGATGGGGCTGGAAGAGTAAAATGGAGAAGGGAAAAATATTTTGTGTGGGAGGGATAAAAAATCTACAATTGGCCGGGTATTGGGAGAGTAAGTGGGGATTGAGGATGGAGGGGTAATATTTGAGTGGATGAAATAGGAATGAGGAAAGAGCAAAAGGAGAAAGATTAGTATGTTAAAGCAGATGTAGAGAGAGAATGGAAAAAAATCTAGAAGAGAGAAGAAATGACAAATGGACAGCAGACGATGGAGAGTTAGCAGAAGACACGAAGAAACCAGAAGAAAGTGGCTGGAGCAATTGCAGCTGAAAAAATGCACAAAAGGTAGAAAAATATCTCTTTATTTTGAATTTATTAATTGGAATATGTCAGCTCTGGTAAATGTGCATCATTAACATCTGTGCTTTGTTTAGTACAAGAGCAAATTAATGTATTGTTTTATTTCTACAGTGTTGTACATTCCAAGTTTGGCTTTTGGGATTCCCAGTTTAATTATTGTCTTCCTATTTCTAAATTGTGATTACTTGTTTGGTGATGGTCTATGTTCTGCATGTGTAACTGAGCTGAGGTGTTCTGTTTATATAATTCCTATTTGACATTGCCACTTGTTCTCTTTCCCCAGTAGGTCATGTATTGTTGTTCTCTGAAATGTATTGGTTTAATATTTGCAGTGTTGCCTTTTGATTGGTAGAGTATGGTGCTTTGTGAGTCCTGGTAGTGCTGTTAGGATACGGCGGGTTTACTATGGGCAGTGTTTGTAGTAGTTCCTAATGTGTCTGGCAGTTGGCACTGGATTATAGTAATGTAGAAATCTTTTAGTCTTTCTTTATCCATACACTCATTAAGAGGCACGTTTACTAAAAGTTAGTATATGGTAACATTATGCAAATATTTATGCAAATGAGGCCCCTTATGCAAATGAGGTCCGCACCCCCCTTGGGCCGCCCCTGCTGGGGGCCCACAATTTTTGTTGGCGTAGGGCCTCACTCAAGGTAAATCCGGCCCTGGCTCTTGCCTCTCTTTTTTCTTCCCTTGCCACATGGTCCAGTGTGTCACCTGCAACTCAACCTCTCTGCAGCATTTTCCTCTCAACATTTTCCCTTTCTGACTGCTGTATCTCCTCAGTCCTGCAGTGGCAGTGGTGGAGCCTGTGAAATCTGTGCGGTGCCTAAAGTCCTGCAGGTCACAGCCCCTCTAGTGTGAAAATTATATGTTGGGAGGGGAGGAGGGAGGAGTAACCAACAGGACCTTTGAGATGTGTCTTAGAGGTTCCACACCATGCACCTCTTATCTTGAATTCTCTGTTATTAGAAACAAAAATTTTGACTAGTTATCTAGATTTTTGAAAGCTGCTTAAAACATTTTGTTTTGCTCATGCTATAGATTGTTTTTTGAGTTTTATTATTTTTTATTGTAAGGTTTTTCTCTTGTATTATTTTTACCTTATCAGTGTCGTTTTGTATTATTTTTACCTGTTATCAGTGTCTTCTCGTAGTTTTGTGCTGCGGCTGCTGACTTTTGGTTTGTATCTTCAACTTTAATTTGGTAGCCAGTGGTGATTTGCTGTCAGGTTGCTGTCACTAATCTTTTTGAACTTGCTTCTTTTCCCGCCAGTGCAACAGGGTTGGAAGATGGAATACTCACTAGATGTGATCTAGTATTTATTTATTTTATTTATTTATTTAGTAAACATTTGTATACCGCTACTTCCTACGATCAGTAGCGGTTTACTTTACAGAATCATAATGTATTGCAATACAGTGAATTTTTAAGATATACAGTTAGATTGAGTATTGATTTACACATCACAGGAAGATCAATTGGTTTCAATATACATTAGATGAGAACTCACAAATCTAAATATACATTTAATTGTAGGGATGTGGGTGGGGGGCAGAAATATACAAATATACAAGGTTAAATACCGGCTTACTAAATGCCTTCGCGGCAGACAGAAACCATCTAGGTTCAGCGAGCATAGGGGTGTTGCAATCTAAGTCAGGTGGTAGTGAACCTGGAATAGGTGGGTTTTGAGTTTTTTCCTAAAGTCTCGCAAATCAGTCGTTGATCGTAGCTCGTGAGTACTTTTTTTTTTTCTTAAGAAAGTTACCAATGTTGGCAGCAATATTTTATGGTAGTACTGTCCTCTTTTGGACAGTTTTTGAATTTTGTTAGTAATGCTTTTTTAAAAAATTTCTTAGATACCATTTTGATTAGATTATATTTTTGCTTGTCTGTATGTTGTCCAGTAAAAAGTTTTATAAATATAAATAAGGCTAGATGAAGACACAATTCCATGGATAACTGCAGATGTTTCTGGATAGAAGAAATATATTTGCTTGGTGAACCTGAGCTTATATCATTGTATTATTTATAATTTATATAATAGCAACAGACCATGGTCAATATTCTCACATTTCCTCAGTTCTGCAACGGTAGAACCTGCCGTCACAGCCCCTCTGGCACGAAAAGTAAATGTCAGTGGGGGTGTGACCAGCAGAACCTTTTGAGGTGCGCACATGTCTTAAGGACTTTGCGCTGTGCCTAAGGGCAGTATTATTGCCGCCTCTGCTGTAGCCGAAGAGATGGTGGTGCTGGCGGCTGGATGGAGAGTGGATGCTATTAATATTTTGTGAGCTTGTGTGGGGTGGGGCTTGTGGTAGAACGGGGCTGTGTGTGGCAGGGCTGTTCTTGCATGCATTCCCTCTCACGCTGCATCTGGTGTGGCTGTAATTGTTTAAAAGTTGATAGACTTCACTGTTTCGGCATGTATTGGCAAAAATACATACACATTATTTATGTTTGAAATTTAATAACAGGGTTTCCAGCAAATGTGCACCCTGAAATCCTGTTAATGATTAAGGAAGAACAAGAGGCATTTTTCACAAGTCATCAGAAGCTGAAGGGCGCATGGACTGATCACGGCGCAAGTGAGTTACAGAAGAGCAGTACCCTCTACAAATGGCAATAGCATCTGTGAACATGTAGAGATGTAGAAAATGTAGAGTGGTATTTATTTTATTTATTCTGTTTACTACTGGCCCTGCAGAGTGAAGGCATTAAATGGAGTATAACACTATATCATTGCGGACGTTGCCCCACAGTCATTATTTCACGGGGGTCACTGTCCCTAGAGCCACTTGCTGTAGTACTGTACCATGAGAGTCATTTTATCTCCAGGAACAAGCAGGAATGAGTCTTCACATATGGGTACGTCGGTACCGATGGAGTCCGGGCGGGAACACTCCCCAGAGTCCAATCAGAACGCTTTTGGGAGCATCCCACCACGCCTGCGTGCTACCTTCCCGCCTTTCCCAACTGCCTCTCCTCAGTTTTCATTTTTCCGCGGAGCCGGCAGGACGTACTCCTGTCACCGCAGAAAATTCCTCTTTTATTTTTTTGTTTTCTTGTGGTCGCGTCTGCCTTCCCCGACGCCACCGGTACAACCGGTGTTTCTTTCTTCTTTTTTCTTACAGAATTTCCTTTCTGAGGAATATTTTTTCCCTGTTAGTGCCTGACGGTTTTTCGGCCTGCTAGGCCTACTCACTCTCCTTCATGGAAATACCAGCTACTAACCCTAAGAAATGTTTAAACTGTGGCGGTACCAAATTAATTGTAGACACTCATAATTGGTGTCTACCCTGTTTGGGTCCTGACCACCATCTGCTGGAGTGTTCCTTCTGCAGCGGTATATCCAGAAGTCTTCAGCATCGAGCATGTCTCGATACACGGTCCCCATTAAACTTCACGGTACCAGCCAACGCTTCTTCTTCACAGGATCAGGTAACCCAAAAACAGTCTGTTAAGACTAGCCAGGCCTTGAGTGGTAGATCTCATGCTCAGCATAGAGATGCCTCTGGCGTTGCCCTCGAGAACACCTTGGCATTAAAACCCCGGTGGGAGTCTTCGGCCTCCAAGCCATTTATGGGGTTTCAGGTTGTTTCTGGGGTTATCACCTCTACGAACATACCTGAGCCATGCTCGGTGGCGGCATCCGCTTGGGGCGGTACCGATACCCCGGCATCGGCAATGGTGTTGGATAAAACATTCCTCACCTAAGATCACAGTCTAGCATTCTCAGTTCCTTCGGGGCCGACTGAGCCGCTGCTGACCAATCTTCCAGTATTGGTATCGATCCCGGTACCGGTACTGGTATCGACATCGGTACCCTCCAGATATGCATCGATAGACTCGCTTCCTTCGATGCCGAGTCTGGAATCAATCTCTAGTCTGGATGACTGGGTACCGACTCGTCTTGGTACCGACTTCAAATGGTACCGAAGACATTCTACCAATGATCAAGGTCTGCCACGTTCGGTTACTTCGGTACCGATAGAGCTATCACAGACTGATCTTCATGTATCGGTATCAACGACAGTACCGGTCTCGGTACCAGTATCGACATCAACATCGGTGTCAGTACCTCCCATGCTCGTTTCAACCGGCTCGCTTCCTTCCATACCGAGTTTGGAATCGATCCCTAGCATGGACGATTTGCTACCGACGGGTTGCGGTACCGGTTTCCAGCGGTATCGACAACTATCCTTCAAAGACAATCCGATGCTCCACCCCTTCAGATCTTCTATTCTAGAGAATCTGAATGAACTGGTCGGTGCTAGAGCTAGTTCTTCAACAGATCTAGTTCTTACTCCTCTTTCTAGAGGACTCCCCTCTGGGGAGATTTCTTTTCAAGCATTCCTGCTTGATATGGCAAAGTTACTTGCCATATCTCCAGGAACAAGCAGGAATGAGTCTTCACATATGGGTACGTCGGTACCGATGGAGTCCGCGCGGGAACGCTTCCCAGCGTCCAATCAGAAAGCTTTTGGAAACATCCCAACACGTCTGCGCGCTGCCTTCCCGCCTTCCCAACTGCCTCTCCTCAGTTTTCGTTTTTCCACGGAGCCGGCAGGACGTCCTCCTGTCACCGCAGAAAATTCTTCTTTTATTTTTTAGTTTTCTTGTGGTCGCGGCTGCCTTCCCCGACGCCACCGGTACCGCCGGTATTTCTTTCTTCTTTTCATGTAAACTTTTTCCTTAAGGAATATATTTTTTCTTCTTAGTGTCTCATGGTTCTCAGGCCTTCTAGGCCTCTCCATTTTTCCTCATGGAACCGCCAGCCACTTTCCCTAGGAAATGTACAAACTGTGGCGGTACAACTTTATTTTTAGACACTCACAATTAGTGTCTAACCTGCTTGGGTCCTGACTATTTTCCTCCGGAGCCTTTGGGCACCAGTACTTTGAGAAGCATTTTTCAACATCGAGTTCCTCTTGACACACGGTCCCCTTCCAGCTTCAGGGCACCGACCATATCATCTTCTACACAGGATCAGGTAACCCAAAAACAGTCTATTAAGACTAGCCAGTCCTCGAGCGGCAGTTCTCATGCACAGCATAGAGATGCCTATGGCCTTGTCCTCGAGAATCCACTGGCTTCAAAACCCTGGTGGGAGTCTTCGGCCTCCAAAACCTGTGTGGGGTTTCAGGTTGTTCCTGAGGTTCACCCCTCACAGAACATACCTGAGCCATGCCCGGTGGTGGCATCCGCTTTGAGCGGTACCGATACCCCGGAATCGGCACTGGTGTTGGATGAAACATTCCTCACCAAGGATCGTCGTCTGGCGTCCTCAGTACCTGCGGGCCCGGTGGATACGCTCCAGATCGACCTTCCAGTATCGGTACCGATACCGATACTAGTACCGACATTGGTACCCTCCAGACGTGCATCGATAGACTCGCTTCCTTCGATGCTGAGTCTGGAATCGATCTCCAGTCTGGAGGACTGGGTACCGACTCGCCTTGGTACCGACTCCGGTCGGTACCGAAGGCTCGGTTCCAATAATTCGGAACCGCAACTCTCGGTTCCTCCGATACCGTTAGAGTTGCCACCGGCTGGTCTTCATCCACCAATATCAGATACGGTACCGAGCTCGGTACCGATATCCACGGTACCATTGCTGTCGGTACCTTCCATGCTTCTCTCTTCAGGCTCGCTTCCCTCGATGCTGAGTTTGGAATCGATCCCTAGCATGGACGATATGTTCCCGACTGTCGCTGGTTCTGACCTACAGTACCAGAATCCAACATCTAAGGATCCCATACTGCACCATTCAGGATCTTCTATTCCTATATACTTGAATAGATCCCTCGGTGCCAACGCTAGTTCTTCATCAGATCTAGCCTATTCAAGGGAAGTTCCCTCTGGGGATCCTTCTTTCCAGACTTTCCTTCTGGATATGGAAAAATCACTTGCCATTCCTATTCCTGGACAAGATCCTACACAAGGGAATACAGAATACCTCTCTGTTCCTAGCAAAGCAAAGGAGAATATAATGCTTCCTTTGCATCATTCTTTGCAGGATCTCCTTCTCCGAATGTGGGAAGCTTCTTTAAAGGTACCACCACCTTCCAGAGCAACTGATCTCCTATATCAGGTGCCCCCCTCTCCAGGGTTTCAAAAGACTCAACTTCCTCATCATTCCATTGTGGTAGAATCAGCAGTGAGGCGAGTGAAGAGTAATAAAAAGCACTCTTCTTGTCCGCCAGGTTGTGAGTCTAAGACACTAGATGCCTTTGGACGTCAAACCTTCCAGACATCCATGCTTTCAGCAAGAATTCTCTCATATATTTTTTATATGGGTCTATCTCTTGAGGAGGTCACAAAGAAATTACATCTTTTGACTCCTTTTCTTCAAGAGCCCAAGAGTAAAGACTATTCCTCACTGGTTAGTCATATTCAAAATATCTCTAGGTTTCTTACTCGTGCTACCCTAGACTCTTTTGAGTCTGTTAGCAGGACTTCTGCTGTGGCTATAGGGGCACGACGTAGAGCCTGGCTTCAAGCTTCAGACTTGGACAAATGGGCACAAGAAAGACTGGGAAATACTCCTTGCACTGGAGAAAATCTCTTCAACAAGGAGTCTTTACTCCAGGTTACTCAGTTATCCACTGACTTTCCTTTCTCCAGAGGCTGTTCTACGCCTTCTTCTTTCCCAGTAGGTAGGAAATGTCCTACCAAACTTTCTTCCCCTAGGGGGAGAAGGTTTTACCCATCTATACACCCCGATATCAATCGACAACCCGGACTTCTCTAAGATAACAGACTGCCTTACCCAAATGGCAAGTTGGTGTCAAAACAACAACCTCGCAATAAACTACAACAAGACCGAAGCTTTAATCATCACTCGGAACCAAAACTTCATACACCCACCAAATATAAAGATACAAAGCACTACTATACCAATAAGATCAGAAGTGAGATACCTCGGAGTTACTCTGGACAATAAACTCAATCTCAAGCCACACATAGAAAAAACAATCCAAAAAGCCTACTACAAGATGCGAATCATCAGGAGACTGAAACCGCTACTCGCCCCGGAACACTTCCGTACCGTCTGTCAAGCACTGATAACCCCACTGCTGGACTTCTGCAATCCGATATACCTTGGACTACCAAAACAAGCCCTCAAACCACTCCAACTGGCACAAAACACCGCAGCACGAATCATATCAGGAACTGCAAGACAGGAGCACATCACACCTACCTTAAAGGACTTACACTGGCTTCCAATCGGTGCTCGCATCAGATACAAAACTATCATAAACCTATTTAAGATAAAACAGCACACATCAGTCAACAGCCTGCACTCCCTCATACAACCAGACACCAGCACACTTCCCAGAAGAAAACAAACACACAACCGAGTCAGCACCCCCAGTGAATACAAACACACACGCAAGGACACAACGGACAGAGCACTCTCCATGGCTGCTCCAACAATATGGAACAAACTCCCGGACGATTTGAGGGCTACTACAGACCTCAAAGACTTTAGAAAACAGCTAAAAACCATGCTGTTCATAGAACACTATGGACACATCACATAACCTCAGAGAATGTATAACAGCACAGATACCGCCTAAACAATGTATGTATGGAATATGTTTTTGCACCACTGTATGTAGCCCACTCTGTACATAGCTCATACCAATCTAGCACACAATACAACACACACTCAATTTCACCCTCACTGCATGTATAACACACTCACTTTACCCGATTGTTTGCTGTGATACCACCTTGATTATTAAGATAAGGCGGTTTAGAAATACTGTTAAATAAATAAATAAATAAAAATCATCTGCCCATCATTCAGATGTTCCCAAACAGGGGAAACATCGCCCTGGTCTGAGGAATCCACAACCTCAACAGGGTCAACAAACCCAGCAATCGCAGGGTTTCAAATAGATCATTGCCCCTTTCGGTTGGGGGGTTAGGATGGCAGTCTGCTTCTTTTCACTTGAAGTATCTGCACTAATTTTATCCTAAGCTACCTAGATTTCTCTTCATGAGACATCTTTTCTCTAGGAGTCTTTATGAGGATCATGCCCATACTTAACAAATTTTCCTCATCCTCTTGGAGGAAAGAGAGGTAACAACTATCAATAGACAGTTGTTTCCCTATACTGGCATGTATAATCTCACCTGTCAGAGACTTCCTCCAAAGTTGGTCTCTGTCTTACCTCCCTCTAACTACAACATTTGGTTTGTAAGAGTGACTTTTTACACGGGTAAGCCCCTATGGTCTTCTATCTGTTCTACCGGGGGATTCTCCCTTCTGGAGTTGTCTTCCCCCTTGTTGCCTTAGGGCAGCTCCTCAGACAATAGGAAATCCTACCATGTCTGTTGTTTTCTTTTTCCCAATCAAAAAAAAAAAAAAAAAAAAAAAAAGAGGAGGGAAAAGAAACTCTCCATGCTGCCCTGATAGTTGCTGCAGATGCAAAAATTCCTAGTGGTTAGGCCACAGGTTTTGTTCACTACACAACCAGGGCTTCCCCTCCACTAGCAATCCTCCTAGCCTCAGTGCTAAGTCCCAGACAGGGTATCAACCTCGTTTGGGAAACCCTGTTATCACTTTGGTTGGTTAACTTCTATTCTTTGCCCCCTTGTCCTTGGCAGAATAGTTGGTTACCTACTGGCTTTCCACATTCCTCACCAAGGATCGTCCACAGCCAGTTTTTTCTTCTAACCAACCTGCAGCATGCTCTCTGCAACTCTACAAAGTAGCTTTGCACTATGGGCCCTTTACTTTACTTTATTACACACTTGATAGACCGCTTACGTCAAAAACATTAAAGCGGTGTACAAATAAAATAAAAGGCAGCACTGCAAACTACGGAAAGAGGAACGCCAAAAATAATAGGAAAGAAAGAAAGAATAGCAAAACTATACAAACAATAAGCAATAGTCAACAACCAAACACAGGTAAAGGACAATAAACAAAACTAGCAAAACAGACAAGGGGGATAACAGGACCAAACTAAGCAAAACAAGACAGCAACCTGGGAAAGCATCATGGAGGGCAAACAGGGGGGAGATCAAACACTTTCTGAAACAAATGGGTTTTGAGTGAGGATTTGAACTGTGAATAGGAGGCTTCTAAACGGAGGGATGGGGGCAGGGCATTCCATAACCAGGGTCCAAGAAAAAAAAAGGCAGCATTGCGGGTTTTTTCAAGATGTGCGTGAGACGGGGATGGTAAAACCAGACGATTAGTGTGAAGGGAACGAAGCTGACGATAAGGTATATGAAGAGAGATTAAATCAGCCAGGTACAGAGGATTGTTAGTGTAAATTGCACGGTGAGTGAGGATAAGAAGTTTGTAACGAAATCGAACACGGAGGGGCAGCCAGTGAAGGTGGATAAGAATGGGGGTGATATGATCAAAACGACGGGCGAAGGTGATAATACGGGCAGCAGTATTCTGAATGAGCTGAAGGCGGTGAAGCTGATACTTGGGAAGGTTAGCCAGAAAGATATTACAGTAATCAAGACGACTGATAAGAGCAAGGACAAGAGTAACCAGAGACCCGAAAGGAAGAAGTGAACGAACAGCCCAAGCTGGCGGAGAATAGCAAAAGAACACCTAATGAGGGAGGAGATATGTTCATGGAAAGAAAGGGAGGAATCAAGAATTACCCCAAGATACCGAAAAGAAGATACCAGAGGAACGGGGATAGAATCAATCGTGGGGGCAACAGACGGACATGACCCGCTCAGAGAGACCCACATAGCAGTAGACTTAGATGGGTTAAGACGGAGGAGGTGTTGAGAAAGCCAAGAAGCTACATGAGAAAGGCAAGAATTGAAGGGGGTGAGATCCAGTGAGAGTGGAGAGGTATGATAGAGCAAAATAATATCGTCGGCATAAACATAACAGGACACTGGGTATTGCTGAAGTACAAGAAGCAGGGGGGCCAGGAAAATATTAAACAACAAAGGGGACAATACAGAGCCCTGAGGAACACCGCAAGTGAGAGGAAAAGAACTAGATGACTGACCGTGTAAGGTAACAGAAAAGGAGCGAGCAGTGAGAAAAGAGCGAAACCAAAGAAGAACTGCAACGCGTAACCCCACCTCAGCAAGACGAGTGAGAAGAAGAGTGTGATCAATTAAATCAAAAGCCGCAGATAAGTCAAGAGAAACCAAGAGAGTAACATCACCACGATCATGTGCAACATGTAATTCATTCAAAACAGCCAAAAGGACAGTCTCAGTGCTGTGACCCTGTCGGAAACCAGCTTGTCGAGGGTGAAGGGTGTTTGTGGCCTCAATGTGAGAGGACAACTGAATAAATGCAAAACGTTCCAGGAGTTTGGCCAGATAGGGGAGGTTCGAGACAGGGCGCCAATGGGCAAGGACAGATGGATCAAGAGAGGGTTGTTTTAAGAGTGGATGGACAATAGCTGACTTCCAAGGGGAGGGGAACAATCCAGAGGAAAAACTTGTATTAATGATGGTAGTGATGATGGGGACCAACTGCAGTGAGGGATCGGACAACCAGCGAGAAGGGATTGGGTCCAGGGAACATGTGGTCTTACGGGAGGTGGATAGTACCGAGAGAAGTTTGGCAGGAAGAATTGGATGGAATGAAGACCAAGTGTGGGCAAGAGCCCGATTGAGTAAAGCAGAAGATGACAGCAACTCATGATCAGTAGCAACTGGGTCGTAAGGGGAAACAGGTGGGGAGAGAGGGGGCGGTAAGGGAGTGGAAAAGGAGGCACGGAGGGTAAGAACTTTATTTATTTTATTTATTTTATTTATTTATTTAAAGTTTCTTTTATACCGCGCTATTCGACATCAGCGCGGTTTACAGTGAACAGAAATTACACTTCACAACATTGATCAGTGCTTACAATGAACAGGGCAATACATTAAACAGGTTTACATTAAACAGGTTATCAGAAAAGAAGGTAGCTAGGGAATGGGGATCTGGGGCCTTCACAGCCATGACATGAGGGGAACTGGTGGATGAGAGTTTGTGCAAGATCTTAAAGAGCTGACGAGAAGAGTTTGCCGCTTCCGTGATTTCAGTCTCATAATGAGCCCGCTTGGTGGATTGAATAGCCAAACGGTAGGCAGCATATAGCTGCTTAAAACGGACATGTAACTCAGGACATGCTAGAGAGCATTAGTATCTTGCCTAACAGATAACCCCAGATGGTTAAAAAGGGTTTCCCCCAGGCATGTTCATGCCTGGCAGGTATTCTCTACCCTTTCCATCTTATCTTAAATCTCTGTTGAGGCATAAGCCTCAGGCCTTTTATTATGTGAAAGCCTAAAAGAAGGGCCAATTCCCTGGCTTGGCCCATATCGCCTTGGGTTTTCCCGTCAGGGATAAATTCTTCACTGGCAACTAGAGGATACCTAATACCCATCTTGCCCTCATAGGCGGATCACTAGGGTATCTTCCTCCAGAGGTCTCTTCTATCCAATCTCCATACTGGAGACATCTGGACTTCCTGTCTGCAGACTGGCGTTATCCTCTGCAATTTTCACGAAGGCCATCCTGGTTATTCAAGAGCTCAAATTCTGCAAAGAATTAAGTCGCCTTCTTGTCAGGGACACCCTCCTCTGACTATGCCAGTCATAACCAGGAGATAAGGATTTTTTCTATTTATCTACTCAAGCAGGTATCAACCTTCTTGCTGTCAGATGAATCTCCTCTCTCCCTATAAGGGGGGATGGGGTTCTCCGGACATCTCTCCATCCATATACCTGGAGACATGTCTCTATATGCCTGCCTATTCATCTAGGTATATATAGATATATATAGATACAGATATATGCTTATCTATATCTATCTGTGTGTCTTCTGCCCATATATATATCTCTTTATAGATGTATGCATATATACCCTATACATATATATTTACAGATATAATGAGATAGATAGATCTGTATCCATCTACTTATCTATCTGTCTGTTAGGTTCAGATATCCTTACATTCCTATATGATCCTGACAGATGGGCACTACCCCTATCAATGCTATGCCAGCATACTTAGGGGGCTACACCTATAACCACTTCCTGTGGTAATTAACAACCTTTATCTTTACCATAACCTTTTCAGGTTAGGTACTCCTGAAGCTCTCCATGTACCTTTTTTCTTTCCTAATTGACCCCATTTAGGAAAGACTTTGCAGAGCTTCAGTTGCTCTAAAGCTTAGTGTTCCTGAGTCTGTCTTTACTTTCTTATCAGATTCAAGGGTCTCCATACCCTTTCTCCCCTACATGGACTGATCCAACCCCAGTCCAGTTGGGTCAGACTAATTTTTTCTCTTGGACCAAAACAGCTTAAGCTTTCTTTAATAGTACCTTCTGCGTCTCCGCTGAAGTTCTACCTCTTATACTACCCCAGTTTTCCCCTGGGGCTATTTCTCACCCTGAAGGGTTCTGACCTCCACTTGTTTTTGTTCTACTTTATTACCTCTACTTTTCAGTGAGGTACCCCTTGAGCACATTCACGGGCTCTTCTATCAGATCCATATGTAGCTCAGTGCACCTGTGCAGTGCCAACAAGGGAGGCCCAGATCACAATATTTTACTACCAAATGCCCTCTATACAGGGTCTTCCCCTTCTGAAGCCCTGTTCTAGCCAGCTGTTCCACAGCTCCTTTTCTGTATTCAACTCCTACCCTCCATCCCCAGGATGCCTGAGGTCCTGAGGAATAGCATGGCTCGTTCTAGACTTGCAACATGCTAGGACTCCCTCTGGGCATCTGAGCTTGGGAGTCCCCATATGTGAAGACTCATTCCTGCTTGTTCCTGGAGATAGCACAGTTACTTACCTGTAACAGGTGATCTCTGGGAACAGCAGGAATAAGTCTTCACAACCCACCCACCTCTCCTAGGAGTTGCATTTCTCTATCTCTATCTTTCCCTTCCTTGCTCTCTCTCTCTTTGTCTCAGCTTTAAAACTTAACTGAGGAGAGGCAGTTGGGAAGGCGGGAAGGCAGCGCGCAGGCGTGTTGGGATGCTTCCAAAAGCTTTCTGATTGGACGCTGGGAAGCATTCCCGCACGGACTCCGTCGGTACCGATGTACCCATATTCGAAGACTTATTCCTGCTGTTCCCAGAGATCACCTGTTACAGGTAAGTAACTGTGCTTTCTAGTGGTTGTCTCTGTACCGTGCACTATTTATTTATTCATTTATCTATCAGTCACAGTTAATATATCACTCATTGTCCAGCAAAATCTAAAGATATAAAAATAGCAGACAATCTCACATAAAAACATC
This sequence comes from Ichthyophis bannanicus, assembly GCA_033557465.1. Taxonomy (NCBI): domain Eukaryota; kingdom Metazoa; phylum Chordata; class Amphibia; order Gymnophiona; family Ichthyophiidae; genus Ichthyophis; species Ichthyophis bannanicus. The sequence goes on from CM066044.1 coordinate 255,542,397, forward strand.
ACATACTCAGATTTCAAGCATACATACCACAGACCACAATAGGGTACAAGTTGCAGGCAGGAAATACGACAGCGCAAGTCAGCCTTAACCAGTCAGAATTAGTCCAGGAATCTTAAGCAAATCAGAAGCCTAACCATAAACGTCTTTAAAAAAGCCAGGCTTAAATCTCTGCAAAGAGGATTCACTGCTAATTTGTCCTGGTAATAAATCCAGAACCCAAGTACCATGTATGCAAAAGCAGATCTTATGTTTATTACACTCTTGCTATACTGCCATCCCTAGTAACATCAATGCAATTTACAATTAAAATGAATAAATATTTAAAAAAAATACAAATAAATTGTAACTTTTGCATTGAATTCTGACAGGGATTGGTTTCTTAAAATGTTTTTTCGTAAACAGGATGTGGTATTTCTTGGTTTAACTGTTCGGGTTTTCCCTGATTTTTTTGGGAAACCCAGAAACGTAGGCGAGAGTTTTTGCTTTTACGTCCAGGCATATTGTTATTGGGGGGTCAGTTTTTTCTCAAGTTTCCTTCTAAATGTATGGTCAAATTGAATTCAGTAACATATGTTTTTTATGATCCATCTCAGTTGCTTGCTTTCATAAATGCCCGCCGCCCCTCTGAGGCAGTATATTTCTACTGCATAGTTTATTTCCTGACTGTCTCCCTCCAGTTTGATTTCCTTCAATTATTGGTTTATTTGTATCTTAGTTGGATGTCCCCCCTCTATTTGTGGGCTGTAGAAGGAACGGAAATGTTATATTTCCTGTTTTGTTTTTCCTATATTAGGGTGGATGTAATTTCTAACCTTGTTTGCTTTCTGTATCCTTATTTCCATTCAAGTTTTTTTTGCTTGGATTTATTGTAAAAATTTATAAACAGAAAATTAAAAACAAAACAAAAAAAACAAATAAAAAAAAAACAGGACCACTTGGTGGTGGCACTGTCCACAAGTTCAGTTGTGAAGACCTTGGTGCCCTAGCTGGAAAATATGGAATAAGAAGGGAAGCCAGAAGACGCGGGGGCACTGTATAAAAAAGAACTTTAAATGCTAACAGCAGAAGTGTGAATTTGGATCTGGTCGCCACTGGGAGCCAGTGTTCTTCCGCAGCAAAGCATCACTGTGTCAAATCTCTTGGCCTTGTGTCGTCATTTTATGGCTGTATTCTATTCCAGTTGAAGTCTTCACATGTTAATAACTGTAATTCCTGCATAAACCTAACTATAGTGGTCAATACGATTCACAGTCAAAACCTGTAATGTATCAGTTCGTTAGCTGTGATTACTGCTAAGATTATAATTGACTGCTTTATTTCTTCTCTCTATGGTGACAGAGCAGCTAAAGTTTTTCTACAACACCAGGCGCCTCTGTTTTAAAAGGAGGATTATAACCAATCAAAAGCAGTTCTCTAATTCTGATATTCCTTAGCCTGTCCACTATGTTCCCAAATGCTATCACTATAAACTCATCATTTTTTTTCATTTGTTGTTAAATTATTTAAGCCAATCAAAGTGATGTACGTAGGGGTTTCTAGTCCATAAAGTTTGTCCTTGTAGTGCTGCATCCAGGAAGGGGAGTCACTCGAGAGCTAGTCACCATAATAATGCATCAGTCGGAGGTCATTGTGCTTCCAGAGTCTGTCAGTCTGTCACTGTACTGCTTAGTTGTGGGTCACTGACTGACTGGTCTGCACTGTAACACTGCTATAGAAATAGTTGCTGCACAGAATACTTGTGTTTCTCACTCTTTGCTGTTTCTAGATCCACACATTAAGATTTGGATTGTAATGCTACATAAACACTTGCAAGTCTGTAAAATGAGCAGTCGTTTTCAGGTATAGCTGCCCCATCCCGTTCACTTACTTGTCTTCGGCGGCAGCGATGTGCAGGGTCCTGTTCTCCAGCAAAATCACACTGAGCCTGGGACTTGAACTGGTGCACGCTTGCCATCTCTACCCCAGCTCTGCCTCCGCTTGCCCACAGGAAAAAGGGGAGAGAATGCAGTGAGGACAATGAGCATTGTCTCATTCATGGTCCCACACATGGAACTTTGTTGCTATATTTTTCTCCAGATAGCAGCACCTTCATGCTTCTGCCAGGATATTGATTAGCTAAGAGGAGGAAGGGAAATGGGGGGAGAGGGAAAATGTAAATGAGGTGGAATAATCAGGTTTTTATTTAATACTTGAAGTCTGATCCTAATTCATATTTTGTCAGCATATGCACATTAAATAATTTAGGAAACTAATATTTTTATGTTCACAAAATAGGGGGTGATATGGTGGATCAGGAGAAGAGAGATCTACACCCTGAGAATTATACAGAGAAATATAAACACGTTGCAGAGAGTGGATTAGAGAAATCCCAGGAGGATAACCTGCTTCGTTCTGAAAGGGCAAAAGGCAAGTCTAAAGGATGCCAGAGAATCCCTGCAGAATACAGGGGTGATGAATCTCCTGAGTGTGTTGGTGGTTTCAGTAGACTGGCAAACTCAGCTATGCTGGAGTGGGAAGTGCCATGTATCCAGCCTGGGCACGATAATTCTTTACTGCATCCACATGTGGAGACACCTCAGCAGTACACAGAGATTCCAGGACTGCCAAAGAGGATGCAGCTTCACTGGCGAAAGCATGCAGGCTCCAGATCCTACCAGTGCACTGAATGCGACAAGAGCTTTAGCCGGGATTCTACTTTGAAAGTCCACCAGCGCACCCACACTGGGGAAAAGCCCTACTGCTGCTTGGACTGTGGAAAGAGCTTTCGAAAGTCGGACCAGCTCAAAGTGCATCGGAGGACTCACACAGGCGAGAAGCCCTACCAGTGTGGCGAATGTGGGAAGAACTTCAGTGACAACTCGAGCTTTGTCCAGCACAAGAGGATCCACACAGGCGAGCGACCATACTCTTGTGCTGAATGTGGGCGGAGTTTCCGGCACAGCTCCAACCTTATAGTGCACCAGAGAACCCACAGGGCCTTGCAGCAATAGGGGTATACTGCACTAAAATTCAATGGCAATCTCTTAACCCTTTCTGCACCCAAGTGGAGGATGCTGGCATGTTGGGTCATATGGTTGTTGCATATATGGTAACAGAAATTCCATATTGTACTGTGTCACCAGCAGAGGCTAAACTAGAGTTATTTAGCTTAGTTCACTACTGGCCCTGACCTTTCTATAAAAAGAAAGTGTAGTTGCAAGTCGAGGGTCAGGTTTAAACAAGGATTTATTCCCCTCCCGGGGTTTTGCTGGACTTTCAAAAATAATACACTTCCAAACTCAAAAGATAACCATACTTCTGGTATAAACAAATGGATAAAGAAAAGTAGCTTCTTGCTTCACAAATCAAATGACAAAACAAAATATATCATCAAGGTAAACACCTGGGCAGTTTCCACTGTGCAGACCTGTCTCTCTAGCAGGCTTATCTGCTCTCAGCGCAGAGAGGTCTCTTCAGTCATCACTAGAGAACAGTCCATCTTTTCCTCATAAGATAAACCTTCATTCTGGTCAGTACACATGGGCTCCTCAAGTGACTCGTCTTCCCTCGGGCAGAGAGTTTGTAACCTCCTCCAGTCAGTGACTGGTCTCTCTTCAAAACTCTCTTCCTGGTCAGGGAGATAATTATCTGAGCCTTGATAAAATTGCTTTTCAGCTTTTCTGTTACACCTTGCTCTTGTCAGTTTGCTGCCAGGCTTCTCATACAAACATTCAGGCTCTGCTCTCATACAAATATCCTGAAGCAGTTCACTATCTCTATTATAAGGATGTGAATACCTTAAAAGTTTCTGGCTTTCATTAGCAAAGGGTTTTCTATGGTTAAACTCACTGTTGGAGAATAACTGCCTGTTATGTCTCCCAGCCCTTCTTGGCTTCTTATTCCAGGCCTCAGAATACACAGGGTTAGGCTGACAATACTCTGACCTTTTGTTGAAGGGTTTTTGGTTCTCTCTAACCTGCCAGGCTTCACAAGCGCTTGCAGCTTCTGTGTCATCAAAACCTTCGTCAGAGATCATACAGGAATCACATTCAGCCTCTCTTCCTGGATTCTCTCTCTCCTGGACTCGAGCATAATAAGGATTCTCCTTTCTGGCCTGCTCCCAAGCTCTGGCCTGTTCCTGCTCCTGCACTCGAACTAACTCTGTTTGCCTGCCTGCTTTCTTATGCAGAGTTATGGGCGTTTTCCTGCACATGTGCAGAGTGTTTCCCTCAGTGTTTGGGGAGTGTCTGTTGGCTGGGCGTGCCTTCAGGTCTCGTGCCTCAGCCTGCTCTGGTTGCCTATAGCAACTAGGAAGCTTTTTCTCTCCCTTTCTGTCAGTGTCTGTGCCGTACTCTTCAGCTTTTTGTGTCTTAAAGTTACAGGGCATATTTTCGGTGTTACAACTGCTAGACCAGTCAAGACAAGTGGGTTGTGTTCCTCTATCAGCAGACTGGTGGAGACAAAGAACCAATAAAAAACCCTAGGTTTCAATGACATCACTCCCATGCTTCTATCTGCCTCAGCCACCAGAGGTCCCTTCAGTATTTTTTTGTCTCCAGCAGATAGTGGATAGATTTTCTCCACTCTGAAGAAAATCTGAATAATTAAGAGGAAAATATTGATTTAAATGCTCATGAATGACCACCTTGAGGGTGACTCTCACTTTAACGCAGCATGGGAGACTCCACTAGTCTGCGGTCTTTTCAGTAGCCATAGAAGGAGGGAAAATTGGTTCATTTCTGTGCTCTTATCATGAAAAGAGCTTGTTGAGCAGCCAGAAAATTGGAAGGGTTTAGCAGCCTCACACAACCTCAGTGCCCCCTCACTCCTCCTCTGTCCCCCCTGTTCTCTCCTGAAGATTGCAGAAGGCTCTACCAGCCACCTTAAACTCAGTGCCTGCAAAGAAACCGTTTCAGGAGATAGAGCGGAACCCAGCATGGATTTTCTACCTGAGTCTCTCAAGGGGTGAGTACGAAGGTTGGGCCTTGTCATTGTCTTTATTGGGGGCTCCCAATTCCGCCCATCTGCTGCACAATTCAGGGCGACCACTAGTGATCATTGGCATGGTGTGGGGGTTTCCCACCTTTTCCTGCACACATTAGTAGTGTCTTTCCTATTATACGCTTGGCAGTCACATGGTCCGTGCGTGCACTCTGCTTGAGCAGCTCTGTATATTCCTTCCCAAGCGCCCGTAACGTGTGTTGCTATGTAAGCACTGTTAATGTACGCCTTCTGGGCTGCTGTGGCCTTAGCACGTGCTGTTATGATATTTGCCTTAACTCTCTGTGTCTTCTTCCAGGGAACGTTGTTTTGCCTGTGGCTAGGAGGTGCCCCATCTCCGGCTTCTGGACTTTGCTCTTCTTCCATGGCAGCTTCTGAGTCATCCCAGGAGGATACAATTAGTCCAGCCTTGCCTGCTTCAGGGCAGGAGGTGGCAGATGGTGCTGTGGATAAGGATAACTAGCTGGCCAGAGATTCCAGCAACTGTGCTATGGGCCACTCTCCGTCCTTTAGGGGTTCGGCAGTGGCTATGTCCCCTGGTGTAGGGGGGATCATTTCTGCAAGGAGAGCTTCCAGAGTCTGGTTTGGCCTGGCATGGAAATTCAGACCCTGAGGCCTCTGGTTTTCCCTGAGGGATAGGCTAAGAGTGGAAGCCCTGTTTGATTGCCTATGGCTAAATATCCCTGGTGAAGAAAGCCCTCTGGTCACTGGGATCAACTGGGATCTGTCTGAGATTTGGACTGTGACTTGGATTCAAATGTCTTGGTTCTGGGCTCAGATGTGGACAAAGAAGTACTCTCACCTTTGGAGGATTGTGAAGAGGCAGGTATTATCCACCTGTTCCGGAAGGAGGAATTGGCAGCGTTGATTGCCACAGTCTCATCCACCTTGAGCTTGGGGGATGCTCCAGGCACGGAGCAGGAGCCAAAGATGCATCCACTTCTGCAAGGGGTGCAGAAATCCACTACTGCCTTCCCATTCCTGGAGGTGATCAAGGATATGATCCAGTTGGAGTGGGATTCTCACCTAAGTGGCTAAGGATGTATAAGAAGATGTACATTCTCCCAGAGAAGGAGTGAGTTGTGTAGTTTGATATTCCCATGGTGGATATGCGGGTCATGGCGGTTACCAGACAGACCACCGTTCCTGTCGAAGGTAGATTGGCCTTAAAGGATACTCTAGAAGGTGGATTCACTGTTGCAGCAGCTGCTGTTCTTCAGTTGGCAGTATGTGTAGATCTAACATCTTGAGCCCTGCTTCAGTGGATTCGGTCTCTTCCGCCAGATGATTTAGTGTATAGAGCACCACCCAAGAAGGATTATTTTGGTGAGAACATAAGATATGCCATATTGGGTCAGACCAAGGTCCATCAAGCCCAGTATCCTGTTTCCAACAGTGGCCAATCTAGGTCATACGTACCTAGCAGTATCCCCAAAAGACACAGGTATAAGAACATAAGATATGCCAAATGCCTCAGACAGCCCTATCAAATAACCCCACTGTGGGATCAAACCCATGACCTCTGGCTCCACAGGCAGTGAAGTAACCAGTGGGCTACAGCTCTATAGGTGGTGCTGGATTGACAGAGTTTGGAGATCTGATGCGGCTCCTGCAAGTGCCACCTCTTCATTTGCATCAGGGACAGTCTCCCTTCTCGCTTACTGCTTGGCTCTTGAAAGGAGATGGCTAGCACATAAGGGCTACTCTCCGGAAGTGGTTTCCACTCTGCTCAGAGCCTGGAAGAGGTCTACCAACCTAGCATATGTGTGGGTCTGGTGCCTCTTTGAGCAATGATGTGACAAATGGCAGCTGGCTGCTGAGTTGGCCAAGGTGCCGTTTCTGTTGGCCTTTCTGCAGGATGATCTGGAAAAGGGCCTTTCTCTTATTTCTCTGAAGCCTCAGATGGCAGCTTCCAGTGGCTGAAGGTCTCTAGTCTTACATCTGGATGTTTCACTCTTTCTTCAGGGGGTTCAGTGCCTACGTCCTCCACTCTGGTCTGTGGTCCCTTCCTGGGACCTGTCTCTAATGCTCAGGGCCCTGATGTCAGAGCCATTTGAGCTGTTGAAGCACGCTACTTTGAAGGATTTGACGCTCAAGATGGTCTTCTTGGTTGTGATTTGTTCTACAAAGTGGATTCCTGAGCTGCAGGCTCTGTCTTGCCGAAATCCTTACCTATATTTCTCTGAGGAGACCGTTTCCATTCGGCCTGTGCTTTTCTTCTTACTTAAAGTGATTTCTCCCTTTCATATGAACAAGGTTGTTTACTTGCTCTCCTACTCTAAGGAGCAGTATCGGATAAAGGATGAGGATCGCCGCTTTGAGGATGTCTGGAGGCTGCTTCTCCAGTACTTGGAGGTTATGAATTCTTTTCGTAAGTCAGACTATCTTTTTGTGTTGTTTTCTGCTCACCCAAAGGTTATGTGGCGGCTAAGTCTAGATTGGGGTGCTTTATTAAAGAAGCCATTGCTTTGGTGTATCTGTTAAGAAACTGGCTGATTCTGGAGGCTTTGTGCATCCATTCTACCCAAATACAAGTATCCTCATGGGTGGGGCAGAGCAGATCTCAGTAGACCCTGCAGACATTTGTCAGGTGGCAACATTTATTTATTTAATTTAGCTGTATTTATATCCTGCTTTTCCCCGGGTCAAAGCGGTCAATTGGGGGATACATTTAACACAAGGGGATATGAGACACATATGCTACTACTTACAGGGAACATGGGCAATGGGAGGGTTAAGTGGCTTGCCCAAGACCACAAGGAGTGCCTAATAGGACTAGAAATCCCAGTCCCTCCGGCCTGAGATTGCTGTCCCCAGGTGGGACTTGAACCCCTGGCCCTCTGGCCTGAAGTACCTTGTCCTAACCACTAGACCACTCCTCCTCCTCACTCCTCTTTGCAACATGGATATAACTTTCCAGTTTTGTCAAGCATTACTGCTTGGATGTCCACGACTGGATGGACACAGCTTTTGGCTCTATGGTTTTGCAAGCTGCTGTGTCTTCTTTCTGCCTAGTGGAGGCATAACTTGTCTGGACTGGTCTAACAGGACGATACGGAAGGTAACATTTTACTTATCAGATAATATCCTTTCCTTGAGTCCTGCTAAACCAGTCCAGGGCCAACCCCCCCGGGAACTGTGTTTGCTCTTTTCTTCTGTGGTGGTACCCTGAGGTCCGCTATGATTTATATACTTTTGCTCTGCAGGTCCATCTTCTACTGAACGTTTTCTGTTTATGCTTTCCTGTACATAGTTCTTTATTGTTTGATTCTCATTGATGTCCACGTTGAGGTTGTGTGAGTCATACCATGTTCTTGCATATGCTTTGGGACCGATACTGAAGAGACCTGTGGTGGCTGAAGCGGATAGAGGCATGGGAGTGATGTCATTGAAACCTGGGCTTTTCATTGGTTCTTTGCCCCCACCAATCTGCTGGTAGGGGAACATAACCCGCTTGTCTAGACTGGTCTAGCAGGACTTAAGAAAAAGACATTATCCGTTAAGTAAAATGCCACTTTCATGAAAGCTTATTCAGCAGTCAACATTGGCTATTATCCCTGAGAATCCATAAACTTCCCTGATTTCTTGTTATCTAAGCTTATTCCAATGGTTTGCCAACACATTTACTTCCTTTGTAAAACACTTGTGTCCTTTTTTATGCTTTAGGGTTATAATTTTCCATCTCCCAGAGACCTTTCATTTTCCTATCATTTATAACTTATTTGCTATTCATATGTAACTATAATTAAGTCCTGATACTTTTCCTACTGTTAGGTCATGATTCTAGTCTTTGTCACACTGAGACTTGGGAAGGTGTTCTCCTCTTCAATACATTGGGCAATTTCTTCTGTGCCACCATTATGTATGTATGTATTTATTTATTTAAAAAGCAGATGTTAATATTGTCCAGGGTTTACAATAAAACACAGACATCAATACATGCTTAGAAAGGAAAGTTAGTATTATCATTTGGATAGCACATCTCAGATGTGACACATAATAGACAGTCCCTGCTCCTTGGAGCTTACAGTCTGCTAAAGACAGACAAGAGACAATGAAACACAAATAAGAGCCTTTGTATTAATACAGCAAGACCATGACTGAGAAGATTTAAGGTAGGTGGGTTTAAAGTGAGGAGTGGGTAATAATGTCACAAATAAGGGCACATTTTAGAAAGGCTGTTTATGTGGTTGCAGCACTGTCTGCAAATCTGTGTCCATTTCCATTATAAAATCAAATATCTCTGCCCCTCGCCGTGGATGTGTGTTTTATATCAAAGAAGTAAACACAGGGGTGGGCATCTACTGTACATGCAACGGTAGGAGCCATTTTACAAAGATAAACGTCGGAAACCTGGGAACTCACACGTATCAGCATTTTACAACTGGCATGTATAAATGTCACTTACACGGGTATCTTTTGCTATTTTGGAAATCTAGACGTGTCGATGCCGTTAATTAACTACAGAGGCCTCTGTCTTTCTCTTGTTGCAATTCAGAGGGGGAAGTAAACATTGGGGATGAAGGAGGATATCCCACTCGATCCGTCCTGTAAAGGGAAGGGCAAAAAGCATTTTTTAAAATGTATTCATGTCAGGGAGCAGATGTATATCCAGGCATGGACAATTTTCCTCTTACACATGCATCCCCTTGGGGAAATTGGGGTACATTGTAGATTTTAGTGCCACTCCTGACACATCTCAGCGCATACCACTGCAACATAGACATGATATAGACTTCCAGATGTAAAATGGGCCCCTTCTAACATGGTCTTTCATATGTGTTTGTAGTTGTATTTAAACATGTAAATTGTAAATAGGGTTCTAAAATAACCCTCATATTGGGCATTGGAAAGATTTTAAAGAGAGCTCTGGTTATTACTCAGTCAACCTTTTCTAGTAGAGAATGCAGTAGGTATGGAGTATCAGCTCCTGTTCTGTATGGAATATTATAAGGCATACAGACAAGAAGTTTGGGATAAAACAGTGAGGCCATAATTGGGAAGAACTAAAGCAGATGTTTTAGTGATCACATTGAGAGGGGGTCAATTTAATGTTAAAAAAAAGGATTAATCTGCTTCTGCTTATTTTTTAATGCCTACAAAGTCCAGTGCTAGTCCAGTAGGAAACAGGTTAGAAATAAAAATTGGGGAGAAAAATTTGGTTTCTGTCTACTACCTTGGAGCTAATGGCAGTCCTTCCGAGCTGTGTGTTCATTCTCTTTTCACTGTTTGAGCAAGTTCACCCAAATCAGTCAGCTGTATTTCTGTTCCCACTGATTTTGTCCTTGGTATGGAAAACTGGGAACATGATTTCTTCAAACATTCTGCCATGATGTAATATCACATGACCCTGGAGCCTTTCCCTTCCCATCTGCACTCGTAATTTATTTTTGACAGGAATCTTGTAAACATGCACTTGTCTGGAGCTTCTCTCTTCACTTTTGCCATTGTCACCTTAATAAATCTTGTAATAGCATGCCTACACCCTTTTGACCTAACTTTGCTTCTCATGACCTTATTACACACGTACACGCTATCAGAATTTGCATTTCTGCAGTCTCGATGGTTGATTTCAATCTAGTGCATCTTATTTTTCTACATAATCAGCGCTATACTTCTGCCTTGGCAAAATGCCTGTGGTCTATGTCTGCAACAGTGATAAAATCTAGAGACTGGAAACCAGCCAACCTTTTGTCATCTTCATGGTGGTGAGAGATTAATAAACTGTTAGGATATACTGAAAAATGTATGCAAGCTTCTTTATTTCTGTTAAGTTGCATGGATTTGGTAAAAGATCATTTGAAATGAGCCATGTGATTGCATAATCCAGGCTTCTGTAGCATGTATAGAGAAAGCAGATATTGTAGGCTCAATACCTGTCCATATGAACTTGTTCTATGTCAGCTGCTGCTGTTTCTAAGTAAACTACCAAATGCAAATCGCTTAGATTCTCGCAAATTTCAAACTGAAATCCTAGGACACATTGGAAGGCAGTACTAATAAAGGCCCTAAGATTATCTAGAATTATAGAAAGACTGAGCTGGATGAAATCCCAGAAAGTTGTGTAAGAACATGAGAAAATAGAAGTGGAATAGGCCTGAAGGCATCATCTAGAATTGGAGAAAGACAGGGTTGGGAAGAATATTGAGAGATCATATAGCACTATAGAGTGACAGGGCAGAAGAATCCTTGAGATCATCTAGTCCATCTTCATTCCTAAACCTGTACCCTAAACCTTTCCATATAGATGTTTCCAGATCATCTTGTTAGACCAGTCCAGACAAGGGGGCTGTGTCCCCCTGCCACCAAAGATGGAGACAGAGAACAAATTAGAAACTTTTAGTGACATCATCACTGTTTCTTGAGCTGCTGCAACTGGGGCATACTTCAGTATTTCTCTGTCTCCAGCAGATGGTGGATGCCTGACTTGAAATCATGTCAGCTCCTAAGTAGCCATCCTAAGGGGTGCCATGTCCCAGTAGAGCTTGTCGGCAGATGTCTCAAGAGTGTATCTGATGGTACCTTGTTGACATTTCCCACACAGAAGGGGGGAAAAGAGTCATCATACCTGTCAGTAATTCTAACTGGTTGAGAGCCCAATATTGTGCCATTTCAAGATCTGTATTCACACAGCCTTCAGCCTCTTCCCTCTCCCCCATCCCCTCCCCAGAGCAGCCTTCAGACAGAAGCATAGAAAAGGTATGTGAGAAGAGAGCTAAGTACATGGAAACGGCCTGAGCCCAGCACTGTCTTTAGTCCTGGGCTTTATGGAGATAAGTGCAGTTTTTTTATTTATTTGTACCTGCTTCCTGCAGCCACAGCTGTGGGGGGCAGCTTAGCCTTTCCTGTTTCCGTGGTTTATCTCAGGTTCAGCAAATGTATGCCTTTTGAGTGCTAATTTCCCTTTTTCTAATGTATGTGCATTACATGTGGCCACACATATGTAGGAGTTGTGCTTCCGCATACACGTAGAAGTTGCAAGGGCAGGATTGCATGTGTAAAGTTACACGTGCAAATCTAGTCAACGCTGCTGCCTTAGATGTGTAAGCAGAAATGCATGTCAGCCTATTAGAAGGGCTGTTTGGTCTGTGGCAAATGCCAAGCTGGGCCTTTGGATCACCTTTGAGAGTGTTGCATGAAGGACCCAGGAGATCCATTGAAGGTGAACACTGTGAATCAGAGCACTCTTCAGTCTGGATTCAGAGTGAGGGGAAAACTGTAGTGGAGGCCTTGATCATGACCTCATGCCGACCTGAGCAGTCCTCCCTGCTTTTTCTGCTGCCCCAGATGGGAGCGAGAAGAAGATGTTAGCGGGCAGAGATGCAGCCCAGAGTCTGACATCTCCAGGTTTGGGGCCCTTATTTCCAGAGTTCTCCTTTTTTCAGCAAGCATGGTGCTTCTGACAGCAATGGGAGTCAGGTTTGGGAAGCTACCCCGACCTTCAGGACAGCCAGGATTCTGCTCCTCGGTGAAGAGCAACTGGATCTAGGCCTCAAATATGCCCAGGAATCATCTTTGTCAGCAGGAGGCATCCAGTGACTCATATCTCTTCTTTACTTGGGGACCTGTGTCAGATGTTAGTTCATAAGAGGAGCCTGGGCTGGAGGACGGTGCGCGCTCTCTCCACTGGAAGAAGAGCTAGAATATTCCCTCATTGTTTGCCTATTCAGAAGGGATGACTTGGCAGTCCTGATTTCTTAGGTGGCTTTCTCCCTACTGCTTTTAGATCTTCCTGCTGGCAGTGCAGAACCACAAGGAAAATCCATCTTGCAGGTCAGTCGACCTACTAAGGCTTTTCTGCTTTCCAGGTCCTTCAGAGTATGGTCTCTAGAGTGGGACATGACAGACTCTTCAGTAAAGGGCATCAGTTATGAGCGTACTGTATGCACTTCCATCAGCAAGATTTGGATAAGTGGTTGTGTTTTCTGAAGGTAGATGCCCATATTGCCACTGTTACATGGCATACTACCATCCTGATAGAGGGTAGAGCTGCTCTTAGAGATCAGTTGGATCCTAAGGTGGAGGCATAGAAGATATTCCATTTGTTTTGGGGTGTAGAAGGACGACGGCACATAGTGACATACATAATATATGACAGCAGATAAAGACCAGCATGGTCCACCTAGTCTGCCCAGCAAGGTGGCAAGAGTAGGTGCACCTGCCACTCCGTACAGGTCACCCCTCCCCCATGCCTTTGTTTAGCAGTGTATCCACCACTCTGTGCAGGTCACACCTATTTGTTGAGATAGCAGAGACGGTTAAAGTTATTTTCATTTTATCCTTTTGCTATAAAAGGATGCACTGTGTCTGTCCCATGCCATTTTGAATTCTGTCACAGTATTTGCCCCCACCACTTCAATCAGGAAAGTATTCCAAGCATCCACTACCCTTTCAGTGAAAAAGTATTTTCTGACGTCTTTCAGCTTACCACCTTGCAACTTCATGCAGGTGCCTCTAGTTTTGCAGCTTCTCAATCTTTGAAAAAGGTTTGTTTGTTCATTAATACTCTTAAGTATTTAAAGGTCTGTATCATACCTCACCTGTCCCTCCTCTCCTCTACATATTTAGGTCTTCGAGTCTCTTCTCATATGTCTTCTGCCGCAGGCACCAAATCATTTTAGTCGCCTTCCTCTGAATTGTTTCCAGTCTTTTTATATTCTTTGCGAGATATGGTCTCCAAAACTGAACACAATATTCCAAGTGAGGCCTCACCAGCGACTTGTACAGTGGCATTAGTATGTCCTCCTTTCTGCTGGTAATTCCTTTCTGTATGCAACCCAGCATTCTTCTGGCTTTGGCTACTGTCTTGTCACACTGTTTCTCTACCTTGAGATCCTCAGAAGCAATCACTCCAAGGTCCTTCTAGTCCGTGCACACCATCTTCTTGCCCCCTATTGCATACAATTTCCTTGGCTTTCTGCATCCCACGTGCATGACACCGCACTTCTTCACATTAAATCTTAACTGCCAAGCATTAGACCATTCTTCCAGCTTTTGTAGATTTTTCCTCAGGTTATCTACTGCCTCAGGGGAGTCCACTCTGTTCGAGATTTTCGTGTCATCTGCAAAAAGATAGGCTTTTCTATTCAGTCCTTCAGCAATATCACTCATATTGAACAGTACCGATCCCAGGACTGATCCCTGGGGCACGCCACTAATCAGCTTCCTTTCATCCAAGTGAGTTCCATTTACCATCACCTTCTGTCATCTGTCAGTCAGCCAATTTCTGATCCAGTTCACCACCTTAGGACCCATCCCCCAGCTGTTCATTTTATTGATAAGCCTCCTATGAGGAACAGTATCAAAGGCTTTGCTGAAATTGCACCCTGAAAGTCTCTCGATTCTGGATAGAAATATTGAGATCATTTATTCAGGTGGTTCAAAGCAGGGAGTAGCTCTCTTCACTGGATCTGTCAGAAGCATACTTTCACATTCGCATTTGGAAGGACCAGCAAAGGTTTCTGTTTGCCATGTAGGCACTTGCTTTCAGTTCCGGGCTCTGCCCTTCGGCCTCACCACAGCCCAGAGGACCGTCTCAAAGATCATGGTGGCTGCAGCTCTGCAGCGTAAGGGCATCTGTTTGCACCCTTATCTTAATGATTGGCTTATTCGGGCCAGGTCTCAATCGGAAGCAGACAGGGTGACAGCCATTGTGATTCAGTTTCTGAAAGGCTTTGGCTGGGCAGTCAATTGCAACAAGAGTCATCTGAGACCCTTTCAGTTGTTGGAGTATCTTAGGACCCTTTTTGATACCTGCACCAGCAGACGCTTTTGACCTCTGAGAAAACAGCCAAGTTTCTAGCACAACCAGTGACTTAACAGCAACTGCAAATGCCCAAGGTTTGGGACTATCTTCAATTCCTGGATTCAGTGGCGGCTACTCTGGAGTTAGTCCCTTGGCCAAGGGTTCATATGAAACCACTCCAAAGAGCAATTCTTTCGCTTTGTTTGCTTTGCTTGCAGACTTTGAGGTCGGGCTTCCCCTTCTTCCATCCATAGCATTCAGCCTGCTTTGGTAGTCTCAGCCCTCCAGTTTGAAAAAGCAAATGCTCCTGGACAATCCCCAGTGGTGGTTCTTGATGTCTGATGCCAGCCTGTTGGGATAATTGTGAACAGCAATCAGCTCAGAGGTGCTGGACCAGTTGTGAGTCAGTATGGCTGATCAATTGCCTCAAAGCATATGCCATTCGCTTGTCTCTCTTGTCAAGGACCGAGCGGTTCGGATCTTCTCACAAAATGCCACGGCAGTGGCATATGTTAACAATGAAGGAGGCACCAAATGTGTAGGAGTAGCCTGGAAAATGGCCCTCTTGTTCCCATGGCTAGAGCGGAATCTTCTAATTCTCTCGGTACAGCATATTGTGGGCGTAAACAATGTAGAGGCAGGTTTTCTCCGTCGCCACACCTCCAATTCTGGGGCGTGGGAGCTAGTTCCATTTGCTTTACAACTGATCCTGGCTGATGGGGCAGTCCTTGGATGGATCTGATGGTAACATGATCCAGTGCCAGGATGAAAAGATTCTTCAGTCATCTTGAGGAGTTCAGTTCCAAGGACATTGATGTCCTGGTTTATCCTTGGCCCCGAAAGCCTCTCCTATATGTATTTCTGCCATGGCCTCTGATAGGGCGAATCATTTGACAGATAGAGCATCACCTGGGTTTAGTAATCCTGGTGACATCGGATTGGCCATGGAAGCCTTGGTTTGCAGATCTGATGCGGCTCCTGGAAGTGACCACCCCTGTGCTTCCCACAATTTCAAGGTCTCTTGTGCCTATCCTGTTGGACAACCCAACTCCCTTCTTGCTTATGACTTGGCTCTTGAGAGGCAGCGCTTAGCACACAAAGGCTACTTGCCAGCCATGGTTTCTACTCTGTTGAAAGAGAAGTATGGTTCTATCTGCTTTCCTATATGGGGATACGGTGCCTGTCTTTGAGGGCTAGTGTCCAGAGTGCCAATTGGTCCCTCAGAGAGTGGAATTGCCATATTCCTGCAGGCCAGTTTTGAGAAGGGTCTATCCCTTAGTTCCTCAAGGGTTCAGGTTGAAGCCTTGTCATATTTTCAAGGGCCAATAGCCAATTTGCTCCATTGCTTCACACCCAGATGTGGCCCATTTCCTTAAGGGGGTGTGTCACTTGCATTCTCCTCCATGATCTGTTGGCCTACCATGGAATTTGGGTCTCGTTATGCAGGCCCTGAAGTCTGCTCTCTTCAAGCCGTTAAAGCAGGCTACGCTGGATCTGTCCTTCAAGACTATCTTTTGGTCGTCATCTGGCACTTCACATTTCAGAGTTTCAGGTTATTTTCTTTAGAGACCCTTATCTGTCCTTTTCAGAAGGGGCCCGTTCTATTTGGCCAGTCCCTTTCTTATGCCTAATGTAGTTTCCGCCTTTGATGTTAATCAGGTAGTTTGCCTGCCTTCCTTTTTGATGCAGCAGTGTAAAATGAAGGACAAGAATCTGCATTTAGTTAATGTCCTCAGGGTGCTCCTTGGGTATCTGAAGGTCACTAATTCTTTTCAGAAGTCAGATAGATTATTTGTGCTCTTTGTGGGTCCACACAAGGGCAAAGCAGTTTCTAAAGTTACCTTGACCTATTGCATAAAGAGGCCGTGTCCTCAGCTTATCTTTTTTATAATAGAACTGAATACGACTGAAGTGGTATTTAAAGGTGTGGAAGAATTGAAGGAAATATCGATACATCGGGAAGATGTCCTACAACTATTAGATAAACTGAAGAGTAGCAAATCACCTGGGCCGGATGGTATACATCCAAGGGTGTTGAAAGAACTGAAATTTGAGATTGCAGACCTGCTATCAGTAATCTGTGAACTATCATTAAAATCATCTCTAATACCTGAGGATTGGAGGATCGCCAATGTAACACCAATTTTTAAAAAGGGTTCGAGGGGTGATCCGGGAAACTACAGACCGGTGAGCCTGACATCAGTACCGGGAAAAATGGTAGAAACCATCATAAAGAATAAAATTACTCAGCATATAGATAGTCATGACCTAATGGGAGACAGCCAACATGGCTTTAGACAAGGAAGATCTTGTCTTACTAATCTGTTATGTTTTTTTGAAGGAGTGAATAAACAGGTGGACAAAGGTGAGTCAGTTGATATTGTGTATCTGGACTTTCAGAAAGCCTTTGACAAGGTCCCTCATGAGAGACTTTTGACAAAACTAAAGAGTCATGGGATAGGAGGCAGTGTACTACTGTGGATCAGGAACTGGTTAAAAGATAGAAAGCAGAGGGTAGGGCTAAATGGCCAATTTTCCCAATGGAGAAAGGTGAATAGTGGTGTACCCCAGGGATCTGTGCTGGGTCCGCTGCTTTTTGACATATTCATAAATGACCTGGAAAGTGGAATAACGAGTGAGGTTATCAAATTTGCTGATGACACAAAACTATTTAAAGTTGTTAAAACCCAGGAGGATTGTGGAAAATTGCAAGAGGATCTTGATAAATTGGAAGACTGGGCATCAAAATGGCAGATGAAATTTAATGTGGAGAAGTGCAAGGTTATGCACCTAGGGAAGAACAACCCAAACTATGGTTACACGATGCAAGGTTCCACATTAGGAACCACCACCCAAGAAAAAGATTTAGGCGTCCTTGTGGATACCATGTTAAAACCCTCGGCCCAGTGTGCAGCGGCGGCCAAGAGAGCAAATAGAATGCTAGGTATGATAAGGAAAGGAATGGAAAATAAAACAAAAGATATTATAATGCCTCTATATCGTTCCATGGTGAGACCGCACCTTGAATATTGTGTGCAATTCTGGTCGCCATATCTTAAAAAGGATATAGCAATTTTAGAAAAGGTTCAGAGAAGAGCCACCAAAATGGTAAAGGGGATGGAAGGCTACTCCTATGAAGAAAGGCTAAAAAGGTTGGGGCTCTTTAACCTGGAAAAGAGACGGCTGAGGGGAGATATGATAGAAGTCTATAAATTAATGAACGGAGTGGAACGGGTAAACGTAGATCGATTGTTTACCTTATCAGAATATAGAAAGACTAGGGGACATGCAATGAAGCTACAGGGTAAACTATTTAAGACTAATAAAAGAAAATATTTTTTCACTCAACGTGTAATCAAACTCTGGAATTTGTTACCGGAGGATGTAGTAAAGGCTGTTAGTGTAGCTGGGTTTAAAAAAGGTTTGGACAAGTTCCTGGAGGAAAGGTCCATAAACCATTATTAAGAAGGGACCCAGGATATCAATGCTTGAACCAATACAAGCATTGTGGAACCTGTGTCCCTTGGGGAAACTGCTAGGTACGTATGACCTAGATTGGCCACTGTTGGAAACAGAATACTGGGCTTGATGGACCTTGGTCTGACCCAGTATGGCATATCTTATGTTCTTATAACTCTTCTGGAGGGATGGCAGGCGCATCCACTTAGAACATAGGATATGCCATGTTGAGTCAGACCAAGGGTCTATCAAGCCCAGAATTCTGTTTCCAACAGCGGCCAATCCAGATCACGAGTATCCATCAGGTTCCTAAAAGGTATACATTCCATGCTGCTTGTCCCAGGAGTAAGCAGTGGATTTCCCCAGTCCACTTTAATAATGGTTTATGGACTTTTCCTCCAGGAACTCATCCAAATCTCTTTTAAACTCAGCTATACTAACAGTTTTTACTACATCCTCTGGTAACGAATTCCAGAGTTTGATTGCGCATTGAATGAAAAAATATTTTTTCCAATTTGTCTTAAATATGCTACATTGTAGCTTCATTGTGTGTCCCCTAGTCTTTCTTCTTTTTGAAGGAGTGAACAACCGATCTATGTTTACCTGTTCCACTCCATTGATTATTTTATAGACCTCTATCATATCTTCCTTCAGCCATCTCTTTTCCAGGTTGAAGAGCCCTAGTCTTTTAAGCCTTTCCTCAGAGGGATATCCTTCCATCCCCTTTACCATTTTGGTTGCTCTTCTCTGTATCTTTTCCAGTTCTGCTATATCCTTTTTAAAACATGGTGACCAGAATTGCACACAGTATTCAAGGTGTGGTTGCAACATGGAGGGATACAGAGGCATTATAACATCCTTTGTTTTATTCTCCATTCCTTTCATTATGATTCCTAGCATTCTATTTGCTCTATTGGCTGCAGCTGCACATTGGGCAGAGGGTTGCAACGTATTAGCCATGATGGCACCTAGGTTATTTTCCTAGGATGTGGCTCTTAATGGTGATCCTTGCATCGTGTAGCTGTAGTTTGGGTTCTTCTTCCCTAAGTGCATAACGTTTGCACTTGTCTTAGTTAAATTTCATTTGCCATTTGGATGTCCAATCTCCCATTCTTTCAAGGTCCTCTTGTAATTTTTCACAATCCTCTTGTGTTTTAATAACACTATACCCAGAGTTGACATAGTAACATAGTAAGTGATGGCAAATAAAGACCAGCATGATCCATCCAGTCATTCCATTGAGGTGGCTAGGGTTGTCCTTGCCGCTCTGTGCTGGTCACCTCCTCTATGCCTTTGTTTAGGATTGTACCCACCGCTCCTTGCAGGTTACCCCCTCTATTCTTTTGTTTAGGGTTACTCAGTTTGAGAAATTTTGTAATAGCTTGAAACCCTGTGTGTCTCATCAGATAAAAATTACTTTAAAAAGCTTAGATTTATGGAGACTTCCGGTGACGTCACCGAGCGGAATGGCAGCGACGTGATCGGGCTCTGCTGCCGAAGCCTGCAAAAACGGGTGTAAAAACCCCAAATTAGAGGAAAGGCAAGGCGATATGTGGGAGCGCTGAAAGACCCTGCTCCAAACAAATAGATGTGCAAGAACGAGCGTGAAGGGGCTTTACCTGGAGCGGCTCGCATCGGCGGCCTGCAGAGCTAGGCGGAGGTGATCGGGAAGGTGCAGACAAGCAGAGGAAGAGCCTGGATGTGAGTGCGGCGCACGGGAGAACCAGAGCGAGAACGCGCCACAGCACTGGACGGCCGGCAGAAGTAGAAATTGCGCAGAGGCAGCCCGGTAAGAGACAGTGGGAAGAGAACGTGCGGAGGCCCCAGGGCACTGAAACACCACGTGGAGGAGGGGAGAGGAGGCCGGCTGTAGCACCGCGTGGTGAGGAAGCGAGGGGAGTGAACGCGAGGCACAAAGGCTGAAGACTGCCAGACCCCCAACTCCAGAAATGAAGTGGCGGGCTGCCGGTAGCTCCTACGAGAGGCGGGAAAGTATAGAGGAGCACTTTTCCCAAGGGCAGTCCGGGGAGGTAGAGAAGTAGCTGTTTTGGCTCCGGAGCAGAGTCTGAGGGGGCACGTTGCAGAGCAGATAAAGGCCCGAGTGGGTGAAGAGGAGTGAGAAGCAAGGGCAGTGCGACGGAATGCTGAGACAGTAACTTCTGGGCCTGAGTGTGAGCTGGAGAATTAAGCGACCCAGGAGGTGCTAAGTGCTTGAGATCCTAATAAAACAGACAGGCCTCAGCTGAATTAATAAAGAGCACTGCTACCTGCGGCATTGCGCTATATAACACTAATAGCAAAAGTCCTGCCCAGAGGTGGGGGACAGTGGGCGGAAGGCAGCAAGGAAGCCGGAGACCGGAACTCCTGTGATAGCTGCGCTCTCCAGTCGGGAGGGCGGAAGAGAGACCATGGAGAAAAGTAAAAGTGGGCCATCAGTTAAGAAGAAGCTAGCTGAATTTCGCTCCACCTATGTTACACCCAAAGGTGGAAAAGAAGGAGATAAGGAAGACAAATTGCCCCCTCTGGCCCTAAATGAATCCGAGCGGAGGGTGGAGAAGGAGAGCAACTCAGAGCTAACAAGCATGCTGAAGGACTGGCTCACTGAGTTGAAAGAGGAGATTAAGTCTGAGCTCAGTGGGGTAAAGAAGGAATTAAAAGAGACAATTCAAGCATTGAGACAAGATTTAGCAGACCTGGGCAGTCGTGTGGAAGAAACAGAAGTGCAGGTGGAACAACAAGGTGCAGCACTAGAAGAGTTACAAAAAGGATGGGAAGAACACACATGTGGACTCAACGAGTTGCAAGTGAAACTGGAGGACCTCGAAGATAGATCTAGGAGATGCAATATAAGGGTACGAGGTCTCCCGGAAGAGCCAAAATACAAGAACTCTGAAGAAGTTGTGGCTAAAATATTCAGTTCACTGCTAAAGTCGGCAGATGAGGTGGAAGAGGAGGCAGGAGCGAACGTATTGATAGAGAGAGCGCACAGAAGCTTGGGCCCGGTGCGGGACAACAAACCTCGAGATATAGTAGTATGTCTTAGCTCGTACAAAAGTAAGGAAAAACTACTTTGGGCCGCGAGGACAATGAAACAGTATGTTTGGGAAGAACATAAGCTGGAATTTTTCCAGGACTTGTCCCCCGGAACGTTGCAGCGTAGAAGAAACCTTAAAGAAGTGACGGAGTATATGAGGCGCGAAGACTTGCGCTATAAATGGCTGTTTCCATTCGGACTGCTGATTACAGTAAAGGGAAGATCGAGGCGGGTGCAGTCATGCGAGGAAGCGTGGAAAGCATTGCGAGAGTTAGGCGCAACACACTTGCCGGAGGGAGCACAACCGTCCAATGGAAGTACCAACACCACGGGACATACACTTTCAAAATGGAACACCCAGCGATGGCACAGAGCACCAGCTGGAGGGAGAAGAGTGGCGAGGGAGCGGCGAGGAAGGGGGAAGAGGGGGGTAGGGAAGGGGCAGGCTAAGGCTCGATAGACAGTCACGAGTAAGGAAGTCGATACTCCCTTCAGGGAGGTTGATCAGGGGTGGGAGCGGGGGTGGACGGGGGGAGGGGAAGAGAGAGTGGGGGGAGGGAGGAGGGACAGGGCAGGCAAGGGGGGCGCAGCGGGGGGAGGGCACAGTACAGGTGACCTGAAAATTATTACTCTAAATGTGAAAGGTTTAAATTCCCCCTTTAAAAGGCAGAAATTGTACAGAGAAATAGCAAGACACAAAGCCTCAATAGTCCTATTGCAAGAAACTCATCTGTTACGCAGACACGAATCGCTAGTGAAACCCAAAGGATATACAGAGTTAGTGTTTGCTTCTAATCTGAGAGAGCGGAAGAAAGGGGGGGTAGCGTTGCTGGTCAGTGGGACACTCAAAGTGGAGATGCACACTGTAATTAGGGATAGAGGAGGTCGATACCTACTAGTGCGAATGAGGATAGGGGATGAGTGGTTCTGTGTGACTAATGTGTATGCACCCACAGGGGCCCAAAAGGATTTCTGGGAGGAAGTGGATGAGAAAATGAATGCTTTGGGGGACGGAGCGAGGATATGTGGTGGAGACTTCAATATGACTTGGGAGGTGGGGAGAGACTCCACGGGGAGGGGGGAGGCGAGGCGGGCAGATAGGAGTCGGTACCAGCAATTTATAAAGGCCAATGATTTGATTGATGCATGGCGATTGCTCAATCCAAGTCGGCGTCAGTACTCTTTTTTTTCAGCAGTGCACGGTACGTACTCACGGATTGACACTATATGGGTGGGGAAGGAGATCGCGGGGAGAATTATTGAAGGGGAGATGGAACCGATTACATGGTCGGACCATGCACCGGTGCGGGTGACACTGAGGGGACGGGGAGAAGATCGGGGGATCCATTTCTGGAAATTGAACGAGGCTCTTTTGAGCGATACTAGGGTAGTGCAAGATATACAAAGCCTGATACCAGACTACTTTGCGCTCAATGATACGGGAAAAGTTCAAAAGGGTGTGGTATGGTATGCCTTCAAGGCGGTGGTGCGAGGCACACTAGTCAAGTGGGGGGCGAGAATAAAGAGGGAAGGGGAGGAGAAGGAGCTCCAACTGCGGCAGAAACTGGTGCAGTTAGAAGAGGCTGATGCCTGTAGTGCCGGCAGGAATTTGAGAGGGGAGGTGTTAGAGACTAGGGCTAAGCTGAATGCGCTCGAAGCAGACAAAATCCATTATCGGTTACAATTATTACGCCAGGAGTTCTTTGAGGGAGGGAATAGAGCAGGAAAGTTTATGGCGAGGAGACTAAAGCAGAAGCGGAATATGTCCCTGATTGTGCAGATTAGGGGGAGGGGGGGGTTACTAGAGATGAGAAGGAAATCCGGGAAGCATTTGTGGAGTACTATAAGGGCTTATATGAGGCTAAAGTGGACAGACCAGAAGACGAAATGAGGAATTACCTAGCGACAGCTGGTCTACACCATCTGGACGATGGGGAAAGAGAGGCGCTTGAAGGGGAAATACAGGCTTCAGAAGTGGCGGTGGCAATTAAGGGTCTAAAAACAGGGAAAGCCCCCGGCCTCGACGGGCTGACGGCCAGCTTCTATAAAAAATTTAAGGGAGAGTTGGTGGGGCCCCTGACGCACCTGTTCAATGTCCCAAGGGTGGGGGAGCGATTAGCGGAAACAATGGGGTGGGCGGGAATAACACTGATCCCTAAAATGGGTAAGGATCCGTTGGAGTGTGCGTCGTACCGGCCGATCTCATTAATAAACATTGATGCAAAACTGCTGGCTAAAGTGTTAGCAGGGCGACTCAATAAAGTGCTGGGGAAGCTGGTGCATGAGGATCAAGCGGGGTTTATACCTGGGAGGCAGGTGGCGGACAACATCAGGAAAGCGTTAAATGTAATATGGTCCGTAAAACGCACATCAGAGCCTGCATTGCTTCTATCGTTAGATGCGGAAAAAGCTTTTGATCAGGTGTCGTGGGGATTTCTCTTCTCCGTAATGGAACATATGGGGTTTGGGAATAGTTTTGTAGGCTGGATAAAGGCATTATATGAGAGACCTACTGCGTGTGTGCGTGTAAATGGAGGATATTCAGATTTCTTCACGTTGGGGAGGGGGACGCGACAGGGGTGTCCACTCTCACCCCTATTCGCCTTATCGCTGGAGCCGCTAGCGGGGAGAATAAGGAAGAGTGCAGAAATCACGGGGGTGACAGTAGGGCAGAGGGAATACAAGTTAGCCATGTTTGCTGATGACATCCTGCTTATGGTCACTAGGCCGAAGGAAACGGTGCCAGGGATGATGAGGGAGGTACAGGAGTATGGGGAAATGGCGGGGTTTAAGATCAATTGGAGTAAGTCGGAAATATTAAACTTGTCAGTCGGGGAGGAGCAGCAAACGACTCTACAACAAACATTTAAATTTAGGTGGGCAGCCAAATCAATTCGGTATCTTGGAGTTAATCTAGGGCGGAACCTGGAGGACCTTTTTGAGCTGAATTACTTGAAGGCGTTTTGGCAAGTAGAGGCGCAATTGGGGACCTGGAATAGGGGGATCGTATCGTGGTTGGGGAAAGTGGCAGTGGTGAAAATGATGTTGCTCCCCCAGTTCCTTTTTCTCTTTCAAGTGCTGCCAGTAGCGATACCCACAAAGATGCTAGCCAAGCTACAAAAGCAAGTCGAGGGGTTTATTTGGGGAAGTAAAAGACCCAGGGTGGCTGCTAAAACATTGCAAACGGCAAGGATAGAGGGTGGTATGGGGGTACCAAACTTCAGGAAATACTACCTGGCGGCACAGTTGCGGGCGGTATACTCATGGCTGAGGGAGCAACATAAGCACTGGGTGCTGATGGAGGAAGCGGGATTCCGGCCCGGTGAGCTGGAAAGACTCGTCTGGGGGGGGGAAGGGAAGCAAGGGTGAGAATCCATTGGTGGGGCATACATTGGGGGTGTGGCAGGTACATAGGAAAAGGCTGGTAGGGGAGAAGAAGTGGGCGCGTGGGATGTCATTGCTGGCCTGTTGTGGAGGGGGAATAGGCCCTGATATGCTGGTAGTGAAAAGATGGGCGCAGCAGGGGCTGCAAAGAGTGTCTCAGATAGTTTGGGCAAGGTATAAGAGATTTTGAGGGCATTCGCGACCTGTACCGGTTGAAAGAAACTGACCGGTACCATTATCTACAGTTGGGTTCTCTTCTTAGGCAGAGAGGGCACTGGCAGGATATTGTGCAGGACCCAGGATGGTTTGAGGGTAGCTGTCTGGGTTCGCTGGGGAGGAAGGGGGTTATTTCTAGAATTTACAAAGGACTAACAGAGAGAGGGAGAGAGAAATTAAGTTATATGAAGGTGTGGGAGAGGGACTTAGGGGTAGAGTGGGGGGTGGAGGAGTGGGAGCGAATAGCTCAGGACATAGCGAGGGCGTCTATCGCTACGTCCCTGCGTGAGAATGGATGGAAAGTGTTGTCGAGGTGGTATCTGACGCCGGAGCGATTGTACAAAGCGGGGGCTCGAGGGACGGATGAATGCTGGAGGATGTGTGGAGAGAAAGGAACTTGGCTGCATATGTGGTGGACGTGCCCAGCAGTACGGCAGTACTGGGCGAATATTGGGGACATCATTGAAAGCATAACAGGCGCCAGAATTAATTTGACACCGGAGCTATGTCTCCTACTAAAGAAGCATGCAGGGGAAGAAGGGAATTGGAGTATTGTGGGGCAATGTATTATTGCGGCTCGGTGTGAAATCGCGCAACATTGGAAGCAGGGGGTTATGCTGCCCACAGGGAAATATGCAGGGCGCTTGGCAGATTTGTATCAAATGCATAAATTAACAGGGCTAAACAAGGGGTATGGGGAGAAGGTGGAAAGGCAGTGGGAGGGGATGTGGCGATGGTTAAGTAGGGGTGGGGAGGGGAAGATAGGGGTAATACAGGAAGGAGTATGAAGGTCACTACTGGTGATGTTATAGCTAGGTAGGGATGTGGGGGAAGGGGCTGGTGGGAAGGGGGAGGGGAGGGGGTAGGGTTGGGGAGGTACTTAAAGTTCGCAGGATACAGAATGAGGGGTGGAGCAAGGGAGGGGGTTATAGAGGGCTCAACTAGTGATAACAGAAGAGCTGCTAGAGATAATAGGTTTATATGGGTTGAAACAAAATGTGGTACAGAAGTTGTGTATTGGGTATGGTGTTCCTGTTATTGTTGAATAAACTTTAAGTAATTATAATTACGCCTTATAAAAAAAAAAAAAAAAAAAAGCTTAGATTTATGGGGGGCTGACAACCAGGGAAACCAGGTTCAAATCCCACTGCTGCTCCTTATGATCCTGGGTAAGTCACTTAAGCCTCCATTCCTTCTGGTACAAATTTAGATTGTAAGCCCTTTGGGGACAGGAAAATACCTCGTACCTGACTGTAGTGCTCATCTTGAATTTCTGAGAAAGACATGAGCTAAATCCAGTTACCAAAAAACAACTGCAAGGAAGGGAAATATAATAGTAAAACAGACACCAACCTTCCTAAACCCCAACGTTCCTTACTGTTCCAACATTGAAATAAATCACTAATTTAACAAAGGCAAACAGGCCTCAGAGAAATCTTACCCTTCACTTGGCGAACCGGGTCACCATAGGGTTAGATGGAAAATTCCACATCACGGGCCGAAAAGCCTTTCACTTTTCTATTATAACAATTTAATTACACCAATTATCTATAATCAAATTAGACCTAATTAAAAATCACCTAAAAGTACTTTTTTGGGATTTCAAAAGAATTCATTATCTTAACCACACAACTGAAAAGTATGTGCAGAATACCCAATACGGGTGCTATCAGGCCTCACCCGAGGCTCCGTAACCTACAAAAGATAAGGAGAACCTTTCAAAGTTAGTTAAGATAACATGAAAAATGTAAATAGCATACTCAACTCAACTTAAGGTTCTTCAGAGATCTCCCGCACACGCTTGATATCCGAACCGCACATACTTTTTCAATTCCTTAATAGCGAATCCAATAGCCTCAATTTGAAGAAGCAGAGTCAGTGCCACGAAAGTTCTTAGAAGTCCTTCTAAGAACTTTCGTGGCACTGACTCTGCTTCTTCAAATTGAGGCTATTGGATTCGCTATTAAGGAATTGAAAAAGTATGTGCGGTTCGGATATCAAGCGTGTGCGGGAGATCTCTGAAGAACCTTAAGTTGAGTATGCTATTTACATTTTTCATGTTATCTTAACTAACTTTGAAAGGTTCTCCTTATCTTTTGTAGGTTACGGAGCCTCGGGTGAGGCCTGATAGCACCCGTATTGGGTATTCTGCACATACTTTTCAGTTGTGTGGTTAAGATAATGAATTCTTTTGAAATCCCAAAAAAGTACTTTTAGGTGATTTTTAATTAGGTCTAATTTGATTATAGATAATTGGTGTAATTAAATTGTTATAATAGAAAAGTGAAAGGCTTTTCGGCCCGTGATGTGGAATTTTCCATCTAACCCTATGGTGACCCGGTTCGCCAAGTGAAGGGTAAGATTTCTCTGAGGCCTGTTTGCCTTTGTTAAATTAGTGATTTATTTCAATGTTGGAACAGTAAGGAACGTTGGGGTTTAGGAAGGTTGGTGTCTGTTTTACTAAATCCAGTTACCCCATGTGCTTATATGCTGCTGAATCTTTATGTGGTTTGAGTAATAATTTGCTTTGGTTACCAACCTAGTGTCACATGAATTTTCAGCTGCAAAAATGAGGTCGCATCGGAAAAACGTTTGGGCAGCACTGCCTTTACCTTAAACAGAATAAAGGACAACAAATTAGAAACATGCAGTTGAAAAGCTGTTATGAAACCCCAGAAAAGCTAGACTCCTTGAGCAGTGTAATGCTGGAGAAATAGAGGGCCCAATATTCCGAAGGGTTTATCTGGTTGAGTATTCTCTGTGTCAAATCTATGGGTGGGTTGAGAGTGATGCACGCACTTAACTAGTTAGTGGTGATTTTCAGTCTTTTCATGGATAGTGACTGCATAAGGTTGGGTCAGAAAAAGCAGGCCTAACTTTATGTGGTCTGGCTATCTGGACAGCAGCTGAATATCGCCACTATCTGGATAGCCAGCAGTGGTCACTGCTGAAACCAGCAGAAACTGCTACTTGGGCACATCTGCTTAATATCCAGTTTCACTTTTGCCTGTTGCAGTTGGCATTCACTGACACTTGCGGGCAGAATATTGCCCTGAGAAATTAATTTCTGTCTATACTGAGCAAAATACAAAGAGATGATAAATGCACATTGCACATTTCATATTGTTCTGCTAGACCACTACAGAAAAATGGGTTATGTTTCCCTATCAGCCAATGAGTGCAGACAGAGAGCCAATCAGTAGTGTATGAAGAGCGGGGTAGTGGGTGCTGTCTTAGAGGGGGTGTACCACTGCCAGACCTACACATCTATGGTAGTACGACAAGCTTATTTAAAAGCTGGGTGGCTTTCTGCACTGCCCCCAGTTTTGGCCCATTGTCTATCTCTCTTTTGGCTGAAGTCTCTATATGGAGGTAGCGCAGCAAGCCACCTGACTTTTAGGTAAGCTTGCTGTGTGGTTGATGTATCGCGAAGTGGCACACCTTTGGGGGAAGTGCCAGCCACAAGAGGGGAACACCTGCTCTGGGAGCCAAGGAGGTTAGGAATGCTACTGGAGTCAGTGGTTTCAATGACATCACTCCCTTGTGTGTATCAAGCTGAACCACTAGGGGCAATTCAGTATTTTTCTATCTCTAGCAGATGGTGGATGGATTTTCTGATAGTCTGAACAAATGAAGATTTGAGAGGAAAAAGATTGATTTCACTTGTGACAACCACCTGCGAGTGACTCTCACTTGAGCACAACGTTGGAGGCCCCACTAGACTGCGGCCTTTTTGGTAGCCAAAGGAGGAAGGAAAATTGGTTCTTCTCTGCACTCTTATTCTGTTAAGGGTATGTTGAGTAGCCAGAAGATTGGAAAGATTTGGAAGGAATTCAGCTACCTCACACAACCTTAACACCCCTTCCCTCCTCCTCTGTCCCCCCTGCTCTCCCCTGAAGACTGAAGATGGCTCAGAGGTATGTGATTGCAAGCCTGTTTAAAAAAAAAAGGAAAACAGTGTCTGGGGAGTAGCAGTGAGCCTGGCATGGTTGCCCTGCCTGGGGCTCTCTGAGGGTCAGTACTAAAGCTTGACCTCATCATTGTCCTTGTTGGGGGCTCCAAAACTCATCCATTTTGGGGCATGTTGGGGTGGACTGCAAGAGACCATTGGCTTGTCATCAGGGCTTCCTGCCATTTTCCAGCGCACGCTGTTAACATTTTCTGTATTTGTGCACCTTGCACCCAAGTGGTCCCTGTTCACGTTCCTGGCCAAACATCAATAGTGCGTGCTTTTGTGCCTTTGTGGCTTTAGGATGTGCAAGTGTTTGCCTTAACTCTTTCTGTCATCTTCCAGGAAACGTTGTTTGACCTGTGGCAAGAGAAGAGCCTCATCACTGGATTCGTCTTGCATGGCAGCCTCTGACTTAACACTGGTGGGTCTGTCTCTCTTCTTCCACTGAGATGATTCAATTGGCCTGGCATTTTCTGCCTCAAGGTAGGAGGTGATTGATGGCACTATGAGTAAGAATAATAGCCCGGCTTTGAGTTCCGGTGACCGTGCTTCTGACCTTCCCCTTCTTTGGAGGGTTTGGCTACAGCTGTGTCCCCTGTGATTGCGAATCATTCTCAGGGAGGGGAGCTCCCGGATCAGATTCTGGATTGTCCTCCCTGGAACTCTTTCCTTCTGCCGCAAGCCTGGGCTTTTTGGCATGGAAACTCAGACCCTGCAGCCTGTGGATTCCCTCAAGCTCAGTCATGTAAGGAAGCATGTAGAAGCCCGGCTTGATTGCCTCCTTCTAAGCTACCCACATGGAGGTTGCATTCTGGATATGTGGATTGGCAAAGGTCTGAAACATGAACTTAAGTGCTGGTTTTGATGTCTTGGTTGAGTCTGATGTGGAGGAAGAAGTGTTTTTCACCTTCAGAGGATCTTGTAGAGGCTGACATTTTTCACCTGTTCTGGAAGGAAGAGCTGGCGGCATTGATTGCTTGAGTTTCATCTACCTGATATTTGGCTGACTTTTCAGGGACAGAACAGGGGCCACGGGTTCACCCGCGCTTCTGTAGGCAGTGTGGAAATTCACAGCAGTCTTTCCTTTTCTAGAAATTGCCAAGAACATGTTCCGGTCGGAATGGGTCCTTCCCGATTCCCCACCTAAGGGGTTGTTGTTGTTATGTGCCGTCGAGTCAGTGTCATGACCCTCTGGATAGCTGTCCTAAAGTGATTGTTCTTCAGTCAGGCCACTCATTGTTGACAGAGAGGCATCCATAACTACTGTTACTATATCGATCCATCTCATTGCCAGCCTTCCTCTTTTGCGTTGACCTTCAACCTTGCCAAGCATGATGTCTTTCTCCAATGATCTCTTCTTTGCATGATGTGTCCTAAGTATGAAAGTCAAAGTCTTGTCATCTGAGCTTCTAAAGAAAGCTTTGGTTTGATCTCCTCTAGTACTGACTGGTTTTCTTCAGACAGTCCATGGTATACACAGTATTCTTCATCAGCATCATAATTCAAAGACTTGATTTTCTTCCTGTCTATATTTTTCACTGTCCAACTTTCGCATCCATAAGATGTTATTGAAAATACCACAGCTTGGACGAGTCAAATCTTTGTATGGAGAGAGACATCTCTGCTCTTGAGAATCTTGTCTAGCTCCTTCATTGCCATTCTGCTAAGAACAATGCATCATTGGAATTCTTGGCTGCTTGTCATTTCTTTATTGATTGTTGATCCAAGCATGTTAAAATTGTCCACTATTTCAATTTCTTCTCTATCAGTGATGAATTTATTGATTTTTGCCAGTTGTCAGGATCTTTGTCTTCTTTACGTTAAGACGCAGGACCATTTTAAGACTGTTCCTTGATCTTGAGAAGCAAATGTTTCAGATCGTCTTCACTTTCAGCCAGTATTGAGGTGTCGTCATCATAGTGAAAGTTGTTGATGAGTCTTCCACCAATCTTCACATCTCGGTTGTCTTTATACCAGTAAAGTTTCTCTGATGATTTGTTCTGTATATAATTAAACAGGTAGGGGGAAAGTATGCAGCCTTGCCATACACCTTTGCTGATTTTAAATCCTTCTGTTTCTCCTTGTTCTGTTCAATCTATTGCTTCTTGATCAATGTAAAGGTTGTGCAAGAGAACTATCAGGTATTCTGGTATACCTATGTTTCTTAATGTAGCCCAGAGTTTCTCCTAAGGGGGTTAAATGTGTGTAAAAGGATGTACACTCCCATGGAAGGTGGATTAGCCTTAAACGACACTATGGATAGAAAGGTGGACTCTCTGCTGAAGAGCCAGTTCACAGTGGCAGCTGCCTTTCTGCAGTTAGTGGTGTGTGCAGGCCTTGATATCGCAAGCCCTGCTTCTGTGGATTCAGTCTCTCCCGCCTGCCTTCTGATGCCATGTATGTTCTAGTCTGCTTGGTGATTAGGTATATTGTCCTATCTACTCTGATGCGATGTTGGATTGGCTCCATCACTAGAGAGCAGACACGTCCTCCGTGGCCCAGTTAACTCAACAAGCCTTTAAGAGGAAGCTCCTTTTGAGGCTGCTTTGGAAAGGTTGGTGAAGGTCTTGGGCGAGGCCAAGCCTTATTGCCTTCCAGAAGATAGACCAAAAGGGCCTGCGAAGCATACAGGGCTGCTTCCCTCTCCGGCATCTGCCCGTTCCTCGCTGGCATGCTGTACTGAATCCGGGGGTCTCGGAGCTCACGTCATTATTGTCCTGGAAAGCCTTTCTCATCTTCTGGATTTCAGACCATAATTAGTCTTTTGAGGGGCTTGTGGGCTCAGGGTCTCTGTCCCTTCCAAGGAGGCCCCTCCCATTTGATACAGTGAAGGTTTGAGGACCCACCCCCAGCTGTCACCAAGGATCCGCTGGGTGAAAGACACCATTCAGAGTGGCTATGTCCTGGATTTCAAGTAACTGATCCCGGAGGCATTTGTCATTTCTCTATGTGATTCGGCGGACAAGAGAAGCCACTGCACGGGTCATGTTGGACAAGTTACTGTGCCTGAAGGTGGTGGTGGTGCCAGTGTCCCCTGCCAAGTGGGGTAAGAACAGATATTCCATTTATTTAATGGTGCCAAAGAAGGGATGGCTCCTTCTAACCAATGCTCAACCTCAAGAGGGTCAATGCTCCTTTGTGCGTGTTGTGCTTCCAAAAGTAAACTTTGAGATTTGTGATTTTGGTGATGTGCCAAAGGGAGTTCTTTGCATCTCTAGCTTTGGCCCTAGCTTGTTTTCATATCCCAATCCAGGAGGATCAACAAGGATTTCTGTGTTTTGCTGTGCTTGGCTCACACCTTCAGTTTGCCGCCCTCCTTTTGGCCTCTCCACTGCTCTAAGACCGTTCTCCAAGGCGATGGTGGTGGTGACTGCTGCACTGCGGCACTAAGGACTGTGTGTACCCCCATTTCTTGATGACTGGCTCATTTTAAGCCCATTCTCTGTTGGAGGTATCTCTGCTTCACTCTAAGTTGTGTCCTTCTGGAAAGCTTTGGCTGGGTGGTCAGTTGGGGAAAACATCCTTTGGAGTCTTCCCAATCTTTGGAATTTCTGAGAGCATGGTTTGATGTTTGAATGGGCAGAGTCTTCATGCTGGAGAAGAGAGTTCAGAGATTGTTGGAATGACTTGAGGTGTTGTTTTCTCACAGGCTCCTACGGTTTGGGATTATCTATAGCTTCTCAGCTTTATGGCGACGGCGATCAAGATGGTGCTATGGGCATGTGCTCATATGAAGTCACTCCAGCGGTCCTTCCTTACCAAAATATGCGCTTAGGCTTCCACTCCAGCTGGGAATGTGATCCAGCTTGAGGTGATGGCTATGGCCACGTTTACTGAAGAGGGGCATGTTGCTGAATGATCACTTGTGGATTCTTCTGGTGACAGACCCTAGGCTTATGGGTTGGGAAGCCTTTGTCAAGAATGACTGGCTCAGAGCCATTGGAGCTGCAGGGAGGTGGTGTGATCTGTCAGCCGTCTCAAAGCAAAGGCTATCTGGTTGGCCGTCTTGCATTTCCAGTCCTTGGTCAAGAGCAGGGTGATATGAGTGTTCTCGGACAATGCCACGGCTGTAGCTTATGTCCGTCGCCAAGGAGACATGAGGTGTGATGGAGTGGTCCTGGGGATGGCTCTCTGGTTCGCTTGGGCAGAAATGAACCTCCTAGCTCTGTTGGCTCAGCACATTGCCAGGGTGGTCAATGTAGAAGTGGTCTTCCTAAGTTGTCACTCACTCAGTCCCAGAGAGTGAGAGTTGAGTCAGGAGGCATTTCAGATGATTCTCTGCCATTGGAGTTGCCCCATGATGGAATTGATGGCATTCCGATCCACTGCCAAAGTGTGCTGTTTCTTCAGCTGCCGCATGGCAGCTGGTTCCAAGGTGTTGACATTCTGGTTCAGGCCTGGCCACGGCATCACCTGCTGCATGTGCTTCTTCCATGGCTGTTGGGGCATGTGCTTTGGCTGGATTGTTCCGGTGGTGCCAGATTGGCTGTGGAAAGGGTGGCTCAGGGTCCTGATGCGGTTCCTGCAGGAATTTCCTCTTTGTCTGCCCCATTTTGAGGCCAGTTGCATCAGGAGCCAATTGACCTGGACAAACTGGTTCCCTTCTCACTTATGGCTTGGCTCTGATGTATAAGGGCTATTGTGCTGTAGTAGTTTCCACTGTGCTCAAAGCCCGGAGGAGTTCTACCAGCTTTGCATATGTATGGGTTTGGTACCTCTTTAAGTGTTGGTGCAACGCATGACAACTTGTTCCTAGGTTGGCCAAGATGCTGATTCTGTTGGCCTCCCTTCAGGATGATCTGGAAAAGGGCCTTTTCTTAGCTCCCTGGAAGTCCAGGTGGCAGCTTGTCCTGTTTCAGAGGTTTGGTGGCTGGAAAGTCTTTAGTCTTGCTTCCAGATGTTTCATGTTGCCTTCAAGGGGTTCGGCATCTGAGTCCTCCCCTCCACTCATTTGTCCCTTCCTGGGATCTCTGTCTGATGCTCAGGGCCCTGATGTCAGAACTCTCTGAGCCTTTTATAGTGTGCTACTCTGAAGGATATGACTTTCAGGACTGTTTTCTTGGTCACGATTTATTCGGCAAGGCGGAATTCAGAGCCGCAAGTTCTGTCTTGCTGAGATTCATATCTGTCTCTTTTGGAGGAGGCCATCTCCCTTCGGCCTGTGCCTTCCTTTTACCCAAGGTGATATCTTCCTTTCCTATGATACAGGTGGTTTGTCTACCCTCCTTTTCTAAGGAGCGGTGTCGAGGGAAAGATGGGGATCTTCACCTTGTGGGTGTCTGAAGGATGGTTCTCCAATACTTGGAGGTTATGACATCGTTTTGTAAGTCATATCATCTTTTTTATGCAGTTGCTGTCCCATGCCGGGATGACATGGCTGCTAAGTCTACATTGAGGAGATGGCTCAAGGAGGCCGCTCCCTCGGCATATCTGTTACAGAACTAGTCAATTCCAGAGGGTTTACGCGCACATTCTACTCAAGCTCCAGCTTCCCATGGGTGGAGCGTAACTTGATAGTCCCTTCAGACATTTGTCTGGTGGCAGTGTAGGCCTCACTTTCCACTTTTGTCAAGCATTACTGTTTGGATGTCCATGCTGAAGTGTGCATGGCCTTTGCCTCAATGGTTTTGCAAGCTGCTGTGTCGTCTTTCACATTAGTGGAGACGTAGCTTTGGTGAGTTCCACTTGTCTGGACTGGTCTAGCAGAACGATATGGAAGGTGACAATTCCTCTCCTTGAGTCCTGCTAGACCAGTCCAGGAACGGCCCCTGGAACTGTATTTGGTCTGTTATGTTGTGGCGGTACCTTTGATCCGCTTTGATCTACAGGATTGGCCCTGCGGGCTCCTATCCCACTGACAGCCTTTTGTTCAATCTCTCTTGTACATAGTTTCTCTGCTGTTTGATTAATCCATTGTTGTCCTTGTTGAGGTTGAGTGAGGTTTGCCATGCCTTCCTATATGCTTTGGGACGAATACCGAGTTGCCCCTAGTGGCTTAGGCTGATAAAGGCATAGGAGTGATGTCATTGAAACCTGGACATTTCATTGGTTCTCTGTCTCCACTCATCTCCAGTTAGGGGAACACAACCCATATGTCTGGACTGGTCTAACACAGGACTCAAGAAAAGAATATTATCTGGTAAATAAAGTGTCACTTTACCAGAACTGATATATCCAATCACTAAACGGTGATAATGAAATAATTATATTCTAGCTTTCTTGTATGGGGATTTTATTTTTCATTGGGGCAGTCCCAGTCTCTTGTCCACATTCCTTATAATGCCTTCTACTAAGTTATTTTCCAGGTTCTCCTGTTCATTTTCCATCTTATTACTCTTCTATTTTTCCTTTTCTTCCCTAGATCTGTGCCATTGATCTTTAATCCTTTTTTCTCCATTTCACTCTTCTCTGTCTCTCTATTAGTTCATAGTTAGATTTCACTTCTTCTCCCTTTCCTTGCCCTCCCATGCTTAATTTTTAATTTCTTATCTCTCAGCTACCTACCAGCTTTCCATCTCCCACTGTCATTCCTCCCCGGTCTTCTAGGTTTGGAGCCCTTTATCCACTCATTTCCTCATTTCCACTTTTTGCACCCACTCCCATTCTAGTTCTACTTTCTTCTACCTTTTTATCCCCTCACCAACTTCAGCTTTTTCCTCGCCACTTATGCCCTTCCTAGCCTCCTGCCCTTTCTTTTTGTACTTCATATTCAGCTTCCCATTCTCCCTTTTACTTCCTCTACAGCACCCTTCCCCATTTCTGCCTTGTCTCACTTCTCTCACAGACTTGTCTCCTTTCTCTTATACCCTCCCCAGTCTTTGAGAGTTTCACACCATCTTTCCACCCTGTCTCACACCCTCCAATCCATCTAATACATTCATATGCATTATTCACACCCATTTGACAGGTTCCCTATTGTCCATCTAATTTCTGAGCTTTCATTACTTATATCCATTCCCACTCTCTCCATTCCTAATCCCCACCTAATCTCAGTCGTGCCCATCATTTTTTGAGGGGGCACTTGCCACCCATGCCTCTCCTATAACGATGCCAGTTCACCAGATTCACCCTTCTCTCTCCTGCCCCCAGGCTCATCATTTCAACTCCTCATAATAACTTATACATAACCCCCTTTTTAAAATTCACACCCTCTGGCCAATTATCAAAACTGGCAGAAGAAGGGAGAGTCAGGAGTGTCTTGGCCATCTTCTCGTCCACCTTTCTAGTAAGCAGTGCTGATGATCACAGTCATCAGTGAGAGCAGGATCCCAAATTTCTAGGCCAGGCTGGTGGCAGTGGTGATTGTGGCCACAGGGGGGAGGGAGCAGCAAGTTGCATTTTCAGCCCAGACTGGCAGTGATGTGGTGGGGGCAGTGCAGATAAGTGATCACTGTGGGGGTGGAAGGGAAACAGAGCTGTAGCTAGGAATCTTAGTTCCCAGAGAAAGCAAGCAAGTATATTGGTACCCCCACCTCCGTTCTGATTTTCAATCCTCTTTCCAAAACTCCCCACCCTTTTGGCAACCTAGATACCTAGATGGTGGGAGGAGAACAGCACTCTAACTGACTTTTCATCTGTTCACAGTACATACTGCATTTCAATTCTTTAATCTGCCTGCAAGAGCCTTTCACCTGGGCAACTGTGCCTATTGCCCACGCCTAGGTAAAGCTCTAGGGGCAACGATGGAGATTGCAGGAGCCTGGGCTCCATGCTCCAGCAGGCACATGTCTGTTAAGGAAAGCACAAACTTGCTGCCTGTTAAGTATTCAATGAGGCATCAGTGCTTGTTACATCCCAGTTGACAGTTTTAATTGTGAATGTTTTATTGTAAACAGCACAGATGTGTTCAACGATGTGTAGTATATAATAACTGCTGGCTTAGATGGATAGCAATGAATATCTGTGTTATCCAGCTTAAGTCAAGTAGATAGTCTGGGTGCTGAAATAACTGCCCCAAAGTTATGGAGACAGATTTATCTTCATATCTTTAACTCTTTATCTTCAGTGGTCAGACTTAACCAGTTAAGGAAGGGAGGCCGATAACTGGTGTTGAATCTCAGCCCCTTTAATAGTATTCATGGTTTTAAGATGGAAGTTGACTATTGAAGGAGATATTTAATCCTTTGTAGCCAAAGGACCCTTAAATGTGAAGGATAAGCTGCAGATTAACTAGGGTCCTAGGGCATTATAGTAATACAGTAAATTTTGCAGCCTAAATGGGCCTTATGGTTTTTATCTGTCATGGTTGTGGTTTATTTCATTTACTATATCGCCTTTCCAGTTATCCAAAATGGCTTCCAATGAAAAATAATATATAAAGTACAAAAGGAGCGACAAAATCATAGTAAAGAAAGGGGGGGGGGGGGTGTGAGATAAGGAAAGAAAGAATAGTAAAACAGCGCACACAATACAATATGCAGGAGTCCCTTGCATCCGTTGACATCACTGGTACTATGGAAGATCCATAGTACCCTTGTAAATTGCAGTCAGTTACTAGGCATCAAAGGGTTAAGTGTCTCACTTTTTGGTAAATTTCCGCCACCCATCTGACCTCTTTATGTTTATTAAGCTGTTTATTTTGTAGCCTGTAGCCTGCTCTTTCCCTCCCTCCTCCCCACATCCTCTCTCCCTTTAACTCTGTTGTGTTAAATTGGCCTCCTTCCGATAACTGAGCTTGAAGTCTTGACTTACCTTGAAGGTTTGCAACCCAGATTTTGCAAGCACCATGCCACTGAAGAGGCCCTGTCTTCTCCACCTGCTTCTCTGCTACTCCACAACATTGCTGCATTCAGCCATCACAGGTGAGCCTCCTTTCTTCCTTTCCCAGAATCACAAGAAAACAACCGGACAACTCTCATGCTTGGGATCTTACCTACAGCACCATGAGGTACACCTGAGACATTCTCATGTTATCAGTAAGAGCTCTGAGAAGTGATCGTTTTCAATGGTTATGGTTATATTTTATTTGATATACCACAACATTGCATAGCAGTCTATGCGGTGTACAATGCTTTTGCCGTGTGTAATTTAAGATGATTACAAAATATAAGAACTTACTTTGATTGTTAATGTTTTATTTTTCACTTGATCTATTGCCTTTATTTATTAATTTAATTTATTTAACAAGTTTTTTTATATCGCTTTATCATTTCCATCAAAGCGGTTTACATTGTAACTTAAACTTGGTAATGTACATTAAACAGGGACATTAATAACTTGGATTTTTCTGATTAAGTGGAGGGTTAAGTGATTTGCCCAATACCATAAGGAGTTCTAGTGGGAATCAAACCCTGGTATGTTGACTCCTAAGTCAGTGCTCTAACCATTAGGTCACTCCTCCACTTTAGCAAACAGCAATGAAGAGGTTTACAATTTAAATAAACATAAACATTAAAATTCAAATAAACATTTAAAATATTTAAAAAAAGAAAAGGAGCTATATAGCTAGTTTGATGCTCTTTGCTACTCTTAGTACACAAATAAGTGCAGAATTTTAATAGCAGTATCAGTGCTTGGAAAAACCAAATTAGTCTAAAATAAACTATTCAACAATCAACATGAGCATTGGATACTACACACAGGTTCCTTCTGAAGAACAGCTCCACTTCTTTGATTCTTCCTTACATTTATTTTGATTTATGTGCTGTCTTTTGGAAGCAGAAACAGAAAAGTTGACAACATGAGTAAAATGCAACCAGTAAATTAAAAGTATAATCCTTAATAAAATAAAATCACAAACCAAGAATATTATACTTAAGGCTTCAGAATCTGTTTTTATAAATTTCATGCAACTGTGTTTTTGAGAGCACTGCAAAATTGGTATTCATCAGTGTTTTTGAATTTGCAAGAATACATCTAAGACCAATATTTTTAAAATTTGAAAGTATTTTTAGCTTACTGATTCTGATAAACTTGCTCTCAGCACGTGACAAGTGGAGGGTAATTTTGCAGTCCCCCTATGTGGTCAGCATGCCTTCCGTTGCATGCGTAGTTGGCCTATTTTAGAAAGAGGCATGATCAGGGATAGCTGGCAGTGCCCAGTTCGGCACAGGGGCATATATACATTATAATATTCTATAATGCACATGCATCACTCAAGGAAACACTAGGTGTGAAACGTAAGGCAAAAGCAGTACTTTATTAAAATCCAGTGACCCCAACAAGGCTGCATTTCGGCAAGAGCCTTTGTTAGGGGATAACCTCAAAATATAAGAAATGTAAAAGTATAAATCATAATACATAAAACATCAGCTATATAATGGAAGCCATCAAAACATAATAGGTATATGAAGTGGGAGCATCATTACGAGATGTCAATTAACTAAAAACAATGATATGAACGCCTGTTCATAAAATCTATGAATGAAAACACTTATAAGGAAACAAACCAAAGCATTTGAACATTAAAAAGCAGACATTAAATATGCTAAAAGGATAATAAGAAAATAATTACAAAGTATAAAAAGACAGACTGTTTGGCAAC
Organism: Ichthyophis bannanicus; assembly: GCA_033557465.1. NCBI lineage: Eukaryota > Metazoa > Chordata > Amphibia > Gymnophiona > Ichthyophiidae > Ichthyophis > Ichthyophis bannanicus. Next base: position 255,581,650 of record CM066044.1, read on the forward strand.
TATAGAGCATGCAGCATGCTAGACATACCATATCACCGCTTTGACTTGTAGAAAAGCGGTACTTATGCCTAGCTAAATAGAAATAGATAAATAGATAATGTGATACATACACAACCTTGTAGAGCATGTGTTATAAAACAAAAAAATCTACGTGTATAATCTTCTGGAACATGTATAATGACCAAACAAATCCAATGAAACCAGCACAAGTGTAAAAAGAGGAGGGAAAAAGGAAAACTTACCAAGTGGTCTTGCTTGTCAAGTCCCACTGTAAGTGATAATATGTGTTATGTTTTGTTCAAAAGAGATCATATGAAGAAATGCGTCTTTTTAAACAGCCAGACATTTGTGTACTTCAGTCAAATTACAAAATAAACACTTGTTAAAGAGATTTTGCAGTTAATTGTATAGCATATATCCAGTATTAAATCACTCAAGGCCACACCTATGCTCTGCCCACATCACGCCCCTGTGAACGCTTCAACATGAAATCAGTGTGGAGGGTAATTCCGTGCATGCTTATAGAATGGCCTCTGAACAAAGCATGCACACAGATCTGCGAAAATCTGGACTTGCATGTAAAGGGGTCACAGATCTTTTTGCAGCTCCCAAATAAAATCACTCCATGCTGCAAATAACAAGACAATAACATAACCCGTAACATAAAATTTAAAAATAGCTAAAAACTTTAACCGTGGCAGGCCGCATCCGGTGCCCTAAGCCCCTCCTTACTCACCCCCACCTCCCTCAGCCTTCTCACCCCCTCCCCCACCCTTTTCCCCACCTTACAAATTTCACAGACAAGATTTTCTTATTGGAAGTACCAACCGGTCGCAGCTTTATTATATTTCAAACAATTAACTTTACAATATCAAACAGTTCCGTAAACAATCTCCCCCCAGCGGAATGATACCCCCCCAGCCATAATTAGCAAAGTGGGGTCGCATCCGCTCTGGCCGTGTCCGACCACCGGCCAATTTCCTACCGCCCTTTCCCCGACCTCGCCATATGACTAGCAAAGGCCAGCAGGGCTTATCCGGGTCGGGGGCACCCCGCCCCCGCCCAAGTATGGCCAAACGGCTCCGGGCCCCGGAAACCTCCGGGATCCCGCCTTGACAACACCACCCCAACTGCGACACCCCGAAAACACCACCCCACATACAAAATTGAAGGGAGGGAGGGCGGGGAGCCTTTCCGTCTCCAAAACCGCCGCCGGAGAAAAAGGGGGGGGAGCCTAAAACGCTCCTACCTTATAAGCCCTCTAACGCCGGCAGCTCTGATTGGCTCCGCTCTCTCCATCTGCGGAGCCAATCCCTTTAAAAAATGCTGCCGGCATCATCATCCTCCGCGCTCTCTCTCCCTCTTTCCTCCCCCCCCCTTTCCTTTCTACAGAAGCCGGAAGGAGGGCCGGGACCGGGCCGACCGCCCGGTTACCGGCGTCCTTCGCGACTCCGCGCTCGGACTTGAATAAATGACGTAAGTGAGGACAAAAAGCTCGTTCAAACAAGTAGATTTTCCTTTTTCCTGAAAGGTTAACTAATGAGGTTTTGAATGAAAGTCAAGTGCCGATTCATTTCAAAGAACCAGCCCAACCACTGAAAAAGCCCTAGATTAGAGTCTCTGAAACGTTCCTTTGGGACTCCAGCCAATTACATTTTCAGGTTATTTGCAGTGAATAGATTTACATGAACTGTCTCCATTGCCATACATATTCTGTGTGGATATCCTGAAAACCATTGCCCTAGATCAATTTCCAGCAAGATGCAAAATGTTCGAAGAAGGATCTAATAACAGTGTGTTACCTTTAGAACAAGGAATGTGTGTAGGACAGTGTTATTGTATCACTGAATAAAAATATTTGGGTTCAGTTTGACTTCATACTTTAGCATGTGAGGAAAGCATGCAGAGCCTGGCTCATAGCAGTAAAATTCTACCCAAGCAGCCCCTGCGATGCAGGGAGGGGGCCCGCTTGTAAAGCTGCTCCTGGTTCTTCTGAGGTGGCTCCCCCTGCTCTGGGGGCCCTTTGAAGTTTTGCCACAGGCTCATAGAAATCTTTCCAATTCCAGATCGAGGTTTTAAATTCTGAGGAATGCACAGGCATGTTAACCTTCCTCTACTTTCCGGACCTTAATGTAAAAGTCAGTAGAATAATGAAAAGTCAGACTAACTCATGGGTGCTGAACACATCTGACGGCACCTCCCTAAATTTTGGCCCCTAGGTACGTTTCTAGCTTGTCGGTTCCTTAATCCATGGCAACAGATATTAGCTGACAGGACACATAGCAACCAGTAAGAAAGCAGCACGATTCAGTTGCTTTCACAGTTTAAATAACAGTGGAAAATGAAATATATATGTGAATAATGTAAAATGCAATACATCATAGATAGGGCATTATTTGTAATCCTTGTGTCTGTGTTTATCTCTTTTACATGTTCTGTGTGTGCTGTGACTGGTGGGGCAGCTGAGGGCTGTGTGGCAATTATGGAGGACATTCTTTGGAGTTGGTGACAGATGTGGGGGGTATTTTTGGGGTTGGAATAGTTTGCAGGATGATGGGGCAGTTATAATTGGACATTTTTGTGGGTTGGGCATTTGCATGGGGGGATTGGGGGGGTTGTTTATGGGAGTAGGGCAATTGTAAGTTGGTAGTTTTTGAGAATGGAGATAGTTTGTGGAATGATGGGGCATTTGGTTTGGTGGTGAGGCAGCTGCAGGGGCAGATTTGGCAGGAATATTTTGTGAGATCATAAGGCAGTTATGGGAGGTATTTTTTAGGAATGGGGTAGTTTGAGGGGTGGGTGGTAAGACATTTGTGAGGGAGTGCTTTTTTAGGGGTGGGGCATTTGTGGCCTGGTAGCTTTTGTAGGTGGGGCAGGAGTTGGTAGTGTGGTGGGGCAGTTGCTGGGGATAATGTTTTAGGGATAGGGTGGTTTGTTGCATGGTAATTCATTTGTGAGAGGGCAGTTTTTGGGAGTAGGGTAGTTTGCAAGGTGGTAGGGCATCAGTGAGAGGTTCACGGTGTGGCAAGACAGTTGTGGGATGTACTTGTGGAGGGTGGGGCAGTTTGCAGGGTGGTGAGGCAGTTCTGGGGGCTACTTTATTGTGATGGTAGTATTTGGTGGATTAGTATTAGTATAGAATATTTTTGGAGGGTGGGACAGTGTATGGGCTGGTGGGACAGTTGTGGTGGTGGAGTTAGTTTGTGAGATTAGGAGAGTAGAGAACAGAACAGAGAAAGGGTGTTTGAAAGGAGCAATTTTGTAATGACTATTTTTGATTATGTACATTTTTATGCTACAAAAGCAGGAACTCCTCCCATAGAAATACATTGAGCTATACTTTTTGGGAGGGAGGGGGAGGTTATTTCTCTGGAACCCCTGGTCCAATCTGACCAGTTTTCAAACTGTGTCTTTTTACTAGCTTTTCTCACATGACAAGTTTCATCCTGTTTTGTTAAACTTTTGGATAGTTATTTTGATCCCAGACAGACATTCTCGATCCAGTTTATATGATTCTTTCCAACTTTCACTGTGTTGGAAAGAATAAAAATGATCATAAGCATCTTAAGTGTAGCCCTCCAAAACACAAGAAACCAATGTAAACTACATAAAATAGACATAAAGTGCTCTTGATAATGGCAACCAGTGATAGCATGAGCAAAAGCATCTCTAGCCCTTTTCAAATCCATGCTAAAAATTCACCTCTCTGAGGCTGCTTTTTCATCCTGTTCTACTTAGTCTCCTTTCTCTTTGCCTTTCTTTGGATGTACCTTGTCCTCAGCTGTTATGTGGTCTGTCTTGACTAGATTGTAAGCTCTTATGAGCAGGGACTGTCTTTTTACATGTGCCTGTTCAGTGCTGCGTATGCCTTGTAGCGCTATAAAAATGATAAGTAGTAATAGTAGTAGAATTGAAAACGTTATTGTTGGACCTTCCGGCATCTCAATATAATCGATTGCAATAAACAAATCTAGAAGTAAGGCTTTAATCACAGTTCTCGAATCAGCTGTGGGAAGAAATGGGCTTAAATCTACATAATAAATACAACATAAAACAAGTTGTGAAAGCATGTGGAGCAACTAGTCTTGGAATTCTTTCCAACCCCTCTATATGCATGTGTTTTTATATCTGTGTTGCCTCTGTGTATGTGTCTAACTTGAAAAGGAGGAGAGGTAGCTTGAATGAAGCTGTACCCAAACATTCCATTGATTTGGACTGAAGAAGACAATGAAACCAAGTGTGACTTCCAACCATTAATTGTCAAGATTTGAAAGGATGAATTTTATATTTTTACCACAGGGCGGCACTATCCCACAGCAATAGCTATTGCTGTGTTTAAACACTAGGAGGTCATATACAGTACATAGCAACCATTAAAAAACGATATGGTTCACTGAGTCGGTGTCAATGTATATAGAAACCATTAAGAAAGCTAGATGGTCCATTTACTAGGTTTTACAATAGAACTTACAACAAAGACAACAGAGCTGGGGGGGGGGGCAGCAGGGAGGAGGAATCTGATGGCAAAAGCATGCAGAATATGTCTCATGCAATAATTTACAATTTGTTTGGGGGTGGGGAGAGGAGGACATGGATCTTGGCATAACCACTGACTGAAGATTGTTACTGCGATGGCTGGGCTGGGCTGGGCTGAGCTGAGAGAAAGATATGAAAACAGTACTGAGGGAGGGGGAAGAAAAAAATACATTCAAGGACAAGATTTAATTGTAAGATTTAAATATATGAATGGATCCTACAGAACTCGCAGGTGATGATTACTAAGTCAAAACAAGGGGGGGGGGCAGTTTCTGTGGTAAAAAGGAAAATAGATTTCACCCCATCACTGGATCATAGCCTTTTCTCAATAGGGATGAAATTCTGGAGCATGTTTCCAGACGAGCCATTGGTACAATGTGAAGTGAATTTACTTTTAGTGGAAAAAGACGTTGGTGTAATAGTGTAGGCCAGAAGACATTCTTAACCTTTTTGGATGCGTGGACCTCATATTAACTTCCAAAATGTGCAGTGCCCTCAGTTCATAATTACTACTCTTCTCACTCCCCCCCCCCCTCAATCTCAGTGTCTTTCGTGTCCCCACTGACCCTATTTACCTCATATTAACTTCCAAAATGCACAGTGCCCTCAGTTCATACTTATCACTCTTCTCACTCCTCCCCTCCCTCAATCTCACTGTCTATCCTGTCTCCACTGACTTTATTTACCTCGTATTAACCTCCAAAATGCGCAGTTGGTGATTCGATCATTAGGCATGTACATAGCTGGGTGGCTGGTGGACGTGAGGATCTCCTGGTAACATGTCTGCCTGGTGCGAAGGTAGCGGACCTCACGTGCCACCTAGATAAGGTCTTAGATAGTGCTGGGGAGGAGTCTGCTGTCAGTACATGTTGGTACCAATGACATAGGAAAATGTGGTAGGGAGGTTCTGGAGGCTAAATTTAGGCTTTTAGGTAGGAAGTTGAAATCCAGAACTTCCAGGGTAGCGTTCTCCGAAATGCTTCCCGTTCCACGCGCAGGACCCAAAAGCCAGGCAGAGCTCCGGAGTCTCAATGTGTGGATGAGACAATGGTTCAGAGATGAGGGTTTTGGATTTATTAGGAACTGGGGAACATTCTGGGGAAAGGAGGGGCTCTTCCGAAGGGATGGGCTTCACCTTAACCGGGATGGAACCAGGCTGCTGGCATTAACCTTTAAAAAGGAGATAGAGCAGATTTTAAACTAGATAACAGGGGAAAGCCGACAGTCGCACAAGAGCGCATGGTTTGGAAGAATGTATCCTTGAAGGATACTACCAAAAGCAGAGAAGTTCCAAAAAAGAGTAAAGTAGCCCAAATGCCCTCGAGTATGGAGCAGGCATAGCTTAAAGATCCCTAATTACCCATGCCTACTAATAGCCAGATTAATATGAATAAAATACAGTCTCTAAAATGCTTGTATGCAAATGCTAGAAGTCTAAAGAATAAGATGGGAGAGTTAGACTATATAGCACTAAATGAGAGGTTAGATATGATTGGAATATCAGAGACATGGTGGAAGGAGGACAACCAGTGGGACACTGTGATACCTGGGTACAAACTATATTGTAATGATAGAGCTGATCAAATTGGTGGAGGGGTTGCGCTCTATGTTAGAGAGGGCATTGAGTCAGAAAGGATTAAAGTTTTGCAGGAAATAAAATTTGCTGTAGCATCTCTATGGATTGAAATTCCATGTAAAAAGGGGAAGGCGATGGCAGTGGGGGTGTACTATCGACCGCCTGGCCAGAATGAACAAATGGATGATGAAATGCTCAAAGAAATCAAGGAAGCTAACAAATGTTACAGCGCAGTAATGGGTGATTTCAATTACCCCGGTATCGACTGGGTCAGTGTCACGTCAGGACATGCTAGGGAGATAAAGTTCCTAGATGAAATAAATGACTGCTTCTTGGAGCAGCTGGTTCATGAACCGACCAGAGGGGAAGCCATATTAGACCTAGTCCTTAGTGGAACACCAGATCTTGTGCAAGAGATAAGGGTGTTGGGGACACTTGGCAATAGTGATCATAGCATGATCGCATTTGATTTAATTAGTGGAGGAGGGATAGTAAGGAAATCCACAGTATTACCTTTTAACTTTCGAAAGGGAGACTATGATAAAATGAGGAATTAGTTAAGAAAAAACTAAAAGGAGCAGTTGTAAAGGTTAAAGACTTATATCAAGCTTGGATGTTGTTGAAAACTACTATCTTGGAAGCCCAGACCAGCTGTATTCCACGCTTTAAGAAAAGTGGAAGTCCAAAAAACTGCCAGCATGGTTTAAAGGTGAGGTCAGAGAGGCTGTTGCCAAAAAAGCGTCTTTCAGGAAATGGAAAAAAGAGCCAAACGACGAAACCTGGAAACAGCACAAGCACTGGCAAGTCAAATGCAAGGCATTGATAAGGCAGGCAAAGGGAGTATTTGAGAAGAAGCTTGCTGCAGAAGCAAAAATGTAAAATAAAGACTTTAAGTACATTCGTAGCAAAAAACCTGTGAGAGAGTCAGTTGGTCCATTAGATGATAGAGGGGTTAAAGGGGCACTAAGAGGCAACAAAGCGATAGTGGAGAGTCTGAATGAATTCTTTGCTTCGGTCTTTACTGAGGAAGATGTAGGGATGTTACCCATGACTGAAGTAGTATTTAATGGTGTGGAAGAATTGAAGGAAATATCGATACATCGGGAAGATATATTACAACTATTAGATAAACTGAAGAGTAGCAAATCACCTGGGCCAGATGGTATGTTGAAAGAACTGAAATATGAGATTGCAGACCTGCTATTAGTAATCTGTGAATTTTCATTAAAATCATCGGTAATACCTGAAGATTGGAGGATCGCCAATGTAACGCCAATTTTTAAAAAGGGTTCCAGGGAAACTACAGACCGGTGAGCCTGACGTCAGTACCAGGAAAAATGGTATAAACCATCTTAAAGAACAAAATTACTCAGCATGTAGATAGTCATGGCCTAATGGGAGACAGCCAAGATAGCTTTAGGCAAGGAAGATCTTGTCTTACTAATCTGTTATGTTTTTTTGAAGGTGTGAATAAACAGGTGGACAAAGGTGAGTCGGTTGATATAGTGTATCTGGACTTTCAGAAAGTCTTTGACAAGGTCCCTCATCAGAGACTTTGGCAAAACTAAAGAGTCATGGGATAGGAGGCAGGTTACTATTGTGGATCAGGAACTGGTTAAAAGATAGAAAGCAGAGGGTAGGGCTAAATGGCCAGTTTTCCCAATGGAGAAAGGTGAATAGTGGTGTACCCCAGGGATCTGTGCTGGGTCCGCTGCTTTTTGACATATTCATAAATGACCTGGAAAAGGGAATAACGAGTGAGGTTATCAAAATTGTGATGACACAAAATTATTAAAGTTGTTAAAACCCAAGAGGATTGTGGAAAATTGCAACAGGATCTTGATAAATTGGAAGACTGGGCATCAAAATGGCAGATGAAATTTAATATGGACAAGATCCGATTGCCACGACTCACCCCCTCACTCCCCTCCCCCCGTGTCTACTTGTCTAGTCATGTAACCTCTGTCCTTTTCTTTCTATCTGTCTCTCCCTAGCTCTTTCCTGTCTTCAAATGGCGTTCTTTTCTCTCTTTCCTTTCCTGCAGCTGCTTTTCTTTTATTGTACACCACTCTGATACTTCGGTTTTGGGCGGTATATCAAGCCTGTATATAACTAAATAAAATTTATTATTTATTATTTATTTATTACACTTTCTTATATACCGCACTATATATCAGCGCGGTTTACATACAACAAAATGACCATAACAGATTGTTTGGCTTCACATAGAACAGGAGTAACAACTTGGCTAACATGTTTGGCTTTACAGAGAACAGGGGTAACAACTTGGATAACAAGGGGGATACAAACTGAACTAATTACATATGTACAATGAAATTGAGTGCTAAGAATTTAGGGTGTTACATGTGTACAGTGAGGTTGTGTGCTAATATTGAGATGTTATCTCAAGGAAGTAAGAGGAGAGGCAATTAGGTAGGGGTTGGGTTAATCTGGTAGTACTGTGTAAATAAATGGAATTTGAGAGTCTTTCTGAATTGTGTTAAGTCAGTAATCGCACGGATGCCTGGTGGTAATGCGTTCCAACATTTTGGGGCATAAATACTGAAAGCCCTGTTAGATGTTGCGATTGTGTACTTTGATGCCTTTGGGATTACTAGCGCATTTGTAGATATGGATCTCCTTGTTCTGTTGGGAGGGATGAGCTGAATGATGTCAGTTAGTGAAGGGGAGGTGATGCCATGGATGGATTTGAAAGTGAGTAGCAAAGATTTGAAAGTAAGCCTACCTTGTATGGGGAGCCAATGAAGCTGTATTAGGATAGGCGTTACATGGTCGCATCTTGCTGCTCCCACTAAGACTCTGGCAGCGGCATTCATGGCAAGTTGCAACGGATTGAGTGTTGATTGAGGGAGACCTTGAAGAATAGCGTTGGCAAAGTCAAAGTGTGGTAAGATAAGGGATTGGTAAATTGTCCGGAAGTCTTCAGAGTTTAGAAGGGATTGCAGGTGTCTGAGGTACCGAATTTTGAAATAAATGGCTTTGACTATGTTGGATATATTGGTTTTCATGTCTAAACGTTGATCGAGGGTGACCCCTAAGTACCGAATTGTTGATTTGGTTTGGAGCTCAGCTTCTTTAACCTTTATATGGGGTGGAGGGCAGAAACTCTGGTCTCTGGTGATGAATAGCACTTCAGACTTTTTTGTGTTGGATCCTAAGATTTTGGGACAGAAGCCATTCGGAGACTGCGTTGAAACATTCAATTAGTGGCGAGAGGTCAATTTGCTCTGTGGAGAATGGCATGAAGAGGAGGATGTCATCAGCGTATATTAAGCAGTCGACATTGAATGATCCGATAATGTTGAAAATGGGTTGCATGTAAATGTTAAATAAGAGGGATGATAGGGACGACCCTTGAGGAACGCAAAGTTATGCACCTAGGGAAGAGCAAACCAAACTATGGTTGCATGATGCAAGGTTCCACATTAGGAACCACCACCCAGGAAAAAGATTTAGGCGTCATTGTGGATAACATGTTAAAACCCTCGGCCTAGTGTGCAGCGGTGGCCAAGAGAACAAATAGAATGCTAGGTATCATAAGGAAAGCAATGGAAAATAAAACAAAAGATATTATAATGCCTCTATATCGTTCCATGGTGAGACCGCACCTTGAATATTGTGTGCAGTTCTGGTTGCCGTATCATAACAAAGATATAGCGTTATTAGAAAAGGTTCAGAGAAGAGCCACCAAAATGGTAAAGGGGATGGAAGGATACTCCTATGAAGAAAGGCTAAAAAGGTTAGGGCTCTTTAACCTGGAAAAGAGACGGCTGAGGGGAGATATGATAGAAGTCTATAAATTAATGAACGGAGTGGAACGGATAAACGTAGATCGATTGTTTACATTATCAGAATATAGAAAGACTAGGGGACATGCAATGAAGCTACAGGGTAAACTATTTAAGACTAATAAAAGAAAACATTTTTTCACTCAACGTGTAATCAAACTCTGGAATTTGTTACCGGAGGATGTAGTAAAGGCTGTTAGTGTAGCTGGGTTTAAAAACGGTTTGGACAAGTTCCTGGAGGAAAAGTCCATAAACCATTATTAAGAAGGGACCCAGGATATCAATGCTTGACCCAGTACAAGCATTGTGGAATCTATGTCCTTTGGGGAAGCTGCTAGGTACATATGACCTAGATTGGGCACTGTTGGAAACAGGATACTGGGCTTGATGGACCTTGGTCTGACCCAGTATGGCATATCTTATGTTCTTAAGTTAGTGCCCTCAGTTTGTACTTACCACTCTTCTCACTCCCCCCCCCCCCTACCCACTAACTCTGTTTATCTCCCTATCATTCCTATCTCCACTAGTCTCTCTTCACCCCCTCCCCGCTCCAGAGAGTTCTCTTGTTTTTTTCTTCGCTTTCCGCCAATTCCCAACAGGCTTTCTCTCACTCTCACTTGCCAATCTCTCTCTCTCTCTCTTTCTCTCTCTCTATATGTGTGTGTGTGTATATCCCTGCCCACCAGTCTTTCACTTTCTCAACCAATCTTTCTTTTCCCCTTTTTCCAGTCATTGCTGGCCTTCTGCTTCCGGCTTGTGCCAGTGCCTCTGATCCCACCTCCACCAATGCTGTTTCATCTGGCCCCATGGCTACTGATGTTGCTGTTTGCTATTGCCCTCGCCATAGCCACTACTGATTCTGTCTCTACAGTAGTCTCTGTATTCTACTTGCATGGATTATAGCAGCATGGAAAAAGCTTTATTTCCTATCTCTGTGTCCTGTGGAGCCCCAGTACTGATCTCACAGATCCCCAAAGCTCCCGCAGCCCACGGGTTGAGAGTCAGTCGTGTGAGTCATGAGTTGCCAGTTCTGGTCCTCAAGTACTACAAATCTCCAATGTAATCAAATGTATCTCATGTATATTCATTGTAGATGTCAGGAAAACACAACTGGCTTGCAACGCTTGGGGATTGACGTTTCCAAAGCCTGATGGAGAGCTCGAATAGCACTGAGTTAGTGATTTTAAGCTGGTCAATATGTTTAGGATTGGAAAAGAAAATTTGTTTTCATTGCTGCAGAGTGGGCAGTAGATTCCGCCTTTCCCTGAATTATGATCTAGAGGGCACTGAGTGGAAATGGATAGGCCTGCAACCTTCATCAACACTAACAAGCTATATCACTGTAATTTTGTAATAAAAACACAGCATCTTAAAGGTTACTTAACTCTATCATTCTAAAGACGAGGAAGCTTTCTTAAAAACTGAAATGACGTAAACTGAGATGAAAGTCAACAAACATTCATCAGTCGTTTGAGACTAGCTTATGAGTGGTTGGGTCAGGTCATTTACACTTCACAGTTCTACCAAGCAGGTCACAAAATTGTATTGTGCTTTTCAAATAAAGTTGTTTCCTCCATATTGATTGATCTTACATTTCTTGCAACAGGTCATGGAAGTTTAATTTTATGAGCTTCAAATGTTTTCTCCCTATCATTTAGTGGAAACGTAAATTTGTAAATATATTTTGTTGTCTCTTATTACATTTCATCCTCGCATGATTCATGGAGTGGGCTGCTTTTCAGACTATTTTCTCTGCCCTCTACGTATCAAATAAAACAAAACTGCAGAGACTTATTTGGGCTACCGGAACTGAAGTGTGTCCATAGCTCTCTGTTTCGTTACAAGGCCGGACACTTATCAGCTCTCCCTCATGATGTTCTTGCATCTTAGAGAAATACATCCCTATTGTGTTGTTCAAAGGTAACATAAAGTTCAGGATATCATTTCTGGCTGAGTGTGACATCTACGGACACAGTTTAGGGGCTGTCTAAAGCTGCATAATTCTTTTCTATTGAAAATAAGGGGTACCAGTCTCAGAACACTTTGTAAAGTGGGAAAGCCAGGACCGAAACAAACTCATCTTAAATCCACTTAGTCAAGCTGGCCTTTGCTGTTTTATAGGGCAGGACTCTCATTTGATCCTAGAAGCCTGGGAATGGGTTTCATTGGGCTAATATGAATGTGCAAAGTAGCCCTGGCTCTTAGATCAAATGTATGCAGGTACATTTTAACAAACACTTATTATACATCTCCTTGACAAATGCAATTGAGTCCTGTGGCAGGATCTTTGATAGACTCCATTTTGCTGAAGAGAAAAGAAGGAACTGCAAGACTTCCGTGAAGTGGAATAAAATCGGTTGTGGATCAATTTAAAAATCTGGAGTTGGCAATTCCTAATAGCAACAGATTTTCCTCAAGTAAATATTTGTGATTTTCGTTCTCTTTTTTTTTTCCAGAGAAAGACAGTGCTGAGTTATCTGTGGTTCAGTTTCCTTCCTTCGTAGTGGTGAATCAGGGGGACAAGGTGACACTGGGCTGCAACTTCACCTCAGGAGCTCAGGCAGGATCTTTGGAAAAACGAGCAGTGTCCTGGACCAAAAGCCTGCCTGGAGAGGGCTTCTCTTCAAGCCAACATGTTACCATGAAATCCCGCTTTGCGTTTGCTTTTCCTGACACGCTTTTGTACCAGGGGGATGGATCACTGGTGATAACAAACACCCAGTTGGAGGATGCTGGGACATACTTCTGCAGAGCTATAATGTGGGACAGAGGGGAGGCCCGAGGAAACGGGACCAGCCTCACTGTGTATGGTAGGACTGTTGCTGATGTTATCACTGTCCCAGATATGTCATGCTAGCTAGACGTTTTCACAGTCTGATTAACCCAAGTCCTATGCAATAAGAGAAATGCTGAGTCAGTTCTAGCTTTGCCCCATTGCATCTGTGGATTTATAGCTCTAGTTTCATGAAGAAAGCCATAAACTCCAAGCCCATAGTACTAGGGGTGTGCATGTGTCAGCAAAAATTTAAAGTGTGGGCAAATGACTTATATACGCATATATAAATGAATTAACAATTGATATGCATGCTTAGAAAAGATCTATAATGCATACAACACACACACAAAGAAGAAATAGGTGAAATGACCATGAAAAAAATGTCTGAAAATCAGGAAAAATAAAATGAACACAAACTAAATTTTTTTGAACGTACACAGCCTGAGTTGCAATAGGGAAAAGGGAAATCTGGCTCATTTTTTTCTCTTCTTTTTTGTCGCTTTTCAGAGAGTGGGGTTTTACTTTGCCTTGTCCATATGATCCAGTGAAAGCATAGGACTGGGCTCTGAGCAAAATGTGTTCCAGCAGACAGCTAAGCTTTACTAGTATCTCAGTCATATGCATGCTTTCCTTTTGCTAAGGGTGCAGTTTGGTCATTTCCGTGCTTGCTTGAGTTTACAAATTATGGCTAAGGATACCGTTTGCAAAGGAGTGCACTCAGGTAAACGGGAATTTCCCCAGTAGGTTACCTGTTAGAAATTTGTCTCTTTCCCAATGGCCTTGGCAGTACATGTCGTTTTAGCTGGATTAAAAATCAGCCTTCCCATGGGTGCATTCAAGTTAGGGGTCATATAGCAGCATTTTCAAATATAGGCATGCTCTTTTACTCCTAATTGGAGGCCTATAAATATAGTGAGTGCTAATGTATGTGCTTCAAAGGGAAACCAGTCTGTAGGTAGTTGCCCTGTGCAAATTAGTTACAAGGTATGCACATAACAAAAGTGCACTCATTCCTTGCAATAAAACAGCTTACTGAAAACTTCCTCTTGATAAAGAAGCTTAGTGTCTTGCTGAAGAATAATTCCTCCTTTCCGAAAGCACTTCCTGGAGCACTCGCAATACCACAGCCTGATTTTTCCAATTGGGGATCTCAGGGCTTAGCCTTGCAAACTTCTGATTCCAAACCAGGAAGTCTACCAGTGAGTGAGAGCAGCAGCTTTGCTTCCCTAGCTGAGCTGAACTGAGTGCACTTTTCTCTCTCCTTCGCTGCACTGTCAGACATGAGGTCCATGCTTTCACTGATCCACCTGCTGTCCTTTTTTACTTCTCCATTTCCCTCAGTTCCACCTTCACAGCCAACTGTGTTCCTGCAGCTGGTGACCCAGCCAGAAGAGAAGTGGACCCTGGTGTGCAGAACTGGAGGGTTCTACCCATCTCCAGCCAAGCTGACCTGGCACAGTAGCGGTCCCTCGCTCCCAACTTCACCTCCACTGGAGGAGTGTGAGGTTAAGGATGGGCTTCCTCGGGTCTCCAGCTTCCTGGTGCTTTCCTCTCCCATGGAGACTCTGCAGAATATAACTTTCACCTGTAGTGTAGAGCATCTCTCCCTCTCCGCGCCTCTCCGTACCAACTACACTTACTGTGAGTATCATCATTGGTAGAAAATAGTGATGGGCATTAGATAGGTGTGTCTCTTAATCAGATTGAGTCAAGAGGGCTGTTTGTATACTCCTAAAACCAGTATTGAAGAGTTGTGTTACCACAATTAGTCATTCCAAACAGTGGGCAGCTACTACTGGTGCAATATTATCACATCAGTGGTAGGGGTTGTCTTAATATAAACAATGCACTGCTACTTGGTCAGGAAGAGAATGTTAAGCTATAAGGCTTGTGATGCCATAAGCTCTGCATTGTGACATAATTAGTGGAGAATACCGGACCTTAAGGCTGAAATGCAAGGACTGTGATGTCACAGGCTACATGGTGACATTGCTACAGGAGCAGTCAGCAGCAGCGCACTATGCACTTAATCAGCTTTTAGGAAAAAAGAAATCCAATGACAGAACTAATTATTTCTGTCTCTAATTGATTTATTGGCTTTTTCAGTAGAAATTCACAGGAAACATAGATCTGCAGTCTGTATCACAGTCAGAAGATGACATCACTGCCAAATTACCACAAATTAGGCATGATTTAGCAAGGCATTTCTATAATTTGAAAGATTAATCTGACAGCAGTTATATTTATCTCCGTTTATCTCAAGAGGACCTTGATAAATTGGAAGACTGGACATCCAAATGGCAGATGAAATTTAATGAATAAATGAATGTGGACAAGTGAGGTTATGTATCTAGCAAAGAACAACTCAAACTACGGTTACACAATGCAAGATTCCACATTAGGAACCACCACCCAGGAAAAGGATTTAGGCGTCACCATGGATAATACATTGAAACCCTCTGCCCAATGTGCAGTGGCAGCCAAGAAAGCAAATAGAATGCTAGGAATCATAAGGAAAGGAATGGAGAATAAAACCAAGGATATTATAATGCCTCTGTATTGTTCCATGGTGCATGTTCCATACAATGAAGCTACAATGGAACCCATTTAAGACTAATAAGAGAAAATATTTTTTCACTCAGCATGTAATCAAACTCTGGAATTTGTTAGCGGAAGATGTAGTAAAATTTGTTAGTATAGCTGGGTTTAAAGAAGGTTTGGACAAGTTCCTGGAGGAAAGGTCCATAAACTATTATTAAAGAGGACCAGGGAAATCCACTGCTTATCCCGGGAAGTTGTGTATCATTTTGGGAACCTGCCGGGACCTGGATAAGTCACTGCTGGAAACAGGATACTGGGCTTGATGGCTCTTGGTCTGACCCAGTATGGCATATCTTATATTCTTACCTCAGCTGACCTACCTTAGAAAGGTAGAATAGTAAAGATGAGACTTGTACTTCTCACTCTGACATTTACCCTGCAGTGGAAGAGTAGCCTAGCCTCAGGTATAAACTTGGATTGTTAGTCCTGCAAGGAAAGGGTACCTACTGCATGTGAATGCAACGTGCCTTGAAAGTCTGCTAAAAAGGTGTGTGCTAAATTTAAAAAAGAATAATACCACAGCTATATGCAGACAAATTGCTCACTCCTGAGCTGGTTGCATGGATATGTCTGCAGTATAAACCTCAAAGTGCTTTGAAATCCAGTTTCAGTGCAAGGCCCTCCCATGAAGAAGTAAAAAAAATTGTCTCTTTCTAAAGAATGGCTTTTAATTTTCCATGTAAAATGTATTTTTTATTGTAGATTTCCCAAAAAAGTCATTCCAGCTCATTGAGTATCTGAATATTGTGAAAGTCTTCGTGGTGGGTGCTGCCACCCTGAGTTTTCTGATCAGAGGTGAGAGCATTTGGGATTTGGTAGTCTATTCTGCAGATGTATTAGTGTATAATGCTGGAAAGGAGAGGTACCATTTTCTTAGACCAGAGTGATAAAGGACACCTGCTTTCCTCTCAGGCTGGTATTGGCATGTGGTGTGTAATTAGTGAAACAGCATCAGAAGTTATCCTTTATTAACACTTTGCACTGTACAAATCCAGTGAGCCACTGTTTCGTTATCATTTTCTTCTTCTAGCAATGACAGAAGGTTGCAAAGAAGAGGAGGAGTCTGTGCTCAGGTGAGCCATTGCCATCCAGAGATGCAGTTAACATATCCCTGTTATACTATCTAAGTAGCTGTTTATTAAAATTCTGTGTCTGTCTTCCCAAGAAGAAATTCTTGCTCAAGACGAAGAGCAGTGAAATACATGAAAGTCTTTTTTACATATTTGGAGAAATTGTCAAACTACCCGCATTGCTGTGAAATCCGCAAGTACTTGTTAACAGCAGCTGATGCACTAGCATTCCAAGAGAAAGTACTCTCATGACTGGAATATTTCCTTGGGGGCTAAACATCTGCAGATGCTTGCACTGGCCTTTTTCTGACTAACGCATGTTACAGCCCCCAGCCTGAGGCACATCTCAACTGAATGCTGGAGAAAGCATGCATGATGAAGAACACACATATTTCTACCAGCACCCAGGGAGGGCAGTTTTCAAATAGCCCTTTTACCCAGGTAAGTAACTGCTCAAGTAAAGAGCTTTTGAAAGATGCCCTCCATAAGACAGAAACAATCTTGTAGTGGCTGCCAAACCAGGACAGACTCAGCCTTCTCTACTGACATAGAAACATGACGGCAGATAAAGACCACATGGCCTATCTAGTCTGTCCTTCCATATCAACCACTACAACAGTCCCCTTTTTTCCTTTAGAGATCCTCTGTGTTGGTCCCATGCTTTTTTGAATTCAGATACTGTCCTCATCTCTACCACCGCCACTGGAAGACTACTCCACGGATCCACCACTTTTTCCGTAAAGAAATATTTCCGCATATCACGCCTGAATCTATCCCCTTCACCCTCATCCCATGTCCCCTCATAGCAGAACTTGCTTTCAATCGAAAGAGGCTCACCCCTGTACATTTATGCCATGGAGGTTTTTAAACATCTCAATCGTATCACCTCTATCCTGCCTTTCCTCTAAGGTGTACATATTAAGATCCTTAAGTCTGTCCTCATATGCTTTATAATGAAGACCACTAACCATTTTAGTAGCCACCCTCTGTACCGACTCCAACCTGTTTATATCCTTTTGAAGATGTGGTCTCCAGAATTGCACACAATACTCCAAAAGAGGTTGCACCAAAGACCTATACAGAGGCACTAATACCTCCTTTCTTCTGCTGGCCATTCCTCTCGCTATGCATCCAAGCATCCTTCTAGCTTTCGCCTCGCCTTTTCTACCTGTTTAGCTACTTTAAGATCATCAGACGCAATCATGCCTAGGTCTTGTTCTTCTTTTGTGAACAGAAGTACCTCACCCCCTTTACTATATCGCTCCCTTGGATTGCTGCAGCCCAAATGCATGACCTTGCAGTTTTTAACATTAAATCTCCAAATTCTAGACCATTCTTCAAGCTTAGCTAGATCCCTCCTCATGTTATCCACACCTTCCTGGGTGTCCACTCCATTGCAGATTTTGGCATCATCCGCAAAGAGGCAAACCTTACCTGACAGCCCTTCTGCAATATCATTAACAAAGACGTTAAAAAGAATCGAACCAAGGACAGAACTCTGTGGCACACCACTGGTAACCTCCCTCTCTTCAGAGTGAGCTCCGTTTACCTGTACGCTTTGTCGCCTCCCACTCAAATAGTTTCTAACCCAAGCAGTAACTTTAGGGTCCATCCCTAGGGTGCTCAGTTTGTTTATAAGTCGCCTGTGTGGAATAGTGTCAAAGGCTTTCCTAAAATCTAAATATACCACATCTAGGGCTCTCCCTCAGTCCAACTTCCTGGTCACCCAGTCAAAGAAATCAATCAGATTTGTCTGACAAGACCTGCCTCTGATGAATCCATGCTGCCTCGGATCCTGTAATCCGCTGGACTCCAGAAACCTCACTATTTTCTCTTTCAGCAGTGTTTCCAATAATTTACTCACCACTGAGGTTAAACTAACTGGCCTGTAGTTTTCAAGTACATCCTTATTCCACTTTTGTGTAAAGGAACCACATGTGCCTCTCTCCAGTCCTCTGGCACCATTCCCGACTCCAACAAGGCATTGAAAAGGTCAGTCAGTGCGGCTGCTAGAATATCTCCAAATTCCCTCAATATTCTCAGGTGTATCCCATCTGTTCCCATCGCTTTGCCTACTTTTAAGTTTAGCTAGCTTCTCACGAACACAGTCTTCTGAAAATTGATCAAGATGCCCCTCTGTTCTGTTTCTGTTTGTGGGTGTTTTCTGAGGTCCTGTTCCTGGTTCTTCATCTGTGAACGCAGAACAGAAATATTTGTTAAGCAATTCCACTTTATCCTCATTAGTTTCTTCATATTCTTCCCCTTCACTGTTGAGTCTGACAATGCCACTTTTGCCCTTCCTCTTCTCACTAACATACCTGAAAAAGTCTTATCCCCCCCCCCCCCCCCATTTTATTGCATTGGCTTTTTCCTCCTCTTTTTGAATCTTTGCTTTCCTGACTACTTTGCTAGCTTCTCTAAGTTTTTTCAAATATAGATGCCTGTCTTCCTCTCTCTGTGATCTCTTGTATTTCATTTATTTATTTATTTAACCAGTTTTATATACCACTTTATCCTTCAGTCAAAGTGGTTGACAACACAAAGGGTCTACATTGAACGAGAGGGATGGGGCAACATGACATACATGCAGACTTTTAGACATTTGGTGGTACTTTTCTTCTGTGCGTGCCAGTGGTGTCCTATGTTAGGTGTGAAAGTGTTCTGTGAACAGGAGTGTTTTGAGCACCTCCCTCTTTTTCTTCACCTTTTCAGCTACTCCTTTCGAAAACCATAGTAGTTCCTTCCTTTTATCTTTATTTGCCATTTTAACAAAAAGGTTGGTTGCCCTTAAAATTGCCCCTTTCAGTTTTGCCCACTGTCTTTCTACATCCCCCAGCTGTTCCCATCCCACTAACGACTCCCCGAGGCATTGGCCCATCTTGGCAAAGTTAGTTTTCTTAAAGTCTAAGACCCTTACTTTTGAATGGATTTTATCAGCTCTAGCCCTAATACTGAACCACACCATCTGGTGATCACCGGATGCAAAATGATCAGTAACACTTTCATCATTGGTAAGCACTAAGTTCAGTATGGCCCCTTCACGTGTGGGGTCTCTTACCAGTTGCCTGACTAGTTCTTCCTGTAAAAAATCCAGGATCTCCTTACTTCTAGATGATACTGCAGCTGTAATGTGCCAGTCAACATCTGGCATATTGAAATCCCCTATCAATAGCACTTCCTCTTTCCTAGCAATTCTGTGTATGTCTTCAATTAACTCTCTGTCCATCCCTTCCTCTTGTGAGGGAGGTCTGTATATCACACCAATGCAAATAGATTTCTCTTTCCCTCTTTCTAGTTTAACCCACAATGCCTCCTCTCTCCCTTTTAAGCCCTATATTTCCATAGCTTTAATATTATTTTTTACATATAGTGCCACTCCTCCTCCCCTTCTTCCTACCCTGTCCTTTCTGAATAAAGTATGATGTGGTATAGTTACATCCCAGTCATGTTTGTCTGTGAACCATGTCTCATGTTACTGCCACTAAAACCAAATCAGCCACTCCCATTAAAGCCTCAACATCTGGGATCTTATTTCCCATGCTACGAGCATTTATAGACACTGCCTTCCAGATGTTGCCCCTTTTACCTATTTCTATAAAGGTATTTAAGGTTTCACATGGAGCTCTATGGCCAGTGTGTGTATATACTGCTGATAGGTAAATATGAGCTAATGGTGCAGCCAACAGTGGGCTCCATCACCACCATCCTCCTTACTTTGAAGTGAAAGAGCAGCATCCTCTCTAAAAGGCTGATGCAGAAAATGGGTGCTAGACGTGCACTGAAGACGCGGTCTGACAGCACAATTTTTTTAATACCAGATGCAGCAAAGATAGGGCATGCAAATGACCCCACGTTAACTGTGCACATGCAAATGAACCTCACAACATTAAACTGGGAGGGTAAGACAAACACATGCATGCACAAGA
This sequence comes from Ichthyophis bannanicus, assembly GCA_033557465.1. NCBI lineage: Eukaryota > Metazoa > Chordata > Amphibia > Gymnophiona > Ichthyophiidae > Ichthyophis > Ichthyophis bannanicus. The sequence goes on from CM066044.1 coordinate 255,601,944, forward strand.
AGTCTGGCTTGCTCTCTGGGCACCATGTGGCTAATTTGCATAGCAGCTCCGACAGTATTTTGATGGTATTGGGGGATGATCATGGCATCAGGAAAGGTCCCCAATGCCGTCAAAATACTGTTGGGGGCCATACCCCATAATAAAATGATCCCTGGAGTCTAGCGGCCCCTTCACCCCCCCCCCCATTAAATAAAAAAAGAATCTGGTTGTCTAGTGGCCCCTTCCCCTTCCCCCTAAATAAAAGAAGAACCTAATGGTTTAGTGGTCACTTTCCCCCATTAAGTAAAAAACAAAACCTGGTGGTCTAGACACCCCTACCTGGTAGTCTGGCAGACTCCAAATGCACCTTAAGCATGAGCGCTGCCTTCGTGCTCCTGCTATGCATCGGCCATCTTACAAAATGGAGGTGTCTGGCCTCATGCGGTGCATCCTGGGTAGATTATGCCTTATATGGCAGTCTGACCTCACCCTGTGCGTCCTGGGTAGATTATGCCTTATATAGCAGTCTGACCTCACCCAGTGCATCCCAGGATGCACCGCGCAGTGCCAGACACAGCCATATTGCAAGATGGCCAATGCAGAGCAGGAGCGCGTAAGCAGTGCTCCCGCATAAGGTGCATTTGAGGGCCACCAGACCACCAGGTAGGGGCCACTAGACCACTAGGTTTTGTTTTTTATTTAATGGGGGTGGAGGGAAAGGGGCCACTAGGGGCCTTTCCCGATGCCATCAAAATACTTTTGGGGGTGGGATCGGGGCTGCTGGACCACCAGGGATAATTTTATTGTCAGACATAATACTGTTGGGGATGGGATCGGGGACGCTGGCCCACCAGGGATAATTTTATTGTTGGGCACAGCCCCTGACAATATTTTCTTGGCTTTGGGGACTTTTCCTGATGCCTGATCATCTGAGGAGGAGATGATCTAGGCATTGGAGAAAACACCCGGTGCCATCAAAATACTGTCGGGGGCATGTGTTAAAGGTTTACTTCTACTCAGATCCTGAAGTAAAAATTTTGACGCTGTGTCTGGTTGCGAAATCCTCTACCCCTGTCTCTGCATCGGGCGTAGCCATGATTTGCATACCAGCCTGGCTGATTATAATAGATTTAAATAACTGAAGTTCATTTAAATATGCGTGGAGTTAGTTGGACGCTCATTTTTCTGCCGGCGGTTTACGTCTGTTTCCTGCATTTGCAGGATCATAAAGTGCTTAAACGTGGTGTTGGGGCTCGTAAAGCCCGTGCTAAGCTTCCTGCATCGGCCTGTAAGAATGAAAATCCAGGGATAGCTGTGATGCAGTCATCACATGGAGGGTTGCTTGCTATGAAAATGAACTATTGTAGAGTTGCTGACAGTTCCTCTTATGTTGACTGGTGTGACTTTTGTCTGCACCAGTTGAAAAGTGTTGTTAGGCAATGACTTGACCTCAGCAGAACTGCCCTTTGGGCATTTTATTTCTTAGAATAATCACCATTGCTTTCAGTTTGGTCAATAATTTAAATTAATGTTGGTTGATTTATTCTATTGATTTTATAAATGCCATTGACCTCACTGGCAGACCGTAGAAAGGTAACTTTGATAGATGTTTGAAAAGGGACTGTGTGATGATTAGGTTAAACCACAACCATCTTCCTGTCTCTGAATGGCCCCTGCAAATAAGTTCTTAAAGTGATGAGGGTCCTTAATACACAGATGTTTTGATCTCTATAGATCTCATTGTGGGCACAAAAGCCACAGCCTCATTTCAGAGGTGCCCTAATTTAATGCAGAGCACTTAGAAATGTTCATATAATCTTCAAAAATCTCTTCATTTCCAGCTCTTCGTATTACCTTCTTATGCCCCCCCCCCCAGCATCGTCTCTCCCCATTAAGCATTAAAGCAGCTGATCTTATTAAAAGTCTCATTTAGTGTTATCAACAAGATAAAATGACAGAGGGATTTAAAGCACACAGTGCCTTTCAGCAGCTGATCACAGGCCAGGTTCAGATCACATTTCCTCTTAGTGGCTTTTTCAAGGCCTAACAATTGAGCCTGATGTATGAAAAACTCCCTCTTTGCCGCTTTCTCCCTCTGACCTTCACATCTAGGGCCAGCGCTAGTCATGAGGTGAACTACGTGGGCACCTAGAACGCCAACATTTCCAGAGTGCCTATTATCACCACTGCTACCCCTCTACCAGCAGCAATGACTTTAAAACAGCACTTACTAAAAGCCTCCGGTACTATGTGCTGTTGGTGTTTCTGTCCCCCTCCGATGCCAACGTCCTGGTAAGCGCTGTGGTAGTGCTTTAAAATCATTGCCACTGCTGCAAATACTGTATAGGGGCCAGGAGCAGGGGAGGCAGCAGGAAAGCAGTTTGCCTAGGGAACCTCGCATCCTTGCACCAGCCTTGAATTCATTAGGCACAGGGTATGAAATCTGAGACCTTATGTAGTCTGTATAGAGAAGAGTTCAGGGTCTTATCTCTTGCAGTAGAGAAACGTCAGCATGTTAGCTCTCTTTCCAGGGGAGAAGTCCAGCATTTCAGCACCCACCATGGAAAGAAGACTGTAACAAAGTTCAGACTGCATGGAGAAGAAGTCTAGCACCTCAGAACCCACCACAGCACCTGAATCCCACCTGCTGAGAAATCTAGATCTCAGCTCAAGCCCTTCACTACCTTTATTCCTGTCTTCATCACTTGGTGATTTGGTCTACTGTCATCTAAGATTCCATCAGTCTTTTGGATATATTTTAGTCACCCAGATCAACACGGAAAGGCATGCTGGAGTTCTCAAGAGGTGAAATTGCCGAGCTGACTGCGTGCCTAAAAAGCTTTTGGCTAACTCAAATTTAGCTTGTTTTTCCTGTAATACTGTAATAGCCAATAAAAACAGGATGTTAATTTATCTGGAAACAAGTTGTCACTGAGCTTTTCATGTGTACCTCGCTCTGAAGAATATCTGCACTTTTCTCAGGTTGGAGTCCCACTTGTGTGTATGGTGTGCGTAGTTTTTAAAGGTACACATAGATTCCACAGCAAGAAAGCCATTTTATAATTCCTTTTGAAGCATGCATAGTTCTGCGTTTGCTGTCAGTTTTCTCCATTTTGACTTGGATGCTCAGTTCATTTGATCTTGTCCCCTGGGATCTTTGTTTTCATTTGAACTTTGCTTCAGCCTAATGAGTCCTCAAAATATCACATTCAAGGCCCACCAAGTGAGAGAACAGCTGTCTATAGTTATTTGGTGGAGTTGGACAGTTAAAAACAAAACTTGACTCCTGGAAACATTCCTAAATGCTCCAGGGGAAGGAGAGGATCACGTCTTCCACAGGGCTGAGGCCATAAAGTTCACTTATCCATATCTTATTAAATACAAATATATTTAGAGTGGCTCCCTGTCACCCAGGACAGGCTGATCTAGTTGTGGGCTTCTACCGCCCCCCTCCCCAGTTTTGCACTCAGGAGTATGTAATTTAATTAAAAAATGAAAACAGGAGCCAGGGTCATCCTGCCCATAGTTATCTTGTCACTGTATATGCTTTGCAATTCTGACCCTTGGTCTGGTCTTCATGCTTGAGCCTTAGGTGTCAGTATTGGCAGTTACAAAGCTTCATGAACTGAAAAGCACAGCAAAAAAACAAAACAAAACAGAATTCACAGAACAAGAGGCTATTTTGAAAGCAATATAATGAGGAGGCAGGTGGCAGCCATCTTAGTTTTCAAGAGCTTCAGTGATTCCTGATGCACTGTTGGTGATGACATTGCTGCATGGCATTGCAGGAGATGCATGTGAGTGTTAGGAACAGCACCCTGGGTTGCCAACAAGTTCCATATCCCATTCTGAACCAGTGTTGACTTTGCTCCGTTACATCTATAGAAATGTAATTCCTACTGTTTTAGGGAAGTTATGCGATGAGCTGAAACCAGATCTAGCGCATCCTGTCCCTGCTGACTTCACACCGTCCAAGCTTGCAAAAGAGGCTGCAGGGAATCATAGAGTGCTGGTGAGATTATCATTATTAAAACGTACGGTACCTGGAAGTGCCTCTGTGCATGAATTTTCAGCCAACCTCCCCTCTGCAGCTCACCATGCTCTCTGCCAGTTCCATCCAGTCAGGGAGAGGGGTGGCATTCAGTTCAGGTCTACAAAATCCTTACAGAATTTTAGCAGTGAAAAAGGTGAACTCTTGCAGAAATTCCTTAAATGCCTCAATGCTAGCCAGCTAGCGGAGGATGCACCTGGTGATAACTGGCGCAGTGGCAGTAATCAACTACTGCCTGATTATCGCTAAACAGCAAAAGTGAAGCTACTCTTTAAGGTACCTAACTTCCACCGCCGAAGCTAATATCACCGGGCAGCTGGCTGAATATCGCAGCTGCCCAGTTAGCTTTGTCGCTATCCGGCTGATCCAGATATTCAATGCTGATGGCCAGATATGGCCCTGGCATAAAAAATCCAGGTCTTATGTTAGGCGGCGATGGCTAGCTGCTGCCAGTGCTTATCGAGCCTATAACAATTTCCTCATTTTTATTACCTTGTTATGATTACAGTTTTTAATCAATAGCTTCCACCGCACACAGTTGCTTCTTAATTTGCTCAGTGGAAATCTTTGCCTATGTGCTGAAAATTGTTCACTCAAGCCATCAGTTCTTAGAGGGAACATTTCTTATCGCTCCCTGAATACTCTCCCACCCAGGGCCAGCCTTAGCAATCATGGGACCCAATTTGGACCATTGTGATGGAGCCTCCTGGACTTAAGATTAAAAACAGAGCATAAGAACATAAGAAATGCCATACTGGGTCAGACCAAGCTCCATCAAGCCCAGTATCCTGTTTCCAACAGTGGGCAATCTAGGTCATACGTACCTAACAGTCTCCCCAAAAGACACAGGTTCCACAATGCTTGTATTGGGTCAAGCAGTGATATCCTGGGTCCCTTTTAATAATGGTTTATGGGCCTTTCCTCCAGGAACTTGTCCAAACCTTTTTTAAACCCAGCTACACTAACAGCTCTTACTACATCCTCCGGTAACAAATTCCAGAGTTTGATTACATGTTGAGTAAAAAAATATTTTCTCTTATTAGTCTTAAATAGGTTACCCTGTAGCTTCATTGCATGTCCCCTAGTCTTTTTATATTCTGATGACATAAACAATTGATCTACGTTTACCCGTTCCACTCCATTCATTAATTTATAGACCTCTATCATATCTCCCCTCAGCCGTCTCTTTTCCAGGTTGAAGAGCCCTAACCTTTTTAGCCTCTATTCATAGGAGTATCCTTCCATCCCCTTTACCATTTTGGTGGCTCTTCTCTGTACCTTTTCTAATAATGCTGTATCTTTTTTAAGATACGGCGACCAGAACTGCACACAATATTCAAGGTGCGGTCGTACCATGGAACAATAAAGAGGCATTATAATATCCTTTGTTTTATTTTCCATTCCTTTCCTTATGATACCTAGCATTCTATTTGCTCTTTTTGCTGCCACTGCACACTGGGCAGAGAGTTTTAACATGTTATCCACGATAACGAATAAATCTTTTTCCTGGGTAGTGGTTCCCAATATGGAACCTTGCATCGTGTAACCATAGTTTGGGCTGTTCTTTCCTAGGTGCATAACTTTGCACTTGTCCACATTAAATTTCATTTGCCATTTCGATGCCTAGTCTTCCAATTTATCAAGATCCTCTTGCAATTTTCCACAATCCTCTTGGGTTTTAACAACTTTTAATAGTTTTGTGTCATCTGCAAATTTGATAACCTCACTCGTTATTCCCTTTTCCAGGTCATTTATAAATAAGTCAAAAAGCAGTGGACCCAGCACAGATACCTGGGGTACTCCACTATTCACCTTTTTCCATTGGGAAAATTGGCCATTTAACCCTACCCTCTGCTTTCTATCTTTTAATCAGTTCCTGATCCACAATAGTATACTGCCTCCTATCCCATAATAGTACACTGCCTCCTATCCCATGACTCTTTAGTTTTGCAAAACGTCTCTGGTGAGGGACCTTGTCAGAGGCTTTCTGAAAGTCCAGATACACTATATCAACTGACCTACCTTTGTCTACCTGTTTATTCACACCTTCAAAAAAACATAACAGATTAGTAAGACAAGATCTTCCTTGTCTAAAGCCATGTTAGCAGTCTCCCATTAAGCCATGACTATCTACATGATGAGTAATTTTGTTTTTTATAATGGTTTTTACCATTTTTCCCGGTACTGACATCAGGCTCACAGGTCTGTAGTTTCCCAGATCACCCCTGGAACCCTTTTTAAAAATTGGCGTTATACTGGCCATCCTCCAATCTTCAGGTATTACAGATGATTTTAAGGATAGTTCACAGATTACTAATAGCAGGTCTGCAATCTCATATTTCAGTTCTTTCAACACCCTTGGATGTATACCATCCAGTCCAGGTGATTTGCTACTCTTCAGTTTATCAAATAGTTGTAATACATCTTCCTGGTGTATCGATATTTCTTTCAATTCCTCTGCAATGTCACCTTTAAATACCACTTCAATCTTTATTTATTTTTTATTTATTTTTATTTATCTATTTCTTCTATACCGCCCCTTCCAGAGATCAGGGGCGGTTTACATGGAACAAGTAAACAAATTTGTATACTAATGTATACATTACATGGAACAGAGATTTTTTAACTTTATACAGATAATAGTTATTAACAGAGATTTATAACATTGTAACTTTATACAAATAACTGTGCATTAATTGTCAAAACTATTTACATTTTATATACATTAATAAGTTTCTGTAGCGTAGTGTTGATCAGAGTTTTTCTACCTTTTTATAGGTAGTCAGAGTTTTCTACCTTTCATATGTGTGTGTGTGTGGAGGAATTTATTTCCTTTTTTCATCTCTTGGGAGTGTTTTGGGGTATATGTGGTGGGAGTATGTGGTGGGTGTATGTGTGTGGGTAGATGAGTGTGGTTTTAGGGCTTTGTGTTTGAGTGTTTGGGGATGGTGTGTGGTTGGACTTGGGGGTATGGGATTTCATAGTGTTCGGAGAAAAGGTATGTCTTAAGTTCCTTTCTAAATTGGGTGAGGTCTTTTATGATCCGAAGGTTTATTGGGAGATTATTCCAGAGCATGGGGGCAGTGAATGAGAAGGCTCTGGTGCTGGTGGATTTTTTAGTTTTTTTGAATGAATTTGGTATTTCAAGTGAGTGTGTAGCGTTTAGTCTGCGAGTTCTTGATTCTGATGGGGCATGTAATAGCATGGATAGATATGATGGGGCGATGTTGTTCAGGAGCTTGAATGTGATTAGGAGGATTTTATATCTGATTCTGCTGTTTATAGGGAGCCAATGCAGTTCCAGCATTATTGGGGTTACATGATCTACTAGGCGGGCTTTTGTGACTACTTTGGCACAGATGTTCTGGGCTCTTTGAAGTAGGTATGTACTTTTTTGTGGTAGGCCAATTAAGAGACTATTACAATAGTCGAAGTGTGGGGTGATGAGTGTGTTAACAACTGATCTAAAGTCATGGGTGTCAAGAAGGGGTCTTAGGTGTTGTATGGTTTTGAGTTTGTAGAATATGGTTTTTACCGTCTGTTTTATATGTGGTAGCATGGTGAGTGTATGGTCTATTATTACCCCTAGGTATTTTACCTCTTTTTGACGGGTATAGTTGTATTTATGATTGAGATTGATGTTGGATAGGTGTCCTCAGTCACGGGTGATCTTGTTACGAACATTGCCTCAGTTTTTTTGAGGTTGATGCTAAGGTAGTTAGATTCCATCCAGGAGGTGGTCTCCGCCATGCATTTTGATAGGGCATCGTAGGTAGGATTTTTGATGGATATGGGGAGAGCAAGCATGATGTCATCAGCATAGATGAAGTGACTAATTTTGTGTTTTCTGAATATTTTTGTAATGGGTTGGAGGTACAGGTTGAAAAGGAGGGCAGAAAGGGCGGATCCCTGGGGTATTCCTTGTCCTTGGGGGAAGGTTTCTGACACTTCCTGGTCTATTTGAACACGTATTAGTCTGTTTGTGATGTAACATCCCTACATCTTCCTCAGTAAAGATCGAGCAAAGAATTCATTCAGTCTCTGCTATAGCGTTGTCCCCTCTTAGTGCCCCTTTTACCCCTCTATGATCTAATGGTCCAACTGAGTCTCTCACAGGTTTTTTGCTATGAATGTACTTGAAAAAGTCTTTATTATGCATTTTTGCTTCCACAGCAAGTTTCTTCTCAAATTCTCTCTTTGCCTGCCTTATCAATGCCTTGCATTTAACTTGCCAGTGTTTGTGCTGCTTCCAGTTTTTATCATTTGGCTCTTTTTTCCATTTCCTTTTTTTGCAATAATAGCCTCTCTGTCCTCACCCCTTAAACCATGCTGGCAGTTTTTTGGACTTTCTTCCCCTTTTCTGATAGTGTGGAATACAGCTGGTCTGGGCTTCCAAGATAATATTTTTAAACAACACCCAAACGTGATGTAAGTCTTTGACCTTTGCAACTCCTCCTTTTAGCTTTTTCTTAATTATTTTTCTCATTTTATCATAGTCTCCCTTTGAAAGTTAAAAGGTAATACTGTGGATTTCCTTACCATCCCTCTTCCATTAATTAAATCAAACGCAGCATGCTATGATCACTATTGCCAAGTGGCCCCAACACCCTTATCTCTTGCACCAGATCTGGTGTTCCACTAAGGACTAAATCCAAAATGGCTTCCCCTCTGGTTGGTTCATGAACCAGCTGCTCCATGAAGCAGTCATTTATTTCATCTAGAAACTTTATCTCCCTAGCATGTCCTGCCGTGACACTGACCCAGTCAATACCAGGGTAATTGAAATCACCCATTATTATTACTGTTCTGTAACTTTTGTTAGCTTCCCTGATTTCTTTGAGCATTTCATCATCTGTTTGTCCATTTTGGCCAGGCGGTCGATAGTACAATCCCACTGCCATCACCTTCCCCTTTTTACATGGAATTTCAGACCATAGAGATTCTACAGAAAATTTTATTTCCTGCAAAACTTTAATCCTTTGTGACTCAATGCCCTCTCTGACATAGAGCACAACCCCTCCACCAATTTGATCAGCTCTATCATTATAATATAGTTTGTACCCAGGTATCACAGTGTCCTGGTCGTCCTCCTTCCACCATGTCTCTGAGATACTAATCATATCTAACCTCTCATTTAGTGCTATATATTCTAATTTGCCCGCCTTATTTTTAAGACTTCTAGCATTTGCATACAAGCATTTTAGAGACTTATTTTATTCATATTAATCTGGGGCAATTTGGAATCTTTAAGCTTTGTCTGCTCTGTACTCAAGGGCATTTGGGCTACCTTTGTCTTTAATGGAACCTCTCTGCTGATGTGCCCTAACTTCATTTTTTTGGTAGTATCCTTCAAGGATATATTGCTCTGAACCATGTGCTCTTCGGCGACTTGAGCTTTCCACTATTATCTAGTTTAAAAGCTGCTCTATCTCCTTTTTTAAAGGTTAATGCCAGCAGCCTGGTTCCATCCCAGTTAAGGTGAAGCCCATCCCTTTGGAAGAGCCCCTCCTTTCCCCAGAATGTTCCCCACTTCCTAACAAATCCAAAACCCTCATCCTTTCACCATCGTTTCATCCATGCATTGAGACTCTGGAGCTCTGCCTGCCTTTTGGGTCTTGCGCGTGGAATGGGAAGCATTTTGGAGAACGCTACCCCAGAAGTTCTGGATTTCAACTTCCTACCTAAAAGCCTAAATTTAGCCTCCAGAACCTCCCTACCACAATTTCCTATGTCATTGGTACTGACATATACCAAGATAGCAGACTCCTCCCCAGCACTATCTAAGACCTTGTCTAGGTGGCACGTGAGGTCCGCTACCTTCGCACCAGGCAGGATGTTACCAGGCGATCCTCATGTCCACCAGCCACCCAGCTATCTACATACCTAATGATCGAATCACCAACTATAACTGCTGACCTAACCCTTCCCTCATGGGCACATGGTCCCTGGAGAAACATCCTCGGTGCGAGAGGGTTTTACATCACCTGGAGGACAGGTCCTAGCTACAGGATTATTTCCTGCCACACCAGAGTGATGATCTCCTGTCACGTGACCTCTCCTCGATGGCAACAGGGATGCTGCCAGACTGGAGGTGGGACTTCAGGAATATATCCCTGTAGGTCTTGTCTATGTACCTCTCTGTTTTCCTTATGTCTTCCAAGTCTGCTACTCTTGTCTCCAGAGATCGGACTCGTTCCCTGATAGCAAAGAGCTCCTTGCATGTGTAAGGCCCCTCACCAACTGGGAGAAATCATACATGTGACACTCAGTGCAAAAGACTGGAAAGTCCCCATCTCGCTGCTGGACTGCTGTCTGCATCTTCGCTTTAAGATTGTGTTTAGATATTTAAGTTCTTTACTTACTAAGATTTGCTAGGGATACTTATACTAATAAAACTATACCTAATACGTTTAATGGACTTTGTTCACCTGAACTTTAATTAATCTCAGGTCCTTAATATATGCTGATGAGAATAAACAGCTGCACCTGAGAGTGAATTTGGCACCTCTTTTCCTTTAAGAGGTTTAAGCACCTATAAAACTACGATTATTCCGGGGTTGGGTGGGTGCCGGGGAGGGAGGGAAAGAAGACTTATTAAAAGCTGGCTGCTGCACAGTACCCTGTCCTGTGCTTCTAAAGTAATCTGTGACCAATCTCCAAGAATAGTCCCAAAGCCCTTGCTTTGATAGAGGGAGTCTTGGGTTCTAAATTTAACCAGAAAGCTCTCTGCTGTGTTTTAAATTTAAACTGAAAGCTCTTGCTGCTACTAGGCCCTGACTGAGTATTAAATTTAAACAGATTACCCTTCTGAAACACAGTAAAGGAATCTGCTTAATATTTGGGGAGCTCAAACACCCACAGAGTGGCTCCTATATCTGTGGTTCAGTCTTCCTGTAGCTCTAGTGTCACTATTCCCACTTCTTCACATTGTGGCTTTGTCCCTGGCAGTGGGAGCCTGGCCTGCCAATCTAGGAAACCCAACAGTGAAAGGCAGAGAACTTGGAATGTACTCTCCCTGGTACTTCCCAGCCTTTCTTACCCTCCATCTTGGTTTTTGTCCATCTCATTCCAGTCTTCTACCTCCCCTATTGCAGGCCTATCCTCCGAGCTCCTTTCCCCCTCTCCTGCATTTCTTAACCATCCATCTCTCTCTTACTCCATTTCATCTAGATCTCTAATCTACTTCACTATCCAGCTTCCTCCCTCTATAGAGAACTGCAGCAGGCCTCAACAAGAAAGACAGGTGTTACCCCATTGCAGGAGGTAACCTTCAGTACAGTCTCCCTCCACCCAAGGCATCTTCTTAGATCCTCCTTTCACATCACCACCTCGTCTGTAGCCGACATCAGCAATGAAAAAGGTCAGGCCCTGTGCTAATCTCTCTATTATGGTAGAGGCGCCAACTGGATCACCCGTTAATGGGCTTTGCACTTCATACTGGCCCCTTCCAAATTTGGTACATAGGTCACTGCCAACATTGCCCCTATGCAGACATCTGGGCCAAAAGCACTTGTTACAGAGATAGGAGCTGGAGAAGGAAGCAGCCATAGACATACTATGCTTTTTATTGTTCCACCTGCTGTCTACTGTCTCTGCTTTAATTCTACAGTGTCCTCTCACCAGCTCCTTTCTCTCCTCTTCAGATCTTTCATGGCAGGCTGGTGGTTTCCTCTCTGCTGTTGTATGGCCAGGAAAACAGACAGCTTATGATTCTCCTGAATGAGGCGAGAGACTGGCTGTTTGGGACAAGAAACTATGGGATTTATTTGGCATGGTATGGCTGTGGGTACATAGAAATTGAAATCTTGAGAGAGGAAATAGTTCACAAAGCTGGTTGAGTTTGTGCATACCGTGGCCATACTGAACCTTGCTCCTAAGCCAGGATACATGAAGTGAGTTCTCAATCAATCAAAGTCAGCAGTAAATCTGAGAGACTGAGATCATACCCCACATACCCTGACTAAGGAGTGAGGTTAATGACTGTCATGGTATGTGCAGATCTAACCTATTCACAGACACTGCCCCCTTGAGAAATATTGGAAGGTAATGAGATTTCTTTATACTCTCTCTGAATTCATATCCTTTCAGCACCATGACATTTACAGGGACAGGTGACCAATCACTGTTAATGCTCCAGGGCACAACAGAAGCTGTTTGAAATGGAGCAGAGCTTCTGTACTTTACGGTTTCTAAGCTTCCAAAGGCACGCTTAGCTATGATTAACATGTACAATATGGTGTAAATAATGCACTCTGCTGAACCACAGGCCATGGAAGATGTGACTATTTATTGAGCAAGTAAGACATTAAGAACTTGTCAAACTGTCTATGAAGAGAGACGTGATCAGACAGCCACATGGAAAACTCCTGCTCCAAACTCGCACAGCAAGGAGGGATAAACACAAACCACTTGCCTGGCCTCTCATCAACTGAGTATTAAACCTCCAACATAAAGCTTTAATCGATCTTTAGCCTTCCTGCTGCTGCCTATCCAGAAGACAATTCATTAATGAGTAAAGCACTAACCTAGTGGTTAGAGCAGTGAGCCGAGAACCAGGAAAACCTCAGTCTGGCACGTGTGCTGACATGCTATCGAGGGCATAGTAGTATTATCCTGTGTGAAAGCTCTGCTCCGAATAATATTGCTGTTTATGTGACAGATATCATTCCAGCATATGTTTGTAACATGCTTCCAACACACTTCCCCTGCTCTTTTCTTCAAAGCATGAAGAAAGCAGGTGCTGTACGCTGAAGAAATAGGCATAAATTCCTCAGCAGCACTCACCGCAGACCTAGGAGCTAACTCTTAATGCCTCCTCGGCCTTCTGGTCTTTTGCGCACTTCTCTGCATCTGTGCTACACAGCTAATTGCTTCATGATCATCCATTTAAATGGATTTAAATGTGCCGTGCACTGCTATTAGTGCAGCCATTTGTGTATTTATTATGTTTGCAATAGATCCCTTCTTGCACGTTGTACATACGTTGGCACAGAAAATTGTACGCAAACATTGTGCTATCATCTGCGCTTACGGAGTACGCTTTGCTGCATCGAGCTGTTAGATAATAAGCCTTCCAGGGACAGGGAAATATCTACTGTGCCTGAATATAACTTGTCTTGAACTACTAGTGAGCTAAATTCCACCCCTCCCTCCCAAAAAAGAAAACTCCTGAAAACCAGATCTGTTAGGTGTGTTTCCTGGACAGGGATGGGAACCACTGGTTTTGAAGAAAAATGGGAAATATCAGGACAAAATTATTTCAGATGCTACCGAACAGCCAGAGTATGGCTCATGGACTTCTTTCCAACCCTCTGCATATGCACGCGGGTGTGTATGTGTGTGTACACATGCTCACAAGTCTATGTATCTGCATTGTATGTGTGTGTATGAGCTATTGTGTGCTTTTTGTGTATGCCTATGCACTAGGGTTGCCGACTTTTCAGCCAGTGCACCTAGCAACAAGGGCTTTTTTTCAGCCAGTACATGTCGCTATATGGTACCAGCAGCTTTTTCTTACTGTCTGCCCATCATCTCCCCTTCCCTTCCCTATGCCCTGTGCTGTCTCTTGTCCTGTCCCCTCAATGAAGCTGATAGTAGCAGAAGTGCACTGCTTACAGTTAAGTGCCTTTTCTCTTTCTGATGTGGAGCCAAGTCTCATGGCAGGAGCTGTGAGATCTCGCAGATCTTATCGCAAGAATTGGCTTGGTGGTGGGAAGAAAGAAGATGCTTTTACTGTAAGCATTTCAACCACCTGCTTCATCGAGAGGACAGGATTGCAGATAGCGTGACAACACTAATCAAAGTAAGTAGTGTTTGCCGTGCTGACCTTCGGGATGGGGGTGTAGGGGAAGGAAGTGAAGGGAGATGCTGGACACGATGGCGAGTAGGGTATGGAAAGAGAGGTGCTAGAGTCAGACCATGTGGGGCAGAGAAGGGGAGAGAGCAGGACAAGCTAGATTTCTGGTAAACTATGCCATTTGCTAGTAGTTCACAAGTCTAATCAACAGATAAAAACTGTTTGTGCAAAACCCTTTAGACTGTGCAGCCCTTGATGTTTATGAACCAAGTTACATCTATAAACAAGAGGGGAAAGCATGCAGAGCATTGCTCAAGGAATTCTTTCCAACCCCTCTGTGTGTGTATGTGCACACCCTTCTGAATCTGCATTTCTTCTCTGTGTGTGTATGTATCTAGTGTATGTGTTCTGTCTGCATGTATGTGTGCATATTTTATTTATTTATTTATTTATTTAGCTGCAGTATCTCTATTTTGTATGTTTATCTGTTTGTGTGTGTGGATTTTGTGGGCTAGTATGTGTGTCTGCATGTCGGTCTGTACATGCTTGCATATATGTGTCTGTGCATGCGTGTGTGTATTTATATCTGTATTCTTTCTCTGTGTGGCTGTGATTGGAAAAGAAGATGAGAGGGAAAGGCTGCTTAACAGGTGCAATTCTGCAATCACTCTGTTGCTGTGAATATATGCTGCAGCTGTTTGAACATTTTTTTCCTATGGAAATTCATTGAGGCAGTTTGTTGTGGAGGATTCATTTCTCAATTGAAGACAATAAAAACGGAAGATCATGAAATACAAAGGTTTAAAAATATTTTATTAAACTTTTCTGTTGTAAATGAACAGGTGTGAGGGCGGATGCTGGTGGAATCTGTCCTTGTGAGTGTGTTTGTACCCTATCGTGTAGGAAAGGCTGGACACAAGAAGAAAAGTAGTTCTGTTTCTGTGTCTTCGGTGTTGTGCTAGAGTCTGTTTTCTTGGGTTTTCTCTGCACACTTGGTGATAGGCTCTACCCATGTTCCATGTTGCATCTATGTGACTGAGATGAGTTGTTCTGCTGACATGCAGTTCATGTGCAGAGAATGACGTTTCTTCTGTTTTCCCAAAAAGAACCGAGTTTGTGTTCGAGGGACTGCTGTGATGTTTGCACAGCTGCCACTTCATGTGATCTGTGGCTGATTGCAAGGGGTGTGGCTACTATGGGGGGCAGAACCATAGTCATGCCGCCCCTGTATGTGAGCCCTGGGATCCTTTTTCCTAGAAAATAAAGCACCAATAGCAGTTGTTAAGAAAACAATATTCTTCAACCAGTAGCTTTCACATGAGAATTAATGATAAAATGAAATGTAGGTCAGAATCATTTCAGGGATAGGGAATAATTTACAATCCCGTGTGTGTGTATCAGTGCTGTTAGTATGATGTACCTGTAGGGTAGCTGAGGGAGATAGTTTTGATGGGTGGGGGGAGTTGTAGGAGGCTAGTTTTGGAAAGTGAGCAAAGCTGCTGTGGATAATTTCTAGGGGTAGGGCAGTTTTTGGGATGATGGGGCATTTGCTGGGGGTAGTGTTTGGGAGTGGGGCAGTTTGCAGAGTGCTGGGGCAGTTCCAGAGGGATGGATTTTGGGAGTTGGAGTAGTTTGTTGGTTGGTAGGACAGTTGCATGGTGGGGGTTCTTGCATGGAGAAATTGTGGGAGAGTAGATTTTGGGGGTGGGTCAGACTGTGGGGTGGAAGTGCAGTTGCTAGAGGTACATATTGGGGTGGGGCAGTTTGTGGAGGGTTAGCTTTTGTGGTGGGGAAATCTGTACAGTGAAGAGCCCGTAGGAGGCAGTGGGGTAAATATGGAGGGTTGGTTTTGGAGGTAGTACAGTGCATCATGGTTGGGCAGATGTTGGGGTTAGTTTTGAGGGTGGGGTTGGGAGAGTAGAGAACAAGAAGAGGGCATTTGAAAGGAGCAATTCCCTAACAGCTATGTTTCATTGTATGTAAGTGTCTATGTTGCAGAAACTGGAACTCCTCCTCCCATAGAAATGGGCCATTTTGGGGGTGGGGGTGGGGTGCTATTGGTCTGGAACCAATTTAGCCTTTAATCTCAATGTATCTTTTCACCAGTCTTTCCACGTGCTAGGTTTCATCCCATTTCATGAAATTTTCAGTTATTTTGTTGCCATCCAGACAGATGGACAGACATTTCTTGGCCCCTTTTGTATTATTCTTTCCAACTTCCATTGGTTGGAAATAGTAATAGAACTGTAATAAACTGCTGCTTTTAGTAAAAGTGACTGGTATTAGGGATGGCAAACCTACTCCCCTAACGTCTGTATAGTGCCTAGATACCCTGTTCCGGGAGGGAGATTTTAGACCAGTCCTGAATGTCCAGTAATCCCCATCCTAATGCATTATGCGATTTGCAGCACTGATTTCACTGGATAGAATCAAATACTACAAGTACCATACTGCTCTGGGATCTACGTTCAAAACCAAGTCTGGCCCAAAAGTCGCCCTCCTGGAACAGGGTAATTTGGCAGCTCTGGGGCTCTGCTGTGCTCCTGCTTTCTCTCCCCAGGTAGCTGCCTGAACAGATCAGAGAGCAGTTCATATTTGAAGAGATCAAAGATAAATCCAGAATTACTCATTAATCAGGGTCCTGCTTGACTCAGTGGCTCTTAATACACCACCACCAACAACAACAGCCTTGAAAGGCAGGACACTGATGCAGAGTACCTTCATTTCAGCCCCCACTCCTCAGCTTGTGAAAAGGACAGGCGTGCTAGGATGTGCTTAGCAGCAAAAACGAATGCGGTATTAATGGTATTGGTTCGATGATATTGCTGTTCAGTGCTCTAATTATTACTTACTTAGTGCTAATAGTCCTTTTATCTGCTACAGGAGGACAAATGGCAGATCAATTTTTTTCAAGTTAATTAACTTCTTGCATTGTCTTTCCAATGCAAGTGGGGAGGGATTAGATAAGGTGCTCGCAATAGCTGAGAGTACCTGGTGGAGCCATGGCTGATAAGGCCTTGTATTTTTCCTCTGAAAGGTGATTGAGAAGACAAAGGAAGGGCGGAGCTTCTAGGAGACCGCTGCCCAAATGGGACCTGTGCTGAGGGCAGCTCTTACCAGATGTAGGAAGCCTGGTGGCACTACTAATGAGGCAGGGATGGCTTTGCTAGACTTTGTCTGCTGTGATAGAGCAGGGGAGAATGGCCAGTAAAATAATCACCAATCTCCTCCTTCTCCATACACACACACACATTCCTGGTTGAGCTGAACTCTATAGCAGGGACAGACTCTGCCGATGGAAATAGCCTGCAGCTTTAAAAGAATCAGTGGTAACTCTGCGGATCACCTTTCATAAATGTTTAAGGTCAAGAAGGAATTGATGGGTTTCATTACTACTAAACAATATTCAGGCTGTGTCTGTTGCTAGATGTGTTGGGAAAAACATAGCAACGGAGTCCTTAAATTTTATTGTCTTGACCGGTTGCTCCAAC
Source organism: Ichthyophis bannanicus (assembly GCA_033557465.1). Taxonomy (NCBI): domain Eukaryota; kingdom Metazoa; phylum Chordata; class Amphibia; order Gymnophiona; family Ichthyophiidae; genus Ichthyophis; species Ichthyophis bannanicus. The sequence goes on from CM066044.1 coordinate 255,619,261, forward strand.
AGACAATACAAAGAGAAAAATAAATACATTAACATCTGGAGGAAAAACATAAGGGAAATGATTTCGCTATTCACCTGGTAAACTATGGACCTTGATATTAAATTTAGGCTCTTATCTCAGGCTCCTAAAATTACAGCATACCCTATTTTCGGCTAAACTTATGAGTCTAAGTTTTCAGCTGAAAATTCATCCTAATTTAGGAGTATAAAAGTTATAACTCTCAAAGTTAGGGCCCAATATTCACAGGATTTATGCTGTTATGTGTACATGTATTGGACCCATGATAGCAGACATATTCTATCTATCTGGAAACAGCTGATCTTAAATCAGCACACTGCTTTAATACACTGACTTGGCCAGTGCTAATAGCAAAAAATAAGTTGCCCAACGTGATCAGCAAACCCGTATTTGCAGGACAGCTGGATTCTCTGCAGGTTGCACTCCCAGAAGAATTATCCAGAGATGAGGATAGGTGAAACTTTGAGAGCACACAATCTCCTCCATCAGATGGCAAGTTCTTGCTACCCGCAAAACATCCAAGTTTCTCAGGAAATGGATATTGGACCTCCCACTACAGAATGATAGATAATATATCTCTCATTTAGTTCACTCTCCCGTGTCTTCTCCAATAGCATTTAAAAAAAATAGTTTTCTCCCTTTTTTTTGCTGTGGCCTGTGACAAAGGCACTTGCTTCCTATCGGGTCGATGTAGAAGGATGTTATGGGATTGCTAGTCAGTGCAAAGAGGACTATTGCCAGCTGGCTCCATTATTTTTCTGACAGGTTGATCCTGTCCAGATTATATTTTATTGTATGAATGGAAAGATAGTCCTGATTTCCCAGAGAAATGCAGGCCTAAAATTCTCTGCAGGCAGTAGAGGTATAATCAGGCTGGATCAGCCTATAAGAGAAAAATGGAGTCGACAATGGCTTTGAGGTGGGACGTTGCAAAACCAGGACAGACAGGTCCTCTGTTCTATGCTGCAGCAATATTATTGGTAAAAAAAAAATGGGAAGTGGATGTGGCAACCAATTGAACCATTGTGTTGGCAGATAATCTTCTGTACTTCTTAATAACTGAATTACCATTGCCTTTTAGGATGCACAGGGGTTTGCCACCAAGCTCCATGTTATAAGAAGCAAACTGAGCCAGTCCTGGTTTTATTCCGTTGCATCCATAGATTTGCAGTTATTCTCTTTTGTAATATCAGCCATAGCTGCATGCCAATCAATGCGGTAATCAGGAATGGCTCAGCCTGTTTCATAATGGCTCTGTACACACACTGGGTAATTTCATTTTTGTGTATATGTGACAATATCCGTGCATAAGATGGCTTTTATAAAAGGACACAACGTCTGGGCCTGGAATGCAGCTGCAATTTGTTCAGGATTTATGCTAGTTTTTTATGAAGACAAGTAAGCACCTGCCTGTCTTTATAAAACAGGCTTGAAATAAGTACCTTAACTAGGCAGCCTGTTGTAAAATTATCTTCACAATGGCCATCAAGGGAAATCAGACCTAGGAAGACTCCATCACTGAGCAGAAGTCTTCTATTTTGGAAGAATAAGTTGGGTGGGTTTCCTACTCTCCACTGTAAGAGCAGGAAGCTGCCCCCCCCCCCCAGTACAGGAGACAAAGCAAAGGAGCATTGGGAGCCTGGCGCAACGCAACCCATCGCTCAGTTTCTTTCTCTGCAAGCACCATGATGAGTAACTTCAAATCTCCAACACTTGCTGCCGTGGATCTTGCAAGATCAGCAGCAGGAAGAGTTGGCCCATACGATTTAAAGTCATCTCAAGAAGCACCTCTCACTGTACCTTCAGCAAAGGAAATCACATGTTGTGACAGCTGCTAGTGAGTGTTCTCAAGAGTAACTCCCCACACTCTGCAACTCACTCCCAAAGGGGTTATGTCTACATCTGCTTCAGGAAGCACGTGAAAGCCTGGATCTTCTCCCAAGCCTTTAATGGCTGTGGTGACGGACTTTCCATGTACTCATACTCCTTCAGGACTAGCTCTGCTGCACACCCTGAAACTGAGACCAGAACTACATATATACAGTAGTAAATGACGGCAGATAGAGACCAGCATTGCCCTTCCACTCTGCCCAGGAAGTTGCTTTTACTTTAAGTTGTGACTGCCACTTTGCGCCTGTGCCTTTTTTTGCTGTGTAAAAGTCATTTGTTTTGCTTTCAGCAGGACTTAAATTACTTTTTTATGCTTTAAAAAAAGGTACAGAGTAGGGCTAAGCTTATTTATCTTTATATAGAATTGTGGCCCTCTCTCTGTGGAAGCCAGGGTGTTACGGTGGACTCAGACGCCTACAGATGTTACCGTTGTAGCTGACGGGCCAAGGGATGCCTCGGAATCTGAAGTCTTCACAGAAATTCACTAACCTCGTCCTGTCTTTCCTCACAATTAATAGAAGGATTAACAGGACGAAAAATGTAAATTCTAACTTGAAAATGATAATATACCCAGACCAAGGTGATGTTACAATTTTAGCCTCAGAAATATATACAATAAATATAGCCGAATACCTTTCTCAGTATAATTGGAATAACATTTATTTTAAATACGATAAATAAAAAAAAATCATAAATGTCTGTCTGTATGTGTGGACAACAATATAATATTCCCAAAGTGGGGTTTACTCCACACTCCTTATTCTCCTTATTTACAATCTTAACAATACAATTTTTCACACGAGAATCTTTTGAGTTACAACTTCACCAGTTTACAACTCAGATTTCATGTTCTTCACCCTTCTTTGGTTTCTACAAATTTCATCAAAAGGGTTTTTCTCCAAGCTTATTTCTTGTTTGAAGGAATTTCCTTTTTAACCAGGAAAATCTCCTTCACCCCAGACTAAATTCAAAGAAATTTATATTTAAGAAACTTTTGTATTTGGTTCATATGACGCCCGTAGTGTTTTCTTCAGGATCTTCAGCATTGCTGATGGTAGTGGGCAGCTGCAACTCTTCTGTCTGGATCGCCGCTGAACCTACTACCTAGCGTTAAACATCAATAAGGTAAAACCCTGAATACTGTAGGAGCTCACAGTCTGACAGGATAAGTAAGGCTTTCTGGACTGTGCTACTGTCCCTTTCTAACAATAACAAATGTTAATTAAAGGACCCCATCTAAACCCTGTTAGCTAAACCTCCTTCGCTACCTATTAATCCTTTAAAACATTAGTGAATACTCTTAGGAATGTCTCTCTTTTCTCAGAATGATGCAAAGAACTCTCAGCTTGGAGACTGAAGGCTTCAGTCCGTCACTTTCAAAAAGTCTATTCCACTAAAGCGATGACCTCTGACGGGATCTCGCATCCTACTTATACTGTATCCAAACAGTGCAACCCGTTTCCTTGCGCAATATGCAGACTTCCTGGTTTTTTCCTCTCTCAAGGTACAGAGATGTTTTTTAATGTAAAACACTTCAAACATAAGACTGTGGCAGCCAGTTTTCTATTGCAGACAGCATTTAAAGGTTTCCAGGAGTATTATATGAGGATATCACTCCTGCTTGTCTTCATTAGCAATCAGTCTCTCTTAAATCCCACCAGAATTTCTTATCGGTAACTATAGATTCCTTCTGATATCATTCAGGAATCTCAGATTCTCAAACCCTGAATTCAAAATAAATGTCTAACCTGTTCCACAAATGAGTACCAGGCTTTCTTATTCTTCTCCCTATTAAATCAGAGAGAATTAAAGTTCTTTTTGCCAGAACTTCAGTATAAACCAATTTTACTCTGACTATTCTTCACCGAAATTTCCCTTATTAATCCCAGTCTCTGACAAATTATCTTCTCCTAAACAACACAAAAATAAAACCCTCATTTCAGTTCCTCTTAAACATACAGCTCCTGTTCTCATCAATCCCAGCCCCCAACTGCCAAAGTCAAGTACAGACACTTGCATTGCGATCAGCAGCTTCAGTGTCCTTCCTCTCGCACAACTTCAAAAAGTTCCCTAATAAGCATCTTCCTTGAACCTTAAACACTTACAATTGTGGCTCAATACAGGGCTTTCCATAAAAGATGGACCACCTCAACTTTTTCTAAAGCATTCCCTTAAGGTTTTATCAATATTTTTTTACTTTTGAATACCTCACAGACATCATCTTTACTTACAGTTGTGGGTTTAAAAATAGATCCCAACACTTCTCTGCCACTTTACAATGTGGTCTTTGGAACCCGGAACTAGTTTTCTATATAAACACATATTTTATCACTTCAGTAAGTTTATATTAGGTTCAAATTATAGAATTAATCTTCCCTAAATATAACTAAAGTTCCTATTTTGTTTTTTTTTTCTCAGGGGCACAAATCCCTCCTCCCCCCCCCCCCCCACCTCAGGGAAACTTAAGCTTTTTCTAGCTACCCAAATCATTTTTTTTTTTAAAACAAAACAGAACACATTTTTGTGGAGTACACATCCCCTGCAACTGAATTCTGGTCTTGAAATTTTTGAAAGCTTATCTTTAAAAATCATTAAAAATTGTTTATTTTCTGTATGGGCAGACACCATTTTGAAGCTTCTGAGCCTCATTTGCATATGGCCTACACAGTTTTCAAACAGATCTGAAGCCTCTAGCTTGATTTACTTCTGATTTTTTAAAATTAAGGGTTAATTAGCCTACAAACCAAAATCAAGGCTTCATTAGCCTCTTCCCCACCTGGGAAGCACATTTTTAAATTTTATTTATTTTAACCTTGGTCCCATTTTAGAGCTTCAATTCCTTTTTTTAACTGGCCAATTGGCTCACTTTCTTCAATCGGGACTTCAGGTCCCTCCTGAGAAACCCTCCTTGCCCTTTTTACAAATTCCGGGCCCTTCTAAGGCCTACTAGGCCCAAATCCAAGGCCCCCTGCCTCGATTAATTACATTTTGCCTCTATGGCCACCATAAGGAAGGCTCTGTGCCTATGAACTGCCTCCCTATTCCAGTGGGCCAATCACAGCCCTCTTAACACTATCAGGACACCCACTTCAGATCGGTCCTGCTCCAGGCCCAAAAGAACCTCTAAGGCCCTCTTCCTTTACTTTAAACTGGGCCCTCTATGCACCTCTGCCTCCGGGACCTCCATCCTGGAATCGGGCTCTCCACAGCCCTTTTTATGCCTCCAGACCTCCTTCAATTTTGGCCTTCCATGGACCTTTCTCTGCCTCCAGGGACCCCCCTCCTCCCCTATTTCCCTCCTGCATCAGGGACAAGAACGGCAAAGGCTGCCACCCTCTCTGATCGCAGGAGGGAAACTGCAGTCTCTGCCTTCTTCATCGGGGACAGCTGCATAAAGCCGCGGCTCTCCTCAATGCCCCAGACTTCCCCAGCAAGCAGTCAGAGCAGCCGTGTAAAGCAGCGGCCACACTGACTACCCGCTGACATACCTCCCCTCACTCCTGGAGTCAGCTGCGCACACGTAGCTGCCCCGGCTCCTGCTCTCTGCCTCTCCACTGCCACGCAACAGTCCCCACAGTCCCGATTCAGCTTTTTAATTTTAAACCCTGCTGCCTTCTGCAACAGGCCGCTGAGCAGCTCCGACATAAAAATAAATTGTATCAGCCATTCCTTTGCCCAGAGGAACTTGAGACACCCAGGAGCACCAGAGAGCACTCAGGGGACATTCAGAGCCCTCCTGGACAGGTAAAAGTTTATTTTTTCACTCTGGTTACATAATTTACACTCATTGTTTTTACCCATTTATGTTTATCCCTATGCCTTTGTCTTTCCCATCTTGTCTGTCTATATGCCCCAACTGCACCTCTGCCTTCTTCCTATAAAGATGTTCCATTGTACAATGCTAACATTGTGAATATTCTGTCTATGTTATATGAATATTCTACTGTGCTGCCTTTTATGGTGCATCATTTATACTGTGCTGACATTGTAAGTATTCTATCTGTTATTTGAATGTTCTACTGTGCTGTCTATTAAGATACAGTATATCATTTGTATTCTGCTGCTGTATCATATTTCTGTTATTTGAATGTTCTACAGTACCATTTTAAGGTGTATAATTATTGAAGCATCATATTTTTACTATTTATTTTGCCTATCTTCAAGTTTATCTCATTGTACTGTCTATTATGCTGACATGGGGTCATTTTGTTATTATCATGCTGCTGCTAGAATGTAGGTTGTCTATGTCAGGGGAGATCTGTTGTATACTACCTTGGATAAATCTCTTCATAAAGGCGCTTAAGAAATCCTAATAAATAAATACATAAATAAATCATAGTTACTCACCTGTAACAGGTGATCTCCGGGAACAGCAGGAATTTAGTCTTCACATATGGGTAACGTCAGTACCAACGGAGCCCGCAACGGAATGCTCCCCAGCATCCAATAGGAAAGCCTTTGGGAGCACTCCATTGCATCTTGGCGTTCTCCTTGACATTACTCTTTCATTCAATGATCATATTTCCCAAGTTCCTCGGTGCTCCTTCTCTCTCCGGCGTATTCACGCCATCAGACCATTTCTCTCCCCTCAGGCTTTGATCACTCTCCTTCTCTCATTGGTCATCACTAGACTTGATTTCTGTAATTCCATATTCGCCAGTATTCCTCAATATCAGCGTTGCCGATTACAGTTAATACAAAACACTGCAGCCTGGATGGCATCTCATGCCTCTTCCTGGGATCATATCACTCCAATCCTACAACACCTCCATTGGCTGCCAATAAATTTCCGAATACAATTCAAGATCCTCACTTTGGTACACAATGCCATTTACTCACAGAGACCTCAGTATTTAGTTGACTTACTAAAATTCCATACACCCATTCGTAGTCTCCGCTCTGTCCACATTAACCGTCTCTATCTCCCCTCCCCCTCACAAGCTCACCGTCAATCAACCAGACAATCAGCTTTCTTTTACCTTGGCCCCTCCCTGTGGAATTCCCTGCCCACCGCCCTTCGACTAGAAGAGTCTTACCCCCAGTTTCGGTCCCTCCTGAAAACTCACCTCTTCTCCTCTGCCTTTAACCTTCCCCCCTGATTTCTCGATTCCCCACTCCCTACCTCTACTGAATTTTTTTTGTCTATTTTCCTCTTTCCTCTCTCACTTTTCTTTATATTGAATTGTAATTTCCTTTCCCTTTCTGATTTATTTTTTATTTGTATTGTAAACCACCCCGATGTAATGGGGGGCGGTATATCAAAAGTTTTAATAAACATAAACCTGCGTGACTGCCTTCCTAGCTCCCTCTCCCCAGTTTTAATAGCTGAGAAAGGAAAGTAAATGAAACCCTTCAACTCCTAGGGAAGGAGGGTGGGTTGTGAAGACTAAATTCCTGCTGTTCCCAGAGATCATCTGTTACAGGTAAGTAACTATGCTATCTCCAGGAACAAGCAGAAATGTAGTCTTCACATATGGGACTCCCTAGCTCCAAGATGCCAGATGAAGTGACCTCAGAATTGGTAGAGATTGCCTCAGACTAGGCTCGAGAGGGCATAGATCCTACTTGGATTTCTGGTATCATCAAGGTCCAGGACAGAGGGTAGGAGTTGCATCTAAATCTGAAACAGGTGCTGGAGTACAGCTTGACCAAACATGACATCCTGTCAGGAGTCCTTGTCCAGAGAATAATGGACAGCAAAGGTATGGACGGAAGATCAAGTTGCTGCCTTGCAAATTTTGTCAATGGTTACCAAGGGTAGGTTTACCATTGATGTGACCATCCGCTATTCACCTGGAGAGTGTACGTTTGGCTACAGATAGACCCAGGTGATAGGAGATAAACAATTGCAAGGCTTTATGATGACCTTGAGTGCTTTGGAGATAAAAAGTCAATGCCCGCTTGCAGTCAAGAGTGTGCAGAGTTGCTTCCGCTCGAGATGCCTGGGGTCTAGAAAAGAAGACTGGAAGGTAAATTGACTGGTTTAGATGAAAAGGAGACACCACCTTCGGCATAAAGTATGGGTGAGTCTGAAGGATGTCCTTGTCATGGTGGAACCGGGTATGGGGGGGGGGGGTCCACCACCAGAACCTGAAGCTCACTAATGCATCTAGCTGAAGTGAGGGCAATGAGGAAGAGTGCCTTCCAAGAAAGGAACTTCAGGGAGATTGTGGCCAGTGATTCAAAGAATGATTTGAGAAACTGTGCTAGAATAATGTTGAGGTCCCAAGCCACCAGACGTGGCTTGATGGGCGGCTTGGACAGCAAGAGACCTCTCATGAAATGCATTACTAGCGGATGTGAGGAGATGGGCTGTCCATCTAGTAGGTGGTGAGAGGCCACAATGGCACTGAGATGGACTCTCACCGAGTTGATCTTTAGACCTGTTGAGGACAGGTGGAGAAGATACTGGAGCGGAAAAAGGATTATGATCTTTCTGGGAATACCAGATGGAGTATCTACGCCACCTGAAAGCATATGAACGTCTTGTGGAGGGTTTTCTGGAAGCGAATATTTCCTTAACCTTTAGTGGAAAGTCAATGCCCTGCAATGCTATGCTCTCAGCAGCCAAGCTGTGAGGTGGAGAGGCTGTGGATTGGGATGGAGCAGTGAGCCATTGTCCTGGGAGAGGAGATCGGGTGCACATCCCAATCGGACAGGCTGAGTTTGAGGATTGTGATCTTTCTGGGAACAGCAAATGGAGTATCTACGCCACTTGAAAGCATATGAATGTCTGGTGGAGAGCTTTCTGGAAGCAAATATTTCCTTAACCTCTTGTGGAAGGTCAATGCCCTGCAATGCTATGCTCTCAGCAGCCAAGCTGTGAAGTAGAGAGACTGTGGATTGGGATGGAGCAATGAGCCATTGTCCTGGGAGAGGAGATTGGGTGCAGATCCCATTCAGACAGGCTGAGTTTGAGTCAGACATAGTAGCAGATGAAATCACGGTTGGCACAGCCAGTGAGGGGCTATGAGAATCATGGAGCTGTTATCAGACTGAAGCTTGAAAAGCATCTTGGGAATGAGGGGTATGGGAGGGAAAGCATAGAGCAGACCCTGAACCCAGTGTAGGTGAAAGGCATCCACCTGTTGGTTGCTGGATGTTGGAGTCCTTTGCAGAAGTGAGGAAGCTTGGCATGCTAGGAGTAGCAAACAGATCTTTGTCTGGAGTTTCCCAGGTCTGGAAGATGTAGGATGCTTTGTCCGGATGGAAAGACCATTCTTGGGGAAGGATGTGACTCAGCTTGTCTGCCAAGACATTGAACCCCCCTGGGAGATACACAGCTCAGAGGTCTATTTGATGAAAGATGGCAAAGAACCACAGGTGAAGAGTTTCCTCACAAGGGGCCATGATCCTGTTCCTCCCTGTTTGTTCACATAGAACATGACTACATGATTGTCTGTTCTGACTAGAACTTGTGCCCTGAGATGGTGTTGAAACACTCAGAGGGCATTTGAAATTTTATTTTATTTATTTATTTAACAGTATTTCTAAACCGCCTTATCTTAATAATCAAGGTGGTATCACAGCAAGCAATCAGGTAAAGTGTGTGTGTTATACATGCAGTGAGGGTGAAACTTAGAAGTGTGAGGGCTGTGTTGAGTGCTTGATTCGTTTGAGCTATGTACAAGGTGGGCTATTTACAGTGGTGCTAAAAACACATTTTATATACATACAGTGATTAGGAGGATTGGAGTGCTGTTATACATTCTCTTAGGTTATGTGATGTGACCATAGTGCTCTATGAACAGCATGGTTTTCAGCTGTTTTCTGAAGTCTTTGAGGTCTGGATTTGCCCTTAGATCATCCGGTAGATTGTTCCATATTGTTGGAGCAGCCATGGAGAGAGCTCTGTCTGTTGTGTCCTTGCGTGTGTGCTTGTATTCATTTGGGGTACTGACTCGGTTGCGTGTTTGACTTCTTCTAGGACGTGCGCTGGTTTCTGGTTGTATGAGTGTGTGGAGGCTGTTGGCTGATGTGTGCTGATTTATCTTAAATAGGTTTATGATAGTCTTGTATCTGATGCGAGCACTGATTGGGAGCCAGTGTAAGTCCTTTAATGTAGGTGTGATGTGCTCCTGCCTTGCGGCTCCGGATATGATTCGAGCTGCAGTGTTTTGTGCCAGCTGGAGTGGTTTGAGAGCTTGTTTCGGTAGTCCAAGGTATATCGGATTGCAGAAGTCCAGTATTGGGGTTATCAGTGCTTGACAGACGGTACGGAAGTGTTCTGGGGCGAGGAGTGGTTTCAGTCTCCTGATGATTCGCATCCTGTAGTAGGCTTTTTGGATTGTTTTGTCTATGTGTGGTTTGAGGTTGAGTTTTACTGTCCAGAGTAACCCCAAGGTATCTCACCTCTGATCTTATCGGTATCGTGGTGCTTTGTATCTTTATGTTTGGTGGGTGTATGAAGCTTTGGTTCCGAGTGATGATTAAAGCTTCGGTCTTGTTGTAGTTTATTGCGAGGTTGTTGTTTTGGCACCACTTCGTCATTTGGGTAAGGCAGTCTGTTATCTTAGAGAAGTCCGGGTTGTCGATTGATATCGGGGAGTATACCATGATGTCGTCTGCGTATATTGTGTATTGGATGTTGTTCTCTTTCATAATGTTGCATATTGGTTGGATGTAGATGTTAAAAAGGAGTGCTGAGAGTGCGGATCCTTGCGGTACTCCTTGTTGGACATTTATGGGTCGGGAGGTGTCATGTCCCACCTTGACCTGTAGCTGTCTTTCGGTTAGGTATGAGTGGAACCATTTCAAAGTGGTACCGTGTATACCAGTGATCTTTAGTCTCTCCAGGAGCGTATTGTGGTCAACTGTGTCGAAAGCTGAGGAGATGTCGATGAAGATCATTATTATTCCATTCCTGGTGTTGTCAATTATTCTTATGATGTTGTCGAAGAGGTATATCAGTAGAGTTTCGACTCCATGGTTGGGACGAAATCCGTGTTGGTTGTCGTCGAGAGTTCCGTGTTCGTCAATGTGTTCCTGAAGTTGTAGTTGAACCGTCAATGTGTTGAACCGTCAATGTAGTTGAACCGTCAATGTGTTCCTGAAGTTGTAGTTGAAATGGCACGAAGTTCCAACAGATCTATTTTGAGGTGTGACTCGTGTGTTGTCCAGAACCCCTGTGTAGACAGGTTGCCCAGGTGTGCTCCCCAACACAACTTGGAGGCATCTGTATATTGTGTATTGGATGTTGTTCTCTTTCATAATGTAAATATATATGTAAATATATATGTAATATAATATATATATATAAATATATATGTAAATATATATATAAATATATATGTAAATATATATGTAAATATAATGTAAATATATATGTAAATAGTTCAAAATATGTAAATAGTTAAATTGTTATTTAACAAATTTACCATATTTAGTCCAATCATGTTTAATGTATTTAGCAAAATTGTACCTAGTTAATTAATGTTTCATGTATTTAGCAAAATTGTACCTAGTTAATTAATGTTTCATGTAAAACAGACCTGTTAATCTGTTCATTCCTTGTTCACTGTAAACCGCACCTGATCTGTGGAAGGTAGCGGTATATAAGCAACTGTTAAATAAATAAATAAATAAATAAATCTGTTGTCAGGGTGCATTGAAATGGAGGCATCTGAAAAGGTGACCCTAAGAGCAGATTTTCTGGAGAACACCACCACTGATGGGATGCTGATAGAGAGGCAGTGGTTTTGATCCTGTCCCTTAGACAGCCTGAGGCGTGCCTCCATTGGGTGGCAAGAATCTATTCGGTTGTGCGCATATGTAAGCAGGCATAGGGAATGACATGTACTGCAGAGGCCATGTGTCCCAGGAGCTGCAGCATTTCACGGGCAGACAGATGGTCCCATTGGAGCATCTGGGATGCTAGTTCGATTAGATGGGCACAGAGAAGCTGAGGCAGGAACACCCTGGACTGTTAAATGTTCAGCAGAGCTCCAATGAACTCTAGTTTTGAGTTGGAGTGAGCTGGGAGTTTGGGAAGTTTATCACAAATCCCAAGTGTTATACTACTGTGATAGTATGATGCAAGGAAAGCAGCACCTCTTGGGAGGTGTCAGCTTTTATTAGCCAGTCGTCTAAGTAAGGGAAGATGAATATCCCCAGAGATCTTAGATATGCGGCCCTGACCACCATGCACTTTGTGAAGACTCTTGGGGCAGAGGCGAGTCCTTAGGGAAGGACTCTGTATTGATAATGTTTTCCTTGAAAGGTGAAGTGTAGATATTTCTATGTTCTGAATGGATGAGGATATGTGTATACCCTTCTTTTAGATCTAGAAAACAGAGCCAGTCCCGAGAGAGATCATCTTGAACTTTTCATGGACTAGAAACTTGTTGAGGTTTCTAAGATCCAGAATGGGCCTGTACCCTCTGGTTTTCTTTGGAATAAGAAAGTAAGGAGCAGGACCGTACCTAGCTCTGTGCGAGCGGTGCGGCCGCACAGGATGCAAAGGCTTAAGGCATAGGTGTCAAACTCTGGCCCGCGGGCCAAATTTGGCCCGTAGTGTAATTATATTTGGCCCGCGAGGCTATACCAAATGACTACTAGAGCTAGCCCGCCGGTATTATACAGCGCATTCATTCATCGCTAATACTACAAATCCCATAATGCCTTGCTGTTGTTTTGGCGCATCAATCAGGACAGGTCCCAGAAACGCCCTCTCCTGTGTGACAGAAGTCATAGCGATCTCAAGCTACAACTGTCACTGTGGAACCCCTTCCCAAAAATGGCAAAAAGAAAGGCAGACAACAGGAACTTTCTGGACAGGTGGGAGACAGAATATTTGTTTACATATGTAAAAGACAGACCTGTTTGTCTGATTTGTGGAGTCAACGTGGCTATAACTAAGGAGTATAACATTCGACGACACTATGAAACAAAACACCATGACAAGTACAAGGACCTGGACATGACTCAAAGGAGCCAGAAAGTGGAGGAGATGAAAAGAAGTTTGGTTTCACAACAGAATATGTTCAAAAAAGCCACATCACAAAGTGAGGCTGCTGTAAAGGCTAGTTATATTGTGGCAGCAGAGATCGCAAAATCAGCCCGGCCCTTTAATGAGGGAGAGTTTGTGAAAAAGTGCATGTTGAAAGTTTGTGACATCGTGTGCCCAGAGAAAAAGCAAGCCTTTTCAAACGTGAGCCTGAGCAGAAACACAGTAGCTGATCGCACATGTGATCTTGCCACCAATCTGTATGACCAGCTTTTGGAAAAGGGAAAAGATTTCGTTGCATTCTCCCTTGCTGTGGATGAGAGCAGCGACGCATCTGATACTGCTCAGCTGTCAGTCTTCATCCGTGGAGTGGACTCAAATATGTGTGTTACGGAGGAGCTATTGGGATTCAAATCAATGCATGGCACAACCACAGGAAAGGAAATTTTTGAGGAGGTTTCCAAATGCGTAACTGAAATAAAGCTGCCGTGGGATAAACTCGTGGGATTAACGACAGATGGTGCGCCAGCGATGTGCGGTAAAACAAGTGGACTGGTGGGCAGGGTCCGGGAGAAGATGCAGGAAGAGAACTGTGCAGGTGAACTAACTGTTTATCACTGCATCATACATCAGGAATCATTGTGTGGCAAAGCCCTAAAGATGGAACATGTTATGACCACAGTAACACAAGTAGTTAACTTTATAAGAGCCAAAGGTCTGAATCACCGCCAGTTTAAGTCTTTTCTGGAGGAGTGTGGTTCGGAATACGCAGACGTGCCGTATCACACAGAGGTGAGATGGTTAAGCCGAGGAAAAGTACTGAATAGATGTTTTGAGCTGCATGAGGAAATATGTCAGTTTCTGGAAAGCAAAGGGAAGGACACAGCAGAGCTTCGGGAGAAAAAGTTTCTGTGTGAGCTGGCCTTTCTGTGTGACATCTCGAGCCATCTCGATGCGCTGAACCTGCAGCTTCAGGGGCGGGGGCGCATCATCACAGACATGTACGCTGCAGTGAGGGCTTTTAAAACTAAACTGTGCCTGTGGGAGAATCAGATGCTGCAAGGAAACCTTGGCCATTTTCCCTGCTGCCAAACCATGAAAACGCAGTTCTTTACCAACTTGTTCCCATGCGCACAGTTTGCTGAAAAACTCAGTGTACTCGGCGCTGAGTTTAGCCGGCGATTTGCCGACTTTGATGTCCAGAAATGCAGGTTTGAACTGCTCAGTAATCCCTTTGCAGTTAATGTGGAAAACGCACCAACCAACCTCCAAATGGAGCTAATTGAACTCCAGTGTAATGACACGCTGAAGTCAAAGTATGATGCTGTGGGCGCCGCCCAGTTTCCACAGTTCATCCCTGACACAATGCCTCAGCTCCGCACCCAAGCTGCTCAGATGCTCTCCATGTTCGGCAGCACTTATCTATGTGAGCAACTTTTCTCCTCGATGAAGATGACCAAAACATCTCACAGGAGACGTCTGACTGATGAACACCTTCGCTCGATACTGAGGATTTCCTCAGCTCAAAGCCTGAGCCCAGACATTGATGAACTATCATCCAAGAAGAGATGCCAGGTATCTGGCTTGGGCACATCAGATTAGATCAGTGTGCAGCAAACTGAGCAATAATTAACGTTTTCTTTATGCACTTTTTCTTGCTACTCCAAGACATGGACTTGAATGGTTGATTAATTTTATTATTGTTATTTTATTTTAAAAATTATTATTTATTATTATTTAAATCTTATTTAATAAATGAATGTCATTGATGTTTTTTTTTATTTGAAATTGGTTTTTGCATATCTGAACTATTAAGTTATAAATTGTATAGTAATAAGTGTTGCTTCATATTCAATGTTAAAGCAAATCTTGTTTGGGTCCATATTAAAAGGTTCATTTGTTCAATGCTGGCCCGCGACTTTGTTCAAGTTTTACATTTTGGCCCACTGTGTATTTGAGTTTGACACCCCTGGCTTAAGGGGTGCATTTTGGCTGTCTGCCATTGCCTGCCGCCGCCACTTTTTCTTCACTCAGTGGCGGCAGACAACGGCAGACATCTGAAATGCGCCCCTTAAGCCTTCTCGCGGCATGCTAAGCAGAACTGTCCCTCCCTGCTCTGACGCGACATCAGAGAAGGGAGGGACAGATCTGCTTAGAGTGCCGGCAACTTACACAGCGGGCGCGCCTCTTCTCTCCTGCTCTGGGGGAGGGGTGTGTGTGCTCGTTGTGCAAGTCGCACAGGGCACGATTCAACCTCGGTACAGCCCTGGTAAGGAGAGTAGAAGCCCATTCCCTGTTGGGATATCTTCTATGGCACCCTGAGACAGAAGAGAGGACACCTCATCCTGTAAGAGAGCAGTGAGTGGGGGTTGCATTTGATATTCCTCCGTAAAAGTGGAGGGGGACAGTTTGTTGATGAAGTCTCTACCCTTCCTGGACTATGGTGATTGTCCACTGCTCTGAGGTGATGAGGTGCCATTTGTGGGCGTAGTGATACAATCTGCCTGCTATGTGAAGGGGGTGGGGGTCCTTCATAGGTAGGGTGGCAATGTTCTCTAGGAAAGAGTAAAAAAACAGGTGCAGACTGACTGCGGAGCTGGTTGAGATTTAGCCACTTGCGGGCTCTGTTGTTGCTTAGGAGGCTACAGCCTTTTCTGTGAGGCCTGACCCTGGTACTGAGAAGCAGGAGGGTAAGAAAAGAAGAACTTTCTCTTCTTATTATAGAAAGACGTCTTTTTTCAGGTGTCTTTTTCCTAGCAGAGTCAGCAATTACTCTGGACAGTCTCTTTGGAGTAGTATTTTCTGACTCTAACTGAGAGGCCTTATCTTGCAGTCTTTGCCAAAGAGGTTTTCCCCTGTGCAAGGTATGTTGCCCACCTTATCTTGAGCCTATTGTTCAGTCTGAGGCTTGAAGCCATGCAATTCTACGTGCACCTATGCATATTGCTGAGGCCCTGCTTGTGCATTCAAAGGCATCGAAAGTAGCCCTATTGACAAACTTCGAGACATTTTGGCTATGCTTAATTAGGGAAAGATAATTTGCCCCCTTGTCATCTGGGAGGAGAGAGGCAAAGGCCTCGAGATCTCTGGAGACCTCTTTGAGGAACATTCCCATGTAGAGGATATAGGAGTTGATCTTAGCTGAGAGCATGGATGCTTGGAAGCATCGATGCTGAAACGCGCCAAGAGTTCTCGATTCTCTATCTGGAGGATTAAAGGAGTGAGCCTTCAAGCTTTTGATTTGGCACATCAACCATTCAACCACTATAGAGTGGTAGTGAAGCTGTGGCTTTTGGAAGCTGGGACACTCCGGTACCTGATACATTGTATAGAGACGTTGACTTTGAGGTGAGACATGTCTCTCCCATATGGAGAATAAGGTCATGAAGGATGCAGTGCACCGTTAAAGTGGCTGCCTCTTTGGGTGCTATTGAGTATTGGAGGATCTCTAATTCCTCCGCCCTTGGCTTCTTTTCTGATATTACTCTGATAGAGAAACCCTTGGCTAGGTCTCAAATGAATTCCCGGAAGGACATGTCTTCAGAGGTGACATGCATCACTATTGAGGCAGGGAAGGGTCCGAAGGAAGATCCCAGGGCCCCTGGGAATCGAGTGACTCTACATCCGAAATGGGGGAAATCAGAATCAGAGGACTTGAAGTATCAATGGGCACGGTGTTCGTCAGAAGCTAGATGCCGGTACTGATGCTTCGAGGTATTGACCTCGGTGAGCCGCTTGAGTTTGGCACTGGTATCTGTAAGAGTTTCAAGGCAGGACATGGGTGGAAGTGATGTCAATGTCATCTGCAGCAGCCCTGGTGCCACGCCTGGAACCGGTGTCGATGCTGGTATTGGAACCGGTACCGACAGGGCGGTGCCTGTAGCTAAGGGTTTTATAGGTACCAAGGCTGCAAGGAGGATTGCCAAGCTCCGCTCGATGGCCAGTATGCACTGGTCAATCAAGGGTGCCGATGCTTGGCTGTTGCTGGTGGATATTTGCACCAGTAGCTCTCCAGAGGTCGAGGCCTTGGATTGTCCTGTGGCCCCTTGATGGCTCTGGAGGACAGGGCCTTCTGCCAGGACTGTTTAACAGGCTAATCCATTTCCAAGGCAACACCCGAGGGGTCTCAATGCTTTGAGCAAGATCTTACCCTAGAGGTATTGTCAGACTTCGATGTGGCCTTGTGCTTTGACTTCGAAGATACCCGAGATCCATGGGAGGATGATGAGGCCCTCGAAGTGAACGTTATCGATACTGCATCCAAAGCAATGAGTGCTCCAAATTTAGAAGTCTGGTTTTGGAGGGCTCTTCATGTCATTTTCTGACAAAGGGAACAGTCTTTTGGCTGGTGGTCTGGGCTGAAGCATTTTAAACACCAGTCATGTGTGTCAATCGCCAAAATAGTGCTGGCACAATTAGAACATTTTTTGAAACCACTAGTTGGTTTCTCCATGCCTAAAATGGGCATTGATGCCCAATCTCTTTTTATTTTGTAAAGAAGATAAAGAAGTAAAAGAAAAGAATAAGGGAACCAGCGATGTCTTCGATGGTGCTGGTGTCAATGGGAAGGCAGAAGCGCTATCCACAAAAAGAAGTTTTTTCTGCGATGACAGGATTTGCTTCCTGCTGGCTCTGTGAAAAATGAAGAACTAAAGAGAGGGAGTTGGGAAGGTGGGAAGGCAGTCGCGCAGGTGCAGTGGAGTGCTTCCAAAAGCTTTCCAGTTGGATGCTGGGGAGCATTCCGCGTGGGCTCCGTCAGTACCGACATCACCATATGTGAATGCTACATTCCTGCTTGTTCCTGGAGATAAGACTTTATTTGAGTGTCTTAGAGGTCCGTCCCTTTTGGGACTGCTCTTTCTGTGAGCGGCAGAAGAGTGGTGAAACAATGCATGTACATCTGAAAATACAGGAGGGGGGATATTCAGCGACGGTGGCTAATGCTGCTGCAGGATCTAGCTATTGCCACTGAAAACTGATCCTGGATATTCAGTGCCGGAGTCATATGTGACCATCGGCATTGAATATCCAGGTTGGCCAGATACTGCATTAGCTACCCAGTCAGCCATAGTATTCAGCAGCTGGCCCATTAGCTAAAGTGACTAAAGTTAGGCCAGCCATTTATATGCCTAGTTTTAGCCACTTTGGGATAACTGGCTGTGGCTTCATATCCCTGGCAGTCTCTAACTGCCCTGACACTAGCTGGTTATCCCTGGTTAATCAAATACCAAAAACCTGACCAAACATAGAATGAAAGAAGTTTCTTTTTGTCGGAGCTACAGTGTCAAAAGCAGGCGGAAGAAAAAACGTCTTCTCACTGTGGTTGCTCCTTTTAATTCTATTTTTTTTTAGAGTGAACAAAAACTTAATACTTAGCTTTTTCTTTGTCCGAGCTTGTGAAGCAAAAAGGAATCCACAATAACAACGTGTCACATTTTGGGTCATATCGGGATGACTATTATCCCCATTCCAATTACAGATTTTGGAACTGGGACTTTCATTTGTGCTGGTTCCGCAGTATGATGGTTTTGAGATTCGTTTGGCACTACATCGCTTTTTTCGAAAATTAAGGATAGTACATTATTTTTCACAACTGGATACTTTACCTGATGGATCTGTATTAAGTGGTCCTTCAAACTGGACACTACCTGGGACAATTGATACATCATTGCTTACCTTTCAGGAGCTTGTACTACAGGAAGTGACCAAGATGGAGTGTACATCTCTCTGGTCCTTTTCTAATTTATCTCATAACCATTTTGAAGCCATCAGACAATTATCGCAGACGGATTTAGTTATTCGCGGAGTTGACAAGGGAGGAGCAGTGGTCATTCTGTCTTGTGATCAATGTCAACAAGAAATGAATATCCATTTGAATAATCGCTCCCATTATATACCTTTGGATATGGATCCTACACCACGTTTATTGGATCGTATCCAAAGCATAGTATCTACTGCATTTTATAACAATTGGATCACTAAATGTGAGCTTAACTTCCTAATAAATAAAACTCCGAAAACCCCAATCTTTTATTTAGTACCAAAGATACATAAATCCTTAATAAATCCTCCGGGACGTCCCATAGTTTCCTGTCGTGATTCCTTGTTGGAACCACTTTCTAAATTTTGTGATGTTTTTCTACAGCCAACAGCTATGAAAGTACCATCCTATATAAGAGATACAGGTGATGTCCTTATACAATCATCTACTTGTACAGACTACTCGTCCTATAAGTTTATGGTCACCTTAGACATGCAGTCCCTTTACACCAATATTGATCAAAAAGAGGTGTTGCTGTGTTTAGCCACATTTCCATTGGATCTACCTTCTCAGATCCCGTGTTCTTTTTTGTTGTATCTTCTTGAATTGGTTCTCAATAATAATTATTTTTTGCACTAACAGCAATTTTTCTTACAGATTTTTGGAATAGCTATGGGTGCCACTGTGGCTCCCTCGATAGCCACGATTTATATGGCACAATTTGAGGAGCTTTATATTTACTCTGCTCCTCTATTTTGTCATATTCCTTTCTGGTGTAGATTCTTGGATGATATCTTTTTCTTTGGACTGGTACTGCATCACAATTGGATTCATTCTTGGCATTATTAAATACATACAAATCTAATATTCAATTTACAGCCCAAATTGAAAGAGTTCAGATCCAATTTTTGGATATTACCATCAATCACACCTGTGATGGATTTATGACTTCCTTATTTCGAAAGCCAGTACAGAGAAAAACCCTTTTGAATTATTCCAGCTATCATCCTACACCATTGAAACAAAGCCTATCGTATGGAGAATTTCTACGGTTTCGATGAAATTGCTCAACACTTCATGAATTTTATTACCATGCGGATGACCTTAAAAAACGTTTACTTTCTCGGGGATATCCTTAGAAGATCACTAAAATGGCTTTTAAAAGGGAGAGATTCACACAACGAGAGTGGCTATTACCATCAACTGTCAACGATCGGACTTTTAAAACACCAGATAGTAGTATAACTGACATTTTTCCTTATATTGGAGATATTTCAAAAGTGGTCAGAATTCATCAGTTTTGGCCAATATTATCTCTCCATGAATGTTTTTGTGGCAAGGACTTATGTGTGGCCTATTCCCGAGGGACTAATTTGCGGGATCTCATAGTTAGATCTACTTCTCTATTAGACCGTCCGTCTACATGTCATGATGATCCGGGCCACTTTCAATGTGGATCTTGCTGTTTTTGTGGTGGTTCTCTTACAGGCTTATCTGTAGGTCGCACTACTCGAGCTATGAAGGTACATCTGGGAGAACATTCTTCTCACTTACATACCAAAACATTCACAGCTCCGCTAGTGGAGCATTGTCTCCAATATGCACATACCTTTGATCAACTACGCTGGTGTATATTAGATCATGTGCCATCGGATCCAAGAGGAGGCAATCGGATCTTTAAGTTACAAAAGTTGGAACAACGTTGGATTTATAAACTGAATACGGTCTCGCCGGCGGGTCTTAATGCTATGCTTGAATGGCACACCATTCTCTGATTGCAATGCCCTATTGCATTCGTTTTGACTTGATTGATAGCATCTTGCTCCAATCAGAATTGGGAATTCCCTTTTCCATAGGGCTATCCCCTTTTGGATTGGTTGATGAGTGACTGTGAGGATTTGATTGGACGATCAAGTTAGTTCTTCGTCAGTACTGACGTCATATGCTGATTTCAAGAAATACTGAATGGTTTCTTTTGTTTTACTGAAGCTTTTGGTGATTATTGGAATTCTTTAACCTGAGGCAGGGTTGTCATTTTGGAGACCTGAAACGTGATGTTGTTATTGTGGATTCCTTTTTGCTTCACAAGCTCGGACAAAGAAAAAGCTAAGTGTTAAGTTTTTGTTCACTCTAAAAAAAATAGAATTAAAAGGAGCAACCGCAGTGAGAAGACGGTTTTTCTTCAACCTGCTTTTCACACGGTAGCTCCGACAAAAAGAAACTTCTTTCATTCTATGTTTGGTCAGGTTTTTGGTATTTGATTGCTTAGTTTATTCCTGACGGGGGTTTTTGATTTGGTTATCCCAGGGTGCCTGTCTCCGCTTCACCCCCAGAACGCCTTAATGCTAGCTGGCTACCGTTGAGGCGCTCACAGGCTGCACCCAGGAACAGTCTCGCTGAATATCTCTCTGAGCATCATTTAGGTGGTTTTCAGGTCTGCAAATGGCTTTGAATATCCCCCCTCATAATCAATAAATATTGTTTGATCCCTTGTGGATGATGTTTTGATCTGGTTATAAGTATATTTATTATGAAGGCCCATATGTACTTTAGCTGCTCAGAGGGGGGAAATGCCCAGCCTGGGGAATCTATCTGGATATTACATTCTTGGTTACCCAGCAAGATCCCTTATGAGAATCGTCATCTGTGTCTATTAGATTGAACTTCAGCCCAAGTAACCTCCCAACGGTAAAAAGACAAACATTTTAGAACTCAATGAAGAACAATGCCAGAAAGTGCATCAGGAAACACATTCATTTAAATCCCCGAAGGAAGGAACAGTCTCTCAGTCTTGTCCATTATATCGTCATCTCTGGATAATTT
The DNA here is from genome assembly GCA_033557465.1 of Ichthyophis bannanicus. Classification (NCBI taxonomy): domain Eukaryota; kingdom Metazoa; phylum Chordata; class Amphibia; order Gymnophiona; family Ichthyophiidae; genus Ichthyophis; species Ichthyophis bannanicus. The sequence goes on from CM066044.1 coordinate 255,640,698, forward strand.
ATTTTCATGGAGGTCTTATATAAAGTATTACAACCTGCAAGGTATCCAGTTTACTCCAGGAGCAATATAACTACTTGCCACATTTTTTTCCCAGTGGTTCTGGTGGACACCAAACAAGCGAAAGGCAATTCCTGTCCACCAAAAAGGGTCATAGCCTGGAAATATGTGCTTGGCTGCTGTCTGTCTGATGGTGACCTTCCTTTGCAGGCTGCTGATTGGAAAGTCGACACAGACCCAAAAAGGACTCACACATGTGCAGCCTTCGCAAGCACTTTCTGCAGGAGTGCTGGACAGCAGAGGAGGAGAAGTAGAAAATTATGGGGTCCAAGCTGGCATTGAAGGTACTTAATAGCAGTGCCTGATCTCTCCAGCTGAGGTTCTCCTGCTGTATGTAACCCACTACATGAGAGATGTTGTACGGTGCAAAGCAGATGATAAAGACTGCAACAGTGGCCAGGACCAGGCCCACAGCTCTCTGCTTCTTCTCCCGGTGGATGTGTGGTGAGGAGATGAGGATCCTCACAAAGCTGCAATAGCAGAAGGCGGTCACCAGGAATGGAATGCAGAAGAGTGTGATCCCAAGCTCCAGGCGGAAGGGAAGAAGGATCTCCAGCTGGTCCTGGGTAAAGTTGTCATAGCAGAGGAACCTCTGGCTGGTGTTCTCCCCAAACTGGTACTCTGTGATGTAGACAATGCTGCAGTGTGCAAAGGAACAGAGCCATAGGAAGCAGCTAACAGCCATGGCGTAACCAGGTTTCCGGTACATCTTGTACTGGATAGGGAAAGCCACACCCAGATACCGCTCCACACTGAGGGCAGTCAAAAAGAGAGTACTGGAGTAGATGGTGCTGAAGTAGAAGAGGCCACTGAGAGGGCAGAGGAATGAGGGCAGGGCCCAATGTCCCTGGAAGATCTCAGCTACTTTGAAAGGCAAGAAGGCCAGGAAAGAGAGATCGGAGACAGTCAGGTTGAAGAGGAGAACGGCGTTAGGGGTGGGCTTTGATCTCAACTTGTGTATCAAGGCATGGAGTGCCAACAGGTTGCTGGGGAAGCCAGTGAGGATAGTAATGATATAAATGACCAGGTATGGCACTTTACACTCTGGTTTGGGAACCATGCTGGATTCATTTCCCCTAGAAATAAGAGCAAAAACAGACCCAGTTATGGACAATCATCATTCATACAGCACCAATACAGTATGTTTGTCATAACTTCTTTTCCAGAGGTCCCCAAAATACAGCCCTCAGACTCATTTCACCCGACTCCTGTCACGCTGCCCAGGCCAAATAGGAAATGACCAGGACCACTGCTGCCACCGTTCTATCCAGCTCCCAGCAATCCTGAAGTGTCGACAGCAGCAGTGGCAATGTATAAACGCTGTCTCTCACCATCCAAAGGCCTCTGCTCCGCTGTGCCCCACCATAAACAGGAAGCTCAACCAGAAAGGGCAGGATGTGGCAGAGCAGAGGCTTTTGACCGGCGAGAGGCAACATTTATATAGCGCTGCCACAGTCACCAATGCTCTGGGGATGACAGCGGCTGGGTAGAGAGTGCTAGAAATGTTTTTATTACCAAAATTGTACCCGATGTGTAATATTAGAAATATTTTCCTTCATCTTTCACTACAAGTTGTTTTGGTAACTTAAGCTATGTCGCCATGTACAGTTCTCTTTTAATCAAATGTTAGTAGTAGCATCAGGAACTTGATATCATAACCCAGTGGTCCTCAAATTATTGGCCAGAGCCTTGGTGATCGGAAGAGTCCAATTTGGCCCTTGGTCCAAAATGTTTGGGGATCAGTGTTCTACATTTTCCTGCTCAGCCTGCTGAGTCACTAATGGAGGGGATTTTAGAAGGGTTAGATGTACTTTACACACGTAAATAATTATTTTAGAAAGCCATGACTTACACACACCTATGGCAAGCACAGATTTGGGTAGGCTTGAAAAGTATTTGTATAGAGTATTTCCCCACCAGCATTTAAACCTGTTCCTAGGCAGCCTAAGTGGGTTAGCTAATTGTTTGTTTGGACCTGGTGTTTTGAGGAGTGATTGAGGGGACCATTGTGGTCACCTCTCTGGCATTTAAAGCTACCTCAAAAATCCAAAAATATAAGCTTTAGAGTTCGGCTTTTTATTTGGCTTCCCTGTAATGTGCACTTTTGTAAAATCTGCAATTTCCACATGGAAATGCTACCACTTACGCAAAATCTGCCAGAATTTACTCATTCAAAGCCCCGAGTTATACCTCTTTTTTTATAACGTGTTTCTTTGGACAATGGCATTTCCCACTGTCGTTACTACCACAAGCTTTCTGATTTTCCTGTGGTCTTGTGCAGATTTTACAAAAGTCTCTCCATTTACTGAACCTTTTGTAAAATATACTGCAACGCATAAATGTCCTGATTTACTGATCTCTTTTCCTACCAAGGCAAACTATGTAAAACTGAACGTCACATGACTTAGACTTATCCTGTGCAGCAGGACGGGGAGAGCCAGCGGAGGGTTGGAGGGGGCAGAGTGGGAGTGAGCCAGCCCGGCAGCACGTACAGTGCTGATTCCGGTCACGGCCCTGTATGTGCCTCCGGGCCTGTGGGGACACGCTGCTTATTCCACCTCAAAGGTGGAATAAGCATCACTTTTGCCACAATCAGGGCTGGGGATTCCCCGCAGGGGCAGGGTGCATTGGGGTTCCCGCCGCCCGATCCAGGCCATGGCAAGCCAGCCTTGGGTCAGGCTGTGGGGAAAAGGAGGGCCGGTAACGCTGGAGTCGAGGCAGGGACATGCTGGGGAGTCCTCGGGCTTGATTCTGGCTACCATGGAAACATTTTGTTCCCACGGTCCAGAATCTGGCCCAAACGGGCCCATCTTGCTTGGGGCTGTCCGGACAGCCTGGATGTGTCCCTACCGGAATTGGTCTCCACGTGTATTAATTCACTGTAAAAGTGCATTATGTTAGCACAGGTCCCATGTCATTCAATGGGAACTAGTTACTCATAATGCTGCATTAACCTACATAACGTTAGTGCACCTTAGTAATTAAACCCCTTAATCAGTAAAATATTAGAGCGATTCCATTAAAATTCATGGATGTGAATGATAGAAGGAAAAGATAGTTAAGAGGGCGATGATACTTAAGTCTATTAAGGTGAATGAGATATCTGGAATTAAATAGCTCTATCCGTCTTTTTGTTGTTGTAAGACACCCAGTGACTTTCTGACCCATTCTGAACAGTTTTCATGTGACATCTCACAGATGTGTGTGTTTTGTCTACAGGATGAGTAAAAATGTTGAGATGTTCTTGTCCTCTGTGTGATGGATGAACCTGGGCCTATGTCTTGGTTACATTCCTCCATTAGCTACATGTTTATACGAGCCTTTGATTCATGTCTGAGTTTATTTTTCTCTCTTTTCTTCACCTCTCCCACCACCAGCAAAATCCTCTCATTTTCTCTTTACACACTGTGGCTTTCTCTTTCTCAGTTGTAAACGAAACATGACGTCTAGTAGCCATAACTGGGAGAGCAGAGCACATCCCAAAATCACATCCTTTAAAGGAGCTCCGGTCCCTCATGGACAGTTAATCCAGTAGACCCACTTTAGTCTTACAAACAGCAGGACTGCAAATTCCAGCGTGCAAAGGATGGGTATAAGACCAGGAATGGCTCAAAATGCTCCTGATGGCTTGGAGTTGAATGAAAGGTCTGCTCAATGAGAGCCTGCTTCCAGTCATCAGAAACAGACTAGGCCAATTTGGATTTTATCCCTAGTTCACCTATGGACTTGCCCTTCTCATTTTCATCAATATAAGCAGAAACTATAAGTTCGTAGATGCAATGGGGGTAAATCTTGAGCTGGTTCCGCCTATCCATGATAACACTGAGCCGTCTGCTAACCCTACCTCAAAGGTCATTAGGCCAATTGCAGAAAAAAGGTTTTACCTATTGACTATAGGAAAAACAGCATATCTGGTTTTCCTAGTATGGATTCATGGCCAAGCTGTAGAGACTGCAGCTGTACCTGAAACTTAAGATTTCTAAAATCTTTGTGATACATTTTCCTGACGTGCTGTCTGTCTGTGGCAGCAATGGCCTGCAGCATTTTGTAAAGGAAGGTAGCCTGGTAGAAAGTTTGTGTACATCAGTCCAAAAGGCATTTTTTATTGGTTATGTCAGGTGATCTTAACCACTGCACCCTGTAGGGAAAACACAGGAGTTAAGTGAGGAAAACACATGATTATGTTCACAGCAATTACTTTTCATTCTCACAACTTAGGCTGCAGGAAAAGCAATTTGAAGAGCATTAACGAGCTTTCTGAAGGTCAGGAAAGGTCTCAATTCTGAGAAAATGAGCCATCAGAAAATTCTTTATAGATCATTCAGATGGCGGTTAAAATCCATCCTTTCTATCACTGCCATTACTTAAGAACATAAGAACTGCAATACTGAGTCAGACCAGTGGTCCAACAAGCCCAGTATCCTGTTTCCAACAATGGCTAATCCAGGTCAGAAGTACCTGTCAGGTTCCAAAAAGTTAGACAGATTTCATATTGCTTAGGGATCTGTGCTGGGCCCACTACTTTTTAATATATATTAAAAAGCAGCAGAGGCAAGATGGCGGCAGGGAGGAGCCTCAGGGAGGTTAGCTGAACTTACGTGTCTGTTCAGAGCCCAGTGAGACAGTTTTGCTGAAACCATGGGGTGTCGCAAATGGAAGCAAGCCAGCCTACCCTCGAGCTTGGCTGGGAACATCGTATCCGGGCAAAAGATGCTGACTGAGTGCGGCTTTATCCTACTGGTGACTAGAGCTGCGTCTTCAGCAGGGCCGTTGGATGATTCACCAGTCCTGGGTGCATCTGCGGTATGGCTCTCTCCAGAGCAGCGAACCCTCCCCACAGAGACCCGGAAGTGATTCTGCAGCTGATGGAGCGCTCCCCCCCCCTCCGTTTGCTGACCACCATGCTGGGGGAGGGGGTGAAGAGGGATCCGCGGTTGTGCAGTCTGCTGTTTCCCCTGCTTTTGTGTGTTTAAGGAGTGCTAGAGGGCCAGCGAGTTCATCTGTATGGGGACTCCGCAGGAGTAGATGGTGGAGTCCGGTGTCCTGGTTAAACCTGTAAGAATTACTTTGGAATGTCCTAGCTTCAATAAACTCCTCTCTTCAAACTGTTGTTGGGACTGTGAGTATGTAACTTTCTTCACTGAAATCTAGTACTATAGAGGTTTCTCGGCTGTAGGAAGAGCAAGCGGGGAAGATAGCCCGTATGGAAGAGGATTTGTTAAAACTTCGGGGTCTGCATGCAGCCCAAGTTAATGACAGAATATTTGGACAATCAAGTCCATAGGAATAATTTACATTTGTTAAACTTCCCCAAATCTCCTGTTCTGTCTGCCTTGGAGGTACATGTGTTGCCCCCATAAAACTTGCCTCCTCTTGTCTGGGCCCTGTATTTGTCCTTGGGGGAAGGGCTCTAGTGATCCCTCTCGGTCACTTGAAGACCTGACTGGTTCCTGGAGAGCTCTCTGGAGGTAATTACTGAGCAAACTACCCTGCTTGTAACTCAAGCCTTGGAGTCTGATGTCTGTAATTCTTCGCTCTTACTTTAAGAATTTTAATATGCAGTTTTTTGGTTCATATAGTCATATTTTTCCTGATTTATCAAGAGTTGCCCAGTAGAGAAGGAAGGAGTTCCTAGGCCTTCAACCCAGGGTCCTCTCCCTGGGAGGGTAAGTTTGTTTTGAGATTTCCTTCTTGTTGTATTTATTTTATTTTATTTATTGCTCTTATATACCGCGCTCTTTAAAATCAGTGCGGTTTACAGGTAACATTTAAGCAACTCAGCATAACAGATATGCATTTACAGAGAACGGGAGAGATACAACTTGGATTTGTATAATTTCCTATTTAGATAAAACCTTTTTCGTTTTTTGAACTAGGGCAGCTCTTGGAGTTCCTAGTTGCGAGGGAGTGGCCTGGGGCTAATGTGGTACCTCATATGGCTGTCGCATAACTCTTTGCCCTGTTTGGATTTATTATTGTTTGTGGAGAAGGGGGCTTGTGCCCACAGACCCTTGTCAGTTATTTCCTTTTGCCTTCTTTCTTTAATGTGGACTAATTATAGATGCTTGTTGATTTTATAAATGTTTCCTTATTTGGTTGTGTTATATTGTATTCTCAATATTTCCATGGTATATATTCTTGTTGGATGTATATTGAAAAATCGAATAAACAAAAAACAGAAAAAAAATAAAAGCAGCGGGCCCAGTACAGATCCCTGGGGTACGTACTTCACTATTCACCATTCTCCATTGAGAAAAGTGACCATTTAGTCCTACTCTCTGTTTTCTATTTTTCAACCCAGTTCCCAATCCACAATAGAGCAATACCTCCTATCCAATGACTTTTTAATTTCCTTAAGTCTCTCATAAAGGACCTTGTCAAGGGCTTTTTAAAAATCTAGATACACTAGCTCGCCTTTACCTCTTTATTCACACCTTCAAAAAATGTAGCAGGTGAGGAAAGACTTCCCTTGGCTAAATCCATGTTGGCTTTGTCCCATTAAACCATGACTCTCTATATGTTCAGTAATTTTGTTATTTATAATGGTTTCTACCATTTTGCTCGGCACTGACATCAGGCTTACCAGTCTGTAGTTTTCCATCATCACGGGGACCCTTTTTAAAAATCGGTATTACACTGACCATTAATTTCAATTCTGAGTTCTTTCACCTCCCTGAGATGTATACCATCCAGTATGCATGATTTGCTATTCTTTAGTTTGTCAAATTGTCCTATTACATCTTCAAGTTTCAGTAATATATGTTTCAATTCCTCCAATACATCACCTTTAAATATCATTTCTGCCAAGGGTATCTCCTATACATCTTCTTCAGTAAAGACCAAAGCAGAGAATTTATGTAGTCTCTCCACTATGGCCTTGCCCTCCTCTAGTGCTTCTTTTACCCCTCTTTCATTTAATGGGGCAGCTGACTTCTCACAGGCTTCTTATCTGTGCTTTGCTTCTAACTTGCTAACACTTAGGCTGTTTCCTATTTTCTTCATTCAGATCCTTTTTTCATTTTTTGAAAGATTTTTTTTTTTTTTTGCTAAAACAGCCTCTTTCATCTCACCTTTAAACCATGAAGGCAGTTATTTGGCTTTTCTTTCATCATCTAATGGACCAACTGACTCCCTCACAGGCTTCTTGCTTCAAATATACCTGAAAAAGGTTTTATTATGAGTTTTTGCTACCATGGCAAGCTTCTTCTGAAATTATTTCTTCGCCTGCCTTATCAATACTTTGCATCTAACTTGCCTTTCCTTATGCTGTTGTACATATTTCCCAACACACTGTTTCTCCATTCCTAAGCCAAGGAGTGAATGGATTAGCATATATTGATTACTGAGAGGGCATACGAAATAGGGTGGCAGGGAGAGAGATTGGAGGTATCAATGGGATTTGAACCCAGGATCTTCTGTTTAGTCTTAACTCTTCTATCCATAAAAGGGAGCAGCTGCAAAGGCCAAGAGTTTACATAAGGCATGGATGTTTTTTTAAAAATACCATTTTGGAAGCCCAGACCAGATGTATCTCCTTTCCATTTCATTTCTGAGGCAATTATTATTTTTCTTTCCAAACCAATGGAAGCTGGAAAGTATTATATTTAAGAGGGGTTGAGAATGTCTCTCTGTCTAGGGACAAATAACTCTCTGAAAATTTAATGGAATGGGATGATACTTGGCAGGTGTGAAAAACTGATAAAAAGACACACTGAATTCTAAATTGGGACAAATCGGACTGGAGGTGCCAAAGAAATAAGCTACCCAAAAACTAGCCCAATGTATTTCTATGGGAGAAGGAGTTCCAGCTTCCGTAGCATAGAAACATTCACACAGTGAAACATAGCAGTTAGGGAATTGCTCCTTTCAAACTACCTCTCCCTGTTCTGTACTCTCCCAACTGCCCAATTGACCCTCACCACCAAAAACTGCTCCTCCTACAATTGCTGCACCACCGCCACAAACTGCCCCACACCCAAAAAATACTCCCTCGCAACTATCCTACCAGCCCGCTAAATGCTGCCATCATGAAACATTAACTCCAGAACTGCCTTACAACTTTGCAAATTGCCCCATCCCCAAAATCTGTACCCCCACAACTGCCTTACCATACCGATATTTGTCTACACCCCAAACAAACTTCCCGCAAATGCCTCACCACTCTGCAGTCACCCTGCCCCCTAAAACTACACCCACTCAATTGCCCCATCACACTACAAACAGCCCTATCCCCCAAAATGTACCACCTGAAACTGCCCCACCCCCCAAAACTACCATGCAACTGCCCCATCAACCCACACACTGTCCTTGCACCTAAAAAACACTCCCTTGCAACTAGTTTCCCTTGCAACTACCCTACAAAATACCCCACCCCCCAAAAAATCCATCCAGCAACTGCCCCACTCTCAAAAACTTCCCCCATGCAAATACCCCACCCCTAAAAACTCCCACCTGTAACAATCTCACTATCTTGCAAACTATCCCACCCCAAAAGTACCTCACCAAAACTGTCATGCACCCCAAAACTGCACCCTCCATAAATGCTCCACCACCCTCAGCTACCCTATCAAAGACATGACACATGCTCAGCACACACAAAACATGCAGCAGAGCCACATACACACGCATACACAGATTACAAATAAGTCCCTAACTCTGATGTACTGCTTTTTAAATTATTCACATATATATTTCATTTTCTTTGCCATGTGATGATGTTCCAAGGGCTGCAGAGCAGAGATGGCGTCCATCTGCCTAAGAAGGGTCGACGTCTCTTCAGTAGCAAACTGGCTAACTTACTGAAGAAGGCTTTAAACTAGATTCATTGGAGATGAGTGAAGAAAGCCCCCAGATAAGTGAAACATTAAATAACAATGGGTAAAAGGGGCAACATCTGGAAAACGATGTGTATATATGTCCTTAGCATGGGCAATAAGATCCCAGATGTTGAGGCTTTAATGGAAGAGGCTGACTTGGATTTAGTGGCAGATACAGAGACATAGTTCACGGACAGTCATGACTGGGATAAAATTATACCGGTCTATACTTTATTCAGGAAAGATAGGGTAGGAAGAAGAGGAGGAGGAGTGGCACTATATGTAAAAAATAATATTAAAGCTATAGAATTACAGAACTTAAAAGAGAGAGAAGAGGCACTGTGAATTAAACTAAAAAGAGGGAAAGAGAAATCCATTTGCATTGATGTGATATACAGACCCCCTCCCCCCCCTCACAGGGAGACGTGGATGGAGATTTATTAGAAGACATATATGCAGCATTGCCATGAAAAGAGAAGTGCTACCGATAGGTAATTTCAATATGATGGATATGGATTGGCACATCCCTGCTGCGGTGCCATCTAGAAGTAAGGAGATCCTGGATTCTCTACAGGGAGAAATATTCAGGCACCTGGTAACAGAACTCACTCGTGAAAAGGCCATACTGGACTGTGCTTACCAATGGGGAAAGTATTTCTGATGTTATAGTGGGAGATCATCTCGCATCCAGTGATCACTAGATGGTGTGGTTAAGTATTAGGACTAGGGCTGATAAAATCCATTCAAAATCGAGGGTATTAGACTTCAGGAAAACTAACTTTGCCAAGATGGGCCAATATCTCAAGGAGTCATTAGTGGGATGGGAACAGCTGGGGGCTGTAGAAAAACAATGGGCAAACACTGGAAGGGGATATTTTAAGGGCAAGCAAACTTTTTGTTAGAAAGGTAAAGGTAAAAGGAAAGGGAGGTCGTTATAGTTCTCAAAAGAAGTAGCTGAAAAGGTGAAAAAAAAGGAGGCGGCCTTCATGAAATACAAGAGATCACAGAGAGAGTAAGATAGGCACCTATGTTTGGAAAAACAGAAAAGCTAGCAAATTAGTCAGGAAAGCAAAAATACAAAAAGAACAAGAAATAAGTCAATGTAATAAAATGCGGGGATAAGATATTTTTCAGATATGTTAGTGAGAAGAGGAAGGGCTAAAGTGATATTGTCATACTCAAGGGTGAAGGGGAGGAATATGTAGAAGCCGATGAGGATAAAGCGGAATTGCCTAACAAATATATCTGTTCTGTGTTCATAGGTGAAGAGCCAGGAGTAGGACCTCAGAAAACACCCACAAATAGGAACAGAAGTGACGGGGATCTTGAACGATTTTCAGAAGACTGGGTTCATGAGGAACTAGCTTAACTAAAAGTAGACAAAGTGATGGGACTGGATGGGATACATCCGAGAATACTGAAGGAACTTGGTGACATTCTAGCAGCTCCACTGACCGACCTTTTCAATGCCTCCTTGGAGTCGGAAGTGGTGCCAGAGGACTGGAGAAAGGCACATGTGGTCCCTTTACACAAAAGCGGAAGTAAGGATGTGGTTGAAAACTACAGGCCAGTTAGTCTCTCTGTGGTGAGTAAATTATTGGAAACACTGCTGAAAGAGAAAATAGTGAGGTTTCTGGAGTCCACTGGATTACAGGATTAGAGGCAGCATGGATTCACCAGAGGCTGGTCTTGTCAGACAAATATGATTGATTTCTTTGACTGGGTGACCAGGGAGTTGGACTGAGGAAGAGCCCTAGATGTGATGTACTTAGATTTCAGTAAAGCCTTTGACACTGTTCCACACAGGTGACTTATAAACAAACTGAGCACCCTAAAGATACTGATTGGGTTAGAAATTGGTTGAGTGGGAGGTGACAAAGGGTACAGGTAAATGGAACTTACTCTGAGGAGAAGGAGTTTACCAGTGGTGTGCTGCAGGGATCTGTTCTTGGTACGATTCTTTTTAACATCTTTGTTAGTGATATTGCAGAAAGGCTGTCGGGTAATGTTTGCCTCTTTGCAGATGATACCAAGATATGCAATAGAGTAGACACCCCAGAAGGAGTAGATAATATAAAGAGGGATCTAGCTAAGCTTGAAGAATGGTCAAGAATTTCGCAGCTGAGCTTTCATGCTAAAGAATGCAGGGTCATGAATTTGGGCTGCAAAAATCCAAGGGAGTGGTACAGTGTAGGGAGTGAAGTACTTCTGTCCACTAAAGAAGAGCAGGACCTGGGCGTGATTGTGTCTGATTATCATAAAGTAGCTAAACAGGTATAAAAGGTGACAGCAAAAGCTAGAAGGATGTTTGGGTGCATAGGGAGAGGAATGGCCACAGAAGAAAGGAGGTGATAATGCCTCTGTATAAGTCTTTGGTGCAACCTCATTTTGAGTATTGTGTGCAATTCTGGAGACCACACCTTCAATAGGATATAAACAGGTTGGAGTCTGTGCAGAGGGTGGCTACCAAAATGGTGGTTAGTTGTCTTCGTTATAAAGCATATGAGGACAGACCTAAAGATCTTAATATGCATACTTTAGAGGAAAGGCAGGATAGAGGTGATATGATTGAGATATTTAATACCTCCATGGCATAAATGCACAGGAGAGTCTCGATTGAAAGCAAGCTCTGCTACGAGGGGACATAGGATGAGGGTGAAAGGGGATAGACTCAGGAGTAATATGCAGAAATATTTCTTTACAGAAAGTGTGGTAGATGCGTGGAATAGTTTCCCAGTGGAGGTGGTAGAGATGAGGACAGTATCTAACTTTAAAAAAGCATGGAACAAACACGGAGGATCTCTAAAGGAAAAAAGGGGACTGTTGTAGTGGTTGATATGGAAGGGCAGACTAGATAGGCCATGTGGTCTTTTTCTGCAGTCATGTTTTTATGTTTGCTGTTATTTCTACTGTGAAAGCTGGTACACTTTGGAGACATTACATAATGTCAAACTTCCACTGCCTCAGGCCAATGGCACTAATCGCTCCCCCTCCCGCTGCCCCACCCTCCTTACAATCCCCTTTATGAACCTCCCACCCCTCCACTGTTATTGACAATTCTTAGCTATACCTCACTCATATGGAGTGGAGGAGTGGCCTAGTGGTTGAGGCAAGGTACTTCAGGCCGGAAGGTCAGGGGTTCAAATCCCACTAGAGGACAGCAACCTTGGGCCGGAAGGACTGGGGTTTCTAGTCCCACAGGTGCTCCTTGTGGTCTTGGGCAAGCCACTTAACCCTACATAGCCCATGTTCCCTGTAAAATAGTTATCTCCAAGTTATAATGCCCTGTTCAATGTAATTTCAGTTTGTTCAATGTAAACCGCACTGATGCAGAATAGCAGTGTATATAAGAGAATGTAAATTAAATAAATGATTACTTATTGAGTTGTATTTGCAACAGACACGCTGTAAACAACAGATGCGCTGTAAATAGCTTACTGTGCAGATAATGCATTTGTATATAGTTATATGGCTGCTCTCTTCAAAGCTATATTGCACTAGTCCCCTGCATGCCTCCTCACCCTACTTTGTATGTAACCTTTATAGTTATACTGTAAACTGCTTTTAAAAGCGGTATAGAAATCCATTTAAATAAATGAATATTGACTGAACTGTGCTGCTTTCTTATTGGTTGCAGGACTGGTAAAACCACTAGGCAAACTAGGTGATCCCCCTGGGGAATCAGCTTCAATAGGGACAACAAAGAGTGGCTACAGTAAAAAACAAAAAACCAAAAAACCAACAACAACCCAAAAAACAACAGTGGGTCATGGCAGCCACACAAACTCAGTCATACGTGCATACTTTTATCTGCAGGAAGAATAGATAAGATATATTTCTGTGGACAAGCAGAAAATATGTCCTCACATATGGATGATGTCCCCAATGGTTTCCCATGTGGGAACAATCCCCAACTTCCATTGGGAGCTTTTGGGAGCTCCATCGCACATGCGCACCTGCCTTCCTGCTTGCCGCGGCACCATCTTATCTCCAGTCTTCTTTTTCCACGGAGGCCCAAGGATGTGTTCCTGCTGTCGCTGAAAAAGATTGCTATTTTTTGTCCCCTTGTGGGTTCTTTTTCCTTTCTTTAGTGCAAACCATCTGCCATTGGTTGTGTTGGTTCACTGCTGACGCTTTTTTCTACGTTTCTTTGAGTTTATCTCTCCCTGCGGTTTTTGCTGGCTGGCGACATTGAGCCCTTTGATCTCTCTGCAGCTGTCTTCCTGTTCATTCTAAGTCAGGAGTGAATTTAAAAAATGTACAAAATGTGTGCACACTATTTCGGTGACAGACCGACATAACTGGTACCTGCAGTGCCTCGGGCCCAACCATGAGCCCTCTTCGAGCAATTTGTGTCTGCAGATGATGAGGAAGGGCCTAAAGGGCTGGGAGAAGCAGCAAGAGTCCCTTTAAGGGCCATCTAACTCTGCATCCTCAGCTCCAGCAGCAACATCCACGTCAATGCCCTCGTGGGACTCCACCGAGGCATCTGCGTTAGGCAGTGCCCATGCTAATTTGGAGCTGAGGGCTCACAGTGCCATGGAATGGAAGCTGTCCATTGACCTCTGCTCTGAGCCACAGAAGGAATAGTCATCTACTCTGTTGACGTCGAGGGGGGCACCCAAGCAGTGGGCCATGGTCATCGGCACAAAGCCCTTCCTGAAGCGACGTCCAGGATGATGACTGGGAGCAACCTACCAAGCTGCCCCGGCAGGAGAAATTGACTCCCAAGGCCTCGGAGGGCCACCGGTAGTCTCCCGATGCTCTGACCATCGTGGAGTCCCCAAGACGGGTGCTGGATTTAGTGGCTGAAGTTTTTATCCCAGCCCCGATGACCTCGGAGATGACAGTGCTCAAGGAGTGCCTTTGGGCCCTCGAGGCGCACATCGTAGCGGTCCTTGCCACACGGACTCCTTGGGTCCTGATGCTCTTGGCTTCGTCGCCACATGCCATACAGCCCATCCTGGAGATCCATGCACTCCCCGACGATGCTGAAACATTGGGTCGATGGTCAGAGTCCACACTGGTTCTGACCAGCATCTCCTTATACAGTGTGTCAGGTTCCAATGCCCTGGCACTTTGCGTCCTCGAGAGGTGCATCATCTGTCCCATTTCTGTCTGGCCTCCTCCCACAATTGACATAAGGAGGAGGCCCAGTGCTATTTTGATTTCCTCTTAGAGTTAGATTCCGATGGATGGGAGAGAGGAGGAATCGGTGGTATCCAAGTGGGGATCCCAGGACCTGCCCTCAGACCCTTCCCCAAGTCCAGGCGTGGTAATAGGAAAGACAGAGCTTTATTTTTCGTATACCAGAGACAACCTGACACAGACCGTGTTTCGTTAACCTTCGTCAGGGGTTAAAACTGGCACACTAAAATCATAAATACATAAATATTAATAAAACCAAATAAATAAACACATATCATAAATCATTAGTATAATAAATAAATAAATAATTAAAAAACAATAATAATGGGGGGCGGAGCTAGCCACTGAACAGAATGGACGCCTGAATTTTTGCTCCCGTTGCTGCCCAAGAATCCTGAACATATCCCGGTATTAAATTGAAGTTTGTACCCCCTACCTACATCAATAACACCGAAATATAGCTGGATGGCATCCCTGAAGCCTGCCCGGCTGGAATTTCCGCAGGGATCCGGCTCAGCAGCGAAACGATCCAAACCCGAAGTGGGTTCCCCGCAGAAAATGGCCGCGGGAGAGAAGGAGGGAGTGACTGCCGGTGGCCTACGTGAAGTGCTACAGGAATTGAAATGCGTTAAAGAAATGATCGCAGCCAATTCTAGTTCACTGAACATGATTCAAGAAGACTTACTGGAGGTAAAAGAGAAACTCCTCACCATTACCACTCGACTTAGTGCAGTTGAATTACAAACCCAGAAGCATGGCGTTGCATTAGAACAGCTGGGCCCTTTGGTCAAACGAGTCCGGCACATAGAAAGTCAGATTGAAGATCAAAACAACCATGCCCGTAGAAATAATATCCGCCTTGTTGGAGTCCCTGAAGGCGCTGAAGGCACCGATCCGATTGGATTTCTGGAAAAAACCATACCGGAGATGCTGCAGCTTGTCTTTGCAAGGCCTTTTGAACTAGAACGGGCCCATCGAATCCCAACACACAAAGCTGAAAACACACGATACCGCGCCCACTCATAATAAAGGTACTGAGATACCCACAGGTCCTGCAGATCTTTCAAGCTGCACGGAAAGCCGGATCACTGCAAATCCAGGGACACAAAGTGGCACTCTATCCAGATTTGAGCAAGCAAACGGTAGATCGGAGAAAAGCGTTGCTGGCCTGTAGACCCATGCTACAAAGTGCACAGGCAAGATACGGGCTATACTACCCAGGAACCATGCGGGTCACGCTGCATAATGAAACGAGGAATTCTGTTGAAGCTGAAAAACTGAAAACTTTCCTACAAGAAAAATGCGGTATGGAAACCTGAGGTCAATATTCTGATCTCTCACGCAGTGTAGAGACCTCAGCATATACTCAGGGGGTGCGGCCGTGCGTTCTCACAAATTTTAGAACGCCTTAAGCCTTGTTAAACACCTCCTTGACTGTATTTCTGTTGTTCTAAATAGTTCTAATTAACCAGATATTTCTGCTTGAAATGTAGGGGTGGCAACGGGAGGTCGGGGTTGGTTACTGTTTCAGTGGATTGTGTTCACCTTAGCGATACAATGTTTGCCAGTTATGCAGTTATTTGTGTCAGTCCAGTCCAGTGCAAAACCCTCCACATACACGCAAAATGCAAGTACGCGGCAGACCTATCCATAGGATAGCTTTCACCTATAAGACAGCTTATTCCAACATTGATGTCTAGTGATCTCCTAATGCTTTCATTAAATGTAAAAGGTATTACTGGCCCTGTCAAGCGAAAGAAGATTTTAGCGTACTGCCAACAAAAAAAAGCAGATATTGCCCTCTTACAAGAGACACATTTAACAGATACTGAATCGCAGAAAGTAACCTCTAAATATTTCCAGGTGGCGGCCTCGGCCTCTGCCACTCAACGCAAAGGGGGGGTAATAATATTAGTGCGCAAATTCCTGCAATCCGCCATTACCGGCACACAGATTGATCCGCTAGGTCGATGGGCCAGAGTGACGATGAAAATAAATCAACAGCTTTACACATTCTTCAATATTTACGCACCCAACCTCGATGACCCTAACTTTTTCAAACTGATAGCTAAAGAAGTTACAGCCGCAGCTCACACCAATATCATCTTAGGGGGCGATTTCAATGTCATCTTGGATCCACTGTTAGATCGCACGCCTTATCGGGCTGTAGACAAAGTCAAATCGCAGGCGATTCTTAAAGGAATCATAACAGAGCTACACTTGGTAGACCCATGGCGCCTACTTCATCCCCAAGAAAGAGACTACACATTTTATTCCATCCCACATAATACCCAAACAAGGATCGATTTCTTCCTACTGTCCACAGAGCTGATGCCTCAAGTGTTGTCCGCAGAGATATATGCTACAACGGTATCGGATCACGCCGCTGTCTCCCTAGTGCTGGATACCAACGTTACACAACATGTTCCGCCAAGATGGACATTTGATAAATCCCTACTAGCAGATGACTCCTTTGTACAGCTACTGTCAGGGGAAATTGAGACCTATTTTAAATATAATACACCTACTGATACCTCCATCTGGAGCTGGTGGGAAGGTTTTAAAGCGACAATACGAGCTCATATTACCACCTACACCATTAGACGGCGTAAAGCCAGGAAAAAAAAAAGATGAACTGGAACTCCAAATAAAAGCTGGGGAAAGGTTACTAGCCAAAAGAGCTGACTCAATGATATTGATTAGACTCCAAAAATTGCGATACCAATATAATGCTCTCCTCAACAAAGAAGCACTGAGTAGTATCCAGCTACAACGTAGTACATACTACTATGAAAGCAACCGCTCTGGATCCCTCTTAGCTCGGCAGCTCAAAACAAAGACCAGCAAGACCGCTATAGCGGCGTTGCAAGACAATTCCGGGGGCCTTCTCCTGAGATCTGACAAAATACTAGACCGCTGCAAAGAATTCTATGAGGAACTATATCGCTCGGATACCCAATGTAGTGACAAAGCCTTTGAAGATTTTGTCTCCAATATAGTAGGACCCACATTAACCAGTCATCAAAGTCGAATGCTGGAACAAGAGATCTCTGTAACTGAAATACAAGATGCGATCAAACAGATGGCTCGTGGCAAAGCCGCCGGTCCAGATGGTATCCCACTGGAATTCTATAATAAATATTGCATTCAATTGGCTCCCATGCTACAGATCTACTACAGTGGCCTACAAGATGAATCTCCAGAGATTGGAGCCCTGGCAGAGGCTGTGGTGGTAATTCACCCGAAACCGGGCAGGGATACACAAAAGATAGAGAATTACAGACCCATCTCTCTCCTAAACTCTGATTATAAAATCTATGCTAAAGTGCTTGCTAACCGATTAGGACGGATCTTAAAAGATTTGATACATGAGGATCAATGTGGATTTATACAAAACAGATCCACTACAGATAATGGAAGATTATTGGCACATGTACTGGCATCTGCCAAGACTAAGGCCGAGCCCCTGATAGGGCTAGCATTGGATGCCGAAAAAGCCTTCGATCGACTGGAATGGTCCTTTCTATTTCGATCCCTATGGTGGTTTGGGATAGGAGAAAAGTTCCTAAAACGCGTTGAATTGTTATATACCAAACCCACAACTCGAATAGCGGTCAACTCACACCTCTCAGCCCCTTTTCAGTTGCAAAGAGGGACCAGACAGGGTTGCCCCCTGTCACCGATGCTTTTTAATTTAGCCCTGGAACCCTTATTAATAGCGATCCGACAGAAGGAAAACATAAAAGGAATTGAGTTAGCTGATGGTCCCTGTAAATTGTCAGCATATGCAGATGACCTGCTCATTTTCCTACAACCATCAGACCTTCCTGAAACACTGCAACTCATAGATGCATATTCAGCGATATCCGGATATAAAGTAAATCTGAATAAAACAACAATTATTCCTCTGAATGAACAGGTCAGCGAAGAAATGATGCGTGGATACCCCTTTCAATATGAGAAGTCATCCTTTAGATACCTGGGCGTGACCTATGGCACCACCTTGGAAGAGACTGTTGCAATCAACATTAAGATGTGTCAAGAAATTGTACATGATAACGTCTGCAGGTGGACCCCCCTTCATTTGAGTTGGTGGGGCAGGCTAGAAACGATAAAAATGATGTTGGTACCAAAACTCAGCTATATATTAAGTATGATTCCCTTACGCTTCCCGTCAGCCTTCTATAAGAAAATGAATAGTCAACTGATAGCCTTTTTATGGAACAACCGAGTACCTAGAATAGCTGCCTGGAAACTGAAGTTACCTAATGCACAAGGAGGTGTCCATTTCCCAGATCTCGGCTGGCTGCACACTGCCTCTCTTTTAAAGCAGGGTGCTCAATGGGTCGACTCTGACGACACGGATAAAGGACCTAGATGGTTGAGTGTGGAGCGGGCCATACATTCCCCCCTACCTACATGGCTAATGGTTGGCACAGTAGTAGACCAGACTGTACCACATAATGCTATTATCCGAGAAACACAGCATGCCTGTCGATTATTGGCATCATGTATCGATGGAGGGGATGACTTCGCCGCAGATATGCCCTTATGGCTGAACCCGCGCCTTATCATCGGAGGGAAGCCTGTCTTATGGAAAAAATGGGTGGAACATGATCTTATAACCATTGGACAACTGATCAATGGAAGTGCATTTAAAACCTTTGACAGATTAAGAACGGAATTCCGATTGCCTAATACATGCTATTTCCAATGGTGTCAGCTCCGACACTGCATGAGCAAACCGGTGTGTCACCTGTCTTGATACGTACTGGATGGCCACTGCGACAGAAACTTCAAGAATTACAAACAGATGCCAAAGCTGTTTCGAGATGTGTTGCGATTCTCCGATCCAAAAGTGACAAGACATGTTTTAAGATACAGTCGGTGTGGGCTACTGAAACCGGTCAAGATATACCTCCGGAAAATTGGGACACTTTTTGGGGAACTCAAATACGTGCCACGAGAGCAGCGTCTCTCACACAATCTATGTACTTTATAGCACATCGAGCGCATATTACACCGGCTAAGAAAATGAAATGGACACTACAGGAGGGAAATCGATGTTGGTCCTGTAACATGGAAATTGGGACACTGGCACATATGTTGTTCCATTGTAAATCCCTGGAAATATATTGGAACAGAGTATGGGAACGCATATCACAAATCCTCAACTTACAAACTCCTATCACTTATCGGATAGTAATATATAAATCCATAGCTCTGGAACCTACTCTGATGAAATGGGGTAGTAAACTGCTGGACTTAATGCTCGGGATAGCGCTTAAAATAGTTCTAATACACTGGAAGAATCTCGACAAAGCTTGTTTCGAGCATTGGTGGAGTCTCTTAATCCTACACAAGACCTACGAAGAGATCTATATAGCCAAGAACCCATGGTCTGGTAAACTAAGTAAGAAATGGTCAGCTTTACAAAATTATGTTTGATGAAGGTGATTGATGGAGGCTGCCTTGTGGAATGGTCTCTGCTGTAACCACATTGAACGGAGAGAGGGAGGGTGGCGTGCTGGCATGGACTGATACTAGTTCTTGTTAAAGTTATTGTACTGTCTTGTTCAAGTTATTATATTCTTTTGCTATTTTGATCAATAGCATCTGCTTGTATCCTTTTATATCATGCTCGTTTGTACTGTTATTTTATATGTTTAAACTGAATAAAAACTACCATTAAAAAAAAAACAAAAAACAATAATAATTAATAAGAACCTGAACAATGATAAATGATCACACATAGGAAATTAATTATTACTTATCAAAAATATATACATGTACACAAAAAGTAAAACGGTTATGTAACAAAACATATATACAAAATAAAACCATATGCGTACCCACAGTGATAATATAAAACCATTTGTAAAACAATTATTTAAACAGACATATGTTGAAAAAACGAAAGGGGTGTGACAAAAAATAAATTTGTACCTCAATGAGAGTCTTAACGCTTATGTATCCTTATTGTACTCAGTATAGAGTATTAGCCCTAAACGGGTCTGTGATAACTAAAAGGAAATAATGAACAATGGACACCATATAGACAGTAACAATAAATAAATGAAAAAAACGTCTATAACATAATATGAATCTAAAGGGAACTATATTATTGTGCAGTGATTAAGATACTGTTAAATTATTATGTGCTATTCACGGAGCAGGAGCGAAATGGCAAAACAAAAAACTGCTTAAAACAAAAGGAGAGGAATATAAATAAATCTTCAATAAACACATAGTACCAGAATAAAAGCACTTTGAATCAAAAAATTAACTGCTGTTTTACAAATAATCAAGCATGAAAGAAATATACTTTGTAGCTTGCGTATCTGCTCAAATGTAGAGCACGATCTGCTGTGTGTCAAAAGTATTGTACAAATGATCCTGAGAACGCCCACACATTCGCTTTAAAAAGGGGGCTGCTAAACGTGGGAAAACAGACACAGACTCGAGATTATACTGTATCATGAAAAAAGCATATAAAAATGCCATTATACTATAGTGTTATATCTAAAATGTGACATATATTGAGAACTGTATAGTGATGACATAAAAACGTTAGATGCTTACTAAGAGAATGACAGATGTAAAAATCAAAAGGAGTTTCACGGCACAGCAAAGCCGGGACATTGGGTCGATGGTCAGAGTCCACACTGGTTCTGACCATCATCTCCTTATACAGTGTGTCAGGTTCCAGTGCCCTGGCACTTTGCGTCCTCGAGAGGTGCATCATCTGTCCCATCGCTGTCTGGCCTCCTCCCACAATTGACATAAGGAGGAGGCCCAGTGCTATTTTGATTTCCTCTTAGAGTTGGATTCCGATGCATGGGAGACAGAGGAGGAATCGGTGGTATCCAAGTGGGTATCCCAGGACCTGCCCTCAGACCCTTCCCCTCCATACGAGCAAAGGAAATCACTGCCAGTAGACAAGGCCTTCCAGGACTTTATCCAGGATATGGCAAAGACCATTTAGTTCTCGCTGGAGGCTGAGGAGTTGGAGAGCCTCCAATACTCCTTGATTCCCAAGGAGGCCATCACGGTGCCTGTGCACCAGATCCTTCAGCGGCTGCTGCTCAGGATGTGGAAGAATCGCCTCATGATGCCAGCCATCAGTAGTTGGCTCGATTCCATGTATCGGGTCCAAACTGTCCCAGACTTTCAGAAGCCTCAGCTACCCCACAGCTCCTTGGTGCTGCGACGCCGTAAGAGCTTTTTCTTTGGGGGGGGGGCACAAACACCATGCCAAGCTCCGCTCCGTTGGCAGAGACCCTTCCTGTTCACAGACACAGAGGGTCTTTGCCTTGATTGTGGCTTTTCTGCCTACAGGGGATGCAATTCCTGTAGGTAGACTGCTGCCTGCAGGCCGCAACTATTGCAAAGACCCTTCCTGTCTACCCATAATCCTTATGGGCAGACAGGATGAGTCTTTGCAATGATCGCAGCTGGCTGGCAGTAGGCTGCTCATGGGGATCCTATCCCTCAAGGGCTGAAGAAGAGAAGCTGCAATTGCAGCAAAGACCTTTACTGTCTGCCAGCATGGATTTGATCTCCCGTGGGCAGAAAGGAGGAATCTGTGCCACGATCGCAGTGCTCTTCTGCCTGTGAGGGATGGGATCCCTGCAGGCAGACTACTGCTTGCTGGGTCGTGATCACCGGCCTTCCCCTACTTCTGCCCACGGGAGATCGAATCCCCATGGGCTGAAGTAGGTGAAGCCCCAATTGCAGCAGCAAAGTTTTTGTTGGACCAGGGTCCATATTGGCCCTCCCTTTTCCGATGCCTATGCCTTGATGGTGGAGTCTGCTATGAAGTGGGCCAAAAGCGCTAAGTCCCATTCCTTGGTGCCACAGGGCCAGGAGGGCAGGACCCTCGATTTCTTTGGGCAGAGAAGCTTTCAGAGCCCCATGCTGGTTACCTGCATACTTTCCTACCAACGTTACATGAGTATGTTCCTGAAGGACATCATGACAGACCAGAACAAGTTCAAGTCACTCATACCAGTGGAGCGCCTCGATCCCTTCCGTGCCCTGGTAGACCATGGCAAGGATTGCTCGAAGTATATGGCCAATGCCACCTATGATGCCTTTGAGTCTGTTAACTGGGTGGTGGCTGTGGGCATTGGGGCATGCCGCCTTGCTTGGCTTCAGTCATTGGACCTGGAACAGTGGGTCCAGGACAAGCTGGCAGATGTGCCTTGCCAGGGGGAAAACCTCTTCGGCAAGCTGGTTGAAGAGAGGGCAGGCAAAAGCAAGGAGGAGCATGTTACCATCTCCAGGTTCTCGAGAAAAACTGTCAATCTCTCGCGGAAGAAATGCCAAGGGAAAAATTCCTTCTACCAACACAAATGCCGGTACTACCAGAGTCCACAGGCCACTCAGCCATAAGCACAGCTCCCGTGCCCGCAGAGGCATGATAAACCTCAGAAGGCCCAGCCCACGCCTCAGCTGAAGCCTGGGGCAGGTTTTCAACTGGTTCCTTGGGAGCATCACCAATCACCCCTTAGCAGATGGGTACCTCCTCAAGTGGGGAACAGCTCATCCATTTTGCACACTGGTTGCCTCTCATCACCATGGATGCCTGGGTTCTCCAGTTTGTCCAAAGTGGGTAATTGCTGCGCTTTGCCCAGTTGCTGCCCCACTTCTTCCCTAGGGAGTTCCCTCTGGATCCGCTACATCGCGGTCTCCTCCAGGAGGAGGTCACTGCCCTGCTAAATGATCTCGCCATTGAGCTGGTACCCCCAGCTCAGGTTGGATGGGGCTTCTACTCCTTGTATGATCCTGTTCACAGAAAGTACCTCCACTTGTGCTTGGTGGTCGGCACTACCTGTATCGAGTGCTTCCCTTTGGTCTCACACCGACCCCCATGGTCTTCACAAAGTGCCTCGCAGTGGTAGCTGCTTACCTCAGGACCCTGGGGTCTTTGTCTTATTTAGATGACTGGCTCATAGAGCTCCATGCCAGACGGTGTCTGGCATTCGGCCTACCTTGACCATTTAGGTGCTTGAGAGACTGGGGTTTGTTGTGAACTACCCAAAATTGCACCTCTAACCGTCTCAGCAACTGGAGTTCATCGGGGTCCTCCTCAATACAACTCGGGCTCAAGCTTTTCTCCCGCTGGACTGCATGCATTAGCTCACATGGGTTGTCAGCGACATCGGCAGAAGCACTACAGATAGCTTGAGGGATGCTGAAGATGCTCTGCCACATAGACTCGACGGTGCTTATGACCCTGATGGCCTGTCTGTGCATGTGGTAGGCTCAGTGGACTTTGAACATCCAGTGGAAGGAAGCCATGGGCCGCCTCTGGGACAAAGTGGCAGTTACCATGTCTCTCGTGCAATTCCTTTACTGGTGGCTAGAGCTGCAGAACTTGCTCCAAGGTCTCTCCTTCCAGTTGTTAGCGCCCCAACAGACGCTCTCTACAGATGCATCAAAACTGGGCTTGGGGGGCTCACCTGGACAGCCTACACACTCGGGGCCTTTGGTCGGAGTAGGAGAGCCTACACCAGATAAACCTCCTGGAACTTCGGGCCATTGATAAATTGGAAGACTGGGCATCAAAATGGCAGATGAAATTTAATGTGGACAAGTGCAAAGTTATGCACCTAGGAAGAACAACCCAAACTATGGTTACACGATGCAAGGTTCCACATTAGGAACCACCACCCAGGAAAAAGATTTAGGCGTCATTGTGGATAACATGTTAAAACCCTCGGCCCAGTGTGCAGCGGCGGCCAAGAGAGCAAATAGAATGCTAGGTATGATAAGGAAAGGAATGGAAAATAAAACAAAAGATATTATAATGCCTCTATACCATTCCATGGTGAGACCGCACCTTGAATATTGTGTGCAATTCTGGTCGCCGTATCTTAAAAAGGATATAGCGTTATTAGAAAAGGTTCAGAGAAGAGCCACCAGAATGGTAAAGGGGATGGAAGGATACTCCTATGAAGAAAGGCTAAAAAGGTTAGGGCTCTTTAACCTGGAAAAGAGACGGCTGAGGGGAGATATGATAGAAGTCTATAAATTAATGAATGGAGTGGAACAGGTAAACGTAGATCGACTGTTTATGTTATCAGAATTTAGGAAGACTAGGGGACATGCAATGAAGCTACAGGGTAAACTATTTAAGACTAATAAAAGAAAATATTTTTTCACTCAACGTGTAATCGAACTCTGGAATTTGTTACCGGAGGATGTAGTAAAGGCTGTTAGTGTAGCTGGGTTTAAAAAAGGTTTGGACAAGTTCCTGGAGGAAAGGTCCATAAACCATTATTAAGAAGGGACCCAGGATATCAATGCTTGACCTAGTACAAGCATTGCAGAACCTGTGTCTTGGGGAAACTGCTAGGTACGTATGACCTAGATTGGCCACTGTTGGAAACAGGATACTGGGCTTGATGGACCTTGGTCTGACCCAGTATGGCATATCTTATGTTCTTATGTTCTCATGTTCTCTACATGCATTCCGCCCACCCCTTACCAACCAGGTAGTCCTGATTCAGACAGACAACCAGCTGGCGATGTTTTACATCAACAAGTAGGGGGGCACAGGATTGTACCTCCTGTGCTAGGAGGAGGTGCACTTGTAGAAGTTTGCCACAGCCCATGGGATGGAGCTAAGGGTGACTTACTTGCCTGGAAAGCTTAATGTCCTGGCGGATCACCTCAACAGGGTCCTTCAGCCTTACAAATGGATCCTCAACAGGAGGGTGGTGGGCTAAATCTTCCAGGAGTGGGGCACTCCATCGATAGACCTCTTCACCATGGATTGGTTCTGTTCTTAGATGGCTGTGGGCAGCCGGCTGGCCTCAGATGCCTTCCTCTTGCACTGGGGACTGGGGCTGCTTTATGCATAACCCCCAATCCCACTCATAGTGAAGATGTTGTTTAAACTCCAGGCAGACCGGGGTACCATGATCCTCATAGCCTTGTCCTGGTCCAGGCAGTCATGGTTCCCCCTGCTGCTCCAACTCTCCCAGCAGAAGCCTCTCTGCTTGGGCTGGGCTCCAGACTTCATTTCTTAGGAGTATGGGACCTTGTTGTACCCTAGTGTCCAGTCACTGGCCCTCATGGCTTGGATGCTGAGTGGGTAGTTCTCTTGGAGTTTAACCTGCTTTGGGATGTGACCAACATTCTCATGGCTTCCTGCAGGAATTCCACACGCTGCTCCTATGCCTTCAAGTGGCAGAGGTTCTCAGTCTGGTGTGCTGACAGGGAACTGGATCCCTTCTCCTGTGCAGTGGAACAGCTTCTGGAGTATCTCCTGCACCTCTCCAACTTGGGTCTGAAGTCCAGTTTGCTCAGAGTCCACATGAGCGCGATTGGGACCTACCATTATGGCTTGGAGGGCAAGTCCATCTCCACTCAGCCCTTGGTGGCTCATTTTATGCAGGGCTTACTCCTATCTAAACCTCTGATTAAGACCCGCCAGTGGCTTGGGATCTCAGTGTAGTCCTGGCGCAGCTCCTGTCAGCTCCCTTTGAGCCACTTGCGTCCTGTCTTCTGAAATTCCTGACCTGGAAGGTTGTATTCTTGGTGGCGGTCACCTTGGCATGCCGTGTCAGTGAGCTCAGGGCCTTGGTGACTTATCTGCCATATACTAGGTTCCACCAGAATAGAGTGGTGCTGTGTACACATCTACGTTTCTTGTCCAAGGTGGTCTCTTCCTTCCACCTCAATCAATCTATAGTCCTGCCCACATTTTTTCCCAGGCCTCACACCAGCCATGGGAAGGCCACACTGCATATGTTAGACTGCAAGCAAGCCCTGGCCTTCTACCTTGAGCGAACAAAGGTGCACCAGCATTCCACCCAACTGTTCATCTCCTTTGACCCCAGCAAGCTGGGCATGGCTGTCTCTAAATGCACGCTATCCAACTCGGTGGCAGACTGCATATCTTTCGCCTGTTCCCAGGCGGGCCTGAGTTTTGAGGGCCATATCACAGTGCACAACGCCAAAGCCATGGCTACATCAGTGGCCAACTTGTGCTCAGTCTCCATAGAGAAGATCTGCAAGGCTTCAACATGGTTCTCTGTCCACACCTTCATGGCCCACTGTTGTCTGGATAGGGATTCCTGATGGGACAGCAACTTTGGCCATGCTGTACTCTGGCATCTGTTTGGGACTTAGGTTCAACTCCTTCCCAACAGCCCTTCTGTCTATTCAGGCTACTAATAAAGTCATCCCGGTGTTGATGTATACTGTGGAGTCAGGCGAGTCCCCCAGAGGGACTATCCACACTGTTTCTGTTAGTTCTCCAGTTTTGTGGCCCTTGTTGGACTTGCTTCCTCATTTTTTGGTAGCCTGTAGCTTGGGAGTCCCATACATGAGGACTTACTTCCTACTTGTCCACCGAGAAAGTGTAGTTACTCACCTGTAGCAGGTGTTCTCCGTGGACAGCAGGAATAAGTCCTCACAACCCTCCCGCTTCCCCGAGAAGTTGTATTTTTTAGCTATCAATTTTGTTATCAAACTGGATATAAGATGGCGCAGCAAGCGGGAATACAGGTGAGCATGCGCGATGGAGCCTCCCAAATCTTCTAATGGAAGCTGGAGAGCATTTCTGTGTGGAGCTCTGTCGGGGATGTCACCCATATATGAGGACTTATTCCTGTTGTCCATGGAGAACATCTGCTATAGGTGAATAACTATGCTAATAGTCCATTTATCCTGGTTAGTGGCTTTTTGAAATCTTCTTCATTTTGCATATATTACAAAATATAGTTCAATATTTAAAAGTGTTGATCTATTGATTTTCACATTAACTTCTCAAAGCTACACTGAAGGCTAACATATCTGGACATTTTTCAGAGTATAAAACCTCCATCTGTAGTTTTCTAATCCCCCCCTTTCTGCTGTGAGTGAGCCTGCCCTGCCTACTTCCAATGTAACTAGCAGCAGAGACTGTGAGGTAGGATCCAGCCAATGGAAAGGCTGCAGGGACGGAGCACTGGACTGATTCTCTAGTCACAGGGAGGGAGGAGGTGAACTGGGGAAGTTCATGTGCTGTACAAGGTTAGTTTCTGCATGTGGTGGTGGATGGAAGAGAAATGAACCCCATTCCCTAAAAAATGTCTCAGTGCATTCCAAATCTAATGAATGAAGTTGCAACAGCTGCAGCATGCAAACACTGATTTACAGTAACACAGCAACAACACAGTCAATAATGTGACGAATTGTAACGGATTTCCATCATCGTGGTTTCTGGATGTGCATCCAAAGCATTGCATGCATTACGGCAGAGCTCCTAGGTATAGTGGCTTTTAAAAGCCTTTATGATTCCTCGATCCAGTGGCTGGATCAGAGAGATGGTGTTTGGGAGGATGAAAACGACGTTGACGTTTGTGTGTGCATTTTCCAGTTCCTCTCGAACGTGAACCAGTGCATTAACTAACATCAAGAAAGCAAAGTTTTTGCCATCAAGGTATTGTTTTACTTCTAGGATGAAGCAGTTTTTGAACCAATCCCAAAATATTTCAGATGTCATCTAAGCTTTCATGTCCCACCTCCAATGCACCACCATGTTGTTCAGATTTTTTCCTTTCAGTGCATGAGGATTTTGAGCTTTGGTTACTATCAAAGACTTGCACTTGAAGTCACCTCTAGCATTTGTGCAGAAATGCAGTTTGGAACGATCCTTAAATGCTTTAAAGCCAGATTCTTTGGCAACAGTTTTTGAAATATAGGTATGCTTTCCTGTCTGCTTATAGAATAAATCTGTCTTATCAGCATTGAATACTTGCTTAGGTACATACCCACTGTCCTTAATGAGCTCAAGTAGATATTTCAGAAATGCTTGAGCAGCTTCCACATCTGCGGAACCTGCTTCACCAGTTTGACATTTTTCAAGCTGTATCTGTTTTTGAAGTGAGCAAGCCATCTACTACTAGCCGAGAAGGCTTTCACGTTTTGTTGACCCCTTCTGACATGTTCATAGATCTGCCTGGCTTTAAGTCATATTGTGGTGGTGTCCACAACACTTTTTTGTAATCATTCACCATCTCATTGATGCACAAACTTAAAACCTTTTTCCATTTTTTCCATTGTTTCATTATGAACCACTGAGATGACTTTTGCACTCTGCTGCAGATTCATGCACAGCTTTACGTATTTCTTCTTCCTCCTTATGATGGATGGGCCGAATTGTGGATTTGTTCACCCCGAATTTGTGGCCTAACAGTACTGGAGACATCCCTGAGTGATGTTTCTCTAGCACACAAGCTTTATCACTGAGGCTCATAACAGTCTTCTTTTGCTTGGGCACACTTTTGTTTTGCTTGCACCATGCTTGGACGCCATACTGTATATTGTTTAAGAGTTTAAGCTGAATATTCCTTTTGGTAAGCTGACCTGTTTGTGATGATGATCTTCTATTACTGTATTTTGTAAGTACAAAAGGAAAGCTAATAAAGATTCTTGAAGTTGACCTGTGCGTGCTGAACTTTTTCTGAGTTTAATACAGTATCCAGCGGAATGCTCATTTAATATCCAGATGAATGCTTGTTTCGCTAAACTGACCTATTTCCTGAGTTGCTGAATGCTCGTTTTGCTAAGGTGGCCTTTTTCCTGAGTTGAATGCTCGTTTTGCTAAGGTGGCCTTTTTCTTGAGTTGAATGTTCATTTTGAGTTTAATATCCAGCACAAATAGAGATCCGTGAGGGCAAAAGAAGTACCATCACCTTGCTGGACCACACCCCAGGGCTGCGCTCCGAGAATCAGAAGTAATGCGCATGTCTGCGCATAGCCGTGAATACCGAAAAATGGGTTACTCTTTATTTCCTACGAATAGGCAAACATGGAACACGCAAATAGCGAGGATTGACTGTAGATATACGTACATAGATACACAAAAAAAATCTGATAATAAGTAGACATAACTGAGATACACACACACTCGCACCCATACAGACACCACATTCACAAGGGACACATACACAGGCAATAATGCATATACAAACAGACACACTTATCTACACGGGTTGGAAAGAATTCCATGAGCTATACTCTGCATGCTTTCCCCACTTGTGTTAAAAGTGTTGATAATGGCAAGTGCAATGAGACAGGATAAACTTTATGCATTTATTTATGTACATTCTCTTATATACCGTGCTATTCTGCATCAGTGCGGTTTACATTGAACAAACTGAAATTACATTGAACAGGGCATTATAACTTGGAGATAACTATTTTACAGGGAACATGGGCTATGGAGGGTTAAGTGGCTTGCCCAAGACCACAAGGAGCACCTGTGGGACTAGAAACCCCAATCCTTCTGGCCCAAGGTTGCTGTCCTCCAGTGGGATTTGAACCCCCGACCTTCCAGCCTGAAGTACCTTGCCCCCAACCACTAGGCCACTCCTCCACTAAGGGTTTGTGTTGTGTTGATCAGCATCAACACCCTGAACCACCTCATGTAAGTGTGATACTGACATATGTGAAGTAAGAATACAGTGCAACCAGCAGAAAGAAAGGAAAGTATTAATAAGGGTTACACCATAATAAAAACAGCCCATGTTATATCAAAAAGGTATGAACATTTTAAGAACTGAAGTACATTAGGACAGAAAAGTAAGGAGAACTAAGGTTAATAACTAAAGAACTAGCAAAAAAAGCAACCCAATTCTGGATTGAGATGCAACATATTGGTAATATCTAGCTGATGTCTCAAGGAAGGAGTCATGCGGTCTTTCTGTTGGTCTAATCAAAGATTGTAGGCCAATACCTTGACTCAAGTAGATACGCGTTGTGGAAGAGATTCTTTCCCTTTTTCTCCATTGTGGATGGGCACATTCTTCTAGGAGGAAATTTTAATGTTTGTTTTTTGTATATAATAGTGGTATAAAATGTTTTAAATTAAATTAAATTAGAACCCATAATAGATGAGGCAAGACTGTATCTGGGCAGAGTTGAGATTCAGTTCATCCTCTGAGCTGGATCTGGTGGCCCATGGACATTTGTTTTTTAATTCTGTAAGGTTATTGGTTAAAAGGTATGGTTTTTTCTGTCATAAAGATCCACCACTATAGTTGAGGACTGGAAAGTGGCCAATGTAATGCCAGTGTTAAAAGGGGACTGCATGGGTGATCCAGGAAACCAGAGCCCAGTGAACCCGATAATAGTGGCAGGCAAAATGATGGTTAAAAACAGAATTGCTGGGGATTTGGATAAATATGCCACAATGGGGAAGAACCAGCATGGTTTTAACAAAGGGAGGGTATGCCTCATATTATATATTTGTCTGTATTTAGATCACATCTGGTCAAGGCATCCTAGACTTGATGGACCCTTGGTCTGACCCAGTGTGGCATATCCTAGTGGTTGGGGCAAGATACCTCAGGCCAGAAGGTCAGGGGTTCAAATCCCACTAGAGGACAACAACCTTGGGCCGGAAGGACAGGGGGGGTGGTTCTAGTCCCACAGGTGCTCCTTGTGGTCTTGGGCAAGCCACTTAACCCTCCATTGCCTATGTTCCCTGTAAAATAGTTATCTCCAAGTTATAATGCCCTGTTCAATGTAATTTCAGTTTGTTCAATGTAAACTGCCTTGATATCATGAAAGGTGGTATATAAGAAAATGTTAAATAAACAAGGAAATCTTAAAAAGAAAGTGGCACCCAAAGCTAGGATCTGAGGCTTTAAGAATATAAATTGCCTTTGGGTTGGGTGCCACATCCAGAAAGACATTGATAATATGTCCATAAAACCTGGCCAACTTAACCTTAAAAAAAGCCCTAAGAATATGTTGCTTAACCACCTCAGATGGAAAAGTGACCAGCAGAGTTGAACATAAACTAATAATATCTTGAGAATCCTCTAGAAAGGCGGTTAAATTAGAAATAGAAGGAATCACCTCATCCAGCTCACCCTCAGCAGAGTTAATCTTTTTAGAGCCTGAGGGAATATAGTAAATTTGTAAAACATCAGTAGGGTCTGGTATGGCTAATATCTCTTTCAAATACTTATCCAAAAGAATCTTAGGTGACAGAAGGGAAGATTGAAGGAAATTTAGGAACCGCAGATTACAAACACGCATAGAATTTTGAAGCGCTTCCAACTTTGAATGTAATAATAAAGAATCTTTAATTCTTGCATCATTAATTGAGTGAAGTGGAAGAACTTGAGATTCTAATTTATCAATAGCCGTATTCATCAAAGATACTTTTTCATCAAGTTGCTGCAAAGAAACAGCAGCCTCTTGAGAAAAGGTACATAAGGAACTTAAAGATGAAGATAAAATAGAAAAACAGAGAATGAGGCTTAATCAGTGGCATACCAAGGATAGGGTAGTGGGTGTGGCCTGCCCCAGATGCTGGATTGGAATTGGGGGCAAAGCCCTGCTGGGCCCACATGGCGGAGCCAGTGTGGCAAACTTCAAGTAATGGGTGGCTTGCCGCGCTGCCTCCACTTCAAGCCCGGAGGCTCTTCTCTTCTGGGCTGAAGTCTCGCGATTTGCAAGAGCCACCGGACCTAGAGTGGAGGCAGCCAGCAAAGCTATCCATGGCTTTAAGGTAAGTTTTGGCTGGTTCATTGAGCTGGCTTCTGGCAGTGTGCTGAAGAGCCGTTGGATTTGGTCCCGTTGAGACTGTGTGCTGTTTATGCTGTTTACTTCAGATAAGTACAGTGTGCTCTTATTTGGGGGCTTCTATTTACTTGGAAGTAATTTTGTGTTATGTTTTTTCAGCTCTGGGACTGCACTGACGACTCCTGATATACTGCTATGATTAAAGTTAGACGCTTTTAATGGGTGTATGGTATGTATGAAGGTGAATGTTTGTGAAGTTTACTAGATATGGGTTCCTAAGTGAATTGTTTGGGGTGTATTAAGTTTTGTTTAATTGGTTGTATTTATATGGTTGGATGGTATAGGCTATTTGACCAGTGATGTGAAGCGTCTGCTATTTCCCTAAAGTGCCGTGTCACTGTGTGAGGGATATTAGCCATCCTGAGGTCATTTTTGCCTGTTAAAAGTAATTATTATAATAAGATTAATATTGGTTGTTAGTATTTGAGTAAAGCATAGTACAGGGCTGTTTTTTTATATTTTGGGTTTAAGGTAAGTTTGCCATGCTGTCTCTGATGTGTGGGTCTGGGGGGGGAGGGGGGGTGGTGCACCATGCCATGCGGAGGGTGGGGGGGCGCCTGCCCCGGGTGTCGAGGGGCCTTGGAATGCCACTGGCTAAATAGTCCATTTTCCCAGTGCTTAACATATTCATGAATGACCTAGAAAAGGGCGTTAAAAGCGAGGTGATCAAATCTGCAGGTGACACTAAAAGGCACATTTCACAATAGGATGTCTGTGCAATCTGGGACATTAGAACCAGAACATCTGGAACCCCCCCCCAAAAAAACCTCAGGCACATGCAAGTTCAGGCACGGTTTTAGAAATGTGGACGTGTCTGATATGCACATTTATTTATTTATTGAACTGTTTTTTTGTGTGTGTGTTTTTTAATACTGACTTATCTGTGAATCAAGGCGGCTTACAAGGAACAGGAACTTAAAGAGGTTTACAGAGAACTTTGAGGTATTTAACAGTGATAATGTGCTAACAGTTGTAACTTATATACAGAGGGGGAGAGGGAGGTTGGGGAGGAGGGGGTGAGAGGGGCGCAGGGGGGAGAATGTGAGAGTGCCCAGAGGATGGTGTAGAAGAAAGCAACGCTCTGGTGTCAAAGTGATCCTTGAATAGTAGAGTTTTGAGATCTATACGAAAGCTTTCGATATCCCCAGGATAGTATTTCAGAAGCAAGATGTCTAATAGCATAATGGTTAGATTAACGGCTTAAGGGCAAGGTTCAAATCCCATTGTGAGCCTAGCCACTTAATTCTCAATCTCTCTATATTCTCTGGATGCTTTAAGCTGAAAACAAGCATTTTCCTGATGGCTATTCGTGCCCGGAGCAGGTATACACATGGATGTGCCTGCAGATATCTCTGCCGTTTCTGAGAATGAACCAGGACATGTAAGTTTATTGGTCCTCCTCCCCCCCAGATATTCCTCCAGCACACCCCTGTGGCTACTTGGATGTCCCTGTACCAGAGACATCTGTGAACTTCATTTGTGGAATGATTACGGAGATGTGTCCATAATTTCAATGTCTGCAGATGTCCAAATCACAACAATTTTTTTTAAATGACCCTAAGTTTTGTGGTTATTATAAATAAGCAGACTGTGAGGAACTGCAGGAGCACCTTGCCAGGCTGGAGAACTGGGCATTTAAATGGCAGATGAAATTTCAAGTGAGCAAGTACAAAAGATGCACATAGAGAAAAAAAATGCATCTATGAGGGCAATACTAAAAGTGCCTGGGGGATTTGCATTTGAAAATTTGGATACTTGTGAGAAAACGGATACTTTGCACCTGTACACTTTCGTACCTGTTTTGAAGTTGGAAGTCCCACTTCTCCAAGGGAACCAGGCCTGCCATAGTCTGAAAAATCTGGGGGACAGAAAACAATTTCTCTGACTTTCTGCATCAATATCCTCTGAAATTTGCATCATAACCTCAAACATACAGTCAGGTTTCCTAGCTGTGTCAGTACTCTCAGGCAGGAGTTTGGGGTTTAGGTTGGGTATGCTAAGCTGGGAGCGAGGACTGGAGCCTGAATCAGAAACCTGGTGAGATGCTAACTTGGAGTCAGGAACAGAAGTCAGGTCCTGAGTTAGCCTTGAGTCTGAGCTAGGAACCAGGTAAGTCACAAGGCTGTAACAAGAACTGGAAGTATGCTCGAACTGCAGGTCTAGAGCTGGAGTCAGGAGAAAGATTACAGGGCTGGAACAAGCAAGTTAGTGCTGCAGGTCAAGTCCCAGAGTCGGGCAACACTAATAAAGACTACTACTGGTGGAGTTAAGGGATGGGACTAAAAGACTAGAAGTACAGGATTCTGTGACGTGAAGAATTTGGAAGTCAAGGTTCTGTGTATGGCAAGTCCAATAGTAACTGCTGTTACAGTAACTGAGCCCTAGCAAATCCCTTATGCCTAAGGATGTGACCTTGAAGGCTGTATGGCACAGATTTTGTGTTTATGGTCAAAGCTTACTCCAGGTTACTGACTAGGATCCCATTCTGAACCTCCAAGCAATCCCTGGTTCAAGTCCCCATTGGGGTCTTGCCTTGACAATACCTACACTGACTTTATTAAGGCAGGGTCGATAATATTCCTTTTATTAGATTGTAATAGTAATAGTAGGAGTAGGGACTATCTTTTATATGTGTCTGTACAGTGCTGCATAGACCTTGAAGAGCTATATAAATGATTAATAGTACAGTAGTAGAATACAGATGCACTCAAGTAGGCAATACCATTGAAAGAGCAGGACACTACTAACTTACACAACATGAAACTGTTCGAGGATGCTATGCCCTGAGTTTTTGGGAGCCCAACAGGATACAGCTGAAAGACAACAGATATACTTTAAACAAAGGAATCGATCCATCTTAGTATATACAATAGAATTTCAGCGATGAGCTGTAGACGCAACATGAAACAACATAACTCTCTGCTCCCATTTTGCAGCAAAGGGGGATGAAGAGAAGACAGAGTGTCTGGGCCCTCCTATTAAAGATGAATTGGCAAGGATTGATCCTCCAGCTGATTTGAAGTTGTTTATTGCCTTCTGTATCTTTATCAATCACTAACTCAGCAAATGCTAACAGGAATACAGGAACCATCTGAAAGCAGGCAGGCAAAGCAGCCCTGTGGGACCCATAGCCCAATGCAGAGCTATGTGACAATAAACTATGTGCAGAAGGAGAAATGGTGATGGAACAAGTTATGTTTCTATTGTGGAAATGCTGACCAAATGTTCCTACAACTGCTACTGATCATTTGTATTGTGCTACAAGGCATACGCATCACTGTACAGAGACCTGTAAGAGACCGTCCCTGCTCATGATAGCTTACAATCTACTCAAGACAGACAACACAACTGCTGTGGACTAGGCATGTTGTACAACTGACCTTATTTTAAGTTCAGTAAAATTGTTATCGTGTAACCTCACTTACGATATCTCACTGAAGAAGGGGGCATATTTGCAGTAGTTGCTGCTGGGGTTCCTTTGATAGGGAACATGCATTGCTGCAGGGCCTCCTAGTTTTATTGAAATAATGCTAGTCCATAACAGAAGCTGTTGTTCCAAAAATAAATGAAGTTTTCTGATAAATTATCTGGTGGACAGGAATGAGCTGATGGAAGATGCACTTTCTTTAGGTAACATCCATAGAAAGGTTACACAAATCAAAAACGTATCTTGACTACAGGTACTCCATCAGGCTACCCCTGGAATCTATTCCCATTGTACCCGAGTCTTCTTGACTCCATGCCACGTGTTTCTCCTTCTCTCTGGAGACGATGAAACACTGAAATATAAAGGGTAGATCACCCAGCACAAGATGATAACTCCCTTCCTAGATTCCCTACTCTTGTCTCTCTTCATCCAAACACCAAATGCACTTTCCCATAGTTTGCATCTACACTTGGACACACCCGGTGCCTTCTGTTTTCGCATGCTCCACCCATCACTGGGAAAAACAAATCTCATTAGAGCAGGGAGCCTCTTACAATTCCTGTCTCCTGGAATCCCTTCCAGATTCCAGCTAGAACCACCTTAAGAACATAAGAAATAACATATGCCATACTGGGTCAGACCAAGGTCCATCAAGCCCAGTATCCTGTTTCCAACAGTGGCCAATCTAGGTCATACGTACCTAGCAGTATCCCCAAAAGACACAGGTTCCACAATGCTTGTATTGGGTCAAGCATTGATATCCTGGGTCCCTTTTTAATAATGGTTTATGGACCTTTCCTCCAGGAACTTGTCCAAACCTTTTTTAAACCCAGCTACACTAACAGCTCTTACTACATCCTCCGGTAACAAATTCCAGAGTTTGATTACATGTTGAGTGAAAAAATATTTTCTCTTATAAATAAATAAAATACCTTCTCATAGACTGCTCTAGAACTTACTCTTAAACTCTGGAATCCACCTCAGAGAGTTCCGGAACATTCTAAGCCTCTGCTTTTATTATTCCTCAGCTACCAAGGCACCAAGTTTGAGTGTGTTTTGTCAATATCACCATTGTCCGGTTAGCTTCCAGGTTCTGAATACTGGGCCCAGTGCTTTTTTTTTTTTTTTTTTTTAATTGAAAGACTTCCAAAAAATACAAAGATACAAGAACCACAAAGATCTTCAAAAAGAATGCATCAGTAACAACACAACATCATGTCACGATAGTAACCTACAATATGTCTTCATTTTTACACGTTTATAGTAAAGAAACCAGGATCCCCACCCTCCCCCCAACCTCCCTTCCCCCCCCAAAGTTGCCCCAATCCCGGGGTCCCCCACCCCCACCTCCCCCCCCACTCCCACCCCCCCCAACTATGGCTTGCTACTGCTAGAGCGCGGGACAATGGTGGGCGAAGAGACACTCATAGGGAGCAAACTTTCTGAGGGGTCGGCATATTACCTCCACTTTTCCAGCGCAATCACGCGCCATAACGAGAAACAAAGGGCGCCACACCAATTCGAAGCGAGCCAAATGCATCCTACTAACCGCTACCCCCCGTTCCATAGAGTATGTATCCCACATGCGTTCCAGCCAGACCTGGAAAGAGGGGGCCAAAGCACGCTTCCATGCCGCCGCTAGGGACAGTCGGGCCGCATTCAAACCGTGCCGGAGTAAGGCAAGTTGCAAAGCCCTGGCTCCCGGCACGGGGGCCCCAAAAAGAAAAATCCCCGGGTCCCAAGGGATACTCAGTCCTAGAAGCGACTGAATCCGAAATTGTACACCTCTCCAAAAGGCACAAATACGGGGAAACGTCCACCAAATATGTCCCAGGGTACCCCGTTGCCCACAGTTACGCCAACATAGGTCCCCAGCCCCGGAATACATGCATGCTATCCGCACCGGAGTCATATACCACCGGTACAGCAATTTATAGTTCGTTTCTCGGGCATTAGTCGCTACCGAGCTCTTCCACAGGCGCGTTTCCACTGTCTCCCACTGCTGATCAGTATAAGAGAGATTCAAGTCAGAGTTCCAAAGCACCCTGTGACGTGTGGGGCACGCCTGGGACCCCTGTAAGTGAGCGTATAGTGTCGCCACAAGACCCTTTGTAGTAGTGCACCCCTCACAGTAGCGCTCCAGATCCGTCAGATCCCGAGCAACCTGGGGCCGAACGGACTTAGAATTGACCCAGTGCGTCACTTGCATATATTGATAAAGATGCCCAGCCGGGAGGTCAAATTCGTCCCGCAGGGCACGGAAGGATTGCAGCCGACCATCAGCAAAGAATTGGCCGACCCGGCTGAGGCCCAGGTGCCCCCAACGCCGAAATACTACGTCACTCAAACCCGGTGGGAAAGAGGCGTTATCAACTATAGGGGCTAAAGGGGATAGCTCCACATCACGGGGTCGAAAGTGCTGGTCCCAGCAACGGAGGGTATGAAAAACATAGGGATTACTGGTGCACTTGCCGCGGCGAAGTTGTGGGCCAAGCCACAGCCAGTCTCCTAACCCCGCTCCCCCCGCCAAAGTCATTTCCATCTGCACCCATCGCTTAGTGCTATCGGCGATCATCCATTCCACCCCCGCCCGACATTGCGCCGCCGCGTAATACCAGTGTAAATTGGGCATTCCCATACCGCCGGAACGCGTGCGGGCAAAAAGAACTTGCCGCGCTAATCACGGACGACGATAATGCCACACGAACTTCATAAGCAACTGTTGCCAGGTCGCCAAGGTAGCCCGCAGGATGGAAAGCGGAAGAACCTGAAAGAAATAAAGGAAGAGAGGGACAATCACCATTTTGACTACGGCTATGCGCCCAAACCAGGAGAGGAGCAAGCCGTTCCAAACCTCTAAGTCCCGCCGGACCTGATGAAGCAGAGGATCATAGTTAGCTTTAAAAAGAGCCGCCCGTTCCGCAGTTAGGTTCACCCCTAGGTATCGCAGGGCTCCTGTCACCCAGCGAAGAGGATAAGCCTCTTTGAGCTCCGCACAAACCGCCCCAGGGACCCCAACATTCAAAATCTCTGATTTAGTGTAATTGATTTTGAAGCCGGAGACCCGAGAGAAGTCCGCGAACAGCTGCATCGCGATTGGGAGGGAAGCAGAGGGATCCACCAAGGATAGAATGATATCATCCGCGAAGAGCGCGATCCGATAGTCCGCTGGTCCAATGCGGACCCCTCGTAAACCAGGGTGATCTCAAAAGCTCTGAGCCAGAGGTTCCATCGCTAGGGCAAAGAGCAGAGGCGACAGGGGGCAACCCTGTCGTGTGCCTCTCTCCAAGAGAAAGTGTCTCGAGTATCCCCCGTTAATCCGAACGCGCGCCTGAGGCCGCTCGTAAAGGCTGCGGACCCAACCAATATAGTTAGGGCCAAAGCCCATTATCTCCAGAACACACCATAGATATCCCCAATCCACCCGGTCGAATGCTTTTTTCTGCGTCGATTCCCACTAGCAACGCTGGTTGCGGGTCCCGTTGAGCCACATGAATAATCTGCAACATACGCCGAATGTTGTCGGCGGCCTGGCGACCCGGCACAAAGCCCACCTGGTCCGGGTGAACCAAGCCCGGGAGAACCCGATTCAAACGCGCAGCCAGCACAGAGGCAAAGATTTTAACGTCAACGTTTAATAAGGAGATGGGGCGATACGACGCCGCATCGTGCAAGGGTTTGCCGGGTTTGGGTATCATCACGATCAATGCCTCATGCTGGGATGGGGGAAGGGAAGCTGCCCCCAGGACCTCATTAAACAAACAGGTCAGGGATGGTGCTAGTTGCGTTCGAAACTTCTTATAGTATTCTGCCGGAAAACCATCACTACCCGGCGCGCTGCCAGTTTTCAGGTGCCGGATTGCATTTTCCACTTCGTCAATCGTAAATTCCGAGTCCAACTGAACCCGATCAGAGTCAGAAAGACGCGGTAGAGCGGCCCTCTGGAGATAATCCTGCACGTGATCCCTGCCTGCGGGCTCTGCTTTATAAAGTCGCTCTAAGAAGTCGGCAAAAAGTTCATGGATCTCCCGGGAGATAACCCTTTTCTGTCCCCCAGCGTCGCGTAATTCGCGGACCACTCTCGAGGACTGCTGTTGACGTAGGCGCAAAGCCAAAAGGCGGCCAGTTTTGTTCCCATGTTCATAAAAAGTTTGCCTTAATTTCCGTCGTTTGTTATCTAATTCTCTCTGCATACATGCCTCCAGATTCGCTCGAACCTGCCGTCACTGACGTAGAACCTGCCTCGACCCGGTTCGGGCCTGCTCCAAACCTAGGCGAGCAGACTCCCTCACCAAGTGATCATGTTCACGCGTCCACATTTTGCGCGTGCGGGTTGCCTCAGCCATAAGTTGACTGCGAGCTGTGGCCTTATAGGCATCCCACACCGTGGGAAGGGGAACATCCCCAGTATCATTAAGCTCAAAGAATTCCTTAATAAAGCGGGCATGATCCTGTACTGCACCCTGCCACCGCAGGAACCTCGCGTCTAAGCGCCAAAGACGGTGATTCTCACTATACGTGCCGTCCGGGAGGGTAAGCCAGCACGGGGCATGATCTGACCAAGTCAGTGCTCCAAGTCCAGCCTGTACTCTCCCGTCCATCAGGCGCTGGTCCAGTAAAAAATAATCAATGCGAGTATGGACCTGATGGACCAGAGAGTAGTAAGTATAACCCCTCTCTTCCGCATGTGTGTCTCTCCATATGTCCCGTAGACCCAAGTCAAGCATCAAGCGTTGAAGGGCTCTTGCCGATCCCCCCATTCCCCCCCCAGCGCGACCCGTAGAATCCAAATGAGGCACTAAATGCGTGTTGCAATCCCCACCCAAAACAATGGGACCCTTTGCAAAATCCGCCAGTAGAGCTTTCAAGCGTGTAAAAAAGGGCCCCTGACCTGTATTTGGTGCATAAACATTAGCTAAGGTTAGCAGGTGTCCGTCTAGGCCAGGGGTCGGCAACCCGCGGCTCCGGAGCCGCATGCGGCTCTTTCTCACCTTTGCCGCGGCTCCGGAGCACACTGCCCGCCCGGTATTTATGGCGTTATGGGCTCCCTCCCTTCTTCTGCAGCCGCGGCTCCCTGCCTCTTAGGGAACCGCGGCTGTGCTTTTAAAATCATCTCGGAGCCCTTCCTGTCTTGACGGGCTCCGTGCAGCATTGTCCCGCCTCTAAAGGAAGTTTGGAGGCGGGACAATGCTGCACGGAGCCCGTCAAGACAGGAAGGGCTCCGAGATGATTTTAAAAGCACAGCCGCGGTTCCGTAAGAGGCAGGGAGCCGCGGCTGCAGAAGAAGGGAGGGGAGCTGACATGGAGGGAGGGAGCAGATATGGATGGAGGGAGGGGGGCTGACATGGAGGGATGGAGGGGGCTGACATGGAGGGCGGGGGGCGGACAGGGAGGGAGGGAGCTGATATGGAGGGATGGCGGGAGGGGGGCTGTCATGGAGGGAGGGAGCCGATATGGATGGAGGGAGGGGGGCTGACATGGATGGATGGAGGGAGGAGGGGCTGACATGGAGGGAGGGAGCTGATATGGATGGAGGGAGGGGGCTGACATGGAGGGATGGAGGGGGCTGACATGGAGGGAGGGAGCTGATATGGATGGATGGAGGGAGGGGGGCTGACATGGAGGGAGGGAGCTGATATGGATGGAGGGAGGGAGCTGATATGGATGGAGGGAGGGAGGGGGGCTGACATGGAGGGAGGGAGCAGATATGGATGGAGGGAGGGGGGCTGACATGGAGGGAGGGAGCAGATGATGGATGGAGGGAGGGGCTGACATGGAGGGAGGGAGCAGATATGGATGGATGGAGGGAGGGGGGCTGACATGGAGGGAGGGAGCAGATATGGATGGATGGAGGGAGGGGGCTGACATGGAGGGAGGGAGGGAGCTGATATGGATGGAGGGAGGGGCTGACATGGAGGGAGGGAGCAGATATGGATGGATGGAGGGAGGGGGGCTGACATGGAGGGAGGGAGCAGATATGGATGGATGGAGGGAGGGGGGCTGACATGGCGGGTGGGAGCTGATATGGATGGTGGGAGGGGCTGACATGGAGGGAGGGAGCTGATATGGATGGAGGGAGGGAGGGAGCTGATATGGATGGAGGGAGCAGATATGGAGGGAGGGAGCTGATATGGATGGATGGAGGGAGGGGGGCTGACATGGAGGGATGGAGGGGGCTGACATGGAGGGAGGGGGGGCTGACATGGAGGGAGGGGGGCTGATATGGATGGATGGAGGGAGGGGGGCTGACATGGAGGGAGGGAGCTGATATGGATGGAGGGAGGGGGGCTGACATGGAGGGATGGAGGGGGCTGACATGGAGGGAGGGAGGGAGCTGATATGGATGGAGGGAGGGAGCAGATATGGATGGATGGAGGGAGGGGGGCTGACATGGAGGGAGGGAGGGGCTGACATGGAGGGAGGGAGCTGATATGGATGGATGGAGGGAGGGGGGCAGACATGGAGGGAGGGAGCTTATATGGATGGAAGGAGGGAGCTGATATGGATGGATGGAGGGAGGGGGGCTGACATGGAGGGAGGGAGCTGATATGGATGGATGGAGGTGGGCTGACATGTAGGGAGGGAGCAGATATGGATGGATGGAGTGCGGGGGGCTGACATGGAGGGAGGGGGGCTGACATGGAGGGAGGGAGCAGATATGGATGGATGGAGGGAGGGGGCTGACATGGAGGGAGGGGGGCTGACATGGAGGGAGGGAGCTGATATGGATGGATGGAGGGAGGGGGGCTGACATGGAGGGAGGGAGCTGATATGGATGGATGGATGGAGGGAGGGGGGCTGACATGGAGGGATGGAGGGGGCTGATATGGAGGGAGGGAGCTGATATGGATGGAGGAGGGGGGGCTGACATGGAGGGAGGGAGCAGATATGGAGGGAGGGAGCTGATATGGATGGAGGGAGGGAGGGGGCTGACATGGAGGGATGGAGCACTGGTAATGGGGTTGAGGGGACGAGCACTGGAAATGAGCTGATTAGGGGAGGCTAGGACTGGTAATGAGCTGATGGGGGTTAGGACTGGTATTGGGCTGATTAGGGGAGGCTAGCACTGGTAATGGGGTTGAGGGGGGATTAGCACTGGAAGGTACTGGGAGTGAGGACTGGAAAGGGGCTGATATTGGGGAGGGTTACTGGGACTGGAAATAGGCTGATGGAAAGAAGTGAAGAAAACGAAAGAAGAGATAAGAAATGGCAGATGGACCATAGACCACAGAAAGAGAGCTAAGAGAAGACAGGAAAGCAGAAGCCTCAGATTGGGACCAGCATGATCAAAGAATAAATTGGTCAGACAACAAAGGTAGAAAAAATAATTTTATTTCATATTAGTGATTTGACTACAAAATCATAATAATTTTTAAATCAAATATTTTTACTTGTTGTTGTTTTTTTTTCTGGCGTTTTTTTTTTTTGGTGTGTGAAGGAAGAGGGGTAGTCTTATACGGCGAGTATAGGCCAAACACCTATATTTTAACAGGAAAAGTAGGGGGTCGTATATAGCATTAAGGTAAGAAACAATATATGCAGTGTTAGATTTGTTTTAAATGTCGCAATGGTTTTGCGGCTCCCAGTTTTTTTTTCCCTTCGGAAACGGGTCCAAGTGGCTCTTTACGTCTTAAAGGTTGCAGACCCCTGGTCTAGGCGAACATTCAGGAAAAGCCACCTCCCCAGGGTATCGCGCTCTATCTCTTCAATCTGCAAGGAGAGGCTCTGGTGGAATAGTATAGCCACTCCCTGCTTTTTCCGACCCTGCGAGTCGGAGGCCACCCGCAGCTCGGTATATGGGGATCGCTTCAGCCAGCCCTGCTTGGAGTTCTGAAGATGGATCTCCTGCAGATAAACAATGTCCCCTTGCAAAGTGCGCAATTCGGAGAACAGCAGGGACCGCTTCCTCGGGGAGTTAAGACCTTTAACATTTAAAGAGATAAAGCGCACCATTAAGAATTACAACCTAACCCCACACATCCACCAGCCACCCAGAAAATCCCAAGGAGGACTCCCCCCAGCAGACCCAGGAAATTAGTCAATCGGGCCCACCTATGCCACCCTCTAAGAACAAAAGCCATAGACCCTCCTCCCCAGCCCAAACATATCCCCCAGCTCCATCTTAGAAAACCCCCCTTCCCATCTATCACCCCCCCTTCCCGTCAATACCACCTGCCTGTCTAGGTTAATACAGGACACGGTAAATTGACCACACACCCCGTCCCCTCCAGATCCCCACAAAGTGAAAACTCAACCTAAACATAGAAAAGCATTCCCCCCACTGTTCCCCCACCCACCCTGGATCATCAATCCCTTCATGATCCCCCATCAGAACAATAACAGCAATATAACATTTGCAGATCAACCGCCGCCCCCCCTGGATAATGAGGTGGGGACCCCAAGCTAAGCCTTGCCACCGTTTATCCAAAAATCAGGGGACCCACTGGTTTAGGCTCCCTAGAAAAAAAAAAAAAAAGAAGAAAAAGTTAGGGGAGCTTTGCAATTCTGCAAAAGCATCAGGCGGACTTGCCCACCCGGGTCCACTTAGAGTGCTGGGGCTTAGGGGGCGGCGGATGAGGCTGAGCATTATCATCAACTAGGCCCGCCTGGCGAAGAGCTCGCCAAGCCTCTGAGCAGTCCTTTGCAGAAATCTTTTTGTTGCCCAACAGGAAGTTCATCCTAAAGGGGAAGGACCAAGAATAGCGAATCCCCTTGCTGGTCAAAACCGCCGAGACTGGTTTCATCTCTCTCCGGCGCGCCAAAGTGAACGTTGAGAGGTCTTGGTAAATGGACACTGTCGCATCCTGGAAGCGTAACATCTTCTTCTCACGGCCGCGACGTATAAGAAGCTCAGCATCAGTATAGCGCAAAAATCTCGCAATGACATCTCGTGGTTGATTGTTGGGAGGTTTTCCCAGAGCGCGGTGAACCCGCTCAATTTCCATTCCAGAAGCGTTCATAGCCAGCTCCTCCGCCGGAAGCAGCTCCGCTATTAGCAGCTTGAGCACGGTCGGCAAGTCTTCCCCGCCGCCCCCCGCCTCTGGAATTCCACGAAAGCGTACGTTGTTGCGGCGGGAGCGGTTTTTAATGTCATCAATTTTATATGTCAGCTCCATTGCCTGTGCACGCTGCCTGTCGAGAGCGCATTGTAAATCCATCAGAGTTCCATCATGATCGACCACTTTGGTCTCCACGTCCTCTACTCGGGCTCCCAGTTCTTTAATGTCGGTCCGGAGTTCTGCGACGTCTTTCAACAGGTCTTCCCGTAGCGAGCAGAACTCGTTGGCTAATTCTGCGAAGCCCCTGCGGAGCTCTTGTTTAATTTGAGCTGAGGAGAGTTGCTTATGAGAATCCAGTTCCTCTTCACTTACAGTCTCATCGTCGGAGCCCAATGGGGGAGATTGGTCTCGTGGGCTGCTTGAGGCTCCAGACTTATTCTGCAGCCGTTGGGAGGAGCGCATCCCCTCCCGAGTTTCAGAATTTTTAATTTTAGCAGCCATCACATAGAGTCACTCAGCTCACACAGTGTTAGGAGAGGGGTAGAGCCAATGTCAGCAACAGTGAAGGCACCAGAAAGATAACGGTGTTCAAGGACAGGCCAGGCCGCAGAATTGCCACCGTTACACAGTGTCAG
The DNA here is from genome assembly GCA_033557465.1 of Ichthyophis bannanicus. Taxonomy (NCBI): domain Eukaryota; kingdom Metazoa; phylum Chordata; class Amphibia; order Gymnophiona; family Ichthyophiidae; genus Ichthyophis; species Ichthyophis bannanicus. The sequence continues at coordinate 255,685,372 of CM066044.1, forward strand.
GAGATGTATTCAAGCAATGTCAGCAAAGCAGAAAACACTGTTGCGACAGGGGGGCAGAGAGTGGTAAGCTGCCCCCAGCCCCCTTGGAGAAACAGCCTGGCACAGGTGAGGATCAGGAGGCGCCGTAAAGCGGTGTGGGGCTGAACCAGAAAAAGCCCGTAGGTGTAAAATGGAGAGCTTCAATGAGGTGCCTGGGGCCCAAGAGATCGCATTTGCAGGCCTGCAGGGCACCCCGGATTCACACAGGAGAGCGGGAGCCCCAGCGCGACACTGGGCTGCTGAAGAAAGTTAGCCCCGGACACCAGCCCCAACTGCAGTTCAAAGGGCATGCAGGAGAAGGGGCAGCATTCAAACTTACCCCCCTCAAGTTGGCTCACGTTAGCGAGGCAGGATGACAGGTGCCGGCAATTGCCGCGTGGGTACCACGCGGTCTCGGCAGGCCTCCCCAACAGATCTTCAGCGTTGCCGCCAAACACCACAGGCTGGAGAGTGCGCTCCCCCTTCCGATGAACGGAGCGCCGCTCGATCTGCAGGCAGCAGAAAGGGACCCAGCCCGGAGGGCTTGCAGGAGTCTGTCAGGCGGTCTTCAGCCGCACCGGATCCAAGGGAACTGCTGAGCAATGTGAAGAGAGCTGCTCTGGGCCCTCCCGGAGGGGCGAGTTGTCAGAGAAGTGCTCAAATTACACTTGGGGATGATGTTCCGCCCGGCAGAGGTTCGCAGCACATTCTCCGGTCTGGCGCAAAGGGTCTTGCAGCGCAGCCCCGAGAGGGCTTGCCCAGGAGCCGTCCGAGTCCCTCAGATTGTGAGAAATCAGCTGCGAGGATATGCAGGCCCGAGGCAGGCGTCGCCACGAGGCACACAGCAGGCCACGCTCATGGGTATGGACACCTCGACTTCTCGGCCTCCAAAATGCTTACCGGGCGGCTTACCCGGGCTTCGGTGAACACCGCAGGTTTGAGCTGATCCGGGGCAGGCAAAGGTGGGGAAAATCGCTGCTGCTAGCGCATGTTATCTTAAGGTTTCTGGTATTTGGAGCGGGAGCTCAGTTAGAGTGCTGCCATCACACAGCGGGCTCACCGGAAACCCCCCGGGCCCAGTGCTTTTTATACATAAAATCAAACCTTTTGCCAACAAGCGATGAAAGCATGTGGAACATGGCTCATGGAATTCTTTCCAACTCTTTGTGTGTGTGTTTGTGTTAATGTGTGTCTCTGTCCAAGTGTGTATATCTATGTGTTGTCTGTGTGTGTTTCTGATCTGGAAATAAGAGGGGAGGGACTGTTTGAAAGGAGTGGTTCCAGAATGTTTCTTTGGTTTGGAAAGGACAATAAAATGAAACCAAGTGTGATAACTCAGTAACCATTAGATGTTATTGTCAATAGATTTCAAAAGATGGGATTTTACAGTTTAACTACACGGTACCTCTGTCCCATGGCAACAGCTATTGCCATGCTTCTCTACCACTAGGAGGTTGGACTCATAGCAACCAGTAGCAATCTACATGGTTTAGTCACTAGGAGATCTGTTTACTAAAATGCGTTAGGTTTTTGTAACTACCATGGGAAAAAAGTGCAGATAGCGCAGTTTTAGCTGCAAAAGCCAGCACTATCTGTTGGGGGCATACAAAGCATGTCACAGAAAATGCGCAAAGCGCACAGCAACGGCATCATGGATGCAGCTAATGCCACCCATTGAGGTGGTATTATGAGCACCTGCATTATCTGCAACTTTGCTGAGTATACTCGCGATAACTATGCATTGCAGACATGCCCACTCTCCACACATATCCTGCCCACTCCAGCAGTTAGCACGGGATCTGCAAATAACACAAAAAAAATCATTGCATTATCTGAAATCTCCCTGCGTTACCTGTTAATGCACACTATTGGGGCATGTTATCTTCCATGTTAACAGATAACGTTGCTTAGAAAACATGCCCCTAGGTGTCACCATACAACGCAGCTATTAAGAAAACTATATGGTTCAGTCACTAGGTTTCATAGTAGAATTTGCAAGAGAGAAAATGAAATATACATCAAAACTACTAAGAGCCAGCCCAGGGATAGAGATGTGGCAGACTGACAGCAGTGTGTGTCTGTCTATTGTTTGTACTGTATGCATCTGTGTATGTATGTATATCTGTGTGGATGTGTAGGCCCTGTGAATGTCTGTGACCAGGAGTACAGAAGAGAGGGGAGAGAGGGAAGGGGAGAGGTGGACAAATGAGAAATTCCCTAACTGCTGTGTATCAGTGTTTCTATGAGCAGAAGCTGTAACTTTGACTCCCATAGAAATGCACTAGGCTATTTTTTTTTTTTTAAATTTTAATTTTTTATTTATGAAATTTTTAAATTTACAAAGAAACAATCATGTATACATTACATAATTTTTACAAGGAAAATACAACAAAAGTAAATCAAGTGTTTAAACCACTTCAAGAAGGAGTGCTACATAATCTAAAACGAAAAACCCCAAAATGGTTCCTAGAGGAATCTACCAAATACTCCATAATAGAGACACTACTCAAGTTTTGTCCTTAAGAAAATCAATCAAATAATTAGGCTCAAAAAACATATATCGATTACCTTGATATAAAATAAGGCATTTACATGGAAAACGCAAATGAAATACGGCCCCTACGGCCAACACACGCGGACGCAGCTCTAAAAATGCTTTGCGCCGCAGCTGTGTGGCCCGGGAGACGTCCGGAAATATTTGAATTGCCTGACCACAAAACTTTTCGAACTTCTTTGAAAAATAGGCCCGCATTACTTTATCTTTATCCAGTTCCGAGATAAAGGAAACAAGGAGAGTAGCTCTAGAGGAAATATCATCTGACGTTGTTTCCAGGAAGGCAGAAATATCAAAAGTAGACGAAGAAGGTTTATCAATTGAGACCTTCCCAGAAACAAGAGGAACATTTCCCTCACCCAAAGGTTGATTTGGATTCCGCAAAGGAACATAATAAAGTTTTGAAATTGAGGAAACAGGAACATCATTAATCATCAAAATAGTGCGTGGAAGGAAAGTTCAGTAACCGAAGGTTCTTGGACCTCATCAAATTCTCAAGTGCCTCATCTTGACGCTGCAAAGAGTTAAATTTTTGTGATGAAGAGGCCAATAAGCCTTTGTTAACAGAACTATCCGCCTCAAGCAAATCAATTTTACATTCAACCGACATCAACCGTTTATCATGATCTACAAATTTCTGAACCGTTGTCTTGGAGAACTCAGAGACCCGCTGCAGAGACGCCCCCAATACAGATTCAATACGTGAAGTAACCAACCATATATCTTTGAGGGACAAATCTGCAGGTGGGGCCTGAGGTTCCCCAGGCAATGGAAAAATTATCACTGAGGGTAAGGGAGGAGAAAGATCACTATCCAAACGCAGGAAGGAAACCGGTAACTCAGCAGTCTCTCCAACTTGAGAACCGTTTAAATTTAAAGATAACTCTAATGCAGGTAATAACTTGGCCTCTTGAATGGGGGGAGATAACCCCATTCCTCAGGAATCGTCACAGGAGGACACAGTACTCACAGATAGAAGATTTTCAACACCAGGGTTCAATAAGGCAGCAGACGAAGATGAAACCAGTTTCTCTCCCATAACAACATGGGTATCCATCGGGCCTACCACTTTAACTGCCTTAGATTGAGCCACTTGGGAAAAATGTTTGCATCGCTTCCCCATCACAGAGGAACTCCTGCGACGAACTGACGCCGAAGGGGCGCCAAAGGGGCAGGCCTGCCCCTTTGGTCATGCCCCTTTGGGCACGCGCCCTCGGGACGCGCCCGCTCCGCGTCCCGCGGGGAGGGCTCGATGATATAGCCCGTGGAAAGCCCCGCCTACCGCAGGGGGCAGCCTCCAGCCTCAGGGAACCAGTCGGGTTTCAGGAACCAAATAACAGGTAAAGGCAGCACTTCTCAGCGTCCCGCGGGGAGGGCTCGATGATATAGCCCGTGGAAAGCCCCGCCTACCGCAGGGGGCAGCCTCCAGCCTCAGAGAACCAGTCGGGTTTCAGGAACCAAATAACAGGTAAAGGCAGCACTTCTCAGCGTCCCGCGGGGAGGGCTTGATGATATAGCCCGTGGAAAGACCCGCCTACCGTAGGGGGCAGCCTCCAGCCTCAGGGAACCAGTTGGGTTTCAGGAACCAAATAACAGGTAAAGGCAGCACTTCTCAGCGTCCCGCGGGGAGGGCTCGATGATATAGCCCGTGGAAAGCCCCGCCTACCGCAGGGGGCAGCCTCCAGCCTCAGGGAACCAGTCGGGTTTCAGGAACCAAATAACAGGTAAAGGCAGCACTTCTCAGCGTCCCGCAGGGAGGGCTCGATGATATAGCCCGTGGAAAGCCCCGCCTACCGCAGGGGGCAGCCTCCAGCCTCAGGGAACCAGTCGGGTTTCAGGAACCAAATAACAGGTAAAGGCAGCACTTCTCAGCGTCCCGCGGGGAGGGCTCGATGATATAGCCCGTGGAAAGCCCCGCCTACCGCAGGGGGCAGCCTCCAGCCTCAGGGAACCAGTCGGGTTTCAGGAACCAAATAACAGGTAAAGGCAGCACTTCTCCTGCACTAGGCTATTTTTGAGAGGGGAACTTCATTTATCTGGAACTCCTGGTCTGATATGGCTTATTTTTTAATTGATTTGGGTTGGAAAGAATAATAAAAATGATTTATTTATTTGAAAACCTTAAAAATGTCAGGACCTTACTAAACAGAGGGTCTAGCAGAATCGGCGCTATCTGGTAAGCCGGGTAAGCATGGCATTAGGGTGCTGGCAGCCGGGGGCACCGTCACAAGCCGTCCGCCACCCACCGCTTCAGAAAAGAAAGCAGCTGCGGGAACATTTCTCTGTTCCCACAGCTCTGAAATCTTTTTAGTGCTAACAGGGGGAGGTATCGAGATCAGGGGGGGTTGATGGGGGGAATAGAGGTCAGAGGGTATTGGGGTGGGGGGGGGGGAGGAATGCTCGTGCTGGATCAGGCTGTCTGTTCAGATCAGGAGCAGAGATATTAGAAAGCTGCTCCTGCCACCTTTGTGGAGAATATTTCAACATTTTTTCCCCACATGTAGCTTTATAAAAATCCCTGCTCCTGCTATATTTGGAGAGACGTACATGGGCAGGCCTGCATTCATTTTACAATAAGATCATTTTTAGCAATGAATGAAAAAGGTGCCGGTACTCTGTATCACCAAGCACCCCCTCAAAAAAAGTCCTGGAAAAAGTTATCAATGTTGTCTGGCACACGCAGAATATAAGATGGTCCTGAAGAAAAGGGTTAGTACTGCCGTGGTGGCTGTCCCAGGGTTGGGAATGGTATCCTTTAATGAAAAGACAGAGCGAAGAATATGGTGAATGATCTTATTCTAATAAGAGCTGTGAGCTGTTGCCATGAAAGAACCACACCCAGTGAGATGTAAATATTCTGAGTAATTTCTATCCATTCCCTCCCACACAAATGAGATAAGAAATATAAAGTGGAAAATGAATGGCTGCTAACTCTTATTTCCTTTCCAGTGTGAGGCAATGAGCATGTCAGATCCAAGTCTAAAACACTAACATCGGACCAAGCTCAAGTATATCAAGGATCCAAAAAAAACCTCCCTCACATTAGGTGTTTATAAAAATCTCAATCAAAAATCACAAAATTATCAGTATTCCATTCACTGCAACAAATGTAATTCCACAAAATCAGTACAGACTTTGTTCACACAACTTGCAGCATTTATATGTTTTTTTTCACAGTTTGTCAAAAATCTAGCATAATAGCAATGGATTCTAATCAGCAAACATAACTTAACTTATCTTTCATTCTTCCACATGCTCATTGGTTCTGAGATCCTTTTTCTCCCTGTGGAAGTAGGTATGGAGCACCAATTGTGTTTAGTTGTAGGATGAAGCTTTTGCTTTGGATGATTCTCCGTTCTTCGTTCTGACATTGGGACTCGTATTTTTTGGATTGCTTGACAGATGTCTGCAGGGGCTACCGAGCTCCGCACCACCCACGAGGACGCTTGCGCTCAGGTAGAATGGGTGCTCAAACCGTCTGGAATTGGCAGGTTCCACAACAGATATGCCAAGGTAATGGTCTCCTTAATCCAGTTCCCCAATGTAGACTTAGCTGCCGCATCACCTTTGCATGGATCATTAAAAAGCACATACAGATGATGTGATTTTCGAAAGGAATTTGTAACCTCCAAGTACCGGAAAATCACCCTCCAGACATCCACAAGGCTCAGATCCTTATACTTCCCTTTACACTGCTCCTTAGAGAAGGAGAGCAGGCAAACCACTTGGTTCACATGAAAGGGAGAAATCATCTTGAGTAAAAAGGGCACAGATCGAATGGAAATCGCCTCCTCTGAAAAGGATAGATAAGGATCCCGGCAAGACAAAGCTGGCAGTTCAGAAATCCACCTTGCTGAGCAGATTGCAACCAAGAAAACAGTCTTGAGCATTAAATCCTTCAGAGTAGCATGTCTCAAAAGCTCAAAGGGCTCCGATATCGGGGCCCTCAGCACCAGATATAGATCCCTGGAAGGGACCACAGACCGGAGGGGAGGACACAGGTGCCGAACCCCCTGAAGAAAGTACACAACATCCAGGTGTAAGGCTAGAGACTTACCAGTCACCAGACCTCTGAAACAGGCTAGAGCTGCTGCCTGAACCTTCAGGGAGTTCAGAGAAAGGCCTTTTTCCAGGCCTTCCTACAGAAAGGCCAACAGAGAGGGCACAATGGATGCCCTAGGAATCAGGTTCTGTGCACCACAATCTCTCAGAGAGGCACCAGACCCACATATATGCCAAGTTGGCAGACGACCTCTGGGCTCTGAGAAAAGTGGAAACCACTGCAGGAGAGTAGCCCTTACACACTAGCCTACTCTTTTCAAGAGGCAAGCTGTAAGTGAGAAACGAGCCAGGTCTTGTAGGACAATAATCCCCTCATGAAATAGGCCTTGATAAGAAGGTAAACAATGAGTTGGTGCTTGTAGGAGCTACATCAGATCTCCGAACCATGTTCTCCTCAGCCAATCCGGCACCACCAAAACAAACCATTCTGGGTCATGCTCTGCATACCAAATCACCCCCCCCCCCCAAACAGTGACCATAAGAACATAAGAACATAAGATATGCCATACTGGGTCAGACCAAGGTCCATCAAGCCCAGTATTCTGTTTCCAACAGTGGCCAATCTAGGGCATACGTACCTAGCAGTTTCCCCAAGGGACACAGGTTCCACAATGCTTGTATTGGTTCAAGCATTGATATCCTGGGTCCCTTCTTAATAATGGTTTATGGACCTTTCCTCCAGGAACTTGTCCAAATCTTTTTTAAACCCAGCTACACTAACAGCCTTTACTACATCCTCCGGTAACAAATTCCAGAGTTTGATTACACGTTGAGTGAAAAAATATTTTCTTTTATTAGTCTTAAATAGTTTACCCTGTAGCTTCATTGCATGTCCCCTAGTCTTTCTATATTCTGATAAGGTAAACAATCGATCTACGTTTACCCGTTCCACTCCGTTCATTAATTTATAGACTTCTATCATATCTCCCCTCAGCCGTCTCTTTTCCAGGTTAAAGAGCCCCAACCTTTTTAGCCTTTCTTCATAGGAGTAGCCTTCCATCCCCTTTACCATTTTGGTGGCTCTTCTCTGAACCTTTTCTAAAATTGCTATATCCTTTTTAAGATATGGCGACCAGAATTGCACACAATATTCAAGGTGCGGTCTCACCATGGAACGATATAGAGGCATTATAATATCTTTTGTTTTATTTTCCATTCCTTTCCTTATCATACCTAGCATTCTATTTGCTCTCTTGGCCGCCGCTGCACACTGGGCCGAGGGTAAAAACATGGTATCCACAAGGACGCCTAAATCTTTTTCTTGGGTGGTGGTTCCTAATGTGGAACCTTGCATCGTGTAACCATAGTTTGGGTTGTTCTTCCCTAGGTGCATAACCTTGCACTTCTCCACATTAAATTTCATCTGCCATTTTGATGCCCAGTCTTCCAATTTATCAAGATCCTCTTGCAATTTTCCACAATCCTCCTGGGTTTTAACAACTTTAAATAGTTTTGTGTCATCAGCAAATTTGATAACCTCACTCGTTATTCCACTTTCCAGGTCATTTATGAATATGTCAAAAAGCAGCGGACCCAGCACAGATCCCTGGGGTACACCACTATTCACCTTTCTCCATTGGGAAAATTGGCCATTTAGCCCTACCCTCTGCTTTCTATCTTTTAACCAGTTCCTGATCCACAGTAGTACACTGCCGCCTATCCCATGACTCTTTAGTTTTGCCAAAAGTCTCTCATGAGGGACCTTGTCAAAGGCTTTCTGAAAGTCCAGATACACAATATCAACCGACTCACCTTTGTCCACCTGTTTATTCACTCCTTCAAAAAAACATAACAGATTAGTAAGACAAGATCTTCCTTGTCTAAAGCCATGTTGGCTGTCTCCCATTAGGTCATGACTATCTATATGCTGAGTAATTTTATTCTTTATGATGGTTTCTACCATTTTTTCCCGGTACTGATGTCAAGCTCACCGGTCTGTAGTTTCCCGGATCACCCCTCGAACCCTTTTTAAAAATTGGTGTTACATTGGCGATCCTCCAATCCTCAGGTATTAGAGATGATTTTAATGATAGTTCACAGATTACTGATAGCAGGTCTGCAATCTCAAATTTCAGTTCTTTCAACACCCTTGGATGTATACCATCCGGCCCAGGTGATTTGCTACTCTTCAGTTTATCTAATAGTTGTAAGACATCTTCCCGATGTATCGATATTTCCTTCAATTCTTCCACACCTTTAAATACCACTTCAGTCGTGGGTAACATCCCTACATCTTCCTCAGTAAAGACCGAAGCAAAGAATTCATTCAGTCTCTCCGCTATCGCCTTGTCGCCTCTTAGTGCTCCTTTAACCCCTTTATCATCTAATGGACCAACTGACTCTCTCACGGGTTTTTTGCTACGAATGTACTTGAAAAGGTCTTTATTTCGCGTTTTTGCTTCCGCAGCAAGCTTCTTCTCAAATTCTCTCTTTGCCTGCCTTATCAATGCCTTGCATTTGACTTGCCAGTGCTTGTGCTGTTTCCAGGTTTCATCATTTGGCTCTTTTTTCCATTTCTTGAAAGATGCTTTTTTGGCAACAACAGCCTCTCTGACCTCAGCTTTAAACCATGCTGGCAATTTTTTGGACTTCCTTCCACTTTTCTTAAAGCGTGGAATACAGCTGGTCTGGGCTTCCAAGATAGTATTTTTCAACAACACCCAAGCTTGATGTACGTCTTTAACCTTTGCAACTGCTCCTTTTAGTTTTTTCTTAACTGTTTTCCTCATTCTATCATAGTCTCCCTTTCGAAAGTTAAAGGGTAGTACTGTGGATTTCCTTACTATCCCTCCTCCACTAATTAAATCAAAGGCGATCATGCTATGATCACTATTGCCAAGTGGCCCCAACACCCTTATCTCTTGCACTACATCTGGTGTTCCACTAAGGACTAGGTCTAATATTGCTTCCCCTCTGGTCGGTTCATGAACCAGCTGCTCCAAGAAGCAGTCATTTATTTCATATAGGAACTTTATCTCCCTAGCATGTGCTGTTGTGACACTGACCCAGTCGATGCCGGGGTAATTGAAATCACCCATTATTATTACTGCACTGTAACTTTTGCTAGCTTCCTTGATTTCTTTGAGCATTTCATCATCCATTTGTTCATTCTGGCCAGGCGGACGATAGTACACCCCCACTGCCATCGCCTTCCCCTTTTTACATGGAATTTCAATCCATAGAGATTCTACAGCAAATTTTGTTTCTTGCAAAACTTTAATCCTTTCTGACTCAATGCCCTCTCTAACATAGAGCGCAACCCCTCCACCAATTTGATCAGCTCTATCATTTCGATATAGTTTGTACCCAGGTATCACAGTGTCCCACTGGTTGTCCTCCTTCCACCATGTCTCTGATATTCCAATCATATCTAACCTCTCGTTTAGTGCTATATATTCTAACTCTCCCATCTTGTTTTGTAGACTTCTAGCATTTGCATACAAGCATTTTAGAGACTGTATTTTATTCATATTAATTTGGCTATTGGTAGACATGGGTAATTTGGGATCTTTAAGTTCTGTCTGCTCCATACTCGAGGGCATTTGGGCTACTTTACTCTTTTTTTGGAACCTCTCTGCTTTTTGTAGTATCCTTCAAGGATACATTCTTCCGAACCATGCGCTCTTGGGCGACTGTCGGCTTTCCCCTATTATCTAGTTTAAAAGCTGCTCTATCTCCTTTTTAAAGGTTAATGCCAGCAGCCTGGTTCCATCCCGGTTAAGGTGAAGCCCATCCCTTCGGAAGAGCCCCTCCTTTCCCCAGAATGTTCCCCAGTTCCTAACAAATCCGAACCCCTCATCTCTGCACCATTGTCTCATCCACGCATTGAGACTCCGGAGCTCTGCCTGCCTATTGGGTCCTGCGCGTGGAACGGGAAGCATTTCGGAGAACGCTACCCTGGAAGTTCTGGATTTCAACTTCCTACCTAAAAGCCTAAATTTAGCTCCAGAACCTCCCTACCACATTTTCCTATGTCATTGGTACCAACATGTACCAAGACAGCAGACTCCTCCCCAGCACTATCTAAGACCTTATCTAGGTGGCGTGTGAGGTCCGCTACCTTCGCACCAGGCAGGCATGTTACCAGGCGATCCTCACGTCCACCAGCCACCCAGCTATCTACATGCCTAATGATCGAATCACCAACTATAACTGCTGTCCTAACCCTTCCCGCATGGGCACTTGGCCCTGGAGAAACCTCCTCGGTGCGAGAGGGGTTTACATCACCTGGAGGACAGGTCCTAGTTACAAGATCACTTCCTGCCACACCAGGGTGATGCTCTCCTGTCACCAAGGTAGAAACATGTACAGCAGGCCTTCTACACTCTGACCCTGCCTCCATGCAGCAACTGAAGAAGCATCACACCTTGACATTGGAGTGTATCACTATCAGATCCATTTTGGGGCGACCTCAATGGTAAAGAATCAACTGAAACACTTCCTAACTCAACTCCCATGCTCCAGGATCCAGAGAATGTTGGCTGATATAGTTCGCCTAAACATTGTCCTTCCTGGCAATGTACTGAGCTGACAGAATTAGGAGGTTTTTCTCCACCAGGCAACCAAGAGAGCTATCTCCAGGGTGACTCCAGCACTTCTCATGCTGCCTTGCCGATTGACATTGACATTGACCTCCACCAGGCAACCAAGAGAGCCATCTCCAGGGTGACTCCAGCACTTCTCATGCTGCCTTGCCGATTGACATTGACATTGACCTCCACCAGGCAACCAAGAGAGCATCTCCAGGGTGACTCCAGCACTTCTCATGCTGCCTTGCTGATTGACATTGACCTGGCTCATTTCAGTAGTCTGTGAGCAACAAATAAAGTCTTCTAGAAACCTTTACAAAGAGGCCTTCTACCTAGGGGGCAAGAGACCTGTGAAACCTTTTCAATATTTATTTTTTTATTTATTTAACAAACATTTCTATACCGCTCTTTCCTATGGTTCAAGTGCGGTTTACAGAGAACAATGGTTATAAGGTATGGAGGGGTTCATACCTAGCCATTTTACATATAACAATAGTAACTTTTGCAGGTAACAGTATAACTAAATGCATACAAAACAATTAACAATATAGGTGTTAACACCAGGTGGCAGGTCCAAATGCCATTTTGAAAGACTACTTCTATCCAAGCAAGGACTGTTAATCACCCAGGAAGTTGGTCACAGCTTACCTCAGCAGCACAGGACAGGGTACTGTGTAACAGTCCTCTTTTAATAAGTATTATTTCCCTCCCTCCCTCCCCAACGCCCACCCACCCCTAGGATAATCGTAGCTTTATAGGTACTTAAACATCTTAAAGGAAAAGAAGTGCTCTCAGGTGAAGCTCATTATCCAAATCAGTCATACACTACGGACCTGAGATTAATTAAGCTTAGGGTGAACAAGGTATATCAAACGTATTAGATACAGTTTTATTAGTATAAATATCCATAGCAACCCTTAGTAAGTAAAGAACTTAAAGATCTAAACACAAGCTTAAAACTAAGATGCAGACAGCAGTCCAGCAGCGAGATGGGGGCTTTCCAGTCTTTTGCATTGAGTGTCACATGTATGATTTTCGCCCAGTTGGTGAGAGGTCTTACATGTGCACTAGGTGCAAGGAGCTCTTTGCTCTCAGGGAACGAGTCCGTTCTCTAGAGGCTAGAGTAGCAGACTTGGAAAACATAAGAAAGACAGAAAGGTACATAGACGAGACCTACAGGGATATAGTCCTGAAGTCCCACCTCAAGTCTGGCAGCATCCCTGTTGCCATGGAGGAGAGAGGTCATGTGACAGGAGAGCATCACCCTGGTTGGCAGGAAGTGATCCTGTAACTAGGACCTGTCCTCCAGGTGATGTAAAACCCTTTTGCACCGAGGAAGTTTCTCCAGGGCCTTGTGCCCATGAGGGAAGGGTTAGGACAGCCGTTATAGTTGGTGATTCGATCATTAGGCATGTAGATAGCTGGGTGGCTGGTGGACGTGAGGATCGCCTGATAACATGTCTGCCTGGTGCGAAGGTAGCGGACCTCACGCGCCACCTAGATAGTGCTGGGGAGGAGTCTGCTGTCTTGGTACATGTCGGTGCCAATGACATAGGAAAATGTGGTAAGGAGGTTCTGGAGGCTAAATTTAGGCTTTTAGGTAGGAAGTTGAAATCCAGAACTTCCAGAGTAGCGTTCTCTGAAATGCTTCCTGTTCCATGCACAGGACCCAAAAGGCAGGCAGAGCTCCAGAGTCTCAATGCGTGGATGAGACAATGGTGCAGAGATTAAGGTTTTGGATTTGTTAGGAAATGGGGAACATTCTGGGGAAAGGAGGGGTTCTTCCGAAGGGATGGGCTTCATATCTTAACTGGGGTGGAACCAGCCTGCTCGCATTAACCTTTAAAAAGGAGATAGAGCAGCTTTTAAACTAGATAATATGGGAAAGCCGACAGTCACCCAAGAGCGCATGGTTCAGAAGAATGTATCCTTGAAGGATACTACCAAAAGCAGAGAGGTTCCAAAAAAGAGTAAAGAAGCCCAAATGCCCTCAAATATGGAGCAGACAGAGCTTAAAGATCCCAAATTACCCATGTCTACCAATAGCCAGATTAATATGAATAAAATACAGTCTCTAAAATGCTTGTATGCAAATGCTAGAAGTCTAAAAAATAAGATGGGAGAGTTAGAATATATAGCACTAAATGAGAGGTTAGATATGATTGGAATATCAGAGACATGGTGGAAGGAGGACAACCAGTGGGACACTGTGATACCTGGGTATAAACTATATCGTAATGGTAGAGCTGATCAAATTGGTGGAGGGGTTGCACTCTGTGTTAGAGAGGGCATTGAGTCAGAAAGGATTAAAGTTTTGCTGGAAACAAAATTTGCTGTAGAATCTCTATGGATTGAAATTCCATGTAAAAAGGGGAAGGTGATGGCAGTGGGGGTGTACTATCGACCGCCTGGCCAGAATGAACAAATGGATGATGAAATGCTGGACCTAGTCCTTAGTGGAACACCAGATCTAGTGCAAGAGATAAGGGTGTTGGGGCCACTTGGCAATAGTGATCATAGCATGATCGAGTTTGATTTAATTAGTGGAGAAGGGATAGTAAGGAAATCCACAGTACTACCTTTTAACTTTCGAAAGGGAGACTATGATAAAATGAGGAAAATAGTTAAGAAAAAACTAAAAGGAGCAGTTGCAAAGGTTAAAGGCTTATATCAAGCTTGCGTGTTGTTGCAAAGTACTATCTTGGAAGCACAGACCAGCTGTATTCCATTCTTTAAGAAAAGTGGAAGGAAGTCCAAAAACCTGCCAGCATGGTTTAAAGGTGAGGTCAGAGAGGCCGTTGTTGCCAAAAAAGCATCTCTCAGGTAATGGAAAAAAGAGCCAAACGACGAAACCTGGAAACAGCACAAGCACTGGCAAGTCAAATGCAAGGCATTGATAAGGCAGGCAAAGGGAGAATTTGAGAAGAAGCTTGCTGTGGAAGCAAAAACGTGAAATAAAGACTTTTTCAAGTACATTTGTAGCAAAAAACCTGTGAGAGAGTTAGTTGGTCCATTAGATGATAGAGGGGTTAAAGAGGCACTAAGAGGCGACAAGGCAATAGCAGAGAGACTGAATGAATTCTTTGCTTCGATCTTTATTGAGGAAGATGTAGGGATGTTACCCATGACTGAAGTGGTATTTGAAAGGTGTGGAAGAATTGAAGGAAATATCGATACATCGGAAAGATGTATTACAACTATTAGATAAACTGAAAAGTAGCAAATCACCTGGGCCGGATGGTATACATCCAAGGGTGTTGAAAGAACTGAAATATGTGATTACAGACCTGCTATTAGTAATCTGTGAATTTTCATTAAAATCATCTGTAATAACTGAAGATTGGAGGATCGCCAATGTAACGCCAATTTTTAAAAAGGGTTCCAGGGATGATCCGGGAAGCTACAGACCAGTGAGCCTGACATCAGTACCGGGAAAAATGTAGAAACCATCATAAAGAACAAAATTACTGAACATGTAGATCGTTATGGCTTAATGGGAGACAGCCAACATGGCCTTAGACAAGGAAGATCTTGTCTTACTAATCTGTTATGGTTTTTTGAAGGTGTGAATAAACAGGTGGACAAAGGTGAGTCGGTTGATATAGTGTATCTGGACTTTCAGAAAGCCTTTGACTAGGTCCCTCATCAGAGACTTTTTGCAAAACTATAGAGTCATGGGATAGGAGGCAGTGTAATATTGTGGATCAGGAACTGTGCTGGGTCCGCTGCATTTTGGCATATTCATAAATGACCTGGAAAGGGGAATAACGAGTGAGGTTATCAAATTTGCAGATGACACAAAACTATTTAAAGTTGTTAAAACCCAAGAGGATTGTGGAAAATTGCAAGAGGATCTTGATAAATTGGAAGACTGGGCATCAAAATGGTAGATGAAATTTAATGTGGACAAGTGCAAAGTTATGCACCTAGGGAAGAACAACCCAAACTATGGTTACACGATGCAAGGTTCCACATTAGGAACCACCACCCAGGAAAAAGAGTTAGGCGTCATTGTGGATAACATGTTAAAATCCTTTGCCCAGTGTGCAGCGGCAGCCAAGAGAGCAAATAGAATGCTAGGTATGATAAGGAAAGGAATGCAAAATAAAACAAAAGATATTATAATGCCTCTATATCGTTCCATGGTGAGACCGCACCTTGAATATTGTGTGCAATTCTGGTCGCCATATCTTAGAAAGGATATAGCGTTATTAGAAAAGGTTCAGAGAAGAGCCACCAAAATGGTAAAGGGGATGGAAGGATACTCCTATGAAGAAAGGCTAAAAAGGTTAGGGCTCTTTAACCTGGAAAAGAGACAGCTGAGGGGAGATATGATAGAAGTCTATAAATTAATGAACAGAGTGGAATGGGTAAACGTAGATCGATTGTTTACATTATCAGAATATAGAAAGACTTGGGGACATGCAATGAAGCTACAGGGTAAACTATTTAAGACTAATAAAAAAAAATATTTTTTTACTGAACGTGTAATCAAACTCTGGAATTTGTTATTGGAGGATGTAGTAAAGGCTGTTAGTGTAGCTGGGTTTAAAAAAGGTTTGGACAAGTTCCTGGAGGAAAGGTCCATAAACCATTATTAAGAAGGGACCCAGAATATCAATGCTTGACTCAGTACAAGCATTGTGGAACCTGTGTCTTTTGGGGAAACTGGTATGTACGTATGACCTAGATTGGCCACTGTTGGAAACAGGATACTTGGCTTGATGGACCTTGGTCTGACCCAGTATGGCATATCTTATGTTCTTATGACATAAGCCACTGCTGTGGCATTGTCAGAAAACACTCAAACTGCCCAGCCCTTGACCAGGGGCAGGAAGTGCAAGAGAGTCAACCTCATGGCCCTCGCCTCGAGGTGGTTAATGCACCATACTGTGATTCCAATGGCCCTGTGTTGTTCGGTCTTGGCAATGAGCTCCCCAGCCCGAGAGACTGGCATCTGTCATCAGAAGGATCCACGAGTAATTATCCAGCAGCATGCCCTTCATCAGATGACTGGGCTGCCGCCGCCAGCACAGGCTGGCCTTTACCATCAGTGGGAGAGGAAGCCTGAGCTTGAGCTCCTGAGAAGTTGAGGACCATCGAGCCAGTAAGGACTATTTGAGTGGCCACATATGAGCCTTTGCCCATGGCACCATCTCGATTGTCGCTGCCATCAACTCAAGGAGATGTAAATAATTCCAGACCTCGGGAGCCATTTATGAACAGAACAGTGCGAGGCAATCCAACAAACTTTGATTTTACTACTACTACTACTACTACTACTGAGCATTTGTATAGCACTACAAGACATACGCAGCACTGCACAGACATGTAAAAGACAGTCCCTGCCTATCAGAGCTTAAATCTAGTCAAGACAGCAACACAAGGGAAACACAAGGAGATCAGGTGAATGAAGATCTGAAAGCAGCAGTGAAGAGGTGAATTTTCAGCCTGGTTTTCAGAAGGCACCTGACGTACAGATTCAGGTGGTTTGTTCCAGGCCATAAGGTGCAGAAAGGAGAAAGGAACGAAGTCTGGAGTTAGCAGTAGAAGAGAAGTGATTTGCCAGGAGCGGAATTCCCGAGGGGGGGTGTAGGGGAGAGATAAGAGAGGAAAGGAAGTGAGGAGCTGAAGAGTGAATGCACTTATAGGTCAGCAGGAGAAGTTTGAACTGGATGTGGAAACGGATAGGGAGCCAATGAAGTGACTTGAGAAGAGGGATAATATGAGCATGACGAGGCTGGCAGAAGATTAGCCACACAGCAGAGTGTTGAACAGATTTTCTCCTCTGGCAAGAAGACTCTGCCCACTCGCATATCAAACCATGCACCCAGGAACTCCAGGATTGGGAAGGCACCAACTGGCTCTTCCCCTGATTGATCACCCAGCCAAGGCTGTCCAAGGACACCATTCAGGTCAACACCCAAGACACCTCTGACAGAGAATGGGCTCGGATGAGCCAGTCATCCAGATATTTTTTTTTTGTGCCTTCAAGTCAGTGCTGGCTCCTGGCAATCCAGCAGCTCCTGGGTTTTCTTGGCAGTGTGGCCAGAAGTAGATTGCCAGGCCTTTCTTCTGAAGCAATAGAGCATTAAGTGACTTGCCCGAGGCTACAAGGAGTGCTAGTGGGAATCAAACCCTGGTCACTTGGTTATCAAGCCAGTGCTCTAACCACCAGGTTACTCATCCAGATATGAGTGCATACAAATCCTTCGGCACCATAGCTCTGCAGCAACCAGCACCTTGACCTTGGAGAACGTTCTTGGGGCAGTGGAGAGCCCGAATGGAAGGGTACCAAACTGAAAATGCGAGCCAAGCACGACAAAACACAGATACTTTTGCTGATCCTCCTGCATCAGGATATGAAAATACACTTTAGCCAAATCCAGAGATGCAAATAACTCCCCTCAGTACACCGCCTGAACTACTGATTTCAAAGTTTCCACCAAGAAGCGCAGGACATTGACACCCTGAGGTCGAGAATGGGCCAGAATGAGCCATCCTTTTTCACCACCATGAAATAGATGGAATATCTTCCCTTGCCCCAGTTGTCCAGGGGAACAGGCACCACTGCCTTCAGAAGTAGCAACTTGTCCAAGGTGATCAGCACAACTGACCTTTTGTTCACTGACCCACGGGGGAGATGACGAATGCATCTGGGATTGGCTCTTTGCATTCCAGGACATAGCTATACTGAATGGTGTCTAGCACTAGGCAATCCTTGGTGATCCGGGCCCATTCTTGGAAGACAAGGCGAAACCTGTCTCCAACCTCAAGTACCAGGGAATGGGTTCCCAAACCTTTATTGTGCAGCCTAGGAGGGACGTCCTCTGGCGAGGTCAAGTTCCTGGGCCTAGGAGCTCCTCAAAAGGACTGAGAATGAGCCCAAAATTCAGAAACAGAGGGGAAGAAGGGCTTTTCAGGCTGATAGTGATGGTAGTCTCCCAGGAGTCTGACCAGCATGCCTGCGAGAAGAGGGTGGAGGCACTGGAAAAAGGGCTCCTGCTCGTTTCGTCTCTTTAGACCTGACCTCCAGAAGGTGGAAAGATTTTGTGTCGCACAGGTCCTTAATCAGCTTCTCCAAATCGGCCTCACATATAAGCTTCCCTTTAAAGAAACAGAAACATGAGGGCAGAAAAAGACCACATGGCCTTTCTAGTCTGCCCTCATATATCAACTACAATAGTGCCCTTTTTTCCTTTAGAGATCTTCTATGTTTGTCCCATACTTTCTTGAATTCAGATAATGTCCTCATGTCTACTACCGCCAATGGGAGACTATTCCAAGCATCTACTACTCTTTCCATAAAGAAATATTTCTGCAAATTACTCCTGAGTCTATCCCCTTTTGCCCTCATTCTATGTCTCCTCATTGCAGAGCTTGCTTTCAATCGAAAGAGGCTCTTCTCCTGTGCATTTATGCCACGGAGGTATTTAAACATCTCTATCATATCTCCTCTCTCCTGCCTTTCCTCTAACATAAATTTAAATACAATGTAGCCCCAGCCTTACAAGGCTCAATAACAATTAAATACATTTATAATAATTGAAACCCACTGTCTATTCATTTAAAACAGTGTGACAATTATGATGAAAATTATTTCTTTACTTTTAATTAACAACCATGAACATCTAAAAATATAGAAGAAAAATCTCTTTTTAGTACCTTATTTAGAATTTACATATTCTTTTATTTAACAATAAAACATGAAATACAAAGTCCACATCAAGGGGAAAGCCAACAATCTTAAACAAATAATACTGTGAAACCCACAGAGCAATTTAACTTATCAGTCCCACATATATATAGCAAGTAAGTAGAAATATAATCAATACATATTCGTGCAATCTACTCCTTCCCAGACAGAAAAGCTTCAAGTTGAGTGGGATCAAAGAAAACAAACGCACCAGCTTGTTGCTGTACAAGGCACTTACAGGGGTATTTTAAGAAAAATGTAGTGCCTAGGGCCAAAGTCCTAGGTTTCAAATTCAAAAACAATTTTCTACGATTTTGAGTAGGTTTACTAACATCAGGAAAAATCTGAATTCCTTTCCACTCCTGAAGGCCTGATGAGAAACAACATCTACTGAAGACTCTAAAAATGCCGAAACATCTAAAGTCTCTAAATGGACCCCCTGAGCTGAGTCATCCTGAGATGAAACCTGAGACTTGGCCCCTTGAGGCACATAAGATACACATATTTTTTTAAATCTTTAAATACACTCACATTCAATAGTCTCATTAAAACTACTCATCTTCAATAACACATTCAACCGTGCACTTACCCAAGCACTCAATATACCTCAAATATTTACAACATAAAATACAATAGCGGCAGAACATACATAAGGACCCTATAATATCTTATCAGGGCACTGCTCACTATAATGTTGTAAAAGCCTTCTTCTTTGTTGTAAACGGAACAGTGGGAAAAGAAGGCGGCAGTTTTGGGTTCCATAACACATTATATGTGGATAACACCAGCCTCTTCATAATCCTCTGTAGGTGAGAGCACTTCTTCATCCACATCAGAGCCCAAATCCAAGATATCTGAACCCAAGTCACAGTCCAAATCTTGGATAGACCTCAGTTACTCCTTATCTTCAGAAGGTGACCTCTGCCAGGGACACTTAGCTATAGGCAACCAAACAGGGCTGCCAATTTCAGCCTGCCCTTCATGAGATTGAATTCAGGGGAACCCAGAGGCCACAGGGCCTGAATTTCCACAACAGAATGACTTGCCTGTTGTAAAAAGGAAAAGAATTCCAGGGAGGACAATCCAGAGCCCAGAAGCTCTCCTCTCAGAAATGACCCTCCTCCAGCCCCCACCCCCCCAACACCAGGGAACATAGCCACCACCAAACTCCTAGACGATGGGGAGCAGCCAACAGCATGGTTGCTGGAATCTCCGGCCAGCTGGCCATCCTTATCCACAGCACCATCTTCCACCTCCTGCCCTGAGGCAGGAAAGGCCAAACCAAATGCATCCCCTGGCTGAGAGAGGGGGAGCAAGCCCTCCAGGGACAACTCAGAAACTACTGTGCAAGAAGAGTAGATTTCAGAAGCTGGTGACGAGGCATCTTGCTTGCCACAGACCAAACAACATTTCCTGGAAGAAGACATAGAAGTTAAGGCAAGTACAACAATAGCGCATGCTGAGGCCACAGTGGCCTGGAAGACGCACGTTAACAGCGCTTGTACAGGAAAGCGCGAAACAGGTGCCTGGGTAAGAACCCACAATGGAGCTGCTCAGGCAGAATGCATACTAGGACTGCATGACTACCAGGCACACAATAGTATAAGACACTACTAAACATGTGCAGAAAAGGGTGAGAAACCCCCCACACCATGCCAACAGTCGTCAGTGCTCCATCCCAAATTGCGCCCAAACAGACGGAATCAGGAGCCCCTAACTAGGAAAATGATGGGATCAAGTTTTGGTATTCACCCCGTGAGAGCCTCAAGCAGAAAACTCATGACAGACTCAGCCCTCCTCCCCTGAAATGGTTTCTTTTGCTTTTCAGACACTGTGTTTTAAGGTGTCTGGCAGACAGATTCCTCTGAGAGCCTTCTGCGATCTTTGGGAGAGAGCAGGGTAGACAGAGGAGGAGGGAGGGGTGCTGAATTTGTGAGGGATGCTGAATGTTTCCAAATCCTTCCAGTTTTCTGGCTGCTCAACAGGCTCAGAGCGCAGAGCAGAACCAATTTTCCCTTTTTCTATGGCTTCCGAAAAGACTGCAGTCTAGTGGAGCCTCCCATGTCACACTCAAGTGAGAGAGTCACCCTCAAGGTGGCCGTTCATGACCAAAATCAATGTTCTTTTCCTCTCAACTGTTCAGATTTTCTTCAGAGTGGAGGAAATCCAGCCATCATCTGCTGGAGACAGAAGAATACTGGTGGCTGAGGTGATTAGAGGCATGGAAGTGATGTCATTGAAACCATTGGCTCTCTGTCTCCACCAGTCTATTGGTAGACTAACACAACACACTTGTCTGGGCTGGTCTGGCAGGATGATATGGAAGGGGAACATTTTCTAAGGGGCAGCCTAGATTTACATGCAAATAACGTGCAAGAATTCTAGCATTTTAGCCATCTATCCCTATAATTGGTTACTTATGCATTCAGATAACCTTTTCTAAAATACCAATCAGAATGAAAGTATACACATAGGAGGAGATATTCAGCAGTGGTGGCTAGCTCCAGAAAAGCAGCTCTTTGTTGCCGTTGAACCTAAGACCTGGATATTCAGTGCCGAGACCATATCGCTGCATGATCGCCTTATTTTATCATAGTCTCCCTTTTGAAAGTTAAATGGTAGTAGTATGGATTTCCTTGCCTTCTTTCTTTCATTTATTAAATCAAATGCGGTCATGCTATGATCACTGTTGCCAAGTGGCCAAATTTCATCCCATTCTATAAAATTTTCGGAAAGTTTATTTGCCCCCTCCCCCCAGACAGATAAATGGGCAGACAGACATACTCAATCCCTTTAATATGGTTCTTTCCAAGTTCCATTGGGTTGGAAAGAATATTAAGAAGAGAATAAAAGGAAATAGAAAGGACAATGGGCTATTGCCTTGGGAGAGTCATTTTATCTATTTATTTATCAAGTTGAGAAACATGCGAGCATGGCTTATGGAATTCTTTCCAACCCTTTGCAGTGTTATGTGTGTGTGCATATACGAGGGGGTACCCAAAAAAACCAGGAATAACATTGCCGTGGGCGGAGCTTGTGTAGTACGCACTTCTGCCGCTAGGCGTGTATAGTGCAACTCATTGTCAGTTCAGTGCCGCCTGTGTTGTCGACCTGGCTTGTTCTGTTCATCTGCAGTGATTGTTTTTGCTAGCGCTGTTTTGTTCTTGTTTCTTTTTTTATGATGACAAGTTTAAGTGAACAACGTGCAGCTGTGAAATTTTGTTTTCTACTCGGTAAAAATGCTGCTGAAATTGTTTTAATGTTGAAAACAGCTTATCAAGATGACGCTATGGGAAAAAGTCAAGTGTACCAGTGGTTTGCTCGGTTTAAAAATGGCGACATGTCGATTGATGACAAACCTCGTTCTGGGCGTCCATCAACTGCCCGAATCGACGAAAATATTGAAAAAATTAGAGAGCTTGTGCTCACAGAGCTGGGTGCTGGATATTCTTCTCTCCAACTGTTACATTTTGTCTGCGATTCCATTCCTTCTTCAAGTATTGTCAATCCCTTGCTCGGCTATCCCACTCACATAAGAAACACATGTATTTTATATATCCCTGCTGCAGTCCCATTAAAAGGTCAACTACCTTCAAGTCACCACAGAGGTGCCAGCTGTACTTGTTATAGTTAATGGAAGTCAGTAGATGCTTTAAGTTATCATATGTCTCTTTCATGTGGATGGCATGTGCTACTGGAAAAGATGGAAGACAGTTTCCATTGTTCAAAAGCACAGCCTTCAGACTCAGTTTCAAAGAGTCTATATAGTCTCCAGTCTTGTGGGTCATGAGTGATTTTTAAGGCATTCATGAGGCTTTCAATATCGGAACATAATACCAGATTACTTTCCTTTCTGAAGAAAGGCTCCAACCAGGACCGGCCCGTCCACTGAGCAAGAATGTATCTCCAGGAACAAGCAGGAATGTAGTCTTTACATATGGGTATCGTCGGTACTGACGGAGCCTGCGCGGGAACGCTCCCCAGCATCCAATTAGAAAGCTTTTGGGAGCATCCCACAGCGCCTGCGTGCTGCCTTCCCGCCTTTCCCAACTGCCTCTCTCCAGTTCTTTGTTTTCCGCAGAGCCAGCAGGTCATTGTTCCTGCGCTTTTGATATGAAGTAATGTTGAAATCTTCTTCTAGAAGATTCCATTGTTGGAGTCTTGATCCTAGCAATTCTGCCTTGTTCTTGGATAAGTCCAAATCATGAACCAGGTCATTTAGTTCTTCCTGTGTTATTCTGTGTGGAGTTGATAATGCATCCCAGTGAAAATCTGGGTCACTGCATGCTGACAGACCAGGAGAAGAACAGGTCAGCTCACCCTTGTCCTCATCAGATGAATCAAGAGAATATTCTGATGGAGGTTCTGGAATAGGAAGTCCCTCACCATGTGGAACTGGTCTCAATGCAGACGGAATGTTTGGGTAGACTATGCTCGACTTCTTTTGCTTTGTTATTCCACTGGAAAGAGGAGGAACCAAGCAGAAATAACAGTCATTTATGTGGTTGCTTGGCATTCTCCACATCATGGGGACTGCAAACGGCATTGATGGTCTTTTGCAATTCAACCACTGTGAAAGCTGTGTTGTACATGTAGCGCAGCATATATGCGGGGCCCAAGGCTTGTCTTGGTCACCAATTTTGCATCCGAAGTAAAGATGATATGCCTTCTTCAGTTGAGAAGTGATACTTTTCTTCTGGTTGGCAAATGTCACTTCCCCAGAAATGTAGCAGAAATTGTCAACAGTATTAACGCACTTTCGTGGCATTACTGTTCTGTATTGTACCTAAATGGCTAAAATTATATGATTAATAAAAGTTACATGTAACAGTAGCTTAAACTATCTCGCATACAGTCTGAAATATTTTAAATGCTCATCCTTTCCGACTGCGTATAGTATACTGCTGACGTCAGATGGCTTCAGCAGCCGTCTGGCAATAGTATTGCATTGCATCAGAAAATGATGGAATCAACTCTGGATGATGTGTGCATGCTGGTATTATGCAATGTGATGCAATATTACATCATTCAAGGCTTATTTGGGATGTTGTTGATGTCCTACTGGATAAATTTACACGGGGAAACGTCAAAAATGAACTACATGCAATATCTTCAAAACGAGAGCCAATGCATTTTTTAAAATGTTATATTCGTGTTCAGCTCAAGAAAGATACTACAGATTAGGGCCTTTTAAAGTCAGTAACGATTTCAATATTGACCAGAGCAGTCCGACTAGACTAGAGCATCATTCCAGTGCTCCGCCCCCACAGCCTTCCCATTGGCTGGATGCTACCCACAGTCTCTGTTGCTAGTTACTGGAAGCAGGCAGGGCATATTCACTCACATAGGGGGAGGATTAGAGAACTGCAGATAGAATTTCAAACTCTGAAAGTGGTCCAGACAGGTCAGACATCCTTCTAGCTTTTAGAAAATAATGTAAAAATCAATAGTATCCTAAAAAAGTCAGACAATTGTCATTCCTAATCTCCCGAGTCTAGAGCAGTAATCTCCTAAAATTTGAACCGTAGATATACTGTATTCCTGGCTTGCCAGCACCTTTAATATAGCCCAGCCCATGGCAACACATATTAGCTGGCAGTAGATACAGTAATGAATAAGTAAGTGGTACTAATCCCACAGTAGCTTTCACAGCCGAAATAAAGCTAAGAAAATGAAATACATCTGGGATAATTTAAGTGACTATATTACAGCTATGGAATTATTTGTAATTCCTGTGTGTGTGTGTGGTTTTGTGTGTTCTCTCTGTTGTGTTTTCTGTGTATGTTATGCATGTGTTGTGTTTGGCAGGGGGACAGCTTCGGGGGGGGGGGGGTGGCATTTCTGGATGACAGTTTTGTGGGTGGAGATAGTGTGCAGAATGGTCAGGCAGTTGTGGTAAGGAGTTTTGGGGTGGGGAAAGTTATGTGCGGCAGTTTTTGAGGATGGGACAGTTGGGTAATATTTTTTTGCAGTGGGACAGTTTTGCAGTGTTGAGGGGCACCTGTGGGCTGTAATATTTGAAAGCAGAGGCAGTTGGCAGGCTGGTGGGGCAATTGCGGGGTAGTTTATATTTAAGGGGTGGGGCAGTTGACAGTGCTCATGATTGCAGTTGGTATATTTTTTAAGGGTATGGGTGTAAGTTTTGGGGATCGGCCAGTTTGCAGGGTGGTGAGGCAGTTGCAGGAGTGGTTTTTTTCGGGTGGGACAGTTGTGCGGTATCATTTTTGGGGAAGGAACAGCTTACAGGGTGCTGAGGTAATTATGTCAAATTATTTTTTGGGGTGGTTGGTAGGACAGTTGTAGGGAAGTGTGTTTTGGAGATGGGGATAGTGCGAGGGTGGTGGGGCAGTTGTGGGAGGTCGGTTTTTTGAGATGGAGCAAATTGGGTGATTGGGAGAGAGAGAACAAGGAAAAGAGGATTCTGTAGCTACTGTGTTTCTCTGTATGGAAGTTCAATGCTACAGAAGCTAGAATTCTTTCTACCATAAAAACGTATCGGGCCATTATTATGGGTTCTTCTTTCTCTGGAACCCGCAGTACAATTTGGCCCATTTTCAAACTCAATATGTTTTTTACCAGTTTTTCCCACATATCAAGTTTCATCCTGTTCCGTTCATTTTTCAGAGAGATCTTTTGCCTCCAGACAAGCAGACATTGTTGACTCCTTTTGCATTACTCTTTCCAACTTCCATTGGACTGGAAAGAATAAAAATAAGAAGAGAACCATTATAAGGATGGACCCAGAAAGCAGGAATTCTTTACCCCTGGACTTGAAACAGATACTCTCTTATGGATTGTTTTGGTTGTACCCCGAACACTTGGCTGTTTTAAATGTTTTTATCTAACTGTGTAATGAAAAGAGTATTGAATGATATGATGATTTAATTTTTAAACCACATTGAGCTGCTTGGTTAAGCAAAATATAAATGTCAAATTAAATTAAAATTAAATTAAACATGAAATATGTCATATGTGCAAATACTTGAAATCTTGTTAACAAAAGGCTGGGAGGCCATTGTAATAGAGCAGTGCTTTTCAAACTGTTATCCCATATGACCCCATTTTAACAACTGAAAATTCACGTGACCCCAGATGATGAAATCAAAATAGCAGGTCTCCAGCCCCTTTCCCCTTCTTCCACTCATTTAAAGCAGAAAACAGCAGCAACAATAGTGGCAACAGCAGAAATCAAACCAGAGTCCCTTGTGTCTTTGTGCAGTGTGCGCTTACAGACCCCAGTACTCAGCATGGATTTCCAATCTAACAGGAGGGGGACAAGGGCCTATGAATACTCACTGGCTCACAGGCCACATGCTGACTATTGATTGCCACTAGCTGGCATAGGTCACAGTGAAAATCCAGAGAGAAGAAGAAATGGCCATGTTTCTGTGACCTCCTCCACTTGTGATGTGACTCCCATTTGGGGTCCTGACCCCAAGTTTGGGAACCACTGTAATAGAGGCAGACTTGAACTTAAATGGTCACACCCCAAGTTCTTTAGAAGATATACAGAAAAGTGGGAAGGAGTGACTCCTTATAGTAGGAATACAATAGGACAGCCAGGAGATGAATTAATGTGAGCGGTCTGGAAAACTTAAGAAAAATGATTATAACAGGCATCACCTGTATGGCAGGCAAAGGGGGGAGGTCCTGCTTCTCAGGTACTTCAGTCTGCCAGATGTCGACCGAAATACACTTGCTGAAGCATTAGCTAAAAGTTAAACAGAATCTCCTGCATGTGTTACAAGGCATTTTCTCAAAGTTGTAGAGCACATTCAAGGACAGGCAGGGGCGGCGGCTCTATAATGAGGCCGAGTGAGAAAGTCACATCAGGCGGCAACTTTTGGAGGCGGCAAAAAATGCCCCCCAAAAGGCTGCCTCACTCAGCCTTCAAAATTAAAAAAAAAAAAAAAATAGGGGGACTGGACAAGGTGCTGCTGCTGCTTCTTGGCAGTGGCAGAATCAACCACTCTACACCCCGCATCCCCCTGCTGACCCGGAAGAGCCCTGTAGTTGCCTGACTGGTGCCCCGGCTCACCTATGCAGAGCCGCAAGAAGGAACAGTGTTTCCCTTCTTTCCTGCGGCTCTGTTAAAAATGAGCCTTCCGGTGCTGACGGTAAATGAGACAGGAAATGTCTCGTTTACACCCAGCGCTGGCGGGCTCAACTTTAACAGAGCCACGGGAAAGAAGGGAAACACTGTTCCTTCTCGTGGCTCTGCAAAGGTGAGCCAGGGCGCCGGCCAGGCAACTGCAGGGCTCTTCCCCAGGGGGTTTGGTCTGGCAATGGGCTGAGCAGGGCTGGTAATGGGCTAGACTGGGCTGGAGGGGTTAGCACTAGAAATAATCTAATTGGGAGGGCTAGGACTGGTAATGGGCTGATGGGGGGCTAGGACTGGAAATGGACTGATGGGGGGGGCTAGGACTGATATTAGCTGATCAGGGAAGTTAGGACTGGAACACGAATATAACATTAAAAAAAAATATTGGCTCTCGTTTTGAAGATATTGCATGTAGTTCATTTTTGACGTTTGTCACACCCCAGCCCTCTGCCTAAGGCTTAGAGGGGTAGGGTTGCCATTAACTTCTCTTATAAAAGGTTGAATAAACTATTTTTCTCCAGTGAAGCATGCTGGGAGTTGTAGTTTTGGCCTTCTGAGATGAAGTGTAGTCATGAAACCGAAAGTAAAAGCAAATGACAAAATGTATTCCCCAAACGCAAACAAAGTCCATGTAGACTAACAGGATACTTCTCCATTCATTCGCTTAAGGTTATTTACAACTTAGGCTGGATGAGCTTCACAGTCATTAATTATATGCAGCTGCTTATCAATATAACGGATAAAGAAAATACAGCTTCTTCATTCAACAAAGTAAAAATCTCTTCTTTTTACCTTTGTCTTCATTAAGCATTCCAATGTACAGGCAACAGGTATCTTCCCCTTAAAAAGAGCAAGTTCCTACCTTCAGTTCAGGCTAGGTTTCATTACTCTACTTTTCAGGAGACTTTATCTTTTCAGCTATTCTTTAGCAAAGGGACTCAATGCTAACAGCTTGACATAGCGTACAGTCCATGAGTACTTCTGGAGGCAATAAATCCTGCTCAATAGGCTCAACCTGCATTTCCTCTGGCTCTGGTAATGCAGTGCCCTGCTCTGAGCTTTTAACGTATGTCTCAGGGTCTATCCTCTCTGAAGATCCCTGTGTCTCTCTTGAGCACAGCTCCATCCGGTAAGGATAAATTGTACCTGAAGCTGTGGTCACTTCTCCCTGGCTGTGTTCACCAGTCTCCCTCCAGCTTCTGGGAAGCAGTCCCTGGTTCACTTCCCTGAGTTCCTTCCTGGAGCTCTGCCATGGCTCCCTGTTCCAGGCTTGGCTCCTTTGACTCCTGTGCTGAGTCCTGGGCTCCCACCTCTGAACTCTCTGAACCTTCTGATCAGGAACTGGGGTTTGGAGCCTTCTCTGCTCTCTCCTTCCGTGCTCTCTCCCTCCGATCTCTCTCTTCCCATGCTCTCCTCCTCCTGGCTCTCCTCTCCCGGGCTCTCCCCCTCGGGGTTCTCCTCTTTCTCTCTAGCCAAGGTTTATATCCCTGCTTCCCGGGCAGTGTCTCTCCTTTTCTGGACAGGTGCTTGCAATTATCTTCCAAGCCTGCAACTACGTCAGCAGAGCTTGGGTGTGGCAGCCTAGGTTTGGTTTCTCTCTGCTTGCTTTCTTTATGCCAAGGCTGAAACCTGTGCACTGCAGTGGTGTCACTTTTCTTAAAAGCAAAATCATTAGTTTCTCCTATTTCCATAGGCTCACTACAAGCTTCCTTATCACACGTTTCACCGTGTAAATTTATCCAGTAGGACATCAACAACATCCCAAATAAGCCTTGAATGATGTAATATTGCATCACATTGCATAATACCAGCATGCACACATCATCCAGAGTTGATTACCTCATTTACTGATGCAATGCAATACTACTGCCAGATGGCTGCTGAAGCCATCTGACGTCAGCAGTGTACTATACCCAGTTGGAAAGGAAAGTAATCTGGTATTCTGTTCCGATATTGAAAGCCTCATGAATGCCTTAAAAATCACTAATGACCCACAAGACTGGAGTGGAGACTATTTATAAACTCTTTGAAACTGAGTCTGAAGGCTGTGCTTTTGAACAATGGAAACCGTCTTCCATCTATTCCAGTAGTACATGCCGTCTACACGAAAGAGACATACGATAACTTAAAGCATCTACTGACTTCCATTTACTATAACAAGTGCAGCTGGCACCACTGTGGTGATTTGAAGGTAGCCCTTTTAATGGGACCGCAGCAGGGATATATAAAATACATGTGTTTCTTATGTGAGTGGGATAGCCGAGCAAGGGATTGACATTACTTGCGGAAGGAATGGAATCACAGACAAAATGTAACAGTTGGAGAGAAGAATATCCAGCACCCAGCTCTGGTTGAGGCTCACAAAATCCTGCTACTACCCCTTCACATCAAACTAGGTTTGATGAAAAACTTCGTGAAAGTCATGGACCGCACTTCGCCAGCTTTCCGATACCTGCATGAAAAATTCCCTCAACTCAGTGAAGCAAAGATTAAAGAGGGAGTTTTTGTGGGTCCTCAGATTCGAGAGCTCTTCAAAGATAGAAACATAGAAACATGATGACAGAAAAAGACCACATGGCCTATCTAGTCTGTCCTTCCATAACAACAACTACAACAGTCCACTTTTTACCTTTAGAGATCCTCCGTGTTGGTCCCATGCTTTTTTGAATTCAGTTACTGTCCTCATCTCTACCACCTCCACTGGGAGACTATTCCATGGATCCACTACTCTTTCCGTAAAGAAATATTTCCGCATATCACTCCTGAATCTATCTCCCTTCACCCTCATCCCATGTCCCCTCGTAGCAGAACTTGCTTTCAATTGAAAGAGGCTCTCTCCCTGAACATTTATGCCACGGAGGTATTTAAACATCTCAATCATATCACCTCTATCCCGCCTTTCCTCTAAGGTGTACATATTAAGATCCTTAAGTCTGACCTCATATGCTTTATAACGAAGCCCATTAATCATTTTAGTAGCAACCCTCTGCACCGACTCCATCCTGTTCACATCCTTTTGAAGGTGCGGTCTCCAGAATTGCACACCATACTCCAAATGAGGTCGCACCAAAGACTTATACAGAGACATTATCACCTCCTTTTTTCTGCTAGCCATTCCTCTCCGTATGCATCCAAGCATCCTTCTAGCTTTTGCTGTCGCCTTTTCTACCTGTTTAGCTACTTTAAGATCATCAGACACAACCACGCCTAGGTCCCGCTCTTCTTTAGTGGACAAAAGTACTTCACCTCCTATACTGTATTGCTCCCTTGGATTGCTGCAGCCCAAATGCATGACCTTACATTTTTTAACATTAAATCCCAGCTGCCAAATTCTAGACCATTCTTCAAGCTTAGCTAGATCCCTCCTCATGTTATCTACCCCTTCCTGGGTGTCTACTCTATTGCAGATTTTGGTATCATCCGCAAAGAGGCAAACCTTACCCAACAGCCCTTCCGCTATATCACTAACAAAGATGTTAAAAAGAATTGGACCAAGGACAGATCCCTGGGGCACACCACTGGTAACATCCTTCTCCTCAGAGTGAGCTCCATTTACTTGTACTCTTTGTCGCCTCCCACCCAACCAATTTCTAACCCAAGCAGTAACTTTAGGGTCCATCCCTAGGGTGCTCAGTTTGTTTATAAGTCGCCTGTGAGGAACAGTGTCAAAGACTTTACGGAAATCTAAATACACCACATTTAGAGCTCTCCCTCGGTCCAACTCCCTGGTCACCCAGTCAAAGAAATCAATCAGATTTGTCTGACAAGACCTGCCTCTGGTGAATCCATGCTGCCTCGGATCCTGTAATCCGCTGGACTCCAGAAACCTCACTATTTTCTCTTTCAGCAGCGTTTCCAATAATTTACTCACCACCGAAGTTAAACTAACCGGCCTGTAGTTTTCAACCACATCCTTACTTCCGCTTTTATGTAAAGGCACCACATGAGCCTCTCTCCAGTCCTTTGGCACCACTCCAGACTCCAATGAGGCACTGAAAAGGTTAGTCAGTGGAGTTGCTAGAACGTCCCCAAGTTCCCTCAGTATTCTAGGGTGTATCCCATCCGGTCCCATCGCTTTGTCTACTTTAAGTTGAGCTAGTTTCTCACGAACACAGTCTTCTGAAAATAGTTCAAGATGTCCCTCGCTTCTGTTATTATTTGTGGGTATTTTCTGAGGTCCTGCTCCTGGTTCTTCATCTGTGAACACAGAACAAAAATATTTGTTAAGCAATTCCGCTTTATCCTTATCAGCTTCTATATATTCCCCCCCTGCACCCTTGAGTCTGACAATACCACTTTTGCCCTTCCTTTTCTCACTAATATATCTGAAAAATGTCCTCTCCCCCATTTTATTGCATTGGCTATTTCCTCCTCCTTTTGAATCTTTGCCTTCTTGACTACTTTGCTAGCTTCTCTAAGTTTTTCCAAATACAGATGCCTGTCTTCCTCTCTCTGTGATCTCTTGTATTTCATGAAGGCCTCCCTCTTTTTCTTCACTTGTTCAGCTACTTCCTTCGAAAACCATAGCGGTCTCCTGCTCCTTTTGTCTTTATTTACCATTTTAACAAAAAGGTTGGTTGCCTTTAAAATACCCCCTTTCAGTTTTGCCCACTGTTTTTCTACATCTCCCAGCTGTTCCCATCCCACTAACGACTCCCTGAGGTATTGGCCCATCTTCGCAAAGTTAGTCTTCCTAAAGTCTAAGATCCTCACCTTGGAATGGATTCTAACAGCCCTAGTCCTAATACTGAACCACACCATCTGGTGATCACTGGATGCAAAATGATCTCCCACTACAACATCAGAAACACTTTCACCATTGGTAAGCACCAAGTCCAGTATGGCCCCTTCAAGTGAGGGTCTGTTACCAATTGCCTGAATAGTTCTCCCTGTAGAGAATCCAGGATCTCCTTACTTCTAGATGATACTGCAGCAGGAATGTGCCAATCAACATCTGGCATATTGAAATCTCCTATCAGTAGCACTTCCCCTTTCCTAGCAATGCTGCGTATGTCTTCAATTAATGCTCTGTCCACCTCTTCCTCTTGTGAGGGAGGTCTGTATATCACTCCAATGCAAATAGATTTCTCTTTCCCTCTTTCTAGTTTAACCCACAATGCCTCCTCTCTCCCTTTTAAGCTCTGTAATTCCAAAGCTTTAATAGTATTTTTTACATATAGTGCCACTCCTCCTCCCCTTCTTCCTACCCTGTCCTTTCTGAATAAAGTATAGCCAGGTATAGTTACATCCCAGTCATGGTTTTCTGTGAACCACGTTTCTGTAACTGCCACTAAATCCAAGTCAGCCACTCCCACCAAAGCTTCAACTTCAGGGATCTTATTTCCCATGCTACGGGCATTAATACACACTGCTTTCCATATGTTACCCCTGTTACCCATTTCCATAAAGGTCTTTAATGTATCACCTACCTGATGACCGGTTCAACAACTTGCTGCAGGGTGATGCGAAACAAGCATGGAATGCTTTTCGCCTAGTGTCAACAAACTTTCTCGGGAATGTTAGGGCAGAAAACTACAAGGAACTAGAAGACATGCTGATGCAGTATCAGAAACCTGGCTGCAATATGTCTCTAAAGATCCATTTCCTTTATTCCCATCTCGATTTCTTTCCTGACAACTGTGGTAGGGTTAGTGATGAACAGGGCGAACGTTTTCCCCAGGATATTGCAATGATGGAGCAAAGATACCAGGGAAAATGGTCCACTACAATGCTGGCTGACTACTGCTGGACACTCCCCAGAGAAGCTCCCGAACAGCTGTACAAGAGACAGGCAAAAAAATCTAAGAAGTAGTCTATGACTTGGTTTTTTACAGGTATTAATTGAAGGCCTATTATATTTACTATTGACATGCATTTCGTGATGTAAACATTAATTCTTGTAGATTACAAAAAAACTAGAGCCAACTTTGCAATTTCACTGTCATATTCATGTTCAGCATATAAAAATTGATACGAAATGACTATTTTTATTTCAGTAACATGACTTTTGTAAAAATTTGTTGAGCAGTGTAATGGGCTGATGGGGGGCTAGGACTGGAATGGGCTGATAAGGGGGATAGGACTGGAAATGAGCTGATGGGGGGGGGGGGGGGGAGAGCGGAGGAGAGATCTGCTGGCCCTGGAAGAAAACTAGTGGTTAGAGCTACATATGGGCTGATGCGAGGGGATGGGAGAATGGGACTGAAAGGGAGTGGATGCTGAGAGGGTCTGCCAGGGGAAGGAGAGGGCAGGAAAAGAGCTAACACGGGGGAGGGGGGGGGGAGGTGGGGGCAGGAAGGGAGCTGATATGGGGGGGTGTAAGGAGGGGGTTGGAAGGGAGCTGGGGATGGTACTTGCCACACTGCGTCTGCTCCAGGCCCTGTCATTGCAGGTTAAAATCAACATGAAATGATAAATGCACATCCCTCCCCTTTACCTGGATAACTGACATTTATCCTAGTAAAGAGCCTTTGAGACCCGCTGTCTGGTTACAGAGCAGTAGAGACTGGTCAGACAGTCTGGGGAAGGGAGATCTAAGGATGTTCTTGATAATTCAGAGGTGTTAAACAGAAAGACTCTGAGAATGAAAGAATTTTCCCTTTCTTGTATCTTGCTAATCTGTTAGAACACCAGAAGGAGGAGTAATAATGTTTTCCTCATTCAGAGAAGCTGAGAAGGTCCGTTCCCTAACCACAGACTAACATCTGAGCATTTAACCATGGTAGAGAGGGGATAAGAATTTAAGGAAGGCCCTGTTATACTGAAAATGCAGTTGCATCATTCATTCCTTACCGTAAATGACTAGCATACTTTAATGACCTAATGGTGCAGCTGAGACAATTTGCTTTTAACATTCAATAGCCCTGGACTGAACGGCGCCCCAGAGTTACAGCATCTTTCCCTTTCTGGTCACTCTGATTCTATGTCCTTGTTGGAGAGGGCTAGTTGTTTATCTCTTTTTTTGGGTGGTTCTCTGTGAGGTTAGTGACCCCTGCTAAGGTCAGAGGAGTCCTTACATTCCCCTTCCCCACCATTTTAGATTTAAAAGCAAATTTGCAGCTTCAGTTTTTCTTTCAAGAAAATCTAGAGCCCTGGCTGGATCCCCAGCAGCTGCTGCCTGGCCTCTCCTGGGAGCCAAAATCGTTGATCCATATTTCTTTTGCTGGCTGCGGTGCTCCAGCTAAGTTCTATTTGTTAAAGTTATAGCAGTAGGTGATATGGTTTCACCCTTTGTCATATAAGATGAGTACAAGGAATGGCTATATTGGTGTGAATGATGGAAGACGGCTACTGAACTCGTCCTATGGCTTGTTGAAGGCTCTCTTTTTCAGGAAGTGGTTGACTGGATATTTTGAAAATTTCCCCCTCTAGAGGACACCTTTCAAAGCAATTTCCACAGGGGGGAAGTGACGTAAGTTGTCTGTCTAAAAACTGCCCATTCTCAATGTAGTTTCAATCATCTAGATGATGCTTGTCATTGTCTGGCACACTAC
Source organism: Ichthyophis bannanicus (assembly GCA_033557465.1). Classification (NCBI taxonomy): domain Eukaryota; kingdom Metazoa; phylum Chordata; class Amphibia; order Gymnophiona; family Ichthyophiidae; genus Ichthyophis; species Ichthyophis bannanicus. The sequence continues at coordinate 255,719,825 of CM066044.1, forward strand.
GAATACTCTCAGCTAGATCTCAGTTTCCCTTCAAGAGTTTGGAAAAATGGCATGTGATCTATTTATCAGTCTAATCATGTTCCCATGCAGATCCAGACAGAGAAAAAGGCTTCCGTAAATTAATTATACAGGAATTAGGCTCTAGACAGGGCTAGAGAGAAACTAGTACTGGCCCTATTGGATGGTCTTTGTTGTCTGCTGGCCAGGGAAAGATTGGGATTTTTAATTCCATTAGATTTGACCTCAGCTTTCGGTCTGGTCAATCACTCAATTTTATTGGCTAGACTAGGTGGTTTGGGAATAGGCTGCACAGTTCCAAAGTGGTTTGCATCATTCCACATGGCAGGATGCAAAGGGTATCAGGACTCAGAGTCTCGGACCCTCTTTGCGGTGTGTCACCCAGCATTCTCCATTATCTCCAGTTCTCTTTACTCCATTATCTCCAGTTCTCTTCACAACCCTCAGGCACTATTAGCTCCAATATTTTAGCTATGCAGATTATGTGCTGATTGTCCTGCTTGGAGGACACTTTTATTCCTTCCAACCCAATGATAGTTGGAAAGAATTATATAAAAAGGGGTTGAGAATGTCTGTCTGTCTAGGGGCAAAATAGCTCTCCAAAAGTTTAACAGGATGGGAAAAACTGATAAAAAGGCACACTGAGTTTGAAAATGGGCCAAATCGGACTGGGAGTTTCAGAGTTAAAAGTCCATCTAAAAAATGGGCCAATGCATTTCTGCGAGAGGAGTTCCAGCTTCTGTAGCACAGAAACCTTGCACAGCAGTTAGGAAATTGCTCTTTTCAAAATTCCTCTCGCTTTTCTCTATTTTCTCAATCCCTCAAGCTGCCCCATACCCAAAACTGCCCTCCCAATCGCTCCACCATCCCACATATAGCCCCAACCCCCCAAAATATTCCTTCACAACTGCCCTACCAATTCAACAAAAATTCCCACCACCAACAAAAATATCCCCACAGAGCTGCATCACCACACTGCAAATGGCCTCATCCCTAAAAGCTACACTTCCCAATGGCCCTACCATTGCACAAACTGCCCCATCCTAAAAACAACCTCTCACCCTACAAACTGCTCCATCCCCAAAAGTGACATCCCTGCAACTGCCCCACCCAAATAAACAACCTCTTGCTAATGTCCCGCCCTAAAACTCTACTCCTGCCACTCCCCTACCACGACACAAACTGCCCCACCATCCCGCACACTACACTACCCCTAACTACCCCACAAACTGCCCCACCACCCCACAAATTACCCACTCCCCAAAACTATCCCGCAACTGCCCATGCATTATCACACATGATGAATATTTAGCAGCTATAGGAGATCTGATGCCGGTGAGCAAGCACACATACGCACGCATGCACACGCAGACGGGCTGAAAGAAGTCCTTGAGCCATGCTCTGCATACTTTCCCCACTTCTTAAATCTTTGTCTGGTTTAGCAGATTTGCACTTCTTTACCTCTGCTGCAATTTGAGATGATCCTGCAGGAGGCGGTCCTGTAACTGAAGCAGCAGCTTGCACGTTTCAAAGTTAGTCCAGAATACAGCTGTTAAAATCAGCACAGGCGACTCCTCTGCTTAAGGCCTGACACTGGTTGCTTATCCGTTCTCAGTTTCACTGTTAATATTTTTACCTTCAAAGACTGCTTCTCTGATATCCTCACTCAGCCAGCCACCCATCCATCTACTCCACCCTCCTCCCAAGTTACACCCCCACTTCTCTTCCCTCCCCTGACCACTTACATTCAGTGATACCCTAGACCCCCCAAATTAAAGCAAATGTTCAATGTTACCTCCATGTTGACCTCCCTGTTTAATATATAACGTTCTGTTACAATGTAAACCGCTTTGACCATAGGATAAAGCGGTATAGAAAAACTGTTAAATAAATAGATGTGGCTTAGAAGTAAAAGGGAACTGGATTTAGCTCATATCTTTTCTTTGAGGTTCAAGGCAAGTTACATTCAGGTACGATAGGTATGTTGGCAGCCATTTACAGCCATGTACTTCTGTTCTGGTCTAGATCATTTCATTATCATGCTATCACTGAAGGAAATGCTGCTCCCAGTTACTTCAATAGATCTATTATAGGTGAAGCTCTGTTACAGTGGGACCCATTTCCTTTAGCGTTTCTCAAACCAATGAAAAATCAGGATGTTTGTGCAATGCTAGGAGATCTGATCTGTCAAGGATTCTGCTTGAAACAGCGTCTGGGTTAAGTGTATTTGCTAAGGCAGTATCATTATTAATCTTATTATTATCTTTTGCATTTTATTGTCTGCTTGTGGAAAGGCTGTCGGGTAAGGGTTTCCCCTTTGCGGTTGATACCAAAATCTTTAATAGAGTAGACACCCAGGAAGGAGTAGATAATATAAGGGGGGATCTAGCCAAGCTTGAAGAATGGTCAAGAATTTGGCAGCTGAGATTTCATGCTAAAAAATGCAGTGTCATGAATTTGGGCTGCAAAAATTAAAGGGAGCGGTAGTGTAGGGGGTGAAGTACTGCTGTCCACAAAAGAAGAGCAGGACCTGGGCGTGATTGTGTCTGACGATCATAAAGTAGCTAAACAGGTATAAAAGGCGACAGAAAAAGCCAGAATGATGCTTGTGTGCATAGGGAGAGGAATGGCCAGCAGAATAAAGGAGGTGATAGTGCCTCTGTATAAGTCTTTGGTGCGACCTCATTTGGAGTATTGTGTGCAATTATGGAGACCACACCTTCAAGAGGATATAAGCAGGTTGGAGTTGGTGCAGAGGGTGACTACTAAAATGGTTAGTGGTCTTTATTATAAAGCATATGAGGACCGACTTAAGGATCTTAATATGTATACGTTAAAGGAAAGGTGGGATAGAGACGTTGAAATACCTCTGTGGCATAAATGCACAGGAGAAGAGCCTTTTTCAATTGAAGGCAAGCTCTGCTACGAGGAGACATAAGATGAGGGCGAAAGGGGATAGACTCAGGAGTAATAATATTTCTTTACGGAAAGAGTGGTGAATGCATGGAATAGTCTCCCAGTGGAGGTAATAGAGACAAGGACAGTATCTTAATTCAAGAAAGCATGGGACAAACAGAGAAGAACTCTAAAGATAAAAAGAGGACTATTGTAGTTGATCTGGAAGGGCAGACTAGACAGGCCATGTAATCTTTTTCTGCCGTCATGTTTCTATGGATTTGATATTGTGCAATGTCATGTATTTGGATTATGGCTCACTCTTTCAATCTGTATTGCATTTACTTATCTTTAGCTCACAGCCTTTCACTAGTAGTGGAAGGCGAGTTACATTTAGGTCCAGTAGCTTCTTCCCTGTCCCTGAGGGCTTACATTCTCACAGGCTGATGCAGAACGGGGCGCAGCCGTTAGCACCGGCATCTGTGTGGTTTTTATGCACTACTTCTTGTGCTAGTGTGGCTGCAGAATGTAGAAAGGGATTTCCTGCGAGCACAGATGCCTACGCTGAGGGCAGCACCCAACGCATGTAAATCATTCAGTATACTGTAGATGGTGATTAAGCAGAGGAGTGCGCAGGAGAGCAGGAGGCTGAGTTCACCGCTGAGACTTTGAAGCCAGGTCAGAGGAGAAATAAGGGTTCGCTCAAGAGGTCTGTGCTCAGTGCTGAGAAGGATTTATGCCTATTTCCTGATTGGACAACCCTGCAGCTTTTTTTTGTTCTTTTTTTACCACTAGAACTGCTACTCCTTATCATTCGTATAGTGCTACAAAGCATACACAGCCCTGTAGAGAGACAAGTAACAGACAGTGTCGGCTCAAAGGAGCTTTCAGTTTATCCAAGACAGACAAACGCATCAAACAGGGGACAAGGGAAGAACCAAAGGGAAATGGTTATAGCACACATGTGTGGTAAGCAGGAGAAAAGGGGGCGGGGCCAGGATCCAAAAGCAGCCTCAGAGAGATGGTTTTTTTTGCCTGGATTTGAGTGAGTCCTGAACCCCCCCCCCCACGGCAGAGGAAGTGTGCTGGAACAATGTATGTGCATGTGCTGGAATGCTATGTGATGCGTACAAGCAATATCACTCTGCTTAGAATAATATCAGTGTCCATGAATATCAATATTAATCTGAGGAGAATGCTAAGGCTCTTGTGCGCCACGTAGGATCCCAGCACGTAAACCCTGGGCACAAGTGCCTTTTGTGCACAGGATATAGGTGCTGCTAATGCAGGTGCTTGTGCGGATGTTTCTGGCTTCCTCTCCTTGTTTACTGTAGCCGTTTAGCCATTTTACGCACAGCTTATTTGTATGCTATTTGCTTACAGAACTGCTGAGCAAAACCTCTGCACTAAACCTGCGTCAGGAAACCCGGTGCTACAGTAGAGCTTTAGTGGTGGATTTCTGCATCGAGCCCTAAATGAATGGAGAGTTTAATGACTTGCACAAAGTCACAAGGGCCAGCAGTGGGATTTCAGTGCTGGTTTCACTGCGTTTCAGCCCAGTGTGCTAACAACTAGTCCAGTGCTCCACTTCACAAAGGGGGTAGTGCATGCATATTATCTCATGCATATCTATTGTGTAAGGTTACCAGATGTATGTGGCTCTTGAGGACTGGAGATGGCTTCTGCCTGTTGCAAGCAGATGTGAAGGAGCTTCCAGGAGCGATGCCGTGCTGGTATAAATGAGAAAGTTCCCAGGTGCTCTATGTCCCGACAGTGGTCAGCTTATCAATGAAACTGAACACATTGGAGTAAAATGGTCATTGTTGGTCACTAGAAAATACATTTTCTGTCATTACTGAATTGTTGTGGTGATGAAGGTGGTTTATTCCCCACCCACATGCATTGGACAGACTATATAAATAGACTGTGAATGCTTTTGTAAATATCTTTCTGAACAATTTGTCTTGTTTGAAGAAAGCCTGAATTTGTATTCTGCCACATGTTGGGGCTTGAGGAACCCATCATCCCTTCTCATGACCAATGCAAAGCATCGGATGTAGCCGTGTAATAGCCCTCAGAAGTTAGATGATTCCCCTACTGACTGATGAAACTGAAGCAAGCACGAGGCATCTCGATCAATTCTATCAGAAAGATGGTAGGATGGGCACATTTATACCTCACAGTTTCAGACAGAGGCAAAAACAGAAACCTATTGTGAGTATTAAAAATGAGGCAGTTGTGGCAGTTAGAAGTTGGCAAGAAGTCTCGTCCCGCATCACTGAGTTTTTACAATATTACTGGTACGGCTGAATCAGGCTTTCAAGAAGGCCGGGGTAGCCTACACAGAGTAACCATGGGCAGAACTTCAAACATCGTCATACGTGCAGTTGCCGGATGTTTTGGACAACATCCTAACTGTTTTTGGTGGTTGTGCAGCTTATTTCAGAACTTGCTAGGAAGAAATGAGGGGGAGGTGGGTGTTGAATAAGAGGATCTTTATTAGAAAGGGACATGGTAGGTGATGGCAGAAAAAGCCACCAGTTATTTAACTCATGGAATGTGCATGTCTGAGGATGCCTTCAGTTCATTTGGGTGCCTGAAACCTTTAGGTGTACACAAGTCGCCTATACACTTGCACACCTACAAATTGATCAATTTATGTGTGCATAAATGCCCTAGCACATGTACAAGGTGTGCATTTAAAACCAATATGTGGAAAAAACATGAAATGAAACCCCCAAACTTGGAAAAATGTATTTGAAATAATCACAAATATTTTTTTAAATGCCATGTACACACCTATCATTAGTTTTACCATTGGTTTGTAGCTTGTCAGAGAGACCTAACTGCCAGATTTACTCATTTAAACATGCCTAGACTGACTACAAAGCCGTTTACAAAACTAATATATATCTATAGCACAAACTATTATCATTAGAGACAGAGATCAACACACACTAAAGGCATGCTCAAATATTGCCAAGCTTTACAAAGTTTCTAAACGGCAACTTCCGTTCAAATTGAAGAGCAATCCACAGTGACGGCCCAGCACACGAGAAGACAGGAGCATAATGCGTGCACCAGGGTATGTCCCACAAGGCGTACCCTCAAATAAGAACGAAGGGGGGAGATCGAGACTCTACTGCATATGCTTGAACAATACTGGATTTTTTTCACTAGACACAGTGACCCCTAGGGTTTGAATGTAGAGATTGAATGGGCTTCTCCACTATGACGATGTGGGTGTACTTATGTGAATACGTGCTATAAAGTCTTGCTGATGTCATTTCCTTCTAGCTCAGTGGAAGATGGAAGTTACTGACTGAACAAAAAGAGAGTGTGTGTGACAAAGAATTGGAAGAACTTTTTCCCTGGTGCAGAAAGTAGAGTATACGTGGCCTTTCAAAACGTGAATTCATGTTGGATGTATCATCGGATTGCAGATAAGTGTATACTTCTATTTTAAAGCAATAAAAATGAATGAAAATAATGAAAAAACGTTAACTTGGGCCTATGAAGATTTTTGCTGAGACTCTGAGCAAGAGACTGTGTCGCTCTATTTATTCCAATTCTAATAGATCAGATGAGGCATGCATTACTGTACCGAGATCGTTTGTACTCAGATAGGGATGCACATGGTCAATATTCCATAGCCAATAAAAGCATGGATTTCATTGCTGCCTCAATCGGTTTCTCCATACTAAGGAAAAACATCAAACCACACATCCAAAATCTTTATCTGATCTTTTAGGGACACAATCAACTCACCCAAACAAATCCGAGGACATGAGTACCTCATTCATAATTTCTAACCCCAACTATCTGAGTTTTTGTGCGATTTAAATTTTAATTTCTTCATCCTACATCGATACTCAATTTTAGTTAGGCACATATTCAGTTTATATATTTTTTTAAAATCATTTATATCCCGCAAATTCAAAGTTCTCAGCAGGTAACAATAAAACATATAGTAAATGATGGCAGATAAACACTAGCATGGTCCATCTAGTCTGCCAAGTAAGGTCCATCTAGTCTGCCCAGTAAATCAATTACATAAAAATACAAGCATTTAGACATTTCTGATATGTGCATAAGGTGACATTTTACTTACCAGTTAATGTTCTTTCCTTGAGTCTTGCTAGACCAGTCCAGACAAGTGGGTTGTGTTCCCCTACCAGCAGATTGGTAGAGACAAAGAACCAATGAAAAGCCCAGGTTTCAGTCCCATCAACTCAGCCACCAAAAGTCTATTCATCCCAAAGCATATGGGAGAAACATGGCAAGACTCACACAACCTCAACCATGAGCACGATTCAAGTACCACGCCGAGCCTTAGCAGTAAATTTGAGAGACTGAGATCATACTTCCCATGTCCTGGCTTAGACATGAGGTTCACAACTATCATGGTATGTGCAAAACTATGGCAGTATGCTGAAGAGCCGTTGGATTTGGTCCCGTTGAGACTGTGTGCTGTCTATGCTGTTTACTTCAGATAAGTACAGTGTGCTCTTATTTGGGGGCTTCTATTTACTTGGAAATAATTTTGTGTTATGTTTTTTCAGCTCTGGGACTGCACTGATGACTCCTGGTATACTGCTATGACTATTAAAGTTAGACGCTTTTAATGGGTGTATGGTATGTATGAAGGTGAGTGTTTGTGAAGTTTACTAGATATAGGTTCCTAAGTGAATTGTTTGGGGTGTATTAAGTTTTGTTTAATTGGTTGTATTTATATGGTTGGATGGTATAGGCCAGTGATGGCTAACCTTTTTGAGCCCGAGTGCCCAAACTGCCGCACAAAACCAAAGAATTTCCTCAAAGTGCCAGCACGTCATTTGCATAAGTGGTCTTATTTGCATAAATATTTGCATAATGTTACCATACACTAACTTTTAGTAAACATGTCTCTTAATGAGTGTATGGATAAAGAAAGACTAAAAGATTTCTACATTACTATAATCCAGTGCCAACCGCCAGGCACATTAGGAACTACTACAAACGCTGCCCATTTAGAACCCATAGCAAACCCGCCGTATCCTGACAGCATTACCAGGACTCACAAAGCACCATACCCTACCTATCAAAAGGCAACACTGCAAATATTAAACCAATACATTTCAGTGAATACTGGGGAAAGAGAACAAGTGGCAACGTCAAATAGGAATTTCCTCTTGTACCAAACAAAGCGCAGATGTTAATGATGCACATTTCCCAGAGCTGACATATTCCAGTTAATAAATTCAAAATAAAGAGATATCGTTCTACCTTTTGTGCATTTTTTTTCAGTTGCAATTGGTCCAGCCATTTTCTTCTGGTTTCTTCATGTTTTCTGCTAACTCTCCATCGTCTGCTGTCCATTTGTCCTTTCTTCTCTCTTCTAGTTTTTTTTCCATTCTCTCTCTCTCTACATCTGCTTTAACATACTAATCTTTCTCCTTTTGCTCTTTCCTCATTCCTATTTCATCCACACAAATTTTACCCCTCCATCCTCAATCCCCAATTACTCTCCCAATACCTGGCCAATTGTAGATTTTTCATCCCTCCTACACAAAATATTTTTCCCCTCTCCATTTTACTCTCCCAGCCCCATCCCATTCTAATCCTCCCCCAACATCAGCTCCCTTCTAGTTCCAGTCTCACCCAGCATCCATTCCCTTCTTCAAGCCCCCCACTTCCCCTCAGCCCATTTCCATTCCAAGCCCCGTCCCCATCAGCTATTTGCAGTTCAAGCCCCCCACTTCCCCTCAGCCCATTTCCATTCCAAGCCCCATCCCCAACAGCTATTTGCAGTTCAAGCCCCCTTCCACTCAGCCCATTTCCAGTCCTAGCAACCCCCCCAACCCATTACCAGTCCTAGCCCCCCATAGCCCACTCCCAGTCCTAATCCCACCAGCCCATTTCCAGTCCTAACCTCCCCATCAGCCCACTCCCAGTCCTACTCCCCCACCACTCAATTGTTCGTTTAAGCCCCCCCAGCCCCCCGGACCACTCCGAACCCCCCCCGCCCAGCGCCCATCACCACTCCTACCCCCCCAGCCAGCCCAGTGCCCATCACCATTCCTACCCTCCCCCAGCCAGCCCAGTGTCCATCACCACTCCTATCCACCCAGCCCAGTGCCCATCACCACTCCTAACCCCCCCACCCCAGCCCATCACTACTCCTAACACCCCCAGCCCAGCCCAGCCCATCACTACTCCTAACCCCCCCCAGCCCAGCCCAGCCAATCACCTCTCCTAACCCCCCCCTGCCCTGCCCAGCAGAGCCCATGAGCACTCCTCACCCCCCCCAGCCCAGCCCTGCCAATCACCACTCCTAACCCCCCCAGCCCAGCCCAGCCCAGCCCATCACCACTCCTAAGCCCCCCAGCCCAGCCCAGCCCAGCCCATCACCACTCCTAACCCCCACCCCCCACCCCCAGCCCAGCCCAGCCCAGCCCAGGGAAAATTAAAAAAAAAGAAAACCTGTCTGCTGCCGCTGTCGGGGCCGCCGCCGCAGAAACGCGCGTGCCGCGGGGCCCCCCAGGACCCGGCACAGCCTCTCCTCCCTGTAGCAGCTCTCTCGTTGGAGCTGCAGTCAGACGCGCCGGCTTGCAGAGCGCGAAGGAAGAGTTTTTCCCTCGCTGCTCTGTTAAGCCCGCGGGGGCTGATGGGAAGTTCCCATCAGCCCCCGCGGGCTTAACAGAGTCGCGAAAGGGAAACTCTTCCCTTCGCGCTCTGCAAGCCGGCGAGTCTGACTGCAGCTCCAACGAGAGAGCTGCTACGGGGAGGACAGGCTCTGCCGGTGGGTACAGGGGGGCCCCGCGGCACGCTCGATTCTGCCGCGGCGGCCCCGACAACGGCAGCAGACAGGGTTGTTGTTTTTTTTTCGATGGCGGACCTTCCCGCGTGCCAGCTGCAAGGCCTTCGCGTGCCACAGCTGGCACGCGTGCCATAGGTTCGCCATCGCTGGTATAGGCTATTTGACAGTGATGTGAAGCTTCTGCTATTTCCCTAAAGTGCCGTGTCACTGAGTGAGGGATATTAGCCATCCTGAGGTCATTTTTGCCTGTTAAAAAGTAATTGTTATAATAAGATTAATAATGGTTATTAGTATTTGAGTAAAGCATAGTATAGGGCTGATTTATGTGTTTTGGGTTACTGCTGCCCTAAGACAGCTTTTTGGTGTTCTATGTGCAAAACTAACCCATTTGGAGAAACTGCCCTTCAACCGTGGACAACAATGAGTGATCAACAGTAAAGAACTATGTACAGGAAAGCATAAACAGAAGGCTGTTAGTATTAGATGAACCTACTATATGCTATAGGGTATCCCTCTAATTAGATTAATCAAAGCTGGTATAACTGAATCCACAAGGTACAAATTAATCATTTCTTAGTAATACGCCAATTGTACTGCTTGTTGCTAACCACTGGTCTCAGACTATAGCGGGCACTGCTCAGGATACAAATCGCAAGAGCTACGTGCTACAGTAACATCAATGACCAGGTTTGTTTGTTTAGAATATGGCTTAAGAATGTCCCGTACCAAATTTTGGGTTTCTCAAATAAACCAGACTTATCTTAAATATTGATCCAGTTTTCATTTTTTGCCAAGATTGCAATTAGACCAACGCCACCATTTCGGTATCCGATGCACGTTTCGTTGCTTCTTCAAGGGGCTTGCAAACAAGAATTGGCTCTGAACTGGAATAGCTCTTAAAACAGGCTTTTGCAGCTAGCTTCACGCTTGATATGGTTGCCTAAGCTTCTCAAAAAACGCCGCGCATGAGAAGCTTAGGCAACCATATCAAGCGTGAAGCTAGCTGCACAAGCCTGTTTTAAGAGCTATTCCAGTTCAGAGCCAATTCTTGTTTGCAAGCCCCTTGAAGAAGCAACGAAACGTGCATCGGATACCGAAATGGTGGCGTTGGGCTAATTGCAATCTTGGCAAAAAATGAAAACTGGATCAATATTTAAGATAAGTCTGGTTTATTTGAGAAACCCAAAATTTGGTACGGGACATTCTTAAGCTGCTCACCTGGGGACATTTAGTTAAAAATTATCAAACAGGACTTCCAATCTCAGCCTGCCCCACATGAAACTGTGCCCAGGGGCACACAGAGGCCCCAGGCTCTGAATTTCCTTGCCAGAAGGATCAGGCCTGCTGCAAAAGGGAAAGAATTCTGGGAAGGACAATCTGGAGTCTGGAAGCTTTCTTCTCGGACATGACTCCCCAAAGCCAGGTGGCACAGCCACCACAGACCTCCTAGAGGATGATGAGCGGCTCACAGCACAGTTACTGGATCCTCTGGTCAGCTGAATATCCTTACCCCTAGTGCCATCCATCACCTCCTGCCCTGAGGCAAGCAAGGTTAGACTAACAGTATGCCCGAAAGGGAGGGGGAAATCAGGCCTCCAGGGATGATTCAGAAGCTGCCATGCAAGAAGTGGAGGATCCATGGATGAGGCATTTCACTTGCCACAGCTCAAACAACGTTTCCTAGAAGAAGATAGAGAGTTAGGCAAGAATCATAACAGTGCATGCTAAGGCTGACCTAAAGGGCATATTAACTGTACTTTTATGCAATAATACTTTCTAGATCAAGAACTTCAGAGGACAGGAATTGAGCGGCTCAAAGGGAGCTTTTTATGAGCTGTGCAAGAACCACATTGAGGTCCATTGAGGTTTGTAGGGAGGCTTCAAGAGAAGCAACCCCCTCATAAAGCAAACTAAAGGCTGTACTGAGATGGACTTTCCCTCCGCATCTCGATGGTATGCTCCAGTTGCACTGAGGTGGACCCTGATGGAGTTGGGCTTAAGGTCAAACTCAGAAAGGTGCAAAATATACTCAGTTTGTGTGTGGGACAGATGAAAGGATCTAGGGTTTGGCCATCACACCAGATAGCAAACTTCCTACTCATTTACAGGTATAAGATGTTCTCATTGAGGTCTTTCTGGAGTCCAAAAGGACATCCGTTATACTACCAGGCAAGTTGAGCTTAGACAACACTAGCCTCTCAACATCCATGCAGTGAGGGCCAAGGACTGGATGTTGGAATGTAGCAGCATCCTGTTGTCCTCCAAAATGAGATCTGAAGCATGGCCCAGCCAGAGTGGAGAGTTGTAGGAAGAGAGGAAGTCACGGCTGTCTTGGCCAGTAGGGTGTGATGAGAATCATCGAACCCTTGTCCAATTTGAGCTTCAAGAGGGTCTTTGTGATAAGAGGTATTGGAGGATAAGCATACAGAAGGCCTCCCCCCACCCCCACCCCCCCTAGTGCAGGAGGAAAGCATCTGAGGCTAGCCTGCTGTGTGATCTTACTCTGGAACAGAATTGATCCACCTGGGCATCCTGCAGAGTGGCAAAAAGGTCTATCAAGGGAGTGCCCCACTCCTGAAAGATATAGCCCGCCATTTCCCTGTCCAGTGCCCATTCGTGTGATTGAAGGACATGACTTAGTCTGTCTGCCAGAATGTTCTGCTCGCCTGGCATGAATGGAGCTTCTCCATGGCTGCCAATTCTGAATGTTGTGGGGCTTGAGCAACTTTGATGTATCTGTACAGAGGTATCGGCGGCTGGGTCTCGGATGTTGATAGGCTGTTGGTATCCCTCCAAAATCCTGGAGGATGAGCTCTCCTCCCTATGAAGCACCTTCAGGGGTGCTCATGTGGACCCCATTGCTCTCAATGTCATGCCTCAATGGGCTCCGATGCCGATGCCCCAGAGCCTTCACTCAGTGCTCAGTGTGATCACCCCTCGAGGTCGAAGATGATGAGGCTGAATCTTTCCTCATCTTTGGGTGGAGTTTGATCGATGGCTGATGCTTCAGGGCACTACAGGTGCTTAGTTCTGACTGACCTCAAGAACTCCTTGATGTTGATGCACCGCCAGCATCTGATGCAGCCTTCAAAACCATAGACTGGTGCTATCAACAAAGGCGATGGATTGGACGTTTGAGCACCAAAAAGTGATTTGCGCTGCTTCTCATGACCTTTGAGTCCTCTTTTTATCATCTGCAAACAGAAATTACAAGAAGAAGGCTGATGATTAGGTCCCAGGCACTGTAGGCACCAGCTATGCGTATCCATAGCAGATATGGTCCTAGCCCACAGGGGACACTTCTTGAACATGCTGGCAGGTTTCTGGGACATGCCTGGGAAAATAGCCACAGCGAAATCAAATGGCTTGATTTTGGAGTATAAGGCACAACTGGAGCACCGATGCTGGGAAGGACAGAGGTACCCCGGAAAATAAACAAAACAAGCGATCGAGGGAGAAAAAAACCCAAAGGGAAAAAAGAATCATGACAGCAGGTGACTAGGCAGAAACCTTGAAGCACAAAAAAACCCAGTAGGGAAGAAAGAAGAGTTTACCAAGGGTAGGATGACTGAACATATCCATGGGGCTCCGCTGAAAACGAAAGACTGAACTAAGATGGTGCTGCAGTGGCAGGCGGGAAGGAGGCAAACGGGTGTGGTGGAGCCTCCCAAAAGCTTCCAATAGGATCTGAGGAGCGTTCCCGCACAGGGCTCTGTCGATGATGTCACCTCTACATGAGGACTCATTCCTGCTTGTCCACGGTGAAAAGCTTTACCTAAAACAAAAAAAATCTCCCTTCTGTAAACAGCTACACAAAATAAAGAAGTAGCAAGCAGCGGAATATAAAAATGCCATGTAACAGAGATCGCCCCATTTTGTAAGAACGCTCAGGCAGAGAACTTGTAGCAAAATTACTTTTGCTTGACATGCTTTACCTTTAGTACAAAAGCGCAGCAGAGAAACCCATCAGAGGGAGAAACTCAGGAGAGTGCAAACTGCCACTTCATTAACACCTTAGAGGCTAATGGACATGTGGCACTTGAAGCCATATGTGTGTTGAGCTGCTCTTAGGGTCGGCCTGTTTTACTTTTCCGGCTGATTTCACTTAACATGGCTGTTCTCGGGAGCTATGGGGAGGGGTGTCAGCAGAGGCAGCAGGTCATATCCAGCAATGAATTTTAGCAAAATGCTGCAGGGGAGCACTGCCCTCCCCACCTGACAACTATACAGTAGTTTACAAAAAGGGTTAACAGTGGCGGAATCCAGTTGTTCAGTAGTTTTACAGTAGGAATTTTGGTGACGTGCCATTGTTCTGATTGTACTCTACTACACCCTTCTACCACCGAAGATAAACGTTTTGATTGCGACACTGGCCAGAACAGCGAAAGATGGGACGAGAGTTTCCTGGTTCTGGCACAGAGCGACAGTTGTGTGTGTTTGATTTGAAAGAAGCTGTGACCACACCAGGGTTAAGCCACCAGCAGGGATAAATGTTTACAGTTACTCAAAAGCTTTCCACTGACACGGAATTAAGGTTCTTTGCAGTGTGTCCAGAAACAAATATAAATTCATTGCTTGTCTCAGCAACAGCTAACCTGCAATCCCCAGGATAAACCCTGGACCCTCCACCCCATATGTTGCACCTCACTTTCTCTGTAATCCGCAGGCAGCAAAACTGAGCAGGACACATGGGATTTGGAAACTCTCCGTCACCACAGGGAAATATACAGTGGCATAAATTCGGCCCAAGCAGCCCCCACAATACGGGGAGGCCTGGGTAGGAAGGGAGCCCACACAGCAGTGCAGCAACTTACTTTAATTAGTTTGCTGCGCTGCCTCCGCTCCAGACCCAGCAGCTGTTACCTCCCAGTCTGAAGTTTCGTGAGAACAGCTGCACCGCGCGAGAATTTAGCCCGGGAGGAACACCCACTGAACCTGGAGCAGAGGTAGCACAGCAAACAAATTAAAGTAAGTTTGCCGTGTGTGTGTGTGTGGGAGGGGGACCATGGGTGCAGCAATGGAGGGTGGGTAGCAATGGGGGGACCCTCAGTAAAACGTTGTGTGTGTGTGGGGGGGTCCTTATTAAACGTTTGCCACTGGGAATATAAAATAGCACACAGTCATGTTAACATCTAGAACAAACACAAATCTGGAGGGTGGCATGGCAACAGGACGCCACGCCATTGCCGCTTCATGCAGGAGCCTGGCTGAGTTAGCCGGGAAATGTGCCGGATGTCAAGGAGCCCAGGATTGGGGCCCAGCTGCAAGTCCAGGCTGGGCCTGAACGTCCAGGCCAGTTGCACCTGATTCTGATCCCACAGGGACTTCTAGCCCCCGCAGGATCAGTATCAGGTGCAACTCCTGGCCGTCCCGATTCTGAACTCCCGGACAGGCCAGGCACGTACAGCATGGAATTGGCCTCTGTGGGTCTAGTTGGGTGCCTAGATTCTTACGCACATAAATTTGGACTCCGCCTATGCTCTGTCCAACTCCACCTCTGTGCATTCCCCCACACTGCAAGTGTGTGCCATCGGCCTGACATGCATACTCATTTATAAAATAGCAACTACCAGGGGTGGTGCAGCCAACAGGTGAACTAGGCAGTTGTCTAGAGCGCCAGTGGTCAGAGGGTGCCTATTGCTGCTACTGCCACCCTTCTCCAAGACACGCAGTGGCGGCAATACATTTAAAGAGGCACCGTGGCACCGGAATTAGCTTCCCTTTCAGGCCACAGTGTCGTTTGTGCTTCTGCCCCCCCCCCCCACCCCCTAATTCAACTTCCTTCAACATTGGGCGAAAGTGCAAGCGGCACCGCAGCCTCGAAGAGAGGTAAGTCCAGCACTGCAAACTTTTTTTAATGTTTTGCTGCTGCTGCCTATCCTGGAGAGGGGCGGCAATAGGCACAGGGGCTGCAGCAGGGGCGGTGCTGAGAACGGGGTTTATCTCCTCCCTCTCCTTCTCCATACACAGCCAACAGATTACTAAAACCTGCTGTTTCTTTCTCTATATTGGTTACTAACCCAGTCCTCGGGTACCCCCAGGCCAGTCAGGTTTTCAGGATCTCCACAATGAGATAGATCTGCATGCACTGCTTCCGTTGTATGTAGATCTCATGCATATTCATTTTGAATATCTTGAAAACCTGACTGACCTGGGGGTACCTGAGGACTAGGTTGGAAACTACTGTAGGTCTATAACATTGGTAAAATTCGGCCCTTCCTTTCTGAACACACTGCTAAGACCCATTCTCTAGTAACTTTTCGTCTAGACTACTGCAACTCCTCTTCACTGATCTTCCTTTGAATCATCTCTCCCCACTTTAGTCTGTTCAAAACTCAGCTTCATGGCTAATCTTCCACCAGTGTCACTATGCTCATGTCACCCCTCTTCTCAAGTCACTTCATTGGCTCCCTAACCATTTCCGCATCTAGTTCAAACTTCTACCACTGACCTATAAGTGCTTTCATTTGGCTGCTCCTCACTATCTTCCACTCTTTTCTCTACCTACACCCCTACAAGGTCGTTTACCATGGAATAAAGCTTTTAGCTTTACGGAAGATTACATATCAGCAGCTTGCAAAGACAAAACACCGTTTGCTTTGGAAACTGAGGATGAAGCTCCTAACGATATGGCCACATGGGACACGCTGTTAAAACAACAGAAAAGAATAACTAGATTGGAGCTGCATAGATTTTCTTTAATCGAATACATTCGAAGGCAGCAGATTCCGAGAGGGCTTCGTGTCTACAAAGAGCCGAAAATGTTTGTGGCGGACACTGCATTTATTGATAAATGGAACCGCATTTTAAATAAATGCTCAAGAGATCTGATGATGTTGATAGTTGATACCACCAAGGCTAACCTGGAGATTTTGATGAAGGAGGAAGAGACCCTTTCACAAGGGTTAAAACAATCTCACACGGAGGAGAATTACAACAAGAGTATTGAAGAGGTGAAACAAAAAGTAGCGCTGGTGCATGAAGAAGTCAAAAAAGTGAAAGCCAATAAATTGAAAAGAGATTATGGGGATTATACGACGGGTTATGTTTACCCCTGGATGAACCCTAAGAGAAAAGATAAAAAGAAAGTTACTTTTGGGGATAGTTCGGAGGGAGAAAACACGTCAGGCTCTGATACTGACCAAAGGCAGCAGGATTTTCATGTAGCACGGGATGGTCACGTCAAGAAGAAAGACAATCAAATCAAACCAAAAAGATCATCGAACAGACATCGATAGACGCTTTTAATAAGTCTATCGTGATTAATATATCGGGCCATTCTTTACCTGATGTATACAATCGATTATTGGAGAGAGGATTGTCCTTTGTGCCGCAGGTAGGCTTCGATCTGTTTAATTTTAGAGTAAATTTTGAACATCTCATTAGAAAACTCCATTTGAAGGTTTTTTTTGGGACACACGATTCTTTGCAATCTAATACTGAGAGCACTCCAGTGGATCGGGTGAAACTCCCATTGAAATCAACCTGGTCCCCTCCTGGGCCTTTACCAGCAGCTTTAACACTTTTTCGTACCATGGTAATGCAAGATGTTCATTCATTAGTACATGATAAACAATTGCATTGGCACGCTCTCACAAAAGCAGAACGGGATATCTTGAAAGACATGCAATCTCGTCAAGATCTTATAATCTGACGGGCTGATAAAGGGGGCGCAATTGTGATCATGGCTAAACATAGCTACATTAGCGAAGCACATAGACAGCTAAATGATGCATGTACTTATGAAGTTTTAGACAAAAATCCTACTGATGGCCTCTCTAAACAGATTAAAACAATTATATCGGAGGCATTGAAGATGAAAATAATAACTACTAAAGAATGGCGTTTTTTGAGTCCTTTGGATCCAGTTCTGGCACGGTTTTATCTAGTGCCAAAAATTCATAAGAATCTTAATAACCCCCCGGGTAGTCCCATAAATGCTCATTTTGTGAGCTCAATCAAGAAATTTCAGCCTTCGATTACCATGGTAAAAGATATAACTTACGTCATGCAACCAATTGTATCACTACACAAGTAGTTTATGCTATTCAATGCCCCTGTCAGTTACTCTACATCGGGAAAACCATGCGCCCCTTCAAGATCCGTCTGGCAGAACACCGAAGTAGATTAAAGTGTAAGACCTTAACGGCCCCAATAGTAGCTCATTGCCTCACTCATCGTCATGCTTTTGAAGATTTACGATGTTTTTGTGTGGATCGAGTTTGCAGAGGTGCTGGAGGGAAATCCTTAGATCAAACTTTAATTCTTCGGGAACAACGCTGGATATATGTTTTACAGACAGTAAGCCCGGGAGGTCTTAATACACAAATTGACTGGACTTTGTGCACGTAATTAGTGCAGTTAATTAGTTTATCAGAGTCAAAGTGTTTTAATTGTCCCAAACGTTTATTAGTGGTTTTGAACATCAGAAGCCGCATGCGCGGCGTTTTTTGTACCTGATGAGGTGCATGTCTTGGGTGAAAGCGGTTGGTAAGCAGCATACAGCTGTTTTTGATCCAGAAAAGAGCGATATGTAAATCTTTTAAAATAATTTTATAAGCAGACAGATTTTAAGCATGATATTTCCGTTTTCCTAGAAATTATTGGTAACATTTGAAGTCGGCTTGTAAGCCCCTGAAGAAACGAAGCATTCGTGAAACGTAGCGGCGCTGAGTCTGGCGTTGGGACATCAACATAAAGATAAGCCTGACTTTTCTACTGTTCCATTGTTCACTTGGAATGAAACTTTAAATCTAGTGAATTGAAAACATAAAGATGGGTCATTGATGCGAACAAGGAGCAATGAGTGGTTATGTTATCACTGAAGCTCCCTATTAGTCTGAGACCCGGTTTCAGAAATTTATTTATTTATTTATTTTATTTATTTATTTACATTCTCTTATATACCGCACTATTCTGCATCAGTGTGGTTTACATTGAACAAACTGAAATTACATTGAACAGGGCATTATAACTTGGAGATAACTATTTTACAGGGCACATGGGCTATGGAGGGTTAAGTGGCTTGCCCAAGACCACAAGGAGCACCTGTGGGACTAGAAACCCCAGTCCTTCCGGCCCAAGGTTGCTGTCCTCTAGTGGGATTTGAACCCCTGACCTTCTGGCCTGAAGTACCTTGCCCCAACCACTAGGCCACTCCTCCACTCCAATCTAAACAAGATAGGAAACGTTGAAATTGGTTTGGGAAATATTTGCATATTATTGGAGTAATTGGACTTTTGTGGCTTAACTGTTGCATTACTCTGAAGTTTAGTGACCTATTAGTTTTGTCTTGATTAGACTGTAAGCTCTAATGATCAGGGACTGTGTCTTACATCTGTATGTACAGTGCTGCATATGCCTTGTAGCGCTATATACAATGATTAGTAGTAGTAGGAGAGGATAGAAGGCATTGGGGATAAAACTATTAAAAGATGTAATTATGAGAGACCATGTTTGCTGATTGATGGATTTACAGTGGTGTATAACTGTCTTGCACAGGCTGCATGATCAAGCTATTTTCAGCTTTATTTTAACAATCTTTCCAAATTCTGTGGCAGAATCCTGCCTTATTATATAGTGTTTTGTTGCCAATTTAATTCAGCAGCCATTTCTGCATACAAAATGACTTGTCTGAACGTTTGTATGGCCGTCATAAGAAAACAATGTCCCAGTACAATCAACTGGATTCTGTGTCGAAGCGTGATTAAGATGAACCAATACTGTGCTTCCTCAGCCAATAGGAAGTCATCTTTCATAGCCAAATCAGTGCATGGTGCTTTGGCGGCACACAGGGTTTGAATTTAATGTGGATCAACTGGTATGTTTCACATCTGATGCTCAATGTCCTGGCATGGTGAAGAGGTTGCATTTTCTATCAGTGGAGGACTGGGTTCGGGTGATGGTTTTGCACGAGGAGGGGTAGTCCAGCCTGCAGACTGCAGCAAAGGTCGGTTGTTATCATAGCACGGTTGTCCGCATTCTGCAGAAGCATAAGGAGACGGGAAATACGCAGGACTGACATCGTAGCGGTCAACCTAGAAAGTCAACCAAGAGGGACAACAGGGATAAGGACATCTCTTGGCAACCGTAAGCTAACCTCACCTGAGCTTCTGCGGGAATGGCAGGAGAGGTGTTCGGTTGCAGTCTAAACTTCCACTGTGAGGAGAAGATGCTTGGAAATACGGCCGCTTTTTGAAATACTACCGCTGCCCGCCTACCCCTCCTGAGACTGAATCAGCAGCAGCTGGGGGAGGGGGAGCGATGGCAGCAGAGGTGGCAGTTGGGGGGGGGGGCAGCATCAGCTGGAGGGGGTGGTGAGGCTGAGGTTTCTGCCTAGGGCAGCAGAAACCCTTGGGCCAGCCCTGGTGAGGAGGTTTCCTCATGAAGAGTACAAACCAGAGTGCTTGAATATCTCCGTGAAGCATCCAACCAAGGTCATGACCTGGGGATGCATAGCAGCCAATGGTGCTGGAAGACTCCATATCATTGACGGGATGTGAACGCAGCAAAATCTTTAAGAACTCTGCAGAAGTGCATGCTACCATCAGCTGAGCAACTGATTCCTGGCAGATATTTCTTCCAGGATGACAATGCAGCTTGCCACCGAGCAAAAACTGTCACAGACTGGAAGAAAGTAAACGGAGTTCAGACCATTGACTGGCCAGCTCAATCTCCCGATCTCAACCCGATTGAGAATCTTTGGTACAGGGTATCAGTTGAGATCGCCAAGAAGCAGACACGGACCAAGCAAGAGCTGATGGAGTCACTGATTGCAGCCTGGAATCACATCCTAACACGAGAACACGTCAAACTGCCTGCCAGACAGATGTCATCTGGTGAGAAACAGAAAGGGCTGGCCCATCGAGAACTAATGGCCACCAACAACAAAAAACAGCCCTTTTCAGGGCTACCTAATGAAACTAAGAAGGAAACATGCACACTGCCAACATACACGGAACAGAAAACACAACGTTTTGGGGCACACATTGCATCTTTGAACACAGGTTCACAACCCAGCGAACATGGGTATTAATCGATCATAAAAGAATGCTCGAGTCATGGCAAATTTGTCAGATTTGTACAAAAGACTAAAGGGAAGAAAATGGCACGCAGAAGGGGTTATATATTCTAACACATTTTGACCCTGTGATCCCAACAGTTAAAAACTGCCAGTTTGGTAATACCTATGCAAGACTTTCACACCACTGTAAATAATGACATTGTAATTGGTGACTGGCACAGTGGCAATAAAGAGATTTAAATATAAAAGACATAAGCATAACTATCAGTCGCGTCTGTGCTTTACTTATTCACTGCCCTAAGGAAATCTTATTATCTATCCATGTAGGCCCCCAGGTAATTTTATAGGTGCCTACTTCAGTATGCAAAGTGCTGTTTTACACGCTCCTCACTAATGAAATTTCTCCAGAAATGGGTGAAAAGAAAAAAAACAACAACTTTAGAATGTCAAGTCTTTTCTTAGGATATCTAAGTCCCTTCCCAAGCCCAATCCCATTCCACCGTTGCTGGGAACCATCTTGTTGATTAACGTTCCTGCTCTCTTGTATCATATTCTCTACTCGTAACTCTCGTAAGCCCATGAGGTTTGGCATATGACAGTTTCTCTTGCCCCTTTTTTCTTTACTTTGTAACTCATGATTACATTCTCTCTTGTGTAGTGCAGTATATTTCTTTTTCTTATGACGTCCCTCCCAAATTTGCTTTTACCTCTATTACCATTTACCTCTAGAGATTTACCTGTCTCTTCCCTCATCTTACTCACTTCCATCGGCTTCATGAACTCTTTCTCTCGAATGTCTCTTTGGTGTGTTATTCATTGTTATTTAATTTAACTTAATGTTTTATAAGCCGCCTTTGCAAGCAGGCTGCGCACGAAAGGAATATAATCACACAAAACCATTAGATAGCAAATCGGAAATTTCAGTGCCATTACGTTTCTTTCTTGTCCAAACTGAATGCTGAGCGACTTGCTAGATATGTTCTAAAGAGCTTGTTTTAGGGAGGGGGGGGGGGAGGGGATCCACATATCTAAAAAAGCAAAAGTCACAAGGGAACACAATGGGATTAGTGCCCCATCTTCCACCCAATATTCCATTTTGATTTACATTGCATCATGCAGGCTTATTAACCATCAAAATGATAACTGACCCGTTCGGTGAGAAGCAGCCACGTTTTCGCTCTGTAGGTTTCCGGATGCCACCCCAGAGAAGGGGCTGTAACAGGTCCTGAGGTAGAAGCTGGTGTTCTGTAGAGTTCCTCAGTGCCGTCTGCCTGTGCCTGTCTTCTCTTTCACCCCCATAAGATGATGCACCCCTATCTCCAGCTCTCAGCTTTTTACCGATTGGCTTCTTGTACAGCCTAATCAGGACTTTGTTCTAGTTTTTTTCTCTTTCCTTATCTTGCTAATGCATCCATGGTCTCCTTTCTGTGGCTTTTCCCACGTCCTGTCCCAGCGGTGTCTCTTCTGCTCAGCTCACGCTTCTGCAAACAAGAGGATGAATGAGTTTGCACAATGCTGTACAGAATCAGCC
Source organism: Ichthyophis bannanicus (assembly GCA_033557465.1). Taxonomy (NCBI): domain Eukaryota; kingdom Metazoa; phylum Chordata; class Amphibia; order Gymnophiona; family Ichthyophiidae; genus Ichthyophis; species Ichthyophis bannanicus. The sequence continues at coordinate 255,742,091 of CM066044.1, forward strand.
ACAGCAACTCTCCCAAGGGAGGGGGGAGAGAAAGGGGAGGAAAGGGAGCCAAGGGGGCTCTGTGATATTGCCATACAAACACTATGTTGGAAGATGTATCTGTTGTTGTAGCAGTTACACTCCAAAGAATCTTTTCTAAATTCAGTGATGGAAACACGCACAGATGATTTGCTTTAAAAAGTCTAGCAACATTTAATTAGAAAAAAACAAAGAGTTCTCATTGTCGGTCTTTCTTGAATAAGCACTAAAGAAAACCAGCAGCATGTATTGCACTGATTTGCTCTAAGATAATAAAGACTACCGTACTTCACCTGTGTGATGCCCTGACCCAATATCTCTGTCCACGATACAGCAGCAACATTCACCTGGAGAGCAGAGCGCACTGTGATCAACTGGCACCACCCTCGTGTTTGGAATTCGGCGGTGGTCTGCATTCGGAGCAGAACTGGTGGAAAAGAAAGGTCAGTGCTGGGACAAGAACTGAAAACTCACGCCACTGACCTCACAGCCACAGGAACTGCACTGCAGCACCAAATGAGACATTTGAGAATGGCGTTGGATGGCTCAGGAGTCAGGTTCATACGGTCGTGGTATGTGCAAAACTAACCCATCTGGAGAAATTCCCCTCATGAAAATACCAGCCATAGACCAAAAAAATGCAATAGAGAGCAGCTCTGGCCGAGGAAACAGATCTAAATAGACAGACAGCATCAGCGGCAGCAGCGAGAGTGCCAAGGGCATGGACAGATGCAGGTAGCACTCGAACGTTTTCTCACAGGCACATTCTGAGGGGAGTTTGCCTTCTATAGTTATTGTGAGATATTAACAATGACAGATTTTCAATCATTCTCCCACTCATTTATGAATCTAAGTAAACTGGGAGTTAAACTGTTCTGATCACCATCAGAGCCCCATCGAAATTCCCACTGAAAGAGGCAGAGTAGGAACACATCATGCAGGTACTGCACTGATATAGGCAACATGTGAATACAGCACAGATAGCTGAAGAGAAGATCGCCATCCAAGCCCCATACAGATGGCACACTGAGACATGTAAAGTATGAATACAGCATGAACGGATGAAGAGGGGATTTTTACATGTAGCAGAGTCACTGTGATTTGGGCCTCTGATGAAGAAGTATAAACATCGTAAAGACAACTGAAGGAAGGAGTCTTCCTCAGAGTTCTGTGTCACCGTGTATAGTGTATATATAAAACACACTATGGAAAACTGAAGAGTTCATCTCAGGGAAGCAGATTTTTTTTTAAACAAGGTGGTGTGTTAAAACAAGAGCTTAAAATTCAAGAAAGACGTCTGAATGATACAAAAAGAAAGCAATAGAATAAAAACCAGACAAAGCTGATATCTGACCTGTGTTGCTGCTCTCGTCTTTAATGTGAAAAGCGTGATGCATTTTGGTTTGGGAATCTGTCTGTCCATCACAGGAGCTGTCCAGACAATGGTGCTGAATGGCAGTGACTTGCCTTCGTTGATGGTGGCTTGCTGCACATCTGCAATATAGACTCATTCATTATAAAGAGAGCCTTTCCGCATATTTCTAGCACATCACATTGCATGAGAAATAGATTTTAATAAAATAAAAACATAGGGCCCGATAGTGAATTGGCCTGCCGACTCTTAACCCTGGATACTGAATGCCACGGAGACTGCATTGAATAGCTGGGGTCACTGCACATGCCCCGGAGCCCCCAAAGATAACTGGGTAGCTTTTGCTATGCCTACGTTTACCTGCCGATCACTACTGGGCTGCAGTGCAATATTGCTGTTTCCCAGTTAGCGACAGTGTCCACCTCTGCTGTGCCCTGGAACGCCCCCAATACGTCCCGATGCGAACTGCATAGCATCGAGACACGTAGCAGGGTTAGAAGCGGATATTCAGTGACACGAACTGTGTAAGCACCGTTGAATATCCTGCTTTAAGGCGTTTACAGTTTCCAACAGCGGCCAGATGAGGTCAGATGTACCTGTCATGTTCCCAAAAAGGTACACAGATTCCATACTGCTTGTCCCAAGGGTAAGCAGTGGATTTCCCTGCTCCACTTTAATGATGGTTCATACACTTTTCCTCCAGGAACTTGGCCAATCCTTTTATAATCCAGCTACACTAACAGCTTTTTATTTACATTCTCTTATATACCGTGCTATTCTGCATCAGTGTGGTTTACATTGAACAAACTGAAATTACATTGAACAGGGCATTATAACTTGGAGATAACTTTTACAGGGAACATGGGCTATGGAGGGTTAAGTGCCTTGCCCAAGACCACAAGGAGCACCTGTGGGACTAGAAACCCCAGTCCTTCCGGCCCAAGGTTGCTGTCCTCTAGTGGGATTTGAACCCCCGACCTTCCGGCCTGAAGTACCTTGCCCCAACCACTAGGCCACTCCTCCATCCACTGGCAATGGATTCCAGAGCTTAATTACATGTCAAGTGAAAAACAAATTTCTCCTATTAATGTTAAATATACTAATTTTGAAGCTTCATTGTGTCCCCCCTAGTCTTTGTACTTTTTGAAGGAGTAAACAACTGATCTATATTTATCCATTCCACTCCATTCATTAATTTATAGACCTCTATCATATCCCCCCTCAGTCGTCTTGTTTCCAAGTTGAAGAGCCCTAACCTTTTAAGCCTTTTCTCATGGGGTATCCTTCCACCTCCTTTATGATTCTGGTGGCTCTTCTCTGTACCTTTTCCAGTTCTGCTATATCTTTGTTTATATGCAGCGACCGGAACTGCTTGCATACTCCGTGGAGCGATACGGCGGCATTAGGAGATCCTTGGTTGTGCTCTCCATCCCTTTTCTTATGATTCTTAGCATGTGAGGAGTTCTTGGTCCTTTATGGGCTCAGCAGTTTCCTACTGCTCTTTTGGGCTCCACCTCAAGTGGAAATACCTCTGGTGAGTTCAGGCACCTGAAGTCTATTTCACGACTGATTTTTCTCGCACTTTTACACCTTCACTTCCATTCAGCCCAGTCACCAGAGTGACGGTCCTTGGCCAAGGCTCACAGACCACCTTCCTCCAGAGCCCAGCCCACATATCTCTAGAGTTCAGCTTTAATGTTGCCGGTGCTGCATTTATCCTGTTGCAGAATCACAATATGAAGGCAATCATAGATCCTTAGGCTGGCAGGATGAGCCCCACCTCACTCACATCCCATTCCCTCAGTGTGTGGGAACTGCAAGTCTGCTAATGCAGCAACTGGAACTGTGACCCACCTCTGACATAAAGAGCTCTGGCCTGCGCCTGTGCAGAAAGGCCCATTGCTTTTAGCATATCTCATGCAAATTCTGGTTAAAGACGCTTTCCTTGCCTGATAATTTGTACATGTGCTGCCAAAAGTGGAAAACTTGTAAGCAGAGAAATAGTGAAGATGATTCCAGGGCGCTGAATACAGTATCTGCTGATACCACATTTCTGCTCTGCTGGCAGGATAGAATAACATTTGCTGCTATTGCTGCTGTCTCCTGCGTCCCAGAATTATACATACAATTGCCACCTGTCTGCTATGACCTTTACCTGTTATATTTGCTCAGTCTCCATGAAGTAGATATTCAGCCAGGTAGCTTTCGTTTAACTTTGGGGTATGTTTGTTTACTAAACGGTGCTAACGTCACGTATCGCGTGATAACGTCTCCAGCGGCGTTAAGGTGCGCAGAGGGCGGAGTAAGGCTCCCCAGAGGGCGGAGTAAGGCTCCCCAGAGGGCGGAGATAAGGGGTCGATGGGCGGAGAGAGGACCCATGCACACTAAGCCGTGAAATGAAGGTCTGAAAATTAGCGCCAGTGAAAACCTCGCGCTAGAGGCACATTTGCAGGGGAGAGAGACCATTTCAGTCAGCAATGTGCAGCAAAGGTAGGGAAACCAAGAAAAGTGAGAGTAGTGATACATGTGCAGCAACATCATAGTGCCCAAGTACGAGAAGGCACTACGGTGAGGCTGCAAATGGGGTACAGGGGGCTGCAGGCGGGACATGCAGTGGGGCAGCTAGGGCACAGGGTGGACTAGGCAGATTCCTAGGTGACACATAGGAATGTAGAAGCGGAAAACCAGCAAGACAGCAACTGACCAAGGGCTAACATGGCCATGAGTATGTGTCCCATAGTGTCCCAGGGGACAGTACCCAGCAAGTACCCCAAAGGGCACATAACATCGGCAGGCGGTGCCGGGAGGAAGCGTGGATGTCTATGCAGGCACCCCTACCCCATATCACGCACCATAGGCAGCTGCCTACCGGCACACTGGATGGCCTTGGACTGCACACCACCAGCACCACTGGCACAAGGGCATGTCAGCATGGTGGCGGAGGGGGCAGTGGCATCTGCCCACAGCAGACCACGGCCAAGCCCCGTTTAGGTGGGTGCCGTGCACTGCAACAGACAAGGTCTGTCTGACGAACAGCCATGGTATCCCCAGGGAATGATCTGCCTCTGTGGCAACAGTTTGGTGCAGTACACACAGCCAGTGTGTTCCGGGGCAGAAGGTCACAGGTTCAAGTCCCAGCTGCTGCTCCTGCAAACCATGTCCCCATATTTTACCCAGTACTAAACCGTGGTAATAAAGACGGAACCTTTATTGCAGATAAAATAAACATGCCTGAAACACCTATATTTTACCCTACATTTCCTGTGGATAAAATGCTTTTAATGTTACTCCAGGGGTTACATGCTTGAAAGTATACAGGGGGACAAGAAGGCTTATACTCTTATGCAATATGGGTATAAGCATGTTCTGGGGAAGAATTTGGGTGAAGCACAGGAGGAATTGTGATTTATGCTAGTATTTGGTAGACTGCTGAGCCAAGCTGGTATAAATTGTCCGCATCTTCAGTGTGGTCATGATTTCTGTCAGCTTCTCCCTAGTATCTTATAGAGATACACGGGTGCCTATGTGTCTTCATAGAGCACCAGCACTAATCTGGAAGAAATAGCAGCTAGATTCAAGGCACAGACATTACGCCTGCTCGAAAGCAGCTCTGACTATCAGCCTGTACTTTGCGCAAGTATGTGCATGTTTTATTAAAGACAGGCGGGAACAGTGACACCGCCCACACTCTGCCCAAATTTCATCCCAGTGCATGCCTAACGAGGAGTACGCGCTGGTGGCGTGACCTAATTTTATAAGTTCCCAGATCAGAAAAGCAGATGAGGGGATTCCAAAACTCTGGCCAAGTGAATGCTCTCTTTCACATGTGCGAGCCACTTCCATGATGATGTCATTTCTACTCAGCAGAGGTTGCCACCACCCCCCTCTTTGAATATGACCCCTGTATGCACAGACGTAGGGCTTATTAAATTCCCCAGCATATAGGCAGGTAAAGTTATGTGCATACCTAAACACCCTGTGTATAAACAGATTTCTGTGAGCTCCATGAAGGTGGGGCAGGGGTTGGACTTATTTGTGCACTTTATAAACTGTGCCTATATGCACGATAAACCATGAAGTTTGTGCATACCAAACAGCAGATGTAAATGTGTGCAAGTAGCTTCCATGGGTTAATTGAATATGTGGGTTATGTGTATGTGGGTTATGTGTGTGTGGTTTATGTGTATGTGGTTTATGTGTATGTGGGTTATGTGTATGTGGTTTATGTGTGTGTGTGGGTTATGTGTGTGTGGGTTATGTGTATGTGGTTTATGTGTGTGTGGGTTATGTGTGTGTGGGTTATGTGTATGTGGTTTATGTGTGTGTGGGTTATGTGTATGGTTTATGTGTATGTGGTTTATGTGTGTGTGGTTTATGTGTGTGTGGGTTATGTGTATGTGGTTTATGTGTGTGTGGGTTATGTGTGTGTGGTTTATGTGTATGTGGGTTATGTGTATGTGGGTATCACTCATGCTCAGAGCTGCTTCACTAGTTTAGTCTGTTTGATGGTGTTCTCTCCCCTTTTCCTCTACTTTTCCATGGGGGGCATACGGCTTAAGGTTTGCCTAGAGCAGTGGTTCTCAAGCCAGTCCTCTGGGATCCCCCAGGCCGGTCAGGTTTTCAGGATATCCACAGTGAATATGCATGAAATAGAAGCAGCGCATGCAGATCTCTCTCATGTATATTCACTGAGGATATCCTGAAAACCTGACGGGCCTGGGGGTCCCAGAGGACTGGCTTTATGCTCTAGGCCAGTGGTTCTCAACACCTTGAACCAAATCTGTGGACAACTCTGGGGATCACGCTGCCTTTTTTTCCAAGCAGTATGGATTTAGAGGTTAGAGGGAAGGTTAGATGTGAGCTCACAGGTCTGGGCTGTTACATGGGCAGTCTTTTTATTCTTTCCAACCCAATGGAAGTTGTAATACTTGTATAAAAGGGATCTGTTTACCTGGCATCAAAATAACTAAAAATTTAATGGAATGGGATGTAACTTGGCAGGTGTGAGAAAATGATAAAAAGACACACTGAATTCTTAATTGGTTCAAATCAGACTGCAGGTTCCAGAGAAATAAGCTCCCCAAAATTAGCTTTAGGTATTTCTATGGGAAAAGGAGTTAAGTATCTATGCTACAGAAACTAACATACAGTGTAACATAGCAGTTAGAGAATTGCTCCTTTCAAACTTCCTCTCCCTGTTCTCTACTCTCCCAACCTTTCAAAATGCTTCTGCCACCTTGAAAACTGTCTGTCCCACCAAAAAACACCCCCCAACCATAAACCGCTCCACCGGGAAAAATGAACTCTTCCTACAATTACCCCACACACTTGTCAGCTATCACCACCTCCAAAACCAATCCCTCCTATAAAATATCTCACCCACAAAAATACTCTGCCCCATTGCCCTGAAAACCACTACACCCCCAAAATTTATCCCAGCCAAACTGTCCCATCACCCCACAACATATGCACCACATACACAAAGTAGTGACACAGCTAGAACATTTTTTGAAGAGGTAGTTGATGGAACTGTGTACCAGCACCTTTTTTCGTTGCCTGCTAAAATTGACTCCTGGTCCTCATGTATTAATGAAAGAACCCTGCGTATGAGTCCCGGCACCTTTTTTGCTAGGAAAATGCATTGGATACACATAGCAACACACAACAGTGATACTGGGAATACTAATAATTCCCTAGCTGGGATGTACTGCATTTTAAATTATTCATGTATAATATTGCATTTTCTTTGCTGTTTTTTCTACCGTGAACGCTACCTTAATACACATTTTTCAGCTTCTGTAAAATGCAGCAACATGCATCATGGTGGGCTGTAGATGGTATGTTGGATTTTGGAAAAGCTACACTAGCTGTCAGTGGCTTGGAGGATTAAACTCAAGGTTTGCATGTTGGCCTTTAAAGCCTAGGAAGAGGACAGAACTAACTACCCGAATCCTTCATGAGCCAGCCTGGTCCTGCTCTATACTTATACTCTCTGTTGATGCCCAGTAAGGGATCCAGTTCTGTGGAACACTTTACCTGTAGTAATTGTCCTTCCAGAAAAAGGCAAAGATGCTCTATTTAAAGTAGGCTTTTAATCCTAGTGGGGCGCAGCTGGGTCAAACCCCATGATCTCATTGGTAGTTAAGGAGATAACGTTTTAGGTTTCATTTTCTTATTTTTGTTGTATTTATATGATGATAGCAAAATCTGCAACAGGCTAGACACCCTGGAAGGTGTGGAGAACATGAGGCGAGATCTAGCGAAGCTTGAAGGATGGTCAAGAATTTGGTAGCTAGGATTTAATACTAAAAACAAAATGCAGGATCATGCATTTGGGCTGCAAAAACCCAAGGGAGCAGTACAGTATAGGGGGTGAAGCACTTCAATGTATGCAAGAGCCAGACCTAGGGGTGATTGTGGCCAAACAGGTTGAAAAGGCGAAAGTCAGAAGGATGCTTGGGGGCACAGGGAGAGGAATTGCCAGCAGGAAAAAGGAGGTGTACAAGTCTCTAATGAGACCTCATTTGGAATACAGTGTACAGTTCTGGAGACCGCACCTTCAAAGGATATAAACAGGATGGTGTAGATCCAGAAGGCGGCTACTAAAATGGTCAGTGGACTTTGTCATAAGGCATATGGGGATAGACTTAAAGATCTCAATATGTATACTTTGGAGGTATGCAGCAGAGGGGAGATATGATTGAGACATTTAAATACCTCCGTGGTATAAAAGCACAGGAGATGGCCCTCCTCCATTTGCAAGGAGGAGGAATCTAAGGAAATATTTCTTTACGGAAAGAGTGGTAGATGCATGAAATAGTCTCCAGTGGAGGTGGTAGAGAATTCAAGAAAGTATGGGACAAATGCAGATGATCTCTGAGGGAAAGGAGGGGATTGTAGAGTTTAAATATTTCTTGTGGCTGTTCTGTGTTCGGTTGGCATTAGATTTGTGTGTGCCTAGGACCTCTGGGTTTTATTGTACGCATCTCACTATGGACTGTATTGTGGATTGTCTGGTAAGAAGCTTGCTAAAATAAAGAGATGCCAATTAAAACAAAGGATAAACTAATTCACAGACAAGGACGTCTGGTTAATGAGCGAACGATAGGCTGGCATGTATATGGGCCGGCATTCTTGTCACATTCTCTGTATTATTTAAAGAAAGCTAGGCTTAGATGGTACCTGGACAGCAGACCATGGGGGATTACTAAACGACCAGCCAGCCCGGTAAACCAAAGAGCCATAACCTAAAGTAGCACAAACAGCGTAAGCATGAAGCAGTGATGGAGTAAGTTTGCAAACAGTCTTATCTAGTTGCTAATTGCATTTCCTGAATTTGTTGCACAAGCTTATAAAAGGCTGATCAGTCCTGAAGGGTTGAGAGGCTGTGGAGGGGATGGAGTGAGAGTTTGAGGGGAGGTGCAGTGACTGACTGTGGTGGTGAATGTGATAGTTTGAGGAAGGGGAGCAGTGATGGATTGAGGATTGTGACCGATGGGACGCTTACTCTCATTGTAATACACACACAGAGGGCAATGATGAAAGCCGCCTGCCTTACTGCGGACTCCCTGACTCCTCTTACCTGAAGGGTTTGCAGCAATAATCAAAAACTAAAATCCACCTAGGCTTTTGCCTTATCATATCATTACCCCCCCGAGATTTAAACCTTTTTTGTCTGCATGTAAGTTTTCCACTGAAATAAGTACTCCCAACCTACGTGTGCATCTTTCGCCTCCCGCTAGGTCGCCTCTTCACTCTGCAGGCAATGGTATGCACATTTTCAAACACACAGATAGGTTGAGCAATATTCAAAAGCCCGACTGCTGGGTAAAAAGCTACTTTACTCACAGAAGGGCTTTTCATTAGTGCCCTTGGAGTCTCCAACTAACCATAACCTTACAGTATGCTGAACAGATGTTTGTGATGACACCCGTCATGGTCTCTACGTTATCCACTTGTACCATGCTATATGTTTAGGTTATCCATTTCTAAATGTCTTTAATGATACCTGGTAGCTTAGCTTTTGACCCTGTATGTGAATGAGATTACAAACAACTGTAGTCTATGCCACATGTTCCACGGACAGTGATACGACCTTGTTAAAGAGCGTTTCGCTAAAGTGTTGGTTTCCAGATTTTCCAATCCGGTCCTTCAGATTATTAATCCCAACCAGACTGTTTTTTTTTTGTTTTAATTTAATATTTATCAATTTTATTACAACATTCCAGAGAAGATTCTGAAACAGAATTAAATGTACAATAAAGAACAAGAAAAATAAGAGCCGCCAAGACAGCCTTACAGCAATATAAACAAACAACTGGTATAGACCACAATAATCCCCCATATAGACCCAAGAAAAAAGAATTTTTTTAAGGTTAAATCACCCAACACAATTATAACATTATAGGAGCATGAATATTATTATATGGCAGCCGGTATGGAAGGCACCCCAGATCCAACCCCCTCCCTACTTGACAGAAAAAACAAAAGTTGCTTCTGTTCGAAAAATAAGTATTGCTTTGATTGAAAACTAATAACACATTTACAAGGATATCTAAGTTTAAATTGCGCACTCAAAGCGAGCGTCCTCTGGCGCAACTCCAGGAACGCCTTCCGCCTTTTCTGTGTTTCCCTTGCTAAATCGGGAAATATAGATATTTTTGAACCCAAGAACATAGCATCTGACATATGACGGAAATATAATTGCAACAAAGTATTCCGATCAGACTCGAAAGCAAATTTTACCAATAAAGTAGCTCTACTGGTAACCACCTCAAGCGAGCTCTCCAAGAAATCAGATAGATCCATATGAGGGGAACCACTATCAGCAGGCTTCCCCAGCTGATTAGCAGCCTCCCCAACCGATAATGATACATACTGAGCTCTCACTATCGGGGGCAACGTTCCAGCAGGCATCAAAAGTACTTCCATAAAGAACTTACGGACCAAGTCAATGGAATCTATCAGAGGGGATCTAGGGAAGTTCAGGAATCTGAGATTGTTCCTTCGAAGCTGGTTATCCAAATACTCCATCTTCCTTGCCTGTACTAACTGATCCTGAACCCCAACATTTCCAAGAGACTCCAGGCCCTCCACCCTAGATTCAAGAGAGGAAATTTTTCCAGATTGTACCACAGCCTCCGCAGCCGTCGAATCACACCGTGCTTTCACATCCACCAATTCCTGTGAAAAAACCCCAAATAAAGGCAGGAGAGATCTTTGAAGAGCCGAAATAGCCTCCCACAAGCTATCCAAAGTTACTTGCGCAGGTTTCTCCACCACCTCAGGAATCTGGAACGCCAAAAGACCGGAGGAACTAGGTGTCGACTGCTCCACCAGCCGGCCCCCCCTACAAAGAGAAGAGACCAGCAAATCTTCTTCGGCAGCGCCCAGCTCCGCTCCAGGTTCCGCTATCGATGATTGTAGCCTCCCGGGCGAACTCCCAACAGCCTGTAGATCCTTGCCTTGCAAAGAAGCCTGACCAGGCCGACCTTTCCCGAGAGGGCTTCCGGGCTGAGGAGGAGGCAACTGCTCGGGGCTTAACACCACCCCCTCTATGCTCAGATCCGCCGAGACCATTGGTGGATCCGCCGAAGCCATAGCACCAGAAGTCGTGCAAAATCCAGCAATAGACGCCTGCACCAATTTACTCGTTGGGGTCGAGGACTCAGGGAGTTTCTGAGAGCGCTGTTTTCTCTTTTTCCCCATCAAGAGGCAGGTGTAAAGCTGGCATAGAGCACTACACCTTGGCGTCTTACTCCTCCGCCGCCATCTTGGATCGAGTGCAGACTGGGTTTTTAAAGAACAGATTTGGTCAGATAATATGGGGTGACTTTTGAACATTTACAGTACCATACTCAGATCATCAGGGGCGCATACAGTACAGCATCCTGTCTTGGGATGCCGAGAAAGCTTCTGATATAGTATGTTTATGCTTGTTATATTGCGCTTGCTATACCGCTCCTTAAATGAAGTAGCAGGGCCGCGTACAATACATCTTAAAAAATAAAAACTGAAAAAAAAAATAAGAAGGAAAGGAAAACCAAAAATAAACACGACAGGAAAGATACGACAGTTCTGTATGAACGCCTGTTTGTTGTGAGTGTTTAGAGAGTTTGGAGTTGGAGAAACTTTTTTAAAATGGATTCAGGCTATTTACTAGCCCTGTCAGCTGAAGTATTAGCCAATGGCTTTCTTTCCTCTCCGTTTCAGCTCTCCAGAGGCACATGACCAGGATGCCCGTCACATTGTCTCAGATTTGCAATAGCAATTAAGCTGTTGGCAGTTGCAGTTCACAAGGATCCAGGTATTACAGGCATATGGGTGCGAAGTGAAACCCACAATATAATCACTATAGGCTGAGGGCACATTAATTTTTCTTTCAGATCCGTCTTTCTCCCTCCTGCAATTATTAACATTATTGAACTATTCTGGGAAAATGGCGAGCTATTCAGTTCATTTTTCTAAGTCCACAATTATGTCTTGGGTTGCAAATGTCTTTTACCTTTACTTTACTAGCTGATTTTCCTTTTAAACAAGTTTCCCAGTTTAATTATTTGGTTATTATTGCCAGGGACCTCTCATTGTTAGACGGGCTGAATTACGAAAAATCTCTTCAGCGTACTAAAAGCGAGCTGACAAGTTGACAGGAAATGACTGTGACCTGACAGCGAAGGATCAACTCTATTAAAATGTTTTATCCTTCCCAAACTGTTTTTTTGTTTTTGTTTTCTAATCTGCCTTCTTTAAGAAGTTGAAAATAATGTTTGTGAAATGTATTTGGATAGTGAAGAGATCCTGGTTGAATTATCAGTTATTAGTAACATCTGAGAGTGGAGGAATAGCCTAGTGGTTAGAATAGCAACCTAGTATCCAACAGATCAGGGTTTGAATACCACTGGTGTTCCTTGTGACCTTGGGCAAGTCACTTTGCCCTCCATTGTCTTGGAAGAAAAGGCCTGGCAATCTATTAAGGGTCATACCTTGCCAAAAGAAACAGGGGCTGCTGGTTGCCAGGAATCAGCTTTGACTTGACAGGCATTTAAAAAAAGTGAGATCTAAAACATTGGGTGGGGGGGGCTTACCAAATATCTCCTAGGATTGTGTTTAAAAGCTATTAAGAGTTGGAGGGATGGTGCACACTGGGTTTGTTTGGAGTCCCTTATACCCAAGTTTTTTCTATGAAGAATCCGATGCTAGCTCAGCGGTGTGCTCCCCATTCCTTTATGGGGGTATTGTTAGCGAGGTGGTGGGCAGTGTGTAAAAAAGCCTGCAGATCTCCTTAAATATCTCCCTATACTCCTATCTCTGTGGGGGGATTCATTGGTGCAATGGAGACTCAAGTAATTTTGCAATTATGTGAGTTGAATTCCTTACAGTTTTCACATTTATTTGCCAAGGGAATGTTTCAGACACTGGGAGATCTGGAGCAGTTATTGGGTTTCAAATGGCCATTGTTCCTGTGTTTTCAGTTTCGTGACTACCGCCTGAGTGAACCAGGTCAACGGATGATTGCGAGGCAAGCATGTGATTTTGAGATCGTATTGTTTGAAACTACAGGGCAAAAGAAAAAAAACCTGTATCTAAACTGCATAATAGGTTTGCGATAATACCATAGCCCAGAAACACATGCATATCCAAGTAAATGGGTCCCACTGTTGGGGAGCTCGGGAAACAGAAACATGATCGCAGAAAAAGACCACATGACCCATCTAGTTTGCCCTTCCATATCAACTACAAAAGTCCCCTTTTTTCCTTTAGAGATCCTCCATGTTTGTTCAATGCTTTTTTGAAATCAGATACTGTCCTCATCTCTACTACCTCGACTGGGAGACTATTCAATGCATCTACCACTCTTTCTCTAAAGAAATATTTCCGCGTATTACTTCTGAATCTATCTCCTTTCACTCTTCTCATCTTATGTCTCCTCGTAGCAGAGTTTGCTTTCTCCTTTTAGCAGAATGTGTGGAATAAAACCTTTAAGTGGTCTTTGTCTCTATCTCCAGTTAATATTCAGGTTAAATTGTTTACAAGAACCATTTCAACTTCTTATTTAACAGTTTTTCTATACCGCTTTATCCTTCGGTCAAAACGGTTTACATTGTAACAGAACATTATACATTAAACAGGGAAATCAACTTGGAAGTAACAGTTAAAGTACTTTTTAGGGTATCATAAAAGATGGATGGTGGACAAGGGTGTGGGGGGGGGGGGAGGAGGGGGAGGAGAAGAGGAACTTGGGGGCAAAGGAGAGGTTGGGACCGAAAGAATGGATAGTGGAGGGTTAGGTTATACTTTCCAGATAGCAATCTTTGAAGATGTGAGTCTTAAAGGCTTTCTTCAAGGATATTATGTCCATAGTGGTCCTTAGTTTGTCTCGAATAGAATTCCACAGGTGTGGAGCATAGAGAGAGGCTCACTTGGATGTGGTAGAGCTGGTTTCATAAACATCTTTGGTATGTGTAGCATGTTCCTTGTGCTAGTTCGTTGTCTTCTGTTGTCAGACCTGATCTGGAGCAGGGTTTTGGAGGTGTGGTGATGAAGCATTGTTGAGGACCTTGAAGGTTATAAGGATGGATTTGAATTTTATGCATTCGATTATCGGGAGCCAAGGCAAGTGTTGAGAAGGGATGTAATGTGTTCTATTTTTTTTTGTGTGTTGAAGAGGATGTGCACAGCTGTACTGAGTGCAAGTTGGGAATATCCCATGAACTCTCCCATGAACAGAATGAACTCAACCAGCATTTATGGTCAGTGACGAGAATTGTAAGTACAAGATATTGGAAGAGAGAATGAGCTCCTACTGAGCAGGAGTGGTTACGCCAAATTTGGCACACTGTGCCTATGGAACAAATAACGTGGACTCTAAGAAGTAATCTTCAAACACTTTCAAGCGTCTGGGACTCTTTTCTACAACAAAATTGTTTGCTTAACTTTGGCAATTCTTGCTGAATTACATTCTGAGATGATATTGCCAGTTCCTAATTTTGGTACAGGAAGCATGTGGGGGAGGGGAGGAGTGGGGGTAGGAGGGAGCAGAAATTTTGGGAGAAGTGGGAATTGTGTATGATTACATTCTGTTTGTCTTTGGAGACTTTGATGTGCTATACTCTAGAATCTTTAAACTTTGTTTTGGAATCTGTTAAAACAAATAAAATTGCAAACAAAAGAGAGTTTATTAGAATCTTTAAGCATGATGCTGCCACCCTGTGGCCAAATGCAGCCACTTCCAAGTCTTGAATTCAAACTGGTTCTTGCTTCTTCCCTTAAATATGCTGGGGGCAAGGACAAGTGTGTGAACATAGCTGAAGGTTTGAAGTGGGCTACACTAGTGATTTGGAAGACACAATGGGGTTTACTGGTTGGTTGAGAGACATATTGGGGGTCATTAGTCAGATGGGACATATTGTGTTGTCCAGTGCTTTTCTCTTCTAAAAAGAAAGGTGCTGGTACCCAAATGCAGGATCTATGGGAAAAGCACCAGGGACAGTGACGTTTAGAAAGGAGGGGACACCACTGATGCTAGTCTCTTTCGCCCCTCCTCTCACAGTTATTCTCGCTCTCCCCTCCAGAGTTACCAACTTTTTGAAAGAGAGCAAGTGGGCAGAGCATGCAGAGCATGGCTCAAAGTTCTTTCCAACCCTTCTGTACAGGACTGGCCTTAGGCCAATTGAACCTATTTAACTCAATGGGGCCATCTCCAGCTTTGAAAAATAAGGAGCATCCTACAGAAGAGGTAGGAGGTGGGGGAGGGGCAAAGAGCAAAAAGTGTAATTATATAACGAAAAACATAAGTTCAGTGTGTTACCATCTGCCAAACAAGAACAATGTAGATCAGGATCACTTTTTGGTCATTGCTGCTCGCATGAACATTTTGCCTCTATGCCACTCTCTATCTCGTCCGAATGCCACACAACAGGCATCGATTTATCACATTTATTGTATGGTGTTAATGAACTATATGGCATACAGTATTAGAACATAGGGTATGCAGTCCCTCTTAGATGCATAATTTTGTTGGGCGCATTTTGCAAAAACAATAGCCCCTATTGTGAAGGCCCTATTTTTGTGTGTCTTTGTCTTAATTCCCATTCACCAGGAACAAGCAGGAAGTCAGTCCTCACATATGGGTGACGTCGACACCGACGGAGCCCTCATGCGGAGCAATCCCCAGCTTTCTAAGAAAGCCTTTGGGATTGCATCACGCATGCGCGGTCCCCTTCCCGCCCAAGGGTGCCATCTTTCTCAGTCTCCTTTTTTCTGCAGAGCCCAACAGATGTCGTTCAAGTTCCCTCGCATAAAAAAAGTGTTTAAAACTGTTTAAAAGTCAGAAAATTATATTCTGTCTGCCAGTTCGACGCCGGTTCTCCTTCCCACCTCGGCTCGGTACACCGGAATCGAGTCCGGTTCAAATTTTTGTTTTTTGTCCTTAGTGACTAGCTTTCGCGCTCTTTTTTTCTTTTTAACTGGCAGTCCGGTCCTTTGACCTCGCAGGGGCCATTTTTCCCCCGATGGCTGCCAGTGGGTTTAAAAAGTGTGATTGGTGCACAAGATTAATGTCCCTCAATGACACACGACTGCTGTCTCCGTTGCCTCGGGCCCGACCACAAC
This sequence comes from Ichthyophis bannanicus, assembly GCA_033557465.1. Classification (NCBI taxonomy): domain Eukaryota; kingdom Metazoa; phylum Chordata; class Amphibia; order Gymnophiona; family Ichthyophiidae; genus Ichthyophis; species Ichthyophis bannanicus. The sequence goes on from CM066044.1 coordinate 255,758,091, forward strand.
CAGAAGGACTGTGGCCCGTGTATGAAAATGTCTTCCAGGGCCTTGAGGAGCAGAAGGCATCAGCAGCAACATGATAGGATTTTTCCTGAGTCCGCACCCGCACCCGCCCGGGCCCGGACCTCGTCGGAGGCCTCGACCTCTCGGGAGCTCTCTCATCCCGAGCAGCGTCAGGTGTCCTTCGAAAGGGGGTCTCCCTCCTGGGAACACCGGAGGAAGAAGAAATCCATGAGGGTGGTGTCGTTAGATGGCTCTGAGCGGCCTGGTCCCTCGCGGGCCCGGTCGTGGAGCCCGACCCAGTGCCCCGGATCCTCGGAGTCGGAGAGGTTAGCCAAACTTCCCCGTAAGGATCTGGAGACGCCAAGGCAGGTAAGCACTGTCCTTGTTATGGACTCTCCTCCGGGAGAGCCGGCGTCGAGACCCGACCCAGGGGCAGTGGAGCCTCCTGAGCTCGATCTCAGGATGGTGGCCTTGGAGCACAGCATGGCTGCCTTCATGGACCAGCAGCGGGCGCTGATCGCCGGTCTCACTGGTCCATCTGCCCCGACCACCGGGACATTGACGTCGAAGTCGACCCCGGAGGCCGAGCCGATCCTCGAGACACTAAGAACTCGAGTTGATCCTTGGCTGGGGTCCCCCCCGTTTGGGACCGAGGTCATCGACGCTGATTCCACTGGCGTCGGGGTAGTCGAGGCCGAAGCCCTCGAGGCCGGAGCCACTCGATTCTTCCTCGGAGGAGTCCGGTTGGGAAACGGAAGACGAAGAGTCACCGGATACTCATCGGACCAAATTTGTCCCCTCGAATTCTTCGGGATCTGAACCTCGGAGAAGGTCCCCCCCTGGAGGACACTTTGTTCTTGGACGTCGTCTGGGACATGACTAAGGCTTTGTCATTCCTGGAGGAGGCTGAGGAGGAGCTTCGAGCTGAGGAGCTCGAGATCCTCCAGTATGACTTTCCCCCTCGGGAAGCCCTTACTGTACCGTTGCCTCCAATTCTGGAATGGCTGATGCTCCGCATGTGGGAAACACCGGCCTCAATGCCAGTACTCAGCAGGCGAATCGATTCCATTTACCGAGTTCGCAAGAGCCCTGGATTCCAGAAAGCACAACTGCCGCACAACTCCATGGTTGTGGAATTGGCCATGCGCCGGCTCAAGAGCCAGAAGATGCACTCCTCAGTGCCTCCTGGCCGGGAGGCCCGCAACATGGATGCCCTTGGCAGGAAGTGCTACCAGGGTTCAATGCTATCATGCCAAATCCAGACATACTAGCTATACATGGGCATGTACCTGTGAGACCTGGCAAAAGAAATTGCCGGGTTCTCAGCTGGTCTCTCCAAGGGACCTTTGCAGCGCTTCAAGACCTTGTTCACTGGGATCCGTGAGTGCTCAAAGTTTATGACTCAAGCAGCCAATGACGGCTTCGAGGCGTCGGCCTGGGTAACTGCGGTGGGTATCGGTGCACGCCGCCAGGCATGGCTACAGTCGTCAGACCTGGAGCAATGGGTACAGGACAAGTTGGCCGATGTCCCTTGCCGAGGTGAAAACCTCTTTGGCAAGTCCATGACAGAGAAGGCTGCTGAGATCAAGTTTGAGTACCTGACCCGGACAAGGCTCTCGAAGAAGACTTCTGCCCCTTCTAAGAAGAAGGGCTCGGGTAAGAAGCCCTTTTTCCCGAGGAAAGGTAATGCTTACTGCAACTACCCCACATATCAGGCCTCCCTGGCTCTCCAACAGTGGCAGCAGGCCAAGGGACAGGGGCATGGTCTGCGTAAGCAAAAAGCCCCCAAGGCCCAGGCACCAGCTCCGGCCCAGCCTGGAAGGGGTTTTTGACTCTCAAAGCATAGTCCCTCTCCCCAAGGAAGCAAGGCCATGCACAGGAGGAAGGCTGACCCTGTATGCCCACAGGTGGCCAGCCATCACGACAGATACCTGGGTTCTCCAGATAGTCCAAATGGTCTATCAGAAGAGAACCGGTGCCCCACCACCTGCAGGGAAAGGGCTTCTACTCCAGGTATTTCCTGATACCAAAGAGAACTGGAGGCCTAAGACCCATCCTCGACCTGTGCAACTTAAACAAGTTCCTGGTGAGGGAAAAGTTCAAGATGCTTTCCCTTGGAATATTGCTGCCTTACCTCTGCCAGGGAGACTGGCTATGCTCCTTAGACCTAAAGGATGCTTACACACACATCCCCATTCATCCAGACCACAGACAATATCTGCAATTTGTGGTGGGGGGGGGGGGGGGAAACCACTTTCAGTACAAGGTACTTCCATTTGGCCTTGCCTCCGCACCCAGGGTGTTCACAAAGTGCCTGGCGGTGGTGGCGGCCTTCCTGAGAAACCAGGGGGTATTTGTCTTCCCCTACTTAGACGACTGGCTCATCAGAGCACAACCAGCCCTGAAAGTCCAACAGGCCACATCTCGCACTATCCAGTTGCTACAACACTTAAGAGTTTGTGATCAATTATTCAAAGTCCACTCTGGTTCCCTCTCAAGGACTGGAGTTCATAGGAGCAAGGCTGGACACCCTTCAAGCAAGGGCTTATCTACCAGAAGACAGGGCACAGAGACTTATTGCCCTAGTGCAGCAAGTGAGTCGCAGATCCCAGATCTCGGCAAGACACTTTTTGCGCCTCCTTGGTCAGATGGCCTCTATGGTACATGTGACACCCAACGCCCGCCTCCACATGAGAACAGCTCAGTGGTGCCTCAGGGACGAGTGGTTGCAGGCCACAGGCAGACTCAGAGACAGGATCAAGGTGTCCAAACTGCTGGTGCAGTTGTTAACCTGGTGGCTTCAACCATGTAACCTACTGGAGGGAGTGCCATTCCAACCTCCTCCGCACACGAGAATGCTGACTACAGATGCCTCCTTGCTGGGCTGGGGAACCCATTGCCATGAATTGTGCACTCAGGGTGTGTGGTCTCCACAGGAGAGCACACAACAGATCAATCTCCTAGAGCTTCGAGCTATCCGCCTAGCTCTACGAACCTTCTGTCAAACCCTGGCTCATCAGCCTGTCTTAATTCAGACAGACAACCAAGTGGCGATGTTCTATGTGATGAAGCAGGGGGGGGGGGCACAGGGTCTCGCATCCTCTGTGAAGAGACCCTGGACCTATGCTCCTTTGCAGTCAACCAGGGTATGCACCTCAAAGCAGTCTACTTGCCAAGTCAGGAGAACTTCTTAGCTCTCAACCTGATGGCATGGCTGCTGAAAGGGTAGTCCTCGCACCACTTCTCCTCCCTAAAAATATAGAGGATGTACTGCTAGCCTTGAGAAGGCAATCGATTAGGAAAACCTATGTCTTTAAGTGGCATAGGTTTGAGGTGTGGTGCGCCAAGCAGAGCGAAAACCCTTTCTCCTGCCAAGTGTCAATGGTGTTGCAGTACCTGCTATACCTCTCAGATTTAGGCCTCAAGTCAAACTCTGTTTGAGTCCATCTTAGTGCCTTATCAGCACACCACTCTCCAGTGGAGGGACAACCTCTTTCTGCACACCCTTTGGTGTCCAGGTTCCTGAGAGGTTTACTTCTGCTGAAGCCCCCGGTTCGCCCTCCTGCGACCGAATGGGATTTGAATGTGGTCTTAGAGCAGCTTACTCACCCAACATTTGAGCCGATGGCTACCTGCCATCTACGCTTCCTCTCTTGGAAAGTGCTTTTCTTGGTGGCACTCACATCGGCCAGACGAGTGAGTGAGTTGCAGGCTCTGGTTTCCGATAGACCGTACACACAGTTCTGTAGGAACAGGGTGGTGCTTCACACTCACCCCAAGTTCCTTCCGAAAGTGGTCTCTTCATTCCACCTCAACCAGGAGGTGGTACTTCCAACCTTCTTTCCCAGGCCGCATGCCAGTTGGACAGAAGCAGTTCTGCACACCCTGGACTGTAAGAGGGCTTTGGCCTTCTACATGGAGCGTACGCAGGGACATTGAAGGGCTTCTCAGCTTCTCCTTCCCCCCTTTTTTCTGGTGACGTTTTTGCTGACGTTTTTTGTGACATTTTTTGGTGACGTTTCCTTTTCAGCAGCCATTCAGAGCTTTCTTTGGTGCTTTAAATTGCCTGCTGCATTTGGCGTTTTTTAAGGGCGCGTATATTGAAGAATCAGCTTGATACAGGGCCCTTTTTTGCTCGAAACATGCATGTCGCTGCTTTGCTATTCTGCTGCCCTTTTGGTTCATCATCAGATAAGTGATTCTCACTACTATTCCTTTTGTTTTGAAAAAAATAAAAAAAGGCTTCTGCCAACGCAGAGAGGGGAGTTTTTCCTCTCCCCATCTCAGGTCGGCGGATCCCGACAGAAAAACTGTTTGTTTGATTGAAATGTTATTTTGTTACTTTGAGTAGTGTTTGTTTGCTAAACGGATACACAGGCATTACATATGTTTAGACCCTTAAATATGAACATTATATATTGCAATATAAAGAGAGAATATGTAAATTACAGGCAGAGTTGGTGCAAGGATTGGAAGTGTCCTAGGCAGGCTCTCTATCCTACCACTTCTCGTGGCACTTCCGCCCCCAGTGCCACCATTGCTGGCCCTCTCTGGGGCCTGAAGTGGCAGCAATAGCCCTCAAACCGTGATGCAGCACCGGAGTGTTAGTAAACACTGCATCGTGGATTGAGGCCTCAAAGAGGGGCAGCAATGGGTGCCCTCGGAGGACCGACACCGTAGGTGACTACCTACTTCACCTAGTGGTAGCACCAGCCCTGTTTACAAGGGCCTTGTGATCTTTATCTACTGCCTCTGTGCTTCTATTAGATATTTTTAAGAGAAGGTTGAATTGGTTAGGATATTTTTGGCTTTTCTCCAGTTTTAATAATCCTGACATCTCATATTCTGATCACCACACTCATTATAAATAATAATTTTGAAGTTATTGTTCCTGAAGAACTATCTCAAATTATCACACCCAACCTCTTGGCCAGTTACGTAAAACTGTGAGCTCTCACTTATCTACAGAAGGGGCTCCAAATCCTCGAGGCCTACTGGTAGTTTCTCCTCTTCTGCCTGAGCTTCTGGGAGTTCTTCTAAGGTGTCCACTGCAGATTTTGATGTTAGATTGCTATAGATACTTCCACTATCCACCAGGCTTGTCTCCTCCATGATGGTACTTAGTATATAGGTGAGAGTCCTCACTGATTTTAAATCTGGGCTCTTTCTGTAAATCATCGTGCCTTCCTTCATGAACCTCTGGGCTCTTCTTGATATTCTTTGGTCTTCTGGTTTTCAGGAGCTACATGACTTCACCTTTGTAAAACAAAATAAGTTCCCATATTAATCAGTACAAATATCTAGCAGTAACTAAGAACAGCTGTCTCACTGCTCCTCAAGTTTGATAACACTATGTTGATGTCAACGTGCTAATCCCACCCACTCAACCAGAGTCTCTGCCCATATTAGTGATGATGTCACCTACTAATCCCACTCACTCAACCAAGGACTTTGCCCATATTATTGATGTCATCTATTAACCCCACCCACTCAACCAGGGTCTCTACCCATATTACTAATAATGTCACCTACTAACCCCACTCATTCAACCAGGGGTCCTGTCCACACCATGAAGAATACTTCATGGTTGCATTTACAAATTCCTGACAATACCTTTTTGATAAATGTATTAGAATTTATTCGTTTCACAGCCCTGTTTAGTGCCACTGAATATCCTCCCCTAAGTGATTTAAATGCCTCGCCGCTATCTGATTAGCAATGGGGCATTCTGGGGGGCAGATCAGGGGTGGCATCATTAGTTAGCTGGTTAGTGGCATAGCCGCTGACCGGTTGACTAAACCACATAAAGTTAGGAGAGTGAAAGGCTGTCCAAACTTTAGGCAGTTTTGCAATCCAGTGAGTGGATGAATATCGCCACTAGCCAGAATGCAAAAGAGCAATTTGGTGAAACCAGATCTCCAGTGCCAGTCACTGCAGGTGCCCTGGCATTAAATATCCAGGTTTAAGTTACAGCAGTGATGGCCAGCCACAGGCTGCCACTACTGAAAATACACCCCATTCATTTTTGCATCACCTGAAGATTATTCAGCCTACAGTAGTTAGCATGGACTTGATTAATCGTCAGGTGATGCCTCCAGCTGAAGTTTTGAGCTCCCTCAGAAGAATCATATAAAGGACAGAGAGTTGTGAATTGGGGTGCAAGAAATGAATGGGAGTAGATTGAAACCACATAACATGAGAAACAATACAGCACGTTCCATTTTGCTATTCAAACCTAGTTTGCTATCCCCACCCTTGTGAGTGCTCAGTTTCATGTAGTTTCTTTTCACATAACATGTGAAGGCAGATTTTAGATAGGACACAGAGAAGGGAATTCACATTGTAAATTCACAGCCAATGAGGCTGGGTATTATTTTAAACAGAAAATAAAAACAAGAAAAGATCTGCAGAACAAAAAAAAAAAAAACTGGGCAGACTCGATGGACCATACTGGTCTTTATCTGCCGTCATTTACTATGTTACTATGTTACATGTCAAGGTCAGGAGGTGATGAATTCCCATGGTATTTTAAAAGAGGCTTTGTCAAATATGGAGCCTCTTGCAAAATAGATGCAGGACTCCATAGGGTAGCCTCTCCATGTGCGCAGGAGCAGCAATTTTAAGAAGCTTAAAGGGAAGAAAGCATACAATTTTCCCCCATGTATGCATGTGAGCAGCTTTTTAAAATTGCTGCTTCCCATCCCCCTAAAATGCAATGAGTCAATACTGACTCCTGGCAACGCAGATCTGTCTTTCTTTTGGCGAGGTGTGACTGGAAGTAGATTGCCAGGCCTGTCTTCCACGGAGTTTACAGCCTCTGCTATTCTGAGGTGCTCATCCATCCACATTCTAGGCAGGCCTGACCCTGCCTAGCTTCAGAGATCAGTCAAGAGCAGGTTCATGCAGGACAGTGAAGACTGAATGGAAGAAGCTTCTTAAAATTGCTGCACCCCATCTCCATGTTCATCTATTTCAGCACCCCCAGTCCCTCCCCCAATCACCCCTCTTGACCTTGATCTCCCATTCTCGGATCCCTTCTACAACTTCCAGTTTCCTCTTAGTCCCCCTGAAAAGCATCTGACTCCCCCCACCCCCAAACTATCTGAACCTCTGCAGCTCTAAAAAACAACCCCATGGGTACCAACGCCCTCTCAGCTGACTCTTCCCCCCGCAACACCAATGTCCGCCAAAGGTTGCTAATAGAAACTCCCCTCCCCCCCAATCCCTTGGTTTACGGTGGTCCCTAGTGCTTAGTGGCAGCAGGAGCATTGTTCACTTGCTCCTACTCTTACTGTGGCTGAATCCAAAATGGCACCAATGACCCCTTCACTTTATTGAAGGAAAGAACCCCTCAATGGCGGACAGTCACTCTACTGAAACGCAGGACATCTGCATAACCCGAATGACCTCTAATACAAAAAAGGACACCCTCCTCACCATAAGCACCTGCTCTCCTGTAAGGCAGCAGAACTCAATGTCAAGCATCTGCTACACCAGGTCTACTACAGATCACAATAGTTCAATTCCCATCACCCTCTCTGCTTCTGAACAGGACATTTCAAGGTATATCACATACTCTAATGAAAGACAGAACGACCAAGTCACCAGAATCTTCTCTAATGCACAAAGGGACACTCATTAAAATAGGCACCTGCTGTGCCGCAAAACAGAATAACTCCATGTAAAATATCTGCTCTGCTGAGAGTCAGGACATCTACATCATTAGATCTCCTGCAGGTCAGGCAGCTCAATTTCAGTGCCTGCTGTAATAACACCTCAGGGTCTGAGCATCCACATCACCAGGATTTACTATAATGCAGAAAAGATTAGTTCTCACTATAAGCTCATGCTGTCCTACAGAACAGGACATCTCCATGTCAAGTGCCTACTCAATACCAGATCTACTGCAATCAGGGTCCTCAATGACCAACAACTACTGTAATGAAGACAGGACATCCACATCACTAGAATTGCCATGCATGCAGAGTGGAGTGGAGGAGTGGCCTAGTGGTTGAGGCAAGGTACTAAGGCTGGAAGGTTGGGGGTTCAAATCCCACTAGAGGACAGCAACCTTGGGCCGGAAGGACTGGGGTTTCTAGTCCCACAGGTGCTCCTTGTGGTCTTGGGCAAGCCACTTAACCCTCCATAGCCCATGTTCCCTGTAGAATAGTTATCTCCAAGTTATAATGCCCTGTTCAATGTAATTTCAGTTTGTTCAATGTAAACCACACTGATGCAGAATAGCACGGTATATAAGAGAATGTAAATAAAATAAAATAAATAAATTATCAGAAGTATCTGCTCTGCTAAAAAGCAAGTAATGGAGAATTGATATCCTGCAACTTGTGATCCTCTGTTTCAAGGAGGGGTTCTCAGGTAAAAGGCATAGAACAACAGGACTCAGAACATCAAGAAAGGACATCTTTCCTTCATGCCCTCCTAGACTTGTCTTCTAGGTGAGACATCTCCAGGGCAGGGCTGTTCTTGGGGTGGGTGATAGGGACAGTGGCCCAAGACACAAAACCATCTGGATGTGGAAAATGTAAAAAAATGAAAGTGTATGGCAGTAGCAGATGAGAATTTTGGAAGTGTAATGTTCTTCCCTTTCCATCCAGGGTGTGGGATAGAGAGAAAAAAGAGGCGTGGGGAATGAAGGAGTGTAAGCCAAAAGAGCAGTCAGAATGGATATGGTGAAGGAAGTGAATGAGTATGAAGGGAGGGAAGAAAAGGGGTTGGAAATTAGCTTCCGTTGCATAGGTTCCTTCATTGGCTTTTGTTTCAGTGTTACATTTACAGTATGATTATCTAATGATTCTGGATGATTTTAGGACTCAGTCTCTGGCAGCACAGGTACATACCTCTAAATTTACTTGCCCATGTAAATGGCTATGGATCTTACTGAAAGGCTATTTGTATGGGGGTGTCGGCACCAGGCTGGCCCGTCTATTTAGCAAGAATGTTGTTTGCACAGGGCCCCGCGTGAACAACATCCTGAACACCGGCAGGCAGGGCGGCTTTAGAGGGAGCCGGAGAGGCCCCGGCTCACCTCTACCGCTGCCAAAGTGAAGCGCATCTATTTCCTTCACTTCGGCAGCTGTACTGACATTTAGAACGTTGCCGCGCTGAGCGTGGGAAACAGGAAGTTCCCTTTGACCTCAGCATGGCAGCGTTCTAAACGTCAGTACAACTGCTGAAGTGAAGGAAATAGACGCACTTCACTTCTGTAGCTGTCTAGGTGAGCTGGGGCCTCTCCGGCTCCCTCTAAAGCCTCTTAAGCAACCGCAGGGCTCTTCGGGAGGGGAGGGGGCTTGGACTGGAAATGGGCTGGGGGAGATAGGACTGGAAATGGGCTGAGTGGAGGGGGGGCTTGAAGTGGAAATATCTGATGGGGAGGGGGCTTGGACTGGAAATGGGCTGAGTGGGGGGTTTGGACTGCAAGTTTTGGGGGGAGGGAGCTAGGACTGGAAATGGGCTGAGTGGGGGGGCTTGCACTGCAAATATTTTGGGGGGAGCAAGCACTGGAAATGGGCTGAGTGGAGAGGGGGCTTGGATTGGAAATAGCTGATGGGGAGGGGGCCTTTGTCTGGAAATGGACTGAGTGGGGAGGCTTGGATTGGCAATGGGCTGAGTGGGGGAGGCTTGGATTGGAAATAACTGATGGGGAGGAGGGCTTGGACTGGAAATGGGCTGAGTGGGGGGAGCTAGAACTGGAAATGGGCCAATGGAGGGGCTAGGATAAGAAAGGATATGGGCTGATGGAGGGGCTAGCATAGGACTGGAAATGGGCTGATGCAGGGACTAGAAGAGAGCAGATGCTGGGTGGGGCTGGAACTAGGAGCTGATGTTGGGGGAGAACTAGAATGGGATGGAGAGGGGAAAAATATTTTGTGTGGGAGGGAAGAAAAATCTACGATTGGCCGGATATTGGGAGAGTAAGTGGGGATTGAGGATGGAGGGGTAAAATTTGAGTGGATGAAAAAGGAATAAAGAAAGAGATGGAGGAAAGAGAAAAAGGGAAAAGATCAGTATGTTAAAGCAGATGTAGAGAGAAAATGGAAAAAACTAGAAGAAAGGACAAATGGACAGCATTTCCTGTTTCCCATCAGCGCTGCGGGCTCAGCTTTAACAGAGCCGCACGAAAGAGAAACACTTTCCCTTTGCGCGGCTCTGCAGAGCTGAGCCGGTGGGGGGGGGGGGGGTTGTGAGGGCTCTTCTGGGGAGGCAGCCGCCGTGGAGCACTTCATGCTGCCACCTCAGCAGCTGCACCAGCAGCGTTTGCAGCCATTTTTAGGGGCTAGGGCTACAAATGGGCTGAATCGGGGGGATGGTAAAATAGGACTGGAAGGGAGTGGATACTGAGAGGGTCTGCCAGGGGATGGAGGGGGCAGGAAGGGAGCTGACACCTGGGATGTACTGAAGGGGGTATGGAAGGGAGCTGACACTTGGGGATGGGAGTGGTAGGTAGTTGGGTAATGGGGAGGAGGTTGGAAGGGAGCTGACATGCGAATGGCACTGGAAGGGGGATGGGCAGGAGGGTAGGGTGACTGGAAGGGAGCTGACTGGGGGGGGGGGTGGCACTGAGAGTGGACATGAGCTGATATCTGGGATGGTATTTGGACTAGAAAGGGCTGGACAGTGGGGAAGGAGGGGAACTGGAAGGGAATGGATACCAGTGGCAGTTGTGGGAATGCAAGGCAGTTCATTGGAAGGTACTGGGGGGGGAGGACTGGAAAGGGGGCTGATATTGGGGAGGGTTACTGGAACTGGAAATGGGCTGATGGAAGGAAGTGAAGAAAACAAAAGAAGAGATAAGAAATGGCAGATGGACCATAGACCAAAAAAGAGAGCTAAGAGAAGACAGGAAGGCAGAAACCTCATATCGGGACCAGCATGATCAGAGAATAAAATGGTAGAAAAAATAATTTTATCTAATTTTAGTGATCGGACTTTGTGCTATCTTTATATTTTACACTGTATTCGGGAACTGCATCTTTTATTTATCTGATGTTGCACTGCATGTGGACTCTAGCTTCTTGGGGTTTCAGTTTAAATTTTGTCTACATATTTTTATTTTTACTTTAGATTGTGGTTACTTCTTCTGTACTTGATGAGGGTCGATGTGCGTGTGTGATTGAGGTCAGGTGTTCTGTTAACATGTAGTTTGTACATAAAGATCTATACTGTACTGTAGTAATTTTTGTTCAGCTTTTCAAATAGGTATATGGATGTTCCAGGGCCCACTATAGTATTTACAGTAATGCTTTTTTTTGATGGGCTCCTTATGTGAGTTTTGGAAGTTTGTGCTGATATGGTATGGTATGGTAGGTTTGCTCTTTGTTGTATGGTTTTGTATTAGTTCACAATATGCCTGGTACTGTAGAATAGTGGTTGTTGTTGTTGTTAGTGAGATGATCAGAATTGGATTTGTTTTTTTAAATATTGAGCTCTGTGGGTGAATGTCCTGGTTCTGCTCTGCACCTACTGTGGATGCAAAATATATGTTGAAAAAGAAAAAGCAAGAACCATAATGCAGTTTATAATAACAAAATGAAAATGAGATATAATTTAGTTTTATAAACTGTGCTGTTGGTTCTTGCTGTCTTTTAGTTCCTTGGTGTGCAAACAGGACCGTACCTAGCCCTGTGCAAACAGTGCAGCCGAAATGCGCCCCCCAAGCCTTTTCGCAGCACTTTAAGCAGGTCTGGTCCCTCCCTCCTCTGATGCGATGTCAGAGCAGGGAGGGACAGATCTGTTTAAAGTGCCGGTGCCTTTCAGATCGGGCGCATGCCCCCCTCCTCCTCCCCATACCCCCGTTCAGCGCTACCTGCTCTTTCCCTGCTGCTGGCGCCGCCTTGAGGAAAACAGAGGGTGGCAGCAGCAGGGAAAGAGCAGGCAGTGCTGGACAGAGGTATGGGGGGAGAGGAGGGGCGTGCGCCCGAGCTGCAAGTCGCACAGGGCGAGATTGCAGCTAGTTACTGCCCTGTGTGCAAACATCTTGCATTTCCTCCATATAATCTAATCGGCTTTTTGGTTTGGTCCAGTCTCTGATTGGATTTCTCAAAAAGCCCCACCTCCCTCTAAGGTGGGTGGGGGGGGGGGCGCCATCTCATTCTTCGCCTCAGGCAGCTGATTGCCTTGAGCCGCCCCTGGTTGGATGAGGCAATAAGAGAAGGCAGATATTTCATGGAGTGTGGGGGGAAGGGAGGAGATGCCAGATAGGGATTGAAGAGAGGAGGGGGCGTGGGTGGGTAAGACACTGACAGTGAGGGATGAGAGAGAGAAGGGGGAGATGCTGGAGGGGGATGGGAAAGGAGAGACGATGGATGGGGAGGGGAGAGAGAGAAGAGGAGACACTGGAGGAGGAGGGGAAGGAAACATACTAGATGGGGAGGGAAGATAGAGAAGATGCTGGACACTAGGGATGTGCACAAGAAAAAATCAGTTAGTCTTGGTTTTGTTCATTAATTTTTCCCAATTTTTTGTTATTATCACATATTTGTTTTAATAGGGAATTTTGACTGCACGCTAAATTGTTTAATGTATACTAATCACAGGCATCTTATGTCCATTAGTGAGTGTGTCAATGCTGACTCCTGGTGACCCAGCAGCCCTTGAGTTTTCTTGGCAAGGTATGACTGGAAGTAGATTGTTAGGCCTTTATCCCAGGCAGTGGGTTTACAGCCCCTGGTAATCCAAGGTGTTCAACATCCATGCTGCTTAGCTTCAGAGATCAGCCAAGTGTTGAATCAATTTAATCTTTTTAAAGTATTAATTTTAATAGTCATAATACAGGGCAAAGCAGACTATCTCCTGTCTAAATAAAATGTTTAATTTCATTTACCACCAGAACAGGACAGGAAAAAATGGTTACCTACTTGAAAGAGAAAAGAATCCATTTCATCAGATAGGGGAAGAGGGCAAAGCGGTACCCCAATTGGTGGAATCACACCAAGACACTCTGAGAGAAATAAAATGACAGCAACGTTGGCAGGAAACCCCCAAGGCATAGGCTGAGGGGTAACACAGTAGCAGCACTATCTGGTTGACCCCCAAACCAACATGAGTGGACTAAAGCATGCATCTGACGAACAGGACTCTTATCCACAAAAGCTCAGGCCTCAATAAATTGGTTAGTCTATTGGTTATTGCCATCTGCCTTTGTCATTTCTGCTACTCCAGGCTAACAAGGCTATCCTTCTGAAAATGTTTAGCAGCTTATAGCAGCTTAATATTACACCCTCTCTATATTACGCCCACTCTAAGACAACTTCACTGGCTCCCCGTGCTTATGCACATCAAATATAAAATATTAACTATCACATCCAAAATACTGCACAACCTTTATCCACACATCTTGCAATCTCTAATACAAAGAGAACCAGAGAACAGAAGAAAAAGAACAATCTACAAAAACCTCCTCGCCATCCCAAACACAAGGAAGAAACTCAACCAATCGTCCTGCAACAGAGTATTCTCTCTCTATGTACCACCTCTATGGAATGTCCTTCCAGAAAGCATGAGAGCCACTAAGAATCTTTGGGACTTTGGAAGGACACTAAAACACTCCTTTTTACAGAACACTATGGTCACACTAATGATCCCAACCATCTGGACATATCCAATACCTGACGTCTCCCCCCCTTTAAATATCCATATGGATGGAACACTTTAGATATCAACCTTCACTGCTCCAAGTTCTACGTCCCCTGTTAGACTGTTTGCCTCCAAGTTATTTGACCCTCTTCAATGTAAATTTAAGTTGAAATGTAAACTGCTTTGAATCTATGATAAAACCTGCTAAATACAACTAAAAAAATAAATATTTTCATTCTCTGTGTCCCTGCCAGGCTTCCAACTCACTTTCATTTTAAATGGAGATTTAGCCTGATATTGAGATGCCTGGCCAAATATTGTTCATTTGGTGGCCCTGAAAATATCACAACATTTATCTGGTTAGCTCACAAAGTTTTCAGTATTGATCCTAACATTCCTGTTCAAACATCAATAACAGAAGAAAGTTAAATACAGAGAGTTACAGAAAGCTTCCAGGGGCTTCCTCTGACCCCCTCCCAGGTTCTGGGGCTCCTTTGCAATACAACGTGTGCCTTCCAGTCATTGCTAACTCCTGGCGACCCAGAAGCTCCTGGGTTTTTATTTGTACCTAAATCACTTTCCGGATTTATCTTTTTCTTCTGAATACACAGAGCACCAGAATGAGATCCTACTCATTCCAGGGATTTCTCTAGTTAAAGTGGAAATACGTGTCAGCAAACAGGTTTTAGTTGATACCTTCCTATTGAACTAACTTAAGAAACATTTGACGAGCTTTCACGAGTTACCCTTTTTCAGTACTTCAAATAAATTCATTATTTTCAGTATTTCGCTCACACCTTTCCAGTAGATGTTCAAGGCAAGTTGAATTCAAGTGCAGGATTTATTTCCCTGTCCCTGGAGGGCTTTTAATCTAAGTTCATACCTGAGGCAATGGAATGTTAAGTGGCTTGCCTAAGGCCACAAGGAGTAGTTTTGTCAGGGCAGTTTCTCAAAATGGCAATCATGAACCTCTCTTCTAAGCCAGGGTATGTACAGTATGATCTCAGTCTCTCAAATTTACTGCTATTGCTTGGCGTAATACTTGCATCGTGCCAAAGAGAACTGCCTTCTGGAGTTCATAAGATGTAACATGCTTGTTGTGTCAGTGTGATTCAAACGCTGATCTTTCTAGTGCCAGGCTGCTGCCCTAACCACTAAGCTACTTCCCCACTCCAAGTTAGTCCAATAAAAAGTTCTCACCTACTACTCTTCCACATTCCATGTTACTATCACAACATTGCTCACAGCCATAATAAAATCACCATCCTTGCCTATGTCTATTTCACAAAGCACGATATCATTCACACATCCCACAGTCATACAACAACCCAGACCAAACTGCATCAGTCCAGAACTCACTGCCTTCAGACTGTATCCCAACCTCTTCCCCTCCCTCCATCTTAATCCCCAGCCCCAATCCAATTACCAACACCCCAGGCCACAATTCAGCCCGACATCACAGCAAGGAACTGGGGCACTCCCAAAGAACAGCCCTAGTTAAACAGCAAAACTTTTGAGAAAGCATCTTAAACATTCATCAGACCTACCTGTCTGTCTTCAAATACATATCATCCATCCCCCCATATCCTTCCCTACCAGTCCTTTCCAACACATGCCCATCCACATTACACTACCCTGTAACCCATTCACATACCCCTCTCAGCCCTAACACTTCATAACAATCGCCCTACCTTCCAAACACTCCCCCTTTTTATTCCCCACCCAGTTCCACCCTTCTTTACACGTGAAAATATTCCAGCATTTCCCACAATACACTCCACACCTAAAAAAACCCTGATAATGTAACTGCGCAGTCCAGTATCGCTTGCACTAAGGACTCTGAGGATTGTTTTTGTAGCTGCTTGCTGCCCACTGGAACATTTGTCACTTAGGGGTGGACAATTCAGTGTCCCTCAGACTTCTCATTGGATTCTCCAGCTCCCAGTCCAAGTGCTACGAGAATTTTCCAGACCTCCACTACCTCCTGCACTCTATGTGAACCCACCTTTATGGTAAATAGAAGTCCAAAGGGGACTAGTTATTGGTTTCTTGCATTTTCGTACTTCAAGGTTTCTCTGAATGCCTGGCATTATTGCAAAGTCAGCTGTGACAAGTCTCCATAAATTTCTATTCTTTCACCATCTCAACCTATGGTCCCCAGAGACCTAGTTTTAGCAAGAATTCCCTCCTTCACTGTAAATTGATGTAGACAAACAATTATGTCTTGGGGAAGGTTTGTCCATGGGAGACCCAAAGAACACTGGGCCCTCTCAATCAAGATTTCTCCATCACCATCCAGATTATCTTCAGATATCAAAACAACAATAAACACACTTTGAGCCATTCAAAAAGCATATTTGTATTTCTCACTCTCAAGCAGCTCCCGAATGCACAAGTTTCTTTTGGCTTTTCTACAGGATGGTCTTGAGAAGAGCCTTTCTTTTAGCTCTCTGAAAGTTCAGATGGCAGCTTTGTCCTGTTTCCAAGGGTAAGTGGCTGCTAAGTCCTAGCCTTGCACATGGATATCTCATGCTTTCTCTAGGGGTTTCGGTGTCTGCATCCTCCCCTCCGGTCTCCTTCCTGAGATCTGTGTCTGGTGCTCAGGGTCCTGATGTTGGCACCCTTTGAGCCGTTGAAGCGTGCTACTTTGAAGGATATGACGCTCCAGATGGTCTTCTTGGTCGCTATTTGTTCCAAAAGGCAGATTTCCGAGCTGCAGGCTCTGTCTTGCTCAGATTCTTATCTACATTTTTCACAGGAGGCTGTTTCAATTCAGCCTGTGCCTTCCTTCTTGACTAAAGTGATTTCTCCCTTTCAAGTGAACCAGGTGGTCTGCCTGCCTTCCTTCTCTAAGGAGCAGTGTCGGGGGGAAGGATAAGGATCTTCGCCTTGTGGATGTCCAGAAATGCTTCTCTGGTACTTGGAGGTTACAAATTATTTTTGTTGAACCCGACCATCTTTTTGTGCTGCTTGCTGGCCCATGCAAAGGGGACACAGCAGCTAAGTTGACTTTAGGGTGCTGGATTAATGAGGCCATTGCCTCGGGGTATCTTTTGCGGAACTGGCTGGTTCCGGAGGATTTGTGCACCCATTCTACTCGAGTGCAAGCATCCTCATGGACAGAGTGCAGCTCGGTAGCCCCTGCAGACATTTGTTGAATGGCAACATGGACATCAATTTCCACTTTTGTCAAGCATTACCACTTGGATGTCCACGCACAGACACGGCCTTTAGCGCAAAGGTTTTGTGAGCTGATGTGTCTTCTTCCCGCCTATTGGAGTCAAAGCTTTGGTATTTCCCACTTGTCTGGATCGGTCTAGCAGGATGATATGGAAGGTGACATTTTACTTACCAGTTAATGTACTTTCTTTGAGTCCTGCTAGACCAGTCAAGGGCTCGCGTCATGGAACTGTGTTTGCTCTGTTCTTGCTGCAGTACTCTTGGGTCGATTATGATTTTTATACTTGGCTCTGTAGATTCATCTTCTACTGACAGCCCTCTGTTTATGCTTTCCTGTACTTAGTTCTCTACTGTTCATTACTCATTGTTGCACATGTCGAGGTTGTCCGAGGCTTGCAGTGTTCTCCCATATGCTTTGGGACAGATACTGAAGAGACCTCTGGTGGCTGAGGCTAATTGAGGCATAGCAGTGATGTCATCAAAACCTGGGCTTTCATTGGTTCTTTGTCTCCATCAATCTGCTGGTAGGGGAACACAACCCATTTGTTTGGACTGGTCTAGCAGGACTCAAGGAAAGGACATTATCTGATAAGTAAAATGTCACCATTTGAACCATACTTGGCTCATTATTAAATCACTTAATGCCATTATTTAAACAAGGTCAAATGAGCCACTCATACTTTTTGAAACAATATCTGCAATGACAAATAGTAAGAAACTGGGAAATTCAAGTATCTTGACTTTTTAACTCTAGAGATATTTTCTAATATTTAGAAGAAGAATAAGTCTGTCTTTTATAAAGGAAATAGACACCAATTGCATATTTGAAAGCTGCTAGTGTGAAGGTGGACCCTATGTAGATTGATATGGCAGGAGACGTAGGATTGGGGGGAGAAAATGATTCTAAGAAATGTGCATCTAAACTGTCTGGAGACAGACCTGCCCAGAGGCAGCTGTGATGTGGGACAGTGTTTGGAATGCATAGTTTAGATACTGTTGAGAAGAGCACTTTTGGCGAACGTGATGATCATGTCAGTGTGTTCTTCTTGTTAAGTGCCGTCAAGTCAGTGTCGATTCATGGCGACCCTCCGGATAGTTGTCCTAAATTGTATTTGGTCTTCAGTCAGGTGGCTCATTGTTGACAGACTGGCACCCATATCTGCTGTTATTGTATCAATCCATCTCATTGCTGGCCTCCCTCTTTTGCATTGGCATTCTACCTTGCAAGCATGATGTCTTTCTCTAATGATCTCTCTTTTCGCATGATGTGTCCAAAGTATGAAAGTCGAAGACTTGTCATCTGAGTTTCTAAAGAAAGCTTAGGTTTGATCTCCGCTAGTACCAGACACAGATCTCAGGATTGGTTTGTTCTTCAGGCAGTCCATAGTATACACAGTATTCGCCGCCAGCACCATAATTCAAAGGCATCAGTTTTCTTCCTGTCTATCTTTTTCACTGTCCAATTTTCACATCCATATGATGTTACTGAAAATGCCATGGTTTGAACAAGTCAAATCTTTGTATGGAGAGAGAAATCTCTGCTCTTGAGAATCTTGTCTAGGTCCTTCATAGCCTTTCTGCCAAGAGCAATGCATCATCAGATTTTTTGACTGCTTGTTGCTTCTTTATTGATAGTTGATCCAAGTAGGTTAAAGTTGTCCACTATTTCAATTTCTTCTCCATCAATGATGAACTTATTCATTTTGTCAGTTGTCAGGATCTTTGTCTTCTTAACGTTAAGGTGCAGACCCATTTTAAGACTAAATATATTCCTTGATCTTCAGAAGCAAATGTTTCAAATCATTTTCACTTTCCGCCAGTAATGTGGTATCATCAGATGGCAAAGGTTGTTGATGAGTCTTCCACCAATTTCACACCTTGGTTGTTTTCATACAGTCCTGCTTCTCTGATGATTTGTTCTGCATATAAATTAGAGGTAGGGGGAAAGTATGCAGCCTTGTCGTGCACCTTTGCTGATTTTAAACCATTATGGTTTTCCTAGTTCCGTTCAAACTGTTGCTTCTTGATCGATGTAAAGGTTGTGCAAGAGAACGATTAGGTGTTCTGATATACCCATGCTTTTTAATGTGGCCCAGAGTTTCTCATGGTTTACACAGTCAAAAACTTTGCTGTAGTCAATAAAACACATATGGATATCCTTTTGGTATTCTTTTGTCTTTTTAAGGATCCATCTCACATCTGCAATAATGTCTCTCATTCCTCGCCCTTTTCTGAACCATGCTTGCACTTCAGGCAGTTCTCTTTCCAGATATGGTTGTAGTCTCTGCTAAATGATCTTGAGTAGAATCTTGCTGGCATGTGGGATCAGAGCGATTGTGCGATAATTTCCACAGACAGTCGGGTCACCTTTCTTCAGTATTAGTATAAACCAGAAGTACTCAAATCCAGTTCTGGAGGGCCGCAAATCAGTCAGGTTTTCGGGATATCCCTAATGAATATGCATGAGATATATTTGCATCTATCTCATGCATATTCATTAGGGATATCCCGAAAACCTGACTGGTTTGCGGCCCTCCAGGACTGGATTTGAGTACCTCTGGTATAAACACAGATCTTTTCCAGTCAGTTGGCCATGAATTTGTCTTCCAAATTTCCTGGCAGAACCTTGTAAGTATGGTAACAGCTTCATCCGATTGCTATAATACTTCAATGGGAATGCCATCAACGTCCGGTGCTTTGTTTTTTGATAAGGCTTTCAATGCTGCTTTGACTTCTTCTTTCATCACCAATGGTTCCTGATCATAAGGTATAGATTGAAATGACTGTTGGTCCACTTGATCTTTATGGTATAATGACTCTGTATATTCTTTCCACCTTTTCTTGATTTTCTCAGCATCATTCAACATGGATCCTTGAGTATTGTGATGACGAAGGCTGTTCAGGGGACATGGAGTGGCAAGAAAGTGAATCCTGTTCCTCTAAAAATAGTAGCAAACAGGGTTTCCCTAGCAACCACAAACCTCTGAGTCAGAGTGCAGCCAGTACCAAGCCCCGCCCACTTCAGCACGTCAGAGCTAGGTTGAGTCCTAACAGCTCCCACGTGGGCTGGGAGAAGGGTGTGGTCCCTAAGAAGGATCAGTTTAAAACTGCAGTGTTTGAGCAGTCAGGGAGAACAGGAGCAGCAGGAAGAAGAGCAGCTGGAACGAGAAGCACAAGAGCAGCTGGAACCAGGAGCAGAGACGAGCCGTGGGATCTGAGAGGAACAGATCAGAGGCAGACACAGCTAAAAGGGAAATTGCCAGGAGAGAGGCAATTGTATGAAGAGAGAAGGTAGCATGGCACAGAGCAGGAAGGATTGGAACAGCTGAGAGGCTCAGAGTCAAGGCAAGTGCGTGTTTCAAAGTCCCTGCATGAAAGAAAGCTGAAAGAGTCAGTTCCTAGTGGGGGAAGCAACTCAGCTAGCCAGCTAAGCTGCAAAGGTAGAGAAAATAGCTTTTCTGTGTTCCCTAGTCAAGGTCTCTCTGCTGAGATAGAGCAAAAGAAACTCTTGTTAGCAAAGCTGAATGAGTTGTTGCAGAAGCAGAGTAGTAAGCTCTATGACCCTGTTCCACCTGAAAATAGCTGCAATGAATCCATTGAAGAGATGGAGATAGAAAGCTGCATTGAACCGTATGAAAGTGAGTCTGAGGAAATGCAGTGCTCATATTGTAGAGCTAATGAGTTGGAGATGTGCTGAGCCTGAGCACATGTAAACGAATGAGTGTTTAAAGTAGAGCAAAGCTTGTTTGTAGGAAGCTGAAAGACACAGCAAGAAAAACTAACCAGAAGTTTTAAGCCAATGTGTTTTCCTCAATGCTCTGAAGAGAAGTAAAACTTACTGGGCGTTTTAGAAGCTGTATGCTTCCTTGTAAAGAAGATGTGAGAAAAACAGTCTTCATAAGAAAGTTAAGTTACCTTGGAAAAGTTAACAGCCTGAGCTTTGTAAGCCAGTTCCTAGTACCAAAGTTAACTACTGATTGACCAACTCTGTGAATACAACCTGTTGGACTTTATTCTTTGTTTTGGAGACGTATCCAATTTCTGTTCAGTGCTATTGAATTTGATGCGAGGGGGAAATCCCAAAAAATAAAAATATTCTCTGTTTTTCGCCTAACACCGTGTGGTCACACTATTTGCTCTAAAGAATAAGTAAACTACATTTCCCAACAGTCCTAGCTGGCAGCCATATTTATGGACATTATTCGAAGAGGGCAATAAGGCGACGCCCTCCTGTTTACTGGCTATCGGCCTGGGTGGGAGACGCGGCGACAGTATCTTGTAGCATTCCAATTCGAGGCTGGAATTTTTTCTTTAATTTTCATAGCTTTAAAAAAGCCAATCTTGTTCTTCTTCTAATAGCTTCTCATTCTATTTCCTTGCATTTGCCATTGTAGTACTTTTCCTTGTCTTGTCTTGCTGCACGTTGGAAATCTGTTGATTTCTGAGATTGGTCTTTCTTTCTCCTCTGGCTTTAGCTTCTCTGAATTTCTGGACAATTTTCAGAGTTTTTTCAGTCATCCATTTTGGCCATTTTTGCTTTTTCACCTTTTGTAGAGACTTCTCACTTTCTTCCAACACAACCTTCTTGATGTCATCCCATAACTCTTCTGGAACTCTGTCATTTGTATCTAAAGCAGAAAATCGATTTCTCGGGGGGTCTTTAAATTCCAGTGTTATATTCTCAAGGTCATGTTTTGCTAAATTCATGAATGGCTTGCTCTTTTTCAACTTTAGCTTGAGTTTGCATACTAGTAGTTGGTGATCTGTACCTCATTCAGCTCCAGGTTTTGTCTTTGTCAATGTTTTTGAGTTTTCCCATCATTGTCTTCCACAGATGTAGTCAATTTGATTTCTGTACAATCCATTGGGTAAAGTCTAGGCATACAGTTGGCGCTTGTGTTACTGGAAGAAGGTGTTTGAGATGAATAGATCATTAGTCTTGCAGAATTCTATCAATCTTTCTCCAATTTTTCTGTTGCCAAGTCCATATTTTCCAACCATTTTGCCTTCTTCTTTGTTGCCAACTTTTGTATTCCAGTCACCCATGACTATTACAATATCCTGTTTGCATGTTCTGTCAATTTAAGCTTGTACTTTTTCATAGAACTCATCAACATCTTCCTCTTTTTCAGCTGTTGTTGGGGCATATACCTGAATTATAGTTGTGTTGATGGGCTTTCCTCAGACAAATAGAAATTAAGCGTTCACTGACTACATTGTATTTCATTACAGCTCTTGCAAGTTTCTTCTTAACTATAAATGCAGCACCATTTCTTCTTTGTCTTTCATTTCCAGCATAGTAAATCATATGATCATCAGATGCAAAGTGCCCAAAGCCAGTCCATTTCAGTTCATTGACCCCCAACAGATCGAGTTGTACACGTTCCATTTCATTCTTGACAACCTTCAACTTTCCTTGGTTCATGCTTCGTATGTTCCATTTCCAAATATGTAAGATATCTTTGCAACTTCTGACTCTCTTTTCATGTGTAGCTTATATCAGCAGCAGATCCAACCACATCATAAATGCTGACTTTACTCTGAGAAATCTTCAGCTCATCCCCAATAGCCATTTGAGTGCCTTTGAAACTGGGGGATCTCATCTTCCAGAACTACGGTGCAATTTGTTTTGTGACTATCCATTGGGTTTTCAAGGCAAGACACAGAAGTAGATTTGCCAAGTCTTTTTTCCGCGCAGTTAATTCCAGTGTTGTTGCATTTTTCACAGAAATATAATCCGCCGCTTACAATACTGCCCCATTCTGCTGCTGATGCCCAGATGTGTGGTTTGTCTTAGTCTGGCATCTCAACTGAGACCTACCTATCTTGGGAGATCCTGAAAATAGCTAAGCTATTGCTAGCTTAGCTCTCAGCATCACTGATGCACACGTGCTCTCACAGCATGACAAGCTGCAAACCAAGTGAGGGCATGTCAGTGTAGTAGACATTTTTAACTGCAATTACTTGAGAATGATAGTAGGAATAAAGAGATTGGAAAGCTGCCAATGTGGTTGGCTGTGGGTTCTTTCATCTGGACCTCCCAGCCCTTCTTATCTGGTGTCTTGAGATGAGGGGGATGATTCAGGTGAATTACTCTGCTGTTGCTTATTGCAGTAGCTATACACACCTTACTGACACTTTTCTGTTGCATTAACCCTGTCAATGTGCTGATCCTATTCTATAGTTCTCAGTTTTAAGTTTGTGAGTTCTGAGGTATGACATGTTCCAATGGCTGTATTCAGAGTTAAATCATATTCTCCTAAGAGACTGCGGATGTGAACTCATTGACAATGCCAAGAACGGTTTTATCCTGAATAAGTTCATCTTTCTATTGGCTGTACTCACATGTTACTACTTTATCTCTCAAACATGTGACAAAAAGTTATCAATGAATTAACCTTCCTCTTGTTTGCAGCTACCACACACAAATCTTTCATATATTACATTTTAGTGGGTTTGAAATAGGCTTCTAATGCATCCATGATGACTTTGATATCCTTCCTCTGCTCCTCTGTGAGGCTCAAATTATATCTATACACACTGCTGCATTTAGCATCCATCACCCTTCTCAGTATAGTTGCCTATACTTCAGCTGGGTTCTCTTGAAAGCCTATTACTAGAAAATAGTCCTCAAATGCTGCTCTGAAATGATCCCAATTGCTACATAAATCACCTCTAACCTTCATGACTTCTGGGGTGGAATGCTGTTAGCAACTGCCATGATGCCGTAATGCTTTTGTGCTTCTGTGACAAGGGAGAGCTCATGCAATCTCAGGCTGATCACTATCACTGCAAACTTCAGCTGTGCACTCCTAGTTCTACAGCCCACCGCAGTTCAGAAACCCTCTGACATAGGCATGAAAACAGTGCAGGCTCAGAATCTTCTGACACCATGTTTTAGAGTTACAAATAAAGACACACTATATAGCCGGAACACAGGAACCATGATATATTGCATCAGAAGGTCAAAGGTAGCAAAAACAAGGAAATAGGAAAACAGAGATATAATAATCCATTAGATCACATCAGTATAAGTTAACATCTGTAACACTGTGCTCCATCCATGTTCCACTTAGACTCTGCCCCTGCGCATACCTGCAGTGAAAATATGTGTTATCAGATTTGCGTGCATGCTTACAGAATCACAACATGTTATTTATGCTTACACGTGTATATGACTAAAACAACTAGATTTAGGCACATTGGTCAAGCATAAATCTAGGTGCTCCTTTATAAAATTACCCCGTGATATTTTAGCTTGCACATTAAAAGGTTTTCGTGCAGGTTTTATGGTACAGACCCCTATCTGCTGAATGTGATTTGGTTTGTTAGAATTCCTTAAAATATGTGAAGTGGCATTTTAGAAAGGCCGTTTAGATGCCATCTGAGATGTCCAAGTCAAAATATCTGAAATTCCATGGGAGGGGCAGCAGAGAAGTCGGGCAGGTGAAAATGCATTGTAAAAGTTTTATGTAAACAAGTTCTGTTCCATGTAAACTGCCTTGAGAATCTGAAAGGTGGTATATAAAAAAAAATGGTAAATAAAATAAATAAATAAAAAAATAAAATCGACCTATCTCCGCCCCAAAAAGATAAATGTCTCTGCCAACAGACAAGGAAACAGGAACATGCAGCATCAATTCCCAGACACATGCAGGGAAATGGACAATTTAAAAAATGTGCACATGCAAGATATACACGTCTGTGAAACTGGCAACATAGATGTGTCCATGATGGTTTTTCAGAAAGCGCATACGTATCTGTTGCTATATACATGTCTCGACTGTCATTTTGCAAGCAGTGTGGCAGTTCAGAAAAAGGACTCTGTATTTGCCTACATATGCTTTTTTTTTGGGGGGGGGGCAAAGATTATAGGGGAATAAGAAGGCATTCCCGTCTTCTTTCTATTGTTGCTTGCTTGCTGTAACAAGCACTTCTCAACTACCTGTTCATGCCCAGGAGTAGATATAGACCTAGACATGTGGCACTGTTCTAAAATTGAACGTAGACATTGATCTTTTACAGACCCCCCCCCCCCAGGACGCACCTCTACCATGACTCTGTGTGACAGACATGATCATGCTGGAAACGTGTAAACTCGAGCCTTTCTAAAATGAGTTTTGGGGCGTGGATTTTATTGGCATATCTGAATGCACATTTTCAGATTTGCAAATCATGAATAAAGCTTCTAAAATGAATCCCTTAGTGTCTGCATACTCAATTTAATATGCATGAACCTACAAATTCATGTACATAAAGTCAATTTGCATATGTTGAAAGGTTCTAACAAGCGTTAACTTTTTCTTATTAAAATGAATGTGTGAAATGAACTGCAAAAAGTCTAAAAATTAAGGGAAAGGCCAAAAATCCCAAAATGAATTAATAGTTTTTTGCCTGTGCTCATCCCTACTGAGCACAGCATATAAACATAGTGACTGGTTGACTGCCCATGGTTGGGAATGACTGCCGATGGTTTAACAGTACATAGACTGAAAACTCTATGAGGAAAGGACCAGGTGAGTATAGATGTCACTGGAATAGTGACAGAAGCATACAATGACAAATACAATATCTGTCTTTGGAGAGATTTCTTATAAAGACTATGACTGATTTATATTTATCTTGTTCAGAAGCCAATGCAGAATGAATCTTACTAAAGGTGCTGGAACGAGGAAGGAGATCTTGCTTCATGAAAGATTAGCTTATTAGGAACTCCAGCATACGAGTATACTAGTTACCTGGAAATTAACTAGAACATCCTGTATTTCTCATTCAGGGCTGTTTACTCCGGAACTCTCTATAAAACCCTTGAAGTGGTTCACAACAATATATCGCTTAGAGAATTTTAATATAGACAGTATCAGGGTCATTCTGAACCATGAATAAGTCGTTTGCACGTACGCTGAGGATGTGCACATAGCGGGATGTCCAGACGATATTCCGAATGCGGGCCCACCTGCACGTACAAAAGCGTTGTGTGTGTATCTCTGGACGTGGGGGCGGGGAGGGGAGGGACGGGGACGTGGCTGGTGATAAGAACGTCTAGCCCGTATTCCGTTGACAGGCGTGTATGTCTACGTGAATATCCATGGACATCTACATTATACCTGCTAAAACGTAAAATAACAGACATAGAAGGAATAAAAGAAAGTAAAGAAGTGATATGAATTGAAGCAAGACATAGTGCCCTGAGCCCCACTGCAGCCCAGTGAGAGGTATGGCGGTGACACCACCTATGTGGCCACCATATCGGAGTGCCCAGGATGAATATGTATAGACCTCAATGCACATAGGAGGGACATGTACAAGGTGCAGGGGAAGGTACAGGCAGTGGCAGAGGAACAGGGGTATCGGGTACATATTTCCACAGTGCCCGAGGCAGAGGGAAACAGAGTCCAGCAGCTGCCTGATGAAATGTGTGATTCTTGCACGAAACACGGTACCACCCGCACAACCGACACCAGTGCTCAGCTATGCCCACCCCACACACCCAGGTGCCCCCAAAAGCAAAACACAGACAGCCCATACCCACACCCTACCACCCAAATCCCCACCTCATAACCCCCAACCCAGGCAACAGGCAGGCAAATGAACCCAGGCCTACCTCCGCCCCCCCATGTACCCTGACCAGCCCTCAACCCTTCCCCTCCCCGAGGTGACACCACCAGACCCCAGCAGTCTGTCAACGGGTGGTGTGGGCAATGGCATGCTCCCTGAGACCAGGCTGCTGCTGCTATCCCCACTGGTCTCCCCATGCGCCTCATCGAATGGTGGGAAGACAAGCAGGGGCCCCACATCCCAGGGCACAGGACCCAGGATGCCGGACTGCTCCATGCTGGTGGACCCTGACATAGATGCTGCCCGTGCAGTGGCCCATGTGGACATCCTGCTGGTGGATGGCAGGGCAGATCGATGAGGCATATGAGAACCAGCAGAGGGCACAGTAGCAGCAGCTGGAGTCAAAGGTGTGGACACAGAGGGCAGCACAGGTGCAACAATGGGGACTGACACAGCCTGTGACCCACCCAATTGGGAGACCAGCAGGTCAATGCATGTCCCAAGGTGACACATGGAGGCATTCAGGCGATTGGTCACTGCCAGCTGCTGTTCCTACAATGCCACAGTGCGCTTGAAGAGTTGTAACTTTTCATGCGCATGCTCTTCTTGGCCCTCCTGTTGGGTGAGTATGCGCTCCGCGCAATGCACCAGCTGTACATAGGTGATCATTGCCACCAGGCTAGAGTTGTGGCTCGGGTGATGGTACAAACTGGTCCTTGGTGTCCCCTGAACTACTGCCCTCTGGCTCCGCACCACTAGCCAGCTCTGCACCCCATCCACAGGAACTACAGACTGTGAGGCATCCCCCTCTGGTTGCACCATAGCCCTGTCCACCAACTGTGGCAGTGGAGGATTCTCTGGTGGTGAGGCATGCATGGGGTCAGCACAGGTTCCAGCATCCATTGTGGCACCTGCTGAGAGAAGCAAGGATGACCAACCTAATACAGATCCCTGCATGCATCAACCTTCCCCCACCCTCACACACATGGGCTGCAGCAGTGCACTAAGGCCCAGGAACACCACATCACAGAGGTGGAGGTGGAGGGGCAGCAGGGAGAGTGCAACACAGTCCAGGGAGGTGCCACCACCACAGAGCCATCTGGTGAGACGCAGAGGAAGATGTGACAGTGCAACACGCCCATGTGTGCCACACCCCACACCAGTGGGGCCATGTGTAAGAGGGGCACTGGGTGGTTCACTGGGTCTCCACACCATGGATGAAGGCCCGGGGCAGGGGACATGCAGCAAGTGCATGGCAGCACAGACACATACCTTAGGCTGGTGGGCACCATGAGGTGTCCACATCCTTGACGCTCTCCAATGTGGGACAGTTTTTGGGAAGATGGGGGGGGGGGGGGAGGAAAGAAGAGAGAACAGGGAAAAGGTGTTTGAAAAGAGCAATTACCTGCCTGCTATATTCTTGTTAATTCTGCTGTGAAAATGACTGACAATCATACAGTTTCTTATTAGTTCTGAGGTGAGGAAAACTCTTGCCTAAAGCTAAGTAAAAGGTGTTGATGTGGGAAACTGCTGCACATACCTCAGATTTCAATGTTTAGGTAAGTCTGTGAGATGTGTTCAGGACTTAGGAGCATAGGATTGCAAAATATCTGGCTGTTTCAGGACTCTACATATTTTTACTTTAATATCATGAAGCTAGAAGGATGGCTAACATGTGTGGACACAGTTTAAAACCTTTGCAGTTCTCTAATCCTCCCCCTGTGTGAGTGAGCAGCCCTGCCTGCTTCCAGTGTAACTAGCAGCAGAGACTGTGGGTAGGATCCAGCCAATGGGAAGGTTGTGGGGGCGGAGCACTGGAATGCTGCTCTAGTCACAGACTGTGGGTAGGATCCAGCCAATGGGAAGGTTGTGGGGGCGGAACACTGGAATGCTGCTCTAGTCACAGCAAAGGAGGAGGGGAGCCGGGGGGGGGGGGAAGAATTCCTATGCTATACAATTGAAGCTTCTGTATGTGATCAGGAGAGTGGCAGAAAAGAAATTAGCTCCACTTTTGCCCCCCCCCCCCCAAATGCCCCAGATACTTTT
Source organism: Ichthyophis bannanicus (assembly GCA_033557465.1). NCBI lineage: Eukaryota > Metazoa > Chordata > Amphibia > Gymnophiona > Ichthyophiidae > Ichthyophis > Ichthyophis bannanicus. Next base: position 255,786,465 of record CM066044.1, read on the forward strand.
ATATAGGAGAAGCAATTCAACAGCTGCAGCATACATACACCTCCTATCTGATATCCTCCCCTGATCAGAGACACACAGAAAGCCAACAAAGTATAGATACACACAATATACAAATACACTCATGCACGTACACACAGGCAGACATGCACAAGCATGTGCAGAAGTATTGGTAAGAATGCCATGAGCCATGCTGTTCATGCTTTCCCCACTTGTCAGTCCTACTCCTCCACACTGGTAATGTCATAACAGGTTGCCTATGTGAAAATCCAAAAAAGTGCTTATTTTATTAAGGCATGCAAATAAAACCCAATAGTGAGGATACAAATACATTAATCAGAACAAAATCTCACCCGTCTTCTTTGTTTATTTCATTATTTTAACATCCATTTCAATCTACTCCATCTATAATTTCATATAGGAACTCATATATCCCTTAGTTTTTAAGAAAAGACCTTCATCAGAGGGATTTATCTGAATCACAAATTCCCGATCGATTACTCTTCTAATCTAATTAGGGTCCTTAGTTCATTCTTCCTCGTATTCACTTCTTAAAAATCATTCATAAGAGCAATACACAACTCTTCCATAATTCACTTACCTTTGTTGTGAATTTTAACTGGAACCACAGCCTCCTGACATGAATTCATGTTTCAAATAAATATTTCTGTGTCAGGGGAAGATCAGCACTTGGACATCACTGTACACATACTCTTACAGTCTTCATTCCTGAAAGAATAATATCAAAATGGCGTCAGCATCTTTTCAATATTTCACATCATCCAATCAAATCCTTAAACAACTTAGCATCAGTGGTGTAAATTCCACTGGAGCCACCCCTATAGTGCAGAAGAGTCCAGAGAAAGATGGAGCCCATTTATAACTGATCATATATCTTCTGAGGTAGATTCCCTCTGCCCTAGGGGCAATTTCCAATATTTTGCTTGGGGGGTCCTCAATTTGAATTTCTACCATTGCTACTCCTTCACTTTCTAACAACTATGAGGGGTGTCCGATATTAAAGGTACAGGCCAAAATTACACTAACATTTGTATTTAAAGAAATTATTCTTTACATTCCACCAAAAACTACATACTTTTGTTTACTTCTCCACATAATCGCCGTAAACATTGAGACATTTATCCCAGCGTGACACTAGTTTGAACATCCCTTCACAGTACAGTTGCGTGTCAAGTTGCTTGAAGTAGTCCATAATGGTGTCTTGCAATTCCTCCTGATCTTGCGGAAGTTGAGATCGCATATGATTTCATGAACAGAACTCTTAGGTATGCCAGTCATTTCAGCAATTTCACAAACTTTAATGTGATGATCCTCCCTAATCAGATGTTCGACAATTGCGCAGTTGTCATCCATGTGAGAGGTCCTTGGTCTGCCTCTTTTCTTTTCCGGATCATCATTCAACTCCTTTTGGCCATCTTTAAACTTGTTACACCAGACGCTGACTTCTTTTAGGCTTAAAACGTTCGGGCCATACACGCCCTCTAATCTGCGATGAATTTCACTCTGCTTAACTCCTTCAGCTTGCAAAAATCTGATAACTCCACGCACCTCAAACTTCGAATACTCTGCGATTACACACGCCATGTTTGCTTCCCGAAAACTACTCGTAATTTGAGTGTTTAAAGAAACAACGCTACAGACTCTCCTACTACGAGTACAAGTAGTCCTGCATATGACGGCACTATTGCGCATGCGGAGCCGGTATGATTGCACCTGTACCTTTAATATCGGACACCCCTCGTATATTCAAATGCAACCTTTTCACAACAATTCCCTTTCAGTCTCTGCATTAAGATCTCTGGGGAGTACTGACTGAAGTTGATAAATCCATTTGTTGCTCTTTGTAGTTTAAGTACCATTCCTGATCACCTCCATGCTAATTCATCTGAACTGCTACTACTATTGCTACTCAGGGTTGGCCCAACCACTAGGCAAACTAGGTAGTCACCTAGGGTGACAGCTTCTAGGGAGTATGGGGGTGACAAAGAACAGGGCATTCGGAGCTAAATAATAGATTCTGACAGCCAAAGGGCTGTTCGTCTTTAGGTTTGTCTAGGGCATCAACACCTTGATGCTACTCTTGGGCCAAGAAAGTCCCTGCTCCACGTACCTTACAATCTGTTCCAGGCAGACAAACAGAAGATTGGGATAATTCTTAAAGGAAATGATTAAGAAACACGTGGGTGTTGAACAGAAGAATAAACAGAAGCAGCCTCGAAAAAGTGGGGTTTAAGTTTGAATTTGAATAGGAAGGCGCCATCGCTATCCGCCTGCCACCCACCACTTTGAAAAAGAAAGCAGCTGCAGGAACATTTCTCTGTTCCCGCGGCTCTGCTCTCTTTTAAACTGCTGGGTTTCGGAGTTTCTAATAGCAAGAAACAGGAAATGCTTATTCTTGCTTTTAGAAACTCCATGACCAGCAGTTTAAAAGAGAGCAGAGCTGCATGAAGAACAGAGAAATGTTCCTGTGGCTGCTTTCTTTTTCAAAGGATGAATTGAAGCAGACATGGGGGAGCTGAAAGGGAGCAGATACAGGAGACACGGGGAGGGGGGCTGAAAGGGAGCAGACATAGGGCGGGGGAACCGAAAGGGAGCAGACACGGGGGTGGAGCTGGAAGGGAGCAGATATGGGGGGGGGGGTTACAAGAGAGCAGGCATGGGTGGGGGAGCTGGAAGGGAGCAGACATGGGGGGGGGGAAGATGAAAGGCAGCAAACACAAAGGGGGAGTTGAAAGGGAGAAGACATGGGGGAGCTACACATGGGGGGAGCTGGAAGGGAGCAGACACAGGGGGGAGCGGGAATGGAGCAGACATGGGGGAGCTACACGGGGGGAGCTGGAAGGGAGCAGACGCAGGGGGAGCTGGAAGGGAGCAGACACTTGGGGATGGGGCTGGAAGGTGGCTGGGTAATAGGAGGGGGGTTGGAAGAGAACTGACAGGAGGGAAGGTGAGGACTAGAAGGGAGCTCACATGGGAGGTTGGAAGGGAGCGGAAAAGAGGGGAAGGAGGAGGCTGGAGGGAAGGTGGGGGCTTGAAGGGAGCTGACACCCAAGGATGGCACTGGAAGGCAGATGGACAGAGGAGAGGGTGAATAGAAGGGAACTGACACAGGAGGGGGCACTGGGACTGGAAGTTCGCTGATACCCAGGATGGTATTTGGACTAGAAGGGGCTGGATGATGGAGAAGGAGGGGGACTAAAAGGGAACAGACACCAGTGGTGGTGCTGGAAATGCAAGGGGGTTAACACAGGAAGGTTCTGAGAGGGGAGGCTTAAAGGGGACTGATACTGGGGAGGGTTACTGGGACTGGAAAAAGGCTGAAGGAAAAAAATGAAGAAAGCAGAAGGAGAGACAAGAAATGGCAGATGGACTGTAGACCATAGAAAAAGAGCTAAGAGAAGACAGAGGAAAACAGAAACCTCAGATCGGGACCAGCATGGTCAAAAATCATCAGACAACAAAAGGTAGAAAAAAATAATTTTATTTTCAATTCAGTGATTGGACTTTGTGCTATCTTTATATTTCAAACAGTATGGGGAACTGCCTCTTTTATCTGGTGTGGCACCACATGCAGAGTCTGGCTTCTTGGGGTTTCATTTCAATTTTTTGTCTACATATTTTTATTTTTACTTTAGGTTGTGGTCACTTATTCTGTACTTGGTGAGGGTCTGTGTTCTGAGTGTGTAACCAACGCCAGGTGCTCTGTTAACATGGAATTTGTATGTAGGGATCTGTACTGTAGTAATTTGACTTGTATAGCTTTTCAAATAGGTGTATGGAGGTTTTGGGGCCCATTGCAGTATTTGTAGTGCTGCTTTTTTCTGGTTAGGCCCCTTATTGTATGAGTTTTGGAAGTGTATGCTGGTATGGTATAATTGATTTGACTTTGTAGATTTTCAGTGACTTTTGCAGTGTTTTATATTCATTCACAATATACCTGGCACTGGAAAATGTTTATGTTGTTGTTAGTGAGATGACCAGAATCAGATTTTATTTTATTTTTTTTGGACTATCACAGCCTGTTTGTATGATGCTAAGTATTTATTGCTAAGTATTTTTATTTTGCTTATGCATTTGCTCTTTTGTTGCAATTTTCTTACAACACTGGATTTGATGGAGAAATAGTAATGTCGCTTGAAAAGAGTTCACAAAGTGGTTTAGGGAAAAAGGGGGGGTAGGGTGCAGCCAACATTAATAATAATGAGGGAGGGGCATCAATTTATGGGTTGCAGGGGGGGGGCGCTAGAAACCCTAGCAACGGCCCTGCCTCAGATGTATCCCATCTGGCCTCATTGCTCTGTTTACCTTTAGTTTAGCTACTCCTCGCAAATGCAGTGTTCTGGAAATCATTCAAAATCCACATCCCTTATGTTCCTATTTTAGTGTTTTTGAGGACCTGTTCCTGACCCTTCATCTGTAAGTACAGAACAGAAATATTTGTTAAGCAATTCCTCTTTATCCTAATCAGCTACTACATATTCCTCCCCTTCACCCTTCACTCTGACAATACCACTTTTACACTTCCTCCTCTCCCCAACATATTTGAAAAAATGTTTTGTCTGCCATTTTACTGCGTTGGCAATGACCCCAGTTCCATAAGACAGATAGCGGGGCAGTACGTCCCACTGGAACGTGCTACTCCACTATCCGCCTTGCCGGTATTCCACCTATGTCCCATGCTGCACGCACAGAGCTACTGTGTGCTGCGGGGGATGGAGGCGTGATGGGGGTAGAGAGTGGGAGGAATATGGATGGGGTCAATCTCCAGACATACAGGGCCGATTCCAGAATGGCCCTGTACGTCCTGGGATCACTGGGGGGATGCCCTGTGTATTCCATCTCTGAAGTGGAATAAGAGTGGGGTGCCCCCCCCGGAACCCTTCCCGCCGCCGCCCGATCTGGGCACGAGTGGTCCCCGTCAGGGTCAGGTGGTGGGGACTTGGGGGTCTGGAGCTGTGGGCAGATGAAGTCTCAGGGAAGATGTCCCTGCAGCTGCAGGAGGTGCACACCAGGCAGTCCTCGGGCCCAATTCTGACAGCCGAGGGAACGTTTTGCTGCCGCGTTTCAGAATCGGATCCAAACAGGCCGGTCCTGCATGGGGCCATCCAGATGTCCCAGACATGCCCCTTCCAGAATCGGGCTCCACGTCTTCTTCCATTTATATCTTTGCTTGCCTGACTATTTTCCTAGCTTCTCTAAGTTTTTCCAAATATTGATGCTTGTCTTCCTTTTTCTGTGATCTCTTGTATTTTATGAAGGCCACCCTCTTTTTCCTCACCTTTTCAACTATTTCTTTGGAGAACCATAGTGGCCTCCTTCTTCTTTTTACATTTACTTGTCTTCCAAATAAAAAGGTTTGTTGCCCTTAAAATATTCCTGTTCAGTTTTGCCCTCTGCTTTTCTACATTTCACATGTTCCCATCCTGCTAATGACTCAACACATGTACACATATATTCCTTAAGATATGCATATTTCTATGGGAGAAGTTCTACTCAAATTGCACCCTGGAGAATGCCTACATGCTCTTCTTGGCTTGTGTAGGCATACTTGTATGCACGCATTCTCCTGCACAGCTCTATAATGGTCATTTTTCATGTGTAAACCATGCTTTGTGTGTGGAATATGTTTTATAAAATGAGAGAAATATCTATAGTTCATTTATCAGGCGACTGGAATATTTGAAAGTTGCTCACCCTCCTGGCGTGCCAAAGTGCATGCTGGTGATTCTTGAGTTGATGTGACTATCAGGACATATTGTTTTGCTCTGACTGCAGCTGCTGTTTTCTGCAGTTTAGAAACTGCTGCTGTAAGTGACTGCTTCACCTGCCTAATAGATTTTAGAAAGAAAGATGTAGAAGGGGTCTGAAGAGGTCACCCTGGATTTGGAAGGGACCCCAATAGGTCTTCTAGAGCAGTCAAAAGACAGAACAAAGGAGCCTGAAAAGATCATCCAGAATCTTAGATAGGGCTGAAAGGGACCTTAGGAAATCATCTGGTCTACCGCCTGCCCCCTGCCATACCTACTGTATTTAAACCATCCCAGACAGATGTGTTTCTTGCCGGCTCCTAAAATTCTCTGATAACAGAGATTTCCCTACTTTCCTTTCTACCCTCAGGTACTTTTGGGCTTTATTTGTTAAGTTTCCATTCTCAGATAAAACCTGCTATATCTATCCTATTCTTATACTGATATATAGTAACATAGTATATGACCGCAGATAAAGAACAATATGGTCCATCTAGTCTGCCCAGCAAGATGGCAAGAGCTAGGTGCACTTGCCGCTCCATGCAGGTCATCCCTCCCCATGCCTTTGTTTAGGGATGTACCCACCACTCCTTGTAGGGCACCCCTTTTTGTTGAGATATAAGAGATAGTTATGCTTATTTTGATTTTATCCTGTTGCTATAAAGGGATCCACTGTGTCTGTCCCATTCCATTTTGAATTCTGTCATTGTATTTGTCCCCACCACTTCCATCGAGAGGGCATTCCAAGCATCAACCACCCTTTCAGTGAAAAAGTATTTCCTGACATGGCCTTTCAATTTACCCCCTTGCAACTTCATGTTATGCCCTCTAGTTTTACAGCTTCCCCATCTTTGAAAGAGGTTTTTTCTTCATCAATACACTGAAATATTTGATGGGAGTGGAGGAGTGGCCTAGTGGTTGGGGCAAGGTACTTCAGGCCAGAAGGTCGAGGGTTCAAATTCCACGAGAGGACAGCAACCTTGGGCTGGAAGGACTGGGGTTTCTAGTCCCACAGGTGCTCCTTGTGGTCTTGGGCAAGCCACTTAACCCTCCATAGCCCATGTTCCCTGTAAAATAGTTATCTCCAAGTTATAATGCCCTGTTCAATGTAATTTCAGCTTGTTCAATGTAAACCGCACTGATGCAGAATAGCGTGGTATATAAGAGAATAAAATAAATAAATAATAATAAATTCTCAAGATCAAGGAACATAGGGGCATGTTTACTAAACATTCCTAACGTGCGGGGCCGCGCTAGTGAGCGTGTGCCATATAAGGAGTGGGCGGTTCAGGCAGAAAATAGAAAATAAACGGTAGTAAGCACCCGGACGTGTGTGCGTCGCGCTAATGTGCGGGGGTCGACATTACCGCGTGGAAAGGCAAAGTGGCGCGCTGCTGAGTATACCAAACAACAGAGCCGTGGTACAACGGTGAAGACACTGACCAATGGTGCAGGGGCCATGGGTTCAATCCCCCAGTGTGCGCAACGACAAAGGTCAGCTGAGGCAGTAACTGTAATGATTAACATTGTTTTAGGAGGCAAATTAATTTGGAACGGCATAAGGCGGCGCACAGTTATTTTGGGCGGCAGAAGGCGGCGCACAGTGCTTTTTGGGCGGCATAAGGCGGCGCACAGTTATATCTGGGCAGCAGAAGGCGGCGCACTGGTCCCCTTGGGCGGCAGAAGGCGGCGCGCTGATAGGCACAAGGCGGCGCGCTGATGCACAAGCACAGGAACAGAGCCACAGCACAATGGTGAAAACACTGACCAATGGTGCAGGGATCAGGGGTTCAACTCCTCACAATGCCCAGTGAAAAATGCCTGCTGAGGCAGTATGTATTATGTTGAGGAGTGCTGTAGGAGGCTGTATAATTATATTTTGTTATCACTACTCGCAAACGCACTCTCCCAGCATGTTACCATACGGCAGCCCATAAGGCACATGTTACAGTGCACTGTTCGCCAAGGCACCCTTGAATGACCCCTATAGGGCAGCATGTATGTTGCGACACAGGATAATGTATAGTGCACCCTATAGGGATGGCAACCATAAGGTGGCCTACAGGGCGCCCTATGAAGCACCCTCAGAGGCACCGAATGGGTATAGTAAGCTGAGGGTGGTCTTGCCGGCATAGACATATGTACAGTAAATAAAAATAAAGCTGTGGACAGCCCTACCAAAGGGCCCCACTGTGGGTGTGAACCCATGACCTCTGGCTGCACAGGCAGTGATGTAACCATTGCGCTACAGCTCCATAGCTGTAAGCAGGCCCCTGGCTGGCTGCAGATAGCCTACACGTCACCACACAGACAGTCTGCTGGTGTCAACAGGATAGGGTTAGGCCACCCGTACCCATGATGCACTGCACATGCAAATTAGCTGTCCGCAGATGGACACAAGATGGGGAATGCACCCCCACAGCACCTCGGCCCTGTTGGGGGAAGTGACCGGGTGCACCCACACAGCACCTTGGCCTAGTAGGGGGCACTGACCAGGTGTTTTACTGGCACAGAGTAGCCACACACCGTTACATCGTGCGGGTACTGTGCTCACCCTGAGTGTGCAATGAGGTGGCCAGGACCAGGTCAACAACACCTGCCATGGCTGATGGAGGCCAAGCGGGCGTTCCAAAGCAGTGTTAATGTGTAAGATAGCTAGTTTCTGCACAAACACCATGGATATCCCTGTCTGCCACCATCAGGCACCCCCCCCCCCCCCCAGTGGCAAACATGGTCTCCATCAAGGGATCCACACTCTACCTCCCTGCAAAGGTGGCGGTAGAGGGCAACATCAACCCCAGTCCTGCTGAGGAACACCACCACCACCCCCCACCCCCCAGGCAGGCAGCTCCATACACAGCCATAACACAATAGCAGACAGACATAAGCCCAGGGTATGGTAAGCTGCACTCCACCACCAGTTATTCCCCTGCAGCAAGCCAACAGCCACTGCACCCTGCAAGCCATTATAGCAAGACATTTACCAGCTACAAACAGTCTGCTGGTTAGTCCATAGTGCATGTTCCCAATGGAGATGCATGCACCCAGAACTGGGCTGTCTGCATACACAGCAGGCAGATAGATCAGTGACTGGGCCCCAAAGAAAACCCATATCTATCACATGAGAGAACTACTATACAGCACTATGGGGGGGCCTAGCCATGCTGTGGTCACTGCACAGTCAGGGTGAGCGTGATCCCCCAGAAGGACATGCTTTGGCCACCCTGTCTGTGTAGGTGGTGGCCGGACACTACAATATCCCAGCCAATGTCCCTGCCAGGGCCCTATGCCCAGTGCAGATGCATCCTGGCCACGTCACCCTGCCCTGGCTATACCCATGGTACCTTGCACCTCATTATGCACATTGACTGGCCAATACTGGCAACAGTGCTGGCAGTGCGGGCTGTTGAAGGGGCTTGCAGCCAACACCCACTGTATAGACAGACACACACTTCCACACCTCTGCCATCATGGTGCTACGATTGAGGGGGTAAGTAGCCTTGCCCACCAAACCGGTCCTGAGCACGGCAAGGCATGGATATGGTACGCATTACAGCTGGTGGTCACTCCCCAGGGTGGTAAGCACCGTCAGAGGCCAGGCCTGGAGCATGCCCCGCAAACACCTAACAGATTGTGTGGATGGGGTCAACTAGCAGTATGTACGTAACGTATGGATAACTGCCTGCCTGTGCTCCTAGCAAACGTCTCCGAGCTGTGTACCATATACCTCAGGTGTAGGGTGACATTGGTAAGTTATGCAAGTGCTCGTTGTGGGTGCTGCATGCACGGTCCAATGTTCTGCCTTTCCAGGAGACATTGGCCAATGGGGCCTGTGGGTGTGGGTGTGTCTGCCCTTGATGGCTGCTGCTTTACGGCACAGATTCCCAACTCCAGTCCAGGTTTGCATCACACTGTTCGGGTTTTCCTGCTATCCCTCATGAATATGCATGGGCTACATCTACATGCCATGGGGGTGGTGCATAGATATACAGCACAGGCATTTGTATGAGTGTCAGCATGGAACCTGACTGGTGTGTGGCCCACCAGGACTGCATTTGGGTGATTCTGCTCTAGGTACTGCCCCTGTTCATGGTGTCTGTGCTCAGTGGGGTAAAAGATAGATGTCTTACCATTGCATATGTCCCCGCCATGAAAGGGGTGTCCTTACTATCAGTGTTTAGCTGTGGGAAAAATATGTGGGCAGGATTGGCAGTAGCCCCAGCTGGGCTTTGAACCTGTGACCTTCTGTTCTTGTATGCACTGTCTGTGTGCACTGCACCACTGTGTAGCCACAGATTGGTTGGATTCCCTGGACTGTCCATGACTGTGGATCCGGCAGGACCTGTCTGTTGCAGTGGACTGTGCCAGCCTGCACATGGCTAGGCCTCTGTCTTCTGTGGTTAGCAGCCACTGCCCCCTGCACCACATGTACATGTCCGCCAACATGCTGGCATGAACGTCTCTCAGAAAAAGCAGTTGACCTGATTGCAATGTGGCAGTATGGGACTGCATTTGGGGGACTTGGCTGTAGGTAATGCCCATTGTTGTGGGGTGTGTGCGGTGTTGGGTAAAATATGGGTGTTTTCCCCATGCATACAGGGGTGTCTGCGCTATCTTTATTTAGTGGTGGGTAAAATATAGGGACTGGGCTGGCAGGTGCCCCAGCTGGGTTTTGCACCTCTGCCCTCTGGTCCTAGAGGTAATAACTCTGTCCGCTGTACCACACTTTGGCCACAGAGACAGTGCAGCCCCTGGAGGCAGTAAGCCTGGCAGGATGGAGTCACAAACCCTGCTCTACGCAATTCTACTGTGGGCATATGCACCCTGTCTGGTGACAAACGTGCACATAAACCCCGGAAATGACCACGGGAACTGTGGGACAAAATATCACCACGCTGGGCAACAGTGATATTAATGGGCAACCATAGCGAACACTCCCAGGAAAGCTCCATAACGTGGAAATGGTTTTTGGATGAGTCTCCTCTCAGTAGACCCTTCCAAACTTCATTTCTTTTTTCTGGACCTTTGCTGGGTGTGATTTCTGTATTTGCCCATCACTATAACTGTTCCCCAGCTGACTTACTATTTGTAATAGTTCTGTTGTGGTCATGTTCTATTTTTATGTTCACTTTTGTGCTGTGCACATGTATCACACTGCTCACGTTTTGCTGGTTTCCCCGGTTTTCCTGTACATTGCTGACGGAAATGGTTTCTCTTCCCTTTAAATGCTTTCTACCGCGGAGTGCAGCTTACCATACCCTGGTAGTTTCACTCGCGGTAGTTTTTACATGCAAATTCGGGCCCGCTACTGTGCGGGGAGCCTCTCCCCTCCCACTCTCCACCCATTGACCCCGTCCTCCGCCCCTCCGGAGCCTTCCTCCGCCCTCCTTTCGCCATTCCACGCCTCTATCGCACATTTGCGGGCCCGCACTTGTACGGGGCCCGTTAGTGAGCCGCGTACCTGTGCGGGGTTGACACGCACGTGTGCGGGGCGTTTAAACGCGTTTATTCGCGTTTCAGTGCCGCGTTTCCGTGCGCTATTTTGCGGCGCGCACATTTGCGGCTTTTAGTAAACATCCCCCATAGTCTTATAATGGGTCTGCATCTTAACGTTAAGAAGATAAAGATCCTGACAACTGGCAAAATCAATAAGTTCATCATTGATGGAGAAAAAATTTAAATGGTTGACAACTTTAACTTACTTGGATCAAGAATCAAAGAAAGGACTAGCAGTCAAGAAATCAGATGACTTATTGCTCTTGGTAGAATAGCTATGAAGGACCTAGACAAGATTCTCAGGAGCAGAGATGTCTCTCTCCATACAACGAATCAACTTGTCCAGGCCATGGTATTTTCAATAATGTCATATAGATGCAAAAGTTGGACAATTGAAAAAATAGACAGGAAGAAAACTGATGCCTTTGAATTATGGTGCTGGCAACGAATACTGTATATATCATGGACTGCCTGAAGAACAAACCAGTCAGCACTAGAGAAGATCAAACCTAAGCTTTCCTTTGAAGCTCAGATGATAAGACTTCGACTTTCATACTTTGGACACATCATGCAAAGAGAGAGATCATTAGTGAAAGACATATTGCTTGGCAAGGTAGAAGGTCACTATAAAACAGAAAGTCCAGCAATGAGATGGATCGATACAATAACAGCAGCTATGGATACCACTCTATCAATAATGAGTTGCTTAGCTGAAGACCAAACAAAGTTTAGGTCAACTATCCAGAGGATCGCCAGGAATCGAAACAGACTCGACGACACTTAACAACAACAATACTGCTTCATACCCCCACAAGGGGATACAAAGTGTTTGTATCTGTACCTTTGACAAAAAATCATTCCTGGAAGAAATTACATCCCACCTCCAATCCAGCACTCTTAACGTTGAAACCATGATAACAAGCTGGAATCAAACACAAAACAACGCAGCAACCACGCCCCAACTAGATCCTCACCAAAACACAAACCAAATGCCACATGGTACTCCAGAGATCTCAGAAACTTAAAACAAGCACTACAAAGAATAGAAAGAAAATGGAGAGCATCCAAGCAACCTGAACTCAGAATAAAATTAATGCAAACTCTGGAACTATACCATAACAAAGTGAATGACACAAAAAAGACCATCATACAAAAATCCTAAATGGTGCCTTAAATCGGCCAAGAGAACCTTTCAGCATAGTAAAATCCCTAACCACCCCACCATCAGGAAACTACAGAAGACTCTCTCCACCCACAAGTCTTGACAGACTTCTTTCAACACAAAATGGGACCATCAAACAACACCCCCTCCCACTATGTCTGACATCAACCCCCCCATAACTCAATGGACAATCTTCGACTCCATCTCCAAAAGAAACATTGAAGACACAATCAGCAACCTTAATACAACAACTTCACCACTAGATCCATGCCCTGTCAGCTAGATCAAGATACTGTCCCCCTTCATCTTCAGACTTACACAGACCTCACTAGAACAGGGTATCCTCCCAATCTCTTTGAAAACAGCTTCCTTCCGACCTATACTAAAAAGCTCTACAGCTGACAAAAAAGACCCTGCCTCATACAGATCCATCTGTAGCTTACCCTTTATCTCCAAAATCATTGAAAAAGTTTTACTCCAGCAACTTCAAGCCCATGTAGACAAACATACCCCACTAGATTAACATCAGCACTGATTCCGACCACACCATGGGGTTGAAACTCTAGTCACATCCCTCATTAACACAATAGTAAGAGGCATTGACAAGATCAACCACGCATTTATTCTAATCTTACTAGACATCACCGCAGCCTTCGACTCAATTCCTCACAACCTCCTACTTAGCAGACTTGAATCCAAAGGAGTTGGAAGTACCCTCAAATGGATTCATTCATACCTCTCAGATCGGCAATAACATGTACGCGTGGGATCAAACACATACAAACAACATAAGGGAGTCCCACAAGGTTCTGCACTATTATCACTCCTGCTCAACATTTTCATCCAACCCATATGCACCATCTTTCACAAGCACAACATTCAATACAGAATTTCTGCAGATGACATGATGATGTTCACATCCTACAAAATTCATAACCCTAACTTTCATGCTTCCAAGAAATATCACAATGGTTGCTCAATCACAGACTACAGATCAACCACAAGAAAACAGATGTCCTACATATTTTCAGAAACAGATCACTCTCACCCCTCCAAAACCATCAACATTCATAACGCTGAACTAACAACCATACAAGAAGTAAAATACCTGGGCGTAATTTTTGATCAACAGTTCACCTTTACCCCCCACATCAACAAAACAGCACAATCAAAATACCACAAAATAAGGACACCACACAACCTACAACCTATTCTAGTAGATTCTGATTTCCCCTCTGTACTCCAAGCACTCATATTCCCCATACTGGACTTCTGCAACAATATATATCAAGGACTCCCTAAACACGCCCTCCACAAGCTGCAACTAGCACAAAACACTTCAGCATGTAACCTTACCAATACAAAAAAGAGTGACCACATCACACCTATTTTGCATAACTTCACTGGCTGCCTGTACATACCAGAGTCAAATATAAGTCATCAATGATCATCTTCAAGGCGTTACATGGACCATCCTCAACATATCTATAATTTCTCATCTGCACACTGATCCCAAACAGAACGAGACGGAAATGTAAAACCAAACTCCTCGACTTCCCAGCAGAAATAATCCGCATAAACAAGAACACCCATATCAGAGCCTTCTCCACTTATGCACCTGACTTGAACTTCCCAGCAACCTACGAGAAACTCAAGAACTAAGGAACTTAAGACGCTCCTATTTAAGGAACATTTTACACCTGAGCATTATCCCCCGGAGCATCAATCTCCCTCAACAACTCAGTGAACACTCATGCATGTCCAACTATATAATTCTTCCACCACTCCCGTCCCCCATTTCTCCTTCTTGTGCATAGTCTGCTGTCTTTAAAGTTCAACTGTTATTTATCTAAATGTTTGATTTAAACCTGTTTGAGTGCTTGTTGCTTGTCAACCGCCTTGATTACCAGATAAGGTGGTATAAAAAAACCAGTTAATAAATAAATAAATAAAGTCTGTCAGGAAGCCTCAGAAGAAAAAGCATAAGCTCAGAGTGTTATCAGATAAGGCATTAAAACCTCAGGCCTTATCTTCCACTTTCTAAGTGTGAAGCTTCACGTAGACAGATATGAAGTGTCATAAGGTTCATCAAGCCCAATATCCTGTTTCCAATAGTGGCCAATCCAGGTCACAAGTAACTGTCAGATTCCCAAAAAGCTACACAGATTCCAAAATGCTTATCCAAGGGTAAGCAGTAGATTTCCCGGGTCCTCTTTGATAATGGTTTATGGACTTTTCCTCCAGGAACTTGTCCAAAACATTTTTAAAACCAGCTACACTAGCAGCTTTTACTACATCCTCCAGTAACAAATTTCAGAGAATAATTTTGAGTCATTTGAAAAAAGATTTTCTCTTATTACTCCTAAATGGGCTACATTGTAACTTCATTGCGTGTCCCCTAGTCTTTCTACTTTTTGAAGGAGTAAACAACCGATCTATGGTTACCTGTTTCACTCAATTTATAGATCTCTATCTTATCTCCCCTCAGCCGTCTCTTTTCCAAGTTGAAGAGGGCTAACCTTTCAAGCCTCTCCTCACAGGGGAATTCTTCCATCTCCTTTACCATTTTGGTGATTCTTTTCTGCACCTTTTCTAATCCTGCTACTGTGTATCCTTCAGATACGGCAACCAGAATTGCAGACAATATTCAAGGTGTGGTCACACCATGGAATGATACAGAGGCATTATAATATCCTTTGTTTTATTTTCCATTTCTTTCCTTATGATACCTAGCATTCTATTTGCTTTCTTGGCTGCTGCTGCACACTGGGTGGAGGGTTTTAACATGTTATCCATGATGACACCTAAATCTTTTTCCTGCATGGTGGTTCCTAATGTGGAACCTTGCATTGTGTAACAATAGTTTGGGTTGTTTTCCCCTAAGTGCATAACTTTGCATTTGTCCACATTAAATTTCATGCCATTTGGACATCCAGTCTTCCAAAATCCTTTTGCAATTTTTGATAATCCTTTTGTGTTTTAACATCTTTGAATAATTTTGAGTGATTTGCAAATTTGATCACCTCACTCATTATTCCTATTTCCAGGTCATGTATGAATATGTTAAAAATCGCGGACCCAGCACAGATCCCTGGGGTACTCTACTATTCACCTTTCTCCATTTGGAAAATTGGTCATTTAGCCCTACTCTCTGCTTTCTATCTTTTAACCAGTTCCTGATCCACAATAGTACACTGCCTTCTATCCCATGACTTTTTAATTTTGTCAAAAGTCTCTCATGAGGGACTTTGTCAAAGACTTTCTGAAAATTCAGATACACTATATTAACTGGCTCACCTTTGTCTACCTTCAAAAAAAATATAACAGATTAGCAAGACAAGACTTTCCTTGGCTAAATCCATGTTGGCTTTCTCCCATTAAACCATGACTATCTACATGTTCAGTACTTTTGTTCTTTGTAATGGTTTCTACCATTTTGCTTGGTACTGATGTCAGACTCACTGGTCTGTAGTTCTTCAGATCACTCCTGGAACCCTTTTTAAAAATTGGCGTTACATTGGCCACTCTCCAGTCTTCAGCTACTACAGATGATTTTAATGATAGTTCACAGATTACTAATAGCAGGTCTGAGCTTCCTGTCTTTTAAAATGCTTAATGTGCATAATATAGCCACCTTTGTCTGAGGAAGGACTCTCTCACTAAGTCTGTGCACAGTGCTTCTTCCAAATCAGATCTAAGTCTCTAATTAAAGATAACCAAAAGCTTAATCCAAGCTTTATCTCGCCATTGAAAAACTGTCCAAGTCTCTTTCTGACTTTGTCTTGGACTCCTCAACTGATAGTGAGAGAAATGCAAACCAACCGAAGGGACTTGCTTGTAGAGCTACAGCTGCATGCAAAGGTTGAGGCACCCCCTAGTCAAACTCTACGGTTCAATTAATCTGTAGGTCATATGCTAAAGCTGTTTAACGCACTTTATTGGCCACAAGGCCTAGTGCATAAAAATGAGTCCTGTAGTAAATAACACGCTCCCACTAATAATAAATGGCCTAAATGAGCAGAAGCTGCAACGGCCTCTTTCTGAAATTTTTGATGCATAATTGTTATTTATTTGTAGACTTTTTTAAATGGATTCAAAATAGATATTATTTATAATAGGCGGTATATCAAATAAAGCTAACTGTAATGGTAAGAAAGCGGTGAGTATGGCAGATATTCAAGCTTGGCTTCGCTTGCAGTCAGCATTTTGTAACTCCTCTGTTGGCAAAAATAACACCTTCCAAACATTTCCTAAGCGAAGAGTCTTTTTATTCCTGTTTATTGGAATTTTCCCCCACTGTTCCTTGCAGAACTCTTCTAGCTCGGAAATATTGTCTCCTTGCATGTACTGCAAGTTTGAGATCTCTCCACAAATTTCTAGTAACATTTAAGTCTGGGGACTGTGAAGACCAGTTTTGAGGTATGTTTCGAATCATTGTCTTGCTGAAACATTCAACCTCTTCAACTTCTGCTGCTTCACTGACTCTGGGAGAGTAGCTTCTAGGATCTGCCAATATTTAGTGGAATCAATTCTTCCTTTTGCCTGCACAGTATTTTCTGTGCTATGGCAACCCCAAAGCATAGTATATCCATTCCGATGCTTAATGGTAGGAAAGATGCTCGCTTTTTAAAAAATGCTTCATTCTTTTTTTTTCTCCAAATTTATCTTGTTTGGTTGTGGCCAAACAGTTCAATTTTTGCTTCGTGAGTTCACAGCACTTTGTTTCAAAAATGTTCAGGTTTATCACTAAACACCATATTACCTTAATTCAACCAGAAAATGGTTAAGCTCCACGATAGCTCCACATCATCTGTTGATTCCCACCTCCTACATAAATTACGCAGATAATATCCACTTGAGCTAACATATTTATTTATTTAGTAAAAACATATACATATATGATGTTGACTGTACATAGTTTTACCTGTTAATCCATGTTATATATTCCCATGTTCTATGTAAACTCAATGTTACTTGCATACATTGTTGTATATTTTGTTCAATGTACACCGCACTGATCTTAATAGCGCGGTATATAAGAAATGTTAAATAAATAAATAAAATAAAATAAATAAATCACAGTTTTCTTTTGCATGCTTTAGACAATGACTTTTGTGATGAGGTCATAGACAACTTTCCGGTGCAAATCACTGTTGCGTAAGAGCTGTAATTATTACAAGTCATTCACAGCTATCTGTAGATTCTTTCTGATCAGTTTTGGGCGAGATCTTTCAGAGATGTTGCTTGGTTTTCCAGATCTTGCCTTGACTTAGCAGTTCCATGTAACTACAATTTCTTAACAATGTTTCTGACAGTTAAAATTGCTAACTGGAAGTATTCAGAGATTTTTATGGCCTTCCTCTGCTGTGTGGAAGTGAATATCTTTATTTTCAAATGAAGAGTCCATGTTTGTTGAAAGTAGACAGAAACAACAGTAATGATCTGAGAGATTAGAAGGATCAAAGAATTTGTTCAACAGTGGAATTGTATTCACCTAATTGAAGACCTAACAAGTCAATTTACTTTGGAACTTATTAACAACTTTAAATTAAAAGTAGTAATGAATCAACCATACAGGTGTGCAAACCTTTCCACATGCCACATTCATTTTTTTAAAATTATTTTCAATCTATTAAAATAAATTGTAATTTATCATTAAAGGAGTGGAGGAGTAGCCTAGTGGTTAGAACACTGACTTGGTAACCAGCAACCAGGGTTCAATTCCCACTAGCACTCCTTGTGGCCTTGGGCAAGTCACTTAACCCTCCATTACCCCAGAAGAAAGGCCTGGCAATATACTTCTGGTCACACTACCAAGAAAACCCAGGAGCTTCTGGATCACCAGGAGTCAGCATTGACTCAAAGGCACACATTGCATTGCATTTTTATCATTAAAAATTGCAGCAAGCTGTCATGTTTAATGCAGTGATACTTACTTTTTAGTCTTGCTTATCGCCATCACTAAATTTGAAATGCCTGGTATTAGGCCACTTGATAACATAAAGCCTGATTTTCAGCAGCCAGGATTGTATGTTGAAGCGATGACCAAATTTCACTTTTATACGTAATTTTGTTTTTTAAATGCCATCAAGCCAATGCTGACTCCTGGCTAACCAGCAGCCCCTGAGTTTTCTTGGCAAGGTAAGACCAGAATTAGATTGTCAGGCCTTTTCTTCTGAGGCAATGAAGGGTAAAGCGACTCACCCAAGGTCACAAGGAGTGTCAGTGGGAATCAAACCCCTATATCTCTTGGGTGCTAGGCTGTTACAACCACTAGGCTACTCCACATAAGTTAGGCCAGCAAAAAAAGCCACTTTCTGAATATATTTTCTGCTAGTCGGTGGGCCGTTAACCTCACCTTGCAGTCAAAGCACAATGTTTACGCCTATAACCCATGGTCATGGGTGTAACACATAAATTGTGTATATCTAGCCTGAATATTTAAAAAAAGATGCATGCAGTTGACATATAGATGTAAGACACAGCCCCTGCTTGTCAGAGCTTACAATCTAATCAAGATAAAAAACTATCGCAAAACTGGGGACTAGAGTTTGGTAAGATATACATAAGTAGTGGACAAGATAGTGAGGAGCATCAGGATCCAAAAGCAGCTTCAAAGAGGTGGGTCTTTAGCCTGGATTTGAATAGGGTCACAGAAGGAGCCTGATGCACTGACTCAGTTAGTTTGCTCCAGGCATATGGAGCAGCAAGGTGGAATGATTGAAGTCTGGAGTTGGCAGTGGCAGAGAAGGGCACAGATAAAAGGGATCTGCCAGAGGAGCGGAGTTCCCAAGAAGGGGTGCAGAGTGAGATCAGAGAGGAAAGGTAGTGAGGCCCCCAACAATTCCTGAATTACGAAGCCAACGCCGATCTGCTGAAACCAGAAAGCTGTAAGTGTAGTATTGCTTTACAAAATTAAAAAGCAGTATAAAAAAATTGCTTTTCTTTGATGCCTCCAAAAGGATATAGACAGAGTGCAAGAAAAATATAAGACCACCTCAAAGAAATTTACCCAGTGGCTAAGTATATGTGCATGGGTCTCATAGGACAGGCATTTGTGGGTGCAGGGGACAGAAGTGGGCAGGAAGGTATAGTTAGATTTCCTCCTATTGAATAGACTACCCTCAGTGATAAGGATCAACGCACTAGCTCTGAAGCTCTAATGAGTGAGTGAGTGTGAGAATATGAAAGCCTTTAAATGAGTGCAGCACATGCCGAATGAGTGAGACTTGGCGTCTCTGCTAGATGGGTTTATACTTGCTTTCCTTCACATCTGTGGGTGGCTTTGGAGAGAGTCCAACATCACTCAGCTGTTTCCCCTTTCTGGCTGTGAGGCGTATATGCACGGAGGAGCTTGCAATGAGCTGAGGGGAAAGTTTATAGCTTCTACTATGGCTTCTGCTCACATTTGTAAATATTAGAGAACATTTTATTGCCAGAAGGGTGTGTTCTATTTAAAGAATGACCTCTACAAATGTTTAAATGTATAAACAGCTGTAACCCCTTTTACCGGGTCCTCCTTGTGTAGACCAAGGAGACACCTTCCATTGCTGCAATGTCCTGGGACAAGTGACTGCAACTCTGGGAAAAGCTTCTTCCAGCTGGGGAAGGAGGGGGAAGGGGAGTGCTTGCTCCAGAACCGAAGTGAATCGAGCACACCATCTTTTAAATAAAGTTCTTTCCACAGAAAGTGTTTTTCCGAAAACTGTCCTGCAGTGGAAAAAGTTGAAAACAGCAGAAAAATTACAAAACCAAAAATTCCAGTCCAGAGTTTCCAGATTCTACAGTCAGAAGATATACAAACTCACAGATAACTTTATTGGCATGACAAGTTTGCATGTGTTGCCAAAGTAATACATTTATGGGTTAAGATACAAAAAGAAAAAAAAACAGACTCTCTCCTCCACCATTTCTCCATCTCTCTCCTCCATTATATCCTCCAAGTCTGTTGACAAGGCACTATCTTCCTACAATGCTATACTCTCCTCAGCTCTCGACACTCTTGCCCCACCCACCCCACGTCCAGTCAAACGATCAACTCCCCAGCCCCGGCTTTTGCCCACAACCCGTTATCTACGCACCTGCACATGTTCCGCAGAGCATGCTTGATCCAAATCCCGCTCCCCAGAGGACCTTCTACACTTCAAATTCATGCTTGGCTCCTTCCAGTCAGCCATAGCACTTGCCAAACAAGACTACTACATCCACCTGACCAACTCCCTTGCCTCTGATCCTCGCCGTCTCTTGAATACCCTCAATTCTCTCCTCAAAGTCCCCCCGCCCCCAGTCCCGCCCTTCCTTTCTGCCCAAACCCTAGCCGACTACTTCTATGACAAAATCCACCCCCTCATCTACCTCCCCCCCTTCCCAATTCTCCCCCCCCCCCCATCCTTACTTCCTCTGCCACCCTCTCCTCCTTCCCTCCGATCTCTGAAGAAGAAACCACACTCCTTACCTCCTCCAAACCCACCACCTGTTCATCTGACCCTATCCCCACCCATCTCCTCCACCCCATCTCCTCCACCATTGTACCCACCATCTCTCATATCCTCAACCTTTCACTCTGTACTGCAACTGTCCCAGTTGACTTCAAACATGCTGTTGTCACACCTCTCCTCAAGAAACGCTCACTCGATCCCACATGCCCCTCTAACTATCAACCCATCTCCCTCCTTCCCTTCATATCCAAACTACTAGAACGTGCTGTCGACCACCGTTGCCTCGACTTTCTCACCTCCCAGGCCCTCCTGGACCCACTACAATCTGGCTTCCATCCCTTATATTCCACAAAATGTCTCTCGCAAGAGTCTCCAATGACCTGTTCCTAGCTAAATCCAAGGGCCTCTATCCTCATCCTTCTTGACCTCTCCGCTGCCTTTGACACCGTTGACCACAATCTTCTTCTCACCACCCTCTCCTCCCTTGGCTTCAAGGACCTGGTACTTTCCTGGTTCTCCTCCTACCTCTCCCATCGCTCATTCAGTGTATGCTCTGGTGGCTCCTCCTCCTCCCCTACCCCGCTCCACGTAGGTGTACCCCAGGGATCTGTCATGAGCCCCCTCCTTTTCTCTCTCTACACCCAAGCCCTTGTCGCGCTTATCTCCTCCCACGGCTTTCAGTACTATCTTTATGCCGATGACTCCCAAATCTACCTCTCTACACCTAATATTTCTCCAGCAACCCAGTCCAAGATCTCTGCCTGCCTCTCCGACATCGCTGCCTGGATGTCTCATCGCCGATTGAAACTGAACATGGCTAAGACTGAACTCCTTGTCTTCCCCCCCAACTCCTCCCCTCCTTTTCCCCCTTTATCAGTCTATATGGACGGAGCTACTATCCTTCCTATTCCCTCGGCCCCCAACCTAGGGGTTATCTTTGACACCTCTCTCTCCTTCTCCGCACATATCCAGCATGTGGCTAAGACCTGCCGTTTCTTCCTCTACAACATTGGAAAAATCTGCCCTTTCCTCTCTGAACACACCACCAAAATGCTTATCCACTCCTTAATCTCCTCTCGCCTTGACTATTGCAACCTACTCCTTGTTGGCCTGCCCGTCAGCCACCTCCTTCCCCTTCAATCTATACAAAATCATGCTACTCGACTAATCTTCCGCCAGTCTCGCCACGCCCACATTACTCCTCTTCTCAAGTCGCTTCACTGGCTCCCTGTCCAGTTCCGTATCCAATTCAAACTTCTACTGACCTATAAATGCATTCACTCTGCGACCCCCTCAATACCTCTCATCTCTTATCTCTCCCTACATCCCCTCTCGGAACCTGTGCTCCGCTAGCAAATTACTTCTATCTATGCCTTTCACCCATACTGCTAACTCCTGACTTCGCTGCTTTGACCTTGCTGCACCTCACGCCTGGAACAGCCTACCTGTGTCTATACACCAGGCATCCTCCCTGGCCCTCTTCAAATCCAGGATGAAGACTCACCTCTTCACCATCGCTTTCAGATCCTGACTTCTATCCTTATCTTATCTTAACCCCCATCAACTTTCATGACCATATTGTATTGACCATACTGTGCCTTGCACTAATCCGACCAATGCTTTGTAATGTTCTAACTAGATTGTAAGCTCCGATGAGCATGACTCTGATGGGCAGGGACTGTCTCTTGTATTCTGGCTGACTCTTGTTGGTTAGTTGTACAGCGCTGCGTGCGTGGCGCTCTATAAGTGATAAATAGTAGTAGTAGTAGTAGTAGATAATACCAAGTAATAGTAACAACAGTAAAATAAAATTGCAACTTAAAGAGAAAAATAGCAAGAACAATTCCCAGGTTCTGTTGAAGTTCTGTATTGCCCCTGACCAGGCCATATTTCTTGCCTGGCGGTAGTATATGACATATTTTGCTGCTGTAGAAGATAGAAAACGACAGCAGATAAAGAGTATAAGGCCTATCCAGTCTCCTCATCTATAAGAACTATGAAGTTCTAAAATCCTTTCCTCTCCCTTAGAGATCCGCTGTATATGTCCCTTGCTTTCTTTGTCTCCACCACCCACTGGGAGGCTGTTCCACCCTTATACTGTGCCACTCCCTTGGGGTTTTGCAGCCTGAATGCTTGACTCTGCAGTTTTTAGCATTAAATCTCAGCTGCCAAATATTCGACCATTCTTCAAGCTTCACTAAATTCTTCCTCATGTCATCCACACCTTCCAGGATGTTGACCCTTTTGCAGGATTATAGCTTTTCCTGCTCATTCTTTTGTGGGAAGTTTTTTATTTTCTCGGTCGGCTTTGAGAATGTGTATTTCTGATATCTACGTATTTTGCAAAGTGTGGGAGGAAATGCATTTCTGTTTCTGCTTCTTCAGTATTACATTGCAGGCAGAGTTGGGCTTCTTGGGGTTTCCCGATCAGATTCTTGTCTGCATCTTTCTGTTTCTAGTCTGTGATAATTTGTCCTGTATTTTGCACTCAGCATAAGCAAACTTCAGATCTGAGAATTATAGAAGACTCATAAGGTTTTCTTGCTGCAAAAGCCAAATGAGAGGTCCATGGCTAGTAGAAAATCTCCCCGTGGCGCCTTCACTTCTGTAGCTCCTCGCCACTGTCTCCTATTCCATGAATTAGATGAATATTTTCCCTTGGAATTATGGCCTTGTGCCCATCAGCAACTACATCACTCTGAACAATCCATTGAGTCCACAGACTCTGAACCTACCTTCTGGAGAGAAATCAGGCTTATTTATTTAAAACAATTTATATTGCACATATTTAAATATTCTGTGCAGATTACAAGTCAGCATAAGAAATAAGACACATACAAAGAAATAATAATACGCAAATAAATAGACATAGTAACATAGTATATCATGGCAGATAAAGGCCGTTATGGTCCATCTAGCCTGCCCAGTAAGGTGGCTAGAATAGGTGTACCAGCCGCTCCATGCAGGTCACCCCTCTCTATTTGTTGAGGTATAATAAATAGTTAAGTTTGTTTTGATTTCATCCTTTTGCTATAAAGGGATCCACTGTGTCTGTCCCAGGCCATTTTGAATTCCATCACTGTATTTGCCCCTACCACCTCCATCAGAAGGGCATTCCAAGCATCCACCATCCTTTCAGTGAAAAAGTATTTCCTGACGTTGCTTTTAAGTTTACTTCTTTGCAACTTCATTTTATGCTCTCTGGTTTTACAGCTTCCCCTTCTTTGAAAAAGGTTTGTTTGTTCATTGATACCCTTTAAGTATTTAAACGTCTGTATCATATCTCCCCTGTCCCTCCTCTCCTCTAGGGTATACATATTGAGGTCTTCAGGTCTCCTCTGATACATCTTCTGGCACAGGCTTCAAATCATTTTGGTCGTCTTCCTCTGAACCATTTCAAGTCTTTTTATATCCTTTGTGAGATACGATCTCCAAAACTGAACACAATAATCCAAGTGAGGCCTCATCAACGACTTGTACAGGGGCATTAATGTCGCCTCCTTTCTGCTGGTTATTCCTCTTTGTATACAACCCAGCATCCTTCTGGCTTTGGCCACCACCTTATTGCATTGTTTCACCACCTTGAGATCCTCAGAAACAATCACTCCGAGGTCCTTCTCCTGGTCTATGCACACCAACCTCTCAACCCCTTTACTATCTTGCAAAAACTGTAAATAGTCATCATCAGTTCTTATAGATAAAGGTAATCTGTTTCAGATTATTGGGCCTTCAACTGAAATTGCACGTGCCCTCATTTTAATGTTTGATAATGTTTTCTTAGACTGCACCTGAAGAAGACCCGGATCCAAAGAGTGCAAGGACCTAACTGGAGATTACTGACAAAAGGCCTCCTGGAAATACTGTATCTTGGAGCCACACCATCCAGTCCTCGAACCTGGATGTTTCATGATACTGGATAACATTTCTTAGTTTGGAACATAACTGCTGCAGCAATTGTTCTTTAAATTGTGCACACAGCTCTTCCTCCATTTGCTCCTGTATGTCACTGTTGTCTGTTTCACTGCATTTCTCTTCCTTTCCTGTTTACCCTTTTTGACTTTCACTTGCAGAAAAGAGCCCAGCAAGTTCTGAACTGCTAAGTTCTACTCCTTAATAAGACCTCCCTTTGCTTGTCTGAGAACCAGGGCTGCATTTAAGATGTCGGAGCCTATTGACAGGACCAGAGAGAGTTGGGGAGAGGAGTTCCTTCTCCAGAGCACTGCCCTAAAGCAGGCTAAATCGGCTCCTGTTTAGCCCAGGTCTCTGGTTGCCTATGCCTACATCCAAGCCTGCTGAGAACATACCCTATTCATACTCTCCTGTCAGTGCCCTAGACAAACCTTTAGTCTTATGTCCCCTCGCAATTCATTTTCAAACCCCTACCATCCGCTCCCCAAGATCTTGATAATTAAACTTAATTATAATCATCTCAACACCATTCCCCCCCCCCCCCGCCAAAACAAAATCCTATAAAAACACATATTTGGACACTATGGGGTCATTTTAAAAGCCCTAATGTCCAAAAACGAGCATAGAGACATCCAAAGCACAGAGATGTCTTCAGAGCCATTTTAGAGGCCAGCTCTGGGGACGTCCAAATCTGACCAGGGACGTGGTGGAGGTGTTCCCAGAAACCTGGACCTCCCTGCCTAATTTCAGAAATATCATGGATGTCTGGCATCATGTCTAACTTTAGACCTGCTCCAGACATCTGAAAAGTGTTTGGTTTGGCTGAAAAGCATCCAGAGGGTGAAGAGAAGAAGGTTCTCCATCACCCCATTAGCACAACATCAGAGATAGCAGCAGTGGAATTTGAACCATGACTGCCCTGTTCCTATGCTGTTACTCTAACTATTAGACTATCCTAGACATCTAGGTGCTGAGATATGTTTTAGGGGTATCTTTATATATGCCCCCACAGACATCCATATTGGGCACATCCATGTTTGTGAAATTGTGTCTGCACCTGGACATACCTGCATTTTTTCAGACGTAGACATCCCACATTGCACTTGGACATCCCTTCTAAAATCCTCCTCCATACTTTCAAATATTAAACTTTGTTTTGTAAATATATACATAAGGAGTGAGATTTTGAAAAGCCACTTACAAGCTGAATGGACAGCTTGCAAATTGCCCATTCTTCCTGAGGATAGAAGTACGCACTGCTAAGTCTTTGAGTTTGTGTGGCTCTTAGGACCCATTGCTTAGCTTTTACTATAGCTGCTTTTTGCTGTTCCCTTGGTAGTTGGTCTGGCTCCGACCCTCCTACTCCCTGCCCTTGTGGTTCATTGGACTCCTATTTTTCTTCTGCCTCTTTGACGCCTCAACTAAATGCATAACTCCATTAGGGACCTAATTGGCCTTATAGAAGAGGCCTGAGCAATGTCCAGATTATGAAAATGGACCTCAACATGAAGACCAACCAAAGAAAACCAGGGGCCAAACACAAGCCAGAGAGAGGGGGCCACATTTCTGGTCAAGAGATGGCCATTCTTCTTCTTCATCCATGCCAAAATATTCTGTAAGAAGTTGTGAATCAATTTTATTTTTCTTGAAAACTTTCATTATCACTGTACTTTTAGTCTTATGTCAGAGCACTGTATCTCAGTCGAGGTTTTATGAGATAATCTATATAAATTTCTACACTTGTGTTGGTACAGTGACACTATACACATGTATGAATCAGAAGCCTTTGTTCAGAAGACATTTTATTATAAAACTCCACCTCGTTGCCTGGACAGCGCTTCAGGAGTTCATGCAATGTGTCAGACTCTCAAGCTTGTGTGATTAAACATAGTAAGTGTGATAGTCAAAGTAGGTTTACCAGATATTTTGCAGTCAAATCTGGGACACCTCTAAAGTCTGTGGGGGGAGGGCAGAGGGGACGAAGGGACACTTTAGTTCCAGGTTTGAACAACAAAGCGTGGAGGAAGAAAGAGGCGTCATTATCCTGCCCCCCGCCCCATCCATTCCACGACAGCGACAATATCACGTTCAAGCAGACAAATTGACACAGAAATAAAAACTGTGCTGCATTTCCTCCATACTGTATAAAACATAACCGATGCAGATTCTAAAAACTGATATATTCAAATCACTAAATTGAAAATACATTTTTTCTACCCCTTCTGTCCCTTTTGCTGACACTGGGGACAGGAGGCTGCCAAATAGGTGGGATTTGGGGGACACAGCTCTAAAATTGGAGACAATCCCCAAAAATTGGGGACATCTGGTAACCTTAAGTTAATACATTGAAACCATCCGCCCAGTGTGCAGTGGCAGACAAGAAAGCAAAAGGATCCTAGGAATCAAAGGAAAGGAATGGAGAATCAAAAAAAGGATATTATAATGCCTCTGTATCGTTCCACGGTGAGACCGCACCTTGAATATTGTGTGCAATTCTGGTCACAGTATCTTAAAAAGGATATAGCGGAATTAGAAAAGGTACAAAGAGCGATAAAAATAGTAAAGGGGATGGAAGGATACCTCTATGAGAAAAGGCTTAAAAGGTTGGGGCTCTTCAACCTGGAAAAGAGACGGCTGAGGGAGATATGATAGAGGTCTATAAATTAATGAATGGAGTGGAATGGGTAAATATAGATCAATTCTTAATGCCTTCAAAAAGTAGAAAGACTAGAGGACACACAATGGAGCTACAATGCAACCAACTTAAGACTAATAAGAAAAAATATGTTTTTATTCAATGAGTAATCAAACTCTGGAATTCATTACTGGAGGATGTAGTAAAAGCTGTTAATATACGTTGGGTTTAAAAAAGGTTTGGACAAGTTCCTGGAGGAAAGGTCCATAAACTATTATTAAGAAGGGACCCAGGATATCAATGCTTGACCCAGTACAAGCATTGTGGAACCTGTGTCCCTTGGGGAAACTGCTGGGTACGTATGACCTAGATTGGCCACTGTTGGAAACAGGATACTGGGCTTGATGGACCTTGGTCTGACCCAGTATGGCATATCTTATGTTCTTATGTAAAGAGGACCCAGGAAATCCACTCCTTGCCCCATACAAGCATTATGGAATCTGTGTGTCTTTTGGGGAATCTGCTAGGTACTTGTGACCTGGATTGGCCACTGTTGCAAACAGGATACTGGACTTGATGGACCTTAGTCTGACCCCATATGGCATTTCTTATGTTCTTATAAAGCCATTTCCGTAAGTGAAAAAAAGAATTTCACTCACTGATGCAACCAGGGCAATTGCCCTGGGCAAGAGTCCAATTTGCTGTTAAGCACTGTAGGCAAAATTTTTAAAGCCTTTGAAGAAGGGATAAAATTGAAAAAGCAGAAACAAATAAGGAAAAAAGACTGAGAAAGAAATTTCATGCAACTAAAATTTCAAAATTACATTTCAAAAACATAATTCTGGCCCTTCTAGAAACTAAGGGGGCCTTTTACTAATGGGCACTAGCTGGTAGCATGTGTGGTGGTGCATGCTGAAGGCGAACTGGGATGCGTGTTGCCAACTAGTGCAGGGCCATGACACAGCGCTGGATGCTTCCTGTGATGACTGCGCAACTTGCGTTAGTGGTACAAGTGGGCAGGTTAGGGATGGAGAGTGGGCATGGTGAACTCAGTGCAGTGATCACACCGCACACTGACTGCAATACCTCGGGTTCACCTAATACCAACTCAATAGGTAGCACTAGTTGTACCTGCACTAATGCAGCATGCGCTAGGAGACAGCTGAGGAAATGCTTTCCATGTCCCCCACAGTTAACACACTGCTGTTGCACCTAAAGAAATCATGGTTTTGGCACTATTGGTGCTTACAGACAACAACTTAGCTCCCAGTAGTAAAAGACCCCCTAAAAGAATCAAAGTGATTGTCACATGACTCATTCCATCAATCACACGGTTTAGTATTAGAATAGTTTAAAGTGCATCATGATCATTGATGTAATTCAACAGGTGTTCACCTCTCTTTTTGCACTTTTCGGAGTGAAAGTGCCTAGGGTCTATGAATAGTAAAATATAGCCCTGTCCTAAGGGCTCCAAGCCAGCTAGAAGCTGAAGGGGCAAAGCCTTCTGAGAACCTTTAGAGCCCCCTTCCAAATTTCAGCATGTCTAACACTGGTTCTGTGCCCACCCTCTATATGCTACAATGGTACGTTTTCCCACCTTGTTTGGGGAGAGGGGGAACCATGTAATAACTCATGTAGCTTTGTATAATAAAAACCAGAGGAGGCATCTTCAATGCTGGTGCCGCATTAATTATGCTGGATATGCAGTACCAGAGTCATATCCAGCTACTGGTATTGAATATCTGGGCTGCCCAGTTAGCATTTTAGCTAATCGGTCAGCGGCGATATTCAGCTGCTGGCTGAATAGCTAAATGGGCTAAAGTTAGGATTTCCTTTCTTCTGCCTAGCTTTAGCCAGCTTAGGTTAGCTGGTTAGTGGCTGAATATCAGCACTGCCCAGCTAGCCTATGTCTCCATCCCCACTCCGTCCCTGGAACGCCTTGATGCTAAGCGGTAAGCGTCTGGGCGTTTGAACTGGGTAGAGGTGATATTCAGCGGCCTTGAATATCCCCCATCATTCTATTAACATAGATCCTATCCTGAATGCCTGGAGTCTAGTGCTTATCGCTCATGGGTATCCTGCCAACCAAACCAGTTGAACAGGTTCTGCTGAATTGTATTTAGACCCACTGCCCGTGTAGAGTTCTCTCTTCCAACTTATTCATGTCTTTGTCTAGAGCGTCCTTTCCATCAGAACAAGTTAGTGTTTTGTAGATTATTTATATGCTTGGGGTAACATTTGAATGCTTCTGTTCTCTCTCTCCCCTCTATCTTGTGTGTTGTGTGTTTTGGCAGGAGGAGGAGTCTGTGGGTGAGTGTGCTTGCTAATTTTGTTGGTCTGGCTGAAAAGCCACATGACTGTTGGTAAGTAGGAGAGTGCTTCATCCTTTCTCCTGTCTTTGCAACTCTGCTAAAAGCAGCGAATGGGGCTCACGGACATTAGCTTGTAAATGTATCTATTTACTGTCTGCTTTTTGCTGCTAATGCGCCTTTAGGGCAATATAAATCCTAAAAGCCTTGTGAACCCAATGAATTAGCAGTCACACATTTCATGGCTCCTATTAAATCCTGTTTTATAGTGCTAGGTCCATTTTACCCTTTCTTCTGTTGTTCTAGTAATTGGCGAACTATAAGTTTCTGAGGCTTTGATGTACATGGAAGATGGAAACAAGCTTTCAGCAGTTTTTTGTAAAGTGCCTTGAAAATTCCCCGTGGTTTCATGTCTCTGTATCTTTGGTAGTATATAACTAATTTTCAACAAGAAGTGAGCAGGCCAGAGGCAATGCTGCAAGCTGACTGGCTGAACACAAACTCCGCCCACTTTACACCATGAAATATTTTGATAATGTCCATCAGCTGTAATCAGCTTGTATCACAAGACAGGACAGTACCATGTTAATTCATCAAAATTAGAATTTGTCAAAGTAAAAACCAATTTTAGGATAATAGATGCTTAGAGATACAAGTCCTTGGGACTACATTACTTGAGGAGGGGACCTAGTCTGGAGATGAATTAGGGGACTGTGATGGTCGCCATGCTCCTGATATCATTTCCTGTTCCTGAGCACCAGTGGGCCGGGAGTTGCATGTTGGTAGCAGATCTCAGGTACAGTAACATGATCTGGAGCAGGGCTGCCTTAAAGGGAGGTCAGTGAGACACTGGCTTGGGACCCAGGTTTTAAGAGCACCGAAAGCCTGCCTCACAAGCTCTATCCCTTAACAGCAGTGGGGGCATGATGCTTTGCTCCCATCGCCATGCTCTTGGTCTGCTGTGAGTCTTGTGGCCAGTCTCGGATTTGAAAAGAGGCACTTCCTGCTTCTCGTGACAAACAGAAAGTGCATTGTCTCCCCTTTTGAACCAGCCGCTTAGCCTGCAGCTGACCAGGTGCACAGCAACGGAAGTAAAGCAGCCTGGTTCCATCACTGGGTGCAGAATGAAGATGCTACAGCAGGTAGAAACTGGGCTGGAAGTTGGAGATTGGGGGCTGAAGAGGGAGGCTAATGTTGGGGACTAAGGACTGGAAGAAGGTAGCTGAAGGCTAGGAGAAAGGGACTGAAGACTGATGCTGGGGCTGGGACCTACAGGAAGAGAACTGGAGGCTGATGCTGGAGACTAGAAGAAGGAGGCTGGGTACTGGAAGAAGGGGGATGAGGGATGGGAGAAGGGGAATAGGCTGATGTGGGGCCAGCTGGGAGAAGAACTGGAGGCTGTGGCTAAGGACTGGGAGAAGGGAGAATAGGCTGGAGTCTAACATAGAAACATAGAAACATGATGACAGAAAAAGACCACATGGCCTATCTAGTCTGTCCTTCCATATCAACAACTACAACAGTTCCCTTTTTACCTTTAGAGATCCTCTGTGTTGGTCCCATGCTTTTTTGAATTCAGTTACTGTCCTCATCTCTACCACCTCCACTGGGAGACTATTCCACGGGTCCACTACTCTTTCCGTAAAGAAATATTTCCGCATATCACTCCTGAATCTATCTCCCTTCACCCTCATCCCATGTCCCCTCATAGCAGAACTTGCTTTCAATTGAAAGAGGCTCTCTCCCTGAACATTTATGCCACGGAGGTATTTAAACATCTCAATCATATCACCTCTATCCCGCCTTTCCTCTAAGGTGTACATATTAAGATCCTTAAGTCTGTCCTCATATGCTTTATAATGAAGCCCATTAATCATTTTAGTAGCCACCCTCTGCACTGACTCCATCCTGTTCACATCCTTTTGAAGGTGCGGTCTCCAGAATTGCACACCATACTCCAAATGAGGTCGCACCAAAGACTTATAGAGAGGCATTATCACCTCCTTTTTTCTGCTAGCCATTCCTCTCCGTATGCACCCAAGCATCCTTCTAGCTTTTGCCGTTGCCTTTTCTACCTGTTTAGCTACTTTAAGATCATCAGACACAACCACGCCTAGGTCCCGCTCTTCTTTAGTGGACAAAAGTACTTCACCTCCTATACTGTATTGCTCCCTTGGATTGCTGCAGCCCAAATGCATGACCTTACATTTTTTAACATTAAATCCCAGCTGCCAAATTCTTGACCATTCTTCAAGCTTAGCTAGATCCCTCCTCATGTTATCTACACCTTCCTGGGTGTCTACTCTATTGCAGATTTTGGTATCATCTGCAAAGAGGCAAACCTTACCCGACAGCCCTTCCGCTATATCACTAACAAAGATGTTAAAAAGAATCGGACCAAGGACAGATCCCTGGGGCACACCACTGGTAACATCCTTCTCCTCAGAGTGAGCTCCATTTACTTGTACTCTTTGTTGCCTCCCACCCAACCAATTTCTAACCCAAGCAGTATCTTTAGGGTCCATCTGTGCCTGATGACTGGGAGATGGGGGTTAGAGGCTGGAGAAGGAAGTAGGAGACTGGAGGCTGATTCTGGGAGGAGCAGGAGGAGGACAACTTCGAAGGGAAGAAGCAAGGACATATGCAGGGGAAGATGTTAGGGAAGGACAGAAATATCTATGGGGATCAATGGGTTCAACAAAGGAGAGAAAGAGGCAGAACATGGAGATGTGGAAAAGCAGATGGAGCAAGCCGTGATTAACCCACTGGTTGGCCTTAGGCAAACAAGGGCATTGGGACCCCCCATCATAATATAAATACATTTTAAAATTCCCACAAATGGGGCCCCCTTGTGATTATGTCTACAAAGAAAAACCAGCAGAGGAGGCAGCCACAAGTAAGAAGCAGCTTGCTGACTCCCCCTACCAGCAGGAAAACAATGTACAGAGGGTGGGAGAAATAGACAGAGCTCTATGGATGACTCTTCTTCTCCTGCACCCAACACTTTTATTACTGCCAGCAGCTGAATTGCTAGTGAAAAAATCTGCCTTGAACCACTAAATTGACAAATCTGAGAGGGCCCTTCCTAAATATTTGGATCCTAGGCACATGCCTAGTTTGCCCACGCCTTAATTCTGCCCTGCATGGATACTCTAGGATAGTGTGGGAAATCAAAAGAAGATTGGCTGGGTGCTGAGAGTGTAAGTAGGACTCAGGGCTTGGGCGGGATTGTGATTGAGGACTCAGGGATTGGGTAGGATGGAAGAGTAAGCACTTGGAGATTAGATTGGGCTATAGTGAGGACTAAGAAATTGAGTAGGGATTAGGGAGGTCAACAGGGATTAGCTAATTGGGTGAGGGGTACAAGTAGGGCTATGAGACAGTTTGAAGGGTCTGGAGGGTCGTTGGGAAGCAGCTGAAGGAGACAGATCTACAGAGAGAGTGAGAGATAAAGGAAATGGGCAGCTCTTTGAAGGAAGTAAGAGAAGGCAGAAATTAGGGAGGTAAAAGGGAGCATGGGAGTCTGGATAGGGAGTAAGAAAGGAACTGGAAGTAGAGAAGAGATGAATAATAGGGAAGGAGCTGGGGCTTATGAGGGACTGAAGAAGGAAGATGGAGTTGGGGAAGGGATAAGTACAGGAGGTGAAAATGGAGAGACTAGGAACTGAATGAAACAGGGGAGGGGCAGAAATAGAAGGCTGGGAAAGGAATGAGACAGACGTGAGGAATGGAAGGATTAGGGAAGTACGAGTAGAAAATAGAAACCAGTAAGTATGTGCAGGGGGAAAGAGGGAGACTGAAGAATGGAGGGGAGCAAGGAGAAATGAAATCTAGATATAGGTGTATAAAAAGGCAGATTAGAGTAATGAAGAAAAAAGATGCAACAGAAGGATCAACATCAGAGGCGGGTGTAGGGATGGAAGGGAAACATACAGGGAGAGCGAGGAAACAGAACTTTGAAATGAGATTCTGGAAAAGGACTTGAGAGAAAATAGGAAGATCTGGTCAAGAGAGACCACGACAAACCCAAATGGAAAAATAAATTGTTCTGAAAACAGCCTACAGGTACTTTCTGGTGCAGTGCCACAACTCATTAAGCTGGTCTTGTTCTGGAGAGAGTTGCTGCCTCCTGTCCAGGTCTGGCAGAGGTTACCCAAAGCTACATTTCTTTCCCCTTCTCCCCATTGATCAGCCTTGTTAGTAGTAGTCCCTGGGACTTGGGTTTCTGCAGTTTTAATGGCACGGTAAACATATGAGTTCTGCCTCAATCACTTTTGATGGTGTTTTTTAAAATTAATTTTCCTTATATCAATTATAAATGAGACTTCTGAGTCATTGTTTGATTGCTTCAAGACAATTTCTTGCAAGCAAACATCTGGGATTAGTCATACTAACCAAAGCTGTTAGCCATAGCTCTTATTCTCAAACTTTCATTATTACTCTATCCCTTTCAGAGTTTCAAATTTCTTGTTCACCCCTAGGGTGGAGGGAGGAGTGGCCTAGTGGTTGGGGCAAGTTACCTCAGGCCAGAAGGTCAGGGGCTCAAATACCACTAGAGGACAACAACCTTGGGCCAGAAGGACTGGGATTTCTAGTTCCACAGGTGCTCTTTGTGGCCTTGGGCAAGTCACCCAATCCTCCATAGCCCATGTTCCCTATAAAATAGTTATCTCCAAGTTATAATGCCCTGTTCAATGTAAACCACCTTGATATCATGAAAGGTGGTACATAAGAAACGTTAAATAAATAAATACTTGGCTATTTGGGCTTATTGTCCAATTGGCATTGAATGGCTATACAAGCAGGGCTTACAGACAGAGATTTAGGTGTAGATTTATTCAATTTCATATATAGTTCTGCTGCTCATAGCCGAATATCAGTGCAGTTTATATGAGATTAAAAAATATATGAACCAAAAGACAACAGAAACCAGATGGAAGAAGAAACACAATGATAGGGTTCAAAACAGGCCATGAAAACTACAGTAACATTCAGTTATCAATAAATCCAAGAACAAAAGGTAGCCATTAAACAGAGCTTCCTTCTGGAGTTCGTAAGATGGAACATGTATAGGCAACCTGTTAATGTGCAAATGGAAATTCCTCTTAATCAAGCCTGTGGCTCCCAATACAACTGGAAATATTTCTGTATCTTTCTGCCACAGTTTCATAGTCTCTGGTTGCATTTCTTGGTTCTGAAGGATCTTCTCCCTCTCCACTTGATTCATTTCCAAGCACTTATTCTGTGAATTGTGTTGAGAGGGAGAAGATCCTCAGGTACCAAGTAATGCAGTCAGAGACTAAGAAAATGTGGCAGAAAGATACAGACGTATTTCTCGTCATATTGTGAGCCATGGACCTGATTAAGAGTTTCCAATCATGCCTTGACAAGTAAGCCCCTACCTACATCTTACGAGCTCCAGAAGGAGACTCTCTCTGGCATGATGCAAGTACTTTGCTGAGTGTTAGCAGTACATTTGAGAGACTGAGTTCATACTCCACATACCTGGCTTAGGAGTGAGGTTCATGACCGTCATGGTATGCGGAAAACACAGGAAGCACGACAAACAGCTGACACCAACGATCAGTCAGCCGAGACAAACCTGAGGAAAAGTTAATCACTTCAACCAAGGGAAGGCTTGATGGAAAAGCCATTATTTCAGTACCTTCTTAAATATGACATAGATTCACATCTTAGCCCAATAGGCAAATTATTCCAGCACAATAGTGCCAAAAAGAAGAAGGCTCCCCAACTAGTCTCCTTAAATCTCACAACAAACGACCTCTGGGAGGATGTAAATGGGTGAATGGACATACGTGGGGTAATAAGGGACACTAAATAGTCAGGGTTCAAATTATAAAGGGCCCAATGGGTCAAAAGCAAAACCTTGAACTGAATCCTAAAGATGACTGGAAGCCAGTGCTGTTCTTACAAAATAGGATTGATGTAGTCCCACTTTCCTGCCTTGTAAAGGAACTTAACAGCTCTGTTTTATACTATCTGTAGTCTCTTCAGCACAGAGATGGTTCCTCCTGTCAGGAAGGAATTGCAGTACTCAAGACTGGCAGAGACTTACAAGCACATTGAAGTCGTGGAGATCACACGCTTTTCGTTTTTTTAAGCTGATGCTGATGTTGGGAGAGGCAGTGGCAGCAAGAAGGAGAAAGGCCACATTGGGCATCAGCGGGAGCGGGGGGTGCAGGGGGATAGATGCTGGCCATCAGGGGAGAGGGGAGAGAGGGCAGGTGATGGCCATGGGAGGGAGGCAAAGGGCAGATGCTGGCCATGGGATGAGGGGGGCAGAGGGCAGAACATTGCCATAAGAGGGATGGAGAGCAGATGCTGGGCAAAGGTGGACATGGGGGGGGGGGGGGAAGGGAAGATACTGGGCATGATGGGGAGACATAGAGGAAAAAGAGCAGATGCTGGGCATGATGGGGAGCATACGGGGAGAAAGGGCAGATGCTGGGCATTGAAGGCATAAGCTGAGGATGGGGGAGAAAGTACAGAATATGGGATATTGTTGCTTCTCGCTGACTGTTCCATGTACCGAGTTGTTACTTTGTTGCTTGTAAACCACTTTGACATTCTGAAAGGCGCTACAGAAACACAGTTAAACAAATAAATAAATAGCATGGAGGCATGGACAATAGATGTTGGGCATGGTGGGGGGAAGATAGAGGAGAAAGAGCACATGCTGCATAGGGGAGGGTGGAGGAAGAGAGGAGAGTTGCTGGACATATCTGACGTTCTTATGTTATGTTCTTAGGAGGAAAGATGCTGGAAATAGGAGGAGGAAGAGATGAGAGAAGCTGGGCATGGTGGGGTGGAGTGAGAAAAAGAGGGTGATACATTAGATGGAGGAGAGAGAGGAGGGAGACACCGCACAGGGGAAGAGGAAAGGGGACAGATGCTGGGCATGTGGGAGGGAGAGAGAAAGAAAGGGGAGAGATAATGGCTGGGAGAATAAGAGGCTGGGGAAGGAGAGAGAAAAGGGGAAGGAGAGGACTGTGTTAAGGGTTGAAAAGTGGTAGATGCAGTATTGAGGGGGGATTGAGGACTGGATGGTAAGGCGGGGAATAAAATCTGAGCTGATAGTGAGAGAAAAATACATGGAAGAAAGCTGAAAGGAAAAGGTAAATGCCAGTGATGTAAGGAAGTGAAGAAGACAGGAGAGGAGAGAAATGGCAGATGAGCTGGAGACTCTAGAAAGCAGAAACTAGAGCCTGAGATCAATATGATTAGAGAATGAAATGACCCGTCAGCAAAGGTAGAAAAATTTAATTTTATTTTCAATTTAGTAATTGGAATAAGTCAGTTTTTGCAATTTATATGTTTTGTCTTTTATTTTGCACGTTATAGGCACACATGCATCTCTTTTTAATTCCCTGGTGTTGTACTGCATACAGGGGTGTAGCCAAGGTCATGGCCCCTCCAATCTAGCATCAGACCCACCCAATCAGTGGCAGCAGAACAGTCGAATGAGAAGTTAACAGAGGTACTGTCAACATTAGCACTGCTTTGTGCCCATACATGTTAATCACCGGCCCAGAGCCAGCCCTAAAGTTGGTTCAAGGTGTTGGCACCCTAGGCTCCCCTTGGCTGTCAGAATCTGTTGTTTAGATTTCATTGCTCTGCTCTTTGCTGCCCCTGGAAACTATCATCCTAGGCAACTGCCTAATTTGCCGAACGGCTGACCCTGCCTAGACCCTACCCAAAAATCAGACGGCTATGCCACTGATGCAGAATCTAGCTTCTTTGGGTTTCAGTTTAATTTCTGGCTTCATGTCTATTTTTAGTTTGTGGTGCAGATGTATTTATTTTCTGAGTGTGTGACTGAGGGCAGGTATACTGTGAGCATGGAGTTTCTATGTAGGACTCAGTAGTAATCTGGCTTATTTGGTTTTCTGAATAGGTATATTGAGATATTCTAGGGCCTACTGCAATATTTACAGTGCTGCTGTTTTCTGGATCGGCCCCTTGTGTGAATTTTGGATGTTTAAAGCTATCATAGTATGGTAGATTTTCTCTATAGGTCCTAAGTAATTCTCGTAAGATTTTCTATGACTTCACAATGAGGCACATTCCATTCTCTGCATCCTGGCCTCTGTGCATCCAGTGGGAACTGGATGCACAAAGATAGATGTGATTCTGATCTTGTGGGGCATGTCTAGCCCCTGCGGGATCAGAATTGCATCTAGGCCTGTACGCGCAGGCCGGGACCCAATTCCCATTGGCCTGCATGTACAGGCCCCTGCCTGACTAACTCAGTCAGGTTCCTGAATGGAGCCGCAGTGTTATAGCATCTGGTTGCCATAGCACTGCGGCCATTTAGGAGCCGCGATCCCTGGCTGCCAACCACTTTCATCTTTCCCCACAGCCCAACCCCCGATTTGGTCTCCCAGGGCAACGGTCAGGCTGTGGAGAATCTCCTGCACTCCCTCACCTTTTGTTCCCTTATGGGCCTCCCATCTCCTGACGTCTAGAAGAACTTTTTCTACCTCCAAGGTGGAATAAGTCCCCCATCCAGTCTGCTGGCCCCGGATATACAGGGCCGACTTCAGAATCGGCACTGTATGTCCTAGATCGCGGACTGCCCACTGCACGCCCTAACTCCGTCTCCATACCGCCCCTTCCTGCCCCTATCTAAGCCTCCCCATACAACTCCTTATTCGTATGGGGAGCCTTAGTTGGGGACGGCAAGGGAGATGAAAAGCAGGGATGGATGTCCGCTATTCACGGGACAGAATAGACCCCAATATATCCAGAACTAATGAGGGTTTATTTTGCTGTTAGCTGAGATGACACCAGAATCAAAAATTATTTTTGGTATGTTGAGTTCTCTGGAAAATATCCTAATTCTGCTCTGCACTCCTTGTTTGGAGAGAGGTTTCTTTGGGGTATGTTTACTAAAGAGCGATAAGGGAGCAAAGGTGCCATTAACAGGCGTTATCGGCACCCATGAGCTGTTAATGCTGCAGAAAGTGCCGATAATGCTGGATTAATATGTGGAAGCTGGTAACTTAGCATTAAGGTAAAAAGAGATGGAGAGTGGTCGTTAATGGGTTGGAGACTGAGCGGGATTAGCATATGCCCCTTTAATGTCGTTTTGTGTTACCGTGCGTTAGAGGTCCAACCGCTAGGAAAGTTTGCAGTAAGGGCCATTTCTGAGGGGAGCGAGCCTATTTATATGTATGCAATGTGCTTCTCCCACTGTAGTTCTCAAATTAGTGAAAGTAGTGCTCCATTGGCAGTAACACTCACAAAAAATTACAATTGTTACTCCAATAGAAACAAACTACCTAAGAATTGGAGAGTTCAAGGTTTCTTTCAAAACCGCAGAAATGGTCTCAGACTAGTAGGCTGCCTAAAAAAAGATACTCATAAACATAGTATCCTACGGCGCCTGTTTGCATCAATGACCTGATTTTCGGTTCTCTTTTTTTCAACACACCTCCCTCTCCCTATCGTGCTTTACTCCAAACTCATTTCGCATATTATGGTATAGACTTAACTTCTAATGAAAGAACTGTAATGGTGGAGGTAATTTTTCTCTCTTTCCCGGTGATTTTCTCTCTTTCTCCCTGGTGAAACAAATTCATCATAAATATGATATTAGGTATAAAATAGGCAATTTACATAAAACTTAAAACATCTTCCAAACTTTAGATTAAAAATATACCCAAAGTTGACTAAAGCTGATGTACGGCTTGTTCTTAAAACATCGTATCTGCTATTCTCTTGAAACAGATTCTTAGGTAGTTTGTTTCTATTGGAGTAACAATTGTAATTTTTTGTGAGTGATACGCTATAATTACTCCGTGAATAGGACCCCTTTTTTTCTTGTATGATCACAACCATTGGCAGTAACAGCATGATGCCTTATTAATAAAGTGCACTATGTTGTTGGTGCCAAATTAGCAAAGGAAGTATCATGTGAGCGATGCAGGCTGGCTGGCTGGTCCTCTATACTGACAAGGCATCTGCCTAGGGTGTACTTCAGCAATATCTGGTATGACTCTGCTGTGATAGTGGCAGCACACATACCTGTTGCCGCAGTCAAAAAGGAGTTGCGCCATCCCCACTGCCACTATGCTGCCATGTCAGCATTGTGTGAGGGTGGGAGTGGTGGTCGCAGTGGCTGTGGCCTTGTACAGAAAAATCTGTATCTTAGCACTATGTGTCAGGTGCAACGCTGCAGTTGCCACTGTCAATGGCATGCCAAGCATGTCATCAGCAGGTACAGCGGAGCACATGGTGACCCCTCCCTTCTGAGGTCTAAGGCAGCAGCATGCGTGCGCACATCCCTCGCTGGAGGAGGACAGGAGTGGCATGCTGTGACTAGCAACATGTGTGCGTCTGCAATAAGCCCATCTGAAGCACTGAAGTGGCAGCTGTGCCATACTTGAAGGGAGGGAGGGATTGGCTGATCGGTGGACCCTGGCACCTGGCTACTTTGCCTAGTGGATGGGCAGGTCCTGGGATCAGGATGCCCCCCACTTGTACATATTGAGTGGTTATGTGCATGTGGGGTGAAAAATATGCCACTGAGGCAGGAATACTGTGCAATTTGCATGTCAGAGGAAAAATGACCACCCTGCTCTCTCACCTGCCAAATGATGACCATAATCTGTGCATGAACCAATGACCCCTCCATAAGTAAGTATGCCGTCAGTTACAACCATAGAAACCAAATGTGAATCTAAAGTAGTTATTGTGGTTTGCAACATATGAGATTATTCCATGACTGGCCCACAAGTGCATACCAGAAAATGGGTACATTGGTCATTCTGCTAGGTTACCCATGGTCTGGAATTTGTGTGTGTTCATCTATCATGGCCTGCCTCTTTGTCTGGACGGATCCTATATGTAAGACATGAATGTCAGTTGAACCAGCAGCATATCAATGGAGTGCAACATACAGACTTAACAAGATGTTCCTCTCCCACACCTGCCTAACATACCTTGACAGACAAGTATGGCACAGAACCTGAAGAGATCTAAGCAGACATAGGCATACCACAACTCATGCTCTCATGCATTCTGACAATAACCACGTATATACTCATGGATTGATGAACCAACACAACTGATTTGTGGCTACAAACACATGGCTAGTGTGTGTATGAGAGAAGGGTCATGCATTCAAGACTAGCCTGTGGATCAGGAATGGTATGTCCAGGTGTGTTAACTTTATCCTATGTTTCCAGAACTGTATCATCATGTGCAACTGTCAACATTTTATCCAGCATGAGTCCTCACAGCTGCCACACTGAAAAGCTGCACCATCAACAGCTGGATGGCAGAGGACGCCAATAGCACCGGCACACTGAATGAGCATTGGCAGAGTTCGAGCATTGCAGAGTTTTCAGTAAGTAATTGCAACCTGTGGCTGTGACGCTGTAATGTATTCCCAATTACACAATCATCAAGGCACATTCCCACAGCATTCCCCTACACTTACCTCCCAACATGACGCTGCTATGCAGCTCCCATATCGCCTGCTGGTTTGACTGGAGTGAGCAGGAGGGACTCATGTGTGTGTGTTGCACCCCTCACCTCTGACTAAGCCTCCAGGCCTCAGGAGACACCAATTTGCACAGGTGAGAGGCCTGATTAATGCCAACTGCCATAGCAGCTGCATCTGTGGCAACATTGTCAGCCCACTTGGTGCAACTGGAACCTATAGGGAACTAGGCTCAAGTGGAGGGCTGGCCTCTATGAATGTCCAAGTCAGTCACTTAGCTGGTGACAATGGAAAGATTCTGTGATTTACTTGCAGGCACATTGCTCTTGTCCTATGTTGCACCTGCAGAGTGCAATCTGGGGGACTTTTTGCACAAACAAGCAAGTCTGTATCAGGCAAATTCACTCACACTATATGCCATCTCAACACTGTCTACTGATCATTGACCAAAGCATTCAGCAGTACATTACTAGCCTAAAGGACAGTCAAAATGCACTTCTTTGCCTGATTGTGATTGTGGGACACTGACCTCTG
This sequence comes from Ichthyophis bannanicus, assembly GCA_033557465.1. Taxonomy (NCBI): domain Eukaryota; kingdom Metazoa; phylum Chordata; class Amphibia; order Gymnophiona; family Ichthyophiidae; genus Ichthyophis; species Ichthyophis bannanicus. Next base: position 255,828,180 of record CM066044.1, read on the forward strand.
AATGGTGCATGCACAATTCCAGCTGCTAAAATGTGCCATAGGACGTCATGTTGGTCTCTGCATCGCATGCCACCATATGGGAAGGCAGAACATGGAGGTGATTGTTTGGGTGGGGGGAATAGTACCATACAAGTTTATAATGTACTCTTCATAGGTGACATTGCTGGACAAAGCCTATGTTCACATGCCCAGAAGCTATGCGGGTCTACTCAGTGTCTGCATGTGTTACATCAGAAGGCCTGCATGACAGCCTCACCTGCTCCCCATGGACACCGAGTGTGACAGTCACAAGGATGTTGTTAGAGTACAAAGAGGCATGGATTGGTGGCATATGTCTAATCAGCAACTATACCAACATCTAACCCCATGTCCAACCTGACATGCTTTAACGTGCTCTTGGTGGGGGGGGGGGGGGGCACTGCATCTGCCGTGTGGGAGAGTGCATGTGCTGCACTGGCCAGTTTTGCAGTGTCCATGGCTAAGGACATGACATGATATGGGTGTACAGCATGGCACTATGTGTATTGAACTATGTAGGGGGACATAGTAGTTGAGTGTGTTATGTCAAACGTAGGCCACTGTGAGGCAACATGCACTCACAGCCTGTCTGTGGCCCAATTTAAAGTGCACCTTGCATTGCATTAGCGTTCCACAAGTTCAAAGTTAAAGGGTACACAAATGAAGTGAAGAGGATTATGAGTATTGTCTAGATCAGAGCAGTCTGCACAGGATATATATGAGTCAGAGGTTAGGTAAATGGCTGAGCCAGCTTAACGTGGGTCGGGAATAAGTATGGCATGGTGCACACGTCTGTACATGCTGAGAAGCCACTCTCACCCTCACCAAGCTGTGATCATATAAAAAGTCAAAATGGCAGTGATGTGTGTGCAGTGTTTTCACATTCTGTAGGCCAGTCATTAGTCAGGCTGCTGGATGTCCATGCTGTTTGTACCAAGCCAATATCTTCATGGTTGTTATGTGTCACTGCAGTGAGTGATGACCAGCAGACCAAACATGGTTGATACTGTGCACTGTTGCCTAATAAATGGTTGCAGACTGTGATTGATCTTGTAGATGCAATATCTTATTGTGTCCTCACCCCTCCACAGTTTGCACTTTGTTTATGTGGTTCCTATATTGTCTGTTGTCAGTGTGTACAAGCATTGTGCTGTGTATTCACAGATCTGCTGTGTTTAGTGACTGAGCAACTTTGTTTTTGATCTGGTCATCTTGATATGTAATACCATGCCTCATACCACATATGCCAATGCCTTTAATATAACTCTGACCTAGAACCCCAGTAGTTTAATTTACAGACCCCCCTCAGTCTCTCCAGACAACCTTTCAAGCATACTGGAAAAAGCATGCAACACAACACTAGGCAAATCGCGTATCATCCTTGGAAATTTCAATCTTCAAACACTCCATAAACGCATCACACTTCATAAATGCCATGTCGGACATTGGCTTTCAACAAGTAGTCCACATACCCACACACAGGAGAGGTAACATATTAGACCTAATTTTCCTCCAAAATAATCTCATTCACAACATGCATTACACCAATCCACTTACACTCCCATTACCATGGACAGACCACTTCATGTTAGAATTTACTCTTCCTACATCACCATACCTAAATACACTAGACAACACCCCGTCATGTCACAACAAATTCAAAATGTTTGACAAAGAATCCTTCCAGAACAATTCTCTCCCACACATTGACTACTCCTTCACTGACCTGGACAACATCATACATAATTGGAATTCAATCATAAGCAATGTTGCCCTAGCCCCACACTCATCCAAAGACACAAAAAAGCATGCTTCGAAAATTTGATACACAATTGAATTAAGGAAACTAAAGAAAAAATTGTGCATCATAGAACACAAATGGAGACACACAAGATCAGAAAATGACAAGTTATACATGCTTACATTAAAATCATACAAAGAAGCCATAAATGATAGAAAAAAAGAGTACCACACTAACCTTCTAACGAAAACTCTCAATAGACCAAGAGAATTATTTTTCATTGTTAAATCTCTGACAAAGACACTCACACCTGTTGAAGAAAAAGTAACCATACATCCACAAATACTAACAAATTATTATATGAAGAAAATTAACCCACTAACGCATGTGGACACCCACAACTCTGCTGACATCTCCGTGAACCATCCTAACCTACAACCTAAAAGCTCTAGCCCTCATGGCCAAATCACTTGGCAGACATTTCACCTTATTGACAAAAAGCATCTTAAGAATATAATAACTACCATCAATACCACCACATCGCCCAGTGACCCTTGTCCAGTCTCCTGACTGAAAGCATCTAAAGATAAATTCTCCGCAATCATTCTGGAAATAGTTAATTCCTCTTCTCGGCAAGGATACATGCCAATTACCTTAAACAGGCTATATTCCGACCAATTTTAAAATCAACAAATGCTGATAAAAACCAGCCAAATTCTTACAGACCTATTTCGAGCATGCCTTTTCTAGCTAAAGTCATAGAAAAGGTTGTCCAGATCCACCTGCAGGGTTTTATTGAATTAAATGCTCCGCTAGATGATCAACAGCACAGGTTCAGACCCTACCATAGTGTCAAGACCCTGATGCTATCACTTCTAGATAAACTCATAAGTGACCTAAATACCAACAAACAAGCATTCATCTTAATTTTTCTAGATGTCGCCTCTGTGTTTGATAGTATTGACCACAAACTACTCATTAGGGGTTTAAAACAAATTGGATTGCGAGGAACTGTTATCCAGTGGTTTATATCCTACCTTAGAGATCACACTCAACAGATCCGGATTGGCAATACATCATCCACAACCTTCAATCAAAAATAAAGTACCCCATAAGGCTCCTCCCTATCTGCCTTCCTATTTAATCTCTACATTCAACCAATATGTAATATCTTTAAAAATCACAAAATAGACTATCATATCTATGCTGATGATATTTTATTTATTTATTTTACATCTCTTATATGGAGTGGAGGAGTGGCCTAGTGGTTGGGGCAAGGTACTTCAGGCCGGAAGGTCAGGGGTTCAAATCCCACTAGAGGACAGCAACCTTGGGCCGGAAGGACTGGGGTTTCTAGTCCCACAGGTGCTCCTTGTGGTCTTGGGCAAGCCACTTAACCCTCCATAGCCCATGTTCCCCATAAAATAGTTATCTCTAAGTTATAATGCCCTGTTCAATGTAATTTCAGTTTGTTCAATGTAAACCGCACTGATGCAGAATAGCACAGTATATAAGAGAATTAAAATAAATAAATATACTTCGCTATTCAACCGCACTGATGCAGAATAGCACAGTATATAAGAGAATTAAAATAAATAAATATACTGTGCTATTCATTATCAGTGCGGTGTACAATAAAACAGAAACTTTATACCATGCAGAAGGCCCGCATGGTATTTACAATGAACAGGATATAGAACTTGGGGTTAACTGAGGAAACATTACAGTTTATTTACATTGAAGTCCGTGTTACGGGCTGATGTCTATTCAGGACTCAACTGATTGCATTGGCTGTCTCTTTTCTTATCAAGTATGTTCTTTGGTATGATTGTCTTGCCGGGTTCTGGATAGTGTCTTAGGAATAAATGATGTTTCAGTGCTTTCCTGAATTGGGTCAGGCTGGTCATGACTCTCATGCCTGAGGGGAGGGCATTCCAGGCTATGGGTGCGTAGATCATGAAGGCCCTATTGGAATATATATATAATATATATGAAGGCCCTATATAATGTTGTATCATCCCATAGATAAGATAGACCCTGATTACTCAAAGATAATCTTGTGCTTAGGCAATGTAACAGATCAGCTGAAATCACATAATCTAAAAATAAAATTTAATAAAACTGAAGTGCTGTATGTATCCAGAAATCCATGCTTCACCCCCCCCCCCCTCCCCAACAACTTTAAGTTACAAGAAACAGAACTTGAAGTTAGGAAGGAGGTGAAATATCTAGGAATAATCCTGGATCAATCACTAGAATAATTTACTTCAAACTACGTATAACACACCATCTCAGATCCTTATTAGAGGACCATGATTTTAGAACAGTACTTCAAGCTCTAATAACTCCCCATATAGACTACTGTAACAACATCCTACAGGACCTACCAAAGAAAAACATTCACCAATTACAACTTGCCCAAACTCTGGCACCACACATTTTACATAAGGCACAACGCACGGATCACATCACCCCAATTCTCTACAACCTCCACTAGCTCCCAGTTGCCTCATGAATAAAATATAAATTTCTGATGATTATATTCAAATACCGCAATAAAATAGCCACTACTCCCCTATTCTCTCCCTTCGGCACCCCAACAAATTCTCGATTACGAAGGAACTGCTCGCAAAATACCTACACCATGCCCAACCATGTCTGCACTGTCACCCAATATACCAGCTCACGAGCCTTTTCATACATTGCACCAGTGTTATGGAATGCTCTCTCCGACGATCTAAGAGCACTGAAAGACCTGTTTCAGTTCCGCAAGGAACTAAAGACACACTTGTTTACTGAGTACTATGGGAACTCCAATGATACTTCCCAAGCTCAGTCTGATTAAAACCCCCTTCTATTTCTGCCCATTATACATGAGAACACAAACAATGATGGATCTGTACCCATTCCTACTGTAAGGCTGTATATAGTTACCCTAACTTTGTATCCTACTGTAAGACTGAATATAGTTACCCTAACATCGTATCCAGTTAATTGTAAGACAGTTCATTGTACATAACTTTACAATGAACTTAAAAACTTTTCTTTTGAGTTCAATGTAAACTGCCCTTGATCTCTGGAAGGGGCAGTATATAAGAGTATGTTAAATAAATAAATAAACATAGAAACATGACGGCTGAAAAGACTACATGGCCTATCTAATCTGCCCTTCTATATCAACCACTACAATAGTCCCCTTTTCTCCTTTAGAGATCCTCTGTGTTTGTCCCATGCCTTTTTGAATTCAGACACTGTCCACATCTCTACCACCTCCACTGGGAGACTATTCCACGCATCTACCATTCTTTCCATAAAAAAATATTTCCGCATATTACTCCTGAGTCTATTCCCTTTCATCCTCATCCCTCGTAGCAGAACTTGCTTTCAATCAAAAGAGGCTCTCCTCCTGTGCGTTTATGCCACGGAGGTATTTAAACGTCTCAATCATATCACTTCTATCCCGCCTTTCCTCTAAGGTGTACATATTAAGATCTTTAAGTCTGTCCTCATATGCTTTATAAAGAAGTCCACTAGCCATTTTAATAGCCACCCTCTGTACTGACTCCAGCCTGTTCACATCCTTTTGAAGGTGCGGTCTCCAGAACTGCACACTATACGCCAAATGAGGTCGCACTAAAGACCTTTACAGGTGCACTGAGGTCTCCTTCCTCTTCCTACATTGATATGCCTGGATGGCTCCAGTACCTTTTAGTGACAACAGTGTACAGACAATCTATGTGCACAAGGTCCTGTGTACCATTGTGTGGTCTGCATGGTTTTGCTGTCAAAATGAACCGTAGTCAGGAGGCATTAGGGACCTGTGACTGCTCCTTGCCTCACACACCACATGATGACTGCTGACTGGCAGTACTTATCATTGGTCACATACTAGGTCCTTTACGGAGGGTGAATGTCTATTGGTCTGACACATTATCCACCAAAATTGTGAATACATACTATATGTAGCTGGGTCGCGGGATTTGTGAAACACCTTAGAGGTGGCTCAAAAATTGCAAACTGGTGAGTCCAACTATGACTCTGATCCTCCAGCTCAACCAGCGGGGGTGGGGGGGGGGCAACTGCATTGATACACAGGACACACACATGCATGTGCCTTTCCTGGGGTGTATTTCAACAGTATTGTCAAATGCTGAGCCATTCATGTTCTCTGTGATTGGCTCCATCAGGACCGTCTCATTGAGATTCTGAGACTGTGTTTATTACAAACATGCACTTCATGGTCACATCTCCAGCATGAGGAACTGCTGTTTTTCCTTGGGTAGTGGACACTGAAAGCAGGGAACACCACCCAAGGTTTGACCCACCTCCCAATTCCCTGACATGTCCTCTGTTGCATGTAGATGTAGGTGACAGTCCCTGCTGAATGTCTTAGTGACAATGTAGACCCTACACACAGAGTATGCCCTGGGGTGCTGCTGTGGTGTCCCTTGCCAGGTTTTCAGGGTGGCCAGTATGAGCACTAAGTGGGGCCAGTTACAGATGATGGAACAGTTGGCTTCCATTATGGTGTCCAGCTGGGGAGCCTGCAATTAGCTTTGTGCTAGAGGGTGGAGCTCATCTCACCAGTGCAGCACGTGACCCTACCAAGTATGTGCTGCAAGTGTGCATTGGCTCCCCTCCCATCAAATCTGGAACTGGTAACCTCTGCTTCCTTTTCGGCAGCCTCACTATTTTTTACTATTATTGTAAACCGCTCTGGTGCCTCGGGCGTGAACGGTATATAAAATGTGTTAATAAAGATAAAGATAAAATCATTCCATGAATGGTTCTAATCAGGATGAGGTGAGGCACCTACCTTATTGTTGGGCAGATTATGTGCTGACAACTCCATATGGGGTTTTTATCACAAGCCTGGATGGAGATATCCCATTAGTTTCTGTGGACCTCTGAAGCCTCTTTATGGGGTGCACACCAGCTTGGTTCCAAGCAACAGAGGTGTGATGTGCAAAACCCACACTTCCTATTGTGCTGCAATGTCAATGCATAGTGGCTTTGACCAGCACTCCAATGGCATGAGTTGTGTGCTTGTCACAGGCCATGTCAGCATGCAAGTATGCCCTTTGTGGGGACATGTGTGACATTTTGGAGCCTATCTGTGGGTAGGGTTGCCAACTGGCTCCAGATGGGGCTGGCAGGTTTGATCCAGTCCTGCGTTTACATCATTGCATGCAAGCACATGTATTCTGATTTTTCCATTACACGGCATAGAACAGCAAGACTACAAGTCCCTGCATGCAATGGCCTAAACCCAGGACTGGATCAAGCCTGTCAGGGGCATTTGAAGCAAGCTGGCAACCCTACCTGTGGAGCAGACCCTGCCACTGAATGAGAGCTGCCATGTGATACCTTTACCAGGCCCATTTTGCTTCTCTCCTGAGGCCTGTTGCTCTCCAGCCCATGTTGCAATAGTCATTCTCTGTGGTTTGATAGTGTTTTGTCTACAAGCTGTGCACATGCCTCCTGTTCACTCAGCACTTCAGTGAATGTGCTCAGTGCATCTGACCATCTCCACAGATGTTGTCCCAGTTACCCACTATGTGCAAACTGCGTTTTCTGATGGCTGCTCTCTTGTCTTAAGTGACATGTGCTTCAGTGATGTCCTGTACAGACAAGGTGTGGGACGTCCTGCCCATTGCTCCCAATGATCATTCAAGCCATGATGTCTCTGACATGGGGGTTAGGGGCATAGATGATGGACATGAACAACATATTATCATATTATCATGCACTATCATATCTTGTTTGCATACATCCCACGAAATTATCACACAGCAAGCACAATCTGCATTTTCGCATGTCATGAGTAGGTATCCACTGAGTCCTATTAAATGTGATTCGATGCTGTCTCAGTCTGAGATGGAGAACAACCTGGAGAGGCATGACCCCTGCATCTTCATTGGGCCACTTCTGTTCCACAGAATTAAAGATTTGCATAGGCTCCTCTCAAGAGCTCGAGCATCCCAAAGTTGCAGAATCAGTGACCACTGCGAAGTGAAGGTTAGTGGTGGTTGATGACTCTCTTCTGAAGGGTACTAAGGCGTCCATCTACTGACCATACTTGATGTCCAGAGAGGTAGTCTGTCTGCCAGGTGCCAAAATCCAAGATTTTACAAAGAGTTTGCTGAGACTCATCAATTCATCAAGCCTACTAACTATTACCTGATGTTGCTCATCCATGTCGGCACGAATGATACTGCCAGGTATCCCTCTAAGCATATGGGAGAGGCTGACTTGGATTTAGTGGCAGTTACAGAGATATGGTTCACGGACAACCATGGCTGGGATATAACTATACCAGGCTATACATTATTCAGAAAGGACAGGTTAAGAAGAAGGGGAGGAGGGGTGGCACTATTTGTAAAAATTAATATTAAAGCTATGGAGATACAGGGCTTAAAAGGGAGAGAGGAGATAGTGTGGGTTAAAGCAGAAAGAGGGAAAGAGAAATCTATTTGCATTGGCGTGATATACAGACCTCCATCACAGGGAGAAGATGTGGACAGAGATTTAATGGAAGACATACGCAGCATCCAGGAAAGGGAAAGTGCTACTTTCTCGAAATCAACAGGTTGCATGATCTGAGGCATCATGGTTTTACCAAAGGATGATCTTGCCAAACAAATCTGATTGAGTTCTTTGACTGGGTGACCAGAGAACTAGATCAGGGGCATGCGATGGATGTCATCTACCTGGATTTCAGCAAAGCCTTTGATACTGTCCCTCATAGGAGGCTTATCAATAAACTCAGTAGTTTGGGGATGGGTCCCAAGGTGGTGAACTGGATCAGAAATTGGTTGACTAACAGATGACAGAAGGATCTCACTCAGATGAAAGGAGGGTGATTAGCGGGGTGCCCCAGGGTTTGGTCCTGGGCCCGGCACTGTTCAATGTATTTGTGAGTGATATTGCTGAAGGACTGAATGGAAAAGTCTGTCTTTTTGCAGATGACATGAAAATTTGCAACAGAGTGGACTCCCCTGAGGGAGTGGATAACATGAGGAAAGATCTACAAAAGCTGGAAGAATGGTCTAATTCTTGGCAGTTAAGACTTAATGCAAAGAAGTGCAGTGTCATGCACTTGGGAAGCAGAAATCCAAGGGAAATGTACGCAATAGTTGGTGTACACGGACCAGGAGAAGGACCTTAGTGTGATTATTTCTGAGGATCTCAAGGTAGCAAAACAGTGCAACAAGGCAGTGGCAAAAGCCAGGAGGATGTTGGGTTGCATACAAAGAGGAATTACCAGCAGAAAGGAAGAGGTACTAATGCCACTGTATAAGTCACTGGTGAGGCCTCACTTGGAAAACTGTGTTCAGTTTTGGAGACCATATCTTGCAAAGGATGTAAAAAGACTGGAAACTGTTCAGAGGAAGGTGACCAAAATGATTTGGAGCCTGAGTCAGAAGCCTTAGAATGCTAGGTATCATAAGGAAAGGAATGGAAAATAAAACAAAAGATATTATAATGCCTCTATATCGTTCCATGGTGAGACTGCACCTTGAATATTGTGTGCAATTCTGGTCACCGCATCTTAAAAAGGATATAGCGTAATTAGAAAAGTTTCAGAGAAGAGCCACCAAAATGGTAAAGGGGATGGAAGGATACTCCTATGAAGAAAGGCTAAAAAGGTTAGGGCTCTTTAACCTGGAAAAGAGCCGGCTGAGGGGAGATATGATAGAAGTCTATAAATTAATGAATGGAGTGGAACGGGTAAACGTAGATCGATTGTTTACGTTATCAGAATATAGAAAGACTAGGGGACATGCAATGAAGCTACAGGGTAAACTATTTAAAACTAATAAAAGAAAATATTTCTTCACTCAATGTGTAATCGAACTCTGGAATTTGTTACCGTAGGATGTAGTAAAGGCTGTTAGTGTAGCTGGGTTTAAAAAAGGTTTGGACAAGTTCCTGGAGGAAAGGTCCATAAACCATTATTAAGAAGGGACCCAGGATATCAATGCTTGACCCAGTACAAGCATTGCGGAACCTGTGTCCTTTGGAGAAATTGCTAGGTACGTATGACCTAGATTGGCCACTGTTGGAAACAGGATACTGGGCTTGATGGACCTTGGTCTGACCCAGTATGGCATATCTTATGTTCTTATGTTCCTTAAGAGAAGGGACTTGAAGACCTAAATATGTACACTCTGGAGGAGAGGAGGGATAGGGGAGATATGATTCAGACCTTTAAATATTTAAAGAGAAATAATGAACAAACAAACCTCTTCCAAAGACGGGGAAGCTGTAAAACTAGAGGGCATAACATGAAGCTGCAAGGGGGTAAATTGAAAGGCAACATCAGGAAATACTTTTTCACTGAAAGGGTGGTGGATGCTTGGAATGCCCTCCCAATGGAAGTGGTGGGGGCAAATACAGTGACAGGATTCAAAATGGCATGGGACAGACACGGTGGATCCCTTTACAGCAACAGGATAAAATCAAAATAAACTTAACTATCTAATTTCTTAACAAACGGGGTGTCCTACACGGAGCAGTGGGTTCACCCCCAAACAAAGACATGGGGAGGGGTGGCATGCACGGAGCGGTAGGTGCACCTACTCTTGCCATCTTACTGGGCAGACTAGATGGACCATACTGGTCTTTATCTGCCGTCATTTACTATGTTACTATGATAGGGGATTTCAATATGCTGTATGTTGATTGGCGCATCCCTGCTGCAGTGTCATCTAGAAGCAAGGAGATCCTGGATTCTTTAGAGGAAGAACTATTCAGGCAACTGGTAACAGAACCCACACATGAAGAGGCCATACTGGACTTGGTACTTACCAATGGGGAAAGTGTATCGGATATTATAGTGGAAGATCATCTCGCATCCAGTGATCATCAGAGGCTCTATTACAGCATATCACATCTGTGAAACACCCATCGACATATATCCTTTATTGGCACATAGGCACTGCATCACCTTGACATGACACTCATCCTTGCCTTGTGCATTGTAATTCATGGACCAAAGTAAGAGGGATGACATCATACGGTTCATAAATGATTCTTTCTTGACATTTACAAGGCATATTGTTTATGTGTGATGCTTACACTCACATATACTGTATAGATACATATTTCATTATGACAGGGAAAGCAACAGTCCCCCCCAATCTTGAGGGATTTTATTTAGAGTTCATGTACATTGCCATATAATATACATACACCCCTTTCATGTTGCTACATACATCGTTGCTCATACCCATTCACATATGATCATCTGCTTTAGTCATGTCTACCTCAGTCACATGCTACACCATGCACAACCCAGCTAGCTTCTTACCATAACTACACATCACTCACATCTATCATGGGCGTACTGCACACAGCAGCACTCCTGCGCTGTTATGCCTTTCATGGACACATCAGGACCTTGGATCCTCCTTGTAGGCACACTTACAAATGATCCGAGAGCACACATTGACATCAGGGCACATTCATAGACAACCTATCTCTTTGATAGTATCACTGGCTGCAACATTATCCTTCCACATACTGGGTGACACGTGAGGACCATTTGGGTCATTGAGGTCCATCTCCTCTTACCATTCCTTCCATGCAGCCAGGGCCAGCTCTAGAGTGGTTCAGACTGTTGGCGCCCTAGGCGAACATCAAGATTTACACCTCCTCTCGCTGTCAAACTCTATTATTTAGCTTGGATTACCCTGCTTTGGCTGCCCTCTGGAAGTAGCTGCCATAGGTGACCGCCTAGTTTGCCTAGTGTTTGAGCCGGCCCTGCATGCTGCCCCTGAAATGTCACTTTCAGACAGGCTTCCTTATCCTGCCTTTTTCGGGCGGTAAGGTGCAAGACTGCCACATTTAATGCCCAATATCCTCTTAGCACCCGATAAGTGGTGCCTTTTTCCTTAACATCAGTACATCTACTCCCCACCCTGTCCTTTATCGTTCGCAAACACCCTTAATGTTGCCGTTTATGCTCCCTTATGCCGTAATCCTGTGCTCCCTTAATGCTCTTTAGTAAACATATGCAGTGGTGGGCTTCAGCCGGTTCTGCCCGGTTCGAGTGAACCGGTTCCTGCCATGGGCCATATTCAGTGAACCAGTCTGAAAACAGCATTCAGATGCTGGCACTGCACTGACGGGACTCCCAGTACCCACCTGTGGTTTGACGGCATTGGGGGACCACTTGCGGGCAAGGGGATCGGGTAGCTGGGCCACCAGGGAGCTGCTGCCTTGCAGCGACCACCAGCAGCCCGAGTGTGCGGCACTAGTAACACTAATGCATGCTGTGCTGCCAGCCGCTCGGTCCTGCCAGTTGTGGGATCGATCCAAACTGGTTCCTGTTTGGATCGGATCCCGCCACCGCCTATATGTGCAAAAAGAAAATGCGAGAACCACAGCATAGTTTAAAACATCAAAATAAAATTTTAATTATAATAATTTTATCTTGGCGTGTTAAACTATGCTGCAGTTCTCACTTTTTTATTTTGCTCCGTGATATGTGATCAGCTTGCATCTCCTTTGCATTTAAAACCATGCAGATCTAGTGCATAGTGCCACGAGTCGATATGTTTTATATTAGATTCCCAGACTAGATAATTAAGCTACAATTTTTGCTACATATAAACATCATTGCAAAATTTAAAAAAAAATGATATAGGCTGAGAATATATTGCTTTCTTTATTCTTGGGGCAACCATCTGACTGGTGTCCTGAGTGAGGGAACTCCCTGTTCCCTTACTAGAGCTTTGAGAAGGCCCCTCCATTTTGGCTGCTGCTGGGTGGGGATGGGAGTGGGGGGGGGGGCAGCTCATTTCTTACCTCAGGTAGCAAATTGTCTTGAGCTATCCCATCTGCGTTCACAGATGAAGGGCCGGAAGCAGGACCTCAGAAAACATTCACAAATAGGAACAAAAGTGACGAAGATCTTGAATGATTTTCAGAAGGCTGTTCACGAGGAGCTAGCTAAACTAAAAATAGACAGCGTGATGTAGCCAGATGGGATACATCCAAGATTATTGAAGGAACTGTCTGACCTTTTGAATGCTTCTTTAGAGTCAAGAGTGGTCCCAGAGGATTGGAGAAGAATGTATCCTGTCCCTCTGCACAAAAGCAGAAGCAAGGATGAGGTTGGGAACTACAGGCCAGTTAGTCTAACCTCTGTGGTGAGTAAATTAATGGAAATGCTGCTAAAAAGAAAATTGTAAGGTTTCAGGAATCCAATAGATTGCAGCATTCAGATGTGCATAAGGTTACCTACATATTTTTATGTGGATTTTTAGAGCGATTTCCAGATATCTTTGAGTTCTGAGCTTACGGATATATGGATATCTTTAGACTCACTGTAACTGCAGTCAAGATATCTAGATAAAGTTATGCTGAGTACGGGGCATGATGAAGTGCTTTCTTCTCTACACCCTCTGGCTGTTTTGCAGCCAAAATAAGCACCTTTCAGATACCTAGGTCTAAATTTAGATATCAAGTAAATCAAATACTCTGCAATGTAACCAGAAAGTATAAAGGTATCTGTCCTAGACTGGACACAATGTAGCAAACGTACTTTCACTTTATTTCAAATAGCCGTAAGGTCTCAGAACTCGTCTAGTGGACTAATTGCCACTATTACATCAACGACCTTTTTTATAATCACACGGCTATTAACAGTAAAGTTTTCTTAAAGTATAGTTGATTCAGTGCTGTACGTAGTTAGAATACTTAACGTTGAACATTCAACATATTTTTCATTTCATTATCGTTTTCATTGAAATAAATAAATATAGTGCTTAGCTTTGAGCAGAGGAGTTCAGCAAGTAGTACAATCCCGACGCTGCCAGGCGTGCTTATCTTTAGCGTTTCACCTAAACGGTTTCTTCAGGGGAAAAACTAATAAAGCACTGTAAAATCAGAAAAAAGTTCATGAAGTACCAACTTTCCAAAACATCTTATGCACCAGATACTCAACTGAGGAATATAGTTCATACCAATGAGCATATTCAGATTCCTTCATACAAAGCGCACTCTTGTCACTTCACTTCACCAACTGCTGTAGAATGCCGCGCATGCGGACCACTTATATACCGGGACTATTTCTTAAGGAGGAAGGAGAAAGTCAGAGACATACTTCCCATTCTATCCGCGCATTCAGCCCTTCAGGAATCACAGTGTTTAATTTATAGATCCATCGTTGTTCACAATACAGCAACGTCTGATCTTTTGTCTTGCCGAATTTCGGTGTGGTAATTTGATCAATGCAAAAACACTGTAACTCGTCAAAAGTATGATTGAATTGTAAACAGTGCTTGACTATGGGGGCTTCACGCCGGCAGCACTTTAGTTTGCTTTTATGCTCGTTCATACGTAATTTAAAAAGTCTATTCGTCTTGCTGACGTACAATAGGCCACACGGGCAACGAATGCAATAGATTACATTAGTCGATGAACAGGAAGTGTGGCATCTTAATTGATAAATCTTATCCTTATAACTAAATTCTGTTGGTTCCTGAGTAATCGAACAAATATTGAATGTGCCACATTTTTTGTGTCCCACCATCACCCCATCATTAGTTATTAAGGGCCGCAAAGCCGCTGGACTCAAAATCTCCTTTAAATTTCTTTGCCTCTGTCAAACACACCGCACATTGCAGTGTTCCAAACCTGGGATGCTGTGTAAGACATTCTTATGGCGTTGAATGCTATGTTTTAAATCAGTACTATACGGAGAAAATGGTATAACTAGATTGACGTGGTAATTATCATCATTCAAGGTTTCTTTGGCCCGAGGATGGAGCAGTAAATCACGATTAATGAACAATGCCCTCTTAAACTTAGATGTGACTCCGGACATCCAGGACCTTTCTGAGATCAGGTGGGGATGTCCAAGTTTCTCCAAACACCCCAGCCATGCCTCCACCACACCCCCATGCAGACTTGGACTTTCTCACATTGAGGATGTCCACGGATCCCGCTCTGGCGATGTCTCTGTGCTTTGGATGTCCTTATGTCAGTTTTCGGACATCCAAAGCACGAATAGGGCTTCCAAACTGACTCCCCTAAAGATTTGCTAGGGCAGTGGTGCTTTCCTATAACGATTTCTTGTTCAATGGGAATTTCAAACTCTCAGCTGGAAAGTCTGTACTGGGAATTGAAAATAAATATTCCATGCCTACTTGTCAGGACAGCTCCAGTGCTGCTCTGGGTGCTACCTCTTTTCCCTGCTCTGGGTGCTACCTCTTTTCCCTGCTCTTGGTGGTGATGACAGGTGTGTGGGGGGGATGGGGTGGAGGTTTCACAAGGGATTTTAAAAGATGATTTTCTAGAGGGCAAACACTTGTTTACCCCTGGCTAATCCCTTTGAAAATTAACCCTAAAATACAAGTCGCATAGGGCTCAACACCTGCAAATAAAATAAAACCCATAATAGTTGCTTTGGAATTGAATCATGGAAAACTAGGGGGAAGGGAGTTTTTTAATTCAACTCATGAGAGAAGCTATCGAATAATCTCAGCCTATGAAAAGTACCATTATAAATGAAGTATTAAATCTGCAGTGTTATCCTGGGTTGAACTTGCAAGCCTCACTTATGACAGTAGTAAAGTAAAGTTTCTGTATCAGGGATTCTCCATGGACAAGCAGTTTGACTTAGCCATGCATAGGTGTGCCATCCCCAGGGACCAGATTAGTTCTCCCTTAGCTCAGAGGAATCTTTTTTTTTTTTATTCCTCTGAGCTTGAGCCCCTCCCCTTCCTGTTCCTGCTCCCAGCCTTCCTTCTTCAGTGTTTCCCTAGCCTGGAGGCTCATCCGGAAGGGGAAGGTGGGTGGGATGACGTGGCTGACTCATCCTGCTGTCCACAGAGAACCCCCGTTATGGTAAGTAACCTTACTTACTCCATGGACAAACAGTATGAGTCAGCCACGCATAGATGACTCCCAAGCTGTGGTGTGTAGGGGGTGAAGGATAAAAAAGGGCTCCCGAGGGCCCCTTTACCCCCTTCATGGCCCCACATGCTGTGGGTAGGATGAGATTGTCAAGAGAATAGGTGAACAGATCCCCATAGACCCTGAGGTTTTGTAACAAGGGGAAAACGTTATTGGAATGTCAGGTCACAATCGAGGTACTGCCACAGTGCAAGTCACTGCAATAAAGTCACAATAAAACAGTGCAAGTCAGTGCCATAATAGAACAATGGAAGTCAGTGCAACAAATCAGTTCAACACAATGAAACAGTGTGTGTCAGTGCAGCAGTGAAACAGTGAAAAACAGTCTGAGCAACAATAAGGCAGTGTGCAAAACAGTGCAATCCTGAGCATTTTCAGTCTACTGCTCAGAAGAGGTTTGTGCATCCCCAGGTCACAGGTTGCTTAGTTGCAGGGTGGTGCCCCCGTGTCCACTTGCAGGACCGCCTTGCCAAAGTGTGGGGTGTCTATGTCCATGGCGCAGTCAAGGCAGTAGTGCTTTGTGAAGGTGTGGATCAATGCCCACATGGAAGCATTGCAAATGTCTGTGGGTGTCGCCATGTGCAAGTGGGCCAGCGAGACAGCCATTGCTCGTAGTTGATGGGCATGTGCCCTACCCTCTAGGCACAGGTAGGCCTTCATATAGCAGTAGGTGATGTAGTCTGCCAGCCATATGGACATGGTCCATTTGGTCACTGGGCAGTCCAGTCTGTTCGAGTCATAGAAGAGGAAGATCTGTGATGCCTTCCTCCTGGACCTGGTCCTGTTGATGTAAGTCTGCAGGGCACGTGTATAGTCCAGAGTGTGCAGACAGCGTTCTTCTTGATCCATGCGTCTTGGGGTAGAAGCTGGGAAGAATGATGGATTGGTTGATGTGGAAGGATGATACAACCTTGGGGAGGAATTTTGGGTGGGTCCTGAGGATGCCCTGGTCGTGATGTATCTGTGTGTAAGGGGGATAATCGACAAGGGCCTAAAGTTTGCTAATGCAGCATGCTGAGGTGATTACCACGAGGAAAAGGGTCTTCCATGTGAGAAACTTCTGATGAGCCTGTTCCAGTGGTCAAAGGGTGTTCCATGAGCTGGTTTAGGACTACATGGAGGTCCCACCCCTGGATCGGGGGCCTGACCGGGGGGTGCAGGTGGTTGAGGCCCCTCATGAATTGGGAGACTAGAGGTTGGGCCGATATGGATTTTCCTTCCAGTCTGTCATGGTAAGCTGCTGGATGAGGGCTTTAGCATAGTGTGTGAGAGAGCATGAGCAAGTACTGTAGTAGTGTAGGTATGGGGCAGTCGAAGGAGTTCAGCTTTTTGTAATTGCACCATGTGTGGAACCTGTCCCATTTTGCAGCATAGGATCATTGTGTGCCCAGGCATCTGGCAGCCAGGAGGACCTCTATGACATCTTGGTAGAGGTAGAAGGGTCTCAAGGTCGTCCGTTCAGCATCCGTATGGTCAGACCCAAGGTTTGCAGGTCGGGGTGGAATGTCCAATCACTGTCCTGTGTGATGAGGTCTGGGCAAGTGGGTAGGCAATGGTGTTGCTGGCTGGATAGCTGCTGGAGGTATGGGAACCCGGGCTATCTTGGCCAGAACAACACGATGAAGATGACGTATGCCCCATCGTTTGCCACCTTCTGGAGCGATCTGGAGATGAGGGGGGTTGAAGGGTAGGCATAGCACATCTGAGAACCCCAGTTAATGGAGAATGCGTCCGCAGCCACCCTGTGGGTGGAGGAGCATCTGGAGCAGAAATGACTGCATTTCGCATTGTCCTCGCAGGTGAAGAGGTCAATTGTCAGTGTCCCCCCCACCTCTGAAAAAAAGCTACAGGGACACAGTATTTGAGCGACCATTCATATGGGGTGAGCTGCCGGCTCAGGGAATCCACTAAGGTGTTGTTGTCCTCTGGCAGGTATGCTGCTTGCAGGTGGGACTGCAAGGAAATGATGGTGGTCCAGATTAGGTGGGCCTTCCTGCACAGTGCGCGGGAGCCCATGCCACCTTGCTTGTTGATGTAGAACATTGCTACCTGGTTGTCCGTCTGTATCAGAGTGGCCTTCTCCCGGATCCAGAGGCGAAAGGCCCTTATTGTGTTCCTTATGTCCAGAGTTTGAGAAGGTTGATATGCAGGTGCGACTCAGTTGGGGTCCAGTTCCCATTCATGCGGTAATTGAATAGGTGTGCCCCCATCTGTGTTTTGATGCATCTGTGGTCAAGGTGATCTGCAATTGGGGTGGCCTGAGCGCTTTTCCACCCTTTAGGTTTTCCCTTGTTCTCCATTAGCTGAGGGTCTTGCAGGTGTGATGGTCGATACTGATCTTGATGTATAGGGGCCATCTGTCCTGGTCACAAGCCATCTGGAGATGCCTTTGGAGCTGGCGCATGTGCAGCCTGGCATGTGGGATGACGTGCACTGCCACCGTTAGATGACCTAGGAGGCGGAGCAAGATCTCAGCTGAGGTCTGGTGTGATAAGGCAATCTTGGCAGCTAGCGTGATGATCTTGTCCACCCTGTGCACTGGGAGGAATGCCTTTCCTTGCATTGTGTCAATAAGGGCCCCTATGAACTCTGACACTTGAGCTGGTTGCATGTGCGATTTTTTGTGGTTGATGAGGAACCCCAGGGTCTGGAGTAGGGAGGCTGTGGTTTTCACGGCTTCCCGTGCTGCTTCCTGGGATCGAGCAGCGATCAGCCAGTCATTGAGATAGGAGAAGACACGTATACACGCCTTGCGCAGGTGGGCAGCCGCGACCGTGACACACTTTGTGAAGACTCTTGGAGCTGAAGATAGGCCGAAAGGCAGGTCCTTGTATTGGAAATGTTGGTTGCCCATTCTGAAGTATAGGTACTTCTTCTGGGAGGGATGCAGAGGGATAGTCCTTCACCAGGATCAGGGGCAGGATAGTGCCCAGAGTGCATGTAGAATTTTTCTTTGAGGATGTATTTATTGAGTCATCTGAGATCGAGGATAGGGCGCCAGCCCTCTGATTTCTTGGGGACGAGGAAGTAGCATGAATAGAAGCCTTGTTTGTGTTCTGAGTCTGGCACTGGTTCTATGGCTCTTATTTGCAGGAGTTTGCGTGCTTCCTCGAGGAGGTTAGAAGTGATCTTCGCTAATAAATTGTGATGGGAGGAGAAGGGTCTGGGGGATTCTCTGAAGCAGATATGGAAGCCCTTGCGAATTATGTTGATGACCCAGATGTCAGTTGAGATGTACGCCCACACCTCCGAGAAGACAGACAGGCAACCCCCATGGTGGCGTCTGGTGGGGGGTGGTAGTCAAAACCCTTGGTTGTTTCTTGCCAAGATGGGGTTTGGTTCTTTTGTGGCTTCCTTTCATGTGCGCGAGACTTGTGCTGGTAGTGTTCTTATAGCACTGGGGATTCTGGTAGCTGGTGTGATTACAGCTGTAGGAATTGTTATATTTTGCATGTGTGGGTAGTCTTTTGGCTGCTGTATGGCTTTGAGGGCCTCTGGTTCTGGTGGTGCAGTCCATCATTGGCCAGGGTTTGTATAGTTGTGCATTCATCCTTGATGCCCTCCACTGTTTCCTTCACTTTACTTCCAAATAGCCAATGCGCCCTGCCATGGAGACAACCTATCTGGTTGTGGATGTCATCCCTCAGACCAGAGGCATTGAGCCATGCCATATGATGGGCGGCGATAGCTGTACCTGCGGTGCAGGCGGCGGTCTCGAAAGCATCGAAGGCTTCTCTGATCAGATGTTTACTGCAGTCCACCATGTTGAGCAGTAAGGGGGCCAAGGATTCCTTTGTCTCCTGGGGGAGAGTCATGACAGTGTTCTTGACTCGCTCTAGTAGTTGGTTGAGGTACGCAACAATTTGAAACTGATGGGAGGAGAACCTCACGTTCAGCATGGCCCCTGAGAAAACATTTTTGGTGACCCTGTTGAGGAGTTTGTAATCCTTTCCTGGAGGTCTGTTTGGTTTTTGACATGAGCTCTTGGATCTTTTCAGGGTGGATTCCACCACATTGGACTGGTGAGAGAGTTGAGCCACTTTGAAACTAGGTGCAGGCTGGACATGGTTCTTGAGCTCTAGTCTCTTGGTGACTGTGGGAGTAGTGGCAGGCATCTGCCATGCCTTATCCCTACAGTCCAGAAGTACCTGATGGATCGGCAAGGTCATGAGGGCTTTGGGTAAATCGAGGTATTTTAGAATCCCCAGGACTTTGTTTCTTAGGTTGGTGGCGCCGGTGGGTGATAGACTGAGGTTTGTGGAGAGTTTCTGTCCCCTGAGCTCCAGAAGGATTCCCCTGATTCTGGAATCTCACCCTCCTCTTGTGGTGGTGTGGTCAGTGTGGCACCATGGATGAGGTTGTCTGCCATGGCTGGTTGTATCTGCAGTTGCATTCTTGGGGGCTGCTGGACTAGGGTCTGCGGTGGCGTTATCGGGAGCTGCTGGGCTAGGAAATTGGTTCAGAGTTCCATCAGGATCCCTTGCTGTGCTGCCGGAGGTTGAGTCTGGCCTGCTTCCTGGCCATCTGGGGTGGCAGGGTGGAGGGGACTCCCCTGGTATTTATAGCGCTTTTGGGCCCCAGACCCCTGGCTGTAGCTGTAGTTGTACGTAGTAGTGGAAGATCTCTGCTTAACTGTTCTCCTGCGCTTATAGAAGCCCCCTGGTGGAGAGTTGGAGAAGCTGCAGGCTGAGGTGGAGGAGCTGTGGGCTGATCTCCTTCTGGGATACCTTCCCTGGGCGGCGGAGTTGTGCCGGCGACATCGGGGGAGGATCTGTGATGTCGGCACCTGTGAGAATCATGGTGCTGGTGTTCTGAGCCCTCTTGACTGTCCTGCCGGTGCGTGGCTGGAGGTGCAGGAGTACTTTGTCTGGAAGAGGCTGGATGTCTGGGCGCCGCTGGAGAGAGGGTGTTTTGGTGGGCTGGGGATCCGGAGGATGAGGGAACTCCGGGGAGAGGAGGGGGACAAACCGCTGGGCCGGAGGCAGGAGAAGCCGCAGGGAAGTTTAAAACAGCAGCGGGAGAGTTTTGAGCAGCCATGGAGGCAGGAGAAGCACAAAAACAGTGCAAGTCAGTGACCAGGTGGCTGGTAATAGGAGCAGCTGCGATAGTACCTGCCCCTGGGGTACCGCGTGGAGTGCTGTGACTGCAGGGGGGCTCAGCCTGACCCTCTTGAGTGCGATCGGAGAGCTCAGCACGTTTGTTCTTAGCGTGTGCTGCTTTAGCCCATTTCTCCCTCCTCCCCCAATCCTCCTTGCAGGTGTCTCTGCACTCTCTGCTGTGGTGGATGCATGGCTCGCAGCAATCCTGATCCTGGTGGCTGAGGGTCTTCCTGCAGCAGAGGCACTTCTGGAATGTCCTTTCTTCCATTTCGGTAGGTAGTTCTTTTATTTTAAAAGTTTCTTTTTTTTTTTTAATGGAGAGAGAGAGCTGGATGTCTGTCTGTCCTGGAAGGCAGATGGAAAAAACTGAAAAAGGAAGGCCGTGAGCAAGAACAGGAAGGAGAGGGGCTCAGGCTCAGAGGAATTAAAAAAAAAAGAGAATTCTTCTGAGCTAAGTGAGAGCTAATCCAGTCCCTGGAGATGGCACACCTATGCATGGCTAACTCATACTGCTTGTCCATGGAAAATCCTCTCACGATGGCTTCCGTTGTCTTGAGAAGGACAAACTGCAGTATGGCAGACTTGATCGTAGATAATGAAGCCTGGGCAGTCACTGGACTAAATGGTACCGTGGGTGAAGACTGCTTTCAGTATTTTCTTTCCCCTTTTAGATTTGTTTGCTTATAAACCCATCGGCTGACTCCAAAAATTGGTGTAGTGTGCTCTTCCCTCTGACTTGCTATCCAGAGCAGTCAGCCTTCCTGCTGCCCCTTCTGATGGGCCTGGATAGCGCCCTGGATGGCTTCTGATGGCCCTGGATAGAGCGCTGGGGAAGGGTTGTCTGTATGTTATCTTAGCAACAATGTTTTGGAACAAGTGTTCATCATGGTTTGTCCTATCTGCTGTTTTCATACTGGGCTGATAACGATTCTTTTATGAGCATTGCGCAACATTCAGATCTCTTTTATATTTTCACATCAGCTATCCATCCTCAGCAAACAAACCTAAACTGATTTCATCAATAATGCAAATTGAAGAGCAGCGGAAACACAGTAGGACAGTTTTATTAAAATCTGCGGAAACTCTGTGAAGGACACATGATACTGTTGAGGAGACCCGCATAAGAATCATTCAGAAGTGTTGTTATTCATCAGTTTTCTAGGCCCCTTTGTCACAAGGGACCTGTGTGGTATGGAAAACTTAGGTACAACAACTCCTTAGGCAAGGCCAGCTCAAGGAGATGAGGAGCTCTAAGCAAACCTCATCCCTTGTGCTCCCAAGCTTCTGCGCCTGCTCCCGCCCCCTCCCCGGCCGCTGCTGACACCCCTCTGCGGGACCTGCAGTGGCAACAATGGTCACAAACAGCCCTGCAGCACGTCCTTTCAACCTCCGGCGCTGCAAGACTGTTTGACTCCTGCTTCATGTGCACAGGAAGTCAGCAACGGGACTTAGAAACATAGAAATATGATGACAGAAAAAGACCACATGGCCTATCTAGTCTGTGCTTCCATATCAACAACTACAACAGTCCACTTTTTACCTTTGGAGATCCTCTGTGTTTGTCCCATGCTTTTTTGAATTCAGTTACTGTCCTCATCTCTACCACCTCCACTGGGAGACTATTCCACGGATCCACTACTCTTTCCATAAAGAAATATTTCCGCATATAACTCCTGAATCTATCTCCCTTCACCCTCATCCCATGTCCCCTCGTAGCAGAGCTTGCTTTCAATTGAAAGAGGCTCTCTCCCTGAACATTTATGCCACAGAGGTATTTAAACATCTCAATCATGGGGACATGGGATGAGGGTGAAGGGAGATAGATTCAGGAGTGATATGCGGAAATATTTCTTTACGGAAAGAGTAGTGGATCCATGGAATAGTCTCCCAGTGGAGGTGGTAGAGATGAGGACAGTAACTGAATTCAAAAAAGCATGGGACCAACACAGAGGATCTCTAAAGGTAAAAAGTGGACTGTTGTAGTTGTTGATATGGAAGGACAGACTAGATAGGCCATGTGGTCTTTTTCTGTCATCATGTTTCTATGTTTCTATGTAATCATATCACATCTATCCCGCCTTTCCTCTAAGGTGTACATATTAAGATCCTTCAGTCTGTCCTCATATGCTTTATAATGAAGACCACTAATCATTTTAGTAGCCACCCTCTGCACCGACTCCATCCTGTTCACATCCTTTTGAAGGTGCAGTCTCCAGAATTGCACACTATATTCCAAATGAGGTCGCACCAAAGACTTATAGAGAGGCATTATCACCTCCTTTTTTCGGCTAGCCATTCCTCTCCGTATGCACCCAAGCATCCTTTTAGCTTTTGCCGTCGCCTTTTCTACCTATTTAGCTACTTTAAGATCATCAGACACAACCACGCCTAGGTCCCGCTCTTCTTTAGTGGACAAAAGTACTTCACCCCCTATACTATACTGCTCCCTTGGATTGCTGCAGCCCAAATGCATGACCTTACATTTTTTAACATTAAATCCCAGCTGCCAAATTCTAGACCATTCTTCAAGCTTAGCTACATCCCTCCTCATGTTATCTACACCTTCCTGGGTGTCTACTCTATTGCAGATTTTGGAATCATCCGCAAAGAGGGAAACCTTACCCGACAGCCCTTCCGCTATATCACTAACAAAGATGTTAAAAAGAATCGGACCAAGGACAGATCCCTGGGGCACACCACTGGTAACATCCTTCTCCTCAGAGTGAGCTCCATTTACTTGTACTTTTTGTCGCCTCCCACCCAACCAATTTCTAACCCAAGCAGTAACTTTAGGGTCCATCCCTAGGGTGTTCAGTTTGTTTATAAGTCGCCTGTGAGGAACAGTGTCAAAGGCTTTACTGAAATCTAAATGCACCACATCTAGAGCTCTCCCTCGGTCCAACTCCCTGGTCACCCAGTCAAAGAAATCGATCAGATTTGTCTGACAAGACCTGCCTCTGTTGAATCCATGCTGCCTCGGATCCTGTAATCCGCTGGACTCCAGAAACCTCACTATTTTCTCTTTCAGCAGCGTTTCCAATAATTTACTCAGCACCGAAGTTAAACTAACTGGCCTGTAGTTTTCCAAACATCCTTACTTCCGCTTTTGTGTAAAGGCACCACATGAGCCTCTCTCCAGTCCTTTGGCACTACTCCCGACTCCAACGAGGCATTGAAAAGGTCAGTCAGTGAAGTTGCTAGAACGTCCCCAAGTTCCCTCAGTATTCTAGGATGTATCCCATCCAGTCCCATCACTTTGTCTACTTTAAGTTGAGCTAGTTTCTAACGAACACAGTCTTCTGAAAATTGTTTAAGATGTCCCTCGCTTCTGTTCCTATCTGTAGGTGTTTTCTGAGGTCCTTCTCCTGGTTCTTCATCTGTGAACACAGAACAAAAATATTTGTTATGCAATTCCGCTTTATCCTTATCAGCTTCTACATATTCCTCCCCTGCACCCTTGAGTCTGACAATACCACTTTTGCCCTTCCTCTTCTCACTAATATATCTGAAAAATGTCTTATCCCTCCATTTTATTGCATTGGCTATTTCCTCCTCCTTTTGAATCTTTGCCTTCTTGACTACTTTGCTAGCTTCTCTAAGTTTTTCCAAATACAGATGCCTGTCTTCCTCTCTCTGTGATCTCTTGTATTTCATGAAGGCCTCCCTCTTTTTCTTCACTTTTTCAGCTACTTCTTTCGAAAACCATAGCGGTCTCCTTTTCCTTTTACCTTTATTTACCATTTTAACAAAAAGGTTGTTTGCCCTTAAAATATCCCCTTTCAGTTTTGCCCACTGTTTTTCTACATCCCCCAGCTGTTCCCATCCCACTAACGACTCCCTGAGGTATTGGCCCGTCTTCGCAAAGTTAGTCTTCCTAAAATCTAAGATCCTCACCTTTGAATGGATTCTAACAGCCGTAGTCCTAATACTGAACCACACCATCTGGTGATCACTGGATGCAAAATGATCTCCCACTACAACATCAGAAACACTTTCACCATTGGTAAGCACCAAGTCCAGTATGGCCCCTTCACGTGTGGGGTCTGTTACCAATTGCCTGAATAGTTCTCCCTGTAGAGAATCCAGGATCTCCTTACTTCTAGATGATACTGGATATACATCAACATGGTTTCCGCCCAAAGCACGGAGTCGAAACACTTCTGCTATACCTATTCAACGACATCATCCGGACCATAGACAACTACTAACAAGGAACACTAATGATCTTCCTAGACATCTCAGCTGCATTAGACACAGTGGACCACAGAATCCTACTAACCAGACTACATTGGATAGTAGGATTGAACATTGGAATAACCGGCACCATACTAAAATGGTTCAACTCAAACCTAAAAGACAGACAGTTCCAAGTCAAGATTGGATCCAACATCTCACAACCCGCAAAGATCAAGCAAGGAGTCCCACAAGGATCCACACTATCCTCACTACTATTCAACCTATACATCCAACCAATCTGTGACATCATGAAAGCTCATAAAATAGACTACACAATCTACGCAGATGACATCATGATATATACACCAATCGACCTCGACAGCCCCGACTACACCAAAATAACAAACTGTCTCAACAGCATGTCCACTTGGCTCATGCACAACAACCTAGCCATAAACTACAGCAACTGGAATGAAGAACTTTGTTCTCTTCATTGTAATAGCACGAAACGGTACGGCGGACCCCATAGGGGTGAATAGGTAGGTGGGAGGAGCTATCCTGTAGGTTTTTAAAGAACGGAGGTAAGTCTCAGACCGCATGCGCGGCGTTTTGAGACCATTTGGCATTCTGAGAACGTAGTGGTCTGTAAGGCATTAGCGGGCAGCATCAGAGTCTCAGGTAATCATTTTTATTTAGCTTGTAGGGAATTGAAGCCCAGTAAGAAGTACAATAATGGCAGATGAATAGGTCTAGTAATGTTGGTATAATCCAGGTTGGGTTTGTGTTTTTTGTTTGTTGTAGTATAGATATTAGTCCCCTGAAGAACCTCACCAGTGAAACGCGGGGGCGCTTGGACAGCAGCATTGGGACTTAGAGACCGAGCGGATCAGCTACGTAACTCTACAGTATACCTGAAAAGCATGCAACGAGTCACAGCCTTGTAGAGGACTATATGTTCCGTTCGTTGACTTATAAGAGGGGAGGATTAGTAAAACTGACCGGGTCATTGATGCTAACAGGCATATCACTTGGGACTTTTAAATACCCAGGTTTTGATGCCGTGGTGTAGTCTGAGACCCGAGTAAAACATACCCCATGTTTTGGATTCAAGAACATAGAGAATGCAGTACATTTGAGCGTAGGTTTATTGTTTTTCTTCAGTGAGAAATCGCTCTACTACCAGACCATATAGTTTTGTTTAGTTACAAATGATGGAGGGTCAAAGTGTGTGGAAAGAAACATTGAGCTTTCCACAGGACCATATCCCTGCTTTATTACAAGAAAAAACTCCATTCACTCAAGGGGTGATGCAGGCAGACGCGACATTGGACAATGCAGAATCCCTTTGGGAGACGATAACACAGCTAAAAAAGAGAAGAGTGCGTGTAGAACTCCACAGGTCCTCTCTCATTGAGTATATTAGTAGGCAACAAATCCCGCGAGGATTAAGGGTTTACAAGGAACCCCGCACGACCTCACTGGGGACATTGTTTATAGAGAAATGGAACAAAATATTAAACAAATGTTCCTTGGACCTGATGGTTCATATTGTGGATTTGTCGAAAGAACAGATGGAATCATTAACAGAAGAGATCGACCTTAAGCTGGGCCTGGTGAGGTCTAAGCTTTCGGAGGAGAATTTCCTGCGACGTCAAGAGGAGGTGCAGAAGCAAGTAGACCAAGTGCGACAGGATGTGATGGTTAAGAAACAAAAGAAATTGAAACGAGATGGAGCTGACTATTCCATGGGATACGTATACCCGTGGATGAATAAGAACCGTAAGCCCAAAAAAGGAAAGAAACATGTGAGCTTTGGGGATTTCCCTGATGGGGATGGAAGTTCCGACTCCAGTAGATCTTCAGGGGAGAATTTTTTGGAAGAGCAACAGAATGGCAGAAGCAGGAAGAAGAAAGGAGAAGACAATGGAGCGCCATCCGATCGGTTGAGACAGAGACCACAGAGGAAAAAGGAATAAATAGCCTGGTGGTTAACATCTCGGGAACATCGTTATCCCCAGAATCAGAGCATCTATTGGAAAGAGGACTGTCCTTTGTTCCCATCATTGGGTTTGACGAGTTCCAATTTCGGGTGGATCTGGAGTCGTTAATACGGAAACTGCACTTAAAAGACTATTTTTCTACAACGCCAATAGAGGAGGAGAAGAGAGACTTGGAAACCATTGCTAATCACGTCCCGCTAGCTTTTAAATCACGTTGGGTCCCACTGGGCCCCCTCCATCCGGCCATAGGGATTTTCAGAGATTTGATCATAAAGGACATTGAAACCAAATTGAAGAGGAAGCCTGTCCATAGTAATAATCGGTTGCCATTTCAGGAACGACAGGCCTTACAAGAGCTCCAAAACAGGCGTGATCTGGTGATACGAAGGGCCGACAAGGAAGGAGCGGTGGTGGTCCTTGATCGGGATTATTATGTGATGGAAGCCCAAACACAGCTACAAGATTCCGGGACATACCTACTATTGCAAGAAGATCCCAGTCCTACTTTACAAAAACAAATTAAAGATTAAACAAATTTAGCGTTAGTAAAAAAGTTGATATCAAAGAAAGAATTCCACTTTTTGAATGTTTTGTCTCCTACAGTGGCTAAATTTTACACGGTTCCCAAAAGTCATAAGAATCTACAGCAGCCCCATGGACGTCCCATAGTCTCCACCAGAGGTACACTGCTAGAGCCACTGTCGACCTATTTGGACTCCTTTTTGAGGCCATTGTTGATTAACATTCCGTCCTATATACGTGATACCACCCATTTTTTGAGCATTTTAGAGGGTTTGACCTGTTGGGTGAGGGAAGAGGGGATGTTGCTAGTCAACCTTGACATACAATCACTTTACACTAGCATCCCGCTGCAGGAGACAGTTAAGATAGTACACAAGACATTGAGGGACCGAGGAGATTTAAGCGATGAGCACATAGAGTTTCTATTACAAATAGCTCAGTTGGCCCTGTATAAAAAAATTTTCACCTTTGAAGGGCTGCTGTATCATCAGGTGTCAGGTGTTGCCATGGGGGCCACATGTGCCCCCTCGGTGGCCAATTTGTATATGGGCAACTTTGAAGAGAAGTGGATGCCCTTGGCCCCGAATATAGAGAACATAAAGGCCTGACATCATTATATTGATGGCGTCTTTTTACTGTGGCACGGCACGGTTGAGCAATTAACAAAGTTCACTCAATGGTTGAACCAATGTGACCCGCACATACAATTTACGTATGAGTGCAACAGTTATAGTATAGCGTATCTGGACATTAAAATTACGAAGGGGTCCGATCAATGGGAGACGACGGTGTTTAGCAAGCCCACCGATAGGAACACCTTCTTGCAGTATGATAGTGCTCACCCTCCTAAGTTGAAAGAGGGACTTCCCTTTTCACAATTCCTAAGATTCCGATGGAATTGTTCAGACCGAGAAGATTTTAAGAGTAAATCAAAACAATTGGGAAGGAATTTTATAAAGAGAGGTTATCCACAAAATTTAGTTCATCGAGCTTATAAGCGAGCACTCTACTACAATAGATCGTGGTTATTGAGTCTGAACCCGTCTCGGGTGGAACAGGACACAGAATATGTGCACTTCGTTACGAAATACTCTCCTATAAGTGTAGCCATTCAAAGGAGCATAAAGAGGAACAGTGTAGTTTTGAAGGCTCTGCCATGCATGCGACACCGCACTATCCGATATGTCTGGCAGCGAAGTAAGAATTTAAAGGAATATTTAAGTCCGGTGGTTTTGCGCACAGAGCAGCGGGCAGAAGGGCAGGATGAGCGGCAAGGCCATATAATTTGTGGCCATTGCACAGTTTGTGATGTTTCTATGGAGATAGATAAGTTTTCGTACAAAGGTGTCACATATCGGTTGAAAAGTAGAACTACCTGTGTCTCAACCTATGTGGTGTATGCTGTACAATGCCCTTGTGGCCTAATCTACATAGGGAAAACAATCCGTACTTTTAAAATTCGGATGAAAGAACATGAGAGTAGAATAAAATGCAAACAATTGGAAGCCCCTATGGTGTCCCATTCTGTGGCACAAGGACATATATTTGAGCAGCTTAGATGTTGGTGCATCGAACAGGTGCACGTAGGGACACAGGGTAGATCACGAGAGCAAACGTTATTGTTGAGGGAGCAAAGGTGGATCCATAGGATTGATTCAATCCAGCCAGAGGGATTGAACATCGCGGTGGATTGGGGGGTGTGCATTATATAGAAGAGTGAGTACAGGAGGGGAACGTTTGTTGGGAGCGCAACTGGAATGAAGAGCTTTGTTCTCTTCATCGTAATAGCATGAAACGCTACGGCAGACCCCATAGGGGTGAATAGGTAGGTGGGAGGAGCTATCCTGTAGGTTTTTAAAGAGTGGAGGTAAGCCTCAGACCGCTTGCGCGGCGTTTTGAGACCGTTTGGCATTCTGAGAGCGTAGTGGTCTGTAAGGCATTAGCGGGCAGCATCAGAGTCTCAGGTAATCATTTTTATTTAGCTTGTAGGGAATTGAAGCCCAGTAAGAAGTGCAATAATGGCAGATGAATAGGTCTAGTAATGTTGGTATAATCCAGATTGGGTTTGTGTTTTTTGTTTGTTGTAGTATAGATAGAACCTCACCAGTGAAACGCGGGGGCGCTTGGACAGCAGCGTTGGGACTTAGAGACCGAGCGGATCAGCTAAGTAACTCTACAGTATATCTGAAAAGCATGCAACGAGTCACAGCCTTGTAGAGGACTATATGTTCCGTTCGTTGACTTATAAGAGGGGAGGATTAGTAAAACTGACCGGGTCATTGATGCTAACAGGCATATCACTGGGGACTTTTAAATACCCAGGTTTTGATGCTGTGGTGTAGTCTGAGACCCGAGTAAAACATACCCCATGTTTTGGATTCAAGAACATAGAGAATGCAGTACATTTGAGCGTAGGTTTATTGTTTTTCTTCAGTGAGAAATCGCTCTGCTACCAGACCATATAGTTTTGTTTAGTTATAAACTACAGCAAGACAGAAGCACTCATCATCACACGAAACAACAACTTCAGCCCCCCACCCTTCATCAAACCCAACAACACGGCAATACCACTGAAGAACGAAGTGAAATACCTCAGAATAACACTTGACAAAGAATTGAATCTACAATCACACATCAGAAGAACCACCAAAAACGCATACTACAAAATGAGAATAATCAGACGCCTCAAGCCCCTACTCTCACATGAACACTTCCGCACAGTCTGCCAAGCGCTTATAACTCCCATACTTGACTTCTGCAACCCGATCTACAACGGAATGCCAAAACAATCACTCAGGCTGCTTCAAATGACTCAAAACACGGCAGCCAGAATAATCACCGGTTCTCCAACACAAGCCCACATCACCCCCATACTAAAAGACCTCCACTGGCTCCCAATCAGCCACCGCATCAGATACAAAATGATACTAAACATATTCAGAATCAGACACAAGAGCTCTGCACTCAGCCTCCAAGCCCTCATACTCCCTGACACCAGCAATAGACCGAGAAGAAAGACCACAGCAGACACACTCAGCACCCCAAGCATCTATACAAAAGCATGCAAATCCACCACACAAAGAGCCCTATCACTGGCGGCTCCAGCAATTTGGAACACACTCCCAGACGACCTATGTTCAACTGAAGACCCAAAGGACTTCCGGAAGCACCTAAAGACAGTACTCTTCACTGAGCACTACGGCCCAAACGCATAGCCAGAATCTACAGACTTGGACCAACCTTAGACTCGATTGAAGTTCAATCACAACCCGCTACGGAACCAGCAAACCCATGTATATAACTGTAAAGCGCATAACTGTAAAGCGCATACTGTAAATAGCTCACACTAATCAGCACACCCACACCCATGCACCCTCACTGTACATAAGCTTATCTGACATAAACACCATTGCCATTGATTGTTTGATGTGTTCACCGCCTTGATTGAAGGATAAGGCGGGATAGAAATACCCTTAAATAAATAAAATAAAATACTGCAGCAGAAATGTGCCAATCAACATCTGGCATATTGAAATCTCCTATCAGTAGCACTTCCCCTTTCCTAGCAATGCTGCGTATGTCTTCAATTAACTCTCTGTCCACCTCTTCATCTTGGTGGGGATGGAACGGAAACAGCCTCAGCCTCACAGTGCCATGGATTAAAGCTAAGCGCTGCGAGTTGTTTGTGACTATTGCCACCACTGCAGGTCCCGCACAGGGATAGAGGTGGCGGTAATGGGGTACCCCAGACTATTGGTGCTCTAGGCAGTTGCCTAGTTCGCCCAATGGCCCTGTCCTTAGGATAATTCTTATTCACTTATCTATTTCCTTTGCTCTTCTTTTATAGATTTCTTTGGGGGGGGGGAGGAGGGGAGGGAAAAAGTCATGATTTTTCCACAGACAAGCAGGGGAATACAAGCACCCTTTCTGTGATGGCACTGACGGAGCTAGTGTTCCCAGAGCTCTCCCCCAACTACATAGTTTTTTGGACTTCTCTGCACCTCCCATGTGAGGTGCTTCAATCAGTCTCTTTTCCATGGCCACATGTGGTTGAACACTCCCCCTCCTCGCGCCTTTCACCTCAGTGGCTTAAGAGAAATGTGTTCATTGAAAGAGCTTCTGTAGTTGTGCCAAATGCTCGATAATATTATATTCACTGTATTTTGTCAATGGTTAGGGATGTGCATAGGATGAACATTTTTGCTTTGTTTTCAATGTTTTTAGCCTCCTCCCCTGTTTTCAAATGTTCTTTTTGGTTGGTTTCACACATTTGCTATAATACATTTTTTAGGTGTTTTTGGATCGGGTGCAACCTCCTATTGTCAAGGGTCAGTCCATCTGTTTGTAGGTATAGTTTTGTTTGTGTATGGGCAAACTAAGCTATGCCTAAGAAGACATAATGCTGCAGGCCACACACCCCACCTCTGCACCACACACACATAGAAACATAAGGGCAGATAAAGACCATATGGCCTGTCCAGTCTGCCCTTCCATACCCATGCTTTCTTAAATTCAGATACTGTCCTCATCTCTACTACCTCCACTGGGAGACTATTCCACGGATCCACCACTTTTTCCATAAAGAAATATTTCTGCATATTACCCCTCAGTCTATCCTTTCATCTTCATCCTATGCTCCCTCATTGCAGAGTTTTCTTTCAATTGAAAGAGACTCTCCTCCTGTGAATTTATGCCATGGGGGTATTTAAATGTCTCTATCATATTGCCTCTATCTTGCCTTTCTTTCAAAGTTTACATATTGAGATCTTTATGTCTGTCCCCATACGCCTTATAGCAAGCCCATTGACCATTTTGGTAGCCATCCACTCCATCATTTTTATATCCTTTTGAAGGTGTGGTCTCCAGAATTGCACAATGCAATGTGTGCCTCGGAGTCAGTTCTGACTCCTGGTGACCCAGAAGCTCCTGGGTTTTCTTGGCAGTGTCACTAGAAGTAGATTGCCAGGCCTTTCTTCTGAGGCAATGGAGGGTTAAGTGACTTGCCCAAGGCCACAAGGAGTGCTAGTGGGAATCAAACCCTGCTTGCCTGGTTACCAAGCCAGTGCTCTAACCACTAGGCTGCTCCTCCACTCCACCCACACAATACTCTAAATTAGGTCTCAACAAAGACTTAGACAAAGGCACTATCACCTTTTTCCTGCTGGCCATTCCTCTTTCTGTGCATCCAAGCATCCTTCTAGCTTTGCCATCACCTTATCTATCTGTTTAGCCACTTTAACATCTTCAGAAACAATTGCCTCTAGGTTATAGAAACATAGAAATATGGCGGTAGATAAAGACCATGCAACCTATCCAGTCTGCCCTTCCATACGAACCACTAAGCTCTACAGTCCTTTTTCCTTTAGAGATCCTCTATGTTTGTCCCATGCTTTCTTGAATTCAGATATAGTTTTTGTCTCTACTACTAGCCACCTTAAGATCATCAGAAACAATCATGCTGACGACCCATTCTTCTTTCGTGGGCAGAAGCACTTCACCCTCTATCCTGTCATGCTCCCTTGGATTTTTGTAGCCCAAAAGCATGATCCTGCATTTTTTAGAATGAAATCTCAGCTGCCAGATTCTTGACCATTCTTCAAGTGTCATTAAATCCCCCCTCATGTTATCTATACCTTCCTGGGTATTTACTCTATTGCAGATTTTGGAATCATTCTCAAAGAGGCAAACCATATCCAATAGCCCTTCCGCAATACCACTTACAAAAATGTTAAAAAGAATCGGACAAAGGCCAGATCCCTGAAACACATCACTAGTAACATCTTCTTCTCAGAGTAAGCGCCATTTATCTTTACCCTTTGTCACCTCCCACTCAACCAATTTCTAACCCAGTCAGTCACTTTATGATCCATCCTTACGGCATTCAATTTATTTAAAAGTCGCCTGTGAGGGATCAGTGCCAGAAGCTTTATTGAAATCTAAGAATACCACATTTAGAGGTCTCCCTTGGTCCAACTCTCTGGTCTCCCAGTCAAAGAAATTCATGAGATTTGTCTGGTAAGACCTGCCTCTCGTAAAACCATGCTGCCTTGAATCCTGTGATCCATTGGATTCCAGAAACCTCACTATCCTCTGTTTTAGCAACCTTTCTATTAGTTTACTCACCACAGAAGTCAGAATAACTGGTATGTAGTTCCCAACCTCATCCTTACTTCTGCTTTTGTGTAAAGAGATCACATGCCCCTTTCTCCAGTCTTCTAAGACCACGCCAGACTCTAAAGAAGCATTGAAAAGGTCAGAGAGTGGAGTTGCTAGAACTTCCCTGAGTTCCTTTAGCATTCTCAAATGTATCCCATCTGGCCCCATTGCTTTGTCTACTTTTAGTTTAGCTGGCTCCTCGCAAACACAGTTTTCTGAAAATCGTTCAGGATCTTGTTCATTTCTGTTCCTATTTGTTGGTGTTTTCTGAGGTCCTGCCCCTGGCTCTTCATCTATGAACACAGAACCAAAATATGTGTTAAGCAATTCCGCTTTATCCTCATCAACTAAAGAGGGTGAAGCAGTTAAGTGCACAGGTGGTGTTCTCTTCAATCCTCCCTGTTGAGGGTAAAGGCCAAGGCAGAGAGGCTCACATCCTGGAGATGAATGCATGGCTGCGTGGATGGTGTCATCGAGAGCGTTTTGGTTTCCTATACCATGGGATGCTGTTCCAAGGGTTGCAGAGCAGCGATGGCATCCATTTGTCCAAAAAAGGTCAACGCGTCTTCGGTAGTAGACTGGCTAATCTACTGAAGAGGGCTTTAAACTAGATTCATTGGGGATGGGTGAAGAAAGCCCCCAGGTAGGTGAAAGCCCCCAGGTAGGTGATACATTAAATACCTTTATGGAAATGTGTAACAGGGGTAACATATGGAAAGTAGTGTGTATAAATGCCCATAGCATGGGAAATAAGATCCCTGATGTTGAAGCTTTGGTGGGAGTGGCTGACTTGGATTTAGTGGCAATTACAGAAACATGGTTCACAGAAAACCATGATTGATGTAACTATACCTGGCTATACCTTATTCAGAAAGGACAGGGTAGGAAGAAGGGGAGGAGGAGTGGCACTATATGTAAAAACTACTATTAAAGCTCTGGAATTACAGAGCTTAAAAGGGAGAGAGGAGGCATTGTGGGTTAAACTAGAAAGAGGGAAAGAGAAATCTATTTGCATTGGTGTGATATACAGACCTCCCTCACAAGAGGAAGAGGTAGACAGAGAGTTAATTGAAAACATACGCAGCATTGCTAGGAAAGGGGAAGTGCTACTGATAGGAGATTTCAATATGCCAGATGTTGATTGGCACATTCCTGCTGCAGTATCATCTAGAAGTAAGGAGATCCTGGATTCTCTACAGGGAGAACTATTCAGGCAATTGGTAACAGACCCCACACGTGAAAGGGCCATACTGGACTTGGTGCTTACCAATGGTGAAAATGTTTCTGATGTTGTAGTGGGAGATCATTTTGCATCCAGTGATCACCAGATGGTGTAGTTCAGTATTAGGACTAGGGCTGTTAGAATCCATTCAAAGGTGAGGATTTTGGACTTTAGGAAGACTAACTTTGCCAAGATGGGCCAATACCTCAGGGAGTCGTTAGTGGGATGGGAACAGCTGGGGGATGTCGAAAAACAGTGGACAGAACTGAAAGGGGATATTTTAAGGGCAACCAATCTTTTTGTTAAAATGGTAAATAAAGGTAAAAGGAAAAGGTGACCACTATCAATATTCCCTCTAATTTTCTGTGGTTGTGTGCGCATAAAATATCAGCTGTGCAGCTTTTGAAGGAAGGTTAAATTTTTGTGTGCCACATAACGACGCTCAGAGTTATATACTTTAAAATTTGACTACACGTCAGAATACAGTATGTACACCACATTGATGTTAATCAAATTAAATGAAAATAGATTACTAAATGAAGTGGAAAATGTCTAGTAATTACAATCACAACTTTTAAATTTTAAGACGTCTGTGTTGTTTTCTATCAGAATCAGAATCGTAATTATTGTGCGCTCTGTTGTAAAGTATGTGCGCTTGCTCGGTGAGGTGTGTGCGCGCGCTGTAAACGGGGGCGCTGGGCGTTAATGTCCACAGTCTTGGCAAAGGCAAAATACTATTATGACTTGCAAAGGATTGTGGGGGATGTAGTCCATTCATACCAGAATCAGCCGATCACAAAATAATGAGTTGTGTTGCTCGAGTGTAAGCAAAGAAAAATATATTTTATTCATGGGGTTAATTCTCCCACACAGATTTACTTGGTAACACAAAAGGACACTTGCTTTCAGTATTGTACTTAGGAAAAACAAATCATGATATAAGCAACTGAACTTCTTAAGCAATCAAACAATAAAGACCTTGATGGGAAACAGAAAAGGTCTTTTTAGGGCTCCTGCTAATAACTTTTAGCAGTGCTCCAAAAGCAAAAACAAAACCCAAAAGTAACAAAAACTGTTCTTTTTCAAGGATAACTTTCTTCTAATTTGCACACACAAAAAGTAGTTTCCTTTCAGAGCTCACGTGCAATTATGCATGGCTCAATTACCAATAATTAGCCAGCTGCAAACCCCTTTGCTGGTTCACTTTCTCTACGTGGCTCAAATCCTACCCTAAAGCTTTCTTGCAGACTTTTCTGGGTAGATAAAAGAACAAGTTATAGTTCCTTTTGATGGTTGTTGTATTAGTGCAAGTATTTTAAAGCAAAAACCTAGACAGAGAGCAGTCCATGTATTCTAACTGATCATTTGAAATATCTCCTTCTTCTTCAAATATCATAGAATCAATATCATGGTCTGGCTCAGAGGAATTCCTTAATGGATCACTCTCAGGATAATATTTGTGTCCCAGCTGTCTTCCAGGTGAAGAGCTAGGGCATAGATCAGAGTTCATACCTGAGCTTCCTTTGCTGTTAGGTTTCCTCTCCAGATAACCTGGCCAGTAAGTAGTCCAGCTTTTATGTCCAGCCTTCCAATCAAGATCCCTGGACACTGGGTCTCTCTTCACATACCTTCTTGCACTGGTCTTAGGGCCCCTTCCAAATGCAGCCATCTCCTTCAAAGGTGCCGTCTGGGAATTCCTGGCTCTGTAACCCCACTCCTCTGGCTTCCTCCTGTCCAATGGAGTATGCTTGCCTCTGGAATGACTCCCAACACACGTACTGCTGTGGGCTCCTTCTTTAGACCTCCAAGATGTCTTTCTCTTCTTCCTTCCACGTTGTTGCTGCTTCCAGATCTTCATCTGATTCTGTGTAGAATATGTTTTACTTTTAACTTGCTCAGAGGGATGCTCCACCCTAGCACAGCGCAGCTGTGCTGAATCAAGCCCTGCCCTTGGAGATGAGTGATTGGGGATTACCTCATAGCTCTCCTGATTGAACACACGTTTCCCCACTTCAGCTCTTCTAGAGGCTGTTTGAAACCTGGTGCATTCTGGGACTGGTAGTCTTTTATGAAAACATTCTGTTTTAGTATTTCTACCAGCTAAGACAGGTTGCTTGTTCAGTGCCAATTCACCTCTTTTATAGCTCCTTCCTGAACTATGATAACCTTCCTTATCACAGCGCACACGCGCACAGCTTAGAGGGAACAGTGACCGCTATGGTTTTCGAAAGAAGTAGCTGAAAAAGTGAAGAAAAAGAGGGAGGCCTTCATGAAATACAAGAGATCACAGAGAGAGGAAGACAGGCATCTGTATTTGGAAAAACTTAGAGAAGCTAGCAAAGTAGTCAGTAAGGCAAAGATTCAAAAGGAGGAAGACATAGCCAATGCAATAAAATGGAGGGATAAGACGTTTTTCAGATATGTTAGTGAGAAGAAGGGCAAAAGTGGTATTGTCAGACTCAAGGGTTCAGGGGAGGAATATGTAGAAGCTGATAAGGATAAAGCAGAATTGCTTAACAAATATTTCTGTTCTGTGTTCACAGATGAAGAACCAGGAGAAGGACCTCAGAAAACACCCACAAAGAGGAACAGAAACGAGGGGCGTCTTGAACAATTTTCAGAAGACTGTGTTTGTGAGAAACTAGCTCAACTTATAGTAGACAAAGCGATGGGACTGGATGGGATACACCCTAGAATACTGAGGGAACTTGGGGACGTTCTAGCAGCTCCACTGACTGACATTTTCAGTGCCTCGTTGGAGTCGGGAGTGGTGCCAAAGGACTGGAGAGAGGCTCATGTGGTGCCTTTACACAAAAGCGGAAGTAAGGATGTGGTGGAAAACTACAGGCTGGTTAGTTTAACTTTGGTGGTGAGTAAATTATTGGAAACGCTGCTGAAAGAGAAAATAGTGAGGTTTCTGGAGTCCAGCGGATTACAGGATCCGAGGCAGCATGGATTCACCAGAGGCAGGTCTTGTCAGACAAATCTGATCGATTTCTTTGACTGGGTGACCAGGGAGTTGGAGTGAGGGAGAGCCCTAGATATGGTGTATTTAGATTTCAGTAAAGCCTTTGACACTGTCCTCACAGGCGACTTATAAACAAACTGAGCATCCTAGGGATGGACCCTAAAGTTACTGCTTGGGTTAGAAATTGATAGGGTGAGTGGCGAGAAAGAGTACAGGTAAATGGAGCTCTCTCTGAGGAGAAGGATGTTACCAGTGGTGTGCCCCAGGGATCTGTCCTTGGTCTGATTCTTTTTAACATCTTTGTTAGTGATATAGCAGAAGGGCTGTCGGGTAAGGTTTGCGTCTTTGCGGATGATACCAAAATCTGCAATAGAGTAGACATCCAGGAAGGTGTAGATAACATGAGGAGGGATGTAGCTAAGCTTGAAGAATGGTCTAGAATTTGGCAGCTGGGATGTAATGTTAAAAAATGTAAGGTCATGCATTTGGACTGCAGCAATCCAAAGGAGCAATATAGTATAGGGCAGTGATGGCTAACCTTTTTGAGCCCGAGTGCCCAAACTGCCGCACAAAACCAAAGAATTTCCTCAAAGTGCCAGCACGTCAATTAAACCTTAACAACAAGATTTTAGTATCTAAAAACTCTTTATAAAGTTGCCTGAACTATGTAACATCATTTGTAAAGGTTGGAATCTTTGTATTGTCAGAGAATCAATTTGATTCACAATCCTTTGGTTTTCATTTCAATTTATTGGCAATTTATAATGTTTTAATGATTTCATTCAATTTAATGAATTTAGGAAGAATTTGATTCAGTTACACAATATATTTTAAATGTATTATTCACATAACATGTCAAATGTATCCTGAGTAAAAAAAAGATAAACTTCTTAAAACTGTTAACTGTGTCAGGACTCGGTGTGTATTCCCAAAGAATCTATACATGAAAAAAATTAATGTGATGTTTGTTGTTGCATGCATGCTGATAACTTGTCAAAGAAATATCTTTCTACCTTTTGTGCATTTTTTTTCAGTTGCAATTGCTCCAGCCACTTTCTTCTGGTTTCTTCATGTTTTCTGCTAACTCTCCATCATCTGCTGTCCATTTGTCCTTTCTTCTCTCTTCTAGTTTTTTTTTCCATTCTCTCTCTCTACATCCGCTTTAACATACTAATCTTTCTCCTTTTGCTCTTTCCTCATTCCTATTTCATCCACTCAAATTTTACCCCTCCATCCTCAATCCCCACTTACTCTCCCAATACCCGGCCAATTGTAGATTTTTTATCCCTCCCACACAAAATATTTTTCCCCTCTCCATTTTACTCTCCCAGCCCCATCCCATTCTAATCCTCCCCCAACATCAGCTCCCTTCTAGTTCCAGCCTCACCCAGCATCCATTCCCTTCTCGTCCCTGAATCTGCCCATTTCCAGGCCTAGCCCCCCATCAGCCCATTTCCAGTCCTAGCAACCCCCAACCCAATACCAGTCCTAGCCCCCCCCATCAACCCACTTCCAGTCCTAACCCCATCAACCCATTTCCAGTCAGCCCCCCATAGGCCATTGCCAGTCCTACCCCCCCCATCAGCCCCCAGCCCATTACCATTCCTTACCCCTCCCGATCAGCCCATTTCCAGTCCTAGCCTCCCCCATAGCCCATTATCAGTCCTAACCCCCCCATAGCCCATTACCAGACAGCCCCATCAGCCAACAGCCCATTAATAGTCTTAACCCCCCCATAGCCCATTACCAGTTCTAACCCCCCCAACAGCCCACAGCCCATTACCAGTCCTAACCCCATCAACCCACCTCAAGTCCTAACCCCTCCCCATCAGCCCATGTCCTGTCCTAGCCCCCCCATAGCCCATCAGCACTCCTAACCCCCCCCAGCCCCCCCATACCCCAACATCACTCCTAACCCCCCCCCCAGGCCCCCCATAGCCCATCAGAACTCCTAGCCCCCCCCATAGCCCATCAGCACTCCTAACCCCCCCAGCCCCCCATAGCCCATCAGCACTCCTAACCCCCCCAGCCCATCAGCACTCCTAACCCCCCCCAGCCCCCCCATAGCCCATCAGCACTCCTAACCCCCCCCAGCCCATCAGCACTCCCAACCCCCCCCAGCCCCCCCAGCCCATCAGCAATCCTAACCCCCCCCCCCCAGCCCAGCCCAGCCCAGCCCAGCCCAGCCGAGGGAATTTTTTTTTTTTTAAAAGCTGTCTTCTCCCGCTGCCGG
Organism: Ichthyophis bannanicus; assembly: GCA_033557465.1. Classification (NCBI taxonomy): domain Eukaryota; kingdom Metazoa; phylum Chordata; class Amphibia; order Gymnophiona; family Ichthyophiidae; genus Ichthyophis; species Ichthyophis bannanicus. The sequence continues at coordinate 255,868,241 of CM066044.1, forward strand.
GGCCGCCGCGGCAGAATCGAGTGTGGCGCGGGGCCCCCCCTACCCAGCACAGCCGGGCCTCCCCCTCGATCTGCTCTCTCGTCGGAGCTCACAGTGACACGCGTCGGCGTTCAGAGCGCGAAGGGGTTAGTTTCCCTTTCGCGGCTCTGTTAAGTCCCCGCGGGCTTAACAGAGCAGCGAGGGAGAAACTCTTCCCTCGCTCTCTGAAAGCCGGCGCGTGTCACTGTGAGCTGCGACGAGAGAGCGGATAGAGGGAGAGGGCAGGCTGTGCTGGGCAGGGGGGGCCCCGCGGCACACTCGATTCTGCCACGGCGGCCCCGGCAGCGGGAGAAGACAGCTTTTTTTTTTTTTTTAATTTTACTTGCGGACCTTCCCGCGTGCCAGCTGCAAGGCCTTCGCGTGCCACAGCTGGCACGCGTGCCATAGGTTCGCCATCGCTGGTATAGGGGGTGAAGTATTTTTGTCCACTAAAGAAGAGCAGGACCTAGGCGTGGTTGTGTCTGATGATCTTAAAGTAGCTAAACAGGTAGAAAAGGGGACGGCAAAAGCTAGAAGGATGCTTGGGTACATATGGGGAGGAATGGCTAGCAGAAAAAAGGAAGTGATAATGCCTCTGTATTTGTCTTTGGTGCAACCTCATTTGGAGTATAGTGTGCAATTCTGGAGACCGCACCTTCAAAAGGATGTGAACAGGATGGAGTCGGTGCAGAGGGTGGCTACCAAAATGGTTAGTGGTCTTCATTATAAAGCATATGAGGACAGACTGAAGGATCTTAATATGTACACCTTAGAGGAAAGGCGGGATAGAGGTGATATGATTGAGATGTTTAAATACCTCCATGGCATAAATGTTCAGGGAGAGAGCCTCTTTCAATTGAAAGCAAGTTCTGCTACGAGGGGACATGGGATGAGGGTGAAGGGAGATAGATTCAGGAGTGATATGTGGAAATATTTCTTTACGGAAAGAGTAGTGGATCCGTGGAATAGTCTCCCAGTGGAGGTGGTAGAGATGAGGATAGTAACTAAATTCAAAAAAGCATGGGACAAACACAGAGGATCTCTAAAGGTAAAAAGGGGACTGTTTTAGTTGTTGATATGGAAGGACAGACTAGATAGGCCATGTGGTCTTTTTCTGTCGTCATATTTCTATGTTTCTATATTCTTTCCCTTCAACCTTCAGTCGGACAATACCACTTTTTCACTTCCTCCTCTCACTAGCATTTCTGAAAATGTTTTGTCTCCCCATTTTACTGCGTTGGCTATTTTTTCTTCCATTTGTAACTTTGTTTTCCTGTTTCCTAGCTTCTCTTAACTTTTCTGAATATTGATGTTTGTCTTCTTTCTGTGATCTCATAATTTTATGAAGGCCACTCTCTTTTTCTTCACCTTTTCAGCTACTTCTTTTGAGAACCATAGTGGCCTCCTTTTCCTTTTACATTTACTTACTTTCCTAATAAAAAGGTTTGTTGCTCTTAAGTTATCCCCTTTCGGTTTTGCCCACTGCTTTTCTCAATTTTCCAGCTGTTCCCATCCCACTAAGAACTGATTGAGATATTGTCTTATCTTGGCAAAGCTAGCTTTCCTACAGTCTAGGGCCCTCACTTTTGAATGGACTTTATAAGTCCTAGTGCTAATACTGAACTACACTATCCAATGATCACTGGATGCGAGATGATCACCCACTATAACATAGTAACATAGTAACATAGTAAATGCCGGCAGATAAAGACCAGCATGGTCCATCTAGTCTGCCCAGCACGATGGCAAGAGTAGGTGCACCTGCCGCTCCGCCACCCCTCCCCACATCCCTGTTTAGGGGTGAACCCACTACAACATGTAGGACACCCCTATTTGTTGAGAAATTCGATGGTTCAGTTTATTTTGATTTTATCCTGTTGCTGTAAAGGGATCCATTGTGTCTGTCACATGCCATTTTGAATTCTGTCACCGTGTTTGCCCCCACCACTTCCATCGGGATGGCATTCAAAGCATCAACCACTCTTTCTGTGAAAAAGTATTTCCTGACATTGCCTTTCAGTTTACCACCTCACAGCTTCATGTTGTGCCCTCTAGTTTTACAGCTTCCCCGTCTTTGGAAGAGGTTTGTTTGTTCATTATTTCCCTTTAAGTATTTAAATGTCTGAATCATATCTCCCCTGTCCCTCCTCTCCTCCAAAGTGTACATGTTTAGGTCTTCAAGTCTCTTCTCATAAGGCTTCTGACGCAGGCTCCAAATCATTTTGGTTACCTTCCTCTGAACAGTTTCCAGTCGTTTTACATCCTTTGCAAGATACGGTCTCCAAAATTGAACACAGTATTCCAAGTGAGGCCTCACCAGTGACTTGTACAGTGGCATAAGTACCTCTTCCTTTCTGCTGGTGATTCCTCTTTGTATGCAGCCCAACATCCTCCTGGCTTTTGCCACCGCCTTGTCGCACTGTTTTGCCACCTTGAGATCTTCAGAAATAATCACACCAAGGTCTTTCTCCTGATCCGTGCATACTAACCTCTCGCCCCCTATCACATTCATTTCCCTTGGATTTCTGCTACCCAAGTGCATGACTCTGCACTTCTTTGCATTAAATCTTAATTGCCAAGCATTAGACCATTCTTCCAGCTTTTGTAGATTAATTCCTCATGTTAACCACTCCTTTGGGGAGTCAACTCTGTTGCAAATTTTCGTGTCATCTGCAAAAAGACATACTTTTCCATTCAGTCCTTCAGCAATATCACTCACAAATACTTTAATCTGCAAAAAGACATCAGAAACACTCTCCCCATTCATTAGTACTGGATCCAATATGGCCCCTTCATGAATGGTTTCTGTTACCATTTGCCAGAATAGTTCTCCCTATAAAGAATCCAGGATCTCCTTACTTCTAGATGACACTGCAGCAGAAATGTCCCAATCAATATATGGCATATTGAAATCACCTATCAGCAATACCTCTCCATTCATAGCAATACTGCAAATGTCTTCAATTAAATATCTGTCCACTTCTTCTTGTGTCTGTGAAGAAGGTTTGTATATAACACCAATGCAAATGGATGCTCCATTCCCTCTTTCCAGTTTAACTCACAATGTTTCCCCCTTCTCTGGAAAGCCCTGTAATTCTATAGCTTTACTATTATCTTTTACATATAGTGCCAGTCCTCCTCTCTTTCTTCCTAGCCTGCCATTCCTGAATAAATTATAGCTTTGGTATAATTATATCCCAGTCATGGTTCTGCCACTAAACCCAAGTCAGCTTTTTCCATTAAAGCTTCAACATCCGGAATCTTATTTCTCATACTATAGGCATTAATGCACACCTCTTTCCAGATGTTGCCCTTCTTACCCATGTCTACAGAAGTATTTCATGTTTTACTTACCTGAAGGTGTTCACTTAGCTGGGGACTTTCTTCAACTGTTCTCAACAAATCTACTTTAAAGTCCTCTTTAGCAGGTTAGCCAGTCTACTACGGAAGACACTTTGAACCTTTTTGGATAGGTGGATACCATCTCTGCTCTGCAGCCCTTGGCAGATCATCCCATGATCCAAGAAATCAAAATGCTCTTGCTGACACCATCCATGCAGCTGTGCATTATAAGAGCATAAGATATGCCATACTGGGTCAGACCAAGGTCCATCAAGCCCAGTATCCTGTTTCCAACAGTGGCCAATCTAGGTCACAAATACTTAGCAGTTTCCCCAAAAGACACAGGTTCCACAATGCTTGTATTGGGTCTAGCAGTGGATAATCTGGGTCCACTTTAATAATGGTTTATGGACCTTTCCTCCAGGAACTCGTCCAAACCTTTTTTGAACCCGGCTACACTAACAGCTTTTATGTTTATGTTTATGTTTATTGAGCTTGATAAAAACCGCCTTTCAAATGCAATCAAGGCGGTGTACAGTAAAAAGTCACATAAAATCCGGCCTAAGCTAGAGCATAAAATAGGAAATGTACAATAATAATAATTATATAAAAAATTAACCAAATTAAAACAACAAGTATAAATTATAAATTATAAAAATTATAAGGACTACATCCTCCGGTAGCAAATTCTAGAGTTTGATGACACGTTGAGAGAAAAATATTTTCTCTTATTAGTCTTAAATAGGTTACCCTATAGCTTCATTGCATGTCCCCTAGTCTTTCTATATTCTGATGGCGTAAACAATCGATCTACTTTTACCTGTTCCACTCCATTCATTAATTTATAGACCTCTATCATATCTCCCCTCAGCCGTCTCTTTTCCAGGTTGAAGAGCCCTTACCTTTTTGGCCTCTCTTCATTGATCTCTAGAATGCAAGTTTCTCTGTCTTGGCCTTTACCCCTCAACATGGAATATTGAGGAGAACACCACTCGAGCACCTATCTGCTTCATCCTCTTTCCCAGAGCCATGAAGTCACTCTTGATATGCTTTGAGGGGTATCTAGCAGTATCATTTGTGCTGCTCTTCTTTCGTGTGCAAAAGTACTTCATCCCCTATCCTGAACTGCTTCCTTGGATTTTTGCAGCCCAAATGCATGACTCTGCCACGCTTGGAGGGAGGGATCGACCCTTCTGGCTCATTGTGCCACCTCCCTCCACGGTCCACCATGCAGCTGCTATTAAAAAGATTCTAGGTGGTGAATATGCATATGTATAATTTATAAAAGTTTTTTAATTGCTCATACACTGCTGTTCTATTTTTTCCCATTATTTAATTTAATAAGTTTAATTTTCATTTTTATGGTTATGTTATTTTTATAGTAAAGTTGTTTTTAATGGACACTTTATTTGTGATATGTATTATTATGTTCTTTGTGTTTGGAATTTTGTGTATTCTTATATATGATCTTTTATGTATGCTCTTATTTGTTGTTATATTTTTTAATATGGCTCCCAATAGTCTTTTGGGACGGCTATGCATTGCTACGGTGCATAGCCGTCACTGCTGAACTTTAACCCCGCATGTTCAATGCTGGGGTCATATGTGGCCCTGGCATTGAATATCCAGGGTCACCGCACAGCCCACAAGCCCGCAGAAGCTAACCGAGCAGCGACGATATTGAGCCGCTGCCCTGTCAGCTCCCACGGGTAAAAATATGCCCGCTTTTGCTGTGCCTATCTTTTATCCGCGGGTGCTAACCAGCCAGCAGTGCAATATCGCCGCTGCCCTGTTAGCGACTGATGCCACCCCCAGAACGCCCATGATACGACCTGATACTAAGCAGTTAGTATCGGGGCATGTAACGGCATGAATCAGTGTCACTAAAATATCCCATTCAGTGGCATTTACATAGTTTATAGGTCTGTAAACCATGTAAATGCCTTTGGTATTTTGGTGCTTTTAACATCCTATACTTCATGTTCTCAATTGAGAGATTTATTCTTGGATTGTGGTATCTTCCTTAACTTCAGTTATTATTTTTTCATTTATTTGTTTGTGAATGGCTTCCATTTTTTTATTATTGTTACAGTATTCTTTTATTATATGTATTAAAATGTACACATGGACGTCACCGAATGGATTATATAAAAATCAAATTGACTACATATGTGGAAGTCAACGATGGAAAAGCTCTGTAACATCAAGAAAGACAAAACCTGGAGCTGACTGTGGTACAGATCATCAACTACTAGTATGCAAACTCAAGCTAAAGTTGAAAAAGAGCAAACCACTCATGAATGCAGCAAAATATGACCTTGAGAATATACCACTGGAATTTAAAGACTGCCTGCAAAATCGATTTGCTGCTTTATATACAAATGACAGAGCTCCGGAAGAGTTATGGAATGACATCAAGAAGGTTGTGTTGGAAGAAAGCGAGAAGTCTCTACAAAAGGTGAAAAAGCAAAAACGGCCAAAATGGATGACAGAAGAAACTCTGAAAATTGCCCAGAAACGCAGAGAAGCTAAAGCCAGAGGAGAAAGAAAGACAATTGCAGAACTCAACAGAGATTTCCAACGTGCAGCAAGACAGGACAAGGAAAAGTACTACAATGACACTTGCAAGGAAATAGAAGCAGAAACTATTAGAGGAAGAACAAGATCGGCTTTCCTAAAAGCTGCGAGAGTTAAAGAAAAAGTTCCAGCCTCGAATTGGAATGTTACAAAATGCTCAAGGTTCTATGTTGAATGATGCTGAGAAGATCAAGAAAAGGTGGAAGGAATATACAGAGTTTTTATATGATAAAGATCAAGTGGACCAACAGCCATTTCAACCTGTACCTTATGATCGGGAACCATTGGTGATGAAAGAAGAAGTTGAATCCAGCATTGAAAGCCTTATCAAAGAACAATATAATAGCAAAAAAAGCCTACAGGTAAGGGCTAATTGGCAAATAGATCAAAACCCAACCTCAGAACATTGACCTTCAAATTTTAAATATATAATTTTTGTCGGAGCTGACCGTAGGAAGGTCGGATAGAAAGCCGACCCACACCAAGCGGGCAACCACTTTTTATTATGTTAAGGTTCTTCACCACAAGTAAAATAATAAGCTGAAAACTTATCTTAGATAGAAACGCTGATTTTTGGATAAGTCTCAACACGACGCGCGCGTTTCGGGCACTATCACCCTGTATCAAGTGTAAAATCCACAAGTTCAGCAATCATCCTTAGTAACGCTGTCGTTGCAGCACAGGTCATATCTTTTAAATAATGGCAGAACAAACGCCATTTTAAAGAGAGAACCAACCAATCAGATCGGGCAAACCCCCACATGACGGGGAACCCCTGATCTGGAGTATTGACTCCACTTCAAGAAAAACTATTGAATTATGGGTTATCATATGTTCCTACAGTTCGATATGACCCTTTTGAAATGAGGATATCTCTGCATCGTTTCTTTCGAAAGTTACGTATTCTGCAGTTTTTTCAGGATCGTATCTCTCTAAATGATGGTTCTGTTGTTTACCCAAAATCTCGATGGTTACCCCCAGATTTACCTACAGATTCTGTTTTGGCTACTTTTCAGTCTTTGGTTCTTCGTGATCTATCATCTGTAGAGCAAACTCCTAGAAAATGTTTTCCCAATTTGACAAGGGATGAACAGTCTGCTTTAAATGAATTATGTGCAGATCCCTCACTAATTGTTCGACGAGCTGATAAAGGTGGTGCATTAGTTCTTCAAGACCTATCGCAATATGAAGTAGCTTTGCGTGAGCATTTGAATGATGTTGCTGTCTATAAACGTCTGTCAGAGGATCCTACACCCCAGCTATTACAAGAAATAAAGATCATTTTAAATTCGGCTTTAAACAATGGGTGGATAACTAAGCGTGAGCATTCTTTTTTAATTCGGATGCACCCATTATGTCCGGTTTTATACCTCCTTCCGAAGATTCATAAATCATTAATAGCTCCTCCGGGACGACCCATTGTATCCTGCCGAAACTCTCTTCTTGAACCACTATCTATTTTTTGTGATGAATTCCTGAAAAAGAAGCATGTTTGGTTCGATCCTACCTTCGGGATTCGACTCACCATTTACAACTGATTTCAGATTTAGTTGTTCCTCCAGGGGCTTTGTTGGTGACTCTTGATATAGTTTCCCTATACACTAGAATTGATCAGATTGAGGCTTTGAATTTGCTGCAACAAAAATTTTCATTTGCACCTGAACGCCTACCTCAACAATTTTTATAACAGCTAGCGGAATTAGTTCTTACCCGCAATTATTTTGTGTCTGAAGGAATCTATTATCAACAGCTATCGGGAATCGCCATGGGAGCTATGATGGCCCCCTCGATTGCTACTCTTTATCTAGCTGATATGGAGTCATCTTTGATTGAGCAATCAGCCTTATATCAACATGTGCTGGTATGGAAGCGTTTCCTTGATGATGTTTTCTTTATTTGGATTGCTGATGTGGGGTCTCTGCAAAAATTTATAGATTGGTTGAATGGATTAAATTCAAATATAGCCTTTACTGCACATATAGATAAAGATAGTATTGAGTTTCTTGACCTTCAGATTCGTCTTGATAATGGGCATTTATATACTTCTTTATATCGTAAATCTGTTCAAAGGAACAGTTTACTGCATTACAATAGCTACCATCCTGGTCCCCTCCGGCGTGGGCTTCCATATGGGCAATTTCTCCGACTACGTCGTCTATGCCATTCTACTGAGGAGTTTAGATTTCATGCTAATGATCTTTGTTATCGATTAAAATCTCGGGGATACCCGGCCTCTGTAGTTGCTCAAGCGTACAAAAGGGCACGCTATACCCATAGAGAATGGCTGCTGGACCCTGCATATACTTCTTCAAGATCTACAGATGAATCTAAGATAACGGGGATACTGCCATATACAGCCCGAAGTATGGATGTGCTACGGATTCTTAAAACACATTGGCCAATTCTTCAATTACATGATTGTTTTAGTGTGCCTTTACAGATTGCTTTTTCTAGAGGTCGCAATCTAGGTAACATTTTGGTAAAAACATCTATGCAAGAAGACCGTTTAAAATATCACCCCCCTATTATTGGCTATACTGCATGTCAGCAATGTGTTTTTTGTGATACAACACTTACAGGTATAGATTGGCAACATCCGAAAACTCATCGAGTATATCAACGTCGTTGGGATACGACATGTGATTCTACTTTTGTAGTGTATTTAATTCAGTGTCCATGCTCCCTTGTTTATGTTGGGAGAACAATACGTCCTATAAAACGCCGTCTGAGCGAACATGCATCACGTCTTCGTCATGCAGTACTTTCTGCTCCGTTGGTCTCTCATTGTATTGACTTTTGCCATACTTTTGACCACCTTAATTGGACCATATTGGATCAAGCTCCTGATAATCCCCGTGGAGGATCAAGGGAAGATAAACTTCAATTTTTGGAACAACGCTGGATATTTTATCTTGATTCAATGGAGCCGGGAGGTCTTAATAGAGAAATCGAATGGCAGAGCTTGCTCTGAATGGATGTTGTCGTCACTCAAGTTATTACCAATCAGATCAGGGGTTCCCCGTCATGTGGGGGTTTGCCCGATCTGATTGGTTGGTTCTCTCTTTAAAATGGCGTTTGTTCTGCCATTATTTAAAAGATATGACCTGTGCTGCAACGACAGCGTTACTAAGGATGATTGCTGAACTTGTGAATTTTGGATTTTACACTTGATACAGGGTGATAGTGCCCGAAACGCGCGCGTCGTGTTGAGACTTATCCAAAAATCAGCGTTTCTATCTAAGATAAGTTTTCAGCTTATTATTTTGAAAATTTGAAATTTTACTTGTGGTGGAGAACCTTAACATAATAAAAAGTGGTTGCCCGCTTGGTGTGGGTCGGCTTTCTATCCGACCTTCCTACGGTCAGCTCTGACAAAAATTATATATTTAAAATTTGAAGGTCAATGTTCTGAGGTTGGGTTTTGATCTATTTATCAAAGAACAAAGCACCAGGCATTGATAGCATTCCCATAGAAGTATTGCAGCAATCTGATGCAGCTGTTTCCGTACTCACAAGGCTCTGCCAAGAAATATGGAAGACAACATCATGGCCAACTGACTGGAAAAGATCTGTGTTTATACCAATACTAAAGAAAAGTGATCCAACTGACTGTGGAAATTATCGCACAATCGCTCTGATCCCACATGCCAGCAAGATTCTGCTGAAGATTATTCAAAAGAGACTACAACCATACCTGGAACAAGAACTACCTGAAGTGCAAGCAGGGTTCAGGAAAGGGCGAGGAACGAGAGACATCATTGCGGATGTGAGATGGATCCTTGAAAAGACTAAAGAATACCAAAAGGATATCTATTTGTGCTTTATCGACTATAGCAAGGCTTTTGACTGTGTAAACCATGAGAAACTCTTGGTCACATTAAGAAGCATGGGTATACCAGAACACCTGATCGTTCTCTTGCTCAATCTGTACATTGATCAAGAAGCAACAGTTCGACTGGAACAAGGAGAAACAGAATGGTTTAAAATAAGCAAAGGTGTAAGACAAGGCTGCATACTTTCCCCCTACCTGTTTAATTTATATGCAGAACAAATCATCAGAGAAGCAGGATTGTATGAAGACAACAGAGGTGTGAAGATTGGTGGAAGACTCAACAACCTTCGCAATGCTGATGATACCACATTACTGGCTGAAAGTGAAGATGATCTGAAACATTTGCTTTTCACAATCAAAGAACATAGTCTCAAAATGGGCCTGCACCATAATGTAAAGAAGACAAAGATCATGACAACTGGCATAATCAACAGGTTCATCGTTGAAGGAGAAGAAATTGAAATTGTGAACAACTTTAACCTACTTAGATCAACTATCAATAAAGAAGCAACAAGCAGTCAAGAAATCAGACGACGCATTGCTCTTGGCAGAATGGCTATGAAAGACCTAGATAAGATTCTCAAGAGCAGAGGTGTCTCTCTCCATACAAAGATTCGACTTGTTCAAGCCATGGTATTTTCAATAACATCATATGGATGTGAAAGCAGGACAGTGAAAAAGATAGACAGGATGAAAATTGATGCCTTTGAATTATGGTGCTGGCGGCGAATACTGTGTATACCATGGACTGCCCGAAGAACAAACCAGTCGGTACTAGAGGAGATCAAACCTAAGCTTTCTTTAGAAGCTCAGATGACAAGACTTCGACTTTCATACTTTGGACACATCATGCGAAGAGAGAGATCATTAGAGAAAGACATTATGCTTGGCAAGATAGAAGGTCAACGCAAAAGAGGAAGGCCAGCAATGAGATGGATCGCTACAATAACAGCAGCTACGGGTACCAGTCTGTCAACAATGAGCCGCCTGACTGAAGACCGAACACAATTTAGGATAGCTATCCAGAGGGTCGCCATGAGTCGACTCCGACTCGACGGCACTTAACAACAACAATCTGTGAACCCATTGTATTTGTTACATCGGTCAGGGCCTAGTAGCAGCGAAGAGTTTTCAATTTAAATTTAAAACACAGAGGAGAGCTTTCTGGTTAGATTTAGAACCCAAGACTCTTCTATCTAAGCAAGGGCTGTGGGACTCCCCTGGAAATTGGTCACAGATTACCTTAGAAGCACCCACCCCTGGGATAATCGTAGCTTTATAGGTACTTAAAACCATTATTAAGAAGGGACCCAGGATATCAATGCTTGACCCAGTACAAGCATTGCGGAACTTGTGTCTTTTGGTGAAACTGCTAGGTACGTATGACCTAGATTGGCCACTGTTGGAAACAGGATACTGGGCTTGATGGACCTTGGTCTGACCCAGTATGGCATATCTTATGTTCTTATGTTCTTAAAGGAAGGGAGGTACCATATTCACTCTCAGGTGCAGCTGTTTATTCTCATCAGCATACATTAAGGACCTGTGATTAATTTAATTTCAGGTGAACAAAGTACATTAAAATATTAGGTATACTTTTAATAGTATAAGTATCCTTAGCAACCCTTAGTAAGTAAAGAACTTAAATATCTAAACACAACCTTAAAACGAAGATGCAGACAGCAGTCCAGCAGCGAGAAGGGGGCTTTCCAGTCTTTTGCACTGAGTGTCACATGTATGATTTTCTCCCAGTTGGTGAGGGTTCTTACATGTGCACAAGGTACAAGGAGCTCTTTGCTCTCAGGGAACGAGTCCGATCTCTGGAGGCAAGAGTAGAAGACTTGGAAGACATAAGGAAGACAGAGAGGTACATAGACGAGACCTACAGGGATATAGTCCTGAAGTCCCACCTCCAGTCTGGCAGCATCTCTGTTGCCACAGAGGAGAGAGGTCACATGACAGGAGAGCATCACCCTGGTGTGGCAGGAAGTGATCCTATAGCTAGGGCCTGTCCTCCAGGTGATGTAAAGCCCTCTCACAACGAGGAAGTTGCTCCAGGGCCATGTGCCCATGAAGGAAGGATTAGGACAGCCGTTATAGTTGGTGATTCAATCATTAGGCATGTAGATAGCTGGGTGGCTGGTGTACATGAGGAGCCCTTGGTAACATGCCTGCCTGGTGCGGAACTCACGCACCACTTAGACAAAGTCTTAGATAGTGCTTGGGAGGAGTCTGCTGTCTTGGTACATGTCGGTACCAATGACAGGAAAATGTGGTAGGGAGGTTCTGGAGGCTAAATTTAGACTTTTAGGTAGGAAGTTGAAGTCCAGAACTTCCAGGGTAGCGTTCTCCAAAAAGCTACCCGTTCCATGTGACGGACCCAAAAGGCAGGCAGAACTCCAGAATCTCAATGCGTGGATGAGACGATGGTGCAAGGATGAGGGGTTTGGATTTCTTAGGAACTGGGGAACATTCTGGGGAAAGGAGGGGCTCTTCCAAAGGGATGGGCTTCAGCTTAACCGGGATGGAACCAGGCTGCTGGTATTAACCTTTAAAAAGGAGATAGAGCAGCTTTTAAACTAGATAATAGGGGAGAGCTGACAGTCGCCCAAGAGCGCATGGTTCGGAACAATGTATCCTTGAAGGATACTTCCAAAAAAATGAAGTTAGGGCACATTAGCAGAGAGGTTCCAATAAAGACAAAGGTAGCCCAAATGCCCTTGAGTATGGAGCAGACAGAGCTTAAAAGATTCCAAATTACCCCTGCCTACCGATAACCAGATTAATATGAATAAAATACAGTCTCTAAAATGCTTGTATGCAAATGCTAGAAGTCTAAAAAATAAGATGGGAGAGTTAGAATATATAGCACTAAATGAGAAGTTAGATATGATTGGTATCTCAGAGACATGGTGGAAGGAGAACAACCAGTGGGAAACTGTTATACCTGGGTACAGACTATATCGTAATGATAGAGCTGATCAAATTGGTGGAGGGGTTGCGCTCTATGTTAGAGAGGGCATTGAGTCACAAAGGATTAAAGTTTTACAGGAAACAAAATTTGCTGTAGAATCTCTATGAATTGAAATTCCATGTAAAAAGGGGAAGGCGATGGCAGTGGGGGTGTACTATCGACCGCCTGGCCAGAATGAACAAATGGATGATGAAATGCTCAGAGAAATCAGGAAAGCTAACAAAAGTTACAGAACGATAATAATAATGGGTGATTTCAATTACCCTGGTATTGACTGGGTCAGTGTCACGGCAGGACATGCTAGGGAGATAAAGTTTCTAGATGAAATAAATGACTGCTTCTTGGAGCAGCTGGTTCATGAACCGACCAGAGGGGAAGCCATTTTGGACTTAGGGGTATGTTTACTAAACTGCGGTAATGTCATTCGCGTTAGGTTCCGCGGTAAAGGTACAGATACCCATATAAAGGCGTGGGTGGTGCATCGTTAGAGCAAGCTGTATCAGCTAACGCATGTTACAAACTAATGCATGCTAGAAGGCGTCTCATAAGGCACCTTACAAGGCAATTACAAGGCGTCTTGTAGGGCTCCTTGTTAGGTGCCTTGTAAGGTGCCGTATAAGTAAGGTGCCTTGTAAGATGCCGTATAAGTAAGGTGCCTTATAAGGTACCCTATAAGGTGCCTTGTTAAGTGCCTTATAAGGTGCCTCATAAGGCGCTTTGTAAGGTGCCCTGTACAGTAGGGCTCCTTAGGCTATGCGCCGTATTAGGCACCCCTGGACAGGGCACCTTAGAGCGCACCCTTGGTTACGGAACCATAGGTTACGGTGGCCTAACAAGGTTATGGTGCCCTAGGTTAGTGTGGCCTAAGGGCTGCAAGGTGCTGCAGGATGACATGCATGACCTGTGAGGAACAGACAGATGTAGCCCTAACACTAGATAGAGCACTCAGGAAAGGCAATGAACAGGTGAGTGAAGGAGGAAGAGCTGGGAGCCGCTGGACCGGCCATATCTGTGGACATCCCATATGGCTGCCAGTACTGATGACAAACATAGTGGGGGCAACTGTACCACAGCACAGGATGTTGGCAATGTAAAGTACTGGAAAGACAGTTGGTGGCAAACGATGGGAATACATGTCCCCCAGTGGAGGCGGAGGTGGCAGGATAGCTACAGTGATGGGTGGACAGAGGAGTGGTGGTGCCATGCAGATAAGGCACAGGCAAGGCAAGCATGAAGAGGCGCAATGCAGGAAAGGGTAGCAGTGCAGGACATGGGCTGACAGCCTGCACAGGCAGACAGGACTCTACACAGCTGACAGAAGCAGATAGATGGACCGAGGGAATGCTGGCAATTGTTGCGAGGGTATTATGGGCTGGCAGCACAAATCTGCAAAAATATGACTGTTACAAGCATGCACACTATTTGAGTAGGACAGGCATGAGAGGAGGGAACAATGAGGAACTGAACCCATGAACACTGCCAAGAATGGCATTGTATTAACCAGTAGGCTATACCTCTGTGGTGTATCTCACAGCAATGGCTGGGTACAGAAGGACTGCAGGTCACTGCACAAACTGTCTGCTCTGAGTGCCAGGATAGGGTAACCCCACCAGTACCCATGATGCAATGCACATGCTGAATAGCTGTCTACAGCTGATCAGCAAATGGGGTCTGCACCTCTCCGGTACCTCAGCTTGGAAAGACGAACTGACAGTGCGTGATACTGGCACAGAGTAGCTACAGACCATGCCATTGTGCAGGTTCTGTGTTCACCCTGAGGGATAGGATGGGTGCCCAGCACTAGGTCCGCAGTACATGTGGTGCTAGAGATAGCCCTGCTGTACATCCCTACTGCCAGTGTGTGACAGGTGTTCCTTGCAGTGCAGCTGAAGATAATTCAGTGTCCATCTGTATCCTGCAGTCACATGTGGGCCTCTGGGACCAGACACCACCCAGATTAGTGTGTACCCTGTGTTAGGGTCTGGCTGACATGGGCATCTGTTATCAGGTAGAGGGGTTTCCAAACTTGCATGAAGCTTGTGTAGCAGTGCCTTGATAGTTCAAAGTGGTATACACTACATAGTTTTCCCGCCTTAAGCAGTAATGCTGATTGGGAAGAGTGGCTTGGTCCACACTTTATACGTTGCTTTTTATTCTCTGTGACTCCTGAAGAAGGCCCCAGGCCGAAACCTTTTAGTTGGGTCTACCAATAAAGTCCTTTTAAAACCTCCACTGTGTTAGGCCGTGGTTCGTGGTTTTCCGCTCCTTTTTTCCTTTCACTTTTACGGAACCCTTCTTCTCCTGCTGTTTGATACACTACATATCCCAAAGGGCTCACATCACCCTTTTTGTAGGTAAGGAACAGGTGCCCCAGACCCTGTGAAG
This sequence comes from Ichthyophis bannanicus, assembly GCA_033557465.1. NCBI lineage: Eukaryota > Metazoa > Chordata > Amphibia > Gymnophiona > Ichthyophiidae > Ichthyophis > Ichthyophis bannanicus. The sequence continues at coordinate 255,883,369 of CM066044.1, forward strand.
CAACCTCCATCCTGCTGGTATACAACAGCCCTCTAGAGTTGGTGGGCCAGAGCCATACCTGTGGCTGGGGCAGTGGCAGACCAGCAGCAATGATGGGGTTAGCTCTGGAAAACCCAACTGCCTCACACCACTGTCTGCCAGGGCCGGCCCGTCCATTGAGCAAGAATGTTTTTTGCACAGGGCCCTGCGTTTCAGGGGGCCCCGTGCAAAGAACATTCTGCTTTAAAAATAAATTAAATTAAATTTAAAAAAAAAAAGTTGGCTGCTGCTGCTGCTGCCGCCGTGGCAGCGGCAAAATCGACTGTCCCGCGCGCCCCCCGCCCGGCTGAGCCCTCCCTGCCCAGCTGAGCCTCTCCGCAACGGCTTTCAGATCCGCGAAGAGAGAGTGTCTCCTCGCGGCTCTGTTAAGCCTGCAGGGGCTGATGGGAAATTTCCCCTCAGCCCCTGCGGGCTTAAGAGAGCCGCGAGGGAGACAGTGAGACACTCTCCCTTCGCAGAGAGGCTCAGCTGGGCAGGGAGAGCTCAGCCGGGCAGGGGGGGTGGGGCCTGCGGGACAGTCGATTCTGCTGCTGCTGCGGCAGCAGCCAGCTTTTTAAAAAAAAATTTCCCTGGGCCGATAGGGGGGAGGGGGGGTTAGGACTGGTAATGGGCTTTGGGCTGATGGGGGTGGGGCTAGGACTGGAAATGGGATATGGGGGGGGGGCTAGGACTGGAAATGGGCTGATCGGGGAGTTAGGACTGGAGGTGGGCTGATGGGGTTAGGACTGGTAATGTGCTGTGCACTGATGGGTTAGGACTGGTAATGGGCTATGGGGGGGCTAAGTCTGGAAATGGGGTGATGGGGGGTTAGGACTGGTAATAGGCTATGGGGGGGCTTAAACTGAAAATGGGGTGATGGGGGGTTAGGACTGGAAGTGGGTTGATGGGGGGCTAGGACTGGTAATGTGTTGGGGGGTTGCTAGGACTGGAAATGGGCTGAGTGGAAGTGGAGGCTTGAACTGCAAATAGCTGATGGGGACGGGGATTTGGAATGGAAATGGGCTGAGTGGAAGGGGGCTTGAACTGCAAATAGCTGTTGGGGACGGGGGCTTGGAATGGAAATGAGCTGAGTGGGGGGGGAGCTAGGACAGGAAATGGGCTGATGGAGGGGTTAGGATAGGACTGGAAATGGGCTGTTGGGGGAGCTAAGATTGGAAATGGGCTGTGGTGGGGGCTTGGACTGAAATGGACTCATGTAGGGGCTAGAACTGGAAGTTGGCTCATGGGGGGCTTGGATTGGAATTGGGCTGAGTGGAGGGGAGCTAGGATTTGACATGGGCTGATGGTGGGGCTAGGAAAGGACTAGAAATGGGCTGATGGGGGGGCTAGGACTGGAAATGGGCTGATGCAGGGACTAGAAGGGAGCGGATGCTGGGTGAGGCTGGAACTAGAAGAGAGCTGATGTTGGGGAGGATTAGAATGGGATGGGGCTGGGAGAGTGAAATGGAGAGGGGGAAAATATTTTGTGTGGCAGGGATGAAAAATCTACAATTGGCCGGGTATTGGGAGAGTAAGTGGGGATTGAGGAAGGAGGGGTAAAATTTGAGTGGATGAAATAGGAATGAGGAAAGAGCAAAAGGAGAAAAATTAGTATGTTAAAGCAGATGTAGAGAGAGAGAATGGAAAAAACTAGAAGAGAGAAGAAAGGACAAATGGACAGCAGATGATGGAGAGTTAGTAGAAGACACAAAGAAAGCAGAAGAAAGTGGCTGGAGCAACTGCAACTGAAAAAAAAAGCACAAAAGGTAGAAAAATATCTCTTAATTTTGAATTTATTAACTGGAATATGTCAGCTCTGGGAAATGTACATCATTAACGTCGGCGCTTTATTTAGTACAAGAGGAAATTAATTTGTAGTTTTATTTCTACAGTGTTGTTGTACATTCCAAGTTTGGCTTTTTCCCAGTTTAATTATTGCCTTCCTGTTTCTAAATTGTGATTCCTTGTTTGGTGATGGTCTATGTTCTGCATGTGTAACTGAGCTGAGGTATTCTGTTTATGTAATTCCTATTTGACATTGCCACTTGTTCTCTTTCCCCAGTAGGTCATGTATTGTTGTTCTCTAAAATGTATTTGTTTAATATTTGCATTGTTGCCTTTTGATAGGTAGGGTCTGGTGCTTTGTGAGTCCTGGTAGTGCTGTTATGATACGGGTCTTTCTTTATCCATACATTCATTAAGAAACGTGTTTACTAAAAGTTAGTGTATGGTAACATTATGCAAATGTTTATGCAAATAAGGCCCCACCCCCCCTTGGGCACCCCTGATGTCTTCCAGTCACCAGCAGACAGCATAGTCAGACTGCACCATATAGATGTTCTGACCATACACAGTCTAATTACAGACAGTCCACTAGCCAGTCCATAGTGAATGCTCACAGAGGGACTATGTGCACCAAGCAGGCATCTCAGTGATTGGGGCCCCAGCACTGGGGACACAACAAAATCACTGGAGGCAGATAATATAGAGCGCTATGTGGGATCCTAGACATGCCATGGTCACTGCTCGTTCAGAATGAGTGCCCTGCCAGCATGCCATGCTGTGGCCACCCTGTCCATGCAGGTGGTGGTCGGGCACTACAGTGTCCCAGCCATTGCCCCACACCCTGTGAAGATGCATCCTGGCCAATCCGCCCTGTCCGGGCCATACCCACAACACTTTGTTCCTCATTATGCACACATTCAGGCTAACGCTGGTAACAGTGGGACATTGTGGGCCCGGTGAGGTGTGGGCAGCCACAAAACAATGGATAGACATACACACTGTGATAAGGAAGCTTATCATAGCTCAGGTAGGAGCTATAGAAAAGATGATGTGACTCTGAACAAGCAACCTGTCAGTTCTGGTAGAAGTAAGAAAACAGAGTTTTCACATAAAAGACTACCAGTCCCAGAATGCACCAGGTTTCCAGCAGCCATGAGAGGGGCTGAAGTGAGAAAACGTGTGTGCAATCAAGAGAGCTATGAGGTAATCCCTAAGCACTCATCTCAAAGGGCAGGACCTGATTCAACACAGCTGCGCTGTGTTAGGGAGGAGCACACATTAGAACAGAATAAGAATAGAGCTTATTCTACAGATAATAGCTTCAGCAAAAGATACAGCAACAGCTTCAAGCTCAAGCACCAACATCACTTGGAGAAACAGAAGCCAAGCCAAGCGGATAGAGAGAGAAGGAAACTCTCTGGAAGGAAGAGAAGAAAGCCCATTGGATGGTCTGGGAGAGTCCAAGGCAGTACCTATACTGGGAGGTATTCCAAATGCCAGCAGAGTCCATTGGACTGGAGTCAGCCAGAGGAATGGAATGGCAGAGATAGGAATCACCAGTGGCTACCTGGAAGAGAGAAGACTGCACGTGGAAGGGACTTTCAGACCTATGCCAGAAGGTATGTAAGGAAAGATCCAGTGTCCAGGGATCAAGATTGGAAGGCTGGACATCAGAATTGGATTACATACTGGCCAGGCTATACAGAGAGGAATTATGATAGCAGGAGAGGCTCAGGTATGAACACTGATCCAGACCCTATCTATAATAGTGAATGGCAGCAAGGGAATAAGCATTCTCATGATAGTGCCTTATGGAAAGACTCATCTGTGCCAATGTATGATAGTGACCCTATGCTGATTGATGAAGGGGGAGATACAGCAGATGAAACTATTAATTACATGGACTGTTCTCTATCTAAATGCTATTGCTAGCTTTCTGTGAGCAAACACATCAGCCATCACAAAGAAACCTAACTTTGTTCTTTATTTCCACTGCAAACAGCTCTCAAAGCAGGATTTGGGTTCACACAGTAGCAGCCAGCCAGCTAAAGGGTTTCAGCTGGTCAATTGATAGTAATTAAAGCTGCACCTGATTGTGTGTGTGAGCAAGGGAGAATCACTGCTGGGATCTGTGTGGAAAATAAGCAGAAGTTAACCTAACAAGCAAAGTTTATTCATTTCTTTGTGCCTTTTTATTTGGTAATTATTCGCTAAGAAAACATTAGCTAATTGCCTGACAAGTTGAAGGTTGTTTTCTGATTTGCTTTGTGACTTTATGTTATCCATTTAAACACTGCAAGCAAGTAACCTCATTTATATTGCTACCAAGCATATTTGTGCTGGGTGAATTAAACCCCATCAATAAAAGAAGTATTTTATTGGCCTTACCACTGGTATCACAACTCAACTATTGTCTTCAGCTGTGTTTGGGAGTGAAAGAACTACATTACCCACAATACCTTGCAAGAATCATATGAATATATGCATCGTCAAGATTGTGTAAGTTCTCACCCTAGGCAGCCGTCTGACAACACACACACTCCTATTGCAGCATTGTGCACAGATAGGGGTGGTTGGCAACCCTGCCAGCCACACTGGTCATGATTACAGTGCCGACATTGCTAAACTGTGCAGGAGGTAGTAATCGTGCCCTGGTGATAACTGCAGCTCAATGCTGGGGCCAACAGCCTGACTCTCAATGCATCTTTGGATTGTGGAGCCTGTGTGAGTGGGTTTTTGTACTCCTGTTCGCCGCTGCTTTGGGCTTTGCACATGTTGCTGTTGTATCTGCATTGTAGGGTAAAATATAGGGACATGCTCTGCAGGAAGCACAGCTGGGACTTGAACCTGTGATCCTCTGCTTCTGGACACACTGGCTGTGTGTACTGCACCACACTGTTGCCACAGATGCATGGTGGTCCCTGGGGCTACCTGTACCTTTCCTCAGCCAGACCTTTTATGCTGACCTGCACACCATGTACTGGTACAGGGCATGGCCTAGGTCCACTGCAGGCAGGTGCCACTGCACCCTCCAGCACGGGCACACACCCCCTGCCATGCTGACATGGCCATATGCTGTTGGTGCTGGTAGTGCGCAGTCCCAGGCCATCCACATACTGGTACAGAGCATGGCCTAGGTCCACTGCAGGCAGGTGCCACTGCACCCTCCAGCACAGGCACACACCCCCTGCCATGCTGACATGGCCATATGCTGTCGGTGCTGGTAGTGCGCAGTCCCAGGCCATCCACTGTGTGGGTAGGTGGTCGCCTAGGGAGCGGGGTCTGGGGCATGGGGCATACATGATCATCCTCACATCCTACCCATCACCGCCTACCAATAGTATGTCCCTTCTGCTTGGGGGAGGGTTGGCTGGGGGGATGTTAGGTCAGTGCCCTGGCAACTGTTAGCTCGGTTGGACCAGGTAGATGTAGGTGGATTGTGTTTGGCCTTTGCCAGCTGCTATCATGATGATTTCCAGTTTCTATGTTCCTAGGTGCCCGCCTAGTCCACCTTGTGCCCCTGCTGCCCCCGCTACATGTCCCACCTGCAGCCTCCTATGCCCCACTTGCACCATCACCATAGTGGCCTTTCATACTTGGGCACTATGCTGGTGCTGGACATGGAGCACTACTATCACGTTTCTTGGGTTCCCTGTCTATGCTATACATTGCTGACACTTAAATAGTTTCTCTCTCCTGCAAATGTGCATCTAATGCAGTGGTTCTGAACCAGTCCTCCTTGAACCCCTAGGCCAGTCGGGTGTTCAGGATAGCCCTAATGAATATGCATGAGATATATATGCATTAGAGATATCCTGCCAACCTGACTGGTTTGTGACCCTCTAGGGCTGGATTTGGAGACCCCTGCCTTACACCTCTGTCATTTAAGATTATGAGTGGGCAAAGTGCAGATCTCCAAGACATCTAAAAGGTTAGATAGAATTTGTCACATGCCTCTTTGCTTCTCACCACCACCAAAATATTGTCTATTAGACAACTTTTTGGTGGTGGTGAGAATTGAGGAGGCATGTGACACATTCTATCTACCATTTTGATGTCTAGGACATCTGCACCTTGCCCACTCACAATCTTAAATGACAGAGGTGTAAGGCAGGGGTCTCCAAATCCAGCCCTAGAGGGCCACAAACCAGTCAGGTTGGCAGGATATCTCTAATGCATATATATCTCATGCATATTCATTAGGGCTATCCTGAACACCCGACTGGCCTAGGGGTTCAAGGAGGACTGGTTCAGAACCACTGATCTAATGGCAGGTTTTCAGTTGTGGTAGGATTCAGCCCTTCAGTTCAGCGCGTTAGTGTGCAGGGAGCCTCTCCCCGCCCATTGACCCCTTCCCCCCCCCCCCCACCCTCTCTCTACCCTCTGCGGTGTTTACCGTGGCTGGGGATGTTAACAATCGTTAAGTAACGTTAACGCACGTTAATGTTACATACCGCATGTTAACATTACTTAACGAGCGTTAACGTTACATAACATGTGGTCTGTAATGTTACATAACGCGCGGTTTGTAATGTTACATAACGCGCGGTTTGTAATGTTACATAACGCGCAATCTGTAACATTACCGCAGTTTAGTAAACATACCCCTTAGTCTTTAGTGGAACACCAGATGTGGTGCAAGAGATAAGGGTGTTGGGGCCACTTGGCAATAATGATCATAGCATGATCACAATTGATTTAATTAATGGAGGAGGGATGGTAAGTAAATTCATATTACTACCTTTTAACTTTAGAAAGGGAGACTATGATAAAATGAGAAAAATAGTTAAGAAAAAACTAAAAGGAGCAGTTTCAAAGGTTAAAGACTTACATCAAGCTTGGGTGTTTAAAAATACTATCTTGGAAGCCCAGACCAGCTGTATTCCATGCTTTAAGAAAAGTGGAAGGAAGTCCAAAAAACTGCCAGCATGGTTTAAAGGTGAGGTCAGAGAGGCTGTTGTTGCCAAAAAAGCATCTTTCAGGAAATGGAAAAAAAGATCCAAAAGACAAAAACTGGAAACAGCACAAGCACTGGTAAGATAAATGCAAGGCATTGATAAGGCAGGCAAAGAGAGAATTTGATAAGAAACTTGCTGTGGAAGCAAACACGCATTATAAAGACTTTTTCAAGTATAGTCATAGCAAAAAACCTGTGAGAGAGTCAGTTGGACTATTAGATGATAGAGGGGTAAAAGGGTCAGTAAGAGGGGACAAGGCTATAGTAGAGAGACTGAATGAATTCTTTGCTTCGATCTTTACTGAGGAAGATGTAGGGATGTTACCCATGACTGAAGTGGTATTTAAAGGTAATGCTGCAGAAGAATTGAAAGAAATATCGCTACACTGGGAAGATGTATTACAACTATTTACTAAGCTGTTCAGGCAAATCACCTGGACCGGATGGTATACATCCAAGGGTGTTGAAAGAACTGAAATATGAGATTGCAGACCTGCTATTAGTAATCTGTGAACTATCATTAAAATCATCTGTAATACCTGAAGACTGGAGGTACGCCAATGAAACGCCAATTTTTAAAAAGGGTTCCAGTGGTGATCCGGGAAACTACAGACCGGTGAGCCTGACATCAGTACTGGGAAAAATGGTAGAAACCATCATAAAGAACAAAATTACTCAGCATGTAGATAGACATGGCTTAATGGGAGACAGCCAACATGGCTTTAGACAAGAAATATCTTGCCTTATTAATCTGTTATGTTTTTTTTGAAGGTGTGAATAAACAGGTAAACATAGGTGAGTCGGTTGATATAGTGTATCTGAACTTTCAGAAAGCCTTTGACAAGGTCCCTCATCAGAGACTTTTGGCAAAACTAAAAAGTCATGGGATAGGAGGTGATATACTATTGTGGATCAGGAACTGGGTAAAAGATAGAAAGCAGAGGGTAAAGCTAAATGGCCAATTTTCCCAATGGAAAAAGGTGAATAGTGGAGCACCCCATGGATCTGTGCTGGGTCTGCTGCTTTTTGACATATTCATAAATGACCTGGAAAAGGGAATAATGAGTGAGGTTGTCAAATATGCAGATAACACAAAACTATTTAAAGTTGTTAAAACCCAAGAGGATTGTGGAAAATTGCAAGAGGATCTTGATAAATTGGAAGACTGGGCATCCAAATGGCAGATGAAATTTAATGTGGACAAGTGCAAAGTTATGCACCGAGGAAAGAATAATCCAAACTATGGTTACACGATGCAAGACTCCACATTAGGAACCACCATCCAGGAAAAAGATTTAGCTGTCGTCATGAATAAAATGTTGAAACCCTCTGCCCAGTGTGCAGTGGCGGTCAAGAAAGCAAATAGAATGCTAGGAATCATAAGGAAAGGAATGGAGAATAAAACAAAGGATATTATAATGCCTCTGTATCATTCCATGGTGTGACCACACCTTGAATATTGTGTGCAATTCTGGTCGTCGTATTTTAAACAGGATATAGCAGAATTAGAACAGTCGCCAAAATGGTAAAGAGACTGGAAGGATACCCCTATGAGGAGAGGCTAAGAAGGTTAGGGCTCTTCAACCTGGAAAAGAGATGGCAGCGAGGAGTGAAACAGATAAATTTAGATCGATTGTTTACGTCATCAAAATGTAGAATGACTAGGGGACATGCAGTGATGCTACAGTGTAACCCATATAAGACTAATCAGAGAAAATATCCGTTACCAGAGGATGTGGTAAAAGCTGTTAGTGTAGCTGGGTTTAAAAAAGGTTTGGACAAGTTCCTGGAGGAAATGTCCATAAACCATTATTTAAGGGGACCTGGGAAATCCACTGCTTGCCTCATTGCAAGCATTGTGGAATCTGTGTCATTTGGGGAAACTGTTAGGTACTTGTTGGAAAAAGGATACTGGGCTTGATGGACCTTGGTCTGACCCAGTATGGCATATGTTATGTTCTTATGTACTCAGTATCCAGTTCCTTTCAGAGGCCTGTCAGGTGAATACATATAAGTATGATGTTAGTTATTTTATTCTATCCCAATGTCCTTGAACATTAATTCCTTGTATTTTTTACTTAGCTGTTCAGGTTTTCTTTAATTTCGGTTCATCTATCTTGCGGAGTCACGGTGGATGTCTTCACCCTGTAATCTCACTTTAAATTAAAATAAGAGGAAAGAATCTCTCTCCCTAACTAAGAAAAAATGGAATTCTTTTTTTAAACATATTTTTAAATTTCCTTTCTAATCTTATATTACTTTATCACTAATATGAGCTAACAGGAGAGACAGGCTATTGCTGCTGGAACCCCTACGCAAGCCAAAGCCACACATTCACTTTTCTTTTCCTCTTTCTGAGTACACTCAGTGCAGGGATTTAAATTCTTTTTCATATATTTTTTTCAGTAGCAAGTATTTTCTGCACTTTAAAAAATTAATTTCAGAAGTCAATCAGAATTTCCTTTAAAACTCTTTCAAACGTTTCGCTTCCCAATTTATTAAATCTCTTTCCAGGAATGAGAAATTATATTTCTGAAACAATATACACACAAAAGGATTCTGAATTACAGCAGAATCAAATTTTTTCCCCCACAGGAAACATGTTTTTTCACTAAGTTGACCTAAACCAACTCCAAATTGACACAGTCCTTAGCATAAGTCAATCATATCAATACTCTTTTATTATTAATCACAAACTTGCTACTTTCACTCCAACTCCAAGGAGGGAGAAGTGGCCTAGTGGTTGGGGCAAGGTACCACAGGCCGGAAGGTCGGTGGTTCAAATCCCACTAGAGGACAGCAATCTTGGGCCGGAAGGACTGGGGTTTCTAGTCCCACAGGTGCTCCTTGTGGTCTTGGGCAAGCCACTTAACCCTCCACTGCCCATGTTCCCTGTAAAGTATTAGTGTATGTGTCTCATATCCCCTCGTGTTAAATGTATCCCCCAATTGTGTTGTGACCACTTTGATTGAAGGATAAGGTGGTATACAAAACTGTCTAAATAAATAAATAAATAAACTCTCCAGGGCCGTACCGACGGTGAAAAGCGCCCTGTGCGAGTTGCACATCGGGTGCACGCCCCCCCTCCCGCACCACTTTCTAGCCACTTTATGGGGCGGGAGACAAGAGGCGCGCATCCGATGTACAACTCACCAGCACACTAAACAGGTCTGGACCCTCCCGGAGAAACCAGACCTGTTTAGTGTGCCGGCAAGAAGACTTAAGGGGCGCATTTCGTCTCTCTGCCGTTGCCTGCTGCCGCTAAAGCTGATGTAGCTGCGCATGAAATGAGAGTCAGAAGCTGTAAAGATGTCTTACACATTGGAACATGGAACGTACGAAGCATGAACCAAGGGAATTTGGAGGTGGGCAAGAATGAAATGGAACGTGTGCAACTTGATCTGTTGGGTGTCAGCAAACTGAAATGGACTGGCATCGGGCACTTTGCATCAGATGATCACATGGTCTACTATGCTGGAAATTAAAGACAAAGAAGAAATGGTGTTGCATTTATAATAAAGAAGAAACTTGCAAGAACTGTAATGAAATACAATGCAATCAGCGAACGCTTAATCTCTATTCGTCTATGAGGAATGCCTATCAACACAACTATAATTCAAGTATATGCCCCAACAACAGCTGCAGAAGGAGAATGAAATTGAAGAGTTCTATGAACAAGTACAAGCTGAAATTGACAGAACATGCAAACAGGATGTCCTGATAGTCATGGGTAACTGAAACGCAAAAGTTGGCAAAAAAGAAGAAGGCAAAGTAGTTGGAAAATATGGACTTGGCAACAGAAATGAAGCTGGAGAAAGACTAATAGAATTCTGCAAGACCAATGATCTATTCATCTCAAACTCCTTCTTCCAGCAACCCAAGCGGCGACTGTACACATGGACTTCACCCAATGGATGGCATAAAAATCAAATTGACTACATCTGTGTTAGTCAACGATGGAAAAGCTCTGTAACATCAACAAAGACAAAACCTGGAGCTGACTGTGGTGCAGATCATCAACTACTAGTATGCAAACTCAAGCTAAAGTTGAAAAAGAGCAAACACACTCATGAATACAGCAAAATATGACCTTGAGAATATACAACTGGAATTTAAAGACTGCCTGCGAAATCGATTTGCTGCTTTAGATACAAATGACAGAGCTCCAGAAGAGTTATGGAATGACATCAAGAAGGTTGTGTTGGAAGAAAGTGAGAAGTCTCTACAAAAGGTGAAAAAGCAAAAATGGCCAAAATGGATGACAGAAGAAACTCTGAAAATTGCCAAGTAACGCAGAGAAGCTAAAGCCAGAGGAGAAAGAAAGACAATCGCAGAACTCGACAGAGAATTCCAACGTGCAGCAAGACTGGACAAGGAAAAGTACTACAGTGACGCATGCAAGGAAATAGAAGCAGAAACTATTAGAGGAAGAACAAGATCGGCTTTCCTAAAGCTACGAGAGTTAAAGAAAAAGTTCCAGCCTCGAATTGGAATGTTAAAAGATGCTCAAGGTTCTATGTTGAATGATGCTGAGAAGATCAAGAAAAGGTGGAAGAAATATGCAGAGTTTTTATATGATAAAGATCAAGTGGACCAACAGTCGTTTCAACCTGTACCTTATGATCAGGAACCATTGGTGATGAAAGAAGAAGTTGAAGCAGCATTGAAAGCCTTATCAAAGAACAAAGAACCAGGCATTGATAGCATTCCCATAGAAGTATTACAGCAATCTGATGTAGCTGTTACTGTACTTACAAGGCTCTGCCAAGAAATATGGAAGACAACATTATGGCCAACTGACTGGAAAAGATCTGTGTTTATACCAATACTAAAGAAAGGTGATCCAACTGACTGTGGAAATTATCGCACAATCGTTCTGATCCCACATGCCAGCAAGATTCTACTGAAGATTATTCAAAAGAGACTACAACCATACCTGGAACAAGAACTACCTGAAGTGCAAGCAGGATTCAGGAAAGGGCGAGGAACGAGAGACATCATTGCGGATGTGAGATGGATCCTTGAAAAGACTAAAGAATACCAAAAGGATATCTATTTATGCTTTATCGACTATAGCTAGGCTTTTGACTGTGTAAACCAGGAGAAACTCTGGGCCACTTTAAGAAGCATGGGTATACCAGAACACCTGATCGTTCTCTTTCACAATCTGTACATTGATCAAGAAGCAACAATTCGAACGGAACAAGGAGAAACAGAATGGTTTAAAATAAGCAAAGGTGTAAGACAAGGCTGCATACTTTCCCCCTACCTCTTTAATTTATATGCAGAACAAATCATCAGAGAAGCAGGATTGTATGAAGACAACAGAGGTGTGAAGATTGGTGGAAGACTCATCAACAACCTTCGCTATGCTGATGATACCACATTACTGGCTGAAAGTGAAGATGATCTGAAACATTTGCTTCTCACAATCAAAGAACATACTCTCAAAATGGGCCTGCACCCTCGATGTAGTCCCTCTGTTGTCTTGTTGACCACTTTGGTTGAAGGATAAGGTGGTATATAAAACTGATTAAATAATTAAATGTAAAGAAGACAAAGATCATGACAACTGGCATAATCAACGGGTTCATCGTTGAAGGAGAAGAAATTGAAATCGTGAACAACTTTAACCTACTTGGATCAAGTATCATTAAAGAAGCAACAAGCAGTCAAGAAATCAGACGATGCATTGCTCTTGGCAGAATGGCTATAAAAGACCTAGATAAGATTCTCAAGAGCAGAGATGTCTCTCTCCATATAAAGATTCGACTTGTTGAAGCTATGGTATTTTCAATAACATCATATGGATATGAAAGCTGGACAGTGAAAAAGATAGGAAGAAAATTGATGCCTTTGAATTATGGTACTGGCGGCGAATACTGTGTATATCATGGACTGCCCGAAAAACAAACCAGTCGGTACTAGAGGAGATCAAACCTAAGCTTTCTTTAGAAGCTCAGATGACAAGACTTCGACTTTCATACTTTGGACACATCATGTGAATAGAGAGATCATTAGAGAAAGACATCATGCTTGGCAAGATAGAAGGTCAATGCAAAAGAGGAAGGCTAGCAATGAGATGGATCGATACAAAACAGCAGCTACGGGTTCCAGTCTGTCAACAATGAGCCGCCTAACTGAAGACCGAACACAATTTAGGATAGCTATCCAGAGGGTCGCCGTGAGTCGACTCCAACTCGACGGCACTTAACAACAACAACAGTTAACTTCACCCATCTATCTTAATTCCGGCCTTTTATTAGCCATTATAGCCTTTACATCACACCTGTTCCCTTATTGGACAGCTTCAGGCTCAGTCCTGGCTCTCTAATGGCTAGCTTCTTGATCCTAGCTCCTCATTGGTCAGTTTTCTAGCTGGCTTCTTAATACAACTGCATATGAAATATTTCTCATCCAATCCTATAGCCATGAAAGTGGCCCTCTTGTTTAATAGCAGTATCTGAAACCCTTCATAAGGCTTTGTTAATAAAGGAATTTCCCCACATTTGGGGAAAAAAATATGTACTCAATAAGGTCCATAATGTTTCTATGTAGTACTACCTTATATAAAGCCCCATATGACTGAATCCTTACATTAAATCACCCTACTTCATTTTACTTTCTAAAAAGTAAGCTGAAATAAAAATGAATAGTAACCTATCATCGGGGAAGAAGGGCTTCCCAAGGTCGCATGATACCAGATCCACCGGTCAGACTGCAGTGGAGACATGCTACATCCTGAGAGCATATGTTAATGAATTTGCATGGAATGAGATGGCGTTAGAACCAAGAAGCTCAAGGCAGGGGATCTTCCATTGAATGGGCGTTAATGATTGTATTGCCATAATGATCAGATACATGTGAATACTCACAGATCTGTCAGTACCCTAGAAAGGGCCTAGTGCATCCATGCAGCTTTCTGCTGGAAATCATTTGGTATAGAAATATTAGGATAATGTGTGAGATTCCTGCAGAATGAGCCCGCAGCAAGCTACTATTCTAGTCTACAGCACGGAAGCTGTGAGAACGTATTGACTGCTGCTGTGATAAAATAATCCACTATTCTAGTCTACAGCACGGAAGCTGTGAGAACGTATTGACTGCTGCTGTGATAAAATAATCCACTATTCTATATCCCAGTGAGGTGCTTTTGTTTGAAAAGAGTGGCAAACTTCGCTGTTTTATTTTTCTGATGTTTTCTAAACAAAATGAAAGAAAAACACGTGAAATTGAATGTAGTTTTTTTTTTTGTTGTTGCCATGTGTGTTATGTGGGTTTACCAAGTGTCTTAGCCTTTGGCTCCTGCTAATACCATTCAATGTGCAGTAAAATAAATACAATGAATAAACAAAGAAAATAAATCAAAACCACTCATTAAAATCAAATAAATAACTAAATGAAAAATTCACTGCACAGTCTTATTCTGTTCTACAGACATCATGGAAAATTCGCTGTATTCTTATATACAATGAATACATGTGTCTGACCAAGCCTCTACTGCAGTGCAGAAGATCAAGGTTCAAATTCCCCATCTCTAGGGTTAGGTCTGCATTCAAGCCTGGGTAAGGACCCTAAAGAGCTCTTTTGAGGTCATTCCAGCCAGTGAGCAACACTGAGGGTACACCCTTGCACAGACTCTCCAGATTTAGGCCCAGAGAGATAGGGCTAGTGCCCCCCCCAAGAAAGGGGGACACAATGAAGATAGAGTTCAAAACAGGCAGGGGAGGTGCAAAAACCAATAAAATAAATAAATAAATCCATAGACATTTCTGAAGTTGAAGAAAACACATTTTAAAACTTGAGAAAATAAAATATGCTATATTTTATTCCAACAGTACTTTCAACAAAGTAAAAATACGTTCCCCAGCCTAGTAATAGTGTGGCTGCTGTGGGACACTGTATTCTGTCCCTTGTGGAAGCTGAAGGCCGCTGGAAGTCTCTGAGTGAGAAGGGTGCACTTTATTCATGTCCTCCAGGCCCCATTAGGATAAGATGAGCTCAGCGAAGTCTCTGTTCCTTCTCAGTCTTATTCAGTGCAGTGAGCTGGAACCTGAAACCGGGTCCAATTTCTAATATGGCTCAAATGTCTATTTCTCACCCAGCCTGTGACAACGGCACAAAGTCTACTCCAATTTGAATACTCACTTGGAGGCATGCTTATTAAGCCCGTGCGTTTGGGTTTGCGTTGCATTATGAGCATGGAGTTTCGTGCTAACTGCAGGGAGATGGCTATATCCGTCCCCCCTGCAGTTACTGCGGGTCACTATGGTAAACCCGCTGCAGATGCAACTACAGCCACCCACTGAGGTTGCATTAGTTGCATCTTCAGTACCTGCACTGAGCGCAGGTGGTGTAGGCTTCAAACTCCTGTGTTAGCAGCACTGCTGCTGTGGGAGCATCCCTGTCCCACCCAGTCACCACCCAAAGGCAGGTTAACTGGGTAGTGCGGGCTTTTCAGTGCCGGGCCCTGCGCTATGTTTTAGCAAGGCACTGACATTTCGTGGTAACCTCTCACTACCCGACAGTAAACATGTCTCTTGATGTCATTGATGTAAGATAGCTGCCACCCATTCAATGGGTGCTTCATTACTTTTGGATTTAGAATCAAATAAAAATTAAATACTCTTTGTATTTAAAAATATACAATACAATCATTGCCTCTAACTTTCCTCTAAGAACAGCCAGCAGCATCCTATATAAGTAAATTATCTGTAACTCAATACAATGCATTATTCAAAGTGCTTTAGAAACTTCAGTTTCTACATGAAAAAGAAACAAATCTGTTTTGCCCAACAATTTCTGGCTGACATTTGGGGCCCTGTTTGCTAAAGCTTTTTTTCCATAGACACAAAATGGGAGAAGACCTTTAGTAAACAGGACCCTTGGTCTACGGGACTGGAACTGAAGCACCAAAGAGAACTTGTTGAAGGTCCTAAGAATCCATTGCCTGTATCCAGCACAGTGCTCTCAGGTATATTCCGTTAATCATGCTCAGTTCAAGCTGTCTGATGATGCCATGCAAGGCAAGAGATCGCTCTGATCCTGGGGAGCAAAACCTGATTATCAGCCATAACATGGTGAAGTGGGTCTGAGCTCATCTTCCCATCATCCAACTCTTTGAACCCATTTCCCTACAGCTGGATGGCTGATATGTTGGATAGTAAACCTACCATCTCCAACATGATTGAATGCATTAGAGTTTATCCCCTTTCCATCAAGTGGAAGACTGATCTTTCCTTTCCCTTGCCATCTCATTGGTTGGTAGGCAGAGCTGATAGCAGGGCATCAAAGCATTTAACTTTTTGAGGACAACGGAGAAACAGTCTGTGAAGGTTCTGCGGACAGCAGTGGAGGTGAAGTAGAAAATGATGGGATCCAAGGTGGCATTGAAGGTACTGAGCAGCAAGGCATAGACCCTCCAGGTAGGGCTGCTATGCTGTATGAACCCTACGACATGAGACATATTGTAGGGGAAGAAGCAGATAATGAAATTGCAGAGAGTGACCACAGCCAGTCCAATAGCCCTCTGCTTCTTCTGGGCCTGGATGTTGGGAAGAGACATCAAGATCTTCACAAAGTTGATATAGCAAAAGAGGGTGATGATGAAAGGGACTACAAATAGCACCAAGCACATCTCCAGCCTGACAGGAAGTAGGACCTTGAGTTGTTCTTCGCTGAAGGACTCATAGCACATTGAGATATTGGTGGTGGTATCGGTGGTGATATTGCTGGGCACAATGTACTGAACAATATAGACTATGCTGCAGTGGACACATGATATGAACCAGAAGAAGAAGCTGATTATCAGAGCATACTCTGGCTTCTTTTTGATTTTATATTTGATGGGGTATGCCACACCCAGGTAGCGCTCAATGCTGACGGCTGTGAGGATCAAGGTACTTATGTAAATGCTGCTGTAGTAGCAGAAGCCGGTCAGTGGGCAGAGAAACTGAGGCAGGGTCCACTGCATCCCCGATGCTGCCTCTTGCATCTTCATTGGAAGGAAAACCAAGAGCACCAGGTCCGAGATAGTCAGGTTGAACAGGAGGATGTCCACAGGGGTTGGTTTGTTGCGGATCTTGAGCAAAAAGGCGTAGAAGGCCAAGAGATTGGATGGCAGTCCAGTCGAAAAAGTGAAAATGTAGATGGAAAGGACCACATTGTTGTGAGTGCTAGAACTCATTCTGACTTCTGAAAAGTAAAAAAAAAAAGAGGACGTATGAGTTGGTGGATTACAAAATCACATCAGCTAAATCTGGCCATCAGCAAAGCTGGATTGGACTGGAGGAATAACCTAATGCTTAGAGCAGTGGCCTAGTAATCAAAAAGACAGGGGTTCAAATCTCCCTACTCTTTGTGACCTTAGGCAAGTAATATAACCCTCCATTATCTCAGGTACTATCTTAGATTGTAAGCCCTCTGGGACAGGGAAAATATCTACTAAAACAACTACTGGAACAGTGTGAGCTAAATAGGTAGATTCCAAAAAGAAGTAGAGAGATTTTTAAAGGTTAAAACAATTCAATACCATTAGGGATCAATCCATCCCTAAACTCAGATTGCTGGAAGCTGGGAGGAAGTGTCAGGGAATAGACAATGCTACACGTTTCCTCTGGGCCCCGAGAATCTTACCACTATCAGTGAACTGCTGCGACTTTAACTCAATTTGACACTTTTAAGCCAATAGTAGTAGAACCTGATAGGTTACTGAAAATTTTGGCTTGCCTGTTTTGGGCTATGTTGTCAGCTTTGGATCATGTTCTTATGTCTCTCTTTTCGGTCCTAATGGGGGCAGTTTTCAAACCATCTTCATTGGAAGAATTTCTATGGGTATTTTTAACTCTCAGACTTTGCACCAGACTTCAAGGGGAAAGCATGCCTGCACTTGTATTGTGAAACTTGGTGTAGGTATTAAGTTCCTGCAAAGATCTGTACCTGCTTTTTTGTGGGTACATTTTACATGAAAAATAACAGACATAAGGCTAGATTTATGAAAGTGCTATTAGTGTGCACTATTAGCAAATAGGTCCCATTGCATAAAATGCTATCTGTGGCAAATAACTTGGTAGTGCATTTCAATAAATCCAGCTCAGATGTTTGAAAATGGGGTTTATGCTTGTTATTTTCTTCCCCAATCTAACCCCCTCCCAGGAACACTAAAAGCATGTGTGCTTTAGTTGCATTGGGGAAGGGCAACTGACAGATGACCAATTCTTAATGCACATAGGGCATGTTTACTAAAGTGTGGTAACAGTTACTATGTGCTAAATTCCATGTTAAGAGGTAACCGTCAACCACACACTAAAAGGGCAGCCAAGGTAAAATCCCACGCTAACCCCTTAGCGCGAGAGTAGGCAGGGACTGAGTGGGTTTTGGATAGAGAGTGGGTATGGACTGCACAGTGTGATTAACATAGTATACTTGCCACACGCTAATCGTGCATGCCGAAGTTAGCATGCGTACACTTACCGTCACTTGATTGGGTAGGGTAAGTACACCCACGTAAAGTGCAGTTGGCGGTTTAGCATGGCAAGGTCATCCAAACGACACTAACTGCCTGGGGACATGCTGGGACTGCCCCCAACGGTGTGGGTACATCACACCTCCTGCACATTTTTGGCACTTAGCATGCGCTAAGTTGCTGAATATCAGTGCACTTTATTAAAGATGGCTTTGAAAATTACCCCCAGTATAGTTACCATTATAAACTCTCCTTGATTTGAAAAGACAAACAAAATACCCAGTCACCTGCTGGAACATGGGCTCTAAACTGTTCCCATTCTGGGGGACTAATACTTATATCATGGGAAAACACCCCTTAGGATAAAGGTTTTAAAGTGTTTTTTTTCCTTCTGCAGCTTAAAATGCCCCTAAAAGCCCTACATGTTCACACAAATACACACACAGATGCCTCAGTGATATGACAGGTGGAATCACGTAAAGGAATGACAATAACTGATTTCAGAATTCAATGAACTAACGAAGGCAGTAAAGCTCTTGAAGTTTGCAGAAAGGTATTGAGTTATGCTAATGAAAAGGTATCGCCTACGCTATGTTTGCTGACCTGTTGTTTCTGTCAGTCCAAGCGGCCTAAACAGCTTTGACTTAAGAATGCCTGCTGGAACTGTAGGTGCGGTGTTAGCTTCTCCTCTGTGCCAAACCTTTCTGCCCTTCTTGCGCACACGCTAATTGAAGCGTCCTTCTCGGTTATGATGATGTTTGCATAAACTAAGCTGACCATGCAAAATCCAGATCAGATCTAGCAGTTTAAGCTTAGATCAGCAGCGTTGCCAGATCTAGAGATTTTTTTGTGGGTCCTGCGTATTTAGGACAGAGTTTGACAGCACTTGAAGGAAACGCTGCTAATTCATTTTCTAATGGCTCTCAGGGGGCATGCGCTTAGCAAATATCTGGGCAGGCTGATACATCCCCTTATCTGGTTTCCTGTACAGGGTTTAAGTTAATTTAATTTACCTTCTTATAGCTCACTCAAGCTCAATTGGTCCAGAGTGGATAGCATAAAAAAATTAAGCAGTTACATTACTTAAAATGTTACAGTATAAAAAACAATAACATACATGAAACTAATCTTACAGAATAATAATTTATTTGTGTTGGGGGAGGTGCAGCCATAGTTTTTTTTTTTTAAATTTAAATAGTCGGACACACTAATGAATGAGCTATTCTTGACTCTTTGTACAATGCCTTGCAGGAGGTGCCTCTTATTCCTAAATACATGCATTGCAGTTTGTGGCTGTTGTGTCTGCACCAACCGTGTCTGGATTTGAATGAGACCAGAGATGGAGCTTGACGAACTGACTCAGGTAGTCAGTTGCAGGAGTTTGGAGTTGACAGTAGAAGAGACCGGCACAGGTAGGAGTAATTTGCCTGATGAGCTGAAGGAGAGATAAGAGAGGAGAGATAAGGAGGAGCTGCACTTGCAGGTAGCAGAAGTCTGAACTGTATGTGGATAAGGAGCAAGAAGGGTTACTTGAGCACAGCAACACTGGCAGAAGATTAGCTGTGAAATTTAACAGAGTTAAGTTGATTTTGCATACACTAAAGATCTCAGTGCTAGAACGGCATTTTGCGTGCTCGGGTAGATGCTTATTAACGTGCTTAGGGCAGGGTTTCTCAACCCAGTCCTCAAGACACACCCAGCCAGTCAGGTTTTCAGGATAACTATAATGAATATGCATAGGAGAGATTTGCATATAATGGAGGCAGTGTATGCAAATCTCTCTCATGCATATTCATTGTGGTTATCCTGAAAACCTGGCTGGCTAGGTGTGTCTCGAATGCTGGCGTGAGACCCCCTGGCTTAGGGGTATGCATGCAGAAAATTAGAAAGCATAGTGCCTACTTACTTTTATGTGGTATCCAGGTAGGCATTCCCGGGGGTGGAGAATGGCTGGAACCGGGGCAGATCTCAGCAGCATTTATGTGCACTTTATAAAATACAGCACTATGTGCTGATTCCTACCTGCACGTCCATGCACTAGTCTTGCAACAGGTGCATCTTTGTGTGGGAGCTTTAAAGGAGACTATTTATTTTATAATGGAGTATAGGCTGCCTTTATAACATAGGCACAATCTATGAATCTATGACTTTCCCTGCCTTAAAAAACTACTCCACCCCCCGAAGTACCCTTCCATGCAGCTTCAGTGTGGCATTTCAGCTCTGATTTAACTTTCACGAGATAAGCTCCACTCTCATAAATCCAATCCTGGCATGTCCCTTCTGACGGAAATAAATTCTGCTTGAATTACATCAACCATTGCTTTTAGTTTATTTTTTTGGGCAGAGGAAAGGAACAGAAAGAAAGTCCAAGTTCTAAGTGCACAGATGTGTGTCCTGCGACCTGCTATCATAAAATAAGTGTTGTCTCCCAGCTTCCAGGATGGATTGGTGCAGTAGCATAAACAGTCATCTGCTTGGCTTCTCTGCTGCAGAGCAATGGAAGTTGGCTCTGCTTCTCTTCACATCTGTCCTGTTTGGGATGGCAGTAGCAGGGCCCTTTCAACTTGAGGATCTGTTTGCAAGGCCTGTCAGTGGCTCTTTATCTCACTTACTGTTCACGGCATGCCGCCAAGAGTGCCCATTGCTAAAAAGCCTAAACGGGAGAAAGCTTGAACAGCAGCATCAGAGATCCGCCAAAGACTGTGCATCCACAAAGCCTGACGATAGATTGATAGAGCTTGATGTAAATATTCAGAGTGCTCGAGCCTTATCCCTTCTGTGCTGACTAAGCAGATTATTCTATCAAAGCACAGACTAATAAATTCCCAATAGATAGTAGAGTATTGCGCTACATTGCCAATCGGTGGGTTTTCTCCAGATTCAGCCCCCAGTTTTCTCTGGCATCTCAATATTCTATGGCAAAAACTGGAAAATTATATGATAGATTTGCATATGATATAAATATGGATTTTACTGTAGATGAATAGTAACTTTATGACTTTTCATGGGGTTGCAGTTAGTTAATTTGCTTATTTTTTCGAGGAAAAGATCTTAGCAATCTGCAGGAAGGGAGGAAAGTAATAGAGCGGATCAAGGAGAGGGGAAGGGGAACTTGGAGGAAAGAGAAGTATGAGGACGGAGAGAGATGGAGGAGGATAGTGGGACTGAGGCGCAGAAGGCGGGGAAGGGAGGGTGATAAGGCAGCAGAGAGAGGGAAGATCATGAGCTGAGGCAGGAGGCGCCGAGAGGAGAAAGAGGGGGAAGGGGAGACCTGAGATCAGGAGAGGGAGGGAGGATCCGTCGACATTCCTTCTTATTTCCAACCCAACAAATGTTTGAAAGAATTATATTAAAGGGGTTGAGAATGTCTGTCTGAGGGGCAAAAGAACTGAAAATTAAATGGAATGGGATGAAACTTCACCTGTGGGAAAAACATTTGAGTTAAAAAATGAGCCAAATGGGATTGGGGGTTCTAGAAAAATAAGGCCCCCCCCACCAAGCTAGTCCACTGAATTTCTATGAGAGAAGGAGTTCCAACTTCTGTAGTATAGAAACTTACATATACTGAGACACAGCAGTTAGGGAATTTCTCTTTTCAAATACCCTCTCCCTGTTCACAAAAAGTACACCACAGCAATCGCCACACTGTGCTGCAAGCTGCCCTACTTCCAAAAAACACTGCCCACACCCCAAAAACTGCCCTACGAGGAAAATATAACCCCTCCTGCAATAGCCTCACCAGTCTGCCAATTGCCTCACCACAACTGTCTCACTTTCCTGCAAACTGCCCCACCCCAAAAATATTGCCTGATTACCCTGAAAACAGCTCCGTCCCCCCAAAAATATCCCATTCCCTTGCTCCCATACCTTATGCCCTTTCTTATCCCCTCACTCACTCATCCCTGGGAGGACGTATGGTGGTTTGATCTTCATAGCTCTGTAAACATCGCACGTGATTCGAACCAGCACATTCTGGCCAAAGGCCGCAGCGGAGCTAGAGCAGTATGCGGGTTGAGGTGCCAGGATGCTGAGGTCTCTATCCTGGCACCAAGCCAGAGCTGAGGAGGGGGGAGATGCATGGTCTACTGCCGCAGCCACCGCTCCTGCAGCCATTCCATGTGGCTCAGGAATCCCATGGCAAAGAGCAGAGACTGGAGTGAGCTGCCTTCAGCAGTTGTGCTATGGAATGGAATAGTGGATGATTGCGTCACAACATCCGTCAGTGTGTCTCCCACGGTGTCCATGCCGTGCAGTAGAGTAGTGGATTATTCTATCACAGCCACAATCAGCATCTTTGCAATAGAATAGAATAACGGAGAGTCTAGTCAAGAAGCAGCTCTCCTTACATAACAGTGCTTTATATGTTGTTTTGACTGATCTGTCATGCATAGTCATGCTAAAATGCCACCATTATCACTTCTGTGTTCTCCTGAATGAGTTACGGTAGTTCCCAGCTCTTACCCCACACCCCTCTCTCCTTCTCCATTCCTTTCTCTGAGCACAAAACTTACCAAAAGAATTCAGCATCCTCTTATTTCCCAGAGCTACTTTGGCGTACTTTGTTAATTAAACCTTGCTTCTACCCTCTTCCTATACTAATTTGCATCCGAGGGTGTTGACACAAAAGCAAGCCTGTCTCTGTGCCCTCATCTACCCTGATTGATAGGATTTCCCCCAGCTGCTTTCCCAGAAGCAAATAGGAAGGGACAGCACCATGACAGCTGGATCAATTGGCAGAAGAACAGGGGCTAAATTGAGTGTGTGTCTAAGCAATAGAGCATCTGTTTATATAAACTGTATTTGCAATGCATGAGGACTCCATAGCTGCACACACATTCTGCAGGGAATGTCAGAGTCGGATTCACCTACACCAGGCTGCTCATTTTCCATTTGAATGAAAAATGCAAACACAGAACCTCTGCTTGGAGGGCGGTTTCGAGGGGAGGGATTGGGATCTTGGGGATTATAATTGGCACTTTGGTTTTTTTGCAATAAAGATTTTTTCCATAGGCAAAGAACTGAAAAAATCCCTTCAGGACGAGGTCCTGAGGAAGGCAGCTTCCCGGACACCCCTTGGTGCTGTTTCCTGTCCCGAGATGCTTTCTTGCATTGTATCTCCACAAGTTCCCTACATTTTGGTTATCTGCAGACCACCTTCGCCATCTCTCCAGTCTTCTGAAGCCTCCCCTCCCCCCATCATCTTTTCTCTTCCTGTTGTCTCCCTCTTTGCCTTCTCCCTGCCTCTTTATTGTAGGATTTGGGGTGCGGCTCTAGGTATTGAAGTAGGAGAAGCTCGTCCTTTCTACTCTTGAGACTCCACTCAGAGCTCTCCCTTCTGTGTTCAACTTTATCTTCTCAGTTACAATTTTCTGGAAAATGTCTTGACTTAGGCCCTCAGCTGTTCATCCTTCTTTTTCGTTTATAGATCCCTTTACAGGCCCTTGGACTTGTATTTTTTTAAAGAAGGCCTATTCATGATTTCCACAGGTGAAAATGACGCTTACAGTACATGTGCAAATCACATCCATGTTCAAAGACGGATTTTAGAAAGAGCCGAATTTACACGTCTCTGCCCCGATCGTGTCCGAGTCACTTGGGAGCATGTCGGGGGTGTGGCTTGGCTGGAGCAACAAGTTACATGTGTATCTCTAATTTCATATCGGAGTTTTACATGGGTGATGGCAATTACCCCTCGCCCACATTTTTACCTGCTCCTTACCATGTTTAGGTCTTTAGAAAGTGCTCGTTTTGGCCAGCTCTTTATAGGAGAAATTAATGGGGGACATTCCCCTTAGCCCCCAGTGTTTATTCCCCCCCAACATGTTACTTTGGTAGACACTGAATCATCTATAATCGATAAAGAGCACTGGGATGTCTAGGTTAGCAAAAAGGTCAGGAAACATGTGTGTGTTCTGGAATACCTGCATGTACGCATGGAAGTTGTCAATTTTTCCATCGCATATGTTTATAAAATAACGTCTCCCGCTGCACAAGGATGAACATCGCTGTGTGTACCTGCACTTCCTGGTTTGCTTTAATGCACACGTCTACCGTGAGCATAACGTAGCATATAAACATTCTTTCTAAAATGTGTCTTTAAGACAGTGCACAGAGAATCAGGGAAGTCAAGCTTCAAGTCCCATTGCTGGCCGCGCTGCCCCTCCCCTCATGTGCCGAGCTGTGCCTCCCCCATGCTGAGCTGCACTATTGCCGATTCCGGCAGCGGGATCGAGGGGGAGCGGGGCTCGGCTTGGAGGCAAGCCATGTGCTTCAGCACACATGGCCCTGCCACTTCTGACCTCCCTCCAACATAACTTCGGGGGTTCTGAAGCACAGGGCCCGCTGCCAATCCTAGCTGCCTCTCCTCACCGCCAGAATTTGCGGCAGCGCAGGTGGCAGCATGGTGCGGCTCAGCATGGGGGGAGAAAGGTGGTGCAGTTTGGCTCATGTGCTATCTCAGTAGCTGCTCCTTCCCTCTGGAATTTATTCCCCGATCATCTCCGAGCCATCACCGATGCTAAGGATTTTAAGAAAAATCTGAAAGCAACACTCTACTCTGAACACTTTGGTGACATCACATGATTATTTATTTCTATTTCTACCTTTTTGTTATTTTCCCTTTTTATTTTCCTTTTTATGTTCTTATATTTAGGCTTTGTAAATAAGTTAATTTAATATAATCCCTGTTTGTTCCTTCCCTTTTTTTTTGTAAGTTGTGAACTTCATTGTAAACCGCTTTGATTTTAGGATAAAGCGGTATATAAATCCTGTTAAATAAATAATAAATAAATGGGGGGGGGGGGTAGCAGCCATGTGTGCCAAAGCATATGGCCTCCTGTCCACAGAGATCTGCCAGTCTACGTGGCCACCTAACCTACCTAGTGGATGGACTGGGCCTGACTGCTGGTCCTTGTGATCTTGGGCAAGTCACTTAACTTTTCATTGCTACAGGTATAAACTTGACCTCTGGAGACAGGGACATACCCACTGTAAATGAGGGAATTTGCACTGAGCTATTATTGAAAAGGGGTGAGCTAAATCCACAACCTCTCCCTTACCCCCTCATGTGATGTGATTCTAAGGCCATTAGTTTTAAGCCATGCTTGCTATCCAGTCTTGAGTATTCTCGCAACATGGTCAGTCATCGCCAGCCATGTCTAGCAGTAAGCACTGGTGTTCGTAGATAACTACATCTCTCAGTTTCTTCTTAGTGCCACCTCTTGACAAAGAAACATGCGGACAAGATTTAGGTATCAGAGATATTTTAAGAGGGTCAGCTGAAGGTTAGTTTATACTTTGCTCTGATTTTATACAAGAGAACTGCATGAAACAGCTTATTACATTCTTCTACATGCTAATGGATAAGGATTGTACATTTTAGTGACCAAGGAGGCTATATGTTTGCCAGTTTGCAAACATCAGGTGCGAAGGGTGCAATTACTATAGAGAAAACTGGGTAGTGTAATTCGGTACAGTCAGAAAACAGACTCCGTAGTACGGTCATTGATATTGTCTTTCACTCTCTGTCTCTTTTTCATTCTATCTCTCTTCCTCTCTGTCCCTGTTTTATCTGTTTTAGTTGCTAATGAAGTACATCCAACACGAAAGCATGAATCCACGTGCAACTAACAAACCCAGTCCAAAACGTGGATAGCAGAGGAAGAGTACCTTTATTGAACACCTTGAGCCATTGGCTAAAGGTGTTCAATAAAAGTACTCTTCCTCTGCTATCCACGTTTTGGACTGGGTTTATCTGTGTTTCTTGCCATCTTTCTGCCATTCATCTTTTCTCTCTCTCTCATTCACACACAGGTTGTTGGTAAGACTTCACATGTTCAATTCTGGAGGCCATAACTCTGAAAACCTGGATAGACAGAGGCTAGAGGTGGTCCTGAGAAAGGCAACCAAAATGATGCAGGGTCTGCACCAAAAGTCTTAGATCAGAATTAAAGATCTGAATATAAGAAAGGAGAGACAAGGAGAATATGAAGAGATATGCTAGTGAGATAGTTTCTAGATAAAATAAATGACTGCTTCATGGAGCAGCTGGTTCAGGAACTGACATGAGAGGAAGCTATTTTAGACCTAGTCCTCTGTGGGACACAGGATCTAGTACAAGAGGGAACTCTTTTGGGGCTGTTTGGCAATAGCGATCATAACATGACTACATTTGATTTAATACTACTGCTACTACCACGACTAGTACAGACACCCGGGACACGGTGCTGATTCTCCCCCCCTCCCCCCAGGCCCATGGCTTCAGCACTGCAAACTTACGATAAAGCAGGGCTTGCTGTGCTGACACCCTCCAGGCCCGACACGCTTTCTCCTGGCCGAAGTCTCATGAATCATGAAACTTTGGCTGGGAGAAAGAGTGCCGGATGTGGAGGAAGTCAGCATGCCAAGCCATGCTTTATTATAAGTTTATTGTAGCCCTTGGTACGCCACTATATAAGACACAGTCCCTGCTCATCTGAGCTTACAATCTAATTGAGACGAAAAACATCACAAAACTGGGGACTAGAGTAGGGTAAGATACACATAAGT
The DNA here is from genome assembly GCA_033557465.1 of Ichthyophis bannanicus. NCBI lineage: Eukaryota > Metazoa > Chordata > Amphibia > Gymnophiona > Ichthyophiidae > Ichthyophis > Ichthyophis bannanicus. The sequence continues at coordinate 255,910,140 of CM066044.1, forward strand.
AGTGAACAGGAGAGTGAGAGGCATCAGGATCCAAAAACAGCCTGAAAGAGCCTGGATTTGGAGAAGGCTAGAGAAGGAGCCCGATGCACTGACTCAGGTAGTTTGTTCTAGGCATATGGAGCAGCAAGGAGGAATGAATGAAGTCTGGAGTTGTTAGTGGCAGAGAAGGGCACAGATAAAAGGGATCTGCCAGAGGAGCGGAGTTCCCCAGAAGGGGTATAGAGTGACGTAAGAAAGGAAAGGTTGTAAGGAACCACAGGATAAATGCACTTGTAGGTCAGTAGGAGAAGCTTCAACGGGATGTGGAAACAGATAGAGAGCCAGTGAAGTGACTTGAGAAGAGGGGTTACATGAGCATAGTAGCACTGGTGGAAGATAAGCTGGGCAGCTGAGGTTTGAACAGTTTGAAGGGGAGAGAGATGCTTCAGGGAGAGACCAGTGAGAAGCAGGTCACAATAGTCAAAACAGGAGGTGACTATTTATTTATTTAGTGTCTCTTCTATACCATGCTCTTTAAAATCAGTGCGGTTTGCATACAACAGTAACTTGTACAGTGCGGTTGAGGCTGCACTGTATTTACAATGAAACAGGTGCCGTAACTTGGACATAACTAGGGTAACTATATACAAGTTGGTAAACCAAGTCACAGGTCCAAAGTGAGGACTGTATTTAGTTAGAGGCTATTTACAACGATAAGGATACTGTTAATACTAATATTTTCATGGTGTGTGGTGGCGCCAGTGGGTGTGACTACATCATTGTGTGCTGGGTGTGCTTGTAGGGCATTCCTGGTGGGGGATGGCTGTTTGTGAGCTGTTATCGGAGTAGTGCATGAGGAAAAGGTGATGCTTCAGCGCCTTTCTGAACTGGGCAAGGTCAGTGATTGCCCGGATGGTGGTAGGAAGGGTGTTCCAACATCTGGGTGCGTAGAACGTAAATGCTTTGTTTATCGTTGCTTGAGTGCATTTCGTTATTGCCTTTGGGATTCCCAGTGTGTTTACGGCTGCTGATCTTCTGGATCTTTTAGGGGGCATAGGGTGGATTAGTTCAGTGAGGGAGGTGGAGGAACACTTGTTGATGGCCTTGAAGGTCATTAATGGAATCTTGAAAGAGAGTCTGCAGTGGATCGGCAGCCAGTGGAGTTGTTTCAGGATTGGTGTTAACATAAGAACATAAGAACATAAGATATGCCATACTGGGTCAGACCAAGGTCCATCAAGCCCAGTATTCTGTTTCCAACAGTGGCCAATCTAGGTCATATGTACCTAGAAGTTTCCCCAAGAGACACAAGTTCCACAATGCTTGTACTGGGTCAAGCATTGATATCTTCGGTCACTTCTTAATAATGGTTATGGACCTGTCCTCCAGGCCCGTGTCCAAACCTTTTTTAAATCCAGCTACACTAACAGCCTTTACTACATCCTCCGGTAACAAATTCCAGAGTTTGATTACACGTTGAGTGAAAAAATATTTTCGTTTATTAGTCTTAAATAGTTTACCCTGTAGCTTCATTGCATGTCCCCTAGTCTTTCTATATTCTGATAACGTAAACAATCGATCTACGTTTACCCGTTCCACTCCGTTCATTAATTTATAGACTTCTATCATATCTCCCCTCAGCCGTCTCTTTCCAGGTTAAAGAGCCCTAACCTTTTTAGCCTTTCCTCATAGGAGTATCCTTCCATCCCCTTTACCATTTTGGTGGCTCTTCTCTGAACCTTTTCTAAAATCGCTATATCCTTTTTAAGATACGGCGACCAGAATTGCACACAATATTCAAGGTGCGGTCTCACCATGGAACGATATAGAGGCATTATAATATCTTTTGTTTTATTTTCCATTCCTTTCCTTATCATACCTAGCATTCTATTTGCTCTCTTGGCCGCCGCTGCACACTGGGCCGAGGGTTTTAACATGGTATCCACAATGACGCCTAAATCTTTTTCCTGGGTGGTGGTTCCTAATGTGGAACCTTGCATCGTGTAACCATAGTTTGGGTTACGTGATCCTTCCTTGAAGCTCCGTGTTGTATTCTGGTGGCGGCATTCATTGCGAGTTGGAGTGGAATCAGCGTGATTTGCGGGAGTCCATGCAGAATGGCATTGGCGTAATCAAAATGGGGGATTACCAGCGCTTGATAGATTGTCCGGAATTCCTCTGGATCTAGCAGGGGTCATAGATGCCGGAGTGTCTGGATCTTTGGTAGACTGCCTTGACTGTGTTTCTTATATGGGTCTTCATGTCCAGCCATTGGTCCAACCTGACCCCTAGATAATGAATTGTGAGCTTGGTTAGAAACTCGGTGTCCTTAAACTTTAAAGAGGCGGGGGTGAATCCTTGGTTTTTCGTAATGAAAAGGACGTCTGTCTTGTTGTGGTTTATTCTGAGGTTTTGAGTGTGGAGCCAGTTGGAGATGGTGTCGAAACAGCTTGTTAGTGGGGAGAAGTCTGGCTGGTCGGTTGTGAATGGCATGTAGAGCAGTACGTCATCTGCGTATATCAGACAGGCAACATTGAAAGTGCGGATTAGGGCACATATGGGTTGCATGTATATGTTGAACATCAGGACCGAGAGAGAGGATCCCTGCGGTACCCCCTGTTTTTGTTGGAACGGCTCCGATGTTGTAGCGCTAGTTCGCACATGTTGCCATCTGTCAGGTATGATTCGCACCAGCTCAGGGCTGTGTCATGTATTCCCTTCTCCTTAAGACACTCTCTTTAAGACACACCAGGAGCAGCTCATGGCTCACGGAGTTGAATGCCACAGCAATATCCATGAAGATAAGGGCATATTCTTGTCGGGGTTGTCAGTTCCCGTGATTATCGTACTAAAGAGGGTGGTAAGGAGGGTTTCGACACCATGTGATTCCCTGAAGCCATGCTGCCATGGGTCAAGAGGAGCGGCGGTTTCGATGTGGCTTTGGATTTGGTATTGGACTTCCTTTTCGATTATCTTGGCGAGTAGTAGGTTGCTTGAGATTGGCCTATACGATTCAACCTTCTGGGGGTCCAGTTTGCTGTTTTTTAGCAGCAGCCTAATGGAAGTGTGTTTCAGCCTTCATGGGAACGATCCTGTTGAGAATGACTGTTCCATGAGTTTGGCCAGGAACGGGCTGAATTCGCTGCATAGTGCTTTTATCCAGAACGCTGGACAAGAATCGTTTGGTGCAGTGGTGGTGTTGATGGCAGCAATGGTGTCCTCAATGCCTTTCTTAGATGGGGTGGAGAAGGTGGTCAGTAGAGTTGTGTGGAGTGGCTCATGTAAGGGGGTGGTGATCGTGGTCATGTTGGTCTGGTATGTTTTTGATTGAAGGTAGTCCACATAGTCCTGGGGTTGAGGTTCGCTTGGTTGGTTGGGGAAAGGTTCTTTTGTTAGGTTCTTTACTAGATTGAATAGGTCATGTGGTTTACTTAGTGAGCGTTTCAGGAGGTCCATGTGGAATTGTTTAATTTTCTCCATTATTGCTTTGCGATGTTTTGTTAGGTGCGAGTTGTATGCTCTTTGGTCCTTGGCGGAGCGTGACTGGTGCCATCGTCTTTCCAGCTTCCTTAGGTGAAGAAGTGACATACGCAGATCAGTGGAATACCATGGTGCGACCTTTCGTTTCCTTGGAGGCTTGTTTGTGGTTGGTAGGTGAGCAATGGAGCTGAGGCTGTCATTCCAACTGGAGATCATTCCCTCGAGGCAGGGTGCCATCGCATTGAGGAGTGGGAGGGCTTTCTTCAGGATTTCATCTTTGTCAAGGGGTCAGAATCATCCTGTTGGTGTTTTGGGGACATCCACAGGATTGCTGTTTCTTTTGTGGCAGTGGTGGTGTGTGGGTATTTGAAATATGATCAAGCTGTGATCAGACCAGGGGACTGGGGTGATGGACAGAGCAAGGTCGTGGGTCGAGTCAACGGCTGCCTGTGGGGCAAAGACCAGATCCAGCTTATTTCCTTTCACGTGGGTGGGTGCATTGACTAGTTGCTTGTACCCTAGATAATGAATTGTGAGCTTGGTTAGTAACTCGGTGTCCTTAACCTTTAAAGAGGCGGGGGTGAATCCTTGGTTTTTCGTAGTGAAAAGGACATCTGTCTTGTTGTGGTTTATTCGGAGGTTTTGAGTGTGGAGCCAGTTGGAGACGGTGTTGAAACAGCTTGTTAGTGGGGAGAAGTCTGGCTGGTCGGTTGTGAATGGCATGTAGAGCAGTACGTCATCTGCGTATATCAGACAGGCAACATTGAAAGTGCGGATTGTAAGGCTGTGGCATGTGTGTCTTGTAGGGCTGGTAGGTTGAAATTGCCTAATATCCAGCTTGGGGTGCGTGGGTTTTGGGCATTGCTGGCGTCAATTATTGTCAGGTCATCTGGGGAGGCCACCGGAGCTCTGTAGAGTAGGTTGATGGAACAATGTTTGTTGGTTATGGTGATTGCATCAAGGTGCTCTGTGCTGGTGGTGTTGATCAGCTGGAATTGGAGCTTTGTTTTAGTGAGGATGAGCGCTCCTCCACCTCTCCGATTGGCTCTGTGGCAGGTGTGGATTGAGAAGTTGGAGGGTAAAAGCTGGTTGAGAAGGACCGTTTCAGAGCTAGATAGCCATGTCTCTGTGACCATTAGTATATCCAGGTCATGGAGGTTTATCAAATCTGAGATAGCTGGCCATTTCTTGCGAATTGAGCGTGCGTTTATGAGGGCGCATTTCGGGTTGTGAGTGTACTTCTCTAATTTGGGTTATTTATGTTTATGTTTATTTAAATTTGATATACCGCTCAGGCCACAATGGCATTAGAGCGGTTTACAATACTAGAGTCTTGCAGTAAGATGTAGAGCAAGTGGTGGTGAAGTGTGTGCTTATCTTCTGTTGCGGAATGGCGGAAGGTGCTGGACCATCTCCTCCCAGAGTTCTGTAGGACTGGTATATGTTTGCAGCCGGGAGTGAGGGCAAGGGTGCTGTTGAGCCATCCCATGAGGAAGTAACAGCTGGCTAAGGCTAGGAGTGCGGTCGCCATTCTGGGTATCTTCTCTGTGGCCAGCGTGAGGGTTGGAACCGACCTGTTTGTATCTCTATGGGGCAGCTCCGCTTTCTGGCATGCTATTCTTCCTATGGCATTCAGGTAAATCTGGCAGTTAAAGTTTCTAGCACGCTATTCGTCCTATAGACATTCAGGTAAATCCGACAAGCTTTTGTTCTATCAACAGTCGGGTAACTCAGGCAGTTGAACTTTCTAGCATACTATTCGTCCTATCCACTGACTAGAGAGTGGATAAGGGTCTTAGTAGTGTATGTAGAAAGGAAGGGACAAATTTTGCTGATGTTACAGAGAAAGAAGTGACAGGTTTTAGCTATCTGTTGGATGTGTGCAGAGAAAGAGAGAGTAGAGTTAAACAGGGAGGGGTGTAATGTTATCCACAGAAATACAGAAGGGAGGAAGTGGGGAGGTGGGTTGGGGGGGGGGAGATAAGGAGCTCTGCTTTATTCATGTTCAATTTCAGACGGCGGTGAGACATCCAGGGAGCAATGTTGGATAAGCAGGCAGAGATCTGAACCTGGATTCCTGGAGAGATTTCAGGAATAGAGAGTTAGATCTGAGAGTCATCATCATAATGATGGTACTGAAAACCATGGGAGGAAATAAGTGCACCATGGAACTGAGTGTAAAGAGAGAAAAGAAGAAGTCCCAAGACAGAGCCCTGGAGTACACCACCTGAAAACGGGATGGTAGAACATACACAAAAAGTGTCATGGGAGAGATAAGAAGAAAAACCAGTGCAGAACAGGGCCCCTAAATCCAAGCAAGGGCATGGTATCGAGGAGAAGGAGGTGATACAGTAAATGGAGGGAGGACAGCAAGGAAATTAACTGTGCTAGCATTTAACTTTCAAAAAGGAGACTATAATAAAATGAAGAACATGATTAAGAAAAAACTAAAAGAAGAACTACAAATGTTAAGAGTTTACATTAGACCTGGGCGTTATTTAAAAATTATATCTTGGAAGCCCAGACCAGATGCATTCCATGCTTTTAAAAAGGTGGAAGAAAGGCCAACAACAGCTAGCATGGCTTAAAGGTGAGGTCAGAGAGTCTGTTATAGCTAAGAGAGAATCTTTCAAAAAATGACAAAAACAGGAAATAGCATAAGAACTGGCAAGTTCATTGCAAGGCATTGATAAAGGAGGCAAAGAGAAAATTTGAAAAAAAGCTTGCAGTGGAAGCAAACGCACATAATAAAAATGTTTTCAAGTAAATTTGTAGCAAAACACCTGGGAGTCAGTTGGACCATTAGAGGATGGAGGGGTAAAAGGTATACCAAGAGAGGACAAGGCCAAAGCGGAGAGAATGAATGAATTTTTTGCTTCAGTCTTTACTGAAGATGATGTAGGAAACCTACCCATGCCAGAAATTATATTTAAAGGTGATGTATCAGAGGAATTGAAACAAATCTTGATAAGTTGGGAAGATTTAATATAACTAATTGTTAAAATAAAGAGCAACAAACCACCTGGACTGGATTATATTCATCCCAGGGTGCTGAAAGAACTAAAATATGAGATTGTAGAACTACTCTTAGGGGTATGTTTACTAAACTGCGGTAAACGTGAATAACGCTCATTGTACGATGTTAACGATCATTAGCGCGCTATAGCACGCGCTATAGCGCATTAACGATCGTAAACGCGCTATAGTGCGCGCTATCACGCGCTAACACGCGGAATGCTCTGCGGCGCGGTAAAACACCGCAGAAGGTGGAGAGAGGGCGGAGAGAAGGGGTCAATGGGTGGAGAGTGGGTGGGGAGAGGCTAACGTGCTGATTTTCAGAGCTGAATTCCAATGCGAATGAAAACCTACCCGTAAAAGCACCTTAAAGGGGAGAGAAACCATTTACGTGTCAGCAATGTACAGCCTAGGCAGGGAAACCAAACAAAGGTGATAAGTGTGATACATGTCCACAGAACAAAAGGGCACAGAAACACCGAAAATGACCCCAACAAACTGGAAAAAAACAACAACCAAGCTGGCCAATAGTGGTAGCAATGAGAAACATCAACCCCCCCCCCCCCGAGTAAGCCCCATAGAACAGATATAATTCGTGGAAGGGTGCATACTCCGTCCCCATACAAGGTGCATGGGCCCACAGTGAAATAGCACTGCTCAGGGATTTCCCCACCATCGGACAGGGTTCCTATGGCGTGCACATGTCCCACAACATTAGGGCGGGCATGTCGGAACGGGCAACCGGGCAGATGCTGGAAAAGGGGATACAGAGGGCTGCAGGCGGCACATGCAGTGGCACAGCTGGGCCACAGTGGGCACTAGGGTGATGCTCAGTTGGCCCATAGGAATGCGTAAACAGTAGAGCCAGACAGCAACTGATGAGGGCCCAACATGGGCATGAGTGTGTCTCCCAAAGCGTCACAGGGGAGAGTACCCAACAGCAACCCCCAAGGGCACGGAACACTGGCAGGCGGGGCTGGGGGGGAGCGTGGACGTCTATGCAGGCACCCCTACCTAAGAACATGCACCATAGGTGGCCGCCTACCTGCACACTGGATGGCCTGAGATCTCGCACCACCAGCTCCACCAGCAGAAGGGCATGTCAGCATGGTGGCTGAGGGATACTGGTGGTGGAGGGGGCAGTGGCAGCTGCCCGGAGCAGACCGTGGCCTAGCCCTGTGTAGGTGGGTGCCATGCACTGCAACAGACAGGCCCTGTCTGACCAACAGTCATGATATCACCAGGGAATGCGCCATCTCTGTGAGAACATGGTGGTGCAGTGCACAGAACCACTGTATTCAGAAGCAGAAGGTCACAGGTTCAAGTCCCAGCTGTGATTTCCACCAACCCAGTCCTCATATTTTACCCACTACTATAACGTGCTAATACAGGCAGAACCGTTCTTGCAGATGACGTAAACATGCCCGTAACACCAACATTTTACCCTATAGAGCACAGACACCATAAACATGCACATTACCTAGAGCAGAGCCTCCCAAATGCAGTCCTGGAGGGGCAGACACCATTCCTGTTCCATGCTGCCTCTGATAAAGATGCCTGTGCTGCATTTCTATGCGCCACCCCCATGGTATGCAGATGTATCTCATGCATATTCATGAGGGTCAGCATGAAAACCCGAACAGTGTTTGGCACCGCAGGAAAGGAGTTGGGAACCTCTGCCGTAAAAACAGCAGCCAACAGGGGCAGACACACCCGCACCCACAGGCCCCATTATTCACAGCCTTCTGGAGAGGCAGGACTGTGGGCTCTTCGTGCATCTCCCAATACTAGCACTTGCATACCTTAGTAATGCCACCCTAAACCGGGGAATATGGTACACATCTATCAAAAGGTTGCTAGGATTACTGGCAGATAGCAATTCCTAGGTTAGGTACAAGTGTCTGAGTGAGCTGCATCATAGCAACCTTTCTGATGTATGTGGAGTGTGCTACAGGTCATGTGTCTGACAGTGTTTACCAACCTGGGGAGTGACTCCTACAGTATTGTGTACCATAGCCATGCCTGCACTGTGCTCAGGACTTGTGTGGTGGCCTGGGCTGCCCAACACCTCTATAGTTGCACAATGCTGGCATAGGTGTGAGGAGTGTGTGTCTGTCTATCCAGTGTGTGGTGGCTTCCAACACCCTCCACAGTCCACACTGCTAGCACTGTTCCCAGTATTGGCCTGCCAATGTGCATAATGAGGAGCAAGGTACCATGGGAATAGCCTGGATAGGGTGGCCTGGCCTGGCCGCATCTGCGCTGGGCATAGGGCAATTGCTCTGACATTGTAGTGCCCGGTACCACCTGCACAGACAGAGTGGCCACAGCATGTCCTGCTGGGAGGTCACTCTCGCCCTGACTGAGTAGTGACCACGGCATGGCTAGGTTCCCCCATAGTGCTATATAGCATTTTGCTCATGTGATATATGTGGGTTTCCTTTTGGGGCTCAATCACTGACTTATCTGCTTGGTGTGTATGCTGACATCCCCTGGGTTCTGGGTACATGCATCTTCTCCCGGACCATACCCTATGGACTAGCTGGCGGACTGTCTGCAGCTAGTATGTGTTTTGCTGGAACACCTTGCAGGGTGCAGCGGCTGGAGGCCTGCTGCTGGGGAATGTCAGATAATGGTGGGGGGCAGCTGAGCATGTCCAGGACTGCCATCTGTCTGCTATTGCATTATGGATGTGTACTGCTCTGTCTGTTCCTCAGCAGGACTGTTGTTGCTGGTCCCCTCTACTGCTGCCATTGCAGAGGGGGGGGGGGGGTAGACTGTGGATCTATTGGTGGGTGACCCTGTTTTCCACCCTAAGCCCCAGAGGATGGGTTGTGTGGTGGTAGGTGATCTGCCCATGGGTCCATACACCCCCCCCCCTTCACCTACAGCAGGTAACCTTGGCACCAACACAGGATATGCACTATTCTGAGTGCATCATTGCCCATAAGGACTAGACATGACCGAGACATACAGCAGGGCACAGACGTATCCTAGGTGTGTCTAATGTAGCTACCGATCACACACTGATGGGGACCTGCAGCATGGCGTATCTCAGCCATGAAAGGTGCTGTGGACCTGGTGCTGGGGGCCCCACCTCAACCTCAGGGTGGGCACTGTACCCGCACAATGTGAGTGTCTGTGGCTACTCTGTGGCAGTGCCACACACGGTCTGTCCCCCCTACAGGGCCCGAGGTGCTGTGGGGGTGCATACCCGCTCTTGTGCCCATCTCTCGACTGCTGATTTGCATGTGCAGTGCATCATGGGTACGGGTGGGTTAACCCTATCCTGGTAACCACAGAAGAATGTGGGTGTGGTGCCGTGCAGTCCTCCTGTAGCCAGCCAGTTGTTTGTTAGCAGCTCTAGCCCACTGGTTACTACACTGCCTGTGGAGCCAGAGGTCATGGGTCCTAAACCCACAGTGGGGTTCATCAATAGGGCTGTCTTAGGCATTGTCTGTTTTTATTGTATATTAGTTCTGCCAGCAGGACCACCCTCAGGGTACTGTCCCCTTAGGGTGGCTCTTATTTGGCGCCCTATAAAGCGCCTTATAAGGTGCCTTATATGGTGTCCCTTATAAGGTGCCTTATATGGTGTCCCTTATAAGGTGCCCTATGGAGTGCCCTCTAGGGTGCCTTATGTGGCACCTTAGGTTACGCCACTGTGAGGGTGTGTTTGCTGGCAGCACTATTCAGGTACAAGTAACCTTCCTCACAGCCCACTACTTAACCCTTTCCAGGCCAAGCCCAGTACTTTCGGGATCCAAACCTCTGCCTATATATTCCTATCAAATGGTATAGTCATACAATGACTATGCCAGAGGGAACATCACTATTGGAACATATTGGATACGACGGGTACAATTTTCCTGACATGTGCAAACATTAACCTAGCTGCAGAATGTGGATAAAATATTATAGTAGGCCTTCAAAGGGTTGCACATGACGCCTCAGCCAGCCTTCTTCATTAGGCACACTGGGGAATCGAACCCATGACTTTTGTAACATCAGTCTGTGTAGTAACCATTGTGCTACAGCTCTGTTTCTGTATTTGGGTGTCTGCGCGCTCTCTTAAGCTTGCGCGCAGTAGCGCGCGCGCTGTAGCGATCGTTGCTGCGCGGCGCGCAATACCGCGCGCAACTGCGCGTTATCGGTTACGATGTACCGCCCATGTCCTTTTTTGGCTTTCCTTCCACTAACGTGGCTCCTAACGCAAATTGCACTAATGCAGTTTAGTAAACATAACCCTTAATAATCTGTGACCTGTCATTATAATTATCTGTAATACCCAAAGATTGGAAAGTGGCCAATGTAATGGCAATCTTTAAAATGGGTTACAGGGGTGATCCGGGAAACTACAAACCAGTAAGCCTGATATGAGTCAGGGGCGGCCCAAGGGGGGTGCGGGGCCTCATTTGCATAAGTGGCCTTATTTGCATAAATATTTGCATAATGTTACCATACACTAACTTTTAGTAAACATGTCTCTTAATGAGTGTATGGATAAAGAAAGACTAAAAGATTTCTACATTACTATAATCCAGTGCCAACTGCCAGGCACATTAGGAACTACTACAAACGCTGCCCATTTAGAACCCATAGCAAATCCTGCCGTATCCTGACAGCATTACCAGGACTCACAAAGCACCATACCCTATCAAAAAGGCAAACACTGCAAATATTAAACCAATACATTTCAGAGAATACTGGGGAAAGGAGAACAAGTGGCAATGTCAAATAGGAATTACATAAACAGAATACCTCACTCAGTTATACATGCAGAACATAGACCATCACCAACAAGGAATCACAATTTAGAAAACGGAAGGGAATAAATTCAATAGGAACCCCAAAAGCCACACTTGGAATGTACAACAACACTGTAGAAATAAAACTATAAATTAATTTCCTCTTGTACCAAACAAAGCGCAGACGTTAATGATGCACATTTCCCAGAGCTTTCATATTCCAGTTAATAAATTCAAAATAAAGAGATATCTTTCTACCTTTTGTGCATTTTTTTTCAGTTGCAATTGCTTCCACCCACTTTCTCTTCTGGTTTCTGCTTCATGTTTTCTGCTAACTCTCCATCGTCTGCTGTCCATATGTCCTTTCTTATCTCAGCTAGATATTTTTACATTCAATCTCTACATCTGCTTTAACATACTAATCATTCTCCTTTTGCTCTTTCCTCATTCCTATTTCATCCACTCAAATTTTACCCCTCCATCCTCAATCCCCACTTACTCTCCCAATACCAGGCCAATTGTAGATTTTTCATCCCTCCCACACAAAATATTTTTCCTCTCTCCATTTTACTCTCCCAGCCCCATCCCATTCTAATCCTTCCCCAACATCAGCTCCCTTCTAGTTCCAGCCTCACCCAGCATCCATTCCCTTCTAGTCCCTGCATCAGCCCATTTCCAGTCCTAGCCCCCCATGAGCCCATTTCCAGTCCTAGCTCCCCCATCCATTTCCAGTCCGTCCCTTCATCAGCTCATTTCCAATCCTAGCCCCCCATCAGCCCATTTCTAGTCATTTCCTAGCCCCATCATCAGCCCATGTCAAATCCTAGCTCCCCTCCACTCAGCCCAATTGCAGTCCAAGCCCCCCCATGAGCCTACTTCCAGTTCTAGCCCCTCCATGAGTCCATTTCAATCCAAGCACCCACCACAGCCCATTTCCAATCTTAGCTCCCCCCAATAGCCCATTTCCAGTCTTATCCTAGCTGCTCCAGCAGCCCAGTTCCAGTCCTAGCGCCCTGCCCGCACAGCCCAGTTCCATTCCCCGCCCCCTCCCCATCAGCTATTTGCAGTTCAAGCCCCCCCTTCCACTCAGCCCATTTCCATTCCAAGTCCCCGTCCCTATCAGCTATTTGCCGTTCAAGCCTCCCCTTCCACTCAGCCCATTTCCAGTCCTAGCAAACCCCCAACCCATTACCAGTCCTAGCCCCCATCAACCCACTTCCAGTCCTAGCCCCCCATCAACCCACTTCCAGTACTAACCCCCCATCAGCCCACTTCCAGTCCTAACCCCATCAGCCCATTTCCAGTCAGTCCCCCATAGCCCACTGCCAGTCCTAACCCCTCCCATCAGCCCACAGCCCATTACCAGTCCTAACCCCATCAGCCCACCTCAAGACCTAACGCCTCCCCATCAGCCCATTTCCTGTCCTAGCCCCCCCCCATAGCCCATTATCAGTCCTAACCCCCATAGCCCATTACCAATCCTAACCCCCCCATAGCCCATTACCAGTCCTAACCCCCCATCAGCCCATTTCCAGACAGCCCCCATCAGCCAACAGCCCATTACCAGTCTTAACCCCCCCATAGCCCATTACCACTCCTAACCCCCCCAACAGCCCACAGCTCATTACCAGTCCTAACCCCATCAGCCCACCTCAAGTCCTAACCCCTCCCCATCAGCCCATTTCCTGTCCTAGCCCCCCCATAGCCCATTATCAGTCCTATCCCCCATTAGCCCATTACCAGTCCTAACCCCCCATCAGCCCACAGCCCATTACCAGTCTTAACCACCCCCTAGCCGATTACGAGTCCTGACACCCCCAACAGCCCACCTCAAGTCCTAACCCCTCCCCATCAGCCCATTTCCTGTCCTAGCCCCCCCCAGCCCATTACCAGTCCTAACCCCCCATCACCCCATTTCCAGACAGAACCCATCAGCCCACAGCCCATTACCAGTCTTAATCCCCCATAGCCCATTACCAGTCCTACACCCCCCCAACAGCCCACCTCAAGTCCTAACCCCTCCCCATCCGCCCCTTTCCGGTCCGAACCCCCCTCAACCCACAGCCCCCCTCAAGTCACGTTCTAACCCCGTCCAAAGCCCAGGCCATTACCAGTCCTAACCCCCCCACATCGGCTCAGGGAAAATTAAAAAAAAAAAAAAGCTGGTTGCTGCTACTGCCGCCGCGGCAGCGGCAGAATGGAGTGTCCCGCGGGGCCCCCTCTGCCCGCTGAGCCCCTCTGCAAGGGCTTTCAGATTCGCGAAGGGAGAGTGTCTCCCTTGCGTCTCTGTTAAGCCCACAGGGGCTAATGGGAAATTTCCCATCTGCCCCTTTAGACGCGAGGGGCTGATGGGAAATTTCCCATTAGCCCCTGCGGGCTTAACAGGGACGCGAGGGAGTCACTCTCCCTTCGCGAATCTGAAAGCCCTTGCAGAGGGGCTCAGCGGGCAGAGGGGGCCCCGCGGGACACTCCATTCTGCTGCTGCCGCGGCGGCAGCAGCAGCAGCCAGCTTTTTTTTTTAAATTGAATTTTTAAAAAAGCAGAATGTTCTTTGCGCAGGGCCCCCTGAAATGCGGGGCCCTGTGCAAAAAACATTCTTGCTCAATGGACGGGCCGGCCCTGATATCAGTACCAGGCAAAATGGTGGAAACCATTATAAAAAACAAAATTACTGAACATGTAGACAATCATGGATTAATGATAGAAAGCCAACCTGGATTTAGCCAAGGATGGTCTTTTTTTACTAATCTCTTATTTTATTTTGAAGCTGTAAATAAACAAGTAGATAAAGGTGAGCCGGTTAGTATAATGTATCTCAATTTTCAAAAAGCCTTTGACAAAGTCCCTCATGGGAGACTCTTGGGAAAATTAAAAAGTCATGGGATAGGAGGCAGTGTACTATTGTGGAGCAGGAACTAGATATAAAATAAGAAAGCAGAGGGTAGGGCTAAATGGCCTATTTTCTTGAAGAAAGGTGAATAGTGGAGTACCCCAGGGATCTGTACTGGGCCCGTTGCTTTTGAACATATTCATAAATGACCTGGAAATGAACTGGGAATAGCAAGTGAGGTGATCATATTTGCAGATGACACAAAATTATTCTTAGTTGTTAAAACACAAAACGATTGTAAAAAATTGCAAGAGGACCTTGATAAATTGGAAGTCTTGGTATCCAAATGGCAGATGAAACTTAATGTGAACAAGTGCAAAGTTATGCACCTAGGAAAGAACAACCCAAACTATGGTTACACGATGCAAAGTTCCACATTATGAATCACCATGCAGGAAAAGGATTTAGGCATCATCCGGATAACACGTTGAAACCCTCTGTCCAATGTGCAGCAGCTGCCAAAAAAGCAAATAGAATGCTAGGAATCATAAAGAAAGGAATGGAGAATATAACAAAGGATATTATAATGCTGGTGTATCACTCCATGGTGCGACCGCACCTTGAAAATTGTGTGCAATTTTGGTCACCATATCTTAAAAAGGATATAGAATTAGAAAAGGTACAGAGGAGAGCGACAAAAATAGGAGAGGAGATGGAAGGATATCCCTACCAGGAAAGGCTTAAAGGTTAGGGCTCTTCAACTTGGAAAAGAGATGGCTGAGAGGAGATATGATAGAGGTCTATAAAATAATGAATGGAGTGGAATGGATAAATATAGATTGGTTGTTTACTCCTACAAAAAGTAGAAAGACTAGGAGATATGCAATGAAGCTACAATGTAGCACATTTAAAACTAATCAGAGAAAATAATTTTCCACTCAATGTGTAATCAAACTCTGGAATTTGTTACCAGAGGATGTAGTAAAAACTGTTAGTATAGATGGGTTTAAAAGAGATTTGGATGAGTTCCTGAAGGAAAAGTCCATAAATCATTATTAAAGAGGACCAGGGAAATGCATTGCTTGCCCTGGGACAAGCACTGTGGAACCTGTGTGTCTTTTGGGAACTTGCCAGGTATCTGTGACCTGGATTGGCCACTGTTGGAAACAGGATACAGGGCTTGTTGGACCCTTGGGCTGACCCAGTATGGCATTCCTTATGTTCGTATATTTAATGTCGAAAAGCCAGTCAGAAGCAACAGACTTTTCCCAGTGGAAATGAGGTTGTAGAATTGGAAGCCATGACACAAAGATCCAAGGGATAGATTGAGGAATATCAGGAAATATTGTGTCTAGAAAGGGTAGTGGGCAAAATGGAAAGAGTAGAGACAAAATTAGAAACATAGAAACATGATGGCAGTAAAAGACCACATGGCCTATCTAGTCTACCTTTCCATATCAACCACTACAACAATCCATTTTTTTTCCTTTAGAGATCCTCTGTGTTTGTCCCATGCTTCTTTGAATTCAGATACTGTCCTGATCTCCACCACCTCCACTGGGAGGCTATTGCACGCATCTACCACTCTTTCCATAAATAAATATTTCTGCATATTACTCTTGATTCTATCCTCTTTCACCCTCATCCTTTGTCTCCTTGTAGTAGAGCTTGCATTCAATAGAAAGAGGCTCTCCTTCTGTGAATTTATGTCACAGAGGTATTTAAATGTCTCAATTATATCACCTCTATCCCGTCTTTCCTCTAAAGTATACATATTAAGCTCCTCAAGTCTATCCTCATATGCTTTATAATGAAGACCCCTAGCCATTTTAGTAGCCACCCTCTGCATCGACTCCAACCTATTTAAATCCTTTTGAAGGTGCGGTCTCCAGAACTGCACACAATACTCCAAATGAAGTTGCATCAAAGACTTATACAGAGGCACTATCACCTCCTTTCTTCTGATGGCCATTCCTCTCCGTATGCACCCAAACATCCTTCTAGGCTTTTTCTACCGGTCTAGTTGCTTTAAGATCATCAAATAAAATCACATCTAGGTCCCACTTTTCTTTTGTGGACAGAAGTACTTCACCCCCTATATTGTATCGCTTCCTTGGATTGCTGCAGCCAAATGCATGACACTGCATTTTTTAACATTAAATCTCAGCTGCCAAATTCTAGACCATTCTTCAAGCTTAGCTAGATCTCTCCTCATATTATCTACACCTTCCTTGGTATCTACTCTATTGCAGATTTTGGTATCATCTGCAAAGAGGCACATCTTACCTGACAGCCCTTCAGCAATATCACTAACAAAAATGTTAAAAAGAATCGAACCAAGGACAGATCCCTGCGGCACACTCCTGGTAACCTCCTTCTCCTCAGAGTGAGCTCCATTTACCTGTACCCTTTGTCGCCTCCCACTCAACTAATTTCTAACCCAAGCAGTAACTTTAGGGTCCATCCTTAGGGTGCTCAGTTTGTTTATAAGTTGCCTGTGCAGAACAGTGTCAAAGGCTTTACTGAAATCTAAATACACCAAAAGCTTGACTATTACCAACCCACAGCACTGCTCTGCAAGGAAGAGGAGAAAAGTAGGGGCTCATCTGGGAGTTGAATCCAAGATCTCTAGCACCCTAAGTAAGAATCATACCCCTAGACCAATGAGCCCATGTTAACAGAATGCAAAAGGTATGGGATAGGACTTACAGTGACGTCATCCCATTGATGGCTGTTTGACTAAGGAGCTCCTTTTGAGCTGAGTACATTTCTTCCCTAAATGTGAGATTTAAAAAAGCTACAGAAGGTCTCTTTGAAGAATGAGCAGCTCATCTGAGAATAGTGCCCTGTCTGGAGCTGTAAAAGGTGGCAGGGAGCTGATAAGATGACGGAGAACGATGCAGTACCTCACGAGCATGTGGTGGAAAAGTTGCTTAATGGTGGCAGTGAGCAAATGGCATCTCCCACGCTTGACCTGCATGTCCTACGTTCTGAATTAGAGGAGTAGTTTGGGGAGTTGAAAAGTGATATTGTAACATTTTGTGATGAGAATTTTTAAATTAAATTAATTTATTTAGCAGCACTTGATATACTGCTGTTGACCGTATAGTAGTCTTAGGGGTATGTTTACTAAACTGCGGTAAACGTGAATAACGCACGTTGTACGATGTTAATGATCGTTAGCATGCTATAGCATGCACTATAGCGCATTAACGATCGTAAACGTGCTATAGCGCACGCTATCACGCGCTAACGAGCGTAATGCTCCGCGGCGCGGTAAAACACCGCAGAAGGTGGAGAGAGGGCGGAGAGAAGGGGTCAATGGGCGGAGAGTGGGCGGGGAGAGGCTCCCTTCACACCAATGCGCTGAATTTCAGAGCTGAATTCCAACGCGAATGAAAACCTACCGGTAAAAGCACTTTAAAGGGGAGAGAAACCATTTACGTGTCAGCAATGTACAGCCTAGGCAGGGAAACCAAAAAAAGGTGATAAGTGTGATACATGTGCACAGAACAAAAGGGCACAGAAACACCGAAAATGACCCCAACAAACTGGAAAAAAACAACAACCAAGCTGGCCAATAGTGGTAGCAATGAGAAACATCAACCCCCCCCCCCCCCCCCCGAGTAAGCTCCATAGAACAGATATAAATCGTGGAAGGGTCCATACTCCGTCCCCATACAAGGTGCATGGGCCCACAGTGAAATAGCGCTGCTCAGGGATTTCCCCACCATCGGACAGGGTTCCTATGGCGTGCACATGTCCCGCAACATCAGGGTGGGCATGTCGGAACGGGCAACCGGGCAGATGCTGGAAAAGGGGATACAGAAGGCTGCAGGCGGCACATGCTGTGGTGCAGCTGGGCCACAGTGGGGACTAGGGTGATGCCTAGCTGGCCCATAGGAATGCTGAAACAGTAGAGCAGCCAGACAGCAACTGCTGAGGGCCCAACATGGGCATGAGTGTGCTTCCCACAGTGTCACAGGGAATAGTACCCAGCAGGTACCCCCAATGGCACGGAACATTGGCAAGTGGTGCTGGGGGAAAGCGTGGACAGCTATGCAGGCACCCCTACCCCAGAACCCGCACCATAGGCAGCCGCCTACCTGCACACTGGATGGCCTGGGACTGCGCACCACCAGCTCCACCAGCAGAAGGGCATGTCAGCATGGTGGCTGAGGGATACTGGTGGTGGAGGGGGCAGTGGCAGCTGCCCACAGCAGACCGTGACCTAGCCCTGTGTAGGTGGGTGCTGTGCACTGCAGCAGACAGGCCCTGTCTGACCAACAGTCATGGTAGCACCAGGGAATGCACCATCTCTGTGAGAACCTAGTGGTGCAGTGCACAGAACTAGTGTATTCAGAAGCAGAAGGTCACAGGTTCAAGTCCCAGCTGTGGTTTCCGCCAACCCAGTCCTCATATTTTACCCACTACTATAACGTGCTAATACAGACAGAACCGTTCTTGCAGATGACGTAAACATGCCCAAAACACCCACATTTTAACCTACAGAGCACAGACACCATAAACATGCACATTACCTAGAGCAGAGCCTCCCAAATGCAGTCCTGGAGGGCCAAACACCATTCCGGTTCCATGCTGCCTCTGATGAAGATGCCTGTGCTGCATTTCTATGCGCCACCCCCATGGTATGCAGATGTATCTCATGCATATTCATGAGGGACAGCATGAAAACCCGAACAGTGTTTGGCACCGCAGGAATGGAGTTGGGAACCTCTGCCATAAAGCAGCAGCCAACAGGGGCAGACACACCCGCACCCACAGGCCCCATTATCCACAGCCTCCTGGAGAGGCAGGACTTTGGGCTCTGCGTGCATCTCCCAATACTAGCACATGCATACCGTAGTAATGCCACCCTAAACCTGGGAATATGGTACACATCTATCAAAAGGTTGCTATGATTACTGGCAGATAGCAATTCCTAGGTTAAGTACAAGTTCCTGAGTGAGCTGCATCATAGCAACCTCTCTGATGTCTGTGGAGTGTGCTACAGGTCCTGTGTCTGACAGTGTTTACCAATCTGGGCAGTGACTCCTACAGTATTGCGTACCATAGCCATGCCTGCACTGTGCCCAGGACTGGTGTGGCGGCCTGGGCTGCCCAACACCTCTATAGTTGCGCGATGCTGGCATAGGTGTGGGGAGTGTGTGTCTGTCTATCCAGTGTGTGGTGGCTTCCAACACCCTCCACAGCCCACACTGCTAGCACTGTTCCCAGTATTGGCCTGCCAATGTGCATAATGAGGAGCAAGGTACTGTGGGAATAGCCTGGATAGGGTGGCCTGGCCTTGCTGCATCTGTGCAGGGCATAGGGCAATAGCTCGGACATTGTAGTGCCCGGTACCACCTGCACGGACAGAGTGGGCACAGCATGTCCTGCTGGGAGGTCACTCTCACCCTGACTGAGCAGTGACCACGGCATGGCTAGGTTCCCCCATAGTGCTATATAGCATTTTTCTCATGTGATATATATGGGTTTCCTTTTGGGGCCCAATCACTGACTTATCTGCTTGGTGTGTATGCTGACATCCCCGTTCCGGGTACATGCATCTCCTCCAGGACCATGCACTATGGACTAGCTGGTGGACTGCCTGCAGCTAGTATGCTGTCTTGTTGGAACACCTTGCAGGGTGCAGTGGCTGGAGGCTTGCTGCTGGAGAATGTCAGATAATGGTGGGGGGCAGCTGAGCATTTCCAGGCCTACCGTCTGTCTGCTATTGCGTTATGGATATGTGCCACTCTGTCTGTTCCCCAACAGGACTGCTGTTGCTGGTCCCTTCTACCGCTGCTATTGCAGGGAGGTAGACTGTGGATCTATTGGTGGGTGATCCTGTTTCCCCCTGGGCCCATGGGGTGGGTTGTGTGGTGGTGCATAATCTGCCTATGGGTCCATACACCACCCCCCCCTTCACCTACAGCAGGTAATGATGGCACCAACACAGGATATGCTCTGGTCTGGGTGTAACAGCGCCCATAGGGACTAGAAATGACCGGGACATACAGCAGGACACAGCTGTATCCTAGATGTGTCTAACGGACCTACCTATCACACACTGATGGGGTCCTGCAGCATGGTGTATTATGTTTATGTTTATTAAAACTTGATTAACTGCCGTTCAGTAAAATCAAAGCGGTTTACAATAAGTAAAAGCAATAAAAGCAAGGCACAGGGCCGGAAAAGGAAAAGAAATTTACAATTTATAAAAGCAAGGTGGGTTAGGGAACAGCAGAGGAAGGAGAGTAGAGCTACAAGGGGGGAGGGGAGGTGGGGCGGCTAAAGGCTAGGGAAAAGAGGTGGGTTTTTAGCTGTTGTTTGAATGCTGCGTGGCAGGGTTCTAGGCGGAGGGAAGTGGGAAGGGAGTTCCAAAGTGCGGGGCGTATGAAGAAAAAAGCTGAGCGGGTGGAGTGAAGATGGGCAGCGGAGGGGGGAGGAAGGGTGAGACGGTTTAAATGGAACGAGCGGGGGGGGGGGGGGTGAAAATAAATAAGATCAGCTAGATATTGTGGAGTACTGGTGTGTAGGGCTTTATGAACCAGGGTGAGTAGTTTATATTGGGAGCGAAATGAGACAGGTAACCAGTGTAGATGGAGGAGAAGAGGGGTTATGTGGTGATAAGGGGATGAATGAGAGAGAAGGCGAGCTGCGGTGTTTTGGATTCTCTGAAGGCGGTGAAGTTGGGAGGAAGCCAGGTCGGTTAGAATAGAATTAGAAAAGTCAACCCGGGACATAACTAGGGAGAAAAGTAGAGTGGAGAGAGCGGAAGGGGAGAGGAAAGGACGAATGGCGCGAATTTGACGTAAAAAATAGAAAGAGGTTTTGGTGATGTGGGAGATATGAGCGTGAAAGGTAAGGTCTGAGTCGAAGAGGACACCGAGATAGCGAAAGGTGGTGACCAAGGATATGGGAGTGTTGGAAAGGGACGGAGCTAGAGAGGGAGAAGGATGACCGTGAGGGAACCAGATGGCAGTGGTCTTGGCAAGGTTAAGGTGGAGGCAGTTCTGGGTCAACCAGCGAGTGATGGTTGTGAGGCAGCTATTTAAAGAAGTGAGATCGGGATGGGAGGGGGACGTGTGGTGAAGAAGAACAATATCATCCGCATAGTAAAAAGCAGAGATCCCAAATTGCTGGATGACTAGTGCGAGGAGCACCAAGAAAAGATTAAAGAGAAGAGGAGCCAAGACAGAACCCCAGGGGGACCCCACAGGGTAAAGGGAAGGGGGCAGAAGGTGGTGTAGAGAAAGAGACAGAAAGCACTGCGGCTGATCGGGCGTAGAGAAAAGAATGAAACCACCTGTAGACAGCTATGAAAGGTGCTGTGGACCTGGTGCTGGGCGCCCCACCTCAACCTCAGGGTGGGCACTGTACCCGCACAATGTGACTGTCTGTGGCTACTCTGTGGCAGTGCTACACACAGTCTGTTCCCCCTACAAGGCCGAGGTGCTGTGGGGGTGCATACCCAATCTTGTGCCCATCTCTCGACTGCTGATTTGCATGTGCAGTGCATCATGGGTATGGGTGGGTTACCCCTATCCTGGTAACCACAGCAGAATGTGGGTGTGGTGCCGTGCAGTCCTCCTGTAGCCAGGCAGCTGTTTGTTAGCAGCTCTAGCCCACTGGTTACTTCACTGCCTGTGGAGCCGGAGGACATGGGTTCAGAACCTACAGTGGGGTTCATCAATAGGGCTGTCTTAGGCATTGTCTATTTTTATTGTATATTAGTTCTGCCAGCAGGACCACCCTCAGGGTACTGTCCCCTTAGGGTGGCTCATAGGGCGCCCTATAGGGCGCTTTATACGGCGCCCTATAAAGCGCCTTATAAGGTGCCTTATATGGTGTCCTATAGGGGACATTATAGGGTGCCTTGGCAGACAGCGCACTTTATAATGTGCCCTATGGAGTGCCCTCTAAGGTGCCTTATGTAGCACCTTAGGTTACGCCACTGTGAGGGTGTGTTTGCTGGCAGCACTATTCAGGTACAACTAAACTTCCTCACAGCCCACTACTTAACCCTTTCCAGGCCAAGCCCAGTACTTTCTGGATCTCATCTTCTGCCTATATATTCCTATCAAATGGTATATAATACATGACCATGCCAGAGGGAACGTCACCATTGGAACATATTGTGTATGACAGGTACAATTTTCCTGATATGTGCAAACATTAACCCGGCTGCAGAATGTGGATTAAAATATTATAGTAGGCCTTCAAAGGGTTACACATGACGCCTCAGCCAGCCTTATTCATTAGGCACACTGGGGAATCGAACCCATGAGCCTTGTACCATCAGTCTGTGTAGTAACCATTGTGCTACAGCTCTGTTTCTGTATTTGGGGTCTGCGTGCTGTCTTAAGCTTGCGCACAGTAGCGATCGTTGCTTCGCTGCACGCAATACCGCCCATGTCCTTTTTTGGCTTTCCTTCCACTAACGCGGCTCCTAACGCGAATTGCACTAACGCAGTTTAGTAAACATACCCCTTAGTGGTTTACAAAAGTGAAAATTCTGGGGGGAAGGGGAAGAGAAAGGAGCTGAAGAAAAAAGGAAGGACAAGAGAGGGATTTACCAAATTCAACAAGAGAACGGGGTCAGGGATGAGTGAGAGGAGGAGCAGACGAGAAACTGGATGGGGAGGAACAGAAGAAGACTCAGGAAAGGCTTTGTGGAAGAGCTAGGTCTTCAGACTCTTCTAAAATTTAGGAAGAGAAAGCTCAAGATGAAGGGTGAGGGGAAGGGAGATCCAGAAGGGAAGAAGAATGAGGAATTCCTAGAAACAACCAAATAGAGAACTGAGGGGGGGGGGGCAATAGGGACAGGAGAGCTGCGCTGGAGAAGCAGCAGGAGCGAGAGGGCTGATATGGTGAAATTAAACTACGTAGCAAGATAAGGAGGGCAGGCTGAGTGTAAGGCACAGTGGGCAACACAAAGAATATTGAACTGTATGTGGTAGGAAACCAGAAGTCAGTGAAGGGAGATAAGCAAGAGGAAGGTATGGACAAAGCAGCGAGTGTTAAAGATGACCTTAGCAGCTGAGGACTGCATCAAATGGAGATGTCTAATGGAATAATGAGGAAAGCTAGCGAAGAAGGAGTTACAGTAATCTAAATAGAAACATGACAGCAGAAAAAGACTATATGGCCTATCCAATCTGCCCTTCCATATCACTACAGTCCCTTTTTTTCCTTTAGAGATCTTCTGTGTTGGTCCCAAGCTTTATTGAATTCAGATACAGTTCTCTTCTCTACTACTTCCACTGGGAGACTATTCCACACATCTACCATTCTTTCCATAAAGAAATATTTTTGCATATTACTCCTGAGTCTATCCCCCTTCACCTTCATCCTATGTGCCCTCATTGCAGAGCTTACTTTCAATTGAAAGAGGCTCTCCTCCTGTGCATTTATGCCAGAGGTATTTAAACGCCTCAGTCATATCACCGCTATCCCGCCTTTCCTCTAACATATACATATTGAGATCTTTAAGTCTGTCCCCATATGGTTTAGAACAAAGACCACTAACCATTACAGTAGCCACCCTCTGCACCCACCCCATCCTGTCTATATACTTTTGAAGGTGTGGTCTTCAGAATTGCACACAATACTCCAAATGAGGTTGCACCTGAGACTTATACAGTCACTATTACCTCCTTTTTTCTACTAGTCATTCCTCTCCCTATGCACCCAAGCATCCATCTAGCTTTTACCATCACCTTTTTATACCTGTTTTGCCACTTTAAGATCATCAGAAACAATCATGAGTGGTAACAAGAGTGAGAATAAGATGGATTAACTAAGGAATAGAGAGGGAGGAATGTATGAAGCGAATACAGCAAAGTGCAAATAAAGAAGACTGTGAGATGGAGTTAAGGTGGTCTTAAAGGAGAGTGCAGAGTCCAGGGTCACTCTTAGGGGTATGTTTACTAAACTGCGGTAACGTTACATACCGCGCGTAATGTAACGTTAACGATCGTTAGGTAACGTGCGTTAACATTACATAACGATCGTTAGTGTACCTGGCCGTGGTAAACACCGCGGAGGGTGGAGAGAGGGCGGAAAGAAGGGGTCAATGGGCGGGGGGAGGCTCCCTCCACACTAACGCGCTGAACCGAAGGGCTGAATCCTAACGCGAATGAAAACCTGCCGTTAGATGCACATTTGCAGGAGAGAGAAACCATTTAAGTGTCAGCAATGTACAGCATAGCCAGTGAGCCCAAGAAACGTGATGGTAGTGCTCCATTCCCAGCAACAGCATAGTGCCCCAGTATGAAAAGCCACTATGGTGATGGTGCAAATGGGGCATAGGGGGCTGCAGGCGGGACATGTAGCGGGGGCAACTGGGGCACAGGGTGGACAAGGCGGACGCCGTGGTGGCACATAGGAACATAGAAACTGGAAGTGTGAAAGACAGCATCTGACAAAGGCCAAACACAAGATACAAATAACTTGTCCACATTAGGCAATAGTTGCCAGGGCAGAGACAGGATGCCCCCGCATCCATCCCACCACCATGTTGAAGGTACAGAATGTTGTTAGGCACTGATGGGGGGTGGGGGTGGGAATGTCCATGTATGCCTCCCCACCCTAGATGCCGCACCATAGGCACCTGCCTACCTGAATAGTGGATGGCCTAAGACGGCACAAAAGAAGCACCACCAGCATATGGTTATGTTAGCACAGCATGGGGTGGGGGTGTCTGTGTCGGAGGGGGCAGTGGCACCTGTCTGCAGTGGACCCAGGCCATGCCCTGTACCAGTACGTGGTGTGCAGTGCAACAGAAAAAGCCTTTCAAAGGAGACGTCAAGGTATGGCCCAGGGAGGGCTATGCAGCTGTGGCCCCACTGGGGTGCAGTACACACAGCCAGTGTGATTCAGAGCAGAGGGTCACAGGTTCAGGTCCCAGCTACAGACCCTGCAGAACACATCACAAACCTTTGCCCTGCTACGTAGATATAACAGAAAAGCAGGATAAAAAAAGGAAATGTCTGGCTCAGGAGACATAAAGGTATGGCCCAGGGAGGGCTGTGCACCAGTAGCCCCACTGTGGTGCAGTACACACAGCCAGTGTGATTCAGAGCAGAAGGTCACAGGTTCAGGTCACAGCTGCTGGAACCTGCACAACACATCCCAACATTTTACCCTACAAAGCATATACAACATCAAACCATGCAATCCCCATAGCAGCGGCCAACAGGGGTAGAAACACACACTCACACATGCTCCACCATGCAAATCATGCTGTACAGGCAGGCTGCTGGCTCCAGAACAGATTTGCAGGTAACATCACAGCACCTCTGCTATCTCCTGCTCAGTCCAGAAATGTTGGCAGTGTGGCAGCTGGGGTTGCCAGACACTCCTACCATTGCACAGTGCTGCATTAGGAGTGTGAGTGTGTGTGTCTATCCATAGTTTTGTGGCTGCAAACCTTCCCCCCACGACCCACATTGTCCAACTGTTACCAGTATCAGCCTGCAAATGTGCATAATGAGGAGCAAGGTAGTATGGGTATGGGCCAGATAGGGCGAATTGGGCAGGCTGCATCTGCACAGCGAGTAGTCCAATGTCTGGTACACGTTAGTTTTCGAGCCCCACCTGCATGGACAGGGTGGCTAAATCATGTCGTGCTGGGAGGGCAGTCTCGCCCTGATGTAACAGTGACCATGGAATGTCCAGGTTCCCACATAGTTGTCTATACTATCTATCTTTAGTGATATCCATGTGACCCCCCCTGTCCTGGGCCCCAATCACTGACATACCTGCTTGGTGTGTGTGCATTGGCCAGCCTATGTCTGGATGCACATGTTTTCTCACTGACCATATACCACAGACCGGCCTGTGGCATGTTCTCAGTTAGTCTGTGCATGGTGAGAACACTGTGTATGCTGGTGCAGTCAGACAATGTTGTCTGATGATGCATGGCAGACTGTGGTATGTGGCAAGTGAGGATTCAGACAGCATTAATGTTGTTCTGCTGATGCTCCAGTCAAAGGATATTTCTTATGTGCACTAGCCCTAGAGCAGTGGTTCTTAACCAGTCCTCCTTGAACCCCTAGGCCAGTTGGGTGTTCAGGATCGCCCTAATGAATATGCATGAGAGATATCCTGCCAACCTGACTGGTTTGTGGCCCTCTAGGGCTGGATTTGGAGACCCCCTGCCTTACACCTCTGTCATTTAAGATTGTGAGTGGGCAAGTGCAGATGTCCTAGACATCAAAAGGGTAGAGAGAATGTGTCACATGCCTCCTCAATTCTCACCACCACCAAAAAGTTGTCTAATAGACAATATTTTGGTGGTGGTGAGAAGCAAAGAGGCATGTGACAAATTCTATCTAACCTTTTTGATGTCTTGGAGATCTGCACCTTGCCCACTGCCCTAGAGGGATATTCCTAGCCATCAGGAATGGGCTTGCTGGTCCCACAGCCAGTCCCATGGTCTCAGGCACCTGTCCCTCCACGCCCCCACCTACAAGATGGGTGTTATGGGGCCCTTGGGGGCACATAGTGTATAGTACCCTGAGCAATAGGGGGACGTGGTACACAACCCTCATAAGACACTGGACACCCCTCTGACCTGCTAACAGGTGGCTATGGAAGCCAGACCGTAACACTGGGCACACACACAGATCTGGGTGGTCTCTGGTCCAAGGGGGACACCTGTGACTGTGTAACACAGATGGGTACAGAGGTGCCTTTGGTGCACTGCCTGGGACACCTGCCACACATTGCCAGTGATGGGGATGTGCAGCAGGACCTATATGTAGCACATGTACTGTGGACCTAGTGCTGGGCAGCCATCCTTACCCTCAGGGTGAATACAGAACCTGCAAAATGGCATGGTCTGAGCTACTCTGTGCCAATATCTCGCACAGCAGTCCATCTTACCAGGATGTGGTAACAGAGAGGTGCAGACCCCATTTGGTTACCTGATGTAGACGCACACAGAGCAGATGGTCCATGCGGTGATCTGCAGTCCCTCTGTACTCAGGCACTGCTGTACAGCAGGCCATAGAGGTATAGCTCACTGGTTCGTACAATGACCTTCAAAAATGTGTCGATGGGTTCGATCCCCTATTGATCCCCCCATGCGTGCCCAACTCAGACACCCTGCATGCCTCTAACACTCATCTTTTTGCAAATATGTGCTGCCAGCCCAGGATATCAATGCTTGACCCAATACAAGCATTGTGGAACCTGTGTCTTTTGGAGTGGAGGAGTAGCCTAGTGGTTAGAACACTGGCTTGATAACCAAGCAACCAGGGTTCAATTCCCACTAGCACTCCTTGTGGCCTTGGGCAAGTCACTCCATTGCCTCAGAAGAATGGCCTGGCAATCTACTTCCAGTGACACTGCCAAGAAAACCCAGGAGCTTCTGGGTCACCAGGAGTCAGGACTGACTCAAAGGCACACATTGCATTTGCTGCCAGCCCAGGATATCAATGCTTGACCCAATACAAGCATTGTGGAACCTGTATCTTTTGGGGAAACTGCTAGGTACGTATGACCTAGACTGGCCACTGTTGGAAACAGGATGCTAGGCTTGATGGACCTTGGTCTGACCCAGTATGGCATATCTTATGTTCTTATGGTCATGAGACTTGCCACAGTGGGCAACAGTCCTCTGGTCCAGCTATTTGCATCTGTCAGCTGTGTAGAGTCCTGTCTTCCTGTGCAGGCTGCCACCCCATGTCCTGCACTGCTGCCCTTTCCTGCATTGCGCCTCTTCATGCTTGCCTCACCTGTGCCTGATCTGCATGGCACCACCACTCCTCTGTCCACCCATCATTGTAACTATCCTGCCACCTCCACCTGCACTGGGGGACAGGTATTCCCATCGTCTGCCACCAACTGTGTTTCCAGTACTCTACATTGCCAACACCCTGTGCTGTGGTACAGCTGCCCCCACCATGTTTGCCATCAGTACTGGCAGCCACATGGGATGACCGCAGATATGGCAGGTCCAGCGGCTCCCAGCTCTCCCTCCTTCACTCACCTGTTCATTGCCTTTCCTGAGTGCTCTGTCTAGTTTTAGGGCTACATCTGTCTCTGTTCCACACAGGTCATGCATGTCATCCTGCAGCACCTTGCAGCCCCTGGGGCACACTAAGCTAGGGCACCATAACCTTGTTAGGCCACCATAACCTATGGTTCCATAGCCCATGGTGCCTTCTGCGGTGCCTTGTCCAGGGGTGCCTAATACGGTGCTTAGCCTAAGAGGCCCTATAGGGCGCCTTATGGGGCGCCTTACAAGGCTCCTTATAAGGCACCATACAAGGCACTTTACTAGGTACCTTATAAGGCATTTTACTGGGCACCTTATAAGGCACCTTACAGGGCATCTTATAAGGCACCTTACTAGGCACCTTATAAGGCGCCTTGTAATGTTCCTTGTAAGGTGCCTTACAAGGCGCCTTGTAACGCTCGTTAGTCTAAGGCTAACGAGACAATAAACTCAATCTCAAGCCACACATAGACAAAACAATCCAAAAAGCCTACTACAAGATGCGAATCATCAGAAGACTGAAACCACTCCTCACCCCTGAACACTTCCGTACCGTCTGTCAAGCACTGATAACCCCACTTCTGGACTTCTGCAATCCGATATACCTTGGACTACCAAAACAAGCCCTCAAGCCACTCCAACTGGCACAAAACACTGCAGCGCGAATAATATCTGGAACAGCAAGACAGGAGCACATCACACCCATCTTGAAGGACTTACACTGGCTCCCAATCAGTTCACGCATCAGATACAAAACTATCATAAACCTATTTAAGATAAATCAGCACACATCAGCCAAACAGCCTGCACACCCTCATACAACCAGACACCAGCACACGTCCAAGAAGAAAACAAACACACAACCGAGTCAGCACCCCAAGATAACCGAGTCAGCACCCCAGATAACCCTCATTGTATTTAGTTTCCCCTATTTCGCCAAGTTATACTTCCTGTTAAATGTAATGACCAGACATATGTAAATTGTCGGATGTTTTTTGTTCAATGTAAACCGCGCTGATGTCTAATAGTGCGGTATATAAGAATTGTTAATAAATAAATAAATAAATAAAAAATAAATAAGTGAATTCAAACACACATGCAAGGACACAACAGACAGAGCACTCTCCATGGCTGCTCCAACAATATGGAACAAACTCCCGGACGATTTGAGGGCAACAACAGACCTCAAAGACTTCAGAAAACAGCTGAAGACCATGCTGTTCATAGAACACTATGGACACATCACATAACCTCAGAGAATGTATAACAGCAAATGATACCTCCTAACACTGTATGTATAGAAAATGTTTTATAGCCCCAATGAATATAGCGCACATTGTACATAGCTCAATCTAATCTCGCACACAACACAACATACACTCAAGTCAAAGTTTCACCCTCACTGCATGAATAACACGCTCACTTTACCCAATTGTTTGCTGTGATACCACCTTGATTAATAAGATAAGGCGGTTTAGAAATACTGTTAAATAAATAAATAAATAAAATAAGGCACCTTGTAAAGCTCGTTAGTTGCTACAGCTTGCTGTAACGATGCAACGCCCACACCTTTATATGGGCATCTCTACCTCTACTGCGGAACCTAGCGCAAATGACATTACCGCAGTTTAATAGACATACTACCCCTTAGTGTTTTGATGGTATTCCAAAAGGGCAGTGGAGTGGAGGCAACAGTTGGAGGGGAGGGAGAGGCAGCAGATGGCCCAGAAAAAGCAATGGACTCACACTCTGAAACATTTAAGAGGAAACTATGATCAGAGAGCCAGTGGTGAACAGCCTGGAGGCATGATTGTAGAGAAGAGATGTCATTAGTGATGGCTGGGAGGGTAAAAAGGATCTGAATATCATTGGCATACAAGAAATAGGTACAATCAAGGAACTGGATTAAAAGGTGGAGGGGTGCAAGAAAAAATGTTGAATAGGGAATGAGCTAGAAGAGAAGCTTGGGGTCCTCTAGTTTTCTGGGGTAAGGTGCTCTCAGGGGGGAGCGCGATCATACGTGATGGTTGGGGATCGGTTTTGAGGGGTTTTGAGTGTAATGGATTGGCAGTAGCAGCAAGCAGATGGGTTGGGGTATAAAGGCAAAAAGGAGAGGGACTTTTAAAGAAAAATGATACTTTATTTATTTAACAATTTTTCTTATACCGTTTTTCTACAAGTCAAAATGGTTTCCATGGAACCGAGTGAATGCAATGAACATTCTGCATATAATGAAAGGAACTAGAGATATAACTAATAAAAGTACATACAATGAAGTAAGTATACAGCTGGGAGAAATGGAACTTATAAAGAAAACTTTAAATAAGTTGTTTGTAGGTTTAAATACGGCGTAGGAACTATAGACATAATAGGTATGGGTTGGGCGGGTGGGATAGGGGTTTTGGGGGGACCTCATGGAGGTGGGGTGGGAGAGATCCTGTTTGTTTGTGAAAGGTCATATTGCTTTGTATCTGGCTGGGATCCGGTGCCAATGTGTTCTTGAAAGAGAAGGGGTTTTAGTTTCTTACAAAAGTCTGCAGTGGATTTAATGCTCTGTATTGTGGAGGAGTAGCCTAGCGGTTAGAACACTGGCTTGGTAACCAAGCAACCAGGGTTTGATTCCCACTAGCACTCCTTGTGGCCTTGGGCAAGTCACTTAACCCTCCTTTGCCTCGGAAGAAAGGCCTGGCAATCTACTTCCAGTGACACTGCCAAGAAAACCCAGGAGCTTCTGGGTCGCCAGGAGTCAGGACTGACTCAAAGGCACACATTGCATTGTGGGGGGTAGTGAGTTAAGAACATAAGATATGCCATACTGGGTCAGACCAAGGTCCATCAAGTCCACTATTCTGTTTCCAACAGTGGCCAATCTAGGTCGTATGTGCCTAGCAGTTTCCCCCAAGGGACACAGGTTCCACAATGCTTGTATTGGTTCAAGCATTGATATCCTGGGTCCCTTCTTAATAATGGTTTATGGACCTTTCCTCCAGGAACTTGTCCAAACCTTTTTTAAACCCAGCTACACTAACAGCCTTTACTACATCCTCCGGTAACAAATTCCAGAGTTTGATTACACGTTGAGTGAAAAAATATTTTCTTTTATTAGTCTTAAATAGTTTACCCTGTAGCTTCATTGCATGTCCCCTAGTCTTTCTATATTCTGATAACGTAAACAGTCGATCTACGTTTACCCGTTCCACTCCGTTCATTAATTTATAGACTTCTATCATATCTCCCCTCAGCCGTCTCTTTTCCAGGTTAAAGAGCCCTAACCTTTTTAGCCTTTCTTCATAGGAGTATCCTTCCATCCCCTTTACCATTTTGGTGGCTCTTCTCTGAACCTTTTCTAAAATCGCTATATCCTTTTTAAGATACGGCGACCAGAATTGCAGACAATATTCAAGGTGCGGTCTCACCATGGAACGATATAGAGGCATTATATTATCTTTTGTTTTAATTTCCATTCCTTTCCTTATCATACCTAGCATTCTATTTGCTCTCTTGGCCGCTGCTGCACACTGGGCCGAGGGTTTTAACATGGTATCCACAATGATGCCTAAATCTTTTTCCTGGGTGGTGGTTCCTAATGTGGAACTTTGCATCGTGTAACCATAGTTTGGGTTGTTCTTCCCTAGGTGCATAAACTTGCACTTGTCCACATTAAATTTCATCTGCCATTTTGATGCCCAGTCTTCCAATTTATCAAGATCCTTTTGCAATTTTCCACAATCCTCTTGGGTTTTAACAACTTTAAATAGTTTTGTGTCATCTGCAAATTTGATAACTTCACTCGTTATTCCACTTTCCAGATCATTTATGAATATGTCAAAAAGCAGCGGACCCAGCACAGATCCTTGGGGTACACCACTATTCACCTTTCTCCATTGGGAAAATTGACCATTTAGCCCTACCCTCTGCTTTCTATCTTTTAACCAGTTCCTGATCCACAATAGTACACTGCCTCCTATCCCATGACTCTTTAGTTTTGCCAAAAGTCTCTCATGAGGGACCTTGTCAAAGGCTTTCTGAAAGTCCAGATACACAATATCAACCGACTCACCTTTGTCCACCTGATTATTCACTCCTTCAAAAAAACATAAGATTAGTAAGACAAGATCTTCCTTGTCTAAAGCCATGTTGGCTGTCTCCCATTAGGTCATGACTATCTACATGCTGAGTAATTTTATTCTTTATGATGGTTTCTACCATTTTTCCAGGTACTGATGTCAGGCTCACCGGTCTGTAGTTTCCCGGATCACCCCTGGAACCCTTTTTAAAAATTGGTGTTACATTGGCGATCCTCCAATCTTCAGGTATTAGAGATGATTTTAATGATAGTTCACAGATTACTAATAGCAGGTCTGCAATCTCATATTTCAGTTCTTTCAACACCCTTGAATGTATACCATCCGGCCCAGGTGATTTCCTACTCTTCAGTTTATCTAATAGTTGTAATACATCTTCCCGATGTATCGATATTTCCTTCAATTCTTCCGCACCTTTAAATACCACTTCAGTCATGGGTAACATCCCTACATCTTCTTCAGTAAAGACCGAAGCAAAGAATTCATTCAGTCTCTCCGCTATCACCTTGTCGCCTCATAGTGCTCCTTTAACCCCTTTATCATCTAATGGACCAACTGACTCTCTCACAGGTTTTTTGCTACGAATGTACTTGAAAAGGTCTTTACTTCGCGTTTTTGCTTCCGCATTTTTGCGTTTTTGAGGTTCCAGAGGGTGGGGACACACAGTGTGAATACTCTGAGTTGTGTGTTCTGATTGCTCTTGTGGGTCTGAGATGGAAGGCTGAAGAGATTTTGAGTGTTGTCCCTTTACCTTGGAACTAACGTTTACTATGCTGAAAGTATGGGGTCTGGATGAACCCCAGAAGAAACATATGTTGTTTAGGGAGGTTATTCCCTTATTTGCTTGAATAATATTTGGGGGTTAAATAGAATATCAATTTACACAGAAACATAGAAACATGTCAGCAGAAAAAGACTATGGCCTATCTAGTCTGCCCTTCCATATCAAATGCTATAATCCCTTTTCCTTTAGAGATCTTCTGTGTTTGTCCCATGTTTTCTTGAATTCAGATAGGGCTTGATTCTGTCCTGCACATACATTTCCTTTGTACGTCCAGGCTGACCCGGATGTACAAAAGAGATCTCGGTTCTGATCCCTGTGGACACGTCTAGCCCCGCGGGATCAGAATCGCAAACAGGCATGTACGTGCAGGCCGGGACTGCAGTTCAGTCCCAGCCTGCAGTACAGCCACAGCCTGGCTAACGCAACCAGGGCTTTAGAATGGAGCCGCGGTGCCAGGGCTCCATTTAAAAGCCATGATGCCGGCCGTCTGCAAACTGAGTTAATTCCCTGCAGCCCAACCCCCGATCTGGCCTCTTAAGGCCAGGACTGGGCTGCGGGGAATTAACTCTGCCCCCCTTGGCTCCTTCTGCACCCCGGGCTGCTTAAAAAAACACGACTGGGGGAGTTATTCCACCTCGGAGGTGGAATAACTTCCCTGGCTATTTTGCCCACTACCGCCCACTCTTCGCTCCTGGGCTGCCTCTTCCCTGCCCCTGACTAACTTCCCCGCACAGTTAGTCGTGGCATGCAGCTGGTATTAATAGCAGGGATGGACACTATTCGTGTCTCAGAATAACCCCCACACTGTCACCATCTCCACTACATCAACTGGGAGACTATTCCATGCATCTACCACTTTTTCTGTAAAGAAATATTTCTGCATATAATTCCTGAGTCTATCCCCTTTCACTCTCATCCCATGTCCCCTCGTTGCAGAACTTATTTTCAGTCGAAAGAGGCTCTCCTCATGTGCATTTATGCCCCAGAGGTATTTAAACATCTCTATCATATCTCCTCTATCCCGCTGTTCCTCTAACGTATATATATATATATATTAATATCTTTAAGTCTGTCCCTATATGGTTTATAACGAAGACCACTGACCATTTTAGTAGCCACCCTCTGTACTGACTCCAGCCTGTTTATATCCTTTTGAAGGTGCGGTCTCTAGAATTGCACACAATACTCCAAATGAGGTCACACCAAAGACTTATACAGAGGCACTATCACGAGCTTTCTTCTGCTGCCCTACGCACCCAAGCATCCTTCTGGCTTTCACCGTCGCCTCTTCTATCTGTTTAGAAACAATCACACCCAGGTCCTGCTCATCTTTCATGGACATAAGTACTTTGCTCCCTAGAAATTAATACTTGCTATCCCATAGGTATTTTCCAGGGGTCTTTCTAGCCCCTAATAAACAGGGGGATAAAACTAATGGGATAGATATCCTGCTAGCTAAATATATTGTTTTTCACATGCAACAGATACAGAGGGATAGTGAGGATTGCTCTATTTTTGTTAAAGTTTTACTTAATAACCAGCTGTTTACATCAGTTAACCCGTATGTGCCTAATGTTGGGCAAAAGGATTTTTCCAAAGGATGATTCAGAAACTGGTGGAGTTTATTTAGGGGCATATGATTATAGAGGATTAACGTCATGCTGAATGCTGGAATTGACAACTCTTCTCAGAGGATGAGTATGGTAGGGGTGCATAGAGCTCAGCTTAAAAGTATGCTGTCACTCCTTGGTGAGTGCTTCATCCTCGGAGGAGGGATTGCACTTACCATTCGTCTGTCCACTCCTCCTACTCCAGAACTGATTTCTACTTGCTTGAGAAGATTTCAGCCTGGTAGAGAAGAGCCGCGTGGGCCTGGATTGGAGGTAGTGCAGCGAACCGCCCGTCTTTAAGGTAAGTTTGCCGTGCTGCCTTCAAAGTACACCCCGCTCCCGGCCGGCAACCGAAGTGGGCCATACCCCTGTCCCCCCCTTGGTACGTCACTGCTTTGAACCCCTTCTCTCAGACATTAGAGACTCAGCGCCAGTGATCTAATCCTGACTGCTGTTATCATGAGAGAGAAGCCTCGGAGAGGAAAAGCCAAGTGTCTCAACCAGTAAGAAGAAATCTAAGCTCACCTTCCTGTGTCCTTGGCCTCTCCCTGCCTCATCCCTTTCCCCTATACCTACAAGTAGAGGCGCTCTGAAACCTGTGCTCATACTTTCAGCCACCAAGTATCAGTCCACAGTCTTTACCTGTATTTCTTCCATGCTATATCCTTTCAGAGGTTCCAAAGAACAGCAACTATTTTATGCTTCTGTTTTCATTTGTAAAGCAATACTACATTTAAATTATTTTTGATTTATTCCCCGAACATATCCTCTGAAAATATCTCACTCTTTGGATTTCAATCTCACTCTAGGGCAGTAAATCTCACTCTTTTGGATGATTCACCCTGGCATCTCCCTATATTAGATATTCAGGGGGAAATATTTTGGATGATTTGGAATGACTATATGCTCTAAACTATCCACCCTTTCTCAGAGAGACTTTCAAAGAGCTGGACGGGTGGAAAAAGCTGCATATCTCATGGGTGGGTAGTGTTAGTATTATCAAAATGTTGTTATTGCCCAAATATCTTTATCGTTTCTCGACTCTGCCGGTGGAGGTGCCTGAAGCCACATTCTGTTTAGTCCACCATGACATTTATTCCTACATTTGGAATAAAAGGCTCCCTAGGGTGTATAGCAGTATTCTGTTGAGAGATACAGAACATGGAGGCATGAGGGTCTCTATCTTTGAGAATTATTACCTTGCAGCTCAGCTTAGAGCAGTTTTGGAATGGAGTGTGGTATCAACAAAACAGGGTATGGAGCCTGAACAGTTGGAAGTGGGTAAAGTGCTGCCAAATTTCCTCCCTTTGCTCATATCTTTGACATGAAGGTGGGCGGCACTATGTAACGCATTTATGAGACATACTATGAATGTGTGTCAGAGGGTGAAAAGATGGTTGATTCTTGCAGTGACCTTTTTAAGACCTCCATTTAATTATATTGCTGAATTTGAGCTGCGCCAGTGGGGGCCCTGTATACCAGGAGCTAGTGGGGTTGAAAAATGTAAATAATTTCATTGAGTCTGGGACCATTCTGGAGTATGGGGAGTTAACAGAAAAGTTTGATTTGGATCCCAGGAGCCACTATCAACTCTTGCAAGTAAAACATTTTTTGAAACAGTGGGCCTTCAGGGACTTATTACTTGAAGAGTTGCCTTTTGAGAAAATGCTGGGCCCACAAAGGGGAGGGGAAAGAGATTTCTCTCATTTATAAGGCCCTCCTTATGGAACTGAAGGGCCCTCTAAGGTTCTTTGTCAGGTAGGGGTAAGATTTAGATTAATGTTTGATAATAAACATCAATCTATAAAAGTAATTTGAAAGGGACACTCACTAGTAATGTTTTGGAAAATGAGTATAAAATGTTATATTGCTGGTATTATAGATGAGATAGATTGAGTAAAATATATCAGGGGGACCACAAGGTTTTGTTGGTGCAATTGCGGGCAATCAAAGATGTTTGACCATATATGATGGTCTTGCATTCTGGGAAGTGGTGGGGCAATTTGTGGGTGAAGTTTTGGGTTGAAAATGCACTTAATGAAAGGGGTCATGACGTTAAATTGGTCATATCCTAGGGTGCATCCTAATGCTGCACGTTTGACTTACTATGTTTCTATGTACTGCAGCCCAGTTGGCCCTGGCACAGATAAGGAGAGGATTTATTTATTCATTTTTTTTATTTCTTTGTATTTGGTTCATGACCTAGTAGATCAAGGGGAGTTACAATCAGGTACCGTCCTGACCCTACAGCATTTGTACCTGAGGCAATGGAGGGTTAAGTGACTTGCCCAAGGCCACAAGGACTACCAGTGAGATTTGAACCCTGGTCTTTCTGGTACTAGGCTGCTGCCCTAACACTAGGCATGTAGAATGGCCCGTTTAATTGCGGAGATATGGGACAAACAGGATCAGTACTGGCACTTTAAGCCCCCTTTAAAAAATGGTTGCTAAAGTATGTAGAGTCTATTAGAATTTGTTGTATGTTTAAAGAGGTGAGGCTGATCGTAATATTACTCAATATGCTATTTTATGTTTGCTTATAGGGACAGGTGGGGGAGGAGGACCTTTCATTATATTTGGACAAGATATGTAGTTTGCGGGACATGTGGTTCACTTGAAGGTCATGTCTGAGAAGTGGATTTTCCTTTTGAACACTTGGATATATTCTTTAATAAAAAGTAAAATAAAAAAAGGTGAGTGATAATCACAGAGGATCCCTGGTTGCAAGAGGAAGGCAGTGAAGCAATGGGGCAGCGGCTGTTCCAGTCCAAAAGAGAAAGCATGGTTTAACCTGCAGAGGGCACTCCCAGCGGTAAACACCTCATCGCGGGGCAGACTGGAGCCCCCCATTCTGTTCTTTACCTCATTTACACACACCCCAAGCACTCATGCATATACAGAGATGCCAATCTACCCATTTCCAGGAGGGAGATTTTTTGCCAGTTCAGGTTTTACATTTACATTTCAGTACAGTATGGTATTTGTAGTGCTTGATTTTACCCATTGGAATCAGTGCTGCAGGTCTCATAATGCATCAGGATGAGACTGTCAGAAATCCAGGACTGGCTTAACTACTATTACTACTTATTTGTAGAGTGCTATAAGGCTTACACAGCACTGTGTGTGTACAGGTAAGAGACAGTCCCTGCTCATCAAAGCTTACCATCTAATCAAGACAGACCGCACAATGGCTGGGGACTAGAGTACATCAAGAGGAATGGCAAGATACAGATAGCTGATAAGCAGGAGAATAAGGATAGCAGGATCCGAACGCAGGCTCGAAGAGATGGGTTTTTAGCCTGGCTTGGAATAGAGCCAGAGAAGGAGCCTGGCGTATTATCTTGGGTAGTTTGTTCCAGGCATATGGAGCAGCAAGGTGGAATGAATGAAGTCTGGAGCTGGCAGTGGCAGAGAAGGGCACATCCCTTTTATCTGTTCCCTTTCTTTCCAGTGCTAACTCCAGACCGTTCAATTTGCGAGACTTCGGCCATAAGAGAAGAGCCAACAGCCTTGGATTAGAAGCAGCACGGCAAGCCATCCAGCTTTAAGGTAAGCTTGCCGCACTGCTTGGAAGTGTGGGCCTGGTGGGGTGCTCCCCTCCTAGCTCGAACCCGGGGCCCCGCCCTTGGTACCCCACTGCTCCCACAGCTATGAAGAGGTAAGCCAGTGAGGCAGGCTTCATGCATCCCTCCGTTTGTGCGCTCCAAGCCAGTGCCTATTTAGCTCGCCTCTTAAGCCAGCCAGGTGTGGGGCTTGTGTTGGAGCGGGGCCATGTGTGGCCAGCATGCCAGAACATACCTAGGGTTCTGCTGTCAACGAGTTCCAAAGCCTAATTATGCGTTGAGAGAAAAAAACACTTTCCCCAATGTGTTTCAAATGTACTACTTAGTACATAGTTTGTAAATAGTTACCCTTGTTATCCAAGTTCTAAATACCTGTTCATTGTAAACACAAAGTACCTAAGGAAATGTGTAATTCTATGTTTATTGTAAACCGCGCTGATGTTGAATAGCGCGGTATAAAAGAGACTGGAAATAAATAAATAAATACATACATACATGGTGCGTCCCCTAATCTTTATACTTTTTGAAAGAGTATTTACCCGTTCCACTCCACTCAAGATTTATTAGACCTCTATCATATCTCCCCTCAGCCGTCTCTTCTCCAAGCTGAAGAGCCCCAACCTCTTAAGGATTTCCTTGAAGGAAAATCGTTCCATCCCCTTATCATGTTGGAGGCCCTTCTCTGCACTTTTTCTAATTCCACTATATCTTTTTAGAGACACGGAGAAAAGAATTGCATGCAGTATTTCAGGTGCAGTTGCACCATGGAGTGATAGAGAGGCATTATAATATTCTCTGCTTTATTCTCTAATTCCTAACATTCTGTTTGCACACTGGGCAGAAGATTTCAAGATATTGATCATGA
Organism: Ichthyophis bannanicus; assembly: GCA_033557465.1. NCBI lineage: Eukaryota > Metazoa > Chordata > Amphibia > Gymnophiona > Ichthyophiidae > Ichthyophis > Ichthyophis bannanicus. The sequence goes on from CM066044.1 coordinate 255,949,110, forward strand.
GGTTGCCTAGATCCTTTTCCTGAGTAGTGACCCCAATGTAGAACCGAGCATTGTGTAGCTATAATTTGCATTTTTTAGAGGCAGGTTTATACCCTGCCATCAAGTTTTCTTATTATCTAATGATGAGATTTCCAATTAGTCAGACAGCTATAGATATCATAAAACCAGCAGCCGTGTTTGTACATCGTCCTGCATGAGATAATTCACCTGGCAACAATGCCCCTACTGCTGAGAGCTTACAGTCGGAGTTGGAACATAAGCAATTTAAGTGCCATAGTTAAGATGTCACAGTTCGAGGGGAAAGACATTCATTTCATGACCAGCCTTTAATAGCTATGTTATTATTATTGCTATTTGAAGAGCACTACCAGGGGTGCACAGCACTTTACAGACACATTAAGAGTCGGTCCTTGCTCCTTCAAGCTTATAGTCCAGTCCAGTCAAGACAGACTGACTACAACAAAACAACATGTTTTGTGCTAAAAGAAGAAGGCCTCGATGGAGAGGAATTTTCTTTATCCAGAAAGGATTTATCTAACCTCTAATGGATGCTGTCCAGGATATGTAATGCAGTAGCACTATTTAGAGTATGGCAAAGTTCGTGTGATATGTGGAGCAGCCCTGGTTCTCTCAAGTATAGCAGATCACCAGGTGATACACCAAACAAGTGTTCACCCTAGTCATTTGGAGAACATGGTACCTTCTGCCACATCTGGAACCATACTGGCACCGCATACCAGTAACTGAGCTCCCAGGTCACATACACTTTTCATAAAATCACTGGAATAGTTCATTATCTAACAACACCATGCAACACAAAGTGGCAGCCAACAGATGCCACAACTAACAATGCATCTACAGCGCTGTTCAATAATATTTTCACCCTACTCTGCATGGAAGCAGGGAGCATAAACGATTCTTGAAAAATGGCAATCATGACATCAGTGCTGGAATTAAATATTTTTTCTAAACCAGCATTTTTTTTCAACAGGAGTTGATTAAATTTATTTATTTGCATAGATCTGTTATACTACTCTTTGTTTGCAACTTCAAGGTGGTTTACAACAAAGTGCCTATGGCCATGATAACATAGAGACAGAAATTTAAAAAGACAAGACAAGCTGAGGAAAGAAACAGAGAAACAATTGGAGGGGGAGCAATTGCACTCCATTACCTCAGGTACAAAGATTGTAAGCCCTCTGGGGACGGGGAAATGTCAGCTACAAAGGTGGGAGATAAATAAAAGCAGTGTAGACAAGAGAGGAGAAACTTTCTTCATTTGGGAAAACATGGGGAGAGAGTAAGAGAGGAAAGAGTCCCAGGCAATGAATCGGAAGAACAGGATCGGCTACTTAACCACTGTTGAAAGCTTGAATAAATAGCCAAGTCTGTAGGCCAGTTTTGAATTTTCAGAAGGAGGATTCCTTACGGAGTTCGTAGGCGGTGAGTTCCAGAACTGAGGGGCAAGAAAACTATCGATGGGTTTCATAGGTGGATCATGCATGTGGTGGGTACAACAAGGGAAACGCCTACTGTAGCTGATTGTAACCCAGCTTGAAGTACTACTGGAAAGGTGTGAGATTAATAAATACTCTGTCTACAGCAGAGATACCATAGCCTGCGCACACACACAGATCAAGCACTGTCAGAACTTTACTACATTGTTCTAATTTAAAATAATGATGCAGAAAATATGTGGGACGCTTGTAGTCCTGCTAGCTGTGTTGTAGCTGTTCTATGGTTAGGAAAACTAACCACCTGAAAACTTCTATTTCATTGCATGCGTCTGGCATCTTTCACCAGCACGGATTTTTTTTTGAATGCAATCAATCAGTCTGTTTATCTATCTATCAATCAATCAATCTATCGCTATCTATATAATTGAAATACAGGCAAACCTATCCTAAATATCTTCTTCTTCGTAAACATAAGCATTAAAAAGACTAGCTGCGATGTGAAAATATTTTCAGGAATTCTGCCCCTTCAATCAATCAGTCCCTTCTCTCAACAAAAGAAAGAAAATCTCAAATATTCTCAAACATTCAGTAAGGTGAAGTAACCAAAAGTACCACAGAACCAGGAATACAGCAGGAAATTAATTTTTTTCTGCCTATTGTTCTTTGACTGGTCACCTGGGCTGCTAAGCCTAAAGTATTTCTATAGCAGATAAAAAGTCTTCCCCTGTTCTTCCACTTTGCTCTGGCCTCCTGTTTGCTAGTGCAGTGATCTTGCAGTCGGAGGTGCAGACAGTACCTTTAGGAGCTAGAGCAGTGTCTGGCTTACGAGCTGAAAACTTTCCGAGATGATGTCGTCTCAAGAGCTCCGTCTTTGCTTAGGATGTGTGGATGCTGTATGTTGCAACGACAATACACAGAGAATGCTTTCTTAGTCACTTATGTACATTTACGGAGTGCCAGGTCATGTGATTTGATGTTGACTGGCAGCCAGATAAGGAAATGAGCTCTTGAAAATGTATTGGCTTTTTTAGTTTTGACTAAAACAGCCAGAGAGAGAATGTTGTTAGCCTTGAGTAGAAGTAGTTTATAGTAAAAAAAAACCCAACAACTATTGCATATGTTAATACAAACCTGTGCCGCCTCACGGTCCCCCACCCAATACCCAGCAAGAGAAGTGAAGACAGACTTCACAAACCCCGCAGTCGGTCAGGTTCTCAGGATAGCCACAATGAAACTATTGGATATAGATTTGCATACATTGGAAACCTGGTATATACAAATGTATCTTATGTATGTTATTGTGAATAAATATTCAGAGAACCTGACCAGCTTGGGGACAGGGGAACTAGTTTAGAAACCCCGGATTTTTGGATAGGTAGAGCGTTTCAACACGAGTGGGAAGGGGCAAAAACCAATTTTGCAATGCACTGCTTATCCCGGTACAAGCATTGTGGCTGATCTCTGTGTTGTTCACAACCATTCTTTTCAGTCGTCAGATTGTACTTCAAAGTGGTTGAAAAAATGTTTTGATGAAAACTACTCTTGTGCACAAACCAAAATGGAATCAATTGTCTGTAATGTTTTCAGACCTGACTCTATTGATTCCCCTAAGAAAGACCTTTCTGAGACAAGTTTTTTTTTTTAATAGATATTTGTGATTGCTCAAACCATGGAAGCATTAAAGTGTGCCCCATTTTAGTAAGGTACTTTCTTCCTGAGAAAGGGGATTAGGTAAAAGTTCTTAATGTCCATGAAGTTAAAGGCGAAACCTCAGACATTCTTTCCAAGTGCATTCTCGATACAGTTGAATCCAATGGCTAAGATCCATAGTTTTGACATTGTGTGCTGACAATACCAAATGCAATTTTGGTGGGGCCACTAGGAGGGGTAGTAACAATATTTTTTACAATCTGCAAAAAGATTAGGAAGTAATTTAACTGATGCAAACTGTGCAGCTCACATTGCTTACAATTGTATCAGCACTGCTGCCGAATGCCTGCCATTTGACATTGAAGTTATTGTTGACAAGATATCAGACATTTTCATATTTATACAGTGAGAATTGAAGAACTTAAAGATAGGTGTGACTTTGTTGAGAGTGGGTATCAAAAGCTCCTCGGATACAATAACACTAGGGGGTATGTTTAATAAGCAGTCTTAACGTGCGCCCGGCGATAGTGTGCAGGCTGCCATAAAAGGAGTGGGCGTTTCAGTCTTAACGTAGCAAAACGGAATTATCGCACAATAACGTGCGCTGCGCACATTATCAGGCGAGACGCCGCTAAGCACGTTAACGCGCGGTAATCTTAAATAGGCGCGCTGACATCTAAACACAGAAAGAGAGGTGTAGCACAATGGTTAATACACTGACTGATGATATTGGGGACATGAGTTCAATCCCCCAGTGTGCCTAATGACCAAGGCTGGCTGAGGCATCTCCCTTTATGTTTAAGTAGTGCTTTTTGAGGCATTGTAGTTTTATTTTAATTAGTGCTGCCAGCAAACACACCTTCACAGTGGCGTAACCTAAGGTGCCGCATAAGGCACCCTATAAGGCACTCCAGAGGGCACATTATAAAGTGCACTGTCTGCTAAGGCACCCTACAATGTCCCCTATAGGACACCTTATAAGGCGCTTTATAGGGCGCCTTATAAGGTGCTCTATAAGGCGCCTTATAAGGTGCTCTATAAGATGCCTTATAGGGCACCCTATAAGGCGCCTTATAGGGCGCCCCATAAGGCACCTTATAGGGCGCTCTATAAGGTGCCTTATGGGGCGCCTTATGAGGCACCTTAAGGTTACAGTACTCTGAGGGTGTTTTTGCTGGCAGCACTAATGTACATTAAAAATAGACAATGCCTTGGACAGCCCTATTAAATAACCCCACTGTGGGATAGAACCCATGACGTCTGGCTCTACAGGCAGTGAAGTAACCAGCGGGCTACAGCTCTACAGCTGCTAACAAACCCCTGGCTGGCTACAGAAGGACTGCACATCACCACACAAACAGTCTGCTGTGGCTACCAGGATAGGGGCAACCCACCCATACCCATGATGCACAGCACATGCATATCAGCAGTCTACAGATGATCACAAGATGGGGTATGCACCCCACAGCACCTCAGCCTGGTAGGGGGTGCCGACGGTGTGTGTTAGTGGCACAGAGTAGCTACAGACTGTCACATTGTGTAGGTATTGTGCTCACCCTGAGGGTGAGGTGGGGCGGCCAGCACCAGGTCTACAACACCTTCAATGGCTGAAATAGGCCATGTCACAGGTACCCATCAGTGCCAGTGTGTGTGATAGGTAGTTCCTGCAAACACACCTAGGATACATTAGTGTCTATCTGAAGTTGTCAATCAGGTCTGGCCCTTATGGGCTATGATGCACCCAGAATAGTGCATGTTCGGACTTGGTGCCATGGTAACATGATGTAAGTAACAGGGGGTGTTTGGACCCATAGGCAGATTATGTACCACCACCCAACCCATCCCCTGTGGCTCAGGGTGGGAGACAGGATTCCCCTCACCAACAGATCCACATTCTACCTCCCTGCAACAGTGGCAGTAGAGGCAGGCCATCAACCCCAATCGTGCTGGGGAACAAACACCCTACAGGGGAGCCAATGCAGAGCTGTACACATCCCTAAGGCAATGGCAGGAAGACAGTAGGCCTGGAAATGCTCAGCTGCCCCCCAACACCATCTGACATTCTCCAGCAGCAAGCACAGTGAATCACCAGCCACTGCACCCTGCAACATGTTGCAGCCATACACATATAACTGCACACAGTCTGCTAGCTAGTCCATAGTGCATGCTCCTAGAGGAGATGTGAGCACACCCACCAAGCAGATAAGTCAGTGATTAGAAACCATAGAAGAGAACCTATATATATATCACTAAAGAAAAATGCAATATATCACTATGGGGGAGCCTAGCCATGCCATGGTCACTGCTCAGTCAGGGTGAGAGTGACCTCCCAGCAGGACATGCTGTGGCCGGGCACTACAATGTCCGAGCCATTGCCCTATGCCCTGTGCTGATGCATCCAGGCCAGGCCACCCTGTCCAGGCTATACCCACAGTACCTTGCTCCTCATTATGCACATTGGCAGGCCAATACTGGCAACAGTGCTAGCAGTGTGGGCTGAGGAAAGTGTTAGCAGCCACCACACACTTGATAGACAGACACACACTCCCCACACCTATGCCAGCATTGTGCAACTATAGAGGTGTTTGGCAGCCCTGGCCACCGCACCAGTCCTGGGCACAGTGCAGGCATGGCTATGGTATGCAATACTGTTGGGGTCACTCCCCAGGGTGGTAAACACTGTCAGACACCACACCTGAAGCGCACTCCACAGACATCAGAAAGGTTGCTATGATGCAGCTCAATCAGCAAATTGTGCTTAACTTCGGAATTGCTATCTGCCAGTAATCATAGCAGCCTTTTGATAGCTGTATACCATATTCCCAGGTTTAGGGTGGCATTGCTAAGGTATGCAAGTACTAGTATTGGGAGATGCACGCAGGGCCCAACATCCTGCCTGTCCAGGAGGCTTCGGATAATAGAGCCTGTGGATGCATGTGTGTCTGCCCCTGTTGACCGCTGCTCTAGGGCAGAGGTTCCCAAATCCAGTCCTGGTGGGCCAAACACTGTTCGGGTTTTCATGCTGTCCCTAATGAATATGCATGAGATACATCTGCATACCATGGGGGCGGCGCATAGAAATGCAGCACAGGCATCTGTATTAGAGACAGCATGAAACCTGAATGGTGTTTGGCCCTCCAGGACTGCATTCGGGAGACTCTGCTCTAGGTAATGCGCATGTTTATGGTGTCTGTGCTCTGTAGGGTAAAATGTAGCTGTTTTGGGCATGTTTAATTTATCTGCAATAAAGGTTCTGTCTGTATTACCATGTTTTAGTAGTGGGTAAAATATGGGGACTGGGTTGGCAGGAACCACAGCTGGGACTTGAACCTGTGACTTTCTGCTCCTGAACATACTGGCTGTGTGTACTACACCATTTTGTTGCCACAGAGACAGTGCATTCCCTGGGGATAGCATGACTGTTCGTCAGACAGGGCCTGTCTGTTGCAGTGCATGGCACCCACCTACACAGGGCTAGGCCATGGTCTGCAGTGGGCAGCTGCCATTGCCCCCTCCACCACCAGTATCCCTCTGCCACCATGCTGACATGCCCTTCTGCTGGTGGTGCGCAGTCTCAGGCCATCCAGTGTGCAGGTAAGCGGCTGCCTATGGTGTGGGTTCTGGGGTAGGGGTGCCTGCATAGCTGTCCATGCTTCCCCCCAGCACCGCCTGCCAATGTTCTGCGCCCTTGGGGGTACCTGCTGGGTACTATCCCCTGTGACACTGTGGGAAGCACACTCGTGCCCATGTTGGGCCTTCATCAGTTGCTGCTCTACTGTTTCAGCATTCCTATGGGCCACCTAGGCATCACCCTAGTCCGCACTATGGCCCAGCTGTACCACAGCATGTGCCGCCTGCAGCCCTCTGTGTCCCCTTTTCCAGCATCTGTCCAGTTGCCTGTTCCGACATGCCCACCCTGCTGTTGTGGAACATGTGCACGCCATAGGAAACCTGTCCAATGGAGAGGGAAAACCCTGATCAGCGCAATTTCACTGTGGGCTCATTCACCTTGTATGGGGATGGAGCATAGACCCTTCCAAAATTCATATCTTTTTTTTAGAGCTTTCTCGGGAGTGGTTTTTGATGTTTCCCATTAATATCACTATTGCCCAGCTTGGGTATGTTTTGTTTATATTTTCTTCTGGTCATTTTCACTGTTTATTTGCCCTTTTGTTCCGTGTACATGTATCACACTTATCACTTTTTGTAGGTTTCCCTGGTTTTGCTGTACATTGCTGACGGAAATGGTTTCTTTTCCCTTTAAATCTGCTCTAATGCCAGGGTTTCACTGGCGTTAGTTTTCAGCCCCGGATTCCATGGCGTTAGTGTGCAGGGAGCCTCTCCCCTCCCACTCTCCGCCCATTGACACTCTCTCTCCTCCCAGGGGGAGCCTTCCTCCGCCCTCCGGGAGCCTATCTCCACCCGCAGCGCTCATTTGCGCCGCTGCGTGCTTTATCGCGCGCTAAGGTACCTTTGCGCCCGTTAAAGCGCCATTATCACACGATAACATCACCGGGCGCACATTAAGACGGTTTAGTAAACATACCCCTAGGTGTCTGGCTTTACTACCAGCCATAGAGAGGTTAATTAAAATGTTCCAACCAATGAAATAATATTTTCTGAACCAGGAAAAATACCCAGTTATCATCAAAAACATTTTTGACAGTGAATCAGCAGAAATTTGGCTATACGTTTTGCTCAGTCAGGCAGTGATTTTGAAAAATGCAACTTTAAAAATTGAGTCTCAAAAAATCTCAATGATAGAGGTGGCTGGAGTAATCAATGAGCTTAGAAACAAGTTAGTAATTAAGAAGAGTGAAGTGTTCTTGCCTCTGACAATCAGAAAGAAGATAAAAGATCTTGAAGATGGCAGCATTGATGAAGCAGATTTCAAGCATCCTGTGTCATCTTTCTACACCACTTACTTTAATTGATCAGTGGACCACTCACTTCCAGGAGATTGGGAAACAACAGCGGACTCTCCTTCAAAAACAACCAGAGTAGTGTGAGCTAGAGAGTCGTCTTTAGAATACGTTTTCGTCTACAAGACCCGGCCTAAAGTCAGTAATAAATGATACTGAACTTTTTGATGAGTTCTTTTGTCTTGTCATTTGTTTCTGAAGAAAAAGTTCAAGAATACAAAAAACCAGACACCACGGTTGATGAAAATGGAGGGAGGTGTTTGGACACCTCAAAAGTAATGAGGTGGAGAAGGAAGTGATGTCACAGAACCCGATGGCGGTGTAGGGACACCGCTGCTGGGCCAACTCCACTGAAAAATAAGAAAATCCCCTCGGGAGAATGGAGAGCGGCAATTGCTGAGGGCTCCGAGGCCGAAAGGGAAAAGAGAGAAGAGCGGCAGGGAGCAGTGGTACAGGTCTGATGGCAAAGGGGCCAGCACCAACAACATGCAGGAAACAGAAATGGCAATCGGCTGCTCCAGTACATGAAGAAAAGCAGAGTGAGTCACAGCAACGAAGGGGCGGTACGGCTCAGAATTATACTAGCCCCAAACTACAGCAGCAGAAGAAGGACTCCTTGACAGATAAAGCTGAAGGCAGTACTAAGGTCCCCGATAAGAAAAATAAAAAGCGGCAAGCAGGAGGTATATGAGGCTGGACAGTGAGGAAGAGGGAAGCCCAACAGTAGGTGGAAAATATACGAGCGCTGGTCTTAAAGTAAAACCGCAGCAGCAAAGATAAATTAAATTAAATTGAACAGTACCTCAAAGAGAAACTGGGGAACCAGATCTGCTGAGACAGAATGACAATGAGGAGGAAAACAACAGACTTGAGGGAGCATGCCTATGTGGTGCTAGTGGCGGTGAGCACACTACAATGGGAAATCAAGCCAGGTAAACTGACCATGTTTATGTTTTATGTTTATGTTTTATTTCACTTGATAAAAACCGCCTTTCATGGGCAAGCAAAGCGGTGTACAGTAAAACCAATAAAAACTTTGTTTTAAAAAGGCCGAGGCCAGTGAAAAGGAAAAGAAATACACTTTCTGGACAGAAAAGCAATAGAAGCAGAAGAGACAAAGCTAAACCATAACAAAGACAAGTCACAAGGAAAGCAGAGGATAATACAAATGGGAATCACACAAAAGGAGAGGGGATATCAAACGCAAGGGAAAAAAGGTGGGTTTTGAGGTTTTGTTTAAATGTGGGGTGGTGAGGGTCCAGTCGGAGTGAGGAGGGGAGGGAGTTCCAGAGGGCGGGGCCAGCAAAAAAGAAGGCAGAGGAACGGGTAGACTGTAAATGGGCACGGGAAGGGGAGGGAAGAGTGAGGCGGTTAAGGTGAAAGGAGCGAGGGGTGTACCTAGGGGAGTGGAAGGAAAGGAGGTCCGTTAGATATTGGGGGGTGGGTACCTGTATGAAGAGCTTTATGAACCAAAATGAGCAACTTGAAGTGAACGCGGTGGGGGAAGGGCAACCAGTGAAGACGGAACAGTAAGGGTGTGATGTGATCACGGGGGGAGGAATGGGTGACCAAACGAGCGGCAGTATTCTGAATACGTTGTAACCGGGACTGTTGTTTCTTGGAAAAGGCCGACAAAAAGTGAGTTTGCAAAATCCACCCGAGACATGACCAGGGAAAGTAACAGAGTAGTGAGAGCAGAAGGGGATAGAAAAGGACGAACTGCACGAATTTGTCGGAGAAAGAAAGAAGAAGGACAACTTGGTGACATGAGAAACATGAGCATGAAAGGAAAGATCAGACTCGAAGTGAACCCCTAGATAACGAAAGGAAGAAAACCAGGGGAACCAAGGAACCAGAGAAAGAGGGGGCCAATGTGGGGGGTGGGTTGTTGTGAGAGAACCAGATAGCAACAGTCTTGGTGAGATTAAGGTGAAGGCAATTACGAGTCAACCAATCAGCCACAGTGGAAAGACACGAATTAAGCGGAGAGAGATCGGGACAGGATGGAGAGGTGTGGTGAAGTAATAGAATGTCGTCAGCGTAAAGAAAAGCAGATATACCAGACTGTTGGATTAGGAGGGCTAAGGGGGCTAAGAAAAGATTAAAGAGGAGGGGAGCCAAGACAGAACCCTGAGGAACCCCACAGGAAAGAGGGAAGGAATCTGAGGGGGGGCAGAGGAAGAGGGGGGGGGACAAAACTGCACAAGAACGGGAGGAGAGAAAGGAGTGAAACCAACGATGAACAGTACTGCAAAGACCCGCTTCCCGAAGACGAAGAAGAAGAAGGGAGTGATCAACTAAGTCAAAAGCGGCGGAAAGATCAAGTGCAACCGCCACCGAAATATCACCACGGTCATGAGCTACATGCAGTGCATTAGTAAAGGCGAGAAGGATAGTTTCAACACTGTGACCCTGACGGAAACCTGATTGACGAGGGTGGAGGAAGTTAGTGGAATCAAGGTGATGCGATAATTGAGCAAAGACGAATTTCTCTAAAAGCTTCGAAAGAAAAGGAAGGTTGGAGACGGGACGGTAGTGGGTGGGAACTAAGGGATCAAGTGAGGGGTTTTTAAGGAGGGGACGAATTAAAGCATGTTTCCAGGAGTGAGGGAAGGACCCTGAAGAAAGACTGGAGTTGAATATAGTGAGGATGTAAGGAAGGAGACCTAGGGAAGATTCGAGGAGCCAAGAAGAGGGGATAGGATCAAGCGGGCAAGAAGTCTTTTTTGAGGAGGAGATAAGACGGTGCAGTTCGGGAGGGGAGATCAGTGAGAAAGATGCCCAGCAATGGGAAGTTTGAGAAATGGGTGGGGGTGAGGCAGAGTAGGGGGAGGAGAGAGAAATTGGAGCAGGACAAAAAGGTAAAGAGGCTCGCAGGGAAGAGATCTTATTACTGAAGCAAGTAGCTAGCATGGAAGGCGGTGGGGAAGGAAGGACCGGGGGAGCTGAGGCTGGGGAGTGAAGAGAGGTGAGAGACCGGAGAGTGGAATAGAGGTGCCAGGTCTGGTTTGGGGCATTGAGAATAGCATTAGAGAAGAAGGTGCGTTTGGCAAGATAGACAGATGAGCGGTAGTGGGAGTAGGTAGATTTAAAGGATGCAAGTGAGGTGGGAGAAGGATTTTTACGCCACAGGCGCTCCGCCCTGCGGAGCTGCGTGCGTAAAAGCCGTAGGCCGCCATGATACCACGGATGCACGGGTCGGCTGTGGCGGGGTGGATGAGGACGTAGTGGGGCGATACGGTCAAGTGTTGTTGAGAGAGCCGATGACCAGAGGGCAGCTTGAGAGTTGGGAGAGAGAAGGGAGAAGTCAGGAGGGAAAAGTTCAGCTGCTGTGGGGAATTGGTGGATGGTTGAAGATGAAAGGGCTCGGGAGAGTCGCGGAGGAGGGGGGGTAGAGGAGGAGGGGGGGTAGAGAGAAGTGAGGCAGTGGAGGAGGAGGGAGAAGAGAAAGAGTGGGACCCCTGCGAGTAGGAGCAGGAGACAGAGAGGCAGACATGGTCTGTCCAAGGCAGAATCATTGAAGAAAGATTGAAAAGAGTAAGAGAGGAAGAAGAGGACGTCAGAAAAAGATCAAGAGTGTGTCCGGCCTGATGTGTGGGAAAAGTTACGTGCTGCACGAGAGATAAATCCTGTAAGAAAGAAATAAAGGAAAGATCTCTAGGTGAAGAAGGGGAGTCCAGATGCAAATTAAAATCCCCATATTGAGCAAACTGAGGCTCCAGCACATAAAAGCAACCGAGAGCAAGGAAGAGAGATCATAAAGGAAATAACAAAAGCAGAAGTGAGAGAATGGTTTATAGAGAGAAAAAATGAAGTGCAAGCGGTGAAAATGCAGTTAAAAGAACTTATTGGCAATTTAAAGGAGGGCATAGCAGAATTGACACATAAGGTGGGAGATCATGAGAATCGCCTACAGGAGACAGAACAGCAACAAGAACAACAACAACCAGGGGCGGCCCAAGGGGGGTGCGGGGCCATGTGCGGAGAGTCGGTGCGGGGCCTCATTTGCATAAATATTTGCATAATGTTACCATACACTAACATTTAGTAAACATGTCTCTTAATGAGTGTATGGATAAAGAAAGACTAAAAGATTTCTACATTACTATAATCCAGTGCCAACTGCCAGGCACATTAGGAACTACTACAAACACTGCCCATTTAGAACCCATAGCAAACCCGCCGTATCCTGACAGCACTACCAGGACTCACAAAGCACCATACCCTAACTATCAAAAGGCAACACTGCAAATATTAAACCAATACATTTCAGAGAATACTGGGGAAAGAGAACAAGTGGCAACGTCAAATAGGAATTACATAAACAGAATACCTCAGCTCAGTTACACATGCAGAACATAGACCATCACCAAACAAGGAATCACAATTTAGAAACAGGAAGACAATAATTAAACTGGGAACCCCAAAAGCCAAACTTGGAATGTACAACAACACTGTAGAAATAAAACTATATATTAATTTCATCTTTTACTAAACAAAGCGCAGACGTTAATGATGAACATTTCGCTGAGCTGACATATTCCAGTTAATAAATTCAAAATAAAGAGATATTTTTCTATCCTTTGTACATTTTTTTTCAGTTGCAATTGCTCCAGCCACTTTCTTCTGGTTTCTTCGTGTCTTCTGCTAGCTCTCCATCGTCTGCTGTCCATTTGTCCTTTCTTCTCTCTTCTAGTTTTTTTCCTCTTTTGCTCTTTCCTCCATCTCTTTCTTTATTCCTTTTTCATCCACACAAATTTTACTCCTCCATCCTTAATCCCCACTTACTTTCCCAATACCCGGTCAATTATAGATTTTTCTTCCCTCCGACACAAAATATTTTTCCCCTCTCCATTTCACTCTCCCAGCCTCCCCCCCCAACCCATTCTAATCCTCCCCTAACATCAGCTCCCTTCTAGTTCCAGGCCCACCCAGCATCCACTCCCTTCTAGTCCCCCCATCAGCCCATTTCCAGTCCTAGCTCCCCCATCCATTTCCAGTCCTATCCAAGTCCCTCCATCAGCTCATTTCCAATCCCAGCCCCCCATCAGCCCATTTCTAGTCCTTTCCTAGCCCCACCATCAGCCCATGTCAAATCCTAGCTCCCCTCCACTCAGCCCATTTCCAATCCAAGCCACCCATGAGCCTAATTCCAGTTCGAACCCCTCCATGAGTCCATTTCAATCCAAGCCCCCACCACAGCCGATTTCCATCTTAGCTCCCCCAACAGCCCATTTCCAGTCCTATCCTAGCCCCTCCATCAGCCCATTTCTTGTCCTAGCTCCCCCCCCCCCACTCAGCCCATTTCCAGTCCTAGCTCCCTCCCCTCACAACCCATTTCCATTCCAAGCCCCCTCCCCATCAGCTATTTGCAGTTGAAGCTTCCCTTCCACTCAGCTCATTTCCATTCCAAGCCCCCATCCCCATCAGCTATTTGCAGTTCAAGCCTCCCCTTCCACTCAGCCCATTTCCAGTCCTAGCCCCCCATAGCCCATTACCAGTCCGAAGCCCCCCATCAGCCCACTTCCAGTCCTAACCCTCCATCACCCCATTTTCAGTCAGCCCCCCTATAGCCCATTACCAGTCCTAACCCCCCATCAGGCCACTTCCAGTGCTAACCCCATCTGCCCATTTCCAGTCTTAGCCCCCCATAGCCCATTACCAGTCCTAACCCCCTATTAGTCAAACAGCCCATTACCAATCCTAACCCCATCAACCCACCTCAAGTCCTAACCCATCCCCATCAGCCCATTTCCAGTCCTAGTCCCTCCCATAGCCCATTACCAGTCCTAAACTCCCATCAGCCCACAGCCCATGATCAGTCCTAACCCCATCAGCCCACCTTAAGTCCTAACCCCTCATCAGCCCATTTCCAGTCCTAGCCCCCCCATAGCCCATTACCAGTCCTAACCTCCCATCACCCCATTTTCAGTCTTAGTCCCCCCCATAGCCCATTACTAGTCATAACCCCCCCATCAGCCAATTTCCAATCCTAACCCTATCAGCCCATTTCCAATCTTAGCCCCCCATAGCCCATTACCAGTCCTAACCCCCCTATCAGCCCACAGCCCATTACCAGTCCTAACCCCATCAGCCCACCTCAAGTCCTAACCCCCCCAACAGCCCATTTCCAGTCCTAGCCCCCCCCCCATAGCCCATTACCAGTCCTAGCCCCCCTATCAGCCCAGGGAAAATCTAAAATAAAAAAACAGCTGGCTGCTGCCACCGCGGCAGCAGCAGAATTGAGTGTCCCGCGGGGCCCCCCCCCCCTTGCCCGGGAGAGCCCTCCCTCCCTGCAGCATCATCTCTCTCCGCACGGGCTTTCAGAGCCGCAAAGTGAGAGTTTTTCCCTCGTGGCTCTGTTAAGCTCACCGGGGCCGATGAGAAACAGGAATTTCCCGTTTCCCATCAGCCCCGGCGGGCTTAACAGAGCCGTGAAAGTGAAACTCTCCCTTCGTGGCTCTGAATCCGGCGCGGAGAGGGACTGATGCAGGGAAGGAGGGCTCTGCCGGGCAGGTGGGGGCCCACGGGACACTTGATTCTGCTGCTGCCACGGCGGCAGCCGCAGTGGCAGCAGCCAGCTTTTTTAAATTTTAACATTTACTTTTAATGCAGAATGTTCTTTGTGCGGGGCTGCCTGAAACGCAGGGCCCTGTGCAAAGAATATTCTTGCTCAATGGACGGGCTGCCCCTGAGAACAACAATGGCACAGCAAATTGCAAAAATGGCAGGAGGATTGCGAAAACTGATCCCAAAGGAATAATCTAAGGATCTGAGGAATACCGGAGGATAAAGGGTTCCAGGATAGCACAAAAGTGGCCGCTATAATATGCTCGGAGGTGCTCAAGAAAGGGGGGGAAGCAGTAACCCCCAGAAAAATACTAATGGACAGAGCACACAGGGCACTGGGAGCACCAAGAGCAAATAGACCCAGAGATATTATTATTTGTTTGACAGGGTATAAAATGAAAGAGCGGATCACAACTAAGATGAAGAGTTTGAGGACTCTAAATTGGCAAGGTTACCTGGTGACCATCTATGAGGACCTATCAGTAGCGACCCTCCAATGGAGAAGAGCTTTGCAGCCTATGACACAAGCCCTGCGGAGTGCTGAAACGAAGTATAGATGGCTACATCCTTTTGGACTGTCCTTTATTCAGAAAGGGAAAACTTGGACAGTACAATCTAAGGAGGAGGCGATGACAGCACTCCAAGAGGCAGGGGTTAGACTACAGAGAACCTCAAACAGATCCAAGACAGAAACAGCAGGGCAAGGACGAGGAAAGTGCAAAAGTAGCAGAGTGCAGCAAGAACTAAAGAGGGGGCGGCGCAAAGGATGCAAAGATGGACCTAAAAGATGGGAGACACTGAGATGATAAAAGGACGATAAGTATGAACATAAAAAGAGGGGGGTGGGAAAGCACAGAGGAGGGAAAGAAGGGAAAGGAGAAACCAAGAGATGGAGTAGTTGTAGAAATGCTTGCAATGCTTGAAATGTTGAAGAAGTTTGCAATGTTTAAAGTTGGAATAATGGGTAAAGTGCAAAGATGGAAATGAGGTGGGCAGGGGGTAAAGGGATAGATTGTGCCAAAGGGTAGGTGAATACAGAATTTTTATGGTATATTAGGGGTGGGGAGAGCATAGAGGGAGGGGGATAGAGGAGAGGAGGGGGAGGAGGGAAGATAGAAGAGGAAGGGGCGGGGAGGCAGGGAATGCACTACTCTAGTTGACTCCTCAGGATAAGGAAGAGAGAAGAAAGGAAGGGGTTGGGGGAAGGGGAAGAGAAGGGGGAGAGGGGAAAGGGGGGAGGGAGGGAGAGGAGGAGGGGAGTAAAGAGATGGGGGAGGGAGGTAGTTGAGGAGAGGGAGGAGGAGGGGAGGGAAGAGAAGAGAGAAGAGCCAAAGAAAAAGAGTAGAGAGGGGAAGATAAGAGAGGAGGGAGTAAACAATGCCACAATTAGAACTAGGAAGAACAGAAAGTTAATGATAACCACAATAAATGCTAAAGGATTGTGTACTTGGCAAAAAAGGCAACTCCTAGAAAAGGAGGATAGGCGTTTGAATGCAGATATTTTATGTGTACAGGAGACACACCTCCGAGTAGGACAGAAGTACATGCTTTCCTCAACAAGTTACCCGGTAGGGCACTGGCAGGACAAAGGTCAAGTCCCTGGAAAGGCGGGGTGGGGTTCTTGATAGGGGAATCATTTCGATACGTAATAACAGGAGAGGGTACAGGGGTAGGAGTACGGCTTCGAATTGGGGGAAAAGAGGTGTGGGTGATAAGCATCTATGGCCCCAATGAGGGTCAAGGGGAATCGTATGAGAAACCTTTTAAGGAGCTGGAAGAGCTGGGAGATATCCCCATAATTTTGGGAGGGGACTTTAACCTAACTAGTAATCTGAGATTAGATAACAGTGGAGGTCAGTCTAGTGGGGGGAGAAGGGACAGACAGAGTATGAAGAGGCTGAAGGAGAGACTGGGGCTGATAGATATCTGGAGCAGTAGGCATCCAAGAGAGTGCAAATATACCATTCTGCTCTCATGTACATGGAACTTATAGTAGACTAGACATGATCTGGGGGAGTGAAAAGTGGGTCTCAAGGACGCAGGAAGCAGAATAAGGTGCAATAACTTGGACAGATAACGCCCCAGTTAGCGTAATATTTGACTTAGGGGAGGAAGACGAGGGAATAAAATTCTGGAAACTAAATGACTCCTTGTTAGAAGAAGATAAGCATGTGGAAACACTTCGAGAAGATATACAGGAATATTTATACTTTAACAAGACAAGTGAGGTAATGCTGAATACAGTGTGGGATGGGTTAAAGGCAGTAATTAGAGGGAAGTTTATTAGTTTGGCAGTGGGACTTAAACATGAGAAGGGGAGAGTAGAAGCAGAATTATTAAACAGGATACAGGCTTTGGAAGTGCAGCACCAGACAGACCATGACCCGGCAACCATTGCAGGCCTATTGAAAGCAAGGGCAGAGGTAAACAGACTAAGAGCTCAAGAAATAGCTCATAAACTGGCTGTGCTGAAACAAATGTTTTTCAAGGAGAAAACAAGGCAGGGAAAATCCTAGCAAGCCAATTAAAAGCTCAAAGACAAGCGGTGTACATAGATGGAATTAGGAATAGTAACGGGAAAATGGTTCATTACTCAAGGGAGATTAGCAAGGTATTCCAGGAATATTATAGGAATCTATATAAAAGTAAACTTAAAAATGGACAGGAAGAGATAAAGGAGTTTTTACAAGAGTGTAAAATGAAACAAGTTGAGCCAGAAGATAGAAGGAAAATAGGGGAGAAATTACCGAAGAGGAGGTTTGGGGGGGGGGGGCTATAAAAACCCTCAAAATAGGGAAAGCCCCAGGATTAGATGGGTTCATGGCAAAATTTTACAAAGTAATGGTTGAGCAAGTTACACTGATTTTTAACTCAAGTTTTCAACAGGGTTCTACAAGGGGAAGGGATTCCAAAATCTATGGAAGAGGCGGGGATCACTGTACTGCCAAAACCCGGCAAAGACGGGGATTGGGTGTGGCTCCTATAGACCTATAGCGTTGATTAATCTTGATGCAAAAATATTAGCAAAGGTATTGGCAAATCGCATTCAAGAGATCATACCGAAATTGATACAAAGAGATCAAACGGGACTCGTGAAAGGGAGGCAAGGGAGTGATAATATTAGAAAGATACTAAATATTGCTTGGTATCTTCAGAAAACCAAAGAGCAGGCGGTATTAGTTACAGTGGACGCGGAAAGAGCATTTGACCAGGTGGAATGGCAGTATATGTTTCAAGTGTGGGAGCGAATGGGTTTCGGGGAAAATTTTATAACATGGATAAGGGCACTTTATGAGCATCCAAGTGCGAGGAAAAGAATAAATGGCGGATACTCTGAAAGATTCGCCCTAGAGAGGGGCACAAGACAAGGAGGATGCTCGCTCTTATGACTATTACTTGCTCTAACAATTGAGCCCTGGGAAAACGTATTAGGCAGGAAGTAGATATAAAAGGAGTGAGAGTTGGAGGTCAGGAGGAAAAAATTGTGCCATTCACGGATGATGTTATATTTATCTTGAAGCAACCCCTAACTATGCTACCAGTACTGATGGGAGTAATAAAGAAGTTTAGCAACATCGCGGGATATAAAATAAATAAGAGTAAGACTGACGTGCTCGGGTTTAACTTATCAGGGAACATGGAAGAAAGGTTAAAATCACACTTTAGGTTCAAATAGGTGGATCAGCATTTTAGGTACTTGGGGATATAGTTAGGAAAACCAATAGAAAATATTAAACAATGGAATTTCCAAGCAGTGGCAGAAAACATTAGGGGGGATCTCTCCAAATGGGTGGGGCTACATCTATCGTGACTGGGACACATAGCAGTAGTAAAAAATGAATGTTCTACCACGAATACTATTTCTCTTTGCATCCTTGCCCTGCAGAGTAACCAAAATGGAAATAGGGAAGTTGCAAAACCTAATTATGCAGTTTATTTGGGAGGGGAAATTCCCAAAGCTTGCAAGGAATACTATATATCAGTTACGGAGAGAGGGGGGTTTAGGAGTACCCTGCTTAACCAAATATTATGACGCAGCACAACTAAGGGCACTCTTTGCATGGAGGGAACAGTCAGAGTTCCCGAGTTGGGTACAAATAGAGACAGAGGGAGAACACAAAGAAGCAAGGCTATGGGACCCAGAGGGACGGAAAAAGAAAGAGGGGGACAGTAATCCCTTTACTAAACTTACGTTTCAGGTGTGGAGAAAATGGAGATGGCATCTTTTAGGGGGGGGGGGGGGAAATACTCTATGTATACCTTTATCAAAGAGGCAGGTGAATATAGACCGGGGAAAGCCACGAAGGCATATGTGAGATGGGCAAATAAAGGGTTAATAAGTTTAGGACGAATGATTGGAAAAGGGGGAGCAATGTGAACATCCGAGGAGTTAAAGCAAGAATACCAGACAGAGCAGACAGATCACTATGTATATGTGGAACTGTGGTATTTTCTACAGCGAAAAGAGATAAAATTGAATTTGTCAGTTAAACCCACCCAATTTGAGGAGTTGATGGAAAAACAGAACTCTCAGAAAGGGGTGATGTCCAACTTTATAAAATGCTTCTTAAGAAGGGAGAGGTGAAGGCAATAAGTCAGAGGCAATCGGAGGAAGAAATACCAGGGCCATGGGACACAAACAGATGGGAGAATTTATATGAAAGAGCATATAAGTGGTCCTGAGCAAGCCACTTAACTCTCCATTGCCCATGTTCCCTGTAAAATAGTTATCTCCAAGTCATAATGCCCTGTTCAATGTAATTTCAGTTTGTTCAATGTAAACCGCCTTGATATCATGAAAGGTGGTATATAAGAAATGTTAAATAAAAAAAAAAAAAAAGTTACCTCCAGGGACCCCACTACTGGAGAACAGTTTAAAGGTGCGACTAAGGATGTACCCTGGTTAAACTAAAAGCTATCTATCCGGATACCTGGAGGATGCATGCCGTTGGGTGTAGTGCGATTCACAATAGGTGTATCGTGGCTTGTGGGAGGCCCTGGTAGATAGAGTTGCAGTTTTTTTTTTTGGGGGGGGGGGGGGTCAGCATGGATGGCTTTGTTTGTCAGGAGGAGGGTTTTGTATTTTATCCAACTGGGAAGTGGTAGCAAGTGGAGTTGTTTGAGGATAGGTGTGGTGTGATCCTGTTGGGTTGCTCCCTGGAGGATGCATGCTGTTGTGTGTAGTGTGATTCGCAATAGGTGTATCATGGCTGGTGGGAGGCCCTGGTAGATAGAGTTGCAGTAGTCTAACTGTGGTAGAACTATTGCTTGGAAGGCAGAACAGTATGTGTTATATCCATAGCCCCCAGCTTCCCTTGGCAGCTGAGTGGTAGATTCTGCAGCAGAAGTGAGAGAATTCTATTGCAAGTTTCAGAATGTAAAGCGCCTTGATATCATGAAAGGTGCGACTAAGGATGTACTGGACCCTGGTTAAACTAAAAGCTATCTATCCGGATACCTCAAGCGAGTGCTGAAAGAAATGTGGGACAAGGGATGATCTAATACATATGATATGGAACTGTCCAAAGATGCAAACATATTGGGCAAAAGTGGAAAGATTATATGGGTAAATTACCAGGATACAGATCAAACTAACTCCAGCCATGGTAGTTCTAATTGAGGGAATGGGAGAAGGAGAGGAATATATGGCAACATTTTGGGGGTATGGGATAATAATAGCTCGAATGAGCCTTCTAAGATGGTAGAAGAATACAGAAGTACCACCGATAAAAGAGGTAGTGGGAAAGTCGGAGCAAGTTTGGAGCTTATGTGCAACAGAAGCATACAGAAAGCACAAGGTTAAAAAATACAGGAAGGTGTGGCAATGGTATGAAACATGGAGGGTAGAAGGGATGAAAAAAGCATGGGGGGAAGAGGAAGGGGCTGAATAAAATAAAACAGATAAATGAATCATGGAATATGGAAGCGGGTGGAGGGAACTGAGGTGGGAGAGGGGGGTTGGGGGAGAGTATTGACAGTTGGGACAGCTACAGAACAATCTTGGATGTAAATAGGTTATTGATGTATTGGGTTTGGTTATGATATTGTATGACAAGTTGAGTACAAACTGTAACAATACATTGGAAAATAAATTAAATATAATTTTTTAAAAAAGTAATGAGGTACCATATAAAAATTTATGCAAACTGGTTGAATTTCTTTTTTAGGTTTGCTAGGTTCCACTGCTCCAACTGAAAAGTGCTTTTCAATCATGAACAAAATATGGACTACAGAAAAAAAAAACAACTGCATGTAGAGACTCTCAAATGTCTAATGATTGTAAAATATAATCTTGAGTTGCCCAGAATTTTAAAATTATCTTAGTGGAAATGTTGCTATTTTGAAGAAAATGTACTCTAGAGAAGTATGACAAGTAGACCTGATTGGCACATTTGTAATTAAAGTTATAAACCTAGCCTATTGATTACAATTTTAGGATTAATTTATTTATTTAACATTTCTTATATACTGCCTTTCATGATATCAAGGTGGTTTACATTGAACCAACTGAAATTACATTGAACAGGGCATTAAAGCTTGGGGATAACTATTTTACAGGGAACATGGGCAATGGAAGGTTAAGTGGCTTGCCCAAGACCACAAGGAGCACCTGTGGGACTAGAAACTCCAGTCCTTCCGGCCCAAGGTTGCTGTCCTCTAGTGGGATTTGAACTCCTGACTTTCTGGCCTGAGGTAACTTGCCCCAACCACTAGGCCACTCCTCCCTCCTTGCTGGGGCTAAGCAGGTAGCAGTAATTTTTGATGCTGCTCGTTTAGTCCCAGCGCCTTAAAGATAGACAAGGGGTTTCCTCGCCTATCTTTAAGGCACAGAGTGCTAACTGGGCAGCATCGAAAATCGCTCCTACCCACTTAGTGCCATTCCCTGCCTCCACTCCACCCCGGAACGCCCCAAACACGCCCCAATGCTAAACGGATAGCATCTGGGCACATTAGGGACTTAACCGGGATTTTCCAAAGGCACTACCTGTGGGCTGTTACCTGTGTAACTGCCTTCAAAAATCGGACCATATTGTTTATTTTCCTTAACCTTTGACCCCCCTTCCCCCGGCTTGATTGAGTGTCCCATATTTGAATTTAGAAAAGATGGTCAGGTTACCTATATTATCAGCTTTACTACATCCTCTGATAACAAATTCCAGAGTTTGATTACGCGTTGAGTGAAAAAATATTTTCTCTGATTAGTCTTAAATGGGCTACATTGTAGCTTCATTGCATGTCCCCTACTCTTTCTGCTTTTTGAAGTTCTGGTCCTGCGTGACAGAGTTTTGCATACTATGCCTGGTTCTAGAGAGGGTTCATGAGTTGCATTCTGTTTTCCATTCTCTGGCAACTGTCTGGCCAGTGTTCTGATTGCTGGTGCTCTCTCTCCCTCACTCTCCACTCCCTAATTAGAGCTCTGAAAAGGCCCTCCCTTTGGGGGGGGGGGGAGGCTGTCCACCTCATCCCTTGGTTCAGGCAGCAGATGGTTTTGATTTGCCCAGAAGGAGGGGAAGTAGGGGGGGGTGGTATACAGCCAAATTTTCACCTTGGCCATCAAATACTCATGGGCCTGCCCTAGTGCCATTGATTGTAACTCCCCAGTCTTATACTTTAGACTTCTACCATTCACATGCAGAAAGTTCAAAGACTTATTTTAATGTGCATTTATAAAGTGTCTAGTAGTTGATGGGGTAATTTGGGATCATTTATATGTAGCCCTGCTATGAGGCACTCTCTCTTTTTCCAAGAGGGGGCTTTGTAGTCCAGGTTCCAGTCTTCTCCTTACTGTTGGAAGTCTGGTGTGGATTTTCCAACATAGGGAAGAGATTCATCTCTTGAAGGACCTAAGCATAAGCATGCAGGCTTCCTAAAAAAATTCAGACCCATAGATAGTGTTCCAAACAGCAAAGAAAATTTAGTGTAGAAACTGATGCATATCAAACAAAACCATTCATTCCACCGTTTGCATAACACAATTCATAAGCATCTTCAGTAAACTCTCAGCACTGTTAACTATAGTCCTGAACAATGTTTATGCCTTGGAATCTTCGCATACCTTCAGGCTCTGTACTCGCTAGGGATGCCATTTTGCCTTGTTGCTATAAGGGAGAGGACCATTTCTTGAGTCCAGATTTGGGTTTCTCACACTTCTGTGGTTCACTGGAAATTGTACCACTTTATCCACACTGTTTTCCTGTGTCTTCCTCTTTGATTAAGTCCCCACACTGGAATTAGCTCCTTAAGGAATTGTTATGATAGTATTCATGCTGGAGACCCCAACTCCTCCTCTGTCTCCGCAAGTGGTGCCAGGCTTCTCTCTCCTGGACACTTCACCAATTAGCAGCAACCAGAATTTCCCTCTGCCTCCAACTCACTCTTCCCTTAATTCCAAATCTTCCACAATGCCATATTAAATCTTTACTATATTCAATCTACTGTACACCAGCACAAACTCCATGGTCCCAGGAGCATGAATTGCTTGGGATTCCCCCTCCTGCACCAGCTAGGCTTAACTACAAGCGGGACTCTGCATTTAATATTCTTTCACTTCCTCTATGGCATGCACTTGCTAGATACCTTCAGTTGGAAACCTCACACACCAAATTCCAGAAGAGACTAAAAACATACTGCTTTTCATCGGCCTTTCCTGTTAGTATGTTTTTTGTAAACCATTCTGATGGTTAAATGAAGGGCTGTATAGTAAGCATACATAAACATAAATATATAAATTTACCATCTATCTAACTCTTTTAAAGTCTTTGTGTCCTCTACATATTAAACAGAGGAATGTACCAAACAGGACTCTCCAGTGAAGGAGCATCTATGGCTTATTCTCAAAGCTCACACAGAGGGAAATCCCATTGCCCTCAGATGTGAGATGTCTGCTTCTGATAAGGTGGATCAGGGAGTCCTCTTACAGATATCTGTCTTCTCCAGGGGCAGCGGAACACCTTTTTGGTTGGAAGGGACAAACAAACCAATCTCTAGCCTAGCCCCAACCTCTCTAGATACGGATGCTGTGTTGAGTAAATATTTGGTAGGAACATGGCCCCTGTGGCTCACCCCTTTCCGCTGCCTATGGTCGTCTCTATTAAATTGCATCTCTTGGCTATTTCATCTTTTGTGAGAACTTCTCTATTGGGATATTCTAAGTGCCCCATTTTTTTTTCAGTATCCTTTAAAGATAACCTCAGTCCAACCCATGCACTTCTGAATGGCTTTTGGCTTTCACTCATGAAACAGAACTGCTTTTTAACTATTTTCTTTTTCAATACTAGCACAAGTGTTCCACTGTGATGAATGTGGAGTCCATCCTTTCAGAATAGGATGCACCTTCCTCATCAATGTGTATAAATCAGGTATTTTAATTGACTTATGCATGCTAATGGGCCTTTATGGGCATAATTTAGCCAGCTGCTATTGTATAAGGAAACTCGGAAGCCCAATGACGTATACTTTCACTGTGGATTTGCACATGGCCAGAGCTTGGATGAAGCACAGATTTACATGTGTTCTTCAGAAATTTAGCAGCGTTCTTCAGAAGTTTATACCAGCCAGAAGTGCTCAAGCATTGATTTAATGCATGTTGTAGATCACCTTGCCCCCTAGTTTATAAAGGACATGCAAACTAGACTTTATAGAATAGGTATGATTGACTCTACAGGATTTTAGAAAATGACCCTCCATGGATGTAATTCTGTAATCTTGTGCAGGCAAAGCAAGTTGCTGTGCGCACGACTGGGGTCAATTTTATAAAGTAAAGCACGCTCAAGCTTTACTTTATAGAATGGGGTGTGCGGATGTGCCTTGGCCTAGTCATGGCAGTTTCGCCTGCTCTACAGCAGCTGTAACTGCTCGTGCCTAGATCGGTACAGTGCTGCTGTAAATCGGCGCAGTGCCGTGTGTAGATGTGGGCCCCGCCTATGCACTGTCCAAGCACCGCCCCCGCGCACACCTCTACGGAACTTATGTACAATGGCACTTACAAGCATGCTTGCAGGATAGTGATTGGCCACAGCAGACGCATAAGTGCCAATTCATGTGTGTAATTCCTTTAGAATCAGGACCTATGCACATTTCATGCATGTAACTGTCCACACACACTATATAACCTCTGCCCCCATATGTATAACCAAGCAGTTAAAGTTAGGACAGCTTTTATCTTCTGTTCTAAATTAAAATGCATAGTTATATGGATAGCGTCTGAATAGTACCACAATGCATATAGCTGTATGCTTCACACTAACTCCGTCTCAGCTATGGTAAGAGATATTTTCAATGCACTAACTCCAGATAGGAGGCTTACATGCTTAGCAGTGGACGCCAAAAGGCACCTTTCAGAAAGGCCGTGTAGGTGCAATCTGGGGCGTCCATGTCAGAACCTTTGAAATTCTGTAGGAGGAGTAGCAGAGAAGGTGGATATGGGCAAATGTGTTCTAAAATCAGCCTGTCACCGCCCCAAAAGATAAATGTCTCCAGGAAACAAAAACAAACAGCAATGTGCAGGATAATGGACAAGGTACATGCAATTTTCTGGCTGATTTTAGAAACTTGCACATGCCCAATATGGACGACGGTGGCTTGGTTGACATAGATGTGCCCGTGATGGTATTTCAGAATGGACACGTCTATCTGACATGTCGCAGCATGCCATTTTGCAAGTGGAGACGTGCAGGGGCATCGCAGTCCCCGACCAGTCTCTTTATCAACTCGCAAGTGCTTTCTCAGCATAGCTTTCTCCTCTTCTCTCCACAGCGGTTAGGTTGCTGAAATGAGCATACTGCCTGCATGCTTATCTTTTTGGTAATGTACTGGGCATACGTCCACCACACTCTTGTGCTGTGTGGACATGATCGCACCAGGTATGGGTAAAATTCAGTGCTTTCTAAAATGGCTTGAGATGCCGATGAGATTTGCATGACGGAATGGGTGTTTTCAGACAATGAAATCACGATGAGCACTTCTGCAGTGATCCCTTAAATATATAAATCCCTTTGAATATTGACTGGTGAGTCTTTAACATATATGGCTGTTGTAAAGCTCAACAGAAAAATTATCAAGGTATGTGTAACACCAACCAAGTAATAGTAGATGCATTGATATTTTACATGAGTTCATGAAAAAGACACTGTAGGGGTACTTTTATAAGGCATCTCTGCACGCAAAACAATGTTTTATGTGCAGAAAAGGCCATTTTATAAAATTGCCCATGGTTTATACAGATAAAGATATTAACAAACCAATATGGTCCATCTAGTCTACCCAGTAAAGTGTACACACCCTGTGAGATGTATTTTATAAAATATGTGTATTATTGTATAAAAAAATAGGAAATGTATATGTGCCTGTGATGTGGTGTAACTGTGTACAGGAGCTTCCTGGGAATTATTTTATGAAGCCAGACATGTGCACAACAGACCTTTTATAAAATAGGCTTAACTTATGTGCATAATCTGTCGCTTTTTATAAAATTACCCTCTGTAGGACTTACAGCATATGAATGGTGCTGTACGGTAACCATATTGCTATATTAGTTATTTTTCTTAATAATAAACAATGTTATAAGTGATAGAGAAAATGGGTTGGTTGGGAGGGGAGGCAGAAAGGGAGATGGGAAGAGTGAGAGAAGAAGGGAGATAGAGGGGTATCAGTAGCTATATTTAGGTCCTCTATTAGGGGAGAGATAGACTGGGAATGGAGCAGAGCAATGGGTTAATAGAGTGTGTGGGCAAAGGGGGAGATGGAAGGAAGAGAGGGAGGGCTAGGAGGAGGATTGGTGAACATTGAAAGTTGAAAGAGTATGTGTGTGTGAAGGGGGAGATTCAGTGACTGAAAAGGAAAGATGGAGGAAGCAGGATAGATGCATAAAGGAGTCTATACAAAAGGTGACTACCAAAATGGTCACTGGACTTTGTCATAAGGCATATGGGGACAGACTTAAACATCACAATATGTATATTTTGGAGGAAAGGTGGGAAAGAGGAGATATGATAGAAACATTTAAATACCTCGGTGGCATAAGTACCCAGGAGGAGAGCCTCTTTCAATTGAGGGGGCATAGGATAAAGGTGAAAGGAGGATAGACTCAGGAGTAATATGGGGAAATATTTCTTTACAGAAAGAGTGGTAGATGCGTGGAACAGCCTCCCAGTGGAGGTAGCAGAGATCAGGGCAGCCCTGCCTGCCGACCCTTAACCCCAGATATTCAATGCCGGGTTCATATGTGGCCCTGGCATTGAATATCTGGGGATCGCCACACACGCCTGAAGCTGCATTAGTAACCGGGCAGCAGCTGCCTGGTTAGTTCCTGCGCTGAAAGCTAGGCGAGGGTTTTCAGTGCAGATAGCTACCCAGGCAGCACACAATATCACTGCTGCCTGGTTATCACTTGCCGCCACTTCTGCTCCTTCCCAGAATGCCCCCGACATGCCCCAGTGCTAATCGGATAGCATCAGGGAGCGTAGAGGAGTTAGAAGGGGATATTCAACGGCTTGCGTGGTGCTGGAGTAGGGTGCAGTGCTTCACCCTCCAACCACTTGCAATCTTCATTCCCCTCCACTCCAACCCCTCTCCTGCTGTCCCTCCTCCACCCCACAAACTTTGTTTCCATTTCCAGACTCTCCCCCTCCCTTGCACTCACCCCCTGCCTTCCATCCTCTCCTTCTTCATTAAATCAAGTCTGCTGCCCCTTTAAATTTTTTTAGCTGCTGTGCTTTTTTTGTTTTTTCTTTTTAAGGCTCAGGTGCCCGCGGGGATCCCATCTCCCGTGGATTGAAGTGCTGCAAAAGACCGTGATCACGGCAAGACTGGCACGGTCTGCCTGCGGCAGACGGGATCCCTGCAGTCAGGTTGTAAGATCCGACTTAGCTTGTCCGCCAAGTGATTGCACTTTCCTGGAATATAAAGTGTGCAAAGATGCATGTGGTGGAGAATAGTGAAGTTCCATGGGTGGCAGGCTTCCTGGCAGAGAGGAAGTGAGCCTGTCCCCCCCTTGTTTGTTAATGTAAAACATTGCCATCTGATTGTCTGTCATGACCAGTATCTGACTGTTGGAGAGTTGGTGTTGGAAAACTCAGAGGGCATTCATGACTGATTGAAACTCGAGAAGGTCTATATGTTAGGCTAATTCCTGGGCTGTCTACAGACCTTGTGTGGAGATGGAAACTAGATGTGCTTCCCAAATGAGCTTGGACGTAACTGTAGTCAGGGTATGCTGAGGTTGGGGCATCCTTAAAGGTGACCCTACAAGAAGATTTGTTGGGGTGCACCACCATAGGAGAGATTTGGCCAGAGGGTGAATTACTTGTATGATATCCCATAGATTCCCCGTGGCCTGGGTCCACTGGGTTGAGAGAGTCCATTATGTAAGTCGCATATGGAGACTCGCGTAAGGTACTACATGTACTGTAGAAGCCATGTGTCCCAAGAGGTACAGGAAGTCTCGGGCCGTGGCAGTCTGCTGCTGGCACATATGGAGGGCTACTCATGCGGTCCACAGGAAGAAAGGCTCTGGACTGTTGGGTGTCCAGTACAGCACCTATGAACTCCAACTTTTGAGTTGGAGCGAGATGGGATTTTGGGAAGTTTATTACAAATCCCAGATGATGCAATAGTGCAAGAGTTCTTTGACGAGATGAACAGTGTTCTTCAGGAGAGTCTGCCTTTATTAGCCAGTCATCTAAATAAGGGAAGACAAAAACTTTGCTGTTTCAAAGATATGTTGCCACCACGACCATGCACTTTGTGAAAACCCATGGTGCAGATGCAAGACCAAAGGGAAGAACCCTGCACTGGTAATGGGTGCCCTGACAGGTGAAGTGAAGATACTGTCTGTAGTCTGCATGAATCAGAATATGAGTGTAGGCCTCTTTGAGGTCTAGGGAACAGAGCCAGCCGTGTTCCTGTAAGTGGGGAGGAGGGTTCCCAGAAAGATCATCTTGTTTAGCTCCCTGAGGTCGAGAAAAGGCCTGTCGCCTCCTGACTTCTGTGGAATGAGGAAATAGGGAGAGTAGAAGCCTTTTAGAAGTTGGTTTGCGGGAACTACTTCTATGGCTCCTTGGGTAAGAAGATTGTTGACGTCCTGCTTGAGCAGGGCATTCAGGAGAGGATGGGTGGGAAAATCTCCCATAAAATGGTGAGGGGGAAGTTCCCAAAAATGTAGTTGATAACCTTTTTGAATTATGGAAAGAGTCCATTGCTCTGTGGTGAAGGAATGCCATTGATGTGCAAAATGGAAAATTCTCCTTGGATAGTGGTGGGCTCCTGAATGTGCAGGAGAAGACTGACTGTGCTCCCTATGTGGGAGTCAAAAGCTTGGTGTTGTCGGTGTTTGGGTAGCTGTCTGTGGCTTGGTCAATCTGTGCTTTTTTGCCTGCTTAGGACCCTGTTGTTTCTATTGGGTCTGATAAGCCGGTTGGGAATATGAGGGGTAGAACCTTCTCTTTTTAGGGTAGAAGGGTTTTTTAGCAGCTGCCTTTTTCTTGGTATGGCCATCAGTTTTTCTAGAGAGCCTCTTCAGGGTAGTATCATCTGTTTCAAGCTCTACGCCTTCTCCCTCCAATTTTTTCCAAAAACGTTTCTCCACAGTGCAGAGTATATTGCCCAGTTTATCTTGAACCCACTGTTCCAGGTCCAAAGCTTGGAGCCAAGCTAGCCGCCTTGCACTGATGGCAATGGAAGAGGCCCTGCTGGTTGACTCAAAGGCATCAAATGCTGCCCTATTTACAAACTTTGATACATTTTGGCTATGTGCCAAAACAACCTGGAAGGCAGGCCTCTTTTCCTCTGGAAGAAAGGGAAGGAAACCTTCCCAGTCTTTGTTGAGTTCTTTGAGGAACATCCCCATATAGAGGATGTAGGAATTAATCCTGCTGGCTAGCATTGATGCCTGAAAGGAATGTCAGGCGAAGGAATCAAGATTTCTCAATTCCCTTTCTGGAGGAATCGAGGCATGGTTTTTGCTAGTTTTGATGTGACACATCATTGATTCCACCACCATGGAGGGGTGTGGAAGCTGTGGCTTCTGAAATCCAGGACACTCCTCCAGTACCCTGTACTGCTACCCTCTCTTCCTTTTCTGTGATCTCTGAAGAGGAAACTGCACACTTTCTTTCTTCCTCCAAACTCATCTGCTCTTTTCATCCTATCCCCACCCATCTCCTAAGCCCCATCTCCTCCACTGTTGTCCCTTCCATCTCTCATATTCTCAACCTATCGCTCTCCACTGCAACTGTCCCTGCAGCCTTTAAGCTTGCTGTAGTTACACGTCTCCTCAAGAAACCCTCACTTGATCCTACCTGTCCTTCTAATTATTGACACATCTCCCTCCCCTCCTTCATTTCTAAACTACTTGAATGAGCGGTTCACCACCACTGCCTTGACTTCCTCTCCTCTCATGCCCTCCTGGATCCTTTAAAATCTGGCTTTTGTCCTTTACACTCTACTGAAATGGCTCTTGCCAAAATCTCCAGTGACATTTTCTGGCACAATCCAAGAGCCTTTACTCTGTCCTCATCCTTCTTGATCTCTCTGCTGCTTTTGACACTGTTGACCACAACCTTCTCCTTGATACCCTGCCCTCACTTGGTTTTAAGGGCTCTGCACTATTCTGGTTCTCCTCTTATTTCTCCCACCGCTCTTTCAGTATTTGTTCTGGTGGCTCCTCCTCTGCTGCTATCCCGCTCTCAGTTAGTGTACCCCAAGGATCTGTCTTGGGTCCACTCCTTTTCTCTCTCTAAACCCGGTCCATTGGTGCGCTCATCTCTTCCCATGGCTTTCAGTACCATCTTTATGCTGATGACTCACAGATCTACCTCTCTATGCCTGAAATCTCTCCGGCAATCCAGACCAGGATCTCTGCCTGCCTTTCTGATATTGCTGCCTGGATGTCTCACCGCCATTTGAAATTGAACATGGCCAAAATGGAGCTGCTTATTTTTCCCCCTAAAACCTCCTCTCTCCTTCCTCCTTTCTCAGTCTCTGTGGATAACTCTCTACTCCTCTCTGTTTCCTCAGCTTGCAACTTTGGGATTGTCTTTGACTCCTCTCTCTCCTTCTCCACACACATGCATGTGATAGCTAAGATCTGCTGTATTTTTCTCTATAACATCAACAAAATCCGCCCATTCCTTTCTGAACACACTACTAAAACACTTATCCATTCCTTAATCACCTCCCATCTTGACTACTGTAACCTACTCCTTGCTGGTCTCCCTTTGAATCATCTCTCTCCACTTCAATCTGTTCAACACTCTGTTGTGTGGCTAATCTTCTGCCAGCCTCGTCATGCCCATATTACACCTCTTCTCAAGTCACTTCATTGGCTTCCTATCCGTTTCCACATCCAGTTCAAACTTCTCCTACTGACCTATAAATGCATTCACTCTGCAGCTCCTCACTACCTTTCCTCTCTTATCTCTCCCTACACACACACACCCCGCCTCCCTTGGGAACTCTGTTCTTCTGGCAAATTGCTTCTATTCCGCTCTTCTGGCAAATTGCCCTTCTCTTTTATTGCTAACTCCAGACTTCATTCCTTTCACCTTGCTGCAACTTACACTTGGAACAAACTACCTGAGTCTGTATGCCAGGCACCTTCTCTGACCCTTTTTAAATCCAGGCTGAAAACTCAGCTCTTCACTGTTGCTTTCGGATCTTGACTCACCTGATCCCCTTGTGTTTCTTTACCATTCCCCTAGATGTATCCCTGTCTACACCTTCTGTGTTTTCTGTCTTGACTAGATTATAAGCTCTAACAAGCAGGGACTGCTCTCCTAAATGTTTATGCAGCGCTGTGTACATCTTGTAGCACTATACAAATGCTCAGTAGTAGTAGTAGTAGTAGGATCTAGTCGGCAACTGATTGGGGAAACTGTGAGATGGGTTTCCCACATCCAGAGCATCAAATTATGGAGGATCCGGTGTACCGGGAGGATTGCAGCCTCCTTTGGGGCTGTAGGATTTTGGAGTATTTCCAGCTGCTCCGCTCTTGGTTCTGGTTC
The DNA here is from genome assembly GCA_033557465.1 of Ichthyophis bannanicus. Lineage (NCBI taxonomy): Eukaryota > Metazoa > Chordata > Amphibia > Gymnophiona > Ichthyophiidae > Ichthyophis > Ichthyophis bannanicus. The sequence continues at coordinate 255,980,709 of CM066044.1, forward strand.
CGATGCTGCTGGAATTGATAGGCCAGCCGCCATGTCTCGGATGAACTCCTGAAATGACATGTCCTCAGGAGGGAATTTACACTGAGTACTGATGGATGGAGGCAAGGGTTCTGAGGCAATGTCCTGGAGTTCAATGGGATCGAAAGAACGGTGGTCGGAGAAATCAAATCTGACCCTGATGAGTATCAGTGATGCCAAAGGCAGCATGAATGGTGTCGATGTTCAATAATGTTATCAGGGTCTACACCTGGTGTAGTCCACAGGTTATCTGCTACTGAAACCGATGCCGGTATCGGTACTGAGGCTTTGGTTCTCGGTGCAGAGTGCATTGGCGCTGAAGGAAGTACCTATGCCGAAGCCTGCATCGGAGTCGATGGAGTCATTGAAGTCGATATTCCCAGTTGTGGTCCCACTGCTTTTGGTGCAAGAGGAACCGAAGCTGCGAGAAGGGCTGCTAAAGTTCTCTCCAAGGACAGCATGCACTGATCCAGGGAGGTTGCCTATATCTTGTCCAATGAAAGAACGGGGCTGGGCGCCACCGTACCAGAGCAAGGCATCCGGGGCTCGCTGGAGACCGAGACCTCAAGTGCCTCCTGATTCTCCATTAAAGCTTTGGAGGACAAGTCCTCCCACTGGGGATGCCTAGACCAATGTCCAGAGTTGGAAGAAGTCCTGGATGAGTCCTGGTGTTTAGAGCAGGATCTCTCCCTTGATTCCCTCAAGACTTGCCCAAGGAATCTTTGGACTCTTTCCTTCAACTTGCCCAAGGAATCTTTCCTTCAACTTGCCCAAGGAATCTTTGGACCTTTCAGATCCTTCAACTTCTCTGAGGATTCTCAGAGCTTTACCTTGTCTTTTGAAGGTTTTGAAGGAGACACGGTTTTTTTTGGCTTTCTTCTCTGAATGTCTCGACTCTTTTGAATAATTGGAACTGTGTGAGCATGAGGATGCCCTGGTGGAAGTGGAGGCCAGTGACATCGAATCTGATGGAAAGAGCTTTCCAAACCTTTTGGCCCGGTTCCCTAGACCCCTCTTCATCATATTTTTTGCAGAGGTAGCATTCTTGGGGTATATGTTCGGGACCAAGGCATTTCAGACACCAATCATGTTTTTCTGTTGCCAAAATGGTGCTGGAGCACTTTTTGAAACCACTGGAATCTTTCTCCATGGTAAAGATGGTGGGCAAGGCCCGGTGGGCACGAGGTCCTGAGGTAAAGAAAAATGTTATTTATTTATTTATTTTAAAAAGAAAGAAAAGGAATTTGAAAAGAGAAAATAAAAAAAAAGGAAACCAATATCAGGCCTGATACCGGTGCGGTTAGGCAGAAGCAGTTTCAAGAAAAGTTTTGAAGTTCTTTTCTCCGGTGAGAGGGTGATGACCCTCTGGCTCTGCGGAAAAAGAAGAACTGAGGAGAGGGAGTTGGGACAGTGGGAAGGCAGTAACACAGGTGCAGTGGAGTACTCCCAAAGGCTTTCCTATTGGTAGCTGGGGAACTTCTCGCGCGGACACCGTCGGTATCCGATGTCACTCGTATGTGAAGACTACATTCCTGCTTGTTCCTGGAGATGATTTCTTTCAAGAGAAAGCAGAACCAAGGATTCCCAAAGTGAGTTGTTTGGCTTTCTCTTGGTTTGCTTGGTTTAACAGTGATGTATGTTCTTAGAAGATATCCTTCAAGAGAAAGCAGAACCAAGGTTTTTCAAGGCGAGTTTCTTGGTTTTCTCTTGGTTTGTTTGTTTTAACAGTCTTGCATTCTCAAGAAAAACTAGTTTCTAAGAGTATTTTGGGATCTTCTTACAAAACATTCTCACACATTCTTAGCACATTTCCTTCAAGCTTGATTTCATGTCCTCCAGTTCTACAGATTCCCCATCTTTAAAAAAGGTTTGTTTATTCATTAATACCCTTTAAATATTAGTGAATAAATGAATAAATTGGCATCATTGAGGGAGAGCAGATAGGTAAGCTCCTCTCCGCTCCCCTCCGACAAGGCCAAAGATCATCTCAGCAGTGGGACTTTAAAATCAAGGGCGTGCACAGGAGCCGGTCTTTGCCTTCAGTCCCCCCTGCACCTGATCGGCATCATCGAGACAGAGCAGGCAGGTAAGCTCCTCCCCGCTCCTCTCCAACAATGCCAATCGAGCCAAAGATCAGCTCAGCAGTGGGATTTTTAAATCATGGACGTACACAGGAGTCGGTCTTTGCCTTCAGCTGCCCCTGCACTCGATCGGCATCATCGAGGGAGAGCGGGCAGGTAAGCTCCTCCCTGCTCCCCTCCGACAAGGCCAAGCAGGCCAAAGATCAGCTTAGCAGTGGGACTTTAAAATTGCAGGTGTGCACAGGCACACCTGCGCCTGGTGGGCCCACGCCTGAAGACCTCACCAGAGGGCCCTTTGGCATGGCCCTTAGGTGCGGCCCAAGACAAAACTGCTTGAACTTTAAAACCCTCACTATCTAGCCTAAAAAACAAACAACTTCACCAACAACAAAACCTGACTGACATAACACCACCACAGAAGATTCAGCTTGCATCTCAACAGCGACCACTATCATTTCTACAATGCTTAACAGGGAGGCTACAAAAAGAAAGGAATCCACACAGTCATCACTCTGCTCCAGTTTCTTCTACCTCCAGCCTTCATAAAACATGCAATGCCAGAAAATAAATAGACATACATTCAGCGAATCAACTACTAGGGCACCGTTCCAACCCCGCAAGAGCTCGAATACATCCCCACTATCAAGCAAGTATGCAGTTTCAAGGTATATACCTAGCTCTACTGGGATTAATCATCACTGCCCTTATAGGCAGCTCCTCCTCCCTCTATCATTATGCCTCTATCCCAATCATCTATTACCCCAGGCACATCATGCAGCCCAAACCATGGTTTTCCTGCCACCCACCAAGACAGTCTAATCACTCCAACTTCATCAGGATCATCCCAAAAAACACCTCCATGAATGATACCACCCAGCCCAAGCTCAGAGGAAGCCTCAGTACAATTAGATGTGCTCTAATCTACACAAGATCCTGTAGAAACAAAGTCCACTTAATAAAAGAGCTCAATGAAGACAGCAACATTGATATCTTATGTCTTACTGAAACCTGGTTCATGGAAACAGATATTGTGCTCCTAAACCAGCTAAATATGAGGTGTGACAAAAAAGAAATGAGATTGTTTCAGCCACGCTCATGACTCAATGCCAATTGGCTAACCGCTTATGTCACTGTGTTGTGCAACATCTCGCCACTATTCTGCTATAATATTTTTCATCTCTCTCACTCTGTTTTTCTTTTTCAGGTTTTTTTGTAGCACACTGCTCCATCACTTTGTCACGCAACTGGAGGTGGCAGAAATATGGAGCAAAGAATCAACTTGAAATTTCTGATTAAGTTGGAGAAGGGCCCAACTGAGTGTCTCCAACTTCTCCAAAATGCTTATGGAGAAGATGCAATGTCAAGGCTGTGAGTCTGCGAGTGGCACAAACGCTTCAAGACTGACCGCAAAGAGGTGGAGGATGACCCCAAGTCAGGACGGCCTTCCACGACAAAGATGGCTGAGAACATTGACAGAGTGAACCAGCTGGTGCGGAGTGATCACAGATTCATGGTGTGGATGATAGCTGAGGAACTCAGCCTGAACAGGAAGTCAGTGCAGACCATCTTGGTGCAGGAGCTGGGGATGCGGAAGATGGTGTCCAAGCTTTTATTGGACAACCAGAAGGAGCACTGGGTCAATGTTTGTCAAGACTTGCTAGAGAAGATCGGAGAAGATCCAGAGTTCGTTGGCCGAGTCATCACAGGAGATGAGACTTGGGTCTTCCAGTACCACCCTGAAAGCAAGAGACAGACCCTGCAGTGGAAGACTCAACTGTCACCCAGACCCAAGAAGGCATGCATGTCAAAATCAAGGATCAAGGTCATGCTGATCGCATTCTTCAACCAGAAGGGAGTGGTCCATTATGAGTTTGTGCCTGAAGGTCAGACAGTCAACTAGCACTTCTACAAGAAGGTCCTCAATCGCCTCCATGACCGGGTTCGGCGCAGCAGGCAGGCTCTGTGGAGAGACAAGTCGTGGCTGCTCCACCACAACAACACACCTGCACACAACATGCTCAGTGTGAGGCAGCTCTTGGCCAACAAACAGATCACAGCTCTCGACCACCCTTCTTATTCCCCAGATCTCGCACCGTGCGACTTCTGGCTCTTCCCCAGGCTGAAGACTGTGCTGAAAGGAACTCATTTCACCTCTGTAGAAGAGATCAAGACTACTGTGACCTCAAGGACGAGGACTTTACCAAGTGCTTCCATACATGGCAGAAGCGATTGCAGAAGTGCATTAACTCTGGGGGGGATTTTTCCATAGACAATGGGAAGAGGTAGAGGGGTCTGCATCTTAACAATCAAGCTACTTCAATTCAACAATGTAGAGCTCACCTCCACAAGCAATCTAGAAATGATCACTGCCTCAAACAAACAATTTACCCTGAGTCTGGTATACAGAGCACCCTCTTTCAGCCCCGATGACCTTTCCACTGTTCTTGACACAGTATGCACCCATACTTGCAAGCAAATCCTGCTGGGAGATTTTAACCTAGCCTCACTACCTAAACAGCAGGCCATAGGATTTCTAGAGGCCATGATGGAGCTTCAATTCTCGCAAATTGTCATCAACTCAACTCACATCAAAGTTGGGATCTCATATTCGCCCCTACCTCTCCAGCAAATGGCCCCAGCCTCATGAAAGCATATCACCTGGTCCGATCATCATCAAATCACCTTTGAACTTACCCAACAAAAAACCCCAGGACAACAAACCGAAAACACCAACTCTTCTCGCAGGTTCCTCCCATTTAACAACCAGGTCTTTAACAACAAACTGACGCCTATGTTACACTCACTCTCCCGAGCTGACCCAGCCACCACTAAAGCACTGTCTACAGCCCATAAATGCACATGCTCAAATACCTCTCCCTGGTACTCCTAAAACCTAAAAGATCAGAAATCCAAATTACGTTGACTGGAACACAAGTGGAGAGCTTCCTACTCAACACTCTTATCAGAGGCACTGAAATCATAACACAAGAATTTATACTCATCTTCCTGGACATATCAGCTGCATTTGACACTGTCTCACATCAACTCCTTCTAAACAGACTCCACAATATAGGGATTCAAGGAACTCTGCTGAAATGGTTCCACTCCTACTTATCAGACCGTATACAGCACATCAAATCTAGTACCCTCAAATCCGCACCCTTCCCTCTCAGCCAAGGAGTACCACAAGACTCTGCACTCTCCTCACTACTGTTCAATATCTATTTCAACCTCTCTGCGAAATCAGCAATAGCCATAGAGTCAACTACTTAATATATGCAGATGATATCATGAATTTTACCCCCTTCTCCACCCAATTCACCAGACTACACCAAAATCTCTAACTGCTTCTCAGCAATTGATCTATGGCTCAAGGAACACAACCTTAAAATAAATCACAATAAAACAGAAGCACTCCCTATTATAAGCAATTCAATCTTCCACCCATGATCACGATAAACAACAGCCCACTCACAGTCAAAACCCAAATCAACTACTTGGGCATCACACTCGACCAAGAACTCAACTTCCAGCCACAAATAAGCCCTATTACCTAGTCTGTCTATCTTAAGCTCCACACACTGAGGAACCTAGACAAACTCCTCTCCCCAATGGACTTCCATGCAGTTTGTCATGCGGTAATCATCCAGTTTTCGATTACTGCTCCATATACCAGGGTCTTCCCAAGAGCACGTTATACCTCCTACAATTAGAGCAAAATACAGTAGCTAGAACTATCGTGGCAAAATCTCAGCAAACTCACATCACCCCACTCCTCATACAGCTTTGCTGGCTGCCCATCACTAGCAAGATTAAATACAAAATCATCCTAAACACCCACAAAATTTTAAACAAACAATCTGCTGTCAGCCTTTCTCCAATACTAGCAAACAAATACCTTCAATAGACCCAGGAGAAGATCTACGATCAACATGATTGAAATACCCACCAACAAACCCTCTTATAGACAAAGAACCAACAGCAGGGACTTCTCACTATACACTCCCACCCATTGGAACTCGCTGCCACCCCAAATAAGATCCTTCCGGTTAACCAACCAATTCCGCAGAAGCTTAAAGGCTCTGCTGTTCCTAGAGTATTAGGGATCAAATATGGAACTATGAACACTTCCCCATGCAAACCCTTAACACACTGTAAACAGTTAAACCTTTAAATCATATAATGATGAATAGCTGATTTTAAATAGTTAAGCCCTAAATCTTTTGATGTTGAATAACTGTTGATCCAACTGTTCTCTGTAATGGGCACTTTATTGTTTTTGTGTAAATCTTACTGCACTGAGTACTCTGGAAACCATCTTGACTGGTAGAAAGATGGTATATAAAAGATGTTAAATAAAATAAATAGACAAATCTGTAATGCAATTTGTAATGTGCATCTTTACTGTTAAAGTAATAATGTTATTGCACTGAGTTCTCTGTAAACCGTCTTGACTGGTAGAAAGACGGTATAAAAAAGATGTTAAAAAAATAATCTCTCCTCTAGACATTTTAGGTCTTCAAGTCTCTTCTCATACGTCTTTTGGAGCAGGCCCCATATCATTTTGGTGGCCTTCCTCTGAACCGTTTCAAGTCTTTTTATATGTTTTGCGAAATATGGTCTCCAAAACGGAACACAATATTCCAAGTGAGGCTTCACCAACATCCTGTACAGGGGCATTAATACTCCCTCCTTCCTGCTGGTTATTCCTCTCTGCATGCGGCCTAACATCCTTCTGGTGTTGGTCACTGCCTTGTCGCACTGCTTTGTTAATCTTTTGTACTCAAACACTAAATTAATTGCTTTGTTATGGACCATCAAACTAAAAGAGAGCATTAGTGGATAGAGACCCATCAATCATGCACTCTAATTTTCAGCATCAGCCCATGCTAAAATTTTTATATTATTACATCATGAAATCATTAATTTGATTTTAGAAAAGCGTACTTATCTGAAGTTATTCTGTGCAGCAGTTCATCTAAATGTCAGGCTCAGGGAAATTTTATGCACTCATATTCCGACACAATATCGTGTTTCAAAAATATCCTCTGTTTCAGGGAAACGCTTCTCTATTATTTAATAAGAGTCCATCATAATCTCAGGGTTGCCATGTAGTTCTTCAATAACATTTTTGTTCACTTCCTGAGTTTGACTTTGGATGAACTACTTGCACAGAATAGCTTCAGGTAAGTGCACTTTCCTAAATCAAATTAATACTTTAATAAAGTAATAATATGGGAATTTTATCATGGATTGATGAAACTTGGAATGCACAATTGATGAGTCTCTAACCACTAGTGCTCTCTTTTGGCTTGATTGTCCATAACAAAGCAATTAATTGAATGTTTAAGTGAGTACTTCTATCAGAAGCAGCAAGTGAGCAGGAAATACATATCAATAGATTTAAGAAGGTGACTTCCTTAGAAGAGTCAAAAACAAACCAAAAGGTTCACTAAACGCCGAAGAAAGCAGAAAGGGCCTCAGAATTTATAACGGGACTACTAAGCATGGGAACGAATTAGTATCAGAGGCAGTGCACTTACAAAACTGCGGACCATTCAATTTCCTGATTAAATCCAGCAGGAGATACTAATTGCAAATGATGTATCCCCTGCTGTTCTCACAAATTAAGCAATTGCTCATGACTGCCACCCTTTCAGTGGTCTGGTACCGCATAAATTACTCGTTAAGCAAAATCCTTATTAGAGTGAGCAGCTTCCACAAAATGAGCAACCAAAGGAACAGTGGCAGTTTGTGTGTTGAGCCGACTACGTGTTCAGTAAGACGTGCTCTAATCTGAAGCTTAGTGCAACCAACATATACTTTAAAGCAAGCGCAAACAATAATATAAATAACTCAGCTAGATGTACAAGTTGAATGATGGTTAAAATCAATATACTTTATTCATTCCAGGATGAGTTTGTGCTTGCTTTCAGGTATATGTTGAGCCTTTTGGGTTGTTCTCAAGTAATTTTTGTAAGGTACTCTTTTTTTAAAATATTTATTTTTGTTAGTTTACATTTTAACATGAAACATGAAATTATAAAATACAATTGTATCACATTAGACCACAATATGGAAGAACGCTACAGAAAAGAAAAAAAAAGGTTCCTTGTAACTTTACACTAAACCCATTGTACTAGATCAAAAAGGAGACCATTACAAAGCAAAATCAACCAAGATTCTTCCTCTGCAAAAAACCATCCAGTTCACTAACTTCAACAAAATATTACCCTGATAAAGAATAAAACATTTACAAGGGAATCGCAGTGTAAAGATAGCACTCAGTGCCAAGACCTTAGGCTGTAGCTCTACAAATGTTTTCCTCCATGCCTGCGTAATCCGAGTGACTTCTGGAAATATTTGTATCAGCTGTCCACGGAACATATCACAGCGTTTAGCAAAAAATAACCATAAGATATGCTCCTTATCTAATTCTGAGACAAAGGACACTAATAGAGTCACCCGAGATGGAATTTCATCAGTAGATGGTTCCAAATAGGCAGACAAATCTAAGCTGTCTGCCGGTAAAACTATATCAAGATCATCAACCTGATCCACACTTCACTTCATGACCTTGTGATGCCCCTTAGAGATACAATAAATTTTAGAAAGGCGGACAGCATCCGCATCCGGGTGCTGAAGAATCTCTTTAAGATATTTTGTAAAAAGTATTGTTGGCGAAAGGAAGTGGGTCCGGGGGAAATTCAGAAAACATACATTTTTTGCTCTAGACATGTTTTCCAGTGCTTCCACCTGGCGAGACATAGACTCAGAATCTGAAACAACAGATGGTACTGAAGCCTGCACTTCAGCAAGCTGAGAATCCTTCTTTAAGATAGAGTCTCCAAACCAGCTAATTTAACTATTACTTCTTTAGAAACGTCATAAACTTTCTGAAGAGACACTCTCAGCAACCAATCTAACCGAGCAATAGCTTCCCAGCTGTCACGTAAAGAAATATCAGAGGGAGGAACTGGATGCTCAGATGAAAAGTACATTCCACCGGCATAGGTAATGGACCAGTTCGAGATAATATAGATACATCACAGTTAGATACAGTGGGGTGCAGGAGAGGAGAAGATGGAGAAAGGCGCCACTCCTTCCCAATAGTCTTCGCCAAAACCATCACAGATTGATCGGGCGGGGTTAAAACACCCCCAGTAACCAAGGAAGAGTCAAGGGAAGGAGTACTCATGGTTGAAGACAAGTCCAACATAGCAGTTGGTTAAAGGCTCATGAGTTGACGACATAACTTTCTCATGAGAGTCTATAGGGCCTATTACCTTTACAGATTTTGCACTCACAGAATGTGACACCATCTTCTTCCATTTCCCCATTTACACAACGAATAAACTCCTCCCGTGCTCCAAATGGATTCCAAAGGGGCAGGCGCTGCCCCTTTGGACGTGCCCCTTCGAAGCATGTGCCCATGGCCACGTGCTCGCATGCCATGGCAGGGCTGGTGTTTTATAGCCCTGGTAAACTCCCTCCAGCTGACGTGGAAGCATACAGGTGCAAGGAACCAATCCGCTAAAGCAAAAGAAATATCCAGGTAACAGGTACTGGCGTCCAACACACTACCACTGTGGGGCTGGTATTTTATAGCCCTGGTAAGCTCCGTCCAGCTGACGTGGAAGTATGGAGGTGCAAGGAACTAATCCATTGAAGCAAAAGAAATTTCTAGGTAACAGGCACTGGCGTCCAACCGTAAGGTACTCTTATAAGATCATATAATGTTTCCTCAGAAGAGTGGCATCGCCACAGTTGTGTTCTTGAATAATCACTTGCAATATGGTATTTTACTTATTTATGTATTTATTTGGCTTTATATACCGGCTTTCACAGGGTCAAAGCGTTTTACATAAAACAAAGATATTTACAGTTACAGTGGAACGATTAACTATTTACAGCATGCATTTGTTAAACATATATTTGAACAACTATGTGCAATGTATAGGATTTGAGGGGGGTTGGGTAGAATGTTGAATAGATTGAAGGGGAAGGAGATGGTTCGCAGGGAGACCAGCAAGGAGTAGGTTGCAGTAGTCAAGGCCTCTACTCTGTCTCTTATTGCTATGCCTCTACTGGCATAGCAATAAGAAAGTAGTTTTCCAACCTTCTCTGGTATCTGAATTATTTATTTTGTTCTTTTGGGAATTTTGTGGATGGGGAATTTCAAGCATCAATGTGGCAGATGAGGAGATCTCAGGGATGGGGAGAGGAAAGGGAGGGAAGGTCACATACTGGGGGCAGACAAGAAGGAAAGATAGGGTATGGAAGAAGGAAGGAAGGTCAGTATGGGAAAGAGAAGGTAGAGGATAAGGATCTAAGATCTCGGGGAGAATCCAGATAGAGAAGTGGCTCGCCACTAACTCCAGTCCTGCTTCCCTTCACATCCTCACCCGCTGTGTTCATCTCCTCCCCCTTCTTACCTCTTTCTCTAGCCATCTTAGTGCCTTCTCTCTCTTTCCAAATGCCAGTGCACATCCATCCTTCCCTGCCCCATATTCACACATCCCCTTTTCTATCTCCCAACCCTTCCTTTCCCCCTCTTTTTTTACATTTTCCCAGTCTTCCTTTCTATCCCAGCCATCTCTAGCCTCTAGTTCCTCTTTCACAAACCGCTCCTCATTCTCTCTTTAGTCCTTTTATGCCCCTTCTCCTCTTCCGCTGATCCAAACCAGCAGGAAAGAAGAAAGAAGCAGCAGCAGCATATTAGTTCACATCCTCTGTCACCTTGAAACAAAATGAAACAAAACTTCTGACCAATAGACAGGGCTGTCAACTTATAACACTTGAAAAATGCCACCAACCAGCCCTATTCCTGGCCGTATATTTCCCTTTACTCCAGTCCCTGGAATTTCCATCCCCTCCCCAAACCCTACTTTTTTAAAAATATACTAAGGGTCCAATTCTCAACAAGGCGCCGAGGCCTACCATATCTGCAGTAAGTTACCTGTTCAGGAAAAGTGCTTGAATCGTGAGTCATGTGCCTCCAAAATGGGCAAGCAATGAAAATGCAGCACAAACCAAGCACAGCAGCAGGTGCCCACCACGGCATATAAGGGTAAGCGCAGTGCCCGTAACCCGGGCTCTGCGCCTTAAGGTTGCCCCATGATACCCATGTACCGTATGTGTCCAAATCAATGGCCAGAGAAGCGGGACAACATATGCATGAACCCGTGTATTGCCCACCCAGCATACCCATGCATAGATGACACTGTCACACAGGCCCCGAAGGCTGCCTGTGAAAGAGCCCCCTGAGGCTGGGCAGATAGACACCCGTGGCATAGCAGTGAGGAGAACCATGAATTTCAGCCCTGATGAGAGTGAGACCCTTGCCCGATCCATGCTGCAGCATGAGGGAGTTCTCTACTCCAGGGGTACTGTCAGCCAAACCTGCTGCTGTCTACAGCTATATGGAGGGGCATCCAACTCCGGCTGTGCAGGTAACATAGTAACATAGTAAATGACAGCAGATAAAGACCAGTATGGTCCATCTAGTCTGCCCAGCAATATGGCAGGATTAGGTGCACCCCTTCCCATGTCTTTTAGAGAGCAGGTGCACCCCTACCCATGTCTTTGCTTAGTGGTGCACCCACCAGGAGCAGGTGCACCCCTCCCCATGTCCTCATCCCTCCCCATATCTTTGTTTCTTTGTTTGTTTAGGGGTGAACCCACCGCTCCTCCCCCCATCGCTTCATGTAGGACACCCCTATTTGTTGAGAAATTAGATGTTTCAGTTTATTTTGATTTATTCTTGTTGCTGTAAAGTGATCCTCTGTGTCTGTCCCAGGCCACTTTGAATTCCGTCACTGTGTTTGCCCCCACCACCTCCATCGGGAGGGCATTCCAAGCATCCACCACCCTTTCAGTAAAAAAGTATTTCCTGACATTGCCTTTCAATTTACCACCTTGCAGCTTCATGTCATGCCCTCTAGTTTTACAGCTTCCCCGGCTCTGGAAGAGATTTGTTTGTTCATTATTTCTCTTTAAGTATTTAAAGGTCTGAATCATATTTATTTATTTATTTACATTCTCTTATGTACCGCGCTATTCCACATCAGTGCGGAATCATATCTCCCCTATCCCTCCTCTCCTCCAAAGTGTACATATCTCCCCTATCCCTCCTCTCCTCCAAAGTGTACATATTTAGGTCTTCATGTCTCTCCTCATAAAGCTTCTGATGCAGGCTCCAAATCATTTGGTCACCTTCCTCTAACAGCTTCCATTCTTTTTACATCCTTTGCAAGATACGGTCTCCAAAACTGAACACAGTATTCCAAGTGAGGCCTCACCAGAGACTTATACAGTGGCACTAGTACCCCTTCCCTTCTGCTGGTAATTCCTCTTCAAATGCAGCCCAACATCCTCCTGGCTTTTGTCACCGCCTTGTCGCACTGTTTTGCCACCTTGAGATCTACAGAAATAATCACACCGAGGTCTTTCTCCTGCTCCATGCACACCAACGTCTAGCCCCCTATCGCGTACATTTCCCTTGGATTTCTGCTACCTAAGTGCATGACACTGTACTTCTTTGCATTAAATCTTAATTGCTAAGCATCAGACCATTCCTCCAGCTTTTGCAGATCCTCATGTTAAGCAGGTAAGGAGGCCTCAACAGGCAGGGGGGGGGGGCTGAGCACCATCCTAGACCACACACAGTCTGAAAGGCACAGCTGTGTGTCTGCACAGGCAAACAGGGCTGTGTTACCAAGCCACATGCTGATGGAAACCCCAGTGTATGCCAAACAGGTGTCGGTGGGGGGATGGGCTATGAAGTGGTACAGGCGCCAGCCCTGATTGCCTGCAGCAGGAGGCATACCCATACATAACAGGTAGAGAGGCCACTGCACCCCCTGGATGCGGTTGGCAGCAACACCACAGGACATGCACAGCAATGGCATTGCCCAGTGCAGGGGGAGCTGTGGTCAGGATGGCCACCGCAGGGGACCCTGCCAGCCAATATGTATGCCCTGGACACCTGCCCCACCCCACAGCCCCTGTGACCCTGGCACAGGGGTCAATGGGGCCAGTGGCAGAATCTGTCGCCCATCTGTCCCTGCAAGAAGATCTGACACCACTGCCCACCACCCCCTGTCCAGCTGTGGCAGCATGTCAATGATGTGATGCCACAGAACATGACAGATGTGCAATGGTGAGCATGCACAAACCACGACACCCTGTCCTGAATGGCACACAACAAACCATGCAGTGATATGGCCCCTGAGGCAGTGGATGCCCCCTGGCATGACATGTGCCCACAGCCAAGGCCATGCATGGCCCACAACCAAGTACCATGGTGCCAAGGAATGCCTGCGTGCAACAGATAGGAGCAAGGGAAGTGGGGAGAACTGCAGAGGTGGCTGAAGGGCCAGGTGGTGACACAGGTGAATCAGTAGCTCAGATGGCACTGTTCCTGGTGGCATAGGTCATGTGTCAAGGGGCTAGAGGAGCAGTGGGCAGGAATACAGTGGCAGATGCCAGAGGTGTGCTATCACATGTACCCCATACCTGCTATCCATGGGTATGCCCCTGACCCCAAGATGGGCAGGCCACCAGTCTGAGGAAGGATACAGGTATGCACAACAGGCAATATGGAAGCATCCAGCTGAGCCCATGTGTGTCCTCCCCCACTCTCCCACTGTAAATATGGTGAGCAATATGTCCTTGAGGCCCTGAAGTGCCACTCCCACACATTGTGTCTGAAGCGACCGAACCAGCTGCAGTGCATCAGGGAGCAGCTGGCGGCCGAGGAAGGTCAGTGGGGTACATAATGGAGCCTAGCAGATGCAAGGGGTGACAGCCATGGCTGCCACATAGGTGCAGATAGACCACCCGGTAGTGGACTCTCTCTGTATGCAATGATGGGAAGGTGCTATGGGCAGCCATGCTATCCCACAGAGCCACTATCCCATGTGTGCACCAGCCAGCACCTAATACATGCAGGTGTGCACACACATGGCCAAGGCATGGTACGGATGGATGATTCAGGGGCATACCCCCCCAGCGGTAGCCCCAGGTGCACACTGCCCCCTGTGCATGCCCATTGCCTGGAGTGGGGAGTGGCAGGCCACAGCTGGGCATGTGTGGGGAAGAACAGAGCTGGCTGGAGGTGGGCAAAAGGGAGGGCATGCAGTGTGCACTGTGGGGGAGGCATGCCCCTGTGGGCTGAAGGTGGGTTCTGCGAAGCATATGTGGGCTCCCCGGAGGTGCGCCAGTCTCACCCTAGGGCCATGCCTGTGTGGACCAATAATTGCCCTCCTCCTCCCACAGCTTGCTCCAGGGAGGCCTTGGACACTGCTGGCACACAATGCCTATGACCCAGGAACAGCGGTGCAGTGCCACAAGAGCCGAACAGGGGAGCAGAGAGTAGCAGTACCTCCAGCAGTGGGGGGTCCAGAAAACTGCATCAGAGGATACCACAACAGAGGTAGAGGGCAGCAAGGGGGCCACGGCACAGCAGTGGGATGGGAAGTCATAGGAGGAGGGATCGGAGGGCCATGGGCAGGGCGGGCAGGCAGAGGAGTCAGAAGAGGAGGGATCGGAGGATCAGGGGCAGGGCGGGGAGTCAGAGGAGTCAGAGGAAGAGGGATCATAGGGCCAGGGGTAGGCAGGGAGGCAGAGGTGTCACAGGAGGAGGGATGGGAGGGCCAGGGGCAGGGTGGGAAGTCAGAGGAGGAGGAGGGATTGAAGGGCTATGGGCAGGGCGGGGAGTCAGAGGAGAAGGGAGAGGGATCAGAAGGGGTAACAGGGGGGATGCAGGAACCACCCACCAAGTGCCCCAGGTATGTCAGTGTGGTGCAGGGCACCACCAGCAGGCTCTTTGCAGAGGGCCCAGAGGTGGAGCTGCACCCCCTGGCTGTGCCCTGCAGCTCACAGCCATGCCCATCCACATCCCTACCAGGGGGCCATGTGCCCATCGCATGGCTCAGCACGGGACAGGTTCAATGGCCAGAGGAGCCATGGCCCACCCTGTGCAGCTGGGATCCACACAGCCATCCCAACACCCATGGGCATGCCATGGCCATGCCACACCAAGCCCCTCTGCGCCACCACCTCCCTGTCCATCCAGTGACTGAGCTTTCACTACCCTGGTGGCTGAGGTGCTGCTCCTTAGGGAGGGGGTGAGCACTGCAGAATGGACCATTGCAGAGCACATGGATATCCTCACCAATGCACTAAGAGGGCACAAGCAGGGCCTCCCGGCACCATAGGCTATCCCCATGCCAGTGTATGTCCTACAATGGGATGTAATGGGGTGGTCTGTGGAATGTACTGCTGTTGTTTGTATGCCACTATTGGCACCATTGTAACAGTTGTGACATGTTTGCTAATAAGCAGTCTCCATTTTGCAAACATGCTGTGCTGTCCATTTTGTGAGGGCAGGGTATCGTGTCTGCATGGGTGGTGCAGGAGACCGGAGGAGGGGGTCTGGAGTTTATGGACATGGAGTGTGTGTCCTCTGGACATGTCTGTGTGCATGGGTATGGCACTGAGGCACTATATGTGCAAAAGGGCATGGGTACAGCCCAGCACGGGTAGTGCCTTTCTGCCATACCCAGGCAGAACGGGCTGTGTATGTGTAAAAGGCCCTACATGGGTAACTGAACACTGCTATAATGTGTGGCCACACAATGGCTGACAAGGCATCGAGAGCAGCAAAGCACACATGAAAGGTGAACTTCATGCCCTCTGAGAGAGCTATGGCCCTGGGGCTCATCCTGCATCATCATGCTGCCCTCTTCATGGCAGAGGATGCCAGCACCCAACTGACAGCATGGCGAGACATCGTCAAGAGGGTCAGTGCAGTCCGCCACCACAACAGGGACATGGAGGACATAAAGAAGTGGTGAATGGCATGGCAGGCAGTGAAGGAGAAGAGGGCTAGCAACAGCAGGCAGCTGCCTGTGCAGCAGTATAGACTCACATCCCTGGAGGAGCAGGTACAGCAGTTTGTGAAGGAAGCTACCATCTCAGGGGTTGCGGGTTTTGACAGCTCCACCACAGGCACACAGGAGGGTGAGTAGGGGTGCCCCATGGCCTGGATGGGATTGTGATGGCCATGTATGTGTCCCCACCATGCTTCCATCTACTCAGAGCATGTCTGTCTGTCTGTCAGACTTTGAGTGCTGTGTGGGGTGGGTTCGGTGCGGACCATACACCACCTACTGGTTCTATACTGGTCCTGGTGCTACCCCATAGACCGACCTGGCAACCCATGTCACTAACCTCTGCCACCTTTGCTCTCCCACAGACCTGCCAGGGATCCTGCCCTCCCAGCCTAGGACAGATGCATCATAGGAACCTCATCATCCAGTACACCACCCAGGGCAGGGAAGCAGCCCAGTGCACCACCCAGGGCAGAGGAGCATCCCAGTGCACCAGCCAGTGCAGAGGAGCAGTCCAGTGCACCAGTCAAGGCAGAGGAGCAGTTGGGTTCACCACTCAGGGCAGTGGAGCAGGCCAGTGTGTCTGCCAGTGTTGGGGAGCTGGAGACAGATGACACCCCACTTGCTGAGCTACAATTTGCCATCCTGGATGAACTTGTGGGTGCAGAAAGCAGTGATCTGCACCAGGAACTACTGCAGGAGGAAGCATGCCTACTGGCTGGCATAGAGGGCATATTGTCTGAGGGTTAAGTGGCTTGCCCAAGACCACAAGGGAGGAGTGGTCTAGTGGTTAGGACAAGGTACTTCAGGCCGGAGGGCCGAGAGTTCAAGTCCCACCTGGGGACAGCAATCTCAGGCCGCCGGGACTCGGATTTCTAGTCCTATAGGCACTCCTTGCGGTCTTGGGCAAGCCACTTAACCCTCCATTGCCCATGTTCCCTGTAAGTATTGGCGTATGTCTCTCATATCCCCTCGTGTTAAATGTATCCCCCAATTGACTGCTTTGACCTGGTGAAAAGCGGGATATAAATACAGCTAAATAAATAAAGAGTGCCTATAGGACTAGAAATCCCAGTCCCTCCGGCCTGAGATTGCTGTCCCCAGGTGGGACTTGAACCCCCGGCCCTCCGGCCTGAGGTACCTTGTCCTAACCACTAGACCACTCCCTCCCTCCTCCTCCCAATAGCACCTCAGATGAACTCTCTATAATTCTAGAATCACTGTGTGCTGCCAAATCACGCCATAAGCCTCTGTTTGTCTTCAGGGATTTCAACCTTGACTCGTTATCAGGGCCAGCCCATCCATTGAGCAAGAATGTTGTTTGTACAGGACCCTGCATTTCAGGGGGCCTTGCACAAACAACATCCTGAACACCTTCGGCAGGCAGGGAGGAGAGAGGCCCCGGCTCACCTCTACAGCTGCCGAAGTGAAGCGCGTCTATTTCCTTCACTTCGGCAGCTGTACTGACGTTTAGAACGATGCTGCGCTAAGCGCGGGAAACAGGAAATTCCCTTTGACCTCAGCGTGGCAGCATTCTAAACGTCAGTACAGCTGCCGAAGTGAAGGAAATAGACGTGCTTCACTTCGGCAGTTGTAGAGGTGAGCCGGGGCCTCTCCGGCTCCCTCTAAAGCATCTTAAACAACTGCAGGGCTCTTTGGGAGGGGAGGGGGAAGGGGGGACTTGGACTGGAAATGGGCTGTGGGGGGGGGGAGCTAGGACTGGAAATAGCTGATGGGGTGGCTTGGACTGGAAATGGGCTGAGTGGGGGAAGCTTGGACTGGAAATAACTGATGGGGAGGGGTCCTTGGTCTGGAAATGGGCTGAGTGGGGGGAGCTAGGACTGGAAATAGCTGATGGGGAGGGAGCTTGGACTGGAAATTGGGGGGAGCTAGGACTGGAAATGGGCTGATGATGGGGCTAGGAAAGGACTGGAAATGGGCTGATGGAGGGCTAGGATTAGAAATGGGTTGATGGAGGGGCTAGGATAGGACTGATGGGGGGCTAGGATTGGAAATGGGCTGATGGAGGGCTAGGATAGGACTGGAAATGGATGGGGGCACTAGGACTGGAGGGCTCATGGGGGGGCTTAGATTGGAAATGGGCTGAGTGTGGGGGGAGCTAGGACTGGAAGAGGGCTGATGGAGGGGCTAGGATAGGAAAGGAAATGGGCTGATGGAGGGGCTAGGATAGGATGGAAATGGGCTGATGGGAGGCTAGGATTGGAAATGGGCTGATGGGGGGGGCTTGTAATGGAAATGCACTGATGGAGGGGCTAGTATAGGACAGAAAATGGGCTGATGGGGGAGCGAGGGCTGGAAATGGGCTGATGGGGAGCTAGGACTGGAAATAGATTGATGCGGGGACTAGAAGGGAGGGGATGCTGGGTGGGGCTGGAACTAGAAGGGAGCTGATGTTGGGGAGGACTAGAATGGAATGGGGCTGGGAGAGTGAAATGGAGAGGGGAAAAAATATTTTGTGTGGAAGAAAAATCTATGATTAGCCGGGTATTGGGAGAGTAAGTGGGGATTGAGGATGGAGGAGTAAAATTTGAGTGGTCGAAAAAGGAATAAAGAAAGAGAAAGAGGAAAGAGCAAAAGGGGAAAGATAATTATGCAGATGTAGATGAGAGAATGGGAAAAAAAACTAGAAGAAAGGACAAATGGATAGAAGACAATGGAGAGTTAGCAGAAGACAAGAAGAAACCAGAAGAAAGTGACTGAAGCAATTGCAACTGAAAAATAAAATGGACAGACAACAAAAGGTAGAAAAATACTTTTTTATTTTGAATTTATTAACTGGAATATGTCAGCCCTGGGAAATGTGCGTCTTTAACGTCTGCATTTTGTTTAGTACAAGAGGAAATTAATTTATAGTTTATTTCTGCAGTGTTGTTGTACATTCCAAGTTTGGCTTTTGGGGTTCTCAGTTTAATTAGTGTCTTCCTATTTCTAAATTGTGATCCCTTGTTCTTTGTTTGGTGATGGTCTATGTTCCGATGGTGTAACCGAGCTGAAGTATTCTATTTATGTAGTTTCTGTTTGACAGTGCCATTTGTTCTCTTTCCCCAGTAGGAGATGTATTGGTATTCTCTGAGATATATTGGTTTAATATTTGCAGTGTTGCCTTTTGATAGATAGGATTTGGTGCTTTTTGAGTCCTGGGTTTGCTATGGGTTCTAAATGGGCAGTGTTTGTAGTACTTCCTAATGTGCTTGGCGGTTGGCACTGGAATATCGTAATGTAGAAATCTGATAGTCTTTCTTTATCCATACACTCATTAAGAGGCATGTTTTCTAAAAGTTAGTGCATGTTTGTTATGGTCATTTTGTTGTATGTAAACCGCGCTGACAATAGTGCGATATATAAGAAATTGTAATAAATAAATAAATAAATAAATGTTAACATTATGCAAATATTTATGCAAATGACGCCCCTTGGGCTCCACCCCAGATAAGATTTTCACCCCAAAGGCAATAATGGAAGACAACAAAGTAACATCTCTCTCAATTACCCCAGTACCATGGTCTGATCACTACTGCATAAGAATAAGCCTGCTCTACATTTGTTTGATTACGCACCACTACATTCAGGATGAAGATTTAAAAGCTTTGACAAGGACCAGTTCTTGCAACAAATTGGGTCAACTCTAAATCTGGACTATACAAACCTTGATGAAGCTATAGAACATTGGAAAAGCACGATCAATGCAGCTGCTCGAGCACCTGAATAAAGAAGCATCAGGTGCATCATTATGACTAGAAGATCGGTACCATGGTACTCGGAAGAAATCAGAGTAATAAAGAGGCATCTTCGCAAAATAGAGAGGAACTGGAGAAGAAATAAAACCCAAACTACACAACAACTATAAAGGATTTGCAACAGGATTACAACCTAATTAACCTCTGCAAATGCAAATACCACACAAACTCAATCCTACGATCAGTCAACAGACCCAAAGAATTATTTGAAATAGTATGGTCCCTCACGAAACAGCCCACTCTCCATAGAACTGAAACTATCAGCCCTCAAGCCTTTGAAAACTTCCTGATCACTAGACACATTTCACTCCAAAATCACTCCATTCCTGCCTTTGCTCCATTCACTGAAAGCACACCTCCATTGCACACTTGGAGGGGGGGGGGGGGGAATTCAGCATACCTACCATTGAACAGCTCACACACCTATAGCTAACCTAAATATTTGCACCTCACCAACTGACCCATGTCCAGTTCCATGGATAAAATCCACAAGATATGTGCTCTCTATTCACATCCACAAGTTAGTCTGTTCTTCTCTAATTCAGGGTTAGATGCCTCAATCTCTTAAATGTGCAACCATCTGCCCAATACCCAAAATCACACTCCCTTTAAAGATGATCCTTCAGCATACCATCCAATCTCAAGCCTCCCGTCCCCTACAAAGATATTTGAGAAAACAGTCTACTATCAGATTCAGAACCACATTGATTCTCATGCCCTTCTGGACCCCCACCAATATGGGTTTCGTTGCAACCACAGTGTGGAGCCATTGCTAACAGAACTTCTTGATAACCTAATAAGAGAGATTGATGTCATGAAAATAGGATTTATACTCATTTTTATTGATGTATCTGCAGCCTTTGACACTGTTTCCCACAACATTCTTATGCGGAGGCTCAGGAACATTGGTCTAAAAAATATGACTCTCAAATAGTTTAACTCATACCTTACTAACATGCAACAACAGGTCAGAGCTGGCCCAGTCACCTCATCCATCTTCCTCTCCACACAAGGAGTACTAAAAGGTTCATCTCTATCTGCCCTGCTCTTCAACCTCTACATACGTCCCATCTGCAATATCATCAAGAAATACAATATCCTATATGCTATATATGCTGATGACATCATGATTTACACTCCGATCAACTTGAATAAGCCAGACTATACAACAATAGTTACTTGCTTCCAAGATATGACTACCTGGTTCTCTCATAACAACCTAATCATAAGCCCTCATTATTACACACAACACCTCCTTTACCCCCCCCCCCCCAATCAATAAATCTACCAAATTATGGCTATACCCATTAGGAAAGAAATAAAATATCTTGGTGTCACTTTAGACTGAAACCTTAGCTTCCAATCGCACATCAGCAAGACCACCAGAAAAGCGTTTTATAAATTAGTCATAATACAAAGACTCAAACCCCTCCTCAGCTATGATCACTTCCGGACTGTCTGCCAAGCTGTCATAATACGCTTATTGGACTACTGTAACTCCATATATCTCGGCCTTCCCAAGCAAACTATTGGACCTCTGCAGATGGTTCAAAACACTGCAGCTTGCATCATTACAGGCTCCATCAGGTACGACCACATCACCCCTCTTCTGATCCAACTCCACTGGCTTCCAATCATATCTCGTATCCGCTTTAAAACCATAATAAATGTATTTAAAATCAAACATAACTATCTGCTGACAGTCTCAAGATCTTCATCATTCCTGATTCCAACACCAGACCTATGAGACACAGTACAATCAATATTCTAAAAACACTCTCATCATACTCCAAAACCATTCATTCTACATCAGCAAGGGCTCTTTCCCTTGTACACGTACCCTATAGAACAGCCTCCCAGATGCCCTGAAGGACAACAACAACTTTCAGAAGCAGCTAAAGACATTACTCTACATAGAGTCTGTCTCCTAGGACATCCACTGCAAATAACGATCTTTTCATCTGCTGTACATTCTGTATATAACTAATAAAGTAAAGTAGCTTTAGTGAACAAATCTTGCATGCCTCCTCCCCTTTTTTGTTTGCTATGTAATTCCTCTGTTGTTGCTATGTAAACCACTTTGATTGAAGGAGAAGGCAGTATAGAAAACCTGTTAAATAAATAAATAAATACATATCTGGGGAACTTGCTGATGAGAAGCAGTCAAGTCGACTTCAAGGGGGCTAACCCTGATGAAGGGGAAGGTTATCCATACTGGCATTCCCCAATACTCGTACCTTGCAGATCTCATTTACTTGCATGCTTCCCCATGTCTGCTCCAGACCATCCATACAAACCTTCCTTCCCTTCCCTCCCCTACACATGCCCGCCACTCCACATTCTTCTTTCTGGGACTCACAGTCTGGAATTCGCTGCCAACCATACTTCACACTGAATTGTCCTTCCAAAAATTCAAGACCATGCCCAAAACCCATCTATTCCACCTCAGCTTTGACTTTTCCCCTGATTGCTCATTCCTTTCTCTGCCTGGCCTGTCTCTTCACTCTGTGGCCACACTGTGCCTACTTCTAAGTTTTAGCCTTCTATATGTTCTCTCCCTTTTCTTTCCTATACATTGATGGCATTCCATTCTATTTTCTGTTTGCAACCTAACTTAAATTTGTAAACTGCTCTGTCGCTAATGCTTGGGCAGTCTATCAAGCGACAAGATAAAGATAAAGGGGCCACCTATGCAGCAGCCAAAACTGCCATCGTGAAGTGAGCCAGTGTACACCAGAGGCCTACTGGCAATGATTCAGAGAGGGGGTTCTGTGACTGAAAGAAAACCCCCGGCATTTCTTTTATCGATTGAAAGAAACCGTCTGGAAATGGCTGCAACCTGAGGCAAAGACTGGAGTGGAGGTTGCCAACATTGTTCTGTGGAGCGGTTCATAGAGGGCATGACCTCTCCTATGAGACAATGGGTGTACCAGTTCTCAAAATTAACATTTGGAAAGCACTTTGGAAATAGCAGAAGGGATTTTTTTTGAAGCTCAGCCTAAAGCAGAGACCCCCAAGGTGGAAGAAACAAAGTCATTCATAGCCCAATGGGGCTGGCAAGGAAAACATGAGCCATTGAGGGTTCCCATGCCAAGGTATTTGCATTCTCGCCACCCTCAAGGATCAGATGGCAGCTATTTGACCTGCTTCAAGTGTGAGGGCAGGGGCCACTATGACCAAGAGTGCCCCTTAGGGTTTGGAGAACACTGGTCAACATTGAAATCGTTACTGACTTTAAAAGGCCCTAATCTGTAGTATCTTGGTGAGCTGAACACGAATATAACATTAAAAAAATTTTATTGGCTCTCGTTTTGAAGATATTGCATGTAGTTCATTTTTGACGTTTCACCATGTAAATTTATCCAGTAGGACATCAACAACATCCCAAATAAGCCTTGAATGATATAATATTGCATCACATTGCATAATACCAGCATGCACACATCATCCAGAGTTGATTGCATCATTTTCTGATGCAATGCAATACTACTGCCAGACGGCTCCTGAAGCCATCTGACGTTAGCAGTGTACTATACGCAGTCGGAAAGGAAAGTAATCTGTTATTCTGTTCCGATATTGAAAGTCTCTTGAATGCCTTAAAAATCACTCATGACCCACAAGACTGGAGACTCTTTATAGACTCTTCGAAACTGAGTCTGAAGGCTGTGCTTTTGAACAATGGAAACCATCTTCCATCTATTCCAGTAGCGCATGCCGTCCACATGAAAGAGACATACGATAACGTAACGCATCTACTGACGTCCATTAACTATAACAAGTACAGCTGGCACCTCTGTGGTGACTTAAAGGTAGTTGCCCTTTTAATGGGACTGCAGCAGGGATATATAAAATACATGTGTTTCTTATGTGAGTGGGATAGCCGAGCAAGGGATTGGCATTACTTGCGGAAGGAACGGAATCGCAGACAAAATGTAACAGTTGGAGAGAAGAATATCCAGCACCCAGCTCTGGTTGAGGCTCACAAAATCTTACTACCACCCCTTCACATCAAACTAGGTTTGATGAAAAACTTTGTGAAAGCCATGGACCGCAGTTTGCCAGCTTTCCGATACCTGCATGAAAAATTCCCTCGACTCAGCAAAGCAAAGATTAAAGAGGGAGTTTTGTTGGGTCCTCAGATTCGAGAGCTCTTCAAAGATGACCGGTTCAACAACTTGCTGCAGGGTGATGCGAAACAAGCATGGAATGCTTTTTGCCTAGTGTCGTCAAACTTTCTCGGGAATGTTAGGGCAGAAAACTACAAGGAACTAGTAGAAGACATGTTGATGCAGTATCAGAAACTTAGCTGCAATATGTCTCTAAAGATCCATTTCCTTGATTCCCATCTCGATTTCTTTCCTGACAACTGTGGTATGGTTAGTGATGAACAGGGCAGATGTTTTCACCAGGATATCGCAACGATGGAGCAAAGATACCAGGGAAAATGGTCCACTACAATGCTGGCTGACTACTGCTGGACACTCCCCAGAGAAGCTCCCGAACAGCTGTACAAGAGACAGGCAAAAAAATCTAAGAAGTAGTCTATGACTTGGTTTTTCACAGGTATTAACCGAAGGCCTATTATATTTACTATTGACATGCATTTTAGGATATAAACATTAATTCTTGTAGATTACAAAAAAACTAGAGCCAACTTTGCAATTTCACCGTCATATTCGTGTTCAGCATATAAAAATTGATAAGAAATGACTATTTTTATTTCAGTAACATGACTTTTGTAAAACTTTGTTGACCAGTGGAACCAATGGATACAAATCTTATGACCCCCCATCTGTGCAGTGTTGTGGAAATGTCCCCAGTGGAGGGAGAAATGTTTGTGATATCCATAGGGCTTGAGGGTACTCAGCTGCAAGCCCTGGTGGACTAGGAATTGTGAGGACTCTCATTAGGTGGGATGTCAGGACAAGATATCAAATCAATTATGAAAAGCTTGTGACTTTGGCTTGCATCCATAAGAACATAAGAACATAAGATATGCCATACTGGGTCAGACCAAGGTCCATCAAGCCCAGTATTCTGTTTCCAACAGTGGCCAATCTAGGTCATATGTGCCTAGCAGTTTCCCCAAGGGACACAGGTTCCACAATGCTTGTATTGGTTCAAGCATTGATATTCTGGGTCCCTTCTTAATAATGGCTTATGGACCTTCCCTCCAGGAACTTGTCCAAACCTTTTTTAAACCCAGCTACACTAACAGCCTTTACTACATCCTCCGGTAACAAATTCCAGAGTTTGATTACACGTTGAGTGAAAAAACATTTTCTCTTATTAGTCTCAAATAGTTTACCCTGTAGCTTCATTGCATGTCCCCTAGTCTTTCTATATTCTGATAAGGTAAACAATCGATCTACGTTTACCCGTTCCACTCTGCTCATTAATTTATAGACTTCTATCATATCTCCCCTCAGCCGTCTCTTTTCCAGGTTAAAGAGCCCTAACCTTTTTAGCCTTTCTTCATAGGAGTATCCTTCCATCCCCTTTACCATTTTGGTGGCTCTTCTCTGAACCTTTTCTAATAACTCTATATCCTTTTTAAGATACGGCGACCAGAATTGCACACAATATTCAAGGTGCGGTCTCACCATGGAACGATATAGAGGCATTATAATATCCTTTGTTTTATTTTCCATTCCTTTCCTTATCATACCTAGCATTCTATTTGCTCTCTTGGCCGCCTCTGCACACTGGGCCGAGGGTTTTAACATGGTATCCACAATGACGCCTAAATCTTTTTCCTGGGTGGTGGTTCCTAATGTGGAACCTTGCATTGTGTAACCATAGTTTGGGTTGTTCTTCCCTAGGTGCATAACCTTGCACTTGTCCACATTAAACTTCATCTGCCATTTTGATGCCCAGTCTTCCAATTTATCAAGATCCTCTTGCAATTTTCCACAATCCTCTTGGGTTTTAACAACTTTAAATAGTTTTGTGTCATCTGCAAATTTGATAACCTCACTCATTATTCCACTTTCCAGGTCATTTATGAATATGTCAAAAAGCAGCGGACCCAGCACAGATCCCTGGGGTACACCACTATTCACCTTTCTCCATTGGGAAAATTGGCCATTTAGCCCTACCCTCTGCTTTCTATCTTTTAACCAGTTCCTGATCCACAATAGTACACTGCCTCCTATCCCATGACTCTTTAGTGTTGCCAAAAGTCTCTCATGAGGGACCTTGTCAAAGGCTTTCTGAAAGTCCAGATACACAATATCAACCGACTCACCTTTGTCCACCTGATTATTCACTCCTTCAAAAAAACATAACAGATTAGTAAGACAAGATCTTCCTTGTCTAAAGCCATGTTGGCTGTCTCTCATTAGTTCATGACTATCTACATGCTGAGTAATTTTATTCTTTATGATGGTTTCTATCATTTTCCCGGTATTGACGTCAGGCTCACCGGTCTGTAGTTTCCCGGATCACCCCTGGAACCCTTTTTAAAAATTGGTGTTACATTGGCGATCCTCCAATCTTCAGGTATTAGAGATGATTTTAATGATAGTTCACAGATTACTAATAGCAGGTCTGCAATCTCATATTTCAGTTCTTTCAATACCCTTGGATGTATACCATCCGGCCCAGGTGATTTGCTACTCTTCAGCTTATCTAATAGTTGTAATACATCTCCTCGATGTATCGATATTTCCTTCAATTCTTCTGCACCTTTAAATACCACTTCAGTCATGGGTAACATCCCTACATCTTCCTCAGTAAAGACTGAAGCAAAGAATTCATTCAGTCTCTCTGCTATCGCCTTTTCGCCTCTTAGTGCTCCTTTAACCCCTTTATCATCTAATGGACCAACTGACTCTCTCACAGGTTTTTTGCTACGAATGTACTTGAAAAGGTCTTTACTTCGCGTTTTTGCTTCTGCAGCAAGCTTCTTCTCAAATTCTCCCTTTGCCTGCCTTATCAATGCCTTGCATTTGACTTGCCAGTGCTTGTGCTGTTTCCAGGTTTTGTCGTTTGGCTCTTTTTTCCATTTCCTGAAAGATGCTTTTTTGGCAACAACAGCCTCTCTGACCTCAACTTTAAACCATGCTGGCAGTTTTTTGGACTTCTTTCCACTTTTCTTAAAGCGTGGAATACAGCTGGTCTGGGCTTCCAAGATAGTATTTTTCAACAACAGCCAAGCCTGATGTACGTCTTTAACCTTTGCAACTGCTCCTTTTAGTTTTTTCTTGACTGTTTTCCTCATTTTATCATAGTCTCCCTTTCAAAAGTTAAAAGGTAGTACTGTGGATTTCCTTACTATCCCTCCTCCACTAATTAAATCAAAGGCGATCATGCTATGATCACTATTGCCTAGTGGCCCCAACAACCTTATCTCTTGCACTAGATCTGGTGTTCCACTAAGGATTAGGTCTAATATGGCTTCCCCTCTGGTCGGTTCATGAACCAGCTGCTCCAAGAAGCAGTCATTTATTTCATCTAGGAACTTTATCTCCCTAGCATGTCCTGACGTGACACTGACCCAGTCGATACCGGGGTAGTTGAAATCACCCATTATTATTACTGTGCTGTAACTTTTGTTAGCTTCCTTGATTTCTTTGAGCATTTCATCATCCATTTGTTCATTCTGGCCAGGCGCTCGATAGTACACCCCCACTGCCATTGCCTTCCCCCTTTTACATGGAATTTCAATCCATATAGATTCTACAGCAGATTTTGTTTCCTGCAAAACTTTAATCCTTTCTGACTCAATGCCCTCTCTAACATAGAGAGCAACCCCTCCACCAATTTGATCAGCTCTATCATTACGATATAGTTTGTACCCAGGTATCACAGTGTCCCACTGGTTGTCGTCCTTCCACCATGTCTCTGATATTCCAATCATATCTAACCTTTCATTTAGTGCTATATATTCTAACTCTCCCATCTTATTTTTTAGACTTCTAGCATTTGCATACAAGCATTTTAGAGAATGTATTTTATCCATATTAATTTGTCTGTTAGACATGAGTAATTTGGGATCTTTAAGCTCTGTCTGCTCCATACTTGAGGGCATTTGGGCTACTTTACTCTTTGGTGGAACCTCTCTGCTTTTGGTAGTATCCTTCAAAGATACATTCTTCCGAACCATCTGCTCTTGGGCGACTGTCGGCTTTCCCCTAATATCTAGTTTAAAAGCTGCTCTATCTCCTTTTTAAAGGTTAATGCCAGCAGCCTGGTTCCATCCCGGTTAAGGTGAAGCCCATCCCTTCGGAAGAGCCCCTCCTTTCCCCAGAATGTTCCCCAGTTCCTAACAAATCCAAACCCCTCATCTCTGCACCATTGTCTCATCCACGCATTGAGACTCCGGAGCTCTGTCTGCCTTTTGGGTCCTGCGCGTGGAACAGGAAGCATTTCGGAGAATGCTACCCTGGAAGTTCTGGATTTCAACTTCCTACCTAAAAGCCTAAATTTAGCCTCCAGAACCTCCCTACCACATTTTCCTATGTCATTGGTACCAACATGTACCAAGACAGCAGACTCCTCCCCAGCACTATCTAAGACCTTATCTAGGTGGCGCGTGAGGTCCGCTACCTTCGCACCAGGCAGACCTGTTACCAGCCGATCCTCACGTCCACCAGCCACCCAGCTATCTACATGCCTAATGATCGAATCACCGACTATAACGGCTGTCCTAACCCTTCCCTCATGGGCACATGGCCCTGGAGAAACTTCCTCGGTGCGAGAGGGTTTTACATCACCAGGAGGACAGGTCCTAGTTACAGGATCACTTCCTGCCACACCAGGGTGATGCTCTCCTGTCACGTGACCTCTCTCCTCCATGGCAACAGGGATGCTGCCAGACTGGAGGTGGGACTTCAGGACTATATCCCTGTAGGTCTCGTCTATGTACCTCTCTGTCTGTCTTATGCTTTCCAAGTCTGCTACTTTAGCCTCTAGAGAACGGACTCGTTCCCTGAGAGCAAAGAGCTCCTTGCACCTAGTGCACACGTAAGACCTCTCACCAACTGGGAGAAAATCATACATGTGACACTCAATGCAAAAGACTGGAAAGCCCCCATCCCGCTGCTGGACTGCTGTCTGCATCTTAGTTTTAAGTTTGTGTTTAGATCTAAGTTCTTTACTTACTAAGGGTTGCTATGGATATTTATACTAATAAAACTGAACCTAATACGTGTAATATACCTTGTTCACCTGAAGCTTAACTAATCTCAGGTCCTTAGTGTATGACTGATTTGGGTAATGAGCTTCACCTGAGAGCACCTCCTGTCTTTTAAGATGTGTAAGTACCTATAAAGCTACGATTATCCCAGGGGTGGGAGGGAATTAACACTTATTAAAAGAGGGCTGCTGCACAGTACCCTGTCTTGTGCTGCTGAGGTAAGTTATATTCTGATTTGATTTAAATTATAGCTCTTAGCTGCTGCTAGGCTCTAACTTCTTATGAAATTTAAAGTACAAGCTCTCTGCTGGGTTCTAAATTTAACCAGAAAGCTCTTTTCTGTGTTGTAAATTTAAGCTAAAAGAACTTTGCTGATGCTAGGCCCTGAGTGACTATTAAATGTAAACTACAAGCTCTCTGCTGGGTTCCAAATGTAACCAGAAAGCTCTCTTCTGTGTTTTAAATTTAAACTAAAAGTACTTTGCTGTTACTAGGCCCTGAGTGACTATTAAATTTAAAGTACAAGCTCTCTGCTGGGTATGAAATGTAACCAGAGAGTTCTCCTCTGTGTTTTAAATGTAAACTTAAACTGCTGCTACTAGGCCCTGACTGATTTAACAAAAATAGTGGATCACAGATTAATTAGCTTTAATACAAAGAATTCCTTTTAGAAAATTACCAGAAGTAAATACTCACAGTTGCAGATCTCCCTCCAGAAGCAACAGTCCCCCTTACCAGTCCCCCTTACCAGTCTTTCATGGAGACCAACAGAAATATCCGACGGTGCTAGTTGTCTCGAAGACCCGTGTGGGGTCTGAGACCCTCAATGTGGTTGTCTTACCTTGGCTAACGTACCCCATAATTATAGGTTGAGATTTCCTAAATTTCAAGGACCTCTGGAATCAGAGGACAAACTACCCAGAGGTGGAGATGATGGATGATTTTTCGGAACTCTTCCATATGAAGGACCTGGACTTGTTTGTGACGAGCCCCAAGACTCCAAAATCCTACAGACAGCGCCAGTTGGAGAAGGCCTGTCATAAACTGAGCCTGGGAGCAGCTGTAGAAGAGGGTTTGGAGGCCAATAAGTGAAAGATGCATAGATAATTCTCAAGAGAACCCACCTCCCCGATGGGGAAAGCCCTTGTCCAGGGACAATAGGTAGTCTAAATCAATTAAAAAGATCCCAAAGGGAAGATAAACCAAATCCCGGCCATAATGTGAAACACTATGTACTTCAGATGCAAAAGCGATTAAAGAAAGCTGGAGAAACAGCAGGACAGTACCCAGGGAAGACATCCTCTGCATTACTGAAACATGGCTCACACCCACAGACAATGCACTCCTCAATTAATTAGTCCCCCCCCGCATACACAGCTTTTAACAGCCCACGCACACAGAAAAGAGGAGGCGGGGTTCTGATCATTGCAAAGAACACCCTAAAGCTCAAAACCCACTCATCAACAAGCTCAGGCCAATGCAATACAATTATTGTAGAAAATAAGCAGACAGCCCTGTGTCTCATCTACAGAGCTCCCCACGCTCCAACAGAAGAAATAGCCTCCACACTAGAGGCCATCTGTGCAGTCAACTCAGCCCATAAACCACTACTACTAATGGGAGACTTCAATCTCAGCTCAGCTACCAGCAAGGACAAAGAGACCTTCCTGCAAGCCATGGACTCACTACATTACACACAAATGATCAACACCCCAACCCACAGACATGGATCATCTCCAGACCTCATATTCGCCCCCAACTACCTACTCGACAAAGGTGGCATCTCAGCACCCATGGTCACTCCAGTACCGTGGTCAGACCACTACAGAATCAAAATAGATATCACTGCTCAAAGGGAGAGACACAACAAAACACAAGACACTCCACCTGGGCCAAGAAGATTCAAACACTTCGACAAGGAACAATTCCTACAAGAAACACTACCCTACCTTGACCCAGAAACAGACGATCTGAGCAAGCAAGTAAGCACATGGAACAATGTCATCAATGCAGCAGCCAAAACCAACAAACATGAAGCTGCGACAGCAGCCAACACCAAAAGACAGCACGCCCCATGGTACTCCAAAGACATTTGTAACACAAAAAGACACATGAGAAGGATAGAACGCCGCTGGAGACGATCCAAATCTCCCACCACCCAAGCCTTATACTTAACAAAACAAAGCTACTACAATGAGCTCATTAACCAAACAAAAAGAGAACACCACACAAACATCATTCTGAAGGCCTACAACAAACCAAGAGAACTATTTGAGATAGTAAAAAATCTAACTAATGAACCAAATCTCGAAAAAGATGTGCAGATTGACCCACAAGCCTTCGCAGATCATCTAAAAGAGAAGCTGGACTCGACACTGCAACAAAAAACAAGAGGATCCGCCAACCCAACCAAGCCCGCCGTGACATGGGATAAATTCAGCGTACCATCCACAAAGCAAATCTCTGATATCATCTCTGCGCTCAACACAAGCACCACACCAACAGACCCATGCCCAGTTACCTGGATCAAGGCAACAAAGGAAAGCTTCATCAGCACCATACGCAAAATCGTAAACAACTCACTAGCGCAAGGATCCATGCCAGACCAACTGAAGCTAGCTACGATAAGACCGATCCCAAAGAAATCCACACTGGACAAGAAGCCTACAGACCAATCTCCAGCATACCCCTACTGGCAAAGATTATAGAAAAGGCTGTACAACAACAGCTCCAAGACCATATTGACACACATGCCCCGCTGGATATACATCAACACGGCTTCCGCCCAAACCATGGAGTCGAAACACTACTGATATATCTATTCAACGACATGATCCAAATCATAGACAACCACAAACAAGGAACACTAATGATCTTCCTAGACATCTCAGCTGCATTCGACACAGTAGACCACAGAATCCTCCTAACCAGACTACAGAACATCGGAATAACCGGCACCACCTTAAGATGGTTTAACTCCTACCTAACAGACAGACAGTTCCAGGTCAAGATTGGCTCCAACACCTCACGACCCGCAAAGATCAATCAAGGGGTGCCACAAGGCTCCGCCCTATCTGCACTTCTATTCAGCATATACATCCAATCAATCTGCAACATCATGAAGGAACACAAAATAAACTACACAATCTATGCAGATGACATCATGATATACACCCCAGTCAACCTAGATAACCCCAACTACACCAAAATAACAGACTGCCTAAATAGTATGTCCAACTGGCTCCAGGACAACAACCTGACAATAAACTATAACAAGACAGAAGCACTCCTCATCACACGAAACAACAACTTCAGCCCCCCACCCTCCATCAACATCAACAACACAACAATACCTCTAAAAATCGAGGTGAAATACCTCGGAATAACACTCGACAAGGAACTAAACTTACAATCACACATCAAATGGACCACCAATAACGCATACTACAAAATGAGAATAATAAGACGCCTCAAGCCCCTACTCACACAAAATCATTTCCGTACAGTATGTCAAGCTCTAATAACCCCCATCCTTGACTTCTGCAACCCGATCTACAACAGCATGCCAAAACAGTCACTCCGACCACTTCAGATGGTTCAAAACACGGCGGCTCGAATAATAGCCGGATCATCAAAGCAAGACCACATCACCCCCATACTAAAAGACCTCCATTGGCTCCCAATCAGCTCCCGTATCAAATACAAAACAATACTAAACATATTCAGGATCAAACACAGAAACTCCGCTCTCAGCCTCCAACCCCTCATACAACCAGACGCCAGCACAAGACCCAGGAGAAGGACCACAGCAGACACATTCAACACACCAAAAAACTACACAAAAGCATGCAAATCTACCACACGAAGAGCTCTTTCGATGGCAGCACCAATAATATGGAACGCACTCCCAGACGATCTACAATCAACAGACGATCCAAACGACTTTCGAAAACAGCTAAAGACATTGCTATTCATAGAGCACTACGGACCGAGCATATGACAAATCACCAGACCTGGCTAATACCTTACCTACAGCCCACTGTATAGATATGAAAGCACATGTATATAACTGTAAAAAGCTCATATTGTAAATAGCTCACCTTAATCATACCACCCACAATCATACACCCTCACTTTACGCTCCGTCACTATGGAATTCTCTACCGACCCACGTCAGGAACAATGGCGATCTCCTATCATTCAGAAAACAGCTAAAAACCATCCTATTCCAAGAATATCTCAAGACAACTCCCACCAAAAAAGCGTCAACCCCTGAACCATCATGAACCTATGATTGAAAACTTACTATGTTGTCCATGTCTACAGTCCGTCCTATCTCGAAATCATCAATGTTGCCCACCTGGTGACGGCCCCCATTCTTATATCTGATTATCTCCCCCCCCCCCCCCCTTATATGTAACACCGCTTTGACCCGGTGAAAAGCGGGATATAAATGCAGTTAAATAAATAAATAAATAAATAAGAATACAGGAAAACACTAACACACTCTATTGGTTGTTTGCTGTTTACACCACCTTGATTGAAGGATAAGGCGGGATAGAAATACCCTTTAAATAAAAATAAATAAAATAGTGTGTTTATTAATGATATCATGAGGGTTTCGACGCCATGGGCTGGGCGAAAGCCGTGTTGCTGTAGGTCGAGAGTGTTGTTTTCATCTAGGTGGTCCTGAAGTTGCTGCTGTATTATCATGTTTCCCTGCTGTTTATTCATTATCACTGGCTACCCCTCCCATACAGATTCCATTTTAAAATTCTTATGCTTGCTCACAAGACATTTTATACTGGTCTTTCACTCTATCTTTCAACTCTTTTAACTCCTTATAGTCCCTCTCGGACACTCTGTTCTCAGAATGAAAATCTTCTAGTAGGTCCACCTGTCTATGCTGCCTGTATGGAGGCTTCTCTCCATACAGCATTTTATTTTTTTGACCCCATCCCTTTGGAATTCTCTTCCCTCTAAGATATATATAATGAAAACTCCTCGAAGACATTCAAGATGCTCTTGAAGACTCAAAGAGACTTTCGAGGACTGCTCGGCCTAGAGTTGGGTTGCTCTTTCTCTTGATTCTTTGCTCTTTTCTCTCTCTTTTCTGTTTTAATTGGCTTTCCTTTCCATATTTGGTTATTTTAGTCATTGTACACTGCTCAGATGCTACCCAGCCTTGAGCAATATAGAAAGTTTTAATAATAATAATAATAATAATAATAACAATAATAATAAAAATGGGAATGCCCCTGGAAAAGAAGAAGTATATGACTTTAGGTTCAAATACTTTACAAGCCTACACTCCAGATTGGCAAAACAATTAAATGAGTTTTTACAAAGTGGAACAAATGAAGCATGAATGACAAATGGACGAATATTTCGTATATAAAAGAACAAAGAAAATGACCCAATCAATTATAGACCAATAATATGCCTACCAACAATTTGTTTCCAGAAATTATTGCAAATGAAATTTACTCCTATTTGAAAGAAAATGGTTTATTTCCAACAGAACAGAAGGGAACTTGTAAAAATGTATGTGATACAAAGGTGCAGTTACTGATTGACAAAATGGTTCTTTAAAAATTCAAAATGAAGGAGAACAAATTTATTTATTGCTTGGATTCACTACAAAAACATTTGACTCGCTTCCACACTGTTGGATTAGTAAATGCTTAGAACGTTTTGGCATAAGTAAAAATGTTAGGCAATTTTTGGAAGTATCAAGGCTAGTTGGAGGACAAACCTTGTTGTAAATTCTGAAGAACTGGGAGATGTTAAAATCAAGCGAGGAATTTTCAAAAGTGATTTATTATCACCTTTATTACTCATTTTGGCAATGGTTCCATTAACAATCATTCTAAATAAAACAAAATTTGGTTACCAACTTTCTAAACAAAGTAAAAAAAAATTAGTCATTTACTGTATTTAGATGACTAAATATTTTTTGGAAAAACAAAATCTGAAAGTGAATCATTATTGAATACTGTAAACATCTTTCGTGAAGATGCAAAAAAAAAAAAAATACAGTGTTTGAGTCAATGCTGACCCCTGACACAGCAGCCTCCTGGGTTGTCTTGACAGTGTAATAGGAAGTAAATTACCAGGACTTTTTTCTGAGGCAATGGAGGGTTAAGTGACTTGCCCAAGGCTACAAGGAGTGCTAGTGGGAATCCAACCCTGGTCTCTTGGTTACCAAGCCAGTTCTCTATTAGGCTACTCCTCCACTCCATCTAGTGAAGATATAGGAATGGAATTTGGTTTTAACAAATATGCAGTGGAGGCAATCAAAGGTGGAAAAATCATAGAAGAAAACAGAATAAAGTTGATAAATGGAAATACCATTAAACAACTCAAGTCAGAGGAAGGATACAAGTACTTAGGAGTTATGGAAGTTTCAGATTTGCTACATAATCAAATCAAGAAGCTCTAACTACCTAAAAAGAGTTTGGAAAATTCTAAAATCAAAACTCAATGGTGGAAATGTTATTAAGATGATAAATACCTGGGCGGTACTTGCAGGAATAATCAACTGGACCCAAGCTGAATTGATAACCGTGATCAGAAAACAAGAAAAATGATGGCAATGCACCTTGCACTGCATCCTAGGAGTGCCATTGATAGATTATATCTGCAATGTAGAAAAGGTGGTAGAGGCCTTTTGCAAATTAAGCAAACTGTTACAGAAGAAAAATGTGGTCTAAATTATTTTGTTACAAAAAGTAAAGAAGCACAGCCTGTAAAAATTTGCAAAGAACAGCTCCTTAAAACAACTAAAACACAAAAAGAATACAAGAAAGAAATAAAGAAGAATAGAATGGGCACTTGGAAATAGAAGCCACTGCATAGTCAATATAATCGAAATATTGAAGGAAAGGTGAACGAGACCCTAACATGGGAATGGCTAACATCTGGAGCACTGTAAAAAGAAATGGCTTGATAATGGCAGTCCAAGAACGGGCTTTACAAACTAATGCCATCAAAACTAAAATTCAGTATATTTCAGATGACAGCCAATGCCAACTGTGTAAATCCAAGGATGAAACTGTGGATCATATAATTAGTAGGGCCAGCAAAAATGCACAGACTGACTACAAACAAAGACACGACAGAGTGACAAAGATCATCCACTGGAATCTGTAAAAAAACTTCTGGGAACATGTTGCAGAGAAGGTTGTAGAAAATGAACTGGTCAAGATCCTGTGGAACTTCCGAATACAGACAGGCATTTAGAATACAATGCGCCTGATATTACTGTTTTAGAAAAAAAAAAGCATGGTTTATAGATGTGGCAATCTCAGGTGATACCCGAATTGAGGACAAAGAACAAGAAAATTGACAAAATATTGAGACCTTCAGATTGAAGTTGAAAAGATTTGGAAGAAAACAATCTACTGTAATACCAGTTGTGGTTGGAACTCTCGGGACGACACCTAAGGAACTCCCTAAATATTTACAAATTTTGGACCTACTAGACTTCACTCCACAAATCCTACAAAAGACTACTCTATTTGGAACAACTTACATCTTGCACCGATACCTGCATGATTCCTAGGTTCTTG
Organism: Ichthyophis bannanicus; assembly: GCA_033557465.1. Classification (NCBI taxonomy): domain Eukaryota; kingdom Metazoa; phylum Chordata; class Amphibia; order Gymnophiona; family Ichthyophiidae; genus Ichthyophis; species Ichthyophis bannanicus. Next base: position 256,017,171 of record CM066044.1, read on the forward strand.
TTTAGAACCCGAATCACAGGATTAAAATCAATCTCAGACTGTGTCTTCTAATGAAGAATCCACTATAATAATAATCATATGTAGTCTGAGAACTGGCCAGCATGTACTCCACCTCAGAAGTTAGAACGGGGAAGCCTACACAGGCTCTGGGGGAAAAGCACATACTGGCTCATTTCCTAGTCCATGTGTCCCATAGCTTATTGCTGATGCTGCTGTTTCCTCAAGGACTGGGCCTAAGATCAGCCTCTGCTCCATAAGAAAAAGCCTGCCATGGGATGGGAGGATAACTGAATGACTTGTGGAGAGGAAGGTGGAATTAGGGAGTCTTTGCTGCTGTGCAGACCAGCAGTTAATGAAAGGTTGGTAATTATATTGCTGCTTTAAAGGTCCTTCCTGCCGCTGGCCTTCCATAGTATAAACAGGCCAAATTCATCAACTACTGGCCAGTTGGCCACCTTTTAGTCCTATCAAGAGTTTTTCCAGATGCCTGTGCACACTTTCTCAGCTTCCAAACGCTAGAAGCACTCTCCCAACTTTCTGAGCTCCTTCCTTGGCCTCTGACCAATAGATGTACTCTCCCAAATGCCCAAGTGCCTTAGAATCATAGAAACATGACGACAGAAAAAGACCTCATGGCCTATCTAGTCTGCCCTTCCATATCAACTACAATAGTCCCTCTTTTTCTCTATAGAGATCCTCTGTGTTTGTCCCATGCTTTTTTGAATTCAAATACTGTCCTTGACTTTACTACTCCATTGGGAGACTATTCCACGCATCTACAACTCTTTCCATAAAGAAATATTTCCGTATATTACTTCTGAGTCTATCCCCTTTCACCCTCATCCTATGTCTCCTCACAGCAGAGCTTACTTTCATTCGAAAGAGACTCTCCTCTTGTGCATTTATGCCACAGAGGTATTTAAACATCTCTATCATATCTCATCTATCCTGTCTTTTCTCTAAAGTATACATATTGATTGTGATTCTATAACATGCATGTCCGGCTGTCAGAAATGTTCAAATTGAAAACGGGCACATTATATATCCTATTCTGAAACCACGGGTATAGACATGTTTCTGGACTCAGGAGATACATGTTTCTGGCGTGGCATGAACAACAAGTCTGGGGAAACACGAGCCCTCGCTGTCATAATGGGACATGGGCATATGCAACAAATGACCCGTATGTCCCCGTGCCCAACATATTCCAAAGATAGATGTTTTAGATGATTCCCATCTTCGTGCAGCCACACCTCTGCTAGAAAAACATACATCTCCTAAACTGATGTTCACACTGACATGCAAACCAGGGCCGGCCCGTCCATTGAGCGAGATTGTTTTTTGCACAGGGCCCCGCGTTTCAGGGGGCCCCGCGCAAAAAACATTCTGATCCTAAAGTCAAATTTAAAAAAAAAAAAAAAAAGCTGTCTTCTCCCGCTGCCGGGGCCACCGCGGCAGAATCGAGTGTGCCGCGGGGCCCCCCCTGCCCAGCAGAGCCTGCCCTCCCCTGTATCCGCTCTCTCATACAGCTGCTTGCAGTCTCACGCGCCAACTTTCAGAGCGCGAGGGGAGAGTTTCTCCCTCGCTGCTCTGTTAAGCCCGCGGGGGCTGATGGGAAGTTCCCATCAGCCCCCGCGGGCTTAACAGAGCCGCGAAAGGGAAACTAGTCCCTTCGCACTCTGAAAGCCGGCGCGTGAGACTGCAGGCAGCTGTACGAGAGAGCGGATACAGGGGAGGGCAGGCTCTGCTGGGCAGGGGGGGCCCCGCGGCACACTCGATTCTGCCGCGGCGGCCCCGGCAGCGGGAGAAGACAGTTTTAAAAAAAAAAAAAATTTGGCTGGGCTGGGCTGGGCTGGGGGGGGGGGGTTAGGAGTGCTGATGGGCTATGGGGGGCTGGGGGGGTTAGGAGTGCTGATGGGCTGGGGAGGGTTAGGAGTGCTGATGGGCTATGGGGGGCTATGGGGGGCTGGGGGGCTGGGGGGGGTTAGGAGTGCTGATGGGCTATGGGGGCTATGGGGGGCTGGGGGGGTTAGGAGTGCTGATGGGCTGGGGGGTTAGGAGTGGTGATGGGCTATGGGGGGCTATGGGGGGCTGGGGGGGTTAGGAGTGCTGATGGGCTATGGGGGGCTGGGAGGGGGTTAGGAGTGCTGATGGGCTATGGGGGGCTATGGGGGGCTGGGGGGGTTAGGAGTGCTGATGGGCTATGGGGGGGCTGGGGGGGTTAGGAGTGGTGATGGGCTATGGGGAGGCTGGGGGGGTTAGGAGTTGTGAGGGGCTAATGGGGGGCGGGGGGGGGTGAGGAGTGTTGATGGGATATGGGGGGCTGGGGGGGTTAGGAGTGGTGATGGGCTATGGGGGAGCTAAGTCTTTATATGGGCTGATGGGATTAGGACTGGAAGTGGGTTGATGGGGGGTTAGGACTGCTAATGGGCTATGGGGGGCTTAAACTAAAAATTGGGTGATGGGGGATTAGGATTGGAAATGGGCTGGTGGGATTAGGACTGGGAGTGGGCTGATGGGGAGGTTAGGACTGGTAATGGGGTATGGGGGGGCTTAAACTGAAAATTGGGTGATGGGGATTAGGACGAAATGGGCTGATGGGGGGGGGGTTAACACTGGAGGTGGGCTGATGGGGTTAGGACTGGTAATGGGCTGTGGGCTGATGGGGGTTAGGACTGGTAATGGGCTATGGGGGGGGGGGGTTAGGACTGATATGGGCTATGGGGGGGCTAGGACAGGAAATGGGCTGATGGGGAGGGGTTAGGACTTGAGGTGGGCTGATGGGGTTAGGACTGGTAATGCGCTGTGGGCTGTTGGGGGGGTTAGAACTGGTAATGGGCTATGGGGGGGTTAAGACTGGTAATGGGCTGTTGGCTGATGGGGGCTGTCTGGTAATGGGCTATGGGGGGTTAGGACTGATAATGGGCTATGGGGGGGCTAGGACAGGAAATGGTCTGATGGGATTAGGACTGGGAGTGGGCTGATGGGGAGGTTAGGACTGGTAATGGGGTATGGGGGGCTTAAACTGAAAATTGGGTGATGGGGATTAGGATTGGAAATGGGCTGGTGGGATTAGGACTGGGAGTGGGCTGATGGGGAGGTTAGGACTGGTAATGGGGTATGGGGGGCTTAAACTGAAAATTGGGTGATGGGGATTAGGACGAAATGGGCTGATGGGGGGGTTAACACTGGAGGTGGGCTGATGGGGTTAGGACTGGTAATGGGCTGTGGGCTGATGGGGGGGTTAGGACTGGCAATGGGCTATGGGGGGCTGACTGGAAATGGGTTGATGGGGTTAGGACTGGAAGTGGGTTGATGGGGGGGCTAGGACTGGTATTGGGTTGGGGGGTTGCTAGGACTGGTATTGGGTTGGGGGGTTGCTAGGACTGGAACTGGGCTGCTGGGGGCTAGGACTGGAAATGGTCTGATGCAGGGACTAGAAGGGAATGGATGCTGGGTGAGGCTGGAACTAGAAGGGAGCTGATGTTGGGGGAGGATTAGAATGGGATGGGGCTGGGAGAGTAAAATGGAGAGGGGAAAAATATTTTGTGTGGGAGGGATAGAAAATCTACAATTGGCCGGGTATTGGGAGAGTAAGTGGGGATTGAGGATGGAGGGGTAAAATTTGAGTGGATGAAATAGGAATGAGGAAAGAGCAAAAGGAGAAAGATTAGTATGTTAAAGCAGATGTAGAGAGAGAGAATGGAAAAAAAAACTAGAAGAGAGAAGAAAGGACAAATGGACAGCAGATAATGGAGAGTTAGCAGAAAACATGAAGAAACCAGAAGAAAGTGGCTGGAGCAATTGCAACTGAAAAAAAATGCACAAAAGGTAGAAAGATATCTCTTTATTTTGAATTTATTAACTGGAATATGAAAGCTCTGGGAAATGTGCATCATTAACGTCTGCGCTTTGTTTGGTACAAGAGGAAATTAATTTATAGTTTTATTTCTACAGTGTTGTTGTACATTCCAAGTTTGGCTTTTGGGGTTCCCAGTTTAATTATTGCCTTCCTGTTTCTAAATTGTGATTCCTTGTTTGGTGATGGTCTATGTTCTGCATGTGTAACTGAGCTGAGGTATTCTGTTTATGTAATTCCTATTTGACATTGCCACTTGTTCTCTTTCCCCAGTAGGTCATGTATTGTTGTTCTCTGAAATGTATTGGTTTAATATTTGCAGTGTTGCCTTTTGATAGGTAGGGTATGGTGCTTTGTGAGTCCTGGTAGTGCTGTTAGGATACGGCGGGTTTGCTATTGGTTCTAAATGGGCAGTGTTTGCAGTAGTTCCTAATGTGCCTGGCGGTTGGCACTGGATTATAGTAATGTAGAAATCTTTTAGTCTGTCTTTATCCATACACTCATTAAGAGACATGCTTACTAAAAGTTAGTGTATGTTAGCATTATGCAAATATTTATGCAAATAAGGCCACTTATGCAAATGAGGCCCCGCACCGAGTCTCCGCACATGGCCCCGCACCCCCCTTGGGCCACCCCTGATGCAAACAACACATTAATACAGATGAAACAGATATCTGCATGCAAACTAGACTATATATACTAGTCTGTTGCATGCCCATAACACTATAAAGTTATCTAAGTGCACCTAAGCTAGTGTAAAGCAAATGGAAAGTGAGATGCTTGTCCTGACAGACCCTGCAGCAACACATACATGGCATTTGATGAACACCTTAGTTATACATGCAGTTGTCATCGCTGTAAACAGTATTTACAATGCTAAGAATGAGCCTCATAACACTGAAATGAGTCTCTACAGCTACATGTCAACACATATCCCTGTCAATGATAGGAACCCATCAGGATGTGCACATGCATCAGTAATACATGCCCAAAAACACCATCGTCTGTCCTGCAAATGTGCACAATGTTAGAGACCTCTGATGGTGCGTTTGGATATCTATTTGTGCTGTTTGCACTGCAGCATGCCCCCACTCCAGGGGTCCCCACCATTGACAGGGACATGCTCCGCTATGTTGATGCAGAGCAGCTTCCGATGTACACCAACACCTGGTGGTGCTGCAGTCAGCCCTAAAATCCAGGTACTGGCCAGCCATACATGATGCCCCAGAATTGTGGATCAGCATACTAGCAGCTCTCACACCACACACACACACACTCTTGCTTGCGGTCAGATATAACATAACTCTGCCAAAACAATGCCTATATACAACTTCTGGTAATACATAATAGCATAGCGATTATACTTCATACTAACTCATATACCATCCCTACATCTACATTCCCATTCCTCCGATCATAGCAATTGTTAGGGAAGCCCAGAATAGCCCCTGTAGTACATAGAAACATGATGACAGAAAAAGACCACATGGCCTATCTTGTCTACCCTTCATATCAACTACAACAACAGTCCCCTTTTTTCCTTAAAAGATCCTCTGTGTTTGTCCCATGTTTTTTTGAATTCAGATACTGTTCTCATCTCTAACACCTCCACTGGGAGACTATTACACACATCTACCACTCTTTCCATAAAGAAATATTTCCGCATATTACTCCTTTCACCCTCCTCCTATGTCTCCTCGTAGCAGAGCTTGCTTTCAATCGATAGAGGCTCTCCTCCTGTGCATTTATGCCATAGAGGTATTTAAATGCCTCAATCATATCACCTCTATCCCGCCTTTCCTCTAAAGTATACATATTAAGCTTCTTAAGTCTGTCCTCATATGCTTTATAATGAAGACCACTAACCATTTTAGTAGCCGCCCTCTGTATCGACTCCAGCCTGTTTATATCCTTTTGAAGGTGCGGTCTCCAGAATTGCACGCAATACTCCAAATGAGGTTGCACCAAAGACATACAGAAGTACTATCACCTCCTTTTTTCTGCTAGCCATTCCTCTCCGTATGCACCTAAGCATCCTTCTAGCTTTCGCTGTTGCCTTTTCTACCTGTTTAGCTACTTAAAGATCATCAGGCACAATCACACCTAGGTCCCGCTGTTTTTTTGAGGATTGAAGTACTTCAACCCCTATACTTTATTGCTCCCTTGGATTGCTGCTGCCCAAATGCATGACCTTGCATTTTTAACATTAACTCTCAGCTGCCAAATTCTAGACCATTCTTCAAGCTTAGCTAGATCCCTCTTCATGTTATCTACTCCTTCCTGGGTGTCTACTCTATTGCAGATTTTGGTATCATTCACAAAGAAGCAAACCTTACTCGACAGCCCTTCCGTAATATCACTAATAAAAATGTTAAAAAGAATCGGACCAAGAACTGATCCCCGGGGCACACCACTGGTAACCTACTTCTCCTCAGCGTGAGCTACATTTACCTGTACCCTTTGTCACCTCCCACTCACCAATTTCTAACCCAAGCAGTAACTTTAGGATCCATCCCTAGGGTGCTCAGTTTGTCTATAAGTTGCCTGTGTGGAACGGTGTCAAAGGCTTTACTGAAATCTAAATACACCACATCTAGGGCTCTCCCTCGGTCCAACTCCCTGGTAACCCAGTCAAAGAAATCAATCAGATTTGTCTGACAAGACCTGCCTCTGGTGAAGCCATGCTGCCTCAGATCCGGTAATCCGCTGGACTCCAGAAACCTCACTATTTTCTCTTTCAGCAGCATTTCAAATAATTTACTCACCACAGAGGTTAGACCAGGGGTCCTCAAACTTTTTAAACAGGGGGCCAGTTCACTGTCCCTCAGACCATTGGAGGGACGGACTATAGTTTAAAAGAAACCTCTGAACAAATTCCTATGCACACTGCACATATCTTATTTTGAAGTAAAAAAACTAAACGGGATATCTTTGTACCTTTTGTGCATTTTTTTTTCAGTTGCAATTTCTCCAGACACTTTCTTCTGGTTTCTTTGTGTCTTCTGCTAACTCTCCATCGTCTGCTGTCCATTTGTCCTTTCTTCTCTCTTCTAGTTTTTTTCCATTCTCTTACATCTGCTTTAACAAACTAATCTTTCTCCTTTTGCTCTTTCCTCATTCCTTTTTCATCCACTCAAATTTTAACCCCTCCATCCTCAATCCCCACTTACTCTCCCAATACCCGGCCAATTGTAGATTTTTCTTCCCTCCCACACAAAATATTTTTCCCCTCTCCATTTCACTCTCCCAGCCCCATCCCATTCTAATCTCCCCCAACATCAGCTCCCTTCTAGTTCCAGCCCCACCCAGTATCCGCTCCCTTCTAGTCCCTGCATCAGCCCATTTCCAGTCCTAGCCCCCCCATCAGCCCATTTCCAGTCCTAGCTCCCCCATCCATTTCCAGTCCTATCCAAGTCCCTCCATCAGCTCATTTCCAATACCAGCCTCCCGTCAGCCCATTTCTAGTCCTTTCCTAGTCCCACCATCAGCCCATGTCAAATCCTAGCTCCCCTCCACTCAGCCCATTTCCAATCCAAGCCCCCCATGAGCCTACTTCCAGTTCCAGCCCCTTCATGAGTCCATTTCAATTCAAGCCCCCATTTCCAATCTTAGCTCCCCCCAACACCCAATTCCCAGTCCTATACTAGCCCCTTCATCAGCCCATTTCCTGTCCTAGCTCCCTCCCCTCACAGCCCATTTCCATTCCAATCCCCTTCCCCATCAGCTATTTGCAGTTCAAGCCCCCCTTCTACTCAGCCCATTTCCATTCCAAGCCCCCTCCCCATCAGCAATTTGCAGTTCAAGGACCCCCTACCCCTCAGCCCATTTCCATTCCAAGCCCTCGTCCCCATCAGCTATTTGCAGTTCAAACTTTCCCGTCCACTCAGCCCATTTCCAGTCCTAGCAACCCCCCAACCCATTACCAGTCCTAGACATCCCATAGCCTATTACCTGTCCTAAACCCCCATCAGCCCACTCCCAGTCCTAATCCCATCAGCCCATTTCCAGTCCTAACCCCCATCACCCAATTTTCAGTTTAAGCCCCCCCAGCCCATTACCAGTCCTAACCCCCCATCAGCCCACTTCCATTCCAAACCCCTGTTCCCATCAGCTATTTGAAGTTCAAGGCTTCCCTTCCACTCAGCCCATTACAGTCCTAGCCCCCCCCCATAGCCTATTACCAGTCCTAAATCCCCATCAGCCCACTCCAATCCTAATCCCATCAGCCCATTTCCAGTCCTAACCCCCATCACCCAATTTTCAGTTTAAACCCCCCCCCCATAGCCCATTACCAGTCCTAATCCCCATCAGCCCACTTCCAGCCCTAATCCCATCAGCCCATTTCCAGTCCTAACCCCATCACCCAATTTTCAGTTTAAGCCCCCCCAGCCCATTACCAGTCCTAACCCCCTATCAGCCCACTTCCATACCAAGCCCCCATCCCCATCATCTATTTGCAGTTCAAGCCTTCCCTTCCACTCAACCCATTACAGTCCTAGCCCCCCCATAGCCTATTACCAGTCCTAAACCCCCATCAGCCCACTCCAATCCTAATCCCATCAGCCCATTTCCAGTCCTAATTCCATCAGCCCATTTTCAGTCCTAACCCCATCACCCAATTTTCAGTTTAAGCCCCCCCATAGCCCATTACCAGTCCTAATCCCCATCAGCCCACTTCCAGCCCTAATCCCATCAGCCCATTTCCAGTCCTAACCCCATCACCCAATTTTCAGTTTAAGCCCCCCTCCATAGCCCATTACCAGTCCTAATCCCCATCAGCCCACTTACAGCTCTAATCCCATCAGCCCATTTCCAGTCTTAGCCCCCCCATAGCCCATTATCAGTCCTATCTCCCCCCATCACCCCATTTCCAGACTTAGGCCCCCCATAGCCCATTACCAGTCCTAACTCCCCCCATCACCCCATTTCCAGACTTAGGCCCCCCCATAGTCCATTACCAGTCCTAAACCCCCCCCTCCTCCCCAGCCTAGGGAAAATTTAAAATGGAAAAAAGCTGTCTGCTGCCGGCATGCTGCTGCTGCCACAGCAGATTCGAGTGTCCCGCGGGGCCCCCCCTGCCCGGCACAGCCTGCTCTCCCTGCATCAGCTCCCTCTCCGCAGTCGAAACCGGTTTTCAGAGCGCGAAGGGAGAGTTTCTCCCTCGTGGCTCTGTTATGCTCGCGGGCGCTGATGGGAAAGTTCCCATCAGCCCCTGTGGTCTTAACAGAGCGGCGAAAGCGAAACTCTCCCTTCGCACTCTGAAAGCCGGTTTCGACTGCGCAGAGGGAGCTGATGCAGGGAGGGCAGGCTCTGCCGGGCAAGGGGGGCCCCGCGGGACACTGGAATCTGCCGCGGAGGCAGCGGCAGGCCGGCAACAGACAGCTTTTTTTATAAAAATGTAAAATTTACTTTCAAAGCAAAAACACTCAGCGGGTTGGATAAATGTCCTCGGCGGGCCGCATGTGGCCCGCGGGCCTAGTTTGAGGACCCCTGGGTTAGACTAACAGGCCTATAGTTTTCAACCACATCCGCTTTTGTGTAAAGTGACCACATGTGCCTCTCTCCAGTCCTTTGGCACCACTCCCGACTCCAACGAGGCATTGAAAAGGTTGGTCATTCGAGCTGCTAGAATGTCCCCAAGTTCCCTTAATATTCTAGGGTGTGTCCCATCCAGTCCCATCGCTTTGTCTACTTTAAGTTGAGCTAGTTTCTCACGAACACAGTCTTCTGAAAATTGTTCAAGATGCCCCTCGCTTCTGTTCCTGTTTGCGGGTGTTTGCTGAGGTCCTGCTCCTGGTTCATCTATGAACACAAAACAGAAATATTTGTTAAGCAATTCTTCTTTATCCTCATCAGCTTCTATATATTTCTCCCCTTCACCCTTGAGTCTGACAATACCACGTTTGCCCTTCCTCTTCTCACTAACATATCTGAAAAATGTCTTATCACCCCCATTTTATTGCATTGGCTATTTCCTCCTCTTTTTGAATCTCTTCTTTCTTGACTACTTTGCTAGCTTCTCTAATTTTTTCCAAATATAGATACCTGTCTTCCTCTCTCTGTGATCTCTTGTATTTCATGAAGGCCTCCCTTTATTCTTCACCTTTTCAGCTACTTCTTTTGAAAACCATAGCAGTCTCCTTTTCCCTTTACATTTATTTACCATTTTAACGAAAAGGTTGGTTGCCTTTAAAATATCCCCTTTCAGTTTTGCCACTGTTTTTCTACATCTCCCAGCTGTTTCCATCCCACTAATGACTCCATGAGATATTGGCCCATCATGGCAAAATTAGTTTTCCTAAAGTCTAAGACCTTCGCTTTTGAATGGATTTTATCAGCTGTAGTCCTTACACTGAACGACACCATCTGGTGATCACTGGATGTGAGATGATCTCCCACTATAACATCAAATACACTTTCACCATTGGTAAGCACCAAGTCCAGTATGGCCCCTTCACGTGTGGATTCTGTTACCAGTTGCCTGAATAGTTCTCCCTGTAGAGAATCCAGGATCTCCTTACTCCTAGATGATACTGCAGCAAAGATTTGCAAATCAGTATTCGGCATATTGAAATCCCCTATCAGTAGCACTTCCCCTTTTCCTGGCAATGCTGAGTATGTCTTCTACTAAATTTATTTTATTTGAACTTTTTTTTATACCGCTCCTTCTAGTGATAAGGGGCGGTTTACATGGAACTACAACACAGTGGTACATGGAACATATTTAACCAATATTAAATCTCCATCTACCTCTTCTATCTGTAAAGTAAGTCTCTATATAATGCCAATGCAAATAGATTTCTCTTTCCGTCTTTCTAATTTAACCCACAGTGCCTCCTCTCTCGCTTTTAAGCCCTGTATTTCCATAGCTATAATACTGTTTTTTTACATATAGTGCCACTCGTCCTCCCTTTCTTCATACCCTGTCCTTTCTGAATAAAGTATAGCCTGGTATAGTTACATCCCAGTCATGATTGTCAGTAAACCATGTTTCTATTACTGCCACTAAATTCAAGACAGCCACTCCCATTAAAGCCTCAACATAAGAACATAAGAATATAAGATATGCCATACTGGGTCAGACTGAGGTCCATCAAGCCCAGTATCCTGTTTCCAACAGTGGCCAATCTAAGTCATACGTACTGTCAGACGGCTGCCTAGGGTGAGAACTTACACAATCTTGACGATGCATATATTCATATGATTCTTGCAAGGTATTGTGGGTATTGTAGTTCATTCACTCCCAAACACAGCTGATGACAATAATTTGAGTTGTGAAACCAAGTGGTAAGATCAATAAAATACTTCTTTTATTGATGGGGTTTAATTTACCCAGCACATGTATGCTTGATAGCACTATAAATGAGGTTACTTGCTTGCAGTGTTTAAAAATGGATAACAAAAAGTCACAAAGTAAACCAGAAAACAACCTTCAGCTTGTCAGGCAATTAGCTAATGTTTTCTTAGCAAGTAATTACCAACTACAAAGGCACAAAGTAAAGAATAAACTTTGCTGGTTAGGTTAACTTCTGCTTATTTTCCACGCCGATCTCAGCAGTGATTCTCCCTTGCTCACACACACAATCAGGTGCAGCCCTAATTACTATCAATGGACCAGCTGAAAGCCTTTAGCTGGCTGGCTGCTACTGTGTGAGCCCAAATCCTGCTTTAAGAGCTGTTTGCAGTGGAAATAAAGAACAAAGTTAGGTTTCTTTGTGATGGCTGATGTGTTTGCTCACGGAAAACTAGCAATAGCATTTAGATAAAGAACAGTCCATGTAAATAGTTTCATCTGCTGTATTTCCCCCTGCATCAACAATCATAGGGTCAATATCATACATTGGCACAGATGAGTCTTTCATTAAGGCATTATCATGAGAATGCTTATTCCCTTGCTGCCATTCTCTATTATAGATAGGGTCTGGATCAGTGTTCATACCTGAGCCTCTCCTGCTATCATTATTTCTCTCTGTATAGCCTGGCCAATATGTAATCCAATTCTGATGTCCAGCCTTCCAATCTTGATCCCTGGACACTGGATCTTCTCTCACATACCTTCTGGCCTTGGTCTGAAAGTCCCTTCCACATGCAGTCTTCTCTCTTCCAGGTAGCCACTGGTGATTCCTATCTCTGCCAATCCATTCCTCTGGCTGAATCCAGTCCAATGGACTCTGCTGGCATTTGGAATACCTCCCAGTATGGGTACTGCCTTGGAATCTCCCAGACCTTCCAATGGCCTTTCTTCTCTTCCTTCCAGAGAGTTTCCTTCTCTCTCTATCTGCTTGGCTTGGCTTCTGTTTCTCCAGGTGATACTGGTGCTTGTAGCCGTTGCTGAAGCTCTCCCCTCTGTATCTCTTCCTGAAGCTGTTCTTGAAACTCTCCTTGAAGCTTTTGCTGAAACTGTTATCTGAAGAATAAGCTCTATTCTTATTCTGTCCTAATGTGTGCTGCTCCCTAACACAGCGCAGCTGTCTTGAATCAGGCCCTGCCCTTTGAGATGAGTGCTTAGGGATTACCTCATAGCTCTCTTGATTGCACACAGATTCTCTCACTTCAGCCCCTCTCATGGCTGCTGGAAACCTTGTGCATTCTGGGACTGGTAGTCTTTTATGTGAAAACTCTGTTTTCTTGCTTCTACCAGAACTGACAGGTTGCTTGTTCAGAGTCACATCATCTTTTCTATAGCTCCTACCTGAGCTATGATAAGCTTCCTTATCACAGTACCTAGCAGTATCCCCAAGTGACACAGGTTCCACAATGCTTGTATTGGGTCAAGCATTGATATCCTGGGTCCCTTTTTAATAATGGTTTATGGACCTTTTCTCCAGGAACTTGTCTAAACCTTTTTTAAACCCAGCTACACTAACAGCTCTTACTACATCCTCCGGTAACAAATTCCAGAGTTTGATTACACGTTGAGTGAAAAAATATTTTCTCTTATTTGTCTTAGTTTACCCTGTAGCTTCATTACATGTCCCTAGTCTTTCTATATTCTGATACCGTAAACAATCGATCTACGTTTACCCGTACCCGAAAATATTTTCTCTTATTTGTCTTAAATAGTTTACCCTGTAGCTTCATTACATGTCCCCTAGTCTTTCTATATTCTGATAGCGTAAACAATCGATCTACGTTTACTCGTTCCACTTAATTTATAGACCTCTATCATATCTCCCCTCAGCCGTCTCTTTTCCAGGTTGAAGAGCCCTAACCTTTGTAGCCTCTCTTCATAGGAGTAGCCTTCCATCCCCTTTACCATTTGTGATCTTATTTCCCATGCTATGGGCATTTATACACACTGCTTTCCATATGTTGCCCCTTTTATCCATTTTCATAAAGGTATTTGATGTTTCACTTACTTGGGGGCTTTCTTCACCCATCCCTAATGAATCTAGTTTAAAGCCCTCTTCAGTAGGTTAGCCAGTCTGCTACTGAAGACATGTCGACCCTTCTTTGACAGATGGACACCATCTCTGCTCTGCAACCCTTGGAACAGCATCCCATGGTCCAGGAAACCAAAACACTCTTCATGACACCATCCATGCAGCCATGAATTTACCTCCAGGATGTGAGCTTCTCTGCCTTGGCCCTGGCTCTCAACAGGGAGTATTGAAGAGAAGACCACCTGTACACCAATCTGCTTCACCCTCTGTCCCAGAGCCATGAAGTCACTTTTGATATGCTCAGAGGGATACTTGGCAGTATCATTCATACCAACATGGATGAGCAACATCGGGTAATAGTCAGTGGGCTTGATGAGTCTCGGCAAACTCTCCATAAAATCTCAGATTTTGACACCTGGCAGACAGCATACCTCTCTGGATATCAAGTCTGGTCGGCAGATGGATGCCTCTGTACCCCTCAGAAGAGAGTCACCAACCACCACTACTCTTTGCTTCCTTGTGGTCACTGATTCTACAACTTTGGAGTGCTCAAGTTCTGGATCTTCCCTTTCCTGGGCTCGAGCACTCCAAAGTTGCAGAATCAGTGATCCCTCCAATGCAAACGGATTTCCCTTTCCCTCTTTCCAGATGTTGCCCCTTTTACCCATTTCTACAGAGGTATTTAATGTTTCACTTACCTGGGGGCTTTCTTCACCCATCCCTAATGAATCTAGTTTAAAGCCCTCTTCAGTAGGTTAGCCAGTCTGCAGCTGAAGACACTTTGACCCTTCTTAGACAGATGGACGCCATCTCTGCTCTGCAGCCCTTGGAACAGCCTCCGACCACTAGAAGCATCTTCCTAGCTGTCTGCACTCCTTCCACAGCTTCCAACCACTAAAACCACTCTCCCAGCTGCCCAAACACCTTCCACAGCCTCTGACCACTAGAAGCACCTTCCCAGCTGCCTGTGCTCCTTTCACAGCCTCCGACCACTAGAAGCACTCTCCCAACTTCCTGAGCTCCTTTCACAGCCTCCGACCACTAGAAGCACTCTCCCAACTTCCTGAGCTCCTTTCACAGCCTCCGACCACTAGAAGCACTCTCCCAACTTCCTGAGCTCCTTTCACAGCCTCCGACCACTAGAAGCACTCTCCCAACTTCCTGAGCTCCTTTCACAGCCTCCGACCACTAGAAGCACTCTCCCAACTTCCTGAGCTCCTTTCACAGCTTCCGACCACTAGAAGCACTCTCCCAACTTCTTGAGCTCCTTTCACAGCTTCCGACCACTAGAAGCACTCTCCCAACTTCCTGAGCTCCTTCCATAGCCTCCGACCACTAGAAGCACTCACCCAACTTCCTGAGCTCCTTTCACAGCCTCCGACCACTAGAAGCACTCTCCCAACTTCCTGAGCTCCTTTCACAGCTTCCGACCACTAGAAGCACTCTCCCAACTTCCTGAGCTCCTTTCACAGCCTCCGACCACTAGAAGCACTCTCCCAACTTCCCGAGCTCCTTTCACAGTTTCCGACCACTAGAAGCACTCTCCCAACTTCCTGAGCTCCTTTCACAGCTTCTGACCACTAGAAGCACTCTCCCAACTTCCTGAGCTCCTTTCACAGCCTCCGACCACTAGAAGCACTCTCCCAACTTTCTGAGCTCCTTCCATAGCCTCCGACCACTAGAAGCACTCACCCAACTTCCTGAGCTCCTTTCACAGCCTCCGACCACTAGAAGCACTCTCCCAACTTCCTGAACTCCTTTCACAGCTTCCGACCACTAAAAGCACTCTCCCAACTTCCTGAGCTCCTTTCACAGCCTCCGACCACTAGAAGCACTCTCCCAACTTCCTGAGCTCCTTTCACAGTTTCCGACCACTAGAAGCACTCTCCCAACTTCCTGAGCTCCTTTCACAGCTTCCGACCACTAGAAGCACTCTCCCAACTGCCTGCACTTCTTTCTGTCTTTTTAGGCCTACTGCATCTCAGAATGGATAAAAAAGGCTAAAGCCTCCTGGACTCTTTTATATACCATTAATAAAAACCTAAGCCAGATTCCTCAGCTTGGAGCGCACATCTCCTGCAAAAACAGTTGCATGCTGCTTTATATGTGGCACTGAATAAAGATAAGTGGCAGGTACAGCAATGAACATTAGCTCATAGCTTTTTATTGATTAGTGATGATCTTCCAATAAACAATCGACTCAAGTACAAAGCCCTTCTAATGACATTTAAAATCCTTCATCATCAGGGGCGGCCCAAGGGGGGTGCGGGGCCATGTGCGGAGACTCGGTGCGGGGCCTCATTTGCATAAATATTTGCATAATGTTACCATACACTAACTTTTAGTAAACATGCCTCTTCATGAGTGTATAGATAAAGAAAGACTAAAAGATTTCTACATTACTATAATCCAGTGCCAACCGCCAGACACATTAGGAACTACTACAAACACTGCCCATTTAGAACCCATAGCAAACCCACCGTATCCTAACAGCACTACCAGGACTCACAAAGCACCAGACCCTACCTATCAAAAGGCAACACTGCAAATATTAAACCAATACATTTCAGAGAATAACAATACATGACCTACTGAGGAAAGAGAATAAGTGGCAATGTCAAATAGGAATTACATAAACAGAATACCTCAGCTCAGTTACACATGCAGAACACAGACCATCACCAAACAAGGAATCACAATTTAAAAACAGGAAGACAATAATTAAACTGGGAACCCTAAAAGCCAAACTTGGAATTTACAACAACAATGTAGAAATAACTATAAATTAATTTCCTCTTGTACTAAACAAAGCACAGACGTTAATGATGCACATTTCCCAGAGCTGACATATTCCAGTTAATAAATTCAAAATAAAGAGATATCTTTGTACCTTTTGTGCATTTTTTTTCAGTTGCAATTGTTCCAGCCACTTTCTTCTGGTTTCTTTGTGTCTTCTGCTAACTCTCCATCGTCTGCTGTCCATTTGTCCTTTCTTCTCTCTTCTAGTTTTTTTCCATTCTCTCTCTACATCTGCTTTAACATACTAATCTTTCTCCTTTTGCTCTTTCCTCATTCCTATTTCATCCACTCAAATTTTACCCGTCAATCCCTACTTAGTCTCCCAATACCCGGCCAATTGTAGATTTTTCTTCACTCCCATACAAAATATTTTTCCCCTCTCCATTTCACTCTCCCAGCCCCATCCCCTTCTAATCTCCCCCAACATCAGCTCCCTTCTAGTTCCAGCCCCACCCAGTATCCGCTCCCTTCTAGTCCCCGCATCAGCCCATTTCCAGTCCTGGCCCCCCATCAGCCCATTTCTAGTCCTAGCTCCCCCATCCATTTCCAGTCCTATCCGAGTCCCCTCATCAGCCCATTTCTAGTCCTTTCCTAGCCCCACCATCAGCCCATGTCAAATCCTAGCTCCCCTCCACTCAGCCCATTTCCAATCCAAGCCCCCCATAAGCCTACTTCCAGTTCTAGCCCCTCCATGAGTCCATTTGAATCCAAGCCCCCACCACAGCCCATTTCCAATCTTAGCTCCACCCAACACCCAATTCCCAGTCCTATCCTAGCCCATCAGCCCATTTCCTGTCCTAGCTCCCTCCCCTAAGAGCCCATTCCAAGCCCCCCTTCCACTCAGCCCATTTCCATTTCAAGCCCCCTTCCACTCAGCCCATTTCCATTCCAAGCCCCCCTCCCCATCAGCTATTTGCAGTCCTAGCCCCCCTCCCACCCACCCATTACCAGTCCTAGCCCCCCATAGCCTATTACCAGTCCTAAGCCCCCATCAGCCCACTCCCAGTCCTAATCCCACCAGCCCATTTCCAGTCCTAACCCCCCATCACCCAATTTTCAGTTTAAGCCCCCCATAGCCCATTACCAGTCCTAACCTCCCCATCAGCTCACTCCCAGGCCTAATCCCATCAGCCCATTTCTAGTCCTAACCCCCCATCACCCAATTTTCAGTTTAAGCCCCCCATAGCCCATTACCAGTTCTAACCCCCCATCAGCCCACTTCCAGTCCTAATCCCATCAGCCCATATCCAGGCTTAGCTCCCCCATAGCCCATCACCACTCCTAACCCCCAGCCCAGCCCAGCCCAGGGAAAATTTAAAATAAAAAAAAGAAAAGCTGTCAGCTGTCTGCTGCCGCTGCCGGGACCGCCACGGCAGAATCGAGTGTGCCGCGGGGCCCCCCTGCACGGCAGAGCCTGCCCTCCCCTCTATCAGCTCCCTCTTTCAGCTGCAGTCACACGCGCCGGCTTTCAGAGCGCGAAGGGACTAGTTTCCCTTTCGCGGCTCTGTTAAGCCCGCGGGGGCTGATGGGAACTTCCCATCAGCCCCCGCGGGCTTAACAGAGCAGCGAGGGAGAAACTCTCCCCTCGAGCTCTGAAAGCCGGCGCGTGTGACTGCAGCTGAAAGAGGGAGCTGATACAGGGGAGGGCAGGCTCTGCCGTGCAGGGGGGGCCCCGCGGCACACTCGATTCTGCTGCGGCGGTCCCGGCAGCGGCAGCAGACAGCTGACAGCTTTTCTTTTTTTTATTTTAAATTTTACTTTTAAATCAGAATGTTTTTTGCGCGGGGCCTCCTGAAACGCGGGGCCCTGTGCAAAAAACATTCTCGCTCAATGGATGGGCCGGCCCTGTTCATCATCTCTCTGCATCCTCCCTGGAAGATCTCTTGCATTGGACGTCCGATATCAGAGCCAGAAAAACAAATATGGGAAACGCTCTTGCCATCCCAGCCCTGGTTGGCAAAAGCTCCCAATTTGCCAGGCACAGAGTCTTCTCCCTCTTCGCCCCTTTGCTTTGGAACTCCCTATCCGTCTCATCACTGACCTGTCAATTTTCCATAAAGCAATTAAGATACATCTATTCCAGCTTTTATTTGACCATGTACCATAGCTCATTATGGTCTTCCATACAATGCCCAGCTCCCTTCAGCTTGTATATATTTTACCTTTCTTAAAGGCATCTGTTATCGATCACTGTATTAAGTTCTTGTTCACATATTTAATGTAATCTGTTACTGCGTTAACTTATGTTTACTTATTCATTGTAACCTGTTCCATGTAATTTTTCCTGTTCCTTGTAATGAGTTGCTCTTCTTTAAACTGCGCTGATTATAAAAAATCTGGTATATAAAACCAAATAAATCAATCAATCTAGTTACAAGCTGCTGCCCTGAGAGAAGACCACTTTTCCCCTAAAAAGGATGCATGTATTTGCTAAGCAATGATCTACTTGTTTTTTGTTCTTTCAAAGGGGTTTGTGGTAAGCTGAACACACCTGAGGGTTTTATAAAATGTATATTTATAGAGTATATGATGATCTCTGAGCTGTGATTAGTACCAAACAAAAATACTGCAGGGTAGCCGGAAGACATTAAACTCGGCCCATGTACCTTCCTGTCTGTGCTCTGTCCAGGGCTGTTCCAAGTCACACGTAAATGCGCCCTGTGAGACTTACATGCCTGACATGCTCTCCCCAACCCATCACACATTTGCCATTTTCCCCATGCCCAACATCTGCCCATCTTGCCTTACTCCACACCTGCATGTCCAGCCGGCTCCCTGTGCTGCCTGCCCTTACCCCGCCGCCACGTTTCGTGTTTCCTTGGTGGAGGCGTGGTGGTGGCAGTAGCGGAGCGGACATCCATTTCTAAAAAAAAGCCCCACGTGAGTCTTTCTGACTCCATGCTTGCATGCAGGTCTGATCCCTCCATCCTCTGACGTATGCTCAAAGTGTTTCTTGTTATTCTAGCAGGGGCTGAATGAGGGATCTTTAGACAGAAATATATAGCTAGCAAGTGTCATGTGTATATGTGATGCCACAGTGGTTTGCCTGTCTGTGCATGGAATCTTATTTAAAAGAATTTAGAATCTGCTCTATCTCATAGACAGATCACAAATAAACATACAGAGTTTCATAAAACAAACATTGTCAATACTGTCGGCGCGCGCCAGTGTGGCCAGGCGGTTGCCTAGGGCTACAGGGGAGGCGCCGATTGTCCTTTGTTGAAATTAGCCCGATAGCATGTATTTGTGTCCCCGAAAGGATTAGAGCCAAGTGCAAAGGTTGCAGGAATATTTCTTTATTTTTAGAAACAAGGATTTCCTAACCGGTTCAATTCTTTGACATGAATTGATTGAAGTTGACCAAAACAAAATTCAGGATACTTCTCCAAATAACAGCACACAAGCCTATTATACAGTCCTTGGCTTGATACAGCTTTTAAACTTGCTTTCTGATAAAACTCTATTTTCAGCAGTATTCTGTTTCCTGGTCTCCAGGAGGCGCTATACAACCCTCTGTTACTTCACAGTAGGTGTAGCAAAACTTCCTGGCCCACCTAGATACTTTCACCAGCAATAGAATTCTTTTCCACTTATAACACAAACTTTCAGCACAGCTTCTTCTCAAGCAGCTTTAAACAGAGCAGCTACTTTTAAAAGCACAGCTAAAAAGTAATGGGCTTTAAAATGTCCTGGTAAAAGAACTTCTGGTTCATTCCAGATGACCAACTTCCTTCAGTTCTTTTACTTAGCAGGAGGTAACACAGATGCATTCAGTAATCAATACCAGCTGGGTTTCTTTCTGCTTTCAAACCCTATTTGGTTCCTTTATACTTCTTTAGCACAGATTGCACAGCTTATTTCCATGTCTGAGACATTGTCTAAATCCACAGTGTCTCCCAAGTCCATATCCTCCACGCTAGACTCTTCCTGGTCACTGTTTCCCCTGGTATCTTCCTGAGAAGCCTCACTAGCTTGCACAGCCCTTAGGAGCTTCTCCCAGGTACCCTTAACAGTGTGTGAGCTTGTGGGGGAAGGGCAGGAAAAACCCTCTTTGTCTAATAAGCCTTTCAAACGTTGTAAAGGGCTCACCTTATTAGTGCTGCTTTTCCTCCTTACAGATTCCTTACTAGGAGAGGAGTTGAGCCATGAACTCTTGGAGAATATTTCCTCCTCTGAGGACTCCTCCCCTGAGCTTTCCACTGGCCTTGTCAGCTCTTTGCTCCTGGTTCTCAATTGCTTCTGTGCAAGGGATTTCCATGGGTTTCTTGTCCTTCCTTCCTGGAACCCTCGCCTCGTGTCCTCTGTGTCTGTGTCCTCTCTCTCTCATACGGTTCCTCCTTCTCTCTCCCCTTCTCTTTCAGTTCTCCTGTATGAGTGCAGCTTCCGTACCTAAATGTTTGGGGCTGTCCTATCCCCTTTGACGCCGCCCCCAAACCACTCCCTTCTCCTCCCTCTATCTCCATGGGAACAGGGCGTGTGCTTAGGTCTGCACTTCTCTGTGAGAAATCTTTACCTTTAGTGTTGGTGTTAACCCTTTCAGTGCCTGCAGTTTTATGGGTAAAAGAAAAAAAAGGCAGTTTTCCCTTTTTTTTTCTGACCTCAGCGGCTGCTTCTCCACCACAATACATTATACACATCTCACATGATATCACTGTCATTATCACACTGCTGGCACTTGCTTAGACACTATGGGGGTCATTCTGAGTAGTGTTTGGACGTACATCCCCACTAAACTCTTGGGCTTGATGCCAGATCCAGAGCTCCCTGCACGTACAGAGGAGATGTGTGGGGAGCACTGGTCGGGGGCAGGAGTAGGAGGACTGGAGGAGGATCGAGGGCAGGGTGGAGGCTGGGCACTCAACCTGGATGAATAGAGCTGATTCTGGTTGCGGACCTGTACGTCTGGGGGCTGAAGGTTAGAAGGAGAACCTATTCCACCTCAGAGGTGGAATAAGTTCTCCCAAAGTTTGTGACGGCCATCGGAAGGACCCGGTAAGGAGGTGAGCAGGGCATGGCGCTTCCTGCAGCCTGATCCTGGCCTTGACAGGCTCATCCAGGGGTTGGTCATTAGGGAAAAGGAAATTCAGGAGGCTTGTGGGCAATCAGAGCTCCTGAATGGCATACTGGTGCCATGACAAT
Source organism: Ichthyophis bannanicus (assembly GCA_033557465.1). Classification (NCBI taxonomy): domain Eukaryota; kingdom Metazoa; phylum Chordata; class Amphibia; order Gymnophiona; family Ichthyophiidae; genus Ichthyophis; species Ichthyophis bannanicus. The sequence continues at coordinate 256,038,351 of CM066044.1, forward strand.
GAGACGCCATGGCTCCAGGCTCCAGCAGGGTCCTTGGGTGGATTGGACGGGGTGGTCCCTGAAAGTTTAGGCCCTCAGAATTGCGGCACGGCCGGGCCGTCCAAGTCCTCTGCACATGATTCTGCTTCCGTGGAACGTATAGTTCCTGCGGGTGCAGAATTGGGTGCAGATTCACCATCCAGATTTTGGACGTTAAAGTGGCCCAGGATGTTCGGAATTGGCCTCCAAGTGGGTCATTTTAAAGGACTTAGTCATGATTTGGATGTCAGATGTGCACATGGATGTTGAAATCACAGGGACGTCTCTGGAGCCATTTTACAAATAATGTTTAGAGATGTCTCTGGTGCGGGGACATCCAAGTAGGCAAAGGGCATGGTGGAGGCGCAATGAACTTAGACATTCCCAATCAATTTCAGAAACCATCCACATTTCAGACTGCTCCATTCATGAACAGGCCTCAGAAAAGTGCTTGTTATAGACTTAAAATAGTTTAGGGACTGTTATCGAAATCATTCTATTACAAAATTCCTGAAAGTGTACCCGTCGAAACAATGGCACATCCGAAAGGAAGGCATCCTAAAACCTGAGGATAATAAACTTTCAGGGTAGTTGCCAAACTGAGAGGGGCCATACAATTTAATGATTTAAATGCAATCATCAAAACCTTATAAAGAATTTGTACCTTAATACATAACCAATGTAACACATATAAATGAGTTGAAATATGGTCAAAGTTTCCGCTCTGCGTAACAAGACGAGCTGCAGCATTTTGTATCATTTGTAATGCCTGAGTAGCACATGCTGGTAATCTTAAATATAAACTATAGGGATCATTCTGTCACATGAATAGCGGGGATGGATGTCCCATTGGGATATCCATCCCTGTTATTTGCCCCCCCTGCCTGCCCTGTCAGAAGCCTTTCCGTATGAACAAGGAGTTTGTACAGCGAAGCTTAGATGGAGGTGGGAGGGGCATTGCAGAGGCGGAGTTAAGGGGGCATTGGGAGGTCTCTGACCCCGGATATACAGGGCCGATTCTGACATCAGCCCTGTATGTCCAAGGTCGGCAGACTGGATAGGGGACTTAGTCCACCTTGGAGGTGGAATAAGTCTCCCTGGATGTTGGGGGAGAGCAGGCCTGGGCAACACAAAGAAGGTGAGGGAGTGAAGGGGGTTCCCCACAGCTTGACCCTGGCCATGGAAAGCCAGATTGGAGGTTGGGATGCGAGGAAAGGAAAGAGTGGTCGTCAGCTGGGCATCGCGGCTCCTGAATAGAGCTGCGGTGCCATGGCAACGGACACCTTGGCACTGTGGCTCCATTCAGGGGCCTGACTGATTTAGCCGGACATGGCGCTATACATGCAGGCCGATCAGAATAGGATCCCGGCCTACACGTACAGAACCTGGACCCGATTCTGATCCTGTGGGATTGCGAATCGGGTCCACGTCTGTACGTCCGATTCTGATCGGGTGCACAGGGGCCTACATGTCCTCTATGGAATGACCCCCTATTACAATAGTCCAAAGGAGCTAGAATTAATGTCCAAACAACAGCCAAGAGATTCTCTCTCAACACATGAGACTTTGAATCATATTCAAGTTAAATAAAGCATTTTTAACTAGTGAGTGCTTTTCTGTGGGTGACGTGCAGGGCTGTGGTGCATGTGTGTGAGGTTGTGCTGCAGAGTTGAGGAGCCTCTGTGTGTGTGAAGCAGAGGTAGGGTGCCTGTGTGTATGTGTGTGTATGGTGTGTGGTGCATATAGCAGAGGTGAGGTGCCTATGTGTGTGCTAGTGTATGCGTGTGGTGCCTCTATACGTGTCTGTTGTGCTGAAGTGAGGTGTGTGTGTGTTTGTATCTGTTGTGCAGAGATGGAATACCTTTTTGTGTGTATGTGAGTATCGGTGGGATGCTTGTGTGTGTTTTTTTGGGGGGGGGGAATACAGTTGTTGGTATACTTGGAGTTCAACCCCTTAATGTCCAATATCTCCTAAAAGAAAAGTGACCAGTTAAATGGCTTTGGACTATATATGCACACATATTTGACACATTAAAGAATCAAACAAAACAAGACCAATTAGTAGGAAATAGTATAAATACCGGGACATTATCAGGGCATGATTATTGCACCCTTATGAACAATTCAAATCATTTTGAACAGAAGAATCACATTCCCATTGCAGTAAGATTGTCAGTACTCAGATGACTTGAATCAACCAATGATGATGGCTCTAAAGTTAAAGTGGCCACATTCACTCCCTGTTCCATTTTCACAATGGTGACGACAAGAGAGCTGCCTGAGACCATCAGAAAAGCCATTATCACCAAACATCAAACTTCAAAGGGGTATAAAGGCCATCTCCAAAGACCTTGGGATTCCTGAGACTACAGTTCATAATGTTATTAAGAAGTTTTCTGCTCATGGAACTGTCAAGAACCTCCCAGGACACGGTGAGAAGAGGAAAATTAATCCAAAAAGTCTTTGAAGGTTAGTGCAAACTGTTGGAAAAACACCATGTACAAAATCCAAAAGAGCTTAAGGCCAACCTGGAGCAATCTGGAGTGGTGGTTTCAACCTATACCATACGTGGTGCATTAAACAAAGAAGAACTTCATGGACGAAGGCCAAGGAGGACCCCACTGCTCAAAGACAGGCATAAAAAGGCATGCCTGATCTTTGCCCAAATCCACCATGAGAAACCATAATCCTTCTGGGAAAATATTTTGTGAAGAGTTGAAACCAAACTTGAGCTCTTTAGCAATGCAAACCAGCAATACATTTACAGGTGAAAAAATGAAGCTTATAAGGAAAAAAACACCCTTCCTACAGTTAAATATGGGGGAGGTTCCATAACGTTGTGGAGCTGATTTGCTGCCTCAAGAACTGGAGGCCTGGAATGTACTAAAGGAATCATGAAGTCAGAGGACTGCCAAGGTATTTTGGAATGAAATGTGCTACCTAGTGTCAGAAAGCTAGGTCTGGGTCGAAGGTCATGGGTCCTCCAGCAGGACAATGACCCAAAACATATATCCAGAAGTATAAAAGAATGGCTAAAAAGGAACAAATGAACTGTTTTAAACTAGCCAGCAGTGAGTCCTGATCTCAATCCAATCGAGAACCTTTGTAAAGAGCTGAAATCTTCCCTGGGTAAAAGGAATCCTGGAAACATTTATGAGCTGGAACAAATCGCAGCTGAAGAGTGGAAGAAACTAACAGCAGACAGATGTACGAAACTTATAGATGGTTACAAGAAACATTTGGAGACTGTCATCACTGCCAAGGGTTGTGCAACCAAATATTAGTGAAGGTTGCCATTAAACCTGTCCAGAGCATATTTAGATTTTTTCTCAAAAATTACTACTGTATGTTTATGTTGCACCAATATCTTTTGTTTGTTGTATACCTTTGAACATACTATTAAAATATTGTGATGACATACAATAGGAATATTTCCAATTCTTTCTCAAGATACTGTACACAACATACCTAAAATGCAAGGGTGCCAATAATGTTGACCACAGCTGCACACCTTTTGGGCTTAATTTGTAGACAAAAAGAAGTGGAACTGTGGGTGGGGCCAGGGCCAGAAGTGACCTGTGGGGGCGGGGCCAGGATGGGAATTATTTGCATACTTTTGTTTACAGCATTGGTGAACAAACTATCTGCTTAGGCTAGGCCTGCTATTTGGCAAGCCTAAACTAAACATGTAACTTACCTGAATAGTGGCCGAATATCAATTGCTCCTTCCCTAGCTTGGTCCACAAATATATGGATAATATCTGGCTATTTAGCAATTTCAACAGCTCGATAGTATCTGTATATTTTTAAAAACACATAGGTTAATTATGCATTTGCCAGTAAACACATAATTGCCTTCGAATGGGGCATAATTGTTTATTTATCTGATAGGAACACTCCCAGTTCCACCAATAAAACTCTCCCAAGAACGTATGCCTATCAGAAGTAGGGTTTTACCCACTCTTTGCCCAATGTTCAGGCTATCCAGTGTTATCTGACCAGTTGTTGTTCTGGTCCTTGGTTGTTTATGATATTTCATACATACTGTTTGTCCAGTCAAAGCTGACCAAGACACTCACTGACCCCTGACGCAGGCTTGTATGCTGAAACCTGGCCAAGTTAGGTTTTTAAATAAAGCTTTGTGGTTGTGAAGATATCCTGGATGTGGCTGTGGTCCTTCTCTGGTCCTCTGGTGTACACTCACAGATTAACCAATAAAACTCTCCCAACAATGGATGCAGATCAGAAGTAGGGTTTTTCACTTTACAACTGAACATACAGAAATGACTTCATTCAAATTCCGGTCTGTCATCAGTGACACTACCAACTCCCTCCACTGCCAAACATTGTGCATCATAACACAAAACCCTGCAAATGAATGCTCAACACCAGCACCAAATTCAAGACCTCAACCCTATCTATGAAAAATCAGCACTGTAAATATTCTAGAACACCAGTAACCTTTAGTTGGAATAAGAGAACAATTTAAACTACTACAGATTCTTAGACAGAATCAACATGTTAACAGAATCCCTCACCTCAGCTGCACATAGGCTATATGGTCTTTATCTGCCATTATATTTCTTTTGATTCTGCCCTTCCATATTAATTACTAAGCTCTACAAGCCTTTTTTTTCCTTTAGAGATCTTCTATGTTTGTCTCATGCTTTCTTGAATTCAGATACAGTGTTTGTCTCTACTACTCTACTGGGAGATAAAGTTTCTAGATGAAATAAATGACTAATTCTTGGAGCAGCTGGTTCATGAACTAACAAGAGAGGAAGGTATTTTGAACTCAGTCCTTAGTGGAACACAGGATCTGGTGCAAGAAATAAGGGTGTTGGGGCCACTTGGCAATGGTGATCATAGCATGATTGCATTTGATTTAATAAATGGAAGAAGGATGGCAAGGAAATCCAAAGTACTACCTTTTAACTTTCAAAAGGGAGTCTATGATAAAATAAGGAAAATAGTTAAGAAAAAACTAAAAGGAGCAGCTGCAAAGGTTAAAGATTTACATCAAGCATGGGCATTGTTTAAAAATACTATGTTGGAAGCCCAGACTAGATGCATTCCATGCTTTAAGAAAAGTGGAAGGTCAAAAAACTGCCAGCATGGTTTTAAGGTGAAATCAGGAATGCTGTTGTAGCCACAAAAGCATTTTTTAGGAAATAGAAAAAGGAGCCAAATGATGAAAACGAGAAATAACATAAGCCCTGGCATGATAGATGCAAGGCATTGATAAGGCAGGCAAAGAGAGAATTTGAAAAAACGCTTGCTTTTGAAGAAAAAATGCATAATAAAAACTTTTTCAAGAACATTTGTAGGGAAAAAACCTGTGAGAGAATCAGTTCGACCACTGTAAGATAGAGGCGGTAAAAAGGGCATTAAGGGAGGACAAGGGATTGAATGAATTCTTTGTTTCGGTCTTTACTGAAGAAGATGTAGGGAAGTTACCCATGCCTGAAATGGTATCAGAAGAATTGAAAGAAATACCGCTAAACCGGGAAGATGTATTACAACTATTTGATAAACTGAAGAGTAGCAAATCACCTGGATGGGATGGTATTCATCCAAAGGAGTCAAAAGAACTGAAATATGAAATTGCAGACCCACTATTAGTAATCTGTGAACTATCATTAAAATCATCTGTAGTATCTGAAGATTGGAGAATGGCTAAAATAATGCCAGTTTTTAAAAAGGGTTCCAGGGATGATCCAGGAAACTAAAGTCCGATGAGCTTGATGCCAATACTGGGCAAAATGGTAGTAACCATTATAAAGAATAAATTACTGAACATGTAGATAGTCATGGTTTAATGGGAGAAAGCCAACATGGATTTAGCCAAGAAAAATCTTGGCTTACTAATCTGTTATATTTTTTTGAAGGTGTGAATAAACAGGTAGACAAAGGTGAGCCAAGATAGAAAGCAGAGAGTAAAGCTAAATGGCCAATTTTCTCAATGGAGAAAGATAAATAGTAGAGTACCCCAGGGATCTGTGCTGGGCCCATTGTTTTTTAGCATATTGTATTCATAAATGATTTGGAAATAAGAATAACGAGTGAAGAGATCAAATTTTCAGATGACACAAAATTATTTAAAGTTGTTAAAACACAAGAGGATTGTGACAAATTGGAAGAGGACCTTGATAAATTGGAAGACTGGACGTCCAAATGGCAGATGAAAATGAATTTGGACAAGTGCAAAGTTATGCACCTAGGAAAGATCAACCCAAACTACGGTTAACAAGATGCAAAGTTCTACATTAGGAACCACCACCCAGGAAAAAGATTTAGGCGTCATCATGGATAATATGTTGAAACCCTCTGCCCAGTGTGCAGCAGAACCAAGAAAGCAAATAGAATGCTAGAATAAAACAAAGGATATTATAATGTCTCTGTATCATTCCATGGTGCGACTGCACCTTGAATATTGTGTGCATTTCTGGTTGCCATATCGTAAAAAGGATTTATCAAAATTAGAAAAGGTACAGAGAACAGCCACCAAAATGGTAAAGGGGATGGAAGGATACTCCTATGAGGAAAGGCTTAAAATGTTAGGACTCTTCAACTTGGAAAAAGGCAGCTGAGGAGAGATATGATTGAGGTCTATAAATTAATGAATGGAGTGGGACGGGTAAATGTAGATCGGTTGTTTACGTCATCAAAAAGTAGAAAGACATGCAATGAAGCTACAATGTAACTCATTTAAGACAAATAAGAGAAAATAGTTTTTCACTGAACAAGTAATCAAACTCTGGAATTAGTTACCAGAGGATATAGTAAAAGTTCTTAGTGTAACTGGGTTTAAAAAAGATTTGGACAAGTCCCTGGAGGAAGGGTCCATAAACTATTATTAAAGAGTACGCGGGAAATCCACTGCTTTCCCCGGGACAAGCACTGTGGAACCTGTCAGGTACTTGTGACCTGGATTGGCTAATGTTGGAAACAGGATACTGGGTTTGATGGACCTTGGTCTAACCCAGTATGGCAATTCTTCTTTTCTTAGGACCATTACCTAGTAAAGAATAATAAACTACAAATTAGAAAAAAATATGCAAACGAAAACTGAAATGGAAAACCCTCAAAATAGACACTGAGCTGTGGAACTCTGAAGAAAGAGGAATGCATTCCCTCCTCTACTGAACTCTAAGAAATGCACGTTTTCAAAACGGACATATATCATTCTCTAAAACTTGCCACGTTTTCAAAACGGACATATACCATTCTCTAAAACTTGCCACGTTTCTGTATCTTTGTTGTCTGATCGTTTTATTTTCCTAGTTGGCTTGGCCCTGGTCTCTCTCTTCTACGTCCTCTGTTTGGTTTCCTTCTAAGGTCTTTTCAAGGATCTCGTTTCTATTTTCTGTTTCTTCACACTCCCTATCTTCATCCTTTCCTTCCCTACATCTCTCTCCAACACAGATCCTTTTGTTTCATCTTTTTTTTCTATTTCTCTCATCTGCCTTTTACCTAACTATAGATTCCTTCCACTACTGAAGACTCATTTGTTTAATGCTGCATTTGATCAGCCTATGAATAACCTGTCTTTCCCTTAACCTTTGTTTCCCACCCCTCCTCCCCTCCCTCCTTTTTTTGCCTCCTTTCCCCTCAGTATGTGCGATCCACTTAGACTGTCCTTTTTTATTTTTTTTTATTGAGATCTTTACGGCTTATTACAGAACCAATAATAAACTTAAGGATTGTCAAGTGCAACACATCAGAATTAAAACTAGATTAGAATATAATCCAAACAAAGGAAATTACACAACAGCCCACATTACAGGAAGAATAGAAGCAATTAAGGAAATTAAAATCAGAAAAAAGAAATGAACATGGGTCAGAAGGAAAGTCCCTCCCCCATACAATATCCCTAGGCATAATATTATTCTGACTCCAGTTATTCCATAACTTTTTTTATCTGCCAAGAAAATCTCTATTTGAGATGAGTCATAAAAGAAATAAGTGTTTCCATGACAAGTAACAATGGAGAAAAAAAGAAGCATCAATGGCCAAAACCTTTGATTTTAAAGCAAGAAATTGTTTCCTGTGAAGTTGAGTGTTTCTAGAAACATCAAGGAACAAGTTTAGCTTCGCTCCACAAAAACTTGCCTCCTTTTATTTAAAGAACTTTTTCAAAACCTTGAGTTTGTCCGCTAAAGAAAAGTAGCAATGAGTGTAGCTCGCTTGAGTATTAAATCCAAGGAGTCCTCTAAAAATGTAGTCAAATCTTGACAGATTAGGAGTCAGCACATCTACTCCCTCACCCATTGTTTCACCCCCGTGAAGCTTGGCAGCCTACAGTAACATTTCTGAAGAGGAACAGCACCAGTCAGTAGCAAAATCTCTTTAAAATAGTTTCCAATACAATCTCAGCAGACAATAGGTGAGTTACTGGGAAATTAAGGAAAGGCAAATTATTAACCCTAGATACATTCTCAAGGGTTTCCAATTTATAGTGCAAAGAAAGTGAATCCTTAATAAAGCTAGCATTGGTCTATTGCAAAGAATGCAAATGACCCTCCATTTGAGAAGCAAAATCATTAGTTTCAGTAATCCTATTGTCTGCTTCCTGAATCTTATTAACTGTTTCCTGAGTAAATACACACAAAGAAGCTACAGTACCAGACAATGTACAATCAATATGTGATATAGCTAAGCAAATATCCTTCATCGTAATATCTTCAGGCTGCTCCAAAACCATTTGGGGACTTTCTTGAAGCACGACCGGCTTAGGGAGAGGACACAGAATGGGGGAGGAAGTCACTGCCCCCGAGGGCTCCAAACCCAAGGCAGAGGACAATTGTGGCTTTGGCAGAGGAGCAGCTTAGTCACTCCTTCAGGGGAGGAGTGTTGCAAGCCACCATCCACTGCGAAGTGCCTGTCCAACGGGCCCACAACTTTCCCAGAAGGGTGAGCAGCTGGTACAGACTTGGGCAAGTTCTTTGCTTTCCGCTTCCCCATCGAAACAGGACCCACCAATACAAAACAAAACATCAAAAATACCTGATTGATGAAACTGTTAATCTCCTGCAGGTACTCTGGTGCACAGAAGGGGTACAAAAGGGGCATTATCCCGCCCCTTTGGGCACACCCCTCTGGGCTGGGTTATAAGCCTCCTTGGGTCCTCTGGCCGATGACATCAGTGAGGTCAGCTCCAGTGGTGCCTGAAGCAGCTTGCACTCACCGCTGATGTTGCTTCTTGAATCAGGAAACGCCTGTCCCATTTTTAAATGGAGTTCTGCTCTACCTTTTCATTTCTAATTTGTTTTATTTGTGCACCGCCCTGCTGCTTTTTGTGAAGGGCAGTCAAGTACATCTTAATAAGCATAAATATTCCTCCCTCTTCCTCCTTTAATCTTCAACCTTCCTCTTCTCACCTTTCATCTTCTTACCAGTCTTTGCAGCTCTGCATTCGAATGGCTGGTCTGGTCCCTCCCTCCTCTGACGCAAGCATACGTCATAGGAGGGCGGGGGGGATCAGGCCAGCATGTAAGCGCGGAGTTGGAAAAACCCGTGTGTTAATTTTTTTCAATTGAGTGCCCTGCCGCTGCCAAGGAAACCCTAAAAGTGGCGGCAGGGCAAGGCCTGGCCAGGTGGTGAGATGACTGGAGACATGGAGGTAAGATAGGGAGATGCTGGGCATGGGGAAAATAACCAGTGGGGGGGGGGAGGGGGGTTGCCAAATGTGCAAATCACACAGGGTGCATTTATGGTTTGGTACGGCCCTGTCTGTACACATCCCCTCCCCAGGCCCATCTATCATATTCTGCCTCTTATCCCCTTATCAGCCCCAGCTCATTCCCTAACACTCATCCTTTCTCCACCTCCAGGCCCTTTCTTATATCTTACCCCCTATCCAGATTTCAGTTTCCACTTTCAACCCTTACTCTCTTCCTTCAAGGAAGGCTTGTCCCTTCCTGTGGCTCCTGCCCACTCCATACCACTCTGTCCTTTTCAACCATCCTGAATCCTTCCCCAACAAAGTTCTTCAAAACTTTGCCTCTCCCCATATTTTTGCACTTGGTCTCACAGCCCTACTCATACCCTTCATCCAATCATCTTATCATCACTGTCCTCCTAATCTCTGGTCAATTTTTTAGTCTCCACTATCCCCCCTTGGCAACCTCAAGTTCCCACCATACCCATTCCCTGAGTCCTCACTCACAATCCTGCCCAAGCCGTGAGTCCCCTCTTACATGCCCAATACCCAGCCTCAGGGCCGTATCAAGCCATAAATGCGCCCTGTACGACTTGCATATCTGGCGCACACACCCCCATCACAAGTTTGCCATTTGCCCAGCATCTCCCCATGCCTTACCCTACACCTCCATGTCCAGCCAGCTCCCCGCGCTGCCTGCACTTGCCCGGCTGCCATTTTTTATGTTTCCCTGGTGGTGGTGGGGGTCGATGGCAGCAGCAGAGCAGACATCAAATTGAAAAATAAAAATGCGGGTCTTTCTGACTCTGCGCTTGCCTGCATGTCTGATCCCTCCCGTCTCTGACATATGCCTGTGTGAAAAGAGGGTGGGACCAGACCAGCCATTCAAATGCGGGCCTTTGCAACTCTGCACTTGAATGGCTGGTCTGGACCCTCCCTCCTCTGACACGGGCAGACATCAGAGACGGGAGGGATCAGACATGCAGGCAAGTGCGGAGTCCGAAAGACCTGCGTTTTTTTTTCTTTTTGCAATTTGATGTCTGCTCCGCTGCTGCCACTGTGGAAACACAAAATACGGCAGTGGGGCAAGGGCAGGCAGCATGGATGAGACTGAGGCCAGCAAATGCGCCCCTATTTCTTTGCACCCTGCGTGGCTGCACCGTTCACACAGGACTAGGTAAGGTGCTGCCCAGCCTATGTTAGACTTTCTTCTGTTTTCTCATCCAAGTTTAGATTTTCCACCTAACCCCAAGTCCCTGCTCTCCTGCATCCCGATGTCTCCAGTGCCTACTCATCTACCTGGTTCTCCAATAGTTATTAACCCTTCCTTTCCTCCTCCTTACCCCAGCATCTGATCTTATACCCCGCCCTCTCAACCTTCCCCTGGTTATGACTTTGCTTCTTCTCCAGCCTCCATAATTTCTGTCCTCCCCTTTCTTCTTACTCCCCCAGAATCTCTTTTTTTCCCACCCTGACCCCAGTATTTGTCAGTATTAACCCCCTTTCAGTAGAAGGCCATCCATTCCTAAAATTAGTCCCCTCCCAGCACTAGGCCCTTCCTGTCCTAGTCCCCCTCCAGTATAAGCTCATTTCTGTTGCCAGCCCCAGTATCAGCCCATTTTCCCCAGCTCCAGTATCAGCACATTTCCAAGACAAGACTTCCCCAGCCCGAGAATCAGTCCATTTGCAGTTCCAGTCCCCCCAGCTCCATTATCACCCTATTTCCAGTCCTAATCTCTCCCAGCCCATTTCTAGTACCAGTCCCAACAGCCCCAGTATCGGCCTATTTCTTTTCCCAGTACCTCCTCCCACAGCTCCAGTATCGGACCATATCGTCTCAGTCCCCCCCCCCCACCCCTATATCAGCTCATTTCCAGTCCTAGCCTCCCTTCCAGCATTGGTCCTCTTCCAGTCCCAGACCTCTCCACCACCATCAGCCCATTTCCAGTTCCTTACTCTACACTAACTGCATAATCCCAGCCTCCCCTCATCAGATCTTGCAAGCCGTCCACCTCCTTCCCCACATCACTCTGAGCCAGCTACCTCCTCTTTTCATCTTCCTGCCTGTTCCTTGCTTAACACAACCATGGGAGCATTGTTGTTTGCCCCAGCAGCTGTACTGTACTGAAGCAACCCAGCCGTGGTATTTTTAGTAAAGCAAAATAAATGCTCCCTGCTTTACTGAAAATGCCACAGCTCGGCTGCTTCGGTACAGCACAGACGTGGGAGCAAAAGACAAAGCTCCTGCAGCTGTGTTAAGCATTAATACGGCCGCGGCTACCTCCTCTCTTCTCCCTACTCTGTGCTGCTGCAATCGTATTAACACGTAACACAGCTACAGGAGCATTGCGTTTGCTCCCGTGGCTGTGCTAAACTGAAGCAGTCTGGCTGCAGCTTTTTTAGTAAAGCAAAATAAGCACGTCCTGCTTTAATAAATGTGTTGCGGCCAGGCTGCTTCAATACAGCACAGTCGCGGGAGGAATGGAAAATGTTCCTGTGGCTGTGTTAAGCGTTAATACGGCCGCGGCAGCACAGAGCAGGGAGAAGAAGACAGGGGGTAGCCGCAGTGGTATTAATGCTTAACACAGTCACGGGAGCATTGTCTTTTGCTCCCGTGGCTGTGACAGTACAGAGCAGGGAGAGGAGGTGGGACGACAGTATGTGAATTACTTCCGCCTCCTCAAGAAGTGCCAGAATGCTGTTCTACCCCGTTCCGGCACAAATTAAGCCCTGGTTCTTTTATCCCCATGCATTTATCCCTTTAACCTCCAAACCCTGCATTCTTTTCTCTCCCCTTCAACCCCTCCTCACTCTCTCCCCTTATCCTTCCCCCCTAGCACTCTCACCCTCTGCCCGCCAAATCCTCCTTCCTTTTTTTAAAGTTATTGCCTTGTTAAAGTTTTGCTGCCTTGAGGCTTCCTCCCATATAACCTTTTCTTTCTACAGGGCCCTGAGTCGGCTGTTCTGTGCCCAAGGGGGATGAGATTCCCAAGGGCAGCTTGCTGTCTTTGTGGCCACAATTGCAGCCTTCCCCTCCTGTTCTACCCGCAATATATCTGATCTCCTGCATGCAGACAGAAGGGGTCTTTGCCGCGATCATGGATGTCTGCGGCTCATGATCACATTTTTTTAAAGGGGGGGGGGGCAAGAAAATGCCAGGTGCAAATTTATGGTCATCATGGCAACCTGGCACCTGGAATTTATCAAGCCCTAAAATAATCTACCCATTTACGTACCAATAATAAACCCAAATGCAATAATATGCACATTTATAATAATACACACAGTATCAGATAAAAAACGATGCATTGACCTGGGATAGAGGTGCTGTCAAATTGTTTCTAAGGTTTTCCATCAAGAATCCCAACATTTCCATAGGTGAGCTGCTTGCCTGCAATAGTTAACTAGATAGAGGTAGACCTACATCCGCAATGAAAATAAATGTCTATAAATTCACAGAACAGATTTAATAACAGCACAGGTTGTTCATCTGTCAGTTTTGAATGTAAATTGTGTTTCAGTCAGCCCTGGGTCTTCCTGAACAGTAGGCTTTTGTGTCATCTATCTGGATATGATTCACTTAAGTTCTTGATAGACTGGAATGAGACAGGCTTCACTTAGCTGAGTTGAAAATAGATGGTATTTTTATACAGATTATGCAGATCTTTCAGTCACTGTATCCTCTGTTTCATTCTCACAGAGTGTTTGGCAAACCCCATCCCAGAAGCCACCCAAGTGTAGCTTCTTACCCAGCATCACAACTTGCTTCAGAAAAGTCTTCTTGAAGGAAGAAGATGAAAAATAGAAGATGATGGGATCTATGCTGGCATTAAACGTACTCAGCAGCAACACATAGACTCGCCACTCAGGGCTTTCATTCTGCACAAACCCAACAATATGAGAGACATTGTATGGCACGAAGCAGATGATAAAGTTGAGCAGTGTAGTCACCACCAATCCTATGGCCCTCTTCTTTCTCTCCTTGCTAATATGTGGCTGGGATATGATGATCCTGACAAAATTGATGTAGCAGAAAAGGGTAATGATTAAGGGGATGCAAAAGAGCAGCAAACACATCTCCAGCCTGACAGGCAGCAGGATGCTGAGCTGCTTTGGTGAGAAGATGCTGTAGCATCTTTTGATATTAGTCTTCGTCTCGTTGGCTGGCAGTAGGATTTGGATCTGCTCTGGAGAGGACTTGTTATACAGCTTTGTGGTGTTAGGCTTGGCTTCATTGGCTGGCGTGTAGAGTTGGATAATGAAGATTATACTGCAGTGGGAAGCGACTGTGATCCAGATGATGACGCTGGCAATGATAGAGTACAGTGGTTTACGCAAGAGCTTGTACTTGATGGGGAAGGCCACTCCCAGATAGCGCTCCACGCTGATGGCAGTGAGGAAAAGAATTGTAATATAAATGCTGCAGAAGTACAGAAAGGCGGAGAGTGGGCAGAAGATGTACAGCATTGACCAGTACATGCCAGAAGATGCCTCTACCATTCTGAAGGGCAGGAAGATCAGGAGCAGCAGATCCGAGATGGTTAGGTTAAAGAGCAGGATGTCCACTGGAACAAGTTTCCGGTGGAACTTTGCGATTAAAGTGCAAAAAGCCAAGATGTTCAGTGGCAAGCCAGTGATGAAAGTAATAATATAGACTGTCAAGAAGAGGTATTTAGCTCCTGGGAAAAAGAGCATGGTGCTGGAGATAACAAATGGAGGGATCTGCCTTAACCACCAGCAGCAGCCAGGTTGAGTCTACGCCAACGTCTTCCTCAATTTCCAGGACGAGCAAATTCACACCTTACAATTAACAAAGAAAGAAACAATTGGTTATAAATATTTGGGAGCTCAATTTTCACCACAGGAATCTGCAGGCAGTTTAATAACTAAATTAAAAAATAAAATGTAATATTTTTGGCTCTCTCCCAGGTCTCCTATAAGGCATGGCAAACATTGAGGTTTGGTTGGGGTATGAAATGTCACACTGCTTTTACGTATGGGTAGGTCTTTGCCTGTTTTTTCTCATAATTATGCATTCTAGGTTTTATCCCCAATCACATTTCTTGCCTTTGTCAAGGGATCTTCTTCCGATATCTCCAATAGTCACAATTTTTTTTAAAAATGATGCTTTGATAATAATCAGTCCATGTGTACACACACTCACATTTATACACTTCACAAATCACAGCGTTTGAATAGTAAAGGCTTTGAGTAACTACCTAACTCTGGGCTTCCCATGCCTGTCCTGGTGATCCTGCAGCCACTTGGGTTTTTGGCATATCCACAATGCATATGATAAAATTTGCATACACTCAGGGGCAGCGGAACACCTTTTTGGTTGGAGGGATTGAACCAACTTGCTTGCCCCCAAGCTCTCTAGTTGCTGATTCTGTGTTAGGCAAAATATGGGTGAGGCCATGGCCCTGTGGCCCACCCCATTCCACTTCCCATGCATACAATGGAGATCGGCAAAATTTATTGGGTTGAAGATGCTGTTTCTTCTCTGTTTGGTGCAATCGGACTTTTTTTGCTGTCTGGAAAATTTGTGCCATTCAGTATTGGATAGTGAGTGATGACCTCAGAGCTTTTGGAATATGTCCTGATTTTAAACAGACTCATTTACTGTAATTCATTACATACTGGACTGAAAATATTTCTTGCTTGAAAGGTTCCTCCTTATCCAAAACACTTGAGATAAAAGTCCTCAAAAGAGCCCATATTTGATTGTGTGACCCCTCTCTTGTTCAATCAATTCTGACTTCTGGTCCCATACAGACTTCAAATCGAAATCCTTTTTCTGACCTATGGGCCTATTATACAGAGATTCCTCAATACCTAATTAGGCTGCCTTTTTCTGATACTTCTTTGTGATTTCTGCAGCCTACAAAAGGGGACTGCTACTTCTGGAGAGAGATCTGTAATTGTAAGTATTTACTTCTGGGAATTTTTTAAAATCTTGATGAAAAAGGAATTCTTTAGATTAAAGCTGATTAATCTGTGAATCCCGTGTATTTGTTAAATTAGTCAGGGCCTAGTATCAGCAAATAGCTTTTAGTTAAATTAAAAACTCAACAGGTAGCTTTCGGTTTAAGTTTAAAAACCAGCAGAGAGCTTTTAGTTTAAATTTAATACTAAGTCAGGGCCTAGTAGCAGCAAGACCTTTTAGTTTAAATTTAAAACCCAGCAGAGAGCTTTCTTGTTAAATTTAGAACCCAGCAGAGAGCTTCTAGTTTAAATTTAATACTCAGTCAGGACCTAGCAGCAGCAAAGAGCTTTCAGTTTAAATTTAAAACACAGCAGAGAGATTTCTGGTTACATTTAGAACCCAAGACTCCCTTAATCCAAGTAAGGGCTGTGTGAATCACCCAGGAAATTGGTCACAGATTACCTTAGAATCACAGGACAGGGTACTGTATAGCAGCCAGTTTTTAATACATCTTCTTTCCCTCCCTCCCTCCCTCGACGACACCCACCCACCCCCTGGGATAATCGTAGCTTTATAGGTGCTTAAATTTCTTAAAGGAAAGGAGATGCCATATTCACTCTCAGATGCAGCTGTTTATCCTTATCAGGCATACATTAAAGACCTGAAATTAAATAAGCTTCAGGTGAACAAAGTACATTAAATGCATTAGGTATAGTTTTATTAGTATAAGTATCCCTAGCAACCCTTAGTAAGTAAAGAACTTAAATACCTAAACACAACTGTAAAACTAAGATGCAGAAAGCAGTCCAGCAGTGAGCTGGGGGTTTTCCAGTCTTTTGCATCGAGTGTCACATGTATGATTTTCTCCCAGTCAGTGAGGGGTCTTACGTGTGCATTAGGTGCAAGGAGCTCTTTGCTCTCAGGGAACGAGTCTGATCTCGGGAGGTTAAAGTAGCAGACTTGGAGGATATAAGGAAGACAGAGAGGTACATAGACAAGACCTACAGAGATATAATACTGAAGTCCCACCTCCAGACTGGCAGCATCCCTGTTGCCATGGAGGAGCGAGATCACGTGATAAGAGAGCATTACCCTGGTGTGGCAGGTAGTGATCCTGTAGCTAGGACCTGTCCTCCAGGTGATGTAAAACCCTCTCACACCAAGGAGGTTTCTCCAGGGCCATGTGCCCATGAAGTAAGGGTTTGGGCAGCTGTTGTAGTTGGTGATTCAATCATTAGGCGTGTACATAGCTGGGTGACTGGTGGACGTGAGGATCTCCTGGTAACATGCCTGCCTGGTGCAAAGGTAGTCAACCTCACGCACCACCTAGACACGGGCTTAGATAGTGCTGGGGAGGAGTTTGCTGTCTTGGTACATGCTGGTACCAATGACATAGGAAAATGTAGTAGGGAGGTTTGGGAGGCTAAATTTAGACTTTTAGGTAGGAAGTTAAAATCCATAACTTCTGGGTAGCATTCTCCAAAATGCTTCCCATTCCACGTGCAGGACCCAAAAGGCAGGCAGATCTCCGGAGTCTCAGTGCGTGGATGAGACAATGGTGAAAGGATGAGAGTTTTGGTTTTGTTAGAAATTGGGGAACATTTTGGGGAAAGGAGGGGCTCTTCTGAAGGAATGGGTTCCACCTTAACCGGAACGGAACCAGATTACTGGCATCAATCTTTAAAAAGGAGATAGAGCAGCTTTTAAACTAGATAATAGGGGAAAGCCGACAGTTGCCCAAGAGCACATGGTTCGGAACAATGTATCCTTGAAGGATACTAGCAAAAGACTGAAGTTAGGGCATATCAGTAGAGAGGTTCCCATATAAGACAAAAGTAGCCCAAATGCCCTTGAATACAGAGCAGACAGAGCTTAAAGATTCAAAATTACCCCTGCTTACCAATAGCCAGGTTAATATGAATAAAATGCAACCTCTAAAATGCTTGTATGCAAATGTTAGACGTCTAAAAAATAAGATGGGAGAGTTAGAATATGTAGCACTAAATGAGAGATCTGATATGATTGGTATCTCTGAGACATGCTGGAAGGAGGACAACCAGTTGGACACTGTGATACCTGGGTATAAACTATATCGTAATGATAGAGCTGATCAAATTGGTGGAGGGGTTGCACTCTATGTTAGAGAGGGCATTGAGTCACAAAGGATTAAAGTTTTGCAGGAAACAAAATTCATTGTAGAATCTCTGGATTGAAATTCCATGTAAAAAGAGGAAAGGGAAGGTGAAGGCAGTGGGGATGTACTATCGACCGCCTGGCCAGAATGAACAAATGGATGATGAAATGCTCAAAGAAATCAGGGAAGCTAACAAAAGATACAACACAGTAATAATAATAGGCAATTTCAATTACCACGGTATCGACTGGGTCAGTGTCATTGCAGGACATGCTAGGGAGATAACATTTCTAGATGAACTGACCAGATGGGAAGCCATTTTGGATCTAGTCCTTAGTGGAACACAAGATATGGTGCAAGAGATAAGGATGTTGGGGCCACTTGGGCATAATAAACAAGGTTTTCCACCTATAATTGTTGTCAGTCCAGGTTCTGCTTTTTTTGTTCTTTATTTATTAACTCCTTTTTTTTGCCCTACCTCTCCCACCCTATAATTATGTCTTGTGCCTTGACTCGTTTCCTTTTTTCTTACTCACCTTACTTTATTTTACTTTTTTTGAGGAAACTTGTACACTGCTTTGTTGGTCCTATCATATGATGGTTAATGAAATTGATTAAAGATTGTTTTATATCACTTGTTATTCTTTTTTAGAGAAGGGGGCATATTCCAAGGCATTTACATGGTTTGCACTAAGAGATATCTCTGCATAATGCCTATCCCTGCATAATGAGGGTGCCCAATATGTGGAAATTGAAGTGCCCTTAAATGATTGACTCAATGCCTAATTACCAAATCTACTGAAAATGCACCAAACAGGAAGAAAAAAAAATCACAAAAACAGGAAACTACTAGTACTTGGAGATTCCATCATCAGCGGCACCAACTTGGGAACACAGTTAACAGGAGAGAAGATGGTCAAATGCCTCCCAGGCTCTTCAGCCAGCAAGAATACAAACCAAATTGTTGGTATAGTTAGTGCAGAAAGTGAGCACTCCAAAATTGATGTTGTCATCCACTTGGATACAAATAACCTGGCTAGAAACAGTGCCTCTGCAGTTCAAAGGGACTTCCAGACTCTAAGAGAGAAACTCAAACCAATTGTTAACACTTGTCAGACGGCTGCCTGGGTGAGAATCTTCACAGTCTTGACAATGCATATATTTATATGATTTTTGCAAGGTATTGTGGGTAATGTAGTTCATTCACACCAGACACAGCTGCTGACAATAATTTAGTTGTGCACAAGTGTTAAACCCAATAAGATACTTCTTTATTTATGGGGTTATTTCTCCCAGCACAGATATGCTTGGTAGCACATAAATTAGGTTACTTGCTTGCAGTGTTTAACTTGGTAAAACAAAGTAAAAAATCAAAATCAGGAAAACAACCTTCAAACTTGTCAGGCAATTAGCTAATATTTTCTTAGCATATCTCTAACAAACGAAAAGCCACAAAGAAAGAAATAAACTGTTCTTGTAAGGTTAACTTCTGATTACTTTCCACACAGATCCAGAAGTAATTCTCTCCTAGCTCACAAGCAATTAGGTGCAGCTCAATTGCTATCAGTTATCCAGCTGAAACCCTTTAGCAGGCTGGCTTTCTACTGTGTGAGTCAAATCCTGCTTCAGGAGCTTTTCTTAGTGGAATAAAGAACAAATTTATATTTTCTTTGTGATGGCTGCTGTGCTTTATCACAGAAAGTTACCAACGGAGTTTGGATAGAGAGCAGTCCATATAAACAATATCTTGATCTGCTGTTATTCCCTCTTCATCAACAAGCATAAGGTCACTATCATGAATTGGCACAGATGAATCTTTCAATGGAGCCCTTTCAGGAGAATACTTATTTCCCTGCTGTCTTTCAAGGTTATAGCTAGGGCATAGATCAGTGTTCATACCTGAGCTTCCATTGTTGCTATAGTTCCTCTCTATATAGCCTGGCCAGTATGTAGTCCAGTTGTTATGTCCAGCCTTCCAGTCCTGATCCCTGGACACTGGATCTCTCTTCACATACCTTCTGGCATAGGTCTTAGAGTCCCTTCCACGTGCAGCCGTCTCCCTCACAGGTAGCCTCTGGTGATTCCTTGTTCTGCAGCACCATTCCTCTGGCTTTCCCCAGTCCAATGGTATATGCTGGCCCTTGAAATACCTCCCAGTATACGTACTGCCTTGGACTCTTCTAGACCTCTCAAAGGCTTTTCTCCTCTTTCTTCCAGAGGGTTTCTTTCCCTCTCTGTCCGTCCAGTTTGGCTTCTGCTTCTGATGATCCTTCAGATGAAACTGATGATCATTCTCTGGAAATCCAAGGTGATCATGAAGATCATGATCATGGAGCTGATGCTTGTCATCTGTAGATGGATTACTTAGACAAATGGTGATGTAACCAACCAGGGAGAGCTCATTTCTGGATTTAGTGCTCACCAACGGAGATAGCATGTCGAATATCCGGGAGGGTGCTCATGTGAGCAGCAGTGATCATCACACAGTGTGGTCTGAGATAAAAAACAAGGTAGAATCCAATCACAGCAAGCTCTAAGTCCTAGAATTCAAAAACACTGACTTCAGTAAAATGGCCAAGTAAGAACATAAGAACATAAGATATGCCATACTGGGTCAGACCGAGGTCCATTAAGCCCAGTATCCTGTTTCCAACAGTGGCCACTCTAGGTCATACGAACCTAGCAGTATCCCCAAAAGACACAGGTTCCACAATGCTTGTACTGGGTCAAGCATTGATTATCCTGGGTCCCTTTTTAATAATGGTTTATGGACCTTTCCTCCAGGAACTTGTCCAAACCTTTTTTAAACCCAGCTACACTAACAGCTCTTACTACATCCTCCGGTAACAAATTCCAGAGTTTGATTACACGTTGAGTGAAAAAATATTTTCTCTTATTTGTCTTAAATAGTTTACCCTGTAGCTTCATTACATGTCCCCTAGTCTTTCTATATTCTGATAGCGTAAACAATTGATCTACGTTTACCCGTTCCACTCCATTCATTAATTTATAGACCTCTATCATATCTCCCCTCAGCCGTCTCTTTTCCAGGTTGAAGAGTCCTAACCTTTGTAGCATCTCTTCATAGGAGTAGCCTTCCATCCCCTTTACCATTTTGGTGGCTCTTCTCTATACTTTTTCTAATAACGCTATATCCTTTTTAAGATATGGCAACCAGACTTGCACACAATATTCAAGGTGCGGTCGTACAATGGAACGATACAGAGGCATTATAATATCCTTTGTTTTGCTCTCCATTCCTTTCCTTATGATACCTAGCATTCTATTTGTTTTCTTGGCCGCCGCTATACACTGGGCGGAGGGTTTTAACATGTTATCCACGATGACTCCTAAATCTTTTTCCTGGGTGGTGGTTCCCAATGTGGAACCTTGCATCGTGTAACCATAGTGTGGGTTGTTCTTTCCTAGGTGCATAACTTTGCACTTGTCCACATTAAATTTCATCTGCCATTTGGATGCCCAGTCTTCCAATTTATCCAGATCCTTCTGCAGTTTTCCACAGTCCTCTTGGGTTTTAACAACTTTAAACAGTTTTGTATCGTCTGCAAATTTGATAGCCTCACTAGTTATTCCCTTTTCTAGGTCATTTATGAATATGTCAAAAAGTAGCGGACCCAGTACAGATCCCTGGGGTACTCCACTATTCACCTTTTTCCATTGGGAATATTAGCCATTTAGCCCTACCCTCTGCTTTCTATCTTTTAACCAGTTCCCGATCCACAATAGTATACTGCCTCCTATCCCATGACTTTTTAGTTTTGCCAAAAGTCTCTGATGAGGGACCTTGTCAAAGGCTTTCTGAAAGTCCAGATACACTATATCAACTGAATCACCTTTGTCTACCTGTTTATTCACACCTTCAAAAAAACATATCAGATTAGTAAGACAAGATCTTCCTTGTCTAAAGCCATGTTGGCTGTCTCCCATTAGGCCATGACTATCTACATGCTCTGTAATTTTGTTCTTTATGATGGTTTCTACCATTTTCCCTGGTACTGATGTCAGGCTCACTGGTCTGTAATTTCCCGGGTCACCCCTGGAACCCTTTTTAAAAATTGGCATTACATTGGCGACCCTCCAATCTTCAGGTATTACAGATGATTTTAATGAAAATTCACAGATTACCAATAGCAGGTCTGCAATCTCATATTTCAGTTCTTTCAACACTCTTGGATGTATACTATCCGGTCCAGGTGATTTGCTACTATTCAGTTTATCAAATAGTTGTAATACATCTTCCCGGTGTAGTGATATTTCTCTCAATTCCTCTGCATTATCACCTTTAAATACCACTTCAGTCTTGGGTAACATCCCTAGATCTTCCTCAGTAAAGACCGAAGCAAAGAATTCATTCAGTCTCTCCGCTATAGCCTTGTCTCCTCTTACTGCCCCTTTTACCCCTCTATCATCTAACGGTCCAATTGACTCTCTCACAGGCCTTTTGCTACGAAAAAGTCTTTATTTCATGCTTTTGCTTCCGTACCAAGTTCCTTCTCAAATTCTCGCTTTGTCTGCCTTATCAATGCTTTGCATTTAACTTGCCAGTGTTTGTGCTGTTTCCAGTTTTCATTGTTTGGCTCTTTTTTCCATTTCCTGAAAGATGCTTTTTTGGCAGCAACAGCCTCTCTGACCTCACCTTTAAACCATGCTGGCAGTTTTTTTGGACTTTCTTCCACTTTTCTTAATGCGTGGAATACAGCTGGTCTGGGCTTCGAGGATAGTATTTTTAAATAGCACCCAAGCTTGCTGTAAGTCTTTAACCTTTGCAACCACTCCTTTTAGTTTTTTCTTAACTATATTCCTCATTTTATCAACCTGGAGTTGGCAGGGTGGGAGCGGATAAGGGAAGTGGAATTGCAATGGGCTAAACTAAAGGAGGCAATAAAAGGGGCAACAGATATGTATGAAAGAAAAGTAAATAAAAACAAGAGGAAAAGGAAACCTATTTGGTTCTCCAAAGAAGTGGCTGTACAAATAAAGGCAAAAAACACAGTTTTCACAAAATTCAAAAGTTTGCAGAGAAACAGAAGAGAATACAGGATCAAACTAAAAGAGACAAAAAGAGAAATAAGGATAGCAAAATCAAAGGCAGAAGAAAAGATGGTTAAAGATATGAAGTGTGGCGACAAAACTTTTTTCAGGTATATTGGGAGAAGAGGAAAATCAGAGGTGGAATTGCAGGACTCAAAAGTGCTTGGAATGGATTTGTGGAAAGTGACATTGAAAAAGCAAAAATGCTAAACAAATACTTCTACTCTGTTTTTACTAGAGAAAATCCTGGAGAAGGACCACTGGTGATCGACAAATATACAAATGGTAATGGAGTAGATACCATATCATTCACAGAAGATGATGTGTTTGAACAGTTTGCAAAACTGAAAGTGGACAAGGCCATCAAACCGGATGGTATACATCCCAGGATACTGAAAGAGCTCAGAGAGGTTCTTACAGAGCCACTAAAGGATGTTATTAATGGATCCTTGGAGACAGGAGAAGTTCCTCAGGAGTGGAGAAGGGCTGATGTGGTACCTCTCCACAAAAGTGGCAGTAGGGAAGAAGTGACAAACTACAGGCTAGTAAGCCTTATCTCGGTGGCGGGAAAAGTAATGGAGGTGCTCCTGAAAGAACAAATAGTGGACTTCCTTGAAACCAACAGGTTGCATGAGCTGAGGAAACATGGTTTTACCAAAGGATGATCTTGCCAAAAAAATACGATTGAGTTCTTTGACTGGGTAACCAGAGAACTAGATAAGAGGCATGTGATGGATGTGATATAGCTAGAGTTCAGCAAAGCCTTTGATACTATTCCTCATAGGAGACTTATCAATAAAGTCAACAGCTTGGGGATGGGTCCAAAGGTGGTGAACTGGATCAGAAATTGGTTGACTGACAGATAACAGAAGGTAATGGTAAATGGAGCTCACTTGGATGAAAGGAAGGTGATTAGCGGTGTGCCCCAGGGTTCGGTCCTGGGACGGGTACTGTTCAATGTATTTGTGAGTGATATTGCTGACGGACTGCATGGAAAAGTCTGTCTTTTTGCAGATGACATGAAAATCTGCAACAGAGTGGACTCTCCTGAGGGAGTGGAGAACATGAAGAAAGATCTACAAAAGTTGGAAGAATGGTCTAATGCTTGGCAGTTAAGATTTAATGTGAAGAAGTGCAGTGTCATGCACTTGGGAAGCAGAAATCCAAAGGAAATGTACGCGATAGGGGGCGAGAGGTTGGTGTGCACAGACCAGGAGAAGGACATTGGTGTGATTATTTCTGAGGATCTCAAGGTGGCAAAACAGTGCGACATGGCAGTGGCCAAAGCCATAATGGATGTTGGGTTGCATACAGAGAGGAATTACCAGCAAAAAGGAAGAGGTACTAATGCCATTGTACAAGTCACTGGTGAGACCTCACTTGGAATATTGTGTTCAGTTTTGGAGACCATATCTCGCAAAGGATGTAAAAAGGCTGGAAGCGGTTCAGAGGAAGGTGACCAAAATAATTTTGGAGCCTGCGTGAGAAGACTTATGATAAGAGACATGAAGACCTAAATATGTACACTCTGGAGGAGAGGAGGGACAGGGGAGATATGATTCAGACTTTAAATACTTATTAATGAACAAACAAACCTCTTCCAAAGATAGGGAAGCAGTAAAACTAGAGGGCATAACGTGAAGCTGCAAGGGGGTAAACTGAAAGGCAATATCAGGAAATACTCATTCTCTGAAAGGGTGGTGGATGCTTGGAATGCCCTTCCGATGGAAGTGGTGGGGGGCAAATATAGTGACAGAATTCATAATGGCATGGGACAGACAGAGTAGATCCTTTTATAGCAACAGAATAAAATCAAAATATACATAACTATCTCTTATATCTGAACAAATAGGGGTGACCTACACGGAGCGGCAGGTGCACCTACTCTTACTGCCTTGCTGGGCAGACTAGATGGACCATACTGGTCTTTATCTGCGTCATATACTATGCTACTATGTAACACAGAGATATTGAGTCTCTGCCCTGTTAGTGACTTGCGGGTAAAGTAAGGCACAGCAAATGCTGGCTTTACTTTAGCTGCAGAATCTAATAGGGCAACGACTCAATATTGCCACTGCCCAGTTAGCTTCCAGGGTCTGCGGCCAACCTGGTTACTCAATGCCAGTGGCCAGATATGACCCCGGCACTGAATATCCAGGGTTACAAGTTGCTTGCCGCTTTACAAGCCCTAGCTGCCATCACCGAATATACCCCTCTTGGTTTTCGTCTGCTATTGCTATAGGTATGTATAATGATTAACGGAATTTGTTTCTTTAATTTTTATTCTTTACAACCCAGAGGGAATTGGAAAAGGTTATGCAAACTGGGTAGAGAATGTCTCTCTATTTGGAAGCAAATAGATTTGCTGAAAATTTAATGTAATGGAATAAACCCCGCATGGGGAAGAACTGCTAAAAGGACCCATTGAGTTTGATATTGGGCCAGATCAAACTGAACTTTCAAGAGAAATAAGCTCCCCTCAAAATGGCTCAATGCATTTCTATGGGAAAAAGCAGTCCCACTTTCTGAAGCAGAGAACACTTACATATAGTGAATTTGATCTTTGGTGAACTGTCTCACTCTATTCTCTACTCTCTCGACCCCCAAATTGCCCCACCACTTGAGCTACACCCCAAAAATGCCCACTCTACATCTGGACTGCCCCATATTTTAAATCTTTCCTTCACCCCTATAACCCCCCCCCCCCCCCCAAAACTACCCCTCCATCTAGCATCCCACTCCCCAAGCTTGCCTATCCCCCAAAACTACTCCTCACAAGTAACTGCTGCCCTATAGCTAGTATCTCACAGATGCAACATTTAAAACAAAACAGCATGCATTTAAAACAAAACAGAAATGCACATGCACAAACACACCACACATACACAGATACACACACTCAATGGGAAGGCTGTGGGGCAGAGCACTGGAATGATGCTCTAGTCACAGACTATGGGTAGGATCCAGCCAATGGGAAGGACGTGGGGGCGGAGCACTAGAGTCACAGACTGTGGGTAGGATGCAGCCAATGGGAAAACTGGGAGGGGGGGCGGAGCACTGGAATGTTGCTCTACTCACAGACTGTGGGTAGGATTCAGCCAATGGGAAGGCTGTGGGGGCGGAGCACTGGAATGTTGCTCTAGTCACAGGAAGGGAGGAGATGAGTTTAAGGAGGTTCCTGTGGTATACTAGTTTCTGCGTGTTGTGGGAGATTTATTTATTTAGCTGTGCTTATATACTGCTTTTCACCAGGTCAAAGCAGTTTAATGGAGGAGAAATGAAGGCCTCACTCCCTAAAAAATATGCCTCAGTGCTATTCTCTAGGAAAAGTAGTTTCATAAGCTGCAGCATACTAATACAGATTGTCCACTGTAACATAGCGATTGTAAGAACATAAGATATGCCATACTGGATCAGACCAAACCCAGTATCCTGTTTCCAACAGTGGACAATCTAGGTCAGGGGTGGGCAACTCCGGTCCTGGAGGGCCGCATACCAGTCAGGTTTTCATGATGTCCCTAATGAATATTCATGGACCTATTTCCATACAAGGGAAGGCAGTGGATGCAAATAGATCTCATGAATATTTATTAGGGGCATCATAAAAACCTGACTGGCCTGCGGACCTCCAGGACCGGAGTTGCCCAACCCTGATCTAGGTCATACGTACCTAGAGGTTTCCCCAAAAGACACAGGTTCCACAATGCTTGTATTGGGTCAAGCAGTGATATCCTGGGTCCCTTTTTAATAATGGTTTATGGACTTTTCCTCCAGGAACTTGTCCAAACTTTGTTTAAACCCAGCTACACTAACAGCTTTTACAACATCCTCCGGTAACAAATTCCAGAGTTTGATTACACGTTGAGTGAAAAAACATTTTCTCTTATTTGTCTTAAATAGTTTACCATGTAGCTTTATTGCATGTCCCCCTAGTCTTTCTATATTCTGATGACATAAACAATCAATCTACGTTTACCCGTTCCACTCCGTTCATTAATTTATAGACTTCTATCATATCTCCCCTCAGCCGTCTCTTTTCCAGGTTAAAGAGCCCTAACCTTTTTAGCCTTTCTTCATAGGGGTATCCTTCCATCCCCTTTACCATTTCGGTGGCTCTTCTATGAACCTTTTCTAATAACGCTATATCCTTTTTAAGATACGGCGACCAGAATTGCACACAATATTCAAGGTGCGGTCGCACCATGAAACAATACAGAGGCATTATAATATATTTTGTTTTATTTTCAATTCCTTTCCTTATGATACCTAGCATTCTATTTGCTCTCTTGGCCACCGCTGCACACTGGGCAGAGGGTTTTAACATGTTATCCACGATGACTCCTAAATCTTTTTCCTGGATGGTGGTTCTTAATGTGGAACCTTGCATCGTGTAACCATAGTTTGGGTTGTTCTTTCCTAGATGCATAACTTTGCACTTGTCCACATTAAATTTCATCTGCCATTTGGATGCCCTGTCTTCCAGTTTATCAAGATCCTCTTGCAATTTTCCACAACTGTTATGGGTTTTAACAACTTTAAATAGAAACATAGAAACATAGAAACATGATGACAGAAAAAGACCACAAGGCCCATCTAGTCTGTCCTTCCATAACAACTACAACAGTCCACTCTTTACCTGTAGAGATCCTCTGTGTTGGTCCCATGCTTTTTTGAATTCAGTTACTGTCCTCATCTCTACCACCTCCACTGGGAGACTATTCCACGGATCCACTACTCTTTCCGTAAAGAAATATTTCCGCATATCACTCCTGAATCTATCTCCCTTCACCCTCATCCCATGTCCCCTCGTCGCAGAACTTGCTTTCAATTGAAAGAGGCTCTCTCCCTGAACATTTATGCCACGGAGGTATTTAAACATCTCAATCATATCACCTCTATCCCGCCTTTCCTCTAAGGTGTACATATTAAGATCCTTAAGTCTGTCCTCATATGCTTTATAATGAAGACCACTAATCATCTTAGTAGCAACCCTCTGCACCGACTCCATCCTGTTCACATCCTTTTGAAGGTGCGGTCTCCAGAATTGCACACCATACTCCAAATGAGGTCGCACCAAAGACTTATACAGAGGCATTATCACCTCCTTTTTTCTGCTAGCCATTCCTCTCCGTATGCACCCAAGCATCCTTCTAGCTTTTGCCGTCGCCTTTTCTACCTGTTTAGCTACTTTAAGATCATCGGACACAACTACGCCTAGGTCCCGCTCTTCTTTAGTGGACAAAAGTACTTCACCTCCTATACTGTATTGGTCCTTTGGATTGCTGCAGCCCAAATGCATGACCTTACATTTTTTAACATTAAATCCCAGTTGCCAAATTCTAGACCATTCTTCAAGCTTAGCCAGATCCCTCCTCATGTTATCTACACCTTCCTGGGTGTCTACTTTATTGCAGATTTTGGTATCATCCGCAAAGAGGCAAACCTTACCCGACAGCCCTTCCGCTATATCACTAACAAAGATGTTAAAAATAGTTTTGTGTCATCTGCAAATTTTATAACTTCACTTATTAATCCCTTTTCCAGATCATTTATGAATATGTCAAAAAGCAGCGGACCCAGCACAGATCCCTGGGGTACACTACTATTCACCTTTTTCCATTGGGAAAATTGACCATTTAGCCCTACCACTAGAACTGAGAGTTATCAATAGCCTAATGCAATTCAGAAAAAGCCTCAAACATCATCTCTTCCTAAGCTATTTCCCAATCTAATCTTTTGCACATGAAAGTATATTACAGCCACTTTCCCACTATGACATTATCCAATTGATATATCCAGATTTGAATAACGTACTTGAATATTCTGTAAATAGTTAGCTAGTTTATATAGCTTTACCCTGTTATTCCCAAGTTTAAAAAACCCTGTTACCTGTAAAATGCATTTTTCAGTTCTATGTATGCATATGTTTTGTTCCATGTAAACCGAGCTGATGACAATAGCGTGGTATATAAAAGATGTTAAAATAAATAAATAAATAAATAAATAAATACCCTCTGCTTTCTATCTTTTAACCAGTTCCTGATCCACAATAGCACACTGCCTCCTATCCCATGACTCTTTAATTTTGCCAAAAGTCTCTGATGAGGGACCTTGTCAAAGGCTTTCCTAAAGTCCAGATACACAATATCAACCGACTCACCTTTGTCTACCTGTTTATGCACACCTTCAAAAAAACATAACAGATTAGTAAGACAAGATCTTCCGTGTCTAAAGCCATGTTGGCTGTCTCCCATTAGGTTGTGACTATCTACATGTTCAGTAATTTTGTTCTTTATGATGGTTTCTACCATTTTTTCCGGTACTGACGTCAGGCTCACCGGTCTGTAGTTTCCCGGATCACCCCTGGAACCCTTTTTAAATATTGGTGTTACATTGGCGATCCTCCAATCTTCAGGTAAAACTGAAGAAACCAGATTACTAGTATTGATCCCTACATAGAAGCTCCTTGCTAACAGCACACATAGCGTCGGTCATATATGCAGAGCACATATAGATTCTTATCAAGTACTGAATGAGTGACCACAAATCGAAAATACAGGCAAAAATTAAACTGAAACCCCAAAAGTCTGATTCTGCATGTAGTACAACACCAGCGAAATAAAAAGAGATGTAGATGCCCCTGTACTGTGAAGAATATAAAGACAGAACATGTAGGGGCCAGTTTTCAAAAAGTTTGATATTTAACGAGCTGTCCAGTGACTACAGCACTACCCACATTATCTGGGTATTCAGCAACAGTATCGGGATAGTGACTCCCACTGAATATCTGGGCTGAGTGCCACTATCCGGATAAGTGCTGACTGAAAACTATCACTTATCCGGATAACAACGTAGGCCTGCTTTGCATGTGCCCTAAGATATCTGGATAACTGCCAACTATCTGAACAAGTTGGCAGTTATTCAGATGGCAGTGGTACCACCCTCGCTTTGCCAACAGACTGGCCCTGCACAGAGCCCGTGCAAGGTTATGAAGTGTCCTAGGCGAACCCTCAATCCTCCTGCCCCTCTTTCTCCCAACCCACCCCCACCCTGCCTCTGCCCCTGTCTGGTCAAGTGAGTGCCAATACCAAAGCAGTGTTGGAGGCTTTGGGTAAGTGCTGCGTGACTCTGCTATGAGGGAACATGGGATGGGGGTGAAAGGGGATAGATTCAGGAGTGATATGTGGAAATATTTCTTTATGGAAAGAGTGGATCCGTGGAATAGTCTCCCAGTGGAGGTGGTAGAGATGAGGATGGTATCTGAATTCTAAGAAGAATGGGACAAACACAGAGGATCTCTAAAGGAAAAAAGGGAACTGCTGTAGTGGTTGATATGGAAGGACAGACCAGATAGGCCATGTGATCTTTTTCTGTCATCATGTTTCTATGTTTCTATTTAATGATATTGCCCCCGTTGCAGGTCCCAGAGAAGGGTGGCAATGGGCCACCCTGGACATGATGACTTTTTAGGAGACCTCCTAGATCGCATAATCGGTAGGCCCAGCCCTGCCCCTACACTAACTAGTCTGTGGAAATTTTGAATGACACTATCCGGATAGTCCCACTGTATACTGCGATCAGCACCCTTATCCGGGAAGCTTCCTGTTGGCCGTCCAGCTAAGGGTTCTGAATATCGTGCCTCTAAGTTATAAAGACTAACATATTCTAATCACTAAATTGAAAATTTAGTTCCCTGTTCTACCTTTTGTTGTCTGGCCATTTTATTCTCTAATCACGTTGATTTCAGTCTCTGGGTTCTGCTTTCTTTTGTCTTTAACTCACTTTCTACGATCTCCAGTCCATTTCTCTCCCCTCCTATCTTCTTCACATCCTTCCATATATAGCACTGATCTCTTCCTTTCAGAGTTCTTCCATTAATTCTTCTCTTTTTCTATCATCTCAGATTTTATTTATTTTATTTTATTTATTGCTTTTATATACCACGCTCTTTAAAATCAGTGCGGTTTACATATAACATTTTGTACAAAACAGGGGCCTGTTATGTACTTACATTGAACGGGTAATTCAACTTGGAATATCAACTGGGGAGATCTATCTACTGCTATCTACAACTATCTACAGCTATCTACAATATACACATGAGTCATCTGTTCTTTACAATTGGCTAGATGGGTGTAAGGTGGGATGTGGTTGAATTGCTGGGCTGTGAGTAGTGTAGAAGAAAGAGGTGGTGTTTTAGAGTTTTGCTGAATTGAGTAAGGTCAGTGATTGCTCGGACAGTAGTTGGGAGTGCGTTCCAGCAGCTGGGAGTATAGAACTTGATGGCTCGGTTCTTTGTTGCCTGGGTGCATTTTGTTATTTCCTTGGGGGTTTGTAGTGTGTTGGTGGTGGATGTCCTCCTTGCTCTGTTTGCTGGGATGGGGTAGATAAGATCCATCAGGGAGGTGGAGGATATTTTGT
The DNA here is from genome assembly GCA_033557465.1 of Ichthyophis bannanicus. Lineage (NCBI taxonomy): Eukaryota > Metazoa > Chordata > Amphibia > Gymnophiona > Ichthyophiidae > Ichthyophis > Ichthyophis bannanicus. The sequence continues at coordinate 256,069,563 of CM066044.1, forward strand.
TGATGGCCTTGAAGGTCATCAGGACTACTTTATAGGTTAGCCGGCAGTAGATTGGTAGCCAGTGCAAGTCCTATAGGATTGGGGTAATGTGGTCTCTTCTAGAGGCCCCATGGAGGATGCGTGCAGCTGCATTCATTGCCAGCTGTAACGGGTTTAGTGTGTTTTTGGGTAGCCCGTGCAGAATTGCATTGGTGTAGTCAAAGTGAGGGGTCACAAGTGCCTGAAAAACTGTTCTGAAGTCATCTGGTTGCAGCAGGGGTCGGAGATGTCGCACTGTTCTTATTTTGTGGTAGATTTTCTTGATGGTGTTGCTGATGTGTGCTTTAAATTCGAGGTGCTGGTCTAGCGTAATGCCTAGGTAGAGGATGGTGGTTCTACTCGGGAGCTCAGCGTCTCTCGTCTTTAGTGTCGTCGGTGGGGAGAAGGATTGATTTCTAGTAATGAACAGTACATCCGTCTTGTTGAAGTTTATCTTGAGCTCTATGAGTGGAACCAGTCAGTTACGGCCTCAAAGCATTTTACTAGTGGGGCGAAATCCGGTTGGTCAGTCATGAATGGGGTGAAGAGTAGTACGTCATCCGCATAGATCAGGCATGAGATGTTATGGGAGCGGATTATTTCACATATGGGTTGCATGTATATATTGAATAAGAGGGCGGAGAGCGAAGAGCCCTGAGGCACGCCATGTTTTTGTTGGAAAGGTTTAGAGGTTGTGGGTCCTGTATGTACCTGCTGCCATCTGTCCGTTAGATAGGATTTGCCCCATCTCCATGCTGAGCCATTAATACCTTTTTCATGAAGCCGTATCAGGAGTTGTTCATGGTTGACGGAGTCGAAACGGCGGCAATGTCCAGGAAAATTAGGGCATATCCTTGTTTTATGTTGTCGATTCCCATGATCAATGTGTTGATGAGCGTGGTAAGGAGAGTTTCGACGCCATGTGATTCCCTAAAGCCATGATGGCATGGGTCGAGGGGAGCCATAGAGTCGATGTGATCCTGTATTTGATGTATTTGATTTCACTCCTCCTTCTTACCTTCTAGTCCTAAATTTCTCTTTTTACTACATCTAACAACCACTTTCCAACTATTAACAGAGACCTTCCATTTCCCAACTCTCTCCTTTCCCAGCCTCTTATTTATCAGTCTTTAACTAACTATCCCTCTTCTCTCTGCCCTTTCCCCATGTTCAGCATCTATCCCCTTCTTTCCTCATCTGTCGAGGTTGACCCCATCCCAGAGCCGTTTCTAGCCATAAATGTGCCATGTGTGACTTGCAAATCTGGCGTGCCCCATCATTTGCCGCATGCCTAGCATCTCCCTATTTTATCTCCATATCCTGCCAGCTCTGCCCTGCACTGCTTGCCGTTGCCCAGCCACTGCTGCTTTTCCTGTTGCCTTGACAGCGGTGGCGGCAATGGCAGCAGCAGAGCAGACATCCAATTAAAAAAAAAAGAGCAGGTCTTTCTGACTGTGTGCTTGCATGCAGGTCTGATCCCTCCCTTCTCCAATGTATGCTTGCATCAGAGGAGGGAGGGTCCAGACCAGCCATTCAATCGCAGGTCTTTGCAACTCTGCGCTTGAATGGCAGGAGGAGGAGTGGCACTATATGTAAAAACTACTATTAAAGCTTTGTAATTACAGAGCTTAAAAGGGAGAGAGGAGGCACTGTGGGTTAAACTAGAAAGAGGGAAAGAGAAATCTATTTGCATTGGTGTGATATACAGACCTCCCTCACAAGAGGTGGACAGAGAGTTAATTGAAGACATACGCAGCATTGCTAGGAAAGGGGAAGTGCTACTGATAGGAGATTTCAATATGGTCAGATAGTTCAGGTGTTTCCTGACGTATCCAGGGCCACGCAAGTGAGGCGCAAGGCGTTCTTAGAATTGCGCTCGCGGGTGGTGGCCCTTGGTGCAATTTTTCATCTTAAATTTCCGTGTAAATGTTTGATACTTTTTCAGGGTGAAAGATATGTGTTTTATGAGTCTGTTCAGTTGTTAGAGTTTCTTAAAAGCAAGGGAGTATAGATAAAGTTTTACTCTGGGAACCAATGTAAGGTATTTTAGTGTTAAGGGTGGTGCACCTCCTTGATGTGGTTGAACACTTAGTTTTCTTGATTGTTTTTCAACTGATGGTTGTATTGAAGTTTATTTGCTTTTCTTGTATTATATGTATTAAACTTTATAAATAAAAAATTTAAAAAAAAAAATTGAAGACATACGCAGCATTGCTAGGAAAGGGGAAGTGCTACTGATAGGAGATTTCAATATGCCAGATGTTGATTGGCACATTCCTGCTGCAGTATCATCTAGAAGTAAGGAGATCCTGGATTCTCTACAGGGAGAACTATTGAGACAATTGGTAACAGACCCCACATGTGAAGGGGCCATACTGGACTTGGTGCTTACCAATGGTGAAAGCGTTTCTGATGTTGTAGTGGGAGATCATTTTGCATCCAGTGATCACCAGATGGTGTGGTTCAGTATTAGGACTAGGGCTGTTAGAATCCATTCAAAGGTGAGGGTCTTAGACTTTAGGAAGACTAACTTTGCCAAGATGGGCCAATACCTCAGGGAGTCGTTAGTGGGATGGGAACAGCTGGGGGATGTAGAAAAACAGTGGGCAAAACTGGAAGGGGATATTTTAAGGGCAACCAACCTTTTTCTTAAAATGGTAAATAAAGATAAAAGGAAAAGGAGACCGCTATGGCTTTCGAAAGAAGTAGCTGAAAAAGTGAAGAAAAAGAGAGAGGCCTTCATGAAATACAAGAGATCACAGAGAAAGGAAGACAGGCATCTGTATTTGGAAAAAGAGAAGCTAGCAAAGTAGTCAGGAAGGCAAAGATTCAAAAGGAGGAGGAAACAGCTAATGCAATAAAATGGGGGGATAAGACAATTTTCAGATATGTTAGTGAGAAGAGGAAGGGTAAAAGTGGTATTGTCAGACTCAAGGGTGCAGGGGAGAAATATGTAGAAGCTGATAAGGATAAAGCGGAATTGCTTAACAAATATTTCTGTTCTGTGTTCACAGATGAAGAACCAGGAGCAGGACCTGAGAAAACACCCACAAACAGGAACAGAAGCGAGGGACATCTTGAACAATTTTTAGAAGACTGTGTTCGTGAGAAACTAGCTCAACTTAAAGTAGACAAAGCGATGGGACCGGATGGGATACCCCCTAGAATACTGAGGGAACTTGGGGACGTTCTAGCAGCTCCACTGACTGACCTTTTCAATGCCTCGTTGGAGTCTGGAGTGGTGCCAAAGGACTGGAGAGAGGCTCATGTGGTGCCTTTACACAAAAGCGGAAGTAAGGATGTGGTTGAAAACTACAGGCCGGTTAGTTTAACTTCGGTGGTGAGTAAATTATTGGAAATGCTGCTGAAAGAGAAAATAGTGATGTTTCTGGAGTCCAGTGAATTACAGGATCTGAGGCAGCATGGATTCACCAGAGGCAGGTCTTGTCAGACAAATCTGATTGATTTCTTTGAGTGGGTGACCAGGGAGTTTGATCGAGGGAGAGCCCTAGATGTGATGTATTTAGATTTCAGTAAAGCCTTTGACACCGTTCCTCACAGGCAACTTATAAACAAACTGAGCACCCTAGGGATGGACCCTAAAGTTACTGTTTGGGTTAGAAATTGGTTGGGTGGGAGGCGACAAAGAGTACAGGTAAATGGAGCTCACTCTGAGGAGAAGGATGCTACCAGTGGTGTGCCCCAGGGATCTGTCCTTGGTCCGATTCTTTTTAACATCTTTGTTAGTGATATATCGGAAGGGCTGTCGGGTAAGGTTTGCCTCTTTGCAGATGATACCAAAATCTTCAATAGAGTAGACACCCAGGAAGGTATAGATAACATGAGGAGGGATCTAGCTAAGCTTGAAGAATGGTCTAGAATTTGGCAGCTGGGATTTAATGTTAAAAAATGTAAGGTCATGCATTTGGGCTGCAGCAATCCAAGGGAGCAATATAGTATAGGGGGTGAAGTACTTTTGTCCACTAAAGAAGAGCGGGACCTAGGCATGGTTGTGCCTGATGATCTTAAAGTAGCTAAACAGGTAGAAAAGGCGATGGCAAAAGCTAGAAGGATGCTTGGGTGCATACGGAGAGGAATGGCTAGCAGAAAAAAGGAGGTGATATTGCCTCTGCATAAGTCTTTGGTGCGACCTCATTTGGATATAGTGTGCAAATCTGGAGACCGTACCTTCAAAAGGATGTAAACAGGATGGAGTCGGTGCAGAGGGTGGCTGCTAAAATGATTAGTGGTCTTCATTATAAAGCATATGAGGATAGACTTAAGGATCTTAATATGTACACCTTAGAGGAAAGGTGCGATAGAGGTGATATGATTGAGATGTTTAAATACCTCCGTGGCATAAATGTTCAGGGATAGAGCCTCTTTCAATTGAAAGCAAGCTCTGCTATGAGGGTACATGGGATGAGGGTGAAGGGAGATAGATTCAGGAGTGATATGTGGAAATATTTCTTTACGGAAAGAGTGGTGGATCCGTGGAATAGTCTCCCAGTGGAGGTGGTAGAGATGAGGACAGTAACTGAATTCAAAAAAGCATGGGACAAACACAGAGGATCTCTAAAGGTAAAAAGGGGACTGTTGTAGTTGTTATGGAAGGACAGACTAGATAGGCCATGTGGTCTTTTTCTGTCGTCACATTTCTATGTTTCTATGTTTCTATACATCAGCGGAGGGAGGGATCAGACCTGCATGCAAGCACACAGTCAGAAAGACCAGCATTTTTTAAAAAATTGGATGTCTACTCTGCTGCTACCATCGCCGCCAGTGCCGCCATCAAAGCAACAGGAAAAGCGGTGAGGATGGAGCAATGGCACAACCTTTCAGGCGTCCATGCATTTCGAAGGTCTTGCCGATCCTGCCCCAATTTCACTTCAGAAGGGGTGGGACCAGCAAAGGTTCTGAAGCGTGCAGATGTCTCAAAGGTTCTGTGTTTAGTGTGGATTTTATTGCCAGTGCTGCTGAGTTTGCGAGAAGTGGCAGTGGCACAGAGGACACCCCGGGGGGGGTGGTTTCGGGGGTGAATAAAAGATGCCGAGCACCGCATTTACTTATTTGCTTGCCAAGCTGACCTCAGGAAATGGTGGTGGCTGGGGAAAGAAGGGAAGGCCTAGCTGGGTGGCATCATATAAACAAGAAAAGATTTAGGCCGGAGTAAGGCGGCCGCAGCTGGAATGTTTTGGGAACACCTCTTGCTGCCCCCTCCCCCCAAAATCTGTCACCAAAGGCCTGTTTCCCATCAGCGCCGGTGGGCTTAATAGAGCTACGAAGGAGAAACTCTCCCTTCGTGGCTCTGAAAACCGGCACAGAGAGGGACAGATGCAGGGAGAGAGGGCTCTGCCGGGCAGGGGGGGACGGCTGCGGGATACTCGATTCTGCTGCTGCCATGGCGGCATCGGCTGCGGCAACAGCCAGCTTTGTTTTTTTTTTTTTAATTTTCCCTGGGCTGATGGGGGGAGGGGGGTTAGGATTGGTAATAGGCGATGGAGGGAGATAAGACTGAAAATGGGGTGATGGGGGTTAGAACTAGAAGTGGGCTGATGGGGGTGTTAGGACTGGTAATGGGCTATGGGGGGTCTAGGACTGGAAATGGACTGATGGGGAGGTTAGGACTTGAGGTGGGCTGATGGGGTTAGGACTGGTAATGGGCTGTGGGCTGATGGGGGGGTTAGGACTAGTAATGGGCTATGGGGGGGCTAGGACTGGAAATGAGCTGATGGGGGGTTAGGACTTGAGGTGGGCTAATGGGGTTAGTACTGGTAATGGGCTGTGGGCTGATAGGGGGATTAGGACTGGTAATGGGCTATGGGGGGAGCTAAGACTGGAAATGTGCTGATGGGGTTAGGACTGGAAATTGGCTAATGGGGGGTTAGGAGTGGTAATGGGCTATGGGGGGTGGCTAAAAATGAAAATGGGGTGATGGGGTTAGGACTGGAAGTGGGCTGATGGGGGGTTAGGACTAGTAATGGGCTATTGGGGGGCTAAGAATGAAAATGGGGTGATGGGGGGTTAGGACTGGAAGTGGGCTGATGGGGGGCTTAGGACTGGTAATGGGCTTTGGGGGGGGTAGGACTGGTAATGGGTTGGGGGGTTGCTAGGACTGGAAATGGGCTGAGTGGAAGGGGAGGCTTGAACTGCAAATAGCTGATGGGGACGGGGGCTTGGAATGGAAATGGGCTGAGTGGAGGGGAGCTAGGATTTGACATGGGCTGATGGTGGGGCTAGGAAAGAACTAGAAATGGGCTGATGGGGGGCTGGGATTGGAAGTTAGCTGATGGAGGGACTCAGATAGGACTGGAAATGGATGGGGGAACTAGGACTGGAAATGGACTGATGGGGGGCTAGGACTGGAAATGGGCTGATGGGGGGCTAGGACTGGAAATGGGCTGATTCGGGGACTAGAAGGGAGCAGATGCTGGGTGGGACTGGAACTAGAAGGGAGCTGATGTTGGGGGAGGATTACAATAGGATGGGGCTGGGAGAGTGAAATGGAGAGGGGAAAATATTTTGTGTGGGAGGGAAGAAAACTCTACAATTGGCTGGGTATTGGGAGAGTAAGTGGGGATTGAGGATGGAGGGGTAAAATTTGAGTGGATGAACTAGGAATGAGGAAAGAGCAAAAGGAGAAAGATTAGTATGTTAAAGCAGATGTAGATAGAGAATGGAAGAAAACTAGAAGAGAGAAGAAAGGACAAATGGACAGCAGACGATGGAGAGTTAGCAGAAGACACGAAGAAACCAGAATAAAGTGGCTGGAGCAATTGCAGCTGAAAAAAAAATGCACAAAAGGTAGAAAGATAGGTCTTTATTTTAAATTTATTAACTGGAATGTGTCAGCTCTGGGAAATGTGCATCTTTAACGTCTGCGCTTTGTTTAGTACAAGAGGAAATTAATTTATAGTTTTATTTCTACAGTGGTGTTGTACATTCCAAGTTTGTCTTTTGGGGTTCCCAGTTTAATTATTGTCTATAGATTGGGCATCTTGTGTGTAAATGTTCTGGAGTCTGTTGTGTTAGTCGTTTGTTTTGTTATTAGGAGTGTTGGCGTGGGTGGGTGGTTTTTGAGTTGAGCTTTGGGAGGCATTCGGGTATGGTTTTGGGGTTTGCAGGTTCATAGTAAGTAGCTGGTGATTGAATGTGACTTTGTCTTTGTAGTCGTGAAGTCATTTTGATTTCATGAAGAGGTTGACGTTTTTTTAAAATGGGGGTTTAAATTACCGGCAATTGCCCACATCTCGCATGCGTGGCGTTTTTTTGAGGATCGAGTTGTTTGAGAAGATCTGAGTAGGAGACGCATGTAGCAGTCATTGCTGTTTGGGTAAGGTGACCGGTTTGAATGTTTTATTAATGGGCAATATGGGAGTTTTGACTTTACTCACGGTTGCTTTTATGTTTGTATATTTTGTAGAAGTCTGAGTCTGGGTAATCCCCTGAGGAAACGTAACAAGTGAAACGCGATAGTGGCGCCTGAGTAAAGCGTTGGGATTTACTGGGATTCATCATCACACTGACAGGAGCTGAGTCGGGTTAAGCACATAGCAGACACGAAGATGAGTTTTTTTGCTTATTGTGCCTACTGTGGTATGCTCCAGTAGTGGTTGTTTTAGCAAGAGAAAAGGTCATTGATGCAAATTAAGCACAATAGTTGGATGTATTTTATTCCAGCACATAGTGCTATTTAGTCTGAGACCTTCTCTTGTTTTATGTTACATATATACAACATATGTTGTGTGACTATAAGAGTGAAGTTTGCTAAGAAGATATCCCGTTGGATGATGTTTACCTTTATGATATTTATTGAGTGACTTTTAACGTTATTTGACAATATATCACTCAGAGAAAGTGACCTGTTTCAGTTGTTAATATTGCTTTTGACATACAAGGCTACTCCTCCTCCTTTTCCATTTACTCTGTCTCTTCTGAATAGATTATAGCCAGCTATGGCTATATCCCAATCATGTGATTCATTAAACCATGTTTCTGTAATGGCCACAATGTCCAAGTCCATTTCCACCATTAGGGCTTCCAGGTCTGGAACTTTGTTGGCTAAGCTTCCAGCATTTGTGCTCATTGCTTTCCAGCATTTAGCTGGCTTGCATGTATTTTGCATTGATTTTGTTCTGCCCACTTCTTCTCACTTGTTTTTGATGTGTGGTTTAAAAGTGTGGTTGTTTCTGATGTTTTTCTGCTTTTGCAGGGAGTAACGTCCAGAACTTGACCTTCCCCATCCGTCACCCCCTTTTTCTAGTTTAAATGCATATCCACATACTGCCTGAATTTTTCACTTAGGATTCTTTTCCCTGCAACAGAGAGATGTAGTCCATCAGCACAGTATAGTCTCTTGTTGGCCCATCTGTTTCCCCAGTCGCCTATAAATCTGAATCCTTCCTCTTTGCACCAGGTCTGGAGCCATGCGTTAAAGTAAAAAGAAACTTTAAGTTCCTTCAGCCCGCTGCCCGTTCACAGCGCGGCCTGCTCCAAAAAAACAAAAAAACACTTTTCAAATCAAGAGGACACTTCTTACTGCGTGTTGCAGTGCTCAAGCCCGCACAGCCCCGCTCAGCACCAGAGCGAGCTGAAAGCTGTGGGGCGAACTTGACTCTCTCCTGCACCCCGTCGGATGCAGCATTGCAGTCCGGGACCGGGAAACACGATGTGCCCTGCAGTGCTTCCCTCCGTACCGGCAAGGAGGAGAGAGCTGCTAGTAACGGCAGGTCCGTAGCAAGAATAAGAGAGAGAGAGAGGGAGACAGGCAGTGGCCAGCTTAAACCTTTTTTTTTTTTAAAGACACAGTCACTCTAATATTAGAATTAAAATTAAAATTAACATTAAAGCATGGGAACCAAAGAATATTTAAACCTCAATCTAAAGGCTACCCTAACTGCTCCTTATCTGTTCCTCAAGTGAGCCCAGCACCTAGGCTCACTACGTCCTCCTGCTGCATGGAGACTGGACACACTGGGGCTGATGGGAGAGACCAGCAGGCTACATCCAGTGATGTCACGAGTTTTTGACATGCCCAGTCTCCAAGCTGCAGGAGGAGGTTCACTACACAGAAGTGGAGGACTGAACTGGAGGAACGATAAGGAAAGGTCTTTGCTGCGATTGTGGCTGTCTTCTGCCCGCAATCACATTTATTTTTAAAGGGGGAGACAAGAAAATCCCAGGCGCTAGTTGCAAATTTCTGGTCACCATGGAGACCTGGCACTGGGATTTGTCGAGCTTTGATTTAAACTCAACAATCATGATTATCTGAATGCTGCACTTGTAACACTGGTCCTTTAAAAATGCGTAACTTTGAAATATTAAACTTTAACATAGTAACATAATAAATGACTAGAAGATAAAGACCAGCATGGTCCATCTAGTCTCCCACTGGTGGGAGTCAAAAATCTTAGGAACCGGTCCTATAGTAGATCAGTACGAGTGGGCTGCAGCACCTGACAGTATCTTTATGGCAACAGGGGCAATCACGGCATTCGGAAAAGCCTCCGATGCCATCAAAATACTGTCAAGGGCTGGTGCTCCAATAGATAATGAATTCCTGGTGGCCTAGCAGTCCAGAACCCCCCCCCCCCTCATTTAAAAAGAAAATAGACCTGGTGGCCTAATAGCCCCCTGAGCCCCCCACCTCCATCCTGACCTAAAAACAAATATACCTGGTGGCCTAGTGGCCCCCTGAACCCCCCACCCTCTTCTCGACTAAAAAACACATAGACCTGGTGGCCTAGTGGCCCTCTGAATCCCCCTCCCAGCAGATGCCCCACATGGGGCAAGAACTGCCATTTTTGAAGATTGTGGTCTATGAGCGGGGGTACGTAGGCAGCACTCCCGCTCATTTCAAAAGGTACCAGAGGGGAGGTGGTTCAGGGACCAGTATGCCTATATGTTTTTAGGTTGGGAGGGAGGTGGGGGGTTCAGGGGGCCACCAGATCATTTTGTTGTTTAGTCAGGAGGGAGGTGAGGGGTTCAGGGAGCCTCTAGGCCACCAGGTCTATTTTCTTTTTAATGGAGGAGGAGGGTCCAGACTGCTAGGCCAGCAGCGATTCACTATCTGTCGGGATACCGGCCCCCGACAGTATTTTGATGGCATTGGGGGCTTTTCCCAATGCCGCCATTGCCCCCGATGCCATCACAATACTGTCGGGTGGGGGGATCAGGGCCGCTGGGCCACCAGGGATTCACTCTGTCAGTGCACCGGTTCAGTGAACTTGGGAAATTTTAGGAAGAGGTTTGGGTGAACTGGTGCGAACCGGCTGAATCCCACCACTGCCTGCTGCCCTGTGCAGGTTACCCCGCTCTATTTTTGAAGTTATTTACATTTGCTTTGATTCCATCCTCCTGCTATGTAGTGATCCTCTGTGTCTGTCCCATGCCTTTTTGAATTCTGTCCCTCTATTTGCTTCCACCTCCTCTTTCGGGAGGCCATTCCAGGCATCCACCACCCTTTCCGTGACAAGGTATTTCCTGGAGTTGCTTTCACATTTATCTCCTTGCGGTTTCGTTTCATGTCTTCTAGTTTTATAGCTTCTCCGTCTTTGAAAAAAGTTTGTTTGTTCATTAATATCCTTTAAGTATTTAAAATCCTGTACCCTCTCTGTCTCTCCTTTCCTCTAGTCTTTTTTTTTTTTTTTTTTTCGAACCCTTGATCTTCTGGGTACGAGGCAGTTGCTCTAACCACTAGGCTACTCCTCCACTCCTATTTAGGCCTTTGAGTTTTTTCTCATATGCCTTCTGGCGCAGGCCTCATAACATTTTGGTTGCCGTCCTCTGAACCATTTCAAGTCTGTTTATAGCCTTTGTATAATGAGAAATTATCTTTGTAACTGCTGTAAGTTAGGCTGCGCTGCTGTAAGTTAGGCTGGAGACTGGACTGAAGAGGGCGGGAGTGAAAGTGATCTGTGAGAATTAGTACGTTAGAAATTCAGGAAAAGAGAGAAAAATCGTTATTTTGGAAGATTATTTAAACCAGAGTGATTCTTTGAGTTTCCTGAGAATTTTAAACCTGTTATCCCTTCGGGCAGTGACTGGTTGGGTGACTGACTGAGGTGTATCGGAGGGAAAGAGAGTTGCCTTTTGTTTCAAAAAATAGAGGGAAAGAAGGTTTAAAAAATGAATTTTTTCTTAAAACAAAACCCTTCTTGCTTTAGTGGTGGGTTTCTGTAGTACAAGCTGCTGCAGCCAGCCTGTGGGTTTAGCTCAAATAAAAGTGCAACTGAGAAAACTCCTATTCTAGAAAAACTGGGATTAAGAGAAGAATGAACTTTCAGTTTATTTTAGGAGAAAATATTCAGAGATTGGCTGTGGCTGTAGGCTTCAAGCTTTAGCTGTCTGTAGCTTTAAAGCTGAAATATAATTTATACATTGAGCAATTGAAATTGCTAAATAAAGTTGATATTTGGACATTGTTCCAGAAAGAAAACTGTCTAAAAAGGTTTCTGTAAGAGAGTTTTAAGAATTTATTAGTTTATGAGGTTCTGCACATCTATACTGATAAGAGTGAAACTCTGAATTCTTAAAGTTGACAACAGAGCTGCAAATAAAACCATTCAGGTTTGTCTTTTTCAGATGACAAACACTGACCACTATATTTTAAAAAATACTGAGCACAAATAGAGCTTGCTTCTGATTAACTGATTTGTTTGTGGTAACAGAAAGAAAGTATGAATGTTGTGTGAGTGTGTGCTTAGGCACTGTACTCAAATTATCCTTTTCTTTCATTAGCTAGTAAAAAAATCCCTCTTTCTACTGATGGGAGTGATCTCCGGCCAAGGACAGGGAATAGTTTTTTCTTTTTGAGTCAGAGTAGTAAGTAGAGTTCCAGTTCCAAAAGAAGCATCCTTGCTGCCTAGCAGCTGCAGATCTATCAAGTTCTGGAGAGAGCCAAGAATTTCAACAGGGGCCCCATTGAAAGAAAGAAGAAGATCCTGGTACAAGAAGTAAGAAGACATCTGAGATAAGTGCCTCAGTGCACACCTGATGCACCTATAAAACACACAGAAAAGAATTTAATTATTTGAGCTCAAATAAAAAATTAAGAATATTGTTCTGAGATAAAAAATAAAATTCCTAGGTTTAAATTTCCTAAGTGTCATCAAGTCAATGCACCTGGCAACCCAACAGCCCCTGGGTTTTCTTGGCACAAGGTATGACCGGAAGTAGATTGCCAGGCCTTTTCTTCCGAGGCAACGGAGGGTAAAGTGACTTGCCCAAGGTCACAAGGAGTGCCAGTGGGAATTGAACTCAGATCCCCTGCTCTAACCATTAGTCTACGGTTCTATGCTTAAACCTACTAACCTACCTGAATTTATTCTCAGAAGTCTCTTGAAATCTGGAAAAAGATTTCAAGGTTAACTTTCACAGAAAGTGAATAATATATACTGGTTCCTTATCGTTCCTCCAGTTTAGTCCACACTTCTGGGTTGTGTACCCCCTCCTGCAGCTTGGAGACTGGGCATGTCAAAACTCGTGACATCACTGGATGTAGTCTGCTGGCATCTCCCATCAGCCCCAGTGTGTCCAGTCTCCATGCAGCAGGAGGACGTAGTGAGCCTTAGTGCTGGGCTCACTAGAGGAACACATAAGGAGCTTTTAGGGTAGCATAGGAGTTGTTTTGGTTTAATTTGGGAAGTCCTTTTCCAGAGAAAATGATATAGTATATAATTGAGGACTAAACTGGAGTTTCTCCAGGAACATCAGTTACCAGGTAAGTGTAATTTCCATTTCCTTATCGTTCCTCCAGTTTAGTCCACACTTCAGGGCTTCCTAATCATTATATACTATATCATTTTCTCCGGAAAAGGTGGTGCTTCAGCCCGTGCCATCCTTTTTGCCTAAAGTAGTTTCTCAATTTCATTTAAATCAAACAGTTTCTCTTCCGGTGCTAGGTTCTCTGAGTGGGGACACTACTGACCGGGGGCTTCGCCGTTTAGATGTTAAGCGGGTGCTTAAGCATTATTTAAAAGTGTCAGAAGCCTTCGCAAATCGGACCGGCTGTTCGTTTTGTTTGGGGGTGCTCATAAGGGCGAAGCGGCTGTGAAAGCGTCTATTTCTAGGTGGATTAGGTAAGCGATTGCGTCGGCATATCTCTTGTCAGGTCGACAAGTTCCGTCTGGCTTACGAGCTCATTCCACTAGAGCGCAGGCAACTTCTTGGGTGGAGCATAGCTTGGTACCGCCTGTAGAAATTTGTAGGGCGGCTACATGTTCGTCCTTGCATACTTTCAGTAAACATTACCGCCTAGATGTCTGGTCAGCAAAGGATGCCATATTTGGTTCGGCGGTGTTGAAAGCCAGCTGGAGAGGTCCCTCCCAATAAGTACTGCTCTGTTACAACCCAGAAGTGTGGACTAAACTGGAGGAACGATAAGGAAATGGAAATTACACTTACCTGGTAATTGATGTTCCTGGAGGAACTCCAGTTTAGTCCTCAATTCCCACCCGCGATCGTATGATGATAGTGACTGTCCAATCGGACGCAGGTTTCAGTAACTGGTAGGTATCTTTATTCTTTTCATTTTCTGTATATTCTTGTGCTTCTATTCTGTCGCTCTGCTGAGGCGGAATGAAATGGCACAGGGAAGAAGTACTCCTTCCGAGGGGACATTTTCTTGTATATAGTTATACTACAGTTTGGTTATAATTATCTACTTATGTGCTGCTCCTTTAAGTGTGCTTTGTCAATAGTTCACTGGGGCTGATGGGAGATGCCAGCAGACTACATCCAGTGATGTCACGGGTTTTGACATGCCCAGTCTCCAAGCTGCAGGAGGAGGTACACAACCCAGAAGTGTGGACTAAACTGGAGTTCCTCCAGGAACATCAATTACCAGGTAAGTGTAATTTCCATTTTCTTTTGCGTAATCTTATACTTACCTGCAGGGGAAGTAAAATAAAAAACAGTATTTATAGTGTTTTCAAAGTTTAGTCAGAGTAATAACAAAGACAAAGAAGTTGATATTCACCTGATTCTGTTCATGAAAAGTAAATTCATCTGTAGAAAAAATACAGAAATGTAATGATAATACTACAGATAGCACATGCAGTATTTTTTACCTTAGAAACATAGAAACATGATGGCAGAAAAAGACCTCATGGCCCATCTAATCTGCCTTTCCATATCAACTACAATAGTCCCCTTTTTACTTTTAGAGATCCTCTGTGTTTGTCCCATGCTTTTTTGAATTCAGATACTGGCCTTGTGTCCACCACCTCCAATGGGAGACTATTCCATGCTTCTATCACTCTTTTTGTAAAGTCTATCCCCTTTCACCCTCATCTTATCTCCCCTCGTAGCAGAGCTTGCTTTCAATTGAAAGAGGCTCTCCTTTGCATTTATGCCACAGAAGTATTTAAATGTTTCAATCATATCACCTCTATCCTGCCTTTCCTCTAAAGTATATATATTAAGGTCCTTAAGTCTGTCTTCATATACTTTATTACAAAGACCACAAACCATTTTAGTAGCCACCCTCTGCACCGATTCCAACATGTTTATATCCTTTTGAAAGTGCAGTCTCCAGAATTACACACAATACTCTAAATGAGGTCGCACCAAAGGCTTATACAGAGGCACTATCACCTTCTTTCTTCTGCTGGCCATTCCTCTCCCTATGTACCCAAGCATCCTTCTAGCTTTTGCTGTCGCCTTTTCTACCTGTTTAGCTACTTTAAGTTCATCAGACACAATTGCGCCTAGGTCTCGTTCTTCTTTTGTGAACAGAAGTACATCACCCCCTATACTGTACTACTCCCTTGTGTTGTTGCAGCCTAAATGCATGACCCTACATTTTTTTAGCATTAAATCTCAGCTGCCAAATTCTAGACCATTCTTCAAGATTAGTGAGATCCCTCCTCATGTTATCTACACCTTCCTGGGTGTCTACTCTATTGTAGATTTTGGTATCATCCGCCAAGAGGCAAACCTTACCGAACAGCCCTTTCGCTATATCACTAACAAAGATGTTAAAATAATTTTCACAGAAGTGAATTTCTTCTTTTATTTTTTTATTTATTTATTTATTTGTATTTCTTATATACCGCACTATTTGCGATCAGCGCGGTTTACATAAAACAAACAGTATCCGACAATAAACAAAAGTCAGGTCATTACAATGAACAGGAATAATTAACTTGGATAACCGGGGAAACTATATACATGTGCGGATCATTGAATAGGTAACTATATACATGTCTGTTGGAGTTATTGCGTGTCGATCATACTTGGTGGCAGGGGTTCGGGGCAGTCAGTGAGGTATTCAATAAAGAGAAGGTGTTTTAAGGCCTTCCTGAACTGGCTCAGGTTGGGGATGGCTCTGATGTGTGGTGGTAGGGAGTTCCAGAGACTTGGGGCACATAGACTAAAGGCTCTGTTTGATGTTGCTATGGAGCATCTTGTCCTGGCTTTCGGTATCGCTAGCATGTTGGCTACAGCGGTTCTTCTTATCCTGTTGTGTGTGGGTGGTTGGATGAGGTCACATAGTGAAGAGGAGGATAGCCCCTTGATGGCCTTGAATGTCATCACTAAGGTCTTGAAGCTGATCCTGGCTTGAATGGGGAGCCAGTGAAGCTGCTTCAGGAGGGGTGTGGTATGCTCTCTCCTTGGCGCTCCGAAGAGGATTCGCGCTGCACTGTTCATGGCGAGTTGTAAGGGATGTAAGGTGGCCTGAGGAAGTCCTTGTAGGATGGCATTTGAATAATCAAAATGAGGAATGATGAGGGCTTGATAAATGGTGCGGAAGTCGCTCGGTTCGAGTAGGGGGCGTAAGTGTCTGAGGGATCTAATCTTGAAGTAGATCGCTCTTACAGTTTTGGCTATGTGCTGCTTCATGTTGAGGTTCTGGTCCAATGTGACTCCGAGATACCGTATAGCTGATTTTACCTGCAACTCGGCGTTGTCCACTTCCAAGTGGCTAGGAGGTGTAAACTCGAGATTTCTGGAGATGAACAGGACCTCCGTTTTCTTATGTTGGATGCGCAGATTTTGAGAGAGGAGCCATTCGGATATTGCGTTGAAGCACTTAGTCAGTGGGGTGAGGTCCGGGCAGTCCAGGGATATTGGTAGGTACAGTAGGACATCATCTGCGTAAATCATGCAACTCACATTGAACGATCTGATGATGTTACAAATGGGTTGGATATAGATGTTAAACATAAGTGATGATAGGGAGGATCCTTGAGGGACTCCTTGACTTTGTAGGAATGGCTCGGATATGGCCCCATTTGCTCGGACGTATTGCCATCTTCCAGACAGGTAAGACCTACACCACTCGAGAGCTGTTCCAGTAATGCCTTTCTCTCTTAGCCGAAACAGGAGAATTTCGTGGCAGACCGAGTCGAAGGCTGCCGCTATGTCTAAAAAGACGAGTGCGAAACCTCTACGCAAGTTGTCGATGCCTGAGATTATAGTATCGAAAAGAGATGTGAGTAGTGTTTCCACTCCGTGTGATTCTCTGAATCCATGTTGAGATGAATCCAGAGGGGCGTTGGTGTCAATATGATCTTGTAGCTGTTTGTAGACTGTCTTTTCAATGATTTTAGCGAGCATCGGGATGCTAGAAATGGGTCTGTAGGACTCAACCTTTTGAGGGTCCAATTTGGTGTTCTTCAGCAGCGGTCTAACGGAGGTCTGTTTGAGCGTGTTTGTAAACATAGTGGTTTACAAAAATAAAATACACAAAGAGGGCCAATGGCCAGAAAAGGAAAGGAGGTTACAATAAATTATAGAAAAATAAGCAAAGACATGTAGACACACAAGACAGCGGAGAAAAGGAATGAGAGAGAGTTTGGGAAAGGTAGCTTCACACAAAAGGGGAAGGGAGGTCAAAAGCGGAGGAGAAAAGGTGAGTTTTCAGATTTTTCTTGAAGGTGGTATAATGCTGTTCAAGTCTGAGGGAGGTGGGTAGGGAGTTCCAAAGTGCAGGACCGATAAAGAAGAAAGCAGAAGAGCGGGTTGATTGTAGATGAGCGCGGGAGGGGGAAGGGAGATGGAGGCGATTGATGTGCAATGACCGAAGTGAGCGACTGGGAGTATGAAACTGAAAAAGGTCTGCCAAGTACTGAGGTGTGTGATTGTGAAGGACTTGATGGACCAATGTGAGGATTTTGTAGCGAATATGGGAATGAATGGGGAGCCAGTGGATGTGGATAAAAAGAGGGGTGAAGTGAGCCCGGTGTGTGGAGTGTGAGATAAGGCGTGCAGCTGTGTTCTGAAAATGTTGTAGGTGGTGTAATTACAAATGCGGAAGGCCAACTAGGACAGAATTGCAGAAATCGACGCGTGTCATAACCAGGGAGAGGAAAAGAGTAGTAAGGGCCTTTGTGGGGTGAGAAACAGGCGGATAGCACGGATCTGGCGCAGGAAGAAAAAGGAAGTCTTGGTGACATGACAAATGTGAGCCTGGAAAGAAAGATATGAATCAAAGAGAACACCTAGATAACGGAAACAAGAATCTAGGGGAATATGTGAGCCAGAGAAAGAAGGGGCAACCGGGGGGGGGGGGGGAGGATTGCCATAAGTGAACCAGATAGCAAGTGTTTTAGCCAGATTCAAGTGCAGACAATTAGTGGTGAGCCATCCAGCAACAGCAGAAAGACAGGAATTGAGGGGGGAAAGATCAGGGTGGAGAGGGGAAGTGCGATGAAGAAGAACCAGATCATCAGCGTAGTAGAAGGCAGAGATCCCAAACTGTTGAACCAGAAGTGCAAGAGGTGCCAGGAAGATGTTGAAGAGAAGAGTTGCTAAGATGGAACCTTGAGGGACACCACAAAGCAGTGGAAAGGGCTCAGAAGATACTGCAGGGGCAGACGAAGAGACAACAGTACAGGACCAAGAGGAAAGATATGAATGGAACCAGTGATGAACCGTGCTACAGAGGCCAGCTTCACATAGGCGAGAGAGAAGAAGGGAGTGGTCAACTAGGTCGAAAGCTGCAGAAAGGTCTAGAGATACCACCACCGAGAAATCACCACAGTCGTGGGCTACGTGAAGTTCATTGAGAAATGCAAGAAGAACAGTCTCCATACTGTGACCTGGCCGAAAACCCGCCTGGCGGGGATGAAGAAAATGGGTGGAATCTTTTGTAAGAACACTACAGACTTGTAGTTTTATTAGATAAAAGTGTTTAAAACACATTAGCTGCACTATTGTGCTGATGTTTTTGAAATGCTTCACTGTTAAATGAAAGAAGTATGAAAAATCATACTAACGTGCCTTTGTGTTGTGCACAATGAGAGTTCTTTCCACAATCTTCTGCATTATTCAATCCATATTTACACAAGTTTTACTGAATAACTAAAACTATATTTAAATCAGTGAATCCAGACCTCTACTGAAGGTGCATCTGAGGTGAAATACTTTGCTGAGCATGACACTGATGAGCTTTGGGTAAGGTAAGGTGGCACTTCCAGTGGAACACCAGGTTTACGTTTATAAGGTACAGGCTCCGAAACTGGACATACGTTGCTTTGTATGTATGTGTGTCGCTCTTCCTGCAGGTATAAGACTGTGCCAATGGCTCTTTGAATTTGTCTGCCTATCAGAATCGATATATTTTTTATGCAAATGCTTTTGCTCTTTGCTGCCCCCCGCCTCCCCCAGATGTTGTTGCTCTAGGCAACTGCCTGGTCTTGCCTAATGGTTGGGCCTGCTCTGACATGTTATTAGTAATATTTTTGATTCTTTCCAACTAAGGGAAGTTAGAAAGAATTATATAAAAGGTTAGCATGAAGTAGACGTATGGAATTGTAGGGCATCAACAGCAATGGATGATAGTACAGATCTTTTTTCTTTGTTTTTTAAAATTGTTTATTTATGCAGATTTCAAAATACAAACCAAGCAATTACACTTGTACAGAAATAGAATGGGCATTGAAATAATCTAAACCCTAGCCTTACCCCAGTTAAGAAAAAAGAAAATACCTTACTGTCCAAACCCCTCTAGCCCTTCACAAATAGGGGAACCAAAAGAAAAATAAACGTAATAGATACACAAAAGGCAAAAGTGAAACATCAGACCAGTCATTAGGCTCTAACTAATACACTGTTAGTAGCTAACAACTAACATTAGCTTAGGTAACAGTGGGCAAACAGGTATTTATAAAGGAAGCCAACTGTGATGGGTCATAAAAAATATAAACTGCAGACTGCAACTTTACCATTCATTTACAAGGAAATTTAAGAAAGAAAAGACCCCCCAGTTGGACTACCCCAGGTTTAAAAATCAAAACTTCCCTCTGTCTCTTTTGTGTGTTCCGAGCAAGATCCAGAAAGATATATACAAGCAATCCTTTAAATGAAACAGAACATTTCTTAAAGAACAATTTGAGTAACCACTCACGATCAGAAGGTAGCGCCAAATTAATCAGGAGTCGCAGGGGTCACCATTTATCAGAGGATTCCAAAATCTCGAAAATATTCAGGATATCCACATATTGCTGGTCCCCATGAGATATCCACATATTGCTGGTCCCCATGAGACATCCCCTGAAACTTTCTTACCAGGTGGTATATAGTAAATCTTGGTAAGTAGAGGATAGGACTCTTCCGGAACTCCAAGAACCTCAACCAGATAAGACTTGAACATCTCTCTCGTTGAAATTAAAGATGATCTAAGAAAATTTATTAAATGCAGGTTGGAAGACTGGTTCTCCTGTTGTTGCATGTTGACCTTCACTTCCTCAACTGATTTTCTCACTTCAGCAATATTACTCATATTCTTCTGAATACAAATAGCATTATTTTGTACAAAATTTTATTTTATTGTAGCACCATTGACTCACTCAACTTAAAGATGGCACTCCAAATTGTCTCTAAGGTAAAGTTCTCCGGACACTCTTAACACAAAAGAGGGAACCAATCATTGCTCAACACGAACATTTTGACTGGGCATCAAACTTCCACCCCTTATGGGGTGTCTGAGGTGATGCAATCAGCCCATTCACCGGCTTCCCTGATCCTTGCTCCACTCCTACAGCTGCTAACTCTGAACCCGGATTCAGTCCTGACTCCAAAAACAGCCCGAAAACACCTCAGCCCACAGGGAAACCTAACAACCCTGTAGCAGGGCCAGATGCCCTGGGAGCTTCCAGGTTAAGGAATTTGTTAGGTAGAACAGGAGGGAGTCGCAGCTCTGGTGTCAGTTCGCAGCCCGAGTAATACACTAGGCTTCCCTGCCCCAGTGTCGACTCCACTGGGAAAATGCCGGATACTTCCTGGTAACTCCCTGGACATTGGAGGAACAAATCCATCAGACCCAAAGAGGAAACCGCTTAACGTGTAATGAAACTCTAGAATTTGTTACCGGAGGATGTAGTAAAAGCTGTTAATGTAGCTGGGTATAAATGGGGTTTGGACAAGTTCCTGGAGGAAAGGTCCATAAACCATTATTAACAGGGAGCACTATGGAACCTGTGTCTTTTGGGGAAACTGCTAGGTACCTATGACCTAGATTGGCCACTGTTGGAAACAGGATACTGGGCTTGATGGACCTTGGTCTGACCCAGTATGGCATATCTTATGTTCTTATGGAAGGTGTAACCTGCGGCTCAGGAGGCTTCCTCTGCAAATTTCCCTTCCTTTTCAGCATCAGGAAACAGCGTCCGGAGAAACGGTGAGTCAAGCAGCCATCTTGGATCCCCTCCTGACACTCGATAGTACCGATCTTAAATTGAATTAGGGACTAATGGAAACTAATGGGGAGTGTTTAGAGTAGGAGTGATGTGATCAAATTTCCCAGTATTAATTAGGAGTCCAGCAGCTGAATTTAGAGCAACTTGAAGATGGTTTAGCCAAAGTAAAGGGCATTATAATAACTGAGATGGTTCAAAATGGTTGTTTCAACTCAGTAATCATGTTTGATTGTTATAGCTTATTTGTCTCTAGGGTAAGCCACTTAATATGGGCTAGAAATCTTTATATATAAATAGACAAATAAGTATTTAAAAATCTAAGTGGGATACAACTTAAATATACATATCCACCATTGTGAGAAGGGAAAGAAACCTCTAAGTCTAAGCTGGATAAGGCTTAGATGAAGATGGGGAGAACTACATTTCCCTATGTCCCTAGGGGTAGGGGCAGGTCCAGGGTAACATTGGGAATCTGGGATAGGTGGAGGACTGTGAGTAGAAGCCCTGAGAGTAGAGTGGATGGGACTTCAGATCAAAAGGAAGTTATAAACTCTCAAGGAGATCAGCTGGGGCTAGTTGGAAATGAGGGGGACAGATGAACTGCTGCTGGACAAGTCTTCAGATGCAGAGCCCATGGAGCTGTTCAGAGATTGTGGAACCAAAAAAGGCAGATCTTCAAGAAGTCATACAGGCCTGTACTGCAAAGGAGTAAAACCCTGAAGAAAGCCCAGCAGGTAGGAGAGACTGCTACTTTTGGACTAGTGTTTAGACTGCATTCCTGGTTCTTGAGAGGAAGGCTTGGCCTGAGCAAATGGGGTGGCCATGAAGAGACATTAGATAGGATTTCCTGTAGCAGTTCTCATGCTAATCTAACTGCAGAATTTTTACTCTGGAAACTCCCCAAAGAGCTAAATTGGTGGTGGGTAGCCAAGAGAAAAGTGCTACTGAGGGAGGTGGCCCTTTATGAACAGCAGCTGTTTGTTAATGTGAGGGAGGGATAAAATAAAACGATTTTAATTGTTCATTAGAGTGTCTTGAATACTGACGCTAGAGTACTATCTAGCAATATTGTAGAGCTTCCCGTTAGCAGTGACTAAGAGTCTTGCAGCGATAACTCAGCTGGTTAAGCTTGGTCTGTGTTGCATTGTTGCAATATTTGGGGCTAATTTCTGAACCGTAATATGATTGCCTGAAGATCTTTTTGTTTTGAGAGGGAATTCCATGCATTCATTATCCTTGTGGAACTTGCACCATATATATAAACTCATGCAGTATAACCACATGTACTGAGAAAAGAGGCAGTGTGAGATCCCAAATAATTCCGGGCCATTTGAGGGGTGTAGCTTGGAGCTGCTCTTGGAGGCTTTTGCTCAGCTTCTGTTTATCATGTGGTCCAACAAGGTTTGCAAATATTTATTGGAACTATCACTACGCAGATTTATCAGGGTAATAAGCATTGGATTGGGCAAAGATATGCTGCTTAGCTGTTCGCTAGCCTGTGCTAGGTATATATGACTCAGGTCTTCTATTCTTATGTTGCAGTGGGAGGAGTGGCCTAGTGGTTAGGACAAGGTACTTCAGGCCGGAGGGCCGGGGGTTCAAGTCCCATCTGGGGACAGCAATCTCAGGCTGGAGGGACTGGGATTTCTAGTCCTATAGGTACTCCTTGTGGTCTTGGGCAAGCCACTTAACCCTCCATTGCCCATGTTCCCTGTAAGTATTAGCGTATGTGTGTCATATCCCCTCATGTTAAATGTATCTCCCAATTGACCGCTTTGACCCAGTGAAAAGCGGGATATAAATACAGCTAAATAAATAAATAAATGTTAAGCTATTACGCAAGATGGGGTAATATTATAAGGGACTTGAGTATGAAGAACATTTTATATGCGCATGTCTGCTGTATACAGAGAGGTATAACCAGCAGAAAGGAGGGAGTATTAATGTCCCTGTACAAGTCATTGGTGAGGACTCACTTGGAGTACTGTGTTCACTTCTGGAGTCCATACTTCACAAGGATATAAACACTAGAAGCGGGTCAGAGGAAGGCAACCAAAATGATTTGAAGCCTGCGCCAGAAGACATATGAGGAGAGACTTGAAAACCTAAATATATATACCCTGGAAGAGAGGAGGGACAAGGGAAATATGATACAGATGTTTAATATGTAAAGGGTATTAATAAGCAGGCAAACCTTCAAAGAAGAGAAAACTGTAAAGCTAGAGGATGTGATGTGAAGCTGCAAGGCGGTAAAACTAAAAGCAACATCAGGAAATACTTTTTCATGGAAAGAGTAGTGGAGGCCTCGAACGCCCTCCCGATGGAAGTGGTAGAGGCAGAAATAGTGACAGAACTCAAAAAAGCATGGGAAGACACAGAGAATCCCTATATAGCAAGATGATAGAATCATAGCAAGCTTAAATAACTTCTTGCAATTCATAAAATAGAGGGGGATAACCTGCACAAAGAGGCAGGTACAATCCTAACCAAGGGCAAAGAGGAGGATAACCTGCACGAAGCGGCAGGTACGACCCTAACCAATGGCATAGAGGGTGATAACCTGCACAAAGAGGGAGGTATGACCCTAACCAAGGGCATAGAGGAGGATAACCTGCACAAAGAGGGAGGTACAACCCTAACCAAGGGCATAGAGGAGGATAACCTGCACAAAGAGGAAGGTACGACCCTAACCAAGGGCATAGAGGAGGATAACATGCACAAAGAGGGAGGTACGACCCTAACCAAGGGCATAGAGGAGGATAACCTGCACAAAGAGGCGGGTACAACTCTAACCAAGTGCATAGAGGAGGATAACTTCATGCAGCCCTGGAAGTGAAGGAGGTGAAAGCGTCCCTGGAAAGGGAAGAACCAGAGCTCAAGTACCCCAAAGTTGCAGAATCAGTGACCACAAGGAAGCGAAGGGTAGTGGTGGTTGGTGACTCTTTTCTGAGGGGTACTGAGGCATCCATCTGCCGACCAGACTTGATGTCCAGAGAGGTATGCTGTCTGCCTGGTGCCAAAATCCAAGATGTTACGGAGAGTTTGCCGAAACTCATCAAGCCCACTGACTATTACCCAATGTTGCTAATCCATGTCGGAACAAATGATACTGCAGGTATCCCTCTGAGCGTATCAAAAGTGACTTCATGGCTCTGGGACAGAGGGAGAAGCAGTTAGGTGCACAGGTGGTGTTCTCTTCAATCCTCCCTGTTGAGGGTAAAGGCCAAGGCAGAGACGCTCGCATCCTGGAGATGAATGCATGGCTGCGTGGATGGTGTCAAGAGCGTTTTGGTTTCCTAGACCATGGGATGCTGTTCCAAGGGTTGCAGAGCAGAGATGGCATCCATCTGTCCAAGAAAGGTTGACGCGTTTTTAGTAGTAGACTGGCTAATCTACTGAAGAGGGCTTTAAACCAGATTTGTTGGGGATGGGTGAAGAAAGCCCCCAGATAAGTGATAGCACCCAGGTAAGTGATACATTAAATATCTTTATGGAATTGGGTAACAGGAGTAACATATGGAAAGCAGTGTGTACAAATGCCCGTAGCATGGGAAATAAGATCCCTAATGTTGAAGCTTTGGTGGGAGTGGTCGACTTGGATTTAGTGGCAGTTACAGAAACATGGTTCACAGAAAACCATGACTAGGATGTAACTATACCTGGCTATACTTTATTCAAAAAGGACAGGGTCGGAAGAAGGGGAGGAGGAGTGGCACTATATGTAAAAAATACTATTAAAGCTTTGGAATTACAGAGCTTAAAAGGGAGAGAGGAGGCATTGTGGGTTAAACTAGAAAGAGGGAAAGAGAAATCTATTTGCATTGGCGTGATATACAGACCTCCCTCACAAGAGGAAGAGGTGGACAGAGAGTTAATTGAAGAGATAAGCAGCATTGCTAGGAAAGGGGAAGTGCTACTGATAGGGGATTTCAATATGCCAGATGTTGTTTGGCACATTCCTGCTGCAGTATCATCTAGAAGTAAAGAGATCCTGGATTCTCTACAGGGAGAACTATTCAGGCAATTGGTAACAGATCCCACACGTGAAGGGGCCATACTGGACTTGGTGCTTACCATTGGTGAAAGTGTTTCTGATGTTGTCGTAGGAGATCATTCTGCATCCAGTGATCACCAGATGGTGTGGTTCAGTATTAGGACTAGGGCTGTTAGAATCCATTCAAAGGTGAGGGTCTTAGACTTTAGGAAGACTAACTTTGCCAAGATGGGCCAATACCTCAGGGAGTCGTTAGCGGGATGGGAACAGCTGGGGGATGTAGAAAAACAGTGGGCAAAACTGGAAGGGGATATTTTAAGGGAAGCAACCTTTTTGTTAAAATGGTAAATAAAGGAAAAGGAGACCGCTATGGCTTTCAAAAGAAGTAGCTGAAAAAAGTGAAGAAAAAGAGGGAGGCCTTCATGAAATAGAAGAGATCACAGAGAGAGGCATCTATATTTGGAAAAACTTAGAGAAGCTAGCTAAGTAGTCATGAAAACAAAGATTCAAAAGGAGGAGGCAATAGCCAATGCAATAAAATGGGGGGATAAGACATTTTCCAGATATGTTAGTGAGAAGAGGAAGGGCAAAAGTGGTATGTCAGACTCAAAGGTGAAGGGGAGAAATATGTAGAAGCTGATGAGGATAAAGCGGAATTGCTTAACAAATATTTCTGTACTGTGTTCACAGATGAAGAACCAGGAGCAGGACCTCAGAAAACACCCACAAACAGGAACAGAAGCGAGGGACATCTTGAACAATTTTCAGAAGACTGTTCGTGAGAAACTAGCTCAACTTAAAGTAGACAAAGCGATGGGACCGGATGGGATACACCCTAGAATACTGAGGGAACTTGGGGACCTTCTAGCATCTCCATTGACTGATCTTTTCAGTGCCTCGTTAGAGTCGGGAGTGGTGCCAAAGGACTGGAGAGAGGCTCATCTGGTGCCTTTACACAAAAGCGGAAGCAAGGATGTGGTCGAAAACTACAGGCCGGTTAGTTTAACTTCGGTGGTAAGTAAATTATTGGAAATGCTGCTGAAAGAGAAAATAGTGAGGTTTCTGGAGTCCAACGGATTACCGGATCTGAGGCAGCATGGCTTCACCAGAGGCAGGTCTTGTCAGACAAATCTGATTGATTTCTTTGACTGGGTGACCAGGGAGTTGGACCGTGGAAGAGCCCTAGATGTGGTGTATTTAAATATCAGTAAAGCCTTTGACACCGTTCCTCACATGCTACTTATAAACAAACTGAGCACCCTAGAGATGGACCCTAAAGTTACTGCTTGGGTTAGAAATTGGTTGGGTGGGAGGCGACAAAGAGTACAGGTAAATGGAGCTCACTCTTAGGAGAAGGATGTTGCCAGTGGTGTGCCCCAGGGATCTGTCCTTGGTCTGATTCTTTTTAATATCTTTGTTAGTGATATAACAGAAGGGCTGTTGGGTAAGGTTTGCCTCTTTGCGGATGATACCAAAATCTGCAATAGAGTAGACACCCAGGAAGGTGTAGATAACATAAGGAGGGATCTAGCTAAGCTTGAAGAATGTTCTAGAATTTGGCAGCTGGGATTTAATGTTAAACAATGTAAGGTCATGCATTTGGGCTGCAGGAATCCAAGGGAGCAATATAGTATAGGGGGTGAAGTACTTTTGTCCACTAAAGAAGAGCGGGACCTAGGCGTGGTTGTGTCTGATGATTTTAAAGTAGCTAAAGAGGTAGAAAAGACGACGGCAAAAGCTAGAAGGATGCTTGGGTGCATACGGAGAGGAATGGCTAGCAGAAAAAAGGAGGTGATAGTGCCTCTGTATAAGTCTTTGGTGCGACCTCATTTGGAGTATAGTGTGCAATTCTGGAGACCGCACCTTCAAAAGGATGTGAACAGGATGGAGTTTGTGCAGAGGATGGCTAGTAAAGTGGTTAGTGGTATTCATTATAAAGCATATGAGGACAGGCTTAAGGATCTTAATATGTACACCTTAGAGGAAAGGCGGGATAGAGGTGATATGATTGAGATGTTTAAATACCTCTGTGGCATAAATGTTCCGGGGGAGAGCCTCTTTCAGTTGAAAGCAAGTTCTGCTACGAGGGGACATGGGATGAGGATGAAGGGGGATAGATTCAGGAGTGATATGCGGAAATATTTCTTCACGGAAAGAGTGGTGGATCCGTGGAATAGTCTCCCAGTGGAGGTGGTGGAGTTGAGGACAGTAACTGAATTCAAAAATGCATGGGACAAACACAGAGGATCTCTAAAGGAAAAAAGGGGACGGTTGTAGTTGTTGAAATGGAAGGACAGACTAGATAGGCCATATGGTCTTTTTCTGTCATCATATTTCTGTTTCTATAACCTGCACGAAGCGGCGGGCTACAACCCTAACCAAGGGCATAGAGGAGGATAACCTGCACGAAGCGGCGGGTACAACCCTAACCAAGGGCATAGAGGGGGTAACCTGCACGAAGCGGTGGGTGCAACCCTAACCAAGGGCATAGAGGGGGATATCCTGCACGAAGCGGCGGGTACAACCCTAACCAAGGGCATAGAGGGGGATAACCTGCACGAAGCGGCGGGTATAAGCCTAACCAAGGGCATAGAGGGGGATAACCTGCACGAAGAGGTGGGTATAACCCTAACCAAGGGCATAGAGGGGGATAACCTGCACGAAGAGGCGGGTATAACCCTAACCAAGGGCATAGAGGGGGTAACCTGCACGAAGCGGTGGGTGCAACCCTAACCAAGGGCATAGAGGGGGATAACCTGCACGAAGCGGCGGGTACAACCCTAACCAAGGGCATAGAGGGGGATAACCTGCACGAAGGGGCGGGTACAACCCTAACCAAGGGCATAGAGGGGGATAACCTGCACGAAGGGGCGGGTGCAACCCTAACCAAGGGCATAGAGGGGGATAACCTGCACGAAGGGGCGGGTATAACCCTAACCAAGGGCATAGAGGGGGATAACCTGCACGAAGGGGCGGGTATAACCCTAACCAAGGGCATAGAGGGGGATAACCTGCATGAAGCGGCAGGTAGAACTCTGTGGGGGGATATTGAAAGGCCTTTACATGGTTTGCAAATGGTGTAAATGCCACTTAGCTGGATATTCAGTGGCAGTAACACAGTTAGTGCCACTGGATATCCGCAGGGTGCCGCCGCTATATGCTCAGATACCATCTGGTTAGCATCAGGGTGTGCTGGGGTGTTTCGGGGCAGCACCCATTGCTAAGCAGGCACTGGTGATATTGAGTTGCTGCCTGGTTAGCAACATGTGGTGGAAGTCAGACACGTGAAACACCGACTTATCTTTCGCCGCAGAAGCTAACTGGGTTGTGGCCGAATATCGCTACTGCCCGTTTAGCTTTGCAGCAATCCAGGCAACCCAGATATTCAATGCCGGAGCCCAGATATGGCTTTGACATTGAATATCTGGGTTTAAAGCTGTAGCAATGCTAGCCACTGGTGCTGAATATCGGGCCCTACAACTCTAGCCACCTTACTAGGCAGTTTAAGTGGTCCATGCTGTTCATATCTGCTGTCATTTGCTATGTTAATTATAAAATGGCCTTATGGTATAGATGCATAAAATGCAGACACAGAGAAACATAGCACTTTAGTGAGATACAGGTGTAAGCATTCTCGGGGATGGACATTGGGCAGAGCATACTTCATAAAATACACACCTATGAGCCTCTTAGCTGTAATTTTTTGCTCGTATGTGCCAGTATCTCAGAGCAGGTACAAAAGTATTTGCCTACTTTCCCTGGTGGATATTGTATAAAGGCACCTAGGTGTATATCGTACCTTTTATAAAATAGGGACAATATACAAACCTATGTGTCTTTATAGCCTAGGTACCCAATTATGTGGTAAACTGGAGTATCTTCATTAAAACAATGGGCTTGGGCTCCGTTATCTTTGCTGGTCCTGGAGAAAACTGGAGTCTTTGTTAGCCTTGATAAATTTTCTCATAGTTCCTTTAAAAGGTATCGCAGCCTACAACGATTCTCTTTCTATATTGTAAGAAATGATGATTTGATGAACACTGCTTTGAATTAGCTTTGGTTATATAAAGTGGTATACAAATACTATTAAGAAATGCCCAATATTTAAA
Source organism: Ichthyophis bannanicus (assembly GCA_033557465.1). Lineage (NCBI taxonomy): Eukaryota > Metazoa > Chordata > Amphibia > Gymnophiona > Ichthyophiidae > Ichthyophis > Ichthyophis bannanicus. Next base: position 256,098,326 of record CM066044.1, read on the forward strand.
TGTTAAGAAAATAAGTTTTATTGATTTCTTTATTGCATTGTACATATATGTCTGTAGAGTGAGGGTGCATATTCTGACTCCCCCATGGGTGCCTCATAGCCGGACTATGGCTTTGAACTTAGAACAGGTGCAGGGTAGGTAGAATAACATCTTTATTTTCTCCTGCTGATAATGTGCCTTTTAAAGTAATTTTTTTCAAATAACATGCTCAAAGATGAATAACCTCACTTAGCTTTGATGGCTTAGCTAATTGTCTTTTATCAAGCCCTTATCGCTCAACCACTCTGTTCTCTCACTTTGTCAGCACATAGGGTCCTTACGACTAAGACAAACAACCATAAAATTAGTTGCAAGAACACCAAAAAACTTCTGGAACATATCTGAACTCTCCAAAGGCTAATGGATATTTGTAATTATAAGCAATAGTGGTTATTAAAGTCCCTTAGTCAATGGAATTAGAGGGAGTTTTCCTACCATCTTTAACTATTTCTTACCAGTGACTTTGGCAGATGTTTTTTGCTTCATTCTATATTCTGATAGAATAGTGGAGTACCTCAGGGATCTGTGCTGGGTGCACTGCTTTTCAACATATTCGTAAATGACCTAGCAATGGGACTAACGAGTAAGGTAATCAAATTTGCAGATGACACAAAATTATTCAAAGTTGCTAAAACCCAAGAGGAATGTGAAAAATTGCAAGAGGACCTTAATAAATTGAAAGACCGAATGTTCAAATGGCAGATGACATTTAAAGTGGACAAGTGCAAAGTTATGCACCTAGGAAAGAACAACCCAAACTATGGTTACACGATGCAAGGTTCCACATTAGGAAATACCACCCAGGAAAAAGATTTAGGTGTCATTGTGGATAACACGTTGAAACCCTTTGCCCAGTGTGCAGTGGCGGCCAAGAAAGCAAATAGAATGCTAGATATCATAAGGAAAGGAATGGAGAATAAAACAAAGGATATTATAATGCCTCTGTATCATTCTATGGTGCGACTGCACCTTGAATATTGTGTGCAGATCTGGTCGCCGTATTTTAAAAAGGATATAGCGGAACTAGAAAAGGTACAGAGAAGAGCCACCAAAATGGTAAAGGGGATGGAAGGATACTCCTTTGAGGAGAGGCTAAAAAGGTTAGGGCTCTTCATTCTGGAAAAGAGACAGCTGAGGTGAGATATGATAGAGGTCTATAAATTAATGAATAGAGTGCACAAGTAACGTCGATGAATTGTGTATGCCATCAAATGTAGAAAGGCTAGGGGACATGCAATGAAGATACAGTGTAACCAATATAAAATAATAAGAGAAAATATTTTTTCACTCAATGTGTAATCAAACTCTGGAATTTGTTACCAGAGGATGTGGTAAAAGCTGTTAGTGTAGCTGGGTTTAAAAAAGGTTTGGACAAGTTCCCGGAGGAATGGTCAATAAACCATTAATAAAGGGGACCAGGGAAATCCACAGCTTGTCCCAATACAAACATTATGGAATCTGTGCCTTTTTGGGGGAATCTATTTGTGACCTAGATTAGCCACTGTTGGAAACAGGATACTGGGCTTGGTGGACCTTGGTCTGACCCAGTATGGCATATCTTAAGTTCTTATGTAAATGCAAAAAATTGTACCTTCTCATATGCAACCCATTGGAAGTGTCAGAATCCAGAAGTTAAATTAAAAGCGAAAGGGAGAATTCAAGATGGCACCATGAGGGCTCTGACTGATCCTGTGTTGCAGTCGACTGATTATTTCCTGGCTATAGTGGAAAGGAATATTGGAAGTGGGACTCAAGCCTCTAGCAATTCCCTTCATGACATTTGGGGATCGCTAAGCACTACCCATATTTTCAGCTGCTGTGGAGGGTTCCATTGCTGCTGGCTTGGGAGAGGCTGATAAGCTGGAAGTTGAGGTCTCCCTCAGATCTGATCGCGCTGGGAAACTGTGCCCTCCTGGCTTCAGGTTGAAGTGCTTGGTACAGGTTGGGTTGTGATTCCTACTGAGTTGTAAAGTGAACTTGCACTAGGGGCCAACCAAAAGCCTGCATCTGTGAAAAGCGAGGTTTTTTGGTATGAGAAGCAGGCTGCAGGTATTGCCAGGAAAGGAAGTGCGGGGGCTCTTGGCGCTGTAAAGTGTGGGGGCTCTTGGCGCTGTACCTCTTATGAATTCCATTCAAGCTGGAGGGACCCTGCTCCAAGTGGCTGACAATGAAGCCAAACCATCTCAAATTTTGGGGTTACATCACAGAACCCCACTATGTAAGCCATCTAGTTTGAGTCTAGACAGTTTGTTCAAAGGAGGCCATCACATGCCATCATCTGTTTCTATGTTGATTGGTCTTGCAAAGATATCCAGTATATCTTCCCACAATGAGCAGTCAGGGCTGGCCCCAACCATTAGGCAAGATGGGCAGCAGTTTCTAAGGAGCGGCAAAGAATAGCAGCTCTCAAAGCAAAACAAAAGATTCTGACAACCAGACAAACTCGGAGCCATCGGCACATTCTTTTACCTGTAGGGAGAGCAGGCACGCACATATATGCAAAGCAAAGTTTAATATTTAACAGCGTGGAGGAGAATTTTAGAAAGGAGTCTAAGTGCAGTGTGGGATGTCTAATCCAGAATGTCTGGAACAAAAACAGGCACATCCAGGTGCAGACGTGATTTCACAAAGGTGGATGTGCCTAATATGGATGTCTATGGAGGGGTCTACATAGATGTCCCCAGACTAGTATTTCAGAACCTGAACGTCTAGGATTAGCTTAATGGTGGCATAGTGGGTTGCGAACAGGGAAGACAGGGGTCAAATCCCACAGCTGCTATCATTGAAATTGTGCTGAGTACTGGGGATAATGGCGTATTTTCTTCTCTACACTCTCTAGATGTTTTTCAGTCAAAACAAGCACTTTTCAGCCTAATGGTTCAAGCAACAGCCTAGCACCAATGTTCCCGCTAACCTGCGCTGGGTCTGCCGCCAACATTCCTGCCGGCGGGGGGAGGTGCAGAGCGATTGACGCTCTGCCACTCCCCCCACCGGCAGGAATGCCGGCGGAGGACCCGGCGCAGTTTAAAGAGAACATTGCGAGGGTGCTGCGGCATGCGTTAGACACAGGGTCTAACGTATGCCGCAGCACCCTCGCCGGCAGGAATGTTGGTGGCGGACCCAGCACAGGTTAGCGGGAACATTGCCTAGCACCCAAGAGATCTAGGTTCAATTCCCACTGGCACTCTTTGTAACCTTGGGCAAGTCACTTTACTCTCCATTGCCTTGGAAGAAAAGGTCTGGCAATCTACTTCCGGTCATACCTTGCCAAAAAAAACCCCAGAGGCTGCCAGGAGACTGCATTGACTTGACCGCACTTAAAAAAAAAAAAAAAAAAAAAAGAAAGAAATCATGCCTGGAGCAGGTCTAAACTTAGACATCATTCCAGAAGTCAGGGACATTTCTGAGATCAGGCAGTGACATCCAGGTTCCTGGGAATGCCCAGCCACACCTCCACAACGGCCCCATTCAGACTTTGACATCTTCACACTGGGGATATCCACAGACCTGGCTTCTAAAATGACTCTCCGGAGGATTCTGTACTTTGGACATCTCTATGCCCATTTTCGGACATCCAAAGCATGACTCCCATAATGTCCAGTTCTGCATTTTTATCAGTTTGTTGTGGGAGGGGTTGGGTTGCGATCTCTGGAGGAGGGGTGCGTAAGGTAGAAGGTTTGCCTAGGGCACTCAGTATACCCTTGCACTGGCCTTGTGATCAACTAAAGAACTTTGGGGTGGCATTTGTACATTTTTCGGCAAAGTAAATGACTTTAATAAAAGAGTGGGATAACTCTGCATAGGTTGGAAAATATGGCAAATTTTGTGGTTTGAACTTGAGTGTACTGAATTTTCCTGTCATTTCTTTTATCACCCCACTGCAGTTATTTAAAAAAATATCTTGGAGAGGTTCTGAGAATTCCCTTTTCAGTAAGATCTTTTATTTACAGTACTTTCAGTAAGGAATATTTGGGGAACCAGCAGCAGGGAGACAAAGCCCTGTTGAGGCTTCAGTTGATAATCTAGACCTTGTTTGCCTTCTAGTAGCCTGATGGTTAGAGTAGTAGGCAAGAACCTGGAAAGATGTGGTTTGAATCCCACTTCTGCACCTTGTCAGTTTGGGCAAGTCACGTAACCCTCCACTGCCTCAGGTGCAAACTATTGCAAATGTTTTGGGGACAGGAAAATAACTACTGTATCTGAATGTAACTCGCCTTGAACTTCTGCGAAAAGGCATAAGATAAATCCAGTTCCCTTTCCCTTCTGTTTTTTAATGCATGATTTTATTAAGGTCAAGATGAGAACAAAGAATTGTCAGTGTGACCACATACATACAGGGAAATATAAATATATAAATAAAGAGTCCCCCCAGCATCTCCCCTCACCTCAGTTGCTGGGATAGATATTCAAAAGACTGAGCATGGCTAAAGCAAGATTTCAGCTGGCTAAATCTTAACCTGATCAAAATCTCCTCTCCCTCCCCAAAACCCCTTTTCCTGTCCAAATCCATACAGGTAAAATTGCTATCCATACAAATTGAATCTGGCAAGAAAGAGGCTGGCTGGGGGTTTTGCATGGGGTGAATAGTGGAATATTTAATGCTACCCACCTAAATTCATGCCAGCAATGCCACACACACACACAACTACCCCCCTCAGATATACCCACATCTATCTTTTTGAAAAGTTCCATAAGGTAAGTGTGCTAAATATGATGGTAGAATAGTGCTAAGTATGAGGATAATTTTCAAAGCGATTTGCGTGAACAAAGAGTTGTTTACATGCATGAAAAGCCATGTTAAAGATTTGTTTCGGGCACAGTGTGCATACTTTTGATGCCTGAAAAAAAGGGGAAGAGAGTGGAGGGCATATGGGTGAGGCAGAATGCATTTGGCTGCATTTTTTAAAGGGGTGCCCTTCCGGGGGCTTCCTGGGTTTGCAGTACCATGCCTAACACGTAGCCGCAGAACTGCAAGCACTATCGGGACATTAAGGAATCATGAACTCTAGACGATTTCTCCAGAGTTTCTAATTGGTAAAGCAAAGCTAAAGAATCCTTAAAGGAGGTACTGGTCTGCTGCAAGGAAGCCTGCTGACCTTCCATTCCAGAAACATGCTTACCCACCTCTGCAATTCTAGTATCTACTGAAATTCTTTTGAACAAATATGTCAGAGGTTTTGCTGTTGTCAGATCCTGTCCCTGTTCAAAAATGTTTTTATTTGCCTACTAAGCTTCGTAAAGAGGATGCTGAGGGCGAGGGTTTGGATGTTCTATCTAACATTAATCAGGATCTGACTAAATTTCTTGAAGATTCGTCAGATGAGAGCCACCTTATGGGTGATGTTTTTTTCAGTAGTAGATAAGATCCAAGTGTTGAAACTTTTCTTTAAATATAAAGATGTCATGTTTTGCGGAAGGAAGTTGAATGTGTTTCCTTATATGTCTAGGAACATTCAACTTCACCACAAGCAGTTCCTTGCCTTAAAGTCTAAGGTTTTGGGTTTGAGAGCAACTTTCTTTTCGTGTTATCCATGCAAGAGTATTATGCCTTAGCATGGGAACATTTATTTTTTTTATGAGTTTACTCAGAGAAAGTTTTGGCAGATAAGGAAGTTCTGGGTTAACTGGAGTTAGAAATAAGCCCACTATTGTTGATTTAAGGGGGTAGGGGGGGAATCTTCCCCATCCCCTTTTATTTCTTATTTTTCTATCTTACTTTTCGCTTATTGTCCTTCTCTCTTTCCTTGATGTGGACTGGTGCTTATTTGCCTATACCCCTTCTCTTTTTTTTTGTTTTTTTTTGTTGAGGGAGGATTATATTTCATTGTTTCCTATTTTCTAATTAGCATTTCTTGTATTCTTTTAATTTGTATATTTGCAAAAGCTCAGTAAAAAAATAAACTGCAAGCACTGTGGCCACTATGAAACCGGCTCCTACATAAATGGAGCTTTAGTCACGGCATTACCAGAGCTTCAGTCAGCTGGTGTCTAACTAGAGGTTTAGTCAAGGTATAATGGGAGTTTCACTCACTATAAAGGTAATTTATTACGGGGCACTTTATGATGAAAGTGCAAGATGAAGCCTATTTTAGAAAGGCCCTTATATGGCTTTAGACATATAAAACCAGCCCCTGTACCACGTAAATGGCGACAGTCATGTTTACAACTTCTCTGAAGGTAGTGTAAATGTGTGTCTGTTTTGTATACTTGTGTATTTTCCTAAAATACACTGTATACCTGTTCCACCCAAAATACACCTCGGGAATGCCTGAATATCACGCACATGATCTCATAGGCGCATATCCTTATACCCAAGGCTTTTGTTGTCAAAAATAAAAAGGTGCCGGTGTTCTCGGCCAACACTTGGCCAACACTCGGCCAACTTTAGGGGATGGGTGATTGTCCATAGCTCCACTCCTCTATAATCATGACCTCACAGTATCCACACCCCCTGCGATCAGCCATCACCTCCTTTTCTATCCAGCATCTCTCTTACAGCCATTAACCCCCCCTCGCCACCACCGCCGCTTTTCCTGTGTCTGCAGCAGCGGCGGGCATTGGATTTTAAACAACCCAAAAAAAGATGACGCGGGTCTTCGTGACTCTGCGCTTGGAAGGTCTTCAAATGCCCACCCCTTCTAATGCATCACATTGTGGTAAAGAGGGAGGGCATTTGCAGGCCTTACAAGCACGGAGTTGCAAAGATCCATGTCTTTTTGGTCATTTAAAGTCCGATGCCCGCCGCCGCTGCAAACACAGGAAAAGTGGTGGCGGCAGGATGAGTGAATCACTGAGGTGTTTGGTTTTTTTCTTAAGGCAGTGTGAGGTGGCTGCCGCTGGTCTGTTGGTGCCATCACCCCCTCCCCCCCCCCCCCCGAAAAAGGTGCCAGCACGCCATACCTGTGTCAGTGGCTGCATGGTTATATAAAAGAAATTCTTCACATGTAAAACTTGCTTGAAGCCGTCGATGCAAAGGTTAATGTGGGGCTTTCAGTCTTTATAACCAACTCATGGGACTGCAGGCATATTTTCAAAGAGACGCTCTATGTGGGGTTTCCCTTTGAAAATCCAACTAGTGACATATGCGCTTTGGTATCTACTGTAAAGCCAGTGCAACTGTACCTGCTGGTTTTCTAAATGAAAGCCTTGTGCCAGTTTTCCCTCCCCCCCCAATCTATCTCCATCCATTTTTTGATCCAGGTAAAATGTCAGCCCATAGCGGGAGGGGGCAATTTTCACCTGTATTAAAAGCTCTGAGAATTTACCCTCTATATAGCTGAATCTGCAGTCACTATATAACTGTACCCTTGCTCATTATACAAATGAAACTTTGCTCACTATATAAATGGAACAGTCGTCACTGTATAATGGGACCATCAGTTACTATAGAAATTGTGCCTAGGTCACTAGGGGGGTCATTTTATTACAGGATGCTTAGCTTAAGAGGCTAAGAAGGCGCCTATTTTTCATGGCAAACACATCCTAGCTTCACTTAACTATGCCTTTGGGAACACATAAAATTGGGCAATCTCTTTTCGTGCACCTACTCTTTGTCTATGCCATGTGCCATTTTTGAGTCCTTTTCTACACATGGGAAAAAGCTTTATAAAATTACCTCTCTATAAAAGACCCTGGGTCACTATATCAATGGGGAATATAGGTCATTATATAGCTGGAGTCACAATAGTAGTGTACAAATACTCTTAATCATTGCAAGCAATTCCATAGCTGTCCAAAGGCACCACTACCAGCTAAACTCTTGGGGCAGGGGGCACCCTGGTACACTGTCTCCTGAAATTCCTTCTTACCAGCTTTCTTAGTTCACGGCGAGCCTCATCCTCCAGACCCGGAGTCAGCGTTGGGGCGGTGTCTGCTCCCTCTTTTGCTGCTGTCTGTCTGAGCACCTCTGCTGAACCTGCAGCACTGTGGGCTTCCTCCAGTGCATCTGCCCTGCTCTGTTGCTTGACCATATGGCAGCTTGTGGACCAGGTAATGAGACCAGGCATGTTATCCTCCAAGTCAACAGTACTGCATTCTTTTCCACTGCCCCATTAGCATACACTCTGCATATCAGCAGATCTCTTCATCACTGTAAATACACTTCATGCTGCCATAAAACAGCTGTTACAGGAAATAATCTGACTGGAGGCAAATTTTTCCTTTTATGCTGAAATAAGTGTTGTAGTGAAGCAAATGCCTTATGGTATAAAGCATGCCCTGGTTGATGGTGTGTGGGTCTATGAATACATGCCGACTTTTCATAGCAATCGAGGCTGCTAACCTGAACCCTAATTTCTTCTTACCCAACTGTTAAGAAACAAATCAGCCAGCAGGTCATGGACAGAGTTGACCAGAGCAGGGCAGGCAGTATTGACACAGGAGAGAACCGATGCCCTAAAGAAGACCTAGAGAAGCTCTGAAAGCCCCCCAGCCCTAGCTCATCATTACCAGTTTCTCCCTCCTCCAACTGTAACTCATCCATACTATGCTTTCCACCCCCTCCAACTTGGCCTGCACCATTGATGCCAAATCATACTCCCTCTCTCCTCATAGCCAGTTCACTGAGACTTTATCCCCTCTCCTTCTGTACCCCCAGCCCATTCCCATCACACCCTCAACACTCTCTCTTTCTTGCAATTTCTCTTCTTAACCCTTTATCCTCCTCCTCCTTTTCATTTTTTAATTGCCCTTCTCCTATATAGGTATAATTTGACTTTTATATTTGAGAGCAGAGGACTCCATTCTCACATTCCAGACTGCTGTGCTCCCTGGCTAAGTCAGCACTTTCTGTACGTCTTTCCTCCATGATCTCTGGTGGGGTGTGTGATTCGGCATATGGTACGCCACCCGGACAGGATTTTTCTGGTAGCGCTAGATTGGCATGTTTGGAGACCTGATGTGGCTTCTCTTCAGTTGCCTCTGTCTCGGGGTCTATTGTGGCAGGGACTGTTTGTACTGGAGGACCCGGTTCCCTTCTCGCTTACGGCTTAACTCTTGAAAGGAGATGGCTAGAGTGTAAAGGCTACTCTCTAGCGGTGGTCTCTATTCTGTTTGGAGCCCAAAGGAGCTCTACCAAGCTAGCATACATGTGGATCTGGTGACTCTTTGAGCAGTGGGGTGGAGCTCGGCAGTTGGCTCCTGAAGCGGTCAAGGTGCCATCTCTGTTGGCCTTCTACAGGATGGACTGTCCGGGAAGCAGCTTTGGCCTGTTTCCGAGGTCCGGTGGCTGGTAAGTCTCTAGCTTGCAACTGGACATCTTGCACTTTCTCTAGGGGTTTCGGCGTCTGCGTCCTCCCCTCCGGTCTGTGATCCTTTCCTGGGATCTGTCTCTAGTGCTCAGTGCCCTGATGGTGGCACCCTTTGAGCCATTGAAGCACACTACCTTGAAGGATTTGATGGTTGAGACAGTCTTCTTGGTCACGATTTGTTCCGCAAGGCAGATTTCCAAGCTGCAGGCTCTGTATTGCCGAGAGTCCTTTTTTAAAGGAGACCATTTCCATTTGTCCTGTGCCTTCGTGCCTAAGGTGCTTTCTTCCTTTCACATGAACCAGGTGATTTGTCTGTCCTCCTTCTCTAAGGAGCAGGGTTGGGAGAAGGATAAGGATCTTTGCCTTGCGGATGTCTGTAAGGTGATTCTCCGGTATTTGGAGGTTACAAATTTCTTTCTTAAGCGTGACCATCTTTTTGTGCTGTTTGCTGGCCCATGCAAGGGTGACACGATGACTAAGTTGACTTTTGGGTGCTGGATTAGAAAGGCCTTTGCTTCAATGTATCTGTTATGGAACCAACCGTTTCTGGAGGATTTGCACGCCCATTCTACCTGAGCACAGGCGTACTCATGGTCAGGGCAGAGCAGAGCTCGTTAGCCCCTGAAGACATTTGTTAGGCAGCAATGTGGGCATCACTTTTCACTTTTGTCAAGCATTACCTCTTGGATGTCCACGCAAGGGTGGATGTGGCCGTTGACTCCAGGGTTTTATGAACTGCTGTGCCTTCTTCCCGCCCAATGGAGTTGTAACTTTGGTACATCCCACTTGTCTGGACTGGTCTAGCAGGACGGTATACAAGGTGACATTTTACTCTTCCATTAATGTCCTTTCCTTGAGTCCTCCTAGACCAGTCCGGGACCAACTCCTGGAACTGTACTGCTCTGTTCTTCTGCTGCAGTACCCTTGGGTCTGCTATGATTTTTATACTTGGGTTAATTGTCTACTGACTGCTTTATGTTTATGCTTTCCCATACATAGTTCTCTACTGTTGGTCACTCATTGTTGCCCACAGTTGAGGTTGTGTGAGGCTTGCCATGTTTCTCCCATATGCTTTGGGATGAATACTGACGGGAATAGAGACATTGGAGTGATGCCATGCCATTGAAATCTGGGTTTTTTATTGTTTGTTTTTGTCTCCACCAATCTGCTGGTAGGGGAACACAAACCACTTGTTTGGACTGGTCCAGCAGGACTCGAGGAAAGGACATCAACTGGTTAAGTAAAATGCCACCATATTTTCTGTACCTACTTTTTATGCACATAACTCTTGCAGTAATTTTATAAAAGTCATTTTGCATAGGTAAAACAGGGTTTACCCCCCATAAAAGTTAATAAAATTGCTCCCTTTACTCTTTAAATGAATATTTTAATTTTGTATCAACTCGGTAACAGCAACACAACTTCCCTCCAGTGCTACTCAGACGCTATAGCAAACCTGCCATGCCGTAGCAGTATTGTCAGGACTCAAAGTGTCAACCCTACCTATAAAAAGGCAGTACTACAAATATTACAGGAGGCTCAAGTACAGAATCCACTTATCACTAGGAAAACAGAACTGCTACAGATTCTCCTGCAGAAATTCCATTCTAGCAATCACATACACGCAACTCAGACCCCTGGTAAATACAGAGCAAGGGACCGCAAAAGATGCAGGCAAAAACTGAACTGGAAATGACAAGAAGCTAAACTGTATCCGCAGTGCAGCACTGGAAAAAATAGAAACAGAAATGCATTTCCTCTGGTACTTAGCAAAATACAAAGACCTCAAAGATGCACTTTTCTCAAAGGGGACATATTCCTATTTACCACATTCAAAAGAAAATACATTTTTCTACTGGCATCTGGGCATTTTTATTTTTCCAATCGTGAGGGTTTCAAGCTCTTTTCCACTTTCCATTCTTTTTCCTGACTCTCCAGTGTCTGCTATCATTTTGCAGTTCTCCTCCCGATTTCTTCCATTTCTTCCCTACATCTGTCTTACATTGATCTTGCTTTTTTAGCACCTCCCTTCATTTCTTTCTTTTCTGCCTTTCTGGTCACTAAAATTTCAACCCTCACACTCCAGTCTTTAATTTCCCTCTTTTTACCTTTCACCTTTCTTCTACTCCTCCTACCTAATCCATCTTTCCACATTTACCCTCTCCTTGTCTCTCACTTCTCCCCCAGGCTCTTACTCCCTTCTTCTTATTCACTTCACCCCTACCTCTCCCAGGATCTCCATACCCTAACCCACCTCCTCCCTTATCAGTAATCCCTCCACTTTAGCCACAAAATAATCCGCAACCTGATTAACATCCACAATCCCAACCCCCCCATTTCAACCACATCCTGTCCCAAAAGTTGGCGTGCCACACGAAAAACCACCTGCAGCTTATTATGAGCAGCCAGAATCTGGGAAGAGCATACCCTTCTCTTAGCTTACTCCTTAGTGATAGAGTCCGCCCTTAAGAGGATGAAGAGCACCAAGACTCATTCCTCGACGCCCCAGGTAGGGAGGCTTGGATGTTGGACTCCTTCAGAAGGAAGTGCTTCCAAAGCTCTATGCTCGCTGCTCGAGTACACTCTTACCAGCTCTACATGAGCATGTTCTTGAAGGAGATTGGGTGTGATCTCACTGGCATGTGCCATTTCCTTCTCCCTGAAAAACTGAAACACTGTCGTGCCCTAGTGGGCCATGGCAAGGACTGCTTGAAGTTCCTGGTCTGGGCAACGTACAATGCCTTTGAGACGGTGTCTAGAATGGTGGTGGTGGGCATAGGAGCTCACAGGTCACCTGGCTTCAGTCTTCTGACCTGGAACAGTCTGTGCAAAATAAGCTGGCGGATTTGCCCTGCCAAGGAGAGAACCTCTTCAGAGAGCAGGTGAAGGTGGACATCATAGAGAAACAATACGTCACCCTAACTAGGCGTTTGAGACACATGTCAGAACCTGCTGCCTTCCGCAGGAGGTATCAAAGTGGAGGCTAGAAGAAGACTTATTACTCATGTATGCGCAAGTACTATCCTTGTCCTAAAAGCTCCCAATAAAAAATGCTGGCTTCTCGCCCACAGTGGGGTCTCCAATAAAGTTGATTTCACCAATTATCGTTGGTTGGCTGTGGTATTTTGCCCTCCGCTGTATTCCTGTTGTTCTCGCCCACAGTGTCAAGAAAAATCTCCAAAGGCCCACCGTGCCCTGCAACCAAAGCTGGGAGCCGGGTTTTTACTGGTTCCTCGGGATCATAGCCAGTGTCCACAAAGGGGAGCCCTCTAGAGATTGACTTTGATCCATGATACCCAGTGCAGTCGGCAAATGACTGCTCATGGGATGCTGACTGTGCTCGACCACATGGCCTTAATGGTGCACGTCACTCCCCTGGCTTGTCTGTTGATGAGACAAGCTCAATGGAAACAAGCCACCGGCTGCCTCCGGGGCCAATTGGCAGTCACTGTACCTCTTGTCCAGCCCCTAGATTGGCGGTTGGATCCTCAGAATCTGCTCAAAGGTCTCCCTTTTCAGAAAACACTGTCCCAGAAGACAGGGATTACAGATGCATCCAAACTGAGTTGAAGAGCGCATTTGGATGGTCTGCGTATACTCGAGGCATCTGGTCTGAACAGGAGAGCCTGCATCAGATCAGTTTCTTGGACTTATGGGCCATAGCGAATGTCCTTACGGATTTCTGGAATCACCTGGCCAACAATCAGGTCATGATGTACTACATAAACAAGCAAGGGGGCACGGGGTCATAACTCCTGTGCTGGGAGGTGGTCCAGTTGTAGATGTTTGCCATCACTCATGGTATGAAGGTAAGGGCCACATATCTGCCAGGGGAGTAGAATACCCTCATGGACCAGTTGAGCTGTATCCTTCAGATGTATGAATGGACTCTGGACAGGGATGTCGTGGCTCAAATCTTTCGGAAGTGGGGTATCCCATCGATAGATCTGCTAGCCACCCAACACAACACCCAAGTTGATCAATTTTGCTCCAGGGTCGCTTCGCGCAGTAGGCTGACTCTGGATGCTTTCCTTCTGCACTGGGGGGAGGGCCTCCAATACACGTATCCTCCCACACCTCTCATAGCAAAGATCCTGCTGAAGCTTGTCAGACGGCTGCCTGGGTGAGAATCTTCACACTCTTGGCAAGTGCATATTTCTATATGATTTGCAAGGTATTGTGGGCAATGTAGTTCATTCACACCAGACACAGCTGCTGACAATAATTTAGTTGTGCTCTTGGGTAAAGCCACTAAGATATTTATTTATGGGGTTATTTCTCCCAACACAGATATGCTTGGTAGCACATAAATTAGGTTACTTGCTTTCAGTGTTAACTTGGAAAAACAAAGTCAAAATCAGGAAAACAACAAATGAAAAGCCACAAAGCAAAAAAACAAACTGTTCTTTTCAGGTTAACTTCTGATTACTTCCCACATAGATACAGAAGTGATTCTCTCCTAGCTCACAAGCAATTAGGTAAGGCTTAATTGCTAGCAGTCACCAGCTGAAACCCCTTAGCTGGCTTGCCTTCCACTGTGTGGGTCAAATCCTGCTTCAGGAGCTTTTCTGAGTAGATTAAAGAACAAATTTGTATTTCTTTGTGATGGTTGCTGTACTTTATAACAGAAAGTTACCAACGGAGTTTAGATAGAGAGCAGTCCATATAAACAGGATCCTCATCTGCTATTATTCCCCCTTGTTCAACAAGCATGGGTTCAATATCATGGATTGGCACAGATGAATCTCTCAATGGAGCATTTTCAGGAGAATACTTGTTTCCCTGCTGTCTTTCAAGGTTATAGCTAGGGCATAGATCAGTGTTCATACCTGAGCTTCCATTGTTGCTAGAGTTCCTCTCTATATAGCCTGGCCAGTATGTAGTCCAGTTCTTATGTCCAGCCTTCCAATCCAGATCCCTGGACACTGGATCTCTCTTCACATACCTTCTGGCACAGCTCTTAGGGTCCCTTCCACGTGCAGCCGTCTCCCTCACAGGTAGCCTCTGGTGATTCCTAGCTCTGCAGCACCATTCCTCTGGCTTTCCCCAGTCCAATGGTGTATGCTGGCCCTTGGAATACCTCCCAGTATACGTACTGCTTTGGACTCTTCTAGACCTCTCAAAGGCTTTTCTCTTCCTTCTTCCAAAGGGTCTCTTTCCCTCTCTGTCCGTCCGGTTTGGCTTCTGCTTCTGATGATCCTTCAGATGAAACTGATGATCCTTCACTGGATATCCAAGGTGATCATGAAGATGGTCATCTGTAGAATAAACTCTACTCTTATTCTGCTTATATGAGTGTTCCTCCCTAACACAGCGCAGCTGTGCTGAATCAGGCCTTGCCCTTTGAGATGAGTGTTCCATCCTAGCACAGCGCAGCTGTGCTGAATCAAGCCCTGCCCTTTGCAATGAGTGCTTGGGGATTACCTCATAGCCCTTTTGATTGAACACACGTTTTCTCACTTCAGCTCCTCTCATGGCTGTTGGAAACCTGGTGCATTCTGGGACTGGTAGTCTTTTATGGCAAAATTCTGTTTTCTCATTTCTACCAGCACTGACAGGTTGCTTGTTCAGAGACACTTCACCTTTTCTATAGCCCCTTCCTGAGCTATGATAAGCTTCCTTATCACAAGCTCCAGACAGGAGTATGATTAATCTTATTGCTATTGAAGATCTGGGATACAAGCAAATTACCACTAATTTATCATTGTGGTAATAACTAATGGTTGACAACTGACTGCTTAAGTGAACTGCCTGTGTATATGCCTTTTTTTTCGCAATTTACATTATTGCCTGTTAACTACACATGTTCTCTGATCTGTATCCATGCCATATGTCTGTATATACCTATGATGCTTCCCTGACTGCATATCATACAGCTAATTATCTACGGTGTCATTCTGCCAGTCAAATTGGTGCACCTACCAGCCCGCTTTAACAGCATTATTTAAACAACTAACACACCCACACATCTCCTTTCAAACACGCACATTTGAAGATTCCAAATGGCCTTCCACTTCATTGCCTTTGTCAGTTTTTACCTTCTCGCAGCTTGGCTTGGGAACTCCCTCGCCCTTTCCCCCTCATCCAATCAACTCCCAATCCTTCGGAATCATGGGAGAAGATGGTCAGGGACCCCCTATCATTATCCAAAAGGTGAAGCTCACACGCGTCATTCTCACTTGCTACACATCGCACTCCAACAATCTAGGAAAACTAAACAAGAGGAATCCCCTCATTCCCAAAGCCTAAAATGTGCCCTCATAAATGCACGTTCAATTCGTAAGAAATGGCCGGTTATCCCAAACATAATTTCCCTCCATGATCTGGATATACTCATGATCACTGAAACCTGGCTGTCATATGAGGACAATGTCCTCCTCAACCAACTCCTACCCCCCAACTTCTCTATACACACACGACATAGAGAAAATAAGAAAGGTGGAGGAGCGCTCATACTCACCAAGACAGACCTTCATTTCCATACGACTGACTCCACTAGCACAAACAACTTGGATATAATATCCATTGCAAACGAACAGTGCTCTATCAACCTGCTATAAAGAGCCCCCTCATCCTCCCCGGACGACCTCCCTACTATTTTAGACCTAGCTGCCAACATCCACAATCCCAATACACCAAACTGGATAATGGGAGATTTCAATCTCCCATCTTTGCATCAAAATCAGGCTTCCGCCCTCCTGGATGCTATTGAAGATCTGGGATACATAGAGGATCAAACAGCTTACAAACTCCACTTATCAATTCATCGAGAGACAATCACGGCCAAAATGAAGCAATTTCACACTGACACCCTCAAAAGATCACTGAACAAACCACGTGATCTGTTCAAGTTAGTCAAAACCCTATCGAAGGAACCATCTCCTGAGCAGCATGATGAGATTCACCCGCAAAAATTTGCCAACTACCTGCAGTCTAAACTACTACAGACAGATAAGGTCTCAGCAGCCACCGCACAAGAGCCAACCTGCCTAATGTCCCTATCTATGTTCTCCACACCATCCGCAAAATACATTGAGGACACAGTCACATCGCTCAATACCACCACGTCTCAAACTGATCCTTGCCCAGCCTTTTGGATAAAGGAGCTACGCAGCGAGTTCAGTCCTTTCATTACAAGACTTATGAACCTATCATTCACAACCGGATCTTTCCCCACAGCACTCAAACATACATCCATTAGACCTCTCTTAAAAAACTCCAAACTAGACCCCCAGAGGGTCGACTCATACAGACACATAGCTAGTATATCTCTCCTAACTAAGATAATTGAGAAAGAGGTACAAAGGCAAATCCAAGATCACATAGACTCCGCGGCCCCTCTAGACCAGTGCCAACATGGGTTCAGAGAGTCTCATGGCGTGGAAACCCTCCTTACCACCCTCTTCAATAATATAATCACAGGCATCGACAACATCCGTCAAGGTTTTATTTATTTATTTATTTATTTACATTCACTTATATACCGTGCTATTCTGCATCATGTGGTTTACATTGAACAAACTGAAATTACATTGAACAGGGCATTATAACTTGGAGATAACTATTTTACAGGGAACATGGGCTATTGAGGGTTAAGTGGCTTGCCCAAGACCACAAGGAGCACCTGTGGGACTAGAAACACCAGTCCTTCCGACCCAAGGTTGCTGTCCTCTAGTGGGATTTGAACCCCCGACCTTCCGGCCTGTAGTACCTTGCCCCAACCACTAGGCCACTCCTTTGTGCTTATTTTCTTAGACATCGCTGCAGCATTCGACTCAGTAAGTCATGATCTTCTCCTGGGGCGACTGAAAGAGAAGGGCATCTGCGGCACTGCACTCGAATGGTGTAAATCATATCTGGCTGGAAGATTGCAACATGTAAAATCTGGAGCTGTAGAATCAAAACCTTTCCACCAAAGGCAAGGTGTACCACAAGGTTCCTCTCTATCATCAGTCATGTTCAACATATACATGCAGCCCATCTGCAATATCATCAGATCTTTCAATGTGAACTGTTTGATATATGCAGATGATATACTGCTCTACATGCCGTTCTCTACGGATCAAATGGACCTTTCCCCCCTGATAGAATGTTTTGACGCAGTTTCAGAATGGCTCCAATCTCAAAACCTCCGTATTCAACACAAGAAAACTGAGGTGCTCTTCATCACGAGGGACCACAATTTCACTCCACCACCCCAAGTAAGAGTTAAGGAAGCAGATCTGCAAACAAAAGCCACAATAAGATACCTTGGGGTCACGTTGGACCAATGTCTTGATATGAAGGTACACTTAGGTAACATAGTAAGAGCAATATACTTCAAGATCCGAACACTCAGGCACCTGCGTTCCTTATTAGATCCAGACGACTTCCGGACTATATACCAAGCGCTAATCTTACCTCACTTCGACTATGCTAACGCCATTTTACAAGACCTCACACAATCTACCTTGAACCCGCTACAACTTGCCGTGAATGCCGCAGCAAGGGTCCTCCATGGGGCCTCTAGGAGCGACCATGTGACGCCTATCCTGAAGCAGCTTCACTGGCTCCCCATACATGGAAGGCTTGTTTTCAAGACCTTACTTCTGACCTTCAAGGCCATCAATGGTCTTTCATCCTCCTCACTTACAGAGCTCATTCACACCGTCCCACCGAACAGATCCAGAAGACCAACAGCAATAAACTCTCTAACAATTCTGAAGACCTTGACAAAATGCACCCTGACAACGACAAACAGGGCTTTCAAATTTTGCGCCCCAAGATGCTGGAATGCTCTACCATCGAACATTCGTGCTATCGTTGACTTAGCCCAGTTCAGGAAGGCACTCAAATATCACCTGTTCCTCAAGTACTACCCTGTCAACAATGACGCCTAGCTAACCCCACCAAAGAAAGTAACTACATGATACATCTAGAGCTTTGTCATAACGCCTATTTGTAGATATTTCATGTAAATAGTTCATCCATGTTATCCAAGTTTGTACACCTTGTTCTCTGTAAAACCGAACAGCCTGTTCTGGTCTTTTGTTTTAATGTAAACCGCGCTGATGGTGAATAGTGCGGTATATAAGAAATTGTAATAAATAAATAAATAAAATAAATAAATAATAAATAAATTGCACCATTTTGGCCCAGGCAGTCATGGTTTTCTCTTCTGCTTCAACTGTCCCTGTGGGAATCTCTGTGGTTGGGTTCCGCCTCAGACCTTATATCACAGGAGGATGAGAAGATGCTGTGCCCCCAATGTCAGATCCTTGGCCCTCACTGCGTGGATGTTGAGAGTCTAGTCCTGTCTGAGCTTCTCTAAGAGTCTGGCCTCTAAGAGGGCGTTGACGAGAAGTCTTATTGCTTTCAAATAAAAAAGATTTGCTTCATGGTGCACAACACAGGCACTGGCTCCCTTTAATTGTTCTGTCGACAGACTTCTTAAATACTTCCTACATCTCTCGGAGTTGTGGTTTAGGTCCAACTCTGTCAGGGTCCACCTCAGTGTGATTGGGACCCACCATCGTGGGTTGGAGGGAAAGTGTAGATCTACTCAGCGTTTAGTGGTTTGCTTCTTGTGAGGCTTGCTCCTTTCAAGCCTATGGCAATGGCTTGGGACCTCAATGTGATTCTGGTGCTGCTCATGTTGGCTCCCTTTGAGCCGTTCGAATCCTGCTGTTTGAAGTTCTTGACCTGGAAGATCTTGTTCCTTGTAGTAGTTACCTCAGCACACCATGCTAGTGAGCTCCAGGCTCTAATGGCTTATCCATCGTACACCAGGTTCCATCATAACAGAGTGGTCCTGCGCAGTCATCCTCGATACCTTCCAAAGGTGGTGTCTGCTTTCCATCTTAATCATTCAGTTGTTCTGCCAACTTTCTTCCCAAGGCCCCACGCCCATACAGGGGAAGCGGCACTGCACACACGATTGCAGGCGAGTCTTTGCATTCTACCTAGAATAGATGAAGGTCCACTAAAAGTCCATCCAGCTGTTTGTCTCTTTTGACCCCAACAAGCTAGGGGCTGCCGTTCTTGTAATTTGGCTGGCAGACTGCATCTCTTTTGCTTATGCCCAGGCTGGCCTGAGCCTTGATGGTCATGTCACAGCTGACAGTCTCAGAGCCATGTGCTCGGTCTCCATGAATAAGATCTGCAGGGCTGCAATGTGGTCTTCTTTCCACACATTCACATATCATTACTTTCTGAATGGGAATTCCTGATGTGACAGCAATTTCGGCCAATCTGTATGGCATTTGTTTAAGGATTAGAATCCATCTCCATCCTCCCAGGGCCCTGCTGTTTGTCCATGCTACCAAAAAGAAACAACTCCCCTCTCCCCCCAAACAAACCACAGAGCATAAATGTTCTTGAATAAAACTGTATGGTGCAGAAGCTGAATCAGATGAATTCCCCTTTGGGGACTACCAGTGCTGTACATAGTTGATTCTCCAGTTCTTTGTTCACTTTGCCCCTTTTGGATTTTTCGGCCTCTTCAGTTTTCAGTAGCCTGTAACCTGGGAGTCCCATATGTGAGGACTTCATTCCTGCTTGTCTTTGGAGAAAAGGTAATTACTCACCTGTAGCAGGTGTTTTCTGTGGACAGCAGGAATAGGTCAGTACAACCCTCCCAGCTCCCTGAGGAGTTGTCTTCTGCTCCAGCTTTGTTATCATACAGGGGAAGACGGGTGTGCAGGCGTGGTGGAGCCTCACACAAGCTTTCAATATAAGTTGGGGGGTGTTCACATGCAGGGCTCCATCGGTGACATCACCCATATGTGAGAACTTATTCCTGCTGTTCTTGGAGAACACCTTCTACAGGTGAGTGACTACCTTTTCTGCCACTTACACATGTAAGTGCCGGTACGTACATATACAACATGCTGAACGAAGCCAGTCTTGTTTTGAACATGTTTGCTTACAAAATGAGTGTTCCCTCCTTTTTCTACAAGCTTATCCCGATCTTCTCTGCCTAACAAGGCATTGTCTGGCATACCAGTGCAAGGCTGGCCCAACCATCAGGCAAACTAGGCGGTTGCCTAGGGCAGCAGCTTCTGGAGGTGGCAAAGAGCAGGGCATTCAAAGCTAAACCATTAATTCTGACAGCCCAGGGGGTGGAAAGGGGAGAGATAAAGCTTAAGGGCCAGTCTTGCACCGATGTCCCTCTGAGACTAATAGCAGTATTTATGAATTTTCTATGCTGCCTAGCGTTGAGGTGGCTCCATACAAATGCAAAATATAAAAGGATCATAAAGGAACCACCATTAATAAAGATGGGAAGTGGAGACATGGAGATAAGGAAAGCAAAGCAGAGAAGAAATTGCCTGAAACGCTTATAATCCCGCAGCTAACTGGTCCTGAAGAAGAGCAACATCAGAAATGGTCAAAAGCCTGATGAAGAAATGGGCTTCCAGCCCTACCTGAAACTTCTTATATGAAGGTTCAGTTCAGAGGGCAGGAGACAGGGAACTTCAAAGTTTGGTAGCTAAGATGAAGAAAGCTGATGGTCTGATGGACTTGGGCTGATGGGAGAGATTGGGCATAAAGAAGTGTGGTGTAAGAAGAGTATACAGCTAAGATGAACAACCTGTTTTTAGGACTCCGTATGTCATGGTGAGTGCTGCTTGTTCAACTGTAATAGTGCCTATCACATCAGCAGCTCTGGCACCTTTGAGACCAGGGGGTAAAGGAGGCGGGGGGGGGGGGGGGAGAGAGGAGGAAAAGGAGACACATGCAAACCTCCAGACTAAGCAAATCTGGGAGTGGCCACTCCATTGCCAAACTCCTTCGAAGAGTCACTGCTTCAGCCTGGACTTGCATAACCTTCAGTTGCAGACTGCAACAAACTCAGAGCTGCTGCAGGTAAGAGTGGCTTCTTCCTTTATGTTTGCCAATATCAAGAGCAAGATGTGGCTAGCCCTGAAATAGCCGTACTAGTGAAGAGGTCTGTACTATTCATCCACCTCCAATCCTATCTTGAGACCCTTTCTCCTACAGCTTCAGAATCGAAGGCTGACTCCACAAACACCATAAACAGTCAGAAAAAAAGAAAAATCCTCATGGCCACCAGATAAGCTATAAGAACCCATGTACATCTCAAGAGCCGAAGGTGATTTATTTATTTTATTTATTTATTTACGTTTCTTATATACCGCGCTATTAAGATCAGTGCGGTTTACAGCGAACAGAACGATGGTGCACTTGTGAGAACACATAGTGCTTACAATGAACAGGGCAATAACATAGTGATATGCACATTATAGAAATAAATTGCAGATACACAGCTGCTGTTATAGGTCGACAAGCATACCTAACAGGAGCAACCCAAAGTGCCGAAATACGAAAGTGAAGGGCCAAAATAGGTTTCCATTTTTAAGCTTAGACAAGCAATACGACAAGTAGAAACAATGAATGAGAATCTACCAGTGCATATGGGGAAACAGCAACAATTTTCAAAACATTTAAAAAACAATCTCTCTTCAAAGAATTTGATCAGCAAACAAGGAAAAATAGCTAAAGCACAAATATGGCAGGAAATATAGGGAGTGACTTGGCAACCAGAATAGTAACAGAATATATGAACTGCCATACTGGATTAGATTCCTATTTCCAACAATGGCCTATCCAGGTTACAAATACTTAGAAGAAACCCAAAAAGTGGCAGGATTCCTCCCCCTCCCTCCCCCTCAGGGATAAGCAATGGCTTTCCTCACATCTACCTTAAACCTCACACAGGAATGGTTAAGGAGAAATGAATGAAACCTAAAAATGAGACTGATCCAGTAAAAGCTAGAGGGCTATGAACAAGAGGTTCCCAGCTAGCTTTGAAAAAACTAGAACAGACCAAGGCAGATTCTGTAGCACAGAACTCGTTGCTGGGTATGACGCACTAATGTCAGAAGCCTTAATACAGAGAAGCATAATAAGGTAGCTCAGCTTATCCACTAGAAACTGTGTAAACACTGTAACATATCTGTACCAGAAAAACACTGGGATCATGACCCTGATAGAATTGTAGAGCACGAAGACTTTGTGATCACCTGGGACATTCCCAGTCCAACGATAAAACCCTGATGCAAGAAATCAGGGTGTTGTGGTACAAAAGAAAAAAGTAAGAAAATTAAAAATCTCTCTACTAAGCAACTATTAATCTGTACTACTGTATGTGTGAAGAGAAGATCCTCAACTAAGCGATTCACTCAGAAACCAGTAAATTGTGACCAAAAGATACAGAAATACTCTGAACGAAATTGGCCTGATTAAAAAGAACTTCCAAGCATGCCTTATGTTGCCTGCATGTCCTATCAACTCTAGAAGAAGGTTCTCTTTGTCACAAGATAAGTATTGGGAAGAACACTATGTAAGACTGAAATCGTACCCAACGTTACTGGTTTCTGAGTGAGGTTCATTCTGTCATACTATGCACAAAACTAAGAAGATTAAAAACACAAGAGTGGAGGACAGACAAGCCAAAATGTCCAATTTGACGTTTTAACCTTCTTCGATTAGCAGAGCTTGTCCTCTGTCTCTATTTGTGATGTGCAAAACTAATCCATTTGGAGATGATATACCCTGGAGAAGAGCTAGCTGCAAGGAAAGCAGGTTGGAAGACATCACATTTCACTACCACACCAGGCTCCATTCCAAAGTAGTCAGCTTTGCAGAGGATGAAGAAGGAAACTAAGAAACTAGGAAAGTGCTTCTGAAGAATTAGAAAAAAAAGCAACTGGGATTCTGCTAGGATAAGCTAATTATATAAAGGCACATTTTAGAAAGATCGTTTATGTGGTTTTTGCAACATCCAAGTGAAAATGTCTCAAAGTATGTTAATTTTGAAAGGAAGGGTAGACACATGTAAATCCGTTCTAAAATCAATATATTTCTGTTCCTGGTCATAAACATGTCTGTCAAAAGAAGCCAGGATGTGTAGGCACACACAGGGACACTGCAGACACGTGCAACAGGAGACGCCATTTTAGAGAGATACACGTGGGAGATATTGACATGAAAATCCTGGCAGTTTGTACTGCATGTGGTGGTATCTCAGAATCTGCACATTTAAATGTCCGCATTGGCACATGTACCCTGGCTGTTTTGCAGACCTAGACATCCCATCACTCTGCATATATTTTAGATGCTGCAATGTTTACTGAAGAAATATGTGGATGGGAATGTAAACATTGGGGGTTGGGGGGATATTCCCTCTCCCACCCCCAGTCCCTTCTATAAAGAGTTGGCAAATCGAGCAATGTCTAAACACCTAAATGTGGTGAAGGAAGTCATAAATACAGATCATGGGTAATTTACATGACACATGTGCCAATCGTATATGAAACTGGAGATACATGTGCATCTTATAGCTCCGTCCAAGCCATGCCCCTTGCACAACCCCAACATGCCCCCATTTGACTTGGACGTGATTGTGGCAGAGATGTGTAAATTTGAGCATTTCTAAAATTGCCATTGAGATGTGCATGTGATTTGCATGAAAAGGGCTTCTAAAATATCTTGACTAGATTGTCAGCTCTGAGCAGGGGCCAACTTTTACATGTGTCTTTAAAGTGCTACCTATGCCTTGTAGCACTATGCAAATGATCGATAGTAGTCAGTAGTAATGTTCCATGTTGAGGGGAACAGGCTAAGCCGGTCCTGATCTTCCCCATTCCATGCAGGGAGACGTAGTCCTGTTGATCTTGGAGAGATCAATTAGGGAATGTCTACTACATCTCCTTATATGCAATGAGGTACAACCAGGACTGGCTTCACCTGTCCCCCTTGACATGGAACTATATCATCACCTTGAGGTTGATTTTCAGAAGATGTTTGCAAGGAACATTGGCATTTACCTGCTTAAATCTTCCCCTTTAAAAATATCCCCCCTTTGTCCTGATAACTTTGCACAGAACAGTTGTGTGGGCAAAGGTACCCAGATAAAAGTAGCCTGGGCTAATGGCATGATGAGGGTGGGCTGACAGATTTAGCTGGATAGAGCTTAATATGGTGCTGTCTTGCTAAGTCCGAGCAGACAAGTCAGTCCACACTAATAGCAAGAATAATCTTAGCAGATAGGTTTTATCTAGATATTCAGCTGCAATTCTATCTGGACAGGTATGGCTGAATATCTGCCTGTCCTTGAATGACAAGTACTCCCTAAATGCAAATGAAAAAGATAATTATTATACCTGTTTTCTAGATTGGAAGAGGGAAGTGAAACTGTGGTAAAGCGTACTGTCGCTTTATGTACACATGCTGTAATTAATACTAAACAAATGTTATTGGCAATGAGGAAACTATCCATGTTTGCACAAGAACAGCAGAGCAGGGGCAGGCTGTAGCAGACTTTTTCCTGTCTGTTATCTGCCCTTTATGGCGAACCCTGGAGAGAAGCAGGAGTCCACTCCGAGCAGGTTGGCCAGCTCTCCAGCATGTTCCCTAGAGCCTCTTAGAATTAAAGGGTATCCTTCAGACACTGTTGTTAGCATCTCTGTAGGAACCTTCTAGCACGTTCTTTACTTAAAAAAGCAATACTGTTGGTCAATATTCAAAAGCAGTTATATGGATAAGTTCCCTGTCAATGAATTTCTCCAGTATCTCCTCCACCGGTCCTCAACAGGTCTAAAGACCAACTCTGTGAGAGTCCACCTCAGTGTCATTGCTACTTCTCACCACCTACTGTTTCATGAGAGGTCTCCTACTGTCCAAACTGTCCATCAAGCCAATTCCAGTAGCTTGGGCCCTCAATGTTTTTCTAGTGCTCTTTGAACCATTAGGCATGACCTCAAGTTTCTCTCTTGGAAGGTAATCTTCCTAATTGCCTCCATTTCAATTAGAAGCATTAGTGAGCTTCAAGTGTTTATTTTATGTATTTATTTATCCAGATTTATATACCACCTTTTCCTTCAATCAAAGTGGTTTACAAAAGAAGTAATACAAAAGTTAGATAAAAGGGCAAAAGTGGGAATAATTAGAAGAAGTGATTAACAAGATAAGAAGAATTTAAAACAGTGGGAAATAGTAGAACTCATTAACAAATAAGAAGAAATTAAACAGTAGGATATAATCACTGAGAGGAACCATAGTATTCCATAAACAAAAATGTATTTAACATTAAACGGAAATCCTTTTATATCCCTTGTGGATCTCATGTGATCAGAAAGAGAGTTCCAGATGGTAGTTGCAGCAAGCGACGGGGCTCTTCTGACTGTAGACTGGTTAGATCATTGAAAATCTGCAGGTGTAATGAGCCTGTTTAACATGTAAGAGCGACTGGGCCTTGTATTGAGATCCTTGAATAATAGGCTTTAAAGAGCTGCAGTGGAGTTATTGTAATAAATTCGGTGGATAATAAGAGCTGCTTTATATCGTACGCGCGAGATGATGGGAAGCCAGTGAAGTTGTTGAAGTAATGGAGTTATGTGCTCTTTCCTAGGTGTGTTCATGATAATCCTGGCTGCTGTATTTTGGACCAGTTGAAGAGGGTAAAGGGACTGTATTGGCAGACCCTGATAAATTGAATTAGCATAGTCTATGATGGGAGTAATTGTTGATTGGCACACCGTACGGAAATGATCATTGCTCAGAATAGGCTTTAGTCGACGGATGATTTTTAATCTGTGATGCGCTTCGGAGGCAGTTTTAAGAATGTGCGTACGTAAAGACAGATTTTTGTTCAGAATAACACCTACGTACTTTACTACTTCTTTTACTGCAATAAATTTATCATGAATGGCGATAGTTTGCGGCGGCGAGAAGGATGAGTTTCTGGTGATATACATCGCTTCTGTCTTGTCACAGTTGACAGAGAGTGAATTGTTAGAGAGCCAAGTAGTCATGTCTTCTAAACACCTGGTTATGGGAGTCAGATCTGGGTTGGAAATGTTGATGGGGAAGTATACCATAATGTCATCTGCATATAGATGGTAAGCATCTTGTGATTTCTGATTATACTGCAGATGGTTTGAACATATATATTGAATAGTATGGAGAATAGCGCAGAACCTTGAGGGATGCCATGTGGCACACTGAACTTTCTTGACTTGTTTTCACCACATGTGACCTGTTGGGTTCAATCATTGAGGTAAGAACAGCACCACTTTATTGTGTTGTTACATAGACCAATTTCTTGTAATCTCTGTAACAATATGGAGTGAGAAAAGGTGTCAAAGGCAGCTGAGATGTCTATGAATATTAATATGAATCCTTTATTGATGTTATCAATGCCCCTAACGAGGTTGTTGAATAAGGAAGTTAAGAGGGTTACAACACCATGATGTGGCCTGAATCCATGTTGGTGTGGGTCTAATGGGGCATTTAGTTCAATATGGTCTTGCAGTTGTATTTGAACAGATTTTTCAATGACTTTTGTGATGAATGGTAGACTGAAGATTGGTCTATAAGACTTTGGGTCTTTTGGATTAAAGGAATTTTTCTTGAGCACTGGGCGAATAGTAGCTTCCTTATCGTCCCTCCAGTCTATTCCGGAACCTCTTGGTTGTGCTCCTCCTACAGCAGCTTGGAGACTGAGAAACGTCATCCTTTTCTGATGATGCTGGTATATCCTCTCCGGATTCGCCTCCTCACTCCATTTACCTCAGTCTCCAAGCAGCTGGAGGATTGGTGAGCTTGGAGGTCCAGGCTCAGTTTGGAGGAACAATTAAGAAATAGCATTAGGTCAAGTGTAGTACAGTAAGGAAAGAGAAAAAGATTCATAGAAGAAGGAAAATGTCAGAAAAGTTTTAATTTAAGGGAGTGCCTGCCTTTAAGGCTGAGCTGAGGCCTTTCCTCCTCCCCCCCCCCCACCCCTCTTCTCTTCTCTCCTGCTGCATTCATTTTTGTAGCGGTAGTTGAAGGGAAAGCCTTCCACGGTGGCAGCAGGGCTCCGGCTCCCAATCCCATTTCAAAGGGTGAGGAACCGGAGCGGCATTGGGTCAGCCAGCGCGTTCAGATGTCATGCCTGACAGTAGTGTTGTGAGGCACGCTGTGACGTGACCGGCTGACAGAAATGGCTCTCTCCCTCTTCCTGTTGATACCGGCTCCCCGGTGCTGAGGTAGGGACGGCCCGGTTGAATAAGAGGAAGCCAGCATGAAGCGCAGTAAGCAGGCACTGTAAAGTGCAGGGACAGGCGCCAGATCTCTGAAAGCGAGCACAGGGAGAGAGAGGGCAAACCGCGTTGCCTGTGGTGGGCCTAGCCATGTGGCAGCAGCGCTGGAAACCACAGGTGCTGCCTCGGGTCTTCTCAAACGCGGGGAGCTTTGGTTTCATGTTTAGATGACAGTTTCTGATTCAGGGCTCTTTATTGCAGATGTTACTTTGCTTAAAAAAAAAAAAGAAGTCTCTTTCTGTCAGAGTTTATTCAGGAGGGATATTCACTACACCTGCTCAGGTGGAATGCCTTCTAGACCGCAGAGCGTAGTCTGCAGAACTAGAAGAGGGACAGTGTCTGAGGCAGGGTCTGTACAGGCTGCGTTCAAGAGGCAGAGGCCATGGAGCAAGCTTTGGAGGGGGGAGCTGAGACGCAGGGAGCCCTAATAGCGTGACAGGATCCAGGTTCTCAGGAGTTGCCTCTATGGGAGTTGGTGGCAGGGCCTTCTTCGGCTCCAGATCTTCCTGCACCACAGCCGTCCTTACCAGGAGGACTGGCAACAATATTTTCTCCACAGTTTGTGGCGCTGCTTCAGCAAGCAATCGTAGGACAGGATGATCTGTCCACTAGGTCTAAGATCGGTGAGCAAGGGGACAAAAGACTTGGTACCCCGCTCAGTGTAGGAGTAGCAGGAAGTCTGGCAAAGAGGGCCAGGATAGAGAAGGAGCAGAAGGATCCGTCTTTGGCCTCGGAGAGACTTCACTCTGACGACGGAGATCCCGACGAGGAATTGGACGACGAGGTGGAGGAAGGAGAGATCACAGACAAAGAAGACCAGGCTAGAGTGGTCCGCCTGTTCTGGAGAGGCGAGTTGCCGGCACTCATTGCAGAGACATTAAAGGTGCTTAATATGCTGGTCCCTGGTCCAGTGGAGGATACTACGCTAGAAGATCCATTGCTGCAGGTTTTTTGGAAAAATCAGAGAGCCTTTCCTGTGCATAGGGTGCTGCGAGAGATGATCCAAGAAAAGTGGGACACGCCAGAGGCAGCTTTGAAGGGGTCCAGATTTATGGGACGCCTTTACCCGCTAGTGGACCAAGATAAGGAATTGTTTAGGTCTCCTAAGGTAGATGCCGCCATCTCAGCGGTTACTAAAAAAACTGCTATTCCAGTAGAGGGAAGTGTGGCACTTAAAGACACCCAGGACAGGAAACTAGATACCTTGTTGAAACAGGTCTTTGACGTTAATGCTCTATCTATTCAAGCGGCTATGTGTGGGATATGGGTAGCGAGAGGCTGTCTCTGCTGGTCGCAGAGGC
Organism: Ichthyophis bannanicus; assembly: GCA_033557465.1. Taxonomy (NCBI): domain Eukaryota; kingdom Metazoa; phylum Chordata; class Amphibia; order Gymnophiona; family Ichthyophiidae; genus Ichthyophis; species Ichthyophis bannanicus. Next base: position 256,127,000 of record CM066044.1, read on the forward strand.
TTAAAGACGAGCAGGAAGAAGAGATGGGTGGAGGCCCAGCCAGACTGGAATCAGGAACAGCTTACCTGGCAGATATCCATTATGACCTCATTCGAGGATTGTTGAAGAGTATGGCATCGGTGGTAGCGGCTCGGCGGTATCTTTGGCTGCGCAATTGAGCAGCGGATGGCTCTTATAAGTCCCAGCTCAGTAAGCTTCCATTCAGGGGAAAACTCCTGTTTGGGGAAGATTTGGACAAGCTGGTAAAGGATCTTGGAGAGTCTAAAGGTGGTAGACTTCCTGAGGACAAACAGAAGCAGGGACAGTTGACTCCCACAGGCAAGGGGCAGCAGAGGGAGTTTCGTCAGTTTTGTTTCCCTCGGTTCAATCAAACTCAGAGGGGTCACTTTGCCGATAGAAACCAGGGGTTTCGTGGCTTTCGGGGAGCAGGCAGAGGTTTTGGAGCCTCTTCCTCCTCCACAAACTTGTAAAAGTCGCAATAAAATCAGGGGGACCCAGGGAGGGCTGGTGCACGTAGGGGGTCGGCTATGGGATTTTTACCCTGCCTGGGCCCAAATTACGTCAGACTGGTAGGTGCTGGAAGTCATTCGGGAAGGTTACGCATTGGAGTTACAGCGACCGGTAACAGATTCCTTCATTCGGTTGCCATGCAAGTCACCGTCCAAGTGCACTGCTGTAAGAGAGATGTTGCAGAGGCTGCTCACCTCAACGCAGTGGTACTGGTGCCTCCAGACCAATGCGGCTGCGGTCGATACTCAATTTATTTTGTAGTCCTGAAAAAAGAAGGATCATTTCAACCCATTTTAGACCTCAAAAGAGTAAATCGCTGCCTGCGCATGTCTCATTTTCGTATGGAAACTCTGAGGTCAGTGATAATGGCAGAGAGGAAGGGAGAGTTTCTTACTTCCCTAGACCTATCAGAAGCGTACTTTCACATTCCTATAAGACGGGATCATCAGAGGTTTCTCAGATTTGCGGTTCCTCTAGGACATTTTCAGTTCCGGGCCCTGCCCTTCAGACTTGCTACGGCTCCACGGACATTCACCAAGGTGATGGTTGTCGTGGCGGCGGCGTTACGGAAGGAAGGTGTGCTAGTGCACCCTTATCTAGACGATTGGTTAATCAGGGCAAAGTCAAGAGCAGAAAGCAAATTGGTCACAGCCAGAGTGGTGGATTTTCTACAGAGTCTCGGTTGAGTGGTCAATATGGCAAAGAGCAAGCTGGAGCCATCGCAACGGCTAGAATACTTAGGAGCTCTGTTCGATACGAACTCGGGAAGAGTGTTTCTGCCGGCACAACGAGTGCAGGGGTTGCGACGACTTAGACAATTTCTAAGCAGAGTGGCTCCCACGGTGTGGCATTATTTACAGTTGCTCGGGACCATGGCGGGGACTCTGGAAATGGTTCTGTGGGCAAGGGTGCACATGAGACCATTGCAGAGGGCGTTGCTCGGGCGTTGGTTTCATCAGGTCGATCCTCTGTCGTGGAGGCTGCCATGTCTGCCAGAGACGCGGACAGCCCCTTCAGTGGTGCTTATGGTCAGGTTGCTTGGAACAGGTGATGCTGCTGGAAGCACCTTGTTGGCATTGTCCTGTTATATAGGAAAGATAGGCAGCGAGAGTCTAGGTAGTCATTCAGATGTTAAGAGGTTTTTAAGAGTGGTTTCGCTGTTGAGGCGACCTCGTAGACAGGTAGTACCGCAGTGGAATCTCCCTTTTGTGTTAGAGGCATTGAAGAGAGAGACGTTTGAACCTCTGTTGAAAGCATCTTTAAAGGACCTTACTCTGAAGGTGGTGTTCCTGGTAGCTATCTGTTCGGCTAGGAGGATCTCCGAGTTACAGGCGTTATCTTGTAAGCAGCCTTTCTTAATGTTTTATGATTCAAAAGTGGTTTTGAGACCCGTGCCATCCTTTTTGCCCAAAGTGGTGTCGGATTTTCATGTAAATCAGGTAGTGACATTACCGTTTTTTCCCCGAGAAAATGGGAGGTTCTTTCAACGAGCAGATTCATCTTCTGGATTTTCAGAGAGCATTGAAGAAGTATATCAGTGGGACGGCGAATTTCCGCAGGTCTGATAGGCTTTTCATCTTGTTTGGCAGGCCAAGGAAAGGTGAGGCAGTGTCAAAAGCTTCCATTGCCAGGTGGATTAAGGAGGCCATAGCGTCCGCTTATATGTTAAAGAGTAAGGCGGTACCGGAGGGACTAAGAGCACATTCCACCAGGGCGCAAGCAGCGTCTTGGGCTGAGTGCCAGTTAGTGCAGGCGGTGGATATTTGTAAGGCAGCTACCTGGTCTTCCTTAAGTTCTTTTGTTAAGCATTACAGGCTGGATGTGCAGGCGGAAAGGGATACCAGTTTTGGATCAGCAGTGCTTCAGGCTGGTCTAGCAGGTCCCTCCCGTTGATTTCTTTCACTGCTCTGTTACATATCCAGAGGTTCCAGACTAGAATGAAGGGGCGATAAGGAAGGTGAAATTAGACTTACCTGCTAATTGTAGTAACTTGAACTCCAGTCTAGTCCGGTATCCCTCCCTGATGTCTGTGAGCTAGTGCCTGAAGCACATGAGAGATAACAGGTAAGCGTAGAAAGCTTCTAGACATGGGGGTGAGGGGGGGGGGTATATGTTGGATCACTATTATCTTTAAAGGAGGAGGTCGGGCCTGAGTGGTTTTTTGATTAAGTTAGTATGGAATAAGGGGGAGGTTTGTAGAAGGAATATCTTTCCCTTAAAAAGTTATAGTTTAGTAGTTTGTTGGGTTAGTAGTGTGTTAACTACTTAATTGTTGCACCGGTGAGTCTACTTTGTCAATAGGTTACTGGAGTGAGGAGAGGATATACCAGCGTCATCAGAAAAGGATGACGTTTCTCAGTCTCCAAGCTGCTGTAGGAGGAGCACAACACAGAGGTTCTGGATTAGACTGGAGTTCCTCAAGGAACTACAATTAGCAGGTAAGTCTAATTTCACCTTGCTTAAGGGCAGGAGGCATGTAACCCTGTTGAAAGGATAGAACCACCATTTTATGAAGGTGCTTACTAAGCTGATCCTTTGAAGCCTTAATCCATGCAACAGGACATGGATCCAGGGGCGGCTCTATAATGAGGCGAAGTGAGGCGGCTGCCTCAGGCAGCAAAGTTTTGAGGGTGGCAAATGTCCCCAAAACAGCCGCCTCACTTCGCCTTCAAAGTTTAAAAAATGGAAAAAAAAAAAAAAAGCACACAAGTTGTTGCTGCCACTACCAAGTCCTCTTCTCAGCAGTGGCAAACTCATCATCTAACTTCTTCTTCTGCAGCCGCAGCTCACTGCCTCTTAGGGAACCGGGCTGTGCTGGTGAAGCCGGCACGGATCCTTCTGGTCTCTCGGAGGGCTCCAGCATTGTCCCATCCCCAAAGGAAGTTGTTACTGAAAGCATGTATATTAGTATGGGGTGCCATACACTATTAGACTAACTAAAACTGAGAAAGAGTTAATTCTGTTCAGAACCTTGCTTAGAAATAAAACTTCATATATTAGCTTACTAGGTGAAGGTTTACATAATAAAGAAAGGGCACGTTGTACCCCAGCCTCTCTGTCTCAGAGATACCAGATAGCAGTCTCAGGGTTATTAGCTAAAATACTTTCAGGGTTAGTAATTAGTAGATATCAAGAGGTATTAGCAGTAAACAATTATGTCAATTAGGTCATTCTATATCTTGGATTCCTGTATGTCTCCTTATAATGGCCATGTAACAGTAAATAATTATGTCTTGGACTCCATTTATGGCTCCACATTGACCCACACTGAATAAGCTGACCTACAATATGATACATACATGACGTATAATGATAAAGTGAAATTATGCTGTATCATCTACAAAAGCCTTATAAATAAAGTGAACCATGGCTGAGAAGTTAGAGTAAACAGGGAGAACGTGTGTCTCTCAGTTTCTCTCCGCAAAGCTTTGGTGTATTTTTCTATAGAACTGTGTGTATTTATTGAGTATTTGATAACCTTCCCATTGTCTGTGAATGTAGTTCTTTGTAGCTTCAAGAGCCCAGTGAGGTTACTGGTGAGGGGAGAGTCAAGTAAGCTCTTCAGTTACCACGTCCTTTTGGGGGCGGGACAATGCTGCACGGAGCCCTCTGAGAGGCAGGAAGGCTCTGCGCCGGCTTCATCAGTACAGCCGCAGTTCCCTAAGAGGCAGGGAGTCGCAGCTTGCAGAAGAAGGAGGCACAGGAACTACGGTGGGGGCAGTAGCAGGCAGACACCGGGAGAGGGGAGGAGGGGGCAGGAGGCAAAGGAAAGGTGAGATCTGCAACAGGGCTGACATGAGGGAGGGAGGGGGGCTGACATGGAGGGGAGGGAGTGAGCTGGAAGGGAATTGACAAAGGAAAGGTGAGGTCTACAACTGGGCTGACGGGGGGGGGGGGGCTGGAACGGAATTGACATGAAGGGAAGGTGGGGTCTGCAATGGGGATGACACAGGGGGAGGAGGGGGCTGGAAGGGAATTGATATGACGGGAAGGTGGGGTCTGCAAATAGGTTGACATTGGGGAAGGAGGGGGCTGACACTGGGGAAGGAGGAGGCTGGAAGGGAACTGACAAGGGATCCCTCTCATCCAGCAGGAACAACTGGAGTGCTGCCGGCATCAAACAAATCAGCTTGATTGCTGCAAGCGATCAGACTGATTTGTGCGGCGGTGTCACTCCGGTTGTTTTTATTTTAGATTTTGCTGCCTCTGCCCTGCCTCTGTCTTCCCGCCGCTTTTTTATTTTTATTTTTTTTTGCAAGCATTCTTGAGGAAAAAAACACAGCGGGAAGGCAGAGGCAGGGCAGAGGCTGCAAAATCTAAAATTAAAACAACTAGAGTGCCGCCACCGGATGAGAGGTGCAGGTGGAGGGAGTGGGGACAGGAGGAGGACAAGGAGAGACAAAGGTGAGAGATGGAGGACAAAGGGGGAGACGGGGAAAATTCTGGACAAAGGGGAAGACGGAGACGTACTGGAGACAAGGGGACAAGTACTAGACAAAGGGGAGAGACGGGGGCAAATGCTGGACAAAGGGGGGAGAGAGAGAGGGACATAATGGATAGACAGGGGATAAATGCTGGACAGAGGGGAGACAGTGTGGGTTAGGATTATAATGGGCTGATGGGGGGCTTAGTACTGGTAATGGGCAGATCGGGGGGGGGGGCTAGGACTGGTAATGGGTTGATTAGGGAAGGCAAGGACTGGGAATGGACTGATCTAGGGGGGCTGGGACTGGTAATGGGATGATTAGGAGGGCTAGCACTGGGAATGGGCTGAGGGGGGACTAGCACTGGAAATGAGCTGATTAGGGGAGGCTAGGACTGGTAATGGACTGATGGGGGGCTAGCATTGGAAATGAGCTGATTGGGGAGGCTAGGACTGGTAATGGGCTGATGGGGGATAGGACTAGTAATGGGCTGATTGGGGGAGGCTAGCACTGGTAATGGACTGATGTGGGGGTAGGACTGGTAATGGTTTGGGGGGTGGGACTGGTAATGGGCTGAGGGGGGACTAGCACTGGAAATGAGCTGATTAGGGGAGGCTAGCACTGGTAATGGACTGATGGGGGGGTAGGACTGGTAATGGTTTGGGGGGTGGGACTGGTAATGGACTGAGGGGGGCTAGCATTGAAAATGAGTTGATCGGGGAGGCTAGGACTGGAAATGTGCTGATTAGTAGAGGCTAGGACTGGTAATGGGCTGATGGGGGGGTAGGACTGGTAGTGGGCTGACTAGGGGAGGCTAGCAGTGGTAATGGAGTTGAGGGGGGACTAGCACTGGAAGTGAGCTGATTGGGGGGGCTTCAACTGGGAATGAGATGATGGTGGGGAGGGGAGGATAGAGCTGCTGGCCTTGGAAGAAAACTGGGGGCTAGGGCTACAAATGGGCTGATGTGAGGGGTTGTGAGAATGGGACTGGAAGGGAGTGGATGCTGAGAGGGGCTGCATTGGTATTTGGACTAGAAGGAGCTGGACAGTAGGGAAGGAGGGGGACTGGAAGGTAATGGACACCAGTGGCAGTCATGAGAATGCAAGTTGACATTGGAAGGTACAAGGAGGGAGGACTGGAAAGGGGCTGATACTGGGGAGGGTTACGGTGACTGGAAATAGGCTAATGGAAAGAAGTGAAGAAAACAAATGAAGAGATAAGAAATGGCAGATAGACCATAGACCACAGGAAGAGAGCTAAGAGAAGACAGGAAAGCAGAAGCCTCAGATCAGGACCAGCATGATCAGAGAATAAAATGAAAATGGTCAGACAACAAAGGTAGAAAAAATAATTTTATTTCATTTTAGTGATTGGACTTTGTGCTATCTTTATATTTTACACAGTATTGGGGAACTGCATCTCTTATTTATCTGATGTTGCACTGCATGTGGACTCTGGCGTCATGGGGTTTCAGTTTAAATTTTGTCAACATATTTTTATTTTTACTTTAGATTATGGTTACTTATTCTGTACTTGGTGAGGGTCGATGTTGTGAGGGTGTGTCTGAGGCCAGGTGTTCTATTAACATGGAGTTTGTACATAAAGATCTATATTGTGCTGTAGTAATTTGACTTGTTCTGCTTTTCAGATAGGTGTATGGATGTTCCAGGGCCCACTGTAGTATTTACAGTGATGCTTTTTTGGATGGGCTCCTTATGTGAGTTTTGGAAGTTTGTGCTGATATGGTATGGTATGGAAGGTTTGCTCTTTGTTGTAGGGTTTTGTATTAGTTCACAATATGCCTGGTACTGGAGAATAGTGATTGTTGTTAGTGAGATGATCAGAATCAGATTTTTTAAAAAAATATTGAGTTCTTTGGGTGAATGTCCTGGTTCTGCTCTGCACCTACTATAGATGCAAAATATATATTGAAAAAGAAAAAGCAAGAACCATAATGCAGTTTATAACAACAACATAAAAATGAGTTATAATTTAGCTTTATAAACTGTGCTGTTGGTTCTTGCTCTTTTTTAGTTACTTGGTGTGCAAACAGGACCATACCTCGCCCTGTGCTTGGGGGCACATTTCGGCTGTCTGCTGTTGCCCTGCCGCCGCTGGCAGGACAATAGAAGGCAGCCGAAAGGCGCCCCCCAAGCCTTTTCACAGCACTTTAAGCAGGTCTGGTCCCTCCCTCCTCCGATGGGATGTCAGAGCAGGGAGGGACAGATCTGCTTAAAGTGCCGGCACCTTTTAGATTGGGTGCATGCCCCCCTTCTCCTCACCATACCTCTGTCCAGCGCTGCCTGCTCTTTCCCTGTTGCCAGTGCTGCCGTGAAAAAAACAGAGGGTGGCAGCAGCAGGGAAAGGGCAGGCAACACTGGACAGAGGTATGGAGGGGGGGCGTGCGCCCAAGCTGCAAGTCGCACATAGCGCGATTGCAGCTTTTTACTGCCCTGTGTGCAAATGTCTTGCATTCCCTCCATATAATCTAATTGGCATTTTGATTTGGTTCAGTCCCTGATTGGAGTTCTGAAAATGCCCCGCCCTCTCTAAGGGGGGGGGGCGCCATCTCATTCTTCGCCTCAGGCAGCAGATTGCCTTGAGCCGCTCCTGCATGGATCTATTGATGAGGTTGTAGTATTAAGCATGTCTATGATGTGCTCAATCTGTGTAAGAGAGGGAGTAATGACGTTATCCCAGCTTGTTTTATATACTTTGGTTATAAATTTAGGAATAGTGTGTACCTGATTTTGTAAAGGATCACTATATCTACTGGATAGGAAATTTGCATAAAGTTGAGGGTCGATAATGTTTATATCCTGTTATGTGGAGTCTCTGGTAAGCTGCCTTACAATACTAAATAGTTCTCTGGGTCTATTTGCTGCCTTCATGATGGAATTGATATAGTATTGTTGTTTACTATCATTGATTATATTGTTGTATTCCTGTTGTTTGTGTTTGTATTGCAGAAGAGAGGCATGTGTTTTGGAACGCCTGCATTTTCTTTCAGTTCTCCTTAGATCTCTTTTAGCTTTTCTGATGTAATCCGAATACCATGGTGTGTTAGGCCTTTTGCAAGTATGAATGTGTTTTGGACTTGTGATTGCTGCAGCTGTAGAGGTGATAATGTTCCAGTTTTCAATGATATTGTCCAAGTCTTAAGTATTCTGATGAAGCTTCTGAGTTATATCTTGTAAAAATATATCCTTTTGAAGGACTTGAATTTTTGTTTTGAGTGCTGCGGCTCATGAAGTTGTTTGTCATTGATAATTAGTGCTTTCCAGAAGACAGGGGCAATGTAAGTGAATGCTCTAGAGCTGGTAGTTTGTTTAGTACTACAGAAGTGTTAAGGTATAGCATAAGAGTTTGGGAGCAGATCATTCTTATTCTTGTGCTAGTGGGAGTGCAGAGTTGCGAGGATAAATATGTTAGTATTCAAGCATCACAATAGAAAGCATAGTTATTCACCTGTAACAGGTGATCTCCGGGAACAGCAGGAATTTAGTCTTCACATATGGGTATCGTCGGTACCAACGGAGCCTGCGCAGGAACGCTCCCCAGCGTCCAATAGGAAAGCTTTTGGGAGCATCCCAAAACGCCTGCGTGCTGCCTTCCCGCCTTTCCCAACTGTCCAGTTGAGTTTATAGCTGAGACAGAGAAAGAGAGAGAGAGAGATACAACTCCTAGGGGAGGTGGGTGGGTTGTGAAGACTAAATTCCTGCTGTTCCCGGAGATCACCTGTTACAGGTGAGTAACTATGCTATCTCCAGGAACAAGCAGGAATGTAGTCTTCACATATGGGGACTCCCTAGCTGCAGATGCCAGGGAGAAACCCCAGAAGTTGTGTGCCCTTGTGAAAGGGCTCCACTTCCCCCCATGGATCTCTGGCATACTACCAGGGATGGTGGGTAGGAGCTGATTAAGTATGGAACAGGTGTTGAAGAACAGCCTGACCAAACAAGGTATCCTGGCGGGAGTCCTTGTCTAAGCAGTAATGGGCTGTGAAGGTATGAACCGAGGCCCAAGTAGCTGCTCAACAGAAGTCGTCGATAGACATAGAGTGAAGATGAGCCATAGAGGCTGCCATAGCCCTCACATTGTGAGCTGTGACATGGTCTTCCAAAGGAAGGTTTTTACTCTCATAGGCAAAAGAAATACACTGTGCAATCCAGTTGGACAGTGTTCTCTTGGAGACTGGAAGTCCCAAATGACTAGGATCAAAAGCAACAAAAAGTTGAGAGGACTTTCTATGTTGCTGAGTTCTTTGCAAGTAAAAAGCTAAAGCTCTTTTACAATCCAAAGTATGAAGATTCCTTTCTGCATTTGAGGCGTGAGGCTTTGGGAAGAATACAGGAAGGTAAACCGCTTGGTTTAAATGAAAAGGTGACACCACCTTTGGCATAAAGTGTGGATGAGTCCTAAGGACTACCTTATCATGATGGAACCTTGTAAATGGAGGATCAGCCACCAGTGCTTGAAATTCACTGATGTGATGTGCTGATGTGATTGCAATAAGAAAGATGACCTTTCAGGAAAGGAATTTCAAAGAGGTAGTAGCTAACGGTTCAAAAGGCGGCTTCATGAGCTGCCCAAGAACCAGATTTAAGTCCCATGCCACCAGTGGTGGCTTAATGGGAGGCTTAGTTAATAGAAGGCCTCTCATAAATCTCGCTATGAGAGGATGAGAGGAAATAGGTTGTCTATTCAGAGTCTTGAAAGAAGCTGCAATAGCACTCAAATGAACTCTCACCAAATTGGTCTTAAGCCTTGTATTAGACAAATGAAGGAGATACTCCAGTAATGATTCCAGAGGTACTGCAAGAGGGTCAAGACCCTTCTGCGAGCACCATATGGTAAACCTTTTCCACTTGAAAGCATAAGAGCGTCTTGTGGAAGGTTTCCTGGAAGCATAAAGGATATCCTTTACCTGCTGAGAAAGGTTAAGACCATGAAATTCTAGGCTTTCAGCAACCAGGCCCTGGGATGCCACAGCATCCCGTCCTCCTGAGACAGGAGATCTGGAGCAGATCCCAACTCCAGAGACGGAGCTTGAGAGAGATAGAAGCAGAGGGTACCACACTTGCTGTGGCCAATATGGAGCTATGAGAATCATATAGCCTCTGTCTCTCTGAAGCTTGAACAGGGTTTTGGGAATTAGGGGAATGGGTGGAAAGGCATACAGGAAGTCCTGACCCCAATGGAGGAGGAAAGCATCCCTGGTCTGACAGCCCTGAGCCAGAATTCTGGAACAGAACCGGGGAAGTTTGGCATTCAGCGGACTTGCGAAGAGGTCTATGTCTGGGGTTCCCAAATTTGAAAAATTTTTGCCACCTGGTCTACATGGAGAGACCATTCGTGTGGAAGCAGAACTTGACTGAGTCTGTCTGCCCAAGAGTTTTGAATGCCTGGAAGATACACCGCAAGGAGATGAATCTGATGCTCTCTGGCGAGGGCCCATAGTCGCAAAGCTTCGTTGCAAAGTGACAGAGAGCCTGTTCCGCCCTGCTTGTTCACGTAGAACATGGCTACCTGATTGTCCATTTGAACTAGGACTGTCTTGTAGCTGAGCTGGGTGTGGAATACTGTGACGTAGAAGCTTCTCAAGAAGCTATGGAAACAGGTAGTGATCCGGTGGAGAGAACCGGTACTGCAGGAGAATGCAGGATTTTCTCTTCAGAGAGAAAAAAACACATGGCTAATCAGGAAACACAGCTCACCTCAGGGGAGGAGAGAAGCAAAGTCCCTGATTGGGCACGCCCAAGCAGGAGGCAGGCAGTGCAAGGCACGAGGAGCTTGTTAAGCACTCAGAAACAGTTAGACAGAGACGACGAGCAGGAAGACTTGGAGAGAGACCCACTAAGCAGCTGTGATTCACTAAGGAAGGATTTTGACTCAGGAAGCAGGTACCTGGGAGACTCAGGGGCAGAAAGAATCTTCTGTGACCAGAAGGATTCCAGAACACTGAGAGACCCAAGGTTACAGCCCAGGCTTCTGGAGGACCAAGCAGAGCCGTGGAACAGAAGGCAGAGGGGCAAAGAATTCTCATGGAGGAAGCCTCAGCACAAGGTACACGGTGGGGTTGATGCAGCTAGCAAGTTTTACAGTGTGAAGCCAGACAGAGTGAAAGCTGATTTTAAAAGCCAGGACAAAGTCAGTCAATATGGTGGCAGTTGGGTTCAGCATGAAAAGTGTCTAAGCAGTCCCAGCTATTCTCACAAGCCAGCTGAAACGTTTAGCAGAGAAGCTAATAGGAAGAAAACAGCTGAGTCATATTGCAGAGACGTGAGCCAGGAGAAGCCTGACGGTTCTACTTTTGAAGCACTCTTTAGACACTCTCCAAGCACAGCTGAAGTTTTAACCCCGGCACTTACGTTCAGAGACAAGTGGGGGAGGGATACTTCCAGCACGCTTAATTGTTGTCCTAATAGATACAGCATTACTAATTATCCTGAGATAAGGAACTCAAACAAATATTTACCTGAAGAAGAAGCAGTTTATCAGCTTAGCCCAGGAAAGACGCAGGCTGAATTACTTCTTAAAGACTTCAGAGAATTTCTTGAGAGCAGAGCAATTCCTAGCTATAAGTTAGCACAGCCTGAAAACAGCTGTGAGGTGGAAATGCCACTAGCTTGTTCTCAGCCATCCACAGAGCAAGACCAGCCCATGGATTGTTCAACCTGTCTCATTGAGAAAGTTATTTAAGGCAAAAGCTTGAATGGTTATATGAAGAAATATAACAGAAGTGACCTGAATGTTTGTATTGCTTAAAAGCTTAAGAAAAGTGAATAAGTTAAAGCATAATTTGTTTGCATCTCAAGAGCACTGTTGTTTTGCCAGAATTTGTTTAGTAAAGCAAAGGTCACATGCCTATTGAATGTGAACCCCAGAAGATAAAGGACATTTAGCCCAGCACTGAAAATCCTTGTTTTTCCTCATTCTTGTTTTGGCAATTGTATCTTCTTTTGCGTCTGTTGCATTTCAACTCCGGAGCGGGAGAAATAAACCTCATCAAATAAATTTTCTTTGCCTGCCTTACTGCTTGAGCACATACACAACTACAACCTCCAACCCTGAAGGACATCCAAGGCCACCCCCTCCTGAAACCCTTAAGGTCCAGGGAGCGGGTGTGTGGCAATACTCAAAGAGCAAGGAGGATTGCTCTGAGTTCCAGGAGATTGATGTGTAGATAGGTCTCCTGTGGAGTCCGGGTACCCTGGATAGAGAGGCCTTTCAGGTGAGCTCCCCAACCCACCTGTGAGGCATCTGTTATCAGAGTGGTTTGGGGTGGGGGTTGTTGGAAAAGGGACCCCACCAAAAGGTTTTGGGGTGACTGCCACCATTGGAGGGACAAAATAAGACGATCCGTGTTTGTTATTTTGTCTGACAGGCAACCTGATGCCTGAGTCCATTGAGTGGATAAAGTCCACTGGGCTGCCCTCATATGGAGGTGAGCATAAGGAACCACATTCACGGTGGATGCCATGTGACCTAGCAATTGTAACATTTCCCAAGCAGTGAGGTGAGGCTTTAGCACTGCTTGGGAAGCTAAGTGCACCATGCGAAGGCAGCGGGGCTGTGGAAGATAGGCCCTTGTCTGTCTGGTATCCAGCAGAGCTCCTATAAACTATAGAGACTGAGTGGGAGCTAGATTGGATTTTGGGAAGTTTATGACAAGTCCCAAATACTGAAGGATACGCATTGTGCGATATAGAGAAATCCTGGCCTCTGGCTCTGACGGAGCTCAAATGAGCCAGTCGTCTAAGTAAGGGAAGATGAATATTCCCAGAGTGCGAAGAAATGCTGCCACCACAGCCATGCATTTTGTAAACACCCTTGGTGCCGAGGCCAGGCCAAAAGGAAGAACTCTGTATTGGTAGTGCTTCCCTTGAAATAGAAAGCGAAGAAACCTTCGGTGAGTTGGATGGATGAGAACATGAGTGTACGCATCCTTGAGATCTAGAGAACAGAGCCAATCCTGACTCTGAAGGTATGGCAGCAGAGCTCCCAGAGAAATCATAGAAACATACGAGTAGAAATATGATGACAGAAAAAGACCACATGGCCTATCTAGTCTGTCCTTCCATATCAACAACTACAACAGTCCCCTTTTTACCTTTAGAGATTCTCTGTGTTTGTCCCATGCTTTTTGAATTCAGTTACTGTTCTCATTTCTACCACCTCCACTGGGAGACTATTCCATGGATCCACTACTCTTTCCGTAAAGAAATATTTCCACATATCACTCCTGAATCTATCTCCCTTCACCTTCATCCCATGTCCCCTCGTAGCAGAACTTGCTTTCAATTGAAAGAGGCTCTCTCCCTGAACATTTATGCCACGGAGGTATTTAAACATCTCAATCATATCACCTCTATCCTGCCTTTCCTCTAAGGTGTACATATTAAGATCCTTCAGTCTGTCCTGATATGCTTTATAATGAAGACCATTAATCATTTTAGTAGCCACCCTCTGCACCGACTCCATCTTGTTCACATCCTTTTGAAGGTGCGGTCTCCAGAATTGCACACTATACTCCAAATGAGGTCGCACCAAAGACTTATAGAGAGGCATTATCACCTCCTTTTTTCTGCTAGCCATTCCTCTCCTTATGCACCCAAGCATCCTTCTAGCTTTTGCCATCGCCTTTTCTACCTGTTTAGCTACTTTAAGATCATCAGACACAACCATGCCTAGGTCCCGCTCTTCTTTAGTGGACAAAAGTACTTCACCCCCTATACTATATTGCTCCCTTGGATTGCTGCAGCCCAAATGCATGACCTTACATTTTTTAACATTAAATCCCAGCTGCCAAATTCAAGACCATTCTTCAAGCTTAGCTAGATCCCTCCTCGTGTTATCTACACCTTCCTGGGTGTCTACTCTATTGCAGATTTTAGTATCATCCGCAAAGAGGCAAACCTTACCCGACAGCCCTTCCGCTATATCACTAACAAAGATGTTAAAAAGAATCGGACCAAGGACAGATCCCTGGGGCACACCACTGGTAGCATCCTTCTCCTCAGAGTGAGCTCCATTTACTTGTACACTTTGTCGCCTCCCACCCAACCAATTTCTAACCCAAGCAGTAACTTTAGGGTCCATCATTTTGAACTTCTTTGAACAGGAATTTGTTCAATTCTCTGAGATCCAAAATGGGTCTGTGTCCTCCTGTTTTCTTTGGGATAAGGAAATAGGGGGAGTAGAACCCTGTACCGTGTTGGGGAATGGGCACCTCTTCTATTGCCCCTTGGGCAAGAAGCAAAGTAACCTCTTGACCTAACTGGGCATTGAGAGAGGTCTGAGAATTGATTTGTCTTACCATTGTAGGAGGGGGCATGCTGAGGAAGTGAAGCTTGTATCCCTCTCCTACAATGGATAGAGTCCAACTTTCTGCTGTTATCTGCTGCCATCTGGGGGCAAAATGACATAACCTTCCTGGGATGGTGGAGGGTTCTGGACCATTCAGGCTGTTCGTGTAGCTGGGTTTAAAAAAGGTTTGGACAAATTCCTGGAGGAAAGGTCCATAAACCATTATTAAGAAGGGACCCAGGATATCAATGCTTGACCCAGTACAAGCATTGCGGAACCTGTGTCTTTTGGGGAAACTGCTAGGTATGTATGACCTAGATTGGTCACTGTTGGAAACAGGATACTGGGCTTGATGGACCATGGTCTGACCCAGTATGGCATATCTTATGTTCTTATGTAGGAAGACAAAGTTCTCTAGATAGGAGTCAAAGCCCCTGTGGAGGCTGAGTCTGCTGAGCAGGTTGAGGCTTAGCAGCTTTTGATTTTCTTTGCCTAGGCTGTTGCTGCTGTCCCTTTTGGGCAGACTGACCTACACGATGTCCCTGTTCGGTATAGGAGGGGTAAAACGTCTTCGTCTTACTGAAGAATGGTTTCTTGTAGGATTTTTTCCTTGCAGGATCAGCTGTAGATTAGACAATCTATCCAGAGTGATACTGTCAGCATCTATGTCATTAGCTTTTTCCTGCCAATTCTTGCCAACGAGATTCTCTCCTGTGCAAGGATATTCCCCAGTTTGTCCTGTACCCAAAGTTCCTACGTACAATCTGTGGCAATAGCAGAGGTTCTGCTTATGCACTCAAAGCAGTCAAAGGCTGCATGATTTACAAACTTGAAAACATCCTGAGCATGTTTGACAAGTGCAAGATAATCCTGCCTTTTATCATCAGGAAGGAAGAGGGCTCATAAGCTCTAAATCTCCGGTGACCTCCTTAAGGAACATTCCCATATATAATATATAGGAACTGATCCTGGCAGAAAGCATGGACGCCTGGAAGGTTCGATGTCCAAAGGCATCAAAAGTCCTACACTCACGTCCTGGAGGATTAGATGCATGTCTTTTTGCACTCTTGATCCTTCTCATAGCTGATTCCACCACCATGGAATGGTGTGGTAGCTGAGTTTTTTGAAAACCAGGACAAGGAGGAACTCGATACATGGTGTCGAGCCTTCGAGTGTGAGGAGAAGTGGTTAGAGGTGTTTCCCACATCCTTAACATGAGATCATGCAGGATCTCATGAATAGGTAAAGTAGCTGCCTCCTTGGGAGCTTTAGGGTATTGCAGGATTTCCAATTCCTTTGCCCTAGGCTCTTTTTCAGGAGCTACTGTGATGGAAAGACCTCGAGCCACATCTCTGATAAAATCCTGAAAGGACATATCCTCTGGAGGAGACATCCTACGTTGAGGAGAAGAGGACTCCTCGGGAAGAAATACTCTGGTATCGGCAGAGCTTTCAGAGTCTTCAGACTCATCCGAGGATTCAAAGTATCTCCAATCCGGGTGATCGTGCAAGGCACAATATCGGTACCGATCGAAGTCAGTGTTGGAGGGGTCCGGTACCGACTTGTCGATACTGGATGGGTAAGCTTGATTCGGTCCCGGTAGAATACCTGCCGATGTTGAAGCAGTCAGTACCGGTACCGATGTCGGTGCCGGTACCGATTGAATTGTCTGAAGCAGTTTCAAGGGCATCGAGGCCGTGAGAAGAGCCGTCAGACTGCGTTCAATAGCCAAGAATCTCTGGTCTATCGACGCTGCCGATGTTTGGGTATCGGTGCCGGTTAAAGAGGCCAGAACCCCATAGCATGGCACCAGTAGTTCTGCCGAGGTTGAAGCCTCGAGAACATCCTGGAGCCCCATTAGTGCTTTGGAAGCCGAAGTCTCCCTCTGGGGCAATTTTGCCAGTACAAGTCCCTCAAGGGCAACACCAGAGGCATCTCGATGCTTGGAAGGAGATCTACCCTTTAAGGACAGATTTATGTTTAGTTACCTGAGATCCATGGGAGGAAGATGACGCTCTGGAAGACGTCGATGCCACAGATGCTGCATCGGAGGGAAAAAGGGTGCTAAGTTTGTAGCATCTCGGTTTTGCCGACCCCTCTTCGACATCATCCCACAGGCAACGCACTCTGAAATAGAGTGGTCAGGACCTAAACATTTGAGCCACCACTCATGGGTGTCGGTGATGGAGATGGTACCGCCACGCTTAGAACACTTTTTAAAACCCAAAGTGGGTTTTTCCATGTTAGAGGGAAAATTGGGCTTAGTGCCCAAAATGGCACGTGGTACCTGAAGGAAAAAGTAGCTGGAAGAAATTCCAGAAGAGAGGTTTTTTTATTTAGAAAAGGAAAGAAGAAACCGCTTGTACCGGTGTAGCGTCGAAGGAAGGCGGACGCGACCACAAAAAAGAAGAATAAACTGGAATATTTTCTGCGGTGACAGGATGTGTGACCTGTCGGCTCCGTGGAAAACGAAGAACTAGGGAGGGGCAGTTGGGAAAGGCGGGAAGGCAGCACACGGGTACTGTGGGATGCTCCCAAAAGCTTTCCTATTGGACGCTGGGGAGCGTTCCCGCGCAGCCTCCGTCGGTACCGACGATACCCATATGTGAAGACTACATTCCTGCTTGTTCCTGGAGATTAACATTATTATGAGATATTTATATTTTATTCTTGTTGCTATGGGTATCCAGTGGGGGTTTTGTAGCAAGGGGGTGATGTGATCAGAGTAATGAGCCTTATGAATTATGTGTGCAGCCAGATTTTCTGCTAGTTGGAGTTGATGGATGTTTTTCTTAGGGAGGCCTTGCAGGATACTGTTGCAATAATCAAAGTGAGGTGTTATTAGGGTTTGAAGAACAATTCTAAAGTCATTACTTTCTAGAAGTGGTCTAAGGTGTTGGATCATATGTAATTTGAAGTATATGATTTTAGTGATTGATTTTATGTGGGAGACCATATTTTGGGGCTTGTTTACAAAGCCACCGTAGCGGTTTCCGATCGATAACTATCGGAAACCGCTACAGTGGCTTTGTAAACAAGCCCCTTAGTGTCTTATCTAATATAATACCCAGGTATTTGACCTCCTTTTTTAACCTCAATTTCTGATCCTTGTATTTGGATTTTGGTTGGTGGTGTAAAGTTTGGAATACGAGAGACTTAGAGGACTTCCGTTTTTTTAAATATTAATTTTTAGGTTGAGTGAGTTTAGGCATTCAGTTACTTCATCTAAGCAATTAAGAATCTTCGGACAAGTAGGGCTTGATGTGTCTTGTGATGGAGCTGACACTACTGACGCTATGGTGTTAGGAGAAAACTCTGTTTCTTTAAAAGAAACTGATTTACAGAGAATGCAGTTACCAAGAAGTGCAGCTAGAGGGAGTAGGCATGAGGCTGCAGAAGGTAGGCTGACACACCCAGATTGCAATGATGCAATAGTTAATCAAACGCACCTGAGTAGTGGCCCAAAAAGCTCACTAGAGAAACGGCTTTATAAGCAGTGCTCGGTTAGGAGAATACAGAGAGGACCACAAAGAGAGGACCACGAATACAAGGAGGACCACAAATACATAGAGATACAGAAGCCCCTGCTACTAAGGAGAGAGAAAGGGGAAAGCTTCAACTAAGAAAGGAAAGGCAGTTAAGCTTGGAGTCTTTACAGGGAAGGGACAACTTCCAGGAAGGACAAGCCCATGCTAAAAAGCTCCAGAAAGAAGTCTTCAGCGAAGACAGAGTAAGCAGGAGAGTGCCTGGTAGAGGAAATACCAGCAACGCACGTCTCAGAGAACAAAGGTACATTCACACTTCCTTTCCTAAATGTGAGCCAGGTCCTAGAAAGGCTTGTAAACCCGAGAGCCATAGCTATAAGAAACAAAGCTGGGGAAAGCTTTGCAAACCTGTGCAGAAGGTCCTAGATAAAAGCCATACTAATTGCTTACCAGACCAGGTCCAGCCACGCTGGAAAGCCCTGGAGAGAACTACTGAAGTACAACCACTTTTGCCTAGGGAAAGCTCAGGCTTAGCAGAAACCATATCTGAACCTGAGGATATGCAAATAGAGCTGGTAGAACCAGAACCGGTGCTGCCTGAATACCCCATGGACTGTACACTTTGTGTAGCTGAGAGTATAGAAGCTCTCACAGAGTTATAGCATAAAGACATGCTCTAGAATGCTACTGTTTTGTTGAGCTGAAAAGAAGAAGCTTTCTGTGTTTATTTAACCTGTTTGTGTTGAAAAATCCGGTTTGAATGGAAAAGACTGTGAAGCTCTTATAACAGTTTTGGACTTTGTAAATACTTTGGTAGAAACCCTGAATGAAGGTGAATTCTGTTGTCTTCTTGGAGAACCTTAGCGCATCAAGGGAATAAAACCTTATATTTAAACCTGCACAAGGCTCACACAACTATTCTTTATGACGAAGGGAACTACAAGGACCATAATGCACCTGGTCTAAGTTAGAATTTCCTACTTCAACAATTAATAAATGTCTGCCCTGACCCTTCAGCACACTACCACCGGGTGGGGCTGTGACAGTCTATGGGATGATACAACATTATATCATTCGCATAGAGATGGTAGTTTACTTTGTTTTTTTAAGGGTATTGCATATAGGTTGGATATACAGATTAAATAGGAGGGACGAAAGTGAGGAGCCTTGCGGAATGCCCTATTCTTGTCTAATAGTTGTAGAAGATAATTGACCAATCTGAATCTGTTGGACGCGGTTGGTTAAGTAGGAATTGAACCAATTAATAATCATTACTTGTAGACCAATTTGTTGGAGCCTTGTGGTGAGTAGTTTGTGGCTGATACTGTCGAAAGCTGAGGCGATATCAATAAATATTAAAATAAAAGCTTGCTTGCTGTTGTTCAATCCACAAATAAGTCTGTCTAGAAATGTTAGCATGAGTGTCTCTACACTATGGTGAGGTCTAAACACATGTTGCTGCTCATCAACGGGAGCATTTATTTCAACAAAGTCTTGCAATTGAAGTTGTACAACCTTTTCAATGACCTTTGCTAAGAAGGGTAGGCTTGATATTGGACTATAAGTGTTGGGAAGGTCTTTGTCAGCAGTAGTTGATTTTAGAATTGGATGGATCAACACTTGTTTTAAGTCGGAGGGCATAATTCATTTGCTCAACGAGCGGTTTGCTATCTCTAAGATGATAGGAGATAACTCATCTTTGGAAGCTTTAAACCATCTGACTGGGCAGGGGTGTCAGCGAGGTAGTAGTGTTAATGTTCATGATTATATTTTTGAGGTGCTTTAGGTCTATTAGGTGAAATGATGTCCATTTTTCATTGGTAGTAAGGTTTAAGTTGATTGAGCGTATATGTGATTCAAGGAATTGTTATCATAGTTTGAGAGCTTGAGTTTATCCATCTGTCCAAGAAAGGTTGACGCGTCTTCAGTATTAGACTAGCTAATCTACTGAAGAGGGCTTTAAACTAGATTCGTTGGGGATGGGTGAAGAAAGCCCCCAGGTAAGTGAAACATTAAATACCTTTATGGAAATGGGTAAAAGGGATAACATATGGAAAGCAGTGTGTATAAAAGCCCGTAGCATGGGAAATAAGATCCCTGATGTTGAAGCTTTTGGTGGGAGTGGCCGACTTGGATTTAGTGGCAGTTACAGAAACATGGTTCACAGAAAACCATGACTGGAATGTAACTATACCAGACTATACTTTATTCAGAAAGGACAGGGTAGGAAGAAGGGGAGGAGGAATTACACTATATATGTAAAAAATAATATTAAAGCTTTGGAATTACAGGGCTTAAAAGAGAGAGAGGAGGCACTGTGGGTTAAACTAGAAAGTGGGAAAGAGAAATCTATTTGCATTGGCGTGATATACAGACCTCCCTCACAAGAGGAAGAGGTGGACTGAGAGTTAATTGAAGAGATATGCAGCATTGCTAGGAAAGGGGAAGTGCTACTGATAGGGGATTTCAATATGCCAGATGTTGTTTGGCACATTCCTGCTGCAGTATCATCTTGTGCTCCATCCCGATGGTGGACATCTGTCAGGCTGCCACCTGGTCTTCAGTCCATTACTGCCTGGAAAGGGAGTCCTGACGGGACAGTGCCTTCGGCCAGGCTGTGCTCTGTAATCTTTTGGGGGTTTAGGTAAATCCTACCCTCCTGTGCTCAGGCTATCGGTGTGCTGGTTTCCATCAGACACAAGGGTCCTACTGTAGTCTGTAGCTATGGACTCAATTGCTTCTGCTCATGGCTCCCCTTGAGGGCAACCGTGCTTTTTAGCTATGGGCTTAGGGTAGCCTGTAGCTGGGGAGTCCCATATGTGAGGACTGACTTCCTGCTTGCTCCCAGAGAAAGTGTAGTTACTCACCTGTAACAGGTGTTCTCCGGGGACAGCAGGAATCAGTCCTCAAAACCCTCTCTCCTCCCCTTGGAGTTGCTCCTTTACCATCTTTTATTTTTGCCGTCTTTTAGCTATGTCATCTGACTGAGCAAGATGGCAGCCTTGGGCAGGAAGGGGTCCACACATGCATGGTGGCATCTCCCAAAGGCTTTCTTTGAAAGTTGGGGGGATGCTTCCATGAGGGCTCCGTTGGTGCTGATGTCACCCATAGGTGAGGACTGATTCCTGCTGTCTCTGGAGAATACCTGTTACAGGTGAGTAACTATGCTAGTTCTGCTATTGCCTTTCTCCTCTGACTTTAGCTTCTCTGCATTTCTGGACAATTTTCAGAGTTTCACCTGTCATCCATTTTGGCCATTCATTTGTATCTAAAGCAGCAAATCGATTTTTCAGGCAGTCTTAAATTCCAGTGGTATATTCTCAAGGTCATATTTTGCTACATTCATGAGTGGCTTGCTCTTTTTCAACTTTAGCTTGAGTTTGCATACTAGTAGTTGGTGATCTGTGTCAGTCAGCTCCAGGTTTTGTCTTTGTTGATGTTTTCCATCATTGTCTTCCACAGATGTGGTCAATTTGATTTCTGTACAATCCATTGGGTGAAGTCCATGTGTTCAGTTGGTGCTTGTGTTGTTGGAAGAAGGTGTTTGAGATGAATAGATCATTGGTCTTGCAGAATTCTATCAGTCTTTCTCCAGCTTAGTTTCTGTTACCAAGTCCATATTTTCCAACCACTTTGCCTTCTTCTTTGTCACCAACCTTTGCGTTCCAGCCACCCATGACTATTAGGATATCCTGTTTGCATGTTCTGACAATTTCAGCTTGTACTTTTTCATAGAACTCATCAACATTTCCCTCTTTAGCAGCTGTTGTTGGGGCATATACCTGAATTATAATTGTGTTGATGGGCTTTCCTCATAGGCGAATAGAAATCAAGCATTTGCTGACCGCATTGGGCAAGGTAGCGTTACATATACTGAATTGCTAGCAGGCGCTTGCCTTCTACTTGGACAGGACAAAGGATTTCAGAAAATCCTCTGTTATTCATCTCCTTTGACACAAGACACTTAGGTATTCTGGTGTCAAAAGGTCATGTATCCAACTGGATTGCAGACTGCATTTCTTTTGCCTATACTCAAGCAGGACCCTCCCTTGAGGATCACATCACTGCTTACAACGTGAGGTTCCTGGCAGCCTCAGTTGCCAACCTTCGATCTGTGTCCATAGAGGAGATCTGTCGGACAGCTACCTGATCCTCTGTTCACACCTTTGCTGCTCACTACAGCCTTGATAGGGACTCCTGTCTGGACACTGTCTTTGGACTGAGGGAGAAGAGACTGTCAAACACTTTCACAAATCTTTTAGTGCATCCCATCCTTTAATTAGATTCAAGTTAACTTTCTGGATACCACCAGGTCAATATTTAGCTGCTGCAACTAAATAAAAACCAAGGGAAAGGGGGGTCGGGGGACATTTTTCAAAACATTTTAGTGGTCCCCACAATATTCATCAGCAGTAATCGGTTAGTGCCACTAAATATCCCCATAGGCTGCAAAGCATGGGCAGAGAGGGAGGCGGTGACAGCTACCAACTGGATAGCTTCATTTGTTAAAGATAGGATGGGTGAATGGCTGTCTTAAGTTCACTGCTTAGCACTGTCTGGTTAGTGGCAGAATATCATCACTAATGGGGTAGTGTCTCTGGTGGCCGGCCAGTCCAGATATTCAGCGGCAGAAACCAGATATCTTCTGTCATTAAACCTTTGGTCTTAATTATTAAAGCGGCGTCAGCTAAGCATTTTATTTCCTAGTTGCCACAGCTGAATATGCCCCTCCCACAAGATATTCAGCACTGGTATTTGGACAGTGGCCTGCACTTGAATTTCTGGTAATAGCATGCTACACCAGCACTATCTGTACAGCCGCAATATTCAAAATCTCCCGTTCTGTATCTATCTCAGGAATCAAAATTCCACTTCAGTGACTCATATAGAATCCTGATACTCAATTTTATCCCACTGCATTACCATATAAATTTTATTTGCATTTTTATTCTTATTTGTCAGACTTTTCTGACTATCAATCAGCAGCTATCAATTCAACAGTTCATTTTATTATAAAGTATTAAAAACTAGAAAGTGTTTTTGACATAAACCACCTCTACACAAAGGGAGATCTAAGGTTTCCCGCTAAAGAGTCGGACACAAGGAACTATGAACAAGATGTGAAATACAATTGTAGAAAATCCTTGAAGAGATTCTTGGATTGTATTGAAGGGAAGGGAAGGAGATGAAGTCCCTCTTTCTTCAAAGATAAGTAGAAAGCTTGTATGAAGATATTACTGAATTGTTGATATAAGGAGTAGAGCCCTGAAGCAGAAGTCATACAGGTTAACTTTGGTCCACACAAAGATTGTTGTCGGCATACTATTCTTTATTGACGAGACATTTTTGTGAACAGAAGGCTTATGTCATAAAAGCTTTCTAGTTTTTAATGCTTTATAATAAAATGGACTGTTGAATTGATAGCAGCTCTCTGGACAGAAAAGTCTGACAAATAAAATTAAAAATACAAATGAAATGTATATGGTAATGCAGTGGGATAAAATTGGATAGGATTATATGAGTCACTAGCCGGACTATTAAGCACCGCTTTACAGATAGCCTATCTAACTAGCCATTGTCCTAAGTTATTATTACTGTAGTTATCCATATAGCAGCACTCAGGGCCATACCAAGAGCTGTGTGAATGGTGTAGCCGCACAGGGTGTGAATACAGAAGGGGCACTGATGTCATCACTAGGCTTCCAGGAAGCCCAATAGGTGAGAGTTCCTGCATGTGGTTGAGGAGGCAGGGGCTACCCAGGGCCGGCCCCTCCATTGAGCAAGAATGTTGCTTACACAGGGCCCCGTGTTAACAACATTCTGCATTTAAAGACCTTGATAAATTTAAAAAAAAAAAAGCTGTCTGCTGCTGCTGCCGCTGCTTATGCTGCCGCCGCCGCCATGGTAGCAGCAGAATCAACTGTCCTGCGGGCCCCCCCCCCCGCCTGCCCGGCAGAGCCCTCCCTCCCTGCATCAGTCCCTCTCCGCGCCAGCTTTCAGAGCCATGAAGGGAGATTTTCCCTCTTGCGGCTCTGTTAAGCCCGCCAGGGGCTGATGGGAAACAGGTAATGCCTGTTTCCCATCAGCGCCAGCGGGCTTAACAGAGCCACGAGAGAGAAACTCTCCCTTTGCGGCTCTGAAAGCCAGCGCCAAGGGGACTGTTTCAGGGAGGGCTCTGCCGGGCAGGCGGGGGTGCCCGCGGGACACTTGATTCTGCTGCTGCCACGGCGGCGGCGGCAGCGGCAGCGGCAGAAGCAGCAGCCAGTTGTTGTTGTTTTATTTTTTTAATTTACCTGGGCTGATGGGGGGAGGGGGTTAGGACGGGTTAATGGCTAAGGGCTGATGGGGGGAGGGGGGTAGGACTGGTTAATGGCTAAGGGCTGATGGGGGGGAGGGGGGTAAGGACTGGTTAATGGCTATGGACCTATGGGGGGGTTAGTACTGGTAATGGGCTATGGGGGGGCTAAGACTGAAAATGGGGTGATGGTGAGGTTAGGACTGGAAGTGGGCTGAGTGGAAGGGGGGCTTGAACTGCAAATAGCTGATGGGGATGAGGGCTTGGAATGGAAATGAGCTGTAAAGGGAGGGAGCTAGGACTGGAAATGGGCTGAGTTGGGGGGGAGCTAGGACAGGAAATGGGCTGATGGAGGGGCTAGGATAGGACTGGAAATGGGCTGTTGTGGGGTGCTAAGATTGGTAATGGGCTGTGGTGGGGGCTTGGATTGAAATGGACTCATGGAGGGGGTAGAACTAGAAGTAGGCTCATGGGGGGCTTGGATTGGAAATGTGCTGAGTGGAGGAGAGCTAGGATTTGACATGGGCTGATGGGGCTAAGAAAGGACTAGAAATGGGCTGCTGGGGGGGTTGGGATTGTAAATGAGCTGATTGAGGGACTCGGATAGGACTGGAAATGGATGGGGGAGCTAGGACTGGAAATGGGCTGATGCGGGGACTAGAAAGAAGCGGATGCTGGGTGAGGCTGGCACTAGAAGGGAGCTGATGTTGGGAGAGGATTAGAATGGGATGGGGCTGGGAGAGTGAAATGGAGAGGGGAAAATGTTTTGTGTGGGAGGGGAGAAAAATCTACAATTGGCCAGGTATTTGGAGAGTAAGTGTGGATTGAGGATGGAGGGGTAAAATTTAAGTGGATGAAATAGGAATGAGGAAAGAACAAAAGGAGAAAGATTAGTATGTTAAAGCAGATGTAGAGAGAGAATGGAAAAAAAACTAGAAGAGAGAAGAAAGGACAAATGGACAGCAGACGATGGAGAGTTAGCAGAAGTCACGAAGAATCGAGAAGAAAGTGGCTGGAGCAATTGCAACTGAAAAAAAAATGTGCAAAAGGTAGAAAAATATCTCTTTATTTTGAATTTATTAACTGGAATATGTCAGCTCTGGGAATTGTGCATCATTAATGTCTGCGCTTTGTTTAGTACAAGAGGAAATTAATTTATAGTTTTATTTCTACAGTGTTGTACATTCCAAGTTTGGCTTTTGGGGTTCCCAGTTTAATTATTGTCTTCCTGTTTCTAAATTGTGATTCCTTGTTTGGTGATGGTCTATGTTCTGCATGTGTAACTGAGCTGAGGTATTCTGTTTATGTAATTCCTATTTGACATTGCCACTTGTTCTCTTTCCCCAGTAGGTCATGTATTGTTATTCTCTGAAATGTATTGGTTTAATATTTGCAGTGTTGCCTTTTGATAGGTAGGGTATGGTGCTTTGTGAGTCCTGGTAGTGCTGTTAGGATACGGGGGTTTGCTATGGGTTCTAAATGGGCAGTGTTTGTAGTAGTTCCTAATGTGCCTGGTGGTTGGCTCTGGATTATAGTAATGTAGAAATCTTTTAGTCTTTCTTTATCCATACACTCATTAAGAGGCATGTTTACTAAAAGTTAGTGTATGGTAACACTATGCAAATATTTATGCAAACGAGGCCCCTTATGCAAATGTGGCCACGCACCGAGTCTCTGCACATGGCCCCGTGCTCCCCTTGGGCCGCCCCTGGGGCTGCCAGGTTCACAAGGCGCACAGAGCGCATTTCTAGCGTGATACGGTCCTACCTTCCACTATCCAGATAATACTGAGGCAATCAGGTAGGATATTCAGAAGCACTAATTCATACAGTGCACAACCTGATAACAGATGCTTCTGAAACTTCAGCCCCACAATTTTAATCCACAGTGAACCTTTATAAAAGTTTGTATACAGAAAATTAACTGATAGATGCAGCTCCCTTTACAATTTTAACTTCCACTCCGCACAGACAAAAAAAGCCAATTATACATATTCAACAACAGGACACCAATGTGTATGCTCTGACCCAGGAAACACCTCAGTATCCTGACTGAAATCTGTGTCTGCTTTCCACTGTAACACTTAGCACCTCCTTCTTTCCCCATAGCCCCTGATCTGTATTGCATACTATTATTTATGTAATGAAAATGCTATATTGAGGAGAGTAAGGGCTATGTGCCAGCCAGGGCATAATGAATCTTACTTCTTTCAGAGGAAAGGGGAAGGGGAGGGGAAGAACTGGAAGAAAGCATAGGAACTTTTAAAGGGGGCAGTGGGAGGGAAAAATAAAGACAAAAATGGGGGGATGAAAGAGAAAGAAATGGAGAAGAGAAAGGGGGAGATAAGAGGACCTCGGGGAGAACAGGGAGGGATCAGGAGAATACATGAGAGGACTGGAGAAGAGAAATCGGTGGAAACAAATTGGAGGGATCAAGAGATAAACCAGAGAATGGGGAAAGGATAAATAGAGAAATCTTGGTTGAAGAAGGCAACTGTATAGAGTGGTTGGAGTCATGGATCCTCTGGCCCTCGCCATATGTCCTCTGTAGTAAGGTGACCAAGGGGAGGTCTTGTGCCTCAGAAAGAAGGAAAGAGCAAGCCTTGATCCACTGCTATTTCAGCCCAAGGAACACAGTAAGAATAGCATGGGTTGGGAGGAGCTAGCATCTAGGAAGAGACAGACAGAATGGGCAAAGAAATCCAGCTTGAGTTCCATAGTTAATGACTATGGACAAATGTTTCATTTCTGTGTTTGCCAATGGCTGTTTCTACCTGCTTTTTTGGACTTGCATCTCACAGGAATTGGCTTCTGTTGGGTATGGTGCCATCAGCCTACATTCACAACCACTCAAAATTTTTCTGTTATTTTCATAACCCTTATCTAGGTCCTCCATTGCAGTGACGGCCCAAAGTTCCTTATGGAGCCCAATATGCAGGTACCCAAAGTCAGACCAGTCGGTGTCATTGTGTGTAACATTCCCCTGTGAGGTATATTCATTATAGTATCAAAGCGCATACCCAGGCCAGACTCCAACCCCTTATTTTCTCCCAAACCTCACCACTCCTACCTGCTTATGTATGAGATGCAAGAAGAACAATGAAACACTTGTTGGATATAGTAAAGTGAAAACAACATGGCCATAGCTTAATTTATTTACAATATTACCATTCATTAGCAACAACATTATATCTCCAGGAACAAGTAGGAATGTAGTCTTCACAAATGAGTGATGTTGGTACTGATGGAGCCCACGCAGGAATGTTCCCTAGGGTCCAATAGGAAAGCCTTTGGGAGCACTCCACTGTGCCTGCATAGCTGCTTTCCTGTCTTCCGAACTCCCTCTCTTCAGTTCTTCATTTTCCGTGGATCCAGCAGGAAGCAAATTCTTTTGTTTTTTGTGGTTAGAGTCAGCCTTCCCCGTTGATGCTGGCACTGCCTTGACACCACCGGTTCCCTTATTCTTTCTTTACTAGTTAAAAAACAAAACAAAAGCAAAACTTCAGGCGCATCAACGCATTTTGGGTCTTAAGCCTACCATACTGTCCACAGACGGTATGGAGAAACAGACTAGTGATTTCAAAAAATGTTCCAAATGTGCTAGCACCATTTTGGCAACTGACACACATGACTGGTGCTTGAAATGCCTTGGGCCCGATCACAGCCAACAGAATGTTCCCTCTGTAAAAAGATGACAAAGAGAGGCCTGCAAAACTGGGCCTCTAAATTTGGAACTCTCTTCGCTTTGGATGCAGTATCTTTGGCATTGATGTCATTGAGATCCTCATCCTCCTCTCATGGATCTCAGGTATCAAAAATGTCCAAGCACAGGTCTTCATTGAAGACAGAAAAATCCTCCAGAGGTAGATCTCGTTTCCAGCATCAAGATGCCTCAGGCGTTGCCCTGGAGGTTGATTGGCCTCCCAGACAGCTTCAAAAGGAGGACCTGCCCTCCAAAGCCATCGAGGGGCCCAGGATGATTCCAAGGCCTCGGCCTCAGGAGAGCTACTGGTGCCATGCTCTGGAACAGTGGCGCAAGTCTCTATCACCGATACCTAAGCATCAGCAACCTCGATAGACCAGTGTATACTGGCCATCAAGTGGAGCTTGGCAGCTCTATTGGCAGCATCGGTCCCCATCAAACCTTTGCCCTCAGAGACCAGGCCATCAATACTGGTACTGACACCAATATTGGCACCGATGCATGGCACTTTGGGATACATAGCACTGACATCACTGCCACCCGTGCCTTCCCTTGAGTCTATTGTCGATACCGGGGCTGGACCCAAATGGTTTCCTGAGCCCGATACTGACATACATCGGTATTGGCGCCTGGCAGAGAATGAACACTGTCCCCATCGATACTTCGAGTCCTCCGATTCCTACCCTCCTGCTTCGGATGAGGAGTCACTCAACTCCCGGGGGCCCCGAGGTCTGCCTTCGGAGCCCTCCCTCCTCCAGAATGATGCATGTCATCTCCTGAGGAGAAAGGTGAATAGTGGTGTACCCCAGGGATCTGTGCTGGGTCCGCTGCTTTTTGACATGTTCATAAATGACCTGGAAAAGGGAATAACGAGTGAGGTTATCAAATTTGCAGATGACACAAAACTATTAAAATTTGTTAAAACCCAACAGGATTGTGGAAAATTGCAAGAGGATCTTGATAAACTGGAAGACTGGGCATCAAAATGGCAGATGAAATTTAATGTGGACAAGTGCAGTTATGCTCCTAGGGAAGAACAACCCAAACTATGGTTACACGATCAAGGTTCCACATTAGGATCCACCACCCAGGAAAAAGATTTAGGCGTCATTGTGGATAACATGTTAAAACCCTCGGCCCAGTGTGCAGCGGCGGCCAAGAGAGCAAATAGAATGTTAGGTATCATAAGGAAAAGAATGGAAAATAAAACAAAAGATATTATAATGCCTCTATATCGTTCCATGGTGAGACCGAACCTTGCATATTGTGTGCAGTTCTGGTCGCCGTATCTTAAAAAGGATATAGCGCTATTAGAAAAGGTTCAGAGAAGAGCCACCAAAATGGTAAAGGGGATGGAAGGATACCCCTATGAAGAAAGGCTAAAAAGGTTAGGGCTCTTTAACCTGGAAAAGAGACGGCTGAGGGGATATCTGATAGAAGTCTATAAATTAATGAACGGAGTGGAACGGGTAAACGTAGATCGATTGTTTACGTTATCAGAATATAAAAAGACTAGGGGACATGCAATAAAGCTACAGGATAAACTATTTAAGACTAATAAAAGAAAATATTTTTTCACTCAACGTGTAATCAAACTCTGGAATTTGTTACCGGAGGATGTAGTAAAGGCTGTTAGTGTAGCTGAGTTTTAAAAAGGTTTGGACAAGTTCCTGGAGGAAAGGTCCATAAACCATTATTAAGAAGGGACCCAAGATATCAATGCTTGACCCAATATAAGCATTGTGGAACCTGTGTCTTTTGGGGAAACTGCTAGGTATGTATGACTTAGATTGGCCACTGTTGGAAACAGGATACTGGGCTTGATGGACCTTGGTCTGACCCAGTATAGCATATCTTATGTTCTTATGTCCTTCCAGGAATTCATTTGAGACCTAGTTAGGAGTCTGTCCATAACAGTGATATCCGAGAGAGCCCAGGGCAGTAGAACTTGTTTTTACACGGTCTCTTTTGGAGATTTAGTTTGCAGCTTTTGTGAGACTATTGTCTCTTGTTTTCCTTTACATTTGTATTTTTCTTTTATTTAGTCATTGCTCCCTTGATGTGGGCTAACTTCCATTTTTTCTTTATTTATTACTTTTTGGCATGCTTTAATGTGTACTTTATGGAGATTTTCCTTTTTCTTTCTATGTTTTGTTGTATAATTTCAAAACATCAATAAATATATAATTACAAAAAAAAATAATTACAAAAGCAGAGAAGGTTGCCCTATTGACAAACTTCAATACATTTTGGGAATGTTTAACTAGAGCAAGATAGTCCTCTCTTATCTGGAAGAAGAGGGGTGATGGCCTCAAGGCCCTGGTAATCTCCTTGAGGAACATACCCATGTAGAGTGTATAGTTTATCCTGGCTGAAAGTATGGAAGCCCAGAAACATCAATACCCAAAGGCATCGAGGGTTCTTGATTCTCTACCCGAAGTGTTAGAGGAATGGGTTTTGGAACTCTTGATTCAATGTATCGCTGATTCCACCACATTGAATGGTGGGGAAACTCTGGCTTTTGGAAGATGGGACATTCCAGTACTCGATATATGGTATCAAGGCATCGAGTATGAGGTGAGATCATGAGGGGAGTCTCCCACATCTGGTGCATGAGATCATTTTATTTATTTTATTTTTTACAGTTGCTTATATACCGCACTATTCGGTATCAGCGCGGTTTACAATATAACAAAACGACCAAGACAACAATCTGTTTGGTTTTACAAGGAACAGGAGTACCAACTTGGCTAACAGGGTTGAACTATATACATGAGATAATAAATTGCAACAACAGGGTTGAAGTATATACATGAAATAATAATACAAAGATCTATATGAAATACAGTGATCACTTTAAGACGGTATGCGCCTGATCTGCAGGAAGGAGGCTGGGAATATAAGAACACTGGGGATGGGTGTTTTCTTAGGTGGGGTTACTTAGATTCGGTTGCTGGCTGGGTAGTATTGGAGGAAGAGGTGAAATTTGATTGCCTTCCTGAATTGAGATAGGTCTACAATAGCTTGAATGTCTGGTGGTAGTGCATTCCAGCATTTGGGGACGTAAAAACTGAAAGCCCTATTTGCCGTTGTGCTGTTGCATTTAGTTAAGGACTTCGGGGTTATTAGTAGATTTAGGGTTGTTGACCTTCTGGATCTGTTGGGGGGCACTGTGTGGATAAGCTCAGTAAGTGCCGTAGAGGAGAGGCAATTGATGGCCTTGAATGAGAGGAGTAAAGTCTTGAATATAATCCTTCCGTGTATAGGTAGCCAATGAAGCTGCTTTAGAATAGGAGTCACATGGTCACTTCTGGAGGCTCCGTGGAGGACCCTTGCTGCGGCATTCATGGCCAGTTGTAACGGGTTCAGTGTAGATTGAGGGAGACCTTGTAAAATGGAATTAGCAAAGTCAAAATGAGGCAGGATCAGTGCTTGGAATATTGTCCGGAAATCATCTGGGTCCGGTAGGGAGCGCAGATGTCTGAGTGAACGGATTTTGAAATAAATAGCTTTGACTATGTTGCTTATGTGAGATTTCATGTCCAGATGTTGGTCTAGGGTGACCCCAAGGTATTTTATTGTTTCTTTGGTTTGCAATTCCGCTTCCTTGACTCTTACATGGGATGGTGGAATAAAGTCGGGGTCTCTTGAGATGAACAGTACCTCCGTTTTTTTGTGCTGGATGCGGAGGTTTTGTGATTGTAGCCAATCGGATATCGCATTGAAACACTCTACAAGTGGTGTAAGGTCCATTTGAACTGTCGAGAAAGGCATGTATAAGAGGATGTCATCCGCATATATCAGACAGCTCACGTTAAATGATCTAATGATATTGCAGATAGGTTGCATGTATATATTGAACAGTAGAGATGACAGGGAGGAACCTTGAGGCACGCCTTGTGTTTGATGGAATTGTTTTGATTCTTCTGATCCGGATTTTACATATTGCCATCGACCATCTAGGTAGGACTTGCACCATTCGAGCACAGTATTACGGATTCCCTTCTCTTTCAGTCGCCTGAGGAGAAGCTCATGATGTACCGAGTCAAAGGCCGCAGCAATATCTAAAAAGATGAACACAAAACCTTGTCGGATGTTATCGATGCCTGTAATTATATTGTTGAAAAGGAAGGTGAGAAGGGTCTCGACTCCATGATGCTCTCTGAACCCATGTTGGCAGTGATCTAAGGGAGCTGTGGAGTCTATATGATCCTGAATTTGCCTTTGAACCTCTTTCTCAATTATCTTTGCTAGGAGTGGAATACTAGCTATTGGCCTGTAAGAATCGACCCTTTGGGGGTCAAGTTTGGGGTTCTTCAATAAGGGCCTAATAGAGGTTTGTTTGAGTGCTGTGGGGAAGGAACCAGTGGTGAAGGAAAGGTTTATCAGTTTTGCGATGAATGGACTGAATTCCCTGCGTAGTTCCTTTACCCAAAACTCTGGGCAAGGGTCAGTTTGCGCTGTGGAGGTATTGATAGAAGCTATTGTATCTTCAATGCTTTTTCTGGATGGTGTGGAGAACTTGAGTAGGGGGGTTAAGCCGGTAGGTTCTTGAAACGAGGCTGTTGAGATTTTGTCGGTCTGTATGATCTTTGATTGTAGGTAATCAGCGAATTTTTGTGGGTGAATATCCACGTGTTGTTCAGGAGATGGTTCCTTTGAAAGGGCTTGAACCAAGTTGAAAAGATCCCGTGGTTTGTTCAGGGATCTCTTCAGAGAGTCGGTGTGATGTTGTTTCATTTTCAATGTGATTGCTTCTCTGTGCTTTGATAGGTGGAGTTGGTAGGCGGTCAGATCTTCCGTGAAGAGTGATCGGCGCCATTTTTTCTCAAGCCTGCGTAGTTGTGTGAGGGAGGCTCTCAGCTCTTGAGAGAACCATGGGGCCGCCTTTCTTATTCTCCTTGATGTGTTATTGGATTGTGGGCGTTGTGAGATGGCATTGAGGTTGAGATTCCAGGAGGAGACTAGTTCCTCAGGATCGGATGTGGTTTTGTTGAGGAATGAGTAAGTTTGAGAGAGGATGAACTCTCTGTTAAATGTGCGAAAGTTTCTTGTTGACGTTCGAGCTGTGCTGTTAAACTTTCGATTACTATGCCGCTGGTTATCGCTGGTGGGTATCTGGAAAGTTATAAGTTTATGGTCCGACCAGGGTACATCAATAACCGACATCATTGGGTTGTGGTTTAGCTCGAGGGCCGACTGAGGTGCGAACACCATGTCAAGAATATTACCCTTTATATGTGTGGGATTGTTGATGATTTGTTTAAATCCCAGGTCCTCAATGGCCTCAAGGAAGGCAGTTGCATGGCTTTGATGTAGTGATGGGAGATTGAAATCACCCATAATCCAGATAGGTGTATTAGGGTTTTGAGCGTTAGCAGCAAGGTCAATAATTGTGGGGAGGTCCTCAGGAGATGAAGACAGAGTTCTGTATAATAGACTGATAGTGCATTGCTGGTTTTTGATGGATAGACAGTCTAGGTTACTTGTACTAGAAGAGTCGGTTATGTGGAAATGAAGATCTGATCTGAAATGAAGATCATGGAGGATGCGGTGCACCAGTAGGGTGGATACCTCCTTGGGAGCTGTTGGGTATAGGAGGAACTCCAAATCTCTAAAACCCCTCAACCTTCCTCAGCCACAGGGGCAATCATTTCCTTACTAACTTGGAGAACCTTCTCTGCTTTTGAATGCATAAGCAGAGCCACAGCAATATGCATCATTACACGCAGGATTGCATGGCTTCAGGCCTCAGATCTTGAACAGTTGGTTCAAGATCAGCTGGGCAATATACCTTGCATAGGGGAAACCTCTTTGGCAAAGATTGGCAGTTGGAGTCAGAGAATACCACTCTAAATAGGCTGTCCAGAACAACAGCTAACCCTGCTAGAATAAAGATAGCTGCAAAGAAGGCTTTCTTCAATAATAATAAGAAATTTTACTCTTCTTATCCTCCTGCTTTTCAGTACCAGGCTCAAGGCCCTCAGAAAAGGCAGCAACCTCCTAAACAACAAAAGAAGCCACCGGTGATGACTTTTTTTTTCTAGAGAACATTGCCACTATCTCTGGAAGACACTCACCCCCTACAAATAGCAGTCAGACTGTGTCACTATGCTCACAGATGGCAATTTCACCTCAGAGCAGTGGACACTAAGCATAGTTCGGGAGTGGTACAGACTTCATCTGCAAACTCTGCCCCCCTCGACTCTCCTAGGGGAATATCACACGCAACCCCCACTCACTGCTCTCCTACAACAAGAGGTGCTTCTCTTACCCCAACAGGAAATGGGTTTCTACTCTCCGTACTTTCTCATACCAAAGAAGACCCATCCTGGACCTCAGAAACCTCAGCAAGTTTGAGTCCACAAGAAGTTCAAAATGATCTCTCTGGGGACTCTTCTTCCCTACCTCCAGAGTCAGGACTGGCTGATCTCTAGATCTAAAAGAAGCATGCATACATAACCTCATCAACCCAGGACACAGGAAATATTTACACTTTATCTTTCAGGGAAAACATTATCAGTACAGGGACCTTCCTTTCAGACTTGCTTCTGCCTCAAGAGTCTTCACAAACTGCATGGCGGTCATAGCTGCATTTCTAAGATCTCTGGGGATATCTGTCTTACCTTACTTAGACAACTGGCTCAAGAGGTTCAGATTTTCTTACATCGTACCATTACAGTACTGCAACACTTGGGATTTGTCATAAACTTTGCAAAATCCCACCTTACTCCAGCTCAAAGACTAGAGTCCATCGTAGCTTTACTAGGTACGCAACAGTCCATGGCATTTCTGCCTTAACTCTGTTGTACCTGTCTCATCCACCTAGCATCCCGAGCACTACTCAGAGACCATCTGACTGCTCAAGAAATGCTGCAGCTTCTGGGACACATGGCCTCAACAGTACATGTTATCCCATATGTCCATCTACGTATGCTCACAGCCCAGTGGACTCTTGCCTCCCAATGGATGCAGGCCTCAGGCCATCTCAGAGACAAGATCCAAGTCACTTCCCCTCTCACCACATCCCTCCAATGGTGGTGTTCCCCAGAAAATCTCCTTATTGGGTCACCTTTTCAGATGCTTCCACATCAATGCACCCTAATGACGGATGCTTCCAAACTGGGTTGGGGAGCTCACTTGGGCACACTCTCTACACAAGGCCTCTGGACAATGCAGGAGTCACAGCTCCAGATCAGTCTCCTGGAGCTTCATGCTATCTTAAATGCCTTCAGGTGTTTCAAGATCACCTCAGGGCACAAAGAGTCCTAGTTGGGACAGACAATCAGGTGGCCATGTTCTATGTGAACAAACAGGGCAGAACAGGGTCTTGGCCCCTCTGCGAGGAGGTTCTCTATCTATGGTCCTTTGCCATTTCTCATCAAATACTCCTTCAAGTGGTATATCTCCCAGGAGAACTCAATGTCTTGGCAGACAAGCTCAGTCGGCTCCTTCTTCTCCACGAATGGTTTCTCCATCTGGACACAACATTCTACATCTTTCATACCTGGGGATCTCCAAACATCGATCTGTTTGCCACTCTGCAGAATGCCAAGCTTCTCCACTTCTGCTCCAGGACTTAGACATCCAGCAACCAGTAGGTGGATGCTTTTTACCTGCATTGGAGTCAGGGTCTCCTTTATGCTTTTCCTCCCATACCCCCTCATTCCTAAGATGCTTTTCAAGCTACAGGCTGACAAGGGCTCCATGATTCTCATAGCCCCACGCTGGCCATGTGAACCATGGTTCCCTCTGCTGTTATGTCTGACTCAGACTCAGCCTCTATGATTGGGGTCTGCATCTGACCTCCTCTACCAGGAAGATGGGCACTGCTCCATCACAATCCACAGTCTCTCCGTTTCACAGCTTGGCTACTGAGAGCATAGCATTATAAGACTTTAACCTTACACATGAAGTAATGGAGATCCTTTTGGTTTCCAGGAAACCATCCACCATATGTACCTATGCTTTCAAGTGGTGTAGATTCTCTGTCTGGTGTTTCCAAAGGGATCTCAATCCCTTCTCTGCTCCTGTAGAGTCACTCCTCCAGTATCTCCTCTACCTGACCTCCTCAGGTCTCAAGACCAACTCGGTGAGAGTTCACCTCAGTGCCATTGCGGCCTCTCATCATCCACTGGATGGAAATCCTATCTCCTCACAACCGTTCGTAGTGTGCTTTGTGAGAGGGCTCTTGCTGACCAAGCCACCAATTAAAATACCTCTGGTAGCTTGGGATCTCAATGTCATTCTATTGCAGCTTCTTAAACCGCCCTTTGAACCATTGGCCATGACCTCAATAAAGTTCCTCTCTTGAAAGTTCATCTTCTTCATTGCCCTCACTTCAGCCAGACACATTAGTGAGCTTCAAGCTTTGATGGCGGACCCACGCTATACCCGGTTCCACCATGACAAGGTTGTCCTTAGGATTCACCCGCATTTCATGCCAAAAGTGATCTCTCCTTTTCATTTGAATCAGTCCGTTTACCTTCCCGTATTCTTTCCTAGACCACATGCTTCTAGAGCAGAAGCAACCCTGCATACTGTTGACTGCAAGTGTGCATTGGCATTTTATCTCCAGAGGACTCGATATCACATAAAGCCTCACAATTGTTCATTTCTTTTGACCTAGTCACCTGGGGCTCCCAGTATCTAAATGTATTCTCTCCAGATGGACAGCGGACTGCATTTCATTTGCTTATGACAAAGCAGGATTCTCCCTAGAAGGGCATGTCACTGCTCACAATGTTCGTGTCATGGCTACCTCAATGGCAAAGCTACATTCTGTAGCCATTGACAAAATTTGCAAGGCAGCAGCTTGGTCTTCTGTCAATACCTTTGCTGACCATTATTGTCTGGACAAGGACTCCTGCTGGGATGCCATGTTTAGTCAGGCTGTTCTCACCCCTTTCAGACTTAGGGGCAACTCCTACTCACCATCCTGAACTTTGACAAAACCAGACAATGGTGAGGGATCTTGAAGCCTACTCCGAAGTGAACCTTCACCGGTTCTGAGGTCACTTCATTTGGGAGATAGGTGGTCCCATATGTGAAGACTACATTCTTGCTTGTTTCTGGAGATAGCTTAGTTACTCACCTGTAACAGGTGATCTCCGAGAACAGCAAGAATTTAGTCTTCACAACCCGCCCTCCTCCCCTAGGAGTTGTAGGTTTTCTTCTTTTACTCCCATTTTAGGAAGGCAGGAAGACAGCTACGCAGGCGCAGTGGAGTGCTCCCAAAGGCTTTCCTATTGGACATTGGGGAGCATTCCCACCTGGGCTGTGTCGGTACCGACATCACCCATATGTGAAGACTAATTTCCTGTGTTCCCGGAGATCACCTGTTATGGGTGAGTAACTACACTATACAATATCGGGTACAAAACAAGGGTAACCACACAGAGCAAAGTAAAGTTCTGATGGAGGAAAATTTCTATACTGAAAGATACAACAAAGTAGCATGCCTCATCCATTGGAAACTCTGTAAACACTACAATATCACTGTGCCTGAAAAGCACTGGGATCATGACCCTATGAGAATTAAAGAGGCTACGATGACATGGGACATTTCCATTCCGACAGATAAGAAACTGGATGCGAGGAAACCCAACATAGTTGTAAAGGAGAAAAACAGCAGAATGTCATTGATAATAGAGGTGTTGGTTTTGAGTAATTATTCTGTGAATCGTGTGGAGAGACAGAAGATCTTGAAGTTTGTGATAAGGAAGCTTATCATAGCTCAGGAAGGAGCTATAGAAAAGGTGAAGTGACTCTGAACAAGCAACCTGTCAGTTCTGGTAGAAATAAGAAAACAGAATTTTCCCATAAAAGACTACCAGTCCCAGAATGCACCAGGTTTCCAGCAGCCATTAGAGGAGCTGAAGTGGGGAAACGTGTGTTCAATCAGGAGGGCTATGAGGTAATCCCTAAGCACTCATCTCAAAGGGCAGGGCCTGATTCAGCACAGCTGCGCTGTGTTAGGGAGGAGCACTCATCTAAGCAGAATAAAGGTAGAGTTTATTCTACAGAGAATCAGCTTGAGCTTGATCATCTTCATCATCAGGAGGATCATCAGAAGCAGAAGCCAAACCGGACGGACAGAGAGGGAAAGAAACCCTTTGGAAGAAAGAGGAGAAAAGCCTTTGAGAGGTCTAGAAGAGTCCAGAGCAGTACGTATACTGGGAGGCATTCCAAGGGCCAGCATACACCATTGGACTGGGGAAAGCCAGAGGAATGGTGCTGCAGAGCTAGGAATCTCCAGACGGTACCTGTGAGAGAGACGGCTGCACGTGGAAGGGACCCTAAGACCCGTGCCAGAAGGTATGTGAAGAGAGATCCAGTGTCCAGGGATCTGGATTGGAAGGCTGGACATAAGAACTGGACTACATACTGGCCAGGCTATATAGAGAGGAACTCTAACAGCAATGGAAGCTCAGGTATGAACACTGATCTATGCCCTAGCTATAACCTTGAAAGACAGCAGGGAAACAAGTATTCTCCTGAAAGTGCTCCATTGGGAGATTCATCTGTGCCAATCCATGATATTGAACCCATGCTGGTTGAAGAAGAGGGGGTGATAGCAGATGAAGAATCTGTTTACATGGACTGCTCTCTGTCTAAACTCCTTTGGTGATTTTCTGTTATAAAGTACAGCAACCATCACAAAGAAATACAAACTTGTTCTTTAATCTACTCAGAAAAGCTCCTGTGTATGATTTCTAGCCACGCAGTAGAAAGCAAGCCAGCTAAGGGGTTTCAGCTGGATAACTGCTAGCAATTGAGCCTTACCTAATTGCTTGTGAGCTCTAAGAGAATCACTTCTGAATGTTGTGGGAAGATATAAGAAGTTTACCTGAAAAGAACAGGTTTTTTTTCCTTCTTTGTGGCTTTTGGTTTGTTGTTTGATACTTGCTAAGAGATTATTAGCTAAAGCCTACAGAAAAGACCAGTTTGTTACCATCCAGGTCTTATTTCTTTTGCTTTGATTGCCTGACAAGTTCAAATGTTGTTTTCCTGGTTTTGTTTTTTCAAGTTTAACACTGAAAGCAAGTAACCTGATTTATGTGCTACCAAGCATATCTGTGTTGAGAGAAATAACCCCATAAATAAATATCTTATTGGCTTTACCCAAAAGCACAACTAATTATTGTGAGCAGCTGTGTCTGGTGTGAATGAACTGCATTGCCCACAATCCCTTGCAAATCATATAGATATATGCACTTGCCAAGACTGTGAAGATTCTCACCCAGGCAGCCGTCTGACAAGTTCTAAGAAATACAGTCTGAGATCAAGAAAATGTGGTAGAAAGATACCCAAATATTTCCC
This sequence comes from Ichthyophis bannanicus, assembly GCA_033557465.1. Lineage (NCBI taxonomy): Eukaryota > Metazoa > Chordata > Amphibia > Gymnophiona > Ichthyophiidae > Ichthyophis > Ichthyophis bannanicus. Next base: position 256,166,048 of record CM066044.1, read on the forward strand.
ATCATATTGGGAGCCACAGACTTGATAAAGAAGAATTTCCAAGCACATCTTGACAAACTACCTATACATGTTACATCTTACAAACTCTAGAAGGAAGCTCTCTTTGGCACGATGCAAGTACTACCCCAAGCATTAGCAGTAAATTTGAGAGACTGAGATCATATGCCACATGGTTCATGATTGTCATGGTATGTGCAAAACTAATTTAACAAACAAACACGATGCATCTTGGATTCCTTCTTCAACAAACTCTCCAACTGAAAAATATACAAATCCAAAAGTGGCTAAAAATTCTCCTATAACAAAATGCACAGAAAATTTCCTTATGAGAAGAGAGACCTCAGGATGGCTATAAACCCTTTATGTGGCAATACTAGCCACCATAAGGAATAGCGAGATACTCACATCACCGGTCTCCAACCTCTTTTATTCCAGTCTAATCCAAATTATCACAATCTAAAAAAGTACTTTTCAAGATTCTTATTTATTTATATTATATTATATCTATTATCTCCTAAAATCAATCTCCTGATATCTAATTAGACAAAGTATCTCCATTACTCCATAATTAGTACACACAACAACTTCCATCAGGATTCTGATATTAACTCACAACAGAGCCCACAGACTTCTCTTCCGTAAGCCCTGCAACCAAACAGAAGCCCAGTTGTAGCATTCACATCACAATAATGCATGCAGTATTTCTAGTCAGGGCCGGATATACCTATACGCCATGTACGCCATGGCGTAGGGCCCACAGCTGGCAGGGGCCCACAAAAAAAGAAAAAGTTAATTTTTTTTAAAAATAAAATTTAAAAAAAAAACCTGCTGGCTGCCGCCGCGGGGCCCCCTCTGCTGCCGCGGCAGCACCGACTGACCCGCGGGGGCCCCCTCTACAAGCTGACTCCATCGGTTCCTTCCTCCCTCCCTCCCTCCGTGCAGGGTGCAGGCTGTGAGAGACGCGAAAGTGTCTCTTCGCGTCTCTGTTAAGCCCGCAGGGGCTGATGGGAAATTTCCCATCAGCCCCTGCGGGCTTAACAGAGACGCGAGGGAGACACTCTACCTTCGCGCCTCTCACAGCGTGCACGGAGGGAGAGAGGGATCGACGGACCGACGGAGTCAGCTTGCAGAGGGGGCCCCCGCGGGTCAGTCCGTGCTGCCGCAGCAGCAGAGGGGGCCCCGCGGCGGCAGCCAGCAGGTTTTTTTTTTTAAATTAAATTTTACTTTAGGCCGACAAGGGTGGGGGGGGGGGTAGGACTGGTAATGGGCTATTGGGGGGGCTGGGGCTGGGGCTGGGACTGGAAATGGGCTGGGGGGGTTAAGGCTAGAGGTGGGTTGAAGGGGTTAGGACTGGTAATGGACTGTGGGCTGTTGGGGGGGGCTTAGAACTGGCAATGGGCTTTGGGGGGGGTTAAGACTGGTAATGGGCTGTGGGCTGATGGGGGCTGTCGGGTAATGGGCTATGGGGGGCTCGGACTGGAAAGGGGGTGGGGGGGTTAAGACTGGAGGTGGGCTGATGGGGTTAGGACTGGTAATGGGCTGTTGGGGGGGTTTAGAATTGGTAATGGGCTGTTGGGGGGGTTAAGACTGGTAATGGGCTTTGGGGGGGGTTAAGACTGGTAATGGGCTGTGGGCTGATGGGGGCTGTCTGGTAATGGGCTATGGGGGTCTAGGACTGGAAAGGGGCTGGGGGGGTTAAGACGAGATGGGCTGATGGGGTTAGGACTGGTAATGGGCTGTGGGCTGATGGGGGGGTTAGGACTGGCAATGGGCTATGGGGGGGCTGACTGGAAATGGGTTGATGGGGTTAGGACTGGAAGTGGGCTGATGGGTGGTTAGGACTGGTAATGGGTTATAGGGGGGGCTTAAACTGAAAATGGGGTGATGGGGGGTTAGGACTGTAAGTGGGTTGATGGGGGGGCTAGGACTGGTATTGGGTTGGGGGGTTGCTAGGACTGGAAATGGGCTGATGGGTGGCTAGGACTGGAAATGGGCTGATGCAGGGACTAGAAGGGAATGGATGCTGGGTGAGGCTGGAACTAGAAGGGAGCTGATTTTGGGGGAGGATTAGAATGGGATGGGGCTGGAAGAGTAAAATGGAGAAGGGAAAAATATTTTGTGTGGGAGGGATAAAAAATCTACAATTGGCCGGGTATTGGGAGAGTAAGTGGGGATTGAGGATGGAGGGGTAAAATTTGAGTGGATGAAATAGGAATGAGGAAAGAGCAAAAGGAGAAAGATTAGTATGTTAAAGCAGATGTAGAGAGAGAATGGAAAAAAATCTAGCAGAGAGAAGAAAGGACAAATGGACAGCAGACGATGGAGAGTTAGCAGAAGACACGAAGAAACTAGAAGAAAGTGGCTGGAGCAATTGCAGCTGAAAAAAATGCACAAAAGGTAGAAAATATCTCTTTATTTTGAATTTATTAATTGGAATATGTCAGCTCTGGTAAATGTGCATCATTAACGTCTGCGCTTTGTTTAGTACAAGAGCAAATTAATGTATAGTTTTATTTCTACAGTGTTGTACTTTCCAAGTTTGGCTTTTGGGATTCCCAGTTTAATTATTGTCTTCCTGTTTCTAAATTGTGATTACTTGTTTGATGGTCTATGTTCTGCATGTGTAACTGAGCTGAGGTTTTTTGTTTATATAATTCCTATTTGACATTGCCACTTGTTCTCTTTCCCCAGTAGGTCATGTATTGTTGTTCTCTGAAATGTATTGGTTTAATATTTGCAGTGTTGCCTTTTGATTGGTAGGGTATGGTGCTTTGTGAGTCCTGGTAGTGCTGTTAGGATACGGCGGGTTTACTATGGGTTCTAAATGGGCAGTGTTTGTAGTAGTTCCTAATGTGTCTGGCAGTTGGCACTGGATTATAGTAATGTAGAAATCTTTTAGTCTTTCTTTATCCATACACTCATTAAGAGGCACGTTTACGAAAAGTTAGTATATGGTAACATTATGCAAATATTTATGCAAATGAGGCCCCTTATGCAAATGAGGCCCCGCACCCCCCTTGGGCCGCCCCTGCTGGGGGCCCACAATTTTTGTTGGCGTAGGGCCTCACTCAAGGTAAATCCGGCCCTGTTTCTAGTACTTATCTTAGCACGCCCAAAATTCATCAGTCGTCACCAAACCCAACAAAGATCTCTGTTTCTCCTTAAAAAAGGCTTCTTCGGGGGCTCATGATGATACACTTGATGACAGTCCAAGAAAGTAACTACAGTGTCTGACGCAACACTATTTAAATGCTTAGCCACCAATGAAATCATCATACTAATGCTGATGTCTTCCTTTCCTATCTATGTGATTATCCTATTATAATAATCTTAAAAATAGCTCCAATAGTGTGCAGCTACACTCCACAAACCCAACCCGGCAGAACTCCAAACAGAGTTAAAACATTAAAAAAAATAATGTCCACTCGATTTTATCATTCAACCCATCGGGGTCCAGAGTACCCAATCTATAAATTCATTGTTGTTCATGCTGCAATAGCAGGCGTCCTCTGTCCCCTAGGTGTATATTTAAAGGCACATGTTCCAGCACCATAGAGCGTCGATCTTCAAAGGTATGATGAAACAATGTTTGATTAATGTCATTTCCGCTTTCGCTTTTGACATACTATATTTGCGTTCTGCCAGTCTAGTCTTCAATGGGGAGTCGTTTTTCCTAAATAAAGTTTTGAACACGGACATCTCAAACTATACATGACAAAAGCAGTTATACCTGTAGTATTTTCTTTTAAAGCATAACTCCTGTTCATATAACGAAAACAGGTATCCTCTTCCATAACAATACAAAAAGAACAATGTCCACACTTTACATGACCCATCACATTCCCTAAGTGTGGCGTTTGAGGAACAGCAGAGCATAGCAGTTCCCATATATTTCAACTTCTGATATACGCCACGCAAAGATGACTGCTAGATAACTTAGGATGGGTCTGTAGCAATCTCCACTGCCTAAGAATAGAAGCGGCTATTCGATGTGATAGACTAGAATGTTGAAGCACACAGGTAACATAAGACCCAGTAGAATCGGTAGTTAAAGACTGTTTATCTTGCAATGGCATCAACAGCCACTCACGATGATTAAAGCGGGCTCTCTTGTATGCCTTTTGAAGCATGGAATCAGGATACCCTATTTCTTAAACTTAGCAATCATATTTTCAGCTTGCAACTTAAACTCACTATCAGAAGAGCAGATACGATGACAGCGCAACATTTGGGAATAAGGAAGACTCCGCATTAAATGTTCTGGATGATAACTTGAAAAATGCAAAAATGTATTCTTGTCAGTCGGTTTAGTATAAACTGTAGTAGAAAAATCATTCACCATTTTGGTTACCTTTACATCCAAAAAATGAATTGAATGCTCCTGAGCATTAATTTCAAACCTATATTATCACAACTATTTAAATAATCAAAAACGTCTTTCAGACAATCATAATAGAAAGATGTCATCAATATATCTATACCACCCTGAAATATAGGACACATAAGATGAAGAATATATCCATTTTTCTTCAAAAGAATGCATATAAAGATTTACTAAAGAGGAGCAAATGTCATACCCATCGCAGTACCAGAAATTTGTTGAAAAAATTTGTTCTTATAAACAAAACAATTACGCTTTAATGCTAATTCTGCCAAAGAAAGAAGAAATATAGTTGGTATTCTATGTGGTCTTGGTCTCGCTTCCCACACATTCAATAATACAGAAAGCACATCATTTTGTGGTATAGAGGTATAGAGAGCAGCCACATCGAGGGTCACCAATCACTTAATGTCCTTAACCCCTTTAATACCCTGCATAATTTGCCGAAAATGAGTAGTGTCTTTAATATACGAGGGAATTTTTGGCACTTTTTCTTTTATATGCATGTTCAAATAAATCCCTACACGTTGTAGAAGGGAATCATTACTCGATAGAATCAATCTTCCTGGAGGATTTACTAAAGCCTCATGAATTTTAGGCAAAATATAGAGCGCAGGTACTTCAGGAAAAGGGGGAGTCAAAACTTTTTCTCTTTCACAGTCAAATAAGTAGCTCTTGCAGTTCAACAGTAGGGTCAGTCTGCAGATATTATCCAATTGACGATAGACTTCTTTATCATAATCTGCTGTATTCAAAACAACCACAGCTCCACCTTTATCTGCTCTTTTAATCATAATGTTATCTGCCTTATGTAATTCCTGCAAGGCTTGAATCTCATCCGGTGGCAAATTTCTTGGAACTTTTATATCTCAATTCCCTCTTACTCAAGTCCAATAACAATAAATGCTTAAAGGACCTGGTGGAGTCCAATCAGTTTTTAAATGAACCAACAATGGATCAAAAGCGCAAAACTAACCCATTTGGAGAAACTGTCCTGAGAAAAAATATTACGCTTTGATTTTTTGGTACATTTTTCTTGGAAACACCCTGCCTCAGTCATTGAAACCTATGGGTGAGTTCCTGTCCCATTTTACAATGCTGGGACGTGGCAGTTCTGGCTGTCAAAGATTGTTGGCAAGTACATCTGTATTTCAGTCTAAGCTGAGCCTTAACCCTGGCTGTCCCCATTCACAGATGGGTATACTGGTCCTGTGCCATACTGGTAACTAGGGCCAGCTCTAAGAAAATTGGATCCAGTGTAAGCTCCAGCACCTCATTCCTTCCTTTAGTAGTGGTGGGTGGCTGCAACATAGCATCTCCCTTCCCCCAACATTTCCTCATGTGTGCCCCCTTCACTTTCAGACCAGCACTGTTATCATCTCGACAAACTCTCTTCCCTTCTGCCCACATGATGTGGAATGGCATGAGACAGGAGGTGACAATGTGGTAGTGCCCCCTCATACATACCACCTTTGCAATCCCACAGGTCACCCCCCTCCCCCCAAAAGCTGGTCCTGTTGGTAGCCCTTATCATTAAACTACTTCCCTCATCTTAATGTCCTTGCAAAGCTCTGGCCTCCTCAATAGCACACAGTACTCAAGGCAGAGTTTATAGTACCTGTACAAGGACAATATTTTCCTTTTCTTCCTTTAACGGTGATACTTCTGCTTATACACCTAAGCACACTGAGATTTCCCTCTAGCTTTATTGTACTGACTGACCTGAAAGTCCTCTGAAATGGTTTTACCCCTCTTTCCTGTTAACAGTTGCCATTTCTCAACTTTTTAAACAAGTGGCCAATGGACTTTCACAGCCAGATAACTAATTTTACACAGTTTTACCTTCAAAAATAGACCATTTTTCCATATTTTGAAGGCCGTCTGGATAACTAAGTCAGTTCTAGTTTCTCCTCCATGGTATCTATAAATTTGTAGCACCTGCTTTCTTTGAGTGAAAAATTGCAACTACAAATATTTATCTTTATCTTTATTTAATTTCTTGATATACTGTCCAGGCTGAAAGGCATTAGAGTGGTTAACAAATTCTACAAGCATGTACTAGATATATTCCTTCGTCCCCAAAGGGCTCACAATCTACATGCGTACCTTAGATGCAATGTGGCGACATGGAGTCATCTGTTCACTGTGCCTAGATGGAAACTCATTTCTAGTTGAATTTTTTTTTATTTTGAGTCATTGTCTTGGAGAGAATTACAAAATTAGTTTGTGGGACATTTCTATTTTATAAAAAGCTGATGGATGTCCCTCAAATCACTACGGTGCCCTTTTACTAAAGAGTGCTATGATGTTGCGCCAATAACGCCAAAACCATGGCATGTTAAGCGCAACATCACAATGTTAGCTGTTGGGGCATGGAAATCATATTCCCGGCAGTTAACGCAGAGCTCTTTCCTATTGCAGCATACAAACTGCACAGTTCACTTACCTCCACCTATTGATGTGGCAGTAATTGCACCCGTGTTAATTGGCCATCTTGCAGTCGGCGTGGGTGTGTTAATTGCAAGGCGCTCTCCCCACCCACTCTCCTCCCAAAACCTGCCCACTTGCTCCCCTAACATGCCATTGACAACATGGAATTCTGGCTTCGCTGTCATGGCCCTACTCAAGCTGTCTTGCAGTGTTGCAGTTGAGTTATGAAGAGGAAGACCAAGTTGCATTTTAGTTGCTTAATGAAGGCAGAGTAAAATTCTGCAGAAATCAATGACTCCTTTCCTCTTCTATTTTTGACATTGTTTGGGTGATAGTTCTTTTTTTGGTCAATGTATTTCTTTAGAACTAAGAAACCACAGACATAAACACAGATGCTAGCTGAAGCTCTAGCTCTGAGAAGGTGGTTTCTTAATGCTCATTTCTTCTTTCTCTGAATGCCAGAGAATAGAGATGAAGAAAGAGGAAGCATGACTTGTGCCTGCCAAAGAGGCGCCTTTCGACTCTTCCCAACCTGTTAGCATGTTAGCAAAAGAGGATCTTGGGATCTTTGTTATGGAACAATGCTTTTCTTGGCTATTGAATGGAATTTTAAGAAAAGTAATGGAATGGATGCCTATGGAGGAGAATAATGTGGGAAAAAAGAGTGGGACACCTTATAAATTAACAAGGGGGTGAAAGGTCAGTGAAAACAAATGGGCACTGAAAATAAAGAGATGGGAACATATTTTTGTTGTATGAGCATACACATTAACCAATAGGAGGGCAATATTATAAACATTGACATCACAATGTGCAATAACATTCCTGTGACAGAACTGAACAAGCCCGTTTTCTTAAAAGAAATAAATAAAATCATTTTAAATACTGGAGAGGGGAGGCAGGGGTGGGGTGGGGGGATTAATGACCTGGAAAAATTGGGGGAGGAGATCCACTTACAGGGGGACAAACACACAAATGTGATTTTTTAAAGCCAGTTTCCCTTCTGGAAAACTAGCTTCCTTTCAGCTGGTGTCTTATTCCCTCCTCTTATCATGGATTTATAGATTTCCTACAATTTTTCTTTGCTTCTAATTGTTTTCTTTAGGGCGCCCTTTTACTGAAGCAAGTGATAATTCCTTGTAATATGCTATGGAAAATGTTGAATACAATTAAAAAAAAAGGAAAACTAGCTAAAGTTAAGGATGTATATTTTATTTATTTATTTAAGAGTATTTATATCCCGCCTTATCCTTCAATCAAGGCGGTGTACACAGCAATTGATTTATATTGACATTTGTGTTCTCATGCAGTGTTATACTGTACAGTGACTGTGTGTGTGTGTAAGTCAGTGTTGATTCGAAGTGGGCTATTTACAGCATGAGCTTCTATACAGTGTTATGTACAAGGAGCATGTGTGTGTGTGGGGGGGGGATCAGGTATTAGATCGGTAGCAGACGAGCCCCACTATGTGCTCCCGCCGTAGTGCTCCATAAAGAGCAAAGTCTTGAATTGCTTTCGAAAGTCCTTAATGTCTTCTGTCGATTGCAGTTCGTCAGGGAGGGCATTCCATATTGCAGGGGCCGCCATTGATAGAGCTCTTCTTGCGGTGGTCCTGTGCGCCTTGGTGTAGTCTTTTGGTGTGTTGATTGTCGGGTTGTATGAGAGGTTGTAGGCTGAGTGCTGAGTTTCTGTGTTTGATTCTGAATATGTTTAAAACTGTTGTATCTGATGCGGGAGCTGACTGGGAGCCAGAGGAGGTTTTTTAGTATGGGGTGATGTGGTCTTGTTTTGATGATCTGGATATTATGCGTGCAGCCGTGTTTTGGGCCATTTGTAGTGGTCTGAGTGACTGTTTAGTTATGCCAATGTAGATTGGGTTGCAGAAGTCTAGGATGGGAGTTATTAGGGCTTGACAGACTGTGCGGATATGATCTTGTGCGAGGAGGGATTTGAGGCATCTGATTAGTCTCATCTTGAAGTATGCATTTTTAGTGGTCCTGCTGATGTGTGACTGTAGGCTTAGCTGCTTGTCGAGCATCACTCCGAGGTATTTCACTTCTGGTTTTAAGGATATTGTTGTGTTGTTGACCTTGATGGAGGGTGGAGGCATGAAGGTGGCGTTTCGTGTGATGACTAGTGCCTCAGTCTTGTAGTTTATGGTCAGGTTGCTGTCTTGGAGCCAGCTGGAAATGTAAGAACATAAGAACATAAGACATGCCATACTGGGTCAGACCGAGGTCCATCAAGCCCAGTATCCTGTTTCCAACAGTGGCCAATCTAGGTCCTACGTACCTAGCAATATCCCCAAAAGACACAGGTTCCACAATGCTTGTACTGGGTCAAGCATTGATATCCTGGGTCCCTTTTTAATAGTGGTTTATGGACCTTTCCTCCAGGAACTTGTCCAAACCTTTTTTAAACCCAGCTATACTAACAGCCCTTACTACATCCTCCGGTAACAGATTCCAGAGTTTGATTACACGTTGAGTGAAAAAATATTTTCTCTTATTTGTCTTAAATAGTTTACCCTGTAGCTTCATTACATGTCCCCTAGTCTTTCTATATTCTGATAGCGTAAACAATTGATCCACGTTTATCCGTTCCACTCCATTCATTAATTTATAGACCTCTATCATATCTCCCCTCAGCCGTCTCTTTTCCAGGTTAAAGAGCCCTAACCTTTTTAGCCTCTCTTCATAGGAGTAGCCTTCCATCCCCTTCACCAATTTGGTGGCTCTTCTCTGTACTTTTTCTAATAACGCTATGTCCTTTTTAAGATACGGCGACCAGAATTGCACACAATATTCAAGGTGCGGTCGTACCATGGAGCGATACAGAGGCATTATAATATCCTTTGTTTTATTCTCCATCCCTTTCTTTATGATACCTAGCATTCTATTTGCTTTCTTGGCCGCCGCTGCACACTGGGCGGAGGGTTTTAACATGTTATCCACGATGACTCCTAAGTCCTTTTCCTGGGTGGTGGTTTCTAATGTGGAGCCTTGCATCGTGTAACTATAGTGTGGGTTGTTCTTTCCTAGGTGCATAACTTTGCATTTGTCCACATTAAATTTCATCTGCCATTTGGATGCCCAGTCTTCCAATTTATCCAGATCCTCCTGCAGTTTTCCACAATCCTCTTGGGTTTTAACAACTTTAAACAGTTTTGTGTCATCTGCAAATTTGATAACCTGACTAGTTATTCCCTTTTCCAGGGAATAACTAGTCAGGTTATCAAATGTGTGTTTGAGGCAGTCTATTATTTTGGTGTAGTCAGGGTTGTCGAGGTTGACTGGGGTGTATATCATGAAGTCGTCTGCATAGATTGTGTATTGTATTTTGTGTTCTTTCATGATGTTGCAAATCGGCTGAATATAGAGGTTGAATAGAAGTGCGGAGAGGGTGGAGCCTTGTGGCACGCCTTGCTTGATCTTTGCGGGTCGGGAGGTGTTGGGGCCAATCTTGACCTGGAACTGTCTGTCCGTTAGGTATGAGTTGAACCATCTCAGGGTGGTGCCGTTTAGTCCAATGCTCTGTAGTCTAGCTAGTGGGATTTTGTGGTCCACTGTGTCAAACGCTGCTGAGATGTCTAGGAAGATCATAAGTGTTCCTCTTTTGTGGTTGTCTATCATTTGGATTATGTCTTTGAATAGGTATAACAGGAGAGTTTCGACTCCGTGGTTTGGGCGGAAACCATGCTGTTGTATGTCCAGTGGGGCATGTGTGTCGATGTGGTCCTGGAGTTGATGCTGTACTGCTTTTTCTATAATCTTTGCCAGTAGTGGTATGCTGGAGATGGGTCTGTAGGCTGCTGGGTTGCTCTTGTCTAGTGGGGATTTCTTCGGGATTGGTCTTATAGTGGCTAGCTTCAGTTGGTTTGGCATGGCTCCTTGTGACAGTGAGCTGTGCATTATGTTGTGTATGGTGTGGATGAAGCTTGTCACCGGGCATGGGTCTGTTGGTGCAGTGCTTGTGTTGAGCGCAGTGATGATGTCGTCTGAGAGCTGCTTTGTGGATGGGGTGCTGAATTTGTCCCATGCGTTGGAGGATTTGGTTGGGTTGGCGGTACTGCTTGTCATTGGTTGTGGTGCAGAATCCAGTTTTTCTTGTAGGTGGTCTGCGAAGGATTTAGGGTCTATCTGCACGTCTTTCAGAATTGGGTTCCTTGGTAAAGTTTTTTACTATCTCAAATAGTTCCCTTGGTTTATTGTAGGCTTTCAGTATGATGTTTGTGTGGTGGTCTCTTTTTGTCTGGTTGATGAGTTTGTTGTATTCCCTTTGCTTCGTTAGGTATAGTGCCTGAGTGGTGGGAGATTTGGTGCGTCTCCATCGGTGTTCTAGCTTTCTTAGATCTTTTTGCATTACGTATGTCCTTTGAGTACCAGGGGGTGTGGTGATTTTTGGTGCAGGGAGCTTTCCTTACTTTGTATTCGTTGGCTTTGGTGGCAGCATTGATGGCACTGTTAAATTTCCTGACTTGCTTGTCTAAATCCTCTGTTTCAGGGTTCAGGTGGGGTAGAGTGTCCTGTAGAAATTGGTCCCTGTCGAAGCTTTTGACAGATTTGTTAGCACATGTTAATTACCTTAAAAAATATGTAGGAGGGTAGTTAGATTTTGTCCTAGCTTAATTTATCAAAGGAGTCACTAACCTATGGTAACTCATTTCTGTAGGTTAGTGGCTCCTGCGGTAAAGGAAGAACCCAGTAGTAGTATCATGAGACTACTGCTAGGGGTTGCTGGCACCATTTTGAATCCGGTGCTGCGATGGGCAAGAGCGACTAGGGGTCTCTCTTGCTCTTAAGATCCCTGGTAGTCAAAGGGGTTTATCGGTAGATGGGCAAAGCGGGTGGGGTTTTTTGGGGGGGGTTAGTATTTCTTCATTGAAGGGCTGGGGGGTGGGACACATGTTAGTTTGGAATTGGGAGGGGACTGGGGACTGCCTGTTTATTTATTTATTTAACAAACGCTTATATACGGCACTTTCCCATGGATCAGGTGCGGTTTACAAAGAACAATGGTATGAACAGGTGAAATGGTTATAAATACCTGTACATCTTACATGGAGCATCTGTGAACTTTATACAATGAACATAGATCTTATTTATTTATTTATTTTTATTTATTTAGCTGTATTTATATCCCGCTTTTCACCGGGTCAAAGCGGTCAATTGGGAGATACATTTAACACGAGGGGATATGACACACATACGCTAATACTTACAGGGAACATGGGCAATGGAGGGTTAAGTGGCTTGCCCAAGACCACAAGGAGTACCTATAGGACTAGAAATCCCAGACCCTCTGGCCTGAGATTGCTGTCCCCAGGTGGGACTTGAACCCCCGGCCCTCCGGCCTGAAGTACCTTGTCCTAACCACTAGGCCACTCCTCCCACGAACTAGAACTTATTACCAAGGGCCTAACAACTGTGTGCATTACAACTTTTGCACAGAGCTTAGTAGCTATGTACATTACAACTATTTACATTGGACTTAGACTATGGGGCTTGTTTACAAAGCCGCGGTAGTGGTTCGCGATCGCGATCGCAGCCGCGGCCCCATTGAAATCAATGGGGCCGCGGCTCCGATTACGATCGCAAACCGCTACCGCGGCTTTGTAAACAAGCCCCTATGTACATTACAGGGCATTTGGCAGTCTGGCCTTCTTATGTTCGTGTTATTACAATGAGCAGAAAAATTGAATTAGTGTTTCTTTGGTTGCAATTTAAGTACATTAACCTTTATCTTTATTTTAACAGTTATGATGTTTTCCATTATCCTTTGCCGGTTTGGGTAACTGTGCTTGTCTGTACATCTTAGTGTGTCATAAATAGGTGTGTTTTTAGTTGTTTTACGAAATTCCCTCATATCAGTTAGATTTCTGATTTCTTCAGGTAGTGCATTCCAGAGGATTGGGGCTGAGTGTGAAAAGGCCTTGTTAGTGGATTTTTTGGCTTTTGTAAAGTCTTTCGGAATCATAATTTTGTTTGTATTTCCTCTCCTTTGGCTGCTTTTTGGTGTTTCCTTGTTAAAGTAACTGAATTCAAAAAAGCATGGGACAAACACAGAGGATCTCTAAAGGTAAAAAGGGGACTATTGTAGTTGTTGATATGGAAGGACAGACTAGATAGGCCATGTGGTCTTTTTCTGTCATCATATTTCTGTGTTTCTATGTTTCTAATTAGTGTACTCAGTACCGATGGTGCTAGGTCATTTATTACTTTGAATGTGGTTATTAAGATTTTGTAGCTTATTCGGCGGTAGAGTGGTAGACAGTGAAGATTAGCTAATATGGGTGTTATGTGTTCGATTCATGATGGTTCTGTTGGCTACATTTTGTACTAGCTGAAGCCTTTTAAGGTTCTGTTTTGTTATTCCTTGGAGTACTGTATTCGCAAAGTCAAAGTGGGGTGTAATGATTGCTTGTATTATGCTCATGAAGTCATGTAGGTGAACCAGCGGGCGTAGTTGTTAAGTATCTTAAGTTTGTAGTGAAATTTTTTTGTTGTATTTTTGATGTGGGATTCCATACTGAGGTTCTTATCCAGAATCACTCCTAGGTACTTCACCTCATTTTTTGTTTTGATCTCGTGGTTCTGTAGTGTAATAAATGTTGGGGGTATGTAGGATTGTTTTTTTGTCACATATAGGATATCTGTTTTTGAGAAATTGATGTGTAAGTTGTGTTCTTTGAGCCATGTTGTCAGTTCGCTGAAGCACTCTGTTATTAATTGCATTGGCGGGTTAGGGATCCCGAAGGAAGGTATACCATTATATCATCTGCATAGATATGGTAATGGACGCGGAACCGTTTGAAGATGTTGCAGACTGGTTGGAGGTAAATATTAAAAAGGAGTGCCGAAAGGGCGGATCCCTGTGGGAGGCCTTGTTCCTGCTTGAATGTCTTAGATGTTTGGTTATTGATTCTTACTTTTTGGGTTCTGTTGTTTAAGTATGAGGTAACCAAGTTGTGTACTGTTGAGTTTATCCCTATTTGTCTGAGTCTGTTTAGCATTGTTGTGTGGTTTACGCTGTCAAATGTGGCACAGATGTCTAAAAATAGTAGAATGAATGCTTGTTTAGAGTCGTCAATTCCTCTTACAAGTGTGTCTAGTTGTACTGTAAGTAGCATTTCTACTCCGTGGTAAAGGCAGAAGCCATATTGCTGTTCGTCGAGAGGGGCCAAGGTATCAATGTAATTTTGGATTTGGATTACTTTTTCAATTAGTTTGGCCATGAATGGTGTACTTGATATGGGTCTATAAGAGTTGGGTGAAGTTTTGTCGCGGTTGCCATTTTTAAGGATTGGGCGCATTTGTGCATGTTTAAGGGTTGGACGTAAGTACCCTTTTTTTTTGCGAAAGGTTAATCATAGGTAGTATGAATGAGGAGAGAATTGGTAGTGTTGCCTACATCTGGAAAGCAGTGTGCCTGTTAGCTGTGGCTGGGGGTAGGGAGACTCTCAGATCATGTATCTGTTCTTTTTTTTTTAGGCTAGCCCTTTTAAGACTGTGACCTGAAATATTGGCATACGTCTTAGAACCCCATTGCTTTTGGTTGGAAAAAATAATGCTATCTTTGAGCTGGCATTATTTTTCCAAGGATAATGTGGCTTGCAGTGATTACCACAAACTGCATTATTGTGTATGAGATGTTCAGTATGCATCTACATGCTTTTCATTTCATTAATATTATTTAACATGAGTTGTGGTACCAAAATTGTGTATTCCTGGACCATGAGATGATTTTCCAAGGGCTGCAGAGCAGAGATGGCATCCACCTAGCCAAGAAGGGTCAAAGTGGCTAACCTACTAAAGAGGGCTTTAAACTAGATTCGTTGGGGATGGGTGAAGAAAGCCCACAGGTAAATGAAAGCCCTCAGGTCAGTAAAACATTAAATACGTCTGTAGAAATGGGTAAAAGGAGCAACATCTGGAAAGCAGTGTGCATAAATGCCCGTAGTATGGGAAATAAGATCCCAGATCTTGAGGCTATAATGGAAGAAGCTGGCTTGGATTTAGTGGCGTTTATGGAGACATGGCTTACGGACAACCATAAGTGGGATATAATTATATCAAGCTATACTTTATTCAGGAAGGACAGAGGAGGAAGAAGGTGAGGAGGAGTGGCATTATATGTAAAAAATAATATTAAAGCTATACAATTACAGGACTTAAGAGGGAGCAAAGAGGCACTGTGGTTTTTTTTTTTTTTTTGGAAAGAATGAAGTCCATTTGCATTGGTTTGATATACAGAGCTCCTTTACAGGGAGAAGCAATGAACAGAGATTTACTAGAAGACATATACATTATTGCCATGGAAGGAGAAGTGCTACTAATAGGTGATTTGAATATGTCTGATATGGATTGGCACATCCCTGCTGCAGTGTCATCTAGAAATAAGGAGACCTTGGATTCTCTACAGGGAGAACTATTCCGGCAACTGGTAACAAAACCCACACATGAAGGGGCCATACTTGACTTGATACTCACCAATGGTGAAATTGTTTCTGATGTCATAGTGGGAGATCCACTATCACATCCAGTGATCACCAGATGGTGTGATTCAGTATTAGGACTAGGTCTGATAAAATTCACTTAAAAGGCAAAGACTTTAGGAAAACTAACTTTGCCAAGATGGGACAATACCTCAAGGAGTTTTTAGTGGGATGGGAACAGTTGGCGGATGTAGAAAAGCAATGGGCAAAACTGAAAGGGATATTTTAAGGGCAACAAACCTTTTTGTTAGACAAGTAAATAAATGTGAAAGGAAAAGGAGGCCACTATGGTTCTCAAAAGAAGTAGCTGAAAGGGTGAAGAAAAAGAGGGTGACCTTCATAAAATACAGGAGACGTCAGAGCGAGAAAGACAGGCATCAATATTTGAAAAAACTTAGAAAATCTAGGAAAGTAGTCAGGAAAACAAAGATACAAAAAGAAGAAGAAATAACCAATGCAATAAAATGGAGGAACAAGACTTTTTCAGATATGTTAGCGAGAGGAGGGAGTACAAAAATGGTATTGTCAGACTCATGGGGAAGGGGAGGAATATGTAGAAGCTGATGAAGATAAAGCAGAATTGCTTAACAAATATTTTTATTCTGTGTTCACAGATGAAGTGACAGGAGCAGAACCTCAGAAAATGCCCACAAATAGGAAGAGACGTGAAGGGGATCTTGAACAATTTTCAGAAGTGTCACCCCTCTGTGCTGTGTACCTGTTGGTTAGGCAGGGCACTGTGCTGGGGCTTCTGTGTAACTGGCTCAATTAAGTTGTGTAGGCCTTGCTTGGCTTTCTGGGAGTTGTAGTTGTGAGCTGCCAGTTAAAGAATCAGTCGTGGAACGATGGTAAGGTTAAACCAGGGATTTATTGCCCCTTCCAAAAGGAACTTTGTGCCGTGGTATAAACAAAAGGAAAACACAACCCTTCCTGGGCATATAACAAAGGAAAAATGGAGCAAAAACAGCTTCTCTTCAGCTCCTTAATGAGTAAAGCAAATGTACACCAAAACAGTCTTTCATAAGCATACAAAAGCCCTTCTTCCCAATGTTAGGCTTCAACAGCTCTTACTCCCTTTTATCTTAATGAGGAAATGCTGTCTGCTATTGAAATCGTACAATCCATATATTCAGTGTTTGGCTCAACTTCTGAAGGCTCACACTGCATCTCTTCATCACAGTCATTTAATATCTCTTCCCTTGCAGTATTAGGAATCTCTTCAAACAGTCTCTCTCTATTCTGACGTGACTCTCTTTCTCCCTCTGTGAGAGTGTGCTGAATACTATTACCACATTCACTGTAAGGCCTTGAGTGAGAGCCTCTCCCCTGCTGGTGGCTGTTAGGTAAATTGTAACATTCCCTTGCACCTCTATTAGGGTAATTGGGCTTACCTCTCGGCTCTGACTGGCTTAGGTTCTTGTGTATAGCTGTAGCTTGAAACGGCAGTTTGGCAGAGACTCTGCTGCTCAAATCCTCTACAGAGATACTAACTTTTGCAGGTAAAAAGCCTTTAACCTTCTCATGCCTGGTATAAGGGTAAAACTTATCTGTTTCTCTCAAGCTGGCTTCATAAGGCTTTAGCGTTTCTGTGAACTGCTTTCTGTAGCCAAGCCCTGTGCTTGCCCTTTCAGGATGAAAGTAAAACTCTTCAGCTTTTACCTTTCTCCCCACAGCTCCAACCTGGGCTGTTTCCAACACTCTCTGGGCTCCTCTGATATCTGAAGCCTCCTGTCCTGGCTTTGCTACCTCCTCTGTAGCTCTTTCCAAGTTTGCCGTCACTCTCACTTTCACACTCTGCTTCCAGCTGTGTTTGCTTCTCTCCCAAGCACTCGTGATAATCATTCAAACTCTCATTCAGGCTTCCGTAGTGATTATCATACAGGCTATCTCCAGGGCTCTCCCTTCGGTTCCCTCTCTGGTCCTGTCTAACTGCTTGTGAGCTGTGCTTATCTACGTACCTCTGAGCTCCACCTCCCCTCAGCTGACTTGCATCAGGTGATAACCTCCTAGCTTTTCTGCTGGCTGGGTGTGTCTCTCTGGCTTGTGACCACTTTTGTTTCTGTTGCCCATAGCAACTTCCTGACATGTGCTTTCTAAAAACGTCAGTGTCAGCCTGATTTACTATTTCTCCATCTATCTCCATAGGCTCTGTGACAGAAGATTGCGTTTGTGAGGAACTAGCTAAAGTAAAAGTAGACAAAGTGAAGGGGTTGGATGGGATACATCCAAGAATATTGAAGGAACGAGGATGTTCTAGTAGCTCCATTAACTGACCTTTTCAATGCTGCTTTAGATTCGGGAGTGGTCCCAGAGGACTAGTGAAGGCACATGTGGCCCCTTTACACAAAAGTGGAAGTAAGGATGAGGTTGAGAACTACAAGTTGGTTAGTCTGACCTCTGTGGTGAGTAAATTAATAGAAACGCTGCTAAAACAGAGGATAGCATGGTTTCTGGAGTCCAATGTATTGAAGGATCTGAGGCAACATGGGTTTACCAGAGACAGATCTTGTCAGACAAATCTGATTGATTTCTTTGACTGGGTGACTAGAAAGTTGGACCAAAGGAGAGCCCTAGATAATGGTGTACCTAGATTTCAGTAAAGCCTTTGACACTGTTCCACACAGGCATCTTATAAATAAATCGAGCACCCTAGGGATGGACCTTAGAGATGGCACACTTGGGCGGGAAGAGGATCACGCATGTGTGGTAGCAATCCCAAAGGCTTTCTTTAAAAGCTGGGGAATTGCTCCGCGTGGGCTCCATCAGTGCCGACATCACCAATAAGTGAGGACTGATTCCTGCTGTCCCCAGAGAACACTTGTTACAGGTGAGTAACTATGCTCTATGGGTGTGCAGAAAGCTTGGGAAAATTTGCATTTTCTCACCCCACATTCTAAAACAACTTCCTTCACTGGCAATTGTATGAAGGGCTAGGGCTGTTCACTGAAGGTTAGCATGTGTTGCTTGCCATTGCATCCCTTTTATTTATTTATTTAAGTGTTTTTTATATTGCCTAATCTTATAGCCAAGGTGGCTTACATAGAACAAGGTAACGCTTAGTTACATAGAACTTTAAACAGTGAAAATAGGTGAACTTTGACCATGATACAACAAACATAAGAGAACTTTGATCAAGACTGCATATAACAAGATAAGGGTCAGTCATATACAGGTGGCACATCTGATGAGGTGCGTGGCATGATGTGGGTGGATGGAGGTTAAGGAGTGTGGGGGAATAGGGGGAGGAGAAGGGGTAAGTATGTGTGCTAGTCATAGTCACCAAAATGTTCCTTAGTTTTTTTCTAAAGTCCATTAGGCCCGTAGTTTTGCATAGATGATCTGATAGCATAATCCATATAATTGCAGCATAACGGAAAAAGGCCTTGTTGGAGGTAGTTTTATTGATATTTCAGAATGTGTGGGGCACTACTAAGGTGTTCTTTTGAGACATTCTCCTCGCTGTGTTAAGGGTTTTTTGAAGAAGGGATTGAAGTTACGTAGATGAAAGGCCTTGGGATATTTTGAATGTGGTTAATATAACTTTGTATTTTAGTTCTGACTTTCACAGGTAGCCAATGCAGTTTTTTGAGTTAGGGGGTGATGTGGTTGGTTCTGGTGGCATGAGACAACATGTGGGCGGCAGTATTTTGTGTGAGTTGTACATAACATAAGAACATAAGATATGCCATACTGGGTCAGACCGAGGTCCATCAAGCCCAGTATCCTGTTTCCAACAGTGACCAATCTAGGTCATACGTACCTAGCAGTATCCCCAAAAGACACAGGTTCCACAATGCTTGTACTGGGTCAAGCACTGATTATCCTGGGTCCCTTTTTAATAGTGGTTTATGGACCTTTCCTCCAGGAACTTGTCCAAACCTTTTTTAAACCCATCTACACTAACAGCCCTTACCACATCCTCCGGTAACAAATTCCAGAGTTTGATTACACGTTGAGTGAAAAAATATTTTCTTTTATTAGTCTTAAATAGTTTACCCTGTAGCTTCATTGCATGTCCCCTAGTCTTTCTATATTCTGATAAGGTAAACAAGCTATCTACGTTTACCCGTTCCACTCCGTTCATTAATTTACAGACTTCTATCATATCTCCCCTCAGCCGTCTCTTTTCCAGGTTAAAGAGCCCTAACCTTTTTAGCCTTTCTTCATAGGAGTATCCTTCCATCCCCTTTACCATTTTGGTGGCTCTTCTCTGTACCTTTTCTAAAATCGCTATATCCTTTTTAAGATACGGCGACCAGAATTGCACACAATATTCAAGGTGCGGTCTCACCATGGAACGATATAGAGGCATTATAATATCTTTTGTTTTATTTTCCATTCCTTTCCTTATCATACCTAGCATTCTATTTGCTCTCTTGGCCGCCGCTGCACACTGGGCCGAGGGTTTTAACATGGTATCCACAATGACGCCTAAATCTTTTTCCTGGGTGGTGGTTCCTAATGTGGAACCTTGCATCGTGTAACCATAGTTTGGGTTGTTCTTCCCTAGGTGCATAACCTTGCACTTGTCCACATTAAATTTCATCTGCCATTTTGATGCCCAGTCTTCCAATTTATCAAGATCCTCTTGCAATTTTTCACAATCCTCTTGGGTTTTAACAACTTTAAATAGTTTTGTGTCATCTGCAAATTTGATAACCTCACTCGTTATTCCACTTTCCAGGTTATTTATGAATATGTCAAAAAGCAGCGGACCCAGCACAGATCCCTGGGGTACACCACTATTCACCTTTCTCCATTGGGAAAATTGGCCATTTAGCCTTACCCTCTGCTTTCTATCTTTTAACCAGTTCCTGATCCACAATAGTACACTGCCTCCTATCCATTGACTCTTTAGTTTTGCCAAAAGTCTCTGATGAGGGACCTTGTCAAAGGCTTTCTGAAATCCAGATACACAATATCAACCGACTCACCTTTGTCCACCTGTTTATTCACTCCTTCAAAAAAACATAACACATTAATAAGACAAGATCTTCCTTGTCTAAAGCCATGTTGGCTGTCTCCCATTAGGCCATGACTATCTACATGCTGAGTAATTTTATTCTTTATGATGGTTTCTACCATTTTTCCCGGTACTGACGTCAGGCTCACCGGTCTGTAGTTTCCCGGATCACCCCTGGAACCCTTTTTAAAAATTGGTGTTAGATTGGCGATCCTCCAATCTTCAGGTATTAGAGATGATTTTAATGATAGTTCACAGATTACTGATAGCAGGTCTGCAATCTCATATTTCAGTTCTTTCAACACCCTTGGATGTATACCATCCGGCCCAGGTGATTTGCTACTCTTCAGTTTATCTAATAGTTGTAAGACATCTTCCCTATGTATCGATATTTCCTTCAATTCTTCCGCACCTTTAAATACCACTTCAGTCATGGGTAACATCCCTACATCTTCCTCAGTAAAGACCGAAGCAAAGAATTCATTCAGTCTCCCCACTATCGCCTTGTCGCCTCTTAGTGCTCTTTTAACCCCTTTATCATCTAATGGACCAACTGACTCTCTCACAGGTTTTTTGCTACGAATGTACTTGAAAAGGTCTTTATTTCGCGTTTTTGCTTCCGCAGCAAGCTTCTTCTCAAATTCTCTCTTTGCCTGCCTTATCAATGCCTTGCATTTGACTTGCCAGTGCTTGTGCTGTTTCCAGGTTTCGTCATTTGGCTCTTTTTTCCATTTCCTGAAAGATGCTTTTTTGGCAACAGCCTCTCTGACCTCACCTTTAAACCATGCTGGCAGTTTTTTGGACTTCCTTCCACTTTTCTTAAAGCGTGGAATACAGCGGGTCTGGGCTTCCAAGATAGTATTTTTCAACAACACCCAAGCTTGATGTACGTCTTTAACCTTCGCAACTGCTCCTTTTAGTTTTTTCTTAACTGTTTTCCTCATTTTATCATAGTCTCCCTTTCGAAAGTTAAAAGGTAGTACTGTGGATTTCCTTACTATCCCTCCTCCACTAATTAAATCAAAGGTGATCATGCTATGATCACTATTGCCAAGTGGCCCCAACACCCTTATCTCTTGTACTAGATCTGGTGTTCAACTAAGGACTAGGTCTAATATGGCTTCCCCTCTGGTCGGTTCATGAACCAGCTGCTCCAAGAAGCAGTCATTTATTTCATCTAGGAACTTTATTTCCCGAGCATGTCCTGACGTGACGCTGACCAAGTCGATACAGGGTAATTGAAATCACCCATTATTATTACTGCGCTGTAACGTTTGTTAGCTTCCTTGATTTCTTTGAGCATTTCATCATCCATTTGGTCATTCTGGCCAGGTGCTCGATAGTACACCCCCACTGCCATCGCCTTCCCCCTTTTATATGGAATTTCAATCCATATAGATTCTACAGCAGATTTTGTTTCCTGCAAAACTTTAATCCTTTCTGAGTCAATGCCCTCTCTAACATAGAGCGCAACCCCTCCACCAATTTGATCAGCTCTATCATTATGATATAGTTTGTACCCAGGTATCACAGTGTCCCACTGGTTGTCCTCCTTCCACCATGTCTCTGATATTCCAATCATATCTAACCTTTCATTTAGTGCTATATATTCTAACTCTCCCATCTTATTCTTTAGACTTCTAGCATTTGCATACAAGCATTTTAGAGAATGTATTTTATTCATGTTAATTTGGCTATTGTTAGACATGGGTAAATTGGGATCTTTAAGCTCTGTCTGCTCCATACTTGAGGGCATTTGGGCTACTTTACTCTTTTGTGGAACCTCTCTGCTTTTGGTAGTATCCTTCAAGGATACATTCTTCCGAACCATCCACTCTTGGGCGACTGTCGGCTTTGCCCTAATATCTAGTTTAAAAGCTGCTCTATCTCCTTTTTAAAGGTTAATGCCAGCAGCCTGGTTCCATCCCGGTTAAGGTGAAGCCCATCCCTTCGGAAGAGCCCCTCCTTTCCCCAGAATGTTCCCCAGTTCCTAACAAATCCAAAACCCTCATCTCTGCACCGTTGTCTCATCCACGCATTGAGACTCCGGAGCTCTGCATGCCTTTTGGGTCCTGCGCGTGGAACAGAAAGCAATTCGGAGAATGCTACCCTGGAAGTTCTGGATTTCAACTTCCTACCTAAAAGCCTAAATTTTGCCTCCAGAACCTCCCTACCACATTTTCCTATGTCATTGGTACCGACATGTACCAAGACAGCAGACTCCTCCCCAGCACTATCTAAGACCTTATCTAGGTGGCGCGTGAGGTCCGCTACCTTTGCACCAGGCAGGCATGTTACCAGGCGATCCTCACGTCCACCAGCCACCCAGCTATCTACATGCCTAATGATCGAATCACCAACTATAACGGCTGTCCTAACCCTTCCCTCATGGGTACATGGCCCTGGAGAAACTTCCTCGGTGCGAGAGGGTTTTACATCACCTGGAGGACAGGTCCTAGTTACAGGATAACTTCCTGCCACACCAGGGTGATGCTCTCCTGTCACGTGACCTCTCTCCTCCATGGCAACAGGGGTGCTGCCAGACTGGAGGTGGGACTTCAGGACTATATCCCTGTAGGTCTCGTCTATGTACCTCTCTGTCTGTCTTATGTTTTCCAAGTCTGCTACTTTAGCCTCTAGAGAACGGACTTGTTCCCTAAGAGAAAAGAGCTCCTTGCACCTAGTGCACACGTAAGACCTCTCACCAACTGGGAGAAAATCATACATGTGACACTCAATGCAAAAGACTGGAAAGCCCCCATCCCGCTGCTGGACTGCTGTCTGCATCTTAGTTTTAAGTTTGTGTCTAGATCTTTAAGTTCTTACTTACTAGGGGTACCTAATATGTTTAATATACCTTGTTCACCTGAAGCTTAATTAATCTCAGGTCCTTAGTGTATGACTGATTTGGGTAATGAGCTTCACCTGAAAGCACCTCCTGTCTTTTAAGATGTGTAAGTACCTATAAAGCTATGATTATCCCAGGGGAGGGTGGGTGTGGGGAGAGAGGGAGGGAAATAACACTTATTAAAAGAGGGCTGCTACACAGTGCCCTGTCTTGTGCTGCTGAGGTAAGCTAAATTCTGATTTGATTTAAATTATAGCTCTTAGCTGCTGCTAGGCTCTAACTTCTGAAATTTAAACTACAAGCTCTCTGCTGGGTACTAAATTTAACCAGAAAGCTCTCTTCTGTGTGTTAAATTTAAACTAAAAGTACTTTGCTGTTACTTGGCCCTGAGTGACTATTAAATTTAAACTACAAGCTCTATGCTGGGTATGAAATATAACCAGAAAGCTCTCCTCTGTGTTTTAAATTCAAACTTTAATTGCTGCTACTAGGCCCTAACTGATCCAACAAAAAACAGTGGGTTCACAGATTAAGTGGCTTTAATACAAAGAATTCTTTTTAGAAAATTACCAGAAGTATATACTCATAGTTGCAGATTTCTCTCCAGAAGTAACAGTCCCCCTTTCTAGTCCTTCAAGACTAGAGGGTAGAGGATGTGATTCGGTTGTCTTTGGAAGAGGATGTTGCAGTAGTCGATATGGGGTAGGATCAGCACTTGAAATACTGGGCAATAGTCACTGAAGTCCAGTAGAGGAAGTAGGTATTGGATATTTTAGTTTTGTTGTTGTTAAGTGCCGTTGAGTCGGAGTCAACACATGGTGACCCTCTGGATAGCTATCCTAAATTGTGTTTGGTCTTGAGTCAGGCGGCTCATTGTTGACAGACTGGTATCCATAGCTGCTGTTATTGTATCAATCCATCTCATTGCTGGCCTTCCTCTTTTGCGTTGACCTTCTATCTTGCCAAGCATGATGTCTTTCTCTAATGATCTCTCTCTTCGCATGATGTGTCCAAAGTATGAAAGTCGAAGTCTTGTCATCTGAGCTTCTAAAGAAAGCTTAGGTTTGAGTTCCTCTAGCACCGACTGATTTGTTCTTCAGGCAATCCATGGTATACACAGTATTTGCCGCCAGCACCATAATTCAAAGGCATCAATTTTCTTCCTGTCTATCTTTTTCACTGTCCAGCTTTCACATCCATATGATGTTATTGAAAATACCATTGCTTGAACAAGTCAAATCTTTGTATGGAGAGAGACATCTCTGCTCTTGAGAATCTTATCTAGGTCTTTCATAGCCATTCTGCCAAGAGCAATGCGTCGTCTGATTTCTTGACTGCTTGTTGCTTCTTTATCGATAGTTGATCCAAGTAGGTTAAAGTTGTTCACGATTTCAATTTCTTCTCCTTCAACGATGAACCTGTTGATTATGCCAGTTGTCATGATCTTTGTCTTCTTTACATTAAGGTGCAGGCCCATTTTGAGACTATGTTCTTTGATTGTGAGAAGCAAATGTTTCAGATCATCTTCACTTTCAGCCAGTAATGTGGTATCATCAGCATAGCGAAGGTTGTTGATGAGTCTTCCACCAATCTTCACACCTCTGTTGTCTTCATACAATCCTGCTTCTCTGATGAGTTGTTCTGCATATAAATTAAACAGGTAGGGGGAAAGTATGCAGCCTTGTCTTACACCTTTGCTTATTTTAAACCATTCTGTTTCTCCTTGTTCCGTTCGAACTGTTGCTTCTTGATCAATGTACAGATTGTGCAAGAGTACGATCAGGTGTTCTGGTATACCCATGCTTCTTAATGTGACCCAGAGTTTCTCATGGTTTACACAGTCAAAAGCTTTGCTATAGTCAATAAAGCACAAATAGATATCCTTTTGGTGTTCTTTAGTCTTTTCAAGGATCCATCTCACATCCGCAATGATATCTCTCGTTCCTCGCCCTTTCCTGAACCCTGCTTGCACTTCAGGTAGTTCTTGTTCCAGGTATGGTTGTAGTCTCTTTTGAATAATCTTCAGTAGAATCTTGCTGGCATGTGGGATCGGAGCTATTGTGCGATAATTTCCACAGTCAGTTGGATCACCTTTCTTTAGTATTAGTATAAACACAGATCTTTTCCAGTCAGGTTGGCCATGATGATGTCTTCCATATTTCTTGGCAGAGCCTTGTAAGTACGGTAACAGCTGCATCAGGTTGCTGTAATACTTCTATGGGAATGCTATCAATGCCTAGTGCTTTGTTCTTTGATAAGGCTTTCAATGCTGCTTCAACTTCTTCTTTCATCACCAATGGTTCCCGATCATAAGGTACAGGTTGAAACAGCTGTTGGTCCACTTGATCTTTATCGTATAAAAACTCTGTATATTCCTTCCACCTTTACTTGATCTTCTCAGCATCATTCAACATAGAACCTTGAGCATCTTGTAACATTCCAATTCGAAGTTGGAACTTTTTCTTTAACTCTCATAGCTTTAGGAAAGCCGATCTTGTTCTTCTTCTAATAGTTTCTGCTTCTATTTCCTTGTATGCGTCATTGTAGTACTTTTCCTTGTCCTGTCTTGCTGCACGTTCGAAATCTCTGAGTTCTGTTATTGTCTTTCTTTCTCCTCTGGCTTTAGCTTCTCTGCGTTTCTGGGCAATTTTCAGAGTTTCTTCCGTCATCCATTTTGGCCGCTTTTGCTTTTTCACCTTTTGTAGAGACTTCTCGCTTTCTTCCAACACAACTTTCTTGATGTCATTCCATAACTCTTCCGGAGCTCTGTCATTTGTATCTAAAGCAGCAAATCGATTTTGCAGGCAGTCTTTAAATTCCAGTGGTATATTCTCAAGGTCATATTTCGCTGCGTTCATGAGTGGTTTGCTCTTTTTCAACTTTAGCTTGAGTTTGCATACTAGTAGTTGATGATCTGTACCACAGTCAGCTCCAGGTTTTGTCTTTGTTGATGTTATAGAGCTTTTCCATCATTGACTTCCACAGATGTAGTCAGTTTGATTTTTATACAATCCATTGGGTGAAGTCCATGTGTACAGTCGCCGCTTGTGTTGCTGGAAGAAGATGTTTGAGATGAATAGATCATTGGTCTTGCAGAATTCTATCAGTCTTTCTCCAGCTTCATTTCTTTTGCCAAGTCCATATTTTCCAACTACTTTGCCTTCTTCTTTGTTGCCAACGTTTGCGTTCCAGTCACCCATGACTATCAGGATATCCTGTTTGCATGTTCTGTCAATTTCAGCTTGTACTTGTTCATAGAACTCTTCAATTTCATTCTCTTCTGCAGCTGTTGTTGGGGCATATACTTGAATTATAGTTGTGTTTGATAGGCAATCCTCGTAGACGAATAGAGATTAAGCGTTCGCTGACTGCATTGTATTCTATTACAGTTCTTGCAAGTTTCTTCTTTATTATAAATGCAACACCATGTCTTCTTTGTCTTTCATTTCCAGCATTTCCATGTGATCATCTGATGCAAAGTGCCCGATGCCAGTCCATTTCAGTTCGCTGACACCCAACAGATCAAGTTGTACACGTTCCATTTCATTCTTGACCACCTCCAACTTCCCTTGGTTCATGCTTCGTACGTTCCATGTTCCAATGTGTAAGACACCTTTACAGCTTCTGACTCTCATTTCATGCGCAGCTACATCAGCAGTCAGACTTCCCGAGGGCTTTGATCCAACCACATCATAAATGCTGGCTTTACTCTGAAAAGTCTTCAGCTCTTCCCCAGTAGCTAGTTGAGTGCCTTCTGACCTGTGAGTCTCATCTTCCAGCACCATAGCACAATTTGTTTTGTTGTAACTATCCATTGGGTTTTCATGGCAAGATAAAGAAGTAGATTGCCAGGCCTTTCTTCCACGCAGTTTAAGTTTGGTAGTGTTGCCGTTGTCACAAAAATGTGATCCTCTGCCATCAACACTATCCCATTCTGCTGCTGCCCAGATGGGTGGTTTGTCTTGGTCTGGCACCTCAGCTGAGACCTGTCCATCTTGGGAGACCCTGCCAGTAGTTAAACTACCGATAGTTTAGCTCTCAGCATCACTGATGCACTCAAGCCCTCACAGCACGACAAGCTGCAAACCAAGTTAGAGAGCTTTTACGATATCCTCCAGTAATGAATTCCAGAATTTGATTATGTGTTAAGTGAAAAAATATTTTCTCTTCTCAGTCTTAAATGAGTTACACTGTAGCTTCATTGCATGTTCCCTAGTCTTTCTACTTTTTGATGGCATAAACAATCGATCTATATTTACCCATTCCACTCTATTTATTAATGTATAGATCTCTATCATATCTCCCCTCAGCCATCTCTTTTCCAGGTTGAAAAGCCTTAACCTTTTTAGCATCTTTTCATAGGGGTATCCTTCCATCCCCTTTACCATTTTGGTGGCTTTTCTCTGTACCTTTTCTAATTCCACTATATCCGTTTTAAGATACGGCGACCAGAATTCTACACAATATTCAAGGTGTGGTCACACCATGGAATGATACAGAGGCGTTATAATATCCTTTGTTTTATTCTCCATTCCTTTCCTTATGATTCCTAGCATTCTATTTGCCTTCTTTGCTGCTGCTGCACACTGGGCGGAGGGTTTCAATGTTTTATCCATGATGACGCCTTTAAAACGTTATGGCCCTGATTCTATAAGGCAGAAAGCGGGGCTGCACGTCCCGCCAAGACATGCAGTCCCACTATCTGCCTTCACCGTATTCCATCTCCTGTCCCCTCTGCACACAGAGCCACTGTATTTGCTGCATGGGATGGGACAGCACAGGGGTGGAGAGTGGGGGGTTGTGGGCGGGATCGGCACCCGGACATATAGGGCCAATTCTGCTCACAGCCTTGTACGTCCTAGGAACACTGGAGGGACGACTAGAGTATTCCATCTTGGAGTGGAATAAACGCTGGCTGCCCCCCTGGATTAGCTGGTCAGGCCCCCTGAGGTAATGGAGGCATGAAAAGTGGGTCCTCGCCGCCCACTCAGGGCCCTGGCTGCACCTGTCTGGGTGTGGGTTATGGTGTCCCAAAGGTATGTCGGTGTTTCTGTTGTTGCAGGACTGTTACCTGGTCTGATGAGCTGTATTGGGTAGATGTGTTTGTCTTAGGGTGTCCAGTGTGTTTCTATAGGGGTCCAGTCAAAGGGCAATGTTTAAGGTGTGGGCGCACCCGCAGCAGTTATATTTATATCAGCCAGAGAGAGCCAGGTTAGTGACATTGGCACTGGGCGGAGCTTACTGCATGTGCAGAATGGTTCCCAGAGTGAAGATCGCTGCGTCTGGGATTTCTGGAGTCCCATTGCTGGTGGTTGGTGCAAGATGAGGGGCTGAGTGTTACCCGGAGCATCCCTGATGCAGCCAAAGGAGCGGGATAAGAGGGGGCTTCCCTTAAAGCACACTTATATTTATATCAGATGGAGAGAGCCGGGTTAGCTGATGTCAGCACTGGGTGGAGCTTTATATCTCCAGGAACAAGCAGGAATGTAGTCTTCACATATGGGTATCGTCGGTACCGATGGAGCCTGCGTGGGAACGCTCCCCAGCATCCAATAGGAAAGCTTTTGGGAGCATCAAACAGCGCCTGCGTGCTGCCTTCCCGCTTTTCCCAACTGTCCCTCTCCAGTTCTTTGTTTTCCACGGAGCCGACAGGTCGCACATCCTGTCACTGCAGAAAATTCCCTTCTTATACTTCTTTTTTGTGGTCGCATCTGCCTTCACTCGATGCTATACCGGTACCGCCGGTTCTTCTTTTCTTTTTTCTACCTGACAGAGGTACCTCATCTATACCAACTCAAGGACACAACACAGCCGTCAGATCCTAAGAGGTATGCTTATTAATTTTACGCCTTTGGCTGACTACAAACGATAGAATCTTATATTTATTTTAACACGTAGAACAAATAATCTAGCCCTCTGCAGATTGCAGCCATACATGACTAGCACTACTAACTTGCGAGCAGTTAACTAGAGTATTACACAACTATATATCTTCTCTTAAAAAAGCCTCTTACAAGTACTAAGAAAAATAGTAGAAAATTATATTAACTACGGAAAGAGCCCAATCGTTAACGAAAATACTTGCATTCATAAACGTTTGCAATAAATAAATAAGGAAAAGAAAAAGAAAAATGCAATCACTATATCCACTAATGTCACTTGCTCTCTTAATATTACTATAATCCAAAAAGGTCAAATCTCGAGCGGAAAATTACTGTAGATACCAAACAAATAAACCACGCTCACCACTAACCAAATGGGGTCTGTGATTCTTAACGTATCACTTCCCTTGTAAACAGAAGCCTCAGTCAAAAATTAGCACTTGATCCCGGGCATTGAACTGCTCCCCTGGGTGCTATTTTTATATCAATGGCCTCATATTTTATATATCAGTCTTTCATAAAAAGGAATTTATCTTCTTGTAACAATTTATAGCCTTAATGCCGGAACTGTAATTGTTTCTTAAGAAAGACACTTATCTGTAAACAGTTCCCGCCGCCGAAGTGTTCTTCTATATCTTCCTGCTTCACCATTCAGTTCTCTGCTTCACCATTCAGTTCTCAATAGACCAAAATCCCGACGCCCCTCAGCAGGCGCCCATAGCGTTTCACCGCCAGACGTTTCATCAGGGGATTGGCTTCTTCTTTCACTCTATAGCGAACACAACAGAAAAAATCATGCTTGTCACTAACCCCCACTATTGTGACTATTCATCCCACCGTTGAATTGATAAAATGACACCGTTGATTTTAAAAATTTTTGCTTAACATTATCAAAAACTTTACCTTAAATTAATTAATAAATTAATTACTTAATTAAAATTCCACAGAATAGTCATTTCTTATAACTTACTCAACCAAATATTATTCATACCCCCACATTATGACAATTATTATGAACAATTTCTCTCCGATGAGCTTGCCACTCTTATAAATAATTCCAAATGTAAATCAACAGTACTCCTAAGTTGTTTTTCCTCACCCTCTCTCACTCCATGTTAACTATAACTCACGTTAAGTTGTTTTATGTATTAGCCTGTTTATCCTGTTAATTATGTCAACACTGTTAAATGTTACTGTTACCTGTTTGAGTTCTTTGTAAAGCGCTTTGATTCACGAAAGGCGGTAAATAAGCACTAGTAAATAAATAAATAAAAGGACTGGGTATATAGAGAGAAAAAGGATGGGTCTAAGACAGACCCTTGGGGTACACCAAATGAGTGGGATAGCATTAAAGGAAGATCCACCAGAAGAAACACTGAAAGTGTGACTGGGAGAGATAAGAGAACCAGAATAGCACAGAGCCCTTAAAACCAAGCGAGGACAAGGTGTTGAGGAGAAGGTGGTGGTCAACAGTGTCAAAAGCAGTAGAGAGGTCAAGAAGGATGAGGATTGAGTAAAGGCCCTTGGATTTTGCCAGGACTCCTTCGGAAGTAGGTGCTTCTAAAGATCCATGCTCAGGCTCGAGTACATGCTTACCAGTTCAACACGAGCATGTTCTTTAAGTACATCATGTGTGATCTCGCCGACATGTGCCCAGTTCCTTCCTCCAGAGAAATATGAGCACTATTGTGTATGCTCAAAGTTCCTGGTCTGGGCGACCTGTGATGCCTTTGAAACGGTGTCCGGAATGGCAGCAATGAGCTTTGGAACCCACAGGCTCACCTGGCTTCAGTCTTCAGACCTGGAACAGTTTGTGCAAAATAAACGTGCCAGGGAGAGAACCTCTTCAGAGAGCAGGTGGAGGAGAAGGCGGGCATTATAGAGAAGCAGCACGGAGCCTTTGCCAGGCTTTCAAGATGCACGTCCAAACCAGCTGCCTATCGCAGGAGGTATCAAAGTGGAGGTCAGAAGAAGAATTACTGCCTGCACAGGCACAGATACTTCCCTGGTCCTCAAACTTCCCAACAAAAAACACCGGCTCCTCGCCCACAGCGCCTGGAAAAGCCTCAAATCGCCCAGCCTGCCCCGCTTTCAAAGCCAGGAGAATGCTTTTGACTGTTTCCTCTGGAGCATAG
The DNA here is from genome assembly GCA_033557465.1 of Ichthyophis bannanicus. NCBI lineage: Eukaryota > Metazoa > Chordata > Amphibia > Gymnophiona > Ichthyophiidae > Ichthyophis > Ichthyophis bannanicus. Next base: position 256,197,181 of record CM066044.1, read on the forward strand.
CTAATCTGCCAGTATACACAGAGAGGAGCCCTCTGGAGGGGGGTGAAGGCTCTCTGTTTGCCTACAGGTGGTCACTTATAACTTTGGACTCATTGGTGCTACAAATAGTCCAAAGTGGCTACATGTTGCACTTTGCAGAGCTGCTGCCACATTGCCGCCCCCCCCCCCCCCCAAGGAGGAACCTCTGCAGCTGGGTTGTATCCCAGATCTTATATCTCAGAAGACAGGAGGATGCTGCATCCCAGTGTCTGGTTCTTGACCCTAACTGCTTGAATGTTGAGAGGCTAGTCCTGTCAGAGCTTAACCTGCCCAACAGAGTAACAGATGTTCTGTTGGCCTTTAGGAGGGCCTCGAAAAGAAGGTCTTATGCATTCAAATGGAAAAGATTTGCTTTCTGTTTTGCGGAACAGGTGCTAGACACTTTTAATTGCCCCACTGACAGACTATAGTTATTTGAATAGCTATTTGAATACTTCCTATATCTCTTGGAATCTGGTCTCAAGTCCAACTTTGTCAGGTCACCTCAGCGTGATTGGGGCATACCATCATGGAATAGAAGGAAGGCCCATCTCAGCTCAGCCTTTAGTGGTTCACTTCATACAGTGTTTGCTTCTCTTGAAGCCTCCCTTCAAGTCCCTGCAGTGGCTTGTGACCTCAGTATGGTTCTGGCGCAGCTTATTTTAACTTCCTTTGAGCTGCTGAATTCCTACGCTATGAAACATTTCACCTGGAAAGTCTGGTTTCTAGTGGCAGTTACGTCAGCACGCTGGGTGAGTTCCAGGTCTAGTGGCTCATCCGCCATACACCGGGTTCCATCATAATAGAGTGATTCTGTGCACTCACCTCCCGATTCTTTCCAAAGGTGGTATTTGCCTTCCATCTTAATCAGTCAGTCGTTCTGTCAGCTTTCTTCCCAAGACTTATGTCCACAGAGAGGAAGCGGTGCTGCACATGTTGGACTGCAAACAAGCCTTAGCCTTCTACTTAGAGTGGACAAAGGCCAGCTGGTTGTTTCTTTTGACTCCAGCAAGTTGGGGGCTGCCTTTTCCAAACGCACTCTTTCAGTATGGCTGGCAGACTGCATCTCTTTCACCTATGCCCAGGCTGGCCTTGAGCCTTGATGGTCATGTCACAGCTCACGTCAGAGGGTCCAACAAAGGGCAAAACACCATGGCTGTGTTGGTGGCCAACTTGTGCTCACTCTCCATGGAAGAGATCTGCAGGGCTGCAACGTGATCTTCTGTCCACACATTCACATCTCACTACTGTCTGGATGGGGATTCCCGACATGACAGCAACTTCAGCCAATCAGTACTCCTGCATCTGTTTGGGGATTAGAATCCAACTTCATCCCCCCAAGGCCCTATTATCCATCCAGGCTATCAAAAAAAATAAAACAACCCACAAATGGTAAAGAAGCTGAATCAGATGAGTTCCCTTTAGTGAACTATCACTTCTGTACATACTTGATTCTCCAGTTCTTAGTTCAATTTTGCCCCTGTTGAGCTTCTCGGCGGCCTCCTTGGTTTTCGGTAGTCTGTAGCTCGGGAGTCCCATATGTGAGGACTTCCTTTCTGCTTATCCACAGAGAAAAGGTAGTTACTCACCTATAGAAGGTTTTCGCCTTGGATAGCAGGAATAAGTCCTCATAACCCTCCCATCTCCCCAAGGAGTTGTATTCTGCTACAGCTTTGTTATCAGACTGGAGAGGATGGTGCCATGGCGGCAGGTGGGAAGGCAGGTAGGCAGGGGCACAAACACAGTGGAGCTCTCAAAAGGTTTTGTGTATCTTGAAAGGTTCATGGGACTCATAGGGTGAATCCTAACTAACATCTTGTGAAGTCCAGACTGTAGTGTGAGGGAGTGAACCCCAGTGCATCCCTAGCATCTAAGAAGGAAAGTCTTTGCAGTATTAGTTTTATTTATTTACATTCTTTTTATATACTGCGCTATTCTGCATCAGTGTGGTTTACATTGAACAAACTGAAATTACATTGAACAGGGCATTATAACTTGGAGATGACTATTTTACAGGGCACATGGGCTATGGAGGGTTAAGTGGCTTGCCCAAGACCACAAGGAGCACCTGTGGGACTAGAAACCCCAGTCCTTCCGGCCCAAGTTTGCTGTCCTCTAATGGGATTTGAACTCCCAACCTTCTGGCCTGAAGTACCTTGCCCCAACCACTAGGCCACTCCTCCACTCCAAGTGTTAGTGTCCTTTGAGAAGACAGAAAGTTTTCCCTTGATGCTTTCCTCAATGCCTACTTTTTGAATGTGATTTTGGGGTATTTTTAATACAAGAGGTCTAGAGCACAGGAACACTGTACCGGAGACTCTCTGTGATGTGTAGTGTAGTTCAGAGAGCAAGAGAGATTGAGGAGTCTAGAGGGACCCAGTCTGGGACCTAGATAAGAGGAGGGACATCAGTGAGTGAGGCGATGGCATACTGAGGATGCGGGAGATGGTCTGCCCATCTTTCTGAAGATTGAGAAGAAATATCACAAAGTGGAGGAGTAGCCTAATGGTTAGAGCACTGACTTGGGAACCCAGCAACCACGGTTCAGTTCCCAGCAGCACTCCTTGCAGCCTTGGCCAAGCCACTTAGCCCTCCATTGCCTCAGAAAAATCCAAGTTATCAATGTCCCTGTTTAATGTACATTACCAAGTTTAAATTATAATAAACAGCTTTGACTGAAATAATAAAGCAGTATAAAAAACTGTCAAATAAATAAATTCCTTTTGCTATCCAGCAGAATCCTCTTTAATTAAAAGTAACGGCCATGAAATGGAAAACACATACCCATCCGTGTCATAATTGAGCCAGTTTCCATGTTTCATAGTGAGGTAACCATCATAGCTGTCCACGTTTAGGTAAAACTGTGGCTGCGTTTGCTGAATTGTGTGTATTTGTTGTCCATGCCTAGAATTCACTGATTGTGGTATGAAAATATTACAGCTGTGGTGACTTTCATGAGTGAGAAGGACTGTGGTTGTGGCTAATCATGGCTGGGACTAAGCGGACCACTGTGTAACAGTGCTATGACTGTGGTTACAGACTTTGCTTGAGAACAACAGGCTGTTCTATGCTTTGAATAATTCATGGCTCATATTGACTAAAAAATGAAGGAAACCTGTTATTATTCTCACAGTGGCAGGAAAAGGTGATAGAGGAGAAAAATCAATCCCAGTTGACACTGAAACCACAATCCAGAGGTACCAGGCTGCCCGTATAATCTGTAAGGCTTTCATAGCATGAGGTAATATTAGTTCCTGAGGTAATGGTACAATTTCTGCTAGATCCAAAGCCAGTTCAAGAAGGCAATAAAACCTTTTCACTATAGGGGAGATAGCTCAAGGGTGTGGTAGTTTAATCATGCAAAAAAACTCCTCACAAATTCAGGAAGCACTCTTAAATGTGAAGGTGTAAATTTTGAGGACTCTGGGCCCTGCCAGGGAATTTTGAACATCTGCGAGTATGAGAAAGGAATTCCTCTCTACCCAGCTCCTTCACGGCTTCTCCTTTAATTTTATATATTTATTTTCTGGGTGGAGGTGTGTTGAATATAGCATCACAGGGAAACAGTCACAGACTCCTCACAGCAATGGAAGAACAGGTACAGATTTTACGCATCATCATGGTAAAGAAAAGCACTGAGCTTTGAGTGGGTGTTTGCCTAGATTTGTGTATGACGGTAAAAGAAATGGTGATGGGAAGTAATTTGTAATCTACTTGCTATTATAACTACTCCCAGACATAGGGAGCAATTCTGCAGGAGCTGCTTAAGGATTGTTAGCAAATAAATTATGTGTAGAATCTATAGATTGTATTAATAGGAGATGTACGTTGCTAGTTCTAGTACATGCTTTTGATATAATATACGGGGGGGGGGAGATTTATCGCTTTCTTGCATCTGGCAGTGTTCTTACTGTAGGTGATTAGCAACCAACTTGAGCTGGCAAGTGGAGGGAGTCCTGCTTTATGGTTATGGTTTAATTATTTGATAGACTGGCCTTCAAGGGGTCTCAGCAGAGCGGTGTACAACAATGTCTAAAATAAACATAACAAAAGAACTTCAATAAAAACAGGAAAGTGGAGAGCCATTCAAACCACACGAAAGATAAGAACAAAAAAGGGACAACCAAATTAAGTAGGTAAGAAATAAATAGTATTAAACAAATGTGTTTTCAGAAGGGACTTGAAGGAGGGATATGAAGATGCCAACCGAATTTCAGGGGGGGGGGAGTGAATTCCATAATGCAGGTGCCAGAAAATAAAATGCACATGAACGAATTGAGGTTAATTTGGCCCGAGTAGGTGATGGTAGGTGTAATTGGTAAGTATGAGTATCCCGGAGAAGATAATAGCGGAATATAGAATTAATGAATCAGCAAGATACAGAGGAATCCCAGAATGAAGTGTACACAATTAAAAGAAGTTTAAACTGTGCATGGAATCTGACCGGGAGCCAGTGATTTTGCAGCAGGAGAGGCGTGACATGCTCATACCTAGACACATGAGAGAATGCGTACTACTGTATTTTGTATAAGTTGTAATCTACGTACCTGAGACTGAGGGAGACCAAGTTAAATAACATTACAATAATCTAACCTAGCAATCACCAAAGAGAGTTACAAAGTGGTTAACCAAGAGAGAGAAAGAAAAGGACAAACAGCATGTATAGTAACATAGTAAATGACGGCAGATAAAGACCAGCATGGTCCATCTAGTCTGCCCAGCACGATGGCAAGAGTAGGTGCACCTGCCGCTCCGTGTAGGCCACCCCTCCCCACGTCCCTGTTTAGGGGTGAACCCACCACTCCATGCAGGACAACCCTATTTGTTGAGAAATTAGATGGTTCAGTTTATTTTGATTTTATCCTGTTGCTGTAAAGGGATCCACTGTGTCTGTCCCATGCAATTTTGAATTCCGTCACCGTGTTTGGCCCCACCACTTCCATCGGGAGGGCATTCCAAGCATCCACCACCCTTTCCGTGAAAAAGTATTTCCTGACATTGCCTTTCAATTTACCACCTTGCAGCTTCCTGTTGTGCCCTCTAGTTTTACAGCTTCCCCGTCTTTGGAAGAGGTTTGTTTGTTCATTATATCCCTTTAAGTATTTAAAGGTGTGAATCATATCTCCCCTGTCCCTTCTGTCCTCCAAAGTGTACATGTTTAGGTCTTCAAGTCTCTTCTCATAAGGCTTCTGATGCAGGCTCCAAATCATTTTGGTCGCCTTCTTCTGAACAGCTTCCAGTCTTTTTACATCCTTTGCAAGATATGGTCTCCAAAACTGAACACAGTATTCCAAGTGAGGCCTCACCAATGACTTGTACAGTGGCATAAGTACCTCTTCCTTTCTTCTGGTGATTCCTCTTTGTATGCAGCCCAACATCCTCCTGGCTTTTGCCACCGCCTTGTCGCACTGTTTTGCTACCTTCAGATCTTCAGAAATAATCACACCAAGGTCTTTCTCCTGATCCGTGCACACCAACCTCTTGCCTCCTATCACATACATTTCCCTTGGATTTCTGCTACCCAAGTGCATGACTCTGTACTTCTTCGCATTAAATCTTAATTGCCAAGCATTTGACCATTCTTCCAGCTTTTGTAGATCTTTCCTCATGTTAATCACTCTCGCAGGGGAGTCTACTCTGTTGCAAATTTTCGTGTCATCTGCAAAAAGACAGACTTTTCCATTCAGTCCTTCAGCAATATCACTCACAAATACATTGAACAGTGTCAGGCCCAGGACCGACCCCTGGGGCACTCCGCTAATCACCTTCCCTTCATCCGAGTGAGCTCCATTTACCATCACCCTCTGTCGTCTGTCAGTCAACCAATTTCTGATCCAATTTACCATCTTAAGATCCATCCCCAAGCTACTGAGTTTATTGATAAGCCTCCTATGAGGAACAGTATCCAAGGCTTTGCTGAAATCCAGGTAGATGACATCCATTGCATGGCCCTGATCTAGCTCTCTGGTCACCCAGTCAAAGAACTCAATCAGATTTGTTTGGCAAGATCGTCCTTCGGTAAAACCATGTTGCCTTGGGTATTGCAACCTTTTGGTTTTGAGAAAGTTCACTATTTGCTCCTTCAGGAGCACCTCCATGACTTTTCCCGCCACTACGAAGAAAAATGAGCGGCAGACTACTGCAGTAATGTGAAGGTAAAAAAGACAGAGACTAATCAAGAATAACCCCTAAGTAATGCATTGATGAAAGTAAAGGAATTGGACCACTAGAAAGAGATGGAGCTAAAGAAGGTGCTGGATGACTTAAAGACACCCAGAAAGCAGAAGATTTAGTAGGGTTAAGACAGAGAAAATGGTCAGAAAGCCATTGTGAAATACTTGCTAAACAGTCATTGAGGGGAGTAAGATCCGGAGAGTAAGGATTGGAATGGTGAACCAGAAGAATATCATCTGCATAGGAATGAAAAGAAATACCATGTTGAATAATATGCAATAAGGGAGTCAAGAAAATATTAAACAGCAGGAGAGCCAAAATAGAACCCTGAGAAACCCCACATGGGAAAGAAAGAACAAGAGAAACTGCAGACACAGTAGATGAAGTCCTAGTGATTACTGAGAATGATCGGTAAGAGAGATAAGAATGAAACCATCGAAGCACAACCCCACCAAGACCCAAATCACAGAGACGAAAAATGAGAGGAGGGTGATCCACAAGATCAAAAACGTGGATAAAGAGAAGCCAACACCGAGACATTACTACAATTGTGAGAATGATGAAGCTCACTAGTGAGTGAAAGAAGGATAGTTTCAGTGCTGTGATCTGGGCAGAATCCTGACTGCCTAGGATGAAAAGCATGAATAGATATTAAATGTGTTGAAAGTTGAGAAAAGACAAATCTTTCCAAGAGTTTAGAAACAAAAGACAGAATGGAGACCGGATGGTATTGTGAGGGGTCAGAGGGATCAGCAGAAAGATTCTTCAAGATTAGACCTAACCGTAGCATGTTTCCAGGAGTGAGGAAAACCCCCACTAGACAGACTGTTGTTTATCATCAATAATATGAGTGAAGAGTCAAGGATGGGGCAGAGTTAAGGATGGGGCAGAGAGCCATGTAGAAGGCATAGGATCTTTAGATGAAGCAGTCTTATGAGATGAGTTAAGATATTAAAAAGATTTGCAGTGGAGACTGAAGAAAAAGGATGACCAGGAATGAGACAAAAATAGAGGAGAGTCTGGAGAGGAAACTATAGAAGCAGAAGGAGGTGAACTAGGCAGAGAAAGGGCTAATGGACAGTTGGGAAAACGAACCCAAAGAGTTTGCACTTTATGAACAAAGAAAGTAGCCAAAATCGAAGGAGATGGTAAGGAAGCCTGACATAAATCCTGAAATGTTGTAGAAGGTCTGGTTAAGAAATCCAAAATAGTATACAGTTTACAAGTGGAATTAACAGCAATTGCTATTTGCTGGGATTAATCCTTCTTGGGCAGATGCACTTGAGAATGATAAAGTTTGTGCAGGTGGAAGACACTGGTGCAGGAGTGGATCCTCCCCCTCCTTCAACTAGGTCTCAGTTAAGAAAAGAGCATCTAAGGAGTGGTCTTCAGCAAGTTCCTGGATAAGAAGCGTTTTAGCTCGCAAAACGACAATTTAATAATACAGCTTGAAGTAGCCACATAGTGGAGAGAGACACCATACTATGGCCTGAGGGAATTGCAAGACAGCATATAAGATTTGAGTAAGAGCGAGCATCACAAGAATGCATAAATAGACCAGGTCACAAGGGACAATGCCCATATATTGAAGGAATGGTCGACATAAGAGCTATTAAACAGAAAACTGAAAAAGCTGTAAATTTAGAACTCTTATCAGATACCATGAATTAGAGTATGACATAAATGGGTCAGAACAAAAGACAGGGATACCCGAGTGCCCCCGGAGTTGCACCAAAGAGCTCACATAAGAAACAGTAACCGGGTAAGGTGGACGCGGAGCTCCAGCCCCTACCCTGCCCCCTTTCACCCCCCCCCCGCCCCCGAAATAATCACACACTACAAGTTATTGGCATTCTAACTGGTCGCAGCTTTTATTAACATAACATTATCCAAACCGTTTAACAACAACTATCTTTCACCATACCGGTTCCGGCAGCGGGACGACCCCTCACCAGCCATGTGAGTAGCAAAGTGAGTTCCATCCCACTTCCGCCGGGAACCGTCCCCCCGGCAACTCCATCACCCCCCTCCTCCGGCTTCGCCATATTACTAGCAAAAGCCCCGAGGGGTTCTCCGGGTCAGGGGTACCCCACCCCCGCCCTGTGGAGTGCCAATACTCCGGACCCCGGACACCTCCGGGATCCCGCCCTCTCCCCCCACCCAACCAGCTGCAACCCCCCTCCCCGAATTCACCCAACATAAGGGTGGGAGGGTGGGAACGCCCATCCTCGTCCTCCGCCTCGCCGGACTGTCAGCTCCCCCGGCACGCTTCCACTCCCACAAGGTGCCCCCACCATCCCGCTCCGCAGCCATTGGCTCCCGCTCCACTCACTCACCCGCGGGAGCCAATGACTTTGAAAAATGCACTTGCCGCCGCTTTTTGCCCCTCCTCCTCGATTGCCAAGGCTGGGGCCATGCACTGCGCTGCCCCCCCCCCTGGTTATCTGCGGCTGGCTGGCACGTGGCCCCGCGGCCTTCTTGTAACCGGGTAAGGCGGACGCGGAGCTCCAGCCCCTACCCTGCCCCCTTTCAACACCATACCCCCTGCCCCCGAAATAATCACACACTACAAGTTATTGGCATTCTAACTGGTCACAGCTTTTATTAACATAACATTATCCAAACCGTTTAACAACAACCATCTTTCACCATACCGGTTCCGGCAGCGGGACGACCCCTCACCAGCCATGTGAGTAGCAAAGTGAGTTCCATCCCGCTTCTGCCAGGAACCATCCCCCAAACATATACACCCCCAGGAATCAACACTTCAAAACCCAAATATAAATCTTGATTCCATTCATAGCACCATATGGAACTACTACTCCATTGCTGGATACACTCACGTGCTCCCAAAGTTCCGAAGACTAGTATATGTGCCACCAATAAATTTTTTGTCGGATCGCTCACCTTGAAAGGGAAGTATCCCATTCTCGGAGTGAGCCCTCCATTTTAATCAATTTTAAAGCATGCCACCCATGGGCTATTTAAAAACCCGACTCCACGACACAAGTCGCCGTCAGAATCCACATATCAAGTCGATAAAAGTTTAGGAAGCTCATTCATGCTGATAAACTACTCTCCAAATCAGTCCATCTTTCATATTGTGACTGACATAAGGTAGAAAAAAAGTACTTAGCTTCCTCAACAGGATAGAAGGAAAAGATAAGTCGGCTGGAGCACAAACGCTTTCTCCGTAGCTCATCCAATCAAATGGGTACAGCTCCAACGCCGATAAGGCACTCCTTCCCAATGCCGAACATCAGGGGTCCTTGCGACACTAATAGTGTTTCAAGCCGCGTCTTCATTCAGCTCTTCATCAGGCTTATGAACCCCTCCCCACAAAGTTCCATTTAAATGCCATAATAATGTGACGTCAGAGGAATCCCAACGTGCAAATCCTTCACCAAACTTTATTGCACCGACAAACCCCACCAGTCAATCTCCACATTCATACCCCGTGGTGACATAGAGGCCAACCGATAGATCCAGTACTGCTCCCGTAGAAGAAGGCGGGCTCTTCGATCCCCACCACGACTGGGGACTGGGATCACCTCCAATATGCGCCATCGCAAATCTGTAAAGTAATGCCCGAACTGTTGACAATGTTGTACCCCAGGGGCCCCCTCTTGCCGCCGATTAATTCGCGAGCGATGTTCTTGCAATCGCTTCCTCACTGACCGAACTGTGCTACCCACATACAAAAGTGGGCAAGGACAGACCAGGACATAAATTACAAACTCCGTGTAGCAATCAGAAACTTGCAAAGAACGATATTGTACACCTGTATGGGGATCCTCCCAACTCTGTCCCTGCACGGTGGTGTCACAAAAGTCACACTGGCCACAAGCATAATGGCCCCGAGTGCTATCACGGTAGTCGGACCCTAGCCCACTTTGGGCAGCCGTCTGCACAAGCCAATTACCCACAGTGCGGGAGCGACGATAGGCTATCATTAGGGGCTTCCGAAAACACGGATGCAAAGAGAGTATTTCCCAATGCTTCTTCAAGATGTGGAGTATCCCTGGAGCCTTTGGCACAAAAGGGAGTACCCCAATTATTACATCCTTCCGTACACCCCTCCCCGATGTACTATCAGAGCCCTCCCACCACACCGGGTGGTTGTAAAGAGCCCGTTTAAAAGCCATCCTCACCAGGGTCTCAGGATAACCCTTTTCCAACAACCGTTGACTCAAAGTTTGTGCATGCTGACGATACTGATCCATTGAGGTACACAGGCGTCGAATACGCAGGAATTGCCCAAAGGGTAAATTCCGCTTGAGAGAAGGGGGGTGAAAACTCGAGTAATGTAATAATACATTCTTCTGTATGGGCTTCCGGTACAACGTACTCATCAAAGAGGTGCCCTGTATGTATAACTGCAAATCCAAAAATTCAATCGTTTGACTATGATATTTAGGAGTAAATTGTAAGTTAACATCAAACGTGTTTAAGTTAGCTAAGAACTGCTGTAGGCGACCCTCTGATCCAGTCCATATGAAAAAGATGTCGTCGAGGAACCGTCTCCAAACTAAAATATTCTGAAAGTCCCCAGAAGGGTACACATACCGCTCCTCAAAGTTGGCCACATATAGAGACGCTACCGATGGCGCTACGGTCGCCCCCATTGCGACTCCAAATTGTTGATGGTAAAATCTTCCTGCATAAACAAAATAGTTGGATTCCAATACCAACTTCAAAAGCCTCAATACAAAGTGACGAGGCAACCGCGGAGGAGGTTGCCAAACTAGACCAGAGATCACCTCATAAGCCTCCCTCTGAGGTATATTAGTGTAGAGGGAGACAACGTCCAGAGTCACCAGTATTGAAGAAGAGGGGATCAGTAATCGCGAAGTCAGGGATAACAAATGGAAAGAATCCCTGAGATAGGACTGTGTAGCTTGCATCAAAGGCTGAAAAAAATGATCGCAAAACTGCGATAACGGTTCCAACACTGAATTTTTACAGGAGACAATCGGTCGACCAGGCGGGTCCACAAGGGACTTATGCACCTTCGGAACCATATACAATATGGGGAGAACTGGATGTGGGACATTCAAAAACCCAAACTCTTTCTGCGTTATCCAGTGACAATCCAATGCTTCCAGAGTCAAATTTTTAATCTCTTGTTGTAATTGCCCCATAGGGTCCTCTAATAGGACGGAATAATACTTAGTATCTGATAAGTGTGACAACACCTTCCGATGATAATCTTCACGATTCATAATCACCGTCGCCCCCCCTTTGTCAGCTTTCCGAAAGACAACCTGGTGCTCAGCACGTAAATCCTGCAAAGCACGAAATTGCCCTAAGGACAAATTTGAGCAAAATTTTTCCCGTTGAGAACCATCCCCCGGCAACTCCATCACCCCCCTTCCTCCGGCTTCGCCATATTACTAGCAAAAGCCCCGAGGGGTTCTCCGGGTCAGGGGTACCCCGCCCTGCGGAGTGCCAATACTCCGGACCCCGGACACCTTCGGGATCCCGCCACAGGCTCAGAGGCACCTGCCCCTGAGCCCCCCTCCCCACGAACACCAAGCTGTGACCAGCTACCCTGCCCTGCATCACGTATTCCACGGCCTCTTGCCAATCGTTCAGGAGCAAATCCACCCCAACCGGGGATAGATGTACTCCGTCTGGCCGATATAAGCCAGCACAGCCCACTTCAACCCACGGATGCAAAATCTGCCAACCCCCTTTTTCGCACACCCATCGGCCAATCTGCCAATTAACTTTAATCAACCCCCGAGACCACCTCCGCTGAGCCCAGCAAGCCGGCCTCGGAATTATATCCGACCATAACAAAACAACCTTCTTAAACATGAACAACACTTGTTCCAGGTCCCTTTTTGCAGCTCTGATCAGCTGCTTAACCGTCCAGGCCCCCAAGTCGTTGCCTCCAAGATGCAGCAGCAGCAATGCCGGGGATCCACGGACACGCTGGTTGTGCCGCAGCAAAGGCAAGAGCTGCGACCAATGAAGACCGCGCTCGCCCAGCCATGATATGTTCACCTCCGCTTCGTGCAGCCCAATGTTCGCCCCCAGGGGCCTCGTCACTGCTTGTTGACCTGCCCAGTACACAAACGAATGGCCGATCATCCAGCAGCAGCACGGCGTTTGGCCCCCATCTAAAAGAAACAGCACAGTCAAACATTGGTTCCCCTCGTTCCTCCTCACAACCGCACATATCCCTGGAATGCATTAGAGCGCCACCTGCCTATCCGCTGAATCATTTGCTCATTTAAACCTGCCTCTGCAGCGCTCATGGCCACGCCAATATGAAATGAATGAGGCGCAAAGTCGCACGGCTCCAAGCCCGCCCGACGCACCGCCATCCGCAGGACTGCTGTGAACTGAAACCACGTGAGACAGCATGAGTTCTCGTGCAAGAAGAGAAATCTGCCCCCCCCGTGGCCTCACCCGCAGGTAAGCCTGCATGGCCGCCACTGGACAAGTAAGGGAGTCCCCAATGGCTTTTAATAGTACCCATACGCCCTTGCCCGCCTGATCAGTCTTGGACCTTGCAACCGTATGCTCAACTCCGTATTACCCACCCGCACATGCTGCACCTGTAAAGCCCCCTCCCCCTACCACCGCACTAGATGGCGCCACCAGTTCCCCCACCCAGAAAGCCCCAAAGAAGGCCACGCAAAACACAGCCTGAAAAAGCGCGACCTCATATGCCGACGCCGCCACCAAAGGCAGAACGGCGCACAGCTTCCTGAGCAGGTCATGCATGATCGGCCGCCGCTTATCAGCCCACAGCGGAACACCCCGCTCCCAACCCAACAGCAAACGGCGCGAAAGGAACCCCCAACTGGGTGTTCCCCACCCCACTGCCCGGGAGAAAAAGGCAAATCCCACTAAGTGCGCCCGAACCGTCGATCTCGCTGCCCCTGCAGCTTTCGCCGCCAGAATGTAACAGCCCATGATGTGGTCCGGGACAGGACCTTGCCGCCAGCCCAGGGCCGCTAGAAATTCCACCACTCTGTTGCAGCCTCTGCAATAGGACCGCCAAGTCGCCGGTGACACCGAGCTCCTCAACAGGATCAGCATGCCCTCAGGCCAGTCCGCCATAAGTGCTCCAGGACCCGCCGTCCAACTGCATCCGCCTCTGGTGCCAATCGCCGGAATAGGGCCCACTTGAAACGGGAAAGAGCATCAGCCACCTGGTTAGCACACCCCGGTACATGACGAGCCCTCACCACCACATTCAATCGCAAACAAGCCAATACAACCTCCTTCATTAGGGCTGCCACCCGCAGGCAACGCGGAGCATGCCTATTAATAACGCTAACTACTGCTTCGTTATTGCACCACCACAGCACCCGTCGATTGCGCAGCCTGTCCGGCCACAACTCCAACACCACCAGCACCGGAAACAGTTCCAAGAAGGTTATACTGTCGGTCAGGCCCGCCACCCGCCACTCCTGCGGCCAAGGCTCCGCACACCAAGAACCCCCGAAATAAACGCCTAAGCCCAAACCGCCCGCCGCGTCCGTAAAGAGTTGCAAATCAAAAGTAGACATTTATTTTTCCCGCATAACCGCTATGCCATTGAAGCCTTGCAGGAACTCATCCCACACCCCCAAGTCCACCCTCATGCTCCTGGAGACCCTGATGCGGTGATGCGGCTTGAGTGCACCCGACGTAGCCGCCGCAAACCTACGCAGAAACACCCGCCCCATCGGAATGACCCGACAAGCAAAGTTCAATGAGTCAATCAAAGCCTGCAACTCCCTCAGCGTTACTTTTGCTGACCCCATCACGTTCGCCACCAGAACCCGCAACCTCGCCACCTTATCCGATGGCAACCGAGCCACCATGTCCACTGAATCTAACTCCAACCCCAAAAACATGAGGCGCATCGACGGTCCCTCCATCTTACCCACTGCCAACGGGACACCCCAGTCACACGCTAACCTGACAAATCCGTCCAGCAACTCCTGACATTGACCCAAGTGCGCACTGCCCACAGATAGAAAATCGTCCAAATAGTGGACCACATTTGCGCATCCCACCGACTCCTGCAATGCCCAGTGCATGAACGAACTAAACATCTCAAAATAAGAACAGGATACCAAGCAACCCATCGGCAAGCACTTATCAAAATAATAGAGCCCGTCGAAACTAAAACCCAGCAAATGAAATGAATCCGGATGTACCGGCAGCAACCGGAAAGCGGATTCGATGTCCACCTTTGCCATGAGGCACTTCGACCCACATTCCCGCACTAACTCCACCGCCTCGTCGAAAGATGCGTAACGTACCGCACACAACTCCCGTGGAATACAGTCATTGACGGACGCACCAACCGGGAAGGACAGGTTGTGAAACAACCTGAATTTCCCGGGTTCCTTCTTGGGTACTATGCCCAATGGGGAAACCATGAAGTGCTCAAACGGCCGCTCCACAAAGGGCCCGGCTATCCTACCCAACTCCACTTCCGCGGCTAACTTGCCCTTAACAATTTGACTAAAACGCCTCACCAATGGTGAGTTAAGCGCCCTCTCCGAACCCCATTTTCTTACCACAGGTATTGCGAAGCCATACTGAAAACCCCTCTCAAGCATTACCCCCACTCCGCGCCTCCTGTAGCGCCGCAGCCAAGGCCTAAGAGCCTCGAACCGAATAGGCGTCGGGGCCAGGTCCAAGAATACTCTACGGCTTGAGAGCAGGTGCTGAAACGCCCGAGGCCCCTTTCTTAACACATTTGATGGCTGAGTGCACCCCTCCACAGACTGAACAACTATGCCGGAACTTAGTCCGGGAAGGGGCAAGAGGACTTATTAAAATGCCAACAAACGTCCCCGGCTCCCGCGCTACTTGTTTTTTGTAACCCGAGAGCCTCTCCCCCACGAAAGGGCCGCCCCGCGCCTGCTGCCAATGCACTACCCCCTTTTTGTCTGCCACCACCCCCTGCACCCCTCCCCCTGCACCGCCTCTCGCTGAAATCGGCGTCAGCCAAAGGTTGATGTCCTGCTTCCCCCAAGACAGCAACCTATTCTCCTCCATTTTGTCCCGGAACTTCTCATCGTAGTTGAGCCAAGCCCAACCGTCATGAGTCTGCGCCGCTTCCAAAATTGAGTCTGCGTAAGCTAGCAACATCCCATACTGCCCCGGGTAATGATGCCCCCATACACTAGCCAACCGCAAGAAGGCCCTCGTCCAGTTTATGACGTTGCGCGACGCCTTCCGGACCCTCCCTGCTTTCTCATCCTCTCTCCTCTTCCGTTTACTATCCCCCCGACCGCTTCCTGCCCTCCAGCAGATGGAAGATATCAATATATCTCCTCTTACGAATCTTCCATCGCAGCTTTCGGGGCACCCCCTCCCATAACTCCGTTTAAACCGCAAGCGAAGCGCCCCCCCACCAGACACAGCTCCCCCCCCAGCCCCGCCCCTGTCGACTCGCTCCCGGGCCCCCGAGCTCGACGAAGAAGATGAAAACTCATCTGATGACGACGTAGAGGAGCATGACCTTCACCGTCGCTTATGGGAGTGCCTACCCTTCTTTTATGCCTTGCCCTTCCCTCCCCCCATACCCACTCCCCCATCACTTCGTTCACCCCGCCCCTCCGGCAACTCACCAACTGCAGCAGTCCCAAGCTGTGACACCCCTGTCAGGCCATCTGCAGCCGGTGTCCGGTCTTCAGCCAGTAGCTCCTCGTCCTGCTCCCCCTGAGCCTCCGCCGTCGAACAACTTCTCGCAGGCTCCGCGTCCAGCTTGCCACCTCGACCCACCGCAACTCCCAGCTGCTCCGAGCTCCGCGTCTCTCCAGCCGGCATCTGTGAAGACAAGGAGGGAAACAACGGAGGGGAACCGGCCATGGCCCAAGACGGCTGCCAGACCCCCAACCATTCGGTCCTGGAAGACCCCTGTCCCCCTCCCCGCCAATGCTCCCAAGCAGTGGGATATAAGCCCCCAAGTACCAAAGGCCAAACCCCATGGGCCTCCCCCACCCAGACTGCCCCCTTGTGACCCCCCCAGGCACAGGGGCGGACCCCAACCACCCCCTGTCCTCCCATCCCCCTTGTGATGCCCCCCACACCTATCTGCCCTGCCCAGCCCACTTGAAACCTGCCCAGCCACCGCCCCCCTGGAGGCCCCCCTCAGAACCCCCCTGGCACTGCCCCTGCCCCTTGCCAGAAACCACACCGGATGCCCCCCACCCCTCTGAGCCCCCTTGCTCTTACTACCTCCCCCTCCCGGGCCCCCCTCCTAATACCCCTCCTCCCCTTCCCTGCTCCTTGTGCTTTCCCTCTCCCCCCAACTTGCTTCCCTCGTGCCATAGCCGCCCTTCCCCCAGGCCTCCTCTTAGACCGCCTGGTCCCCTGTCCCTCCTTTGCAGGCATGCTAGTGCTCGTTTCCAAGTTTGTTTATTTTAATTTTCTTTTCTTTTTTTTTTTAAACTGAAAGTGCTAAATAACAGCAGCCCTGGACCAATGACCAACTTTCCCCCTCGGGCCAAGCACTTGCCTTTGGCCCCGCAGCTTGTCAGACGGATGCCTGGGTGAGAATGTTCACAGCCTTGGCAAAGGCATATATCAATATGATTTGTAAGGGATTGTGGGAAATGCAGTCCATTCACACCAGACACAGCCGCTCACAATAATTAGTTGTGCTTGAGTGTAAAGCCAATAAGAGATTTATTTATGGGGTTATTTCTCCCAACACAGATATGCTTGGTAGCACATAAAACAGGATACTTGCTTTCAGTGTTAAACTTAGAAAAACAGAATCAGGAAAACAACAGCTGAACTTGTCAGGCAATCAAATGAAAAGAATAAAGACCTGGTTGGTAACAAACTGGTCTTTTCTGTAGGCTCTAGCTAATATTTTCTTAGCAGTGCATCAAACAACAAGCAAAACCCACAAAGTAGGGAAAAACTGTTCTTTTCAGGTTAACTTCTTATATCTTCACACATAGAATCAGAAGTGATTCCCTCAGAACTCACAAGCAATTAGGTAAGGCTCAATTGCTAGCAGTTACCCAGCTGAAACCCTTTAGCTGGCTTACTTTCTGCTGTGTGGCTCAAATCCTACTCAGGAGCTTTTCTGAGTAGATTTAAAGAACAAGTTTGTATTTCTTTGTGATGGTTGTTGTACTTTGTAACAGAAAATTACCAAAGGAGTTTAGACAGAGAGCAATCCATGTATTCACAGCCTGTATCTACCACCACTCCCCCTTCTTCAACAATCATGGGTTCAATATCATGGATTGGCACAGAGGAATTTCTCAATGGAGCACTCTCAGGAGAATACTTGTTTGTCTTTCAAGGGTATAGCTAGGGCATAGATCAGTGTTCATACCTGAGCTTCCATTGCTGTTAGAGTTCCTCTCTAAATAGCCTGGCCAGTATGTAGTCCAGTTCTTATGTTCAGCCTTCCAATCCAGATCCCTGGACACTGGATCTCTCTTCACATACCTTCTGGCACGGGTCCTAGGGTCCCTTCCAAGTGCAGCCGTCTCCCTCACAGGTACTGTCTGGAGATTCCTAGCTCTGCAGCACCACACCTCTGGTTTTCCCCAGTCCAATGGGCTGGCCATTTGAATGTCTCCCAGTATACGTACTGCTCTGGACTCCTTTAGACCTCCCAAATGCTTTTCTCTTCTTTCTTCCAAAGGGTTTCTTGCCCTCTCTGTCCGCCCGCTCTGGCTTCTGCTTCTGATGATGATCCTCCAGATGATGAAGATGTCCAAGACGAGGATCTCCAAGATGAAACTGAGGATCATTCTCTGTAGAATAAACTCTACCTTTATTCTGCTTAGATGAGTGCTCCACCCTAGCACAGCGCAGCTGTGCTGAATCAGGCCCTGCCCTTTGAGATGAGTGCTTGGGGATTACCTCATAGCCCTCCTGATTGAACACACGTTTCCTCACTTCAGCTCCTCTAATGGCTGTTGGAAACCTGGTGCATTCTGGGACTGGTAGTCTTTTATGGAAAAATTCTGTTTTCTTATTTCTACCAGAACTGACAGGTTGCTTGTTCAGAGTCACTTCACCTTTACTATAGCTCCTTCCTGAGCTATGATAAGCTTCCTTATCACAAGCTGCAGCCACCAGCGATCTTTCCTCCTGTCACACAATCCGGTGACTGCTCCTCTGCCCTGTGACTGCTCCTCCGCTCAGCGTCAGCCGACCTGAACGGGGCCCAAAACACCTCCGCGCCGAAGACTGCTGCCGTCCACCGCCGATGCTACCCCACCGCTGCCACCAATGCCCATCCTCGTCCTCCGCCTCGCTGGACTGTCAGCTCCCCCGGCACGCTTCCGCTCCCACAGGGCGCCCCCACCATCCCCCTCCGCGGCCATTGGCTCCCGCTCCACTCACTCACCCACGGGAGCCAATGACTTTGAAAAATGCACTTGCCACTGCTTTTTGCCCCTCCTTGATCGCCAAGGCCAGGGCCACGCACCACGCCGCCCCCCCGGTTATCTGCGGCCGGCTGGCACGTGGCCCCGCGGCCTTCTCGGAACAGGAGAGCGGGAACTTGCTTTTGAGTGACCTAGAAAAGCAAAGTAACATAGTCACAGACATATGCAATCAAAATTGAAACGAAGGACAGTCAAATGCATGCGATACAAATAGGTCGCCAAACGCTGCTGGTGATGTAAATATAAAGGCTTCCAGGGTACCTTCTGCAACGTGGCCACGTGAGTTCCAGGAATGTGCTGGAGCGATATGATTTTGAAAACACAATTCGATCTGATTGAACTGCCTGAGGGTACCGGTGTTTAAGCAGGGTGAGAGTTAGTTGAGACCTGTGTGCAGATGCCTTTTCTTACCACTGCACCCTTGGATGTCTGCAGGTTTTATAAGAAAAGCAGGCTGCAATGGGAGGTTGGGAATGGCTGGTAGGTTTGTTTACTGATTGCTTGAATCTCTAAGGGTTGAACCCTGTGCAGTAATGGTAGTGAGAATATGGAGGATCTGCAGATAGAGGTTGTGAGTGGTAAAGCGAGATGTGGTCCCAGGGGCAGAAATGTTTAGAGGACAGTTAGAAGAAGGATGAGGAAGAATTTAATAACGATAGAGATGAAGGGAGATGGAAAGGATCAAGATCTGAGGGACCCGTATGAAAAGGAGACATGAAAATTCACATTCAGTAAAGAATAAATGGAACATATTACAGGATATATTTTACAAGAGACACAATTGGATGGCATCTTTTTAACTAAAACTTTAAGTGATGGAGGTCCACATAAGACATTTTTAAGTTCTATAGGTTATAATTATTTACATATTCCCAGAAGTGAGAAGTGAAGGGGGGGGGGGGAGTTGCATTTATTTTTAAGAGAAAATGGGAATGGAAGTTGCAAAGAACCTCTCTCCCCTGTAAGGATGAAAGTTTATTGTTGGGATATGGAGATTCTTATGCATTAGGCATCTTAGTTCTTTATGTACCATCCAGATATCTATACAGTCAAACCTCGGTTTTCATGATTAATCCGTTCTAAGAAGTCTGACTAAAACCAAAACGTACGAAAACCGAAGCAATATTTCCCATAGGAAATAATGTAAATTCAATTAATCCGTTCCAGACACCCAAAACTATTCACAAAAAATACATTTTATAGAGAGTCAATCCCACTTCTGGCCACAAGATGGTGCTCCAGAGGTATTTTTGGCAGACAAATTGTTTAAACTGCCTTCCTCTCTGTGCAATCCTTGCATCTCTGGCTCGAGGATGTTGCTCACCTGACTTTCGCATCTCAACACGCGATCGGTGAGTCCGGGGGGGTAGTGCTGCCGGGACTGGGCAGGCAGTGTATGCAGACCAGCGTGTATTGCAGTACGAAAACCGAGGCGATAGACGAAAACCGAGACAAGATTTCAGTCTGAAAAGACGTCGAAAACCGAAACCGACGAAAACCGGGGCCAACGAAAACCGAGGTTTGACTGTATAAGGAATGGGAAGACTTAATAGAATATTTTATATGCAATTTATAAATTTTATGCTTCTGGTTGATTTCAGTATACATCTTATTTATTTATATTCTCTTTTATACCGTGCTATTCTGCATCAGTGCAGTTTACATTGAACAAACTGAAATTACATTGAACAGGGCATTATAACTTGGAGATAACTATTTTACAGGGAACATGGGCTATGGAGGGTTAAGTGGCTTGCCTAAGACCACAAGGAGCACCTGTGGGACTAGAAACCCCAGTCCTTCCGGCCCAAGGTTGCTGTCCTCTAGTGGGGTTTGAACCCCTGACCTTCTGGCCTGAAGTACCTTGCCCCAACCACTAGGCCACTCCTCCACTCCATCTTGATTAGGAAGTTGATAGCAAAGTACAAATGGGTTTATCAAGTTTGGAGACTGGTGAGTTTAAGACAATTGGTGGACAAGTCAATGCATCAACAGAAAAAATATTTTAGGTTTGATACTTGGGCCAGAATATATATTAGCCAAGAATGAGATAAGGATTCAAGCTATTAATCTAATTGCTTGGTCAGAATATCTTTTATCTATGAGGATATTAAAAAGAGGGTTTCTTATAAGAAACAGCAGGAGACTATAACTAAGACAGAGGTAAGCTGGATGTGGAATGACTATAGAACATTGCTTTAGGAAAGAGAATGAAGGAGGGAGGTGGAAGAATAGAGGAGTTGGTGGACAAATGGTTTAAGTTAACAAGGGACGCATTAGATGAAGTAGCTCCAGCGAAGTTAGGTCTGGTGTGTGTAGGGGGACAGAAGAATGGTATACAGAAGAATTAAAATTACAGAAAAGGAGAGTACGTAAATTAGAGAGAGTTTCGTCCAATTTAGGGCTGAAGGAAGTAAATGGATATTTAGCAGTTATATTTACAGTTTAATTTTGGTATACCGATGATAACCATGGCAACTAGTGGGTTAACAGAGTAAAATGACAAAGTTGAACACAAAACAAAAGGGAACGAAATATAGAAAGACTGAGGGCAGGGAGACGAGAGGAGGGCCTAGGTTACAATTTGAGAGCAAATATTCAGTTTACCAAAAAGTCCAAATATGTAGCAGAGATTGAGAAAGTGGGCAATAAACTATAGAATTATTTTGAGTAGTAAAAGATTTAGTTGGTCGGGGGATGGAAGGAGGATGTAGCAGAGACTGAGAAATTAGAAAGCCTGACGGAGAATAGGATAATGGATTAACAGTCCCTGATGGTAGATGAGATGGTAACAAAGCATGGATTTTGTTTTAGATACGTTTTATTCAATAATGGTAGAACAAGTAAGAGTATTACTCAATATCCTGAACTCCACATTTGCTTCCTTAGATCCAGCACCAGTTGGAACTTTTGGACAATGCTTAGATGAAATGTCGGACTGGATAAAAGTGTTGTTAAATTTTTCATCAGAGGGGAGAAAGATGCCCCTCCCCCTCCAAGTAGAAGAAGCCCCTCCCCCTCCAAGTAGAAGATGCCCCTCCCCCTCCAAGTAGAAAAAGCCCCTCCCCCTCCAAGTAGAAGAAGCCCCTCCCCCTCCAAGCAGAAGAAGCTGTGGTCTCTCCAGTTTTGGAAATGAAGATTCTGATAGAATTAATTATGAAACTTTCACCCTATATCTAATTTACCCTGCTGACCAAATTGATAGAGAAAGAAGTTTGTCATCAAATCATTGAGTTTTAGAAGACTATAAATTGTTAGATGGAGGTCAAGGAGAGTTTTGAATAAGGGAGTGGGACAGAAACACTTCTGACTGTTGTGTTAGATCTGATACGATTCCTGCCTTTTTGATATCTCTAGATATGTCAGCAGCTGTCGATGTTGCAGAGGCAGAGATACTACTTGACTTTTGTCAGCAGGTTGGAATTAGAGGCCATGTCCTACCATGGAGAGAGTCCTTCATGGAAGGGAGACGTTTTAAAGTTATGGAAATGATTGGACTTGAAAACATTGTTGGTTACTGGGGCTAAATCAAGGCTCCTTTCTTTCTCCAGTACTGTTTAACATTTGTCTTCAACCTTTTAGAGGAGGAGTTTGGAAGCATGGTGTAATGATTTACACCTATGCGGAGGATATGCAGGATAGAGAGAAAGTATGGGAATTTAAAAAGCTGCAAGCAGCCCTCTTTATATAATTTCAAGAGATCATTTGGGTCTCTTCTGTTTGCTGAAAGCAATGGAAAGAGAAAGGAGCTTAGCATCCAGAGAATTCCAGCAAAGCGAACATTTTCCGTGATCCAGGAGAGGGCTCCTCTGCATTGTGGCCAATTGTGAAGACCTTGGATTTACACTGGCCAAGTATATGGGCAGAGTGGTGAATCTGAATCTTTACCCTAATGGAGGAGTGGCCTAGTGGTTGGGGCAAGGTACTTCAGGCTGGAAGGTCAGGGGTTTAAATCCCACTAGAGGACAGCAACCTTGGGCCGGAAGGACTGGGGTTTCTAGTCCCACAGGTGCTCCTTGTGGTCTTGGGCAAGCCACTTAACCCTCCATAGCCCATGTTCCCTGTAAAATAGTTATCTCCAAGTTATAATGCCCTGTTCAATGTAATTTCAGTTTGTTCAATGTAAACCGCACTGATGCAGAATAGCGCGGTATACAAGAGAATGTAAATAAATAAATAATGCACCTCTATCCTTCCTGGATGCACATTTCTTAGCGTGCATTCAGTTCGGTGCCTTATTTATTGCACAGAAAATCGACTGCATTTGTGTTAACCTATGAATTAGCACGCATAACGTTGAGGCCTATTCATTTAATAAAAACAAGCTTTAAACACACTGAAAAAATATCTGAAATTGAGGAAAAAAGTTTGAAAATGATCTGAACATTTATGTTCATTTCCTTACCGCCTGTGAACACTAGTGGGCATAGTGAGAGCATGCAAACTCCTTTAGTTTGTTGCATCAGTTAGAGACTAGTTCATCTATTTCACAGTAACAAGAACCCCAAGGCTAGGAAAGGTTGGTTACAGAACTTCCATCCAATAGATACAAATGTAATTTTTGATTAAGGGATTCATTTAAAGGAACCTAAGGCACACAACACACACACAAACTTTGCGATTGTACATCCATATTCCAACTGCACCTTAAACCCTATAGTGATTATCATTCACTGATTCTCAGCATTTTACATTGAAAGTACTGATTTGGTAAGGACCAATTTATTTTTCCCATTCATTTCTCTTTGAAAATTTGTATATTCCATCTGTAGGCATTTTCTTTATTTGTTCTTATTTATTTTATTTATTTAATGCTCTTATATACTGCCCCTTCCAGAGATCAAGGGCGGTTTACATTGAACTCAATAACAAACTTTATATTGAACATCCAAACTTATGTACAATGAATTAACTTACAACTAACTAGATACAATGTTATGGTAACTATATACAGAATTGCATAGTGATACCAGGTTCTGGCAAATATATACAGTTTGTAGTGGGAGTGGGTTCAGATCTCTCATTGTTTCTGTGCATTCATGTATGATGGGCAGAGGAGTGGTCTAGTAGTTGGGGCAAATTGCCTCTGGCCAGCAAGCCAGGGGTTTGATTCCTGCTGAAGGACAGCAACCTCAGGCTGGAGGGACTGGGGATTTCTAGTCCCACAGGCACTCTTAGGGGTATGTTTACTAAACCGTGCTAATGTTACCGGCGCTAGGTGCAGTGTTAAAGTGAGGAATGCCATATAAGGAAGTGGGTGTTCTGGCATCAAGGTAGCAATGGCTTTTTTTTTAAATCTTTTATTTAAGCTTTTTTTTCCCTGAATACAGTAAACTAACAAAAGGAAAAAAGTTTCAAGTATAAAGTTTCAAGTATACATCATGAAATTCAAGAAAAGAATAATCCCACAAAAAGAGATACACATCAAGGAGAGAGAATCAACAATTTCAACCAAGAAATAAAATCAATACCAGCAATTAAGAGTTTAGATAAACTCCACATTAGGGAGCAGCAAAATATCCCGCTGACCTACTTCCCTGTCAATTCCTTCGCAGTCAGAAATTTCTGTAATTGTGTTACGTCAGTATAAACGTAACTTTGCCCCTGGTAAATTACCAAGCAGCGGCAAGGAAATTTTAAAAAGAAAGACGCTCCCAGAGCAACAACCCTAGCTCTCAATTCCAAAAATTGTTTACGCCTAGACTGAGTAGTACGGCCTACATCTGGGAAGACTTGGAGTCTGAACCCACAAAATAAAGCATCCCTGTGCTTAAAGTGAGCTTTCAGCACAGACAATTTAGCAGACTCAGAGCCAAACGTTGCAACTACAGTGCAGCGCTTGGATATGACGTCTGAGGAATCCTCCAAAAAAAGCAGCTAAATTCTGAGCGACAGACTTGTCGGAAGGAGAAGAAACCCCCTCCGCAGAAGACGTCACTCGAACACCTGAGGAAAAAGAATAAACTTGGACTACATCTAAAGTACCTTTCAACTGCAAAATCTCAGAGAAATATTTCTGCAACAAAATTTCAAGAGACAATAGGTGGGTTGAGGGAAAATTAAGGAAACGAAGATTCCTTGCCCGATGCTGCTTTTCCAGCGTCTCCAAACGATAAGAAACTGCAGAAAAATCCTTAATTAAGGCAACATTACTATTTAAGCCAGTTTGGACCTGGAAATCAGCACGGGCAGTCATCTGAACTAAAGAACCTATCTGTTTATCAACATCTTTAAACTTATCAACTACATCATGCGTGAAACTACACAAAGACGAAACAGTTGAACATAAACGATTATCAATTTTTTGGATTGCAGTCCAAATATCCACAAGAGTTACCTCTCCCATTGGAAGAGGAACAATCTGTTCAGAAGTAGCCGGGCTAACGGGTATCAAGGACAAGGCTGTGACCTCCGGATGAGCGTCTAGGAAAGTAGAGGAATGTAATGGCTGGGGGAGAGGAGGCGGTAGCCGGAGTTCAGGGCTTAAAGAAACCCCTTCCGGCGAAAACTTTGCAGGCAGTAGTGACGTTACATGTTTGTCCATGGGACCTACCACCTTTCCTTGCTCTCCATCACCAGCCCCAGACTTGACTGCCGACTTAACCTTCCGCTTTCCCATGGACAAATCAATGTAGCATCCAACACCCTTGAGAGCGTCTCGTGAGCGCCGAAGGAGCGCAAAAGGGGGCGTGTCCTACCCCTTGTGACACGCCCCTTAGGACACGACCATGCAGGCCGCGACTCACGGCCGCGAGTAGCACCCACTGGGCTTTATGTGGGTCGAGGGGGGGTCCTCCAAGGCAGGAACGTCCACTCAGTGCCTGCAGCTGTGCCACCAGGTCTCCACCTCCCTCCTACTGCACTGCTCCGCGTAGATGAAAGACCGCGGCAGCTCCCAGGTAAAGTTGGTCTCTCTCTGGTAGCAATGGCTTTTTATCGCGTAATAGAGGGTGCCTTGGCTCGTTATCACGCGGTAACCTTAATTTCGTGCCAGCGCTGTGCTAAAAGCTATAGAGGTGTAGCCCACTGGTTAATACAATGACTGCTGAGCCAGAGGTCATGGGTTTGGTCCCTGAGAGGTCTCATCAAATAAGGCTGTCCAAGGCAATCCCTTTTCCTGCCTGTAACAGACACATCTCTACAATCTGTGCTGCCAGCAAAAACACCCTCACCTCAGTGCCGTAACCTAAGGTGCCTCATAAGGGGCTCAATAGGGCACATTATAAAGTGCCTTGTCCGCCAAGACACCTTATAATGTGCCCTATAGGGTGCTTTATAGGGCGCCCTATAGGGCACATTATACAGCGCCTTGGCTGACAATGCTCATATGCTACCATTACAGAGAGCGTTACTAAGGAGGTGGTCGCATCAGAGGGATCCTCTCTCAAGGAGGTTACCCTACCTTCCGGAGACGCAGCAGGCTACATTGGTGGATAAAACCGGCCCACACGAACAACTGCTCGGCTTCGGCCTCCAGAGCAACACTGCTTGTGCCTCCTTGACGGTTGATGTAAGCTACTGCGGTTGCGTTGTCTCACAGAACGCGAACAGCCTTCTCCTGAAGATAACATTGAAACGCTTGTAGAGCTAAGGTTACCGTCCTCAACTCCAATCTGTTTATTGACCAAACTTTCTCCTGTTCGGTCCATTGACCCTGAATGAATCTTCCTTCGGAGTGAGCTCCCCAGCCCATCAGACTGGCATCCGTCGTAAGAGGAATCCAAACAGGAGGGAGGAGTGGTCTAGTGGTTAGGACAAGGTATTTCAGGCCGGAGGGTCAGGGGTTCAAGTCCCACCTGGGGATAGCAATCTCATGCCGGAGGGACTGGGATTTCTAGTCCTATAGGCACTCCTTGAGGTCTTGGGCAAGCCACTTAACCCTCCACTGCCCATGTTCCCTGTAAGTATTAGTGTATGTGTCTCATATCCCCTCGTGTTAAATGTATCCCCCAATTGACCGCTTTGACCCGGTGAAAAGCGGGATATAAATACAGCTAAATAAAAAAATAAAATTCTAGCTGCATTCCCACCTCTAGAATCCCCGGTTTTATCCACCAATGTAGAGCCTGCCATTCAGTGGGAATTTCTCTGTTCAAGAAACTTCACACCAGATGTCTCAATGCCAGGGTTCTCGACTGAGGAAGAAATACTCTTCCTATCTTTGTATCAAATTGAGCACCCAGGTGTTCTAAATTCTGTGACGGAATTAACTTGCTCTTTGCCATATTGACAACCCAACCCAGACTTTGTAAAAATTCCACTACTCCTGGCTATTGCCAACTTGCTTTCCTTCTCGGACTTTGCCCGAATCAACCAATCGTCTAAGTATGGGTGTACTAGAATTCCTTCTTTTCTCAATGCTGCCGCAACGACCACCATTACCTTGGTAGACATTCGTGGAGCCGTTGCCAATCCGAACGGCAACGCTTGAAACTGGAAATGACCCATTGGGACTGCAAACCTCAATTTTCTGATGCTCCTGATGAATGGGAGTGTGTAGATATGCCTCTGTCAAATCCGGAGATGTAAGAAACTCCCCTTTTCTTACTGCCATTATTACAGACCTCAGTGTTTCCATATGAAAATGAGTTACCCGAAGGTAACGATTTACCTTTCGAAGATCCAAAATTGGTCGAAAAGACCCTCCTTTCTTTGGAACCACAAAATAGATAGAGTATCGACCAGAGCCGCGTTGGCTTGGCGGTACTGGAACAACAGCTTTGAGATTCAAAAGTCTTTGCAAGGTCTCGCACACCGCTGCACTCTTGATGCGTGCCTTGCAAGGAGATTGAATGAACCAATCGACGACCGGGCGTTGAAGCTCCAGAGCATAACCTTCTCGAATGATTTCCAACACCCACCGATCGGATGTGATTTGAACCCAGGCTGAATAAAAGTCCCGTAGCTGACCTCCTAGAGGAATAAAATCTGCCTGGGTCTTCCTCATATCATTGTGATTTTCTAGAGTTCGAAGAGGAAAAGGAGGTTGCAAATCCTCTGTTTGCACCTCGAAAACCTCGAAACCCCTGACTCCTAAAAAATTGACGGCCTCTTTGAAATTGACTGAAACGTGCAGAACGAAAACAATGAAAATCTCTGTACAGGCCCCTAGACGCCTGAATTGGGCACCCTAGTTTCTGCCTGTCCTCTGGCAGCCTGCCACCTCTAGAATCTCCCAAGTCCCTTACTAATTTATCTAAGTCCTCCCCAAAAAGAAGTTTACCCCTGAAAGGAAGCTTAGAGTCTTGCTTTAGAAGAAGCATCTGCAGCCCAGTTACGCAACCATAAATATCTTCTAGCTGCCACAACAAAGACCATACTCTTTGATAAACCTCTAATACGGTCATAATGAATATCAGCTAAATAAGCCGCTCCAGTCTCTAATCTAGATGCTTCTGTCGCAGACTCTTCCACATTTTCTCCTTGTACCCGCTGAGACCAACAAAGACATGCTCTGGCTACCCATGCTCCACAAATCGAAGCCTGAGTAGATAGAGCATTAACATCAAACACTTGTTTTAATAAAGTATCTAACTTCCTATCATGGCTATCCTTAAGAGCGGCACCACCTTCCACCGGAATTGTAGTCTTTTTAGTAACTGCTGATACCGCCGTATCCACTTTCGGAGATTTAAACAACTCCCGATCCTGATCCAGTAGAGGATATAAATGGGCCATGACCCTGGACCCCTTAAGCCCAGCTTCAGGCCTATCCCACTCTTGTTGAATCATCTCCTTTACCACTCTGTGAATGGGAAAAGCCCTTTGCATCTTCCTAAATGCCTGCAACAAAGGATCCTCCAAAGCAGAGTCCTCCTCTGGTCCTGACATTGGCATATTAAGTGCTTTAAGAGTTTCCATAATCAATGCAGGTAACTCTTCTCGACGAAAAACACAAACTACTCTGGACTGATCCTCCTGATCCGTAAGTTCTCCCTCTTCTAATTCATCCTCAACATCCAAATCTGAATCCAAAGGATCCGAGTAAATCTCATCAGAGGTTATAGAATGCTCCTGTAGATCCTTTCCTGTTTTAACCTTTTTGACAGGAATAGAACCTTCAACAATCTCTAAAGGAATAGCCGACCGCTTCTTCCTAAGATCAGCTACCACAGAGGGAAGGGAGCTTTTTTGACCATTTCCAAAGGTCTGCTGAAGCAGAGACAAAATAAAATCCTGTGAAAACAATGATGCCAAACCAGATGAAAAAATTGAAGACTCTTGTGGCACATCTGGAACAGAAGAAGGCCCTGCAACAGGCTCTGGGAAGAGCTGCGGAGGAGAATTAGCGTCCCCTAAAGATAAGGAAGCAAGTCTAGCCCCCTCAGCACTAGATTCCAAACCCTGCTGCACATCTTCAGTTTCCTGAACACAGGATTTACAGACCCCCGAGTCAGATAATGTTTCTCTTCTAGAGCCACAAACCAAACACTGTGGCTTAGAAGGCATTACTCTAATCTAGTTTCAAAAGACACTACTGTGAATAAATTCAATTATTAGAATGCTGTCTCTTTTCTTTTTTTTTTAAATAACAGAGGCAGTAAAAAGCTTAAAATGAAATTAACTAAAAGCAAATAAAAAATGTCTATATCTTTTAAAAACAGTTTCCCTCAGAAAGAAACCTAAGAAGAATGAAAAACTCACTGTTCACCATTTTCACACTCAAGTACTGTTTGGCGTTTCGTCGTGCACGCGCTAAAAACAGCGCGGCCTGCAGCAACTGCCACCAGCGAATAACTTCATAGCAGGAAACAAACAGCGCGGCCTGCAGGAAACCAGCCTCTTGAAACTTATCTCCAATCAACTGGCTCCCCGACGCGAAGCTTTTTTCCAGCATCGGAGGAGAAACCGGATGCGCCGCATAACCAGGAAGTAAAAAATTGAAAAACTCCGGCGGCTCAACAAAAAGGACGCAGCTCACAGGAAACAGTGCTTCCCAGAAAAAAAGCACTTACCCGACAACAACAAAGAACTGTCCTTACTCTGCCGATAAGTACTCCTCACCTATGGTAAGTAGGTTCAGGAGACTTGTTAATAAATAAATCGAGCCACAACAAAGAGCTGTCCTTACTCTGCCAATAAGTACTCCTCACCTATGGTAAGTAGGTTCAGGAGACTTGTTAATAAATAAATCGAGCCAGAACACAAACACGGCTTTAAAACCCGGCAGAGAAGAAAATTTAAAGGAGAGAGGGGGGCGGGGGGCACATCTGAGGCTTTAAAGCCACAATAACTGTACTACTTAACAAAAATAAATTCAAAGAATTCAAAAAATAAATTCAAAAAATGCTTAATTATCCCTCCAGTGAGCCCAGAATCTCTAGGCTCATCAACCTCCAGCTGCTTGGAGACTGAACAAACTGGAGCAAGGAGGTGGTCCCTTGGGTATTTATGCTGGTGACATCAAAGAATGTCATTGTTCAGTCTCCAAGCTGCTGGAGGTTGATGAGCCTAGAGATTTTGGGCTCACTGGAGGGACAAGCACTGTATAGCACTATGTGGGAACCTAGACATGCCATGGTCACTGCTCAGTCAGGGTGAGAGTGACCTCCCAGCATGACATGCTGTGGCCACCATGTCTGTGCAGGTGGTGGTTGGGCACTACAATGTCCCAGCCATTACCCTATGCCCTGTGCAGATGCATCCTGCCCAGACCACCCTGTCCGGGCCATACCCACAATACTTTGCTCCTCATTATGCACATTGGCAGGCTAATACTGGAAACAGTGTAAGCATTGTGGGCTCAGTAAGGTGTAGGCAGCCACAAAACACTGGATAGACATACACACACTCCCACACCTATTTCAGCATTGTGCAAAGATAGAAGTAGTTGGCAGCCCTGTCCGCCACAGCAGTCCTGAGCACAGTGCAGGCATTGCTAAGGTATTCAATACTGTTAGGGTCACACTCCGGGGTGGTAACACTGTCAGACAAAAAAGGAAACACATTCTACATATATCAGAAAGGTTGCTATGATGAATCTCTGTTAACAAATTGTGTTTAATTTAGGATTTGTTATCTGATATTAATCATAGCAACTGTTTGATATATGTGGAGTGTGTTTCCATGTTTATGACAGTGCTAAGGTATGCAGGTGCTAGTAGTGGTAACTGCTGCTCAGCGCTGGGCCCAACAGCCTGACTCTCCATGAGGCTTTGGATGGTGGAGCCTATGGGTGGGTGTGTTTGTGCCCCTGTTGGCCGATGCTCTAGGGCAGGGGTGGGCAATTCCATCCTTCATGCACCACAATCCAGCCTGGTTTTCATGATGTCCCTATGAGATCTATTTGCATCCACTGCCTTCCATTGTATGGAAATAGGTTCATGAATATTCATTAGGGACATCATGAAAACCAGGCTGGACTGTGGTGCACGAGGGCCGGAATTGCCCACCCCTGTTCTAGGGAGTGCACATATTTATGTTGTATGTGCTCTGTAGGGTAAAATATAGGGACATGGTCTGCAGGAGCCACAGCTGGGACTTGAACCTGTGACCTTCTGCCCCTGAACACACTGGCTGTCTGTACTACACCAAACTGTTGCCACAGAGGCAGGTTATTCCCTGGGGATACCATGCCTGTTCTTCAGACAGACCTTGTCTGTTGCACTGCACGCCACCCACCTAAACAGGGCTTGGCCTTGGTCTGCTGTGGGAAGTTGCCACTACCCCCTCCACCACCAGCACCCCTCCACCACCATGCTGACATGCCCTTATGCTGGTGGTACTGGTGGTGTGCAGTCCCAGGCCATCCAGTGTGCCGGTAGGCAGCTGCCTATGGTGTGGGGTCTGGGGTAGGGGTGCCTACATAGACATCCACACTTCCCCCCCGGCATCTCCTGCCAATGTTATGTGCCCTTTGGCCTACCTTCTGGGTACTGTCCCCTGGGACACTGTGCAACACACACTCGTGGGCATGTTTGACCTTGCTCAGTTGCTGTCTTGCTGATTTTCCATTTCTGCCTATGTGCCACCTAGGCATCTGCCTAGTCCACCCTGTGCCCCACTGCATGTCCCGCCTGCAGCCCCCTGTACTCCATTTACAGCATCACCATAGTGCCTTTTCATACTTGGATACTATGCAGTTGCTGCACATGTAGCACTACTATCACTTTTCTTGGTCTCCCTGCCTTTGCTGTGCATTGCTGACTGAAATGGTTTCTCTCTCCTGCAATTGTGCCTCTAACGCCAGGTTTTCACTCGCGGTAATTTTCGGCCCTTCATTTCACAGTGTTAGTGTAGCAGGAGCCTCTCCTCGCCCACTCCCCGCCCATTGATCCCTTCTCTCCGCCCTCTCTCCACCCTCTGTAGGACTTAACGCTGCCGGGGACGTTATCATACGTTAACGTTACGTTATCATGCGATAACATAGGCGCTGCAATGTTATTGCAGTTTAGTAAACATACCCCTTAGTGGCCTTGGGCAGCCACTTAACCATCTTTTGCATCCGGTACAAATGTAGATTGCCCTTCAGGGACAAGGAAAATATATACCATACCTGAATGCACACTGCTTTGATGCAGTATATAAGCATTGCTAAATTAAATAAATTAGTTGTATGAGACAGTTATTTGCTAGTGGTTTTTCATACCTGTAATGTCCTCTTAGTAATGATTTTACAGGCTCTTTTACTAATGTGCGATAAGCAGTTAATGTGTGTTTTCACACGCACTGAGTGTGTGCAAAAGCCCTCACTAACTGTTTCTGCGTGGACATGACAGTTACCACATGCTAATTCCCATGGAAACTGCAAATCATGTGCTGGGGCAGGAGATGGATGGGTTAAGGGCGGCGAGCACATTGCACTTAGGGAACATATCACGTGCTGTCAATGTTGCAGTTAACGTGGGAGCACCTATCACCACCTCATAGGCGCAATTAGGTGCACATGCAGTAACTGGCAAGGGCCAAAAAACCCATTAAGGGGCATTTCTTTCCCTGGTGAGTAAGGAGCTGGCCATGCCCCTGGCAATTACCATGGTGCGATGGCAGGGCCATACTAAGAGCTGTGTGAGTGGTGCGGCCACACAGGGCACAAGCACAGGAGGGGGGAGGGAAAGGGCGCTGATATCATCACTGGGCTTCCTGGAAGCTCACGTGGTTGGGGCGGAGGGAAGCACCGGATTCGTTAGTCGCACACCGGTGCATTTCTAGTTTGGTACGGTCCTCTGCTATGGCACCTAATGCAAATTGATTTTGACTCAAAGTGCACATTAGTGTCAAAAGGAATACAGAGTTTAGTAATGCAGTGTGCCTTTGAGCCAGCAGCTCCTGGGTTTTCTTGGCAGTGTGACCAGAAGTAGATTGCCAGGCTTTCTTCTGAGGCAATGGAGGGTTAAGTGACTTGCCCAAGGCCACAAGGAGTGCTAGTGGGAATTGAACCTTGGTCTTGTGGTTACCCAGCCAGTGCTGTATCCATTAGGCTACTCCTCCACTCTGAAGGGCCCCTAAGTTTGGAAATTACACTGTGAAGATGTTCTTTTGTTGAACTGCAAAGGAGAGACCATGGAGTCTGGAATATCATTTAACATAATTTGATGATGTGTTTCATTTTATTCTTTTGATAACTATTTATGGTTTTGTATTTACAGTGGTAGTGCATGATTGACCTCTGAAGAAGGCATTTTATCGCCAAAACATAGTTATGTAGGGCCCCTTTCATGTGCAGGAGGTTTAATAATTTTTTTTATTTTTTTCATTGCCTGGTTCGGCACTTTTTATTATACGGTGGTGGTGTTTTGTCTTTTCCAGTTCTGTGATTGCTCAGTAAAAGGTGTCAGTGTGCAAAGGACCCCAAGTCTGTCCATGCCTTACAAGGTGACTAGAATTTTGTACTGCACAGTAACACAAAAATGAATTAATACAAACATTAGTTTAGAAGGCTATCTAATGACTGTTCGAAAATACAAGATTTCAGGTGCTGCTAAGGTCCCTTCTTTGGAGTAGCATAGGACTTCTTGACAACAGACTTTCTGATGAGGAGTGCTGAGATTGACTAAGACTTGTGACCTTGGACAAGTCACTTAACCCTCCATTGCCTCGGAAGAAAGGCCTGGCAATCTACTTCCGGTCACACTGCCAAGAAAACTCAGAAGCTCTGGGTCACCAGGAGTCAGCATTGACTTGAAGGCACACATTACATATTTGGGGCTGTCAGAAATTCAGGACTAATCTAAAATCTGCCTATTAGAACTGGAATAACTTGGTAGCTCTGCATTTTGCCATTGGGTCTCTGATTCATGTCTTGCAGCTGTAGATGTGTGCAGGGCTGGTGCTACCATTAGGCAAACTAGGCAGTCACTTAGAACGCCAGCATTCCTGGGGCGCCCTTGCCACTGTTGCTGCCCCTCCCCAGGACCTGCAGTTGCAGCAATGGCATTGAAACCATGATGCAGCACTTACCTAAACCCTCCGCTGCTGCGTTGCGGTTCCAGCCCTCTATGACCTGCTGTTTCCACCACCTCCTGATACTGACTTCTGGTTTTTGCAAACTAGGAGACTGATTCGAGGGGGGGGGGGGCAGAGGGAGGAGGTGGAATTGGCAGGTCATAGAAGGCAGGAACCATGAAGTAGTGCCAGAAAGTTGAGCTAAACACTGCATCACGGTTTCAATGGCATTGCTGCTACTGCAGGTCCCAGAGAGGGGCATCGACAGCGCCAATTGGGGCAGGGGTGGCAGCAAGAGGGATGGAAGGCTCACCTAGGGCGCCTCTAATCCTTGCGCTGTCCCTACAAGTCTTCAACCTTAACCGCAACCCTCCCATTCCCCATCTCTCTCTCTTCTCCCAGTCTCATATTCCCCAGTCTATCACTAATTCTCTCCTTTCTCTCTTCCCTTTTGTGTCCAGTATGTAACCCTTCCTTCTATACCCACTGTTCAGTGTGCCCCCATCCAATTTCTGCCCCCCTCTCTCTCTTCAGCATCTCCTCCTCTTTTATTCCCCCACCATATCCAAAACATCTCCTCTCTCCCCATGTAAAACATTCCTGCCCTTCTCTCTATTTTCTCCCACATCTAGCATCTCCACTCTATCTCCCTCTATCCCGTTCCGTTCAGTTCTTCTCTCTGTAGCTCTTTGCCCTCTCCCCTATGTCCAGCATCATTCCGTGTCCAGCTTCTCCTCTCCCTCTTATCCCTCTACACCCATGTCCAGCATCGCTCCTCCAGCTCCCTATTCCCACCTCCCCAGTGTCCAGTATCAGTCTCTTCTCCATTTCCCTATAACTACTCCCAGCTCCAGCATCTCTTTTCAATCTACCTATTTCCCCTTCCCCTGTGTCCAGCATCCTTCTCCCTCTGCCTATGATTCTCCCCCCATGTCTAACATCTCCCCTTTTTCTCCATATTCCCTCTGTGTCCTATAGCTCTACTAGCTTTTTTCCCTTCCCCTGCCATATGGCCTTGTGTGTCCCCTATAATTCAACCCCCCTCCTGTGCAGCACTTTCTTTCACCTCGATCATTTTGCTCCATTTCTGTAGTGGTTTTAAATGTATCAGGTTTACGGCCGGAGTGGACATTATTCTGGGGTTCACTGCCCCCCGGGCTCCTCAGTCAGGCCTCTGACCTGACCTGCTCAGCCTCTCCCCATCCGTTGCCGACTCCTCCTCTTCCTCTCCCAAGACAGCTGCCTTTCTCCCTCCACCACAGACTTCTTCTCCCCACCGGCAGCCAGCAGAGGGAGCTGCTGCCCCAGAGGTTGCTCAAGACAATCTGCTGCCTGAGGTGATAGATGAGCAATATATTCCCAGACTATATAATGTTGTTTTAACAGTTTTTTTATGCCGCTTTATCATTTCAAACAAAGTGGTTTACATTATAACTTAAATTTAGTAATGTACATTAAATAGGGATATTGAAACTTGGATTTTTCTGGCCACAAGGAGTGCTAGTGGGAATCAAACCCTGGTCTCTTGGTTCCCTTGGGGCCTTTCTGGGTCTGGGAGCGGCCTGGCTGGAGTCCCCTTGAGGGCTGGCTCTGTTGGTTCT
This sequence comes from Ichthyophis bannanicus, assembly GCA_033557465.1. Classification (NCBI taxonomy): domain Eukaryota; kingdom Metazoa; phylum Chordata; class Amphibia; order Gymnophiona; family Ichthyophiidae; genus Ichthyophis; species Ichthyophis bannanicus. The sequence goes on from CM066044.1 coordinate 256,232,735, forward strand.
TGTCAGTTTGTCGCTTGGTGTCTCCACCTGGGGAAGAAAGGTGTTAGTGGGTAGGATTTCCCTCCTTTCACCCCAGGAAACCTCTCCAAAAAACTCTGCTGTGAACAAGGCTGGTTTAAATAGTATTTACAATTTATTTACAAAATGTGCATATCAAGTATTGTTACAAAATAATGTATGTACAACCCGTATTATAATAAGTTGAACAAGCAGGTAAGGTGAATAGTAATACAGGATAAGAAATAAGACAGTTCAAACAACCAACTATAACCTTATGCATAATGACTTAAGTAAACCTTTAAAGATTATAGCTTTAACCTTATTAACCTGTCTCCTAACTCCCCTCCCTTTCCCTTTGTCCATCAGCCCTGAGTCCTTTTTTGCCCCATGGCTACCAGTGGCTTTAAGAAGTGTGATTGGTGCTCCAAAATTATGTCTTTGACTGACACACAAGACTGCTGTCTCCGTTGCCTGGGGCCAGATCACGACCTGGCAGCCTGCGGTCTCTGCAAGAGGATGTCCAGTAAGGCCAAGAGCCGCCAGCTGCAGCACGGTACGTTTTTCGCCAAGTCCCCAGTGCCTCTGAAGGCCAGGGCCTCATCTGAGGTCCTGACATCTCGGGTGGAATCCTCCGATTCCTAGCCTCATCCGTGGGTTCTCAGAAAGGGGGTTTCCCTCAAGGGAAGCCAGGAAGAAGAAGAAACCTCGAAGGCTGCGTCCTTGGATTGTTCCGACCTGTTGAGGACTTCCCCGGGCCCGGTCCCGCAGTCTGAGAAGTTTGTCTGAGGCGTCTGAGAAGGAACGGCCTGCAAAGGTCCCCCAGAAGGATCTGACTGCAGAATGGCCTTGGTCCCCAGACACTATTCTTGTCGAGGATTTCCCTTTGAGACAGCCGGCGTTGGGCTCAAGTCCCTCGGTGCCCATGCCGAAGGCTGCGGAGCCTTCTGGTCTGGAGTCCAGAATGGCGGCCCTGGAGCGCAGTTTGTCTGCCTTCATGGACCAGCAGTGGGCACTGCTATCCAGCACAACCGCTTCATCCACCCCGACCTCTGGGCCCTTGACATCCAAGACATCCCCAGAGGCCAAGTCGCAGCCGTGGTCGCAATCTGAATCCCGCTTGACGGGATTGTGTCATTCTAAGGCCCCTCCGTGGGAATCACTCATGATGTCCATTCCTCCCATCCTGGAACGGCTGATGCTCCGAATGTGGGAGACACTGGCTTCGGTGCCGGTGGTGAACAAATGGCTCGACTCGATGTATCGAGTCTGCCGGAGCCCGGACTTCCAGAAGTCACAGCTGCCGCATAACTCCATGGTGATAGAGTCGGCCATGTGTCAGCTGAAAAGTCAGTAGATGCCCCCGGCAGGGAGGCCCACACCCTGGATGCCCTCAGCAGGAAGTGCTACCGGGTGCAATGCTCATCGGCAAACCCATGACCGACAAGGCTGTCCAGCTGCAGACAAAGTTCATTACGAGGACCAGGCTCTCTAAAAAGACCACTAACCCTCCCAGATGGAAGAGCTCAGGTAAAAAGCCCTACTACCCGAGGAAGGGAGCTGCTTACAGAAACTACCCACCTTATCAGGCCTTTCTAGTTCTCCAACAGGGTCAGCAGGCCAAGGCACACGTAAGCAGAAGGTTCCAAAACCCCAGGCACTGGCTCTGGCCCATTCAGGGGGGAGCTTTTGACTCTTTGAGCATAGTCTCTCTACCCCAAGGAGATCAGCAACCCATAGGAGGACATCTGGCCTTCTATGCCCAGAGGTGGGTGACCATCACCATCAATTCCTGGGCAGTAAGGGTAGTCAGGGAGGGTTACCTCCTCCACCTGACTCAAACACCTCCCCCTTATTTCCTGGGAGAGCCCCTCAGGTTTCCCCTCTGCCAGGACCACCTTCTGAAGGAGTTGGCAGGTTTTCTCGAGGACAAAGCAGTGGAACCGGTGCCCCTCCACCTCAAGGGCAAGGGGTTCTACTCTAGGTACTTCCTTGTGCCAAAGAGGACAGGGGGCCTAAGGCCCATCCTCGACGTGCGCAACGTCAACAAATTCCTGGTGAGGGAGAAGTTCAAGATGCTCTCCCTTGGAACATTGCTGCCATACCTCCAGCAAGGAGACTGGCTATGCTCTTTAGACCTCAAGGATGCTTATACCCACATCCTCATCCACCCCAACCACAGACAGTACCTGCAGTTCATAGTGGGGGGCAGGCACTTTCAGTACAGGGTGCTCCCCTTCGGCCTAGCCTCTGCTCTGATTCTTCACAAAATGCCTGGCAGTTGTGGCTGCCTTCCTCCGGCTCCATGGGGTCTTTGTCTTTCCATACCTGGATGACTGGCTCATCAAGGGAGGCACAGCCTCAGAGGTGCTGCAGACCACCACATGCACCATCCAGGCTCTGCAACACTTGGGCTTTGTCATAAACTACACCAAGTCTCAACTCCTCCCGACCAATGTTCCCTCTAATTTTCTGTAGGCTGTGTGCGCATAAAATAACAGCTGTGTGCAGCTTTTGAAGGAAGGTTAAATTTTTGTGCGCCACATAACGACACTCGCATTAATACCTCGTAAAATTTGACTACACGTCAGAATTACAGTATGTACACCACATTGTTTTAATCAAATTAAATGAAAAATAGACGATTACTAAATGAAGCGGGAAATTTCTAGTAATTACAATCATAACTTTTAAATTTTAAGGCGTCTGTGTTGTTTTCTATCAGAATCAGAGCCGTAATTTTTGTGCGCTCTGTTGTAAAGTATGTGCGCTCGCTCAGCGAGGTGTGTGCGCGCGCACACGCGCACAGCTTAGAGGGAACAGTGCTCCCGACACTCTTCAGTCGAAGGCTTTCTTGCCCAGGGACCGAGCCGATTGTCTCAAATCTCTAGCTTAGGACGTACAATACTGTCCCTCGGTACCCACCCGACTTCTTCTGCGCCTCCTCGGGCACATGGCCTCCATAGTCCATGTCACTCCACATACTCGCTTCCACATGGGTTGCCTCCAAGACAGAGTTTCTGTGACCTGCCAATTGGCGGACTCCCTGGCCTGGTGGCAGTCACCCCAGTACCTCAAGGTGGGCATGCCTTTTTAGGTCCCAAGCCCCTCGAGGGTCCTCACTACGGACACCTCCCTGTTCGGCTGGGGAGCCCATTGCAGAGATCTCCGCACTCAGGGCAACTGGTCTCCAGACGAGAGCACCCAGCAGATCATCCTCCTGGAGCTCCGAGCCATACACCTAGCCCTGAAGGTCTCTGTCTCCACCTGCGTCACCAGCTGGTGCTGGTCCAGACGGACAACCAGGTGGCGATGTTCTACGTGAACAAACAGGGGGGTACGGTGACTCGTACCTTTTATCATGAGGCACTAGTCCTCTGCTCATATGCAATCCAACGGAATATCCTCCTCTGGGCAGTGTACCTGCCAGGCCAGGACAACCTGCTGGCCGACAGACTCAGCAGAGTCCTCCAGCCGCACGAGTGGCAGCTGGACCCCAGGGTAGCCTGTTGGATTTTCCGGCTCTAGGGGAACCCGTAGACCTGTTCGCCCACCCTGACAACTTTCAGTTGCCCCGCTTCTGCTCCCAGCAGGCCCACCCCACCAGGGTGGCAGTGGACGCATTCCTGGTCTCATGGTCAGAAGGTCTCATGTACGCCTTCCCTCCGATGCCGCTGACTGCCAAGACCTTGTTCAGGACCCTCTGCGACAAGGGCCTCGCTCATCCTTATAGCTCTTTGGTGGCCCAGGCATCCGTGGTTCACGCTGCTTCTACAGTTGTGGAGGCTCCCATCCCCTTGGGGACCGCCCTGGGACTCCTATCTCAAGAGGGGGGCTCTCTCATGCACCCCAACCTGGGATCCCTGTTGCTAACGGCATGGCTGCTGAGAGGGTGACTCTCGACCCTTTCAACCTTCCGGTTGAGGTGGAGGACATTCTGCTGGCCTCTCGGAAGGCCTCTACTAGGAAGGCTTATGCCCTCAAATGGCGCAAATTCTCTGTTTGGTGCACCGAATACAGGGCCTATTCTTTTTCCTGCTTGGTAACTCTGGTATCACAGTACCTTCTCCACCTCTTTCATTCCGGGCTGAAGTCTAACTCCGTCCGAGTGCACCTTAGTGTCCTGGCGGCGCACTACCTTCCAGTGGATGGTAAGCCCCTCTTGGTCCAACCATTGGTGACCCATTTCCTTTGGGGCCTGCTCTTATCGAAGCCCTCGGTTTGCCCTTCGACAACTGAATGAGATCTCAATTTAGTGTTGGGCAGCTCACTCACCCACCCTTCGAGCCTCTGGCTACCTGCCATCTTCGCTACCTCTCTTGGAAAGTGGCTTTCCTGTTTGCGTTCACCTCCGCTCGGAGAGTCAGCGAGCTTCAGGCCCTTGTGACAGAGGCACCTTATACAGGTTCTACAAGAACAGAGTGGTGCTTTGCACGCATCCCAAATTCCTGCCAAAGTTAATGTCGCCCTTCCATCTCAACCAAGACCTCACTCCAGTCGGGCAGAGATGGTCCTTCACACCTTGGACTGTAAGAGGTCTTTGTCCTTCTACATCCAATGCACTTAGGGCCATCGCAAAGCTTCTCATCTTTTCATCTCCTATTACCCCAGTAAGCTGGAGGAGGCGGTGACCAAGCAAACCCTGTCCACATGAGTGGCGGACTGTATCGCCCTCACTTATGAACAAGCAAGGCTCCCGCTGGAATGCCATGTCACAGAGCACCGTGTCAGGGCCATGGCAGCCTGGGTGGCAAACTTACACTCTGTCCTGATGGTGCATATCTGCTGGGCTGCCACCTGGTCTTCAGTCCATACCTTCGCAGCCCTATGCTGACTGGACAGAGTCCCGACGGGACAGTGCCTTTGGCCAGGCTGTGCTCCGTAATCTTTTTAGGGTTTAGGCTACTCCTGCTTTACTGTGTTCAGGCTACCTGAGTGCTGGTTTCCATCGGCACAGGGGTCCTACTGTAGTCTGTAGCTATGGACTCAGTTGCTTCTGCTCATGGCTCCCCTTGAGGGTGACCATGTTTTTTTGCTATGGGCTTTCAGTAGCCTGTAGCTGGGGAGTCCCATATGTGAGGACTGACTTCCTGTTTGTTCCTGGAGAAAGCGTAGTTACTCACCTGTAACAGGTATTCTCCAGGGACAGTAGGAATCAGTCCTCACAACTCTCCCTCCTCCATTTGGAGTTGCTCCTTTGCCATCTTTTAGCTATGTCATCTGACTGAGCAAGATGGCACTCTTGGGTGGGAAGTTAACCACGCATATGTGGTGGCATCTCCCAGAAGCTTTCTTTTAAAGCTGGGCGGATGCTTTTGTGAGGGCTTCGTCGGTGCCGACATCACCCATATGTGAGGACTGATTCCTGCTGTCCCCAGAGAACACCTATTACAGGTGAGTAACTACGCTGCACGTGCTGCTGGGCCTGCCAGGATGTGCAGTTCAAACCACCTCAAAGGTGGTTTAAACTGCACTTCTCAGCCGATTGGGCCTGGGGATCCACTGTCGGGGCCAGAGCCAGGTGTGGGGTGGGGCCCCCTGCACCCGATCCAGGCCGCGGAAGGCCAGCCATGGGTTGGGCAGAAGGGATTTTGGGGACCGGAGCTGGGGCTGTGCAGGCACCTGTGGGGAGGATGTCCCCACAGGCAAAGGGGCATGCCGGGCCATCCACAAGCCTTATTCTGGCACCCACGGGAACATTGTGTTCCTGCGGAACAGAATAGGGTCTTAACAGCTCTGTCTTCAGTGGGGACATTCAGCCGGCCTGGGCGTGCCCCTTCCAGAATTGGGCTCCACACCCACTGGTGGCCTGTGGTGACACACAGACACCTGAGTCTTATGGATTGACCAGGATGGCTATTGTCTGCATTTTGCCCAACTACTTTCCCATTCGTTCCCGGGGAGTACCCTCTTGACCCATTGCAGTGGGCCCTCCTTCAACAGGAGGTCAACAACTTGCTGGCTGACCTGGCTATTGAACTGGTACCACCAGAACAAGTGACAAGAGGGTTCTACTCTCATTATTTCTTTGTCTCCAAGAAGATTGTGGGTTTCATACCCATCCTGGACCTCAGGAACCTCAACTTCTTCTTGGTAAGAGAAAAGTTCAAGATGGTCTCCCTTGGGACACTACTTCCATACCTCTGGCTGTGCTCCCTGGATCTTAAAGGTGTCTACACACACATCCCGATCCATCCTTTCCACCGACAATATCTCAGCTTCATGCTCAATGATCAGCACTTCCAATACAGAGTACTGCCATTTGGGTTGGTGTCAGCCCCAAGGGTCTTCACAAAGTGCCTGGCGGTGGTTGCTGCTTTTCTACAGACCATGACGGTATTCATCTTCTCTTAGTTAGACAGCTGGCTAATAAAGGGCACCACGCTGTATGAGCTCTGCCAGTCAGCTCGCTTGACCATCCAGGTGCTCAAACACCTGGACTTCATCATCAACTACCCAAAGTCTCATTTCCAACCCTCACAAAGGCTGGAATTCACTGGAGCCCTCCTCAACACCATTCAAGCTTGGGCCTTCCTACCAATGGACCACTCGCAGTTGCTCCTCAGGATGGTTCAGGTCAACCAATGCAGCTGCTTCACCACAGCTCGGGGGATGCTGGGTCACATGGCCTCCACTGTACATGTCATGCTGCTGGTCTGTCTCCATATGTGCCAAGCGCAAAGGTTTCTGTTCACCCAATGGTGTCAAGTCACAAACTGCCTCATGGACAGGGTGGTGGTCACCACGCCTCTTGCCCTCCCTCTATACTGGTAGCTCCAGCCGCAGAACCTGCTCAAGGGACTTTCCTTTCAGTCCCCTCTGCCTCACTGGATGCTGACTACAGACGCATCCAAACTAGACTGGGGGGCACATCTCGACAGCCTGCTTATACATGGCCTCTGATCACCGCAGGAAAGCCTGCAGCAGATCAAATTTCTGGAATTCTGAGCCACATGAATAGACCCTCAACAGGACAGTAGTGAATCACATATTTCAGAAGTGGGGCAGGCTTGAAATCGACCTGTTCACTGCCCCACACAATGCCCAGGTGACTTGTTTCTGCTCCAGGATAGCATCCAGTGACTGGCTGGCTCCCAATGCATTTCTCCTGAACTGAGGTGTGGAGCTGCTTTAAATGTACCCTCCGATTCCGCTGGCTATGAAGACTCTGTTCAAGCTTCAGGCTGACAGGGGCACCATGATACTAATTGCTCGTATTGTCCCCAGAAGCCATGGTTTCCCCTACTGCTCTAGCTCTCCAAGCAGGAACCTCTCCAGTAGGGCTGCACCCTGTACCTCATCTCTTAGGACGATGGTCCCTGCTCATCAGAGCTTACAATCTAGTCAAGACAGACAACACAACAGCCTGTAGCTGGGAGGTCCCATGTGTGAGGACTTACTTCCTGCTTGTTCCCGGAGAAAGCGTAGTTACTCACCTGTAGCAGGTGTTCTCCAGGAAAAACAAGAATAAGTCCTCATAACCCTCCCTCCTCCCCATGGGGTTGTTCTGGCTACTAGCTTTGTACCTCACTGAGGATAAGAAGGTACCATAGTGGGCGGGAAGGCAGGTGCACATGCACGATGGAGCTCCCAAAGGCTTCCTGTGGAAGCTGGGGAGCATTCCCATGTGGGCTCAGTTGGTAATATCACCCGTGTGTGAGGACTTATTCTTGATGTTCTTGGTGATCAACTATGCTTTCTCCCCAGTCTTTTACTTTCCCCTTTCTCTCTTCCTCCACCCACATCCAGTGTCTCTCCCCCCTCTCTCCTCCATCCAATACCTTGTGCTCTTTTTTATCACTCCACCCCGCTGTGTCTGTCATTCCCCCCATTCCTGTCCCATGCCCAACATACCCCTCTTTCTATTGATTTTCCCATGTCCATCATCTCCCACATCCCGTGTCCAGCATTTTACCTCTTCCTCTCCTTCTCCGTCCCCTCTAGCATTCCGTCCTAGTGCTCCTCTTTCCCCTCCCCCCCGAGTCCACTAGCTCTACTCTTTTCCCTCCCCCTGTGTCCACTGTAAAAAGGAACTCGAAATGGGGTATTGGAGAAAGGTTCAGAAATATAGTGAGTGAGAACAGCCTGGATTTTGCTGACAGTCTAGTAGTATATGTGTAATATAAGCCAAGGTAATCTTTTGCAGATATTTTTGAAAGCTAGACAGAATGTTTTTGCTTGCAGGTTTTTTTCCATGATTATAAGTGGTCAATATGTCTGTGTCCAGTTTGACTTGAAACATACAGTGTTTAGCTTGATCTGTAACTTGTAGATAAATGAAAAGTAAAGCAAGCATTACGCAGAGTGATAAAAATAAATTGTACAATGTGGCAATTTTTTCCTAATAAAAGAAGTGCTGCAGCTAGGCTAAGAAAAATTACAGGTGACTGCTCAGGTTTGCAGGCCTGAGAATCCTTCCTTGAAGCTTTAAGAAGACTGTTTTGCTAAAATTCTGTGTGTTTTCATTCCTTACTTACTTGCATTGAGTTCAGGAAATTGGAGCCAAGAGCTGAGGAAGGATCCCTTTGCTTGTTGCCCCCGGTCAGGATTAGAGCACGCATGCATTTGGTGCCATGCCAGAACTCCTTTTCTCTGCATTCAAGGCAAGTCAGAGGAATGGAGGATTGAGGATTGTGAGTATGTGTGTTAAACACGATGATGTTGCTATAAACCCTGTAGCACAATGGCATTCAATGACTGGTGGTAACGAAGCATTACAATTTCCCTTAGGAGGAACCTTTTTCAGAGGATAAGCTTCAGTATTTGAAATATGAAATGGCAGTCAGTGGTTTAGGGGAACTGCACACTATTCTTGAGCGGGTCATCCTTACATGGTGGGAGACAATGGTGCATGAAAAGTCTCAAGAAAAACATAAGTTGTTTGTATTAGAAGAGAAGGTGTATGATTCATTTGCTTATCCTTTTAAAAGCACGATGTAAGAGAAGCAATGTTTTCTGATTGTAAAAGATTTAAACAGTCTGGCTTTAATTTGGTAATTAGTTAGTTTTTTTCCATATACTGATTTTCACCAGACTTGCAAGTTGATTTTTGAAATGTCTGTTTTCTAATCATTGTTGGTTGGTAATGGGTAAGACTACACAGATTTGTTTTGTTTTGTTTGTTTCACTCTAGAGTCAAAAGGTAATTTCAGCTGTTTTTCTGTAGTTATATGTTTTGGTTTCTAGATAAGGGCCCAATTCTGAGCAGAAGGGTGGGGAGAGCCGGCGGGGGTGGGGGTGGGAGGGGGCAGGATCTGGGCGGAATGGGGGGGGGGGGGGCAGGCCAGTCTAGCAGGACGTACAGGGGCCAATTCAGGTCACAGCCATTTATGTCCTGCCAGATCAAAGGGGACATGCTGCTTATTCAAACTCAAAGATGGAATAAGCAGTACCTACCCGGTGATTGGGCCTGGGGATCCCCCCCCGCAGTGCTGGGTGCAGGGGGGTCTCCGCCGCCCGATCCAGCCCCAGCAGGCCAGCTATGGATTGGGTGGTGGGGATGAGGGGGGGGACCTAAGCTGCGGGAGTTAGGGGTGCCTATGGGGAGGATATCCCTTTCCTGATCTCAGTCTAAATGAAGAAAAAACATATATATGTTGTAGTACACTGAGTTTTGTACATGCTGATATTTGTTTTGGCTTTAAAGACTAATAACCTAAGTCTTAAACCCTCCTTAGTTTAAGTAATCATTTCAATATTGCAATTTCCTTCTATAGAAAATTCAAATTGGTTTCTTTCCAGCTCAGGTACTTCTTCTGAAGTTATGGAAAGTGTTTCCTTACCTGATATTACTAGTGTTCAATTTGTTGTACTTATTGCTTTTCTGAACCTTTAGTTAGTGTATAGACTCTATGGGCCTGATATTCAAAAGGTATTTACATGGTTTACAGCCCAGTAAATTGTGTAAATGCCTTAGATAGAGTGGAGGAGTAGCCTAATAGTTAGAGCACTGGCTTAGGAACCAAGCAACCAGGGTTTGAGTCCCACTAGCACTCTTTGTGGCCTTGGACAAGTCACTTAACCCTCCATTGTCTCAGAAAATTCCAAGTTATCCTGTTCAATGTATAATACTAAGTTTAAGTTACAATATAAACAACTTTGGTTGAAATGATAAGGCAGTATAAAGACCTGTTAAATATTCAACAGCACTTAACCCTTTCCAGGCCGAGCCCAAAACCCTTGGGATCCAAAATTCTGACTAAATATTCCTATCAAATGGTATATAATACATGACCATAGCAGAAGGAAAATCACTATTAGAACATATTGAATAAGACGGGTACAATTTTCCTGAAATATGCAAAAATTAACCCGGCTGCAGAATGTGGATTAAAAATTTAAAGTAGGCCTTCAAAGGGTTAAAAGGTTAGTGCCATCAAATATCCCCATCTAAGTCCCCTACATACCCTGATGCTATCCTGTTACCATCGAGGTGTGTTGAGGGCATTCTGGGGTGAAGCAGAGGCAGAGAATGGTGCTAACTGGTTAGCTTTGACGGCTTCCAGCTTTTGCAGTGATCACTACATAAGAACATAAGATATGCCATACTGGGTCAGACCAAGGTCCATCAAGCCCAGTATCCTGTTTCCAGCAGTGGCCAATCTAGGTCATACGTACCTAGCAGTATCCCCAAAATACACAGGCTCCACAATGCTTGTATTGGGTCAAGCATTGATATCCTGGGTGCCTTTTTAATAATGGTTTATGGACCTTTCCTCCAGGAACTTGTCCAAACCTTTTTTAAACCCAGCTACACTAACAGCTCTTACTACATCCTCCGGTAACAATTTCCAGAGTTTGATTACACATTGAGTGAAAAAATATTTTCTCTTATTTATCTTAAATAATTTACCCTGTAGCTTCATTATATGTCCCCTAGTCTTTCTATATTCTGATAGCATAAACAATCGATCTACGTTTACCCATTCCACTCCATTCATTAATTTGCCGCGGCATTGAATATCCAGTTTAGAGGTCAGCGGGGTGGGCTATGCGCCAATGAAGTTCACAGCCCTTCAAAGATCCGGACAGCTGAAAATCGGGCTCTATACGTGTTCCTATTGAGATTGTTATAAAATATTTTTAAAAAATAATATACATGTCATAAGGACTTTAGTTATATAGAATGCTAAATGCTAATTAGTATTAGGACATATGTATAGAGTGGTTATTTGGAATGAGCAGAAACACATATCTTCTACCTGCAGTTCACTTAAAAGCAGCACTAAGTTCTATAGTTTTTGATGTTTCTAGATGCCTTAGTCTATAAGGATATATTAGTACAGCGGTGATGTGCACAGCTAGTGTTTTTTTCCTTGCTATCTGTATGGGTTTGTACAATAGTATGAAGTGGAGTCTCTGAGTCAATGGATTGGAAGCAGGATGTACTGTACACTGCATTAATAACTTGATAGAAGTAGACAGCACAGATAACAGTTCGGAGGACAGAGTGCGTGTTTATACTAGCTCTGTTAATGAAAGAGATTGCATAACTGCTCAAGGGCATGAGGGATTCCTTCTTACCAGATAACAGTATGCCTTGTTAGAGAAGTTTATTTTAAGAATATCAAAACAGAGCACAGTTAAAGTAAAGCATGAATGTTGCTAATCCTTTTCTATATAAAAAGAACAACTTCCGATTCCAATTGGCAGCAGTATTATTGAGAAATAAATCTACATGATTGTGATTTCATTAGATTATGATTAAGATTATTTTACAGGGATCCTGGATCTGACAATTGTAATGGAGGGTGGAAGAAGAAACTCAAAACAATTAACCATCCCTTTTTACTTGTGTTTGTAAATCCACAATGTGCAAGTTTTGTTTTCTAGGTTTCATAGGTTCAAACTTATCCCGGTTAAGAGAATTTGTCAGCTGATTTTATTTTATGTGTAAAAATGCAAATACTGAAAAGTTCATTTGCTTGAATAGTACCTCCCAGAGCGTCTCATAATTGCAGATAAGAACCTCTGGAGAATGTCTAATCACACATTTCTCTGTTTTATCTATGATTGATTTGTAGTTGTGCATGAGTGAATGGGAAGATCTTCCATGTATGGTAGCTTAGATGTACTTAGATATCTGATAAATTGTGTGAATTTGCATGATATAACAAAGACTAAGAAAAATTATGAAGGCATTTAAAGAAAAACATACAAGTCAACAGCTTTTCTGAAAATTGAATTGCTTGTCAGTCGAAGCAAGTTTATTTGATTAAAGGGAATTACTAAAAAGTAAAGAGTAAAAAGAGAAAAAGACAGTGGATTCAGTCTGAATGCTGGCCTTGTGGAAGAGTCTGGGGTGCAGATTATCTGTTATGTACATTTAGTTCATAGTGCTTGTCCTGTAGATTTGATGGTTTGTTTTCATTTTGTGATTTCTGGTTAGTAATACTGATATCTCTTTTTCTTTTTCTTTCTTATTGTGTAAGAAGCATAGTGATATGTTTAATATAAAAGAAAAGATGTTAGATTAGGGATTTAGTTTTTACAAGTCACAAATAATGAATGATATAGCTTCATTCTAACAAGTAAATTAAGTAATTAAACCAAGGTGGTAAATGTGTGTTATAATATTTTTTTCTTGATGCTAGTAGATTAACTGAAAGTTCGGGTACATATCACATCCATGAAAATGTAAGAGACTACAGATTAGCAATGTCAGAGAATGCTGGCAGCTCTCCCAGTCTATTTTAAGATAGCTGCAAGAGTGTTGGAGGAATCCATCTAAAATTTTCATGTTGTGTGTTTCAGTTGTTATTATGGAATGACTCCTGCAGAATTGACGTTATTAATTGGAAGCGTGAAGCAAATGTCTTGTTGCTAGTGGAATAGGTAAAGCAAAAGTATTGCCTTCTAACACCACAAACACCAAGACTAATTAACTAAATTAGTATCACTGATTGAGATAGATTCAAGACGTAAATAAATTTACCCTCTGCAAGAGATTGATTGATCCTTTACTATTATGCTGTTTTGGGCTGAAAACAGTGTAACAAAGAGAAATATTAAGTTGTCTAAAGCATGTTAACTTTCATTAACACATGTTAACCTTTAGTAAACATGTCTCTTCATTTGCAAAATGGCCAAAATTATGCATTGGAAAAAGGGGAGCGTTTTGGGGCAGACTGAGGGCTGCTGAAAAAGTTTTTTTTTAAATTTGTTCCACAATGACATTCAGTCATTGAACATATACCTTATCAGCCAAAGTGTTGACAGATAAATAGTGAGTATAAATTGAAATTGTACATATAACCTTATATTTAAAAGCTACACATAAAAAAAATCTGATGTTTCTTTCTTGGGGGGACTCAATCTAGGAGGAAAAAAATTCTGGAACTCTGCACTGAGGTTTTAGCTTTGGTGCGAGTTTTCAATTGAGATTTCCTTGTAAATGTGTACTTGGGTATCAGAATAAGAGTTTTCATTTCTTTCAGCCATCTGAACTGCGTTTTTTCTTAGATGCTATGCAACTATGAATTCACCTTATGGTAGTCTTGTGGGCTTTATAAGTTATATTTGCTCTACATCCTACTTTTTCTTTATTTAGACAGTTTTGTATACCACCTTATCCTTCAATCAAAGTGGTCACAACACAATTGGGGGATACATTTAACACGAGGGGATATGAGACACATATGGTAATACTTATGGGGAACATGGGCTATGGAGGGTTAAGTGGCTTGCCCAAGACCACAAGGAGCACCTGTGGGACTAGAAACCCCAGTCCTTCTGGCCCAAGGTTGCTGTCCTCTAGTGGGATTTGATCCCCTGACCTTCCGGCCTGAAGTACCTTGCCCCAACCACTAGGCCACTCCTATGGGGTAACTGTTCTCCTATGGTATATATTGTTCTTGAATCCTCCCTTTTTCTTTATTTTTCTATTCTGGATTGCTAGCATGCTGTCATCTTATTGGTTGCTTTATGTTCTTTTCTGCTTATTTTTTGCATGTGCATGATGGATTGTGATATTCTTTATCCAAGGTTCTTGGTTTATTGTAAAATGTAATTAAATATTTAAAACAAAATAAGCTACACATATGCTGATAGTGCTGCTGAAAATACATATTACTTTAACCATGCAGTAAGTTACATGTTTAAATTTAAATTGAGGCTGTGATGTTGGATATTAATCTTGTATCTGAAATATGGCTTCATGACTAGCCACAGCGCAGGAAAAAAGAGACATTCAGCCATAGGTTCAAATGTAATGTGTGCCTTTGAGTTAATGCTGATTCCTGGTGACCCAGTCTTTGGCTTTTATTGGCAAGGTTCAACCAGGAGTAGATTGCCAGGTCTTTCTTCTGCACCGTGAGTTTACAGCCCCTGGTATTCCAAAGTGATCAGCCATCCAAGCATTAGCCAGGCCTGACTCTGTTTAACTTCAGAGATCAGCCATGAGTAGGTTCATTCAGGACAGCTGAAGACTCTCATAGGTTAGGACGCAAACTTAAAGAATTTCAAACAAAAACAATAGCTATAATATTTTTCTTGGAACAATCACCGTTACCTAACTCATGGTGAACATCAGGGTGACTTTTTTTATATAAGCATGGGATAAGTATCTACATGCTGTGTATAATACTGGGTAGTTCTTATTTATTTATTTTATTTTAACAGTTGCTTATATACCGCGACCTTCCAAAGATCAGGTGCGGTTTACAATGAACAATTTAGGAAACAGTGAACAGAGCTGTTTTTACATGGAACTTCTGTGAACTATATACAACAGTCTGTTAATTACATTAAACATTTGGTTATAGTAATAACATTGTGAAACTATATACAAAGGTATGGTTCATATAGGTAACTATATACAATGGAAATGGGTCCCGTAGGCAATTCCTAACGTGAGTTAGTGTGGGACAAACGAGGTAGATGAAACTGAATGGAGAAAGAGAAGAGAAGGAAGGTATTAGTGAGAGTGTAGAGTGAGTAGTGTTATAGTTAGATTGAACCGAAGGATGAGCTATTCATTTGGGCTTAACTCAATGAAGGGACAATGTGAAAATAACATATGCAAAATAACATATAACATATGCAAAATTTACAGTACATGATGTCCTCCTGTAAATCACCTAATTGGATGTTTCTGTCTCTTCTGTTGGGCTCTGTTTTGTTTGCCCACAGAGCCAAGAAGAAGAAGAAGTTAAGCTCAGTCTCCTCCTTATGCTGGCAATGAAGTTCTTCAAAGCTGCTTGGATGGCCGCAGAAGAGTAATAGAAGAGAAACGGATCCAGGCTAGCATTCATTGTGCTGAGGAGCAAGGTATAGACTCTCCACGAGGGGCTTTCTTTCTTTATGAAGCCTACAATGTGCGAGATGTTGTAAGGTGCAAAGCAGATAATGAAATTAGACAAAGTGACTGCCACAAGCCCGATGGCCTTCTGTTTTTTTCTTCCACTGACCTTAGGCATTGCTAGCAAAATCCGAATGAAGTTGACATAGCAGAAGATGGTGATTATGAAAGGGATCCAGAAGAGCACCAGACCAACTTCCAGCCGATAAGGAAATAAGAACTTTAATTGGTCATCTGTAAAGTTGGCATAACATCTGTTGTTATCTGACCTGTTGCTTGAAACATACTCCAGGATGACAAATGTGAAACTACACTGTAGGGCACAGAAAATCCAGATGAAGACAGAAGCTATTACAGAATGTTTACATTTCCGATTGGTTTTGTACCGGATGGGGAATGCCACTCCCAGGTATCTCTCTACACTGATGGCAGTCAAGAACAGAGAGCTGGTGTAAATACTATTGTAATACACAAAGACTACTAGAGGGCAGAGAAACGAGGGCAAAGGCCATGTCATGTTGGCTTTAGCCTCCACCATCTTGAATGGAAGAAAGATTAGGAGAAGGAGATCACAAACTGAGAGGTTGAGCAGCAGGATATCGACTGGGGTGGGCTTCTTGTAGATCTTGATGGAGAAAGTGTAGAATGCTAACAAGTTGGAAGGCAATCCAGTCAGGAAAGTTATTATATAGACTGAGAGAACCAGAGCGGTCTGATTGATCATTCTCCTGAACTCCTGTTAAGAAAAAAACATCTGATATCAGGGAATAAATTGATACGGAGTTAAAAATATCATGAAAATTTCTTATCTTGTTAAAGATCCAATCCCCACGCATGCACGGAGATGCATGCCGAAACCTGGGATTACTAAATAGCTTTATGTCCATATGGAGAGGCTGAGTCGGTCCTAGATTTATGCTAACCACATGCAGGGAGTTGTACTTCAGTTTCATAAAAAGTAGGAACCAGGATTGGCTCAGCCTCTGGCCCTACTGAAATTCACCCACAGATAAATGACATTGCCATTGTGTTCCCCGAAATCAATGCAGCCATATCAGTAACCTTCTGAAAATGTTGATTGCTATTGCTTGGTCCCAACCTTTACAGCGTCATCTTCAGTTAATATTATCAGATGACTCTTTAAAATAATTGGAATGTTTATGATGTGACTTTCAGATGGTACAATATTTAAACATCACAGTGGTCAATCATTTTGTTTGCATATTGGAGGGGTATTCAGTGGCCCTATTCAGATATTAGCTCCTTGTAATATTTGAATTGAGCAGCGCTACCCGGGTAAGTGCTGACCTTATCTGGATAGTGGTGATTTTCAGTTGGCATCCCCTTAGCAACTTATACCTGCTTTCCATGCATCCTAAGTTATCCGGATAAGTGCCAACTGAAATCACTGTTATCTGGATAAAGTCAGCACTTATCCAGATAGCGTGGTACCGGCAGACTGCCCCAGCACTGACCAGATATTGCCGAGGTGGTTTATGTAAATATTCAACAGCACTTTCAAGATAGTGCCACTAAGTAGCTCTCTCAGTGCTCTTATCCGGATAGCCCACTATGAGCTATCTAGATAAGGACTTTGAATATCGGCCCCTAGATATCTAATAAGATCACACAAAACAATCAATCAAATAAATGAACAAACTGTAAGTTCATACATAGAATGAAATAAAATTAGGACTGAATCAAGATGTACAGTTGTGATCACTGTTCCCTCTAAGCTGTGCGCGTGTGCGCGCACACACACCTCTCCGAGCGAGCGCACATGCCTTACAACAAAGCGCACAAAAATTACAGTTCTGATTCTGATAGAAAACAACACAGACATCTTAAAATTTCAAAGTTGTCGTGTATTTATGGTTTTCACAAGTTCTACAATATTTTCTAGTGCAATCAATGTGGTGTACATACTGTATTCTGATGTGTAGTCAAATTTTAAAGTATATAACTCCGAGTGTCGTTATGTGGCGCACAAAAATTTAACCTTCCTTCAAAAGCTGCACAGCTGATATTTTATGTGCGCACAGCCTACAGAAAATTAGAGGGAACATTGGTTGTGATCAACATTATTTACACCCTTGCATTTTAGGTATGTTGTGTACAATATCTTGAGAAATAATTGGAAATATTCCAAATGTATGTCATCATAATATTTTAATAGTATGTTCAAAGGTATACAATAAAAAATAAGATGTCTGTGCAACTTAAACTTAGTAATTTCTGAGAAAAAAAAGTATGACCTGGACAGGATTAATGGTACCCTCCATTAATATTTTGTTGCACAACCCTTGGCAGTGATGACAGTCTCTGAATGTTTCTTGTAGCCATCTATAAGTTTCTTATGTCTGTCTGCTGTACAGTAGTTTCTCCCACTCTTCAACTGCAATTTGTTCCAACTCATGAATGCTTCCAAATAATACCTCTGCATATCTCTCTTAGGGTCCTTATCTGGATAGCCCGCTGTGGACTATCTAGATAAGGACTTTGAACATCGTCCCTTAGGTATCTAATAAGATCACACAAATCAGTCAACTAGAAGTCCATAGACAGAATGAAATAAAAGTAGGACTGGCTCAAGTACATGATTTCCTTATCCTTTGTTTTATGCACATCATTGCTGTTGCCATTGCCAATATTAATCATTAGTTTACTTTATTTGGATTTCTGCTGTACCACCTCCGGGGCTTATTAGGATCCAGTGAAGCAGTTTACACAAAACTTTAAAAGGAGTAAAGGGAATATATAGTATTAATAAGTAAGGGTAGAGTATCTAGTAGTAGAGTATCTGAACACCCTACCGAGACCCTTATCCACTCTCTAGTTACTTCCCGTTTGGACTACTGCAATCTGCTCCTTGCTGGTCTTTCCTAGAATCATCTTTCTCCTCTTTGATCCATTCAAAACTCAGCCACATGACTAATCTGCAGCCAGTATCATTATGGAAACAAAAGGAGCACCTCCCCCTGCAGAACCAATTGAAGTACAAAAGAGCAAGAGGAAACGTCACGAGGACAAGGAGCATTTATTCATGTCACAGGGTCTGCCCAACATGTGTTTCAGCCTTATTCAGGGGATTTCGACCTCAAAAACATATACATATAAAAAGCAATAAAATATACAATATAATACAATAAAATGAAACAGTTAAGCTATAAAAAAATCACCCTACAAGTATCAACACATTGCACTCATTTCACATGATAGACCTAAAACAATTACAAAATACCATCACCATAATAAACACCACAACCTCCCTGCTTGATCCTTGTCCTGTATCATGGATTAAGGCTACTAAATCGGAGCTAGCGCCCCATCTACTGCAAATAGTTAATCTATCCCTCCAGCAAGGCCTCATGCCAAATGATCTCAAACATTCCATGATCCGGCTCATACTAAAGAACAAATCCCTAGACAACCTTGACCCTGCATCTTACAGACCAATAGCCAGTATACTTTTCTAGCCAAATTAATTGAGAAAACTGTTCAAACCCAGCTTCAAAACTTCATTGATCTTAATGTTCCCCTTGATGAACACAATTTGGATTCCGCCCATTTCATGGTGTTGAATCCCTCCTTCTAGTTCTTTTTGGTACCCTTTTAAGTGGGATAGATGACATAAAAGAATCTTTCATACTTATTTTTCTTGATATAACATCGGCCTTTGATAACGTCAACCACAGCACATTTCTTAATAGACAATCACAAATTGGAACCATTTGAATGCTGTACCTGTTATACCTATCTTACATCACCGATCATATCCAACAAGTACAGGTAGGACAAGTTAACTCTAACATTTTCAAACAGAAACAAGGAATACTCCAGGGCTTGGCCCTCTAAGCCCTTTTATTCAACCTATATATACAATCCATTTGTAAGATATTCAGGAAATTCAAAGTAAAATATCATATATATGCGGAAGATGATATGTTATATCTCCTCATTCATTCCAACATACAACTGAATCTTGTATCCTGGAAGCGCAAGACTGGTTAACTTCAAATAACCTATCGATCAATTTAAAAAAAAACTGAGGTTCTATACATATCAAAAAACCTTAATTTCACCCTTCCACAAAACATCACTATAAATAGCACTACCCTCCCAGTCAAAAAAGAAGTAAAATACCTTGGGGTCTTACTTGATCAATCCTTATTTATTTATTTTATTTATTTAACAGTTTTTATATACCGTCTTTCTTCAATTCAAGACGGTTTACAGAGAACATAACATGACAGTATATTTCAACTGATTATATAGAACCGAACTACATAACAAGAGTATATATGGTTAATATAAGTAACTTTTGTACATTAGGAGTCATCATGGACAAGAACTATTTACATGCTTATTTACAGGAGAGGTTAGGGAGAGGTCATAGAGAAAATGAGTTGGGTAAGGTATTAGAGGGAGGGTTGAGCGGGAGGGAAAGGGTGTAGAGGGAGGGCTATGGTGATAGGGAAAAATGTTCTTGGATGAGATGAGTTTTTAGCTTCTTCCGGAACTCGGTATGATTGGAGCAGTTCCGTAGTTCTCCTGGTAGGGCATTCCATAAAGAGGGGGCATAAAGGGAGAATGCCCGATTACAGGTAGTTTGATTGCATTTTCTCTTAATAGTTGGGATAGTTAGAAGGTTTTTAGTGGTAGTGCGGCGTGTTCTCTTGTTTTTAGAATTGGATAGGAGCGAGGAGAGGCATAGAACTGACTCATTGGAAATGATTTTATGTATGAGGGTGATTACTTTGAATTTAACTCTGGACTGAATGGGAAGCCAGTGGAGATCATGGAGGATTGGTGTTATGTGTGATCGTCTCTCCTTATCTTCCCACATAAATCAAATAATTAAAACAATATACTTCAAACTAAGAACACTACAACACCTTAGACCTCTTCTTGACACACATGATTTCAGATCAGTGGTCCATGCTCTAATCAATCCCCACTTCGATTTTTGCAATAGCCTCCTTTACGGTATACCCAAAAACCATTTGTATCAATTACAGTTCACACAAAATGTTACTGCAAGAATCATCTGCAAAGCACGCCTATCAGATCATAGAACACCTATACTATATGACCTCCACTGGTTACCAATAATGAGCAGAGTAAAATGTAAAATGATCATGACAACCTTCAAACTTGCAAATAACCTTGCTCCATCATACCTCACAACTCTAATTACACATGCCATAAATATTAGATCTAGAAGGGAACATTTACAAAACACACTTGTAATCCCTCCTACATTTAGAAAGACCAAACAATCTACAAGCAACCGTGCCTTTCCCCTTGCGGCGCCTTCACTATGGAATGCCCTCCCAGCCTTCCTATGCGCCATCAAAGACCTGAACACATTTAGGAAGGAGATAAAAATCTTCCTCTTCATTCAGCACTATGGAGACAATACAAGAGACATTACTTCCCCCACTGAATCATCACAAATTCAACCCTCCTCATAACTTCCTTGCAATGTGTTATGAAGTCGAAGTACCTCACCCACTGTAAATGGTTCATGTTCACAGTAGTATATATGTAGTTAAGATATTTGTTGAATTTGTTGTTGTTGTTAAGTGCCGTCGAGTCGGAGTCGACTCATGGCGACCCTCTGGATAGCTATCCTAAATTGTGTTCGGTCTTCAGTCAGGTGGCTCATTGTTGACAGACTGGTACCCGTAGCTGCTGTTATTGTATCGATCCATCTCATTACTGGCCTTCCTCTTTTGCGTTGACCTTCTATCTTGCCAAGCATGATGTCTTTCTCTAATGATCTCTCTCTTCGCATGATGTGTCCAAAGTATGAAAGTCGAAGTCTTGTCATCTGAGCTTCTAAAGAAAGCTTAGGTTTGATCTCCTCTAGTACCGACTGGTTTGTTCTTCGGGCAGTCTATGGTATACACAGTATTCACCGCCAGCACCATAATTCAAAGGCATCAATTTTCTTCCTGTCTGTCTTTTTCACTGTCCAGCTTTCACATCCATATGATGTTATTGAAAATACCATGGCTTGAACAAGTTGAATCTTTGTATGGAGAGAGACATCTCTGCTCTTGAGAATCTTATCTAGGTCTTTCATTGCCATTCTGCCAAGAGCAATGCGTCGTTTGATTTCTTGACTGCTTGTTGCTTCTTTATTGATAGTTGATCCAAGTAGGTTAAAGTTGTTCACAATTTCAATTTCTTCTCCTTCAACGATGAACCTGTTGATTATGCCAGTTGTCATGATCTTTGTCTTCTTTACATTAAGGTGCAGACCCATTTTGAGACTGTTAAAACCTATTTGATGTAATACTGTTGTTCAACTGTAAACCGCCCTTGATCTCAGGAAGGGGCGGTATAAAAGAAACGCCAAAATAAATAAATAATAAATAAAAACCATGTATATGTATAAAAAGAGCCAAAACAATGCCATAGATACATTAAAAGTGATGATAAAAAATAAGAAATCTTAAAAATAAATGACATAATAATAATGATATATAATGATGATTAATAAATAAAAAAACCACATTAAAACATGCTGTAATAAAAAAGTGCAAATTAAAAACTAAGATCTGATCAAGATAGCGCTAAAGTTGTGGTTATTAGATTGGAAAACCATAGGGATAATTGTTATATAGTAAAACTATAGGTAACACATGCTGAAGACTCACAACTGGAGAAAAGACACTTCTATATGCTCTCAAATGTTATCCAGAAACACTAAAAATGTATGAGGGAGACATAAAATGTGCAGTGAACCAAATGGGAAGAAATCATCCACATGTAATGCAATTTTAAAAGAGAATAAACATATCTTGTAATAACCCAACCAACATGTTATACCTAGCTATAGTGCTGCAGGCACCTTATCCAACTGTATAATATAATTGGATAGGAGATGGCAACTATGATTGTATTTATAGAGTGTACCCTTAGACAGTCAGGTTGTTGTGTTAAACACTTGTTGTGGAGGTATATAGTAAACCAAATCATCATAACAGACCCCCTAGAGGTTTATGTCTGCCCTAGTAGTGTCAACTCTTAGAGCAAAACCATAGATGTCTGAGGTCACAAGTGCCAAGACAGGTCAGTAATGCTTGAACGATGTCCATACCACAGGAATTAATCAGGTAACCACCTAATAAAAACAGTAGACTTAACCACAGTGTCTAGCTTAAGGAACACGAACTGTCATTTGAGTCATGTGACAAAAGACGCCGTTTTCTTGTGGGGCGGCCCAGACACAGAAACCTTATATAATTGTTATGTTGGAGTCGGGAGTGGTGCCAAAGGACTGGAGAGAGGCACATGTGGTCCCTTCACACAAAAGCGGAAGTAGGGATGTGGTTGAAAACTACAGGCTGGTGAGTAAATTAATGGAAGCGCTGCTGAAAGAGAAAATAGTGAGGTTTCTGGAGTCCAGCGAATTACAGGATCAGAGGTAGCATGGATTCACTAGAGGCAGGTCTTGTCAGACAAATCTGATTGATTTCTTTGACTGGGTGACCAGGGAGTTGGACCAAGAGAGAGTCCTAGATGTGGTGTATTTAAATTTCAGTAAAGCCTTTGACACTGTTCCTCACAGGCGACTTATAAACAAACTGAGCACCCTAGGGATGAACCCTAAAGTTACTGCTTGGTTGAGTGGGAGGCGACAAAGGGTACAGGTAAATGGAGCTGACTCTTAGGAGAAGGAGGTTACCAGTGGTGTGCCCCAGGGATCTGTTCTTGGTCTGATTCTTTTTAACATCTTTGTTAGTGATATAGCAGATGGACTGTCGGGTAAGGTTTGCCTCTTTCCGGATGATACCAAAATCTTCAATAGAGTAGACACCCAGGAAGGTGTAGATAACATGAGGAGGGATCTAGCTAAGCTTGAAGAATGGTCTAGAATTTGGCATCTGAGATTTAATGTTAAAAAATGCAAGGTCATGCATTTGGGCTCCAGCAAACCAAGGGAGCAATATAGTATAGGGGGTGAAGTACTTTTGTCCACTAAAGAAGAGCGGGACCTAGGCGTGATTGTGTCTGATGATCTTAAAGTAGCTAAACAGATAGATAAGGTGATAGCAAAAGCTAGAGGGATGCTTGGGTGCATAGGGAGAGGAATGGCCAGCAGAAGAAAGGAGGTGATAGTGCTTCTGTATAAGTCTTTGGTGCGACCTCATTTGGAGTATAGTGTGTAATTCTGCAGGAACAAGCAGGAAGTCAGTCCTCACATATGGGTGACGTTGGCGCTGACAGAGCCCTCATGCGGAGCAATTCCCCAGCTTTCAAAGAAAGCCTTTGGGACTGCATCACGCATGCTTGGTCCCCTTTCCGCCCAAGGGTGCCATCTTGCTCAGTCTCCCTTTTTCCGCAGAGCCCAATGGATGTGGTCCAAATTCCGTCGTGGAAAAAGTGTGTCAAATCTTCAGAAGATTTGTTTCTTCGACCCGGTTCGACGCCGGTTCCCCTTCCCGCCTTGGTTCGGTACACCGGTATCGAATCCAGTACCTAGTTTTTGGTTTTTGTCCTTTGTGACTAGGGTTCGCACTTTTTTCTTTTTCATTGGCAGCCCGGTCGTTTGACCTCGCAGGGGCCCTTTTTCCCCCGATGGCTGCCAGCGGGTTTAAAAAGTGTGATCGGTGTAAAAAGTTAATGTCCCTCACCGACACACATGACTGCTGTCTCCAATGCCTCGGGGCCGACCATGACCCAGTGGCCTGTGGCCTGTGCGGCAAGATGTCTTCTAAGGCACTTAGAAGTAGGCAGCAGCAGCGTGAGAAGATTTTCTCAGAGTCCGCATCCACCCAGGTCCGGACCTCGTCAGGTGCCTTGACATCTCGGGAGCTGTCAGACTCCGAGCACCTTCGGGGGTCTTCTGAGAGGGGGTCTCCCTCCAGTGAACACCGGAGGAAGAAAAAACTTGCGAGGGCATCGTCGTTGGATGCCTCTGATAGGCCTGGTTCCTCGTGGGCCAGGTCTCAGAGTCCTGACCACTGCCCCGAGTCCTTGGAGTTGGAGCGACCTGCCAAGGTACCTCGCACGGAGCTGGACACACCGAGGAAGGTAAATACTGTTGTCCTTGTGCACTCTCCTCCGGGAGAACCGGCGTTGGGACCTGAGCCGGAGGCTGTGGAGCCTTCTGGACTCGGTCTCAGAATAGCGGCCTTGGAGCGCAGCATGTCTGCCTTCATGGAGCAGCAGCAGGCACTGATGGCTGGTCTCTCCGGTCCGTCTGCCCCGACCACTGGGACCTCGATGTCCAAGTCGACCCCGGAGGCCGAGCCAATCCTCGAGGCTCTTTGAGCTCGAGTCGATCCTCAGCCGAGGTCTCCCTCGACCTCCCATTTGGGACCGAGCTCATCGATGCCAGTGCCATCGGCGTCAGGGCGGTCGAAACTGAAGTCCTCACGGCCGGAGCCCATCGATTCCTCCTTGGAGGACTCGGCCTGGGAGATGGAGGATGAAGACTCCCCGGGCACCCACCGGATCCGGTGTGTCCCATCGGACTCACCGGGGTCCAAACCTCGGCGAAGGTCTCCCCCGGAGGATACCCAGTTCTCAGAGTTCGTATGGGACATGACCAAGGCCTTGGCCTTCCCAGCGGATGCCGAGGGGGAGCCGAAGAGCTTGATGCCCTCCAGTATGATTTTCCATCGAAGGAAGCCCTTACTGTACCGGTTCCTCCGATGTTGGAATGGCTGTTATTCCGTATGTGGGAATCACCGGCCTCAATGCCAGTGCTCAGCAGGTGGGTCGATTCCATCTATCGAGTCCACAAGAGCCCTGGGTTCCAGAAGGCACAGCTGCCGCACAACTCCATGGTTGTGGAATCGGCCATGCAAAGGCTCAAGAGCCAGAAAACGCACTCCTCGGTGCCTCCTGGGAGGGAAGCCTGGAACCTGGACGCTCTCAGCAGAAAGTGCTACCAGGGCTCGATGCTGTCATGCCATGTCCAAACATACCAGCTGTACATGGGCATGTACTTACTAGACATGGCAAAGGAAATTGCCGGGTTCTCAGCTGGCCTCTCCAAGGAACTCTTGCAGAGATTCAAGGCCTTGTCCACGGGGATTCGGGAGTGCTCGAAGTTTGTCTCGGGCAGCCTATGACGGCTTTGAGGCTTTGGCCCAGGTAGCCGCAGCCGGCATCGGTGCCCAACGCCAGGCATGGCTAATGTCGTTGGACCTAGAGTTATGGGTACAGGACAAGTTGGTCGATGTCCCATGCCGAGGTGAAAACCTGTTTGGCAAACCCATGACTGAAAAGGATGCTGAAATCGAGTCCGAGTACTTGACCCAGACAAGACTCTCCAAAAAGACTTCTATCCCTCCTAAAAAGAAGGGCTCGGGTAAAAAGCCCTTTTTCCTGAGGAAGGGTACTGTTTACCGCAACTACCCCACTCACCAGGCCTCCCTAGCTCCCCATCAGGGGCAGCAGGCCAAGGGACAGGGGCATGGCCCGCGTAAGCAAAAGACTCCCAAGCCCCAGGCACCAGCTCCTCACAGCCTTTTGGGGGTTTTTGACAGCCACAGTATGGTCTCTCTCCAGCAAGGGGTGAGACTGGGCACATGAGGGAAGCTGGCCCTGTACACCTACAGGTGGCCAGCAGTCACCACAGACACCTGGGTCCTGCAAATAGTCCAAAAGGGCTATTTGCTTCACTTCAGCCAGGTGCCCCCCCTCCTACTTTCCAGGACAGCCTGTAAGACCTCCTCTACACAGGAACCTCCTTCTGCAGGAGTTAGCTGGTCTCTTAGAGGATCAGGCAGTGGAGCCAGTACCCCACAGCCTGCAAGGGCAAGGCTTCTACTCCAGGTATTTCCTGATACCAAAAAGAACAGGAGGCCTCAGGCCCATCCTCAACCTGCGAAACTTAAACAAGTTCCTGTTGAAGGAAAAGTTCAAGATGCTTTCCCTTGGAATTTTGCTGCCATACCTCCACCAAGGAGATTGGCTATGCTCCTTAGACCTGAAAGATGCCTACACGCACATCCTCATACATCCAGACCACAGACAATATCTCAGATTTGTAGTGGGAGGAAACCATTTTCAGTACAGAGTACTTCCATTTGGCCTAGCCTCTGCCCCCAGAGTGTTTACCAAATGCCTGGCGGTGGTGGCGGGGTTTCTCAGAAACCAGGGTATCTTTGTCTTCCTGTACCTGGACGACTGGCTCATCATGGCTCCGTCGCCTCAGGAGGCCCAACAGGCCACAACTTGCACTATCAACATACTACAGCATCTAGGCTTTGTCATAAATCAGGCAAAGTCTATCTTGCTCCCCACACAGAACTTAGAACATAGGGGCGAAACTAGACACCCTGCAGGCAAAGGCTTACCTGCCACTGGACAGGGCACAAAGGCTTTTGGAGCTAGTGCACCAAATCCACAACAAGTTTCAAATATCAGCAAGGCATTTCCTGCATCTTTTGGGACACACGGCTTCCACAGTGCATGTGACCCCAAACTCCCGGCTCCATATGAGGACAGTTCAGTGGTGCCTCCGAGATCAGTGGACGCAGGCCACAGGTTGACTCCAAGACAGGATAAGGGTGTCCAAACTACTGCTAAAGTCATTGGTCTGGTGGCTTCACCTGCCCAACCTGCTCGGAGGAGTTCCTTTTCAACCTCCAGTGTACTCCAGAGTCTTGACGACAGATTTATTTATTTATTTATTTAACGTTTTTCTATACCGCACTATTCGGCATCAGCGCGGTTTACAAAGAACAAGTTTGAACAATGTGGAACAGCCATACATTGAACTTACATAAAACAGGGAAATTAAACAAGGATAACAGGTAAACTTTATACATAATAAATAAAAGGGGAATTTAAACATGGCTAGCAGGTGAATTTTATACAATATATACAAAAGGGGTTTGCATCATAGTTGAGTTTATAATACATGCCCTAAAGGGGCTGGTTGGATGAGGTGGAGAGTTATCACAGGAGATTGGTTAGGTGAAGTTGGATTGAGAGACTGTAGGGTCATGTGATACTGTCTAGGTGATGCTATCAGAGTTACAAAAGTGTTGTGTAAATAGGTGCTTTTTGAGGGCTTTTCTGAACTGCAGGAGGTTGTTTATGGTCCGGATTTCTGTTGGGAGGGAGTTCCAGCATGAGGGAGCAAACAAGGCAAAGACACGTTTTCTAGTGGAATTGTTGCATTTTGTGATGGCTTTTGGAATGAGGATGGTATTTCAGGATGTGGCTCTTCTTAATCTGTTGTCCGGTGTAGGTTGAATCAGATCTGACAGGGTAGATGCGGTGATACGGTTGACTGCTTTGAAGGTCATGGTTAGGATCTTAAATGTGATCCTGTATTGGACGGGGAGCCAGTGAAGGCTCATCAGAATAGGGGTGATATGTTCTCTGCGCGACACTCCATAGAGGGTTCTAGCTGCGGTGTTCATCGCAAGCTGCAAGGGATTTATCGAGCTCTTAGGGAGTCCAAGTAGGATGGAATTGGCGTAATCAAAGTGGGGCATGATTATGGCCTGGAAGACTGTTCTGAAGTCATTAGGTTCAAGAGTGTTCTTTATGAGGCGTAGTGTCCGTAATTTATGGTAGATTGTCCTGATGGTATTGTCTATATGAGCATGCATGTCCAGGTGCTGGTCAAGTGTTACGCCTAAGTATTTGATCGTTGTCTTGGAGATGAGTTCAGCGTTGTTCACCTTGATTGATGAGGGGGGAGTGAATGACTGGTCTCTTCCAATGAATAAGACGTCAGATGCATCCCTGCTGGGCTGGGGGGCCCATTGTCAGGACTCATGCACTCAAGGATTGTGGTTTCCTCAAGAGGGGACACTACAGATTAACCTCTTAGAGCTCCGGGCAATACACCTAGCTCTTCAAGCCTTCTGCCATGTTCTCTCCCATCAGTCGGTGCTCGTACAGACAGACAATCAGGTGGCTATGTTCTATGTGAACAAGCAGGGAGGGACAGGGTCCCGTGTCCTGTGACAGGAGGCACTGGACCTCTGCTCCTTTGCCATCAGACAGGGTATGTCGCTCAAGGCGGTTTTATTTATTTATTTAACATTTCTTATATACCGCGCTATTTGTCATCAGCGCGGTTTACATCAAAACAATAGAACACTTGACCAGATACATTGGCCGTCGTTTACATAAAACGGGGAGGTTGAAGAACTACCTGGCAGACAAACTAAGCAGAATTCTTCAACCTCACGAATGGCAACTGAATCCGGAAGTAACCCAGCAGATCTTCCACTGCTGGGAGTATCCGTCTATAGACCTCTCTGCAAGTCCGCAGAATCATCAGTTGCCCCGGTTCTGCTCTAGACAGCCACATCCCTGAAGGATGGCTGCAGATGCATTTCTGATCTCCTAGTCGGTAGGCCTCCTATATGCGTTTCCTTCCACGCCTCTGGTGGCCCGAACACTGTTCAAAATCCTTCAGGACAAGGCCTCGGTCATTCTGATAGCCCCCAGATGGCCAAGGCAGCCTTGGTTCCCACTTCTCCAGCTGGCAGTGGAGACCCCACTCCCTCTGGGGACAAGGCCCGACCTCCTGTCCCAGGAACAGGGCTCTCTCTTAATCCTAACCTCAGGTCCCTCAACCTGATGGCATGGCTGCTAAAAGGGTAGTGCTGGCCCCTCTCCTCCTACCTAAGAATGTAGAGGAAGTGTTACTGGCCTCCAGGAGGCAGTCCACTAGAAAAACCTATGCCTTCAAGTGGCGTAGATTTGAGGTGTGGTGTAGCCAACACAATGAAGACCCTTTCTCTTGCCTTGTGCCTGTGGTGTTGCAGTACCGTCTCCACCTCTCTGACGTTGGCCTCAAGTCTAACTCTGTACAGGTCCACCTGAGTGCTTTATCAGCACACCACTCACCAGTGGAAGGGCATCCTCTGTTGCTTCATCCCTTGGTGTCAAGATTCCTCAGGGGTCTACTTCTAGTAAAACCCCCGGTTCACCCTCCGGTGACCGAGTGGGATCTGAATGTGGTCTTGCAACAGCTTACTCACCCATCCTTTGAGCCGATGTCTGCTTGCCATCTGCCCTTCCTCTCCTGGAAGGTACTCTTCCTGGTGGAACTCACATCTGCCAGGCAAGTGAGTAAGCTTCAAGCTCTGGTTTCAGAAAGACCGTACACACGGTTTTACAGGAATAGGGTGGTCTTGCGCACCCACCCTAAGTTTCTCCCGAAGGTAGTCTCTCCATTCCACCTCAACCAGGAGGTGGTTCTTCTGACATTCTTTCCCAGACAGCTGGGCAGAGGCGGTCCTGCATACCCTTGACTGTAAGAGGGCATTGACCTTCTACCTGGAGCGTACGAGGGGACATCTAAGGGCTCCTCAGCTCTTTGTCGCTTTTGACCCCAGTAAGCTGGGGCTTCCTGTCTCCAAGTGTACGTTGTCCACCTGGGTAGCAGACTGCATCACCTGGGCGTACAGGGCGGCCGACCTCCCGTTGCAGGGTCGAGTTACGGCCCACCTTGTCAGGCCTAAGGCCGCCTCAGTGGCTCCCTTCTGCTCTGTTCCACTGGCAGACATTTGCCGGGCCGCCACCTGGTCTTCAAGCCAGACTTTTACAGCCCATTACTGCTTGGATGGAGAGTCCCGCCGAGACAGTGCTTTCGACCAGGCGGTACTCCGGAATTTATTTGAGGTTTAGGCAACTCCTACCCTCTGGCTTTCTGGGGTCAGGCTACCAGGGGTGTTGTATCTCTGCTGGATTCCTATCACAGCTGCTACGGCTCTTCTAGAGGGAGCTGTTTTTCAGCTATGGGTTCTCGGTAGCCTATAGCTAGGGAGTCCCATATGTGAGGACTGACTTCCTGCTTGTTCTTGGAGAAAGTGTAGTTACTCACCTGTAACAGGTGTTCTCCAGGGACAACAGGAATCAGTCCTCACAACCCTCCCTCCTCCCCTGGAATTGCAGTCGTACTATTGATTTTCTTCTTTTTGCCGTCTTTTTAGCTATGTCATTAGACTGAGCAAAATGGCACCCTTGGGCGGGAAGGGGACCGTGCATACGTGATGCAATCCCAAAGGCTTTCTTTGAAAGCTGGGGAATTGCTCCGCACGAGGGCTCCATCGGCACCGACGTCACCCATATGTGAGGACTGATTCCTGCTGTCCCCAGAGAACACCTGTTACAGGTGAGTAACTAACTACACTTTCTGGAGACTGCACCTTCAAAAGGATACAAACAGGTTGGAGTCGGTGCACAGGGTGGTTACTAATATAGTTAACGGTCTTAGAAAGCACATGAAGACAGAAGGACCTTAATATATATACTTTAGAGGAAAGGCAGGACAGAGGTGATATGACAGACATTTAAATACTTCCGTGGCATAAATGCACAGGAGGAGAGCCTCTTTCGATTGAAAGCACGCTCTGCTATGAGGGGAGATAAGATGAGGATGAAAGGGGCTAGACTCAGGAGTAATTATATGCAGAAATATTTCATTACGGAAAGAGCGGTAGATGTGTGGAATAGTCTCCCATTGGAGCTAGTGGACACGAGGACAGTATCTGAATTCAAAAAAGCATGGGATCAACACAGAGAATCTCCAAAGTTAAAAAGGGGAATGTTGTAGTGGTTGATATGGAAGGACAGACTAGATGGAAACATGACGACAGAAAAAGACGGCATGGCCTATGTTTCTAAACCAATAAAGGTTATCTCCCTAAAATGCCTGTTCATATGGCAATCTGAGTCTGAAAATAGATAATGAAGTTCTAACAATACATTTATTTGCCAAACTCTAAACAGCTTAGATCATATATCTCTAACGGGTGACATAGCATGATGACTAAAAAGGTTAGGGCTCTTTAGCCTGGAAAGGAGACGGCTGAGGGGAGATATGATAGAAGTCTATAAATTAATGAACGGAGTGGAACGGGTAAACGTAGATTGATTGTTTACCTTATCAGAATATAGAAAGACTGGGGACATGCAATGAAGCTACAGGGTAAACTATTTAAGACTAATAAAAGAAAATATTTTTTCACTCAACGTGTAATCAAACTCTGGAATTTGTTACCGGAGGATGTAGTAAAGGCTGTTAGTGTAGCTGGGTTTAAAAAAGGTTTGGACAAGTTCCTGGAGGAAAGGTCCATAAACCATTATTAAGAAGTGACCGAAGATATCAATGCTTGACCCAGTACAAGCATTGTGGAACTTGTGTCTCTTGGGGAAACTGCTAGGTACATGTGACCTGGATTGGCCACTGTTGGAAACAGAATACTGGGCTTGATGGATCTTGGTCTGACCCAGTATGGCATATCTTATGTTCTTATGTTCTTACTGTATCTATATTATAAGGACTTTATTTTATTTTATTTATTTATTTATTATTTAACATCTCTTCTATACCGCGCTATTAAAATCAGCGCGGTGTACATCGAACAAATATACTGCAATGCGTACAGGTAACATTGAGTTTACAGAGAACACAGGAATATATAACATGGAGTAACAGGGATAACTATGTACAGTCAAACATTATACTATATATATGCTTTTACTATATAAATATGTAAACTCGAGTGGAAATTGTATGTGTATTCATGTAGGAGGCACAGATCAACAGTGGGGAAGTGAACTATCGTGGAGTTTAACCATTTTCTGGTTGTATTAAGGTATTAAGGTGTTTAGTGTAAGTTG
Source organism: Ichthyophis bannanicus (assembly GCA_033557465.1). Taxonomy (NCBI): domain Eukaryota; kingdom Metazoa; phylum Chordata; class Amphibia; order Gymnophiona; family Ichthyophiidae; genus Ichthyophis; species Ichthyophis bannanicus. Next base: position 256,264,650 of record CM066044.1, read on the forward strand.
GAGGTCTGTTGGTAGTGTGAGTGTCCGAGGTCACGTCTGGGTAGTATTTTGTGAATAAGTGATGCTTTAAAATTTAAAATTAGATGCCTGTCCTAAAATATACAGCTTAGGGAGTGAGAGCTATTATATTTAAATCATATTGAAAAGACGCCATCGCATTGAGGGGCGATCTAGGCACAGGAAATCTACAAAGTTTTAAAAGCCATAGAGTTATATCTTCCAAACCACCCTATCATGATATAAACAGTAATACCATGAAAGCATAACTAATACAGTATACAATGAGGTTCAGGTTAACCAAACTATAAACATCTTAAATCATATCTCTCTAATGGATGGATAGCATGTAGACTTTGTCTATATTCTAAAGACTTGGAATTTAGATACCTGCCCTAAAATATATCCACTATGGACTGAACTGTATCATCTAGCTTAGGGAGTAAGGACCATTATTTTTAAATCGTATTCTAAAAGATGCCTGCACGTTGAGAGGTGACATAAGGCATAGGAAATCTACAGAGTTTTAAAAGCCATAGAGGAATTTCATCCAGACCACCGTATCGGGATATAAGGAGTGAAAAAAACATCCGCTTAGAGATGCTAAAAAAGAGTTCAATTGTTGCGGCACTTACCTAGCTGCAAGACTCCAAGCATAAAAGAATTAAATGCATAGTACAAGATTACCTATAACTGCACATGAGGCGTGACGTGTTCATAATGTCATGTCTATGCTTGCAGGAATCTCGTATGCATTGAAATAATGCAGCATTGTCAATGATGGATATAAAAATATATCTTCTGAATTGCCTATGTGTTCAATAATATGGAAGGAACACTGAAACTGAGCTTCTGATCTTTCCTCCTAAGCCCTCCTCCCCCCTTCCTCCTTTCTCTATCACTGTCGATAATACTAAACTACAACCTGTCTCTTCAGCCCGTAACCTTAGAGTCATTTTTGACTCCTCGCTCTCCTTCTCCTCTCACATTCAACAGATTGCTAAAACCTGTCATTTCTTTTTGTTTAATATTTGCAGAAGTTGGCCCTTCCTCTCTGAAGACACTACTAGGACCCTTATTCACTCCTTAATTACCTCTCATCTTGACTATTGCAACCTCCTCCTTGCTGGTTTTCCTCAGTCCCACCTGTTTCCTCTTCAATCTGTTCAGAACTCTGCGGCACGACTGATTTTCTGCCAGCCGCGTTACTCTTATGTGACCCCTCTATTAAATTTGCTTCACTGGCTTCCCTTTTAGTTCCGTATTCATTTCGGACTACTTCTCCTAACCTTTAAATGCATTCACTCTACGGTCCCTCATTAGTTTTCCTCCCTCCTCTCTCCCTATTCCCCCCCCCCCCTCATGAACTCCACTCTTCCTCTGGTCTCCTTCTCTCAATGCCCTTCTCTTCTAATGCTAACTCCAGACTTCGTTCCTTTCACATTGCTGCTCCTTATGCCTGAAATCAGCTTCCCCTAGCTCTACATCAAGTTTCTTCTTTCTCCCTTTTCAAATCCTTGCTAAAAATGTACCTCTTTGAGACCGCTTTCGGACCATGATCTTTATTTTCGTTCTGTCTCCTCTTCTCTTTGACCTCTTGTATTAACATAGTAACATAGTATATGACGGCAGATAAAGACCATCATGGTCCATCTAGTCTGCCCAACAAGGTGTCAAGAGTAGGTGCACCTACTGCTCCGTGCAGGTCACCTCTCCCCATGCTTTGTTTAGGGGTATACCCACCACTCTGTGCAGGTCGCCCCTATTTGTTGAGATAGCAGAGATAGTTAAGGTTATTTTGATTTTATTCCTGTTGCTAAAAAAGGATCCACTGTGTAGGTCCCATGCCATTTTGAATTCTGTCACTCTATTTGCCCTCACCATTTTCATCAGGAGGGCATTCCAAGCATCCAATACCCTTCCAGTGAAAAAGTATTTACTGTTGTTGCTTTTCAGTTTACCTCTTTGCAGCTTCATATTATATCCTCTAGTTCTGCAGCTTCCCCATCTTTGAGAAAGGTTTGTTTGTTCATTAATATTCTAAGTATTTAAAGGTCTGTATCATATCTCCCCTGTCCCTCCTCTTCTCTGTGTCTTCTGGCGCAGGCACCAAATCATTTTGGTTGCCTTCCATTGAACCGTTTCCAATGTTTTTATATCCTTTGCAAGATATGGTCTCCAAAACCAAACACAATATTCCAAGTGAGGCCTCACCAGTGACTTGTACAGTGGAATTAGTACCTCTTCCTTCCTGACTTTGGCCATCGCCTTATCACACTGTTTCGCCACCTTGAGATCCTCAGAAACAATCACTCTGAGGTCCTTCTCCTAGTCCGTACACACCAACCTCTCGCCCCCTATCGCATACAATTTCCTTGGATTTCTGCATCCCAAGTGCATGGCACTGCACTTCTTCACATTAAATCTTAACTGCCAAGCATTAGACCATTCTTCCAGCTTTTATAAATCTTTCCTCATGTTATTCACTCCATCAGGGGAGTCCACTCTGTTGCAAATTTTCATGTCATCTGCAAAAAGACAGACTTTTCCATTCAGTCCTTCAGCAATATCACTCTCAAATACATTGAACAGTACTGGTCCCGGGACCGTTTTTAGATTGTGAGCAGGGACTTTGTGATTATACAGCACTGTGTATGCCTTGTAACACTTAGTAGTAATAATAATAATGATATTAATATTATTATTATTATTATTATTATTAATTGTTACCCGCCTTTGGTATGGCTAACGTGAGTGGAGGAGTGGCCTAAGTTAAAGCTCTCGCTTGGGAACCAAGAAACCAGAGTTCAATTCACACTAGCACTCCTTGTGGCCTTGGGCAAGTCACTTAACCCTCCATTGCCTCAGAAAAATCTAAGTTATTAATGGGACTGCTACTTCTGGAGAGAGATCTGCAATTGTAAGTATTACTTCTGGGAATTTTTATAAATCTTGGGGGAAAATGAATTCTTTAGATTAAAGCTGATTAATCTGTGAACCCAGTGCATTTGTTAAATCGGTCAGGGCTTAGTAGCGGCAGTTTAAATTTAAAACACAGAGGAGAGCTTTCTGGTTAAATTTAGTAGCAGCAAAGAGCTTTAATTTAAATCAAATCAGAATATAACTTAGCATAAAAGGCAAAATAGGGTTAGCTTTCCTTGAACAATAAATTTATTTCTAGAGACATTTACAAAGAGGCCTTCTACATAGGGGGAAAGAGACCTGTGAAACTTTTTAAATAGGTGTTAAAGCCAGGCAACAGATCAAAAGGCCAGTTTGAAAGACTCCCACTTTCAAGCAAGTACGGTGTTAATCACTCAGGAAATTGGTCACAGCTTACCTCAGAAACACAGGCATAAATACGTCAACCAGAGTTCTGTGCTTTTCAGTCTTGAAGGACTACAAAAGAGGACTGCTACTTCTGGAGAGAGATCTGCAATTGTAAGTATTACTTCTGGGAATTCTTCTAAATCTTGGAGGAAAATGAATTCTTTATATTAAAGCTGATTAATCTGTGTACCCAGTGTATTTGTTAAATCAGTCAGGCCCTAGTAGCAGAAAAGAGTTTTCAGTTTTAATTTTAAAACATAGAGGAGAGCTTTCTGGTTAGATTTAGAACCCAAGACTCCCTCTATCCAAGCAAGGGCTGTGGGAATCTTCATGGAGATTGGTCACAGATTACCTTATAAGCAAAGGACAGGGTACTGTGTAGCAGCCAGCTTTTAATAAGTCTTTTTTCCCTCCCTCCCCAACACCCATCCACCCCTGGCATAATCATAGCTTTATAGCTGCTTAAACATCTTAAAGGAAAGGAGGTGCCCTATTCACTTTCAGATGCAGCTGTTTATTCTCATCAGCATACATTAAGGACATGAGATTAATTAACCTTCAGGTGAACAAAGTACATTAAACATATTAGGTATAGTTTTATTAATATAAGTATCCCCAGCAACCCTTAGTAAGTAAAGAACTTAATTATCTAAACATAACCTTAAAACGAAGATGCAGACAGCAGTCCAGCAGCGAGATGGGGGCTTTCCAGTCTTTTGCACTGTCACATGTATGATTTTCTCCAAGTTGGTGAGGGGTCTTACGTGTGCACAATGTGCAAGGAGCTCTTTGCTCTCAGAGAATGAGTCCAATCTCTGGAGGCAAGAGTAGCAGACTTGGAAGACATAAGGAAGACAGAGTTAGAATATATAGCACTAAATGAGAAGTTAGATATGATTGGTATCACATAGACATGGTGAAAGGAGGAAAGCCAGTGGGAAACTGTGATACCTGGGTACAAACTATATCGTAATGATAGAGCTGATCAAATTGGTGGAGGGGTTGCACTCTGTTAGAGAAGGCATTGAGTCACAAAGGATTAAAGTTCTACAGGAAACAAAATTCGCTGTAGAAACTCTATGGATTGAAATGCCATGTAAGAAGGGGAAGGCGATGGCAGTGGGGGTGTACTATCGACCGCCTGGCCAGAGTGAACAAATATATGATGAAATGCTCAAAGAAATCAGGGAAGCTAACAAAAGTTACAGAACGATAATAATAATGGCTGATTTCAATTACCCCGGTATTGACTAGTTCAGTGTCATGGCAGGACATGCTAGGGAGATAGTTTCTAGATTAAATAAATGACTGCTTCTTGGTGCAGCTGGTTCATGAACCAACCAGAGGGGAAGCCATTTTGGACTTAGTCCTTAGTGGAATACCAGATCTAGTGCAAGAGATAAGGGTGTTGGGGCCACTTGGCAATAGTGATCATAGCATGATCGCCTTTGATTTAATTAATTAATTAATTAAATTAATTAATTGATTTAATTTATTAATTTAATTAATTAATTTCAACAACGACAAAGCAACTCCCTTCCCGCAAACCCAGGGCATTCCGCAAGGTTCCGCCCTCTCCTCTCTCCTATTCAATCTATACCTGCAACCAGTGTGCAAAATATTCCAGGCCCACGAGATCAACTACCATATCTACGCCGATGACCTAATGCTCTACACGCAACTGGATGCAAACAACCCGAACATCAGCAAGCTTGAAAATTGCCTTCTCGAGCTTCAAATCTGGCTCCAATGAAATAACATGCTCATTAACCACAAGAAGACAGAAGCAATGTGCATCTCCAGGAAACCAGGTTTCGAGCCCCCTAAAACTGTCACCATGAACAACAATATTTACAACATAAAATCAGAGATAAAATACTTAGGTGTGATGCTTGACAACAACCTAAATATGGACAGGCACCTGCGAAATACCAATCGAGCCATATTCCACAAATTAAGAATACTGCAGCCTTTACGTAACATCCTTGATCATGATGACTTCAGATCTGTCGCTCAGGCCCTCATCATTCCACACCTAGATTACTGCAATGCCATACTGCAAGGCTTGCCGAAGAAGAAAACTACAAATATTCTGCAAATGGCACAACATGTTGCAGCCAGAATCATCATGCAAAAAAGACTCTCTGACCACATTACACCCACCCTAATTGAGCTGCATTGGCTCCCCATCACGGCCCGCATTCAGTACAAATTACTAGTCACTACTTTCAAACTTATCCATAATATAGCACCCTCTCACCTCAACAGCTTGATTTCCAATCCACCCAACAACAGAAGTAAGAGAGCAGCGAACCTCAACACCATCTGCCTCCCGAGATCATTCACAAAGGCTAATGCCTGTACCACTAACAGAGCTTTCTCGTTTACAGCTCCTACACTCTGGAATCGGTTGCCAAGTGATCTGCGTGAAATCTGTGATCTAAAGGACTTTAGAAAAGAGCTTAAGACACACCTTTTCAAGTCCCATTACAACCTAACATCATGAGCTACACGCAACCGCGTGTAAATATACAGATACAGATCACTTATAAAGTTTTAACAGTTTAGTCAATTGTAAATATGTATATAACAATCATTTGTAAATATGTATATAGCAATCAACTGTAAGCCTGTAACCTGTATTCTGCTGTGCCCCCCCCCCCCCCTCTAATCAGAGTGTTCTTAATCTAAATCCTGGCCAGTACAGCCAACATCACCATGTGTAACAACCGCTGCTGATCACTGGAAGCAGCGGGATATAAATGTACGCTAAATAAAATAAATAAAATAAATAATTGAGGAGGAATGGTAAGGAAATCCACATTACTACCTTTTAACTTTTGAAAGGGAGACTATGATAAAATGAGGAAAATATTTAAGAAAAAACGAAAAGGAGCAGTTGCAAAGGTTAAAGACTTACATCAAGCTTGGATGTTGTTTAAAAATACTATCTTGGAAGCCCAGACCAGCTGTATTCCATGCTTTAAGAAAAGTAGAAGGAAGTCCAAAAAACTGCCAGCATGGTTTAAAGTTGAGTTCAGAGAGGCTGTTGTTGCCAGAAAAGCATCTTTCAGGAAATGAAAAAAAGAGCCAAATGACGAAAACTGGAAACAGCACAAGCACTGGCAAGTCAAATGCAAGGCATTGATAAGGCAGGCAATGAGAGAATTTGAGAAGAAACTTGCTGTGAAAGCAACAACGCGTAATAAAGTTTTTTTCAAGTAAATTCGTAGCAAAAATCCTGTGAGAAAGTCAGTTGGACCATTAGATGATAGAGGGGTAAAAGGGGCAGTAAGAGGGGTCAAGGCTATAGCGGAGAGACTGATTGAATTCTTTGCTTCAGTTTTTACTGAGGAAGATGTAGGAATGTTATCCATGACCGATGAGATATTTAAAGATGATACTGCAGAAGAATTGAAAGAAATATCGATACACCAGGAAGATATACTACAACTATTTGATAAACTGATGAGTAGCAAATCACCTGGACTGGATAGTTTACATCTAAGAGTGTTGAAAAACTGAAATATGAGATTGCAGACCTGCTATTAGCAATCTGTGAATTTTCATTAAAATCATCTGTAATACCTGAAGATTGGAGGATCGCCAATGTAATTCCAATTTTTAAAAAGCGTTCCAGGTGTGATCTGGGAAACTACGGACCAGTAAGCCTGACATAAGTACTTGGAAAAATGGTAGAAACCATTATAAAGAACAAAATTACTCATCATGTAGTCATGGCTTAATGGGAGACAGCCAACATGGCTTTAGACAAGGAAGATCTTGTTTTACTAATCTGTTATGTTTTTTTGAAGGTGTGAATAAACAGGTAGACAAAGGTGAGTCGGTTGATATAGTATACTTGGACTTTCAGAAAGCCTTTGACAAGGTCCCTTATCAGAAACTTTTGGCAAAACTAAAAAGTCATGGGATAGGAAGGAGGCAGTGTACTACTGTGGATCAGGAACGGCTTAAAAGATAGAAAGCAGAGGGTAGGGCTAAATGGCCATGTTTCCAAATGGAAAAAGGTGAATAGTGTAGTACCCCAGATATCTGTGCAGGGTCTGCTGCTTTGACATATTCATATATGACCCGGAAAGGGGAATAACGAGTGAGGTTATCAAATTTTCAGATGATACAAAACTATTTAAAGTTGTTAAAACCCAAGAGGATTGTGGAAAATTGCAAGAGGATCTTGATAAATTGGAAGACTGGCAAGCAAATGGCAGATGAAATTTAATGTGGACAAGTGCAAAGTTATGCACCTAGGAAAGAACAACCCAAACTATGGTTACACGATGCAAGGTTCCACATTGGGAACCACTACCCAGGAAAAATATTTAGGCGTCATCATAGATAACATGTTGAAACCCTCTGCCCAATGTGCAGCGGTGGCAAAGAGAGCAAATAGAATGCTAGTTATCATAAGGAAAGGAATGGAAAATAAAACAAAGGATATTATTATGCCTCTGTATCGTTCCATGGTGCGACCGCATCTTGAATACTGTGTGCAATTCTAGTCGCCTTATCTTAAAAAGGATATAGCATTATTAGAAAAGGTACAGAGAAGAGCCACCAAAATGGTAAATGGGATGGAAGGATACTCTGATGAAGAGAGGCTAAAAAGGTTAGGGCTCTTCAACCTAGAAAAAAGACGGCTGAGGGGAGATATGATAGAGGTCTATAAATTAATGAATGGAGTGGAACGTGTAAACGTAGATCGATTGTTTATGTCATCAGAATATAAAAAGACTAGGGGACATACAATGAAGTTACAGGGTTAGCCTATTTAAGACTAATAAGAGAAAATATTTTTTCACTCAACGTGTAATCAAATTCTGGAATTTGTTACCGGAGGACGTAGTAAAAGCTGTTAGTGTAGCTGGGTTTAAAAAAGATTTGGACAAGTTCCTTGAGGAAAGGTCCATAAACCATTATTAAAAGGGACCCAGGATATCACTGCTTGACCCAATACAAGCATTGAGGAACATGTGTCTTTTGGGGAGACTGCTAAGTACTTATGACCTAGATTGGTCACTGTTGGAAACAGGATACTGGGCTTGATGGACCCTGGTTTGACCCAGTATGGCATATCTTATGTTCTTATAGCTCATATCTTATTCATATGCCTCAACTCTTCCCCTCCTCTCTTCCTTTCTAATGTGCCTTGTGGAACACATTCTCCATCTCAAATACTCTTTATCTCTAATGCTGTCCATCTCCTTGCTCTAACTGAGATCTGGCTCCTCCCCAAGGACTCTGCTTCAGTCGCTGCTCTCTGTCATGTTGTCTATCAGTTCTCCCACACGGCTCATCCCACTGACCATTGTGAAGGTGTTGGGCTGCTATTCTTTCTTTCCTGTCAATTTCAACCTATCCTTTTGCCTTAGGGGTATGTTTACTAAACTGCGTTAGTGCAATTCGCGTTAGGAGCCGCAGTAGTGACAGAAACCCCAAATAAGGACATGGGCGGTACATCGTCACCACTAACGCGCGTTCACAAAATTAACGAGCGTTACCGGGTGCGGTGGCGCGTTACTGCGCGTTAATCGTAAGAAGACGTACAGACACAAAGCACTGAAACAGAGCTGTAGCACAATGGTTACGGTACTGACCGCTGTTACAGGCAACATGGGTTTGAGTCCCCAGTGTGCCTAACGCAGAAGGCTGTCCCAGGCATCACCCTGTACATTACAGAGGGAATGAGGAGGCTTGTTTTACGTTACGTTGAGTATTGGTGTCAGAAACACACCCTCGGAGTGTGCCTAGCCACATACGTTGGTGCGTGCGAGGCTGCGTGCGTTGGTACGTGCGTAGCCCCGTGCGTAGCTGCGCGTGTACAATCGTGCGTGGGTACGTGTGTTTTTACGTGCGTGGGTACGTGTGTTCTTCCGTGGGTATGTGTGTTTTTACCAGTGTGGGCATCTTATATTACAGACTCTGTAGGGTGTCTTGCACCTATGCATTATGCTAACAGATGTACGTGTGATGGCCTATGGTTTATCAGAGCCTGTGAGCAGGTGCTGGAGTTTCAAAGGGTTGGATTGTGCCAGTCACACCCATGATGCACTGCACATGCAAATCAGCTGTCCACAGATACACACCATGGGGAATGCACCCCCACAGCACCTCGGCCTGGTAGGGGGAACTGACCATGTGCACCCCAAAGCACCTCGGCCTGATAGGGGGTACTGACGGTGTGTTGTACTGGCACAGAGTAGCTACACACCGTCACATTGTGCGGGTACTGTGCTCACCCTGAGGGTGCAATGAGGCGCCCAGCACTAGGTCCACAGCACCGTCCATGGCTGAAAGAGGCCATGGCAGTGTTACTGTGTGAGAAAGGTAGTTTCTGCAGGAACACCTTGGACATCTCTGTTTCAGTCAGGTGCAGCCCCCCCTGCACCCCCTCCCCCAGGGCTGAGGGTGGCAAACAGGGTCTCCTATCAAAAGATCCACATTCTACCTCCCTGCAAAGGTGGCAGTAGAGGGGAACATTAACCCTAGTCCTGCTGAGGAACAGACACCCCACAGGGCAGTCAATGCAGCTCTATACACAGCCATAACACTATAGCAAACAGACATTAGGCCTGGAAATGGTATGCTGCACCCCACCACTATCTGATATTCCCCTGGTGCAAGCCACTCCATCACAACACCTACCAGCTGCAAACAGTCTGCTAGTGCCCAGTGGAGATGCCTACACCCAGAACTGGGATGTCAGCATACGCAGCAAACACATACATCAGTGACTGGGCCCCAAAAGGAAACCCATATTTATCACATGAGAGAAATACTGGATAGGACCATGGGAGTGCCTAGCCATGCTGTGGTCACTGCACAGTCAGGGTGAGAGTGATCTCTCAGCAGGATATACTGAGGTCACCCTGTCTGTGTAGGTGGTGGCCGGGCACTACAATGTGCCTGTCACTGCCCTATGCCCTGTGCAGATGCACCTGGCCAGGCCACCCTGTCCGGCCTATACCAATGGTACCTTGCTCCTCATTATGCACATTGGCGGCCCAATACTGGCAACATTGCTGGCAGTGTGGACTGTGGAAGGTGTTTGCAGCCACCACACACTGGATAGACAGACAGCCACCCCCACACCTATGCCAGCATTGTGCTCATATAGAGGTGGTCAGCAGCCATACCCACCACACCAGTCATGGGCATAGTACAGGCATGGATATGGTACACAAGGCTGTTGGGGGGTCACTCCCCAGGGTGGTGAACACTGTCAGAGACCAGACCTGCAGCACACACCGCAGACATCAGAATGATTGTTATGGTGGAGCTCAATGGGCAAAATGTGCTTAACGTAGGAATTGATATCTGCCAGTTATCATAGGTAACGTTTGATAGCTCTGTACCATATACCCAGGTGTAGGGTGGCATTGCTAAGGTTTGCAACTGCTAGTATTGGGAGATACAGGCAGGGCCCAATGTCTTGCCTCTCCAGGAGGCATTGGCCAATGGGGCCTGTGGGTGGGTGGGTGGACCTGTTGGCTGCTGCTTTTACGGCAGAGTTCCCCAACTCCAGTCCTGGTGTGCCAAACACTGTTCGGGTTTTCATGCTGTCCCTCATAAATATGCATGAGCTACATCTGCATACCATGGGGGTGGTGCATAGCTATGCAGCACAGGCATCTTTATTAAAGGCAGCATGAAGCCGGAATGGTGTGGGGCCCTCCAGGACTGCATTTGCGGGACTCTGCTTTAGGTAATGTGCCTGTTTCTGGTGTCTGTGTTTGGTGTGGTAAAATATAGGCCATGCATATGTTCTCTGCAATAAAGGAGTATCTTTACTATCACTGTTTAGTGGTGGGTAAAACTATGGGGACTGGGTTGGCAGGAGCCCCAGCTGGGATTTGAACCTGTGACCCTCTGGTCTTACAGGCACTGGCTGTGTCTGTTGCACCACACCGTGGCCACAGAGACAGTGCAGTCCCTGGTGTTAGTTAAACCGGCTTGACGGGTCAGAAACCCTGCTCTGCAACAGGTTTACTGTGGCCTCATTTACCTTGTCTGCAGACAAAGGTGCACCTAACCCTCAGAAAAGACCTCATAAAAGGGGCACACACCCATAACCCAGCTGGGCAACAATGATATCATTGGGCAACATTACACAACACTCCCAGGACAGCTCCATTACAATGAGATGATCTTTGAACGGGTCTGCGGGGCGTAGACACTTCCACACATCATTTCTTTTTTATTTGGTGCTTTCCAGGGAGTGTTGTTCCTTGTTGCCCATTGCTATCACTGTTGCCCAGCTGAATTATGCTTTTTAAAATGTTTCTTGTGGTCATTTTTAACGTTTTATGTGACATTTTGTTCTGTGCACATGTATCACACTGCTCACGTTTTGTGGGTTTCCCAGGTTTTTCTGCACATTGCTGACGGAAATGGTTTCTCTTCCCTTTAAATGCCTTTAACGACAGGTTTTCATTCGCGTTGGAATTGAGCTCAGGAATTCAGCGCGTTAGTGTGAGGGGAGCCTCTCCCCGCCCACTCTCCGCCCATTGACCCCTTCTCTCCGCCCACTCACCACCTTCTGCGCTGTTTTTAACGCGCCGCGGGACTTTACGATCGTTATCTATGCTTAACGCGCGTAGTATCACGTTAACGGTCGTTAGTGCGTCGGTACGCGCGTTATACGGCACTTACGGTCGTTAACGTCGTATAACGCGCGTTAGTCACGTTTACCGCACTTTAGTAAACATACCCCTTAGTCTCACTCCTTTCCCTCCTTTGAAGTCCATTCCATCCAGCTTATTACTCCACTACCTCTCCAATTAGCTGTTATTTATAGACCCTCTGATTTTGACTCATGGCTTTCCTTCTTTCTGGATTCATCTCCCCCCTCCCTTATTCTCAGGGATATTAACATTGATGTTGATAACCCCTCTCTAAGCTTTCTTTAGAAGCTCAGATGACAAAACTTTGGCTTTCATACTTTGGACACATCATGCGAAGAGAGAGATTATTAGAGAAAGACATCATGCTTGGCAAGATAGAAGGTCAATTCAAAAGAGGAAGGCCAGCAATGAAATGGATTGATACAATAACAGCAGCTACGGGTACCAGTCTGTCAACAATGAGCCACCTGACTGAAGACTGAACGTAATTTAGGACAACTATCCAGAGGGACGCCATGAACTGACACCGACTTGATGGCACTTAACAACAACAATAACAACAACCCCTCTGACTCTTATGTTTAAATCTCCTCTCTCTTACCTCATCATTCAACCCCCAACTTTGCTCTACCCCTACTCACCAGCAAGGCCACTGCCTTGACCTTACAGTCTTTAATTTAGTGGTTGGGGCAAGGTACTTCAGACCGGAAGGTCGGTGGTTCAAATCCCACTAGAGGACAGCAACCTTGGGCCAGAAGGACTGGGGTTTCTAGTCCCACAGGTGCTCCTTGTGGTCTTGGGCAAGCCACTTAACCCTCCATAGCCCATGTTCCCTGTAAAATAGTTATCTCCAAGTTATAATGCCCTGTTCAATGTAATTTCAGTTTATTCAATGTAAACCGCCTTGATATCATGAAAGGCGGTATATAAGAAGTGTTAAATAAATAAATAAATAATTGCTTACCCTCAAACTTCTGTACCTCTCTTCTTTGCTTACTGAACCTTCACCTGCTAAGCTTAAGCATTTAAAGGTCTGAATCATATCTCCCCTATGGAGAACATGGTTCTGGAATCATCTCCTGAATATCCTAAACTAGAAAAGCCGGCAGTTGCACTGGGGCACATGGTTCGGAATGATATATCTTTGAAGGATACTAGTAAAACAGGGAAATTAGAGCATCCCCATAAAGAGGTTCCAATAAAGGTTAAAACAATCCAGGTGCCTTTAAGTAAAAACCAAACTGAATTGAAAGATTCCAAATTATCCCTGTTGTCAGAAAGCCAGACTGTTAATATGAACAAAAAACAAACTTTGAAATGCCTGTATGCAAATTCTAGAAGTCTAAAAAATAAGATGAAAGAGTTGAAATATATAGTACTGAATGAAAGGTTAGATATAACTGACATCTCAGAGACCTGGTGGAAGGAGGATAGCCAACGGGACACTGTGATACCAGGCTACAAACATTATTGCAATAATAGGGTAGATCACATAAGTTGGGGGGAGGGGAGGGGTGGCGCTATATGTTAGAGGTCATTGAGTCAAACAGGATAAAGCTTTTGCAGGAAATAAAATACACTGTAGAATCTTTATGGATAGAAAATCTATGTGAAAAGTGGAAGGGAATGGCAGTGTGGGGTGTAATACTGCCCACCTGGCCAGAATGAACAGACAGATGATGAAATGCTAAAAGAAATTAGGGAAGCTTACAATGTTTACAACATAGTAATAATGGGAGATTTCAATTACCCCAATATTGACTGGGTCAATGTTACATCAGACAATGTTAGGGAGATAAAGGGGCTTGTTTACAAACCACTACCGTGGCTTTGTAAACAAGCCCCAAAGTTTCTAGATGAAATAAATGACTGCTTCAAGGAGCAGCTAGTTCAGAAACTGTCTCAAGAGGAAGCAGTTTTAGATCTAGTTCATAGTGGAATGTAGGACCTAGTGCAAGAGGTAACTGTGTTGGGGCCGCATGGTAATAGTGATCATAACATGATTACACTTCATTTAGTAAATGGCAGGAGGATAGCAAGTGAATCTACTGCATAAGCATTTAACTTTGAAAAAGGAGACTATGATAAAATGAGGAAAATGGTTAAGAAAAAGCTAAAACAACTGCAAAGGTTAAGAGTCTACATCAGGACTGGGCGTTATGTAAATATACTGTCTTGGAAGCCCAGACCAAATGTATTCCACCCTTTAGAAAGATGAAAGGAAGGCCAAACAACCAGCATGGCTTAAAGGTTAGATCAAAGATGCTGTTATTGATAAGAGAAAATCCTTCAGAAAATGGAAAAAGAGCCAAATGAAGAAAATGGGAAGCATCATAACTACTGGCAAATGAAATGCAAAGCATTGATAAGGCAGGCAAAGAGAGGACTTCAAAAGAAGCTTGCCATGGAAGCAAAAGCTCATAATAACTTTTTCCAAGTACATAAGAGCATAAGAACATAAGATATGCCATACTGGGTCAGACCAAGGTCCATCAAGCCCAGTATCCTGTTTCCAACAGTGGCCAATCTAGGTCAAAAGTACCTAGCAGTTTCCCCAAAAGACACAGATTCCTCAATGCTTGTATTTATAGCAAAATATCTATGAGAGAGCCAGTAGGACCATTAGATGATAGAGGTGTAAAAGAGGCAGAGAGACTGAATAAATATTTTGCTTCAGGTTTTACTGAAAATGTAAGAAACTTACCCATGCCAGAAATGATGATCAAAAGTGATGTATCAGAGGAATTCAAACATCGGGAAGATGTATTCCAGCAATTTGATAAACTAAAGAGCAGCAAATCACCTGGACCGGATGGCATACATTCCAGGGTGCTGAAAGAACTGAAATATGAGATTGCAGACCTACTTTTAGTAATCTGTGAACTACCCTTAAAATCAACAAAGAGGTGATGGGGGCGGATCCCAGATGGCTGCGGCCAGTGTGTAGCGGCATGCACATGATTCTGATGGGGAAGCGGAAGGGGAGAACGGTAAAACATCCCCCGGCTAGCCAGGATCCCCCTGTGGTATTACTTGTTGGTCCTTTGGATCATTTCTCATTTCAGGAGTGGAGGAGTGGCCTGGTGGTTGGGGCAAGGTACTTCAGGCCAGAAGGTTGTGGGTTCAAATCCCACTAGAGGACAGCAACCTTGGGCCGGAAGGACTGGGGTTTCTAGTCCCACAGGTGCTCCTTGTGGTCTTGGGCAAGCCACTTAACCCTCCATAGCCCATGTTCCCTGTAAAATAGTTATCTCCAAGTTATAATGCCATGTTCAATGTAATTTCAGTTTGTTCAATGTAAACTGCACTGATGCAGAATAGCGCGGTATATAAGAGAATGTAAATAAATAAATAAAATTTCCTTGTGTATGTTCAGCCTGGGCAGCCCACAGTAGGAGTGGTATTGCCCAAGCTTGAGTTGTTGGAGCGTATGAGCTCAGTGTCCAATTTGGGATTAGAACTTACCCCTCTGGAGGTGTAGCGTCCTTTGAAGCTAGGCTCCATATCCTCCCCCCCCCCCCAAGCAGTTTCCATTGGCTGGTGGGGCTGAAGCAGCTGGGCCAAGAGAGTAACAGGGGCTGGAACCAGGGTTGGAGGTATCAGGTTCTCCAGTGTCCCCTGTGGCTGTTTCATCTGGAGCCAGCTTGGTCTCTGAGGACAGACAGCAGCTGGGAGAGGTTGGAGCAGTGCGGAGAGGTATGGCTGGAGTGGATAGAATTGCAGGAGGAACGACTTCGGACATTTTCATTTCTCCTCCCAGCCAGATAACCATTGAGTCAATTTGGAATGCTCTTAAGCAATTAACTGCAGCTATACTACCACAATTTCAGGACTTAAAAACTCGGTTACATAATTTAGGTCAGGAGTGCACTGTGAGTTTGGAAGATATATGCACGGAGCGGCAGGTGCATCTGCTCTTGCCATCTTACTGGGCAGACTAGATGGACCATACCGGTCTTTATCTGCCGTCATTTACTCTGTTACTATGTTACTATATCAAAGATCAGAGGAGATTATGGTGGTTTATCTATTCATATGAATACTACGGAAGGCTGTGTGGAAACGTTGGTGAAGGATGCTATGTTTATGAAAACTAAGATTGAACAGCTGGGACATGCATAATGAATGTCCAGTGTTCGGTTAATAAACTTTCCCAGGTCACAGTCTGTGACCCCAAAAGATATGTTTAAAAGTTATTTGGAAAAAGACTTGGGGAATAAACTGGAATCCCAACTACCTGTCGTTAAAGTTTATTATTTATCCCAGGGCAAGAAAACTCAAGGATAGATGGTGGCCTCTCCTGTGGGTCAACTGGATGTGCTTTAATGTATCTAATGAATTGGAAATGTCTGGAATTGGTGGTGTTATTCCTGTAACATGTTTGGTTCAATTTGCTTTGACTGCGGATAAAGATTAGTTTATGAGAATGTTTTTCCTTAGGGAGGAATATTTGTTTTCATGGGTTCCTGGTAAGGGCCTTTCCTGACCTGGCAAGAGAGACCCAGTGCTGTAGAAAGGAATTTCTCCTGCTCCGGCCTAGGGCTTTTCGGCTGGGAGCAAAGTTTTTCCTTAAATATCCATGTAAGTGTCTCTTGAAATATCAATCGAATTCATATGTCTTCCTGTACCCTTCCCAGCTTATTTCCTTTCTAAATGCCCATCCTATTCCCAGTGCTGCTGCTGTGATGTCCGATACTCCTGTTGTGGTAGGCAAAGGCCTATGATCCATGGTGTCTGAAATAAGCAGACAGGCCTGAGTAGCTTGACCTGTAAATGAAGCCTGTGGAGAGGCCCAAAGGAATTACATATTCCCCTAAATGCTGCTACCATAGACTTGAAACTTAATTAAGCACAATGTAGTATAGCCAGGGCCGGATTTACCTATACGCCATGTACGCCATGGCGTAGGGCCCACAGCTGGCAGGGGCCCACAAAAAAAGAAAAAGTTAATTTTTTTTAAAAATAAAATTACAAAAAAAAACCTGCTGGCTGCCGCCGCGGGGCCCCCTCTGCTGCCGCGGCAGCACCGACTGACCCGCGGGGGCCCCCTCTACAAGCTGACTCCGTCGGTTCCTTCCTCCCTCCCTCCCTCCCTCCCTCCGTGCAGGGTGCAGGCTGCAGGCTGTGAGAGACGCGAGGGAGACACTCTACCTTCGCGCCTCTCACAGCGTGCACGGAGGGAGAGAGGGATCGACGGACCGGCGGAGCCAGTTTGCAGAGGGGGCCCCCGCGGGTCAGTCCGTGCTGCCGCGGCAGCAGAGGGGGCCCCGCGGCGGCAGCCAGCAGTTTTTTTTTTTAAAATTAAATTTTACTTTAGGCCGACGGGGGTGTGGGGGGGGGGGGGTAGGACTGGTAATGGGCTATTGGGGGGGCTGGGGCTGGGACTGGAAATGGGCTGGGGGGTTAAGGCTAGAGGTGGGTTGATGGGGTTAGGACTGGTAATGGACTGTGGGCTGTTGGGGGGGCTTAGAACTGGCAATGGGCTTTGGGGGGGGGGTTAAGACTGGTAATGGGCTGTGGGCAGATTGGGGCTGTCTGGTAATGGGCTATGGGGGTCTAGGACTGGAAAGGGGCTGGGGGGGTTAAGACTGGAGGTGGGCTGATGGGGTTAGGACTGGTAATGGGCTGTTGGGGGGGTTTAGAACTGGTAATGGGCTTTGGGGGGGTTAAAACTGGTAATGGGCTTTGGGGGGGGGTTAAGACGTAATGGGCTGTGGGCTGATGGGGGCTGTCTGGTAATGGGCGATGGGGGGGGGGCTAGGACTGGAAATGGGCTGGGGGGTTAAAACTGGAGGTGGGCTGATGGGGTTAGGACTGGTAATGGGCTGTGGGCTGATGGGGGGTTAGGACTGGCAATGGGCTATGGGGGGCTGACTGGAAATGGGTTGATGGGGTTAGGACTGGAAGTGGGCTGATGGGGGGTTAGGACTGGTAATGGGTTATAGGGGGGGCTTAAACTGAAAATGGGGTGATGGGGGGTTAGGACTGTAAGTGGTTGATGGGGGGGCTAGGACTGGTAGTGGGTTGGGGGGTTGCTAGGACTGGAACGGGGCTGATGGGTGGCTAGGACTGGAAATGGGCTGATGCAGGGACTAGAAGGGAATGGATGCTGGGTGAGGCTGGAACTAGAAGGGAGCTGATGTTGGGGGAGGATTAGAATGGGATGGGGCTGGAAGAGTAAAATGGAGAAGGGAAAACTATTTTGTGTGGGAGGGATAAAAAATCTACAATTGGCCGGGTATTGGGAGAGTAAGTGGGGATTGAGGATGGAGGGGTAAAATTTGAGTGGATGAAATAGGAATGAGGAAAGAGCAAAAGGAGAAAGATTAGTATGTTAAAGCAGATGTAGAGAGAGAATGGAAAAAAAATCTAGCAGAGAGAAGAAAGGACAAATGGACAGCAGACGATGGAGAGTTAGCAGAAGACACGAAGAAACCAGAAGAAAGTGGCTGGAGCAATTGCAGCTGAAAAAAATGCACAAAAGGTAGAAAAATATCTCTTTATTTTGAATTTATTAATTGGAATATGTCAGCTCTGGTAAATGTGCATCATTAACGTCTGCGCTTTGTTTAGTACAAGAGCAAATTAATGTATAGTTTTATTTCTACAGTGTTGTACTTTCCAAGTTTGGCTTTTGGGATTCCCAGTTTAATTATTGTCTTCCTGTTTCTAAATTGTGATTACTTGTTTGATGGTCTATGTTCTGCATGTGTAACTGAGCTGAGGTGTTCTGTTTATATAATTCCTATTTGACATTGCCACTTGTTCTCTTTCCCCAGTAGGTCATGTATTGTTGTTCTCTGAAATGTATTGGTTTAATATTTGCAGTGTTGCCTTTTGATTGGTAGGGTTTGGTGCTTTGTGAGTCTTGGTAGTGCTGTTAGGATACGGCGGGTTTACTATGGGTTCTAAATGGGCAGTGTTTGTAGTAGTTCCTAATGTGTCTGGCAGTTGGCACTGGATTATAGTAATGTAGAAATCTTTTAGTCTTTCTTTATCCATACACTCATTAAGAGGCACGTTTACTAAAAGTTAGTATATGGTAACATTATGGAAATATTTATGCAAATGAGGCCCCTTATGCAAATGAGGCCCCGCACCCCCCTTGGGCCGCCCCTGCTGGGGGCCCACAATTTTTGTTGGCGTAGGGCCTCACTCAAGGTAAATCCGGCCCTGAGTATAGCTAAGCAGAATCGAAAACTTAGAAAATATAGAAAAATAAGGTTTAAATGGTATTGATAAGAGAGTGAAGCTTCTGTGAAATTAATTAACACTGCTGAAAGGAAAGTTACAGTGCCCTGTTTTCCCACATGTTCTAGCTAGCTGAGTGACCTTGAAAGAGGAAAGTATCTTAGTTGGAAGAACTGACCATTGTAATTGGGACTAGAAGGGGGGTAAGCAGGTGCTGAGCCCAGACCAGAGTCCTAATTGGATAGCCATATCGGTACCGGGACCAATAGAAGGTGTACGAGGGGTTACCGGGACCAATGAAAAGTTTGCCTATGTCTAGAATGGAGAAGAACGGTATAAAAGTTGTTGTTTTACTAACAGCCATTGCTCAGCCATTTTGAATTTGATTCTGCTTGAGACTTGTGCACAAATAAATGATTTGGACCTTCTGAACAGACTCCTGGTATCATTGGTTTGTCTGCGCTCTGCTGCTACACTGTTTAAAAGTGGTCTGCTTTTTTCATTGGCTTATTTCCTTGGGCTCAGTTGGTTATTTTTCCTTTGGTTTTGCCCTCTTGTGGGCTGGGGATGTGGCTGGTTTTTGGATGACTTCAAAGTCTGATCTGTTGTTTAACTCCCTTGAATGTTTTCAACTAACCACATTGTTTTCTCACTTTGTTGTTTCAAATTCTGTGTATTTTGAAAATTGATTAAATAATAAATGAAAAAAAAAAATCAACAGAGTAGAGATAAATGGACAATTTTCTCAAAGGAGAAATGTGAATAGTGGAGTACCTCAGGGATCTGTGCTGGCCCTGCTGCTTTTTAATATATTTATAAATGACCTGGAAATGGGAATAATGAGTGAGGTGAACAAATTTGCAGATGACACAAAATTATTCAACGTTGTTAAAACACAAGAGGATTGTGCAAAATTGCAAGAGGACCTTGAAAAATTGGGAGACTGGGCATCCGAATGGCAGATGAAATTTAATGTGCACAAGTGCAAAGTTATGCACTTAAGGAAGGACATCGCAAACTACAGTTACATGATGCAAGATTCCACATTAGGAACCACCACTCAGGAAAAGAATCTGGGCATCAACATGGTAGGTTGAAACTCTCTACCCAATGTGCAGCGGCAGCCAAGAGAGCAAATAGAATGCTGGGAATCATAAGGAAAGGAATGGAGAATAAAACAAAGGATGACATCATAATGCCTCTGTATCGCTCCATGGTGCAACCGCACCTTGAATATTGTGTGCAATTCTGCATATCTTAATAAATTGATAGCATAATTTGAAAAGGTACAGAGAAGAGCGATCATGTGATGATGTTCCAAGGGCTGCAGACCAGAGATGGTGTTCCATCTGTCCAAGAAAGGTCAAAGTGTCTTCTGCAGCTGACTGGCTAATCTACTGAAGAGGGCTTTAAACTAGATTCATTGGGGGATGGGTGAAGAAGAACAAAATTATCAGTACATCTATTGTCACTCATTGCATTGAGAAGGGACATACTTTTGGAAATCTCCTGTGGTGAGTAATTGGCTTCGTCCCTCCTGGTCCAAGAGGGGGTGATCATGAATCCAGACTGCAATTTTTGGAGAAGTTTTGGATCTAAAAGACTGTTCATGCATTTGATCTAAATAGGGAGATTGATTGGTGGAGCCTCTTTTAGGTAGTTTTAGGAAGTGACGTCTATTATGTCCATTATTAAAAGTACTTTGGTTAACACCATTCTCCAGCTGACTGATTTTGTTAATGATTCCAGCGATCCTTGTTTTAGGGAGCTTGAAGCAGAGCTCAAAAATTAAGTAGGAGCTTGAAACACAGTTTTGTGTTGCTTTCTAACTCTTTGGATCTGCACAGCTAGTACCTGTTGGTACTCCCCGAGTCGTGGAGGAATGGACATTTTGGGACAATGAGAAAATAAGTTACGTTTATTTTTCCTTTAAGTGATTTGTATTGTACTTGGTGCTGTTTACAAAGTTGTGGCAATCTTCATCGTCTCTAAATATCAAAAAGGAAACTTTGTGATTGGAATGGCTACGGCCTTTCTAAACAAAGAGTCCAACAATAAAACTTTTTACCTTTATTGTGCTCTTGGCTTTTTAGCCTGATCTTTGAATGTGAGTATTTTGTGGTCTGAGCTCACGGTTTTTTGATTTTTGGCGTGCATAAATTTTGACAGCTCCTTAAAAAATTACCCCTGAGTGCATCAGCCATACTATGCTATGGAAAAAGCCCACAGTTATTTATTTGAGTCCACAGTTATTTATTTTATTTAACATTTCTTATATACTGCCTATCATGATATTAAGGTGGTTTTACATTGAACAAGCTGAAATTACATTGAACAGGGCATTATAACTTGGAGATAACTATTTTACAGGGAACATGGGCAATGGAGGGTTAAGTGGCTTGCCCAAGACCACAAGGAGCACCTGTGAGACTAGAAGCCCCAATCCTTCTGGCCCAAGGTTGCTGTCTTCTAGTGGGATTTGAACCCCTGACCTTCTGGCCTGAGGTAACTTGCCCCAACCACTAGGCCACTCCTCCTCCCACTTTCTATAAGGAATAGCTGCCAAGAGGAAAGAAACGTAGAGATGAAACTCCATATGTATGTGGTAGCAATGAAGAAGCAGCTTTGCTTTCTTCTCTTACCACTAGCCTAAGCCAAATTATGCTAAAGGTTGGTAAAATTTAGCAGAAAGACCCTTGAGTCTCAACAAGCAGCACGTAGAATGGCAGGTGTTTCAGGAACAGAGGCTGCCGAGGTAATGGACCTGATCTTCTGGTAACCAAACTGGATATTCTGGGAATTTTTGCCTTCAGTCAAGATGAGGATATTATGCAGTATGTAACCTGAAGACAGAAGTGAAAGTATCACTCAGAATGAAATGCATATAGGAAAACAAATGGACTTAATGACATATTTTTCAGAAGATCAAGGATCTTGCGTGAGAGAACAAAGATGAATAGGGAGAACATGGAGAATCTACAAGTTTCAGATTGTGAAACTTCTCCCCCACCATTTCATCCCGGTGAAAGTTAACAGACATATCAGACTGTACAGAGCGCAAAGGATCACCAGTAGAATGCATTCTAGGTTCACTGAAAGTTACAGTATTGTCTTTGTTGTTAAGTGCCGTCAAGTCGGTGTCAACGCATGGCGACCCTCTGGATAGTTGTCCTAAATTGTATTCAGTCTTCAGTCAGGCGGCTCATTGATGACAGACTGGCACCAGTAGCTGCTGTTATTGTATTGATCCATCTCATTGCTGGCCTTCCTCTTTTGCGTTGACCTTCTTCCTTGCAAGCATGATGTCTTTCTGTAATGATCTCTCTCTTTGCATTGATGTGTCCAAAGTATGAAAGTCGATGTCTTGTCATCTGAGCTTCTAAAGAAAGCTTAGGTTTGATTTCTTCAAGTAATGAATGGTTTGTTCTTCAGGCAGTCCATGGTATACACAGTATTCTCTGCCAGCACCATAATTCAAAGGTATCAATTTTCTTCCTGTCTTTCTTTTTCACTGTCCAACTTTCACATCCATATGATGTTATTGAAAATGCCATGGCTTGAATAAGTCAAATCTTTGTATGGAGAGAGACATCTCTGCTCTTGAGAATCTTGTCTGGGTCCTTCATAGCCATTCTGCCAAAAGCAATGTGTCGTCGGATTTCTTGACTGTTTGTTGCTTATTGATAGTAGACAACTTTAACCTACTTGGATCAACTATTTCAATTTCTTCTCCATCAAAGATGAACTTATTCATTTGGCCAGGTGTCAGGATCTTTGTCTTCTTAACATTAAGGTGCAGACCCATTTTAAGACTATATTCCTTGATCTTGAGAAGCAAATGTTTCATAGTAACATAGTAAATGACGGCAGATAAAGACCAGTATGGTCCATCTAGTCTGCCCAGCAAGGTGGCAAGAGTAGATGCATCTACTGCCCCCTGCAGGTCACCCCTCCCCATGTCTTTGTTTAAGGGTGAACCCACTGCTTCGTGTAGGGCACCCCTGTTTGTTGAGAAATTAGATAGTTAAGTTTATTTTGATTTTATCCTGTTGTTATAAAGGGATCCACTATGTCAGTCCCATGCCATTTTGAATTCTGTCACTGTATTTGCCCCCAACACTTCAAATCGTCTTCACTTTCAGCCAGTAATGTGGTATCGTCAGCATAGCGAAGGTTGTTGATGAGTCTTCTACCAATCTTCACACCTCTGTTGTCTTCATACAGTCCTGCTTCTCTGATGATTTCTCTGATCTTGTTCTGCATATAAATTAAAGAGATAGGGGGAAAGTATGCAGCCTTGTCGTACACCTGATTTTAAACCATTCTGTTTCTCCTACTTCCGTTCAAACTGTTCTTGATCAGTGTAAAGGTTGTGGAAGAGAGGTGTTCTGGTATACCCATGCTTCTTAGTGTGGGCCAGAGTTTCTCATGGTTTGCACAGTCAAAAGCCTTACTGTAGTCAATAAAACACATATAGATATCCTTTTGGTATTCTTTTGTCTTTTCAAGGATCCATCTCACATCCGCAATAATGTCTCTCGTTCCTCTCCCTTTCCTGAACCCTGCTTGCACTTCAAGCAGTTCTCGTTGCAGGTATGGTTGCAGTCTCTGCTGAATGATCTTGAGTAGAATCTTGCTGGCATGTGGTATCAGAGTGACTGTGTGATAATTTCCACAGTCAGTCGGATCACCTTTCTTCAGTATTGGTATAAACACAGATCTTTCCCAATCAGTTGGCCATGAATTTGTCTTCCAAATTTCCTGGCAGAGCCTTGTAATTATGGTAACAGCTTCATCTGATTGCTGTAATAACTCAGTGGAAATGCCATCAATGGCTGGTGCTTTGTTCTTTGATAAGGCTTTCAATGCTGCTTTGACTTCTTCTTTCATCACCAATGGTTTCTGAACATAAAGTATAGGTTGAAACGGCTGTTGATCCACTTGATCTTTGTGGTATAATGACTCTGTATATTCTTTCCACTGTTTCTTGATCTTCTCAGAATCATTCAACATGGATCCTTGAGGCTGGAATTTTTTCTTTAACTCTCGTAGCTTTAGAAAGGCCGATCTTGTTCTAAAAAATAGCTTGAAAATCAGTACTTAGCTTAAAGATACCCCTTTAAGCTAAGTACTGATTTTCAAGCTATTTTTTAGCACTGTGTTGAATATTTTTGACAGGAGCTTTGGAACCATTTAACCATATACAAAAAAATTCTTGAGATGAATAGATCATTGGTTTTGCAGAATTCTATCAGTCTTTCTCTAGCTTCGTTTCTGTTGCCAAGTCCATATTTTCCAACCACTTTGCCTTCTTTGTTGCCAACTTTTGCATTCCAGTTACCCATGACTGTCAGGATATCCTGTTTGCATGTTCTGTCAATTTCAGCTTGTACTTATTCATAGAACTTATCAACGTCTTCCTCTTCTGCAGCTGTTGTTATAGTAGACTAATAGAAATTAAGCATTCATTGTATTTCATTACAGTTCTTGCTAGTTGTTTCTTAATTATAAATGTAACACCATTTATTTTTTGTCTTTCACTTTCAGCATAGTAAAGCATATGATCATCAGATGCAAAGTGCCCAAAGCCAGTCCATTTTAGTTCACTGACACCCAACAGATCGAGTTGTACACTTCCATTTCATTCTTGACCACCTCCAACTTCCCTTGGTTCATACTTCATACATTCCATGTCCCAATATGTAAGATATCTTTGCAACTTCTGACTCTTTTCATGCACAGCTACATCAGCAGATCCAACCACATCATAAATGCATGCTTTACTCTGAGAAGTCTTCAGCTCATCCCCAGTAGCCATTTGAGTGCCTTCCAACCTGGGGGTCTCATCTTCCAACACAATAGTGCAATTTGTTTTGTGACTATCCATTGGGTTTTCGAGGCAAGATACAGAAGTAGATTTGACAAGCCTTTCTTCCACGCAGTTAAGTCTAGTGTTGCATTTGTCAGAGAAATATGATCCTCCGCTTACAACACCGTCCCATTCTGCTGCTGCCCAGATGAGTGGTTTCTCTTAGTTTGGCATCGTAGCTGTCTATATGGTCTGTCTGCCAGTAGCTAAGCTGCTGATACCTTAGCTCTCAGCATCACTGATGCACACGAGCCCTCACAGCACGACAAGCTGCAAACCAAGTGAGGGAGTATTGTCTTATGCTTCCATAAGTTGGATAATAAGCAAGCTCTGATGATTGCCATCCATAACAAGGATCTTCTTTGCTTTTAAACGTGAAATAATGAAAGGGGCAATATTCAAGAGCACTTATGCTCTTAGCTGGACCTTTTAACTGGACAAGTGACGGTCAGTGCAATATTCTGTCTGCTATCCGGATAGCTTTGCTGAATATTTTCTCTGGCCATTTTTGGCACTCTCCATATAGTAGTGGGGCAGACCTTGGGTGGAGCTGATTAGCGGCAATATGCAGCCAGAACGACTGATCTAACTTTATGTGGTTTTCCTGTTTGCACAGTGGCTGAATATCACCACTATCCAGTAGTGAAACTAGATATTCCGCACTGTAGGGTACTCAGATTCCAGTGCTGAATATCCAATTTCATTTTTAAATACTGTGACCGGTGCTTAAAAAGACACCGGCCACAAAGTTTAAATATTGTGCCTTAAAGCTTTTACTGTTTTTTCTCAGTTTGTGCTGCAGAAGAGGAAAGGCTTTTGCTCTCCCACCCATCTTCTGAGAGATGAAGGTAGTCATTTTAGAAGGCTTGCGTGGCATGTGTAGGTAGCGGGAATAAAAGTGTAAATGGCCTGATACATGTAAGTAGCGAATTTAAAAAATCCGCTACATATGTGTATGTCTGCAGCATGCATAGTTTTGGGCAGGCCTGAAAAGCATATTTCCAATTCTTCAATGGCTGTGCACATAGGATTGCCAACCTTTTGAAAGCTAGCCATGCTGTGCCCATGCTCACCCACTGCCCTGCCCACAAAAAATAACTGCAGAGAGGGCAACGGTGCAGGCTTTAGTGTCTGCAGGCTGTATTTAATGCTAAAAAAAATGCAGGGTCATCACTGACCTCAGACTCATCACTGACCTCAAGACTTTCCAAAAACACTTAGACACATCTATTCATGGGACATTTCAACACAACCGCATAACCCCCTCCCTCATAGAGAACAAAACATGGTAAATATCATTACTGCTGTACATAGTCTGAAATGTATATACATACATACATACATAGAGACATAGAATGGCCAAACATCCATGAATAAACCAGTTATATGTTCCCAAGCAACCAGTGAACAGACCACCGTCTTTGAACATCAACCTGGCAGTTCATACTGTATAATTAGAAGCCAAACAAAAGCACTGTAAAGAGGAGATTGCATTACAAAACTTAATACAAATGAGAGGTGTGATTAGCGCATTTGAGGGCTTATACAAAAAACTACAAGTAAAGATGTTCGTCTAGATGAGGAAGAGGAGGTATTTACAGATTCAATGAAGGAGAGGTCCAAAAGCTGAGTAAATTACATGAGCAAAGAAAAAATGCCAGGAAGGGAAGAGAAAGGAACATGTTATTTCCAAGAACAAGCAGGAATGCAGTCTTGGGTGATGTCGGCACCGTCAGAGCCAGCGTGGGAACGCTCCCCAGTGTCCAATAGAAAAGCCTTTGGGAGCACTCCACTTTGCCTGCGTGCCTGCCTTCCAGCGTTCCCAACTCTTCTCCTCAGTTCTTTGTTTTCTGCAGAGCCAACAGGACGTGTCATCCTGTCACCACTGAAAACCTTCTCTTTTTGGTGTAGAATTGTGTGCTTCTGCCTTTCCGTCGACACTAGTCTATTGAATCCGACACTGGTCTCGATATTTCTTCTTTATTTCACTTTTTCTTTTTCTTGTATTCTTCAATGCGGGTTTTTCACCACTTAACTAGGTCTTTAAGTCTTCATAGACACCATCTTCAATCTTGAAGACAACCTTTTTAAGGCATGGAAATATTTCCTGGTGTATTCTCCCCTTGATGTGGGCTACTTAGGCATATTTTCATTACTTGTTTATGTATTACTCTTTTTCTGCTTGTTTTCATGATCATGTTTCTTGTATACTTGCTTTGTAAGTATTGATTGGAAAACCTAAAATTAAAAAAAAAAAGAGGCATGGAAAAGGCAACTAGTGGTTTTAAAAAATGTTACCAAGCATGCTGGTACCATATCAGCCACTGATAAACATGAATGGTGTCTCAAATGTTTGAAGCCTGAACTTCAGCCCTATTGTTGTCCTTTGTGCTAGCAAATGACAAAGAGAGATCTAAAGAATGAGCCAGACAGTACGGATCGTTGTCCTCTCTGACTTGATGTCAATAGCTTCAGTTTCTTCAAGGGCATTGACAATATCAGAGACATGGTGGAAGGAGGACAACCAGTGGGACACTGTGATACCTGGGTACAAACTATATCGTAATGATAGAGAAGATCAAATTGGTGGAGGGGTTGCACTCTATGTTAGAGAGGGCATTGAGTCAGAAAGGATTAAAGTTTTGCAGGAAACACAATTTGCTGTAGAATCTCTATGGATTGAAATTCCATGTTAAAAGGGGAAGGCGATGGCAGTGGGGGTGTACTATCGACCACCTGGCCAGAATGAACAAATGGATGATGAAATGCTCAAAGAAATCAAGGAAGCTAACAAATGTTACAGTGCAGTAATAAAAATGGGTGATTTCAATTACCCCGGTATCGACTGGGTCAGTGTCACAGCAGGACATGCTAGGGAGATAAAGTTCCTAGATGAAATAAATGACTGCTTCTTGGAGCAGCTGGTTCATGAACCGACCAGAGGGGAAGCCATATTAGACCTAGTCCTTAGTGGAACACCAGATCTAGTGCAAGAGATAAGGTTGTTAGGGCCACTTAGCAATAGTGATCATAGCATGATCGCCTTTGATTTAATTAGTGGAGGAGGGATAGTAAGGAAATCCACAGTACTACCTTTTAACTTTCGAAAGGGAGACTATGATAAAATGAGGAAAATAGTTAAGAAAAAACTAAAAGGAGCAGTTGCAAAGGTTAAAGACTTACATCAAGCTTGGGTGTTGTTGAAAAATACTGTCTTGGAAGCCCAGATCAGCTGTATTCCATGCTTTAAGAAAAGTGGAAGGAAGTCCAAAAAACTGCCATCATGGTTTAAAGATGAGGTCAGAGAGGCTGTTGTTGCCAAAAAAGCATCTTTCAGGAATTGGAAAAAAGAGCCAAACAATAAAACCTGGAAACAGCACAAGCATTGGCAAGTCAAATGCAAACCATTGATAAGGCAGGCAAAGGGAGAATTTGAGAAGAAGCTTGCTGCGGAAGCAATAATGCGAAATAAAGACTTTTTCAAGTACATTCATAGCAAAAAACCTGTGAGAGAGTCAGTTGGTCCATTAGATAATAGAGGGGTTAAAGGGGCACTAAGAGGCGACAAGGTGATAGCGGAGAGACTGATTCAATTCTTTGCTTCGGTCTTTACTGAGGAAGATGTAGGGATGTTACCCATGACTGAACTGGTATTTAAAGGTGCGGAAGAATTGAAGGAAATATCGATACATCGGGAAGATGTTTTACAACTATTAGATAAACTGAAGAGTAGCAAATCACCTGGGCTGGATGGTATACATCCAAGGGTGTTGAAAGAACTAAAATATGAGATTGCAGACCTGCTATTAGTAATCTGTGAACTATCATTAAAATCATCTCTAATACCTGAAGATTGGAGGATCGCCAATGTAACACCAATTTTTAAAAAGGGTTCCACATTGGTAGCCACCACCCAGGAAAAAGATTTAGGCGTCATTGTGGATACCATGTTAAAACCCTCGGCCCAGGCTAAAAGGTTTGGACAAGTTCCTGGAGGAAAGGTCCATAAACCATTATTAAGAAGGGACCCAGGATATCAATGCTTGACCCAGTACAAGCATTATGGAACCTGTGTCTTTTGGGGAAACTGCTAGGTACATATGACCTAGATTGGCCACTGTTGGAAACAGGATACTGGGCTTGATGGACCTTGGTCTGGCCCAGTATGGCATATCTTATGTTCTTACTTGTGTAATGACCTCTTATAGAAGATCGAGTAGTGTAAA
This sequence comes from Ichthyophis bannanicus, assembly GCA_033557465.1. Lineage (NCBI taxonomy): Eukaryota > Metazoa > Chordata > Amphibia > Gymnophiona > Ichthyophiidae > Ichthyophis > Ichthyophis bannanicus. The sequence continues at coordinate 256,293,905 of CM066044.1, forward strand.
ACTGTGCATGTTTTGTGCACCATGCGTACTTTCACTATCAGTGAGCACAAGGGTAGAGTTTGGGAGGAACATGGGCAGTGCAAGCATGTACACACATTAATTATAAGATTCCTTCATTTACGTGTATATTTACAAAAATTAGGCATGATCATTTACACCATCTCTAGGGCTGGTTGAGTGAATGCACCATAACATACCTGCGTACTTTTACATTTCTGCCTTATTTTCTAAAGTCAAATGGTATTCAGTGTTTATTTAGGTTTTGGGTTGCTGAATTAAGGGAACCCTATGCCTCTCCTTTAGCGGCTGTAAAAGCGAGTGTTTGCTCTTCGGTCTCTTTTCCTTAACACTGAGTATGTGTCAGGTGTGCCCTTGTCTACTAATTTTCTTAGTAGTTCAATCCTTTGCTACTTTTATATGGCAGAGTGAAGCTATTCAAGGTACAATAGTCATGGATGAAACTCATTCCATATCTTGATGTTCAGATGACCAGGGCTGGGCCATCCACTAGTGGGACTAGTTGGCCACCTAGGGTGACAGACAGTGGTGGGCGGCCCGACTCCAATTTGAAAACGGCAGTGGCGGCCCAACTATTTTTTTTTTTTTTTTTTTTTTTTTTTTTTTTTTTAGCCTCTGCTACTTTCGAAATGGAGTCAGGTGGCTGCTGCCCCCCCCCCCGCCCCTGAGTCCATTTCTCTCATCTTTTAGCGGCAACCTGACTACATTTTGAAAGTGGTGGCAGCTCAAAATGGAATCAGGCCACTGCTGATACCGCAAAATGTGAAGATGGATTTGGAGGGTGGTGGCAACTCAAAATGGAGTCGGGCCATGGCTGATGCCGCAAAATGTGAAGATGGATTTCGGGGGTGGTGGCAACAACGGGGGGAGGGTGATGACGACAGGGTGACAGCACAGCGGGGGCTTCTGCCTGGGGTGGCAGAAACCCTTTGGCTTCCCCTGCAAATGACTCATTAATATATCTCACTAATAAATGTCTACAAAATATCCAACTAAGGGAAAAAGAGCAACTTCAGTTAACCTCCTTTGTTTGTTGAAATATTAATGCTAAAATATAAGAGAAACATTTTATATGCAATTCCAAGGGTTGGAAGAACACTAATATAGCTAACAGACCCTAATGCTTTCATTCCTTTTCTAATGCAACTAATTGATGAATTTGGCCTGGTTTTGGGTTATTGAGCTCACTATGCAAAGTCTATGCCTTGTAGAATGCAAGTGAAAACCGGAATTTCTGATTTGGTCGATAAGAGAGGCAAGCCAGTCGTCTTGGATAAGGGGGAGATTGGTTCCTAAGAAATACATTCTGAACTTCTCCTTGAGGACCTGCTTGTTGAGCAGTCTGAGATCGAGGATGAGGTGTCAGCCCCTCAACTACTTTAGCACGAGGAAGTAGCATGAGTAGAAACCTTGGTTGATCTGGGTGTCTGGGACTGGTTCTATGGCTCTTAGCTGTAGGAGGTTCTGGGTTTCCCTGAGGAGGTGAGGGAGGCTTTGCTCTATTGCTTTGCTGGTGGGTGGTGCAGCGGATGGAATTTACAAGAAGTGGATGCGAAGTCCCTTGTGGATGATCTTGAGGCGATAGCGGAGAGACTGAATGAATTCTTTGCTTCGGTCTTTACTGAGGAAGATGTAGAGATATTACCCATGACTGAAGTGGTATTTAAAGGTGCGGAAGAATTGAAGGAAATATTGATACATCGGGAAGATGTATTACAAATATTAGATAAACTGAAGAGTAGCAAATCACCTGGGCCAGATGGTATCCATCCAAGGGTGTTGAAAGAACTGAAATATGAGATTGCAGACCTGCTATTAGTAATCTGTGAACTATCATTAAAATCATCGCTAATACCTGAAGATTGGAGGATCGCCAATGTAACACCAATTTTTAAAAAGGGTTCCAGGGGTGATCCGGGAAACTACAGACCGGTGAGCCTCACGTCAGTACCAGGAAAAATGGTAGAAACCATCATAAAGAATAAAATTACTCAGCATGTAGATAGTCATGGCCTACTGGGAGACAGCCAACATGGCTTTAGACAAGGAAGATCTTGTCTTACTAATCTGTTATGTTTTTTTGAAAGTGTGAATAATCAGGTGGACAAAGGTGAGTCGGTTGATATAGTGTATCTAGACTTTCAGAAAGCCTTTGACAAGGTCCCTCATCAGAGACCTTTGGCAAAATAAAGAGTCATGGGATAGGAGGCAGTGTACTAATGTGGATCAGGAACTGGTTAATAGATAGAAAGCAGAGGGTTGGGCTAAATGGCCAATTTTCCCAATGGAGAAAGGTGAATAGTGGTGTACCCCTGGGATCTGTGCTGGGTCCGCTGCTTTTTGACATATTCATAAATGACCTGGAAAGAGGAATAACGAGTGAGGTTATTAAATTTGCAGATGACGCAAAACTATTTAAAGTTGTTAAAACCCAAGAGGATTGTGGAAAATTGCAAGAGGATCTTGATAAATTGGAAGACTGGGCATCAAAATGGCAGATGAAATTTAATCTGGACAAGTGCAAAGTTATGCACCTAGGGAAGAACAACCCAAACTATGGTTACACAATGCAAGGTTCCACATTAGGAACCACCACCCAGGAAAGAGATTTAGGCGTCATTGTGGATAACATGTTAAAACCCTCAGCCCAGTGTGCAGCGGCAACCAAGAGAGCAGATAGAATGCTAGGTATCATAAGGAAAGGAATGGAAAATAAAACAAAAGATATTATAATGCCTCTATACCGTTCCATGGTGAGACCGCACCTTGAATATTGTGTGCAATTCTGGTCGCCGTATCTTAAAAAGGATATAGCGTTATTAGAAAAGGTTCAGAGAAGAGCCACCAAAATGGTAAAGGGGATGGAAGGATACACCTATGAAGAAAGGCTAAAAAGGTTAGGGCTCTTTAACCTGGAAAAGAGACGGCTGAGGGGAGATATGATAGAAGTCTATAAATTAATGAATGGAGTGGAACAGGTAAACGTAGATCGATTGTTTACGTTATCAGAATATAGAAAGACTAGGGGACATACAATGAAGCTACAGGGTAAACTATTTAAGACTAATAAAAGAAAATATTTTTTCACTCAACGTGTAATCAAACTCTGGAATTCGTTACCGGAGGATGTAGTAAGGCTGTTAGTGTAGCTGTGTTTAAAAAAGGTTTGGACAAGTTCCTGGAGGAAAGGTCCGTAAACAATTATTAAGAAGGGACCCAGGATATCAATGCTTGACCCTGTACAAGCATTGCGGAACCTGTGTCTTTTGGGGAAACTGCTAGGTACGTATGACCTAGATTGGCCACTGTTGGAAACAGGATACTGGGCTTGATGGACCTTGGTCTGACCCAGTATTGCATATCTTATGTTCTTATGTTGAGGACCCAGCGGTCAGTTGAGATGTCCGCCCAGGCTTCCGCGAAGTGACTGCCTTCCTGCCTTGATGGTCAAAAACTCAGAGTTGCTTTTGAGGAGAAGGGGGCTACTGCTTCCTCTCCCTCTGTCGAGTTTGTTCTGGTAGGAGGTTTAATATCATTGTGGTTTCTGATAGCCGGTGTTACGATTGCGAAAGAGCCCTAGTTTTGTGATGGGTAATGCGGCTTCTGCAAGTATTGTCATTTTGGGAGTCGCTGGCAGGTAAGTCCCTCAGTGGATAGGGTCGTGCAGTCCTCTTTAAGGCCCTCCACGTCTCCTTGACCTTGCTGCCGAAGAGGTTGTCCCTCATGCAGGGGGCATTAGCTGTCTGATCACGTGTTTCCTTGCGGAGGTCTGAGACCTTTAACCACGCTACCCATCTGGAGGCAATTGCTGTCCTTGTGGTTCGGGAGGCAGTTTCGAAGGCATCAAAGGATGATCATTTCCACAGTCCTCCAAGTCTTGTAGGATGGGGTTAAGAGTGTTGTGAGTTTCCGGATCAGGGAGAGTACAGCATCCTTGGCTTTGGTCAGAAGGGCGTTGTGATACATCACCATCTGGAATTGTTGGGCAGCGATTCTGGCGTTCAGCATGTAACCTTGGCAGACCTCTTTCCTACCCCTTCTAGTGTGTGTGGGACCTTACCAGGAGGTGCGTTGGATTGGGCGCATGCGTTCTTGGTACACTTTAGCATGGACTCTACCATGATGGACTGATGCGGGAGCTGGAGCTTGTCTAAGCCAGGAGTTGGCTGAACCTGGTACTTCAGGTCGAGTTGGGGGTCTGCCAGAGTCTGTCTCTGCAGTCCAGCAAAACCTGGTGAATGGGACTGTAACCATGCACTTGAGGACGTCCAGGTATTTGAGGAGCCCCAAAATCTCGTACCTGGGGTCCAGAATATCCTTCGGTGACAGTTCCAGCTGTGTTGAGATCTTCTGAAGGAATTTCGGGTATTTCAAGCCTTTGGGGGGGAGGTCAACATTGTGGAGAAAGGAGTCTTATCCAGGAGTGGGCCTGGAGAAGGTAATGAAGTGGGCATGGGTGGTGGGCTCTCGACTTTGGATTCCCAGGCCGTGTCCGCAGGGTCCATGATCTCGGCCTTCTCTCCCGAGTATTGGTCCTCTGGAAGTGGTGACCCGTCAGGCACTGCAGTCCTCATAGCTGGCTGGGCTGAGGTTGAGCAGGGTGTGTGTGTATGGGGGGTGGGGGAGTGGGGGGAGGGATTGCCCCAAGGCTCTGGGGTGCAAGGAGTTGCTGGGCCATAAATCTCCCTCAAAGTTCCAGGTGTTGCAGGGCGGCTCTGGGCTCACTGGAACTGACCGTTTCCTCCTTGTTCAAGTATAGGAGGATTCCTATCTTGAACAAGGACTGCAGGTGGCTCTGTTGGGAAATCTTGCATTTAGGTGAGGACTCCATATTAAAGGGGAAGGAGATAGAGGAATGCTGATTTTTCCTGTGACATCTGTCTCTCTGCTGGTGACACTGCTGATGATTGCAGGAAGAAGAGGAGGAGTGTTGGCAACCCCGAGAGCGATGGCATCAGTGGAAGGACCTGCTCCAGCAGAGGGAGTCTTGCAGGTGTGCATCTGGCCAGTCTTGGTTGCTCCCACAGTGGCGATGGGATTTCCGCTCACCACTGCTGCTCTCACGGCGGTAATCTCTCTCGTCCAGGCCATGTAATACAGAGGAGGAGGCTGCTATGGATGCAAGAGCTGGGTCAGGCCAGCAGAGCTGAGTGCCGCAGGGATCCAGGGTGCCCAGGGAACGTCCGGGTTGGTGGAGGAGTGGGAGAGAGACACGGGAGATGCAGCAAAGAGGAAATGAGCTTGGGCTGAGGAGGCAGAGGCATATGGAGCAGTCAGAGGATGGTCGGGCCTGGTGGGAGGGTGCCGGGTAGTGGGCTTACCTCCGAAGCAGTCAGGCATGTGGGATTGATCGCTAGGCATTCTGTCTGTTCCCCATGGGTGCGATTGCAGGACTCACTCCCCCTGGTGTCTGTGGGAATGGCGGCTGCTCGAGTGTCTTTTTGATTCTCCTTCCTGTGCATGTGCATTTGGCTGAAGCACTTGGGGCATCGGTCCTGATTGCCACTGATCTTACACTTGCAGTCAGTGCATTTTCTGCTGGTTTGCTCCATGCCTCCTCTCAGTTTGTTTTCTCTTCTCTTTCTTTTTGTTTATTTATCTATCTGTCTATCTATTTTAAGATGTGGTTATTCTTGGAGAACTGAGATGTCCTTCCATTCAGCATGATGGATGAAAAAAAACTGAAGCAGGAAAGGCAAGAACCAGAAATAGGAAGCTCAAAGGAATTTGGAAGGAAAAAAAAAAAGGATTCCTCTGAGCTATGGGAGAGCTACTCCGGTCCCAGAGGATGACATACCTAGGTGTGGCTGACTCAGACTGCTTGTCCATGGAGAAATACTAAGTTACATATATGAGTGTCGGCACTTGATTTTTCATATGTATGGATTTGTAAAATGGGTCTTCCAGTTCCATGTATTGGCAAATACATGTGCACTCCTGCACTCAGGGCCACACCAGGGGCTGGGCGAAGACTGTGGAAGGGGCCCTGATGTTATCAACTGGGTTTCCAGGAAGCCCAACAAGAGCAAGTTTCTGTGCATGGCTACTTGGGAGGGGCACCAGGTTCATAAGTCTCACAGGCTGCATATCCAGCTTGGTATAGTTCTGCCTGCACTATTTTAGGAAAGGCTCCACATTTGTCAGATTTGTTTTTAAATTACTGGAAGAATTATGTACATCCATACCTGGATGTCTCAGTTCTGATGTCCACATGCTATCACAAGTTGGTCTTTAACAATTTTAACAAATCAATCACTCAATTGGTCTTTTGGTTTGGAAGCATTTTCGTTAAAATGTTGATTTCTGTCTCGATTTTGGATTGTCCCCCCCCCCTGAGTTTCCTATTTCTATCCTGCTTATCTTGTTTCATAATTCTGAAAAGATATTTTGTTTAATTTATTTGCAAGGGGATTTATGGATTTATGGAAAATAGAGTTGTAAAGGCATTTCCATATTACTTTGAAACTACTTCATAAAGAGCAGCTCATTTTATCCGACTGCAGCTGGGTTATGGGAAGGTGCTATTTAGAAAGGTAGATTTAAGGTAGATATAAAGACCTGTTTTAGACTGCATTGACATGGAAATTGAGATGTCCAAGTTAGGGCTTACTCAATCCCCCTGGTATTTTATAGAAGGCTCTGCTGAATGTGGAGCCTTTGGAAAATATCTAGGATGACACTGATAATATACAACAAAGAAATTATAAAGTGAGACCTTTTTTATTGAACTAACATGATATATTCCTTTACAAGCTGTTGGAAGCCACACTTCTCTGATTCAAAATGAAGAATAATCTTGCCTAACTATACAGGCGAATCGCAGATTATCTGGTTTTACTCACTGTCAGAATAAGTTGAGCTTCTGGGACTATCTTTATATTCCCTCTTCCTTTTCAGGTACACAGTTGGTCTTCTATGCCAAGGAAGTTGCCATCATTCCAAGATTCCTACTTACTTGGTACCAGGCATCCCTGGCTCGTTGCCAGTAGGATGGAGCTATGGACACCGATTTCAGTGCCAAAGTAGAGTAAGCTGCTATTTTGCGCAGTGTGGCCTGCATTACCATGCTTGTGCAGCAGTGTTCCCAGAAGGCTGTGCGGGATTCCTCCGCCATGCTGCAGAGGGAGTGCTACAATATTCTAAGGAGCAGGCACTGGGGGCTCCTGTGCAGCTTCGGGGGAACATTGCTGTGCTGTATAATACGACCGTGGTATTGTTGCACCACTTTACCAATATCTGTTCTCACATATCGGGCACTAAAGCCTGATGTAACTTAGCTTCTTGTGCCAGTTTGAACGTGTTTTAGTACGTAGACTCCGAAGTGCTGAAAATTATTCTTTTTTTTTTCAGTAGTGCTTAATGCTTTTTTTTTTCAGTAGTGCTTAATGCTTAGAGCATTATATTTGTTTACAATATGTACATAGTTCCTCCCTCGTTTTTACTCCATGTTTTACATTCCCTGTTCAATGTAAAAAACTTGATGTAACTTGCTTACATTCTTGTATGTTCTGTTTCAAATGTAAACCGCACTGATTATAATAGCGCGGTATATAAGAAATATAAATAAATAAATAAATAAATAAATGTGTAGATATTACACACACACCATGGGGGAGGGCAATTTTCAAACTGTCTGCACTTGAAGAAAGACTACTTATTACCCACCCACTTTGCAGCAATAATTAAAGCAGAAGTATGTACACACACTCGCTTTCAGACTAGCCATGGACAGAAATGATGCACGGTCAGTTGCACATGTGTTTTTCTGCAAGTAGAATTTAGCTGGAAATGTACATGAAGATTTAAACAAGGGGGTAACATGTTCAAGGCTTTTCCATGTGGAAAACGTCTTTATAGATGTGCACAGCTCTTGATGCAGGCATTCCTGAGGGTATAGATTGGGTGGAGCAGAGTTAGGGTTGCGATGTGTGCATGTATTTAATAATACTGTACTTGTGAGTAGACGTGTAAAGGCATATTCTGCTTTGTATGTCCCTGGGCCGTCCGGACGTACAGACATCTGGACAGTCTGGAGACACAGCCGATTCTGCTCCCGTTGTCCCTGTGGGAGCAGAATTGCAGCACAGTGGCTGGATGTCCAGAATGTGCCCCTATTCAGGCACTCTGGACGTCCAGCCATATACCCGGCTAACTCAGTCAGGCACCTTTATGGAGCTGCGGTGCCATAGCGTCATGTTGCCATGGCATCGCGGTTCCATTAAGGAGCCATGATTCCTGGCCACCGCAAAAATGTTCTTTCCACGCAGCCCGACCCATGATGATGTGGCCTTCCAAAGGCAGGGTCGGGCTGCTGGGAATCTCCTCCACCTGCTCGCCCCACTGACCTGGCCCTGTGCCACCCTCCCCTGTCGTCCATGGGGACTTATTCCACCTCTGAGATGGAATAAGTCCCCCGTCTACCCAGCCAACCCCGGATGTACAGGGCCGACCTCAGAATAGGCCCTTTACGTCCTTGGAGATGACGCGCCCTCGTTCCGCCCTGTCTAAGGCTCCCCGTACAACTTAGATGTTCGTACGGAGAGCCTTTCTCCGGCAGCCGCATGTGAACGAATATCAGGTATGTACATAGTTGGGAATGACCACGTAGAGTACAAGCACATTTTACTCCTGCTGGAATTTTGCACCCAAATTTCAAAATTCTGTGTCACAAGATCTGAATTGCACAAACTTCGGCAGGCTTTGTTTGGCAAAATAACAAAGCCTATTGTTTTTGCATGATACTTATTTTATATCTGTACTGTATTTTAAATTATTACAAAAAGCTGCAAAATTTTGAACTACTGTGTGCAAAATTCCAGCAGAAGTAACATTTTTATGTGAGCTTTGGAGCAGGTGTAAATTTTTGCATTTCAATTTTCTCAAAATGTTCTCACTGTTGGAGAAGTACTGTTAGGCTTAAAATAGGCACTTTTTGGGACTGTAAACATAGATAAGAACATAAGAAATGCCATACTGGGTCAGACCAAGGTCCATCAAGCACACTATCCTGTTTCCAACAGTGGCCTATCCAGGTCAGTTACCTAGCAGGTTCCCAAAAAGGCATAGAGGTTCCACAGTCCTTGTCCCGGGGCATGCAATGGATTTCCTGAGTCCTCTTTAATACTGGTTTAAGGACTTTTCCTTCAGGAACTTATCCAAATCTTTTTTAAACACAGCTACACCAAAGGTTTTTACTACATCGTCCGGTAATAATTCCAGAGTTTGATTACGTGTTGACTGAAAAAAATACTTTCTCTTATTAGGCTTAAGTGGGGTACATTGTAGCTTCATTAAAAGTTAAGGGACCTGGACATATCGTTCTTGACCCACAGGCTGGACTTAAACCCACACCCCTTCTCTCTCACACACACACACAGGGGCTATGTGTTGGGAGCCACAGAGCAAACATAAAATCATTCCCACCTGTGCACATTTTCTCTCCTGTCCTATACACGCACCCAGGAACACCTCTCACTGCTGGTAAAAGTAGTGTTGTGGAGCAAAGTGTGAACTTTGAGCTGCATTGGGGGAAGGCAGTTTTCAGACATCCCATGAATGTGCATAAAAATGATTTGAAAATTGATCTCTTCATATGTATACAAAGAAAATCCAGTCACACACACAAAGATATGATTTTAATTGCCACCTACCTTGAAAGTCTCACGGGCAAATTTAAGATGAAAAGATCCTCTTCAGCTCACTCACACAAGACCTGCAAGACTGGGTCACACTAAAGGTTTGGGCAGCCCGGCACTTGTCTTTGACAGCAGCATGTAGCTGGGATGTAGAGAGGAATGTACGACACTTCTTTCTGATCTCTGTTTTAGAGAACTGCTCTGGAAATGTTGCATTTCTTGTGTAGCTTGTGGTTACTCTGTCGAAGTCCATTTCCTGTAATGCTCATAAGTATTCTCAGAAAAGTACAATTGAGAGGACGCCCATAAATTTGGAAGCTCATAAATTTTATTTATGGATTTAATAAGGATTTAATTGCCTTGCTCTCCAATGCTTAAAATGCCCTTATAGCGTACTTTTCAGGTGAGAATGAAGATTCCAGGTTCAGCCATGATAGGGAAGGGCCATCTCCAATGTGACGATGCACGGACTTGCTGAGATTGAATCTGATATCAGAAAGGTCCATCCATTTTATCCAGTTTTATTCCTGCTACAATGCCAGTGGAGGAGTAGCCTACTGGTTAGAGCAACAACCTACTAGCCAAGAGATCTGGGTTTGTGTCACACTAGCACTTCTTGTGACCTTGGGCAAGACACTTTATCCTTCATTGCCTTGGAAGAGAAAGGCCTAGCAACCTACTTCCAGTCATACCTTGCTAAGAAAACCCAGGGGCTGCTGGGTTACCAGAAGTCAGAATTGACTTGATGGCATGTAAAAAACACCCCAGTGCTATTGACCCACTTGAGCAGATATAAATGCATGCAGGTTCATTTTACTTGTGATTTGGACTAGTATTTTATAAGGACACATAGGTGTCTCTTTAAAATTGGCCCAAACTCAGCATCCACTAGCCCTTCAGCAGTGATATGCGGAAATATTTCTTTACAGAAAGAGTGGTGGATCCATGGAATAGTCTCCCAGTGGAGGTGGTAGAGATGAGGATAGTATCTGAATTCAAAAAAGCATGGGACAAACACGGAGGATCTCTAAAGGTAAAAAGGGGACTGTTGTAGTTGTTGATATGGAAGGACAGACTAGATAGGCCATGTGGTCTTTTTCTGTCGTCATTTTTCTATGTTTCTATATAAACGTGACCAGTTATAAAATTACTACTACTACTAAGCATTTATAAAGTGCTACCAGGCACAGGCAGCGCTGTACAATGAAAACACAAAAAGACAGTCCCTGCTCTAAAGAGCTTACAATCTAAAATGATAAAGCAAGAAAAGGAGTAGAAAAAAGATAAGAACAAGGGCAAAGAGACAAGAGCAGGAGAGACAGGACAAAGGAAAGAGGTAAGAACAAGTGTAAGAGGAAGAAAGAAAGGTGAAATAAAAGGGGAAGGAAGGAGAACAGCAAAATCAAGAGCCAAAGGCAAAGGTGAAAAGATGAGCTTTTAACTTGAGTTTGAAGAGGGACAAAGAAGATGCCTGACGTATAGACAAAGGAAGTTTATTCCAAGCGTAAGGTGCAGCAAGGTGAAACAAGCGGAATCTGGAGTTGGCAATAGAGGAGAAGGGCATAGTAAGAAGCAACTGGGAAGAAGAACGGAGTACACGAGGAGGGAAATAGGGAGAAATGAGAGAAGAAAGGTACTGAGGAGCCACAGAGTGAATGCACATAGGTCAGAAGGAGAAGCTTAAAGTGAATACGGAAACGGATAGGGAGCCAGTGAAGAGATCTGAGGAGAGGAGTGATGTGGGCAAAACAAGGCTGACGGAAAATCAAACGGGCAGCGGAGTGCTGAATAGACTGAAGAGGGAAGAGACGAGACTGAGGGAGACCAGCAAGAAGGAGGTTACAATAATCAAGGCGGGAGGTGATTAGGGAATGGATGAGGGTTTTAGTAGTGAGCTCAGAGAGAAAGGGACGGATTAAAATATGAGGATAATGTTAAAAATGACACTTAGGCGGAGAAGCAAAATCATGCCTAAAATGAAGCTGCTGTCATGTAGAGCAGCTCTGGAGCAAGTATAATTGTTTGCACACATAATGTATGCAAACTCTTGTTGAAGTCTTTTATCTACTCTCTAGTCACTTCTTCCTTTAGACTATTGCAACCTGCTTCTCTCTGGTCTCGCCTTTAATCATGTCAATCTGTTCAGAACTCAGCTGCACGGCTAATCTTCTACCAGTGTTGCTACACTTACATACCCCCTCTTCTCAGGTCACTTCAATAGCTCCATTTCGGCTTCAAGTTCAAACTTCTCCTGCTGACCTACAAAAGTGCATTCATTCTGCAGCTCCTCACTACCTTTCCTCTCTTATCTTACCCTACATCTTTCCTTGGGAACTCCGCTCCTCTGGCAGATCCCTTTAATCTGTGCCCTTCTCTGCCACTGCCAATTCCAGACGCCATTCATTCCACCTCGCTGCTCCATGTGCCTTGAAAAAACTACTGGAGTCAGTACGTCAGGCTCCATCTCTGGCCCTATTCAAATTAAAACAAAATCTCTTCAAGGTTGCTTTTGGATCCCGATCCACTTTTCCTCCTGCTCACCACTTATGTGTATCTTTATCATTGCCCTGTTCTCTAGTTGTTGCATTGTCTGTCTTGAATACACTGTAAACTCTATTGAGAAGGGACCGTCTCTGACATGTATGTATACAGTGCTGTGTATGCCTTGTAGCCCTATGCATGCGAGTATGATAAGTAGTAATAGTGTGTTTTTCCAGCTTGTGATCCGCTATCGGAAGCATCAAAAACCCTAGTTTCCAGAAGGATTCACGCTAAAAGTATTAGGTTTTGTGTATCTTGAAAGGTTAGTGGGACCCAGAGGATGAATCCTAACTAATACTTTGTTAACCGGGTAGCCTGACCCGGCGCTCACCCTTACTTTATACCTTGCTTCCCCCCAGCCCCTTGCCCAACCATCAACATCATTTTCTCTTTCTTTTCCCACAAATTACACTGACAGCCAAGTATGGTAACAACTGGTCGCAGCTTTATTTCCCATAACAACAAAACCATAACAGGAACAATGTACTTCCAACTCCCCCCCCCTCCAGCGGAGCGAAGCGTCACCAGCCGTGCTACTAGCAAAGCGACCTCGCCTCCGCTGCAACCATGGTCCGACCACCGGCAACATTCCGACCACCCCTATCCGACTTCGCCATATTACTAGCAAAAGTCTTCCAGGGGTAGTCCGGGTCGAGGGCACCCCGCCCCCGTCCCGAGTCGCCTAAGGCTCCGGACCCCGGAAACCTCCGGGATCCCGCCTCACCCCCCCCCAGCTGCGACACCCCTACACCAGCCCCGCAACCGCGAAGGCTGGGCGGGCGGGTGGGCTGCCGCGCCTCCCGCCAAACAGCCTGTGCTCTGGAGAGTCTCCGACACGCCAGAGCACATGGCTGCCTGCACGCTGATTGGCTCCGCTCGCCCGACTCCCCAAGCGGAGCCAATCATTATAAATAATGCCCCACGCGCACGGCCCTGCGCGGCCCCGACCTCCACCCCGAACACGAGCAGGGTCCCGCGCCGGGCAAAGCACCCGGTTATGCGCAGGCGCCGGGACCCTGCCCGCGCCTTTATTTGAAGTCCAGACTGTAGTGTGAGGGAGTGAACCCCAGTTCATCTCTAGCACCCAGGAAGGAAAATCTTTGCAGTATTAGTGTCTTTTGAGAAGACAGCAGGTTTTCCCTTGATGCTTTCCTCAATAATGCTTACTTATTGAGTGTGATTTTTGGGGTTTGTTTACTACAAGAGGTCTAGAGCACAGGAACACTGTACCGGAGACTCTCTGTGATGTTTAGTGTAGTTCAGAGAGCAAGAGAGATTGAGGAGTCTAGAGGGACCCAGTCTGGGACCTAGATAAGAGGAGGGACAGCAGTGAGTGAGGCGATGGCATACTGAGGATCCGGGAGATGGTCTGCCCATCTTTCTGAAGAGTGAGAAGACATACGTGATGCTATCCAGAAGAATTCTCTTTAATTAAAAGTAACTGCCATGAAATGGAAAACACATACCCATCCGTGTCGTAATTGAGCCAGTTTCCATGTTTCATAGTGAGGTAACCATCATAGCTGTCCACATTTAGGTAAACCTGTGGCTGCGTTTGCTGAATTCTGTGTATTTGTTGTCCATGCCTAGAATTCACTGATTGTGGTATGAAAATATTACAGCTGTGGTGACTTTAATGAGTGAGAAGGACTGTGGTTGTGGCTAATCATGGCTGGGACTAGGCGGACCACTGTGTAACAGTGCTATGACTGTGGTTACCGACTTTGCTTGAGAACAACAGGCTGTTCTACGCTTTGAATAATTCATGGCTCATATGGACTAAAAAATGAAGGAAACCTGTTATTATTCTCACAAAGGTGATAGAGGAGAAAAATCAATCCCAGTTGACACTGAAACCACAATCCAGAGGTACCAGGCTGCCCGTATAATCTGTAAGGCTTTCATAGCATGAGGTAATGGTACAATTTCTGCTAGATCCAAAGCCAGTTCAAGAAGGCAATAAAACCTTTTCACTATAGGGGAGATAGCTCAAGGGTGTGGTAGTTTAATCATGCAAAAAACTCCTGACAAATCCAGGTAGAGCTCTTAAAAGTGAAGAAGTTTTGCATATTTAACAGTGTAAACTTTGAGGACTGTGAACCCCGCCAGGGAATTTAGAACATCTGCTAACATGAAAGAGGATTACCTCTCTACCCAGCTCCTTCACTGCTTCTCCTTTAATTAATTGTATGTATTTATTTTCTGGGTGGAAGCCTGTTAAACCCAGCCTCACGGGGAAGCAGACTCTTTAGAGCAATGGAAAAGCAGTCATAAATATCATGCAGCGTCATGGAAAAGAAGTGCGGTGAGTTTTGAGTGGGCGTTTGTCTGGGTTTGTGTTTGACTGTGACGAAATGGTGAATGGGAAGTCATTTGTGACTCACTTAGTTCTAACTACTCTCAGATGTAGGGAGAAATTGTGCAGGAGCTGCTTAAAGATATAATATACAGGGGGGGGGGGAGGGATTTATCGCTTTCTTGCATCCGGCAGTCAGTGTTCTTACTGCAGGTGATTAGCAACCAACTTCTGCTGGCAGGTGTAGGGAGTCCTGCTTTCACACCACTACATCCTTGGATGTTTGCAGGTTTTATAAGAAAAGCAGGAACTACAAGTCCATCGATGCAATGGGAGGTTGGGGATGGGTGGTAGATTTGGCTTCTGACTGTTTTAATATCAAAGCATTGCATCCTGTGTAGTTGTGATGTTTGGAGGACAGTTAGAAGAAGGATGAGGAAGAGTTTAATAAAGATAGAGATGAAGAGAGATGGAAAGGATCAAGATCTGAGGGACCCGTATGAAAAGGAGACATGAAAATTCACATTCAGTAAAGAATAAATGGCTCATATTACAGGATATATTTTACAAGAGGCACAATTGGATTGTGCATGTATTTAACTAAAATTTGGTTAACTGATGGAGGTCCACATACGACATTAAGTTCTATAGGTTATAATTTGCATGTTCCCAGGGGGTGGGGGAGGGGGGTGGAATTGAATTTATTTTTAAGAGGCAGTGGGAACGGAAGTTGCAAAGAACCTCTCTCCCCTGTAAGGATGAAAGTTTGTTGTTGAGATATATTAGCCAAGAATCAGATAAGGATTCAAGCTATTAATCCAGTAGCTTGGGTCAGATCATCCTTTACCTGTGAGAATATTAGAAAGGGGGTTTCTTTATATAGAAGCAGCAGGAGACTATAACTAAGACAAAGGTAAGCTGGATGTAGAATGATTTGGAGAACATTGCTTTAGGAAAGAGAATGAAGGAGGGAGGTGGAAGAATAGAGGAGTTGGTGGACAAATGGTTTAAGTTAACAGGGGATGCATTAGATTAAATGGCTCCAGCGAAGCTAGATCTGGTGTGTGTAGGGGGACAGAAGATTGGTGTACAGAAGAATTAAAATGATAAGAGTATGCAAGCTAGAGAGGTTGGCTTAAATCCCAATCTAAAGTTGATAAGAGTATTTGGAGGCAGGAAGCTAATGGATAATTAGCAAACATTCAGTTTACCAAAAAGTTCAAATATGTTGCAGAGATTGAAAAAGCGGGCAATAAACTAGAGAATTAGTTTGAGTAGTAAAAGGTTTAATTGGACAGGTGATGGTAATAGATCATGTTGATAGTAAGGAGGATGAAACAGAGAAGTTAGTGAACTTTTTTATGCAAAAGATTGAGAAATTAAAAAAATCGGATAGAGCATAGGATAATGGATGAACAGTACTTGATGAGATGCTAACTGAAAGTGTGAATTTTGTTTTAGATGCATTTTATCTAATAATGGTAGAGTAAGTAAGGTATTATTTAATATCCTGAACTCCACATTTTCTTCCTTAGATCCAGCACTAATAATAACTTTTAGATCAGATAAATTAAACAATGTGATTCCTGTCTTGCTGATACCTCTGAATGTCTCAGCAGCTTTCTATCTTATAGAGGTGGTGATACTGTCTAACCATTGTAGGCAGGTTGGAATTAGAGGTAATGTTCTAACGTGTAGAAAGCCCTTCGTGGAAGTCTTAAGGTTAGAAATGGAAAATATTGGTCTGGGAAACATCGTTGGTCATGGGGATTGCTGAAGGCTCCCCTCTTTCTCTGGTACTGTTAAATGTTTATCTTCAGCTTTTAGGAACAGTAATTTGGAATCACAGGTTAATGAATTACACCTATGTGGTTGATAAACAGTTGACTGCCTTATTATTTATTTTCTTTATTTAAACTTATTTTTATACTGCCTTTCTGCAATTCAAAAGCGGTTTACAGACAACTGACAGACGTAAGAGGGCTTTAGGAAGCACTCTGTTGTACCGTAAACTAAACAGTGAATCAAACAGTTATATTAGAAGGGGATAAAACACAGGCTCTGCAGATCATTCATTTAATCACTTTAATTTAGGTATGGTTAGATTATAGCGGACTGCTATTGAATGTGCTAAGTGTTTGTTTAGGAATGGGTGAAAATGACAAAATTGTGCTAAGTATACCACCGATGATTGCAGATGCCCCAATCCCTTGGGTCAGAGAATTTCGAACACTAAGGGGTATGTTTGCTAAACCGTCTTAACGTCGCAGCGGTGGTATTATCGCGCGATAACGCGGCGGCGGCGTTAAGGCACACTAACGCTGTGAAATCCGGGTCTGAAGGGTGGAGTAAGGCTTCCCAGAGGGTGGAGAGAAGGGGTCATTGGGCGGAGAGTGGGCGGGGAGAGGCTCCAGGCACACTAACGCTGTGAAATCCGGGTCTGAAAACTAACGCCAGTGAAACCCTTGCATTAGGCACATTTACAGGAAAGAGAAACCATTTCAGTCAGCAATGTGCAGCAAAGGCAGGGAAACCCAGAAAAGTGATAGTAGTGATACATGTGCAGGAACCAAAAAAGGCAAATAAACATATAAAATGACCAGAACCACATTTAAAATCACAATAACCAAGCTGGCCAATAGTGATATTAATGATAAACATAAAGCAACACTACTGACAAAGTGTAAAAATTAAAATATCATGTTTGGAAGGGTCTATGCTCTGTTCCCCTACAAAGTGAATGATCCCACATTGAAATAGTGCTGATCAGGGATTCTGTCATTAGATTGGGCAGGTTTGTTATGGTGTGCACATGTGCAGCAACAGCAGAGTGGGCACACAGGAAACGGCAACTGTACTGATGCTGTAAATGGGATACAGGGGGCTGAAGGCGGCACATGCTGTGGTCCAGCTGGGGCACAGTGCAGACTAGGCAGATGCCTAGGTGGCACATAGGAATGCCAAAACTGTATGGCAGCATGGTGGCGGAGGGGTGCTGGTGGCGGAAGGGGCAGTGGCATCAGCCAACAGCAGACCATGGCCTAGCCCCGTTTAGGTGGGTGTCGTGCACTGCAACAGACAGGGTCTGTCTGACGAACAGTCATGGTATCCCCAGGGAATGCTCTGTCCCTGTGGCAACAGTGTGGTGCAGTACACACAGCCAGTGTGTTCAGAAGCAGAAGGTCACAAGTTCAAGTCCCAGCTGTGGCTCCTACCAATCCTGTCCCCATATTTTACCCGGTACTAAACCGTGGTAATAAAGACGGAACCTTTATTGCAGATAAAATAAACATGCCTGAAATGCCTATATCTTACCCTACAGAGCACAGACACCATAAACATGGGCAATCCCTAGAGCAGAGTTTCCCAACTTCAGTCCTGGAGGGCCAAACACCTTTCAGTTTTCATGCTGTCCCTAATAAATATGCCTGTGCTGCATTTGTATGCGCCACCCCCATTATATGCAAATGTATCTCATGCATATTCATTAGGAACAGCATGAAAATCTGAACAGTGTTTGACCCACCAGGACCGGAGTTGGGAACCTCTGCCCTAGAGCAGCGGCCAACAGGGGCATAAACACCCACAACCACAGGCCCTACTATCCAAAGCCTCATGGAGAGTCAGGCTGTTGGGCCCTGAGCAGAGCAGCATCTCCCAATACTGGCACCTGCATACCTTAGCAATGCCGTCCTAAACTTGGGAACACGTTCCACATATATCAAAAGGTTGCTATGATTAATGTCAGCTAACAAATCCTAAGTTAAACACAATTTGTTGATAGAGATTCATCATAGCAACCATAAGAACATAAGATATGCCATACTGGGTCAGACCAAAGTCCATCAAGCCCAGTATCCTGTTTCCAACAGTGGCCAATCTAGGTCATACATACCTAGCAGTATCCCCAAGAGACACAGGTTCCACAATGCTTGTATTGGGTCAAGCATTGATATCCTGGGTTCCTTTTTAATAATGGTTTATGGACCTTTCCTCCAGGAAATTGTCCATACCTTTTTTAAACCCAGCTATACTAGCAGCCCTTACTACATCCTCCGGTAACAAATTCCAGAGATTGATTACACGTTGAGTGAAAAAATATTTTCTCTTATTTGTCTTAAATAGTTTACCCTGTAGCTTCATTACATGTCCCCTAGTCTTTCTATATTCTGATAGCATAAACAATCGATCTACGTTTACCCGTTCCACTCCATTCATTAATTTATAGACCTCTATCATATCTCCCCTCAGCCGTCTCTTTTCCAGGTTGAACAGCCCTAACCTTTGTAGCCTCTCTTCATAGGAGTAGCCTTCCATCCCCTTTACCATTTTGATGGCTTTTCTCTGTACCTTTTCTAATAATGCTATATCCTTTTTAAGATACGGCAACCAGAACTGCACACAATATTCAAGGTGCAGTCGTACCATGAAACGATACAGAGGCATTATAATATCCTTTGTTTTATTTTTCATTCCTTTCCTTATGATACCTAGCATTCTATTTGCTCTCTTGGCCGCCGCTGCACACTGGGCCGAGGGTTTAAACATGTTATCCACGATGACTCATTTATCTTTTTCCTGGGTGGTGGTTCCCAATGTGGATCCTTGCATTGTGTAACCATAGTGTGGGTTGTTTTTCCCTAGGTGCATAACTTTGCACTTGTCCACATTAAATTTCATCTGCCATTTGGATGCCCAGTCTTCCAATTTATCCAGATCCTCCTGCAGTTTTCCACAATCCTCTTGGGTTTTAACAACTTTAAACAGTTTTGTGTCATCTGCAAATTTGATAACCTCACTTGTTGTTCCCTTTTCCAGGTCATTTATGAATATGTCAAAAAGTAGCGGACCCAGTACAGATCCCTGGGGTACTCCACTATTCACCTTTTTCCATTGGGAAAATTGGCCATTTAGCCCTACCCTCTGCTTTCTATCTTTTAACCAGTTCCCGATCCACAATAGTACACTGCCTCCTATCCCATGACTTTTTAGTTTTGCCAAAAGTCTCTGATGAGGGACCTTGTCAAACGCTTTCTGAAAGTCCAGATACACTATATCAACTGATTCACCCTTGTCTACCTGTTTATTCACACCTTCAAAAAAACATATCAGATTAGTAAGACAAGATCTTCCTTGTCTAAAGCCATGTTGGCTGTCTCCCATTAGGCCATGACTATCTACATGCTGTATAATTTTGTTCTTTATGATGGTTTCTACCATTTTCCCCAGTAGTGGCGTCAGGCTCACCGGTCTGTAGTTTCCTGGATCACCCCTGGAACCCTTTTTAAAAATTGGCGCTACATTGGCGATCCTCCAATCTTCAGGTATTACAGATGATTTTAATGAAAGTTCACAGATTACTAATAGCAGGTCTGCAATCTCATATTTCAGTATACCTTTCTGATATCTGTGGAGTGTGTTTCAGTTATTGATTCTGACAGTGTTTACCACCCTGGGGAGTGACCCTAACAGTATTGAGTACCATGACAATGCTCGAACTGTGCCCAGGACTGGTGTGGCGGCCAGGGCTGCCACAAACTTCTATATTTGCACAATGCTGGCATAGGTGTGGGAGTGTGTGTCTGTCTATCCAGTGTGTTGTGGCTGCCTACACCTTACTGAGCCCACATTGCTTGCACTGTTTCCAGTGTTAGCCTGACAATGTGCATACTGAGGAGCAAGGTACTGTGGGTATGGCCCGGACAGGGTGGCATGGGCAGGATGCATTTGCACAGGGTATAGGGCAATGGCTGGACATTGTAGTGCCCGACCACCACTTGCACGGACAGGGTGACCACAGCATGTCATGCTGGGAGGTCGCTCTCACCCTGACTGAGCAGTGACCACGGCATGGCTAGGTTACCCTATAGTGCTATACAGTATTTTTCTCAAGTGATATTTTTGGGTTCTCTTTTCTGGAGCCCAATCACTGACATACCTGCATGCTGTGTGTGTGCTGACATCCCAGTTTTGGGTGCACACAGTTCTTCCAGGAACATGCACTATGTACTAGCTAGCAGACTGTCTGCAGTTATTATCTGTATGGCTGCACCACCTTGCAGGGTGCAGCTGGTGCAGACTGACTTCCCTCTGCTGGTGAATGTCAGATTGTAGTGGGGGGCAGCTGAGCTGACTGGGCCCACTACCTATCTGCCAGTGGCCCTGTCCCAAGTGCAGATCCTCGGCAGCTGTCCGTTCGCCACCAGGATTGGGGTTGCTGGTCCCACAGCCTGTCCTTATGTACCTCCACTGCCCCCCTTGCAAAGGGTGAGAGTGCGGGTCTGTTGGGGGAAAATCATGTCCCCCACCCTGACCCAGAGAGGGCGGTTTTCTAAGTACATTGTCGCCGTGTGAGCCCTGACACACCCCTGCTCCCTAAACAGTTGACCATAGCAATCACAGTGGATATGCACTATGTTGTGTGCATCATGGTCCACAAGGGCCAGACATGACTAGCAATTATAAATGGACACAGAGACCTCTTAAAGGTGTCTGCAACAAATACCTGTCACACACTGGCACTGATGGAAACCTGCAGCACAGCCCACCTCAACCAACCCGGGTACTTACGTTATCAGAATATAGAAAGACTAGGGGACATGCAATGAAGCTACAGGGTAAACTATTTAAGACTAATAAAAGAAAATATTTTTTCACTCAACGTGTAATCAAACTCTGGAATTTGTTACCGGAGGATGTAGTAAAGGCTGTTAGTGTAGCTGGGTTTAAAAAAGGTTTGGACAAGTTCCTGGAGGAAAGGTCCATAAACCATTATTAAGAAGTGACCGAAGATATCAATGCTTGACCCAGTACAAGCATTGTGGAACTTGTGTCTCTTGGGGAAACTGCTAGGTACATATGACCTAGATTGGCCACTGTTGGAAACAGAATACTGGGCTTGATGGACCTTGGTCTGACCCAGTATGGCATATCTTATGTTCTTATGTTCTTATGGTGCTGGCCACTCCACCTCACCCTCAGGGTGAGCACAGAACACGCACATTGGCATGGCCTGTGGGTACTCTGTGCCAGTAACACGCACGGTCATCCCCCCTACCAAGTTGACGTGCTGTAGAGGTGCATACCCCATCTGGTGAGCAGATGTAGACTGCTGTTCTGCATGTGAATTGCATTATGGGTACCGTTGGTTCTATCCTATCCTGGTAGCCACAGCAGACAGTTTTATGGTGACGTTCACTCTTTCTGTAGCCAGCCATTGGTATGATAACTCACATAGTGATGTAGCACAATGGTTAATGCAATGACTTCAGTAGCAGAGGTCATGGGTTTGATTCCTCTCTGTTCCCCTTTTTTTATGGCTGTCCAACACAACTATGTTTCATTCGTGTAACAGTCATATCTGTGCAGATCTGTGCTGCCGCCACATTATACCCTCATCACTATTGCCATCCATCCTTCTGTCCGTCTATGTGTGTGTGCCAGCTGTGTGGCGTCCTGCCCTAATGTGCAGGCTGCTACCCCATGACCTGCACTGGCACACTTTTCTGCATTGCTGCTCTTGATGCTTGCCCCTCCTGTGTTTGCTCTGAATGGCACTGCTCTCCTCTGTCCTCCTCTCATTGCACTTATCCTGCCACCTCTACCTCCTCTGGTGGACACGTATCCCCATCCTCTGCCACACACTGGCATTGTTGCACTGTACATTACCATCACCCTGTACATCAGTACAGCTGCCCCCGATATGTTTGTCCACTTTACCTGCTGCCACAAGGGCTGCACGCAGATTTGGCTGGTCCATGAGCTCCATCATCTACTTCCTTCCATCACTTGTTCATTGCCTTTCCTTGGTGTTCTGTGCAGTGTTATGGTTACATCTGTGTTTGAGCCATACATTTCATGCTTGTGACTTTAGGGCACCATCTCCTGTGTCACCTTGGCATCCCTGGGGCATCTTTCACGGCACCTTAGGTTTGGCCAGCTTATGGGGCACCTTAAATGCTGCCTTGGAGGGTGCCAACCTTTCCTGCTGCCCTCTGGAGCACATTATGACCTGCCTTGGATGATGTGGTGCTTTATGATGTGCCTTATGAGGTGCATTAGGTTGCGGCACTGGGGGGAGGCTTTTTTGGCTGGCAGTGCAAATTGGTGGGATGTGTCTGACTGTTACAGGCAGGAAAAGGGATTGCCTCAGATAGTCTTTTAACTGAGCCCACTGAGGGATCAAACTCATGACCACTGTATCAGCAGTCAATGTATTAACCACTGTGCTGCACCTCTATTGCTGTGATTGTAGGTCAGTGCGCCTAATTAAGGCTAACGCGCGTTAACGTGTTATGGCTCCCTCTATCGCGCGATAACCCGAAATGCTACCTTAAGACCGGAACGCCCACTACCTTATATGGCATTCATCACAGTAAGACTGCAACTAATGCCGGTAACATTAAGACAGTTCAGTAAACATACCCCTAATGATGCAGTTGTGGTCAACACTGGCACGCTTGCATTTTAGGAATGTTGTGTACATTGTCTTGAGAAATAATTTGAAGTATTCCAACTGTATGTCATCATAATATTTTAATAGAATGTTCAAAGGTATACAACAAAAAAAGATGGCTGTGCAACTTAGACATAGTAATTTCTGAGAAAACAAACAAAATATAACCTTAACAGGATTAATGATGCCCTTCACTAATATTTGGTTGCACATCCATTAGCAGTGATGACAGTCTCCAAACATTTCTTGTAGCCATCTATAAGTTTCATACATCTGTCTGCTGGTAGTTTCTCCCAACTGCAGTTTGTTCCAGCTCATGAATGTTTCCAGGATTCCCTTGCCAATGCAAATTTTAGCTCTTTCCAAAGGTTCTCAATTGCATTGAGATCAGGGCATTGCTGGCCAGCTTAAAACAATCCATTTGTTCCTTTTTAACCATTCTTTTGTACTTTTGTATGCATGTTTTGGGTCACTGTCCTGCTGGAGGACCCATGATCTTCAACCCAGATCTAGCTTTCTGACACTAGGTAGCACATTTCGCTCCAAAATACCTTGGTAGTCCTCTGACTTCATGATTCCTTTAATACATTCCAGTTCCTGAGACAGCAAAACAACCTCACAACATTATCAAACCTCCACCATATTTAACTCTTGGAAGGATGCTTTTTTTTCCTTATAAGCTTAATTTCTTTGCCTGTAAATGTATCGCTGGTCTGCATTGTCAAAGAGCTTAAGTGTGGTTCCTCTGTCCACAGAACATTCTCCCAGAAGGATTGTGGTTTCTCAAGGTGTGTTTGGGCAAAGATCAGATGTACCTTTTATGTCTGTCTTTGAGCAGTGGGGTCCTTCTTGGCCTTCATCCATGAAGTCCTTCTTTGTTTAGTGCATGCATATGGTGAGGGTTGATACCACCACTCCCCATTGCTCCAGTTGAGCCTTAAGCTCTTTGAATGTTGTACTTAGTGTTTATCCAGGTGTTTTTCTGAAGACTTATTGGATTAATTTTCCTCTTCCCACCACATCCTGGGAGGTTCTTGATAGTTCCATGAGCATACAACTTATTAATAGCATTGCAGACTGTAGACACAAGAACCCCAACCTCTTTGGAGATAGCCTTGTATCCATTTGAAGTTTGATGTTAGATGATGATGGTTTTTCTGATGGTCTCAGGCAGCTCTCTTGCCTTCACAATTGTGAAAATGGAACAGGCAGCAAATGTAGCCATTTTAAACATTAGAACTTCATTCATTGTTTGATTCAAGTCATGTGAGAACTCACAGTTGATCACAAATGCATCTAATTTTACAATAGGAATGTGATTCTTCTGTTCAAACTGATTTAAATTGTTTAAGGATGTCATTATGTCCTGGCAATGTCCATGTTTTTATATTTCCTACTATTTCCTTTTTTAATTGGTCTTGTTTTATTTCATTCTTTTATGTGTCAAATGTGTGCATATATAGTCCAAAGCCATTTTA
Source organism: Ichthyophis bannanicus (assembly GCA_033557465.1). Lineage (NCBI taxonomy): Eukaryota > Metazoa > Chordata > Amphibia > Gymnophiona > Ichthyophiidae > Ichthyophis > Ichthyophis bannanicus. Next base: position 256,318,328 of record CM066044.1, read on the forward strand.
CTGGCCACTTTTTTTTAGGAGAAATTTGTGCCTCTTTTCAGTCCTGTTTTACCTTCCCTGTGTCTTGTATGGAGAATGTAGATGGGGGTGGATCGGGAGTGGCATGAGAGTGGGCAGTGGGTGGTCGTTGGCACCGGATGTACAGGGCCGACATTAAGGAACTTATTCCACCTCCCAGGATGAAGAAGTTCTCCTACTCAGCAGGGGATCGTGGGCCCGGGGCGCGGATGCGGCAGGGGTGGGCCGAGGACATTCCCCGCAGCCCGACCCTGGCTTTAGGAGGCCAGATCGCTGGTCGGGCTGCGGGGAATTCACTTCTGGAACTGGCGGCCGGGGATCGCAGCTCTTCAGTGGAGCCACGGTGCCATGGCAACTGGACGCCATGGCGCCACAGCTCCATTGAAGAACCCTGACTTTGTTAGCCGGGGAAGGCCTGAATGTGCAGGCCGGCCAGAATCATGGTCCCGGCCTGCACGTACAGGCCTGTTCGCAGTTCTGTTCCCGCAGAGCTAGACGTGCCCTGTGGGATCAGAATTGCGACTCCCTCTGTGCATCCGTTTCCAGCCGGTTGCACAGAGGGCCCAGACGTGCAGGATGGAATCGGGCCTTAAGGAGTGGAACTGCAAGTGTGCCAATAATGTTAACCAGAACTGTAGAAAAAGATGGGATTGACTATAATCAGATTGCTCCGTTTTTTTTATAAACTGAAGTTGGTTCACCAACTGAAACTATATTTAGGGGTAAAAGAATTACAGCTGATAGTGTGGTTATTATTAAGTGTTCTTGACTCTTGTAACATGTTATATGCTTATGGTTATGGTTTATTAAGGTTTATTATATCGCCTTTCAAGTACATAGCAAAGTGGTTTACAATAACAAGTTAAATCAAAGATCAAAACCTTACCATTCTGTTTCCAAGATAAATGGTTCTACAACATAACCATATTTTCCAGGGGCTCACTTAAATATTTTTACAGTGATTCTACATACCTTAATTTTTATTACAGGATAATTAGTGTAGAATTAAAAGGAAAATTGTTGAAAAAGCTGCAGATTACACAAAACATAATAGCCAGGAGTTTACTAGAAGGAAAGAAAAATGAGTGCCTGACCATTGCTGAGTTACACTGGCTGCCTGTAAGGGAGAGGTGCATTTTTAAATTGGTATTAATATTCAAGGCATTGAGAAATTGAAAATCTTAGTATTTAAAAAAATAGAATATAGAGTTGAATTCTAAAAAGAAGTCTATGTTCCTCCCAGGGGCGGCCCAAGGGGGGTGCGGGGCCATGTGCGGAGACTCGGTGCGGGGCCTCATTTGCATAAGGGGCCTCATTTGCATAAATATTTGCATAATGTTACCATACACTAACTTTTAGTAAACCTGCCTCTTCATGAGTGTATGGATAAAGAAAGACAAAGATTTCTACATTACTATAATCCAGTGCCAACCGCCAGGCACATTAGGAACTACTACAAACACTGCCCATTTAGAACCCATAGCAAACCCACCGTATCCTAACAGCACTACCAAGACTCATAAAGCACCATACCCTACCTATCAAAAGGCAACACTGCAAATATTAAACCCAATACATTTCAGAGAATAACAATACATGACCTACTGGGGAAAGAGAAAAAGTGGCAATGTCAAATAGGAATTATATAAACAGAACACCTCAGCTCAGTTACACATGCAGAACATAGACCATCACCAAAACAAGTAATCACAATTTAGAAACAGGAAGACAATAATTAAACTGGGAACCCTAAAAGCCAAACTTGGAATGTACAACAATGTTGAAATAAAACTATAAATTAATTTCCTCTTGTACTAAACAAAGCACCGACATTAATGATGCACATTTCCCAGAGCTGACATATTCCAGTTAATAAATTCAAAATAAAGAGATATTTTTCTACCTTTTGTGCATTTTTTTTTAAGTTGCAATTGTTACAGTCACTTTTTCTGGTTTATTTGTGTCTTCTGCTAACTCTCCATCGTCTGCTGTCCATTTGTCCATTCTTCTCTTCTAGTATTTTTCCATTCTCTCTCTACATCTGCTTTTAACATAATAAGATTTCTCCTTTTGCTCTAACCTCATTCCTATTTCAGCCACTCAAATTTTACCCCTCCATCCTCAATCCCCACTTAGGGGCTTGTTTACAAAGCCGCGGTAGCGGTTTGCGATCGTAATCGGAGCAGCGGCCCCATTGATTTCAATGGGCCGCGGCTGCGATCGCGAACCACTACCGCGGCTTTGTAAAACAAGCCCCTTAGTCTCCCAATACCCGGCCAATTGTAGATTTTTCTTCCCTCCCACACAAAAATATTCTTCCCCTCCATTTCACTCTCCCAGCCCATCCCCTTCTAATCTCCCCCAACATCAGCTCCCTTTTAGTTGCAGCCCCACCCAGTATCCGCTCCCTTCTAGTCCCCACATCCGCCCATTTCCAGTCCTTAGCTCCCCCATCCATTTCCAGACCTATCCGAGTCCCTTCATCAGCTCATTTCCAATACCAGCCTCCCATCAGCCCATTTCTAGTCCTTTCCTAGCCCCACCATCAGCCCATGTTAAATCCTAGCTCCCCACCCCACAGCCCCATTCTAATCCAAGCCCCCCCATGAACCTACTTCCAGTTCTAGCCCCTCCATGAGTCCATTTCAATCCAAGCCCCCACCACAAGCCCATTTCCAATCTTAGCTCCCCCCACCACCCACTTTCCAGTCCTATCCAAGCACCTCCCTCAGCCCATTTCATGTCCTAGCTCCTTCCCCTAATAGCCCATTCCAAGCCCCCCTCCCCATCAGCTATTTGCAGTTCAAGCCCCCTTCGCACTCAGCCATTTCCAGTCCTAGCAAAACCCCCCCCAACCCATTACCAGTCCTAACCTCCCCATCAGCCCCTCCAGTCCTAATCCCACCAGCCCATTTCCAGTCCTAATCCCCCATCACCCAATTTTTAGTTTAAGCCCCCCCATAGCCCATTACCAGTCCTAACCCCCATCAACCACTGTCAGTTCCTAATCCATCAGCCCATATACAGATTTAGCTCCCCCATAGCCCATCACCACTCCTAAACCCCCCCAAGCCCATCACCACTCCTAACCCCCCAGCCCATCACCACTCCTAACCCCCCCCCAGCCCATCAACACTCCTAACCCCCCCCCCCCAGCCCAGCACAACACTCCTAACCCCCACCCCCCAGCCCAGCCCAAGCCCAGCCCAATCAACACTCCTAAAAACCCCCCCCCAGCACAGCCCAGCCCAGCAACACTCCTAAACCCCCCCCCCCAGCCCAGCCCAGCAACACTTCCTAAACCCCCCCCCCCCCCCAGCCCAGCCCAGACCAGCCCCAGCCCAGCGAAAATTAAAAGAAAAGAAAACCTGTCTGCTGCCGCGGTCGGGGCCGCCGCGGCAGAATCGAGCGTGCCGCGGGGCCCCCCCTGTGCACGGCAGAGCCTGCCCTCCTTGTAGCAGCTCTCTCTTTGGAGCTGAAAAGTCAGACGCGCCGGCTTGCAGAGCAGAGCGCGAGGGAAGAGTTTCTCCCTCGCTGCTCTGTTAAGCCCGCGGGGGCTGATGGGAACTGCCCATCAGCCCCGCGGGCTTAACAGAGCAGCGAGGGAGAAACTCTTCCCTCGCGCTCTGCAAGCCGGCGCGCCTGACTTCAGCTCCCTAAAGAGAGAGCTGCTACAAGGAGGGCAGGCTCTGCCGTGCACAGGGGGGCCCCGCGGCACGCTCGATTCTGCCGCGGCGGCCCCGACCGCGGCAGCAGACAGGTTTTTTTTTTTTTTCTTTTCAATTTTACTTTTCAAAAAGAATGTTTTTTGCGCGGGGCCCCCTGAAACGCGGGGCCCTGTGCAAAAAACATTCTCGCTCAATGGACGGGCCGGCCCTGGTTCCTCCCAAGGTAATTTCTTAGAAATTCCTGATATGACGTACGAGGTAGACGCATAAGCCAAAATGGAAATCTAAGACATTCGGTGTGATCCGTCCTCAGCGATGGAATGTCTTACTGGGACATTTAAGAGAAGAAACCAATTGATTGTGTTTGGGAAAGGGGGTGAAAACTTTACTATTTCCAGTAGACGGATAAGATTGTGTTATTAAATATTCGAGATGAGCTTGCCAGTAATGGAACGGATATTTTGTATTTCAATCTCTACCTACTTTCTCATGTCCCCAAACTTTGATTCTATGCGTGATGTGACCCATTTTCAATGATGTAAATCAGTAAGATAGTATAAATAAAGGGCGTGCTCAACTTGCTTGTATCATATTTTGCTACTGATGCACTTGATGACTTGCACATTATAAAAATTACTGACCTTTCATCACGTAGTAACTTTGTTTAATTACATTGCAGTACTGAACAAATACGGTCATCTTATATAAAATCACTTTGAATAAAGTCGGTCAGATTTTACTACTTTGTCGCCCGAGTTATCCACAACAAATTTCCAGTTGATCATTAGCTCATGAATCAGTGAGAAATGTCATTTGTCACTTGACCCCTAACAGTAGAATCGCAAGACTGCCACCAGGAGGCTACAGGTGATGTTTTGAACCGGATGCTTGATGGGACAGGAGCGACTGTGGATTAGGCGTCAGGGAGACACCCTATAAGAGCCAGGGGACCAAAGGGCGAACAGGGGTATTGTGACTGATGTTGGGGGCCCAGAGGATAGGGTTGTAATTGATGTAAGAAGGGGTGGGGGGAAGGGTGCTGTCCTTTATTTTTAAGGAAAAGAGGGCAATATTTCTCAAAGTCACTAGTGAGACCCCCACCTTGAATGCCATGTTGATTTCTGGAGGCCGTAACCCTCTGGATCTTGAGTGCAAGCAAGTGTGTATGTGCATTCCCTTCTATATGGGCATTGCCTGTGTGTGTGTGTCTTATGTCTGTGGTTTGTCTGGGTGTGTGTACCTCTGTTTTGTACTTTTATGTTTTGTGTGTGTGTGTGCGTATATCTTTGTGGGCTGCTGTGTCTATGCATGTTTGTACGTATGGGTGTCTCTTTGTTTCAGTACATATATGATTGTGTCTGTGCATACTTGCACATGTGTGTCTCTGTATGCATGGGTATTTTAGTGTGTGTCTGTGTGTATTTATATCGGTTGTCTGTATGGTGGTGATAGGGAGTGGAGATAAGAGGGGAGGGCTGTTTGACAGGTGTAATCCCATAATTGCTGTGCTTCTGTGAATCAGTGTTAGTTACGGTTGCCAACTTTTTGAAAGAGAAAATCCCGCCACCTGGGGCTAGCCATGTTCTGCCAATGCCCACCCCCTGCCCCGCCTTACACCTCATTCCCTGACCCACCCCTCTCTTGCCCATACAAAAAACTGCAGAGGGGGCAAAGGTGCAGACTTTAGCATGCAGAGAGGGCAAAGGTGCAGTGGGGTACAAGAGGTTGAACTCTTCAGCACCCATTCAGCCACAGTTCCCTTCTCAGTCCCCTCCAACACATATGCTCTCCATAAGACATTAAATCCAAATGTATATTCTGCATCCACCGAACCCCGAAACTTATCATATGTGAAAATAATCCCTTTCAGCACCAAGCATATTGTGAATTAATCAGGACAAGCCTCAGAGTTCATTTAAGTGATGACACCCTAAGCAAATCTTAACCCGTATGTCCTACCCCCTGGCTGTCAGAAATTGTTTAGCTTTGAATGCCCTACTCTCAGAAGCGATTGACTGATGGTTGGGCCAGCCCTGGAATTACTGCAAAAATGTCATTCGGGGTCAAGAGCAAATCTATCATGTCAGTACTAACTTCCAAAACACACACAAAGACCCTACCTAGAAAACATCAATAAACCTATTAGGAAAGCTGAACAAGCCCAATAACTGTACATTTTTAAACAGAAATCCCATGCAAACAGAATACTTAGCCTTGGTCGCACACACATTAGAGATAGGCCTTCGCCAATAAGTGACCACAAAGTGAAAATAAAAATATGTAGACGAAAAGTAAACTAAAACCTCAGAAAGGCAGATGCTACATGCAGTGCAACACCAGAAAAACAGAAAGAAATGCATTCCCCCCCACCCCCATACTGTACAAAACCAAAAAAGCAGATGTCAAGATTGGCATTAAGAGGGAAGCAACCAGGGCCTGAGCCCCCAAGCCAGAGAGGACCTTAGATCTGTCTGAGACTGAAAAAGGCATAGCTTGCTAGTGGGCTTTAGGGTCCCGTCTCAGATTTTTGCTTTGGATTAGGCCCCAGCCATGTCTGACACCAGTCCGGGCAGATGTACTTTCCAAATACCAACATTTTCCAGTGACAAAATAGAAAATGGAATTATTTTTTCTACCTTGTTGGCGAATCATTTTATTTTTCTAATGGTACTGATCCCAGTCTCTGGTTTTTATTTTCCTCTGTCTTTTCTTAGCTCTTTTTTCATGGTCTCCTCTTCATTTGCCATTTCTTCTCTCTCTTCCTGTCAAGTCCTCCCTTATATCAGTTTTTAACACAGATTTCTTCTTTTCAGTTTTCTTCCGTTTATTTATTTTTCTGCTTCTCTATCCAGATTTCACTCCTCCTTCTTACCAAGCATTCCTCAATTTCACTCTTTTCCATCTCTTTCCCTCATCCCAACCCTCCCATTTCCCAGCTCTTTCTCCTTCCCCAGCCTCTTATTTCCTAGTCTTTCACTAACTCTTCCCCTCTCCCCACCCTGCATCCTTTTCTTCATATCCATCATCTTCTCTCTGTCCCTATCCCCCATGTCCAGCATCTCCCCACTGTCTCTTCTTCCTCCCTCATGTCCAACATCTCCCCACTGTCTCTTCTTCCTCCCCCATGTCCAACATCTCCCCACTGTCTCTTCTTCCTCCCCCATGCCCAGCATCTCCCAGCATACCCCTTCTGCCTCATGTCCCTGATGCCCAGCACCCGCTTCTGTTCTTATACCTCCATGTCCAGCATCTTCTCACCCCTTGCCATGTGCAGGTCCAACTACCTTCCCCGCTCACGCTGCCACCACTTTTCCTGTTCCGTTGGCGGTGGCAGCGAACCTCCAATTAAAAAAAAAAAACAGCGGGTCTTTGCGACTCCACGCTTGGATGGATGGTCTCGTCCCGTTCCCTCTTAACGTGACCCTACATCAGAGGATGGACCAGACCAGCCTTTCAAACACAGAATCGCAAAGTTCTGTGGTGTTTTTGTGTTTTTAATCTGAGGGCCGCAGGTACCACTGCCAACCGAACAGGAAAAGTGGCAGTGGGGCGATGGCAGGCTTTTCAGGCAGCGTAGGAGGGGATCCAAGCCAAGGCGGCCGGTCGGCAGAAAACTGGCCCTTCATTGGCCAATTTTTTACAGTCCTGCTGGCCTCTGGCCCCTAAAACTGGCCAGGCCAGGCTAAAACCGGTCAGTTGGCAACCCTACCTGTGTCCTCCCCAAGCATCATATTCTTCCAACACGCTTCCCCCTTCTTCCAACCTACCATCTTCACTACCAACTTTGTTTCTTCCCAGTCCGATCCAGTTTATCCCCACTGTCTCCTTATTTCCCCCTCTCCCTCCCTGTGTCCAGCACACCCCTCTGTCTTCCTCTACACCTCAATGATCCAGCATCTTCCCATATCTCTTCTCTACTCCCCATCCAGCAACTCCTCCTCTCTTCTCTACCTCCACATTCAGCAGCCGCGGCTGCAATAGAGATAATTTAAAAAAAACAAAACGTTCTCCTCCTCCCTTCCTGTGACTCCGCCCCGACAGCCTTCCCATTGGCTGGATCCGACCCACAGTCTCAGCTGCTAACTCCAAACTTATTAACTGTCTTTCTAGCTTCTGCACATTAATGTATAAATCAGTAAAATGCTGAAAAAAGCCCGACAATTGTTAATCCTCACCTCATGAGTACTGGGCACATCCCCCTAACTTTGGACCCTAAGTATGTTCCAAGCTTGCCAGAGCCTTAATGTAACCTTGTCCCTGCCAACAGATACTAGTTTCCAGTACAGGTAGCAACCAATAAAAAAGTTGTATGAATCAGTAGGTTTTACAGAAGAAATAACAACAAAGAAAATAAAATATGTATCTGAAAAGTTTTAAATGCAGTAAAAAGTAGCTAGGGAATTATTTGTAATCCCTGTGTCTGCCTGTGTGTGTGTGTGCGTGCATGGGTCTGTGTCGTGTGCCTATGTTTGTGTGTTCACATATGTGTGTGTGGTGTGGCTGTTTGTGTGTGCATGTGTGTGTGCAGGCCCAGCACAAGGAGATAAGACGCCTAGGCGAACCTCACCTCTTCCCTCCTCCTTCTCCCCCATGTTGCCCGGAATGTGCAGCAGTAATAATGGCCATAAACAGCGGAGACTCTGGGTAGGATCTAGCCAGTGGTTGCTAGATGACACAAAACTATTTAAAATTGTTAAAACCCAAGAGGATTGTGGAAAATTGCAAGAGGATCTTGATAAATTGGAAGACTGGGCATCAAAATGGCAGATGAAATTTAATGTGGATAAGTGCAAAGTTATGCACCTAGGGAAGAACAACCCAAACTATGGTTACACGATGCAAGGTTCCACATTAGGAACCACCACCCAGGAAAAAGATTTAGGCGTCATTGTGGATAACATGTTGAAACCCTCCACCCAGTGTGCAGCAGCAGCCAAGAGAGCAAATAGAATGCTAGGTATGATAATTATGCTAGGTATGATTATTATGTCTTGATTCGACAGCTTTTTCCATGTAATCTTACCTGCTTCTGATCGCTGGAAGGAGCAGTATACAAATGCTTGCTAAATAAATAAATAAAATAAAATAAGGAAAGGAATGGAAAATAAAACAAAAGATATTATAATGCCTCTATATCGTTCCATGGTGAGACCGCACCTTGAATATTGTGTGCAGTTCTGGTCGCCGTATCTTAAAAAGGATATAGCGTTATTAGAAAAGGTTCAGAGAAGAGCCACCAAAATGGTAAAGGGGATGGAAGGCTACTCCTATGAAGAGAGGCTACAAAGGTTAGGGCTCTTTAACCTGGAAAAGAGACGGCTGAGGGGATATATGATAGAGGTCTATAAATTAATGAAAGGAGTGGAACAGGTAAACGTAGATCGATTGTTTACCTTATCAGAATATAGAAAGACTAGGGGACATGCAATGAAGCTACAGGGTAAACTATTTAAGACTAATAAAAGAAAATATTTTTTCACTCAACGTGTAATCAAACTCTGGAATGTGTTACCGGAGGATGTAGGAAAGGCTGTTAGTGTAGCTGGGTTTAAAAAAGGTTTGGACAAGTTCCTGGAGGAAAGGTCCATAAACCATTATTAAAAAGGACCCAGGATATCAATGCTTGACCCAATACAAGCATTGTGGAACCTGTGTCCCTTGGGGAAACTGCTAGGTACGTATGACCTAGATTGGCCACTGTTGGAAACAGGATACTGGGCTTGATGGACCTTGGTCTGACCCAGTATGGCATATCTTATGTTCTTATGTTCTTATGTACCTGTATTCACTACCTCTCCCTACACCCCTCCTCAGGAACTCCGCTCTTCTGGCAGATCCATTCTGTCTGTGCCCTTCTCTTCTATAGCCAACTCCAGACTTTGATCCTTCCATCTTGCTGCTTCTTATGCTTGGAACAAACTACCTGAGTCTGCGGGTCTGGCTTCATCTCTGGCCCTTTTCAAATCCGGTCTGAAAATTACCTCTTCGAGGCCGCTTTTGTATCCTGTGTATTTCCTTATCATTCCCCTAGATATATCCTTGTCCTCAGCTATTGTGTTGTCTGTCTTGACTAGATTATAAGCTCTGATGAGCAGGGATCGTCTTTCACATGTGTCTGTACTGTGCTGCGTATGCCTTGTAGCGCTATACAAATGATCAGCAGTAGTGGTAAACAGCCCCTTTAAGCTATAGTGACATGGAGCTGTTTGCTTCCACCCCCTCCGATGCCCGATACTGACTTCCTGTTTGCATAATGCTGGGGTAGTTGCAGGGATAGCTTTTAGGGGTAGAACATAAGAACATAAGATAAGCCATGCTGGGTCAGACCAAGGTCCATCAAGCCCAGTATCCTGTTTCCAACAGTTTCCCCAAAAGACACAGGTTCAACAATGCTTGTACTGGGTCAAGCAGTGATATCCCGGGTCCCTTTATAATAATGGTTTATGGACCTTTCCTCCAGGAACTTGTCCAAACCTTTTTTAAACACAGCTACACTAACAGCCCTTACTACATCCTCCGGTAACAAATTCCAGAGTTTGATTACACGTTGAGTGAAAAAATATTTTCTCTTATTTGTCTTAAATAGTTTACCCTGTAGCTTCACTGCATGTCCCCTAGTCTTTCCATATTCTGATAATGTAAACAAGGGGTAGCTTGCAGAGTTATGTTGCAGTTAAGGGGTGTATTTTTGGGGAGTGGTGGCATTTTGGGAGTGGGGCAATTATAGGGAGTAGAGGTAGGGTTAGCTTGGGAGGTAAGGAGAGTAGAGAACAGGGGAGAGGCAGTTTGAAAGGAACAATTTCCTAACTGCTAGTTTCTATGCTATAGAAGCTGTAACTACTTATCTCTGTCTGCTCTGTACTCAAGAGCATTTGGGCTACCTTTGTCTTTATTGGAAAATCTCTGCTGATGTGCCCTAACTTCATTTTTTTGGTAGTATCTTTCAAGGATACATTGTTCCGAACCATGCGCTCTTGGGCGACTGTCGGCTTTCCCCTATTATCTAGTTTAAAAGCTGCTCTATCTCCTTTTTAAAGGTTAATGCCAGCAGCCTGGTTCCATCCCGGTTAAGATGAAGCCCATCTCTTCGGAAAAGCCCGTCCTTTCTCCAGAATGTTCCCCAGTTCCTAACAAATCCAAAACCCTCATCCTTGCACCATTGTCTCATCCACGCATTGAGACTCTGGAGCTCTGCCTGCCTTTTGGGTCCTGTGTGTGGAAGGGGAAGCATTTCGGAGAACGCTACCCTGGAAGTTCTGGATTTCAACTTCCTACCTAAAAGCCTAAATTTAGCCTCCACAACCTCCCTACCACATTTTCCTTTGTCATTGGTACCGAATTTAACAAGACAGCAGACTCCTCCCCAGCACTATCTAAGACCTTGTCTTGGTGGCGCGTGAAGTCCGCTACCTTTGCACCAGGCAGGCATGTTACCAAGTGATCCTCACGTCCACCAGCCACCCAGCTATCTACATTCCTAATGATCGAATCACCAACTATAACGGCTGTCCTATCCCTTCCCTCATGGGCACTTGGCCCTGGAGAAACTTCCTCAGTGTGAGAGGGTTTTACATCACCTGGAGGACAGGTCCTAACTATAGGATCACTTTCTGCCACACCAGGGTGATGCTCTCCTGTCACGTGACCTCTCTCCTCCAAGGCAACAGGGATGCTGCCAGACTGGAGGTGGGACCATTACTATATCCCTATAGGTCTTGTCTATGTATCTCTCTGTCTCCCTTATGTCTTCCAAGTCTGCTACTCTTGCCTCCAGAGATCAGACTGCTGAGAGCAAAGAGCTCCTTGCACCTTGTGCACATGTAAGACCCCTTACCAAATGGGAGAAAATCATACATGTAACATTCATTGCAAAATACTGGAAAGCCCCCATCTCGCTGCTGGACGGCTGTCTACATCTTCGTTTTAAGGTCTTTCCCAACGAAAAAGCTAAATGGTGACCCCCTCCTGAAAGACCCCCTCTCAAAGTGACAAGGACCTCCCCTTCCCCCTCCCCACTGATTGCAATCACGGGGCTTACTAGGCTCATTAGTGTCCAGTGGAAGCAGGAGTGAGGCCTACTTGCTCATTTTCTGCATGCAGTCATTCTCTAAATGGCGCTGATGACCCTCAAGTGGTAAGCTTGCTGGAAATACCTTTGGGAGCATCATCATACAACATCGAGAGAGGATACTTACTGAGCTGGTGGCCAGTGATGAAGGCTAGCCACTATAATCATGTTAACCACCGCAGCTGAATATCCCCCCACTCCAAAGGTTTACAGCTGAAGCCACACAGATAAGCAAAGGGAGTGTGCAGTATTGAATGGATACCTAATTAGCAACCAAGTGCTGAGCTGGTGGAGCTCCAGGGGCTTGTCCTTTCTGCTGCCCAGAGGATACAGTAACTCTTCACTAGCTTGTATCTTAATTGCGCAATGTCTGTGGCTTCAGCTGCGAGTTTCTGTTATCTCCTATTAACCCTGGGAGTACCGATGGGGTCAAAAGTGACCCCATTGCAAGTTTCACAACGTGTATCTCGGAAACTAGTTGTTCAAGAATGCAATCTTTTTATGACTTTTCACATGCCAATATTCTCTTTATATTGTGCCATGAGAGGAATAATTTTCATCTGCTAGGTGACGCTAGTGATGAATTGCAGCACAGAGTACCAGTGGGGTCATTTTTGACCCCAGTTGCTTACGTCCGGTTTGGATCGTGATACAATTTTCAGTTTTGTGAAGTTTTAGATCTGACAAAGGTATTTATCATTAATTATGTATCATTTATTTTTTTGTACTCTTATTTTATGAAAATTACACATTTTCTGTAATTGATATCATACGTTCTCTCATTATTTCCGATGAAATCTAAAGGCTTTCAGCTCGTTCATCACGATTATTGTACACCTATAGTAAAACTACTTTGCGTTTTATTCAACTTTATCTTTGTTTATTTATTTTAGGTTATTGTTTATGATGTCAAAACGAAAGTATTCAGCTGCCCAAGTAAGAGAAATATTGCAACGAGATGCTGATAGTGATGGCTCTGAGTCGTCTGATGATGCAGCATATTCAGCAAGCGAAGAAGCATATCAGCCAAGTTCGGGTGATAAATCTGATGATGACAGTCATGATTCAGTTGGCGACAGCAGTTGGTTGCCAAGTGAATGTGAGACTGATGTTGAGCCGGTAACATCGCCTGCAGCAAAGAGTCAAGTTACAGGTCGAGGCAAAGGTCGAGGCTGTGCTGAACGGGGAAGAAGGCAGGAGTCCTCAGTGTCAGTATCATCTGTGAGGAATCTTAGTTGTGGTCGTAGAGGAGCTAAGAGGTCATCAACTATAAGCACAAATGTTGCCATTGTAGCCTATGTATCTAAGGATGCCACATCATGGAACAGGAAACCTATAAAGCAAGCTGCTGGAAGATAAGCCAGAGCTAATGTCATGCCCGTACAACAAGGTCCTACAAGGTATGCTGTACGAAATGTTGATGGCCCTCTCGCAGCATTCCACTTGTTCATGAGAAAGAACTTATTGAATGAAATCATGATGTGGACGAGCAAACAAGGAAGACACTTTTATGACGACACCTGGAAAGATTTGACAGACGGAGAATTTCAATGTTTTCTTGGACTTCTGATCCTCTCAGGCATGTACAAGTCACGAAATGAATCCATAGTTCAGTTGTGGAACCTTGAAGATGGTTGTTCTGTTTTCGGCAAAAATATGGCCCGAACAGTTTTCAGCAAATTTCTTGTGCTCTCAGATTTGATGATGCAACCAACAGATGTGAACAACGAGGCGTGGATAAACTTGCTCCAATCAGACATGTTTTTGATACCTGGGAAGCAACTCTAAGTGACGCCTTTGTTCCTGGTGAAAATGTTACCGTGGATGAGCAACTACTTACATTTCGTGGCCGTGTTCCGTTCAGACAATATATTCCCAGCAAACCTGGGAAATATGGCATAAAGCTATGGATGTTGTGCAACAGTGCAACGTCATATGTTCTGCATCTTCAGATATATACAGGAAGGGAACTCAGACAAAACAGGGAACAGAATCAGGGTGAAAGGGTTGTGCTGCAACTCACTGAAGGACTGACGCGATCTGGCAGAAATGTTACTGTTGACAATTTCTTCTGCAGTTTATCCCTGTCACAGAAATTGCTAGAAAAACAAATGACACTTTTGGGGACAATTCGAAAGAACAGAAAAGAATTACCTCCAGAATTTGTAACAGCAAAGGGCCGAGAGGTATTCACTTCACTGTTTGCCTTTCGCGATGATGCCACTCTGGTTTCCTATTGACTGAAGAAAGGAAAAATGGTTGTTCTTCTGAGCAGTTTGTATGATCAAGAAGAAGTAGATAACACACGTCCAGACAAAAAACCACGCATGATCTTGGACTATAATTCTAGTAAAGGTGGAGTAGATATGGCAGATCAAATGTTGCGCACGTATACCACAAAATGAATGACAAGACGCTGGCCAGTGACAATCTTCTACAACATGTTGGACATCAGTGCTTTGAACGCCTTCATTGTTTGGATGTCAATAAATCCAGAATGGCAGTCCAAGTCAAAGCACAGACGTTGTCTATTCCTCTTGGAATTAGGAAAGCAGCTGCTTCAGAGTAATTGCAGCGAGACTTCTTCCAGCATTGAAGAAGCCACTGATGCTGTTTGCAATGTCGGGATCCCGAAGAAAAGGGCAAGGTGTCACTGCTGTTCCAGAGAAAAAGACAAGAAAAACAACATAGTTTGCACCTCCTGCAAGCACAATGTTTGCAAAGAACATTCAGAAATTGTCTGTCTCATGCAAATGACTGTAGTACTTTACTGTGCTCATCAAGTGCATGCAAAAACTGCTTTCATGGCAACTCTTTTTCATGTAATTTTATAATAAAGCATTACATTTCAAAACATTTAACCTTCATATAATAAATAATTAATTCGGAATAATATTTTGTCTGTTTAGTTTAAATGTTTCATGGTTAACAATTAAAATTCGTCGTGGGGTCATTTATGACCCCAACGGTATTCAGTGTGTGCAAAATATCTCGGTAATTCCAGGGTTAAAGGTCATGGGTTTGATTCCCTAGTAAAAGTAAACCTTCTCTGACATGTTTCTGGTGGCAGTGAGTCGGTAAGAACATTTCCTAATTGACTCTGGGCAAACTACCCACGAATCAGCTATGCTCATCCCAGGCAGCCCGGAATAACCTTACCTTACAACACAATGGCATCCAAAATGGTCTGAAAAGTCAAAGGCCGGGAAAATGGCGAATGGTGCCCCGGCAAGCCCTCAGACAGACGACATCCAAACCGTGGTGAAAGAAGCTACTACAGCAGTGGTTAGGGCCCTGGAGGATCGGTTCCGTTCCCTCTCAGAACAAATGACCCAAGTCAGCCAAACATTTGCAGATTTCATGGGTTGTATGGATCAAGTGGAACACGGCATCTCAGACATTGAGGATACCCAACATACACAAGCTGATTAATTTAAAGCCCTAGACACCAACAGGGTGAAAAACTAGATGTAGAAAACCATGGGTGGCGGAAAATCCTCCGTTTTGTAGAGATCACAGAGACGGTCACAGATGGAGAGCTGCAGGGTTTCCTGGAGACTTGGATATCACAGCACCTTGCCTTGAATGCACAGTTGGGCTCGCTGAAACTTGAGTGCATGCATTGATTGGGGACCAAAAAAGAGTAATAGGACGGGTAGGTTTAGTTTAGACACTAGAGAGGGTAGGTGGACATTTAGAAGGGGTGGGATGGGCTCTTTCTTCTGTGGGTGAGGCTTCCATGAAGGGGTAGTGGGGGTGGGGGGCCTAGGCTGTGAGGCCTTCCTCGACAAACTTTAACTCTGCAAGTATTACACATACTACCAATCTAGAATCACATGAGTAACAGGGATATCCGAATGTCTGTGGGATGAGTTGCCCGATAAAGTCACAAGATACTCAAGACAATTCGGGATAAACAGGTAGATGTTGCCTTTCTCCAGGAGACCCACATGACAGATACAGAACATACTAAATTAAAGTGAGGTTGGTTGGGAGAGGCCTACAGAGCATTTGCAGTGGGGAAATGAGCAGGAGTAGAAAAGGAGTTCATTTCCAACTAGAATGGATCATAAGAGGTTTGGGAGGCCACAGTATCTTACTGTGGGGACAGATACAGGGAGTCCCAATTTGTCTGGGAAATATCTATGGCCCGAATCATTGTGAACGAGAATTCTTGGATGAACTGGTGAAGAACTTACTACAGGTGGGAAATCGGGAGGTGATCTTAGGAGGCAATTATAATTGTGTACTAGATCCACTAATTAAGCGATCTCAGTCAAGGGGACTGGGCGACCATCAACAGTGACGCAGATTCATGGCGATTTGTGAAAACAAGGAGCTATTAGACATCTGGAGTATGCTACAAACCAGCGAATGTGATTACACTCACATGTCCAGAGCTCATGGTATGTGGTCTTGGTTGGACTACGTTTTGGTTTCGCAGAGGTTGCTGGGCAGGGTGGATGGGGCCCAGATTGGCAACATCCAGATTTCAGATCATGCTATGGTGTGGCTAGATCTCCAATTGTCCCCCTCATGAAGCAGGATGTGGGGCTAGCATTTCCCTTTTTACTTGAAGGGGGATGCTGACTTTCTTCAATATCTGTGAGGTCAATGGGACTATTTTGCAGAAACTACAGTCAACACCAGAACAATCCCTGTTTGTTCTGGGAAACCGCTAAAGCTTACCTACGAGCCGCGGTGATAGGATATGTAGGTAAACGGAAGAAAGACCTCAATAATAAACTAGTGGAATGGGGGAGACAGCTTCGGACACTATGTAGGAAGTTAGCATGCAAGACACACAAACCCTTCATAGTTAGTTAAACACACTCCTCCATGCTAGAGTGAAACTCTCGATGCTGCACTGTAATTACAAATTCTACTGATTTGGTAATCGTTCAAGCAGACTGCTGTCCTCTTTGGTTAAAACTGCAGGTGTCACCAAAGCAGTTGCAGTGATAAAAACTGCAGATGGAACAATACAGACTTCTCAAGAGGTGGTAGAAAATATATTTTTAGGCATACTACCGCACCTTATACGCAGCTGATGATCGAGATGGTCAGGACGCCTTTGCCTGTTTACAGCTGTGTGATCTCCCCCATTTGGACCCGGCCCACAAGGCTTAATTAAATGCGCCATTTATGTCAGGCAAGATCCAGAAAGTGATCAGAGGTCTACGCACACCCAAAGCCCCGAGCCCCGATGGCTTTAGCGTGGAATTCTACCAGATACTTAGAAACAAAGTATGTCTACCTCTTACAGACATGTATCAACAGTTAGTGACGCTTCAGTTGTTCCCATGCCACAACAATGAGGCGTTGATTATGGTCATTCCCAAATCAGGTTGAGACCCTCTGCTCCTGGGCTTCTACTACCCTATCTCTCTATTGAATGTTGATTGTAAGATCATGGCAAAAGTCTTGGCAAAGTGCCTTTCCAGGATAATGCCCAACTTGATTCATCCCACTCAAGTAGGATTTGTTAAGGGTCATCAGGCAGTGGGTAATATCCATTAAATCTTGGTGGCAGTGTCCTGTTGTAAATCTGCAAATATCTCATCTCTGCTTATTAGCTTTGATGCAGAGAAAACTTTTGATAGAGTAGGTTGGAAGTACATGTTTATGATGCTGGAACAGTTTGGTTTTGAGGGCCTTTTTCTTCAGGCAGTACAAGCTGTTTGCTCAGAACCTTGGGCATGGATTTTGATCAATGGCACCTATACAATCTGATTTCCTCTGGGCCAAGGCTGTCTTCTCTCCCCTCTGTTGTTCGTATTAACATTGGAGCTGCTGTTGTCTCAAATTTGGCAGAACCCAGAGATTTTATTTATTTAACCAGTTTTCTATACTGTCTTATCCTTCAATCAAAGTGGTTTACATTATGAATCACTACAAACAGGTACTGGATACATTCCCTTGTTCCCAAAGGGCTCACAATCTATGTATACCTGAGAGTAACAGAGAGTTAAATAGCTTGCCCAGGCCACAAGGAGTGCCTATAGGACTAGAAACCCCAGTCCCTCCAGCCTGAGATTGCTGTTCCCAGGTGGGACTTGAACCGCTGGCCCTCCAGCCTGAAGTATCGTGTTTTAACCACTAGGCCACTCCTCCCTAGTAATACAGGTGGGGCCCTATAAATTCAAACTATCGGCCTATGCGGATGACCTGTTGGTTTACCTCACGTCCCCAGAAGGTTCCCTTTCAGCTCTATTAGATGAATTCACAACTTTTGGAATCTTCTCGGGTTACAAACTCAACTTAGGCAAATCTGAAGCATTGCCTAGCTGTGATTCCCTGCGTGCCTCCTGGCCAGACAGGTTTCCGCTTCAATGGACTTCTGGTTCATTTCATTACCTGGGGTGATTATGCTGGCAACCCTAGAGAACCTTTACTGATGTACTGTGGGTTCTCTCTTGACCCAAACGGAGAAGCATCTGAAGAAGTAGCAGGACCTTCCCCTTTCGCTTGGGGGACGAATAACATTGTTCAAGATGATACTTTTCCCATGTTGGTTGTACATGATTCAGATGGTATCTATATGGCTCCTGAGAAAAGACCCCTCATCAGCCTAGACCAATTACTGTCTCGCTTCCTCTGGTCGGGGTGCCGGGCTCGAATAGCAGTCTCAGTGCTCAAAGGGAATGGGTGTCTCTGATCTTCAAGTATACAATCTAGCTTGTTTGCTGCGTCATCTAAAGGACTGGCTCTTTGAAATGCAGGAATTTACAAACCTGGCTTGTGAGAGAGCCCTGGTTGTTCCCCTACATCTTTGTTACGTATTACATGTATCTGGGAATAGGTTGCCGGCTACCGTGTGGACCATTCGTCAAACATGGAAGTGGATTTGTTTGCACTTAAATCACTCAGATACTCAGTCCATATAGCTACCAATTCAATACAGACTTTATACCTGACTTGACTTCGACTCCCTTTCGTCAGTGGCAGGAGTTGGGTCTCCAACAACTTGGCCGGGGGTTGATGGAGGAGGGTACACTGCTACCCCTTTCGGCACTTTGTACACAATTTAGAGTGAATAAAGGAGATTTCTTTCCCTATTACCAACTTTGGAACTACATTAGCAGTCTCAAAGTGAGCAACCTACTCAGTGATTTCTGTATGGACTTAGAGGATTTCTTCTTATGTGAAGCATCTGGTAGGATTATGATCTCTTGGGTGCAATCGTCTTTTGCAACCAGGACTTCCAAAGCTACCTGCCATTGATTAGCGGAGATCTGGAATGCTTATCTTAGCACAACCTTGACAGGGGAAGACGTGTGGAATCTGATTAGTCAGATCCTGCACTTTACAGCTATGGTCTCCCTCCATGACATGCAATATCGAGTAATCCGGCAGGCATATCTTTCGCTGGGTCGTCTACGGGCCATGCGATATTAAGGATGGCCCAGCTGCCTAAGTGTGGGGAGGAGGGAGCCCCGTTAGTCTACTTGTTGTGGTCATGCCTGAGGGTCCATGAATACTGGCAGGACATTCACAAATTTACAGAGCAGGTGCTCCAGCAACAATGGCGGCTTACCCCGCAGGCAGCCCTGCTGCATGTGATGGAGGGGCTGGGAGTCCGGGGAACGGTAGGTGATGTTGGTTACATCTCTCTTGGGCATTGGTGACATATATAATTCTCCACGGCTGGAAATCCATAGATTCTCCCAATTACTGGCAATGGCGTAATGCCCTGCAGCACCACCTGCAGATCAATAAGTTATGGGCCATGGCGGAACGCAGGCGCCTACCCCGATTCTATGCGGTTTGGGATGACTGCATTCAGGTGTTACCTACTCAAAATCAAAGCTAAATTCTAAACGACCTTTAGAGTGATGGAGAAGATCTTGTTGGGGGCCTCACCCATGGGAGAGACAGAGGGAGGGGGGAAAGGGAATAGGCAAGGGACTGGTGGATGGGGCTTGGAGCAAGGACCAACCTGGCAATGTGTCAGGAACCCCACTTGCCAGAATGCATAATTCTCTGTGTTGAAGGCCTGTTTCATCCCTAGTGGGGGGAAGTGGGGGGAGGGGGAGGAGAGGTAGATGCAACTAGAGCAGAGAGAGGATATGGTGTGGGGGGGGGGAGGGAGGGACAATAAGATAAAATGAAAAATTCACGTAATTTGCAAATGTTCAATAGGCCTTGACTAGTTATATTTGCTACTTCTGTTCCATGTAATTGGTCTATTGTTAACTGTGATTCAATACACAGTTTGAATATAAAAGTAAACCTCCTTTAACCAAGTGAGGATAAGTGCCAATTTCCTGGCCCCATAGGTACTAAAAACAGATGGGATTTTTGGTTATTCAAGCCTCATTCATATTTGAATGGCTTCATTCATTTGACCAGTCATCTGAAATGAATACACATTCCTAGCCACCGATGATACGAGTCAGAAAAAAAAAATACAGAAGACTAAATTATCTACCTACAGCACTGGTGATCCTCTGAAAAAGAAACTATAAGCTGAATTCCTCTGTTCTTTCAATGCATTGTAAGCAATCTCAGACCATCTTTACAGCAACTAAAACTCCTGCTTAACCGAGTCTCTACCACGATGGGATTTGGGTTAGAAACGGATCTGAGAAAATCCTACTCTGCCACAAATTCACTGTAAACTAAGTGCAAACCACTTCACCTGTACTCAGAATGGGGCTAACTCATCACAGGCTTTCCACAATTACTGCAGAATAGAGAAGCCAGGGTTCAAATCCCACCGTCACTTCTTGTGGCCTTGGGCAAGTCATCTAACTATCCACTGCCTCAGGTACAAACCATCAGGCCGAAGCAGAAAGCTGGCACTGAAGTCGCATTCTGCCAGCTTTTTACGCCTGTTTGCAGTGCGCTGATAATGCAGAAAGGGGCTAGCATGCAAATTAGCCATACATTAAACCATGCTCATGCAAATGAGCCACCTGTTAAACTGGGTGCAAAATGGCAGCGTTAAACTGGGAAAGCAAGCCAAACACATATGCACAAGAAGTCTGTGCTAGTTTGTCATGCTCTCCCAGAGAAACGGGCACTGCGTGTATAATTTGCATATCGGCCCCGACAGTATTTTGATGGCATCTGGGGCAATTGCAGCATCCGGAAAAGCCCTGATGCCATCAAAATACTGTTGAGGGCTGGAGCCCCAACAGAAAGTGACTTCCTGGTGGCCTAGTGGCCCAATCCCTCACCTGACAGTATTTTGATGGCATCGGGGGCAATTGAGGCATCAGGAAAAGTGCCTGATGCCATCAAAATACTTCTGGGGGCTGGTGCCCCGACAGAAAGCACATCAATGGGATCAGCTTCTTTCAGCTCACAGTGATTATTGGCTGTCTTAAGATAAAACGTGGAATTATGAGTGGATAAGTACCAGTCTCTTATCTCTCATGTTTTGCGTTTTGCACGTTATTTGTTTTGAGCCCTCCACACTGTTTTTGTGGTTTTATTACCACTTTAAAACGATTAAAAAAGAAGTGTTTGTTTTTCAAGAGGCCTTGTCTCCTTTCATAACAAGCGTTCCAACAAAAAATTTGCATTTAGCTCAGTTTTGGTCTGACCCTGTCTTTTGAATGATAATCATGTCCTGGCAATGTCATGTTTTTATATTATTTCCTACTATTTCCTTTTTTAATCGGTCTTGTTTTATTTGATTTTTTTGTGTCAAATATGGGTGCATATATAGTCCAAAGCTATTTCACTGGCCCTTTTTTAAGGAGATATTGGACATTAAGGGATTGAACTGCAAGGGTGCCAATAATGTTGACCACAACTGTAAATATATGATGAAGATCCAATATGGCATCAGAAAAGGAGCAGTGAACTATAAGAGCTCCATGGTGGTTCCTTTTCCTTAATCTTTATGTTGCTGTGCCATGAGGAAGAGAAAGGAAGTGGTGTGGGAGGATCCCCCAGCATCAGTACCATTCCTGCTCCAGTTTAGGCTGCTCTTGATGGCCTTCTCCAGTGCACTATGTAGGACTTTAGGGAGCAGGGCTATAGAAGGAGCTGAAGTGTCCAGCCATCCAGTGTGTCCGAAGCAGCAACATCACCTCTGAAGTTTGTTGCTACAGCAAGTGCGTTGCTACATATGCCAACCAGGGGAGCAGCTCAGTACCCCTGGCAATGGCAGAGAAAATGGAGATAGTGTGACCATTTGCAGGGGAAATAGGAGTCTCTCTCATCCAGACAGTACAGAATATGGAGATGATAGGAAGTCCTCACTGGAGCAATCATTGTCCAAACAAATGGATCAAATTATGGGGTTATCTACTGGCCTGAAGAACCAAGTTCAGTTATAGAAAGAAAGATCAACAATTGAGGCTGCTGAGCTGGCCAATCTGGAGTAGCAGCTGCACTGATGAAAGAACAGATGCTAACCCATGGAAAGGTTTTAAGACTTTGGACAATCGGGAGGAGACAGAATGTGCACTTATTCAATTTGCCGAGGTCTGCTGGTTACCTCAGAGAATATGCAAAGGAGATACCTAAGTGAAGCTTTGAAAATTCCCAAAGGAACCATCTTTTCTATGGTGAGGGCTTATTATTTGCCCCTTCTAAGAGAAACAGTAATGAGAAGGAAGATGGAGGGAATGGAGATCAACATCTTGGATGATCTCCTTGGGACTTCCATGGAGATTCGGAAAGCTTGGTTCACATTTATTACCTCTTTTGCTCTATAAAAAGATCAAAACTGGGTGCTGAGACTCTAGGGTAGGTTTACTAAACTGGGCTATTGGTTAACCAGGGATATCTGCAACTAGGTCCCATGTTATTCAATAGGAGCTAGTTGCAGATAGCCTGGGTTAATAGTTAGCCCAGTTTAGTAAACATACCCCAATTTCTCCGGGATGTAGCAGGAAGTTAGTCTACATATATGGGTGACATCACTGATGGAACCCGCACAGGAACGCTTCCCAGCTTTCATAGGAAGCTTTTGGGAGATCAACCACGCATATGTGTCCGTCTTCCTGCCGAAGGAGCTATCTTATCTCAGTCTTCTTTTTTCCACGGAACCTCTCAGATGCTTGTCTGTCCCCGAAAAATAGTCGATACCCTTGAGGTATATTTTTTCATTCCTTCTCAGTGTTTGTTGGTCGTATGCTATTCACTCATCTTCCTGCCCATTTCCAGGAGTGTCGGTGCCTCGGTGCTGCATTTTTCTTGGGTTCTTTTTCTCAGCGCATGTTTTTTTTCTCTCACACCTATCTGGTTGACTAAGACCTTGAAGTCCTTTGACTTGGCGGAAGCTGTCTTCCCCAATATGTCTAAGTCAGACAGTGGCTTCAAGAAATGCCTCCAGTATGGTTGGCCCATCTTGGCAACAGACCACCACAACTGGTACCTTCAGTGCCTTGGGCCTGACCATGAGCCTTCCACCTGTGCTCTCTGCCTGCAGATGACATGCATGGGACTCAAGAATCGGGAAAAATGATGAGAAACGCTGTTCAGTTTCTCCAAGTCAGTGACATCGGCATCAACACCCTCAATGGCCTTTGCCAAGGCACTGACGTCATGCAGTGGCCGGGCTTACTCAGAGCTGAAGAGACATGGTACCCTGCACTGACAGTAATCCTCCAAGAGGATCGCCTCCAGAAGGACCAGCCTTCGACCCCATCTATGTCGAAGGGTGATGCAGAGAGCCGGCTGAAAACCCATGGGCACTGGCATGGGATTCTAAGGGTGAGAGCCAGGAGAGTCCGCTATATACAAGTGCTGGTGGCGCACTTGCTATATACAAGATTCCATCAGAATAGAGTGGGCTCTGCTTTTCATCCCATTCAGTTGATGCTTCTGCCCAAACCCCACTACTGTTCCTCCCAGATCTTTGTCTCCTTTGACCCCAATAGGCTGGGCATTGCTGTTTCCAAGCATACCCTGTCAGTATAGGTCACCAACTGCATCTCCTTTGCCTATGCGCAGGCTGGTCTGAGCCTGTAATATCATGTCGCTGCTTCAATGGAGAACTTGCACTCTGTGTTCACAGTGGAGATCTGTAGGGCTGCTACGTGGTCTTCAGTCCACACTTTCACAGCCCATTGCTGTCTGGATGGTGATTCCAGATGTGACAGCATCTTTGGCCAAGCCATACTCCGGCACGTGTTTGGGAATTAAGGCAACTCCTTCCCACCGGCCCTTCTGTCCGTCAGGCTACCGTAGAGTCGATCTACTGTTAATGTCCATGCTGGAAACTGACTCTCGGAACCTTTCAGCAATTACTCATGCTGTTTTTCTTGGATCATTTTTTGGTTGCCCCATTGGGCTGTTTAGAGGTTTTTCGGTAGCCTGTAGCTGGGGAGTCCCATATGTGAGGATTGACTTCTTGCTTGGGCCTTGAGAAAGTGTAGTTACTCACCTGTAGCAGGTGTTCTCCGGGAACAGCAGGAATCAGTCCTTACTACTCTCCCTCCTCCCCTTGATTAAGCTATGTCATCATACTGAGGTAAGATGGCTCCTTTGGGCAGGAAGACAGGCACACATGCATGGTTGACCTCCCAGAAGCTTCCTGTGGAAGCTGGGAAGTGTTCCTGCATGGGCTCTATCTGTGACATCATCCATATGTGAGGACTGATTCCTGCTGTTCCTGAAGAACACCTGCTACAGGTGAGTAACTATGCTTTCTTGAATCAGGAGGCTTCTTTCCACAGCAATAAATATGGGGGTTTCCTGACTTGTGCTAGACTTTTCTGTCTATGAGCTGAAAGTTGAAAACTTACCTTGAGTATAAGTGCCAACCTAGCAATGTTGCAATCTAAGTAAGGTCTGGTTAAAATATTTCGGTGTGTTTGGGGTTTGCTGTTTATCAATATAGTCTTCATGATCTCAGCTTGGCTTCTTCTGATTTGTCTTTTCCTATTATTTCTACTGATCATTTATATAGCGCTGCGATGCATACGCAGTGCTGTATAGATACATGTAAAGACAGTCCTTGCACTTCAGAGCTTACAATCTAGTCAAGACAGACAATACAACAGCTAAGGACAGTGAAACAACTGGGGAAAGTAAGGAGACACATTGGAAACTAAGCGGATCGGGATCCAAAAGCAGCTTTAAAGAGCCGTCAACATGGATGTGAAAAGGGGCAGGGATAAGGCTGAAGCACAGACTCAGGTCGTTTGTTCCAGGCAGAAGGAGCAGCAAGGTGAAAGCTGGCAGTGGAAGAAGAGGGCGGAGATGGAAGCAAGCCACCGGGAGGGTGGAGTTCATGAGGAGGGGTGTAGAGAAAGGTAGCGAGGAGCAACAGAATGAGTGCATTTATAGGTCAGTAGAAGTTTCAACTGGATACGGAAACGGATATGGAGCCAATGAAGTGACTTGTTTGTATAATATCTAATCCTTCAGTTTTGAGTCATGGATTTTCATTTTTTTAGATCTAATGTGAGCATGAGAGACTGATATATTGTTTGCCTAGATTTGGGTTATTTTATTTTCTCTCTTAGATGGTATTTTTCCATTAAAGCATGTGCTTAATGCGTGTATAATTTTGAAAGCATAAATAAACCGTTAAAAAAAAATACCAATGAATTCTAAGCTCTTTGGGACAGAGACCTTGTGACTAGATGATTGCACTGCAGGCTAATTCAATAAAAATGTTCCTTTTTGAACAAGGTCCCCACATTTACGACATTCCACAACCTAATTCCAAGCAGCAAAGAAAAGAAAGGTAATTTATAGATAAGTCATAAAGGTGTGAGCTAAGAGTGCCACCCAGTTACACTGCACGTATTTATTTTCTCCTACAGCTAGGTGCTTTCCATGCCTTCAACACACATTGTGAAGAATCTGCTATCTCTACGACTAGATTTAAGGATCAGGTACATGAAAAAGCAAAACTCTGGGAGGTATCTACTTGCAGACTATAGCAATCCAGGCATCCTCTGCCCAAGGATTTCCGTTCATTACAAAATGAATACCCTGTGTCAGGATAGAAAAGATTGGATTTAAAGACGGCCCCAAAGAAATAAGGTAAAATTGCGTAGAAAGTTTCCAATTCCATTTGCTGTAGAATTGTAAAATGGTGCAGCCTTCATCCAGGGTCCTCACGCCCTTTAGCTTCAACAAGGGATGAGCCAGTGGCTTTGTGGTTAACGCAATAGGCTAAGACACTCGGAAGACATCAAAGTTCCTTGTGACCTTGGCTAAGTCGCTTATCTCCCATTGCCTTAGGTATCTACTTAGAACATAATCTCTCCAGGGCAGGGACCTATTGTGCCTGATCACTTATCACCAGTGCATACAAAAATAGTGCTGTCAAAATGAGAGAGATCAGAACATGAAGAAAAGACTCAAAGGCTCAGATTAAGGGCTGAATTTTAAGAAACAAGCCAGAGTTCCCTGCTGTGTTTTATGTGCACATTTTTGATTGCATGGGTGAGGTTTGGTGCATTTCTGTTCCCCTTCCAGAAACTTTGGGCAGTGGACTCCCTGGGCAGAGGCTGCACCGTGCTAACTTGCTGGTGAGTCTCTTGCCCTTTTTTGGCGCCCCTTTGCCCAGTCTTTAAATCTCCTTCTGTCTCTCATATTTTAAAGTTGTTTATTTAATTGGATAGGCAACACAGTTTATCTGTTACAAGACAACAGAGGTACAACTTATATTAGGAGCTGGCTCCCCATGGTAGCACAATAAATGTTCACTGAGACAGGCAAGTTTCAACCCCCCCTCCCCCACTTAAGCAGTCGATCTTCATATCTGCATAGAACAATTCTTCAAATAAGACCCATCTTTACTTCAGATCTTATTGTACTTATCAGGAAGTTCCCATTGTAATGGAAGCTCACTGCCCTTAACCTAAGCATTCACCTTTGTATACACAGAATACATATTCTATCACTTTTTATCTCAAAGGATCAGTCAGAAATACAGCAGTGAGCTGACAGAAGCTGAGCGACTGTGCTCTTGGTAATCCTGGATATATCTGCAAGATAACCAGTGCAACACCCGTTTCCTGAGCTGTCCGCAGCACCCCCTCCGATCTAGGACTCCTTCATCTTTATACATTAAGCAATAGGGGAAAGTTTCAGGAAATAAAAATTGGTAACAAAAAACTTACACTCGTGGACAGTAGAGTGACGGCCATTCAGGATGTTTTAGGAAAACCTTGGGAATTCCATTGTTTTCTTCAATTGCCACCATCCTCAAGACCTGCAGCATTTACTGTATCCTAAGATCAGTCTGCAACCACACATATTGTCAGCTGAATACAGACTTAACCCTCTCACCTTCTCAAAACTATAATTAAAGCTCCTGAAATCCTGGACTGATATCAACCAATGAGTTGATATTATGGATTAGACTTGATTATGCAATTCAGTGTAATGTAGCCATGAAATGAGTGTTAGTGCACCCAATACGCCCGGAACAGGACAATGCTAGGAGGCTCGTTGCCCTTCCATTGCAACAGAGGGTCAGGTACATATTATTCTCTTGCTTAGGGGTTTATTTCTTCACTCATGCGTCAGATTATGGCGCAAGCCCTGAAGGTGCACAGACATGCACATCCTTTGCGTGATCCAAGCATGAGACTCCAGGAATGGTGTGGATCTTCGAGGCTGCATTCCTCTTGTATACTCTGAGTTCCTCACACTCAAGGTCCTAAGGAAAGGTTCAGGAATCATAAAAAGTATGTCCTTTGACTTTTCAGCATTTTTTTTCATTAGTTGTCTGGCATAACAATACTTCTTGTGTTACTTTCTTTCATCTGAAAGCTTTGCTTTGTCATGGGGGAAGTTCCTCATTGTCTAGCACAGCTAAGTTTCAGTTTTCTGACATACACCCTGCTAAAATATCCTTGAACATTGCAGTTGGACATCAAGATGTCTTCCTCAATCTTCACCCAAATTTCTCTACTCTTGTGAGCTTCTAAATGATAAGGATATGCGCAAAGATGCATCTCTGATAATAACTCATAACAAAATGTCCAGTTTTGGCTTTTAGAACAACTGCAGTTAAAAGCAGAGATGGGGGAAAAGGGAAGAAGGGGGATCGAAATGTAGACGCATGCGGATGCAGTTACAAGGGAGATTCTTGCTGGTATAGGAGCTATTTTGGTACACTTGTCCATACTGGGTCTATTCCAGCTCTAACTAAATCATTGCCATGATATCCTTTTGACTTGCAAGTAATGAAGAAGTGCTCAAAGGTCAGTGATGTCCAAAGCTCAAGTAGAACATAGCATAGGGAAGCCCACATTGAAGAAAACATGGTGTTTGTTGTTTCCAGTGGAAACCTCCTATTGTTTGGTGTTGAAAATTCTAAGACAGAATCCTCCCTTGTGAAATTAATACTGTCCAGACCATAGTGTCCACTACACTACACGCTTGTAGTGATAATTTGTGGTTTCTCTTTCTCTACAGCTTTCACAAAAGCAAATGAAAACTTCTGTTGCATGGATCCATATTTAAGCTGCAGTGATTTCCAGAAGTGAAGAAAGCCCTTGTCCACAGCTGAAGAGAGGAAATAGAAGACTAGAGGGTCCAGGAAAGCATTGCAGGTGCTGGGCAAGAGTGCCTCCTGCCGCCACCAAATGTTTTCAAAAGTTGCAAACCCAATCACATGTGAAATATTGTAGGGTGCAAAACACACTATGAAAAGGACCATGGTAGTGATGGCTACCCTAAAGGCCCTCTTTTTCTTGCTGGTAGGCATCTGTGACCGCATCAGGATCCAGAGGCAATGGACATAGCAGAGCGTGGTGATGGACAAGGGCAGGAAGAAGAGCACAATGGATAGCTCCAACCTTACTGGTACTACCACTTTCAACTGCTCTCTTGTGAATTTCTCGTAGCACGTCGTGCCATTCACTGTGATGGTAAGGAAATAGGCAGCATTAGCACTGAGGCCAGTCTCAATGAAAAACACCAGAGCCACATGGAAGATGACAAGAGCCCATAGTGCCAGGCAGACATAGCAAGAGTATTTGGGTTTCTTGTATATCTGGTACATGATGGGGAAGGCGGTAGCAAGGTAACGGCCAACGCTGACAGCTGTAAGGAAACAAACACTGGCATAGATGGTGCTGAAGTGAAAGAAGTTGTAAATAGGGCATAAAACAGCAGGCAGGGTCCACTGGTCAGTGGAAGTCTCTATGATCTTGAAGGGCAGAAAAAGAATGAAAAGCAAATCAGACGTGCACAGGTTGATCATATAGATGAGGTTAGGCGTCATCCTGACCCTGCTTCGTTTGTAAAAAACATACAGGACAAAAATATTGAAAGGTACTCCTAGACCAATAGTGATCACATAGATGACCAAGGACAATATTTTCAGTGAGTTCATCATCTTAGGATCGCACCATCTAGAAGCCCAGAAGGAGAGACAAAAAGGTTTCCACTCTCTGATACTCTTGTATGGCTGTAACTCTGGGTTATTTTACTGTGACTGGTAGGCTTCCTAACACATCCACATGATACAGCGTGGACAATGATACACCACACTGGTAAATATAAGGTGGATCAATTGCACATGGCAGACTGCCAATCCCGCCTTTATGTGCTATACAAACTAAGAGTGGGGGAAATGGGGCAGAAAGATTGCTGTGTATGCTAATATCGTAGATCCACGCGACAGGAAACGTGCATTACCTCCGTTCCCTGCCAGTCTATAAAACAATAAAGCCATCAGGTGCTTCATGACTGGCCTTTTAAAAGGCTTTTAATTTCACTGAATGCGTTCATATCTGAGCTATACTTTCAATTTAACATCTAAAAGCATTAACCAGAGAAGGCAGCACCTGGTACGAACATTCTCAACTACTTTAGCTTGCAAAAACACACATGTCCCCAATTGTCCAACAAATGCCATTCATTCAGTGTAAAGAATTGAAGCTTCCCATTATGGTTTAACCCTTTCATTGCTAAAGACCTTTTAGTTAAGAGAAGGTATTGCTGTGAAATAAAATACACTTAATTGAATGAAAGATTTTCTATACATGCAAGTAAAATATGCTTTGCAGTTATAATACTTATGCAAAATAAGTTGTTAAGTTTTGTGTCATCCTGTATTATCCAACTGGACCAGAATGAAGGCAGCCATTTTGCATACCCTTGATGTCATCAGTAACATGCATCTTATCTAGCATCATAATCTAGAGCCTCTTGCTTTGTAGCTTGCTGTGATTGGTCCCTGTAGTATCCATGCGTTTGATGATGTTTGTGATGTCACAGCCTAAATGGGCCAATCAGATGCAGTTTGTATATGAGATAATTCATAATTCCCTTTCTAAACATAGCTGCTCCCAGGAGCTCAAAGAAATTATAAGAGCTTGTTAACAATTCCAGAAAGTAAATGTTGGGGAGGGGAGGGGTGTTCTAAGTGTCTCAAAGGGATGAGTGTGCCTATTAACCTGAGTAGCTTCTAATTGCCCATAAAATCTTTGTGTGGGAGGAGCATGGCGTACGACATATCTAAAGGTGAGGTGCCACAGTGATGACCAGAATTGCACAAAATATTCAAGGTGTAGTCACCCCATGGAGCGATACAGAGGCATTATAATAGCCTTGTTTTTATTCTCCATTCCTTTTTTTATGATTCCTAGCATCCTATTTGCCTTCTTGGCTGCTGCTGCACACTGGGTGGAGGGTTTCAACATATTATCCACGATGATGCCCAAATCCTTTTCCTGGGTGGTGATTCCTAATGTGGAACCTTGCATCGGGTAACCGTAGTTTGTGTTATTCTTCCCTAAGTGCATAACTTTGAACTTGTCCATATTAAATGTCGGCTGCCATTTGGATGCCCAGCCTCCCAATTTATCAAGATCCTCTTGCAATTTTTTATAATACTCTTGTGTTTTAACAACTTTGAATAACTTTGTGTTATCTGCAAATTTGATCACCTCACTCATTATTCCCATTTCCAGGTCATTTATGAATATAGTGAAAAGCAGCGGACCCAGCACAGATCCCTGGGGTACTCTACTATTCACCTTTCTCCACTGGGAAAATTGGCCATTTAGCCCTACCCTCTGCTTTCTATCTTTCAACCAGTTCATAATCCACAATAGGACACTGCCTCCTATCTCATAACTTTTTAATTTCCACAAGAGTCTCTCACGAGGGATCTTGTCAAAGGCTTTCTGAAAATCCAGATACACGATATCCACCTGCTCACCTTTGTCTATCTGTTTACTCACACATTCAAAAAAATCTGAGATTGGTGAGACAAGACTTTCCTTGGCTAAATCTGTATTGGCTTTCTGCCATTAAACCATGACTGTCTACAGGGCTGGCCCGTCTATGGAGCGATAATGTTGTTCACACAGGGCCCCGTGCAAACTCCATTATCGCACAATGGACGGCTGCAGAGGGAGCCGGGGAAGCCTGTGTGAGGCTCCGGCTCCCTCTGCACAGCTGCCAGCGTGAAGAGCCTTTTCCTTCACTCTGGCGGCTGTTTCTGTGAAGCCACGAGTGCCGAGAGAGGTTAAAGGCAATGATCTTTAACCTTTCCCAGCATTCGCGGCTTCACAGAAACAGCCGCCAGCGTGACGGAAAAGACTCTTCACGCTGGCGGCTGTGCAGAGGGAGCCGGAGCCTCACACAGGCTTCCCTGGCACCCTCTGCAGCCCCTTAGATGGCCACGGGGCTCTTCAGAGGGGGAGGGGCTAGGACTGGATGGGCTGTGATGGGGAGGGCTAGGACTGGAATCAGGCTGTGAGGGAGGGCTAGGACTGGAATCAGGCTGTGATGGGGGGGATACTTGGACTGGAAATGGGCTGTGATGGTGGAGGCTAGGACTGGAATCGGGCTGTGATGGGGGAGAAACTTGGACTGAAAATGGGCTGTGATGGGGGGGGGCTAGAACTGGAAATAGGCTGTGATGGGGGAAATGTGGACTGGAAATGGGCTGTGATGGGGGGGCTAGGACTGGAAATAGGCTGTGATGGGGGGCTAGAACTGGAATCAGGTTGTGATGGGAGGGTAAACTGGGACTGGAAATGAGCTGTGATGGGAGGGCTAG
The DNA here is from genome assembly GCA_033557465.1 of Ichthyophis bannanicus. Classification (NCBI taxonomy): domain Eukaryota; kingdom Metazoa; phylum Chordata; class Amphibia; order Gymnophiona; family Ichthyophiidae; genus Ichthyophis; species Ichthyophis bannanicus. The sequence goes on from CM066044.1 coordinate 256,350,027, forward strand.
GATTGGAAATAGGCTGATGAGGAGCTGGAAGAGGACTGGAAATGGGCTGATGAGGGAGCTTGGAGTGGAAATGGGCTGATGGGGGGCTGGAATGGAACTGAAAAAGAGCATATGGGGGGATAGGACTGGAAATGCACTGATGTGGGGGCATGGGAGAATGGGACTAGAAGGGAGTGGATGCTGGGTGGGTCTAGAACTATAAGGGAGATGATTTTGGGGGGAGGACTAGAAGGGGATGGGGATGGGGAATGAGAATGGAGAAGGGAAAAGATATTTTGTGTGGGAGAAAAGTCTACGATGGGCCGAGTATTGGGAGACACTGTTCCCTCTAAGCTGTGCGCGTGTGCGCGCGCACACACCTCGCCAAGCGAGCGCACATACTTTATAACAGAGCGCACAAAAATTACGGTTCTGATTCTGATAGAAAACAACACAGACGTCTTAAAATTTAAAAGTTGTTGTGTATTTACGGTTTTCACAAGTTCTACAATATTTTCTAGTGCAATCAATGTGGTGTACATACTGTATTCTGACATGTAGTCAAATTTTAAAGTATATAACTCCGAGTGTTGTTATGTGGCGCACAAAAATGTAACCTTCCTTCAAAAGCTGCACAGCTGATATTTTATGCGCACACAGCCTACAGAAAATTAGAGGGAACATTGTTGGGAGAGTAATAGGGGATTGAGAATGGAAGGGTGAAATTTAAATGGATGATAAAGGAATAAGGAAAGAATTGGGGGAAAGAGCAAAAGGGAAACAATCAGTATGTTAAAGCAGAAATAGAGAGAGAATGGAAAACATCTAAAAGAGAAGAAAGGACAAATGGATAGCTTGCAGAAGACACGAAGAAACCAGAAGAAAGTGACTGGAGCAATTGCAAATGAAAAATGAAACGCCCAAACAGAAGGTAGAAAAATACTTTTTATTTTGAATTTATTAGCTGGAATATGTCTGGTCTGGGAAGTGTGTATTGCTAACATCTTTGCGTTTTTGTTTAGTGCAAGAGGAAATTACTTTATTGTTTTTTTTCTCCAGTGTTGTACATTTCATGTTTGGCTTTTGGGGTTCCTAATTTAATTATTATCTTCCTATTTCTAAATTATGATCCCTTGTTCTTTGTGTGGTGATGGTCTATGTTCTGCATGTGTAACCGAGCTGAGGTATTCTGTTTATGTAGTTTCTATTTGAGAGTCCCACTTGTTCGCTTCCCCCCAGTGAGATGTATTGGTATTCTCTAAGATGTATTGGTTTAATATCTGCAGTGTTTCCTTTTGATAGGTAGGGTTTGGTGCTTTGTGAGTCCTGGTAGTGCTGTTAGGATACGGCGGGTTTGCTATGGGTTCTAAATGGGCAGTGTTTGTAGTAGTTCCTAATGGGCCTGGCAGTTGTCACTGCAATATAGTAATGTAGAAATCTGTTAGTCTTTCTTTATCCAGACACTCATTAAGAGGCATGTTTACTAAAAGTGCATGGTAATATTATGCACATATTTATGCAAATGAGGCTCCTTATGCAAATGAGGCCCACACTTAATCTCCGCACATGGCCCCGCACCCCCCTTGGACTGCCCCTGACTGTCTACATGTGGAGGTGTAGCCTAGTGGTTAGAGCACCCCATTGCCTTGGAAGAAAAGGCCTGGCAATCTACTTCTGCTGATACATTGCCAAGAAAACCCAGGGGCAGCTGGATTGCCAGGAATCAGCACTGGCTTTACAGCATTAAAAAAAAGAAATAACTACATGTTCAGTAATTTTTGTTTTTTATAATGGTTTCTACCATTTTGCCAGGTACTGACGTTAGGCTCACTGGTCTGTAGGTTCCTGGAACACCCCTGGAACCCTTTTTAAAATTGCCATTACATTGGCTACTCTCCAGTCTTTGGGTACTTCAGATGATGATTAATGATACACCACAGGTTACTAATATTCGTTCTACAATCTCATATTTCAGTTGTTTCAGCACCCTGGTATGTATGCTGTCTGGTCCAGGTGATGATTTGCTGCTCTTTAGCTTATCAATTAGCTATATTTATTGAGATTTGTTTCAGTTCCTCTGATTCATCATCTTTAAATATCATTTCTGGCATGGGTAAGTTTCCCACATCATCTTCAGTAAAGACTGAAGCAAAAAATTCATTTAGTCTCTCTGCTATGGCCTTGTCCTCTCTCTGTGCACCTTTTACGACATCCCTTACAGGTGTTCTGCTATGAATATACTTGAAAACGTTTTTATTATGTCCTTTTGCTTCCACGACAAGCTTCCTTTCAAATATTCTCTTTGCCTGACTTATCAATGCCTTGCATTTAACTTGTCAGTATTTATATTTCCTGTTTTTGTTATTTGGCTCTTTATTTTCAAATTTCTGAAAGATTCTCTCTTAGCCATAACAGGCTCTCTGACCTCACCTTTAAGCCATGGTCTCTGTTGTTTGGCCTTCCTTCTACCTTTTTTAAGCATGGAATACATCTATTCTGGGCTTCCAAGATAGTATTTTTAAATAACGCCCAGTCCTGATGTAAACTCTTAACCTTTGCAGTTGCTCCTTTTAGCTTTTCTTAACCATTTTCCTAATCTTGTTATAGTCTCCTTTTTGAAAGTTTAATGCTTGTGCAGTCAATTTCCTTGCTATCCTCCATCCATTTATTAAATCAAATCTGATCATGTTATGATCGCTGTTGCCAAGCAGCCCCAAAATAGTTACCTCTCACACTAGATCCTGTGTTCCACTGAGGACTAGGTCTAAAATAGCATCCCCATGTGTCAGTTCCTAAACCAGCTGCTCCATGAGTCATTTACTTCATTTAGAAACTTTATTTCCTTAGCATATCCTGATGTCACATTGACCCAATCAATACAGGGGTAATTTACATTTCCTATGTTGTAACTTTGCAAGGTTCCCTAATTTCTGTTAGTATTTCAACATCTGTCTGTTCATTCTGTCTAGGCCAGGAGTCTCAAACTCAAATTGCTTTGAGGGCCAAATGAGGACCGCGGGCCGCATCGTCGGAACTTTTTTTTACAATGGAAAAAAGTAAATAAAAAAGTCAAGATAATAAGAACATAGTGCTGACTCATAGTGCCAGAGGGGGAGTTTACCTTGTGTTCTCTTCAGAGTCACCCACCGGATGTCTCACGTCTCCGCCAGATGGATCAGCTTCCCGCTCGGGTCATGTGGAATGCAGGACCCCTCATGCGTTCCACCTCCTCGTGGTAATGGCCGCAGCCATCCAGGGACTGGAAATCACCCTCAGGCAGCCAAATCTCAGAGACAGAACAACAGCAAGAGCTCCTCATTCACCTCTCAACATGCCAGCCTCTCCTGCATTCGATCTGCACTCGGTAGCACTTTTTTTAATACGGGTGAGTTTCGCCGTTAAACCGGGCTCTCCGATCCCTCCATCAGCTCATTTCCAATCCCAGCCCCCCATCAGCCCATTAATAGTCCTTTCCTAGCCCCACCATCAGCCATGTCAAATCCTAGCTCCCCTCCACTCAGCCCATTTCCAATCCAAGCCCCCCATGAGCCTACTTCCAGTTCTAGCCCCTCCATGAGTCCATTTCAATCCAAGCCCCCACCACAGCCCATTTCCAATCTTAGCTCCCCCAACAGCCAATTTCCAGTCCTATCCTAGCCCCTCCATCAGCCCATTTTCTCTCCTAGCTCCCCCCACACTCAGTGCATTTCCAGTCCTAGCACCCTCCCCTCACAGCCCATTTCCATTCCAAGCCCACCTCCCCATCATCTATTTGCAGTTCAAACCCCCCTTCCACTCAGCCCATTTCCATTCCAAGCCCCCGTCCACATCAGCTATTTGCAGTTCAAGCCTCCCCTTCCACTCATCCCATTTCCAGTCCTAGCAACCCCCCAACCCATTACCAATCCTAACCCTCCCATCACCCCATTTTCAGTCTTAGCTCCCTCCATAGCCCATTACCAGTCCTAACCCCCCCATCAGCCCACAGCCCACCAGTCCTAACCCCCCCATCAGCCCATTTTGAGTCCTAGCCCCCCCATGGCCCATTACCAGTCCTAACCCCCCCATCAGCCCACTTCCAGTCCTAACCCCCCCATCACCCCATTTTCAGTCTTAGCTCCCCCCCATAGCCCATTACCAGTCCTAACCACCCCATCAGCCCACAACCCATTACCAGTCCTAACCCCCCTCCCCCCATCAGCCCAGGGAAAGTTTAAAATAAAAAAAAAGCTGGATGGCTGCTGCCGCTGCCACCGTGGCAGCAGCAGTAATGAGTGTCCCACGGCCTCCCCTCTGCGCGGCAGAGCCCTCCCTCCCTCTCTGCATTAGTCCCTCTCCGCACCGGCTTTCAGAGCCGCGAAGAGAGAGTTTCTCCCTTGCGGCTCTGTTAAGCCCGCCAGGGCTGATGGGAAATGGGCATTTCCTGTTTCCCATCAGCCCCGGTGGGCTTAACAGAGTCGCGAAAGGGAAATTCTCCCTTCACGGCTCTGAAAGCTGCTCCGAAGGGACTGATTCAGGGAGGAAGGGAGGGCTCTGCCGGGCAGAGGGGAGGCCGCGGGACACTCAATTCTGCCGCTGTCACAGCAGCCAGCCAGCCATGCATCACGGGCCACACAAAATTGTCTTGCGGGCCACGTGTTTGAGACCTCTGGTCTAGGCGGATGGTAGTACAATGCCCACTGCCATTCACTTCCCCTTTTTACATGAATTTCTATCATTAGAGATTCTACAGTGTATTTTGTTTCCTGCAAATTGTTTTTATCCTGTTTGACTCTATGTCCTCTTTAACATTTAGAGTCATCTCTCCACCAATGTGATCTACCCTATCATTGTGATATAACTTATAGATTGGTATCACAGTGTCCCACTGATTATCCTCCTTCCACCAGGTCTTTGAAATGCCAGTTATATCTAACCTTTCATTCATTGCTTTATATTCTAACTCTCCCATCTTATTTTTTAGATTTATAGAACTTGAGGCCAATTCTGATCGGGACCCATCTGTCCGGATGTCCAAAATCTGAATGGGTCAGATTTGCACCCGATTCTGCCCCAACTGGAGCTAGTCATTCCTGTGGGAGCAGAATCGGGTGCAAAGGACCTAGACAGGCAGGATGTGTCCCGATACTATGCTGCCGGATGGACAGCTCTCACCCTGTCTAACCCAGCTGAAACGCCTGCATGGAGCTCTGGTGCCGTGGCGTCCTGTCTCCATGGCACCAGGATGCCATGCAGGAACCCTAATCTGCCACACAAGTAAGAAGATCCTGTTTCCTGCCGCCCGACTCCTAATGGAGCCTGCCAAGGCCGGGATTCGGCTGTGGGGAGCCTCCTGTCCTGCTCACCTGGTCTAGGGGGGTCCTGCTGCAAAGGCCGCTGATGTCAGGGGGACTTATTCCACCCCTGAAGTGGAATAAGTCCCCGGTCTACCTCTTCAGGCCTAGACATACAGGGCTGTGACAGGAATCGCCCTGTACATCCGGGGTCAGGGTCTTGTCTCCTCCCCACCCATGCTCCTCCTCTGGCCCTCCCCCGCCTCTCCAGAGCTCTCACACATCTCCTGTGTACATGTGGGGAGCTTTGGGCATGGAATCATCCCCAACCAAATAGCGGGGGCTGTACATCGGAATCGGACATACATCCCCGTTATTCCAGCATCAGAATGACCCTCTTTACATACAGGCATTTCAGTTTGTTGTTTGCTAATATTAACAGTCTGGCTGTTTGGTGGGGTCCATTTGGAATCTTTCAACTCTGTCTGATTTTTACTTAAAGGCACCTGGGTTACTTTTACCTTCATTGGAACCTTTCTGTTTGGATGCCCCGACTTCCCTGTTTTGCTAGTATCCTTCAAGGATACATCCTTCCAAATCATCCGCTCTTGGGTGACTGTCGGCTTTCCCCCATCATCTAGTTTAAAAGCTGCTCTATCTCCTTTTTAAAAGTTAATGTCAGCAGCCTGGTTCCACCCTAGTTAAGGTGGAGGCCATCCTTTCGGAAAAGCCCTCCCCCCTTTCAAAGTGGTGTACATAATCTATTAAAATTTAAATTAAAAAACAGCTTTAAAACAACTATAGCTTTAGTCTAAAGGACATTGTACACTAATGTTTTTTCCTGCCTTGTCTACTGTTAGGAGAGCTTTGGAGTGGAGGAGTGGCCTAGTGGTTAGAACACTGGCTTAGTAACCAAGCAACCAGGGTTCAATTCCCACTAGCACTCCTTGTGGCCTTGGGCAAGTCACTTAACCCTCCATTACCCCAGAAGAAAGGCCTGGCAATCTACTTCTGGTCACACTACCAAGAAAAGCCAGGAGCTTCTGGGTCACCAGGAGTCAGCATTGACTCAAAGGCATGCATTGCAGTGCTAGTGTGGCAGAACAATGGCAACTCAAAATGCAGACAGCATGGTGCAGGGCCTTGAGCACATGTGCATCCTCAAAGCCTGCTGCATCCTGCCACTTCCAAAACAGGGCCTTTGTAGGAGATGAGCTGCAATTGTGCACAGACTGCCCTAGTGCAACCTCTGGAAATGGAGAGCTCAGTACTCTGGGAGACCATCTCAATAGGGTCCTCCAACATCTTGGATGGACCATCAATAGGAGGGTGGTGGAGCGTATCTTTCATGAGTGGGACACTCTGTCAGTGGATCTCTTTGCCGCACCTCACAATGCCCAGGTGGATTGCTTTTGCTCCTGGATGGCCTCCAGAGACTGGCTGGCCTTGGATGCCTTCCTCCTAAACTGCTTTATCTATTTATTTCTCTTATATACCACGCTATTTGACATCAGTGCGGTTTACATGGAACAGGGCATTATAACTTGGAGATAACTATTTTACAGGGAACATGGGCAATGGAGGGTTAAGTGGCTTGCCCAAGACCACAAGGAGCACCTGTGGAACTAGAAACCCCAGTCCTTCCGGCCCAAGGTTGCTGTCCTCTAGTGGGATTTGAACCCCCGACCTTCCGGCCCGAAGTACCTTGCCCCAACCACTAGGCCACTCCTCCATACTCCCCATACTCCATACTCCTCCATACTCCTCGCATACTCCCCCCCCTCCCCCCGATTCTGCTAGTGGTGAAGACGTTACTGAAGCTCCAGGTGGATGGGGTCAGTGATACTCATGCCTGCCATACTGGCCCAGACAATCTTCCCTGTTGCTTTAGATGGAGGATGGAGTGCAATCCCAACCTCATCTCTCAGGAGGGCGGGACTCTGCTGCATCCCAATGTCCAGTCCCTTGGATGCTGAGCAGATAGTTCTGTCAGAGCTCAACTTGCCAGGGGAAGTGACCGATGTCCTCCTGTTCTCCCATAGGGATTTGACACACTGCTCCTATGTCTTCAAGTGGCGCAGGTTCTCGCTCTGGTGTGTGAATAAAGCACTGGATCTTTTCTCCTGCTTGATGGGAAGCTTGGTGGAGTACCTCTTACATCTTTCTAACTTGGGCCTGAAGTCCAACTCGGTGTGAGTCCACTTGATGTCCACCATGGCTTGGAGGAGAAGTCCATCTCATCTGAGCTGCTGGTGGCCTGTCTTTTCATACAGGATGTGCTCCTGTCAAGGCCTCTGATTAAGCCCCTGCCAGTGGTGTGGGATCTGAATGTGGTGTTTGGGGCAGCTTCAGTCAGCACCTTTCAAACCGCTGGCAACCTGCCTGATGAAATTTCTAATCTGGAAGGATATTTTTCTTGTGACTTTTACCTCAGTTCACCAGGTCAGCGAGCTTCAGGCCTTGATGGCTCACCCACCATACATGAGGTTCCATTACAACTGAATGGTACGGTATACTCATCTGCACTTCTTACCCAAGGTGGTCTCGGCTTTCCACCTCAACCAGTCTATGGTATTGCCCACCCTCTTTCTGAGGTCTCATGCCAGCAGGGCAGAGGCCTAGCTGCACACATTGAACTGTAAACGTGTGCTGGCCTTCTGCCTTGAGCAGACGAGTCCACACCATCATAACACACAGCTTTTCATCTCCTTTGACCCCAGCAAGCTAGGCGTAGCCGTCTCCAAATGCATGCTGTTCATTTGGATTGCAGATTGCATTTCTTTTGCCTGTGGTGAGGCAGGTCTCAGCCTCGAGCGTCATGTCACAGCCCATAATGTCTGGGCCATGGCCAATCTGCGCTTGGTCTCTACGGAGGAGATTTGCAGGGCTGCCACATGGTTCTCTGTTCACACCTTTACAGTTCAGCATGACAATAGCATTAGTCAAGCTGTACTCCGGCATCTGTTTGAGACTTAGGTTCAACTCCTTCCCATCGGCCCCTCTGTCCATCCAGGCTACTGAAAGAGTCATCCTGATGTGGATGTCTGCAGTGGATGTTGAATTGGCTGAGTCTCAAAGGGGGACTACACATGCTGTTCCTCTGGGTGGTCTGTTTTTCTGTTCGGTAGCTTGTAGTCTGGGAGTCCTATATGGGAGGGCTTCTTCCTGCATGTTCATGGAGAAACTGTAGTTACTTACCTGTAGCAGGTGTTCTCCGTGAACAGCAGGAATAAGTCCTCACAACTCTCCTACCTCCCCATGGAGTTGTTTTTGGCTACTAGCTTTTGTATTCTACTGAGGATAAGATAGCACCACAGCAAGTGGGAAGGCAGGCGTGCATGCATGATGGAGGCTCCCAAAAGCTTCTGGTGGAAGCTGAGGAATGTTCCCATATGGGGCTCCATTGAGGGATGTCACCCATATGTGAGGACTTATTCCTGCTGTGTGCCAGGAACACCTGCTACAGATGAGTAACTACGCTTTACATCCCTTTACTGGCAGAGGGGTAGGCTTGCAGAAAAAGGAGTACCGGTATGTCTTTCCTCCATCCCACCAAGCCTTGTTACCCCTACCCTCCCCCCCCCCCCCCATCCCCCACTTCCCAGGAAATAAGTTCCCATCATTTTCCTAAAGCCAGGAACAGAGGTTCTCACTTGCCTTAGGGGGACAAGTCACAGTCACATCAAATGGGATGATGAGGCTGTAATAGGTAACAGAGCCCTGTGGTTCCTGATCAGTCTAATTGTATTTAATGCCAAGGACAACTTTTTTTCTGTCCGTTTGCTACAGAACAGGTCAGTTCTAAAGGTTTGCTGCAGCTGCTCTGAGTAACTGAGATCTAGGCTAGATCTGAGTTAGGAAAGAAGCATTTAACACTCCTCCCACTGAGGAAAACACTGGCAGGTAAACAACCATCTCAGACCAGGCCTGTGTAACCTTCCTGTCAGATAACAATCATTAAACATTAACAGGCCCCTGTCTGGGAGGCTGAGCAGCAGCTTCCTTTTGCTTCTCTTTAGGCAGAGGATTTCGTAGGAGGAAGAGAAGTGGGCAGCGTGTGAGAACTAGGGTTTGCAACATAGGCAGCAGTATGAGGGGGGGGGGAGGGGTCAAGACCCATCCAGTATGTTGCCCAACAGAGCATCAGCAACTAGAGAGCTCAGAGGCAGGGATGGAGATTGGTTTGTTTGGCCCCCTCTAAGCAAAAAGGGGTTCTGCTGCCCCTTTTTACAAGAAGAAGCGGTACTTGCGGCTTTTTGCAAATTCCAAAACTCATAGAAACTGCTGTCGCCCACAGCAGGAAAGGGTTGTGCTGCTGGCAGCTTGAAGGCTCCCCCCTCCCATGAGCTCTAAGCCTTGCAAAATAACAGTTTGATTATTTTCTTATGATAGCAAAAGGGTTTAGGAAGCAAGATGCAGAAAATCATCTGGACGGAGCGAAGTTCGGTTTGTGATAATGTCCCTCCTTTGGACAGGACAGAGGACTTCCCACCCAAGACAAACTGTGAGCATAGTCCACAGTGTGTCTTGGGTGGGAAGTGAACTTTTTACTGGAATATTGACCTGTGATTCACGTGCAGTGAGTTGGCAGCTCTCAAAAGGTGGATGTCCAGGCCACTAAGTCCCTATTACGTTTGGCACCAATAAGTCCCGTAATTGACATTTATCGATGAAAGTAAATATTGAGCAAGTACACCAAGTAAACAATATTCAGCGCAGGTAATCAGTATCCTTTGCAGTACCCACCTCTGCTGTGGCGTCTTGTTACAGTATTACAGGAGCTGATTCGGGGAAATGATCTTATGAGACAGCATTGGAGCTACTGGCTCTAAGGACAATTTCCCTCTGATGCAATTTTAAAGGGCACAGTGGACCCTTTTCTAAGACCTACATTCATTCCACCAGAGGACATATTCGGAAGTGTCAGGAACAGAGTTGCCAAGTTACCCAGTTCCAGGAGTGAGATTTTAAGCCAGTTCTGGTTTTAAATTTGCATTGGAATGCAGTATGATATTTGTAGTCCCTGATTTTACTCATTGGACTCTGTGCTGCAGGTCCCATAATGCATCAGAATGAGATTGTCAGAAATCCAGGACTGGCTTAAAATCTCACTCCAGGAACTGGGTAACTTGGCAAACCTGCAGGAATAAGGAGTAGACAAAACTATTTGTTGTGGTCTTTCCTCTAGGTGTGGCCGCGGTGGTACAGGCCCGAGTTTAGTATAGTGACACACAGAGAAATTGCAGACAAATGAGGGAAGTCAAATTCAAGTTTCTGAACAGCAGTGGGTTTCAGGGGGCCACACAATCAGTCTTTGGTGGTGATTGTAGCATTTCACTGTTGCTGTATGCAGGGCTGGTGCTAGGGCTTCTGGCATCCCCCCACCCCGCAATCTATAAATCAGTGCCCTCACCCCCAATGCTGTTTTTGTTAACACCTTAGTTTTTAATGTTTCTTTTTTTTGTTTGTTTTCTTTTTCTCATTTTTATATTTTTTACTTTTCAGCATTTTGGCAGCCCCCAAAAAGTTGGTGCCCCTTGCTCTGCTTACCTTGCTTGCTGTGTTGTGCCGCCCTGGCTGTAGACAGAGTTTCCTAATGCTGAGGGACTAAATCTCACCCCTGGGTTCATCTTAGATATTAATAAGTGGAATATAAATGTTTCAAATAAATTTAAAAAAAAACTTCATTGGGAAGGAAGCACTGGGCTAAGCTCCAGAGTAGAACTGAAAATCTCTGCAGTGACCCTAACACGTTGGATTTTCAGGATAGAGCAATTCAGACCTGGTTTAACCCCACTACCTGCAGGAATTTGTCCTTCTAATATCTATTGACTTTCTTAAGAAAAGCAAGACTACAGCTCCATAAAGCAGTGAAGTGAAAGCAGGGTTGGAGTCAGTCGGCAACCCTGTTTGAAGATGGAGCAGAGAAGATCAACAGAAACACCAAGGTGCCACTCAAACAGGGCTAGCCCCTCCACTAGGCAACATGTGCTGTCACCTAGAGCGGCAAACCCTGATAGGTGGCATGGCAGTCTCCCCTTTGAACTGCTGCTTCAGTGCTGGACCTTAAAATGCTCGCACACGCATGTGCAGTCACAGCCTGCCACTCCTGTCCCCTCCAACAGCCTGCCGCTTCAAAGGGGAGATTGCCATGCCGCCCCCCCTCCCCCCGCTCCGCCAGGTGAGGAGATGAATGCTGGGGGGGGGGCGGCGGCATTGCAGGCTGAGCAGCACCACTGGCACAGGGGGGGGGGAGGGGGGAGCACAGAGGGCCTGCCTAGGGCAGCCAAAACCTGGAGTGGCCCTGCACTCAAATAGCCATTTGCTGAAGAGGAGGAAGGGGAGATCTACCCCACTGGTTGCTTGAGCACGGAGATTAAAGAGAAAGCAGCAGAGATCAAGCACTGCAGAAAATGACACGCCAGAGGGTCCTTGGGGAGTCTGGAAGCCAGCACTGGCCCATAAGGAAGCTAAATTCTAATAGGCAAATGAATGAATTAGGATGCCAACCCAGCTAACTTCGGCACTCTGTTATAAAATGACCCTCTAAATGACCAGAGGGTCCCGAACCCAGTGGGAATAGAGGAACTCTTGACAGAACAGAGCAGCCAAGGCAGAGCAGAAGTGGAGGTAACTACGCCCCTGTGTCCAGTTGAGCCGGCTGCTGGTGAACTCCAAAAGCCAGACTGTTTGCAGAGACAGGCTGGGGGGTGGAGCGGGGTTGGCTGTTCCCAGTAATGGGGAGCTCTGCCAGAAGCACAGGTTTAGCCAAAATGTACTTTGGTTTAGAAGTTGTCAGAGAGCTATGTGAAAGGTGGGACAGGGTGGCTTTAACCTATGGGCAAATGAGGCATTTGCCCTGGACCCTTCAGAACAGAGGGCCCATGTTAAAGTGGCCATGAGGAGGCAAGTGCCCCTTCACTAAAAAAGCAGAAATGACTTGCAGTCCTATCAGACCGAGCCCCAGTAATCCAAACCCCTGCTCGATCCGCTCCGGTGGAAGCAGAAGTGATAAATTGCACATTATACCCTGCTGCTGCAGAGTCGATCTTGTGATGCCCCTCACTCTCTTGTGACTGTGATAGTGTGACGGCACCAAGGATGCTGAGTGAATAGAAGAGCCAGGGGTGACCAACAGCCTCTGGAAGAGGGTGAGAAGGGGGTTCAGAGTTGGGTGAGGGAGAGGTGAGAAGAGAAAATGTTTTTGTATGGGATAGTCCCAGTCAAGTTTTGGATGAATTTTTTATATGGATTCATCAACAAGATAAATGTACAATTTTTGCCACAGGTGGAACTGAAAAAATATCTTTCTTTGATATTATGATTTTGAAGGTACAGTATAAGATAAATGTTACACATCTCTTTACAAGAAGGAAACAGGAATAGTTTGTTGAATTATACAAGTTTCCATCTGAAGCATTTAGAGATAATCTCCCCATGTGACAATTCCTTTCACTACGGCGACTGTGTACAACCTCTGGTGAATATAAATATCTCGCTCCACATATGAAATTAGGTTTTTCAAATAGATGCTATCTTATATCATTTTTTAACAGAGCGTATAAAAGGACTAAGTACCGGTATGTAAATTGGGATTTGCTTTTGGAATCTCAATCACCAGGAAAGGATTCTCGGCAAGCAGGTATATTACTATATTCAATTCAGGCCATTGTGGTGAACAAAGGTTTTCAACAATATGGGAACGTTAGGTTAGGTTGTGCTGTTTGGATCCTGGCAGTTAGTACTGCTTTGGCATGGAAGGTTTGCTCTATACGCTCTGAGTGCTTTTTTTAGGATTTTGTATTTTTCCTCAGTGTGCTGGTAATAGAGAGGGCTTATGTTGCTATTACTAAGATGGCATCAGCATTAGACTTGCTTATATCCTAGTTCTGCTCTGCACTCATTCTAGGGGTAAATGCAGGATGTGTTTACAGAAATGCAGTTGTATGATTTATACTGAGGTTGTGTACCATCCTGTATACAGTAGACCCCGGACTTCACTCCTATATAATAGATGTTCAGGTAATGCGTCACGGTATGTTTGTCTCAGCTATTTGACACCTTTAGATGGGGTGCTTCTGTATCTCAAAATGTTTGATACGGCAAAGCCAAACCAGGAAGTGATTCAGCATGCACTGGATAAATGATTTGAAGAAGGAACAATGTCTGCTCAGGTTAGAGCGGCCCTGACTGACCAGCATTTCAACTGAAATGAAACTTCCCGATTAGAAGGCTGCGTTACAGTTCTAATGCTTATAACGTTTAGGAACAAGCAACAGATAAGACTCCATAAGCTGCTTGTGATTGTGTTTGGGAGGCCAGCAAATCGGAAGTAGAAACGAAGCAATTATCCTTAGGAGAGCTTCATGGCTTGTTGGTGACTGCATTTGGCATTAAGCTATGCTATTAGAGCATGCAGGTAATAGGCCTATAATCTCAGATAAGCTAAAGATGGGAATCCTATAATAAAAATGCTAATGCCTGCCTGTTCTTATAAATATGAACTGTAAACGTTGATTGGAAAGTGAACTGTTTAAAGCTGCAAACTGAGCATAGTAAAGGAAACCACAAGCTCGGACTTGTGATACAATTCTACAAGTTGTGATGTTTTGTTAAAGCCACAGGCTGTGTGAGGTGCTGTTTAAAGCTATGGGCTGAATTTGGTACCAGAGAGGGTCTAATAAATGCTATAGTTTAGGAAAGCACTGTGCATTAATCTGTGCAAGTAGATAAATAAAGCAGCTGTATGTTAAGTAATTAAACTTGTAAATGAGGCATGTACATAGTACACCACTTTCTTGCCCATTTATGATAAATGAGTTCCTATCCCCAAGAGCTAACCCCTAGGGACCTTTACCATACCATGACATATAAAATTAAGTTCTTAGGCTGGCATTTAACTTTATATGCTGACCACCGGGGCTGAATATCAATCCCAAAGATTTGAATCAGTAGAATTTTGTTCTTTTGAGAGTTTTATGAGTGGCGGATCTAGAGTAAGGATGTAGGGGAGGAGAGAAAAGAAGCAATCTCAAGAATGGAGAAAGGGAGAGGGAAGGACAGGTTAGGGAGAAGATGGAAGATTAAGGCCAGGAGATGGGGAAGAGAAGGAAAGAAGGTCAGGAATAGGGGGGAGAGAAGAGGGAGCTGCGTCTTGGTGGGAGGGGGGCATCTTGAAAGGAAATATGATCTGGAGAAGGAAATGTCCCCCCCCCCTTGCATCCCAATTCTGGTCCTCTTTTTCTCTCTTCCTCTTATCACCCTCAGTCGTCTTTTTCCATTCCATGTATTCTCACCTATTCATCCACAACACAAATACGCACGCACACACACACATTCTCACCAGGCCATCTTTCATACATCGAGTTCATTTAGGCCATTTCACATGACATCCATCCATTCTTTCCCAAATCCACAGCCCAGATCCCAAAGTTCATTCAAGCTGTTGATGCCTTAGACAAACTGTAAGCTTTTTACACACACCGTCCCCTAGAAGTTGCTGCCCTAGGCGACCACTTAGTTTGCCTAATAGAAACATAGAAATATGATGACAGAAAAAGACCACATGGCCTATTTAGTCTGTCCTTCCATATCAACAACTACAACAGTCCCCTTTTTTCCTAATGGTTGGTCTGGTTCTGTTTCTAGGACTGTTGTGTCCTTTGGACAATGTCTTCATAGGGGAAACTTAATGTTGCAATGCAATGTGTGCCTTTGAGTCAGTCCTGACTCCTGGTGACCCAGAAGCTCCTTGGTTTTCTTGGCAGTGTCACTGGAAGTAGATTGCCAGGCCTTTCTTCTGAGGCAATGGAGGGTTAAGTGACTTGCCCAAGGCCACAAGGCATGCTAGTGGGAATTGAACCCTGGTTGCTTGGTTACCAAGCCAGTGTTCTAACCGCTAGGCTACTCCTCCACCCCAACTTAATGTTAGCATTACTAAATATATCTGTTTGCTGCAGCGATGATGCACTTCCATATAAGCTATGTCCGTATGAACAATAACTCGTAAATTCTTCCCACTAGCCAAGATGCACAATGCAATTCTAATGTTTGTGAGCGATCAGGTAACTAGAAGAAAAATCAATTCGTCTGCAAACAAGTCATTGATTTGTAGCCTCTGGGCATTAGCAACTGTAGGTGTAATTTAATGAACAAGGCCCTGGCAGTAGAAACAGCACGTTACAGCTGTTGCTTAAGCAAAGGTACATTAGCAAGTTGCGCTATCATTCTGTGAACGCAGGGAAGCAGTAGTTCCGTACCATGCAATTCTTTTACTGGAGAACGGACCCATCTGAAGAGGGGACCTGTGACTTTCCCCGGGAACCTGTGTGCTCTCTCTCTCTGGAATCTCCCTCATTCTGAATATAGAGACGAGTGTGATGCCCTGCTCATATATAAATATCTTTATGCGCAGGACACCACACTCTTCTCTGTGTTCAGACTGAAGCAGATTCCAGAGTTCCTGCTCAGTGCACAGTGAGGTAATGGAGGTTGGATCTACTTGTCCGTCACTGGCCAGTGAGTGTGTCCTCCTTATTTTTATTTATTTATTTAAAGCTTTTCTATACCGCACTATTCGGCATCAGCGCGGTTTACAAAGAACAAGTTGGTACAATGTGGAACAGCCATACATTGAACTTACATGAAACAGGGAGTTTAAACATGGATAACAGGTGAACTTTATACATAATATACACAAGGGGAATTTAAACATGGATAACAATTGAACTTTATACATTATATACAAAAGGGGATTGCATCATAGCTGAATTTATGATACAGGCCCTAAAGGGGAAGGTTGGGTGAGGTGGAGAGTTGTCAAATGAGATTGGTTAGGCGGCATTGGATTGAGAGACTGTAAGGACGTGTGATACCGTCTAGGTGATGCTGTCAGAGTTACAAAAGTGTTGTATAAATAAGTGCTGTTTGAGGGCTTAAAGCTCTACTCAGGCTGGGTTTGGGGCGTTTCCAAGAGAACTGCAGAGGAGACTCTGACAGAGTTTTGCCTCAATTTGAATTTATTTTATTTTATTACAATTTTTTATATACCGCACTATTCGGCATCAGCGCGGTTTACAGATAACACAAAAGACCAGAACGACAGGTTGTTCGGTGTTACATATAACAGGAGAATCAACTTGGAAAAACATGGGGGAGCTATTTATATAGAATATAAAATCTGATAACTAGATAACATGATCAAACATGATCCAAATATTTACATAGAATAGATACATTAGCATGGATGCTAGGATTTTGGTGGAATTAATATGTTGCACTTCATAAAGGGTAGTATTTGATAAATAAGTTAAATTTAAGGGCCTTTCTGAATTGGGCTAGGTCGGTTATGGCACGGATTTCAGGCGGTAGCGAGTTCCAGCATTTTGGGGCACAAAGCATGAAAGCTCTGTTCGCTGTTGAGTGGCTAGATGTTGTTATGGCCTTTGGCGTTATTAAGAGAGTTGAAGACTCCTCTTGGCCTAGGAAGAGTGTAAAAGAAGGACTGGCGCACTGTTACCTTTACAGCACACTGATGCAGATTTTTCATGTCTTAAAAACCATATCAAATTGACGGTGCGATCTGCGCTGAGCTGTGGTATGCCTACATGACAAAGATGCCACACAATTTGGAACTTAATATTTAGAAGCTTTACTCATAGAAATTTCAAAGGGATGTGTTGGGGGCGTTTGGCTGTGTCATGGTCAAAAAGCTACATATATATTCCCCATTTTATAAAAGGAATCTAGGCATATGTCCTAAAATGTTCATGTTCGGACTTACACCTGCCCCTGGCACACTTGAAATTTTAAAACGTGCTTGTTTGGGCAAGAGCTTTACAGGAGGGATTAAGAGAGTTATGCTCCTTAATCTCCTGTTGTTTATTTCCCCCTCCAAAATTAAACTCTGTAAAGACTGGGACCTCTGCATTTCATTAGCAGCATTTAAACGTTTTGGTTTGCAAAACGGCCGATAGTCACTTGTAAGTATCGGCACTGATATATGGAGGTTGCAGAATACACACTTCCACGTGGAAATGCCGGCACTGTTTACTTTTCCCATATGTAGATTGGTAGAATGACTCCTGCAGTTCTGCAAGTCGGCAAATCCACCTGCAGCGCTGCGCACACCTCGTAGCGCTATGCAAATGATTAAGAGATCTGCACATCCTTATCCGTATTTTACAAAAGGCTCCGTGTTTGTCAGAATTTTCTCAGTTCCACTCTCCACATACTATCTAAAATTTTCCCTTTTGCCAGAAGCAACTAAATAATGGCCTTAAAAGTTAGTTTGTACAGTTGCGTAGCGAAACTGAAAGCAATAGAGAACATATGATTGGATTTTAAAGCGCGCTCAAACAACCACAACACGGCTTGCAGTTTCTGATGAGACAAACAATGTCCAACCCTGGTGACGACCATGTCTGCATACAAAAAGCATGGAAGGAGCTGTGCGATTTAATAAGACAAGACCTCGGCATGTCCCTGTGGTGGCAAGCCCACATTACCAGGGAGATCTTTGGCAATGGGCGAGTGAGGGGTATATTGGGAGTCCGTCAGCAGTCTGAGCCTGGATGCCTCTATCTGCCCTCACATTTTCAATGTTTTCTTCTACTGGAACCTCGAATGGATTTAAGCAGGTATGTTTGAAGTTCAAATGGAAGGGGTTTCAAACTGATTTGGGAGCTGGTTAGATAACGCTTTCCATTATTGCAGCACAATGCCCTAGCACCTCCGCTACTGCACCCAACAAGGGCTTCATTTCTATGGCTTGGAAGCCCAATAAAATTCCCTCCGTCTAGATTTTTGAAGGTTCTTGTGCTACTAGAGACCAGAATTACAACTAAACTCTCACATCTTAAAGGAAAAAAAAGAAAACCTTTTGCTTAGGTGGGCATTAGTGATTGCTGGAATATCTTGCAGAGTGACTTTTTGATAATTAAATCTCCTACTCCCCCAGCCCAAGCGTGAGGTGAGAAGAGCTTGCGGTTTTCACATCCTTTCTCCAAACTGGCTCTCATGGCTGACTGATCAGCCTCTGCTTCTTATCTACGTGATACAATAAATGATAAGCAATCCATGCTGGAAGCCAGCCGGCTAATTCCTGGATCATGTCTGGCGATTATCCTTGGCAAGATGCTTCAATGCTTCAGTGCAGCATACTGGACCTTTTCATTGGCATCAAAACCAGACTCCCAGTTACCCTTTTTTGCCTTGGGGGGGCACTGCAGGTTAACAATGGAGGCATAATGGATGTCCCCGTCCTTTCCAGGTTCACATCGGGCATTGCCCACTTCACCGAAATTCTCATAGTCGACATTCTGTGTGCCCTGGCAACAGGAAATTGAAAGTAAATAAAAGTAGACAGTCAGATGAAGGAAGAAGGTCAGGAAACATGAAGCTGGAGCGTAGGGTTGCCAACTGGCTCCAGATGCACCCAACAGGTTCGATTCAGTCATGGGATTACCTCTTTGCATGCAGGGATATGTAGTTCTGATTTCTCCATTGCACTCCATAAGTAAAGGAAAACTACAAATAACTGCACGCAATGGGGTAAATCCAAAATTAGAGCAAGCCTGTCGGACACATCTGGAGCCAGTTGGCAACCCTACTGTAGCGAGACTCTGACAGATTGTGAGGAGTGCTAACCAGGTGAACTGGGCTGCCATCATATGCTACCATCTGGTTCTCATCAGGGAGTGATTCTGCCAACCAGTCTTCTAACCTCTTCTGGCTGTTATCAGGAGGCCATCATGGGCAGCCTCTCTCTTAACTTATTTCTGGTTCATGCATAGCTTCTCGCCTTACTCCAATGTTTACGTCTAACCTGGTTGCACATCTGTCTGCAGTATCCCATAGTCCAAGAAAGAGACAGGCAGAAGAGACATCGACCAACTAGAGCAATAACAAGTCCTTGTAGATTTTATTCTAATTGTCAAATAGCTCACAAACGAAAACTGCAGTGCGGGCAGCATCGGAGCAAGCTTTGCTCAGACAAAACCACACCCACACAGCTCCGCAACTGAGTAATCAGAATGCAGGCAGTGGTAGCGCAAGCTTCCCTCATACACAACCACACACACACTGTTCCTCCATCGAACAATCACAGCATAGGCAGCGGTAGCACAAGCGTCCTCCATCACAACCACGCACTGTTCCACCAATGAATAGTCACAGCACAAGCAGTGCAAGCTTCCCTCACACACACACAGTTCCACCACAGGCAGCAGTGATACAAGCTTCCCTCGCACACAAATACACACACACAAACCCACAATGTTCTGCCACAGAACAATCACAGCACGGACAACGCAAGCTTCCCCTCCACACACACAGCCCAGAAGATGACCTGTAGAGATCTGCGGGGTCTCTGGACCATGCTATAAATAGCGGTGGCATCTTGAGCTTGGAGACGGATACTGCTTCGATTAGCCGCTGATGTTCTGCAAGAGTTAAAATAGCCAGTTACAATTAAACTATTATCCTTGATAGGAAGGAGTTAGCAGTGTGGTTTTCAAAGGATTTCGGTTCCTAACTTGGCTTCTTTGAAAACTGACTAAGGCCAACCACCTCCGTGTAGGATCCTATTTTCACGAGAGGGACCATATAGAAAAAGGAATGGAGCATTCATTTAGCTAAATACAATTTGCATATATCAAAGTCTCCAATGTATGCAAATTGATCTTGAGCATATTCATTGTGGCTATCTAGAAAATCTGACTGGCTTGCGGGGTCCTTGGACAGGTTCGGGAAGCCTCTCTCAAGCTCCTAACATAAGCTAGTCAGGTCACTGTCCTCAAGGAGGCTTCTATAGCTGTTTCATGGCAGCATTGACTCCCAATTCTGGATTCCAAGACTCTCAACGTCAACCCCATTTAATTCAGACTTCTGATCTGCTGATTGGGAGGCCGTACAGGGGAGACAGCATACACTGGATGGAAAATGGCCTGCATTGGTTTACATGTCTGCTTCTGTTTTGGTTTGGTTTTTCTTCACATTCCTGATGAAGAATTTTACTTTCTGGACTGAAGATTTTGAATATTCTCAGCCTTGAGACAATTTGTGCTGCATGAAGGATGATAAAGGGGCTTCATATAATAAAACATGCAAAAATGTCCCAAATGTGCAAAATGATGTTTTTGCACATTTTATTGTGAAAAGCCCCTTTTACAAAAACATTTGTTTGTGTTGTGGTAAATGTCCATAGATACACGCCACTACTCCATTGCTAACAAACTGCTGTGATGCAAAATCAAGCAAAGCAGCTCATTAAAGATGACTTTTGCCAAACCAGGCACGCCAAAACATCTTCAAAGGTTCATTTTCACATAAAAGATAATTCACTTGAGGAAGATGTAGATTATTTTTTTGTTACGTTCTCCGCATAAACCATAGTACCTATTTGGGAGGCTCCAGCCAGCTGCAGAGCAAGTTGTCTGTCCGTATGCAGAGCTGCAGGTGGAAAAGGCAGGCCGGAATCTCCAGGTCCTGCTGGCTTAAAGAGCAGGGCTGCAGCCCATCTGCTTGAGAGGAGGGATGGGGCCAGTAACAGGCAGGGTTAGAGGAGGAAGGCAGGAAAGCAGGAGGGAATGGGTGAGGCTAGAGAAGAGCATTAGGAAGGGGCAGGATTAGAGGAGGGACTGAGATTTGAGAGAGAGTGCATGTGAGGGAGGGAGCGAGTGTGCAGAGTTGGTTGGGAGGGGAGGGAGAGAGAGTGCACGACTGGGTGAAGGGAAGGAGAGGGAGTGCAGGAAGGAAGATATTGAAGGGTAGGAATGGGAAATCCCAATGACACACATAGGACTGTACCAAGCTAATATGATTGCATGCAAGCATGTGCAGCTCATGAACCTGGTGCACCCCCACCCCCTCCAGCTGCATGCAGGAATTTGCTCTTTTTGGGCTTCCCGGTGGTGACATCTATGCCCCTTCTATACTTGCACCCTATGTGGCCTCACTTCTCATATAGCCCTGCATACATACTTGCATCACCCCCATGACAAGCACACACAAGCACCTCCCAACACCCTCATGACACACACATGCCCACAAAGCCTGGGACACACACACACACTTCCCAGCACTCTGAATGACAGCAGACATACACACACCCATATATACACAACCCCCCTCCCCCATACTGCCATAACTCACATACATGCACCTCCCAACACTCCCATGACACACTTCTTTTTTTTTGTGCCATCAAGTCAGTGTTGACTCATAGGGACCCAGCTACCTCTGGGTTTTCTTGGCAATGTATCACCAGAAGTAGATTGCCAGCCTTTTCTTCTGAGGCAATGAAGGGTAAAGTGACTTGCCCAAGGTCACAAGGCGTGCCAGTGGGAATCAAACCCTTGATCTTCTGGGTACTAGTCAGTTGCTCTAACCACTAGGCTACTCCTCCACTCCAAGACACATACACACATTTTCGACAAACCCATGACACTGAGACATGCACACCATCCCTCAACATCCCCTATGACAGACACACACACACATCCCCATGACATATACAGATGGACTCCCTGGTACTCCCACATGTCAGATATTTCAAATGGGAGAAGTGTGCCACTGTGTTGCATTGCAAATGTACACGTTTCAACTTGTTTTTATCTGCTCAGGAGCTCCCTTTCCCACACAGATTGTTTTGAAAGAGGCCTTCCCCCTCCAAAAAAAAAAAGAAAAGAAAGAGCTAATCTAGGTATTTGTATCTCTTGTTTGGCACATACATTGCCTTTTCTGAAGTCTACATCTTGTTCCATTCTAGGCAGGGAGTAGTGGCGAGCCACAGACGGAATCATGAATTAGATGCGCAGATTATCAACTATATTAATTTATGCCTGCACGTCAGTAATCTATGTGCGGGTATTTACATCAGCTCTTGAGCAGCTGTAATGTCCACACCTACAATGTAGGTGTGATCTGTGCAGCACTTACATTAGTATGGTATAACGTCAAATAGATGCCTTCAAGCCCACCTAAACTAGGCGCCCTCCATGAGGGTCATTTTATCACGGGGTGCCCAGACAGAAAATGCCCATAGGTGCCTACGTTGTGCTTTTACACAATTACCCAAGGCAAACCAAGTGCACATAGGTACACCTGCCCTGCCGCAGGTGTAATTGCATGCAAGTGTGTGCAGATCATATATACGCATTTCACCAAAGATGCGCATGCGTGTCAATCCCGCCCCAGAAACATCTACATAATGCTTCATTGTTTCTTGCACCTGCTTTTTTTACATGCGTACACCCCTGAGCAATTTTATAAGAGCCTTCTCGAGTGTGTGCAGCTGTTCTACAGGCGCAGGTCCCTTCTAAAGCTATCTTGGATGAGCTCTCCAAGTGTCAAGCTATTGGAAGACTTAGCACAGTTACAGTGATAAAGGAAGCTTAGCTCTTGAATGGCCATCACAGATGTATCTAGTTAGTCCAGTAGAAACATCTCACCTATGACTAGTTTGCCGATCGCCTATCTATATATATAAGTGGACAAATACGGCGACCACTATTGCTGATGCAAATTATGGCCAAATGAACTTGTCCCTGGCATCTGGTAGCCCCACTGGGTAGTGAAGCACTTACAGCTTAAGGCTGAGAGTCTGCAGATACTAAGTGTTCCATAGCCTATTGGCTGCTGGCTACTGCTGGGGAAAATTCTGTGCAACTGCCCATTATAGAATTTGCTTGGGATCCTGTTCTGAATTCTGCATTTGTTGGGATTGAAGTAGGAAGCTTCAGCATTGACCTGTACAGCCAGAAGGAGGTAATAGCAACACATGGACTGGAGGGAGGCATGAGGCTGCAGTAGCCTAGGAGTGAGGGGCAGGGCCTGGACCAGAGACCCAAGCTGGGGGAAAGAGAGAAGAAGACTAAGGAGGATGGGGAGAGAGAGAGAAAAAGCCTGCCGGACTGAGAAGATGAACATGGAAAGGGCAGAGAGAGAACTGGAAGGGAATGGTTAAGCTTGGGGGAAAGGAAAGAGAACTAGGGGTTTGAAGGGGGAGAATGCCTGGTGGGGCACAGAGCTGAATTATGACCCTGGGGGAGCAGAGAGATCATGAAGGGGGAGGCCCTGAGGAACAGGGAGGGAGAGTTAACCATGGGGAAAGGGAGAGAAAAGCCTGGGGAGAGTCTAAAGCTGAAGGAAGAGTTGAGCTTAGGTGTGGAGGGGGGATAGGAGAAAAGATGGAGTCATTTCATCTGAGAGAGGGAGAAACCAAGCTTGGAGGTTCGAGATAGGGGGTAGAGAGAGAGAGAGCTAGTGAAGAGGGGATGTGAATCCCGGGGAGAGGGGCCAGAACTTATGCAGCTGGTCTCTGTATTGCATGTTTAAAATTAGACCTGGATGTTCAATGCCGGGGTCATATCTGGCCACCAACACTGACTGTCCAGGTTGCTTGGTTAGCATTTTAGCTAACTGGTCGATGGTGATATTCAGCTGCTGGTCAGATAGCTAAAATGGCTAAAATTAGTCTAGCCTTTTTTGTGTCCAACTTTAGCCAATTTAAGTTAACCGGCCAGTGGATAAATATCACCACTGACCAGCTAACTTGAGTGCCACCCCAGGAATACGAGTGATTCTACGCGGTTAACATCGGGCATACAGCGGCTTTAGGAGTGAGACATTCAACAGCACAAAACAGCTATGCGCCACTGGATAACCCACTCGCCAGGATTAATGCCATTAGCAGGTCTCCTAACCGCGTTAATCCTTTTGAATATGCCTCTCCCCCCCCCCCCCCATGGAATTTTGCAGAATTTTAAAATACACTGCATGGAATTCTTCCAGAAGTACTGATGGTCCCAATAAATCCCTTCAGCTGGTCCTGAAGATGCTGAGCTAGCTCCCCATTACTATCTTCTGGCGCCATCTAGTGCCCTGCTTGACTATAGCTCTGCAGTAGATTTTCCCAGTGCATGGCATTATCAATTTCAACGCTGCAGCACTTGTGGAAAGTTAGCACATATTAGTTGGGAAAGGACTTTCTGGAAAGTCTAGGTGTTCCTGAAACACAGTCTCTGCCTCGAAACATAGCAGGAACATTGCATAAGGAGTAAGTATTTGTTTTTCACTATGAACTTCTGTTTCCCAGGGAAGCTGTAGATATTACGTACTTGAATAAAGAGCGTTACCTGGAGATTTCTGACTCTTCCTCTGTATAGATCGGGGAAAACCGGAGTGAAGCGTAATTCAACACATCTTCTGAGGTACAGTGGTTAGAGGCCTGATTTTGTTTTCCTCTTCCATCAGCAGTTTCATCTCTGTGCTGCAAGACACATCCATATACAAAAAGAATCGTTTGTGAAAAGAGGAGAAAACCGTAGTGCTTGGTACTGAGTACAGTCAACCCCACTGTGAGGCAGCTGGATAGCAACAGGGTAGCCTGGGGACAGAGTCAAGATGGGGCAAATTATGTGGATAGCGTGAATTTTCAGCACCACTTTTCAAATAACTATCCACATAAGTTAGGACAGCTTTCTGGATAACAGTGCTGAAAACGGTCTTTATCCAGATACTGGAGGCGGTACATGTATATTCACCACCAGTCTCTGGATATCAGCCGGTGCTGAATATTTGGGTATATCTTTAGATGCTATGGCCAGCATTTAAAGGGAACATTGGCAGTGAGGTTTAAATATCGGATTATTTATAATCTTTAGAAATGTTTCCCATGTCCTGACCAGTCAAAATAAAAGCATGCGTCATATTGCTGGATGAGCAAGAACAAATGAGCTCTGGTCCTGGAGAACTGCAAGCCATCCACATTTCAAGATATCCATGATTTAATGCTCATGCATAAGAAGATAAGATTTGCCATCCTGGGTCAGACCTACTACTACTATAACTAATCATTTGTATAGTGCTACAAGGCATTTGTAGTGCTGTGCATATGCATTGTGGCTAATCCAGGTCACAAGTACCTGGCAGGATGCATAAAAGTAGTCAGATTCCGTGTTGCTTACTCCAGGGATAAACCGTGGATTTCCCCAAGTCCATCTTAATAACAAATCATGGATTTTCCCTCCAGGATCTTATACAAAACATTTTTTAATCTATCTGTGTTAGCTACTTTTATCATATTTTCTGACATCAAATTCCAGAACTTAATTATGGGTTGGATGAAAAGATATTTTTTGTTGTGTTTTCAATGTACTGCTTGTGGACTTCATGGCATGCCCCCTATTCCTGCTATTTTTGAAAGAGTAAACAATTCCTCTCCATTCAGGATTTTAGAGTCCTTTATCATATCTTCCCTTAGCCGTCTCTTCTCCAAGCTGAAGACCCCCAACCTTTTAAGCCATTCTTAATATCCTTCCATCCCCTTTATCATGTCAGTCGCCCTTCTCTGTACCTTTTCTAATTCTACTACATCTGTTTTGAGATGCACACACCAGAATTACACACAATAAATAAGAGGCATTATGATATTCTCTGGTTTATTCTTCATTCCTTTTCTAACGACTCCTAACATTCTATTTGCTTTTTTGGCCACCACTACTACACATTGAATCGAAGGTTTCAACATATTATCCATGATCATAGATGTCGGAATGGGAGGGGGGATCACAGGGTCCCTAGCCCCACCAAAACTTTGCTGCTGTGATCAGAGCTTCCTCTGTGTTGTACCACGGGGACTCAATCTCCTACAGGCAGAAGTAGAGGAAGGCCGCTGATTGCAGCCGCACAGAGTTTGGCTGACCAAGGGGCGGAGCTTGGCCTCCCCATGGAACACGGTATTCCGATACCTCTGTCCATGATTATGCCTAGATCCTTTTCCTGGGTGATGACTCCTAATGTGAAACACTGCATCATGTGTCTGTAATTTGGGTTATTCTTCCATATGTGCATCGCTGTGCACATGTCCATTACATTTTTTCTGCTATTTGAATGCCCAGTCTCCCAGTCCCGCAAGGTCCTCCTGCAATTTCTCACAATCTCCTTGTGATTTAACAACTTTGAATAGTATTGTGTCATCTGCAAATCTGATCATCACACTCATTCCCATTTCCAGATCAGTTATGAATATGTTAAAAACGCACCAGTCCCAGTACAGACTTCTGGGATTTCTCCACTATTCATCTTTCCCCTTTGAGAAAATTGGCCGTTACAGCTGAATGTCCTGCTTAGTGGCATTTACAAGGTTTGCAAGTCTGCAAACCACGTAAATGCCGAGGGAGAGCCCTAGATGTGGTGTACTTGGATTTCAGTAAAGCCTTTGACAGTGTTCCTCACAAGTGACTTATAAACAAACTGAGCACCCTAGGGATGGACCCTAAAGTGACTGACTGGGTTAGAAATTGGTTGAGTGGGAGGCGTCAAAGGGTACAGGTAAATGAAGCTCACTCTGAGGAGAAGGAGGTTACCAGTGGTGTGATGCAGGGATCTGTCCTTAGTCTGATTCTTTTTAACATCTTTGTTAGTGATATAGTGGAAGTGTTGTCAGGTAAGGTTTGCCTCTTTGCGGATGATACCAAAATCTGCAATAAACATGCAGGAAGGAATAGATAACATGAGGAGGGATCTAGCTAAGCTTGAAGAATGGCCAAAAATTTGGCAGCTGAGATTTAATGCTAAAAAATGCAGGATCATGCATTTGGGCTTCAAAGATCTAAGGGAGCGGTACAGTGAAGGCCGCGAAGTACTTCTGTCCATGAAAGAAGAGCAGGACCTGGGTGCGATTGTTTCTGATGGTCTTAAAGTGGCTAAATAGGTAGAAAAGGCGATGGTGAGAGCCAGAAGGATGCTTGGATGCATAGGGAATGTCCAGCAGAAAAAAGGAGGTGATAGTGGCTCTGTATAAGTCTCTGGTGCGACCTCATTTGGAGTATTGTGTGCAATTCTGGAGACCGCACCTTCAAAAGGATATAAACAGGATAAAATCGGTGCAGAGGGTGGCTACTAAAATGGTGAGTGGTCTTTGTTATAAACCATATGGGTACAGACTTAAAGATCTTAATATGTATACATTAGAAGAAAGGCGGGATAGAGGAGATATGATAGAGATGTTTAAATACCTCTGTGGCATAAATGCACAAGAAGAGAGTCTCTTTAAACTGAAAGTAAGCTCTGTAATGAGGGGACATAGGATGAGGGTGAAAGGGGTTAGACTCATAATTTGCAGAAATATTTTTTACAGAAAGAGTGGAATGCATGGAATAGTCTCCCAGTGGAGGTGGCAGAGACGAGGGCACTATCTGAATTCAAGAAACCATGGGACAAACATAGAAGATCTCTAAAGCAGCGTTTTTCAACCACTGTGCCACGGCACACTAGTGTGCCGTGAGATATTGTCTGGTGTGCCGTGGGAAAAATTCCAATTTCATCCGTAACATGTGGCCTCGGCTCACAAATTAGGGTTGCCAACCGGCCGGTTTTCAGCCGGCCTGGCCGGTTTTTCCATGGCCAGGCCGGCTGCCAGCACAGTTGTAAAACCGGCCATTGAAAAGCCGGTTTTTTGCTCTGGCTGCAAGATTGGGAGCGGCCAGAGCAAAAAACCGGCTTTTGTGCCGAAGTCCGTGGCGCGAACGCGATCGCGATTCCCTATAGCAGTGCAGCCGCTGGTTCTGCTTTGTACAGAGCAGCGGCTGCACTACACTTACATTGAAAAGTAAAGAGAAACTGTGTCAGGAGCCCTCCGATCATGCAGAGCCCGAGGAAGTGATGTCATGGGGGCGGGCTCCTCACAGGCTGTCTTTCCTTTTCAAATTAACTTTAGCTGCAATAAAGTTAATTTGAAAAGGAAAGACAGCCTGTGAGGAGCCCGCCCCCATGACATCACTTCCTCGGGCTCTGCCATGACCGGAGGGCTCCTGACACAGTTTCTCTTTACTGTTCAATGTAAGTGTAGTGCAGCCGCTGCTCTATACAAAGCAGAAGCAGCGGCTTGAGCAGAGGGGTGTGTGTGTGTGTGTGTGAGTGAACCAGCAAGGGGGGGGGGGGAGTGTGATTGAACCAGCAGTGGGGGGGGGGGGGTGGTGTGAGTTAACCAGCAAGGGGGGGGGGGCCATGGGGTGATTGAACCAGCAGGGGAGGGGGGGTAAGGTAGTTAGTGACACAGAAGGAGGGGTGAGTAAGTGACAGGGGGGTGGGTGAGTGAACCAGCAGTGGAGGGGGGGGGGTGGTGAGAGTGAACCAGCACGGGAGGGGGGTTGGTGTGAACCAGCAGGGGAGGGGGTTGGTGTGAGTGTTTGATTCCTATTCAAGAGAATTACTTTATATATAGTCAATATAGGCACAGAGGTAAATTTTTTTAACATTTTCTAATGGTGGTGTGCCTCGTGATTTTTTTCATGAAAAAAGTGTGCCTTTGCACAAAAAAGGTTGAAAAACACTGCTCTAAAGGGAAAAAAGGGACTATGGTATTAGATGTGGAAGGGCAGATTGGATAGGCCATGTGGTCTCTACCGGAGAGGAGGGACAGGGGAAATATGATACAGACCTTTACAGAGTATTAATGAACAAACAAACCTTTTTCAAAGACGGTGAAACGCTAATAATAAAGGGCATAACATGAAGCTGCAAGGGGGTAAACTGAAAGGCAATGTCAGGAAATACTTTTTCACGGAAAGGGTGGTGGATGCTTGGAATGCCCTCCCGATGGAAGTGCTGGGGGCAAACACAGTGACACAATTCAGAAAGGCATGGGACAGACATAGTGAATCCCTTTATAGCAACAGGATAAAATCAAAATAAACTTAACTATCTCTTATATCTCAATAAATAGGAGTGTCCTGCACGGAGCGGTGGGACACCCCTAAACAAAGGCATGGGGAGGGGTGACCTACACAGAGTGGCAGGTGCACCTACTCTTGCCATCTTGCTGGGCAGACTAGATGGACCATGATGGTCTCTATATGCCATCATATATCATGTTACTATGTTAGTATGTCTTTTTCTGCTGCCATGTTGCTATGTCTCTATAAATATCGGCCCTAGATGAATAGGAAGGCAGTGTGTCAAATAGCCAAGGGATGAACTGGCACCAGAGAGTAGAGGTTCTCATTCAGTGGCTTTGCCTGAAAAAAGGCAAGCAACATATTCTCAGGCTATATAATGAAAATGCAGCACAAGCCGTAGCTGTTTAATTATTTAGATTAAAAAAATACTGGCACCTGTAAATATATATTCTGCAAAAAATAAAGGAGGTGCTCACACTCTGCCCAAACTTTGCCTCTTTGTACACACACGGTGAAAGTCCACACCCTCGTATTTATGTGCACCCCTACAGAATGAGGTGATCATTTACGCATGGTAAGTGGCCACTATGCATATAAATGACTAAAAATCTCCAGTTACATGCATTCTTGTTGCCTAGGTCTAGACGACCCCTTTAGAGGGTAATTTTAGAAGAGTCGCCTAGTTCAATGCGCTTTGTCACGCACATATTGTCTTCCTGTTTTATAAAGTATGTGTACTTGTTCTTTATAAAACAGGGGCGCAAGTGTTGTAAGAGCGCATACCAACTAGGCCCGAGTACTTATGTCTGCCCTGTGGCAGGGTGTCAATGCCCACACCTAGATTTTGCAGGAACACACACAAGTTATAGTATTTTATAACTTATGCATGTAAATTTGTGCCTGGCCTACACTCTTCCCAAACTCCGTCCCATGCACACCCACACCGAATGTGCACGTGATCAAACTTATGGAATAACAACCACTTAAGAAGACGTGCAAGTACCCTCTTTACCTACAATAATCATGGGAAATACCCGACCTAATGTGTGTTGCTGGCATGTAATTTTAGATGACTTATTATAAAATTGCTTCCTTAATGTATATAGAAGTTATGTGATATTTACTTCAATGAAGTTCTAACGCTGTCCCCTATGTTTACTAAGCAGTGGTAGCGGCTTCCATGCGATATCGGAACTGCGGTTACCACTGCTTAGTAAACATACCCTTTGTGTTAAACATGATTTTTATTATTTATTTAATTGTATTACTTCTATGTGAACACACATTGTATATAATTTACTTTTGACCACTTCTTGATTTTTTGCAAAAAGCTTTTATGCACAACTAGATAATTTTAACTCCCCTATTCATGTTTATATCCCCCTCCCAACTCAGCCCAGTCATCATAGCGAGAACTAGGAACATAGCTCCTTCTGGACCATACTGTAAGCTATCATCAGTCGAAATGTGGCCACTGAGTAAAGATAGAGCCTCCAGAGGTGAACAGCTCTGCATTTTGTACCAGCTTTCCAGGGCAGTGCCTAAGATGGAAAAATGGGGGGGAGAGGCATCAAAGTTCCTGTTTCTAACCCTACCACAAATCTTAGAGCCTGCTAATCTTGCCATACTATACTCCAAGCCCTCACAAGGGGATACGCCTGACGTTTGGGGAGAATAGTGGCAGCAGCAGTTGTAAGAGGGGGGAGGGAAGTTTGGAGTCCTGGGGGGAAGAGGCAGCATCCGCCATGACACTAACAGCGTTTTGGAAATTTGTCACTAGTTGTGAATGCCTACCCCCTCAGCATTCCCCAGCCTGGGCAATATCTGTTGCAAGAATTGAATGGAGCCACCAGGCTGATCCATCCCATGTATTTTTAAGGAAATACAACCGGATCAACTTGTCTGGAAAAATATAGTCAGTTGCTACCATATAGCTACTATCTCTGAGGCATTATACACACATTGTAGCTACAGACAACTAGGGTAGAAGTCCTCTTATCTTTATGATTCTGCTTGAGTTCTGCAGATGGTAACCATTGTTCCATCTAGGCTGCAGCCTTCTCGTAGTCTGAAAGCATTGGGCTGGCAGGTTCCATGGGATTCACCCACTTGGCATGGTTGAAACCACTGGAAGACTGCAAGATACCCTGTGGTTGGAATGTGGCTAGCAGACTTCTGTGCAGCTTAGAGAAGACATTGCATGTAAGGTCTCCTTTTCAAATGGATTTAGCTCTGTTGCTGAACTTCAGGCCTAAAGGTTCCTAGTTGGTTCTTAGTACAGCAAAGTGTTAAGTTCTACTTTCATTGGTGAATCAAGAATCTGCTGACAAAACCATTACCTTCTTATTCATCACAAAGAAAGAATCGCTCCTTTCAGCTTCTGGATTCTGGATAACGGTTGGCATTCTCTGCTTCTTTTTCCTGCAGAAGGATGAAATGCTGAATTTTCTCCTTTCAAAATTCTATTCAAAATGCAACACTCTAATGAGTTATTCTTCATTAGATACAGAATTACACATTTCTAACATACTCGGCCTTCTGGAAAGTGTCCTAGCTGCCTATTGTTGATTTTGGTCTTTAAGCCATCCCTGTTTCTATTGATAATATCAGTTGTTAAAGATATTTCTAGGATGTGAAGGGTGGGAGGCCATTTCATGCATCTACACCCTTTTTGTGAAGAAATATTCTTTGATGTTACTTCTGATTCCAACTCCAGCCTGTAATGGCACGACAGATTCTGGTCTATGATGTTAACTGCATGTCCCTTCTGGGTCAAAGCAAGATGCAGTTGCCACTACGAGCCAGATGGAAGTCTCGGCCCCAGCCCTCCAATTCCCTTCTTTATGACCTCCCCCATCACTCTTCAGCTTGAATTCCAGGGGGGAGGTCTTCCCCCAGCCTCATTTAAGCAAGGGCCATTAATGCAAACCCTGGACAAAAATGTTTTCTAACCCCTGAATTAGAAAGATAGAAACTGGCACCAGTTAAATAGGAAATAGCCTGAGATAACCTGAAATTTTCCAATGAGGACCTTTGTGGACACAGGCCCTTGCACAATTAGGAGTGTGGATGCCTTTGCTTCCCATCTAGTGTTGGTCAGTTTTTGGATGATGCTATATCATGACTTCATCTTTGTCAATCAATAGGACTAAGAAACATAAGAGATATTATTGTACACCCTTTTATAAATCTTTTTTTATCTACACTGCTTTGATAGTCTATTGTGTCATAATGGTAATAGTATAACAAATAGTTAAATAAATAAATAAATAAATAAATAAATAAATAAAATATGAATAGGGACAAATAGGAAAAGCATAACTATGGCCACACTGCTGCTCTTGTCTGTTCTCAGAAGCTATGCAGGTTTGGGCCTGGTTAGTACTTGGGAGAACACTTAGAATACCAGGTGCTGTCAACTTATTGCATGGAAGAAAAGCCTGGCAATCTTCTTCCCAGTTGTACCTTATCAAGAAAACCCAGGGGATAGCTTCAACATGGATGACTATCCACAGGGTTGCCAGGAGTTGACATCAACTCAACGGCACTTAATAACAACAAAAGTAAAAGCATGCAAAGGTTTTTCAGAAATGCTTTCTCTAGAAGGGGTGTAGGTGGTTTGGCATATGGGTGCAGTGGTGGATTTAACCTTCTGACTGCTTTTAGGCATTTGAACAGCTGTCCCCCTCCAGCCAGGAGTCTCTCCCCAAAATTACAAGTTGCCATGGGCTTGGAGGATTCTGCTATATTGCATCAGCTGGCTGGCTTAAAATAAAGGGGGGGACATGCAGTATTCCCACATCTAATTAGAGGGGGCTTAGCCTGTTGCCAAAGTGAATGGAAGGGGTGATGACACTATATCTGTTTGGAGGTGGGTGTTTGTAAGTGTGGGAGTTGTATGTGGGGACTTTGTATTTGGGGGGCATAGGGTTGTGCACAGCAACGAGTGTGCTTAGGTGGGTATGGGGATGTGAATTGGGAAGTATGGGGAAAATGGTATGAAGGAGGTAACCTGCAGAAAGCAGCGGGTGTGACCCTAAAGAAAGGCCTCGAGGGGAGTAACCTGCATGGAATGGCAGGCACCACTCTAGCCACCTTACTGGGCAGATTGGATGGACCATACTGGTCTTTATCTGCCATCGTTTACTATGTTACTATGGGAAGTGTCTTTCAGCTGCATCAGTTATTTTCCCTGTTTGATCCTCCTGAGTGTTGTGTGGGTGTTCAGGGGGTAGATGTATGTGATGTGGCTGTTTGGGTGGCTATGTGGGAGTGACAGTGTGTAGGGCAGAGGATCCCAGCCCAGTCGTTGGGGCACACCTAGGCCAGTCAGGTTTTCTGGATTCCTACATGAATATGCATAAGTGCACATACATATACATTGTGGGAATCTGAAAACCTGACTGGCCTAGGTGTGCCCCAAGGACTGGGCTGGGAACCTCTGTTGTAAGGAATATGGGAAAGGCTTTGAAAGCATGGTGGTGGTGGGGGAGGCTTTAAAGGTGCCATCTGCTGGTGCAACCCTTGGCAGTGACGGCAGCCTCCAAGTGTTTCTTGTAGCCATCTATGAGTTTCATATATCTGTCTGCTGGTGGTTTCTCCCACTCTCCTTCACCAGGTGCTTCAGTTATTTTCCCTGCCTCTATCTTTTTGCCTGAGTTGTTTTGAGTGAAAGGTGCTTGGGGGGGGGGGATCTTTTGGAATAGAGTGATGGTCAACATTCTGCTGCTTTTATTTCCCAGAGAAACTGGTCAGGATTTTACTTGAGGGCTTGGTTCTCCTAAGATACAAATCCTATGTGTCTAGGTTTTAAATCATCCAAGATATTCATATTTTCTTCCTGCATGTCAAATTTGGTGAATTTATGGCATCTTCTTAGAGAGTTATTGTACCTATGGCAGATAACCAAACGTTACTTCCTTTTTACTGTAATACCTTCCAGTGTTCTATATATTGGAAAGAAAATAAAGGAAGACATACGCAGCATTGCTAGGAAAGGGGAAGTGCTACTGATAGGAGATTTCAATATGCCAGATGTTTGGCACATTCCTGCTGCAGTATCATCTAGAAGTAAGGAGATCCTGGATTCTCTACAGGGAGAACTATTCAGGCAATTGGTAACAGACTCCACATGTGAAGGGGCCATACTGGACTTGGTGCTTACCAATGGTGAAAGTGTTTCTGATGTTGTAGTGGGAGATCATTTTGCATCCAGTGATCACCAGATGGTGTTTTTCAGTCTTAGGATTAGGACTGTTAGAATCCATTCAAAAGCGAGGGTCTCAAACTAACTTTGCCAAGATAGGCCAATACCTCAGGGAATCATTAGCGAGATGGGAACAGCTGGGGGATGTAGAAAAACAGTGGGCAAAACTGAAAGGGGATATTTTAAGGGCAACCAATCTTTTTGTTGAAATGGTAAATAAAGGTATAAGGAAAAGGAGACCACTATGGCTTTCGAAAGAATAGCTGAAAAGGTGAAGAAAAAGAGGGAGGCCTTAATGAAATACAAGAGATCACAGAGAGGAAGACAGACATCTATATTTGGAAAAACTTAGAGAAGCTAGCAAAGTAGTCAGGAAAGCAAAGATTCAAAAAGAGGAGGAAATAGCCAATGCAATAGAATGGGGGGGGGGGGGGAGGGTTAAGACATTTTTCAGATATGTTAGTGAGAAGAGGAAGGGCAAAAGTGGTATTGTCAGACTCAAGGGTGAAGGGGAGGAATATGTAGAAGCTGATGAGGATAAAGCGGAATTGCTTAACAAATATTTCTGTTCTGTGTTCACAGATGAAGAACCAGGAACAGGACCTCAGAAAAACCCACAAACAGGAACAGAAGCGAAGGTCATCTTGAACAATTTTTAGAAGACTGTGTTTGTGAGAAACTAGCTCAACTTAAAGTAGACAAAGAGATGGGACCAGATGGGATACACCCTAGAATACTGAGGGAACATGGGGAGGACGTTCTAGCAGCTCCACTGACTGACCTTTTCAATGCCTCGCTGGAGTCAGGAGTGGTGCCAAAGGACTGGAGAGAGGCTCATGTGGTGCCTTTACACAAAAACGGAAGTAAGGATGTGGTTGAAAGCTACAGGCCAGTTAGTTTAACTTCGGTAGTCAGTAAATTATTGGAAATGCTGCTGAAAGAGAAAATAGTGAGGTTTCTGGAGTCCAGTGGATTGCAGGATCCAAGGCAGCATGGATTCACTAGAGGCAGGTCTTGTCAGACAAATCTGATTGATTTCTTTGACTGGGTGACCAGGCAGTTGGACTGAGGGAGAGCCCTAGATGTTGTGTATTTAGATTTCAGTAAAGCCTTTGACACCGTTTCTCACAGGCGACTTATAAACAAACTGAGCACCCTAGAGATGTACCCTAAAGTTACTGCTTGGGTTAGAAATTGGTTGTGTGGGAGGTGACTAAGAATACAGGTAAATGGAGCTCACTCTGAGGAGAAGGATGTTACCAGTGGTGTGGCCCAGGGATCTGTCCTTGGTCCGATTCTTTTTAACATCTTTGTTAGTGATATAGCAGAAAGGCTGTCAGGTAAGGTTTGCCTCTTTGCGGATATATAGAGTTGCAGTACTCAGGGTGATAGTGGCCTGGCAGACTTTGCAGAAGCTGTTGGAGGACAGTAGGGGGCGTAGATTGCGGAGCATCTTGAGCTTGTAGTAGACTACCTTGATAGTGTTTTGGATCTGTGCCTGGAGGTTAAGCTGCTGGTCTAGGGTGACTCCGAGGTATTTGATTTGGTTTTTGACCTGGAGGTCTATATTGTCGATTCTGATGTTTGTTGGTGGTATGAAGATGGGGCTCTGATGACGTATAGGATTTTGGTCTTACTGAGGTTAACTGTTAAGTTGTGATGCTGTAGCCGCTTGACTATTTCCTTGAAACAGGCTGAGATATTTATTTATTTAGACAGATTTGTATACCTCCTTATCCTTCAATCAAAGTGGTCACATCACAATTGGAGGGTTACATTTAACATGAGGGTACTTAACAACATTATACAATGAACTCGTATGTCTATTGGGATGAATGGGTACCGAGTTGAACTCATATGTCTAGCTGGGATGAGTGGGTATCGAATTGGCAGAGGTAGTTGCATTACCGTTTGGGTGGAGACTGTTGTCCGTCTGCTCATAGGCTTCTGTAAAGAGCAGGGTTTTTAGGGCTTGCGGAAGTCTATGATGTTTAATGCCCTCAGGCTCGTTGGGAGGGAGTTCCAAAGTGTGGATGCTAGAAGTGAAGGAGCTCATCTTGAAGTTGTTTGTTTGGTCTTGTGATATCCTGCAGTGTGCCAATCATGTTGTCATTATTGGTCCTTCTTGGTCTATTGCTGATATCCCTTGTTATGTTATGATATTTATTTATTTATTTACATTCTCTTATATACTGCGCTATTCTGCATCAGTGCGGTTTAGATTGAACAAACTGAAATTACATTGAACAGGGCATTATAACTTGGAGATAACTATTTTACAGGGAACATGGGCTATGGAGGGTTAAGTGGCTTGCCCAAGACCACAAGGAGCACCTGTGGGACTAGAAACCCCAGTCCTTCCGGCCCAAGGCTGCTGTCCTCTAGTGGGATTTGAACCCCCGACCTTCCAGCCTGAAGTACCTTGCCTCAACCACTAGGCCACTCCTCCACTCCTATGATATTGGAATAGTCTGGCGCATGTGTTGAGAAGGGGGCATATATCATTATGTTGTCAGCATAAATCTGGTAGCTGACGTTGAACTTTTGGATGATTGTGCATAGGGGCCGGATGTAGATGTTGAACAGTAGGGAGGAGAGCGTTGATCCGTGTGGTACACCTTGCTGTGTAAGGGGAAGAGGTGCTCTTGCCAGCCTGACCTGTTGGGTGCTTTCATAGAGGTAGGAGCTGAACCATTGGAGGGGTTTACCCTGGACACCGATCTCATGGATCTGGTCTAGCAGATTTTAGTGAGATACCATGACAAATGCTGCGGAGATGTTCAGGAATAGAAGTATGAAACCACTGGGCTTGGACTCCATTCCTGCGATGAGTATTGATAGCTGTGAATTCAGTAGGGTTTCAGCACTGTGGTGAGGGCAAAATTCATGCTGGTGATGGTTAAGAGTTGTGTGTTGATCAATGTGTTCTTGAAGCTGGATTTGGACTGCCTTTTCTATGATCTTCACCAGAAAGGGTATGCTGGCTATAGGATGGTATGATGCAGGCGAGTTCAGATCCAGTTGGGGCTTCTTTATGAGGAGATGGATAGGACCTTGTTTGGGGGGGGGGGGGGAGGTAGGCGTGGAATAAGGATGATTGGACTATGGTGGATATGAGTGGGAGGAAGTGAGTTCTGGTGGTCTTTATCCAGGATACTGGGCATAGGTCCAGTGGTGAAGATGTTGTGTTTATGTGTGAGATGATGGAGTCTAGCTCTTCTGCAGGTACATCTCTGAAGGTGGGCCAGGACTGTGTGGTTCCTTATAGCTGGCTTGCAGGTGGGATGGTAATTGTGGGAGTGGGGGAGTATGAGCTGTGCTTGGTCTGCAGGTAGTCGGCCATGACCTGGAGGTTGATTGTGCAGCCTTGGTGGTGTTGGGTGGGATCTTTTGAGAGTGATCTGACCAGATCAAAGTGTTCTCTGGGTTTGTTGAGGGCTCATTGGAGGGTGTTCTCGTAGTATTCCTGTTTGGCCTCAAGTGTGCTGGCGCAATAGTCCATGAGTTTTCCTATGTTTGTGGTATGTTGTTCAGGGGCTTTGAATTTCCTCCATTGCATTCAATGTGGCACAGTGTTCACTTTTGCTCTCTTAGCTTGGTGGAGTACCACAGTGCATGTCGCCGGTGTTTCAAGGAGGTGATCTGAAGAGGTTCGGTGGCGGCATTGGAAATAGTTGAGTGCCAGGCACGGATTGCTGCGTCGAGGTTGGCTTTAGTTTCTGTTGATACGTTCTTCAGAAGTGGGAGGGTGTTTTCCAGAAAGGAGTGCTCTTTGAAGGCTGTGAACCATCTTGTTGTGGGAGTGGGAACATGGGGAGCGTGTGTAACATGTTGTTGGGGGAGCATGAGAGTGACAAGGTGATGGTCAGACCAGAGTGCAGGGGTTGTAACTGGAGGAGTGTACTCGGGATCAGGGAAGAATACCAGGTCCAAGATTCCAACTTTGATATGAGTCAGTGTAGAGATGAGTTGTGTGTATTGCAGGTCTTTCATGGCCTGTAGGAAGGCAGTGCTTTGGCTGTTGGAGGCTGATGGTAGATTTAGGTAACCCAAGAGGATGAGATGTTTCTTGTGCGATGCGTGGGAGCAGACTGTATTGAGCAGTGCATCTAGATCTTTGGCCTTGTTGTTTAGCGCTCTATATGCAAGGCAGATGGTGAGATGTTTGTTTTTGTTATGGTGAGAATGTCAATGGAGGATGTGAAGGTAAAGCTGATGTTTTAGAAATTCAGGGTTTTGAGCTGGTCGAGGAGGATGTTGTCGCAGTCAGAAAACCAACTCTTGGTGATGCACATGAGGTTGATGCTACTGTCTGTGATGAAGTCATGCAGGATCTGTATTTTGTTGCGGGCGGAGCATGCATTGACCAAGGTGCATTTAATAGGGAGGTTGGTGCATGCGTGAGAAGGGGTGGGGGCTCTATTGGGATTGGGGTAAGGTATCTGGGTCTTTGGTGGTGGTAGGCAGGATGGTCGTGCCATGGTTTTGGTGGCTTCGGCCTGGTGGTTTGAATGATGGGGATTTGGCTGGGGTGAGATATAGTGGTGGCATGTGCTTGCGAGTTTATTAAAGATAGGCCTAGGATTTGGAGGGCAACAGTTGCCGTTAGGTTGGTGTGCTGCATAGTGATGTTCTGGCTCCATTCTCTGTAGATTCAGCGGCTTTTGACTGCTTGTGGTGTTTCTTGGTGGGGCTGGGCTGTTCTGTGTTCGCTGCAGGGTCTCTGTGGTGAACTCTGGTCTTTAGAATTGCTGGAGTGGCGAGGCTTCTGCGGTATGGGTCTATCGATGTGGTCCACGCCAAAGGGCCATTTGGCGAGGCCTGCCAGGCGTGGGCGCACCCTGCAAAGCATCCCTTTTAATGTGCGGCTCAGAGGGCGGCAAAGCTTTGTTTGTCCGAGGTGTGGGCGGAGCTTGCCTCTACGCTGCTGCTTGTTGTGCTTCCTTCCTGTGCTGGTGGTGCAGCGGGAGCCAGGCTCTGAGGCGGAGAGTGAGTCTCTGGATGTGTGAGTGTGTGGCATGTGATCTGGGCATGTGTGGAGAACACTCGATGCCTTTGGGCGTCGATGCTTCCAAGCTTGTATGTTAGCCTCCAGAATAAACTTGTACTTGCATCTGGAGACTTTCACCAACCTGCTTTCTGATGATAAGAGGAGTGCATTCCAGACACACTTCAAGCAGGACCAAAATACTTCCAAGTTTCTTAGCAGAGCCTCTTTTGATGCCTTTGAATCAACAAGCAGAGCTTCAGCAGTCTTCACTGGAGCTTGCAGAATGACCTGGCTACAGACATCAGGTCTTGAGCAATGGGTTGAAGATAAACTGGCCAGTATTCCATGTACTGGAGAAAACCTTTTTGGTAAGGACTGGAGGGAAAAGGCAGGAGATATTGAGACAGATCTCACCCTCAAATGTTTCTCCAGGAAGACCGCTGAACCAGTTCTGGTCATCACGGCTCCAAGAGACTACACTAAGCTAAGCTTTCAGACTTTACAATTGCCTGTTCTTTTTTTAAATATAAATTTTAACTTTTGGCTATAGGTTTTTAGGAATATTCAGACTACCTGCATTCCTTGCATAGCCTTTAAATCAGATCTCTACCATCTTGCTATACTTCATTTTTAGTGCCCTCTATGGAAGAAGCCTCAAATCACACAGATTATTTCAGAGCTAAAAGGGGTCTCATAAACAAAAGGGCTGCAAGTCGAACTCATTATTTCAAGGAAGAATGAAATGAAGACTTCCTTTAGCATGCCGTGATACCAATTCGTGGCACAATCAGAAGATGGGCTTATTCCCTTCATGAAAGATGTGAAGTGAGCCTCCTCCCCTCAACAGACTATGAGCTATCGAACTGATGGATACAGGAAAAGGATCGCATGCCATTGAGAGACAGTGAGCCGTACCCTATGGATGGGAGGCGGAAGATGAGCCTTTCCCCAGCCTGGATAATTACGAAGCCCATGCTCATCAAGTTCCATATCATGAGGGACAATGAGCCATTCCTGGTTTTTCCTTTTACAGCTTCTAATTCCAATTTTTTAAAGAAAATCAAGGATTATATATCTCACAGATGCACTGGGATAAAACCAGCACTAGTCTGGCCTGTTTCCAATGACCCGGTATGACCTCTGTCTGGGATCAGCAGGTGTGAAGCATTCTTACCACAGTATGAAACGAAGGGTGAGCAGAATCAGGACGGCCAAGCAGAAAAGGAGTCCAATCCCCAGGGATGCA
The DNA here is from genome assembly GCA_033557465.1 of Ichthyophis bannanicus. NCBI lineage: Eukaryota > Metazoa > Chordata > Amphibia > Gymnophiona > Ichthyophiidae > Ichthyophis > Ichthyophis bannanicus. The sequence goes on from CM066044.1 coordinate 256,390,402, forward strand.
AATCTAATGATGCTTGTGGAATTGTCTGGAGAAGGAAAACAGACATCTTGAGCTGCTTCTACTGCATTACAATATGGTAAAGAGTAACCGAGTGATGTGATTGGCCCAGCAGCATCACGTGACCATGCAACACATTCCTCCTTGCATGACTGCAATCTCATCACACTTCTCATATCACTGTGCCATTAAAATGTAAGAGATTCCTAGCATAAATCCACCATCCAGCCTTTTTCTGTCATTTCCACTCTTGAACCCTCCCCATTTGTCAGAATGTAACACTTTTCAAGCGCTGTTGCGCGCCCTGCAAAGTATCTGTTGTGTTTTCTGAAAAAGTGTGTTAAACTTGGATTTCCCAAATGAAAAGTCATTGGCTGTTTCCCAGTGGTTCTACTCTATCTGGCAACTACTGAGCAGATCCAAATCAGCTGTTGTCCCGTCAGATTTGGACTCGCCTCATTTTGGTACCACAAGTAGTTAGAAAACAGTAGAACAGTCATCTGTGGTACATAAAGTGACTTTGACCCCATCCAAGCATTCCTGACAAACCACTTTTATACACCTTCCAAGCTCTATTTAAGGCTAGAGGAAGCTAAAATAAGTATCCAGTTTTTTTAAAATATAAAACTAACACAATTGACCAAGCTAAACATGAATGTTGATTTTCCTAGAGCCCTATTACATAGACCATGAATACAAAGCAGCAGATGGAACTGCACTGTGCAGAGCTCAGCATCTTATTAACAGTTTAGCACCCATGAAAACCAGTAGCAAACACATCTCCAGCCTTTCAAAGGTCAAGGAGTCTATTTACGAATTACACTTCGTGCATGTTAATGACAATTTTGAATGCATATTAACTGCAATGCTTCTATAGTAATATTTGGAGGAGTGGTTGCCATTTGGGGGATGGCAGCTGAAATGTTAATTCATGGCCATAATTGATTATGTGCATTAAGGTCATGGCGGATAATGCGAACAGTTAATTACAGCTCTCAGGATGTGGCCCTTTTTTTGTTTTTTATGTAATAAATTTTTATTAAGCAGAATCAGATAATTTACATTCCAAATCAACAATCCCAAACAATGAGGTACAACATCCCCCTGGTCTGATACCTGCAGCAGTCAGCCACTGAGAGATAGGACAGGATATCGACCATTATCAATCAATCAAAACAAGTAACAAGAGCTTAATAATCATAGAACAAGGGTGTGCATTGGATTCCACTTATTTAAAGCCCTCCCCCTCTCCAACCCCCCTCCAACACCCCCCTCCCCCATCCCTTCTGACCCGTCTACCCCTAAGACTTAAAGGGAATAAGAAGAAGAAAAGAGGAAGAGAAAAAGAAAAATGAAAAGTAGCAAACCCTAGGTAGAAAACATTCTGGTAAGGGACAAACATCATGCCAATGCCCAGCCCAGGCTCTTCAACCCTCACGGGGCCTCCTGAAAAACTACATTCCAGAGGTCCTCTCCACTAAAGGTCCGTCCTCAAACCATAGCAGTTATTTTTTCTAACCGATAAATTTCCCAACATTTGGAACGCCATTCTGTAAGGGACGGTGCCCTACTATGCTTCCAGAAATGAGCAATGACTGATCTGGCCGCGAGGAGGAGCGATTGAACCATATGCCAAAGAGGACTCCTAAAAGTGGAGTCAGGAAAAACCCCTAAGACACAGGACTCCATATCAAAGGGAAGGGTAACCTGCAACCTCTCATTAACATGTCCCACCACCAGCCGCCAATAACGTTGAATGTGAGGGCAATGCCACCACATATGCTCAAAAGATCCACGGTGACCACATAGTCGCCAACAAAATGGATCATCAGCTCTTTTCCAATGGAAGAGATCTACTGGTGTTATAGAAAGACGATAAAGTATCCTTAGTTGTGTATTGATCAACCCCAATGATAAAGAACAGGAATGCGAATACGAGTAAACTTCGAGACAGAACTTCTGCTCCTTCCCCAGTAAAGTTTCTGCCCATCTCTGGTGAGGAAGTTTTAAAGCAGGCAGAATAGGCAAGTCAGCCACTATATGTCTGTACAGCTGGGCCACGAAAGCAGTGAGTTTCCGAGACACAAAAAGGTCATGCTCCCAACACATAGGACTTCGAGTCACATCGGTCACCGAGAATTGGGTCCTCAAGCAATGGGATATCTGCAACTCTTGGAACGGCGAGAGTGATAAACCCAGAATCTCCTCAAGTCTCTCCTTGGAGGCCGGGCATGCGTTCTCAAATAAGGAGGAAAGTGTTGTCCTTAGCAGTTCTGAGTTTGATTCCCTATGCATGTTTCGGATAAACCCTAAAGCCCCCAAAATGGTAAAGGGCGAAGAGGAAGCGGATAACCCCATCTGTTTACACAACCTCCTCCATGCCTCCCAACAAGGTCCGAGAAACACGTGTGCTTGTACCAGAGTTACCTCTTGAGGATCACTAAGGAAGGGTACAGCCATTAACGGAATCGGACGTAGCCAGTCCTCTTCTAACAAAACCCATTCAGCCCCAGAATGTATTCTCCACAACAGTAACGATCTCAGACAGATACAGGCGTAATATAACTCTGGATCAGAGAGGCCCAACCCTCCAGAACTTTTAGGTGTTGTGAGTATTCTCCAGCTAAGCATGGGACGTTTCCCCAACCACAGAAACCTCGTCACGGCCTGCCGAAGGGACCTGAAAAATGTGCTCGGGAGAGAAATAGGCAATTGCATAAACAGAAACAGTAACTTTGGTAAGACCAGCATCTTATAAGTATTGATACGGCCCAACCAAGAAACTGAGCAGAGACTCCACCTTTCCATATCAACCTTAACCGATTTCAACAGGGGAATATAATTTAAACTATACAACCGAGAAAGATCGCGATGAATAACAATGCCCAAATACCTAAAATGGTCCACCACTGGGAAGTCCCCATCGTTAGGTAGCGCGTCAGAGGGAGAACGGGACAAGCAACTAAGTAGAGTGGACTTCTGTCTATTAACCGTGAACCCAGACACCAGAGAGAATTTTTCTAAGACGTTTAGTACAATGGGTAAAGATCTAGAGGGCTCACTCAAGTAAATCAGTGTGTCATCTGCATATAAAGAAATAGCATGCCATTCAGAGCCCAGATGGATACCGATGTCTGCTGCCCGTAACCTAATATGAGCCACCAAAGGTTCCAGTGCGAGGGCAAACAGTAACGGAGAAAGGGGGCAACCCTGTCTAGTGCCTCTGCTGAGGCAAAAGGAAGGCGAGTTGGCACCATTGATAGACACCACTGCCTGGGGAGTGGTGTATAATGAAGCAATCCACGTACAAAAAGCGGACCCAAAACCGAATTCCCGGAGGACTTGTAGGAGATAGGGCCATTCAAGTTTATCAAAAGCTTTCTCCGCGTCAAGCGACAGAATCTTAAACGATCCCACTTTACCCTTTATTCCCTGTAGGACATTGAGTAGGCGGCGCACATTCTCAAACCCGTATCTGTGTTTTATGAAACCAGTTTGGTTCGGGTGAACAATATCTGGAATTAACGTGGCAAGGCGGTTAGCTAAAATCATGGTAAATATTTTATAATCTAAGTTTAGCAGAGATATCGGTCGATAGTTAGAACACTGTAAAGCGTTTTTGCAAGCTTTAGGGATCACAACAATATTCACATGATAAAATGAATCTGGAAGCGTTTTGTTGGACAGGATTTCGTTAGACTGTCAGAGTTGGCGCAAACAGATCCTGGAAAACTTTATATAGTTCTGCTGGCAAGAAATCTGGTCCTGCCGCTTTAGCAGATTTGAGGTTCTTCATCACTAGCTGAACCTCCGCCATCGTAAACGGGCGGTCTAATTGTTCCTTTCCCTCCTCAGACAGCTGAAGGAGGGAAGCCTCCTTCAGCCACTCAGAGATATCAGTGGGTGTCGCTGCCGTCTCACTAGCATATAGCTGCTCATAAAAGGAAGCAAAGGTGGCCGCTATATCACGGGATGCATATAAAATCTGATCCTGCGGGGATTGAATAGCATCAACCCTATGCCGTTGCTGCTGCCGTTTTAATTGGCACATCAACAACTTGTCGGATTTATTTCCCTGTTCATAATAATGTTGCTTAGTGCACAAGAAAAGTGAGGCTACTCGATCGGCTTCCAGCGTCGCTAATTCCCCCCTACGTCGAGTCAACAAATTCCACTCCTTCTCCCCCTCCTTCCTGTGTTTTCTTTCCAACTCTATAATCTCTTTCTGCAAATCCTCCTGTTGGACTATTAAACGTTTCCGAAAAGTACTCGAGAGGGAGATGAGATGACCCCGTAGAACCACTTTCCCCGCATCCCATAAGAGCGCTCTCGATACATCTGAGGCATCATTAAACTTCAAATACTCCGTCCAGTACTTACAAACCTCAGAGGCAAACTCCGGATTAAGTAAGAGCCCTCGGGGCAAGGACCACCTCCGAGCTGAAGTATCTGCCACCCCCAAGGCAACATCAATAGAAAAGATTGCATGATCAGACGGACCCATGGTCCCAATAGTGGCTTGATTCAGCCAAGGAATCATTGATCGCGACAAAAAACACATGTCTATCTGAGAATGACACCGGTGTGCCTGAGAGTAGAAAGTATAGTCCCATTCCAAAGTGTGAAGGTGCCTCCAGGCATCACATAAATCAAACTGCGACACCCAATCCCCCAGTAACTTCCCCAAAGGATTTACGAAAGACCGACTCCCCGAACGGTCTAACTCCGAACAGACACAGTTGAAATCACCTCCTAGTATCAACGGCCCTTGACTAAATTCCTGAATTGCCTTTGATAGATCGATCAAGGAACTACCTACTACAACTGGGGGGAGATATACATTGACCAGAGTTAACATGATCCCTTGGATTGAGCCCACAAGAATCAGGAAGCGGCCCTCCATGTCAGTAACTTTATTAATCAACTGAAAGGAGCATGTAGAGGAGAACAGAATAGCTACCCCCCGTTTCCTAGTAGAAAAGTTGGCCAAGTGTATTTGCGGGAACCTACCTTTGGCAGAATCAAAGTGATCATGCCTGGATAGGTGAGTTTCTTGAAGAAAGATTATCTCAGCTCTCTCTCTGCACAACTGGTCAACCACTCTCCGAAGTTTGCACGGATTATTTAATCCGTGTACATTCCAAGAAATAGCTTTAACCATTCCTGATTCTGGAAAGAAGCCACTTATTGACTTTCAGCCTTAGCAGAATCACCTTCCTTCCTCTTCCTGAGCTGAGAACAGCAATCTTCCTTCCCCTAAAAACCCCAACCAAACTTCCCTCAATCTGAGTGAAAAGAAGGAGTAAACCTAGTGCTCAATGGAGACTTCCTAATGCTCTGGTCAGAAGAGCCTCCCCCGCCCTCTCTACCTGCTCCCCTCTCACCCTCACCTTCCTCCCTCCCCCCCCCATTCCTATGTGTGCAGGAAGTAAACCACTCAGATAAACAGTGCAGTAATGGTGACACTTCTAGTGTCTCCCGGGAAGGCATTAGAAATAAATATGTGACCTAATACCTCCACCCCGCCACCCCACCTGCATTTTGGCAATTGGTAAAGAGAAATGAAAACCCCCTTACAGTGTCTTCCTGTAGCAGAAGGTGTTTCTGAACGAGCTTCTCCCAAGCCTCCTACTTCCCCCCCCCCCCGTTCCTCCCCCTGCCACCATCCGCCCCTCCCACCCCACTCTATCTCTCCTGCGTCCTCTGTATAACAGCCATACCTAAACTAGAACCTTGAAGATCAGCCTAATCAACATCAGATGAGAAAGAGGTGGTATAAAAAGCACTCTCAGACAGAAATTCCCCTCAGATAATTGACAGTCACAATAAAGTCAAGTGGGAGCGGAAGTGTCCATCTCCTTCTGCGGGCTGGGGTCTGTATCCGAATTAGATGACTGACGAGAACGTGGAACCTTGTGCCGTTTTGGTAAAGACATCTCCCACTTTCCATTCGTGCTTCTCTGCCTAGTTGGACGTTCGCCGTGTTGCATCAAATCCAGGAACTCCATTGCTGTCGAAAGCTCCATAATTTTTTGAGGGCAGTTGTTCCAAGTGAAGATCAGAGCGAAGGGGAAGCCCCATCTATAGGGAATCTCCTGTTTCTGAAGCACCTGAGTTAACGTCTTGAAGCTCCGTCGACACTCTAGCGTGTACTGAGAGAGGTCTTGATATATTTGAAGCTCCTGGCCTTTGAAGACCACCGAGCATTTACCCCTGAGGCTTCTCAGTAATGCCTTTTTGTCCTCAAAGAAGCTGAAACAAATTATAACCGCCCGAGGCTGAGTATTGAAAGCCTTCCGGGCCCCCAAAGAATGATGTGCTCGTTCAAGTCTCATCGGTTTCGGGGCATGTGGCACACAAAAGGCATAGAATTCTTGGACTAGAGCCACCGTAGCCTCTGAACCTCCCGCTTGTTCTGGAAGGCCAAATATTCTTATGTTATTACGTCTTTACCTGTTCTCGAGTTCGTCTTGTCGTTCCTTTAGATCTCTCGTAAGTTGATCTAATTTTACAATTTTAGTCTGGAGGGCCACGGACGAGTCCATTTGTTCCCTTATATTTAGCTCAGTCTGTGTCACTCTATCATCCAGTGATTTTAAATCAGCTCGGATATCGCTTACTGCTTTGGTAAAGTCGTGTCGGAAGAGCCTGAGCTCCTGTAGAATTTCCAGGAAATCCGCTTTCGTGACCGGTGTCTGCGGACCGGAGACATTAGCTTTAGAAGCGGACATACCCTCTGCAGAATGTGAGAATTGTGTATGGTGAGTGTCCGAAGATCTAGCAAACTTGGAGAGTGAAGATGCATAAGATTTGGCATTGGCCATGATTGCCAGGCAGCATAGAACTATCTTCAGTTCCGCGAATAGACGTGAAAAGTCCTCTCACTGACTCCCCTTGTGAAGCAAGGAGTGATGAAAGCTTGAAGCCAGCCAAGAGAATTGTATAAATAGAAGTGTACTGCTTCTGATCTGCAGTGCTTACAAGCGACACAAGAGGGCACTCCTGACTAAAACATCAATAATACCGATAGAGAAGGACATTCATTACTGTGATTCACCACCCCGAGCCCATCATTCATAAGCAGCAGCTTTCAAGAGCAGAGGAAGCGATTTTACAGCTTCGATGACATCTCCAAGGCCAGACACGAAAATCAGGGTTTCTCTGCTACCTCTGACGGCACTGGGACAATCAGCTGGGCTCATTTAGATTGCGGCGGCCATTTTGTTTCAAACCATGCGTTCCAACGATGCGTTCCACGGAGCGGCGGCCATTTTAAGAGGAGAGACAGCATCAGACGGCACACAACAACACAATCGCGGATGTCGTCAGCACACTCATGCGTTCCAGGATGGTATAACAAATTTTTTACAAATAAAATAAATAAGTGCAAAGTTCACAGGGACTGGCACGCCTCCCCCCAGGGGTTTACTGAAGAACTGCCCACAGACTGTGAGCAAGCTTCAGACATTTGTCGTCACTTACCTTGCTTTTGTGGACGGCATCTGATGATTTTTACTGCCCTTCCTTTGTATATTTTTGTTTGCTTGTTGCCCAATAAATGGATATTTTTATCCAAATAATTATTAAATTTCCCTGTTGTGGTTGCTGGTTTGAGTTGCTTTCCCCTCTCAAGAGGTAAGTGAAGGACCTTTTTATTTGCGTGCTGTGCATTGAGGACAAAAGTGGTGGAGAACAGCATGACTCTTCTGGCACAGATACACAAAATTTACTGTTTTATACCAGCCTTGGGATTGCCCTCAGCCCCGCAGTTTGTAGCGCTATTTAAATGATCAGTAGTAGTAATAGCAGAGGAGAGCAAAAGCAAGGGGCATGCTGCTTCTACTCCCGATCTTTAGCTAGCCTTCAATGAACTGGTCTCCTGGAATGTAATGGGATTCTCATCACAGGGAAGGCCGTGGGAGTTCAGGGAAGGAAAGGGGTGTCTGCTGATTCCTGTTCCAGGAGCTACAAAGTAAGTGCTAGAAATCTAAATGGCAGACATCCTAAGGAGCAGGTATGCTTAAAGTAAGGCTGAAATAGGCTGCATTAATTGCTTTCCACAACAGTCTATTATATGATGTGACTCTCAGACTGAATAAAAAGAAGTTACTAAGTCGCCGTACTCGTTAAGATCTGTCACTCTACAGTAGTGGTTTTCCACCCAGTCCTTGGGGCACACGCAGCCAGTCTGATTTTAAGGATATCTATAACGAATATATATATGAGAGAGATTTATATATGTTGGAGGTAGTGCATTTAAATCTATCTCATGCATATTCATCAGAGATATCCTGCAAAACCAGACTGGCTGGATGTGCCCCACGGACTGGGTTGAGACACCACTCTGGAACATATTTCAGAGGCGCGGTATCACTTACACCAAAGGAAGGGGGAAGGGGACAAGTCACATCAATACACTGAGAGGTAGCTGGGGAGGGGGGAGCAACACACTGAAGGAGAAGGGGAGGGGAAAGAGCAGTGTTAACATAGCAAGAGACACGTGTCCTCTTCTGAAGTTCCTTTACAATGCTGCCACCTTTCTCTCAACGTTCTCTGACCCTGGAGGTCCTGCTAACACCTCAGATAACCCAGCATTTGCATTCAGATTTACGGAGACCCTAGGTATGGTGAGGAGTTTATTAACTATTAGTCAGGAGAAAAGACGGATAATAAGCTGAGGATAAAGAAAGGTATAACAGAGAAACTCTTACATGCAACACTGATAACAGCTTTTGATGAAATGTTTCCGATATTATTGAAGACCTCACACAAGTACTTCCCGGCCTGGTCCTGCCTGATTTTTGTCAGGCTCAGCCGCTGATTGTTTCCAACCAGTATCAGTAACTGTGTTTGTGTTTCATAGTACCACTTGTATGCAGAAACCTTCGGATTGGCTTCAGCCTCACACTCCAACATGACATCAGAATATTCTTCTATCAACGCCGGGTCTGGGTAGATGGACACTCTCACGTCTTTTGGAGCATCTGAAAAAAAAAATCAGACGTGGATAAGAGAATGATTTATAGGTGAATACACTGGTGAGTCTGCAGGCCAGCTCTGCTTAGCACATCGAAACTACAAGTCCATCATGCACTGGGGTAAAACCAGAACTGGAGCAAGCTCTGCCACATGGAGGTATATGGTCACTTTGGGCCTGATATTCAAAGGGCATTTACATGGCTTACAGCCTAGTAAACTGTGTAAAAGCCTTAGATGGGGACATTCAGTGGCACATACATGGATAATGCCGTTGAATATCCTCTTCTACGTCTCCTACATGCCCCGATGCTATCCATCTAGCATGGGTGTGTGGCAGGGGTATTCTGGGGCTGTGGTGCGAGATTACTGGGCAGCAGCGATATTGCATGCTGCCCAGTGCTCTGCGCTGAAATGATAGGCAAGGAAATTCTCGCCTATCTTTATGGTGCAGGCGCTAACCGGGCAGCACGCAATATCGCTGCTGCCCAGTTAGCTTTGGCGGCTTCCAGGTTGTGTGGTGATACCCAGATGTTCAATGCTGGAGCCACATATGACCCCGGCATTGACTATCCAGGTTTAAGGGTCGGCGGGCAGAGCTATGCGCCTATGCAGTGCATAGCCTGCCCAGAAGAATATCGGGACCTTTAAGTTTATTTCTGGTTCATAATTTGATTTTTACAATATGGTGTGGTTTTTGTGATTTTCTGAATGCAATCTGTATGTTTTTAATGTGCACCACTCTGATGTGACTAGCAGAACCAATAAACTTAGCGTAATATAATACCAAGATCTTTATCCCTCAGGATCCTGGAACAACTACTTTTTTTTACAGCTTTAAATGGAAGCAGGATCCAGTTGTCACTAAATCTTTCTGCTCCCTGTTATTCTGTGCTGGGACCTACAGGGGGTGCTGGTGTCCTGATTGCAGCATGTGAATAGGGACTGGCAATATTCCACGAGAGCACTGAGGCTCCAAACATATAGGAGCAGGGCCGGCCCGTCCATTGAGCGAGAATGTTTTTTGCACAGGGCCCCGCGTTTCAGGGGGCCGCACGCAAAAAACATTCTGATCTAAAAGTAAAATTAAAAACAAAAAAAAAGCTGTCTGCTGCCGCTGCCGGGGCCGTGGCAGCAAAATCGAGTGTGCCGCGGGGCCCCCCCTGCCCAGCAGAGCCTGCCCTCCCCTGTATCACCTCTCTTTACAGCTGCAATCAGTCACACGCGCTGGCTTTCAGAGCGCGAGGGGAGAGTTTCTCCCTCGCTGCTCTGTTAAGCCCGCAGGGGCTGATGGGAAGTTCCCATCAGCCCCCGCGGGCTTAACAGAGCCGCGAAAGGGAAACTAGTTCCTTCGCGCTCTGAAAGCCGGCGTGTGTGACTGACTGCAGCTGTAAAGAGAGGTGATACAGGGGAGGGCAGGCTCTGCTGGGCAGGGGGGGCCCCGCGGCACACTCGATGCTGCCGCGGCAGCCCCGGCAGCGGCAGCAGACAGCTTTCTTTTTAAAAAAATTTCCCTAGGCTGGGCTGGGCTGGGCTGGGGGGGGGGGGTTAGGAGTGGTGATGGGCTGGGGGGGGGGGTAGGAGTGCTGATGGCTATGGGGGGGCCGGGGGGGGGGTTAGGAGTGGTGATGGGCTATGGGGGAGCTAAGTCTGTATATGGGCTGATGGGATTAGGACTGGAAGTGGGTTGATGGGGGGGTTAGGACTGGTAATGGGCTATGGGGGGGGCTTAAACTGAAAATTGGGTGATGGAAATGGGCTGGTGGGATTAGGACTGGGAGTTGGCTGATGGGGAGGTGAGGACTGGTAATGCGGTATGGGGGGGCTTAAACTGAAAATTGGGTGATGGGGGATTAGGACTGGAAATGGGCTGGTGGGATTAGGACTGGGAGTGGGCTATGGGGGGCTAGGACTGGTAATGGGTTGGGGGGTTGCTAGGACTGGAAATGGGCTGGTGGGATTAGGACTGGGAGTGAGCTATGGGGGGCTAGGACTGGTAATGGGTTGGGGGGATTGCTAGGACTGAAAATGGGCTGGGGGGATTAAGACGAGGTGGGCTGATGGGGTTAGGACTGGTAATGGGCTGTGGGCTTTTGGGGGGGGGTTAGGACTGGTAATGGGCTATGGAGGGCTAGGACTGGAAATGGGCTGATGGGGGGGGTTAACACTGGAGGTGGGCTGATGGGGTTAGGACTGGTAATGGGCTGTGGGCTGATGGGGGGTTAGGACTGGTAATGGGCTATGGGGGGGTTAGGACTGATAATGGGCTATGGGGGGGGCTAGGACAGGAAATGGGCTGATGGGGAGGGGTTAGGACTTGAGGTGGGCTGATGGGGTTAGGACTGGTAATGGGCTGTGGGCTGTTGGGGGGGTTAGAACTGGAAATGGGCTATGGGGGGGGGTTAAGACTGGTAATGGACTGTTGGCTGATGGGGGCTGTCTGGTAATGGGCTATGGGGGGGTTAGGACTGATAATGGGCTATGGGGGGGCTAGGACAGGTAATGGGCTGATGGGGAGGGGTTAGGACTTGAGGTGGGCTGATGGGGTTAGGACTGGTAATGGGCTGTGGGCTGATGGGGGGGGGGTTAGGACTGGCAATGGGCTATGGGGGGCTGACTGGAAATGGGTTGATGGGGGTTAGGACTGGAAGTGGGCTGATGGGGGGGTTAGGACTGGTAATGGTTTATAGGGGGGGCTTAAACTGAAAATGGGGTGATGGGGGGTTAGGACAGGAAGTGGGTTGATGGGGGGGCTAGGACTGGTATTGGGTTGGGGGGTTGCTAGGACTGGAAATGGGCTGATGGGGGGGGGAGCTAGGACTGGAAATGGGCTGCTGGGGGACTAGAAGGGAATGGATGCTGGGTGAGGCTGGAACTAGAAGGGAGCTGATGTTGGGGGAGGATTAGAATGGGATGGGGCTGGGAGAGTAAAATGGAGAGGGGAAAAATATTTTGTGTGGGAGGGATAAAAAATCTACAATTGGCCGGGTATTGGGAGAGTAAATGGGGATTGAGGATGGAGGGGTAAAATTTGAGTGGATGAAATAGGAATGAGGAAGAGCAAAAGGAGAAGATAGTATGTTAAAGCAGATGTAGAGAGAGAATGGAAAAAAACTAGAAGAGAGAAGAAAGGACAAATGGACAGCAGACGATGGAAAGTTAGCAGAAGACACGAAGAAACCAGAAGAAAGTGGCTGGAGCAATTGCAGCTGAAAGAAAATGCACAAAAGGTAGAAAAATATCTCTTTATTTTGAATTTATTAATTGGAATATGTCAGCTCTGGGAAATGTGCATCATTAACGTCTGTGCTTTGTTTAGTACAAGAGCAAATTAATGTATAGTTTTATTTCTACAGTGTTGTACATTCCAAGTTTGGCTTTTGGGATTCCCAGTTTAATTATTGTCTTCCTGTTTCTAAATTGTGATTCCTTGTTTGGTGATGGTCTATGTTCTGCATGTGTAACTGAGCTGAGGTATTCTGTTTATGTAATTCCTATTTGACATTGCCACTTGTTCTCTTTCCCCAGTAGGTCATTATTGTTGTTCTCTGAAATGTATTGGTTTAATATTTGCATGTTTCCTTTTGATAGGTAGGGTATGGTGCTTTGTGAGTCCTGGTAGTGCTGTTAGGATACGGCGGGTTTGCTATGGGTTCTAAATGGGCAGTGTTTGTAGTAGTTCCTAATGTGTCTGGCGGTTGGCACTGGATTATAGTAATGTAGAAACTTTTAGTCTTTCTTTATCCATACACTCATTAAGAGGCATGTTTACTAAAAGTTAGTATATGGTAACATTATGCAAATATTTATGCAAATGAGGCCCCTTATGCAAATGAGGCCCCGCACCGAGTCTCCGCACATGGCCCCGCACCCCCCTTGGGCTGCTCCTGTATAGGAGAGACTGGGAGAGGCTATCAATACCACTGTTTTCGGAGGGAAAGTATCTTTTTAAATTTCCTTAGCAAATGTTCTTTCCAGACGGAAGATTCAAGGAATAGAGGACCATTCATTCTTTAAGGAGGAGTTGGTGTGCTAAATGATGGAGCCTCACTCCAGGAAACTCTCCTGTCATTTGGAATTGGCTCTCGCACCTGAAGCATCACTGCAGATACAGCAGGAAATCTACCATCTTAAGAGATTTGTTTCTATGAAGATAACCTATTTGCCAACCTAGCCTATGCCAGTGGGGTCTCCGAGTTCACTCTGGGCTGGAGGCAAACGAAAGAACAAGGAGGAAAAGAGGGAGAAAGTGGGCCCAAGAGGTGCCCATTACATAATTGAAGAGGAGAAGGAGGGAGACAGCTGCTGGCGGATTCACTCTAGGATATATTCCTGCTACCGCCTTGAGAACCAGCCTGCAAGTGAAGCTCTAGTTGTGACAGAGTGGTGTGAGAGAAGGAGAATTATTTATCTATGATGTGGAAGGAGGAAAGTTAATCAGCAGTTTCTACCAATGAAGACAAGTACCTACCCTATGTGTACAGTTTGAGGCCAATTCCGAAATCATGCACATTCAGGCAGCATTCACATCCAAAAGGAAACATGCAGAAATAGAACCTGATTCCGCACACGTGTGGGTAGACGCAGCCATGTGTATAGAAACACCAACATAGACGTGCTAAGAGCAGCCCGCACACAGCGCTATGTTGTACGAAGACGGGTATACGTCGAACGGCTTTGTATGTCTCCGTACTCACCACATTCTGACAGGGTCTGCAATCCTGCCCATCCTCATGATATACCCGCAAACAGCCATGCCCCCCCTTTATGACGTGCAGCTGTGAAGCTGCTGTGGGCACAGGCTGTGTTGTTTTGAGGCTGAATGACAATGAAAGGTGACGACACCTATAGGTGGATGAAAGTTAGACAATAGAAACTAGTGTGTTGAATGCCCAGAACACTACAAAGCAATCACAGTGCACTGTAATGAAGCAGGAAAACAGGTAGCGTGAACCTACTGGCCCACGATGCAGTGCAGCACTACATGCACAGCAGTAGACGCCCTCCTGATGTATGCACATTGTGAACATCTCAGGAACATGACTGTACCATGCAAAGTAAGGACGTGATCCCAGTAGAACAGGCCCCCCATAGCGAACTATCCAAACATTTCTCCTTCACTACTAAAGGGCCATTGGAAGACAGCAATCAGCAGTGCAAGCACCACCCAGACATGCCCAGAGACACCATCATTGCTCCCTACAACTGCGCACGTTTGCAGAATGCTGGTGCACCTGGGAATGGTGTACTGCACTTTGCACTGTTGCACGCCCTCCCTCTGAGCTCCCCTGAGTAGTGACAGGGAAGTGATTGTGGAACCTTCCTGCTCACGCCTGCCTGTACGCACTGGCATCTGGTGATGCTGCAGACAGCCCCATGGTCCAGGTTCCTGCCAGGCATACCTGTCACCCCCGGATATGTGGTTGAGCAATCTGGGCCCCTCCGTGCAGCCCTCCAACCATGCACACACACGCACTCTCAGTTGCAGTTCCACAAAAACAGCCGTCTCCAAAAGACTGCGCTGCACCAAATGTTTTAGCTAATGGAAAGGAAACCATAGCAATCAATACTCCGAACCCAGCATCATACCTGCTCACTGCATTTCTATGTGGCTAAATACAAACATGATAACTACAGTAGTGGACCCCTCACAGATACAGAGCTGCAGTAGGCCCAAACAACCCTTCCAGTATATCAGCCTCAAGGGTCAAACCCCGCACACAGGCCCACATATGTAAACAACCGCAACAGTGACCTGCGCATAAGATCAGTGTCATATAGCCACTGGCGTACGATATCCACTATATAGTGTTCCGATAGGAATCACATACGCCCTTCTCTGCATCAGGGGGCTGTACACATTGCATAGAGCATATTGTAGAAATCCACTGAGTGGAGCGCAACACTCCAGCTGGATGGGTGCTGCACATTACACCGATGGCTGGGCTTACACATGGGGTGCTAGGACCCCGTCACCAGTATCATTTCCAGGACGTGGGCATTGTTAGTGTGCCCTGGCTGTGCCCCTTTTAGCTCACACAGCACATGCCAGCATAGCCGGATTGAGCACCAGTGCTCTGCTGCGTACATTTGTGGGGATGTTTATTTCTGCTGCTTTGACTTACATCCTTCTGTTCCATAACACTGCAGGCTGTGGTTTTCCAAACTGCAGTCACACCAGTGCACAGCGTAGGTTAGACATCCAGTCACCACTATTGGCTGAACTGAGGTGAAGAGCAGAAATATTTCTAAGTCCAACCTTTATTCCATGTTTCTTCAGTTATAACCAAGATGTCTCTGGGGCTGATTGCAGACATACATGGGTGTGACTGGAATATGCTTTATACACCTCCGTGGTTGGCCATGCCCCCATTTCACCCCTTCCTGCCCCCGTTCTGCGATCCCTGTTTAGATGCCGTGTATGTGCAGGACCGTGAAGGTTCAGAATATGGTTCTAGACGTTTTTGCAAGAAAAACGTCTATCCCACAAGTACAGGTTCAGAATGACCCCCTTTGTGAAAAGTCATTTGATTGACATACAGTTCAAGATCGATGACCCCAGTGGGTCCCCATTAAAGTGAAACTGCAGCTTCTTCTCACAGTGTGGAGTGACTTCATTGGGTAATTCCCTTGACCAAAGGGGACTCACACATTGAAGTATGCTGGTGAGCTGTGCCCAGTGCCTGGCCTTGGAAGACCCCTTAGTCTCTGTCACTCAAGAACCCAACAAAAAATACAAAAATATGTTTATATAAGCCCTCAGACATCATCCTTCAGTGGGTGTCCACCCAGGAACCTCCGACAGTAGCTTCAACATAAGCCTACGACTGATAGTCATTTATATACTATATGTAATCTTCTACATCAGTTAAACTGAAGCACAGTTACTTATACTTATGGTAATTTTCCTTAGAGCTGTTCAGGCTCCTCATTACCTAGCCCAATGCTTCTAACCCAGTCCTTGTTCCCAAGATCTCTTCTGGAGACACACCTAGCCAATGTGGTTTTCAGGAGCTCCGCAATGAATAAGCTATGCACTTACCTTACAGGAGCCAGGCCTTAAATACTTTAATAATATTTCCTATTTCTGCCATATAATGTAGCACTACCTGGGCACCAACTCGATGGCGCTTAACAACAACAGTGAAGGTGCACATCAATGGTTCCTGGTATTTCCCCTTGAATACGACTGGCCAAGGCATTATCTGAGGTCCTCCATTGAACCAGGAGAGGTTCTGCTCCCCGTTTCTCCCTCTCTGGGTTCTGCTGCTGTTTTTACTATCATGGACTCTCAAATAGTTATGATGATGCAACCCCAATCTATCTTATCCTTCCTGCACCAGCTGCAGTGACTACACATTCTCCATGGACTTTGTGCCTGTCCCAGATGCTAAAATACTTTTCCCGGACTACTTGGGGAATCAGAATACCTTATGCACCTTTATAAGAGATCATGTAAAATCCACCATTCCATATCATCCTGCTAGATCAGTCCAATCAAGTGGGTTGCGTCCCCCTATCAGCATATTGGTGAAAACAAAACAACAATGAAAAGCTCAGCTTTCAATGACATCATTCCCACACCTCTATCCACCACAGCCACCAGAAGTCTCCTCGGTATTTCTGTCTCCAACAGATGGTGGATGGATTTTCTCCTCTCTGAATAAAATCTGAAGATTTAAGAGGAAAAGATTTATAAAATACTCATGAATGACCTCTGTGAAGTGACTCTCTCACTTAAGCACTGTACTAGACTGCGATCTTTTTTGGTAGCGATAGGAGGAGGGAAAATAGGTTTAGCTCCACATGCTTATCAAGATAAGAGCCTGTTGAGCAGCCAGAAATTGGAAGGATTTGGAAGGATCTGGAAGAGTGCAGCAGTCTCACACAACCTTAGTGCCCCCTGCCCTCCTCCTCCTTTCCCCCATGCTCTCTCCTGAAGATTGCAGAAGGCTCTCAGAGGGATCTGCAAAGCCAGTTAAAAAGTTACAGAGGAGTAGAGCTGAGTCCGGCACAGATTCTCTACCTGGGGTTCTTGAGGTGAGTACCAAGACTTGACTTCATCATTATCCTTGTTCGGGGCTCTGATTCTGTCTGCCTGGGATGCAGTTCAGGGTGGATTGCTGACGACTGTTGGTACAGTGTGGAGGTTTCCCGCTGTTTTCTGCATACGTTAGTAGCGTTTTTACCTATTGTGCACCTGGCAGTTGCATGGTCCTAGTGTGCATTCCGCCCAAGTGGCTCCAATGCACGGTCCTACCCTAGCGACTCTAACAAATGTTGCACTAAAAGCACAGTGAACGCATGCCTTTTGGGCCACTGCGGCCTTAGCATGCGCTGTTGTGATACTTGCCTTAACTCTCTCTGTTTTCTTCCAGGAAACATTGTGCTGTGGCAAGTGAGGTGCCTCATCTCCAGATCCTGGACTCTGCTCTTCTTGCATGAGTCATCCCTGGAGGGCTTGCTTCCCCTACCTCAGCCAAGGGATGCAGTTAATTTGGCCTTGCCTGCTTCAGGGCAAGAGGTGATGGATGGCACTGTAGGTAAAGATATCCAGCCGGCTGGAGGGTTCCGGCAATCGTGCTGTGAGCTGCTTCTCATTCTCTAGAGGGTCTGCGGCAGTTATGCTCCGTAGTGTTGAGGGGTCGTTTCCAAGAGAAGAGCTTCCAGACTCTGGATTGTCCTTCCCGGAATTCTTTTCTTTCTTGCAGCAGGCTTGGTCTTTGTAGTATGAAAATTCAGACCCTGTGGCCTCTAGGTGCCCCTGGGAGCAATCTCGTGAGGGACCTGCTGAGTGTGGAAGCCCTGTTCAGCCATTTTTGGCTAAGCGTCCCTGGTGAGGGGTGCCCCCTCCTGAAGATGGGGATCAGCTGGGATCTGTTCAAGATTTGGAACTGGGTTCTGATGTGGATGAAGAAGTACTCTTTCCAGAGGATTATGAAGAGGCTGATATGATCTGCCTATTCTAGAAAGAGGAGCTAGCAGTGTTGATTGCCAGGGTCTCGTCCATCTTGATCTTGACGGATGCTCCAGGCTTGGAGCAAGAGCCTAAAGTGCATCCACTCCTGCAAGGGGTGCAGATATGCACTACTGTCTTCCCATTCCTGGAGATGTTCAAGGGTCTGTTCCGGTAAGAGTAGGATTCCCCTGACTCTCCACCTAAGGGGCTAAAGGTTTGTAAGAAGAGGCACGCTGTCCCGGAGAAGAAGTACATTATGTGGTGTTTGATATTCCCAAGGGGAATGCGCAACTCATGGTGATTACCAGATGGGCCACCATTCCTGTGGAAGGTGGATTGGTCTAAAAAATACTCTGTACCAAAATGTGGATTTGTGTTGAAGAACCAGTTTTCTGCGCGACTGCTATTCTTCATTTGATGCTATGTGCAGGCCTGACGTCTTCAGCCCTGCTCCACTGGATTCAGTCTCTTCCACCGGATGATTCTACCCATCTTTTGGAGTAGGCTATGGCCTTACTTTCTGATGCTATGTATGGCCTGGTACATCAAGAGGTCAGGGGTTGTGCCCTGCGATGATAACATGGTTTTGGCTTGACTCTAAGATGGGGCAATGGTCTAATCTTCCAAAGCTCGGTTGCCCATCCGGTCTTAGAGGGATGCTTCTGTTAGGTCTGATTTGGAGAAGCTGGTGAAGGACCTGGGTGAGACAAAATTTTTCTGCCTTCCGGAGCACAGGTTCAAGGGGTTTATGGTTTATGGTTTAGGCACTTGATATACCGCCCTTTACCCTGTGTATCAGAGCGGTTTACAAACTTATACTAACAGGCACTTTTTATTCCCTCGTCCCCAAAGGGCTCACAATCTAAGTGTACCTGAGGGTTAAGTGGCTTGCTCAAGGCAGGGGCCCTTTTTCTATCAGCCTCCATCCACTCCTCGTGGGCGTGCTGGTTGGACTCCTGGGGGGGTCTTGGACTCCCGTTGTTACCTACCTGGAAAGCCTTTCTTCCCCTCTGCTTATGCACTTTGGGCTGGTTCTCAGTCCCTTCATAGAGTGCTTGGGCCCAGGAATCTGGTCCCATTTATTTAGCTATGCTTATATACTGCTTTTCACTGGGCCAAAGTGTTTTACATTAAACAACAAAAGAGAGGAGGACCATCCAGAGGAGGACCTTCCCGTGCTGCATAATGAAGTTTTGGGTGCCCATTCCCTGGTTCCTCCCTTCAGGAATGGGCTTGGTTCACCAACAATCACTGGGTGCTAGTACCCATTCAGTACAGCTATGTCCTTGAATGCAAATAGCCGATCCAGGCTGCTTTAGTCTTCTCCTGTTGTGGGTCTGTGCTGTGCGGATCACCTTAGACAAGTTGCCTCTCCTGAAGGCAGTGGTGCCCATTCCCCCGGACGATCAGGGCAAGAGCAGGCATTCCATCTGTTTCATGGTGATGACATGGAAGGAACATTTCAGCCCATTCTGGACCTCAAGTGTGTTGCGCTCTTATGCGTCATGCGCTGCTGGATGGAAACTTTGCAATACTGATTCAAGTGGTTCGCTGAGGAGAATTTCTGGCATCTCTGGATTTGGCCGAGGCATATTTTCATACCCTATCTGGGGGATCAGTAAAGTATCTGTGTTTTGTCATGCTTGGCTCTCCCCTTCAGTTCTCTGTCCTCCCATTTGGACTCGCCACTGCCCCAAGAATGTTCTCCAGAAGTCATGGTGGTGGTGGCTGTGGTACTATGGCACTGAGGGATTTGTGTGCACCCATATCTGGACTACTGGCTCATCCGAACCCGTTCTCTTTCAGAGGTGTCTCGGGTAGCTCCCTGATTGGTGTCCTTCTGATGAGCCTCGGCTGGGTGATCAATTAGGGAAAGAGCCAGCTATTGCATTATCAGCCTCTCGGTGGTCTCCTTTGTTTTCGGTAGTCTGCAGCTTGGGAGTCCCATACGTGAGGACTCATTCTTGCTTGTCCACAAAGAAAAGGTAGTTACCCACCTGAAGCAGGTGTTCTCTGTGGACAGCAGGAATAAGTCCTCACAACCCCTCCTACCTCTCCGAAGAGTTGTCTTCTGCTACAGTATTGTATGTTATCATGACTGCAGGTGGGAAGAGGCGTGCAGGCATGGTAGAGCCTCCCAAAAGCTTCCAATAGAAGCTGGGGAATGTTCCCATATGGAGCTCCATCGGGGATGTGACCATACGTGAGGACTTATTCCTGCTGTCCAAGGAGAACACCTGCTACAGGTGAGTAACCATCTTATCTAGTTATATCTGTCTCTTTCTCACTCCATCTGTGTATGGATTTTAATTTGATTATTCATCTTTCCAAAGTCCAGCTCAAGGCAAGTTGCATACAGGTAGTTGCATACCATAGTTATTACTTTTCTGAGGAGGACTTCCAATCTAATTTTCAAAGATGGAAATCAATGGATTTATCTAAATGCTGGCTTTAAGAGGTCCAGCCCAACCATCAGGCAAACTAGGTGGTCATTTAGGAAGAAAACATCTGGGGGGCAGCAAGAGTGTGGTCTGCCTAGCGTGCCAACACCTTGAATCAACTCTGGGGCAATCCCTAGCTATAAGGATAAAGTTACCAAGTCGTTGGCAGTCAAATCTGGGACACATATAATGTGATGCTAGGGGAGAATAGGTACCCCTTAACTCTAGGACTGAGCAACAGTGGGGGAGGGGAGGAAAAGGGAAAGAGGAGTCATTATCCTCACCCATCCAGGGCCAGCTCTAGAGTTGGTTCAAGGTGTTGATGCCCTAGGCAAACTGTAAGCCTTATGCCCTTTTTGGCTAACAGAATCTAGTGTTTAGCTTTGAATGGTCTGCTCTTTGCTAGCCCCCACAGAACCTGCCACACTAGGTGACCACCTAGTTTGCCTCATGGCTGAGCCAGTCCCGTCCCCATCCATCCCGTGACAGCAAGAATATCACATCCAAGCAGACAAATCAAAAATGTCCAAGTTGCTAGAAGTCATCAATATTAAGCCTATATTACATAATATTTTTCAATAAAATATTTTCAAACCTTTGAACTTATTGCATTCTCTTTATCTTCATTCTTATGTTTCTTTTTTGTTCTTTTCTCCTACATTTCCTCTCCATTCTGATTTCTACTTTTCTTGTCTTACTCATTCTGTTCTAAGTCTTTCTTTTAGATATTTCCCTTCTGCTGCCCCTTTTTTCTCTGGTTGCTCTCATCCCCAAGCCACATTCTTTTATGTCATGTAATTTTTTTCTCTTTATCCTATCTCATGGTAGTTACTGCACTTTCCCTTCTTCCCCTCCCCTCTTTCTCTTGCACACGCATCCACTTCTTTATATACATATCCTCTCTCTCTCCACATATTCAATAGACAAAAACCCGTGAGAAGAGTCAGTTGGACCATTAGATGATGGAGGGGTAGGAGGGCCGCTGGGAGGGACAGGACCGTTGCAGAGGGACTGGATGGGTTCTTTGCTTTGGTCTTTGCTGGAGAGGATGTAGGGAGGTTGCCCATGCCTGAGATGGTATTTGGGGGTGATGGATCAGAGGAGTTGAGCAGGTCTTGATGGACTAGGAAGATGTGTTATAGCTATTTGCTAAATGTTTCCATAACCAATTCAAACTCCTCCTTCTGACCTTTAAATGCCTTCATTCTTTTGCTCCTCGCTATCTTTCCTCTTTCCTCTCTCCTCTCTCCCTACACCTCTCCTGGTGAACTCCCCTCTTCTACTGGCTTGCTCCTTTCTTTGCCCTTTTCTTCTACTGCTAACTCCAGACTTCGGTCTTTTCACCTCACTGCTCCTTATACCTGGAACAAACTTCCTCAGTCCGTACATCAGGTGTAATCTCTGTCCCTTCTCAAATCTATGCTAAAGGCTCATCTCTTTGAGGCTGCTTTTGGATCTTGATCCCTTGTTTTCGTTGTCTCCTTCCCTTTTCCTATTATACCCTTATTATCTATTGTATTGTTTGTCCTGAATAGATTGTAAGCTCTGACGAGCAGGGACCGTCCTTTATATGTGTCTGTATAGCGTCATGTATACCTTGTAGTGCTGTATAAATGGTCAGTAGTAGCCTTCCTTTCTGAACATACTACCAAAACCCCTATCCACTCTCTCATCACCTCCTGCTTAGCCACTGCAATCTCCCTTTCACTAATCACCCTTTGAACCATTTCTTTCCTCCTGCAAAACTCAGCCTGACTAATCTCCTGCCAGTGTTGCTATGCTCAAAAAACCCTCTTCTCAAATCACCTCATTGGCTCCCTATCTGTTTTCACATTCAGTTCAAACTTCTACTGACCTACAAATGCATTCATTCTGTGGTTCCTCACTATCTTTGCTGTTATCTCTCCCTACACCCCTCATAGGGAATGCCACTCATCAGGTAAATCACTCTTATCTGTGCCCTTCTGCTTTTCTGCCAACTCCAGACTCTGCTCCTTCCACTTTGCTATGCCACAAACCTCTAACAGACTCCCTGAGATGGTACGTTAGGCTCCATTTCTGGTCCTGTTCAAATCTAGGCTATAAACCCATCTTTTGAGCCTGCTTTTGGATCTTGCCTCCCTTATTTTACTGATTAATGCCTATAGTGTGTTTAAATCATTCCTTATAAATAGAATTCCCTAGTCTCTTGTTTGTTCCATTTATCTGTCTAGATTAGATTGTAAGCTCGGTGGAGAAGGGACTATCTCTTATGTGTACAGTGCTACGTATGCCTGGTAGAGCTATAGAAATGACCATCAATAGTAGCATATCTCCCCTTAATACCCTCTGACATCCACACCACAATTCCCTCCCTGGCTTTCAAACACATACAGTTTGATCCAATCCATTTTCTCTCACACACTAATTGCCTGGATGGAGATAGTCCAGAGGGCAACTATTAAAATGGCCAGTGGTCTTCGTCATAAGTCACATGGAACTCAGTGGCAGTGGCAGTCAGTGGGCAAAAATGAAACCGGATACCTGGATAGTGTCTTTCCTGAATATCTGGTTTCAGTGGTGGCTGCCACTGGTCATCTGAAAGGCGACAATATTCAGCCACTATCTGGATGGGCAGACTGCATAAAGCTAGGCCTCCTTTTGTCATGACTTAACTTTATGTGGTTACTTATCTGGTTAACGGTCTGAAAATCGCTGCTAACCGGATTGGTCCTTTCACTGCCCCGCACTGTGGGGGTCATTCTGACCCGCAAATAGCAGGGTTGGATGTCCAAACCGTGCACAGTACCTGGATCCATCAACATAAAATAAACAGAAGCACTTATAGTAACCAAGGACCCTAACTTCAACCCACCACCATATCTCATCTTGGGAAACACCCAAATATAAATTCAACACCACATACTGTAAAATATTTGGGAATCATCATAGACCAGGCGCTCACATTTAACCAACAGATTAAAAGGACTACCAGAACAATATTCCACAAAGCAAAAACGGTGCAATGGCTCAGGCCACTCATTGACCCACAGGACTTCAGAACAGTCATGCAGGCTATGACACTCCCCCACCTGGACTACTGCAGTATAATTTATCACGGCCCAAATGCTTAACCTGAATCTACAAACCGGATCCAATCTGGACTAATGACAGCTCACGGAAACCACCAAACCTGGACCCAGAAACCCATGTATATACTGTACATAGTGCACACTATAAATAGCTCACCCAAATTAAAACACTCGCACCCACGCACCCACACTGTACATAAAGCTCACCTAACACACAACACTTACACTGATTACTTGCTGTGCCCACCACTTTGATTAAAGGATAAGGAGGGATACAAATACCCTTTAAATAAAATAAATAAATCACAGACTACCCACCACCCACACCAATCCTCTACGAACTGCCTTAAACACCACAGCAAGAATCATCCAGAAAGCAAAAAAACATGATCACATCACTCCAGTCCTGAGAGAACTGCACGTACTACCACTCGAAGCAAGGATCAAATACAAATCTGCCCTGCTTATCCACAAAGCCCTCTAACAAACGCAGACTACCTAAATCTGCTCTCTACTACCACAGCCCACCCTCAACAGGACACCCCGACAGACCACCAGCAACACCCTCACAATTCCCCATGAACGAACAAAGTACAATTAACAGACGTGCAACAGAGCTTTCGAATTGTATGCACCCTCCCTCTGGTATTCCCTGCAGAGCCAAATCAGAAACAACGGAGATCTTTCCACATTCTGGAAACAACTAAAAACCATCCTGTTTCATGAATACCTTGGACCAGAAACAGACATCCATCACCGACAACTCTCCCAGACCTTCTGACATATCCCCAGAACTAGCTACTAAGAGACTTATGTCAATCGTCTAAGTCGTTACTTTCTGTTCAGATCATCAATGTTGGCCCCGCTGGTGACGGCCCCCCCCCTCTCTGTGAATTGATTACTGTCCTCCCCCCCTTTCTTTGTTAAACCGCTTTGACCCAGTGAAAAGCGGGATATAAATACAGTTAAATAAATCTAATTCTGGGCTCTTGGCTCCCCGTACGTGCAAGGCTGTTGTGCAGGGAGCGCTAGACAAGGGCAGGAGGGGGCAGCTCTGAGGCAGAGCAAGGGCGGAGCGGGGGTGTGGCCAGGTACCAGAGCGTACAGAGGCTATTCAGGTCAGGCCTCTGTATGTCCCCTGGTGCTAAGATGGACATCTGCCTTATTTCATCCCGAAAGTGGAATAAGTGCCAGGCCACGACAGCACCGGCTGCCAGAACAATGCCCAAGGGTGCCCCCACAAGGGCTGGATGGTGAGGTGACATTAGGGTTACCAACTGGCTCCAGATGCGCCCAACAGGCTTGATCCAGTCCTGGGTTTATCCCATTGCATGCAGGGATGTGTATTCTGATTTCTCTATTGCACTCTATAAGAAAAGCAAAACTACATGTACCTACATGCAATGGGGTAAGCCCAGGAATGGATCAAGCCTGCCAGGCGCATCTGGAGCCAGTTGGCAGCACTAGGTGACGTGGCCGGTAAGTGGTTTGCCATTTGGATGATCCCGCTGGATGTGTCAGTAGCATGGTGATGGGACGCCACTGCACTGGGCACACCAGCAGGAACATGCTGTGGCTGGGCAGGCAGGACGGTAGACGTCTCCTGCACCAGAATGGGCTGCCCGGCAGAACGGTCAAGTCTCCAATTCTGCCATCGCGAGTATGTCCGGGCCCCATGGCGGCAGAATCGGGTCCGTTACCTGCACGTCCAGTTTTTGTATGGCCAAAGCAGCTGGACATTTGGGTCACAGACTTGGCCTCCATGTGGATAATGCCGTGGAGGTTAGGAGGGATATTCAGTGGTACTATCTGGATAATGCTGCTAAATATCTCTGTCAGCGGGATTTATCTGGTTAGCAAATCCTGCCAACTGACTATCGGCCTAATACATTCAGACTTCATGCTTTGATTAACCAAGGAGTTCTGAGGTAAAACCTGAAATAGAAAGTGCTCTGCCTGGACCTGAAGGCTCATCTCCAGGGACTGGAAAGGGCTTTCCTGCTGTGTATTGTGTGTGGGGTTTATTTTTTACATTTCTGAGCGTCTCTGATGAACGTGGGCACTAGTGACCCCTAGTGGTAGTGGATTATTTGTTTACTTGTGTGTTTCTTAGTAAAGTTTAGCATAACCTGGTTCTATTTTTCTTCATCCCCAAACAGAATTTAGTAATTACTTGCTTTGGGTATTAGATTTCATGAGCAGTCTGGTGGTCACTAGATTAAACGTTTACCATGACGCTGTAGTCAGTGAGAATTGTATTGAGTGAGTTTGATCCTGAGCAGTAACCCCAGTATTATTGCTGGGAAAGAGAAAGGGGATTGGCATCCTTGCTGCTATCCGGAAGATTAACTGAACGGGGAAACTCTATAATCATCTCCAGTCTGGATCTATAGTGAATGGAGGGCCTGGGAGAGAAGCAGTGAGCAGTTCTTTGGTAGGGAGCAGGAAGGTTTCAGCATGACACATGAATCCAGGGTATTCTACAATTCACGCAGACATTATTTCAGCCCTAGTAATTTTCCCTGCCTTGTCTACATTTGTTGAAAGTAATATTTTTGTTTCCAGTGGCACTGCAGCTTATAATTCTGCTGGCTCAGTTACTTACATAGCACATCCACAGAGACGCTTTTGGATTTTGTTTCAGCAATCTCATTTCGAGCTCCACATTCATAGTCTCCTGCATCGGTGCTTTGGATCTTCGTAAATTTAAGCTCATAGCCTTGGCTGTGAGGATAAATCCTCCTGTCTTTGTACCAGGTAAATTCTGTTGCCGTTGGTTCGCTGGCTTTGGCTGAGCACCTCAGTATCACAAAGCCTCCTTCCTTTATCACAGGCTCATATAAAACTTCAACCGTTACCTCTTTAGGGGCAACTGAAAAATAAAAACAAATTGAACAAGGTGACACAGGGACTTGATGCTACCTGTCAAGGTCATACAAAGTCAGCAGGACAGCCGAATATTGGAGGCACAAGGAGACAAAATAAGTCATTTTAGCAGCACCTAAACATGTAACTGGCAACATGTGCCTTCTAGATCACCTAAATATGCAAATAGCAATTTTAGATATCTGCTATTTGCGTCTATATATATCCCCTGGGATACAGAGCTTTAAAATCATGGGAGCTAAAGGGGTAGGGAGGGGCCATTGCTTGGGCATAGTTTGGGAGTCCTCAAATACAGACATGTACACGTAGAGGAAATTTAAACATCCTGATTGGGAAGTACTTAGTTCCTTCTGTATTTTACACAACTCTCTCCTGAACACGGTGCCTGGGTGCAGCAGTGAGGAAGTGGACCCCCAGTCAGGCCTCCTGTCTTTTAAAGGTGCCATTTTGAATTCAGGTGCCTGATGGGGCATTAGTTAAGGGGGAAATCTCCTGTCTACCACTGGACATCAGGGAGACCCCTAATAAGAGCTGGGAAGGATCAGGTGTTGGGGGAGGTATTGATTATGCCAGGGGAGAATCCAGAGGGCAAGAAAAGGGGGGTTTAAGGATGCTTGGAGAGATAGGAAGAGGGGGTTTGAGGATGCCGGAGGAGTGTCAGACAGTGCAGTTGCCCCTTGGCTGAGGCTCTTACTGAAAGAGTTTGGCTATTGTGCTGTAGCTGATTTATATGGGCCAATGTTCCAAAACACTTTGGCAGAGTTCCGACATCTTAGTGTTTGTTGTTATCTCCAAGAACAAGCAGGAATGTAGTCTTCACATCTGGGTGAGTCCATGCAGGAACACTCCCCAGCATCCAATGGGAAAGCTTTTGGGAGCACTCCGCTGCACCTGTATGCCAGCTTTCCCAACTCCTCAGTTCTTTGTTTTCTGTGGAGCCAGTAAAACGCATCGTCCTGTCGCTGCTGAAAAAGTTCTCTTTTCTGTGCCCTTCAGGGTACATATATAAGAACATAAGATATGCCATACTGGGTCAGACCAAGGTCCATCAAGTCCAGTATCCTGTTTCCAACAGTAGCTAATCCAGGTTACAAGTACCTGGCAGGTTCCCAAAATGGTACACAGCTTCCCGGGGTAAGCAGTGGATTTCCTGGGTCCCCTTTAATAATGGTCAATGGATCTTTTCTCCAGGAACTTGTCCAACCCTTTTTTAAACCCAGCAACACTAACAGCTTTTACTACATCCTCCGGTAATGAATTCCAGAGTTTGATTACACATTGAGTGAAAAAATATTTTTTCTTATTATTCTTAAATAGGTTACCCTGTAGCTTTATTGCATGTCCCCTCCTCTTTCTATATTTTGCCTTCTGCCTTCCCGTTGATGCTGGTTCCGTCTAATTCGACGCTGGTCCGATTATTTTTTCTTTTTAATTTTTACTCTTCTTTTCTCTTCATTTTCACGTGGTTCTCACAGCTAGCCTAGGCCTCTAGGCCTCCTTAGCCTGGTCTTCAACTTCAAAGATGTATTTTTTCAAGCATGGAAAAGCCAATCTGTGGTTTTAAAAAATGTACCAAGTGTACCAGTACCATCTCAGCCACTGACAAACATAACTGGTGTTTAAAATGTTTGGGTCCTGAGCATGAATGCACTTCTTGTTATTTGTGCCAACAAATTACTAAAAGAGGCCTCAAGAACTGAGCCAGACAGTTTGGATCGTTGTTCGCCTCGGACTCTATTTCAGTGGCTCCACTTCATCAAGGGCATCAACTTTTTCTCATGGGTCTCAGCCTTGTACAAAATCCAAACCCAGAAGTAAATCAAAGTCTGTGTCTGTTTCCAAATCTTTGGCATCGAAGACCGATTCCGATGCCAGGGAGCAGTCCCGACATAAGTATCACAACTTTCCTAGAGGTGTTTCCAATGCAGACCAGCCAGCCAAACAGCCCTGGTGGAGATCTGTCCTCCAAAGCACAATTGGGGCTCTGGGATGGTCCCGAGGCATCGACCTCTGGAGAACTACCGGTTCCATGTTCTGGGACGGTGGCTCACAGCTCTGTACGTGATTCCTCCCATACATCTGCCAACTCCCTAGACCAGTGCATGCTGGCTCTTGAGGGGAGCTTGGCAGCACTCCTGGTAGCTTCAGTACCAGTAACACAGAGAGCTTCAGAAATATAGGCTTTGGCATTGAGCCTACAGCCAGAAATATCAGCCCTGATACCAGCCCTTGAGCTGGCATCGTTGTAGCACCCAATGCCGATTCCTCAGTTGGATCCAAACAATCCGGTATCTAACAGATTCAGGCTGCCATTGCTCTCGGTTCCAATACCTCTGAGTATTGGTATTGGCATCGACCATCGACTTCCACAAAGCATCGAGGTCGAACCCAGGACGGCCTATACTTTGATTTCTTACCGAATTCTGATTCAAGTTCTTTAGATGGGTCCTTTTGGACCCATCGCCGCCTCAAGAATGGTGTCGGTCCCCGCAAGAGAACATGTCCTTTCAGGACTTCATACATGACATGGTATCAGGACTCTCCATCATAGCAGCCTCTGAAAAGGAATTGTCCAATACCCTCCAACACTGAAAGAGGTGGCTACCTTATCGGTGCATCATAGCCTGCAGGATCTTATGCTCCGCATGTGGAAGGCCCCACTCATGATTCCGAATGCTAGCAAGAGACTCAATACCATGTACTGAGTAGCAGAGTGCCCATGCTTCCAAAAACCACAGCTTCCCCACCACAATGGTGGTGGAATCGGCAATGCATTGAAGAAAAAGCTCAAAGAATCATTCATCCATGCCTCCAAGCAGAGATTCCAGGACACTCGATGCCTTCAGGCATCGATGTTTCCAAGCATACATACTGGCCTCCAGAATCAATTCTTACATGCTGTACATGGGCATATTTACATAAGAACATAAGATATGCTATACTGGGTCAGACCAAGGTCCATCAAGCCCAGTATCCTGTTTCCAACAGTGGCCAATCTAGGTCATACGTACCTAGCAGTTTCCCCAAAAGACACAGATTCCACAATGCTTGTACTGGGTCAAACATTGATATCCTGGGTCCATTCTTACTAATGGTCTATGGACCTTTCCTCCAGGAACTTGTCCAAACATTTTTTAAACCCAACTACACTAACAGCCTTTACTACATCCTCCGGTAACAAATTCCAGAATTTGATTACACGGTGAGTGAAAAAATATTTTCTTTTATTAGTCTTAAATAGTTTACCCTGTAGCTTCATTGCATGTCCCCTAGTCTTTCTATATTCTGATAGCGTAAACAATCGATCTACGTTTACCCGTTCCACTCCGCTCATTAATTTATAGACTTCTATCATATCTCCCCTCAGCCGTCTCTTTTCCAGGTTAAAGAGCCCTAACCTTTTTAGCCTTTCTTCATAGGAGTATCCTTCCATCCCCTTTACCATTTTGGTGGCTCTTCTCTGAACCTTTTCTAATAACGCTATATCCTTTTTTTTTTTAAATCTTTTTATTTATCGTTATCCAGTTTTATACATCCGAAAGAGAACATTCAAATGAATACAGAAAAATAAGGGGATACAACTTTAAACCACACAAATAGAGTAGGAAACTAATCCCCCTAACCTGTAGACCACAAACTAAAAAGAAAATAGGGAAGCATCAGGAAAAACATTGTTACATAACAATTATCAAAGGTAAATATCTATACAGCGGGGGCCAGAGACTTATGTGTCAGGCAGATGGGGGAAAACAGAGACATTAATCATAACCTCCTCCCTAGCCTCCAGAAATTCCCGGAGCTGCCCAGGATCAAAAAACAAGTACATTTTTTGATTAAAGGTAATACAACATTTTACAGGAAATGTTAACTGAAAAGAAGCCCGTAGGGCCAAGACCCTGGGACGATAAGCTAAAAAGCTTTTCCTTCGCAGTTGCGTATCCCGAGATACATCAGGGAATATTCTAACGTTAGATCCTAAAAACTGCTCCCCAAAATTCCTGAAATACATTTTCAAGATATAATATTTATCAGACTCCAGAGCCACAGTGACCAGTAGAGTGGCCTTCCCCGTAACAATCTCCAATGAGCTTTCCAAAAAGCCTGTGAGATCTCCTACACCACGGAGGCCTGAGGGACTACCAGGAATCTGATCACCAGAGCTACCAGGCAGATATTGAACCCGCACAAGGGGGGGAAATTGTTCCGAGGGAATTTTCAAAATTTCCCCGAAATACTTCCGCACCATGGCCATGGGAGATATTACAGGAGACCTTGGAAAATTCAAGAAACGCAGATTACATCTACGTGCTTAGTTCTCCAAGTACTCCATTTTCTTGTTAGAAACAATTTTGTCCTTAAGCTGTGCTGTAACCAAATCCCGGAGTTGACCCATCTCCCCCTTAAGTCTAGTTATCCGCTCCGCTTGATCGCTTTGGGCGCTGGAGAGAGTTCCACAGATAGATTTCACCCCCCTTAAGTCCAAATTCATAGTATCCACATATGTTAACAAGGAGGTGTTCAATGCCGCCAAACCTTCCCATAGCGTTTCAAGAGTGAATACCGCTGGACGTTCCAAACAAGGAATCCCCGGAAGACTCCCAGCCCGGTCAGACACACCGCCAGTTTTCACCTCCGATGAAATCGCACCTTTACTGGACTCCGGTTGTCCTCTCGCTCCGGGGAAACTCACCACTTCAGTCGAGCCCCCCTTCACACTCTGCCGAACAGGAGTGCTCATAGGAACCTCTGCCGGCATAGCAAGCTCGGCTGATACAACACTTCCGGGTCACGGTGGGGGAGAGCGCTGCTCAGGAGAGAGCCAAACACCCGAAGTGCTCAGGGGTGACGTTCCTCCTACCACCCCCGCTGAAGACACCGCTCCCCCTCCGACAGTGAAACCGCAGTCAGGAAGCACACGCTGGGCTGAATTGGATACCAAACCCGCTGAAGGTAACATGGCTTGTTTCCGTTTTCGCCTCCCCATCGTTCTTCACAATCAAGGGGAGATATCAGCTCAATCGCAACTTCACCGATAAGCGTTCTCACCGCCAAGAAGGTGCCGCCGCCATCTTAATCGCTTCCCCCTCCACTCCGACTATATCCTTTTTAAGATACGGCGACCAGAATTGCACACAATATTCAAAGTGCGGTCTCACCATGGAACGATATAGAGGCATTATAATATCTTTTGTTTTATTTTCCATTCCTTTCCTTATCATACCTAGCATTCTATTTGCTCTCTTGGCCGCCGCTGCACACTGGGCCGAGGGTTTTAACATGGTATCCACAATGACGCCTAAATCTTTTTCCAGGGTGGTGGTTCCTAATGTGGAACCTTGCATTGTGTAACCATAGTTTGGGTTGTTCTTCCTTTGTTGCATAACTTTGCACTTGTCCACATTAAATTTCATCTGTCATTTTGATGCCCAGTCTTCTATTTTATCAAGATCCTCTTGCAATTTTCCACAATCCTCTTGGGTTTTAACAACTTTAAATAGTTTTGTGTCACCTGCAAATTTGATAACCTCACTCGTTATTCCCTTTTACAGGTCATTTATGAATATGTCAAAAAGCAGCGGACCCAGCACAGACCCGGGGGTACACCACTGTTCACCTTTCTCCATTGGGAAAATTGGCCATTTAGCCCTACCCTCTGCTTTCTATCTTTTAACCAGTTCCTGATCCACAATAGTACACTGCCTACTATCCCATGACCCTTTAATTTTGCTAAAAGTCTCTGATGAAGGACCTTGTCAAAGGCTTTCTGAAAGTCCAGATACACTATATCAACTGACTCACTTTTGTCCACCTGTTTATTCACACCTTCAAAAAAAACATAACAGATTAGTAAGACAAGATCTTCCTTGTCTCAAGCCATGTTGGCTGTCTCCCATTAGGCCATGCCTATCTACATGCTGAGTAATTTTGTTCTTTATGATGGTTTCTACCATTTTTCCCAGTACTGACGTCAGGCTCAACGGTCTGTAGTTTCCCGGATCACCCCTGGAACCCTTTTTAAAAATTGGTGTTACACTGGCGATCCTTCAATCTTCAGGTATTACAGATGATTTTAATGAAAATTCACACATTACTAATAGCAGGTCTGCAATCTCATATTTCAGTTCTTTCAACACCCTTGGATGTATACCATCCAGCCCAGGTGATTTGCTACTCTTTAGTTTATCTAATAGTTGTAATACATCGTCCCGATGTATCAATATTTCCTTCAATTCTTCCGCACCTTTAAATACCACTTCTGTCATGGGTAGCATCCCTACATCTTCCTCGGTAAAGACCGAGGCAAAGAATTCATTCAGGCTCTCCGCTATCGCCTTGTCGCCTCTTAGTGCCCCTTTAACCCCTCTATCATCTAATGGACCAACTGACTCTCTCACAGGTTTTTTGCTACAAATGTACTTGAAAAAGTCTTTATTTCGCGTTTTTGCTTCCGCAGCAAGCTTCTTCTCAAATTCTCCCTTTGCCTGCCTTATCAATGTCTTGCATTTGACTTGCCAGTGCTTGTGCTGTTTCCAGGTTTCGTCATTTGGCTCTCTTTTCCATTTCCTGAAAGATGCTTTTTTGGCAACAACAGCCTCTCTGACCTCACCTTTAAACCATGCTGGCAGTTTTTTGGACTTCCTTCCACTTTTATTAAAGCGTGGAATACAGCTGGTCTGGGCTTCCAAGATAGTATTTTTCAATAACACCCATTCTTGATGTAAGTCTTTAACCTTTGCAACTGCTCCTTTTAGTTTTTTCTTAACTATTTTCCTCATTTTATCATAGTCTCCCTTTCGAAAGTTAAGAGGTAGTACTGTGGATTTCCTTACTATCCCTCCTCCACATATTAAATCAAATGTGATCATGCTATGATCACTATTGCCAAACGGCTCCAACATCCTTATCTCTTTTACTAGATCTGTTTTTTCACTAAGGACTAGATCTAATATGGCTTCCCCTCTGGTCGGTTCATGAACCAGCTGCTCCAAGAAGCAGTCATTTATTTCATCTAGGAACTTTCTTATTATGCCCACAGGTGGCACCTCATAACCTCAGAGCAGTGGACACTCCAGATAGTCCAAGGGGGCTATCAGCTTCACTTCAAAACCTTACCACCCAACTGCTTCACAGGGGACTATTGCACACAATCCCTTCAAAGCACTCTCTTAAGAGAAGAGGTGACCACCTTGTTGTTCCAGGATGCCATAGAAGGAGTTCCTCTCTCCGCAAGAAAAGCTGAGTTTCTACTCTCCATACTTTTTCATTCCAAAGAAAACTGGAGGCTTCTGGCCCATGTTGGATCTCAGCGACCTAAACAAGTACTTGGTCCGAGAAAAATTCAAAATGGTTTCTCTAGGAATCCTTCTACCATACCTCTGGAGACACAACTGGCTCTGTTCTCTAGACCTAAAAGAGGCGTACACGCATCTACTGATATACCCCTTGCACAGACAATATCTGCGCTTCCTGTTTCAAGGAAACCATTATCAATATTGGATTCTCCCCTTTGGTCTAGCCTCTGCCCCAAGGGTCTTCACAAAATGCATGGCAGTTGTCGCTGCCTACTTATGTACCAGGGGTGTATTCGTCTCTCCTTACTTAGATGATTGGCTGATCAAGGGAGAAGCCTCTCAAGAGGTAACTCTCTCCCTTCATTGCACCATCATGGTGTTCCAACACCTGGGATTCGTGATAAATTTTCCAAGGTCCATCCTTGCTCCAACCCAATGAATGGAGTTTATCGGGGTGCTCTTAGACACTCGACGGGCTCGAGCTTTCCTCCCACAGGATTGCTGTGCCTGCCTGATCAAGCTGGCAAAATCAGTACAACATCAAAACCAGGTAACAGCTCGAGAAATGCTATGGCATTTGGGACACATGGCCTCCACGTTACATGTATTTCCCTACACTTGACTACACATGCGACAAGCACAGTGGACTCTGTCTTCTCAATGGATGCAGGCAATGGGCCATCTCAGAGACAAGATCCACATCACCCCTCAGCTTATCACGTCCCTTCAGTGTTGGTATCTCTCACAAAACCTACTTGTCGGGTCACCTTTTCAGATGCCCCACCTCAATGCACCCTGATGAAGGATGCTTACAAGCTGGGTTGGGGAACGCATTTGAATGACTTGACCACACAGGGACTGTGGGCACAACAAGAATCTGCCCTGCAGATCAAACTATTAGAACCTATTAGAACCACGGGCACTGATGAATGCTCTTTGTTTTTTTTAATCCTAACTCTCGGGGCAGCCTGTTCTAGTCAGAACAGACAACCAGGTTACCATATTCTACATAAACAAACAGGATGGAACAGGGCCCTGTCCCCCCTGTGAAGAGGCAATTCGCCTTTGGCCATTTGCCATTTCTCACCACATCCACCTCAGAGTGGTGTACTCCCGGGCAAACTCAATGTCCTAGCGGACAGGCTAAGGCATATCCTTCATCCACATGAATGAACCTTGTATTGGGAGATGGCTGCTCTGATCATTCAAATGTGGGGAACCCAACTTATAGATCTTTTTGCCACTCCACAAAACATGCAGCTATTGCTCTTCTGCACCAGCAGGCCCCAGATGCCTTCCTTCTCCATTGGGGACAGGGACTGCTCTACACATCCTCTCCCATCCCCTTGATACCCAAGAAGCAGTTCAAGCTACAGGTCGACAAGGACTCAGTGATTCTCATAGCTCTCTTTTGGCCATGTCAACCATGGTTTCCTCTACTTCGCTTGGCACAAATTTAGCCACTCAACCTAGAATGTGTGCCCATGTTTTTCCATCCCAACCTTCATTCCCTATGCCTGACAGAAAGGCTAGTGCTCGCCGACCTCGAACTACCACAGGCAGTCAAAGATGTTCTTCTTGCATCATATAAAGATTCTACCAGGCATTCTTATGCATTTAAATGGCATAGATTTGCCCTTTCGTGTTCCTCAAAGGACCTGGACCTTTTTCCCTGCTCAGTGGAGTTGCTTCTACAATATCTCCTTCACTTATCCATGACAGGTCTTAAAACAAACTCAGTGAGAGTTCACCTTAATGCCATTGCAGCCTCTCACAGACCACTGGATGGACAGCCTATCTCATCACACCCCTTGGTAGCATGCTTCATGCGGGGCCTCCTGCTGTCCAAGCCACCTATTAAGCCGCCTCTGGTGGCCTGGGATCTCAATGTGATTCTGGCTCAACTTCTAAAGCCTCCTTTTGAACATTTAGCCACCACTTCACTGAAGTTTCTATCTTGGAAGATCTTCTTCCTCCTTACCCTCACTTCAGCTTTCTGCAGGCTTTGGTGGCGGATCCATCCTATACCCGGTTCCACCATGACAAGGTGGTTCCACATACCTATCTACATCTCCTTCCGAAGGTAGTCTCCTCCTCCAGTCGGTAATTCTCTTGATTTTCTTCCCTAGATCACATGTGTCTCTGGCTGAAGCAGCACTACACACCTTAGACTGCAAGTGAGCACTGGCTTACTACTTCGATAGAACTAAAGATCCCAAAGATCTTCAATAGAACCAAAGATCCTCTCAGTTATTCATCTCCTTTGATCCTAGTCATCTGGATCAACTGGTGGCGAAACGTACTCTATTGAGATGGATAGCAGATTGTATCTCTTTTGCTTATGCACAAGAATGACTCTTGAGGGTCATGTCACTGCTGATAATGCGCAGGTTATGGCAACATCTGTAGCTAATCTCCATTCAGTAGCCATTGAGGACATCTGCCGGACAGTTACCTGGTCCTCCATTCACACTTTTGCTGCACACTATTGTCTGGACAGAGACTTCTGTCTGGGCGCTGTCTTTGGCTAAGCTGTACTCCAGCATTTCTTTGGGACTTAAATTCAACTCCTATCATTCATCCCTGACTTCTGAAAGATACCAGATTATTCTTGGGGGAGAATCATCTTCTGGAATCGATTCCTTTGGCCCACAACTCTTCCAGACTCATGGGCTGCACAGTATTGCCTCAGGGATCACACTACTTTGCCTGCCATACCAGGCTGAGAGTCCCATATGTGAAGACTGCATTCCTGCTTGTTCCTGGAGATAGCGTAGTTACTCACTTGTAACAGGTGATCTCTGGGAACAGCAGGAATCAGTCTTGACAACCCACCCTCCTTCTCTTGGAGTTGAAGGATCCTTTTGTTTTCTTCTTCTTCTCATCTACAAACTCAACTGAGGAGAGGAGTTGGGAAGGTGGAAAGGCAGGCACTCAGATGCAGTGGAGTGCTCCCAAAAGCTTTCCAATCGGATGCTGGGGAGCGTTCCTGTGCGGGCTCAGCCGATGACGTTCACCCATATGTGAAGACTGATTCCTGTTGTTTCCGGAGATCACTTGTTACAGATGATTAACTACACTTTATTTCAGCCATCAAGAAATGCATATTGTTCAAATAGTTCTACAGGCAGAAATTAAATCATAGCTCAAAAACTACCTCTTTCAGAAAGCTTCTGACCTATCTTCTGCCTGACTCTCCTAGTCTGCCTCTCTGACTGCTGCTCTTACTCTTTCCCAGGTATGTATGTTGTAATCTTTCCTGTAACTTATGGCGTTCCTTTCCCCTTCTCTCTTGACTTGATTTTATTGTAAACAGCTCTGCTGCTAATGTGGAGGGCAGTATATCAAGCCTAATAGACATAAACATAATTTATGCATTTCAATGGAGGCAGGCTTTGGGGTGTACTGGTGGGTGGGGTGTAAAATTATATAGAGAGTGGTAAAATTTAGCTGCTGTCTATATAACTTACACGGTTAACTGGTGGTGGCCAAATAGCACACATACATTTATACAGACAACTTTTCCATACAAAGTTATACGTATATAGTCAGCAGCATCACTTGTATATTTACTGCCCTCGAATATATTCGTAACTTTGTATGGACATGGTATCAGTTCAAAAGTATATGGCCAACCTTCCATTAAAAATCTATCTCAGTATTTTCATATACCAGTAGGGGAAATAGATGTGGAAGGAAGGCATCCAAATGGATTGTGACTTCACCAGAATGTGTAAATTATTTAAATATACTTACACAGTACATTGATGGTTATACATTTGGAGGATGTGGTACCAATACTGTTGTTAGCTTCACATTTGTATTCCCCTGAATCGTTCTGGCTGATTGGTTTGAATTGCAGCTTCGAAGTCTTGAGTTGGAGATTCTTCTTGTTTTGCCACCAAGTATAATTCAAGACATCTGGATTGCTGCTGTTATAGGAACACGTTAACGTAACAATCTCACCTTCTTTGATCTGCTTCTCCGGTAAATTCCTAAGTATCTCAACTGATCTGGGGGCATCTGAAATTCATAAAGAACTTTTGTCATTTGTGTCTTCACTAAAATACTGGCCTGCGCTTAGTTTGAATAAAAATTAGCTTTCAGCCTTGAATCTTGAGACACAGGTCTGCCACATCCTAACTCTCAGGAAGGGGGAAGGATGCTAATAAATTAAATTGTGTATCTTTTGTCACAAAATATATGTTTGTTGACTTTAGTATGAAATGTTCAGTAATCTGTGAATGGTGAGTGTGAGCCCGAGGAAGATGCTTGAACACTCTAGAGAGGGATATGTGTCTAGAGAATGGATTGGGTAGAGACCCTCAAATACAATGTGTTGTGTCAAGTCAATGTTGACTCCTGGCAACTCAGCCCCTGGGTTTTCTTGGCAAGGTGCAACCAGAAATAGATTGTCAGGCCTTTCTTCCCCACAAGTACTAGCCAGGGCCAACCCTACTTAGTTTCAGAGATCAGCCAAGAGCAGGTTCATTCAGGACAGCTGGACATAAACTGCTTTCTATCAGGTGAGCGCTATAATCTGCGGTGAAAATTATGATACTACTGTATCTCTTTAAAAGCAGTGAGAGTAGGATTGCCAACAGGCCGATTTTTACATGGTCAAGCCAGCTGCAGGCAGAGATCTAAGACCGGCCCTTGAAAAAACAGTTTTTTGCTCTGGCCGCGAGACCGGGAGCGGCCGCGGCCAGAGCACAAAACCAGCTTTCATCTGGGGACTTTGTCCCCACTAGTGCAGTCTCACCTTCTCCTTCACTGTCAGTCTCTTCCAGCCACCTCCTTCCCCCCTCTTTCAGCTGCCTTTGTGCCTCCAATTTTCCCCCCATCTGTCTGTTCCTGCTACCTTCTTACCCTGGCAGCTGCTTCTTACAGAGCAGCGGCTGCAATAAAGCTAATTAAAAAATAAAATGAAACTGGTACGGCGCTCTTCATCCCTATGCAACCCCTGATGCAGCGTCCCACCCCCTGCAGAGCACTTTCTTTTGAGCGTGGGACGCTGCAGCAGGGGTTCCATAGGGCTGGAGGATCCGCACCGGTTTTGTTTTGTTTTTAAATTAGTGTTATTGCAGTCACTGCTCTGTAAGAAACAGGAGCTGCGTCTGCAAGGGGAAAGAGGTGGCAGGAAGGGACTGATACAAGCTGAAGGTGGAGGCAGGAAGGCAGCTGAAAGAGGGGGAAGGAGGTGGCAGGAAGGGAGCTGACATGGGCAGAAGGGGAGGACTGGAAGAGAGCTGACAGAGTGAGGAAGGAAGGTGCTGGAAGGGAGCTGACAGAGGGGGGAAGGAAGGTGCTGGAAGGGAGCTGACAGAGTGAGGAAGGAAGGTGCTGGAAGGGAGCTGACAGAGGGGGGAAGGAAGGTGCTGGAAGGGAGCTGACAGAGGGGGGAAGGAAGGTGCTGGAAGGGAGCTGACAGAGGAGGGAAGGAAGGTGCTGGAAGAGAGCTAACAGAGGAGGGAAGGAAGGTGCTGGAAGAGAGCCGACAGAGGGAGGAAGGAAGGTGCTGGAAGGGAGCTGATAGAGGCAGGAAGCAATGCTGGAAGGGAGCTGACAGAGGGAGGAAGGAAGATGCTGGAAGGGAGCTGACAGAAGAGGGAAGGAAGGTGCTGGAAGGGAGCTGACAGAGGGAGGAAGGAAGGTGCTGGAAGGGAGCTGAGAGGAGAGAACGAAGGTGCTGGAAGGGAACTGGCAGGGGGGGGAGAAGGAAGGGAGCTGGCAGGGGGGGGGAGGAAGGTGCTGGAAGGGAGCTGACGGGGGAGGGGAGGAAGATGCTGGAAGGGAGCTGACAGAGGAGGGAAGGAAGGTGCTGGAAGAGAGCTGACAGGGAGGAAGGAAGGTGCTGGAAGAGATCTGACAGAGGGAGGAAGGAAGGTGCTGGAAGGGAGCTGACAGAGGGGGGAAGGACGGTGCTTGAAGAGAGCTGACAGGGAGGAAGGAAGGTGCTGGAAGGGAGCTGACAGAGGGGGGGGGAAGAAAGGTGCTGGAAGGGAGCTGGCAGGGGGGGGGAAGGAAGGTGCTGGAAGGGAGCTGACGGGGGGTGGGGGGGGGTGTGGAAGATGCTGGAAGGGAGCTGGCAGGGGGGGAAGGAAGGTGCTGGAAGGGAGCTGACGGGGGGGGGGTGCAGAAGATGCAGGAAGGGAGCTGACAGGGAGGAAGGAAGGAAGGTGCTGGAAGAGATCTGACAGAGGGAGGAAGGAAGGTGCTGGAAGGGAGCTGACAGAGGAGGGAAGGAAGGTGCTGGAAGGGAGCTGACAGAGGGGGGAAGGAAGGTGCTGGAAGGGAGCTGACAGAGGGGGGAAGGAAGGTGCTGGAAGAGAGCTGACAGAGGGAGGAAGGAAGGTGCTGGAAGAGAGCTGACAGAGGGAGGAAGGAAGGTGCTGGAAGAGAGCTTACAGAGGAGGAAAGGAAGGTGCTGGAAGGGAGCTGACAGAGGAGGGAAGGAAGGTGCTGGAAGGGATCTGACAGAGCGGGGAAGGAAGGTGCTGGAAGGGAGCTGACAGAGGAGGGAAGGAAGGTGCTGGAAGGGAGCTGACAGAGGAGGGAAGGAAGGTGCTGGAAGAGAGCCGACAGAGGGAGGAAGGAAGGTGCTGGAAGGGAGCCGACAGAGGAGGGAAGGAAGGTGCTGGAAGGGAGCTGATAGAGGCAGGAAGCAATGCTGGAAGGGAGCTGACAGAGGAGGGAAGGAAGGTGCTGGAAGGGAGCTGACAGGGAGGAAGGAAGGTGCTGGAAGAGATCTGACAGAGGGAGGAAGGAAGGTGCTGGAAGGGAGCTGACAGAGGAGGGAAGGAAGGTGCTGGAAGGGAGCTGACAGAGGGGGGAAGGAAGGTGCTGGAAGAGAGCTGACAGAGGGAGGAAGGAAGGTGCTGGAAGGGAGCTGACAGAGGGGGGAAGGAAGGTGCTGGAAGGGAGCTGGCAGGGGGGGGAGAAGGAAGGTGCTGGAAGGGAGCTGACGGGGGGGGGTGAGAATGCTGGAAGGGAGCTGACGGAAAGGAAGGTGCTGGAAGAGAGCTGACAGGGAGGAAGGAAGGTGCTGGAAGAGAGCTGACAGAGGGAGGAAGGAAGGTGCTGGAAGGGAGCTGACAGAGGAGGGAAGGAAGATGCTGGAAGGGAGCTGACAGGAGGGAAGGAAGGTGCTGGAAGAGAGCTGATAGGGAGGAAGGAAGGTGCTGGAAGGGAGCTGACAGAGGGGGGAAGGAAGGTGCTGGAAGAGAGCTGACAGAGGGAGGAAGGAAGGTGCTGGAAGGGAGTTGACAGAGGGGGAGAAGGAAGGTGCTGGAAGGGAGCTGACAGAGGGAGGTAGGAAGGTGCTGGAAGGGAGCTGACAGAGGGGGGGAATGAAGGTGCTGGAAGGGAGCTGACAGAGGAGGGAAGGAAGGTGCTGGAAGGGAGCTGACAGAGGGGGGAAGAAAGGTGCTGGAAGAGAGCTGACAGAGGGAGGAGGAAGGAAGGTGCTGGAAGGGAGCTGACAGAGGGGGGGAAGGAAGGTGGTGCTGGAAGGGATCTGGCAGAGGGGGGGGGAAGGAAGGTGCTGGAAGGGAGCTGACGGGGGGGGGTGAGGAAGATGCTGGAAGGGAGCTGACAGAGGAGGGAAGGAAGGTGCTGGAAGAGAGCTGACAGAGGGAGGAAGGAAGGTGCTGGAAGAGAGCTGACAGAGGGAGGAAGGAAGGTGCTGGAAGGGAGCTGACAGAGGAGGGAAGGAAGATGCTGGAAGGGAGCTGACAGAGGAGGGAAGGAAGGTGCTGGAAGAGAGCTGACAGGGAGGAAGGAAGGTGCTGGAAGGGAGCTGACAGAGGAGGGAAGGAAGGTGCTGGAAGGGAGCTGACAGTGGTGGGAAGGAAGGTGCTGGAAGAGAGCTGACAGGGAGGAAGGAAGGTGCTGGAAGGGAGCTGACAGAGGGGGGAAGGAAGGTGCTGGAAGGGAGCTGACAGAGGGAGGTAGGAAGGTGCTGGAAGGGAGCTGACAGAGGGGGGGAGTGAAGGTGCTGGAAGGGAGCTGACAGAGGAGGGAAGGAAGGTGCTGGAAGGGAGCTGACAGAGGGAGGAAGGAAGGTGCTGGAAGGGAGCTGACAGAGGGAGGTAGGAAGGTGCTGGAAGGGAGCTGACAGAGGGGGGGGAATGAAGGTGCTGGAAGGGAGCTGACAGAGGAGGGAAGGAAGGTGCTGGAAGGGAGCTGACAGAGGGGGGAAGAAAGGTGCTGGAAGAGAGCTGACAGAGGGAGGAAGGAAGGTGCTGGAAGGGAGCTGACAGAGGGCGGACGGAAGTTGCTGGAA
Organism: Ichthyophis bannanicus; assembly: GCA_033557465.1. Classification (NCBI taxonomy): domain Eukaryota; kingdom Metazoa; phylum Chordata; class Amphibia; order Gymnophiona; family Ichthyophiidae; genus Ichthyophis; species Ichthyophis bannanicus. The sequence goes on from CM066044.1 coordinate 256,432,308, forward strand.
GGGAGCTGACAGAGGAGGGAAGGAAGGTGCTGGAAGGGAGCTGACGGGGGGGGGTGAGGAAGATGCTGGAAGGGAGCTGACAGAGGAGGGAAGGAAGGTGCTGGAAGAGAGCTGACAGGGAGGAAGGAAGGTGCTGGAAGAGAGCTGACAGAGGGAGGAAGGAAGGTGCTGGAAGGGAGCTGACAGAGGAGGGAAGGAAGATGCTGGAAGGGAGCTGACAGAGGAGGGAAGGAAGGTGCTGGAAGAGAGCTGACAGGGAGGAAGGAAGGTGCTGGAAGGGAGCTGACAGAGGGTGGAAGGAAGGTGCTGGAAGCGAGCTGACAGATGGGGGAAGGAAGGTGCTGGAAGAGAGCTGACAGAGGGAGGAAGGAAGGTGCTGGAAGGGAGCTGACAGAGGGGGGGAAGGAAGGTGCTGGAAGGGAGCTGACAGAGGGAGGTAGGAAGGTGCTGGAAGGGAGCTGACAGAGGGGAGGAAGGAAGGTGCTGGAAGCGAGCTGACAGAGGGAGGTAGGAAGGTGCTGGAAGGGAGCTGACAGAGGTGGGAAGGAAGGTGCTGGAAGGGAGCTGACAGAGGGAGGAAGGAAGGTGCTGGAAGAGAGCTGACAGAGGGAGGAAGGAAGGTGCTGGAAGGGAGCTGACAGAGGGAGGGGGGAAGGAAGGTGCTGGAAGGGAGCTCACCTTGGGGAGGAAGGAAGGTGCTGGAAGAGAGCTGACAGAGGGAGGAAGGAAGGTGCTGGAAGAGATCTGACAGAGGGAGGAAGGAAGGTGCTGGACGATAGCTGACCGAGGGGGGAAGGAAAGTGCTGGAAGGGAGCTGACAGGAGGAAAGGAAGGTGCTGGAAGGGAGCTGACAGAGGGGGGAAGGAAGGTGCTGGAAGGGAGCTGACAGAGGGGGGAAGGAAGGTGCTGGAAGGGAGCTGACGCGGGTGAGGGGGGGGGGGGAAAGAAGGTACTGGAAGGGAGCTGACACCTGTACAAAATGGAACCAGCCTCTTTAGCAGAGAGGTCAATCTGTCATCTTCCTGGGCACATGTTACCCTTCCATGGCTTTTCCTGTATTATTCTGAGGCAGTGGAATAAACAGCCAGTATCACTAGGTCATTTGGATGATCTGATGCTATAAAACCTTGCAGTTGATCAGTGAGGTTTTCCTGAGGTGTCTTTCGTGCTGCTGCTTTCCCTTGTCGTCCTTTGTGCCGTTGCTCATGCTTTTGTTGTAAACTGTCTGTGCTTTTTTGAATTGATTTCATTGTTTTACTGTTGTATGTTTTGTTGTATTCTGTCTTGCGCATTGTCAGCAGGAGGGGCTTTGTTGAATTGAATATATAAATAAATAACGTTTGAATAAGAGTAGTAGTTTTGGATGCCATTCTACTGGCGAAACTTGTACTTGCTGCATGTTACAATATATAGGGAAAGGTTTAGACAAGAATACAATCATACATGTACGATATAGCAATAAATCATCAAAAGCAAAGTTCCTTACCTGTAGCAGGTGTCCTCGTTGACAGCAGGATTGATCAAGTGGGTGATGTCATTGCACGCTGCCGGTTTGGAACAGCTCTTCCAGCGCTCAGAACTAAGTACAAATTTTAGAGCATGCGCAACCCTTCCTGCACAAAGCAGTCTTCTCCCTCCCTCAGTTAGTTATATAGCTCATTAAGTAATGCAGTTCTCAGGGAGGTGGGAGGGATTAATCTTGCTGTCTACAGAGAACACCTGTTACAGGTAAGCAATTTTGCTTTCTCCGTCAACAAGCACAATTGAATCAGACATACAAGTGGGAACTCCCAAGCTCGGGATTTCTGTCTTGGAGCCATGTGGCTTAAGATCTGCCTTATACTCTGATGTGTGACTGTCACAGAATTCCATGCTTTAGGTCAAGAAGTCTAAGTTAGTCATGGGAGGAGTGGTCTAGTGGTTAGGACAAGGTACTTCAGGCCGGAGGACCGGGAGTTCAAGTCCCACCTGGGGACAGCAATCTCAGGCCGGAGGGACTGGGATTTCTAGTCCTACAGGCACTCCTTGTGGTCTTGGGCAAGCCACTTAACCCTCCATTGCCCATGTTCCCTGTAAGTATTAGCGTATGTGTCTCATATCCCCTCATGTTAAATGTACCGCTTTGACCCGGTGAAAAGCAGGATATAAATACAGCTAAATAAATAAATAATGTTAAGACTTGTGCTGAAGTACATAAGAACAGGATTTATGCATCTGCCTTTCACGATGGGACTCTTGAAACCTCTGCATGAGGGAACAGAAGTAACATCAGCAGAGGACTGAGCAAAGTCAGTACTTATGATCCAGACGGATGTCAACATTCACAGCCTTTCATTCAGTAAGTTCCGCAGGGCTTTGCACCATATATATTAGTATAATTTGATTTACAAAATTTACACCCTGCAACAGTGGTGAAGACTATCCTATGTGGTGAACAAAATTATATACATGATTAAATATACAATGGAAACAGAAGCACACTTTGATAGACACACTAGCTGGACTATGACACCAGTTCACTTAAATCACTTCCTTAAACAGAGCCTTCAATTGTTTTCTAAACTGTAAAAAGCTGCCTTTCACCCATAAATAGTCTAGTAAGAAGTTCTGTGAATAGGGACCTAGGGGCGTGTTTACTACAGCGTGGTACCTGGGTAGTGCAGGGGTATTTATTTTTTATTTATTTATTTGGTATGTTTTCTATACCCCCTTCTCTTAAAATCCAAGCGGTTTACAGTGTAACATGCAGTTTTTACATAAAACAATGGGAGATGGGGCATGCATGAGATTGGTTCAACTATTTACAGAATGAGCTAGTTACATTATAGTACAAAGAGGGTGTTAGTTGTATGGGCGGGAGAGGTAGGGTGTTGGGGGGGTAGGAGGAAATCACTTTCTTGGGTAAGGGCTTGTGTTCATTTTGTTATGTAATGTCTCCAAAATGTTCCACATAGAGGGTTGTTTTCAGCTTCTTCCGGAAGTCCTTGGAGTCCGAGGTGGCTCTTAGAGAGTCTGGGAGGGTGTTCCATAGCGCCCGGGCAGCCAGGGAGAAAGCTCTTCTGGATGTGGATTGTTTGGGTTTGGCATAGATGCTGGAGGTGGTGATGGTGTCAGTAGTGAAGTGCCTTCTGGGTCTCAAGCAGTTGTTCATCTTAACGAAGTTCTTTAATATGTCTGCCGAGAACGATTGCTTGATTTTCAAAATGTTTAGAGCAGATTTATATTTGATACGTGAGGTAATGGGGAGCCATGGAAGGTGATGTGATCATTTTTAGATGAGCCAGTTATAATACGAGCAGCGGTATTCTGTACCATCTGTAGGGGGCGGAATGCATGTTTGGGTAGGCCTAGGTGTATGGGGTTGCAGTAGTCCATGATGGGAGTGATTATAGCCTGGAGCACGGTGTGGAAGTGATCTAGGCTGAGTAGTGGTTTCAGCTGTCTGATGATACTCAATTTGTGATAGGCGCTCTTGGTTCTCTTGTTTATATGGGATTGTAGGTTTAATTCACGGTCCAGGATGATTCCAAGGTACTTCACTTCTGTTTTGATGGGTATGGTGTGGTTTTTGATCTGGATTGAGTATGGTGTAGTGAATCCTGGGTTTCATGTGACCAGGAGGGCTTCAGTATTGGTGTAGTTGATGTTTTGGCAACACACTAAAAAACAGTGTGGGACCCTGCGCTAAAAAATCCACACTGGACAGCGTGCATCTGGGCGATATGTGGGCAGGGCGTGGATGGTCCTGCCTCTAGCACGAGCCTTGAAAGCCAATGCTGCTGGGGCATGGCGGGGAGCAACTACCAAATATGCACTCAAAAAACCATATAAACCTCTTTGATTTAAAGCAAAGGCGGTATGGAAAACCTGTTAAATAAATAAATATTTGACAATCTACAAAAGAGAAAACCTCACTGAAAACATTTTCAAAATATTTAAGCCAAGGAGAAAAAGGATCTCATGTTATCTTGCCATTCATAGAGACACTTCCATGAATATTACTACACTGCAAAATTTATTTTTTGAAAGAATTTTTTTGCCAAATTTAAATTCCAATATCCAAAAATCACCAATCCAAAATTGCTCTATAGATGTGTTTTTGCTATTGCTGAAAAAGTCTTATAAATTATGTCCACTCAAGATCTTCCAGTTTTTTCAAACCCATTAACACAAGTCACACATATTTACATCTACTTCAAATAATTGTGTTTATCAAATGCTTATACTTCAAACACTTGTACTTATCTAGAATGCAGAGCTGCTCAAGACTGCCTGACCATTCTAGTAGAAGTATCTTTGGGTACTGGAATTAAAAATTTGGCCAAAACTTTCTTTCAAAAAATAAATGTTGGATGTTTTATTATTAAGAAGAGGTTTTTTTCTGGATCTGTGATGTTGAAATGTAGCTATATACATGGAAGTGTATTTATGAATGGTAAGTGAGATTCTTTATTGAAATATTTTAAAACAATTTTCGGTGAGGTTGTCTCTTTGGTAGGGAGTAACTGCCACCAGCACAATGTGTGGTGGTTTGTTGCTCTCTGCCGGTGGTACTACCGCAGCAAGCTGTGCTAAATTCAGGGGGCTATCTCCCATCTCCCCTGCATCCTGGTGCTATGCCCCATGTTACCGGTAGTAATGCAGCCCAATGCCAGGTTACTAGCGTGAGGCTTAGGAAACATGCTCCCTAGAAATGGAAAAGCTGTAGCCTGCATTAAGACAACTTTGCAAATTTCAGTCATGGGACAACAGGGAGCTTGGTGTCACTAAAAATGAACAGTATGACCAGCTGAATAGGGAATCAAGAAACCCCTAAGTAGTAAGAGCCCTCACTACCTTAGATATCAACCAACAGGATTTAATTTTGACCCTTTGCAATTATTGGAAGCCAATGCAAAGACTAACATGGGCCATAAATGAATATAAATGATGAAAAACAACATCACGAGGCTGCAAGAGAAAAACGCTTGGAAATATTGGGAAAGTTTTGTTTCATATCACCTTGACAGAGCACAAAAAATAAACTGCAGGGACTAAGAAGACCACTGCATACAGGAAGGACCACACATGTTCAGTACTTTACCAAAGTTTTGAGCTCTGGAAGAACAGCTCCAGCCTGACCAATGATGCCACCCACTTGTGTGCTCGATTCAGTCCTGCTTGTTGATGGAGAATTCTTTTTGTTTTATTTTGTATCTTTTATGAAATAGTTTGTATGTCTGCAACTATTTACTTTTTATTGTACACCACTTGGTTGATTTTATCGAAAGGTGGTTTATCAGATTTGTAAATAAACATAAGCATATAAATATCACATCAAAATAAATCAGCAAAAATGCATATAATCACAAGGAGGGACATTTTCAAAGGATTTTCTGTGGGTAAACAACTGACTTTTTCTTCTTCTCTTTTAGCACAATTTGAAAATCAGCTACTATTTTACGAGTTAAATTGAGCAGGTGAAAACTCATTTGCTCTCTTATGAAGACTGCTTCCACCTGCAGAGACCACCTAGAAGTAGGAGCCAGAGACAGGGCCGGATTTACCTTGAGTGAGGCCCTACACCAACAAAAATTGTGGGCCCCCAGCAGGGGCGGCCCAAGGGGGGTGCGGACCTCATTTGCATAAGGGGCCTCATTTGCATAAATATTTGCATAATGTTACCATCTACTACCTTTTAGTAAACGTGCCTCTTAATGAGTGTATGGATAAAGAAAGACTAAAAGATTTCTACATTACGATAATCCAGTGCCAACTGCCAGACACATTAGGAACTACTACAAACACTGCCCATAGTAAACCCGCCGTATCCTAACAGCACTACCAGGACTCACAAAGCACCATACTCTACCAATCAAAAGGCAACACTGCAAATATTAAACCAATACATTTCAGAGAACAACAATACATGACCTACTGGGGAAAGAGAACAAGTGGCAATGTCAAATAGGAATTATATAAACAGAACACCTCAGCTCAGTTACACATGCAGAACATAGACCATCACCAAACAAGTAATCACAATTTAGAAATAGGAAGACAATAATTAAACTGGGAATCCCAAAAGCCAAACTTGGAATGTACAACACTGTAGAAATAAAACAATACATTAATTTGCTCTTGTACTAAACAAAGCACAGATGTTAATGATGCACATTTACCAGAGCTGACATATTCCAATTAATAAATTCAAAATAAAGAGATATTTTTCTACCTTTTGTGCATTTTTTTCAGCTGCAATTGCTCCAGCCACTTTCTTCTGGTTTCTTCGTGTCTTCTGCTAACTCTCCATCGTCTGCTGTCCATTTGTCCTTTCTTCTCTCTTCTAGATTTTTTTCCATTCTCTCTCTACATCTGCTTTAACATACTAATCTTTCTCCTTTTGCTCTTTCCTCATTCCTATTTTCATCCACTCAAATATTACCCCTCCATCCTCAATCCCCACTTACTCTCCCAATACCCGGCCAATTGTAGATTTTTTATCCCTCCCACACAAAATATTTTTCCCTTCTCCATTTTACTCTTCCAGCCCCATCCCATTCTAATCCTCCCCCAACATCAGCTCCCTTCTAGTTCCAGCCTCACCCAGCATCCATTCCCTTCTAGTCCCTGCATCAGCCCATTTCCAGCCCTAGCCATCCATCAGCCCATTTCCAGTCCTAGCCCCCCCATCACCCCACTTACAGTCCTTAACCCATCACCCCATTTTCAGTCCTTAACCCCATCACCCCATTTTCAGTTTAAGCCCCCCCTATAACCCATTACCAGTCCTAACCCCCCCATCAGCCCACTTCCAGTCCTAACCCCATCAACCCATTTCCAGTCAGCCCCCCATAGCCCATTGCCAGTCCTACCCCCCCCCCATCAGCCCACAGCCCATTACCAGTCCTAACCCATCATCCCACCTCCAGTTTTAACCGCCCAGCCCATTTCCAGTCCTAGCCCCTATAGCCCATTACCAGACAACCCCCATCAGCCCACAGCCCATTACCAGTCTTAACCCCCCAAAGCCCATTACCAGTTCTAATCCCCCCCCAACAGCCATTACCAGTCCTAACCCCATCAGCCCACCTCCAGTCTTAACCCCCAGCCCAGTTCCAGTCCTAGCCCCCCCCATAGCCCATTACCAGACAGCCCCCATCAGCCCACAGCCCATTACCAGTCTTAACCCCCCCCCAAAGCCCATGCCAGTTCTAAGCCCCCCCCCAACAGCCCACAGCCCATTACCAGTCCTAACCCCATCAGCCCACCTCTAGCCTTAACCCCCCCCAGCCCAGCCCATTTCCAGCCCCAGCCCCCCAATAGCCCATTACCAGCCCTACCCCCCAGTCCATTTCCAGCCCCCAGCCCCCCCAATAGCCCATTACCAGTCCTACCCCCCCATAGTCCATTACCAGTCCTACCCCCCCATAGCCCATTACCAGTCCTACCCCCCCCACATAGCCCATTACCAGTCCTACCCCCCCCCACATAGCCCATTACCCGTCCTACCCCCCCCCTCGCCCATTACCAGTCCTACCCCCCCCCCATAGCCCATTACCAGTCCTACCCCCCCCGGCCTAAAGTAAAATTTAATTAAAAAAAAAAACCTGGTGGCTGCCGCCGCGGGGCCCCCTCTGCTGCCGCGGGGGCCCCGTCTACAAGCTGGTCGGGTCCGGTCGGGTCTCTCTCCCTCCCTCGCTGCAGGCTGCAGGCTGCGAGAGACGCATCTTCGCGTCTCTCGCAGCCTGCAGCGAGGGAGGGAGGGAGAGAGAGACCCGACCCGACCCGACCGACCCGACCAGCTTGTAGACGGGGCCCCCGCGGCAGCAGAGGGGGCCCCGCGGCGGCAGCCACCAGGTTTTTTTTTTAAATTAAATTTTACTTTAGGCCGGGGGGGATAGGACTCCTACCCCCCCCCCCCCCCCGGCCTAAAGTAAAATTTAATTTAAAAAAAAAACCTGGTGGCTGCCGCCGCGGGGCCCCCTCTGCTGCCGCGGGTGCCCCGTCTACAAGCTGGTCGGGTCGGGTCCGGTCCGGTCGGGTCGGGTCGGGTCTCTCTCCCTCCCTCGCTGCAGGCTGCGAGAGACGCGAAGGGAGAGCGTCTCCTCGCGTCTGTGTTAAGCCCGCAGGGGCTGATGGGAAATCCCATCAGCCCCTGCGGGCTTAACACAGACGCGAGGAGACGCTCTATCTTCGCGTCTCTCGCAGCCGGGAGGGAGGGAGGGAGACGAGACCCGACCCGACCGGACCCGACCGGACCCGACCATACCATCTTGTAGACGGGGCCCCCGCGGCAGCAGAGGGGGCCCCGCGGCGGCAGCCACCAGGTTTTTTTTTTAATCGAATTGAAAAAAAAAAAACCTGGTTCTATTTTTTGTGGGCCCCTGCCGGTTGTGGGCCCTACGCCATGGCGTACATGGCGTATACGTAAATCCGGCCCTGGCCAGAGAAACACTGGGATTGAGCCCTGTTCCATCCTGCAGATACAGGTAATAGCATAATGGACCTCATCTCCTACAAATAAATAATAACTCTCTTGGTCTGTGAAGGGTCTATCCTGAGAAATCCTACTACATTAAGTATAAAAGAGAAGAGATTAAAGGCTGCCTATGTAGAACCTGAGTGAGAGAAGACATTAAATACTGAACAATTGTAAGGGAAAAGACAAATACAGGGATCTTGGATAGAGATGTTTATTTGAACTCTGCTAAAATCTAGTGGTTATTCTTCTACGTAGACATAAGAATTAGAATCACTATTTTGGACTATGTCTGATTCTCATCTCTCTGACTTTGATAGGCTGCAGTCAGTGCCAGGGCCTAGGAAAAAAAGAATCTCTGCCCTTCTCCCAGTGGAGAACCGTTAGCTAGGAAAGAGGAGAATATCCAGGAATATCCCTTTAGTTCTCTTTATCACCTGGGATGAAGCACACACACTGATTTCCAAGAACACTTCTTGCACATGTTGAGAGCCTGATTCCACCCTCAAGCACATTCACATCCTAGAACTGTTTAGATTTTGCTTTGGTAAAATTTGTGGTTTCATATACTTACATTTCACATCCACTTTTTCATCCAGAGACGTGTCTTTACCCAGATTATTGTAAACTGTGCAGCGATAAGAGCCTGAATCGGAATCACGTAATTTACTGAAGTGGATTTTCTTCTCTGTATGGTTTGGATATAGGACATGGTCTTTATACCAGGAATACAATGTCACTGGAGGGTTACTCAAACTTTCACAAGTTAAAATGAGCAAATCCCCTTCCTTCACAGATTCCATGTTCCCCTGAACCCTGGTTTCTCTTGGAGCATCTAAAATAATGAAAAAGGGTTTTATTTTCGGTTACAGCACAAATGCAAAGCCTGTCTCACTATCAGCTGTCACTGGAAGATTGTGCAGAAATTTAAAGAAAGATAGAAAACCATTAGGATGGGAAGTGACTTCTCTCTATTCTTATTTTGATTTTTAGTTAATGCACTTTGTCGATCTTTAGTTTGTTTATAAATTTGCCTTGCTATTTTACTGTATATAGATTGCTTTACAGATCTTTATGGATTGAAAAGGCAGTCCAGAAATATTTGTATATAAAGAAATGAATAAATACCTAAAGGTCAGTTTTCAAAAGCATTTATGTAGTTGGCAGCAGATGCCAACTGCATAAATACTAGAGACCCTTTTACTAAAGTGTGTTAAGCAGTTTTATTTATTAGTATTTAGTTCACACTTGCACAGTAATGTCTTAGTACAAGCTTTCAAGTACATTTTGTAGCAAACAACCTGTGAGAAAGTCAGTCGGACTATTAGATAATAGTGGGGTAAAAGGGGTGCTAAAGGAGGATAAGGCCATAGCAGAGAGACTGAATGAATTCTTTGCTTTGGTCTTCACTGAAGAAGATGTAGAGAAGTTACCCATGCCTGAAATGCTATTTAAAGGTGATGTATAAGAAGTATTAAAGCAAATATTGATAAACTGGGGAGATGTATTACAAATCTTTGATAAACTAAAGAATAGCAAATTGCCTTGACTAGATAGTATTTATCTGATGGTGCTAATTGGTTTTAATATACAATTTTTCTACCGGTCAAAATGGTTTACATTGAACAATTGAACAAGCAATGTGACAACAAACGTATTAAAGTAGAACAGCAAGTAACAGGGGGTAGGGGATGTTATAACAATAAAACTTACATTACAAAGAGCTAATGAGACAGTGGGGGGCTTATGGTACAATGAGCTTATGTTCTGTAGGTCATTATGACAACAGGCTTGTGATGCCATGGAGGAGGGGTTAATAAATTATTAATATTTTGGATGTAAGTTGAGTGATCAAGGTGGGGTGAAATGAGAAAGATCTGTGGGAGAGGAGGGGGTTCCTGCTGGGAGCCAGTTGCGTGGGATGAGCCATAGTGTTCTTCAAAAAGGTGTGTCTTGAGATGTTTTTTGAAGAAGTAGTTAGATTGAATGCTTCGTAGAGTAGGAGGTAGGTTGTTCCAAAGGGTTGTTGTTGTTAAGTGCCGTCGAGTCGGAGTTGACTCATGGCGACCCTCTGGATAGCTATCCTAAATTGTGTTCGGTCTTCAGTCAGGCGGCTCATTGTTGACAGACTGGTACCCATAGCTGCTGTTATTGTATCGATCCATCTCATTGCTGGCCTTCCTCTTTTGCGTTGACCTTCTATCTTGCCAAGCATGATGTCTTTCTCTAATGATCTCTCTCTTTGCATGATGTGTCCAAAATATGAAAGTCGAAGTCTTGTCATCTGAGCTTCTAAAGAAAGCTTAGGTTTGATCTCCTCTAGTGCCGACTGGTTTGTTCTTCGGGCAGTCCATAGTATATAATCTTAAAAAACGCCGATTCTTTGATTATCAGCTGAGGCGCTGGAACTGAACGAACCAGAGAATTCTCAGAGTTGAGCTTCTGCATACGCCAAACGAATACATATTGGATACCAGCTTGAGTGCTTAATGTGATTTAAAGTCCCCCTGAAGAAACTTCTTACCTGTGAAACGCATTAATGGTGCCGGATGGTGGTGTCGGGGAGTCTACATCTGCTCAGATAAGCACGATTAATAGCATAATAATTTGTTTGAAGCTTCAACACTAAACATCTTGGGGGTTGTGGTTGGAAAGGTCGTTGATGTAAATCTAGCACGAAGGCCTATGACTTTTGTCACAGAAGCCAGTGCCATGGGAAGTCTGAGACCTTCACACCCCTTATAAACCATTACTATTTTGAGAAATCATACTTGCAATTGAAAATATCAAGTGAACATTTTTGACTTTAGTGTTAGAAACATAGGACAATTTTTGAATCTACATAGCCTTGGAAGAGTGGAGGGATTCATTTTTGCTTGTGTTAATGATCTATACCCTCTGTAAATCTGACAATTTCAGTTTGTTTGGCTTCATGGATTCCCCTGATAGAACTTCGTTACAAATAACGTGTTGTGGTTTCTCAATCCCTGCTGAAAATATGGAGGTGAAACCATACCTTAAAAAGCCATCACAATATTTTCTTTTCTTGGTATTCTTCTCTCTGTTATTCATTTTCAATGGAGTCGCTGGTGTTATATAATATTACATAGAAAATTTAATTTTAGTAGGACCCATGTCCGCCATTACAAAACCGGAAGTGATCTAAATAACGTCTCGAGGTGCATCGTTTCTGGCGAACAGGTAAAAGTAAGTAAGGATAGCCTAAGTAATATATAAATTGATTAAATTCAAAGTATTTGACATTTTAGGCTTTGTGATCAAATTATAACAATAAATTAGAAAAGAAATAATAATTCCTGGGATTTGTCAGGCGACCCCTGGTAATTCCTGAGGCAACCCCCGTGGGGATCCCGATCCATAGGTTGAGAACCGCTGACTTAGAGGAAGGCATTGCTTTGGAAGCTGTTGGCTGAGGGGAGATTGAGATTGCTGAGGAGAATGAGGTGGTGTTGGTGGGAGGCCTGGGAACATAATCTCTCAAGAAGCATGTCCAGCTGGTCAGCATTATGGTAAGGTGCTCTGTAAACGAGGCAGATGATGAATTGCTTGTTGGATATAATTAGGGTATCTAAGCTTTAAGAGGGTGTTGCACTAGTGGTTGTGAAGCTCAGGCGTTTGTTTGAGAGACTGCAGACTCCGCCTCCTCTACTGAAACTGCGTGGGCAGTTATGGATAGTATGGGTGTCTGTGTTTAGCTGGTTGAGCAGTGGTGCATAAGAGATCAATTTTATCATCAATATGTGGTCAGCTGGAGTCTGTATTTTATTTTGGGCTGAGCGCACATTGATCAAACTTAATTTAATTTTTTGGTCTAGGTGAATATTGTGAGAGGTTGGTGCCTCGGTGGGAGGTTTTGTGGGGATGTGGAGGAGCCGAGAATGTCTTCTGTTGTGATGCGTCTCCTGTTGTGATGGGCCTTAGTGAATATATAATCGGAATGGGGGAGGGGATGGTCGAGTGGACCATTTGGTTACCAATGAATAGGGAGGTGAGGCACATGAGCATGAGCCATGTGTGAATGTAAGCCTTAGTTGCCTGCTATTTCTGTTAGTCGTTGGAAGGAGGGGTATGGTTCCTTGTACCGTTAGTCAGGAGAGGTGACAGCCTAGTTGGTGAACAAAGGAGGAATATAGCTAAAAAGAATGGCAATGAGTTGAAAAACATAGTGTGGCAAGTGCATAGTATAAAGGTTCAGCATGTTAATATAGCAAATGATGCATTGGAGTAAAGCAGTTACATTGTATTTGGGTAAAATTGATACAGGCAGCAAGTGGTAAGCAGCGCGTTACGTTAACATAAATGACTTACAGTACATGCATGCAGGAGACTGTAGTGCTGTGGGTTGCCATTAAACAGATAGTAGGAAGTAGTCAGCCCACTTCAGGACCCTGCCTAAGGGCCATGCCAAAGGGCCTTGTAGTTTAAAGTTGGAATGCAGCTGCTGATAGGTCCTGGCGGTGAGGAACAGGGAGGAGCTCACCTGCCCGCTCCCTTCTGCTGCGGCCGATTGGGGGTTGGAGACCGGAGGTCTTGTTACTTAGAGGTATTTGGGACTGATGACTGAAAAGGGAAGTACTGTATTTTGTTTGTTTATTTGAGATGATTTTAAATTTGGGGTTGTTTTAAGTGGGATTGCATTATTAATGGGTGTTTGTATAATGATACATGGATTTGTGTATCTCACGTATGCATAGAGATTATATTTAATGTTATGTGTTTTTGTAATCCTGCTGAGGGTGGGAATTTTCTCCCAGTTTGGTGGAATATAAATATTAATTACATAATTAGTTATTATCTAATTTCTCAACAAACAGGGGTGTCCTACACTGGTGGGTTCACCCCTAAACAAAGACATGGGGAGGGGTAACCTGCACGGAGCGGCAGGTGCACCTACTTTTGCCATCTTACTGGGCAGACTAGATGGACCATACTGGTCTTTCTCTGCCATCATTTTCTATGTTACTATAAATAAATAAAGAGGGGGAACCTGAGTAAGGAGAGGAGGTGGATGCTGGATGGGGGGTAGAGAGAAGAGGGTGCTGTACTGTGATGGAGCTGCTGTTACCAGAGGAATAATTGTGCCTCTCCCACCAAAGGAGAGGCGCAGGAGTAGGATTACCTAGGCAGGTCTGAGCTGGACTGGGAGGAGCATGGATTCTCCCTCCTCAGGCATCTTTTCCCCATATACATTATTTCCAAATGACCAATCTAGGCAGCATTCAGTAATTTCAAAAGTTAAAAAAAAAGATAGTAGCAGCCCTAATTGAGTTATAGACTCACATACATATTTATATGCTTAAATGTCTAGAAAAATATTCTATATATTTCTAAAAGTCCTCCTCTTTTTTCAGAATAGTAGTTAATTTTACATCGTCTCCTATGAAGCTCAACAAGACTGCATTAAAAGGGTCTGCAGGAGAAGCAATGTTCTTTATCTTTATTACAGTTTTTGATAGACCGTCCATCGGAAGCCATCTGGGCAGTGTACAATAATATAAAAACAAATAAAGCCAGAGTCAGAAAGGAACTACAATGTCAGATAGGAAAGAACACAGTCATACGAGACTAAAGAAGAGAAAAGCTTAAGTGGAGGGGGAGAAGGAAACAGAGGAGTCAGGAAAGGGAAGGTCATAGACAGTACAGAAGAGGTGGGTTTTTAAGAGGGATTTGAATTTGGGAAATGAATGTTCCTGACGGATTGGAAGAAGGGAATTCCAGAGTGACGGGGCTAGAAAAAAGAAAGAATGCCAGGTTTACTCCAGGCGGGCACGTGCTGGGGAAGGGAGGTCAAGGCGGTTGGTGTGCAGTGACTGGAGGCTGCGGGGTATAGTACAAAAGTGCAATGAGTCTGCAAGATATTGGGGAGTGTGCTAATGTAGGGCCCTGTGGGTCAGGATCAGGAGTTTGAAGGTGACGCGATAGGGGAAGGGAAGCCAGTGTAGGTGGATTAGAGGGGGCATGATGTGGCTGAAACGGGGAGAATGGGTGAAGAGGCGAGCAGCAGCATTCTGAACTAACTGTAGGCGGTGGAGCTGATAGTGGGGGATACTGGCAAAAGCAACATTACATTAGTCCAGGTGCGAAACTATGAGAGTGAGAAGAAGAGTTGTGAGGAATGTTGGAGAGAGTACTGGACTGACGACTTGAATCTGACAGAGGAAAAAGTGAGAGCGGCATACAAGGGAGGAAATGTGGGCATGAAAGGAAAGATCAGGGTCCAAGGTAACCCCAAGGTAGCGGAGTGAAGTTACAAGGAGAATGGGGAGATTCAAAAGAAGAGGGGAAAGGGTTAGTTGAGGACCACCATGGGTAAACCACATTGCAGATGTCTTAGCTGGATTGAGGTGGAGTAGGTTGGAAGATAGCCAGATAGTGACAAGTGAAAGACAGGCATTGAGGGGGGAGAGATCCGGGTTCACAGGGGAGGTATGGTGTAGAAGAATAATATCATCGGCATAATAGTAGGCTGAGATCCCAGATTGTTGCACCAGGAGAGTGAGGGAGGCTAGAAAAACGTTGAACAAAAGGGGAGCCAGTACTGAACCCTGGGGAACCCTGCATCTGAATGATAAAGAGGGAGACGTGTGGGCATTGGAAACCACAGAGAAAGAGCGTGAGTAGAGGAAAGAGTGGGACCATTGGAAAACCGTCCCCCGAAGACCTGCAGTCTTAAGGCGTGAAAGTAAAATATAGTGGTCGACGAGATCAAAGGCAGCAGAGAGATCCAGTGAGACAGCCAGAGAAATGTCACCACGGTCATGGGAGATGTGGAGTTCATTAAGGAAGGACAGAAGAACGTTCTCGGTACTATGGCCTGAGCAGAAACCGGATTGGCAGGGGTGCAGGAAATGAATGGAGTCCAAGTGAGCGGAAAGTTGTGCAAAGACGGCCTTTTCAAGGAGTTTAGAAACGAATGGAAGGTGAGAGACAGAACGGTAATGGGCTGGATCTTCAGGGCTGAGGGTAGGAGTCTTGGTGTTGGGACATACCAGAGCATGCTTCCAGGATAGAGGGACAACACCAGACGAGAGACAGGAGTTGAGCATGGTAAGCAAGACTGGAAGAAGTGCAAGGGAAGGTTCTAGCAGCCAGTTGGAAGGTACCAGATCTAAGGCGCAGGTGGTTTTATGAGAGGAGATGACCATTCTGGTGAATTCAATGGCAGAGACAGGCTGAAAGCTAAAGTAAGTAAGTAAGTATTAGTATATGTGTCTCATATCCCCGCGTGTTAAATGTATCCCCCAATTGTGCTGTGACCGCTTTGATTGAAGGATAAGGTGGTATACAAAACTGTCTAAATAAATAAATAAATAAACCACACATGGGAGAGAGAAGGGGGAGGGGGAGGGGGCGAAGCAAGTGGCGGAAGGATTGTATCGAAAGAGGAGCATAGTCCATGGACTTTAGCAACAAAGAAGAAGGCAAGATGGGAGAGGCTTGGTTCTGAGCAGTTATCCCCATGAGTGGGGGGGAGATGCAAGGACAGTGATCTGAGAGAGGTGTACAGTGGATGGGTGAAATTGGATGCGGAGGAGATAAAAGAGGAGAAATGAGATTGTTTTGCTTCTAATATTTGAGATCTATAGTGGATTTGGCAGCTTTTGAACTGGTGAAGGGACTTTGCATCCCTCTTTTTTCTCCAGATGTGTTTCGCACGGCGAAGCTGTGCCCGATGCAGGCAAAGGCCTGGATGGCACCATGGGTGGTAAGCCATGGACCGTAGGTGGAACGGACGCAGGGGTACAAGATGATCCAGGGCAGAGGAGAGATTGGCCTGCTTCTCTGGAGTGAGAGTGCAGAAATCAGCAGGAAAGAGTTGATTGGCAGGAGGAAAATGCTGGACAGTAGTGGGAGTGATATGGCAGGAAAGGCAGAGAGGCTGAGGGGCCTAGGTGAGTGGAGCCCTGCTCGTTCTGCTGGAAGTTGGAGGTGGAGAGACAGAAAAGGAAATGAGAGAGTGGTCAGTCCAAGGCAGTGGAGTTACTGTAATATCTGTGGGAACAGAGGGGGAGTCGGAGGGGGTGATCAAGAGATCCAGTGTGTGTTGGCCAACATGAGTTGGCAGGAGCATGTGCTGATGAAGGCCTCGATCATGGAGCAGGGTGGCAAAGGATTTGTCACGGGCTGTGGTAGGAGGGGAGAGATGGATGTTAGTCGCCAAGGAGAAGCAAGTGGGGAAAAAGATGGGCAGCCTCAGTGATAGTGCAAGTGAGGGACTCCCAGTGGTGTGGACGTAGGGAGGTGGGGACATAGAGAAGGAGAAGGTGGAGAGGAGGGGAGGGGAGGAGAAAAAACAGAGAAGGAGGGACTCAGGGTCTGGAAGGGAGATGGAGTAACAGTGAACAATGGGCAGTGTGGAGCGGAAGAGGGCAGCCACGCCACTACTGGAGCGTCCCAGGCAAAGAGTAGCCGGGAGGGCTAGGAGTGAGTCCTCGCCTTCCCTCATCCATGTCTCTGTGAGGAAAAGGATGGCAAAATCTGAGTGAAGGGTAAGATCTTGTACCAGAACGGTTTTGCTCCAGAGGGCTCGGCAGTTCAGGAGGCCCACGTGGAGAGGCTGCAGGTCAGCAGAGGTAGAGGAAGGAGAAGAGGTGCTAGCGGAGGTTAGGAGGCAACAGAGAATCAGGTTGGATGTGGTACGAGAGAGATGCCCAGGGAGTGAGCGCCCACGAGGTGGATGATGTCCTGAGATTGTAGGAATTGCAGTGGGGGTTGAGGGAAGTGCCATGTCCCCTAGTAGGGCAGCCAGTACAAGGACAGAGAGGAAGGCAAGAAGAAAAAGCCCACAGAAGGAGTGGACCAATGGGGTACCAGAGGTTTTACTGTAGTAAGACAGAGGTTGTCTGGGCCCGCGGTAGAAGGGCAAAATACCCGGCAGTCAGTAACCACTGAAGTTGCCCCGGAGTCACCTCAAGGAGCTCACCTAAGGAGCACATCCTGCTCTATGGGCGCGCACCGCCACGGCACAAAATGCCGCAGTAAGCTTGTTTAAATAGGGAGCTGTGGACTCTGCCCTAATGTCAATCATGCAGGCGTCACTTCCGGTATGCACAGGAGGCAGAGTGAGTGTGATTACCTGAGGGGAAGAGCACAGGAAAGCAGCAATGGAGAGCAGGGTTCAGTAAAACAGCCAGGCACACGCAGCAACAGAGTACAGCAGAATGGATAACCTCTGTTCCAACTGAAATCTGGGAAAGTAGTTAGTTATAGTTCATGGAGTCACTACACCTTGACACCGAACTCTCCTTTTCTACCCACATTTCCCATCTTACCCGCTTCGCGTACTCAGCCCTCCGTACTTTTCGTGCTCTCCACCCATTCTTTGACCAGACTGCTCTTTCTACTCTTCTTCTCAACACAGTAATCACCCATCTCGACCATCTTCACCGGACTTCCCCAACAGCAGCTGAAGCATCTCCAAACCATCCAGAACACTGCCATCCGTGCTCATGCCCGCAAGTTCAATCATATCACACCCCTACTCATCCATCACCGATTACCTTTCCCTCAGAGGATCCAGATTAAACTCACTCGTCATGGCCGTGCCCCTCCTTATCTCTCTTTCTGGGTTATCCCCTATGTGCCCCAATGCTGTCTATGCTTCCTCCAAGATAACTGCTTAGTCCTCCTGTCCCCTGCACGAACCCAATATGAATCCACTCGTCGCTCTGCCTTTTTTCACATTGCCTCTTCCCCCTCAGCTTTGCTTAGAACCTAAGTTTAAAAAACTCCTTAAAATTCACCTGTTCACTCAGGCTTTGCAGTAGATGCCACCTGAGACATGCTGCGTAGACACCAGTCCTCCCAGTATGCCTGAATGTGCTACCATCTGCTTTCTCTCTATAGTTTACTATGAGCCTCTTCTGTCCTGTCTTATAATGGAGTTCCTTTCTCTTCCTGGTTTGTTCTTTGTATTATCCTTTTTATACTATAAACCACTCTGTTTGCTCTGCCTAGGTTGGTCAATCAAATCCTAATAAACTATAAACGATACCCCAAAATCAGTGCTAACCTGATGCAGGGGGAGGGATAATTCTGAATATCTACCAAAATAGCTGGTCCCAGCACTGAGCAGGACAATTCTGGAGACAGAGTTTGATACTGCCATTCACTCGCCAGTATTTTTAGGACACTTCTGTAGATTTGGGAATACCAGCTGGCTTAGTCTTTTATCATTACAGGTTGATCCTGTCCTGGTATTTTCCCCAGTCTATGCATAAACTTGTAGTTCCTAATTTTTCAATAGGAAAATCAGAATTACATCTTCATGAGTTCAATGTGACAAAAAACCAGGACAGGATCATCCACTCTTGCTAAAAATAAATAAGCCTGTTATTGATCCTATCTAGAATCTCATTCCCAGATCCCCTTTAGTAGTGTTCTCAGAGAGCTTCAGATCCGCAGAGGCAAGCTGTCGCAGGTTCGGTTTTATCCCCTTTGCATCCATGAATGTCTAATTCCTGTTCTTCCTACAGAAACTGGAAGTGCAATGCCATAAAGTCAATAAAGATAAAGCCAGGACTTGCAGTGTATCTGATGATTTAAGATAAACTTTAGTGAAAGTCATAGAGCTGACATTAAAAACACAGAAGCCCTGTAGTGAGCTGCAGGAACTTACACTGAACATCGATTTCCAAGGGATCGGATGTGGTGGATCTAAAGCCATTATCAGCTTGACAAGTGTAGCTTCCAGTGCTATTGACATCAATGCTCTGGATCTCCAGCGTCTGACCAGAATAGATATCCTCCTCATTCTTTCGCCAGCTATACTTCATCACGGCTGGATTGCTGCTTTTCTCAGCGCAGCGTAAAGCGATTCCTTCCCCTTCTTTCACTGTCTCCTTAGAACTCGTAAACGTAAACCCATCTTTCTTCCCATTGTAGATTTGGACATTTTTAGGAGCATCTGAAACAACCAATCATGTTTGTGTCTCTTAAGTACATGAAAAGCTCACAATAAAGATTCAAAGATTTGGAGGGGTGGGGTGGGTCATGACAACTAGGGCTCTTGGCTGCCCCAGGAGGAATCCTGGGAGCCATTCCTCTCTCAGCTTCCTGTTGAAGCAACAATTATGGGAAAGGGAGAGGTGGGGGTAGGCCTCGAGGACATCAGGAGGTCAGTTTTCAGCAGTGGAGAGCTGTCTAAATTTAAGTGGATAAGAAATCCATTCAAAAGATGTATAAATGGTGTCACTGAAAATTTCCATATAACTTTAAAATGCTTTTTTATTGTTTAAGATTATACCTGCTCTTTACCATTGAGCACTTAAACATGTAGGGGGGCATATTTGAAGCAATGAACATGGTTGGGAGACCTGCTAACTACATTAATAGCATTGAGTGGAATACTTAGCGGCACATAGTCCATTTGCACTGCTGATTATCCCCATCTAATGCTGCTAGACTCCCCGATGATAACCGCGTAGCGTTGGGGTGTTCTGGAGGCAGCGCTGATGATAATTGGTCAGCAGTGATGTTCAGCCATTGGCTTGTTATTGTAAACCAGCTAAAGTTGGGCGCTTGAAAGGCTTATCTAACTTTTGCCAGCTTAGCTAACAGGCAGCCGCTGAGTATCACCACTACCCGGTTAGCTAAGATGCTGTCCAGGCACCCTGAATATTCAATGCCGATGGTTGGATATGACTCCAGCATTGAATGTCTGGGGCTATGTAAAGCGGTGATGGCTGCTGCTTTAAATGCTCTGGCCACCGCCATTGAATATCCCCCAATAATTTATACATTTAGTGGCTGAATTTTGTTCTTTCTTTCAGTCCTGCTAGATCAGTCCAGAGCCCACCTCTGAAACTCTATCTGATCTGTTTCTTTCTGCAGTGGTACCTTGGAGTGCTGTGGTTTGCATTCTAGGCTCTGCAAGTTGATTCTCTACTGCAGAGGTTCCCAACGTCGGTCCTCGGGGAACCCCAGGCCAGTCAGGTTTTCAGAGTACCCACAATGAATATGCATGAGATAGATCTGCATACAATGGAAGCAGTGCATGCAGATCTATCTCATGCATATTCATTATGGGTGCTCTGAAAACCTGACTGGCCCGGGGTTCCCCAAGGACCGACGTTGGGAACCACTGCTTCTACTTTTAGCCTTCTTCTTATGCTTCCCTGTGCATAGTTCTCTACTGTTTGATTGCTCACTGTTGCTCACGTTGAGGTTGTGTGAGGTTTGCTGTGTTCTCCTATATGCTTTGGGACGGATACTGAAGAGATCTCTCATGGCCGAGGCGAATAGAAGCATGGGAGCGATGTCATTGAAGCTTGGGCTTTTCATTGGTTCTTTGTCTCCACCAATCTGCTGGTAGGGGAACACAGCCCACTTGTCTAGACTGGTTTAGCAGAACTCAAGGAAAGGACATTATCTGTTAAGTAAAATGTCACCATTTTCTCAAATTAAACACTTAAAATATGGCTTGGTATTTATGACTACACTGTGTTTTGATTGACCCTGATAATTGGAAACCACTACTTGCAGTGACTAATCAGAGGGAAGCACCAAATGTTGCTGGAAGGGCGGTATTCTGCTCTTGCCTCAACATAAAAATAAATCAGTCAATAAGACACCAGAATGATATTTAGGAAGGGAAAGAATCCTTATGAGAAAAATATACATAAAAGGGACAAAGTGTATATCAACTTACATGTTACATTCAGTAGAATTTCCGCTTTGGATGTGGCATTTTTATCTTGTTCAGTAGAGAGCTGGCAGGTTAAGGTTTTGTTATGATGAGTCCAGGAGGGGGTAAAGGTCAGTTTGTTCTCTGTCCTCGGTCCACTAAAATCCTTCTTAACGCTCTGTGTATTGGTTTCATTCATGGGTCCTTCCCACCTCAGATAGATGGGATAATCGGGGCAGAAATAGTTGACAGAACAGGTGATGGTTATTTGTTCGCCCTCCTTTATGGTTTTGTCTACTCTAATTTGAGGATCTGGCACAGAATCTGAAATAGTAAAACATGCATTACAGAGCTGCCAAACAGGAGATTTTCAGCATGCAGCATAGCACAGAACAGTCTGTCACTTACCTCCACATCTGCTCCCCCCATCCTTCCAGAAAATCAAGTTATTTACATTGGTACCAATAGGGTTAATATTCATTTCTCTACCTCTGTGCAAGACTGTACCAAGCTAGCAATGTGCCCTGTACTATCCCCCTCCCTCCCCCCCCCCATCCACTCAGTTGTGTGCAGAGCTAGCTTTTGCTGGGCTTTCTAGAAGCCCAGTGATGACAACAGTACCCCTTCCGTACTTTACCCTGTGCGACTGCACCGTTTGCACAGCCCTTGCTACAGCCCTGCCACAGAAAAAATAAAAACAGACAATCCTAACAAAAACGAAACAGTTTCTCAACCTGTGTGTCTACTATCTGATTCCTATCCTTGTAGCTCTGCTCCTTTTCAGGCTTCTCTTAGAATAGGGCATCAGAGATAGTTTCATCTAGTGTTCTCCCTTTTTTCTTTTCGGTTTTAGTTCTCTCTCCTCCTCCCTTGTCTCTCGCAGAGGGAATAATTTGATACTTTCTCTTCCTTCTCCTGCTTGTATTGTCACTCTTCTTTCCCCAATCCTTCTCCTTTTTCTCCTACTCTTTCCTTTTTCTCACTCCTTTCTCTTTCATTATCTTCCTAGATTACTCCCCTCCCCCAGCCCCAATCCAGCACTTTTGCTTTCTCACAATCATTCACAAGTCCTCTTCCTCTGCCGCCATTTCAGTCCTCACACCCTCCTCAGCATTCTTGATCTTCTCGGGGTCCCTGCTGCTCCATCTTGGGTCCTTTCTTTCTCTCCCTCCTCTCTGGTCCTGATCCCTGATACTTTCTGCTCTCCCATATCATTTCTCTTAACTTACATCTCTTTTCCCTTCATTGTCATATTTTCTCACTTTTTAGCTTTTCTGATCTTCTTCAGCTTTCTCACCTGCCTAAAACATTTCTAAATGTCATAAAATGGAGTTTCCAGGATCTAGTGCTAGAGCCAGCAAGAGGGAAAACTACTTCAGATCTAATTGGAACACAGGACTTCGTGCAAGGAGTACAAGGTATGTTCAAAACGTATTGAGACTTGTACAGTAACATAAGAAGTATAATACTGACAGTCATTGCACTCAATCTCCTTAAAAGTTGTCCCCTTCCGATAAAACACACTTCTTCCAGCGTTCTCGCCACTTCTGGAAACAGTTTTGAAGTACCCCTTTTGTTATTCTGTGAAGCTGCTGTGTTGAATTTTGCTTAATGGCCTCCAATAGTCGAATCTCCTTCCATTCAGTGCTAATTTCAGTTTTCAAAACAAGAAAAAGTCACAGGGTGCGAGTTCAGGTGAATACGGAGACTGACGAACTTGCTTGATTTGGTGTTTGGCCAAGAATTGCTGTACAAGATGTAATGCGTGAGCTGGGGCATTATTGTGATGAAGCAACCATTCACCATTCCTGTACAACACTGCCCTCTTACGATAAACTGCATCTCTCAAACGAGTCAGAATTTTGATGTAGTACTCCTTATTGCTGGTTTGGCCTTTTGGAGTATACTATGATGACCAATACTCTGGTAATCAAAGAAAACTGTGAGCATGACATTGACATTGCTCCTCATCTGATGGGCTTTCTTGGGTCTGGGAGAGTCTGGAGTCTTCCATTGTGAGGATTGTGCCTTAGTTTCTAGGTCATAACCATAAACCCATGATTCATCACCAGTAATAATCTTTTTGATGATATCTGAATCATTTTCAATGCATTCCAACAAATCCCTGGCTGCAGACAGTCAGGTCAGGGGACAGGAGTTTTGGCATGAATTTTGCAGACACGAGTCTCATCACAAAATCGACATAAGAATGGACTGTACCAATCCAAAACACACCCTGATAGTAAATTGACAATTTGTGCGTATTGCAGCTCGCACTGCTTCAACATTTTCTTCATTCCTGCTCATGGATGACCTTCCGGAACATTTGTCACTCTCAGCACTTTGGCAGCCCTCTTGGAAATGTTTGTACCAGTCATAAACTTGAACACGACTCATGCATTCATCTTCATACACTTGCTGTAATTTGTCGTAAGTCTCTTTTCACAAATCTCCAAGTTTCTGGCAGAATTTAATGCAAATTTGCTTTTCAATTTTTTCACTCATCTTAAATCTGAAGAACTGCTTTTACACGATGCCAAACATCACATGATCAAAAAAAGTACAGGTGTGCTGCAGTCACACTACATTCTACACATGCAGAGCTGTGATGGTGCAGAGGGGTTAAGCACTAGAAACAGGAGGTTGAAACAGTTTCTTTCCCCTGAAGCAGACAGCAGAACAGGCAAGGAAAGGGTTAAACCTCCAACTCAGAGAAACTCTATGCTTAGAAAAGTAGAGAGAGAGCCACACCTCAGCTCCATGACAACCAAGGGAGCTGACGTGAAAGGCAAGGGGGCGGAGTCAAAGCCCATAGGTCAGCCCCAAACACTTAAGCAGGAAGTAACAGTCCCAAAGGAGGAGGTGCTGGGGAACAACAGAGAGACTGAGAGAGAGTCCGAGTACAGGAACAGGAAGGAGAAGTTCCAGGAGAGGTGCTTGGAGATACCTCTGGGAAAGCATCTTGAGAGAGAGAGGAATTATCACTGGACAAGCAGCAGAGAGAAGGAGGAGAGAAGAACCTTTAAACATCAAAGGGAAAGGTTGGAAACCTTATCTAGGAGAGGGAGAAGTTCTTCTGAGGACTCTTCCGTTGAAGCTGTGCACAGAGGTGGGAGCTTAGGCAGAAACAGAGTTCCGTTTAAAAAGCTGTCCAAACATTCCCAAGGCAGGCAACGTATCTATAGCTCAAGTTCTGAAAGGAGCACAGGTGATTTGAAGCAGTCAGCTGATTGTGTGCTGCAGAGACAGGAGCTGGAAACAAATCCTGCTGAGCAGTTTGCCATGAGGGAATCCGTGAAGCAGTTTGGGGACAGATGTTTGCCTTATGCCCAGCCAGTGAAAGCTAGAAGTACCAGGAAAAAGGTGAGCCCTTTAGATTCCCTTAGAGCTGTGTTAAAGGAGTCTGGTATTTTAAATTCCTCCACCATACCTCCAAGTAAAAAGAACTTTAGCTGGAAACAGCTTAGCACTTTATTAGAGCAATGGAAGCCTGTTGATCTGGAAGCCCTTGTAAATAAGCAAGATATATCAGAGTCAGATGAGGAACCTATGCAAACTAAGGAAGCTTTGATAGGGTCTGAATACTCTGACATGGAAACAGATTGCGCTTATTGCCATAAAGAGTGAGAGCTGTGTAACGTTGTGCTGTGGAGAAGTACTGAACAAAGCCTGACTAATTGCAAGGGAGCTTTTACACTGAGAGAGGCTGAGTGCTGCCAAAGTGTAAAACTCAGTCTATTAAGCAGCTGTGAAATAGGAGTACACTACGGTTGTGTTATCTGTTATATGAAGCTGTTTATGAAGACACTATTGATAATAGGAATAGCATTTAATGTTTGAAGCTGAAAGAAGTTTGGTTATTCGGTTGGAACGGACTTGCCTGAGAGTTATCAGGAGGACTGTGTTATACCACGTAACTTCACTTTGGTTTGGAGAAGCATCCATTTATTTCTGTTTAAAGGGGTAGTAGATATCAATTCCTGTGCAACAATAATCTTATTGTTACCCCAAAACCTTGGCTGTATTCGTCTTGGCTCACAACTACAAGGAACCTAGACAACAGCACACACAAGGGATATAAATTTGTGGTCACGTCCACTTCTACCAGGCGACCGCCTACACATACAAGAAGAGGGCGTGACAAGAGCACATAACTAAGTCACTGCATGCTTAATAGCATTGTGGTGTGACATACTATTATATAGTTACACAAGTCTTGAAACTTTCTGATCACGCCTCGTAAAGGTAATAGAGTCACTTGGCAACAAAAACATTTGTCATAATCATTTGAAGAAGGATACTGAAGAACACTAATTCTGTAGCATTTTAGGAGAAGATGGAGCACATTAGAGTGATGCATGCATATATGCAGCACACGACCTTTGCAGCTGGTCTTTTTATTTTTTTCCTAACCATTTTCCTCATTTTATCATGTTTTCTTTTTGAAAAATACACGCTGACACAGTAGATTTCCTTTGCATACTCTCTCCAGTTAATAAGTCAAATGTGATTATATTATGATCAATAGTACCAAGTAGTCCCAACGTGCTTAGCTCTTAAACCTAATCCTCTGTTCCACAAATATCTAAAGTAGCTCCTTCTCTAACCAACTGCTCCATGAAGCACTCATTTATCCCATCTAGGAACTTTACCTCCCTAGCATGTCCTGATGTGACCTTTATTTAATCGGTATTGGGGTAATTGAAATCACCCATTATTATTGTGCTGCCAATTTTGCTAGCTTTCCAAATTTCTGACATTTCATCATCTGTTCATTCTGTCCAGGTGAACAGTAATAAACCACTAACGCTATTTTCTTCCCCTTCACACATGAAATTTCTGTCCATAAAGATTCAGTGGTGCATTTTGTTTCCTGCAGAACTTTTATTCTATTTGACTCAATGCTCTCTTACTGTTGTGGTCAACATTATTGGCACCGTTGCAGTTCAATCCATTAATGTCCAATATCTCCTAAAAAAGTGGCCAGTGAAATGGCTTTGGACCATATATGCTGTCACGCGGTTGCTGGTGACACAAAGATTATACGCCACTAGGTAGCGCTGTTAAAGAACAAAGAGTCCGAGTGTAGGGTAATAAAGCTTTTATTCCCCGTTTAAAGCAAGGTTCAACTAAGAGATATTTTAGACAACAGAAACAGTCCTTTGTTTCAAAAGGTACCAATATTCACTTGCTAGTTAACTGTTACTTCACAGTTTAAAGCAGGTTTTCTTCAAAGTAATATTCAGTATAATAAACATCAAATTATACTTCATTTATTCTTCTGTGGAGCATACACACTTTGGAGCATAGGCAGTGCACCAATCACATTCCATTTCCTCAGGCAAAGGTGTGGGAATAGTGCTGGGAGAATCCACTTCCATCAAATCCTCTCCCCTATACTGATTCAAAGGGTTTTCACTATCCCTGTCTATTTCAGCATGGTAATCTACAACTTGGGAGTTTGGCTTCACATAAGCAGGGACTCTTAAGGCTGGCGGTAGTTTAGTGAACCAGTCTTGGCTCTTGTTTCGCTTAGGAGGAATACTTCTTTTAGCATAGCTTTTAACAGTGCAATCATTACAGTTAATCTTCAATGACTCATACCTTGGCTCACTGGGTAAAAACGTCCGTTGCTTATTAAACTGCTTTTCCCTCTGAATAGGTGAAACTGAGCAATGATCCTCTAGAGATAAGCTTCTGTCAGAACCTCCCTCTCTGGTTCTTAGCTTTCTTCTCTCTATGTTACAAACAGGCAGAGTATAGGAACTAGGCGTGGCAGAGCCTCTCACCTTGGAGCAACTTCCACCAAACTCCCCTTGCACAACAGGTCCAGTTTGGGCTTTCTGGCTTCCCACCTTGTGAGGTCTGTTTCTCCTCCAGCTTCCAGCTTGGCTTCTTCCACAGTAATCAGGCTTATGTCCTTGATAGCCTCCAGGCTCCTCTGCTGTTTCTCCTTCTAGTCCAGCTCCAGTTCCTTCTTCCTCTTTCTCCTCCTTCCTCAGCTCCTGCTGTGTCCACTGCTTCCTTTGCTTATGCCACTCCTTATGCCACTGCTCTCTCTGCTCTCCAGAAGCATTCTGCTCTGGCTTATGAAGTGAACCGTTACTGCTGACTTCCTGGTTCTCTTTCAGCTGCAGGTCATCAGTGAGATTAGGTTCATTAAGACCAGTATGTCTGTTCCTGCTCCCTCTAGCTGTGCCTGGAGGTAACTGCACATCTAGTTCTTCTAAAACAGGATTTCTTTTCTTAAAACCAACTTTATTAGTGCCCGCATCATGACACATCCCCCCTCTTAAAATATTACGGGCTGAATGACCCTCATTACAGCACGTAATCCTAGACATGGCGTCAGCATTCTCATGCAGCTTCCCTGCTCTGTGTTGCACTTGAAATTCATACGGTTGTAATGCCATGTACCATCTAGTTAGTCTGCTATTATTGTTGCGCATCTGGCTCAACCACTTGAGCGGGGCATGGTCGGTGATGAGGGTAAACCTCCTTCCCATAAGGTAGAACTTCAAAGCTTCAACCGCCCACCTGATAGCTAAGCACTCACGCTCAATCGTCGAGTACTTCTTCTCGGCTGGTGACAGTTTTCTGCTTAAAAACATGACGGGGTGTTCAGCTCCCTCCTGCATTTGTGAAAGGACGGCTCCTAGGCCGATTTCTGATGCGTCTGTTTGGAGTAAAAATGGCTGATGAAAATCCACCCCTCTTAGAATGGGAGCTCTACATAGTTTCTCTTTCAATGTTTTGAAGGCAGTCTCTGCCTCAGTTGTCCAGGCTAGCGTGTTTGGGGCATTTTTCCGCAACATCTCTGTGAAGATGGCGCTTTCTTCAGCGAAATGTGGGATGAAGCGCCTATAGTACCCTATGAGCCCTAAAAAGCTCCTTAGCTGCTTTTTGTTCTGGGGTGCGGGGAAACTGCGCACGCTTTCAATTTTGTCTAATAAAGGACGGACAGTACCTCTGCCTACCACATGTCCTAAGTATTTAACTTCGCCCGCTGCAAACATGCATTTTCCTGGATTCAAAGTTAAACCAGCTTGCCTCATCGCATTTAAGACTGCTTTTATTTGGACTAAATGCTGGTTCCACGTAGTGCTATGGATAACTATGTCATCCATGTAAGCTGTTGCATACTCTTGATGAGGTCGTAAGACTATATCCATAAGTCTCTGACAGGTCGCCGTGGCTCCATGTAGCCCGAAAGGCATGCGTCGAAACTGAAACAGGCCAACTGGTGTTGTAAAGGCTGTTTTTGAACCTGCCAGTAGCCTTTTGTCATATCTAGTGTGGTGAGATATTTAGCTTGACCCAGCCGGTCTAGAAGCTCTTCTATGCGTGGCATCGGATACGCATCGAAGGTGGAAATGTCATTGACCTGTCGGAAGTTAATGCAAAAACGCATTGTTCCGTCTGGCTTAGGGACGAGGACAATAGGGCTGGACCAAGGGCTTCGGGACTCTTCTATCACTCCCATCTCCACCATATCGTGTACTTGCGCGATGACCTCTTGTCGTTTGGCTTCGGGTAAACGATATGGTCTTTGCCGGACAATTTTTCCAGGAGGAGTGAGGATTTCGTGCGCAACCAAGTTCGTCTCGCCAGGCACGGATGTCAACACATCATTAAACTTCGCCAACAGGCTGAACAGTTGGTGCTTCTGCACTATCGAGAGTTCTTCACCCACTCGTAACTCCGGACTGGCTTTACAGTCGGACAACAATGGGCCCAAATCTTCCTCTATTGGCTTTTCCCCTACAGCTACCAAGCTTCTCATCTCGGTCTTCCCCGTGGAGCCAAATCCTCCGCTCCCTCGGCTGGTGGGGCTTATCATGGACACTTCCTCTAGAGGCGGGAAGCCCACTCGCTCACATATGAGCTGAGCTATTCTCTCTCCAGCTTTTACTTCAAAATCTTCCTTCGAAAAATTGAATAACAGGACCTTTATTATCCCCCTGTAGTCGGGGTCTACTACCCCAGCGCCAACATCAATAAAATATTTGAGGGCCAATCCTGAGCGGGGCGCAATCCTACCGTAACATCCCGGTGGAATTTCTACTTGGATGTCGGTGCTAACGAGCGCCTTGCCTCCCTTAGGGACTAGGTGATTTTCCGCACTGTATAAGTCATACCCTGCGGCCTGTGGAGTGGCCCGACAGGGGCTTCGAGCTTCCGGTGAGGTTTTGCAAAATTTTAAAACAAATTTTTTTTCTGCTTCCTCTGGTATCTTCCGGTTTTGGCTCTTAACTTTCCCTAAAAGGGGACTGGGGACCACCCTACCCTTAAAAGGAGTATTTTGGGACACGAGAACTTCTCGTGGGTTCAAACCTTTTTCTAGGCCCTTCTCGAACTGTGGCCAGTCTCTACCAAGGACCAGCTCTTTGGGCAATCTAGGGACTACTGCTATGAGCATAATTTTTTCTATTCCCAGACCTTTGACCAGCAATTTGTACACAGGATACAAGGTAGCAGCACCATGTACACACTTAATCCTTACATGGCCTTCTGGACGGTCTGGGGCGGACGCAGCTTGCTCTTGAATGGTAGACCAGAGCTTGCGCAAAATCATTGTCTGGTCCGCACCAGAGTCCAGCAAGGCTTTTGCAGCTACCCCTTGCACCGTGACATTCAGTACAAAACCTTCTGACAATAAATGATTATGCTCCCCCATGAGAGCAGTACGTACCCTACATTCATTCATGATATGTCCTAACTTTCCACAGTTAAAACATCTTTTAACAAAACTTTTCTCTGCTTTTTTATCACCCTTTACACTAGGTGTTTTAGCCTGGTAGAGACTTCCTGAGACTGGGTTGAATGTCGCTATGGCTGTCTTAGCTACCCCCTCCATAGGCTGAGTAATTAATTCGGCCTCCAAATACCTCTCGGTCAAGGCAATCGCCTCCATAGTTGAGCGACAATTCTGTAGAATAAGGAAGCTCTTGATTTTACCAGGCACTGCAGTCATGAATTGCTCAAGAACAATCATATCGATCAATGAATCTACGGATCTTTCACTGGGCCTTAGCCACTTTTCAGCCAAGCGCCTCAGTCGGTGACCCAATGACTTAGGCATTTCACCTACTTCAAGTCGTGCTGCACGTAGCCTGCGGTTATAGGTAAGTGGAGTCAAGCCCAGGCGTTCCCTGATGGCTTTTGCTTCGCTATAGTCGGCAGCTAACGCAGCAGGCATTGCCCTGTAGGCTGACAGTGCCTCTCCCGTAAGGGACACTGCCAGTCGGATGGACCATTGGTCCTCTGGCCAACCCACTGAAAGGGCAATTCTTTCAAATGCCTCCAGAAATTCATCTGGATCGTCCTTTTCCCCCAACTTCCCAAAAGTCAGAGTGTCACAGGATCCCAGTCCTACCAGACCATGGCTCAGTCCTGAGCTCTATTTTATGAGTCCAGCGGCTGCTTCCTGTGTCTTCTGTTGATGGCTCATCCAGGTCTCCAGCGTCTGCAGGACGGGCTTTTGCTGCTCCTGCATCGCCAGGATAGCACGCTGCTGTGTCTGCGTAGCCAGTTCAGCCTGCTTACTGAATTGTGATGCCATCCAATCCAATATGTCGCGTTGCTCCATCGCTATGATCCCTGAAAAGAAACAAAGAAAAACCAAGTGCGGCTGTACAACACTCAGCCCTACACTTCCTTGTGTTTTTTTGTTTTGTTTTGTTTTTTTCAAACTGACAGACACTTGTATCCCCACAAGTTAGGCCCTTCTACCCATTACCTGGTAGAAGTGTAGACTCAGGCTCTCAGCAACGGTGGTGTGACTCCTCGTCGTAGTACCTTCCAGGAACTCGCCTTCCGTTCCGGAATTTTTGCTGCTGTCCGGTCCACGTTTTGTTTTCCCAAGTCCGATCCGGTTCTTTTCAAAAGTCCAGTCCGGGTTTTCCTTTCTGGCACTCCGGTCCAGGTTTTCTTTAACTCCGGTCCGTTTTTTTTGATACTCCGGTCCGGGTTTTCTTTGACTCCGGTCCGGTTTTCTTTGACTCCGGTCCGGGTTTTTGATTTTTTTTTTTCAAGATGAACACTGGCAATTTTATTTCTATATTTCCTTGCTGTATCTCTTAGGCTTATATGCAAAATCCTAAAAACTACGCCATTTATGTCACGCGGTTGCTGGTGACACAAAGATTATACGCCACTAGGTAGCGCTGTTAAAGAACAAAGAGTCCGAGTGTAGGGTAATAAAGCTTTTATTCCCCGTTTAAAGCAAGATTCAACTAAGAGATATTTTAGACAACAGAAACAGTCCTTTGTTTCAAAAGGTACCAATATTCACTTGCTAGTTAACTGTTACTTCACAGTTTAAAGCAGGTTTTCTTTAAAGTAATATTCAGTATAATAAACATCAAATTATACTTCATTTATTCTTCTGTGGAGCATACACACTTTGGAGCATAGGCAGTGCACCAATCACATTCCATTTCCTCAGGCAAAGGTGTGGGAATAGTGCTGGGAGAATCCACTTCCATCAAATCCTCTCCCTTATACTGATTCCAAAGGGTTTTCACTATCCCTGTCTATTTCAGCATGGTAATCTACAACTTGGGAGTTGGCTTCACATAAGCAGGGACTCTTAAGGCTGGCGGTAGTTTAGTGAACCAGTCTTGGCTCTTGTTTCGGTTAGGAGGAATACTTCTTTTAGCATAGCTTTTAACAGTGCAATCATTACAGTTAATCTTCAATGACTCATACCTTGGCTCACTGGGTTAAAAACGTCCGTTGCTTATTAAACTGCTTTTCCCTCTGAATAGGTGAAACTGAGCAATGATCCTCTAGAGATAAGCTTCTGTCAGAACCTCCCTCTCTGGTTCTTAGCTTTCTTCTCTCTATGTTACAAACAGGCAGAGTATAGGAACTAGGCATGGCAGAGCCTCTCACCTTGGAGCAACTTCCACCAAACTCCCCTTGCACAACAGGTCCAGTTTGGGCTTTCTGGCTTCCCACCTTGTGAGGTCTGTTTCTCCTCCAGCTTCCAGCTTGGCTTCTTCCACAGCAATCAGGCTTATGTCCTTGATAGCCTCAAGGCTTCTCTGCTGTTTCTCCTTCTAGTCCAGCTCCAGTTCCTTCTTCCTCTTTCTCCTCCTTCCTCAGCTCCTGCTGTGTCCACTGCTTCCTTTGCTTATGCCACTCCTTATGCCACTGCTCTCTCTGCTCTCCAGAAGCATTCTGCTCTGGCTTATGAAGTGAAAGCACAGTTACTTACCTGTAACAGGTGATCTCTGGGAACAGCAGGAATTAGTCATCACATATGGGTACGTCGGTACCGACGGAGCCCGCGCGGGAAAGCTCCCCTGCTTTTCAGATTAAAAGCTTTTGGGGCCTCCCACTGCACATGTGCGCTGCCTTCCCGCCTTCCTGACCAGCTCTCGTCAGTTCGAGTTTAAAGCTGAGACAATAGAGAGAGAGGACAGGAAGATAGATAGAGAGAGATACAACTCCTAGGGGAGGTGGGTGGGTTGTGATGACTAATTCCTGCTGTTCCCAGAGATCACCTGTTACAGGTAAGTAACTGTGCTATCTCCAGGAACAAGCAGGAATAAGTCATCACATATGGGGACTCCCTAGCTAAGATGCCTGGGAGATCCCCCTCCAAGGGTAAACCATCTTCGCATGGATCTCAGGCATCCATCCAGGGAAGGTGGGCAGGAGTTGTTTAAGTATGGAACAGGTGTTTGAGGACAGCCTGACCAAACAAGGCATCCCGGCGGGAGTCCTTGTCCAAGCAGTAATGGGCTGTGAAGGTATGAACCGAGGCCAAAGTGGCTGCTCGACAGATCTGATCTATGGACACAGAGTGAAGATGAGCCATAGAAGTGGCCATGGCTCTCACATTGTGAGCTGTGACATGGCCCTCCAGAGAAATGTTCTTACTCTGGTAAGCAAAAGAAATACACTGAGCGATCCAATTGGAAAGTGTACGCTTGGTGACTGGAAGTCCCAAATGAGAAGGATCAAAAGCCACGAAAAGTTGGGAAGACTTTCGATGTGGTTGAGTCCTGTTGAGGTAAAAGGCAAGAGCTCTTTTACAATCCAGAGTATGAAGGTTCCTCTCTGCACTGGATGCATGAGGAGCCTGGAAAAAGACAGGTAGATATACCTCTTGATTAAGATGAAAAGGCGAGACCACTTTGGGCATAAAGTGGGGATTCGTCCTAAGGACCACCTTATCATGATGGAACCTAGTATAAGGTGGATGAGCCACTAAAGCCTGCAGTTCACTGATGCGGCGAGCCGAAGTGACTGCAATAAGGAAAACAACCTTCCAGGAAAGAAATTTGAAGGAGGTAGAGTCCAAAGGCTCAAAAGGTGGCTTCATAAGCTGACCTAGAACTAGGTTCAAATCCCATGCTACCGGAGGAGGTCGGATGGGAGGTTTAGTTAGAGTCAGGCCTCTCATGAAACGTGCAACAAGAGGATGAGAGGAGACAGGTTGTCCATTTATAGGTTTTAAGGATGCTGCAATAGCACTCAAATGGACCCTTACTGAATTCGTCTTAAGGCCTGCATTTGAAAGATGCAGGAGATAGTCCAAGAGGGAATTCAAAGGAAGTGCTAGAGGGTCAAGACCCTGCTGAGCACACCAAATGGAAAAACGTTTCCATTTGAAAGCATAAGAACGCCTCGTGGAAGGTTTCCTAGAGGCATGAAGGATATCTGTCACAGGTTGAGAAAGATTAAAGTCTTGAAGACTTAGGCCTTCAGTAACCAAGCTCTGAGATGTAGGGATTTGGGGTTTGGGTGCCACAAAGTCCCCTCCTCCTGAGACAGAAGGTCTGGCGCAGCTCCCAGGTCCAGGGAGGATCCCTGGGAGAGATGCAGAAGTAGAGGGAACCACACCTGGCGTGGCCAGCGGGGAGCTATGAGGATCATAGTACCGTGATCCCTCTGGAGCTTGAACAGAGTCTTGGATATTAGAGGAATGGGTGGAAAGGCATAGAGGAATTCCTGACCCCAATGCAGGAGGAAGGCATCGTGGGCCTGAGCTCCCTGACACTGAGTTCTGGAACAGAACCGGGGAAGTTTGGCATTCCACGGACTTGCAAAGAGGTCTATGTCCGGGGTCCCCCATTCCTGAAAGATTCTGCGTATCTGGTCCATATGTAGGGACCATTCGTGTGGAAGCAGAACTCGACTGAGTCTGTCTGCACGAGAGTTTTGAACTCCTGGAAGATACACTGCAAGAAGGTGAATTTGATGCTCTCTGGCGAAGGCCCATATTCTGAGAGCTTCGTTGCAAAGCGACAGAGAGCCTGTCCCTCCTTGTTTGTTTATATAGAACATGGCTACCTGATTGTCTGTCTGAACTAGGACAGTCAGGTTGACAAGGAGGGTATAGAAGACCTTGAGGGCAAGGTAAATTGCTCGCAGTTCCAGGAGGTTGATATGAAGGGTGGCCTCCTGTGGAGACCAAGTGCCCTGAGTGGAGAGGTTCTGAAGATGAGCTCCCCACCCTGTTTGGGAGGCATCTGTTGTGAGGGTTGCTTGGGGCAACAAAGGTTGGAAGGGGGCCCCCAACAACAGATTCTTGGTGGATGTCCACCATTGGAGGGACCAAAATAGACGGCTTGAGGTGAGTATTTGGTCGGAGAGCGCTCCAGATGCTTGAGTCCACTGGGTGGCCAAGGTCCATTGAGCTGCTCTCATATGCAGACGAGCGTAGGGCACCACATGTACCGTGGAGGCCATGTGGCCCAGAAGTCGCAGCATTTCCCGGGCTGTCAAATGACTGCTGGACTGAGCTTGGGAGGCCAAACTCAGCAGGCGTTGGGCCCTGACCTGAGGCAGGTAGGCCCTTGCAGTGATGGTGTCTAACTGGGCCCCTATGAACTCGAGAGACTGAGTAGGGATTAGTTGAGACTTGGGAAGGTTTACTACCAGTCCTAGATACTGCAGAAGACGCCTTGTGCGGTCCAGGGAAATTTGGGCCTGGGACTGAGAGGGAGCTCGGATGAGCCAGTCGTCCAGGTATGGGAATATGAAAATTCCCAGGCCTCTTAGAAAGGCAGCTACGACTGCCATGCATTTGGTGAACACTCTTGGAGCAGAGGCTAGACCGAAGGGGAGTACTCTGTACTGGAAATGTTTTCCCTGAAACAGAAATCGAAGGTATTTTCTGTGGGATGGGTGGATGAGTATGTGTGTATACGCATCCTTTAGGTCTAGAGAACAAAGCCAATCCTGACTCTGAAGGTATGGAAGGAGAATGCCCAGAGAAAGCATTTTGAATTTCTCCTTGAAAAGAAATTTGTTCAATTCTCTCAGATCCAGAATTGGTCTGAAGCCCTCTGTCTTCTTTGGTATTAGAAAATAAGGGGAGTAGAATCCCGTCCCCTGTTGAAGAAGAGGGACCTCCTCTATTGCCCCCTGGGCAAGGAGGGAGGAGACTTCCTGACCCAAGAGGGCCAGGAGAGATGGGGGAGAATTGAACTGCCTCACCATAGTATAAGGAGGAAGGTCGGAAAAATGGAGTTTGTAACCCTCTCTGATGATAGAGAGGGTCCATTGCTCTGATGTAATTTGCTCCCATCTGGGAGCAAAGTGAGCTAACCTTCCGGGTATGGTGAGGGGCTCTGGTTGTTCTAGAGCCAGAAAAGTTAAGTTCTCTAGGGGCAAGTCAAAACCCCTGAGAGGGTGGAGCCTGCTGAGGCGTAGCAGACGCCGCAGGCTTTGACCTTGCCTGTTTAGGTTGCTGACGTTTAGCAGCAAAACGAGGCTGAGAGGATTGTTGGCCAGTATTTGTGGAAAATCTGGACTTCTTGTAATAAGGCCTCTTAAAAGACTTTTTGGCAGGAGTGGAGGTAGACTTAGAAAGTCTATCTAAGGTGGCATTTTCTGCGTCCATTTGAGTGGCCTTAATTTGCCACTCCTCACCAAATAAGTTCTCACCTGTACAGGGCAGATTTCGTAAGCCATCTAGGACCCAAGGTTCTAGATCAGAAGCCTGGAGCCAAGCAAGACGTCGGGCTGCTATAGCAATGCCCGAAGCCCTACCAGCACCCTGAAAGGAATCAAAAGCTGCCCTGTTGGAGAACTTTGAAATATCCAAAAGGTGTTTCACTAAGGAAATGAACTGCTCCCTCTTATCCTCAGGGATAAAGGGGGCAAAATGCCGAACCTTTAGAGCGATTTCACTGAGAAACATGCCCATGTAAAGACTATAGGAATTAATCCTGGCTATAAGCATAGTAGCCTGGAAAATTTTCCTGCCAAAAGAGTCTAGAGTCTTACATTCTCGCCCTGGAGGAGTAGAAGAGTGCCTTTTGGTACTCTTTATCTTCTTCATTGCAGACTTCACCACAATAGAATGGTGAGGCAACTGAGTTTTTTTGGAAACCAGGAGAAGGGGGGACACGGTACATGGTGTCCAACCTGCGAGAAGAAGGAGACAATGTTAGAGGAGCCTCCCATAAGTCCATCAAGTGTTCTTGAAGGATTTCATGGATAGGCAGGGTAACTGCCTCTTTAGGAGACTTAGAGTATCCTAAAATATCCAGTTTCTTTGATCTGGGTTCCTTTTCAGAGGATGAAGCAATAGAAAGACCTTTAGTCATTTCTATGATGAAGTCCTGAAAGGACAAATCCTCTGGTGGAGACATTCTCCTTTTAGGAGAAGAAGGCTCCTCAGGAAGATCAAGGGAGAACTCATCAGAATCATCAGAGGAGTTAAAATCCTCTGAGGAAGCAGAGTATCCTCTATGTGCTTCCAACGCACGATACGCATACCGTTCGGTATCGACATCGGGCATACCGGGTATGGGATCGGTACCGGGCAAAAGCCCGGATCCGGCATGCGGAACCGATCTGCGTTTGGAAGACGATGGCCTCGGTTCCGGTATGGAAGCCATTACCGGAACCGGACCCGGTACCGCTGGCTGCGGTACCGAGGGCGTAGCAGCATTAATAAAAGCCAGAATGGCCTGCTGCA
The DNA here is from genome assembly GCA_033557465.1 of Ichthyophis bannanicus. Lineage (NCBI taxonomy): Eukaryota > Metazoa > Chordata > Amphibia > Gymnophiona > Ichthyophiidae > Ichthyophis > Ichthyophis bannanicus. The sequence continues at coordinate 256,469,358 of CM066044.1, forward strand.
TGACTTGGACAGTATTGCCCATAGACGCCACTGCTGCCTGGATGTCGGTACCGGTATGGGCCGGTACCCCAGAGCAGTACAACAGGTGATCTGTCGAGGCCGCGCCATCGATGTCAACCTGTGACCCCATGATTGCTTTGGAGGCCGGAGCCTCCCGCCGGGGTTTTTTGGCCTGGGCAGAATCCTCGAACTCAGAATTGAGAGCCTCTCGATCTTTAGAAAGAGATTTGCTTTTAGAGGATTTGCCCACTGGAGTTTTGGTTACCTGAGATCCATCCGGAGAGGAAGACCTGGATGACTGTGATGCTTCTGAAGGAAACAGCACATGGAACTTGTTGGCCCGGTTCTGCAATCCACGTTTCGACATCTGGGAGCAGGATGGGCAGTCCGGTATGGAATGGTCAGGTCCTAAACATTTAAGACACCATTCATGGGTGTCTGTACACTTTTTAAAACCAGGAACTGGCTTTTCCATGAGGAGAATTTGTGTAGGCCTGAAGGCCTAACAAAATACCAAGCTGTGCTGAAGAAAAGAAAAATATATATATATTTTTTTTTTTCAAAGAAAGAAAGAGAGACCGGCAGTACCGGTTTCAGAATGGGGAAGGCAGGTACGCGGTCTAAAGAAAACAATAAAATTAACAATTTCTTCAGCGGTGACAGGAACACGACCTGCTGGCTCCGCGGAAAAAAGAAACTGACGAGAGCTGGTCAGGAAGGCGGGAAGGCAGCGCGCATGTGCAGTGGGAGGCCCCAAAAGCTTTTAATCTGAAAAGCTGGGGAGCTTTCCCGCGCGGGCTCCGTCGGTACCGACGTACCCATATGTGATGACTTATTCCTGCTTGTTCCTGGAGATCCGTTACTGCTGACTTCCTGGTTCTCTTTCAGCTGCAGGTCATCAGTGAGATTAGGTTCATTAAGACCAGTATGTCTGTTCCTGCTCCCTCTAGCTGTGCCTGGAGGTAACTGCACATCTAGTTCTTCTAAAACAGGATTTCTTTTCTTAAAACCAACCTTATTAGTGCCCGCATCATGACAATGCACACATATTTGACACATAAAAGAATCAAACAAAAAAGGACCAATTAAAAAAGGAAATAGTAGGAAACAGTATAAAAACTGGGACATTTCTAGGACATGATTATTGGCACCCTTATAAGCAATTCAAATTAGCTTGAACAGAAGAACCATATTCCCATTGCAGTAAAATTAGACACACCTCTGATCAATTGTCAGTCCTCAGATGACTTGAATCAACCAACGAATGATGGCTCTAATGTTTAAAATGGCCACATTCACTCCCTGTTCTATTTTCACAATGGTGAAGACAATAGAGCTGCCTGAGACCATCTGAAAAGTCAATATCATCAAACTTCAAAGAAGTACAAGGCCATGTCTAAAGACCATGAGATTCCTGTGTCTACAATTTGCAATGTTATTAAGTCGTTTTCTGCTCAGAGGTTAGTGCGAACTATTGGAAAAACACCACATACAACATCTCAAAAGCTTAAGGCTGACCTGAAGCAATCTGGAGTGGTGGTTTCAACCTGCACCATATGCTGCGCACTAAACAAAGAAGGACTTCATAGGCGAAGGCAAAGGAGGACCCCACTGCTCAAAGGCAGACATATAAAGGCACGCCTGATTTTTACTCAAACCCTCCATGAGAAACAACAATCTTCTGGGAAAATGTTCTGTGGACAGATGAAACCAAACTTGAGCTCTTTGGCAATGCAGACAACCGATACATTTACAGGTGAAGAAATGAAGCTTATAAGGAAAAAAAAACACCCTTCCTACAGTTAAATGTGGTGGATATTCCATAATGTTAGCTTATTAAAGAAATTATGAAGTCAGAAGATTACCAAGGTATTTTGGAGAGAAATGTGCTACCTAGTGTCAGAGAGCTAGGTCTAGGTTGAAGGTCATGGGTCCTCCAGCATGACAATGACCCAAAACATACATCCAAAAGTACAAAAGAATGGTTAAAAAGGAACAAATTTACTGTTTTAAACTGGCCAGCAGTGAGTCCTAATTTCAGTCCAATCAAAGAGCTGAAATCTGCCATTAGTAAAAGGAATTCCTGGAAATATTCATGAGCTGGTACAAATTGCCGTTGAAGAGTGGGAGAAACTACTAGCAGAGATGTACAAAACCTATAGATGGCTACATGAAATGTTTGGAGGCTGTCATCACTTCCAAGGGTTGTGCAACCAAATATTAGTGAAGGGTGCCATTAATCCTGTCCAGGTCATATTTTGTGGGGGGGTTTTCTCAGAAATTGCTACATCTAAGTTGGGCAGACATCTTTTTTTTGTTATATCTCTTTGAACATGCTATTAAATATTATGATGACATACAGTTGGAATATTTTCAGATTATTTCTCAAGATATTGTACATAATGAGCCTGATATTCATCTAGGCAGGGCTAAGCACCATAGCTGCATAGCCCTGCCCGCCGCTGACCTCTTAACCCTGGATATTCACTTCTGTAGCGATGGAAATGACTATCCAGGTCTGGCCGCACTTCCCAGTAGCCGCTGAAGCTAACCGTGCAGCATCGATATTGGATGCTGCACGGTTAGCGCTCGGCGCCTGTAAGATAGGCAAGGTTTTTCCTCATCTATCTGATAGGTGCCGAGCACCACCATGCAGCTTCCAATATTGGTACTGCATGGTTAGCACCGGTCCCTGCCTCTGTTCTGCCCCAGAATGCCCCTGGCATGCGTTGATGCTAGCCGGCTGGCATCAGGGCGTGTAGGGGACTTAGTTGGCGATATTCGATGGCATTACCTATGTAAGTGCTATCGAATATCCGGTTAGCAAGCATTTACACGGTTAACTGGCTGTTAACCATGTAAATGCCCTTTGAATTTCTGGCCCAACACACTTAAAATGCAAAGGTGCCAATAATGTTGACCACTACTGTATATCGTACCATCCCTCTACCAATTTGATCCATCCTATCACAGCACTATAATTTATACCCTGATACCACAATGTTTTATTGGTTATCCTCCTTCCACCAGGTCTCTGAGATGCCTATTATATGTATTTCTTCATTTAGTGCTATATATTCTAGCTCACCTATCTTATTTTTAAGGCTTCTAGCATTTGCATAGATACATTTCATGGGATGTTTTTTGCAGTCTTTCAACTCTTTCGTTCTTTATTTAAAGGCACCTAGGCTATTAAGCAAAGTTGCTTACCTGTAACAATGGTTCTCTGCAGACCACAGCAACAGCTGTCCACACTTGATGGTGACATCCTGCATGGAGCCCTCTGCTAGCCAATATAGTCTTTTAAGACTTTTTGTGACTCCGATCTTGCTCCCACCATTGCCAGCCTACACCTTTTCTCCTTAGATTGTCCATATTATGGATGCCGTATCAAAGAAGTTGGACAGTCTATTGTGTTTATATATTTCCTTTTTTTAACATTGTTTTTTTTTGTGTGTGTGTTTGTGTGTGTGTGTGTGTGCAGGGATGGTGGGCGGGAGAATGTGGCTGCATGTTAATGTGGTTTATAGAAAACTGAGTTACAGATCAGCAACTTCTCTTTCTCCGTAGATACACAGCTCCACGCAATCACACCTGATAGTGAATCCAGATATTCAGGCCATTTTATGCATCAGTTCTATTGTTTTTTCTTCTTTCTTTTTTTTAATGGCCTGGAGGTAGGTTTGCGTGATGGCTTCCAGTCCAGAAAAAGGGAGGGTATCTAAGTTGCAAACACGTTTTTAAGGGCTGCCTCCAATTGCCTGAACACCCCGCAATTTGCCCACACACCAAAACTCTACCCCCATGCAACTCCCTATCACCCCTTTATTTATTTACATTCTCTTATATACCGTGCTATTCTGCATCAGTGCAGTTTACATTGAACAGGGCATTATAACTTGGAGATAACTATTTTACAGGGAACATGGGCTACGGAGGGTTAAGTGGCTTGCCCAAGACCACAAGGAGCACCTGTGGGACTAGAAACCCCAGTCCTTCTGGCCCAAGGTTGCTGTCCTCTAGTGGGATTTGAACCCCCGACCTTCCGGCCTGAAGTACCTTGGCCCAACCACTAGGCCACTCCTCCACTCCATGTTAACTGCTCCATCCCAAAATCAATCCCTCAAAATTGCTCCACCACCCTGCAAACAGCCCCACCCTCAAGAACTCTCCTCCTGCAACTTTGCAGCCGCTTCACAAACTGCACCCGCCCCACAAAACTACTCCCTGCAACTATCTCAACACACCTGAAACTGCCCTGCCCCACACCCAAACACACACAACACAGATATAAAAAGAGATGCTCACACACACTATACATTGCAAAGATAGCACCCATGTCTGTGCAGAAAGATGCAAAGAATTCCATTAGCCATGCTCTGCACGCTTTCTCCACTATTTTATAACCAGAATTTAAAGACAGAGAAAAGTCTGTCTGCAGGCAAAATAACTCTCCAATTATTAAACAGAATGGGATAATATTTGGCATTAGGAAAAATGTTGAAAAGAGACATCAAGTTTGAAAATAGACCAGACTGGATGGGAGTTTCTAGAGAAACAACTCCCTCCCCCCCCCCCCCCCAAAAAAAAATGGCCTGTGAAATCATGGAATAAACTCCCTTTGTAATTGCGTTTGTAATCAAATGCTTTTTAGAAAGAAATTTAATGCACATTTATTGTAGTTGCGGAGGCATATTCAAAGCGACCTGCTAACAGTGTTAATTATGCTGAGTGGAATATTCAGTGGTATATAACTGGTTTGTGCTGCTAAATATCCCCCTCTAATGATGCTAGATGCCCTAATGTTAACTGCTTAGCATCGGGACGTTCCAGGGGGCGGTGCTAAGATAATTAGGCATGGCAATATTCGGTCATTGTCCGGTTATCTTAAAGAAGCCAAAATTAGGCAGAATTAAGGCTATCCTAACTTTAGTTGCTTTAGCTAACTGGACGGAGGCTGGATATCGCCATTCCCTGCTTAGCTGCAGCGCTAAAATGCCCAGATATGACCCCAGCATTGAATAACAAAGTGTAAGCTAAAACAGCAACATCCAGTCGCTTTGAGAGTGGGCTGAATATCAGCCTTTGCATTTATGTGGTTATTTTGTATGGTTATTATGAGGGGTGGGATTATATTTGTATGACATTTGATGATTGTTTTAGAGGATTTAATACTGTATTTTAAGCTTTTTTTTAAAATGAAAAACCTGTCATCTTCTTTCCCCTTCTAAACTTAATACTTATACTTCTTTTTTTAAATTTTATATTTATGCCATTTTTACATATAACACCAAGAATAAATCTTGTACAGAAAGTGGGAAATAATTGCAAACATTATACAGAGAAACATAACTACAAAGAAAGAAACTACAATCAATCCCACTCTATCCCTCAATCTAGAGGATCCAAGTTAGGAAAATCATAACCAAATATGCAAGGATAATCAAGATAAGCACGAGTATCAACCGGAATACCATTTGCCTCAGGGTGGATCTACTGGAGACTCTGGGGGATTCTCCAGACGGCGAGCATTAATGAAGGCTAGTAGCTGGGATAGCTCACAAAAAGCATAAGAATTAGACAAATGCTTAACGAAGCACTTGCAGGGATATTTCAGAAAGAAAAGAGCTCTCAGCTGCTGCACTCCAGAGCGCAAAAGAAGAAACTCATGCCTCCTCCACTGCATATCCCAAGCCATGTCAGGAAACATATGAACAAGGAGTCCCTTGAACCTCAGGTTCCTTTTAAAAAAAAACAACCCTTCATCGACCACTCCTTATCAGATAACAGAGCAAGAGTAACAAGAAGTTTGGCAGGAGATATAATTTCCTCCTGAGAGTCTTCCAACATCACAGTCAGGTTAATAACATCAGCTTCCGCCAACCCATATTCTACTACTATTGAAGTAGTCTTCCTTGCAACAGGGAGATAATAAGCCTTAACCAGCGGTGGAAGTGAGTCCACTGGAACCCTCAGAGGATCAGTAAGATATAGCCGGAACATATCTCTGGCAGATACCAAAGAAGATCTGGGAAAATTAATCAGTTTTAGATTAGCAGCTCTAACTGAATTTTCCAGTGTCTCCAACTTCCCTTTTAGAGTCTTTGAGAAAAGAATCTGAGTGGTCTTCTAAAACTTTAAGCTGAGACTGAACTGCCAAAACAGAGTTTTGCAGAGAAAGTACCTTCCCAGCATTTTCATCTGTGGCCACAGAATTCCTCTGCACCTTCTTTGTCAAAGAAGATACCTGGGGAACCAAGGCCGCCCCTGACTGTTCACTTGCAGTCCATATTGCCTCCAATGTGAAAGACGCAGGTCACTGCAGAGAAAAGGCAGTCAAGTTCAAAGAAAACTGCGCCTCCATAGAGTTCCCATCAATCACGCGCGGCGCCGTTCCCACCATGTCAGCTGAAGCTACTGCTTGGGTAACCACCATTTGCTCCAAAGTAGAAACTTGAAAGTCCTGGACCGGGGAGGGGGGGGGGCGGTCGAAACCCCCACCTGCAACATCTCCGAGTCTGTTCCTTGCCAGCCGTCCGGATTCGCTTCATCAGGCAAACCCTCCAACTGAAGCACGTCTGGGTGAACTTGCAGGCATGCTAACTTTGGAGTTTGCTGACTCACAGGGGAGACGGTCACTGTCTGAAGAAACCGCCCAATCACCTGAAATGAGTGGGATCGCAGCCAAGCCACACTCCCTCGAACTCTCCGGTCCATGAGATAGCCGAAGAGCATAGGAGTCTGTAGGGCCCACAGCAGGTAATGGAGTGGAGGTCAAGGGGGCCAGAGAGGGCTGCTTCACCCCCATCCTTCCGCTTCCTTCCCATGAGGAAATTCGTGCCGCTCACAAACGCCTACCATCTACCATCTTGGATCCACCATATACAATCATCACTATTTGTTCTGATCTTATCCCCACCCATCTCCTTAACTCCATCTCATCCTCTGTCGTCCCTTCCATTTCACATATTCTCAACCTATTGCTCTCCACTGCAGCTCCCCTGCAGCCTTCAAGCATGCTGTGGCCACACCTCTCCTCAAGAAACCTTCACTTGACCCTACTTGTCCTTCTAATTATTGATCCATCTCCCTTCTTCCTTTATTTCCAAACTTCGTGAATATGCAGTTCTCTGCCATTGCCTTGAATTTCTCTCCTCTCAAGCCCTGTTAGATCCATTTCAATTTGGGTTTCGTCCCTTACATTCTGCTGAGATGGTTCTTGCCAGTCTCTAGCGACTAGTTCCTGGCTAAATCCAAGGACCTTTACTCAGTCCTCATTCTTCTTGACCTTTCTGCTGCTTTTGACACTGTTGACCACCACCTTCTCCTTGACAGATTGTCTTCACTTGCTTTTAGGGGCTTTCTGCTGTTTCTTATCTCTCTCTCTACTCTTTCAGTGTTTGTTCTAGTGGTTCCTCCTCTACTGCTATCCCACTCTCAGTTGGCGTATTCCAAGGGTCTGTTCTGGGACCTCTCCTTTTCTTTTTCTATACCCAGTTCCGTAATACTCTGATCTCCTCCCATGGCTTTCAGTATCATTTTTATGCTGATGATTCTCAGATGTATCTACACCTGATATTTCTCTGTCACTCCAGGTTCGCATCTCTGCCTGCCTATCTGACATCATTGCCTGGATGTCTCACCGCCATTTGAAATTAAACATGATCAAAACCAAACTTCTTATTTTTCCCCCTAAACCCTCCTCCCCCTTCCTCCTTTCTCTATCTCTGTAGATAACACTCTTCTTCTTCCTGTTTCCTCAGCCTGCCTCCCTCTCCTTCTCCACACATATCAAACTGATAGCTAAACCTGTTGTTTCTTTCTCTGTAACATTAACAAACTCAGCCCCTTCCTTTCTGAACACACTACTAAAACACTTATCCACTCTTGTCACTTCCCGTCTCGACTATTGCAACCTCCTTCTTGCTGGTCTCCCTCTGAGTCACCTCTCTCCCCTTCAATCTGTTCAGAACTCTGTTGCATGATTAACCTTCTGCCAGCCCTGATACTTCATTGGCTCCCCTTCCATTTTCCATATCCAATTCAAACTTCTCCTTCTGACCTGTAAATGCATTCATTCTACTGCTCCTTACTACCTTTCTTCTCTCCTCTCTCCCTACACCCCTCCTCGTGAACTCTGCTCTTCCGCTGCCTGCTTCTTTCTATGTCCTTTTCTTCCACTGCCAACTCCAGATTTTGATACTTTCACCTTGCTGCTCCTTATGCCTTGAACAAACTACCTGAGTCTGTATATCAGACTTCATCTCTCCCCCTTTTCAAATCCATGCTAAAGGCTCTCCTCTTGTTTTCCTTGCGTCTCCTTACCTTTCCCTATTTGTACCTTTATTCTCATCAATTGTATTGTCTGTCTTGATTAGACTGTAAGCTCTGATGAGCAGGAACCGTCTTTTCTATGTATCTGTACAGTGCTGTGAATGTCTTGTTGTGCTGTATAAATCATTAATAGTAGTAGTAGGATTTTGTAAATCGCAATGTGGATTTTTTTTATAATTAGCTATATAATAGAATGATTATAAATAAATAAATCAGGTACCAACAACTGCGTCGCATGGTGAGTGACAATGTTAACTGGATATTTCTGGCTGGTTAACTTTACCTGGTTATTCGGTGGTACCTTGTTCACGTGATGCCATCTTCTGAGAGGACAGCACTGCCTCCCTTCCTTTATGCCACACTTCCTCACAAACTCCAGTCACTCTCTGCAGGCTATGATACCTGAAGAGCTTGTAAGAAATAGTCCCCACCTTCATACCTGCAAAGGACTTCAAACAAAATCTCCCAATCAAATTGATCAAAAGCCTTTTCGGATTCACGGCTAACTGGCAAAGCTTCAAGATCATACTCCATACCACATTCCATTGCCGATAAGATCTTCCTTAAATTATGAGCCGTGCGTCATCCCTGAACAAAACCAACTTGATCCCCGTGGAACAGCCCTGGACTACCGCTGACAATTTGGCTGCTGATATTTTAAGGTCTATAAGATTCCACCAGTTTAAGATCATTCCCCATGTTGGGAAGAATCATTATTAAAATTCGTTTGCCCCCACCTTGGAAACCTCTCCTGCTCAATTACCTGATTATAGCAACTTTCCAAGTTTAAGGTCCTGGCAACTTGAAGGATGGAAGATTTTTAATCACTTTGTTTATTTCTCACACAGTAACCAGTACATTCAAATCTCCCTTTCAGACAACTGAGGAAAGACTACCATATCCAAACATCTCTCCAATGCTTGGGCAGCTACTGGCTTAGCTGAACATATAGTAATTATCTATAATAATGCACAATGTTGTGAGCAAGATATGAATTAGTAGTGGCCAACCTCCTCCCCTGCTATCATGAATACTGTCATTATACTGAGGTCTCAGCCAGGGGTGAACTACACAAGCCAATAACCTCCAAGGTCTGTGACTGAAGCGAAAGTTTGTAATGATAATAAACCAGATCTTTCTTAATCCTCTCATGCAAGACAGCGTTCAGGGCCACATGGCTTAACATTTTTCTTTGTTGATCTTAATAGAAGAGCGTTCAGAAACTCCTCTCACTGTTACTGCTGCTCCATCTGCAAAATATTTTGCCCCATTTCCTTCCTCTTAGAGCTAATATCCTCCCACAAAATAATCTTGGGGGCCTCATCCTTACGGTACTCATTATTCTTAGAAAAATCTTGTCATCGAGATAAATATGGGAGAACCTGGGAGTCCCAATAGAGGTACCGAGGAAATACCCATCGTCTCCCCCTTGCTCCGTACCACAGCCCTCTAAATTCAGCTAAATCAACACATGATCAGATGCTGCAAATGAGCCATTCTCCACTCTACCTACTCAAGAGAATCACTTCTAGGAGATAAATGAGACATTGCCTCATGGCCTTACAAACACATCTGTTGAATGAGCACGTCAATACCACACTACACAAGTAATTACACCGGCTCTTGCAGCATAAAGACAATTGGTAAAATCCTAAGCCCCTGTTGAGCTTAAGCTCCTGTGTAAATAGTTAAAATGTTACCCGTTAACTGTATACGCTGTTGATAACGGAAATTGTAAATAGTTCTGAAAAGTTCATTATAAGCAGAGTTATGTTCTTCTATGGCCTCAGGTGGCACTCTGATGGGGGCGGCACTCTGGCTCAGTTTTAATTTTAGATTTTGCAGCCTCTGGCCTGCCTCTGATTTCCCATACGAGAAGGCAGAGGCAGACCAGAGGCTGCAAAATCTAAAATTAAAACACAGCCGGAGTGCCGCTGCCGGACAAATCAGCCTGATCACTTGCAGGAACTCTGCAAGCAATCAGGCTGATTCGTGTGGCAGCAGCGGAGGCGGTACTCTGGCTGTTTTCATTTTAAATTTTGCTGCCTCTGCCTTCCCCCTGTATTTTTTTTCTCGCTGCAAGCATTTTTGAGGAAAAAAAACCGGCGGGAAGGCAGAGGCAGGCCAGAGGTGGCAAAATCTAAAATAAAAACAACCAGAGTACTGCCGTTGCCGCCACCGCCGGATGAGAGGTGCAGATGGAGGGAGTGGGGACAGGAGGAGGACAAGTGAGAGAAAAAGGGGAGAGACAGGGGGACATACTGGACAAAGGGGAGAGACAGCGGGCAAGTGCTAGACAAAGGGGAGAGACAGGGGGACATATGCTGGACAAAGGGGAGAGACAGGATGCAAGTGCTAGACAAAGGGGAGAGACAGGATAAATGCTGGACAAAGAGGGAGACGGGGAAAAATGCTTGACAAAGCAGGAGGCAGGGGGACATACTGGACAAAGGGGGAGATGGGGGAAAAATGCTGGACAAAGGGGAAACAGGGGGACATACTGGACAAAGGGGGAGACAGGGAGGCAAGTGCTGTACAAAGGGGGGAGACAGGGGGCATGTGCTAGACAAAGGGGAGAGATGGGGGGGAGAATGCTGAACAAAGGAGGAGACAGGGGGACACACTGAACAAAGGGGAGAGACAAGGGGCAAATGTTAGACAAAGGGTAGAGATAGGGGACAAATTCTGGACAAAGGGAGAGACAGGGGGACAAGTGCTAGACAAGAGAAACAGGACAGGAAGACAAATGCTGGACAATGGGGAGGGACAGGAGGACAAATGCTGAACAACAGGGGAGGGGGGACATACTGGACAAAGGGAGAGACAGGGGGACAAGTGCTAGACAAAGGGGGAGACAAGGGGACAAGTGCTGGACAAAGGGGGAGAGAGTGAGATGCTGGAGGGGGAAGCAGGGAGACAAATGTTGGATGGGGAGAAGTTGGGAAATATGCTGGACAATGGGGGGAGGAGACAGGAGGACAAATGCTGGACAACACAGAGGGGAAGAAGAGCTGGGGAATGGAAGGACTGGGGGTGAAGGTTGAACAGCGGTAGGTAGATGGCATAAAAAAGAGGGAGACTGAGAACTGGATAGTAAGGAGTAGAGAAATCTGGATGTTCAGAGAGAGAGAAATAAATGGAAGAAAGGTGAAAAGAAAAAAATCAATATCCAAGATGGAAGGAAGTGAACAAAAGGAGAGACAAGAAATGGCAGATGGAGTCGAGACCATAGAAAGAGCTAAGAGAGAAGACAGAAGAAAACAAAAGCTTCAGATCGGGACCAGCATGATCAGAGTATGAAATGGTCAGACAACAAAGGTAGACAAAATGATTTTATTTTCAAATGAGTGACTGGACTTTGCACTATTTTTATATTTTACACAGTACAGGGAAATGCCTCTTTTATTTCACTCGTATTGCATTACATGCAGAGTCTGTCTTCTTGGGCTTTCAGTTTAAATTTTTGTCTACAAATTTTTATTTTCACTTTAGGTTATCCTCACAAATTCTGTACTTGGTGAGGGTCTGTGTTCTGAGTGTGTGACTGAGGCCAGGAGTTCTGTTAACATGGAGTTTGTATGAAGAGACCGGTACTGTAGTAATTTGACTTTAGCTTTTCAGTCGGTGTATGGATGTTCTAGGGCCCACTACAGTATTTATAGTATCTGGGTAGGCCGCTTGTTGTATGAGTTTTAGAAATTTATGTTGGTATGGTATGGTTGATTTGGCCTTGCAGGGTTTTGTATTAAGTTCACAATATGCCTGGTACTGGAGAATGTTTGTTAGTGAGATGACCAGAATCAGATTTTTTTTTTAAATTTAGATATTGAGTTTTGTGGGTGGATGTCCTAGTTCTGCTCTGCACCCATTGTTGAGGGGGGGGGGGTTCTGTGAATGCAAAATATATGTTCAAAAAGAAAAGGCAACAACTATAACACAGTTTATAACAAAATAAAAATGAGTTATTTAATTTGATGTTATAAACTGTGCAGTGGTTCTCGCTCTCTTTTAGTTCCATGGTGTGCGAACATCTTTTTTTTTCTTCCACATTATCTAATTAACTTTTTGATTTGGTTCAGTCCTTGACTGCAGTTTTGAGAAACCTTCCCGCTTCCCAGCTTGGAGGGAGAGGGTGCCATCTCATCCCTCTCTCAGGCAGCAGATTGCCTTGAGCCACTCCTGAGTCCTTAGACGCTGCTCCTCAGAGGGCATGGAATCACCTCTCTGGTAGCCTGGACAGAAGAGCCAGAGATAAGAACATAAGTAATGCCATACTGGGTCATACCAAGGTCCATCAAGCCCAGTATCCTGTTTCCAACAGTGGCCAATCTAGGTCATATGTACCTAACAGTTTCCCCAAAAGACACAGGTTCCACAGTGCTTGTATTGGGTCAAGCAGTGATATTCCGTGTCCCTTTTAATAATGTTTTATGGACCTTTCCTCTAGGAACTTGTCCAAACCTTGTTTAAACTCAGCTACACTAACAGTTTTTACTACATCCTCAGGTAACAAATTCCAGAGTTTGATTACACGTTGAGTGAAAAAATATGTTCTCTTATTAGTTTTAAATAGGTTACCCAGTAGCTTCATTGCATGTCCCCTAGTCTTTCAATATTCTGATGACGTAAACAATCGATCTACGTTTACCCGTTCCACTCCATTCATTAATTTATAGACCTCTATCATATCTCCCCTCAGCCGGCTCTTTTCCAGGTTGAAGAGCCCTAACCTTTTTAGCCTCTCTTTATAGGGGTATCCTTCCATCCCCTTTACCATTTTGGTGGCTCTTCTCTGTACCTTTTCTAATAAAGCTATATCCTTTTTAAGATACTGCGACCAGAATTGCACACAGTATTCAAGGTGCTGTCACATCATGGAACAATACAGAGTCATTATAAAATCCTTTGTTTTATTCTCCATTCCTTTCCTTATGATTCCTAGCATTCTATTTGCTTTCTTGGCCACTGCTGCACACTGGGCGGAAGGTTTCAACATGTTATCCATGATGATGCCTAAATCTCTTTCCTGGGTGGTGGCTCCTAATGTGGAACCTTGCATTGTGCAACCATAATTCGGGTTATTCTTTCCTAGTTGCATAACTTTGCACTTGTCCACATTAAATTTCAATCAGCCATTTGGATGCCCTGTCTTCCAATTTATCAAGGTCCTCTTGCAATTTTTCACAATCCTCTTGGGTTTTAACAGCTTTGAATAATTTTGTGTCATCTGCAAATTTGATTACTTTACTTGTTATTCCCATTTCCAGGTCATTTACGAATATGTTAAAAAGCAGCAGACCCAGCAGAGATCACTGGGGTACTCCTCTATTCACCTTTCTCCATTGGGAAAATTGGCCATTTAGCACTACCCTCTTCTTCCTGATCCACAATAGTACACTGCTTCCTATTGCGAGTCAAAGGTCCCTCATGAGAGACTATTGTGATCAAACCTATCCAAGGTGCAGGCCTCCCTGCAAAGGGGCCACCAAGGAGTCCATTTTCTGGCTCTTAATGTAATGCATGGCCAACTCCACCACCATGGAGTTGTGAGGCAGCTGAGGTTTTACAAACCCAGGGCTCTTGCGTACTAAAAATTGGCCATTTAGCCCTACCCTCTGCTTTCTATCTTTTAACCAGTTCATGATCCACAATAGTATACTGCCTCCTATTGCCAAGAGTCTCTCATGAGTCTGTTTTCTGGCTCTTAATGTGATGCACGGCCAACTCCACCACCATGGTGTTGTGAGGCAACTGAGGTTTTTCAAACCCAGTGGTCTTGCATACTCGATATTGGGAATCAAGTTGCCTGCTCACAATTGGCACCATCACTGGGGCTTCCCACATCCTGAAGAGTAAGCGCTCTAGGATGAGTGGAATTGGCACTGTCAATTCTTCCCTGGGAGGGGTCTCGTACTGGAGGATCTCCAGGTCCTCTGCCAGAGGTTCGTCCTCTGCCTCTGTGACAAAATCTAGGGCCTTGGACATTATCTGCACAAAGTTGAGGAACGATCCCGGGAGGACGGGAAGATGAGCAGACTCGAACTGGCAAAAGAAGAGCAAAAAAGCCAGAAAAAACAATCACTCTTTTACAGAGGTTCAGACGGGATGTCTGTTGGGCTCCATGGAAAAAAGAAGACTGAGTACGATGGCACCTTTGGGCAGGAAGGTGACTGCATATACGTGGTCTAACTCCCAAAGGCTTTCTTTGAAAGCTAGGGAGTGACGACTGAACGGAACCCATCAGTGCCAACGTCACCTGTACGTGAGGTCTGACTTCCTGCCTTCCTGCTTGTTCCCGGAGAAGCTGCATTACACATGTTGGACTACAAATGAGCCTTAGCTTTCTACTTGGAGAAGACAAAAGCCAATAAAAAGTCCAACCAGCTTTTTGTTTCATTTGACCCTAGCAAGCCAAGGGCTGACGACTCCAAACACTTTCTTTCAATTTGGCTAGCAGACTGCATCTTTTTTTACTTATGCCCAGACAGGCCTGAGCCTTGTTGGTCATGTCACATCTCACAATGTCAGAGCCGTGGAAGATATCTGCAGGGTTGCGATGTAGTCTTCTATCCATACATTCACATCTCATTACTGTCTAGAAGGAGATTTCCTGACACAATAGAAACTCAGCCAATAAGTACTTTGGAAGCTGTTTAGGGATTAGAATCCAGCTCCATCCCCTTAGGCCCATTCTTTTCTGTTCAGGTTACCTTAAAAAATGGAAAGAAAAGAGAATGACAACTTGTGTTGTACATAGTTATGTAAGCCGATGAACTTAGTTGACCCTGCTGGCTTGTCTGTAACGAGGGAGTCCCATATGTGAAGAGTTCATTCCTGTTTGTCCACGGAGAAAAGGTAGTTACTCACCTGTAGCAGCTGTTCTCCATGGACAGCAGGAATAATTCCTCACAACTCTTCCACCTTCCTTCGGAGTTGTATTCTACTATAGCTATAGTATCAGACTGAGGTAAAATTGTGCTGCGGCAACAGGTGGGAAGATAGCATGCATGCATGGTAGAACCTCCTTAAAGATTCCATTAGTAGCTGGGGAGCATTCCTGTATGGGCTCCATTGGATGGCATCACCCATATATGATGATTTATTCCTGCTGTCAATGGATAATACCTGCCACAGGTAAGTAACTACCTTCTGCCGGACAGCTGTTCTGCAATATCACTTACAAAAATGTTAAAGAATTGGACCAAGGACAGATCTCTGTGGCACAACACTGGTAACATCCTTTGTTCTAAAATGAATTTCATTTACCTGTACCTTTTGTTGCCTCTACTCAACCATTTTCTAACCCAGTCAATCACTTTAGGGTCCATTCCTAGGGTTCTCAATTAATTTATAAGTGTCATGCCTCCAGTCGTTAACTGCTGGCGCACACCTCAAATTGCTTGCCATATGTCTCTAGCTTTCTGTGGGCATTAACTATAGAAGATAACTCTGGGAAGATACAGGAAGGCCAGTATCTGTTTTCCAAAAGTGCACCCCCTACAGATCCAGAGTTCTCAGGGGCCTTGGACCCGAAGTCTTACTTACATCAGTAGACTTTCCAGTACTCTGCTATGCATTTATTACAGTCTATGGATAACAGTTATATCACTATCCTCCTTAAGGGAAAAACCCAGTCCACCTTAAGGACATCAGGGGTTCCAGGGAGAAAACCCCAGCTCACAAGCTTTGACACTTATTCCAGAATAATAGTTGTAGCTGCTCGCAGTTAGCCATGGTTTCCAGTAGCATGGATCGCTCCCTCTTTCTAATTGCATGCAGGGTTTAAAGTCCGACCTCTGCACAATTCATTTGTAACCAAAAACGTTTTCCAAATTTGCAGTCTTTCTGAGCTTCAAACCAGCCCTCATGACTCATAAGAATGCCATACTAGGTCAGACCAAGGTCCATCAAGCCCAGTTTCCTATTTCCAGCAGTGGCCAATCCAGGTCACAAGTACTTGTCAGATCCCCAAAAAGGTTCAGAGATTCCATGCGGCTTATCCCAGGACTAAGCGGTATATTTACTCCAGTACACTTTAATAGTGGTTTATGGGCTGCCATCCGATAGTCAGACTGTTAATATGAACAAAAAATACTGGGCAGAGTTAGACTGCTATACAAGACAGTTTGCAGGATGCACCATGCGGAGCCAAGTGCCACCATTTTTCAAGGGGCGGGAGCACGTGGGCAATGCTCCCGCTCCATCTTAAAGGTACCGGGAGGAGGGTAGGGGGCTTGGGGGCCCACTGGCCTTTTATTATTGGATGGGTGGGATGGAGGCAGCTATACCAATGCACTGGGGGTGCCCATGTTAAACGCTGTAATGTCAGTGTGTGGCATAGGATGGGGAATACATGTCCCCCCAGAGGAGTCAGAAGTGGCATGATGTGTGCAGTGAAAGGAGGACGGAGCAGGCGTGGTGACATTCAGATCAGGCACAGGAGAGACGCGAGTGAAGTGTTGAAATGTGGAAAAGAGTACCTGTGTAGGCTATGGTGTAGCAGCTTTCATGAGAAGACTGCACATAGCCACCAGAGGCTGATGGATGGTCTGAAGGAAAGATGGTGGCAGAGGAGAGTATGGCATGGGCTGGCAGCCTCGATGTACCGGAGGTGCCATCTCCAATGCATTTGTACTGTGTGGGGAAAATGTATCAGTACTAAGTGAAAGCCTGATACCAGACATGTGGATCTCACACCTGGCCCAGCCACCCAACCACCAGACAAATGTGCATACAACAACTTGATAGGAGTCGCTCAAACTGGGCAAAAGGGGCACATATGGACATGAACTGATACCCGCAGGTGGCTATCCAAGGGGTAGGAAGTGTCTGCATGTAATGCAGAGATGTGATGGACCAAAACTGTATGTCACAGTCATGATGTCATACTTGACTCATGTTTCATGTGTAGGTTACAGCTGTATGCATGTAACTACCTGTTAGTATACTGCTGTATCAGTACAGTCACGTCGGAGTACATTGTACTGAAAACTTGGTAATGTCTGATGAAAAACAGGAACTGTAGGAATCTGCAGTGAGCTGAGGCAATGGTGGGTTAAGTGACCTGCCCAAGCTCACAAAGAGATGTGGCCATTCCATGAAGGTTGCAGCATACATAAAACCCAACAGCAACACAATCCAAAATGTTGCAAATGGAGTGCTAGTGGGCCCCAAATCCTGGTATTTTGGTTCTCAAGCCAGTGCCATAACTATTACCCCACACCTCCAAACAGATACCAGACATCTGCAGGGTGAACATGTTGGACCTCCTGCAATGGGCTGCAGCAGAGCCAATGAAGCCATGCCCTCAGAAAGGCATAATGGAAAATTGCATTTTTGCTGACCCAAATTGTGGGCAAAATGCATAACAAAGTCTAAGAATGTGTGTCTGCCAGTCACAGCAGAGCCTGGACTATTACAGTCATGAAAATGAACTGAGTAGCACACAGGCCCAAAAAGAACAAGTGAGAATTGAACCCTTGTCCCTTGTTTATAGAGACATTGCGCTAACCATTAGACTACGCCTCCATACTGCTCTGCACAGTAATGTCTGGAATAAAAGATACTGCAGGTCACTACCTAAAATGTCTGCTGCGTGTGCTGGTATAGGTTAGCCCCTATAGTAACCATGATGCACTTCACACATACAACAGCTTTCTGGAGCTGATCACCAAATGGAGAATGCAGTGATCCATCACATCAGTTCACTAAGATGTGCTGACAGTATGTGCTACAGGCACATAACAGCTGCAAACCGTGCTACTGAGTAGTTTCAATGGTCACCCTGAGGGTGAGGATGAGCGCCCAGCACCTGGTCCCCAGAGCTTGCTGCAGAGCCACATCACTACCAGTGTGTGGCAGGTATTGTCTGTAGTGTGTTATGCTAGTCACCTTGTTTCCTGCAGCATTGCAGCATGCTGTAGTTGCCTGCCTCATCTGGGCTCCTAGAACATCTCATGTCAATGCCCAATGTGGCAGCAGCTAATGCCATGGATGGCACATACAGTGGGGGTTGTCTAGGCTTGCATGGGGCTGCTGATACCATCCTGATGGTTATGCCAAGAACAGAGAGAGCAGGCCAAGAACAGCTGCTGTCCCAACCATCTGAAACTACCAGCCCACCACAGCAAGCACAGTCAGACTGCACTTGTTACCCACTGCAGGGCTGTCTCAGCAATGCACATACTAACTGTGCCCAGTCTGCTGGTTAGCAGGCACTGCATGTGTACAAAGTGACCAACTACACCCTGGTTTAGGACAAACAGCATGAACTCCCAGCATGTGGCTCAGTGATTGGGCTCCCAGAACAGGAAGTGCACCCACATCACTGAAGCTAAAGTCCTAAGCAACACTATGTGGATACCTAGCCATGCCATGGTCACAGCTCTGTCAGATTGAGAGTGACCTCTCAGTATGAACTGCTATGGCCACCTAAGCCATGAACATGGGAGACTGGCACTACATAGTCTCAGCCATTAACCCTACCTCCGGTGCAGACACATCTTGGCCAAACCGCTCTGTTTAAGGCCATACCCACAATCCTCTGCTCCTCATCATGCACATTTGCAGGATGCCTAACAGCTGGGAACAGCTTAGGCAATGCGAGGCACAGTGCAATGCAGAAGGCCACAAAACTCTGGAGAGACACACACACATCACCGCACTGTGCAAAAGTGGGGATGGTTGGCATTCCTGCCTGCCACTTTGGTCTCCATATTAGCTCAAGCATTGTTAATGTGTGTTCATTGTACAGGTGCTAGTAGCATGCTCTGACATTCATACCTGTTGTTAATGCTCGCTCAGTGTGCTGGTGCTATCAGGCTGCCTTTTCATCCAGCTGTGAATAGCGAAGCCTGTCTGTGTGGCTGATGTGTTTCTGTACCCTTGCTGGCCGATTCATTGGGGGTGGCACATGCTGGTGCAGTATCTGCACTGTAGGATAAAGTTTACCCACCAGGACATGAAATACATGATCCAAAGCTGGGTCTTGGCCCTCCACCTATATACACACTGGCTTTGAATGTTGAGCCATAGAGTTGCCATATGGGTTCAGTATCCCTGTGTGGAGCTGTGGTATTTGACAGGTTGCATTGCAGGCATGTGTAGGGGTTTTCTATGTCTGCTCTGATTTCTGCATGCCCTGTGCCATACTTGTCTGAGAAGGTGTGTTTGGCGGGTGTTGGAGAGGGACTTGTTGTCCAGTCTGCATGTTGCAATGGCTGTGTATGCTGCTAGGGCAACTGACATTCCTGTCTTACGCATGGGAGATGTCACCTCAGTGGGACAGCCCATGAGACAGGCACATACACATTGCATGACATGGGGGAAGTAGCACAATGGCCCTGGTTCCCCATCCCGGTGTGTGCTTGTGCTGCAGTCATGGCATGACCTCACATTTTGCAGCCCCTCTTGGATGATGTGGAAACACATGTGCCTCAATGGATGGTGATGACTGCATCCTCACATTTCCAGGGGGCCCCAGTTCACGCAGAGCCCCATGCCCTCTGAACACACATCAGTATTTGAGCCCATCTTGCCACTGCACCCTTTTCCCTGCTGGTCTCCCTTAGAGTCATCTCTCCCATCTCTTCAGACCACTGCTGTTTGTATGATCCACTGCCTGTCCTGAAGCACTCATATGTTCCCACTCCTGTTAAGAACATAAGAACATAAGACATGCCATACTGGGTCAGACCGAGGTCCATCAAGCCCAGTATCCTGTTTCCAACAGTGGCCAATCTAGGTCATACGTACCTAGCAGTTTCCCAAAAGACACAGGTTCCACAATGCTTGTACTGGGTCAAGCATTGATATCCTGGGTCCCTTTTTAATAGTGGTTTATGGACCTTTCCTCCAGGAACTTGTCCAAACCTTTTTTAAACCCAGCTACACTAACAGCCCTTACTACATCCTCCGGTAACAGATTCCAGAGTTTGATTACACGTTGAGTGAAAAAATATTTTCTCTTATTTGTCTTAAATAGTTTACCCTGTAGCTTCATTACATGTCCCCTAGTCTTTCTATATTCTGATAGCGTAAACAATTGATCCACGTTTATCCGTTCCACTCCATTCATTAATTTATAGGCCTCTATCATATCTCCCCTCAGCCGTCTCTTTTCCAGGTTAAAGAGCCCTAACCTTTTTAACCTCTCTTTATAGGAGTAGCCTTCCATCCCCTTCACTAATTTGGTGGCTCTTCTCTGTACTTTTTCTAATAACGCTATGTCCTTTTTAAGATACTGTGACCAGAATTGCACACAATATTCAAGGTGCGGTCGTACCATGGAGCGATACAGAGGCATTATAATATCCTTTGTTTTATTCTCCATCCCTTTCCTTATGATACCTAGCATTCTATTTGCTTTCTTGGCCGCCGCTGCACACTGGGCAGAGGGTTTTAACATGTTATCCACGATGACTCCTAAATCTTTTTCCTGGGTGGTGGTTTCTAATGTGGAGCCTTGCATCGTGTAACTATAGTGTGGGTTGTTCTTTCCTAGGTGCATAACTTTGCACTTGTCCACATTAAATTTCATCTGCCATTTGGATGCCCAGTCTTCCAATTTATCCAGATCCTCCTGCAGTTTTCCTCAATCCTCTTGGGTTTTAACAGCTTTAAACAGTTTTGTGTCATCTGCAAATTTGATAACCTCACTAGTTATTCTCAGGGTGTTATCACTTCGCTGACACCCTGTCAATTTCCAAAACTGTGCTAACCTATAGATGCATCCCTTCTAATTCCACTCATTAGCTTTCCTCTCTCCTGTGTCCCTATACCCCTTCCCATGGACCCCGCTCCTCTACTTGCTATCTCCTCTCTATGCCCTGTTCTTCTTCTGCCATCTCCAGACTCCGATTCTTTCACTGTGCTACTCCTTATGCCTTGCGCAAGTGTCCTCTGTCCGTACGTCATATCTCAACTCTCTCTGTCTTCAAAAACATGCAGATGGAATACCTCCTTGAGGCTGCTGTTAGATCCCTTTCTCTTGCTTACCTGGTGTCTCCTCTCCCTATTGTACCCTTATTTTTCTTCTATAGTACTGTTTGTCATCACCTGTTGTACACACTTTGGGCAGATACTGTCTTCCTGTGTGTTCGTACAGTGCTGCATAGGCCTTGAAGTGCCTTATGAATGATGTATAGTGGTAGTAGTGGTATGCGGGTGGTGGTGTCCTGATCCATGGGCCAAGCAATTTACATGGTTCCCTAGACTAGTGGTATCGAGCAGGGACTATCTCTCTTACATGTCTGTACAGCGCTGCGTACGACTGGTAGCTCTATATAAATGCTCAATTGTAGTAGTAGTAATGGGCTAATAGTCAGAGTGGGCGACCTGTCACCCATTCCATCCCTCCCTCCCAATGTGGAACACCCACTGGTTCAGTGCTACAGGTGCCTCACTCATGTTACACCTGTGCAGCTGTGCACACCTTGCTGCTTCTGTCCCCCTCCACCAGGGGATGTGGACAAGTGCCATACTACATCCGGCCTCGGTTGAGTGGGAGAAGCATGTGCTCTGCTGTCTCTGTTGCTGAAATGTTCCCCATCAGGTAGACCTTTGTAAATAAATAAATGTTGCGATGCCCAGGACACACAGGGCCAGGACATGGCTTTTGTCTGGTGCAGGCGGGGGATGCTGCACCAGCCGACAACACCCTCACACCATGCTGACATTGCAGAATGCTGTCAGTAGGGGTGGGGTGCAGTCCTCGACCAGCTACTATGTGGCTTAGGCGGGTGCCTAGGGCATCAGGTCCTGATGGGGAGGGCATAGGCACACATGGACAGCCATGCCGCACCCCCCAAACCAACTGCCACCACCAGAACCCCATCCCCTCCTGTCGCAGATATGTCTCTGGGGGACAGCCGCAGCAGTGGTATTTCCTGGGCGGCTGCTTTTTGCAGCTCCTGAAGAATTACAGCTGCTGGTGCCACTGGCCTCTTCCTCTGGAGCTGGCATCAGCAGCAGCAGAGGGAGGGCCGGCCAGGATCTCTGCCTAGGGATCTGGGAACCTCGGACCTCCCCATGTTGCGCATCACCTTTCCCTAGCGGCAGCATGTCTGTGTGCCGCCACTGTCACTGTGGGATCATGATGGACATTACAGATGTGCCACCTGGGCAGCTGCCTGGTCGCCTTGTGCACCAGCAACCTCCACTGCACGACCCACATGCCACCTTCTTTGCCCCATTTGCACCATCAACATAGTGCCCTTTCATACATAGGCACTATGCTGTTGCTGTTAATACATAGTAACATAGTAAATGACGGCAGATAAAGACCAGCATGGTCCATCTAGTCTGCCCAGCACGATGGCAAGAGTAGGTGCACCTGCTGCTCCATGCAGGCCACCCCTCCCCACGTCCCTGTTTAGGGGTGAACCCACCACTCCATGCAGGACACCCCTATTTGTTGAGAAATTAGATGGTTCCGTTTATTTTGATTTTATCCTGTTGCTGTAAAGGGATCCACTGTGTCTGTCCCATGCCATTTTGAATTCCGTCACTGTGTTTGCCCCCACCACTTCCATCAGGAGGGCATTCCAAGCATCCACCACCCTTTCCGTAAAAAAATATTTCCTGACATTGCCTTTCAATTTACCACCTTGCAGCTTTCTGTTATGCCCTCTAGTTTTACAGCTTCCCCGTCTTTGGAAGAGGTTTGTTTGTTCATTATATCCCTTTAAGTATTTAAAGGTCTGAATCATATTTCCCCTGTCCCTCCTCTCCTCCAAAGTGTACATGTTTAGGTCTTCAAGTCTCTTCTCATAAGGCTTCTGACGCAGGTTCCAAATCATTTTGGTCGCCTTCCTCTGAACAGCTTCCAGTCTTTTTACATCCTTTGCAAGATACGGTCTCCAAAACTGAACACAGTATTCCAAGTGAGGCCTCACCAGTGACTTGTACACTGGCATAAGTACCTCTTCCTTTCTGCTGGTGATTCCTCTTTGTATGCAGCCCAACATCCTCCTGGCTTTTGCCACAGCCTTATCGCACTGTTTTGCCACCCTGAGATCTTCAGAAATAATCACACCAAGGTCTTTCTCCTGATCCGTGCACACCAACCTCTCGCCTCCTATCGCGTACATTTCCCTTGGATTTCTGCTACCCAAGTGCATGACTCTGCACTTCTTCGCATTAAATCTTAATTGCCAAGCATTTGACCATTCTTCCAGCTTTTGTAGATTTTTCCTCATGTTAACCATTCCCTCAGGGGAGTCTACTCTGTTGCAAATTTTCGTGTCATCTGCAAAAAGACAGACTTTTCCATTCAGTCCTTCAGCAATATCACTCACAAATACATTGAACAGTGCCGGGTCCAGGACCGACCCCTGGGGCACTCTGCTAATCACCTTCCCTTCATCCGAGTGAGCTCCATTGACCATCACCCTTTGTCGTCTGTCAGTCAACCAATTTCTGATCCAATTTACCATCTTAGGATTCATCCCCAACTAACTGAGTTTATTGATAAGCTTCCTATGAGGAACAGTATCAAAGACTTTGCTGAAATCCAGGTAGATGACATCCATCGCATGCCCCTGATCTAGCTCCCTGGTCACCAAGTCAAAGAACTCAATCATATTTGTTTGGCAAGATCGTCCTTTGGTAAAATCATGTTGCCTCGGGTCTTGAAACCTGTTGGTTCTGAGAAAGTTCAATATTCGCTCTTTCGGGAGCGCCTCCATGACTTTTCCCGCCACCGAGGTAAGGCTCACAAGCCTGTAGTTTGACACTTCTTCCCTGTCACCACTTTTGTGTAGAGGTACGACATCAGCCATTCTCCAGTCCTGAGGAACCTCTCCTGTTTCCAAGAATCTGTTGAAAACATCCTTTAACAGCCCTGCAAGAACGTCTCTGAGCTCTTTCAGTATCCTGGGATGTATCCCATCTGGTCCCATGGCCTTGTCCACTTTCAGTTTTGCAAGTTGTTCTAACACCTCATCTTCTGTGAATGGTGTGGTAACTACTTCATTCCCATTTTTATATTTGGGAGTCACAGGTGGTCCTTCTCCAGGACTTTCTATAGTAAAAACAGAGCAGAAGTATTCATTTAGCAATTTCGCTTTTTCAATGTCACTTTCCACAAGTCCGTTCACAGCACTTCTGAGTCCTACAATTCCACCTCTGATCTTCTTCCTTTCCCGAATATACCTGAAGAAGGTTTTGTCACCACACTTCACATCTTTAGCCATCTTTTCCTCTGCCTTTGATTTTGCTATCCTTATTTCTCTCTTTGTCTCTTTGAGTTTGATCCTGTATTCATTTCTGTGTTCCTCTGTTTGCGAGCTTTTGAATTTTGCGAAAGCTGTGGTTTCTGCCTTTATATGAGCAGCCATTTCTTTGGAAAACCAAATAGGCTTTCTTCTTCTCTTGTTTTTGTTTACTTTTGTTACATATTTATCTGTTGCCCCTTTTATTGCCACCTTTAGTTTAGCCCATTGCAATTCCACTTCCCTTATCTCCTTCCACCCTGTCAGCTCCTCCTTTAGGTATTTGGCCATTTTATTGAAGTTGGTGTTTTTGAAGTTTAAGACTTTGAGCCTGTTATGATTGGCCTGTACCATGGCTTTTATCTCAAACCACATCATGTGGTGATCGCTGCTGCTCACAGGGGCACACACGCAGACATTCGACACGCTATCGCCGTTGGTGAGCATTAAATCCAGCGTTGAGCTTTCCCTGGTTGATTCCATCACCATTAGTCTAAGTAACGCATCTTGGAGAGCATCCACAATTTTTTGGAGCACTACTATCACTGTCTTGGACGCCCCTGTCTATGCATCACATTGCAGATATTTAAATAGTATTTCTGCCCTCAAAATACCCCCTTTCTGCGAGATTTTACTTGGTGTTAGGGTTCCCAGCGTTAAAAGGCTCTAACTCACAATTGCGTAACAGGCATTAAGGGAGCACCTGCTGTCAACGCCCACTCTCCACCTCGTTAATGCCCTCTCTTCGCCTCTTGTTCCCTTAACGCTGCTGGAGCCTTTAACACTCGTTAATGCAGCGTTCTCACTTCATCAATGGTGCCGATAAAGGGCGTTAACGGCACACTTGCTCCCTTACCACCCTTTAGTAAACATACCCCTAAGAGTCGAGATGCATTCTGTGCTACGTTGTATACCAAATCTACAGATAGAAACATTCTTTTGCAGTACTCTAGATTTCATCCATATCATTTAAAAAACAGTTTATCTTATTCTCAACTTTTAAGATGTCATCGTATCTGTTCTTCTTATTTGGAATTTTGGACTCAAGCAAATATTCTGTTCAATAAATTTAGAGATCGAGGCTATCTAGCTCAGGTACTTCATAAGGCCTTTAAACGTGCTTCTTCTAATCATTGTGAATGGTTCCTTACGTATTCAGCATCTAATTCAACTACTGCTTCAGATTCAGACTATGGGGTATGTTTACTAAACTGCGGTAATGTCATTTGCGTTAGGTTCCGCGGTAAAGGTAGAGATGCCCATATAAAGGCGTGGGCATTGCATCGTTACAGCAAGCTGTAGCAGCTAACGCACGTTAAAAGGTGCCTTAGACTAACGAGCGTTACAAGGTGCCATGTAAGGCGCCTTGTAAGGTGCCTTGCAAGGTGCCCAGTAAGGTGCCTTGTAAGGTGCCTAGGAAGGTGCCTAGTAAGGTGCCTCATAAGGCGCCCTATAGGGCTTCCTAGGCTAAGCGCCGTATTAGGCACCCTTGGACAAGGCACCGCAGAAGGCACCCTGGGCTATGGAACCATAGGTTAAGGTGGTCTAACAAGGTTATTTATTTATTTTATTTATTTATTTATTTATCTATTTCTTCTATACCGCCCCTTCCAGAGATCAGGGGCGGTTTACATGGAACAATTGTATACATTAGTATAACATTACATAGAACAAGAACTTTTTAACTTTTTACATATAACTTTTTACATATAACTTTTTAACTTTTTACATAAAACAGAACAGTAAGTTGCTTAAATTATTTACAGGGTGTATACTTTTGTATACTACTGGATTAACAGGGGAATGTCAGCGAGCTGACATTGCTATTTATAGATGTTATTTACAAAAGGTTAGGATACATGATTTCACTATTCAAGTGTGTGTGTGTGTGTGTGTGTGTGTGTATGTGTGTGTGGGTGTGTGAGTGTGTGTGTGTGATGGAATTTATTTCCATTTTTTCGTGGGTTGTTTGGTGTGTCTTTGGGGGGGCTGTTTGAAGAAGGAGTTGTGTGTGTTAATTGTGTGTCTGTAGGTTTTTTTGTTTGTGTGCCTGTGGACACTGTGTGGCTGGACTTGGAGGGTAGGGGATTCCGAAATGCTCAGAGAATAGGTATGTCTTGAGTTCTTTCCTGAATTGGGAGAGGTCCTTTATGATTCGGATGTCTATTGGGAGGTCATTCCAGAGTGTGGGAGCGGTGAATGTGAAGGCTCTGGCACTGGTGGATTTTTTAGTCCTTGTGAATGTTTTTGGCAGCTCTAGTGAGAGGGTTGCATTTAGTCTGCGGGCTCTTGAATCATTTGGGGCGTGGAGGAGTGTGGATAGATGGGAGGGGGCAATATCGTTTAGTAGTTTGAAGGTTGTTAGTAGTATTTTGTATTTGATTCGGTTATTTATGGGGAGCCAGTGTAGTTCTAGCAGTATAGGGGTTTACATGGTCTGCTAGGTGGGCTTTAGTGACTACTTTTGCACAAATGTTTTGTGCTCTTTGTAATAGGTAGATATTCTTTTGTGGGAGGCCGGTTAGGAGACTATTACAATAGTCAAAGTGAGGGGTTATGAGTGCATTTATGACTGATCTAAAGTCATACGTGTCAAGAAGGAGCCTTAAGTGTTGAATAGTTTTGAGTTTGTAGAATATAGTTTTTACCGTCTGCTTTATGTGGTAGCATGGTGAGTGTGTGATCGATTATAACGCCTAGGTATTTTACCTCTTTTTTAACAGGTATCGTTGTGTTATTGATGGAGATAGTTGTTGGGTAGGTATCTTCAGCCACAGGCGCTCTTGATACAAACATTGCCTCAGTTTTTTTGAGATTGATGCTGAGGAAGTTGGTTTCCATCCAGGATGAGGTTTCCGCCATGCATTCGGATAGAGTGTTATAATTAGGGTTTTTCGTGGTTATGGGGAGGGCGAGCATGATGTCGTCGGCGTAGATAAAATGGCTGATTTTGTGTTTTTTAAATATTTTTGTGATGGGTTGTAGGTACAGGTTGAAAAGGAGAGCAGAAAGGGCTGATCCTTGGGGTATTCCTTGTCCTTGGGGGAAGGTTTCTGATGCTTCGTGGTTTAATTGGACTCGCATTAGTCTGTGTGTGATGTAGGACTTGAACCAATTGAGGACAGTCCCGCCTATTCCTAGGTTTTCTAATCTGTTAATCAGTGTAAGGTGATTGATATTGTCAAATGCGGCGGAAATGTCTATGAAAAGGAGTAGGAGGCCTTGAGTGTTATCGTCTGTGTGTCTTATGAGGAAGTCCATCAGAGTAATTAAGAGGGTTTCTACCCCATGGAAGGGGCGGAAACCAAATTGGTGGGAGTCAAGGGAGTTGTGCTCGTCTATATGTTCTTGCAGTTG
The DNA here is from genome assembly GCA_033557465.1 of Ichthyophis bannanicus. Lineage (NCBI taxonomy): Eukaryota > Metazoa > Chordata > Amphibia > Gymnophiona > Ichthyophiidae > Ichthyophis > Ichthyophis bannanicus. The sequence goes on from CM066044.1 coordinate 256,497,260, forward strand.
AAGTTGAACAGTTTTTTCTATTATTTTAGCCATGGATGGAATGCTGGCTATCGGTCTATATGAGTTTGGGTCTTCCGGGTCGAGTTTATTGTTTTTTATTATTGGGCAGATTGTTGTGAGTTTTAGGGCATCAGGCATGATGCCTTGGGAGAGGGATTGATTTACAATGTATTGAATGTTTCCAGCTAGTTCTAGTGTCCTAGGTTAGTGTGCCTCAGGATGACATGCATGACCTGTGGGGAACAGAGACAGATGTAGCCCTGACACTAGATAGAGCACTCAGGAAAGGCAATGAATAGGTGAGTGAAGGAGGGAGAGGTGGGAGCCACTGGACCTGCCATATCTGCGGGCATCCCATGTGCCTGCCAGTACTGATGACAAACATGGTGGGGCAGCTGTACCACAACACAGGGTGTTGGCAATGTAAAGTACTGGAAAAAGAGTTGGTGGCAGACGATGGGAATATATGTCCCCCAGTGGAGGCGGAGGTGACAGGATAGTTACAATGATGGGTGGACAGAGGAGTGGTGGTGCCATGCAGATCAGGCACAGGCGAGGCAAGCATGAAGAGGCGCAATGCAGGAAAGGGTAGCAGTGCATGACATGGGGTGGCAGCCTGCACTGGCCGACAGGACTCTACACAGCTGACAGACGCAGATAGACGGACCGAGGAAATGTTGGCAATTGTGGCGAGGGTATTATGGGCTGGCAGCACAGATCTGCAAAAATATGACCTCTACAGGCATGCACACTATTTGAGTAGGACAGGCATGAGAGGAGGGAACAATGAGGAACTGAACCCAAGAACTTTGCCAAGAATGGCATCGTATTAACCAGTAGGCTATACCTCCATGGTGTATGTCACAGCAATGGCTGGGTACAGAAGGACTGAAGGTCACCGCACAAACTGTCTGCTCTGAGTGCCAGGATAGGGTAACCCCACCAGTACCCATGATGCAATGCACATGCTGAATAGCAGTCTACAGCTGATCACCAAATGGGGTCTGCACCTCTCCGGTACCTCAGCTTGGAAAGACGAACTGACAGTGCATGATACTGGCACAGAGTAGCTACAGACCATGCCATTGTGCAGTTCTGTGTTCACCCTGAGGGATAGGATGGGTGCCCAGCACTAGGTCCGCAGTACATGTGGTGCTAGAGATAGGTCCTGCTGTACATCCCCGTCACTATCAGTATGTGACAGGTGTTCCTTGCAGTGCAGCCGAAGGTAATTTGGTGTCCATCTGTATCCTGCAGTCACATGTGGCCCTGTGGGACCAGACACCAGCCAGATTAGTGTGTATCCCGTGTTAGGGTCTGGCTGATATGGCCAGCTGTTATCAGGGCAGAGGGGTTCCTAGAATTGCATGAGGTATGTGTAGCAGTGCCTTTATAGGTCACAGTGGTATACACTACATACCCCAAAGGGCCCACATCACCCTTTTTGTAGATAAAGAACAGGTGCCCCTGCCCCGCGGAAGCAACCTCCATCCTGTTTATATGAGACAGCCCTCCACGGTTGGTGGGCTAGAGCCATACCTATGACTGGGGCAGTGGCAGACCAGCAGCAATGCTGGGGTAAGGTCTGGCAAACCCCAACTGCTTCCCACCACTGTCTTCCAGTCCCAGCAGACAGCACAGTCAGACTGTATCTTATAGGTGTTCTGACCATGCACAATCTCACTGCAGCCAGTCCACCAGCCAGTCCATAGTGCATGCTCACAGAGAAACTACGTGCAGTAAGCAGGCATCTCAGTGATTGGGACCCCAGCACTGGGGAATACAAATATATCACTGGAGGCAGATAGTGTAGAGCGCTATGTGGGAACCTAGACCTGCCATGGTCACTGCTCGGTCAGAGTGAGTGCCCTCCCAGTATGCCATGCTGTGGCCACCATGTCCATGCAGGTGGTGGTCAGGCACTACAGTGTCCCAGCCATTGCTCCACACCCTGTGCAGATGCATACTGGTCAATCTGCCCTGTCCGGGCCATACCCAAAATACCTTGCTCCTCATTATGCACCTATTCAGGCTAACGCTGGTAACAGTGGGACATTTTGGGCCCAGTGAAGGGTGGGCAGCCACAGAACAATGGATAGACATACACACACGCTCACTCCTGTTGCAGCATTGTGCAAAGATAGGGGTGGTTGGCAACCCTGCCCGCCACACTGGTCCTGATCACAGTGCTGACATTGCTAAACTGTGCAGGGGCTAGTAGTAGTGCTCTGGTGATAACGTCAGCTCAATGCTGGGGCCGACAGCCTGACTCTCCATGCATCTTTGGATTGTGGAGCCTGTGTGAGTGGGTTTTTGTACTCCTGTTCGCTGCTGCTTTGGGCTTTGCACATGTTGCTGTTGTATCTGCATTGTAGGGTAAAATATAGGGACATGCTCTGCAGGGACCACAGCTGGGACTTGAACCTGTGACTCTCTGCTTCTAGACACACTGGCTGCGTGTACTGCACCACACTGTTGCCACAGATACATGGTAGTCCCTGGGGCTACCTGTACTTTTCCTCAGCCAGACCTTTTATGTTGCACTGCACACCATGTACTGATGCAGGGCATGGCCTAGGTCCACTGCAGGGAGATGGCAGTGCCCCCTCCAGCATGGGCACAACCCCCCCTGCCAAGCTGACATGGCCATTTGCTGTCGGTGCTGGTAGTGCGCAGTCCCAGGCCATCCACTGTGTAGGTAGGCGCCCGCCTAGGGAGCGGGTTCCGGGGTGGGGGGCATACATGGACATCCTCACATCCCTCCCCCCATCACTGCCTACCAATATTATGTCCCTTCCACATGGGGGCGGGATGGCTGGGGGGATGTCAGGTCAGTGCCCTAGCAACTATTGGCTAGGGTGAACCAGGAAGATGTAGGTGGATTGTGTTTGGACTTGGTCAGCTCCTGTCTTGCTGATTTCCGGTTTCTATGTTCCTATGTGCCACCTAGGCACCCATCTGGTCCACCCTGTGCCACAGCTGCCCATGCTACATGTCCCGCCTGTGGCCCCCTATGCCCCATTTGCACCATCGCCATAGTGGCCATTCATACTTTGGCACTATGGTGTTGTTGAAAATGAAGCACTACTATCACATTTCTTGGGCTCCTTGCCTAGGCTGTACATTGCTGACACTTAAATGGTTTCTCTCTCCTGCAAGTGTGCATTTAATGGCAGGTTTTCATTCACGGTAGGATTCAGCACTTCAGTTCAGCGCGTTAGTGTGAAAGGAGCCTCTCCCTGCCCATTGACCCCTTCTCGCTGCCCTCTCTCAACCTTCTGCGGTGTTTACTGCGGCCGGGGATGTTAATGCACGTTAACGTTACATAACGCGCATTAACGTTACCTAACGATCGTTAACGTTACATAATGCGCAATATGTAACATTACCGCAATTTAGTAAACATACCCCTATGTGAGATACATGGTACAACATTCTGCAGTTTCCAAATTATTAGCATTTTCTATCAAGCAGTGATGGTCAATTCTTTCAGCCCTTTCCTGCTTTGCCGCATTGAGTCCGTTGATTGCTTTTAGTCAGGGACGCAATTTGAGAGACAAATTGTGCCCGCAGTTCTGCTGTTTTTTCATCAATTTCTCTTAAATGGCATTTTAAATGTGTTAATTGCATTTTTTGTGAAATAATGGATGAGGGTGCTGATTTTGCAATAGACAGACGTGTGTTCCATCTTAAATGGTCTACATCCTGTACATCTATGTATGTGATTTACTTGATCTCTTGCCCATGTAATAAGTATTATATTGGGAAAATTATACGCCAGTTGAGAGCATATTTGTCACAACATAACAGTAATCTATCTAAGTCCCAGGAAGAAGCACGGTTTTTTGGATCTTCATTGTATGGCAATAGATTTTGTTCCTCCAAATATCTGGTTGTCCTCCCAAGCCTCAGCCGCTGATTTAATGCTTGGGCTGCAAAAATCATGCTCTAGGCAAGATCTGCATGCTTTTCCCCTTCAGTCTGGTGTAATCTCTCTGTCTGTAATGGACAATTCTAAATCATTATTTCTGTCTGTTAGCCTAAGTTTATTCAGTCCTCTGCTAAGTCTATTTTGGATGAAATGGATGCTCTTTTTACTGTTGTTGTTTGGCTGTCTTGGTTTACTGTGTGTGTATGTTTGTTTCCGACCCACCTGTTGGAACAGCCCTCTTTTCTGATGTCTGTAGTTTTCTGATATTGAACATATCACATGATTGTTTCTTGGGTTGTATATATTGCACTTGTTGTTCATTAGAGATTGTACACCACTCTGCTGCTTGCAACAACAGGCAGCAATTAGGCAAATGAATAAACTAAACGACACTAAAAATTCTCTGGAGTACTATGAAGAGGTGTTCAGAGATAAAGGAGATGTCCCTGCATATTCTTGAAAATGTGTTATGTGACAGCTTATGTTTAATTTATGGATATTATTTGAAGACGATAAACCTTTTGTTAGTTGTTCACTAATCATCAGGTCTCTGGGTAAGTTCTTTTATGTTTTGGAACAAGTAGTAGTAGTAGTAACAACACAGCCTACTGTGGAGTTGTCTTTATTCTCAACAAGAATATCTCCGTAGCCTGAAAGAGCCTGAATGAAGTAAGGGGCTTGTTTACAAAGCCGCGGTAGTGGTTCGCGATCGTTATCGGAGCCGCGGCCCCATTGAAAACAATGGGGCCGCGGCTCCGATAACGATCGCGAACTGCTACCGCGGCTTTGTAAACAAGCCCCTTCCCTCCACAGAGACACAGGAGCTCCTAGATGTGCCCTCTAGTCCAGGTGAGGTATGGATGGGGGCAGGGACAGTGTTAGGGGGTGGCAAACAGGACAGTTGTCCTGGGATCCTATGCCACCAGGGGCTCCAAGTCTGAAGGAGAAATAGCTGGAAGGTGAATTTTGAGACCTCTTGAACATGCACAGATACCCTGGAATTCCATATATCATGACTGTATTATATCAAAGGATTCCATTAGTAATAAATTAATAAATCCAGGGCAGGCACCCCTGTCACTGAATTTTGCATAATATTCTAGCAATTTATTTTTTGGCTCTCACAATAAAACATGACAAACCCTTTTCTTATAGTGTGGTCTCCTGCGTAGAATCAAGCATTGAGATAGCGCCGTTATTGTCATGTGATTAGTCGCTCATTCTATTCCACCCACTGACTAACTCAATGAGACAGTGCTACCAACCAGTACTCCCCTCTACAGTGCACAATTTGAGTCAGTCTGAGCCCAACTGTGAGGGGATAAACTTGTTTAAACAATGTTTCATGTTTTATTTTTCGGTTTATCAACCTAATTTCCTAATTTCTGCATGGTGTGGCAAATTTTACTTTTCATTCACCGCACCTACATTAAAAAAAAGGTTCCCCTCCCCTGAGCTAAAAGTGGCATCATCTGGAGCCTGGCCTTCCTTCCTCTGTCATGCTGCACTCAACATCTGAGTTCCCTCATGCATGACTTGTTCAACACCCGCTGAATCAGATCTCTACCCAGAACACAGCTCTCGGTGAACCTCTCCTCCAGAGCATGCTCAGAACAGTCCTTTGGGTGACCACCACTATGGTCTTAAAATATAGGGTTCCCCATTTTCTGGGTTATACCATGTGGCTCATAAAAAGGTCTTACCAGTGACATTGAGACTCAGGAAGGGACATGACATCCACTTGTCTTTGTCTGTCATCAGCCGGACTCCATAATGTCCATCGTCCTTCTTCTGTAAATCTTTTATTATCAAGCTGCAGTTGCCCTTCATGTTCCCGATGAATGACACACGGTTTATGTACTTTTGATCACTTTTATTGGATCCACTTTCATATACTATGGTCCCCTGCCAATCTTTGTCATACAATGGATTGTAAATCCATGTCAGGTTCTTTAGAATCACTGATGAGGTTTTTAGCTGTTGATAGTTGCAGTCAAAGAAAGCGCAGGATCCTTTCCAGGCCATGATGTTTACAAAGTTAACTTTCCAGGCTGTATTTGCTTTAGAAGACCCTGCACAAAAAATGTAAACATGATCTCATTATGGTGCAGGAAATCTTCTGTTCATAGAGAATATAAATGTGATCAGAGGCATCTTCAGATTCACACACAAACACAGTCTCACCATAGAACAGGCACAATAGCAGCGCTGCAAGCTTCACACTAGCCCACCACACATCAGATGCAGCACAGGTACCAGGAGTACAAGTGTAGCCCCTACGTATAGAATCAGGGGCTTCACAGAGTTGATTGGGAGCCTTATGTGTCTGTGCAGTGGCATGAAGTAGTTGGGTGTATTTACTGTACTATTCCACTATTGAATAAGCTGTGTGTAGCTCCTTTTTGCCTGACTAATAGAACTGAGGGCTTATTCAGAATAAGTGGGAATGTGCACTCATTGGAAATGACATGGGAAATACCAAGAGAATTTCCTATTTTATTTTCAATCCAAAAAGGATGCTGAAAAATCTGAAATTAATTTTCCCCTCCAGTTTCATCACATGCCAATAAAAGAAATCCAGTTAGCATTTTCCATAGAGCTGTAAACCAGATAAACTTTGGGCCAGTCAGGAAACAGGAAGATCATTAACAGCAATATAAAAACAGGCTGTCTAGAAACATTCCCCCTGGTGATATGATGGTTCTTCTTCAAGATACCTTGCTTGTAATCCAAAGATCACTAGTTTGAGACCAGCCTCTGACTGTGGGGAAAAAAATGGTTTTTTTTTTTGTTTTTTGCCTGAAACATCTAGTAACCTTTCAGCTGTAGTTTTCATTTAGGCGGCAGCCACAACCACTTCTTTAATAAAACAAAATTCCCCTGAAATGAAAATTCATAAAAACAAAATGAAACGTGTATTGCTGGTGGTCTTCATTCCTGTTTCCTGACTAGCCCAATGTTTGTCTGGTCTTGAGATCTATAAAAATGCTAACTGGATTTTTTCATTGTGAATCTATTAACTTCTGCTGAAGAGATTTGCTCCAAATATTTTTCTTTTGCCATGTTCTTTTTCCCAGAAATTCTGTGAAGCCATGTCTAAGTATACTATCAGAGACATTTACCAAGCCTAATCCAGATCCTGTTTAATCATCGTTGTGTTTTCTTCTCGGTGCAGGCTTCCCTCACTGACTCATCTCTGTCCACCTCCCATTTCTTCCTCGGTTCGTGTTTCCTTTTTCAGAGCTCTCTCTGTGCATACCCTTCAGCTCTTCCCTCCATCTGATGTTTTATTCCCCAAGGACTTCCCTACGCTCCCTGTGTATGCGCAGGCCACATCCTGGCATTCGATACTCTTTCATGCCCTGGATCAAGTCACCCCTCTCTGACCCCATCACAGACTACCTAGGCCCTCCCAACCATGGTACCAACACGGCCTCCATCTTCTCTGCTGCCACCTTTGTCATGCTGAGAATGACTGGCGAAGGCACTCTTCTCCTGTATCTCTCCTGCAATTTCAGTCTTTGTACCACCACTATTGCCTTTAAGCCAACCTGCCAAATGCTCCTATTATGACAATTTGATCTCCTCTGCCCCAATTCTTCTCATCAGCTGTATTCTATTCTTTCATCCCTCTCTACCTCTAGATCTCCATATCTTCATCTCTCCCTCTCTATGCCCATCTACCACTGTTCTTGCATACCATTTCCAAACTAAAGTGCATTCTCTTTGAGCAACGTTTCCAAACAGCCCTCCTCCATTAGCTCCTTGAACCCAACCCTTCTTCTCCCACCGGCCTATACCTCGCTGACATTTCCTCATACCTGGACCGTCTTCTGTATCATTTCTTCAGTTGAACACCAAAAGATCTTGTCCTCATCTCATAAAACCACCTGTTCCTCAGACCCTGTCCCCTGTGCCTGGCTTGCTGAACCTTCTCTTATTCTTCAACCTTTTATTCTTTCCATGTTCAGCAAAAGTCTATCCTCTGGCATCTTTCCCTCTTACTGGAAGCATGCTCTTGTCAGACCCATTCTGAAAATCTCTTCACTGGATCCCTCCGTCTCAGCCCACTACCATCCAATCTCTACCCGTCCCTTCCTTTCCAAACTGCTTGAAAAATGAGTATTCTCCCAACTCTCCTCTCATCTGGAAACCACACATACCCTTGAAAATCTGGATTTCATACAGGCTACAGCACAGAAACCATGCCTCTTTCTTTCCTAAGTGAAATTTACCACTCTCATGACTGGAGTGATCTCTTTGGCTGTCTCTTTGGATCTCTTACCCACTTGCATGGTTTTGGGATTCATGGCACTGTTCACCATTGGTTTCACTTTTTTCTCTGTCAGCGCTCCTTTCTGGTCTTGGGTACCTCTTCTTTCTCATCCTCCCCTTCTCTTGTGGTGTATCCCAGGATTCAGTTCTTGTGCCCCTTCTTTACAACATCTTCTTAATTCCCCTCACTCTTTTTATTCAGCAGCACAGGATCTCTGCGTATTACTACACAGATTATATTATTTTTCACTATCATACTAGTCCATCTGCCCTTGACCTGCTTCTTCTGAACACCTGAGTTTCCCATGTTTCTCAAATTGATTAATATTTTATTTATTTAGCTATATTTATATACCGCCTTTCACCGAGTCAAGGTGGTTTACAGGGAACAAATTTGAAAATACATTATAACAATGTCTTAAACTATATATAGCATGCAATCGATAGATCTTGAGTTCATAATTATGTACAGTGGTAGTAATCATCATCTGGTTATGTTCTTTTGGGGGGGGTTATGTGATGGGGTTAAAATGCTCTGTAAATAAGTGTGTTTTCAGCTGTTTTCTGAAGGATTTCAGGTCTGTGATGTTCCTTATTTGGTCCAGTAGATAACATCCTCCATCTCAATCCCACTAAGACTACTGCCATTTACTTTTCCTTCTCCGGTCCCCACCCCCCTTCCCTTGCCCCATCTTTCCCCTCTGGTTCCATTCCTATTGTTGACTCCTTTTGTTACCTCAGAATTATCTTAGATTCCTCTCTCCTTTCAGTCCTACCTCTCTGCCTTGATTCACTGATCATTTATTTCCCTTCATCGTATTTGAGCCATCCGTCCTTTCCTATGACTAGCATCTCTCACCATTCTTCTCCTTGCTCTGGTAATGTCTAAACTAGACTATTGTAATGTTATGTTTCTTGGTCTCTCCCAATATCAGATTCATCACTTACAACTTATACAGAATACTGCTGCCCATCTCATAGTGCACGCCTCCCGCTTTGAACACATCACCCCTCTTCTGATCCACTACCATTAGCTCCCCCTCAAATATCGCTGTTAGTACAAACTTTTGATCCTGGTTCACAAAGCACTATATACCAACACTCCCACATATGTCTCCTATGTCCTGCATTTTCACTCTTCCCACCGTGTCCTCCGTAATTTACATGCTAACTGTCTCCACCTACCATCTGCCTCACACCCAAGACTAGAATCCACTCGCACCTCCGACCTCTATTTTCTTGGTCTTGCCCTTTGGAACTCCTTGCTGCCCCAAACTTTGCCTAGAATCCTCCTTCTCAAAATTCAAAGCTAAATTTAAGACCAATCTTTTTCGTTATCTTTAACTTTTTATTAAATTTTGATACATTCAACAAAATAGAAATGCACACAGAAATCTCTGGCAAAACAGGAAAACTATCCATCATAATACAAATAGGAAATAATACATAGCCATACTTAAGCCCACTATTATTAAAACAGGGAGAGGCAACAGGAAACAATATCAGCAAATAAGAAACAAACAATTACATAGCAGTGGGAGACCTATACATCAGCCGGATGGGATTCAGCAAGGACCACAGAATCTTCACTAGCACAAAGAAACTCCAGCAGTTGACTGGGTTCAAAAAAACAAATATAACTTTTCTTTATAGGTAACATGACATTTAGCTGGAAATTTCAACAAAAAAGACCCACCAAGGGAAAGGATCCTGGTTTCAGCCTCAGAAATTCCTTCCTCCTTAATTGGGTATCCCTAGCAAGGTCGGGGAAAATACGTCCATAAGAACCCAGAAATTGCAAACTGAAATTCCTAAAATATGACCTTAAAATTAAAGATTTATCTGATTCAAGAGCCAACGTAACCAGGAGAGTGGAGCGAGCTGTAACCAACTCCAAGGAGCTCTCCAGAAACCCCGTAAGGTCTCCAAGCACACCAGGCCCCCCCTGGTCCCCCCGGCCTACCACAAGATATTGCACCCTGGTCAACGGTAGTAGGTGCTCCTCCGAGATCTTCATAACCTCACGGAAGTACCTACGAACCATCTCCGTTGGAGAACACAATGGAGATCTAGGAAAATTAATCAGTCGCAAATTGTTCTTCCGGACTTGATTCTCCAGATATTCCAATCTCCTAGAGGACACATTCCTATCTTTAATATGGGCACCATGTAGCTCCTGGAACTGTTCCAGATTCTTTTCCATCTGCACCAACTTCTCCGCTTGCTCCCGCTGTACTCTAGAACTTTCTTGAAATTGGGCACAAAGAAAAAAAGTTTCAGTACTTACTAACGATGAAATAGAGCCCAGAGAAGAATTCACCATGGAAATTGCATCCCATAGCACCTCCAGCGTGAGACCAATCTTTTTCAACTGGCTTTTGACCTTCTCCCTTCCAATGCCTGACTCCCCTATCCACTCCCCTACTTCGATTCATTCCCTTTTATTTCTTTGTGTGAATGCTTGATTTTCCTGTAATATTATGGCATTCTTTTAACCTTTCTGATTTGTCTTATTGTTTATTTTTAAATTTGTAAACCACCCTGCTACTTGGTTAAGGAGTGGTATATCAAGTTTTAATAAACATAAACATAATTGGACAACTAGGGATTTAGATTAGATTTGGTAAATATCTCAGATAGCATATTAAGATATGGTTTTCACAGAATTTGGACAGAAGAACATGGCAAAAGAAAAATAAAATAACATGGGACCTAGGTGCAGATCCTTTACTTTGATATTTATTTATTTAACAGGTCTTTTTTATACTGCTTTATCATTTCAATCAAAGTAGTTGACATTGTAACTTAAACTTGGTAATGTACATTAAACAGGGACATTGATAACTTGGATTTTTCTGAGCAATGGAGGGTTAAGTGATTTGTCCAAGACCACAAGGAGTGCTACTGGGAATTGAATGCTGGTGTCTTGGTTCCCAAGCCAGTGCTCTAACCTCCACTCCACTTGGTTTGCAGCTTGCTGTGCTGTGAGGACACTAGAATTATCTGAGTGGAAGAAAGGCCTGGCAATCTACTTCCATATCTTGCCACGAAAACCCAATGGATAGTCACAACAAAGCAAATTGCACTATAGTGCTGGAAAATGAGACCCCCAGGTTGGAAGGCACTCAACTAACTACTGGGAAGGAACTGAAGACTTTTCAGAGTAAAGCCAGCATTAATGATGTGGTTGGATCAAAGCCCTCAGAACATCTGACTGTTGATGTAGCTCTGCATGAAATGAGAGTCAGAAGCTGCAAAGATGTTTTACATATTGGGAAATGGAACATGCGAAGTAAGGATCAAGGGAAGTTGGAGGTGGTTAAGATCGAAATGGAACGTATACCACTCGATCTGTTGGATGTCAGCGAACTGAAATGGACTGGCATTAGGCACTTTGCATCTGATAATCATATGGTCTATTATGCTGGAAATGAAACAATTAAGAAGGAACTTGCAAGAACTGTAATGAAATACAATTCAGTCAGTGAATGCTTAATTTCTATTTGTCTACAAGGAATGCCCATTAACACAACTAAATTCAAGTATATGCCCCAACAACAGTTGCAGGAGGATGAAGTTGATGAGTTCTATGAATAAGTACAAGCTGAAATTGACAGAACATGCAAACGGGATATCCTGATAGCCATGGGTGACTGGAACGTAAAGGTTGGCAACAAAGAAGAAGGCAAAGTTGTTGGAAAATATGGACTTGGCAACAGAAATAAAGCTGGAGAAAAACTGATAGAACTCTCCAAGATCAACGATCTATTCATCTCAAACACCTTCTTCCAGCAACACAAGCGGTAAGGGACTTCACCCAATGGATTGTACAAAAATCAAATTGACTACATCTGTGGAAGTCAATGATGGAAAAGCTCTATAACATAAATCTGGGGTCACCAACCTCCAGAGGGCCGCGGGCCGCACAGCCGACTACCGGGAGCCTCGCGGGCCGCACCCCCCTTCTCCCCGCCCCCGCGAAAAAAACCAACAAACGCAAAATTATGAAAACAATGGCTGATCACCTTTATTGAATTTAATGAGATGGCTGATGATTCATGCTAGCAGACAAACGCTTAAAGTCCGGCTTCACAGATGACACTGACAGGAGAAGGGACGCTTGCAGGTGGTCGTCGGTGAGCTGCGAGCGCGTGGATACAATGGCGGGAATCCTTGGCGGGCCGCACGTAATGTTAACCGGGGTAGAGCCTCGCGGGCCGCACGAAGGGACCTCGTGGGCCGCATGCGGCCCGTGGGCCGCAGGTTGGTGACCCCTGACATAAATGAAGACAAAACCTGGAGCTGACTGTGGTACAGATCACCAACTACTAGTATGCAAACTCAAGCTGAAGTTGAAAAAGAGCAAGCCACTCAAAGTAGCAAAATAGAACCTTGAGAATATACTACCAGAATTTAAAGGCTGCCTGCAAAATTGATTTGCAGCTTTAGATACAAATGACAGAGCTCCAGAAGAGTTATCGGATAACATCAAGAAGGTTGTGTTGGAAGAAACTGAGAAGTCTCTACAAAAGGTTAAAAAGCAAAAACGGCTAAAATGGATGACCGAAGAAATTCTGAAAATTGCCCAGAAACACAGAGAAGCTAAAGCAAGATGAGTAAGAGAGGCAATCTCAGAACTCAGAGATTTCCAACGTGCAGCAAGACAAGACAAGGAGAAGTACTAGAATGATGCATGTAAGGAAATAGAAGCAGAAACTATTAAAGGAAGAACAAGATCAGCTTTCCTAAAGCTATGAGAGTTAAAGAAAAAATTCCATCCTCGAATTGGAATGTTACAAGATGCTCAAGGATCCATGTTGAATGATGCTGAAAAGATCAAGAAAAGGTGGAAAGAATATACAGAGATAAAGATCAAATGGAACAACAACCATTTCAACCTGTATTTAGGATCGGGAACCATTGGTGATGAAAAATGAAGTTGAAGCAGCATTGGAAGCCTTATTAAAGAACAAAGTACCGAGCATTGATAACATACCCATTGAGTATTACAGAAATTGAATGCAGCTGTTACCATATTTGCAAGGCTCTTTCAGGAAATTTGGAAGACAACATCATGGCCAATTGACTTGAAAAGATCTGTGTTTATACCAAAACTCCAAAACTAAAGAAAGGCGATCCTACCTACTGGGGAAATTATTGCACAATTGCTCTGATCCCACATGACAGCAAGATTCTACTCAAGATTACTCAGCAGAGACTACAGCCATACTTGGAATGAGAACTGCCTGAAGTTTAAGCAAGGTTCAGGAAAGGGTGAGGAATGAGATATCATTGCAGATGTGAGATGGATCCTTGAAAAGACAAAATATCAAAAGGATATCTATATGTGTTTTATAGGCTAAAGCAAGGCTTTTGACTGTAAACCATGAGAAACTCTGAGCCGCATTAAAAAGCGTGGGTATACTAGAACACCTCATCGTTCTCTTGCACAACTATTACATTGATTAAGAGCAATAGTTCATACGGAACAATGACAAACAAAATAGTTTAAAATCAGCAAAGGTGTATTGAAAGGCTGCAAATGTTCCCCCTACCTGTTTAATTTCTATGCAGAACAAATCATCAGAGAAGCAGGACTGTATGAAGACAACAGAGGTGTGAAGAATGGTGGAAGACTCATTAACAACCTTCGCTATGCTGATGATGCCATATTACTGGCTAAAAGTGAAGATGATCTAAAACATTTGCTTCTCAAGAGCTTAATGTAAAGAAGACAAAGGTCCAGATGACAGGCAAAATGAATAAGCTCATTGTTGATGGAGACAAAATTGAAATAGTGGACAACTTTAACCTATTTGGATCAACTATCAATAAAGAAACAACAAGCAGTCAAGAAATCAGACGACACATTGCTCTTGGCAGAATGGCTATGAAGGATCTAGATAAGATTCTCAAGAGCAGAGATGTTTCTCTCCATACAAAGGTTTGACTTGTTCAAGCCATGCTATTTTCAATAACATCATATGGATGTGAAAGTTGGACAGTGAAAAAGATAGGAATAAAATTGATGCCTTTGAACTATGGTGCTGGTGATGAATACTGTGTATACCATGGACTGCCCGAAGAACAAACCCATCAGTAGTAGTGGATATCAAACTAAGCTTTCTCTAGAAGTTCAGATGACAAGACTTCGACTTTCATACTTTGACACATCATGCAATGAGAGAGATTATTAGAGAAAGACATCATGCTTGGCAAGGTAGAAGATCAACGCAAAAGAGGAAGGCTAACAGTGAGATGGATCGATACAATAACAGCAGTTATGGGTGCCACTCTGTCAACAATGAGCCGCCTGACTGAAGACTGAACACAGTTTAGGACAACTATTCAGAGGGTTGCTATGAGTCAACATCGACTCAACGGCACTTAATAACAACAAAAGGTGCAGATAGGTTGTGTTAACCATTAGTAGACATACCCCTAAGACTTCAAGACTTCTCCCATATCCCAAAGGCCTGGGCACCCTGACCTTTGTCCCAAACTACCTTTGCAGGATAGGAAAGGAACAAGAAGGGACTTTTGAGTTCTGTTCATTCTTCATTTCTAGAGAACCCTTCCAATTAAGGGAGTGTCTAGACATTACTAACCTCTCATTATCTTTACCTCATTACTCAGAGTCTATATATAGGTTTAGAGACCAGAGATATGATTAGTATGTGTCAAGAGATTCCCTAAAGATTTTAGTATTTAAGAACATCAATTTTAGATCTGCAGGGAACTACTGAAGAGTGAACACCTTAGCATACTAGCCCCTGATACCCTTGTGAAATATTAAGTTTATCATCTAATTCCTGAGAGGAAGATGCAGTGCAATCCTTTCTTTCTAGGAGTTTTTCCTACCATTGTTCATGTGATAACTGAATATTTTGCTTCCTCCATATTGAGCTTCTGGAAGAATCATGTTCTTCAAGCTGGAATCATCATCCTTTCTTAGATGTTATCTGTTACGTGCTACTACCAGTTGGATCATGTAAGAAGGGATTCAGAAGCAACAGTAGTGGCCTTTGGAGTGGTAGTTTACCTATCATTTGAACCTGTTTACCCAGGAAGAAGAGCCAGAAAGGGCAGTAGTGGGTTGCTGTTCACACAGTTTTAAGCACAGGAAGTAATTTCATCTGTCTAATGATGGTACCTGGGGATAGGGCTCGTAATACATTGATTTGCTTTTGCACGCTCATTGTCTGGAGTGCACTGAACGCATTGCATTGTTTCAGTTTGTTTAAAAGAATAGAGAAGTGATACCCCAAATCTATACTTAATCTGTAACAACCAGAGAGGAATACCCTGTCCATAAATGGATCTAGTCTGTACTCCCAGCAAATGTTTTCCCTACATTGGTCCATCCCATTTGTTGACTGTGACTATTAAGAATCCATATTCAAGATTAATACTCCTTTCAGAGGGTCACATGGTCCATAACCAAAAAGGTACAGAACAGGTTCAACATGAGAATGCAAATCTCCTTTAGAATTACTTGCTGGAAGAGATCCCTTGCTAGAGATAGGATGTAGAAACCTGATAGACCAACCCACTAACACGATACATATTCCTTTTATTAAACCACTTAGATATTATTAATCAAAATTATTAACTGAATGTCCAAAAGTCCTTAAAAGTTCTTGAAATAAGAAATGCACGATACTTATCAAATATATGCGCGACGTACACGTTTCGGGGGAGACCCCTGTATCAAGCGCTCAAAACTCCATTTGTAAAGACAACCACATCCACCATGGAACTGGCAAAAAACGCCGACTTGTTGGCAGTTAAAATAAAAGAAACTGATTTCGAATTGGGCTAAACAAATGCCTATCAAAAACAACCAACCAATCAGAAAAGGGGAATCCCCACAAAGCAGGAAACCCCCTAATCATGAAAGGATGACATCACATCGGCCCCAGCCAATCGATTTCACTGTTCATGCCAGTAGGAGATACTGCCTTTAAAAGAAATATCCACCGTTGCTACAGGAAAGCAACTGCCAAGAAAGACCCCGGCTGCAGACCATCCTGAAGGAAAGGAAAGAGTCACAGCATCGGAGGACCACTGGCTGCAACGTGATTGTGAAAGCATGAAGCAACACCTGAGCCAGGTAATAAGTGTCCACCTGGGAAAGGTTAAGGATACAGGGCTAAGGGGTGATTGCTAGCAAGTTGAAAAAAAAAAAAAAAAAAAAAAGGAAAGTTTTTTTTTTTAAGTGTGAGGTACCGCACTTGTTTTTTTTTTCTGTGTGTTTGTCTTCACAGGAGTTGAAGATGTCTCTGGATCCAGCGGAGGTGTTCAAGTGGATGGCCACTCAACTGGAGAGACAGAGGGACTTAAGTTTGGAGTTCCAGGAAAAAAATGCTGCTGCCCTGCAGGCTCAGCAGCAACCCCTATTGGACATGCTGCAAGCGTGGGTAGCTGAGCAGAAGAAGCCACCAGAGATACCATCCGCTCCCCCAGGGTTTTTTCTACTACAGCTGCGCTTAGTTTAAACGCAGGGACAATGTTTAATTTTGGCCAGTTGAAGGACAATGAGGATGTAGATAACTTCATTGAATGTTTTGAGAGAGTGGCACAGTTAAGTGCATGGCCAAAAGAATGTTGGGCCATTAGTTTTGCGGCATCCCTTACGGGTGAAGCAATGGCTGCCTATAGGAGTATGCCACCGGATCTTGCTGGAAATTATGAGGAGGTGAAAAGAGCGGTCAGGGAAAGGCTAGGCCATGCACCGCTAGCCTACCATAATCTCCTGCGAGCGGTAAGATTAAAACAGGATGAGACCCCGAAAGCCTTAGTTCATAGAATACGCATGTTGTTAAACAAGTGGCTTAATCCAGGGGGTAGATCCAAAGAAGCTATAATGGATAGTCTTGTTGTAGAGCAATATATGAATGCTGTACCTACTGAAATAAAAACCTTCCTGATTCTGCAGAGCTGCAAGACCCCACAGGAGGCAGTAGACCTCACAGAACGCTTCTTAGAGGCCAAAGTAATGGCTCATGAAGGCAGTAGTGCTTTAAAGGGGGCAGCAATACCCGAATCAGAAAGGGGGTGGGAATTTAAAAATAAAGCAAGCAAAATGTGTATGCCAACCATGAAGGCTAGGTTTCCGCCTAGGAAATGTTTCAAATGTGGGCGAGAAGGGCATGTGCAGAAGAATTGTTTTAAAACTGCCTTAGTAGCAGTAAATGCACAAAAGACCCGAGAAGGATTTCTCATTGAGGTAGAGGTGCAGGGAATTGCCACCACCCCGCGTTACTTGATTCTGGCACGGAGCAGACAATGCTCTCCAAGGCGTTGTGGCAGCAAGTCCAAGCATCGGGGGTAGCAATTCAGCCTGTCCGCAATGTGAAAATCCGCTGTGTTCACGGAGGTACTTCACTATACCCCGTGTACAACCTTCAAGTGAAAGCGCTAGGTGTGGTTAGGAAAGTTCCCATTGCAGTAGTGCCCAAGCTTCCAAACCCTATGGTTTTAGGAAGGGATTGGCCCCATTTTTATAGGGAAATGAGACAAGGCCTAACCCCTAAGGGAGCCCTGGTAGCTACAAGAGCCCAAGCTAAGGACTCAGAGAATGGAGAAGATTCTACTGATGAAGCCTTTGGAAGTCTTCCTTCACATGAGGATCTGATAGCCGCACCAGAAGGAAAGGTGAAGAAAACTAAAGCGCAGAAGCGTAATGAGAGACAGGATCGTTCTCAGCATAGGGCAGAAACTCAGGCTGGCCAGGAATTGCCCTGGGTGCCAGAAGAACTAGTTGGGAAATTTCCAACATTCCCCAACGAGCAACTAGCTGACCCTGCCTTAAGTCAGGCGTTTAAATGGGCCCAGAGTGATAGGGATACCCTACCCAGGTTTTTTCTGGATACCGGAATTCTGTATAGAGAGAGCAAGGATCCCTATACGGGCGATACGCGCAAACAGGTGGTGGGTGCCTGCAACCTTCAAAAACTTAGTTTTGAGGCTGGCCCACGACCATCCGGTCGGAGGACACAAGGGCATCCGAAGCACGTTGGACCAGATCCTGGCGAGGTTCTATTGGCCGGGTGTTTTCAAAGAAACAGCAAGGTTCTGCGAAGCCTGTCCAACATGCCAGCAGGTCTCTGCCATCCATCCGAAAGAAGTTCCAATGATATCAACCCCGGTTATTACAGAACCCATCCATAGAATGGCTATGGACATTGTTGGTCCTTTAATCAAGACACCGCGGGGGTTTCAATATACTTTAGTGGTCATTGACCAGGCAACATGGTTTCCTTGGGCCATGCCACTACGTACTATATCAGCTAAGGCCGTGGCGGCTGAACTTATAAAACTGTTTTGCGAGGTTGGCTTCCTTCGCGAAGTTCTGACAGATAGGGGAAGCAATTTCCTTTCTAAGTATTTAGCCCAAGTTTGGGAAGCGTTTGACATCCGCCATATCAAGACCTCGGCCTATCATCCACAAAGCAATGGGCTAGTGGAAAGACAAAATCAGACTATTAAAAGAATGCTGCGCCGCAGTCTGGAAGGAAATATGGCCAACTGGGATACTATGCTCCCATTCATCCTCTATGCTTGCAGGGAGAGGAAAGCAGTCGTCCCTAGGGACAGCGCCATATGAGCTAATGTATGGTCGATCACCCCGTGGGGTATTGGATATCCTGAAAGAACAGTGGGTAGAGCCCGACGTACACGAGGTGGGAGTACCTGAATTCCTAAAGGATCTAAAAGGTCGCCTACGCCGCACCACACAAGTGGCAGAAGTCAATCTAAGACACAATCAGCGATGACAGAAGACTTATTATGACCAAGGCACACGGCCGTGCCAGTTAGCCGTGGGAGACAAGGTTATAGTGATGGTGGCAGGCCCAGACCCGAAATTTGAGAGCCAATGGAAAGGCCCATGTACCGTGGTCCGGCCAGTGGGTCCAGTATCTTATCTGGTGGAGAATAAGAGAGGACGCCAACAAGTGTACCACATCAACCTTTTGAAGCCTTGGCACGATAGGACAGCCCTAGCTCAGGTAGCCACCGTTGTGCAAGACATAAAAGTGGTAGAAAAGACACAGATCAGCTCCAGATCCCTGAGTAGAATCACGTGCTGTGCCTCTGGTCAGAAGCCAGCCCGTGATATCTTAAGGGGGGGGATCTGTGGTGAAGAGCGCCCTCCTGAGGCTATGGAGACAGATGAAAATCCTGGCTACAGTACCCAGCATTCCAGGGGAATAGGTTTTAAACTCCTTCCTCATGAGGCAATAGGCCCCGCTCCTGTCTTTAGCCCTAAGGCGGGGCAGGAGCGCCGCAGTACCTAGCAGTTTCCCCAAGAGACACAAGTTCCGCAATGCTTGTACTGGGTCAAGCATTGATATCTTCGGTCACTTCTTAATAATGGTTTATGGACCTTTCCTCCAGGAACTTGTCCAAACCTTTTTTAAACCCAGCTACACTAACAGCCTTTACTACATCCTCCGGTAACAAATTCCAGAGTTTGATTACACGTTGAGTGAAAAAATATTTTCTTTTATTAGTCTTAAATAGTTTACCCTGTAGCTTCATTGCATGTCCCCTAGTCTTTCTCTATTCTGATAAGGTAAACAATCGATCTACGTTTACCCGTTCCACTCCGTTCATTAATTTATAGACTTCTATCATATCTCCCCTCAGCCGTCTCTTTTCCAGGTTAAAGAGCCCTAACGTTTTTAGCCTTTCTTCATAGGAGTATCCTTCCATCCCCTTTACCATTTTGGTGGCTCTTCTCTGTACCTTTTTTAAAATTGCTATATCCTTTTTAAGATACGGCGACCAGAACTGCACACAATATTCAAGGTGCGGTCTCACCATGGAACGATATAGAGGCATTATAATATCTTTTGTTTTATTTTCCATTCCTTTCCTTATCATACCTAGCATTCTATTTGCTCTCTTGGCCACCGCTGCACACTGGGCCGAGGGTTTTAACATGGTATCCACAATGACGCCTAAATCTTTTTCCTGGGTGGTAGTTCCTAATGTGGAACCTTGCATCGTGTAACCATAGTTTGGGTTGTTCTTCCCTAGTTGCATAACCTTGCACTTGTCCACATTAAATTTCATCTGCCATTTTGATGCCCAGTCTTCCAAATTATCAAGATCCTCTTGCAATTTTTCACAATCCTCTTGGGTTTTAACAACTTTAAATAGTTTTGTGTCATCTGCAAATTTGATAACCTCACTCGTTATTCCACTTTCCAGGTCATTTATGAATGTGTCAAAAAGCAGCGGACCCAGCACAGATCCCTGGGGTACACCACTATTCACCTTTCTCCATTGGGAAAATTGGCCATTTAACCCTACCCTCTGCTTTCTATCTTTTAACCAGTTCCTGATCCACAATAGTACATTGCCTCCTATCCCATGACTCTTTAGTTTTGCCAAAAGTCTCTGAGGGACCTTGTCAAAGGCTTTCTGAAAGTCCAGATACACAATATCAACCGACTCACCTTTGTCCACCTGTTTATTCACTCCTTCAAAAAAACATAACAGATTAGTAAGACAAGATCTTCCTTGTCTAAAGCCATGTTGGCTGTCTCCCATTAGGTGGTGACTATCTACATGCTGAGTAATTTTATTCTTTATGATGGTTTCTACCATTTTTCCCGGTACTGACGTCAGGCTCACCGGTCTGTAGTTTCCCGGATCACCCCTGGAACCCTTTTTAAAAATTGGTGTTACATTGGCGATCCTCCAATCTTCAGGTATTAGAGATGATTTTAATGATAGTTCACAGATTACTGATAGCAGTTCTGCAATCTCATATTTCAGTTCTTTCAACACCCTTGGATGTATACCATCCAGCCCAGGTGATTTGCTACTCTTCAGTTTATTTAATAGTTGTAAGACATATTCCCGATGTATCGATATTTCCTTCAATTCTTTCGCACCTTTAAATACCACTTCAGTCATGGGTAACATCCCTACATCTTCCTCAGTAAAGTCCGAAGCAAAGAATTCATTCAGTCTCTCCGCTATCGCCTTGTCGCCTCTTAGTGCTCCTTTAACCCCTTTATCATCTAATGGACCAACTGACTCTCTCACAGGTTTTTTGCTACGAATGTACTTGAAAAGGTCTTTATTTCGCGTTTTTGCTTCCGCAGCAAGCTTCTTCTTCTCAAATTCTCTCTTTGCCTGCCTTATCAATGCCTTGCATTTGACTTGCCAGTGCTTGTGCTGTTTCCAGGTTTCGTCGTTTGGCTCTTTTTTCCATTTCCTGAAAGATGCTTTTTTGGCAACAACAGCCTCTCTGACCTCACCTTTAAACCATGCTGGCAGTTTTTTGGATGTCCTTCCACTTTTCTTAAAGCGTGGAATACAGCTGGTCTGGGCTTCCAAGATAGTATTTTTCAACAACGCCCAAGCTTGATGTACGTCTTTAACCTTCGCAACTGCTCCTTTTAGTTTTTTCTTAACTGTTTTCCCTCATTTTATCATAGTCTCCCTTTCGAAAGTTAAAAGGTAGTACTGTGGATTTCCTTACTATCCCTCCTCCACTAATTAAATCAAAGGCGATCATGCTATGATCACTATTGCCAAGTGGCCCCAACACCCTTATCTCTTGCACTAGATCTGGTGTTCCACTAAGTACTAGGTCTAATATGGCTTCCCCTCTGGTCGGTTCATGAACCAGCTGCTCCAAGAAGCAGTCATTTATTTCATCTAGGAACTTTATCTCCCTAGCATGTCCTGACGTGACACTGACCCAGTCGATACCGGGGTAATTGAAATCACCCATTATTATTACTGCGCTGTAACTTTTGTTAGCTTCCTTGATTTCTTTGAGCATTTCATCATCCATTTGGTCATTCTGGCCAGGTGCTCGATAGTACACCCCCACTGCCATCGCCTTCCCCCTTTTATATGGAATTTCAATCCATATAGATTCTACAACAGATTTTGTTTCTTGCAAAACTTTAATCCTTTCTGAGTCAATGCCCTCTCTAACATAGAGCGCAACCCCTCCACCAATTTGATCAGCTCTATCATTACGATATAGTTTGTACCCAGGTATCACAGTGTTCCACTGGTTGTCCTCCTTCCACCATGTCTCTGATATTCCAATCATATCTAACCTTTCATTTAGTGCTATATATTCTAACTCTCCCATCTTATTCTTTAGACTTCTAGCATTTGCATACAAGCATTTTAGAGAATGTATTTTATTCATGTTAATTTGGCTATTGTTAGACATGGGTAAATTGGGATCTTTAAGCTCTGTCTGCTCCATATTTGAGGGCATTTGGGCTACTTTACTCTTTTGTGGAACCTCTCTGCTTTTGGTAGTATCCTTCAAGGATACATTCTTCCGAACCATCCGCTCTTGGGCAACTGTCGGCTTTCCCCTAATATCTAGTTTAAAAGCTGCTCTATCTCCTTTTTAAAGGTTAATGCCAGCAGCCTGGTTCCATCCCGGTTAAGGTGAAGCCCATCCCTTCGGAAGAGCCCCTCCTTTCCACAGAATGTTCCCCAGTTCCTTACAAATCCAAAACCCTCATCTCTGCACCATTGTCTCATCCACGCATTGAGACTCCGGAGCTCTGCCTGCCTTTTGGGTCCTGCGCGTGGAACAGGAAGCATTTCGGAGAATGCTACCCTGGAAGTTCTGGATTTCAACTTCCTACCTAAAAGCCTAAATTTTGCCTCCAGAACCTCCCTACCACATTTTTCTATGTCATTGGTACCGATATGTACCAAGACAGCAGACTCCTCCCCAGCACTATCTATGACCTTATCTAGGTGGTGCGTGAGGTCCGCTACCTTCGCACCAGGCAGGCATGTTACCAGGCGATCCTCACGTCCACCAGCCACCCAGCTATCTACATGCCTAATGATCGAATCACCAACTATAACGGCTGTCCTAACCCTTCCCTCATGGGCACATGGCCCTGGAGAAACTTCCTCGGTGCGAGAGGGTTTTACATCACCTGGAGGACAGGTCCTAGTTACAGGATAACTTCCTGCCACACCAGGGTGATGCTCTCCTGTCACGTGACCTCTCTCCTCCATGGCAACAGGGGTGCTGCCAGACTGGAGGTGGGACTTCAGGACTATATCCCTGTAGGTCTCGTCTATGTACCTCTCTGTCTGTCTTATGTTTTCCAAGTCTGCTACTTTAGCCTCTAGAGAACGGACTTGTTCTCTGAGAGAAAAGAGCTCCTTGCACCTAGTGCACACGTAAGACCTCTCACCAACTGGGAGAAAATCATACATGTGACACTCAATGCAAAAGACTGGAAAGCCCCCATCCGGCTGCTGGACTGCGGTCTGCATCTTAGTTTAAGTTTGTGTCTAGATCTTTAAGTTCTTACTTACTAGGGGTTGCTATGGGTATTTATACCAATAAAACTGTACCTAATACATTTAATATACCTTGTTCACCTGAAGCTTAATTAGCTCAGGTCCTTAGTGTATGACTGATTTGGGTAATGAGCTTCATCTGAAAGCACCTCCTGTCTGTTAAGATGTGTAAGTACCTATAAAGCTATGATTATCCCAGGGGTGGGAGGGAGGGAAATAACACTTATTAAAAGAGGGCTGCTACACAGTACCCTGTCTTGTGCTGCTGAAGTAAGCTAAAATCTGATTTGATTTAAATTATAGCTTTTAGATGCTGCTAGGCTCTAACTTCTTATGACATTTAAATTACAAGCTCTCTGCTGGGTACTAAATTTAACCAGAAAGCTCTCTTCTGTGTGTTAAATTTAAACTAAAAGTACTTTGCTGTTACTTGGCCCTGAGTGACTATTAAATTTAAACTACAAACTCTCTGCTGGGTATGAAATGTAACCAGAAAGCTCTCCTCTGTGTTTTCAATTCAAACTTTAATTGCTGCTACTAGGAACTAACTGATCCAACAAAAAACAGTGGGTTCACAGATTAAGTAGCTTTAATACAAAGAATTATTTTTAGAAAATTACCAGAAGTATATACTCACAGTTGCAGATTTCTCTCCAGAAGTAACAGTCACCCTTTCTAGTCCTTCAAGATGGCCACTTTGCTCAACAGAAATCGCCACCTGTTTGATACCCTTATGGTGTGGCCCCCCTATTTACACCCCCCTCCCTCCAACCGTTACTTTCGGGGCCCTACCATAACTAACTGATATTTCCTCGACCAATGGCGGGAAACACCCAGGGGGTGTGCTCTTCTCCCCCTGGTGCGTCCCCCCCCCACGAGGCCCAACTACCCCACTATTCCTAATCCTAACCCCTCCTCTCTGCCACCACTCCCAGGAGACCCAAGGACCCACTCGCATTCCTGCATACAACAATCTTGTATACCTCCTCATGCACAGTGGTTAAGGACTCTACTATATGTTTGGGGTGTCAGAAACTGGAGATGTGGGCCCCACTCCTCCATAAATTCTCCCTATCTCCTGGGGTGCCCACATGCCCTATTCCTTTCCAAAAGCAACAGGATATGTAGTTGAATCCACCACTGCCCATAGGTTGGACCCCGTGGAACAAGCCAATTGCACAGAATTACCTGGCGAGCTGCCACCAGGGCCAGGCCCAACTGGCCCAGCATCCGCCAATATTCCCGGCTTCAAGATATCCAAAATCAAAGTCACAGGTGGTAAATCTAGCCTACACCCCAAACAGTCCCCCAGCTTCAATATGCTGCCATTCCGGGGCATCCCCCAGAACATATGTCTCAATGAGGCCGCCCCCGAGCCGCACCTAGAGCACTAATCCAAATCTGCCACTCCCGTCCGCCATGCTCGCCTCAGAACAAAGTGCAACCACCGTAGCACTTTATACTGCAGGTCACGAAGGTCTACAGACACACTCAGTGACGGAATATTCACAAACACTTTCAATAACATCTCTTCGTCTATCGGGGCTCCCAAGTCGCATGACCAGGCTCTCGCCAGGTCAGTCTCTGAGGGCAGTGAATGTACCCCTGCCAACATCTTGTGCCCGCTGGTCCCACCCCTATAGCAGCTCCTCTAGTCGAGAGCAAACACTCCCCACCAAGGACTCCATTGGTAAACTCTGAAGATAACTCTGAACCTGCAAATAAAGATAAAAATATGCATTTTTGAGGGGATATTGCATGCAGAGTGTATTAAAGGTTAAGGGGGACCCCATCTCAGAGACCAGCTGCTTTAGACTGACGATCCCCGCCTACTCCCAATGCAGAAAACTTGCATCCGTCATACCTGCAGCGAAATCCTGATTGCCCCGGAGTGGGAGGTAGGGAGATCTATCGCAAGGCCAACTCAGCTTACCACAAAGAAAACGCCTTGCATGATGGATGGGACCAAATAGTACACTATGCACCACCGTCCTTATCCCCTGCCACGACTTCGAGTGCAGGAGATACCGCATGCATAAGGGCTTCGCTAGGGCGCTATCCATGCTCACCGGCGTTTGTACCCCCATATCCCAAAGCCAATTCCGTACTTGTCTAAGCAAGCATGCCATATTATACCTCCTAATGTCCGGGAAGCCCATTGCCCTTGCTCCCAAGGACGCTGTAGCAAGGCCAGATGCACTCGCAGTCGTCTCTCCCTTCACAAAAGCACATTAGTGTATTTCTCAAAAATCTGTATATCCTGACTTTTCATCACCAACGGGAGAGTCTATAACACATAAAGACATTTGGGGAAGAGACACATCTTAAAAAGAGCTATTCTACCACCCAACAATAGTGGTAGGTCACGCCACTTCTGTACCCGCTTGTCCAAATCCTTCAAAAGAGCAGAGATATTGAGTTGATATAGTTCATTCAAGCAAGCTGGGAGTTATATACCCAAGTACTTAAAACAACCCCTTGCCCATTTCAGAGGAAAGGTCCCCACTCACTGCTGTGGCATCCGAGGATCCAAAGGAAGAGCCTCACATTTATCTAGATTCAACTTTAACCCCAATAATAGCCCATACTCCTCAAACATCCGCAGTGTACCCCAGGGATCTGTTCTGGGTCCGCTGCTTTTTGACATATTCATAAATGACCTGGAAAGTGGAATAACAAGTGAGGTTATCAAATTTGCAGATGACACAAAACTATTTAAAGTTGTTAAAACCCAAGAAGATTGTGGAAAATTGCAAGAGGATCTTGATAAATTGGAAGACTGGGCATCAAAATGGCAGATAAAATTTAATGTGGACAAGTGCAAAGTTATGCACCTAGGGAAGAACAACCCAAACTATGGTTACACGATGCAAGGTTCCACTTTAGGAACCACCACCCAGGAAAAAGATTTAGGCGTCATTGTGGATAACATGTTAAAACCCTCGGCCCAGTGTGCAGCGGCGGCCAAGAGAGCAAATAGAATGCTAGGTATGATAAGGAAAGGAATGGAAAATAAAACAAAAGATATTATAATGCCTCTATATCGTTCCATGGTGAGACCGCACCTTAAATATTGTGTGTAATTCTGGTCGCCGTATCTTAAAAAGGATATAGCGTTATTAGAAAAGGTTCAAAGAAGAGCCACCAAAATGGTAAAGGGGATGGAAGGATACTCCTATGAAGAAAGGCTAAAAAGGTTAAGGCTCTTTAACCTAGAAAAGAGACAGCTGAGGGGAGATATGATAGAAGTCAATAAATTAATGAACGGAGTGGAACAGGTAAACGTAGATCGATTGTTTACATTATCAGAATATAGAAAGACTAGGGGACATGCAATGAAGCTGCAGGGTAAACTATTTAAGATTAATAAAAGAAAATATTTTTCACTCATCATGTAATCAAACTCTGGAATTTGTTACCGGAGGATGTAGTAAAGGCTGTTAGTGTAGCTGAGTTTAAAAAAGGTTTGGACAAGTTCCTGGATGAAAGGTCCATAAAGCATTATTAAGAAGGGACCCAGGATATCAATGCTTGACCCAGTACAAGCATTGTGGAACCTGTGTCTTTTGGGGAAACTGCTAGGTACGTATGACCTAGATTGGCCACTGTTGGAAACAGGATACTGGGCTTGATGGACCTTGGTCTGACCCAGTATGGAATATCTTATGTTCTTAGGTTCTTAGTAGTATTGGAAGTCCGCACAAGAGGTCATCCAGATGCACTAGGAAGTTGTCCGTGAAAGCCGCTACCCGAAACTCCTCTCTTCACATGGCAACACCCCTCAGGACCTCCGCTGACCTGATCTGATTCAGCAGGGGTTCCAAAGTTAGGATGAATAATATCGGAGAGAGTGGGCACCCCTGACGTGTGCCTCTACGGATGGGAAACTCAGGGGACACTCCTCTGTTCACCATGATAGCCCCTTTGGGATCCGAGTACAGTAATCGGACAATGTATACAAATAGCCCTTTGAAGCCCATTGACTCAAGCACCTGAAACATGAACTGCCAGTTCACCCGGTCAAATGCCTTTTCGGCATCAAAACAGATCAGCATGGAGGACCGCCCTTCAGTAAAGCCAGAACTCGGTGAACACTATAAGCCACACTTCTGCCCCACACAAAGCCCACCTGATTTCGGTGTATCAAGTCCGGCATGAAAGCCACTAGATGGTCCGCCATAATCTTCGCTAAAAGCTTGATATCAACATTCGGTAGCGAGATTGGTCTGTAAGAGTCCGGGTGGATAGGGTCCCTTCCTGGCTTGGGCAGCACCGTAACCAGTTCCTTGTTGGATTCAAAAGGAAAACGCTTCCGCTGAATAAAATCAGGGTAACATTTAGCCATAGGAACAGCCTCCCTTTCCCTCAGCAGTTTAAAAACTCTCCCCTAAACCCATCTGGGCTGGGGGCCCGCCCAACCTTTAGGTTTTTAATGCCCTTCAGGGCCTCCTGCGGGGAAATGTGGGAATTCAGTATGTCCATTTGGGCAGCTGTCAGCCTTGGGAGGCCACATGCCCTAAGATACTCCACTCTGGCCTCTCCCGCATCTCGCCATCCTGATATAATTCCCAGTAAAATTCACAGAACACTTCTTCCACCCCTGCGGCAGTCGACCTCAAGGATCCATCTGCCTGCTGCAAAGCTCCCACATGGCCCAGGCCTCCATCTGCATGGATTAATGAAGATAATTTACCTGCCCAATTGCCAAACCGATACAATATACCAGTAAAACATTAGGGATTTTTTGGCCCTTTGGTGGATCAAAAGTCCCAAGTCGCTTTGTATATTAGCCAATTGAGTCCTAGTCTCTAGGTATGGATGGGACGCATGATGACACCGCGCCTTCCCCAAATCTCTTTCAAGCTGGAGAATCCTGCTGTTTAATCGCTTGCACTTGATCTGAACATAAACATAGCTAATTATTTCACCACACAGCACTGCCTTAGCCACCTCCCAGAAGAGAGCTGGACTGTCCATATGCTGCCTATTATGAAGCTCATAGTCATCCTACTTCACCCTATGATACCACTGAAACTGGGTGTCTCCTAACAGCTCTAGCGTGTACCTCCAAAGCCTCTGGCTCCCACCTTCACGCCACAGAATATCCAAATTAATCATTGCGGGGTCCGAGATCACTATTGGGCCAATATCCACCTGGACTATCTGCCCGAATAGGTCCCTTGCTCCAAAAAAATAGTCCAGCTGGGACCATGTGCCATGCATCCTCAACATATGGGTACGGTCATGAGCTCCTGGATGCAGGACCCTCCAAATATCTAGTAAACCATAGCTTTCACACAAACCCTTAAGATGGTGTACCTTGCGCCAGTCCTATCCACCTCACTATCCATAGCACAGTTAAAGTCCCCACCCATTATCAGTTGATATTCTGTGTTTTGAGCGATACATCGGGCCAAATCCCAGAAAAAACGCACCTCATAGTAACGTAGTTAATGACGGCAGATAAATACCAGTATGGTCCATCTAGTCTGCCCAGCAGGTGGTAAGACTAGGTGTCTCTGCCGCTCCTGCAGGTCACCCTTCACCATGCCTTTGTTTAGGGGTGTACCCACCGCTCCGTGTAGATCACCCTATTTGTTGAGATATAAGAGAGTTATGATTATTTTGATTTTATCTTGTTGCTATAAAGGGATCCACTGTGTCTGTCCAGGCCACTTTGAATACTCTCACTGTATTTGCCCCCACTACTTCCATCGGGAGGGCATTCCAAGCATCCACCACCCTTTCAGTGAAAAAGTATTTCCTGACGTTGCCTTTCAGTTTACCCCCTTGCAGTTTCATGTTATGCCGTCTAGTTTTAAAGCTTCTCAGTCTTTAGAAGAGGTTTGTTTGTTCATTAATACTCTAAGTATTTAAAGGTCTGAATCATATCTCCCCTCTCCCTCCTCTCCTCCAGAGTGTACATATTTAGGTCAAGTCTCTTCTCATATGTCTGCTGACGTAGGCTCCATGTCATTTTGGTTGCCTTCCTCTGAACCGTTTCCAGTCTTTTTATATCCTTTGCGAGATACGTCTCCAGAACTGAACACAATATTCTAAGTGAGGCCTCACCAGCGACTTGCACAGTGGCATTAGTACCTCTTCCTTTTTGATGGTAATTCCTCTCTGTATGCAACCCAGCATCCTTCTGGCTTTTGCCACCTCCTTGTCACACTATTTCAATGCCTTGAGATCCTCTGAAACAATCACTCTGAGGTCCTTCTCCTGGTCCGTGCACACCAACCTCTCGCCCCCCCACCCCCATTGCATACAATTTCCCTGGGTTTCTGCTTCCCAAGTGCATTATACTGCACTTCTTCACATTAAATCTTAACTTCCGAGCATTAGACCATTCTTCCAGCTTTTGTAGATCTTTCCTCATGTTATCCACTCTCTGTGGGGTGTCCACTCTGTTGCAAATTTTCGTGTCATCTGCAAAAAGACAGACTTTTCCATTCAGTCCTACAGCAATTTCACTCACAAATACATTGAACAGTACCGGTCCCAGGACCGAACCCTGGGGCACATCGCTAATCACATTCCTTTCATCCAAGTGAGCTCCGTTTACCATCACCTTCTGTCGTCTGTCAGTCAACCAATTTCTGATCCATTTCACCACCTTGGAACCCATCCCCCAAGCTGTTGAGTTTATTGATAAGCCTCCTATGAGGAACAGTATCAAAGCCTTTGCTGAAATCTAGGTAGATCACATCTATTGCATGCCCTTGATCTAGTTTTCTGGTCACCCAGTCAAAGAACTCAATCAGATTTGTTTGGCAAGATCGTCCTTTGGTAAAACTATGTTACTTCGGATCATGCAACCTGTTGGTTAGGAAAAAGTCCACTATTTGCTTTTTCAGGAGCGCCTCCATTACTTTTCCCACCACTGAAGTAAGGCCTGTAGTTTCTCACTTCTTCCCTATTATCACTTTTGTAAAGAGCTACAACATCAGACCTTCTCCAGTCCCGTGGAACTTCTCCTGTCTCCAAGGATTTATTAAAAATATCCTTTAACGGCTCTGCAAGAACCTCTCAGAGCTCTTTCAGTATCCTGGGAAGTATGCCGGTCCCATGGCCTTGTCCACTTTCAGGTCATATACACTGGGGGCATACACTGACCCCAACATCACAGGCCTCTCGTATAATGTCCCCCATACAAAAACATACCGCCCCTCCGGATCAGCATGCACCGACCTTTCAACCCAGCCTACATGCTTGGCCATTAAAATCACCACTCTTATCTTCTTCCCCACAATAGGAGCTTCATACACCTTGCCAACCCATCCTCTGCACAGCTTAGCATGTTCCTCAAATGTCTGATGCGTTTCTTGTAACAATGCTAAGTCAATGTGGCACGCCTTCAACTGCTGCATGATTTTATAGCGCTTAATCGGAGAGCCGAGACCACACACATTCCAGGAGGTCAGGCGAAGATCCTTACCCATCCTCCCTATTCAGCGAACCCCCAAGAAACAAACACTCACTATCAACTATTAGCGCGGTCCCCCCCCCCAGCCTGGGGCCCATGTCTCTGAATCCACCATCCCAGTTCCACTCATCTCCATCCATGGTGCAGATTTCCTATTGTTACCATATAACTTGTCCTCTAGGCCCCGTGGGTCCCCCACCTTCCTCCTCCCTGCTAACCCAACCCACCAAAGAACAAACCACCGTACACCCCCTCACCCTACCTCCCTTAACCCCCTCCCATACAACTCCCCATCTCTTAACCTCTCGGGTCCGGCTGACCCAACCAGGACTTCCCAAATGCCGTGGCATGTGAGGCCCCTCCCCCACCACCCTCAGCCCCCAATGACCAAGCCCTTGTGGCCCCAAGTGCTACACCCATGGCCCCACGTCCCAAAACCTAAGAGGCCCACGCCCTCTCCTCCAGCAACAGGCATATCTTTGTACTGCTAACCATGTCTTGCCCTAGAACACCACCCTCCATTTACCCAGCTCATTTGCCCTTGAGAAGTGTAATAGACAATGATGGAGTGTACCACTCATTCGTCCATGCACTCCATCCACACTCGTCCCCCCATCTGCTCATTCCTCATTCATCTATCATACATTCATCCCTCCACACTCTCTGGGGGCAGAGCCCCCCTGCAATGTAGAACAGGTACCAGGACTAACAAACAAATGACTGTCACCTTAAACAGGCCCACAACAACAGCATGCTACAACCTCCCAAGGCCTTCCACAATACCCCCATAACATGTAACACATAAGGCCCACCCCCACAAACGTTCTCGACCCTCCATCAAGACATGGTGACCCACTGAAGTCATGTCTGCTTCGCAGAGTGGTCAGCATTTTAGGATCCGTAACTGTCTTCAAAACAATCTGTGGCAATACAGTTCCAAGTTCCTAATCGGCGAGTACTCTCAGGGACTGTCCTGTGTGTGAGACTAAATGCAACTATGCAGGAGCTGCGCCCGCCACCAGAGGAATAGTCCAGCGTCTACTAACATACCAACATACCGGGGCACCAACCATGCTCCCCTCATGTCCAACATAAGCCAGCACCCAAAGCTCACATCTTTGAAGCCATGACAGGAGAGGCCCCAATTGGCCAGTGCTTCTGGCAGAAAGCTGTTGCCTTGGCTGAGGAGGAGAAAGAAAGATGCTGGCCTCCATGTTCCAGTTGTAGATGTGGAGAGTAAGCGAGAATGAATTTGAACTCCTGCTCTGCCAGAGTATTACAAACTTCTCAGTATTCCCGGCGTTTTGCCAAAACCCCAGATTAGTAATCCTGGAATACCAGCAAGCTGTGCCTGTCTCCATGCCCACGTCTATGCTTGCGGGAAGACCATAGGACACATTCTTTTTGATAAGCATTCAGAAATCGGGCAATTACAGCCCTCGGTTGGTTATCAGCGGGACGCCGTGGGCCCAGACACTGAGCTCGCTCTATAATAATAGTCCCGACTCCTTCCTCGAGCTGCAGATTAAGCGGGATCAAGGCCTCTAAAAATCCCCTCAGTTCTCTATCAGAGACCTTTTTTCATCTATCCCAAAGAATCTGAGTTTTTTTTTTCCTTCCGCGATTCTCTAAGTCCTCTAGCTTGTCCGTGTGATGCTGCAGCAGGTCTTCCATATGTTGAAGCTGGGCCTTGGCCTGGTTTTACACATCCTCCAAATCTCCAACCCTCCAACAGGGATATAAAAAGAATGGAGTCAGTCCAGAGGGCGGCTACTAAAATGGGGAGTGTTTTCATCATAAATAATATAGGGATAGTCTTAAAGATCTAAATATGTATAATTTGGAGGAAAGGAAGGAGAGGGTGACATGATAGAGAAATTTAAATACTTCCATAGGAGTGGGCAGGAGCTATGAACCAAAATGGATGCATCCCCATGAGCTCCGTTAACCCCCTGCTGTAAAACACCACGACAACCGACAACAACGATGAATATATGCTGATACTGGCTACTTCCTATAAGCCCTACATGCAGAAAGACCACCGGGGGGTGAGACGGCAGCCATGAGACCACAAACATCACCATTCTTTCACCTCCCTGCCCTTACTCCTTTAACCTTACAGTATCCCATCCGTAGCTGTCCACAGACATAACCTTAACATCACTATTCTTTCACCTCCCTGCCCTTACTCCTTTATTTCAAGTCATTTTTATTAGGGTTTTTCAAAATATTTCCAAACCAATCAATACAGAGAAAATAAAAGTATAAAAGTTCTGTTGTCAAAACATCCTTTTAGCAATCCAGTTTAAAACATACAATATTACAGGAAAATAAATATGTGCGTTGGGACAACCAGTACCGCAATCAAACACAGTAACAAAAGCATTGACACCAACTGAACACATCAAGGAGTTCTCCCCAAGGAACTAACTAATGGGGTATTTCAGGAAACCAACCCACATATTACACACAGTACGCTCTAAGCAGTGTTTATTCCCCAGAAGAAAGAAAAGGAATAGAAAACTAAGAGCAGAGAGATATTATGTCAGCCTGTAAATTTAACTAACTACAAGACTGCATTGTCGGGTACAGACTATCCAAGGAACACCACGTCTCTAATCCCTCCCCCTCCCTACCCCATTCCCTCCCCCCCTTCTCCCCCCCCCCCCTTCTAGCACAAGCAAAATGTCAATAACTCAGGAGGATAACAGTGCGCAGGCCCTCTCCCAGCCATCCAACACCAAAGGCAGTCTCAGATCTCCTAGGGCATTACTAGTTTCATGTAAAGCAGATGTCAGCATCAGTGAGCCACGAGTGAGGCACGAGTGAGGTACGAGTGGGGGGAATGCGGCCAACCTAAACATTCAGAATTAAAGCCCGTTCTTTAGGGGACAGGTGAGAGATCATAGGGGACCACAAGGTCATGAACGCCTCCCAACATTTACCTCCTCTTTGCTTCGCCGTCGTTTTTTACAGGCGGAGCAAATCGTACATAGCAGATTCCCAGACTGCTAGACCCGGAGGGGAGTTCTCAATCCAGCGGTGCAATAGGGATTTCTTTACTACCAAGAAACCGCGCTCCATCAGCGCCCGATGCCTAGCCGTCAACCTATCGGCGCACAACCCCCAACCGTGGAAAAGGCAAATCTCTCTATGAGCCGCAAAACTTATACCCAACCAACCCTCAAGCCTCCGGCAGACCTGCAACCAGTCGACATGCCCAAAATTTGTGCAGGAGGGTGCCGGATTCCGAGCCACACCAGCCACAAAGAGCCGAGTCTTTAAGCCCCACCTGCAAAGCCCATTTATCACTGGTATACGCTCGCCACAGGAATTTATATTGAAGCTCCTGCAAATACACCCACTCCGGCCCTTTCCCAATTCCAAGGAAAGCCGCCTGGAGCAATTCCTTCGTCAAAGCGGCCGCTCCATTCCGTTGCCACCGCGTGGTCAACTCCATAAGGTACACATCTCCCCTACTTGGCCGAGTGAGCGTCCTACAGGCCTCATCTCCCCGTTGATTGTCAACTATTTTCTCCAGTACTATGCGGGGGGGATCCGACGCTTCCCCAACACGGTGAGACAGGGTCAGGTCCCGCAAATAGTGCCGCACTTGTAAATACCCATAGAAATCTTGCTTTGGGAGGGAGTAACGCCTCTGCAAATTCTGAAAACTATCTATGGTCCTACCATCCGCCATATAGAGGTCTCCTATACACACCACCCCTTTCTCCATCCAACCCTGAAACACGTTCGGCCTAAGGAAGCCCGGAGCAAAATCGGGGTTGCCCACCAAAGGAAGCAATGCCGAGCCTCTCCAATTCCACCCGAAGCGCTGGCATAGTACTTGCCAGGCGGAGCGCAGAGCGCCCATGTAACTGCCCCCACCCCTTTCCGAATGTTCGATGGTAGCTTGCCCATCTGCACAACATAAAGGCGATGATAAGGGTCCAAGGCTTCAGCAAGAGTCGCGCAGCTACTAGTTCCCCCCAATAGGGCTCCCACATGGAAAGTTAAATAGCGAAGGTTGTAGTTCCGCAACGAAGGCATTTCCAAGCCTCCTTCTTCCCTCCTGCTCATCAGGGCCTGCAATGGAATTCGTGATCGCTTACCCTTCCACAAAAACCCCCGCAAACCCTTTTCAAGACGCTTCCAGTCCGCATTGGAAATCCACAGTGGTAACATACGGAGGACATACAACCAACGTGGAAATTCTACCATTACATAAAGTGCAATTCTCCCCCTGAGGGACAAGGGCAGACGTCGCCAACCCTGGAAGGTTTGTAGGCTGCGAGCCAAGAGGTCCGGAATATTTGCTTGATACAAAAAATCTGGTCGGTCCGGCAATTGTATCCCAAGATACTTAATAGCCCCATTTGCCCAGACTAACGGGAATTCCCCCTCCCATTTTGGCTTCACCTTACCCCCCACATCCAATACAACAGACTTCAATTCGTTAATTTTCAGACCTGAGAAACTGCCATAGTCCCTTATCAACCGGAGCAGGCGCTGTAGTGAGGCAGGCAAATCAGTTATGCAAAGCAACATATTGTCAGCAAAGGCGCTGATTTTTAGTTCCTCCCCACCCATCCGGATGCCTGTTATCCCCCCATCCTGCTGAATGGCCCAGAGTAGAGGCTCCAGCGCAAGGACAAATAACAGTGGCGACAGCGGGCACCCCTGACGCGTGCCTCTCTCCAGAGTGAAAGGCTCCGAAAAAATCCCATTAACTCCCACCCGCGCCGAGGGTTGTTCATAAAGCGCTCTAACCCAGTGTACAAAATGTCCGTGTAGGCCGAAACCCGACAAGACATCCCAAAGATACATCCAGGCGACCCTGCAAATGCAATGTGTGCCTTTGAGTCAGTCCTGACTCCTGGCGACCCAGAAGCTCCTGGGTTTTCTTGGCAGTGTCACCGGAAGTAGTTTGCCAGGCCTTTCTTCCGAGGCAATGGAGGGTTAAGTGACTTGCCCAAGGCCACAAGGAGTGCTAGTGGGAATCGAACCCTGGTTGCTTGGTTACCAAGCCAGTGTTCTAACCACTAGGCTACTCCTCCACTAGGCTACTCCAGGCGACCCTATCGAATGCTTTTTCTGCATCCAGACTCACCAATAATAAAGCTTCGTCTTTCCTTAAACAATGCTCCATGCGTAATAGCAATTTGGTGATATTACGAGACGCCTCCCTGCCCTGCACAAAGCCCACCTGTCGCTCATCAATAAGCCTTGGTAAAATCGGGTTAAGCCGGTCCGCCAAAATGGACGTCAAAATTTTCATATCGCAATTAATAAGAGATATGGGTCTGTAGGAGGCCGGTTCCACCGTATCTTTCCCTGGTTTCGGAATAACCGTAATATCGGCACAACGCATATCTCTAGGGAAAATCCCCGCTGTACGGGCATCCTCATACATCACCACCATGGATGGGGCCAACCGCGACGCCAGCATTTTATAGTATTCGATACTGAACCCATCTGGGCCAGGAGCTCGATGCGGTTCACCCTTTTTAATGCCCTGGAGAAGCTCCCGTACCGTTAGCGGTGCATTTAGCATTTGCAGCTCGTCTACCGACACTTGTGGCAGTGATAAGGCAGCTAAAAAATTGGTTCCCTTCGAGTAGTCTCTCTCCTCTTCACTATATACTTGGGCATAAAACGCTCTAAATATCTCAGCTATTTGGGCCGGCTGATGGTGCAGGGCGCCCGACTCCCCCCGAAGTACGGGGATAAAGCGGGCCCCCCGAGGATCCCGAACAAGTCGGGCTAATAAGGTACCCGAACGATTACCATACCGGTAGAGGCGATGCCGATAATAGTACATTGACATGCGCGCTCTGCTTCCGAGTAAGTCGTTTAATGCCGCCTGCGATCGTAGGTATTCCCGCTGCAAAGCCTGATCTCTCCCTCTACCCAACCGACGTTGGATCACGTAGATTGCATTCCAACACAAGCAAACTTCGATCCATATGTCGGCGTCGCGTCGCGACATAAGAGATAATTGCACCCCTTAGCACTGCTTTACTAGCTTCCCAGAATAGGGTTGACGAACACTGGGGAGTGTCATTAAAGCGAACATACTCATCCCACTGTTTTTCGAGATATTGCCGAAAGGCCTCATCCTCCCAAAGATACGCGGGAAACCGCCACCCCACTCTCGGTGGTCCTTGAGAATCCCAACGAATCCAGATCAGTCCATGATCGGAGACCACAATAGGGTCTATTCCCGCTTGTAATACCCGGGGCATCCCTTCTTTGTTGACCAAAATGTAATCTATACGAGACCACGTGTGATGTGCACGCGATTGGTGTGTATATTCGCGTGCCCCTGGATTGAGAACTCTCCATACATCTATGAGATCTCCCATTCTACACAGGTATCCTACCCCCTTTCGCGTCCAAGAGCCCACATTCGTCTGTTGGGATTTATCCAGACCCGGATCGTGCGGACAATTAAAATCTCCCGCAACAATCACTTTATTCTTTCCAGGGTTGACTACTAATCTCAGTATCTTTTTGAAGAAATCGTGGTCATAAGCATTCGGGGCATAAAGGTTCATGAACCACACAGATTCATTATATAGTTTAGCGCGCATTAAAATGTAACGGCCCTGGGGATCAGCCTCTATGTGGCTCACTTCACAGGGCACACCCTTTTTTATTAAAATCACAACTCCCGCTTTTTTTGTGCCTGAAGCCGCCCCGTGAGCTGCCGCCACCCAATCTCTAGCAAGCTTGCAATGTTCCAAGGCGTTTAAATGAGTCTCTTGTAACATGGCAATTTGGACTCCCTTTCTCTTCAATGTCTGCAAAATTTTAGTACGCTTAATTGGAGAGCCTATCCCCCCCACATTCCATGAAACTATCTTAACCTCAGGCATGGCACCAGAGCACGTCAGAAAACAGCAGCTGATACAACTGTGAGCGTCTCCAAGGGTGCCCAGCCTCACCCCCAGAGTTCAAGCGTAGTATCATCCCCATAGGAGGCCTCCTGACAAACAGACCTGCATCCCTGACAACCTTCCAGACATCCCATAATACCATGCTATCCCACCTACTAGAACCCCCCCTATCCTGTCCCCAACCCCGCTCCCTCCCCGCCCCACTCACCCCCCCAAACTGCACCCACCCCGCTCCCCACCCATACCCCCCTCCATTCATCACTCCCCCCTCACATACACAAACTACATTTGCAAAGAGAACCACATAACCCCCAACAGCCACCTCACACAGTCTTCCTACTGCACGCACTCCCCCCCCAACAAGAGAACCTCAGTCAAACCCCCACTCAACCCAACACACATACAAATATACAAAATAGCAATAATATCAAAAACACTAACCTGCCCACTCCCCCCCCGCACCCCCCCCCCCCCCCCCATATCTCAACATCCCTTCGGTCCTGCGGCCTTAATACAAGGCCCTCCCAGAGGGAGACAGATCACAGTTCATAGCGCCTCCGGGCTACCCACAAACGTATGATGGTGCCACATAGTTGAAAGAAAATGTTCTTGGGCACTGCACATGGATCCCAAAAGCTGAGCGAGCTCAAATCCTGCAACCAGCAGTCACGCAGATTGAGACCCGGCAAGCCTGCGGGCCTGCAGTAGTGTACGTCCCCGAGCATGGTATCCTTCTAGCCCTTCATGGCTCAGGGCTCAGGGTCTCCAGATGCTCCTCTTTTAGCCGCTGTCGGTGACAAAGGCGGGGCCATTTTTGCCAGGAACTTGCGGGCTTCCTCCGGCTTCCCGAAAGAATGAGCGGCACCCATGTGGAAAACCTTCAAAATCGCCGGGTATAGCAGGGCAAATAGAATTCCCTTTTGCACTAGCGTGGTGCATATAGGAGAAAAATCTTTACGTTTGGCAGCGAGGGAGGCAGAATAGTCCTGGAATAGGAGCACAGCTACATTGTCAAGCTTCAGCTCTCGTCGTTTGCGATAGGCCTGCAGCAGAGCCGTTTTGTGCTGGAAATTCAAAATTCGTGCCAGCACTGGCTGCGGCCTGCCTCTACCCTCAGTCCGCTGCCCCAGCCGATGGGCCCTTTCCACCTTTATTTGACCCATCAAGTCCGGGAGACCAAGCTCCTTTGGCAGCCATTCCTCAAAGAGCTGGATGAGTTGGGCGTCTGCCCATGATTCAGGTACCCCCACCAATCTCAAAATATTCCATCGGGAGCGATTTTCGAGGTCATCCACTTTCTGAAGCAATGCCTCTATCTGCTTTTGCTGCCCAGCGGTGCTCCATTCTAAGGCCAGCTCGCCCTCCTCTAGCACGGTCACCCTTTGTTCCACTTCGTCCATGCGCTTCGTGAGATCAGCAAAGGTTTCTCTCATCTCCTCCAGTTTCTTTAGCACATTGTCAAATTTGGGGTCAAGTAATTTTACCACTTCATGTGCTACCTCCTCCAGGCTAGAGTCTCCACTCTCTGTACCCAGAGATCCCGGCATACTGCCAGAGCGGGCCGCAGCCGCCATTTTTGATTCCCTCGTGCTCGGAGGCTTCTCCTTCTTTGATGCCGCTCTCATAGCCTCTCAATATGTGTTAGGCCGCCAGGAAAGGCACAGCACTCGAGTTGAGCAGTTAATGCACTAAGTCCAATGGGCAATACCCCTCTAGCAGTTGTCAATGTCGATTATTTAGCAAGTTTCTTCGGGCAGCCCGGGAGCGCGACGAGGAACACTCCTCACCCGCTCATGCGCTCACGTGATCCTCTGCCCTTACTCCTTTAACCTTACAGTATCCCATCCGTAGCTGTCCACAGACATATGTATATATGTAAATAGTTGATTACTGTTCACTGCAATTAACGATATATTTTAATTTTGTTTCTCATGTTGCTTATTCTGTATCCAGTTTTTCGTTCCTTGTAAACAGTTGAAATATACTGCCTTTATTGTTATATGTAAACCGTCTTGATTCGTAGAAAGACGGTATATAAAAAATGTTAAATAAATAAATAAATAAAATCACCATATTGCTGATGGGACTGCTGGGTGCCTGGGGGAAACTCTGACAGCAAAGGCATGGTAAGACCACGAAGAGACCTGCAGTCGCAGCTAACAATGGGGAGAGTCGGCACCGCAGCAAGTAGAGGTGGACGACATCTGCACAGTGAAAGGTGCTAGCATCTGGTTCTCACTGTGGCTGAGGGTAGGAGAAGGGAACACAAGAATTTGAAACCAGCTTCATGGTATAGGCAGACCATGACAGCAGGAAACTGCTGTGCAGAAAGGCTTCAGAGTTTGCTCATCTCCAAACTAGACAGTCCCAGAGCCAGAATGTCGCATCTCCCCAGATCAGCACATTCCCTCCTTAGGGATGCCCAAACAATTGAAATCCAGCAACAAGATGAATGTACAAAAGAAGACAGGACTACAAGCCAAGGCTAACCTGGAACAGACCAGAAAGTACATGGAGAAGGCGAACAACCCACTGGCTCTTTTACTGACTGAAGAGGTGGCCAAGTACCTAACAAAAAGTGTGATGGCTGTGCTAGAAGATACTGTAAGTAGGCTAAATTCCAGTCCACCCTGGAAGAGGGGGAAAGAGGCCTTGTCACCCCACACTAGACAAATCTCAGAAAACACTCATTGGATCCAGACAGTGGATGCAGTGGTGGAAGAGATGAGAACTCAACTAGATAATAGGGAAAAGCCGACAGTCACCCAAGAGCGGATGGTTCGGAAGAATGTATCCTTGAAGGATACTACCAAAAGCAGAGAGGTTCCAAAAAAAGAGTAAAGTAGCCCAAATGCCCTCGAGTATGGAGCAGACACAGCTTAAAGATCCCAAATTATCCATATCTACCAATAGCCAAATTAATATAAATAAAATATAGTCTCTAAAATGCTTGTATGCAAATGCTAGAAGTCTAAAAAATAAGATGGGAGAGTTAGAATATATAGCACTAAATGAGAGGTTAGATATGATTGGACTATCAGAGACATGGTGAAAGGAGGACAACCAGTGGGACACTGTGATACCTGGGTACAAGCTATATCGTAATGATAGAGCTGATCAAATTGGTGGATGGGTTCCGCTCTATGTTAGAGAGGGCATTGAGTCAGAAAGGATTAAAGAGCCACCAAAATGGTAAAGGGGATGGAAGGATACTCCTATGAGGAAAGGCTAAAAAGGTTAGGGCTCTTTAACCTGGAAAAGAGACGGCTGAGGTGAGATATGATAGAAGTCTATAAATTAATGAACGGAGTGGAACGGGTAAACGTAGATCGATTGTTTACGTTATCAAAATATAGAAAGACTAGGGGACATGCAATGAAGCTACAGGGTAAACTATTTAAGACTATTTATTTATTTATTTATTTTATTTATTTACATTCTCTTATATACCGCGCTATTCTGCATCAGTGCGGTTTACATTGAACAAACTGAAATTACATTGAACAGGGCATTATAACTTGGAGATAACTATTTTACAGGGACCATGGGCTATGGAGGGTTAAGTGGCTTGCCCAAGACCACAAGGAGCACCTGTGGGACTAGAAACCCCAGTCCTTCCGGCCCAAGGTTGCTGTCCTCTAGTGGGATTTGAACCCCCGACCTTCCGGCCTGAAGTACCTTGCCCCAACCACTAGGCCACTCCTCCACTCCTAATAATAAATAATAAATAAATAAATAATAAATAAATAATAAATAAATAAATAAATAAATAATAAATAAAAGAAAATATTTTTTCACTCAACGTGTAATCAAACTCTGGAATTTGTTACCGGAGGATGTAGTAAAGGCTGTTAGTGTAGCTGGGTTTAAAAAAGGTTTGGACAAGTTCCTGGAGGAAAGGTCCATAAACCATTATTAAGAAGTGACCGAAGATATCAATGCTTGACCCAGTACAAGCATTGTGGAACTTGTGTCTCTTGGGGAAACTGCTAGGCACATATGACCTAGATTGGCCACTGTTGGAAACAGAATACTGGGCTTGATGGACCTTGGTCTGACCCAGTATGGCATATTTTATGTTCTTATGTTCTAAGTTTTGCAGGAAACAAAATTTGCTGTAGAATCTTTATGGATTGAAATTCCATGTAAAAAAGGGAAGGCGATGGCAGTGGGGGTGTACTATCGACCGCCTGGCCAGAATGAACAAATGGATGATGAAATGCTCAAAGAAACCAAGAAAGCTAACAAAAGTTACAGCGCAGTAATAATAATGGGTGATTTCAATTACCCCGGTATCGACTGGATCAGTGTCACGGCAGGACATGCTAGGGAGATAAAGTTCCTAAATGAAAGAAATTACTGCTTCTTGGAGCAGCTGGTTCATGAACCGACCAGAGGGGAAGCAATATTAGACCTAGACCTTAGTGGAACATCAGATCTAGTGCAAGAGATAAGGGTGTTGGGGCCACTTGGCAATAGTGATCATAGCATGATGGCCTTTGATTTAATTAGTGGAGGAGGGATAGTAAGGAAATCCACAGTACTACCTTTTAACTTTCGAAAGGGAGACTATGATAAAATGAGGAAAACAGTTAAGAAAAAACTAAAAGGAGCAGTTACAAAGGTTAAAGATTTACATCAAGCTTGGGTGTTGTTGAAAAATAGTATCTTGGAAGCCCAAGCCAGCTTTATTCCACGCTTTAAGAAAAGTGGAAGGAAGTCCAAAAAACTGCCAGCATGGTTTAAAGGTGAGGTCAGAGAGGCTGTTGTTTCCAAAAAAGCATCTTTCAGGAAATGGAAAAAAGAGCCAAACGATGAAACCTGGAAACAGCACAAGCACTGGCAAGTCAAATGCAAGGCATTGATAAAGCAGGCAAAGGGAGAATTTGAGAAGAAGCTTGCTGCGGAAGCAAAAACATGAAATAAAGATTTTTTCAAGTACGTTCATAGCAAAAAAACTGTGAGAGAGTCAGTTGGTCCATTAGATGATAGAGGAGTTAAAGGGGCACTAAGAGGCGACAAGGCGATAGTGGAGAGACTGAATGAATTCTTTGCTTTGGTCTTTCCTGAGGAAGATGTAGGGATGTTACCCATGACTGAAGTGGTATTTAAAGGTGCGGAAGAACTGAAGGAAATATTGATACATCGGGAAGATGTATTACAACTATTAGATAAACTGAAGAGTAGCAAATCACCTGGGCCGGATGGTATACATCCAAGGTGTTGAAAGAACTGAGATATATGAGATTGCAGACCTGCCATTAGTAATCTGTGAACTAT
The DNA here is from genome assembly GCA_033557465.1 of Ichthyophis bannanicus. NCBI lineage: Eukaryota > Metazoa > Chordata > Amphibia > Gymnophiona > Ichthyophiidae > Ichthyophis > Ichthyophis bannanicus. The sequence continues at coordinate 256,540,392 of CM066044.1, forward strand.
CATTAAAATCATCTCTAATACCTGAAGATTGGAGGATCACCAATGTAACACCAATTTTTAAAAAGGGTTCCAGGGGTGATCCGGAACACTACAGACTGGTGAGCCTCACGTCAGTACCGGGAAAAATGGTAGAAACCATCATAAAAAATAAAATTACTCAGCATGTAGTAGATAGTCATGGCCTAATGGGAGACAGCCAACATGGCTTTAGACAAGGAAGATCTTGTCTTACTAATCTGTTATGTTTTTTTGAAGGTGTGAATAAACAGGTGGACAAAGGTGAGTCGGTTGATATAGTGTATCTGGACTTTCAGAAAGCCTTTGACAAGGTCCCTCATCAGAGACTTTTGGCAAAACTAAAGAGTCATGGGATAGGAGGCAGTGTACTACTGTGGATCAAGAACTGGTTAAAAGATAGAAAGCAGAGGGTTGGGCTAAATGGCCAATTTTCCCAATGGAGAAAGGTGAATAGTGGTGTACCCCAGGGATCTGTGCTGGGTCCGCTGCTTTTTGACATATTCATAAATGATCTGGAAAAGGGATTAACAAGTGAAGTTATAAAATTTGCAGATGACACAAAACTATTTAAAACTGTTAAAACCCAAGAGGATTGTGGAAAATTGCAAGAGGATCTTGATAAATTGGAAGACTGGGCATCAAAATGGCAGATGAAATTTAATGTGGACAAGTGCAAAGTTATGCTCCTAGGGAAGAACACCCCAAACTATGGTTACACGATGCAAGGTTCCACTTTAGGAACCACCACCCAGGAAAAAGATTTAGGCGTCATTGTGGATAACATGTTAAAACCCTCAGCCCAGTGTACAGCGGTGGCCAAGAGAGCAAATAGAATGCTAGGTATCATAAGGAAAGGAATGGAAAAATAAAACAAAAGATATTATAATGCCTCTGTATTGTTCCATGGTGTGACCGCACCTTGAATATTGTGTGCAATTCTGGTCGCCGTATCTTAAAAAGTATATAGCATTATTAGAAAAGGTTCAGAGAAGAGCCACCAAAATGGTAAAGGGGATGGAAGGATACTCCTATGAAGAAAGGCTAAAAAGGTTAGGGCTCTTTAACCTGGAAAAGATACTGCTGAGGGGAGATATGATAGAAGTCTATAAATTAATGAATGGAGTGGAACAGGTAAATGTAGATCGATTGTTTACGTTATCAGAATATAGAAAGACTAGGGGACATGCAATGAAGCTACAGGGTAAACTATTTAAGACTAATAAAAGAAAATATTTTTTCACTCAACGTGTAATCAAATTCTGGAATTTGTTACCGGAGGATGTAGTAAAGGCTGTTAGTGTAGCTGGGTTTAAAAAAGGTTTGGACAAGTTCCTGGAGGAAAGTTCCATAAACCATTGTTAAGAAGGAACCCAGGATATCAATGCTTGACCCAGCAAAAGCATTGTGGAACCTGTGTCTTTTGGGGAAACTGCTAGGTACGTATGACTTAGATTGGCCACTGTTGGAAACAGGATACTGGGTTTGATGGGCCTTGGTCTGACCCAGTATGGCATATCTTATGTTCTTATGTAGCACAGCTTAAGCAGAAGAATGAAAGCCTGGAAGAAAGACTGGAGAACGAAGAAAAACAGGAACAGAAGAAATAACCTCTGACTGGTTGGAGTGGACCATAGCATCAGGGATAAAGCTATGCTGAATTTCTATGAGCGGTTGGGACTGCCAGCCTCTGGACTGAAGGTGGAGAGAACGCACCACTTAGGAGCGAGATTTGAGGAAAACAACCGCCCAAGACCAGTTATGTTTAAAGTCCAGAAATACATTGTCAAAATGGCAATTTTGAATGCCCACCGCCAGCAAAGAATACTAGAAATGAATGGAAAGAAGATATAGAAACATAGAAATATGACGACAGAAAAAGACCACATGGCCTATCTAGACTGTCCTTTCATATCAACAACTACAATAGTCCCTTTTTTCCTTTAGAGATCCTCTGTGTTTGTCCCATGCCTTTTTGAATTCAGTTACTGTCCTCATCTCTACCACCTCCACTGGGAGACTATTCCACGGATCCACTACTCTTTCCGTAAAGAAATATTTCCCATATCACTCCTGAATCTATCCCCCTTCACACTCATCCCATGTCCCATCGTTGCAGAACTTGCTTTCAATTGAAAGAGGCTCTCTCCCTGAACATTTATGCCACGCAGGTATTTAAACATCTCAATCATATCACCTCTATCCCGCTTTTCCTCTAAGGTGTACATATATTGATATTGCAGGACTTTTCAGTGCAAGTGGCAGCCAAGCAGAGAGAGAGCACACCTTACCATTCATGCTTGTTTGAGAAGGGTTAACTATTTGATTTACTAACCTGTTTTCAAACATTTTATGTAAAACCTGTTCTATGTAAAGCATTCTTACCTGTTCTTTGTAAACCGTGCTGATTTTGAAATAGTGTGGTATATAAAACCAAATAAATAAATAAATAATGGAGTCCACTTTAATCTGCAGAAAACTGAAAGTATTCTATGAAGGCGCAACAAGTACATTTGAGATGAAGGAAAACATTAAAGCTTTTGTGAAAACAGAGAGAGGAACAGCTTGAAGGGCATGCTAGAGCGCTTAAGACAATTGTTGATAACTGATGGTGGCAGCCTTGCAGGAGTGCAATAGTTGAATTGTGCAATAGTTGAATTGTGTATCTCACTGTTTTTTGTGAACCGCGCTGATGCCTAATAGTGCGGTATATAAGAGTCTATAAATAAATAAATACTGAGTTAGTGGATTTTTGCTACTTGAGCTTCCATGAGTCCTCCACCAGACCAGTATGATCTAAAAGTTATGCTACTGTTCTATTTGGAGGGAGGTGCCTATTATATTAGGTGGAGTGAGATGGACAGGCCCTTCTGAAAGTACCCAAAGATTTACATCAAGCTTGGGTGTTGTTGAAAAATAGTATCTTGGAAGCCCAAGCCAGCTTTATTCCACGCTTTAAGAAGTGGGTGCTAAGAGGCAAGCGGCTACATTGCTTGGGGGCTGGAACTCTATTTCCATGAACAAACTATGGGAGACCAGCACATTCAGTAGTCACATAGGGGGTTATGATGTGAAAGGAATTTGATCTGGGGAATGGCCTTTGCCTTAATGTCCATATGCAGGCTGATAAGCAATCTTCAGGAACAAGCAGCAATGCAGTCTTCACATATGGTGAATATCACCAATGGAGCCCGCGTCGGAATGCTCACCAGCAACTAATTGGAAAGCCTTTGGGAGCACTCCACTGTGCCTGCATGCCTGCCTTCCCAACTCCTATCCTTTGTTTTCTGTGGAGCCAGTAGGACACATCATCCTGTCACCGCCAGAAAATGTTTTTTTTTGTGGAACATCGTGCTTCTGTCTTCCTGTCGATGCTGGTTCCATTGAACCCAACACCGGTCCTGATAATTCTTTTTTTTATTTTCAAATTTTCTTTTTCTTTCCTATTGATTTTCACCATGGTTTTCACCACTAAACTAGGCCTCTAGGCCTCCATAGCTTTATCTTCAATCTTGAAGACAACTTTTTTAAGGCATGGAAAAGCAGTCAGTGGTTTTAAAAAAAATGTACCAAGTGTACCGGTACCAAATTAGCCACTGCTAAACATGACTGGTGTCTAAAATGTTTGGGTCTCGAACATCAACCCAATTCTTGTCCTTTGTACCAACAAATGACAAAGAGAGGCCTAAAGAACCAAGCCAGATAATTTGTATTGTTGTTCGCCTCGGTCTCGATTTCAGTGGCTTTCACTTCATCGAGGGCATCAACTTCTTCTCATGAGTCTCAGGATTCTACAAAGTCAAAACAAAAAGTAAATCAAAGTTTCTCGCCATCTTTAAATCTTCGGTATCGGCATCAAAGACCAATACCAAAGCCAGAGAAAAGTTCCAACATAAGCATCATGACTCCCCTAGAGGTGCTTCTAATGCAGACCGACCAGCCAAATAGCCCCAAAGCACAAATGGGGCTCCGGGATGCTCCTGAAGCATCGACCTCCAGAGAGCTACTGGTTCCATGTTTGGGATGGTAGTTCAGACCCTTGTAGGTGATTCCATCCAGACATCGGCCATCTCCATAGACCAGTGCATGCTGGCTCTCAAGAGGAGTTTGGTAGCACTCCTGGCAGCCTCAATACCAATAACATTGAGAGCTTCAAGAATGCAGTCTTTGGCATTGGGCACAATGCCAGCCATTAAACCGGCATCGTTGGAGCACCCCGGGTCAATTCCTTCATTGGAACTGGTCGATGTCCCTGGTATCTAACAAATTCAGGCCAGTATGGTCCTTAGTTCCAATACCTCTGAGTATCAGAATCAGCATTAGCCATCACCTTCCACGAAGCATCGGAGTCGAGACCAAGACTACTGATTCTTTTATTTCTTACTGGACTCTGATTCAAATTCTTCAGAATTGAATGGGGCAGGGGGGGCACTTGATTCTAGAGAACATCCCCTTGGACCCTTCGCCACCTCAGGAATGGGGTCTGTCATCATCAGAAGATATGTCCTTTCAGGACTTCATACGTGACATGGCAGCAGGGCTTGTCATCACAGTAGCTTTGGAAAAGGAACCAAGGATGGAGGAATTGGAGATATTCCAATACCTTCCCACACCTAAGGAGGCAGCTACATTACCAGTTCATCATATCCTGCAGGATCTTAAGCTATGCATGTGGGAGGCCCTGCTTATGGTTCCACCTGTCAGCAAGAGTTGATACCATGTCTAAAGCACCAGAGTGTCCAGGCTTCCAAAATCCTCAGCTCCCCAACTACTCTAGTGGAATTGGCAATGCGTCGATTAAAGAGCTCAAAGAACCATTCATCCATGCTTTCTGGCAGGGACTCGAGGACACTCCATGCCTTTAGGCATCAATGTTTCCAGGCATGCATGGTAGCCTCCAGATTCAACTCTCACATGCTGTATATGGGCATGTTTCTCAAGGATATCACAAGGGAACTGGAGACTTTCATCCCTCTGCTTCCTGAGGATAAGCGGAGTGCATGCCAGATACTCATCAAGCAAGGCCAGAATGATTCTAATTTTCTTGTCAGGGCCTCTTTTGATGCTTTTGAATCTACAAGCAGAGTTTCAGCAGTTTGCATTGGGGCTCACAGAATGGCTTGGTTACAGGCATCAGACCTCAAGTAATGGGTCCAGGTTAAACTGGCCAATATCCCATGTACTGGAGAAAACCTTTTTGACAAAGGTTGTACAGAAAATGCAGTGGAGATTGAAACATATGATCACACCCTAAAACACCTTTCCAGAAAAACAGCTGACCCATCCAAAAGGAAGGTTCTTCCCAAAAGTCTTTTTATTCTAAGAGATACTAGCCTTCTTAACTGCCTTCTGCTGGATATCAACCTCATGAAAAAAAATTCTCTAAGACTCTGACTAACTCAAACAGCCAAAACAAAAAGAGTCACCGACTGCAAACACTAAGCGATGAAGGGGTGATGATGATCAAACTTCCACAACACCTAAATGCATAAGAGGCAGCCAGCTAGAGAAATCTGCCAATATTATTGAGAGGTCTCAGAAGGAGGGAGCGCGAGAGAAAAGTTAGCTAACTAGGCAGTAAGCCTCAAGCCAACAACACCTGTTTTTCTCAAATGTGTTTTACAATTTTCTAAATGCCAAAATGTGTTTTACAATTTTCTAAATGCATTTAAAAACTCAAGAAAACACTTAGCTTAGCGGCAAGCACTATATTGGGGAGGAAGGTAGATGAAAGATTGAATATGGATGGATGTCTGGTTAAATGGAGAGGGAATGTTAATGGGAAGGAGGAGAGTTTGGAGGGATCTGACAGGGGTTTTGGGGGGGATGAACCCACATAATCAATAGGGAACTGGGCAGATGTTCTGGAAAGGCCTCCATGTGGCCCTAGGAAAGCTGGGTATCCCTAGCTGAGGTGGAGATAGGCAAGGTAATGGCAATTTTATTTATTTACATTCTCTTATATACTGTGCTATTCTGCATCAGTGTGGTTTACATTGAACAAACTGAAATTACATTGAACAGGGCATTATAACTTGGAGATAACTATTTTACAGGGAACATGGGCTATGGAGGGTTAAGTGGCTTGCCCAAAGCTACAAGGAGCAACTGTGGGACTAGAAACCCCAGTCCTTCCAGCCCAAGGTTGCTGTCCTCTAGTGGGATTTGAACCCCCGACCTTCTGGCCTGAAGTACCTTGCCCCCAACCAGTAGGCCACTCCTCCACTCCTATGCAATAAACCGCATAGGAGAAACACATACATTAGTGTGTGGGACAATGGTTGATTTGTGGCTGACCACTCTAAACATAGATGGAATTCACTCACCAGTAAAGCACATGAAAATTCTCACTTATTTAATGAAGGCAAAAGCAGATATAGTCTTCTTACCAGAAATTCACCTGAATGCCTTAAAGCATCAGAAATGACAAAGATCTTGGGTGGGAGAGGTCTACTCCTCTGGCTTTAACGGATAGCAAAAGGAGTGGCTGTTCTCCTCAAGGAGGGCTTGGGTTTTCAAACACACAAAGTAATGCAGGATACAGAGGGAAGATATGTTATTGTGTTGAGTGAGGTGGGGGAGATAAACTGATGCTTTGCAACATTTCTGCACCAGATATATATTGTCACAATTTCTTCACTGCCATAGTGGCAAAAGGGGCAATGTATGCCCATTACAAATTAGTCATGAGGGAATATGAATATTGTTGCCAATCCACAACTTGACAGCAAACCCCAGTGGGAGGATTCACAAAGAACACTTTGATAGACGGGTGAACTTCCTATTAGAGAGATGGTACTGTTAGACTTGTGGAGATATTCATGCCCCTGGGAGTAGGATTTCACTTTCTACTCTGCCCCCCATTATGAAAGCGAGAAGTCTCTACAAAAGGTGAAGCAGCAAAAACGGCCAAAATGGACGACGGAAGAAACTCTGAAAATTGCCCAGAAACACAGAGAAGCTAAAGCCAGAGGAGAAAGAAAGACAATAACAGAACTCAACAGAGATTTCCAATGTGCAGCAAGACAGGACAAGGAAAAGTACTACAACGGCGCATGCAAGGAAATAGAAGCTGAAACTATTCGAGGAAGAACAAGATCGGCTTTCCTAAAGCTACGAGAGTTAAAGAAAAAGTTCCAGCCTCGAATTGGACTGTTACAAGATGCTCAAGGTTCTATGTTGAATGATGCCGAGAAGATCAAGAAAAGGTGGAAGGAATATACAGAGTTTTTATATGATAAAGATCAAGTGGTCCATCAGCTGTTTCAACCTGCACCTTATGATCCGGAACCAGTGGTGATGAAAGAAGAAGTCGAAGCAGCATTGAAAGCCTTATCAAAGAACAAAGCACCAGGTATTGATGCCATTCCCATAGAAGTATTACAACAATCTGATGCAGCTGTTACCGTACTTACAAGGCTCTGCCAAGAAATATGGAAGACAACATCATGGCCAACTGACTGGAAAACATCTGTGTTTATACCAATACTAAAGAAAGGTGATCCAACTGACTGTGGAAATTATCGCACAATCGCTCTGATCCCACATGCCAGCAAGATTCTACTGAAGATTATTCAAAAGAGACTACAGCCATACCTAGAACAAGAACTACCTGAAGTGCAAGCAGGGTTCAGGAAAGGGCGAGGAACAAGAGACATCATTGCGGATGTGAGATGGCTTTTGACTGTGTAAACCATGAGAAACTCTGGCCCACATTAAGAAGCATGGGTATACCAGAACACCTGATCGTACTCTTGCACAATCTGTACATTGATCAAGAAGCAACAGTTCGAACGGAACAAGGAGAAACAGAATGGTTTAAAATAAGCAAAGGTATAAGACAAGGCTGCATACCTTCCCCCTACCTGTTTAATTTATATGCAGAACAAATCATCAGAGAAGCAGGATTGTATGAAGACAACAGAGGTGTGAAGATTGGTGGAAGACTCAAGAACCTTCGCTTTGCTGATGATACCACATTACTGGCTGAAAGTGAAGATGATCTGAAACATTTGCTTCTCACAATCAAAGAACATAGTCTCAAAATGGGCCTGCACCTTAATGTAAAGAAGACAAAGATCATGACAACTGGCATAATCAACAGGTTCATCGTTGAAGGAGAAGAAATTGAAATCATGAACAACTTTAACCTACTTGGATCAACTATCAATAATGAAGCAACAAGCAGTCAAGAAATCAGACGATGCATTGCTCTTGGCAGAATGGCTATGAAAGACCTAGATAAGATTCTCAAGAGCAGAGATGTCTCTCTCCATACAAAGATTCGACTTGTTCAAGCCAAGGTATTTTCAATAACATCATATGGATGTGAAAGCTGGACAGTGAAAAAGATAAGACAGGAAGAAAATTGATGCCTTTGAATTATGGTGCTGGCGGCGAATACTGTGTATACCATGGACTGCCCGAAGAACAAACCAGTTGGTACTAGAGGAGATCAAACCTAAGCTTTCTTTAGAAGCTCAGATGACAAGACTTTGACTTTCATACTTTGGACACATCATGCGAAGAGAGAGATCATTAGAGAAAGACATCATGCTTGGCAAGATAGAAGGTCAACGCAAATGAGGAAGGCCAGCAATGAGATGGATCGATACATAACAGCAGCTACGGGTACCAGTCTGTCAACAATGAGCCGCCTGACTCAAGACCAAACACAATTTAGGATAGCTATCCAGAGGGTCGCCATGAGTCGACTCCGACTCGACGGCACTTAACAACAACAACAGGATTGACTACTGGCTATTGGACTTCTCTCTTATAGATCAGCTGACAGCAGTATGGATAGAACCTAGTGTGATTTCGGACCACTTGGCAGTATCTATGGAGATAGAGTTGGTGAAGGGAGGGAAAGAATTTATATGGAAAATGTCCCCGGGCTATTTCTCGGGCAAGAGTAAGAAGCCGTCCGGAAAGCATGGGTCCCCCTGTAAATACAAATGACCCTGTTCAATATATTCCCCCTTGTTTATTGTAAACCGCTTTGACCTGGCTAAATAGATAAATGGGTTGACTATAAGAGACACAATAAAGGGACTGTTACATCTTCGGTGGTATACTAGGAAGCAGGGGCGACTCAAGGGAAGTGCGGGGCCATGTGTGGAGAATGGAGATTCATTGTGGGGCCTCCTTTGCATAAATATTTGCAGAATGTTAACATGCGCTAACTTTTAGTAAACGTGCCTCTTAATGAGAGTCTGGATAAAGAAAGACTACCAGATTTCTACATTACCATATTCCAGTGCCAACCGCCAGGCACATTAGGAAGTACTATAAATACTGCCCATTTAGAACCCATAGCAAACCCGCCGTATCATAACACTACCAGGACTCACAAAGCACCATACCCTTCCAATTAAAAGGCAACACTGCAAATATTAAACCAATACCAATACTGGGGAAAGAAAACAAGTGGCACTGTCAAATAGAAACTAGATGAACAGAATACCTCAGCTTGGTTACATGTGCAGAACATAGACCGTCACCAAACAAAGAACAAGGGATCACAATTTAGAAATAGGAAGACAATAATTAAACTGGGAACCCCAAAAGCCAAACTTGGAATGTACAACAACACTGGAGAAATAAAACTATAAATTAAATTTCCTCTTGTACTAAACAAAATGCAAAGACGTTAATGATGCACATTTCCCAGAGCTGTCATATTCCAGTTAATAAATGCAAAATAAAAAAGTATTTTTTTGCCTTTTGTTGTTTGGGCATTTTATTTTTCAGTTGCAATTGCTCCAGTCACTTTCTTCTGGTTCCTTCATGACTTCTGCTAGCTCTGCATTGTCTGCTGTCCATTTATCCTTTCTTCTCTCTTCTAGTTTTTTTTTTCCATTCTCTCTCTACATCTGCTTTAACATACTGATCATTCCCCTTTTGCTCTTTCCTCCATTTCATTCTTTATTCCTTTTTCATCCACTCAGATTTCACCCTTCCATCCTCATTCCCCACTTACTGTCCCAATACCAGCAAACTGTAGATTTTTTTCCCTCTCACACAAATATCATCCCCGTCTAGTACTCCCCCCAACATCATCTCCCTTCTAATTCTAGCCCCACTAGTATCCACTCCCTTCTGGTCCCATTCTCCCATCCCCCCCCCATTAACCCATTTCCTATCCTAGCCCCCCATCAGCCCATTTCCAATCCAAGCCTCCGCCAATCAATCCATTTCCAGTCCTAGCCTCCCCATCAGTCCATTTTGAGTCCTAGCCCTTTCCATCAGCCATTTCCAGTCCTATCCTAGCCCCCCATCAGTCCATTTCTAATCCAAGCCCCACCCAATCAGTCCATTTCCAGTCCTAGCCCCCCATCAGCCCATTTCCAGTCCTGTCCTTGCCCCTATCATCCCTTTTCAAGTCCAAGCCCCCCCAAATCAGCCCATTTTCAGTCCTAGTCCCCCATCATCCATTTCTAGTCCTTTCCTAGCCCATCCATCAGCCCATCTCCAGTCCTAGACCCCCATCAGCCATTTCCAGTCCTATCCTAGCCCCCCCCTCCCCGATCAGCTCATTTCCAGTCTAAGCCTTCCCCAATCAGCCCATTTCCAGTACTATCCTAGCCCCCCCTCCCAACCCCCCGAAGAGCTCTGCACCTGTCTGACTGTCTTTAGATAGAGCTGGGGAGGCTTGAGGCCCCAGATCAACTTAGCACAGCTGCCAGAGCAAAGAGCGGTGTGTTCCTTCGCTCTGACAGCTGTGTTCTTGCGAGATGCACCGAGTGCCAGGAAAGGTTAAAGGGCATTTCCTGTTTCCCATCACTTAGCGCACTTCATGAGAACACAGCTGCCAGAGTGATGGAACATGTCGCTCTTCACTCCAGCAGCTGTGCAGAAGTGAGCCGGGCCCTCGGGACTTCCCGGCTCCCTCTGAAGCCGGCCTTTTAAACCAAACCATGTGCAGAATGAAGCTTGTGCAAGGCTCTGTGTGAACAACATTCTCGTACAATGGACAGGCCGGCCCTGCTGTGAAGCATCAAAAGCTGTGATGTGGGGCCAAATTATAGCATTCACCTCTGTGGCCAACAGAAGAAGGGAAGAAATGTTGAAATCGCTTACAAGCAAAATTGGGTGAATTTCACAAGATCCACACCTCTCATTTGAATGAACAGGACAGATAAAATGTGGTGAAATTCAAAGAACAGATAAATTAAATTTTGACTGAACAAGCTCAATGTAGCCTCTTGATGCAAAAATATCAATTGCATAGGTGGGCGGGGGGTGGGGGGGGGGGAGAATATTGGCTCATTTAGTGCATAAACCGCAGAGTAGAAATGTGATCACTAAAATACCAAAACATGCAGGGGCACTTACAATGGAAGCCCCAGACATTGTACAAAGTTTTGTAGACTTTTACCAGACCCTTTATAGTGGGGGAGAGGAAAAGTCAGAAGACAGGATAAAATTCTTTGAATTTTTTTTTTTTATTATTTATTTCTAAATTTTCAATCAATTACATCAAGCAATATTCCATACTTGAAAGAAATGGAAAGGTGAACATTACAGAAATCAATTAAACAAAAAAATATAAAAAACACAATTACTTATAATAATACAAAACATTCACCTAACACTACCAGCCCACTAAAGCGGGGGGAGGAAACGCAAAAAGAGGCTGATATTATACATATTCCTTAATCAGAAAACAATCATTAATAAAAGGAAAATAACAACCATGAAACGCAATTCTACATTAAGTGCCCAAGATGAGTCGATCTAAGTGGGCTCCACTGCAACTGAGACAACTCGAGGAACAGCTCTCCCATCCAAGAACGTACGTAATTGTTTAGGATCATAAAAAATAAATCTAGACGAGACCGACTTTATAAGGCATTTACACGGAAATTTCAATACAAAAGTAAAACCTAATAGGACAACCTCAGGGCGCATAGTCAGAAATAATTTCCTTTTTTCCTGAGTTGCAAAAGAAACATCAGGAAAAATCCAAGCTTTCTGGCCAAGAAATATTTTGTTGGAATTCCTAAAAAACATTTTTAAGATCCAAGACCTATCTGGTTCTAGAACAAACGTCACTAAAAGGGTAGCTCTCCTAGTTATTCCCTCATCAGAGGTTTCTAATACTTGAGAAAGATTCAGAGCATCGAGACTATCCCCTTGTTCTCCCGCCTCATTAGAAACTACGTTAATAGAACTGGAACGCTTTTTCATAGGTAAATAATATACTTCAGAGGTGGGAGGGAGGGCATTTTCCGGCAACCTCAAAACTTCCCTCAAATATTTCTTAAATAACTCAACAGGGGAAACAACAGATGAAACAGGAAAATTTACAATTCGCAAATTTAACTTTTTGGAAAAGTTCTCCAACTTTTCCAACTTAGCATTAATCACAGTGCTTTCCCTAATAAGGGCAGAGCACTGTGTTTGCACATTATCTACTTGGGTGGAAAACACTTCTAAAGTTTGAACAGAGTCTTTACTGGCTTGTTCCTGTCTATCCAACCTTGCCTGCAAGTCCTGTGAGGTCTTCTCCATAGTGTCCAGACGCTTGGAAACGGAGCGTTCCAACAATACTATCGCAGTCCAAATGGAGTCCAAAGTTACTACCACTGGTTTCACTAAGGTGTTGCCGCAAACTGTAGCTCCAGCTCTCCCTGCATCTCTCAAGGCAGACAAATCCGTCTCGCTAGACAGCTGGGACACCAGAAGTTCTCCAGACGCATTCGGGGTGGCCAGGGTACCCCCACCGCTTCCTCCAAAAGTGTTTGGCACACCCGTCTCTGGCATTCTTCCTGAAGACGGCAAAACAGCGGCTCCCTCATCGAGGTGCATCTGCAGCCGAGAATCCAGACCAGCAGGCAGCAGAGAAGGCTCACCAGGTGGAACACGTTGCTCGGAGCTCAGACTGACGTCCGAGGTTGAAAGGACCACCTTCAAGTCAGCTCCAACACCAACCCCGGCAATACTCTGAGAAGCTCCGACAGCCACAAACTTGGTTATGGGCTGCTGGTTAGGCGGAAGGTCAGCTTCAGGAAACTTAACCTTCCCCTTTCTTTTCCCCATCACAAGAAAAAGAAGGAATAAGCACACAGGAAAATATTTATACAAGAAACAGCATCCACAGCACAAGTCGGTCGGCGGGGCGCGCCTTACACGGTCGCCATCTTGGATCCTCCTCCCTATTCTTTGAAAATTTGAAATTGCCACAATTGAGCAAGGAGGAGGTGAATGCCCTAAACCAACCCATAGCAGTGGAGGAGGTCAAAGCAGTTATTATAGGACTAAAGTTGGCCAAGAATCCTGGGCCTGATGGCCTGGGTACCATGTTCTACAAAATAATACCAGATCAAGTGGGAGGACCACTGGTGGATATGTATGAAGCTGTGATAGCGGAGGGGAAACTGAGACCTGAGCAAAACAATGCTTATATTGTTCTGCTCCCTATGCCCGGGAAGGACTCACTGGAAGTGGGGTCTTACAGACCTATATCCTTACTAAATCAGGATATGAACATACAGACTTCCATACCAGCTTAAAGAATTCAGAGATACCTCATATATAGGGATCAAGTAGGAGTTGTACCAGGCAGAACAGCCTCTCTGAACATTCTTAAAGCCCTGACTATGATGGAAATGGGTCTCAATGGCACAGGGGCCCCAAAATAGTAAGCGTTGACGTGGAAAGGGCTTTTGACAAGGTGTTATGGCATTATCTCTTCTGGGTGTTGGGGCGGTCCGGCATCACCCGGGACCTTTGTGCAGTGGATTCAGATACTATATCATACCCTCACAGCTCAACTTATCATTAATGGTAAAAGGTCACCTCAGTTTCCTATTTTGAGAGGACGCAACAAGGGTACCACCTCTGCCCATGACTTTTTGTCCTTTCCTTAGAGCCGCTAGTGGTTAAAATTGGGGAAGACCCGAGTATTAGGGGAATTGTTGTAGGGAAAGCCAACCTGAATCTTAATATGTCTGCAGATGACCTGCTGCTCTTCTTAGGTGAGGTGAGGGCGGATATCCGTAAAGTTATCACAATGACTTTGGGGCCTTTGCGAGACTGAAAATTAATTTTGGGAAATCAAAAGCCTTGAGCATTGGAGAGGCTACCCTGGGTATGTGCTGCCTTTCCTCTGCTGTGGTTCAAGGAGAAATTAAAATATCTGGAGTGTATCGAAGTATCAGTGTTAGGGTAACATATGAAAGTAACATTGTTGCTAAAATACAAGATATTAGGAAATTGTGTGAGCGGTGGAAGGATCTTCCCCTTTCCTTGTTAGACAGAAGTGTTTGATGAAAATGGTACTCCTCCCTAAGATATTATATATACTTCAAATGATGCTCCTTTAGGTACACCCACAAGAGGAGCGGCTTTTCCAAGCCACACTGAGACAATTTCTCTGGAAGGGGAAGATAGCACGTATTAGTCAGGCTAAATTAAATCAGACCAAAGAACTAGGGGGCATAGGATTGCCAGATTTGCAGATATATAATGGAGTGGCAATGCTATGTTGGATGCATGAGTTATTCATAAGAAGTGTGCAGTATGTGCTGGAGGGACTTTTAGATACCCTCTGAGCGTCCTATAAATTTGTCAGTCTCATGCATCGGATAAGGGCCAAAGTGGAAAAAGAGGAAAAGAGCCTACTGAACGGTTTCCAGAAAGCCTGTAAGTGGTGGAGGGGCCTAGATAGCAAGCCAGTCTCAACGTCACAATACATTAGCATAGTAGGAAAGCTGGATTTCCCCTTGGGGGTGGGGCGCACAATCTTCCAAAGATGGAGGAAATTGGGTTGCTGTAGGCTAAGTCATCTCTGGAAGCCCACTGATCTGACTGTTGATAGCTTTGGAGCCTTAGAAGAGCGCTGGTTCATTTCGCAGGGACACCAATTTTATTATTGGCAGGTGAAACACTACTGCCATTAAGTGCAGTGTACGGAGATCACAGAGGTCAGAGGGGGAGTGCTAGATAAGGAATTCCAATCCGTGGCCCCCAGGTTGAATAGGCTGTCTAGATGGTACAAGGTATGCAGGGATGCAAGACGAGGGCAGTGGATGGGTACACTTGCTCAGGATGTGGCCTGTCAGGTGACTGAGGAGGATTTAGAAGTCCTATTCAGTAACATCTATAAGTTTCTTAAAAACATATTGCATCAAGAAATACAGTATAGATTGCTGCATAGAATATATAACCCAGGAAAGGGCAGCGTGCATGAAGCTGTGGGACAATGAAACTTGTGGGAAATGTAGATATTTGAGGAGAATTGTAGTCCACTCCTTTTTAGAATGCGTGAAGCTACAGCTTCTATAGGAGATAGCCTTATGTGCAATTGAGGGAGTGTTGCAAGAGAAGATGAAATGGTCCTTTGCTATGCTACTGATTCGCGATATGAGGGGGGTGCAATTCCAAGGGTTGGGGAATACCAAATTGAGATTTTTTCATATAGCCCTATTCTTGGTGCGCAAAGTCATCCTTTGCTCATGGGTGCCATAGGCAAGCCTGGATCCTGCTCAGTGGACCCAAATGATGGGGGAAGTGATCAAGAGCGAAGTCCAAATATACAAACATAATATGAAACCTGAATAGCAGAGATATTGCCAGATTTGGATTCAGTCTCTGGGGTAGCTGTCTAATCCCAACTCTTAGGTACTGGATAGCCTAAGGAAGAGACTGTGAACAAGAGTACTCTTAGTAGTATGGGTAAACGGGATAGGGTAGGGAGGGGGCTCTCCTGGGAAGGGTGCAGCACTTTAGCTGATCAATGCTGTGAACTATGCATTGGCTAGTTAATTATGATTTGCCCAAAGGGAAGCTATGAAAGGAAGGAGGAGGGGATCCCACAACATAAAAGCCTTCAGTATAACACCATATAGAACAGGGGTCTCAAACACGCGGCCCGCGGGCCGCATGCGGCCCGCGAGACAACTTTGTGCGGCCCGCGACGGAGGAAAACAAAAAAACCCCAAAACCCTGGCTTCTGCCGTTGCCGCTGTGGCAGCGGCAGAATCAATTATCAAATTTTTAAAAAAAACTGACTTCTGCTGCTCAAGCAGCAAAATCAGCTGTCCTGCGGCCCCTTCCCCTGTGCCCTGAGATCCGAGTCTGCTCTATCAGCGGCGTGCTTTTCAAGCCGCGTAGAGAGTATTCCCCTCTCGCGCGCGGTTTCAAGCCGCGCGAGAGGGGAATACTCTCCTCGCGGCTTGAAAAGCACGCCGCTGATAGAGCAGACTCGGATCTCCGGGCACAGGGGAAGGGGCCGCAGGACAGCTGATTTTGCTGCTTGAGCAGCAGAAGCCAGGTTTTTTTTTTAATTTACCGGGGGGGGGGGGGGGGGTAGGAGTGGAAAGGGGCTATTGGGAGGGGGGGGGGTTATGACTGGAGATGGGCTATTGGCAGGGGGGTTATGACTGGTAATGGGCTATGGTGGGGGCTAGGACTGGAAATGGGCTGGTGGGGGTTAGGAAGGACTGGAGGTGGGCTGATGGGGGGAGTTAGGACTGGTAATGAGCTATGGAAGGGCTGACTGAAATGGGGTTAATGGGGGGTTAGGGCTGGAAGTGGGCTATTGGCAGGGGGGTTATGACTGGTAATGGGGCTATGGGGGGGGGGGGTAAGACTGAAAATGGGGTGATGGGGGGTAAAAACTGGAAGTGCGCTATGGGGAGGTTAGGACTGGTAATGGGCTATGGGGGGTCTAGGACTGGTAATGGGCTGGGGGGGGTTTGCTAGGACTGGAAATGGGCTGAGTGGAAGGGGGGCTTGAACTGCAAATGGCTGATGGGGAGGGGGGCTTGGAATGGAAATGGGCTGTGAGGGGAGGGAGCTAGGATTGGAAATGGGCTGATGGGGGGCTAGGATTGGAAATGGGCTGATGGTGAGGCTAGGATAGGACTGGAAATGGACTAATGGGGGGACTAGAAGGGAGCGGATGCTGGGTGGGGCTGGAACTAGAACGGAGCTGATGTTGGGGGAGGATTAGAATGGGATGGAGCTGGGAAAGTGAAATGGAGAGGGAAAAAAATATTTTGTCTGGGAGAGAGAAGACAAATCTACAATTGGCCAGGTATTGGGAGAGTAAGTGGGGATTGAGGATGGAGGGGTAAAATTTGAGTGGATGAAATAGGACATGAGGAAAGAGAAAAAGGGAAGAAAGAGTAGTATGTTACAGCAGATGTAGAGAGAGAATGGAAAAAAAACTAGGAGAGAAGAAAGGGCAAATGGACAGCAGACGATGGAGAGTTAGCAGAAGACATGAAGAAACCAGAAGAAAGTGGCTGGAACAATTGCAACTGAAAAAAATGCACAAAAGGTAGAAAAATATCTCTTTATTTTGAATTTATTAACTGGAATATGTCAGCTCTGGGAAATGTGCATCATTAATGTTTGCGCTTTGTTTAGTACAAGAGGAAATTAATTTATAGTTTTATTTCTACAGTGTTGTTGTACATTCCAAGTTTGGCTTTTGGGGTTCCCAGTTTAATTATTGTCTTCTTGTTTCTAAATCTTTTAGTCTTTCTTTATCCATACTCATTAAAGAGGCATGTTTACTAAAAGTTAGTGTATGGTAACATTATGCAAATATTTATGCAAAGGAGGCCCCTTATGCAAATGAGGCCCCGCGTCTTATGCGGCCCCCGGGTTACTTTACAAGTCCTCATTTGGCCCTCAAAGCAATTTGAGTTTGAGACCCCTGATATAGAACCTATTTGAATTTGCAGGCATCCTGGGAGGTGGCCTGGTTGCGACGGAAGGGAGGGAAGGAGGATGTGTACAAAATTGGTGTGAGTGCTGAATCAATGGCTGTGGTGGTAAATGGATGAGGTGTGATGTTCTGGATGGCTGATGGGAGAGTCATATCAAAGCAAAACAACAATGATGGTAGATGCACAAGAATAGTTAATTTCTGGATTAAATGCAATTGGAGACTATAGGCTCTGGTAACACGCTCTAAAAGGATGTGGGCAAGAGATCTGTATATGGTTTATTGACAATATGATGCACTGTTAATATTGTTTGCTTCTACATTTTTAGATGTTTGTTTAACTAAGTGGTGTCTGAGCAGTTCTGCGCTTCTGTTGTCAAATAAATAAACTATTTAAAAAAATACTTCCATGGAATAAATACACAGGGATGGCTCTCTTTCAGATGAAAGGAAGATTTGGAATGAGGGGTCATAGGATGAAGGTGAAAGGGGATAGATTCAGGAGTAATCTGAGGAAACATTTCTTTACGGAAAGGGTGGTGGATGTGTGGAACAGCCTTCCAGCAGAGGTGGTGGAGACAGGAACTACAGGGTGGTCCAAAAAAAGTGAGAACATCTGATAAATTAAAAGCTTAAATAGTTTACTTATGTACCTTTATTTAGCTATATAACGTCTTTATTTCGACAACTTCCGGTCGCCATCTTTTTTAAAACAATTTGTCAATCGTTTACATCTGTCTTTTTGAATTTTTAAATAACTTATATGCTACGAGATGTTCTCACTTTGTTTGGGCCACCCTGTATATCTGAATTCACAAAAAATGGGACAAATGCAGAGGATCTCTGAGGGAGTGGATGGAATTGTAGAGCTGTCATGGATGGGCAGACTGGATAGGCTTATATGCTCTTTATCTGCCACCATTTTGTAGGTTCTAGGTTTCTATTGGATTTTGTTGTATTGTGAGTTATATTCAAAAGGTTGAGCCAATTCTACCCACCACTTGTTTGTACTATTTCAATCCTTAACGTAGTTAGGTAGTGGAAGACTGCCCTGTGCCCTTGCTTGGGTTCAAGGACACATGATACAGAATTTAATGCACAGGCATGTGATATTGTGATCAGTGAAAGAGACAATACAGAGCTTACTGCAGACTCACATGACACAGACTGACCAATCAAACTGCATCATTTGTAGCTGCTGTCGTAAAAGAAAGAGAGAGGCGGCAGAGGCACAGCACTTACCATTTGAAAAGGATAGTAACAGAAGAGAGATCACTGTGAACTGGCAGAGCAATTTATCAGCAATCCTGAAAAACAAATTTTGAGAAAATTAAAATTAGGAATTCATTTGAAATGAAATGGGAGCTATTTTAGAAACTCTATTCATGATTAAAACATGATTTATAAGCAGCTGCTGTATAAACATGTGCAAATCACCACCACACGTGAATGGCCATTATAGAAATAGGGTTGCCAACAGGCTCCAAATGTGCCCGACAGGATCGATCCAGTCCTGGGTTTATCCCATTGCATGCAGGGATATGTAGTTCTGATGTCTCCATTGCATTCCATAAGAAAAGAAAACTACAAATCACTGCATGCAATGGGGTAAACCCAGGACTAGATCAAGCCTGTCAGGTGCATCTGGAGCCAGTTGCAACCCTGTATAGAATTGGTGAACTTTAAACGTGGTTGACTGCACCCTGTCCAGAGTAGATGGGGCGTGTTGGGAGTGTGCTCTGAGAGGACAAAAATCTACATATGTATTCCTGATTTCAAAATTGTCTGCATCCAAAGTTACAATGCTTCCTAGGATGAATAGGGATTTATAGAAGGGATTCAGAAGGATGTCCCCTTTAACCCCTCAATGTTCATTTCTCTCTCTGAATTGAAATGGAGGCAAGAGAGTATCCTCTGTAATTATGAAGGCTGGCACGTCTACATTTGCAAAATAGGCCCCATACACGCGTAACTGCCGACATTTACATGTGCTCACTGTGAAATCCTGTCACTTACACATGTAGGTTGCCGGGTATCCCCCATTCCTCTGTCAATTTTTCCCACGGGTGTCTTTCTGAAATAGCTCCTTCCACAGTCCGTGGATATGTATTTTAGAAACAGTTCCATGTTTAGCAGAGCTGTTTCTAAAACAGAAACAGAAATATGATGGCAGAAAAAGACCACATGGCCTATCTAGTCTGCCCTTCCATCAACTACAATAGTGCCCTTTTTTTCCTTTATAGATCCTCTGTGTTTGTCACATGCTTTTTTGAATTCAGATACTGTCCTCATCTCTACCACCAACAAACCAACCAAAAGCGTGATAGATAGTAAATACAGAGTCCTTTATTGAAACTCAGGCCGCCCGACACAGGCCGTGTTTCGCTACCCTTTGTCAGGGGCTGGCCAGGCACAAACAACTAAAATCATAAAAAACAATCATTAACCAACAATCACATAAAGGAACAGACTGACAAACTTAAAACAACAAACATCATAGTTATAAATATTAAAATAATGTTAAAAACATTAAAAACTACCGACATGCGGTACAATAAAATTAATAAATAACGTAAAATAAATAAGAGTGCTCAGAAATATCATGAAAAAACCATCAAAACTAATGTTCAATACAGCAAATTAATAAATAATACAAAATAATACAAAATAAAAGTGCTTGAGGGTACAAATCATCATGAGAACATATATGTACATGAAAATAATTTACCAACCTCTGTTGTGGACTTGGGAAATATCACACCACTCTTGTGGAAAAATCTAAGAGAACACTGTTACTAGAGGAATAAAAACAGGACAATTTAACCAAACTTTTACTAACTTAAAGTAAAAGTGTGGTAGGCAAAGGCCTATGATACAAAAGGAACCGAGGAAAAACAAGACAGGACATGGATACCATATAAATCTTATAGGCCTACATGAACAAAACAATGCTAAAGGAGGGTGGTAGCAGGAGTGGGCCAGGAGATCCCTATCAATAAAGTCACAAGCCAAATAATGTTGACCAGAGCATTACTCATTGATCTGTACAAAAAGGATGAAAAATAAGGAAAATTACAATCTATGATATCATCATAAATTGTTCATAAACTGAATGGTATTAAATGTGAGTCTTACAACTGTAAAAAACGATGTGTAGAACATGCTGTACATAAAATTAATGTGCCCTTTATAAAAAATACCCTTTGCAAAAAATAATGAATGTGAACATGGCCGGATCAAAAGAAAAATATGTAAACCCCCTTCAAGACATAAAACAGCCTCTCAAATGTTATTAACCATATGTAAAATATAGAGACTGATTAAAAGCAAAAAAAACCTTAAGTGCACTTTGCACATGAATTCAACTTTAAACCATAAAAGGGGGGAAAACCAACAAATGAAACAAAATCACTCTTCTATACCTCATGACCGAGGATAGGATCAAGCATAGGACTCTGTCTTTCCTATCTATCACGCTTTTG
Organism: Ichthyophis bannanicus; assembly: GCA_033557465.1. Lineage (NCBI taxonomy): Eukaryota > Metazoa > Chordata > Amphibia > Gymnophiona > Ichthyophiidae > Ichthyophis > Ichthyophis bannanicus. The sequence goes on from CM066044.1 coordinate 256,561,572, forward strand.
GTTGGTTTGTTTTTGCTTCAGCGTGATCACTGCTCCTTAGTGTCGTACTGTTTGTATCCTCATCTCTACCACCTCCACTGGGAGACTATTCCACTCATCTACAACTCTTTCCATAAAGAAATATTTCTCAAATTACTCCTGAGTCCCTTTCACCCTCATCCTATTTCTCCTTGTAGCAGAGTTTGCTTTCAATCAGAAGAGACTCCTGTGCATTTATGCCACAGAGGTATTTAAACATCTCTATCATATCGCCCATATCCTGCCTTTCCTCTAAAGTATACAGTACATATTAAGATCTTTAAGTCCGTCCTTATATGCTTCATAACAAAGACCGCTGACCATTTTAGTAGCCACCCTCTGCAACGACTCCAACCTGTTTATATCCTTTTGAAGGTGCAGCCTCCAGAATTGCCCACAATACTCCAAATGAGGTCGCACCAGAGATTTATACAGAGGCACTATCACCTCCTTTCTTCTGCTGGCCATTCCTCTCCCTATACACCCAAGCATCCTTCTGGCTTTCTCCGTCGCCTATTCTACCTGTTTAGCTACTTTAAGATTGTCAGACACAATTACACCCAGGTACCGTCTTCTTTCATCCCCTACACTGTACCACTCCTTTGAATTTTTGTAGCCTAAATGCCTGACCCTGCATTTCTTAGCATTAACTTTCAGCTACCAAATTCTAGACCATTCTTCAAGCTTAACTAGATCCCTCCTCATGTTATCTACTCCTTCTTGGGCGTCTACTCTATTGCAGATTTTGGTATCATCCACAAACAAGCAAACCTTACCCAAAAGCCCTTCCACAATATCACTAACAAAGATTTTAAAAAGAATACTGGCACATTTATAAAAGTGGTGACCTAGATGTCTCGATTCTGATCTTCATGTTCTATCTAAAATGTGCCTTATTATATCTATGTGATATGGAAATAAACAACTTTAAGTTTAGAGACACTTTGCATGCTTGTGTGAGTGGAAAATGCTCAAACCCTCTTCCATAGCAGAATGCAAACTGAGACTGTGCTATCTTTTTTTAAGTCTAATTCATGTATGATTCCCTTGAGGATAGTACAGTAAATCTTTGCAATGCTGCACAGCTGTGACTACACCGAATTTCCTCTATGCAGATGGAGAAGGCTTAACTGCTCCGCACCCGGCTTTTCACTGTGATTGTCAGTGATTGAAGCAAACCTTTAGTACTCAAAAAGGGTGTCTTTCAGGTGCACAAGTAAGATATTTGGGTATCTCCAGGAACAAGCAGGAATGTAGTCTTCACATATGGGTATCGTTGGTACCGATGGAGCCTGCGCAGGAATGCTCCCCAGCGTCCAATAGGAAAGCTTTTGGGAGCATCCCACAGCACCTGCGTGCTGCCTTCCCGCCTTTCCAACTCTCCTTCATCAGTTTGTCATTTTCCGGAGCCGACAGGACATATCCCTGTCACTGCAGAAAAATTGTTCTTCTGTTTTGTTTTTTTGTGGTCGCGTCTGCCTTCATTCGATGCCTAACAGTACCGCCGATTCTCTTTTCTTTCTTTAAAAAAATAAACCAAAAACTAGCTTCTATTTCTTCTTTTCTTTAGGAGCCTTTCCCCTCATGGGGTCAGGCGCCATTTTGGGCAGTAGGCCCATTTTCCTCAAATATGGAAAAAACAGCTAGTGGTTTTAAGAAATGTTTAAAATGTGGCGGTACCATATCCGTCACCGACACCCATGAATGGTGTCTTAAATGTTTAGGTGTTTAGGTCCTGACCATTCGTCCATCAGAGTGTCTCTCCTGCAGAAAGATGACCAAGAGGGGCCTGCAGAATAGAGCTGCAAAACTCGGTACCCTCTTTGCTGCTGACACGATGTCCGTTGCATCGACGTCTTCCAGGGCTTCATCTTCCTCCCATGGATCTCAGGTAACTAAACCTAAGTCTTCTAAGACTGGCCGGTCCTCAAAGGGTAGATCTCCTTCTAAGTATCGAGATGCCACTGGCGTTGCCCTCAAGGAAAGTTCACCTGCAAAACAGCCCCAGCGGGAGGCCTCGGTCTCCAAAGCATTAATGGGGCTCCAGAATGTTCCAGAGGCCTCAACCTCTGCAGAACTGCTGGTGCCATGTTCTGGGGTCGTAGCCACTTCTACTGGTACGGACACCCAAGCATCGGCAGGAGTGATGGATCAGAGAATCCTCAATATCGAACGCAGTCTAGCGGCTCTCTTAGCAGCTTCGGTACCGCTAAGATGGCTACAGACAGTTCCACAGGCATTGTTACCGACACCGGTGCCGGTACCAACTGCTCCTGCCTCGGCAGGTATGTTTCCACCCATGCCGAGCCTTGAGTATATCTCAGGTATTGAACGGCTGTTACCGAGACACCCCGATACTGACTTCGAACGGTACCAGTACCGAGTGCTGCACGAGCACCAGTCACCGGGATACTTTGAATCTTCCAATTCCGATGACTCAGCCGGTACAAGAGCAATCCTCCTGGAGGATCCATCTCCTTCCCCGCAATGCAGAATGTCTCCTCCAGAAGACATGTCCTTCCAGGATTTCATACGTGATGTAGCTCGAGGTCTTACAATCACGGTGACTCCTGAAAAGGAACCCAAGGCGGAAGACTTAGAAATTCTCCAATACCCTAAAGCTCCTAAAGAGGCAGTTACCCTGCCCATTCATAAGATCTTGCGGGAAGCCCCTTTAATGGTGTCTCCACACTCCCGATGACTCATTTCCTTTTCCAGGGAAGACACTTCCAATACAGAGTTCTTCCTTTCAGTCTGGCTTCTGCCCCAAGGGTCTTCACAAAATGCATGGCAGGAATAGCAGCATTTCTAAGAACTCTGGGAATATTCGGCTTCCCTTACTTAGATGACTGGCTCATTCAAGCATCAACAGCTCTAGAAGCCAGCTCCGCTCTGTCTTGCACTATGCGAATCCTTCGATACTTGGGTCTGGTCATAAACCTCCCAAAATCTCATCTCACCCCTTCTCAATCTCTGGAGTTCATAGGGGCTCGTCTAGACACAAGGCAGTCAAGGGCTTTCCTGCCACAGCCATGCTGTCTTCGCATAAAACAGCTGGCCTCCCAAGCAGCCACAAGGGCCTGCCTGACTGCTCGGGAGATGCTCCAGCTCCTGAGCATATGGCATCCACTATGGTTCCCTATTCTCGCCTTCATATGCGAGCAGCCCTGTGGACCCTATCCTCTCAGTGGACATAGGTTTCGGATTGCCTATCAGACAAAATCAGAAATTCCACATGTCTCATTTCATCCCTACAATGGTGGCAGTCCCTGGGAAAACCTCCTCATAGGTTCTCCTTTCCATCAGCCCCTATGCCAGGCCACCTTAACAACAAATATGTCCAAGATGGGTTGGAGGGCCCACTTGCACGATCTCTCCACTCAGGGTCTCTGGAACCCACAGGAGGCTTGTCTTCACATAAACCTCCTGGAACTCAGAGCCATTTACCATGCTCTTCGAGTATTCCAGGCCCAGCTCAGCTACAAGACAGTCCTGGTTCAAACCGACAATCAAGTAGCCATGTTCTATGTGAAAAAACAGGGCGGAACAGGCTCTCTGTCATTATGCAATGAAGCTTTGCGACTGTGGGCCCTCGCCAAAAAGCTTCAAATCCACCTCCTAGTGGTATATCCTCTGGGCATTCAAAATCTTTGGGCAGACAAACTCAGTCGAATACTGCTGCCACAGGAATGGTCTCTTCACAAATACCAACTTGATCGGGTGTTCTGAATCTGGGGAACCCCACATATAGACCTCTTTGCAAGTCCACAGAATGCCAAACTTCTCCGATTCTGTTCCAGAAATCCGGCGCAAAACTATCAGGCAAGAAATGCTTTCCTCCTCCACTGGAGTCAGGACTTCCTCTATGCCTTCCCACTCATTCCCCTCATTCCCAAAACATTGATCAAAGCTTCAGAGAGACAGAGTCGTATAATACTCATAGCTCCACGTTGGCCATGGCAAACATGGTATCCTCTGCTTCTACATCTCTCTCAAGCCACACCTCTAGAGTTGGGATATGCTCCAGATCTTCTTTCCCAAGAGAACGGGACTCTACTGTACCCGAATCCCCATCCCTGCACCTCAGGGCCTGGTTGCTGAAAGCCTAGGATTCCTGGATATCAACCTTTCTCAACAGGTAAAGGATATACTTGTAGGCTTCCAGAAAGCCCTCCACAAGGTGATCCTATGCATTCAAGTGGAAAAGGTTCTCTGTATGGTGTTCTCAAAGGGGACTTACTCCCTCTTCGATGCCTGTGGAGTCACTACTGGAGTATCTTCTCCATTTATCAGATTCTGATCTTAAGACCAATTCAATAAGGGTTCATCTAGTGACATTGCTGCTTCCCGCAGACCACTAGATGAACAACCTATCTCCTCTCATCCACTTGTAGCAAGATTCATGAGAGGTCTACTCTTAACAAAACCTCCCATTAAGCCACCACCGGTGGCATGGGATCTTAATCTTGTCCTCGGGCAGCTCATGAAACTGCCCTTTGAGCCCTTAGCCACTACAGACCTGAAGTTTCTTTCCTGGAAAGTCATTTTTCTAGTTGCTCTCACTTCTGCAAAATGCATCAGTGAGTTGCAGGCCTTAGTGGCTGATCCTCTTATACAAGATTTCACCATGATAAGGTAGTTCTTAGGACTCATCTTCACTTCATGCCAAAGGTGGTTTCGCCTTTTCATTTAAACCAATCGGTTTACCTTCCTGTATTCTTTCCTAGGCCTCATGCCTCCAGTGCAGAAAGGAACCTTCATACCTTGGATTGTAAAAGAGCCTTAGCTTTTTACCTTCAAAGAACTAAGCAACATAGAAAGTCTTCTCAGCTTTTCATTGCTTTTGATTCCAGTCATTTGGAACTTCCAGTTTCCAAAAGAACTCTCTTTATGGATTGCAAACTGCATATCCTTTGCTTACGAGAGTAAGGGACTTTCTCTTGAAGGCCACGTCACAGCTCACAATGTGAGAGCAATGGCAACCTCCATGGCCAATCTTCGTTCTGTGTCCATTGACAACATCTGTAGAGCAGCAACCTGGGCTTCGGTACACACCTTTACAGCCCATTATTGTTTAGACAAGGACCCCCATCAGGATGCCTCATTTAGACAGACTGTTCTACAGCATCTCTTTCAGATTTAGTTCAACTCCTACCCACCATCCCGGGTTTCGATGCCAGAGATCCATGGGAGGAAGAATGACCCATCTCACCAGAGATTCGCAGCTTGCTAGGGTCATCCTCCTGGCATCTCTCAGCTGGGGGGTCCCCATATGTGAAGACTACATTCCTGCTTGTTCCTGGAGATAGCGTAGTTACTCACCTGTAACAGGTGACCTCCGGGAACAGCAGGAATTAAGTCTTCACAACCCACTCACCTCCCTTAGGAGTTGTCTCTCTCTATCTCTCCTTCTCTCCTTTTGTCTCAGCTATAAACTCAAATGACGAAGGATAGTTGGAAAGGCGGGAAGGCAGCACGCAGGCACTGTGGGATGCTCCCAAAGGTTTTCCTATTGGACGCTGGGGAGCGTTCCCGCACAGGCTCTGTCGGTACCGACGATACCCATATATGAAGACTTAATTCCTGCTGTTCCCGGAGATCACCTGTTACAGGTGAGTAACTACGCTTTCCTGTGTGGACCTCTGGAGGGTAACTTTTTAAAAAAAATTATTTATGAAATTGAAACATATTTAACAAGTATCCATAGTAACAAGAATCCAAAATACAATTACCATCTTGTCAGTAGCAAAAGCCAAAAAGTAAGAAAAACAAATAGCGCCTTCTCATTAGATCACAATATAAATGATGGGATTGGGGGGTGGGGGGGGGGGAGAAAATTAAAAGATGAAGTTCCCAAACAGAGAACAAGACAAGCAAGTAACTAATAGTCTTAGATACTAATGCTCTGGACAATATAACTAAACATTTACAAGGATATCATAAGCAAAACATTGTTCCCAAAGATAGTATCTCCTGTCTCATAGACAGGAATAAGTATCTCCTCTCCTGAGTGGAATGGCTAACATTCAGATATGTCTTTGCAGGAGTTTATCTGAGACATGGCAGCTGGCCTATCCATTCCGCCAGCATCAGAACCGGAACTGAGAGCAGAGGAACTTGAGATACTCCAGTATCTCAGAGCCCCGAAAGAGGCCGTGATCCTCCCAGTACACCGGATCCTGCATAACTTAATGCTCCAGATGTGGGAAACTCCTTTAACCATTTTCCCCATCAGTTGTTGATCGGACACGATGTGCAGGGTTCCGAGTGTTCTGGCATCCAGAAGCCACAACTTCCGCACCATTCTATGGTGGTGGAATCGGCAATGCACTGTATAAAAAGTGGCAACAACCATGCCTTGATTCCTTCAGGGAGGGAATCAAGAAACCTTGATTCATTCACCTGGCGGTCTTTTCAGGCATCCATGCTATCCAGTAGATTAAATTCTTATATCCTCTATACGGGGATGTTCCTGAAGGAGCTTAACAAAGACTGGGAAGGATTCCTTCCATTCTTACCAGAGGAGAAACATTCTGCCTTCCAAGCTGTTTTAGCACACAGCCAAAATGTCTCAAAATTTGTTAATAGGACAGCATTTGATGCCTTTGAGTCATCTAGTAGAGCCTCTTCTATTGCCATAGGTGGAAGGCAGCTGGCTTGGCTCCAGGCTTCGGACTTGGAACAATGGGTCCAAAATAAATTGGGCAATATCCCCTGCACTGGGGAGAATCTCTTTGGGAAGAACTGGAGAGCTCAAACGGTGACACAACCCTTAAGAGGCTCTCTAGAAAGACTGCTGATCCTTCCAAAAAAAGACAGTAGCTAAAAAACCCTTCTACCCTAAGAAAAGGATGTTCTACTCCTCATACTCCCAACCAGCCTATCAGACCCATCAAAAACAACAGGGTCCTAAGCAGGCAAAAAAGCCCAGATTAGCCAAGCCACAGCCTGCCTCCCAAGCACCAACTACACCTAGCTTTTGAATCCCACATAGGGAACACAGCCAGTCTTCTCCTACACATAGAGGAGCCCTCCACCATCCCAGGGAGACTCTGTCATTTTGCACAACAGTGACATTCCATTACCACAGAGCAATGACTTTCTTCATAATTCAAAATGGTTACCAACTAAATTTTCGAGAACTTCCTCCTCAACACTTCAGAGGATATTTTCCCACCAAACTTCCCCTGGATGCCCTACTCAAAACATTCTCCTTTCCCAAGGAGCCATAAAGGCAGTTTACCCAAACCAACTCCTCAAAGGCTTCTACTCCCCCTACTTCCTCATTCCAAAGAAGTCAGGAGGCCACAGACCCATTCTCGACCTCAGGGAACTAAACAAATTTCTCGTAAAAGAAAAATTCAAGATGATCTCTCTTCCATACATACAGGAACATGAATGGCTCTGTTCCCTAGACCTCAAAGAGGCCTACACCCACATCTTGATACATCCAAACCACAAACAGTATCTTTGGTTCACCTGTTAAGGCACCCATTATCAATGCTGGGTCCTTCCCTTTGGTCTGGCATCTGCACCAAGGGTCTTCACAAAGTGCATGGCTGTGGTGTCAGTACCTCTCAGAAGCAACAAAGTCGTTGTCTTCCCTTATTTAGATGATTGGCTAATAAAGGCAGACTCCCCTGGAGAACTCTACTCATCTCAACAAAAAGCTCTTCCTCTATTACAGCATCTAGGCTTTGTGATAAACTTCCCAAAATCTCAACTTACTCCAACGCAGAAGTTGGACTTCATAGGAGCAGTGCTGGACACAAAACAATCCATAGCATTCCTTCCTGTGGACCACATTAACAGGTTAGTAGACCTAGTCAACCACATGGGCCGACAACAGTTTGCCATGGCTCAAAATTTCCTATGCCTACTGGGACACATGGCTTCCACAGTCCTTGTGGTTCCTTATGCCAGACTCCACATGAGACAGGCACAGTGGACACTCTCATCTCAGTAGACCCAAGCCAGGGAATCTACAAGATATCATCCAAATCAACGCCCTCTGGGCGAGTCTCTCCTATGGTGGTGCACCCCAACAAATCTTCTCATAGGGTCACCTTTTCGGATGCCCCAACCACAACCTACACTGATGACAGATGCCTCCAAGTGGGGTTGGGGAGCACATTTGGATTCCATCTTCACACAAAGTGTGTGGATAACCCAGGAGTCAACACAGCAGATAAACCTCCTCGAGCTTTGAGCAGTCACGAATGCTCTCCATGTTTTCCAGCACCACCTCTCACATAGTCAGATCCTAATCAGGACAGACAACCAAGTCACAATGTTCTTTATAAACAAACAGGGTGGCACGGCTCCCTTCCCCTATGCCAGGAAGCCTGCAAACTGTGGAAGTTCGCCATTCTCCACCACATGCATCTACGTGCAGTTTACATTCCAGAAGAAGCCAATCACCTGGCAGACAAGCTGAGTCGGATCCTACTACCTCACGAATGGTCCCTAGATCTGACAACAGTGGCAAAACTCTTTCAGATCTAGGGAACCCCAGTGACAGATCTCTTTGCCGCTCCACAGAACTCTCAGCTCCCACAGTTCTGCTCCAGGATACCATCCAAATTCAGTCTGGCATCCGATGCCTTCATGATACACTGGACTCGGGGACTCCTTTATGCATTTCCCCCATTCCCTTGATCCCAAAGACCCTTCTCAAGCTCCAAGCAGACAAGGTTTCTATGATACTCATAGCCCCTCACTGGCCCCGTCAGCCCTGGTTTCCCCTTCTACCTGAGCTGACTTGAACCCCTCCGATCCAATTGGGCTCCAGACTGGGTCTTCTGTCTCAGATCAATGGAACACTCCTCCATCTCAATCTGCAGTCACTCCGCCTGGCAGCATGGATGCTGAGAGCATAATCCATCAAGATGTATCCCTTTCTACTGCTGTAAAGGATATTCTCCTTTCCTCCAGAAAACCTTCCACCAGAAAGATGTACTCTTTCAAATGGCATAGATATGCTTCATGGTGCTCTCAAAATAATCAAAATCCTTTTGAGGCATCAGTACCCACGCTTCTTTAATATCTTTTGCATTTGTCTTCTTCAGTGCGGGTGCACCTCAGTGCAATTTCAGCTTTTCACAAGTCTGTGGAGGGTAGACCTCTCTCCACAGTTCCTATTGTGGCATGTTTTATGAGGGGCCTACTCTTCACCAAGCCGCCCCTTTGGCCAGCTCTGGTAGCTTGGGATCTTAACATGATATTGGCTCAACTCTTCAAACCTCTCTTTGAGCCCCTAGCAACCACACACCTATGATACTTATCTTGGAAAGTTCTGTGTTTCATTGCCCTGAGCTCAGCCAGATGCATCAATGAGTTGCAGGCCTTCGTGGCCCATGCTCCATACACTCGCTTTCATCATGACAAAGTCGTCCTATGGACACATCTCCATTTTCTACCGAAAGTGGTGTCTCCTTTCCATCTCAATCAGTCAGTGATCCTACTGGTCTTTTTCCCAAGACCTCACGCTTCTCGTGCAGAAGCAACCTTACATACACTTGACTGTAAAAGGGTTCTAACCTTCTATTTTCAAAGGACAGAAAACATTAGAAAATCCTCCCAGCTCTTTGTCTCCTTTGATCCTACTCACTTGGGCCTTCCAGTCACCAAACGTACACTATCCAGATGGATAACAGACTGTATTTCTTTCACATATGACAAAGCAGGCCTTTCCCTCATGGGACATGTCACTACTCATAATGTCCGAATAATGGCAACCTCTGTGGCTAAAGTTCATTCAGTAGCCATTGATGAGATTTGCTGAGCTGCTACATGGTCCTCTATTCATACCTTTGCAGCCCATTACGGCTTGGACAAGGACTCCTGCTGGGATGCAGCCTTTGGCCAGGCAGACCTTCAGCATCTCTTTGGAACATAGGTACAACTCCTACCCCCTGCCCATTTCTGCCAGATCTCCTAGGTGGGGAAGTCTAGGTTCAAATAACCTTGTCCGACTTTCTGACCTGGTCCAACTGTTGAGAGGTCTGTGAGCTAGGGACTCCCATATGTGAAGACTACATACCTGCTTGTTCCTGGAGTTAGCATAGTTACTCACCTGTAACGGGTGTTCTCTAAGAACAGCAGGAATCTAGTCTTCACAACCCGCCCTCCTGTCCTTGGAGTTGTAGGGTTGTTTTTTTGTTTTTCTGGTTTTTTACTTCTTTTCTTCAGCTACAAACCCAACTGAGGAGAGGGAGATGGAGAGTGAGAAGGCAGTGGAGTGCTCCCAAAGGCTTTCCTATTGGTAGCTGGGGAGCTTCCCGCGCGAGCTCCAACAGTACCCGATGTCACTCATATGTGAAGATTAGATTCCTGCTGTTCCCAGAGATCATCTATTACAGGTGAGTAACTATACTATCCCTGGGATGATGCCCCATCAAATTTCACCTAAACAGAGCCATATCTCTTTTATGGGATGGTAGATATGGATATAACTTATTCCAATACTTCGACCTCCTCCATTCTGCATGAGGACGGACTTCCCCTTTGGGTAAAGGGGATTAGGAGTGATGGTTATCTGAGCAGCACTCTCTGAATTATTAGGCTAATGGTGTAAGCTATGGTGTGTATGGATATGGCCTGGTCTTTCAGGAAATTTATGACCTTCTGTTGGTGATAGTCAATCGGATAATATCCAAATCGGGAGAGAGGTGGCACGATAGTAGATGGTAGAATAACCTCTCTGGAGTATGTCTTTTTGCTTAGCTCGGAGGAGGGGAACTGTCAGGAGGAGTGCAGGACCCCTCCCCCCCACACGCCACTGCCTGGTATGATCCATAGGGCGTTGGTGACTTGCTACCCAGATGCAATGTCCTTGGTTGAATATTCAAATTTTTGTATGTAATTATTCTCAATGCGCTTGCCTGTTGTGGGGCTGGCCCCTGATGGCTGGAAATGGTGGAGGGGTATAAGCCGACCTTGAGGTGCAGTGGGAGAACCAGTAGAACAGCTGGAGAACCAGCAGAAGTTCAAATCCCCGAATGCTGAGATTAGGAGGTTACCAAGGTAGGATGGTAAAAGGGGGGGAGGGGTCCTGAAGGTCCCGTAGGTCAGCTGAAATGGCTTAGCCCTACTATGGTGGTGGCTTCTGTCAGGGGCATAAGTTGAGACTTGTCTGGGGTGCCGATACCTTGAACCAGCTCGGTGCTGGTTCCATGAAGATCCTGGGCACTGTGCTACCACGAAGGGGCAGAGTACCATGCTGCATAATTTGATGTCCAAGTTTGTAGAGGAGAAACCTTTTTGCAATGCTGAGTGGACAGGCACAATTCAATCCCCTTCCCTGAAGTGAAGGGGGGAGGGAAGGAGAAGCCTGGTAGAATCTGGGCTGTAGAACAGGCCTTAGGCTGCCTGTGCTTCCTGTTGCAGGGGGGTGAGATAGAGTGTCAGCTCCAAATGGAGCTCTGTACTGATTCCCCATAGTGGTATTTTCAGGGATTGGTGGGTAGTGGAGAGGCAGTGTGACTTGGGTCTGGCCTTGATGGTTCCTCATCCACTGCTTTGACCATTTGGTAACTTGGCAGGTTTTTGAGATATCGCTGGGCCACTATTGTGAACAGGATGTCTGGCCTGACGCAGTATGGCATATCTTTTATGTTGTTACCATAGAGCTGCTCTTTTGCTCTAATGAGTTCAGAGGGATGGACTGCTCCGGACATGAGATAAGACACTGGTCAGAGAGGCCAGGGCATGTGTGTCACAGGGCTGGGCGAGTGGTTATCCCCATGTCGATGGGAGTTGTACAATACTGCTGGGAGATCCCTCAGCTCTAGGAAGAACAGCGGCTATTGATGTGTCCCTATGACCTGGGGTCAGGGAAGTGATAGTGTGGTGCTGTGGACCCCTGGGCAATGGCAACAGGGGTACTGATCCAGTAACTGAGCCACTGTGTTTTCTGCTGTTCCTGTGGCTCCCGGAGGGAAATGCCATGACTACGATGGGACCCCATACCCTCAAAGGGCTCATGGATCCAGCAAGGCTATTACCTTGGATCCCAGCCCTAGCGCTCTGTGCCCAGTTCTATGACATAGAGGTCCAGAGGCAACAGGCATCCTCATGCATCACCTAGGTATCAGAAGGCCCTCCAGGCGATCAGTACATTGTGGCAGAGGGATATCGTGGTTGCCACAGACCTGATTAGACTGTGCTCAGTGTGTCTTGATAGAGCATCTATGCATGCTAGGTCTTATGAAGCCCAAGAGGGTTTCTTGGGCCCAATGCTCAGGGTTTTCTTGGCCCAATGCCCATGGCACAGTTGGTGGGCAATTAGAGAACTGACTATCAACCTGGCTTTGAGGGCAGATGTCCCACAGGAGGTAAGCTGCCTTTCCATTGAGGTTCATGACCATCCAGAATTCACCCAGTTGGTGGAGACTGGCCCCAAGGGCAACCATGGGGATTCTCTGTCACACTATGAATGTTATGCACCTGTCTGGCGCTAGGCAGAGGGGTCTTGAGGGCTGAAAACTTGTTGGCACCAATGCACTGCAGGTCTTCCAATCAGTGCTTTGCCAGTCGTGCACATCCCCATGCACATCTGCTTGGATAGATGTAGACAGAGGTGGCTGCCTAGCCCTCATTGTAAGGAAGTGGCTTGGAATGAGAACAAGTGAGTTCCCCTCCCAATTTATTTATTTATTTAGGTTGTAAAGTCAATGCTGACTTCTGATGATTCCTAGGTTTCCATGGCAAGGTATGACCAGAAGCAGATTACCAGGCTTTCTCTTCTGAGGCAATGGGGGGAGAGGGGGGGAAGAGGGCTCACCCAAAGTCACAAGGAGTGTCCGTGGGAGCTGAACCCTGGATTCTAGGGTACTGGGGTGATGCTCTAGCTGCTAGGCTACCCTTCCACTTGTGGAGATCACAGGGAGCAGAACTGCCCCCCTCTCAGCTCCTCCTGAACACTACCTCGTAGAGGAAACTGATGCCAGGGTGCCGTCAGCACTATAGGGCTTCACAGGGCAGCTGTGGGGAGATCGGCCACACTTCGTGTTGCAGCAGGTTTTTTTTTTTTTGCGACAGGAGCCATGCACATGGCTCTTAGCATCCTGGCAGCCCAACACTCCTTGGCATCCCTTCCGTGCCAGTGTAGTCTGTGAACCCATGGGAGTCAACATTGGGGCAAAAGCGCTGTCAGCATCCTGGAGATTGCCTGCTGTCCTCCTTAGTGGCAGGAGAGGTTGCGATGCATGCTGTGCCCTCTCATCATGTTAGTCCAAGCTACACTGCCAGCAGCATACCGGCCCTGCTTTTCTGGAAGGACCCCATCTGGCCACATCAATGCCTGTAGATGCCGGGGCTTTGGCTCTGGCTCTGGCTCTATGCTCTGGCTCTGCGCACCTCTGAGATTGCACCATGGGTTTCTCGTGTGATTTCTGAGGCTCAGCAGTTGCGAAATTCACAGAGGAGGGGCATTTGCTGGCCCATAGGTACATAGAAACAGAGAAGGAAGAGCCTGCATGTTGGCGCCGACAGTGCGCATAGGGCCATTTGAGCCCATGTCTGTTGCTATGGTGTTAGCTGGCCCCAAGGCTCCTGAGTTGGTGGTTTTCGGATTGGCACGGGGAGGGGGGGGGGGAAGGCTCTCTGTGTCTATGGTGTGCAGCAAAATGGAGGAGCGGCCTGTGTGTTGGTGCCAGCAGAGTGCCATGGGCCTTGGGGCTCGTGTCCGTTGTCTCTGGCCTTCCTCCTAGTCAGCCACACCACTAGGGTGTTGTAGAGCTGAGGTCTTCAGTAGGTGTTCTGACTATGCAGAACTCTGCAGAGGAGGGGCCATCCCACCTGTACTCCTTAGGCACCGGGAGGTGCCGCATGTGGGAGTCTGTCAAGATTGCTTGCTGGTTCCTGATCTGAGCCCTTCTGCCTTGCCGGGTGTGCTGCATGCAGGAGTCTGCCGAGATCGCATACTGCAGTTCTTGCTCTGAGCCCTTCTGCCTTGCCGGGTGTGCTGCATGCAGGAGTCTGCCGAGATCGCATACTGCAGTTCTTGCTCTGAGCCCTTCTGCCTTGCCGGGTGTGCTGCATGCAGGAATCTGCCGAGATCGCATACTGCAGTTCTTGCTCTGAACCCTTCTGCCTTGTTGGGGGGAAGGCTGTGAGCTGAAGTTCAGTGCATCGAGGATCAGCAGACACTGCTGCTACTGTTCTGCTCCCCATCCATTGTAAAGGAGAATCGTGCCCTGGGGCTGGATTTCCCGCATGCTGAGTCTGAGCACATGGGTGGTAGGCAAAGGGGACTCTGAAGTCGCAGACCCCCATGCAGCGGAAGAAAATTGCAGAATGCAACTGGACCGTGATCTGGAAGCAAGGAGTAAATGAGAGCATTCAAGGAAAGTTTTTAAGTTCATATATATGGCTATATAAGTAGATAGAAAAATGGAAAGTAGAAGCATCCGTCCGCATAGCCAGACGTATAGAATAGACTGAGGTGGGAGGGGGATGGACATTGGGGTGGGGTGCCTGGCACATGCTCAGAAGGGTCCTTTTGATTCTTCTAGCTATTGGAGAGCAATTCCATCCATGGCACCATCAGATGACGTCACCCAGCTGTGGCTGGTCCATGTCCATGCTTGTCCATGGAAAACTGTTGAAACCCCTGATACTCTTAAGCTTTAGGGAGATTGGATGCCTGTAGTTCTTATAGTGGATGACCCTGAATACTAAAATCTATGTTTTGTATTAGAAAGGGGGGATTGAAGTGTGCCAAGTCAGTAAAAAGCTGAGAGTCAGCCCCACTGTATGGTATCACTAGAATTTACCCAGTTACCCTGACTGAATGGGGCATAGGATCTTTCTTTATCCCTTCTTCCGCTGCTGTGCTGAGACGTTCCACAGATATGCTTTCACCCGCAGCCGTCCAGCTTCACTCCTGCCCAATCCGGGCAGTGGGAGGGCTCCTGTCCAATCGGGACAGTGGGAGCAGCTGTGACCAGGCACCCGCAGCCAATTTAAGCGGCGTCCCTGCTCCGAGGGAACCGCTTTCACCCGCAGCCGTCCAGCTTCACTCCTGCCCAATCCGGGCAGTGGGAGGGCTCCTGTCCAATCGGAACAGTGGGAGCAGCTGTGACCAGGCACCCGCAGCCAATTTAAGCGGCGTCCCTGCTCCGAGGGAGCCGCTTTCACCCGCAGCCGTCCAGCTTCACTCCTGCCCAATCCGGGCAGTGGGAGGGCTCCTGTCCAATCGGGACAGTGGGAGCAGCTGTGACCAGGCACCCGCAGCCAATTTAAGCGGCGTCCCTGCTCCGAGGGAGCTGCTTTCACCCGCAGCCGTCCAGCTTCACTCCTGCCCAATCCGGGCAGTGGGAGGGCTCCTGTCCAATCGGGACAGTGGGAGCAGCTGTGACCAGGCACCCGCAGCCAATTAAGCGGCGTCCCTGCTCCGAGGGAGCCGCTTTCACCCGCAGCCGTCCAGCTTCACTCCTGCCCAATCCGGGCAGTGGGAGGGCTCCTGTCCAATCGGGACAGTGGGAGCAGCTGTGACCAGGCACCCGCAGCCAATTTAAGCGGCGTCCCTGCTCCGAGGGAGCCGCTTTCACCCGCAGCCGTCCAGCTTCACTCCTGCCCAGTCCGGGCAGTGGGAGGGCTCCTGTCCAATCAGGACAGTGGGAGCAGCTGTGACCAGGCACCCGCAGCCAATTTAAGCGGCGTCCCTGCTCCGAGGGAGCCGCTTTCACCCGCAGCCGTCCAGCTTCACTCCTGCCCAATCCGGGCAGTGGGAGGGCTCCTGTCCAATCGGGACAGTGGGAGCAGCTGTGACCAGGCACCCGCAGCCAATTTAAGCGGCGTCCCTGCTCCGAGGGAGCCGCTTTCACCCGCAGCCATCCAGCTTCACTCCTGCCCAATCCGGGCAGTGGGAGGGCTCCTGTCCAATCGGGACAGTGGGAGCAGCTGTGACCAGGCACCCGCAGCCAATTTAAGCGGCGTCCCTGCTCCGAGGGAGCCGCTTTCACCCGCAGCCGTCCAGCTTCACTCCTGCCCAATCCGAGCAGTGGGAGGGCTCCTGTCCAATCGGGACAGTGGGAGCAGCTGTGACCAGGCACCCGCAGCCAATTTAAGCGGCGTCCCTGCTCCGAGGGAGCCGCTTTCACCCGCAGCCGTCCAGCTTCACTCCTGCCCAATCCGGGCAGTGGGAAGGCTCCTGTCCAATCGGGACAGTGGGAGCAGCTGTGACCAGGCACCCGCAGCCAATTTAAGAGGCGTCCCTGCAGGGCGTGCCCGCGCCTGGCGGACCCGCGCCTGAGGGCCTCGCCAGAGGGCCCTTTGGCGTGGCCCTTAGGTGAGGGCCAATAGGCGAGGAAGAGGTAATACTGCTGCAACAAACCACCGCCCTGAGGAGGACAAACAAAGCAAGGAACCACAGCTACGCCGGGCTGGAGCTCCCCTAAATGGGTTCGAGATCGCCCTCACCGTTGTTCTAAGTACACCCGAAATCCACAAAAACCCCTCTGTTGCCCGGCTGGAGCTCCCTCTGACCAGGTCGAGCTCGCCAACATTAGGTGCAGCAACGCGGGAGCACCGAGAGACACGCTCCCAGCAACTGAAAGCAACAACAGGCATGCGATAACAGGAGGCAGTACCCAGGAGGTAAGAGGACACGAAAATAATCACACACGGAATGCGCTCCAGAAAATCAATGGATAGGACACGATCCTAGCTGGTCAACTCAAAACCGGGCTAATAGTAGACTGGAAGGGTAGCCCCTACAAAGTATACTGATGCTGTAGACAACTATTACTTGCTAATCCAGATCATGACCGGCAACTGCTGAACTGACTAATATCTTAAAAAAACTGAATACTAGCTACTCTGAATAGATCACTGCTACGTATATTTGTGTTACCTATAACCAGGCACTGTTAAGGGCTGTTTGCTTACTGTTACATAACTCCCTGTTACATGTGCTAACTACTCAAATGTACTCTAACCAACACCATACGACTTATTTAGCACCCTTGCAAACATACTGATGACCCATTCTCACGCTGATACTATTACCAGCTGATACTGTTAACTATTACATGCTGATGCTGTACTACTGTAACTATTACATGTGATATTGTATCTATTACATGCTGCTGCTGTTCTACTGTGTGCTGAGACAATAACACTTACCACTGTACCAAGTTTACCTACTGATACCACAACCGTTACATCTGTCCTAAGATTAGCATTAGATACTAAGCAAATTGTATTGCACTGTTGCACACCCACACCTAAACATGCATCTACTAAAACTGGTATTAGGGATTAGCCTGATCACCCTAATCTCAACTTACACAACCGAAGCAAACATCTACCAATCTACCCCACTTATATGTGGCCCAATATACATCCTCTATGCCATCAATACCCCTCATGAACCCCCTCCCTCAACCTACCTCACTACCAATATAGGACCATCACTCATGACCTATCAAGGGCACACAGGCAGAAAACACACGGGAGCACCGAAGCGCAACAAGCCAAAATCAAAAAGGCAACGGATGCAGAAACCCCGCCGACCCCTTGCTCAACAAAACCTTGCGCAATCAGAGCCTTCAGTGATCTGTAGCATCACCCTCATAAACGCCCGATCAATCAGAAACAAGACCCACATTATCTTTGACTTAATCAAAGATGAACAACCTGACATCCTCTGCATAACAGAAACCTGGATAACAAACACCGACACTGCCTTACTGAACCAGATAGACAGACCAGGCTACAACCTGTACAACTGTCCACGTTCCAACAAAAGAGGTGGAGGAGTGATCATAATTGCCAGATCACACTTGAAACTCTCATGCACGTCCCTGGACTCAAACCCGGATATAGACCTGATCAAAGTGGAGAACTCAGCAATATCCATCTGCCTAATATACAGGTCCCCCTCACCGAATCATGAAGGACTTGCTGCAGCATTGGAAAACATATCCTCAACACAGCCAAGGAAATTCCAAATCATCCTCGGTGACCTAAACCTAGCATCAACAACAGAGGTGCACGCCAACACATTCCTCGAAGCTATGTCACAACTTGGGTATCACCAAATAATAAAGGAGCCGACACACGAAAAGGGACATGGTCTTTGCTCCCAAAAACAAGCCACCCAACCATGTTGAACCCCTGATTAAAATCAAAGCAATACCCTGGTCTGACCATCACCAAATAGACCTACGGATGAAACTCCCATTGGCACCAAAGAATGCGGAAGCCCGAGAAACCCGTCAGCAGAGATCTTTCAATAAGCTTGAACTGGATAATCTCACGAGTAACATCAAAGCGCACATCGATTTGGAGTCTACAGACCTCGATGCCCTAACAAATAGCTGGAATGAAGGGATCCAGGCATCAGCAAACCCGAAATGGAAAAACACAGCAAGCACAGACAAACAAAGGTCAGAGCCCTGGTACACGACTGCGCTGTCCAAAAGGAAGAGGGAACTAAGAAGGTGTGAAAAAAAGTGGAGACGCAACAAAACTTCGGAACTCAGAGCTGAATACCTCAACACCCTCAGAAAATACAAAGACGAGGTAGATGATGCAAAAAGGAAACACCACAACAACCTGTTGAATAAAGCCATCAATAAACCACGGGAACTATTTCGAATAGTGAAAACACTAAGCAAAACAAACCAACCAGAACAGCAGAGCGATACCATTCAGCCCCAAACCCTAGCTAACCACTACGCAAGCAAGCTGACCACAACTGCAACCACGCTATCTTTGGCCAAACCAAACTTGACAACTGTAGAGAAGCATGAACAGACGTGGAACGAATTCTGCAAAATTGATGATAAGCAAGCAGTGGAAATAATAACCAGCATAAATACCACCACCTCACTGCTTGATGCATGCCCAGCTACCTGGATTAAAGCGGCAAAAAAAGGACATTGGCCACCAAGTCGCTCACATTGTGAACCAATCACTGTCCCAAGGAATCATGCCTAACCAGCTCAAAAAGTCTATAATAAGACCAATACTAAAAAACAACTCGCTAAACAAAGAAGATCCATCTTCCTACCGTCCAATCTCCAGCATATCGTTTTTAGCAAAAATCATTGAAAAAGCAGCCCTCATCCAACTGCAAGAACACCTTGAAGACAACGAAATACTGGACAAACAGCAATACGGATTCAGAAAAAATCATGGGGTCGAAACCCTGCTTTTAGCCCTGTTTAACAACCTCCTCAAGGGGCTGGAAGACAGGAAGAAAATGTTTATCCTCATTTTCATCGACATATCCGCTGCATTTGACACTGTCCATCACTTAACCCTCCTGAACAAGCTGGAATCAATTGGAATTTTAGGAACCGCCTTGAAATGGTTCTCCTCCTATATAACGGCCAGAAAGCCACAGGTCCAGTTCAACGGAGAGAAAGCTGAACCATTCATCCAAACACAAGGCATTCCTCAGGGTTCGGCACTCTCGGCGCTACTTTTTAACATTTACATGCAACCACTCAGTGAAATATTCAGGAAATAAGGCATATACTACCACATATACGCAGACGATATCATGCTGTACACCCAACTAGAGACCATCGACCCGAACTACGCCCAGCTTGAAACCTGCATGGGGGAGATGTCGGGATGGCTACAACAAAATAACATGTCGATTAATCATAAGAAGACCGAAGTAATGTTTATATCAAATACCTTGGGCTTCGAACCACCTCCAACAATCACATTGTGCAACAATGCATACAATAGTAAGAAAGAAATAAAATATCTGGGAGTCACAATTGATAACCAACTGAAAATGGAAAAACACCTCAACAACACCAACAAAGCCATCTTCCACAAGCTTAAAGTGCTACGACCCCTGCGGAACATACTAGATCCGTGCGATTTCCGATCAGTTGCGCAGGCTCTCATCATGCCCCACCTGGACTACTGCAACACCATCTTGCAGGGTCTACCAAGGAAAACAACCAACATATTACAGATGGCCCAACACGTAGCAGCAAGGATCATCATGAGAACTAGCGTCACTGAACATATCACACCTGTATTGATGGAACTACACTGGCTTCCAGTCGTTGCAAGGATTCAATACAAAACATTGGTAACTACATTCAAGTTAATTCACAACCTGGCCCCCTCATTCCTCTCCACCCTGATCTCCATGCAACCTACAACCAGAAGCAGGAGAACCATGAACTCTGACACACTAAGAGTTCCAAACAGCTTTAGGCACGTAAAGGTCAGTACTAGTCGCAGAGCGTTCTCCTTATCTGCCCCCACGTTATGGAACCAGCTCCCACACGAGCTGAGAGAAATTAAAGACATAAGCAACTTCAGAAAACAACTGAAGACGCACCTGTTCAATTGTCATTATACCAGATGAAAATCCAAAAGGACACAAGAAATTGAATTGCTGTATGTACAAATGTAAATAGATGGTGGTTAGTGCCTGTGTAAATGTATGATAATAGCTAAGGTCTTTAGATGGACCCGCATATGTGTGCTGTGTATTCCCCCTGATCTCTCTATCTAATCCCCAAACAATTCTGTCTGTAATTTATGACAAATCCCGTACTTGTAATCAAACCGCTTCTGATCGCTGGAAGGAGCGGTATATAAGTCCTTACTAAATAAATAAATAAATAAAAATATGCACGGGGTACATCACATTGCACATTAAAACCTATGAGTGTGCATTTAATCTTTAAATCTGACTCTTAAATGCCTTTTTCTTTTCCCTTCCTCCATGCTGGCTTATCTGGTATTTCATACTCCTCCTCCACCTTGCTGTCTCTTTCTCCTTTGTTTTTCCCCATCTTATCTCTTTCTCATGCAGTTTTAGTTTATTTATTGATTTAAACAGCTTTTCTATACCGCCCCTTCCATCAATCTCCATTCTCAGGGGCGGCTCAAGGCAATCTGCTGCCTGAGGCAAAGTATGAAAAGGTGCCCCCCCCCACACACCTTAGAGGGGGCGGGGCTTTTTCAGAAATCCAGTCAGAGACTGGACCAAACCAAAAAGCCAATTAGATAATATGGAGGAAATGCAAGATGTTTGCACACAGGGCCATACCGAGCTGCAATCACACCCTTGAGACTTGCAGCTCGGGCGCACGCCCCCCCTCCCCCCATACCTCCGTCCAGCGCTGCCTGCTCTTTCCCTGCTGCTGCTGCCCTCTGTTTTTTTCACGGAGGTGCCAGCAGGAGAGAAAGAGCAGGCAGCGCTGGATGGAGGTATGGGGAGGAGGAGGGGTGCATGCGCCCAGTCTGAAAGGCACCGGCACTTTAAGCAGATCTGTCCCTCCATGGCATCAAGTCGGAGGAGGGAGGGACCAGACCTGCTTAAAGTGCTGCAAAAAGGCTTGGGGAGCACATTTCGGCTGCCTGCTATTGTCCTGCCAGCGAAGGCAGGGCATCAGCAGACAGCCGAAATACGCCTCCCAGGGCCAGCCCATCCATTGAGCAAGAATGCTTTTTGCACAGGGCCCCGCATTTCAGGGGGCCCCACGCAAAGAACATTCTGCTTTAAAAATTAAATTAAAAAAAAAAAAAGCTGGCTGCTGCTGCTGCCACCGCGGCAGCAGCAGAATCGAGTGTCCCGCGGAGCCCCCTCTGCCCAGCTGAGCTCTCCCTGCCCGGCTGAGCCCCTCTGCGATGGCTTTCAGATCCGTGAAGGGAGAGTGTCTCCCTCGCGTCTCTGTTAAGCCCGCAGGGTATTGGGAGAGTAAGTGGGGATTGAGGATGGAGGGGTAAAATTTGAGTGGATGAAATAGGAATGAGGAAAGAACAAAAGGAGAAAGATTAGTATGTTAAAGCAGATGTAGAGAGAGAGAATGGAAAAAGAACTAGAAGAGAGAAGAAAGGACAAATGGACAGCAGACGATGGAGAGTTAGCAGAAAACATGAAGAAACCAGAAGAAAGTGGCTGGAGCAATTGCAACTGAAAAAAAATGCAGAAAAGGTAGAAAGATATCTCTTTGGGGTATGTTTACTAAACTGCGTTAGTGCAATTCGCGTTAGGAGCCGCGGTAGTGACAGAAACCCCAAATAAGGACATGGGCGGTACATTGTTAACACTAACGCGCGTTCCAAAAACTAACGAGCGTTACAGGGCGCCGTGGCGCGTTACTGCGCGTTAATCGTAAGAAGGCGTACAGACACAAATCACTGAAACAGAACTGTAGCACAATGGTTACTGTACTGAACGCTGTTACAGGCAGCATGGGTTCGAGTCCCCAGTGTGCCTAACACAGAAGGCTGGCCCAGGCATCACCCTGTACATTACATAAGGAATGAGGAGGCATGTCTTTCTTTACGTTGAGTAGTGGTGTCAGAAAAACACACCCTCGCAGTGTGCGTAGCCATGTACGTTGGTGCGTGCGTGGCTGTGTGCGTTGGTAGGGGCGTAGCTACGTGCGTTGGTGCGTGCGTACAATCGTGCATGGGTACGTGTGTTTTTACCAGCGTGGGCACCTTATATTACAGACTCTTTAGGGTGTCTTGCACCTATGCATTATGCTAACAGATGTACGTGTGATGGCCTATGGTTTATCAGAGCCTGTGAGCAGGTGCTGGATTTTCCCAGGGTTGGATTGTGCCAGTCACACCCATGATGCACTGCACATGCAAATCAGCTGTCCACAGATACACACCATGGGGAATGCACCCCCACAGCACCTTGGCCTGGTAGGGGGAAGTGACCATGTGCACCCCCACAGCACCTCGGCCTGGTAGGGGGAAGTGACCATGTGCACCCCCACAGCACCTCGGCCTGGTAGGGGGTACTGACCGTGTGTTGTACTGGCACAGAGTAGCTACACACCGTCACATTGTGTGGGTACTGTGCTCACCATGAGGGTGCAGTGAGGCGCCCAGCACCAGGTCCACAGCACTGTCCATGGCTGAAAGAGGCCATGGCGCAGGTCCAAAGCAGTGTTAATGTGTGAGATAGGTAGCTTCTGCACAAACACCTTGGATATCTCTGTCTGTTTCAGTCAGGTGTAGCCCCCATGGACCCCCAACTGGCCCATGTACCACCACCCCCTCCCCCAGGGCCGAGGGTGGCAAACAGGGTCTCCTAACAATAGATCCACATTCTACCTCCCTGCAAAGGTGGCAGTAGAGGGGAACAGCAACCCCAGTCCTGCTGAGGAACAGACACCCCACAGGGCAGTCAATGCAGCACTGTACACATCCATAACACAATGGCAGACAGACACCCCATCCCTATCTGATATTCTCCTGCTGCAAGCCATCAGCCGCTGCACCCTGCAAGCCACTCCATCAAGACACATACCAGCTGCAAACAGTCTGCTAGTTAGTCAATAGTGCATGTGCCCAGTGGAGATGCATGCACCCAGAACTGGGATGTCAGCATACACAGCAAGCAGATAAATCAGTGACTGGGCCCCAAAAGGAACCCATATCTATCACATAAGAGAAATATTATATAGCACTATGGGGGTGCCTAGCCATGCTGTGGTCACTGCACAGTCAGGGTGAGAGTGATCTCTCAGCAGGACATACTGAGGTCACCCTGTCTGTGTAGGTGGTGGCTGGGCACTAAAATGTCCCAGTCAGTGCCCTATGCCCTGTGCAGATGCACCCTGGCCAGGCCACCCTGTCCGGCCTATACCAATGGTACCTTGCTCCTCATTATGCACATTGGCAGCCCAATACTGGCAACATTGCTGGCAGTGTGGGCTGTGGAAGGTGTTTGCAGCCACCACACACTGGATAGACAGACAGCCACCCCCACACCTATGCCAGCATTGTGCTACTATAGAGGAGTCCAGCAGCCATACCCACCACACCAGTCCTGGGCACAGTGCAGGCATGGATATGGTACGCAATACTGTTGGGGGTCACTTCCCAGGGTGGTAAACACTATCAGAGACCAGACCTGCAGCACACACCACAGACATCAGAATGATTGTTATGGTGGAGCTCAATGAGCAAAATGTGCTTAACGTAGGAATTGATATCTGCCAGTTATCAGAGGAAACGTTTGATAGCTGTGTACCATATACCCAGGTGTAGGGTGGCATTGCTAAGGTATGCAACTGCTAGTATTGGGAGATACAGGCAGGGCCCAATGTCCTGCCTCTCCAGGAGGCATTGGCCAATGGGGCCTGTGGGTGTGGGTGTGGGTGTGTCTGGCCCTGTTGGCTGCTGCTTTATGGCAGAGTCTGCCAACTCCAGTCCTGGTGTTCCAAACACTGTTCGGGTTTTCATGCTGTCCCTCATAAATATGCATGAGCTACATCTGCATACCATGGGGGTGGTGCATAGATATGCAGCACAGGCATTTTATTAGAGGCAGCATGGAACCTGAATGGTGTGGGGCCCTCTAGGACTGCATTTGCGAGACTCTGCTCTAGGTAATGCGCCTGTTTATGGTGTCTGTGTTTGGTGTGGTAAAATATAGGCGTATTAACCATGCGTATGTTCTCTGCAATAAAGGAGTGTCTTTACTATCACTGTTTAGTGGTAGGTAAAACTATGGGGACTGGGTTGGCTGGAGCCCCAGCTGGGATTTGAACCTGTGACCCTCTGGTCTTATAGGCACTGGCTGTGTCCGTTGCACCACACTGTGGCCACAGAGGCAGTGCAGTCCCTGGAGATAGGAAAACTGGCCTGACGAGTCAGAAACCCTGCTCTGCACAATTGTACTGTGGGCTCATTTACCTTGTATGGAGACAAAAGTGCAAAGAAACCTCACAAAAAACCTCGAAAAAAGGGGCAAACACCCATAACCAAGCTGGGCAACAATGATATCATTGGGCAACATTGGAGCGTAGACCCTTCCAAACATCATTTCCTTTTTTTGGAGCTTTCCTGGAAGTGTTTGTTATTGTTGCCCATTGCTATCACTGTTGCCCAGCTGAATTATAATTTTTACCATTTTTCTTGTGGTCATTTTAACGTTTTATTTGATATTTTGTTCTGTGCACATGTATCACACTGCTCACGTTTTGTAGGTTTCCCCGGTTTTGCTGTACATTGCTGACGGAAATGGTTTCTCTTCCCTTTAATATGCCTTTAACGGCAGGTTTTCATTCGCGTTGGAATTGAGCTCTGAAATTCAGCACGTTAGTATGAGGGGAGCCTCTCCCCGCCCACTCTCCGCCCATTGACCCCTTCTCTCCGCCCACTCTCCACCTTCTGCGCTGTTTTTACGCGCCGCGGGGCTTTACGATCGTTAACTACGGTTAATGCGCGTAGTATGACGTTAATGGTCGTTGGCACGTGATTACACGCGTTATACTGCACTTACGATCGTTAACGTCGTACAACGCGCGTTATTCACGTTTACCGCACTTTAGTAAACATACCCCTTTATTTTGAATTTATTAACTGGAATATGAAAGCTCTGGGAAATGTGCATCATTAACGTCTGCGCTTTGTTTGGTACAAGAGGAAATTAATTTATAGTTTTATTTCTACAGTGTTGTTGTACATTCCAAGTTTGGCTTTTGGGGTTCCTGTTTCTAAATTGTGATTCCTTGTTTGGTGATGGTCTATGTTCTGCTCGTGTAACTGAGCTGAGGTATTCTGTTTATATAATTCCTATTTGACATTGCTACTTGTTCTCTTTCCCCAGTATTCTCTGAAATGTATTGGTTTAATATTTGCAGTGTTGCCTTTTGATAGGTCGGGTATGGTGCTTTGTGAGTCCTGGTAGTGCTGTCAGGATACGGCGGGTTTGCTATGGGTTCTAAATGAGCAGTGTTTGTAGTAATTCCTATTGTGCCTGGTGGTTGGCACTGGATTATAGTAATGTAGAAATCTTTTAGTCTTTCTTTATCCATACACTCATTAAGAGACATGTTTACTAAAAGTTAGTGTATGGTAACATTATGCAAATATTTATGCAAATAAAGCCACTTATGCAAATGAGGCCCTGCACCGAGTCTCCGCACATGGCCCCGCACCCCCTTTGGGCCACCCCTGATGCCTCCCAAGCCTTTCCGCCCTGTGCGGCTGCATCGCTTGCACAGGGCTAGGTACGATCCCATTTGCACACCAAGGAACTAAAAGACAGCAAGAATCAATAGCAGTTTATAAAACTAAATTATAACTCATTTTTATTTTGTTGTTATGAACTGCATTATGGTTCTTGCTTTTTCTTTTTCAACATATATTTTGCATCCACAGTAGGTGCAGAGCAGAACCAGGACATTCACCCACGGAACTCAATATTTAAAAAAAAAAAAAAAGTCTGATTCTGATCATCTCACTAACAGCAATAACCACTATTCTCCAGTACCAGGCATATTGTGAACTAATACAAAACCCTACAACAAAGAGCAAATCTACCATACCATATCATATCAGCACAAACTTCCAAAACTCACATAAGGAGCCCATCCACAAAAAGCATCACTGTAAATACTACAGTGGGCCCTGGAACATCCATATACCTATTTGAAAAGCTGAACAAGTCAGATTACTACAGTACAGTATAGATCTTTATGTACAAACTCCATGTTAACAGAACACCTGACCTCAGTCACACACTCGCAACATCGACCCTCACCAAGTACAGAATAAGTAACCACAACCTAAATAATAATATGTAGACTAAATTTAAATTGAAACCCCAAGAAGCCAGAGTCCACATGCAGTGCAACATCAGATAAATAAGAGATGCAGCTCCCCAATACTGTGTAAAATATAAAAATAGCACAAAGTCCAATCAATAAAATTAAATAAAATTATTTTTTCTACTTTGTTGTCTGGCCATTTTATTCTTTGATCATGCTGGTCCCGATCTGAAGCTTCTGCTTTCCTGTCTTCTCTTAGCTCTCTTTCTGTGGTCTATGATCCATGGTCCGTCTGCCATTTCTTATCTCTTCTTTTGTTTTCTTCACTTCCTTCCATCAGCCCATTTCCAGTTCCAGTAACCCTCCCCAGTATCAGCCCCCTTTCCAGTCCTTCCCTTCCAATACTTTCCAATGTCAATTGCCTTGATTTCCCACGACTGCAACTGGTGTCCATTTCCTTCCAGTCTCCCTCCTTCCCCACTGACCAGCCCCTTCTAGTCCAAATACTATCCCAGATATTAGCTCACGTCCATTCTCAGTGCTGCCACCCCCCCCAGTCAGCTCCCTTCCAGTCACACGACCCTCTGTCCATCCCCCTTCCAGTGCCATTTGCATGTCAGCTCCCTACCAGCCTCCTCCCCATTACCCAACCACCTACCACTCCCATCCCCAATTGATAGCTCCCTTCCAGTCCCCCTTCAGTACATCCCAGGTGTCAGCTCCTTTCCAGCCCCCTCCTTCCCCGTGTCATCTCCCTTCATGCCCCCTCCTTCCCCTGGCAGATACTCCCATTATCCGCTCCCTTCCAGTCCCATTCTACCATCCCCCCGCATCAGCCCATTTGTAGTCCTAGCCCTTAGTTTTCTTCCAGGGCCAGCAGCACTCTCCTCCCCTTCCCTATTAGCCCATTTCCAGTCAGAGCCCATTTCCAGTCCTAACCTCCCCATAGCCCATTACCAGTCCTAAACACCCCCATCAGCCCACCTCCAGTCCTAAACCCCTCCCCATAGCCAATTACCAATCCTACCCCCCTCAATCAGCCCATTTCCAGTCATAGCCACCCCGTAGCCCATTACCAGTCCTAAACCTCCCCATCAGTCCATTTCCAGTCCTAGCCCCCCATAACCCAATATCAATCCTAAACACCCCCATCAGCCCTCTTCCAGTTCTAACCCCCCATCAGCCCACTTCCAGTCCTAAACCCCCCATCAGCCCATTTCCAGTCTTAACCCCTCCAGCCCATTTCCAGTCCTAGACCCCCCCATAGCCAATTATCAATCCTAACCCCTCCATCAGCCCATTACCAGTCCTAGCCCCCCCATCAGCCCACCTCGTCCTAACCCTCCCATCAGCCCATTTTCAGTCCTAGACCCCCCATAGCCAATTACCAGTCCTAAACACCCCCCATCAGCCCATTTCCAGTTCTAACCCCCCCATCAGCCCATTTCCAGTCTTAACCCCCCCTCAGCCCATTTCCAGTCCTAGACCCCCCATAGCCAATTACCAATCCTAACCCCCCCCATCAGCCCATTACCAGTCCTAGCCCCCCATCAGCCCACCTCCAGTCCTAACCCCCCATCAGCCCATTTCCAGTCCTAGACCCCCATATCCAATTACCAGTACTAAACACCCCCCATCAGCCCATTTACAGTCCTAGCTCCCCCCATAGCCCATTAACAGTCCTAAGCCCCCCATCAGCCCACTTCCAGTCCTAACTCTCCCATCAGCCCATTTCCAGTCCTAACCCCCCCATAGCCAATTACCAGTCCTAAACACCCCCCATCAGCCCATTTCCAGTCCTATCCCCCCCATAGCCCACCTCCATTTCTAACCCCCCCATCAGCCCACCTCTAGTCCTAGCCTATTTCCAGTTCTAGACCACCCCCATGGCCAATTAGGAATCCTAATCCCCCACCCCCCCATCAGCCCATTACAAGTCCTAAACCCCTCAGGGAAATAAAAAAAAGGAACCTAGCTGCTGAAGCCGCTCTCCACCGCGGCAGCAGGAAGTGCTCCGCGGCCTCTCCAGCAGAGCCCTCCTGTCTCCCTCAGTTTTAAATAGAAAGGAAACTGGTGCGGAATCTTCCCGCATCTGTGAAGGACCGACCCCGTGCAGCTTTGTCCCGCCCCCAAAGGAAGTTACATGTAACTTCCTTTGGGGGCGGGACAAAGCTGCATGTGGTCCTTCACGGAGGTGAGAAGGCTCCGCACCGGTTTCCTTTCTATTTAAAACTGGCACTGCAGATGACAGCACAGCAGCCGCGGTTCTCTAAGAGGCAGGGAGCCACGGCTGCAAGGAAAAGGAGGGTGAGTTTGCCGGTGCCGAGAAGCAGACTCAGCAGCAGCAGCAACTTGTGCACTTCCTTTTATTTATTTATTTATTTTTAACTTTTTGAAGGCGAAGTGAGGCGGCTGTTTTGGGGGCATTTTTTGCCCCCTCAAGATTTTGCCGCCTGAGGCAGCCGCCTCACTTCACCTCATTATAGAGCCACCCCTGTCCATTCTCCTTCTCCTTCTCCCTCCCCTCCTCCCCCATCTATTCTGCAGTGTTAAGCTCTCTAACTCTCCTTTGTCCCATTATTCCTTTGTCATATCACTAGATAATAGTGGAATTTCATGTTCTGTTTTCTATTGTTGATTAGAATACCACGGTGTTGCCTGTAGAGTGGCAAAAACATACAGGAGAAGGTTGCAGGGCGTGGACCAAAAATTCTGTCCCTAATACAGAGACTTTTCACTCACACAAGCTGTACCAGACAAAATAAACAAAATTAATGATCAAATGTTTTTAAAAAATTGCCTTTTACCTTAGACTCCAGGAATCCCCTGCTGGGTCTATGGTCTGGTCCTTGAATTCCCTACTCAGTAGTCCTGACATTCTCTTTTACTGCACCTTCTAAAAGAGGAGCTAGAGAAGTGAGTGCCTTACCATTCAGCTAAAGCCAAAAGACAGGCACAAGCCCCCTCTCTTCCTCTGCCCTCTCCTCACTGCCAGTGTTTGCTGGCTCTCTCTACTATCTTCAGCAGGAAAGGTCTTTAACCTCCAGTGTAGGCAGAGGAAATGTAGCTCTGCCCCTCCTCTTTAGAATTCAGCTTAAGATACAGAAATGCAAAAACAGAAAATGACAGTGGATAAAGGCCATAGAGCCCATCCACCCCAACTGCTATGTTTCACAATCCTGCCCCCTCTTTCAGAGATCTTTTATGCCGGTCAGTGCTTTCATGAATTCAGATACAGTTTTCTTCTCAACCATCTCCACTCGGAGGCTGTTCCAAGCATCCATCACCCTTGTCATAAAGACATTTTTTTTTAGATTACTCCAGAGCTGCCCCCTTTCACCTTCATCCTATGACCCTATATACAAAGAAGTGTTCAGCCCCGTTTCCACACTACTGGTACAATTGTTCAACTGTACCCAAACTTGTAACATTAGCTTTTTGTATTACAGTTCAATGAATACCTAAGTTATATGTTCTATGTAAACCACCTTGATAATCTGAAAGGCGGTATAAAAAAGACATTAAATCAATAGAATAAATAAATAAATGACCCTTTCCATTAGAGAGGCTTGCTTCCTATGCATTTGTATAGAGGTATTAAAACATCTCTATCATATCTCCCTTCTTAAGCCTTTCGTCCAAAGTCTACATTTTTAGATCATTAAGTCTATCCCCATATGACAAAGACTATGGACCATTCTGGTAACTGCCCTCTGGACAGATTCTACCTGGTTTATATCCTTTTTGAAGGTGTGGTCACCAGAACTGTACACAGTATTCCGAATGAGATCTCACTAGAGACTTATACAGAGGTTTCCAAACAGGCCAATCGTCTCCGTGTTCGTCCAAGTATCCTTCTGACTTTTGCCATCACGTTCTCTACTTGTTTGGCCGCTTTAGGATCATCAGGTTCTATCATTCTCAGATCCTGCTCTTCTTTTGTGCACAGAAGTACTTCACCACCTGTACTGCTGCCTTGATATTTTGCAGTCCAAGTGCATGACCCTGCATCTTTTAGCACGAAATCTTAGCTGCCAAATTCTAGACCATTCCCAGAACTTCACAAGATCTCTCTTCATGTTGTCTGCACCTTCCAGTGTCTACTCTGTGCAAATCTTTCCCAACAACCCTTCCACCATACTGTTTACAAAACTGAAAAGAACTGGTAACACCCCTTTCCTTAAAGTGAGCTCCATATACCGCTATACTTTTCCACCTGCCATTCAATCAGTTGCTAACCTAGCCAGTCATCTTAGGATCCATACCAAGGGTGCTGAGTATTTTTATTCATCACCTATGTGGAACCTTGCTAAAAATATACAGAAATAACACTATTTCCAGTCTCCTTCCTCGTATACTGACTGGGGTTTTCTTATGTTATAAAATAGCATTTTAATGTAATCTCTGGATAAGAACATAAGAACTGCCATATTGGGCCAGACAAAAGGTTCATCAAGCCCAGTATGCTGTTTCCAAAAGTAGCCAATCCAGGTCACAAGTACGTGGTAGGATCCCATGCTCCAAGGATCCCAGGCTACTTAGCCCTAAGGATAAGCAGCCCCTTTTCCCCAGGTCTACCTTAATAATGGTTTATGGACTTTTCCTCCAGGAATTTATCCAAGCCTCTTTTAAACCCACCTACACTACCTGCTTTTACCACATTCTCTGGTAACGAGTTGAAAAGCTTAATTATGCACTGAGAGAAAAAATATTTTCTCCTATTTGTTGTGTGACTGAAAACATCTGTGAGAAGCAGAAGAGGTATTCAGAAATTTCAGTTGGTTGTAGTGGGATGCAAGTGATTTTCTGTTGCCTTCTTGTTGATGGCTGTGTTTGGATGTGGGAGTCACTTTTGCCCAGGTCATCCACTAATGAAATAAACTGAGATGAATTCTTGGACTGATCATTATGTTTTGGGATTGGCTAATAAGACTTCTTGTCTGGAAATGACTCTTCTATCTTGACTTGGCTAGCATAACTGACTTTGGATTGCCAATCTTGGGGGAAGGTTCACTAAGCAGCGCTAGTAGGGCATGTGTGGCTTGTCCGTCAAGGTCCCTTTGAATAAGTTGGGTCACTGCTAGCACCGCTTAGTAAATCTACCCCTCGGAGTGCTTTCACCATGGACTCGATATTTAAAGAGTTATTTATTGATATACTTGTAATATAACATGATTTCACAAGTAGACTTGTTATCATTATGGTTTACAATGACTTTTGGTACAGTGCAAGTAAATAAATATTAGCAACATAAAACCCTAAAGTAAGATAACAATGTAAGTGAAACATAAAAACATAAATTAAATAAATATTAGTTAACAACAAAATATCAAAGTGGACAATCTGACAACAAAGTAGAGATGAAAGGGGAGGGGGTTGCTAGAACAACAATATTATCCAGAGACCATTTGAGTGTACCAGAAAAACATAAGGGGGGGGGGGAGGGGAGACAAAGTAAGAAATTTATAAATCTTTATCTTTATTCTTTCATTTGATATACTGTCCAGGCCTAGTCCTCATTATACCTACCTTATTAGGTAGGAAGATGCATAAAAAATGTTAAGGTGGGAAAATGCTTAGCTGAATAATTTAAGGAACTAACCTTTTATTTTCCTGTTCTCCTTCCATTTTGTTATGAGCGAGATCTGTTAAATGAAGAGCTGTGTGCTGAAGTTATTCTTAATATAAAATTACAGTATTTGTATGAGGAAGTGAGACTAGTTCGCTGCAGCAGTGCGTGAAGGATCCTACACTGCTCATCTAGTTCACCGAAGTCACATGATTGAAAGATGGATCTGGGGTGCAGCCTTCCTGTATGATACAGGATCAGTGGTGACTTCTCTGAAGCTTAATCATGAGATGAAAGGGTTCATAGCACAGCAGAGCTTTGCAACAGTAGCTGGACAAGACATTAGACTTTATTTGAAATAAGAGGGTTTTTTTCCCCCCTATTTAAACGTTCTCATTCAATAGGGTCCATTGGGTCTCAAATACAGAATGGCAGACAAATATAGAACAATATTATAAAGATGGTAGGAGGGATGGCTCTTATCCTACTATGCAAGTTACAAAGCTAATGGGCTTTGGTAAAAGAGGCCCTACATTTAGTTGGTCATCAAGGGGGACATTTTATAGTAATTTTATAACAGGGCACCTAGGTTAGGTGATGGAGAAGGCACGTATTTCATAAAGATATGTAGGTGCCTACTTGTCTTTATAAAATACTAGGGTAAATCCCTGAACAAACTATACCTAGATTGCAGGTGTGGATATTATATCTGCTCAAAAGCAGGTGCAAATACTGTATCAGCACATAAATTGTGGCCATGCCTATGCTGTACCTCAAGTTTGCTCAGTGCTTTTCTACTGTAAAAGTACATGCTGGCTTGATCCCTACAGACTTTTACACCTGACTTAATTCTATCAGAATTCATTTGCTCACCTAAAACAGCGTTTTAAGTATGAAAATGGGCATCCAAAGAGACCTTCTGGAGCAAGCATGCAACTTAGTCAGTCGAGGTGGCCAACTCCTAGCCACCTAGAGAGCAGTTGTAACACTGATTGACTAGATTTAGGGGGATTTTCAGATTTGGTCGGTCGTTCTTCATGTTCCTCAGCCACCTGACAATCTACCCTTGAATGTCTCTGTGACACATTTGCTCCACAGATGGCAGAATGGGATAGGCCACAGGGGTCATGGCCTGCTTAAAAAGGTGTTCCTTTGCCCCTGTGAAAAACAATGACTTTATAGAAGGGCTGAGTGTACCTGTAAAATATCTGCCAGTAGGATTGCGTGTTCATGTATTCTTGTCCTGAGCTGTTGTGTCGTCTGTCTTCACTAAATTGTAAACACTGATAAGCAGGGACCATCTTTTACATCTGCTCGTACCGCGCTGCGTATGCCTTGTAACACTATATAAATGATAAGTATTAGTAGTAGTACAAAGATTCAACTTGTTGAAGCCATGGCATTTTCAATAGCATCATATAGATGTGAAAGTTGGACAGTGAAAAAGAAAAACAGGAAAGAAAATTGCCTTTGAAGTATAGTGCTGGCGACGAATACTGCGTATACCATAGACTGCCTGAAGAACAAACCAGTTGGTACTAGAGGAGATCAAACCTAAGCTTTCTTTAGAAGCTCAGATGACAAGACTTCAACTTTCATACTTTAGACACATCATGCAGAGAGAGATCATTAGAGAAAGACATCTTTCTTGGCAAGGTAGAAAGTCAACACAAAAGAGGAAGGCCAGCAGTGAGATGGACCGATACAATAACAGCAGCTACGGGTGCCAATCTGTCAACAATGAGCCACCTGACTGAAGACTGAACATAATTTAGGACAACTATCCAGAGGGTCGCAATGAGTCGACACCGACTTGATGGCACTTAGCAACAAAAACAATATTAGTTTTAGTAATTCCTGATCGTCCCTCCAGTCTAGTCCCGAAGCTTTGGGTTGTCAACCTCCTCCAGAAGCTTGGAGACGGAAAACGTCACTTTTGTGATGTCACTGGTATATAAGCTCCGGTTCATAAGAACATAAGATATGCCATTCTGGGTCAGACCAAGGTCCATCAAGCCCAGTATCCTGTTTCCAACAGTGGCCAATCTAGGTCATACGTACCTAGCAGTTTCCCCAAAAGACACAGGTTCCGCAATGCTTGTACTGGGTCAAGCATTGATATCCTGGGTCCCTTCTTAATAATGGTTTATGGACATTTCCACCAGGAACTTGTCCAAACTTTCTTTAAACCCAGCTACACTAACAGCTTTTACTACATCCTCCGGTAACAAATTCCAGAGTTTGATTACACGTTGAGTGAAAAAATATTTTCTTTTATTAGTCTTAAATAGTTTACCCTGTAGCTTCTTTGCATGTCCCCTAGTCTTTCTATATTCTGATAACATAAACAATCGATCTACGTTTACCCGTTCCACTCCGTTCATTAATTTATAGACTTCTATCATATCTCCCCTCAGCCGTCTCTTTTCCAGGTTAAAGAGCCCTAACCTTTCTAGCCTTTCTTCGTAGGAGTATCCTTCCATCCCCTTTACCATTTTGGTGACTCTTCTCTGAACCTTTTCTAATAACTCTATATCCTTTTTAAGATACGGCGACCAGAATTGCACACAATATTCAAGGTGCAGTCTCACTATGGAACGATATAGAGGCATTATAATATCTTTTATTTTATTTTCCATTCCTTTCCTTATGATACCTAGCATTCTATTTGCTCTCTTGGCTGCTGCTGCACACTGGGCAGAGGGTTTTAACATGTTATCCACAATGACGCCTAAATCTTTTTCCTGGGTGGTGGTTCCTAATGTGGAACCTTGCATCCGTGTAACCATAGTTTGGGTTGTTCTTCCCTAGGTGCATAACTTTGCACTTGTCCACATTAAATTTCATCTGCCATTTTGATGCCCAGTCTTCTAATTTATCAAGATCCTCTTGCAATTTTCCACAATCCTCTTGGGTTTTAACTACTTTAAATAGTTTTGTGTCATCTGCAAATTTGATAACCTAACTCGTTATTCCACTTTCCAGGTCATTTTTGAATATGTCAAAAAGCAGCGGACCCAGCACAGATCCCTGGGATACACCACTATTCACCTTTCTCCATTGGGAAAATTGGCCATTTAGCCCAATCCTCTGCTTTCTATCTTTTAACCAGTTCTTGAACCACAGTAGTACACTGCCTCCTATCCCATGACTCTTTAGTTTTGCCAAAAGTCTCTGATGAGGGACCTTGTCAAAGGCTTTCTGAAAGTCCAGATACACTATATCAACCGACTCACCTTTGTCCACCTGTTTATTCACATTTTTAAAAAAGCATAACAGATTAGTAAGACAAGATCTTCCTTGTCTAAAGCCATGTTGGCTGTCTCCCATTAGGCCATGACTATCTACATGCTGAGTAATTTTATTCTTTATGATGGTTTCTACCATTTTTCCCGGTACTGACGTGAGGCTCACCGGTCTGTAGTTTCCCGGATCACCCCTGGAACCCTTTTTAAAAATTGGTGTTACATTGGCGATCCTCCAATCTTCTGGTATTAGAGATGATTTTAATGATAGTTGACAGATTACTAATAGCAGGTCTGCAATCTCATATTTCAGTTCTTTCAACACCCTTGGATATATACCATCCAGCCCAGGTGATTTGCTACTCTTCAGTTTATCTAATAGTTGTAATACATCTTCCCGATGTATCGATATTTCCTTCAATTCTTCCGCACCTTTAAATACCACTTCAGTCATGGGTAACATCCCTACATCTTCCTCAGTAAAGACCGAAGCAAAGAATTCATTCAGTCTCTCCGCTATCGCCCTGTCGCCTCTTAGTGCCCCTTTAACTCCTCTATCATCTAATGGACCAACTGACTCTCTCACAGATTTTTTGCTATGAATGTACTTGAAAAAATCTTTATTTCGTGTTTTTGCTTCCACAGCAAGCTTCTTCTCAAATTCTCCCTTTGCCTGTTTTATCAGTGCCTTGCATTTGACTTGCCAGTGCTTGTGCTGTTTCCAGGTTTTGTCATTTGGCTCTTTTTTTCCATTTCCTGAAAGATGCTTTTTTGGCAGCAGCAGCCTCTCTGACCTCACCTTTAAACCATGCTGGCAGTTTTTTTGACTTCCTTCCACTTTTCTTAAAGCGTTGAATACAGCTGGTCTGGGCTGCCAAGATAGTATTTTTCAACAACACCCAAGCTTGATGTAAGTCTTTAACCTTTGCAACTGCTCCTTTTAGTTTTTTCTTAACTCTTTTCCTCATTTTATCATAGTCTCCCTTTCGAAAGTTAAAAGGTAGTACTGTGGATTTCCGTACTATCCCTTCTCCACTAATTAAATCAAAGGCGATCATGCTATGATCACTATTGACAAGTGGCACCAATACCCTTATCTCTTGCACTAGATCTGGTGTTCCACTAAGGACTAGGTCTAATATGGCTTCCCCTCTGGTTGGTTCATGAACCAGCTGCTCCAAGAAGCAGTCATTTATGTCATTTAGGAACTTTATCTCCCTAGCATGTCCTGCCGTGACACTGACCCAGTCGATACCGGGGTAATTGAAATCACCCATTATTATTACTGCGCTGTAACTTTTGTTAGCTTCCTTGATTTCTTTGAGCATTTCATCATCCAATTTTGGATCTCAAAAGAGTGAATCGATGTCTCTGAGTGTCTCACTTTCGGATGGAGACTCTAAGATCGGTCATAGTTGCAGTGAGAAAAGGGGAATTTCTTATGTCCTTAGATCTCACAGAAGCATATCTCCACATTCCGATTGGTCAACAGCATCAAACGTTTCTCAGATTTGCAGTACCAATGGGACATTTCCAATTTCAAGCGCTTCCATTTGGTCTAGCGACAGCGCCTCAGACGTTCTCCGAATTCATGGTGGTAGTGGCAGCGGCGTTAAGGAGGGAAGGTGTGTTGGTTCACCCATATCTAGACGATTGGTTGATAAGAGCGAAGTCCAGAGCGGAGAGCGAGGTGGCTACAGCCAAGGTAGTGGCATTCCTACAAAGTCTCAGCTGGGTGATCAACTTCTCCAAGAGCATGTTGCGCCCATCTCAGTGGCTGGACTATGTGGGTGCGCATTTCTATACCAAGCTGGGAAAGGTCTTTCTGCCCCCACAGAGAGCGGTAGGTCTGAAAAGGTTGATTCGCAAGTTTCTCCTAGGGAGGTCTCCCACAGTGTGGGATTATTTGCAACTTCTAGGAACCATGGCTGCAACGCTCGACCTGGTGCCGTGGGCAAGAGCCCACATGAGGCCGTTACAAAGGGCCTTGTTGCGGAGGTGGTCTCACCAGCACGATCAGTTGACGCAACGGTTGCGCTGTCTTCCAGTAACACGCAAGCCTCTACAATGGTGGTTGCGTCCGGGAAGTCTCGTAAAAGGAATGCCCTTGGAGGTGCCAGAGTGAATATCATTAATGACGGATGCCAGTCTAGCGGGCTGGGGCGCACTGCCAGGGACGTTTCGGGCAAGGTCTCTGGTCCAGGGAAGAAAGCGGTTGGGCCATCAACCGGTTGGAGTTGAAAGCAGTGACGCTGTCCCTTCAACAGTTTCAGCCTTATCTCCAGGGGACGGCGGTTCGGGTTTTCTCCAACAATGCGACTGCAGTAGCATATATCAGTCGCTAAGAAGGCACCAGCAGTGTGGCTTTAGAGACAGAGGCAGAGAGTCTGGTCGATTGGGCCGAGGAGAATCTCTTGGCCGTGTCGGTGGCGCATGTTGCAGGAGTGGACAACGTGGAGGCCGATTTTTTGAGTCAGGTGAGGGTAGACCCAGGAAAGTGGGTGCTTCACCAGATGTGTTTGCAAGCCTAGTACTCCACTGGGGTTCACCAGTGATGGATCTCATGGCGACCTTTCGATCGGCTTAGGTAGAGCGCTTCTTCAGCAGATGAAGGGAGCAAATGTCAGAAGGACTGGATGCGCTCATTCAGCCCTGGCCGGAAGATCAACTCCTGTACGTGTTTCCTCCTTGGGTGTTGATAGTCGAGTGTTGCAGTGCGTAGAGTGACACAAAGGTCTGGTGATTTTGGTCGCGCCAGATTGGCCAAGGAGGCCATGGTATGCCGACCTGAGGAGGCTGTTAGTGGACAGTCCGTGGCAGCTTCCCCCTCAGAGGGATCTTCTTTCTCAGGGTCCTCTGTTCATGCCCCAGGTGGATCGATTCTCGCTTATGGCTTGGCTATTGAAAGGGCGAGAATGAGATGAAGGGGATATTCGTCGGGAGTTATTTCTACCTTGCTGAGAGCTCGTCGCAGGTCTACCTCGTTGGCTTATATACGGGTGTGGCGAGTGTTTGAGGCATGGTGCCTGGACAAACAGTCGGTGGCGTTGAAGGGTTCACTACCACAAATTCTGGCCTTTTTGCAAGAGGGGTTTCAGAAAGGCTTAGCAGCATCGTCTTTAAGAGTACAGGTAGCAGTGATATTCTGTTATAGGGGGAAAGTTCGAGGACTGGCGCTCAGGTTTCATCCAGATGTTAAGCGTTTCTTGCGAGCGGTGGCCTTATTGAGACCTCTGCATAGACACGTGGTACCCACATGGGATCTACCATTGGTTTTGGAAGCATTGGTGCGGGCGCCCTTTGGACCTTACCCTGAAGGTGGTGTTCTTGGTAGCGATTTCGTCTGCATGGAGAGTTTCGGAACTGCAGGAGCTGTCTTGTAAGAGTCCTTTCCTTTCCTTTTTTGATTCAAAGTTCTACGGCCAGTACCGTCCTTCTTGCCTAAGGTGGTTTCGGCGTTTCATATGAATCAGACGGTGTCTTTGCCGGTGTTTCAAGGGAACAGTACAGACCCTTCGGCAGGGAAGTTGAAGTGTTTGGATGTGCGCCGAGCGTTGAAGAGGTATCTTCGCAGGACGGCCAGTTTCCGTAAGTTGGAAAAATTGGTTGTTCTTTTCGCTGGGGCGAAGAAGGGTCAGGCAGCATCTAAAGCTTCCATTGCCCGCTGGGTGAAGGAAGCCATTGCGTCGGCATATATTTTGAAAGGTAAGCCAGTGCTGGAAGGGCTTAGGGCTCATTCGATGAGAGCACAGGCGTCGTCGTGGGCGGAGAGCAGTTTGGTGCCACCGGTGGAGATTTGCAAGGCGGCAATTTGGACTTCGCTGCATTCCTTTGTTAAACATTACCATCTGGACATTCAGGCGGAAAGGATACCTGTTTTGTATCAGCGGTGCTTCAGGCTGGTCTACAGGGTCCTGCCCATTGAGTTGTTCACTGCTCTGTTACATCCCCAAAGCTTCGGGACTAGACTGGAGGGATGATCAGGAAGATGAAATTAGACTTACCTGCTAATTGTTGTTCCTGGAGGAACTCCAGTCTAGTCCCGTGACCGCCTGGGGAATTTCAGTGGATTAGGGCCTGAAGCAGAGTGCGATAACAGGTAAGCAAGATGGGGAGAGACGTGCAACCTGCGGGGTAGCCGCAAGGTAAGGTACCGGGTGCGCTTAGGGTTCACAGGCTCCATTAAAGGGTAGAGTGGGCCGAAGCACTCATATAGCATTTCAAGGTTATGTACATATTTGCGGGGGTGAGGTGCAGTTCAGATAGTGGGTATGAGTTCGTTAATGATATTTCCTACTTAATTGTTGCTCCGGTGAGTCTGCTTTGTCAATAGGTAACTGGTGGGAGAGGATGGAACCGGAGCTTTGCCATGACTCACTAGGTACTACAGTCAAAAATATATTTCTTTTCAGCAAATCCAGTTCACCTTATCTCACATAATTCTCCAAACATCACCACCTTCAGTAATTATGTTTGCAGCCGTTTTGGACCCTTGAACCTCTTTCACTCTACCACAATATTTAGGAAGTGAGA
Organism: Ichthyophis bannanicus; assembly: GCA_033557465.1. Taxonomy (NCBI): domain Eukaryota; kingdom Metazoa; phylum Chordata; class Amphibia; order Gymnophiona; family Ichthyophiidae; genus Ichthyophis; species Ichthyophis bannanicus. The sequence goes on from CM066044.1 coordinate 256,601,447, forward strand.
TGACAAGAAGAACAGCAAGAGAAGATTGGTTGGGGGAATAAGAGCGCAGCAGGAGATTGCCAGTATCAGCACATGGTCTACCTGGAGAGTTCTTGCATATGAGTTTCCTTTAGGGAGAGATTCAGCCTTTGCCGCACACTCTCTCGTGGCACATCCAGAACCTTTTTAGCTGATCGGAAAGAGGTACCAGACCCAGAAATTTGGTACTTCATCTAAGAGAGATCCATATAGACAAGAAGGGTAATTTTATAACAAGGCACCTAGATTGAGAGGGCAAAGTGGCCTCTATATTAAGCTTTTTATATAAAGACACATGGAGGCATATTCCAAGATGTGCATCCCAGCCCTCTGTGCATCCGGTCGGAACTGGATGCACAGAGGTATATGGGATTCTGATCCCACGAGGCACGTCTAGCCCCCATGGGATCAGAATCCTGTCTAAGCCTGTACGTGTAGGTCCAGATCTGAATCCGGTCAACCTGCATATACAGGCAGCTCCCTGGCTCAGTCAAGGCTCCTGAATGGAGCCATGGTGCCATGGTGTCCGGTTGCCATGGCAGTACAATCCCTAGCCACCGCCAATTTCATTCATTCCACGCAGCCCGACCCCTGATCTGGCCTCCCAAAGCCAGGATCATACTGTGGGGAATCTCCTGTGCCCCCTCCACCCTTTGATGTGCCCTGGGCCTGCTGTCCCCCATCATTTAGGGGAACGTATTCCACCTCAGAGATGGAATAAGTTCCCTGTCTACTCTGCCGGTCGTGGACATCAGAATCGGACCTGTACATCCAGAGCCGCAGACCGCCCATTGCCCGCCCTAACTCCACCTCCACACACCCCTTTCCCACCCGCATCTAACCTCCTCCATTGTATGGGGAGGCATGGTGGGGACAGGAAAGGCAGACAAATAGCAGGGATGGATGTCCCAATGGTAACTTCCATCCCCGCTATTGGTGTTACAGAATAGACCCTATAGGCACCTATGTGTCTGTCTAAAATACTGGCGCAACTGCTGCAGAAATCATACCTACCATGAAAGCACGGACGTTACACTCACTTGAGAGTAGGTGTAATATTTGCAGGTCGAGTACATAAATACGTGCATAGATTAATGCATTTTATATTTAACATACCAGCTTTATGGCTCTACTTGTGCACCACACAGACCACACCCATGGCAATGCCTACGGTAAACATCTGCCATACTTATTAAGAGTGCAGAAATTTTATATGAACCATTTTAGGCACGTAGATTGTCACATATGTGCCACCATGACTTTATAAAATTAGCATATAACAAAAAGCAGGGGTAAAGTAAAAAAAACCCCTGAGGTTATTAGACTTGGAGTGGAGGAGTAGCCTAGTGGTTAGAACACTGGCTTGGTAACCAAGCAACCAGGGTTTAATTCCCACCAGCACTCCTTGTGGCCTTGGGCAAGTCACTTAACCTTCCATTGCCTCAAGTCTAACCTTAGATTGTAAGTCCTCCAGGGACAGGGAAATACCTACAGTACCTGAATGTAACTCACCTTGAGCTAAATACTAAGAATAAAAGTGTTGAGGTGTCAGTTCCTATGGTTCTTGGTAGTGTGCTTTATCTGTTTTAGATTATTTTAATAGTATATAGCAATAAATGTTATTTTCGTTATCCACTGTTTAAGCTTTTACATTTGGACTTGTATTTTATTAAGTGTAGTAACCCAGGGGTCTTTTACTTTACTCTTGCTTCTTGTTATACTGCGACCTGAACATTAGACCCAGATATTCAATCTCAGGACCATATCTGGATCCTAGCATTGGATATCCGGGTTGCCTAGACAGCCAAAGCTAACTGGGCAGAGGTCATCTTCAGCCGCTATCCTGTTAGCTTCCATGGCGAACGTTAGGCCAACCTTTCTGCATCTGACTTTAGCTGCTTTGCCATAACTGGGCAGCACCTCAATATTGCCGCTGTCCGGTTACGGTCAGGTGGCACCCTTGGAATACCCCGATGCTAACTGAATGGATGTCGTAGCTGCCTTCTTAGAGCAGGTGGAGATGCCCCGATTGTTGGAATTGCAGAGAGACCCTTGATAATGAGATTTCCTGTCAGAAATGATGGAAGGAGGAAGTCTACGTTAGAGGAGGCAGACCCGGCAATTCTTCAACGCAGATATGTCCAAGGCAGTAACCCTTCAACTCCATAGCTGTAGGCTGGCACTGGGTAGGCGACAAGTGCCCACCTTGATACCTGCCGAGCGCCAACCGCTGCCTTCTCCTACTGGTGGGAATCAGTAACAGCTGGCACTCGGCGGCTTAGCAGTGCAGCAGAGCAAAATTGTCTTTTCCATTGCTGGTTTTAAAGGTCTGCTGGCAGCCGGCTTGGCCATTTGGTTCAGCAGGTTAGACAGAAAACTCAATTTTATTTGCGATTGTAGTGTAGCATTTCTGTTATAGATGTAGGATTGTGAGGTTTCATTGATTAAAAAAAATGTCCCTTGCTGAGTGGTTTGAATTTCGTTAGATCCCCCAGCAAATTATGTTAGGTTGTTTTAAGCACCATGCATAATGTGTGTTTTTTCAGCGCCGGATTGGCGAAGGGATACATCTGGCTCTGGATTTAAGTCTTGTGCACATGTATGGTGTTTTTAGTGTTGGATTGGACATGAGAGACTATCTGGTCCCACAGCTCAGTAAGTTATGCTATTTAATTTTGACAATTTGACACTTTCTGTTAAATGCAGAAGTTAGCACAGTAAGCATTGTGCTTTTAAGGCAGGGTGGAACATATTGGTCCCCAGGGCTGGCCCCAGAGTTGGTTCAAGGTATTGGTGCCCTAGGCAACCTTAAGTCTTTCCCCCCTCCCCCCTATCATTAGCTTTGAATGCGTTCTCTTTGCTACCCATTAGAAGCTGTCGCCCGGGTGACCATCTAGTTTGCCTAATGGTTGGGCGAGCTCTGTTGGACCCACAGTATAATGATTCATATTATTCAAATTTTGCTGTTTTGACCAAGGTCTGTTAATTGTATGGGCTAGCATATAAAGTTTAATTTTCCTCATATGCTGAGCATTTTATATGTCAATTATGCATTACTATTTATAGTTCTGGAGCACGGACTGTAGAGATTTGGGGTCAGTTTCTATCTAATAGTGAGTCATTGAGAGATGGGGTCCTGGGCCTTATCTTTTCTGAGTTATCGGGTGCAACGCAAAGTTTGGAATTTGTTTCGCGTAGCTTTTTAAAAATTTTTTATAATTAACTGTTTATTCAAGTTTATAGACGAGCAAACAACACAAATGCTTCCCCTGATGCAAAACAACTTAAACCCACCTTCCTCAGTTAAACACCTGCCGGTGGCTGAAGCCCCACCCCCTCCCCTCCAATTTCAAATTCAGCATCAAAATCAATGACCATGACAAGAAAAACAGTAATGTTCAACAGTCTCTCCACCCAACCCTTCCCCCACCTTCCCGCTATGCCCCTATCCAGATTTCCTTCCCTCCATCATAGGATGAGACCTAAATTACCCCACAATCCCCCACCCCTCCGCACCCTCTCCTCCAATTCCCCCTAATCGTGATCCCCGCTACCTCCGCCAAGCATCAACCCCCACCCCCCACCCTGCTAAGACCCTATTCAACACCTCCGAGTCATCATTATAGTGATTCATTCATTGCTGCCGGAGCACAGTTTACCGCTCCATAACCACTACTTGCTGTACTCGCTCCTTACATTGGTCGAGGCCTGGGGCCTCGATCTGTTTCCAACATGCAACAATCGTACATCGCAACACACATAAAGATGCCAAAGTAGACTTACACTTTCCCTCTCCCCCACCAAGAGATCAAGAAGATTCCAGGGTCGAGATCCAAATGAATCCCCAACAGCCTCACAATCCACCTTTGAACTAGCTTCCAGAAGCCCTGAATCTTGGGTAAGTCCACCATATATGCCAAAAGGTCCCTTTTTCTCTGCACCCCCTCCATCACTTCAGAGAGACTTTAAGTAACATCTACTGCAGGTGCTCTGGTGTGTAATACCAACTCATTCGAATTTTGTAGCAGTTCTCCCGAATAGCTATAGATAGTGGCACCCGCCATATCTGGTCCATAATCGACTTCCAATCCTTTTGTTGCATCTCACAGCCCAGATCCCTTTCCCGTTCCCTCATATATGATAGTTGCTGAAAGTTTGTCCCCCGTATTGCCTTATACAGAGCCAATAACAACCCCTGGGAACTATGTTTCCCATGCCAAATCACCTCCAGATCTATGAAATCCCTCTTGAGTCCCTCTTGCCCCAACCTCCTCCTCAATAAGTGACACACTTGCCCATAATAGAAACAGTCTCCCTCCCACAAACCATACTCCTCATACAATTCTTCAAAGGGCATAAAGGCCCCATCATCTAAAAACTGATAAAAATATTTCAGCCCCTGCTTACCCCATTGAGCATACATTTCCCCTTCCAACCTGAAGGAAAGTCTTGCTTGCCACACAACGTTGCCATAACCAAAATTCCTTTTCCTGTTCCAGTGCCTTCTCTCTTCCTCACTCTATCCCACACCTTAAGCACATGCTGCACACTGGGAGTACCCAGCCCCCATAACTGCCAATCTCCCAGAGCCATCCACAGTAAAAGAAGATGCCTCTATCACCACGATTTCCTCTCTCCTTGCCCCTGCCAATCCATCAAGTGTCTGATCTGTGTGGGCCAAAAGTAAGCCCAAATATCCAGCATACCTAGACTCCTTGCTTCCTCCATTTGGTACATCTCATCTCTTGAGACCCTGGGGGGGGAGGGGGGGGGGTGGCTTATATTTCCAGATATAGCAGAAGATCTTACATTGTAAGGTCTGACGTGCAGCCTCTGGCATAGGCACCGATAGGGCCTGAAAGAGATAGAGCACCTTGGGCAGAATATTCATCTGTTGTGTTTTGCAGAATGCGTTTTAGTGTTTATGTTTTTGGTGGGAGATGTTGTAACTGGAGCAGATTATGGGAATATACAATTGTTGCATTGTTTCTGTTTGGAGTAGGGAGCAGAGGGTTGTGGTGGAGGCTGTATTTAGGCGCATACTAATAGTTTAAGAGTTCCATGGTGGTGGATAAGTGAGATGTGTTGAGGCTTCAGTTGGGAGAATGTCCTGGCACCTCGGTGTCAGATCTTCGTGAGCATATGTATTAGTGATAACAAGAACAGTAGTGGTGCCTGTACTAGAGGTAATTCTGAAACTGCAGTTTTATATCAGTATATACACATTAGCAGATGACAGTAGTGTTAAATTACATTGGTATTGTTATAAGTAGAGTTAGGTTACTTACAGCTGTGATATATATACATGAACACAGTGGTGCTATAAAGATTTATATGGAAAGTTCCAGCTGATTTGGGCAGAAGCCAAAGGCAGATAGAGGGTATTGAGTGTATGTTCTTTTAATTCCTTTTGCGACGAAAGATAATAAGGTATTCGTGGCAGAGCTCTGTCTGGCTGTTAGTATGAGTCGATGAACATCTGCTTGATGATATTTTTGATTGAATCATCAATTTGGGTGGCTTCACACCTCGGATCCAAGCCTAAGGGCTACACTAAAGGGCCCTCTGGCAAGGCTCTCAGGTGCGGACGTGCCTGAGGCACGCTGGAACTCAAAGTAGAGTTGTGCCAGTCAGTGATGATGCTCAGTGGGAGGAGCTGGTCGGCCGCATGTCGCTGAGTTCTTGTAGGAGGTGAAGGAAGGAGCAGTTGTGTAGAGAGCACAAGTCATAAGAACATAAGATATGCCATACTGGGTCAGACCAAGGTCCATCAAACCCAGTATCCTGTTTCCAACAGTGGCCAATCTAGGTCATACGTACCTAGCAGTTTCCCCAAAAGTCACAGATTCCAAAATGCTTGTACTGGGTCAAGCATTGATATCCTGGGTCCCTTCTTAATAATGGTTTATGGGCCTTTCCTCCAGGAACTTGTCCAAACCTTTTTTAAACCCAGTTACACTAACAGCTTTTACTACATCCTCCGGTAACAAATTCCAGAGTTTGATTACACGTTCAGTGAAAAAATATTTTCTTTTATTAGTCTTAAATAGTTTACCCTGTAGCTTCATTGCATGTCCCCTAGTCTTTCTATATTTTGATAATGTAAACAATCGATCCTCGTTTACCCGTTCCACTCCGTTCATTAATTTATAGACTTCTATCATATCTCCCCTCAGCCGTCTCTTTTCCAGGTTAAAGAGCCCTAACCTTTTTAGCCTTTCTTCATAGGAGTATCCTTCCATCCCCTTTACCATTTTGGTGGCTCTTCTCTGAACCTTTTCTAATAACGCTATGTCCTTTTTAAGATACAACGACCAGAATTGCACACAATATTCAAGGTGCGGTCTCACCATGGAACAATATAGAGGCATTATAATATCTTTTGTTTTATTTTCCATTCCTTTCCTTATGATACCTAGCATTCTATTTGCTCTCTTGGCCGCCGCTGCACACTGGTCCAAGGGTTTTAACATGTTATCCACAATGACGCCTAAATTTTTTTTCTGGGTGGTGGTTCCCAATGTGGAGCCTTGCATCGTGTAACCATAGTTTGGGTTGTTCTTCCCTAGGTGCATAACTTTGCACTTGTCCACATTAAATTTCATCTGCCATTTTGATGCCCAGTCTTCCAATTTATAAAGATCCTCTTGCAATTTTCCACAATCCTCTTGGGTTTTAACAACTTTAAATAGTTTTGTGTCATCTGCAAATTTGATAACCTCTCTCGTTATTCCCTTTTCCAGGTCATTTATGAATATGTCAAAAAACAGCGGACCCAGCACAGATCCCTGGGGTACTCCACTATTCACCTTTCTGCATTGGGAAAATTGGCCATTTAGCCCTACCCTCTGCTTTCTATCATTTAACCAGTTCCTGGTCCACAATAGTACACTGCCTCCTATCCCATGACTCTTTAGTTTTGCCAAAAGTCTCTGATGAGGGACCTTGTCAAAGGCTTTCTGAAAGTCCAGATACACTATATCAACCCACTCTCCTTTGTCCACCTGTTTATTCACACCTTCAAATTGCTGTCTCCCATTAGGCCATGACTATCTACATGCTGAGTAATTTTGTTCTTTATGATGGTTTCTACCATTTTTCCCGGTACTGACGTGAGGCTCACTGGTCTGTAGTTTCCCGGATCACCCCTGGAACCCTTTTTAAAAATTGGCTTTACATTGGCGATCCTCCAATCTTCAGGTATTACAGATGATTTTAATGAAAGTTCACAGATTACTAATAGCAGGTCTGCAATCTCATATTTCAGTTCTTTCAACACCCTTGGATGTATACCATCCGGCCCAGGTGATTTGCTACTCTTCAGTTTATCTAATAGTTGTAATACATCTTCCCGATGTATCAATATTTCCTTCAATTCTTCCGCACCTTTAAATACCACTTCAGTCATGGGTAACATCCCTACATCTTCCTCAGTAAAGACCGAAGCAAAGAATTCATTCAGTATCTCTGCTATCGCCTTGTCGTCTCTTAGTGCCCCTTTAACTTCTCTATCATCTAATGGACCAACTGACTCTCTCACAGGTTTTTTGCTACTAATGTACTTGAAAAAGTCTTTATTTTGCGTTTTTGCTTCCGCAGCAAGCTTCTTCTCAAATTCTCCATTTGCCTGCCTTATCAATGCCTTGCATTTGACTTGCCAGTGCTTGTGCTGTTCAGATAGTGCCGCAGCTGTTAGAAGGATTTTCATTGGCGTTCTCTGGATAGTTCCACAGAAAAGCCACAGACTAACCAGTAGATTACAGAAAAAGCCACCCAAGGGCATAGTGATTGTTTAATATAATTCATGTAATCTTGTGATTCTTTTTTTTTCAATATCCTTATCATAAGATCATTGACACAGTGGTCTAATCCCAAATCCACCTCCCCCTGAGGTGATGCCATGCTCTTGTTTGTGATGCATTCTCTTGTTGTCTGCGTAGGTTTATTCTTGTCTGTAACTTCTGACCTGTTTTACCAGTGTGGCATCTCTTCACGCATTCGGCAGTGAATGATAAATATTACATTGGAGGAGTAGCCTCGAAAGGAGCCTTTTTTCCTCAGGTGGAGCTCAGTGAAATCTGTGGCATCACTTGCAGTGCAATCTCTTGCATGTTTTTGTTTTTGAAGCTTGCATCCTACTAGCATTTCCCTTCGGTTAGGTGATTGTGAATGAGCAGGGACTATTGTGGGTGCTGCGTGTAATGAATTCTTAACTGGGCAACAAATGCAGGGATCCTTCCTCAGCCCTTGATTTCCCATTTCTGGTCCCAGAAGCAAGTGAGATTTATTTATTTATTTAGACAGTTTTGTATATCACCTTATCCTTCAATCAAAGTGGTCACAACACAATTGGGGGATACATTTAACACGAGGGGATATGGGACACATACACTAATACTTACAGGGAACATGGGCAATGGAGGGCTAAGTGGCTTGCCATGGCACTGTGGCTCCATTGAAGAGCTGTAATGCCTGCCGCCGGCTTCCCAGTTTCATTTCCTGCAGGCTGACCCCCGATCCGGCCTCCTAAGGCCAGAGTCGAGCTGTGGGGAATGTCTTCAAGCCGCCCTGCCCCATCTGCACCTCAGGCCTGCAGTAAAACAATGCCCAGAGAAATTATTCCACCTTGGAGGTGGAATAACTTTCCTGCACAAGTCGCCGGCCCTGGACGTACAGGGCCATCATTAGAATTGGCCCTGTACATCCAGCTTTTAATGTCATCATATCCTTTTGTTTTTTTAATGTTATTATATTTTTATATTCATGATTATTTATTGTTTATTAATTTGTCTCTATTTGTTTTGTTTTTTTGAGGTTTGCCCTCTTTTATATTCCCCCTCCCCCCCCCCCCCCCGAAGAAGGCCATTGGCCGAAACACGTAGGGGTTTGGAATAAAGTGGTTTTTACCTGAATCACTGCCAGTCTTCGTATCTGTTCTTTTGTTCCTGTACATCCAGGGCCAGCACCACCTGCCCTGCCTCCCACCCCCCAATCCTTCTCTTTCCTGCCCCCCTTTAACTTCCCCATACAATCAGCGGGGAAATTAGATGCTGGCAGGGAGTCCATGAATTGTGGGGATTGCCATTCCATTGGGACGTCCATCCCCGCTATTCGTGGCATGGAATCCTTTCCCTCCCCCATCCCCGTTAATTTGATAATCTTTACACACAACTTCAATGTGCATTTTATTGAATACAATTTTTGGCGATCCTTAGTGGTGTGATTCATTTATTTTTTTTATTATAATGTTGAGTGTGTTTATAATAATTTTCTAATTTTTCATGCATTTGGCTAAAAAATTAATAATTTTTTTTAAAAAAAAATTTTTATACAGTTCTTTTGAAAAATTATTTTTGAAAAAACAATTTTCACATTTTTTAACCAATTTCATGTTTATTAGTTCATTTAGAACCTTTGTTTGTTTTTAGGTTGTCATTTAATTTCATTTTCATTTTTATTTCTCTTCTTTTAAGAAAACAGTTACTTTTTATATTATATATATATAAAAAACATTTTTTAAATATACATTTTTTAATTTACAACCGAAAGTGTTGTATTCACAAATGTTGGTTTACATACATTCATTCTACCATCCTCCTCCTTTGTAGGATTAGCACTATGGCACTTTAAGAACATCGTGATTTTAGATGATAACCATTGCACAGGTAGATTGATCTATCTATATTTATATTTATTTATTTATTATTTTATTTGTTACATATTTATAAATATTTTAATTATAACATACATCATTTATTTAATTTGGAGATCTTGTCCTCATCCCTCTTTTGATCTCACGTTTCTGTTTGGTTTCTTTTTAAATGTTATTGTAATTGCTTTTAGGTTATGATGCTTTAGACTCTCCTGTGTTTTAGTGGAAGAGCAATTTATAGTAATATCTCTATACAACATACAGGTACGTCCTTTTAATTAATTTATTTGTCACATCCTTCACACCAAATGTTTTCTGATGCATGTTTGTTTTAATGACTTTTAATGATTTTCATATCCATGTCGATGTTATGTTATTTTATTTGTTAGTACATATATTAGTATGTCTGGTTATTATGATTATTATTTTTATATATATATATTTTTTTTACATGCGTTTAAATTTGGATTGATTCACAATATTAACATTTTTATTTGTTTTATATTTATTTATAGTTATTTAGCTATTTATGTGATGTGTTAATTGATTCTTTTAGTTTTTTATAACCAGTATATACATATATTTTTGTAGAATTAGTTGTTTATATACATGTAATTTATAGCTCTTAATATTGGCTGTACTGTGTTTTGTTTATTTATTTTTTATGTAGTCTTGGCGTTTTTTAATTTGGATGCATCTTGTTCATTCTCGCTATGTATCCTACAATATTGTTCTATTTTTATATGTTTGTTTTTATATGTATGAATTTATGTATTTTAGCCATCAATTGCCCCTGAGGAAGGTTTTGCGAAACACGGCCAGTGTCGGGCCGGTGGCTGAACTTTGGATAAAGAAATAAAGGTTTATTACTTCACGTCTTTCGTTGCATTCCACGTCTTTTACTGGGTTCCTGGTGCACGTGGAATCGTGCTGGTTTGTTGGTTCCTTATGGAATCGGGCCCTACATGTTTCAGGTCAAGCCAAGCATAAACATATTGTTCATGCTGAATCCGGACAGCTTCCTGCAAACATGAGCTGCCTTTCTTGCAAGATGCAACCTTGACTGTCTCACTTATACATAAATACCTCCCTATGCAACTGTCAGCATATTCGGAGCTGTTCTCACACTCTAAATTTTCCCCTTCAAGTTCCTTTCTATAGTAGGTAACTTTATAATAGGCTGCCTATGTGTGAAGGTCAAGTAGACACCTATTTTGACTATTTTAATAAGATACATAAGCACCTATGTGGCTTTATAAGTGGTTCCGAAACTGTGACTTGTGACCTCAAATGGGGTTGTGAAATCCTCATTTGGGTTGTACATTTCTACATGACCACATATAGCCAGTACCAGCTGCCTCCCTAGGCTTTCATTGATCTATCACCTGCCCCTGCCCAGTCCGTCGCCGCTGCTTCCTGGATGTGTGTCAACATCAATAAAACAAGAGACACGGGACCTCAATCTTGCACATGCTGCTGAAGGCTCCTCCTCCCTCATAACCAGGAAGTATATTTCAGAGATGATGGGACTGGCAGAGCCTTGGAGGAGGGGGGAAAGAGAAGGGAGAAGCTGTATTGAAGGGCAAGGGAAGTGGGAGGGGATAGAGACACAGAGAGATGATTGATGCTAGGAGGATAGGGTGACAGGGGAAATAATGGATATTTATTTATTTATTTATTCAACTGTGTTTTTCTACCGCTTTTCACCGGGTGAAAGTGGTTTACAAACAACTCAAAGTTACAATAAAAACATGGAGTATAGATGTTAACTATGTACAAATAACAACTATTTACATCGATTTGTATATGTTGGGGTGCATGGAAGTATGGGTTGAAGTATTGTAAAAGAGAAGCATAGGGAGGTGGCTTGTTTAGATGGGATTATGTTACAGGTCCAGTTCAAGGGGTATGGGGAAGTGGGAAGATGCTGGACATGGAAATAAGAAGACAGGGAGATGCTAGACATAGGAGGAGGAATAGCGACAAAGGTAAGAGAGAGAGAGAGGAGATACTGGATGAAGGCTGGGGAGTGGGGGGGGGGGGAGAGAGATGATGTTGGATCTCTGCCCCACCCGGCCTGTTGCCCCCCCCCCCCCCCCCCGTCACCACCAATTGCTACCATCAGACCAGGTCTTCTCTCCAGTCCCTCACAGCCAATCACTTCTGCCAGCCGGGGTCTGCTTTCTTCTCCCCTCACCTCCCTTCAGTGCTGATTACTGCCACTAGCCTGCCTACTGTCTTCCCTCAGAGCTCATCACCTCCACCATTCTGGGTCTGCTGTCCTTCTTCCCCTTCTCTTTCCCATGACAATCGCTACAACCATAGAAACATAGTGAATGACGGCTGATAAAGACCAGCATGGTCCATCTAGTCTACCCAGTAATTTAGAAGTTATTTATGTTTGTCTTGATTCCATCTTCTTGCTATGTAATGATCCTGTGTGCCTGTTCCAGGCCTTTTTGAATTCCGTCACTTTTTAAGCTCCCACCACCTCCTTCGAGAGGGCATTCCAGGCATCCACCACCCTTTCCATGAAAAAGTATTTCCTGATGTTGCTTTTAAGTTTACCCAGGGGCGTCTCAAGGCAATCTGCTGCCTGAGACGAGGGATGAGATGGCACCCCCCCCCCCATAGTGGGAGGAAGGAGGCTTTCTCAAAACTCCAGTCAGGTACTGAACCAAACCAAAAAGCCGATTAGATTATATGAAGGAAATGCAAGAGTTTGCACACCAAAGAACTAAAAGAAAGAGTGAGAACCAACAGCGCAGTTTATAAAATTTAATTATAACTCATTTTTATTTTGTTGTTATAAACTGTGTTTTGCTTCTTGCTTTTTCTTTTTGAACATATATTTTGCATCCACAGAACCCCCTTCCTCAACAGTGGGTGCAGAGCAGAACCAGGACATTCACCCACAGAACTCAATATCTTCAAATAAACAAACAAACGTCCAGTTCCAGGCATATTGTGAACTAATGCAAAACACTACAACAAAGTCACTGAGTATCTATAGAGCAAATCTACCATAACCATACCATATCAGCACCAACTTCCAAACCTCACATAAGGAGGCCATCCAAAAAAAGCATCACTGCAAATACTACAGTGTGTCCTGGAACATCCAAACACCTAGTTGAGAAGCTGAACAATTCAGATTACTACAGTACAGATCCCTACATACAAATTCCATGTTAACAGAACACCTGGGGGTATGTTTACTAAACGGGGCACTTGTGCGGGGCGCACCTGAGCGCCCTAAAATGATGCATTTAAGTGCTCTTAAGCGCCCCGTACGCGTGCGCGGCACATTAACGGGTCCCGCACGCGTGCGCCGAAAACGCGCACGTTTGCGGGGCGCTCATGTGCGATAGAGGCGTGGAAAGGCGAAATGAGGGCGGAGGAAGGCCTCCGAGGGGCGGAGAGACGGGGTCAATGGGTGGAATGTGGGAGGGGAGAGACTCCCCGCACAGGAGCGTGCCCGAATTTACAAGGAAAAAATACCGCCAGTGAAACACTCGCGGTAGAGCGCATTTAAAGGGAAGAGAAACCATTTCCGTCAGCAATGTACAGCAAAATCGGGGAAACCTAAACCACGTGAGCAGTGTGATACATGTGCACAGAACAAAATAGCAAATATGATATGAAAATGACCACAACACATTCTAAGAAAATTATAATCCAGCAGGGCAACAGTGATATTAATGGGCAACCATACAAAACACTCCCAGGAAAGCTAAAAAAAAAGAAATGATTTTTGGAAGGGTCTACACTCCGTAGACTCATTCAAAAGCACTGCATTTTAATGGAGCATTCCTGGGAGTGTTTTCCAGGTTGCCCATTGATATCACTGTTGCGCAGCTTGGTTATGGTTTTCTTCCCCTTTTTTGGAGGGCATTTGTGAGGTTTATTTGCACCTTTGTCCCCATACAAGGTCAACGAGCCCACAGTAAAATTGTGAAGAGCAGGGTGTCTGATTCGTGCGGCCAGGTATCACATCTCCAGAGACTGCACTGTTTCTGTGGACACAGTGTGGTGCAGCAGACACAGCCAGTACCTGTAGGACCAGAGGGCCACAGGTTCAAAGCCCAGCTGGGGCTCCTGCCAACCCAGTCCCCATCATGTTACCCACCACTAAACAGTGAGAATACAGACACTCTTTTATTGCAGAGAACATAAGCATGGTCCCAACACCTATATTTTACCCTACACCGCACACAAACCATAACAATGGGCATTGCCTACAGCCGAGTCCCCCAAAGTCAGTCCTGGAGTGCTACAACTCACTCAGGTCATATGTTTTCCCAGATAGGAACATGTCTGCATGTTTGCGGAAGGGTACAGGTGGCGGAGGGGGCAGTGGCTGCAAACCACAGCAGACAGTGGCCTAGGCCTGTGCAGGCTGGCACCGTCCACCGCAACAGACAGGCTCTGTCGGATGTACAGTCATGTACTCCCCAGGGAACACAGCATATCTGTGGCAACACAGTGGTGCAGTGCACACAGACAGTGTGTGCAGGAACAGATGGTCACAGGTTCAAAGCCCAGTTGGGGCTACAGCCAATCCAGTCCACATATTTTTCCTACAACTAAACCGTGATAGTAAGGACAAAACTGTATAGCTAGGAACATATGCATGATTAATACGCCTATATTTTACCACAGCACTCACAGACACCATAAACAGGCGCATTACCTGGAGCAGAGTCTCCCAAATGCAGTCCTGGAGGGCCCCACACCATTCAGGTTCCATGCTGCCTCTAACAAAGATGCCTGTGCTGCATAGCTATGCACCACCCCCATGGTATGCAGATGTAGCTCATGCATATTTATGAGGGATAGCATGAAAACCAGAACAGTGTGTGGAACACCAGGACTGGATTTGGGGAACTCTGCCGTAAAGCAGCAGCCAACAGGGCCAGACACCCCCCCACAGGCCCCATTGGCCAATGCATCCTGGAGAGGCAGGACATTGGGCCCTGCCTGTATCTCCCAATACTAACAGTTGCATACCTCAGCACTGCCACCCTACACCTGGGTATACGGTACACAGCTATCAAGCGTTTCCCATTATAACTGGCAGATCTCCAGTCCTACGTAAAGCACAGTTTGCTCATTCAGCTCCACCATAACACTCAAACAGATGTCTGCGGTGTGTGCTGCAGGTCTGGTCTCTGACAGTGTTTACCACCCTGGGATGTGACCCCCAACAGTAATGCGTACCATATCCATGCATGTACTGTGTCCAGGACTGGTGTGGTGGCTATGGCTGCTGAACCCCTCTATAGTAGCACAATGCTGGCATAGGTGTGGGGGTGGCTGTCTGTCTATCCAGTGTGTGGTGGCTGCAAACACCTTCTACAGCCCACACTGCCAGCAATGTTGCCAGTATTGGGCTGGCAATGTGCATAATGAGGAGCAAGGTACCATGGGTATAGGCTAGACAGGGTGGCCTGGCCAGGGTGCATCTGCACAGGGCATAGGGCACTGACTGGGACATTGTAGTGCTCGGCCACCACCGACACAGACAGGGTGACCTCAGTATGTCCTGCTGAGAGATCACTCTCACCCTGACTGTGCAGTGACCACAGCATGGCTAGGCACCACCATAGTGCTATATAGTATTTCTCTCATGTGATGGATATGGGTTTCCATTTGGGGCCCAATCACTGATTTATCTGCTTGCTGTGTATGTTGACAGCCCAGTTCTGGGTGCATGCATCTCCATTCACCCCACCCCCCCCCACCCCACCCCCCCCCCCACCCCACCTATCGGGCACCCTATGGTTTCCGTCCATATAAGGTGCACTATACATTATCCTGTGACACAACTTATAGGGTTCCCTATGGGGGACATATTAGGGTGCCGTGGCGGATAGTGCACTTTATAATGTGCCCTATGGAGTGCCGTATAGGGTGCCTTATACGGCACCTTCAATTACGGCACGTGAGGGCGTGTTTGCTGGCAGAAATTAATAAAATAAACATACGGTGCTGCAGGACAAAATATGTACATTGCAAACCTGCTGCCACAGCCAGCCTTCCATATTAGGCACCATGGGGAGCAAACCCATGACCCCTGTATCAGCAGTCAGTGCCTTAACCATTGTGCTCCACTGCTGCTCTCCCTTGCATGTCAACGCACCTACCTATGCTTTTCATTCCTTAAACTGCACAGTGCTGCCATCGAAAACAGTACTCTGACCTTGCGGTACCTCATACGACACCCTCTACAGCGCCCTGTGAGAAACATTCTAGGGTGCCGTGGCAGACAGTGCACTTTACAAT
This sequence comes from Ichthyophis bannanicus, assembly GCA_033557465.1. Lineage (NCBI taxonomy): Eukaryota > Metazoa > Chordata > Amphibia > Gymnophiona > Ichthyophiidae > Ichthyophis > Ichthyophis bannanicus. The sequence continues at coordinate 256,617,402 of CM066044.1, forward strand.
GTGCCTTATGGGGCGCATTATGTTCACACGCTTTAAGGGTGCGTTTGCTAGTACTGTAAATTAAAATAAACATAAATTGACTCCTAAAGCAACCTTCCCCATAATATGTAATACTTCAGCTAACCCTGTTCATTGGGCACTGTGAGGAATTGAACCCTTGCTCCCTGCACCATTGGTAAGTGCTTTAACCATTGTGCTGTGGCTCTGTGTTTCTGTTTGCACATCAGCGCCCCACTTATACCTTCCAGTATGCGATTGCTGCTGAAACTGGCGCGCCGCTTTATGCTGCCCAGTATTAATATGCCGCATGAAAACATCAGCGCGCCGCCTTATGCCGTCCAGTATTGATGTGCCGCCAAAAAAAAACAGTGCGCTGCTTTATTCGGCCCAGTATTTCTCTGCCTCATAAACTAACACCTCAGCAAGCCATTGAGCATGGCACCCATGTAGGTGGGTGCCATGCACTGCAACAGACAGGCCCTGCCGGACGAACAGTCATGGTATCACCAGGGAATGCACTGTCTCTGTGGCAACACGGTAGTGCAGTGTACACAACCAGTGTGTTTGGAGGCAGAAGGTCACAGGTTCAAGTCCCAGCTATGGTTCCTGCCAACCCAGTCCCCATGTTTTACCCACTGCTAATACAGACAGAATCTTTATTGCAGATGACGTAAACATGCCAAAAACACCTACATTTTACCCTACAGAGCACAGACACCATAAACAGGCACATTACCTAGAGCAGAGTCTCCCAAATGCAGTCCTGGAGGGCCAAACACCATTCAGATTCCATGCTGCCTCTAATAAAGATGCCTGTGCTGCATTTCTATGCGCCGCCCCCATGGTATGCAGATGTATCTCATGCATATTCATGAGGGACAGCATGAAAACCCGAACAGTCTTTGGCACACCAGGACCGGAGTTGGGAACCTCTGCCGTAAAGCAGCAGCCAACAGGGGCAGACAAACCCGCACTCACAGGCTCCATTATCCAATGCCTCCTGGAGAGGCAGGACATTGGGCCCTGCGTGCATCTCCCAATACTAGCACTTGTATACCTTAGCAATGCCACCCTAAATCTGGGAATACAGTACACAGCTATCAAAAGGTTGCTATGATTACTGGCACATAGCAATTCCGAAAGTTAAGTACAATTTTCTGATTGAGCTGCATCATGGCAACCTTTCTGATATCTGTGGAGTGTGCTACAGGTTTTTTGTCTGACAGTGTTTACCAACCTGGGGAGTGACCCCCAACAGTATTGCGTACCATAGCCATGCCTGCACTGTGCCCAGGACTGGTGAGGTGGCCAGGGCTTCCAAACACCCTTATAGTTGTACAATGCTGGCATAAGTGTGGGAGTGTGTATCTGTCTATCCAGTGTGTGGTGGCTGCAAACACCCCCCACAGCCCACACTGCCAGCACTGTTGCCAGTATTGGCCTGCCAATGTGCATAATGAGGAGCAAGGTACCATGGGTATAGCCCGGACAGGGTGGCCTGGCCAGGATGCATCTGCACAGGGCATAGGGCAATGGCTTGGACATTGTAGTGCCCGGCCACCACCTGCACAGACAGGGTGGCCACAGCACGTCCTGCTGGGAGATCACTCTCACCCTGACTGAGCAGTGACCACGGCATGGGTAGGTTCCCCCATAGTGTTATACAGTGTTTTTCTCAAGTGGTGTTTATGGGTTCCATTTTGGGGCCCAATCACTGACTTATCTGCTTGGTGTGTATGCTAACACCCCAGTTCTGGGTGCATGCATCACTTCCAGGAACATGCACTATGGACTAGCTAGCAGACTGTCTGCAGCTAGTATGTGTCTTGCTGGAACACCTTGTGGGGTGCAGTGGCTGGAGGCTTGCTGCATGAGAATATCAGATAGTGGTGGGGTGCAGCTGAGCATTTCCAGGCCTAATGTCTGTCTGCTATTACTTTATGGCTGCATTGACTGCCCTGTAGGGAGTCTGTTCCCCAGCAGGACTGGGGTTGGTGGTCCCCTCTACTGCCACTATTGCAGGGAGGTAGAATGTGGCTGTGTTGGTGGGGGACCCTGTTTCTCACCCTCAGAGGGTGGGTTGGGTGGTGGTACATAATTCACCTATGGGTCCATAAGGGCTAAACCTGACTGAGAAATACAGATGTATCCAAGGTGTGCCTGCAGGAACTACCTATCTCACACACTAGCACTGCTGGGGACCTGCAGCATGGCCTATGCCTGCCATGGAAGGTGCTGTGGACCTGGTGCTGGGTGCCCCACCTCACCCTCAGGGTGAGCACAGTACCCACACAATGTGACGGTGTGTACCTACTCTCTGCCAGTAACACACATGGTCAGTTCCCCCTACCAGGCCGAGGTGCTGGGTGGGGGGTGCATACCCCATCTTGTGATCATCTGTGGACTGTTGATTTGCATGTGCAGTGCATCATGGGTACGGGTGGGTTAACCCTATCCTGGTAACCACAGCAGACTGTTTGTGTAGTGACATGCGGTCCTTCTGCAGCCAGCCAGGGTTTTGTTAGCAGCTATAGAGCTGTAGCCCACTGGTTACTTCCTTGCCTATGGAGCCAGAGGTCATGGGTTCAGACCCACAGTGGGGTTTTTGATAGGGCTGTCTGACGCATTGTCTATTTTTAATGTACATTAGTGCTGCCAGCAAAAACACCCTCAGAGTACTGTAACCATAAGGTGCCTCAGAAGGCGCCCTATAAAGCGCCTTCTGAGGCACCTTATGGTTACAGTCCATATAAGGTGCCTTATAAGGTGTCCTATGGAGCGCCTTATAGGGTGCCCTATAGGGGACATTATAGGGTGCCGTGGCAGACACTGCACTTTATAATGTGCCCTATGGAGTGCCTTATAGGGTGCCTTATGTGGCACCTTAGGTTACGGCACATGAGGGTGTGTTTGCTGGTAGCAATAATTAAAATACAAATAAAATGCCTCAGGAAACAATACTTACATGTCAAAGCTGATGCTGCAGCCAGCCTTATGCATTAGGTACACTGGGGGATCAAACTTATGACCCCTGTATCATCAGTCAGCGTATTAACCATTGTGCTACACCTCTGTTTCTGTTTGTAAGTCTGTGCGCCTACTTAAGATTACCGCGCGTTAATGTGCTAAGCGGCGCTTCGCCCGATAATGTGCGCAGCAGCGCGCGTTATCGTGCGCTACTCCCGTTTTGTTATTTTAGACTGGAACGCCCGCTCCTTTTATGGCATCCTGCACACTAATGCAGCGCGCAGGTTAGGACAGTTTAGTAAACATACCCCTAAGTTTGTACCAGAAACAATGGAGGGTTAAGTGACTTGAACAAGATCACAAGGGGGACCAATAGGATTTAAAACCTGGCTTCCCTAGTTCTCGGCCAGAGTAAATGTGGTTAACAAAGATGAAAATAGGGAGTATGCTAAGGACCTTAAGGACCATCCAGTCTATTCAGCATACTTACTATTTATTTTAGTCATAAAGCATTTATACGTCATTTTCATGGATGGAATTCCATTCAAAATGCTTATATCGCTGCCAATCAGAACTCTGGGGACCACTCTTGCTCTGTCCATGGACCCCCTCACTGTTATTCAGATAGTGTTGAGGCACTCAGAGGAAATAGTCAATGGCCACTAAATGCACAGTAACCTCCAATTCCGCCTCTTCTGACTCCCTTCCCCTTCTTTGTGGTGTTCCCCAGGGCTCTGTTTGGCACCTCTTTTGTTCAACATTTTTCTTGCACCACTAGCCCTCCTTGTTGAACAATCCGGGATTTCTGCTTATTACTACGCTGATGACATTCTCCTTCTGTAACACACCAATCCACTACAGCCAGACTTCTCTTCTCTCAACATTTGCCTCTCCTCGGTTGCTGATTGGTTAGCCACAAACTGTCTCCACCTTAACTTTGCAAAAACATCTGCCATCTGGTCCACTCATGGAAGCGCCTGTCCTACTATAACACCCACTACTTGCAGGTTCCCCCATTCCTCTAATACCCACCCTCCATTATCTTGGGGTTCTTCTCGACTGTAGTCTCTCTTTTAGGGATCATATCTCTCAGCTCATAAAGAAATCCTTCTACCATCTCCGCCAAATTAGAGCTATCCATCCTTTCCTCACCTCCCAGGCATTAACTGCGCTCTTGTTGTCTTTAGTTATATCCCATTTAGATTTCTGCAACTCCATTCTTGATAGTGTTTCTCATACTCAACCGCACAGACTTCAGCTTGTTCAAAATATGGCAGCACACATTATTACTCATTCCACCTGTCATGAGCACATCACCCCTCTTCTCTTTCAACTTCACTGGCTTTCACTGGAATATCGCATGCACTACAAATCCTTACTACAGTTCACCAGGTCATCTACACTCACACCCCACAATATTTGGCAGATCTTCTCCAGTTCCACACCCCCACCCATCAGCTGAGCTCAGCACACATAAATTGTCTTCACCTCCCCTCTCCAGCCCATGCCCATCTGCAGTCAACATGTCATTCAGCTTTCTTTTTCCTCAGCCCTGCCCTCTGGAATTCTCTTCCTACCCCTCTCAGACTAGAACCCTCTCAGACTAGAACAGAACTATGGTACCTTTAAATCACTCATCAAGACCCATCTCTTCTCCTCTGCCTTCAATCCCCCAGCCCCCACTATGTGACCTTGTGTCTCTTAGGTTGTCTCTTCTCCCTGTCTTGTCCACTTGACTATCTCTCTGTCCTGTCTCGAATTGTAGCTCCTTTCCTTTTCTGGCCTTTGGCCTGTCTGTACTTTTTTTTTTTATTATTGTACTCCGCCCTGCTGTTATGAAGGGCGGTCTATCAAATTGAATAAACATAAACATATACCAACACATAAAAGTGTAAAAAAATCAAAAGAAAATACAGAAATATATCTACTAAAACCAGCACTCATCTCTCCCTTCTTAATAACCAAAATACATAAAGAGCCATAATCTACTGAGAAAAAGATAAAACTTCAACCCCTTCTTAAAATAAGAACATAATAAATGCCATACTGGGTCAGACCAGGGTACATCAAGAGTAGCATCCTGATTCCAACATTGGCCAATCCAGGACATAAGTACCTAGCAGTTTCCCAAGAAGATACAGGTTCCACAATGCTTGTATTGGGGCAAGCAGTGGATTTCCCGAGTCCTCTTTAATAATAGTTTATGGAGATTTCCTCCAGGAACTTGTCCAGACCTTTTTTAAATCCAGCTACAATAACAGCTTTTACTACATCCTCTGGTAACGAATTCCAGAGTTTGAGTACGCATTGAGTGAAAAAATATTTTCACTTATTAATGTTAAACAGATTACACTGTAGCTTCATTGCTTGTCCCCTAGTCTTTCTACTCTTTGATAGCGTAATCCATTCTCCATTCCTTTCCTTATGATTCTAAGCATTCTATTTGCCTTCTTGACTGCCGCCGCACAGGAGGTTTTCAATGTGTAATCCACGATGACGCCTAAATCTTTTTCATGGGTGATGGTTCCTAATCTGGAACCTTGTTTCGTGGAACCATAGTTTGCACTTGTCCACATTAAATTTCATCTGACATTATCAAAGTCTTTTCACAATCCTCTTGGGTTTTAACAACTTTGAAAAAACTTTGTGTCGTCTGCAAATTTGATTACCTCACTCATTATTCCCGTTTCCAGGTCATTTATGAATATGTTAAAAAGCAGCGGACCCAATGGGAAAATTGGCTATTCAGCCCTACCCTCTGCTTTCTATCTTTTAACGTGTTACTGATCCACAATAGTACACTGCCTTCTTTCCCGTGACTTTTTAACTTTGCCAAGAGTCTCTCATGAGGGACCTTGTCAAAGGCTTCTGAAAATCCAGATACACTATATCCTTTTCTACCTGTTTATTCACACCTTCAAAAAAAGCCATGGCCATGTTGGCTTTCTCCTATTAAACCACGACTGTCTACATGTTCAATAATTTTGTTCTTTATAATGATTTCTACCATTTTGCCTGGTACTGATGTCAGACTCACTGGCCTGTAGTTTCCCAGATCACCCCTGGAACTCTTTTTAAAAATTGGCGTTGCATTGACCATTTGTCAATTTTCAGGTGATGATTTTAATGATAGTTCACAGATTACTAATAGTAGGTCTGCAATCTCATATTTCAGTTCTTTCAACACCCTCGGGTTTATACCATCGGGTCCAGGTGATTTGCTACTCTTTAGTTGATCAAATAGTTGTAATATATTTTCCCAGAATATCACTATTTCTTTCAATTTTTCTGATGCATCACCTTAAAATACCATTTCAATCATGGGTAACATACCTACATCTTCTTCAGTAAAGACCGAAGCAAAGAATTCATTCAGTCTCTCCATTATGGCCTTGTTCCCTCTTAGTGCTTCTTTTACCCCTCTATCATCTAATGGTCCAACTGACTCTCTCACAGGTTTTTTGCGAAGAATGCACTTGAAAAAGTCTTTATTATGTGTTTTTCCTTCCACAGCAAGCTCTTTCTCAAATTCTCTCTTTGCCTGCCTTATCAATGCCTTGCATCTAACTTGCCAGTGCTTATATTGTTTGCAGTTTTCGTCATTTGGCTCCTTTATCCATTTGATGAAAGATGCTTTTTTGGCTGCAAAAGCCTCTCTGAGCTCTCCCTTAAACCATGCTGACAGTTTTTTAGACTTCCTTCCACCTTTCTTAAAGCATGGAATACAGCTGGTCTGGGCTTCCAAGATAGTATTTTTAAATAACCCCCATGCATGATGTAATCTTTAACCTTTGCAGCTGTTCCTTTTCATATTTTTAAACTATTTTCCTCATTTTATCATAGTCTCCCTTTCGAAAGTTAAAAGGCAGTACTGTGGATTTCCTTGCCGTCCTTCCTCCATTTATGAAATCAACTGCAATCATGCTATGATCACTATTGCCAAGTGGCTCAACACCCTTATCTCTTGCACCAGATCTTGTGTACCACTAAGGACTAGGTCCAAAATGGCTTCCCCTCTTCTCGGCTCATGCACCAGCTGCTCCAAGAATCAGTTATTTATTTCATCTAGAAACTTTATCTCCCTAGCATGTCCTGCCATGACACTGACACAGTCGATACTGGGGTAATTGAAATTACCCATTATTATTGCAGTATTATAACTTTTGTTAGCTTTCCTGATTTCTTTGAGCATTTCATCATCCACTTGTTCATTCTGGCCAGGCGGTTAGTAGTACACCCCCACTGTCATCACCTTCCCCTTTTTACATGGAATTTCAATCCATAGAGATTCTACTGTGTATTTTGTTTCCTGCAAAACTTTAATCCTGTGCGACTCAATGCCCTCTCTAACATAAATGCAATTCCTCCACCAATTTGATCTACTCTGTCATTGTGATATAGTTTGTACCCAGGTATCACAGTGGTTGTTCTCCTTCCACCATGTCTCTGATATTCCAATCATATCTAACCTCTCATTTAGTGCTATATATTCTAACTCTCCCATCTTATTTTTTAGACTTCTAGCATTTGCATACAAGAACTTTAGAGGTCTATTAATCTGGTTATCGTTAGGCAGGGGTAATTCTATTTGCTCTGTAGTTCTATTTTCTCTGTAGTTAAGAGCATATGGGTTATTTTTGTCTTTATTGGAACCCTAACTTCAGTCTTTTGCTAGCATCCTTCAAGGCTACATCATTCCGATTCATGCGCTCTGGGGCGACTGTCAGCTTTCGCCCATTTTCTAGTTTAAAAGTTGCTCTATCTCTTTTTTAAAAGTTAATGCCAGCAGCCTGGTTCCATCTCTGTTAAGGTGGAGCCCATCCCTTTGGAAAAGCTCCTCCTTTCCCCAGAAAGTTCCCCAATTCCTGAAAAATCCAAAATCCTCTTCTTTGTATCATCATCTCATCCACATATTGAGACTCTGGAGCTCTGCCTGCCTTTGGGTCCTGCTCATGAAATGGGAAGCATTTCTAAGAATGCTATCCTGGAAGTTCTGAATTTCAGCTTCCTACCTAAAATCCTAACTTTGGCCTCCAGAACCTCCCTACCACACTTTCCTATATCATTGGTACCAACATGTATTACGACAGCGGACTCCTCCCCAGCACTATCTAACATCTTGTCTAGGTGGCTTGTGAGGTCCCTACCTTTGCACCAGGCACGCATGTTACCAGGCAATCCTCATGTCCATCAGCCACTCAGCTATCTACATGCCTAATGATCGAATCACCAGCTATAATGGCCATCCTAATCCTCCCTTCATGGGCATATGGTCCTGGAGAAACCTCCTCAATGTGAGTGGGTTTTACATCACCTAGAGGACAGGTCCTAGCTACAGGATCATTTCCTGCCACACCTGGGTGACCTCTCTCTTCCAAGGCAACTGAGAGGTTGCCAGATTGGAGGTGAGACTTCAGTGCTACGTCCTTCTAGGTCTCATCTATATACCACTCTGTCTTCCTTTTGTCCTCCAAGTCTACTGCTTTAGCCTCCAAAGATCAGACTTATTCACTGAGAGCAAAGAGCTCCTTGCACCTAGTGCATACATAAGACCTTTCACCAAATGGGAGAAAATCATACATGTGACAATCAATGAAAAAGACTGGAAAGCCCCATTTCACTGCTGGATTGCTGTTTGTATCTTAGTTTTAAAGTTTTGTTCAGATATTAAAGTTGTTTACTTATTTAGGTTTGCAGGGGATACTTATACTAATACAACTATACCTTATATGTTAAATGGACTTTGTTCACCTCAAGAATAATTAATCTAACGTCCTTAATACATGTATTCTTGATGAGGATAACCAGCCTCACCTGGAAGTAATTATGGGCATCTCCCCCTTTTCATAGGTTTAAGAGCATATAAAGCTAAGATTATCTCAGGGATGGGTGAGAGTCGGGTGGGAAGGAGAGAAAGAATTCTTACAAGCTGGCTTGATACACAGTGCCCTGACCTTTGTTTCTAAGGTAAAGTCTTAGCAATTTCCTGGGTGATTCACACAGCCCTTGGTTTGATAGAGGGGTCCTTTCAAATTGCCCCTTTGATCTGTCACTTGCCTTTAACACCTATTTAAGACAACTTCACAGATTTTTTGCTTACTAACTGGAAGGCATCTTTGTAAAGGTCACTAGAAACAAGTTTAGTTCTTTGTATTGAGAAACTATTAATTCTAATTGTATGCGAAGCTATACTCTGATTTGATTTAAATAGAAAAGCTCTCTGGTGGTACTAAGACTGGACTGACTCAGCAAACACACTGAATTCTAAAATACACAGATTTATCTGCTTTAACCCAAAGTTACCCTTTTCCCCCAAGATTTATAATTACAAGTGCAGATAAATAATTACAAGTGCAGACCTATTAACAGTTGTAGTAGTCCCCATTGGTAAGCACTAAAGCCGGTATGGCCCCATCATGTATGGTTTCTGTTACCAGTCGCCTGAATAGTTCTTCCTGTAGAGAATCCAGGATCTCCTTAGTTCTAGATGACACCACAGCAGGGATGTGACAATCCACATCTGGCCTATTGAAATCACCTATCAGTAGCACCTCTCCTTTCATAGCAATACTGTGCATGTCTTCTATTAAATCTTCGTCCACTTCTATGGCCTGTGAGGGGGATCTGTATATATATCTCCAATGCAAATGGATTTCTCTTTCCCTCTTTCTAGTTTAACCCACAGTGCCTCCTCTCTTCCTTTTAAGCCCTGCAGTTCTATAGCTTTAATATTATTTTTTACATTATTGGTATGGTATCACTTTTAACATTTTCAGTGTTTTATACTGTATTTAATGCTTTGTTTGTTCTATTGGAGGTTTTGTTATCCCCTGAGGAAGGCAGAACAACCAAAACACTGCCAGTGTAGGGGCGTTTTAAATAAAGTTGTTTGAACACTTAGGTGATGGATCTCTTGTTGCCCTGCTGCTACAGTTCCTCGCAACACTGAATATCCAGACATTATTTAAAGCAGCAACAGCTGGTCGCTTTAATTACCCTGACAGTGAATATGCCCCCAAAATGATTTCTTCTACCTTTGCTGCCTAGCCATTTCATGTTTTCATAACTAATGTTGGTCCCAGTCTCTGGTTTCTGCTTTTATCTGTCTTCTCTAAACACTATTTCCAAGGGCTTCTGTCCATCTGTCGTTTCTTTCTCTCTCCTCTTATCTTTATTTCTTCCACTGCATCCATTTCTGACATTGAGTTTTGCTTTCAGTTTCCTTCCATTTATTTTTCTGCCTCTCTGTCCACTTAGATTTCATTCATTCTTTGACATTCGGAGCACATACTATCTGGTCCTCAATTGCCCTCTTTTTACTGCATCTACCTAGAGCCTTCCATCTCTTTCCCTCACTCTGGCCCTCCTATTTCCCTTATTTCTATTCCCCAGTCTTCTCTCTCTTCCTCACCCCTAATCCAGTATCATTCCCCAACCCTTCCATCCAGCATCTCTTCTCCCTCTGTCCTCCTCTCTTCCATCCAAAATCCCCTGTTCTTAGGGTTTCTGCCCCCCCCTCCCCCAGCTGACACCGATTCCATCTCGGGAGGGGGAGGCAGCAGCAGCAGCAGTGGCAGTACTCTGATCCCCTTCATGTCCTGCCGCTTCTGATCCCCCTCCGGTGCAGCAGGTGTGCTGAAGGACATGGCAGGTTGCGGGCAAGAAAACCGCAGCAAAAAAGCAGCCACTTTTGGAAATACTGCTGCTGCCTCCTCCCTCCCTCCAAACGGAATTGGCAGCAGCTGGGATGGGGGGGGGGGGGGTGACGCAGCCGGTCATGTGTGCTGCTACTGCCATCCACCCGAGCCAGCCCCCCTAGGTGGCTGCCTAGCTCACCTAGCGGTTGGGCTGGCTCTGCCTGTTCTCATCTCTCTGCCCCTTCCATCCAGCATCTCTTCTGTGCCCCCTTCTTCTAGCATTGCTTCTCTGTCTCCCTATCCCACCCCCATGTCCAGAATCTCCTCTCTCTCGCTCTGCTCTTCCCATGTTCAGCATCTCCCCTCAGTATTCCTACCACCCCATTTCATCAAATTCACTCCCTCTGTCCTTTGTGTTCCTAGCCTTTCTTTCCCTATCCCTAAGCCAGCATACCTCCTGTCACCCTACTCCCCTTCCTGTGTCCATGCCCACCCCAAGCCATCATGAACATGCTGTTTCCTCCATCTTCTCTCTGCCTCCCCACCTCCCAGTCCAGCATCTTCCTTCAACCCTCCCCCCTGCCACCAGGACTGGCCCAAGGGTTTCTGCTGCCCCAGGCAGGAGCCCTGGCCATACTGCCTCCCCCACGCTAAGCCCCTCCCCCATGCTAAGCCACGGCACTCTGCTTCCACCCCCCACAGCCGGTGGTGGCGGAAGCAGTTTAATAGCGGTGGCTTAGTCGTTGCCTTGTGCCCACAGCTGGCCATGTGTTTTGGCACACATGGCTTGCCACATCTGACCCCCATCTGTCAGGAAGTTGTATCAGAGGGGGGTTAGAAGCAGCAGGCCATATGTACTAATGCCCATGGCCTGCCGCAGGCACCAAAGGGACAGCACAAAGCCGCCCGTCATGGTCTTTTGCCCTAGGTGGCTGCCTAGCACACCTAGTAGATGGGCCAGCCCTGCCCACCACACTCCAAATCCAGCATCTTCCTTCAACCCTTCCCCCCTGCCACTTCATGGGCCTGTTACCAGCAGTAGTGGCAAAAACACAAAACAGGCATGGGGATGTCAACTATGTCTGCACTGCTGCTAGATCTGCCTGTCCCGCCCCCTCCAACATAGACTTCCTGTTGTTGAGGGGGCAGGACTAGCAGATTTAACAGTGTTTTAGATGGAGTCAACATCCCTACGCCTATTTTGAGTTTTTGCCACTGCCACCGGTGACACTTTTCCCCTAATCTAAGGTAAATGGTTGGTAGCACTACGGTGTACTAGCTACCTGCCAGGAGAGGGGAGGTAAGGCTGGGGCTGAGATAGGAAGGCTTAGCCTCTCCAAGCCTCTTATACTGGTGCCTATGACTTGCAGAGATCTAGAGGCTACAGGTTTTCCTTGGACTGACCATTGCTTAATCTAATTTTGCTTAGAGCTCTAGAATTCAGGTAGTGAACGTTCAGAGTCTCATGTTTTTGCTTTGCTATTGATTCCTTTAAAGATATCAGTGATTCCTTTAAGGATACCTGGCCTTATGCAAGTGCGGTCTATGTGTCTGTAGAGAACAGCCTTAAACAGTGGCCTAGGTTCAAATAAGGAGCCCCCAAGCAAGTTTTGCTTATGGCCCCCCATGGTGGCAAGGGGAAGAGGGGAAACTTTGGCCTGCCAGTGCAGCTGCTTCTCTGGTTAATGATAAAGAATGCTTTTATTTCAGAGAGACAGAGAGAAGCGACATAGCAACTTATCTTAAAGTCAAAGTGTTTGCTGTGATCTGATTCCACTGCTGCATTGAAGGGTTGCTGGGCCACGAGGGTCTCCTTCTTTACTGGGCCTACCAACGTGGGTTACATGTTATAATGCTACTTTACCCATGCAAATAAAGAGCATGTTCTTTGGTATTCTGCTTACATTTCAGAGCTAAACAGAACCCTAGGGAAAACTGAACATTAATAGGAGGAAGTCTAAGCTTCCTGTGATTAAATTGACAAATCAGTTTATGCTAAACTCTTACAGGAAAGCAGTTCACATTGCTAAGAAGTTATTCTATACAGAAAAGCTTCAATTTTTGATGAATTGACCATGCAAGTCTACACTGTGACTAAGAGTTTGGTGCAAATTATATCTTGTACCACCACAGGGCCTAGCATTAACTATAAGGACTTGATTCCTTTTTTCATATGCGTTATCTATGCTCAGGTCCATTTCTGATAGCTTTGGGCCAGTTGATGTATTGATCTACCTGCTGACTCAATATTAAATGCAGTGATTTGGGGAGTTTTTCTGTTAATGATTCACAAATAAATATGAGGTTAATACTCAGCTGTGTGACTGCTGTTTTCATATGCTGCTGGCCACAGTGGTAAAAGGACATCTGGATATGTGGAGGTCAATTCTATTCTGGGCATCCACTGCCTGTGTGGGCGCCCAGAATCTAAACGTGCTCCATTTGCACCCGATTCTGATCCCACGGGGGCTAGACAGAATCAGGTGCAACTGGCCGGACGTGCAGGTCATGCCCCGGTTCTGGATACCTGGATGTCCAACCCGCTACCCAGCTAGCCCAGTCAGGCTCCTGCATGGAACCACAGCACCATGGCGTCCTGTTGCCATGCACTGCAGCTCCATGCAAGAGCCACAATCCCTGGAGCCCTGAGATGTTCCTTTCCCTGCCGCCCGACCCCCAATCAGGCCTGCCGTGGCCAGGGTTGGGCCACAGGGAACCCCCTGCATCCCCTCACCTTCCTTTCCAAACCCGGGTCCTCCATCCTCCGCTGTCCAGAGGGACTTATGTCCCTCGTGCAAATGCTCCTATCTCGGAATTGGCTCTGTACATCCAAGGTCAGGTTCCCACCCATTCCCTGCCCACAAACAGAGCTCCCCATTCATCTTGCATATACATGCGGGGAGCTCTGTCTGTCTGGGGCACGTTCAGATTCTGGCTAGCGGGAATATTCAGTGCCGCGTCTGGATCACTGTCTAGATAACATAGGATACTGAATATCACTGCTATATGTGAGCTGGAATGTGGTAGGCGAAGGCCTGTGATCCATGGTGTCTGAAGTGAGCAGACAGGCCTGAGCAGCTTGACCTGTAACTGAAGCCTGTAGTTAGGCCCAGAGGAATGAAAACCCCCCTGAATGATGACACCATAGAATTGAAACTTAACTCAGCTTAACTGAACATAGCTAAGCAGAAACGAAACTTAGAAAAGACAGAAAACAGCTCTAATTGGTACTGATAAGAGAGCACAGCTTCTATGGAATTAATTAATTCTGCAAAAAGCAAGGTTACAGTGCCCTGCTTCCCATATGTTTTAACTAGCTGAGCGACCTTGGAGGAGAGATGTAACAAGTTAGAGACACTGACCATTGTAATTGGGACTAGAGGGGGGGTGAGCAGGTGCTGAGCCCAGACCAGAGTCCCGATTGGGTAGCCATATCAGTACCGGGACCAATAGATGGGTGAGAGGGGTTACTGGGACCAATGAAAAGTTTGCCTATGTCTAGAATGGAGAAGAACGGTATAAAAGTTGTTGTTTTGCTAGAAACCATTGCTCAGCCACTTTGAAATTGCTTATTGCTTGAGCCATGTGCACATTAAGCTGGCTTGGATCCTTGAAACGACTCCTGGTTTTATTTATTGCATGCTTATCTGCTGCTACATTTCTTGGTGCGTTTGGCCTGGAAGTGCGAGTGGTGGATGGTGTTCAAGTGAATAAATCCACATAATTCGCCTTGAGGTTTGGTCCAGTTGGAACCATGCCAATCCGACGCAGGGGAATTTCCCTGGGCCCACCGATCCTCTTGAATCGGAGGGGGTTCTGCCTGGCCTCGGCAGGCACTGAGTCTAGCTGGCCAACACTTCCGACCCGGGGGAGTCCAGGATCCAACTCAGAAGCTTGGGAACCAGATCTGGTAAGTATAGTTTTGAAAACCTGTCTAGACAGATGAGTTAGAACTGCAGTTTGAAACTTGTGAAACTTTGGTAAGAATTTGAAACTTGTAACTTGTAATCTCGAGAACTTGGAACTTGGAAATTGGAATTTGGTAATGAGAGCACTGATCCCCTCTCAAGGACGGTCCTATTAACCTTGCATGAGTATGCGCGAGGTGAAGCCATCGTCCTTCTTGTTTGGTAAGACTTAAGTCTTTGTTTGAAAATCCTTGCATGAGTATTCGCGAGGTACAGCTGTTAAAAAAAAAAATCATGATTTAGCCTAGTCAGAACAGACAGGAACTTGGAATTTGTAATCTCGAGAAAATTGGAAATTGGTAAGAGAGCATGATCACCTCTCCGAGAAGGGCCGAGTAACCCCGCATGGGTATTCGCAGGGTGAAACCCCCATCTCTTTGTAATTGGGAAATTGGTAAGACTAGTCAGAATAGATAGAAAGGAATGCATTCTGGGATACGTTGCTAGCATGATTGTGTGAATGAAGTGTGAATGAGAGGTCTGGCAGCACGGACCAAGCAAGAGTGGACTCTGGACTAGCGCAGTTCCTAGCCGGGTGACTGTGTCTAGGTCGCGAAACGGAGGAAGCGTTTGGTGTATTGTCCGTCCTAACTGTGTATTTGATTTTTGTTATCTGTTGAAACTGCGAGTTCCCCTTCTGTTATAAATGTGAGATTATTCTGTTAAGTAATTTGTGACAGTTCACTGATTAAGAAATTGTATTAATAAAGCAGAACGAAGACCAAAACACCTAGAGTCATTTTAGAAATCAAGAAGCTGGTCTCACCCCAAGTTCGTTTTTCCTACTGCACAGTGAAAAACTGACAGGGGGCGTGTCTGGAGGAAAGAATGTACAATGTCTTTCTAATCCTGTGCAGGTTTAAATCTCAATGCTGTTAGTTTGTGCTTATTTCAGGCAAATTGTACCTGTTTTATTCAATATGTTTTTAATAGTAATGTTTCTTCTGCTATGGTTAGGTATTATATACCATTCGATAGGAATATTTAGTCAGGATTTTAGTTTTGAAGGTCGAATTAACCTCATTGGAGCTCCGTAAACTGTTTTTAAATGATTCTTGCTAGCATGTCTCTGTGAAACTGTGATTTCGTTTCCAGTGAGCGGAGGGGTGTGGCTCACACAGCTTACTAGGGAATGAGACAGCCGTTCCCGATTGAGCAGTCTCTCTTGTTTATTTAAAATAAAGGAAGTATATCTGTTGTTTCAAAAACTAACGGCAGATTGCAACCTGAGAATGAATGGTTTAAATTCTGAGTAAATAAGAAAATTGTGTTAGGATTTTATCTTTGAAAACTGTACTAGTGACTAATGACGACCTTTACAATTCAAGATAAATTCATTTGTTTTAAAATTCCAAGACGTTATTACCTGATATACTGTGGCAAGCACCTGATAGAAGACATTTAGTGTTAAAAAACAAAACAAAACAAAAAGAGGGTGTATATGCATTTTAGATATCCACCACAGCTATGGAGAAGTATCCGGAATGTCTTTTGAATATTTGCTTTCTGAACTAAAAAATAATAATTTATTTTGCAGAGACATGCTGATTGGCAGCTAGTTGCTAAGTATTTTTATTCTAGTCATACGTAACAGATAGCTATAGTTCTCTCTATAAGATATTTTAAGAACTGTATCTAAATTGTATGTCTGTGCTCAATTTAAGCTTATGTTTACGGTAATAAGGTTTTTTAATAAGTGTCTTTTCAAGTATGATCAAGAATTTCAGTAAGGGATTTACTGAAGACTATGAAATGTCTCTGTCCCAATCAGGAACGCTATGTGAGATTCTGCTAGTTATATTTCCTTAAGTTCACCATATTTTGCCCCAGAATCTCTAGATATCCTGTCTCGTCACTCTCTCTCTCTCTGTAAGTAGCTCCGTTCAGAGTGCTTAAGGGGGGGATGGAGCCCAGTCCACTGATGATGTCACCCCCCGGTAGGCGTGAACTAATGTGCCCACAGCAGAGAAGTAGATCATTTAAAAAAAAAAAAATCAACCTCCTGGATAGAGCGTTGCTAGGAGAAACAGAACCCAGGAGAGGGGGGGGGGAATCCACCCTGCAGATTCCCTAGTTTGCTAGCCACCTCCGCAGCAGGGGGATGTGCACCCCCTCTGGACCAGAAGTGAAAGTCAGCTGACCAGACTTGTTTAGAACTGAAAAAACTGCATTATACACTGAGAAGTTTTAGGACTTGATTGAACTAATGGACAGAAATTATAGAGAACTGGATGAATTTGCGGACATAATATTTAAATGAAAGTTGATCAGAGGGTGTGTGGATTGTTGAAGAAGGACAGAGAAGGTAAAAATTGTAAGATGGAAAAAGAGAACAGATCTTTTTGCTGATATTTTAGTCGAATGATGTGGAGGAGGTTTTCCTAATCAAAGGACCAGAGAACGTGTAAGAGGCCGCAGAAGTAGCAGGCCTCCACTGGGTGCAAATCAGTGCACCCATTATAGAAAAAGAAGGACATTAGAGAAGTAAATGCCCGTATCTTGACTCCACCCCAGGAGGGGAGGAGGGAGTACTTGATTGCAGAGTCATAAAACAATAAACCAAGCACAATGTTCTAGTAGGAGAAGGAAGTAGCTATAGAGTAAGTGGCAGCTAAAGAGGGCTACAGCATGGATAAAGACTAGGCCAGATGCATCACCATTATCAGAGCTACTGGGGCTAAGTCCGCAAAGCCTTTCCTGCAGAACCGCATGTGTGAACTAGGGGGACAGAAGATAATGCACCAGTTCCTGTATATGCTTGAATGCCCTATTCCATTTTTGGAGCCGAGATCTGCTTGCAAAGCTTCAGACACAGATATCCTTTGCTGAAGAGAGAGAAATGCAAATGACTGTGAACCCAGAGCCTGCTGGATTGATGGTGCTGACTGTTCCCCGAGAAGAAGAGTAGCAGTTCTATAGTGTATAGCCCCACCTGGATTATGGGCAGAAGATAATCCACCTGGCCTAGCGAAGAACATAGCCCCTGCCATTGTCACCCTCAAGCCAGTCAAGAAGCCTGGGACAGGTGATTACCGCCCAGTGAGGATCTAAGAAGAATGAATGATGCAGCTGAAACTATACAACCAGTGGTACCAAAATCCTTATATTCTCTTGGAACTGATCTCTGCTGAAGCTATACATTTCATCATTCTGGACTTAGAAAGATGCTTTTTTCTGCATACGCTTAGCCCAAGACCCCACTACAAGGAGGCGGGGCCAATTCATCTGGACAAGATTACCTCAAGGATTCAAGAACTCGCCTCACTCAGCAAAAGATTTGACAAGTTATCCAGAAACTCCAGAGAAAAAAAAAGTAAAAATTCTACTTCAATATGTGGACAACTTGCTCATAACCACCAACTCAGAAAGTGAATGTCTACAAGCCACCAGTGAACTTTTGCACCCTCTTAATGAGGCTGGATACAAAGTCTCAAGAGCTAAGGTGCAATTATGCCAAACAAGTTAAATACCTAGGATTCCAGTTGTCCAGCGGAATTCGACGCCTGGGACCCTTACCAGAACGCAAAGCAGCTGTATGCAGTATTCCTACTCCAACCACCAGGAGGCAAGTGAGAGCCTTCTTGGGTGCCACAGAGTATGTTGTATATGGATCCCCAATTTTGCGCTGCTAGCAAAACCGTTGTATCAAGCTATCAAAGGAATGGAAAAGTCTGCATTGGAATGGGGACTTGAACAGGATGCAGCCTTTTGATCTTTGAAAAAAAAAAAAAAAAAAAAACATTCTGATGTTGTTACCAATTCTGGGTCTACCAGATGTCCAGAAAACCTTTCAGTCTCTATGTTCATGAGTCACAAGGAAATGTTCTAGGAGTGTTGACTCAATCTCTTGGACCTTATTTGAGAAGCTGTTACAGCTACAGCCTTCCTAGTAAGCAAAAACTAAAAGAAAATCCCTTTGAGACAGAATCTTCAAGTTACTGTACCACACTCTGTTCTAACCAATATGAAATACAAAGGAAATTACTAGCTAACAAATCTATGAATGTTGAAGTATTAGAGTATGTTGTGTGAAAACCCCAGATATAACTGAAGGGTCAGTCAAGCTTTCAATCCTGCTATGTTGTTATCAGTTGGTCTTGATCCCCTGATCATGACTGTTTAGAAATTATGGACACTATTCTCAAGCCGCCTGGATTTGACTGATGTCCCTCTGGAGAACCCTGAACAGACTTTCTTTGTGGCTGAAGGCAGTTTCATCATCAATAGACATTGTTGTGCTAGATATGCAGTGGTGACCCCTGATTTGGTAGTTGAGTCCTCAGCCCTGGCCCCAGAAACGTCACCACAGAAAGCTGAACTGATAGCCCTCACTAGAGCACTAACAATAGGAAAAGAGCCCTGTCTAAATGTGTACCCAGATTTCAAGTATGCCCTTACAACCTTGCATGCACATGGGACCCTGTACACAGAATGAGGGTGGATAACCTTAGGAAGCAAGTCCATTAAGTATAGCCCCAAGATATTGATATTAACAGATACATACTGCCTATAGATCTCAGAATTTAGGAAAAGTAGAATGTATGAATAGAACCCTGAAATCTCAGTTGTCTAAACTTTGCCAAGAGGTTTATCTGAAGTGGCCCCAGGTTCTTCCCATAGCCCTTCTTAGGATATACTTAGCCCCTGCTAAGTCTTTAGGAGTTTCCCCTTTTTGAGATTCTGTATGGGCAACCCCTGCCTATTGTATAGGAAATAAAAGGAGATATGAGACAGATAGGATCTGAAATTATTAGACATGAACTATTGGTTTTAAGTTCTGTTTTGCAGAAGTCTTCATACCTGGGTACAAAATCGATTACTCATCAATTTGTCTGAACCCCTGCATCCTTTCAAGCCTGGAGTCTCGGTGTGGATCAAAGAGTGGAGAAAGATACCGTTAGCCCTGCATTGGAAGGGACCCTATGTCGTCATCTTGTCAACTCCAACTGCAGTAAAAGTCGCAGAATTTGAACCTTGGATCCATCATAATCAAGGGAAGCCAGCAGCTGCTCTTGAACCTGATCACTGGACTACCTTACAGCATCCTGAGACTCCATTGCACCTCACCCTACGACAACAGCCACGGACCTAAGACTTATTGGTCCCTCAGACACTGCACTATTTCAAGACTGTTTGTTTATCTGAAGGTAAGCCTCGCATCTGGAGAAAACTGCAATCATCAGGAAGAGACTGTGTTGTGTTAAGAAATTGAATCTTCTAAGAGACTGTGTTTAAATACTCTGAAAAGACTGTTTTGATCTTCTAAAGAGTGAACTGCTCTAAAGAAGCAATAATAGCCTAAGAGACTATGCTATGATATTTTAAGAACCTGAGACATCCCAGAAGACAGTGATACTTTGGAATCTACAGCCCTACTCCTGCCAAAAAGCTGGTAGGTCTACGTACGGCAGAAGCTTGCGGATCTACAATCAACCCTACATCTGTTATCTGTTGTGGAAGTCAACAGGTCCACCAATTTTCCAGAGACTATGCTCATTATGAATCCTTATTATTGCTTTATTTTGGCAGCAGCCTTGGAGTGCTTTGAAATGACTTTTGCCTTATCTCCCTGGGCAGCCTGTATAAGTACAACATGAACTGGACCGAAGGTCACTCAGACCTTGTTTTATCATTCTTCCTATACTTGCATTAGTATACTCTCCAATCCAAAAGTTGTTCTAGATCTTGACTTTCTACAAGGCTATGCAAGCCACCGTTGCAACTCCTCATGCCTCCCAGAACTTGTTTCTTGAACTTGCTGGAGCAATAGCATCTAGTCTCCACACTTCTGACTGTTTCTTTTGTGGAGGAACTAAGATGGGAGATCAGTGGCCCTGGGAGACGCAAGAACTGAACTATTCTATCCTATACAATCAGACTGATTTACATAATACTACTAGTGAGTGGGTATTGGCCCACCCCATTGTCGACAGTTTGTGTTTTGTTCGGACCGGACCACAATTTGCTATGAAGATCGGACAGCTGGTCTGTCTAAATCAGAAGCTTTACGACAGCACAACAAAGATGCAACTGAACCTTCTAATCCTTTAGTTCTTTTTCCCACTTTTGCCAAGCTATGGACTTTGACTATCTGCTTGTTGCTCCCTTGTTTCTTGCCACTTTGTATGCAAATGATAACTTCAGTTATTAATAACACTGTAGAGCATAAGGCAGCTACAAAGATACTAGCTATGTGAACTTACTACCCTATACCACAGAGTGATACCTTTACCTAGTATTATGTGATTTGATTCTCACACCTTATTAACATGCGGGTGAGATTAATCAAAGGGGGGAATGTGGTAGGCGAAGGCCTGTGATCCATGGTGTCTGAAGTGAGCAGACAGGCCTGAGCAGCTTGACCTGTAACTGAAGCCTGTAGTTAGGCCCAGAGGAATGAAAACCCCCCTGAATGATGACACCATAGAATTGAAACTTAACTCAGCTTAACTGAACATAGCTAAGCAGAAACGAAACTTAGAAAAGACAGAAAACAGCTCTAATTGGTACTGATAAGAGAGCACAGCTTCTATGGAATTAATTAATTCTGCAAAAAGCAAGGTTACAGTGCCCTGCTTCCCATATGTTTTAACTAGCTGAGCAACCTTGGAGGAGAGATGTAACAAGTTAGAGACACTGACCATTGTAATTGGGACTAGAGGGGGGGGGTGAGCAGGTGCTGAGCCCAGACCAGAGTCCCGATTGGGTAGCCATATCAGTACCGGGACCAATAGATGGGTGAGAGGGGTTACTGGGACCAATGAAAAGTTTGCCTATGTCTAGAATGGAGAAGAACGGTATAAAAGTTGTTGTTTTGCTAGAAACCATTGCTCAGCCACTTTGAAATTGCTTATTGCTTGAGCCATGTGCACATTAAACTGGCTTGGATCCTTGAAACGACTCCTGGTTTTATTTATTGCATGCTTATCTGCTGCTACAGGAAATCCAGGCAGGGCTGAGAGCTGGAAAGGTTAAGTGAAAGGGATACACCCCTCTTGGTGAAGTCATACCCTGGTACATGCTGGTCCCTCCCCTATTCCTTTTGTCCTGCTGCTCTCTCTGCTTGCTAGAGATAACTTCTCTTCCTCTGCTTCGCTAGAGATAAGAGTACAGTAGACTTTCTCCAATCGCGACTATACTGTAATAAAGTGACCAATCATGAAGAAATGCTGTGATAACCTGATAAGATGTCTATATAATCTCTCTGAGCCCTCTGGTGGAGGCCCAGAATTTGAAAAACTATTTTCTCTGGGTCTGTGCACATTAAACCAGGTTGCTTCCTATCGAGACTCGGGGGTGTTTTCTTTCCTTGCTCGTTTTGCTGATTCATTCTGGTGCATTGGCCGGGAAGGAGGGGGGACGAGAGAGGAAAGAAAAGGGTTTGTCTTGCAGCCTCTGGGTTCTGCCGGTCGGAGCCGGGGAGTGGCGGAAGCAAAGGGGGATCTCTGGCACCACTAGACCTCTTGTTTTGAAGAGTATTCCCACTCATTTCAGCAAGGCCGCCGGCTCTGTCTGGCTGCAACCCACGAACTCATTGCGGAGTTCAGGAACCAATCTATGAGTCTCCGGAAGACATCTGAATGGGGTAAGTGATAAAAGGGTCTGTCTCTGTATCTGTTAGAAAAATCGGTCCTTCCTATGGGGAGAAGGAGAGCTTGATCACCTCTCGAGGGAATCGCCCCAGTACCCTACTCTGAGCTGAGTTGGGAGAAACTGCATTCCTAATAGTTAGACTGTTTTCTAGGGAATTGGGAGGCTGTCTATGTGTTGGTCTGTGCTTGATTTATGTGTTTGGCACAAGCAGAGGCTTGTGCAGTGAGCATAGACTCCTGATTAGTGCAGTTCCTGGCCAGGCGACCGCGCCCAGGTCGGGGAAAAATGGCAAAAGTGCCATTTTGTTAGGGTGTGGCGAAAGCGCCATTTTGTTAATTACTCTTTTTGAGACTAGAGCAGCCGGATTCGAGGCTGTCTGCATTCCTTTCCTTGCCGTTCCTTTGTTCTGTGTTTTCAGAGATTGGGGGATATGGGTGCGTCTGATTCAAAATGCAGTCCCCTAGAGTGTATGCTAAAACATTTTTGCAAGGGATTCTCTGCAGATTATGGAGTTCGTATGACTCCATTCTTGTTAAAGAAATATTGTGAGCATGAGTGTCTAGTTTAGTACCGATTGGCCCCGAGAAGGAACATTTGATTATGACTTGGTTAGCAGAGTGCACAATGTGGTAGTAGCTAACCATCCAGATCAATTCCCTTATATTGATTCCTGGCTGGCTGTTTGTCGGCAGAAACCTAAATGGCTCAGGAGATGCTACGAGGAACACTGTTGCATACTTTTGTCTCGTAGCCCACAGGAAATGCAGCCTAAATTAAAATCACAATTGCCCGTTTTAGTACAGGAGCCAGAGACAGAAGAATTCCCCCCTTTCCCTCCTCCCTGTGTTCTCAGGCAGATTTCTGCAACTTCAGCTAGGTCAGCAGTCTCAGCAGGGAATTTGGCTAGTTCTCCCCAGCCCCTCTCAACAGATTCTTTCTCTGACAGTCAGAAGAGCAGTGAGGGAAGCATAAAATGCCAATTTCAGATACAGACCTGCCCAGCACTTCAGAAAGTTCCCTGAGTCCCAGATCTGAAGAATGTCAGTCCCATGTTCGTACACCTTCCCCCCCCCCCCCACTCCCGGTACTGGAGCACTGTGACCTGAGGAGAGACCACCACACAATATGTGCTAGCAAACAGACTCCAGAAGTTAGTCTTCACCTACCCCTCCGAGAGACTCGAGGACCAGCTGCCTTTAATGCCTAGGGAGAACTCATTGAAGGCCCTCCAACTTTTGTATATGTACCTTTTCCACCACCGACTTGTTAAACTGGAAAACTCAGCTATGATAGATTTGTTTTCGTCTATTATTCAAACCCATTGTCCAACTTGGGCAGACTGTCGTCAGCTCCTTTTAACCTTACTCAGTACTGAAGAGAGATGCCGGGTGACTAGGTCAGCCATGAAATGGTTGGAAGAGAACCCTCCAGGTGAACAGCATCCCCAGCAAGCAGCGCTGAGAGATTTTCCTGACCTAGAACCCCACTGGGCGGCAAACAGTGATGCAGGCCGCCTTGCTCTGAATTGTTATCATCAGGCTCTCCTTGAAGGCTTTAAAAGGGGGGCCAGAAAGCGATGAATGTAGGGAAAATATCTGAGGTACTGCAAACCCCTGATGAGAGCCCTGGCCAGTTTTATGAAAGACTCTACATTTGAAGGAAACTTCAGAAGCTTGAGGGCTTTTCTGGAATGAATATAACCCAGCTGATGGAAGTTGCTATGAAAGTATTTGTGAACAGAGATCAGGAGATGAAGCGTGCATGTGAACGAAAGATGAAAAAGAAAGCTGATATGTTAGCAGTGACGCTAGTCGAGAAAGGACAAGGAAAGTCGACGTGGGAACCGAGAAGCCGAGGCCGGGGTAGAGGAACCCAGCGAGGATCACTGGAGCAAGGACTACTGGAACGAGATCAGTGTGCCTATTGCAGAGAAATGGGCCACTGAAAAAGAGAAGAAAAACGAATGTCCCAATTGTGTCAGGCAATATTCCCTGCCCCGAAGAGATGTTGAGGGCATTCATAAACATCTGCAGCAACTACTTAAGTCTGGACTCCTGAAAACCATGCCAATCACCCTGGAATACCCCTTTGCTGCCAGTTCAAAAACCAGGTACTAATGATTACCGACCTGTGCAGGACCTACGGAAGGTCAATTAAGCTGTTGTTACCATTCACCCTGTTGTGCCAAACCCCTACAATTTACTGAGTTTGATTCCTGCACAAGCAACCTGCTTCACTGCTTCTTGACTTAAAGGATGCCTTTTTCTGCTTGAGACTGGCCACTCCTAGCCAGCCACTGTTTGCATTTGAATGGGAAGACCCTATTACTGGCAGTAAGGGACAATTGACATGGACATGGTTACCCCAAGGATTCAAGAATTTCCCCACACTGTTCGGGGATGCACTTAGTCAAGATTTGCGTCAGTTCCAGTCTTGCCCTTCTCAACGCGTATTGTTACAATATGTGGATGATTTACTCATTGCTGCTGTTTCCCAGGAAGAATGTCTAACCGCTACTTCAGAACTTCTACACCTACTTTGGATGTCTGGCTATCAGGTGTCCCAAAGTAAGGCCCAGTTGTGTCGGACTGAAATCAGATACTTGGGATTCCATGTTGCCCAAGGTCTTCGAAGATTGGGCTCTGAGCGGAGGGAGGCTGTTTGTTCTATTCCTGAGACACAAAATCGTAGCCAGTTGAGAGCCTTCTTAGGTGCTGCCGGTTTTTGTCAAATTTGGATACCCAACTGTGCAGTGCTGGCAAAGCCCCTGTATGCAGCCACAACAGGGGGAGAACGAGAACCTTTCGACTGGGGTCCGGACCAAAAGAAGGCCTTTCAGGATATGAAGAAGGCTTTGCTATCAGCATCCAGTCTAGGACTGCCCAATGTGAAAAAAACATTCCACCTGTATGTCCATGAAGAGAGGGGGATGGCAGTTGGTGTCCTCACTCAGAGCCTAGACTCCTGGCAATGACCAGTGGCTTATTTGTCCAAACAGCTGGATCCAAGGCAAGGGGTTGGCCTCCCTGTCTTCGCGCAGTAGCAGCGACAGCTTGTCTAGCAACAGAGGCTGATAAATTGTCCCTTGGGCAAGAACTGTATGATAAAGTGCCGCATGCAGTACTGACCCTGATGGAATACAAAGGCAATTATTGGTTTACCAACGAGCAGATGACAAAGTACCAGAGCATGCTGTGTGCGAATCCTTGGGTTCACTTGTAGATAGCGAAAAACACTCAATCCTGCTACTCTACTCCCTGTAGCACCTGGGCTACCTGAACATGATTGTATCCAGGTTATGGATGAAGTGTATTCCAGCCGCCCAGATCTGAAGGATGTACCGCTGGCCTCTCCTGATGTTCAGTACTTTTACTGATGGCAGCAGTTTCGTTGAAGATGGACAGCGGAAGGCTGGATATGCTGTGGTCACTCCAGGGTTTGTTGTGGAGGCTGAGCCCTTACCCCAGAAAGCTGGACTCATTGCCCTTACTCGAGCCCTCCAGTTAGCTGCAGGTCTGAAGGCAAACATTTTCACTGATTCTAAGTATGCATTCACTACACTCCATGCCCATGGGGCCCTCTATAGAGAGAGAAGGGGCTCATAAAATTCAAGCAGGAAATCTATAAAGTATGGGAGGGAGATTTTGGAGTTACTAGAGTCTGTGTGGGCACCAGAAGCGGTGGCGGTAGTTCACTGCAAGGCACACAAGCGAGGAGACACTCTGGTCATCCAGGGTAACCACAGGGCAGATAGGGCGGTCAAGCTAGCAGCCCAGCAAGGAACAGTCCCAGTAAGTATTCAAGCCCCCCCCTGTTTCCAATTCCTGTCAGAGTGGGACCCACGTTATACCAGGAAAGAGATGGATTTCTTCACTCAGGAAGGGGCTACTCTTACTACTACTGGGTGGTTGCGGTTACTGGAAGATCCACTCTGATATGTTATCCCTGAGAGTCTAGTGCCTGCTTTTTGTCCGCCGATTTCATGAGACCACCCACTTAGGTAAGACCTCCATGCAAACCATTCTACAGTCTTACTTCTATGTCCCACATCTGACTGCCTTGACGGCAGCTGCAGCACGTCGCTGTCTCCAATGTGCCAAGAATAACCCCCGCCAAGGGCCTCTACCTCCCATTTCTATACAGGCAGTTGGTGCTGCCCCTATGGAGAATATTGTAGTTGATTTCACTGAGTTACCCCGAGTAAGGGGTTATCGATATCTGCTGGTGATAGTGTGTACATTTTCAGGATGGGTTGAGGCCTACCCCTGTAGAACAGAGACAGCTTGAGAGGTTACTAGGGCCCTGTTGAAAGAGATCATTCCCAGATTTGGCCTACCTCTTACTACAGGGTCAGATAATGGCCCTGCATTTGTTGCTAAGTGCCTTCAGGACCTTTCTAAGGCCCTCCAGATCACCTGGAAACTTCATACTGCTTACCGCCCACAGAGTTCAGGGAAAGTGGAAAGGATGAACCAAACCCTGAAGCTCCAGTTGTCCAAATTCTGTCAGGAAACTCATCTTAAGTGCCAATAGCCCTTCTCCGGGTCTGGTCCTCTCCAACTCGGACCTTGAGAATATCCCCTTATGAAGTACTGTATGGTCGACCACCACCCATTGTTCAGGGCCTTAAGGGAGACCTAGAGCAGATAGGTAATGAACTTACGAGACAACACCTACTGGCATTGGGATCTGTTTTTCAGTCTTTGAACAGGTGGATACAAGAGCGACTGCCTATCTCTTTGTCAGAGCCGCTCCATCCCCACCAGCCTGGAGATTGTGTGTGGATTAAGGAATGGAAACGTAAACCATTGTGCCCTACCTGGAGAGGTCCTTACACAGTTCTCCTAGCCACACCGACTGCAGTCAAGGTCGCAGAGGTTACCCCGTGGATTCATCATACTCGTCTTAAGAAAGCTGCTCCTGACTTGGATGATAAGTGGACAGCGCACGGTCATTCTCAGGATCCCTTACGCCTCACACTGCGGAGAACTAGGGAACCGGCAGACGACGGAGCCCTGCACTAGCTGCATACCGGAAGCTGGCTAGTCTACGCACGGCAGAAGCTTGAGGAGTCATCTTCAGATACTGTTAGTGGGACATAAGCTCCATGGTCGGTATGCACCTGGAGTTTTTTTTATCAACATGCCTTATTGCTGTACCCACTACTTTGTGTGAAATGCAAACGTTTACTGTAATGCATAATCTGAACTGCAAACAGCCAAAGCCAACCTTTTCTACATTTTTCTACTTCATTGGTGTTACTCGTCCTACCTCAGCCTATTTTAACAAGGCCCCTTTCTCCTTGCAGGTTGTCTCCACGCTTAAAGCTACAGATTGCTTTATTTTTGTAAATGCAACTAAAGGGGTTTTTAATGTGTCTAAAACCATATTATCATGCAAGTCTATTACGAAGTTATCTTATGCTTACTCAGAAATGTATCTTCCCTTAGGATGGTTTTTGTTATGTGGTAAAACTGCTTACACTTATGTTCCCATAAACGCTACTGGAGGTTCTTGCACTTTTGGCAGACTTACTACTGCTGCTTTCTCTCATACCCCCAGTAAGGTTACTTCCCACTCACGCTATCCTCGATCAAAACCTATGCCCCCTACCTGTAACTCCAATGTGGATCCTTATAGTGATCAGACAGCGCTGGGACTGGCCATATCCATTGTAGGAGCACCTGCGTTAGCTTTACACAATGCAATGGAAGTAAGCCGTATTGCTTGTTCCTTGGCCAAATCCATTAATCTTACCTCAACCATCCTAGCCACTATGAATCACGAGATGTCCGATCTGCGGATGGCGATTCTTTAGAATAGGATGACCATTGATTTTCTGCTCCTACACTTAAATCATGGCTGTGAGGAGTTTGAGGGTATGTGTTGTTTTAATCTCACTGATGAGAGTGTTTCTATTGAATGCTCTATTCAAGACCTACGTGACCTAGCTAATCATATCACCTATAGGTTTGGGTGGTTTGCGGAATGGTTCAATTGGTTAGGTGGACTTAAAACCCTAGTGGTTGGGGTTCTCCTTATTCTCCTGCTATGTGTTATCCTGCCATGCTGTATCCCTATCCTTATCCGATTTATTACCTCCACCATTGAGGCCCTGGTGGAGCGGAAAACCGCTGCCCATGTGATGGCAGTATGCAAATACAAATCCCTTCCACAGTCAGATCAACTGCTATGAGGAAAAATTGGCTTCCTTCACTACAAGGCAAATTTTCCCCTTAAAAAGTGGGGAATGAGGTAGAAATCCAGGCAGGGCTGAGAGCTGGAAGGGTTAAGAGAAAAGGATACACCCCTCTTGGTGAAGTCATACCCTGGTACACGCTTGTCCCACCCCTATTCCTTTGTCCTGCTGCTCTCTCTGCTTGCTAGAGATAACTTCTCTTCCTCTGCTTGCTAGAGATAAGAGTACAGTAGACTTTCTCCAATCGCGACTTGTCAGATGGCTGCCTAGGGTGAGAACTTACACAATCTTGACGATGCATATATTCATATGATTCTTGCAAGGTATTGTGGGTATTGTAGTTCATTCACTCCCAAACACAGCTGATGACAATAATTTGAGTTGTGAAACCAAGTGGTAAGATCAATAAAATACTTCTTTTATTGATGGGGTTTAATTCACCCAGCACATGTATGCTTGATAGCACTATAAATGAGGTTACTTGCTTGCAGTGTTTAAAGGGATAACAAAAAGTCACAAAGTAAACCAGAAAACAACCTTCAGCTTGTCAGGCAATTAGCTAATGTTTTCTTAGCAAATAATTACCAAATACAAAGGCACAAAGTAAAGAATAAACTTTGCTGGTTAGGTTAACTTCTGCTTATTTTCCACGCCGATCTCAGCAGTGATTCTCCCTTGCTCACACACACAATCAGGTGCAGCCCTAATTACTATCAATGGACCAGCTGAAAGCCTTTAGCTGGCTGGCTGCTACTGTGTGAGCCCAAATCCTGCTTTAAGAGCTGTTTGCAGTGGAAATAAAGAACAAAGTTAGGTTTCTTTGTGATGGCTGATGTGTTTGCTCACGGAAAACTAGCAATAGCATTTAGATAGAGAACAGTCCATGTAAACTGTACTTTCATCTGCTGTATCAATTATCATAGGGTCACTATCATACATTGGCACAGACGAGTCTTTCATTAAGGCACTATCATGAGAATGCTTATTCCCTTGCTGCCATTCTCTATTATAGATAGGGTCTGGATCAGTGTTCATACCTGAGCCTCTCCTGCTATCATTATTCCTCTCTGTATAGCCTGGCCAATATGTAACCCAATTCTGATGTCCAGCCTTCCAATCTTGATCCCTGGACACTGGATCTCCTCTCACATACCTTCTGGCCTTGGTCTGAAAGTCCCTTCCACATGCAGTCTTCTCTCTTCCAGGTAGCCACTGGTGATTCCTATCTCTGCCACTCCATTCCTCTGGCTGAATCCAGTCCAATGGACTCTGCTGGCTTTTGGAATACCTCCCAGTATGGGTACTGCCTTGGAATCTCCCAGACCTTCCAATGGCCTTTCTTCTCTTCCTTCCAGAGAGTTTCCTTCTCTCTCTATCTGCTTGGCTTGGCTTCTGTTTCTCCAGGTGATACTGGTGCTTGAGCTTGTAGCCGTTGCTGTCTCTCCCTCAAGCTCCTTCTGTGGCTTTTGCTGAAGCTGTTCTTGAAGCCGTTGTTGTCTCCTTTCCTGAAGCTGTTATCTGAAGAATAAGCTCTATTCTTATTCTTTCCTAATGTGTGCTGCTCCCTAACACAGCGCAGCTGTCTTGAATCAGGCCCTGCCCTTTGAGATGAGTGCTTAGGGATTACCTCATAGCTCTCTTGATTGCACACACATTTTTTCACTTCAGCCCCTCTCATGGCTGCTGGAAACCTGGTGCATTCTGGGACTGGTAGTCTTTTATGTGAAAACTCTGTTTTCTTGCTTCTACCAGAACTGACAGGTTGCTTGTTCAGAGTCACATCATCTTTTCTATAGCTCCTACCTGAGCTATGATAAGCTTCCTTATCACAGACTATACTGTAATAAAGTGACCAATCATGAAGAAATGCTGTGATAACCTGATAAGATGTCTATATAATCTCTCTGAGCCCTCTGGTGGAGGCCCAGAATTTGAAAAACTATTTTCTCTGGGTCTGTGCACATTAAACCAGGTTGCTTCCTATCGAGACTCCGGAGTGTTTTCTTTCCTTGCTTGTTTTGCTGCTTCATATGGACAATTTGCCTCTCTGCCCACAGATTTATTTATTTAATTGCTTTTCTATACCGCACTATTTATTATTAGAGCGGTTTACAGGAAACGTATTTGTTTAAAGAGGGCAGTTCAATGCACTTACAATAAACAGGGTAAATAAACATGGATAACAGGTTAACAGGTAACAACTATTTACAATTTAGTATGCAGGCTTATACACCTATCTCGTTGGTAAGTACAGTTGATACGGCAATGACATTCTGTAAATTAAATAGAGGTGGGTTCGGAAGGTAGTGGTGTCGTGGGCATGGGGCTCGTGTGGAGAGAGTTGGACATGAGTGAAGGTGGCTGAGAGCTGTCATTTGAGATGGAGAAGTACTGGGTAAATAGGTGACGTTTCAATGCTTTCCTAAATTGAAGAAGGTTGTTGATGGCGCGGATGTCAGGTGGGAGAGCATTCCAGCAGGAGGGTGCGTAGAAGGCAGAGGCACGGTTGCTCGTAGTCTTGGAGCATTTAATGATTGCTTTGGGAAGGATGAGAGTGTTAGTAGCAGCTGACCTCCTCATCCTGTTGGGGGGGGGGGGTATCTGGACTAAGTCAGAGAGGGAGGTGGACGTGCAGTTATGGATGGCCTTGAAAGTCATTGTTAGAATCTTAAATGAAATCCTGTAGTGGACGGGAGCCAGTGTAGGTGTTTTAGCATGAGGGTAATGTGTTCCATTCTGGAGGCTCCATGTAGCGTTCTTGCTGCAGCGTTCATTGCCAACTATAAAGGATGTAGGGTGCTCTTCGGAAGTCCGTGCAGTATGGAGTTAATGTGGTCGAAATGAGGCATTACTAGAGCTTGAAATACTGTTCTGAAGTCAGTCGGGTCTAGCAGTTGTCTAATGTGGCGCAGTGTTCGGATTTTATGGTATACTGCCTTTACCATATTAGATATCTGCTCCTTCATATAGAGTTGTTGGTCAAGGATGATACCAAGGTATCGTATCGTAGGTTTGGCGAAGAGTTCGGCATCACGCACTTTTATGGATGATGGTGGAGTGAATGCTTGGTCTCTGCAGACGAATAGGACTTCCGTTTTCTTGAAGTTTATTTTTAGCTTCTGAGTGTGTAGCCAGTCTATAACCGCGTCGAAGCATGAGGACAGGCGGGAGAGATCTGGGTGCTCAGTTGATATTGTTGTGTACATCAGAACGTCATCAGCGTATATTAGACATTTGATGTGGAAGGATCTAATGATGGCGCAGATGGGTTGCATGTAAACATTAAAAAGAAGAGCTGAAAGTGAGGACCCTTGTGGTACACCCTTCGCTTGCAAGAATGGATCTGATCTTGAGGGGCCGGAGCGAACATGTTGCCATCTTTCATTTAGATATGATGTGCACCATGATAGCGCAGTGCCGTGCACTCCCTTCTCAGCAAGGCGGGAGAGAAGTAGGTCGTGACTGACGGAGTCGAAGGCAGCTGCGATGTCTAGGAAAATGAGAGCGAAGGCTTGCCTGAGGTTGTCGATACCTACAGTTAGGGTGTTAAATAACGTGGTTAAGAGAGTTTCAACCCCAAGTGACTCGCGGAACCCGTGTTGGCAGGTGTCCAAGGGTGAGTTATTTTCAATGTGGTGGTCTAGTTGTCGTTGGACTATTTTTTCCATAATTTTGGCTAGGAACGAGATGCTTGATATTGGTCTGTAGGAGTCCATTTTAGCAGGGTCAAGACTGTTGTTTTTGAGCAGGGGTCTGATTGAAGTTTGCTTCAGGCTGTTGGGGAAGGTTCCGGTCAGGAAGGAAGTGTTAATAAGATTGGTAAGGAATGGGCTGAGTTCAACACGTAGTGTTTTTATCCATTGTGCTGGGCAAGGATCATTCGGTGCCGTGGTGGTATTTATGCTGTTGATTATGTCTTGGAGTTCTCTAGTGGATGGGGTTGTGAATGTCGTGAGCATTTGATGGGTGCCGGCTAAATCAGAGGTTAAGGTGGAGGGGGGGAGCCACCCGGATTTGTCATCCAGGGCACCGGTATCGGAAGGTACGTTGACCTGACTGGCTTTGGTTCGGAGGTATTCGGCATATTCTTGGGGGTCAGGATGGTTAGGTTGGCTGGGGGAAGGTTCTTTTGCTAGTGAGCTGACAATGTTGAAGAGATCGTGTGGCTTATTCAATGATTTGTGCAGCCTTTCAGCGTAGTATCGTTTCATGCTTGTTGAGACTGCTGCACGATGTTTAGCTAGTTGAGTGGTGTAGGCTTCATGATTCTCAGTTGATCTTGAGTGCCTCCAGCGCTTTTCGAGACGTCTGAGCAGTTGTAGAGACTTCTTCAACTCGGGTGAGTACCATGGTGCTTTTGTTCTCCTGCGGGGTTCTCTGGTGGAGGGTAGGTCAATTCTGGCATCTAGGTTTGAGTTCCAGGCTGCAATCATATCGAGGTTCTGTTCAGGTGTGTTAAGGAGAAGGTGTGCTTTTTTCAGGATTTCATCTTTGTTAAATGGACGGAAAGACTTATGTGTTGAGGCATAAGATTTGTCCGAGGACTGGGGGATGGTGGGCTCAGGGCATCCTGGCATTGAGAAGTTGATTAAGCTATGGTCAGACCAGGGTACTGGGCTTATAGTAATCTTAGGGTCATAGGTGGAGCTAAGAGAAGTGGACGGTGCAAAAATCATGTCAAGCGTGTTTCCCTTGATGTGAGTTGGTGCGTTAACTAATTGGGTGTATCCTAGCATTTCACCCCAGAAGCTGAAACTGTCTTCAGATTCATTTGATTTTTTAACTACCATCTTGCCTCCAATTTCTCTTTTTTAGGGAAAGTTATAGGGCAAGTTGTCTTTGTACAACTGCAAAATGTTCTTGAATATACAGTCTCCTTAACCCTTATAAACAGAGATTTTGCAGGGGCCACAGTATAGAGACACTGCTGGATTATGCGTGGTTGGATTTTGATGAGGAAAGAATATCCTAGTAATCCTTTTTTTTTTTTACAGTTCCTCAGCATTTGACACATTGAACCATGTAATGATGGCCACGTAGTCAAGGGCATTGGGTTTTAGTTCAGCTATCATGAACTGTGTTCTGTCATTTTAGCTGGACTGCTATCAAAAGATGGAGTGGGAGAGCATTGTTCTTCCCGGAAGTCAATTGAATCTAGCGCCCCTCATGGTTCGACTCTCTCCCCTGTGCTGTTCAATATCGATCTTCAGCCCCTGCATTCCTTGGAGATAGGATATAGAATTTAAGTCAGTGCCCTTGACACCCTGCTGTACCTCGTGCTCTAAATATTCTTTCTGATTGGCGAAAATAAATAACTGGACAAGTCAAAGCAATCTGGTCTTGAATTTGGAAAAGATAGAGGCTGCACAGTTACGTTATGAATCAGTGCCACATCCCCTAGCTGAAATACAAGTGGGGAACGTCAATTCCTCTATATGTATTTATTTTATTTATTTCTGGTTTCTAGACATACTGCTTTTCTCAAGTATCAAAGCGGTTTATAGTATAGGTAGGGTTGCCAACTGGCTCCAGATGCGCCCGACAGGCTTGATCCAGTCCTGGGTTTACCCCATTGCATGCAGGGACATGTAGTTCTGATTTCTCCATTGGACTCTATAAGAAACACAAGACTACATTTCCCAGCATGCAATGGGGTAAACCCAGGAATGGATCAAGCCTGTCGGGCGCATCTGGAGCCAGTTGGCAACCCTAAAGAGTGTCAAGCTCATCTTGCTGCTTTCATGTAGTGAATGGGTGGGATGAGAGGAAGAGGGGACAAGATGGTTAAAGAGGTATGAGGGAAAACCCGTGTAGAAGGCTCTGTGCATGATGAGAAGAATTTTGAACTTAATATGATATGTGACAGGAGCCAGTGATGGAGGGAGTGAATGGGCATACTTATGGGAACCATGTATATGCTTTATAATAATGTTTTGAACATTTTGGAGGCTGTAAGGAATACCTTCAGGATATAGAGGGAACCCCAGAGAAAAAGGGGACTCCGAAGACCTGGGTACCCAAGCAGAAGACAGGGAACCCTGGGAAGTGGAAATCCTGTCCTGGGGGAGGGCTCTTTCAGACTCTACAGAAAAAATGCCAGGAAGGGGGGGGGAGTTTGAGAAGGACAGGAAACAGGAAGTACCAGGATTCCCAGAGAGGCTCGAGAGGGAAGGAGAGAGGAACAGGCAGAGGATCCAAGAGTCTATGGAGACAGCCTTGGGTGCTCTGCAGAGCTCATGGAAATAGACACTACGGAACAAAACTTAACCAGATGATAGAAGTTTGTCAGACCTACTGGAG
This sequence comes from Ichthyophis bannanicus, assembly GCA_033557465.1. Lineage (NCBI taxonomy): Eukaryota > Metazoa > Chordata > Amphibia > Gymnophiona > Ichthyophiidae > Ichthyophis > Ichthyophis bannanicus. Next base: position 256,652,066 of record CM066044.1, read on the forward strand.
GACAGCAAGATGCAGATAAGTTAAAGGAAAACCCCCATTTGTTTCTTTGGGATTCTTTTATAACTGCTATGTGAGAAAGAAAGACTGTTGATTATTTGGAGTTTTTGTTTTATTTGTTTTTGGCAGCGGGGGAGGGTTAGTGTGAAATGAAACACTAATAGGGTGGTTGCAGCCACAGCCTAAGGGCTACTTGGATACCCAGGCTGGAACTTTTACTTTTGAGAGTCTGGAGTTATAAATAAAAAAGAGACTAAATTTTGGCATAGGGAGCACCTCCCCATCTAATTAATCAAGAGGAAAGAAGGATGGGGTCCTGGACAAACTCAATTGATTGACTGCCAAAGCTGTACAGTTACAAAAACAAAGGAGTACTGCACAGCTAACTCAACGGACTAAGCTTAGGCTGTGTTTGTGCTGTTTTTGAAGTTATTTTGTTTGAACTTGGAGAATGGTAGCAAATCATCTGGACCAGATGGTATACATCCAAGGGTGTTGAAAAAACTGAAATATGAGATTGCAGACCCGCTATTAGTAATCTGTGAACTATCATTTAAATCATCTGTAATACCTGAAGATTGGAGGATGGCCAATGTAATGCCAATTTTTAAAAAGGGTTCCAGTGGTGAAACTACAAACTAGTGAGCCTGACGCCAGTACTGGGAAAAATGGTAAAAACCATTATAAGGAACAGAATTACTGAACATATAGACAGTCATTGCTTAATGGGAGACAGACAACATGGCTTTAGCCAAGGAAGATCTTATCTTACTAATCTGTTATGTTTTTTTGAAGGTGTGAACAAACAGGTAGACAAAAGTGAGTCAGTTGATATAGTGTATCTTGACTTTCAGAAAGCCTTTGACAAGATCCCTCATGACAGACTTTTGGCAAAATTAAAAAGTCATGGTATGGGAGGCAGTGTACTATTGTGGATCAGGAACAGGTTAAAAGATAGAAAGCAGAGGCTAGGACTAAATGGCCAATTTTCCCAATGGAAAAAGGTGAATAGTGGAGTACCACAGGGATCTGTGCTGGGTCCACTGCTTTTTGACATATTCATAAATGACCTGGAAAAGGGAATAATGAGTGAGGTTATCAAATTTTCAGATGACACAAAACTATTTAAAGTTGTTAAAACCCATGAAGATTGTGGAAAATTGCAAGAGGTTCTTGATAAATTGGAAGACTGGGCATCAAAATGGCAGATGAAATTTAACGTGGACAAGTGCAAAGTCATGCACCTAAAAAAGAAAAACCCCAATTATGGGTACACGATGCAAGATTCTACATTAGGAACCACCACCCAGGAAAAGGATTTAGGCGTCATTGTGGATAACATGTTAAAACCCTCGGCCCAGTGTGCAGCGGCGGCCAAGAGAGCAAATAGAATGCTAGGTATGATAAGGAAAGGAATGGAAAATAAAACAAAGGATATTATAATGCCTCTGTATCGCTCCATGGTATGACCGCACCTTGAATATTGTGTGTAATACTGGGCTTGATGGACCTTGGTCTGACCCAATATACCGTAGCATATCTTATGTTCTGGGTTCTTGGGGTTTCAGTTTAATTTTTGTCTGCATATTTTTATTTTTACTTTAGGTTGTGGTCTCTTATTCTGTACTTGGTGAGGGTCTGTGTTCCGAGTGTATGACCAAGGCCAGGTGTTCTGTTAACATGGAGTTTGTACGTAGGGATCTGTACTGTAGTAATTTTGACTTGTTCAGCTTTTCAAATAGGTGTATGGAGGTTTTGGGGCCCATTGCAGTATTTGTAGTTCTGCTTTTTACTGGTTAGGCCCCTTACTGTATGAGTTTTGGAAGTGCATGCTGATATGGTATGGTAGATTTGATTTTGTAGATTTTCAGTGACTTTTGCAATGTTTTTATATTAGTTCACAGTATGCCTGGCACTGGAGAATGTTTATGTTGTTGTTTACTGAGATGACCAGAATCAGATTTTTTTTTGGACTATCACAGCCTGTTTGTATGATGCTAAGTGTTTACTGCAAAGTATTTTTATTTTGATGCATTTGTTCTTTTGCTGCAATTTTCTTAGAACACTGGATTTGAAGGAAAAATACTAATATCTCTGAAAAGAGTTCACATAGCGGTTTTGGAAAAAAGGAGGGTAGGGTGCAACCAACATTAATAATAATGAGTGAGGGGCACCGATTTATAGGTTGCAGGGGGGCGCTAGAAACTCTAGCACTGGCCCTGGGTGGTTGGAAATAAATAATGATTTCATGGAACAATTGGTTTTTGGATTTGCAATCCATACGTTTTATAAATACTGAGTAGTAGGTATAAATGAGTGCAGGCACTTTCCATGGGATAGTCTGAAAGGGGAAATGTACAGATACTGCTGTAATTTCCATGTGCAGTGGCTTACTTAATAAGTCAGGCAGTCGCTTATAAAATGATCTTCCCTATGTGGGATCTTCCGTGTCAGGAGCAATACCGGCTTCTGTATCATACAGGCTGCAGCCCATTCCCGAGCCCTATTCTTTCTGCCCTCAGTATCAGGACGGCTAATGTGGCTGAGGAGCAGAGAGAGATGGGCAGAAGGGGACCATTTACCAACAGATAATGCACACAAATTCCACTAGTACACTCCATTTCCACAGGGTCCAATGCATAGAAATGGGCCCTGCAGCAAACAGCGCACATTAACTGATCGGAGGTGTAGCCATGAGTGAGCCTGCGTAGACCATGGCAGCCCCTCTCTCACTTTGGAGTCCAGCTGACCGAGTCGGAAGCAACAGCACAGACCAATGAAAGGAGATGCGGAGGCAATGTCAGCATCTGCAGTGCCTTGTGCCCCCCCCCAAGTTAAAGTCAGGCCCCATCAAAAAGAATTTCTGGCTACGTCACTTAACTGTTTGTAAATGACCCTCCTGTTCTCACATGAGCACCCCTAGGGACCACCATAAGGGGTAAGGAAAGCACAGGCTTTTTGCAGCAATACCCAGTGGGCAAGGAGGTCACTTACTGCCTATATTTAGAGGGGCACATGCAAGACGTTTGTCTCTTTGCAGTTCCTTCCTCTTTCTGCTGTTTCTCGTAATTGCAGCTTTTTATGTTGCAAACTGCTAGGACAGCGCAGGTCGGGGATTTCCTTATTCTGACATGTATCTGAAGGTCATTCAGCAGGGATGTTGGGAGGGAGGTGGATAAATGTTTGTAGAAATCTCCTTCCCTCTGTGCCAGACTCCCAGAGATGGAAATTATCAGCGAAGCACTGGAATTCTGTTCAGTGACATATCTGGTGATTTTTAATTCCTTCAGCAATGACATCTAGTGACTCTTCGGGGTTTCTCTGGTGATTTCCTCCTTGGCGGAGCTGCATCGCTTCTTGGGTGGGAGAGAGCACCACAGGGAAGGAAGTTCGCTTTCAGTGACTATGTACTAGCTTCAGGATTAATCAGAGTTTCCAACTGGATGGTAGTTGACCAATTTGGCAGCTCTGATTAAGGGAGGACCTTAAAACCAAGGCCGGCTCAACCATGAGGCACGTTCTGGTGGCATTAGCATGATGGCGAAGGGCAGTAGTGGTCAAAGCAAAATGATAGATCCCGACAGCCAGACAAACTCAAAGAGCCAAGTCCCTATTACTAGGTGAGCGCCTAGAGCAGCATCCTTTGGGAAGAGAGGGAGCGGCCAAATCACCAGGGCTACCTTCCATCTGTTTCCCTCCTCACCACCCTGCTGCCCAAAGAGCAGGAATCATTTTGCTACAGGCAAAGTAAGTGGAAAAAAACATACCTGGGATCTTGAATGCTCTGGGGGAGAACTAAGCGAGCTGCAAGCTGTTGTGGGGCCAGGCTGACTTCATCCATGAACTCTGCCTTGGCTTGGAGGTAACATTGCACTGTAGAGATATTGGCAATGGAACACTGAAGCCCCAGTACTGAATAATGAGGTAAGCAGCAAGAATTGGCCATGAAGAGCCCAGGGTTGGATATTTGTGTGCCATGCTAATGTTGCTGGGCAGAGTTACTCGCACACAGTAGGAGGGATCATGACCTGTGCGGCTGTAGTGAAGCATTGTAGCAGACCCAGTCTGGAGAGCGGAACTCAAGGTTGCCTAGATTTAAAGGGGCTGTGATGTGAGAGAGCAGATCCCTGGTTAAGAGCGGTGAAGATTGTGGTTCTCATTTGGAAACTCAGATGGATGCTTGAGAGAAAACAACAACAAAAAAAACTGGAGGAGAACAGACAGACTCAAAACACTCTGCTGCCAGAGGCAGTAAATTTAAAGTCCAAGCCCTATGCAGTAATGCTGCGAAGCTTCTATGGAGCCCACTGGAAGAGTCATCAGCACATTCCTTTACTCGGGGCAGTTTCTCCAAATGGGTGAATTTTGCGGATACCATGATGGTCGTGAACCTCACTTTTAAGCCAGGATATGTGGAGTATGATCTTAGTCTCTTAAATATACTGCTAATGCTCAACGTAGTACTTGCATCGTGCCAAAGAGAGCTTCCTTCTGGATGTAACAGGTATGGGTAGTTTGTCAGGATGTGCTTGGACATTCTTCTTTATCAAGTCTGTTGCTCCCAATACGATGGGAAAGGTTTCTGTATCTTTTTGCCACATTTTATTTGTCTCTGATTGCATTTCTTGGTATTTCCGGATCTTCTGCTTCTCACGCGATGCCTATAGGGAGAGCAAGTGCGTGCATAGATACTGACCATGCTGGTCTTTATCTGCCGTCATATACTATGAACCTCATTTAAGGACGGAAGTTGTGGGATGTGCAGCCCCACAAGCCATCCAGGCCCGTTTTCCACCTCCGGCTCTCCCTGTACCTCCTGGGGTGGACCAGCCTGGCAGGATGCACAGGGCCAATTCAGGTTATGGCCTGGTACGTCCTGCTGGGCCCTTGAGCCACTGCTTTTTCCACATCAAAGGTGGAATAAGCATCAAAAACCCGGCGATCAGGCCCGGAGATATCCCCCCCCCCCCCTCCCGGGGCTGGCTGCAGGAGGTTCCCCACTACCCGGTCTAGGCTATGGCAGGTCAGCCTTGGGTTGGGGGGCTGAGGACGTGGGAGTTGGGGACAACTGAGGGGAGGACATCCCTACAGGAGGCAGGGGCACGCTGGGCCGTCCTCAGGCCCGATTCTGGCTACTGTGGGAACGTTTTGTTCCCACGGTCCAGAATCGGGTCCATATGGGCCCGTCTTGCTTGGGGCTGTCTGGATGGCCCAAATGTGCCCCTATCTGAATCGGGCTCCACGTTACTATACAAAGCAAAGTTTAATTTTGAAAAGTATGCAGCCTGATGTTCCAAAGGATTTATGCGGTTAACAGGGCCTGCTAACCCTATAAACTCCACTGATCCTACCTTGGTACAATCCGGATAGTACCTGGATGGTCTGTGGGTGAAGCTGGGGCAGACCTGGCACCTATCCAGTCAGTGGTGATTTTCAGCCCACTAACCAGATAGGTAACTGCATAAAGTTAGGTCATGTCAATAGTTGTCCCAACTTTATACTGTTTTTCTTTCCGGTTAGTGGATAAATATTGCTGCTGATTCGATAAATAACAGAGGTCATCACTGAAACTGCATATTCGGTGTCAGTAGATATCTGGGGCTGAATATCCAGTTTCACTTTTATCTGCGGCTAGGCCCTTAAGTGCTGACCACCACGAGCTTTAATAACAGGCCCATAAATGCCTCATTATGTATTTCTACAGGATTGGTGTGTGTGTTTGAGGGTAGGGATGATCACAGTTGTTGATTATCAAAAGCTCAGGGCAAGAGTCATAAGGGGGAAGATTTGCCTACAGGGCCCAATGTCCTGGCCCTGTTTAAAGCCAACAGTATAATTGCTGGTCATTTGCCAGTTAGAACGTACAGGCCCTGTAGCTTCCTGCTAGAAAGGAGACTGCAGGAGGGTGAAGCCACTGAGGAATCTGACTCATGGACCCAGGCTGACCAGTTCACCTTCAGTCACTGCTACAGCCAGGCCCATAACTGCCCCTCTCTTCTGGAAAGTTGAATACAATGAAGGGGGGGGGGAGTTCAGGGGAACAGGAGAGACTGGAGGCGAAGAGCAAGAGAGATACAGAAGGCAGATTAAATGGAGACACGATGGCGGGGGACTTGAGGGGGTGGAGAGAAAGAACTGAACAAGGGGGATGTGGAGGGAAAGAGCAGGGAGGTGGTAAGAGTTCCACAGGAGGGGCTTGTCTCTTATGATGTATAACACCCTGGACTCGGCTAAATTATTCAGGACAGGGGGACCACTCCAAACTTGGGTGAGTCTGTTCCCTATCTCCTCATATACATGCTCGGTCCCCATATGTGAGTCCCAGGCCCAGAGATGGACTGATTTCAGATAAAGCAACTTCAGTTGTATCTTTTCTGGTTCATGGGACTCTTTAAGCTCTGTAAATAGGGGACTCCTCAATGTTTAAGGGAGGGGAGAAGGAGAAAGAGAAGCATCAATGGTGCCCCCATCCCCACCCCTAACTCATCCTGGGATGCTGTTCCCATGTCATATAGGTGGTAGAGGAGACCCTGCTCTCTTATGCCTCTTGACAGTGGGAGGAAGAATGGGAAGGGGGTTGGATTGCCCCTTGAGGGAGATCTGCAGCCAATTGCAGAGGATGGGGCAACTTATGAAAGGTGCAGAGCAATGGATGGTTGCTTCGATTCCCCCCCAGTCTCCAAGGATGACCCTGCATCTCAATACTGGCACCTTTTTTTTTTTCCAGAGAAAAAGTGCTGGGTGCTCTAATGTATAGTAAGGTCTTCTGATTCTGTAAATTTAGGTGGTTTTTTTTTCAATCTAATTAGATTTTTGGGAGAGTAAAAAAAGTTCTTATATATCAGTATTTTTGGATCATGAAATTAAATTGGGCCTTTATTATTAAACAAGTAAAGCTAGTATTTCATTTTCTTTGTTGTAAATTCTGCTGTGAAATCAAGTGACTCGTACAACTTTCTTAATGTTTGCCATGGATCCTGCAATTGATAGCCATGAGACACTGGCCCCCTGTGGTTAAACTGTAAAATGCATCCTTTTAAATTTTTTGTAGTTTCATATACTATCACACTTGAATTCTATTTTTTTATGAATTCTTTCCAACAAACAGAATTTTTGGATCGCACTCCATTCCAACGGCTTCCTCTCCTCTCTCCTCCAGGTCAAAGACATACGCAGACAAGAGAGAGAAAAGCACAGACAGATATGCATATTTATGCTCTTTCTTTTGTTTGTGTACAAAACCCCCACAGGTACGCAGACATACAGATGCACACACGCGAAGGCACGCACACAAGGTCATGGTCTGGAAAGAATTCCATGAGGCACGCTACATATTCTTTCTCCCTCCAAGTGCCGTCATACCCCTAGCCCTGCTTCCTTGGCTCCTAGTGATGCAGTCTGGGATTTTCACTTTCTTTGCTGTAAAGTCTACCGTAAAGGTAGTGACTGTACCTTCATAACTTTCTTAACGGTCGCTAAGTACGGTGGCAATTAGTGAGTGTACCATAGAGCTTCCATAATGATTACTATGTACGATGGCACCTAGGGGCTGATTTTCTAAGAGAGCCCCTTAAGATAGGTGCCGTTTACATGCCTGAGTCCCTATTTTAACGGACTTGGACGCATGCTTTAGGCCGTTGCTGTTTAGTAGGTATGTGTGTGAGTGCAATCGTGCATGCTTTCAGTGTGGGCGTGCTCAGGGGTAGAGCTTGGATGGAACATAGGCGGAGCCTAAATTTACACACGTAATGTATAAAATACTACAACTTATGCTCGTATTTAAAAAATCATTTACATCTGCCCTACAGCAGGAGTAAGTCCTCACACCTACATTTCTGCACCTATTTAATAAAGAAAAGTAGGCCCCCATTTATAAAATAGACTCAAGATAGGCATATTCTGGGTGTCTAAAACTAGGCCCTCATTATAAAATGTTCCACCTAGTGACTGAATCATGTAGTTTGCTACTGTTGCTGCCTGTACCTCCACTTAGACCTCAACGCAATTAGTCGTGTGTTAAAATGCTGCGCTAAGCTTCAGTGCACAGCGTTCTAACACACAAGCTAAAAAAAATCTTTTTACTCCCGATGCAGTAAGTAAACGAATGCCATGCTCGGAAAAACCCCAGCACACACTGCCACAGTAATCTGCAGTGGTTTGCTATGTCACAATTAAAATGTCTCCCTTCCTTTCAGTACATGAATGGGGATTGGGTCATGCACTGACAGTAAAAAATGCAATGTGTGCCTTCGAGTCAGTCCTGACTCCTGGCGACCCAGAAGCTCCTGGGTTTTCTTGGCAGTGTCACCGGAAGTAGATTGCCAGGCCTTTCTTCCAAGGCAATGGAGGGTTAAGTGACTTGCCCAAGGCCACAAAGAGTGGTAGTGGGAATCGAACCCTGGTTGCTGGTTACTAAGCCAGTGTTCTAACCACTAGGCTACTCCTCCACTCCACACTGACAGTAAAGGAGGCATAAAAAAAATGCCAAATGGTTTCGCTGATCACTGCAACCCCAACCCGCAAAATTCCCTGGTGGCCTAATCGGGTCCCTGCTCCCCATTCCTCCTGATTCTCCCCCACCCATCTCCCAATTCTCTCTGAACACATCCCCAGGCTGTTTGGCTTAGGGAACTCCTGGCCCAGGCACCCAGAAAAAGGGAAGCCCTCGACCGGAGAGCCTTAGATGCAGTTTGACCCTTTGGACCAATAATTGTCCAGGAAGGCACCCAGGGGCATCCATGCTATCCTCTTGGAAAATAGTAGTGCCTGTTCCCTAGTGTTGCATCTCAGCACATTTGTTAGGGCCCAGTCCGCCAAGCAACAGAGTACTTTCCTTATCTGAGAAGCACTGCCTTATTTGGAAGATTGAGTCCTAGCAGTTTGCTACCATTTTGGAAGATGGTAGCATTCCAGGCAGGAGTGAGTGGGCATCATTCCTGCTACCCAGTTTTAGAGGGGAGTTGGGGGAGTCAAGGAGGCGAGTTGGGTAGTCATGGGGTACACTTGGGTTACCAGGGTTTCTTTTTGTGGGGTCAGAGAGAGGGGTGGAAGGTGCAACTTAGGGGGGCCACTTAGAGAGGAGATCTTTGTAAGTGAGGTTGAGGCGCATTTTTCATAGGGTGGGGGCTACAGCATCTGGGGGCCTAATTGGACCACCAGGGATCTCGATTACACTTCACTTCAGATGACCCGTTTGCTCCCGCACTGCATCTTTGCCCCAGTGCTAGAATAAGAGAAAAAAAGCCGCTCCACGTTTTAACACAATTTGTACATTGGAAGTAATGGTATTCAGTATTTTGCATGCCCGCTGCACAACCTTTTAGCGCACTGGTTTACTGCTGATTTTCCCGCACTAAAACTTCTAACTGCACCGGGAGTGAGATTAGCAAAGGAAAATCATGAGCAGACCATTGCTCTAGAGGCTAGTGCAACTTACGGGGCCTTTAGTGCTAGAAAAGCACAGCAGCACCCTGTTGCCTTTTGGACAGAGGCATTCTGTGATTCAGCTATAAAATCCATCCTTTGAAATCTGTTGACAGTGACATCTAATCAACATTTTATTATTCTTTCCAAACCAATCGAATGGATTGTTACTGACAGTTACTAGCGTTGGCTTTTGAAGAGAAGAATATACAGATTCACAGTAGTCTGAAACAGTTTCTAACGAGACCTTTTCTTTTGATCATTCATAGAGTACATGACAGTAATACCCCTGACGAAGTGTGATGAAACACGGCCTGTGTCGGGTTGGCATTTGTTTAATAAAGGTTTCGTTTTTCCACCACACCACGCCTTTGGACTGTTTTTATATATGCAACCAAGACTATAATAATTGCAGTTTTTCTAATTTGAGGATGTTGCTCGGTAAAGACATATTTTGGAACATCAGTGCTATATATTTTATCTCTCTGGAACACTTCCTAGTAAAATGACTTGGTTCCCAATGGTTAATCCTTTCCTCATGAGAAGGTACTTGGCAAGGTTGAGGACTAAGTTCTGGCATTGAGTACCACTCCCTCTTTTGCCAAGATAGAGGTACAGTATACTTAAAGTGGGGACTACACAAAATAAATGCGAATCACCCATGATATTTAAGGTATGGGAATGCCATTAAGCCATAGGTTTCCCCCCAGAGGTTGAGAGGGAGATTTTTATTTATTTTTATTTTTCTAAATAAAGTAGGGAGCCAAGAAACTTATAGGATAATGCAGCTTCAAAGAGAGGTTCCTGAGCGGTCCTCCAGTTTAGTCCTCCACATCCGGGTAGTGCACCTCCTCCTGCAGCATGGAGACTGGACCAATCAGAATCTTGCCATCCCATGATGTATGCTGCTGGAGCTCCCATAAGCCCCCAGTGTGTCCAGTCTCCTTGCAGCTGGAGGACGTGTGAGCCTGGCACTGGGTTCACTTTAGGACTGGATTGGCAACACTAGTTAGGTTTTCTGTTTTATTTTGGGGAATTCTTTACCTTTGTTTCTTTGGGTTATTTGAGAGTCCTGTCTCTTTAAAAAAAAAAAAAAAACAGAAAAGAGGAACGAGGAACAGCCGAGCCCTTCACTGCTATTCTGCCTCTGTCCTGGCTGTGCGGATCTGAGTGCAGGCTGCAGTTTCTCGGATCTCTCCTCCTAGACGGCACGGAGGAGAGATCACGCTAGCGCAGCTTCACTTCCTGCTCTAAGGGTTTGCAGGGTGAAGATCTTGCGTGGTATCACTCGCCCGAGCTCGGGTCCCTCCGGCTCCATTTTTTGCAGGACCAAGGCAGGCGGCGATATCCGGCTGTGCGCGCCTTACCAGCTGAGTAAGTCATTTAATTTTATTCACCCTCGGTCGGTCGGCATTGAGCTCTACGGCTTTCTGTGCTTCGCGGGGTTTTCGCGCCCTTTTTTTTTTTTTGTGTCTAGCTGCACTCGCGGCCATCTTGTGGAGTTCCCGCGCTGTGCGGGGGACCGGCCTGCCGCGTGCACTGCAGCTCGTGCTTCTCTTTTCAGGCGTTTTTGGAGTCGGGTTAGTGTTGGCTCTTCCTCCACTCTCCTTTTTTTCTTCGTTGCTTGCATATTACCAAAAAAAAAAAAAGAGAACACACAAAACGTCGGGCTTTTTCTTTTGCTTGCCTTCTGCCTGATAATTTCTCTCGATCTCTGCCCCTTTGGAGCTAGCTGTTTGATTTCTTTGTTGTACGCCGGTTTTATGGCTTCTAGGCCACAGTGTGTGGTCTGCGGGTCCCGTAGGGGGACGGCCTCTGAGTCTGGGATTTGCAGAGGCTGCGCTGCTGTGTCCTCCGAGGTGGAAGAGCAAATGGAGGGCAGAGCACTTATAGACCCTGTAGATCCTGCGGTACCGGTGGGATCAGAGACATCTCCGAAATCTCCAGCGGCTTCGCCTCTGGCTACGCCTGTGGGCCAGTCGGGATCAACGCCAGCCGGGGCGGAGGCATCTTTGGAGGACTTCTCCCCGGATTTTGTGCTCCTTATGCATCAGGCTTTCCGGTTGGGGCGTCTTGGGAAGTTGCCTGAGGCCTTGGCAACGCCGGCACCCTCGCCATTCCCTGTAGGAGACGCTGCGAGAGGGAGTGCCCCCACACCTGCCAAGCGGCTGCGGTCCGCGGAAGTCCAGCAGGTAAATATGGAGTGGCAGGAGGATGAGATGGCTGAAGCTGAGCAGGAAGTCATTGACGAGCTTGAGGAGGGAGAGATTCCGGACCCCGAAGATCAGGCTAGGATCATTAGGGTGTTTCGTAAAGAGGAGCTCGTTCCCTTGATTACGGAATCTCTCCAAACTCTTAATCTCGCTGTGGCGCGTCCGGTGGAGGAGGACGGACTGGAGGATCCCCTTATTCAGGCAGTCTGAGAGCCTCAAATGGTGTTCCCCGTACACCGGGTTGTAGAGCAGATGATTCAGACCGAATGGGACCAGCCGGAGTCGGGCTTGAAGGGCATTAGAATGATGAACCGGCTCTATCCGTTGGCCGACAAGGACAAGGAAAGGTTCCGGTCACCACGGGTGGACGCGGCGGTATCGGCGGTCACCAAGAGGACGACGATTCCGGTAGAGGGCAGTTCTGCCCTTAAGGACCCACAAGACAAAAAGGTAGACGGTTTGTTGAAGCAGGCCTTTGAGACCAATGCTCTTTCTTTGCAGGCCTCTATTTGTGGGGCCTGGGTGGCAAGAGCCTGTTTACGATGGTCTCAGCGCTTGCGTCAGGACCCTCGTTTGGATCAGCAGGGACTGTTGGAGGTCACCCGATTGGAGTCCGGGTCGGCTTATTTGGCGGATGTCCATTATGACTTGATCTGAACCTTAGCAAATAGTATGGCGTCCCTGGTGGCGGCGAGGCGCTCTATTTGGCTTCGCAATTGAGCGGCCGATGGGTCGTCTAAGTCCCGCCTGAGTAAGCTCCCCTTTAAGGGCAGGTTGTTGTTCGGTGACGATCTGGACAAGTTGGTGAAGGACTTGGGGGAGTCTAAAGGGGGCAGGCTGCCGGAAGATAAGCCTAAGCAGAATAGAAGTTTGCCTGCCGCTCGGGGCTCCTTTCGAGATTTTTGTCGGTTCCGCTCTTCCCGCCTCGGGGGTGGGCAGCGCGGAAGGTTTAGTTCTCGGTCCCAAGGCTTTCGGGGGTTTCGAGGAGCAGGTAGAGGTTTCGCATCGGCTTCCTCCTCATCCTCTTCCTTTAGCCGCAAGCCACAATGAAGCGAGGGGGGCCCAGGGGGGAAATCAAGTGATTGGACGACGCCTTCAGAACTTTCTTCCTTCCTGGGTCCAAGTAACCTCAGACCAGTGGGTGCTGGAGATAATCTGAGAGGGCTATGCTCTGGAGTTCGCCTTCCCGCTCAGGGACTCGTTTATCCTCTCGCCCTGCAGAGGTTAGCAGAAAGAGCTGGCAATTCGAGTGACGTTGGATCGTCTTCTGGCTCTGGGGGCGGTGGTGCCTGTCCCAGGGGCAGAACGCGGTTTCGGTCGTTACTCCATTTATTTCGTGGTGCCAAAGAAGGACGGTTCTCTTCGGCCTATCTTAGATCTCAAGGACGTGAATCGTGCTCTCCGGGTGCCTCATTTCCGCATGGAGACCTTGAGATCCGTCATAGTGGTGGTGCGCCAAGGAGAGTTTCTGACGTCTCTGGATCTCAAGGAAGCTTATCTGCACATTCCGATCAGAGCAGCTCATCAAAAATTCCTGAGGTTCGCATTCCCGTGGGGACATTACCAGTTTCAGGCGCTGCCGTTCGGGTTGGCTACAGCTCCCCGGGTCTTCACCAAGGTCATGGTAGTGGTGGCGGCGGCCTTGCGGAAAGAGGGTGTTCTGGTTCACCCTTATCTCGATGACTGGTTGATTCGGGCAAAGTCCAAGGAAGAGAGCGTGCGAGCCATGGACAAGGTGGTGGGCCTGCTACAGAGTCTCGGCTGGGTAGTCAACTTGCAAAAGAGTCAATTGCTTCCTACTCAAGTCCTCGAGTACCTTGGGGTTCGCTTCGACACGGCGAGAGGTTTGGTGTTCTTGCCGACTCGTCGCGCTCTGGCCTTACGCCAGCTTGTTTGCAAGTTTCTAGGAATCCCTGCGCCCTCCGCTTGGTGGTACCTGCAGCTGCTGGGGACCATGGCGGCGACTCTAGAGGTGGTTCCGTGGGCCAGATTTCATATGCAGCCGCTACAGCGAGCACTTCTGAGTCGCTGGTCGAACCAGTCAGATTCCCTGAACCGACGGTTGCCCTGCCCGAGGCGAGTTCGGCAAGCCCTGTGGTGGTGGCTATCCCCGAGGTCGCTGCAAGCGGGGTTGCCCCTGGAACAACCGGTTTGTATCCCTCTGCTGACAGGGTCGGTACGCGCAAGGGGTTTGGTCAGCCCGAGAAGCTTCTTGGTCAATCAATCGTCTCGAGTTGCGGGCAGTGTGGCTGGCGCTGCGGAGTTTCGAGAGTTCGCTAACAGGCCGGGCGGTGCGAGTACTCTCGGACAATTCAGCGACGGTGACGTATCTCAACAGGCAGGGCGGTACAGGCAGTCTAGCCATGGAAGTGGAGTCGGAGAAGTTGTTCGAGTGGGTGGAGCCTCGTCTAGTAGCCATTTCAGCGGCGCATATCGCGGGCAAAGACAACGTGATGGCAGATTTTCTCAGCAGAGTGCAAGTGGACGCCGGCGAATGGGAGCTTCACCCGCAGGTGTATGCGCAAATAGTTCGCAGATGGGAGGCTCCAGTCATGGACCTCATGGCGACCTTTCACTCGGCAAAAACAAGCAGGTTCTTCAGCAGGCGAAGGGAGCGGATGTTGGAAGGCATCGACGTGCTCATTCAGTCTTGGCCGGAGTCCGGTCTCCTCTATGTCTTTCCACCGTGGGCTCTGATCGACCGAGTGGTGCAACGGATAGAAGCGCATCACGGCAGGGTCTTGCTTGTGGCTCCGGATTGGCCCAGATGTTCCTGGTATGCGGATCTGGTGCGTTTGCTCAATGGAAGGCCGTGGCGGCTTCCTCCCTTAGTGGATCTGTTGCTTCAGGGGCCGCTGCGGATGCCTCAGGTGGATCGGTTCTCGCTTACGGTCTGGCCATTGAGAGGGCTAGGTTGAGGAAGAAGGGTTATTCTTCGGCGGTAATTGCCACCCTTCTTCGCGCTAGGAGATCCTCGACTTCGCTCGCGTATGTCCGAGTGTGGCGGATTTTTGAGGACTGGTGTTCTAGGCATCGTGTTCGGGCGGCGACAGCTTCGGTGCCCGTAATACTCAGTTTCTTGCAGGACAGTTTTGACAAGGGGTTGGCTGCCAGTTCCTTGAAGGTGCAGTTGGCGGCACTCGCGTGCTACCAGGGCAAAATTCTGGGGAGTCCGCTGGGGGCGCACTTGGATGTTCAACATTTTCTTAAGGCAGTATTTAGACTGCGTCCCTCGCGCAGAGTGTCGATACCCCCGTGGGATTTGAATCTGGTGTTGCGGGCCTTGGTTCAGAAACTCTTTGAGCCGCTCAACCAGGCGTCCATTAAGGATCTAACACTGAAGATGGTTTTTCTGGTGGCCATTTGTTCAGCAAGGCGGATTTCAGAGTTGCAGGCTCTGTCGTGTAGGGAGCCTTTCTTGTCCTTTTCTAGGGATAAAGTGGTTTTGAGACCTGTGCCTTCCTTTATGCCCAAGGTAATTTCCCCATTTCACTTGAATCAATCCGTTTTTCTGCCGGTATTGGGCTCTGAGGCAGAGGGTGCTGCAGGCCGGGATTTGCACCGTTTGGATGTGCGACGAGTGCTGCGTCGGTATCTCGCGGTTTCGGAGACATTCCGTAAGTCTGACCGGCTGTTCGTGCTTTTTGGCGGAGTCCGGAAAGGGGAAGCGGCGGCGAAGGCTTCTATTTCCAGGTGGATTAAGGAGGCGATTGCCTCGGCGTACCTTCTGCAGGGGAGTGCGGTCCTGCTAGGGTTGCGAGCTCACTCTACTAGAGCGCAAGCAGCATCATGGGCGGAACATAGTCTTGTTCCGCCTTTGGAGATTTGCAGGGCGGCAACCTGGTCGTCTCTTCATGCTTTCAGTAGACACTACCGGTTGGATGTGTTGGCCGCTCGGGATGCTAGTTTTGGTTCAGCGGTGTTGCGCGCCGGGTTGCAAGGTCCTGCCCGGTGTTAACTGCTCTGTTACATCCCAGATGTGGAGGACTAAACTGGAGGACCGCTCAGGAAATAGAAATTACACTTACCTGGTAATTGTAGTTCCTGGAGGGTCCAGTTTAGTCCTCCGTCCCGCCCAAGAGACAGGTCTGTTAGTGCGGCGCGCTTGGTGTATAGGAGGAGAGACTTTTAAGCAAATTTTTCGGGCCCTTTGGTGGGATCCTTCAGCGCTCTCCTTTCTTGTCGCCTGTTCTGTCCGTGCTTGTCGGTGGCTCTGTCTGCTTATTCGTTCCGTTGTCGGGGCGGAAGCACTGTGCAGGGTTCTGGCTTCTTCGTTTTGGGGAGGGAGTCAGGTTAACGTTCTGGGGAGTAAGTTAATTTATAGTTGAGGTGTTTTTACTTGACTAATGTGTTGCCTCTTTCAGTCTGCTTTGTTACTAGTTCACTGGGGGCTTATGGGAGCTCCAGCAGCATACATCCTGGGATGGCAAGATTCTGATTGGTCCAGTCTCCATGCTGCAGGAGGAGGTGCACTACCCGGATGTGGAGGACTAAACTGGACCCTCCAGGAACTACAATTACCAGGTAAGTGTAATTTCTATTTGGGGTTTAATGGGAAGTCCTGTTTCTCCAATGGGGAATGAGGAGAATTATGATGGGAGAGGAATTATGGATGGGAAGATAAATGCAGGGTACTGAATGAGGGTATGGGATGTGGCTAAAAGAGCTGGTAATGCTCATTTCTTGCTAAACAATTGTTGGATACCAGTCCTGGTAGTGTGCACTTGGAAACAAAGGTGCTGTGTAATAATAGATATTCCTCTCTGTGGAGGTTCTGCTGGGAGACACTGTTGTTGTTGAGTGCCATCGAGTCGGTGTAACCCTCTGGATAGTTGTTTTAAATTGTGTTTGGTCTTCAGTTAGGCAGCTCATTGTTGACAGACTGGCACCCGGAGCTGCTGTTATTGTATTGATCCATCTCATTGCTGGCCTTCCTCTTTTGCGTTGACCTTCTACCTTGCCAAGCATGATGTCTTTCTCTAATGATCTCTGTCTTCGCATGATGTGTCCAAAATATGAAAGTCAAAGTCTCTTGTCATCTGAGCTTCTAAAGAAAGCTTAGGTTTGATCTCTTCTAGTACTGAATAGTTTGTTCTTCGGGCAGTCCATGGTGTACACAGTATTCGCCAACACCATAATTCAAAGGTATTAATTTTCTTCCTGTCTATCTTTTTCACTGTTCAACTTTCGCATCCATATGATGTTATTGAACAAGTTGAATCTTTGGATAGAGAGAAACATCTCTGCTTTTGAGAATCTTGTCTAGGTCCTTCATAGCCATTCTGCCAGGAGCAATGCATTGTCGGATTTCTTGACTGTTTGTTGCTTCTTTATTGATAGTTGATCCAAGTAGATTAAAGTTGTCCACGATTCAATTTCTTCTCCATCAACGATGAACTTATTGATTTTGCCAGTTGTCATGATCGTTGTCTTCTTTGCATTAAGGTGCAGGCCCACTATGTTCCTTGATCTTGAGAAGCAAATGTTTCAGATCATCTTCGCTTTCAGCCAGTAAATGTGGTATCATCAGCATAGTGAAGGTTGTTGATGAGTCTTCCACCAACCTTCATACCTCTGTTGTCTTCATACAATCCTGCTTCTCTGATGATTTGTTCTGCATATAAATTAAACAGGTAGGGGGAAAGTATGCAGCCTTGTCGTGCACCTTTGCTGATTTTAAACCATTCTGTTTCTCTTTGTTCCATTCAAACTGTTGCTTCTTGATCAATGTAAAGATTGTGCAAGAGAACGATCAGGTGTTCTGGTATACCCATACTTCTTAATGTGGCCCAGAGTTTCTCATGGTTTACACAGTCAAAAGCCTTGCTATAGTCAATAAAACACAGATAGATATCCTTTTGGTATTCTTCAATCTTTTCAAGGATCCATTTCACATCCACGTTCCTCGCTCTTTCCTGAACCCTGCTTGCACTTCAGGTAGTTCTCGTTCCAGGTATGGTTGTAGTCTCTGTTGAATAATCTTCAGTAAAAACTTGCTGGAGTGTAGGATCAGAGCGATTGTGCGATAATTTCCACAGTCAGTTGGATCACCTTTCTTTAGTATTGGTATAAACACAGATCTTTTCCAGTCAGTTGCCCATGATGTTGTCTTCCATATTTCTTGGCAGAGCCTTGTAAGTACGGTAACAGCTGCATCACATTGCTGTAATACTTCTATGGGAATGCTATCAATGCCTGGTGCTTTGTTCTTTGATAAGGCTTTCAATGCTGCTTTGACTTCTTCTTTCATCACCACTGGTTCCGGTTCATAAGGTACAGGTTGAAACAGCTGTTGGTCCACTTGATCTTTATCATATAAAACCTCTGTATATTCTTTCTACCTTTTCTTCATCTTCTCAGCATCATTCAACATAGATCCTTGAGCATCTTGCAACATTCCAATTCGAGGCTGGAATTTTTTTTTTAACACTTGTAGCTTTAGGAAAGCTGATCTTGTTCTTTCCCTAATAGTTTCTGCTTATATTTCCTTGCATGCATCATTGTGGTACTTTTCCTTGTCTTGTCTTGCTGCATGTTGGAAATTTCTGTTGATTTCTGCGATTTGCCTCTCTTTCTCCTCTGGCTTTAGCTTCTCTGCTTTTCTGGGCAATTTTCAGAGTTTCTTCCGTCATACATTTTGGCCGCTTTTGCTTTTTTCATCTTTTGTAGACTTCTCACTTTATTTCAACACAACCTTCTTGATATCATTCCATAACTCTTCTGGAGCTCTGTCATCTATATCTAAAGCAGCAAATTGATTTTTAAGGCAGTCTTTAAGTTTCAGTGGTGTATTCTCAAGGTCATATTTTGCTACATTCATGAGTGGCTTGCTCTTTTTCAACTTTAGCTTGAGTTTGCAAACTAGTAATTGGTGATCTGTACTATAGTCAGCTCCAGGTTTTGTCTTTGTTGATGTTATAAAGCTTTTCCATCATTGACTGACTTCCATAGATGTAGTCAATTTGATTTTTGTACAATCCATTGGGTGAAGTCCTTGTGTGCAGTCGCCGCTTGTGTTGCTGGAAGAAGATGTTTGAGATGAATAGATCGTTGGTCTTGCAGAATTCTATCAGTCTTTCTCCAGCTTCATTTCTGTTGACAAGTCCATATTTTCCAACCATTTTGCCACATTCTTTGTTGCCAACTTTGGCGTTGCGATCACCCGTGACTATCCGCATATCCGGTTTGCATGTTCTGTCAATTTCAGCTTGTTCATAGAACTCATCAATTTCATCCTCTTCTGCAGCTATTGTTGGGGCATATACTTGAATTATAGTTGTTTTGATGGGCATTCCTCATAGATGAATAGAAATTAAGCGTTCATTGACAGAATTGTATTTCATTACAGTTCTTGTAAGTTTCTTCTTAATTATAAATGCAACACCATTTCTTCTTTGTCTTTTCATTTCCAGTATAGTAGATCATGTGATCATCTGATGCAAAGTGCCTGATGTCAGTCCATTTCAATTCGTGACACCCAATAGATCGAGTTGTATACACTCCATTTCATTCTTGACCACCTCCAACTTCCCTCGGTTCATGCTTCATACGTTCTATATCCCAATATGTAAGACATCTTTGCAGCTTCTGACTCTCTCATTTCATGCACAGCTACATCAGCAGTCAGACGTCCCGAGAGCTTTGATCCAATCACATCATAAATGCTGACTTTACTCTGAAAAGTCTTCAGCTCCTCCCCGGTAGCCAGTTGAGTGCCTTCTGACCCGGAGGTCTCATCTTCTAGCACTATAGTACAATTTGTTTTGTTGTGACTATCCACTGGGTTTTCATGGCAAGATACAGAAATAGATTGCCAGGCCTTTCTTCCACGCAATTTAAGTTTAGTGTTGTTGCCGTTGTCACAGAAATGTGATCCTCTGCCGCCATCACTGTCCCATTCTGCTGCTGCCCAGATAGGTGGTTTGTCTTGGCTTGGCACCTCAGCCGAGACCTGTTCATCTTGGGAGACCCTACCAGTAATTAAACTACCGATAGCTTATCCCTCATCATCACTGATGCACTCAAGCCCTCATAGCATGACAAGCTGCAAACCAAGTGAGGGGGAAGACACTAGGGCAGAAGAAAATTCAAATAAAACTTAAAAAAAATATTTAGGGCTAATTTTATAACTCTGGGGTCTGTCAAAACTAAGCCCATAAATACAAACCCAGCTCCAATTCCAGGGATGCCTTGTATAAGGGCCTATTTCCAGGCATAAATCGCAGCTTCGTGAAACGGCTAATGTAAAGTTAGTATCAATGAATATGGACATTGTGCATTCCCTAGTGAAAAGAACCAGTTACAGAGTCCCTCTTAAAATGATTTAACGAGATACATTGGATCTGGGAAAGGTACAGAGAAGAGCGACTAAAATGATAAAGGGGTTGGAAGGATACCGCTAGAGGAAAGGCTTAAAAGGGCTCTTCAGCCCGGTAAAGAGATGGCTGAAGGGAGATATGATAGAGATCTATGAAATAATGAGTGCAGTGCGGGTAAATGTGAATCAGTTGTTTACTCCTTCAAAAAGTAGAAAGACTAAGGAACACGCAGAGAAGCTACAAAGTACACATTTAATTTTTTTTTGCTCACACATAATTAAGGACTGGAATTTGTTGCCAGAGGATGTAGTAAAAGCTGTTTGTGTAGCTGGGTTTAAAAAAGGTTTGGACCAAGTTCCTGGAGGAAAACTCTATAAGCCACTATTAAAGTGGAGAAATAGCCTAGTGGTTAGAGCTAGGGATGCCAACTAGCCGGTTTTTGGCCAACTAGCCGGTTTTTATATGACTAGACCAGCTGCTGAGAGAGAGTCTTCCAGCCACTGCCACGCTGGATTTAGTCTTCACCAACGGTGATAGCGTGTCGAATGTCTGGGTGGGTGCACCTGTGAGCAGCAGCGATCATCACACGGTGTGGTTTGAGATAAAACCAAGGTGCAGTCCAACTATAGGAAGCTCAAAGTCCTAAGCTTCAAAAACACTGACTTCAATAAAATGGCCAAGTACCTAAAGGAGGAGTTGACAGGGTGGAAGGAGATAAGGGAAGTGTAATTGCAATGGGCTAAACTAAAGATGGCCATAAAAGGGGCAACAGATAAATATGTAAGAAACGTAAATACAAACAAAAGGAGAAGGAAACCTATTTGGGTTTTCCAAAGAAGTGGCTGCTCAAATAAAGGCAAAAAACACAGTTTTCGCAAAATTCAAAAGCTTACAAGCAGAGGACACACAGAAATGAATACAGGATCAAGCTCAAAGAGACAAAAAGAGAAATAAGGATAGCAAAATCAAAGGCAGAGGAAAAGATGGCTAAAATGTGAAGTGTGGCGACAAAACTTTCTTCAGGTATATTCGGGGAAAGGAAGAAGATCAGAGGTGGAATCGCAGGACTCAGAAGTGCTGGGAATGGACTCGTGGAAAGGGGCATTGAAAAAGCGAACTTGCTAAACAAATACTTCAGCTCTGTTTTTACTAAAGAAAATCCTGGAGGACCAACTGTGACTCCCAAATATAAAGATGGGAATGAAGTAGATACCACACCATTCACAGAAGATGATGTGTTAGAACAACTTGCGAAACTGAAAGTGGACAAGGCCATGGGACCGGATGGGATACATCCCAGGATACTGAAAGAGCTCAGAGAGGTTCTTGCAGGGCCGTTAAAGGATGTTTTCAACAGTTTCTTGGAAACAGGAGTAGTTCCTCAGGACTGGAGAATGGCTGTCGTACCTCTACACAAAAGTGGTGACAGGGAAGAAGTGTCAAACTACAGGCCTGTGAGCCTTACCTCGGTGGCAGGAAAAGTAATGGAGGCGCTTCTGAAGGAGCGAATAGTGAACTTTCTCAAAACCAACAGGTTGCAAGATCCGAGGCAACATGGTTTTACCGAAGGACGATTTTGCCAAACAAATCTGATTGAGTTCTTTGACTGGGTGATCAGAGAACTAGATCAGGGGCATGCGATGGATGTCATCTACCTGGATTTCAGCAAAGCCTTTGATACTGTTCCTCATAGGAGGCTTATCAATAAACTTAGTAGTTTGGGGATGGGTCTCAAGGTGGTAAACTGGATCAGAAATTGGTTGACTGATTAGACGACAGAAGGTGATGGTAAATGGAGCTCACTCGGAGGAAAGGAAGATGATTAGCGGGGTGCCCCAGGGTTCGGTCCTGGGCCCAGCACTGTTCAATGTATTTGTGAGTGATATTGCTGAAAGACTGAATGGAAAGTTCTTTTTGCAGATGACATGAAAATTTGCAACAGAGTGGACTCCCCCGAGGGAGTCCTTAACATGAGAAAAGATCTACAAAAGCTGGAAGAATGGTCAAATGCTTGGCAAATAAGATTTAATGCAAAGAAGTGCAGAGTCATGTACTTGGGTAGCAGAAACCCAAGAGAAATGTACACGATAGGGGGCGAGAAGTTGGTGTGCACGGATCAGGAGAAAGACCTTGGTGTGATTATTTCTGTAGATCTCAAGGTGGCAAAACAGTGCGACAAGGCGGTGGCAAAAGCCAGGAGGATGTTGGGCTGTATACGAAGAGGAATTACCAGCAGAAAGAAAGAGGTTCTAATACCACTGTATAAGTCACTGGTGAGGCCTCACTTGGAATACTGTGTTCATTTTTGGAGACTGTATCTTGCAAAGGATGTAAAAAGAATGGAATCTGTTCAGAGGAAGGCAACCAAAATGATTTGGAGCCTGCGTCAGAAGCCTTATGAGAAGAGACTTGAAGACCTAAATATGTACACTTTGGAAGAGAGGAGGGTTAGGGGAGATATGAGTCAGACCTTTAATTACTTAAGGAGAAATTAATGAACAAACAAACCTCTTCCAAAGATGGGGAAGCTGTAAAATGAGAGGGCATAACATGAAACTGCAAGGTGGAAAATTGAAAGGCAATATCAGGAAATACTTTTTCACTGAGAGGGTGGTGGATGCTTGGAATGCCCTCCCGATGGAGGTGGTGGGGGCAAATACAGTGACAGAATTCAAAATGGCATGGGACAGACACAATGAATCCATTTATAGCAACAATAAAATCAAAACAAACTGAACCATCTAACTTCTCAACAAATAGGGGTGTCTTGCATGGAGCGGTGGGTTCACCCCTAAACAAAGACATGGGGAGAGGTGGCCTGAGGGGCGGCCTGCACAGAGTGGCACCTACTCCTGCCATCTTACTCCGGCCTTCTTACTGGGCAGACTAGATGGACCATACTGGTCTTTATCTGCCGTCATTTACTATGTTACTATGTTACTTTTCCTGGGTCTGTGGCATGTCGGCATCAGTCATCCCCTGGCAGCTTAAAGAAAAAAAACCCAAACAAAAGCGCAGGGTCCCGATTTCAGCGTGCTTGTCTCTCAACTGTCCTGTCCCCTTCTGACATGAAATATGTATCAGAAGGGGGTGGGACTGGCAGAGACAAGCGCGTTGGGATTGGGGCCCCACACATCTGCTCATGGCGGCAGTTTGGGGTATGGGAGAGCGGCCACAGGTGGAGGGTATATGCTGGACACAAGGGGATGGCAGGGGGACAGATGCTAGATACTGGACACCAAGGCTAGAGGAAAGATGCTGGACATGGGGGTGGGACGGGGACAAATGCTGGCCAGAGGGTATGGAGGGCAGATGTTGGGCATGGGGGAAGAAGGTAAAAAGGGCAGATTGGGGATATAGAGGAAAAAGACAGATAGAGGGCATGGGGGAGAAAAGGCAGATGCAGGACATGAGAGGAGATGGTGTGAAAGAGCAGGTGTTGGGTGGAGGTGGGGGCAAGATAGGAAAAATAGAGCAAATGGTGCACATGGGGACATAGAAGGAAGAAGACAAAGGAAAATAGGCACCAGAGACTGGGACCAAAAATAATTTAAAAAAATAAAATGCCCTGACATCAAAGGTAGAAAACAGAAATTTGGAATATGTCCATTTCTGGTATGTACATCTGCGAGGACTGATGTTAGATATGGCTTGGGCCCAGCCCAGGCTGTTCCTTCTTCAGCGTCAGACTGGTCTTGGAGGTCCAGGGCAATTGCCCTAGTTACAGAGCTCCTAACACGATTCCAGACTTCTGCTATCTTTTTCGCAACAACAGCCTCTCTGACCTTACCTTTAAAAAATGCTGGCAGTTTTTTGGACTTCTTTCCACTTTTCTTAAAGCGTAGAATACAGCTGGTCTGGGCTTCCAAGATAGTAGTTTTCAACAACACCCAAGCTCGATGTAAGTCTTTAACCTTTGCAACTGCTCCTTTTAGTTTTTTCTTAACTATTTTCCTCATTTTATCACTTTTGGAAGTTAAAAGGTAGTACTGTGGATTTTCTTACCATCCCTCCTCCATTAATTAAATCAAATGTAATCATGCTATGATCACTATTACCGAAGTGGCCCCAACACCCTTATCTCTTGCACCAGATCTGGTGTTCCACTAAGGATTAGATCCAAAATGGCTTCCCCTCTGGTTAGTTCATGAATCAGCTGCTCCAAGAAGCAGTCATTTATTTCAACTAGAAACATTATCTCCCTAGTATGTCCTGCTGTGACACTGACCCAGTCAATACCAGGGTAATTGAAATCGCTCATTATTATTACTGTGCTGTAACTTTTCTTAGCTTCTCTGATTTCTTTGAGTATTTCATCATCCATTTGTTCATTCTGGCAGCAGTTGATAGTACACCCCCACTGCCTTTTTACATGGAATTTCAATCCATAGAGATTCTACAGCAAATTTTGTTTCCTGCAAAACGTTAATCCTTTTGTGACTCATTGCCCTCTCTAACATAGTGTGCAACCCCTCCACCAATTTGATCTGCTCTATCATTACGATATAGTTTGTATCCAGGTATCAGTGTCCCACTAGTGGTCCTCCTTCCTCCATGTCTCTGAGATACCAATCATATCTAACCTCTCACTTAGTGCTATATATTCTAACTCTCCCATCTTACTTTTTAGACTTCTAGTATTTACATTCAAGCATTTTAGAGACTGTATTTTATTCATATTAATCTGGCTATCGGTAGGCAGGGGTAATTTGTAATCTTTAAGCTCTGTCTGCTGCGTACTACTTTTGTCTTTGTTGGAACCTCTCTGCTGATATGCCCTAACGTCATTCTTTTGGTAGTATCCTTCAAGGATACATTGTTCTGAACCATGTGCTCTTGTGCGACTGTTGGCTCTCCCCTATTATCTGGTTTAAAAAGATGCTCTATTTCCTTTTTAAAGGTTAATGCCAGCAGCCTAGTTCCATCCCGGTTAAGGTGAAGCCCATCCCTTCAGAAGAGCCCCTCTTTTCCCCAGAATGTTCCCCAGGTCTTAACAAATCTAATACCTTCATCCTTGCACCATCGTCTCATCCAAGCATTGAGACTCTGGAGCTCTTCCTACCTTTTAGATCCTGAGTGTGGAACGGGAAGCATTTTGGAGAATGCTACCCTGGAAGTTCTGCTTTTCAACTTCCTACCTAAAAGCCTATATTTAGCCTCCAGAATCTCCCTACCACATATACCAAGACAGCAGATTCCTCCCCAGCATTAACTAAGACCTTGTCTAGGTGGCACTTGAGGTCCGCTACCTTCGCACCAGGCAGGCATGTTATCAGGCAATCCTCACGTCCACCAGCTACCCAGCTAACTACATGCCTAATGATCAAATCATCAACTAATAACGGCTGTCCTAACATTTCCCTCATGGGCACATGGCCCTGGAGAAACTTCCTCGGTGTGAGAGAATTTTATATCACCTGGAGGACAGGTCCTAGCTACAGGATCACATCCTGTCACGTGACCTCTTTCCTCCATGGCAACAGGGATGCTGCCAGACTGGAGGTGGGACTTTAGTACTATATCCCTATCAGTCTCGTCTATGTACCTCTCTGTCTTCCTTATGTCCTCCAAGTCCACTACTCTTGCCTCCAGAGATCGGACTCGTTCCCTGAGAGCAAAAAGCTCCTTGCACCTTGTGCACACGTAAGACCCCTCATCAACTGGAAGAAAATCATACATGTGACACTCCATGCAAAAACTGAAAAATCCCCATCTTGCTACTGGACTGCTGTCTGCATCTTAGTTTTAAGGTTGTGTTTAGGTATTTGGAACAAATGATACTGCCAGGTATACCTCGGAACGTATCAAAAGTGACTTCATGGCTCTGGGACAGAGGGTGAAGCAGTTAGGTGCACAGGTGGTGTTCTCTTCAATCATCCCTGTTGAGGGTAAAGGCCAAGGCAGAGAGGCTCGCATCCTGGAGATGAATGCATGGCTGCGTGGATGGTGTCGTCAAGAGCGTTTTGGTTTCCTAGACTATGGGATGCTGTTCCAAGGGTTGCAGAGCAGAGATGGCATCCATCTGTCCAAGAAAGGTCAAAGTGTATTCGGTAGTAGACTGGCTAATCTGCTGAAGAGGGCTTTAAACTAGATTTGTTGGGGATAGGTGAAGAAAGCCCCTAGGTAGGTAATACATTAAATACCTTTATGGAAATTGGTAGCAGAGGTAACATATGGAGAGCAGTGTGTATAAATGCCTGTAGCATGGGAAAGAAGATCCCTGATATTGAAGCTTTGGTGGGAGTGGCTGACTTGGATTTAGTGGCAGTTACAGAAACATGGTTCACAGAAAACCATGATTGGGATGTAACTATACCTGGCTATACTTTATTCAGAAAGGACAGGGTAGGAAGAAGGGGGGGGGAGGAGGAGTGGCACTGGAGTAGCCTAGTGGTTGGGGCAAGGTACTTCGGGCCGGAAGGTCGGGGGTTCAAATCCCACTAGAGGACAGCAACCTTGGGCCGGAAGGACTGGGGTTTCTAGTCCCACAGGTGCTCCTTGTGGTCTTGGGCAAGCCACTTAACCCTCCATAGCCCATGTTCCCTGTAAAATAGTTCTCTGTGTGCTGTGCTTTCCTGTCTAATCAATGTGTTTATACCTCAAAAATTTCCTGTCATGATTTGACAATTTCCAATCTGTAATCAAAAAACCGCTGCTGATCGCTGGAAGTAGCGGTATACAAATGTATACTAAATAAATAAATAAAATAAAATATGTAAAAACTACTATTAAAGCTTTGGAATTACAGAGCTTAAAAGGGAGAGAGGAGGCATTGTGGGTTAAACTAGAAAGAAGGAAAGAGAAATCTATTTGCATTGGTGTGATATACAGACCCCCCTCACAAGAGGAAGAGGTGGACACAGAGTTAATTGAAGACATACACAGCATTGCTAGGAAAGGGGAAGTGCTACTGATAGGAGATTTCAATATGCCAGATGTTGATTGGCACATTCCTGCTGCAGTATCATCTAGAAGTAAGGAGATCCTGGATTCTCTACAGGGAGAACTATTCATGCAATTGGTAACAGACCCCACACGTGAAGGGGCCATACTGGACTTGGTGCTTACCAATGGTGAAAGTGTTTCTGATGTTGTAGTGGGAGATCATTTTGCATCCAGTGATCACCAGATGGTATGGTTCAGTATTAGGACTAGGGCTGTTATAATCCATTCAAAGGTGAGGATCTTAGACTTTAGGAAGACTAACTTTGTGAAGATGGGCCGATACCTCAGGGAGTCGTTAGTGGGATGGGAACAGCTGGGGGATGTAGAAAAACAGTGGGCAAAACTGAAAGGGGATATTTTAAGGGCAACCAACCTTTTTGTTGGCATTTATTTGTTGGCATTTTGTTGGCATTTGTTGGCATTTATATCCCGCTTTGACCCGGTGAAAAGCGGGATATAAATGCAGTTAAATAAATAAAAATAAAATAAATAAAGGTAAAAGGAAAAGGAGACCGCTATGGTTTTCGAAAGAAGTAGCTGAAAAAGTAAAGAAAAAGAGGGAGGCCTTCATGAAATTCAAGAGATCACAGAGAGAGGAAGACAGGCATCTGTATTTGGAAAAACTTAGAGAAGCTAGCAAAGTAGTCAAGAAGGCAAAGATTCAAAAGGAGGAGGAAATAGCCAATGCAATAAAATGGGGGGATGAGACATTTTTCAGATATATTACTGAGAAGAGGAAGGGCAAAAGTTGTATTGTCAGACTCAAGGGTGCAGGGGAGGAATATGTAGAAGCTGATAAGGATAAAGCGGAATTGCTTAACAAATATTTTTGTTCTGTGTTCACAGATGAAGAACCAGGAGCAGGACCTTAGAAAACACCCACAAATAGGAACAGAAGCGAGGGACATCTTGAACAATTTTCAGAAGACTGACCTTTTCAATGCCTCGTTGGAGTTGGGAGTGTTGTCAAAGGACTGGAGAGAGGCTCATGTGGTGCCTTTACACAAAAGCGGAAGTAAGGATGTGGTTGAAAACTACAGGCTGGTTAGTTTAACTTCGGTGGTGAGTAAATTATTGGAAACGCTGCTGAAAGAGAAAATAGTGAGGTTTCTGGAGTCCAGCAGATTACAGGATCCGAGGCAGCATGGATTCACCAGAGGCAGGTCTTGTCAGACAAATCTGATTGATTTCTTTGACTTGATGACCAGGGAGTTGGACCGAGGGAGAGCCCTAGATGTGGTGTATTTAGATTTCAGTAAAGCCTTTGACACTGTTCCTCACAGGCGACTTATAAACAAACTGAGCACCCTAGGGATGGACCCTAAAGTTACTGCTTGGGTTAGAAATTGGTTGGGTGGGAGGCGACAAAGAGTACAAGTAAATGGAGCTCACTCTGAGGAGAAGGATGTTACCAGTGGTGTGCCCCAGGGATCTGACTTTGGTCTGATTATTTTTAACATCTTTGTTAGTGATATAGCAGAAGGGCTGTCGGGTTAGGTTTGCCTCTTTGCAGATGATAACAAAATCTGCAATAGAGCAGACACCCAGGAAGGTGTAGATAACATGAGGAGGGATCTAGCTAAGCTTGAAGAATGGTCTAGAATTTGGCAGCTGGGATTTAATGTTAAAAAAATGTAAGGTCATGCATTTGGGCTGCAGCAATCCAAGAGAGCAGTATAGTATAGGGGGTGAAGTACGTTTGTCCACTAAAGAAGAGCGGGACCTAGGCGTGGTTGTGTCTGATGATCTTAAAGTAGCTAAACAGGTAGAAAAGGCGATGCCAAAAGCTAAAAGGATGCTTGGGTGCATACGGAGAGGAATGGCTAGCAGAAAAAAGGAGGTGATAATGCCTCTGTATAAGTCTTTGGTGCAACCTCATTTGGAGTATAGTGTGCAATTCTGGAGACCGCATCTTCAAAAGATGTGAACAGGATGGAGTCGGTGCAGAGGGTTGCTACTAAAATGATTAGTGGTCTTCATTATAAAGCATATGAGGACAGACTGAAGGATCTTAATATGTACACCTTAGAGGAAAGGCGGGATAGAGGTGATATGATTGAGAAGTTTAAATATCTCCGTGGCATAAATGTTCAGGGAGAGAGCCTCTTTCAATTGAAAGCAAGTTCTGCTACGAGGGGACTTGGGATGAGGGTGAAGGGGGATAGATTCAGGAGTGATATGTGGAAATATTTCTTTACGGAAAGAGTAGTGGATCCGTGGAATAGTCTCCCAGTGGAGGTGGTAGAGATGAGGACAGTAACTGAATTCAAAAAAGCATGGGACAAACACAGAGGATCTCTAAAGGTAAAAAGGGGACTGTTGTAGTTGTTGATATGGAAGGACAGATTAGATAGGCCATGTGGTCTTTTTCTGTCATCATATTTCTATGTTTCTATGTTTTAAGTTCTTTTCCTACTAAGGGTTGGTGGGGATACTTATACTAATAAAACTATGCCTAATACACTTAATGTTCTTTGTTCATCTTAAGCTTAATTAATCTCAGGTCTTTAATGTATGTCTGATGAGGACCAGCTGCTGTACCTGAGAGTGAATATGGCACCTCCCCTTTCCTTTGAGAGCTTTATGTGCCTATATATAGTGGAGGAGTAGCCTAGTGGTTAGAGCAATTGCCTAGTACCCAGAAGATCAAGGGTTCAATTCTCACTGGCACTCCTTGTGACTTTGGGCAAGTCACTTTACCCTCCATTGCCTTGGAAGAAAAGGCTGGCAATCTACTTCCAGTGATACATTGCCAAGAAAACTCAGAGGTAGCTGGGTCTCTGAGTCAACACTGACTTGATGGCACTAAAAAAAAAAAAAAAAAGCTACAATTATCCCAGGCGTGGATGGGTATTGGGGAGAGAAAAAGACTTATTAAAAGCTGTCTGCTACACAATATCCTATCCTTTGCTTCTAAAGTAATCTGTGACCAATCTTCAGGGGGAGTCCCAGAGCCCTTGCTTGGATAGAGGGAGTCTTGGGGTCTAAATTTAACCATAAAGCTCCCTGCTGTGTTTTAATGTTAAACTGAAAGCTCTTTGCTGTTATTTGGCCCTGACTGAGTATGAAATTTAAACTGGAAGCTCTCTGCTGGGTTCTAAATTTAACCAGAAAACTCTCTGCTGTGTTTGAAATTTAAACTAAAAGCTCTTTACTGCTACTAGGTCCTGACTGATTTAACAAATACACTGGGTTCACAGATTAAACAGCTTTAATCTAAAGAATTCCTTTTTTCCCCCAAGATTTAGAAAATTTCCCAGAAATAAATACCTACAATTGTAGATCTCTCTCCAGAAGTAGCAGTCCCCTTTTGAAGTCCTTTACCGCAGCAATCTAGAGCTCAATCCCACCAAAAATGAACTGGAGTACACCGCATAGAGCCAAGGCTTCATTTAATTGTATGGGCTGGTTTGCTACTTGTTTCCCAGGGTGGTTCGCTATGGCACTTTCCTCAAGGGTAGCTTGTGGTGCTTTTCTCTCTACGTTCCTTCTTTTAGTGTTTGTGTCTTTGGTTCGGTGTGCCCCTCTTTTAGGCTCCTAGTCTTTTAGCATTTTAGTATTTTGTGTACGCATTATATTCATCACTCTTTATCATTCCCCTCTTTTAGGACCCTGCTAATTTATTCTTAATTCACTATTTTTGTATTGTTGGTTTAGATTATTTATTATTTATTGTTTTATTCTAGAACCTTTATTAGGTTTTCACCATGTCCTTTGCATTTCATTTTACTCTGTGTCCTTTGACCTTTGGTGACTGCTCCTTGGTCCCTTTCTTCCTCCTCCCTCTCCCCCCCCCTCCACTTTCCCCTTCATCTCCCTTCCCTCCCCCCACCCACTGTGGTCTAGCTTTATGTATATTTTTCTATGCACTCGTTTTCCAGAACATTTTTTGAACTGGATCTCTTGACTGCGATCTCGGCGGCACCTCTCACTTTCTCCTCAACCCAACCCTCCCCCCACCTTTTTAGCTGGTGACATTTTCATTTTTGCAATGGACTCTTTCTTTTTTTTTTTTTTCTTTTACTCAGCACTGTTTTTATTTCTACAATAACATTGTGTTGACTGTTCAGCGTTTCTTTCCTATAGCTAATGCACATTGAATGGACCCCAGTTTGTGTCTTCTCATAAGTCCAGTTAAAGCGTAGTGACTGCCTACATGCCAAAGATGTATTGGATTCTGCTGCCTTTCATCCTCTTACATTGTTCGTATGCTACGTCTTGACCAGATGGCTACACGAACAGACCCTTCGTTCACTAAGGCAGAGGTTTCTGTGGTTTGGATTACCTCCATGGTTATCCCTCGGTTTAGCTTTGCGCCCTTTTACAGACCTTAAATGAAGCCTCGGCTCTGGGTGGTGTACTCCAGTTCACTTTTGGTTGGTCCCCCTTCCCGTGCTACCACAACTCTTAGCCATCTGTAATTGAATTTAATTTTCCTATATATAAAATTCTGCTGTGAAATGTAGTCACTGAGCCAACACAGATGCACACATACACAGACACACATGCAGAGAGGTTGGAAATTATTCTATTAGATAAGATTCATATGCTTTGCCCACCTTGCACCTCCCTAGTGACAATCCCCCATTCCTGCTGGCTTAACGCTTAGTAATTCAAAAGTGTATCTCATTTTCTTTGTTGTAATTTTTATTATTAATCATTGTATTTATTTACGAAGTAAAACAAGAGACTATCAATACTTTCACAAATTCACAAAAGACATATTCACAGAAAAGGACAGTAACCAAGATATTATACTGCACATAAAGTTCACAAGCAAGAGGGTGGTACAGGTGCAAGGGAGTCACAGAGACCTCCCCCCCCCCCCACCCTCCAAAAATGTAGTAATCAGCCCACACTTCCACCCCAACAAGAAACAAGTTGAAAAATACCGACTGTGGCCGTTAGTGTAGGTGGCATTAGGTACACCCAGGTGCCGAGTTACTCTTTGGAATATTGACACCATTGACAACCTCTAATAGACCAGAGCTAGAAATTTAAGGGGTGGGGGGATATTCAGATTCAGTGGCAGTGGCTAGTGCTGACCAAGTGGCTAGCCGTCAACGCTGAACTTAGTGACGGCATCTGGAGAATATCCAGCTGAGCACCACCTAAATGGCTTTGAATATCCCCCCAAACAGTTTAGAACAGACTCGACAGTTTTCTGATTAGGTGTTGGGATTGAGGGCTAAGAGTTAGAACTACCTCTTGCAAAATCGGCTGACCCATTGCTTGTTTTACTCACAGTGTATCTCTATGGTTCCAGGCTTTCTAAGAAAAGCAGACACTCCAGGTCTCTGGATGAAAGAGGGGGAAAATCTGGATTAGCTGAGCCTGTCCTGATGACCTGGAGCTATCCGGTAAATCCCTGTGCGTCTTCTGAGATATTGCCCCACAAACAGAGGTGGTGCTTTCTTTATTTTTATGAAATGTTTAGGTCAGGTCTCTGCGCGGCTCTGACTGATATTTCTTTGGGTTGCAGCAGAATTTTCCTTCATGTCTTCCGAGTCTGGAGCTGCTGATAATCTTTTCAGATTCTGATAGATAGGTTCTTTGGATTCCTTGCTCCGAGTGTCTATCTGTAAAGGAAGAAAGCAATGTCTACTGTAAAAAGATGTTTCTTTCTGGAGGTCACATCCTTCAGTAAACCGGCAGCCTCTCACACTGCATAATCTCTGCCCCGTACCAGGGCCGGCCTGTCCATTGTGCGAGAATGTTGTTCACACAGGGTCTCACGCGAACTTCATTCTTACACTTTATGCTCTTGGAAATGCCGGCTTCAGAGGTGAGCCAGCGAAGTCCGCGCGAGGCCCTGGCTCACCTCTGCCCAGCCGCTAGCGTGAAGAGCGGTGTTTTCCCTCATGCTGGCAGCTGTGTTCTAGTGAAGCACGCTAGTGACGGGAAATGTCCTTTAACCTTTCCCGGCATTCAACGTGTTTCACTAGAACACAGCTGCCAGCGTGAGGGAAAACACCACTCTTCCGGCTGGCAGCTGGGCAGAGGTGAGCCGAGGTCTCGTATGGGGTTCCCTGGCTCCCTCTGAAGACATTTAGACAGGCACGGGGCTCTTTGGGGGGGGGGCCAAGGATAGGAATGGAAATGGGCTGATGTGGGAAGCTTGGTCTGGAAATGAGCCAAGGGGGGCTGGAATAGGACTGGAAATGGCTGATGGGGGAGGGCTAGGACTGGAAATGGGCTGATGCGGGGGCATGGGAGAATGGGAATAGAAGGGAGCGGATGTTGGGTGGGGCTGGAACTAGAAGGGAGTTAATGTTGGAGGAGGACTAGAAGGGGATGGTGCTGGGGGAATGAGGATGGAGGGGGGAAAAGATATTTTGTGTGGGAGGGAAGAAAACTCTATGAACATAAGAGATGCCATACTGGGACAGACCAAGGTCCATCAAGCCCAGTATCCTGTTTCCAACAGTGGCCAATCTAGGTCATACGTACCTAGCAGTTTCCCCAAAAGACACAGGTTCCACAAAGCTTGTACTGGGTCAAGCAGTGATATCCGGGGTCCCTTTTTAATAATGGTTTATGGACCTTTCCTCCAGGAACTTGTCCAAACCTTTTTTAAACTCAGCTACACTAACAGCTTTTACTACATTCTCTGGTAACAAATTCCAGAGTTTGATTACATGTTGAGTGAAAAATATTTTCTCTTATTTGTCTTAAATAGTTTACCCTGTAGCTTCATTGCATGTCCCCTAGTCTTTCTATATTCTGATAAGGTAAACAATCGATCTACGTTTACCCGTTCCACTCCGTTCATTAATTTATAGACTTCTATCATATCTCCCCTCAGCCGTCTCTTTTCCAGGTTAAAGAGCCCTAACCTTTTTAGCCTTTCTTCATAGGAGTATCCTTCCATCCCCTTTACCATTTTGGTGGCTCTTCTCTGAACCTTTTCTAATAACACTATATCCTTTTTAAAATACGGCAACCAGAATTGCACACAAAATTCAAGGTGCGGTCGTACCATGGAACGATACAGAGGCATTATAATATCCTTTGTTTTATTTTCCATTCCTTTCCTTATGATACCTAGCATTCTATTTGCTCTCTTGGCCGCCGCTGCTGCACACTGGACGGAGGGTTTTAACATGTTATCCATGATGACGCCTAAATCTTTTTCCTGGGTGGTAGTTCCTAATGTGGAACCTTGCATCGTGTAACCGCGTATTGGGAGAGTAAGTGGGGATTGAGGATGGAAGGGTGAAATTTGAGTAGATGATAAAGGAATAAAGAAAGAAGTGGAGGAAAAAGCAAAAGGAGAAAGATCAGCATGTTAAAGCAGATATAGAGTGAGAATGGAAAAAAAATCTAGAAGAGAGAAGAAAGGACAAATGGACAGCTCGCAGAAGACATGAAGAAACCAGAAGAAAGTGACTGGAGTAATTGCAACTGAAAAATAAAATGCCCAAACAAAAGGTAAAAAAATACTTTTTTATTTTGGATTTATTAACTGGAATATGTCAGCTCTGGGAAATGTGCATCGCTAACGTTTTTGCGTTTTGTTTATTACAAGAGGAAATTTATTTATAGTTGTATTTTTATAGTATTGTTGTACATTCCAAGTTTGACTTTTGGGGTTCGCAGTTTAATTATTGTCTTCATATTTCTAAATTTTGATCCCTTGTTCTATGTTTGGTGACAGTCTATGTTCTGCATGTGTAACAGAGCTGAGGTATTCTATTTATGTAGTTTCCATTTGACAGTGCCACTTGTTCTCTTTCCCCAATAGGCTATGTATTGTTATTCTCTGAAATGTATTGGTTTAATATTTGCAGTGTTGCCTTTTGATAGGTAGGGTCTGGTGCTTTGTGAGTCCTGGTAGTGCTGTTACGATACGGCGGGTTTGCTATGGGTTCTAAATGGGCAGTGTTTGTAGTAGTTCCTAATGTGCCTGGCGGATGGCACTGGAATATGGTAATGTAGAAATCTGGTAGTCTGCCTTTATCCAGATACTCATTAAGAAGTATGTTTGCTAAAAGTTAGCGCATGGTAACATTATGCAAATATTTATGCAAATGAGGCCCCACAATGAGTCTCTGCACGTGGCCCCGCACCTCCCATTGGGCCGCCCCTGCCCCCTTCCCCCTAGCCCAGGCCTCTCATGATACATCTTGAATTGTACTGACTAATCTTTAATCCTATTCTACTATGTACATACCTATGTTCAATTTTAATTTGTTTGACCTTATTTAACCTATATTATAAAGTTAAAAATGCTATCTGCTGGCTACTGTACTTGTTTACTTTTCACTGTAACTCACTGTTATATGTAACTTTTTACCGGCCAATATAAACTGCTTTGAGTCTGGATAAAATGATAGATAAGAACAGGGGCGGATCAAGAGTGATGAGGGGCCATCTGAAGAGATTCATAGTGGGCCTCATTTGCAGAGCAACTGGACCTCATTTGCATAAAATTAATTTATTTTATTTTAAAATGTATATGTTGCCCATCTAAAATATTAGGCGGCTTTCAAAGGAGCCCTTTCAGAGGGCTGTTTTTTTGTTCTGGCAAGGACTTAGTGCACATTAATATTTAGTAAACATGCCTCTAAGAGCCACTGCACCAATAGAAATAAATGGGTGTTCCTGCATTTAGCGCACATTAACATTTGTGAATATGCATTATCTTTAAGTAGACATGTCTCTTAATGAGTGTCTCAATGCTATTTGCGGATGATACCAAAATCTGCATTAGAGTAGACACCCAGGAAGGTATAGATAACATGAGGAGGGGTCTAGCTAAGCTCGGTCTAGAATTTGGCAGTTGAGATTTAATGTTAAAAAATGCAGGGTTATGCATTTTGGCTACAGAAATCCAAGGGAGCAATTTAGTATAGGGGGTGAAGTACTTTTGTCCACTAAAGAAGAGAAGGATGCTTGGGTGCATAGGGAGAGGAATGGCCAGCAGAAGAAAGGAGGTGATAGTGCCTCTGTATAAGTCTTTGGTGTGACCTCATTTGGAGTATTAGTAACATAGTAAATGACGGCAGATAAAGACCAGTATGGTCCATCTAGTCTGCCCAGTACGATGGCAAGAGTAGGTGCACCTGCCGCTCTGTGCAGGCCACCCCCTCCCCATGTCTTTGTTTAGGGGTGAACCCACTACTCCATGTAGGACACCCCTATTTGTTGAGAAATTAGATGGTTCAGTTTATTTTGATTTTATCCTGTTGCTGTAAAGGGATCAACTGTGTCTGACCCATGCCACTTTGAATTCCGTCACTGTGTTCACCCCCACCACGTCCATCGGGAGGGAATTTCAAGCATCCACCACCCTTTCTGTGAAAAAGTATTTCCTGACATTGCCTTTCAATTTACCACTTTGCAGCTTCCTGTTATGCCCTCTAGTTTTACAGCTTCCCCGTCTTTGGAAGAGGTTTGTTTGTTCATTATTTCCCTTCAAGTATTTAAAGGTCTGAATCATATCTCCCCTGTCCCTCCTCTCCTCCAAAGTGTATATGTTTAGATCTTCAAGTCTCTTCTCTTAAAGCTTCTGACGCAGGCTCCAAATCATTTTGGTTGCCTTCCTCTGAACAGTTTCCAGTCTTTTTACATCCTTTGCAAGATACGGTCTCCAAAACTGAACATAGTATTCCAAGTGAGGCCTCACCAGTGACTTGTACAGTGGCATAAGTACCTCTCCCTTTCTTGGTAATTCCTCTTTGCATGCAGCCCAACATCCTCCTGGCTTTTGCCACCGCCTTGTCGCACTGTTTTGCCACCTTGAGATCTTCAGAAATAATCACACCAAGGTCTTCCTCCTGATCCGTGCATACCAACCTCTCGCCCCCTATCGCGTACATTTCCCTTGGATTTCTACTACCCAAGTGCATGATTCTGCACTTCTTTGCATTAAATCTTAACTGCCAAGCATTAGACCATTCTTCCAGCTTTTGTAGATCTTTCCTCATGTTAACCACTCCCTTGGGGGAGTCCACTCTGTTGTAAATTTTTGTGTCATCTGCAAAAAGACAGACTTTTCCATTCAGTCCTTCAGCAATATCACTCACAGATACATTGAACAGTGCTGGGCCCGGGACCGACCCCAGGGGCATCCCGCTAATCACCTTCCTTTCATCTGAGTGAACCCCATGTACCATCACCTTCTGTCGTCTATCAGTCAACCAATTTCTGATCCAATTTACCATCTTGGGATCTCTCCCCAAGATACTGAGTTTATTGATAAGCCTCCTATGAGGAACAGTATCAAAGGCTTTGCTGAAATCCAGGTAGATGACATCCATCGCATGCCCCTGATCTAGTTCCCTGGTCACTCAGTCAAAGAACTCGATTAGATTTGTTTGCAAGATCCTCCTTCAGTAAAACCATGTTTCCTCGGATCTTGCAACCTGTTGGTTTTGAAAAAGTTCACTATTCCCTCTTTCAGGAGCACCTCCATTACTTTTCCCGCCACTGAGGTAAGGCTCACAGGCCTGTAGTTTGACACTTCTTCCCTGTCACCACTTTTGTGTAGAGGTACGACATCAGCCATTCTCTAGTCCTGAGGAATCTCTCCTGTTTCCAAGGATCTGTTGAAAACATTCTTTAACGGCCCTGCAAGAACCTTTCTGAGCTTTTTCAGTATCCTGGGATGTATCCCATCCGGTTCCTTGGCCTTGTCCACTTTCAGTTTTGCAAGTTGTTCTAACACTTCATCTTCTGTGAATGGTGTGGTATCTACTTCATTCCCATTTTTATATTTGGGAGTCACAGGTGGTCCTTCTCCGGGACTTTCTTTAGTAAAAACAGAGCATAAGTATTCATTTAGCAATTTCGCTTTTTCAATGTCACTTTCCACAAGTCCGTTCCCAGCACTTCTGAGTCCTGCAATTCCACCTCTGATCTTATTCCTTTCCCAAATATACCTGAAGGAAGTTTTGACACCACTGGCTTGTGTGTATTTTGCATTGATTTTGTTCTGCCCACATCTTCCCACTTGTTTTTGATATGTGGTTTAAAAGTGTGGCTGTTTCTTATTTTAATCTGTTTTTGCAGGGGGTGACGTCCAGAGCTTGACCTTCCACATCCGTCACCCCCTTTTTCTAGTTTAAATGGATAGCCACATACTGCTTGAAGTTTTCACTTAGGATTCTTTTCCCTGCGACAGAGAGATGTAGTCCATCAGCACAGTATAATCTCTTGTTGTTCCATCTGTTACCCCAGTTGCCAATAAATCTGAATCCTTCTTGTTTGCACCAGGTCTGGAGCCATGTATTAAAGCTGTTAATGCGATACATCCTTTTTGCCCCCTTACCAAGAACAGGTAGAAACTCTGAGAATGCAGCAGTGTTAACAATGGGCTTGAGTTTCTCTCCCAGAGATTGGAAGTCCTTTTGGACTATAGAGGCACTGTTTCTAGCCAGGTCATTTGTGCCCATGGGGATAACAACATCAAGTTTGGAGTGTTCACTTTCTGTGCTAAGTACTTCAACAACTTGGTTTGTATTCCTGCTGGCTGAAGAGCCTAGGAGGCACTTGACTTTCTTCTCTCCTTTGAACTGTGTTCCCAAGTTGGTGCCACTGATGATAGAATCACCAAGTAGTAGTAGTTTGCTGTTTGCTGAGGTTTTCTTCATATTTGGTCCTTTAGCAGGAGATTGGGCATTGTCTGTCTCATTTAAGAGCCCTTCAGTTTCTTTGGATTGGGCATCCTCATTCGCCAAGGCAGAGAAGGCATTATGCAGGGATATCTCCTGATGCATAGAATGTCTCTGTGTCACAGGTCGCAATCTACCAGAACCCACTGTGATCCATTTGTTCCTGGGGTGTTTGATTCTTTGTGGGAGCGGTGGTGGACTTTGTTCAGTTTGTATCCTAGAAGAGGTGCGCTTCATTGCAGCCAGTTCTTCCCTCAGTTCCTCGTCCTAATTAGCCAAGGCAGAGAAAGCATTATGCAGGGATATCTCTTGATGCATAGGATGTCTGTGCGTTACAAGTTGCAATCTACTAGAGCCCATTGTGATCCATTTATCCCTAGGGTGTTTGATTCTTTGTGGGAGCGGTGGTGGATTTTGTTCAGTTTGTATCCTAGAAGAGGTGTGCTTCATTACAGTCAGTTCCTCCCTCAGTAGGGTCACCTCTTTATGCATGGTAGCTAGGTCTTCCCTTAGTAGGGTCAGTTCTTTATGCATGGCAGCTGACCTGAGGCACAGAGGACAAGCTCTTAGGTTCAAAATGATTCGTCTTGGAATGAATGTACTGCAGTTATTGCACTGAATACATGATATGCTGAATAAGCAGTCCTAGAAGAAGAAGAGGAAGAAGAAGAAGAAAGGAAGAAGAAGATGTGGGCTTTAACCCAAGTTAAAAGGATAGATGGCAACGTATGTGATCACTATATAGGCAATGCAGCCCTGGGGTGGGTGGGGTGAGGGGTAGGTTGGGTAGGAACCTAAGTGTCTCTAGCCAGTCAGTGGTACCCAGGAAAGCAATCAGTCAGGGGGAATATCCCCAAGCTTAATGTATAACCACAGTTAAACTGTATATTAGCAATATCCCCAAAACAGACAGTTAAACTCTATATTGGTAGCTAGAAACCAGCAGAGATAAAAAAGAAAATTATAATCTTAGCTTTTGGCTTTGTGAGGGCTCCGCTGCTCATGCAGACTGCCTCAGACCGGTATGTGTGGCCAGGTGTAAGATGGTCTAAAATTAGCCCCTCCCTGAGAGCAAGCTTTCTCCAACAGAGCAACAGAATTAAACCTTTGTTATCTGGATACTCAGGTCCTAGTAGGCTGAATATCCCCGAACTTAATGTATAGCCACAGTTAAACTGTATATTAGCAATATCCCCAAAACAGACAGTTAAACTCTATATTGGCAGCTAGAAACCAGCAGAGATAAGAAAATAAAGAAAATGATAATCTTAGCTTTTGGCTTTGTGAGGGCTCCACTGCTCATGTATTGTGTGCAGTTCTGGAGACGACACCATTCAAAAGGATATAAATAGGCTGGAGTCGGTACAGAGGGTGGCTACTAAAATGGTTAGTGGTCTTCATTATAAAGCATATGAGGACTGGATCTTAATATGTATACCTTAGAGGAAAGGCAGGATAGAGGTGATAATATTGAGACGTTTAAATACCTCTGTGGCATAAATACACAGGAGAGCCTCTTTTGATTGAAAGCAAGCTCTGCTACGAGGGGACATGGCATGAGGATTAAAGGGGATAGATTCAGGAGTGATATGTGGAAATATTTCTTTATGGAAAGAGTGGTGGATCTATGGAATAGTCTCTTAGTGGTGGTGGTAGAGATGAGAACACTATCTGAATTCAAAGAAGCATGGGACAAACACAGAAGATCTCTAAAGGGAAAAAGAGGACTGTTTTAGTGGTTGATATGGAAGGACAGACTAGATAGGCCATGTGGTCTTTTTCTGTCATCATGTTTCTATGTTTACTATTCTCCAAAAGCGCAACATTAGATATTACAGGAAGTCATTCTATTGGGGTGTTTCCTAAAACCTGAAGCAGAGCTCTTTTTGGTTGAGCTCGAAACGTGCCACGTTGTATGGGGCTTCCTGTAGTATCTAATGCTGCGCTTTTGGAGATAAATACACTAATGTTTTTTTAATAAATGTACTTCTCGAGGAACAAGCAGGAAGTCATTCCTCACATATGGGTGACATCGGCGCCCATGGAGCCCTTGTGTGGAGCAAGTCCCCAGCTTTCAAAGAAAGCCTTTGGGATTGCATCACGCATGCGTGGTCCCCTTCCCACCCAACGGTGCCATCTTGCTCAGTCTGCCTTTTTCCGCAGAGCCCAATGGATGTTGTCCCTAATTCCTCGCGGAAAAAGTGCGTCAAAACTTAGAAGAATTTTTGCTCTTCGACTAGTTCGACGCCGGTTCCCCTTCCTGCCTACGGCTCGGTAAACCGGTATCGAGTCCAGTCAATTTTTTGCATTTTTGTCCTTAGAGACTAGCATTAGTGCTCTTTTTTTTATTTTTACTGGCAGCCTGGTCCTTCGACCTTGCAGGAGCCCTTTTTCCCCCGATGGCTGCCAGCTGGTTTAAAAAGTGTGATTGGTATAAGAAGTTAATGTCCCTCACTGACACACATGACTGCTGTTTCCAATGCCTCGGGCCCGACCATGACCCGAAGGTCTGTGGCCCATGTGGGAAGATGTCCTCTAAGGCACTCTGAAGTAGGCAGCAGCAGCGTGAAAGGATTTTCTTGGAGTCCACATTCCCCTGGATCCGGACCTCATCAGAAGCATTGACGTCTCGGGAGCTGTCTGAACCCGAGCACCGTTGGGGGTCTTCTGAATGGGGGTCTCCCTCCGGAGAACACTGGAGGAAGAAGAAGCCCATGAGGGTGGCATCGTTGGATGCCTCCCATCGCCCTGGGTCCTTGAAGGCCAGGTTGCGGAGTCCTGACCGCCGCCCTGGGTCCTCGGAGTCACAGCAGCCTGCGAAGATACCTCGCACAGAGCCGGAGACGGCGAGGCGAGTATGTGCTGTTGTCCTTGTGGATTCCCTTCTGGGGGA
Organism: Ichthyophis bannanicus; assembly: GCA_033557465.1. Lineage (NCBI taxonomy): Eukaryota > Metazoa > Chordata > Amphibia > Gymnophiona > Ichthyophiidae > Ichthyophis > Ichthyophis bannanicus. Next base: position 256,693,470 of record CM066044.1, read on the forward strand.
GCCGGCGTCATGCCCAACGATGTCGGGGCCCAAGCCGGAGGCTGCGGAGTCTTCTGAGCTTGGTCTCAGGATGACGGCCCTGGAGCACAGCATGTCTGCCTTCATGGAGCAGCAGTGGGCGCTGATAGCCGGTCTCACCGGTCCATCCATCCTGACCACTGGGACCTCGATGTCCAAGTCGACCCCAGAGGCCAAGCCGATCCTCGAGACTCTTCGGACTCGAGTTGATCCTCAGCCAAGGTCTCCCTCAACCTCCCGCTCAGAACTGAGGTTGTCGACGCTGGTGCTCTTGGCGTTGGGGCGGTCGGGGCTGAAGCTCTCGCGGCCGGAGCCCCTAGATTCCTCCTCTGAGGGATCGGCATGGGAGATGGAAGATGAGGAGTCCCCGGACACCCATCGGACCCAGTATGTCCTATCAGACTCACCGGGTTCGGAGCTTCAGAGAAGGTCCCCTTCGAAGGATACCCGGTTCTCGGACTTAGGGACATGGCCAAGGCTTTGGCATTCCCGGTGGATACCGAGGAGGAGCTTCGAGCTGAAGAGCTTGAGGCCCTCCAGTATGATTTTCCCCTGAGGGAAGCCCTTACTGTGCCGGTTCCTCCAATGCTGGAACAGCTGATGCTCCGCATGTGGGAGTCACCAGCCTTGATGCCGGTTCACAGCAAGCGGGTCGATTCCTCTTGCTCTGCTTAGCTCCAGGAGGAGCTGAGCCATCTACCCGAGTCGAAGCCTCATCGAAGGGAGCCTGCCCTGCTCCAGAAGATCGGCGGCAAGAAAAGAGCAAGCCAGCTACAAAAGACCTTGCTGCACACAAAAGAGCTCTTCGGGGGAAGCTGCTTTTTGGCTCCACCCCTCCAGCAGCGTGTCTCAGAGCAGCTCTACCCAATCGGGGCACAGCTCTCCATTTAAAAGGAGAAGCCACAGGCACAGCATCCTCTCTTGCTCTGCTTAGCTCCAGGAGGAGCTGAGCCATCTACCCGAGTCGAAGCCTCATCGAAGGGAGCCTGCCCTGCTCCAGAAGATCGGCGGCAAGAAAAGAGCAAGCCAGCTACAAAAGACCTTGCTGCACACAAAAGAGCTCTTCGGGGGAAGCTGCTTTTTGGCTCCACCCCTCCAGCAGCGTGTCTCAGAGCAGCTCTACCCAATCGGGGCACAGCTCTCCATTTAAAAGGAGAAGCCACAGGCACAGCATCCTCTCTTGCTCTGCTTAGCTCCAGGAGGAGCTGAGCCATCTACCCGAGTCGAAGCCTCATCGAAGGGAGCCTGCCCTGCTCCAGAAGATCGGCGGCAAGAAAAGAGCAAGCCAGCTACAAAAGACCTTGCTGCACACAAAAGAGCTCTTCGGGGGAAGCTGCTTTTTGGCTCCACCCCTCCAGCAGCGTGTCTCAGAGCAGCTCTACCCAATCGGGGCACAGCTCTCCATTTAAAAGGAGAAGCCACAGGCACAGCATCCTCTCTTGCTCTGCTTAGCTCCAGGAGGAGCTGAGCCATCTACCCGAGTCGAAGCCTCATCGAAGGGAGCCTGCCCTGCTCCAGAAGATCGGCGGCAAGAAAAGAGCAAGCCAGCTACAAAAGACCTTGCTGCACACAAAGAGCTCTTCGGGGGAAGCTGCTTTTTGGCTCCACCCCTCCAGCAGCGTGTCTCAGAGTAGCTCTACCCAATCGGGGCACAGCTCTCCATTTAAAAGGAGAACGCCACAGGCGCACCCGCGCCTTGCGGGCCCGCGCCTGAGGGCCGCGCAAGAGGGCCCTTTGGCACGGCCCTTAGGCAAAGGCACCCCCAAGATCGTCACAGAAACATAACAGAAAAAACGACGCTGAGACTACACCTCCCTCTTGGTACAGCTGAGCTCCCTCGGGGTCGAGCTCGCGTACAATCAAGGAACTGACAATCCACCAACTCACAGTGGAAACGCAGAATACCAACTCCGAAGACGCCGAACTGCCTAAAGAGCTGAAACTCTGGGGCACGTAAGTCACACTCATTTGAGTGATTTTTAAACTATCAACACTGCTTCATTACTTATATGAATTAACTGCACTCCTAACAATAATTGAATGTATAGTTCTGTTTAAATCATCTGATTGCAGCAGCACCACTCTCTACAGCTAGGATTATCCTCCTGCCTCTCATAAAAATACTAATTTAAAGGGTAGAAATTCATGTTTGGGACTAGAATCCAAGATCAGTGTTGGGCACTCTAGTGACTAGTTCCCTCTGGATACTGTTGTTAGCTTCCAGCGTTTACAGGCCATATTAGGTATTACCATGTTTGTCCAGATCGATACTGTAAACCCAGGGATATGCCAGTGTTGTTAACTACCATCGTTTATAGGCCATATTTGGTATTACCATGTTTGTCCAGATTGATACCTTAAACCCAGAGATATGCCAGTACTGATGCTATGTTAGAGCAATGTCATCTTTAGCTAGATAAGAACATAGGGACTTGGGATGTACCATAGTGGGTCAGACCAAGAGTTCATCAACAGATCCAGCTGCACACACACGAAACAGGCTCCCTCCACGGGACAGGCTCCCGCACCGCGACAAACCCAGCTCCACATCCACGGGACAGACCCCCGCAACAGGGCGACCACCACAGATCCGGCTCCACCTCCACGGTGCAGGCTCCCTCCACGGGACAGGCTCCCGCACCGCGACAGATCCAGCGTCACATCCACGGGACAGGCCCCCGCACCAAGACGACCGCCACAGATCCAGCTCCACATCCACGGGACAGGCTCCCTCCACGGGACAGGCTCCCGCACCGCGACAGACCCAGCTCCACATCCATGGGACAGGCCCCCGCACCAAGGCGACCTCCACAGATCCAGCTCCACATCCACGGGACAGGCTCCCTCCACGGGACAGGCTCCCGCACCAAGGCGTCCGCCACAGATCCAGCTCCACATCCACGGGACAGGCTCCCTCCACGGGACAGGCTCCCACACCGCATCAGATCCAGCTCCACATCCAAGGGACAGGCTCCCTCCACGGGACAGGCTCCCGCACCGCAACAGATACAGCTTCACATCCAAGGGACAGGCTCCCTCCACGGGACAGGCTCCCGCACCGCAACAGATACAACTTCACATCCCCAGGACAAGCCCCTGCAACAAGTACAGCTCTCCTCAAAAAAGCAAACAACAGACGAAAACCTAAGGACACAGGCGTCGCCCTATCAGAACATCACAAGCTATCAACATGCACACCACATACTTCCTCCCACTATACCTACTAGTCACACAACTCCTCCCACCAACTACACACCCCCACTACCCCCAAACAAACACACCATGGTACCCACCAACTGCACTGCCATATCTCGGTCCACAACACACACAAAGAGACACTCGCAACCTCCCAAACAAAGAGACAAAACAGACACAAATCAAACCCCAACACCGGCCCTAAGGAAGCACAAGTCGCAACAACCTCTTCCACAAAGAAAACATCAATTGAGCTCATAAACGCCAGATCCATCTGCAACAAGATACACACTCTGGTAGACCACATTGAAGAGCGACAGCCAGACATAATATGCATCACAGAGACATGGCTCAACCCTACCGACAGTGTACTACTCAACCAACTAGTACCGAACAACTACTCAGCATACAACTGCCCACGCATCCACAAGCGTGGAGGAGGAGTCCTAATAATAGCAAAAACAGAACTCAAGTTCAAGACACTGATTCTCACAGATACAAAGCAGTGTAACACAATTAGCATCAAGAACAAGAATATTGCAATCTGCCTAACCTACAGAGCACCCCGTGCTCCACCCGACGAACTAGCCTTCATACTCGAAGAAGCCTGTGCCATAACGTCAAACAACAAACCAGCACTACTAATCGGAGACTTCAACCTCAAGTCCGCCAATACAAAAGATGCAGAGGCCTTCCTTCAGGCAATGCCATCACTTCAATTCACACAGATAGTCAATGCACCAACACACAGACTAGGATCATCCCCAGACCTCATCTTCGCATCAAACTACCTAACTTCAAGAGACCTAATCTCTACACCCACCATCACCCCAGTACCATGGTCTGACCATTACTTAATCGAGACAAATCTGCAATCACAAGAAGACTGGACAAGCGAAAGAGCGAACTTCCACACACACAAAGACGATTCAAGTCCTTTGACAAGGACGAATTCATCCAGGACACAATACAACACTTGAACATTGACTCAGAGGACCTGGAGGAACAAGTTTCCAACTGGAACAATGTCCTAGCTAACGCCGCCAAACCATCCGTTGACAGGACCAAGAAACAACACCACAACAAGAGACAAAACAAACCATGGTACTCAGCAAAAATACGACAGGAAAAGAGGGAGCTCAGGAAAATTGAACGGAGATGGAGAAAAAACAAAACTACTTCCGACCAACATCTTTACCTAACAAAGCAAAAACAATACAATGAACACATCAACCAATCAAAGAGAGAATTCCACACAAACCTGATAAATTCTTCCATCAACAAACCCAGAGAACTTTTCGAAATAGTAAAAACCCTGACAAAAGAGCAAGCAGCAGAAAGAGAAATACAAGTGGATCCACAGATATTCGCCGACCACATCAAAGACAAATTTCACTCCACAGAGCGCTCAACACCCAGTAGAACCAACAGAACGAACGTCCACCCCAAAACCTGGGGCACATTCCACTCACCCTCAAAAGAGCAGATATCAGACATCATCTCCACAATCAACACAAGCACTGCTCCTACAGACCCTTGCCCAGTGTCATGGGTCAAAGCCACCAAAGCAAGCCTCATACCAAACATTCATAAAATGGTACACAACTCACTCACTCAAGGACTCATGCCACAGCAATTAAAGCTTGCCTCAGTAAGACCAATCACAAAGAAAACTTCTCTCGACAAAAAGGACCCAGCAGCATACCGACCAATCTCCAGCATACCCTTCCTCGCAAAAATAATCGAAAAGACGGTTCAACTACAACTTCAGGAACACATTGACAAACACGGAACTCTCGACGACAACCAACACGGATTTCGTCCCAACCATGGAGTCGAAACTCTCCTGATCTACCTCTTCGACAGCATCATAAGAATAATTGACGACATCAGGAATGGAATTATAATGATCTTCATCGACATCTCCTCAGCGTTCGACACAGTTGATCACAATATACTCCTGGAGAGACTGAAGAACACTGGTATACACGGTACCACTCTAAAATGGTTCCACTCGTACCTAACAGAAAGACAGCTACAGGTCAAGGTGGGACAGGACACCTCCCGGCCCATAAACGTCCTACAAGGAGTACCACAAGGATCCGCACTCTCAGCACTCCTTTTTAACATCTACATCCAACCAATATGCAACATTATGAAAGAGAACAACATCCAATACACAATATACGCAGACGATATAATGGTATACTCCCCGATATCAATCGAAAACCCGGACTTCTCTAAGATAGCAGACTGCCTTACCCAAATGGCGAAGTGGTGCCAAAACAACAATCTAGCTATAAACTACAACAAGACTGAAGCTTTAATCATCACTCGAAACCAAAGCTTCACACACCCACCAAACATAAAGATACAAAGCACCACGATACCGATAAGATCGGAGGTGAGATACCTTGGGGTTACTCTGGACAGTAAACTCAACCTCAAACCACACATAGACAAAACAATCCAAAAAGCATATTACAGGATGCGAATCATCAGGAGACTGAAACCACTCCTCACTCCAGAACACTTCCGTACAGTCTGTCAAGCACTGATAACCCCAATACTGGACTTCTGCAATCCGATATACCTCGGACTACCAAAACAAGATCTCAAACCACTACAGCTGGCACAAAACACTGCAGCTCGAATCATATCCGGAGCCGCAAGGCAGGAGCACATCACACCTACACTAAAGGACTTACACTGGCTCCCAATCATTGCTCGCATCAGATACAAGACTATCATAAACCTATTTAAGATAAAAGAACACACATCAGCCAACAGCCTCCACCTGCTCATACAACCGGAAACCAGCGCACGTCCCAGAAGAAGTCAAACACGCAACCGAGTCAGCACCCCAAATGAGTACAAGCACACACGCAAGGACACAACAGACAGAGCTCTCTCCATGGCTGCTCCAACAATATGGAACAATCTACCGGACGATCTAAGGGCAACTCCAGACCTCAAAGACTTCAGAAAACAACTGAAAACCATGCTGTTCATAGAGCACTATGGTCACATCACATAACCTAAGAGAATGGATAACAGCACTCCAATCCTCCCAAACAACTGAATATATATAAAATATGATTCTAGCACCACTGTAAATAGCCCACCCTGTATATAGCTCAAACAAATCAAGCACCCAACACATCCCTCACACAACTAAGTTTTATCCTCACTGCATGTACAACACACACACTTTACCTGATTGCTTGCTGTGATACCACCTTGATTATTAAGATAAGGCGGTTTAGAAATACTGTTAAATAAATAAAAATAAATAAATAAATCTATTGAGTCCGCAAGAGCCCTGGGTTCCAAAAGGCACAGCTGCCGCACAACTCCATGGTTGTGGAATCAGCCATGCATAGGCTCGAGCCAAAAAACGCACTTCTCGGTGCCTCCTGGCCGGGAGGCCCAGAACCTGGATGCCTTCGGCATAAAATGCTTCCAGGGCTCGATGCTTTCATGCCATGTCCAAACCTACCAGCTGTACATGGGCATGTACTTGAGGGACCTGGCAAAAGAGATTGCTGGGTTCTCAGCTGGCTTCTCCGAGGCACCCTTGAAGTTCATAACTCGAGCGGCCTATGATGGCTTTGATGCTTCGGTCTGAGTAGCCGCGGCCGGCATCGGTGCACGCCGCCAGGCCTGGATAATGTCATCGGATCTGGAGCCATGGGTTCAGGACAAGTTGGTCGATGTCCCTTGCCGAGGTGACAACCTCTTTGGCAAACCCATGACTGAGAAGGCTGCTGAGCTCGAGTCAGAGTACTTGACCCGATCAAGACTCTCAAAGAAGACTTCTGCCCCTTCTAAGAAGAAGGGCTTGGGTAAAAAGCCCTTTTTTCCTGAGGAAGGGTACTGCTTACCACAACTACCCCACTTACCAGGCCACCCCAGCTCCCCAACAGGGGTAGCAGGCCAAGAGACAGGGGCATGGCCTGCGTAAGCAGAAGACTCCCAAGCCTCAGGCTCCGGCTCCTACCCAGCCGGGAGGGGGTTTTTGACTCTCAATGCATAGTCTCTCTTCCATCAGTGGTAAGGCCATGCACAGGAGGCAGGCTAACCCTGTATGCTTACAGGTGCCAGCCATCACCTCGGCTATCTGGGTCCTGCAAATAGTCCAAAGGGGCTATTTGCTTCACTTCAGCCAGATACCACCCTCCTCCTTTCCACGAGAGCCTCTCAGACCCCCTCTACACAGGGACCTCCTCTTGCAGGAGTTGGCCGGTCTTCTAGAGCAGTGTTTTTCAACCTTTTTTGTGCAAAGGCACACTTTTTTTTCATGAAAAAAATCACGAGGCACACCACCATTAGAAAATGTTAAAAAAATTTACCTCTGTGCCTATATTGACTATATATAAAGTAATTCTCTTGAATAGGAATCAAACACTCACACCAACCCCCCTCCCCTGCTGGTTCACACCAACCCCCCTCCCCTGCTGGTTCACTCACACCACCCCCCCCTCCACTGCTGGTTCACTCACCCCCCTGTTTACCCCCCTGTTCACTCACCCCCCTGTCACTTACTCACCCCTCCTGCTGGGTCACTCACTCACTTACCCCCCCTCCCCTGCTGGTTCACTCACACCATCGCCCCCCCCTTGCTGGTTCACTCACACCAACCCCCCCCCTTGCTGGTTCTCTCAAACCACCCCCCCCTCCACTGCTGGTTCACTCACACTCCCCCCCCCTTGCTGGTTCACTCACACTCCCCCCCCCCTTGCTGGTTCACTCACACACACACCCCCCCCCCCCCTCTGCCCAAGCCGCTGCTTCTGCTTTGTACAGAGCAGCGGCTGCACTACACTTACATTGAAAAGTAAAGAGAAACTGTGTCAGGAGCCCTCCGGTCATCGCAGAGCCCGAGGAAGTGATGTCATGGGGGCGGGCTCCTCACAGGCTGTCTTTCCTTTTCAAATTAACTTTATTGCAGCTAAAGTTAATTTGAAAAGGAAAGACAGCCTGTGAGGAGCCCGCCCCCATGACATCACTTCCTCGGGCTCTGCATGATCGGAGGGCTCCTGACACAGTTTCTCTTTACTTTTCAATGTAAGTGTAGTGCAGCCACTGCTCTGTACAAAGCAGAACCAGCGGCTGCACTGCTATAGGGAATCGCGATCGCGTTCGCGCCGCGGATTTCGGCACAAAAGCCGGTTTTTTGCTCTGGCCGCTCCCGATCTTGCGGCCAGAGCAAAAAACCGGCTTTTCAATGACCGGTTTTACAACTGTGCCGGCAGCCGGCCTGGCCATGGAAAAACCGGCCAGGCCGGCTGAAAACCGGCCGGTTGGCAACCCTAATTTGTGAGCCGAGGCCACATGTTACGGATAAAATTGGAATTTTTCCCACGGCACACCAGACAATATCTCACGGCACACTAGTGTGCCGCGGCACAGTGGTTGAAAAACGCTGTTCTAGAGGATCAGGCAATGGAACCTGTGCCCCACCACCTGCAGGGCAAGCGCTTCTACTCCAGGTATTTTCTCATACCAAAGAGAACAGGAGGCCTCCGGCGCATCCTCGACCTAAGAAACTTAAATAAGTTCCTGGTGAGGGAAAAGTTCAAGATGCTTTCCCTTGGAATGTTGCTGCCTTACCTCCACCAGGGAGATTGGTTATGCTCCTTAGACCTGAAGGATGCCTATACACACATCCTCACACATCCAGACCACAGACAGTATCTGAGATTTGTAGTGGGAGGAAAACATTTCCAATGCAGGGTTCTACCCTTTGGCCTAGCCTCTGCTCCCAGAGTGTTTACAAAATGCCTGGCTGTAGTGGCGGCCTTCCTCAGAAGTCAAGGAATTTTTGTCTTCCCTTACCTGGACGACTGACTCATCAGAGGCCAGTCGCCTCAGGAGACCCAACAGGCCACGTCTCGCACTATCAACCTGTTGCAACGTCTAGGCTTTGTCATAAACCACGCAAAGTCTACTTTGCTCCCCACTCAAAACTTAGAGTTCATAGGAGCAAGATTGGACACCCTTCAGGTGAAGGCTTAACTGCCGGAGGACAGGGCACAGAGGCTGCTAGCACTGACACAACAGTTCAGGCGCAAGTCTCAGGTCTCAGCGAGACAGTTTTTACACCTCCTGGGCCACATGGCCTCCACGGTGCATGTGGCCCCAAATGCCCGTCTCCACATGAGAACAGCTCAGTGGTGCCTCAGGGATCAGTGGACACAAGCCACCAGCAGCCTCAGAGACAGGATAACAGTATCCAGACGACTGGTGAAGTCATTGCAGTGGTGGAGTCAGCCACCCAATCTGCTTGAAGGAGTGTCTTTTCAGATTCCCTCGCACACAAGAGTGCTAACGACAGATGCCTCCTTGCTGGGCTGGGGAGCACATTGCCAAGGATCATGCACTCAGGGGTTATGGTCTCCTCAGGAGTCTGCACACCAAATCAACCTCTTAGAGCTGCAGGCGATTCTCCTAGCTCTTCAAGCCTTTTGTCATGTCCTCTCACATCAGTCTTTATTGATAGAGACGGACAACCAGGCAGCAATGATCTATGTGAACAAGCAGGAAGGTACGGGGTTTCGTATCCTATGTCAGGAGACACTGGATCTCTGCTCCTTTGCCATCAGGCAGGGTACCTGCCTGGTCAGGAGAACTGCCTAGCAGACAAACTAAGCAGGATTCTCCAACCTCACGAATGGCAACTGGATCCGGTAGTGGCCCAGCGGATTTTCCACTGCTGGGGACATCCATCCATAGATCTATTTGCCAGTCCGCAAAATCACCAGCTGCCCAGATTTCGCTCCAGACAGCCACATCCCCTGAGGGTGGCTGCAGATGCTTTCCTGATCTCCTGGTCAGGGGGCCTCATGTATGCGTTTCCTCCCATGCCTCTGATGGCTCGGACTCTGTTCAAAATCCTTCAGGACAAGGCCTCTGTCATTCTGGTAGCCCCCAGATGGCCAAGACAGCCTTGGTTTCCGCTTCTCCTCCAGCTGGCAGTGGAAACCCCACTTCACTGGGGACGCAGCCCGACCTCCTTTCACAGGAGCAGGGCTCTCTCTTGCATCCAAACCTCAGGTCCCTCAACCTGATGGCATGGCTGCTGAAAGGGTAGTGCTGGCTCCTCTCCTCCTACCTCGGAATGTAGGAGAAGTGTTACTGGCCTCAAGGAGGCAGTCCACTAGGAAATCCTATGCTTTCAAGTGGCGTGGGTTTGAGGTGTGGTGTAACCAGCAGAATGAAAACCCTTTCTCTTGCCTTGTACCAGTGGTGTTGTAGTACCTGCTTCACCTCTCAGAATTAGGTCTCAAGTCTAACACTGTCAGGGTCCAGCTGAGTGCTTTGTCAGCAAACCACTTGCCAGTGGATGGGCAACCTCTTTTGGCTCACCCCTGGTGTCCAGATTCCTCAGAGGTTTGCTTCTGCTGAAACCCCCAGTTCGTCCTCCGGCAACTGAGTGGGATTTAAATGTGGTCTTGCAGCAGCTTACTTGCCCACCTTTTGAGCCAATGTCCTCTTGCCATCTGCACTTTCTCTCCTGGAAGGTGCTCTTCCTGGTGGCACTCACATCAGCCAGATGTGTGAGTGAGCTGCAAGCTCTCATAACTGATAAACCATACACAAGGTTTTATAGGAATAGGGTGGTCCTCCGCACTCACCCGAAGTTCCTTCCAAAGGTGGTCTCTTCTTTCCACCTCAACCAGGAGGTGATTCTTCCAACCTTCTTTCCCAGGCCGCATGCCAGCCGGTTTGAGGCAGTCCTGCATACCCTGGATTGTAAGAGGGTGTTGTCCTTCTACCTGGAGCATACGAAGGGACATCGAAGGGCTACTCAGCTCTTCATTTCATATGACCCCAGTAGGCTGGGGTTACCTGTTTCCAAGCATACGCTGTCCACCTGGGTGGCAGACTGCATTGCCTGGGCGTACAGGGCGGCCGACCTCCTGTTGCAGGGTCGAGTCATGGCCCACCGTGTCAGGGCTAAGGCCGCATCAGTGGCTCACTTCTGCTCTATTCCGTTGGCAGACATCTGCCGGGCCGTAACTTGGTCTTCAAGCCAGACTTTTGCAGCCCATTACTGCTTGGATAGGGAGTCCCGACGGGACAGTGCTTTCGGTCAGGCAGTTCTCTGTTTCCTATTTGAGGTTTAGGCAACTCCAACCCTCCGACCCTTTGATGTCAGGCTACCGGGGGGGGGGGGGGTTGCTTTCTCGGCTGAATTCCTATTGCAGCTGCTGTGGCTCTTCTAGAGGGAGCCATTTTTCAGCTATGGGTTCTCGGTAGCCTATAGCTAGGGAGTCCCATATGTGAGGACTGACTTCCTGCTTGTTCCTGGAGAAAGCGTAGTTACTCACCTGTAACAGGTGTTCTCCAGGGACAGCAGGAATCAGTCCTCATGACCCTCCCTCCTCCCCTGGAGTTGCAGTCCTATTATTGGTTTTTATTCATTTTGCCGTCTTTTTAGCTATGTCATTTGACTGAGCAAGATGTCACCCTTGGGCGGGAAGGGGACCGCGCTTGCGCGATGCAATCCCAAAGGCTTTCTTTGAAAGCTGGGGAATTGCTCCGCACGAGGGCTCCGTCGGCGCCGACGTCACCCATACGTGAGGACTGATTCCTGCTGTCCCTGGAGAACACCTGTTACAGGTGAGTAACTACGCTTATTTGAAAAACAAAAAACTTCACATTAATAAAAACAATTAAAAGGGAGACTTAGAGAGTGGATGTGTTCCTTTTATTAAGTTGCTCCAACATTTTTACATGCTTTTCTCAGTGCCTTAACCACTGGAGGGCATTTGACATTGGAACATTTAGAATATACAGCAAACCCACCGTATCATAACTGCACTACCAAGACTAACAAAGCACCAAACCCTACCTATCAAAAGACAACACTGCAAATATTAAACCAATGCATCTCCTACTGGGGAAAGAGAGCAAGTGGCACTGTCAAATAGAAACTAAATGAACACAATACTGCAACTTGGTTACACATGCAAAACATAGTCCGTCAGCAAACAGAGAACAAGGGATCACAATTTAGAAATAGGAAGGCAATAATTAAACTGGGAACCCTGAAAGCCAAACTTGGAATGTACAACAACACTGGAGAAATAAAACTATAAATTAATTTCCTCTTGTACTAAACAAAATGCAAAACATTAATGTTGCACATTTCCCAGAGCTGACATATTCCAGTTAACAAATTCAAAATAAAGTATTTTTCTACCTTTTGTTGTTTGTGCATTTTATTTTTCAGTTGCAATTGCTCCAGTCACTTTCTTCTGGTTTCTTTGTGTCTTCTGCTAACTCTCCATTGTCTGCTGTCCATTTGTCCTTTCTTCTCTCTTCTAGTTTTTTCCATTCTCTCTCTACATCTGCTTTAACATACTGTTCTTTCCCCTTTTGCTCTTTCCTCCATTTTTCTTTATTCCTTTTTCATCCACTCAGATTTCACTCCTCAATCCTCAGTCCCCACTTACTCTCCCAATACTTGGCTAATCGTAGATTTTTCTTCCCTCCCACACAAAATATCTTTTCCCCTCTCCATCCTCACTCCCCCTGCTTCTTTTATTCTCCCACCAGTCCCAGCCCCACCCCCTTGTGGTCCTCCCCCAGAATCGGCTCCTTTCTAGTTCCAGCCCCTCCCAGCATCCACGCTCAGTCCCATTCGCCCATCCCCCCGCTTCAGCCCATTTCCAATCCTTGCCACCCAGTATCAGTCCACCTCCAGTCCCTCTCAGCATCTGCTCCCTTCCAGTCCCTGTCCCCATTCACTATCATCAGCCAATTTCCAGTTCTAACCCCCAGTATCAGTCCTCCTTCAGTTCCTTCCAGCATCTGTTCCCTTCCATTCTCAGTCCCCCATCTGCCAGCATCAGCCCATTTCCAGTCCTAACCTCCCAGTATCAGTTTCTTTCCAGTTCCAGTCCCCCATCTCCAGGCCATTTCCAGTCCTAACCCCCCCCCCCCCCCCAATATCAGTTCTCTTCCAGTCCCTCACAGCATCCGCTCCCTCCCAGTCCCACATCCCTCAACATCAGCCCGTTTCCAGTCCTGCACCCCCACTGTTCCCATTCTAGCCCCTAGTCCCCCTCCGCAGCTACACACCAAAAGGAGCCACGCTCCAGATCAGTTTTAGAGGGAGCTGGGGAGGCCAGAAGCCAGTAAAGAGTGACGTTTGCCTTCTCTCCTGCAGCTGTGATAAAAAGGAGCCCACTGGCGTACTGAGTGCCAGGAGGTCAAATGGGGGCATGTCCAAAGTGCCCTGACCTCCCAGTGCTCAGTGCACTGGCAGGATCCTTTTTTCACAACCACAGAGAGTGAAAGCAAATGCTGATCTTTATATGGGTGAAAATATTCACAGTGAAAAGAGGGTGGGGTTAGTTTGGTTGATTTCATTTTGACATCACTGTGCATTTGAAAGTGAACTTGAATCTGCAAACCATATATGGAGACAAATTAGCAGTTACCTAGAGACCAGACTCCTTTGTGCCGAGTGCAGCTCTGAAGAAATTTACTTCCAACTGTTGCTGCTTAGATTTTCTCTCCCCTAAACCCCCATGTTGATCTCTGCGCCCCCCCGTCCCCCCACTCCTGGCCATAGACATTGCTATATGAAGAGAGAGTATGAGAGAAAAGTGTTCTTTCGCTTCATCTTTCTCCTCTCTATTACCCAGTCTTAATAAAACCAGTGTAGGTGCTGCACCAGCAGGGGGAGCAAGACTGCAGAAAGCGCTTCTCCCTCACACTGCTATTTCTCCCGCCTTCTGTGGGGGTCATGTATCTCTCAGCTGCCATCTTGAAGGTGTTTATGAATCCTATAGATGAGTCTCTCTTCTATTACAGAGACCGAGCCTCCCCTTCCATATGGCTGCGTCTTCCCCATCCAAGTCAGAATGACCACATTTACCATTCCCTCCCTAAGTCCTAGCAGCTGAGTCTCTACCTCGCTCTCCTTATAACTCCTAATCCTGCCTGATATCAAGGGATGGAAGGCATTTTCTTTGGCGGCAGCCTATACACTTAAAGTGACTGTTAGTCGCTTTAATTTAAACCAGGATATTGAATGCTAGGGCCATATCCGGCTACTGGCACTGAATATATGGGTTTCTCAGTTAGCCAATTAGCTAGCTGGGCAGTGACTATATTCAGCCGCCGGCCATATACCTAAACCATCTAACATTAGGACAGCTTTGCTGGCCTAACTTTAGCCAGTTTAGGATAACCAGCCAGCGGCTGAATATCGTTGCTGACCAGTTAACTATGGAATCCACCCCAGGAACGCCCCAACGCTAACCAGTTATTATTGGAGAAACCGGGCAGCAGAGGATTTTCAGGGCCACTAAACACTTTAGCGTCACTGAATATCTTGTTGACCATGGCTTAGCAGGTCTGCTAACCGGCTAAACCACTTTGAATAGGCCTCCCAAGAAATCTAACTAACCGAGATCTTGTAAAGTCATTTCTGTGCATATGAGGCAAGATATGTGCACAACATAGGTCTTATACAATTCTGATAGGTCTAAACATCTGCACAATGACACGATGGTGAGCACTTTGTTAGTGAGAGTGTGCAGAGATGGACTTTAGGTGAAGTGTAGGTGGTGGTCACAAGCATACATAGAAACATAGAAATATGACGACAGAAAAAGACCACATGGCCTATCTAGTCTGTCCTTCCATATCAACAACTACAACAGTCCCCTTTTTACCTTTAGAGATCCTCTGTGTTGGTCCCATGCTTTTTTGAATTCAGCTACTGTCCTCATCTCTACCACCTCCACTGGGAGACTATTCCATCGATCCACTACTCTTTCCGTAAAGAAATATTTCCGCATATCACTCCTGAATCTATCTCCCTTCACCTTCATCCCATGTCCCCTGGTAGCAGAACTTGCTTTCAATTGAAAGAGGCTCTCTCCCTGAACATTTATGCCACGGAGGTATTTAAACATCTCAATCATATCACCTCTATCCCACCTTTCCTCTAAGGTGTACATATTAAGATCCTTCAGTCTGTCCTCATATGCTTTATAATGAAGACCACTAATCATTTTAGTAGCCACCCTCTGCACCGACTCCATCCTGTTCACATCCTTTTGAAGGTGTGGTCTCCAGAATTGCACACTATACTCCAAATGAGGTCGCACCAAAGACTTATACAGAGGCATTATCACCTCCTTTTTTCTGCTAGCCATTCCTCTCCGTATGCACCCGAAGCATCCTTCTAGCTTTTGCCGTTGCCTTTTCTACCTGTTCAACTACTTTAAGATCATCAGACACAACCACGCCTAGGTTCCGGTCTTCTTTAGTGGACAAAAGTACTTCACCCCCTATAATATATTGCTCCCTTGGATTGCTGCAGCCCAAATGCATGACCTTACATTTTTTAACATTAAATCCCAGCTGCCAAATTCTAGACCATTCTTCAAGCTTAGCTAGATCCCTCCTCATTTTATCTACCCCTTCCTGGGTGTCTACTCTATTGCAGATTTTGGTATCATCCGCAAAGAGGCAAACCTTACCTGAAAGCCCTTCCGCTATATCACTAACAAAGATGTTAAAAAGAATCGGACCAAGGACAGATCCCTGGGGCACACCACTGATAACATCCTTCTCCTCAGAGTGAGCTCCATTTACTTGTACTATTTGTCGCCTCCCACCCAACCAATTTCTAACCCAAGCAGTAACTTTAGGGTCCATCCCTAGGGTGCTCAGTTTGTTTATAAGTCGCCTGTGAGGAACAGTGTCAAAGGCTGTACTGAAATCTAAATACACCACATCTAGGGCTCTCCCTCGGTACAACTCCCTGGTCACCCAGTCAAAGAAATCAATCAGATTTGTCTGACAAGACCTGCCTCTGGTGAATCCATGCTGCCTCAGATCCAGTAATCCGCTGGACTCCAGAAACCTCACTATTTTCTCTTTCAGCAGCGTTTCCAATAATTTACTCACCACCAAAGTTAAACTAACCGGCCTGTAGTTTTCAACCACATCGTTACTTCCGCTTTTGTGTAAAGGCACCACATGAGCCTCTCTCCAGTCCTTTGGCACCACTCCCGACTCCAACGAGGCATTGAAAAGGTCAGTCAGTGGAGCTGCTAGAACGTCCCCAAGTTCCCTCAGTATTCTCGGGTGTATCCCATCCGGTCCCATCGCTTTGTCTACTTTAAGTTGAGATAGTTTCTCACGAACACAGTCTTTTGAAAATTGTTCAAGATGTCCTTTGTTTCTGTTCCTATTTGTGGGTGTTTTCTGAGGTCCTGCTCCTGGTTCTTCATCTGTGAACACAGAACAAAAATATTTGTTAAGCAATTCCGCTTTATCCTTATCAGCTTTTACATATTCCTCCCCTGCACCCTTGAGTCTGACAATACCACTCTTGCCCTTCCTCTTCTCACTAATATATCTGAAAAATGTCTTACCCCCCCATTTTATTGCATTGGCTATTTCCTCCTCCTTATGAATCTTTGCCTTCTTGACTACTTTGCTAGCTTCTCTAAGTTTTTCCAAATACTGATGCCTGTCTTCCTCTCTCTGTGATCTCTTGTATTTCATGAAGGCCTCCCTCTTTTTCTTCACTTTTTCAGCTACTTCTTTCAAAAACCATAGCGGTCTCCTTTTCCTTTTACCTTTATTTACCATTTTAACAAAATGGTTGGTTGCCCTTAAAATATCCCCTTTCAGTTTTTCCCACTGTTTTTCTACATCCCTCAGCTGTTCCCATCCAACTAACGACTCCCTGAGGTATTGGCCCATCTTCGCAAAGTTAGTCTTCCTAAAGTCTAAGACCCTCGCCTTTGAATGGATTCTAACAGCCCTAGTCCTAATACTGCACCACACCATCTGGTGATCACTGGATGCAAAATGATCTCCCACTACAACATTAGAAACACTTTCACCATTGGTAAGCACCAAGTCCAGTATGGCCCCTTCACCTGTGGGGTCTGTTACCAATTGCCTGAATAGTTCTCCCTGTAGAGAATCCAGGATCTCCTTACTTCTACATGATACTGCAGCAGGAATGTGCCAATCAACATCTGGCATATTGAAATCTCCTATTAGTTGCACTTCCCTTTTCCTAGCAATGCTGTGCATGTCTTCAATTAACTCTCTGTCCACTTCTTCTTGTGAGGGAGGTCTGTATATCACACCATTGTAAATAGATTTCTCTTTCCCTCTTTCTAGTTTAACCCACAATGACTCCCCTCTCCCTTTTAAGCTCTGTAATTCCAAAGCTTTAATAGTAGTTTTTACATATAGTGCCACTCCTCCTCCCCTACTTCCTACCCTGTCCTTTCTGAATAAAGTATAGCCAGGTATAGTTACATCCCAATCATGGTTTTCTGTGAACCATGTTTCTGTAACTGCCACTCAATCCAAGTCAGCCACTCCCACCAAAGCTTCAACATCAGAGATCTTATTTCCCATGCCACGGGCATTTATACACACTGCTTTCCATATGTTACCCCTGTTACCCATTTCCATAAAGTTATTTAATGTATCACCTACCTGGGGGCTTTCTTCACCCATCCCCAATGAATCTAGTTTAAAGCCCTCTTCAGTAGATTAGCCAGTCTACTACTGAAGACGCGTTGACCTTTCTTGGACAGATGGATGCCATCTCTGCTCTGCAACACTTGGAACAGCATCCCATGGTCTAGGAAACCAAAACGCTCTCGATGACACCATCCACGCAGCCATGCATTCATCTCCAGGATGTGAACCTCTCTGCCTTGGCCTTTACCCTCAACAGGGAGGATTGAAGAGAACACCACCTGTGCACCTAACTGTTTCACCCTCTGTCCCAGAGCCATGAAGTCACTTTTGATACGTTCTGAGGTATACCTGGCAGTATCATTTGTTCCAACATGGATTAGCAACATTGGGTAATAGTCAGTGGGCTTGATGAGTCTCGGCAAACTCTCCGTAACATCTTGGATTTTGGCACCAGCAGACAGCATACCTTTCTGGACATCAAGTCTGGTCGGCAGATGGACGCCTCAGTACCCCTCAAAAGAGAGTCTCCAACCACCACTACACTTCGTTTCCTTGTGGTCACTGATTCTGCAACTTTGGGATACTTGAGCTATGGTTCTTCCCTTTCCAGGGCTGCATAATGGTTCTTCAATTCAAGGGCTGGAGAAGTTGGATTGGTGATTTTGCAGGCCCTGGTGACTTGTGTCCAACCATCAACATTCTGTTGGCACCCATCTTCTCCTCTGCTGGAGAGCTTGGTTGCTGCAAGAAGCATCCCATCAATGTACTTCTCACTGTCTTGAATGCTCCTCAGCCTCGCCACCTCCTCTCTGAGTTCCTCCACTTGTTTCCTCAGAGCTTCAGCATGCAGGCACCCTGCACATGGAACCGGTCCTTCAACTGGCATTAGGACCTCTGTCTGGACTGAGGCAGAAGCTGTAACGGGGGCAACAGCTTTAGCGATACGATTTTTCCCAGCCATTGTTCTGTTCGTGGAGCTTAGGTATCTGTTAAAGCAAAAGAGAGAGATCTACCAAGTACCAGACGGTTTCCCAGCTGTCCTTTCAGAGAAAAAGCAGTTAAATCTCCTTAATTATATTCAAAATGTGCTGGTCCAATTCTCTGTGCTTTGTCAAATGGGGAGGTGCCCTATAAAGCAAGACTACTCGCTAGGGGTGGGTGGGAGTCGGGGTGGGTAGGGAGGGAACTAACACCTGATTAGGTGTTAGCAGTTCCCAAAGCTGAGGAGGTTACTGGAGTTCAACCACCTACTGTGCTCAAGGAAAGTCCCACTAAAGCACCAAAAAGAAAGTAACCTTGCTTTAAAAATGTACAAAAAAAACCTTTTAAGAGCGCCCAGTCAGAGAGCTAACAATTTAATATAATAAAACAAACCCTTAAATCCTTACTGTTGGTTGATCTGGAGAGCTCCTGTAGGAAAGCCTGAACAGGGCAGGGCACTGGAGCCTTTTATGCAGCTGATAGCTCATAAATACTCTAATCTATGAGCATTCATCCAAACTCTAGACACTAACATCTACAGCTCCTCTCAAGCAGGTGTAAGACTCTGTTCCTGCATTGAAAATGCAATTTCTGCCTCCTGTGCTAGTATCTTATTAAAACAAGTGAGCACCTACTTGTCTTTATAAAGTAGGTTTAAAATAGGTACCTGCCAGGGCTCTGCCAATCACTAGGCAGACCAGGCGGCAGGTTAGGGTGACGGACCCATGTGATCAACCCAACTCTGTTTTGAAAGCAGCAACACAAAACTGCTGCTTTCAAAATGGAGTCGGGCCGCTGCTGCTGCCCCCTGAATCCATCTCTCTCACCTTGTTGCCGTGGCCTGAGTCCTTTTTGAAAGCAGTGGTGGCTCAAAACAGAGTCAGGCCGCCACTGCCGCAAGATGAGAAGATGGATTCAGGGGACAGCAGCGACGGGAGGAGGGCGGTACGGGAAGGCGGATGCCAGCGGCAGGGAGAGGTGGCGTGGTGGGGGCTTCTGCCTGGGGTGGCAGAAACCCTTGGGCCACTCCTGGTACTTACCAACCCTCTTAACCTAGGCACTCTTATAAGATTACTCCCTAAGTGTGCATAAAAGCATATTGTACCATTAACATTATTAAGATCATGACATTGTCCTTTATCACTATTTTTTTCTTTCTGTAAGGGTAGGGGGCGGAGGAGCAGGAATTTACCTTTAACTCTGCATAGTCTGAGGAGATGGCTTTGAGATCCAGTGCTGTGTAGGGGGAGTCCGTATCATCACTAGGTTTTACATCCGACTGAAAGAATTCATCAAGAAATATGGTATAAGGAAGCGTCGGCATGGCACAGCTCAGTCACTTTACTTGTAATCGCCCGAGCAGTCGCGTAATATGGTACAATCCAGGAAAGGAGACTAAGCTTAGGAACCAGAAGCTCTGCAGGTGAGGTACTCACCACGGCTAAATCATCGAGGCCCTTGACGTAGGTGACGCTGTCAGGAACAGCCGCAGAGCCTGTCTTCCTCCTTCTGTAAAACAGCACAAGGCCAACTTGAGAGCTGGTACTTTCCGAATGTCTCCTGAATGCAGGTCTAGTTCTCACCGCAGTGTGTTTTTTCATATGTTTGGAAGTGCTAAATCATTTTGAAGAAAACCTGTATTTATTTAAGCAATTTGATACACTGCACTTTTAAGCCAAGGCACCACAAGGCAGCTGCCAATATTATAAATGAAAGAAACGTAAAACATAATATAAAAGGAAAACAAAATAATTTAGGTCCGCTAAAAATTGAGGACTGAAATTAATCTAGTCTTGCTCTTCCATCGATCCCTCACTCTGGTTGGGGCTTATGATTCTCCAAAAGCCTTGGTAAAGAGAGTAATTTTCAAGCTGGAGTTTTAGACTGAATATGATAGCTCTGAATGCTGCGTCGGCCAACCCTTTTGATGTCCCAAGGACTGTGAATGCTGTTGCCTATATGTCCATCCCACCGTGACAGTGTGGGACACTGGCTCTAGCCTTATGTACTGAGTGATAGGGAGGAGGAGGTGTGGGATACACTAGGGTTGGCCCAGCATTAAGTGTTGTCATCGGCAAGTGTTTCCAGGAGGTGTAACAATTACACCACCATAGATAGAGGTGGACCTTGGAGCATATCTCTGGAGCACTTGTCATGACAATCATTCGGTAAGAAAAGCACTCATGGGAATTGGCACTACTCTTCTGACCAGACAAACTGTGTAACATTCAGGGAACAGTGGCACTAGCCATATAAGGCACAGTTGTGGGTTGGCTGACTGGGTCTCGACCACTGTGAGGCACAATAGCTCCATGTGGCATTCAACTGCCTCCAACTCAGGGCTCAGACGTTTAAGGACAGGCCAGCCCTTATTTGCACGGCAGGTGTGGAAATTTCTTTCTATGTAGGCCAACATAGGATATGTCCTGGCTGTTTGGATGGCATGACACATCCCTCGCTGCCACATGTCCCATAGTTGCATTTGTTATCCCACAAGCTCCTGGCTGTGATGCAGAGCCACGGTGCCTATCCCTGGCCTGTGACATGGTCTACCCCCCACCTCAGCCTCCCCTGACCTGCACACCACCCTTCTTACAGTCAGCCTGATAACATTGCACTGTTGGCCTACAGGGGTTTCATGGTAACAGAGGAACCTCTTTGCTGGGGCTGAGCATGTGTACAGGGCCATCCGTAGTAACAGGGCACCCTAGCCACACCTTCAGCTTTAAAACCAACAAGCATACTCAACTGAACACTACTACTATTACTCTTAATCATTTGTATAGTGCTACAAGGCATACACAGCACTGTACAGAGATATGCAAGAGACAGTCCCTGCTTATCAGAGCTTGAAAGACTAGAAAAGGGGACTGTTACTTCTGGAGAGAGATCTGCAATTGTGAGTATATACGTCTGGAAATTTTCTGAAAGGAATTCTTTTTATTAAAGCTAATTAATCTGTGAACCCACTATTTTTTGTTAAATCAGTCAGGGCCTAGTAGCAGCAGTTTAAGTTTAAATTTAAAACACAGAAGAGAACTTTCTGGTTACATTTCATACCCAGCAGAGAGCTTGTAGTTTAAATTTAATAGTCATTCAGGGCCTAGCATCAGCAGCAAAGTACTTTTAGTTTAAATTTAAAACACAGAAGAGAGCTTTCTGGTTAAATTTAGAACCCAGTAGAGAGCTTGTAGTTTAAATTTCATAATAAGTTAGAGCCTAGCAGCAGCAAAGAGCTATAATTTAAATCAAATAAGAATATAGCTTACCTCAGCAGCACAGGACAGGGTACTGTGTAGCAGCCCTCTTTTAATAAGTGTTATTTCCTTCCACAACACTCACCCACCCTGGGATAATCGTAGCTTTATAGGTACTTACACATTTTAACAGACAGGTGGTGCTCTCAGGTGAAGCTCGTTACCCAAATCAGTCATACACTAAGGACCTGAGATTAATTAGGCTTCAAGTGAACAAGGCATATTAAACATATTAGGTACAGTTTTATTGGCAACCCTTAGTAAGTAAAGAACTTAAAGATCTAAACAAAAACAAAACTAAGATGCAGACAGCAGTCCAGCAGCGAGATGGGGGCTTTCCAGTCTTTTGCATTGAGTGTCACATGTATGATTTTCTCCCAGTTGGTGAGAGGTCTTACGTGTGCACTAGGTGCAAGGAGCTCTTTGCTCTCAGGGAACGAGTCCGTTCTCTAGAGGCTAGAGTAGCAGACTTGGAAAACATAAGACAGACAGAGAGGTACATAGATGAGACCTACAGAGATATAGTCCTGAAGTCCCACCTCCAGTCTGGCAGCATCCCTGTTGCTATGGAGGAGAGAGGTCACGTGACAGGAGAGCATCACCCTGGTGTGTCAGGAAGTGATCCTGTAACTAGGACCTGTCCTCCAGGTGATGTAAAACCCTCTCACACCGAGGAAGTTTCTCCAGGGCCATGTGCCCATGAGTGAAGGGTTTAGGACAGCCGTTATAGTTGGTGATTCGATCATTAGGCATGTAGGTAGCTGGGTGGCTGGTGGACGTGAGGATCGCCTAGTAACATGCCTGCCTGGTGCGAAGGTAGCGGACCTCACGAGCCACCTAGATAAGGTCTTAGATAGTGCTGGGGAGGAGTCTGCTGTCTTGGTACATGTCGGTACCAATGACATAGGAAAATGTGATAGGGAGGTTCTGGAGGCTAAAGGTTTTAGGTAGGAAGTTGAAATCCAGAACTTCCAGGGTAGCGTTCTCCGAAATGCTTCCCGTTCCACTTGCAGGACCCAAAAGGCAGGCAGGCAGAGCTCCGGAGTCTCAATGTGTGGATGAGACAATGGTGCAGAGATGAGGGTTTTGGATTTGTAAGAATTGGGGAACATTCTGGGGAAAGGAGGGGCTCTTCTGAAGGGATGGGCTTCACCTTAACTGGGATGGAACAAGGCTGCTGGCATTAACCTTTAAAAAGGAGACAGAGCAGCTTTTAAACTAGATAATAGAGGAAAGCCGACAGTCTCCCAAGAGCGGATGGTTCGGAAGAATGTATCCTTGAAGGTTACTAGCAAAAGCAGAGAGGTTCCAAAAAAGAGTAAAGTAGCCCAAATGCCCTCGAGTATGGAGCAGACAGAGCTTAAAGATCCCAAATTACCCATGTCTACCAATAGCCAAATTAATATGAATAAAATACAGTCTCTAAAATGCTTGTAAGCAAATGCTTGAAGTCTAAAAAATAAGATGGGAGAGTTAGAATATATAGCACTAAATGAGAGGTTAGATATGATTGGAATATCAGAGACATGGTGGAAGGAAGACAACCAGTGGGACACTGTGATACCTGGGTACAAACTATATTGTAATGATAGATTGGTGGAGGGGTTGCGCTCTGTGTTAGAAGGGCATTGAGTCAGAAAGGATTAAAGTTTTGCAGGAAACAAAATTTGCTGTAGAATCTCTATGGTTTGAAATTCCATGTAAAAAGGGGAAGACGAAGGCAGTGGGGGTGTACTATCGACCACCGGGCCAGAATGAACAAATGGATGATGAAATGCTCAAAGAAATCAAGGAAGCTAACAAAAGTTACAGCGCAGTAATAATAATGGGTGATTTCAATTACCCCGGTATTGACTGGGTCAGTGTCACGGCAGGACATGCTAGGGAGATAAAGTTCCTAGATGACATAAATGACTGCTTCTTGGAGCAGCTGGTTCATGAACCGACCAGAGGGGAAGCCATATTAGACCTAGTCCTTAGTGGAACACCAGATCTAGTGCAAGAGATAAGGGTGTTGGGGCCACTTGGCAATAGTGATCATAGCATGATCGCCTTTGATTTAATTAGTGGAGGAGGGATAGTAAGGAAATTCACAGTACTACCTTTTAACTTTCGAAAGGGAGACTATAATAAAATGAGGAAAATAGCTAAGAAAAAACTAAAAGGAGCAGTTGCAAAGGTTAAAAACTTACATCAAGCTTGGGTGTTGTTGAAAAATACTATCTTGGTAGCCCAGACCAGCTGTATTCCATGCTTTTAAGAAAAGTGGAAGGAAGTCCAAAAAACTGCCAGCAAGGTTTAAAGGTGAGTTCAGAGAGGTGGCTGTTGTGAAAAAAGCATCTTTCAGGAAATGGAAAAAAGAGCCAAACGATGAAACCTGGAAACAGCACAAGCACTGGCAAGTCAAATGCAGGGCATTGATAAAGCAAGCAAAGGGAGAATTTGAGAGGAAGCTTGCTGTGGAAGTAAAAACGCGAAATAAAGATTTTTTTCAAGTACATTAATAGCAAAAAACCTGTGAGAGAGACAGTTGGTCCATTAGATGATAGAGGAGTTAAAGGGGCACTAAGAGGCGACAAGGCAATAACGGAGAGACTGAATGAATTCTTTGCTTCGGTCTTTACTGAGGAAGATGTAGGGATGTTACCCATGACTGAAGTGGTATTTAAAGGTGCGGAAGAATTGAAGGCAATATCGATACATCGGGAAGATGTATTACAACTATCAGATAAACTGAAGAGTAGCAAATCACCTGGGCCAGATGGTATACATCCAAGGGTGTTGAAAGAACTGAAATATGAGATTGCAGACCTGCTATTAGTAATCTGTGAACTATCATTGTAATCATCTCTAATACCTGAAGATTGGAGGATCGCCAATGTAACACCAATTTTTAAAAAGGGTTCCAGGGGTGATCCGGGAAACTACAGACCGGTAAGCCTGACGTCAGTACCGGGAAAAATGGTAGAAACCATCATAAAGAATAAAATTACTCAGCATGTAGAAAGTCATGGCCTAATGGGAGACAGCCAATATGGCTTTAGACAAGGAAGATCTTGTCTTACTAATCTGTTGTGTTTTTTTGAAAGTGTGAATAGACAGGTCGACAAAGGTGGGTCAGTTGATATAGTGTATCTGGACTTTCAGAAAGCCTTTGACAAGGTCCCTCATCAGAGACTTTTGGCAAAACTAAAGAGTCATGGGATAGGAGGCAGTGTACTACTGTGGATCAAGAACTGGTTAAAAGATAGGAAAGCAGAGGGTTGGGCTAAATGGCCAATTTTCCCAATGGAGAAAGGTGAATAGTGGTGTACCCCAGGGATCTGTGCTGGGTCCGCTGCTTTTGACATATTCATAAATGACCTGGAAAGTGGAATAACGAGTGAGGTTATCAAATTTGCAGATGACACAAAACTATTTAAAGTTGTTAAAACCCAAGAGGATTGTTGAAAATTGCAAGAGGATCTTGATAAATTGGAAGACTGGGCATCAAAATGGCAGATGAAATTTAATGTGGACAAGTGCAAAGTTATGCACCTAGGGAAGAACAACCCAAACTATGGTTACACAATGCAAGGTTCCACATTAGGAACCACCACCCAGGAAAAAGATTTAGGCGTCATTGTGGATAACATGTTAAAACCCTTCGCCCAGTGTTCAGCGGCAGCCAAGAGAGCAAATAGAATGCTAGGTATCATAAGGAAAGGATTGGAAAAAAAAAGATATTATAATGCCTCTATATCGTTCCATGGTGAGACCGCACCTTGAATATTGTGTGCAATTCTGGTCGCCATATCTTAAAAAGGATATAGCGTTATTAGAAAAGGTTCAGAGAAGAGCCACCAAAATGATAATGGGGATGGACGGATACTCCTATGA
Organism: Ichthyophis bannanicus; assembly: GCA_033557465.1. Lineage (NCBI taxonomy): Eukaryota > Metazoa > Chordata > Amphibia > Gymnophiona > Ichthyophiidae > Ichthyophis > Ichthyophis bannanicus. The sequence continues at coordinate 256,719,281 of CM066044.1, forward strand.
AGAAAGGCTAAAAAGATTAGGGTTCTTTAACCTGGAAAAGAGACGGCTGAGGGGAGATATGATAGAAGTCTATAAATTAATGAACGGAGTGGAACGGGTAAACGTAGATCGATTGTTTACATTATCAGAATATAGAATGACTAGGGGACATGCAATGAAGCTACCGGGTAAACTATTTAAGACTAATAAAAGAAAATATTTTTTCACTCAACGTGTAATCAAACTCTGGAATTTGTTACCGGAGGTTGTAGTAAAGGCTGTTAGTGTAGCTGGGTTTAAAAAAGGTTTGGACAAGTTCCTGGAGGAAAGGTCCATAAACCATTATTAAGAAGGGACCCAGGATATCAATGCTTGACCAAGTACAAGCATTGCAGAACCTTTGTGTCTTTTGGGGAAACTGCTAGGTACGTATGAGCTAGATTGGCCACTGTTGGAAACAGGATACTGGACTTGATGGACGTTGGTCTGACCCAGTATGGCATATCTTATGTTCTTATGAGGTTGAATGTCCATCTGTCTGTCTTGAGCCAAAATAACTCGCTGAAAAATAAGTGGAAGGGAATGAAACTTGTTCTATGGGAAAAACTGGTAAAAAAACACATTAAAGTGGAAAATGGGCCACATCAGACACAGGGCTCCAAAGAAATAACCACCCTCCCCCCAATAATTCATTTCCATGGGAGGAGTTCCAATTCTGAAACACAGAAACATACACACAGTAAAACATAGCAGTCAAGGAATAGCTCCTTTCAAACTCTCCCCCCTCCTCATTCTCTGCTCTCTCTTCTCCCCAAACTGTTGCACCCACGTAAAATGTCCCCCACAATTACCACAACACTCTGAGCAGTATCCCCACTTTCGAAAAATACTCCCTTTCAACCACCCTACTAACCCATGAAATGCCCCCACCCTGAAACAAATACTCCCACACAATTGTCTCACCACTCTGCAAGCTTCTCGACCCTTAAAACTGATGTAACTGCTTGACCACCCTGCACATTGCTGCACCCCTAAATCTTACACCCCTGACCCCACAACTGCCCTGTTGTCTGTGTGCCATCAAGTCAACACTGCCGCCAAACTGGCACCACCACCAAAAGCCACTACACTGTAAATGCCCACTGTCCCGCAATCTTCCCCACTCCCAAAAACTATCTCCAGGCAACTGCTCCACCATCCCACACACTGCCCCTACTACTAAGAACATAAGAACATAAGATATGCAATACTGGGTCAGACAAAGGTCCATCAAGCCCAGTATCCTGTTTCCAGCAATGGCCAATCTAGGTCATACGTACCTAGCAGTATCCCCAAAAGACACAAGTTCCACTGTGCTTATATTGGGTCAAGCATTGATATCCTGGGTCCCTTTTTAATAATGGTTTATGGACCTTTCCTCCAGGAACTTTGTCCAAACCTTTTTTAAACCCAGCTACACTAAGAGCTCTTACTACATCCTCCGGTAACAAATTCCAGAGTTTGATTACACGTTAAGTGAAAAAATATTTTCTCTTATTTGTCTTAAATAGTTTACCCTGTAGCTTGATTACATGTCCCCTAGTCTTTCTATATTCTGATAGCATAAAAAATCGATCTACGTTTACCCGTTCCACTCCGTTCATTAATTTATAGACTTCTATCATATCTCCCCTCAGCCGTCTCTTTTCTAAAACAATAATCACATACAACAGTCCCCACCCCTAAAAAATACTCCTCCATATCTGCCCTACCCCTAAAACTACCTCCCTGCATCTGTCTCCATATCCAAAAAACTATGTCCAATGGAAATGCCTCAGCACACCTCCATGAACACAATACATACGTAGTACATACACACATACCGTTTGAATATCGTCTGTTTTGAAAATCTGCCCCTAGATGCTTATTTCCAAAGGTCCCATGAGGAAGAAATAGGCTGTAACCTTCCCATACCTTATAAAAATGAAGATGATCAATCCCAGCAGCATAAGAAACAGGGATCCAAGAACTCCTCCAATAAGCATAGGCATGTTCAGCTCCGACAGATCATCTGGTAAAACAGTACAACAGATGCTCACAGCATGTGATAATTAAGGTTTGCCGATAGATTTGGCACCTAGTTAATAACATATGTATTGGGCAATATGTAAGGCACCACAAAATGCTCTTCTGGTCACATCTTGTTAAAATAGTCTGTGGGTACACTACCCTGTTAATCAGGTGTGAGTAGCTCATTAATAATCATCTCAGAAACTAATTATCATTGGTTATAAATCACGTGTCCTCGAGAGTGCTCTAATTTGGTTGTTTTATTTACTTAAAAATATTTATAGCCCACTCAAATATCCAAGGTGGATTACTAAAAACACACAATTTGTTTCCCAAACAGCCCTGCAGAAAAAACATTAGAACAGCATCACTTCAAGTCATTTTACAAGATTTTTGGCAAAGGTGCGGAATGGAAAACCCTTTTAGAGAGTCTTTGTCCTTTCTGTGTTACCACTGTGCTGCAGACAACAGAGGTGAGGCCAAATTCCAAACAAGATACTACTGGCAGTGCTGAGAAAAATACTTATTGTTAAGTGCCGTTGAGTCAGCATTGACTCATGGCAGCCCTCTGGATAGTTGTCCTAATCTATGTTTGGTCTTCAGTCAGGCAGCTCATTGTTGACAGACTTGTTATTGTATCGATCCATCTCATTGCTCTTCCTCTTTCTTGTTGACCTTCTATCTTGTCAAGCATAATGTCTTTCTCTAATGATCTTTCTCTCTTCGCATGATGTATCCAAAGTACGAAAGTCAAAGTCTTGTCATCTGAGCTTCTAAATAAAGCTTAGGTTTGATCTCCTCTAGTACTGACTGGTTTGTTCTTCGGGCAGTCCATGGTATACACAGTATTCTTCACCAGCTCCATAATTCAAAGGCATCGATTTTTCTTCCTGTATCTTTTTCACTGTCCAACTTTCGCATCCATAAGATGTTATTGAAAATACCATGGCTTGGACAAGCCAAATCTTTGTATGGAGAGAAGAGATATATCTGCTCTTGAGAATCTTGTCTAGGTCCTTCAAAGCCATTCTGCCAAGAGCACTGCGTCGTTGGATTTCTTGACTGCTTGTCATTTCTTTTTTGATTGATCAAAGCAGGTTAAAGTTGTCCACTATTTCAATTTCTTCTCCATCAGTGATGAACTTATTAATTTTGCCAGTTGTCAGGATCTTTGTCATCTTTACATTAAGGTGCAGGCTCAACTTAAGATAGTGTTTCTTGATCTTGATGAAAAAACAACCCCAAAATGGTTGGAAGGTCAAAATATATATATCGGAAATCAAGAGACCACCAATAAAACAAAGATGGTAGAAAAATATTTTTAAAGATTGTTGAAATTACTTAACAAAATGGTGAAAACTGTCCACTCTCTATCAACAAGTCTCCATTTTAATCATTTTTATTTATATGTATATTCAGTCATAAAAAGCTTAAAGTACTTATCTTTATTAGAAGCACCTAAGAAAAAAGCTTTTCCAAGGAAGCCCCACACAATGTGACACATTTCGAGCCCAAAACAAACTGAGCTCTGCTTCAGGTTCCAGGAAATTCCCCAGTGTAGACAAAGAATGTCAGCGCTTTAAACTTAGAACATGGCTTGATCTTGAGAAACAAATGTTTAAGATCTTCTTCACTTTCAGCCAGTATTGTGTTGTCATCAGCATAGCGAAAGTTGTTGATGAGTCTTCAACCAATCTTCACACCTCAGTTGTCTTAATACAGTCCTGTTCCTACTATTACTACTAATACTATTGCCGATCACTTGTATAGTGCTACAAGGCATATGCAGTGCTGTACAGACACATGTAAAAGATAGCCCCTGCTTATCAGAGTTTACAATCTAGTCAAGATAGGCAACACAACAGCCAAGGACAAGGATACATCTAGGGGAAAGGTAAAGAAACACATAGTAGACTAAATGGATCAGGATCCAAAAAGCAGCCTCAAAGAAATTCGTTTTCAGCCTGGATTTGAAAAGGGCCAGAGATGAAGCCTGACATATAGACTCAGGTAGATTGTTCTAGGCATAAGAAGCAGAAAGATGAAAGATAGTGAGGAGCAGCAAAATGAGTGCATTTATAGGTCAGTAGAAGTTTGAACTGGATACAGAAAAGGACAGGAAGCCAATGAAGTGACATGAGAAGAGAGGTTATATGAGCATATCGAGGCTGGAAGAAGATTGACTGCACAGCTGAGATTTGAACAGATTGAAGGAGAGAGAGATGATCCAGAGGGAGACCAGCAAGGAGGTTGCAATAGTCACTCTAGATGGAAAGTGACTAAAGAGTGAATATGCATCTTTGTAGTGTGTTCAGAAAGGAAGGGATGAATTTTGCTGATGTTATAGAGAAAGAAGTGACAGGTTTTAGCTATCAGTTGGATGTGTGAGGAGAAGGAGAAGGAGGAGTCAAAGATGACCTCAAGGTTGCAAGCCAAGGAAACAAGGAGTAGTAGAGCATTATCTATAGAGATAGAGGAAGGAGGAAGGGGGGAGGTGGGTTAAGGGGAAAATAAGCTCTGTTTTGGCCATGTTCACTTTCAAACGGAGGTGAGACACCCAGGCAGCAATGTCAGATAGGCAGGCAGAGATCTGAGTCTGGATTGCCAGAGAGATTTCAGGTGTAGGGAGGAAGATCTGAGAGTCATCAGCGTAGAGATGGTACTGAAAGCCATGAGAGGAGATGAGTGCACCAAGAGAATGGGTATAGAGAAAAGGAGTGGGACCCAAACAGACCTTTTGGGTACACCAACTGAGAGTGGGATAGCAGTAGAGGAGGATCCACCAGCACAAATGCTGAAAGTGCGATGGGAGAGATAAGAAGAGAAGTAGGATAGCACAGAGCCCTTAAAACGAAGTGAGGACAAGGTATTGAGGAGAAGGTGGTGGTCAACAGTGTCAAAAGCAGCAGAAAGGTCAAGAAGGATGAAGATCGAGTAAAGGCCCTTGGATTTTGCCAGGAACAGATCTCTGGAGACTTTGGCAAGAGCCATTTCAGTAGAATATATAGGAGGCAAGCCAAATTGCAGTGGATCCAGAATGTCTTGAGAGGAGAGAAAGTCAAGGCAGCGGCGGTGAATCACATGTTCAAATAGTTTAGAAATGAAGGCAAGGAGGGAAATGGGTCGATAATTAGAAGAAAGGGTAGGATCTAGTAATAGTTTCTTGAGGAGAGGTGTGACCACAGCATGCTTTTGAAGGCTGTAGGAACAGTTGCAGTGGAGAGCGAGAGGTTGAGAATATGAGAGATGGAAGTGACGACAATGGAGGAGATGGAGCTAAGGAGGCAAGTTGGAACAGGATCAGAAGAGCAGCTAGTGAGTTTGGAAGAGAAAAGATGTGTGATTTCCTCCTCAGAGATCTTAGAAAATGAAGAAAGGGTGACAGAGGTTGAGGGAGTGAAGAGGGAGAAGAGGGGATGGAGCTGACCCTGTGGGGAATTGGAGGGTAACCTTGTGGACTTTGACATGGTAATAATCAGCCAAAGTTTGGGCAGAAAGAGAAGGAGGGGTCGGAGGTGAAGGCACCTTGTGGAGAGAGTTGAGAATTGTAAAGAGACAGCGAGGGTCAGAGGCAAGAGAGGGTTTTTTTTTAAAATTGCTGTATTTTGTAAATTAATAAATTTAAAAAGTAAATGCTTACAGAAAAGAGCCAAAAGGGAAACAATAAATGTAAAGCACATGTCTATAGGGAAAAACAATAGAAAGCACAAGAAAAACAAAGCACAAGATTAACATTATAAGAAAATACCAGGTTCATTAGTCCACAATAATGAGAGGGACATGTGTCCCTTAATGGAGATCATTTTAAGAATAAATTAAGGAAAAAGAGACAACAGCGAGTAGACCCACCCAGCCATTCACTCATGAGGATGCAAATCCAAATTCAATAGGAGGAGATGGAGTAACAATGGTCCTAGAAGAAATGAAAGCAGTTAAATGTGCAAAAAATAAAAACATATTGCCCTGGTATAAAACCAAACATTTACAGGGGTAATGTAATTGAAAGGAAGCTCCCTGCTGGAAAATCTTGGCCGGAGCAATAGGAATGGCTTCCTTTGCTTCTGGATATTCCTAGCGACATCGGGTAACATTTGCATCTTAAAGTTCATGAACACAACATCTCTATGTTTAAAAAAACATTTTTAGAACCAGTCTCAGTCAGAGTCCAGGGCTAATTGTACCATCAAAGTAGCTCTCTGAACAATTTCCTCTATGGACTGCTCAAGAATATCTGTGATATTCAAAGGATCCATACTAGACGCGTGTGCACCAATAGAAAAAGCTTTACCCAAGGGATTATAATATATATTAGCAATAGGTGGCACTGACGACTCTGAAACTTTCAAGCAGGTACTTCTTGAACATCTAATGGGGGAAATTGTAGCAGAATTAGAAGGTGAAGATTTCTGCGGCAATCAAGGTTTTCTATTTTCAACTGCATCGCCAGATTATCCTTCACAAGGGCTGCATTATGCAACTCTAAAACCTTAATTGTCAACTCCTGGGCTCCAAATCTCTCCTCCAAGGATTTAATATCGGAGCGGCCGTGCGATAAATCTGCAGAGAACTGCACTATATGTTGTGCCAAACTCTGAGATATCAAATTGAATGAAGCCTGGAGACCTTGAATGGCTTCCCATAAAGTTGTTAAATTTAATTTATACTGGTCAAACAGGCATTGCCCCAGAAGGAATAGAAGGACCTGATAAGGCCAAGGAAGTATTCAGTTACTGCAAAAACTCTCATAGAGCTCTCTTTCTTCTCGCGCTCTTCCGAGGGATCTTGAAGAGTCAGGTTAACTGCCATAGCTCCACCACCCAGTTCTTTAGCCACGCTCCTAACTCCTTCAGAAGTCACGGCCTCAACACTGGCATTTTGGGAGCCATGTGCTGCAGCCAGTGTGGAATTTTCTGCTGACATCCCAGCAGGCACCCTTCCTCTGGGAGATAGCGAAATTGCGTCCAGGGAGTCTGAAGAAATCTCCGGACCAACCACAGACTCCAGCAAGGCACATCTAGAGGTAACAACTGGCATAGGAGTCTCCTTGACCAAAAATGAGGTGACGGGGGGCTGAATAGGCATTGATGTTCCACCAGGTCCCAAGGCCTTGGCCAGGACAACATGGATTTTTGCCTTCTGCTTGCCCATACTCGGGGCAAAGATCCTCTACCATGCCTGCTTGCGGCCACCATCTTGCAACACCCAGAGTTAAGAGAGTTAGTCAGGTGGGCATAATAGTCTTGTTTGGTGAGTGCTATGGCTGACTGGAAAGAGGCAAGCATGAATATGAAATGTAGAAAGTCTGCAAGGATGCAGGATTTGAACCAAATGCTCTCAGCTGACTGGGCACAGGAACATAGATATCAGGTAGTCGAAGACAGCTAGATCTGTGGTGCAGTACACCTCACAGGACATGACATGGGCGGAGCAAGAGCATCCAGAGCAGATGAGAGTGCAGTGTTTGTTTATTTATTTATTTAAAGGTTTTTCTATACCGCCCCTTCCAGAGATCAAGGGCGGTTTACAAATAACAAACAATTACATTAAACTGGTAGGTTGAACTTGCAAAACATAGAGCTTAGGTATGGTACAGAGATGTCAAAGAATTAAATCGAAGAGTATATACAGGTAATCTCATACAATATTTACAGCTAACATATATTCTCCAGGACCAAGCAGGAAGTCAGTCGTCACTTATGGGTGTCATCGACGCCGATGAAGCCCCAGCGGAGCATTTCCCCAGCTTTCCATGAAAGCCTTTGGGAATGCTGGCACGCATGCACGGTTCCCTTCCCGCCTAAAGGTGCCATCTTACCTCAGTCTCTTTTTTTCCGTGAAGCCCATCGGACGTGTGTCCTTTTTTTCCCGGAAAAGATACGTTTTTTTCTTGGCGTTATTTTGCTTTTTTCCTTGGATTCGACGTCGGTTCCCCTCCCGCCGGGTTCGGTACACCGGTATCGAATCACTTTTTTCCTTTTTTTGTTTTTTGCTCTTAGTGGCTAGGCGCTCGCGCCAAATCTTTTTCTTTTTCCCTGGAAGGCCGGTCCTTTGACCTCGCGGAAATCCTTTTCTCCCCGATGGCTTCCAGTGGTTTTAAAAAGTGTGATCGGTGTAAGAAGATAATGTCTCTCACCGACACACACGACTGCTGCCTTTGGTGCCTTGGCCCAGACCACAATTCTAAATCGTGCGGGCCACGTGGAAAAATGTCTTCCAAGGCCCTCCGAAGTCGTCAGCAACAAAGTGAAAGGCTTTTCTCGGACTCGGCCTCTGCCCGGGCCCGGACCTCGACATCTCGGGATTCCGATCCCGAGAGGCGTCGGAGTTCCTCGGACAGGGGGTCCCCCGACCGGGAACGTAAGAGGAAGAAGCGGCTCACGAGGGTGGTGTCGGAGGAGGTCCCTGAGCCCTCGAGGGCCAGGTCTAAGACCCCCGACCGTCGTCCTGGGCCCGTGGACCAGGAGAAGCCAACTAAAGTTCCTCGCATGGAGCCGGAGTCTGCTGGACATGTAAGTCCTGTTGTCCTCGTGGACTCGCCTCCCTGAGTACCGACGTCGGGCCCGGCGCCACCGGGGCCTGAGTCGGGGGCTACTGCATCACCCGAGCTGAGTCTCAGGTTGACAGCCTTGGAGAGCAGAATGTTTGCCTTCATGGACCAGCAGCGGGCACTGATGGCCAGCCTGTCTGGCGCATTGCCCCGACCACCGGGACATCGACTTCGAAGTCGACCCCGGAGACCGAGCCGATACTCGAGTCCCTTGCAGCTCGAGGTCTCCCTCGACCTCCCGTTCGGGACCGAGGGTCTCGACGCCGGTGCCACTGGTGTCGGGGTGGATGCCTAGAGGCCACGTGGGGTCAGACCTCAACTCGACATCGGACAAGTCTGCTTGGGAGACCGAAGACGAGGAGTCTCCTGACACCTTCAAGACTCGGTGTGTCCCTTTGGACTCACCAGAGTCTGAGCCCCGGAGTAGATCCCCTCCGGAGGATACTAGGTTCTCGGAGTTTGTCCGCGATATGGCCGCTGCCCTGGCTATCTCGGCTGACCCCGAGGAGGAGCCTCGAGCCGAAGAGCTCGATGCTCTGCAGTATGACTCTCCTCCGAAGGAGGCCTTTACTGTCCCGGTTCCTCCGATACTGGAACGGCTCCTCTTCTGGATGTGGGAGGCACCGGCCTCGGCGCCGGTTTTGAGCAAGCGAGTCGATTCCATCTATCGGCTCCGAAAGAGTCCTGGCTTCCAGAAAGCACAGCTACCACACCATTCCATGGTTGTGGAATCGGCCATGCATCGTCTGAAGAGTCAGAAGATGCACTCCGCGGTGCCTCCTGGAAGGGAGGCCCGAAGCCTTGATGGCGTTGGTAGAAAGTGCTTTCAGGGCTCGATGCTTGCTTGCCATGTCCAGACTTACCAGCTGTACATGGGCATGTATTTACGAGACCTGGCCAAGGAATTGGCCGGATTCTTTGCTGGTCTCTTCGGGGAACCCTTGCAGAGTTTTAAGTCCTTGTCTTCGAGGATCCAGGAATGTTCTAAGTTCATGTCCCACGCCGCCTACGATGGCTTTGAGGCTTCGGCCCAAGTAGCGGCAGCCGGCATCGCGGCCCGACGCCAGGCATGGCTGCAGTCATCGGACCTCAAGCCATGGGTTCAGGACAAGTTGGTCGATGTCCCTTGCCGAGGTGAAAACCTTTTTGGCAAGCCTGTGGCCGAGAAGGCCGCTCAGCTCGAGACAGAGCACCTCACGTGGACAAGGCTGTCGAGGAAGACCTCTGCCCCTTCTCATAAGAAGAAGGGCTCGGGTAAAAAGTCCTTTTACCCGAGGAAGGGCACTGCCTACAAACAGTACCCACAATATCCGGCTGCCCAAGCTGCCCCCCAGGGTCAGCAAGCCAAGGGCCAGGGTAATGGGCCCTGTAGGCAGAGGACCCCCAAGCCTGCAGCCCCTGCTCCCACTCAGCAGGGTGGGGCTTTTTGACTCCTTGAGTATAGCCATACCTCCCTTGCAGACCCAGCCCTGCACAGGAGGCCGCCTAGCCTTGTTCGCCCACAAGTGGCCCTTGATAGCCCAAGACAGTTGGGTGCTGGACATAGTCCATCGAGGCTATGCCCTGCACTTTCACCAACTGCCTCTGCCACACTTCCCAGGGGAACCTTTCCGGCCTCCCCTGCATACAGCCCTTCTCCTCCAGGAGCTAAAAGGTCTGTTGCTGGACAAGGCGGTGGAGCCTTTGCCTCCCCACGTCCAAGGTCACGGGTTTTACTCCAGGTATTTCCTGGTGCCAAAAAGAACCGGTGGTCTTCGACCCATTTTGGATCTCAGAAACCTGAACAAGTTTCTAGTGAAAGAGAAGTTCAAGATGCTTACTCTTGGAACACTTCTGCCCTACCTCCAGCAGGGAGATTGGCTTTGCTCTTTAGATCTAAAGGATGCTTACACTCACATCCTTATTCATCCAGACCACAGAAAGTACCTCAGGTTCATTGTGGGAGGAAACCTCCGCTCCCAGGGTATTTACCAAGTGCCTGGCAGTGGTGGCAGCCTACCTGAGAAATCAGGGCATCTTTGTGTTTCCTTACCTAGACGACTGGCTCATCAGAGGCCAGACTTCCCTAGAAGTTCAACAGGCCACCAACAGGACCATAGAACTGCTCCAAAAGGTGGGCTTTGTCATCAACTTCACAAAGTCCACTTTGCTCCCCTCCCAGAACTTGGAGTTCATAGGAGCAAGGTTGGATTCTCAGCTGGCAAGAGCATTTTTACCGGTGGACCGAGCACAAAGGCTCATGGACCTCGCCAGCAAGTTTCTGCACAGGTCCCTGTTCTCCGCCAGACTCTGTCTCAGGCTTCTGGGCCACATGGCGTCGACAGTACAGGTGACCCCCAATGCCAGGCTCAATATGAGACCTGCCCAGTGGTGCCTTCGGACTCAGTGGTCACAGGCCTCAGGCAGTCTCAGAGACAGGATCAGAGTGTCCCACCGTTTCCTGGCATCCCTCAACTGGTGGTTACACCCCCCCAATCTGCTGGTGGGGGTACCTTTTCAGATCCCACCTCATACAGTGGTACTGACCACCGATGCCTCTCTGCAGGGTTGGGGAGCACACTGCCTAGACAGGTGCACCCAGGGCCTGTGGTCTCATTGGGAGGCGTCCCAGCAGATCAATCTACTGGAACTCAGAGCTATCCGCTTGGCCCTCAAGGCCTTTATTGCTTCCCTGGCACAACAGTCTGTCTTGATCCAGACAGACAACCAGGTAGCCATGTTCTATGTAAACAAACAGGGCGGAACTGGTTCCCAGCCCCTTTGCCAGGAGGCCCAGGACCTCTGTTCCTTTGCCCTGAAGCACAACATGCTCCTCAAAGAAGTCTATCTTCCAGGCCAGGAGAATTCCCTGGCCGACAGATTGAGCAGCATTCTGCAACCACACGAGTGGCAACTACATCCTTTAATGGTTCAAAAGATTTACTTGAAATGGGGGCTTCCCTCCATAGACCTGTTTGCCAGTCCACTGAAAAACCAGCTGCCAAGGTTCTGCTCCAGGCAACCGCATCCTCTGAGAGTAGCAGCAGATGCTTTTCTGATTCCCTGGACTCAGAGCCTACTCTATGCGTTTCCTCCCACCCCTCTTGTGGCCCGAACACTGTTCAAGATTCTCCGAGACAGGGCCTCAGTCCTCCTGGTAGCTCCCAGGTGGCCAAGGCAGCCTTGGTTCCCCCTCCTGCTTCAATTGGCAGTGGATCTGCCTCTGCCTCTGGGATTGCAACCCGACCTTCTCTCTCAGAATCAGGGCTCCTTTCTGCATCCCAATCTCAAAGCTCTCAATCTGATGGCATGGAGGCTGCAAGGGTAGTGTTGGCTCCCTGGGGCTTACCTCCCGAGGTTGAGGAAGTTCTCCTAGCCTCCAGGAAACAATCCACTAGGAAGACCTATGCTCTCAAGTGGAAAAGGTTCTCTGTGTGGTGTCAGCTACGTGCTGAGGATCCTTTCTCCTGTACTGTGTCAGTAGTGCTTCAGTACCTGCTGCACTTGTCCAATCAGGGTCTCAAGTCCAACTCTGTTCGGGTCCACCTCTCTGCTTTAGCAGCTCACCACTCCCTAGTTGAGGGCCATTCCTTGTCTGTGCACCCTTTGGTGTCTAGGTTTCTCAGAGGCTTGCTTCTGCTCAAACCTCCCATACGTTCTCCTGCTCCTGAGTGGGAGCTTAATGTGGTCTTGCAGCAGCTGACTCGCCCACCTTTTGAGCCTATGGCTACTTGCCCTCTACGCTTCCTTTCCTGGAAGACTCTCGTTCTAATAGCCCTTACTTCAGCTAGGAGAGTGAGTGAGCTTCAGGCCTTGGTCTGTGATAGACCTTACACCAGGTTCTATAAAAACAGGGTGGTCCTCAGGACTCACCCTAAGTTCCTTCCTAAGGTTGTCTCCTCTTTCCACCTCAACCAGGAGGTGGTTCTTCCTACTTTCTTCCCTAGGCCTCATGCAAGTCAGGCTGAAACAGTTCTCCATACCTTGGACTGTAGGAGGGCCTTATCCTTCTACCTTGAATGTACGCAAGGTCACAGGAAGGCTTCTCAGCTCTTCCTTTCTTTTGACCCCAATAACATGGGGAGGCCTGTGTCCAAGCGTACCTTGTCCATCTGGGTGGCTGACTGTATCACCTGGGCTTACAAGGCAGCTGACCTTCCTTTGCAGGGTAGGGTCACGGCCCACCGTGTGAGGGCAATGGCTGCATCAGTGGCTCACCTCCGCTCTGTTCCATTGCAAGACATCTGCAGGGCTGCTACTTGGTCTTCAAGCCAGACTTTTGCAGCCCACTACTGTCTGGAGAGGGAGTCCCGTAGGGACAGTGCTTTTGGCCAAGCAGTACTCCGGAATCTCTTTGAGGTCTAGGCAACTCCTGCCCTCTGGTTGGGCTACCTGTGGAGGGTGTGTCCTTGCAAAGCCTTTACTGTGTTGCTGAGACTAGAGGGAGTTCTCTTGTTCAGCCTGGGTTCCTGGTAGCCCAGAGCTGGGGAGTCACCCATAAGTGAGGACTGACTTCCTGCTTGGTCCTGGAGAAAGAGTAGTTACTCACCTGTAACAGGTGTTCTCCAGGAGCAGCAGGAATCAGTCCTCACTACCCTCCCTCCTCCCCTTGGAGTTGCAGTTGTACATAGTTTAATTTTTACATTTTTGTGTGCTGTTCTTAGCTATGTCATTTGACTGAGGTAAGATGGCACCTTTAGGCGGGAAGGGAACCGCGCATGCGTGCCAGCATTCCCAAAGGCTTTCATGGAAAGCTGGGGAAATGCTCCGCTGGGGCTTCATTGGTGTCGATGACACCCATAAGTGAGGACTGATTCCTGCTGCTCCTGGAGAACACCTGTTACAGGTGAGTAACTACTCTTTACAATCAACTTATTTACAAGTGAGTTTGTTTGTCGGAGTTGAGTTGGATAAATCAGTTGAACTGGGTAGTTGGGGATCCTGACTAACTTAAGTAGGAGGGATCAGGGTATATTTTCTAAAAGGGGTTATTGTTATATTAGGTATATTTTGTTTCCATCAGATAAATCACCAAAGTGTTCTATGAACAGATGTTTGAATTCCTTTCAAAAGTCACTAATAGCTCTTCCTTATTATCCCTCCAGTCCAGTCCTGCACCTCTGGGGTAGTGTACCTCTTCCAGCAGCTTGGAGACTGAGCATGTCATCTTTTTTGATGACACCAGTGTACTTATACAGCTGGCACCGCCTACCAGCCCCAGTATGCTCAGTCTCCAAGCAGCTGGAGGAAGTAGTCAGCCAGGGTACTAGATTCACTGAAGAGACATAGGCTAGTGTTAGGAAAGGTTTAAATTTTGCTTTTCCTGTAAGCTACAGGTTATTTCCTTTACGTCAAGTTAAAGTTAGATTTATTTAAAAAAAGAGGTTTTGGTTACCAGGCAGAGGCAGCCAAGCACGGGAAAGCTTAAGCAGTCAGCAGGAAGATGGATCCTCTTCCCCCCCCCCCTTTTTCGGGGGAGGGGGGTTTGTTTGATTGAGGAGATCTCCTGCAGCCTGAGTACTCCGGCGACTCCTGAACCTGTTACTGGGTGAGGAGCCGCCGTGTGGGCAGGAATTGAAGGTTAGCAGCCCTGGATCGCACCCCCCCCCCTTCAGTGCCAAAGCCGATTGGCAGGCTGAGCATGAGGGGACTGAGAACAGCTCGGTGTTCTGCTTCCCTGAGGTAAGGTTGGGAGAGGACAGTAGGAGCTCGGAGGACCGCCGGAGAACGTGGCAGCAGAGCGAGGCCTACCGCTTAGGGGAGACCCTGCAGCAGCACAGGAAAACCCAGCACACGCCTTTTTGCCCTGACCAGTGTTCTCTCCTTTGTGGCCTCCTGCCGGGGTGTTCTGGCACCCGGGGGAGCTCAGCAGGGTTTCTTATCTTGTTTGTTTCTCTCGGTTTTTGCAGTAGTGAGGTTTGAGTTTATTTTGATTTATTTTGAGTATTTTGCCTTTACTTTTCTTGTAGTTTATTTAATTAATGGGGATGTAGTAGCATTACCTGCAAGCTGCCTGCCTTCTAATCCCAAAGTCACTGGTTTGAGACCAGCCTCTGATCTTTCAGAGGGAAAAAAAAGCCAGTTGTTTTTTTCTATCCGGTTCTAGGAAGCTTAGCTGGTTTCAGGTCCTTGCGGTCTGGGGCTGGTTGGAGGGGGCACTGGATGGGTTCCTTTGCCCCTCTGACTGCAGTTTTTGGGATGGAGGGCCTTGAGGAGAACCAGTCCCCCTTCCCGCCATGCTGGCTAGACTGCAGGGCCTGGTGTGCGGGATCTGGCGAGGAGCGGTCTCCAAGGCAGGTATTTGCTTCGGCTGCACTCAGGAGGCTACTACTTTGGATCAGGATCTGCAGGGCAAGACGTGGTAGGAGAGCTCCACCTTAGCACAGGAGGCTCATGAGAAAGGGGGTTTAGTGTTTCTTTCACCAGAGCTGGCCTCTGGCCCCTTCACGATGCTCGGACCTTCCACCTCTCAGACCTTGGAGTGGCAGGACTTCCAGGGAATTTTCACCGGAGTTTGTCAAACTCTTGCTCAAGGCATTTTGCTTATGTCAACAGCGGTTGGCGAGCTGCTCCTTGGCGCCAGAACGAAGGGCCAAGAGAATGTCGGATGCAAGGGAGGAAGAGCGGTTGGGGGCCAAGAGGCCCAGAGGTTCAGAAAAGTGGCAGGACTTTCCATCGTCAGAGGGGCCAGATGTGGAGGATCTGGATACGGATTATCTTCAGGAGGAGCTGAAAATAAGAGATATCCTAAAGCAGAAGGATCAGACCCGGATGGTTAGAGTTCCACCGGTAGGAACTCTCAGTGCTCATTTTGGAGTCCTTGAGAGAAATGAATAGGCCCACTAACCCCCCCCCCCCCAGCTGAGGATGAGGCACTAGAGGACCTGCTGCCCCAGGCGGCGTGGAAGTCTCAGGCAGTATTTCTGGTGCATATAGTGGTCCGGCAGATGATCCAGGAAGAGTGGGACCTACCAGAGGCTGGTACGAAAGGGGTGCAAACCATATCGTGCCTGTACCCACTCCCTGGGCAAGAGCGAGAGCTCCTTTGATTATCCAGAGTGGACACAATGGTGTTGGTGGTTACCAAGAAGACTACAATCCCGGTGGAAGGCAGTATGGCCCTCGAGGATGTCCAGGATAGGAAGTTGGACACTTTATTGCAGCAGGCATTTGTTATTAATGCTCTTTCACCATAGGCTTCCATCTGTGGGGCCTGGGTGGCGAGGGCCTGCCTCCGCTGATCGCAAAGGGCCCAGCATCTCAGAGCCCCTGAGACAGACTTGTCGGCTGTGGTGGCCAAATTGGCGTTGAGAGCAGCCTATTTAGCCAACACCCATTATGATCTCTTTATGATATCTTAGGGCTTTTTAAAAGCATGGCCTCCGTGGTATCGACACTCCGCTACTTGTGGCTCCGGAGCTTGGCGGTGGATGGCTCCTCAAAGTCCCGCTTTAGCAAGCTACCTTCCAAGGGTAAGCTTCTCTTTGGGAAGAGTTAGATAAACTGGTTAAAGGCTGGGGGAGTCCAAAGATGATTGCCTGCCGAGGACAAACGGAAACATGTCCATAACTCTGCATCGATTTGAAGGCCGGCAAGGTACTTCAAACGTTTTCATACCTCACGCTTTATCCCTGCCCAGAGAGGCAGATTCATTTCCAGGAGACAGGGGTTTTGAGATTTCCGAGGCACAAGCAGGGTTTTTTTGGGAGCCGCTTCTGCCTCTGGTCACAAGAAAACGCAATGAAACAAGGGGGGCCCAGGTAGGGAGGCAACCCGTGGATGATCGACTGCGGGATTTCTACCCTGCCTGGGTACAGATTACATCCGACCAGTGGGTCCTGGAAGTCATTCAAGAGGGCTATGTCCTCGAAGGGGCCTGTCTATTGAATCAGTTCTTCCTTCAATCCCCCGGCAAGGCGCGATACTCGGCGGTGGTGGTGAAGGAGACCTTGTCATGTCTCCTGCAGCTCACAGCCAGGGAACCGGTTCCCCTGGACCAGTATGGCCATGGTCAATACTCCATTTATTTCAGTGTGCCAAAAAGGGGGAAGGGTCCTTGCATCTGATTCTAGTCCTCAAGGGAATGAACTGCTATCTCTGGGTGCCACTTTGCCACTTGAAAAAGTTGAGATCTGTGTAAGTGGCGGTGAAGAGGTTCGAAGAGTCCTGCAAAGGTAGGGGATTCAGACATCATCCTTTTGTAACTTGGATCATCTGTTTGTTCTTTTTGGCAGGCCATGCATAGATGAGACGGCAGCCAATGTCTATTTTTCCAGGTGGATTAGGGAGGCCATCGCGCTGGCTTAATCTTCAGGGGTAAGATAGTACCGGCGGGGCTTCGGGCACATTCCATGACGGCTCAGGCAGCTTCCTTGGCAGAGTGTAGTTTAGTTCCACCGGTGGAGATCTGTGGGGCAACAACGTGGTCATTGCTACATACTTTCTGTAAGCATTATCGTCTGGATGTCCAGGTGGCAGAGGATGCGCATTTCGGATCGGCAGTGCTTCAGACTGATTGTGCGGATCCTTCACATTAATCTAACTGCTCTGATACATCCCAGAGGTGTGGGACTGGACTGGAGGGATGATAAGGAAAGAGAAATTAGACTTACCTGCTAATTGGTGTTCCTTGAGGAACTCCAGCCGAGTTCCAGAACCCTCCCTGAGTGCCTTCTGTTCTAATCTGTGAGCACCCCGATCCTGAAGCTGGTTGCCTTGCTGGGAGAAGTGGCTGGAGGGGGCTGGAGAGTGGGGTAAAAGCAGCGTGTAGGAGGGGACTGGACCAAAGCTCCCCACTGGTTCCTGTTGCTCAGCTGCTCAACACAGGCCTTCTCATCCTGGGGGGGGGGGGGATGGGTATCCTTCCCAGGGGATAGAGGGGGTACTAGTTTATTTAGGAATGAAAAGTGTTTGTTGCATGTTTAACTACTTATTTATTGTTCCTGTGAGTCTGCTTTGTCAATAGGTTCTGGGGCTGGTAGGCGGTGCCAGCTGTATAAGTACACTGGTGTCATCAAAAAAGATGACACACTCAGTCTCCAAGCTACTGGAAGAGTTACACTACCCAAGAGGTGCAGGACTGGACTGGAGTTCCTCAAGGAACCACAATTAGCAGGTAAGTCTAATTTCTCTTTAGCTTATCTGGTAGGGCATTCCAGAATACAGGAGAGCAATAGGTGAATGCTGTTACTTGTGGAGTGGTTTGTGTTGCGGTAGTCAGTGGGGACTGTCATGGTATTATTGTTGTGACTTCTTTTAGTTTTTGCGTGAGAAAAAATGGTGATGAGATAGGTTAAGTATGATGGAGCTATTTCCCTCAGCAGTTTAAATGTGATCATGAGTATTCTATATTTAATCTGGCTCAAAGCTGATAACCAATGTAACTTATAAAGTATTGGTGTCATGTGTTCTGAGCTATTAATCTTGTAGATGATACGGGCAGCAACATTTTGGGTTAATTGCAGGTGATTAATGGCCTACTTTGGTAGACTTTGTAAGATAGCATTTGAAAAATCAAAATGCGGAATGATCATGGCTTGGAGGACCGAACGGAAGTCATGATTATCCAGGAATGGTCTAAGCTGCTGAAGCATTTCACAGTTTATAGAAGATAGCTTTGGTCATTAGTTTTATATGGAAGTCATGGAAAGTGACTGATCCAAGGTAACCCCAAGGGGGGGGGGGCTAACGTTTAGGTATCGATCACTGCTGCAGAGTAACCCTTAGCTCTCGGCCGTGCCATCTCAATAGCCTCTCAGAGATGTACATAGATGAGACCTACAGGGATATAGTCCTGAAGTCCCACCTCCAGTCTGGCAGCATCCCTGTTGCCATGGAGGAGAGAGGTCACGTGACAGGAGAACATCACCCTGGTGTGACAGGAAGTGATCCTCTAACTAGGACCTGTCCTCCGGGTGATGTAAAACCCTCTCGCACCCAAGAAATTTCTCCAGGGCCATGTGCCCATGAGGGAAGGGTTAGGACAGCTGTTATAGTTGGTGATTCGATCATTAGACATGTAGATAGTTGGGTGGCTGGTGGACGTGAGGATCGCCTGGTAACATGCCTGCCTGGTGCGAAGGTAGCGGATCGCAAGCGCCACCTAGATAAGGTCTTAGATAGTGCTGGGGAGGTGTCTGCTGTCTTGATACAATGACATAGGAAAATGTGGTAGGAAGGTCCTGGAGGCTAAATTTAGGCTTTTAGGTAGGAAGTTGAAATCCAGAACTTCCAGAGTAACATTCTCCTTTCCACATGCAGGACCCAAGAGGCAGGCAGAGCTCCGGAGTCTCAATGCGTGGATGAGACAGTGGTTCAGAAATGAGGGTTTTGGATTTGCTAGGAACTGGGGAACATACTGGGGAAAGGAGGGGCTCTTCTGAAGGGATGGGCTTCACCTTAACCGGGATGGAACCAGGCTGCTGGCATTAACCTTTAAAAAGGAGATAGAGCAGCTTTTAAACTAGATAATAGGGGAAAGCCGACAGTCGCCCAAGAGCGCATGGTTCACAAGAATGTATCCTTGAACAATCCTACCAAAAGCAGAGAGGTTCCAAAAAAGCAGACAGAGCTTAAAGATCCCAAATTACCCATGTCTACCAATAGACAGATTAATATGAATAAAATACAGTCTCTAAAATGCTTTTATGCAGATGCTAAAAGTCTCTAAAAAATAAGATGGGAGAGTTAGAATAAATAGCACTAAATGAGAGGTTAGATATGATTGGAATATCAGAGACATGGTGGAAGGAGGACAACCAGTGGGACACTGTGATACCTGGGTACAAACTATATCGTAATGATAGAGCTGATCAAATTGGTGGAGGTGTTGTGCTCTGTGTTAGCGAGGGCATTGAGTCAGAAAGGAATAAGGTTTTGCAGGACCTTTCAACTTTCAAAAGGGAGACTATGATAAAATGAGGAAAATAGTTAAAAAAAAGCTAAAAGGAGCAGTTGCAAATGTTAAAGACTTGGGTGTTGAAAAATACTATCTTGGAAGCCCAGAACAGCTGTATTCCACGCTTTAAGAAAAGTGGAAGGAAGTTCAAAAAACTGCCAGCATGGTTTAAAGGTGAGGTCAGAGAGGCTGTTGTTGCCAAAAAAAGCATCTTTCAGGAAATGGAAAAAAGAGTCAAACGACAAAACCTGAAAACAGCACAAGCACTGGCAAGTCAAATGCAAGGCATTGATAAGGCAGGCAAAAGGAGAATTTGAGAAGAAGCTTGCTGCGGAAGCAAAAACGCGAAATAAAGACTTTTTCAAGTTCATTTGTAGCAAAAAACCTGTGAGAGAGTCAGTTGGTCCATTAGATGATAGAGGGGTTAAATTTATTTATTTATTTATTTACATTCTCTTATATACCGCGCTATTCTGCATCAGTGCGGTTTACATTGAACAAACTGAAATTACATTGAACAGGGCATTATAACTTGGAGATAACTATTTTACAGGGAACATGGGCTATGGAGGGTTAAGTGGCTTGCCCAAGACCACAAGGAGCACCTGTGGGACTAGAAACCCCAGTCCTTCCGGCCCAAGGTTGCTGTCCTCTAATGGGATTTGAACCCCCGACCTTCCGGCCTGAAGTACCTTGCCCCAACCACTAGGCCACTCCTCCACTCCTAAAGGGGCACTAAGAGGCGACAAGGCGATAGCGGAGAGACTGAATGAATTCTTTGCTTCCGTCTTTACTGAGGAAGATGTAGGGATGTTACCCATGACTGAAGTGTTATTTAAAGGTGCGGAAGAACTGAAGGAAATATTGATACATCGGGAAGATGTATTACAACTATTAGATAAACTTAGAAGTAGCAAATCACCTGGGCCGGATGGTATACATCCAAGGGTGTTGAAAGAACTGAAATTTTGAGACTGCTATTAGTAATCTGTGAATTTTCATTAAAATCATCTGTAATACCTGAAGATTGGAGGATCGCCAATGTAACGCCAATTTTTAAAAAGGGTTCCAGGGGTGATCTGGGAAACTACAGACCGGTGAGCCTGACGTCAGTACTGGGAAAAATGGTAGAAACCATCATAAAGAACAAAATTACTCAGCATGTAGATAGTCATGGCCTAATGGGAGACAGCCAACATGGCTTTAGACAAGGAAGATCTTGTCTTACTAATCTGTTATGTTTTTTTGAAGGTGTGAATAAACAGGTGGACAAAGGTGAGTCGGTTGATATAGTGTATCTGGACTTTCAGAAAGCCTTTGACAAGGTCCCTCATCAGAGACTTTGGGCAAAACTAAAGAGTCATGGGATAGGAGGCAGTGTACTGTTGTGGATCAGGAACTGGTTAAAAGATAGAAAGCAGAGGGTAGGGCTAAATGGCCAGTTTTCCCAATGGAGAAAGGTGAATAGTGGTGTACCCCAGGGATCTGTGCTGGGTCCGCTGCTTTTTGACATATTCATAAATGACCTGGAAAAGGGAGTAACGAGTGAGGTTATCAAATTTGCAGATGACACAAAACTATTTAAAGTTGTTAAAACCCAAGAGGATTGTGGAAAATTGCAAGAGGATCTTGATAAATTGGAAGACTGGGCATCAAAATGGCAGATGAAATTTAATGTGGACAAGTGCAAAGTTATGCACCTAGGGAAGAACAACCTAAACCATGGTTACACGATGCAAGGTTCCACATTAGGAACCACCACCCAGGAAAAAGATTTAGGCGTCATTGTGGATAACATGTTAAAACGCTCAGCCCAGTGTGTAGCGGCGGCCAAGAGAGCAAATAGAATGCTAGGTATCATAAGGAAAGGAATGGAAAATAAAACAAAAGATATTGTAATGTCTCTATATCGTTCCATGGTGAGACCGCACCTTGAATATTGTGTGCAATTCTGGTCGCCGTATCTTAAAAAGGATATAGCGATATTAGAAAAGGTTCATAGAAGAGCCACCAAAATGGTAAAGGTGATGGAATGATACTTCTATGAAGGAAGGCTAAAAAGGTTAGGGCTCTTTAACCTGGAAAAGAGACGGCTGAGGGGAGATATGATAGAAGTCTGTAAATTAATGAACGGAGTGGAACGGGTAAACGTAGATTGATTGTTTACGTTATCATAATATAGAAAGACTAGGGCACATGCAATGAAGCTACAGGATAAACTATTTAAGGCTAATAAAAGAAAATATTTTTTCACTCAACGTGTAATCAAAGTCTGGAATTTGTTACCGGAGGATGTAGTAAAGGCTGTTAGTGTAGCTGGGTTTAAAAAAGATTTGGCCAATTCCTGGAGGAAAGCTCCATAAACCATTATTAAGAAGGGACCCAGGATATCAGTGATTGACCCAATACAAGCATTGTGGAACCTGTGTCTTTTGGGGAAACTGCTAGGTACGTATGACCTAGATTGGCTACTGTTGGAAACAGGATACTGGGCTTGATGCACCTTGGTTTGACCGAATATGGCATATCTTATGTTCTTATGTTTTTATAACGAATAGGATCTCAGTTTTGTTATAATTTGTTTGGTATGCAATTTTAGCCACTTCGTTGCTTTGCTGATATCTGTTGATAGCAGATGATAATTGGGGTTCATAATGTCTATCGGCCCTCACTTGGTTTGTAGCTTGTCATGCTGTGAGGGCTTGTGTGCATCAGTGATGCTGAAGGCTAAGCTATCCGTAGTTTAACTACTGGCAGGGTCTCCCAAGATGGACAGTTCTCAGCTGAGGTGCCAGACCAAGACAAACCATCCATCTGGACAGCAGCAGAATGGGACAGTGTTGGCGGCGGAGGATCACATTTCTGTGACAACAGCAACAACACTAGACTTAAACTGCGTGGAGGAAAGGCCTGGCAATCTACTCCTGTATCTTGCCATGAAAAGCCATCTGGGCAACAGTAGAATAGGATGGTGTTGATGGCGGAGGATCACATTTCTGATGATAGTCAGAAGCTGTAAAGATGTTCTAGATATTGGGACATGGAACATATGAAGCATGGACCAAGGGAAGTTGGAGGTGGTCACGAATGAAGTGGAACGTGTACAACTTGATCTTTTGGGTGTCGGCGAACTGAAATGGACTGGCATCGGGCACTTTGCATTGGAAGATCACATAGTCTACTATGCTGGAAATAAAAGACAAAGAGGAAATGGTGTTGCATTTATAATAAAGAAGATACTTGCAAGAACTGTAATGAAATACAATGCAGTCAGTGAATGATTAGGCATTCCTCATAGACAAATAGAGATTATCAACACAACTATAATTCAAGTATATGCCCCAACAACAGCTGTAGAAGAGGATGAAATTGATGAGTTCTATGAACAAGTACAAGCTGAAATTGACAAAACATTCAAACAGGATATCCTGATAGTCATGGGTGACTGGAATGCAAAAAAGAAGGCGACAAAGTGGTTGGAAAATATGGACTTGGCAACAGAAATGAAGTTGGAGAAAGACTGATAGAATTCTGCAAGATCAACGATCTATTCATCTCAAACACCTTTTTCCAGCAACTCAAGCGGTGACTATACACATGGACTTGTACAAAAATTAAATTGACTACATCTGTGGAAGTTAACGATGGAAAAGCTCTATAACATCAGTAAAGACAAAACCTGGAGCTGACTGTGGTAGAGATCACCACCTACAAGTATGAAAACTCAAGCTAAAGTTGAAAAAGAGCAAGCCACTCATGAATGTAGCAAAATATGACCTGAGAATATACCACTGGAATTTAAAAACTGCCTACAGAATTGGTTTGCTGCTTTGGATACAAATGGCAGAGCTCCAGAAGAGTTATGGAATGACATCAAGAAGGTTGTGTTGGACGACAGCAAGAAATCTCTACAAAAGGTGAAAAAGTAAAAACGGCCAAAATGGATGACAGAAGAAACTCTGAAAATTGCCCAGAAACGCAGAGAAGCTAAAGCCAGAGGAGAAAGAAAGACAATTGCATTACTCAACAGAGATTTCCAACGTGCAGCAAGACAGACAAGGAAAAGTACTGCAATGACACTTGCAAGGAAATAGAAGCAGAAACTATTAGAGGAAGAGCAAGATCGGCTTTCCTAAAGCTACGAGAGTTAAAGAAAACATTCCAGGCTCGAATTGGAATGTTACAAGATGCTCAACATTCTATGTTGAATGATGCTGAGAAGATGAAAAAAAGGTGGAAAGAATATACAGAGTTTTTATATGATAAAGATCAAGTGGACCAACAGCCGTTTCAACCTGTACCTTATGATCCGGAACCATTGGTGATGAAAGAAGTCGAAGCAGCATTGAAAGCCTTAGCAAAGAACAAAGCACCAGACATTGATGGCATTCCCATAGAAGTATTACAGCAATCTGATGCAGCTGTTACCATACTTACAAGGAACAGCCAAGAAATTTGGAAGGCAACATCATGGCCAAATGACTGGAAAAGATCTGTGTTTATACCAATACTAAAGAAAGGTGATCCAACTGACTCTGGAAATTATCGCACAATTGCTCTGATCCCACGATCCAGCAAGATTCTACTGAAGATTATTCAACAGAGACTACAACCATACCTGGAACGAGAACTACTTGAAGTGCAAGCAGGGTTTAGGAAAGGGCAAGAAATGAGAGACATCATCGCGGATGTGAGATGGATCCTTGCAAAGACTAAAGAATACGCAGCAAAGCTTTTGAATGTGTAAACCATGAGAAACTCTGGGCCACATTAAGAAGCATGGGTATACTAGAACACCTGATCGTTCTCTTGCACAATCTGTACATTGATCAAGAAGCAACAGTTTGAACGGAACAAAGAGAAACAGAATGGTTTAAAATAAGCAGATGTGTACGACAAGGCTGCATACTTTCCCCCTACCTATTTAATTTATATGCAGAACAAATTATCAGAGAAGCGGGATTGTATGAAGACAACAGAATTGTGGTGGAAGACTCATCAACAACCTTAGCTTTGCTGATGATACCACATTACTGGCTGAAAGTGAAGATGATCTGAAACATTTGCTTCTCACATTCAAGGAACATACTCTTAAAATGGGCCTGCACCTTAATGTAAAGAAGACAAAGATCATGACAACTGGCAAAATCAATAAGTTCATCGCTGATTGTGAAGAAATTGAAATCGTGGACAACTTTAACCTACTTGGATCAACTATCAATAAAGAAGCAACAAGCAGTCAAGAAATCCGACGACGCATTGCTCTTGGCAGAATGGCTATGAAAGACCTAGACAAGATTCTCAAGAGCAGAGATGTCTCTCTCTATACAAAGATTTGACTTGTAACGTTGGACAGTGAAAAAGATAGACAGGAAGAAAATTGATGCCTTTCAATTATGGTGCTGGCGGCAAATACTGCGTATACCATGGACTACCCGAAGAACAAACCAGTCAGTATAAGAAGAGATCAAACCTAAGCTTTCTTTAGAAGCTCAGTTGTCAAGACTTCGACTTTCATACATTGGACACATCATGCAAAGAGAGAGATCATTAGAGAAACACATCATGGTTGGCAAGATAGAAGGTCAAAGCAAAAGAGGAGGGCCAGCAATGATATGGATCAATACAATAACAGCAGCTACTCGTACCAGTCTGTCAACAATGAGCTGCCTGACTGAAGACCGAACGCAATTTAGGACAACTATTCAGAGGACACTGACTCGACGGCACTTAACAACAACAGTGTCTGTCGCTAGATAGAACATTATATCATCTGCATAAATGTGATAGCCTAATTTGAAGATGTTACATATAGGTTGTAAGTAAATATTAAATAATAACATCGAGAGGGAAGATTCTTGAGGGATACCTTGTTCTTGATTGTATGATCAGGATGTCGGGCAGCCAATTCGTACCTGTTGTGTAAGGTCAGCAAGGTAGGATTGAAACCACTTAAAGACATTTCCAAATATTCCTATCTGTTGTAGGCTTGTGAGTAGTATATTATGGCTGATGTTATCAAATGCAGAGGCAATGTCAAAAAATACAACAAATGCTTGTCTTGATTTATCTAGGCTTCGAATTAGGTTATCAAAAAGAGCTAATAAGAGTATCACACCATGATATGGTCCGAAACCATATTGCTGTTCTTCTAAAAGGGAATTCTGATCAATATAATCTTGTAGTTGGATCTGAAGAATATTTTCAATCACTTTGGCCATGAACGGGAGACTATAAATTGGCCTTTATGTGTTAGGGGTCTGTTTATCTAATGTTTTATGTTTTAGTATTGATCTTATCATAGCATGCTTTATTGCTGAAGGAGGGAGTGTGCAGCAGCGATCGTCCAGCCGGACGTCCCAGCCATGCCGCTGCCCAATCGGGGCAGGGCTTCAGCGTTAAAAGCAGCGTGCCAGCATCTCCTGCCCTCTTCGTCCCCACACAGCTCCCAGGAGGGAGTGTGCAGCAGCGATCGTCCAGCCAGACGTCCCAGCCATGCCGCTGCCCAATCGGGGCAGGGCTTCAGCGTTAAAAGCAGCGTGCCAGCATCTCCTGCCCTCTTCGTCCCCACACAGCTCCCAGGAGGGAGTGTGCAACAGCGATCGTCCAGCCGGACGTCCCAGCCGCGCCGCTGCCCAATCGGGGCAGGGCTTCAGCGTTAAAAGCAGCGTGCCAGCATCTCCTGCCCTCTTCGTCCCCACACAGCTCCCAGGAGGGAGTGTGCAACAGCGATCGTCCAGCCGGACGTCCCAGCCGCGCCGCTGCCCAATCGGGGCAGGGCTTCAGCATTAAAAGCAGTGTGCCAGCATCTCCTGCCCTCTTCGTCCCCACACAGCTCCCAGGAGGGAGTGTGCAGCAGCGATCGTCCAGCCGGACGTCCCAGCCATGCCGCTGCCCAATCGGGGCAGGGCTTCAGCGTTAAAAGCAGCGTGCCAGCAGGCGCGCCCGTGCCTTGCGGACCCGCACCTGAGGGCCTCGCAAGAGGGCCCTTTGGCGTGGCCCTTAGGCTGGTGGCCCAAAACAGAATCCATTCATTGCAGCAATTTGAATCTCAACGCATCTACTCTGAGGATACGTCACACAAACCTCTGGCAGCTTGAGCTCCCTCACGGTCAAGCTCGCATGCCAAACCTCATAAGCCCAATTCGAATCTTCTCCCATCGAACGACTCAGCATCAGCAAGCAGCTACCTCGCACCAGCAACCGGACAGGCTCCCTCTCCTCTACAAGCCGCAAGTATTGTCATCTCTATACCACTGCACTTAGGATCCAGCAGTCACATTTATAGAGCTCTGTAATCTTACTTGCAAGCTCCCCGACACCTCCAGGTCGCTAGTACTTGTTACCGCTCCTCTAGTATTAACTTGCATCTCGATCTTATGTCCTTGAAAGCTCGGATATCCGTTAAGCTATAGTACTATTGTCAGCAGCCAGTCTGTGTCGCCAGTATATTGTGTAGTATGTACATTTCAAGCACCGTTGCCAGAATCCCTCATAATTGTTGCTAGTAGAGTAAGTTTACTGTTACCAGCATTCTCTATACTTGTTGACAGTTTAGAAAAGTCTACTGTTACCAACATTGTTAGCAACTGTTACCAGCATTCTCTACACTTGTTAATAGTTTAGAAAATCTACTGTTACCAACTTCTGCTATAATTGTTACCTGCATTGCAAATCTACTGTTACCAGCTCTAGATATCATTGCAGTTAGTATAGCGAATCTATTATTCAACTGCTCATACTGCTACCAGATCCTCCAAGCCTTACTATTATATTCCTATAAGCACTCTCCTACGAATTCCCAGACCCTAACATGGCCATCTCCCTGCTCACCATTTCTAGTTTGTACCTGCTATCCAATATTTTCCAGGACACATCTGCCTTCTCACATTTCCACAATCATAACTTCATTCCTAGTTTACACAGCATAGGTAGAAGAAATCACACCAGTTCATACCATTCTCCTCCTCTCCCACACCGAATTAGACACTCTCATCTACTCTATGTATCTATTAGTTACCCTATCAACAGCAAATCTAATTCTACACCAAAACAGAGTAGTCTGAGATGCGCTCTTATCAATTCACGATCAGCTCGTAAAAATTGGCCAGTGTTAGTAGATCTTGTTGTAAATCTCAAGCTTGACATCCTAATGGTCACTGAATCATGGCTCTCTGACACAGACGCGGTTGTCATCAATCAGCTTATTCCACCAGACTTCTCCATACACTTATGTCATAGAGCTGACCGGAAAGGAGGAGGAGTATTTATCTTAACAAGAACTTCTCTCCAATTCCAGCTTCTATCCTCCAGGAGTTTTAAGCACATAGATATAGTGACCATATCTAACAAGCACATCACCATTAATCTTATATATAGAGCCCCCTCATCTCCTGCAGAAGACCTCACTAGCATAATAGACATGGCCTGCAACCCTGAGAGTCCACTGAAGCCCAATTGGTTAATCGGTGACTTTAACCTATCGTCCCTTCAACCCACCCACTCTAACACCTTCCTAGAGGCCATGGCCGATCTTAACTACATACAGTTGGTCGACGCCCCTACCCATCTTAAGGGTAATACTCTCAACCTCATCTTCGCCCCCAAGTCCGAAGCAAACTACAATCTCAAGCTCACACTCACTCCGGTGCCGTGGTCAGATCACAATCTCATCACCTTCCAACTTCCTTCACTACAACCTCGTGCGCCATCTACCTCCACAGAAACAGTTCCTATAAATAAGGCTTTCCACTCCAAACCCCTGAACATAGAAGAGTTTGTCAATAGGGTCCTCCCAACACTCCGACAGCCCACATCAAATCTGGATGACATGATTGACTTATGGAATAACACTCTAAAATCATGCTCACAACCTCCCCCCTCAAGTATGACTCCTACCCCCAACTGTCCACCGAAGACCAGAAAACAAGCTCCATGGTATTCCGCTGAGCTAAAATCATCCCTTCTACTCCTAAGGAAGCATGAAAGAAAATGGCGTTGCTCCCGCTCTCCAGAAGACCAAGCATCTTACAATAACCACCTGAAGCAGCACCGGGTGCTTATATCTGAAAAGAGGAGAGAATACCACACTGAACTCCTCCTCCACTCGATTAACAAACCACGTGACCTCTTCAGCATAGTCAAATCCCTTACCAAAACCACACCTGTGCCTCAGACGGCTTTAATTCATCCGCAATTATATGCCAGTTACCTTCAGTCCAAAACCCTTACAACAAATGCTTTCATGAGCCCCATGCCTAGCCACTTCCCTATGGCGCAGTCTCCTCTTATAGAATTCATCCCCCCAGCAGAGAAATACATCTCTGACCTTATTTCATCAATCAACACTACCACAGTACCTAACGATCCATGTCCAGCCCACTGGATCAGGACGCTGTGCAAATAACTTAGTCCTACCCTAGCTCACATCATGAAGCTTTCATTTGCATCTGGAGTTTTCCCTACCTTGCTTAAACAAACTTCCATCCGTCCTCTCCTGAAAAACAATCGACTGGACCCATCCAAGACCGAATCATATCGCCTGATTTCAAGCATACCTCTACTATCTAAACTCATAGAGAAAGTGGTCCAAATACAGATGCAACAACATATCGATACAACAGCCCCTCTTGACCCTTATCAACACGGATTCCGTGAGGCGCACGGTATAGAATCATTACTTACCATACTCACCAACACATTATCCAGAGGCATAGATAACATTGAGGATGGGTTCATTCTAATATTTCTCGATATAGCCGCGGCTTTTGACTCCGTCAACCATGATCTACTCCTTTCCAGACTCCAAGAAAAAGGAATTCACGGACTGGCCTGGGAATGGTGCAAATCTTATCTATCCAACCGTCTGCAATATGTCCGGATAGGATCATCAACATTGGAGCCTTTCCAGCAACAGCAGGGAGTCCCTCAAGGTTCTTCCCTGTCTGCCCTACTTTTTAACATCTATATGCAGCCGATTTGCAACATTATCCGCTCCTATGACATCTTCAGCCTAATCTATGCAGACGATGTTCTGCTTTTCACCCCGGTCAAAATTATGCATCCTGACGTCTCTAAGCTAGTTGACTGCTTCAACGCAATTACTGACTGGCTCCTATCTCAGAATTTGAGGATAAACTTCAAGAAGACGGAGGTCTTATTTATCTCCAGGAACAAGAACTTCTCCTCCCCCCCCCCGCCACCTAGAACTCCCATGCAAATCTGCCATACGGTATCTGGGGGTCACACTAGATAACCAATTTAACTTCAAAGAGCATATAAAGAACATGACCAAATCCATCTACAACAAAATTTTAACATTAAGGCACCTTAAACCTTTACTAGCCCCACATGACTTCAGAATTATCTTCCAAGCACTAGTAATTCCTCATTTTGATTATGCAAATATAATCCTCCACGATCTCCCTAAGAGCACCCTTAACCCTCTCCAAATGGCCATGAATGCAGCGGCATAGCCAGAAGTGATCACATTACGCCCATACTTATGGAACTTCACTGGCTACCGCTACACAGCAGACTCACTTACAAAGCTCTACTCATAACCTTCAAGGCCATTAACCGACTGTCTCCTTCTTCTATCTCAGCACTCCTTACAATCACCCAAAACAGCAGACTGAGAAGATCAGCAACCGCCAACACTCTCACTATTCCCCGCGAATCCATAAAATGTAATCAACTAACCAGGAACAGGTCCTTTGCATTTTACGCCCCAAGAATCTGGAACAGCCTCCCCCCACACCTCCGAGCAATTAGTGACCTTCTTCAATTCAGAAAAGCTCTAAAGCACCATCTATTCCTCCTCCATTTTTCGCAACTTGATAACCCCCCACCACACTAATATTCCTTCATCCAAACCTTTACTCCCCACAACCTGATCCATAACCAAGAATATACCTGACCACCACATCAGGTACATCTCACTGTCCCCACATTCTTATACATGATTCACTTTTAATTTCTAACCTGTAAATCTGTAAATAGTTCACAATTTAATTCTGTTATTAGCTTATTAGTTTCCTCTTACCCATTCAGTCCAAGTTTATTTTCCTGTTATAATGTAAGCATTGATATCATTGTTTTGATGTAATGCAAATGTTATTGTTATATGTAAACCGCACTGACCTTGAATAGCGCGGTATATAAGAATGGATAAATAAATAAATAAAATAAATAGTCCTTAGTGTGAGTGATTGGTTAACCATTTTCAGTATGAAAGGTGCCAATTCAGATTGCGATGCTTTTAACCAACTTACTGGACAGGGGTCTAAACTGGATGTGTTGGTAATAATTTTGAAGATGATATTCTTAATGTGTTTTACAGTATAGAAAGTTTGCCATTTTTTTAGAGTATAAATCATATTCATCTAGTTGATTATAAGTAGTGTCCTTCAACTTTAGTTTATCCATGTAGTGAGATGCCAGGGTTTGTGGGTCTATAGTTATAATGTTTATTTCTGGTGTGGGTGTCTGAGTGAGTGACTTCACAATTTCAAATAATTCTCTAAGCCGGTTGAGAGATTTTGTGAGGATTTTTGCATGATACTCGTTTTGTTTATAGAAATTTTCTATATCTGAAGTGTGTGTTCATGTAAATTAATTTGTCATGTATGGATTTTGTCTGTTTATGTTCTGTCCTTCTTAATTTTTACTTTAGCTTCCTCAATGCATAAGTATACCATTTCTTAGAACGTTTGTAGTATTTCTTTTCTGAGATTTAGGTGCAATAGCAGTGTTATGAATTGAGGTAGTCCAATGCCATCATATCTTCTAGCTCAGTTAAAGGGTTCTCTATTTTTCAAAAAGCTTTCCTTTTCAAATGGTCTGAATCGTTGTGTCTGGGATTCATTATTATTAGATACAGAATGGGAATGGGAATTTAATACGATAGTGGTCCGTCCATGGAACTTGCATTGCTTGTGGAGGTGCATAGAGGTGGTGGTGAATGATATTATTGGGTAGGAATATTAGATCAAGAGTATTTATTTATGTATTTATTTATTTATTTGTGTGATGTTTATACCACCATTTGTGTAATCATAGCGGTTTACTTACCAAACTGGGATACATTGAACATTTTAACAAAATAACCGGTACATGTGAATAATAATCAAAGGTATATACATGATTCTTACAATTTAACTTATTTATAATTCTTCTGAATAAAGAAGACTTAGGATTTGTATTTGTTGGAAATATTTCATATCTGCTGTGCCGTGGAAAATGTGTTGTTTCGGGTCGACATTTGAGGTTACTTCATTTTGTCCAAAATGTTCTATGAATAGGAATGTTTTGAGTTGAGCGCAGAACGTGGATAGGTCTGTAGTGCTTCCGAGTCTTTCTGGTAAAGAGTTCACAGCACTGGGGATAAGTACTCGAATGCTCTGTTGCTAGTGTTTTGCATTGTCCTTCGGTAGTCGGTCGGGATTAAAAGAATATTATTCATTCGGCCTCTTGACGGTCGTTAGGTCTGATCTTGATTAGGTGAGATAGAATTGTGGGTGCTGTATCTCTGATAATTTTAAAGGAGATCATTATTAACTTGTATTTCACTCTGCTCTGTGCCAGTAACCAATGTAGAGCTTTAAGAACAGGTGTTATATGATCCGTGTGGCGTGAGTTATAGATCATACATGCAGCCATATGCTGAGCCATTAGAAGGGGATGAAGTGTTTGTTTTGGTAGCCCGTGTAGTAGACTATTACAGTAGTCAATATGTGAGATTATCATTGCTTGCATCAATGTTCTGAAATCGTTACTATGTAGTAAGGGCTTTAAGTGTTGTAGTAATCGGATTTTATTAAATATAGCTTTAGTTGTATTTTTAATATGAGTATTGCCTTTATTATGAGTAGATATCTGGACAACCTGTTGGAAGTCCATATCAGTCATAGAGCTGAGAAAACTCAGAGTGTGAGTTGTGTAGTGATGGAAGGTTAAAGTCACCCAGGAGTATTAACAGTTTCCTTAATGATGATGTGCATACAGTTTCTAAAATTGAGGTGAGACTATCTGAGCTAGGGATTGGTGGTCTGAATAAGTAGGCATATTGACAGGTTCTTATTCTCTATGTGGAGTACATCCATGTTGTCAGTATTTTTAGCTATGTTCAGGGATGCATTAAGTTGCTGTTTTATTAATATGAGGACACTTCCACCTCTGTTTGTAGATCTTGAACAGTGGAATAAGGTATATCCAGGGATGAGTAGCTGATTGGTTAATCTCCAGGAACAAGCAGGAATGAGTCTTCACATATGGGTACGTCGGTACTGACGGAGTCTGCGCGGGAACGCTTCCCAGCGTCCAATCAAGAGCTTTTGGAAGCATCCCAGCACGCCTGCGTGCTGCCTTCCCGCCTTTCCCAACTGCCTCTCCTCAGTTTTCATTTTTCCGCGGAGCCGGCAGGACGACGTCCTGTCACCGCAGAAAATTCTTGTTCTTATTTCTTAGTTTTCTTGTGGTCGCGGCTGTCTTCCCGACGCCACCGGTACCGCCGGTGTTTTCTTTTTTTTTTTCTTGTAAAATCTTCCTTTTCCACGGGATATTTTTTCTTCATAGTGTCCCACGGTCTCTTAGGCCTTTTAGGCCTCTTCTTTTTCCTTCATGGAACCGCCAGACACTTTCTCCAAGAAATGTTCAGACTGTGGCGGTACAACTTTATTTTTAGACCCTCGAAGTCGGTGTCTAACCTGCTTGGGTCCTGACAACAGTTTGGTGAGAAGACGTCTTCAACATCGAGGTTCCCTCGATACACGGTTGCCCTCCAACTTCGGGGCACCGTCCCCTTCTTCTTCCACACAGGATCAGGTAACCCACAAACAGTCTGTTAAGACTAGCCAGTCCTCGAGTGGTAGGTCTCATGCACAGCATGTAGACGGCTCCGGCCTTGCCCTCGACGGCCCACTGGCTTCAAAACCCCGGTGGGAGTCTTCGGTCTCCAAAGCGTATAAGGGGTTTCAGGTTGTTCCTGGGGTTCACCCCCCACAGAACATACCTAAGCTGTGTACGGTGGTGGCATCCACTTCGAGCGGTACCGATACCCCAGCATCGGCACTGGTGTTGGATGAAACACTCCTCACCAGGGATCGTCATCTGGCGTCCTCGGTGCCTTCGGGACCGGTGGATACTCCCCAGATTGACTTTCCATTATTGGTACCAACACCGATACTACCACTGACGTCGGTACCCTCCAGATGTGCATCGACAGCCTCGCTTCCTTCGATGCTGAGTCTGGAATCAATCTCCAGTCTGGAGGACTGGGTACCGACTCGCTTTGGTACCGTCTTGCGGCGGTACCGAAGGCTCAGTTCCGATGACTCGGATCCGCAACTCTCGGTTCCCTCGAGGCCTATTGAGTTGCCACTGGTTGACCTTCATTCATCGGTATCAGACACGGTACCGAAGTCGGTACCGATGTCCTCATTACCCTTACGGTCGGTACCTTCCATGCTTCGCTTATCAGGCTCTCTGCCCTCGATGCCGAGTTTGGAATCGATTTCTAGTCTGGAAGACTGGGTACCAATAGGTTTTGGTACCAACACTGATCAATACCGGTGGCTCAGTACCGAGGATAGCGGCCGGAGGTTTTCGGTTACCTCGGTACCGATTGAACTGTCACCGATGGCTACTCCGATGTCTTTGTCGGGCCCGACTCTGACATCGGTACCGGTATTAGCATCGGTACCGGTATCCACAGTAGCGTCGTGGCCAACTCCTGCCATGCTTTTTTCATCAGGATCGCTCTCTTCTATACCAAGCTTGGAGTCGATACCTGGCATGGACAATGTGGTAATGATGGTCGCTGCTCCTGACAGCCAGTACCGGCGACCATCCCTTAAGCATGCCACACTGCACTGTGCAAGATCTTCTATTCCTATACTGTATATTGGAATAGCTCTGTCGGTGCTCAGCCTAGTTCTTCAGATCTAACCTGTCCAAGGGAGATTCCTGTTGGGGATCCCTCTTTTCAGAGTTTCCTCCTGGATATAGCAAGATCTCTTGCCATTCCTATCCCAGGACATGATCCTGCACAAGGCTCTCTTTCTACCAGAGCAAAGGACAACATAATGCTTCCTTTGCATCATTCCTTGCAGGATCTCCTTCTAGGCATGTGGGAAACACCTTTAAGGGTACCCCCACCTCCCAGGGCAACTGATCTCTTATATCAGGTGCCCCGCTCTCCAGGGTTTCAAAAGACTCAACTTCCTCATCATTCCATAGTAGTGGAATCAGCAGTGAGGCGGGTAAAGAGTAAGAAAAAGCACTCTTCTTATCCGCCAGGTCGTGAGTCTAAGACACTAGATGCCTTTGGACGTCAAACCTTCCAGACATCTATGCTTTCTGCAAGAATTCTCTCATATATTTTTTATATGAGTCTTTCTCTTGAGGAGGTCACAAAGCAATTACATCTTTTGACTCCTTTCCTTCCAGATTCCAGGAGTACAGACTATTCCTCACTGCTTTAAGCATATCCAGAATATCTCTTGGTTTCTTTCTCGTGCTTCCCTAGACTCTTTTGAGTCTGTTAGCAGGACTTCTGCTATAGCTATAGGGGCACGACGTAGAGCCTGGCTCCAAGCTTCAGACTTGGACAAATGGGCACAACAACGGCTGGGACATACTCCTTGCACTGGAGAAACTCTTTTCAACAAGGAGTCTTTACGTCAGGTTACTCAGTTGTCCACTGATTTACCTGTTCCTAAGGGTTGTTCTACACCTTCTTCTGTCCCAGTAGGTAGGAAATGTCCTACCAAACTTTCTTCCCACAGGAGAAGAAGGTTTTATTCATCACTTGCCCATCATACAGATGTTCCCCAACAGGGGAGGCATCGTCCTGGTCTGAAGAATCCAACCTATCACCAGGCTCAGCAAACCCAGCACCTGCAGGGTTTCTGATCAATCATCATCAGATGCTTGTGACTCTTGGGGTTAGAATCTACAGTTGCTTCTTCTCAGTAGAGGCAATCCACTGCTTCATTCTAACCCCTACACATGGATCTCTTTCCAAAAGACATCCATTTTTCTATATTTCTATGAGCTGTCAGGATGTTCATGCCTATAGGTCACAGGTTTCTCCTCTTTTCCTGCTAGGGAAAGAGGTCTGACCACTATCAAATGATAGTTCCTGTGCCAGCATGTATTTTTCCTTTCTATAGACTTACTACTTGGTAAGTCTTCTTCAGCTCCATTCTCTTCACCCTCTTACCAAGCTTTTTCCTCTGTAAGAGCGGAATTACTTGCTGGGGGGCTTTTTCTTCAGCCTCTCTAGTTTTTTCACTTTCCAGTGCGGCGTTTTCCTCTCTGAGTTACCTCCTCTGTTTCAATCTTACTTTGGGGCAGCTTATCAGACATGTCCAGAGTTTTCTACTCCTGTTCTGTCTGTTCTTTCTGTTTTTGAACAGTAAGATTCTTTCTGCTATCTTGCTAGCAGCTGCCTATGCAGGAGCCTTAATGTTCCGACCACTGGTTCTTGTCCACAAACAACCAGATTTGTCCTCCACTAACATTCTGTCTAGTCTTAGTAGTGGCTCCAAGTCAGTGCTTCCATCTATCTTGGAGATTATCTCACTACAAGCTTTCTGGATTGTCTTCTATTTCTGCCATCTCCATTCTCCTGGGTTTGGCAGTATAGTTGGCAGAGATACTGGCTCTCTAGCAGCCAGTTCTATCTCCTCATTCTCCTGCATCATGCTCTCTGCAGTTCTACAGAGAAGTTTTCCACTATGGGCCCTTGCTAGAGAGCATGGGTTTTTTTTCTCCAACAGCTATCCTAGATGGTTGGAAAAGGCTTTTCAGTCATGTCTCCCATGACTAGAAGGTTCTCCCTTCTTTTACTATCTCCTTTTGATATAAAGGACATAGGCCTTCTCTTACGTAAAGGCTTAAGGAGTTGCCAATTCCCTGCTTTGGTCCATAGCATTCCCAATCAGGGATATGCTCTTTCTCCTTGCAGCTCGTCCTCATGGTAAGAACGCATGATACTTTTTGCCCTTAAGCAGGTCAACATGGTATCTCATCTCTATGTGTCTTCTGTCTACTTATCATGCTAGAGTCCTGGAAGACTCGGGACTTGCTGGCTGCAGATTGATATTATCCTCTGTTTTTCATGTAACCATCCTGGTTATTTCACTAGCTAGCATCCTTGCAGATCATAACCAGGGGGAATAGATTCTCTATATGTCTTCTCAAGTAGGTTCCACCTCCTTGTTATTAGATGAATCTTTCCTCTCCACGTATCCTATGTGAATACCGTGCTGTAGGCATATCTCTGTCTGTTTAATTGCAGACACCCATATATAGGCCTACATATTCATATTTATCTTTTGTGTGTATTTTATGCCCCTCCATATCTCACTATAGATATATTCTTATATGTCTGTCTATATATCTATATGTATATATATATTATATATATGTATCTGTCGAGATATTTCATTATAGATAGATATGTCTCCACATACTTATCTATCTGACTGTCTATGCTCATATAGCTATATGTTTCTGACAGAGGGGCGTTACCCATACCTATGCTATCCAGCAGGTTTGGGGTTCTACGCACACAACCACTCCTGTGGTAGTCAACAATTTTTATACCATAACCTAAGGGTTTAGGTATCTCTGAAGCTCTCCGTGCCCAATGTCTCTCTTAGCTTACCCCAGTTAGGAGAGACATTGTGGATCTTCAGTTAATTATAGGCTTTAACGCCTCAGGCATTTGTCCTCTCTTTTGGGATACAAGGGGTTCCCATACCCTTTCTCCCCACAAGGACTGTGCCTGTTTGTCCAAATCGGTTAGCCTTTCTCTTTTTGCTCCTAAGAGTGAGCCACTCTGCCGCCAAAAGAGTTAGGTTTTTGTCATACAGCCTTCCGCTGAAGGCCCACCGTTTTTGTACTACCCCAGTTTTTCCTACTGGGGTTACCTGTTACCTTTCAGAATTCTGATCTCCACTGTTTTCCTACAGGTTTATTACCTCCACTTTACAGTGAGGTCCTCTTCACGGTTCCTCTACTGCATAGGTGTCAAACTCTGGCCCGTGGGCCAAATTTGGCCCGTAGTGTAATTATATTTGGCCCGCGAGGCTATACCAAATGACTACTAGAGCTAGCCCGCCGGTATTATACAGCGCATTCATTCATCGCTAATACTACAAATCCCATAATGCCTTGCTGTTGTTTTGGCGCGTCAATCAGGACAGGTCCCAGAAACGCCCTCTCCTGTGTGACAGAAGTCATAGCGATCTCAAGCTACAACTGTCACTGTGGAACCCCTTCCCAAAAATGGCAAAAAGAAAGGCAGACAACAGGAACTTTCTGGACAGGTGGGAGACAGAATATTTGTTTACATATGTAAAAGACAGACCTGCTTGTCTGATTTGTGGAGTCAACGTGGCTATAACTAAGGAGTATAACATTCGACGACACTATGAAACAAAACACCATGACAAGTACAAGGACCTGGACATGACTCAAAGGAGCCAGAAAGTGGAGGAGATGAAAAGAAGTTTGGTTTCACAACAGAATATGTTCAAAAAAGCCACATCACAAAGTGAGGCTGCTGTAAAGGCTAGTTATATTGTGGCAGCAGAGATCGCAAAATCAGCCCGGCCCTTTAATGAGGGAGAGTTTGTGAAAAAGTGCATGTTGAAAGTTTGTGACATCGTGTGCCCAGAGAAAAAGCAAGCCTTTTCAAACGTGAGCCTGAGCAGAAACACAGTAGCTGATCGCACATGTGATCTTGCCACCAATCTGTATGACCAGCTTTTGGAAAAGGGAAAAGATTTCGTTGCATTCTCCCTTGCTGTGGATGAGAGCAGCGACGCATCTGATACTGCTCAGCTGTCAGTCTTCATCCGTGGAGTGGACTCAAATATGTGTGTTACGGAGGAGCTATTGGGATTCAAATCAATGCATGGCACAACCACAGGAAAGGAAATTTTTGAGGAGGTTTCCAAATGCGTAACTGAAATAAAGCTGCCGTGGGATAAACTCATGGGATTAACGACAGATGGTGCGCCAGCGATGTGCGGTAAAACAAGTGGACTGGTGGGCAGGGTCCGGGAGAAGATGCAGGAAGAGAACTGTGCAGGTGAACTAACTGTTTATCACTGCATCATACATCAGGAATCATTGTGTGGCAAAGCCCTAAAGATGGAACATGTTATGACCACAGTAACACAAGTAGTTAACTTTATAAGAGCCAAAGGTCTGAATCACCGCCAGTTTAAGTCTTTTCTGGAGGAGTGTGGTTCGGAATACGCAGACGTGCCGTATCACACAGAGGTGAGATGGTTAAGCCGAGGAAAAGTACTGAATAGATGTTTTGAGCTGCATGAGGAAATATGTCAGTTTCTGGAAAGCAAAGGGAAGGACACAGCAGAGCTTCGGGAGAAAAAGTTTCTGTGTGAGCTGGCCTTTCTGTGTGACATCTCGAGCCATCTCGATGCGCTGAACCTGCAGCTTCAGGGGCGGGGGCGCATCATCACAGACATGTATGCTGCAGTGAGGGCTTTTAAAACTAAACTGTGCCTGTGGGAGAATCAGATGCTGCAAGGAAACTTTGGCCATTTTCCCTGCTGCCAAACCATGAAAACGCAGTTCTTTACCAACTTGTTCCCATGCGCACAGTTTGCTGAAAAACTCAGTGTACTCGGCACTGAGTTTAGCCGGCGATTTGCCGACTTTGATGTCCAGAAATGTAGGTTTGAACTGCTCAGTAATCCCTTTGCAGTTAATGTGGAAAATGCACCAACCAACCTCCAAATGGAGCTAATTGAACTCCAGTGTAATGACACGCTGAAGTCAAAGTATGATGCTGTGGGCGCCGCCCAGTTTCCACAGTTCATCCCTGACACAATGCCTCAGCTCCGCACCCAAGCTGCTCAGATGCTCTTCATGTTCGGCAGCACTTATCTATGTGAGCAACTTTTCTCCTCGATGAAGATGACCAAAACATCTCACAGGAGACGTCTGACTGATGATCACCTTCGCTCGATACTGAGGATTTCCTCAGCTCAAAGCCTGAGCCCAGACATTGATGAACTATCATCCAAGAAGAGATGCCAGGTATCTGGCTTGGGCACATCAGATTAGATCAGTGTGCAGCAAACTGAGCAATAATTAACGTTTTCTTTATGCACTTTTTCTTGCTACTCCAAGACATGGGCTTGAATGGTTGATTAATTTTATTATTGTTATTTTATTTTAAAAATTATTATTTATTATTATTTAAATCTTATTTAATAAATGAATGTCATTGATGTTTTTTTTATTTGAAATTGGTTTTTGCATATCTGAACTATTAAGTTATAAATTGTATAGTAGTAAGTGTTGCTTCATATTCAATGTTAAAGCAAATCTTGTTTGGGTCCATATTAAAAGGTTCATTTGTTCAATGCTGGCCCGCGACTTTGTTCAAGTTTTACATTTTGGCCCACTGTGTATTTGAGTTTGACACCCCTGCTCTACTGGGTTTCCCAGTAGATCCATGAACCTCCATACTTCTGTGAAATCCTGTCAGAGGAGGTCCATATTGCAATCTTCTTTGCAACATCATTGATGACAATCATCATCCACACATGGACTCCTTCCCTGCAGTCCTATGCTAGGTTAGCTGTTCCACAGCATCTTTCTTTCTTCAACTCCTACCCTCCATCCTCAGGATGCCTGGTGTTCTGGGAGATAGCATGTTCCAACCTATGACATGCTGGGACTCCAGGCATCTCAGCTTGGGAGTCCCCATATGTGAAGGCTCATTCCTGCTTGTTCCTGGAGATAGCACAGTTACTTACCTGTAACAGGTGATCTCTGGGAACAGCAGGAATAAGTCTTCACAACCCACCCACCTCCCCAGGAGTTGTCTCTCTATCTATCTTTCCTTTCCTCTCTCTCTCTCTTTGTCTCAGCTTTAAAACTTAACTGAGGAGAGGCAGTTGGGAAAGGCGGGAAGGCAGCACGCAGATGTGCTGGGATGCTTCCAAAAGCTCTTGATTGGACGCTGGGAAGCGTTCCCACGCAGACTCCGTCGGTACCGACGTACCCATATGTGAAGACTTATTCCTGCTGTTCCCAGAGATCACCTGTTACAGGTAAGTAACTGTGCTTTACAGAGTCTGTCAGATCACCATGTTTCCGTAATGTAAAATATGTCAGGGCTTTTATCCTTAACAATATCTATTATTGTTCCTGATAGATCTGACGTTAGTTAGAAGGCATTTAATAGATTTGGTGTAGTCCTGGGGAATGTGGTATGAGTTGTCGCTCAGAGGGGTGATATAGATAAGTCTGATTTTGTTATTTATTTCCATCAATTGCCCTATAGGTAAGCAAAGAAGGTGCATGTCTATCACGGCTAAGAATAATTGGTATATTGTAGTGATGGATAGATGATAAAGGGGTATGAGTTGTCCTGATATAGGAAGGCTAGAATAATAATAATGGTATATATAATTCGGTATAGTCCCGTGCTCTCCATAATTATGTCGAGGCTAGAACTGATTATTTATTCAATAGTTTCTCTTGTGAATTATAGCTTATTCTCATATAAAGGGAGGCCGTAATTAGAGTAGTACGTAGGTAGTCAAGTATAATTAATTGGATTGGTATCACACTGTGTGTGTTGTGCTTTGAGATTGATTAGGTAGCAACTAACAATGACAGACATAAGGTCTTAAGCACTGTATACTGTATTTGGCAGAAGTAAATTGAGCATGAGGGTGA
Organism: Ichthyophis bannanicus; assembly: GCA_033557465.1. Taxonomy (NCBI): domain Eukaryota; kingdom Metazoa; phylum Chordata; class Amphibia; order Gymnophiona; family Ichthyophiidae; genus Ichthyophis; species Ichthyophis bannanicus. The sequence goes on from CM066044.1 coordinate 256,760,464, forward strand.
TAAGGTGCCCTCTTGATTTCATATCTGCTGTATTGTTTTAGTTCTTCATTGAATACTATCACATAACATTTCAGCTCTACTGGTAACACAGTGTAGGATTAATTTGTGTCAGGTCACTAAAGTTACTTAGAATGAAATTACAATCAACACCGAATAAAAGTAGGTCCGGTTAAATAAAAGGAAGAGAGTGATATTTGATATTCATGTATTGCAAAATATATGATATAATATTATTTAACAAATAAAATACCTGAAATTGTTGGAAGCTACTGCCTCATCAACAGACTCAAATGACATAGTGGAGGAAAGAGGTGATGAGACAGTAGTTGAGAGAACAGGTCAATAGCATGAAGATTTCTAAAGAGGTTGGAAGAGACAGGGCAAGATTGAGGCAAGGGGTGATGAAGAGTGAAACAGCAGGTGATAGTCAGAAAAGGGAAGAACTATGGTACAGACGTTTGAGGGTACACAATTGGAGAAGAAGACAAGGTCGAGGCAGTGGCTGTACTGGAGAGTGGGGGCAGTACAGAAAAGCTGGAGGCTCAATGAAAGGGTAAGGAAAAGGAGCTTTAAAGCATAAGGGTCTGAGGAGTTATCAACATGAATGTTAAAATCCCAGAGAATAAGGTAGGGGGAAGATGAATCCAGAAAGATGGAAAGCCACGAGCCAGTCGGTGAGAAAGGTAGAGGTGGACTTGTCAGGGGGTCAGTAACAGCTATCCAGAGAGGTGAGTAAAAAGATGGATGGAGTGGATTTCAAAGAAGGGAAAGCAGTGAGACTGAGGCAGAAGGAGGGATTGAAATTGGCAGGAATGAGCGTAGAGAACCAATACCACCGCCACAGCCAGTGAGACGAGGCACATGGGAGAATTGGTAGCTGCCATGACAGAGGGCAGCGACTAAAGCTGAGTCTTTTGAAAAGAGCCAGGTCTCAGTTAGAGCAAGAAGATGGAGAGCATTAGAGATAAAGAGATCATGAGTAAAGGCAAGCTTATTAGAGATGGAGTGTGCGTTCCACAAGGCACACGAGAAAGGGAGAGAGGAAGGGGAAAGGAGAGGGATGTGAATAGATTTTGAGTCCGTTGCATGAAGATCTGTCCCTGGGAGTGTGACAGAAATCTATGGGGGGGGGGGGGGCAGGGTTGGCATCGATATGTTCAGATGACAGAAAAAGAAGGAGCAGAAGAGTGTGGGGCAGAGAGGAAATGGCACAATGATAACAAGGGTGGGGTTCTTTCAAAGAGAGGAGATGGCTGAATGAGAGAGAGAAAATGGTGAAGCTCAAGAACTGAGGATAGGGTAGATGACAAGATGGTGAGAGAAGTGATGATGATTGAGGGGATGATAAGGAGGGGGCTTGAAGTTGTTGGTATGAGGAGAGAAGATTAGGGAGTGTCAACAATAGTAAGAGAAAATGATATGGAACCATAAGAAAGAGATGGAGAGGAAAGCAGAAGTTAAAAAAAAATATACAAAGGATAGACAGGAGAAATATCTCTGGAGATTGGGGGGTGAACCTGTGAGTAATAGAGGTAATGAGCACAGGACAGCTATAAGAGCCTGTTAGCCAGGGAGTGGGTGGGCTGTGGGGTGGGTGGGAGGGATAATAAGGAAGAGGAGATGCAAGAGGCAGATAGCTGAAAATAGGAGGGAGCTGAACAAGATTTTAAAAAATACAGATAAGGTAAAAAGAACACTAACAATGATAAAATATAGACAGTCAGGACTTATAAACAAGCATTTAAATGTTTGACCCAAGCCTGGAGATAGGAACAAATAATTGTAATGGAATTGCACTTTCCACAGCAGAAAGGCAAAAGCACACGTGGACAGGGAAGAAGAGGGTTAACAATGCCTCAATAGGGGGGGGGGGGATAGAGGGGCTACACTTTCTGCACACTTTCAGGTAAGTTAGGAAAACAGGCACAGGAAGATTTAAAACTCTGTGAAAACAGAAGAGACAGAGATGGATTTGGATTTTAACACTAGAAGCCCCAAAATGAATTTTACCTAGAAACCCCAAAGTGTGTCAATTGACGCATTATCACGACAACTGTGTTTAGCATGAAATGCAGATGTGAATTAATGTGAAGTTACTTATTTGTTAAATATGTGCAATATGTGACGTCATTACATGGCGTCATCGTGTGTTTATTGTTTGTAATGTCAGAGTAAAATTGTACAAAAAAACAAAAACCCTATGCAGCAAAACACATAGATCCCCTTTTTTTTTAATTTTTTTGTCGGAAGTGCCAGCACAGCGTACGGGAAACACACCCAACACCACTGTGGCTTTTCCTTTTAATAAAGTAGAACTTTCATAAAATGTAACAGCTTTACTTAAGCTGTTACATTTTATGAAAGTTCTACTTTATTAAAAGGAAAAGCCACAGTGGTGTTGGGTGTGTTTCCCGTACACTGTGCTGGCACTTCCGACAAAAAAGTTAAAAAAAAAAGGGGATCTATGTGTTTTGCTGCATAGGGTTTTTGTTTTTTTGTGCCTTTTCTGACCCTGTATATAGGATAATTTTTGTGATTAGAGTAAAATTGTAAACAGTGATTGAGATGCGCCACCTAGTGGGAACATGAATTTATACCTAGAAGCCCCAAAGTACGTCAATTGACGCATCCAAGACAATTGAGTGCTCAATTGACATACTTTGGGGCTTCTAGGTTTAAATTCATTTTCCCGCTAGGTGGTGCATATGTCATTAATTTTCGATGCACATATTTGAACATCTTGACCTTGCTAACAAAGTCATGGAACATGACTGACATGGTTCTAGCAGTGGCGCTGGTATACAACCTAGAAGATGCATTTGTGTCAATTGACACACTTTGGGGCTTCTAGTGTTAACTTGGCCTCCTCAAACAGAGATCAGATATAGAGAGAAAGTGCAGGGCAGTTACAATCAGTTATTAGGAGAGGCAAGAGACAGATAGCTGAAAATAGAAGGGAGCTCAACAAGATTACAAAAAAAAATGAAGCTTCTTTGATCTGTTCTGCATATAAATTAAACAGGTAGGGGGAAAGTATGCAGCCTTGCTGTACACCTTTGCTGATTTTAAGTCCTTCTGTTTCTTCTTATTCCGTTAGTTCTCTTGCACAACTTTTACATTTATCAAGAAGCAACAGTTCAATCAGGTGTTCTGGTATAGCTATGTTTCTTAATGTAACCTAGAGTTTCTCATGGTTTACACAAAAGCCTTGCTGTAGTCAAAACACATATAGATGTGCTTTTGCATTCTTCAAGGATCCATCTCACATCAGCGATGATGTGTCTCGTTCCTCGTCCTTTTCTGAACCCTGCTTACACTTCAGGTAGTTCTTATTCCAGGTATGGTTGTAGTCTCTGCTGGATGAACTTGAGTAGAATCTTGCTGGCATGTGGGATCAGAGCAATTGTGCGATGAGTCTTACAGTCAGTTGGATCACCTTTCTTCAGTATTGGTACAGTACAAACACAGATCTTTTGCAGTCAGTTGGCCATAATGTTGTCTTCCAAATTTCCTGCCGGAGTCTTTTAAGTATGGCAACAGCTGCGTCCATTTACTATAATACCTGAATGGGAATGCCATCAATATCTGGTGCTTTGTTCTTTGATAAGGCTTTCAGTGAAGGAGTAGCCTAATGGTTAGAGCACTGGCTTGGGAACCAAAAGACAAGGATTCAGTTCCCACTAGCACGCCTTGCAACTTTGGGCAAGTCACATAACCCTCCATTGCCTTAGAAGAATCCAAGTTATCAATGTCCCTGTTCAATGTACATTACCAAGTTTAAGTTATAGTGTAAACCACTTTAACTAAAAATGATAAAGCAGTATAAAAAACCTGTTAAATGCTGCTTAGACTTCTTCTTTCATCATTCGTGGTTCGTGATCATATGGTACGGGTTGAAATGGCTATTGGTCCAATTGATCTTTATGGTATAATGACTTTGTATATTCTTTCCACCTTTTCTGGATCTTCTCAGCATCATTCAACATGGATCCTTGAGCATCTTATAACATTCCAGTTTGAGGTTGGACTTTTCTCTTTAACTCTCTTAGCTTTAAGAAAGCCAATCTTGTTCTTCCTCTAATAGTTTCTGATTCTATTTCCTTGCATGCATCATTGTAATACTTCTCCTTGTCTCATCTTGCTGCACAATGAAAATCTCTGTTGAGTTCTGTAATTGCCTCTTTCTCCTCTGGCTTTAGCTTCTCGGCGTTTCTGGACAATTTTCAGAGTTTCTTTGGTCATCCATTTTGGCCATTTTTGCTTTTTCACCTTTGTAGAGACTTCTTACGTTCTTCAAGCGTAAGGTTTTTTTAATGTCATCCCATAACTCTTTTACTGCTCTGTCATTTGTATCAAAGCAGAAAATCAATTTTGCAGGCAGTCTTTAAATTCCGGTGATATATTCTCAAGGTCATATTTTGTTACATTCATGAGTGTCCTGACTCTCTTTCAGCTTTACCTTGAGTTTGCATACTAATAGTTAGTGATTTGTACCACAGTTGGCTCCAGGGTTTGTTTTTGCTGATATTATTGAGCTTTCTCAAGGAACAAACAGGAAGTCAGTCCCCACATATGGGTGACATCGGCACTGATGGAGCCCACGCAGAGCACTTCCCCAGCTTTCAAAGAAAGCCTTTGAGAATGCTACCACGCATGTTTGGTCCCCTTCCCACCCAAAGGTGCCATCTTACTCAGTCTCTCTTTTTTTGCAGAGCCTTTCGGATGTGTGTCTTGTCCCCGGAAAAAAGTTTTTCAATTCCAACCAGTTTTTGCTTTCCGGTCTTCACTGGTCCTCTTTCCGCCTTTCGAGCATCTCTGCTTTGGCCTTGGTCTCTGGGTTTTTTCCTTTTTGCCTTTTTGTGTTTCACCATGCTTGCTCTCTTTTTAACCACTGGCTGCATCGAGGATCTTCGACCACGCAGGGATCCTTTTTCTCCCAATGGCCTCCAGTTTTAAGAAATGTGATGATAGATGTTCAAAAAACATGTCGCTTACGGACACCCATCACTGTTGTCTCCGGTGTCTAGGAGCTGACCATGATCCGGAGCAATGCTCCCTCTGTAAGAAGATGTCCTCCAAAGGCCATCTAGAGTCATAAGCAGATGATCTCTTCCATAAGGCAGTCCCGGTATCCCCGGTAGCCTCCCGCTCTTCAGCCCCGCAACCCCAGGAGTCTCCCAAGGCTTCTCCCCGGGCCTAGCGGCATTTTGACCAGGAGTTGTCTGAAAACGAGTGGAAGAAGAAGGCCATGAGAACTCTGTCGGGGACGTCAGACAAATGTGAGAGGTCATGCACCCAGTCTCTCAGCCCCCCTCAGCAAACGTTGGAGAGGGAGTGGCCCAATAAGGTACCTCGTATCGATTTGGAGGACTCCGGCAAAGGCGCCCAGTCTCTCAAGGGTCATCCCAGCGAGGACCTCCCCAACCCCTGACCCAGTCACCCTGGCATCAGTGTCGCAGGGCCCCACTCTCGAGTGGGAGGCCTGGATGCTGGCCTTGGAGTGCAGCGTTTCTGCGTTCCTTGCTGCCCAGCAGGTGCTGCTGCCTGGCCCCGTCTGCACGCGCCTCAAGACCGCAGGGACGTCGACCTTTAGGGCTCCCCGGGCTGCCACAGTGACCCCCGAGAGAGCCAGAAGCCTCGAGAGGATCCTCGGCGTGGGTCTCACTCTCCATCACCCAGTCCTCGGGTGCAAGATCTTTTCAGGTGAGTGCCTTTGGGCAGGTTTTAGCATCAGAAACCCAGCACGGGTCACCGACCCATCTGGAGCCACCTGACCTCGAGTCCTCCATGGACTACTTAGAGTGGGAGTCAGATGGGGAAACCTCCCCGGAGATTCGGTCCCACCAAGACCTCCCCTTGGACCCCTCACCACTGATCCAGAGGTGGTGGTCACCTCCCAAGGACACCTTCTTTCTGGAGTTCATCCGGGACATGGCGCGGGCCCTAGCACTCGCTACTGAGTTGGAGGAGGAGCCCCGCATGGAGGAGCTCGATATTCTTCAATATGAAGCCCCTCCGAAGGAAGCTCTCTTGGTACTGGTTCCTCCCATTCTAAACCGATGACTCCTCTGCATGTGGGAGACCCTGGCCTCTGTCCCTATCTTGAGCAAGTGCTTGGATGCTATGTATAGGGTTCAGCGGGGCTTGGAGTTTCAGAAAGTCCATCTTCCTCACACTTTGAAGATGGTTGAATCAGCCATGTGGAAGCTAAAGAGCCCGAAGACTCATTCTAAGGTCCCGCCGGGCACAGAGTCTCATATCTTCAATTCCCTTGGGCTCAAGGCTTATCAGGGCTCCATGCTGTCATGCCACATCCAAATTTACCAATTATACATTGGAATGTTCCTCCATGACCTCACTAGAGAGATTGGAGGCTTTGCGGCGGGCCTTGATGGAGACCATCTCCAACGTTTTCAGGCCCGCTCGAAGTACTTCTTGCGAGCAGCGCACAATGGCTTTGAGTCTTCCTCCCGGGTGGTAGCCGCTGACATCGGAGCCCGTCAGTAGGATTGGCTCCAGTCCTCAGACCTGGAGCAGTGGGTACAGGAGAATTTGCTGGATGTTCCTTGCCTCGGGGAGAAACTATTTGGCAAGCCCATGGAGGATAAGGCAGCGGAGTTTCAAATGGAGTACATGACTCGTACTCGCCTCTCCCGGAACACTTCCTCCCTCCCCAGGATGAAACAGAGCAAGAAGCCTTTCTTCCACTGGAAGGGGCTCCCGTACAGGGGCTATGTGTCCTACCCACTGGCATTGACCCCTGTTCAGGGCAAGTGCAGGGTCCACAGCCCTTGTAAGCCGAAGGGACCCAACCCCCAGCACCAGCTCAGCCATCATCGGGGTTTTGACGCTTTCGGCATAGCCTCTCATCTGCTGATGGAGTGGCTGTCCGTTGGGAGGGGCATCTGGTCCACTTCTCCCACAGGTGGGAGTCCATCTCTATAGATGCCTGGGTCCTCCAGGTCATTCGGGAGGGCTGTCTCCTCCATCTGGACCAGATCCCTCATCTGTACTTCCCCAGGCTGCCAAGTCAGCTTCCCCAGCACCAGGCCCTCCTGAGTCAGGAGCTCACAGGCCTCGTCGTGGATGGGGCAGTAGAACCAGTCCCACCGCACTTCCAAGGACGGGGGTTTTACTCCTGATACTTCCTCATCCCAAAGCAGACAGGGGGCCTTCGGCCCATCCTCGACCTGTGGGTCTTCAAGAAATTCCTGGCTGTGGCTGCGGCCCACCTCCAGCTGCAAGGCACCTTCATCTATCCATATCTAGATGACTGACTTATAATAGGGGGCACAACCTCCGAAGCCCGGTAGGCCAGGGACCACACCATTCACCTCCTGGAGCATCTGGGGTTCATGATCAATTACCCCAAATCCCACCTCACCCCTGAAGTTCATGGGGGCTCACTTGGACACCCTTCGGACCATGGATTTCCTTTCTCAGGACAGGGTGGACCACCTCGTGTCACTGGCATCTGAAGTGCGGTGCCACAGTGCCATCTCAGTCCGGATGATGCTTCGCCTTCTAGGCTACATGGCCTCCATGGTCCATGTCGTGCCCAATGCCTGTCTTAACATGTGGGCGGCACAGTGGTGCCTCCAAGCACAATGGACGCAGTCGACCAGCTGCCTCTGAGACCCCATCTCGGTCTCTCCCAGTGCGGTGGAGTCTCTTGATTTGTGGCAGGAGTCTCGGAACCTACTTCGAGGTATGCCCTTCTAAACTCCTGCGCATCAGGTGGTCTTGACTATGGATACCTCCCTGGTGGGCTGGGGAGACCACTGCGAGGGACAGTACACTCAAGAGACCTGGTCCCTCGAGGAGTCCTGGCAGCAGATCAATCTGCTGGAGCTTCAGGCCATCTGCCTTGCACTTAAGGTTTTCAGGGACCCCCTGCAGCACCGAGCGGTGCAGGTCCAGACAGATAACCAGGTCACGATGTTCTATGTGAACAAACAAGGAGATACCAGCTCCTAAAGCCTCTGTTCAGAGGCAACAACCCTATGCTCCTTTGCGGTGAGCCAGGCCATGACCATCTGGGTCACTTACGTCCTGGACCAGGACAATGCATTGGCGGACCGGCTCAGCAGAGTCCTCTGGCCGCACGAGTGTCCAATGTCTCTGGATGGTGCAGCGGCTCTTCCAGCATTGGGGGACTTCGGACCTGAACCTCTTTGCCAGTCCTGCGAATTTGCAGCTCCCCTGATTCTGTGGTCTCCTCCTGTACCCAGACAAGGTGGCCCCGGATGCCTTCCTTATCTCATGGGAAATGGGCCTGCTGTATACCTTTCCCCCCACGCCCCTCATTACTCAGATCCTTCTCAAGGTCCAGCAGGACAGGGCCTCAATGATTCTCATAGCCTGAGGTGGCTCAGGCAGCCTTGGTTTCAAATGCTGCTTCTTATCTTGACGTAGCCCCCAGTCCCTCTCGGGTTTTCACCAGAGCTGCTGACACAGGAGGAGGGTATGCTACTGCACCCAATCTGAGGTCCCTATCCCTAACAGCTTGGTGGCTGAGTGGGTCGCTCTAGCCTCCTATCATCTTCCCGTAGAGAGAGGACATTTTTTTGCCTTCAGGTGGCGTCGGTTCTCGGTGTGGTACTTGGAGCTCCGAGCAAACACATTTTCATACCCTACCATTTTGGTCTTGCAGTACCTATTCCTCCTCTCACAGTCTGTGCTGAAGTCTACCTTGGTTGGGGTTCAACTGAGTGCCATCTTAGCGAACCACCATCCCATCAAGGGCAAGCTACTTTCAGGGCAATCATTTCATGCGAGGCCTGCTCCTTTCCAGGCCCCCTACCTGCCCTCCTCTGGCAGAATGGGACCTCAATGTGGTCCTCACGCAGCTGACCAAGCTTCCCTTTGAACCCATGGCTACATACCCGCTGCGGCATCTGTCGTGGAAGGTGGCCTTCCTGGTGGCTCTCAACTCCACCTGGAGTGTCAGCGAACTCCAGGTGTTGATGGCCGAGGCACTGTACATGAGGTACTATAGGAACAGGGTGGTCCTGCGGACTTTATCCCAAGTTTCTTCTTAAGGTCGTCTCGGATTTTCATCTCAATCAAGAGATAGTGCTGCCAACTTCCTTCCCGAAACCCCACGCCGACCGGGCAATGGCGATTTTCCACACCTTAAATTGTAAGAGGGCTCTCTCTTTCTACCTGCAGTGGATTCAGGACCACCGCAGATCCAGGCAGCTCTTCATCTCCTTCGATCCCAGCTGTCTGGGGCTGGTGGTCACTAAGCGTACCTTGTCCATCTGGGTAGCAGATTGCATCGCCTTTGCCCAGGCCAGATTTCCCCTGGACTGCCAAGTCATGGCTCACAATGTCCGAGCGATGGCGATGTCGGTCGCTAGCCTGTGCTCGGTGCCAATGGCAGACATCTGCCGGGCCGACACCTGGTCCTCTACTTACACCTTCATGGAGAGGACGCCATCTTCGGCCAGGCTGTATTTCGTAATCTGTTGAAGGTTTAAGCAACTCCTGCCCTCCAACCCTCCTTGTTCCAGCTACCAGGACTGTGACCATCAATGGACCCGGGGTCCTTGGGCTGCCTTCGGCTTTCACTGGTGACTGCTAACGGCCCTGCCATGATTTTTCCTACAGGTCCTTGATAGTCTATAGCTAGAGAGTCCCATCTGTGAGGACTGACTTCCTGCTTGTTCCTGGAGAAAGCATAGTTACTCACCTGTAACAGGTGTTCTCCAGGGACAGCAGGAATCAGTCCTCACAACCCTCCCTCCTCCCCTTGGAGTTGCTGTATATTTTTGCCATCTTCTTGAAGGGGCTATAGCTATGGCACCTTTCTGAGTAAGATGACACCTTTGGGCGGGAAGGGGATCACGCATCTGTGGTGGCATTCCCAAAGGCTTTCTTTGAAAGCTGAGGAAATGCTCCACGCAGGCTCCATCGGTGCTGATGCTACTCATATGTGAGGACTGATTCCTGCTATCCCTGGAGAACATATGTTACAGGTGAGCAATTACGCTTTTTGAATGTTGACTTCCACAGATGTAGTCAATTTGATTTTTGTATAATCCATTGAGTGAAACCCATGTGTACAGTTGCTGCTTGTGTTTCTGGAAGAAAGTGTTTAAGATGAATAGATTGGTGATCTTGCAGAATTTTCTCATTCTCTGGGAACAAGCAGGAAGTCCGTCCTCACATATGGGTGACATCGGCAGCGACGGAGCCCACGCGGAGCATTTCCCCAACTTTCAAAGTAAGCCTTTGGGAATGCTACCATGCATGCGTGGTCCCTTTCCTGCCCAAGGGTGCCATCTTGATCAGTCTCCTTTTTACCACGGAGTCCTTCAGACGTTGTCTGACTTGTCCCTGAAAAAAGTTTATTTTTTTTTCTCTCTCTGAGTTTCACACTTGCCTCCGATATCGCACCAGTACTCTTCCCACCTATCAACCTTGGTGTCTGGATGTCGAGTTCGGTTTATTTTCGTAGCCTTTCATTGTTTTTTTTTCTTTCTGGTGTCTTCGCTCCCTTTTTTTCTCCCGCTGGCAGCCGGAGAGTCTTCGACCTTGCAGGGGTACTCTTTTCCTCCATGACTACCAGTAGCTTTAAGAAGTGTGATCAGTGCTCCAAAATAATGTCTTTGAGCGATGCCATGACTACTGTCTTCGCTGCCTTGAGCCAAACCATGATCCGGCAGCCTGCGGTCTCCGCAAGAGGATGTCCAGCAAGACCCCAAGAGCTGACAGCAGCAGCACGATAGGTTTTTCCCTGGGTCCCTGATGCCTCCGAAGGCCAGGGCCTCGTTTGAGGCCCCGACATCTTGGGCAGAACACTCCGAGCCCGAGCCTCGTCATAGGTCCTCGGAAATGGAGTCTTCCTCAAGGAAACCCAGAAATAAGAATAAACCCTCGAAGGCAGCGTCCTTAGATGGTTCCGACCGGCTGGAGCCTCCCCAGGCCTGATTCCGCAGTCCAAGACGCTCATCCGAGGTGTCGGAGAAGGAGTGGCCTGCAAAGGTTCCCCAGAAGGATCCGACCACGAACCTGCCTCAGTCCCCAGACACTATCCTCATCGAGGAATCCCCTTTGGGGGAGCCGGCATCAGGCCTGAGTCTCTCGCTGCCCGTGCCGAGGGCTGTGGAGCCTTCTGGTCTGGAGTCCAAAATGGCGGCCCTGGAGCGCAGTTTGTCTGCCTTCATGGACAAGCAGCAGGTGCTGTTGTCCGTCACGACTGGTTCATCCACTCTAACCACCGGGCCCTTGATGTCCAAGATGTCCCCGGAGGCCGAGCCAATCCTCAAGGTCCTTCAGCCTCGAGTCAATCCTTGGCTGGTAATGAATTGTGCCCAGATGGACATTATCGGGAGCCCCCAACAAGAACAATGGCAAAGTCAAGCCTTGGTATTCACCACCTGAGAGCCCCAGGCAGAAATCCGTTCCGGGCTCAGCTGTATTCCACTAAAACCAATTCTTTTCTTTGCAGACATTGCGTTTAAGGTAGCTAGTAGGCAGATTCCCCTGAGAGCCGTCTGTAATCTTTGGGAGTTCAGGGGGAACAGAGGAGGAAGAAGGGGGCATCAAGGCTGTGTTAGACTGCTGAACTCTTCCAAATCCTTCCATTTTTTTCTGGCTGCTCGACAGGGCTTTATTAGGGTAATAACATGGAACTGAACCAATTTTCCCTCCTCATATGACTACCAAAAAAGTTCAATCTAGTGGAGCCTCCCATGTCACGCTTAAGTTAGAGAGTCACCCTCAAGGTGGTCGTTGACGTGCATTTAAATCAGTCTTTTCCTCTCAGTTCTTCAGGTTTTCTTCAGAGGGGAAAATCCATCCACCATCTGCTGGAAACAAAGAAATACTGAAGAGACCTCTGGTGGCTGAGGCAGATAGAGGCATGGAAGTGATGTAATTGAAACCTGGGTTTTGCAATAGCTCTTTGTCTCCACCAATCTGCTGATAGGGGAATACAACTCACTTATCTAGACTGGTCTAGCAGGACGATATGGAATAGTCATTTAAATGAACTCTAGCCTTAAGGTGGAATTTGTAATGTAATCAAATTACAAGGTCCTAGTTACTGTGACTAGTTATGTTAATAACCTTAGAGTGCTAGAACTAGTAGGCTTTAATTTTAAGGAGTTACCAGATGGTTCCATATCTCATAGAACAAGCTGACTCTATCCCAGTTTTGCACCTAATGTATCCATAATGGGAGAGGGGAAGAAGGGTGGCCAGAATTAGTATCAGTCTTGGTGGCATGATGCCACCTGTTCACCATTGAAGAAATCTTGTTTCTGAACCACAACTCATTGTCGGCCCTTCTTTAGTGCTGATCTCTGTCCCAGCAGATAGGAGTAAATAAGCCTTCCACACATTCCTCTTCATCTCCAAGCACAAAGTGGAACTTCTGCTTTATGCCATCTACTAGAGGATCATAGGAAATTCCAGTTACATTATGGGTCCAAATATCACTAAATGTCAGAATCCTTAAACATTGTGTTTATCAATAGTAAACCTTAAATTCTAATAATGGCGATCATGCCAGGTTCATACTTACTAGTAAGTTTGATGACGACAGGTATGGAAGATGTGCTCCCTATTATATTATGGGCCGCACAGTGGTACATCCCAGTGTCCTGGGCTGTCATTGACTGTATCTGCAGGATCTCCTGTGATTGATTCACCATCAGACCTCCAGCCTTGTACCAAGAGTAGTGAGACACTGCTGGGTTACTCTTATTGCTCTCGCACCTTAACATCAGGGAGTCTCCCTCATAGATTGGATACTTTTCAAGAAGAACAAGGTGGGTTTCTTTAGGAGCATCTAGAGGAAAATTACAAGCTGCATTTAAAGTTTATCCCGTTGATAATAACATTTATTACATATTCTTATAGTGTGCATAGTTCTCCCCTTTCGGTGTTTTAGAAGAAAAATATTGCAGAAAACACTCTGTGATACAATAATCTGCTATTGTATCTTACAACACAGAAGTCTTAAAAACTGTGTTTGACAGAATAAGCCCTTTCTGCTCTTTATCACAGCCATTTGGGAAATGTTCTGATCAGCATTGTGGCAGAATAATCCAAAATTGGTTTGTTTGGGATTCTTTTTGCTGAAATACTGGATCCAGCATTCAACAGGGCACAACCAATTACAATTAAGAGATTATCGTATATAAGCCCCCAACCAGATTTAACTAACTTTAACTAGATAGTGCTAAATGTCAGGGCTAAAGTTTTAAAATAATTACCCCCACCCTCCCCTCAGCTACACCTGCAATTTCTCCTATATTAACCAAATTATTTCTGGCCACATATTGAGTTGTCTGGACAAACGTTATCCTGTTTTTAGGTTGGCATATTCAAAAGTAAAGATATGTCCAATTAATTCCTCTTTTGAATATTGGAGCAATTGTTGCAAATTTTAATTGCTAAAACTGAGCACAGTATTTACCTACAAATTCATATTGTATGCTTACAATTGGTGTTTATACAAGTCCTAACTCTCATATGACACATTTTGGTACAATGGAGGAAACTTGCCCATTCCCAATGCATAATGGGCACTGCAGTAACAGGGACCGCTGTCCCAATTCATGTTTTGCAGGGTTATCTGCTGTCCATGGTGCTGAAGAACCTCCTTATGCAGGGCCTGGTACCAACTGTTGCTTGACCTTGCAGGGTTACTTGATTGGAACACGTCAATTTCACTAAATCTCCTTCCTGGCTGGTTGAATTCCTAAGAACATAAGCCCAAGTGTCCTGGGGGGCTGGGGGGGGGGAGAAGAGGGGATCTGAAAAAGAATGGAATTAATGGGGGGGGGGGGATAAGTATTCAGCAATTTCAGTGGCTAGCCGTCACAGCTGAAATTTAAACCATGTTAGTGCCGCTGAATATTCCGCATAGCAGCATTTACACAGTTTGTAAATGCCTTTGAATATCCCCTGCCCCCTGCCATGTGAATTTCTCATGCATTGCCACAGCCAAGAACTTTGCATATTCTTGGCTGTGATAACACATGACAATATTTTAAAAATAAGACCACTTCACACTGCAGCAAAGGAAAATTAAAGGGCCCGCTGGCCTGAATTGCAGCTCTCCCAGACCCCTTCTCCAACACGGGACCACAAGTCTCAGTTGGCTCAGTGGATCCAATGCCTCCCTCCCAGGACGCAACATGGAGCTAGAAGCTTTAAATTCCCCCTTCTCCCTGAAGTCCCATCCCTTAACAATGCTGAGGGTTGAGTTAGGCTACCTAGTCCCATTCTTCCAATTTCCAGCACTCTGACTCACCCCAAAAGGTCTGGGGGCAATGGAGGATGGAGCAAGTCCCATATGCTGCTACACTGTAGGCTGCTGGCTTCAAAATGGTGCAGGCTGACTCCTAATGGTAGTCTCAGTGCATTAATGCTAGAGGGTCAGATTGCCAAGCCCCTACAACTGCAATAGGCCAACAGATGCCATTTTGAAGCCAGCAGCCTACTTACAGGAGTGAGTGGAGAGTACTCCTGCCCCCATCACTCCTGGAACCTCTTAGAATGAGTCAGGATGCCAGAGACAGGGCAGTAAAGGGTGGGGTAAACTGAGCTGATCCAACCCAACCCTACCCTCAGCATTAAAGAGTGGATCTTTGGGGAAGAGGGGAGATTGAAGACTTTTAACTCTATGACAGGACTGGGAAGGTCAGGCTTACTGGGTCACCAGAGAGTTGAAGTTCTCTTGGAGGCGGGAGACCATAGGGACCTGTAAATTGAATTGGTGGGTCTATTAGTTTTTTTGTGCTTCCAGGCAAAAGGCACTTTTTTGCAGAGTTTCAAAAAATAACTAGAGCTCTTGAGCTGTAATTATTTTTTTTCAGTCAAACCGACCTATGAAACCTTTTTCACACTCTCATTTTCACATTTTTAAGCATTAATGAGCTGCTTTGCATGACGTTTGAATCACTGCAGTTCATTAATGTCAAATTTACATAAATGTTTGCAGGAAGCAAATTGTGTGTGAAAATTTATTACTGTGAAGTGTGTTTTTGAGAAGCGACATCACAGTAGGGCACTTTGGGTAAGAAACAGCACAAAACACCTGAACCTTTGGTGGTTTTGCACATTCCAGATGTTTTGCGCTATTTTTCATATAGTTTACTTTTGTGAAGTCACTTTGGGGCCAATTTTCAAAACTCTTATCTAGATGGACTCCCGAAGGCTATCTGGTTAAAGCAGCTGAGAAAGACATTCAATTGAATATCTCCGCAGACTCCCCAGCAGACTATCCGATTAGTGCAGGGGAGTTCCATGTGCAGAGCAAGGGAGGGGCAGCCAGTGATTTTCAGCTGGCCTTATTTGGATGGTTTGGGCTGCTTGAAAAGCAGACCTAAACTGTTATCTGGATAGTGGCTGAAAATACCACAAGGATCTGCTCTTTCCTCACTATTATTCAATATATATATATATATCCCGCCACTATGTGATATAATACAAAAGTACAACTTTCTATACCACATCTTTTGCAGATATTATGATATACACGCCCTTCACCACAGCCAACCCAGATGATACAACAATAAGAGGATACTTTGAGACAATGGCTATCACAGCACAACCTGACCATAAGCTACGAATAAATGGAGGTGCTCCACACGACCAGAGACACCGCCTTCCCCCCTCTGCTATCCAATAAGAATATCAAACAATGACCTAGCAGTCAAGTCAGCGGCAGAAATTTGGGGGTTACACTTGACCAAACTCTAAACTTGCAATCACATGTCAAGAGAACAACAAAAGTCACCTACCACAAGATGAAGGTCATACAGTAATTCCACCCGCTACTTAACTCCAGCGCCTTTCACACAGTATGCCAGGCAACAATAACACCACACTTGGATTATTGCAACATAATATACCAAGGTCTCCCAAAGTGCACAGTCCACCTGCTCCAAAAGGCCCAAATATGGCAGCTCATACGTATAACTGGAGAATAAAGACATTACCACATAACACCCATTTTAAAACAATTACATGAGCTTCCAATACAGTTCCGTATCAAATACAAAATAATACTCATCATATTCAAGATCCTACATGAGCTATTGGCAGAGTGTCTACAAACCCTGATATACAAAGCCCTGGACACCAGACCAAGAAGATCCAAAAACTAAAACTCACTTATCATTGCCCCATTAAGGTAAAAAGCAAACAGACAACCTGCAGCAGGGCATTCTCTTTATTCACACCTTCAATATGGAACTCACTCCCGCATGAACTAAAATCTATTGATGACACCACCAATTTTGGAAAAGGCTGAAAATGTACCTCTTTGCAGAACATTTTGGACAGATACCTAAGCTAACCACAAGGCATAATGAAAACAGAAGAACAAAAGCACAATACACAACCACAGCACCCTACCCCACCTGGAGCCCGATTCTGGAAGGGGCACATCCGGGCCGTCCGGACATCCCCACTGAATATGGGGCCTATTCTGGTCTGCAGAAACAAAACATTTCCATGTGTGCCAGAATAGGGCTTATGGACAGCCCAACTCCGGCTCCCAAAAAACACCTCCATCCGACCCATGGCTGGTCTCCTGCGGCCTGGATTGGGTGGAGGGGGCCGCCCCATACCTGGCCTCAGCCCCAACGGTGACTCCCCAGGCCCGATCAACCGAGAAGTGCATTTAAACCACCTATGAGGTCGATTGGACATCGATTGAACTGCATGTCCCGGCAGGCCTGGCAGCATGCAGAGGGCCATGACCAGAATCGGTCCTGTACGTGCTGCCAGGTGCCCGCCCCCTCCCGCCCCCTGCTGGCTCGCCCCGTCTTGTAGCAGAGGACGTGTGCGGAGAACCATTGCAGAATCGGCATAGCAGATTGCAGGACTGCACGTCCTGGTGGGATGTACAGCCCTGAAACCTGCGTTGCAGAATGAGGGTCATGATGACTACGTACAACAATAAATACAAATCACTGAACAGCGATGTCCCCCAAGAACTCTAACAGCTCTATATGCGTTCTTAATCTTAAAATAAACAAGTCACTACCCATATCTGTACAATGTTGTTACTCCTTTACAGATAGTTATTTCACTGCCCATACTGCAGTTACTTCATTGATACACTATGTATGTAAAGCAACACTGTACACAGTTTACCTGTTATCTGTACCCCATTCTGTTCGCTGTATATCCCCCCAGTTTAAGTTAAATGTAAACCGCTTTGAATGAATGACAAAGCGGTATAGAAAATGCATTAAATAAATAAAAATAGCTGCTATCTGGATGAAGTCGGCACCTATCTGGATAGTGCCACTATCTAAATATTGCTGCTGAATACCTGGATT
Organism: Ichthyophis bannanicus; assembly: GCA_033557465.1. Classification (NCBI taxonomy): domain Eukaryota; kingdom Metazoa; phylum Chordata; class Amphibia; order Gymnophiona; family Ichthyophiidae; genus Ichthyophis; species Ichthyophis bannanicus. The sequence goes on from CM066044.1 coordinate 256,777,773, forward strand.
CTCTTTAAGTTCTGTGGCTGACACTCTGGCATTTACGTATTGACTGATCTGAATATCAGCCGCTCCCTATTTTAGTATATAGGAATCAATATTTGGCAAACTGCTCAGCGATATGCAGCTCTGCTAGCTGTATTGCTCTGGGAGAAACTGTCTTTCTTTGTAGGTTGTGGGAGAAAGGTGTGTTAGGGGGAATGCACAGTTTGGAAGGGGGCCTGTTCTGGGTGAGCCAGAGAAGTATCCATGAATTGGAGATGTTACACTGGCATTTGGCCCTATATGTATATTTTAAAAAATCTGTCTAAGCATTATGGATTATACAAGATTGTCAGCAGGCATTATGGAACATACGCACATTCCTAGGGCTTCTCATTATGACATAAAGGGGCTTGTTTACAAAGCCGCGGTAGCGGTTCGCGATCGTTGATTTCAATGGGGCCGTGGCTCCGATAACGATCGCGAACCGCTACCACGGCTTTGTAAACAAGCCCCAATGTCTTATTTCACTGGAAATATTATTTGGATGACTGAGCATAACACTCAAATTGCCAGAATTAAATTGGCTCATTTACACTACCTTCTCCTTGCTTCAGCCATTTTTGGCAGCTCTTTTAGGAGCTCCATCAAGAAAGCAAAAAGCAATCCTTGTCCCCTCGCACTCTATTTTCTAAGCTCATAGCTTAAGATTTGGGAATCAAAGCAGAACCCATTTCTGATGTCATTTGGATAGTGCAGCAGTTGTTGATTCATGTGAACTAAAATAATTGTATCATATTTTGGTTAAGAACTATCACTAGTTGTAAAAACTGACGTCTACGCAATTGCGTCTCGCGGGAGACATCAGGAAAAACATTTTAGCGTTGGGAGCAACCTTTTTTTTACGTTTTCCTTGTAAATGTATGGTAAATTATGAGGGTGATTCTTTTGCTTTTGTTGATGTCTCGCATCTAGAGAAATTTGTTGTTGATCGAGTAAGTAAACGGTAAGGGTTTGATCTGGGTATGTATTGATCCTTTTAGTTTATGGGCCTGTATTGGCCCGGTTTTCTGCAATTTAATATTTCTTTGTAATATTATCTCTGTATACCTCTCTTGATGTGGACTAAATCTGTTATAATGTGTTTTATGATGTGACATTGTATCTTTGTCGATTTGCTTTAATCGTTGTGATATTGTATTTCACTGAAAATCTAATAAAAAAAAAAAAAAAAGAACTATCACTAGTGATAGTGAATTAACTTATTCTCATACTGACACAGTATGTTAAGCATCAGTGGGAGTGAGTATCCAGTGCCTTTTGAATTCTGTGCTTTGCAGTAGTAGGGGCCACTGTCCCAGGTCAGGTTCTGAAGGGTTATCTCTTGTCTCTGGTCCTGAAGAGCCTCCTGCTGATGCTCCTGGTACCAGCTGTAGGATGTCACTGTTGGGTTTGCTTGGCTGGAACATTTCAGAGTTACTGAGTCTCCTTCCCGGAAGGTCAAATTCCCAATGACAGAAGCAGTTGTTCTCTTGGGGGGATCTGCCAAGAGAGAAGAGAATAACAGAATCAGGGTAGTTTCCAGGAGCATTTTCAGCATTTCTAAGTGCTCCGTCTTCTACCCCTCTGCCCCAGATGTCCTACTGCACACCACGCTTGCCACAGTATGTATGGTATATGCAGGGCCGGCACATCCACTAGGTGAGCTAGGCAACCAGTCTGGGTGGGAGGCCACAACGGCACACATGTGCAGCGGTGGCACACATGGGTGGCCGGGCCCTCCCCCCCCCCCCCCCAGCTGCTGCCGATTCCGTTTGGGAGGGAGACAGGCAGTGGCAGTATTTCCAAAAGCAGTGGCAAAACCCTGCTGCTTTTGGAAATACTGCTGCTGCCTGCCTCCCCCTCCCGAGACAGAATCAGCGGCAGCTGGGGGGGGGGGCACAAGGCAGAAACCATTGGGCCAGCCCTGAGTATATGTATCTTTGTGGATTGGTATGTCTGTGCATGTTTATATGAACATGCAAACGTGTACAGTATGTTTGTTCTCTATTCATTTGCAGGAGGTTGTTTTTGGGAGGGGGTAGGGCATTTTGCAGGGCAGTGGCACAGTTACAACATAGTAATTTTTGGGGATGGGGCATTTTGCAGGATGGTGGGGGGGTTGCTGAGGGCTGGTTGATGATAGGATGGTAGGGCAGTTCAGGAAGTTTCAGGGTCAGTTGTGGGGGTATTTTCTGAGGTGGGGCAGTTTGCTGAATGGTGGAGCAGTTTGCAGAGTGGTGGGACACTGTGCAGGAGGTTGTCTTTCAGGGTGGAGTAGTTTGTGGGGCAGTTGCAGTGGGAAGGTTTTGGGGGTGGGCTTACAGGGGCTAGTTTTTGAGAGTGGAAGTAGCTGACAGGTGGTGGGGTAATTGCAGGAGGTGGAATAAGTCCCCCTGGATGGAAGATGATTGACGACCCAAGCTCGCAAAGTGAGGTGACGGGGCACTGGGGGTATCCCGCAGCCTGCTGTGGCCATGGCAGGCCCAATCGGGCTGCAGGGAAAGCATATTTACAGGGTCTGCCAGAGATTGCAGCTCCTGCATGGCGTCTCGGTGCCATGGCAACATGATGCCATGACATCACGGCTCTGTGCAGGAGCCTGGCAGGGCTAGCCCGGTAAGTGTTGGGGTGTCTGGAGTACCTGAATCTGGGTACGTCCTGCCCTCGTAGCCCTTGAATGAGCAGAATCGGGTGCATCTTTGAGCCATCCGGATGTCTGAACGGACCCGAGACACACTTCACTGAATTGGCCTCCACACGTATGTTTCTCTGCTACAGAAGCTGGAACTCCTTCTCTCATAGAAGTACATTGGGCTAGATTTCCTGGAGCTTATTTCTCTGGAACCCCTAGTCCAATTTGGCCTATTTTTGAACTTCTTATATCTTTTTACAAGTTTATCCCACAAGTCAAGTTTCATCCCATTCCATTAAGTTTTCAGAGTTATTTTGACCCCAGACAGACAGACATTCTTAACCCCTTTTATTTAATTCTTTCCATCTTCCTTTGGGTTGGAAATAATAAAAGGGTGACATTTTACTTGCAGGATAATGCCCTTTCCTTGAGTCCTGCTAGACCAGTCCAGACAAGTAGGTTGTGCCCCCGTATCAGCAGAGGTGGAGACAGAAAAATGCAGCTAGGAGGCATACAACTTCAATATTTGTACCCAAGCCATGGATAAAAATCACCACACAAGCCCCAGTGAGAGTAACAAGGACTAACGCTCCAAGGAACAGAACTACATGCCGAACGCCTTGCATGCAGAAGGTCAACTAAGAGGAATGTAGTCCTCAGGGCTAAACCACAGGAAATAGCTGACCATCACAGATCACTGCAGACTATAACAGATCAGATCACAGCAGGTCAGACCAGAATATAGAAGATCAGATCATAGCTCATAGCAGTCATAACCGATCCCAAAGGCAGGTCCTCGACTGACATAGCAGGACTCAAGGAAATAACCTTATCCAGTAAGTAAAATGTCACTTTCCATATCGCCCTGCTAGACCACTCCAGACAAGTGGGACATACCAAAGCTATTCCTCCACTGGGTGGTAAGAAGTCATGGCAGCCATCAAAACCTCTGCACCGAAGGCCGTGCGCACCTGAGCACGTACATCCAGAAAGCGATGACCATGCTGACACACAACAAATGTCTTAGGGAGCGACCAAGCTGTGCTCTACCTAGGAGAAAGCCTGAGCCCATGTGGAATGTTTATGTCATTTTTTGATATACCACCCAGGCTGAAGGGCATCAGAGTGGTTTACAGTCACTACAAGCAGGTACTGAATACATCCTCTTGTCCCCAAAGGGCTCACAATCTATGTGTACCTGAGGCAATGCAGCTTGCTCAAGGCCACAAGGAGTGCCTATAGGACTAGAGCCCCCAGTCCCTCCAGCCTGAGATTGCTGTCCCCAGGTAGGAATTGAACCCCTGGCCCTCTGGCCTGAGGTACATTGTCCTAACTAGTAGGCCACTCCTTCCTCCCTTTGCGAGATACGGTCTCCAAAACTGAACACAATATTCCAAGTGAGGCCTCACCAGTGACTTGTACAGTGGCATTAGTACCTCTTCCTTTCTGCTGGTAATTCCTCTCTGTATGCAACCCAGAATTCTTCTGGCTTTTGCCATTACCTTGTCACACTTTTTTGCCACCTTGAGATCCTCAGAAACAATCACTCCGAGGTCCTTCTCCTGGTCTGTGCACACCCTCTTGCCCCTTATCACATAAAATTCCCTTGGATTTTTACTTCCCAAGTGCATGACACTGCACTTCTTCGCATTAAATCTTAACTGCCAAGCATTAGACCATTCTTCCAGCGTTTATACATCTTTCCTCATGTTCTCCACTCCCTCAGGGAAGTCCACTTTGTTGCAAATTTTCGTGTCATCTGCAAAAAGACAAACTTTTCCATTCAGTCCTTCAGCAATTACATTGAACAGAACCAGTCCTAGGACCAAACCCTGGGACACACTGCTAATCACCTTCCTGTTTGAGAAGATTAGCACTTCCTGTCTTGGACAAATGTTCCAGAGATGCAGGAGAGCCAAGCAAATAGCCTTTGTCTCCATCTAATCGTTGGGCCAAGCTGCCTCCAGTAACATTGGGCAGCCTGTCCTTGGCAATGAACTCCCCAGCCAAACAGGCTGCACCAGAACATAGAAACATGACTGCAGAAAAAGACAACATGGCCTATCTAGCCTGCCCTTCCATTCCAATTACAATACTCCCTTTTTTCCTTTAGACATCTTCTGTGTTTGTCCCATGCTTTCTTGATGTCAGATAGTATCTTCTGTTCTACCTCCACAGGGAGACTATTCCACGCATCTACCATTCTTTCCATAAAGCTATATTTCCACATATTACTCCTGATTCTATCCCCTTTCACCTTTATCTTATGTCCCCTTGTAATACAAATTGCTTTCAATCAAAAGAGGCTCTCCTCTTGTGCATTTATGCCATGGAGGTGTTTAAATGTCTCTATCATATCTGCTCTATTCCACCTTTCCTCTAACATAAGTCTGTCCTTATACTGTATGTTTCTTTTAAATTTTATATTTATGCAATTTTACATTTCTTCCACTAAACAGTGAACAAAGAAATAATAGAAAAAAGAGGAAATAAAATACTTAAATAAGAAAAACAATCTACAGTCCACCATATCAAAACAATAAAAGGATCCAAGTTATACAAATGATTCCATAAACAAGTAATAAAGAGATAAACGTTCCCCCTGCTTAATGATCACAGTGGTGCTACTATTCTGGGCAAGCCACCTGGAGCTTCTCTTATTCCTTTGCAACAATAAAATCGAACAGTTGCCTTGACTCAAAATAAACATGGGGCGGCATTTTCGAAGGCATTTACATAGGTAACTGCCCTAGTTACCCGTGTAAATGCCTTATCTGCGATTTTCCATTGGAAAATCCCAGATAAGTCCCTAATGTGCCCAGATGCTATGCAGTTAGCATCGGGGCGTGTTGGGGGGCTAAACGGGTAGCAGTGATTTTGGATGCTATCCGCTTAGCCCTCTGCGCCTTAAAGACAGGCAAGCAGCAAGGTGAAAGGAGCGAAGTCTGGAGTTAGCAGTATAAGAGACGTGAATGGATAGAAGCAGTTTGCCAGAAGAATGGAGTTCCCGAGGAGGAGGAGCTGCAGAGTGAATGCACTTATAGGCTAGCAGGAGATGTTTGAACTGAATGCAGAAACAGATAGGGAGCCAATGATTTGAGAAGAAGGATAATTTGAGCGTGATGAGGCTGGCAGAATATTAGCCACGCAGCAGAGTGTTGAACAGACAGATGATTCAGTGGGTGATCATCAAGAGTAGGTTACAATAATCTAGATGGGAAGTGACTAAGGAGTGGATAAGTGCCTTAGTAGTGTGTTTAGGCAGGAATGGGCCAATTTTGTTGATATTGTAGAGAAAGAAACGGCAGGTTTTAGCTATCAGTTGGATGTGTGTGGAGAAGGAGAGAGGGGAGTCAAAGATAACCCCAAGGTTGCAAGGTGAGGAGACAAGGAGGAGTAGAGAGTTATCCACAAAGACTGAGAAAGGAGGAAGGGTGGAGGAGGGTTTAGGGGGAAAAATAAGAAGTTCAGTTTTGGCCATGTTCAATTTCAAGTGGCGGTGAGACATCCAAGCAGCAATGTCAGAAAGGCAGGCAGATTGCCAGGTGCAGAGAGGTAGATCTGGGAGTCATCAGCATAAAGATAGTACTGAAAGCCGTGGAAGGGATGAGTGCACCAAGGGACTGGGTATAGAGAGAGAAAAGGAGTGGAACCAAGACAGATCTTTGGGGTGCACCAACTGAGAGCGGAATAGTAGTGGAGGAGAATTCACCAGAACAAGCACTTAAAGGGTGATGGGAAAGATAAGAAGAGAACCAAGATAGCACAGAGCCCTTAAAACCAAGCGAGGACTAGGTATCAAGATGAAGGTTGTGGTTAACAGTGTCAAAAGCAGCAGAAAGGTCAAGATAAATGAAGATTGAGTAAAGGCCTTTGGATTTTGTCAGGAATAGGTCACTAGAGACTTTGGCAAGAGCTGTTTCAGAGGATTGTAAAGGATGAAAGCCGGATTATAGAAGATCCAGAACGGCTTGAGAAGAGAGAAAGCCAAGACAACAGCAGTGAACCACACATTCAAGTAGTTTATAAACAAAGGGGAGGAGGGAGATGGGTTGATAGTGAGAAGAACAGGTAGGGTCTAGTGAGGGTTTCTTGAGGAGAGGAGTGATGACAGCATGCTTGAAAGTTGCAGTGGAGAGCGATAGGTTGAGAATATGAGAGATGGAAGGGACTACAGTGGAGGAGGTGGAGCTAAAGAGATGGGTGGGAATAGGATCAGAGGAGCAGGCAGTGAGCTTGATGAGGAAAGAAGGTGAGTAGTTTCCTCCTCCAAGATCATATAAAAGGAATAAAGGGTAGCAGAGGTGTGGGGGGGGGGGGGAGTTTGGAGTGAAGAGAGAGAGGAGGGGAAGTAGCTGAACTCATGGGGAATTAGAGTGTGATCTTGTGGATTTTGTCATGGAAATAGTCAGCCAGGGTCTGGGCAGAAAGGGATGGAGGGGTCAGAGACAGAGGTATCTTGAGGAAAGAGTTGAGAGTTGTAAAGAGGCAGTGAGGGTCAGAGGCAAGAGAATTAGTCAGATGGACATAACAGTCTATTTTGGCAAGTGCTATGGAAAGAGAGAAGCATGAATTTGAAGTGTAGAAAGTCTGCAAGGGTTTGGGATTTGAGCCAAGCAGGCTCAGCTGAGTGGGTGCAGGAACAAAGATAGCGGGTAGTGGAAGACAGCCAGAGTTAAGGTATAGTATACCTTATAGGATGTGGCATGGGCGGAGCAAGAGCATCCAAAGCAGAGGAGGGTACAGCATTATAAGAACATAAGATATGCCATACTGGGTCAGACCAAGGTCCATCAAGCCCAGTATTCTGTTTCCAACAGTGGCCAATCTAGGTCATATGTACCTAGCAGTTTCCCCAAGGGACACAGGTTCCACAATGCTTGTATTGGTTCAAGCATTGATATCCTGAGTCCCTTCTTAATAATGGTTTATGGACCTTTCCTCCAGGAACTTGTCCAAACCTTTTTTAAACCCAGCTCACTAACAGCCTTTACTACATCCTCCGGTAACAAATTCCAGAGTTTGATTACATGTTGAGTGAAAAAATATTTTCTTTTATTAGTCTTAAATAGTTTACCCTGTAGCTTCATTGCATGTCCCCTAGTCTTTCTATATTCTGATAAGGTAAACAATCGATCTACGTTTACCCGTTCCACTCCGTTCATTAATATATAGACTTCTATCATATCTCCCCTCAGCCATCTCTTTTCCAGGTTAAAGAGCCCTAACCTTTTTAGCCTTTCTTCATAGGAGTATCCTTCCATCCCCTTTACCATTTTGGTGGCTCTTCTCTGAACCTTTTCTAATAACGCTATATCCTTTTTAAAATACGGCGACCAGAATTGCACACAATATTCAAGGTGCGGTCTCACCATGGAACGATATAGAGGCATTATAATATCTTTTGTTTTATTTTCCATTCCTTTTCTTATCATACCTAGCATTCTATTTGCTCTCTTGGCCGCCGCTGCACACTGGGCCGAGGGTTTTAACATGGTATCCACAATGACGCCTAAATCTTTTTCCTGGGTGTTGGTTCCTAATGTGGAACCTTGCATCATGTAACCATAGTTTGGGTTGTTCTTCCCTAGGTGCATAACCTTGCACTTGTCCACATTAAATTTCATCTGCCATTTTGATGCCCAGTCTTCCAATTTATCAAGATCCTCTTGCAATTTTCCACAATCCTCTTGGGTTTTAACAACTTTAAATAGTTTTGTGTCATCTGCAAATTTGATAACCTCACTCGTTATTCCACTTTCCAGGTCATTTATGAATATGTCAAAAAGCAGCGGACCCAGCACAGATCCCTGGGGTACACCACTATTCACCTTTCTCCATTGGGAAAATTGGCCATTTAGCCCTACCCTCTGCTTTCTATCTTTTAACCAGTTCCTGATCCACAATAGTACACTGCCTCCTATCCCATGACTCTTTAGTTTTGCCAAAAGTCTCTGATGAGGGACCTTGTCAAAGGCTTTCTGAAAGTCCAGATACACAATATCAACCGACTCACCTTTGTCCACCTGATTATTCACTCCTTCAAAAAAACATAACAGATTAGTAAGACAAGATCTTCCTTGTCTAAAGCCATGTTGGGTGTCTCCCATTCGGTCATGACTATATACATGCTGAGTAATTTTATTCTTTATGATGGTTTCTACCATTTTTCCCGGTACTGAAGTCAGGCTCACCGGTCTGTAGTTTCCCGGATCACCCCTGGAACCCTTTTTAAAAATTGGTGTTACATTGGCGATCCTCCAATCTTCAGGTATTAGAGATGATTTTAATGATAGTTCACAGATTACTAATAGCAGGTCTGCAATCTCATATTTCAGTTCTTTCAACACTTATTAAAAGAGGGCTGCTACACAGTACCCTGTCTTGTGCTGCTGAGGTAAGCTATATTCTGATTTGATTTAAATTATAGCTCTTAGCTGCTGCTAGGCTCTAACTTCTTATGAAATTTAAACTACAAGCTCTCTGCTGGGTTCTAAATTTAACCAGAAAGCTCTCTTCTGTGCTTTAAATTTAAACTCAAAGTACTTTGCTGTTACTAGGCCCTGAGTGACTATTGAATTTAAACTACAAGCTCTCTGCTGGGTATGAAATGTAACCAGAAAGTTCTCCTCTGTGTTTTAAATTTAAACTTAAACTGCTGCTACTAGGCCCTGACTGATTTAACAAAAATAGTGGGTTCACAGATTAATTAGCTTTAATACAAAGAATTCCTTTTAGAAAATTACCAGAAGTATATACTCACAGTTGCAGACCTCTCTCCAGAAGTAACAGTCCCTTTTTCTAGTCCTTCAAGACAGGACACTACTGCCTCATCAACAGACTCAGAGGACAAAGTAGAGGAAAGAAGTAATGAGACAGTGGAGGAGAGAGCCAATGGGTCAATAGCATGAAGATTTCTAAAGTGGTTGGAGGAGACAGGATGACTTTGAAGTGGTGAGTGACGAAGAGTGAAGCTTAGCAGGTGATGGTCTGATAAGGGAAGAAGTGAGGTACAGAGGTTTGAGGGTAAGCAATTAGAGGAGAATACAAGGTTGAGGCAGTGGCTTTGCTGGCAAGTAGAGGCAGTAGAGCAAGGCTGGAAGTTGAATGATGAGGTAAGGGAGAAGAGATTTAAAGCATACGGGTCAGAGGGATTATTGATGTGAGTGCTAAAATCCCCTAGAATAAGAGAGGGGGGAGATGAATCCAGAAAGAAGGAAAGCCATGAGTCAAAGTCAGAGAGAAAGGTAGAGGTGAAAATCAGGGGGTCAATAAATAACAGCTGATCAGAGATTTAGTGCAGTAAAAAGCTGGATGGAGTGGACCTCAAAGGAGGAAAAGTAGTGAGACTAAGGAGGGGTTGAATTTGACAGGAAGGAGAGAAAGTAGAAGCCCAAAACCACCACCATGGCTAGTGGGATGAGGCATGTGGGAGAATTGATAGTCGCCATGACAGAGAGCAGTGACTGAAGCCGAGTCATCAGGGGAGGAACCAGGTCTCAGTTAGAGCAAGGAGATGGAGAGCATTAGAGATAAAGAGATCATGAGTAAAGGCAAGCTTTTTAGAGATGGAGTGTGCGTTCCACAAGGCACATAAGAGAGGGAATGAGGAGGGGGAAAGATTAAGATAAGATTAGAGCTGTTTTGTGAGGGGCTGTTCTGGGAGTGTGACAAAAATCTAGGAGGAGCCAGGATTGGGGTTGATATTTCTGGATGAGACAAAGAGAAGGAGTAGAAGAATGCGGGGTAGAGAGGAGACAGCATGGCAATAATGAGGATGAGGTTTCAGAGAGAGGAGATGGTTGAATGAGAGGGAGAAAGTGGTGAAGCTCAAGAGCTGATGACAGGGTAGAGGACAGAATGATGGGGGAAATGAGGATGGTAAAGGGGAGATAAAGGGGGCAGGCTTGAAGGTGTTGGTAGAAGGGGAAACATTTAGGAAGTATGATGAATAGGAAGAGAAAGTGATGAGAAACCACAGAAGAGAAAGATGGAGAGGAGAAAAGATGTCAGAAGAAATAAAGATAGGTGGGAGAGAGATCACAGGGGACTAGGTGCATCTGTGAATAAGCGTGGTAATGAGCAGAGGATGGTTATAAGAGACTGAACGCCACAGGAGGGATAAAAGTTATGAGTATAAGTAAGAGACAGGTAGGAATGGAGAAAACTGAGCAAGCTTACAGATAAATACATAGCACACTCGCAATGGTACAGGTAGATTTTATTTATTTATTTATTTATTTATTTATTTTACATTTCTTATATACCGCACTATTCGACATCAGCGCGGTTTACATCGAACAAAACATTTCAGTACACAAAAAATGTCTGAGTTACATTAAACAGGGTTAATAACTTGGATAACAGGGTAATTTTGAAACTCAGGTAAATAAACTTTGATTGTAATGTAAACTATTTACATCTATAAGTTAGGGCACAGTTGAGACGTAATGGTCAGCTGAGCCTTGAACTTACTAAGTGGGGAATTCAGGGTCAATGGGTGTTTCAGAGTTTCTATAACTAACAGAGATGGGTCGTGATTCTGCACTCACTGGGAAGTATATAAGGAATAGGTAATGTTTGAGGGCCTTTCTGAATTGGAGTATGTTGGTGATTGCTCTAATATCAGGTGGCAACATATTCCAAAGCTTTGGGGCACGGAGACTGAAAGCCCTGTTTGCTGTTGATGAGGTGCTTTTTGTAAGTTCACGGGGAACCAATAGCATATTTAATGCCATTGATCTTCTTGATCTATTAGAAGAAATGGGTTTGATGAGTTCAGTTAATGATGTGGATGAGGGACTGTTTACCGCTTTGAAGGTAAGTAGTAATGTCTTGAAAATGATCCTGGCCTGTATAGGAAGCCAGTGTAACTGCTTCAGAAGGGGCGACACATGCTCACTCCTAGATGCCCCATAGAGAATCCTCGCAGCGCTATTCATTGCAAGCTGTAAAGGGTTCAAGGTGGATTGAGGGAGGCCTAGCAAAATGACATCAGCATAGTCAAAGTGAGGCATGATCAGAGCCTGGTAGATGGTACGGAAATCCTCAGGTTCAAGCAGTGGGCGAAGATGTCTTAGTGACCGGATTTTGTAGTATATGGATCTTACAGTGTTAGCTATATGCGCCTTCATGTCCAGGTTCTGATCGAGTGTAACACCCAGATAACGTATTTGCTGTTTTGATTGTAGCTCAGCATCTTTCACCTTAAGGAATTGTGGAGGGCTGAAGTTCGGGTTCTTTGACATGAAAAGCACCTCTGATAAACAGCACACTAACAGTGATTGAATAAATATATCAGTGGACAGACAGGACTCACAAGCTGGCAAGTAAATGGGGCCAGACCGGCTGCAAAGCAGGTAAGCAGCTTCTCTGTGCTGAGGCAGAGAGAAATCCCAGGTGTCTACTCAATTATAGATTTTGGTATCATCTGCAAAGAGGCAGACCTTACCCGAGAGCCCTTCCACAATATGACTAACAAAGATGTTAAAAAGAATCGGACCAAGGCAGATCACTGCAGCACACCACCTGTAACCACCTTCTCCTCAGAGTGAGCTCCAGTTACCCGTACCCTTTGTCGTTTCCCACTCAAACCAATTTGTAACCCATTCAGTCACTTTAGGGTCTATCCCTAGGGTGTTCAGTTTGTTTATAAGTCGCCTGTGCGGAATGGTATCAAAGGCGTTCCTGAAATCTAAGTACACTACATCTAGGGCCCTCTCTCGGTCCAACTCCCTGGTCACCCAGTCAAAGGAATCAAGCAGATTTGTCTGACAAAACCTGCCTCTGGTAATCCCATGCTGCATCGGATTCTGCAAACCTTTGGACTCCAAAGGACTATTCCATCTTTTAGCAGTGTTTCCATTAATTTACTAACCACAGAGTTTAGACTAACTGGCCTGTAGTTTTCATCCTCATCCCTTACTTCCACTTTTGTGTAAAGGGACCACATGTGCCTTTCTCCAGTTCTCTGGGACCGCTGCTGACTCAAAGGTCGGTTAGTGGAGTTTCTAGAATGTCCCCAAGTTCCTTCAGTATTCTCGGATATATACCATCCGGTCCCATCACTTTGTCTACTTTTAGTTTAGCTAGTTCCTCATGAACACAGTCTTCTGAAAATCGATCGAGATCCCCGTTGCTTCTGTTCCTATTTATGGGTATGTTCTGAGGTCCTGCCCCTGGCCTTTCATCTGTAAACACAGAACAGAAATATTTGTTAAGCAATTCTGCGTTATCCTCATCAGCTTCTACATATTTCTTCCCTTCACCCTTGAGTCTGGCAATACCACCTTTACCCTTCCTTCTCTCACTAGCATATCTGAAAAATATCTTATCCCTCCATTTTATTGCATTGGCTATTTCTCTTCTTTGTGTGTCTTTGCTTTCCTGACTACTTTCCTAGCTTCTCTAAGTCTTTCCAAATACCGATGCTTGTCTTCCTCTCTCTGTGTATTTTTTCTTCACCTTTTCATCTACTTCTTTTGAGAACCATAATGGCCTCATTTTCCTTTTACATTTATTTACTTTTCTAACAAAAAGGTTTATTGCCCTTAAAATATCCCCTTTCAGTTTTGCCCATTGCTTTTCTACATCCCCCAGCTCTTCCCATCCTGCTAACAACCCCTTGAAGTACAGTCCCATCTCGGCAAAGTTAGTTTTCCTAAAATCTAAGACCCTTGCTTTTGAATAGATTTTATAAACCCTAGTACTAATACTGAAATGATCTCCCACTATGACATCAGATACACTTTCCCCATTGGTAAGCACCAAGTCTAGTACGGCCCCTTCATATGTGGGTTTTTTAAGACCCTAATTGCCAGAATATTTATTCCTGCAGAAAATCTAGGATCTCCTTATTTCTAGATGACACTACAGCATGGATGTGCCAATCAACATCTGTCACATTGAAATCATCTATCAGTAGTACTTCCTTTCATGGCAATACTGCGTATGTTTTCTATTAAATCCCCATCTACTTCTCCCTGTGAGGGAGATCTGTTTATCACACCAATGCAAATAGATTTCCATTTCCCTATTTCTAGTTTAACCCATAGTGCCTTCTTGATCCCTTTGAAGCCCTGTAATTCTATAGCTTTAATAATATTTTTTACATATAGTGCCACTCCTCCTACCCTTCTTCCTACCCTGTCCTTCCTGAATAATGTATAGGCTGGTATAATTACATCCAAGTCATGGTTATCCATGAACCATGTCTCCGTAACGGCCAGTAAATCCAAGTCATCCTCTTCCATTAAAGCCTCAACATCAGGGATTTTATTCCCCATGCTACGGGCATCTATATACACTGCTTTCCAGATGTCCCTTTAACCCATTTCTACAGAGGTATTTAATGTTTCACTTTCCTGGGGGCTTTCTTCCCCCATCCCCAGTGAATCTAGTTTAAAGTTCTACAGTAGGATAGCCAGTGTTCTGCTGAAAACACTTCAACCCTTCTTGGACAGATGGATGCCATCTCTGCTCTGCAACCCTTGGAAAATCATAAGAACATAAGAACATAAGATCATAAGATATGCCATACTGGGTCAGACCAAGGTCCATCAAGCCCAGTATTCTGTTTCCAACAGTGGCCAATCTAGGTCATACGTACCTAGCAGTTTCCCCAAGGGACACAGGTTCCACAATGCTTGTATTGGTTCAAGCATTGATATCCTGGGTCCCTTCTTAATAATGGTTTATGGACCTTTCCTCCAGGAACTTGTCCAAACCTTTTTTAAACCCAGCTACACTAACAGCCTTTACTACATCCTCCGGTAACAAATTCCAGAGTTTGATTACACGTTGAGTGAAAAAATATTTTCTTTTATTAGTCTTAAATAGTTTACCCTGTAGCTTCATTGCATGTCCCCTAGTCTTTCTATATTCTGATAAGGTAAACAATCGATCTACGTTTACCCGTTCCACTCCGTTCATTAATTTATAGACTTCTATCATATCTCCCCTCAGCCGTCTCTTTTCCAGGTTAAAGAGCCCCAACCTTTTTAGCCTTTCTTCATAGGAGTAGCCTTCCATCCCCTTTACCATTTTGGTGGCTCTTCTCTGAACCTTTTCTAAAATTGCTATATCCTTTTTAAGATATGGCGACCAGAATTGCACACAATATTCAAGGTGCGGTCTCACCATGGAACGATATAGAGGCATTATAATATCTTTTGTTTTATTTTCCATTCCTTTCCTTATCATACCTAGCATTCTATTTGCTCTCTTGGCCGCCGCTGCACACTGGGCCGAGGGTTTTAACATGGTATCCACAAGGACGCCTAAATCTTTTTCTTGGGTGGTGGTTCCTAATGTGGAACCTTGCATCGTGTAACCATAGTTTGGGTTGTTCTTCCCTAGGTGCATAACCTTGCACTTCTCCACATTAAATTTCATCTGCCATTTTGATGCCCAGTCTTCCAATTTATCAAGATCCTCTTGCAATTTTCCACAATCCTCCTGGGTTTTAACAACTTTAAATAGTTTTGTGTCATCAGCAAATTTGATAACCTCACTCGTTATTCCACTTTCCAGGTCATTTATGAATATGTCAAAAAGCAGCGGACCCAGCACAGATCCCTGGGGTACACCACTATTCACCTTTCTCCATTGGGAAAATTGGCCATTTAGCCCTACCCTCTGCTTTCTATCTTTTAACCAGTTCCTGATCCACAGTAGTACACTGCCTCCTATCCCATGACTCTTTAGTTTTGCCAAAAGTCTCTCATGAGGGACCTTGTCAAAGGCTTTCTGAAAGTCCAGATACACAATATCAACCGACTCACCTTTGTCCACCTGTTTATTCACTCCTTCAAAAAAACATAACAGATTAGTAAGACAAGATCTTCCTTGTCTAAAGCCATGTTGGCTGTCTCCCATTAGGTCATGACTATCTATATGCTGAGTAATTTTATTCTTTATGATGGTTTCTACCATTTTTCCCGGTACTGATGTCAGGCTCACCGGTCTGTAGTTTCCCGGATCACCCCTCGAACCCTTTTTAAAAATTGGTGTTACATTGGCGATCCTCCAATCCTCAGGTATTAGAGATGATTTTAATGATAGTTCACAGATTACTGATAGCAGGTCTGCAATCTCAAATTTCAGTTCTTTCAACACCCTTGGATGTATACCATCCGGCCCAGGTGATTTGCTACTCTTCAGTTTATCTAATAGTTGTAGGACATCTTCCCGATGTATCGATATTTCCTTCAATTCTTCCACACCTTTAAATACCACTTCAGTCGTGGGTAACATCCCTACATCTTCCTCAGTAAAGACCGAAGCAAAGAATTCATTCAGTCTCTCCGCTATCGCCTTGTCGCCTCTTAGTGCTCCTTTAACCCCTTGGTCAAGGAAACCAAAACACACTCAGTGACACCATCCACACAACCATGCATTTATCTCGAGGATGTGAGATTCTCTGCCTCAGCCTTTACACTCAACGGGGAGGATTGAAGAGAACACCAGCTGTGCACCTATCTGCTTCAACCTCTGTCCCAGAACCATGAAGTCACTTTTTATATACTCAGAGGGCTATATCTAGCAGTATCATTTGTGCCGATGTGGATGAGCAATATTGGATAATAGTAGGCTTGATGAATCTTGGCAAACTCTTCATAATATCTAAGATTTTGGCACCTGGCAGACAGCATATCTCTCTGGGTATCAAGCCTGGTCAGCAGATGGATGCCTCATTACCCCTCAGAAGAAAGTCATCAACCACCACTACCCTTCTCTTCCTTGTAGTCACTGATTTTGCAACTTTGAGGCACTTGAACTTTGGTTCTTCCCTTCCCTGGGATGCTTTACCTCCTCCACTTCAAGGCTGCATACTGCTTCTTCAGTTCAAGGACTGTAGGAGATGGACTGTCGATTCTGCAGGCTCTGGTGACTCATGTCCAGCTCTCTTCATTCTGTAGCATTCCCACCTCTGTCGGAGACCATGGATGTTTCTAGAAGAATCTGATCAATGTATTTCTGGCTGTCTCAAATGTTGCACAACCTTGCCACCTCTTCTCTGAGCTCCTTCACCTGTTTCATGAGGGTTTCAGCTTGCTTGGGCTCTCTGTCTGGACAGAGGCAAATGCTGTAATTGGGGCAACAGCTCTGGAAACACATTTTTCCCAGCCATTGTTCAGTTGGTGGAGCTTTGGCACCTGTTGAAGTAAACAAGAGAGACCTACCAAAATCCCTAACTTTTCCTCAGCTGTCCTTTTAAGAGAAAAAGCAGCTAACCTCTTTAATGTATGTTCTAACAGCACTATTCTATGTCCTTATGTGTAGCTCCATTTCCTTGCAAGCCATTTATTACTTTATATTAGTAAATTTGATATCACGTGTCTGAGGAATACAGATTAATGTGTTCCCTTTATAAAATTACCTAATCAACAAACTAATGGAGAGTTGCGCTATATAGCAAGAATTCTCACATCGGGTGGGCGAGAGCTGGTATGGGTAGGGAAGGATCTAACACCTAATGAGGTCAGTGGCTTCAAAGAGCTTGCTTTGAATTGAAGCTGGGAAAAAGAAACAATAAATTCTAATAGCAGAGCATTACCCAACACCAGAAAAAAAGCTCCCCTTTTACAATGCAGCACCACAAAAAGAATTAGCTATTAAAAATTAACAACAAACCACCTTTAAGAACTCTCAGGCAGATAACTTGTATTTAAAAGCCACATAGTATTACCTTGCTTGCAATGGGGACTCTATTAGCCTGGGAGCCAAGGAGTTTCTCCAGAGTAGTCTGAAGGCAGCCCTCCTGGCCGCAGACCTGCATGGAGATACCAGGAAAGCATTTGGGATGTGGTTCTTGCATTTCAGCACATATTTGAATTGAATGATGACAAGCTCCCACTGGTCCGAGGCCACATAGGCCCATTCTGTCATGGATCTTGTGAGTTTCCCATAAGAAATGGATCTAGAAACGGGAGTCAGAGGAAAGGAAGATGGCCTCCCCAAGACTCTAGAAGTGGAAGCAGAGGAGAAGAAGAATAGTGGCCATGCTTCAAAGGCCCTTTAGGTCTGTCCTCCAGACGAGGTGGCTTAGATGCTTCCAGCCTTTTGACCGTCTCCAAGTCCTCCCCAAACACCTGCTTCCCCTTGAACGGAAGTCCAGATAAATAAAACTTGGAGGCCGTGTCTGCTATCCAATGGCAAAGCCAAAGCCAGTGACATGCCACCATGGAAAAGCCAGTAGTCCCATTTTATGTGTATCATGCTCTTTGGAACCTCCAGGAAAGTAAATGCCCTGGAGGGTTTAAGATCCCATTGTCAGAGGGGGGTACACTTGTGGCTCCCACACCCACGCTGCAGCATCTGACAGTCGCAGGGAAGATGAAACTTGATCAATCGATGCCACCTGCTCCTCTTTTATGAAACAGATGAACAATGAGAGAACCATCCTGGTCATCTGGCACCAGCAGTTCATCTTCTTCACTCATTAAGTCACCGGCTGATCCCCCGGAATGCAAGGCAGAATCCTTGGCACAGGAGAGCTGAGTGGAGCATCCTGAATCCATTAACATCTGGGAGCACTTCTGCAGGGAGACCCCTGCAGTGGTTTGCCCTCCTCACAATGAGAGACTTTCCTCTGAGCGAGAGAAGAAACAAGTGGGGTCCCAAAGCCAATGGATCCAAATTGCCATGCCAGAAAGACCATGCTTGCAAGAGGCTGACAACTGTCCAGGTGCCTTGGCCATCCCATAGCAAGAAGCAGGCTAGTCACTGGGAAATCCTGCTGGGAAGGTTCTAGCTGGCCAAGCTCCAAAGAACAGGCAGAGGAATCCCAAGCCAAGCACTGTCTCTCTCTCTAGCTGACCCCATTGCCGCCTGCAGAGCTGAAGAGATAGAAGAAAGGTCCATGTCCATTAGCTGCAAAGATGGCGAGCAGAAGTCTCTGTGCCAAGTTGCAGAGGGAGAGCAAACAGGCAGCATCTCCTCCCAGAAGACAAGTGCCTAAGTCAGAGAGGCTTCCTGAAGCAAATCCTTCCATCCAAACAAAGTGCACTGAGATAAGCACAGAGCCAACACATATTGCGTAGATAGTACTCACAAGCATGCACTCATGGTGCGCGACAGTCACGTACTCTCCACGCATAATGAAAGCACACACTCACAGCATATGATGAGGTGCACAGGTTCCATGCATACCAATGCACGCAGTGAGGAACATGGGTTAGAACACAGCCAAGCACCAGTAACGTGTGCATGCTGTGCCAGTACAAGGCAGGAACCAGTGGGAAAAAGACCGCGAGTACCAATGATTCCAATCCCTGACCAGACAATCGACCCTCAAAATGTTGGAAGTTGGGGGTCCCTACAGACAACATTGAAGAAGCACAGAAGAGAAATTTGGCAAGAGCCCAGTCAACAACAGTGATGGGCTCAATGTTAATCCCATGCTGCCATGGCCTACAGACACATACCTCTGAATCTTCATGTCATCTTCAAGGGAGAAGAAGGGGAAAGGAGGAGTGCTGAGGCTATGCAACCAATGATTCCTCAGGAGTCTTGATCCAACAGTTCTGGCCGTTCAAGTGACCCTTAAAAGGATAAGGATGGGGAATTGAACCAACATTCTTCCTTCCTTGGCAAACCCAGAAGGGCATTGGTTTAAAAGGTGACCCAACAGGTGCCTCCCATGTCAAGCTCAAGTAAGGAAGTCGCCCCTAAGAGCAGTTACTCATGAGTTAGTTCAGTTTTTCTCAAAGTTTTCACAGAGCTGTTCCGATGTCTCCACACTGCTGGAGACAGAGAAATACTAGGGTAGTGTGCCCTCTAGCTGCTTTAGAAATACTATAGGATGAGGTCATTAGAAACCTCTGGATTTTTCTCTTCTTCATCTCTGCTGGTAGGGGGACACAACCTGCTTGTCTGGACTGGCCTAGGAGGACGATATGGAAAGCATATATGCCATCAACCACCATTGTTCATTATGTGAGTACCTTTATGAGGTCAATATTCAGCTAACCTCCATTTGTACAACTTTGTGTGGATAAAGTTATGTGCATTCAGCAATTACAAATGTATAAATGCTTCTGCTGCATACACATGCATAACTTTGTATGGATAATCTAACTGTACAAAGTTATATCTGCTCTTTCTCCAAGGCAATTATACATTTGGGGTAATTTTATAAAGTCATTTTTACATGTATATGGCTGCATACACAGGTAGATGGCATTTTATTACATACTGACCAGTGTACGAGTGTGCAAATTGACTTGAATGCATATACTTTGCAGGTAGGCATAACTGGGAGTATTGTCTGGACCGATATAAAAGAGGTTGAGGACATCTGTCTGTCTATTCGTTCACCTGACCATCTGTCTATCTGGGAGCAAAATCATTCTCCAAAAATTTAACAGAACGATATGAAATTTGGCATGTGGAAAAAACTGGTAAGACACATTAAGGCACGCTTTAGAAAGGACATCCAGGTGGAATTGAGGATGTCTGGGTGAAAATGTGCCCCAAAAGGCCAGACACATCCAAGTTTGGGTATGATTTTGGAAACATTGATGTCCCCAAAATGGATGTCATCTTGGACGTCCACATAGACATGCCTGAAACACTATTCAGATAGGGGACCTCTCCCAGACGGCCTTTCTGCAAGTGGCAGAGGGAGAACTGCAACACAGATGCCCCCAGTTCCTGTTAAAGGTCGCAGTGGTTGTAGACAGTACTGTGAATGCCGAAACACTGTCTCCTCTATACCCTTCAGGAAGGCATAATGATAAAATGAACACTTTTCTGATGTTCAGTCAGCCCTGGAGCCTAGACATACTGGCTGTTTCTGAAATCGGTTGTGCACGTCTACGTTCGGCGGACCATCCTGGACAAATCTCTACCATGCCCACAGCCATGCTAAACATGTGTATGCTAGGGACATCTCTAGACTCATCTATTAAAATGGCTCTGGGAATGTCTCATGGATTTGGACATCTGCATACAGGTTTTCAGACATCCATATTGCAAATAAGGTTTCTAACATGACTACTGATGCATATGAAAATGGGTGAAATTGAACTGGGGGTTGCAGAGAAAGAAACCCCCAAACATTAGCCCAGTGTACTGTATTTCTATATGAGAAGGATTTCCAACTTTCATAGCAAAGAAAAAATAATTTTATTTTCAATGTAATGATTGGACTATGTCCATTTTAAAAATTTACATCTGCAGTTTGTACATTTTGCATAGTACAGTGGGGAAATGTATAACCAGATTAATATGATGAAAAATACAACCTCTAAAATGCTTGTATGAAAATTCTACAAGTCTAAAAAATAAGATGGAAGAGTTAGAACATATAGCACTAAATGAGAGGTTAGATATGATTAGTATCTCAGAGACCTGGTGGAAGGAGGACAACCAATGGGACACTGTGATACCTGGGTACAAATTATATCGCAAGGATAGAGTAGATCAAATTGTTGGAGATGTTGCACTCTATGTTAAACAGGGAATTCAGTCATGCAAGAAACAAAGTACACTGTAGAATCTCTATGGATCGAAATTCCATGTAAAAAGAGGAAGGCGATGGCAGTGGGTATGTACTATCGACCACTGAGCCAGAATGAACAAATGGATGATGACATGCTAAAAAAAATAAGGGAAGCTAACAAGTAACAACATAGTAATAATAATGGGTGATTTTCAATTACCCTGGTATTGATTTGGTCAATGTCATGGCAGGACATGCTAGGGAAATAAAGTTTCTAGATTAAATAGACTGCTTCTTGGAGCAGCTGGTTCATGAACTGACAAGGGGAAGCCATTCTGGACCTAGTCCGTAGTGGAACACAAGATCTGGTGCAAGAGATAAGGGTGTTGGGGCCACTTGGCAACAGATCATAGCATGTTTGCATTTGATTTAATAAATGGAGGAAGAACAGCAAGGAAATCCACAGTACTTCCTTTTAACTTTTGAAAGGCAGACTATGATAAAATGAGGAAAATAGTTAAGAAAAAACAAAAAGGAGCAGCTGCAAAGGTTAAAGATTATATTAAGCATGGGTGCTATTTAAAAATACAGTCTTGGAAGCCCAGACCAGCTGTATTCCATGCTTTAAGAAAAGTGGAAGTAAGTCCAAAAAACTGCCAGCATGTCAGAGAGGCTGTTGTAGCAAAAAAAGCATCTTTCAGGAAATGGAAAAAGGATCCAAATGACAAAAACCGGAAACAACATAAGCACTGGCAAGTTAGATGCAAGGAATTGATAAGTTAGGCAAAGAAACACAGGCCCAGACTTAAAAACATAGAAACATGATGACAGAAAAAGACCACATAGCCTATCTAGTCTGTCCTTCCATAACAACAACTACAACAGTCCACTTTTTACCTTTAGAGATCCTCTGTGTTGGTCCCATGCTTTTTTGAATTCAGTTACTGTCCTCATCTCTACTACCTCCACTGGGAGACTATTCCATGGATCCACTACTCTTTCTGTAAAGAAATATTTCCGCATATCACTCCTGAATCTATCTCCCTTCACCCTCATCCCATGTCCCCTCGTAGCAGAACTTGCTTTCAATTGAAAGAGGCTCTCTCCCGAACATTTATGCCACGGAGGTATTTAAACATCTCAATCATATCACCTCTATCCTTCCTTTCCTCTAAGGTGTACATATTAAGATCCTTCAGTCTGTCCTCATATGCTTTATAATGAAGCCCACTAATCATTTTAGTAGCCACCCTCTGCGCCAACTCCATCCTGTTCACATCCTTTTGAAGGTGCGGTCTCCAGAATTGCACACCATACTCCAAATGAGGTCGCACCAAAGACTTATACAGAGGCATTATCACCTCCTTTTTTTCTGCTAGCCATTCCTCTCCGTATGCACCCAAGCATCCTTCTAGCTTTTGCCGTCGCCTTTTCTACCTGTTTAGCTACTTTAAGATCATCAGACACAACCACGCCTAGGTCCCGCTCTTCTTTAGTGGACAAAAGTACTTCACCTCCTATACTGTATTGCTCCCTTGGATTGCTGCAGCCCAAATGTATGACCTTACATTTTTTAACATTAAATCCCAGCTGCCAAATTCTAGACCATTCTTCAAGCTTAGCTAGATCCCTCCTCATGTTATCTACACCTTCCTGGGTGTCTACTCTATTGCAGATTTTGGGATCATCTGCAAAGAGGCAAACCTTACCCGACAGCCCTTCCGCTATATCACTAACAAAGATGTTAAAAAGAATCGGACCAAGGACAGATCCCTGGGGCACACCACTGGTAACATCCTTCTCCTCAGAGTGAGCTCCATTTACTTGTACTCTTTGTAGCCTCCCACCCAACCAATTTCTAACCCAAGCAGTAACTGTAGGGTCCATCCCTAGGGTGCTCAGTTTGTTTATAAGTCGCCTGTGAGGAACAGTGTCAAAGGCTTTATTGAAATCTAAATACAACACATCTAGAGCTCTCCCTCGGTCCAACTCCCTGGTCACCCAGTCAAAGAAATCAATCAGATTTGTCTGACAAGACCTGCCTCTGGTGAATCCATGCTGCCTCGGATCCTGTAATCCGCTGGACTCCAGAAACCTCACTATTTTCTCTTTCAGCAGCGTTTCCAATAATTTACTCACCACCGAAGTTAAACTAACCGGCCTGTAGTTTTCAACCACATCGTTACTTCCGCTTTTGTGTAAAGGCACCACATGAGCCTCTCTCCAGTCCTTTGGCACCACTCCCGACTCCAACGAGGCATTGAAAAGGTCAGTCAGTGGAGTTGCTAGAACGTCCCCAAGTTCCCTCAGTATTCTAGAGTGTATCCCATCCGGTCCCATCGCTTTGTCTACTTTAAGTTGAGCTAGTTTCTCACGAACACAGTCTTCTGAAAATTGTTCAAGATGTCCCTCGCTTCTGTTCTTATTTGTGGGTGTTTTCTGAGGTCCTGCTCCTGGTTCTTCATCTGTGAACACAGAACAAAAATATTTGTTAAGCAATTCCACTTTATCCTTATCAGCTTCTACATATTCCCCCCCTGCACCCTTGAGTCTGGCAATACCACTTTTGCCCTTCCTCTTCTCACTAATATATCTGAAAAATGTCTTATCCCCCCATTTTATTGCATTGGCTATTTCCTCCTCCTTTTGGATCTTTGCCTTCTTGACTACTTTGCTTGCTTCTCTAGGTTTTTCCAAATACAGATGCCGGTCTTCCTCTCTCTGTGATCTCTTGTATTTCATGAAGGCCTCCCTCTTTTTCTTCACTTTTTCAGTTACTTCCTTCGAAAACCATAGCGGTCTCCTTTTCCTTTTGCCTTTATTTACCATTTTAACAAAAAGGTTGGTTGCCCTTAAAATACCCCCTTTCAGTTTTGCCCACTGTTTTTCTACATCCCCCAGCTGTTCCCATCCCACTAACGACTCCCTGAGGTATTGGCCCATCTTCGCAAAGTTAGTCTTCCTAAAGTCTAAGATCCTCACCTTGGAATGGATTCTAACAGCCCTAGTCCTAATACTGAACCACACCATCTGGTGATCACTGGATGCAAAATGATCTCCCACTACAACATCAGAAACACTTTCACCATTGGTAAGCACCAAGTCCAGTATGGCCCCTTCACGTGTGGGGTCTGTTACCAATTGCCTGAATAGTTCTCCCTGTAGAGAATCCAGGATCTCCATACTTCTCGATGATACTGCAGCAGGAATGTGCCAATCAACATCTGGTATATTGAAATCTCATATCAGTAGCACTTCCCCTTTCCTAGCAATGCTTCGTATGTCTTCAATTAACTCTCTGTCCACCTCTTCCTCTTGTGAGGGAGGTCTGTATATCACACCAATGCAAATAGATTTCTCTTTCCCTCTTTCTAGTTTAACCCACAATGCCTCCTCTCTCCCTTTTAAGCTCTGTAATTCCAAAGCTTTAATAGTAGTTTTTACATATAGTGCCACTCCTCCTCCCCTTCTTCCTACCCTGTCCTTTCTGAATAAAGTATAGCCAGGTATAGTTACATCCCAGTCATGGTTTTCTGTGAACCATGTTTCTGTAACTGCCACTAAATCCAAGTCAGCCACTCCCACCAAAGCTTCAACTTCAGGGATCTTATTTCCCATGCTACGGGCATTAATACACACTGCTTTCCATATGTTACCCCTGTTACCCATTTCCATAAAGGTATTTAATGTATCACCTACCTGGGGGCTTTCACTTACCTGGGGGCTTTCTTCACCCATCCCCAATGAATCTAGTTTAAAGCCCTCTTCAGTAGATTAGCCAGTCTACTACCGAAGATGCGTTGACCTTTCTTGGATAGATGGATGCCATCTCTGCTCTGCAACCCTTGGAACAGCATCCCATGGTCTAGGAAACCAAAACGCTCTCGATGACACCATCCACACAGCCATGCATTCATCTCCAGGATGCGAGCCTCTAAGCCTTGGCCTTTACCCTCAACAGGGAGGATTGAAGAGAACACCACCTGTGCACCTAACTGCTTCACCCTTTGTCCCAGAGTCATGAAGTCACTTTTGATACGTTCCGAGGTATACCTGGCAGTATCATTTGTTCCAACATGGATTAGCAACATTAGGTAACAGTCAGTGGGCTTGATGAGTCTCGGCAAACTCTCCGTAACATCTTGGATTTTGGCACCAGGCAGACAGCATACCTCTCTGGACATTAAGTCTGGTCGGCAGATGGACGCCTCAGTACCCCTCAGAAGAGAGTCTCCAACCACCACTACCCTTCGTTTCCTTCTGGTCACTGATTTTGCAACTTTGGGGTACTTGAACTCTGGTTCTTCCCTTTCCAGGGATGCTTTCTCCTCCTCCACTTCCAGGGCTGCATAATGGTTCTTCAATTCAAGGGCTGGAGAAGTTGGATTGGTGATTTTGCAGGCTCTGGTGACTTGTGTCCAACCATCGACATTCTGTTGGCACCCATCTTCTCCTGTGCTGGAGAGCTTGGTTGCTGCAAGAAGCATCTCATCAATGTACTTTTCACTGTCTTGAATGCTCCTCAGCCTCGCCACCTCCTCTCTGAGTTCCTCCACTTGTTTCCTCAGAGCTTCATCATGCAGGCACCCTGCACATGGAACCGGTCCTTCAACTGGCATTAGGACCTCAGTCTGGACCGAGGCAGAAGCTGTAACTGGGGCAACAGCTTTAGCAGTATGATTTTTCCCAGCCATTGTTCTGTTCGTGGAGCTTAGGTATCTGTTAAAGCAAAAGAGAGAGATCTACCAAGTACCAGCCGGTTTCGCAGCTGTCCTTTCAGAGAAAAATCAGTTAAATCTCTTTAATTATATTCAAAATGTGCTGGTCCAATTCTCTGTGATTTGTTAAAGGGGGAGGAGCCCTATAAAGCAAGACTGCTCACTAGGGGTGGGTGGGAGTCGGGGTGGGTAGGGAGGGAACTAATACCTGATTAGGTGTTTAGCAGTTTCTAAACCTGAGGAGGTTACTGGAGTTCAGCAACCTACTGTGCTCAAGGAAAGTTCCCCTAAAGCACCAAAAAGAAAGTAACCTTGCTTTAAAAAATATACAAAAAGCCCTTTTAAGAGCTCCCAGTCAGAGAGCTAGCAATGTAATATAATAAAACAAACAAACAAACCCTCAAATCCTTACTTGCAGGTCGTGGAAGCAAAAACGCATAATAAAATCTTTTTCAAGTACATTTGTAGCAAAAAAAAAACTGTGAGAGAGTCAGTTGGACCATTAGATGATAGAAGGGTAAAAGGGCCACTAAGAGGGGAAAAAAACATAGTGGAGAGACTGAATGAATTCTTTACTTCAGTCTTTACTGAGAAAGATATAGGGACTTACACATGACTGAACTGGTTTTTATGGAAACTCATTTTTATTATTATTAAAACAGCAACAGTTACAAAGTGAAATTTTGCAGTTTGAGACATCATTTCCCTTTTCCCATCCTATCACTCTTTCAGTCCTTCGGAGCATAGGCTTAATTATTAATGCTAATGATAACTATGCACCTATACACATACTCATAAGTCAAACCTAGTCTAAAACCTCATACTACTCTTATATTATAGAAATGCATCTCTACACACAGAGTAATACAGTACTATGCATATTTCTTCCACACTAACCTACTCTTACTTCTCCCTTCCCTCCATCCCCTCCTCCCCGTACACTCAACCTCAGCTTACCTTGCCCTTCCCCACAATCCGGACACAGGTCAGTGAACCTACAGGCATATATCAACATTTCTATCATGCCACTAGGTTCTTCCAAACCTCACAGTTGTGCCACTGTACAACTTTACACTCTGCAACTTTGCAATTTTACACTTTACAAACTGCCCCTATTATGCCCTTTGACCAGTCCTACCCCCTCCCCCCTCTTCCCCCCATCTCCCCTCCCCCCATGACTAGCCATAGACCTCAATACCCTCCTTCCCCCTAGAAGTCTGCTTCCCCCATCCTTACCCCAAACCGTCCCGCCTTGCTCCCACCCCGCAGCCTTAAGTGAGTCACTAGCTCATGTGCCTATCCAGGGCTGCCTCATCCCCAACCTCAAGGGTCTGTTTAATCACAGGATCCCAGGTCTCCATAAACGCTGCCAGTTTAGTCCCTCCCAGCAACTGAGCAGTTCTCCGCTCCATATCCATCAAATCTATCATTGCCCTCTCCCATACCGCCACTTCTGGGGGCTTATCCGCTACCCATTTACACAAGATACATTGCTTAGCCAGCACAAAGCCTTTCTCACATAGCTTCTTTAGCTGGGTCTTTAAACCTCCTCCCTGATCAGGTGCCCCAAATAGACACCATTCTGAGGAAACAGTCACTTGTCGTCCTAGCCATCTACTCAGTTGTGCACACACCCATCGCCAAAAAATCGGAATGCCGGGGCCTCTCCAAAAGCGGTGCGTGAATGTACCCTTATTGTTCTCACAGAGTCTACACACATCTGTCTGAGACAAACCCGCCTTCCAGGCCCAGACATCATGAACATACGCCCACCACAAAAACTTATATTGTACTTCCTGAAGTCGTATGGATTCAGACAAATTAGCCACCTCCGCAAACACCTTCTGCAATACCTCTAGCGTTATCCCTGGTAATCCATCTGCTTCCCACTTTAATGCTAAGCTCTCCAAGGCTCTCATACTTGGAGCGGGAACTAACTCCCCCCACACTCTTCGTTTGGTGATCTTCCCTTCAAGGGAATTCATAAATTCCACTAAACCTCCTGCATGGAGGAGTGTAGGGAAATTATTCTGCAGGTTTCTCACATAATGTCTCGTCTGTAAATAGAAGTAGAAGTCCTGTGATTCTAACTGATATCTTCTCTGCAACGATTGGAAGGAGTCGATCTCTGAGGCCTTTTCCATCTTTAAGTGACCCACATAAGTCAACCCACAAAGTGCCCATCTCCTCAAGACGTTTTCCCTCATGCCCGGGGCAAAATCTGTGTTACCTGATAGAGGTAAGCAGTCTGTCCCTCTCCAATCAAACCTCCTGTATTTACAAATTACCTTCCACGCCTGGCGCAGGGTTTGCAAATAAATCGATGCTCGCCTCTCCGCAGGAAACTTCCCATTGGGCCGGTGTAATAGCAAGGCCCGATGCAGTCCCCCAGACATATCATCCACCAATACCACTGGAAGAGTTTCTGCCGATCCCATTAAGAGATCTCTCAATGGCCGAGTCAGGCAAGCCAAATTATAAGCTCGGATCGATGGTAAACTCGTCCCTCCCGCTTCCTTCGGTCCCATCAATACAGAGAGTGCGATCCGCGATCTCCGGCCCAGCCACAAAAATTTCCCCATATGGCTATGTAAAATTCCCAGATCCTTTCTCGTAACCCACAACGGTACATGCCGTAGTAAGTAGATCCACCTGGGAAGCTCCATCATTTTAAACAGGGCTATACAACCCTTGAGAGAAATGGGGAGCTCTCTCCATTTTGCCAATCTTGCAATCATCTTCTCTAACTGTGGCTTAATATTTATCTGGTAGAGGTGCGTCATCGTACTCAGTATCTGGATACCCAAGTAGCGAATTTGATCCGTGGCCCGCACCAATGGGAAGTCCCCCCGCCACTGCAGCTTCACCAAGCCCCCGACATCTAATGCATTGGACTTTGCCTTATTAATTTTCAATCCCGAGAACGTACCAAACAACTCAATCTGCCCCAACGCGACCTCTAGCGACTGTGCGGGACTCCGAAGCATGTCATCTGCAAAGGCACTTAATTTTATGCTCCCCTTCTTCCAGCTTATACCTCTGATCTCCTCCGTGTTAAGTAGTGTCAATAACAGCGGCTCTAACTGTATAACAAACGGGAAGGGGGATAAAGGGCATCCTTGCCTCATCTCCCTCTTCAACGAAAACGTCTGCGAGCACTGGCCTCCCACTAAGATGCAGGCCTTCGGGTCCACATACAACGCCCTGATCCAATCTAAAAAGGGTCCCCCGAAGCCAAATCTTCTCAATACTTCGAACATATAGGCCCATGATACTCGATCAAATGCTCTTTCAGCATCCAAGCTTACTAACATCAGAGGGCACTGCCATATCAGACAGGTTTCCATACCGAGCAAGATTTTATTAATGTTCAGGAAAGCCTCTCTTCCTTTTACAAAACCTGACTGATGTGGGCCAACTGTTCTGGGGAGAATGCTCTGCAAACGATTGGCTAAAACTGAAGCTAGAATCTTCATGTCATAATTAATTAATGATATCGGTCTGTACGAGGCGGGGTCATCCAGTGCTTTACCGGCCTTAGGAATGACTGAGATAATGGCTGTTCGCATATCCCGGGGAAACTGTCCCTCCCCTACCACCTCGCCAAACAAGGCTGCCAGCGTGGGCGTTACCTGCAGGCTCAAGCATTTTATAGAATTCAACCCCAAAACCATCTGGCCCCGGAGCCTTGTGTGGGGTATCTGCCTTGATAACCTTCTGTATTTCTCCCCCTGTAATGGGCTTATTTAATTCGAGTACTTCTGCCTCAGTCAGAGTCGGGCGTGACACCGCGTCCAAAAAGCGTCGCTCTTTCTCTCTATCCTCCGCGTCTGGGGTATAGAGCTTCTCATAAAATTCTTTAAAGACCTCCGCTACTGCTCGTGGGTCACTATGCTTTACTCCTTTCGCATCTTTAATTACCGCTACTACTCTAGTGTTCCCCCCATCTTTTACTAACGTTGCCAACAGCCGTCCTAATCTATCTCCATATCTGAAAAATTGATGCCGATAATATTGCATAGACTGCACTGCTCTCTCGTGCAGTAGTGCATTAAGCTGGGCTTGAGTTTGTTGGTACAATTTTAAACGTGCCCCCCCCCCCCAGGTCGGGGCGGGGTCCCCTTCTTAAAATCCTGAAGCTCCTGTGCTAGCTGCAGTATCTTACTGTCTACCTGCTTCCTTTCTTTTGCTACATACGCAATCACGCACCCCCTAATCACTGCTTTACCCGCTTCCCAAAATACAGCCGTCGAGTGCACCTGAGATTCATTAAATCTCACATATTCTTCCCAGTTCTGAAACAAATGCTTCTGGAACTCCTCACTCTTCCACAGATACCAAGGGAATGACCACTTACGTCCCAACGGACCCCTTCTACTCCAATCATTTTTGCCATCGCATGGTCAGACACTATGATTGGTTCTATTTCAATACTTTTGACACTTCCAAAACCACCTTTCGAGACTTAAATATAATCTATTCTAGACCAGGTTTGATGCGCATGGGACAGATGTGTGTGTAATCTTTTCTCCTTCATGTAACACCCTCTATACATTTTATTAATTCCCTCATTTCGCAGACATATCCCACACCTTTGTGTTTCCAACCTCCCTTCCCCTTCGAACTTGTCCTGTCCAACTCAGGATCATGTGGGCAATTAAAGACTCCTGCTAGCACCACAGGCATCTTAGGTGTCTGCAGGAGCCTTCTGAGTCCACCTTTAAAGAATTCATGGTCATATTGATTTGGTGCATATATATTGACTAGCAGCATATCTTCGCCCCCTATTTTTACACGCAAAAATATATACCGTCCTTGTTGATCTATTTCCTCAGAAACAATGTCCAGTGGGACCCCTCTCCCTATCAAAATTGCTACTCCTCTCTTCCGCCCTCCCGATGAGGCTCCGTACACCTGCCCTACCCAGTCTCGATTTAACTTATTATTCTCCTTCTCACTAAGATGGATCTCCTGTAAAAATGCCACCTGAGCCCCTTTCCGTTTCAATGCCTGCAAGATCTTTGTACGTTTAATGGGGGTACTTACTCCACCCACATTCCATGTAATCATACAAAGATCATTAGCCATGGCTTTGGCGTTGTATATCTACCTTTATCCTTCTCATTTCCTTCATGTATCTCACCCGGAGCCGCCCAGCCTCAGCCCCGGGACCACTATATTGCAGACTTCTCCTGTGTGTCAACCTTTCCTTCCCGATCCTCCAACTAACCCCAAAATGCTGAATCCATGCGCTAGTCCCCCCTCCCCTCCCCTGCTCTCCCCCTCCCCCCCCCTTCGCGCCCCCCTCTGAATGCCAAATCCTCTTCCCGCCTGCCAACCTTCTCGTCCCTCCCTCCCCCTCCCCCTTCCCTCTGCCCCTCCCTCCCCTTCCCCTCTCCGCCCACCTCCCTTCCCCTAGTAAGAATAGTCTCTTCCCCTACTCCTCGGCTGCTCTCTGCTGAGGTCTGGTCCAAATTAGGTGCTGCAGGGCTACCTCGAGCCGCCTCCATAATCGTGTAGATCAGTCCTTTCCTCAGGAACCATTCTCTATATGGTCCAATGCATCACTGGTCCCAACTAGTAGTTCAGGCTCAGATAACATATTATACATGCGCAACCCCAGTCCAACTAGCAATAATGATAGAATAGCTGAAACAATGCATTGTCCAGTCCTGGAGGTGGGGGCCCCACCATTGCAATGAAAAAGGTTTTCTCCTTATCCTGCTGTCATGTCACCAACGATAATTTCCAGTGTCTCAAGTATATGGCTCTCCCGGGGTCTCTGATTCTAGACCCGCCACATACCGCTTAGCTGCCGCTACAATGTCGAACACATGGTTTTGGCCTTGGTTAGAGATCCTGAGCATTGCCGGGAAAGCAAGCATAAAGCACATTTTCCGCTTGAATAATGCAGCACACAGCGGGGCAAATTCCCTTCTCTTAGCCGCCACCGCCGTGGAGTAGCCTTGGAATATCAGAATCTGCTGATTCTCCAGCAGCAGCTCTCCCTTCTTGCGGTAGGCTTGGAGTATCTGCATTTTGTGCTGTGAGTTAAGAATGCAGGCAATCATTACTCTGGGCCTCTGTCGATTCTCCATTCGCGCCCCAATGCGATGTGCACGCTCTACCTGTATCAGGGCCATCACCGCTTCCAGGCCTAGTTCCTTTGGCAGCCACGTTTCGATCAGGGACGGCAGCATTCGATCCGTTGTGGACTCCGGGACTCCCACCAATCAGATATTATTTCTCCTTGACCGATTATCTAGGTCGTCCACTTTCGACAGCAAGGCCTCAATCTGCAATCGCTGCACTACCAAGTCTCTAGATTGCCGTCCCCCTCATCTTCCACAGCAGCCACGCGGTGTTCTAGCTCATCCACTCTCTGGCCCACTTCCCCCAGAGAGTCTCCTACCTCCTCCAGCTTCTTCAGAATTAGATCAAATTTAGGGTCCAGCAATTTTACCACCTCTTTTGCCACCTCCTCCGTTAAGGAATCTATACTCTCGGCTCCGGGCGACGTCGGCTGATACACTGCCGTGGCTGAGGTTCCGGCCTTGCTCCGTTTCTCCCGATCTTTTTTTGCAGGCAGAGGCATTCTTACTCCAAATCATTTTCACCGTGGATTCCCTTCACCACCACTCCGTATCGTTCACTTTGGGACCCCTTATTGCAGAAGACCAATCCGTTTAAATGATTAATTCATGAGGCAGCCCCGGAGCGAGCAGAGAGATGTCTTCACTCGCTCATGCGCCACGTGGACTCTTCCTGAAATGGTTTTTAAAGGTGATGGATTGGAAGAATTGAAAGAAATTTTGATAAACCAGGAAGTTGTATTACAACTATTTGATAAACTAAAGAGTAGCATATCACCTGGACCAGATGGTATATATCTGAGGGTGTTGACAGAACTGATATATGAGATTACAGACCTATTATTAGTTATTTGTGAACTATCATTATAATCATCTATAATACCTGAAGATTGGCAAATGGCCTATGTAACCCCAATTTTTAAAAAGGGTTCCATGGGTTATCCGGGAAACTACAGATTGGTGAACCTGATGTCAGTACTGTGCAAAATGGTAGAAACCATTATAGAGCACAAAATTACTCAGCATGAAGATAGTCATGGCCTAATGGGAGAAAGCCAACATGGCGTTAGCCAAGGAAGATCTTGTTTTACTAATCTGTTATATTTTTTGAAGCTGTGAAGAAACAGGTAGACAAATGTGAGCCAGTCAATATAGTGTATCTAGATTTTCTGAAAGCCTTTGACAAGGTCCCTCATGAGAGACTCTTGGCAAAATTAAAAAGTCATAGGATAGGAGGCAGTGTACTATTGTGGATCAAGAACTGGTTAAAATATAGCAGAGAATAGGGCTAAATGGCCAATTTTCCCAGTGGAGAAAGATGAATACTGGAATACCCCAGGGATCTGTGCTGGGTCCGCTGCTTTTTATCATACTTGTAAATGACCTAGAAACGGGCATAACGAATGAGGTAATCAAATTTGCAGATGATACAAAATTATTCAAAGTTATTAAAACCCAATAGGAGTGTGAAAAATTGCAAGAGGATCTTGATAAATTGGAAGACTGGACTTTCAAATGGCAGATGAAGTTTAATATGGACAAGTGCAAAGTTATGTACCTAGGAAAAAAACAACCCAAACTGTGACTACACGATGCAAGGTTCCACATTAGGAACCACCACCCAGGAAAAAAGATTTAAGCGTCATCATGGATAACACGTTGAAACCCTTCGTCCAGTCTGCAGCAGTGGCCAAGAAGGCAAATAGAATGCTAGGTATCATAAGGAATGGAATAGAGAATAAAACAAAGGATATTATAATTCCTCTTGATCATTCCATGGTATGACCAAACCTTGAATATTGTGTGCAATTCTGGTTGCCGTATCTTAAAAAGAATATAGCATTATTAGAAAAGGTACAGAGAAGAGCCACCAAAATGGTAAAGGGTATGGAAGGATACCCCTATGAGGAGAGGCTTAAAAGGTCAGGGCTCTTCAACCTGGAAAAGAGATGGCTGAGGGGAGATATGATAGAAGTCTATAAATTCATGAATAAAGTGGAAAGGGTAAACGTAGATCAATTGTTTACACCATCAAAAAGTAGAAAGACTAGGGGGCATGAAATGAAGCTATAGTGTAACCCATTTAAGACTAATAAGAGAAAATATTTTTTCACTCAACGCATATTCAAACTCTGGAATTCATTACCAGAGGATGTAGTAAAAACTGTTAGTGTAGCTGGGTATAAAAAACTTGGACAAGCTCCTGAAGGAAAGGTCCATAAACCATTATTAAAAAGAACCTGGGAAATACACTGCTTGCCCCAATAGAAGCATTGTGGAATTTGTGTATATTTTTGGGAAACTGCTATGTACTTGTGATCTGGATTGGCCACTGCTGGAATCAGGATACTGGGCTTGATGGACCTTGGTCTTACCCAGTATGGCATATCTTATGTTCTTACTGTTCCTTCAGTATTTCTTTGGTGATTTGCTTGCTTGGAAGTGATGACGTTGCTGTCATAAGATAGTTGGAGAGAAAAGAGTGACTCTTCTTCCCTCCACCACCCCCTATTACGCAGTCCTAGAACAACCTCCCCTCCCCTCCCCTCCCATCTCAGCTGACAGTAGATGCGTGTCCCAGATTTGCCTCCAAAAAATCTTATAACTTTAACCATATTTCATCATTGTCCTGCTGGCTAGGCAAACAGCCAGAAGAGAACAGCAGGGTAGATAGGCCTAGTTTTAGTTCATGATCTTAAGTGCTCATAAGCCAGATAAAAATCAGCTTCTTTTTCCATACCTGCAGCCTATCCAAATTAGTTTTTATGGTAATTACTCACAGTAGATGTTCAATGTGATAGACTTCTCTAAGCTTTTCCCATTTGGGTAGGTTGCCTTGCACTGAAGAGCCTTCTTATGATCCCTGTAAGAAGAGGAATACATCAGCGTGGTCACAGTCCTCCACTTGCCTCCTTGGAGATGTTCATAAGAGATGCTGGATTTGCTCTTAAACTCATTCCAGGACAGTTTGGGAGGATTTGAAGGGCATGTATGCACAGCAGAGCAGCTGATGTTGACTGATTTTCCTTCTGAGATTGATTCAGGGTTATTCAGGGAAAGATCTTCTGGAACATCTGCAAAAATATTAATAGCATCACACAAAGAAAAATTGTTATGGCCAAGAAAATATGGCAGAAAGAGACATATATATTCTTCATGGACAAGCAGGATAGTATCAGCTGCACAAATGGGTGACATCATCCTAGTCGGAACCCAAAATGGACTGGTGCAGAGCCTAGAAGAGTCCAGAAAAGCTCTCTGGGCACGTGCGAGTGCTCCCTCTAGTGTGCTGTTAGCCCATCTCAGTCAAATTTTTAATTTTATATTTCTTATTCTTAAACGATATTATGAAACACACGACAGGAGAAAAAGGAAGCAGAAATCACAAAAAACAAATAAGGAAAAAATACAAATTTAATCAATAAAGATCTAACAGGTCACTTATAATGCCCCCACTACAGCCCACCACATAGGGGAGAGAATCCTAAAAGGAAACATAATATAAACCAATACTAAAAGAAATTAGGCAGATGAAACAGCCAAGAATATCATTATGCAGTGGAAGCTTCATCAACAACTGACCTACGGGCATGCAGGAATGCCCGCAGCTGGAGTGGGTAAAAGCATAGATAGGAAAGAGAGTGAAGTTTCACCGTGCATTTGCATGCAAACATAAGGAAAAATTTACCCCTCCCCCCTTCCCCCCCCTCACTCTTCTTTTGTTTAGGGATTAGATGTGTTGAGTGATTTGTTATTTTGTGGAATTTGGATACTGGACTGGAGCAGAAGAAACTTCCTCCTTCTCTTCTGAGTTTCCCATGAAAGATCCGTGAAAACTCGAACAGCAAATCCTCTAAATAAAGTACTCTCTTATAAAAAATAAACCTTAAGGAGCCAGTCCCTATCAGAGGATAAAGTAAAATTCTCCAGGAACAAGCAGGAAGTCAGTCCTCATATGGGTGACATCGGCGCTGACGGAGCCCGTGGAAGCATCTCACCAGCTTTCAAAGAAAGCCTTTGGGGAGATGCCACCATGCATGCGTGGTCTCCTTCCCACCTAAGGGTGCCATCTTACTCAGTTTCCCTTTATCCGCAGAGCCCTACAAATGTTGTCTAATTTCCCTGGAAAAAGGTTGATTATTCTCGTACATTAAGTGCATTGTCCGACTAGCATCGGTCCCTTTCCCACCTCCGAGCCCTGTTGCCTTGGCATCGAGACTCTGAACCATTTTAGTTTCATTTTTTTTCTCCAGCATAGTTTCACACATTTTCTGACTGCTGGCCACATCGAGGGTCTTCGACCTCGCTGGGGTCCTTTTTGCCCCAATGGCCAGTGGGTTTAAAAGTGTGATTGATGCTCGAAGATGATGTCCCTTATCAACACACATGATAGCCTCCGGTGTCTAGGTGCCGAGCATGACCCAGAGGTTTGTTCCCTGTGCAAAATGATGTCCATTAAGGCCATCCAGAGTCACCAGCAGAAGAAGGACAACATCTTCCATAGGTCAGATTCAGCCCCCTTAGCCATGCGCTCTAAGGCCCCGCATGGATCCTCGGAGTCACGTAAAGCCCCCGCGGTGCTCAAGAGGGTACTCGGGCACTCCGACAAGGGTTCCCCGGAATGAAAGTGCAAGAAAAAGAAGAAATAGTCGAGGACCTCTTCCTGGGAATTGGACACACAACAAGTCCCATGCGAGGTCCCACAGCCCCCGGAGGGTATCCAAGGAGTTGGAGCTGTCGGAAAAGGTACCCAGGACAGATGCCGAGACCTCTGGTGACAGATCTCGGACCCCCAAGGCCTGTCCCATCAAAGACTCCCTCTCCTCACCGACACTGGACCCAGTCACGCTGACGTCTGTGTCAAAGGTTGCAACTCATGAGTGGCAAGCCAGAATGAGGTATTGGAATGCAGCGTTTCTGCCATTACTTGACTCTCAGCAAGCATCATGCACTGAGTCTGCAGGGACCTCGATGTCGAACTCCCTGGGCCGCCAATACGATCCTCGAGAACCCTGGGCCTCAAGCTGATCCTCGGCGAGGGTCTCAATCCTGCTCCCAGTCCGGCCAAGCAACAGCTTCAGGTCATTGAGAGCTGGATCCGAAGAGGGCCCAAGAGCTGTCAGGCCTCGAGTCCTCGACAGAATACTCGAACTGGGAGTCCAAGGATGAGGCTTCCTCGGAGACATGAGCACACTATGATCTCCCCTCAGATCCATCTCCCCCAGCATCAAGGCGATGGTCCCCGCCTGAGGACACCTCATTCTTCGAGTTCGTCCAGGACATGGCAAAGGCATTGTCCCTCACCACGAAGTCGGAGGGGGCCCTCACATGGAGGAACTGGAAATCCTCCAATATGAGGCTCCACCTAAGGAGGCCTTTACAGTCCCCATCCCCACCATCCTCAGGCAACTCATTCTACGGATGTGGAAAACACTGGCATCAGTGCTGACAGTTAGCCGGCACCTGGATACCATGTATCGGGTTCAGTGGGACCCAGACTTCAGGAAGGCACAATCCCTTACACCTCCATGCGCCGACAGAAAAGCCAGAAGACTCACTGTTCAGTGCCTTCTGGCAGGGAGTCCCACATCCTTGAGCAAGGCTACCAGGGCTCGATGCTGCCTGATAAATACAAGCATATCAGCTGTATATTAGCATGTACCTCTGAGACCTGACTAGCAAATTTGGAGGTTTTTCGGCAGGTCTCAGCGGAGATCACCTCCAGCGATTTCAAACCCTCATGAAGTCCATGAGGGGAGTGCTTGAAATACTTGTCTCAGGCAGCCTACAACAGCATCGAGTCTAACATGAGGGTGGCTGCTATGGGCAATGGTGCCCAATGCCAGGCTTGGCTCCAGGCATTGGACCTCGAGCAATGAGTGTCCAGGAGAAACTCCTCAACATCCCCTGCCTCGGTTAAAACCTCTTTGGCAAGCCAAAGAATGACAAGGTGGCAGAGATAGAGACAGGGCTCAACTCTCCAGGAAACCTCCACTCTTCCCAAGAAGAAACCACTGTGGAAAAGGCCTTCCTTCCACCGGCAAGGCCATCCTTTTCAAGGTTAGCCCCAATACCTACCCCCGAGACCCCTCATCAGGGTCAGGAGGGCAAGGGAGTGGACCAGGGATCGCATAAGCCTAAGGGCCCCAAGTCTCAGACCCCGGCCCCAGCCCAGACTGGGACGGGGTTTTGACTCCCAGAGCATAGCCTCTCTACCCATGGGGTCCAGTTACAAATGGGGGAGGGGGGAATTTGATTCATTTTGCTCATCAGTGGTCTGCCATCACCACTGATTCCTGGGCACTTCAAGTGGACAGGGAAAGTTACCTCCTTCACCTGGACCACGTGCCTCCTCCTTTGTTTCCAAGAGAGCCCTCTCGGACTCCCCTGCACCAGGCTCTGCTATTGCAGGAACTTGCAGGTCATCTCAGGAACAGGGTTGTGGAGCCTGTGCCCCACCAGCTCAAAGGAAAGAGGTTCTACTCCAGGTACTTTCTGGTCCCAAAATGGAGGCTTAAGGTCCATCCTGGACTTGAGAAATCTGAACAAATTTCTGGTGCAGGAGAAGTTAAAAAAGCTCTCCCTTTGAATATTGCTGCCCTACCTCCAGCAGGGAGATTGGCTATGCTCCTTGGACCTAAAGGATGCTTATATCCACATCCTTATCCACCCCAGCCACAGGCAGTACCTAAGGTTCATGGTCAAGGGCAAACATTACCAGTATAGGGTACTACCCTTTGGCCTCACCTCCACACCAAGAGTCTTCACCAAGTGCCTGGCAGTGGTGGTGGCCTACCTCCATCTCCAAGAGCCTTCATCTTCCCATACCTGGATGACTGGCAAGTGAAGGGAGACACGGCCTCAGAGGTGCAACAGGCCATGTCCCGCTCCATCAAGGTCCTACAACATCTGGGGTTTGTGATAAACCACCCCAAATCCCACCTCACTCCAGCAGAGGACCTGAAGTTCATGGAGCTCATCTGGACACTCTCCAAGCCAGGACCTTCCTCCCCCTGTACAGGGAAGATTGCCTCAGAGCACTGGTGATCGAGGTGCTGCGCCATCACACAGTGTCAGTGCGGTCCATGCTCCGCCTGCTAAGCCACATGACATCTACAGTCCATGTAGTTCCCAATGCCTGCCTCCACATGCGGGCAGTTCAGTGATTGCTCCGCTCTCAGTGGACTCAAGTCACGAGCAGCTCCAGGACAGGGTCTCAGTGTCCCGTCAACTAGCAGAGTCATTACTTGATTGTTGACAGGATGCACAGCACCTGCAGAAGGGCATGCCTTTCCAACACTTGAACCCCCAGAGGGTCCTCACCACAGACGCCTCGCTATTAGGCTGGGGTGCCCACTGTGTGGAGCTGTGTATGCAGGGCAACTAGTCCCTGGAGAGGGCCAGCAGCAGATCAGTCTGCTGGAGCTCAGGGCCATTTTTCTAGCGATCAAGGCCTTCCACCACCGCCTGCAGAAACAGTTGGTGCTAGTCCAAACGGACAATCAGATTGCGATGTTCTGTCTGAACAAGCAGGAGGGCACAGGGTCTTTGTGCTTGTGCTTCTTTGAGCAATAGCCCTCTGCTCATACACGACCAGCCAGGGAATGCTCCTCGGGGCAGTATACCTTCCGGGCCAAGACAATACCCTAGTGGACAGGCTAAGCAGGGACCTCCGGCTGCACAAGTGGTTCCTAGACTCCAGGGTGGCGCAGCGGCTATTCTGACTATGGGGAACCCAAAGTCTGGACCTCTTTGCCAGCCCAGCCAGTGCTCAGCCACCCCATTTCTACTGTCCCCAACTGCACCTGTTCTGGATAGCAGCGGATGCCTTCCTCATCCTGTGGTCAAGGGCCTTCCCTCCCATGCCACTAATCGCCTGGACCCTCTTCAAGGTCCTATGGGACAAGGCTTCCATGATCCTGGTGGCCCATGATAGCCCAGATAGCCTTGGTTTCCCCTGTTGCTCTGCCTCTCGGTGGAGCTCCCAGTCCCTCTGAGGAGTGTGCTATGGCTACTCCTCGCTTCTCCACGCCAACCTAGGGTCCCTGTCACTAACAGCATGGCTCCTGAAAGGATCGCCCTAGCACCCAGGGAGGTGGAAGAAATCCTCCTGGCCTCTCATAAGAACTCCACAAGGCAAGCCTATGCCTTCAAGTGGCACAGATTCTCAGTTTGGCATGTGGCACAACAGCTATGGTCATCTGGAAGCCCAGATTCGCTAACAGGCAGATTAGTTTTCTGCATGGACAACACAGTAGTGGTGTTTGCCATTAACAAGCAAACAGCGAGAGCACGGAGAGTGATACGGCTGATTAGGAAGATGGTCTTGCTGAACGTAGAGTCGAATGCGTTCATCATGGCCAGCCACATCCCGGGGGAGAGAAATGAGATAGCTGACGCCTTTCTCGTTTCCAGCTCCAGCGCTTCAGGCAGATTATCCCCAATACTGTTCCCAAGGCGGCCCCCATGCCTGGGGAGATGTGGATTCTTGGAGGGTTACCACCAGTAGAATGCTGATGGACTCATTGTCGGCCAGCACCTGGAGGGCCTACTGGAAAGCCTGGGGCAAGTTGGAGAGCTTTGCTGAGCAGAGGGGAGCCAGCCTCACGCTGGGAGTGACACCAAGGCTCTTACTTGAGTTCATGGCACGCTCCCGGGTTGATGGCTCATCAATAAGATAAGCCAGGATGTGGCTGTCAGGGGTGGCCTTCTTCCAAAAGCTGAGGGGACTCAGGGATGTGACAAAGGAGTTTATAGTCAAGAAGGTGATGGATGACTGAGCCTGGGAAGCTGCCCCTAGACTGGATGTTGCCGGCCGGTCACCCTGCCCATGCTGAGGGGGGCCTTTGGGTGGGCTGCACCCATTAGCAAGGTTGGGTCTAAGGTGACACTGTTTAGGCTTACTGCACTGCTGATGTTCTTTGGGGCCTTTTGCATGAGCAAGGTCCTGCCTCTGCCCACGACGGACACAGCAGACAGTGCTATATGGGTGGGGGATGCCGCAGTGGTAGGGGACAGGGCTCGCTTGTTCCTGGCCCAGTCCAAATCAGACTGGCTCAGAAAGGGTAGAATAGAATGGCTTAATTCCACTGCAAAACAGGATCTTTGCCTGGTTGCGGCCCTGTGGGAGTACCTGCTGGTGTGCCCACTGGTGGGGGCCCCCTGCTGCGGCATGGGGATGGGTCCTGCCTATCCCAATACCAGTTTTGGACTATATGGCTGTGGGTGGTAGAGGAGGTGGGGTTCGAGCACACAGGGCTGATGCTGCACTCCTTTAGATTAGGGCTGCGACTGTGGTGCACAGCTTGAGCCTGGGGGTGGAGCAGATCCAGGCCATTGGGAGATGGGTGTCAGACAGGCACAAGTTATACATTAGGCAGTAATGTAGTGTGCTAATGCTTTTTTCTTCTTGCCCATTAGGTCATGGTGTGATGTCAGTTTGGATCATACGGCATTCATATATCTACAGGGCAAGATGAAGAGTGGCCAATAGGCATGGTGGTGACAGCATTTGCATTCACTGGATGGGTAAGAAGGAGATGTGATGGGACCATCGGAGGTCGGGCGCTCACCTTCCAGCATCCAGGCAGCCAGTCGCCAGATGGCATAATTCTGCACTTGGGGGGAAACGACCTGGTGTCCACCAAAGGCATAGACCTCATCAGGATCAAGGCATATATAGCTTGGATGCGGGCTGAGATGGGGGCGCTGGTCATCTGGTCCCAAATCATCCCCTGGTGGGGGCCAAATGGCCAAAAGGCATCAAGAAGAGCAGGTGGAAGCTGAACAAGGAAATAAGGAACTTTGTACGGGCGTTGGGGGAAGTAGTCATGGAGCACAGTGGTGTAGTGGCAGGAGGGGCAATGGTGTATGCAGGGGATGAAGTCCACTTAAATGAAATTAGTTGGAGCTGTTCATCGAGGACTTGCAGCGGGTCATCAGTTTGGTACTCACTATGGGGTGAGTCGGGTTGCAGGCCTTCCTGGTGGCGGGACCTCACCAAGAAGGGGAAGGGAGGGGTACCACTATCAAGAAGGGGGGCCCAGGTACTGATCGGAGGTGCCTGTGCCTGGCGATAGGGTCAGGTACCTGGGCCCAGGGGGTGCCTAGCCCCAGTCACCAGGAGCATAGAGCAAAAGGGGTCCCCAGGTGCCTGCATGGAGTGGAGGGTGATGGGGATACAAGGGGCGAAGCCCTGGTCATGGCACAGGCCAGGGCTGCTGACCCGACTGCATGAGGGGGAATGGTGGTACCCCTCCATGTGGTTTGTCTATTTTTCTGTTAGCTATTGTTAAGGGTTGTTAAACTCAGGTATGTTAAATCAGATATGTTAAATTATGTTGAAATATTATTATTGTTGTGTCCACAAGCTGTGGCCTGTATGATCTACTAATAAAGTGTTGGAAAGATGGATTAGGCCTGTTTATTGTATGCCTGGGTTAAAGGGGAAGGGACGGGGGGAAATGAGAGAGGCCCGAGCCACTCTGGCATGCCCCGGGTTGTGTAACTGCTGCATTTGCTGTAATATTTCAGTGGGACTGCCATCAATGCCTGGTGCTTTGTTCTTCACTAATATTTTTAACGTTATTTTGACTTCTTCTTTCATACCAACAGTTTCTGATTATAAGGTGCAGGTTGTTCATCCACTTGATCTTTATGGTATGATGACTCTTGTATCTTTTTCTACCTTTTCTGGATCTTCTCAACATTATTCAATATGGATCCTGTAACATCTTTTAGCATTCCAATTTGAGGCTGCAATTTTCTCTTTAACTCTTTTAAGTTTAGGAAAGCTGATCTTGTACTTTTTCTGTTAGATTTGAACTCTATTCCTTGTATGTGTCATTGTAGTCCGTCTCATTGTCTCGTTGCATATTAGTAAACTCTTTGAAGTTCCGTGATCCTCGCTTTCTCCTCTGGCTTTAGCCTCTCTGCGAATCTGAACTATTTTCAGAGTTTATTCAGTCATCCATTTTGGCTGTTTTTGCTTTTCCCCCTTTTGCAGAGGCTTTTCCCTTTCCTCAAGCACAACTTTCTTGATGTCATCCCATAACTCTTTTAAGTGCTCTGTCATTTGTATCCAAAGCAGAAATTGATTTCACAGGCAGTCTTTAAATTCCAGTGGTTATATTTTCAAGACCATATTTTGCTACATTCATAAATGGCTTCGCATTATGGTGCTGGCAAAGAATATTGTGTATACCATGGACTGCCCATCATTTGATACTAGAGAAGATCAAAGCTAAGCTTTCTTTAGAAGCTCAAATGACAGGATTTCAATTTTCATGCTCTGGACACATCATGCAAAGCAAAAGATGATCAGAGAAAGACATCATGCTTAGCAAAGTTGAAGGTCAACACTAAAGAAGAAGACCAGCAAAGCGATGGATTGATACAATAACAGCAACTATAGATGCCAATCTATCAGCAATTAGCTGCCTAACAAGACCAAACACAGTTTAGAACAACTATCCACAGAGTCGCCATGAGTAGACATTGACTCAGTGGCACTTAACAATAACAACGTTTCATGGCTCTTATTTTCACTGTGGGTGTACATAGGGGCAGAGTTTGAGTGAAGCATGGGCAATTCACACTTACGAGCATGGATGATAAAATTCCATAATGTACTGTATGTGTATAAATTTGCACAAACGTTTACCTCAGCCCTCAAGCTGGTGTAAATGCCAGAGCCTTATGCTAGTATTTTATGAAGTCCAGTATGTACGTACTTATAAAATTACCTTCTTAAAACAAACAGAAGAAAATATTTTCTTCACTCAGTGCATAATTAAACTCTGGAGTTCATTGCCAGAGGTAGTGGTGAAACCAATTAGCATAGCTGCATTTAAAAACTGTTTGGACTAGTAAGTTCCTGAAAGGAAAGTCCAAAGAAACATTAAGGCAGACTTGTGAAAAACCATTACTTATCCCTGGGGGCAAGCAGCATGGAATCTGTCTACCTTTTTGAATCCTGCCATTGACTTGTGACTGTGATTGGCCACTGCTGGAAAAAGGATTCTGGACTCAATGGATCTTTGGGGAGACAATTTTATATAGGCTCGGGTCATCTTACCTTGATAAAATAGGTACAACATATGTATCTATGTTGTCATTGTTAAGTGCCATCGAGTCGGTGTCGGTTCATGGCGACCCTGTGGATAGTTGTCCTAAATTGTATTCGGAAAATCCAATGTATCTATGGGGCCTGTTTATTTAAGTATGCACCTGTGCTATTTGCAAGATGCGCCATTACTGTGCAATGTATACGCGCATGTTTAATACATGATACTCTCTGCCCCTAACCGGTGACATAAATTCCACCCAAGCAGGCCCCCCAATGTGAGGGGGCCCAGATAGGAAGGGAACCCACACAGCGGCGGTGAAGGCAGAACAGTAAATGCTGCATTGCCGCCTCCTTCTCTTTTTCTCCCAGTTTTTAGGCCTGTCAGCCTTTACCTCCCAGGGCTGAAGCTTCGTGAACCGTGGCTCTCATCCCAAGACTTTGGCTTGGCAGTGGGAGGAGAAGGTCACTGGGCTTGAAAACTTGAAGAGAAAAAGAGGAGCCGGGGGGCAGTACATCAAGAATTTTAAAGTAAGTTTGCTGCAGGGGGAGGGAACCATCAGAGAAGGGTGTTACCACCACCACTGCCATGACGAAGGGGGCCCTCAGCAAA
This sequence comes from Ichthyophis bannanicus, assembly GCA_033557465.1. Classification (NCBI taxonomy): domain Eukaryota; kingdom Metazoa; phylum Chordata; class Amphibia; order Gymnophiona; family Ichthyophiidae; genus Ichthyophis; species Ichthyophis bannanicus. The sequence goes on from CM066044.1 coordinate 256,822,352, forward strand.
ATTTTGCTTGGGTGGCCCCCCATTAGAACTTACACCACTGTACCTAACCTACCCATTTCCCACTCTGAAGCGCATGGTACAGTTACCATGGGAAATGGCATGCTCTGTCATGACCATGTGCTGTTAGTGTGGGCCACAGTGCATGGTTAGCACATGCCAAAACCCACTTTGTGTAGCGCATATTAGTAAAAGGGTTCCTCTGTGTCTTCCCAGCTTATGTACATATTATAGAATTGCCCTCAAATACCCTACATAAAAGTAGACACAGAGGCCAATCCTTTAGGCGTCTGGATGGCTTGGAGATGAACCCGATTCTGCTCCTGTGGGGGCTAGACGTCCCCGTAGAAGCAGAATCACAGCACAGTGGCTGGACATCCAGGAGGTGCCCTGGATGTTCAGTCACATCCCTAGCTAACTCAGCCAGGCTCCCTCATGGAGCTGTAATGCTATGGTGTCCCGTCGTCATGGCACTGTGGCTCCAAGAAGGAGCTGCAGTCACCAGCCACTGCCAACAAGATTCTTTCCTGGCACCCCAACCTCTAATCTGGCCTTGCATGGTCAGGGTCAGGCTACAGGAAACCCCCTGCACCCCTCACCTTTCTGTCTCCGCCGGTCTCTGCTGTCCATCCGCATCCAGGGGGACTTCTTCCATCTCTGAGGTGGAATAAGTCCCCCATCTAACTATGTGACCCCAGACATACAGAGCCGACCTCAGAATCGGCCCTGTACGTCAGGCGTCGCAGCCCTACCGGCTGCCCCCCCTTGCTCCTTCCCCAGCATATTCCCTCATGCCCATGAACAGAGCTCCCCGCACAAGTGGCCTGTACGTGTGGGGAGCTCTGTAGCCATCAGTGCGATCCAGACATTTAGCAGGTCTGGATGTCCGGATCAGACATCCAGACCCACTAAATGAGGATCAGAATCTACCCCTATCCCCCTTATATTTAACTGCAGCAATTAGCATTTTCTCTAAACACTAGCACTGCAGGTAAATAAAATCCAGATATTCCACACCGGAAGAGGTGGTCACTATGGGCAGTATCTGGATAGTGATTTCCACAGAAAATTATTATGGGGTCAACCAACAATAAACTGTGCCCAAAGAAAACAACAATATCCTAAAGAAAATATTTTTGTCGGGCCATAGTCTTAATGCAAGCAGATGGCAAGTGACTCAAATGAGAGGGATGGTGTTTACTGGGCTTCCTGGCAAATATAAGTCTGCTGATAGATGGGATTCAATACCCTATGTGATCCATTCACTAAGTCCTGAAGATACAGAAGACCCCATCAAAGGCAATTTATGGAAATTTGCTGCAGATCACTGTGCTATCAGCCAGTTGAATATTTACCCTGACGCAGAACTATAAGGTTTACAGATGAACCTGAGCACTGTTTCATATCGGAGAATTTAATTTTGATTATATTTATAAAGTAAAATGGACCTGGTAAATAGTAGCAGCTGTTATATGCTTGCATTAAGACTGGTCTGACAAAAATATTTTGTTTAGGATAGTGTTGCTTTCTTTGGGTTCAGTTTTGATGAAAGTATTTGGTTAGTAGTAATATTCTGCGGGTATCTGGATAGTCTGTTTACATAGGGGGTTATTTTAGAAGCCCTATTTGTGCTTTGGACATCCAGAAATGGGTATAGAGAAGTCCAAAGTATAGAGACTATCTCCAGATCCATTTTAGAAGCTGGCTGTGGGGGACTTCTGAATCTGAACGGGGGTGTGGAGGAGGCTTGGCTGCGGCGTTCCCAAGACCTAGAGGCATAGTTAGGGTGTTCCTAGGAACCAGCTCTGAGGTATGCATAGTTGAAAAGCATGGGGGGGTCAAACGTGGCAGGTCATGAGTGCGAAGCACATAGCCTGCTGCTGCCGCCACTGCCACCTCCCCCCCCCCCCTGCTGACCTCGCTGACCGAATTAGCGGCAGTAGGAGGTGGTGGGGCTCAGCATGGCCAGGGTTTCTGCCTGAGACTGCAGAAAGCCTTCGGCTGTCCCTGAATGCCAGTCTCCAGCCCTGCTCCTCCCAAAGACTACCGCAAACAGAGGAAGTATTCAGTGGCATTATGCAGATACCTGACACTATGCGGATACCTTGCTGGCTGGCACTTGGTCTTTGAGTATCGGGCCCAGTATTTCCCTAGCAACTGCGTGTCCGCACTGGGACAATACTATAAACATCTACTTGAGCATGTAAATCATTATTCCACAGGCTCACTTGCTTATATCATAATCCCCAATAAGGGCAATTTCCAAAAGTCGTTTATCCATGCTATGTAAATGTGTGATCTGAAAATTGTCCACGCCCCTACAGCTAAAGGTTTTCACTGACTGCTCTTTGCTCTCGGGGCTTTTTGTTTTGTTGACTTGCAGTTGCTCTTCACATGTTGCTGACCTAGGCAATCACGTCGTCTGCCTAATTGTTAAGCCGGCCCTGTTTGTGGAGCTGTATGTGCTTGTGAGTGTGTGTAAGATGCACTTCTGCAATCTATACTCTACTTCCTCTATTTAAATCATTGCTTTAATTTGACATTTGCTGTCCTGCTCAATGTCACAAATAAAACTTAGTGGCTGGTTCTCAGCTGCTGCTTTATGATAGGCTGTTGCTATCTGCCCAGTAGTATAATTCAGCCACTAACTGGATTGTCAAAACTGATTAAAGTTAGAATAACCTTTGAACTGTCCTAACTTTAACTGGTTTAGCTATCCGATTAGCGGCTGAATTGCTGTTGACTGAATAGCGACCAGGGATGCCCCCACTCCTCCCATAGGCCGCCCCGGTTTTACCCAGGCATCTTTTGTGCAGGCAGAGGTGGCGGCAATAATCGGCGTCACAGAATATTGAGATCTCCACGTTTTAGCCAGGTGGTAGGTCTGCTAACTAACTAAAATGTTTTGAATATGCTGCCCTTATATACAAAAATATCTAATACAATGGCGGAGAAATGCTTGAGAGGGAAGTTTGCCTGCTGTCTCCATTGCGGTACCTCTTCCTGGATAGATAGAGGCCTGATAATTCAGCTGTACTGAAGACCGTTTTTACCTGAAATTTCAAGCTGAGTGCTGACATTCTGGGGCTGATAACTGTTGGTTTCGGGATCAATGCTTGCATAATACACAGCTTTATCTTCTGCTGTCACGTTTTTTATCTCCAGTGAGCATCTCTTCTTCGTTATGTCCCCTGCAAGAACTATGTGTCTCTGAAATGCACCCCCCACTTTTGCAGGGCTTCTGCTGTTGAAGACCTCGAGGTAACTGTTGAGTCTTTTCAGGTACCAGACGACGTGGAAGCCCGCTGAGGCATTGCGGGGTCGGTCATGGTTGAACGTGCAGGGGATCACTACACAGGAACCCTTCAGAGCCTGGATGGATCTTGGCATATAGACCGACCATATCTGAGAGACAGAGCCTGGGAAGGAAACTGAGAGAAGACTGCATGTTATTTTCCATCCTGTGCAGCCTGACCTCTGGATCCTTTCACTGCTTATTCCTGATTTACGTCTCGTGGGGACAATTCTCGAAATTGTACAGTCGGGGCTAAAGTCCACTGGTATTTATACCCATGGGCTATGTACCAGTTTTCAAAGGTTCAGAACTTCCCTTTCAAAACTGCCCTGGAAAAAGTGCCTACAGAGATTTCCATCTATTTTTTTTTTTGTAACAACATATTATCTCCCACAACTTAACCCACCCTGAGGCCACCTTCTTTTTCCCCATGGGTAAAAGAATGCATGCTGTTGATCTCCATACATAATTTTCTGCAGGGAAAGGGTGGACAGTTTTCACACAGTGCATTTACCGTCCTAGGTAAACAATCTTTCACTCATTTAAATGGCTTTTCAAAATGTCCCTCCCTTTTGTCTCCTCCAAGCCCATTCAGCCTCTGCCCACCCCCTTTAGCTTTTCTCTTCTGTAGTACCTTTCCAGTTGGTCATAGAGAAAACTTTTTGTCCTATTTTTCTTGGGAAATCAGGATTATAATTCCATGATACAACAGGGTGGGACTGGTTCAGGTTGCCCCACTTGGCATGGATCTATCTGACCTTCCTGCCTATAATGATCCAAATTATTAATAAATCCTGGGGTGCTTTACCTTGCAGCAGAGTGAGGGTGAGAAGTCTCTGCAGGAGCTGCATGTTTCCCTGCCCATAGAGGGCAGCACTGTCAGACAGGCTTACTGGGAGGAATGACCCCCATGCACTTGATGTAGTGGGACAGAGGAATCCTCAGTCTGTGTGCAATCGAGAATCCTATGAAAGAGAGAAATAGTGACAGATAGTAAACGGCTCAGGAGGAAATGCAGAAGGGAAATTGTTTCAACATATTTCTCAACTAGATGAATAATCAGCGTGACAACATAAGCTACATGATTCACCGCAGGCAAAATCCCTTCTTTCTGCCCCTACACCATTCTCCATCACAAACTCCCCAAAGAAGGAGTGAATTCAAAAGACAAATGATAATGTAAAATTAAAAAATAAAATCACTACTGGTTTCATGTTCTCTTCCTAATCCTGTGGTCTTTTTATCTCACTGGTTTCATCTGCAAGTGTGTAAAGCATGAGGAGTATGGTTCGTGGAATTTTTTCCAATCTCTCTGCATGCATATTATATACTATATATGCATGTGTGTATGTGTCTTTATTGTCTCTTTATACAGTATATGCGTATGTGTTTGTGCCTGTATATCTGGGGGCCGCATCCCTGCCTACCACCCACCCTTGTTCCTCCCCCGGCCCACCCCTCCCGCCCATGAACAGAACTGCCTGCACATATCACCTAGACATGAGGGGAGCTCTGTGTCTGCAGGACCGAGCCAGGCATTTAGTGGGTCCCGAAGTCCAAAACGGACGTCCAGACCCACTAAATGAGGATCAGAGTGTGGGCCATAGCATAAGTGGCAGGGATCACACCTTAAATTAAAGCACAGATGTCTACAGTATACCTGCTCTTTAGCAGATGTAATGAACACATGTAAAATATGCAAGTATACACATAACTTATGATCTCCAGGAACAAGCAGGAATGTAGTCTTCACATATGGGTATCGTCGGCACCGACAGAGCCCGCGTGGGAATGCTCCCCAGTGTCCTATAGGAAAGCTTTTGGGAGCATCCCACTGTGCTTGCGCTGCTGCCTTCCTGCCTTTCCAACTCTCCCTCTTCAGTTTTTCTTTTTCTGTGGAGCAGACAGGCAGCAACTCCCGTCACCGCAGAAAATTTTCTTTTTGGTGTTTGCATCTGTCTTCGACGCCTACACCGGTACCACTGGTGTCTTCTTTATTTTCTAATTCTTGCTTTAAAACAAACAAAAAAAAAAAGCTTTTTCTTGAGGGTCGGTCCCCTCTTGGTGCTTTGGTGCCATTTTGGGCACTAGGCCCAGTTTTCTTCAAAATGGAGAAACCAACAAGTGGTTTCAAAAAATGTTCAAAATGTGGCGATTCCATTTCTGCTACTGACACCCATAACTGGTGTCTTGAATGTTTGGGCCCAGACCATTCTCCATCGGAGTGTCTCCTATGCAGAAAGATGACTAAGAGAGGCCTGCAAAATAGAGCTGCGAAACCCGGCACCCTTTTTGCCTCGGATGCAATGTCCATTGCATCAATGTCGTCCAGGGCTTCATCTTCCTCCCATAGATCTCAGGTAACCAAACCCAGGTATTCTTCAAAGACTGGTCAGTCCTCAAAGGGTAGATCTCCTTCTAAGCATCGAGATGCTTCTAGCATTTTCCTTGAGGATAATACACTGGCCAAACAACCCCGGCGGGAGGTCCTTGCCTCCAAAGCATTAACGGGGTCCCAAGATGTTCCCGAGGCGTCCATCTCCGGAGAGCTCTTGGTACCATGTTCTGGGGTCGTGGCCCGCTCTGCCGGTACCAACACCCAGTCATCAGCAGGCTCCATAGATCAACTCATCCTAGCCATTGAGCTTAGAATTCCAGGATGTCATCCTCTCTCAACGGGTTAAGGATATCCCTTTGGCTTCAAGGAAACATTCCACAAGGTGGGCTTATACCTTCAAGTGGAAAAGGTTCTCTATCTGGTGTTCAAAGAAGGAACTTAATCCTTTTTCATTTCCAGTAGAGACGTTACTGGAGTATTTCCTCCACCTTTTATCTTCTGGTCTAAAGACTAATTCAGTAAGAGTCCACCTTAGTGCCATTGCGGCTTTCCACAAGCCCTTTGATGGACAACCTGTCTTCTCTCAGCCGCTTGTAGCGCGGTTTATGAGGGGTCTACTCTTAACTAAGCCTCTCATTAAGCCACCACTCCTGGCATGGGATTTAAATCTTGTCCTCGGACAGCTCATGAAGCCACCCTTCGAGCCCTTAGCTACTACATCCCTGAAGTTTCTTTCTTGGAAGGTAATCTTCCTAATTGCCCTCTCTTCTGCAAGATGCATCAGTGAGCTACAAGCTTTAGTGGCTGATCTTCCTTACACAAGGTTTCACCTTTTCATCTAAACCAGTCGGTTTATCTTCCTGTCTTCTTCCCTAGGCCTCATGCCTCTAGTGCAGAAAGGAATCTTCACACTCTAGATTGTAAAAGAGCTTTAGCCTTTTACCTTCAGAGCACTAGGCAGCATAGAAAGGCTTCACAGCTTTTTGTTGCCTTTGATTCCAGCCACCTGGGGTTACCAGTTTCCAAGAGATCACTCTCCAGGTGGATTGCAGACTGCATATTCTTTACCTAAAGGACTTTCTCTCGAAGATCATGTCACAGCTCACAATGTTAGAGCAATGGCTGCAACTATGGCCAACCTTCACTCGGTGTCGATTGATGACATCTGCAAAGCAGCAACTTGGTCCTCGGTTCACACCTTTGCGGCCCATTTCTGCTTAGACAAGGACTTCCGTTGGGATGCCTCCTTTGGCCAGGCTGTTCTCCAGCATCTCTTTCAGACTTAGAACAACTCCTACCCCCCGTCCCGGGTTTCGATACCAGAGATCCTTGGGAGGAAGCATGACCCACCTCAGCCTGAGTTTAGCTGCTCTATGGGGTCGTCTCCCTAGCATCTCTAAGCTTGGGAGTCCCCATATGTGAAAACTACATTCCTGCTTGTTCCTGGAGATCACCTGTTACCGGTGAGTCACTATGCTTACTAATCTGTTATGTTTTTTTGAAGGAGTGAATAAACAGGTGGACAAAGGTGAGTCAGTTGATATTGTGTATCTGGACTTTCAGAAAGCCTTTGACAAGGTCCCTCATCAGAGACTTTTGGCAAAACTAAAGAGTCATGGGATAGGAGGCAGTGTACTATTGTGGATCAGGAACTGCTTAAAAGATAGAAAGCAGAGGGTATGGCTAAATGGCCAATTTTCCCAATGGAGAAAGGTGAATAGTGGTGTACCCCAGGGATCTGTGCTGGGTCCGCTACTTTTTGACATTCATAAATGACCTGGAAAGTGGAATAACGAGTGAGGTTATCAAATTTGCTGATGACACAAAACTATTTAAAGTTGTTAAAACCCAAGAGGATTGTGAAAAATTGCAAGAGGATCTTGATAAATTGGAAGACTGGGCATCAAAATGGCAGATGAAATTTAATGTGGACAAGTGCAAGGTTATGCACCTAGGGAAGAACAACCCAAACTATGGTTACACGATGCAAGGTTCCACATTAGGAACCACCACCCAGGAAAAAGATTTAGGCGTCATTGTGGATACCATGTTAAAACCCTCGGCCCAGTGTGCAGCGGCGGCCAAGAGAGCAAATAGAATGCTAGGTATGATAAGGAAAGGAATGGAAAATAAAACAAAAGATATTATAATGCCTCTATATCATTCCATGGTGAGACCGCACCTTGAATATTGTGTGCAATTCTGGTCGCTGTATCTTAAAAAGGATATAGCGATTTTAGAAAAGGTTCAGAGAAGAGCCACCAAAATGGTAAAGGGGATGGAAGGATACTCCTATGAAGAAAGGCTAAAAAGGTTAGGGATCTTTAACCTGGAAAAGAGACGGCTGAGGGGAGATATGATAGAAGTCTATAAATTAATGAACGGAGTGGAACGCGTAAACGTAGATCGATTGTTTACGTTATCAGAATATAGAAAGACTAGGGGACATGCAATGAAGCTACAAGGTAAACTATTTCAGACTAATAAAAGAAAATATTTTTTCACTCAACGTGTAATCAAACTCTGGAATTTGTTACCGGAGGATGTAGTAAAGGCTGTTAGTGTAGCTGGGTTTAAAAAAGGTTTGGACAAGTTCCTGGAGGAAAGGTCCATAAACCATTATTAAGAAGTGACCGAAGATATCAATGCTTGACCCAGTACAAGCATTGTGGAACTTGTGTCTCTTGGGGAAACTGCTAGGTACATATGACCTAGATTGGCCACTGTTGGAAACAGAATACTGGGCTTGATGGACCTTGGTCTGACCCAGTATGGCATATCTTATGTTCTTATGTTTTCTCTCCGGGAATAGCAGGAATTGAGTCTTCACAACCCACCCACCTCCCCTAGGAGTTGTATCTCTATCTCTCTTTCTTTCCTTCTCTCCTTTTGTCTCAGCTACAAACCCACTGAAGAGGGAGAGTTGGAAAGACAGGAAAGCAGCAGCGCAGGTGCAGTGGGATGCTCCCAAAAGCTTTCCTATAGGACACTGGGGAGCGTTCCCGCGCAGGCTCCGTCGGTGCCGATGATACCCATATGTGAAGACTCATTTCCTGCTGTTCCCAGAGATCACCTGTTACAGGTGGGTAACTATGCTGTATCTTATCATGAAAGTGTATATTTTCTGTAAATCCCCCTTCTATGTAGTCCTCACAGTTGCTTCTACTTGGCTTGGAAGATAAGGAGTACATCATTCCAATGAGCCTTTCTTTCAGTCTGTTATTCTGGCGCTCACGGATTATTACTATCAGGGTTCTTTTATTAGGGACTGGCATCGTGTATGTCAGGAGGCCCTTGGAACTTGACATATACCACTCCCTTCTCAAATAACTGAGTCCATGCCAGAAATTGTGTTCTGAACCAAGGATTTACTTAAAATTTAGAGCCACTGAATAAAACAATAACAATTGGAAGAAACAACAAACTAAAACTACTTTACAAGCAGTTAACTCCTTTCTCTCAGTCCAAACATGGTTACAAGTAGTGCACTTCTTTCTCCTCTCAGTTTGGGTATTTATCCCACTCCTTTTAGTTGCTCTTTATCTTAATCTGAGCAACTACTATCTTCTTCACCACTCTTCCCTTGCTGTAATAGTAGTAGCAGTCTGTGTTCTACGCACCTATACGCTTCTATTACGCAATCTAGTTTTAGCACTACTTATGCACTTTCATCAGTCTAGATTCGCTGAATGGAAACCTCTATCTCCTCAGCCTAGTACTTTACTCTAGTGGAGGAGCAGCCTAATGGTTAGAGCAGTGGGCTAGAACCAGGGTTTGAGTCCCACTGTGGCTCCTTGTGATCTTGGGCAAGTCACTTAACCCTCCATTGCCTCAGATACAAACTTAGATTGTAAGCCCTCTGGGGACAGAAAAATACCCACTGTACCTGAATGTGCCTTGAACGTCTGAGAAAAGCATGAGCTAAATCCAACTCTTTTCCCTAGTGTACTTGAGTTAGCATGTGAAGCAGTCACAGGTCCCCAGTACTGTGCTGGACGTCACGCTTGGATCTGGTACCATTGGTATATGATGATCACTTGGATTCCTTCTCCTCCTGAGAGCTGGATGGCTTAGCTGTAGATACAGTTTTTGAAACCTCGTTCACAGATTGAGCTCCCCTTCATTTTTAAACTACGTGAACATGTGGTTCGCTGCCATTGCCTCAACTTTCTCGCTTCTCAAGCCCTCCTGGATACTTTACAATATGGTTTTCTTCCTTTACATTCTACTGAAACGGCTTTTGCCAAAGTCTCCTGTGACCTGTTCGTGGCAAAATCCAAGAGCCTTTACTTGATCCTTATCCTTCTTGACCTTTCTGCTGCTTTTGGCACTGTTGACCATAACCTTCTCCTTGATACTTTGTCCTCACTTGGTTTTAAGGGCTCTCTACTATCCTGGTTCTCTTCTTATCTCTCCCATCACTCTTTTAGTGTTTGTTCTGGTGGATGCTCCTTTGCTGCTATCCTGCTTTCAGTTGGTGTACCCCAAAGATCTGTCTTGAGTCCACTCCTTTTCTCTCTCTATACCCACTCCCTTAGTGCACTCATCTCTTCCCCTGGGCTTCAGTACCATCTTTACGCTGAATCCCCCCAGATATACATCTCTATACCTGAGATCTCTCAGGCAATCCAGGCCCAGATCCCTGCTTGCCTTTCTGACATTGCTGCTTGGATCTCTCACCATCACTTGAAATCGAACATGGCCAAAATTGAGCTACTTATTTTTCCCCCTAACCCTCTCAGTCTCTTTGGATAACTCTCTACTCCTCCCTGTTTCCTTGGCTTGCTAATTTAGGATTGTCGTTGACTCCTCTCTCTCCTTCTCCACACACATCCATTTGATAGCTAAAACCTGCCATTTCTTTCTCTATTACATCAACAAAATCCGACCATTCTTTTCTGAACACACTAGTAAGACACGTATCCACTCCTGAGTCACCTTCCATCTAAACTATTGTAACCTACTTTTTGCTGGTCTCCCTCTGAATCATCTATCCCCACTTCAATCTGTTCAACGCACTGCTGCGCGGCTGATCTTCTGCCAGCCTCGTCATGCTCATATTACCCCTCTTCTCAATTTATTCATTATTACTGTCAGGGTTCTTTTATTGGGACTGGCATAGTGTAAGCCAGGAGGCCCTTGGAACTTGACGCATACTACTCCCTTCTCAAATAACTGATTCGAGGCCAGAAATTGTGTTCTGAACCAAGGGTTTACTTAAACTTTAGAGCCACTGAATAAAACAATAGCAATTGGCAGAAACAACAAATTTCCAGTTCAAACTTTTCCTGCTGACCTATAAATGTATTCACTCTGTAGCTCCTCGCTACCTTTCCTCTCTTCTCTCTCCCTCCACCCCTCCACGGGAACTCGGCTCTTATGGCAAATCACTTCTATCTGTGCCCTTCTCTTCTATTGCTAACGCCAGACTTCACTCCTTTCATCTTTCTGCTGCTTATGCCTGGAACAAACTATCTGAGTCTGTACATCAGGCACCTTCTCTGGCCTTTTTCAAATCCAGGCTGAAAACTCACCTCTTCACTGCTCTCTTCGGATCTTGATTCATCTGGTCTCCTTTGTGTTTCCTTACCATTTCCCCTAGATGTATCTCATGTACACAGCTACTGTGTTGTCTGTCTTGACTAGATTATAAGCTCTGATGAGCAGGGACCATCTTTTACATGTGTCTATGCAGCACTGCATATGTCTTGTAGCACTTTACAAATGCTCAGTAGTAGTAGTAGTAATAGTAGTAGCTGCTCTCTTATTGAGACACTGGGGTGCTGGAAAGATACATATCTCAAGCCTATGCTCTCTCCTCCTATGCAGCTGCTCTAAGGCTGTTGTTTACTCTAACTGATAAGAAGGGTAGGCACAAAACTCCTTTTCTCCCTCTGTGTGTACTAGCTGTATGCTAGAGACATCTGCCCATTAATACAGAGACCCTACTCCTTCATGGTGCAGTGACTGTGGGCCAAAGACAAAGTTCTGTCTTTGGGAATGGTTTATATACAAAGTGGGCTTTTCCCTACCAGAAGAATCTCCTCTCACAATGAAATGGCTGGTAGCAAGAACCTCCCCTATTCTGGAAGTGTCAGACCTTCTCTATACTTCCTTAGAATATGTAGCAGGGACATTGGATGGTGCTGCTGCTCTTAATGGAATATCCAAGTAGTCTCTGTGCTTGCAAACTCTGCCTGACCTCCGCCCAGATTGCAGTCCAAGCTATCACTACTGGCATAGTAGATATGTTCATGTCAACTAATGTACCTTTACGCCAGTCGGTATTTTATAAGAGGCCATTTATACACATACCTGTATATAATTACCCCCTTTATGGTATTAACATGCATTAAAATGGAAAACACAAAATGGAGGCAGGCTGGCCTCAAACCAGTAACCATTGAATTCGAAGGCAGGCAGGCATTTTGCGGGAAGAACTATTACATCTCACTAGGGGTTTGTTCTAGCCAGCCTGCTCTTAAGTATGTTTTGTATTGCTGATTATCATTCCTGTTTCTTGATTAACTGAAAGTTTGTCTGGTCCTGAGCTCTATGTAAAACCCTTCCTGGAATTTTTATGTTAAGGTTGGGTTAGGGGAGATGTTTGATACAGGAGAGGGGAGAAGAATGGGAAATTTTGACACAAGGGAGGAGGAAATAGAGAGATGGAGTTGAGATACTAGACACAGGAGGGGAGAGGAACAATTCTGGATAGGTTTGAGCAGATGCTGGATTGGGGATGCTGGACTGTGGCAGGAAAGGGGGAAGAGAGAAAGGAAAGAGTTGGTGAAAGACATTTTCAATGAAAGGGTGAAGGATGCTTGGAATGCCTCACGATGGAGGTGGTGGTGGCAAATACAGTGACGGAATTCAAAATGGCATGGGACAGACACAGTGGATCTCCTTATAGCAAGAGGATAAAATCAAAATAAACTTAACTATTTTTTGTACTTTAACAAATAGGGGTGACCTGCACAGAGCAGAAGGTACACTTACTCTAACCACCTTACTGGGCAGACTAGATGGACCATACTGTCTTTCTGCCGTCATATACTATGTTACTATGTATGACTGAGGAATAAGAGGATGAGGAAGAAGAGAGAGATGGGAATGGGAGGGCTGGGGTAGGGTTGAAAAACGGTAGATAGATTGAGGTTTGGATCAGTGGCATAGTTAGGACTGAATAGGCGATTTGGAAATGTGAATGGTAGTATCTCTGATATCTTTATATTTCACACAGTACGGGAGGAATGCATTTCTGCTTTCGTGCTGCCCTACATGCAGAGTCTGGCATTCTGGAGTTTTCAGTTCAGTTTTTGTTTATACATTTCTGTGTCTAATTGATGGACCCTATCCCCTGCCGACAGAGGAAAGAAGAAGGCCACAAAGGGAGAAGAGGTGTTGGAAAGAGGAAGGGAATGGGGGAGGGGCAGGGGGATGAAAAGAAGGAAGGGAGAAGAGGTACTGGTGGTGGGGAAAGTGCAAGAGGTGGGAGGATGAGGAGATGAAGGCATGGGGGCAATGGGCCAGAATGTGTATATACCAAGAGGTGCACCTTCATTCCTACACCCCAGTTCCAGACCATATGCACACATCCCATTCTGCAAGACACAGGTATACGTACACACACACACACACTCTTCACACCATCCCTGTACTATACACATGTGTACCCCCTGCCTTTAGACCACATACATATATACGTGCACACACATATACCATTTTTGCATCACAACCCCTCACTCACACACACCTGCCCTTACTACATAACAAATGGACACACCATTGCTGTACCGCATGTACTCACACACACACTGTGAAGATAGACATAACTAAACACATAGTACCACTCTTATATTAGGAAGTCAGTCTTCAGCCACATGGCTACTATATAACTTTAAACGGATAAATTATGCATTAAAGCTAAACAGATTTTCAGTGAGCCAAAATGCATAAAAGTTGGCTTGCTGAAAATCTATGTGTAACTTTATGTGGATAATGTGTTTAAAGTTATGCCTGCTAATTAATCATTTACAGTTAACCACATATGTTTCCATGTAATGGCTGAAATTTGCCACTAAACAAATAACTTCCAGTTCACTCAGAAATCTGCTTTGATTTTAAATGGAGTTGGGTCATTGTAATGAGAAGTAAGCCAGCAATGAGAGGGATTTTGGCCCTTGATCAGAGAGGCTTGCTAGGATTGTCATCAGCATGAACTCATAACATCATGCTAGAATCAATATGACTGGCGATAACTTCTTTAGAAAAGCTGGTGAGTATTAAATTGGAGACTGTAGAGGTCACTGAGTGGCAGGACTTGAGCCGTGAGCAGGCTTTTGAGGCATGTGAAAACAGGCTGAAAAATCTGAACCTGCAGATATTTAATTTGTCATATTTATTAACTATATAATTGAGGGAGCTATTTAACACTATTTGTGGGAGAAGCTTAAGCTACTAGCTGAGGCCATTCTATCTTTTAACCTTGAGGCCAGTTCCAAATGGTGCATGCCTGGGCTATGTGCATTCACAAAAAATATAATGGCCCACTCTTCTTGAACGATATGCAGTAATTATTAGGAAAGGTCGTTCACTGTTAATAGACTAGAGACTTAAATTGCCAATGACTCAATTGTAAATTATCTACGAGGTCTCAGTAAAAACCTTTAGCAAAGCTTTGTGGACTACCGTCGACAGAGGGCTTCTTGCTCATTTACATCAACGACCTCTTTTTTCATATAATGTGAAAGAAGACTGTAGCTTTGTAATCTTCGGGACTTATTACTTTTCTATTAAAACACTTGTTATCTTGATCAAATAATAGCGCTTCTGAAAAAAACAAACATTCTTATACACTTCCTCCCGGATCGCTACAATTTTGTGCTATTCTTCCTTTCTTGTATAATGCTTCTGATCCCAACGTCAATCCCCGGTACCACTAGACGTTTCACATTTCTGTTTCCTCAGGGGACCGTACAAAATCAAAGAATGCTGCCCACGCCGTTTAACCATAAAAGAAAATTTCCAAAACTGTTCTTACTACTTCTTTGACTACTTGCATTGCCATGGGGTATGGGGGACTGCAGCTTGCCAACCACGCAGTGCCCAGCACTTACTCCACCATCAGGGTGGAATAAGCCGGATGTCCATGTTGGTACCGGGGTGCATACAAAGGCCTGACCTGAATAGCCTCTGTAAGTCCCAGCACCTGGCTACTTCCTTGCTCCATCCCCACTCCTCTCCCTCCCACCCACGTACAGCGCTCCCCACACAAATGCTGTGTACACGTGGGGAGTGCTGCTGGCAAAATAGGGCTGGGGAGCTATGCGCGGGTTGGATGTCCAGCCTGCAAGTACAATGCCGCTATTCGGCATTAGGAATGACCCCTCATATGTATTATGTGCCAGATCCCTTAGACTAGTGAGGTTGAAGGCCAGGGCTGGTGCTAGGGTTCCTGGCACCGCCCTGAAACCTGTAGATTGGCAGCCACCTTCCTCATTGTTATTCACCTTAATGCATGGTATTAGTTACACCTGAGGTCATTTTGCCACAAAGAGCACTAACTTCAGGGGGATGTACCTGCCTTTCTGCAGTTAGCCTACAACCCCATGCTGGTGACGTGGCCAACATGTGTTACCAGTACGGAGCTTAGGAAACATGCTGCTAAATGTGCCAAACAACAAGAGGGGCTCAACAGCACCAACACAGCACCTCCTACATCCACAAAAACAACAAAAGCAATGAGGTGGACCCAACACAGCATTATCCACCTTCATGAAAACAAGAGATGCTCAGTAGCCCCTACATTGCATTTCCCACCTGCACAAAAACAAAAGGGGCTTTGTGACCACAACACAACACCTCCCACTCCAACATAAACACCAAGAAGGGCGCACTGGACGAGAATGGTGTTAATGAGTATATATGTATTCCACAAAAGACAAAGGGCCTGATTCCGTTCTCGACGTCGATCTCCTTTGTACATCTGGGCTGACCCGGACTTACAACGGAGATCGTGATTCTAATCCCACAGGGCACGTCTAGCCCCACGGGATCACAATTGTGAACAGCACTGTACATGCAGGCCGGGACTGTGATTCAGTCCCGGCCTGCACATACAGCGAAGCCCGACTAACTCAGGGCATTTAAATGGAGCCATAGTGTCATGTTCCCATGGCGCTGCAGCTCCATTTAAATGCTGAGATGCTGGCGAGACGCTGACGAAAAAGTTAATTCCCCGCAGCCCGACCCCCAAATCTAAGGCTAGGGTCGAGCTGCGGGGATTTAACTTTTGCTCCCCCCCTCAGCCCCTTCTGTGCCCCGGAGCCGCCAAAATGTAACAGTCAGGGAAGTTATTCCACCCCGGGGGTGGAATAACTTCCCTGGCCATTTTTGCAGCCCTGGACGTACAGGGCCGGTGACCACCCACTGCCTGCCCACTCTCCGCCCCCGGGCCGCCTCTTCCCTGCCCCTGACTAACTTCCCCGCACAACCGGCAGGGAGGTTAGTCAGGAGCCTGCAGCTACCATGAATAGCGGGGATGGACGTCCCTGAAATTCATGGTTCAGAATGACCCCCCAAAGGAAATTCAAGATGCTCGCACACCAAGGAACTAAAAGAAAAAGCAAAAACCACAGCGCAGTTTATAACACAAAATTATAACTCATATTCTTTCTTTTTGAACATATATTCTGCATTCACAGAAACTCCCTCCCTTAACAATGGGCACAGAGCAGAACTAGGACATTCACCCATTTTTTTTTGTTTTGTTTGGTTTTGTGTTAAGTGCCATCAAGGCAATGCTGACCCAGCAGCCCTGGGTTTTCTTGGCAAGGTATGACCAGAAGTAGATTCCAAGGCAATGGAGGGTAATGCGATTTGCCCAAGGTCACAAGGAGTACCAGTGGGAAGTGAATCCAGATCTCTTGGGTGCTAGGCTGTTGCTCTAACTACTAGGCTACTCCTCCACTCATTCACCTAGAGAACTCAGTATATTAAAAAAAAATCTGATTCTGGTCATCTCAGTAATGACAACATAAACATTCTCCGGTACCGGCATATTGTGAACTAATATAAAACCCTACAAAAGTCATTTAGGATCTACAGAGCAAATCTACCATACTATACCAGCCCCATCTTTCAAAATTCATACAAGGAGCCTATGCAGAAAAAAACAGTACTGTAAATACTGTAACGGCCCTTAGAACATCCATATACCTATTTGAAAAGCTGAACAAGTTAGATTACAGTATAGATCCCTATGTAGAAACCCTACATTAACAGAACACCTGACCTCAATTACACACTTAGACCACAGACCATCACCAAGTACAGAATAAGTGACCACTAATAAAAATAAAAATATGTTGACAAAATTAAGCTAAAACCCCAGGAAGCCAGACTCTACATGCAGTGCAACACCAGAGAAATACAAGAGATGCATTTCCCCAATGTCAGTCACTAAATTGAAAATAAAATGATTTTTCTATCTTTGTGGTCTGACATTTTATTCTCTGATCATGCTGGTCCCGATCTGAGGCTTCTGCTTTTCTCTGTCTTCTCTTAGCTCTCTTTCTACACTCTCTAGTCCATCTGCTATTTCTTGTCTTCCTTGTTGTTTTCTTCATTTCCTTCCATCTTGGATATTGATGTTTTCCTTTCAGCTTTCTTCTATTTATTTTTTTCTTTCTCTGTCTACTCAGATTTCACTACTCCTTCTTATGATCCAGTCCTCAATCCCCCTCTTTTCTACTCCATTTACGTACTACTTTTCTACCCTCACCCCAGTCCTCCTCTTCCCAATCTCTTCTTCCCTGGTCCATTATTCCTTAGTCTTTCACATGTTATGTGTTACCACCATGTGCGGTCACTTTTTACTCTACATTGCTGGACCACTGTTCAAATAAAGTTGGATATGTGTGCACCTCACTATGTCATCATTGCTGCCAGCACCATAGGTGTCCATCATGGTATGTATCACCCAGCTGCATGTGCCACATATGACTGTGGGGGAGTTGGATCCATGGACAGCTCACATGTGGGCTGTGGCATACACAGGGCAGGGTGGAGCCCAGGGCATGGGCCCTGGGGCTGGTGGGGGAGTAGACAGGGTGGGGGTGGGCAAGGCATGGGAGGGGGGGGGGTAAGGAGGCAGCAGACCATGACAGAGGCCACGTTAGGACACCAGGGGTGCCATCTGCAGGCAGATAAATAGCCAGAGGTGGGGGCTGCATATGGTGATTAGGAAGGTTGGAACCAGTATGGCTGAGGTAACAAAGCATCAGGTCCATGTATCTCCACTGTGAATGGCATGGGGGTGCATCTGGGCCTGAAGCACCAGAGTGTCCAGTCACCACCAGAGAAGTCCGTCATGGAGATAACAATGATCACATGCTGCCGGCGTGCACAGACTTGGGATGGCAATCCCCCCTTGCATGCCCTGGCAACATACCATACATGTACCACTTGACATATTCCAGTTGGGGGCTATCTGGCTCACTTCAGGTACCATGCCTCACCATAGCTATGGTCAGTGGGGACTGGGCCCCTACCCTACCTGCCCTGGGACATGGCCGAGGTACATGGCAGACATGGCATGGGTACCACCAATCCATGTGGTATCACAGCTCCAGGACTGGTGACTGCCCATGCAGCCCAGGTCACTGAGCCAGGTGTGGCTTGGAAAGTCCAAAGTTGCCTGGCCACCCATGTGGAGCATCTCGGATAGCCCCAGACCCTGCCCTGGAAATGCCTTAACTGCCCTATGCATGTATGTCCAGGTGCAAGGACCCTCTACCCATCACCGTTGCCACCCCTGTTGGACAGACAGCTACTTTAGCTGCCCTGTGTACCTCTGTGCATGGCCAGACCTAGGCATCTGCGGCACTAGACAGGTGCCCTGGCCATGCAGTCCCTAGCCCACCCTGCGCTGCTCATGCTGACCCACATACCTGTTTAAATGGCATCGCAATATACATGCTACCCAGTTATGGCGGGGTGCTACCCAGTTCTGGTTGGGTGCAGCTGCATGCCTATGCCACCCACATTTGAGGTATACCATTTTGGCATGGGTGAGGCAGCATGTGGATGCCATCCCATATTCTGTCTCTCTGGTTATGGTGGCTGCACGCGTAGCGCGGCACATATTCACCTTCCATGGTTATGGTGCAGTCGGTGCATTGGAATCATTTTACATCCCATTGCTAAAACTACACACTTACTGTTCCCAATATCCGCGCATGTTCTGCTGCCTGGCTAAATATGCTGCTGGCAGCCAGCATTGTCCACCATATTCATCTTTCCTGTGGTTGAGTTGTATGTGGGTTGGTCTTGTAGGTTTGTGCGGGGCATGGCTTGGTTAGGATGTCTGTGCATTTTGAAAAACGTACATGGGTAGCATCCCATCCTATTTCCCTCAGCCTGACACCATGGCAAAGGCGGTGAAGAGGACGCATAAGGTGAACTTCTCATCCTTGGAGACCACCATGGCCCTGGGCCTCATTATGCACAGCCATGCCACCATCTTCACCTCAGAGGATGCAAATACCCAGCAGGGTGGCTGACAGGATATAGCCTGCAGGGTTAATGTTGTCCACTATCACAGCCATGATGTGGAGGAACTAAAGAAGAAGTGGTGGGTGGTCAGGTAGGCTGCCAAGGAGAAGAGGATCAGGAACAGTAGGCTTCCACCTGACCCCTAGCAGCCCCTAAGAACATAAGATAAAAACATAAGATATGCCATACTGGGTCAGACCAAGGTCCATCAAGCCCAGTATCCTGTTTCCAACAGTGGCCAATCTAGGTCATATGTACTGTCACACTGCCCCCCTAGTGGTGATGGCGTGGCATGACAGAAGGGCGTGGACAGGAAGGAGAAAAGTTTGTTTGTGGAGGAGGTTGGTTCTCTTGCAGGGCCCAGGCTTCTACAGGCCTGGTAGCCTTCTGTATAACTAACACTCCCAAGAATTTACAGTCCGAGTATAGGGAAATTGTAAGGCTTTTATTTCCCTCTTTGCAAACAGGTTCTTTAGCCCAGAATACAACAACACATGAAAAGAAATATCCTTGCTTCAGGTTAAAGGAAAACACGTACTGAAAACACTGTTAACTTCACAGCACAGGTAAATGAAATACAGCATCCAACTTTTATCCCAAACCACAGCTATGCCTCTGCTAGGGCTCAATCCTTTCTGATAGGCAATAGTTAACGTCCATGGGAATGTCTAAGGGGTCCTCCTGGTATTCGACCTGCATGGGCTCACAGTCCAGAATGTTTGGAGGCTCTCCTTCAGGCTTTCTGCCTAGCGCTTGGATGATGCGCCAATAGTCAGCGTTACAAGGTAAGTCCTGGCTTTGTATATTTTTATACTGAGGACAGTCTCTCCTGCATGCAGTTCCTTCTCTAGTAGGCTTCCTGTTAACTGTAGGTCTGTACTTTGTTTCATGAAGACCTCCTGAAGGATAGCATGCTCTAGTGCCTAACTCCTTCTGGGTCACAGCATTCATAAAATCATCATTATAAAATTGGCATTTACCTTTTCTTCTAAGGCGGTCTCCGGAAGGTGAAGGCTGAGGCTTGGGCCTGCTGGGTCTTGGATTCTCAGGTGCCCAGGTAGGTCTCTGGTTCCTAGTTCTGCCTTCTGCTGGAGTCAGGTTATACTGGTGCCATGGTTCCTTTCTCCCACGGCTTTGGAAGTAACCCTTCTCAATTCTTCTTTCACCCCTTTCACTGCCGTTCACTGTTGCTCCTTCTAACAGTTGCTGGTCCCTATTAAAGTTAGGCCTGGGACTCTCTGTTATAGTCCACCTTCTTTCAGGGTTAGCTTCTTTATAAAACCTTTCCCTCCTGGAAAGTATATCTTTTCCTCTTTTGCAATGTTTAAAGTACGTTTCTGTACCTGGCTTGGCTGGGTCTGCTAGGCCGGATCCCTTGATCAGGACTCCTCTCCCTGGATCCTCCAGATATCTGTAAAAATCTGGAACTGGAACTTCCTGCAAGACTCCTCGACAGTCTCCTTGCCCATCTGGAGCTGTCTGCCAATCTCCTTGTCTTTCTCTTTCTCGCCAACCTCCTTCTCTGTACCGGTCTCTTTGCCACTCTCCTTGTCTCTCTCTTTCTCTCCAACCGGAGTCTGTGTCCGAGTCTTTTTGCCACTCTCCTTGCCTCCCCGACTTCCTCCAGTCATCTGAGTATTTAAGAGGAGTTCTTCCCTTTCTGCATTGGCTGTTGGCTGGAATTACCTCATTGGCTCTAAGGCGTGGTTCTTCAGACCTCCAGAGGTCTCTCTGGCTCCCTCTATGTGGCTCCTCATGATGCTGCAGCTCGTCTTTACTTCTTTTTTCTGTGTTTAAAACCTTTTCTTCTGCCTGCAGCTGGTCTGCAGTGCCACAGTACCTAGCAATTTCCCCAAAAGACACAGGTTCCACAATGCTTGTACTGGGTTAAGCATTGATATCCTGGGTCCCTTCTTAATAATGGTTTATGGACCTTTCCTCCAGGAACTTGTCCAAACCTTTTTTAAACCCAGCTACACTAACAGCCTTTACTACATCCTCCGGTAACAAATTCCAGAGTTTGATTACATGTTGAGTGAAAAAATATTTTCTTTTTATTTATTTATTTATTTACAGTCTCTTATATACCGCACTATTCGGCATCAGCGCGGTTTACATGGAACAAAAATGCTCAGTACAGTTAACATGTAAGAGTTTACAGATAACAGGGCAAGTAACTTGGATAACAGGGGTAAGCTATTTACAGCATTTGCTTCATAAACTTGTATAACAGTGGCAAACTATTTACAAATATTGCTACATAAAGTCGTATGATCATGAATACCATAGAAACAAATGCACCACTAAGGGTTAGGGAATCTTTCTTAGCATGTTGTTGGGAAACCATATAATTGCTTAGCGGGTTGCATCTCTGTCTCAGTGGGTGAGGTTGGGTTCTATGAGGTACTTATTGAAAAGATGGTATTTAAGGGCTTTCCTAAACTGTGTGAGGCTCTTAATCGCCCGGATATCTGGAGGTAATGCGTTCCAGCATCTTGGTGCACTGATACTAAACGCCCTATTGGCTGTAGATGTTGTGCACGCTGTTAATGCTTTCGGGACTTTTAGGGTGTTTGTAGCTGTGGATCTCCTTGCTCTATTAGGAGATGTGATATGGATGAGGGCCGATATTGACTCAGGGGAGAGCTTGTTAATAGCTTTAAAAGTGATTAACAGTGTCTTGAAGACAATTCTAGCCTGGATAGGTAGCCAATGTAATTGTATCAGTTTACAGTTTACCCTGTAGCTTCATTGCATGTCCCCTAGTCTTTCTATATTCTGATAACGTAAACAATCGATCTACGTTTACCCGTTCCACTCCGTTCATTAATTTATAGACTTCTATCATATCTCCCCTCAGCCGTCTCTTTTCCAGGTTAAAGAGCCCTAACCTTCTAAGCCTGTCTTCATAGGAGTGTCCTTCCATTCCCTTTGCCATTTTGGTGGCTCTTCTTTGAAACTTTTCTAATAATGCTATATCCCTTTTAAGATACGGTGACCAGAATTGCACACAATATTCAAGGTGCGGTCTCACCATGGAATGATATAGAGGCATTATAATATCTGGAGGGGCAGGTGCTGCACTTCATGGAGGACACGGTTGTCTCAGGTGTCGCTGGCTATGATAGCATCACTGCAGCCACGCAGGATGGTGAATAGCTCATGCACGCCAGCTGCTGCCTGGCAGGGGTCCTACATGGGCTGTGTGCATGACCATGGACCGGGTGTACAGTGCCACATCAGGCCACTCCCCCATGGCCCTATACCTGCAGTGCTGCTGTGTCCATGTCTATGGAGATGTGAGGGACTGCATGCTTCACACTAGTGTGTGTCTGCCATGCCCTGGGGGTGTACTGGTGTGGTGACATGCAGCTACTGTGCACACAGGCATGGGGGAAAGTGGAGTGAGTGTGCTCCTATGTTCATGGGTCTTGCTTGTCCTGTGTGTCTTTGGTGCCACTGCATGCTCACTGGTTGTTGTGTTAGCATACTTCTGTTGGTAGTGCAATGGGACTGAGCCTGGGACTCACCTCTGGTGGAAGGGACTGGGTTGTGTGTCAGCACAGGACAGTGGATGCACCAGCAGCATTTCCTCCACAGCTGCTGCTCACACGTTGTGGGACCACTATGCCCCAGTGATAGTAACCTGGTCTGTGTTACTCTTGCTCTCCCGCAGACCTGGCATCAATTCCATTGTAAGTGAGGCACCATCTCCTGCTGCTGCTGCAGGCACATAGCAGAGGGAAGGCAGTGGACAGGAACCCAGCGTGGATGACATTGCAGCACATTGGGCCATGCACTGCCCTGCTTTGGAGTTCCCTGTCCCTGAGGAGTTGGCACACAGTAGGCCAGTAGAGGTTGATCAGGAGCTTCTGAAGGAGGGAGAGCAGGATCTCCAGATCACCAATGAGCACCTGCAGGAGCTGAACAGCAGGGAGTTCTGATACCAGGAGGCACAAATGTGGCTTATGCGGGAGATAGCGGCATTCATAGCCACTATCGTTGGTGCATGCCAGCAGCTGGTGGCATCTCATCAGGGATCGGGTGCTAGGCTAGGGCCTGAGCCGGCCACACCTTCTGGTGGGACTGCATCAGCAGAGATTGACTACCATTCAGGGGATGATGCTGCGAGCACACTGTCAGACACGGCCCCTCTGCGATGCAGTGCTCATGTTGCTAAACGCCCCGGCCGGAGCATCAGCAGGGTTGTGGTAATAGTGGGACGTGGGCACCATGGTGAGCATCTGCTGTATATAATAAAGGTTAACCTCTGCTCTAGAATGTCTTGTGTATTAGTCTGTTTTTGGTGGCAATGGCCAGGGCTAGCTGGCCTTGGCTTCCGCTCTGCCCCCTGTTGTTATCATCTGCCTCTGTGGAATTGGCTTCACCTGCCACCAGTTCCTCAGGGATAGGGATGCCCCACTGAACTGTTGTGTTGTGCAGGATGCAGCAGGCTGTGAAGATGCATCACGCCCTCTCCAGCCTGTACAACAGTTCTCTGCCACTGCGGTCTATGCATCAGAACTGGCTTTTCAGCATTCCTAGGGCCCTCTCCACCACAACCCAGGTCCTCCAGTTTGCTTCATTATACCGCTCCTTCTGTGGTGTCTGTGGGTTGCACACTGGTGTCAATAGCCACATCCAAAGTGGGTATCTGCGATCACCTGTTGGGCCAAGAGGACAGACATGCATCAGCTTTGCTATTGCACATGGTCTGTCAGGGCCTGCATGGTTAAAACCAATGAGGATTGTGGAAAATTGCAAGAGGATCTTGATAAATTGGAAGACTGGGTATCCAAATGGCAGATGAAATTTAATGTAGACAAGTGCAAATTTATGCACCTAGGAAAGAACAACCCAAACAACGGTTACACGATGCAAGGTTCCACATTAGGAACCACCATCCAGGCAAAAGATTTAGGTGTCATCGTGGATAACATGTTAAAACCTTCTGCCCAGTGGAGCGGCAGCCAAGAGAGCAAATAGAATGCTAGGTATCATAAGGAAAGGAATGAAAAATAAAACAAAGGATATTATAATGCCTCTGTATCGTTCCATGGTGCGACTGCACCTTGAATATTGTGTTCAGTTCTGGTTGCAGCATCTTAAAAAGGATATAGTGTTATTAGAAAAGGTTCAGAGAAGAGCCACCAAAATGGTAAGGGGGATGGAAGGATATGCCTACGAAGAGAGGCTAAAAAGGTTAGGGCTCTTCAACCTGTAAAAGAGATGGCTCAGGGGAGATATGATAGAGGTCTATAAATTAATGGAACAGGTTAATGTAGATCGATTGTTTACATCATCAGAATATAGAAAGACTAGGGGACATGCAATGAAGCCACAGGGTAATCTATTTAAGACTAATAAGCGAAAAAGAAAATGTCACTCAACGTGTAATCAAACTCTGGAATTTGTTACCGGAGGATGTAGTAAAGGCTGTTAGTGTAGCTGGGTTTAAAAAAGGTTTGGACAAGTTCCTGGAGGAAAGGTCCATAGACCATTATTAAAAGGGACCTGGGATATCACTACTTGACCCAATACAAGCATTGTAGAACCTGTGTCTTTTGGGGAAACAGCTAGGTACTTATGACCTAGATTGGCCCCTGTTGGAAACAGAATGCTGGGCTTGATGGATGTTGGTCTGACCCAGTATGGCATATCTTATGTGCTTATGACATTGCTTATTTTGGGTTCTGTGGAGCGCCAGCACCCAGATGCTCTGGGAACGTCTCCCCCCAGCACTGCCTGTCAGACCAGACCTTATAGGCACACATGCATTAACCTTTGGGGGTTGCACCAAAGGATCGCATACACTGCTCACATTACATTACATCAAAGCTGAGCAGAGTCCTCCAGCCACACGAGCGGGGCCTGGATCCCAAAGTGGCCTCTGAGATGTTTTGACTCTGAGGTCCCCCCCTGGTGAACCTGTTTGCCAGCCTGGACAACACGCAGTTGCCCCGCTTTTGCTCACACTAGCTGCACCTATCCTGGGTGGCACGGACTTGTTCCTCATTTCAAGACCCTCTTCAGGGTTCATCGTGACATGGCATCACTAATACTGCCTAAACATGTACACTTTGGAGGAGAGGAGGGACAGGGGAGATATGATTCAGACCTTTAAATACTTAAAGAGAAATAATGAACAAACAAACCTCTTCCAAAGACGGAGAAGCTGCAAGACTAGAGGGCATAACATGAAGCTACAAGGTAGTAAATTGAAAGGCAATGTCAGGAAATACTTTTTCACTGAAAGAGTGGTGGATGCTTGGAATGCCCTCCCGATGGAAGTGGTGGGGGCAAACACTGTGAAGGAGTTCAAAAGGGCATGGGACAGACACAGTAGTGGATGCCTTTACAGCAACAAGAAAATATCAAAATAAACGGAACCATCTAATTCCTCAACAAATAGGGGTGCCCTACATGGAGTGGTGGGTTCACCCCTAAACAAAGACATGGGGAGGGGTGGCCTGCACAGAGCGGCAGGTGTACCTACTCTTGACATCATACTGGGCAGATTAGATGGACCATACTGGTCTTTATCTGCCGTCATTTACTATGTTACATCACTTCCCACCCCTGTCCACTTACCGAGCAACCAGACATTTCCAAGGCTTCCCCTGTCTGCAGCTTGTCCCAGTCTAGACTGCCCCAGGATATATGCATTGTGGCAGGTGCTGGGGAATCAGGCACACACATCTGTAATGTTCATGGACATGTAGCTATGGCAGTTCTGGAATGCCCTCTGCTTACGTTGTGTGCCCTCAGTGCCTCATGGGTGCTGTCATTGACACCGAGGACTGAGGGGAAGCCACCCAGGTCATATCCTGTCACTTCTGTAGTGTTCTGGGGAACATAGTGAGGTGTCCCAGCCTTCGGTGCAGGGCACTGGTGAGTGCATCGATGTTGTGGGATGCTGCAGACTGCATGATGCCTGTTGTTGCACCGATGACACGCTGGAAGCTGCCTGTAGCTAGGAAGCCAAGGACTATGATGATACTTAGCGCCTCTGGCAGTGCCTGGTTATTATGGCTGGTGGCTGGCTCCAGGTCACAGTTCAGAATGCCACACAGCTCCATGATGGTGGAACTGTCCAAGCCGTACTGTTGATGCACCTCGATCTCTGTCAGCTGGAGGTAGATTGTCCTAGGCCTGAACACCCTGGGGGGGAGTGGGGGGCCGGGGCGGTACTGTTGTCTGTAGTACTGGGCTGCTGCCTGCTGCTGTTGCAGCATATTTTGTTGCCTCCTCTGCTGTGTTTGGGCCCATCAGTGGCGTCTCCGCCTTTGGACCAATATGTGGTATCCTCACATTGCACAGGCCTCTCCTAGTATATGGGTCTGACATACAGGTTCTCTGCTGTCGTTCCCGCTGTCCTAGGTGTCTGAAACCCTCGACTAGACTTGTGCAGTTTATGGGGTTTTGGACTGCTGCCCAACGCCATGGAATATCACATTGGCCGGATACGCCTTGTCCACTTCCCCAGCATACCCCATTATGCCCTTGTGGATATTTGTTTAGTGTTACCCATGATCGTGCCATTTTCGATGCTACCCAGGTTGGTGAGGATTCGTATTGCATGGTTATGGCACTCATACACTGGTAAGTTGCCATTTACGGTGCCCTAGTGACGCCTATGGCTTCCAATATCGGGCCCTATATGTCTAATATGATTTGCTGATCCTTGATGAAACGTCATCCCTAAGTTTGCATTGCTGCAAAGTTTTGTTACTTTTTCTTTTCATCCTAATCAATTCAATGCATGCATTATCATTGTTCTGTGATCCTGCATCTGTGCTGGGAGAAGCTGCCTAAAGCTGGAATAAAAGAGCAACCTAGCAAAAATGGCTGCTCTATATTCCTGAAACAGGCTCACAGCACCCCCTAGCTGTGACACTCTATATTAAAACTTTACTTCAAGGAATGCAAATGTCTTTTGTATTCAGCGCCTGCCTTTCTAGTGGTTAAATCTGTAGAGGGCTTACAACACTAAGCCTTGTACTTGAGGCAACGGAAGGGTAAATGTATGGGTCAACGATTCTGGGTCTGCCTGCAGAAAGCAGGAAATATATGCACATGCAGAGTACTCAGTAGCTGTTTCTGTCAGTGTGACAGGAAGTATTGAATTTGAGGGCTTAATTTTTTTCTGTGTTCTTCTAAATCAGGAGTGGCCATCTCTGGTCCTAGTGCATCATGATCCAGCCTGATTTTCAGGATGTTCCTAATGAATATTCATGAGATGTATTTGTATGCAGTGGGAGGCAGTGGATGCAAATATACCTCATGATTTGGGACACTCAATGAAGCAACTGTGTAGGCCATTTAAGACTAATAAGAGAAAATATTTTGTCACTCAACGAGCAATCAAACTCTGGAATTTATTATCAGAGGATGTCGTAAAAGCTGTTAGTGTAGCTGGGTTTAAAAAAATATTTGGACAAGTTCCTGGAGGAAAGGTCTATAAACCATTATTAAAGAGGACCAGGGAAATCCTCTGCTTACCCCTAGGATAAGCAGCATGGAATCTGCGTACAATTTTGGAAACCTGACAGGTACTTGTGTCCTGGATTGGCCAGTCTTGGTCTTGAGTGGAGGGATGATCAGGAGATTCTGGTTAGTAGCTCTTCTTGGTCTTGTAGAGGATGCTTTTGTGATCTGATTATTGAGGCAGGGTGCTGAGAGGTTGTGAAGGATTTTGAATGTTGTAGTGATTGCTTTGTGTTTTGTCCGTTGAGAGATTGGAAGCCGGTGAATGTTGTAGTGATGGCTTTGTGTTTTGTCCGTTGAGAGATTGGAAGCCAGTGAATATTGTAGTGATGGCTTTGTGTTTTGTCCATTGAGAGATTGGAAGCCAGTGAATGTTGTGGTGTGGCTTTGTGTTTTGTCCGTTGAGAGATTGGAAGCCGGTGAATGTTGTTGTGATGGCTTTGTGTTTTGTCCGTTGAGAGATTGGAAGCCAGTGAATGTTGTAGTGATGGCTTTGTGTTTTGTCCGTTGAGAGATTGGAAGCCGGTGAATGTTGTAGTGATGGCTTTGTGTTTTGTCCGTTGAGAGATTGGAAGCCGGTGAATGTTGTAGTGATGGCTTTGTGTTTTGTCCGTTGAGAGATTGGAAGTCGGTGAATGTTGTAGTGATGGCTTTGTGTTTTGTCCGTTGAGAGATTGGAAGCCAGTGAATGTTGTAGTGATGGCTTTGTGTTTTGTCCATTGAGAGATTGGAAGCCAGTGAATGTTGTGGTGTGGCTTTGTGTTTTGTCCGTTGAGAGATTGGAAGCCGGTGAATGTTGTAGTGATGGCTTTGTGTTTTGTCCGTTGAGAGATTGGAAGCCGGTGAATGTTGTAGTGATGGCTTTGTGTTTTGTCCGTTGAGAGATTGGAAGCCGGTGAATGTTGTGGTGTGGCTTTGTGTTTTCTCCATTGAGAGATTGGAAGCTGGTGTAGACTTTTCAGGATTGGAGTTATGCGTTGTCGGTTTGCACTGGCTGTTAGTATTCTGGTAGCAATATTTTGTACTAGCTGTAGTGGATATAGTGCATGTTTGGGGAGAACTTGATATATGTTTCCGTAGTCCAGGTGGAGTGTGATGATGGCTTGCACTACAGATCTGAAATCATTGTACTGTAGCAAGTGTCATAAGGGCTTGAGAAGCTTCAACTTCCTGTAAGCTGATCTTGCTGTATTTTTAATGTGTGCACACATGTTGAGACTGCTGTCAATGGTTATACCTAGATATTTGATTTCTTTCTTTATTAATATTTCTGATGTATGTGTTATGATCTTTTCTGGGGACTTAAATTCCTGATCTCTGAATATGAGTAGGACTTCTGTTTTGTTTTTGTTTACTGTGAGGTTTATGTCTGCAAGGAAGTTTGTAACTATGGTGAAGGCGTCAGATATGATCGTGAAATCCTAGTTGGTGGTATTGAATGGCATGCAAAACATAACAATCTGCGTAGAAATGAAAGTGCATGTTCCAATTTCTTAGTAGATTGCAGTTGGGTTGGATGTATAAGTTGAATAATAATCCAGAGAAAGCTGATCCTTGCTGGATACCTTATGTTAATTTAAAGGATTTTGAATTGGTGTTACCGAACTTTACTTGCATAGTTCTGTTCAAGAGGTAAGATGAGAACCATTGTAATGTGCCATCTGTTAAACCGATGTCGGTGAGTCTGTCTAGCACAGTGGTTCTTAACCTTGTTGGAGGTACTGAACCCCACCAGTTTCATATGCACATTCACCGAACCCTTCTTTATTGAAAAATAAAATATGATTTTTTTTTCAAATTCAAGACATAGGTATATGTTTTACTGGTTCACAAAATGAATCGTGCATTAACATCACTGTGTTCAAAGAACAAAACCAATACAATGCATGAACTCACAACAAATGCCGGTCTTCGCAGTACTGTTTTACGATGGTTTCATTCCTTTCTTTTTTCCCGCTCTGCCGCTGTCCTGCCATCGTCTTCGTCACACTCCCCCTCCGAACCTTTCCCTCTTGTTTGTGGTGTCCCTCAAGGCTCTGTGCTGGGCCCCCCTTCTCTTCAATATCTTTCTCACTCCTCTTACTCTGCTCATTCAACATTTCGGAATCACAGCCTTTTTTTACGCCGATGATATTCTCCTCCTCCATCACACCTCCCCTGTCTCCCCTGACTTAGCTCCCCTGAATACCTGTCTAGCTGCTGTTTCAGACTGGTTGACACAAAATTGTTTGCATCTTAACCTCTCAAAGACTATAGCTATATGATTCTCCCATGGTCACCACCCTCCTTCCCTGGCTCCATCCTTCCCTAATTCACCCATCTCATTAGTTTCTACCTTTCATTATCTTGGGGTTCTTTTTTATTCTGATCTCTCCTTCTCAGCACATGTCTCTCACGTCTCTAGACTTTCTTTCTTTCACCTTTGTCAGATTCACGCTATCCGTCCTTTCCTTCCTCCCTCTGCCTTAACTACTCTGTTACTGACCCTTGTTATCTCCCGCATTGACTTCTCTAATTCCATTCTCTCCAGTATCTCTAAACTGCAACTTTCACGACTGCAACGCATCCAAAACACTGCTGCCCGTCTTGTCACCCACTCTTCTCCTCGGGATCACGTCACTCCCCTTCTTTTCCAACTTCACTGGCTCCCTATTTCCTTTCGCATCCAATTTAAACTTCTCACACTAGTTCACAAGGCGCTCCACACCTCTACCCCCCAATACCTGGCTGATCTTCTTCGTTTTCACACCCCCCGCCACACTCCTCGCTCTTTCCACCTCAACCGACTAGTACTGCCATCCCCCTCACGTGCCCATCTGCAGTCCACACGATCTTCAGCTTTCTTTTTTATTGGTCCTGCTCTATGGAACTCCCTTCCCCCACCTCTCCGTCTTGAACCTCACTACCCCACCTTCAAGCGCTCCCTTAAAACTCATTTGTTCTCCCTTGCCTTTGACCTTCTCCCCCCCGAGTCTTGATCCTCTTGCCACTTCCTCTACCCCTCCTGTTTTTGTTCTTGCTCTTCTCTCCTATCCAATATGTAACTTCCTTTCTAATTTCTGGCCTTGCACCTTTCGTTTGTAATTTTTTATTGTAAACCGCTCTGCCTATTAATGAAGGGCGGTCAATCAAATACATGAACATGAACATGAACATGAAATTACATACATAACTTTTCACAAAGACATGACCTTTTTTAATATTACCACACTGAAATGGTTTTAATTTTTAACCTTATGTATTCCAATAATGAACTTATTGTATTTATGCTATTTATTATTTTTAACATTTTAACACGCACCCATCACCTAATTTCCATCAGGCTACACCGCTACAATAATAATGAATATTTACTGCAAATCAGTGTGACTTCTGCTGTTGCCTTTGAGAGACCAGTTCAGAAATGCGTGGCTTCACCTTGGCAAGTGCCACTCTCATGTCATTTTCACAGCAAAGTCTGTTCCTTTTCTTCGTTTTTATGTCCAGCATCCTCGAAAAGGATTGCTCGCAAAGATATGTTTTAACAAATGGTATAAAAATTTCCAGGGCTTTCCTAGCAATAACAGGATACGTTACCATCTGTCGACACCAAAACGTTGAAAGCGTCGTTGTTCTGAAGAGTTGCTGTTGAACCTGGCTCTGCTGAATTTCAGTGATTTCGTCGAGGTATTCATCATTGACATCTGCTCTCTCAACACCAAACGTGAACGGCTGTCTCACCCATGCTGGATATGACTCTCTTGTAGGGAAGTATCCATTGAGAGACTTTGCAAGCTCATCTAAGTGCGTGGCAATTGCTTGCTTCAGTTCCGTGGGTACAGAAATGTCTCCGATTCCAGACAGATCTTCGATCTTACTTACACAGTCATCCAGCAGGGGAAAGTTTGAGAAGTTATCGTTCTCTGTTCATCGTTTCCATAACGGTAGCTTTTTTTGAAAAGCCTTCAGGTTTTCTTCTGCTTCGATGATGTTGACTCCACCATCCTGCATCTGCTGATTGAGATGATTGAGAGATGCGAATATATCAGCCATGTACGCTAAAATGAGAATGAACTTAGAATTTTTGAAGCAATCTGCATGACAATGTTGGTGCTCTTGCAAAAACAGGGCTAATTCCACACGCATGGCAAAAACACGATTCAGCACCTGTCCCTGGGATAACCACCGAACGTTAGAATGGTACAGAAGTACCTCGAATTCAGAGCCCATTTCTTTACACAGCTCACTGAAGATGCGGTGCTTCAGTGCACTATTTCGCACATAGTTCACACATTCCACTACAATTTTTAATACTTCTGTCATTTCTGGAGGCA
Organism: Ichthyophis bannanicus; assembly: GCA_033557465.1. NCBI lineage: Eukaryota > Metazoa > Chordata > Amphibia > Gymnophiona > Ichthyophiidae > Ichthyophis > Ichthyophis bannanicus. The sequence goes on from CM066044.1 coordinate 256,854,339, forward strand.
AAGTATTTGTTGCCAACGTATGCCTGTGCAGAATACAATGCGTAACAATGATGTGTGGTGCATCGGCTTTCACTAGCGCACCAAAACCAGACTTTCTTCCCAACATGACTGGAGCTCCATCCGTACAAACTGCAGAAACCATATCCCACGAAAGATTGTTGTCTCTGAAGAAGTCATCCACAAGTTTCTTCACATCGGCTGCCTTAGTTGTTGTTGTAAGAGGCTTACAAAATGAAAATCTTCCTTTATCATGTCGTCTTTCACATAGCGCACAAATACAGCAAGCTGACTTAGATTAGAAACGTCTGTGGTCTTGTCGAGTTGGAGGCTGAATTTTGCCGGGCTTAAAATCAGATCTGCAACTACTTGAGCCAAGATGTCTTTGCTCATGTCCTCTATTCTGTCACTGATGGTGTCATTTGAAAGAGGAATTTGGGATAATTTAACTTCGGCCGCTTTTCCCAGCATCAGATTCGCCATCTTCAACACAGCTGGTTTTATGAGTGTTTCACCAATGGTGTGTGGTTTGCCCTGCTTTGCGATCAGGTAAGCAATTTCGTACGATGCTGTGAGGATCGATTTGTTGATGGGTACAAAGCCGAGAGCAGGCAGAGTAGCCTTTTCATCGAATCTAGCTCTCTTCACCTTGAATTCAGCAAGCGTTGTGTTCTTGTATTCCCCATCTCCATGCAGGTTAAGGAAGTGTTCCTTTAGTTTTGCCGGTACTAGACTAGAATTGCTTAACTTGGCATTGCAAATCATGCAGATAGGACGCTGACTCCCATCACGTTCTGTTATATATGCAAATCCATGCTGTACATATTCGTCTGACCACTTTCTTTTTTTTGCTCGACATAGTTAGTATGGATTAAAATATTAAGAAAGAAATCACACGACATACCATCAGGACAAGTCACAAGTCGACTACTGAGTGCACCAAATTCCCTGCAGCACAGATTGGCCAAGCAATGTAGCGTGATCACCTGCAGCCAATGATGGCCAAGCGGGGCATGTCATCATGAATCATATGAGTCGGGTGCGTGTCTTGTGTCTTGACCTCCGCCGAACCCCTGAGACTGACTCACCGAACCTCTAGGGTTCGATCGAACCCAGGTTAAGAACCACTGGTCTAGCATGATGTGATGTGCTATTGAGTCAAATGCAGCACTGATATCAAGGAAGATGAGCACAAATCCCTGTCGAGGCTTATCTAAGCCAATGATGAGTCTACTGAAGAGGTCCGTTAATAATGTTTCATTGCCATGGTGAGGGTGGAAGCCATGTTGTTGTGGGTCCAGTGGGGCGTGCAGGTCAACATGGTCTTGAAGCTGCTGTTATATAACTTTTTTCTATTATTTTGGCCAAAAACGGGATGTTGGCAATAGGTCGGTATGAACTGGGGCTTGTTGCATCTAGTGAGGCCTTTTTTTAGGATGAGGCGTATTAAGGCCTGCTTGAGTGCTAGAGGTAGGTATCCTTGCATGAGGGAGGTGTGTACTATCTTTAAGATGGTCTGAGCAAATTTATTGCACAGGATTTCTAACCAAGTTACAGGGCATGGGTCCAGAGGTGATATTGTGGTATTTGTTGATGATATCCAGTAATTCTCTTTTGGTTATTAGGTTGAATTTGTTCCATGGGTGTTTTTTTGCTGTGCCGTTCTGTTGCTGCAGTTCTATATAGTATTGTAACATAGATGTGCTCTGTTTGTTGTAGAGGAAGTCAGCCATAACTTGGGGATCAACATGCATTTTGTTGAATGCTGTGTCAGTTGAGTTGGGTTCATCGGTCATTTGGGACACCATTGAGAATAATTCTCTAGGGCAGTTGAGTGATTTCTTAAGTATACATATTAAGGTCTTTAAGTCTGTCCTTCATAATGAAGACCACTAACCATTTAAGTAGCCACCCTCTGCACTGACTCCAGCCTGCTTATAACCTTTTGAAGATGTGGTCTCCAGAATTGCACACAATACTCCAAATGAAGTTGCCCCAGACACTTATACAGAGGCAACATCTCCTTTTTTCGGTTGGCCATTCCTCTCCTTATGCACAACAAGCATCCTTCTGACTTTTGCAGTGGCCTTTTCTACCTGTTTAGCTACTTTAGGATCTTCAGACATTATTACGCCCAGGTCCCGCTCTTCTTTCATGGACAGAAGTATCTCACCCCCTATACTGTACTGTTCCTTTGGATTTTTGCAACCCAAATGCATGACCCTGTATTGTTTAGCATTCAATTTCAGTTGCCAAGTTCTAGACCATTCTTCAAGCTTAGTTAGATCCCTCCTCATGTTATTTACTCCTTCCTGAGTATCTACTCTATTGCAGATATTGGTATCATCTACCAAGAAGTAAACCTTACTCGACAGCCCTTCCGCAATATCACTAACAAAGATGTTAATTAGAATCGGACCAAAGACAGATTCCCCCCCTCCCCCCCTCCATTCTGCTTTTCTCATTGTGCTCCTCGTCTGGGCTGTTTCTGCATTCCCTCCAGCTGGGTTTGTTTCAGGGGACTGCCCTAGTGACGGGACTGCAGCAAGCACTTCTTGTGCTGCAGGCATTCTGCTCTCTTCTTCCCATGGTTCCCACCAAAACAAATGCTCTGCTCTACGGCGGCTATTTTCTGGGAGGAAAAGGCTCTCTGCACCGTGCCTGTTACTATCACTGCGGCGGCAGCCATTTGCTGCAAAGTAAACCTTCCTGCTTCTTTTGCTGCCTCTATTCTTTGTAGGGTTTGTTTGTTTTTTAGCTTGTGCTTAGTGATGCAGCCATGCCTTTCTCCCTTCTCGATTGTATGGCATGTGGTAAAAAACACAAGACTCTTTGCAATAACCTGTGTGGTCCCTGTGAGGCTGCTCCCAACATACCCCTGGCATCAGCTGTGCGTCCAGGGATGCTGTCTGTTGCGACTTCGGCTCCTCTTCTTGCGGGTGAAGCGCCGCCTCTTCTCCTCCTCCCTGATCATTCCTCTTAACCACTGCAGTCCCAGTGACTCACTTTGCTTCCTCAGCCAGATGTCTTCACTGCAGACCAACAATTTATGAATCTGTTCCATCAGGCCTGGGACGCTTGTCACTCCGGACCCTTGCTAGGGTCCATGTCTGCGCCACCTGCTCAGTGAAAGCGTGCTAGGCTCAGTTCCACTGAAGTCTCTACCACTCTCTTTACATCTCAACTGCGGGGTACCTCCTCTCCCTTAGGGGACATGCACCTTGCTGGAGAGGATGGAGAGTGCCCATAGGATGTATCCCTTATCTCTGGTTCTGACAGAGAGGAAGGTGAGCTTTTGCCCCTGGAGGATCAGCAGGACACTTGAGATGATGGGCAAGATATACGTCCCTTCCGGAGGAAAGAGCTGCTGGCTCTCATCCAACAGATTTCAGAAGCACTTCACCTCTCCGAGATGCTGGCTCCTTCAGACCCAGCTAAACCTCAAGTGGATCCCATCATTGTGGGTATCAAACAGCTATCCAGAGCCTTTTCGTTCCCCATGGAACTACAGCACATGGTCACCCTAGAATGGGGCAGTCCAGATGTGTCCTTGCATTCGGCATACCTCTTGGGCCATTTTTACGTTTGGTCCCTGGAAGAACTGGAAAAATGGATGTGTTTTCCTACAGTTGATGCTTTTGTGATGGTGGTCACCAAGCACACTACTATCCCAGTAGAAGGTAGTACTGCACTTAGGGATCAATTTGACTGCAAAGTTGGGGGTCTGCTGAAGACATTTTCTCGGCTTCTTCCCTCACCTTGCAGGTAGCCGTTTGCAGAGGACTTGCAGTGTAGGCTATGCTGTGCTGGCTTCAGCTCCTCCCGGATGATACGGCGTTACTTCATCTGGAATCAGTCACCACCTTTATAGCAGATGCCTTCTATGACCTTCTGCGTCTTTCCACATGGTTAGTGGTGGCAAGGACTGTGGCACGGCGCTAGCTTTGGCTTCGATATTGGAATGCGGATGTAGTATCCAAATCCTGACTTGCCAAACTCTCCTTTAAAGGAAAGCTGTTCTTTAGCGAGGACCTGGAGAAGCTTGTCAAGAATCTGGGTGAGGTCAAGCCTCAGTACATGCCGGAGGATCGGCCAAAGTCTTATTCTCATCGTCCTGCAGCTGCCTCCTCTTCATCCTCTGCTTATAAGGGAAAGTTCAGAGATGTCAGTCGACACCTGCCTGGAAAGCCAGGGACTTCCACGAATCAGTCCAGATCCCAGCCTCGGTACTTTCAGGGTGTCCATAAGAACATAAGATATGCCATACTGGGTCAGACCAAAGTCCATCAAGCCCAGTATCCTGTTTTCAACAGTGGCCAATCAAGGTCACAAGCACCTATCAGTTTCCCCAAAAGACACAGGTTCCAAAGTGCTTGTATTGGGGCAAGCAGTGGATTTCCTGGGTCCCCTTTAATAATGGTTTATGGACCTTTCCTCCAGGAACTTGTCCAAACCTTTTTTTAAATCCAACTACACTAGCAGCTTTTACTACATCCTCTGGTAACGAATTCCAAAGTTTGATTACATGTTGAATGAAAAAATATTTTCTCTTATTAGTCTTTTATGGGTTACACTGTATCTTCATTGCATGTTCTCTAGTCTTTCTACATTTGTCCGCCGCAACAAAGATAATTTCTCCTCTGCTGTCAAGTTCTCAGGCCCCTCACATCTCTCTCGTTGACGGGCTTGGGGTCCATTCCAGGGTGCCATTTGTCAGAGGTCACTTGCGTCTCTTTTCCCATGAATGAACCCCATCACATCAGACAAGTGGGTGCTCGAAGTGGTCTCCCACGGCTACACACTGGACCTTGCAGCACCCGCCCCGCACACCTTCCTGATCTCCCCTTGCAGCTCATCTGCAAAGAGGATGGCAGTGTGTCTTACCCTTCATTGCTTACTCCAGCTCAGAGCTATTTGTCCCGTTCCTCCAGCCAACAGAGGTACCGGGCACTATTCCATCTACTTTGTAGTACCCCAAAAGGACAGCTCCTTGCGCCCCATCTTGGATCTTAAAGGGATCAATTGTTGCCTTCATGTGTCACTCTTTTGCATGGAAACACTCAGATCAGTCATCCAGGTGGTTCACCCAGGGGAATTTCTCGCCTCTCTGGATCTTGCCGAGGCATACTTTCACATTCCAATCCGCAGGGAATACCAGCAGTATCTGTGTTTCATGGTGTTCCGAAGACATTATCAGTTTCAAGCCCTGCCCTTTGGACTCGCCATGGCTCTGCGGACCTTCTCCAAGGTTATGGGCATCATTGCAGTGGCACTGCTTCATCAAGGCATCCGTGTCCATCCCTACTTGGATGATTGGCTCATCAGAGCCAAGTCTTTTCAGGAGGCGCAGTCAGCAGTGACCCATGTAGTCAAGTTCCTGAGCCAGCTCGGCTGGTTGGTCTATCAGCTCAAGAGTCATCTTCAGCCAACACAATCTCTCAACTTTTTGGGGGCTCATTTTGATACAGCCTCCAGCCGCATCTTACTTACCCCCAACTGATGCTGGAAGCTCTGTGCTTAACTCCACACGTTTTAGCACATTCCGGCTCCTGCAGCCTGGGACTATCTGCAGGTTCTTGGTTCCATGGCAGCCACGCTCGAGGTGATCCCCTGGGCCCAAATGCACATGCAACATGCCCTTTGGTCCCCAGTCACCCAGGAATATCAGACTCATCTTCCCCTGCTTTCTACTGTTCGCAGGAGCCTCAACTGGTGGATGTTCCTGCAAAACATGTTGAAGGGCATGCTCCTAGCCACCCTGCAGTGGATTCTTCTGACTACGGATGCCAGTCTTTTGGGGGTGCATTGTCTAGGTGTCTTGCCTAGAAAGGGTGTAAAATAAAGACTAACACAATAACACACTTTGGAATAAGGATAATTAGTTTATTTATAAAATATTAAAAAAAGGTGGCTTGAAAGCAAATAATTCACTTATCCACATATAATTAGTCAAGCTGTGCATAAAAGCAAGACACAAGAAGATGATACATTACCGACAGAGCTATGAACTTCATCTCATGTCAACACTTCGACTGAAGAAGTCCCGGATTCAGCCAGGCAGGAGAGAGATTCTCAGTCGGGAAAACCCTAGGCATTGCGCGCGTTCACGCCATAGGTGAGACTTCCTTTCTCTCTCTGACTGATATGAGAGCATGTTTTTTATATCTTGTTGCAAGAGCAACCAGTAATTTTCCATCAAGTTGACATATACATAGAATAGGATCAGATATCCATTAAACATAATCAAGATGCTGGCCAGACACCTGAGAATGCTCAAGGGAGGGGCATCTCCCATCCCATGGTTCAGGAACTTAGTCCATTGATAGACAAAATATATTGAAGGTCATCTATGAGAAAAAGCACAATTGCTATGAGAAGAAGTTTTTCCTTATCTACATCCTTGTATCAGGACTCCCTCTCATAAGTTTCACATGATGTAGTTATGCAGGATGTTTCTCACAAAATTGCACAGGCATTTCTTTCCTACAAAACTGAGGTTTATGAATCCCTGACTTACTGCTGACGCATAATCAGTAGTCATCTTTAACTCATTTTCACCACACTAGGTCGCATAGCACAGAGCTCGTGGTCAGCCACGAATCCACCTGGACAATAAATCAGCTCGAGGCACAGGCTGTCTGGTTGGCTCTCTTATCTTTTCACACTCTACTGAAACATTGTGTGGTGTGAGTTCTCTCTGACAGTTCAACGATGGTGACTTATCTCAACTGGCGGGGCGGAACCAAGTGTCTGGGGGTGGCCAAGGAAATGAGTCTTGTTTTCCCATGGGTGAAGTGCTATCTTCAAGCATTATTATTATATTGTGGGTGTAGACAACATTCAGGCAGATTTCCTCTGCTGACACATGCTGGATCTTAGCAAATGGAAATCACCCCATGGGCCTTTGCAGCCATAGTGCGCTGCTGGGGACTTCCAGCTCTGGACCTCATGGCCACCTCGTCCAATGCCAAGGTAACATCCTTCTTCAGTCAGAGAAATGAACCATGGTCTCAGGGGCTAGATGCCCTGGTTCAGACTTGGACCTCGGACCACCTGCTATACATCTTTCCTCCGTGACCGATGATCGGCCAGGTTCTGCACTACATAGAAACATATCCCGACCACATAGTGCTGGACTGGCCGCAGTGCCCCTGGTATGCCAACCTAGTGCGCCTGATCCACAAACTGTCACTACCTCTTGGCACGCGGTGTGGTTTTCTCCATTAGGGGTCCATCGTCATGTGCGACCCTGCTCCTTACTTACCTATGGCCTGGCTCTTGAGTGGCACCAATTAGAACGCAAGGGTTATTCACCACCAGTGGTCGCCACGTTGCTTAAAGCACAGTGGCCCTCAACGTCTCAGGCTTATGCCTGAATTTGGTGTCTTTTTTTTCCTCCTGGTACACCCGCTGCTCCATCTCCCTGTGGAAGATGCAGGTGCTATCCATTCTTTTCTTCCTCCAAGTTGGTTTCGATAGAGGTCTTGCCCTTAACTCCTTGAAAGTTCAGGTCGTTGCATTGACATGCTTTCGGGAGCCTATCCAGGGACATTCCATTGCCTCTCATGTGGACATCTCCCGTTTTCTCAGGGGCATACGCTCGCTGCGACTGCCTGTTCGCTTGGTGTTTCCAGGTTGGGACCTCTCCCTGATGCTCTGTGCCTTCACGTGTGCTCCCTTTGAGCTGCTCCACAACTCGTCACTTAAGGACCTCACTCTTAAAACAGTATTTATATTTGCAATCATGTCTGCCAGACATACATCAGAACCCTAGGCCTTGTCCTGCCAAGACCCCTTCCTTTCCATTGAGTCAGAGGGGGGGGGGGGTGGTCACTATTTGTAAAATAACAGCTTTTCTTCCCAAGGATCTTGCCCAATTCAGTAAAGCCCTAAAGCACCACCTCTTTCTTCTACACTACTCATAACCCAGCAACTCAAATTCACTCACTACTCACAACCCAGCAACTCACATTCACCCACCATACACCCTGCTAGACAATTGTAAATTACAACTCTTGTTTAGACAGTCAACTCATGTTTATATTGCAGATAGTTGTAGATAGCTGTAGATAGTTTCCCCAGTTGAAAACCAAGTTGTATCACCCATTCAATGTAAGTGCATAACAGTTCCCTTGTTCTGCACAAAACTGTTATCTGTAAACCGCACTGATTTTAAAGAGCGCGGTATATAAAAGCAATAAAATAAATAAATAAATAAGGTCCTCTCAGAGTTCCACCTCCATCAGTTGGTCTCTTTGCCCACCTTCTGGAACAATCAGCGTTCTGGTCAACAGCAAGTGCTACACCTTCTTGATGTCAGTTGGGTCTTGCACCGCTATCTCAGGGTTACCAATCCTTTTTGGATGTATGACCACCTTTTTGCCTTATGCGCCAGTCCCCGGAAGGGGGCAGCCACCTCCAAGGCAACAATCACACATTGGATCAAGCAGGCCATTGAATCGGCCTATATCGGGATCGAGCCGCCGGGGATACAGGGCCCACCCCCTGCTGCAGCTGCCCAATCGGGGCAGCCAACATCTTCAATTTAAAGAAGCGCCATCGGGCGCGAAGGCCTCTGCCCTCCTGCACCCCGGCTCAGCAACAGCTCTCCCGGCCGGGATCGAGCCGCCGGGGATACAGGGCCCACCCCCTGCTGCAGCTGCCCAATCGGGGCAGCCACCATCTTCAATTTAAAGAAGCGCCATCGGGCGCGAAAGCCTCTGCCCTCCTGCACCCCGGCTCAGCAACAGCTCTCCCGGCCAGGATCGAGCCGCCAGGGATACAGGGCCCACCCCCTGCTGCAGCTGCCCAATCGGGGCAGCCAACATCTTCAATTTAAAGAAGCGCCGTCGGGCGCGCCTGCGCCTGGCGGGCCCGCGCCTGAGGGCCTCGCCAGAGAGCCCTTTGGCGTGGCCCTTAGGCAGCTGGCCCACAAAGATCAACGGCCACCACATTCAGAACCAGCACACGACTTTCCAGTAACCAGAGCTCCCCCGAGGCTGAGCACATTTACTGAAGCCACAGCCCACAGCACTATACGTCCTCGCATCGCCCATAGCCAGCAAAGCAGATACCACGCGACAGAACCTGGATTAATCTCAAGCCTCAGACTCTCCTCTCCCATGCTGTCAATTGCAAGTATAGTCTCACTAGTATAGTCACCACATATCATTACTACTGTACTTTATTTATCATGCTGTTGTCAGTAGCTGTTAGTAATACCAGTCACTACTGTACTGTTGCCAGTACCCATTGCTTATCATTACTATTTAATTACTATACTGTTGTCTGTAACCTTTAATAGTATCAGTCACCATTTTACTGTTGCCAGTAGTCTTCCATGGACAATCAACCAATATTCTGTCCTCAGTAGCCTTATTAGTACCAGTCACCATTGCACCACTTCCAGTAATCTACCATTGCAAACAATCTACTTTACTGTTGTCAGTAGTCTCATAAGTGTAATGTTGCTAGTATTCTAACATTAACCACTGTCTATGATCATATTGTCTGTTGTGACCCAACCTAATGCACTAAATATTAAGGGTTTGTTAATAACTTTCTGGTAGTCTACCGTAATTGACCACAATCACACAGTGCTCTGCCAAGATGGGTTCCCCCATTACCACCATAGTAGGATGCTATATCATCCTCTCAAGTTGGTTCTCCAACTCTCTCGCCTTAACCCCAGCATCCAATCAGATTCCTATATTACGGAGCCATGGGAGGAGGTGGACCAGTGCATCCCATAATAACATAAATTGGGACACCCGCCCACACCACCCCCATCTGTTACACATTGCACTTCAACACAATATGAAACCCAAACAAGTTGAAAACCCCTACCCTCATAGCCTAAAATGTGCCCTAATCAACGCACGTTCTATCCGGAAGAAATGGCCAGCCGTCACTGACATCATTGCCAGCCATGACCTTGACATACTCATGATCACTGAGACGTGGCTATCCGCCGAAGATAACGTCATACTCAATCAGCTCCTCCCCAAGAATTTCACCGCACATTCAAGCCATAGACAAGACAAAAGAGGAGGTGGCGTGCTCATCCTCACCAGGACAGACCTCCATTTTCGAACGATAGACTCCACCAGTACAAATCACATGGAGACCATTACCATTTCCAACAAACGCTGCTCAATCAACCTGCTTTACAGAGCACCTTCAGCTTCCCCTGATGATCTTGCTGCTATCATCGATCTTGCATCCAACACCCATAACCCAAGCATCCTAAATTGGATCCTAGGCGACTTTAACCTGCCTACACTACAAGATAATCAAGTATCAGCCTTCCTTGATGCCCTTGAAAATCTTGGCTTCAAGCAATTGGTTAAAGACCCTACTCATATTAAGGGAAATATCCTGGACCTAGTATTCGCCCCGCAATCATCTCTTAACCCTGCCCAGGACCCCATAACTTCCATAACTTCTGTTCCCTGGTCAGATCACAAACTGATCATTATCCAGATTCCTTCTCACAAAGCCTATACAAAAATCAACAAAATACAAACCAACTCAACAAGACCACCCTCTCGATGTTTCAAGCCTTACAACAGAGAGCTTATCCTTGCTGAAACACAACAACTCATCTGTGAAGCCACCCAGAACCTTGATGACCTAATTTCCCACTGGAACAATTGCCTTAGCTCAATCGCACTACGCACACCAGCCAATAAGCCTCCAGGGAAGAGAGCGAGTGCCCCATGGTACTCAGCTGATCTCAGAGCATCGCTTAGCCAACTTCGGAAACTAGAGAAACGCTGGCGCCGATCTCATTCTTTAAATGACCAGACAACATACAACCTTCATCTTGCTGCACACCGCAACGCAATCACCGATTCGATGAAACAGTACTACGCTGATACCTTAAAGAGATCACTTAACAAACCACACGACCTCTTCGACCTAGTAAAAACCTTATCGAAGGAACCATCCTCTGGACCCCCATTCGAGATACACCCACAAGATTATGCAACCTACATCCAATCCAAGATATGCCAGACCAACAAAACCTCTATTACAACTAACGCCACAGAGCAAGTCTACCAAACAGCCCTAACCATGTTCTCTACCCCCACCAAGAGAGGGATTGAAGACACTATTGCGGCCCTTAATATCACCACTGCCCAGTCGGATCCATGCCCAGCCTTCTGGATCAAGGAGCTTCGCTGTCACTTCAGCCCAGCACTATCCAAAATAATGAACCTCTCCTTCTCAACTGGCTCTTTCCCTTCAGCCCTTAAACATACTTCTATCAGACCTCTGCTAAAGAACTGCAAGCTCGATCCCCAACAGGTAGAATCCTACAGACCTATATCCAGCATCCCACTACTCGCGAAGATCATAGAAAAGGAGGCTCAACGTCAATTGCAAGATCATATCGACTCCGCCGCACCATTAGATCCTTGCCAACATGGCTTTAGAGAATTCCATGGAGTGGAGACCCTTCTTACCACTCTCTTCTGCAAGATAATCACCAGCATTGACGACATTCGTCAAGGATTTGCACTCATCTTTCTAGACATCGCTGCAGCGTTTGATTCAGTAAACCACGAGCTTCTATTAAGACGACTGATTGACAAAGGCATAAATGGAAGAGCGCTTGAATGGTGCAGATCCTACCTGACCGAAAGATGGCAGCATGTTCGTTCTGGAGGAAAAAATTCTGAACCATTCCACCAAAGCCAGGGAGTCCCACAGGGTTCCTCCCTTTCTGCGCTCTTGTTCAATATTTACATGCAACCAATTTGTAATATCATCCGGTCCTTCAATGTCGATTGCATGTTATATGCAGACGACGTCCTGCTTTACATTCCCTTCTCTACTGAGCATATGGACCTCTCTCCACTGACGAACTGTTTCAACGCAATATCTGAATGGCTTCTTTCTCAAAACCTCAGAATACAACATAAGAAAACGGAAGTACTCTTCATTACGAGGAACCCCAACTTTACCCCACCACAATATCTTAAGGTAAAAGAAGCTGAGCTGCAATCTAAATCCTCAATACGTTACCTGGGAGTCACTTTAGATCAGCATTTGGATTTGAAGGCCCATATAGGAAACATAGTCAAATCAGTATACTACAAGATCCGCACACTTAGGCATCTACGTTCCATGCTTGAACCAACTGATTTCCAGACAATTTTCCAGGCATTGATCATACCCCATTTTGACTATGCCAATGCCATCCTACAAGGTCTTCCCCAATCTACATTGAACCCGCTGCAACTAGCCATGAACGCTGCAACAAGAGTCCTTCATGGAGCCCCCAGGAGCGACCACATAACGCCTCTGCTGATATAGTTGCATTGGCTACCCATCCAGGCCAGAATAGTTTTCAAGACCTTGATAATCACCTTTAAAGCTATTAACAATCTCTCACCTGCATCCTTAACCTCACTCATCCATATCACTTCCCCAAATAGAGCAAGAAGATCCACGGCTATAAACTGCCTAAAAGTCCCGAAGGCAGTAACTGTTTGCACCAATTCGACAGCCAACAGAGCCTTTAGTCTTAGTGCCCCAAGATGCTGGAACGCATTACCTCCTGAGATCCGGGCTATTAAGAACCTACCACAGTTTAGGAAAGCCCTCAAATGCCACCTCTTCAACAAATACCTTATAGAGCCTAACGACAACCCCTAGAGCCCAAAGTCTCCTGGCGATACCACTTCCATACAAATTATGGTATATCAACAACACACCAAGTATGATACTCAAACACTTAGTGGTGGTTATGTTTCCGTGAAACTACTGTCATTATGACTCCATGTAATAAATTTTGTAAATAGTTTTCCCCTGTTATCCACGTTTTTATGCCCTGTTACCTGTAAAACTCATACGCGTTCAACTGTACTGAGCATTTTTGTTACATGTAAACCGCGCTGATGCTGAATAGTGCGGTATATAAGAGACTATAAATAAATAAATAAATAAATAAATAAAATCCTCCCGAACAAGCCTGTTCCAGTGGGACTTTGTGCCCACTCCATAGGTTCTCAATTCACATCCAGGGCTGATAGATCACAGGTACATCCACTCAATATTTGCAGGGCGGTAACCTGGTCTTCTCTGTTGATGTTTGCACGCCATTATCACTTGGATCTTCAAGCCAGGGAAGCAGCTCTGCTCGGAGCATCCGTTTTTGCCGCTGCCGTGTCTTCCCACCCTACAGAGGGGTAGCTTTGGTACTCCCTGATAGTCTGGACTGGTCTAGCAGGATGAGTTGGAAGGTGAAATTTTACTTACCATTAATTTCCTTTCCTGGAATCCTGCTAGACCAGTCCAGCACCCTCCCTAGTTTGATCTTCGTTATACCCAAGAAATATCATGTCACATTGCGGTGCGATAAAAGTTCTACTGTACATGCTGCCAGCTTCATTTGATATCAGTTCTGTGGTTGTGTGTTCTCCTTGGTCGAGAGCCTTGTTTTTTTGGTTGGTTGGTTTATGTTCATCTTATTCATATTTAAGTTCCAGAGTAAAGATGAGTCTGGTGGTCTTTATCTGTCATCATATACTATCTTACTATGTCTTCATGGACTTGAACTAGTCTGCAATCCTGGTGCTTTGCCATGGCTATACTGAAGCTGACCCCTAGGGATAGGGCACAAAGCTTCTGTGATTTTCTCTGTCTCACCATCTGCTGGCAGGGGAACACTATCCACCAGTTTGGACTGGTCTAGCAGGATTCCAGGAAAAAAATTAATGGTAAGTAAAATGTCACCATTTGTTAAGCAATTTCACTTTATCCTCATCAGTTTCTACATATTCCTCCCCTTCACCCTTGAGTCTGACACTACCACTTTTGCCCTTCCTCCTCTCACTAATATATCTGAAAAATGTCTTAACGCCACATTTTATTGTGTTGGCTATTTCTTCTTCTTTTTGTATGTTTGCTTTCCTGACTTCTTTACTAGAGTCTCTAAGTTTTTCCAAATATAGATGCTTGTCTTCCTCTCTCTGTGATCTCTTGTATTTCCTGAAGGCCTCTTCCTTTTCTTCACTTTTCAGCTACTTTTTTTGAGAACCATAGCGGCCTCCTTTTCCTTTTACATTTATTTGCCTTTCTAACAAAGGTTTGTTGCCCTTAAAATATCCCTTTTCAGTTTTGCCACTGTTTTTTCTATATCCCCCAGCTGTTCCCGTCCTGCTAACAACTCCTTGTGGTATTGTCCCATCTTGGCAAAGTTAGCTTTCTTGAAGTCTGAATGGATTTTATCAGCCCTAGTCCTAATACTGAACCACACCATCAGGTGATCACTGGCCGCGTGAGAGAGATTTGCATGCCTACTACCTCCATTGTATGCAAACTTATTTCATGAATATTTATTCAGGATATCCTAAAAACCTGGCTCGTTGGTGTCTCTCAAGAACTGGAAGTAAAGATGAAGGGGGGAGACAGATCTTGAACAGTGGCAGCTAGCGCTGATTAAGCAGCTAGCCACCGCCGCTTTACTCTGAACTTGGATATTTTATGTCAGGGCCATATCCGGCGACTGACATTGAAGATACAGGTTGGCTGGAAGGTGCATTAGCTAACTGGCTAGTGGTGATATACAGCTGCTGGCAGACTAGCTAAGACAGTGAAAGTTAGGAGAGCCTTTCAAGTGCCTAACAGGCTCCGCTTTGGGATAACCAGTTGGCTATCTCCAAGTGCCGACTTCACTTCCCCCCCCCCCCCCATAACACCCCCTTGCTAGCCAGCTAGCATGGGAGTGTTTAGTGGCAATACTCAGGGATATTCAGCAGCATTGTGTTAGTGCCGCTGAATACCCCAGGAGTACCATTTAGGTGTTTTGCAGGTGTGCTAACTGCTCCACAGCATGTTTATGCTGTTAGTGTTGGCATCCACCACATACATGCTTTTCTTAAGATGTCATTTTATAAAGTCTTACATGTGCAAAAGTCTTTTTATAAATTTGCAGAGCGCTATGCATGCACATAACGGTGTGTGATGATAAGATGGCACTTACTTATATATCAGCCACATGTAGGCATTCTTGGAGGAATAGTTTGGTCAGAGCAGGAACAGATTTACAAAGTATGAGTTTATTTAATAGCATACGTGAGTACTCATGTAGCGTACATAGACACATTTATATCTGCTTCAGAGAAAGTAGAACTGGGGGGGGGTCAGCATTTGTGTATTATTGGGGCTAGATCTTAAAACAGATATCCTTCTGGACTCCTCACATTGTCGTCCTGTTATAAAATTAGTCCCTAAATGTCCAGCAGATGTATATCTGTGTTTGGTGGGTGGGAGAGGCATCAACGTCTAAATGTTTGCGGCCAAAGTTATATGTCTAAAAAAGGGGAGGGGTTTATTGAAAGGGAGGGGCTTATTGAGGCTTACGAAAGGAAAAGTCTTGTATGTTTAGCAGCTAAATTCTGTTGTTGAATAAGCAAGTTATGGTTTATGGTTTATTAAAATTTTGATATACTGCTCTTCGAATATTGTATCAGGACAGTTTACAATAATAAAAACATTAGGAAAAAGAAAAGAACACCATTTAAAATGAAAGAAAGTATTAAAGATAGGTTAGCTTGGGATGGAAAGAGAGGATGGTGAAATGCAGAGTATCGGTAATTCCATGTGTGGAGATAGTTGGGTGGCTGGAGTCTTCATGTACTAAGTTGCAAGAAAGCTTGTTGAAAAAGGTGAGTTTTAAAGCCATTTTAAAACTAGAAAAAGAGGATTCAAGATGTAGGAATGCAGGGAGTGAATTCCAAAGTGAGGGCCCTAGAAAAAAGAAAGCTGAATATCAAGTGCCTTCCAGATGTGCATTTGATGGGGATGGTAAATAGAGACGATGCACATGTACTGAGCGAACCAGGGGGTAAAGAATTATATGGGAAGAAAGATATACTGGGATACCTGAGTTAAGAATCTTGTGAATTATGGTTAGTAATTTCAAATGGAGTTGGTATGGAAAAGGAAGCCAATGGGATTTTATGAACAACGGAGAAATATGATCTGACCACGAGGCATGATGAAGGGGGCAAATAGCGGTATTCTGTACTGATTGTAGATGCTTTAGCTAATACTGAGGAAGTCCAGAAGAGATGGTGTTGCAATTTTGAAATAACCAAGGAAAACAGAAATGTGGTAATAGAGAATGGCGGACGATAAGAGCGAATACTACAGATCTGGCCGAGAGAAAAGAAACAATGGCAAACTGTAGAGTTAATGTGTGACTGAAAGCTGAGAGAAGGCTCAAGTGTAAAACCTATATACTTAAGAGTTTATACTGTAGGTATAATGGTACCTTCAAGAGAGGGGGATATGTATGGAGGAATAAGTGAACCAAACAGTCAAGAGTGCTGAGGCTTTTCCTGCATTAAGCTGTAAATTATTTGATTTTAACCAAGAGGTCACTAAGCTGAGACACAAGTTGATTGAGGAAAGATCAGGAGAGAAGGGGCGAGTATGAAACAGCAGCAGGATGTCATCCGCATAAAAATAGGTGGAGATACGCTGCTGCTGAATAAGCATGGCCAGTGGGGTGAGAAATGCATTAAACAGCAAGGGAGCGAGAACCAATCCCTGTGGAACACCACCGGAAAGGGAGAAGGTGGAGGAGCTAGCAGATTGAAATGAGACATAGTATGAACAAGAGAGAGAAAGCAGTTTAACCAGTGAAGAACAGTGAACCCTAACCTGGCAGAGGAAAGGCGCGGGAGAAGAAGGGAGGGATGAACTAGATCAAAAGCACTGGATACGTTGAGCGACACTGCTAGGGTGATATTCCCCTTCTCTCAAGACGTGCGTGTTTAATTTAATACAGATAACAGAATAGTTTCCATGCTGTGGCCCAGCCTTAAGCCCGATTGATCTGGATGGAGAAAGTTAGTATGTTCAAGGTGCTCCAGGAGTTGAGTGAAAACATGTTTTTTGAGTAACTTAGATAAATAAGGAAGATTAAAGATTGGGCGGAAATTGGCAGGCAAGACAGGATCCAGTAAAGGGTTTTTCAGTAGAGGCCGGACAACAGCAGTTTTCCAGGATGAAGGAAAGAATACCAGGAGAAAGGCTGTTATTGGAAAGGATTTGAATATATGGGAGAAGTGCCAAAGAGGGTTCAGAGATCCAGGTGGAAGGAATGGGATCCAGAACACAGGTGACCAGAGATGATGAGGAAATAACCTTCTTTAATGCAGACATAGTGACCGGATTGAATCTTAATCAGGAATGAGAATGAACGGGGTCAGACAGGTCTTCAGAGAGTATTATTGGAAAGGAATTGACCATCATAGGCAAAGAGCATGAGGGACTAGAGGGGGGAAAGCCTTGCCAAAGAAGGGTGACTGTCTGAAAAGTACTGAGCTAACTGCTCGGCAGAAGGCACAGTTGGTAAAGAGGAGCATGATGAGGGATGTTGAAGGTGAGAAACTATCGAGTAGTTGTTTTGGCTTGTTGTTAGCTTTATCAATGAGTTATCCATGTACATTCCAATGCCTGGATGGAACAGAGAGGTTAGGGAAAGGATTGACAACATAGTAACATAGTATATGACGGCAGATAAAGACCAGTATGGTCCATCTATGTGTTCAGACATAAGAGATAGTTATGTTTATTTTGATTTTATCCTGTTGCTATAAAGGGATCCGCTGTGTCTCTTCCATGCCATTTTAAATTCTGTCCCTGTATTTGCCCCCACCACTTCCATCGGGAGGGCATTCTAAGCATCCACCACCCTTTCAGTGAAAAAGTATTTCCTGACATTGCCTTTTAGTTTATCTCCTTGCAGCTTCATATTATGCCATCTAGTTTTACAGCTTCTCCATCTTTGGAAAAAGTTTGTTTGTTCATTAATACTCTTAAGTATTTAAAGATATGAATCATATCTCCCCTGTCCCTCCTCTCTTCCAGAGTGTACATATTTAGGTCTTCAAGTCTCTTCTCATAAGTCTTCTGACGCAGGCTCCAACTCATTTTGGTCACTTTCCTCTGAACTGCTTCCAGCCTTTTTATATCCTTTGTGAGATATGGTCTCCAAAATTGAACACAATATTCCAAGTGAGGCCTCACAAGTGACTTGTACAGTGGCATTAGTACCTCTTCCTTTCTGCTGGTAATTCCTCTCTGTATGCAACCCAGCATCCTTCTGGCTTTTGCCACCGCCTTGTCACACTGTTTTGCCACCTTGAGATCCTCAGAAACAATCATTCCTAGGTCCTTCTCCTGGTCCGTGCACACCAATCTCTTGCCCCCTATCGCATACAATTCCCATGGATTTCTGTTTCCTAAGTGTATGACACTGCACTTCTTAACATTAAATCTGAACTGCCAAGCATTAGATCATTCTTCCAGCTTTTGTAGATCTTTCCTCATGTTCTCCACTCCCTCAGGGGAGTCTACTTTGTTACACATTTCCATGTCATCTGCAAAAAGACAGACTTTTCCATTCATTCCTTCAGCAGTATCACTCACAAATATATTGAACAGTAACAATCCTAGGACTGAATCCTGGGGCACACTGCTAATCACCTTCCTTTCATCTGAGTGAGTTCCATTTACCGTCATCTTCTGTCGACTGTCAATCAACAAATTTCTGATCCAGTTCACTACTTTGGGACCTATCCTCCAGCTGTTGAGTTTATTGATAAGCCTCCTATGAGGAACAGTATCAAAGGCATTGCTGAAATCTAGGTAGATCACATCCATCGCGTGCCCTTGATCTAGTTCTCTGGCCACCCAGTTAAAGAATTCAATCAGATTTGTTTGGCAAGATTGTCCTTTGGTAAAACCATATTGCCTTGGATCATGCAACCTGTTGTTTTCAAGGAAGTCCACTATTCGCTCTTTCAGGAGTGCCTCCATTACTTTTCCCACCACCGAGGTAAGGCTTACTGGCCTGTAGTTTGTCACTTCTTCCCAACTACCACTTTTGTGAAGAGGTACCACATCAGCCCTTCTCCCAGTCCTATGGAACTTCTCCTATCTCCAAAAATCTATTAAAAACATCCTTTAATGGCTCTGCAAGAACCTTTCTGAGCTCTTTCAGTATCCTGGGATGTATCCCATCTGGTCCCATAGCCTTGTCCACTTTCAGTTTTGCAAGCTGTTCAAACACATCATCTTTTGTGAATGGTGTGGTATCTACTCCATTCCCATTTGTATATTTGTCAGTCACAGGTGGTCCTTCTCCAGGGTTGTCTCTTGTAAAAACAGAGCAGAAGTATTTGTTTAGCATTTTTGCTTTTTCAATGTCATTTTCCACAAATTCATTTCCAGCACTTTTGAGTCCTGCAATTCCACCTCTGATTTTCCTCCTCTCCCGAATATACCTGAAAAAAGCTTTGTCACTACACTTCACATCTTTAGCCATCTTTTCTTCTGCCTTTGATTTTGCTATCTTTTTGTCTCTTTTAGTTTGATCTTGTATTCTTTTCTGTGTTCCTCTGTTTGCAAGCTGTGTTTGTGAAAGCTGTGTTTTTTGCCTTTATTTGTGCTTCCCCTTCTTTGGAGAACCAAATAGGTTTCCTTTTCCTCTTCTTTTTATTTAATTTCCTTACATATATATCTGTTGCACCTTTTATTGCCACCTTTATTTAGCCCATTGCAATTCCACTTCCCTTATCTCTTTCCCACCCTGCCAACTTCTCCTTCAGGTACTTGGCCATTTTACTGAAGTCTGCATTTTTGAAGCTAGGGTTTTGAGCTTGCTGTGATTGGATTCTACCTTGGCTTTTATCTCAAACCACACCGTATGATGATCGCTGCTGCTCACATGGGCACCCACCTGGATATTCGACACGCTATCTCCATTGGTGAGCACTAAATCCAGCACGGAGCTCTCCCTAGTTGGTTCTATCACCATTTGTTTAAGTAACAAATCTTGGAAGGCATCCACAATGTTTTTACTTCTTTACAGATTTGCAGAAGGAACACTCCAGTCCACATCAGGTAGATTAAAGTCACCCAATATGATCACTTCCCCCTTCATGGCTATCTTTGCAATATCAATAATCAATTTGCTATCCATTTCTTCGGTTTCAGTTGGAGGCCTGTACACCACACGAATATGGATGACAGTGCCATCTCCTCTTTCCAACACAATCCACAGCGCTTCTTCTTTTCCCTGTGTCCCCTGCATTTTAGAAGCTTTAATTTTGCTTTTGAGATATAGGGCTACTCCCCCTTCTTTTCTAACCTCTCTATCTCTTCTAACTAGATTATAGCCAGCTATGGCTATATCCACTCATGCGACTCGTTAAACCACCTTTCTGTAATGGCCACAATGTCAAAGTCCATTTGCACCATAAGGGCTTACAGGTCAGGAACTTTGTTGGCTAGACTTCAAGCATTTGTGCTCATTGCTTTCCAGCATTTGTTGATTGGCTTGCCTGCATTTTGTATGGATTTTGTTCTACATGCCCCTTCCTGCTTGCCATTGATGTGTGGTTCAAAAGTGTGGTTGTTTCCAATGTTGTTTTGCTTTTGCTGAGAGTGATGTACTGAACTTGTCCTCCTCCATCCATCACCCCCTTTCCCTAACTTAAATGCCTGTCCACATTCTGCCTGAATTTTTCACTTAGGATCCTTTTCCCTGTGACGGAGAGATGTAGTCCATCAGTACAGTATAGTCTCTTGTTGATCTATCTGTTTCTCCAGTCGCCAGTATATCTAAATCCTTCTTGTTTGCACCAGGTTTGGAGTCATGTATTAAAGTTGTTTATGCGATGTAGCCTTTCTGCCCCATTACCATGAACAGGTAGAACTTCTGAGAATGCTATAGTGTTAGCAATGTGCTTGAGTTTCTCTCCCAGAGTCTGGAAGTCGCTTTGAACTGCAGAGGCACTGTTCTAGTCAGGTCATTTGTACCAAAGTGGATGACAATATCACTGTTAGAGTGCTCACTCTCTGCACTAACTATACCAACAATTTGGTTTGTATTTCTGCTGGCTGAGGAGCCTGGGAGGCATTTGACCATCCTCTCTCCTTTGAACTGTGTTCCCAAGTTGATGCCTCTGATGATGGAATCTCCAAATAGTAGTAGTTTTCTGGTTTGTGATTTTTTCTTCCTGTTGTTGTTAAGTGCCGTCGAGTCGGAGTCGACTCAGGGCGACCCTCTGGATAGCTATCCTAAATTGTGTTCGGTCTTCAGTCAGGCGGCTCATTGTTGACAGACTGGTACCCATAGCTGCTGTTATTGTATCGATCCATCTCATTGCTGGCCTTCCTCTTTTGCGCTGACCTTCTATCTTGCCAAGCATGATGTCTTTCTCTAATGATCTCTCTCTTCGCATGATGTGTCCAAAGTATGAAAGTCTAAGTCTTGTCATCTGAGCTTCTAAAGAAAGCTTAGCTTTGATCTCCTCTAGTACCGACTGGTTTGTTCTTCGGGCAGTCCATGGTATACACAGTATTTGCTGCCAGCACCATAATTCAAAGGCATCAATTTTCTTCCTGTCTATCTTTTTCACTGTCCAGCTTTCACATCCATATGATGTTATTGAAAATACCATGGCTTGAACAAGTCGAATATTTGTATGGAGAGAGACATCTCTGCTCTTGAGACTCTTATCTAGGTCTTTCATAGCCATTCTGCCAAGAGCAATGCGTCGTCTGATTTCTTGACTGCTTGTTGCTTCTTAATTGATAGTTGATCCAAGTAGGCTAAAGTTGTTCACGATTTCAATTTCTTCTCCTTCAACGATGAACCTGTTGATTATGCCAGTTGTCATGACCTTTGTCGTCTTTACATTAAGGTGCAGGCCCATTTTGAGACTATGTTCTTTGATTGTGAGAAGCAGATGTTTCAGATCATCTTCACTTTCAGCCAGTAATGTGGTATCATCAGCATAGCGAAGGTTGTTGATGAGTCTTCCACCAATCTTCACACCTCTGTTGTCGTCATACAATCCTGCTTCTTTGATGATTTGTTCTGCATATAAATGAAACAGGTAGGGGGAAAGTATGCAGCCTTGTCTTACACCTTTGCTTATTTTAAACCGTTCTGTTTCTCCTTGTTCTGTTCGAATTGTTGCTTCTTGATCAATGTAAAGATTGTGCAAGAGAACAATCAGGTGTTCTAGTATACCATGCTTCTTAATGTGGCCCAGCGTTTCTCATGGTTTACACAGTCAAAAGCCTTGCTATAGTCGATAAAGCACAAATAGATATCCTTTTGGTATTCTTTTGTCTTTTCAAGGATCCATCTCACATCCGCAATGATGTCTCTCGTTCCTCGCCCTTTCCTGAACCCTGCTTGCACTTCAGGTAGTTCTTCTTCCAGGTATGATTGTAGTCTCTTTTGAATAATCTTCAATAGAATCTTGCTGGCATGTGGGATCAGAGCAATTGTGCAATAATTTCCACAGTCAGTTGGATTACCTTTCTTTAGTATTAGTATAAACACAGATCTTTTCGTCATTTGGCCATGATGATGTCTTCCATATTTCTTGGCAGAGTTTTGTAAGTATGGTAACAGCTGCATCAGATTGCTGTAATACTTCTATGGGAATGCTATCAATGCCTGGTGCTTTGTTCTTTGATAAGGCTTTCAATGCTGCTTCAACTTCTTCTTTCATCACCAATGGTTCCAGATCATAAGGTACAGGTTGAAACGGCTGTTGGTTCACTTGATCTTTATCATATTTGGTACATTATCAGTAGATTTGTCATTAAATCTTTCATTTAAGGGCATTTCAGTTTCTACGGATTGGGCACCATCATTATGCAAGGCAGAGAAGGCATTGTTGTTGTTGTTAAGTGCTGTCGAGTCTGTGTCGACTCATGGCGACATTCTGGATTGTTGTCCTAAATTGTGTTTGGTCTTCAGTCAGGTGACTCATTGTTGACAGACTGGCACCCGTAGCTGCTGTTATTGTATCAATCCATCTCATTGCTGGCCTTCCTCTTTTGCATCGACCTGATGTTTTTCTCTAATGATCTCTCTCTTCGCATGATGTGTCAAAAGTCTGAAAGATGAAGTCTTGTCATTTGACCTCTAAAGAAAGCTTAGGTTTGATCTTCTCTAGTTCTGATTGGCTGTTCTTCGGGCAGTCCATGGTATACACTGTGTTCACCGCCAGCACCATAATTCAAAGGCATCAATTATCTTCTTATCCTTTTCACTGTCCAACTTTTGCATCCATATGATGTTATTGAAAATACCACGTCTTGAACAAGTCAAATCTTTATATGTAGAGAGATATCTCTGCTCTTGAAAATCTTGTCTAGGTCCTTCATAGACATTCTGCCAAGGGCAATGCATCGTCTGACTACGTGTTGCTTCTTTATTGATAGTTGATCCAAGTAGGTTCTCTTGATGTATAGGGTGTCTCTGTGTTACAGGTCACAACCTACCAGAGTCCACTGTGATCCATTTGTTTCTGGGCTGTTTAATTCTTTGTGGGAGTGGTGGTGGATTTTGTTCAGTTTGTACCCTAAAGGAGGTGTGTTTAGAGTATAAACTGAACAAAATCTACCAAGAATTCCAGTTTCCCTCAATTTGCTGACTCTAGTGAGCCCCATGAATCACAAGATGTATGCACACTGAACCCAAAGGGTTGACTTCCAAGCCTGACTTGAGGGAATCAAAGATCCACATTCTAAGGAGCATCAGAATCGAATGAACCTGGCTCTCTGGATTTATCAAAATAACATAGGATATTCTTTCATTCTTTTCATTTTAATGTAACTTTTCTTTTCTCTGGTGCAAAAGCAAGCTGTCCTGATGGTATAATGACAGGCAGCCTACCTTCAGGAGAAAACATTCTCGAAATATCTGAAATTCAATCAAGGCTCTAGCAACGGGCATTCAAGGAGGGTAATGCTTTAAGGACAAATTTGTAAATAATGAAAGGTGAAGGAAGAGAAAAAAAACCCCCAAGCCTTGCTCCCAGAATAAAAAGCATCTGCACGTTATATCCGTTACAAAAGACTTTGTAGCACCCTAACTACCATCAGGGCTTTTATTTTTAATAAGTATTGTGGCACTTCAGAAGGCAGCAGGATAGCATATGTGAAACCTGCTGCCCTTTGCTGACAGTGCCACTGTAATATAGACGGAAGTACAACAGCTTATCTCTTTACTTACATTTCTTGCTACCAAAATCATCCAGCATTCAAAAGTGGAGGAGTCCCTAGAAAAGATATGTAATATATCTGTAGCTTTAACCATAACGTGGCATTTTAGAAAGGACATCCAAGTCAAATCAGGATCTTCCAGGGCGGAACATCAGAAAAATATCAGGAATGTCTATGCTTCCAGCCAATTTTAGGAGCATCGACCCCTCTGACATGGACATCCATGCCAGCGGTCACATAGATGTCTCCTTAGAAAAGCATGGGGCGGAGACGTCCATCTCGTGCAAGTTAGCATAAGGGGACATACAGCAGTGTAGTAAAATGAAAACATGAACCCCATTCCCCTTCGGCGCTTGTTGAGATATTGTAAAATAAAGGGGGTATTAGTGTGGCTCCTCCTCCATAGCCTTAAGACATTTGCCTGACAAAACGAGCATTTTCCAGATGCCTGTTTGTGCCTGGAGCCGGTATAACCATAAGCATGACTCCAGACCTAGGACGTTTCTGAGAACAGGCAGGGATGTCCAAGTTCTTGGGAACGTCTGGACCACGCCTCTCCCATGCCCCTGTCCTCACTGGGAACATCCACAGACCCAGTTTCTAAAATGGCTCTGGAGATATCTCTGTGCTTTGGACATTTCTATGCCTGTTTTTAGACAACCAAAGCATCAGTAGGGCTTCCAAAATAACCCCTGTGGTGACTACATTTACAAGAGTTCTGCTAAGCTATATCCAGAACATTCATCACCCTTGGGGGTAGCAAGTATTTCAGGTACAGCTTAGCAGGACTCTTGTA
The DNA here is from genome assembly GCA_033557465.1 of Ichthyophis bannanicus. Taxonomy (NCBI): domain Eukaryota; kingdom Metazoa; phylum Chordata; class Amphibia; order Gymnophiona; family Ichthyophiidae; genus Ichthyophis; species Ichthyophis bannanicus. The sequence goes on from CM066044.1 coordinate 256,879,186, forward strand.
AATGTAGTTGTTTTTCCAGTGCATAGCACATATTAAAAGCTATTCCATTTCTTCATTTTAACTCTCCAAAGATATCTCAGTCTGGTTGTTAGCATTTTTGGATGACTGTGAGCTCTCCTTGACACCATACATCTCAATCTTAGCCAGAAAGGCCTTCTGGGCCCTTGGGAAAATTTCCTCACTAAGATGAGAGGGTACTAAAGATACTGGGGCTGATGAGCGGCCATTACTTGTAAAATGGCTGGCCGTAGTCGTTTTAAATTAGATTCGACTATTCAATACTGGGGTCATATCCGGCCACCGACACTGAATATCTGATTTGTTCAGTTAACATTTTAGATAACTGGTCAGTGGCGATATTCAGCTGCTGGTCATATAGCTAAACCAGCTAAAGTTCATCCAGCCTTTTATTGGCCTAAATTTAGCTGGGTTAAGTTACCAGTCCAGCAGCTGAATATCGCCTCTGACCAGTTAACTCAAGCGCCGCCCCCTGGTTAGCATCACGGCATGCAGTGGAATTAGAAGGGCATATGCAGCGGCCCAAATTTCTTGCTAGCCGGGGTTCCTTGGATACATTGAAAGAGGCTGTAATTATTTCAGAATACTACAGTGAAACTAATCTGTTGATCAGAGATACAATCATGTCACCCCTTGGATCAGAGATGCGATCATGTCACCCCTTTGCTTAAGAAGCGAAGCTGGTTATTAGTGTCTAACAGAATCAAATGTAAGATTATTTTCTTGATGTTCTACGTGCTTCATTCAGTCACCAATGAATTGGTAGTCTTTATTAATTCCTGATACTCCAGTCCATCCCCTGCCCTCCTCACAGGCCGATATGTTAGAAGTTCCTTTGTACAGAGTTTGTCATGAGTCCGTACATCGATCCTGTTTTGCCTGTTCAGCCACTTACGGAACTCTCTTCTAGAATACCTTCACTGTAAGAACTCTCTTGTTAAATTGAAATCATGACGTAAAACCTGGCTCTTTGAGCACCCTTTTTCTGATTGCTAGCCTCAAGCACAGCTATGATGCAGTCCCTCCCTAATGTGACCTGCAGACTGGTGCTCCCTCATCCATGATCCTACGGTGTCAGAATGTTTGTGAACGTCTTCTTGTGATTGAGTTCATCTGTTTTATATCTGTGAATGATTATTATTTATTGGCAATTTTGATTCCTTCTGTAAACTGCCTTGATGTCATTGTGCCGAAGATGGTATACCCAAAACTATTAAAAATTAATTAATTACGCCTCTGATCCTGCACCGAAGTACTGCAAGTTTCAATATCAGACTTTTTAAACTTCCTTACAAATAATGGGAGAGAGTTACAGATGATGTACGGCAGCTGTTAAGAAAATTTAGGGGCAGGAACAACTGCAGCAGGTAAGATGGCATAGAAGGAACTTACCTGAGGCGATCCTGGGTCTGGAGAGTCCAAAGTGCCAACTTTGTTTCTCATTAACACCGTAGGCACCTTTGTGCAGCCCTTTTTGGGGAAAACCACTCACTTCTTCAATTACTTAGCATACCCTGCCTTAGAAGTGAGGTTCATGACTGTCGTAGCACGCGCAAAACTAACCCATTTGGAGAAACTGCCCAGAATGAATCTTTTTACTTTGTTGGCAGATGAAGTAAACTTGAGGGGGAGGAGCTATGGTTGGACAGGAAGGCGCACTGGAGCATGTACAGAAAGCTTTAAAAGTCTTCTGGGCTGTCGGAGGGTGGGTCCAAACTGGTGCCGCTGTCAGGATGATGACATTCATGTGTGAATGATATGATCCTGCTTGTCCATGGACACATGTTTCCCAACAGAAGCATTCCCTTGGTGGGCTCTGTGGTGTTCAATGTGGCATCCATGTAAATTGATTCTTGCCTTGCACATTTGGCCTGTCGCACTAACGTAGCATTCTCCCTGGCACATTCAGCAATGAATAATATACAGTACTCAAGAAAGCCTTTCAAAATCACAACATCTAAAGCTAAAATTAGTAAAGAGCAACTCCAAAGGAAGAGAATGTCAGAAATCCCTGCAATATACCAAGCGGCAAACTGGCCAGCACATAGTGCAGGACCCTACAGTTACCTACACGAGAAAAACATTCAGTATTAGGAGATCCTCAGGCTCCTCCTCCAATGTAATGTATATTATTCAATGCTGAAAGTGGGAGACAGGCCACAGTTCCTTCTTTGCTATGAGTAAGGAAACCCTTACAGCAGGAAGCTTAACTTTCTAACACATCATTTCTAAGCCTCTTCCTGACTAGGATCAAGTGTAGATTCTGAACTAAAGCATCCGTCTCTTAAAAATACTTTTTTACTCTTTCAAAAAGCAGAAAGACTAGGGGACACACAATGAAGCTACAATATAGGACATCTAAGACTAATCGGAGAAAATATCTTTTCACTCAACTCCTATTCAAATTCTGGAATTCATTGCTGATGATGTAGTAAAAGCTGTTAGTGTGGTTTAGACAAGTTCCTGGAGGAAAAGCCCATGAACCATTATTAAAGTGGACCAGGGAAATGTACGGCTTGCTCCGGGGATAAGCAGCATGGAATGTCTACCTGACAGGTACTTGTGACCTGCATTGGCCACTGTTGGAAACAGGATAGTGATGGGCCTTGGTCTGACCCATCATGGCATATCTTATGGGCCTGATATTCTGTGGCAGTAGCTAGTGCACTTACAGCGACTAGCTACCACGGCTGAACACTAAATCCAGCTATTGAATGCTGGTGTCACACCCAGCCACCAGCACTGGATATCCAGGTTTGCTGCCGAAACAGGAAACCAACCAGGCAGCAGTGATATTCAGCCCCTGCCCGATTAGCTTTGTTGGCAAAAGTTAGGACAGCCTTTTCTGTGCCTAAGTTTCATCACCGAGGGATAACCCGCTCATCGGCTAAATATCACTGCTGACCGGTTATCCCCGAAACACCACAATGCTAACCACTCAGCAGGGGGGCATGTAGCAGTGGTATCCGTGAATATTCAGTGGCACTAACCATGTTCATTTGAAATTATTTCCCTGCATAGAGAGATACCGTTGCATGGGTGAACATTTGTACTGGAAATTGCATATACTTTCTGAGCACAAAATTACTCAAATGGCCTTCTTCCCAGCCTTTAAGGAAGTGGTTTTGCACTATTGTGCAAGGGAGATTAAAACATTAAAAATGAAGTTCCTCATTTCTGCAACTTTCCACAATGATCGAGGAGTGCCTGCACCCAACTGTATGTATCTCTGTCTCTGACCCTATGTTCTTTTATTTTACCTGTACAAATCCCCTTTTTACTGAAGCTGGTACAGAGCTGTTTTAAGCCAACAGGGCTGGCAGTAACAAGGTGATTTATTTACAGCAGAGGTTAGACACTCCATTCTGTGGTGTGGTGTATGCAGGAAAGAAGCTTGAACTGCTGCTCACTCTGTTTTGTGGTAAAGCAGAGAGTAAGTGTGTGTGTGTGCGTCTGTGTTGCTTGCACTTCTGCTGGCTGTGTCATCCTTGTTATGTAGTTACCAGCACTACTAATAATAATAATAATAATTTCTATAGCACTACAAGATGTACGCAGCACTCTACAGAGACATGTTAGAGACAGTCCCTGCTCATAAGAGCTCACACTCTAGTGAAGGCGGACAACACAACTATTGGGGACTAGGATATATCTATGGGAAAGGTAAGGAAACGCATAGGGGTTAACAGGATACTAAGGGATCAGGATCCAAAAGCAGTCTCAAGGAAGTGAGTTTTTAGCCTGGATTTGAACAGGGTCATAGATGGAGCCTGACGTACCAACTCAGGTAGTTTGTTCCAGGCGTAAGAAGCAGCAAGGTAGAAAGATTGAAGTCTGGAGTTGGCAGTGGAAGAGAAGGGATCTGGCAGAGGAGTGCACTTCCTGAGGATGAGTGTAGGGAAAGATAAGAGAGGAAAGATAGTGAGGAGCAGTCTAAAGAAGGCACATATAGGTCAGTAGTAGAAGTTTGAACTGGATGCGGAAACGGATAGGGAGCCAACAAAGTGACTTAAGAAGAGGGGGGACATTGAGCAGAGCGACACTGGTGGAAAATTATCCGTGCAGCTGAGTTTTGAACAGATTGAGGTGGGGAGAGAAGACCAGCAAAGAGGATGTTGCAGTAGTTAGCGTCTGTATATCAAGGCCGGCCCAAACATTGTGCGAGAATGTTGCCCGCACATGGCCCTGCCCTCAGGAGGCCCCATGCCTGCCTGCCTGCCTGCCTGACCATCTTCAGAGAGAGCTGGGGAGACCCGAAGCCTGGCGCCCCGGCTCACCTCTGCGCAACCATGGGAGTGAAGAGCAGCGTTTTCCTTCACTCCCGTGGCTGTTAACTTGCAGCCTGCCAGCGTGCTGAGTGCCAAGAGGTTAAACGGGATTAACCTCTCAGCACTCAGCACGCTGGCAAGCTGCACATTAACAGCTGTGGGAGTGAAGGAAAATGTTGCTCTTCACTCCTGCGGTTGTGCAGAGGTGAGCCGGGGTGCTGGGCTTCGGACTCCCTCTAAGCTGCTCAGGCAGGCGCACAGCTGTTCTTGTGTGGGGCCATATGGGAGGTGGGGGAGAGGAGAGAGCTGCTGGTCATGGAAGAAGACTGGGGACTAGAACTGGAAATGGGCTGATGCAGGGGGAAGGGAGAATGGAACTGGAAGGGAGCGGATGCTGGGAGGGGCTGGAACTAGAAGGAAGGAGATACTGGGGGAGGACTGGAATGGGATGGGGCTGGAGCTGGTGGGAGAAAAAAAGAAGCTGGGGAGTAAGGATGGAGAGGGGGCAGATATTTTGTGTGGGAGGAAATAAAAATCTGTATTTAGCTGGGTATTGGGAGAGTAAGTCGGGATTGAGGATAGAGGGGTGAAATTTGAGTGGATGAAAAAGGAATAAAAAAGAAATGGAGGAAAAAGAAAAAGGGGAAATATCAGTCTGTTAGAGCAGATGTAGAGAGAGAATGGAAAAAAACTAGAAGAGAGAAAAAAGACAAATGGACAGCAGACAATGGAGAGTCAGCAGAAGACAAGAAGAAAGCAGAAGAAACTGACTGGCAATTGCAACTGAAAATGAAAAATAAAATGCCCAAACAACAAAAGGTAGAAAATACTATTTTATTTTGACTTTATTAACTGGAATATGTCAACTTCTGGAAATGTGCATCATTAATGTTTTTGCATTTTGTTTAGTACAAGAGGAAATTAATTTTATTGTTATATTTCTCCTGTGTTGTACATTCTAAGTTTGGCTTTTGGAGTTCCCAGTTTAATTATTGTCTTCATATTTCTAAATTGTGATCCCTCGTTCTTTGTTTGGTGACGGTCTATGTTCTGCATGTGTAACCGAGCTGAGGTATTCGTTCTTGTAGTTTCTATGTGGCACAGTTCCACTTGTTCTCTTTCCCTAGTAGGAGATGCATTGGTATTCTCTGAGATGTAGTGGTTTAATATTTGCAGTGTTGCCTTTTGATGGGTAGGGTTTGGTGCTTTGAGTTTGAGTCTTGGTTGTACTGTTATGATAGGACGGGTTTGCTATGGGCTCTAAATGAGCAGGGTGCATAGTACTTCCTAATGTGCCCGCAGTTGACACTGGAGTAGAAATCTGGCAGTCTCTTTATCCTCACTGTCCCTGCAGATGATATTGAGACACTCATTAAGAGGCGAGGCTACTAAAAGTTAAAACATATTTACAAATGTTAATGTGCGTTAACTGCAGCAACACCCATTTATTTCTATTGGCGCAGTGGCACTTAACGCACATTAATATTTAGTAAACATGTCGCTAAGTCATTGCCAGACAAAAAAGAGGCTGGTAAAGGGCTCCTTTGAAAGCCGCTTAAAATTTTAGATGGGCAACCTATACATTTTAAAATAAAATAAATTAAATTTATGGAAATGAGGTCCAGCGGCTATGCAAATGAGCCCTCGCAGTGAGACTGTGCACATGGCCGTACATCACCCTTGTACCGCCCCTGCTGTATGTCTGTGAGCTTGTGTAGCTTGCACTGCTGCTCATGCTGTCCGTGTTTTGTGGGGGGAAGGGAAAGTTGCACTGCTGCTGCTACCTGTGCTATGCTCTGTGCGTTGGGAGGTGGGGGGGGGCTGCACGTAAAGGTTTTATTCTTTCCAACTCAACTGATGTTAGCAAAACATTAAGAGCACCGATGCAGAGACGTGGGTTGTAGGGCTGCACTTACCGGCGGGGGTGTGCAGTCCCGCAAGCCATCCTAGCCTGATTCCACCTCTGGCTCTCCCTGTACTCCAGAGCAGCAGGATTGGAAGACCCGGCGGGGGAGGGGGGAGGGGGGGATGGGGGGTGGGCAGGCGAGATCTGGGCAAAGCAGGGGCGGGCCAGTCCAGTAGGACGTACAAGGTCTGTATGTCCTTCCGGGTCAGAGGGGACGTGCTGATTATTCCACCTTGAAAGTGGAATAATCAGCACTGACCCGGCGATTGAGCCCAGGCATCCCTTTCCAGGGCCGGGGCCAATGCAGGGGGTCCCCGCTATCCAATCCAGGTCCCAGCTGGCCAGCCGTGGGTCGGGCAGCGGGGAAGTGGGGAGCCTAAGCACAGGAGTCGGGGGTGCCTGCGGGGAGGAAATCCCCACAGGCAGCAGGGGCACGCTGGGCCATCCATGTGCCCGATTTTGTGTACCGCGGTAACATTTAGTTCCTGCAGTTCAGAATTGGGTCCTAATGGACCCGTCTTCCTCAGGGACATCCAGACAGCCCAGACATCCTCCTCTCAGAATCAGGCTCTATATATAAGGGGTCAGTGTTTGGCTGTCTGGGGGCAAAATATGTCTCCAAAATTTTATGAAAAAGGATCACAGTTGGCATGGGGGCAAAAACCTGAGAAAAATACATTGAGTTTGAAAATGTGCCAGATAGGACCAGGGGTTCCAGAAGACTTAAGTCCTCCCAAAAATAAGCCAATGCATTTCTATGGGAGAAGTCGTTCTTGTTTCTGCAGCCTAGAAACATTGCTATATTGAAACATAGAAGTTAGATAATTGCTCCTTTCAAACTGCCTCTCCCTTCTTCTCTGCTCTCCTGCTCAGACACACATGGAGGAAAGGGAGGGGAAGAGATTTTGGATTTAACTCAAGATGATTTACATTTATGTACAGGAGGTATTACTAACACACACAGAGACACACACATGCTCAAACAAAACACAGACATAACACATATGCATACATACAGTGTGAACACAGACAGCACAGGAGGAAACAGACCTTGATGCCGTTTATCATGACTGGTACTATAAGGAGTGACTTGAAAGATGTATTGTCTCATAAATCTCCGGATGTCCTTGTCTGCTGTTGTGCATGTCAGATAACATGGCTTGTCATAGGCTATTGGGAACAAAAGGTCAGTGAACAGGGGTGTTATTGGGTTCCTTTGCTTGAGCCTATTGTAATTTGGTGGTAAGTTCGGTGGTTAAGATAACCACAGCCTTGATTGATGGTATAATGGGTTCATTACTAGGCTTGCAGAAAAGCTCCTGGAGAGAGAGCCAGCTTTGCCATTCTTCAAACCAGGTTGGTAGGTCATCATGCAATTGAATCTGGTAAAGAACAATGCCAACCTGGCTGGGCAGGGGCTTAATCTATGTGCAAGGTTGTATATATTCCATGTTTTTGTGCTCTGCAAATACCATTCTAGGCTACTGAGCTCCTTCCAGAAGGTGCTACCATTCTTTGAAGGCCCATTTAATCACTAACAGCTCCCGGTTACCAGTGCCATAATTGATTTTTGCTGGAGAGAGATGCACAGGGTAGAGCTTGGCTGGGTCTGGATCCTGTTGAAAGAGAACTGCCCCTACCCAACTGCTGAAGTGTCGACCTCTACAATAAAGAGCAAGTTTGGGTTGGGGTGCATCAAGTCAGAAGCAGTTGTGAAGGCTGTCTTGAGATCTTGGAATGGCTTACCTACCTCAGGAGGCCATTGTGTGCGTTTAACCCCCTTCCTTGTGGGGACAGAACTGGGTGCAGCAGTACTGGAGAATCCCTTGAAAAAGTGACAGTAATAGCAAAGCCTGGGAAATGTTGAACTGCCTTAAATCTTTGAGGTTGGGCAAATTCATGATAGCTGATACCTTGGCGGATCTATGTCTAGTCCAGTAGAGTTCATACAATTAATGCACAGTTATCTGTATAAAGTTAGAAAGTTATAAAGTTACTAAATATTATCTGTATAAAGTTACTAAATATTATCTGTATAAAGTTAAAAAACTATGTTCCATGTAATGTATACATTAGTGTACAAATTTGTTTACTTTGTTCCATGTAAACCGCCCCTGATCTCTGGAAGGGGCGGTATAGAAGAATTAGATAAATAAAAAATAAATAAATAAAATATAGACATTTCTTGAGCTAAGCATATAGATGATTACCTGTAAATGTTTGTAAAACACTTGACATGTACATATCTTTCCAACATATCTCTAAGGAAGTCTCGGAAGATGGCAGGGACATTACATAATCCAAAAGGTCTTCCATTCATCTCCCTTCCTAATTCAGATCAGAGTGTATGCTCCTCAAAGGTATATATATATATATATATATATATATATATATATATATATATATATATATATACATACACACACATACAAAGACCATCTGGATGTCACTGTTTTTAGAAGCAGAGACCTCCAGTGTTTGTATTAAATTACTTTAGTGTAGCCAGGAGATGACCTGGTAATTTTCCAGAACTGGGGAGGCTACCTTCTATCCAGTTATATCAGATTGGGAGGAGACTCCTCTGGGAAGAAAATTCTGCTTTGGCAGCCAACAACTGTGCCATGAGGAGGGGAGTGAACAATCTTCCCCAAGAGGGCAGGTGTTAGTGGCCATTCTCCATATACCATCCCGAAGGAGCCACAGGCCAAGAAGCAGTAGAGGAGACAGCAGATGGGTAGGAGGGTGTTGGGCTCAAGCCTACACCCTGACTTCCTGATACCCCTGCCAGTATCCCCACTAGTTGAGTAGGAGAGCAGGTCTTCCTATGCAAGGAGAAGGAGTCAAGAATTAGGAACAGGGAACCACATACTCCAAGACAGGAGGGAGTTCTCCAAGACATACATCAAGCATTGTGGAACCTGTGTATCTTTTTGAGAACTGGCTAGGTACTTGAGACTTGAATTGGCCACTGTTGGAAACGGGATACTGGTCTTAATGAACCTTGGTCTGACCCAGTATGGCATTTCTTATGTTCTTTTAACATCTCAGCTACCCAATGACACCAGCGCCAGCACCACTTGCAGTGTAGTTTCAGGGTCCTACATTTACAGATGTCACCAGCTCTGAGAAGGAGAGAAACCACATGAGTTCATCGGTAACCAGTGACACCAGGGCCAGCAGTGAACACAGGGAAGTATTGGGGACCTGCGTCTGTACAGCTACCAGCTAAAAGTACATGGAGAAAAAGTATTAGAGCAGGGAAGAGCGGAGGGAGTCCTACTCCATGAAACTGCAAGGAGTAACAACAGTAAAAGAGTGGAGAAGCTTGTAGTAAAATTCCTGCTCTTGGGAAGAAGTACTAAGAGTGCATTGTTATATAATAGAGTGAGTGGTGAAAGTATTAATCTGCTTGTAACATATTTTGATAAAAGGAATTAAGGGCTTGTTGTTGTTTTTGTTGTTTCTACTAAGAACATAAGATATGCCATACTGGGTGAGACCAAGGTCCATCAAGCCCAGTATCCTGTTTCCAACAGTGTCCAATCTAGGTCACAAGTACCTAGCAGTTTCCCCAAAGGACACAGGTTCCTCAATGCTTGTATTGGAGCAAGTAGTGGATGTTCCGGGTCCCTTATGGTTTATGGATCTTTCCTCCAGGAACTTGTCCAAACCTTTTTTTTAAACCCAACTATACTAAAAGCTCTTACTGCATCCTCCAGTAATGAATTCCAGAGTTTGATTACACGTTGAGTGAAAAAAAATGTTTTCTCTTATTAGTCTTAAATAGGTTGCACTAGCTTTATTGCATGTCCCCTAGTCTTTCTATGTTTTGATGGCATAAACAATTGATCTACGTTTATCTGTTCCATTCATTAATTTATAGACCTCTATCGTATCTCCCCTCGGCCGTCTCTTTTCTGGGTTGAAGAACCCTAACCTTTTTAGCCTCTCTTCATAGGGATATCCTTCCATCCCCTTTGCCATTTTAGTGGCTCTTCTCTGTTCCTCTTTTAATAAGGCTATATCCAGTTGCATAGAGAAGTATAGGGTCACAGGTTCAGGTCCTGCCTGTGGATCATGTTTCGAGGCATTCCTAACAGGGGCTATACATTTCAAGCAAAGGTAAGAGTTTGTGGCTTTTTAAATTACTAGCTCTCTGCCTGGGAGCTCTTAAAAGGGTTTTGGTACATTTTTAAAATAAAGTTGCATTCTTTATGGTGCTTTAGTTTAAAAGGGGAAATATTTTCTTTAGTGGGGTAGGTTTAAAACTCTGCTTAATATGTTTCTCAGCCTTTTGATGCTACTGATACCTCATCAGGAATTAGTGGGCCTGATTAGTCTGTGAAAGAACTGAGAACAGCTGAGGCCTGCATAAAAGGCTTCAGAGCCTTGCACTGTTGAGGCAAAGGTACTGTAAGAGTTTGTGACTTTTTAAATTACTTTCTGCCTGGGAGCTCTTAAAAGGGTTTTGGTATATTTTTAAAACAAAGTTACATTCTTTTTGGTGCTTTAGTTTAAAAGGGGAACATTTTTCTTTAGTGGGGTAGGTTTAAAACTCTGCTTTAATATCTTTCTCAGCTCTTTGAAGTTACTGACACCTCATCAAGTGTTAATTCCCCTCTACCCCAACTCCCACCGACCCCTAGTGAGCAGCCTTGTTTTATAGGGCACTTCCCCAATTAACTACACAGAAGGACTTGGAACAGCACATTTTGAACACACTTAAGAGATTTAACCACTTTTTCCCTGAAAGGACAGCTAGGAAACTGGCTGGTACTTTGGTAGGTCTCTCTGTTTTGCTTCAACAGATAACTAAGCTCCATCAACTGAACAATGGCTGGTAAAAATCATATCGCCAAAGCTGTTGCCTCTGTTACAGCTTCTGCCTCTGTCCAGACAGAGGTCCCAATGCCAGTTGAAGGACCGGTTCCGTGTGCATGATGCCTGCATGCTGAAGCTCTCAGGAAACAAGTGGAGGAACTCAGTGAGGAGGTGGCGAGGCTGAGGAGCATTTGAGACAGTGAGAAGTACATTGATGAGATGCTTCTTGCAACATCCAAGCTCTCCAGCAGAGGAGAAGATTAGAGATCTCCAGTAGAGGAGAAGATTGGAGCAGAGGAGAAGGTTGGACACAAGTCACCAGGGCCTGTAGAATCACCAATTCAACTTCTCCAGCCCTTGAAATGAAGAATCGTTATGCAGTCCTGGAAGTGGAGGAGGTGAATGCATCCCTGGAAAGGAAAGAACCAGAGCTCAAGCACCCCAAAGTTGCAGAATCAATGACCACAAGGAAGCAAAGGGTAGTGGTGGTTGGTGACTCTCTTCTGAGGGGTACTGAGGCGTCCATCTACCGACCAGACTTGATGTCCAGAGAGGTATGCTGTCTGCCAGGTTCCAAAATCTGAGATGTTATGGAGAGTTTGCCAAGACTCATCAAGCCCACTGACTATTACCCAATGTTGCTAATCCATCTCGGCACAAATGATACTGCCAGGTGTCCCTTTGAGCGTATCAAAAGTGACTTCATGGCTCTGGGACAGAGGGTAAAGCAGACAGGGGTGCAGGTGGTGTTCTCTTCCATCCTCCCTGTTGAGGGTAAAGGCCAAGACAGAGAAGCTCGCATCCTGGAGATGAATGCATGGTGTCATCAAGAGTGTTTTGGTTTCCTGGACCATGGGATGCTGTTCCAAGGGTTGCAGAGCAGAGATGGTGTCCATCTGTCCAAGAAAGGTTGACATGTCTTCAGTAGCAGACTGGCTAACCTACTGAAGAGGGCTTTAAACTAGATTCATTGGGGATGGATGAAGTAAGCCCCCAGGTAAGTCAAACATTAAATACCTTTATGGAAATGGGTAAAAGGGGCAACATATGGAAAGCGGTGTGTATAAATGTCTGTAGTATGGGAAATAAGATCCCAGATGTTGAAGCTTTAATGGGAGAGGCAGACCTGGATTTAGTGGCAGTTACAGAAATATGGTTCACAGAAAACCATGACTGGCATGTAACTATACCAGGCTATTCAGAAAGGACAGGGTAGGAAGAAGGAGAGGAGGAGTGACACTATATATAAAAAATAATATTAAAACTTTGGAACTGGGGAGTGGATGTGAGGAGTTGAGCTGCAGCCCGAATGTGTCCTGTGTCTATCCTGTGAGTTTGGGGGAGTCTGGTCTTCCGGAGCAGCGGTGTGACACAGTGCCTGGTCCTGACGTCGTCTCTGGGGCTTGAAAAGGAGGCGGCTGTGATCTGCACTTCGGGAGTGGATGTGAGGAGTTGAGCTGCTGCCCGAACGTGTCCTGCGTCTATCCTGCGAGTTTGGGGGAGTCTGGTCTTCCGGAGCAGCGGTGTGACACAGTGCCTGGTCCCGACGTCATCTCCGGGGCTTGAAAAGGAGGCGGCTGTGATCTGCACTTCGGGAGTGGATGTGAGGAGTTGAGCTGCTGCCCGAACGTGTCCTGCGTCTATCCTGCGAGTTTGAGGGAGTCTGATCTTCCGGAGCAGCGGTGTGACGCAGTGCCTGGTCCCGACGTCATCTCCGGGGCTTTAAATCCGCGGCTTACACCGCGGTTGTGTGGTCGCGGTTGCGTTTGAAGGGGTGTGTTTAAAGGGGGTTGATTAGGCCCCTTGTGCGCCCCTTAGGTGCACGAGGAGCATTGAGTCCGGAGGCTTGGAATGGGCAAACGTAAGAAGAAGTTAAATGTGAGTACTATCAACCCAGATAAGGCTGTTAAGATTTCTGGCCCTATGGATAAGCATGTTGTACCTGTCTCTGGGAATGGGAAATTGCCTTTTGCTGTTCTTAAGTCTCCGGTCTCTTTCGATAGCTCCTCTAGTTCATTAGGGGGTTTTAACTCTGCCCCACATGCTAATGTAAAGAGTTACCATCTAGTGACTTTTTCTCCCGTGGAGGAAGTGCACCCCCGGGGTCTGGAACTAACATCAGTGGTTTCATCCAGCTGTTTGTCGGACATTGCGGCAGTTTCTTTGCCCCAAGTCCTTCAGATTCCAGTGGTTTCTGGAGGGGCTCAACGTGATGGCACATCTGTTTCTCCTGAGGATATTCAGACTGTTTCTTTGTCTGATATTTGGTGTGTTCTCTCCCGGATTGAACGCTCTTTATCTTCTGTTGCAACTCAGATTAATGATTTTTCACGGGACTCAGTAGCTAAAATGACTCAACATGATCTCCAGATTATTGCTTTAGATAATAAGTGTCAGAAACTAGATGTGCAATATTCCCTGCTACAGTCTTCTAATTTGTCTTTTATGAAGGATAGTTTGATATTGCATACTCAGCAAGAACTGCTTTTAGTCTGCAGGCGGTAAATGTCAGATGTTTAAATTTTCCTTGTACTAGATTATTATCACCACAGATTTTATTTGATAAATACTTAATAGAAATATTGGGGTATCAGGTAAATACTAAGCCTTTAGTTACGAGAATGTATTATTTGCCCCAGACGGTACCACTAGTTTCTGGTGGACGGCAAGCTGCTGTTCCAACAGTAGCTTTAGATTCTCTTGATGTTACTAATTTTATAGAATCTTCTCAAGATTTAATTGAGACTAGATCTACGCTCCTGGTGTCCTTTTCCTTGGAAAATGATAAAAACACTGTTATGCGACTTTATTTTCGTAATAAGAATGCCGATTTCTTGTGGGGGGAAAATTAATATGTTTCCAGATGTGTCCAGGCAAACTCAAGCTAGGCGCAGGGCCTTTTTGACTCTTAAGTCACGGGTACTTGCTGCTGGCGCAACATTTTTCTTAAAGTTTCCTTGCAAATGCCTGGTCACACTTGGGGGTACTAAGTATGTTTTCACTGATGTCGTGTCTTTAGAAACATTTCTAAAAGGTTTAGTTCCACAGGAAACAGCAGATTTATAAGTATGTATGTGATTGTTTTCTTCTTTTCTTTTCCATTTAGCATTGTAAGTAATAATTAGAGTTTTGAAATTTAGGTCTCCAGCTCTGACACTTGCTGATACTCCCCGTGATGTGGACTAGCTTGTTTTCTTTCTTTCTTGATTATGTTGCCTTTGTATATTTTTGTATAATCTTAATAAAATATAAATTCAAAAAAACAAAAACAAAAAAAACCTTTGGAACTACAGAGCTTAAAAGGGAGAGAGCACTGTGGGTTAATCTAGAAAGAGGAAAAGAGAAATCTATTTGCATTGGCGTGATATACAGACTTCCCTCACAGGAAGAAAAGGTGGCAGAGAGTTAATTGAAGACACATGCAGCATTTCCAGGAAAGGGGAAGTGCTACTGATTTCAATATGCCAGATGCTGATTGTCACACATTCCTGTTGCAGTATCATCTAGAAGTAAGGAGATCCTAGATTCTCTACAGGGAGAACTATTCAGGCAACTGGTAACAGAATCCATATGTGAAGGAGCCATACTGGACTTGGTGCTTACCAGTGGTGAAAGTGTTTCTGGTATTATAATGGGAGATCATGTTGCATCCAGTGATCATCAGATGGTGTGGTTCAGTATTAGGACTAGGGCTATTAAAATCCATTCAAAAGAGAGGGTCTTAAACTTTAGGAAACTAACTTTGCCAAGATGGGCCAATACCTCAGGGAGATGTTAGCAGGATGGGAACAGCTGGGGGATGTAGAAAAGCAGTGGGCAAAACTGAAGGGATATTTTAAGGGCAACCAACCTTTTTGTTAAAATGGTAAATAAAGGTAAAAGGAAAAGTAGACCGCTATGGTTTTAAAAAGAAGTAGCTGAAAAGGTGAAGAAAAAGAGGGAGGCCTTCATGAAATACAAGAGATCACAGAGAGAGGAAGACATATTTGGAAAAGAGAAGATAGCAAAGTAGTCAGGAAAGCAAAGATTCAAAAAGAGGAGGAAATAGCCAATGCAATAAAATGGATGGAATAAGACTTTTTCAGATATGTTAGTGAGAAGAGGAAGGGCAAAGGTGGTATTGTCAGACTCAAGGGTGAAGGGGAAGAATATGTAGAAGCTGATGAGGATAAAGCGAATTGCTTCACAAATATTTCTGTTCTTTGTTCACAGATGAAGAACCAGGAGCAGGACATCAGAAAACACCCACAAACAGGAACAGAAGCGAGGGGCGTCTTGAACAATTTTCAGAAGGCTGTGTTTGTGAGAAACTAGCTAAACTTAAAGTAGACACAGCAATGCGACCGGATGGGATACATCCTAGAATAATGAGGGAACTTGGGGACGTTCTAGCAGCTCCACTGACTGACCTTTTCAATCACTCATTGGAGTCGGGAGTGGTGCCAAAGGATTGGAGAGAGGCACATGTGGTCCCTTTACACAAAAGCGGAAGTAAGGATGTGGTTGAAAACTACAGGCCAATTAGTTTAACTTCTGTGGTGAGTAAATTATTGGAAGCACTGCTGAAAGAGAAAATAGGTTTCTGGAGTCCAGCAGATTGCAGGATCCGAGGCAGCATAGATTCACCAGAGGCTGGTCTTGTCAGACAATCTGACTGATTTCTTTGGATGACCAGGGAGTTGGACCATGGGAGAGCCCTAGATGTGGGGTATTTAGATTTCAGTAAAGCCTTTGACACCGTTCTTCACAGATGACTTATAAACAAACTGCGTACCCTAGAGATGGACCCTAAAGTTACTGCTTGGGTTAGAAATTGGTTGAGTGGGAGACAACAAAGGGTGCAAGTAAATGGAGCTCACTCTGAGGAGAAGGAGGTTACCAGTGGTGTGCCCCAGGAATCTATCCTTGGTCCATTTCTTTTTAACATCTTTGTTAGTGATATAGCGGAAGGGCTGTGGGGTAAGGTTTGCCTCTTTGTGGATGATACGAAAATCTGCAATAGAGTAGACACCCAGGAAGGTGTAGATAACATGAGAAGGGATCTACTAAGCTTGAAGAATGGTCTGGAATTTAGCAGCTGAGATTTAATATTAAAAAAATGCAAGGTTATGCATTTGGGCTGCAGCAATCCAAGGGAGCAATATGGTGTAGAGGATGAAGAGCTTTTGTCCACTAAAGAAGAGCGGGACCTAGGCATGATTGTGTCTGATGATCTTAAAGTAGCTAAACAGGTAGAAAAGGCAACAGCAAAAGCTAGAAGGATGCTTGGGTGCATAGGGAGAGGAATGGCCAGCAGGAAAAAGGTGATAGTGCCTCTGTATAAGTCTTTGGTGCGACCTCATTTGGAGTATTGTGTGCAATTCTGGAGACTGCACCTTCAAACGGATTTAAATAGGCTGGAGCCAGTACAGAGGGTGGCTACTAAAATGTTTAGTGGTCTTCATTATAAAGCACATGATTACAGACTTAATGATCTTAATATGTACACCTTAGAGGAAAGGGGGGATAGAGGTGATATGATTGAGACGTTTAAATACCTCCATGGCATAAATGCACAAGAGGAGATCCTCTTTAAATTGAAAGCAAGCTCTGCTACGAGGGGACATGGTAAGAGGTTGAAAGGGGATAGATTCAGGAGTGATATGTGGAAATATTTCTTTATTGAAAGAGTGGTGGATCCATGGAATAGCCTCCCAGTGGAGGTGTTAGAGATGAGGACAGTTGTTATTGTTAAGTGCCGTCGAGTCGGTGTCGACTCATGGCGACCCTCCGGATAGTTGTCCTAAATTGTGTTCGGTCTTCAGTCAGGCGGCTCATTGTTGACAGACTGCTGCCCGTAGCTGCTGTTATTGTATTGATCCATCTCATTGCTGGTCTTCTTTTGCGTTGACCTTCTATCTTGCCAAGGATGATGTCTTTCTCTAATGGTCTCTTTCTTCGCATGATGTGTCCAAAGTATGAAAGTCGAAGTCTTGTCATCTGAGCTTCTAAAGAAAGCTTAGGTTTCATCTCCTCTAGTACCGACTGGTTTGTTCTTCGGGCAGTCCATGGTATACGCAGTATTCGCTGTCAGCACCATAATTCAGTATTCGCTGTCAGCACCATAATTCAAAGGCATCAATTTTCTTCCTGTCTTTTTCACTGTCCATCTTTTGCATCCATATGATGTTATTGAAAATACCATGGCTTGAACAAGTCAAATCTTTGTATGGAAAGAGACATCTCTGCTCTTGAGAATCTTGTCTAGGTCTTTCATAGCCATTCTGCCTAGAGCAATGCGTTGTCGGATTTCTTGACTGCTTGTTGCTTCTTTGATCCAAATAGGTTAAAGTTGTCCACAATTTTAATTTTTTCTCCTTCAATGATGAACTTATTGATTTTACCAGTTGTCATGATCTGTGCCTTCTTTACATTAAGGTGTAGGCCCATTTTAAGACTATGTTCCTCGATCGTGAGAAGCAAATGTTTCAGATCATCTTCACTTTCAGCCAGTATTGTGGTATCATCAGCATAGCGAAGGTTGTTGATGAGTCTTCCACCAAGCTTCACCTCTGTTGTCTTCATACAATCCTGTTTCTCTGATTTTTTTCTGCATATAAATTAAACAGGTAGGGCCATGTGGTCTTTTTCTGACATTAGGTTTCTATGTTTCTAAGATACAGTGACCAGAATTGCATACATTAGATATTCAAGGTGCGGTTGCACCATGGAATGATACAGAAGCATTATAATATCCTTTGTTTTATTCTCCATTCCTTTCCTATCATTCTGTTTGATTTCTTGGCCAGTGCTGCACGCTGGGCAGAGAGTTTCAACGTGTTATCCACAATGATAACTAAATGTTTTTCCTGGGTGGTGGTTCCTAATGTGCAACCTTGCATTGTATAACCATAGTTTGGGTTATTCTTTCCTAGGCGCATAGCTTGTCCACATTAAATTTCATTTGCCATTTGGATGCCCAGTCTTCCAATTTATCAATGTTTCACACTCCTCTTGGGTTTTAATAACTTTGAATAATTTTGTGTCATCTGCAAATTTGATTGCCTCACTTGTTATTCCCTTTTCCAGGTCATTTATGAATATGTTAAAAAGCAGTGGACCCAGCACAGTTCCCTATGGTACTCCACTATTCACCTTTCTCCATTGGGAAAATTGGCTATTTAGCCCTACCCTTTGCTTTCTATCTTTTAACCAGTTTCTGATCCACAATAGTACACTGCCTCCTATCCCATGATATTTTAATTTTGCCAAGAGTCTCTCATGAGGGACCTTGTCAAAGGCTTTTTGAAAATCCAGATACACTATATCAACTGACTCACCTTTGTCAATCTATTTATCACATCTTCAAAAAAACATAACAGATTAGTAAGACAAGGCTTCCTTGTCTAAAGCCATGTTGGCTGTCTCCCAATAAGCCATGACTAGCTACATGTTCAGTAATTTTGTTCTTTATCATGGTTTCTACCATTTTTCCCGGTACTGATGTCAGGCTCACTGGTCTGTAGTTTCCCAGATCACCCCTGGAACCCTTTTTAAAAATTGGCATTACATTGGCCATCCTCCAATCTTTAGATATTACAGATGATAGTTCAAACTACTAATAGTAGGTCTGCAATCTCATAATTTTATTTATTTATTTATTTATTTTATTTACAATTCTTATATACCGCACTATTTATGATCAGCGCGGTTTACAAAGAACAACAACATCCGACACTAAACAAATGTCTGGTCATTACATTGAACAGGGAATGAAACTTGGAGAGAGGGGGCAACTATATACATAGGAAGTTAATAGGGGAGTTAATATTTCAGTTCTTTCAACACCCTTTGGATGTATATCATCCGGTCCAGGTGATTTGCTGCTCTTCATTATATCAAATAGTTGTATTTGATAAACTATTTATGTTTTTGTTATTATCAGTGGCCCTAAAGTTCTTTAAGTATACCCCTTGGTTCAAAATACATATTCTGGCTTGGGCTCAGTTACTTTAAGAAGGGAGGAGAAATGAGTGGAGTTTAAGTGCAGTAAGCCTCCCAGTATACATTGGTCCCATTCAAAGAACCCAATACATTATTGTCCAGAAGTAGAGACTGAGAGATTGCATTGCTCCTGGATGGTTGTGACCAATGTCTGTCATTCAGCATAGGGGACAGCTGTAAGGGCTATACACAGACTGGGAGTGGTATATAAATTAATCCTTTCTGGAGACTGTCTTGAATATATTCCCTTATAGCCTTTTTTTCTGGTTCTGTCAAGGTATTGATCTAGCCCCAAAGAGGTATTGTGCAATCCTAAGGCGCAGAGGTGATTTCGGAGCCTCTTTCTCATAGAAGACATCTTCAGATGTTGCATATACAGGTGGTAGGCTTTCTAATAATGTGGTGGCTATTTTAAATGAAAGGATAAGACAAGCTTACTAGCACTCTGGGTGCCAAGCAAGAATGTCCCTCAATCTCCAGCCTATGATGGGGCTGTGGGTGCATAATCAATGAAGCCCCAAAATTACTGTAGATGAGGGGCATGGCAGGAGGTGGAAGGTCATAGCTTTCCTGTGAAGGGAGCCTGCCATAATTTCCATGTCGGTTAGTGGCCTTTCATTGATAGCGATGACTTGAATTGGCACAGGTAGGGTTTCCCAGGAACTCTTAGCAGTTAGGCAAGTGTTTTTATCCATGAAGTTGCCCACTGTTCTAGAATCCAGGAAGGTCCAGAATGGGATTGACTGCCCCTTTCAGTACATGGTCCCACATAGGGGAATTCTGCAAACATTGGTAGTGGAAGTAAACTCCACATCCCATCCTGGCAGGGATGATTTCCTGCTTTCCTTGGACAATACTTTATTTGTTTAACATTTCTTATATACTGCCTTTCATGATATCAAGGCAGTTTTACATTAAACAAACTCCAGTTACTTTGAGCAGGGCATTATAACTTGGAGTTAACTATTTTACAGGGAACATGGGCAATGGAGGGTTAAGTGGCTTGCCCAAAACCACAAGGAGCACCTGTGGGACTAGAAACCCCAGTCCTTCCAGCCCAAGGTTGCTGTCCTCTAGTGGGATTTAAACCACTGACTTTCCAGCCTGAGGTAACTTGCCCCAACCACTAGGCCACTCCTCTCTCCTGATGGATCAGGTGGGGCAATTAGAACTGAAAAAATAAAACTCCCAAACAACAAAAGGTAGAGAAAAACTATTTTATTTTGAATTTATTAACTGGAATATGTAAGAAATGTGCATTGCTAATGTTATGCGTTTTATTTAGTACAAGAGGAAATTTAATTTATAGTTTTATTTCTCCAGTGTTGTTGTACATTCCAAGTTTGGTTTTTGGCGTTCCCAGTTTAATTATTGCCTTCTTATTTCTAAATTGTGATCCCTTGTTCTTTGTTTGGTGATGGTCTATGTTCTGCATGTGTAACCGAGCTGAGGTATTCTGCTCTTGTAGTTTCTATGTGACAGAGTCCTACTTGTTCTCTTTCCCTAGTAGGAGATGTATTGGTATTCTCTGAGATGTATTGGTTTAATATTTGCAGTGTTGCCTTATGATAGGTAGGGTTTGATGCTTTGTGAGTCTTGGTAGGAGGAAGGAGTGGCCTAGTGGTTGGGGCAAGTTACTTCAGGCTGGAAGGTCGGGGGTTCAAATCCCACTAGAGGACAGCAACCATGGGCTGGAAGGACTGGGGTTTTTAGTCCCACAGGTGCTCCTTGTGGTGTTGGGCAAGCCACTTAACCCTCCATTGCCCATGTTCCCTGTAAAATAGTTATCTCCAAGTTATAATGCCCTGTTCAATGTAATTTCAGTTTGTTCAATGTAAACCACCTTGATATCATGAAAGGTGATATATAAGAAATGTAAAAAAAATAAATACTGTTATGATACAACAGGTTTGCTGTGGGTTCTAAATGAGCAGGGTGCATAGTACTTCCTAATGTGCCCACAGTTGACACTGGAGTGGAAATCTGGTAGTCTCTTTATCCTCACTGTCCATGCAGATGATATTGAGACACTCATTAAGAGGCATTGCTACTAAAATAGTTAATACATATTTACAAATGCTAATGTTTGCTAAATGCAGGAGCACCCATTTAGTTCTATTGGCGCAGTGGCACTTAATGCACATTAATATTTAGTAAACATGCCCCTAAGTCATTGGCAAGATAAAAAAGAGGCTTATGAAGGGCTCCTTTGAAAGCCATTTAAAATTTTAGATTGGCAACATATACATTTTAAAATAAAATAAAATAAATTTATGCATGAGTCTCCGCACATGGCCCCGCATCATCCTTAGGTCGCTCTTAGAATGAGGACTGCTTTATGTATGATGATTTGTGCAAGTTAAGCCCTGAGATAAATGTCCAGTTCTGCTTTTTTTGTCTGCTGAATTTGCTGAAGATAAAGAAGTAAACTTTCAGGAATTTGCAGCCCCCAGTGGTTATTGGAATAAAAACGATTAAAGGAAGATGGCTGCTACTTTTCTGACACTGGTTGTACATAGAAAGATGGAGACAGTTACTGCTGATATCATCCAGAGAGCTCTGCCAGTGCACCTCAATCCATTCTTTTTCCATAAGGTCGTAATCTCTAAGAAATGGAGACTCGATGGGGGCCGTTTCATAAAGGCTCTTCTGTGCCTATATACTCTTTACAAAATGACACCCCTCCCCACCCCACCCCATGAATACTTGTATGTGACCCTGGTGTAGGCAAGTTTGGCGGCAGATTTTGGAGGGAAGTGCAGGTGGAGTCGCAATTTATCAAGTACCCAAGCTGGTGCAAACGTTCATGAGTCATCATAGATAGCTGCAATTCTTGCAGGATTTGTGCTAGCACTTTATAAAGAGACATAGATGCCATATAGGTTTATAAAACATGCTCTCACTTGGCCTCTCCACCTAGCTTGCCTGTTATAAAATTATTCTCTTAATTTAATGTAGCCGTTTATAGCCCACCTATAAAATATGGGGGGATATTCAGCCACAACCCGCTTAGCTGACTATCCCAGTCAGTGCCATTAACGCAGTTAGCAAGTCTGTTAACCACATTAATCACTTTGAATATCCCCTCTACAAGTTCTAGATCCCAATTCATACAACCCATATTTAATCACTTCCTCTATCTAACAGACGCCTCCTACGCAAATTGTGTCTGTCTTAGTTGATTGTATGAAATAAAGATACCAATTGAATAGAGGCCCCGAGCTAAACTGACATCCCCTGCCAGGGTCCCCTCATGCAGAAAAAAGGAGCATTTTCTCGCCATTTGATTCCTGACTTCTGTCTGTCTCTTGCCCAGGGCCCCGGATCATGCACAGGTGATCTGTAGAAGAAACTGGAGGTCATTTCTCATGACAAGCGTGTCTAAGAGCATGGAACTCCTGCAGAGTCTCCTCACACTCGCTCTGCTACAAGGTAAAGTCCACGCATTGAATAATACCTAAGAGCAACGCAGGTTGCTATAAAACCTGTCTCAAACACTTTAATCTCAAATATGCTCATTAGATGATTACTGTTGAATACGGTGCTGATTAAGGATTACAAGCATAGCAGCATAGTATATGATGGCAGATAAAGACACGTATGGTCCATCTAGTCTGTGACTCGTGGGAGGCCATCGAGAATCAGCGGGAGACCCGTGATTAGATTTGAGGCATAGTTTGATGGTGTGACGTGTATTGTAGTTATTTATTATTTAAATTAATATATATATAATATAGAAGACAATGAAATACTCAGCCAACCAGCAATCATAGAATAGGGCAATTTCACATTTTTCAAACAAAGTTCCTTGTCCAGCAGAACAAGGCAGACGAGATCAGAATGACAGAACATCACGCGCCCTTATAGGGTCCAGTTTCAAAATTGATCTAGCTGGTTACTGAAGGAATTAACTAAGTCCATCAAAGTGAAACTTCTCCAAGACAGAGCTCCACAAGTTGCATACCTATGGTGTGGCACAATGGGACATTCCCCCTTCCTCCATACAGAGCCTCTGGCATGTCTGCGTGGGGAGAGGCAAGGTAAAATGTATCTCAGCAGAGGTTCTGTAGGTAGAGGTGAGAAAAGTGCAGGGTGTGTATGTGAGTGGTACAATGTGTGTACAGTATTTGTGCTTATGGTGAGAATGTAGGTGCGTGTCTGAGGATGTGTGGGGGATATTTGGGGGAAGTGGACATTAGTGTGCGTGCGTGTGTGGCCATGGGCATATAGGTGTTTTATTCCCACAGGCTGCCCCTGCACTTCCTTTCTTTTTTCTTGCCCTCCCCCTCCTCCTTGCATTCTCTCCCTTTTTCTGCTCCGTAGCACTCACCCCTCCTCCCCTCTTGCCCCTCCCCCATATTCCTATCACATCTTGGTTGGCCCACCCAGCTTCTCCACAATTAATGCAGCCAGGGCTGGCCCCAGATTTGGTTCAAGGTGTTGGCACCCTAGGCAAACCTTAAGCCTTATGCCCTCCCCTCCCCAGCTGTCAGGATCTATTGCCCTGCTCTTCGCTGGCCCAAGAAGCTGCTGCTATAGGCAACTGCCTGGTTTACCTAATGGTTGGCCCAGTCCTGACTGCAGCTCTTGTGACAGAAGTCTCTCTACATTTTCCTGGAGTCTCAGCTACCTACACTATATAGCATTTGTTTCTTCCTTTAAAAAAAAGAAATTGACCCTAACTGCAGCAACAACAAAAAATGTAGAGAAGAGCCAGTGAGAACCCTGCTTCTGCAACTCAACAGTTGAAATACAGACAGATCCAAGGATAATCTCATGCAGTCCGCAATGGGGTTCCTCTCTGATCTTCTGGCCAGCCAGCCACGGGTGGTGACCCCCTGGGATCCCCTCCAATGATGCTATTGCAAAATAGGAATTGTATAGGAGCTTGAAAGAGCTCCTACAATTCCGCTGCCGCAGTGGTGATACTAAGCGCTGACACTGTCACCCCAGCCCCTTCATGAGACCTATTAATGCCCTAAGCCCTTATCCATCTCAACCCCTTCCAACAGACCTTCCATTGCTATATAGGAACAGAAGAGAAAGGGATCTTGAAAGATTTTCAGAAGACTGTTCGTGAGGAACTAACTAAACTAAAAGACAAAGGGATGAGAACAGATGGGATACATCCAAGAGTATTGAAGGAACTTGGGGACGTTCTAGCAGCTCTACTGATCGACCTTTTCTTTTTTTAAAATGTTATATTTATGCAAGTTTACAATATTAATTCAAGAATACATCTTGTACAGAAAATTGAGATATGATCATGAAATCATTCAATACAGCTATCAGAACTTAAGGTAATAGCAATCAATCAAACTCACTCCAGCCCCCAATAGCAAGAGGTCCAAGCAAGGAAATCAAAAACATATACACAAACTGAAGGAAATTCAGTAAACGTGAACAACTGGTACATAACAATTATCACGGTGGTTCAGCAGGAGAAAGCACCTGGTTCTCCAAGCGTCTGGCATTAAGGAAGGCCAACAGCTGGGAAGGCTGAAAAAACCCATAGGAAACAGCTTGGTATTTTACCGAGCATTTACATGGATATTTTAAGAAAAAAGAGCTTCCCATCTGCTGGATCCCTGGGCACATGAGGAGAAATTCACGTCGCCTCTGCTGTGTATCTTGAGCAAGGTCCGGAAAATTACGAACTAATAAGCCCTTGAAGTGCAGGTTCCTCTTTTTGAAAAACAGTTTCATCGACCATTCTTTGTCAGAAATCAAAGCTGAAGTAACTAATAATGTAGCAGGGATTACAACACCTTCTCTTGAATCTTGCAAAATAGCAGAAATATCCAGTACACCTACTTGCCCCAATCAGGAGCAACTCAAACCGTAGCCATAGGTGATCTCCTAGAGGTTAGAAAATAATAAACTGTCATCATCGGTGGATGAGATTCAAGTGGTACACCAAATACATCAGATAAATAATTCCACAACATATCTCTTGGGGATACTAAGGGATCCCTAAGAAACTTTATAATAGTCAAATTGGCTGCCCTGGCTGAGGTTTCCAAAAGCTCCAACTTCACCTTAATTGTAGATGATTCTTTCTTAAATGACTCCGAACACCTTTCCAAAGCATTAACTTGTGTTTGCACAACAGACAAAGACGTTTGAAGAGATACTATCTTAGAAAGAGTCTCTTCGATAGCCACAGAGTTAGATTTAACTTTCTGGTTTAAAGAAGAAACTGAAGTATCAGGGCAGCCCCCATCTTCATAATAGCTGTCCATATGGACTCCAGTGTGAAAATCTCTGGTAGCTACAAAGTGAAAGCCTCAGAGAGAGATTCCCCCATGATCGCCGTAGGGCCCTCCATCCCGCCAAATGCTCGTACCTGGGCTTGCTGGCCAGCCACTGCCTGAACTCCTGCTGTTTGACCAGCATAGTTGGCGGAATCCTGCTGATCTGGGGTGAAAACCACACCCTTCTTAGAAGTCCCTGGGACTTTCCCTCACCGGCCGTCAAGTACCCCCTTCACCAGGTTATTCGACCAGCCGCTGCTCCTCAGGGCATTCCTGGAGACACACCTCCTTTGCCAAACACCGCAGATCCAGGGAGACAGAGTAGCTGCTCGAAGTGAGTGTCAAGCCACCTGGCACTGATGCCAACACAGCCAAGCTTAAATCCCGAGACTCTACCAGTTGCTGAGCCGGGTGCGAAACAAAAGAATCCAATGGTCCAATGACCAGAGGTAATGGCATAGAAATCGAGGGGGCCAGCGAGGGAGCACTGGCCCCCTTTGCCTTCTGTTTTCTTTCCATTCAGGAAGCGCACTTCTCACGCATAACCTGCAGCCACCATCTTGGACCTATTTGCCAATCCTACTGCCCTGATTGACCTTTTCAATGCTTCTTTAGAGTCGGGAGTGGTTCCAGAGGACTGGAGAAAGGCACATGTGGTCCCTTTACACAAAAACGGAAGTATGAATGAGGTTGACAACTACAGGCCAGTTAGTCTAATCTCTGTGGTGACTAAATTAATGGGGACAGACTTAAAAATCTAACAGGTCGACACAGAAAACTAGCGTGGTCTTTAAGAACGCCACATTTAAGCACACTTTTTCGCACCTTTTCTATGCAGAAAACAGATGTAATCATCAATGGAAAAGCTAGTGCCCAATTAACGCCATGTAAATTTAAATGTATTTTAATGTATTTTAATCAGCTGGGCTCATATGCAAATCACGGCTATGCCCGATGCAGAGACAGGCTTAGAGGATTTTGCAACTAGTCATAGTGCCAAAATCTGAGGCGACTTAAATTTCTAACATGTGCCCTCGACAGTATTTTAATGGCACTGGGTGCTTTCCCCGATGCCTAGATCATCATCTCCTCAGATGATCAGGCATCGGGCAAAGCCCCAATGCCATCAAAATAAGGAAATCAAATCTCTGATGGCCCAGTGGCCCCGATCCTCCCACCCGACAGTATTTTGATGGCATTGGGGACGATTGCGGCATTGGGAAAAGCCCCCGATACAATCAAAATACTGTTGGGGGCCTGTGCCTCAACAGAAAGTAAATAGCTGGTGGTCTAGTGGCCCCTAAATCCCCCACCCATCACTAAAAGAAAATAACCTGGCGGTCTAGTTGCCCCTGTACCCTACCCTCACCCAAAATGAAATAAACTAAACTAAAATAATCTGGTGGTCTAGTAGCCCCTACACCCCCCACCCCCCACTAAAAGAAAATTACCTGGTGGTCTAGTTGCCCCTGTACCCCCCTACCCCCACCCCAAAGTAAAATAAAATAAAATAACCTGGTGGTCTACTACTACCTATTACTACTATTATTGAGCTTTTGTATAGTGCTACAAAACATACGCAGCACTACACAGACATGTAAGAGACAGTCCCTGCTCATCAGAGCTCACAAGCTAGTCAAGACAGACAACACAGTAGTCGTAGACAGAGCTATATCTAGGGGGAATGGTAAGGAAACACAAAGGATATCAGGTGGGTCAAGGTCCAAAAGCAGCAGCGAAGAGGTGAGTTTTCAGGCTGGATTTGAAAAGGGCCAGAGAAGGCGCCTGACGTACAGATTCAGGTAGTTTGTTCCAGGCATAAGGAGCAGTAAGGTTAAAGTCTGTAGTTAGCAATAGAAGAGAAGAAGGGCATGGATATAAACAATTTTCCAGAAGAGCGGAGTTTCCGGGGAGGGTTGTAGGGAGGTATAACAGAGGAAAGGTAGTGAGGAGCTGCAGAGTGAATGCACTTATAGGTCAGCAGGAGAAGTTTGAATTAGATATGGAAACGGATAGGGCACCAATGAAGTGACTTGAGAAGAGGGGAAATATGGGCATGAATAGGTTGGCAGAAGATTAGCCGTGCAGCAGAGCGTTGAACAGATTGAAGGGGGGAGAGATGATTCAGAGGTAGACCAGCAAGGAGTAGGTTACAATAGTCAAGACGGGAGGTGATTAAGGATTGGATAAGTGTCTTAGTAGTGAGTTCAGAAAGGAATGGGCAGATTTTGTTGATGTTATAGAGAAAGACCCTGCAGGTCTTAGCTATCAGAGGGATGTGTGTGGAGAAGGAGAGAGCGAAGTCAAAGACGACCCCAAGGTTGCGAGGCGAGGACACAGGGAGGAGTAAGAACATAAGAACATAAGATATGCCATACTGGGTCAGACCAAGGTCCATCAAGTCCAGTATCCTGTTTCCAACAATGGCCAATCTAGGTCATTAGTATCTAGCAGTCTCCCCAAAAACACAGGTTTCTCAATGCTTGTATTGTGTCAAGCAGTAATATCCTGGGTCCCTTTTAAAAATGGTTTATGGACCTTTCCTCCAGGAACTTGTCCAAACCTTTTTTAAACCCAGATACACTAAGAGCTTTTACTACATCCTCCGGCAGCAAATTCCAGAGTTTGATTACACGTTGAGTGAAAAAATATTTTCTCTTATTAGTCTTAAATAGGTTACCCTGTAGCTTCATGGCATGTCCTCTAGTCTTTTTATATTCTTATGACGTAAACAATTGATCTACGTTTACCCGTTCCACTCCATTCATTAATTTATAGACTCCTATCATATCTCCGCTCAGCCATCTCTTTTCCAGGTTGAAGAGCCCTAACCTTTTTAGCCTTTCTTCATAGGGGTATCCTTCCATCCCCTTTACCACAGAGAGTTAGCCACAGAGACTGAGAAAGGAGGAAGAGGAGAGGAGGTTTTAGGTGGGAAAATAAGAAGCTCAATTTTGGACTTGTTCAATTTCAAGCGGCGGCGGAACATCCAAGCAGCAGTGTCAGAAAGGCAGGCAGAGATCTAGGTCTGGATTGCCAGAGAGATTACAGGTGCAGAGGTAGATTTTGGAGTCATCAGCATAAAGATGGTACTGAAAGCCATGGGACGAGATGAATGCACCATGGGACTGGGTATAGAGAGAGAAATAGAAATAGTCAGCTAGGGTTTGGGCAGAAAGAGAAGGAGGGGTCGGAAGCGGAGGCACCTTGAGAGAGTTGAGAGTAGTAAAGAGACAACGAGGGTCAGTGGCAAGAGAGTTAGTCAGATGGACATAATAGTCTTCTTTGGCGAGTGCTATCGCTGACTGGAAAGAGACAAGCATAAATTTGAAGTGGAGAAAGTCTGTAAGGGAGCAGGATTTGAGCCAAGTGCACTCAGCTGAATGGGCACAGTAATGTAGATAGCAGGTAGTGGAAGAAAGCCAGGGCTAGGGTATAGTACGCCTCATAGAACATGGCATTGGTGGAGTGAGAGCATCCAGAGCAGAAAAGAGTGTAGTGTTATAGGAATCTACTGCCTCATCAACAGAATTAGATGACATAGTGGAGGAAAGAGGCGATGAAACAGTGGAGGTGAGACTTTTAAAGAAGTTGGAAGAGACAGGGTGAGGTTGAGGCACTGGGCGATGAAGAGTGAAGCTTAGCAGGTGATGGTCAGATAAGGAAAGAAGTGAGGTATAGATGTTTGAACTTAAGCAATTACAGAAAAATACAAAGTCAAGGCAGTGGCCATGCTGGTGAGTGGGGGCAGTAGAACAAAGCTGAAGGTCAAATGAGGAGGTAAGGAAAAGGAGCTTTAAAGCATAAGGATCAGAGGGGTTATCAACATGAATGTTAAAATCCCCGAGAATAAGAGTGGGGGAAGAGGAATTCAGAAAGGAGGAAAGCCACGAGTCAGTCAGAGAGAAAGGTAGAGGTGGACTTCTCAGGAGGTCGATAAATAACAGCTACCCGGAAAGATAGTGAAGTGAAAAGGCAGATGGAGTGGACTTCAAAAGAGGGAAAGGAGTGAGACTGAGGCAGCAGGAGGGGTTGGAATTAGCAAGAAGAAGAAAGTAGATGCCCAACACCACCACCACGGCCAGTGGGACGAGGCGTGTGGGAGAACTGATAACTGCCATGACAGAGAGCAGTGCCTGATGCCATGTCTTCTGGGAGGAGCCATTTCTCAGTTAGAACAAGAGATGGAGAGCATTAGAGATAAAGAGATCATGAGTAAAAGCAAGTTTATTTGAGATGGAGTGTGCGTTCCACATGAGAAAGGGAGGGAGGAAGGGAAAGGAGAGGGATATGAATAAGATTAGAGGTGTTACGTGAAGATCTCTTTTCAGAGTATGACAAAAGTGGTCTAGTGGCCCATGTACCCTCACCCCCACCCCAAAGTAAAATAAAATAAAATACAATAACCTGGTGGTCTAGCAGCCCCTGTACTCCCCACCTCTTCCTGGTCTTTTTGGACTTATCTGCAGCCTTTGACTCAGCCACACACAGCTAGCTTATGACCCGCCTGCATGAAATCAGTCTTAGGAGCAAGACAATATTGTGGTTCCAGTCCTGTCTCTCTGATCTATATAGGTTCAGAAACCTCTAAACCCTTCAAGCTCCTACAAGGCCTACCTTAGGGCTCTGCTCTATCTTCCCTTTTTTTAGTATCTTTATCCAGCCCCTATGCAAGATCATCCAAAGCCACAAGGTCCTATACCATTTCTATGCAGATGACATCCTCATCTATTCCCCATTCACCATCAACAACCCTGATTACTCACCAATTAGCAGATGTCTGAAAGCAATCACATAATAGCTTAGAATCCATAACCTGATTATCAACCCTAACAAAACAGAGATCCTACATGTCATCAGACATCCCACCTTCTCTCTGCCAGATACCATCACTCTTGCCAGCCTCATCCTACAGGAAAAGCCATGGAGCGGCGCCATTCGAGGTCCCAGTCCCGATCCCGATCCTCGGAATTATACATATGCACATACCTGAAGGCTCTAACCCAGGAGCTATCAGGATTTTCAGCTGGTCTTGTCGGAGAACCTCTCCAACGGTTCCATTCTCTATCTTGAGGATCAAGGACTGCTCCAAATTCCTCTCCCGAGCAACCTATGATGGCTTTGAGTCAGCAGTTCGGGTTGCAGCAGCCGGCATCAGTGCCCAACGCCAGGCCTGGCTACAGCCTTCTGACCTCGAGCAATGGGTCCAAGACAAGCTGCTTGACATCCCCTGCACTGAGGAAAATCTATTTGGCAAACCCATAGCCGACAAAGCGACTGAGATTGAGGCCGACATGGTGACACGCCAGAGGCTCTCTAAAAAGATCTCATTACTTCCTCGCAGGAAAGCAGTGGGGAAAAGATCCCCTTTCCCGAGGAAAAAGGGTTCTTTTCCACAGAGTCACCACTACCAGCCCTTCTTGGGCCAGCAACAAGGTTCTCACCTTAAGAGGCAATGTTACGGGGCTCCAAAGTTGAAAACACCGAAGCCTCAGGCCCCAAATCCCACCCATTCCCAAGGGGAACCTTTGTCTCCCAGGACAGGACCTTCCCTCCCCCAGGAGACCCTCACCAGCCCACAACGGGGTGCCTGGCGCTCTTTGCCCCCAAATGGGCCAACATCACCTCGGACCAGTAGGTACTGCAAGTAGGAAGGGAAGCATACCTCCTCCGCTTACAGCAGCTTTCACCCAGGTTCTTCCCAGGAGAGCCGATATGACCCCTCCTTCACCAGACTCTTCTGCTCACAGTGCTCACAGGTCTGATTAGGGACAACACACTACAACCTGTACCCAAGCACTTATAGGGGAAAGGGCTTCTACTTCAGGTACTTCCTTGTCCCAAAAAGAACTATGAGCCTCAGACCCATACTATATCTGTGAAACCTAAACAAGTTTCTGGTGAGGGAGAAGTTCAAGATACTCTCCCTTGGAACACTGCTGCCTTACCTCCACCAGGGAGACTGGCTGTGCTCCTTGGACCTAAAGGATGCATACACATACATCCTAATCCACCCCTCCCACAGGCAGTACCTAACGTTTGTGGTAGGAGGAGGGCACTACCAGTACAGGGTACTATGCTTCGGTCTGGTATCCTCGCCAAAGATCTTGACCAAATTCCTGGCAGTAGTGGCTGACTGGCTGATCAGGGGCGGCATAGCCGCAGAGGCCAATCAAGCGACAGAGTGTGCGTCCCTCCTCCTGCAGCACTTGGGGTTAATCATCAACTACTCCAAATCCTATCTTTCTCCAACCCAAATTCAGGAGTTCATAGGTGCTCAGCTCGATATGCTGCAAGTCAGGGCAGTCTTCCCCAAAGACTGGACAGAATGCCTCAGACAACTGGCAGGAGAGGTACAATGTCACTGGTCAGTGCCAGCTCGTCGTCTCCTCTGTCTACTGGGCCATATGGCCTCCACAGTCCACATAACACCTTCAGCCCGCTTGCACATGTGAACAGCCCAATGGTGCCTGCGCTCACAGTGGACCTAAGCCATGGGCAGGCTGCAGGATAGGGTCAGGGTTACCCGCTAACTAACAGAATCACTCAACTGGTGGCAAAACTTCTATCATCTCTGGGCGGGAATGCTCTTCCAAGCACCCGCACCTCAGAGAACCCTGACCATGGACACCTCCCTCCTAGGTTGAGGGGAACATTGTGGGGACTGCTGCACACAAGGCAGCTGGTCCCAGGAGGAGTTGCTCCTACAGATCAATCTCCTGGAGCTCAGAGCGATCTTCCTAGCCCTACGAGCATTCTGCCACTGCCTGCAACATCAGTCCATACTGATCCAGATGGACAATCAAGTTGCCATGTTCTATATCAACAAGCAGGGGGGCACGAGCTCATTCTCCCTCGGCCAGGAGGCGGTGGCCATCCTTTCCTTTGGAGCTCGCAACAACATGCTCTTGTGAGCAGTCTACCTCCCAGGTCAGGACAACTGCCTAGCGGACAGGCTGAGCAGAGTCCTTCGGTCACATGTGTGGTGCTTGAACCCCAGGGTGGCCAAGATGCTCTTCTATCTCTGGGGTAGGCCCATGATGGATCTATTTGCCTCTCCAGACAGCACACAGCTGTCTCGCTTCTGCTCATGTCAGCCGCACCCGGAGAGAATGGTAGCAGACACCTTCCTGATCCCGTGGTCTGAGGGCCTATTCTGTGTTCCTACCACCCCCCCCCCCCCCAGTTGCCAGGACCCTCTTCAAGGTCCAGAGCAAGAGGGCATCTGTCATACTAATTGCCCAGCCCCAGCCCCTGGTTTCCACTGTACTCTCCCTGTCAATGGCACTCTCAGTTCCGCTGGGTCGAGCCCTGGACCTTCTGTCTCAGGAGGGGTACTCACTCTTGCACCCCCAACCCTAACCGCGTGGCTGCTGAAAGAATAGCACTGGCCTCTTTCAATCTTCCAAGAGAAGTCAAAGAGATTCTACTGGCCTCCAGAAAGCCTTCCACCAGAATGGCTTATGCCTTTAAGTGGCGAATGTTCTCTGCCATATGCAATTAGTGCTCCAGTACCTACTGCACCTGTCCCACATCGGGCTGAAGTCTAACTCAGTGAGGGTGCATCTGAGCGCTATAGCCACTTATCACCTTATTGAGGGAAAACCCCTCTTGGGCCAGCCCCTGGTCTCCAGGTTCCTTTTGGGCCTCCTGTTATCCAAGCCCCTTCTCCACCCTCCAGCAGCAGAGTAGGACCTCAACGTGCTCTCCCAGCTCACCAAACTGCCATTCGAGCCCCTAGCCACTTGCCACCTGTGGTACCTGTCTTGGAAAGTAGCCTTTCTGGTGTCCCTCACGTCCACTCGAAGAGTGAGCAAACTCCAGGCCCTGGTGGCAATCCACCATATTCAAGGTTGTATAAGAACAGGGTAGTGCTCCGCACATACCACAAATTCCTCCCGAAGTACTAGTTCCTCCCCACCTTCTTCCCACGGCCTCACGCCAGCAAAGAGGAACTAGTACTTCATACACTGGATTGCAAACGGGCCCTGTCCTTCTGTTTACAGTGGACCCTGGCCCATCGCAAAGCTCCTCATCTTTTCATGTCTTATGACCCCAGCAGACTGTGACTCCCTGTGACTAAGTGAACTCTGTCCACTTGGGTGGCAAACTGTATTGCCCTCACCTATGAGCGGGCTGGCCTCTCCCTCAAGCACCGGATTATAGCACATCATGTGAGGGCGATGGCCATGTCGGTGGTCAACCTCCGCTCAGTACTGATGATGGAGATCTGCAAGGCCGCTACATGGTCTTCAATTCATACAACCGCAGCTCATTACTGCCTGGGACAGTGCATTTGGCCAGGCAGTACTCCATAATCTTCTCGGGGTGTAGGCAAATCGTGCCCTTCGACCCTTCTGTGTTCAGTCAACTAGAGTGATAGTGTCACTGGACACTAGGGTCTTGAAGTGTCTCTCAATGGGGACTCATCTTCTGCAACTCATGGCTACCTGACTTGGCCGCCGTTGGTGTTGTCGTGGTTCGGTCCTCGGCAGCGTGGAGCTAGGGAGTCCCATATGTGAGGACTGACTTCCTGCGTGTTCATGGAGAAAGCGTAGTTACTCACCTAAAACAGGTGTTCTCCAGGGACAACAGGAATCAGTCCTCACAACCCTCCCTCCTCCCCTGGGAGTTGCCTACCTACCTGGTGTTATTATTACTACCATCCTAGCTATGTGGTATTTAAAGGTGCAGAAGAATTGAAGGAAATATCGATACATCGGGAAGATGTCTTACAACTGTTAGATAAACTGAAGAGTAGCGAATCACCTGGGCCGGATGGTATACATCCAAGGGTATTGAAAGAACTGAAATATGAGATTGCAGAACTGCTATCAGTAATCTGTGAACTATCATTAAAATCATCTCTAATACCTGAAGATTGGAGGATCGCCAATGTAACACCAATTTTTAAAAAGGGTTCCAGGGGTGATCCGGGAAACTACAGACCGGTGAGCCTGACGTCAGTACCGGGAAAAATGGTAGAAACCATCATAAAGAATAAAATTACTCAGCATGTGGATAGTCACAACCTAATGGGAGACAGCCAACATGGCTTTAGACAAGGAAGATCTTGTCTTACTAATCTGTTATGTTTTTTTGAAGGAGTGAATAAACAGGTGGACAAAGGTGAGTCGGTTGATATTGTGTATCTGGACTTTCAGAAAGCCTTTGACAAGGTCCCTCATCAGAGACTTTTGGCAAAACTAAAGAGTCATGGGATAGGAGGCAGTGTACTATTGTGGATCAGGAACTGGTTAAAAGATAGAAAGCAGAGGGTAGGGCTAAATGGCCAATTTTCCCAATGGAGAAAGGTGAATAGTGGTGTACCCCAGGGATCTGTGCTGGGTCCGCTGCTTTTTGACATATTCATAAATGACCTGGAAAGTGGAATAACGAGTGAGGTTATCAAATTTGCAGATGACACAAAACTATTTAAAGTTGTTAAAACCCAAGAGGATTGTGAAAAATTGCAAGAGGATCTTGATAAATTGGAAGACTGGGCATCAAAATGGCAGATGAAATTTAATGTGGACAAGTGCAAGGTTATGCACCTAGGGAAGAACAACACAAACTATGGTTACACGATGCAAGGTTCCACATTAGGAACCACCACCCAGGAAAAAGATTTAGGCGTCATTGTGGATACCATGTTAAAACCCTCGGCCCAGTGTGCAGCGGCAGCCAAGAGAGCAAATAGAATGCTAGGTATGATAAGGAAAGGAATGGAAAATAAAACAAAAGATATTATAATGCCTCTATATCGTTCCATGGTGAGACCGCACCTTGAATATTGTGTGCAATTCTGGTCGCCGTATCTTAAAAAGGATATAGCGATTTTAGAAAAGGTACAGAGAAGAGCCACCAAAATGGTAAAGGGGATGGAAGGATACTCCTATGAAGAAAGGCTAAAAAGGATAGGGCTCTTTAACCTGGAAAAGAGACGGCTGAGGGGAGATATGATAGAAGTCTATAAATTAATGAACGGAGTGGAACGGGTAAACGTAGATCGATTGTTTACCTTATCAGAATATAGAAAGACTAGGGGACATGCAATGAAGCTACAGGGTAAACTATTTAAGACTAATAAAAGAAAATATTTTTTCACTCAACGTGTAATCAAACTCTGGAATTTGTTACCGGAGGATGTAGTAAAGGCTTTTAGTGTAGCTGGGTTTAAAAAAGGTTTGGACAAGTTCCTGGAGGAAAGGTCCATAAACCATTATTAAGAAGTGACCGAAGATATCAATGCTTGACCCAGTACAAGCATTGTGGAACTTCTGTCTCTTGGGGAAACTGCTAGGTACATATGACCTAGATTGGCCACTGTTGGAAACAGAATACTGGGCTTGATGGACCTTGGTCTGACCCAGTATGGCATATCTTATGTTCTTATGTCATCTGATTGAGGAAGATGGCACCCTTGGGTGGAAAGGGGACCACACATTTCTGGTAGCATATCCCAAAGGTTTTCTTTGAAAGCTGGGGAAATGCTCCTCACGGGCTCTGTCGGTGCCAATGTCACCCATATGTCAGTACTGATTCCTGCTGTCCCTGGAGAACACCTGTTACAGGTGAGTAACTATGCTTTCCAGTAATACTTTGGCTCAGTCACATAACCACTTCAACAACTTTTGGACACTTACAGACAATTACATTTCTATACCTGCTATGGTAATAGGTTCTTTTGTTCATAATGTTTCAGACTTGTAGTTTTAATCTAGTAGGCCATTGCACACATGTTCTATGTAAAGTTAATGTTCCTTGTTATACCTGTTCTATATAAACCACCGTGACTGGTAGATACGGAGGTATAAAAGTGTTGTTAAAGAAAGAAAGAAAGAAAAGAAAAGAACCCGATGGTCTAGCGGCCCTCTACCCCCCACACCCACTAAAGAAAATAACCTGGTGGTCTAGTGGTCCCTATACCCCCCAGTAAAAGAAAATAACCTGGTGGTCTAGTGGTCCTGTACCCCCCACTCCCCACTCCCCACTAAAATAAAATAACTTGATGGTCTAGCGGCCTCTAAATCCACCCCCACCCTCCCTGTACCTTAAAATAAGTGGGTGCTGCCTATGCGCTCCTGCTCTGAGTCTGCCATCTTGAAAAATGGCGGTGCCTATTAGAGGGTGGAAAAGGGGCTGCTGGGCCACTGGAGATTCTCTTATTGTCACTGCACTGGCCCCCAGCAGTATTTTGATGGCATCGGGGGCTTTTCCCAATGCCATGATTGTCCCTGATGCATCAAAATACTGTCAGGACTGATATGCAAATTAGCCATGAGGTGCCTGGAGAGCAAGACAAACTAGCACAGATTTCTTGTGTGCATGTGTTTGGCTTGCTCTCCCAGTTTAACGCTGCGGTGGCTCATTTGCATGTGCATGGGTACCGCATCGTTCATTTGCATCTCACATTAAAATGTGTGCATTGTTGGGAATGTAAAAAGTCGATTCAGCATGGGTCTAGTGCTGGCTTTTTGTATCGCCCCGTTAATATGTATACATTAGAGGAAAGGCGGGATAGAGGAGATATGATAAAGACATTTAGATACCTTTGTGGCATAAATGCAGAGGAGGAGAGCCTCTTTTGATTGAAAGCAAGCTCTGCAACTAAGGGAGATAAGATGCGGGTGACGGGGGATAGACTCAGGAGTAATATGCAGAAATATTTCTTTACGGAGCGTGGTAGATGTGTTTCATAGTCTCCCAGTGGAGGTAATAGAGACGAGGACATTATCTGATATCAAGAAAGCACGGGACAAACGCAGAAAATCTCTAAAGGAAAAAAAGCAACTTTTGTGGATGATATGGAAGAGCAGACTAGATTGCCCATAGGTCGTTTTCTGCTGTCCTGTTTCTATGAGTTCCAGATTTCTTTAGTTTTCCATATTCCAAACTGTACAACCCATTTCCAACAAAGCTAAATTGGTGAGCTAAAATTAGAACACACGAACCTAGATTTAACCCTCGTTGTCCTATACAACATCTAAATAGTTAATTAAAATTGCATTTAATTTCATTTAGAAATCACATTCAGTTTGATAAACTTGATGTAGTACACAACAAATGAAGCTTATAGTCTATTTGGGACACAGAAAAAACAAATTGTTTCTTGAAATCACTTGTTACAGTTAAAAACATGTTTAATGCAAGGAGTCAGAGTGAAAGGCTTGGGATTTTTAAGGGTTGGCCTTTAAATGGGCCTTGTATATCACTAGAGAAGGAGCAAATCGCCTCAGTTCAGGAAGGCCATACTTATTTATTTTTATTTATTTATTATTTATTACAGTTGCTTATATACCGCACTATTCGGCATCAGCGCGGTTTACAGTATAACAAAGTGACCAATACACACATTCTGTTTGGTTTTACATCGAACAGGAATATAAACTTGGATAACAGGGGCTGAACTATATACATGAACTATTTACATGAAATATGCTATATACATGAGGTAAAAAATTCCTATACATGAGGTAAAAATTCCTATAACATTCCTATAACATTGTTGAATTGCTCAATAAATGATGAATCCGTTTTGAATACTTGATACCTTGTGAGTATGTGCTGCAAAAGGGCGGTGATTCTTAGGTGGTGCTAACTAAATTCATCGCTGGTTGGGTAGTATTGGAGGAAGAGGTGATATTTGATTGCCTTCCTGAATTGGGTCAGGTCTGCTATAGCTCGAATGTCTGGTGGGAGTGCATTCCAACATTTGGGGACGTAAAGGCTGAAGGCCCTATTTGCTGGTGTATTATTGCATTTTGTCAAGGTCTTCGGGGTTGCTAATAAATTTAGGGCTGTTGACCTCCTAGCTCTGTTGGGGGGCACTGTATGGATGAGATCCGTAAGTGCTGTGGAGGAAAGGTGCTTGATTGCCTTGAATGAGAGGATTAATGTTTTGAAAATAATCCTTCCGTGTATAGGTAACCAATGAAGCTGTTTTAATATCGGAGTCACGTGGTCTCTTCTGGAGGCTCCATGAAGAATCCTTGCTGCCGCATTCATGGCCAGTTGTAGCGGGTTTAGTGTGGATTGCGGGAGACCTTGTAGGATGGAATTGGCAAAGTCAAAGTGCGGCAGGATCAGTGCTTGGTATATGGTCCGGAAATCATCTGGCTCCAGTAGGGAGCGCAGATGTCTGAGTGAACGGATTTTAAAATAGACCGCTTTGACAATGTTGCTTATATGACATTTCATGTCCAGATGTTGGTCTAAAGTGATCCCCAGGTATTTTATTGTTTCTTTGGTTTGTAATTCCGCTTCCTTTACCTTTATATGTGTCGGTGGGGTGAAGTCTGGGTCTCTAGCGATGAATAATACCTCCGTTTTCTTGTGCTGGATGCGGAGGTTTTGTGCTTGTAGCCAATCCGATATGGTATTGAAGCATTCTATAAGAGGTGTAAGGTCCATTTGCACGGTTGAAAAAGGCATATATAGTAGGATGTCGTCTGCATATATCAGACAGCTCACGTTAAATGATCTAATGATGTTGCAGATGGGCTGCATGTAAATGTTGAATAGTAAAGATGACAATGAGGATCCTTGCGGCACACCTTGTGTTTGATGGAATTGTTTCGATTCTTCTGCTCCAGATTTAACATATTGACATCGGCCATTTAGATAGGAACTGCACCAATTGAGTGCGGTATTACAAATTCCCTTTTCTTTCAATCGTCCGAGGAGAATCTCATGATGAACCGAGTCAAAGGCTGCAGCGATGTCTAAAAAGATGAGCACAAAGCCTTGTCGGATGTTGTCAATGCCTGTGAAGATGTTATTGAATAAGAAGGTGAGAAGTGTCTCTACTCCATGGTACTCTCTAAACCCGTGTTGGCAATGATCCAAGGGCGCTGTGGAGTCTATATGATCCTGGATTTGCCTTTGGACCTCTTTCTCCAATATCTTTGCTAGTATAGGAATACTAGCTATTGGTCTGTACGATTCGGCTTGTTGTGGATCAAGTTTAGTGTTCTTCAGTAACGGCCTGATAGAAGTTTGTTTGAGTGTTGTAGGGAAGGAACCAGTAGTAAAGGAATGTTTTGTCAGTTTTGCGATGAATGGACTAAATTCCTTGCGTAGCTCCTTGATCCAAAAAGCCGGACAAGGGTCTGTTTGTGCAGTGGAGGTATTGAGGGAAGCTATTGTATCTTCAATGCTTTTTCTAGATGGTGCGGAAAACTTATTTAAAGGGGTTATGCCGGTATGGTCTTGGAGTGAGGCTGTTGATATTTTGTCGGTCTGTATGATCTTTGACTGGAGATAGTCAGCGAATTTTTGTGGATGGATATCCACGTGTTGTTCAGGAGTTGGTTCTTTAGAAAGGGCTTGCACCAAGTTGAAAAGATCCCGTGGTTTGTTCAGAGATCTTTTCAAAGTGTCAGTGTGGTGCTGTTTCATTTTTATTGAGATCGCTTCCCTGTGCCTTGTTAGGTGGAGTTGGTAGGCTGTCAAATCTTGTGTGGAGAGTGATCGGCGCCATTTTTTCTCTAGTCTACGTAGTTGTGTTAGAGAAGATTTCAATTCTTGGGAGAACCAAGGGGCCGCATTTCTTATTCTATTTGATGTGTTATTGCTTTGTGGACGTTGTGAGATAGCCTTGAGGTTGAGGTTCCATGCGGTGACTAGTTCTTCCGGGTACGATGAGGTTATGGTGAAGAGTGATTGGGTTTGCGATAGTATTAACTCTCTGTCAAATGCGCGGAAGTTTCTTGTTGAGGTTCGAGCTGTGTTGTAGCATTTTTGGGTACTGTGCCGCTGGCTGTTCCTGGTGGGTATTTGAAAAGTGATAAGTTTATGGTCGGACCAGGGACGTCAATGATAGACAACATCGTGTTATGGTTTTCCTCGAGGGCTGCGTGAGGTGCGAACACCATGTCCAAGATATTGCCCTTATCGTGTGTGGGTTTGTCGATGATTTGTGTAAAGCCCAGATTCTCGATGGCTTCGAGGAATGCAGTTGCGTGGCTTTGATGAAGTGAAGGGAGGTTAAAGTCTCCCATTATCCAAATAGGTGGGTTGAGGTTGTGAGCATTGGCAGCAAGGTCGAGAATTGTGGGGAGGTCCTCAGGTGATGAAGATGGTGATCTGTATAGTAGAGTGATGGAACATTGCTGGTTTTTGATGGAAAGCGAGTCCAGGTCACTTGTACTGGAGGCTTCAGTGATATGGAAATGAAGATCTGATTTTGTAAGTATTAGTACTCCCCCTCCTTTTTTAGTTTCTCTGTGTCTTATATGTACAGAGAAGTTGGGAGG
Organism: Ichthyophis bannanicus; assembly: GCA_033557465.1. NCBI lineage: Eukaryota > Metazoa > Chordata > Amphibia > Gymnophiona > Ichthyophiidae > Ichthyophis > Ichthyophis bannanicus. The sequence goes on from CM066044.1 coordinate 256,919,693, forward strand.
TAGGAGTTGGTTGAGGATGACGTTATCCTCGGATGATAGCCAGGTTTCCGTGATCAGAAGTATGTCCAGGTTATACAGGGATATTATATCTAGGACAACGGGCCATTTCTTGCGTATGGAACGTGCATTAATCATGGCACACTTTAGGTTGTGGCAGTATTTTAGTTTCTTGTGGTCGGGTGTCCTGGAAGGTTGCAGTGGAATGTGTATAAGGTGAGAGCGACGTGTGTCGTGACTTGGGTGGGGTCCAGACCATCTTTTCCCACAGTTGCTCAAGATGGGGATATGGTTCTGGGATTGAGATAGTGCATTGGATATTCCCAGCCAATGTGTAAGGAGATACAGGCTGGCAAGAGTCAGGATGTGTGAGGCCATCTTGTGTGTATAGGAGAGAGTGATTGCAATATGGATAGGTTCTCACTGTAGATTACACAGCAATAGTAGAACTAGTAAGTATTAAAGGGGCATATAGCACTAGATGATGATGTCAACGGTTGTAAAAGTAAACATGCTTACATGTTGTAGTGTGGTAGTAAGATGTACATACACGATAAATAGACAAAGATGGCAGTAAATGTTGGTACTTTTGTTGGGTAACTAGTAGAACCATGCAGCAGAGATACACTCATAAGAGGGTAAGCTGAGGAGCAATTACTCAGACAATTTAAATGCACAGTAAAAGCTAGCAATAGTGAACAGATAATGAACAGATAATGCAGTTTAATCTAACAGGGATAAGCTACAAGCTAATATACAGTATAGGCTACCAATAGGGAACATATAATGACAATGGTAAAGCCATAATATTGTTAATGGTAGTGCTATGCAAAGCTGTTAGGATCAGTACCTGTGAGGGTTACAAGTATGTCTCTGATAAAGTGTTTTCTTAGGTGGTGCTGTGCTTCCGTGTTTCGTATCCGGGAGCTGTGTGGCTGGAGGTCTGATGCTGCAATCGTTTGGCGAAGCTTTCCACCCTGTTCCACGCCTAAGGGCCACGCCAAAGGGCCCTCTGGCGAGGCCCTCAGGCGCGGGCCCGCCGGCGGCGGCTTCGTTTTATGCCGGCCCGCTGCTCCTCCCCCCTCCCACAGCCCCGACTGGGCTGGAGGGGTTTTTCAGGTAGGCCGGATGGCCTGGCGGTGTTGCTCTCCCCGCACAGGGGAGGAAGATGGCCAGAGGGTTTTCCCGCCGGCGGCGGCTTCGTTTTATGCCGGCCCGCTGCTCCTCCCCCCTCCCACAGCCCCGACTGGGCTGGAGGGGTTTTTCAGGTAGGCCGGATGGCCTGGCGGTGTTGCTCTCCCCGCACAGGGAGGAAGATGGCCAGAGGTTTTTCCCCGCGGCGGCGGCTTCGTTTTATGCCGGCCCGCTGCTCCTCCCCCCTCCCACAGCCCCGACTGGGCTGGAGGGGTTTTTCAGGTAGGCCGGATGGCCTGGCGGTGTTGCTCTCCCCGCACAGGGGAGGAAGATGGCCAGAGGGTTTTCCCGCCGGCGGCGGCTTCGTTTTATGCCGGCCCGCTGCTCCTCCCCCCTCCCCCCATTCATACTTGTATGAATGTACACACACAGTTTTACAATAATCATTTTCAGTGTGTGAAAAATATTGTAGAAAATACCCCACTCCCCAATGGATACAACAGATTTTTGGATGAAGGGCTATGTTGAACAGGTCCTATACAAATATGTCCAAAGGTTTAAGGCCCAGTCTGGTCCTGAATAGCCCTTAGCCACATAGCCACAGTGAGTATACCTGAAATAGATTTGCATACAGTGTGGATATCCTGACAACCAGACTGCCTGGTGTCCATTGCCATAGGGTGATGGGGAAAAGGGAAAACATCACATATGGCACCAATATAAAACAACTTGAAAAGCGCACAGTTAATAGTGTAGCACAATGGCCCATTTTCTCTTCCTCTGTTTGCAGACTCAGGCACTCCTGGGTGGAGACTGCAGGCAGAAGAGACATAGCTAATAGGGTGATGGAACTGTGGGGTTGGGTAGAGGTATGTCGGCGTTCACTCCTTCCCCTCCCCCACCTCTTTCCACTCAGACACTCACCCATTCCTCCCTCTCCCCTTCCTCTGAAATCAGTCCTCCTCCTCAAACAATTTTTTCTCCTCCCCTTCCCCCTGCAGCCATTCAACCTTTCCCGCCACGTACCATTCCACCCTGCCCTCAGTCCATCAATCTCCTTTTCCTCTCCTTTCCCCTTCCCTCCTAGAGTCACTCATCCCTTTCTCTCCTATTTCCCTAAACTTGTTCCTGCAAATTTCTTTGCTATGGCCATAGTCCAATATTTCTGCTCCTTCCATCAGTGGTTAGGTCTCTGATGGCAGCAACTTCATCTTTTTTTTTGCTGTGGCCATGGCTTCTGCTGGAGGTTGGGTTCCCAACAGCACCCTGAACATATATTTGCTGTGGCTGTAGCCCCTCTCCTCTTTATATGCTGTGAAAGTGCACCACCGTGAGTTTTCTACACTATTTTTGTGCTGTGGGGATTAGGGTTCCCATGGCACTCTCTGCCTTCTCTGTCCAACTCTCTTCAGCTAATGGAGTCTCATTGCATTGCCACCCCGTTAACTCCGGGGAGCTGGTCTTCCCTATTTCACTCTAGGCATAAGGTTGCTTACACAGGTGCAAAAAAACTTGTCCATGGGAATGGATACACCATCTCAAACTCTCTTGCATGATTTGGCCACTGATAGAGCGTCCCACTGTTGTCTCTTTGATTTGTCAAAACCTTCCCTTTCATAAAGCAAGTGGGTTTTTTTTATTAAAGAAAAAGGTTTGGCATCCATATTTACAAGTTTATCCAAGGGCAGCATCAAGTCCCTCTGCATGTGTAGTCCCTTTGAAAAGCCTGTGATATTGAAAAAGTCATGTGATTACAACCAAGGGATCTAAGTGATTCCAAAGGGGGTCATTTTAGAAGCCCTGTTCATGAGCTGGACATCTGAAAATGGGCACTTGGATGTGCAAATCATGGAAACATCCCTGGAGCCATTTTAGAAAGCCGGGCATATAGACGTCCCCAGCGGGAGAGTGTCCATCTAGCATGGGTGCATTCCCTGGGTAGAGCAAGGGAGATTCATGTTGCAGTGCAATGTCACAATGGCACAATCGCATCAGGCCCTGGTTGTTGAGGCGTCCATGCCTATACCTGCAAAAGACTACTTGCTCCCTGGATCCCATTCCCTCTGGTTGGCTTATCGAACCTTCCCTTGCTCTCTTACCTTACATTCTCAACATAATCAATTCCACCCTCAAGTTCACATTTCGCTTCTGCTCCCATCTTCCTTCCCTGTGGTGTTCCTCAAGGCTCAGTGCTGGCACCCCTTCTGTTCAATCTTTTCCTTGCACCCCTTGCCCTCTGCATTCAGCAATCTGGCCTTTCTGCTTTCGTCTATACAGATGATATCATTATTTTACATCACACTAGTCCCCTTCACCCTGACCTCGCTCCTCTTAACTCTTGTCTCGCTCTTGTATCAAAATGGCTCTCTTCTAACTGCCTTCATCTCAATCTGACCAAAGCATCCTGTACTTGGTTCACTTTCGGGAATCCTTGTCCTTCACTTACACCCTCCATTGATGGTGCCCTTGTTCCTCTGGTCCCTTCCTTTCGGTATATTGGGGTTTTGCTTGACTCAACACTTTCTTTCAAAGATCGTATCTCTCACCTCACAAAAACTTCCTATTTCTTCTTGTGCCAAATCCGTTCCGTATGGCCTTTTCTCTCTCCCTCTGCTCTGACTACACTCACACTATCTACTGTACTTTCTCGTCTTGATTATTGCAACTCTGTACTCACTGGACTCACCCGTACGCAGTTACGTCACTTACAGCTTTTACAGAACACTGAAGGCTAGATTATCACTTGTTCATCCTGCAGGGACCATGTCACACCTCTTCTGATTCACCTGCACTGGCTTCCCATTGAATTCCGTATACACTTTAAAATTCTCACCTTAGTCCACCAAGCTATCTATACTCATACCCCACAATATCTCACTGACCTCCTTCAGTTTCACACCCCCACTCGTTCCATGTAAACCGCCTTCATCTCCCCTCACCTGCACGTGCTCACCTTCAATCTACCCGACACTCTGCTTTCTTCTTTCACGGTCCATCTCTGTGGAACTCTCTACCCACTACACTCCGACTCGAAACAAACTATTCCTCCTTTAAGCTACAGTTAAAAACCCATCTCTTCACCGCAGCCTTCAATCTTCAAGTCTCTCAAGCGTGACCTGGATTATTTATGTTTGTCTGAATCTGTATGATTTAGAACATAAGAACATAAGATATGCCATACTGGGTCAGACCAAGGTCCATCAAGCCCAGTATTCTGTTTCCAACAGTGGCCAATCTAGGTCATATGTACCTAGCAGTTTCCCCAAGGGACACAGGTTCCACAATGCTTGTACTGGGTCAAGCATTGATATCCTGGGTCCCTTCTTAATAATGGTTTATGGACCTTTCCTCCAGGAACTTGTCCAAACCTTTTTTAAACCCAGCTACACTAACAGCCTTTACTACATCCTCCGGTAACAAATTCCAGAGTTTGATTACACGTTGAGTGAAAAAATATTTTCTTTTATTAGTCTTAAATAGTTTATGCTGTAGCTTCATTGAATGTCCCCTAGTCTTTCTATATTCTGATAAGGTAAACAATCGATCTACGTTTACCCGTTCCACTCCGCTCATTAATTTATAGACTTCTATCATATCTCCCCTCAGCCGTCTCTTTTCCAGGTTAAAGAGCCCTAACCTTTTTAGCCTTTCTTCATAGGAGTATCCTTCCATCCCGTTTACCATTTTGGTGGCTCTTCTCTGTACCTTTTCTAATAACACTATATCCTTTTTAAGATATGTGTTGCAACAGGAAAGAAAAATGACACATGTAGATTTAATTTTCTATTCAATATGGGTTGTTGTCAAGGGAGAAAAGCAGGTAGAAATCTCTGCTGTAATTTTTCACGGGGAAATTATGCTCTAACCTTACCTCTCAAAACTGATGGAAAGTCTGCCATGAGTGAGTCATACCTCTATGTGCCTATTTTTGAAAACTGCCACCTCTGTACTTTAGATTAGAAATTGGTTGACTGACAGACAACAGAAGGTGATGGTACATGGAGCTCACTCGGATGAGAGGAAGGTGATTAGCGGGGTGCCTCAGGGTTCGGTCCTGGGCCCGGCACTGTTCAATATATTTGTGAGTGATATTGCTGAAGGATTGAATGGAAAAGTCTGTCTTTTTGCAGATGACACAAAAATTTGCAACAGAGTGGACTTCCCCGACGGAGTGGTTAACATGAGGAAAGATCTACAAAGGCTGGAAGACTGGTCTAATGCTTGGCAACTACGATTTAATGTGAAAAAGGGCAGTGTCATACACTTGGGTAGCAGAAATCCAAGGGAAAAGTACACTATAGGGGGTGAGAGGTTGGTATGCACGGTTCAGGAGAAAGACCTTGGTGTGATTATCTCTGATGATCTCAAGGTGGCAAAACAGTGTGACAAGGCGGTGGCAAAAGCCAGGAGGATGTTGGGCTGCATACAAAGAGGGATTACCAGCAGAAAGGAAAAGGTACTTATGCCACTGTACAAGTCACTGGTGAGGCCTCACTTGGAATACTGTGTTCAGTTTTGGAGACCATATCATGCAAAAGATGTAAAAAGACTGGAAACTGTTCAGAGAAAGGCGACCAAAATGATTTGGAGCTGCGTCAGAAGCCTTATGAGAAGAGACTTGAAGACCTAAATATGTACACTTTGGAGGAGAGGAGGGACAGGGGAGATATGATTCAGACCTTTAAATACTTAAAGAGAAATGATGAACAAACAAACCTCTTCCAAAGACGGGGAAGCCGTAAAACTAGAGGGCATAACATGAAGCTGCAAGGTGGTAAATTGAAAGGCAATTTTCTATACCTCTTTTTCCTACGGAAATGCTGTGCATACCCCCAACAGATAGCACACCCCATTTGAAGCCAACACAGCGCTATTTGCACTAAAAAGGGCAGTGTCATACACTTGGGTAGCAGAAATCCAAGGGAAAAGTACACTATAGGGGGTGAGAGGTTGGTATGCACGGAGCAGGAGAAAGACCTTGGTATGATTATTTCTGTAGATCTCAAGGTGGCAAAACAGTGCGACAAGACGGTTGGAAAACCAGGAGGATGTTGGGCTGCATTCAAAGAGGAATTACCAGAAGAAAGGAAGGGGTACTAGTGCCACTGTATAATTCTCTGGTGAGGCCTCACTTGGAATACTGTATTCAGTTTTGGAGACCGTATCTTGCAAAGGATGTAAAAAGAGTGGAAGCTGTTCAGAGGAAGGCGACCAAAATGATTTGGAGCCTGTGTCAGAAGCCTTATGAAGAGAGACTTGAAGACCTAAATATGTACACTTTGGAGGAGAGGAGGGACAGGGGAGATATGATTCAGACCTTTAAATACTTAAAGAGAAATGATGAACAAACAAACCTCTTCCAAAGACGGGGAAGCCGTAAAACTAGAGGGCATAACATGAAGCTGCAAGGTGGTAAATTGAAAGGCAATGTCAGGAAATATTTCTTCACTGAAAGGGTGGTGGATGCTTGGAATGCCCTCCCGATGGAAGTGGTGGGGCAAACACGGTGATGGAATTCAAAACGGCATGGGACAAACACAGTGGATCCCTTTAGAGCAACAGGATAAAAGCAAAATAAACGATACCATCTAACTTCTGAACTATCTAGCGTCTCAACAAATAAGGGTGTCCTACATGGAGTGGTGGGTTCACCCCTAAACAAAAACATTAGGAGGGGTGGCCTGCACAGAGCGACAGGTGCACCTACTCTTGCCATCTTACTGGGCAGACTAAATGGACCATGCTGGTCTTTATCTGCCGTCACTTACTATGTTACTATGTTACTATGTAGAGCTTCCAAGTTTGCTGAACAGAATACTGGAGGCTGATGTGCTTTAAAGTGCTTTAAAGGCCAAACACAAGATCCAGTTAGAACAAACTACAGGCAGGCACCAAATAAGGCTGAAAGAGCCATCAGAAAAATCAGAAACTCATCAAGTTTATTTTCTTGAAGTCATCAGCCCTATTCCAATTAGTTTTTTCAATAAATTATTTTGCAAGTGACTGTTATTTTCTTCAGGTATGTATTTATTTATTTAACAGGTTTTTCTATACCTCTTTTTCCTACGGAAATGCTGTGCATACCCCCAACAGATAGCACACCCCATTTGAAGCCAACACAGCGCTATTTGCACTAAAATGGCACATTAGCTGTCAACGTCTAATGCAGTTTAGTAAACCTGCCCCCAAGGTTCACTCCTTAGGGGTGATCACTCTCATCTGAAGCTCTCTCACTCTTTCAGCCCCTTCTCTCAAGCACTAGAGCCTCAGTGCTAGTGAACTGATACTGATCACTGCTTTCATGAGGGACAAACCTAAGAGAAGAACAACCAAGTGACCCAACCAGTAGGATTTACACCCTGGATGCACTATCTGAAAATAATCTCACTGGGACGGTACATCTCACTCTTTGAGATGGCTCATCCTCGGCATCTCTGGCTCAAGCAATGGCTCCCAAACATGTGCAGCGCTGAGCTTCAAGCCGCGGTTGTGCCAGGAAGAGTCACCGTGGCTTGAAGCTCAGATGTAAGCCTTCCTCTGTGCCATACAGTTTGTTTGGAAGCCATTGTTGGGACTCTCTTATGTTTGAGTAGTGTGGCAGGAGAATACAGTATAAGAATTCTTTCACATTATACTCTTACAAGAAATTAAGATTCTGTTTTCTGAAAATATACTTAAGAAAGTAACAACAGAAAGTCATTCACCAAAGCAAGATAAGTTTGGTGAGTTGCTCATTTTTCTGCTGGTCCTTTAATCCTTATTTGGCACATGTATGTTGTTCTGAAGTCTTTGGTTTTGCTGGCTGCAGTATTGCCTGGGTGTGCTATACTGGTCTAGGTTTTTGTTTTGCATATTTATTGAGAATTATTGAGGAGGAAGATTTCAATAGCATTAACCCCTCTTATTTCCTGTTCTCCCATGATAGTGTCAGAGATAAAAGGATCTAGATGACAATCTGCAGGTGCCCAAGGTACAGCAGGGCTCATGGGAGAAGAGGATGGATAATAATGTTTACTCTCCTCTCAGCTTCCTTCCCAGGCTCGCGCTCTCAGTCCTGGTCAGTCTGGATGCCAAGCTCGATCTGGGCTCTGAAGGACTCCTGCGTGGTGATCCCCTGTACATTCACCTACCCCAAATCCTACAAAACCTCCAAAGACTTCAGTATTGCCTGGTACCTGTACAGGAAGGCGAGTTACCCTGAGGTTTATAACAGCAGAGGTTCCCAGTCAGTGGAAAGTGAGTTCTGGGGTCGCACAGCTATTGTCGGAGATATGGGAAACAGAAACTGCTCACTACGGATAGATAAAGTCAGACATGGAGACAACGATGTATATTACACTATCATCAATGAGGCTAACTATAAATTCTGGGATGTCACTACTCAAGTCAAAGTATCAGGTAAAATATGAGAATATAATAAAATTCATGTCGGATCCAGCAAGTCCTTTGGCTGCACTTATTTATCATATTGAGAACCTGCTTTCTAGGAGCTGCCTCCGATTTTAATCACAAACGTCATTGAGCTTATGTTGAACATGCTGGAGCAGAGCCTGGTTCACTAATAAAACAGGAGCCTTCTTAGCATGCTGCTGCTACTCCTGCCTCCTGAGACGGAGCGGGAGATACTCAAAAAGCCAATGGGCAGGAAAGTTTACCAGATAATTTGGCTGGTTCACTTTATCCACTGGGACTGAAAAGGTTTTCTGGCTAACTTGAGGACAACTATTTTCCCCCTCAGAGTTACAGATGCCTTTGTCTGGCCAGCACAAATATTGTCATTCAGTGGAGAAAAGTGAAATTCCCCCAGCACTGCCTCATTTTATCCAGCTGAATTCTGTGCATGCTATGATTTGCCTACACAAAATGGAGATAGTGTGGGGGAAAGTTTAACCAGGAAGATTTGTCTAGCTGACTCGCAGAGTTAGCTAGATAAGACTTGTGAGTATCTACTTTGACTTTCACGAGTATAAAAATCTATTTACAGTATTACTGTATTACCTTCCCACCCTCCCCCCCCCCAATCAATATTTCTAATCTCCTCCCAAACAGCATTGCCCCATTACTCCTCCTCTCATGGATCCCCTCAGCAGGAGCATGTTACTGACTTCAGATACCCTCATGTAAACAGGTGATAGTGATAACCCTCTGCTCATATTTCCATCTATTTCCTTAGAATAAAGGATGGAAAAATTTCAGGAATGTGTTATGCTGATATTAAAAATATTTTCTGCAGATAAACCTGATGAACTATTACTAAGCTATCCTGAAATAATGTCTGAAGGAGAATCCGTCACCATCAAGTGCTCTGCCAAGCACACCTGCCCCTCCCGCCCTCCCTCTCTGACCTGGGACCGTTTTGAAGACAAGGCCAGTGTCCACCAGGAAGAGCTCAGGGAAGGCAGATGGAGAACTGTGAGCATGCTGAGCTATTCCCCTGCTGCAGAGGATCATGGGAAACACCTCCAGTGCGTGGCTACATACCCCAACATGCAAGAGTCACAAAAAAGCATCACATTCAACATAAGATGTGAGTAAGCAGTCTGAGAATGATAAAGCTGTTCTGACTGAAGCATCTATCCCAGTGGTTTGACCTGAGATTTTAAGCACCTCTGCATAGGTAATTCCCGTGTACTATCTACCATCTGTATATTACATTGATTGTGCATTTCCTGATAGTTTGTACCGTACGCTTCTAAAGCAGACAGTATAGGTATATGAGGCCTCAGACATTCCAGAGTAAGGCCTGCAGGTTTATGCCATCTCAGAACCTCCAGTGTAAGGTCTCTCTCCTTCCCCATTTCCCAAGTCCTTCATTTCATTCTGTTCTCTGCACAGATCCTCCCCAAAACACAACTCTTTCTGTTTCTGAAAATGGGTCTGTGAAAGAAGGGGATTCTGTGACCCTGGCGTGCTCCAGCCTCAGTAATCCTGCAGTGACAAACTATAGCTGGTACCACGGTCTGCAGGAGGAGGTACTTCAGCAGTATGGACAACAGATCACGCTGCAGAATGTGACCTCGGATCATGGCCCCTATTACTGCAAAGCGCAAAATACACTGGGGACAGACACATCTCCTCCACTACACCTGAATGTGCAGTGTAAGCAATATTTCAATCAGTTCAAGCTGAGTTACCCTTTTCCTCGCAGTAGCTTTTGATTATTCAAATCTCTGGAAGAGGTTTACTGTTATGTTAAAGGAGCAGGATTATGTAGTTTTCCCATCTTTAAATTTTGTCTGTAAGTAGTCATATTTTATGCTGAAACAGGTCTGCAGGCAGTTGCATGACTCAGTTTGTATATTTTTTTTCTTTTTGTTTCTTTATGTATTTGTGATTATGTCCTTGCTTTGCGTATGTTTACTTTGTTGAATTATATAAGCAATTTTGTTTGCTTATGTTTTAGCTTGTATATTCTTAACATTTTGGGGCCCTTTTATTCTCATTAGGCTGTTGCACTTAGTGTGTTTTTAGTGTGAAAACTAACATGCATTAAATGCAAAGCCTCTGTGATAACTGTTGGGGGCATTACCAGCATATTCTCCAGGAACAAGCAGGAAGTCAGTCCTCACATTTGGGATTACGTCGGCACCAACTGAGCCTGTGCAGAGCATTTCCCCAGCTTTCAAAGAAAACCTTTGGGAATGCCACCACACATGCCTGGTCCCCTTCCTGCCCAAGGGTGCCATCTTGATCAGTCACCCTTTTTCTGTGGAGCCCTTCGGATGCACATCCCGTATCTCGGAAAAAGTCTCTAATATTTTTCTCTCTCGTTACGGTTTTTCAGTCCTCTTCCTGCCGTCCCCAGTGCCCTTGCTTCGGTGGCAGACCCTGGGACTTTGTCATTTTTAATTTTCTTCATTTTTCTCGAGTTTGATCTCCAGCGCGTTTTTGCGCCCTTTTCAACTGCTGGCCGCATCAAAGGTCTTCGACCTTGCAGGAATTCTTTTGCCCCCATGGCCTCCAGATTCAAAAAGTGTGACAGATTCTCCAAAAATATGTCGCTCACGGACATCCATGTCTGTTGTCTTAGGTGCCTAGGAGCTGACCACAACCCAGAGCTCTGTTCCCTTTGTAAAAAGATGTCCTCCAAGGCCATACAGAGCCGTAAGCAGAAGCTGGATGATATTTTCCGCAAGACGGCCCCAGTGTCCCCGGTAGCTTTCTGCTCCACGGACCTACAGCTTTTGGGGTCCTCCACGATTGCTCCACGGCCTTGGTGTCACTCTGAGCAGGGTTCACCTGAAAGGTAGTGGAATAAGAAGAAGAAGGCCTTGAGGACCCTGTTGGGGGTTCTAGACAAGCGTGAGCATGCTCACGCTTGGTTCCTTAGCCCCCCTCGGCAGTCTCAGGAAAGGGTGCGCCTTGAAAGGTTCCTAACACAGATACAGAGGCCTCCGACTATGGCACCCGGTCTCCCAAGGATCGTGCCAGCGAGAACCTCCTCGACGCCAGACCCGGTCACCCCGGTGTCAGTGTCGCAGGGCCCCACTCCTGAGTGGAAGGCCTGAATGTGGCACTGGAGCGCAGCGTTTCTGCCTTCTCTGCTGCCCAGCAGGCGCGGTGCCAGACTCCATTGGCATGCACCTTGAGACCTCGTGGGCGATGCCGATGATGGCTCCCCAGACCTCTGTGGCATCCTCCAAGAGCCAGGGGCCTCATGAGAGAACTCAGCAGAGGTCTCAATCTCCATCCCGGTCATCGGGTGTGAGATCTTCTTGAGCTAGCGCCTCCGGGTCAGGATGGGCTTCGGCCTCAAGAGCTCAGTGCAGGGCACAGACTCTGCTCGAGCAGCCTAACTCCAAGTCCTCCTTGGACTATTCGGGCTGCAATTCAGAAGGGGACACTTCCCCTGAAACCCAAGCTCATCGGGACCTTCCCTTGGACCCTTCCCCGCATGTTCAGAAATGTTGGTCCCCTCCCGAAGACACCTCCTTTCTGGAGTTTGTACGGGACATGACGCGGGCCCTGGCGCTCTCACACAGTCCAAAGATGAGCGGCTCCACCGAGGGAATCCCTCACGGTCCCGGTTCCTCCCATCCTAACCCAGCTGCTCCTCCATATGTGGGAGATGCCTGCATCTATCCCCATTGTCAGCAAGCACCCGGACACCATGTACAGGGTCCAGTAAGGGCCCAGCTTCGAGAAGGCCTAGCTTCCCCATACCTCGATGGTGGTTGAGTCCACCATGCTGAGGCAAAAGAGTCCGAAGACCCACTCTTCAGTTCCACCTGATAGGGGAATCTTGTGTCCTCGATGCTCTCGGGTCCACATTCAGGCTTACTAGCTATACATACTGTAGGGATGTTCCTCCGCAACCTCACGAAGGAACTCGGGAGTTTTGAGGCAGGTCTCAACGGCGATTACCTCCGCCATTTCCGGTCCCTCCTGAAGTCACTGGGGAACTGTTCAAAGTAACTTTCTCGTGCTGCATATGACAGCTTTGAGTCCTCCGCCCAGACTCTGACCTCTCCTTTCAAGCTCACGTTTCACATATTACCAAGACCACCTTCTTTTTTCTTCGTCAAATTTGTGCGATTCGCCCTTTTCTCACTCCGCCTGCCCTTACCACACTGTTACTGTCACTAGTTATGTCGCGTGTTGACTTCTCCAACTCTGTCTTCACCGGTCTCCCCAAATCTCAACTTAATAGATTACAAAGGATCCAAAATACTGCTGCCCGCCTCATCACCCACTCCTCCCAACGAGATCACGCAGCACCCTTACTCGTCCGTCTTCATTGGCTACCTGTTTCCTTTCGCACCCAGTTTAAGCTGCTCACCCTTGTTCACAGGGCTTTTCACACCAGCACTCCACAATACCTGGCAGATCTTATCACCTTCCACACCCCCCAGACACACTCCCCACTCATTTCACCTCAACTGCCTTAATCTCCCTTCCCCCTCCCTTGCTCACCTTCAGTCCATCCGCTCCTCTGCCTTTTTTTTCGCAGGCCCTGCCCTTTGGAACTCACTCCCCACCTCCCTTTGACTGAAGCCCCACCACACCACCTTCAAGCGTGACCTAAAGACCCACCTCTTTTCCCTGGCCTATGACCTTCCCTCCCCTTTTGTGTAATCCCATCCCTTAATTATAGTCCTGTATCTTTCCTTTCTCCTACTTATCTACCAATGATTGTAACTTCCTTTTCCTCCTCTCTGGCCTTGCGCCTTTTTCTAAATTTTTGTACATTGTAAACTGCTCTGATTGCCAAAGTAGGGCAGTATATCAAATAAAATAAACATAAACATAAACATAGAAGTTGCTGGCATCGGGGCCAGGTGGCAAGCCTGGCTCCAATCCTCGGATCTCAAGCAATCTCGAGGATCAGGAGAAACTGCTCAATGTCCCGTGTCTGGGCGAGCAATTGTTCAGCAAACCGATGGAGGGCAAAGCAGTGGAGATTGAGATGGAGTATGTCACCCACACCCACCTCTCCAAAAGACTTCATCCCTCCTGCAGAAGAGCAACAGGGCAAAAAGTCCTTCTTCCAGAGGAAGAGACTCCTCTACCGGAACTACCCACCTTACCCTCCGGCGTTAGCTCCGTCCCAGAGTGGACAGAGCAAGAGCAGGCCCCAAGGCCCAAATAAGTCCAAGGGACCCAAAAGGCAAACCCTGGCACCAGCCCAGTCGGCCCCAGGTTTTTGACGCCAGGTGCATAGGCGCTTCTACAAGTGGGAGGGCACCTGGTCCACTTCGCTCCCAGATGGTAGTCTGTCACCTCAGACACCTGGGTCCTCCAGGTTATCCAGGAGGGCTGCCTCCTCCACCTGGACCAGCTCCCTCCACCTTTCTGCCCCGCAGAGCCTCCTCAGCTCCCCGCACACCAGGTCATCATGGTGCGGGAGCTTGCCACCCTCCTCGAGGAACAAGTAGTTGAAGTGGTCCTGCCACATCTCAAAGGTCGTGAGTTCTACTCCCGTTACTTCCTTGTGCCAAAGCAGACGGGTGGTTTCCGACCCATCCTCGATTTAAGAAATCTCAACAAATACTTGGTGCAGGAGAAATTCAAAATGCTCTCCCTTGGCACCTTGCTGCCCTTCCTCCAGCAGGGCAACTGGCAATGCTCTTGTACCTTTGGGATGCATACGCTCACATCCTTGTCCTTCCCAAACACAAGAAATACCTGCGCTTCAGGGTACAAGGAAACCACTACCAATACAGGGTACTTCCCTTCGGCCTCGTGTCCGCCCCGTGAGTGTTCACCAAATGCCTTGCGGTGGTCGATGCCCACCTCCGACTGCAGGGCACCTTGGTCTACCCTTATCTAGATGACTGGCTCATTATGGGAGGGACGGCTGATGAGGCGCAGTGGGCCATGGCCCGCACTGTCCACCTCCTCGAGCACCTTGGCTTCATGGTCAATTACCTGAAGTCTCATCTCACTCTAGTCCAATCCCTGGAGTAAATTGGCGCATGCCTCAACACTCAGCGGGTGACAGTCTTCTTTCCTCAGGACAGGGCAGACCGCCTCATTGCTCTGGCATCCATGGTCCAATGTTGCGACATCGTATCGGCCCGATCGATACTCCCTCTCCTCGGCCGTATGGCCTTGACGGTTCATGTCATTCCTGATGCCCGACTGCACATGCTGGTGGCACAGTGGTGCCTTCGAACTCAGTGGTCTTAGGCAACGGGTTGTCTCTGAGACGCTGTCTCGGTCACTCATCAACTGGCCAAGTCCCTCAACTGGTGGCGGGACGCCTGGAACCTGCTTCGAGGTATGCTGTTCCAGGCTCCACAACACGACGTGGTTTTGACCATTGATGCCTCCCTTATTGGCTGGGGAGCCCACTGCGGCGCGCTCCGCATGCAGGGGACTTTTTTTTCCTGGAGGAGTCCTGGCAGCCAATCAACCTTCTTGAACTTTGGGTGGTCCTCCGCGCCCGGAGGGCATTCAGGCACCGCGTTCATCATTGGGCGGTGCTCGTCCAGGCGGACAACCAGGTGGCAATGTTCTATATAAACAAGCAAGGGGGCACCGGCTCTTACAGCCTCTGCCTGGAGGCGGAAGCCCTATGTTCCTTCACGGTTCACCAGGGCCACCTATCTCCCGGGCCAAGACAACATCCTGGCAGACAGGCTAAGCCTGCTTCTCCAGCCACACTAGTGGCGTCTCTGCCCACAAACAGCATAGTGGCTGTTCCAGTGTTTGGGGGACTCTGGTCCTAGACCTCTTCACCAGTCTGGAAAATTCGCAGCTCACACAGTTCTGCAGCCCAGTTCCCCACCTGAACAGGGAAGCCCCCTATGCCTTCCTCAAGTTGTGGATGTACGGCCTCCTATATGCATTTCCCCCCACTCTGCTCATAGCAAGAACCCTCCTCAAAATACAGCGGGACAGGGCCTCGGTCATTTTCTTGGCTCCTCATTGGCCTCGGCAGCCCTTGTTTTTGCTGTTGCTCTGCCTCTCATCGGAGCCTCCGGTTCCCCTCGGCAGCGCGCCAGACTTGTTGATGCAGGAGGGGGTCTACTACTACATCCGAACTTGAGGTCCTTTTCCCTCACAGCCTGGCGGCTGAACGGGTCGCTCTAGCCCCCTTTCATCTCCTGGTGGAGGTCGAGGACATGCTGCTGGCATTGCACAAGGACTCGACTAGGAGGGCTTACGCCTTTAAGTGGCATCGATTCTTGGTGTGGTGCTCGGAGATACAGGGCGACCTGTTCTCTTGCTCTACCCACTTGGTCCTGTAGTACCTTCTCCATCTCTTGCAGGTGGGCTTGAAGTCCAACTCAGTCAGTGTCCATCTGAGAACTATCTCAGCTAGCCAGCACCCCATCAGGGGAAGACTCCTCTCAGGTCAACCGCTGTATTCCTGCTTTATACGTAGGTTGCTTCTTTCCAAGCCCCCCATCCAGTCACCTCTGGTGGAGTGGGACTTCAGTGTCATCCTCACGCAGCTAATTCAGCCACCCTTCGAGCCGATGGTGACCTACTCGCTTCGGCACCTTTCCTGAAAGATGTTTTTTCTGGTGACCCTCACTTCGGCCCGGAGGGTCAGTGAGCTTCAGGCCCTGATGGCAGACGCCCCTATATGAAATTCTATGGGAATCGGGTGGTTCTCCGAATGCACCCCAAGTTCTTCCCGAAGGTTATCTCGGATTTCCACCTCAATCAGGAGATAGTGCTGCCGACTTTCTTCCCGAAGCCCCACGCTGACTGGGCGTCGGCGGTCCTCCATATCCTTGACTGCAGGAGGGCTCTCTCCTTCTACCTGCAACGTATGCGGGTTCACCGCAGGTCTGAGTGGCTCTTCGACTCCTATGATCCTGCCTGCATGGGGCTCGTGGTCGCTAAGCACACCCTATCCATCTGGGTGGCGGACTGCATTGCCTTCGCCCAAGCTCAGGTCGAGCTACCCCTGGTCTGAAGAGTCACGGCGCACGATGTTCGTGTGAGGGCAGCATCAGTGACCAATCTGCACGCCGTGCCGCTGGCGGACATCTGCCGAGCTGCCACCCGGTCCTTGGCTAATACCTTTGCGACATACTACTGCCTGGAGAGGGAGTCCTGTAGGGACAGTGCCTTCGGCCAGGCCATACTCTGTAATTTGTTCGGGGTTTAAGCAATTCCTGCCTTCTGACCCTTCTTCTGCAGCTACCGGGAGCGTGATCTTCCGAGGACCCATGGTCCTCGGGCTGTTTTCGGTTACCAGTGGCTGCTCACGGTTCATCATGGCAGAGAGGGAGAGGGAGGAGTGGCCTAGTGGTTGGGGCAAGTTTTTTCAGGCTGGAAGGTCAGGGGTTCAAATCCCACTAGAGGACAGCAACCTTGGGCTGGAAGGACTGGGGTTTCTAGTCCCACAGGTGCTCCTTGTGGTCTTGGGCAAGCCCCTAACCCTCCATTGCCCATGTTCCGTGTAAAATAGTTATCTCCAAGTTATAATGCCCTGTTCAATGTAATTTCAGTTTGTTCAATGTAAACTGCCTTGATATCATGAAAGGCAGAATATAAGAAATGTTAAATAAATAAATCATGGCACTTTTCTACAGGTCCTCAGTAGTCTGTAGCTGGGGATTCTCATATGTGAGGACTAACTTCCTGCTTGTTCCTGGAGAAAGCATAGTTACCCACCTGTAACAGGTGTTCTCCAGGGACACCAGGAATTAGTCCTCACAACCCTCCCACCTCCCCTTGGAATAGCCCACTGTTGCAAGTGCTCTCCACCATACTATTCTACCCATACCCTGTCCCATGTGATGGGCAATTAATGTGTACAGTATTTTATCAACTGGTAGCTGTCATGCCCATGTGTTACGCGTTGCTGTGGGCCATTACCACCCGCTAAGAAAGTATATTAACCATTTAGCGAGATTTAGTAAAAGGGTCTCATGGACTCTGGAGAACTAACATATAAGCTTTTCAAATTAAATGGAGCATGGAGGGCAATTTTCAAAGCTATTTAGCCATGTAAAATAATGATTTATATAGGGAAATTGGCCAGTATGAAAATTGTGTTCCTCTTTCCAGCTAAAAGTTACACGTAGGCTTAATAGAACAATTGCTATTAGTAGGATTCAAGAAGATGTTCCTGAAGGTTTGGTTAGGGTAATGGAGTAAAGCCACATATTAGCATGCTTGCTTTTGACATGCTGTGTTATTTCCCATCCTCCCCCAGCACCCTTACAAATAGCTGCAAAGAATGCACTTTCGGTACACCATACATTATGCTAATTAACCCTCAAAAATAATCTATACAGGTAGTTTGTCTTTGAAAATTAGTTGTAGGTGCACATGGTAAGAGTAATTCTGTGTTGCAAATTATTTGAATATTGCTCCCATAATGAAATGGGACCAGTTCTGTGGCTTCGTATTTACAATGCATGCTGGCACAGTACCAGAGTCCAGTTCCCAAATCAGGTCTTCTACTGTACTGGTCAGTTGGGCTGGGAATGTTGCAGGTACAGTGTTCACAGTTGGGGTGGGGTGGCAGATTAGTTATTGCTCAATAGTGACACCTATTGGTTGGATCAAGGCATCCTCCAGTGACAGACGTGGTCTGTGGCTTGGACTGTTACTGTAATGACTATGTTAGAATGGAAAATGCCTATTGTATTTGAATATAACTTGCCTTGAACTTCTGAGAAATAGCATAAACTAAATCTGAAGGAAGATGGTTGTTAAAATAGGAAAAAAAAAACCTCCCCCCAATGTAATTGTGAATGAAGGTTCCAGGGGATAAAGTCTTATAGAAGCTGGTTCTGATCCTGGTCTGAGCTGGGAGCCCACTGGAGCAGGAGGAAGCTGTTGAGCCAAAAATGGAATAAGAGGGAATGGCATAAGTTGTCTCCTTGCTGATTTTATTTATTTATTTATTTAACATTTCTTATATACCGCCTCTCATGATATCAAGGCGGTTTACTTTGAACAGGGCATTATAACTTGGAGATAGCTATTTTACAGGGAACATAGACCATCTTTAAAGTTTCCCACAATCTATCATTGGTCTACCTTCAAACTCTACAGTTGTGGTTAATGTTATTGGCTCTCTTGAATTTAGGTATGTTGTGTACAGTATCTTGAGAAATAATTGGAAATATTCCAACTGTATGTCATCATCATATTTTAATAGTATGTTCAAAGGTATAAAACAAAAAAAAAGATGTCTGTGCAACACAGATGTAGTAATTTCTGAGAAAAAAATGAAATATGACCTGGACAGGATTAATGACACACTTCGCTAATATTTGGTTGCACAGGTGAGAGTTTTCCTTACCTGCCTGCTTATTGAGAGGTGGAGCAGAGGATCAGATACAGCAAAGGACGTCTGTGAACACCAGCTGCAGACCATTTAAAATCAGGTCCCTGGTAAGGCGCTTGGCTGTGGTGTACCCAAAGGAGTGTGCCCCAAGGGGCATATAATGCCCCTTGGGAGCACCCTTGGGGCACGTTGGGAGCTTAGGTGCAAGTGTCCTATTATATTTGACCCCATTGATGAGGAAACGTAAGAAGGAATTTCCAGCTGCTGGAACAGTGCAAGGCCAAATGGATAAACATCTTCAACTGTGTCTATACCAGGTACTGTTGCACAGGCTCCATCTCTTACGGGAGCTTCTTTAAGCTCCCTGGACCATACCCCACCTCTTTCCCCGATTATAATGACTCCGCCCATGTCCACCTATAGTGAGGCACCATTATAGCAGAGCATTCCAGAGTTGGTATGGTCCATTTATAAACCAGTTACTTGGTCTCCTGTTGTTGAAGGAGGAGAATAGGGCCAGTCTCAGGTTTCTTTGACTGATGTTTAGAGAGTAGTAAAGCGGATAGAGAACTCTCTTATGTCTGCCGTCCCTCAACTTTGCCAATTCTCACAGGAGACTGTGGGTAGGACATGGAGGAACGGATGGACTATGGGTAGGACATGGAGGAACGGATGGACTCTTTAGCTTGTTCAGTTCTTAGGTGTGAAACTCAATACTCTGCCTTACAGGCAGTAAATACCTCCACTGTTAAGGACAGTATTGTGATACATCAGAAGTTAGAATCCTTTCAGAACATGATGATTGCAAAAAATGTTTGCTTGTTAAATTTTCCCTGTCATAGATTACTTTCAGCAGATGTGTTATTACTTAAATATCTTAAAAGAAATTCTGCTTTTGTCTAATAGTGATTCAATAGAGGTTGCTAAATCTTATCACTTTACTGGTAGGAGACTGTCAGCTTGGTTCCCAGATGGCTATGATGTATTAAAATTGCAGTCTGATTTCGATTTAACTAAGTTTCTTGAGGACACACAGGACAGTATCTCCACCAGGGCTACTTTAGTGATCACTCTAGTTAGGGATCAGGATAAAACATTGATATTTAAAAATTACTTTGACAATAAAGACAAAATGTATTGTGGTGCTAAAGTTCAACTTTTTCCTGATGTCTCCAGAGCCACACAGCTGAGAAGGGCCTTTCTAGCTCTGAAACCCAGGGTTGTGGCTCTGGGAGCTTCCTTCTTTCTGCGTTATCCCTGCAAGTGTTTAATTCAGTTTCAGGGTACTCAATATCTTTTTCTGGATTCTGGACAGTTGGAGACTTTTCTGCTGAGTAAGGGGAGAACAGTGTTGGTTCAGGTGATAAGTATATGGATAGTGAACATAAGAATATAAGATATGCCATACTGGGTCAGACCAAGGTCTATCAAGCCCAGTATCCTGTTTCCAACAGTGGCCAATCTAGGTCATACGTACCTAGCAATTTCCCCAAAAGACACAGGTTCCACAATGCTTGTATTGTGTCAAGCATTGATATCCATTTAATAATGGTTTAAGGACCTTTCCTCCAGGAACTTGTCCAAACCTTTTTTAAACCCAGCTACACTAACAGCCTTTACTACATCCTCCGGTAACAAATTCCAGAGTTTGATTACACGTTAAGCAAAAACATATTTTCTCTGATTAGTCTTAAATAGTTTACCCTGTAGCTTCATTGCATGTCCCCTAGTCTTTCCATATTCTGATAACGTAAACAATCGATCTACGTTTACCCGTTCCACTCCGTTCATTAATTTATAGACTTCTATCATATCTCCCCTCAGCCGTCTCTTTTTCAGGTTAAAGAGCCCTAACCTTTTTAGCCTTTCTTCATAGGGGTATCCTTCCATCCCCTTTACCATGTTGGTGGCTCTTCTCTGAACCTTTTCTAATAATGCTATATCCTTTTTAAGATACGGCGACCAGAATTGCACACAATATTCAAGATGCTGGCACACCATGGAATGATACAGAGGCATTATAATATCCTTTGTTTTATTTTCCATTCCTTTCCTGATGATACCTAGCATTCTATTTGCTCTCTTGGCCGCCGCTGCACACTGGGCGGAGGGTTTTAACATGTTATCCACAATGACGCCTAAATCTTTTTCCTGGGTGGTGGTTCCTAATGTGGAACCTTGCATCATGTAACCATAGTTATTCCACTTTCCAGGTCATTTATGAATATGTCAAAAAGCAGCGGACCCAGCACAGATCCCTCGGGTACATCACTATTCACCTTTCTCCACTGGGAAAATTCCTGATCCACAATAGTACACTGCCTCCTATCCCATGACTAGTTTTGCCAAAAGTCTCTGATAAGGGACTTTGTCAAAAGCTTTCTGAAAGTCCAAATAAAATATATCAACCAACTCACCTTTGTCTACCTGTTTATTCACACCTTCAAAAAAACATAACAGATTAGTAAGACAAGATCTTCCTTGTCTAATGCCATGTTGGGTGTCTCCCATTAAGCCATGACTATCTACATGTTCATCAGTTTTGTTCTTTATGATGGTTTCTACCATTTTTCCCGGTACTGATGTCAGGCTCACCGATCTGTAGTTTTTTGGATCACCCCTGGAACCCTTTTTAAAAATTGGCGTTAGGTTCACCATCCTCCAGTCTTCAGGTATTACAGATGATCTTAATGATAGTTCACAGATTACTAATAGCAGGTCTGCAATTTCATATTTCAGTTCTTTCAACACCCTTTGATGTATATCATCCGGTCCAGGTGATTTGCTATTCTTCAGTTTATCAAATAGTTGTAATACATCTTCCCGATGTATTGATATTTCCTTCAGTTCTTCCGCATCTTTAAATACCACTTGAGTAACATCCCTACATCTTCCTCAGTAAAGACCGAAGCAAAGAATTCATTCAGTCTGTCTGCTATTGCCTTGTCGCCTCTTAGTGCCCCTTTAACCCCTCTATCATCTAATGGACCAACTGACTCTCTCACAGATTTTTTGCTAAGAATGTACTTGAAAAAGTCTTTATTACGCGTTTTTGCTTCCGCAACAAGCTTCTTCTCAAATTCTCCCTTTGCCTGACTTACCAATGCCTTGCATTTAACTTGCCAGTGCTTGTGCTGTTTCCAGTTTTCATCGTTAGGCTCTTTTTTCCATTTCCTGAAAGATGCTATTTTGGCAACAAGAGCCTCTCTGACCTTCCCTTTAAACCATGCTGGCAGTTTTTTGGACTTCCTTCCACTTTTCTTAAAGCGTGGAATAAAGCTGGTCTGGGCTTCCAAGATAATGTTTTTCAACAACACCCAAGCTTGATGTAAGTCTTTAACCTTTGCAACTGCTCCTTTTAGTTTTTTCTTAACTATTTTCCTCATTTTATCATAGTCTCCCTTTCAAAAGTTAAAAGGTAGTACTGTGGATTTCCTTACCATCCCTCCTCCACTAATTAAATCAAGCGTGATTATGCTATGATCACTATTGCCAAGTGGCCCCAACACCCTTATCTCTTGCACCAGATCTGGTGTTCCACTAAGGACTAGGTCTAATGTGGCTTCCCCTCTGGTTGGTTCATGAACCAGCTGCTCCAAGAAGCAGTCATTTATTTTATCTAGGAACTTTATCTCCCTAGCATGTCCTGCCGTGACACTGATCCAGTCGATACCGGGGTAATTGAAATCACCCATTATTATTACTGTGCTGTAACTTTTGTTAGCTTCCTTGGTTTCTTTGTGCATTTCATCATCCATTTGTTCATTCTGGCCAGGCGGTCGATAGTACACCCCCACTGCCACCGCCTTCCCCTTTTTACATGGTATTTCAATCCATAGAGATTCTACAGCAAATTTTCTTTCCTGCAAATCTTTAATCCTTTCTGTCTCAATGCCCTCTCTAACATAGAGCGCAACCCCTCCACCAATTTGATCAGCTCTATCATTACAATATAGTTTGTACCCAGGTATCACAGTGTCCCACTGGTTGTCCTCCTTTCACCATGTCTCTAAGATTCCAATCATATCTAACCTCTCATTTAGTGCTGTATATTCTAACTCTCCCATTTTATTTTTTAGACTTCTAGCATTTGCATACAAGCATTTTAGAGACTGTATTTTATTCATATTATTTTGGCTATTGGTAGGCATGGGTAATTTGGAATCTTTAAGCTCTGTCTGCTCCATACTCGAAGGCATTTTGGCTACGTTACTCGTTTTTGGAACCTCTCTGCTTTTGGTAGTATCCTTCAAGGATACATTCTTCCGAACCATGCGCTCTTGGGCGACTGTCGGCTTTCCCCTGTTATCTAGTTGAAAAGCTGCTCTATCTCCTTTTTAAAGGTTAATGCCAGCAGCCTGGTTCTATCCCGGTTAAGATGAAGCCCATCCCTTCAGAAGAGCCCCTCCTTTCCACAGAATGTTCCCCAGTTCCTAACAAATCCAAAACCCTCATCCTTGCACCATCGTCTCATCCATGCATTGAGACTCCGGAGCTCTGCCTACCTTTTGCGTCCTGCGTGTGGAAAGGGAAGTATTTTGGAGAACTGCTACCCTGGAAGTTCTGGATTTCAACTTCCTACCTAAAAGCCTAAATTTAGCCTCCAGAACCTCCCTCACACATTTTCCTATGTCATTGGTACCAATATGTACCAAGACAGCAGACTCCTCCCCAGCACTATCTAAGACCTTATCTAGGTGGCGCATGAGGGCCACTACCTTCGCACCATGCAGGCATGTTACCAGGCGATCCTCACATCCACCAGCCACCCAGTATCTACATTCCTAATGATCGATTCACTAACTATAACGGCTGTTCTAACCATTCCCTCATGGGCACATGGCCCTGGAGAAACTTCCTTGGTGCGAGAAGTTTTTACATCACCTGGAGGACAGGTCCTAGTTACAGGATCACTTCCTGCCCCATCAGGGTGATTCTGTCCTGTCATGTGATCTCTCTCCTCCATGGCAACAGGGATGCTGCCAGACTGGAGGTGGGACTTCAGGACTATATCCCTGTAGGTCTCGTCTATGTACCTCTCTGTCTTTCTTATGTCTTCCAAGTCTGCTACTCTAGCCTCTAGAGAACAGTCTCGTTCCTTGAGAGCAAAGAGCTCCTTGCACCTAGTGCACACGTAAGACCTCTCACCAACTGGGAGAAAATCATACATGTGATACTCAATGCAAAAAACAGGAAAGCCCCCATCCCGCTGTATTAGAGCAGTAAGTTTGGAAATTGTTTTTCTTATTTCCTTTTTGTGGTGGGTGTTCCCCAGTTTCTATGTTTATCTATTCTCACCGTGATATGGGTTAAATTTGATTTTTAGGTTTTCTTATTTTTGATTAATGTGCCTTTGATGTTTTACTCTTTTTTCTTTGTATTTGCTTTTGCACGTATTCTTGTAGAATCCATAAATAATATGCAACCAAATTTTTTTTTTTTTTATTATCTCTCGGTAGTGATGATAGACACCTTCAAAAAACATATCAGATTAGTAAGACAAGATCTTCCTTGTCTAAAGCCATGTTGGCTGTCTCCCATTAGGCCATGACTATCTACATGCTGTGTAATTTTGTTCTTTATGATGGTTTCTACCATTGTCCCCGGTACTGACGTCAGGCTCACCGGTCTGTAAATTCCCGGATCACCCCTGGAACCCTTTTTAAAAATTGGCGTTACATTGGCGACCCTCCAATCTTCAGGTATTACAGATGATTTTAATGAAAGTTCACAGATTACTAATAGCAGGTCTGCAATCTCATATTTCAGTTCTTTCAACACTCTTGGATGTATACCATCCGGTCCAGGTGATTTGCTACTATTCAGTTTATCAAATAGTTGTAATACATCTTCCCGGTGTAGCGATATATCTCTCAATTCCTCTGCAGTATCACCTTTAAATACCACTTCAATCTTGGGTAACATCCCTACATCTTCCTCAGTAAAGACCGAAGCAAAGAATTCATTCAGTCTCTCCGCTATAGCCTTGTCTCCTCTTACTGCCCCTTTTACCCCTCTATCATCTAATGGTCCAATTGACTCTCTCACAGGCCTTTTGCTATGAATGTACTTGAAAAAGTCTTTATTTCATGTTTTTGCTTCCTTAGCAAGTTCCTTCTCAAATTCTCGTTTTGCCTGCCTTATCAATGCTTTGCATTTAACTTGCCAGTGCTTGTGCTGTTTCCAGTTTTCGTCGTTTGGCTCTTTTTTCCATTTCCTGAAAGATGCTTTTTTGGTAGCAACAGCCTCTCTGACCTCACCTGGCAGTTTTTTGGACTTTCTTCCAATTGCAATTCTGGAGACTGAACCTTCAAAAGGATATAAACAGGATGTAGTCGGTGTAAAGGGTGGCTATTTAAATGATTTATGGTCTTAGTTATAAAGCATATGAGAACAGAATTAAAGATCTTAATATGTACACCTTAGAGGAAAGGCGGGATAGAGGAGATATGATAGAGATATTTAAATACCTCCATGGCATTAATGCACAAGAGGAGACTCTCTTTTGACATCTTTGTTAGTGATAAAGTGGAAGGGCTTTCAGGTAAGGTTTGCCTCTTTGCGGATGATACCAAAATCTGCAATAGAGTAGACACCCAGGAAGGGGTAGATAACATGAGGAGGGATCTAGCTAAGCTTGAAGAATGGTCTAGAATTTGGCAGCTGGGATTTAATGTTAAAAAATGTAAGGTCATGCATTTGGGCTGCAGCAATCCAAGGGAGCAATATAGTATAGGGGGTGAAGTACTTTTGTCCACTAATGAACAGGGGGACCTAGGCGTGGTTGTGTCTGATGATCTTAAAGTAGCTAAACAGGTAGAAAAGGCGACATCAAAAGCTAGAAGGATGCTTGGGTGCATATGGAGAGGAATGGCTAGCAGAAAAAAGGAGGTGATAATGCCTCTGTATAAGTCTTTGGTGCGACCTCATTTGGAGTATAGTGTGCAATTCTGGAGACCACACCTTCAAAAGGATGTGAACAGGATGGAGTCGGTGCAGAGGGTGGCTACTAAAATGATTAGTGGTCTTCATTATAAAGCATATGAGGACAGACTAAAGGATCTTAATATGTACACCTTAGAGGAAAGGCGGGATAGAGGTGATATGATTGAGATGTTTAAATACCTCCGTGGCATAAATGTTCAGGGAGAGAGCCTCTTTCAATTGAAAGTAAGTTCTGCTACGAGGGGACATGGGATGAGGTTGATGGGGGATAGATTCAGGAGTGATATGCGGAAATATTTATTTACGGAAAGAGTAGTGGATCCATGGAATAGTCTCCCAGTGGAGGTGGTAGAGATGAGGACAGTAACTGAATTCAAAAAAGCATGGGACAAACTCAGAGGATCTCTAAAGGAAAAAAGGGGACTGTTGTAGTTGTTATGGAAGGACAGACTAGATAGGTCATGTGGTCTTTTTCTGTCGTCATATTTCTGTGTTTCTATGTTTCTATGATTGAAAGCAAGCTCTGCTATGAGGGGAGATAGGATGAGAGTGAAAGGAGGTAGACTCAGGAATATTATGCTGAAATATTTCTTTATGGAAAGAGTTGTAGATGCATGGAATAGTCTCCCAGTGGAGGTAGTAGAGACAAAGACAGTATTGAAATTCAAGAAAGCATGGAACAAACACAAAAGCTCTCTAAAAGAAAAAAGGGGATTATTATAGTTGATAGGGTAGACTAGATAGGCTATGTGGACATGTTTCTATGTCAAACTTCCCCTCAGATGACCCTGCTTCTCAAGGACAGCATGCCAATCTTGCGCAGACTCCTGTTCGCATGTGTTTGGCTTGCTCTCCCAAATTAATGCTGAGTTTTTGTGCACTGGTTTTGCAGATTGCATCACAGTATAGCACAAAAAGTCAGTGTTATGTCATGCTATGAAACCCTGCACTACAGCTTTAAGCACATGGCTCAAGTGTGGGGTTTCTGCATTGACCTGCAAGTTAGTGGCTGAGGCAGTAGAGGATTTATTTATTTATATTCTCTTATATACCATGCTATTCTGCATCAGTTTGGTTTATATTGAACAATCTGAAATTACATTGAACAGGGCATTATAACTTGGAGATAACTATTTTACAGGGAACATGGGCTATGGAGGGTTAAGTGGCTTGCCCAAGACCACAAGGAGCCCCTGTGGGACTAGAAACCCCAGTCCTTCCAACCCAAGGTTGCTGTCCTCTAGTGGGATTTGAACCCCTGACCTTCCGGTCTGAAGTACCTTGCCCCAACCACTAGGCCACTCCTCCACTCCACAATGACTTGCCCGCTATCACCAGGAGTATCAGTAGGACTTGAACTCTAGACGCAAGTAAATATAAAGACCTTTCATAACTATTCCGTATCTTCTCAAAAATGAAATTTAAAGCAGAATAAGAAAACGCAGCTCTTTATTTTTCTTTCAGCTAAAACTGAATTAAAAAAAACAGATGAACAGATATTTGCCAGGGCACCTTTACTGTCAACAGCTGAACATTCTTAGTTTTGGCTTAATCATTTGATATATGACCGTCTTCCTTCTCTTTGGGCAGATGCTCCTAAAGGAACTCGCCTTGTTGCTCCGGAACATGAGGGAAATTCCGTGGTGTTAAGGTGCGAGAGCAACAGCAGTAACCCAGCCGTGACTCATTACACCTGGTACAAGGATGGAAATGAGATACTGAACCAGTCCCAGGAAATCCTACAGATACAGTCACTGACAGCCCGGGACAGTGGCGTGTACCGCTGTGAGGCCCATAATACAGTAGGGAGCACATTCTCCACATCTGTCACCATCAAAGCTACTGGTGAGATCATAACAGTTACCAATACTTCGTATGCTTAAACTAGTTGTTTCACTTCATAGCTCTCTACATCCAAAGCACTCAGCTTCGCAAGTTCTTACACAGAGTTTCAGTGAAGGCTCTCTCATTGACAAAACTTTATTAATCTGTTATCCCTATTCATACGTAAGGCCGCTTGGTGAGCTTCATGCTCATCCTGTTTGTGTGTTTCCCTAGCGGCCAGTCCACATATGTACAGGAGGGAATTAGAGAATAGCATATACCAAAAGACAGAGGACATATTATTTTCCTCCAGCACATGTGACGCGTGGTGGCTGATGAGGTACAGGGGAGACAGGGTTTAGCCGGTGCCATTTTGAACGCAGCCTTCAGAGCAGCAGGAATGACTGAGCATCCTTTCCTACCCCTGAAGAATTCTGCTTGCCCTCGGATAAGGGACTGGTGTAGATGGGGGATTGGGGGCACGGGGAACCTGAGGGTGGGGTTTCACATTGTTTTCTCAAGGAGTTGATGGGGGACTGAGCAGACTGAAGTAGAATGGTTATGGTTATGATTGCTTTTATTTGATATGCTGCAATTTCAGCAACGCAACCAATGCGTTTACAATAAAAATAAAGAAATGGAAAGGAACACCAACTTTGCTAATATGAGAAAGAAAAAAAACCAAGGAAAACAAGGTCAGAATAGGGGGAGGGGGAAGGGAGGGGGTCGGGGTTAGAATTAGATTTAGGCTCTACCAGGGAGCAGCTTGGTGACACCTCAAAATTAAAGGGAGACTGACCTAGTGGAAGTCAAAGGCAGATTCCATCAGATGGTTTTGAGTCAGGTCATTAGTTTTGATAGCCTAGCCTGCTCGTAGGGACTTATTAATTACTTTGCAGTAGAAAACCCACTAATCTCACTGCTGTGTTGATAGTTTCAGGTGATGGGCTTACTTCTACACACATCGCTATCCTCGGAGGACTCACTGGTGGTATCTGTCTGCTGTTAATGGGACTGGTCATCTTTTTTGTTGCAAGGTAAAGCTTTGTATTCATACCAGTCACAGACTGTGAGAAACATATTAACACAGTGAAGATCATTATTTTTATTTATTTATTTATTTATTTATTTTATTTATTTATTTAACAATTCTTTTATACCGCGCTATTACAATCAGTGCGGTGTACATTGAACAAGAACATACTACAATGCATACAAGTAACATTGAGTTTTACATTGAACAGGGAATTTCAACAATAGGACAACCGGGGGAACTATGTACAGATTAACTTAATGTTATATACACTTCATCCGTTCAGTGAAGCCAGCTACTACTACACAAACTCCTCTTGCTCTGCTTATCGCCCTTTCTTGCCCCCTATAGTAAGGTGATCTTCACTTGCCAGATTCAACTGCCTGTAGGAGACGGCTGTTTTGCCATTAACTGGGATGTGTAGCCGAACCCACACATTCGATGACCTGCCTCCTCTGCTACCATTGCACATGACAGGACTTTGCTACCACTTCATACAAGTCATTTTTGTTGTGTCGCTCTTTTGTTTCTCCATATTTCCGGGTCAACGAAGATACATGTTGCTATTACATGAATTATCTATGTTCTCTAGACAGTTATTAAGGTATATGAACCAAGATGATGGTATTATTTTTATTTTTTGGTTTTGGTTACTTTTATTTGATATACTGCAACAGGGCACACAATCTATGCAGTTTACAATATATTAAAATAAGAAGTCGGGAAAGGAATTCCATTTTTCAAATAGGATAACGCAGAGGAAGAATGAGAGAGGAGAAATAAAAGCTTTAGTACCCTCTCAGCCTCGAGATGTTAATTCCTCTGTTTTTTCCGTGGATTGTAGACTCAAGGACCGTTGACATTTGGGAGATTTGTCTTCCAGTGTCTTTTTATGAAGTAAAGCATTTAGATTTGCCGAGGATTACTGCCAGTTAGACCCACGCTTTTGGCACTTGCTAAATAACCTAGTTGAGGAAACATTGCGATGACTAGTAGAGTTTAATAGAACTTTACTTGAGGGTTACTCTCAATGTTTTATTGAGTAGAATTATTTTAAAGTCCCCTTTTTTTTTTTTTTTGCAATTTACTTTTATTTATTTTCCATCAAAACAAACTTACATTCTTGTCCAGATCCTTACTGACATTATTACATCTGCAAATCTTACCATACATTGCTATATTTACCAACAAAAACATTATTGTTTGTCTCTATAACTCTTATTTTTAACATAGATTGTTAACATACCCACAGAACTTTGTTCTCATCTTTTGCCTCCCCTCTCTTAAATATTTTACCTTCATCACTCTAATAGCGAGCATATTAATTATACATCCTTATCTACTATGGCTATAGGGATCTTCTCCCCAAATCTTAACATATTACAGATACAGTTCTCTATACTCTCCCTCTTCTCTTTCTCTCCTCCTCTCTCAATACCATGAACCACCCCTCCTCCCCCTCTCCCCCCCTATCCCCCACCCTCCCCCCTCTACCCCCAACCTGCCTCCTCATCCCTTACGACTTACCCCCCCCACCCCTCCCCTCTAAGCCTTAATGCCTACTGTCTCTCCCTCTAAGCCCTCATCCCACCCTCTCCTCCTCTCCCTCCCCTTTCCATATTTGCTCCACCCCTCCCTCTCTCCATCGTTCATACCAGTACCACACCTTTTTATGCTTCCCCATCCGATGTTTTCTATATGCCTTCATCTTACACCACTCCCAAATTTGCTCCAACCTGCCCACTACCTCCCTAATAGGAGGCACCGCATCCTTCTTCCACCACCTGAGGAGACACATACGGGCTACTACCACACCATAGCCCACAAAGGTTGCCAATTCCCCCTCTTCCTCACAGATCCCCTCATTAAGCACTACCATCCCTGGTGTGAACCCTATCTGTACTCCCGTGGTGTCTCCATATAGCCCTCCCACTCTACTGCAATACTCCTGCACCTTGGGGCACCTCAATACCATGTGCATTAAATCTCCCCGGTTTCCCCATTTCTTCCAGCAGTCACTGGAACTATCTGAAGAAATGGCTTGTAGCCTCACTGGGGTCCAACACATCCTATATCGCAGCTTCAGACTATTTTCTAACATTGGGGCTCCCGTTGCTAACTTATATGCCTTCTCATATATTGCCTCCCGTCTCCCTTCATCCCACTGACCCGATATATCTTCTTCCCATTATTGCTGCCACCTCCCCTTCCTCTTCTCCTTCAGAAGAAGCAGTTTGTAAATCTTCGATATTACCCCCTTCTGTGTCCATTGCTTCCTCATCATTTCTTTTATGCAGAAAATACCATAGTTTTATATCTACATAGTAATCCCTTCTCTAGTTTATACTCCTGCTGAAGATCCTCAAAGGTTCGGACGCCCCCCCCCCTTCCCTTAACATTTGCCCCAACCGCACCAGCCCTTTTCTTCACCACTCCTTAAACACCTGCTCCATTCCCCCCCCACCATATCCTATCTCCCGCTGTTTTAATATAAGTGTGTCTCAAATACTGTTTCCCTTCCAGTAGATACTTCCTCCATTTCCTCTATATCTTGAACATAACCTCCTTAAATGGGTTTCCTTTCCTAGCATATCCCTCTCCCCTCCTGGATCCCATATCCTCCCTTCTCTATCTTCTTCCCCCCCCCCCGCCCCCGATTCTACTTGCACCCAACTCAAGGTTTCCGCCCCCTCTCTCCACTCCAGAAGCGCCCTCAATTGGGCAGCCTCGTAGTACTTTAACAAACACGGTACCCCCAAACCCCCCTTCCGCCCGCCCTTGATACATAGTCCCTCTAGCCAATTTTGTTTTTTTTTCCCCTCCCAGATAAATTGCATAAGCAGAGTCTGCACTTTCCCTATCTCCTTCTTGGATACCGGACAAGCCACAGATGTGAACAGAAACAGCAATCCAAGCAGTACATTGATCTTTACCGCCGCGCTCCTCCCCATCCACGACATTCTAATCATCTTCCATTTCGACAAATCATTCCTAACGTTTTCCACTATCATTTTATAGTTCCATTGCTTGATTTTCTTGATGGGCCTCCCTAGTTGTATCCCCAAATATCTGAACTGCTGTTGTACCCAGTCAAAATGAAAGTGCTCCTTTAGGTGCTCCTCCAACCCCCCTTCCAAAATGAACCCCGATACCTCGGTCTTACTTGCCTTAATTTTATACCCTGCAACACTACTGAATTCATCAATACTGGCAGTGTAGTTAATTGCTGCTTCAATGTAAATATGACATAGTCTGCAAACAGCGCTATTTTCTCTTCCCTTCCTCCCACTATTACTCCTTGCCTTGCCTTGCCTCGTACCCCTCCCTAGTGTAAATTGCTCGTACCCCTCCCTAGCATAAATTGCCTTGCCTTGTACCCCTCCCTAGTGTAAATTGCTCAGAGTATCCCCCGTTTACTCTGATCCACGCACATGGATGCTCATACAAAGCTTTTATCCAGGCTATATATTTGTCCCCAAATCCCATCTGTTCCAGCACTTGAAACATATATGACCACTCAACTCGGTCAAATGCTTTCTCTGCATCCACCGTAACTAATATCGCCGATTCCCCCGTACAATGGAGGTGCCAGGCAATGTTCATCACTTTCCTAATATTGTCACTCCCTTGCCACCCCTTAACAAACCCTGTTTGATCCCTGTTGATTACCTTAGGCAAAATCCCCTGTATCCTATTAGCCAGTATCTTAGCTAATATCTTTGCATCTAAGTTAATCAATGATATGGGCCTATAAGAGCCACATACCTCCTTATCCTTGCCAGGTTTCAGTATCACAGTGATACCCGCCTCCCCCATGTTGCACGGAATCCCTTCCCCTTCCCCTGCTATCACCCTATTAAATACCTTATTCAGTACTGGCACAACTTGCTCCACCATTTTCTTATAAAATTGCGCGGTATACCCATCTATCCCCGGTGACTTCCCCAGTTTTAGGGTCTTGATAGCTTCCCTCACCTCCCCCTCCTTGATCTCCTCTCCTATTCTATCCCTATCCTCAGTCGCTATCTTGCTCAACCCCTTCTCCTTCAAATAGCTCTTTATCTCCTCTTCCCCTTTTCGTAGCTCGCTTTCATACAGCGTGCTATAATATTCCCGAAACACCTGACTTATTTCTTTCGTGCAATATACCATCTTCCCCCTATTATCCCTAATATCCTCTATGTACGCTGCTTGCATCTGGGCTCGCAATCTACTTGCCAAAATTTTCCCAGCTTTATTCCCCCCTTCAAAATATTTCTGCTTTAAGATATCCAGGTTATATGCAAGCTTCTGAGCTCTCACCCTGCTTATCTCAGCTCTAGTCTTTATTAATTTAGCCTTAACTCCTGGATCCTTGGTACTTTGATGCTGAGCTTCCAGCTTCTGTATCTTCCCCAACAATTGTTCTTCCAATTTTTTCCTTTGCCGTTTAAGTCGCGCCGCAATACTTATAAATTTCCCTCTAACCACCGCTTTCAACCCCTCCCATACTGTCTTCAGCTGTACCTCTCCCGTATCGTTAAACTGTAAATATTCTGGAATAGTTTCCCTTACTGTTAAAATCACCTCCAACCACTAGTGGGGTACCTCCCAATTCTTCCAATTCCTTAGTCATATTCCCAAACACCTCCCCCTGTCTCTCATTTGGTCCATATACACTTATCACTCATACCTCTCCCTCTCGCACTTTCAGCTTCACTCCAACCCATCTCCCAACTTTCCCTCTCCTTTCTTCCATTACCAATCACCTAATTGCTTCCCCTACCAAAATACCAACCCTACCCTTTTGGGGGTTCACTCTCTGTCCCGCCAACGCCATTTTGGGTACTGCTTTGTAGTTAGCAAATAGTCCTGCCCCACCCTCAAATGTGTCTCCTGCATACACACAATATCTGCATTCATTCGCCTTCCTTCTCTTTCCAAAAGCCTACATTTCTGCCATGTTCTTAATCCTTTTACATTAATGGTAGTAACCACCAATTCCTTAGAGTGTAGACTGCCTCCTGCTCTCCGGTTCCCCCCTCCCCGCTTACCCTCGCCCTCTTTATCTCCATACCACCCTCCTCCTATACCGCCGCGTGTCCTTCCCTTCCATATCTTTTGCACTCTTCCATCTCTCCCCTCCCCTACCTCCCCCTCTCCCTCCCCCCGGTCCCTCCCCTCCCTTTCCTCTCTCCCCCCACCCCCCACAGTCCCTCCCTCCTTTTCCAGGAGTACTTAGAGTAGTGTGCCCCTTACCTCCCCCACCTGCCAGTCCCCCTCCCACAGCTTCCCCCTCTCCTCTTACCCAAGCATTACCGCTTTCTTGGCCCTCTCCCATCCCCTCCCTTCCTTCCTTTTCTCCAATATATCTATAGATCAATAGATCAACTCACCCCTCCCACCCACATTTTCATTCCTGCACATTTATTATTTTACATTCACAGTGATACTCTTATCTAGCGTAATCCTACCATCATCCCCACTATCTCTGACTCTCCAGATTTGTTCTCCCTCCCTCCTCCCTGCGAATCCAATACCAGCCAACTTCTCCAACTTTACAGTCTTTCATCTTTTTGCACACTCTTTGATTTCCTTACTCCTCCCCTTCCTCAGGTCCTGCCGGTCTTTATTGGTTGTATGCTGGTTTCCTCCAGTGTCCTCAGCTGCCATAATCTGTCCGCCACTTGCTGCTGTAGCGCTAATCCCTTCATCCTGCATCGCCGCTGTCACCTCCTCCAGTGTCTGCACTCTCCAGTTTTTCCCTTTGATGGTAAACGCCAGTCCAAACGGGTGTAGCCAGCGATATCTAATGTCTCTGTTACCCAAAACCCTTGTGATAGGCTGCAAAGCTCTCCGTCTCTGTAAAGTTCCAAGTGATAAATCTTCATAAATGGCTATTGGATATCCTTGCCAGTTTAGCGCTCCTAGGCTCTTTATTTGTGTTGCAATCTTTGCTTTCATTCTATATACGGTAAAACAGATAATAATATCTCTAGGTCTATTCATTCTTGCTATTGCCAGTGCTCTGTGTGCTCTATCTAACTCAATCTCTGCTGGGCTTACTTCTTCTCCTCCGTTGCTGAGTGCCTCTGAGCATATTGATGTCGCCACTTTCATGCTGTCTTGAGACTCCCTGTCCTCTGGAACTCCTCGGATTCGCACATTATTTCTGCAGGATCTATTCTCCGAATCCTCTAGTTTATATTGCATATCCGTCTGCCATTTCTGACTTGCCTGGTAGTTCTGTTGCTGCTCTTCTTGCTGCTGCTCCAAACCTTGTAACCGATTCTCGTGGTCCCCTGCCTTGTGCATCAATTCAGCAATATCTTCTTTCAAGTTTCCTATAAGTTCACTTAGCTCTATTTTGACTGCTTGCACTTCCTTCTTAATTTCCACGAACCATTCCTTTAGCTCCGCTCAAGCGATCTCTCGCATACTTTCCTTTCCTTGCTCCATAGCTTGCCGGTTACCAGTCCCTTCAGCAGGCTCAGCACTTTTGGTTTAAGACCCCCTGAAGAAGGCTCCCTAGCCGAAATGCGTCGGGGCACAGTAAACAAGATCCTTATTTATTGTCGTCAGTCCTGGTATCTGCTTTGTTGGTCTCCTTTGTTGTGCAGATATTTTTGCTCTTTTTGGTACTCTTCCTTCTGGTGGCCATTTTCAACTCCTGTCTTTCCCTCCTCGGAGTTGTCTACTGCCGCTTTTCCTCGAGCACTCTCTCCAATGTTGTATCAGTAATCCAGCCCTCTCAGAGCCTTATAGCACATCCACCCTCACCGAGCTTATTTAAAGAAACTCTTTTGCTCTCCTCCTTCCCTACTCACTGTGCTCCAAGTGGGCCTCCAGCTTTCAGCTTCTCTCTCCCTTAATTACAGAGACTCGTCTCTCCTCCTTGCCTCCCTGAGCCTTTTGTTTTCCTCCTCTCGTTGATCTGTAGTCCTCTTTTCACTCGCCGCTGCGCCGTTTCACGGTTGGCCCTCTCTTTCCTCTCTGTCCCGCTCCCTGTCAATTGTGCCACCATCCTGTTCACCCCGCAGTCTTCTGTCACCATTTTCTGATCCTTTTCGCTTTTCCTTTGCTTCTGTCACTCGCCTTCTCTCTGCTCTGCTATCCTCCGATGTAACGGTAAACGATCCAACCAGACTGCGGATGCCTCCTCCTCTTCAGCTCTCACTTTTGTCGGCCCTCCAGCTCCTGTGCTGTGCCTTTA
Source organism: Ichthyophis bannanicus (assembly GCA_033557465.1). Taxonomy (NCBI): domain Eukaryota; kingdom Metazoa; phylum Chordata; class Amphibia; order Gymnophiona; family Ichthyophiidae; genus Ichthyophis; species Ichthyophis bannanicus. The sequence continues at coordinate 256,955,519 of CM066044.1, forward strand.
ACTGGCGGGTTCCTCTCACTTTCTCACTTTTTGCCGCTGCCACAGATCCCTCTGCCACCCGATCAGGTCTCACTCTCCTCTGCCTTCATCGGCTGCGCTCTGCTCCAGTTTTGCACTCCCTCAGCTCTCCAGCGACCCTCCGCCACCGTTCCTTCTACCTTTTGAGTTTTTCGGAGGGTTTATTCAATGCTTTTTGGTAGGGTTGGCCCCGGAGCGGTGCCCTCACACCGCCATTGTGATCGGTGATGTCACTTCCCTTAAAGCCCCATTTTAAACCTTTATCTATAGACGGAAATCAGTGCTCCAGCTATCGGTCAATAGCTAATTTGCCAGTGCTTGCAAAATTGTTAGAGGCAATTGTGACCTTGCAAGGTCAGGCTTACTGTATTTGGAGGCTCTTGGTTGTTTAAACCCCACCTGATCTGATTTTGTTACAGTATGGAAACTTTACTGGTTATTTTAAATTTCCAAAACCCAGAAGTCCAGGTAGTCAACTGCAGGCCTAACCCTCCCCTCTGCACAATGCCCTCCGGAAACACAATCCCCCAAAACGCTATCCCAAACACTCCCCTCACCAACCAACCCTGAGTTGATTCTACCAGGACCCAAAACCCACTACTCTCCTCCTTCCTTCCTTATACCAACCATTGGCATATAGGCCCTCCCTGCAACCAACTAACCCTCTGACTCCTCTCTGTCCCCCTTTCTCTGGAACCAACTCTCCAGCATAATTCAGCTCAGATATCCTCCCTGCCATCAATTCACTCCCACTATGCCTCAACTTGAAACAATAATCATCCATCCCATGGGCCCCTCCCCCACACACCTACTGTAGCCTGAGGTAAGTCTCACCTGCTCTTTGCATGATCACAGCAACTCTGATGCCCACACCCATTTCTCACACAACCCTCCAGACCCATACCTCATGCATACCCCACCTATCGCCCTCGGCACCCCCTCTGAACAACTGTAGTCCAGCCCACAATACAGGCTATCAAAGGAGCACCCCACATTACACATAGCGAGTAAACACAACACGTACTACAAAGTACATCAAATAAACTACACCCATACCCAACAATGTTAGCATATTGTACGAATGCACAGGGTCACACCTTGGAAATAGGAGAACTGGGACATGACCCTCCCCCATCCACATCCAATCCAGTCCTCCAGTCATATCATCCTACCATGACACCATGCACAACAGGCCACGCCACTATACATTATCAAGCACCCACATATACTATCATGCAATCAAATCCCCCTCCTCATCAACACCCACACCTATTTTCCAATGTGACCCTGCAAAGCTACAAGGCCATGAACCAAGAACAGCAGCAGCACATCTACAGTACAAATATCAAAGAAAAACACCCTCCATTATACAAGGGAAAAGGACATAGCATAAGCTATGAACCCCCTCACATGGTGGAAGCCAGCCCCCATCGCTGTTCACAATGGCATATGGTGGTCATACACAAAATCATGGAATAAGGCGTGGGAGCTGAGATGACTTCAGCATTATCAACATCTAAGCTGTTCCACAAGATCCAGCAACTATTTGTTCACACCATACACACAGAACCACACACCCAGGCCCACATTTCACCATACACCCTCCAACCCTATCAAATGCTCAGACCCACTCATCAAACACATTTGCACATTATGTCTAATAACCCTACAGCTACCAACCGCAAACAAAGAAAAGAAATAATAGGCTACTCCTCCACTAAATGGGGGGTACTCGGCTTCAGTATAGACACCCCAGCCACAACATACCATCAGAGGTGTCCCATACAATCACCCACTCATTCATGCTCCTCCCAACATCCATCAAACAGGCACTCCTTCCTCCCCCCTCCATGTATCCATACTCCCATGCTCTCAACCCAGCCATGCCCCACAGCCATATGCCATGACACCGCAGCTCCATTTAAAGGGCCTGACTGAGTTACTCAGGCTTTTCCTGTACATGCAGGCCGGACTGAATTGCAGTCCCGGCCTGCACGTACAGGACTGATCGCGACCACCCTCTGTACATCCGGTTCGGACCACACGTACAGAGGGGTTGCACGACCACGATAGAATCGGGCTGTAAAAGGGCATCTTCCAGAAAATAGAAATCAAACCCCAATGAAGAAAAATAGATGTAAACAAAAGTAATAGAAGCTCATGCGGACGTTAGTTGGACTACTGATCCTCTCCAGATTAGACTACACCAATACTGTTTACCTCAATCTTCGTAACTCCTCTTTTAAAATATTAGCAAAATGTCCAAAACATCACCATTAGGCTCATTTACAACTCCCAAAAAACAACACATCTTACCCCTCTCTTTATTCAACATTATTGGCTCCCAGTCCTCTATCTCCCATCTTCTCTCTTCTTCCTCCAGCCTGCTGGTTCACAACACACCAACATACTCACTCCCGCCAGAAAACTGTGTACATAATGACTCAGCTCACCACTCTGCCTTCTTCTGTTCAGCCCCTTCCCACTGGAACTCTCTGCCCTCATATCTCCAATCTGAATCAAACTACTGAAAGTTTAAAACACATCCTAAAACCTATTTTTTCTCCCAAGACTTTGGCGAGTGGCTGCAGTCTGGTCCTATCACCTAAACCTAAACCTGTTCCTCCAAATCTCCTTCCCCCACCATCTCTTTGCCTTCTGAACCATGCCCTCTCATAGTCTCCCCCCTCACAGAATCCTCTGCAAAAGTGATCCCTATGGTTTTTATCATATTTCTTTTATCTTAGTTTAACTTATATTAAAAAGTTACTCCTTTTACCTGTATTTTATTGCAACTATTTTTCCTTTACAAAATAGTCATTACTGTAAAGCACTTTGACAGCCACTTTTCATGACTATCTAGAAAATACGAGAAATGGCCAGGGAGGAAAAGGTAACGACAGAAAAACGAAATTAATTCTTTGTCTCGGTCTTTACTGAGGAGGTTGTTGGGTCATGTCCACTGTTCCCTCTAAGCTGTGCGCGTGTGCGCGCGCACACACCTCGCCGAGCGAGCGCACATACTTTACAACAGAGTGCACAAAAATTACGGCTCTGATTCTGATAGAAAACAACACAGACGTCTTAAAATTTACAAGTTATGATTGTAATTACTAGAAATTTCCCGCTTCATTTAGTAATCGTCTATTTTCATTTAATTTGATTAAAATCAATGTGGTGTACATACTGTATTCTGACGTGTAGTCAAATTTTAAAGTATATAACTCTGAGTGTCGTTATGTGGCGCACAAAAATTTAACCTTCCTTCAAAAGCTGCACACAGCTGATATTTTATGCGCACACAGCCTACAGAAAATTAGAGGGAACATTGGTCATGTCCATACCCAATATGTTTTTTGATGATGATTTTGGAGCAACTAGATCTAGTCCCTGTAAACTGAAGCAATAGATCAAATGGATAAATTAAAGAGCAACAAATCACCCGAACAAGATGGGATTCATCCCAGAGTTCTGGATGAGCTCCAACATGAAATTTCTAACCTGTTGCCAGTAATCTGTTTCTTATTTAAATGGCTCCAGTACCTCATGATTCCTATGGCTATGTTGCCCTGAGGGTGCCTGTTCTTGTTTGATATTGGAAGCTAAACAAGATTGGGCCTGGCTAGTACTCAGATGGGTGACCACCTTGGAATACCAGATCCTGTAGGCTTACTGTGCAAAAGAAAGGCCTAACAACCTACTTTTAGTCACACCTTCCCAGGTAAGCCCAGGTGATAGTCTGAACATGGACAACTATCCACAGCATTGCCAGGCATCAACACTGACTTGACAACTACAGATCAATAGAGCTGGGGTTTTATAGAACTGCAATATATCACCAGCACACACAGTTACTATTGCCAGAACATGGTAGTGCATGGCTGACTGTATTCGTTGACTATCAGCATGGAGTATCTACTCCTCTTTGCCTACTGTTCTTTGTACGACACCTTTATATGGAAAAAGAGGAATAAGCTGACATGCACAGCAAACTGCAAAAACAGACTATCTCCTGTCAGACTGTATTTCCTACAGACAATCACTATAACCAAAAAAAACTCTGTACTCTAATCTGAAAGTAAGGTGTTCTAGACAAGGCTGTAAATGTTAATAAATATGAGACATTATTTTTTCCGGCAACCAAGTGGTCTCAGCATCTCGGGGTAGAAGTCTGAAACTTTAACTCATTACCCACGCTTTTCACATCAGCGACCACTAAACTCCAGCTGCCTTATTTTAAATATTTTTAGAGTGATAAATTAAAAAATGTCTCTATCAATATATATATATATATCTTTAACCAATTGCTTAGCTTTGTTTGATGATGGATCATAAACTTCGTTCACAGCAATTCTTTTATAGCAAAAGCGGCTTAACTCCATCCATTGTTGAGTATTCTCCCAACGCTACCAAGCGCTAAGCGTTTCTCCAAAATAGGGTTCCTCAGGGGAATTGCTAAGCTCTAGAAATAAAAGTACAAAACAGTACTAATGAACTTTACTTTCCTCAATATGGTTCTCAAAACTACTCATTCTCTCGTAAGGAAAAATTTTTTTTTATATATATGTACTCACTTTTCAATAACTCATGCCGGCATTCTAACCGCATAGAACTTGCTGAACTGCGAAGCATTTGTAAAAAGAACGCCGCGCATGCGCTTTTTAAATCAAAGGAACCAATCATGAACGGGACCTCCCAATGATGACCTCATATGCACAATTCCCATTCAATGCGGGCATTTAAACCAGATGGCGTAACTGTCCGCAGTTGATGTATCCATCGTTGCTCCATGTATAACAAAGTTTCATCCCTGGTACGACCCTGTTGTGGCCGTTGTATTTGTGCCACACAAAAACACTAAGTCTTCAAAGGCATGATGTAGAGACAAGCAATGTTCCACTATGGGAGCTTCTAAACGCTTACATTTCAATTTGCTTTTGTGTTCGACCATACGGGTACGAAATGCACGATTAGTTTTGCCAATGTATAATAAAGAACAAGGACAAATTATACAGTACACCACATATGTGGATGCACATGAAGTATTAGATTGTAACTTATACATTTGGCCATTATGACAAAAACGATCGCACTCATTAGTAACAGAACAAATTGAGCAGGTGCCACAAGACTTGTGACCATACACTTCCAAATCTAAAGGTTCAGGTTGTCTCAGTACTGTTGGACTAAGGATATCCTTCAGGTTTCTTTGGCGTTGCCACACACAACGTGTGTGATACTTCTCTAAGCCTGAGATGGTAGTCAATATATTTTTATGTTTCTTCAAACTAGACTGTAAACAAGCACTTAGAGGGGAATATGTGGTTACCAAATTAACGACATCCGTCTCAGATGATACTTGACACGGGGACTGCAAAAGTAAATCACGATTAACAAAACGTGCTCTTGTGTATGCCTCTTTTATTATTTTTCTCGGGTAACCTCGCTGAAGGAAATTCTGACGTAATTGCTCTGTTTGACATTGATATTCCCTGACAGTGCTACAGTTCCGTCGATAACGGATGAACTGTGAAAATGGTAACCCATTACGAAGCTGTCTTGGATGAGCACTAGAATAATGTAAAAGAGTGTTTTTATCGGTTACTTTACGGTAAATCGAGGTTTGCCAGCCTGTAGATGACTTTGTTATCAAAACATCCAAAAACGAAAGCTGAGTCTTGTGACATGTCATAGTGAACTTTAAATTAGGCTCACACAAATTTAGCCAGTCAGTAAACCTTTGTAAACAGGGACAATCACCTTGCCAAATTACAAAAAAATTTTTTTTGGTTATAGTGATTTTTACTCTGTAAAACAACAGACCAACAACGTGATTTGTGGTTTCCTACAGACAATGACATGCTAGAAAACGCATCTGCTCTCAGTTGCCCTAGTGTATGCTGTTATTGTATCAGTGTGAAGTGATGAAACTGGAAAATGAAAGGTCTGTTTACCAAACTGTACTAAAGTTTTGCACTTAACACACATGAACAGCCAAATTAAGGTAAGTGCAAAACCTCCACTGTTAATGTGGAGCAGTGGTTGCTAACACATGTTAGTTGCTTGGCTACTAAAGTGGAAAGCAGCTATAGATGAACGGACAGGATGGTCTTCAGTCTCCAGAAGTCCACCAGCAAAGTTAAAGAGAGATTTAAGGGAAGAGAACCAACTGCAGCTTGTAGAGCAACTATGAAAAAGACCAGTTATCTGCTGCCATCACCACAGATGAGCAAAGGGGGCAGAGGCATTGTGGGGAGGGGGGAGGAGGAGACACAGACCAGCATAAGGTAAAAGTAACAGAGCAGAATAGCAGGCAGCCCCCTTTTCCTGCTGAGAAGTGTATTAAGAGACTTGTGGCAGATTCAAAAATTCTGATGAGTTTTCATGTCAGGGATTAAGTATTGAAAGCATCCTAGGCGGAAAGGGTCTGGAAAATCTAGTTGTTAGCATGCTAAATGGCTAGGAGACAGGAAGCGATACTGTCAGGGACAACGAGTAGTGGAGAGTATGAAGGATGCCCCTGGCCTTTCAGCTTCTGCTTTGCCCTCGGTCTCAGTTTGATCCTGACCTAACCTTCTTGATGCTTTTTTGCGCTACAAGCAAAGCTTGTTTAGGCCTTCCCACCAATATTGATGCTGCTTTGTTCTTTCCGGTGCCTTGGTCTGGCCCCAGAGCTTGTTCAAGGTGTTGGTGCCCTAGGCACACCTTAAGCCTTATGCTACCCCCCCCCCCCCCCCCCCCGCTGTCAGATTCTGTTGTTTCAAATACAAATAAAGATCATTGCAAATGCAGGCAAAGAGTGTAAAACACTAATACACAATTGTAGTTTTGAAATTGTTTTGTCGGGCCAAACAGACCAGAGAAGAGTAGGTGAAATGCTCTACCCCAATGTCTATTCGGCCCCTTTTAATCAGTGCATGAATAGTGCAAACCCAAAACTTAACTTAAATCGCAGAATGTCCAAAAGTCCTTCAAGTCCTTCATTCGCTGGCATGAATTTATTGTTTAGCATTGAATACCCTGCTCTTTGATGCCCCCCTGATACTTCTGCCTTAGGCTAACACCTAGTCTGCCTAATAGTTGGACTGGCCTTGCCATGAGGTCTTCACTCCACTCTGTGCTGCTTTGCTTCTCTGTTGGTGGCTTGGAGTCTTCATGCCAATGTTAGTACCCTTGGGGTCATCATTCCACTCTTGATGCCTCGGAGCACTGGTGCCATTATTGTAGATGCCTGCCAGGAAGTTTAAGCTCGTTTCATTATAAGTGAATGGAATATTTCACAGTTAGGAGTGCAAAATTGTTTTTTTCTCATTGATTTTAATGCACCTGAATAATCTGAATAAATTCAGTCCGATGTTGAACTGAACAAGTAATTGAGCCAAACTGAAAATGTTTGCCGTGCATATCCTTCAGTGTATATTGTTCAGCTAATCTTTCTTCTGCTGTACACAGAAATAGAAAGATCAAGAAAACAACTGCCCAAAGAATGATGGTTACCATGGAGAACGTTCCTGTAGCAGCTAACGCAGCGGTGAGTATGCTGGCATGAATCTATTGTTTAGCATTGAATACCCTGCTCTTTGATGCCCCCCTGATACTTCTGCCTTAGTCTGCCTAATAGTTGGACGGGCCTTGCCATGAGGTCTTCACTCCACTCTGTGCTGCTTTGCTTCTCTGTTGATGGCTTGGAGTCTTCATGCCAATGTTAGTACCCTTGGGGTCATCATTCCACTCTTGATCCCTCAAGGCCCACAGAGCAGCCCTCCTACGAGTCCTCCACAGACTACTCCAAGTAGGAGACGGAGGACAAGGAGTCCCCCGATACCCATTGCCACCATGACGTCCCTTTAGATTCTCCCATCTCGGAACCTCTGCTGCGGTCCCCGCCCGAGGACATGGGCTTCTTGGACTTTGGATGGTTTCGAGTTGGCAGCCCTGGTAGCTGCGGCGGGCATTGGTGCATGCCGCCAAGCTTCATTTCAGTTGACCAACCTCGAGCAGTAGGTTCAGGACAAATTGGTCCATGTCCCGTGACCGACAAGGCTGCCAAGCTGGAGGCTGAGTTCATGACAAGGACCAGGCTCTCTAAGCAGACCACTGCCCTCCCCGATGGAAGGGCTTGGGTAAAAAGCCCTTTTACCCGAGGAAGGGGGCTGCTTACCAAAACTACCCACCCTATCATGCCTCCCTGGCTCCCCAACAGGGTCAGCAGGCCAAGGGACATGGGCATGGCTCACATAAGCAGAAGGCTCCAAAACCCCAGGCATTGGTCCCAGCTCAGCAAGGGGGGAACTTTTGACTCCTTGAGGATAGTCTCTCTACCCCAAGGAGATCAGCAGCCCACTGGGGGACATCTGGCCTCCTCTATACCACCGATTCCTGGGCACTAAAGGTAGCCATGGAGGGTTATCTCCTCCACCTCGCTCAGACACCTCCCCCTTATTTCCTGGGAGAGCCCCTCAGGTCCCCCCTCCACAGGGACCTTCTTCTGAAGGAATTGGCAGATCTTCTCAAGGACAAGGCAGTGCAACCGGTGGCCCACCACCTCAAAGGCAAGGGGTTCTACTCCAGAAACTTCCTCATCCCACCCTTGCCTAAGGCCCACCCTTGACCTGCGCAACCTCAACAAATTCCTGGTGAGGGAGAAGTTCAAGATGCTTTCCCTTGGAACATTGCTGCCATACCTCCAGCAGAGAGATTGGCTATGCTCCTTAGATCTCAAGGATAATTATACTCACATCCTCATCCACCCCAACCACAGGCAGTACCTGCGGTTCTTAGTAGGGGGCAAGTACTTTCAATACAGGGTGCTCCCCTTCGGCCTAGCCTTTGCCCCAAGAGTCTTCACAAAATGCCTGGCAGTCGTGGCTGCCTTCCTCTGGCTCCAGGTGATCTCTGTTTTTCCCTACCTGCTCATAAAGGGAGGCACAGCCTCAGCGGTGCAGCAGGCCACTGCACGCACCATCCAGGTTCTGCAAAACTTGGGCTTCGTCATAAACTATCCCAATTATCACCTCCTGACACAGTGCCTGGAGTTCATCGGGGCAAAGATCGACACTCTCCAGTTGAAGGCCTTCTTGCCCAAGGAATGGGTCAATTGTCTCAGATCTCTAGCTCAGGACATACATCACTGTCCCTCGGTGCCTGCCTGGATTCCTCTGCACTTCCTCGGGCACATGGCCTCCACGGTCCACTTCACCTCAGATGCTCGCCTCCACATGAGGATGGTGCAGTGGTGTCTCTGGGACCAGTGGTCTCAGGCCACAGGCTGCCTCCGAGACAGAGTTTCCATGACCCGCCAGTTGGCAGACTCCCTGGTCTGGTGGCAGTCTCCCAGCATCTCAAAGCGGGCAGGCCTTTTCAGGCCCCAAGCCACTCATGGGTCCTCACCACGGACACCTCCCTGCTCAGCTGGGGAGCCCACTGCGGAGATCTCTGCACTCAGGGCAACTGGTCGCCCGACAAGAGCACCCAGCAGATCAACCTCCTGCAGCTGCGAGCCATACACCTTGCCCTGTGGGTCTTATGTCACCACCTGCATCACCAGTCGGTGCTGGTCGAGATGGACAACCAGGTGGAGATGTTCTGTGTGAACAAACAAGGGGGCACAGGATCTCGTGTCCTTTGTCAGGAGGCACTGGTCCTCTGCTCGTACGCAATCCAACAGGGTATCCTCCTGTGGGCAGTGTACCTGCCAGGTCAGGACAACCTGCTAACCGACAGACTCAGCAGAGTTCTCCAGCTGCACAAGTGGCAGCTGAACCCCAGGGTAGCCAGTCGGCTTTCATGGCTCTGGGGGGAACCCGTGATGTACCTGTTCGCCAGTCTGATTCTGGTCTTATTGGAGTCACTCATTATTTATTATTATTCTTTTATTGTTTTACTTCTCTTTATTGGTATTATGAGTATATATTATTTTAAACTTTGCTGTTTTTGATGTTTTTATTAGCTCTAGTATCTTGTTTTCATTATGTTATATTTGATAAACTGAAGAGTAGCAAATCAGCTACAGGGTAAACTATTTAAGATTAATAAAAGAAAATATTTTTTCACTCAATGTGTAATCAAACTTTGGAATTTGTTACCGGAGGATGTAGTAAAGGCTTTTAGTGTAGCTGGGTTTAAAAAAGGTTTGGACAAGTTCCTGGAGGTAAGGTTCATATACCATTATTAAGAAGGGACCCAGGATATCAATGCTTGACCCAGTACAAGCACTGTGGAACCTGTGTCTTTTGGGGAAACTGCTAGGTACGTATGATCTAGATTGGCCACTGCTGGAAACAGGATACTGGGCTTGATGGACCTTGGTCTGACCCAGTATGGCATATCTTATGTACTTATGACAATATTGTCTTTTATGTTTGTTTGATATCATGTTCTTATATTTTTTTTATATTACTTAAGTTTCTTTTACCCTATTGTGTGATGTAGATGTGTTCCTCCTGAAGAAGGCGTTCACGTCGAAACGCGTTGGGGTTCCTGAAATATAAAATGATTTGCACCAGTGTATCTGATCTTTGCCCTTTGTGTTCTCTGAGGTTTTGTGCGGAGGCCACGCTCCCTTGTTGGTCCTGTTCGTCAGTTTGGACAACTTTCAGTTATCCTGCTTCTGCTCTCGGCAAGCAGATCCCTTCAGTGTGGCAGCGGACATGTTCCTGGTCTCATGGTTGGAAGGCCTCATGTACGCCTTTCCCCCAACTGACTGCGAAGACCTTGTTCAGGACCTCTGCGACAGGGCCTCGCTCATCCTTATAGCTCCTTAGAGGCCCAGGCAGCTGTGGTTCCTCCTGCTTCTGCAGTTGACGGTGGAGGCCCTCACCCCTTGGGGACCGCCCTGGGACTCCTATCTCAGGAGGGGGGCTCTCTCCTGCACCGCAACCTGGGGTCCCTCTCGCTGACAGCATGGCTGCTGAGAGAATGACTACTGGTTGAGGTAGAGGACATTCTGCTGGCCTCTCGCAAGGCCTCTACTAGGAAGACTTACTCCCTCAAATGGCGTATGTTCTCTGCTTGGTATGCCGAACACGGGGCTGATCCTTTCTCCTGCTCGGTGACTCTAGTGTTACAGTACCTTCTCCACCTCCCTCAGTCCGGCCTCCGTCTGAGTGCACCTGAGTGCCCTGGCGGCACACCAGTGGATGGTAAGCCTCTCTCGGTCCAACCATTGGTGTCCTGTTTCCTTCGGGGCTGCCCTTATCGAAACCCCTGGTTCGCCCTTCGGCAACCAAATGGGACCTCAACGTTTATTTATTTATTTGATTTCATATCACACTATTCAAGATCAGCACAGTTTACAAAGTAACAACATCATACATTGAAAAGTTAACATTTAACCTATTACATTTAACATCTTGAACATGTGAACAAGGTATAAATAATTAACTATTTACTTTGGTAGATCAATAGATCATTCACAGTAGCTTATAATACTGCAGAACTATTTACAGTCTGATAGGATCTTGAGTATGATATTGATGGAGACACTTTAAGTTATGTGGTCGAAAGCAAGGTGGAATGGGTGTGTTTTGATTGCTTTGTGAAAGGTGGCCAAATCTGATATGAGACGAATAGGAGGAGGTAGGGAGTTCCATAGTAGAGGGGTGAAGAGGAAAAAGGTTCTGTTCAAGGTGAATTGGGAGCTTTTTCTCACTATGGATGGGATAGTAGGAGTGTTTATCATATTTGTTCTTCTCACTCTGTTGTCAGGAGTTCAATGTAGGAGATCTTCCAGTGAGGGTAGAGAATCTTGAATGCTATCAGTAGAGTTTTGTACTTGAGTCGACTGCTTATTGGGAGCCAGTGAAGTTGGATTAGGAGAAGAGATACATGCTCATATCTGGATGCTCCGTAGATGGTTCATGCCACACTATTCAATGTTAATTGTAAAGATGGATAGAATATCCAGGAAGTCCTTGCAGGATGATATTTGCATAGTCGAAGTTGTGTTGGGGCAGCTCATTCACCTACCCTTCGCGCCTCTGGCTACCTGCCACTTTCACTACCTCTCTTAGAAGGTGGTTTTCCTGGTTGCGCTAACCTCTGCTTGCAGAGTGAGCGAGTGTCAAGCTCTTGTGGCGGAGATGCCTTATACCAGGTTCTACAAGAAGAGAGTGGTGCTTCGCATGCACCCCAAATACCTGCCGAAGGTAGTGTCGCTCTTCCATCTTAACCAGGAAGTGGTGCATATGAACATAAGATATGCCATACTGGGTCAGACCAAGGTCCATCAAGCCCAGTATTCTGTTTCCAACAGTGGCCAATCTAGGTCATATGTACCTAGCAGTTTCCCCAAGAGACACAGGTTCCACAATGCTTGTATTGGTTCAAGCATTGATATCCTGGGTCCCTTCTTAATAATGGTTTATGGACCTTTCCTCCAGGAACTTGTCCAAACCTTTTTTAAACCCAGCTACACTAACAGCCTTTACTACATCCTCCGGTAACAAATTCCAGAGTTTGATTACACGTTGAGTGAAAAAATATTTTCTTTTATTAGTCTTAAATAGTTTACCCTGTAGCTTCATTGCATGTCCCCTAGTCTTTCTATATTCTGATAAGGTAAACAATCGATCTACATTTACCCGTTCCACTCCGTTCATTAATTTATAGACTTCTATCATATCTCCCCTCAGCCGTCTCTTTTCCAGGTTAAAGAGCCCTAACCTTTTTAGCCTTTCTTCATAGGAGTATCCTTCCATCCCCTTTACCATTTTGGTGGCTCTTCTCTGAACCTTTTCTAAAATCGCTATATCCTTTTTAAGATACGGCGACCAGAATTGCACACAATATTCAAGGTGCGGTCTCACCATGGAACGATATAGAGGCATTATAATATCTTTTGTTTTATTTTCCATTCCTTTCCTTATCATACCTAGCATTCTATTTGCTCTCTTGGCCGCCGCTGCACACTGGGCCGAGGGTTTTAACATGGTATCCACAATGACGCCTAAATCTTTTTCCTGAGTGGTGGTTCCTAATGTGGAACCTTGCATCGTGTAACCATAGTTTGGGTTGTTCTTCCCTAGGTGCATAACCTTGCACTTGTCCACATTAAATTTCATCTGCCATTTTGATGCCCAGTCTTCTAATTTATCAAGATCCTCTTGCAATTTTCCACAATCCTCTTGGGTTTTAACAACTTTAAATAGTTTTGTGTCATCTGCAAATTTGATAACCTCACTCGTTATTCCACTTTCCAGGTCATTTATGAATATGTCAAAAAGCAGCGGACCCAGCACAGATCCCTGGGGTACACCACTATTCACCTTTCTCCATTGGGAAAATTGGCCATTTAGCCCTACCCTCTGCTTTCTATCTTTTAACCAGTTCCTGATCCACAATAGTACACTGCCTCCTATCCCATGACTCTTTAGTTTTGCCAAAAGTCTCTGATGAGGGACCTTGTCAAAGGCTTTCTGAAAGTCCAGATACATTATATCAACCGACGCACCTTTGTCCACCTGTTTATTCACTCCTTCAAAAAAACATAACAGATTAGTAAGACAAGATCTTCCTTGTCTAAAGCCATGTTGGCTGTCTCCCATTGGGTCATGACTATCTACATGCTGAGTAATTTTATTCTTTATTATGGTTTCTACCATTTTTCCCGGTACTGATGTCAGGCTCACCGGTCTGTAGTTCCCCAGATCACCCCGGAACCCTTTTAAAAAATTGGTGTTACATTGGCGATCCTCCAATCTTCAGGTATTAGAGATGATTTTAATGATAGTTCACAGATTACTAATAGCAGGTCTGCAATCTCATATTTAAGTTCTTTCAACACCCTTGGATGTATACCATCCGGCACAGGTGATTTGCTACTCTTCAGTTTATCTAATAGTTGTAATACATCGTCCCGATGTATCGATATTTCCTTCAATTCTTCCGCACCTTTAAATACCACTTCAGTCATGGGTAACATCCCTACATCTTCCTCAGTAAAGACTGAAGCAAAGAATTCATTCAGTCTCTCCGTTATCGCCTTGTCGCCTCTTAGTGCTCCTTTAACCCCTTTATCATCTAATGGACCAACTGACTCTCTCACAGGTTTTTTGCTACGAATGTACTTGAAAAGGTCTTTACTTCGCATTTTTGCTTCCGCAGCAAGCTTCTTCTCAAATTCTCCCTTTGCCTGCCTTATCAATGCCTTGCATTTGACTTGCCAGTGCTTCTGCTGTTTCCAGGTTTCGTTGTTTGACTCTTTTTTCCATTTCCTGAAAGATGCTTTTTTGGCAACAACAGCCTCTCTGACCTCACCTTTAAACCATGCTGGCAGTTTTTTGGACTTCCTTCCACTTTTCTTAAAGCGTGGAATACAGCTGGTCTGGGCTTCCAAGATAGTATTTTTCAACAACAGCCAAGCCTGATGTACGTCTTTAACCTTTGCAACTGCTCCTTTTAGTTTTTTCTTAACTGTTTTCCTCATTTTATCATAGTCTCCCTTTCGAAAGTTAAAAGGTAGTACTGTGGATTTCCTTACTATCCCTCCTCCACTAATTAAATCAAAGGCGATCATGCTATGATCACTATTGCCAAGTGGCCCCAACAACCTTATCTCTTGCACTAGATCTGGTGTTCCACTAAGGACTAGGTCTGATATGGCTTCCCCTCTGGTCGGTTCATGAACCAGCTGCACCAAGAAGCAGTCATTTATTTCATCTAGGAACTTTATCTCTCTAGCATGTCCTGACGTGACACTGACCCAGTCGATACCGGGGTAGTTGAAATCACCCATTATTATTACTGCGCAGTAACTTTTGTTAGCTTCCTTGATTTCTTTGAGCATTTCATCATCCATTTGGTCATTCTGGCCAGGCGCTCGATAGTACACCCCCACTGCCATTGCCTTCCCCCTTTTACATGGAATTTCAATCCATATAGATTCTACAGCAGATTTTGTTTCCTGCAAAACTTTAATCCTTTCTGACTCAATGCCCTCTCTAACATAGAGAGCAACCCCTCCACCAATTTGATCAGCTCTATCATTTCAATATAGTTTGTACCCAGGTATCACAGTGTCCCACTGGTTGTCCTCCTTCCACCATGTCTCTGATATTCCAATCATATCTAACCTTTCGTTTAGTGCTATATATTCTAACTCTCCCATCTTATTTTTTAGACTTCTAGCATTTGCATACAAGCATTTTAGAGAATGTATTTTATTCATATTAATTTGGCTATTGTTAGACATGGGTAATTTGGGATCTTTAAGCTCTGTCTGCTCCATACTTGAGGGCATTTGGGCTACTTTACTCTTTTGTGGAACCTCTCTGCTTTTGGTAGTATTCTTCAAAGATACATTCTTCTGAACCATCTGCTCTTGGGCGACTGTCGGCATTCCCTTACTATCTAGTTTAAAAGCTGCTCTATCTCCTTTTTAAAGGTTAATGCCAGCAGCCTGGTTCCATCCCGGTTAAGGTGAAGCCCATCCCTTCGGAAGAGCCCCTCCTTCCCCCAGAATGTTCTCTAGTTCCTAACAAATCCAAAACCCTCATCTCTGCACCATTGTCTCATCCACGCATTGAGACTCCGGAGCTCTGCCTGCCTTTTGGGTCCTGCGCGTGGAACAGGAAGCATTTCGGAGAATGCTACCCTGGAAGTTCTGGATTTCAACTTCCTACCTAAAAGCCTAAATTTAGCCTCCAGAACCTCCCTACCACATTTTCCTATGTCATTGGTACCGACATGTACCAAGACAGCAGACTCCTCCCCAGCACTATCTAAGACCTTATCTAGGTGGCGCGTGAGGTCCTCTACCTTCTCACCAGGCAGGCATGTTACCAGGCGATCCTCACGTCCACCAGCCACCCAGCTATCTACATGCCTAATGATCGAATCACCAACTATAACGGCTGTCCTAACCCTTCTCTCATGGGCACATGGCCCTGGAGAAACGTCCTCGGTGCGAGAGGGTTTTACATCACCTGGAGGACAGGTCCTAGTTACAGGATCACTTCCTGCCACACCAGGGTGATGCTCTCCTGTCACGTGACCTCTCTCCTCCATGGCAACAGGGATGCTGCCAGACTGGAGGTAGGACTTCAGGACTATATCCCTGTAGGTCTCGTCTGTGTACCTCTCTGTCTGTCTTATGCTTTCCAAGTCTGCTACTTTAGCCTCTAGAGAACGGACTCGTTCCCTGAGAGCAAAGAGCTCCTTGCACCTAGTGCACACGTAAGACCTCTCACCAACTGGGAGAAAATCATACATGTGACACTCAATGCAAAAGACTGGAAAGCCCCCATCCCGCTGCTGGACTGCTGTCTGCATCTTAGTTTTAAGTTTGTGTTTAGATCTAAGTTCTTTACTTACTAAGGGTTGCTATGGATATTTATACTAATAAAACTGTACCTAATACGTGTAATAAACGTTGTTCACCTGAAGCTTAACTAATCCCAGGTCCTTAGTGTATGACTGATTTGGGTAATGAGCTTCACCTGAGAGCACCTCCTGTCTTTTAAGATGTGTAAGTACTGATAAAGCTACGATTATCCCAGGGGTGGGTGGGTGGGTGTGGGGAGGGAGGGAGGGAAATAACACTTATTAAAAGAGGGCTGCTACACAGTACCCTGTCTTGTGCTGCTGAGGTAAGCTGTATTCTTATTTGATTTAAATTATAGCTCTTAGCTGCTGCTAGGCTCTAACTTCTTATGAAATTTAAACTACAAGCTCTCTGCTGGGTTCTAAATTTAACCAGAAAGCTCTCTTCTGTGTTTTAAATTTAAGCTAAAAGTACTTTGCTGATGCTAGGCCCTGAGTGACTATTAAATTTAAACTACAAGCTCTCTGCTGGGTATGAAATGTAACCAGAAATTTCTCCTCTGTGTTTTAAAACTAAAAGTACTTTTCTGATGCTAGGTCCTGAGTGACTATTAAATGTAAACTACAAGCTCTCTGCTGGGTTCCAAATGTAACCAAAAAGCTCTCTTCCGTGTTTTAAATTTAAACTAAAAGTACTTTGCTGTTACTAGGCCCTGAGTGACTATTAAATTTAAACTACAAGCTCTCTGCTGGGTATGAAATGTAACCAGAAAGTTCTCCTCTGTGTTTTAAATTTAAACTTAAACTGCTGCTACTAGGCCCTGGCTGATTTAACAAAAAATAGTGGGTTCACAGATTAATTAGCTTTAATACAAAGAATTCCTTTTAGAAAATTACCAGAAGTAGATACTCACAGTTGCAGATCTCTCTCCAGAAGTAACAGGTGCTTCCTACCTTCTTCCCAAGACCTCATTCCATTCAAGCGGAGATGGTCCTTCACACCTTGGACTGAAAGAGGGCTTTGTCCTTCTATATCCAACACACTCAGGACCACCGTAAAGCTTCTCAGCTTTTCATCTCCTATGACCTCAGCAGGCTGGGGGAGGCAGTGAACAAGTGTACACTGTATACATGGATGGCGAACTGTATCGCCCTTGCTTATGAGCAGGCGAGGCTCCCACTGGAAGGCCACATCACGGAACACCGTGTCAGGGCCATGGTGACTTCGTGGCAAACTTGCACTCTGTCCCAATGGTGTCATGTGCCGGGCTGTCACCCTGTCTTCAGTCTACACCTTCGCAGCCCATTACTGCCTGGAAAGAGAGCCCCGACAGGACAGTCCCTTCGGCCAGGCTGTGCTTCGTAACCTTTTTGAGGTCTAGGCAACTCCTACCCTCCGACCCTTCTGTGTTCAGGCTACCAGAGTGTTGTTTTTATTGGACACAGGGGTCCTACTGTGGTCTGTGTACTGTGGTGACGAGGCTGCAGCACAACCTGGGAAAATAGCTAGAAATAAAACTTTTTCCTATGAGCAAGGGAATAGCTCAGCCAAGCATACGTATAAAGCTGCAGGCAGAGAAAAAAACCACACAGCTAGAACTACTGAGTTCAAACCACACCCAAGCTCCATGGCAACGCAGGGTGGAGATAGGAAGTACCTGTGGGAGGAGCTAGAAGGGGTAAGACACTCACACACATTTAAGCTCCCAGAAACAGAGAGGAGGGGGCACTGGAAGGAGCACAGGAACGGGCACGGGAACAGAGCCAGCCACAGCAACAGTGACGGAGCCAGTCACAAGCCGTCCAGGAGAGTGGGACTGAGGAAGCTAGCCACAGGCAGTGGTGAAAGGCAGAGAGTGTCTGGGGATAGACACAGGAGAGACTCTCAGAGCAGCTGTTATTCAGGAGACTGCACTTCAGAGAGAAGCCCTTGCTGTGAAGAGATTGCAGCACAGTTTGAAGGTAGGAGGCATAGTCCTGGGAGAGCCGTGGAGTACAGCTCAGATACCAGAGCAGCCCTACAAGACTCTGAAGGAGAAGTTTTACCTTTTAAAAGGCCTGAAAGAAAGAGTGTTCCCAAGAGCAAGGTGAGACAGCTAAAACCTTTGAATGTTTTAGTCAGAAATAAAAAGCCTTGCAGCCATTATAGAAGCCCAGAGGAGAGGAAGCAATATCACTGGGAAAAGTTGTTTAAACTTTTAAAATAAGTTAAACCTGCATTCTCAGAGCCAGTTATAAACCCAGAGGCATGTGAGTCTGATTATGAAGATATGGAAATGGAACCCTGTGAGGTGGAACAGGACTCTGTTGATTCTTTGATGGAATGCTCTTTATGCCTCACGTCTGAGTGAAGGGGGGCCACGGTTAAGTTGGAAAAGCCCAGAGCCAAAGTATTTAAATGTCCTGATACTCTGAGTGTTGGAAACCTGGGAGAGAAAGAGAATTGCAGATGTTAAAACTATAAGAAGTGTTCCACTGTGAAGTGAAGGTGTTCTAGAAGCAGCTATTCTGTGGGTAAGACAGACAAGCACGAAGCAGCCTTGTTTAAACCCTGAACAGTGGAAGGAAACTGATATCTGTGCTGGATGGTATTAGCAACTAGTAAGCAACGGTTTCAATTGTGGCTTTGGAAGAAAGAAATGCTTTCTGTTATACATAAGCTGAATGAAGCAAGTTTATTTTTATCACAGCCAGAGCACTGTTTGTATGATACCTTTTTGAGTGGAGAAAAATATCCTTCATTTTGTGTTGGCTTGTTCACAACTTCTAAAGAAGATTTTGTTTGCAAAGTTTAGACCACAAAAATAAATTTCCTGTGTTTTGCCTCTAAAACCACTCGGACCGTTTTCTTTGCACACAACTACAATACCAGAAGCCTTAGCTCTGGGCATAAAGCAATAAAAGAGAACATTAGATGGCATGCTGCCTCCTATAGGCAACCGCCTAGATGGGGTGCAGCGCCACAGTACATGGACTAAAAAATTGCTGCTGCTTGCGGCTTCCCATGAGGGAGCCCCTATTTTTTGCTATAGGCTTTTGGTAGCCTGTAGCTGGGGAGTCCAATATATGAGGACTTACTTCCTGCTTGTTCCCAGAGAAGAGCAGGACCTAGAAGAGCGGGACCTAGGTGTGGTTGTGTCTGATGATCTTAAAGTAGCTAAACAGGTAGAAAAGACGACGGCAAAAGCTAGGAGGATGCTTGGGTGCATACGGAGAGGAATTGCTAGCAGAAGAAAGGAGGTGTTAGTGCCTCTGTATAAGTCTTTGGTGCGACCTCATTTGGAGTATAGTGTGCAGTTCTGGAGACCGCACCTTCAAAAGGATGTGAACAGGATGGAGTCGGTGCAGAGGGTGGCTACTAAAATGATTAGTGGTCTTCATTATAAAGCATATGAGGACAGACAAGGATCTTAATATGTACACCTTAGAGGAAAGGCGGGATAGAGGTGATATGATTGAGATGTTTAAATACCTCCATGGTATAAATGCACAGTGGGAGAGCCTCTTTCAATTGAAAGCAAGTTCTGCTACGAGGGGACATGGGATGAAGGTGAAGGGAGATAGATTCAGGAGTGATATGCGGAAATATTTATTTACGGAAAGAGTAGTGGATCCGTGGAATAGTCTCCCAGTGGAGGTGGTAGAGATGAGGACAGTAACTGAATTCAAAATAGCATGGGACAAACCCAGAGGATCTCTAAAGGTAAAAAGGGGACTGTTGTAGTTGTTGATAAGGAAGGACAGACTAGATAGGCCATGTGGTCTTTTTCTGTCATCATATTTCTATGTTTCTATGTTTCTTGTCAAAGGCTTTCTGAAAGTCCATATACACTATATCAACCGACTCACTTTTGGCTACCTGTTTATTCACACCTTCAAAAAAACATAACGAATTAGTAAGACAAGATCTTCCTTGTCTAAAGCCATGTTGGCTGTCTCCCATTAGGCCATGACTATCTAAATTCTGAGTAATTTTGTTCTTTATGATGGTTTCTACCATTTTCCCCAGTACTGATGTCAGGCTCACTGGTCTGTAGTTTCCCGGATCACCCCTGGAACCCTTTTTAAAAATTGGCGCTACATTGGCGATCCTCCAATCTTCAGGTATTACAGATGATTTTAATGAAAGTTCACAGATTACTAATAGCAGGTCTGCAATCTCATATTTCAGTTCTTTCAACAACCTTGGATGTATGCCATCTGGTCCAGATGATTTGCTACTCTCCAGTTTATCAAATAGTTGTGATACATCTTCCCAGTGTATCGATATTTCTTTCAATTCTTCCACAGTATCACATTTAAATACCACTTCAGTCATGGGTACCATCCCTACATCTTCCTCAGTAAAGACCAAAGCAAAGAATTCATTTAGTCTCTCCGCTATAGCCTTTTCCCCTCTTACTGCCCATTTTACCCCTCTATGATCTAACGGTCCAATTGACTCTCTCACAGGTTTTTTGCAACGAATGTACTTGAAAAAGTCTTTATTATGCATTTTTGCTTCCTTAGCAAGTTTTTTCTCAAATTCTCGCTTTGCCTGCCTTATCAATGCTTTGCATTTAACTTGCCAGTGCTTGTGTTGTTTCGAGTTTTCGTCATTTCGCCCTTTTTTCCATTTCCTGAAAGATGCTTTTTTGGCAATAACAGCCTCTCTGACCTCACCTTTAAACCATGCTGGCAGTTTTTTGGACTTCCTTCCACTTTTCTTAATGCGTGGAATACAGCTGGTCTGGGCTTCCAAGATAGTATTTTTTTAAAAATTTAATTAAGTTTTCTTGAATAAAGACACACTTATAGGCAACATATTCACAATAAACATATCAAAATGATTCAAGCAAAAAAGTAACACATCAAAACCCACATCAAGGAAAAGCGATTTCAATTTAAAGCAAATCAAAAATAATGTAGGAAAACAGGAGCAATAAGCTCCACAATGGGGAACATTTATCTCACCACCCTAACCCTCAGCAACTTCCTTTTCAGACAAAAATAACTGTAATTGAGAAACATCAGTATCTACAAAAGTTTGTCCCTCAAAAGTAAGTATACAACGACAGGGAAATTTTAAGAAGAAAGAAGCCCCCAACGCCACTGTTCGATCTTTCAGTGCCAGAAAAAGCTTACGCCTGATCTGGGTAGCCCTGCCAACATCCGGAAAAACTTGAATTTTTTGGCCACAAAATGAGATTTCCCGGTATTTGAAATAAGCCCGCAGGATGAGTAACTTAATGGATTCAAAACCAAAGGTCACCACAAGGATAGTGCGTTTGGAAATGACATCCGCAGAATCTAAAAGAAAAGCATTAAGATCCTGCCCTACCGAGAAATCTAACTCAGAGGATAGATCCTTATCCTTATCTGAAGGAAGGGATCTAGGAGAAAGGTAATATATATGGATAATGTCTAAGTTTCCCTCTAACTTTAACACTTCAGTAAAATATTTCTTTAACAAAATATCAGGAGACAACAAATGTGTTACAGGAAAATTCAGGAAACGCAAGTTCTTGGCCCAAGGCTGATTCTCAAGAACCTCTAACCAATAGGAAAAAGCTAAGGAATCTCGCATTAAAGCTGTATCATTATCAGAACAGGACTGGAGCTGAGAATCAGTACGGGCCAAGATCTTGGCCAAAGAATTTAATTGTTTATCAGTAGATTGCATTTTACCAACAACATCGTGAGTAAACTGACAAAGGGAAGACACAGTAAAGGACAATCTCCTATCAATATTATGAATAGCAGACCAAATATCCATAAGAGTTACTTCCCCAACTTGGGGAGTAGAGGCCAAAACATCAGATACAACCGGGGACACAGGCTTAGGGATTGGAGGACAAGCTTCTGGGGACAAATCCAAAAGGGTAGACGAAAAAGGGGGCTGAGGAAACGGCGGTGGTGACTGAGAATGAGAGCTCAAAGAAGCCCCTTCTGGTGACGATATAGCAGGCAGCAGGGAAGTCAAATGTTTGTCCATGGGGCCCACCGTCTTACCTCCTTGCTCCTTGGCTCCAGATTTTGCAGTCAATTTTGCTTTTCTTTTACCCATGAAGACAAACTCAGACCTCAGCTCCTCAGATGCGCCGAAGGGGTGCCAAAGGGGCGCGTAAGGGAGCGTCCGGATAATATAGAGGCAGAGGGAGGGGTCCTTCACACCGGAGCCGTGCTCCGTGTGCCTGCCCGATCACAGCAGTACCTCTGGACACCTGTTGCACTGCTCCCACAGCTCTAAAAACAGCCGCGTCTGCTCCCCCGATGAAAAATCGCACTCCCCCAAGATAGTATTTTTAACAACACCCAAGCTTGATGTAAGTCTTTAATCTTTGCAACTGCTCCTTTTAGTTTTTTCTTATTTAACTATTTTCCTCATTTTATCATAGTCTCCCTTTCGAAAGTTAAAAGGTAGTACTGTGGATTTCCTTACCATCCCTCCTCTACTAATTAAATCAAATGTGATCATGCTATGATTACTATTGCCAAGTGGCCCCAACACCCTAATCTATTGCACCAGATCTGGTGTTCCACTAAGGACTAGGTCCAATATGGCTTCCCCTCTGGTCAGTTCATGAACCAGCTGCTCCAAGAAGCAGTCATTTATTTCATCTAGGAACTTTATCTCCCTAGCATGTCCTGCCATGAGACTGACCCAGTCGATACCGGGGTAATTGAAAACACCCATTATTATTACTGTGTTGTAACTTTTGTTAGCTTCCTTGATTTCTTTGAGCATTTCATCATCCATTTGTTCATTCTGGCCAGGCGTTCGATAGTACACCTCCACTGCCATCACCTTCCCATTCTTACATGGAATTTCAATCCATAGAGATTCTACAGCAAATTTTGTTTCCTGCAAAACTTTAATTCTTTCTGACTCAATGCCCTCTCTAACATAGAGCGCATCCTCTCCACGAATTTGATCAGTTCTATCATTACGATATAGTTTGTACCCAGGTATCACAGTGTCCCCCTGGTTGTCCTCCTTCCACCATGTCTGAGATTCCAATCATATCTAACCTCTCATTTAGTGCTATATATTCTAACTCTCCCATCTTATTTTTTAAACTTCTAGCATTTGCATACAAGCATTTTAGAGACTGTATTTTATTCATATTAATCTGGCTATTGGTAGGCATGTGTAATTTGGAATCTTTAAGCTCTGTCTGCACCATGTTGTTGTTGTTGTTAAGTGCCGTCGAGTCAGAGTCGACTCATGGCGACCTTCTGGATAGCTATCCTAAATTGTGTTCTGTCTTCAGTCAGGCGGCTCATTGTTGACAGACTGGTACCCGTAGCTGCTGTTATTGTATCGATCCATCTCATTGCTGGCCTTCCTCTTTTGCGTTTACCTTCTATCTTGCCAAGCATGATGTCTTTCTCTAATGATCTCTCTCTTCGCATGATGTGTCCAAAGTATGAAAGTCAAAGTCTTGTCATCTGAGCTTCTAAAGAAAGCTTAGGTTTGATCTCCTCTAGTACCAACTGGTTTGTTCTTCGGGCAGTCCATGGTATACACAGTATTCGCCGCCAGCACTATAATTCAAAGGCATCAATTTTCTTCCTATCTTTTTCACTGTCCAGCTTTCACATCCATATGATGTTATTAAAAATACCATGGCTTGAACAAGTCAAATCTTTGTATGGAGAGAGACATCTCTGCTCTTGAGAATCTTATCTAGGCCTTTCATAGCCATTCTGCCAAGAGCAATGCGTCGTCTGATTTCTTGACTGGTTTGGAACAATGTATCCTTGAAGGATACTACCAAAAAAATGAAGTTAGGGCACATCAGCAGAGAGGTTTCAGTAAAGACAAAGGTAGCCCAAATGCCCTTGAGTACAGAGCAGAGCTTAAAGATTCCAAATTATCCCTGCCTACTGATAACCAGATTAATCTGAATAAAATACAGTCACTAAAATGCTTGTATACAAATGGTAGAAGTCTAAAAAATAAGATGGGAGAGTTAGAATATATAGCACTAAATGAGAAGTTAGATATGATTGGTATCTCAGAGACATGGTGGAAGGAGGGCAACCAGTGGGACACTTTGATACCTGGGTACAAACTATATCGTAATGATGGAGCTGATCAAATTGGTGGAGAGGTTGCGCGCTATGTTAGAGAGGGCATGGAGTCACAAAGGATTAAAGTTTGCAGAAAACAAAATTTTCTGTAGAATCTGTATGGATTGAAATTCCATGTAAACAGGGGAAGGCGATGGTAGTGGGGTTGTACTATCGAGTGCCTGGCCAGAATGATCAAATGGATGATGAAATGCTCAAAGAAATCAGTAACCAAGGCAGGTCGGACCCGGTGGTCCCCTGTTCCCTTCCCCCTCCCCCATAAACACCACCCCCTTCCCCCTTTCACTCCCAATAACCAGTCCAGAAACAACATTTTTGGCTCGAATGGTCGCAGCTTTATTAACAAATATAACATTCAAAGATTGTTTTCAACATCCAACTTTTTATATAATAACCCACGAGCGGAATGAGCCCTCACCCGCCATACCACTAGCAAGGTGACCTCATTCCACTCCCGCCGCGGCCGAGCCAGCGGCAAAGCCAACCCCCCCCTTTCCCTGGCCTCGCCATATTACTAGCAAAGACCGGCCAGGGGGCGACCGCCCCTCCCCAATTCCAGCTTAAGGCTACGGACCCCGGAAACCTCCGGGATCCCGCCCCCCCACCAGCTGCGACAACCTTACACCATGCCAACCCAACGGAAGGGCGGGCGGGTGGGAAGACGGATCCCTCACCACCGCTGCTGGTCTCGCCGAGAGACCGTCGCCGCCGCGCGTCCTCCTTAAAAACCCCCCTTTCAATCCCTCCTCATTGGCTCGCGCCCCATTCTTTCACCGGGGCGAGCCAATGAGTTTAAATCATAATGCCTGCCAGCACCCGCCGCTCCGTAAACCGTGGGCAGGGTCCCAGTACCGGGCCGAGCGCCTGGTTACCTTCGGCCGCCAGGGACCCTGCCCCGCGGCCTCGCCATAACCAAGGCAGGTCGGACCCGGTGGTCCCCTGTTCCCTTCCCCCTCCCCCATAAACACCACCCCCTTCCCCCTTTCACTCCCAATAACCAGCCCAGAAACAACAATTTTGGCTCAAATGGTCGCAGCTTTATTAACAAATATAACATTCAAAGATTGTTTTCAACATCCAACTTTTTATATAATAATCCACGAGCGGAATGAGCCCTCACCCGCCATACCACTAGCAAGGTGACCTCATTCCACTCCCGCCGCGGCCGAGCCAGCGGCAAAGCCAACCCCCCCCCCTTCCCCGGCCTCGCCATATTACTAGCAAAGACCGGCCAGGGATCATCCGGGTTGGGGGCGACCGCCCCCGTCCCAATTCCAGCTTAAGGCTCCGGACCCCGGAAACCTCCGGGATCACGCCACCCGGCGTAGAGCACGTTTACGCCTCTACGCCGCCCCCCCCCCCCAAGCTGTGACCATCGAGACTCCCACTGAACCACACATTCCAAGGCCTCCTGCCAGTCATTCAACAGCAGGTCCAATCCTATCGGTGATAAATGCACACCGTCCTGGCGATAGAGCCCAGCACAGTCCACATCAACCCAGGGGTGCATAATCTGATACCCCCCGTGCTGACATACCCACCGCCCAATCTGTCGATTGACTTTGGCCAACCCCCTGGACCAGCGTCGTTGCAGCCGGCACACAGGCCTTGGAATGATGTCTGACCACATTAAGATAACCTGTGGGAACAGTCGAATCACATCCACCAAATCCCTCTTCGCTGTTCGGATGATCTGTTTACAAGTCCATCCATTCAAATCGTTCCCTCCCACATGTAGCAGGATCACAGCGGGCTCCGCTCTCACCCGACTATGGTGCCAAAGCAAAGGTAAAAGCTGTGGCCACCGCAGACCACGCCCACCAAGCCATAGTAGAGACACCAACGCCGGGTCGAGTCCCAAATTAGGACCCAATGGTCGTTCAGCTGCCTGCAGTCCCGCCCAATGCACGAATGAATGCCCGATCATCCAGCATAATTGCGGGCACCGCACAGCATCTGAAAAAGAAAGCACAGGTTATTTACATGACCACCAGCTCCCATCATAAATGCACATAACCTTTGAAGGCCTGCGAACGCCACCTGCCAATGCTCTGAATCGCCACCTCTGACAGCCCAGCCGCGGCTGCACTTGTCGCCGCTCCGATACGGAAGGAATGCGGAGCAAAGCGCGTCGGATCCATGCCCAAATGCCGTATGGCCATCCGCAGCACAGCCGCTACCTGAAAACGAGTCACACAACATGAATTCTCATGCAGGAAAAACAAGGGACCTGCCACCGGACGCACTGATAAATAAACTCGCACTGCCTCCACAGGGCAAGTCGGCTGGGATACCACCTTGCGAAGTACCACCCACAATCCCTTGCCCAACTGATCAGTCTTTGATCTGGCAAGCCTGACCCGCAACTGCCCCCCCCCCCCAACCTGCACATGAGTAGACAATAATCCCTCCGGTCGCAGTGCCCTGCCAGAGCTGGCCACCAGCTCACTGACCCGAAAAGCCCCAAAAAAGGCCAAACAAAACAATGCTTTAAAAAGAACAGCCTCATAGCGCGAAGACGCCACACTCGGCAGTGCCGCACAAAGCCGCACCAGAAGGTCGTGTGTCACTGGCAACCGTGCATCCCCGGGAGACGGACTATTTCTATCCCAGCCTCGCAACAGCCTCTGGACCAAAAACCCAGGCCTCCCGAGCCCCCAGCCAGCAGCTCTGGCAAAGAAGGTAAAGCCCGCCAACCGCCTCCGCACTGATGCCCTGGAAACACCCGTGCTTTTCGCCTCGACTATATACTGTCCTAGTAAACCGTCAACTGCAGCTCCGGGCCGCCAGCCTTGCGACTCAAGGAACTTCCATACAGCGTCAAATCCTTTCTTGTATGCCGTCCAAGTCGCTGGCGATAGTGAACTCTTCAACAGTCGTACCATCTCTGCTGGCCAATCTTCCATAAATGGTCTGGAACCTCCATGCCCTCCTCGCTCGCCTCTGGTGCCAGCGTCCGGAACAGCTCCCACTTGAACGAGAGAGAGCATCAGCAATTCTATTAGTGCAACCCGGAATGTGCCGTGCTTTCACCGCAACATTTAAACGCAAACAAGCGAAAACGATGTCCCGCATTAAACCCGCTACCCGCGCACAGCGTGGCGTATACCGGTTGACAACCGCAACCACAGCCTCATTGTCACACCACCATATCACTCTGCGGTTCCTCAACCGTTCTGGCCATAAGTGCAAGACGACCAACCATGGAAACAGTTCTAAGAACGTGATGTTGTTAGTCAGCCCATTTGTGTGCCACGCTTGGGGCCACTGGGCCGAACACCAGTCCCCTCCAAAATAAATCCCCAAACCACCACTGCCTGCCGCGTCCGTATACAGCTGCAAATCCTCACTAGACACTTCCGCCTCCATCAAAACAGACACCCCATTAAATTCCTCCAGAAAAACATCCCAAACCCTCAAATCGGCCTTCATGACCTTGGACATTCGAATACGATGATGCGGCTTGCGCACCCCCGCCGTGGCCGCCGCCAAGCGATGCATAAAGACCTGACCCATCGGAATGACTCTGCACGCGAAATTCAAAGAACCAATCAATGCTTGCAGTTCCTTCAAAGATAACTTAACGGATGCTAACCCATTAGCCACTAGGACCCGCAATTTCAACACCTTATCCATCGGGAGGCGCGGCCGAGTCGATTTCGACCCCCAAGAATGTAATACATGTGGCCGGGCCCTCTGTCTTGTCCACTGCCAGCGGGAGCCCACACGCCCTCGCCATGCATAGAAAACCGTCCATCAACTGTTGACACTCCTCCGAACGCGCCACCCCCACAAACAGAAAATCATCAAGATAGTGCACCACATTCGAACTACCCACCCCCCTTACTAAATTCCAATGCAAAAAGGTACTAAACATCTCGAAGTAAGCACACTACACTGAACAGCCCATAGGCATGCACTTGTCCACATAAAATTCCTTATCAAAAGAAAAACCCAACAAATAAAACGAAGACGGATGGACGGGCAGCAAACGAAAAGCCGATTCGATGTCTACCTTCGCCAACTGAGCCCCAGGGCCACAACGTTTTACCAGACCCACCGCCTCGTCAAAAGACGCATAACGTACCGCGCACAGCTCCTTCGGAATATGATCGTTCACCGATTCTCCCAACGGAAAGGAGAGGTTATGTATCAAACAAAACTTCCCCGTCTCCTTCTTCGGGATTACCCCCAATGGCGAAACCACCATATTCTCAAATGGCGGTTCCATAAAAGGACCTGCTATTCGGCCCAAACGCAACTCGCCCGCTAATTTCTCTCGAACCACCGACGCCAAGCGCCTCACCGAGGGCGAGTTGCGCACAGCCCTACCAGCTATAGTACCTCGCACCGGAATAATGAACCCTTCCGAAAACCCCCGCACCAACACTTCCTTCTCCCGCCTCCGCGGATAAACGCACAACCATTCACTAATCACTTCCCGGGAAATTGGAGTGGGAGACAACCCCGTTAAATTGAAATTACTTGTTGGCAGAAGCAGGCGGGGGCACACCGCCCTTTTTGAAACATTTAAGTGCGGAATGCCCACCCCCGCAGGCCGAACATGCGTGCCTGAACTTGCAGTCGGGGAAGGGGCATGAGGATCTGTTGAAACGCCAACAGATGTCTCCTGTACCCCCTCCCCCTGCTCTCTGTTGTACTGAACCACCGTTCGCACGAAATGGCCGCCCCGCACCTGCCACGCCACCCCCCCAACACGAACCCCTGCCCCCCCGCTCCCACCCGTCCCCACCGACATCTGGGTTAACCACAGGTTGATATCCTGTGTACCCCAGGACAACCCTTTACTCTCCTCCATCTTGTCCCGAAATTTCTCGTCATAATTCAGCCACGCAAAACCACCATGCATCTGCGCAGCTTCCAAAATAGAGTCCGCGTACGCCAGAAGCATTCCATAATCCTCCGGAGCCTGCCGACCCCAAACGCTCGCTAACCTTAAAAACGATCTAACCCAATTGATAACATTCCGGGACACTTTCTTGACCCGACCCGCCTTTTCATCTTCCTTCCGCTTTTTCCTACTCTCTCCTGAACGCCTCCTACCCTCAAGCAATCTGAATATATCAATGTACCGCCTCTTCCATATCTTACGCCGCAGATGCCACGGAACACCTTCCAATAACTCCGTGAATGCCACCAACGTAGGAACACCCTTTCCGCCGGAGGGCCCCCCTGGCACCGGATCAACTCCCTGCCCTGAACGGGAAGGCGCTATCGAGGATGACGATGTGGACGCAGTGGACGATGAAGAAGACTCCAAACTGCGCTGACGCCGTCTTAAATGTCGGCGCTTACGCTTAGCTTTACGTCCTCTCGTGTCTTGCCCTTCAAACTGACCCACCCCACCCCCCCCCTCATTGCCCACGGACAACTCACCCCCAGCACCTCCGCCGCCCGCCTGCGTATCCTGCTGCAGCCCTTCGTGGTCTTGCATCCCCGAGCCAGATGACTGCGCTGCGACGCTCGCTGGGCTGGCCTCACGCCTCTGGGGTTCTCCTGAGAAAGCCCCAGAGCCCTCTTCCATTGCCGCGCGCTGCCCACTGGATCTCTGCACCGCCGCCGGGGCCAATGTGGATACCTGTGAAAACAAAAGAGAAGAAGAGGGGGGAGAGGGGACGGGAGCCACACGGCTGCCAAGCAGACAACCAATCCGCCCTGGAAGGTCCTTGGCCCCCCCCCCTGCCAATGCTCCCACAGCGCATACCCCGCTGGAGTTCCCACGCTCCCGGTGACCCCCCTTTGTCCAAAGGGGCCCTGCCCATAATTATGCGCCCCAAGCCACGGTGCCGCCCAACTTGAGAAAACTGCCCCCCCCACCATCCCTTGTCCACCCCAACTGCCTCCCCCTACTTCTGCCGCCCCAACCCCTCCCCCCCCCCCGACTGCTCCCTCCTCCACTCTACCCCTTCCCTGTCCTTGCGTCCCAGTTTCTTCCACCAAATTCCCCAGACCCAATTCTCTCTCTAACCTGCCACCCCTGTTAATAGACCTCCCTCTGTGCCTTCCCGCTGAGGCTGCTGCCTTGCCCCTCTGAACTCTAGCCCCTTTAGCACCGGTAGCTCCCCTGCTCCTGGCCCCTATAGCCCCTTTCCTTCCAAGCCCACCTCTAGACGCTCTCCTAATGGCCCCATCCTCCCGCCCCCCCGACGGCGCAGGCCCAGACCGCCCTCTTCTCCTTCCTTCTGCCACGTGCTCTCCCCTACCACGTGCCACACTGCTGGCCTGCTTTCCTCTCCGCAGTGGCATGCTCCTTCAAAGGCCCCGCTCGCCGCAAATGAAGAGGACAGTTAAAGAAGCCCCCCGCAGGAACCTCTCTGGATGGCATACACCCTCACACCTCCCGTTCACTCGCTATCCCCCGTTCCTTCCCTCTTCTGTTATTACTAGTGTTTTGCAATTAATCCCCAGTCCCACCGAGCCCGACACTCGCTCCCCTACCAGGAAGCTGACTCCGCCTGCAGGAACAGAAGAAAACTGAAGCGACCACACTCCGCCGTCGAGAGACGCCGCTCCAACCATGCAAGGACAGGGTAAGACGGATCCCTCACCACCGCTAATGGTCTCGCCGCGAGACTGTCGCCGCCGCGCGCCCTCCTTAAAAACCCCCCTTTCAATCCCTCCTCATTGGCTCGCGCCCCATTCTTTCACCGGGGCGAGCCAATGAGTTTAAATCATAATGCCTGTCAGCACCCGCCCCTCCGTAAACCATGGGCAGGGTCCCAGTACCGGGCCGAGCGCCTGGTTACCTTCGGCCGCCAGGGACCCTGCCCCGCGGCCTCGCCAGGAAGCTAACAAAAGTTACAAAACAGTAATAATAAGGGGTGATTTCAATTACCCCGGTATTGACTGGGTCAGTATCACGGCAAGACATGCTAGGGAGATAAAGTTTCTAGATCAGTGGTTCCCAAACCTGTCCTGGGAGACCCCACAGAGAGACATCTCTGCTCTTGAGAATCTTATCTAGGTCTTTCATAGCCATTCTGCCAAGAGCAATGTGTCGTCTGATTTCTTGACTGCTTGTTGCTTCTTTATTGATAGTTGATCCAAGTAGGTTAAAGTTGTTCACAATTTCAATTTCTTCTCCTTCAACGATGAACCTGTTGATTATGCCAGTTGTCATGATCTTTGTCTTCTTTACATTAAGGTGCAGGCCCATTTTCAGACTATATTCTTTGATTGTGAGAAGCAAATGTTTCAGATCATCTTTACTTTCAGCCAGTAATGTAGTATCATCAGCATAGCGAAGGTTGTTGATGAGCCACTAATCTTCACACCTCTGTTGTCTTCATACAATCCTGCTTCTCTGATGATTTGTTCTGCATATAAATTAAACAGGTAGGGGGGAAGTATGCAGCCTTGTCTTACACCTTTGCTTATTTTAAACCATTCTGTTTCTCCTTGATCCGTTCAAACTGTTGCTTCTTGATCAATGTACAGATTGTGCAATAGTACGATCAGGTGTTCTGGTATACCCATGCTTCTTAATGTGGCCCAGAGTTTCTCATGGTTTACACAGTCAAAAGCCTTGCTATAGTCGATAAAGCACAAATAGATATCCTTTTGGTATTCTTTAGTCTTTTCAATGATCCATCTCACAACCGCAATGATGTCTCTCATTCCTCGCCCTTTCCTGAACCTTGCTTGCACTTCACGTAGTTCTTGTTCCAGGTATGGTTGTACTCTCTTTTGAATAATCTTCAGTAGAATCTTGCTGGCATGTGGGATCAGAATGATTGTGCGATAATTTCCACAGTCAGTTGGATCACCTTTCTTTAGTATTTGTATAAACACATATCTTTTCAAGTCAGTTGGCCATGATGTTGTCTTCCATATTTCTTGGCAGAGCCTTGTAAGTACGGTAACAGCTGCATCAGATTGCTGTAATACGTCTATGGGAATGCTATCAATGCCTGGTGCTTTGTTCTTTGATAAGGCTTTCAATGCTGCTTTAACTTCTTCTTTCATCACCAATGTTTCCCGATCATAAGGTACAGGTTGAAACGGCTGTTGGTCCACTTGATCTTTATCATATAAAAACTCTGTATATTCCTTCCACCTTTTCTTGATCTTCTCAGCATCATTCAACATAGAACCTTGAGCATCTTGTAACATTCCAATTCGAGGCTGGAACTTTTTCTTTAACTCTCGTAGCTTTAGGAAAGCCGATCTTGTTCTTCCTCTAATAGTTTCTGCTTCTATTTCCTTGCATGCGTCGTTGTAGTACTTTTCCTTCTCCTGTCTTGCTGCACATTGGAAATCTCTGTTGAGTTCTGTTATTGTCTTTCTTTCTCCTCTGGCTTTAGCTTCTCTGCGTTTCTGGGCAATTTTCAGAGTTTCTTCAGTCATCCATTTTGGCCGTTTTTGCTTTTTCACCTTTTGTAGACACTTCTCGCTTTCTTCCAACACAACCTTCTTGATGTCATTCCATAACTCTTCTGGAGCTATGTCATTTGTATCTAAAGCAGCAAATCGATTTTGCAGGCAGTCTTTAAATTCCAGTGGTATATTCTCAAGGTCATATTTTGCTGCGTTCATGAGTGGTTTGCTCTTTTTCAACTTTAGCTTGAGTTTGCATATTAGTAGTTGATGATCTGTACCACAGTCAGCTCGAGGTTTTGTCTTTGTTGATGTTATAGAACTTTTCCATTGTTGACTTCCACTGATGTAGTCAATTAGATTTTTATACAATCCATTGGGTGAAGTCCATGTGTACAGTGGCCGCTTGTGTAGCTGGAAGAAGGTGTTTGAGATGAATAGATCATTGGTCTTGCAGAATTCTATCAGTCTTTCTCCAGCTTCATTTCTGTTGCCAAGTCCATATTTTCCAACTACTTTGCCTTCTTCTTTGTTGCCAACTTTTGTGTTCCAGTCACCCATGACTATCAGGATATCCTGTTTGCATGTTCTGTCAATTTCAGTTTGTACTTGTTCATAGAACTCTTCAATTTCATTCTCTTCTGCAGCTGTTGTTGGGGCATATACTTGAATTATAGTTGTGTTGATAGGCATTCCTTGTAAACGAATAGAGATTAAGCGTTCACTGACTGCATTGTATTTCATTACACTTCTTACAAGTTTCTTCTTTATTATAAATGCAACACCATTTCTTCTTTGTCTTTCATTTTCAGCATAGTAGACAATGTGATCATCTGATGCGAAGTGCCCGATGCCAGTCCATTTCAGTTCGCTGACACCCAATAGATCAAGTTGTACACGTTCCATTTCATTCTTGACCACCTCCAACTTCCCTTGGTTCATGCTTCGTATGTTCCATGTTCCAGTGCGTAAGACATCTTTACAGCTTCTGACTCTCATTTCATGTGCAGCTACATCAGCAGTCAGACGTCCCCAGGGCTTTGATCTAACCACATCATAAATGCTGGCTTTACTCTGAAAAGTCTTCAGCTCTTCCCCAGTAGCTAGTTGAGTGCCTTCCGTCCTGGGGGTCTCATCTTCCAGCACTATAGCACAATTTGTTTTGTTGTAACTGGGTTTTCATGGCAAGCTACAGAAGTAGATTGCCGGGACTTTCTTCCGCGCAGTTTAAGTTTGGTGGTGTTGCCGTTGTCACAGAAATGTGATCCTCCACCGTCAACACTATCCCATTCTGCTGCTGCCCAGATGGGTGGTTTGTCTTGTTCTGGCACCTCAGCTGAGACCTGTCCATCTTGGGAGACCCTGCCAGTAGTTAAACTACCGATAGTTTAGCTCTCAGCATCACTGATGCACACAAGCCCTCACAGCACGACAAGCTGCAAACCAAGTGAGGGGTCTGCACCATACTCAAGGGCATTTGGGCTACTTTACTCTTTTTTGTAACCTCTCTGCTTTTGGTAGTATCCTTCAAGGATACATTCTTCTGAACCATGTGCTCTTGGGCGACTATCGGCTTTCCCCTATTATCTAGTTTAAAAGTTTCTCTATCTCCTTTTTAAAGGTTAATGCCAGCAGCCTGGCTCCATCCCGGTTAAGGTGAAGCCCATCCCTTCAGCAGAGCCCCTCCTTTCTCCAGAATGTTCCCTAGTTCCTAACAAATCCAAAATCCTCTTCCTTGCACCATCGTCTCTTCCACGCATTGAGACTCCGGAGCTCTGCCTGCCTTTTGGGACCTGCGCGTGGATCGGGAAGCATTTCGGAGAACGCTACCCTGGAAGTTCTGGATTTCAACTTCCTACGTAAAAGCCTAAATTTAGCCTCCAGAACCTCGCTATCATATTTTCCTATGTCATTAGTACCGACATGTACCAAGACAGCAGACTTCTCCCCAGCACTATCTAAGACCTTACCTAGGTGGTGTGTGAGGTCTGCTACCTTCGCACAAGGCAGGCATGTTACCAGGCGATCCTCACGTCCACCAGCCACCCAACTATCTACATGCCTAATGATTGAATCACCAATTATAACGGCTGTCCTCACTCTTTCCTCATAGGCACATGGCCCTGGAGAATCTTCCTCGGTATGAGAGGGTTTTACATCACCTGGAGGACAGGTCCTAGTTACAGAATCACTTCCTGCCACACCAGGATGATGCTTTCCTGTCACGTGACCTCTCTCCTCCATGGCAACAGGGATGCTGCCAGACTGGAGGTGGGACTTCAGAATTATATCCCTGTAGGTCATGTCTATGTACTTCTCTGTCTTTCTTATGTCTTCCAAGTCTGCTACTCTAGCCTCTAGAGAATGGACTTGTTCCCTGAGAGCAAAGAGCTCCTTGCACCTAGTGCACACGTACGACCTCTCACCAACTGGGAGAAAATCAAACATGTGACACTCAATGCAAAAGACTGGAAAGCCCCCATCTTGCTGCTGGACTGCTGTCTGCATCTTAGTTTAAAGCTTGTGTTTAGATCTTTAAATTCTCCAGGACCAAGCAGGAAGTCATTCCTCACATATGGGTGATGTCGGCGTTGACGGAGCCCCCATGCGGAGCATTTCCCCAGCTTTCAAAGAAAGCCTTAGGGAATGCAGGCACGCATGCGCGGTCCCCTCCCCGCCCAAAGGTGCCATCTTGCTCAGTCTTCTTTTTTCCGTGGGGCCCTACGGACGCCTGTCCTTGTCACCCGTGAAAAAAGTTGATTTTTCTGTGTTGGGTTGAGTTTTTTCTTCGGTTCGACGTTGGTTCCTTTCCCGCCTGGACTCGGTACACCGGTGCCGAGCCCGGATCTCTTTTTTCGGTTTTTGTCCTTAGAGACTGCGTTCGCGCCTTTTTTCTTTTCCCTGGCAGCCCAATTTTTTGATCTTGCAGGGGCCCTTTTTCCCCCGATGGCTGCCAGTGGCTTTAAGAAGTGTGATCGGTGCAAAAAACTGATGTCTCTCACCGACACACACGACTGCTGCCTCCGGTGCCTGCGGCCAGACCATGATTCTACGGTCTGTAGTCCCTGTGGCAAAATGTCTTCCAAAGCATTACGGAGCCGTCAGCACCAGCATGAGAGGATCTTCTCCGAATCTGCCTCTGGACGGGTCCAGACTTCGTCAGAGGCCTCGACGTCTCGGGAGTCTGACCCCGAGCATCGTCGGGGCTCCTCTGAAAGGGAGTCCCCCTCTAGGGAGCACCGAAGGAAGAAGAAACCCGCGAGGGTGGCATCGGTGGACACTCTTGGCTCCTCGAGGGCAAGGTCGCATAGCCCCGATCGCCGTCCCGGATCTTCGGAGTCGGAGACGCCTGCAAAGAATCCTCGTGTGGAGTCGGAGGCCCTGAGTCACATGAGTACTGTAGTCCTTGTGGACTCTCCTCCGGGGGAGCTGACGTCGGGCCCGATGCCGTCTGGGCCCGAATCGGAGGCTGCTGGGTCTCCTGAGCTCGGACTC
Source organism: Ichthyophis bannanicus (assembly GCA_033557465.1). NCBI lineage: Eukaryota > Metazoa > Chordata > Amphibia > Gymnophiona > Ichthyophiidae > Ichthyophis > Ichthyophis bannanicus. Next base: position 256,991,705 of record CM066044.1, read on the forward strand.
AGGTTGACGTCCTTGGAGAGCAGATTGTCTGCCTTCATGGAGCAGCAGCGGGTGCTGATCGCCAGTCTCACTGGCGCATCTGCCCCGACCACCGGGACATCGACGTCCAAGTCGACCCTGGTGGCCGAGCCGATCCTCGAGACCATGCGAACTCATGTCGATCCTCGGCCGAGGTCATCCTCGGCCTCCCGTTCGGGACCGAGGTCGTTGATGCCGATTCCCTCGGCGTCGGGGCGGATGGCGTTGGTGCCTGCGCACTCGGAGCTGCTCGATTCCTCCTCGGAGGAATCGGCGTGGGAAACGGAGGAGGAGGAGTCCCCTGACACCTTTCGGACTCACCGTGTTCCGAGCCTCGGACAAGGTCCCCCCCCCCCCCAGAGGATACCAGGTTCTCGGATTTCGTAAGGGACATGGCCAAGGCACTGGCATTCCCTGCGGACCCCGAGGAGGAGCCTCGAGCTGAGGAGCTCGAGGCTCTGCAGTATGACTCTCCTCCCAAGGAGGCCTTTACTGTCCCGGTTCCTCCAATGCTGGAGCGGTTGCTCTTCCGCATGTGGGAGGTGCCGGCCTCGATGCCAGTTCTAAGCAAGCGGGTCGATTCCATCTATCGAGTCCGCAAGAGCCCCGGGTTTCAAAAGGCACAGCTACCGCACCACTCCATGGTTGTGAAATCGGCCATGCATCACCTGAAGAGTCAGAAGATGCACTCCTCGGTGCCTCCCGGCAGGGAAGCCCAAAACCTGGATGCCCTCGGTAGAAAGTGCTTCCAGGGCTCTATGCTTGCTTGCCGTGTCCAGACCTACCAGCTGTACATGGGCATGTACCTTCGAGACCTGGCAAAGGAGATTGCCGGGTTCTCTGCTGGTCTGTCCGAGGAACCTTTGCAGAGGTTCAAGGCCTTGTCCTCTGGTATTCGAGAGTGCTCGAAGTTTATATCTCGAGCAGCCTACGATGGATTTGAGGCTTCGGCCCGGGTAGCAGGAGCCGGCATCGGTGCACGCCACCAGGCCTGGCTACAATCCTCGGACCTCAAGCCACCTTGCCGAGGTGAAAACCTCTTTGGCAAGCCCATGGCCGAAAAGGCTGCAGAGCTCGAGACCGAGACTCTTACCCGGACAAGGCTGTCCAGGAAAACCTCTGCCCCTTCTCAGAAGAAGAAGGGCTCGGGGAAAAAGACCTTTTACCCGAGGAAGACCGCTGCCTACAAAACCTACCCTCACTACCAGGCCTCTGCAGCTCCCCAACAGGGCCAGCAGGCCAAGGGGCAGGGTCATGGGCCCCGTAGGCAGAAGGCCCCCAAGCCTCCTACTCCGGCTCCTGCTCAGCAGGGAGTGGGTTTTTGACTATGCCAGCATAGCCTCTCCTCCTCTCCAGGGCACAGGAGGTTGGCTGACCCTGTACGCAGACAGGTGGCCAGCCATCACAGGGGATACTTGGGTGTTAAGCATCATCAAAAGGGGCTATCTGCTCCATTTCACCCAGATACCCCCTCCTACTTTCCAGGGGAGCCTCCAAGACCCCATCTGCACAGAAACTTACTCCTTCAGGAGTTGGAAGGTCTACTAAGGGACCAGGCGGTGGAACCGGTGCCTCACCATCTGGAAGGGCAAGGCTTCTACTCGAGGTACTTCCTGGTACCGAAAAGAACAGGAGGCCTCAGACCCATCCTCGACCTGAGAAATCTGAACAAGTTTCTGGAGAGGGAAAAGTTCAAGATGCTTACCCTTGGAATCTTACTGCCCTACCTCCAGCAGGGAGATTGGCTATGCTCCTTAGACCTGAAGGATGCTTATACTCACATCCTCATCCATCCAAGTCACAGACAATTCCTCAGATTTGTGGTGGGAGGAAAGCACTTCCTGTACAGAGTGCTTCCTTTTGGCCTCACCTCCGCCCCCAGGGTTTTTACAAAATGCCTGGCGGTGGTTGCGGCCTACCTCAGGAACCAGGGGATCTTTGTGTTCCCTTACCTGGACGATTGGCTAATCAGGGGCCAGTCTCCACAAGAGGCCAGGCAGGCCACCTGCAGAACCATATCCCTGCTTCAGCACCCGGGGTTCGTTATAAACTTCCCAATGTCCACTTTGGTCCCCTCATAGGGGCAAGATTGGATACCGTCCATGCAAAGGCCTATTTGCCTGTGGACAGAGCTCACAGGCTGATAAAGTTGGCCGGCCAGTTTCAGGCGAACTCTCTGGTCTCGGCCAGACACTTCTTCCGGCTCTTAGGTCACATGGCTTCCACAATGCATGTCACCCCACATGCCCGGCTGCACATGAGGCAGGCCACAGGGAAATTTTCAGACAGAATAAAGGTGTCCAAACTCTTGGTGGACTCCTTATGCTGGTGGAGGCATCTCCCAAATCTGGTCAGGAGTGTTCCTTTTCTGGCCTCCCCACACACTCAGGTACTGACAACCGATGCTTCCCTGCAGGGCTGGGGGGCACACTGCCAGGGGACCTGCACCCAAGGCCTGTGGTCTCCGTGGGAGGCCGCCCAGCAGATCAACCTGTTGGAATTGAGGGTCATTCGACTAGCCTTACGGACTTTCTCTCAGATTCTGTCTCACCAGTCTGTCCTAGTTCAGACGGACAACCAGGTGGCTATGTTCTACGTCAACAAGCAGGAAGGACAGGATCCAGACTCCTGTGCCTGGAAGCACAAGCTCTCTGCTCCTGGGCTGTCAATCAGGGCATGACCCTCAGGGCGGTCTACCTCCCAGGCCAGGAAAACTACCTGGCGGACAGGCTAAGCAGACTCCTGCAGCCTCATGAGTGGCAGTTGGATCCTCTGGTAGTTCAACAGATCTTTCTGAAGTGGGGTCTTCCGACCATGGATCTTTTTGCCTGTCCACTGAACAGGCAACCGCATCCCTTGAGAACAGCGCCAGATGTATTCCTGATCCCCTGGTCAGAGAGCCTGCTGTATGCCTTTCCTCCCACACCTCTGGTGGCCCGGACTCTTCAAAACCCAGCAGGACCGAGCCACAGTGATCCTGATAGCCCCCAGGTGGCCCAGGCAGCCATGGTTCCCTCTTCTTCTGCAGTTGACAGTGGATACTCCACTTCCTCTGGGGTTGCAACCCGATCTTCTGACTCAGGATCAGGGGTCCCTCTTGCATCCCAACCTCAAATCCCTCAATTTGATGGCCTGGCTGCTGAAGGCTAGTCCTTGCTCCCTTGCTCCTATCAAGGGAGGTTGAAGAGGTGGTGTTGGCCTCCAGGAAGCATTCCACTAGGAAGGCCTATGCTCTGAAGTGGCGTAGGTTCTCTACTTGGTGTTCTCAACAGCAAGAGGACCCCTTCTCCTGCTCTGTCCAGGTGGTGCTACAATACCTGCTCCACCTTTCCAATCTAGGACTTCAGTCCAACTCTGTCTGGGTTCACCTCAGTGCCCTCTCAGCTCACCACTTGCCGGTGGATGGACAATCTCTCTCAGGCCACCCTTTGGTGTCTCGCTTTCTCAGAGGTCTGCTTCTGCTTAAGCCTCCTATTCGTCCACCGGCCACTGAGTGGGATCTCAATGTGGTCTTGCAGCAACTGACTCGCCCACCTTTTGAGCCGATGGCAACCTGCCATTTACGTTTCCTCTCCTGGAAGGTGTTGTTCCTTGTGGCACTCACCTCGGCTAGGCGGGTGAGTGAGCTTCAAGCCCTGGTCTCGGATAGGCTGTATACCAGGTTCTATAGGAACAGGGTAGTCTTGCGGACTCATCCTAAGTTCCTTCCAAAGGTAGTGTCCTCCTTCCATCTCAACCAGGAGGTGGTCCTTCCGACGTTCTTTCCCAGGCCACACGCCAGTAGGGTCAAAACTGTCTTGCATACCCTGGATTGTAGAAGGGCGCTGTCCTTTTACCTAGAACGTATGCAGGGGCATAGAAGGGCTTCTCAGCTCTTCATTTCCTTTGACCCTAATAAATTGGGGTTGCCTGTCACTAAGCGTATGTTGTCCATTTGGGTGGCAGACTGTATCGCCTGGGCATACAGGGCAGCCGGCCTCTCCCTGGAAGGTCGAGTCACGGCCCACCGGGTCAGGGCGAAGGCCGCATCAGTAGCTCACTTCTGTTCTGTTCCGTTGGCAGACATCTGCCGGGCCGCTACTTGGTCTTCAAGCCAGACTTTTGCGGACCACTACTGCCTCGAGAGGGACAGTGCTTTTGGGCAAGCGGTACTCCGTAATCTCTTTGAGGTTTAGGCAACTCCTACCCTCCGGCCCTGGTGTTGGGCTACCGTTCAGGTGTGGTCTCAGAGAAGATTCTCTCACTGTTGCTGAGGCTCTAGAGGGAGCTCTATTTTTCAGCCTGGGTTCCTGGTAGCCCAGAGCTAGGGAGTCACCCATATGTGAGGGCTGACTTCCTGCTTGGTCCTGGAGAAAGAGTAGTTACTCACCTGTAACAGGTGTTCTCCAGGAGCAGCAGGAATCAGTCCTCACGACCCTCCCTCCTCCCCTTGGAGTTGCAGTTGTATATAGTTCATTTTCTTTTTGTGCTGTCTTTTAGCTATGTCATTAGACTGAGCAAGATGGCACCTTTGGGTGGGAAGGGGACCGCGCATGCGTGCCTGCATTCCCAAAGGCTTTCTTTGAAAGCTGGGGAAATGCTCCGCATGGGGGCTCCGTCGACGCCGACGTCAACCATATGTGAGGACTGATTCCTGCTGCTCCTGGAGAACACCTGTTACAGGTGAGTAACTACTCTTTCTTTACTTACTAAGGGTTGGTGTGGATGCTTATACTAATAAAAGTGTATCTAATACATTTAATATACCTTGTTCACGTGAAACTCAATTAATCTCAGGTCCTTAATGTATGACTGATTTGGATAAAGAGCTGCACCTGAGAGCAGCTCCTTTCCTCTAAGATGTGTAGGTACCTATAAAGCTACGATTATCCCAGGGGTGGGTGGGTGTTGGGGAGGGAGGGAGGGAAATAAGACTTATTAAAAGAGGGCTGCTACAAGGTACCCTGTTCTGTACCCTCAGCAGCGGGGAGGGGTTGGTCACTCAGGTAGAATAAGAGTATAGAATAGTTTTAAATTATACAGCAATGGAGACAGAGCAAGGATAGATATGGAATAATTAAATGTTAGCTGGACACAACTGCAAATTAAAGGGAGCAGTAAGGTAAGGGAACACACCAATAATGACAAATAAATGAATAAATATGTGGAGACAAACAGACAGATGGAACTCGCAGCAGAGCAGCAAATTCATTAAAAATCACCTTCCAGGAGGGTTCAAAAATCATCTTCCAGGAGGGTTCAAATGAGAGCACTGCTCTTCTCAAAGTACAGAAAGGCAGTCACTAAACTCTGCTAAAAAAGAATACTACTCAGCCATCATCTCTAAGTCGATAAACCGACCTAGGGAACTATTTGAAATAGTTAAAACATTAACCAACAGCATCTCAAACAAAGACACAAACGTCCCTAGTATTAACCCACAGACATTAGCGACCCAGTACAAAGAAAAATTAAAAAAACAAACATTGACCACAGATCCCTTGAACAACCCAACCTTAACCTCTGGCTCATCCTGGTCTGACTTCTCCCCATCGTCAAAAGATGCCCTCATTAATTTCATCACCAAAATCAGCACCACCACATCATACCTAGACCCCTGCCTGGTCCACTGGAGAAAAGCAATGAAAGCAGAACTCTCCCAATTCATCCTCCCAATGGTAAATCTCTCCTTGCAACAGGGATATATACCTCCCTCACTTAAGCACACACTAATACGGCCTATTCTAAAAAATAACACACTGGACAAACTCATCGCCACATCCTACAGACCCATATCCAGCATCCCCTTTCTGGCCAAGCTCATAGAAAAGGTGGTACAAGTCCAACTTCAGCACCACATAGATACCTTTGCACCCCTAGAAGAACAACAATATGGATTCTGCTCTCACCATGGAGTAGAGACCCTACTCACTGTGCTCCTTGACCGCATCTCACGAGGCATCGATAACATCAAACAGGCATTCTTACTCCTCTTCCTAGACATCTCCGCCACATTCGACAGCATAAACCATCAAATCATGCTCACCAGACTACAACAAATTGGTATTGAAGGTACAGTACTCCAATGATTCACCTCATACCTCTCTCATAGAACCCAACAAGTACACATAGGCTCTCACTTATCACAACACTACAATCAAGAACAAGGCCTCCCACAAGGCTCAGCTCTATCAGCACTTTTATTTAACATATACCTACAGCCCATCTGCTTTATATTTAAGAAATTCCGAGTAAACTATTATATTTATGCGGATGATATTATGATATACATCCCGCTCAACATCTCTAACCCCACAGCCCAGCAAACAACAAACTGCCTAACAGAAGTAGCAGAATGGCTCTCATCTCAAAACCTTAAAATAAACTATAGTAAAACAGAAGCACTATACATAACCAGAAATCAAAACTTCACCCCCCCCCCAAACATATCACTTTCCAAGAACTAAACATAGCTGTAAAAAGCGAAGTAAAATACCTCGGAGTCAGCCTAGATAGCTCACTCAACATGATTTCCCACATAAAACAAACAACAAAAAAGATTTACTACAAACTTAAAATGCTTAAACAGCTCCATCCACTACTCAACGCACGCGACTTTAAATCAGTCATTAACGCCATGTTCACCCCCCACTTTGCTTCATTGGCTCCCAATTCAGAGCCGCATCCAGTACAAAATCCTCGTAACCACATTGAAAATCATTAAAGACATCGCCCCATCCTACCTCAACACCCTCATCTCCAAAAACAACAAGATCCGAAACCAGCGTTGAGTGCAACATAAATAAGCTGATCACCCCACCTGATTTTAGAAAATCCACAAAGTTAACTAACAACAGAGCCTTCTCATATTTCTCCCTGGTAACCTGGAACAACCTCCCAGACAGTATAAGTTCAATTGACGACCTTGCTACCTTCCGTAAAACAATCAAAACCCACCTGTTCACCGTACACTTCGGAAACAAAAATGAAGATACAGTCCCCACCACTAACAACACACAAAACAATGCGGATACTGGATCAACCCAAAATAATCCAGAACTGATATAATCCATTTAAGAAACCCCAGCACTCTAAAGCCACTCTAAAGAGTTGTAAATAGTTGCCAACGGTCACCCTGTAACTAGCAAATTGTTCACTATGTTACTCTGTTTTACTGTGCATAGTGAAATGTTCTATGTAATGAATATGTATCATTCTGAACAATTCAATATTCTGTTTAATGTAAATTGCATTTGAATATTGGAAAATGTGGTATAAAAATGTTAAATAAATAAATAAAATAAATAAATAATCAAATTTGCAGATGACACAAAATTATTCAAAGTTATTAAAACCCAAGAGGATTGTGAAAACGTTTAAGAGGACCTTGATAAATTGGAAGACTGGATGTTCAAATGGCAGATGAAATTTAATGTGGACAAATGCAAAGTTATGCACTTAGGAAAGAACAAACCAAACTATGGTTACACAATGCAGGGTTGCACATTAGGAACCACCACCCAGGAAAAAAGATCTAGTTATCATCGCGGATAACACATTGAATCTCTCCGCCCAGTGTGCAGAAGTGGCCAAGAAAGCAAATAGAATGCTAGGCATCATAAGGAAAGGAATGGAGAATAAAACAATGGATATTGTTAATGCCTCTGTATCATTCCATGGTTCGACCTCACCTTGAATACTGTATGCAATTCTGGTCACTGTATCTTAAAAAAAGATATTGAGGAATTAGAAAAGGTACAGAGAAGAGCCACCAAAATGGTAAAGGGGATGGAAGGATACCCCTATGAAGAGAGGCTTAAAATTTTAGTGCTCTTCTACCTGGAAAAGAGACGATTGAGGGGAGATATGATAGAGGTCTATAAATTAATGAATGGAGTGGAATGGATAAACATAGATCAATTGTTTACACCATCAAAAGGTAGAAAGACTAGGGGACATGCAATAAAGCCACAATGTAGCCCATTTAAGACTAATAACAGAAAGTATTTTTTCACTCAACACGTAATCAAACTCTGGAACTTGTTACCGGAGGATGTAGTAAGAGCTGTTAGTGTAGCTGGGTTTAAAAAAGGTTTGGACAAGTTCCTGGAGGAAAGGTCCATAAACCATTACTAAAGAGGACCCAGGAAATCCACTGCTTACCCCAATACAAGCATTGTGGAACCTATGTGTCTTTTTGGGAATCTGCTAGGTACTTCTGACCTGGATTGGCCACTGCTGGAATCAGGATACTGGGCTTGATGGACCTTGGTCTGACCCAATATGGCATATCTTATGCTCTTAAGTTCTTAAGACTGATTTTAACATCTGTGACTCTGGAAACAAGGAAAGAAACTTATGGGAATTGGGGAGAGGCTACAATTCCACCTCCTTCACCTCTCGGCAAGGCAATCAAAGGAGTTTAAAAAGAGAGCTCCCAATATTCACCAGGATGTCACTGGCATAAATTGAAACACCTTGTTTAGATGTTTCAGTGTATGCCGATATTCAGCAGCTATGCGTTTCTTAGCACCTTTGAATATAGGCGCCTGACGTTTCAGCCAAGTGGGTGTATAGTGTATATGTATGGGCATCAAAAATAGGCGTCAATATATTTAGACTATGATTTTGGCTGGGCATTCCTGGTTAAACCTAGCTTTATGGTGCTTAAACCAAATGCATAGTCTACGCATCTAGGCGCTGAAAATTGATCCCAGAACTTTTTCCAAGCAGCAGGGTGTAAGTCGGAGGCAGAAGATTTTTGTGCCTTGACTGTGCAGAATACACCCATCCTCTGTTACAATGGGGTAGATAAGAGGCAGAAGCCTGTTTTTAGGAAGACTGGACCCCTGGTGCTTTTTTGAATGTTCATCTGTGACCACAGATCTGGATGATGTGCTTGTACCTGTATCTGGATTGGAACCAGTAGTGTTTGTGAAGTTCACCTGGGGCAAGGGCCAAGACTAAGAACGATCTGCTAAGGAAATTCTTGAGGCTTGAGTAGGCACTATTTGCTCATATTAGCTGACAGTGTTATCTTCTCTTAAAAGCCAGCATGTCAACATTTAATAGGACCAAACCGATGATGATAAATAATTAAAAAGAGAGAATATTGCAGTGGTGGCAAACAAATGCCCAAGTCACGCTGTGAGGCTGTTAACACTCATTCTCGCTCTCCAATCTCTTCCCCCAGCACCATCAGCGCAGAAAAATCCGCGAGGAAATCCCACTGACCGATGAACACCTCTACTGGAATGTTCCACTTCAGAGACCCAAAAGCCATCTTCACAGCAGCCTTTACCCAAGCAGCTCCAGGTAACTGCTGACTAAATATGACTCGACTGACCTGGTTTGAGTCCGTGCCCCAGGTTTTGATTCTAACTAGAGCTGTTTATATGTTGTAGGGACCCAGAAGGGGCATATCCTGATCAATCTGAAGCCAGCGACCAAGTCACTGCCTATAGCAAAGTGAAGAAACGAGACAAGGTGAGTGGAAGATGACGATCAGGTCGTAGGTACTGGGAAAGGCTTTCTGCCCTTGAGTAAACAGACCAAGCTGCCTTCCATTATATATTTCCACCTAGTGCAACTACAGCACAACAGAGTCTGAACTGACTTCCCCACAATGCAAATCAATGTGACCCACTGGCATAAATTCTGCCAAGCAGCCCCTGTAATCCTGGAGGGGAGGAGGGGGTAGACTCAGGCAAAAAGGGGGTCGACACAGTAGCGGCAGCCGCAGTGCAGCAAGTTTACTTTATCATGTTTACCACGTTGCTCCACTCTTGTAAGTCTGCTGCGGAACCTGTGGCAGTATCGCAATAACATCCACGTCATGACACACCATCCACACCATGACACTTTCTGAAGTCATTGCTATGTAGAAGAGGCTTCATGTGTTGTATTAGTCTGATTTTATTAAATATTGCTTTTGTTGTGTTTTTAATATGGGTTTTGAATGAAAGATATTTGTCAAGTGTTATGCCGAGGTATTTTATCTCCTCTTTGACTTCAGGATTGATATCATTGATAGTTATGTTGTGGGGAGGAGCGTATGTTTGATTTCTGGTGATTACTAGTACTTCCGTCTTTTTATAGTTGGTATTTAGTCCATGAAGCTAAATCCTTGAAACATGAGATTATGGGTTTGAGGTTAGGTACTCTTACATTGAAAGCATATACAGCATTATGTCATCTGCATAGATGGCATAATCATTGCTGAATTTTTTTATTAGATGACAAATTGGCTGTATATAGATATTGAAAAGAAGGGCAGATAGTGCGGAGCCTTGAGAAAGACCAGTTACCTGATGGTATGCACTTGAAAGCTTTGTCTTATGCTGACTCGTTGAGTTCTGTCAGAAAGGTATGAAATGAACCATTGTAATGTAGTTCTGCTTAGTCCTACAGGTATTTGTTGGAGCCTTTGTATTAGTAGGGTATGAATGACAGAGTCAAAGGCCGCAGCAATATCGAGAAAAATTAAGATGAATGCTTGGTTAGATTGTCAATTCCTTTTATGATTTTGTTGTAAAGAACGAACATTAAAGTTTCAGCGCTATGGAAAGGTCTAAATTCAAACTGATTCTCATCAAGTAGGGCATAAAGGTAAATATGGTCTTGAAGCTGCATTTTATTTATATATTTATTTATTACAGTTTCTTATATACCGCGCTATTCGGTATCAGCGCGGTTTACATCATAACATAACTACCATAACGACAAGTTGTTAGGTTTTACATCGAACAGGGATACAAACTTGGATAACAGGGTAAACTATGTACATAAGCTAATTACACAGCAAGGATAGGTAAAAATCAGAAAATAAGTATGAGGGCATTTCTAGAGGGGTCTAGAGTGGGTCATTTATTGAGAGGGGTCTAGAGTGGGTCATTTATTGAGAGGGGTATCTAGGTTTAATTGCTGGCTGGGAAGTATTGGAGGAAGAGGTGGATTTTGAGTGCCTTCCTGAACTGATATAGATTGGTTATGGCCCTAATGTCAGGGGGTAGTGCATTCCAGCATTTGGGGATATATAAACTGCACGCCCTGTTTGTGGTTGTCTTGTTGCACTTTGCCGATGCCTTTGGTGTGATTAGCAGGTTGACAGCTGTTGCTCTTCTGGATCTGTTGGGGGTACAATGTGGATAAGATGTGTGAATGAGGCGGAGGAAATACCTTTGATTGCCTTGAAAGCTAATAGAAGTGTTTTGAAGGTGATTCTCCCATGAATAGGTAGCCAGTGTAGCTGTTTGAGAATGGGAGTCACGTGGTCGCTTCTGGTTGCTCCGTAGATGACCCTGGCTGCAGCGTTCATGGCCAACTGTAAGAGGGTGAGTGTGGATTGGGGGAGCCCTTGTAAGATGGCATTTGCAAAATCAAAATGTGGCAGGATCAGTGCTTGATATATGGTTCGGAAATCATCTGGGTCCAACAGGGAGCGTAGGTGCTTGAGTGAACGGATTTTAAAATAGACAGCTTTGACTATATTGCTTATGTGGCGTTTCATATCCAGGCGTTGATCCATCGTAACGCCCAGGTATTTTATTGCATCTTTAGTTTGCAGGTCAGCTTCCTTGACACTGACGTGGGATGGCGGAGTAAAGTTGGGGTCTCTGGTGATGAATAGCACCTCTGTTTTTTTATGTTGAATGCGTAGGTTCTGTGACTGGAGCCATGTTGAAACTGCATTGAAGCAATGAGTGGGGTCAGGTCCATGTGAGTTGTGGAGAAAGGCATGTATAAGAGAATGTCGTCCGCATATATCAAGCAGTTCACATTGAATGATCTTATGATATTGCAGATGGGCTGCATGTAAATATTGAAGAGTAAGGAGGATAACGAGGAGCCTTGGGGTACTCCTTGCTTTTGATGGAAATGTATCGACTCTTCTAATCCAGACTTCACATATTGCCATCTACCGTCCAGATAGGATTTACGCCATCCTAGCGCACTGTTGCATATGCCTTTTTCTCTCAATCTTCCGAGGAGTATTTCGTGACTCACGGAGTCAAAAGCCGCGGCGATGTCTAGGAAGATGAGCACAAAACCTTGACGGATATTATCAATTCCTGTGATGATGTCATTGAATAGACCAGTGAGTAGTGTCTCGACCCCATGATGTTCTCTGAACCCATGTTGACAGCTGTCTAAGGGAGCAGCGGCATCTATGTGGTCCTGGATTTGCCGTTGTGCCTCTTTCTCAATTATTTTGGCTAAGAGAGGGATGCTGGCTATTGGTCGGTACGAGTCAACTCTTTGGGGGTCAAGTTTGGGGTTTTTCAATAGTGGTCTAATGGAGGTCTGCTTGAGTGAAGTGGGAAAGTATCCTGTTGTGAAGGAGATCTTCATTATATTTGCGATGACAGGACTGAACACATCACGTAGTTCCTTGATCCAAAAAGCTGGACATGGGTCAGTCTGTGCAGTGGAGGTGTTGAGAGATGCTATGGTGTCCTCGATAGATTTAGTGGATGGTGTGGAGAGAATGTTGAGTGGGGATAGGCCCGTCGGTTCTTGATATGTGGCTGCTGAGACCTTGTTGGTTTGCACAATCTTGGATTGCAGATAATCAACGAATTTTTGCGGGTGAATCTCGCTATGTTGTTCGAGAGATGGTTCCTTTGAGAGGGATTTGACCAAATTGAAGAGGTCACGTGGTTTATTCAGAGACCTCTTTAGGGTGTCAGTATGATATTGTCTCATTTTAGTAGTGATTGTATCTCGATGTATTGCAAGGTGGGTTCGGTAAGCGGTCTGATCATCAGTTGATCGCGAGTGGCGCCATCGGCGTTCAAGTCTACGTAGTTGTGTGAGAGAAGATCGCAACTCAGATGAGAACCATGGGGCGGAGCTTCTTTTTGTCCTTGCTGAATTCTTAGGGTTTGAGTGTTGTGAGATGGCTAGCAGGCTGGAGTTCCAATGAGAGATTAGTTCATCAAGATCCGGTGTGATTTTGTTGAGGAGTGGTGGGGTCTCGGCAAGGATGAGTTCCCTGTCGAAGGGGCGAAAGCATCTAGTGGCAGATCGCGAGGTGTTGTTTGTAGGTTGGCTTCTGTTCAGCTGGTCATTGTTGATGGGTATCTGGATAATGATCAATTTGTGGTCGGACCAGGGTACATCTATGACTGATACTGGCGGATTGTGGTTTTGGGCCATGACTGGTTGTGGCACAAATACCATGTCAAGAATGTTTCCCTTTGTGTGTGTGGGCTCATTGATGATTTGTTTGAGCCCCAGGTCTTCCATTGCCTCAAGGAATGCATTTGCGTGGCTTTGGGGTAAAGAAGGGAGATTGAAATCACCCATTATCCAATTTGGTTTCTTGGGAGAGAGGGTGTTAGCTGCAAAGTCAACAATGGTCGGAAGGTCATCTGGAGAAGAAGATGGTGTTCTATACAACAGGTTGAGGGAGCATTGTTGGTTTGCGACGGAGAGGATGTCCAAGCTGTTTGTGCTTGAGGAGTCTACGATGTGGAAATTGAGGTCTGATTTAGAGATTATGAGCACTCCTCCTCCTTTTTTGTTTTCCCGATGTTTTGTATGTATGGAGAAATTGGGGGGTAGAAGTTGGTGGAGGAGGACGTTGTCTTCTGAAGATAGCCATGTTTCCGTAATCATAAGAATTTCAAGGTCATAAAAGGAGATAGAGTCTAGGATAACAGGCCATTTTTTGCGAATGGAGCGTGCGTTGATGATGGCACATTTTAGGGGTCGGCATTGCAAAGGCTTTTCTTGCCTGGGTGTTTTGGTTAGCTGGATTGCTACATGTATTAGGTGGGAGTGGCGCGTGTGCGCGTCGCTTCCTGGGTTGGAGTATGGAGGACCGTTCCATCTTTTTCCATGGCTGTTCAGTACTGGAATCCTGCTATGTGACGTGTAGAGGACTTGGGAGGTTCCAAGCCAGTGGGTGAGAAGGTAGAAGCTAAGAATGACAACGACCTGGAGTGCCATTCTGAGATTTTGGATTGTGCATGATACACTGTGGCTATGTGGTGGTGGAGTGCAATATTGGGGTAGTAAAGTGCAGATATGAGACACAGTACAGTGATGAGATTCTTCAGAATGTAAGAGCAGTTATACAAGGATGCACAATTGAGCAAGAACAGTTTGCATGCTATGATATAGACTATCTTTGATGAGAAGTGAAATATTAAGATGATACAGTAAACATTACAGGCTGGCAGATTATATTGACATTTAAGCTGGCAAACTTGCAATACTGAGATGATACAACATATATTAAGAGGCTAGCAGGTGACTTTGTGAGTTACAGTGGTCTAATGATAGTTCATCGAAAGGGTTGTGTTGTTTAGTGCTGTTCAAATGTGATCTTGGCAGATTAGCATGAACTAGTTCAGGGATACTGACCGGCGTTGCTGTTTGTGGCTGGATGGGTGTGTTGTTTGATGGGTGTGTATTTTTCTATTACTTTAGCTAAGAATGGTAAACAAGAGATAGCTCTATAAGAGGCGGGACATAATTTGTCAAGCAACTTAATTTTTAAGATGGGACGTATGATTACATTCTTTAGTCCTTTAGGCATAAGTCCTTGTGAAAGGGACAAGTTAACAATCGTTTGGATGATAGGCGCAAGCTCATCATATGCTCTTTTAATCCAGTTCACTGGACATGGATCTGCTTTACATGTAGTTGTGTTCATATTCGCTATAGTTCTTTTGAGAGGATCCAGGTATATATGATGAAAGTTCTCTCAATTTTCTGCTTGAGGAGTAATATTATTGAGACTCATGTAAGAGGGTATTGTTATAGAGTTGATTTTGGACTTCCATGGAATGGCTTGTATGTGTTGTGAGTGATTTTAATAGATCTTTTGATTTATTTATTGACTTCATGAGGATCTTCGTGTGATAATCTTTTTTGACCTTGTTAATGTTCTGATGGTATTTGTAAGCATAATTAAGTATTTTTCCCTGTTTTCAGTAGTTTTATTTGACCGCCAGGTATGCTCTAGTTTTTTCAGCTTTCTTTTTAACAGTCTTATGCCTTGAGAGTACCGTTGTTTTGAGGGATTTTTTGATGTTAGGCAGGACGTTGGAGGTCTTGATTCTAGCTTGGTAATAGTATTATTCCAGTTGCTTGTGATTTCCTCAAGGTCATTTGTGCTTGTGTCCATGGACTCAAATATTTTTCTGGTAAAGGTGTCTTTTTCAAAATGTTTAAATTTTGAATTATGTTTTGGGGTCTAGCTTTCAGCATGATTATATGACTGTTCGAAGACAAGGGAGAATTCAATAAGATGGTGGTCTGATGGGAGATTGTTGTAATGTGAGTGGTTCTCCTGCAGAATACAAATAAGATCTAGAATATTCCCTTTTTTGTGGCTAGGGCTGTTTATAATTTGTCTGTAATGTAAATGCTCCATAGCGCTAAGGAATGATGAGGCACATGAATTTTTTTGAAAGGAGGGGAGGTTGAAATCTTTTAAGAAAACAACTTTTTTTCTTCACCACTGTGTTACAGATCTCCTCAACGATTTTTGTTAGCCCATCTGGGTTAGAGGTTGGAGGCCTATAGATTAGCAAAAATGCAATGTTTCTGTTTTCTATTAGGAGAAGATCAATATCTGAAATTATGATCGAGCTATGTAATAATGGCTTTAATGACTCTTTTATGATGATTAGTACACCTCCACCACGTTTGTTAGTTCTGGGAGTATGAAATAATTTATAATTGGGTATCGTAACTTGATTTAGAAGTACATTATCAAATTCTCTGAGCCAATTCTCTGTTATGAATATTATATCTGGGCGTCATTAGCATAATCAATTATTATTGGAATTTTCTTTTTTTATAATCTAGTGTTTATGTAGGCACACTTCAGTGTTATATTTTTATTTATGTGTTTCAGTGTGTCCTGTGTAGGAATATTAATGGTGTTAATATGAATTCATCTTTGAATGGTGAAGTGGTTTTGGTCCCTGCATTGTGTTCTGTGATAGGAGTGTATCTTAGGTTCATCATAAGTCAATTGTAGAATCGGGATAGGTTCAGTGTGAGGGTGGGTTGACAATTGAGCATTCAGTTTTAGCGTTAAACAAGATAGTATAATTGTTCCAAGAATGATAGATAGTATTAGATGAGAATACATCTTTGCAATTATAGAGTAAGGTTGAAACAGTATATGTAATGGTAAAACAGATGGTTTGGGAGTTCACTGGGATAAATAACTAGCTGACTGCTGCACAAACCTAGAAATATTGCAATTTGCTGAGCAGCCCAACCCAACAGATTGTTGGAAAGAAATTATACATAAGGAGTTGATGATGTTTGTGTGTCTCGGGTTATTCTCCAAATGGGTTAGTTATGTGCATACCATGATAGTTATGAACCTCACTTCTAAGCCAGGGTATGCGGAGTATGACCTCTGATTCTCAAATTTACTGCTAATGCTTGGCAGTGTCAAAGAGAGCTTCCTTCTGGAGTTCGTAAGATGCAACATGTATGGGTAGTTTCTGAAACATGTGCTTAGAAATTCTTCTTTATCAAGCCCATGACTCCCAGTAGGAAATATTTCTGTATCTTTCTGCCACATTTTCTTGGTCTCTGACTGCATTTCTTGGTACGTCTGCCTCTCCATGTGATTCACAGAAGAATCACTCAGAACTGACACTTCTATTATCAATGCCGTTCTGGTGTTTTTCTCCTTTACCACTATGTCGGGTTCCCTCGCATTCAGTTTCTTATTTGTTGACATGGGAATATCCCAGGTGATCATAACCTCTTCGTTCTCTGTAATTCTCATAGGGCCACGATCCCAGTGCTTTTGATGTTGTAGTGTTCACAGAGTTTCCAGTGGATGAGGCGTGCTATTTTGTTGTGCCTTTCTTTGTAGAAATTTTCTGCCATCAGATGTGCTACATCCCAAGGTCATGTGGATTGCATTTGGCCCATGGACAACATATTGAATGCCTCTGCTTTATTCCAGACCTTTCTTAACAGTGGCTATGTATGGTGACATGTGGAGGGTAACTTTATATGGGTGCGCCTACTTTAAATGTGGAAGTAAGTGCCTACTTAGGTGCAATTTCATAAAGACATATAGGCATCTATGGGGGTCATTTTAAAAGTCATAGTCATCATTTGGATGTCCAAAGATGTGCACATGGACGTCCAAATCATGGTGATGTCTCTGGAGCCAGTTTACAAATGAGTTTGAAAGACACATCTGGTGTGGGGATGTCCAAATAAGCAAGGTGTGTGGAGGGGGCGTAATGAACTTAGATGTCCCTGTTCAATTTCAGAAACATAGGGGATTTCTGCAACCCCATTCACGTTTAGACTTGCTCTAGGCATCAGAAAAGTGCTTGTTTCGATGTCTGGTTTCTGTGTCCTATCTTCTCTTAACTCTCTTCTGCAGAGTCTGTAGTCCATCTGCCACTTTTCTCCCACGACCTCTTATTTCCCAGTTTTACTAACTCACCCCTCCCATCAGCATCTCCTCCCCCTCATATTCTCTGCCCAGCGTCTTCCCTCTCTCTCTCTCTCTCTCTCACCCTCATCCAATGTCTTCACCCCCTTCTCTCCCCCTCCCAGCCCAGCATCTTTCTCCTCTCTAACCTTCCCAGCCCAGCGTCTTCCCCGTCTCTCTGTCTTACTCACGTCTGCATCTCCTCCACTCTCCCCATTCCCCCATATCTAGCATCTCTCTTCTCTCTCTCCCTAGTCTCTGCATCTCTATCTCCCTTGGCCCTTCCTTTCCACATCTAGCATCACCTCTCTGTCTCCGTATGTCCCCCCGATGTCCAACAGCACCCCCCTGTCGCCCAATTTATCCCTCCCCCCACATGTCCAGCATCTTCTGAATCTTTTTCCACTTCTATGTCTCAGATCTCCTGCTTTCCTTCCATCCCCTTGCTGTGCACTGATCTTCCAACCTCTCAACCTGTGTAGCAGAACTTTGTCTGAATCTAACCCTCTTCTCCGCCCCTCACAACCTCTAATAAAGATTGTACAGGTGCCCAATACAGACATGCACATGCCTCTAAGGACTTGCTGTCCTGCCTTCTCTGACGCATACTTGTCATGTCAGAGGAGGCAGGACAAGGCAGGCCAGCAGGGTCTTAGAGGTGTGAGCATGCTTGTATCAGAAAGGCCCCGGGCTTGTGCTACATTTGATTAATCGCGGCAGGTGACGGTCTGAAATTTGATGTGTGACTACCAATATTTTGAGGAGTGACCACTTTACATTGTGTTGCATGTCCGAAAGCCCGAATCACCCCTGCTCCAGCTGTGACCCCAAATGAGGATTTTGTGGACCCTGTTTGGAGTTGCGGCCCACCATTTGGGAATCACTGGACTAGACAATGAGTGAGGGGAAAGTATGGATAGGTGATGCTTTAGGGGGCTAGGCATGAGGGAGGAATAAGAGTAGGTATTGTGTGGCATAAGGGTCAAAAGTGTGAGGAAGGCATAGTATGAGGGTGAAGGGTATATGTGTGAGGGGGAGTGGGGAATAAAAGGCATTTCATGTGGTGTGTAATTGTTAATTGTTAGATTTCATTAAATACTGTATAATGTTATAATGTAGGCGTCAACATTTTTTCTAAAAGAAAACCAGCAGTCTAGAGCCTGAGCATGCCGGATGATAGAGCTTGTGCCATATGTTCAGAAAAACATGCTCAGATGGTCTTTATTTGCCAATGAGGATGTTTCACTTACACTCAGAATTTCCCAAGAGATGTATATTTATAAGCTAATGAGCCAATATTCATCCCGTGGTGTTCAGCATTTTCTCAGCGCCAGCCACCGCGGGCAAAATTGAAAACATATATTCAGCGGAGGTGCCTGAGCAGTGGCTGCCACTGAATGTCTGGTTTCACTGGTGAACACAGCGATGTTCAGCTGCTATCCAGAAAGCCAGATCACATAAAGCTAGACCTCAGGTTTTTTTGCCGTAACTTTCTGCAGTCACTTATCCGGTTAGCGGGATGAAAATCACCACCAACTGGATAAACCCTTTTGAATATCAGACCTTAAGGATTTAAAACTCTGTTCTCTCTTGCAGAAGAAACCAAGAGAAAATCAAAATGATCTGCATTATTCACCAGTGATGCGCGCGCAGCCAGACGCGCAGCCAGACGCGCAGCCAGACGACGTGCATTACATCACTGTCCAACACTCACAGGCAGAAGATCTGCAAAACAGCCCAGAGCTGCATTCACAGCCAGAAGATTTGCATTACTCCATTTTTCTGCACTCCGACCCACAAGATGAGCATTATGTACAATTTGCCAGAGCCCCAAGGCCTGAACCTGAGGTCAATGATCAGACCGATTATGCGACTGTGAATTACTAGAACTCTGTTCTATACAGGGGTTAGTTTGTGCTTTGGACATCTGAAAATAGGCATAGAGACGTCCAGAGCCATTTTAGAAGCCAACTCTGTGGATGTCCCCAACGTGAGGATGTCCATGTCTGAACGTGGCTGTGGTGGGAGTGTGGTGGGAACGTTCCCAGGAACGTGGACATCGCTGCCTAATGTCAGAAACGTCGAGAGTCATGTCTGTTTAGACCTGCTCCAGGCATGAACAGGCATTTGAAAAGTGATTGTTTTGGCTGAAAAATATCCATAGAGGTTAGAGGAGAAAGCACACCGTCATCCCCAGTACGCAGCACAATTTCAATGATAGCAGCAGTGGGCTTTGGACCCTGGTTTCCTTGGCTCCAGCCCACTCATTTAACCATTAGGCTATGCTTAGACAATCAGGTTGTGTGATACTATTCTGGGGCTGTCTATGTAGATTCCCCTGCAGACGTCCATACCAGGCACGTCCACATTTGTGAAATCGTGCCTGAACTTGCACGTGCCTGCTTTTATTTTACGATGTTCTGGCTCAGAAGTCCAGATTACACTTGGACGTCCCTTCTGAAATGCCCCTCCATATGTCTGGCAAATGGAATGGGGAATTTTCATTTTCTCAAATTATAAGCATGGAGGCCTATTCCCTACTGGATGTCCAGCCACTGTACAGCCCCTCAGAATCAGGGCATACAGCGGTAGACCCGATTCTGATTCCACAGGTGTGTCTAGCCCCAGTGGGATCAGAAGTGGGTCTACCGGCCTGTACATGTAGGCCTGGCCCCAATTCTGAAGAGCGGCACTCCCTACAAATCCCTGGCTAACTCAGTCTGGCTCTTGAATGGAGCCACGATGCCACGCATCCCATCTCTCTCTGGCACTGCAGCTTCATTCAGGAGCCACGACTGCTGGCCGCACTTTCCCCACAGCCTGACCCATGATCCAGCCTACCATGGCCAGGATCAGGCTGCGGGGGACCCGCTGCACCCCCTCACCTTCTTGCCACCACTGTCCCCCTACATCCAGGGGGACTTATTTCACCTCCAAGTTGGAATAAGTCATCCATCTAGAAGGCTGACCCTGGACATACACTGCTCTGACTTTGCCTCCACCCATCTACGTCTATGGATCCCCATACAACCCCACTGTTCGTAGAGCTATCCCTGCTATTCGTCCCCCTTGCCATCCCCGTGCAAGGCTCGCTCTACGAACAGTGGGGTTGTATGGGGAACCATAGACGGGGATGGGTGGAGGCAAAGTGAGAGCAGTGTGTGGATGGGCCATCACCCCGGACATACAGGGCTGATTCTGACCACTGTCTTTCTGCCAAGACCTGTGGGATATTCTGACTATGTAGTTTCTCACTGTAGATTTTGGACCTCAAAATGTCCCCCACAACCTCTAGTCTCCTATGGTAGCTCAGGGGCAGAGTTTTCAGAAAGAGAAAATCATGAGGCAAAGATTCTGAAATTCCATATTAGAGATATGCACCTGCTCATTAATAAATGAAAAAAGCACGACGAATGAGCCTACTTTCAGCTTGTTTCCCTTTAAAAGAATCGAATGGGCACAAGTCCCGGATGAACCCAAATCATTGGTTTGTATTCATTTTCAGCACTTCTTTGCACCTCTCACAGAACTACAGGTTAATGCCGCTGAATACGGGGTTCGCCAGGCTTTGTGTGGTCTGCAGATTCTGCCCTTTAAATAACTACCCGTAGAGTTTTAGAGCTCTGCTTCTTAATTGGCACCTCTTGGAGATACAGTTTTGCAAATCTGCCACTGGTGCTTGCGCATGTAGTTAGCAAAATTAATTGGTTATGTGCACAAATCCCTGGGTGATTGTGCTCTTTATTTAAAGGTCTGGGTTTGTTTGTTTTTTTGAAAAATGGCTGGTTCCTGCTTTCTGTGTCACTAGTTTTCCTGCAGCCTTGTACTTATTTCACAAAGGGCTCCACATTCACTGAACCTTTTGTAAAATATATTCCAACCTGGACAACCCTTTTCCAACCTAAACACCTTCTACCAAATTGGGTTCTATGCATGTTTGGACAGTATGTGTGAGAAAAGCGACTTCTTTTGGGTCCTAAAGTGAAAAACTACGTAGTCAGAATATCCACAGGTCTCGGCAGAAAGCCAGTAGACACTCAGTGTGCTTGTGTGCCTGAGAAAAGTGAGTTTTAAAATTCTCTCAAGTTCTCTGAATCCATAGGGATTGCAAAGCGGCTCACTCTGCAGTACCCAGTACTGGGTATGGTGTGTTCACTGTGCTTTACATTAACACTATATTACATAGAATAGAGAAACTGTTTCTCATTCAGTCATGGCAATAGGTCGGCAAGAGAATGGGAGAAGAGGATGAAATGTACTTCAGAGAGACCTAGAGCCAGCAGCAGCAATAGCAGTGATGATCAGAGGCTTGAGTCTCAGAGCCCATGTAGTCAACAAACCATGATAAAAAGATATTCTTTTAAGAGAAGAGCACCAGATGGGGAGGCAGATTTCTGTGTAAAGTTGAAACGGTAGTTGCCTGCTCTCATCGTCACCACAGGCAACAGAAGGCAAAAAACATAGAGTGTGGAGCAGGAGACCAACAGGTGCAACCAGCAGGGTGCAACAGTAGGCGTCCCTTCTTCCCTCTTGCCAAGTGTATAGACCAAGTTTTGGCAGATCCTGAACTCGGTTAATCATTTTGTGAAGGATTTCCAGCCACAGAAGGTAGGAAGTAATATTACTAGAGAGAGAAGCGCTGCCCGAAAAGAGCAGGTAGTGACAGCATGAGGGATGCTCCTGGCCTTTCATCTTCTGGTTCGACCTCCGCCCCAGTTCCAGAGACAGCTCGCAAGGATGCAGAGATGTGATCCTATAGTCAGATGTGTGGCGTTATCTTACAGTATGTATTGATCAGAGGTTTGAAGAAAAGTATTCACTGTAAAATGCTAGTGGAACAGGAAAGTTACTGGCCCTTATTTGCAAAAACAGTACTTGTTAGAGCTGCACTTGGGTCTTCATGACACCGTTTTAATGCTTTAAGTGTCTTGGAGAGTTCATGCCCCTATTTGTGCTGCTTTGCCTCTCTCACGGTGGTTTGGACTATTCTTCCCACTTTTAGGGCATTATTATTTGCAATTTTCACATGTGAAATCAGGAATTTACATGTGGAAATGGCGGGGGGCACATTCAAAGGCATTTCCGTGGTTTCTGCAGAAATGCCAAACAACAGGTTAATCAGCAGCACGTACCCAGTTTGTGTCGCTGACTTTCCCCTCCATCCCAATGCGAACCGCTCAGCATTGGTGCAAAGTGGGAGTGGAGCCAGGGTTACAGCTAACAAGCTTACCTAAACCAGCAAAAGTTAAGCAGAAAAAAGGTAGCCTGACTGAACAGTTGAATCGTTATCTGGGCCAGCAAACCACTTTAACCATGCTGGCCCCCTGCCACTGAATATACTCCCTAGTTACATAATTTAGACAGGAATGAATTGGCATGTTCATGTCCTTTAGGGATGTGCATTCATTTAAAGCAGAATGGAAAATAGCAATGACATTTCCTATGTCATTTTTTAAAATCCAGAGACGACATTAAAAAATCAGAAACTGTGGCTTTTTACCCCCACTGTCATCACAGGTAGGCTGGTCTCATACTAGTAACCACTGAGTAAGAGGACAGGCATCTTGGAGGAAGAGCTATTATGGCCCCAGCCAGCGTACTGTTAACTGTGTCTTGCAGTGCTGGTGATCCTGTCCTGGATTTTTTGCTGTGTGAATCTATTGCCTCCTGTTTTTTCTAGAGACCTACTCCAAAGATTTTTCTTTTGCCATGTTCTTGTGAAACCATGTTGAAGAATACTATCAAAGACATTTACCAACCTAATCAAGATCTTGGTTGTCCAGTTAGTGATCATTACTAATTGGACAAACAGGATCTGGATTTGAATTGGTAAATTACTCTGATAGTATAATTAAACATAGTTTCACAGAATTTCTGCCACAAGAACATGGCAAAAGAAAGGTCTTTGGTGTAAGTCTCTCTCTCTAGAGCAGGAGTCAATAGATTTACAAGGCAAAAAATCCAGGAAGGAATCGTGAGCAATGCAAGACACAGTTAAGTATACACTGACTGAAACTAGCCCTAATGGAGATGTAATAGCTTTGCTGCAAGACACCTGCCTTCCAAGCCAATGGTCACTGGTTTGAGGCCAGCCTCTCACTCTGTGGGGAAAAAGCTAGCTTTTTTTTTAATTTGCCTGAAACCTCTAATAACCTTTCAGTTATGGTTGGGGGGGGGGGGGGGTGTTTGAGCAGCAGCCACAGCTATCTCTTTAATTAACAACATTGCCCTGAAGTGAAAATTTATAAAAAGAAAATGACAGGAAATTAAAATGTATTAAACCAAATCAAATCTGCAAACAACACAGGAAACTAAATAAACACTTCTAAAGAAATTACAAGGTAGTGTATTTGGGGCTTGATTAGAAAGGGGTTTGGGAGGGTCAAAAATGAAATATATATATATAAATAATGTAAAATGCAGTACATCACAGCTAGAAAATTATTTCTAATCACTATGTATGTGTCTCTCTGTTGTGTTTTCTGTGTGCTGTGCATATGTTATGTTTGTGGGGTTGAGAGGGTAGCTGGGGGTGAATGGGCATTTCTGGGGGGACATTGTTTTGGGGAGAAGACAGCTGCAGGAAGGTAATTTTGGAGGTGGGGTAGTTTGCAGGGTATTCGGGCAGATATAGTGGAGGATAGTTTTTTGGAGTGGGGTCTATTACCTCCAGGGAGTTTTTGAGGGTAGAATAGTTGTGAAAAGATATTTTTTTAAGGATGGGATAGTTTTCAGAGTGGCAGGGCAATTGTGAGATAGATTTTTGGGATGGGGCAGTTGACAAGGTGGTGGGACAATTGTGTAAGTAGTTTTTGGAATGGGGCAGTTGTGGGGGATATTTTTAATGGGTGGAACAGTCTGTGTGGTGGTAGGGCAAGTTGCAGCAGGGGCAGTATGTTGGGTGGTAGGAAACTTGTCAGGGGTAGTTTTTGGAGTGAAGCAGTGTGTTGGGCAGTGAAACAATTGTGGCGGGGTAGTTTTGGAGGTGGGATCAATTTGCACGGTGATGGGGCAGTTGTAGAAGGGTTTAAGATTTTAGAGGTGAAGCAGTTTGAGGAGTGGTGGGGCATTGGGGTATTATTTGGATGGGGCAGTTTTATAGAGTGGTGGAGCAGTTGCAAGGGGTATAGTTTGAGAGTGAGGCAGTTTGTAGAATAATGCAGTTGCAGGAGGTTGTTTTCGGATGGTGGAAGTTTGTGAGGTGTGAGTGGTGAGACAGTTGTGTAGGGAAATTTTTAGGGGGTGAAATATTTGTCAGGTTGGTAGAGCAGTTGCAAGGGACTATTTTTTAGGCATGGGACAGAGTGGGAATGGGAGAAGTAGAGGAGGAAATGTGGGACCAGTTGTGGGATTTCAATTTTTGAGTATGGGGTCAGTTTGGGGAGGTGAGAGAGTAGAGAATAGGGACAGGGATATTTTTTGTTCCAATATCTTTATTACAACAGTTAACAAAATTAGAACATAGCAAATAACCACGGCTCGATGTATCATGAGACTCAATCGCAGAATTGAGCAATCAACATATAGTGACATCACGGCTCATTTCCTAGCCCAGCTGATGATTATCTCCTTCGGCATCAACCCTTTCATAGTTACAATATTGACAAGGTTCGTTTTCTTTCCAGTTTTTGAGAAAGAGATTTATAGCTAAAGGAAAGCAAAAGGGATAATATATAAGCATTAACCTTAGAAAGTGGGGTCTGAATACAAATGGACTTCCAAACGATAATTTTTTAATGTCAATTATTTGTAAATTTCAAGGATATCACAAATGCACTCAGACCAAAACTTGGTAATGCTAGGACAATAGTACTGAATATGGGAGAGCATACCAGCCATCTCCTGGTAGGACAAGCAAAGACGAAGCAGCACCCTGTGCCAACTTGATGATTTCATCTGGAGTCCATACAGCCTTGTGCACCATCAAATACATAGACTGGATAACTAGAACAGATAGAAAACCTCAAGATTTCACCCCAAAAGATCTCCAATTGCCTCATTTCAAAGGTGCTCTTCAAATCGTCCTCTCAGACCTTCTCCACTTCCAAAGCAGGCCTGGAGGAGACCTAGCTCAATATACCACAAAAATATGACATTCGCTTCCTAAGGTGACAATTCTAATGGAGAGATCCTCAATAAAACAGTCACCCAACAAGGAGGAATGTCCGTCTTTACCAGACGGTATCACATGCTATAAATGAACCATTGAAAATATAACGTTGAAAGTATATCATAATTGCTCTGCAAATCCCTAAAAGACTTTAACTGCTGCCCAGCCAATAGGTGCCCAAGAACTGCCATAGCCCAATTTAATGCTCATTGGGCATTTTTCTGGAATCTCTTCTGGATTTACAGAGTTTGCTAGCTTCCAAAAGCTTCTTGTGTCATTTTAAGTACCATCCACCCATCAAACTGATCAGGAAGCTTCATGCCAGGCACTAACGCAACTGGAAGGAGTGCAAGAAGACCCTCCTTCAACAAAAGCCAAGTAGGCGTAATCAGAATCCCTGTGGTACTTAACCACTTACAGCTTTGCTCCAGAATAAAAGCAGAATGATACAAACGGAAGAATGGGAAATTGACCCACCCATAGTTTTTGGTGCCTTTAGCTTATGAAGGGCTATTTTTATTTTTAATTTTTTATTTCATGCAATTTTACTCATTCATATCCACAAAAATGAAAATCGGAAATACAATCTAAAAAGATAAGGAGCAAGAAAAATGTTTCATATCCTATTCTAAATATAATAAACTACAGCCCACAAATAGAAAACATATTCAATCCAAGCATAAGAATAAAAAATACACAGAGGAACATATTATATAGTACCTATATTATATAGTACCTAGAGGGGGCAAACCCTCAGTCCCCCACCCAAGTGATCACAGTGGTGCAATTATGAAACAACCACCTGTACTTTCTCCTCCTCTTTTTCTATAAGAAAATCTAATAATTGATTTGGTTCAAAAAAAAAAAGCCACAGATTTACCATTACATTGAACAAGACATACACATGGCAATCATAACATAAAGGAAAAACCCAGGGCTATCACTCGGGGGTATAACGCCAGAAACTCCTGGCGATGCTTCTGAGTGAACCTGGAAAAGTCAGGAAAAACTCTTAACTTGGAACCAAAGAACAATTTATCCATACAGCAGAAATAAAGCATTAAGACAGCATTGTGGTCATACTCAAAGGCAAAGTAAACTACCAATGTGGACCTCTGCGTAACAACCTCCAAAGATGACTCTAAAAATCCTGTAAGGTCCACCCCCCAAGGAGTCCCCCAGCCATCCAACATCCTGGCTAGGGGTGATGTACAGAGACCTAACAATAAGAGGCTGATTCAGAGAGTCCATCCCCAACACCTTGACAAGATATTTCTTCACCATATCTAATGGTCTTATAAGGGGAGATCTGGCGAAGTTAAGAAGCCTAAGGTTGTCTGGCGCATTGGTTTTCCGAGCGCTCCAACCAGCGAGAGTTGACATTCCTATCCTTCACCAGAGCATCCCCTATAACCTGAACAGCACTAAATTTATGGTCGACAGCCTCCATCTTCACTTTAATAGAGTCAATAGCCTGAGCATGATCCACAGTCATCTGGGCCACCACAGCAAAATCACCCACAAATTTCTCAGAAAGAGTGCAAAGCGATAGAGGGACCCTGAACGGTGTCTCATAAAGATTCCAAAGTCAGAGCTATATGTCTAACAACCTCTGCAACATTTTTCCTGGTAGCAAACTCACCCAGGTCATGCACAACATCTTGTGCAGATCTTGAGGTCTTCAGGAACATTCCCACTACCCCAACCACTGGGGAGTTGACTTCGCTGCCGACTCTGCCGAGGACCCTCCTGGCAGCAACACACCATCTCTCCCACTGAATTGAGGTGACTCCAAACCTCCAGCTGCACCCATGCTTACAGGGTTGGGAGGCAGTGTAAGCAAACCAGGACTAAGTGACACCCCCTGACTGCTGCCCGTAAGTTGCCTGTCGGTTAGATCAATGGGTGGGAGAACTGCAGAGCTCAACAAAACACCAATATGCTCCAAGATAGCCTGGCGATGGGGAGCAGAACTGGTGCCTCCAGGAGCAAACACCGATTTCCCCTTTCTCTTGCCCATTATAACAATGGACAAGAGGGCCCCACACCGCACCTACACCAATGGTAAGTTCAGGCATCCATCGTAGCACACTTCCAAAGTGCCATCTTGGAACCATGAAGGGCTATGCTAAGGTTTTTCCTAGCCCAGAGGAATTTCACCAGTATTGACTATTTAAATAGCTTTTGGTGCAAGAGAATCGACAGCATGTTAAGGAAATAGCTGTTTTTGGAGTAATAACCATTTGGAGGGCCTCTAGCCCTCTCTAGTACATTAATTTTGCATGTTCATTATTATTTACCCATTATCAGACTTTGTATTTAACTGACTTTCCAATTATAGGAAATACTGCCACTGGATCTCTAAATTTAAACCCACTGGAGGCAAAGAATTCCACCGAAAAATATATTCTTGTTCACACTGGAACAACCAATAACCCCTCTGCTACTCAATTATGAAGAATTTGAAATCTTTCACAATGTGTGACAGACGACTAATGGGTAAAAAATGGAGCTTGCTTCCTTCCTTGTTTGCATTGCTGAACGATGTTCAATTATAAGTAATTTTTCATATTTATGTTCATCCCTCCTTAGTATTTTAGATGCATAGAAACAATAATAAATAATGTTTGATATGGGTGAGGGTGAAATAAAGATTGACAATAAGTCTGTCAGCTTTTGATCATTATGGAGACATATGAGTCCCATTCATTTAGGGGTATGTTTACTAAGCTGCGGTAATGATACATACTGTGCGTTATGTAACGCTAACAATCGGTATGTAACGTTAACGCGTGTTAACGTCCCCGGCCACGGTAAACACCACAGAGGGTGGAGAGAGGGCGGAGAGAAGGGGGTCAATGTGTGGGGAGAGGCTCCTTTCACACTAATGCGCTGAACTGAAGGGCTGAATCCTACTGCGAATGAAAACCTACCGTTAGATGCACATTTCCAGGAGAGAGAAACCATTTCAGTGTCAGCAATGTACAGCATAGGCAGGGAGCCCAAGAAATGTGATAGTAGTGCTCCATTTTCAGCAACACCATAGTGCCAAAGTATGAACGGCCACTATGGCCTGACCTAGCCCAGTTTAGGAAGGCATTGAAGCACCATCTCTTCCTCATGTACTACCCAGTTGACAGTGCTACAACAGCCCCTTCCACTATTTAGCCCGTGCAGTACAATTGAATCTTACCATACAAGACACCCAGGACTACGACTAGCGAGATACGACTTGTCACGTCGCCTAGATGTAAATAGTTTCCCCAGGTTATCCAAGTTCTAGTACCTGTTCCTTGTAAACACAGATCAGCCAATGAAATGTGTAAGTTTTATGTTCCATGTGAACTGCACTGATGTTGAATAGCGCGGCATAGAAGAGACTCTAAATAAATAAATAAATAAAAATAATAATATGCCGATGGGGCATAGGGGGCTGCAGGCGGGACATGTAGCATGGGCAGCTGGCACACAGGGTGGACTAGGGGCCTAGGTGGCACATAGGAACATAGAAACCGGAAATCAGCAAGACAGCAGCTGACCAAGGCCAAACACAATCCAACTATATCTACCTGGTTCACCCTAGCCAATAGTTGCTAGGGCACTGACCTGACATCCCCCCAGCCATCCCGCCCCCATGTGGAAGGGACATAATATTGGTAGGCAGTGATGGGGGGGATGTGAGGATGTCCAAGTATGCCCCCCGCACCCTGAAACCCGCTCCCCAGGCGGGCGTCTGCTTGCAAAGTGGATGGCCTGGGACTGCGCACTACCAGCACCGACAGCATATGGTCATGTCAGCATGGCAGGGGGGGGTGTGCCCGTGCTGGAGGGGACAGTGCCACCTGCCTGCAGTGGACCTAGACCATGCCCTGCATCACTACGTGGTATGCAGTGCAACATAAAAGGTCTGGCTGAGGAAAAGTACAGGTAGCCCCAGAGACTACCATGCATCTGTGGCAATTGTATGGTGCAGTACACCCAGCCAGTGTGTCCAGAAGCAGAGGGTCACAAGTTCAAGTCCCAGCTGTGGTTCCTGAAGAGCATGTCCCTATATTTTACCCTACAATGCAGATACAACAGCAACATGTGCAAATCCCAAAGCAGCGGCGAACAGGGGTACACACACCCACTCACACAGGCTCCACAATCCAAGGATGCATGGAGAGCCAGGCTGTTGGCCCCAGCATTGAGCTGCAGTTATCACCAGAGCACTACTACTAACCCCTGCACAGGTTAGCAATGTCGGCACTGTGATCCGGTCCAGTGTGGCGGGCGGGGTTGCCAACCACCCCTATCTTTGCACAATGCTGCAATAGGAGTGAATGTGTGTGTATGTCTATCCATTGTTCTGTGGCTGCCCACCCTTCACTGGGCCCAAAATGTCCCACTGTTACCAGCATTAGCCTGAATATGTGCATAATGAGGAGCAAGGTATTGTGGGTATGGCCGAGACAGGGCAGATTGCATCTTCACAGGGAGTGGGGCAATGGCTGGGACACTGTAGTGCCCGACAACCACCTGCATGGATAGGGTGGCCACAGCATGGCATGGTGGGAGGGCACTCACTCTGACCGAGCAGTGACCATGGCAGTTCTAGGTTCCCACATAGCGCTCTACACTATCTATCTCCAGTCATATATTTGTGTTCCCAGTGCTGGGGTCCCAATCAGTGAGATGCCTGCATGCTGCACATAGCTTCTCAGGGAGCATGCACTATGGACTGCCTGTCATTAGACTGTGCATGGTCAGAACACCTATAAGGTGCTGTCTGCTGGTGACTGGCAGACAGTGGTGTGAGGCAGTTGGGGTTTTCCATACCCAACCCCAGCATTGCTGCTGGTCTGCCACTGCCCCAGTAGCAGGTATGGCTCTGGCCCACCAACCCTGGAGGGCTGTCTCATACTAGCAGGATGGAGGTTGCTTCACTGGGGCGAGGGCACCTGCTCTTTACCTACAAAGAGGGTGATGTGGGCCCTTTAGAGTATGTAGTATATACCACTGTGACCTATAAAGGCACTGCTACACCCACCTCATGCAATCCTAGGAACCCCTCTGCCTTGATAACAGCTGCCCATGTCAGCTAGACCCTAACACGGGGTACACACTATTCTGGGTGGTGTCTCATCCCAGAGGGCCACATGTGACTGCAGGATACAGATGGATGCTGAATTACCTTCAGCTGCACTGCAAGGAACACCTGTCACACATTGGAAGTGATGGGGATGTACAGCAGGACCTATCTCTAGCACAACATGTACTGCGGACCTAGTGCTGGGCACCCATCCTATCCCTCAGGGTGAACACAGAACCTGCACAATGGCATGTTCTGTAGCTACTCTGTGCCAGTATCACACACTGTCAGTTCGTCTTTCCAAGCTGAGGTACCAGAGAGGTGCAGACCCCATTTGTTGATCAGCTGTAGCCTGCTAGTCAGCATGTGCATTGCATCATGGGTACTGGTGGGGTTACCCTATCCTGGCACTCAGAGCAGACAGTTTGTGTGGTGACCTGCAGTCCTTCTGTACCCAGCCATTGCTGTGACATACACCATGGAGGTATAGCCTACTGGTTAATCCAATTCTCGGCAGTGTTCATGAGTTCCATTCCTCATTGTTCTCTCATTTCATGCCTGTCCTACTCAAATAGTGTGCATGCCTATAACAGTCATATTTTTGTAAATCTCTGCTGCCAGCCCATAATACCCTTGCCACAATTGCCAACATTCCCTCGGTCCGTCTCTCTGCGTCTGTCAGCTGTGTAGAGTCCTGTCTGCCTGTGCAGGCTGCCACCCCATATCCTGCACTGCTACCCTTTCCTGCATTGCGCCTCTTCATGCTTGCCTCACCTGTGCCTGATCTGCATGGCACCACCACTCCTCTGTCCACCTATCATTGTAACTATCCTGCCACCTCCGCCCCCACTGGGGGACACATATTCCCATCGTCTACCACCAACTGTCTTTCCTGTACTTTACATTAACAACACCCTGTGCTGTGGTACAGCTGCCCCCACCATGTTTGTCATCAGTACTGGCAGCCACATGGGATGTCCGCAGATATGGCAGGTCCAGCAGCTCCCAGCTCTCCCTCCTTCACTCAGCTGTTCATTTTTTAAACCCAGCTACACAAACAGCTTTTACTACATCCTCCAGTAACAAATTCCAGAGTTTGATTACACGTTGAGTGAAAAAATATTTTCTCATTAGTCTAAAATAGGTTACCCTGTAGCTTCATTACATGTCCCCTAGTCTTTTTATATTCTGATGATGCAAACAATCGATCTACATTTACCTGTTCCACTCCATTCATTAATTTATAGACCTCTATCATATCTTCCTTTCACTTTTCTTAAAGCGTGGAATACAGCTGTTCTGGGCTTCCAAGATAGTATTTTTCAACAACACCCAAGCTTGATGTAAATCTTTATCCTTTGCAACTGCTCCTTTTATTTTTTTCTTAACTATTTTCCTCATTTTATCATAGTCTCCCTTTCAAAAGTTAAAAGGTAGTACTGTGGATTTCCTTACCAGCCCTCCTCCACTAATTAAATGCGATCATGCTATTTTTTTTATTAGACAAATTTGTATACCACCTTATCCTAAAATCAAAGTGGCTACAACACAAATGGAGGGTTACATATAACATAAGGGTATTTAACAACATTTAGACAGTACGATTTACTTAACAAGATTTAACATTTGACTGGGTGACCAGAGAACTGGATCAAGAACACGTGATGGATGTCATCTACCTGGATTTCAGCAAAGCCTTTGATACTGTCCCTCATAGGAGGCTTATCAATAAACTCAGCAGTTTCGGAATGGGTCCCAAGGTGGTAAACTGGATCAGAAAGTGGTTAACTGACAGGCGACAGAAGGTGATGATAAATGGAGCTCACTCGGATGAAAAGAAGGTGATTAGCGGGGTGCCTTAGGGTTCGGTCCTAGGCCCGGCACTGTTCAATGTTTTTGTGAGTGATATTGCTGAAGGACTGAATGGAAAAGTCTGTCTTTTTGCAGATGACATGAAAATTTGCAACAGAGTGGACTACCCCGAGGGAGTGCTTAACATGAGGAGGGAACTGCAAAAGCTGGAGGAATGGTCTGATGCTTGGCAATTAAGATTTAATGTGAAGAAATTCAGTGTCATGCACTTGGGTAGCAGAAATCCAAGGGAAATGTACACGCTAGGGGGCGAGAGTTTGGTGTGCACGGAGCAGGAGAAAGACCTTGGTATGATTATTTCTGTAGATCTCAAGGTGGCAAAACAGTGCGACAAGACGGTTGGAAAACCAGGAGGATGTTGGGCTGCATTCAAAGAGGAATTAACAGAAGAAAGGAAGGGGTACTAGTGCCACTGTATAATTCTCTGGTGAGGCCTCACTTGGAATACTGTATTCAGTTTTGGAGACCGTATCTTGCAAAGGATGTAAAGAGAGTGGAAGCTGTTCAGAGGAAGGCGACCAAAATGATTTGGAGCCTGTGTCAGAAGCCTTATGAAGAGAGACTTGAAGACCTAAATATGTACACTTTGGAGGAGAGGAGGGACAGGGGAGATATGATTCAGACCTTTAAATTCTTAGAGAAATAATGAACAAACAAACCTCTTCCAGAGACGGGAAAGCTGTAAAACTAGAGGGCATGACATGAAGCTGCAAGGTGGTAAATTGAAAGGCAATGTCAGGAAATACGTTTTTACTGAAAGGGTGGTGGATGCTTGGAATGCCTTCCCGATGGAAGTGGTGGGGGCAAATACAGTGACGGAATTCAAAGTGGCCTGGGACAGACACAGTGGATCACTTTACAGCAACAAGATTAAATAAAAATAAACTGAACCATCTAATTTCTCAATAAATAGGGGTGTCCTACATGGAGCAATGGGGGGAGGAGCGCTGGGTTCACCACTAAACAAACACCTGCTCCTGGTGGGTGCACCACTAAGCAAAGACCTGGGTAGGGGTGCACCTACTCCCTAAAAGACATGGGTAGGGGTGCACCTACTCCCTAAAAGACATGGGAAGTGGTGCACCTACTCCTGCCATATTGCTGGGCAGACTAGATGGACCATACTGGTCTTTATCTGCCGTCATTTACTATGTTACTATGAGGTTACATTTAACATGAGGTATTTAACAACATTTAGACAGCACGATTGGAGGCTTACATGATCACTATTGCCAAGTGGCCCCAACACCCTTATCTCTTGCACCAGATCTGGTGTTCCACTAAGGACTCGGTTCAATATGGCTTCCCCTCTGGTCGGTTCATGAACCAGCTGCTCCAAGAAGCAGTCATTTATTTCTTCTAGGAATTTTATCTCCCTAGCATGTCCTGCCGTGACACTGACCCAGTCAATACCGGGGTATTTGAAATCACCCATTATTATTACTGTGCTGTAACTTTTATTAGCTTCCCTGATTTCTTTGAGCATTTCATCATCCATTTGTTCTTTCTGGCCAGGTGGTCGATAGTACAACCCCCCTGCCACTGCCTTCCCCTTTTTACATGTAATTTCAATCCATAGAGATTGTACAGCAAATTTTGTTTCCACAATGCCCTCTCTAACATAGAGCGCAACCCCTCCACCAATTTGTTCAGCTCTATAATTACGATATAGTTTGTACCCAGGTATCAAAGTTTCCTACTGGTTGTCCTCCTTCCACCATGTCTCTGAGATACCAATCATATCTAACTTCTCATTTAGTACCATATATTCTAAATTTCCCATCTTATTTTTTAGACGTCTAGCATTTGCATACAAGCATTTTAGAGACTGTATTTTATTCATATTGATCTGGTTATTGGTAGGCAGGGGTAATTTGGAATCTTTAAGCTCTGTCTGCTCTGTACTCAAGGGCATTTGGGCTACCTTTGTCTTTATTGGAAGCTCTCTGCTGATGTGCCATAACTTCATTTTTTTGGTAGTATCCTTCAAAGATGCATTGTTCCAAACCAGGTGCTCTTGGGCGACTATCTGCTCTCCACTATTATCTAGTTTAAAAGCTGCTCTATCTCCCTTTAAAGGTTAATGCCAGCAGCCTGGTTACATCCCAGTTAAGGTGAAGCCAATCCCTTTGGAAGAGCCCCTCCTTTCCCCAGAATGTTCCCCAGTTCCTAACAAATCCGAAACCCTCATCCTTGCACCATTGTCTCATCCATGCATTGAGACTCCGGTGCTCTGCCTGCCTTTTGGCTCTGCCTGTGGAATGGGAAGCATTTTGGAGAATGCTATCTTGGAAGCTCTGGATTTCAACTTCCTACCTAAAAGCCTAAATTTAGCCTCCAGACCTTCCCTACCACATTCTCCTATGTCATTGGTACTGACATGTACAGTACCAAGACAGCAGACTCCTCCCCAGCACTATCTAAGACCTTGTCTAGGTGGCGCGTGAGGTCCGCTACCTTTGCACCAGGCAGGCATGTTACCAGGCAATCCTCACGTCTACCAGCCACCCAGCTATCTACATACCTAATGATTGAATCACCAACTATAATGGCTGTCCTAACCCTTCCCTCATGGGCACATGGCCCTGGAGAAACTTCCACGGTGCGAGAGGGTTTTACATCGCCTGGAGGATAGGTCCTAGCTATAGTGTTACTTCCTGCTGTCCTGTCACGTGACCTCTCTCCTCCATGGCAACAGGGATGCTGCCAGACTGGAGGTGGGACTTCAGGACTATATCTCTGTAAGTCTTGTTTATGTACCTCTCTGTCTTCCTTATGTCTTCCAAGTCTGGTACTCTTGCCTCCAGAGATCGGACTCGTTCCCTGAGAGCAAAGAGCTCCTTGCACCTTGTATGCACGTAAGACCCCTCACCAACTGGGAGAAAATCATACATGTGACACTCGGTGCAAAAGACTGGAAAGCCCCCATCTTGCTGCTGGACTGCTGTCTGCATCTTCATTTTAAGGTTGTGTTTAGATATTTAAGTTCTTTACTTACCAAGGATTGCTGGGGATACTTATACTAATAAAACTATACCTAATACGTTTAATGTACTTTGTTCACCTGAAATTTAATTAATCTCAGGTCCTTAATGTATGCTGATGAGAATAAACAGCTGCACCTGATAGTGAATATGACACCTCCTTTCCTTTAAGAGGTTTAAGCATCTATAAAGCTATGAATATTTCAGGGGTGGGTGGGTGTCGGGGATCTAGGGAGGGAAAGAAGACTTGCTAAAAGCTGGCTGCTACACAGTACCCTGTCCTATGCTTCTAAGGTAATCTGTGATCAGTCTCCAGGCAGAGTCCCACAGCCCTTGCTTGGATAGAGGGAGTCTTGGGTTCTAAATTTAACCCTTTCCAGGCTGAGCCCAAAACTCTCGGGATCCAAAATTCTGACTAAATATTCCTATCAATTGGTATATAATACATGACCATAGCAGAAGGAAAATCACTATTAGAATATATTGAATAAGACGGGTACAATATTCCTGAAATATGCAAAAATTAACCCGGCTGCAGAATGTGGATTAAAAATTTAAAGTAGGCTTTCAAAGGGTTAACCAGAAAGCTCTCTGCTGTGTTTTAAATTTAAACTGAAAACTCTTTGCTGCTACTAGGCCCTGACTGATTTAACAAATACACTGGGTTCACAGATTAATCAGCTTAAATCTAAAGAATTCCTTTTTTCTCCAAGATTTAGTAAAAATCCAAGAAGTAAATACTTACAATTTCATATCTCACAGTGCTCTGCTAGAGAGATGGATATTTAACTCCTGTGACAACTTTGCTGTGAGTTCTAACTGTCTATTTAATTATATATTGCTGTCTTTATTGGTGTGCTACTCCATCTCCCTGTTCCCTTTAGTTTTGCACTTCAGCTTCTCAGCTGTATAACTTACCTTGCCTCTCTCAACTAACTGGCCTTTGCGTGGTAGCTAGGTTAACTGTTACTTTTAATTAAATATCTCTCCCTGCTCTGTCCCCAGAACCTGCTGCGTTTTAAACTTTTTTTTCTGCTCTAGCCTACCTGAGGGGCTAACCCCCTCCCCCCCTGATGAGGGTACAGGACAAGGTACCTTGTAACAGCCCTATTTTAATAGGTCTTATTTCCCTCCCTCCCTCCCCAACACCCACCCGCCCCTGAGGTAATTATAGCTTTATAGGTACTTACACGTCTTAGAGGAAAGGGGCTGCTCTCAGGTGCAGCTCTTTATCCAAATCAGTCATACACTGAGGACCTGAGATTAATTAAGCTTCAGGTGAACAAGGTATATTAAAGGTATTAGATACACTTTTATTAGTATAAGCATCTACACCAACCCTTAGTAAGTACAGAATTTAAAGACCTAAACACAAGTTTTAAACAAAGATGCAGACAACAGTCCAGCAGCGAGATGGGGGCTTTCCAGTTTTTTTCATTGAGTGTCATATGTATGATTTTCTCCCAGTTGGTGAGAGGTCTTACGTATGCACAAAGTGCAAGGAGCTCTTTGCTCTCAGGGAACAAGTCCGTTCTCTAGAGGCTAGAGTAGCAGACCTGGAAGACATAAGAAATACAGAGAAGTACATGGATGAGACCTACAGGGATATAGTCCTGAAGTCCCACCTCCAGTCTGGCAGCATCCCTGTTGCCATGGAGGAGAGAGGTCACGTGAAAGGACAGCATCACCCTGGTGTGGCAGGACGTGATTCTGTAACTAGGACCTGTCCTCCAGGTGATGTAAAACCTTCTCACACTGAGGACGTTTCTCCAGGGCCATGTGCCCATGAGGGGAGGGTTAGGACAGCCGTTATAGTTGGTGATTCAATCATTAGGCATGTAGATAGCTGGGTGGCTGGTGGATGTGAGGATCGCCTGGTAACATGCCTGCCTGGTGCGAAGGTAGCAAACCTTACGCGCCACCTAGATAAGGTCTTAGATAGTGCTGGCGAGGAGTCTGCTGTCTTGGTACATGTTAGTACCAATGACATAGGAAAATGTGGTAGGGAAGTTCTGGAGGCTAAATTTAAGCTTTTAGGTAGGAAGTTGAAATCCAGAACTTCCAGGGTAGCTTCCCGTTCCACGTGCAGGACTCAAAAGGCAGGCAGAGCTCCGGAGTCTCAATGTGTGGATGAGACGATGGTGCAAGGATGAGGGTTTTGGATTTGTTAGGAACTGGGGAACATTCTGGGGAAAGGAGGGGCTCTTCCGAAGGGATGGACTTCACCTTAACCAGGATGGAACCAGACTGCTTGCATTAACCTTTAAAAAAGAGATAGAGATGCTTTTAAACTGGAAAATAGGGGAAAGCCGACAGTCACGCAAGAGTGGATGGTTCGGAAGAAGGTATCCTTGAAGGATACTACCTAAAGCAGTGAGGTTCCAAAAAAGAGTAAAGTAGCCCAAATGCCCTTGAGTATGGTGCAGACCCCTCACTTGGTTTGCAGCTTGTCGTGCTGTGAGGGCTTGTGTGCATCAGTGAGTGTAAAGATTCCAAATTACCCATGCCTACCAATAGCCAGATTAATATTAATAAAATAAAGTCTCTAAAATGCTTGTATGCAAATGCTAGAAGTCTAAACAATAAGATGGGAGAGTTAGAATATATAGCACTAAATGAGAGGTTAGATATGATGGCAATCTCAGAGACATGGTGGAAGGAGGATAATCAGCGGGACACTGTGATACCTGGATACAAACTATATCGTAATGATAGAACTGATCAAATTGGTGGAGGGTTTGCGCTCTATGTTAAAGAGGGCATTGAGTCAGAAAGGATTAAAGTTTTGCAGGAAACAAAATTTGCAGTAGAATCTCTATGGATTGAAATTCCATGTATGAAGGGGAAGGCGATGGCAGTGGGGGTGTACTATCGACCGCCTGGCCAGAATGAACAAATGGATGAAGAAATGCTCAAAGAAATCGAGGAAGCTAACAAAAGTCACAGCAGAGTAGTAATAATGGGTGATTTCAATTACCCCGGTATTGACTGTGTCAGTGTCACGGCAGGACATGTTAGGGAGATAAAGTTTCTAGAAGAAATAAATGACTGCTTTTTGGAGCAGCTGGTTCATGAACCGACCAGAGGAGAAGCCATACTGGACCTAGTCCTTAGTGGAACACCAGATGTGGTGCAAGAAATAAGGGTGTTGGGACCACTTGGCAATAGTGATCATAGCATGATCGTGTTTGATTTAATTAGTGGAGGAGGGATAGTAAAGAAATCCACAGTACTACCTTTTAACTTTCGAAAGGGAGACTATGATAAAATGAGGAATATAGTTAAGAAAAAACTAAAAGGAGCGGTTGCAAAGGTTAAAGACTTACATCAAGCTTGGGTGTTGTTGAAAACTACTATCCTGGAAGCCCAGACCAGCTGTATTCCACGCATTACTAAAAGTGGAAGAAAGTCCAAAAAACTGACAGCATGGCTTAAAGGTGAGGTCAGAAATGCTGTTGCTGCCAAAAAGCATCTTTCAGGAAATGGAAAAAAAAGCCAAATGACGAAAACTGGAAACAGCACAAGCACTGGCAATTTAAATGCAAAGCATTGATAAGGCAGGCAAAGCGAGAATTTGAGAAGGAACTTGCTACAGAAGCAAAAACACAAAATAAAGACTTTTTCAAGTACATTCGTAGCAAAAAGCCTGTGAGAGAGCCTATTGGACCATTAGATGATAGAGGGGTAAAAGGGGCAGTAAGAGGAGACAAGGCTATAGCGGAGAGACTGAATGAATTCTTTGCTTCGGTCTTTACTGAGGAAGATGTAGGGATGTTACCCAAGACTGAAGTGGTATTTAAGGTGATACTACAGAGGAATTGAGAGAAATATCGCTACACCAGGAAGATGTATTACAACTATTTGATAAACTGAATAGTAGCAAAGAACTGAAATATGAGATTGCAGACCTGCTATTAGTAATCTGTGAACTTTCATTAAAATCATCTTTAATACCTGAAGATTGGAGGATCGCCAATCTAACACCAGTTTTTAAAAAGGGTTCCAGGGGTGATCTGGGAAATTACAGACCGGTGAGCCTGACGTCACTACCGGGGAAAATAGTAGAAGCCATCATAAAAAAACAAAATTACACAGCATGTAGATAGTTATGGCCTAATGGGAAACAACCAACATGGCTTTAGACAAGGAAGATCTTGTATTACTAATCTGATATGTTTTTTTGAAGGTGTGAATAAACAGGTAGACAAAGGTGAGTCAGTTGATATAGTGTGTCTGGACTTTCAGAAAGCCTTTGACAAGGTCCCTCATCAGAGACTTTTGGCAAAACTAAAAAGTCATGGGATAGGAGGCAGTGTACTATTGTGCATCGGGAACTGGTTAAAAGATAGAAAGCAGAGGGTAGGGCTAAATGGCCAATTTTTCCAATGGAAAAAGGTGAATAGTGGAGTACCCCAGGGATCTGTACTGGGGCCGCTACTTTTTGACATATTCATAAATGACCTGGAAAAGGGAATAACTAGTGTGGTTATCAAATTTGCAAATGACACAAAACTGTTTAAAGTTGTTAAACCCCAAGAGGACTGTGGAAAACCGCAGGAGAATCTAAATAAATTGGAAGACTGGGCATCCAAATGGCAGATGAAATTTAATGTGGACAAGTGCAAAGTTATGCACCTAGGAAAGAACAACCCACACTATAGTTACACAATGTAAGGTTCCACATTGGGAACCACCACCCAGGAAAAAGATTTAGGAGTCATTGTGGATAACATGTTAAAACCCTCTGCCCAGTGTGCAGCGGCGGCCAAGAAAGCAAATAGAATGCTAGGTATCATAAGGAAAGGAATGGAAAATAAAACAAAGGATATTATAATGCCTCTATATCGTTCCATGGTACGACCGCACCTTGAATATTGTGTTCAATTCTGTTTGCCGTATCTTAAAAAGGATATAGCGTTATTAGAAAAGGTACAGAGAAGAGCCACCAAAATGGTAATGGAAGGCTACTCCTATGAAGAGAGGCTACAAAGGTTAGAGCTCGTCAACCTGGAAAAGAGACGGCTGAGGGGAGATATGATAGAGGTCTATAAATTAATGAATATAGTGGAACGGGTAAACATAGATCGATTGTTTATGCTATCAGAATATAGAAAGACTAGGGGACATGTAATGAAGCTACAGGGTAAACTATTTAAGACAAATAAAAGAAAATCTTTTTTCACTCAACATGTAATCAAACTCTGGAATTTGTTACCGGAGGATGTAGTAAAGGCTGTTAGTGTAGCTGGGTTTAAAAAAGGTTTGGACAAGTTCCTGGAGGAAAGGTCCATAAACCATTATTAAGAAGGGACCCAGGATATCAATGCTTGACCCAATACAAGCATTGTGGAACCTGTGTCTTTTGGGGATACTGCTAGGTACGTATGACCTAGATTGGCCACTGTTGGAAACAGGATACTGGGCTTGATGGACCTTGGTCTGACCCAGTATGGCATATCTTATGTTCTTATCTCTCTCCAGAAGTAGCAGTCCCCTTTTGTAGTCCTTCAAGACTCACTGACTTGCCCAAGGTCACAAGGATAGTGGCCAATATAATGGCAATTTTTAAAATATGTTCTATGGGTGATCTTAGAAACTATAGATCTGTAAACCTAACATTAATACTGAGAAAATGGTAGAAATCACTTTAGGGATCCAAATGACTGACCCTGTAGATAGTCCTGGTTTAATAGGACACAGCCAAGATTTATTTATTGTATTTATTTATTTACAGTCTCTTATATACCGCACTATTCATCATCAGCGCGGTTTACATGGAACAAAATGCTCAGTACAGTTAACACCTATGGGTTTACAGGTAACAGGGCACAAAAACTTGGATAACAGGGGTAAACTATTTACAAAACTTACTACATGGAATCATAAGCACAGAGGTTTCATAGAAACATAAACCCCACTATGGGTTTGAGTATCAAACTTGGTGTGTTGTTGAGATACCATAAATTTGTCTGGAAATGGTATCGCTGGGTGTCTTTGGGCTCTAGGGGATGTCGTGGGGCTCTATAAGGTACTTGTTGAAGAGGTGGCATTTGAGGGCTTTCCTAAACTGTGGTAGGCTCTTAATAGCCCGGATATCAGGGGGTAATGCATTCCAGCATCTTGGGGCACTGAGACTAAAGGCTCTGTTGGCTGTCGATTTAGTGCAGACAGTTAGTGCCTTCGGGACTTTTAGGGAGTTTATAGACGTGGATCTTCGTGCTCTATTTGGGGATGTGATATGGATGAGGGAGGTTAAGGATGCAGATGAGAGGTTGTTAACAGCTTTAAAAGTGATTATCAAGGTCTTGAAAACTATTCTAGCCTGAATGGGTAGCCAATGCAACTGTATCAGCAAAGGCGTCACGTGGTCGCTCCTGGAGGCTCTATGGAGGACTCTTGCTGCCGCGTTCATGGCTAGCTGCAGCAGGTTTAATGTAGATTGGGGAAGACCTTGTAATATGGCATTGGCATAATCAAAATGAGGTATGACCAACGCCTGGAAAATTGTCCGGAAATCAGTTGGTTCTAGCATGGAACGTAGATGCCTAAGTGAGCGGATCTTGTAGTAAACTGATCTGACTATGTTTCCTATGTGGGCCTTCATATCCAGGCGTTGATCTAAAGTGACTCCCAGGTAACGTATTGAGGGTTTAGATTGCAGCTCAGCTTCTTTTACTTTAAGATATTGTGGTGGGGTAAAGTTGGGATTCCTCGTAATGAAGAGTACTTCCGTTTTCTTATGTTGTATTCTGAGGTTTTGAGAAAGAAGCCAGTCAGATATTGCATTGAAACAACTCGTCAGTGGGGAGAGGTCCAAATGCTCAGTAGAGAAGGGTATGTAAAGCAGGACGTCGTCTGCGTATAACATGCAATCAACATTGAAGGACCGGATGATATTACAAATTGGTTGCATGTAAATATTGAACAAGAGCACAGAAAGGGAGGATCCTTGTGGGACTCCCTGGCTTTGGTGGAAAGGTTCTGAATTTATCCCTCCAGAACGAACATGCTGCCATCTTTCGGACAGGTAGGATCTGCACCATTCAAGCGCTCTTCCATTAATGCCTTTGTCAATCAGTCGTCCTAATAGAAGCTCGTGATTTACTGAATCAAAAGCTGCAGCGATGTCCAGAAAGATGAGAGCAAATCCTTGATGGATGTCGTCAATGCCGGTGATTATCTTGCAGAAGAGAGTGGTAAGAAGGGTTTCCACTCCATGGAATTCCCTAAAACCATGTTGGCAGGGGTCTAACGGTGCAGCGGAGTCTATGTGATCCTGCAATTGACGTTGAGCCTCCTTTTCAATGATCTTAGTGAATAGTGGAATGCTGGATATAGGTCTGTAGGATTCTATCTGTTGGGGATCGAGCTTGCAGTTTTTTAGCAGAGGTCTGATAGAGGTATGTTTAAGGGCTGAAGGGAAAGAGC
Organism: Ichthyophis bannanicus; assembly: GCA_033557465.1. NCBI lineage: Eukaryota > Metazoa > Chordata > Amphibia > Gymnophiona > Ichthyophiidae > Ichthyophis > Ichthyophis bannanicus. Next base: position 257,034,598 of record CM066044.1, read on the forward strand.
CGGTTAAGAAGGAGAGGTTCATTATTTTGGACAGTACTGGGCTGAAGTGACTGCGAAGCTCCTTGATCCAGAAGGCTGGGCATGGATCTGACTGGGCAGTGGTGGTATTAAGGGCCGCAATAGTGTCTTCAATTCCTCTCTTGGTGGGGGTTGAAAACATGGTTAGGGCTGTTTGGCAGTCTTGCTCTGTGGCGGTGGTTGTAATAGAGGTTTTGTTGGTCTGGCATATCTTGGATTGGATGTAGGTTGCAAAATCTTGTGGGTGTATCTCAAATGGAGGTCCAGAGGATGGTTCCTTCGATAAAGTCTTGACCAGGTCAAAAAGGTCATGTGGTTTATTAAGCGATCTCTTTAAGGTGTCAGAGTAGTACTGCTTCATCGTATCGGTGATTGCTTTGCGATGCGCAGCCAGATGACCGTTGTATGTTGTCTGGTCATTTAAAGAATGAGATTGGCGCCAGCATTTCTCTAGTTTCCGTAATTGGTTAAGCGATGCTCTAAGATCAGCTGAGTACCATGGGGCACTCACTCTTTTACCTGGATGCCTGTTGGTTGGTGTACGTAGGGCGATTGAGCTGAGGCAATTGTTCCAGTGAGAAATTAGGTCGTCAAGGTTCTGGGTGGTTTCAGAGATGAGTTGTTGCGTTTCCGCAAGGATAAGATCTCTGTTGTAAGGCTTGAAACATGAGAGGGCGGTCTTGCGGAGTTGCTTTGTATTTTGTTGATTTTTGTGTAGGCTTTGTGAGAAGGAATCTGGATGATGATCAGTTTGTGATCTGACCAGGGAACAGAAGTTATGGAAGTTATGGAATCCTGGGCTGGGTTAAGAGATGTTTGCGGGGCGAATACTAGGTCCAGGATATTTCCCTTAATATGAGTAGGATCTTTAACTAATTGCTTGAAGCCAAGATTTTCGAGGGCATCGAGGAAGGCTGATGCTTGATTATCTTGTAGTGTAGGCAGGTTAAAGTCGCCTAGGATCCAATTTGGGATGCTTGGGTTATGAGTGTTGGATGCAAGATCAATGATAGCCGCGAGATCATCTGGGGAAGCTGAAGGTGCTCTGTAAAGCAGGTTGATTGAGCAGCATTTGTTGGAAATGGTGACGGTCTCCAGGTGATTTGTACTGGTGGAGTCTACTGTTTGAAAATGGAGGTCTGTCCTGGTGAGGATGAGCACGCCACCTCCTCTTTTGTCTTGTCTATGACTTGAATGTACAGTGAAATTCTGATGCTTTTAGTGAAGGAAAGTCTTGTCTCACTAATGTACTATATTTTTGTGAAGGTGTGAATAAACAGGTAGACATAGTAGATATAGTGTATTTGGATTTTCAGTAAGTCTTTGACAAGGTCCTTCATGAGAGACTCTTGTGGAAATGTAAAGCATCATGGAATAGGAAAAGTGTGCTATTGTGGATTGGGAACTGGTTAAAAGATAGAAAACAGAATGCTCTCCTCCCCTTTCCCCTCATTGGGCTTCATGCATCATGCTCTTTGCCAAATGGCTCCCACATTCATTCAAAGCATGTGGAGCTGAGGTTGAGCTTGTTTCTCATGAGGGATTGTATTAGAAACATAAAAAAGATAAGGCTTGTTTGTTTTATACTGACAATGTTATCAAGGGCTTTGATCAGTGTAATCTTGGGTTGTTGGCTAATGCTAAGCTATCCAAAATTACTTTTTTTTCTCCTTCTATTTTACAATAAAGCCTTTGAAATTAAAAAAAAAAAAAGGAAAACAGACAGGAGGGCTAAATGGACAATTTTCTCAGTGGAGAAAAGTGAATAGTGGAGTACCCTAGTGATCTCTGCTGGGCTTGCAGCTTTTTAACATAATCATAAATGATTTGGAAATGGGAACAATGAGTGAGGTGATCAAATTTGCAGACGACACAAAATTATTCAAAGTTGTTAAAACACAAGAGGATTGTGAAACATTGCAAGAGGACCTTAAGAAACTGGGATACTGGCGGGGTTATTCCATCCCCGCTATTCGTGCCTTCTCCTGGCTGAGACTAACTTCCCCGCCTGTTGTGCGGGAAAGTTAGACGGGGCAGGGAAGGGGCGGCTTGGGGGCTTAGTCTGGGTAGGCGGTGGGTGCTCACCGGCCCTGGATGAACAGGGCTGATTCTAAAGTTGGCTCTGTATGTCCAGGGCCGGCGACATGTGCAGGGAAGTTATTCCACCTCCGAGGCCCATGTGTGCCCAGGACACGGATGGGTTAGGAGGGGGCCAGGGGACATTCCCCACAACCTGATCCTGGTCTTAGAAAAGCAGATCGGGGGTTGGACTGCGGGGAATAAGCAGTTTTTGCCGGCATCGCGGCTTTTAAATGGAGCTGCAGTGTCATGGCAAGTGGATGCCATGCCCCTGCGGCTCCATTTAATGAGGACAAGTGCAAAGTTAAGCACTTGAAGCTACATTTTACAAAGGACATCCAAGTGCAGTCTGGGACATCCAAGCCAGAATGTCTGAAATAAAAGCAGACGTGCAAGTTCAGGCACAATTACACAAATGTGTATGTGCCTGATATGGACTTCTATATAGACGTCCCCAGAATAGCATTTCAGAATGGGGACATTTAATAGCATAATGGTTAGACTAGTGGGTTTGAAACAGTTTAGCCAGAATTCTTATCCCAGTGAGGGCCTTTGTAAAATTAGGCTAGCCACTTAACTCTCCATCTTCTCTATGGTTTCTGGATGTTTTAAGGCCAAAACAAGCATTTTCCTGATGCTTATTTCTGCCTGGAGCAGGTCTGACATGCCTGAAAACATCTCTGACATTTCTGAAATTGAACTGGGATGTCTAAGTCCAATGCACCTTCCCAGACGTACCTCTGCCACATCCCCTGCCTACTTATATGTGCCCACACTGGTGACATCTTTAAAAGCCATTGGTAAAATGGCTCTGGGGATGTCTTTGTGATTTGGACATCCATATCCATTTTAAGGTATGGCAATCAGAACTGCACACAGTATTCAAGGTGAGGTTGCACCATGGAACGACACAGAGGCAATATAATATCCTTGGTTTTGTTCTCCATTCATTTCCTTATGATTCCCAGCATTCTATTTGCTTTCTTGGCCGCTGCTGCACACTGGGCAAAGGATTTTAACTTCTTATCTATAATGACGCCTAGATCCTTTTCCTGGGTGGAGATTCCTAAGCTGGAAACTTGTTGGAACCCTTCTTAGGGAAGAAGAACCCCAAACTACAGTTACATGATGGAAGGATACATGTGTGTGCCCCGTTTCATATACAGTAGCAGATGCCCGTGGAAGATACAAAGGATTTACACTTGTTCCCTGGCACAAATAGATTTTTAAAAAGTGCACATTTCACCTGACCTTTTATAGGAGGAATAAAGGATATATCACTATGAATCGACCCCCTCCTCCCCCCACTGTTTATTTTCCCATCCAAATTGTGATGAGGTAACCAATGAGTCCTCTCTGTTTAAGAGTAGTTGCATATCTAAGTTTGTAAGATGGCCGGGTTATACGTTTAAGTTGCCAGGGTTCCCACACTGATTTTTCCTACGTGTATTTTTATGAAATGGTATCTTCTGCTACATACGGATATCCTTCCCTGTACGTTCCTGCACGTTCCTGCTTGATTTATACATGTCCTGGATAAGGGGCAGAGATCATGTCACGTTTACATCGACCCGTCACATGCCGTCCTTCTCTTCTAAGATGAACACAGCTTTGCAGACATTTTTTCTTAGATGTTCCTGCAGCCACGTAAACAGCCTTTTTAAAATGTGCCTTCACAGCACTAGGGTTCATGGAGAGATGCACTGAAATTCAACTGATTCGCTGCATTTCTTGGGGTCCGTATTTTGCCTTGCGACTTTAGGATAACCATTTTACTGTTTCTTCAAGACTCATGGCTTATTGAAGCATGTTATGTTGTACTTAGCTCTTAACTTGTTTACTGCTTTACATGTTTTTTTGGACAATTGCATGTGGTATATTTCTTTCTTTGTAATTTGAGAACATCTGTGGACAAGAAGATACAGTAAATTTTAAGTCTGGTTCTCTTGGCTGGCCAGATGGTGGAGCTGCATTGCTTCATTATGTAGGATATGATTTTATTTTATTTTTTAATTTCACCATAGTTTGGCTATGGTTAGTCTTATCACTCCTAAGTTTGTTTGTTTTAAGGAAAATTATTTTATTACTCAGGTTCCAGGCACATAGGTCTCCACAAGCACACTTCATGTACATTTTCTTGTGATTAGCTAGCTCCTCCCTTGGTAGGGTGAGAGTTTGACCCAGAGGAAGCACACCAAATAAAGCAGAAACACACAAAATAAAGGGTTTCTGGTGGGCAGGGGGAGGTAGATCCCAAAGATCTTCACAGGTGACTCACAAGAAAATGTCCAAATGCACTAGAAAGCTCCAAATGGAACCTCAGTCCACACCTTTATTAGGTAAATCCCCCAAAGAATAGTACAGTATATGTAGAAAACAGCAGCAAATACAGTGTCCAAAGGAAGGAGAGTCATTAATGATAAAGTTCAAAGAAGATGGTACAAAAAGACACCAAGGTACTTTGAATGAAGAAGCAGGTTTCTCTGACTCTTCGACAGCTTTGTCTTCTGGGGTCCTTCTGTAGGCCATCCCTTCTTCACGGGCTTCAGGCTGGATGCTTCACACTCCTAAAACATTCCCTTTACTGCAGGATACTCTTACAGGAAACAACTCCCCAAAACCACAGAAATCTTCCCAGAACCTCTGCCAACTTCATTCCGTGTCAGTGCAGCTTAACGTTCAGCAAGAAAAATACCCAAGTGAGTCTCAAAGCCCCCTACTTTGTGAAGATACAATATAAGGAAAATTACTCCCTATAAGGCACAATTATCAAAAGTCTTTTAAAACACTTCTCACAATGCTCTTCCCTGAGTATTAGGGATGACACAGGATTCAGGTCCTCACACTCTGACTGGACTTCTTAGGGGTTAAAATGGGACGTACTGTGCTGGTCTCAAAATTACACTGGTTCTTCTCTCCAGACCCTCTTCAGATCGCCTCCTTTGCTTAGGTCAAGCCAAACTAGGGCAGCCCCTCTCACTGCAGAAGGCCTAGTTGGTCACAAGAGAGGCAGAGTTCCCTGCTGCTCCTCTTGAGCTCCTTTGGCTCCCTCCAATCACATACCTTGTGCTAGGTCCAAACTCCCTCACATCTCTCATTTACATCATGGCTCCCACAGCTCCAAGGCACAGGGACTTATATAGGTCTCTCTAAATTCTAGAGGCATAGGCATGCAGGCCCATCTTCCTTTACATCTTCTTTGCACACAAGTAAAATTAGGAGCAAGGATTCCAGATTGTCTTCATTTGCGATAGAGGGACAATTTGAGATTCTGCCGCACTTATCTCATTTGTATATTATATAGGTGATCTGGGCCCGATATTTAATGTTCAGCACCAGGGGCTAGCCATGTTAGAAACGCTAGCCTCCGGCGCTGAATATCGGGCCGTCTATGTTTTATAGAATTTTATGGAGGAACTGAAAATATTTTTTTAAATAGTAATAGATTAACCAGTTTACTAAACAGAGGAAAGTTCTGTTTTTTTAAACTAAATCCTATGGGGGCATATTCAAAAGCACAAAGTTAGGACAGGAGAAAGGCTATCCTAACTTTATGCAGTTGTGCAATCAGCTTACTGGCTGAATATTATCGCTGACCAGCTCGCAAATCTGCAGTGCAGACAAACGGGATACTCAGCGCTGGTCACTGAATATCTGGTTTTAGCTGAAAGCGGCGGTGGCCAGATGCTTTAGAAGCACTGAGCACCACTGCTGACCCTGCTCCCCGACATATGTCCCACACATAAAATACACGTTTCATTTGAAGATTCCCTCAAACTGAAAGGTGGCTGGGTGGAAGAGTTGTTTCTTTCCTGCAATGAATAAATAAAAAAGAGAATGGCAATATTTTTAACAAATCGTTTAACATTTCATTTATCTCCCAAGTATTTGATGCTGGCAGACTGGGCAGAGGGTTTCAACATACTATCTACGATGACACCTAGATCCTTGTCATGGGTGTTGGTTTCTAATGTGGAACCTTGCATTGAGTAGTTTGGGTTGTTCTTCCCCATGTGCATAACTTTGCACTTGTCCACATTCAATTTATATGCCCAGTTTCCCAATTGATAATTTTTCACAATCCTCTTATGTTTTAACAACTTTGAATAATTTTTTGTCATCTGCAAATTTGATTACCTCACTCATTATTCTCATTTCCGGGTCATTTACGAAAATCTTAAAAATCAACGGACCCAGCACAGATCCCTGGGGTACCCCCCCCCCCCCCTATTCACCTTTCTCCACTTGAGAAAACTGGCCATTTAGCCATACCCTCTGCTTTCTATCTTTTAACCAGTTCCTGATCCACAGTAGTACACTGCCTCCTATCCCATGACTTTTTAATTTCTCGAAGTGTCTCTCATGAGGGACTTTGTCAAAGGCTTTCTGAAAATCCAAATACACTATATCGCTCGGCTCACCTTTATCTACCTGTTTATTCACACCTGTTTATTAAAAAAAATAGAACAGATTAGTGATACAAGACTTTCCTTTGATAAATCCATTGTGGCTTTCTGCCATTAAACCATGACTATCTACATGTCTGATAAATTTGTTCCTAATCATGTTTTTTTACCATTTTTCACTGCACTGACATCAGGCTCACTGGTTTGTAGTTTCCTGGATCACAATTGGGACCCTTTTTAAAAATTGCTGTAACACTGGCCGCTCTCCGGTATTCAGGTACTTCAGATATTTTAATGATAGTACCACTGTGATCATCAAATCAGCTTTAAAGGAGGTGGGGGTGGGGCATTATTAGCTTTACTGCTCACTAAAATTAGCGCACTATTTACTAAACCCTTTAACCTGCTTAGAGAGTTATTTTAGAAGCCTTATTTGCAATTTCCATGTGGAAATTCTGGCATTTACATACTAAAATGGCAGCCACGTATAAAAGGTGATCTTAGAAAGGACTCAGTTTACATGTAGATGCCCCTAATACATAGAAATTGCAATGGGGTATATTGGGGACATGGTTTACATATAGAAACTAGAAAGCGACAGCAGATAAAAACCATACGGCCTATCCAGTCTGTCCATCCATAAGAACTATTAAGTTCTACAATTCCTTCCTCTCCCTCAGAGAACCTCTGTATGTGCCCCATGATTTCTTGAATTTAAATACAGTCCTCATCTCCTCCACTGGGAGGCTGTTCCACACATCCACCATTCTTCTTATAAAGAACTGTTTCCTTAAATTATTCCTGAGCCTATCCCCTTTCACCATTATCCTATGACCCCCTTATTCCAGAGTTTACATTCAACTAGAAGCAGGGTCGGCCTGTCCATTGTGCGATAATGTTGTTCGCACAGGGCCCCGCGCTTCTGCGCGAACTTCATTTTTGCACGATGGACGGCCCTTTAACCTTTCCCGGCATTTGCGGCTTCACAGAAACAGCCGTCAGCGTGAGGGAAAAGACCCTTCATGCTGGCGGCTGTGCAGAGGGAGCCGGGGCCTCGCGTGGGCTTCCCCGGCTCTCTCTGCAGCCCCTAAAATGGCCGCGGGGCTCTTAAGAGGGGAGGGGGGGCTAGGACTGGAATCAGGCTGTAATGGGGGGGACTTGAACTGGAATCAGGCTGTGATGGGGAGAGCTAGTACTGGAATCAGGCTATGATGGGGGAGGACTTGGACTGGAAATGGGCTGTGATGGGGGGGTTAGGACTGGAATCAGGCTGTGATGGGGGAAACTTGGACTGGAAATGGGCTGTGATGGTGGGGAGGACTAGATGGGGATAGGGAATGAGAATGGAGAGGGGAAAAGATATTTTGTGTGGAATGGAAGAAAAATCTACGATTGGCCGGGTATTGGGAGAGTAAGTGGGGATTGAGAATGGAAGGGTGAAATTTGAGTGGATGATAATTGTCACCACCAGGTGGGCAGGCTGCCGCCTAGGGTAGCAGGTCTGTCTGCCTGATGATGTTTATGAAGAATAAGTAGTTGTAGACATGAGTGGTTCAGGTAAAGTTAGGGTTTTATTTCCCCTCCCGGGGTCGGATTCTCAAAATGCACAACACAGTAAACTTAAGACAATAAAGCCATACTCTCTGGCATGTTATAAAGGAAATAATGATAGCTTCTTCTTGCTTCTTAATTAAATGATAGCCATAAGAAAACAATACTCAGCACATAGTTCCTCTGTAGATAAACAGGCACTCTTGATCTTCACTGCTAGGCTCAAGCAGTGTACAATTACTGGTTTAACATAAAGAGGTAATTTTGTCTGAGATAGTTAACGTACAGTCCATTGGATCATCAAATGAGCTTTCACTAGCATAATCAATGACCATCGGTTCATGCTGACTTTCAGATGGACAAACGTTTCCCTTGCTACAGAACGTTTGTAAATCTCCTTGCAATGTCTCGTCACGGAGCTTATCTGACCAGCTCTCTCTAGGGCTAGAATTGCTGTTACCGTATTTATCAGAGTGTGAGAGAGGAGAGACCCACCATTCAGGATTTTCAGAACATACCTTCTTATAAGAACTTTTCCCTTTAAAGTATTTGTTTGTTCTAACTTCAGGCTTTGGCTGGGAATAAAGGAATTGTTCTCCCTTGTCAGCACAGGGTTTTGCTCGGTGAATCTTTCTCTGAGGTTTAGGCTTTTCAAACACTTCCTCTTCTGACATGCAAATATCTTCTACAGAATACCTCTCCCTTTCAGGGACTTGTAAATGCTCCCACGTTAGCTCTCTAGTTAAATCCTTCGGTTGGCTTTCACAGCACGGCACCCACCTTGGACTTTTCCTACGAGGCTTTTGAGCATTAACCCTCCAGGTATTTCTGCTGTCAGTAAGCTTCCTTAAATCTGGTTCAGAATCACTTTCAGGATCACAGCTCCCAGATACATACTGTTTCACTCTTTCAGGCTTCCATTCACTCTGTAAAGAACGTTGCCTCTGAGTTACAAACTGCCTCACAGCAGACGGACTTTCACAGCTGTTCTCTGACTCTCTCGCCTCTGATTCCTCTGCTCCTGGCTGTTCTCTCTCTGAGTTTCCTGAGTGTTTCTTATAGTGCTGATTAGCACTTCCCCCACTCAGGTGAAAGCTATTAGGAACTAGGGATTGCTTGCTAGTTGGGCGGGGTTGCAATCCTCGTGGCTGGGTTTGTTTACGTTGCCCCTGACAACTACTGATCATATGGCTTGCCTGCCTGTCAGCTTCTGACCTAGTTCTCACAGAATCCTGTGTTTTTAAGGCAAAGGATGGATCTTCCTCATTACATAATGGAATAAGGAAAGAAATGGGGGAAAGAGCAAAAGGGAAACAATCAGTATGTTAAAGCAGATATAGAGAGAGAATGGAAAAAAATCTAAAAGAGAAGAAAGGACAAATGGATAGCTCGCAGAAGACACGAAGAAACCAGAAGAAAGTGACTGGAGCAATTGCAACTGAAAAATAAAATGGCCAAACAAAAGGTAGAAAAATACTTTTTATTTTGAATTGATTAACTGGAATATGTCAGGTCTGGGAAATGTGTATCACTAACATCTTTGTGTTTTTGTTTAGTGCAAGAGGAAATTAATTTATAGTTTTATTTCTCCAGTGTTGTTGTACATTTCATGTTTGGCTTTTTGGGTACCCAATTTAATTATTATCTTCCTATTTCTAAATTGTGATCCCTTGTTCTTTGTATGGTGATGGTCTATGTTCTGCATGTGTAACCGAGCTGAGGTATTCTGTTCATGTAGTTTCTATTTAACAGTCCTACTTGTTCTCTTTCCCCCAGTGAGATGTATTCTTATTCTCTAAGATGTATTGGTTTAATATCTGCAATGTTGCCTTTTGATAGGTAGGGTTTGGTGCTTTGTGAGTCCTGGTAGTGCTGTTATGATACGATGGGTTTGCTATGGCTTCTAAATGGTCAGTGTTTATAGTACTTCCTAATGGGCCTGGCGGTTCTCACTGCAATATAGTAATGTAGAAATCTGGTAGTCTTTCTTTTTCCAGACACTCATTAAAAGGCATGTTTACTAAAAGCGCATGTTAACGTAATGCAAATATTTATGCAAATGAGGCCCATTATGCAAACGAGGCCCACAATGAATCTCCGCACTTGGCTCCGCACCCCCTTGGGCCACCCCTGACTAGAGGAGGGCCACCTCTTGTGCAGTTATACTACAGAAGTATTCAAATGTCTCTGTCATATGACAAAGGCCACTGATGGTATTCAAAAATCTTAGGTACCGGTTCTGTATCAGATCAGTACGAGTGGGTTGCAGCACCCCGATTCCCCCATACAACATTTTGGAGCATTCTCAGCATTGAGAAAAGCCCCCAATGCCATCAAAATACTGTTGGGGGCTGGTGCCCTGACAGATAATGAATCCCTGGTGGCCTAGCGATCCCAAACCCCCCTTCCCTTAAAAAGAAAATAGACCTAGTGGCCTAGTAGCCCCTTGAACCCCATACCCCTTCCCAACTAAGAAACAAAATAGACCTGATGGCCTACTGGCCCCCTGAACCCCCCATCCCCCTCTCAACCTAAAAACAATTAGACCTGGTGGCCCTCTGAAACCCCTACTCTCCTCCCAACTAATAAACAAAATAAACCTTGTGGTCTAGAGGCCCCCTGAATCCCCCACCTCCTTCCCTACTAAACAAAAATAGACCTGGTGGCCTAATGGCTCCTGAACCACCACCTCCCCTAATACCTTTCGAAATGAGTAGGAGCGCTGCCTACGCACCCCTGCTCATGGTCTGCCATCTTTATTTATTTTATTTATTTTTATTTATTTATTTATCTATTTCTTCTATACCGCCCCTTCCAGAGATCAGGGGCGGTTTACATGGAACAAGTAAACAAATTTGTATACTAATGTATACATTACATGGAACAGAGATTTTTTAACTTTATACAGATAATAGTTATTAACAGAGATTTATAACATTGTAACTTTATACAAATAACTGTGCATTAATTGTCAAAACTATTTACATTTTATATACATTAATAAGTTTCTGTAGCGTAGTGTTGATCAGAGTTTTTCTACCTTTTTATAGGTAGTCAGAGTTTTCTACCTTTCATATGTGTGTGTGTGTGGAGGAATTTATTTCCTTTTTTCATCTCTTGGGAGTGTTTTGGGGTGTATGTGGTGGGAGTATGTGGTGGGTGTATGTGTGTGGGTAGTTGAGTGTGGTTTTAGGGCTTTGTGTTTGAGTGTTTGGGGATGGTGTGTGGTTGGACTTGGGGGTATGGGATTTCATAGTGTTCGGAGAAAAGGTATGTCTTAAGTTCCTTTCTAAATTGGGTGAGGTCTTTTATGATCCGAAGGTTTATTGGGAGATTATTCCAGAGCATGGGGGCAGTGAATGAGAAGGCTCTGGTGCTGGTGGATTTTTTAGTTTTTTTGAATGAATTTGGTATTTCAAGTGAGTGTGTTGCGTTTAGTCTTCAATAATGGCGGTGCCTGGCATCCTGGATCCTGGGGTCTGCCCTCCCTTATGTAGGGGAACTGTTTCCTCACCAGGGCACAAGTAGCCCTCACAATGATTCTTCGTAGCAATGAAATTGCAGACAATATGTAAATCAAGTCATCAGTATGCAAATAAGTCTTCTCAGTGTCCTTCAATTCAACAGCAAACACACCAATCAAATCTCACAGTAACCCCTCCCCCCTTATCTCCCTGGTTCACCCGGGATGCATCCCAGATGTTTAACTACCTGGATGTCCTGCCTCCTGGTTATTATAACCTGCTGTTCCAAGGGGCCTCTCCCTAATAGGGCCTGAACCCTAGAACAGAGACTGGCCAAGGTTCCTTGGGACTTCAGCTGTGATGGAACATACACCCCGTCACAATGGGAAAAGGCATTTATGTATTGAAAATATTCCTTTCTAAGGCTCAGTTCAGGATGACTGCATATGAATCCAAGAATAACACAGATTTGACTCTGTTTCTCAGTCCTGTTTACGTCAGACAGTGGAATGAAACACCTTTTGCTCTCCTCAATGACATAAAATTTTTATCAGTTCTTAAAACTTACCCTCCCTCACTTGATTTGCAGCTTTTCGTGCTGTGATGCTGAGAGCTTAGCTACTGGCAGGGTCTCCCAAGATGGACAGGTCTCAGCTGAGATGCCAGACTAAGACAAACCACTCATCTGGGCAGCAGCAGAATGGGACGATGTTCTAAGCGGAGAATCATATTTCTGTGACAAATGCAACAACACTGGAATTAACTGCATGGAAGAAAGACCTGGCATATCTACTTCTGTATCTTGCCTTGAAAACCCAATGGATAGTCACAAAACAAATTGCACTATACTGCTGAAAGATGAGACCCCCAAGTTGGAAGGCCCTCAAATGGCTACTAGGGATGAGTTGAAGACTTCTCAGAGTAAAGCATGCATTTATGATGTGGTTGGATCTGCTGATGTAGCTGCGCATGAAAAGACAGTCAGAAGTTGCAAAGATATCTTACATATCGGGACATGGAACGTACGAAGCATGAACTAAGGGAAGTTGGAGATGGTCAAGAATGAAATGGAACATGTACAACTCAATCTGTTGGGTGTCAGTGAACTGAAATGGACTGGCTTTGGGCACTTTGCATCTGATTATCATATGCTTTACTATGCTAAAAATGAATGACAAAGAAGAAATGATGTTGCATAGTTAAGAAGAAACTTGCAATGCAGTCAGTGAACGCTTAATTTATATCCATCTATGAGGAAAGCCCATCAACACAGCTATAATTCAGGTATATGCCCCAACAACAGCTGCAGAAGAAGAAGACGTTGATGAGTTCTATGAACAAATACAAGCTGAAATTGACAGAACATGCAAACAGAATATCCTGATAGTCATGTGTAACTGCAAAAGTTGGCAACAAAGAAGAAGGCAAAGTGGTTGGAAAATATGGACTTGGCAACAGAAACAAAGCTGGAAAAAGACTGATAGAATTCTGCAAGACCAATGATCTATTCATATCAAACACCTTCTTCCAGCAACACAAGCCCTGACTGTACATGTGGACTTCACCCAATGGATTATCCAGAAATCAAATTGACTACATCTGTGAAAGACAATGATGGAAAAGCTCGATAACATCAACAAAGACAAAACCTAGAGCTGACTGTGGTAAAGATCACCAACTACTAGTATGCAAACTCAAACTAAAGTTGAAAAAGAGCAAGTCATTCATGAATGTAGCAAAATATGACCTTGAGGATATATCACTGGAATTTAAAGACTGCCTGAGTTACAAATGACAGTGTTCCAGAAGAGTTATGGGATGACATCAAGAAGGTTATGTTGGAAGAAAGCGATTAAGTCTCTACATAAGGTGAAAAAGCAAAAATGACCAAAATGGATGACTGAGGAAACTGTGAAAATTGTCCAGAAATGCAGAGAAGCTAAAGCCAGAGGAGAAAGAAAGGCAATTGCAGAACTCAACAGAGATTTCCAACATGCTGAAAGACAAGGCAAGGAAAAGTATTACAATGGCACATGCAAGGAAATAGAATCAGAAGGTATTAGAGGAAGAACAAGATTGAGTTTTCTAAAGCTATGAGAGCTAAAGAAACAATTCCAGCCTTGAATTGGAATGTTACCAGATGCTCAAGGATCCATGATGCTGAGAAATCAAGAAAAGGTGGAAAGTCATTATACAGAGTCATTATACCTTAAAGATCAAGTGGACCAACAGCAGTTTTAACCTATACCTTATGAAAGCCTTATCAAAGAAAAAAGCACTGGACATTGATGGCATTCCCATTGAAGTATTACAGCAATCAGATGAAGCTGTTGCCATACTTACAAGGCTCTGCCAGGAAATTTGGAAGACAAATTCATGACCAACTGACTGGAAAAGATCTGTGTTTATACCAATACTGAAGAAAGGTGACCCGACTAACTGTGGAAATTATCACACAGTCACTCTGATCCCACATGCCAGTAAGATTCTACTCAAGATCGGGGCGGAGCCTGCGCAGGGACAAGATGGCTGCTTGAGAGCTTAGCTCCCCGGACCCTGGCAAGTATCCTGAGAGAAACGGAGAGTGAACGGAGCAAAGTGGAGGATAATACTAAGCTGGCTTGTTGAGAAAGTAATGGCCAACCTCAAACCCGCGAAATTGGATTTCACGCCTGGGAGTAACTCGGGTTCCAAGAGGGCAAAGTCAGATCCCCTATCTCCGCACAAGATGGCGGCCACCCGGGAATCGGAGGAGCTGATGAGAGAGTTACTGGGGGAGATGCGCTCAGTGAAGGAGTTGGTGATGGCGAATGGAGAGGCATTGGGGAAAGTGCAAGGTGACATGCAGGACATTAGAGAACAAATGGAGAGGCTTACCAACAGGATGGACTCCATAGGGGCGTCGGTCGCTGCGCACGAGGAAAAGCTTGCACGTGTGGATAGGTTGGAAAGAAAGCTGGAGAAGTTGGAACTAAGCATGGAGGATGTCGCAAATCGAAATCGGAGAAATAATGTGCGCATGCTAGGAGTACCGGAGGGAGCTGAGGGGTCTGACATGATAGCGTTTCTAATAAAAACTTTACCCTCGTTGCTGCATATGAAGCTCCATGGCCCCATGGAAATTGAAAGGGCACATAGGATTCCTGCGCAACCAAATGTACATGCACGAGGCCCGCGACCGATTATTTTTTGCCTGCTGAGATATCAACATGCAGTGCAGATCCTGGAGGCATCTAAATCTCTGCGGACAGTTGACTTTGAGGGGCACAAGGTCCTCTTCTTTCCTGATTTTTGTAGAGGGACCGTGGAAAAGAGGAAGCAGTTCCTCGCCCTCCGGCCCCGGCTTCAACAGCTTCAGGCCAGATATGGGTTATTTTACCCCGCGCGTTTAAAAGTAACTCTCAATAACCAGACAAAGTCCTTCGATGTCCCGGCGGTGGCGGCTCGATATATTGAGGAACAAGAGGCATTGCAGATGAGCTAGCCATCTTCTTCTGGCTGAAGGACTCAGTGTTTTGTTTTCTACTGGGACAGAGGGCCTGGAGAGTGAATGGAACTTGGTCTGGGCTGTCCAGTGAAATCAGTGGTGCATCGGGCTGCCCCTAGTTTGGAGCTGCTTGTAAGGTGTGCAGGTGGCCCGGTACTAGTGGGATTAATGTGCTGCGATATGGGGAAACTGTTTGTTCTGTTGAGGGAAGGGAGATGGTCCCTTCTCCTTCTCATTTCTATTGTGTATTGGTTGGTGGAGTATTAGGAGGGAGGGGGGGAGCATGATATACTCTAACATAATGCTATACTATAATACAATGTATATAAGTATCCTTTGGGGCTGTATATGGGAGATATGACTGTATGTTTGGGTGCAGGGGGGGTTGGCTTAAAAGTTGATAAGGGGTTCGTATTCATAGTTGCGGATGTTGTATTTGTGTCATAGCCAGTTAGTACTGAATGCTTAAGAAAGTAGTGTTTCTCGGGAGAAGCAAGTGTGGTACTGTAATATGTAAGGGGGGGGGGTTTGGTTTTCGAGGGCCACCTGTTTTTTTTTGTGTTTGCTCACCCATTATATTCGTCTTGATGGAGACACAGTTGACACCTTGCAAGCCTAGTTCTGATACTCTCCGCTCGGTTGCCTCTGCAAATTGGGGGAAAAGGGGTGCAGACCAGAAGGAGCAGAGAATGGCTTCACCTTGACGACAATGGGTGGGGTTCGATGCCTATCTCTGAATGTTAAAGGGATAAATCACCCGATCAAGCGTAAAAAGATACTATTATATTGCCAGAAGCAAAGTGCTGATGTAATTCTTTTGCAGGAGACGCATCTGTCGACCTGTGAAACACAAAAGCTTGCACAAAGCAAATACAGTCTAGTAGCCCATGCCCCCGCCTGCCTGAAAAAGAATGGAGTGGCAATTTTGGTCAGGAAGTCGCTCAAGCTTCAGGTTTTGTCCTCACGGGCTGACACGGAAGGCAGGTGGGCTGGGGTGCATTGTCTCATAGCAGGTCGACAGGTGTGTATTTTTACTGTATATGCTCCTAACAATGACAACCCTTCCTTTTTTAAGAAGTTAGCAGTGGCCATTCAGGAATATGCCAGTTATCCCTTAATTATAGGGGGAGATTTTAACCTGGCTCTTGATCCTTTAATTGACCGGAAGCCTAGCCTGCCGCGAAAAAGAGAAAGAGCCTTGGAAGTATTGCATTCTATCATGGACTCCTTTGGGCTGGAGGATATCTGGAGGTTGCATCACCCTACTGAGGCTGATTATACTTTTTTTTCATTTCCACATGGCTCACACTCGAGAATAGATTATTTTTTGGTATCTCAAGCGTTAGCTCAGAGTGTGGGTGAAACGGGAATCCTCAGTACGAGTGTCTCGGATCATGCAGCTGTAGTGATGGACTTTGATCTTGTGGATGATTCCTGTAAGAAGGCGGCGTGGTTTTTTCCCAGACATTTGTTAACAGATGAGTCGTTTAAAGTATATCTTCGGGAAACCTTGCATGAGTACTTTGCAAACAATCGGGTCAGTGATACCCCAGTATGGGCCTGGTGGGAAGCTTTTAAAGCATCAATGAGAGCTCAGATAACGAGCTATGTGATTGCTCAGCGCAGGGCTACTCGAGCTGAAGTGAGGGCCCTGGATCAACAGATACGGGCCGGAGAGAGGCTCCTACAAAGGAAGTTTAGTACTAGGGTCCTGACTCAGTTGCAAAAGCTCAGATTTGCTTATAACACGGCTCTCAGTTCAGAAGTGGAAAGAGCTGTCTATCCTATGCAAGTGTGATATCATGTGGAGGCAAATAAAGCAGGAAAAGTATTGGCTTCGCAACTCAAACCTCGGGAAGAAAAAGCTCGTATTGCGGTAATAGAGGCTGAACGCGTTGGCCCTCTTTATAAGGATCAAGAAATCTCAGATGCTTTCTCTGAGTTCTACCGCCAACTCTATGCGTCCGAGGGAATGTGTGAGAAGGCTGAGGCGTGGCGTTTCCTGAATCAGATTGTTCATCCCTGTTTATCGCCGGAGCAGCAGGCCGCCTTGGGCGCACCGATTCGACTGGAAGAGCTTACATTGGCTCTTAACGCAATGGAGAATGGGAAAGCAGCGGGCCCAGATGGTATTCCAGTTGGGTTTTATAAGCTGCTGGTGACAGAACTTGGGCCGCAGCTGTTATTCTTTTATCACCAACTGCAAGAGCTAGACTGCCACGCTGGGGCCTTCACGGATGCCACAATAATTGTGCTGCCCAAACCCGGGAGAGACCTGAGTAAAGTGGGCAATTATCGTCCTATCTCACTCCTTAATGCTGACTACAAGTTGTACTCTTCTATTCTTGCTGCCCGCCTTAAGAGGGTTATGGAAGCGTTGATACATCCGGATCAATGTGGTTTTGTAGCAGGAAGATCCACTATGGATAACGCAAGGCTGCTTTGTAATGTCCTGGAGATCACAAATGGCTTGGACTCCCCATACATCGGCCTCTCATTGGATGCTGAGAAGGCGTTTGACAGGGTGGAGTGGTCTTTCATGTTCCTAGTGCTGGAATGGTTCAAGTTTCCTCCTTCCTTCATCCGAATGGTACAGCTCTTGTACATCAAGCCGGTAGCTCGGATTCTGGCAAACGGGGTGCTGTCTCAAACTTTGCCATTGTCCCGAGGCACAAGGCAAGGATGCCCTATGTCACCCCTGCTTTTCAACTTGGTGTTGGAACCATTGCTGCTTAAGTTGCGACAGGCCGATGAGATTAAAGGAGTAGCTATTGATGACCTTCAGGTGAAGGCTTCAGCTTATGCTGATGATCTGTTGCTGTTCCTTACGCCGGAATCCATCTCGCCGGTGTTCCATCAAATAGGAAGCTATGCTACTCTCTCTGGCTATAAAGTCAACTGGACGAAGTCGGTAGCGTTTCCCCTAAATAAATATGGGAACCAGTCGATGGTACAGCAGTTTGGATTTCAGTGGGAATCGTCGACGAGCAAGTACTTGGGTGTGCAAATTGGAAGTCATATTGATGAAATTCTCAAAATAAATGGAGAACGTATGAAAGAAACAGCGCGTCTCTTCACAGTGAAATGGTCCCCTCTTCACCTTAGTTGGTGGGGAAGATTAGATTCTCTTAAGATGGTGTTGGTACCAAAGATAAACTACATTTTGGGAATGATTCCAAAATTTTTCCCAGAGTCGCTATATAAGGAATTAGAGAGGATCCTGACCCGCTTTCTGTGGAATGGAAAGACCCCAAGAATTGCGCTGAAGAAGCTGAAGGCACCCAAAGAAGCCGGAGGGGTACAGTTCCCGGATTTTCTCATGTATCATCGGGCGGCAATCTTAAGTCAAGGGGCCCTCTGGACAGGGGCCGCTAGAGATGCACAGAGACCCATTTGGTTGGAAGTCGAAGAACGCTTGGCCTCTCCGGTGCCCTTGAATCTATGTATGGGGATGTACATGATGAAGACCCCGAAATTAGGACGAGTATTTTTATCCACGCAGAAGGCCTATCATGATTTGTCGCGTTGCCTAGGGGGAGACAACCCCATCTCTCGCAGAATGCCACTGTGGAATAACTCTGATTTTCGAATAAATAAGCTGGTGGTATCCTGGAAAACCTGGCAACAATGTGGAATCTGGCGACTGGGGCAGCTGTTCAGGCATGATAAGTGGAAGAACTTTCAAATGCTCAAGGAGGAATACAACTTGCCACCGGCCTGTTTCTTCCAATGGCTACAATTGCAACATTGTGTGGGACAAAAGATAAAAAACCTTGCTTTGGTATCGGACAAGTGGGGTCTGGAGGAGTTTATCGGAGAGGTGGTTGAGCGGAATGGCCGTGTGTCCTGTATATATGGATTCCTTCGGGGTAGGCTGCCAACGCAGCTTAACAGGCTACGGCAAACATGGGAAGAAGAGCTGGATGTCCAACTTCCTAAGGACCTGTGTTTTGCAAAATGGGGGCCGTTAGTGAGGTCCTCTCGCTCAGCCTCCCTCACTCAATCAATGTTCTTTTTTGCGCACCGGGCTTTTTTGACACCGATCAGAGTGGCCAAGTGGAGTGCTGGTGCGTCTCGACACTGTTGGAACTGTCATAAGGAGGATGGCACGTTGCGACATATGATTCTGGACTGTATAACCGTGCGGGAATATTGGGGGGCTGTCTGGAAGAGGATCCAACAGGTGCTGCTCTTTACCTATCCATTATCCTGGAAGATTGTAGTGTTGAGAGCGGCTGCTGAGATACCTAACATGAAGAAGGAAAATTTTTTTGTACTGCACTTTATGCTGGCCATCGCTATAAAAGTCATCCTTATGAGGTGGAAGGACCCAGTGAAGTTAAGCTGGGTACACTGGTGGAACTTAGTATGTCTGTATAGCCGATATGAGAAGGCTTATGATCATATTTATGCCTCTAGGGGTATACAGGGGGGTGATGATAAATGGTCTGCTCTAGCTAGATATTCGAATGTTGGCGGCTGCTGAGCGGGGAAGGGGGTGGTCTGGGCTTGCAAGGTGTCAGGGGGGGTGGCGGGGGGGGGGGCATAGGGGGAAAGATGGGTATGCAAGGGCGCCGTGCTTTGGCACCCTTCTGAATGATAGTGTATTTGTATTCTTTTTGGTTTTGTTGTGTTCTTATGTATGTGTTGGAAAATGTAAAAATATTGAATAAAAAAAAAGATTCTACTCAAGATCATTCAGCAGAGACTACAACCATACCTGGAATGAGAACTGCCTGAGGTGCAATCAGGGTTCATGAAAGGGCGAGGAATGAGACAGGTTATCGCGGATGTGAGATGGATCCTTGAAAAGACAAAAGAATACTAAAAGGATATGCATATGTGTTGTATTGACTACAGCAAGGCTTTTGACTGTGTAAACCATGAGAAACTCTGGGCCACATTAAGAAGCATGGGTATACCAGAACACCTGATTGTTCTCTTGTGCAACCTTTACATTGATCAAGAAGCAATAGTTTGAATGGAGCTAGGAGAAACAGAATGGTTTAAAATCAGCAAAGGTGTATGACAAGGCTGCATACTTTCCCCCTACCTGTTTAATTTATATGCAGAACAAATCATCAGAGAAGCCGGACTGTATGAAGACAACCAATGTGTGAAGATTGTTGGAAGACTCATCAACAACCTTCGCTATGCTGATGATACCACATTACTGGCTGAAAATGAAAGATGATTTGAAACACTAGCTTCTCAAGATCAAGGAATATAGTTTTAAAATGGGTCTGCACCTTAATGTTAAGAAGATAAAGATCCTGACAACTGGCAAAATGAATAAGTTCATTGTTGATGGAGAAGAAATTGAAATAGTGGACAACTTTAACCTACTTGGATCAACTATCAATAATGAAGCATCAAGCAGTCAAGAAATCAGACAATGCATTGCTCTTGGCAGAATGGCTATAAAGGACCTAGACACGATTTTCAAAAGCAGAGATGTATCTCTCCTTACAAAGATTAAACTTGTTCAAAACAATGCATTTTCAGTAATGTCATATGGATGCGAAAGTTGACAGTGAAAAAGATAGAAAGGAAGAAAGTTGATGACTTTGAATTTTGGTGCTGTCAACAAATAGAAACATAGAAATCTAGAAACATGATGACAGAAAAAGACCACATGGCCTATCTAGTCTGTCCTTCCATATCAACCACTACAGTCCCTTTTTTTCCTTTAGAGATCCTCTGTGTTTGTCCCGTGCTTCTTTGAATTCAGATAACTGTCCTTATCTCTACCACCTCAATTGGGAGACTATTCCACAGATCCATCACTCTTTCCATAAAGAAACATTTCCGCATATCACTCCTGAATCTATCTCCCTTCACCCTCATCCCATGTCCCCTCATAGCAGAGCTTGCTTTCAATCGAAAGAGGCTCTCCTCCTGTGCATTTATGCCACAGAGGTATTTAAACGTCTCAATCATATCACCTCTATCCCGCCTTTCTTCTAAGGTGTACATATTAAGATCCTTAACTCTGTCCTAATATGCTTTATAATGAAGATCACTAACCATTTTAGTAGACACACTCTGTACTGACTCAAGCCTGTTTATATCCTTTTGAAGGTGCAGTCTCCAGAATTGCACACAATACTCCAAATGAGGTTGCACCAATGACTTATTTATTTTTTTATTTTATTTTATTTATAAGATTTCTATACCACACTCTTTAAAATCAGCGCGGTTTACATTTAACAACCAACTGCACAAAGCAGCGGAGCATGCGGTGTACATTACATATAACAGGTTTTACAACTTGGGTTAAATAGGGGTAACTATATGCACTATGTACAACTAATCTGTTCTACTTCTACGTAGCACATGAACAACTTATATAGAGGCACTATCACCTCCTTTCTTCTGCTGGCCATTTCTCTCCCTATGCACCCAAGCATCCTTCTAGCTTTTGCTGTCACCTTTTCTACTTGTCTAGCTACTTTAAGACCATCAGACACAAGAACACCTAGATCCTGCTCTACTTTAGTGGGCAAAGGTTCATCACCCCCTATACTATATTGCTCCCTTGGATTGCTGCAGGCCAAATGGATTACTCAAAACCCACCTTTTCCCCCAATACTACTAGACCATCCAGCCAATTTTGAACACTACCCAAACTAAGAACAATTCCTGTTGTGTATATACATGTAAATACTCCTGTAAATACTTGCAGTAATATCTTCCCCATGTTTTTCCAAGTTCGCTGACCTGTTTTATGTAAAACCAAACAGTTTGTTGTTCTGGTATGTTGTTATATTGTGAACCGCGCTGATGCTGAATAGAGCAGTATATAAGAGCCTGTAATAAATAAATAAATGCATGACCTTGCATTTTTTAACATTAAATCTCAGCTGCCAAATTCTAGACCATTCTTCAAGCTTAGCTAGATCCCTCCTCATGTTATCTACACCTTCCTGGGAGTCTACTCTATTGCAGATTTTGGTATCATCCACAAAGGGGCAAACTTTACCCAACAGCCCTTCCGCTATATCACTAACAAAGATATACTGTGTATACTATGGACTGCCTGAAGAACAAACCAGTCAGTACGAGAGAAGATCAAACCTAAGCTTTCTTTAGAAGCTCAGATGGCAAGACTTTGACTTTCATACTTTGGACACATTATGCAAAGAGAGAGATCATTAGAGAAAGACATCATGCCTGGCAAGGTAGGTCAATGCAAAAGAGGAAGGCCAGCAATGAGATGGATCGATACAATAACAGCAGCTATGGGTGCCAGTCTGTCAACAAGCCTGACCGAAGACTGAACACAATTTAGGACAACTATCCAGAGGGTCGCCATGAGTTGACACTGACTTGACAGCACCTAACAAGACTTACCCAGAGAAGGCTGTTGTATTTTCATGTCACCTCTGGTTTTAGTCGGAACGTTTGGCAGGTTTACCCCTTGTTGAAGACAAAGGGGTATGTTTACTAAACTGCGGTAATCGTACATAACGCGCATTATGTAATGTTAACGATTGTAAGCGCGTCATGACACGTGTTATGACGAGCTTACGATCGTTAACGTTACATAACACGCGTTAACCGTAGTTAACGATCGTAAACTCCCGCAGCGCGGTAAAACACCGCAGAAGGTGGAGAGAGGGCGGAGAGAAGGGGTCAATGGGCGGAGAGTGGGTGGGGAGAGGCCCCCTTCACACTAACGTGCTGATCTGAAGAGCTCAATTCCAACGTGAATGAAAACCTGACGTTAAATTCACATTACAGGGGAGACAAACCATTTCAATGTCAGCAATGTACAGCCCAGGCAGGGAAACCTAAACAAAGTGATAAGTGTGATGTATGTGCACAGAACAAAAGGGCACATAAACACTGAAAATGACCCCAACAAACTGGAAAACAACCATAACCAAGCTGGCCAATAGTAGTAGCAATGAGAAACATCAACCCCTCCCCCCACCCGAGTAAGCTCCATAGAACAGATATAAATCGTGGAAGGGTCTATACTCCGTCCCCATACAAGGTGAATGAGCCCACAGTGAAATAGCGCTCCTCAGGGTTTTCCCCACCATCGGACAGGGTTCCTATGGCCCGCAACATCAGGGTGGGCATGTCCCGCAACATCAGGGTGGGCATGTCGGAACAGCAACTGGACAAGGGGATACAGAGGGCCGCAGGCGGCACATGCTGTGGTGCAGGTGGGCCACAGTGCGGACTAGGGCGATGCCTAGGTGGCCCATACGAATGCTGAAGCAGCAGAGCAGCCAGACAGCAACTGCTGAAGGCCCAACATGGGCACGACTGTGTTTCCCACAGTGTCACAGGGGATAGTACCCAGCAGCTACCCCCAAGGGCACGGAACATTGGCAGGCGGTGCTGGGGGGAAGCGTGGACACCTATGCAGGCACCCCTACCCCAGAACCCGCACCATAGGCAGCCGCCTACCTGCACACTGGACGGCCTGAGACTGCGCACTACCAGCACCACCAGCAGAAGGGCATGTCAGCATGGTGGCTGAGGGATACTGGTGGTGGAGGGGGCAGTGGCAGCTGCCCAGAGCAGACCGTGGCCTAGCCCTGTGTAGGTGGGTGCCGTGTACTGCAACAGACGGGCCCTGTCTGACGAACAGTCATGGTATCACCAAGGAATGTACTGACTCTGTGACAACAAGGTGGTGCAGTGCACAAAACCAGTGTATTCAGAAACAGAGGGTCACAGGTTCAAGTCCCAGCTGTGGTTCCTGACAACCCAGTCCCCATATTTTACCCACTACTACAACGTGCTAATACATACAGCACCTTTATTGCAGATTATGTAAACATGCCCAAGACACCTACATTTTACCCTACAGAGCACAGACGCCATAAACATGCACATTACCTAGAGCAGAGCCTCCCAAATGCAGTCCTGGAGGGCCAAACACCATTCCGGTTCCATGCTGCCTCTGAAAGATGCCTGTGCTGCACTTCTATGCGCCACCCCCATGGTATGCAGATGTATCTCATGCATATTCATGAGGGACAGCATGAAAACCCGAACAGTGTTTGGCACCGCAGGACTGGAGTTGGGAACCTCTGCCGTAAAGCAGCAGCCAACAGGGGCAGACACACCCGCACCCACAGGTCCCATTATCCAAAGCCTCCTGGAGAGGCAGGACTTTGGGCTCTGCGTGCATCTCCCAATACTAGCACTTGCATACCTTAGTAATGCCACCCTAAACCGGGGAATATGGTACACATCTGTCAAAAGGTTGCTATGAGTACTGGCAGATAGCAATTCCTAGGTTAAGTACACTTTTATGAGTGAGCAGCATCATAGCAACCTTTCTGATGTCTGTGGAGTGTGCTACAGGTCTTGTGTCTGACAGTGTTTACCAACCTGGGGAGTGACTCCTACAGTATTGCATACCATAGCCATGCCTGCACTGTGCCCAGGACTGGTGTGGTGGCCTGGGCTTCCCAACACCTCTATTGTTGCACAATGCTGGCATAGGTGTGGGGAGTGTGTGTCTGTCTATCCAGTGTGTGGTGGCTGCCAACACCCTCCACAGCCCACACTGCTAGCACTGTTGCCAGTATTGGCCTGCCAATGTGCATAATGAGGAGCAAAGTACCGTGGGAATAGCCTGGATAGGGTGGCCGGGCCTGGATGCATCTGCACACGGCATAGGGCAATGGCTCGGACATTGTAGTGCCTGGCCACCACCTGCACGGACAGGGTGGCCATAACATGTCCTGCTGGGAGGTCACTCTCACCCTGAATGAGCAGTGACCATGGCATGGCTAGGTTCCCCCATAGTGCTATATAGCATTTCTTTCATGTGATGTTTATGGGTTTTCTTTTGGGGCCCAATCACTGACTTATCTGCTTGGTGTGTATGCTGACATCCCCGTTCTGGGTACATGCATCTCCTCCAGGACCATGCACTATGGACTAGCTGGCGGACTGTCTGAAGCTAGTATGTGTCTTGCTGGAACACCTTGCAGGGTGCAGCAGCAGGAGGCTTGCTGCTGGAGAATGTCAGATAATGGTGGGGGGCAGCTGAGCATTTCCAAGCCTGCCGTCTGTCTGCTATTGCGTTATGGATGTGTACCGCTCTGTCTGTCCCCCAGCAGGACTGGGGTTGCTGGTCCCCTCTACTGCTGCCATTGCAGGGGGGGGTAGACTGTGGATCTATTGGTGGGTGATCCTGTTTCCCACCCTGAGCCCCAGAGGGTGGGTTGTGTGGTGGTACATAATCTGCCTATGGGTCCATACACCCCTCCCCCTTCACCTACAGCAGGTAACAATGGCACCCACACAGGATATGCACTATTCTGGGTGCAGCATCACCCATAGGGACTAGACATGACCGAGACATACAGCAGGACACAGATGTATCCTAGGTGTGTCTAACGGAACTACCTATCACACACTGATGGGGACCTGCAGCATGGCATATTTCAGCCATGAAAGGTGCTGTCAGCAACACTTCCCTGGTGGCCAGTGGACGCCAGGGCAGGTGCGACACAAAAATATAAGGTTAAGATTGGAGAGTCTTCTAAAGGCCCAGATGGCTCTTGGTCCTTGTAGTTGCTTTAGCTCCAATCTTCAATGAAATGATCAAGCTGAGTGGTGGGAATTAATAAGGCTTTTATTTCCCTTTTCACAGTGGTTCTAAATAGTGGGTTACAACTTTAAAGCAAATGTCCTTAACTCAGGTAGAAAACAAACTCAGGGTTCAAAGCAAAAACTGTTATACATCACAGGAATGGAGGTGCTCAAACAAATACAGAATGCTCTGCTGGCAATTCACCCAATCACAAGTCTGGCAGTGACTCTAAACTTTCAGAAATGCAAAGTGTACAGTCCATCTCTTGGTCAGATAAATCTCCTGCCAGTTCCACTTGCATTGGCTCGTTATCAGAAAGCTCTGATTCTATATCCCTGATTTCTTGAAAAACACATTCAGGGGTTTTGTATATTTTCTGTAGCAGTTCCCAATGTCCTTGGCCTAGCCTAGGGCGTCGGCCACATGCTGTGTTAGGCTTTAAAGTACCCTCTTTCCTTAGAGACTTTATAGCAGCTTTATCATAGCTTTTACCATTCACAACGTTCTTATTAGGCATACATTTCTCATACCTTGTATGGCAGCAATCCTCAAGTAACCGGCTTTCTTCCACTGCCTGCCTTTCCCAGGCAGCAGCTTGGTGAAATCCTTTTTTATGCAGGTTAGGCTTACCCTGTAGCCTTTGACTTCCTTCTCCTGGTAAAGGCCTGCCTTTGTATAAGCCCAGCTTCTGGCTTTCTGACTCAGTGTAGCGTGGCTTCTCCAGCTGATTCTTGTTTGGCTTAGGGTTGCAGTTACAGCAGTGCTTTTGCCTCTGAGGGCAAACAGCTCTCGGTTTGGCTTGTGCTGACACCTCCTGAGGTCCTTCCTCAGCTCCTGAGAAATCACCTCTCCCTCCTGGGAATCCTCTAGCACTAGAGTAGTCAGGTTTCCACTTCCACCTCTCTCTCTTGGTGCTGCCAGTGATTCTCCCCTTGCTTCTGCTAGGGCTGCTGCTTCTGCTGGTGCTTCTATCTCCGAGGCTGCCAGTACTCCTCCTGCCTCTTCTCCTTCCTCCCTTCCAGTCTTCCACACTCCCCTTATGAAGCCCTCCTGCCTTTGAGGATTGGAAGCTGGTTAGCATTTCCTCGTGACCAGCAGGGCATGGCTCTTCAGTCTCCCTGAAGACACTCTTGCTCCCTCTAGCTGGTTCCTGGGAATATTGCAAGTCTTTTTCTCTGTGAAAAACACCTTCTTTTCTCGCAGCGAGGGCTGATGAGAGCCCAGTTGAATGACAGCGCCCCACCTCAACCTCAGGGCTACTCTGTGGCAGTGCCACACATGGTCTGTTCCCCCTACAAGGCCGAGGTGCTGCGGGGGTGCATACCCGATCTTGTGCCCATCTCTCGACTGCTGATTTGCATGTGCAGTGCATCATGTGTACGGGTGGGTTACCCCTATCCTGGTAACCACAGCAGACAGTTTGTGTGGTGACGTGCAGTCCTGCAGCCAGCCAGGGCTTTGTTCACATCCTTATAAGGTGTCCTATAGGGGACATTATAGGGTGCCTTGGTGGACAGTACACTTTATAATGTGCCCTATGGAGTGCATTATGGGGTGCCTTATGCGGCACCTTAGCTTATGCCACCGTGAGGGTGTGTTTGCTGGCAGCACTAATTAAAATACATGTCAAATGCCTCACCAATCGCTACTTAAATGTAAAGGGTGCTGCCTCAGCCAGCCTTATACATTAGGCCCACTGGGGAATCGAACCCATGACCCCTGTACCATCAGTCAGTGTTGTAACCATTGTGCTACAGCTCTGTTGCTGTGCTTGTATGCCTGCGCGCCTTCTTAAGATTAACGCGCGGTAACATGCCCTGTAGCGCTCGTTCATTTATGGCGCCTCGTAACGCGCATTCTCGGCGCGTTCTCGGAAACAATGTACCGCCCATGTCCTTATTTGGGGCTTCTGTCTCTACCGCGGCTTCTAACGCGAATCGCAGTAACGCAGTTTAGTAAACATACCCCAAAGTCTCAGCAGAAACAAAGAAAAATATGGTGCAGTACCTTCTGCAGCCACTGTTGCCAGATATTCCAGTTGTCTGCTGTTTAGTTCATATGACATAAGAACTGCCAAATGGAGTGACCTCTGAATGTTGTTTATTTTCATTAAAATTTTGTGTGTTTGTTATAAATATGATAAAGAACAAAAGGAGAACTGTAATATGTTAATTTGTTTTTTTGACCACCCTAGCATATCTATAACTATATCTATATCTATATACACACATATACATAGGGGTATGTTTACTAAAGGGTGGTAAGGGAGCAAAGGTGCCCCCTCCCCTCCTCTCCCCTCCCCCTCCCCCCCTCAGTCCCTCCTCCTCCTCCCTTCTCCCCCTTCCCTCCCCCTCTTCTCCCCTCTCCACTGCTTCCTTCCCCTCCTCCTCCCCCCCCATGTGCATGACCCCCCGCGGAGGGCAGGATGGTCTGCGATGGACTGCAGGGGCCATGTATGTGGTTTGCGCTAAGTGTATGTGTAGGTGTACCTCTCTTGCTGTGTACAGCAGGTGACAAGGGACTGCATGCCTTGCACATGTGATGCCTCAGCGGTTAGTGGCATTCTGCAGTGCAGCAAACCTCTGCGTGCAACTGTTTGGCATTGGAGGTACAGTGGAGGGATGGGCATCTTGACCTCATATGTGGCTTGACCTTTGGACAAGAGATGTATTCTGCAGCTGTGTGTCTGTTATGCAGCTACAGTACTGAGTGTCCAGTGCAGTACATACTACATGTGTGGCCTGTAGGCAGGCCCTAGGTGTGCTTTACCACTGTCTCAGAATGTGCCAGCCACCTTGTTCCATTTCCTGGGTTTCAGCCATTGCAGTCAGGGACCTGCAGTCTCTTTGATTCTAGACATTGCTGTGCAGAAAGGTGTGGAGGTGTAGCCTAATAATTCGAGCACTGGCTCAGTAAGCAACAGACCAGGGTTTAAATCCCACTTGTTCTCTTTGTGGCTGTGGGAACTCACTTCAATATACTGCCAGAAACAGTCCAGGGTCTGCATTGTCTGGGGGACAACATTCTTAAACTCTTTTATGTGTTACGATAGCACATTGGGTCTGCCAGCATGCACTTTACAATAATGCCCATCTGACAGCATGACTTTATTGGCTCTGCTGTAGCACGTTGCAAAGAGTCGGACATGTTTACCCTGCAGATGTATGACACATGAGTTGCACATGATTGGAATATTTCATCATGACTGACTGAACATCTTTGTCTCCATCACATATATGCTGTACATGCAGGCATATCCCACTCCTGGGATGGCCACCTGCAGGAACCATCACACGTCTTTACTTGCTCCATATGGCCAATATAAGAGACACTTGTCCAGTTCTTATATGAACTAACTAACTCCGGAATGCCTGCTCCCTGCCCCGGCCTTTACCGCATGATAACACCCTTGCCGCTGCCGTTAACGCTTGTTAACCGGTGTGCCCTTAATGCTCTTTAGTAAACATACCCCATAGTTGATAGACACATACATGCATATACAGACATATCTAACTCTTCAGCTAAAAGCTCCTCATGAGAATAGTTGAGCAATGGAATTTCTGAAAAAAATACTGTAATGCTTTAAGGATCCAATAATTCACAGGAGCTAGTCTTACTTCCGCTATTCAAATTCACAGAGATGAACATAACAAAATGCCGAAAATAGACACTGTGTACTTCTTTTCACTTCCTTTTCTCTCTTGGGACTTCTCTTCTTCTATTTTTCTTTTACAGACCAACTTTTTAGGAACTGTTAAAGACTTCAGTGCAACTTTTCTTCTCTTAGCATAGGTTCTGTGAATCTCCTGGGCATTGGCAGGTAATCTGCAAAACTCCTTCCTCTTACATCAAGGACTCTCTCCTCGGCATGTAAGTTGACTTCCAATCCAAGATTTCTTTACTCCAGGCAATAGCTGTTGTCATGGAGCAATTTTCCTGTGTTAGCACCGCATTGAGTAAGCATTTCCCTAAATGTTTCTTACATGTATTTTTTGTTTATTTACTGCTATTTTATTTGACCTATTTAGTTGCCTCCTGTTGTTGTCTCTTATTTTTATTACTTTTATTTGTGTCTTACTTTAGAATGTGTTCAGCATATTTTTTTATCATGTTTTCTAAACTATTTGAAATGTGCTTTTTCATTTTTTTTTAGATATTCTGACTATGAATGTATATTGTTTGCCACAGGATTCTATTGTCTGGAAAAATCATGGGGGAGGTTTATTAAAGGTTAATTACGTTAATGAAAGGGTTGTGGCAGCACTTAACAGTGCTTTAATTAGCACACGTTAGCATTCAGAAAATGTGTCCCTAAGTTTGGTTCTTACTGCTGGAGGTTAGTTAACTTAGTAAGCATGATAAAAATTATATATTTATTTTATATACAGAAAGGACATATTTTTTGAAATTGTTAAGCTATGTGATGTGCTTGTTGATTCGTTCTGATACTGAGTGAGTTTTCTTTTAGATATATTTCCTGATGGAAATCACTTTGCATTATTTTGTACTGACACAACCCCTGATGCAGGCAGAAGGAGAAAAAGGGTTTTAGGATTACATTTTTAATATCATGTTTTTTTATGTTACTTTGAACCAATAAATATCATTTATCTACTCATTATTTATTTGTTTAGATTAATACTTGTTTCATCCATTGCTTGGTTTGTTGCTTGTCGTGCTCTGAGGGCTTGTGTGCATCAATGATGCTGAGAGCTAATCTATTGGTAGCTTAGCTACTGGCATGGTCTCTCAAGATGGACAGGTCTCAACTGAGATGCCAGACTAAGACAAATCACCCATCTGGGTAGCAGCAGAATGGGACGGCGTTAGTGGTGGAGGATCACATTTCTGTAACAACGGCAACAACACTCGTATTTTCTGCAAAGAAGAAAGGCATGGCAATCTACTTTCATTATTTTGCCAGAAAAACCTAATGGAAGTGTGAAATAGTGCTGGAAGATGAGGCCCCCCAGGTTGGAAGGCACTCAATGGGCTACTGGGAAAGAGAGGAAAGAGCTGAAGACTCTTCAGAGTAAAGTCAACATTTATGATGCGGTTGAATCAAATCCTTCGGGATGTCTGATGTAGCTACGCATGAAATGAGAGTCAGAAGCTGCAAAGATGTCTTACATATTGGGATATGGAATGTACGAAGCATGAACCAAGGGAAGTTGGAGGTGGCCAAGAATGAAATGGAACGTTTACAACTCGATCTGTTGGGTGTCAGTGAACTGAAATGGACTGGCATCGAGCACTTTGCATCTAATGATCACATGGTATACTGGAAATTAAAGACAAAGAAGAAATGGTGTAGCATTTATAATTAAGAAGAAACATGCAAGAACTGCAGTGAAATACAATGTAATCAATGAATGTTAAATTTCTATTTATCTGTAAGGAATGCCCATCAGCAATGCTACTACTAAGGTATATGCACCAACAGCAGCTACAGAATAGGAAGAAGTTGATCAGTTCTATGAACAAGTACATGAAATCAACAGAATATGCAAACAAGATATGCTATTACTCTTGGACAACTCGAACGCAAAGTTGGGAACAAAGAAGAAGGTAAAGTGGTTGAAACAGGGCTGGCATTACCACTCGATGAACTAGGCAGTTGTCTAGGGTGACGGCTCTCTTAGGGCACCCATTGCTGCTGCTACTGCCACTCTCTGGGCTGCAATATGCCTCGAACATGACACAGAATTTACTAACACTGCGTTGTGCTTTCCTACTCTTCAAAATGTGCCATTCTGCCCCTCTCCAAAACTGTTGCAAAGCCAGAGGTTTAGAAAGGATGCTGGAGAAAGATTGTTGGTCATGTATAATTCTATCAATCTAGTCATCTCAAACACCTTCTTCCCGTAACATATAGCTATGGTCAACATTATTGACACCCTTGCAGTTCAACCCCTTAATGTCCAATATCTCCTAAAAAAAAATGTGGCCAGTGAAATGGCTTTGGACTATATATGTACATATATTTGACACATAAAAGAAGCAAATGAATCAAGACCAATTAAAAAAGGAAATAGTAGGAAATAGTATTAATACTGGGACATTGCCAGGACATGATTATTGGCCCCCTTATAAACTGTTCAAATCAGTCTGAACAAAAGAACCACATTCCCTTTGCAGTAAAATTAGATACAGCTGTGATCAATTGTCAGCACTCACATGACTTGAATAAACCAATGAATGGTTCTAATGTTTAAAATAGCCACATTCACTCCCTGTTCCATTTTTACAATGGTGAAGACAAGAGAGTTGCCTGAGACAGTCAGAAGAGCCATTATCACAAAACATCAAACTTCAAAGGGGTACAAGGCCATCTCCAAAGACCTTGAGATTCCTGTGTCTACAGTTCGCAATTTTATTAAGAAGTTTTCTGCTAATGGAACTGTCAAGAACCTCCCAGGATGTGGTGGGAAGAGGAAAATGAATCCAATTAGTTTTTAAAAGTTAATGCGAACTGGTGGAAAAACACCATGTACAACATCCAGAGAGCTTTAGGCTGATCTGGAGCTATCTGGAGTGGTGGTTTCAACTCACACCATATGCCACGCACCAAAGAAAGATGGACTTCATGGTTGAAGGCCAAGGAAGACCCACTGCTCAAAGACAGACAAAAAAGGCATATCTGATCTTTGTCCAAACCCACCTTGAGGAAACACAATCCTTCTGGGAAAATGTTTGTGGACAGATGAAATGAAATTTGAGCTCTTTTGCAATGCAGACCAGCGATACATTTATAGGTGAAGAAATAAAGCTTATAAGGAAAACAGTGGGGAGAAGCTGTTGCAGGTAGTCACAGGTCACTGGAGCGGCAGGTTGTGTGGGCAGGATGGCCCCGACGCCCTCGGGGCCCTTGTTGCTTTGTCTTTAACTTTGCCCGGCTGGTTCCACATGGAATATGTGCATCTAAGGTGCACGATACAAGGGGCTTTTCATGCCTCTTGGTAGCCCCTTAGAGCACCTTGGAGGCAGTGTATGTGACTTTTATTCATGGGGAAACGGAAGAAGACAGTAACATCACTGACACCTGTGGTGAGTGGCCCTATGGATAGACATGTCCTGCCTGTTTCTGGGGATGTCCCACATTCAGCTGTGGTTTCTCCTTTAGAGGTTTCTTAAGCTCTGTTGACCGTACTTCGCCCCCTCTTCCTTAGGGATCTACTTCTGCCGACTCTACCCAAGGTTCTCGGAACAGAGTGCGCCAGCGGTTGTGGTGAGATCTCTTATACCAGTGATATGGACTCCCCCTCCAGCTGAGGCCACAGAGATCTTGGATTCTTAGGTCTCTCTGGCAGATATCTGGAGGGTGGTGAAATGGACTGAGCGTACTTTAGTTTCTACGGTGATCCAGTTCTGTGGTGGGCAGTGTTGGTTCAGGTCGAGAAGCAGGTGGATTTGCTTTGTACTCGGTTACCTAAATATGAATCTCTATGTCAGTCCTTGCAGGCAGGTCAGACAGCTATAATGAAGGACAATTTGCTGCTTAATCGTAAATTGGAGATGTATGAAAATGTCGATAAATCTAAGAATATTAGGTTTTTGAATTTTCCAATGTGTCATCTGTTATCTTCGGAGATTTTTTTACAGAAATGTTTTTGTGAGATATTAAAATTTCCTAATGCTGATATTATTCCTATTTCTAAGATGTATTACAATTCTGGTTGGGGTATTTATAATGAGTGGTCTGCTGCTGGTAGTCAACAGCAGCTATCACCAGGGCTTGTTGATTTAACCAAGTACCTGGAGGGCACTCAGGACCATATCCCTACTAGAGCTACTTTACTTCTAATTTTTGTTTCAAATCATCATAAAGTCTCTGTGTTTAAAGAGCTACTGTGTCGAGAGCTACTCAGTGTTGGAGGAAAGCCTTTTTGGCTCTGAGACCTCGTCTGCTGGTTTTTGGCGCTTCTTTTTTTGTGCAATATCCTTGTAAATGTCTGATATCCTTGCGGGGGGTTAGATATGTGTTTTTTGATCTATCTCAGTTAGAAAATTTTTTTGTCCAGTAAGGAAGAGACGGTTCTATGAGGTTGGGTGGGTGGATACATAGGGTTTTGTTTTTTGGCTGCAAACGTGAAACTTTGCCTTCTTGTGATTTCCTTATGTTTTGTGTATTTTTGGGGTTGCTTCTCCTCATTTTGTGAACTATAATGATTTGGTTTTTTTTCCTTATATTGTGCAGTTTGTTTTGTCACTTTATTTGCTTGTAGTTTAATGCATTGTGGAAAATTAATACAAATATATTTAACATAAGGAAAACAATACCCATCCTATAGTTAAATATGGTGGAGGTTCCATAATATTGTGTGGGCTGTTTTGCTGCCTCAGGAACTAGAGGCCTGTAATGTATTAAAGGAATCATGAAGTCAGAGGACCACCAAGATATTTTGGAGTGAAATGTGCTACCTAGTATCAGAAAGCTTGATCTGGTTCGAAGGCCATGGGTCCTCCAGCAGGATAATAAACTGAAAACATATATCCAAAAATACAAAAGTATGGTTAAAAAAGAACAAATGGACTTTTTTAAACTGACCAACAATGAATGCTGATCTCAGTCCAATCTAGAACCTTTGGAAAGAGCTGCAGTCTTCCATGGGTAAAAGGAATCTTGGAAACATTCATGAGCTGGAATAAACCGTTGTTGAAAAGTGGGAGAAACTACCAGCAGACAGATGTACGAAACTCTACAAGAAACGTTTGGAGGCTGTCATCACTGCCAAGGGTTGTGCAACCAAATATTAGTGAAGGGTGCCATTAATCCTGTCCAGGTCATATTTTGTTTTTTTCTCAGAAATTACTATATCTAAGTTGCAGACATCTTATTTTTTATTGTATACCTTTGAACATACTATTAAAACATTATGAAGACATACAGTTGGAATATTTTCAATTATTTCTCAAGATATTGTATACAACATAGCTAAAATGCAAGGGTGCCAATAATGTTCACCACAACTGTAGTAAGCGGCGACTGTACACATGGACTTTACCCAAAGGACTGTACAAAAATCAAATTGCCTACATCTGTGGAAATCAACAATGGAAAAGATCAATAACATCAACAGAGACAGATCCTGGAGCTAACTGTGGTACAGATCAACAACTACTAATATGTAACCTCAAGCTAAAGCTGAAAAAGAGCAAGCCATTCATGAATGTCACAAAATATGCCACCAGAATTTAAAGACTGCCTGCAAAATGGATTTGTTTCTTTGCATACAAATGAAAGAGCCCCAGAAGAGTCATAGGATGGTATCAAGAAAGTTGTGCTTGAAGAAAATGTAAAGTCTCTGCAAAAGATGAAAAAGCAAAAACAGCCTGTACATCCAGGGCCGTGAACATAGACAGGGACTTATTCCACCACAGAGGTGGAATAAGTCCCCCTGGACATTGGGGGATCTTGTTGCCAGGCCGGTAAAAAAGGTAGGGGGTGCAGGAAGATCCCCATGGGAGGCTGGATCGAGGGTCCAGCTACGTGGAATTAAGTAAATCAGTGGAGGCTGGCATTCGTGGCTCCTGAATGGAGTCATGTTGCCATGGCACTGGGACGCCATGGCACTGTGGCTCCATTCAGGAGCCTGACTGAGGTAGCCGATCATGTAGCTGTGCATGCAGGCTGATCGGAATTGCGGCCCACCAGTACATTCAGGCCTAGACCCGATTCTGATCCTGTGGGCACATCTAGCCCTCACAGGATCAGAATCAGGTCTACCTCTGGGCATCCCGATTCTGATCGGATGCACAGGGGCCTGGAAGGCCACTTTGGAACGTGCCTCATGGTGTTCAAAGACCGACAGGAGGACTATAGAGGAAACCCCAACTCAAGGGGAAAGTCCATATGTTAAGAAGTGAATGCTAAACAAGGAGGATCATATAACTAGAAGAGAGAGACATGTAATTCACCACATGAAGCCAAAATAAAAGACCTACTGTAAATGCACAAGAAAGTGCGAAGGCTGGAAAACACTTCATTGTGACTTTAGGTCACAGACTAATCTAGATACGGAGAAGAGAGGGGGGGGGGGAGGAAGAATTACATCTCAAACGTGCACCTAAGGTGACACAAGAAAAAAACAAAGTTAACTGCAATGTAATTAAAAGCACAAATAAGGAGTGACATGTTGCGATACCAGGCTAAAATGTGTTAGAGCTGCTTGACAAATGTTCCATCAGAAACTGGTGCAAGTGGAGGAACAGCGAGCCAAAGAGAATAAAAGCAATCTCATCTTAACACAAAATAATGGAGCATTGTATAAAAATTATATAAATAACAGATGATCACTGTAATAAAACGTCATCTTCATATAAAAGAAACTATTAAAAACGTATGAACATCAAAGCACATTTATTCCAATTAAATGAATCCTTTCAACGTCTCGCCGTTGTACAGACGACTTTAAAGACATAAAGAAACGAAGAGATACATAGAAACATTGCTCACTTGTCTCGGATACACAAGAGGATGGTTCCGCTTCATTCAGGCGCTATTGTGAAATTCCAGCAGCCAAGAATGCCGCAGTTTAAAAATCCTTATTGGTGCTAAAAGCAGCGACTGTTGCCAAGCAACCCAAAACAAATTCAAGGAAGACCGCAAAAGAATGATGATCGTGCAGTAATAAAGAATCAGGCCCAGAGAGTCACAGTTATGCAAATCAGAAAAAAAGAGTTTCTGTCGTGGTGGGGTCCTGACGTAAAAAACATAAGACCATTTCACAAGGGATTCCAGCCATCCGAAAATCTTAAATGCAAAGGGAGCTAAGTGGGGCGAGTACAGGCGAGTGCAAGAGGTAGCAAATGTTCCAGGGCTACACGCATATAGGAGGTCATCCCAGAACACAAATAAACTTGTTATTCATGTGGGTTAAATGTTTTTCTTGCAAAAACGTTTAAGACCGTATTATGAAACCCCGTGGCTGTGTATGTTTATGGCGCTAGCATGGGGATCTCTGAACATGGGTGGGAGAGGGCGGAACAGGGGCGTGGTCAGCCGCAAAGACATGTATCGCATATTCAGGAAAGCCCATGTATGTATTAAGTGTGTCCCGCGTACGTTCACGTTATTCCAGCGGAAATATGGATAAGGGCAGGAAATAGAAAATGTTCTGCTCTGCTCGTCAATGCATCCCATATTAAAGAATGTCTGTGACAATGACAGAAGCATAGAAACATGACGGCAGAAAAAGACCTTATGGCCGATCTAATCTGCCCTTCCATATCAACCATTACAAGAGTCCCCTTTTTTCCTTTAGAGATTCTCTGTGTTGGACCCATGCTTTTTTGAATTTAGATACTGTCCTCATCTCTACCACCTTGGGAGACTATTCCGTGGATCCACCACTCTTTCTGTAAAGAAATATTTCCACATATTACTCCTAAGTCTATCCCTTTTCGCCCTCATCGTATGTCCCCTCGTAGCAGAGCTTGCTTTCAATCGAAGAGGCTCTCCTCCTGTGCATTTATGCCACAGAGATAGTTAAAGATTTCTATCATATCACCTCTATCCCACCTTTCCTCTAAAGTATTCATATTAAGATCCTTAAGTCTGTCCTCAAATGCTTTATAATGAAGACCACTAACCATTTTAGTAGCCACCCTCTGTACTGACTCCAGCCTGTTTATATCCCTTTGAAGGTGCGGTCTCCAGAATTGCACACAATACTTCAAATGAGGTCGTACCAAAGACTTATACAGAAGCACTATCACCTCCTTTTTTCTGCTGGCCATTCCTCTCCCTATACTCTTAGGAAATTATATGTTTCAAAACAGAGTAGCCTCATGTGGTGATGCTCTACAGAGGGGTAAAAAACTCCTGATTAAGTGGTAACTAACATAGAGAACACTTACTCTTATGGGAATATGAGTACTCCTGTTTCAAAAACAGCTCTATGTGAAGACCTAGAGCATAAAAAGGGGGACATGTAAGAAATAACAGTTGAAATCTATTGGCATAGAGATTGTTCTTAATGGTAAAGGAAGAACCTGTCTCAGGGAGACGTCTTTTAGGATTGTGAAACGCTGCGGTCTGGCAGTAAGCCCTGCAGAATATCCAGCGATTAAGCCTACAAAACAATAAAATGAAGGAAAAGAAAGTCTTGATAGCATCCAATATGTCAGGAAACGGACATACTTAGAGGAAATATGGACAAATAAGGATGCAGTACTGCCCAATTGAAAATCGGGCCCAATATGTCTAAAAATATGTAACACTAAAAATGGAATAGAAAGCCAAAGTGAGAAGTGATTAAAATCCAATAAATAAAACAATGCATATTAGAAAAGAAAAGCAGCAAACTGGAAAAGGAGGAGCAATAGGTAAACATGAAATATTAAAATACAAGATAAAACCAAGAAGAATATAAATGAATAAATATAGAAACTAAAATCTGGGGTGGCAGAGGGGGGAATGGGGGAGGGAAATGGAGGGGAGAAAAGGAAGGAGAGAGAGGATGGGAATATGGGGGAAGGGGAGGGGAAAAGGGGAGGAAAGAGAAGGGGAAGGGAAGGGGGAAGAGAGGGGAAAGAGGGATGGAGGGGAAGGAAAATAAGAAAAAAAAAATCAACGATTGAAGAGGATTATAAAAAACCCAGAATAGTCATGCTTCACATTAAGACCATGGGGCGCTAAAGACCCCAGATTAAAAAGTATTTCTGTTCAAGTTGTAACAGAAGTCTTTCAGGGTCTCCTCCTCTCCAATGTGAGCGAACCACCTGATCACCAGCAACCTAAGATGTGACAGCTTACGTTGCTTTTCGTTCCAATGCACCACAAGCGGTTTGTCTTTGATTTTTCTTCTTAAGCAACTTTTATGTACTATAATATGAGTTCGTACACAGCATTCTGTTTTGCCAACGTATAATAATTTGCATGGACAAACAATTACATAATAACTTGGCTAGACTTGCAATTAGAGAAATCATTGAGATAGAACTTCTTGTTTGTAATCGGATGAACAAAGGCATCCCTGATGGCCAGGGAGTGGTCACATGCCGACATGCCCTACAATCTTAGGAGTGGCTCGTGGAACAGAAAGTACAGAGGGTACCAGAATATTGGCAAGATTCCTGCTCCTCTTGTGTACCACTGTAAGTTGACTAGTACAAAAAGAGAGAGTGGTACTGAGGATGCGCCATTGGTCTTTGAGGAAGGCAGGTTTGCCGAAACACACTCTGATGAGCAGCGACCATCTTTTACATGTGTCTGCACAGCGCTGCGTACGCCTTGTAGTGCTATATACAGTAAATGATCAGTAGTAGTAGTAATAGTAGTGGTAGTAGTATTGGAAAGGGAAAGACGAAGGGCTCACATGGTCATTAGGGGTAAGAGAGAGATGAAGCAGGGAGAAATATAAAGCTGAAGAAGAGAAAGAGAAACAGAGGGAACAGAGAAAAGAAAGCAAAACACAGGAAGTAAGAGATGAAGGAAAGAACAGATCTTGAAAAGAAAAAGGCAATGGAAGGAGGAGATATTAGAGGTAGACAGAGGCTACATTTTGTTGTTGTTCTGTACCATTGAGTTGATGCCGGCTCCTGACAACCCATCTCCTGGGTTTTCATGGTAAGGTGTGACCGGGAGTACTAAGATGCAACATATTTTTTACAGTGGTACTGTGTGTGGGAAAACACTCAAAAATATTCAAAACAAACTAAATTTTGGGAGGTTTCATATATTTCTATGTGAAACTTCTCTTAGAAAAATGTTGCAAATTGTGGTTCTTGTGACAGTAAACTTTTACACACAATATGCTATGCATGAAAGTTAATTTAAATTCATTATTCGTGAACCTCTGTGATGCAAAATCATGCACATCAGCTCATGAATACTGATTTTTTTGGAAACTCATGTATGAATAAGACTTTGCACACCAGTTTTCACAAAGAAGATAACTAAGACATTTATGCAATCTTTTGTTCATAATAATCTGTTGTAATCATCTAGGCGTTCCACAGATGATGTTGGGGAAACTTCAGATTGCTCAAGATATTGCATCAACGTTGATTACTATTAAGCAAAGATAGGAACAAGCCACCTATTTTGAAAGTGCTTCATCGGTTACCATTTGATAGCCATGGTATGGTTCTGAAAGCAGTAAAAATCAATCAACTTTCACAGTAGAAATAACAGCAAAACAAATGAAACATGCATGTGGATAATTTAAAATACAGTACATCCCAGCTAAGGAGTTACCCCTGTATCTTAGTTCTGTGTTCTGTGTGTGCTCTACATATATTATGTTTGTGGTCGGGGTAGCTGGGGATGGTGCAGCATTTCTGCGTTGCATAGTTTTGAGGATGAGATCAGATGCGGGGAGGTGGATTTGGAGGTGAGGGTAGTTTGCAGGGCAGTATGGCAGTTACGGGGAAGTAAGTTTGTGGGATAGTGAAGCAGTTGCGGGATAGATTTGAGAAGTTGAGTTATTTTTGGGGTGGGGGATAATTACAGGGGATAATTCTTGGGAGAGAGGTTGTTTGTGAGGCAATGAGGAGTTGCAGGGAGTAGTGTTTGGGATGGGGTAGTTTGGAGGATAGTGATGCAATTGAGGAGGGGTATATTTTGGAAGTGGGGGTAGTTTGCTACATAGAGGGGCAATAGAGGTAGGGTAGATATTTGGGGTTGGGTAGCTTGCGGGATGATGGGGCAGTCTTGGGGAGGTAATTTTGGGGGTGGGAGAAGTTGGCAGAGGGGAAGTTGGCGGGGTGATGGAGCAGTTTGGGTGAGATCTTTTTGGGGTGGAGATAGTTTGTGAGCTGGTGGGGCAGTTGTGATGGAGTAGTTTTTAGGGGTGGGGGTAGTCTGTGGGGTGGTAGGGCAGTTAGGATAGTATAGTTTTTGGGAGTGGGGCATCTTGTAGGGTAGTGGACAGTTGCAGGGGCAGGGGGTTGTAAGATAGTTGACAGATTGGTGGGGCAGTTGCATGAGGGGTAAGTTTTTTCCAGTGTGGCAGTTTGCAGGATTGAAGCCAGCTCGGGGGGTATTTGTTTTGGTGAGGACAAGCAGTTCACAGGGTAGTGAGGCAGTTGTAGGAGGTTGTTTTTTTTGGGATGGGCAGATTGCAGGGCAGTAGGGTAGTTACAGTGGGGTAGTTTGAGGGGTGGAGGTACTCTGCAGGGTTGTGGGACAGTTGCAGGAAGCATAATTTTTGGGATAAGGGTAGTTGACAGGGTGGTGGAACAGTTGCACTAAGG
The DNA here is from genome assembly GCA_033557465.1 of Ichthyophis bannanicus. Classification (NCBI taxonomy): domain Eukaryota; kingdom Metazoa; phylum Chordata; class Amphibia; order Gymnophiona; family Ichthyophiidae; genus Ichthyophis; species Ichthyophis bannanicus. The sequence goes on from CM066044.1 coordinate 257,075,368, forward strand.
GTTAGTTTTTCCCAGTGGGAAATATTTTGTGCTGAGGGTCAGTTGTGGGGGTGTAGGTTCTGAGGATGGGGAGACAGTTGTGATGGGGTATTAATTTCTTGCTGGCAGGATTTGGGGGCTGTGTATTTTTGGGGGGTCTGGGTGATGTGTGGGGTGGTAAGGCAATTTTGTGGGGGGCATTTTTTGTTGGTGAGGGCAGTTTCGCGGATTGAGAGAGTAAAGAAGAGGGAGTAGCCATCTAGGCCAGGGGTGTTGCTCTCTTTTAAAGATTTTATTGCCATCGGTACTTCTATATGGCTAATGTACCTATTCAATAACTCACCTCTTCAGCCATATGCACTGCTCTAGATATTATTCTGTCTCTGTGTCCATTACCTCCCTATAGAGCTTCTGGTGGAACTCAGGAAGGCTTCTTATACATCCTTCCTTGTATCATACCCCCCCCCCCCCCACACACCCCACATTTAAATGCTGCTTATAAGTTAGTTGTATTTGTATAAAGTTGCCTGTACATGTTTTCAATTGTTCCATATAAATCGTTCTCTTTTTGTTCCCTGTAAATCATTTTGCCTGGTAAAAAAAGGTATATTAAAACCAGTTAAATAAATAAATCCTTAGTCTCAGTCACCCACTGCCCTTGTCCGTTTCTAATTCTAATAATTTGCTGCCTATTCTGTCTTACCCTCAGCTTATCTGCTAGTCTTGTTGCCATTTTCAAAATATTGCTGTTTCACTCTAAAGGTTGAATGCCTGTTCTTAAACATTCTGGCCCTGTAACTCCCTCCTAGCCTTTTCCAACATCAATAGAGTATGCTTACTGCCAACTTTTTTTATGTTCACACTCCAGTACCCTGATAGCATTTCTCAGCGCTCCTTCCTACTCCTCCTGCCTCTTTGTTATACAAGGCTAACAAAATAAACTTGCCACGTACCTTGGCCTTTAGCCCATCCCAGACTGCACCCTCTTTACAGCCCTGAGCCTCAATGTGCCATAAGTATTCTTTAACTGTGGTCTCAACTTAAGAACAAAGATCAGGATCCTCCAACAATGTCTCTGTAAGACTGTAAAATTGTAACCCTGACTCCTTATGGCCCATTTGAGTAACAGTGATCATCACACAGTGTGGTTTGAGGTAAAAGCCAAGGCAGAGTCTAATCATAGCAAACTCAAAGACCTAGGGGCTTGTTTACAAAGCCGCGGTAGCGGTTCGCGATCGTTATCGGAGCCGCGGCCCCATTGATTTCCGATAACGATCGCGAACCGCTACCGCGGCTTTGTAAACAAGCCCCCTAGACTTCAAAAACACTGACCTCAGTGAAATGGGGAAGTACCTGAAGGAGGAGTTGGCAGGGTGGAAGGAGATAAGGGAAGTGGAATTGCAGTGGGCTAAACTAAATGAGGCAATAAAAGGGGCAATGGCTAGATATGTAAGGAAAGTAAATAAAAACAAGAGGAAAAGGAAACCTATGTGGTTCACCAAAGTGGCTGCACAAATAAAGGCAGAAAACTCAGCTTTCACAGAATTCAGAAGATCTCAAAAAGAAGAGCACAGAAAAGAATACAGGATAAAGCCAAAAGAGACAAAGAGAGAAATAAGGAAAGCAAAAGCAAAGGCGAAAGAAAAGATGGCAAAAGATGTGAAACATGGAGGCAAAATCATTTTCAGATATATTCAGGAGAAGAGGAAGATCAGAGGTGAAATTGCAGGACTCAAAACTGCCAAGGATGCATTTGTGGAAAGTGACATTGAAAAATGTGAAAATGCTAAACAAATACTTCTGTTCTGTATTCACGAAAGAAAATCCTGGAGATGGACAAATATATAAATGGGAATGGAGTAGATACCACACCATTCACAGAAGGTGATGTTTTTGATTAGCTTGAAAAACTGAAAGTGGGCAAGGCGATGGAACCGGATGGGATACATCTCAGGATTCTGAAGGAGCTTTAAAGGATGTTTAAAGGACCTGGCTAGAAACAGTGCCTCTACAGCCCAAAAGGACTTCCAATCTCTGGGAGAGAAACTCAAGCGCGTTGTTAACACTGTTGCATTCTCAGAAGTTCTACCTGTTCTTGGTAAGGAGACAAAAAGGCTGCATCGCATTAACAACTTTAATACATGGCTCCAGACCTGGTGCAAACAAGAAGGATTCAGATTTATTGGCAACTGGGGCAACAGATGAACCAACAAGAGACTATACTGTGCTGATGGACTACATCTCTCTGTCGCAGGGAAAAGAAACCTAAGTGAAAAATTCAGGCAGCATGTGGATATGCATTTAAACTAGGAAAAGGGGGTGACGGATGTGGAAGGTCAACATCTGCATGCCACCCCCTCCAAAAGCAGAACAACATCAGAAACAGCCACACTCTTAAACCACACATCAAAAACATGTGGGAAGAAGTGGGCAGAATAAAATCAATGTAAAATACACACAAGCCAGGTAAATGCTGGAAAGCAATGAGAACAAATGCTCGAAGCTTAGCCAAAAAAATTCCAGACCTGGAAGCCCTAATGGTGGAAACGGATTTGGACATCGTGGCCGTTACGGAAACATGGTTTAATGAATCACATGATTGGGATATAGCCATAGCTGGCTATAATCTATTCAAAAGAGACAGAGAAAATGGAAAAGGAGGAGGAGTAGCCTTGTATGTCAAAAGCAGTATTAAAGCTACTGAAATGCAGGGAACATGGGGAAAAGAAGAAGCGCTCTGGATTGCGTTGGAAAGAGGAGATGGCGCTGTCATCCATATTGCTGTAGTCTACAGACCTCCGACTCAAATTGAAGAGAGAGATAACGAATTGATTATAGATATTGCCAAGATAGCAACAAAGGGGGAAGCGATCATATTGGGTGACTTTAATCTACCTGATGTGGATTGGATTACTCCTTCTGCACATCTGGAAAGAAGCAAAAAAATTGTGGATGCTCTCCAAGATGCGTTACTTAGACAAATGGTGATGGAACCAACCAGGGAAAGCTCAACGCTGGATGTAGTGCTTACCAACAGTGATAACGTGTCGAATGTCTGCGTGAGTGCCCCTGTGAGCAACAGCGACCATCACACGGTGTGGTTTGAGATAAAAGCCATGGTACAGGCCAATCATAGCAAGCTCAAAGTCCGAAACTTCAAAACAATGAATTCAATAAAATGGCTGAGTACTTAAAGGAGGAGATGACGGGGTGGAAGGAGATAAGGGAAGTGGAATTGCAATGGACTAAACTAAAGGCGGCAATAAAAGGGGCAACAGATAAATATGTAAGAAAAATAAATAAAAACAAGAGGAGAAGGAAACCTATTAGGTTTTCCAAAGAGGTGGCTGCGCAAATAAAGGCAAAAAACACAGCTTTCGCAAAATTCAAAAGCTTGCAAACAGAAGAACACAGAAATGAATACAGGATCCAACTCAAAGAGTCTAAAAGAGTAATAAGGATAGCAAAATCAAAGGCAGATGGCTAAAGATGTTAAGGGTGACAACAAAACTTTCTTCAGGTATATTCAGGAAAGGAAGAAGATCAGAGTTGGAATTGCAGGACTCAGAAGTGCTGGGAAAGGACTTGTGGAAAGTGACACTGAAAAAGCGAAATTGCTAGACAAATACTTCTGCTCTGTTTTTACTAAAGAAGATCCTGGAGATGGACCAGCTGTGACTCCCAAATATAAAAATAGGACTGAAGTAGATACCACACCATTCACAGAAGATGAGGTGTTAGAACAACTTGCTAAACTGAAAGTGGACAAAGCCAAGGGACCGGATGGGATACATCCCAGGATACTGAAAGAGCTCAGAGAGGTTCTTGCAGGACCATTAAAGGATGTCTTCAACAGATCCTTGGAAACAGGAGTGGTTCCTCAGGACTGGAGAATGGCTAATGTTGTACCTCTACACAAAAGTGGTGACAGGGAAGAAGTGTCAAATTACAGGCCCGTGAGCCTTACCTTGGTGGCAGGAAAAGTAATGGAGGCGCTCCTGAAAGAGCGAATAGTGAACTTTCTCAAAACCAACAGGTTGCAAGATCCAAGGCAACATGGTTTTACCGAAGGACGGTCTTGCCAAACAAATCTGATTGAATTCTTTGATTGGGTGACCAAGGAACTAGATCTGGGACATGCAATGGATGTCATCTGTCTGGATTTCAGCAAAGCCTTTGATACTGTTCCTCATAGGAGGCTTGTCAATAAACTCAGTAGCTTGGGGATGGGTCCCAAGATAGTAAACTGGATTAGAAATTGGTTGACTGACAGACAACAGAGGGTGATGGTACATGGAGCTCACTCGAATGAGAGGAAGGTGATTAGCGGGGTGCCTCAGGGTTCGGTCCTGGGCCCGGCACTGTTCAATATATTTGTGAGTGATATTGCTGAAGGACTGAATGGAAAAGTCTGTCTTTTTGCAGATGACACAAAAATTTGCAACAGAGTGGATTCCCCCGAGGGAGTGGATAACATGAGGAAAGATCTACAAAAGCTGGAAGAATGGTCTAATGCTTGGCAACTACGATTTAATGTGAAAAAGTGCAGTATCATGCACTTGGGTAGCATAAATCCAAGGGAAAAGTACACGATAGGGGGTGAGAGGTTGGTATGCACGGTTCAGGAGAAAGACCTTGGTGTGATTATATCTGATGATCTCAAGGTGACAAGGCGGTGGCAAATGCCAGGAGAATGTTACATAAGAACATAAGAACATAAGATATGCCATACTGGGTCAGACCAAGGTCCATCAAGCCCAGTATTCTGTTTCCAACAGTGGCCAATCTAGGTCATACGTACCTAGCAGTTTCCCCAAGGGACACAGGTTCCACAATGCTTGTATTGGTTCAAGCATTGATATCCTGGGTCCCTTCTTAATAATGGTTTATGGACCTTTCCTCCAGGAACTTGTCCAAACCTTTTTTAAACCCAGCTACACTAACAGCCTTTACTACATCCTCCGGTAACAAATTCCAGAGTTTGATTACACGTTGAGTGAAAAATATTTTCTTTTATTAGTCTTAAATAGTTTACCCTGTAGCTTCATTGCATGTCCCCTAGTCTTTCTATATTCTGATAAGGTAAACAATCGATCTACGTTTACCCGTTCCACTCCGTTCATTAATTTATAGACTTCTATCATATCTCCCCTCAGCCGTCTCTTTTCCAGGTTAAAGAGCCCCAACCTTTTTAGCCTTTCTTCATAGGAGTAGCCTTCCATCCCCTTTACCATTTTGGTGGCTCTTCTCTGAACCTTTTCTAAAATTGCTATATCCTTTTTAAGATATGGCGACCAGAATTGCACACAATATTCAAGGTGCGGTCTCACCATGGAACGATATAGAGGCATTATAATATCTTTTGTTTTATTTTCCATTCCTTTCCTTATCATACCTAGCATTCTATTTGCTCTCTTGGCCGCCGCTGCACACTGGGCCGAGGGTTTTAACATGGTATCCACAAGGACGCCTAAATCTTTTTCTTGGGTGGTGGTTCCTAATGTGGAACCTTGCATCGTGTAACCATAGTTTGGGTTGTTCTTCCCTAGGTGCATAACCTTGCACTTCTCCACATTAAATTTCATCTGCCATTTTGATGCCCAGTCTTCCAATTTATCAAGATCCTCTTGCAATTTTCCACAATCCTCCTGGGTTTTAACAACTTTAAATAGTTTTGTGTCATCAGCAAATTTGATAACCTCACTCGTTATTCCACTTTCCAGGTCATTTATGAATATGTCAAAAAGCAGCGGACCCAGCACAGATCCCTGGGGTACACCACTATTCACCTTTCTCCATTGGGAAAATTAGCCATTTAGCCCTACCCTCTGCTTTCTATCTTTTAACCAGTTCCTGATCCACAGTAGTACACTGCCTCCTATCCCATGACTCTTTAGTTTTGCCAAAAGTCTCTCATGAGGGACCTTGTCAAAGGCTTTCTGAAAGTCCAGATACACAATATCAACCGACTCACCTTTGTCCACCTGTTTATTCACTCCTTCAAAAAAACATAACAGATTAGTAAGACAAGATCTTCCTTGTCTAAAGCCATGTTGGCTGTCTCCCATTAGGTCATGACTATCTATATGCTGAGTAATTTTATTCTTTATGATGGTTTCTACCATTTTTCCCGGTACTGATGTCAGGCTCACCGGTCTGTAGTTTCCCGGATCACCCCTCGAACCCTTTTTAAAAATTGGTGTTACATTGGCGATCCTCCAATCCTCAGGTATTAGAGATGATTTTAATGATAGTTCACAGATTACTGATAGCAGGTCTGCAATCTCAAATTTCAGTTCTTTCAACACCCTTGGATGTATACCATCCGGCCCAGGTGATTTGCTACTCTTCAGTTTATCTAATAGTTGTAAGACATCTTCCCGATGTATCGATATTTCCTTCAATTCTTCCACACCTTTAAATACCACTTCAGTCGTGGGTAACATCCCTACATCTTCCTCAGTAAAGACCGAAGCAAAGAATTCATTCAGTCTCTCCGCTATCGCCTTGTCGCCTCTTAGTGCTCCTTTAACCCCTTTATCATCTAATGGACCAACTGACTCTCTCACGGGTTTTTTGCTACGAATGTACTTGAAAAGGTCTTTATTTCGCGTTTTTGCTTCCGCAGCAAGCTTCTTCTCAAATTCTCTCTTTGCCTGCCTTATCAATGCCTTGCATTTGACTTGCCAGTGCTTGTGCTGTTTCCAGGTTTCATCATTTGGCTCTTTTTTCCATTTCTTGAAAGATGCTTTTTTGGCAACAACAGCCTCTCTGACCTCAGCTTTAAACCATGCTGGCAATTTTTTGGACTTCCTTCCACTTTTCTTAAAGCGTGGAATACAGCTGGTCTGGGCTTCCAAGATACTATTTTTCAACAACACCCAAGCTTGATGTACGTCTTTAACCTTTGCAACTGCTCCTTTTAGTTTTTTCTTAACTGTTTTCCTCATTCTATCATAGTCTCCCTTTCGAAAGTTAAAGGGTAGTACTGTGGATTTCCTTACTATCCCTCCTCCACTAATTAAATCAAAGGCGATCATGCTATGATCACTATTGCCAAGTGGCCCCAACACCCTTATCTCTTGCACTACATCTGGTGTTCCACTAAGGACTAGGTCCAATATTGCCTCCCCTCTGGTCGGTTCATGAACCAGCTGCTCCAAGAAGCAGTCATTTATTTCATCTAGGAACTTTATCTCCCTAGCATGTCCTGTTGTGACACTGACCCAGTCGATGCCGGGGTAATTGAAATCACCCATTATTATTACTGCACTGTAACTTTTGCTAGCTTCCTTGATTTCTTTGAGCATTTCATCATCCATTTGTTCATTCTGGCCAGGCGGACGATAGTACACCCCCACTGCCATCGCCTTCCCCTTTTTACATGGAATTTCAATCCATAGAGATTCTACAGCAAATTTTGTTTCTTGCAAAACTTTAATCCTTTCTGACTCAATGCCCTCTCTAACATAGAGCGCAACCCCTCCACCAATTTGATCAGCTCTATCATTTCGATATAGTTTGTACCCAGGTATCACAGTGTCCCACTGGTTGTCCTCCTTCCACCATGTCTCTGATAATCCAATCATATCTAACCTCTCGTTTAGTGCTATATATTCTAACTCTCCCATCTTGTTTTGTAGACTTCTAGCATTTGCATACAAGCATTTTAGAGACTGTATTTTATTCATATTAATTTGGCTATTGGTAGACATGGGTAATTTGGGATCTTTAAGTTCTGTCTGCTCCATACTCGAGGGCATTTGGGCTACTTTACTCTTTTTTGGAACCTCTCTGCTTTTTGTAGTATCCTTCAAGGATACATTCTTCCGAACCATGCGCTCTTGGGCGACTGTCGGCTTTCCCCTATTATCTAGTTTAAAAGCTGCTCTATCTCCTTTTTAAAGGTTAATGCCAGCAGCCTGGTTCCATCCCGGTTAAGGTGAAGCCCATCCCTTCGGAAGAGCCCCTCCTTTCCCCAGAATGTTCCCCAGTTCCTAACAAATCCGAACCCCTCATCTCTGCACCATTGTCTCATCCACGCATTGAGACTCCGGAGCTCTGCCTGCCTATTGGGTCCTGCGCGTGGATCTGGAAGCATTTCGGAGAACGCTACCCTGGAAGTTCTGGATTTCAACTTCCTACCTAAAAGCCTAAATTTAGCTTCCAGAACCTCCCTACCACATTTTCCTATGTCATTGGTACCAACATGTACCAAGACAGCAGACTCCTCCCCAGCACTATCTAAGACCTTATCTAGGTGGCGTGTGAGGTCCGCTACCTTCGCACCAGGCAGGCATGTTACCAGGCGATCCTCACGTCCACCAGCCACCCAGCTATCTACATGCCTAATGATCGAATCACCAACTATAACTGCTGTCCTAACCCTTCCCGCATGGGCACTTGGCCCTGGAGAAACCTCCTCGGTGCGAGAGGGGTTTACATCACCTGGAGGACAGGTCCTAGTTACAGGATCACTTCCTGCCACACCAGGGTGATGCTCTCCTGTCACGTGACCTCTCTCCTCCATGGCAACAGGGATGCTGCCAGACTGGAGGTGGGACTTCAGGACTATATCCCTGTAGGTCTCGTCTATGTACCTCTCTTTCTGTCTTATGTTTTCCAAGTCTGCTACTCTAGCCTCTAGAGAACGGACTCGTTCCCTGAGAGCAGAGAGCTCCTTGCACCTAGTGCACACGTAAGACCTCTCACCAGCTGGGAGAAAATCATACATGTGACACTCAATGCAAAAGACTGGAAAGCCCACATCCCGCTGCTGGACTGCTGTCTGCATCTTAGTTTTAAGTTTGTGTTTAGATCTTTAAGTTCTATATGTACTAAAGGGTGCAATGGATATTTATACCACTAAAACTGTACCTAAGAAGTTTAATATACCTTGTTCACCTGAAGCTTAATTAATCTCAGGTCCTTGGTGTATGACTGATTTGGGTAATGAGCTTCACCTGAGAGCACCTCCTGTCTTTTAAGTTGTGCAAGTACCTATAAAGCTGTGATTTTCCCAGGGGAGGGTGGGTGTGGGGAGGGAGGGAGGGATATAACACTTATTAAAAAAGGGCTGCTACACAGTACCTTGTCCTGTGCTGCTGAGGAAAACTATATTCTGATTTGATTTAAATTATAGCTCTTTGCTGCTACTAGGCTCTAACCTATTATGAAATTTAAACTACAAGCTCTCTGCTGGATTCTAAATTTAACCAGAAAGCTCTCTTCTGTGTTTTAATTTGAAACTAAAAGTACTTTGCTGATGCTAGGCCCTGAGTGACTATGAAATTTAAACTACAGCTGTCTACTGGGTATGAAAGGTAACCAGAAAGTTCTCTTCTGTGTTTTTAAATTGAATCTTAAACTGTTGCTACTAGGCCCTGACTGATTTAACAAAAAAAAATAGTGGGTTCACAGATTAATTAGCTTTAAAAGAAAAAAAATTCCTTTCAGAAAAATTCCCAGAAGTATATACTCACAATTTCAGATTTCTCTCCAGAAGTAACAGCCCCCCTTTCCAGTCCTTCAAGACTGTTGGGCTGCATACAAAGAGGGATTACCAGCAGAAAGGAAGAGGTACTTATGCCACTGTACAAGTCACTGGTGAGGCCTCACTTGGAATACTGTGTTCAGTTTTGGAGGCCATATCTTGCAAAAGATGTAAAAAAGACTGGAAACTGTTCAGAGAAAGGAGACCAAAATGATTTGGAGCCTGCGTCAGAAGCCTTATGAGAAGAGACTTGAAGACCTAAATATGTACACTTTGGAGGAGAGGAGGGACAGGGGAGATATGATTCAGACCTTTAAATACTTAAAGAGAAATGATGAACAAACAAACCTCTTCCAAAGACGGGGAAGCTGTAAAACTAGAGGGCATAGCATGAAGCTGCAAGGTGGTAAATTGAAAGGCAATGTCAGGAAATATTTCTTCACTGAAAGGGTGGTGGATGCTTGGAATGCCCTCCCGATGGAAGTGGTGGGGGCAAACACAGTGATGGAATTCAGAACGGCATGGGACAAACACAGTGGATCCCTTTACAGCAACAGGATAAAAGCAAAATAAATGGTACCATCTAACTTCTGAACTATCTAGCGTCTGAACAAATAAGGGTGTCCTACATGGAGTGGTGGGTTCACCCCTAAACAGAAACAAAAACATGGGTAGGGGTGGCCTGCACAGAGCGACAGGTGCACCTACTCTTGCCATCTCGCTGGGCAGACTAGATGGACCATGCTGGTCTTTATCTGCCGTCACTTACTATGTTACTATGTTACTATGGATGTTTAAAGTTCTGGCAGGACCTTTAGAGGATGTTTTTAATAGATCCTTGGAGATAGAAGAGGTTCCACATGACTGGAAAAGGGCTGATGTGGTACCTCTTCACAAAAGTGGTAATGGGAAAGAGAAGACAAATCGTAAGCCTTACCTTTGTGATGAGAAAAGTAATGGAGGCGCTCTTGAAAGAAAGAATAGTGGACTTTCTGGAAACCAATGGCAATATGGTTTTACCAGCGGAAGATCATGTCAAACCAATTTGATTGAGTTCTTTGACTTGGTGACCATGGAACTAGATCAAGGGCATGTGATGGATGTGATATACCTAGATTTCAGCACAGCCTTTGATACTGTTTTTTATAGGAGGCTTATCAATAAACTGAGCAGCCTTGGGATAGGTCCCAAGGTGGTGAACTGGATCAGAAATTGGTTGCCAGGCAGAGAATTGGTGGTAAATGGAACTCACTCAGAAGAACGGAAGGGACCGATACTCTTTAATGTATTTGTGAGTGATATTGCAGAGGGACTGAATAGAAAAGTCTGCCTTTTTGCAGATAACATGAAAATGTGCAAGAGTGGACACTTCTGAGGGGGTTGATGACATGAGGAAAGATCTAAAAACACTGGAAGAATGGTCTAATGCTTGGCAGTTAAGATTTAATGCAAAGAAGTGCAGTCATGCATTTGGGATGCAGAAATCCAAAGGAATCATATGTGATGGGGGAGAGAGGTTAGTGTGCACGGAATGGGAGAGAGACCTCTGAGTGCTAGTGTCTGAGAAACTCAAGGTAGCAAAACAATGCGACAAGGTGGTAACCAAAGCCAGAAGGATGCTGGGTTGCATACAGAAAGGAATTGCCAGCAGAAAGGAGGAGGAACTAATGCCACTGTACAGTTGTTGGTGAGGCTTCACCTGGAATATTCTGTTCAGTTTTGGAGACCATATCTTGCAAAGGATATAAAAAGACTGGAAAAGGTTCAGAGGAAGGTAACCAAAATGATTTGGAGCCTGCACCAGAAGAAGTATGAGAAGAGACTCAAAGACCTAAATATGTACACTCTGGAGGAGAGGAGGGACAGGGGTGATATGAGTCAGACCTTTAGATACTTAAAGGGTATAAATGAACTAACAAACCTTTTTCAAAAAAGGGGAAGCAGTAAAACTAGAGGGCATAACATGAAGCTGCAAGGCGGTAAACTTAAAAACTGTCAGGAAATACTTTTTCACTAAAAGGATGGTGGATGCTTGCAACGCCCTTCCCGATGGAGGTAGTGGTGGCAAATACAGTGATGGCATTCAAGATGCCATGGGACAAACACAGTGGATCTCTTTATAGCAGGAGGACGAAATCAAAGCATCCTTAATACTCAGTAGACAGAGGAGGGCTGACTTGGGCGGAGCAGCAGGTATAACCCTAAATAAAGGCATAGAGAGGGGTGACCTGCACGGAGCAGCAGTTATGACCACTTTTGCCACCTTACTGGGCAGACTAGAAGGACGATACTGGTCTTTATCTGCCGTCATTTACTATGTTACTATGAGGCCTGTAAGCACACACTGCACACTGACACAAGGGCCCCTGTGCTAACTACTGCTGCTGTTGCCTCTACTGTCGCTGCCTGCCTTCCTGCTTTAGATCAATGGAGGGAGGGGAAAGGGGCAGGAGACCTGCTATTTTGATTTCACCGTCATCTGGGGTCACATGAATTTTCAGTTGTTAAAAAGGGGTCTTATGGGATAAAAGTTTGAAAAGGACTGGTGTAGACATATATATCTGCTAAACACGAAGCAAAAGAGAGAAAGTATCCATAGCCCTCATCCCAATATGGATAGTCTGAAAACTTACTCTCAGTGCCTGACAGAGGTTCCCTAGAGCTAGTGGGTACAGCAGCCAAGGTGTTCCGTCGGAGGAGACAGGGCTTCCAAAAAATGAAGGGATTGAAAATCTGATCTTGCTTCTCGGAATTTAGCTACCACCTCTCCCCACATACGTAGAGGAAAGTAAGCAACTTCTTAGGTGCTATTTCATAAAAAATATTAGGGGCCTAATTTTCTTTATAAAACACTAGTAAGTGGCAGACATAAATGTCCGCACCTATAATTGTTACCTATGTACATATAGTAGAGTATTTTTATACTCTACGCGCATACATGGGAACTCTGTCCACCAACTATACTCCACACCCTGTGCCACAGCACAACTGCCTATGTGAGTGTCTGAGTGTCAGCACACGTTCTTTTACACTGGTCGGAAATTTATAAGAAGCATGAAGTGCACATACAGTACGCGGCCACATACGTGTGAAAATGACCTTATCAAATTATCCTCATAATGCTAACATAGTAAATGACGACAGATAAAGACCAGTATGGTCCATGTAGTCTGCCCAGCAAGACCTTCCGCTCCATACAGGTCACCCCCTTCTGTTTGTTGAAGTATAAAAGATAGTTGTTGTTTTTGATTTTATCCCCTTCCGATAAAGGGATCCACTGCGTCTGTCCCATGCCATTTTGAATTTTGTCACTGTATTTGCCCCTGCCACCTCCATCGAGAGGGCATTCCAAGCATCCACCACCCTTTCAGCGAAAAAGTATTTCCTGATGTTGCAGCAGCAGAGAGTCTGCACAGCTGGTGCCAGCCCAGGGAATCTATGTCAGGTGTAGTGGGACAGGAAAAAAAAAAATGTACTCAATATTGTATCTCTATTTGATTCAAGATTTCTTCTGTTTTTCTGTTCAGGCTCTGAATCATACACACAGAGAGGATCCGAAGATTCCGGTAACCACCTATATGAAAAATCGGAGGTCATTTCTTTTTGTAAGATGTCTGGCAGTGATGCCTTCTGTGGACGGGGCAACATGCAGCTCCTACGGAGACTTCTCACACTTATTCTGCTACAAGGTAAAGACAGCAGGATTCAAAAATGCAAATGCGTACAGGTTCCTATAGTGCCTGCCCCAAAGAGCTTATTAGTCAATTAGAAGAACATAAAATGAGGCACAAGAGATAAAGTGACTCAACCAGAGTCAGAAATAATCTAGTACAGAATGAAGATTAAAACAGAGGCCCAGGGCAAAAATGGGACAGTGTTACGCCCTCTGGTGGCTCATTTCAAATTGTGACCGGCTGATTGAGATACAGACCGGTAGTCCTTGCTTTAATTCAGTGCTTCCCAAACTTTTTCTCGATGTGACCCCATTTTAGCCATTGAAAATCCGTAAATTTCGGGGGGGGGGGGGGAGGGGGGGTTCTGATGTACTCACCATCTCTGTGACACACGAACTTGCAAATACACAGTTTCTTCTCAAACTTTCAGCAGCATAGCCATCGGGGGCAGCCTTCCTCATTTTGTAGCTGGAGGCTGTGGTTAGAGGGGAAGTGAAAGGTTTCCTACAAGTAAGCTGTAGGTTGAAGCTCTGTGCAAGTATGTCTATCTGAGTCAGTGGAAGGGTGCATGTGTGTGTGTGTGTATGTGACTGAGTGGATTCGGGGGGATGCGGAAAGTGAGTGGGGGGATGTCTGCAACTGTGTAGCTGAGATACATGTGTGTGTGACTGAATGGATGGGGTAAAGTGGGTGATCATTGCATGGAGAGTAAATGAGTGGCTTGTGACCACATGAGCACTGTGAGTTAAAGTGGGAAGGCAGAGGGTTGCCTACAAATGAAGAGTTGGGGTCTGTTTGTGTATGAATGAATGGGGGTGAATGTGTAACTGACTGAATGGATTTGGGTGGGCAGGTGGTGAGGGTGAATATGCTTAGAATATGCAAAGAGTATGCTTTTCCTTTATAGTTGTGGTCAACATTATTGGCACCCTTTCAGTTCAACCCCTTGACGTCCAATATCTCCTAAAAAAGAAACGTGGCCAGTGAAATGACTTTGGACTATATATTCACACATATTTGACACACAAAAGAATCAAATAAAATAAGACTAATTAGAAAAGGAAATGGTAGGAAATAGTATGAAACCTGGGACATTGCCAGGACATGGTTAATATCATTCAACAAAAAAGGACCGGTATAGAAAAAAATCAGTCCCACAACTAGTGATACCCAAAATCCTATACTTATTGTAAAAGCTCCTAAGACAAAAACTGAGGGTGCTATTAAAAAGCGTCCTCCAATATGTCCATTTTAATATATTTTAAGTGATCGTGCATCTAAAAACTGCCATTATATATTATATATTAGGGTAAAGTCTAGATCTATGTTCATGAAGCCGCATTATCATGTTTCTTCATGTACAGCCTATATACAACTTTTTACACGGACATAATATCAAATCTACTACATGAGTGGTCTTACAAGTAATATAAGTGGAAGCTGTAATAGTTGGTTGTTATACTGGATCTATCCATAAAGTCCCTTCTTGATGTACAAAATTCACAAATGCCACAACTAAAATGGCCTGGGGATTCTGACTCATCACCCTCAATATAAGAACATAAAAACATAAGATATGCCATACTGGGTCAGACCAAGGTCCATTAAGCCCAGTATCCTGTTTCCAACAGTGCCCAATCTAGGTCATACGTACCTAGCAGCTTCCCCAAAGGACACAGATTCCAAATTGCTTGTACTGGGTCAAGCATTGATATCCTGGGTCCCTTCTTAATAATGGTTTATGGACCTTTCCTCCAGGAACTTGTCCAAACCTTTTTTAAACCCAGCTACACCAACAGCCCCCACTACATGCTCCGGTAACAAATTCCAGAGTTTGATTACACGTTGAGTGAAAAAATATTTTCTTTTATTAGTCTTAAATAGTTTACTCTGTAGCTTCATTGCATGTCCCCTAGTCTTTCTATATTCTGATAACGTAAACAATCGATCTACGTTTACCCGTTCCACTCCGTTCATTAATTTATAGACTTCTATCATATCTCCCCTCAGCCGTCCCCTTTCCAGGTTAAAGAGCCCTAACCTTTTTAGCCTTTCTTCATGGGAGTATCCTTCCATCACCTTTACCATTTCGGCCCTGTTTGTCTCCCGGGTTCTTTCTGATCCGTCTTTTTTTTCTGCCTTTAAAAACAAAGAAACTTGCACCTTAACAGGGGAAATAAAAAGGAAACTAACTAAACCTATCTCCTTAGTTGTCCGTTCAGCGAGTCCAGAACCCTGGCTCACTACCTCCTCCAGCTACTTGGAGACTGAGCATACTGGGGCTGGTAGGCAGTGCCAGCTGCATAAGTACACTGGTGTCATCAAGGAGAAGACATGCTCAGTCTCCAAGCATCTGGAGGAGATACACTACCCAAAGTTGCGGGACTGGACTGGAGGGACAATAAGGAACAGATATGAGATTCAAATGCCCCATGTTTTTCATCACCTTCAACTTATATTAGTGCACTACCAACTTGCTCTGCACTGGTGACACATTACTTGAACCAGTCTTTGTTGCTGATATTTCCAAAGCCTCCACTTTCTAAGATACAGTGGTGTGCAAAAGTAGACCATGTTTGTGAAGGGCTGACAGAATTGACAACATTCTTTCCTCTGCGTAATGCTACTATTGGGCATTCCTTGACACAGTCATGCAATTGTGACACCCTCCATTGTTTATATATCAAAGAAGTTATTTGAGAGGCTCAAATTCAGAAAGGTATAGTACAAACCAATAACTTTTCTTCTGTTGTAATATCCCTTTTTTTGATATTAATTACAATTCATATTGAGCATAAAGGCCACAAAAAGGTATGCTTTTTTGATAACTCTATAAGAATGCCCTCACTCAACATATCTTTTAATCATCTTTTCAGATTCCTCTTGTCTAGAGACACATAATCCTTCGACGAATCCATAGAAACTGACTTACTAGAAGTCCAATTGTTAATTTTACAGAATGGTGACTAGTATAATGCAATAAATTATTTTGAGCCACTGTTTTCTGATAAAGTGTTGTCTTAAACCGTTAAGCTTCTCATGTTATCATAATGTCTAGAAAAGATATTTTTAATTGATGATAAGTACTACGAAATTTAACATTAGAGTTTAATGAATTGAGACAATTTGTCAAGTCTTGCAATAACTCTAGACTTCCTTCAATAAACAAAAAATATCATCTAAATCCATTTCCATACATACATCTTGCATCCAATCAGACGGATAAAGATATTGTTCTTCAACTGCAGACATGTATAAGGTAGGACGTTAGGAGCTACTGTGGCCCCAGTAGCCACCACAAATCTTTGGTGGAAAAAATTCCCATTAAAACAAAACTAGGTGTTCTCCAATACAATACCTAATAGTTCCATAACATATGATTTGGGAAGTCTCACAGGGTGACTAATATCCCTTGTCTATTGTTGAATCAATTCCATAACTTTACATTGATCTATAGTTGTGTAAAGTGATTGCACATCATATGTGACTAACCATATTTCTTCCATGGGAATGTTGATGGTATCTAATATCTGTAACATATGTGTAATGTCTTTCAAAAAGGAAGTAACTCGACAATTATGAGGATTTAAAATTTTATCCACAAACACTGATAGTGGCTCCAAAACTGATCCACTGCTTGCTACAATGGGGCATCTTGGGGGATAATCTATTCTAGACTCTTATGAATTTTGGGAACAGTGTAAAAAATAGAAACCAATGGACATTTTTGTTAGTAAATATTGCATCTCTTTTTGAGTAAGATAATTATTAAGATACCCTGTAGTTACTATTTCATTAATATGCTGCGCCAAACTGGAAATGGGATCTTCTTTTAGATGTTCATAATATTTTTTATCATTCAATTGATGAAATGCTCCCCGTTCATATTGTATCCGCGATTGTATTACCATCGTACCACCCTTATTGGCCCTTCTAACTACAATGTCCTTATTCTTCTGTAAGCTTTTAAGGGCCTGGAAGCAATCACGAGAATGGTTACATTTTGGGACAACATATTTTTGTTCAAGTTTCCAAATCTTGCAAGATTAACCATTGATAGGTTGCAGTCATTGGACTTGTTGATCCCGGGGGAACTCATTTGAAAACTGACCGTACTATTGATTTTATCAGGGAGTATACTATGAAGGGTGCATAATAACAGATCACTATATGGCAAAAGAAGCCATGTAAGGCTACTTGAATTTCAAATGGTTGATAGGAGGCAGTGGGAACAAATGACATTCCGCAATCTACTACTTGTAATTGAAAAGTATTGAGATTCACATAAGTTAAGTTGACAATTGCCGTTTTTGGAGTGTGCAAAGGTGACCAGACCTCTCCAAACACTGGAGTGATCATATTGTTATTCTCTGTGCCCTCAAGCATGTCCCCATCCTCGCACTAAGAACATAAGAATATAAGATATGCTGGGTCATACCAAGGTGCATCAAGCCCAGTCCCTGTTTCCAACTGTGGCCAATCTAGGTCACAAGTACCTAGCAGTTTCTCAAAAAGACACATAGCTTAGGGGCAAGGAGTGGATTTCCTCTTCAACAATGGTTTATGGACCTTTCCTCCAGGAACTTGTCCAAACCTTATTTATACCCAGCTACACTAACAGTTTTTACTATATCCTCCGGTAATGAATTCCAGAGTTTGATTATGCGTTGAGCAAAAAAATATTTTCTTTTATTAGTCTTAAACTGGTTACACTATAGCTTCATTGCATGTCCCCTAGTCTTTCTACTTTTTGATGGCATAAACAATCAGTCTACATTTACCCATTCCACTCCATTCATTAATTTATAGACCTCTATCATATCTTTCCTCAGTCGTCTCTTTACAGGTTGAAGAGCCCTAACCCTTTAAGCCTCTCATAGGAGTATAGAAACATAGAAACATGATGACAGAAAAAGACCACATGGCCTATCTAGTCTGTCCTTCCATAGCAACAACTACAACAGTCCACTTTTTACCTTTAGAGATCCTCTGTATTGGTCCCATGCTTTTTTGAATTCAGTTACTGTCCTCATCTCTACCACCTCCACTGGGAGACTATTCCATGGATCCACTACTCTTTCTGTAAAGAAATATTTCCACATATCACTCCTGAATCTATCTCCCTTCACCCTCATCCCATGTCCCCTCGTAGCAGAACTTGCTTTCAATTGAAAGAGGCTCTCTCCCTGAACGTTTATGCCATCCCCTTCCATCCCCTTTACCATTTTGGTGGCTCTTCTCTGTACCTTTTCTAATTCCGCTATATCCTTTCTAAGATACGACAATCAGAATTGCACACAATATTCAAGGTGCAGTTGCACCATGGAAAGATACAGAGGCATTATAATATCATTTATTTTATTCTCCATTCCTTTCCTTATGATTCCTAGCATTCTATTTGCATTCTTGGCCACCGCTGCGGAGGGTTTCAATATGTTATCCACGATGATGCCTAAATCTTTTTCCTGGGTGGTGATTCCTAATGTGGAACCTTGCATCATATAACCATAGTTTGGGTTGTTCTTTCCTAGGTGCATAACTTTGCATTTGTCCGCATTAAATTTAATCTGCCATTTGAATGTCCAATCTTTCAAATTATCAATATCCTCTTGCAATATTTCACAATCCTCTTGGGTTTTAACTTCTTTGAATAATTTAGTGTCATCTGTGGATTTGCTTACTTCACTCGTTATTCCCATTCCCAGGTCATTTACGAGTATCTTAAAAAGCAGTAGACCCAGCACAGATCCCTGGGGTACTCCACTATTCCCCTTTCTCCATTGGGAAAATTGGCCATTTAGCCCTACCCTCTGCTTTCTATCTTTTAACCAATTCCTGATCCACAATAGTACACTGCCTCCTATCCCATGACTTTTTAATTTTGCCGAGAGTCTCTCATGAGGGACCTTGTCAAAGGCTTTCTGAAACTCCAGATACACTATATCGACCAGCTTACCTTTATCTACCTGTTTATTCACACCTTCAAAAAATATAATAGATTAATAAGACAAGACCTTCCTTGGCTAAAACTATGTTAGCTTTTTCCCATTAAACTATGACTATTTACATGTTCAGTAATTTTGTTCTTTATAGTGGTTTCTGCCATTTTGCCTGGTATTGATGTCAGGCTCACCAGCCTGTAGTTTCCCAGATCACACCTGGAACCCTTTTTAAAAATTGGCGTTACATTGGCCATTCGCCAGTCATCAGATATTACAGATGATTTTTTTTTTTGTACTTTAAGTTTTTATTCAATACGTGCTATTAAGAAGGAAATGAAAATATTCAATACATCGGACCGCAAGGTGTGGGGGTGGTTTGTTCCATGATCTGTGTACAGATGATTTTAATGATAGTTCACTGATAACTAATAGTAAATCTGTAATCTCATATTTCATTTTTTCAACACCCTTGGATGTATGAAATCTGGTCCATGTGACTTCCTACTCTTTAGTTTATCAAATAGTTGTAATACATCTTCCCGGTTTGAAGGACTAGAAAGGGGGACTGTTACTTCTGGAGAGAAATCTGCAACTGTGAGTATATACTTCTGGTAATTTTCTAAAAAGAATTCTTTGTATTAAAGCTACTTAGAGACTTCCGGTGATGCGGTGAGCGCGAGCGGACGCGTGCTGATCGCGCTCCCACTACCCCCAGCCTAAACCGGCATAATAGCGCCGTATTATAGCCCAGAGAACCTGGCAAAGATCAACCCCGGTGCCGCATACCTATTACCCGCTGATCGCGCGGAGGGGACTCGGCGGGGATGGCCGCGGCACTCCGAACCGGGAAGAAGGAGCGAGATCGGGGCCCTGCTCAAAGTAAGATGGCGGACGGAGGAGGGGCGCCTACCTCGCCAGCCCCGGCGAGGGTAGAGGAAATCTCGGCGGCCGTAGCAGAGGTCTTAGCGGCACAGTTTACCACCCTCCGCGACAAACTTGACGCTGTGCAGAGCTCGGTGGATGCCTTTGGGACACGCCTGCAAGAAGCAGAAGAGCGAGTGGGCCGGGCTGAGGACACCCTGCTCGCGCTGAACCAGACGGTGGCAGGCCTTGAGGCCCGACTGATCTCCCATGAGGCCAAGCTCGATGACCTCGAGAATCGCTCTCGAAGAAATAATTTGAGAGTCATGGGAATCCCTGAAGCGGTGCTGGATAAAGACCTGCGAAAGTACCTGGAAAGGCTTTTTGACGCACTGCTCGGAGAGTCTGGTGCCGGCGGGAACATCGAGATCGAGAGGGTGCATCGCGTGGGGAGCAAAAAGGCCCAGGACTCTCGCCCTCGCCTGGTTCTGCTTAAGCTGCTCCGCTATCCACAAAAAGAAGCTATTCTGCGAGCCGCTAAAACGCAGGGTTCCATACAGTTGGAGAATGTGCGACTCCGGATAGCCCAGGATTATTCAGTCGCATTGAGCCAGCGCCGGCGTGCCTACGCACCTGTATGCCAGAAACTGATTGATGCCCAGCTCAAATTCACTGTCCAGTACCCGGCGCGTCTTCACGTATTCTTTGAGGGACAACGCAAGACCTTCGAGACTGCTGAAGAGGCGGCCCGATATGTGGACGCTAAGCTCCCGGGCGGTGCATCAAGCTGAGTGCCCTCAAGTGACTGCCAGTGTTTTAGAGCGGGGTTATTCTACGTCCACAGTTTGGACGGCCTGTTTGTTCAATTATAGTGTTCTGGGGCACTTAGGTGGCCTCATAATGTTCGCCCTGCTTGGCCCATTGGGGGAGGGGGGTCACCTTGGCTGAGACTGGGGCTTCTTACCTCAGGACCCCGTACCGGGTCGGGTATCGGGGGGTGGGCCTGCCCTGGCTGCCCGGGGGGAGACCCGGGAGACCAGCAGCTGGTAGCTACCGGCTGACAAGTAGGTGAGTTGGAGTGCCGGGGTCATCCTGGGGCCCCCGGGAGCCCCTCCCCACGGCTCGTGAGATGTTGGCGGTGGGTCGACCGGCCCAGAGAGGTTGCAGGTAGGTGGTGCGGATGGGCGCTTTGCCCTGAGCTCCCTCTGACTTGGAGCGCCTCCGGGGTACGGGGGGGTGATCCCTCCCTGGGATTACAAATTTTCTGTTGGTCCGCTCACAGGGACGGATGGGGCGCCCCCCCTCCCCCTTGTGCCATCGTGGGGTGGGGGTCCGGGGATCAAGGCCTTCTCCGAAAGTAGCCAACTTATGGCAGTGTGAAATTTAACTGCTGATCCCAGCTGGGAAATGCTTGTATTTATTGCTGTTTTGTTTTGCTCTCTCCTGACTTAAAGTTTGCTGGGACAGCTTTAGGGGATATGCATGCGCCCCTTCAGCTGTGCATTGAGTGATTGTTTCATAATATGGTGTAGCTGGCTATGTATGACTGCGGCTGGAGGGGGAGGGATGGGGGGGAGTGGTGACCTGGAGGGGGCTGTGGGCGGGTGGTTGGGGCTCCCAGGGCAGCGGGAAGGGTGGGCAGAGGGCTTGGGCTAGTAGGGGGTTTGCCCTAGCGATTGGGGCTACGTGAGAGGGACTGGGTGCTTCGGCGGGTAGGCTTCGTGGGTGTTGTATCGCAGTTGGGGGGGGGGTGGTGGGGCGTATCTCTGGAGGTTCATTGCAGCAGGGAGGGGAGGTGGATGATGGGAGAACGAGTGGGTTATGGAGGGACGAAGGAGGGGAATGAGGGGGGGGAGGGGGGAGGGGGTCTGGGGTGGGGGTTGGGAGGGGAGGGGGAGGGGGAAGGGGGGGTGGGTGATTGGGGGGGCGGGGGTCCAAGGTCACCGAGTGCACTTAGATTGTTCGTAGTAATAGATGGATGGAGCAATGTCTTCCTATGGGGGAGGCCTCAGGCTGGGGAGGTCCTACCCTACTACTATCACATACTGGAAACATATCTCCTGCTTGAATATGATCCACCCTGAAAGTAGTCTCCTGGAATGTGTGTGGTATAGGGAATCCCATAAAGCGATATAAAGTGTTGCAGAATCTAGCCAGACTAAAATGCGATGTTGCCATGCTACAGGAAACCCACCAGACGGCCGACGAGCATGCCAAACTACAGAAAATGTGGGTGGGGCAGAGTTGGGGCGCCCCGGCTAAGGGGAAAAAAGGGTGGAGTGGTCATTCTGGTCAACGCCCGGGTCCGCTTTGAGTTGGAACAGCAGTGCTCGGACCCAGAGGGGAGATTTATCCTGCTTTATGGCTACTTGGAGGGTAGGCCTATTGTGCTGGGCAATGTATATGGACCCAACGTTGTGGATCGGCCGTTCTATGCCCGACTGGCATCCTGGGTGGAACAGCTGCCAGATGTGCCGTTAATCCTGGCGGGGGACCTGAACGGGGTGTTGGACATAGACCTGGATACATGTGGAGGGGGGAGTGTGAGAACGCGGGTCGCGACTACTAAAACGCTGCGAGGGTTGTGTCGTCGTTTGGGGACGGTGGACCCCTGGCGCTTACTTCATCCCCTCGAAAAGGATTTTACCCACCAGTCGCGGGCGCACGGCTCCAATGCGCGCATTGACTATGTTTTGGTGTCGGAGAGGCTTTTCGAACGGGTAATGGATGCACACATAGCCCCATTGCTAATCTCTGATCATGCCCCAGTCTGGGTGGATCTCCGATGGGGGGGCCTGTCCACCTCCACGCGTATTTGGCGGTTTCCCATGGACCTGTATTACGATACTAACTTTCGCACTCATCTCGGACAGTGTTGGCAGGATTTCATTGCGTACAATAAGCAACATGAATCAGAATCAGAACTGTTCTGGGAGACGGCCAAGGTTGTACTGCGTGGTAATATTATCGAATATGCCGCGTGGAAGCGTAAATTGCTTGCGGCGCAAATCGTGCAGCTAGAAAAACAAGTAGTTCGTGCCCGACGACGCTGTGCGGGGGATCCCAGTAGAACACATAAGCGCAGGCTTTGGGAATTGCAAACCTCACTCAATGAATTGGTGCATCAGAGGGCGAAGAAGTCCCATGAGTACTACCGCTATCAGCTATACCGGCTTGGAGACAAGCCGGGGAAACTCTTGGCACGCTGCCTCCGCGGCAGTCGGGCATCTAGGCTGATCGTGGCACTTCGGGACGAGCGGGGGGGACTGCAGAGGGGGAAGAGGGAAATAGCCCACACGTTTCGTGCCTTTTTTCAACAGCTATATGCACGGCGGGACGGGTCCCCGGCTGCCATGCAGAATTACTTACGCAACCTGGACCTGCCCCAGGTGGGGGCGGACCGACGGGCCTATCTGGATGCCCCGATCACGGTGGAGGAAGTTTGTAGGGTTATACAGACAGCTGCCTGCTGTAAGGCGCCTGGTCCAGATGGATTCGGGGCAGAGTTTTACAAAATCCTGGGGGATTGCGTGCCCCCCACCTTGGTGGCAATGTATCACCAGCGCGTGGCACAGGGTAGATTTCAATGGGGCCCCAACCATGCCTATATTACTTTAATCCCCAAGCCAGGCAAAGACCCCACGCAGGCGTCGTCCTATAGGCCGATCTCTTTGCTGAACTTTGACCTCAAAGTGATGGCTAAGGTTCTGGCGGACAGGTTGGCATCGGTATTGGGGGATTTGGTACATGATTCCCAAGTTGGTTTTGTCCGAGGGCGGTATGCCGTGCGCAACCTGCGTAAAATCTTGCTATCGATGGAATGGGTGCACGAACGCGGGACGCCGTCGTTGTTAGTTAGCTTTGACGCGGAGAAGGCGTTCGACCAAGTACAGTGGGATTATCTGCACGGCCTTTTACCGTATTACGGGTTGGGCGACTCCTTCTGTAGGATGGTGAAGTTATTGTATGCGGACCCAACAGCGGGAATATTATGCAACGGGGAGGTGTCGGAGAAATTTAGCCTGGAGAGGGGCACGCGTCAGGGCTGCCCTCTCTCCCCCCTGCTCTTTGTGCTGTCCCTGGACCCCCTGATACGGCGCATAGAGCAGTCGCCCGATATCCCGGGGGTGCGCATTGGCTCTTACGGGTTCAAGGTGGCGGCCTTTGCCGATGACCTACTGATGCATCTTACGAAGCCTCAGCAAACATTACCCCGGTTGTTGGAGGAGTTTTCCCTCTACGGTAGATTCGCAGGTTTAAGACTTAACCTGGCTAAATCGGAGGCGTTAGATGTGGGTGGGAACTTGAAAGATAGCTGGCCTGGGAATTTTCCGCTTCAATGGGCTACGGATTCTTTCATCTACCTCGGCATTTTGCTGACTCGAACACCATCCCAGATCTACAAAGCGAATTTTGAACGCATTTTCTCTAAAATTAGAGCGCAGATGCAGGCGTGGGCACCCCTTCCATTGTCCCTCCTGGGGCGAGTAGCAGCTTTAGGGATGGTGGTTCTTCCCCGGATGCTTTATTGGCTGCAGACCCTCCCGGTCTGGCTATTGAAACGGGATTTGCGGCGGGTTGAAAGCGCCATTAGAGGGTTTCTTTGGAAAGGTGGCCGAGCACGTATTCCGTTGGTCCGGATGAAGGGGGGATGGAAGTCGGGAGGGGTGGGAGTTCCGGACATTTGGAAATATGCCTTGGCGTGCCAGGCCCGACATCTTGCCGATTGGATGGGGGATACGGAGGTTTACACCCCCCGGGCCTTCGAGGAGGCCTTTGTGGCGCCGCAAACTCTTGATGCGGTCTTGCATCTTGGGCGGAGGGTTCTGCCGGCACGCCTGGGTGGCAGTGTTCTGTTGCAGGCTACTAGACGTACATGGCAACAGTTGAACAGATATTGGGGGAGTAGCCCGGAGGTCTCCAGCTGGCTGCCCCTGCGGGGCAATCCCTCCTTTACGCCGGGGTCGGACTCGGTGCTTTTTCAGTGCTGGGAGCAATCGGGGATTACGCGGTTAGGCCATGTGGTGGACACCGAGGGGCGCTGTAAGGCCCTGGACGTACTTTGTGGGGAATATGATCTGAACCCTGGGAACTCAGTCTTTGCATACCTGCAATTGTCTCATTATATTGGAACGTTGCCTGGGCGGGAACTACAAGCGGAGCGCTCTGCGAAGATTCTGGATTTTTTTGCCCTGGGGTCGGAAACGCCCCCGACGATTGCTCTGTTTAAAAGAAAACTTGATTCCTTCGACCCACCGCCGGATCATGCGACGGTAACACAAGCATGGGCGAGAGACTTAGGTAGGGAGCTACCCGCGGGCTCGATCCAGGGCGCGTTGGGTAGGATTGCGTGCCTTGTGGAGGGGGCCCGGTGGCGCGAAATTCAGTTTAAAAGTATTCTTCGAGCCCATTTTTCGCCGCAAAGAGCACTGAGAAGCTGTCTTACAACACATGGGGGGTGTCCCAAATGCTCCTGTGGCCTGGCGGACTTGGGCCACATGTGGTGGGGGTGCCCAGTCATCTGCAGGTATTGGCTTCGGATCGGTGAGTACCTGGGTGGCCTGCTACATCAGCGGATCAGCTGGTCCGGGCTGTCGGTAATCTTGGATCAGATGGGACCACTCCACCCTAAGGGCAGATGGGAAGGTTTATTGGTGCGAAAGGCCTGTCTGGTGGGTAAGGCTCCTATCCTTCGCCGGTGGAGGGAACCTACGGGCCCTACGTTTTGGGAATGGCACAATACCCTGCATCAGTTTATGCTTTTGGAACGGCGGAGTGCGCAGCGGCACCCCCGGAGATGGGCCACCTTCTTATTAATTTGGATGCCTTATATACAATCACTGGAGCCCAAAATCCGCAGCGAGATACTCCGGGTAGCATAGTGCCGTGGGAGGAATAAAGGGGGGGGCTCCATAGCTAGGACTGCACCGGTGACCTTGGGTTGGGGGGGATAAGGGGGGGGTAAGAGGGGGATAATTGGGTGCCCTTGATGTGATACCTTACTGTATCTGTTGCTGCTGCTATGCTCCCAGGGTGGTGGACAAGACACAGCCCTACCCGGGAGGTGCTATGGAATAGCCGCTTGTACCTAGTTGGATATTGTTTGGTTGTTTGCTTGTTATTGTCTTTTTTACTATCAATAAACAGATTTTTCAAAAAAAAAAAAGCTACTTAATCTGTGAACCCACTGTTTTTTGTTGGATCAGTTAGGGCCTAGTAGCAGCAATTAAAGTTTGAATTTAAAACACAGAGGAGAGCTTTATGGTTAAATTTCATACCCAGCAGAGAGCTTGTAGTTTAAATTTAATAGTCACTCAGGGCCAAGTAACAGCAAAGTACTTTTAGTTTAAATTTAACACACAGAAGAGAGCTTTCTGGTTAAATTTAGTACCCAGCAGAGAGCTTGTAGTTTAAATTTCATAAGAAGTTAGAGCCTAGCAGCAGCTAAGAGCTATAATTTAAATCAAATCAGAATTTAGCTTACCTCAGCAGCACAAGACAGGGTACTGTGTAGCAGCCCTCTTTTAATAAGTGTTATTTCCCTCCCTCCCACCCCTGGGATAATCATAGCTTTATAGGTACTTACACATCTTAAAAGACAGGAGGTGCTTTCAGGTGAAGCTCATTACCCAAATCAGTCATACACTAAGGACCTGAGATTAATTAAGCTTCAGGTGAACAAGGTATATTAAACGTATTAGGTACAGTTTTATTAGTATAAATATCCATAGCAACCCTTAGTAAGTAAAGAACTTAGATCTAAACACAAACTTAAAACTAAGATGCAGACAGCAGTCCAGCAGAGGGATGGGGGCTTTCCAGTCTTTTGCATTGAGTGTCACATGTATGATTTTCTCCCAGTTGGTGAGAGGTCTTACGTGTGCACTAGGTGCAAGGAGCTCTTTTCTCTCAGGGAACAAGTCCGTTCTATAGAGGCTAAAGTAGCAGACTTGGAAAACATAAGAAAGACAGAGAGGTACATAGACGAGACCTACAGGGATATAGTCCTGAAGTCCCACCTCCAGTCTGGCAGCATCCCTGTTGCCATGGAGGAGAGAGGTCACGTGACAGGAGAGCATCACCCTGGTGTGGCAGGAAGTGATCCTGTAACTAGGACCTGTCCTCCAGGTGATGTAAAACCCTCTCGCACCGAGGACGTTTCTCCAGGGCCATGTGCCCATGAGGGAAGGGTTAGGACAGCCGTTATAGTTGGTGATTCGATCATTAGGCATGTAGATAGCTGGGTGGCTGGTGGATGTGAGGATCGCCTGGTAACATGCTTGCCTGGTGCGAAGGTAGCGGACCTCACGCGCCAACTAGATAAGGTCTTAGATAGTGCTGGGGAGGAGTCTGCTGTCTTGGTACATGTCGGTACCAATGACATAGGAAAATGTGGTAGGGAGGTTCTGGAGGCAAAATTTAGGCTTTTAGGTAGGAAGTTGAAATCCAGAACTTCCAGGGTAGCATTCTCCGAAATGCTTCCTGTTCCACGCGCAGGACCCAAAAGGCAGGCAGAGCTCCGGAGTCTCAATGCGTGGATGAGACAATGGTGCAGAGATGAGGGTTTTGGATTTGTTAGGAACTGAGGAACATTCTGGGGAAAGGAGGGGCTCTTCCGAAGGGATGGGCTTCACCTTAACCGGGATGGAACCAGGCTGCTGGCATTAACCTTTAAAAAGGAGATAGAGCAGCTTTTAAACTAGATATTAGGGGAAAGCCGACAGTCGCCCAAGAGCGGATGGTTCGGAAGGATACTACCAAAAGCAGAGAAGTTCCACAAAAGAGTAAAGTAGCCCAAATGCCCTCAAGTATGGAGCAGACAGAGCTTAAAGATCCCAATTTACCCATGTCTAACAATAGCCAAATTAACATGAATAAAATACATTCTCTAAAATGCTTGTATGCAAATGCTAGAAGTCTAAAGAATAAGATGGGAGAGTTAGAATATATAGCACTAAATGAAAGGTTAGATATGATTGGAATATCAGAGACATGGTGGAAGGAGGACAACCAGTGGGACACTGTGATACCTGGGTACAAACTATATCGTAATGATAGAGCTGATCAAATTGGTGGAGGGGTTGCGCTCTATGTTAGAGAGGGCATTGACTCAGAAAGGATTAAAGTTTTGCAGGAAACAAAATCTGCTGTAGAATCTATATGGATTGAAATTCCATATAAAAGGGGGAAGGCAATGGCAGTGGGGGTGTACTATCGAGCACCTGGCCAGAATGACCAAATGGATGATGAAATGCTCAAAGAAATCAAGGAAGCTCACAAATGTTACAGCGCAGTAATAATAATGGGTGATTTCAATTACCCCGGTATCGACTGGGTCAGTGTCACGTCAGGACATGCTAGGGAGATAAAGTTCCTAGATGAAATAAATGACTTCTTCTTGGAGCAGCTGGTTCATGAACCGACCAGAGGGGAAGCCATATTAGACCTAGTCCTTAGTGGAACACCAGATCTAGTGCAAGAGATAAGGGTGTTGGGGCCACTTGGCAATAGTGATCATATCATGATCGCCTTTGATTTAATTAGTGGAGGAGGGATAGTAAGGAAATCCACAGTACTACCTTTTAACTTTCAAAAGGGAGACTATGATAAAATGAGGAAAACAGTTAAGAAAAAACTAAAAGCAGCAGTTGTGAAGGTTAAAGACGTACATCAAGCTTGGGTGTTGTTGAAAAATACTATCTTGGAAGCCCAGACCAGCTGTATTCCACGCTTTAAGAAAAGTGGAAGGAAGTCCAAAAAACTGCCAGCATGGTTTAAAGGTGAGGTCAGAGAGGCTGTTGTTGCCAAAAAAGCATCTTTCAGGAAATGGAAAAAAGAGCCAAACGACGAAATCTGGAAACAGCACAAGCACTGGCAAGTCAAATGCAAGGCATTGATAAGGTAGGCAAAGAGAGAATTTGAGAAGAAGCTTGCTGCGGAAGCAAAAACGCGAAATAAAGTCCTTTTCAAGTACATTCGTAGCAAAAAACCTGTGAGAGAGTCAGTTGGTCCATTAGATGATAAAGGGGTTAAAGGAGCACTAAGAGGCGACAAGGCTATAGTGGAGAGACTGAATGAATTCTTTGCTTCGGTCTTTACTGAGGAAGATGTAGGGATGTTACCCATGACTGAAGTGGTATTTAAAGGTGCGGAAGAATTGAAGGAAATATCGATACATCGGGAAGATGTCTTACAACTATTAGATAAACTGAAGAGTAGCAAATCACCTGGGCCGGATGGTATACATCCAAGGATGTTGAAAGAACTGAAATTTGAGATTGCAGAACTGCTATCAGTAATCTGTGAACTATCATTAAAATCATCTCTAATACCTGAAGATTGGAGGATCGCCAATGTAACACCAATTTTTAAAAAGGGTTCCAGGGGTGAACCGGGAAACTACAGACCGGTGAGCCTGACG
This sequence comes from Ichthyophis bannanicus, assembly GCA_033557465.1. Taxonomy (NCBI): domain Eukaryota; kingdom Metazoa; phylum Chordata; class Amphibia; order Gymnophiona; family Ichthyophiidae; genus Ichthyophis; species Ichthyophis bannanicus. The sequence continues at coordinate 257,104,738 of CM066044.1, forward strand.
TCAGTACCGGGAAAAATGGTATAAACCATCATAAAGAATAAAATTACTCAGCATGTAGATAGTCACAACCTATTGGGAGACAGCCAACATGGCTTTAGACAAGGAAGATCCTGTCTTACTAATCTGTTATGTTTTTTTGAAGGAGTGAATAAACAGGTGGACAAAGGTGAGTCAGTTGATATTGTGTATCTGGACTTTCAGAAAGCCTTTGACAAGGTCCCTCATCAGAGACTTTTGGCAAAACTAAAGAGTCATGGTATAGGAGGCAGTGTACTATTGTGGATCAGGAACTGGTTAAAAGATAGAAAGCAGAGGGTTGGGCTAAATGGCCAATTTTCCCAATGGAGAAAGGTGAATAGTGGTGTACCCCAGGGATTTGTGCTGGGTCCGCTGCTTTTTGACATATTCATAAATGACCTGGAAAGTGGAATAACGAGTGAGGTTATCAAATTTGCAGATGACACAAAACTATTTAAAGTTGTTAAAACCCAAGAGGATTGTGGAAAATTGCAAGAGGATCTTGATAAATTGGAAGACTGGGCATCAAAATGGCAGATGAAATTTAATGTGGACAAGTGCAAGGTTATGCACCTAGGGAAGAACAACCCAAACTATGGTTACACGATGCAAGGTTCCACATTAGGAACCACCACCCAGGAAAAAGATTTAGGCGTCATTGTGGATACCATGTTAAAACCCTCGGCCCAGTGTGCAGCGGCGGCCAAGAGAGCAAATAGAATGCTAGGTATGATAAGGAAAGGAATGGAAAATAAAACAAAAGATATTATAATGCCTCTATATCGTTCCATGGTGAGACCGCACCTTGAATATTGTGTGCAATTCTGGTCGCCATATCTTAAAAAGGATATAGCAATTTTAGAAAAGGTACAGAGAAGAGCCACCAAAATGGTAAAGGGGATGGAATGATACTCCTATGAAGAAAGGCTAAAAAGGTTAGGGCTCTTTAACCTGGAAAAGAGACGGCTGAGGTGAGATATGATAGAAGTCTATAAATTAATGAACGGAGTGGAACGGGTAAACGTAGATCGATTGTTTACCTTATCAGAATATAGAAAGACTAGGGGACATGCAATGAAGCTACAGGGTAAACTATTTAAGACTAATAAAAGAAAATATTTTTTCACTCAACGTGTAATCAAACTTTGGAATTTGTTATCGGAGGATGTAGTGGAGGCTGTTAGTGTAGCTGGGTTTAAGGAAGGTTTGGACAAGTTCCTGGAGGAAAGGTCCATAAACCATTATTAACAAGTGACCGAAGATATCAATGCTTGACCCAGTACAAGCATTGTGGAACTTGTGTCTCTTGGGGAAACTGCTAGGTACATGTGACCTAGATTGGCCACTGTTGGAAACAGAATACTGGGCTTGATGGACCTTGGTCTGGCCCAGTATGGCATATCTTATGTTCTTATGTTCATCGATATTTCTTTCAATTCTTCCGATTCATCACCTGTGATTGTATGCCTGCGCGCCTTCTTAAGATTAACGCGCTGTAACATGCCCTGTAGCGCTCATTCATTTATGGCGTCTTGTAGCGCGCGTTCTCGGCAACGATGTACCGCCCATGTCCTTATTTGGGGTTTCTGTCTCTACCGTGGCTCCTAACGCGAATCGCACTAACGCAGTTTAGTAAACATACCCCAAAGACATGGGGAGGACCGACCTGCACAGAGCGGCAGGTGCACCTACTCTTGCTGCCTTGCTAGGCAGACTAGAAGGACCATGCTGGTTTTCATCTGCCATTTTATACTATTAACTATGTTACTATGAAACAGATAGCATTCACTATAGTACAAGTTGGGAGGCTTTTAAAGCCACTTTGCGTGATGAGGTAATTAGTGCTTCATAAGAATCAGGCAGAATATATTAAAAATTTAGAAAAAGATATAGCCCAATTAGAAGAGATTCATATTGGAACCAAGGAAACTACAGTTTTTCAATGCCTAACGAAGCTATGTTATAATTATAATAAAATATTAGCTAGTCAGGCAGAGAAAGAAATCTTTGTAGAAAGAACAGGTTACTATGCCAGCTCCAATAAATCTGGAAAACTATATTAGACCCACACCAACACGGCTTTCGACTAAACCATAGCATCAAAACCCTCCTGATATTCCTTTTCGACAATCTAATCAGAGTTATTGGTAACGTCAAGATGGGACTTCTCGTGATTTTCATAGATATCACCTCCACTTTTGACTCGATCTCGCAAGCATACTAGTGAGAAGACTAGAAGAAATTGGGCTGTATGGCACCACTATAAAATGATTTACCTCTTACCTCACAAACAGACAACTTCAGGTTAAATGTGGCTCCAACACCTCCTGACCATTTATAGCAAGTCATTGGATGCCTCAAGGTCCTCACTTTCCGCTCTTTTGTTTAACTTATAAATTCAACCCATCTGCTCCATCATCAATAGCCACAAGATCCGCTACACCATTTACGCAGATGATATAATGATTTACACTCTGCTCAACCTTGATAACCCGGACTACACAAAAATACTGGATTGTCTTCAAGAGATGACGTGCTGACTAATTCAAAACAACCTAATGATAAACTACAACAAGATGGAAGCTACCATCATCACACGAAACTCAGGATTTACTCCCCCTCCCCCCCCCCACACACACAATTAACCTGAACAACACCACGATACCCATTAAACCTGAAGTGAAATACCTCGGAGTTACTGGACAGAAATCTGAACCTCCAGTCGCATATCAACAAAACTACCAGGAACGCCTATCACAAGATGCGAGTCATCAGATGACTCAAACCACTACTGTGCCTAGAACACTTTCACACCGTCTGCCAAGCTATAATCACCCCCATTTTGGACTACTGCAATGCCTTGTATACCTTGGGCTACCAAAACAGGCACTCCACTCCTTACAGATGGCACAAAACACTGTTGCTCAAATTATAACTGGATCTTCAAAGCACAAACACATCACCCCCATCTTGAGCCACCTCCACTGGCTCCCCATTAATTCCCGCATCAAATATAAAACATTATTAAACATCTTTGAAATCAAACATAATCTCTCAGCAAACAGACTGCAAACCCTCATCACCACTGACTCAAGCACCAGGCCCAGGAGGCTGCGCACCACAGACAGGATCACAACCCCAGCGCCTATACCAAAGCGAATCAATCCACATCTGGAAGAGCAATATCCCTTGCCGCTCCTGCCCTATGGAACTCTCTCCCGGACCGCCTAAGAGCCACTGAGGATATCAAAGACTTTCAGAAGATGCTTAAAACCACACTCTACGTAGAACACTTTGGAGACATTACATAAGCTCAACCACAGGATACAATTTAACTGCTTCTCAAATGTGCTCGCCCTTCCCCACCCCCGCCATCATCCCATCCTCCCCATTTTGCTCCTCACCTTCTGCCCCACTCCCTCCTTCACTAACCTACCTAGTCCTTTGGATGTCTCAGAATATCCATCATGTATTTAGCTCATTTTGTATTTAGCTCACCTTGTACATAGTTATATTACAATAATCACTACCTGAAAACATTGTATAAAGTCCCATTGTAATATCCCCCTGCATGCCCCACACCCTCATTTTATGTAACATGTTTAGTTGTATTGTGAACCACTTTGATTTAAGGATAGAGCGGTACAGAAATCCTTTTAAATAAATAAAATAAATAAATATTGCGTCAATTCAACCTGAAGGGTCCCCAATCCTCATGTGCACTGAGGATATTTCTAAGGCGTTTGCCTCCTCTTATGGAAATCGTTTTCCTTCAGAGAGTACTGATGATATTGTGGTGAGGAGGAGGCAGCCCAGCAGGAAAATAAAGGAGAAAGAAGAACTTTTTCTTCTTCTCGGGGGATGGGTTCACTAGAACACATACATCACAGCAGAATCCCTGAGAGAAACCAAGAGGGTAGTGCTAGGTTTAAGCCACTTCCAGACCTCATGACAACCTCAGGCAAGAGTAGGAGGTACAAGTGGGTGGAGTCAGGAAGGGAGTTGCCCTGCTCAGCGTTTAAGTTTGAAAGAACAAACAAAGTGAGCAGAGAGGCAAGGAACTCCAGAGAGGCAAGGAACTCCAGAAAGGCCTGGAGAGGCAGAAAGGCCAGGAACTCCAGAGAGCCAAGGAACTGCAAAGATGCAGGAGAGAGCAAACACAGCAGAACCAGCAACCATGAAAGAAACAGATACAAAGTGAGTAGCAGCAGAGACAAGAGCAGCCAGCACTGCAGCCCAGGAAGCTACAGGGAAGGTTCCAGGCAAAGGACCAAACAGACTGGCTACAGGGAGAAAGAGAGAAGGTTGGCTTTAAGGAAGCTAAGGCAAGAGTGCTTAGACTCACCGGAGGAAGGGTCTATCTGCAGGCAGCAGAAGCCCCAGGAAGGGAAGTGGAGAGCTTACCCTGAGTCACTGTCTAGTTCAGAGACAGAGGGAGTGCCAAGCCAGAGAAGCCTCAGCCAGGAAGGTGCTGCAGCCAGACTCCAAGGTAGGAGAGTTAAAGCCATAAAGCCTAAACCCTGTGATACTTGCTCTGACTCAGAAGAGAGGTTAAAGCCTAGGAAAACCCGGAATAGGAGTAAGGGTTTTGCCAGGGACACTGAACAGGAAGAGCCCAGTGAAATCCTACCAAAGGGAGAAAGGGTCATTCAGTGGCATAGGCTATTTAATCTGCTAAAGAATATTAAGGATAAACTGCCAGAACGATTACAAGCATTGCCAAGTTACAGCTCAGTTGAAAGCATGGAAGTAGCAGGCCAAGAAAGTGACCTTACTTCAGTTTGTTCTGAGATGGACTGTAATGTGTGCATGAAGGCTGAGTAATGGAAGCCTGAGAAAGGAAAGAAGTGAAGCTTGTGTAAATATCTTTATTGCAACACTGGTTACAAGTGTTACCTTAAGAGGAGAAGAATAATCCTGTATTTTGCTTTGACCTGAATGTGTACATTTGCTTTGAAGATTTTGTCAACCATTTTGACACGGATGCTAATAATATTCCTGTGTCCACTCGGTTCATAATCTCCTTGGCACAACTACAATCCTTGGGAAAGAGGAATTGAGATGGCTTCCCGTCCCTACTAGGCAACCGCCTGGTAGGGGCGCGACCACCACAGGTGGTGTAGTTTTTCGGATACAGCATTCCAGTGGTCAAGTGGTGCGTCTACAAGCTGGTACCTCAGGACGAGGAAGGACGGAGTGACCGGACCGGGAGAAAACACGGAGGAGAAATTACGGAGTGGAGTCTGATCCGGAGCGCTGTTTTCTGGTGGTAAAGCGAAGACCTGCATCAGAATCAGGTAACCCGTAGGCTAGAGGGGGATAAGCCTAGGATTCTGATGTAAGGGGCCACCAGGTACTCACTAGGAGAGAGTGAGGAAAAAAAAAAAAAGTGCTGCACTTTGTGTGGTTTTTTCTGTGTTTGTGTTCCAGAAACCGCAATCCAGGATGGAGACAGCGGACATATTGGCCTGGGTGGCAGACCAGTTCGCCAAGCAGAGGGAGATGGCAGTAGTCAGCCAGGAGCAAGCGGCGTCCATGCTTCGCGCTCAACAGCAACCCCTACTGGAGGCGATGGCGAAATGGATTCGGGCTCAGGAAGAAGCGACCAAGATGGCACAGTCTGTACAAAAGGCACAGGCCTTACCAGGTGCACCGGTTGTTTTTCCAGGAGGGGAAAGCCCTGAGACTGGAACTTTCTCATGTGGCCGCCTTTCTAAAGAGGACGATATTGATGTCTTTATTGAGTCCTTTGAAAGAATAGCTGTTTTAGCTCAATGGCCAAAGGAACAATGGGCCATGAGATTTGCTTCTCCTTGGCACAACTACAATCCTTGGGAAAGAGGAATTGAGATGGCTTCCCGTCCCTACTAGGCAACTGCCTGGTAGGGGCGCGACTGCCACAATATGGATCTGAGAAACATTTTTATCTCAGCTGGGATATCCAGTGCTTTCTGAAGAGGAGAGGCATCGTCTTGGCACTCCTGTGCAAATTGGTGAAACTGTTTTGGCGATTAAACTTTTGTCTAATAACAAGATATCTGGGCCTGATGGCTTATTTTTATTTATTTATTTATTTTATTTATTTATTTATTTAAACGGACTTGGTATACCGCTTTATCATGAAATCAAAGCGGTTGGCTTAACAGTTGAGTTCTACAAGCAGTTCACCCCGACCTTAGCACAAAATCTTAAACAACTTTACCAGAGTCTACTAACGCGACAAGTTATGACCTCTAATTTTTCAGAGTCTTCTGTAATACTCTTTGCTAAGCCAGGCTGCGATCCTAATATTATGGGCAATTTTAAACCCAAATTGCTGTTAAATGTAGACTATTAGATTCTTGCTAAGGTTATGGCTACACGGCTCAGCCAGGTTATACATTTTCTTATGGGGGAGGAGCAAACAGGGTTTATTAAAGGAAGGTACATTGGGGTTGATGCCCGAACTTTCCATTAGCGCAATGCTCAGGCAATCCTGCTGTGGTGCTTTCTTTACATGCGGAGAAAACCTTTGACCGCATTGAATGGACGTTTCTTTATCAAATTCTAGACTGGTTTGGTTGTGGTCCAGTCTTTATTGATTGGATTAGGTTCTTTATTCCTCATCACAATCCAGGATTACGGTCAACAGCCTTCTGTCTGAACCTATTCTTTTAGCGTGGGGAACGAGACAAGGTTGTCCTCTTTCTCCACTGCTCTTTAACCTCATGCTGGAGCCTCTTCTCCTTAAAATCAAAAGTGTTTTAATCATCAGAGACATCAATTCTGATGGGTACTATTGGAAACTGACTGCCAATACTGACTATGTCTTGTTGTTTCTCTCAGATCCTGCTATTACCATAAGTCATCTTTTCAACCTGGTTGACAGGTTTTTGTTTTTTTTCATTTTTTCTGGGTTTAAAATTAACTGGAGGAAAAGCGAGATACTCCTATTGAATGACTTTATTTATTTATTTGTAAACTTTTATATACCGCCCCTTCCAAAGATCAGGGGTGGTTCACAATGAACAACAACTTTGCGGTGTGAAGTGATCTTGAGGCCTTCCCAATTAAATGGACACCCACTTTGGGCATGCATTTTTGCAGTTCACCCATGGAAACAATGCAATGCAATGTGTGCCTTTGAGTCAGTCCTGACTCCTGGTGACCCAGAAGCTCCTGGGTTTTCTTGGCAGTGTCACCGGAAGTAGATTGCCAGGCCTTTCTTCCGAGGCAGTGGAGGGTTAAGTGACTTGCCCAAGGCCACAAGGAGTGCTAGTGGGAATTGAACCCTGGTTGCTTGGTTACCAAGCCAGTGTTCTAACCACTAGGCTACTCCTCCACTCCCCCATGGAAACAATTAAGCTTAATTGTGATATTATTCTTTCCGAGTTAAAAAAAGACCTTGCAGCGATGGTCTCCCTTGCGCTCATTTTGGTGGGGTAGACTCGACACCATCAAGAAGATGGTTCTTCTGTGCATTGTATATAAATTGAGGATGTTACCTGAATTTTGTAAAAATAAATTTTGCATTCAATTGGATAAGTCCTTATCTGCCTTTCTTTGGAAAGGTAAGAAGACTGCATTGCACTGGACAAATTGAAGCTCCCTAGGAGGAAAGGAGGGGTAAACATTTCAGATTTACTGATATATCATGTAGCAATACTTATTTATTTACATTCTCTTATATACCGCGCTATTCTGCATCAGTGCGGTTTACATTGAACAAACTGAATTTACATTGAACAGGGTATAACAACTTGGAGATAACTATTTTACAGGGAACATGGGCTATGGAGGGTTAAGTGGCTTGCCCAAGACCACCTGTGGGACTAGAAACCCCAGTCCTTCCGGCCCAAGGTTGCTGTCCTCTAGTGGGATTTGAACCACCGACCTTCCGGCCTGAAGTACCTTGCCCCAACCACTAGGCTACTCCTGTTAAGATATGAGATATTCTGACTGGAGAATGATATATCCCTCCCATGGCTAGATATGGACAGTATTCTTGTACGATCCTTTAGACCTTTGAAACTACTGTAACACGGAAGATCTGCCCTCTGCCTCAGAAACACAGAAATCTGCTGTATATAGCTTGGATTCTGACAGGCAGGCACGTCAGAAGGTTCCTAGTTACCATAGGCAACATAAACAAACTCAGACACGAGGTCTGCAATCACGCCTAGTTAGCAAGCATTCCCCAACTGATGAGGAAAACAGCTTTCACCTGGGCAAGGGAACGCCCATGAAGCTGTATAAAAAATGCTCAAGGCAAACAGAGTTAGATCTAGGAGATTCAAAAGATCCAGGAGCTTCAGGAGACGTAGGAGCTTGGCAAGACAAGGGAAACTTGCAGGACTCGGAAGGAAGCTCAGAATACTCAGACACAAAGTTTGAACTGCCTGAAACTTTGAGCAGGAAGCCACAGAGGAATTATCAGAAGGAAACAAAGAAAGTTTCACCAAGAGAGGTCAGCTATAGGAAACACTTACCTCTGACGCAGTGTGTGAATTTCCCAGGCACCTGGCTGAGTTGAAGGAACATGAGGCAGCTAGAAACAAACCGTATGTATTTGAGAAGCAGAGCTGTTTAAAACAGTTACAAGCCCTTGAGAGGGAAAGCAGTCCCCTTGAGGATGTGTGTATGTTTGATCCTGATGAATGTATGCCAGTAAAAACCTGCAAAAGACTTCCATGGGAAAAGTCCTCACTCAACAAGAGAGAGCAGTGCTATGAGTTGCAGCCGAATACAAAAGGCAGGAGGTTCAAAAGTTTTAAAGAGAAAGCTTGTTTAGATAAAGGTGTCTCTCCTTCCTGCTACTACAAGCTATATGACAATTATTTGCCTTGTTGTGAAGAGGGCTGTGCAGAGAGCTCTGGGAGAGAGACGGAGTTAAGAAAGCTACAGACTTTCTATCCTAAGGAAAAGACTGTAATTGGTGAGCCTATGATTACAGAGGCTAGTATTATAAGTCCATGTGTTGAGGAAATGGATTGCTCTTTACTGATGTCTGATATGAGTTCTTCTTTGCGCTGAAGCTAAAGACAAGAGTGCCTTGTAACAGCTGAAAAAGCCAAGAAGAGACTGCCAGCATATTAGATAAAACTGCTCACTGTGATTTATGACTTTTTGTTGAAGCAAGACGCTGTATTTAAGTTTTTCTTCAGTTGTGCCAAAATAATGGTTGTATCCTGAGTTCTTTTGTAATATACTATTTTTGAAAATCCAATCCCGGGAGGGGAATAAAATCCTTTTTGAAAAACCTGACCACTCTGACTCACAACTACCACTTTTCTATTAGAAAGGTCAGGCCCAGCAGTCTGGCTGGCTGCTTACGCCACAGTTCGGCCCCTGCTGGTGACATAAATGGCGTAGTAATTTGGATTTTTAAAAAAATACTACCCAAGGCTTTTCCAAGAGGATACAGCTGGCTGAAGGAAAAAAGCAGCAGCCAAGTGAAGAAAATCCTGAAAGAGGAAAAACCTGGTCCAGAATTTTTCACCAACTGGATTTCCATACATCCTGACCTGAAGGAGGCGTGGACAAAGAACCTTTCTCAACGCAAGATCCTACACCGTGCTGAGGTACAAGTAGGTGGGCATGGGTGGTGAGGATTGCTGAGAAAGGGGAAGACGTTTATACCTTGCTAGAGGCAGGCAGAGAGAAAGAAAAACGAAAATTGTGCCGCACTTGGTGGGCCTTGTTTTTTTCTTTCCTACAGGTATTCTTTGACGCCGGGATGGATCCCCAGGATATGCTGAAGTGGATGGAGGACCAGTGGAAAGCCCAGAGTGAGCTCGCGCGACAGGTTCAGGAACGGACTATGGCAGCGCTGGCCGCGCAACAGCAGCCGCTCCTAGACTTGCTAACCACTCTGGTGAAGAAGACACATACCGCAGATGAAGAGGGCATACCAGTACCACCTGTGGTAGGATTGCAAAATTGCAGTGTATTGGCACTGGGACCCTTACAAAGTACTGATAATTTTGATGATTATTCAGATGCCTTTGAAAGGATTGCGGAAGCGGCTAAATGGCCACTAGACCAGTGGACCGTTAGGTTTGCCATGTCCTTGACCAGAGAGGCATTGGCGGCCTACAAGGCAATGCCCGCAGGCCTAGCGTCCAATTACCCGGAGGTGAAATTAGCAGTGAGAGATAGGTTAGGGTTAACGCCTACCCACTATCGACGTCTTTTTAGAGAGGCAACGCTCATGCCTAAAGAGACGCCGAAAGCATTGATGCAGCGACTAAAAGGCTTAGCAACAAAATGGCTTGCTCCGGAGAAAGCAACAGTGGAGTCTTTGATGGACGCTGTGCTGCTTGAGCAATATTTTGAGGCTGTGCCACCGGAGGTTAAGGCTTTCTTGTTATTACAGAAGTGCAAATCCACTAAAGAAGCGGCTGAACTTACAGAGTGCTACTTTGAAGCCAAGTTAGCCGGGGCTTCCAGGGGTAGCATTTTAAAAGTAACAGGCATGGAAAGAATGCGAGGAGTAAGAAAGGCCTATAATCATGAGGTACAGATGAAAAATGTGAGAAAGTATGATGTTGTGAAATGCTTTTAATGTGGGAAAGGTGGTCACATGCGCAAAGAATGTAAAGAGCGTATTGCCCTTATCTCAGGGGGAGAGAGAGACCCTGGGGGAGGATTCGTCATAGATTTCCAGGTGGAGGGTGTGAATGCTGTAGCACTCCTTGATACAGGAGCAGACCAGAGTATGGTCTCACATACGATGTGGCAGGCTATTCTGACTAGTAATCCCTCTGTCCTATGCCAGATACCCCCGAATGTGCGAGTGAAATGTATGCGTGGGACCTCATCCTATTACCCATTGTATAGTGTGCTTGTAGAGGGGCTAGGTACCAGTGAGAAAGTACTGGTAGTGGTAATCCCAAACCTCCCGAGAGAGGTTGTGTTAGGAAGGGATTGGCCTTCTTTTCAGAAAGCCCTCAAGGAGAGGCTAGATGAAAAAACAGGTCTAATTTCCACTAGGTCCCAAAGTAAGGTCTCAGGGGCAGGGACAAGTTCGCTATCTGAGCCAGAGGAAGTGCCCGAGGATAGGGACATATCCCCAGAGCAAGAGACTAACCCAGATAGGGAACCACAAGACACACTTCCCTCTAATGAGGATTTAATTAACCTTCCTAAAAAGGTCAGGAAGAATAGGGCTGAAAGATGCCAGGAAAGAAGACATAGGTCGCAGGGAAGAGCAGACCTGGAAGCCGGGGAGGGATTACCTTGGGTGCCAGCCGAGCTGGTGAAGAAATTCCCTTCCTTCCCTAAAGAACAGCAGGGTGATCCAGCATTAAAAAGGGCATTTGAGTATGCTCAAGAGGCTAGGACAATTTTACCCAGGTTCTTCCTAGAGGGGGAATTGTTGTATAGGGAGAGCGCGGATCCAAGAACAGGTACTGTACGTAAGCAGTTGGTGGTGCCAACTACCTTTAAATCGGTAGTCATGAAATTGGCACATGACCACCCCGTAGGCAGTCATAAAGGTGTCCAAGGGACATTAGACCAGGTGCTGGCTCGCTTTTACTGGCCGGGAGTGTTTAAAGAAACAACCCGGTATTGCGAATCCTGTCCTGCGTGCCAACGGGTCACGGCTGCCAAACCAAAGCCAGTACCAATGGTTTCACCACCCACCATTGCAACCCCAGTACGGCGATTAGCAATGGATATTGTGGGCCCGCTAGTAAAAACACCAAGGGGTTTTCAATACATCTTAGTAATCATGGACCATGCGACTAGGTTTCCATGGGCAATACCCCTGCGCAACATTTTTTTTAGAAGAGGTGGATTGATAGCAGTTTGTATGAAACTGGCCAACTTTATGATGGGAGCACCATGATTGCTGAGTTTCAATTGATGGAACTTTACAATTTATCAACTTCACAAATATCTATGCTCGATCCTTTAGCCCAAAGCTTGTAACAATCCCTCATGTGGTTTAATACGTGCTGTCCAACATCAAACCTTGTTGAAATTTGTTGCAGTAGGATAGGGGAATATATTGACTTCTCTCTTTTATAAACTGTTAAAAGACAACAGCGGCCCTTCTTTGTTACGGTTCCAACGTGTTTGGGAGTCTGAACTCAATTTACCATTGAGTTTCATTATTTGGGTCGTTTTTGGAGTCGCACTATTAGGCCTACAATACCAAGCAGCCTTGCTCAAACATTATATTTTTTAGCACATTATGCAGTGTAGACTCCATTTCATATGTTTAGAGCAGGCCTCTCACAATCTAACTTTGTTGGCAGTGCACTACTGATATTGGGACTCTTAATCATACGTTATTTAATTGCCCCTTTCTGGGAAGGTGTTTGGAGATACATTTGCAACATTCTTCAGCTTGATTCCTCCATATCAATTCAAGCTGTCTTTTTCCGATCTTCATGGTTGAGAGTGAAGCTTTCTAAATATAATTGAATACTCCTAGACATTTTCATTTCACTTGCAATTCAGCATGTCATACATTGCTGGAAAGACTCTCTTGCCCTAAATGTAACCTTCTGATGGCACAATATTTGTCTTGCCCGTAAGCTTGAAGGCTGCAGCTTCTATTTTTTTTCAAATTGTATTGACAAGGTTGAAAGAATATTGAGATCTCTGGATGTATACTTATCCAACCCATGAATTATCAACATTGTGGTACTCCGTCATTTCTTTTTTTATTTTTAAAGTGGGTATGAAATATATTGTTATAATGTTGTCGTACAGTTTCATTTTTAATTGTTAATTTTCCTATGTTTTGAAAATATATATAAAAGTGATAAAACATTTAAAAAATGCCATTCCATTTATGTAGTAGGGCTTCATTATCATTAAATAATTTAGGGTGCTTAAGTACCCGTATTCCTTGAGGAGAAATGCCTAACCTAATATATTGTGACAAAGTTGCACTATGTAGTTATGTCCTCTATTATTTCTTGTATAATTCCCATAACTGTGACCATTTTCAGTATCTGTTCATGAGAATCTATTTCAGGTATTTATTTTTTTAGTGTTATCAAATCTGTGCTGACTCCTGGTGACCCAGTTGCCTCTGGGTTTTCTTGGCAATGTATCACCAGAAGTAGATTGCCAGCCTTTTCTTCCAAGGCAATGGGGGTAAAGCAACTTGCCCAAGATCACAAGGGGTGCCAGTGGGAATTGAACCCGTGATCTTCTGGGTGCTAGGCAGTTGCTCTAATCACTCAGCTACACCTCCACTCAATTCAACTATATATGGTGTGCAATCTGTGCAGTTTAAATGTCCGGTGTTACTCCCCTTGTTTGTTTTACTTTGATGCCGATGCTGAAATACGAGGTCCTATATACTTAGCTGGCTGCAGAGTGTTGTTGCTCAGGATATTCAGTAGTGTCAGTTCACTGCATTAAACTGATTGCTGTGAGCAGCAGAATGAGCTGTTACCCCCTGAAGAAGGTGTTTGCGAAAACGCATTGGGACTTTTCTGCAATAAAATATCGATTCACCCTTTCTTCAGCTTTATTTATCTATGGAAAAACTGATTTTCTGTGAAAATCTGTCTGATCTCTGCAGAGTTTCTTCAGTTTTGTAGCTTTAATGGTCTCATGATATTTTTTGCAACCTTGGCCTGAAGATGATCACGATGCTATCCTCAACAACAGGGCACAGTTTGGGATTTTCTATCTTAATACCATGCAACCCAAAGGTTTAAATTTACATATTGAATGGTACATGGTAATATGATCTATCTAGCCTTTTAACACGTTCTGGAAGGCGGAGTTTGAAAGGAGAAAAAAAGACGCCGTGGCCATTTTTGATTAGCATAAGCCAGCTGAGCTCCAAAGGAAGAATTTTCCTAGAATCTTTAGAGTGGGAGACGCAAAGATGAATATTCTCAGGATTTCTTAGGAGACCGTAGTTGTAGAGGAAGTGTGCAAGGACGGGGACATGCTCAAGAGCACAGACCACGACAGTATGACCACTCCAGTGTTTGGAGAGGTCCAGTCACCAGTGCATGCCCCAAAACCAGCGATTCTCAGCTTGACTTCAGTGACTCTCACTACTTTTCAAACACAGTATTAGATCACTCGTCGAGTTTCTTCCTTTTTGAAAGACACTACACATATGTTGCAGATATTAGATACCGTCATCATTCTAATGGAAAAAATATGGTTAGTCATATATGATGTGCAATCACTTTACACAAATACAGATCAATGTGAAGCTATGGAATTGATTCAACAATTGACATGGGATATTAGTCTCTCTGTGAGACTTCTCAAATCATATGTTATGGAACTATTAGGTATTATATTGGAGAACAACTATTTTTGTTTTAATGGAAATTTTTTCCACCAAAAATTTGGGGTGGCTATTGGGGACCACATTAGTTCCTACTGTCCTACCCTATACATGTCTGCGTTTAAAGAACAATATCTTTATCCATCTGTGTGTTTATGGAAACAGTATTTAGATGATGATTTTTGTTTATGGAAAGGAAGTCTAGTGTTATTGTGAGACTTTACAAATTGTCTCAATTCATTAAAATTTAATGTTAAATTTGATAGTACTTATCAGCAATCAAAAATAGCATTTCTATACATTCTGGTTCGACAAGAAGGTCAACGGTTTAAGATAACACTTTATCAAAAAACAATGGCTCAAAATAATTTATTACATTATACTAGTCACCATCCTGTTAAATTAAAAACTGAACTTCCAGTTGTCAGTTTCTGCGGATTCGTCGTTTATGTGCCTCTAGACAAGATTATGTTGCGAAATCTAAAAAGATGATTAGAAGATACGTTGAGTGAGGGTATTTTTATAGAGTTGTCAAAGAAAGCATAGCTTCATAGCCTTCACACTCATCATGAATTGTTATTAATATCAAAGAAAGGGATATTATAACAGAAGAAAAGTTATTGGTTTGTACTTTCTGAATTTGAGCCGCTTAAATAGCTTCTTTGATATATAAACACTGGAGGGTGTTACAATTGAATGACTGTTTCAAGGAACACCCAATAGTAGAGTTCTGCAGAGGAAAGAATGTTGCCATTTTTGTCAGCTCTTCACAAACACAGTTTATTGAGGATGATGAGCCAGACTCTACAGACCATTTTAGTTGTGGCACTTGTGAATTTTGTACATCAACGATTGAAGGAACATCATGGATAGATCCAGTATAAAACCAACTATTACAGCTTTCACTTATACTGTATATAAAACTACTCATGTAGTAGATTAGATATTATGTCCATGTAAAAAGTTGTATATAGGTCATACATGAAAAAACATGATAATGCAGCTTCGTGAACATAGATCTAGACTTCACACTAATACTAGGTCAGCCCCTATCATTGAGCATTATTTATAGATGCATCATACATTTGATCACTGACAGTGGCGAATTTTGCAGCAAGTGAGTCAACCTTGGTGTGGGGGTTATCATGGTGCTATCCTAAACAAGAGGGAACAGTTTGGGATTTTCTGTCTTAATACTGTGCAACTCAAAAGTTGAAATTTACAGATTGAATGGCACACGGTAATATGATCTATCTGGACTGGCCCTTTAATACATTCTGGAGGGCGGAGTTTGAAAGGAGAGAAAGTGATGCCTCAGCCACTTTTAATTAGTATAAGCCAGCTGAGCGCCGAAGGAAGAAGGATTTCCCTAGAATTGTTAGAGTGGAAGATACAAACATTCAGTTAAGTACTGCCTTGCCCTGAACCAGAACCTGTATAGAAATTGTGGTTCAAAATGTGTTGGCTTACTGGCTATATTATGGCAGTTTTTTGATGCACGATTACTTAAAATATATGAAAAAAGGACATATTGGGGGATGCTTTTTAATAGCACCCTCAATTTGAGAATCCAACAAAAATAGTTTTTGTCTTAGGAGCTTTTACCATAAGTATAGGACATGATTATTGGCACCCTTTTAAACAATTCAAAACAGTTTGAACAGAAGAACCACGTTCCCATTGCAGTAAAATTTAGATGGACCTGTGATCTATTGTCAGTATTCATATGACTTGAATAAATGAATGTATGATGGCTCGCAATGGTAAAGACAAGAGAGCTGCCTGAGACCATCAGAAAAGCCATTATCACTAAACATCAAATTTCAAAAGGGTAGAAGGCCATCTCCAAAGAACTTCGGACAATGTTATTAAAGACATTTTCTACTCATGGAACTATCTAAAACTTTCCAAGACGTGATGGAAAGAGGAAAATTAATCCAAGAAGTCTTTGAAGGTACAACATCCAAAGAGCTTAAGGCTGACTTTGAGCAATCTAATGTGGTGGTCTCAACCCACACCATACACTGTGCACTAAACAAAGGCCAAGGAGGACCCTATTTATTTTTTATTTATTTTATTTAGCTGCATTTATATCCCGCTTTTCGCCGGGTCAAAGAGGTTTAGACAAAAAAGGGGGGGGGGGGGAGATCAATTTAGGGGGGGCCATCACCAGGGGGCCAACAGTGGAGATCTGAACAAGGAGTAACAGTGCTAGACAGTTGACATAAAACTCTTAGATGGGAGCAGGGGGATTTAAGTAGGAGGAACTGGTTGGGCAGTCAGTGAGAGATGTTTGTTACGGATCCAAGAAATTCATGAAACAGGATGGTTTTTAGCTGTTTCCAGAATGTGGAGAGGCCTCTGTTGTTCCGGATCTGGTGTGGAAGGGAATTCCAGAGGGAGGGTGCATACAGTTCGAATGCTCTGTTACAGGTTTGTTGGTTGAACTTAGTCCATTCGTGGGGGATAGTGAGGGTGTTGCTGGTGGTCCGTCTGATCGGTCTGTTGAGGGTAGGCTGAGGAAGTAGCATCCGGAGTTGGGAGGTCTGTGTTTGGTGGAGGGCTTTGTGGATGAGTAGGAGAGATTTGTATTTGATCCTTGCCTCGAGAGGGAGGACATGAAGTTCTCTGAGGACTGGAGTGATGAGTTCATGTTTTTTTGTCCTCTGGATGATCCTTGCAGTGGTGTTTAAGGCGGTTTGGAGGGGGTTGGTGTGGGTGGTGGGTAGCCCATGATAGATTACATTGCAGTAGTCCAGGTGGGGGAGTGTCATAGCCTGCATGATAGTTCTGAAGTCTTGTGGGTCGATGAGTGGTCTGAGACGTTGTATTGTCTTTGCTTTGTGGTATATTGTTCTGGCAATCTTTTTAATCTGTTTGAATGTGAGTGCTTGATCAATGATGATTCCCAAATATTTTATTTGGGGTTGAGCTAGTATTTGGGTGGTTCCTAAGGTGAGGTATGTCGGAGAGGTGAAGTTTGGGTCCTTAGTGACAATGAGGGCTTCTGTTTTTTTGATGTTTTTGGATATGTTGTTTTCCTGTAGCCAGCTAGAGACATCAGTGAAGCAGTCTGATAGGTGACTATACTTTGGGTTGGTGGTTGTGATTGGTCCGTAAAGCACAAAGATGGATTTAAAAAGGCATGCTTGATCTTAAGAACATAAGATATGCCATATTGGGTCAGACCAAGGTCCATCAAGCCCAGTATCCTGTTTCCAACAGTGGCCAATCTAGGTCATACATACCTAGCAGTATCCCCAAGAGACACAGGTTCCACAATGCTTGTATTGGGTCAAGCATTGATATCCTGGGTCCCTTTTTAATGGTTTATGGACCTTTCCTCCAAGAACTTCTCCAAACCTTTTTTAAACCCAGCTACACTAACAGCCTTTACTACATCCTCCGGTAACAAATTCCAGAGTTTGCCCAAATCCACCTCAAGAAACCACAATCCATCTGGGAAAATGTTCTGTGGGCCGATGAAACCAAACTTGAGCTCTTTGGCAATGCAGACCAGTGATCCATTTAAAAGTGAAGCAATGAAGCTTATAATGAAAAAAACACCAGTCTTACAGTTAAATATGGTGGAGGTTCCATAAAGTTGTGGGGCTGTTTTGTTGCCTCAGGAACTGAAGGCCTGGGTCGTATTAAAGAAATCATCCATTAGAATGCACAACTGCACTTGCGCTTTTCTCTCCACACCTGCTTAACCAGTGTAGCAGTTGACAATGCCCAACACAGATTAATGAAAGCAGCTATCTGAGGGGCTGTCTTTGAATTTATTCTGTCATTTTGATTCTATTAACCTTTGGATATTAGCGAGCCAGCCAGCCAGACTGCAGCCCTCTCCAACCTACATGGAAGGAAAGTAAGCTCCTCCCTCTGTACTGAAGAGCAGCCCTGGAGCCATTTAAATTTCAATCTGCTGCAGGCACGCCCAGAGGACTGGGCCCCTTCTGAGCTTGCAGTTAACCAACAACCACAGGATCATTACTACAGCCTGCCTAACCCAGCACAAACTGAAAGCACACCAGAGAGATTTAACATCTACAACCACCAAAGAGCACACCACCGCTCCAGCCACAGCACCAGCGATCCCAGACCCTGCAGAAACATCAGAGCAGCAGCTACAACCAAGTGGTAAGCTCCACTCACTGACCTGATGTCCCCTCATTGTGCTGGCACACTATATACATCTCCTTCTCCTCAGGCAAACCCGCACCTAGGAGCCACACCAGGAGACCCTCGGGCATGAACTGCGGTGACAGGAACACTGGCTTTGAGAACCCCCTTCAAGCAAACCACAAGGACCCTCAGCTTCCAAGACCCCTCGGTGCCACTCCATGGACAATCTGTCCAGCAGCTACCACAAGTCATAACAAGCAAAACAACATTGCCATGCTTCAGCTATATGCACTATTATACTCCCTTCTTGCCCTCCTTATCCTAACCACCACCATAAATTCCCTTCTATTCTCAAACTCAAGATTCCCATCTCTCTACCTTTCCCCACCCTCTACACATACATCTACCACCCCACCATCTAACTAAATGTCTACTCCCCCCCCAGGCTACGCAACCCACAATACACCATCACCATTACTACAAGTAATGATTTCCCACACACTCGCTTAACCAAACCAACCAACTCTAACACCCTCAACTGCCTCCTCATAAACCCATGCTCTGCAAAGAACAAATTCACAATCATATGAGACCACCTCACCACACATAACCTGGACCTCCTTTGCATTACCGAATCCTGGCTCACTGAAACAGACACAGTACTCCTGAATCAAATCAAACCCCCTAACTACAGCCACTGCCCATGAGCTCACTGCAAAGGAGGAGGAGTACTCATTCTTGCCAAATCCACCCTTAATCTTCACAAACTAGCTGCAGAAAGCACAGAAAGCCTGGACACACTTACCATATCTAACAAACAACTAATGCTTTGCCTGCTGTATCGCTTGCCATCCTCCACAACTAATGACTTCTCCAACATACTACAACTCATCTTAGAAAACAACAAGAATAACAAGGACCTCATCCTACTCGGAGACTTCAACCTCCAATCTACCTCAACAAAACAAGCAACAGCCTTCATGGAAGCCATGAATGCAATGAACTTCATACAAATCATAGGAACACCAACCCACAATGCAGGCAACACCTTGTACCTCATCTTTGTGAACAAAAACCAAATCCATATTGATAGGGCCAGCCCAAGGGTTTCTGCCATCCTAGGTAGAAACCCTGGCCTTGCTGACCCCCTCCTCTAACACTGCCCCCTCCTATCTGCCTCCCACCAGCTGCCACCGCTGCTGTTGCCCCCCCCAGCTGTCATCTCCCCAGCTACCGCCGATTCCATCTAGGGAGGGGGAGGCGGGCAGTGGCAGTATTTGCTTTTGGAAATGCTGTCACTGCCTGCCTCCCCCAAACAGAATTGGCAGTAGCTGGGGGGCAGCGGTGACTTCTGCCTATATGAGCCACCAACACTGCCACCTACCCATGCTGCTGGATGGGCCAGTCCTGCATATCATCCCTTCCCCCCCAATACAGATCTTCCCAGTACCCTGGTCTGACCACCAACTAATAAGCTTTCATCTACCTCTCAAAAAAACAACAAAGAAGCCAGCCTCCCAACTATCAAATATTTATTTATTTATTTAACAATTCTTATATACCGCACTATTTGTTATCAGTGCGGTTTACAATTAACAAAGAATACTCAGATCAGAGAAGACTGATAGAGTTTACATCATAACAGGGAATAGAACTTGGAGAACATGGGTAACTATTTACATATTGACATAGGCAGTATACTAGAAACTATATACATAAAAATATGGCATAATAGATGATACTTTATAAGAAAGTACTTAAGAAGGTTCAGACTAGCGAGAGAGTGCTTGGAGCTTGAGCGTTATGTTGTGTAGGGGACTCTGGTAGGGGAAGGGGATGTTTTCTTAGAGTCGGGGAAGCAGATTGAGAGAAATGGAGCAGGAAGAGGTGGTGTTTTATTGCTTTACGAAATTGTAGAAGGTCTCGGATCGCTCTGATTTCTGGAGGGAGGTCATTCCAACATTTTGGTGCGTAGTGGGCAAAGGTTCTTCTCCTGGTTGTTTGTGAGCACTTTATGGAGTCTTTAGGGATAGATAGAGTGTTGTCTGTTGCTGTCCTTCTGGATCTGGTTTTTGGAGTAGGTATGATGAGTTCGTTGAGAGAATTGGGAGCGATGTTGTTGATAATCTTGAATGTTATTAGAAGAATCTTATATGTAAGCCTGGAGTGTATCGGTAGCCAATGGAGATCCTTGAGTATTGGTGTGATATGGTCTGATCTGGCTCGACCGCAGAGGACACGGGCGGCGGCATTCATGGCTTGTTGGAGAGGATTGAGAGTGCTCTTTGGTAGGCCACACAAGATTAAATTTGCGTAATCTAGATGTGGTAGTATGAGGGCCTGGAAGATGGTTCGGAAGCAGTCAGTAGGTAGCATAGGTTTAAGATGTCTCAGTATTTTAATTTTGTTATAGATGGACCTGGTGATGTTTTTTACATGTTCCTTGAAATCGATATGCTGGTCAAGGGTAATGCCAAGATAGCATATGGCGTTACGGCTTGGAAGCTCCGCATCTCTTACTCTTAGGCTGGAGGGAGGAGAGAAGCTTTTGTTCCTTGATATGAAGAATACCTCTGTTTTCTTGAAATTAATGCGGAGGTTTTGGGTTGTTAGCCAGTCTGTGATTGCATTGAAACAGTTGACAAGGTTGGTGAAATCCGGGTGTTTGACTTTGAACAGGGTAAATAGCAACACATCATCGGCGTAGATTAAGGTAGAAATATTGAAAGAACGGATGATGTTGCATATCGGCTGCATATAGATATTAAACAGCAGGGCCGATAGGGAGGAACCTTGTGGGACACTTTGTTGTTGGTGGAATGGTGCCGAAGTTTTAGAACCAACCCGGACTTGTTGCCAACGATCAGATAGATAAGATTTACACCACTCCCAGGCAAGGCCGTGAATGCCCTTTTCCAGGAGGCGGGTGAGTAGCTGATTGTGATTGACAGAATCGAAGGCAGCTGAGATATCCAGGAAGATTAGTTACCCCTGTTACCTCCAGGTTATCTCGTCCATGTTCAATGTAAAAACTCAATTGTCGTGTGACATTGCAGTATGTTTTTTGTTCAATTGTAAACCGCGCTGATTTTAATAGCGCGGTATATAAAAGAAGTAAATAAAATAAATAATAAATAAAATAAAAGATGAGGGCGAAACCATTTTCTGTATTGTCAATTCCTTTATTCAGGGTGTTGGTGAGGGTGGTGAGCAGGGTTTCTATTCCATGCGATTCTCTAAATCCATGCTGGCAGGGGTCAAGTGGGGCTGCTATGTCTATATGTTGTTGGATTTGTCTGTAGATGACTTTCTCGATTATTTTGGCGAGTAGAGGAATGCTCAAGATGGGTCGGTAAGATTCTGTCTTTGCTGGGTCGAGTCTACTGTTCTTTAGGAGGGGTCTTATTGAAGTTTGTTTGAGTAAAGAGGAGTATGAGCCAGTTGCAAAAGATAGACGGATGATGTTTAGTAGGATTGGGCTGAGTTCAACTCGAAGGGTCCTGATCCAGTGTGCTGGACAGGGGTCGTTTGGGGCTGTTGAGGTGTTGATGCTGGCAATGAGGTCCTGGATATTCTTCTCAGCAGGGGGGGTAGAATGTATGAGAGATATTTGTGGGGTGGGAGATTGGTAGGGAGGAGATACAGTTGGTGCTGGCTGATTACTTGCTGTGAGTGATTTGGATTGTAGGAAGTTTGCATATGACTGGGGAGGAATTGGTACAAGTTGAGTTGGGGAGGGTTCCTTGATTAGGGATTTCGCTAGGTTGAATAAGTCTCTAGGTTTATTGATTGAGCGTTGGAGGAGCTGAGCGTGGTATTCACTCATTCTGAGGTATATCCTCTCACGGTGAGACTTCAGGAGTTCAAGGTAGGCTACTGTGTTGGTCTGGGATCGGGAGCGTCTCCACTTCCTCTCCTGCTTCCTGAGTTCGATGAGGGAGGCGTGGAGTTCTGCTGAGAACCATGGAGCATATGACGTTACAAACAATTTAAATAGGGAAAGCTATAGTTCGTACGCATGCGCGGCGTCTTGTCAAGAATGTGAAAGTGGTTGGACGTGGGCAGCATCAGTCGTAAGGGTAAGTTAGGTTAAGATTTTTAGGATATATTGAGGTTAAGAACACTACAGGTAGAGGTAGTTAATAGTTAAATTATTTGTTTGTGTTTTTAAGGTGAGGATCTCCTGAAGAAAGACTAGTTGTTGAAACGCCGTAAAGGCGCCCGATGAGAGCGTCGAGATCCGCTCGTTTAAAATGAAAATAGGGGTGAAGATTTTAAAGAAAGTCCTCTAATAAAGATGTTACTTTTTTTATAATATGAAATTTTTGAGCACTGGGATTGGTGGAGTTAAAAAAAAATTTTAATCTAAAGAAGATGGAAAATGAGCATAAAAAATTGGCAATTGATTTTGAGACCTCTTGAAGTGCTCTAAAGCATTCTTCTAACTTGCATTGCATTTGAAATTGAACGATCAACTGGAACTGTAATAAAAACGTTCAATTGAGTAGACCCCATAGGTTGTATTGTTACAAACAATTTGACAAACAATCTTTCCTCACCCAAATCTCCCCACTTATCAATGTGGAGCCACTTGACCTAGACTCAACCATGTCTGCTTGGAACTAAATCATCTCAGAAGCAGATTCAACTTCAATCCACTCACACCCTACAAATCGCAAATGGACTCTTTGGTACACCACAGACCTCCAAAAACTCAAAACACAACTCAGAAGACAGGAACAAAAATCACAACTGACCTCAGATTGAATCTGCTATGGTACTACTAAAAGAATACAGTCCTGCCACAGACTGCTCCAAGCAAGCCTACCATGCCAAATTGATCCGAAATTTACTCAACCAACCAAAAGAACTATTTGCCCTAGTAAAATACCTCATAAAATCCCCTACTGAAGATATACCTGATATCCCTATCACACCACAACAGCTAGCCAAGCACTACTCAGCACGCCAAACCCAATCACCAACTCAAACATCCCAGATGACCCAGACTACTCCTCGCAGTCACTCATGGACCACATTTGACCACATCACCATCGAAAACATAGAAACCATCATACATCCCTCAACACTACAACATCCCCACTAGATCCCTGCTAAGTGAGCTGGATCAAAGCCACAAAAACCAAGCTCTCCCCATTCCTCTCAAAAATCATCCAAATTCTCTCTTCAACAAAGCGAACTCCCAGTATACCTAAAAACCTCCTCAATCCACACACTACTAAAGAAACCTCACCTAGAACCATCCGACCCCACCTTCCACAGACCTATAACAAGCCTGCCATTCATATCCACAATAATAAAAAAAACATTCAACAACAACTATGAGAATACCTTAACAACCACAGCCTACTCAACCAACAGCAACACGGATTCTGGCCACACTACGGAGTAGAAACTTTCTTGACCCTCACCCTTGAACAGGCTCATAAAAGGAACTCAAAACATTCAATAAGGATTCATATTAACATTCCTCAACATCTCAGCAGCCTTTGACACCATAAACCACAACATCCTCTTAGAACGCCTACAAACAATAGGAATCCATGATGCTGTACTAAAGTAGTTCCAAGCCTACCTAAACAATAGACTCCAACAAATAAAGATCGGTACACAGTCCTCAACCCCCTATCCTCAGATTCAAGGAGTCCCATAAGGATCCACTCACTCAGTGCTACTCTTCAATATCTATATGCAACAACTCTGTACATCTATCCAATTACACAGCATCCACTATCATGTCTATGCTGATGATATGATGCTCTATGCACCATTTGACTTAAACAAACCATCCTACACTGGCCTATAACAATGCTTCACCAACGTCTCCCAATGGCTTGCTACAAACCACCTTTCCATAAACCTAAAAAAAAAAAAAACGAAGCCATGTTCATCACCAAGAATGACTCATTCACCCCCCTGCATCCATCACCATAAACCACACAGAAATTCAAGTAAAATATGACGTAAATTATCTGGGAGTCACCCTAGATCACCATATCATCCTGAAGACACAGATAAAGAAGACGCAAAGACAGTCTTCTACAAGACCCAAACCCTACAATATCTTCACTCACTACTCGATCCATCTGACTTCCACTCAACACTACAAGCCCTGATTATTCCCCGCATCGACTACTGCAACTCCATCTATCACGGACTACCTATCTCAACCCTTCTTCCTCTGTAGCCAGCCCTCCACACAACAGTCCAGATCATCTGAAGAGCCTCAAAATACAATCATATCACCCCCATCTGCTACCAACTTCACTGGCTCCCCTTACAGTGCAAAATACAAAACATAACCCTCTTGATAATATTCATGACACTCAATAGCCTATCGTACCCGCACCTACAAAAATTCCCCAATCCACCCCAAATTAATAGATCTAGAAGGCACTCAAACACAAGAAGCACCCCATATGCATGTGCCAGATCCTTTGAACTCTGTGCACCTACCATATGGAACTCCCTCCCCAACCCTATCAGGAGCACCAAAGGCCTCCTTACTTTCTGCAAACTCAAAACCCACCTGTTTACCCTACACTTTGGATCCCCCACCTAACCATCCCCTCTCATCTCAGACCTGTCCCCATCAACTGACCTCTCCTGCCCCACCATCCAAGATAGCTCTGTGAATAAGTTAAATTGTTAATGTAAATAGTTTGTTCTCTGGAAAAGTTTTTTAAATTTGTTCTATGTAAACCGCTTTGACTTGGTGAAAAGTGGTATAAAAGCTCAGTCAAATAAATAAATAAATAAACTGGAAGCCTGGAATGCATTAAAGAAATAATGACGTCAGAGGACTACCAAGGTATTTTGGAGTAATATTTAGTGTCAGAAAGCTAGGTTTGGATCGAAGGTCATGGGTCCTTCAGCAGGGACTGTCTTTTTGTGTTTTCATTGTATAGCGCTGGGTGCACCTGGTAGCGCTTTATAAATGCTTAGTAGTAGTAATAGTAGGACAACATTCAAAAGTACAAAAGAATGGTTTAAAAGGAACAAATGGACTGTTTTAAACTGGCCAGCAATTTATTTATTTTGCATTTTTTATATACCACATTTCCAAAGGTCAATGCGGTTTACATGGAACAATTTAAAGTTAATCTTATATAGAACAGGGAATATTAACATGGAATGAGCTTTTTACAAGTGCTAGTCCGTATGAGGTAGGCTGTAATAACGTTTGACTGTCTATTGTACAGTGATATTTGAGTGGGGTAATTCAGGTCATTAAAATTAGATGAATAGAGGTTCGTATGAATCATGGTGAGGATGGACTTTGATGGATTCTGATTGTTTAAAGTTCTGATTGTCTAGAGTTCAATGTATGCATAACCTGGTGCATGAGCGGAGGATGGCCTCGGATGAAGTCGGGTTATGTTTTTTCCTCTAAATGTTCTTTGAAAAACAGTGTTTTTAGTTCCTTTCTGAATTGGTAGATGTCTTCTATGTTTCTTAGTTTTGTGGGAAGGTTATTCCAGATTCCGGGTGTGTTGCACGGGTTTTTTGTGGGTACGCTTATTGTGTTTTCTGCACCTAGTCTCCTGCTTCTATTCTCTGGCAGTCTTTTTAGCACGTTTTGCAGGTGTATGGTGGTCATGTTGTGTAGGGCTTTGAAAACACTCATTACCTTCTGTGGCATGGAAGGGGGAGCCAGTGTAGCTTTTTTAGGATGGGGGTTATATGTTCCATTCTTGATGCTCTTTCTAGAAGTCTGGCTGCTGTGTGCTGGTCCATTAGTAATGGTTGTAGGAAGGCCTTGTAAAACGATATTGCAGTAGTCTATGTATGGGAAACTGATATGTTTATGTTTATTGAGTTGCTTGATATACAGCCCTTCAAACATCAGGGCGTGTACAATTTTCAAACAACATAATGTGGCCAAGGCCTAGGAAAAGAAGAAAGGAACTACAAATATAAGACAGAAAAGAAGGAGGGCTCAATCATTCTGGACAGAGGAGTCTGACAACAGAGATATTAATAAAGTCAGGAGATAGAAGCTGGGAGGTCGAATGCGGAAGAAAAGAGATGAGTTTTTAAGAGAGACTTAAAGTATGTTCCAGTCAGAGGGCAGTGGGGAGGGAGTTCCATAAGGACAGACCAAGAAAGAAGAAAACTGAGTGGTGTGTAGTTTGGAGATGTGCACGAGAGGAACATGGAAGGTGAAGGTGATTAATATGTATTGAGCGAAGGCTACGGGTGGGAGTGTGAAATTGGAGGAGATCCACTAAGTTTTCTGGGGTGTGAGTATAAATGGCCTGGTGTACAAGTGTGAGGATTTTGTACTGAATGCGGTATTCTACAGGGAGTCAATGAAGCTGAGAGAACAGAGGGGTGACATGGTCACGACGCATGCTGTGTGTGATAAGTCTGGCTGCTGTATTCTGGATTAGTTGCAATCTATGGAGCTGGGACTGGGGAATACCGGCAAGTGTGAGGTTGCAGAAGTCTAAGTGGGACATGACTAGCAATAGCAGAAGCGTGGTCAGTGCTTGGGGTGCGAGGAACGGATGGATGGCACAAATGTGACAAAGGTAGTAAAAGGAGTACTGGCTAGTTGAGAAATGTGGTTAAGAAATGTAAGGTCAGTGTTGAGAATTACACCGAGGTATTGGAAGGAGGAGACTAAAGGAATAGGGGAGTGGGAAAGGACTAGGGCTACAGAGGGGCACGTGCTGCCATAGGTAAACCAAATGGCTGTTGTTTTTGATAAGTTAAGGTGTATATGGTTGGTAGTTAGCCAGTCAGAGACTTGGGAGAGAAAGGTGTTGAGAGGGGAAAGGTCAGGCTGAGAGGGGACTTATGTGATGGAGAATAATATTATCATTGACATAGTAATATGCCGACATTCCCAATTGCTGGATGAGCAGAGCGAGTGGTGCAAAGAAGATGTTAAAGAGGTGTGGTGCCAAAACTGAGCCTTGAGGGACGCTGCAGTGAAGAAAATCCAGGTTGGAGGTAGTGACACCTGAGGTGACAGAGAAAGACCTAGAGAAAAGAATAGGCCAATGATACACCAGACCCCTAAGGCCAGCGTCACGCAATCTAGAGAGAAGGATTGAATGGCCTACCAGGTTAAATGCTGCAGAAAGATCCAAGGACACTGCCACCGAAATATCACTACAATCGTGCGAAGAATAGATCTTGTTAAGGAAAGCTGACAAGATAGCTTCTACACTATGATTGGGGCGGAAACATGATTGGCAAGGGTAGAGAAAATGTGTTGAGTCAAGATGATGAGACAGTTGGGAAAAAACAACTTTTTGGAGATTTTTTGACAAAAATGGGAGATTCAAAACTGGGAGGTAATGTGGAGGATCATGAGGGTCAAGGGATGGTTTCTTTAAGAGAGGGCAGACGAAAGCATGCTTCCAGAATGAGGGTAAAATTCCAGAGGCAAGATTTACTTACTTATTTATTTATTTAACCAGATTTCTATACCGCCTTATCCTTCTATCAAAGCAGTTTACATTATGTAATCACTACAAACAGGTACTGGATATGTTCCCTTGTTATGATAAGTATCGAAGGCAAGAGAGCAAGAGATGTTTCTGAAAGCCAAGAGGAAGGCAGTGGGTCAAAGGGGCAGTTGGTCTTGTGAGTTGTAGAGATAGCGTTTGCATGTTCTGCAGCAGAAAGGAGGCAAAAGATGGCCCACATGAGAGAGAGAAGAAGTTGGAGGAGGGGAGGGAGGAGGTGGGGAGGATAGTGGGGGGTCGGGGGAAAGAGGCAGGCAGAGCAGAGAGGAGATCGTGGATTTTTGTGGTGAAGAAAGAAGCCTGCCGAGGTCTAGGGGCAGGGTGATGACTGGTGGAGGAGGAACCAGGCTGCAAATCGGAAAGATACTTGAGCACATAATAGAGCTGGCGGATCATGATAGGAGCAGAAGAGATAAGTGCATTTGGCCTGGTAAACACATGAGCGATACTATAAATGACAGGCTTTGAACTGCTGGAGGGCCGAGGATTAACGCAATTTCCTCCATAAACGCTCCACCTGATGAAGATAAGAATGCTGCAGGCAGCAACACATTCAAAATAGATTGCAGAGCACAGCAAAGCATGAGAGAAGCAGATAGCTTGAAAAACTGTTTGGAAGTCATTGGCTTCGAGCAGTGGTCATAGGTGCTGGAGGGTTTTTAACTTCTGGTAAATAATTCTAGTGGTATTGTTGATGTGCTTTGTAGTGTGAAGTGTTGTTCGAGCATTATCTCTAGATATTTGATCTCAATCCAATCGAGAACCTTTGGAAAGAGCTGAAATCTGCCATTGGTAAAAGGAATCCTGGAAACATTCATGAGCTAGAACAAATCACAGTTGAAGAGTGGGAGAAACTATAAGCAGACAGATGTAAGAAACTTATAGATGGCTACAAGAAACGTTCGGAGGCTGTCATCATTGCCAAGGAATGTGCGGCTAAATATTAGTCAAGGGTGCCATTAATCCTGCCCAGGTTGTGTTTTGTAATTTTTTTTCTAAGAAATTACTACATCTATGTTGAACGGAACAAGGAGAAACAGAATGGTTTAAAATAAGCAAAGGTGTAAGACAAGGCTGCATACTTTCCCCCTACCTGTTTAATTTATATGCAGAACAAATCATCAGAGAAGCAGGATTGTATGAAGACAACAGAGGTGTGAAGATTGGTGGAAGACTCATCAACAACCTTCGCTATGCTGATGATACCACATTACTGGCGGAAAGTGAAGATGATCTGAAACATTTGCTTCTCACAATCAAAGAACATAGTCTCAAAATGGGCCTGCACCTTAATGTAAAGAAGACAAAGATCATGACAACTGGCATAATCAACAGGTTCATCATCGAAGGAGAAGAAATTGAAATCGTGAATAACTTTAACCTACTTGGATCAACTGTCAATAAAGAAGCAACAAGCAGTCAAGAAATCAGACGACGCATTGCTCTTGGCAGAATGGCTATGAAAGACCTAGATAAGATTCTCAAGAGCAGAGCTGTCTCTCTCCATACAAAGATTCGACTTGTTCAAGCCATGGTATTTTCAATAACATCATATGGATGTGAAAGCTGGACAGTGAAAAAGACAGATAGGAAGAAAATTGATGCCTTTGAATTATGGTGTTGGTGGCGAATACTGTGTATACCATGGACTGCCCGAAGAACAAACCAGTCGGTACTAGAGGAAATCAAACCTAAGCTTTCTTTAGAAGCTCAGATGACAAGACTTCGACTTTCATACTTTGGACACATCATGCGAAGAGAGAAATCATTAGAGAAAGACATTATGCTTGGCAAGATAGAAGGTCAACGCAAAAGAGGAAGGCCAGCAATGAGATGGATCGATACAATAACAGCAGCTACGGGTACCAGTCTGTCAACAATGAGCCACCTGACTGAAGACCGAACACAATTTAGGATAGCTATCCAGAGGGTCGCCATGAGTCGACTCCGACTCGACGGCACTTAACAACAACAACAACAACAACATGTTGTACGGACATCTTTTTTTGTTGTATACCTTTGAACATACTATTAAAAGCTTATCATGACATGCAGTTAGATTATTTCTAATTATTTCTAAAGATACTGTACACAACATACCTAAAATGGAAGGGGCGAATAATGTTGACCACAACCATATATGATGGGCAGTGTTTCCCTTTCCCCTCTGGGGTGGAGGGGGAGGAAGGGGGAGAGGGAGTTCTTACATTTCTCCCAATTTTACTTCCTATGGTGCAGGTGTCTACGACTTATGGAAACCTTCATTTCTTTTCCTCGTCCTTGTACTCCACTAATGCCACTTTCTGGAGTAGGAAGAGCACAGGGCTCCTCCTGTTTTTGGCTGTCTAGGGTCATAGAGCTCAACTTCCATCCCTTAGAAGTAATTTGAAAATGTTTTTCCTGTACTGTTTATATTAGAATAGCGGATTCAGATATGAAGCAAAAAGGGTAAATTTTAGTAGCACTAAATTATCTTTATTTCCTGTTTTCCCCATAGCAGTGGCTGACATATGAGTCTGCAGCTGCCTGAGGTACAGCAGGGCTCATGGGAGAAGAGGATGGAGAATAATGTTTACTGTCCTCTCAGCTTCCTTCCCAGGCTCGCGCTCTCAGTCCTGGTCAGTCTGGATGCCAAGCTCGATCTGGGCTCTGAAGGACTCCTGCGTGGTGATCCCCTGTACATTCACCTACCCCAAATCCTATAAAACCTCAAGAAACTTCAGTATTGCCTGGTACCTGTACAAGAAGAAGGGTTACCCTGAGGTTTATAACAGCAGAGGTTCCCAGTCTGTGGAAAGTGAGTTCCAGGGTCGTACAGCTTTTGTCGGAGATATGGGAAACAGAAACTGCTCACTACAGATAGATAAAGTGAGACATGGAGATGAGGACAACTATTATCCCATCATCAACAAGGATAACTATAAATTCTGGGATTTCGCAGCTCATGTCAAAGTATCAGGTAAAACATTATAACACAATGAAATTATTCAGCTGCACTTACTTACTATGTCAAGTAACTAATTTCTAATTACTCAACTTGACAAATCTTGGACCTGCCTCTTATTTTAATCATAAGTCCCATCGTTCGTATTTTTTGATGTTCTGTCATATGTGGAGCTGCCTTTAAGCTGGAGCATTGCCGACCGCAGTAACGAAATGTGAGGCCCCTCACGTCACCAGCACTCCTGGTATGCCTCCTGCTTCCTTTCACGAAGTGGCTTAATGGTTAGAGCAGCGGGCTGAAAACCAGGGAAACCAGATTTAAATCCCACTGCTGCTCCCTGTCATCTTGTCAAGTCACTTAACCCTCCAGGTCCTCAGATACAAACATACGGGCTGATGCAAAATAGCTTAGAGCAGCATTTTCTGACACTTTTCCTGTGTCAGGCTTGTTCTCCGATGCAGGAAGCAAGCTAGCACTGGAAAAACACCCAAAAAACAACCACGGTAAACTGCAGTGCACTTGCAATACAGATTGCTTGCAAATTGCTGCATAAGTAATTGCGTCCAATGAAAAAAACTGTGCTGAAACTTAGCGCAGTTTGTTACACTGTATTTTTAACACTGGATCTTCATGCCAGCTTCAGGCAGACGTAAAGATCCAGACGGGAGCAAAAGTATCACCTGAGGTGAAGTCTGACACTTCACCTCAGATGATCCAGGCATCATAAAATTGTCAGGGCGGTCAGTGTCCCCCTGACACTGACCCCCAACAGAAACCACATCCCCGGTAGCCCAGCGGCCCCATTCTACCCACCCACCCAATAAAAGAAATCCCTGATAGCCCAGCAGCCTGAAACCTCCCCCCCCCCCTCCCTCCTGGTGCATTTAATCTGTAGCGGGAGTGTCACAACACAATTGGGGGATACATTTAACATGAGGGGATATGAGACACATACACTAATACTTACAGGGAACATGGGCAATGGAGGGTTAAGTGGCTTGCCCAAGACCACAAGGAGCACCTGTGGGACTAGAAACCCCAGTCCTTCCGGCCCAAGGCTGCTGTCCTCTAGTGGGATTTGAGCCCCTGACGTTCTGGCCTGAAGTAACTTGCCCCAACCACTAGGCCACTCCTCCCTTTGATTTTTATTTAGTACAGTACAAAGTAACACATCATTTTTCAACTGCTTTACAAAACAATGGTATAACCCACATCCAACTCTATCCATCATCCCATCATGTACCTGATTACCATTCTAGCCTTCCTTTACATTACTTTAACAATCTATGCTTCTCTCCATTTTACCTGTACAATTTTTTTTGTTTAATATTCCCTTCTACTCCCCTCCTCCCAGGGGCGGCCCAAGGGGGGTGCGGGGCCATGTGCGGAGACTCGGTGCGGGGCCTCATTTGCATAAGGGGCCTCATTTGCATAATGTTACCATACACTAACTTTTAGTAAACATGCCTCTTAATGAGTGTATGAATAAAGAAAGACTAAAAGACTTCTACATTACTATAATCCAGTGCCAACCGCCAGGCACATTAGGAACTACTACAAACACTGCCCATTTAGAACCCATAGCAAACCCGCCGTATCCTAACAGCACTACCAGGACTCATAAAGCACGATACCCTACCTATCAAAAGGCAACACTGCAAATATTAAACCAATACATTTCAGAGAACAACAATACATTTATTTATTTATTTATTTAACACTCGCTTATATACTGCTACCTTCCACAGATCAGGTGCGGTTTACAGTGAACAAAATGACATAGTAACATATCTGTTTTACATGAAACATTAGTAACTACGTACAATTTTGCTATTACATGAAACATTAGTAACTATGTACAATTTTGCTAATGCATTAAACATGATTGAACTATATACAGTAATAATTTGTTATATAAACTTTTTGCAACTATTTACATAGTTCTATTTACTGGTTTTACAAATAGTTTTTAAATAATCTTTTAATTGTGATTAGTCTGCATGAACCAATATTGTCATTATCCATTTCCTGTTAGGGGTAATGAATTTACTAGTGTGCCGAAGTGGGAGGTGAACAGAAATGTTTTCAATTTCTTGCGGAGTTCCTTTATTTCATTTAATGCTCTTATTTCATCAGGGAGGGAGTTCCATAGGATGGGAGCAGCATGTGAAAATGCTTTTTTATTGGTTGTTTTTTTAGTATTTGTGAATTCTTTTGGAATCCTTATTTTATTCTTGTGGCCACTCCGTAGTGAATACATGACCTACTGGGGAAAGAGAACAAGTGGCAATGTCAAATAGGAATTACATAAACAGAATACCTCAGCTCTTTCTCCGTTTGCTCTTTCCTCATTCCTATTTCATCTACTCAAATTTTACCCCTCCATTCTCAATCCCCACTTACTCTCCCAATATCCGGCCAATTGTAGATTTGTCTTCCCTCCCACACAAAATATTTTTTCCCTCTCCATTTCACTCTCCCAGCTCCATCCCATTCTAATCCTCCCCCAACATCAGCTCCATTCTAATTCCAGTCCCACTCAGCATCCGCTCCCTTCTAGTCCCCGCATCAGCCCATTTCCAGTCCTAGCCACCCATAAGCCCATTTCCAGTCCTATCCTAGACCCACCATCAGCCTATTTCCAGTCCTAGCTCCCCCATCTATTTCCAGTCCCATCCGAGTCCCTCCATCAGCTCATTTCCAATCCCAGCCCCCCATGAGCCCATCAGCCCATGTCAAATCCTAGCTCCCCTCCACTCAGCCCATTTCCAATCCAAGCCCCCCATGAGCCTACTTCCAGTTCTAGCCCTTTCATGAGTCCATTTCAATCCAAACCCCCACCACAGCCCATTTCCAATCTTAGCACCCCCCCAACAGCCAATTTCCAGTCCTATTCTAGCCCCTCCATCAGCCCATTTCCTGTCCTAGCCCCCCCCCCACTCACCCATTTCCAGTCCTAGCTCCCTCCCCCTCACAACCCATTTCCATTCCAAGCCCCGTCCCCATCAGCTATTTGCAGTTCAAGCCCTCCTTCCACTCAGCCCATTTCCAGTCCTAGCAACCCCCCCAGCCCATTAACAGTCTTAGCCCCCCCAGCCCATTACCAGTCCTAACCCCCCATCAGCCCATTTCCAGTCTTAGCTCCCCCCATAACCCATTACCAGTCCTAAACCTCCCCATCAGCCCACTTCCAGTCTTAGCATCCCCCCATGGCCCATTACTAGTCCTAACCCTCCCCCATCAGCTCACTTCCAGTCTTAGCCTCCCCCCCATAACCCATTACCAGTCCTAAACCTCCCCATCAGCCCATTACGTCCTAACCCCCCATCACCCTATTTCCAGTCCTAGCCTCCCCATCAGCCTATTTCCAGTCTTAGCCCCCCATAGCCCATTACCAGTCCTAATCCCCCATCAGCCCATTACCAGTCCTAACCCCTCCCATAGCCCATTACCAGTCCTAATCCCCATCAGCCCATTTCCAGTCTTAGCCCCCCCATAACCCATTACCAGTCCTAAACCTCCCCATCAGCCCACTTCCAGTCTTAGCACCCCCCATAACCCATTACCAGTCCTAAACCTCCCCATCAGCCCATTTCCAGTCTTTGCCCCCCCATAGCCCATTACCAGTCCTACGCCCCATCATCCCATTTCCCGTCTTAGCCCCCCCCCATACCCCATTACCAGTCCTAAACCTCCCCATCAGCCCACTTCCAGTCTTAGCATCCCCCCCCATGGCCCATTACTAGTCCTAACCCTCCCCATCAGCCCCCTTCCAGTGTTAGCACCCCCCCATAACCCATAACCAGTCCTAAACCTCCCCATCAGCCCATTTCCAGTCTTAGCCCTCCCATAGCCAATTACCAATCCTAACCCCCCCCCCATCAGCCCATTTCCAGTCAGCCCCCCCATAGCCCAGTACCATTCCTAACCCCCCCCCATCAGCCCACTTCCAGTCTTAGCACCCCCCCATGGCCCATTACTAGTCCTAACCCTCCCCTATCAACCCACTTCTAGTCTTAGCCTCCCCCTCCATAGCCCATTACCAGTCCTAAACCCCCTTCCCCCCTATCATCCCAAATTTAAAAATAAAAAAACCCCAGCTGCTTCTGCCGCGGTAGCATCAAGAGTGCCGCCGCGGGGCCCCCCCTGCCCGGCAGAGCCTCCCTGCATCGTAGGCTAGCGTTCAATCCCCGAACGCGGGATTCTTTCAGAGTCGCGAGAGTTTCCTTTCTCGTGGCTCTGTTAATCCCACCGGGGTTGATGGGAAATCCCCGGCGGGATTAACAGAGCCGCGAGAAAGGAAACTCTCGCGGCTCTGAAAGAAGCCCGCATTCGGGGATTGAACGCTAGCCTACGATGCAGGGAGGCCCTGCCGGGCAGGGGGGGGCCCCGCGGCAGCACTCTTGATGCTGCCGCGGCAGAAGCAGCTGTTTTTTTTTTTTAAACTTGGGATGATGAAGAATGTTTTTTGCACGGGGCCCCCTGAAACGCGGGGCCCTGTGCAAAAAACATTCTTGCTCAATGGACGGGCCGGCCCTGCCTCCTCCCCCTCCTCCTTTTTAACAATTCCCTTCGATACTCTTAATTAGTTTCAGCCCACTATCTCGTTATCCTCCTTCCATAACCACTCAATGTACTGTCGTCATCTCCTTTGAAAGCTCTCTGTCCTGTGCATTTTATATGCATTGATCTCACTCATCCTATAAATACGATGCTAATATACATAATATCATCTCAGGTGCTGGTACTCTCTCAGACCTTCGCTATTTCAATCCGCACTCCAATTGCAAGCATCTTCAACATATACACCATATCGCTTTTCGGATCCCACCCCCCCCCCCCATTCATTCATTAATACCACTGACGTAATATCTCCCATCCAGCCCACCATTTCTCGCATAAGATCCTTCAGCCACTGCCACATTTGCTGTAAGACTGGGCAGCTCCAGCACATATGCATCTACTCCCCCCATTCTCCGCACCCCCTCCAACACATCGCATCATTATATCTCCCCATCTTACACAACCTTACTGGGGTTAAATACATTGGAACAGCATCTTATAACAGTGTTTTTGGATTGCTGCCGAGACCACCGGTATTTTAACCCCACCATATACTTTTTCCCATCTCTGAGCATACCAATGACCCCCCAAGTCTGCCTCCTAGGCCCGCATATGCGTTCCTTGATCCATGGAGCTACTCAATGTCTTATATAGCCTAGAGATCACCCCTCTTGATAAGTCCCCCACCCTAAGCATCTTCTCAAAGAGTGTCTCTGTGCTTTTCAGGCCTTTTTTACATCTTTTCCCCCTAGAAAGTGTGCCAATTGAAAATAGCCCAACCAATCACTCTTTTCTATTGGAACTCTCGCTGGAGCTCCTCAAACGACCTTAATTGACCCGCCTCAGTTAGTACCTGCCCCATACACTGTAACCCTTTCTCCTGCCATCTTTGGAAAATCCCAGAACTTTCCCCCACCATTGTGTGATCCGCTGTGCCCTAATATTTCCTCCCTTATGTGTTAGCATCTTATATTTCCTGTCCCAGGCTCTGAATGTACTTACCATGTATGGATTCTTCACTAGGCCTCTTTCTCTCTCCTCCCTATTCTTCCACAACAAATCCATAATGTAGTTGGGTCTTACCATCACCTGTCCTGTTCTGCTCCATTGAGGCCCATCCTTCTCCAACCTCCATCCCATTATTGCTCGCAGCTCTGCCGCCTGATAATATTTTGCAATCTCAGGGACTGCCAGACCTCCTTCCTTTTTTGCTCTATACATTATTTTCCTTTGCACCCTAGGGGGCCTGCGTCTCCAAATAAAGGAGAAGATTCTTCTCTGCACCAAGTTTATCATTGCTGTAGGAACTTCTATAGGTAAGGTCATAAACAGAAAGAGTAATCTGGGTAGTATATTCATCTTCGCTATGGCTATCCTTCCCATCCATGAGAAAATGGGCTTATCCTATCTTACTAAATCCATTAACACGTTCTTTACAGTTGGCTTATAGTTCAACTTATATAGCTGAGACCCCTATGCACTGATCTGGATCCCCAGGTATCTCACACTTTCACTAGCCCATTTAAACAGAAATGTTTTCCGTATCCTACCCTCTTCCTGTGAATTCAACCATAATTTCAGCACTTCTGTTTCCCCATATTCATTTTATAGCCTGATACCGCACTATATTTCATAATCTCCTGTACTAGTGCTGGTATCGATTTTTCAGGTTGTCCTAATGTGTACATCACATTGTCCGCAAATAATGAAATTTTATACTCCTCCTCACCTACCTTTATTCCATGTATTTCCTTATTCTGCCTAACACTTTCAGCCAGTGGTTCTATCACCATTGCAAATAGCAAAGGAAAAATCGGGCTACCCTGCCTTCTACCCCTGCCTAACTTAAATTGTTCTGATCGAAAACTGAACTATACTGTCCATGTCTAAAGTCTGTCCTATGTCGAAATCATCAATGTTGCCTACCTGGTGATGGCCCCATACTTAATCATCCCCACCCTTGAGTGTAGCACCGCTTTGACCCGGTGAAAAGCGGGATATAAATACAGTTAAATAAATAAATACACCCCATTTATCCGTATATGTGCCTTAAACTCTTTGTAGAGTGCTTCTATCCATTTCTGAAAATTCTCTCCCAATCCCATCTTCTTCATAACTGCAAACATGATAGCCCATTCTACTCTATCAAAGGCTTTCTCCGCATCTACTACAATCATTATAGATGCTGTCTGCTCACTTCACACTTGCCATATTAAATTCAACAATTTACGTACATTATCACTCACTTGCCTGCCTGGGATAAATCCTGCTTGGTCTTCCTTTATTAGCCTTGGAATATATTTCTGCAATCTAGCCGCCAATATTTTAGCTAATATCTTAGCATCCAAATTTATAAGTGAGATGGGTCTATATGACTCACACTTCCCATGGCCCTTCCCAGGTTTAGATATAGCTACCACTCCAGCTATCTCCATAGAGCTTGGCAACTTCTCCCCATTCAGAACTTCATTAAAGGCATCCCGCAATATCGGACTAACCTCCTCACAGAAGGTTTTTATAAAACCTGGCTGTAAATCCATCCAATCCTGGCGCCTTACCCCCCTTCAAGCTCTTTATAGCCTCTGCTACTACTTCTCTAGCTATCTCTCTATTCATCCACTTCTGTTGCTCTAAATCCAATTGTTTCAATGTAATCTCTGCCAGGTACCTCTCTATAGTTACTCCCTCTTCTTGTTGCTCCGATTCATAAAGCTTACCATAATATTTCCAAAATACTTTCTGTATGTGTTCCATACCCCAAACCCACTTTCCCCGTTCATCCTTTATTTTCAGGATCTGCTGATGCACCCTTTTCTCCCTTAATTTTCTGGCAAGATACCTACCTGGCCTATTTCCCTGTACATGAAACTCATGTTTTAGTTGGTTTAACCTATAGGCCTCCTCGGCTTCATGTAAGCCCCCTAATTTTTCTCATATTCTTCTCGTATTTTCCTAATTCGTTGTAGCCACTTTCTTCCCCCTCTCTGCTTGTGCATTAGCTCTTATGATCTCAACTCTCTTCCGTCTCACCGCCAGCGCTATACACTGTCCTCATACCACCGCCTTCAACCCATCCCATACACCAGCCAACTCTACTTCACACCCCTCATTATGACACATATACTCCCATATAGTGCTCTGTATACTTTTTTGCCCTTCCATCTCATCTATAAGGGACTCATTCAACCTCCAAAAATGCAAATCTCCTCCTTCCTTTTGTAACCTCAAGGAAGCCTCCACCGGGGCATGGTCTGACCAACTTATGGGACCTATCTCCACCATCTTAAACTGATCTATTATCCTCCCATCTACCCATATCATATCTAATCTACTGTAGCTCTTATGTGGGTGAGAGTAATGTGTATATTCCCTCTTATTCCCATGTATGTGCCTCCAAACATCCACGGAACCCAATTTATGCAACAACTTCCCCAACTTCTTACTTACCCCCTTGGGCCCACCCTTGTTGTCCCCGTAGTGTCTATTCTGGGGTTCAGTGTTGCATTAAAGTCCCCTCCTAATATTACCGCACTTTGCAGATGGGGTTCTACCACCTCATGTAGCTTCCCATAAAACCGCCCTTGCTGTGTATTTGGCGCGTATACACTCTCCACTACTACGGGCTTTTCTTCTATTTTCCCTTTCCACAAACTATAGCGCCCTCCCGGGTCTCTCTCCACATGCTCTTCTTCCACATTCAATCCTCTTGCAAATATTATTCCCACTCCTCCCCTTTTTGGCGCTTCCTGGTTATGAGCCAGATACTTTATCATATTCTTTACTCATCAGCCATCTTTCTTGTACTTTTTTTTAGATGCGTTACTTCTGTAAGCAGAACATCCGCTCTTATTCTGCTGCCCTCTTTCAATAGGGCCTTTTATACCAGGAATTGAGGCCTTTCACATTTATGGTTACAATCTTGCATTCATCAAATTGTTTTTGATTACTACCCATAACTTCAATTCTCTACACTTCCTCTTCTTACACACACATGATCCGGGTACCCTCCCTTTGCCCACTCCTTCCTCCCCTCCCTTAGTTCCCTTCCTCCCAGCCTCCCCCCTCTCCTTCTTCTTTCTACCATTTAGTAGCTTCCACTTCCTCCACGTCATCATCCTCCCCCTCCCACTCATGTTACACAATTCACATTACACTCTCTTCTTATCTTAATCTCCCCCCTTTCTTATCTCTTCACATTTCCCTCTCCCCCTCACATCACAAACTCAGTCCAGCTTTGCGGCTTCTTCAACCTTGCTGTTGTTTTCCATTTCTCTCTCCTCTGTTTATTTGCTCAGTCCCATGTCCTTTCTCTTTTGCATCACACGTTTACTTTTTCTCTCTTTGCTCTCCATTCTCTGCCATCTTGTTGTCTGTCTGTTCACTGCTTCTCTCATGTCTCCCACCTCTGGTAAACGTGTTACTCCTGCCTCCTTCATCTCTGCTGCCAACTGCGTTGCTGTTAACGTCCGCCTTGTGATGCCTTGACTGGTAAACGCAATTCCTGCGGGGGACAGCCATTTATATTTAATGTCCTCTTCCCTTAGCCTCATTGTAAATCCTCTCCATTCTCTTCGGTGTTGTAGCATGGCCGCAGTCAAATCAGCAAAAATTGCCACCTTATAGCCTTTCCACTCTAGGGGCCCTGCTCCCCTCACCTTATTTCTTATTTTTTCTTTCATTTTAAAGTCCTGGAGGCATATAATAGTGTCCCGTGGTGCCTCCCCTCTTCTTGGGCCCAGTGTGCAGTGCGCTCTATCTATTTTCACTTCCAATGCCTGCCCTCCATCCTTGGGCTCCTCCAGCACCACCATACATATGTCTCATGCAGTCTGTTCACAGTCTCTGTAGTCCTCATTTTCCGGCACCCCCTTTCTTCGAAGATTTTGCCTTCTCACCCAATTTTCCAAATCTTCCAGCTTTAATTCAATCTGTTCCTTCGCAGCTTCTAAAGTGTTCACTGCTTTGTTTATTGCACTCACACTGCTTCGCACCTCTTCCACTTGCACCTCTGCCGCCTCCATCCTTTTCCCCAGCTCCTGCACATCGGCGCAGAATTCCATTATGGCCGCCTCCATGTCTGTTCTGAATCCTGCCATTTCCGATCGCAGCTCACCAAACCACGACCGGAGCTCTTCCTTTGAAATCTGCACCACGACACTTCTGCTCTGCACCACTTCCAAGGTATTCAACTGCTCTTCAGCCTCAGCCTCCGTATATGCTTCACCTCCCATTTTTCCTCCTCCTCTCTGCTCACCTCTGACCGCAGCGACGTATACTCTCTTATGTCTGCCGTCTTTTTCTCGCTGTCGTCATTACTCGAGCCTCCGCTCCCTCTAACCGTTCCACTCCTCTTGGGGTATTTGGGGTTTTTTTGTTGTTGTTTAATATTTATAAAAGTTTTTACAATAAATCAAGCAAACAAGCTTGGTAGCAAAGAATGACCATCCAAGAATTAACAACTCAGTGCATAACATATCAAAGCAAAATATATAACAGAAGGTCATCTGTAGTCCATATTAGGGGGGGGGAGAGGAAAAGGAAAACCAACTCACATAAGAAGAGGAAACCAATGTGAGTAATACATTTAAATGTTTAGGCAAAAGATGGCAATACAGAAGGCAGACATAAATTAATAGCAAGACCCATCAACCCTCAACCAGGGATAAAGTAGAGGGCAACCTAGAACTAATAAAAGTAGATAATGCTTCCGGTTGATAGAAAATAAATCTCTAAGATTGAAACCCAACTAAGCATTTACAAGGAAAACGCAACTGAAAGGCTCCCCATAACTGCAAAACCCCATTTTTCAATAGAAGAAATTGCCTATGCCTTTTTTGTGTGTCTTTACATATATCTGGAAAAATTGATATCTTCACCCCATAAAAAAAGAAAGACGCTTCTTGAAAACAATTTAAGTAACCACTCTCTGTCTGATACTAAGGCAAGAGTGACTAATAAAGTGGATACTCTAACAGGCTGAGAAATAGGAGAAGACACTAAATTAGAAACATTCAATACATCAGTAGGAAACTTATCACTAACAGACCCAGGCTCCCTTTTACCCACGGGAAGGTAAAAAGCCTTTGAAATAGGTGGCATTAACTCTTGAAGCACTAACAGTATCTCTGACAAATATTTCTTAAACAGTTCCAACAGTGCTGTCCCTGGGATCTTAGGAAAGTTTAAAACTCTCAAATTAGAAGACAGAGCAGCATTTTCCAGACTTTCAACCTTAGCCCGAATCAAAGTATTATCCTTAATGAGAGCCATATTGGAATCAGAAACAATAGCAGATTTCTGATGACTTTCTGAATTTTAATCTGATACATTTCTGTTTGATATTCCTGTAGGTTTATTCATTTATCATTTCTTGTATACTGTCTTTCATGATATCAAGGCAGTTTACATTGAACAAACTGAAATTACAGGGCATTATAACTTAGAAATAACTATTTTACAGGGAACATGGGCAATGGAGGGTTAAGTGGTTTGCTCAAGACCACAAGGAGCACCTGTGGGACTAGAAACCCCAGTCCTTCTGGCCCAAGGTTGCTGTCCTCTAGTGGGATTTTAACCCCTGACCTGCTGGCCTGAGGTACTTGCCCCAACCACTAGGCCACTCCTCCACTCCATATATATCTTCTATATGAGAAACCCTTGCTAAAGTTCCAGCAGATTGAGCTGCAACAACCTCCAATAAATGGGTTATAGCGTCCCAAATATTCTCCAAAGTAATAGATTTGGGGCGAGTCATCTTAAAATCCAACCATGAGGCAGCAGACACAGAAGGTGTATTTAATACAGTTATCTCACCAGGGACTTGCAATCCTGGTTGAGTGGACTCCTCCGCAGCGTTCTTCCTGCCGACGGCAAAGATCACATTCTCCCCATCAATCGCGTCAGCTTCCCACCCCACCCCTGCAGGGCTACCACCTTCCGACGCTCCTGCAGGGGAAGCCAACAGCGCAGGCGGGGAAGACACCGTGGGCAGTGGTGGCGATCTCACCTCCAGAGAGAGCATGGTGTCGAGGCATGGAGAAACCACCTCCTCTCGTGGTTCTCCTCCGCCAGCTCTAATCTCCCAAACCATCTCCTCCGATACAAGAACAAACCGATCCATCGGGTCTGCCAAGGGTTCAGACGGGAACACCCTCGGTTTACCCTTCCGCTTCTGCATATTGCAGCAGAATGAGAGCTAGGACGCCATCTTGCTCAAACCCCTCTTGGGGTATTTGTAATGCTTTATTTTGGGGGAGATTAGTTACTTTTGCGGGGTTGAATGGCGGAGCTCATTTTCAGCTGTCCATGCAGTTCGGTGACGTCACTGGAACGCTCTGGCTTCAATTAAAGGTACTGGGAGGGAGATGGGTGCGTGGGTCAGGTCCACCAGAGATTTCTGTTATTGAGTAGGTGGGTGAGTGGGATCAGGGCTGCTAGGCCACCAGGGATTTTTTTTTATTGGAAGGGGGGGGGGGGGTGGAAATCAGGGCCACTGGGCCACTAGGGATTTTTTTAATCAGACAGATGAGGTTTCAGGACCAGTTGGAGGGTCAGTGTCCAGGAGTAGCACCCGATCCCTGACAGTATGCCTAGGTCATCTGAGGTAAACTGTCAAACTTCACCTCAGATGACTCTGTTTCTCTGGGACAGCATGCCAAACTTGCCCTGACTTCTGTGCGCATGTGTTTAGCTTGCTCTCCCAGTTTAATGCTGAAATTTTGCGAACTGGATAATTTGAATATTGCATTCTGCTGCAAAGAGTCGGGTTAAAGTCATGCTATGAAACCCTGCGTTAGAGCTTTACGCACTGGTCAGTAGTGTGGGGTTTCTGTTAGATTGTAAGCCCTCTGGGGACAGGGAACTACTTGAATGTAACTCGCCTTGAGGTTCTGAGTAAAAGATATGAGCTAAATTC
The DNA here is from genome assembly GCA_033557465.1 of Ichthyophis bannanicus. NCBI lineage: Eukaryota > Metazoa > Chordata > Amphibia > Gymnophiona > Ichthyophiidae > Ichthyophis > Ichthyophis bannanicus. Next base: position 257,148,060 of record CM066044.1, read on the forward strand.
AATTACTTTTCCTTTCTCTCACACTCTATCACTTTTACTTATTTCTCTTCTCTCCTTTGCTTTTGCCTTGCCTCACCACCTCACATTTGCTCTGTGCTTTAGTTATTCTCAATAGAGGAAGGTGTATAGTGAAGTACCCCAGGGATCTGTACTGGGACCAGTGCTCAACATATTTATATATGATCTGGAATTGGGAACAAGAAGTGAGGTGATTACATTTGCAGATGACACCACGTTTTTCAGTTAAATCATATGCAGATTGTGAGAAACTGCAGGAGGACCTGAGAGACTGGGCATCCAAACGGCAAATGAAATTTAATGTGGGCAAGTGCAAAGTGATGCGTGTAGGGAAGAAGAACCCAAACTATAAATACATAATGCTAGGTTCCACATTAGGAGTTGCCATGCATGAAAAGGGTCTGGGTGTGACCATAGACAATACATTGAAATCTTCTGTCCAGTGTGCAGAGGAGGCCAAAAGAGCAAGTATTAGGAATCATTAGGAAAGGAATAGACAATAAACAAAGGATATCATAATGCCTCTGCATCACTCTATGGGGTGACTGCAACTGGAGTATTGTGTGCAGCTCTGGGTTCCCTCAAAAAAGCTTTGGCAGCATTAGAAAAGGTTCAGAGAAGGGTGGCCAAAATGATAAAGGGGATGGTATGATTCTCCTACGAGGAAAAGCTAAAGAGGTTAGGGCTCTTCAGCCTGGCAGATGAGGAGAGATATGACAAAGGCCTATAAAATCTTGAATAAAGCTGAATGGGTAGATGCGACTCAATTGTTTACTCTTTCAAAAGATACGAGGTCTAGGAACACACCATAAAGGTACAAATTAGTAGATTTAAAGCAGATAGGAGGAAATATTTTTTCTCACAGCACATAATTAGACTTTGGAACTCATTGTCAATAGATGTGGTAAAAGCAGGTGGTGTAGTTGGGTTTAAAAAAGGTTTGGACAAATTCCTGGAGGAAAAGTCCATAAATGGTTATCAAGGTAGTACAAGAGAAATCCCTGGAGGTGGTAAGTAGCATGGAACTGGCTACTTTTAGGATATCTCAGGTACTTGTGACGTAGATTGGCCACTGTTGGAAACAGGAGACTTGGCTTGATGGATCTTTGGCCTGCCCCAGTATGACAGTTCTTATGTCCTTAAGGGAAGGGGGATGAGATCCTGGACATTTTGAGGGGGGGGGAGGGAAATCGGGAAGATGTTGGACTATGGAGGCATAGGAAAGGTAGGGGGGAAATGCTGGCCTACAGGGAGGGTAGGACTTTGAGCCTATCAGAAGAGCAGGGCTAAACGGTCACCTAAGGTATAACACAACCTAGGGATGGCCCTGCTGACAGTCACTCACAAGGACATGAACATAAGATATGCCATACTGGGTCAGACCAAGGTCCATCAAGCCCAGTATCCTGTTTTCAGCAGTGGCCAATCTAGGTCTAAGTACCTAGCAGTTTCCCCATAGCAGTTTACTATATGTTAAATAGTAATGCAGAGAGACTGATCCTTGCGGTAGTCCTTGTTGCTGTCTATATGTAGTGGATGTTTGTTGGTTAATTTTGACATTTTGTGAGCGGTCAGATAGGTACGACTGGAATCAAGAAAGCATTGTGCCACATTACCTCCAGATATCCGGCTATTAAGGGCCTTACGCAGTTTAGGAAAGCCCTCAAGTACCATCTTTTCAATAAGTACCTCATAGAACCCAACCTCACCCTCCGAGACAGTGATGCAACCCACTAAGCAAATATATGGTTTCCCAACAACATGCCAAGAAAGATTCTCTAACCCTTAGTGGTGCATTTCTTTCTATAGAATTCATGATCATACAACCTTATGTAGCAATATTTGTAAATAGTTTACAAGCTTATGTCGCAAGTTTTTGTAAATAGTTTTACCCCTGTTATCTAAGTTACTTGCCCTGTTATCTGTAAACTCATACATGTTAACTGTACTGAGCGTTTCTGTTCCATGTAAACCGCGCTGATGCTGAATAGTGCGGTATATAAGAGAATGTAAATAAAAAATAAATAAATAAATATACCAATCTTTTTGAGTCTTTCCAGAAATATGTGATGATTGATGGAATCGAATGCAGATTCAATATCTAGGAAAATAAGGATGAATGTTTTTCTTGAGTTATCTATACCCTTTATCAAATGATTAAGGAGGGCGAGCAAAAGAGTCTCAATGCCATGGTATGGCCTGAACCCATATTGTTGATCATCTAGAGGGGCATGTGAGTCAATGTGGTCTTGAAGTCAGCTATGGACTATTTTCTCAATTATTTTGGCAAGAAATGGGAGATTGGATATTGGTCTGTATGAAGTAGGGGATGATTTGTCAAGTGACTTTTGTTTCAGTATGGGGCGGATTATTGCTTGTTTTAAGACTTTAGGAATGTGACCTTGAGAAAGTGACATATTTACAATATTAAGTATTATTGGAGCAAATAGAGCACAGGTTATTTTTATCCAGCTGACCGACATGGGTCAAGACAAGAAGTAGTAGTATTGATGTATGATATAATCTTTTGTAAATAGTCAAGAGAGACTTGATGGAATTCCGACCATATTTTGGGATATGTTAAGCTTAGAAGTTGGGGTACTGTTAGGCATTTGTCTGATAGTTTAAGTTTGTTTTGATAGAGGCCTATTGCAATGAGTATGTCCAGGGCCACTGTGCATCCGGTCAGAACCGGACGGACAGTGGTAGACATGATTCTGATCCCGCAGGGCCTCCGTGGGATCAGATCTCATCTAAGCCTGTATGTGCAGGCCTGCACCTGATTCCAGTTGACCTGCATGTACAGGCTCCTGCCCGGCTATCTCAGTCCAGCTCCTGAATGGAGCCACAGCACCATGGCATCTGGTTGCCATGGCACTTCGGCTCCATTCAGGAGCTGCGATCCCCGGCCGCTGCCGCCTATTTTAATTCCACGCAGTCTGACCCCTGATCTGACCTCCCAAGGCCAGGGTTGAGCAGCAGGAATCTCCTGCACCCCCTCCTACCTTCGCTGCTCCCTGGGCCTGCCATCCTTCGCCACCTAAGAGGTGGAATAAGTTCCCCGTTCAGTCAGCCGGCCCCGGACGTACAGAGCCTACATCAGAATTGGCCCTGTATATCCGGGGCCGTGGACCGCCCACTGCCCTCCCTAACTCCGCCTCCACACCACCCTTTTCCCGCCCCCATCTAGCCTCCCCATACAAACTTCTTGTTCGTACGGGGAGGCTTGGCGGGAATGGGAAAGGCGGGCGAATAATGTTACAGAATAGACCCCATAGTAATTTCCCAAAATTTGGAGGGTTATGTTTTGGTTGTTTGAACATTTATTCGGGGTATTTGTTAGGGATTTGACAATTTCAAATAACTCTCTTGGTCTGTTCAGAGAACTTAATAAGATTTTTGTGTGGAATTCCTTCTTTATTGATGGCAGCACGGTAACACGTGTGTTCATATATAATAGTTTATCTTCCAATGATTTGGTATTTCTCCATGTGCGTTCTATTTTCTTCAATTGTCTTTTGAAGTCTCTTATCTCCTGCGAGTACCATTGTTTTGATTTATTCTTACTTTTACAAGGATGGTAATTTGGTCTAGTGGCGGCCTTAGAGATAGCTAAGTTCCAGGTTGATATGAGTTCATTTAACTCACCAATGTGAGGGTTGATGTTTGAAAGTGTACAGTATTTAATGTGGATGGCCCTCACTGACTCCATGTAACTGCCTCCCATGTGCTTATCCCACTAACTGACTGTCATATAGGATTCCCAGAGATCTGTCAGGTCCATCAGCTCTCACCTCTCCTTCCATCCAGCACCTCTATATTGACATTCACTGTGCCTCTCTTATCCTGCAATATGGTTAGCACCATTTTTAGGTGTTAAGGTGCACGCTTGCCACCTTAACACCCAGTGTCCTGTTAGTGCGCGCTAAGTGGACCCTTGTGCCTTTATGCTGGAACACCTACTACCCACTCCGAGCCTTTATCGCATGCAAACGCCCTTAATGCTGCAGTTATTGCTCAGTTTCTCATGTTCTCTTACCGCCCTTTAGTAAACATACCCCTTAGAGTTTGTTTTAACCCCTGACAAAGGCTTTGCTGAAACACGGCCATATCGGATGAATGGTATTCCTTTGTGTTCTTCAATAAAATCTGTTGTTATCACCTTGCTCTGGACTCGTACGCAGGTATAAACTTGGACGTGGTTGTGGACATGCAAGGCATTTCTAAAATCAGGCAAGGATGTCCAGGTTCTTGGGAACACCCCGGACATGCAAACACCATGCTCCCATTCAGCATTGGACGTCCTTGCACTAGAAATGCCCTTAGAAATGCTTTCTAAAATGGCTCCAGGGATGTCTCCGTGCTTTGGACATCTATATCCCCCTTTCAGAAGTTCAAAGCATGAATAGGGCTTCTAAAATAATCCCACTCATGTTTTAATATATTATTACATTTAGATTAATTTTATTATTCTTTCCAAACCAAAAGAATGTTTGGTTACTATACTGTTCAAGCCACCCCTTCCCCTCTGAGACAACACAGTTACTTACACCCACATGTACACTCACAGAGGGGTTGGAAAGAATTCCATGAGTCATGTTTTGTCTGTTTCCCCCACCTCTGTCTGGATACATTACATGCATGTTATCACTTGTCTGCTCAAAAGTTAGTCATTCAATATGAGGGGAAGTTCAACTATGAAGATTCGTCTGGCTAACTAAATCTTTCAAATATCTCCTTTAACTTTTATAAGTAGACAAGGTAATCAGTTGCAAGAGGCAGAGAATATGCAGCAGTCCACTAGTGCTTCCCCCTGGCTCCCATAGCATGTGAGCCGGCTGCTACCAATCTCTGACCCAATGAACAAGGGCAGCCATGAGAAGAGGGATGACGCTCCCTCCCGCTGCTGGTCCCCCTGCAGGAGCTGGTTCTGCTGCTGCTCCTGCCACCTGCTGATTCTACATGGGGGGGGGGTCTGTGTTCCCACTCTTCCTTCGGGCAGTCCTGCATGAGAGCCACTAGCGTCTCTGTTCCTGTGGACTGGCCTTTAATCATTGTGGGGCTGTTCCTGCTACAGGGTCTGGTGCACTCGCTTCCTTTGCCGTGGCCGAAAGACAAACTTGATTCTCTGAATGATAAGTGACTGAGTTGAACATGTTCTGTGAGCACATAAAAGAGTATATAGCACTATACAAATGATTACTACTGCTACTACTGAGCATTTGTATAGCAATACAAGACGTAAATAGTGCTGCACAGACACATGTTAAAGACAGCCCCTGCTCATCAGAGCTTACAATGTAGTCAAGACAGACAACACAGTAACTGCAGACATGGGATACTGCTAGGGGGAATGCTAAGGAAATACAAAAGAGATCAGGTGAGTCGAGTTCTGAAAGTGGCAGCGAAGAGGTGAGTTTTCAGCCTGGATTTGAAAAGGGTTAACTCAGTCTGTCACCAACATACCAACCAATATTCTCCTACTACATTTCCAGTATTCTGGAACAGGTCCATGAAGGGATATGTCAGCATGCTATAAGCCTGTTTCAAAGTGCATAAAGATAGGTTTATTCATCAAATTACTCCCCGTGGCATCATAATTCTCTGCTAGCTGCGAAACTCTCCGGTTGCCTCCAGCATTAGATGGGTAAACTCCAATCCTTGTTCCCAGTCTCTGGAGCCTTGGCTCCAGGCCTTAATTTCAGGCCTGAGTTTTTACAGAAACTTTCCCCAATTTATAGAGTCCCAGTGGGTTATTTGCTTTAGGAGTTTATAGTCCAGGCTCCTCAACTTTCTATATTTAAAAATGCTCTGACTTCGAGCAGTGCCAGCTTTTCCTTGCATACACCCAGCCAGCCCTCTAGTCAGCCAAACCTAGGGTCTGACTGGCAATCTCTAGGCTGTGATTTTAACTTCCTTACCATCCATTCCTACTTACATCCAGGATGAATGTTGGTCCCATCATCCTCCCCAGAGTCCTACCATTAGGGCCGCAGTCAGATTCCAGATTGGCACTTGCCATTGCTTCTCTTTTAATAGACGTTTATCCTGGGATTTTCTGTTTCACATCCCCTCTGCAGTGTCTACAAGCACTATCACTCATCTCTAATATTTTCCTGCTACTCTTCTGTCCCGTTTTCCTGATGTCTCCTCAAGAGTTGATTACTGACTCCAAGAAGCTTAATACCGCAACACATGATAATCTTCTAGTCATATTTTCATACTGACCTTGAAAATATTGTCTGCAGATAAACCTGATGAGGTATTACTAAGCTATCCTAAAATAATGTCTGAAGGAGAATCCGTCATCATCAACTGCTCTGCCAAGCACACCTGCCCCTCCCACCCTCCCTCTCTGACCTGGGACCGGTTTGGGGACAAGACCAGTGTCCACTACGAAGAGCTCGGGGAAGGCAGATGGAAAACTGTGAGCATGCTGAGCTATTCCCCTGCTGCAGAGGATCATGGGAAACACCTCCAGTGCGTGGCTACGTACCCCAACAAGCAACAGTCACAAAAAAGCATCACATTCAACATAAGATGTGAGTAATCAGAATTATAGAGCTGTTCTGACTGAAGCATCTATCCCAGTGGTTCAACCTGAGATTTATAAACAAAACTGCTTTTAAACACCTCTGCATAGGTAATTCCTGTGTACTATCTATCACCTCTATATTATTTCATTGATCGTGCATTTCTTGACTGTACACGCCTAAAGTAGACAGTGTAGGTATATGAAGCCTCAGACCTTCCAGAGTAAGGCTTGCATATTTATGGAATCTCAGAAATACCTGATCAACTATCACTAAGGAGAATCCATCACCATCAACTGCCCGGCTGAGCACACCTGTCCCTCCAACCCTCCCTTTTTGACCTGGGATTAGTGTAGGGACAAGGCCAGTGTCCACCACAAAAGCATGTGAGAGGCAGATGGAGAACTGTGAGCACGTTGAGCAGTGCTGGCCCATCCACTAGGTGAGCTCGGCGGCCGCCTAGGGCAGCTGGCACAGGTGGGCAGTGGCTGCATTGGCAGTGTGCCGACCCCCCCCCCTCCCCCAGCTGCTGCCGATTCCATTTGGGAGAGCAAAAAGCCACTGCTTTTGGAAATACTACCGCTGCCCACCTCCCCTCCCAGATGAAATTGGTGGCAGCTGCGGGGATGGTGATAGTGGTGTCAGCTGAGGGTGAGCATCAGCAGAGGGGGGCAGCATCAGTGGTGGGGTGGTAAGCAGGGGGGGGTGATGTGGCTGGGGTTTCTGCCAAGGGCAGCAGAAACCCCTAGGCTGGCCCTGATTCTGAGCTATTTCCTGCCCTAGAGGATCATGTGAAACAGTGCATAGCTACGTACCTCAACATGCAACAGTTACAAGGAAGCATCACATTCAACATAAGATGTGAGTAATCTGTTTTAGAATGATACAACTGTTCTGGATAAAAGCATCTGCCCTAATGACTCAACCTGTTTTTAAATATTTCTGTAAGGTAATTCCTACATAATCTCACCTGTATATTATTCTAGTGATCAAATACGCTGCCCTTCTAAATACACTGCTTTATTTGATTTTATATACTGCTTTATTTTGCAATTTATTTATTTCAGTTTTTTATATACCGCACTATTTATAATCAGCGCGGTTTACAGATGAACACAAAGACCAGAACAACAGGCTGTTCGGTATTACATATAACAGGAGTATAAACTTGGATAACATGGGAGAACTATATACATAGAATAAATATTCAATTAGTTCGATAGCATGAAAAAAAACAAAAACAAAAACCTATTTACATAAAATAGCAATCAGACAGTTTACATAGAACAAAAACAATGGAACATTTTACATTGAACAGGAATGTGACTTGGGAAATTAAACATGGTTGGTATACGAGGTCTCAGTTCCACTAGGTTTATGGGAGCTCCCACTGCAGGTTCAAAAGAGGACAACACATTTATTATAAGCACTATGATATCTGTAGCCTCTCCTTTCCAATTTCCCCAGAGTCTTTCATTTAATTCTGTTCTCTGCCCAGTTCTTCCCTACCCAAAGTACAAAATTCCCAAAAAACAGTGACCACTAGTAAATATAAACCATCTAATTTCACTGTGATAGTCCCAAAAAGATAGATTTGAATAATTTTTGTCGAGCACCGCTGAGGGAGGACAGTACTACAATCTATCCACACCAGTCAAACAGAGTCCATTTTATTCTTATATGATTCGTGTCTAAATTATTTGTCGTCATTTAAAAACAAACCCATCCATAAATCCTCTGAAACTAGGATCACTTATCTTAATCCAAGAGAATCGCATGATGTGAACGTTTCGGGGTGCTCCTACCTCTGTATCAAGTGCTCCGTGGCTTGTTACAACTGCTACAAAATGCCGCCGGTAGAGGCAGCCAATCATGTAAAGGACTTAAGTTCATGTGGTTGGCTAACAATAGCTGCCATTCATCTTAGAACACACCAATATGAATGAGGATTCCCACAAACCCAGGGAAAGCCCATCAGTGATTGGTGATACGTCAGAACAAGCTAGTCCAATTGATCTCGTGATTCATACCAGCTGGGTGAACTGATTGTAGTAGATGAATCCATCGCTGTTCACTCCATTGTAAACGGGCTGAATGATTGCCCCCTCTAGGATTCCTTGGAATATGATCTATAATAGTCCAAGAGAGTTGGTCAAAAGAATGATGATATGTAATGCAATGCTGAACAATAGGTGCCAAAAGCACCTGTTGAAATATCCTGGATTCATGTTCACCCAATGGAGCCTTTATGGAACGCGTTGTACGCCCCACATAAAGCATGGGGCACGTGCACTGTAAGATGTATACCACAAAAGTGGAAGTACACGTGGTAGAACAGCGGCGATGGTATATCCATCCTGTTTTTAGATCAATCCAGGTAGTGCCTGACAAAGTAGTAGTATAATAAACACACTCATTACAAGGGAAATGACCCCGAGAATTCACATCAGGGTAAACCAGTCTATCCAGAGACACCGTAGATTTTATAAGGAAGTCCCTTAGATTAAACCCCCGCGAGAAAGCTAACCTTAATGGTTTATCAAAACAAGAGTGCAAAGATAGCACAGACCAGTGTTTCTTAAAAATATTTATCACTTCTTAACTATGACACATATAGGGCAAAATACCCACCATCATATCTTCAGTTGAAGTATCAGAAGTTGTAGCAGGTCATCAAGTAGCCATTCATGATGGCTACTTGATGAACCCCCTCCCCAGAGTGGAGGAGTAGCCTAGTGGTTGGGGCAAGGTACTTCAGGCCAGAAAGTCAGTGGTTCAAATCCCACTAGAGGACAGCAACCTTGGGCCAGAAGGACTGGGGTTTCTAGTCCCACAGGTGCTCCTTGTGGTCTTGGGCAAGCCACTTAACCCTCCATAGCCCATGTTCTCTGTAAAATAGTTGTCTCCAAGTTATAATACCCTGTTCAATGTAATTTCAGTTTGTTCAATGTAAACCGCACTGATGCAGAATAGCGCGGTATATAAGAGAATGTAAATAAATAATGATGAGTATAACATGCACATTCCTCCCTACAACACATCCTTCCCTGTTTTTGAAATTGGGTTAGCGAAAAAAGTAGTCTTTGTGATCCTAAGATGGTCCAGCCATGGTAACTCCAGAGTAACAAACTACTATGGTTGTAGGATGATGTTCTTCAGAACCATGGACAGCAGATTTGAATTTTGGAATTGCTCACCTTTTCCAAATCAAGTACACAAGATATTTTCCTGTTCAAGTGGATTTACAATCTAAATTGTACTTGAGGAAATGGAGGATGAATGCATTGAGCTGCACAGAGTGGTGGGTATAATCCTAAACAAAGGCATGGGGTGGGGGGAGTGGGGCAACCTGCATGGAGCATTATGCACTAATCTAGCTACCTTACTGGGCAGACTAGATGGGTGTACCGGTCTTTATCTGTCATCATTTACTATGGGCCTGATATTCAACAAGGCGCCGAGGCCAGCCATACCCGCAGAAATTTACCCTTTCAGGAAAAGTGCTTGAATGGTGAGTGTGATAAGGAAGCTTATCATAGCTCAGGTAGGAGCTATAGAAAAGATGATGTGACTCTGAACAAGCAACCTGTCAGTTCTGGTAGAAGCAAGAAAACAGAGTTTTCACATAAAAGACTACCAGTCCCAGAATGCACCAGGTTTCCAGCAGCCATGAGAGGAGCTGAAGTGAGGAAATGTGTGTGCAATCAAGAGAGCTATGAGGTAATCCCTAAGCACTCATCTCAAAGGGCAGGGCCTGATTCAAGACAGCTGCGCTGTGTTAGGGAGCAGCACACATTAGAACAGGATAAGAGTAGAGCTTTTTCTTCAGATAACAGTTTTCAGCAACAGTTGGAAGAACAGCTTCAGCAAAAGCCACACAGATAGAGAGAGAAGGAAACTCTCTGGAAGGAAGAGAAGAAAGGCCATTGGAAGGTCTGGGAGATTCCAAGGCAGTACTCATACTGGGAGGTATTCCAAAAGCCAGCAGAGTCCATTGGACTGGATTCAGCCAGAGGAATGGAGTGGCAGAGATAGGAATCACCAGTGGCTACCTGGAAGAGAGAAGACTGCATGTGGAAGGGACTTGCAGACCAAGGCCAGAAGGTATGTGAGAGGAGATCCAGTGTCCAGGGATCAAGATTGGAAGGCTGGACATCAGAATTGGATTACATATTGGCCAGGCTTTACAGAGAGGAATTATGATGGCAGGAGAGGCTCAGGTATGAACACTGATCCAGACCCTATCTATAATAGAGAATGGCAGCAAGGGAATAAGCATTCTCATGATAGTGCCTTAATGAAAGACTCATCTGTGCCAATGTATGATATTGACCCTATGATTGTTGATGAAGGGGGAGATACAGCAGATGAAAATACAGTTTATATGGACTGTTCTCTATCTAAATGCTATTGCTAGTTTTCGGTGAGCAAACACATCAGCCATCACAAAGAAACCTAACTTTGTTCTTTATTTCCACTGCAAACAGCTCTTAAAGCAGGATTTGGGCTCACACAGTAGCAGCCAGCCAGCTAAAGGCTTTCAGCTGGTCCATGGATAGTAATTAGGGCTGCACCTGATTGTGTGTGTGAGCAAGGGAGAATCTCTGCTGAGATCTGCATGGAAAATAAGCAGAAGTTAACCTAACCAGCAACGTTTATTCTTTTCTTTGTGCCTTTGTATTTGGTAATTATTTGCTAAGAACACATTAGCTAATTGCCTGACAAGCTGAAGGTTGTTTTCTGGTTTACTTTGTGACTTTTTGTTATCCATTTAAACACTGCAAGCAAGTAACCTCATTTATAGTGCTATCAAGCATACATGTGCTGGGTGAATTAAACCCCATCAATAAAAGAAGTATTTTATTGATCTTACCACTTGGTTTCACAACTCAAATTATTGTCATCAGCTGTGTTTGGGAGTGAATGAACTACAATACCCACAATACCTTGCAAGAATCATATGAATATATGCATCGTCAAGATTGTGTAAGTTCTCACCCTAGGCAGCCGTCTGACATGAGTCAGGTGCGAACAAAATGGTCAAGCAACAAAAATGCTGCACAAACCAAGCACAGTGGCAGGTGCCCACTGCGGCAAGATGGATAAGACAAGGCATATAACCCGGGCACTGCACCCAAAGCAGAGGCAATAACCACATATGTGGCCACCACAACAGTGGCTGGAGATGCATGACAGACCGTGGTCAGCAACCCGTTTGTCCCCTGACCAGCGTACCTGTGTATTGCCTGTCCGGCTTACCCATGCAGAGATTACACCATCACACAGGCCCTATGGGCTGCCTGTGCAGGGAGCCCCATGTGGCTGGGTGGATAGACACTAGCATCATGGTGGCAGGAGAATAGTGAACTTTTCCCCAGATGAGAGTGAATGCCACTCTGTGCTGCAGCATGAGGGGTCCTCTACCCCAGGGGGAGCCATTGCCCAAATCTGAGGCTGGCAACTGCCCTATGAAGGGGAATCCAACTCCAGCTGCGCAGTTAAGGAGGCTACAACAGGCAGGGGAGGGTCTGAGCACCATACTAGGCAGACACACACTGAAAGGCATAGCTGTGTGTCTGCACAGGGAGACGGGGCATGATGCCAAGCCACATGCTGGTGGCTGCCCCACTGTGCGCCTATCAGGAGGTGGGGGGGGGGGGGCATGCCTTGGTACAGGTGCCAGCCCCGAAAGCCTGCAGCAGGGGGCATACCCACACATAGCAGGTGGTGAGGGTGCTGCACCCCCTAGTGGTGGTTGGTAGCAATGCCACAGGGCATGCACAGTAATGGAAAAGCCCAGTGAAGGGGGAACTGTGGCAGGACTGGGCACTGCAGGGGACACAGGCAGCCAATTTAGAAGCCCTGAACACCTGCCCCACCCCCTAGCCCCCTGTGCCCTGGTGCAAAGGTGTGGGGGGACTGGTGGCAGAAACCACACATGTGGCACCTGTCTGTCCCTGTAAGCAGCTCTGCCACCATAGCCTGGCACGCATGGGTATGCCCCTGCCCCTAGGAAGGGCATGTTGACAGACCATTGCAGGATATATGTATGCACAGCAACTGAGCACATGCCCCCCCTCTCTCCCACAGGGAATATGGAGTATGCTGGACACTGGAGGCCCTGAAATGCCACTTCAGGCTGCTGTACCGGAGGTGACCCAACCAGTTCCTGGGTGCGGCTGGTGGCTGAGGAAGGTCAGTGGGGTACACAGTGATGCCCAGCAAATGCAGGGAGTGGCAGACTAGTGCAGGCAGACCACCTGGTGGTGGACACTCCCTGTATGCAATGATGGGACTGTGCTGGGGGCAGCTGTGCCATCCCCTGGTGCCACTGTCTGTGTACCAGCCAGCACACATGACATGCAGATGTGTGCAAACCTGGTTGGGGCATGGCACAGAAGGGCAGTACAGGGGCACACACCCTCAGTGGAGGCTACAGAGGCACATAATGCACCTACCCATGCTGCCACTCATGCATGCTGTCGTGACCCCAGCCCCGGCCGAGGGCCTAGAGGCATAGGGCATTATGCATAAGTTCATGCTGTTTACATTTACTTTTATTGTTACAAAATGTTCAATGTAAAACTAAGCTTTTGCTTTGTGGATTGTTGTTTTATTGTAAACCGCAGCTGAACTCTGGAAGTTGCGGGTTATAAATGTATGCTAAATAAATAAAATAAAAATAAATAGGGCTGCCAATTTTAGTCCTCTAATAAAGGAATTAAACACTATTCTTGTCCACAGTGAGGCATTCTGGGACTTGTAGTTTTCCTCGTTCAAGGATAGTCGTGTAAGCCAAGGGTTAAAGGCAAAGACAAAAGTTTTATTTTTCCCCAAAAAGCACTGAGGTTCAAACACACAATGTCAGGATATTCTTCTTCAAGCAATACTTCAGAAATTATACATAAGCTGGAACTGAGGAAGCTTCATAAGCTTTTAAAACATGTGCAGTTGTTTTCATAAGATAATCAGCAAAACAAAATACAGCTTCTCTGTTTAAGCAGTTAAATGTCCTCATTTACCTTCTGCTTCTTTAAACACAAAATGTAGAAGCTGGCAACGTTCTCTTGAGTTAGTAGGTATTTCTTAGCAAAACAAAACTAGGTTCATTCACACTGCTTCTCAAGACCTTTCTTTATCAAGCATTTCTTATCAACAGACTTTCATAGCTTCTGTCTGGCATAATGTACAATCCATTGGCAATTCACCTGATATGGAGTTTTGATCCACACAGTCCACTTGCATATCCTCTTGTTCTAAAACATATATGTCTGGCTTTAAACTCCCACAATCTGCTCCTCGGTGAATGCTCTGGGGAAATCCCTGGACCTCCCTCCAGCACTGTTTTCCCCGGTAAGGAATGTCTGTACCTTTAGTATGGGATATCTCTCCCTGGTTCAGTTGCCTTGGTTCCTCTCCGTTGTTCAGCCATGGTTCCTTGCTCCAGGCTGGGTTCTGATTACTTCTAGCTATAGCCTTGTTCACCCACCTTTGAGCAGCTTGAACCCTTCGGTCCGAGACCCGGGGTAGAAGACTTCCCTGCTTTCTTTCTCTAAGCAAAGCACACGTGGTTTCTTGGCTCTCAGGTTCCTTCCACGTCCTTCTCCTTCCCCTGATGTTTCCTCCTCTGAGTTCCTCTCTCTGAACTCCTGGAATAGCTGAAACACGCTGAACTCTCTGAACTTGCCCACGATTCTGGACTGGAACTGGAACACAAACAGTTTGAACCGCAACATGATCCTGCACCCCCTTCTCTCCTTCTAAGCAGGGTTTATAAGGCTGCTTCTTAGCTAGCCGTTCTCTGTCTCTGCACAGGTGTTTGCCATTACCCCCTAAGCTTGCACTTACGTCAGCAGAGCTTGGGTGTGGCAAACTGGCTCTATCAACTCTGTGCATTCTTTCTTTGACTGCAGTCTGGAACCTGTGAATTTCAGGAATGTCTCTTTCCTTAAAGGTATATTCACTATCTTTTCCTATTTCCATAAGTTCAACAGGGCTCTCCTCAGCACATATCCCCCCCCCCTTAAGATATTACGGGCTGGCAAGACTTCACCCGCACAGCTCGTAATTCTTGCTAGGGTGTCTGTATTTCTCGGTACTTCAGCCAGATGAGCGAACGCTATTCGTTCATGCCAGGGCCTCAAAACATTTACGTGGTACACCTGTTGGCGGCCCCTTCCGTTTTCTACCGCGTAAGATACAGGACCCACCTGTTTGACCACTTTATATGGCCCTTTCCACTGGCTCTCAAATTTTGGGCTGGCGCCCTCCACCATTACTACTACTTTCTCACCTACAACTAGTTGGCGGGGTTTTGTACCCCGATCGTAGTAATTTTTCTGGCACAACTGACTGGCTCTTAAATTTTTCTCCGCCACTTGAGAGGTTCGGTGCAACCGTCCCCTTAAATCCCTCAAAAAATGGGGTACACCTGTTTCCTCCACCTCAGGCTCAACCCACTGCTCTCGCAATATATCCAAAACTCCTCGTGGAGCCCGCCCATACATTAATTCATAAGGGGAGGCTCCCAAGGATGCTTGTATTCGCTCTCGGCAGGCATACAAGACAAAGGGAAGCATCGTATCCCACTCTGCCATGTTACCATCCAAGCCTCGCCTTAACATTTGCTTCAATGTCTGGTTTTGTCTTTCTACCAGGCCATTTGACTGCGGGTGATACGCGGCAGTTTTAATATGTTGGATCCCGAAGGCGTCCCACACCTGGGCCAAATACTTAGACATGAAATTACTGCCTCGGTCTGTGAGCACCTCCTGTGGGAAACCTACCTCGCAGAATAATTTTATCACCTCGGAAGCTACCGTTTTGGCGGATATATTATGTAGGGGAATGGCCCAGGGAAACCTGGTGGCTTGATCCACTATGACTAACATGTATTGGAACCCTCGGGGTGTCTTCACCAGAGGGCCCACTATATCCATTGCCATTCTGCGAATGGGCTCTGATATCACGGGCATGGGGAGCATGGGTACCTCTGATGGACGAACGGAGGTGACTCGTTGGCAAGAAGGGCAGGACTCACAAAATCGTGAGGTCTCTTTGAAAACGCCCGGCCAGTAAAAATGAGCTAATATCTGGTCCAGAGTCCCCTGTACTCCTTTATGACCTCCTACCGGGTGGTCGTGAGCTAGTCTCAAAACCATCGTTTTAAACGCCGTAGGCACCACCAGCTGCTTACGGATGGTCCCAGAGCGGGGATCCAGACTCTCCCTGTATAACACTCCCTGATCTAATAGGAACCTTGGAAAGGTATCCATTTCCACCTGGGCGTATTCAAATGCCCGCGTAAGAGTGGGATCAGCTTGCTGCTTCTTGGGAAAGGATGGAAACTTTTCCACTAGCTCAGCCAGGACCCAAGGCAACCCTTGTCCCTCTTCTAACTCAGCTCTGTTTTGGGCCCTGCACCGCCTTTCCTGGCGCTTCTCCCCTTTTCTTATTCTTATCCGACGGGGAAGTTACTAGGTCCTCATGAGAGGGAAGATCACATACTGACTCATCGGGTGGTTCTTCCTCTCTATCTAAAGCCTCTGACTGGGCGCGTGTAGATACCAAACCTGCCCGTGGATGCAGACCCTTCTCTAATCCCCTCTTAAATTGGGGCCAATCTCTACCCAGCACCAGGTCATATGGTAACCTTGGGACTACTGCTATCAGGATTTCCTTTCTCACCCCTAAGCCTTTTACTATCACTTTATGCACGGGATAAAAGGACGATGCCCCATGAATGCACCTAATCTTAACCTTTCCTTCAGGTTGGCTCGGGACTGCCTCACCCTGGGTTTCTATCACTTGCCAGAGTTTTCTAGAAATCATACTCTGGTCTGCTCCGGAGTCTAGTAAAGCATCAGTAGCAATGCCCTGCACTTCTACAGACAGAAGAAAACCTTCCCTGATTCCTTTTCCATTGGCAGTTATCAGTGCTGTTCGTGCTTTGCAATTCTTTTGCAAATGCCCCTCAACACCACACCAAAAACATTTTCTCTTTATACAATGGCATCGTCTATGTTATCATTTGCAGACAACTGTCCAAAAGTAAATGTCCCACAAGACTGTGGTCCTACCCCACAGGTATGTACTGTCCCTGCAAAGTCTGGAAGGGTTTGTGCCGCTTCTGCCGTCTTCTTCTGGCTAGCCAGCCACGCCTCCATCATGTCCAATACAGGTTTTTGTTGTGCTTGCATCACCGCTGCGGCCTGCTCCTGGGCCTGGTATGGCATCTCCCACTGTTTCTCAAATTGAGCTGCCATCCATTGCAGTACGTCCTTGCACTCCATAGCCGTAGTTTTCTGTAAGGAAGAAAAGAAAGAAAAAAACACCACCAAGTGCGGTACGACAACAACACTTCAGCTAGTCTCTTGGCTTAAGCTGTTTGGGATTCCTGCACTTTTGCACTTGAATCCTTTACTAGCCCAATTATCTACAGGTTACCTGAGAACAGGCGGAGATTCAAGCCTCTCAAAAGTGAAGGTCTCAGCTGTCCTCTGTGACTCAGTTGACCTGCCTGCGTTTTCCCACTGTAATCCTCTGCGCAGCTCAGCCGTGCGTTTGTCTTCTATGCAAATCCTGAGGTGTTTGGAAAATTCTGGCGCATGCGTGAAAAATATCCAAGAACTACACCACTTGTCGTGACCCCAGCCCCGGCCGATGGCCTAGAGGCATAGGGCTGCCAATTTTAGTCCTCTAATAAATGAATTAAACACTATTCTTGTCCACAGTGAGGCATTCTGGGACTTGTAGTTTTCCTCGTTCAAGGATAGTCGTGTAAGCCAAGGGTTAAAGGCAAAGACAAAAGTATTATTTTTCCCCAAAAAGCAGTGAGGTTCAAACACACAATGTCAGGATATTCTTCTCCAAGCAATACTTCAGAAATTATACATAAGCTGGAACTGAGGAAGCTTCATAAGCTTTTAAAACATGTGCAGTTATTTTCATAAGGTAATCAGCAAAACAAAATACAGCTTCTCTGTTTAAGCAAAGTTAAATGTCCTCATTTGCCTTCTGCTTCTTTAAACACAAAATGTAGAAGCTGGCAACATTCTCTTGAGTTAGTAGGTATTTCTTAGCAAATCAAAACTAGGTTCATTCACACTGCTTCTCAAGACCTTTCTTTATCAAGCATTTCTTATCAACAGACTTTCATAGCTTCTGTCTGGCATAATGTACAACCCATTGGCAATTCACCTGATATGGAGTTTTGATCTGCAGTCCACTTGCATATCCTCTTGTTCTAAAGCATATACGTCTGGCTCTAAACTCCCACAATCTGCTCCTCGGTGAATGCTCTGGGGAAATCCCTGGACCTCCCTCCAGCACTGTTTTCCCCGGTAAGGAATGTCTGTACCTCTAGTATGGGATATCTCTCCCTGGTTCAGTTGCCTTGGTTCCTCTCCATTGTTCAGCCACGGTTCCTTGCTCCAGACTGGGTTCTGATTACTCCTAGCTATAGACTTGTTCACCCACCTTTGAGCAGCTTGAACCCTTCGGTCTGAGACCCGGGGCCGAAGACTTCCCTGCTTTCTTTCTCTAAGCAAAGCACACGTGGTTTCTTGGCTCTCAGGTTCCTTCCACGTCCTTCTCCTTCCCCTGATATTTCCTCCTCTGAGTGTGGCTTCTGGTTCCCACAACAGTTGCCCAAATATCACCAATCAAAGAATTACTTAGACAGCAGTTGCTTTATCTACAAAGACTTTTATTTCCAGCATCATGCAGAACAGCAAGGTCTGTCTATAGAAATGGCAGACAGTACTTTCTCTCTCTGTGAAGGGGGAGAAAATACTGCCCACCCTTACCTGAAAAATAACTGCCTTATATACATTTCTCCCCGTCTCAAATGTCTATTTCAAATTAATCATACATTTCTTAAGTGTCAGCAGGGCCCCAGGATCCTACAACACTTGAATCCATCATACATTCTTAAGTGTCAGCAGGGCCTCAGGATCCTACAACACTTTTCCCAGGGGAAGAATCTCTTTTACGTTTATACATCTGGATTTGCTTATAGGTCTGTTCATCTATGCATAGCTTGTGACCTCTGACCCTTCCTGTGTTGTTCTTCTTCTGGCACTAATTGAAACCAGGCAGAGAGTATTTTGTGCTGACCTGTACTTTTTGCTGATATTACTAGGCCCAATCTTCTGCATACTTCTATCCAGAATATGGTTTCCCAGAATCCTCCATAACAGGCCGCATCCATTTTCTTATGGCAAGCATATACTCTCATATAGCTATTGTCTTCTCATATAGCTATTGTCTTCTGTGCCATCCATAGTTTCACCAGGCAAGAGTTCAGTCATACAAAGCCAATATATACATATATAAGCAGACCCAAGGCAGACTTTAAATCAAATTTCCCAACATGAGTTCCTCTCTCTGAACTCCTGGAATAGCTGAAACATGCTGAACTCTCTGAACTTGCCCACGATTCTGGACTGGAACTGGAACACAAATAATTTGAACCGCAACATGATCCTGCACCCCCTTCTCTCCTTCTGAGCAGGGTTTATAAGGCTGCTTCTTAGCTAGCCTTTCTCTGTCTCTGCACAGGTGTTTGCCATTACCCCCTAAGCTTGCACTTACGTCAGCAGAGCTTGGGTGTGGCAAACTGGCTCTATCAACTCTGTGCTTTCTTTCTTTGACTGCAGTCTGGAACCTGTGAATTTCAGGAATGTCTCTTTCCTTAAAGGTATATTCACTATCTTTTCCTATTTCCATCAGTTCAACAGGGCTCTCCTCATCACAATGACTAGTGACTGGGGGGCTGGCAGGGCACAGCATAGCATGTGAGGGGGGGAACAAAGCAGGTTGGAGGTAGGCAAAAGGAGTGTGTGCAGTTTGCACTGTGGGGGAGGCAGGCCCCTGTGGGCCAAAGGTGAATGAGTGATGCATGTGGTGGCCCCCCAGAGGTGTGCTTGTCCCACCCCAGGGCCATGCCAGTGCATACCAGTAACCATCCTCACCTTTCCCCACAGCTAGCTGCAGGGGTGCTCACACTGGTACATGTCAGGCACGGTACCTGCATCTTGTGTGCTGGGCCACTGCCTGCTGCTGGGTATGCACTGCCTGTCAGATCTTCCACTGTGCCCGGGCATGGTGTGCGTGTCTCCACCTCTGAATCACCATGGGCATGGCCCACATGGCGTCTCTGCCTGTCTGGCAGTGCTTTACGTTTACCTGGTTTGGATGCAGGCCTGCTCACACACCCCTCGCTCTACTCTGTCCTGTCCTGTCCTGTATGCAGGTTTGCGGCTCAATCTCAGTGGTCGTATGTGGCGGGTTCTGTCGGTTAAGGCTACGCGGTTAGTGATGTCCAATGTAGGCGCACATATGTTTCGTAAATCTGCTTTACGCAGGTTTCACTGTGACATGCCCCCATTCTGGGGCTTTGGTGCCTGTTGCTGTGCGGGTAGCTAGGCCTCAACGATTCAAGCTGCCTTGTTGAATATGTGGTTTACACGGTTATGGTGGTTTTCCACGGGTAAGGCCGGCACTTACCCATGTAGCACAGGTCTAGGCCTTCAAATATCGGGCCCTATGTTAGTATGTTTGTCCAAGGTCATAAAGGGCGTCGGTGTGAGAAGATGGATTTGAACCTGCCTACTCCTCCACTCCTGCAGCAAGTGATGTTGGACATCAGCCCCTAATACTGCAAAGTGCACAATACACATCTCCTCCATTGAACCTATATGTGCAGTATAAGAAATATTTGAATTGTTTCAAGCTCAGCAAGTCTGCCACCAGGATTTTTCTAAGTCATGGAGAAGTAGCAAAGCAGTTAGAGCCGTAGGTTGAAAGCCAGGGTTCAAATCTTGACTTCTCCTTCTGATATCATCTTGGGCAAGTAATTTCACCTCACATTGTCTTAGGTACAAGTTAGACTGTAAGCTGCTCTTGGACAAAGAAACAACCACACCGCCTGAAATGTAACCTGTTTTGGTCTCTGATTTGGAATTTCAAATCTATATCCTGAAATCAAATTTACCTAAGTAAATTAACTTATATATGTGGGCTGTCACCGAGGGGTTTTAGCCTGATCATTCTCAGAAGTGTTCTTCGGTTGGGAGAATACATAACTCATGTACGGGGTACTTTCTAAAATTTGCATGCTATTTCCCCTCTTCCCCACTACCCTTACAGATAGGCGCCACATAGGCAAACGTTGGTAGTTTTTCTTTGGAAGCTAGCAAGCATGCATAGCACTTGCGTACACTGCAGTTGTGCAAATTGCCCCCAGAATGAACCAGAGGGAGATGCCTAAGCGACTTGGTGACAAGTGTCATGTAGAAGTCCCTTCCGAGGCTGTAGAGCTGAGTGAAGCAGAAGAGATTGCTTCAGAAACTGACAGGCAGGCAGAGCACATGGCCCAGGGTTGCCAAGGGAAACATAAACAGAGTGAGCCACGAGAGGAGCAAACACGCCCAAGCTGCAACGTATTCCCGTGCTCAGGGGTTAAGGGAAAACACCTGGTTGGGGGAGGGGCGCAGTTAAGCCCTAAGAAACAGGGATATAAAAAGTACTCACTAGAATTGAGCCAGAGGAGTGCAGAGAGGAGAGCAAGGAGGAGTTTCAGAACAGGAACAGGAACTGGAACCATGTCCAGAGAGGGAGAGATGAGGACGGGAGACACAGCACAGGAAGCCAAAGCAACAAAGACTCAAAGAGCCCGTGCCCAAAAGCCAGGTGGGAGCAGCCCTAGACTGGGGTCTTATCGTGAAGGCAGCCAGTGGGAGAGACTGCCTGAGAGGCTGGTTTGGGAGCACTCAGAAACTCCTGAGAGAGAGAGGTGCTGGCCAGAGGACATTTGTATGTCTGAGGAAAAGGAGAAGCTAAAAGGCAGGAAAACACATCCAGTGTTTGGGACCCTTGCTGACCCGGCAGTGCTGAGAAGGTCTTCCTTGAAGAAGCCAAGAGGTAGGCTGCAACAATTGTATAGAGAGAAAACTAGGTGTGAAAGTTTTCCTTGTAATTGCCAAGAGCTGCTGGACTCTCCCTATGCAAACTCCTGTATATTCGGTAATTCTCAACCCTGCTCTTTAGAGTGCTGTGAAGAGAGGCCTCGGGGAATTAGAGAGGGAGTGAATGTTGAAACGCCGTATAACTGTATACAAACTTACACAGCTGAGAGTGATTTTGAGGAAATGCAGACAGGTTCTGTTTGTGAAGATACAACAGAAGAGCAAATGGACTGCACGCTATCACTAGCTGATCCTATCGTATTACTTTGCTGACCTGGCTGTTAACAAGGCTGGTTGAACAGCAGTAAAGAAGTAAAGTGTTTCCTTTGTTTGAAAAAGGGACTTCTGCATTTGAGTTTGTATTAAGCACTGCATATTTGAAGCTGAAAGCCAAAGAAGCTGTTTTGTGTTATAAGTTCCTGAATTGTTTTCCTTTATGCCAGAAGTATGGCTATTTTTGTCCTAAGTTTCATTTGCAATTAATCCGCCCGGAAGGGGAAATAAAAACCTTGTCATTCTTGCCTAAACCACTCGACTACAATTATTCCTGGCTTAGAGAATAAGAGGGACTACAACTCCCAGAAGGCAGTGCATGACCAACTGCACTAACCTACTTCCTGAGTTAGGATCTCCCAGGCTGACCTACCCTACATGCCCCTGGCTCTGGGGAGGTTACTGGTGACACAAGGTAGCACACTGCTGTGATCTACATCAGCTCTTCCCCTCTGCCTGTGTCAATCATGGACTCTGGCTGCAGCTACAGTCTGCGGCCCATGTTTGAGGACCAGCATTGTAATGGATGGATTAGAGTGAGAAAATATTTATAAAACTCCGATAGTTTTGGATGAAAGTTATGGTGACAAAACTCAATAGTGACCAGTTGTGATCAAGCTGGAAGCCCATAGAAAGAAAAGAAAATGGCTGCGTTAGAAATAATGAAAAAAAAAAAGAATGAAATAAACTGTCACAGTTCTGCTGTCACTTACAAATAACGAAATGAATGAGGTCATCAGAAGGGGGACAATTTGCTCTATCTGGAAAGCTGGGGGCATGGTAGTGCAATGTGTGGGTGTCATTGTGCTGTTTTAAGCACTGGGTCACACAATGAGAAACTAGGAGTAGTGGGGCAAGGGCGTTTATCTATCCCGCATAGGTTTCCATGATGAATAGCAAAGCGCCACCCCCTCAATTTACTTAAAATCCATAGCAGTGGAAACCATAGATTTTATTATGGAAGTCACATGTTTAGGTATTACATTGGGCTTCCATTTAATATTTAAATCTCAGATTAATAAGATGGTAAGAAATGTATTCTCTAAACTTTGGTTGGTATGGCGACTCCGATTCTGTTTACATGATCAGTTTAAAATAGTTGTTCAGCCATAGTTTTGCCTTAATATAGATTATTCTAATATTTACTTTGCATTACCAGAATAATATATATATTCTTTGCATGTAATTCAGAAATTTGCAGCTTGTCTGATAGCTGGTTTTAAGAAATATCACATTATCCCACCTCTTACTACTACTACTACTACTGAAACTTTATATAGCACTAAAGATGTACGCAGTGCTGTACAGACACATGTAAAAGATGGTCCCTACAACACAGTAGCTATAGACATGGGATATATCTAGGGGGAATGGTAAGAAAACACAAAGGAGAATCAGGTGCATCAAGATTCAAAAGTGGCAGTGAAGAGGTGGATTTTCAGCCTAGATTTGAAAAGGGTCAGAGAAGGCGCCTGATCTACAGACTCAGGTAGTTTGTTCCAGGCATAAGGAGCAGCAAGATGAAAGGAGCAAAGTCTGGAGTTAGCAATAGAAGAGAAGGACACAGATAGAAGCGATTTGCCAGAAGAGAAGAGTTCTCGAGGAGGGGTATAGGGAGAGATACAGTAAGAGAGGAAAGGTTGTGAGGAGCTGCAGAGTGAATGCACTTATAGGTCAGCAGGAGAAGTTTGAACTAGATGTGGAAACGGATAGGGAGCCAATGAAGTGACTTGAGAAGACAAGTAATATGAACATGACAAGGCTGGCAGAAGATTAGCTGTGCAGCAGAGTATTGAACAGATTGAAAGGGAGAGAGATGATTCAGAGGAGATCAGCAAGGAGTAGGTTACAATAGTCTAGATGGGAGGTGACTAAAGAGTGCGTAAGTGTCTTAGTGTCCTTCAGAAAGGATGGGTGAATTTCATTGATGTTATAGAGAAAGAAACAGCAGTTTTTAGCTATCAGTTGGATGTGTGTGTGGAGAAGGAGAGAGAGAGAGGAATCAAAGACAACCCCAAGGTTGCAAGCTGAAGAGACAGGGAGGGGTAGAGAGTTATCTAAAGAGACTGAGAAAGGAGGAAGGGGAGAGGAGGGTTTAGGGGGAAAAATAAGAAGCTCAGTTTTGGCCATGTTCAATTTCAAGTGGTGGTGAGACATCCAAACAGTAATGTCAGAAAGGCAGGCAGAGATCCTGGCCTGGATTACCGTAGAGATTTCAGGTGTAGAGAGGTAGATCTGGAAGTCATCAGTGTAAAGATGGTACCGAAAGCCATGGGAAGAGATGAGTGCACCAAGGGACTAGGTATATAGACAAAAAAGGAGTGCACCCAAGACAGATCCTTGGAGTTTACCAACTGAGTGTGGGATAGCAGTATAGGAGGATCCACCAGAATGAACACTGAAAAAGCGATGGGAGAGATAAGAAGACAAACAGGATAGCACAGAGCCCTTAAAACCAAGCAAGGACAAAGTATCGAGGAGAAGGTTGTGGTCAATAGTGTCAAAAGCAGCAGAAAGGTCAGGAAGGGTAAGGATTGAGTAAAGGCCCTTGGACTTAGTCAGGAACAGGTCGCTGGAGACTATGGTAAGAGCCGTTTCAGTAGAATGTAAAGGACGAAAAACCAGATTGTAAAGAATTTAGAAGGGCCTGAAAAGAGAGAAAATCGAAGCAATGGTGGTGAACCGCACATTCAAGTAATTTAGAAATAAATTGGAGGAGGGAGATGGGTCAATAGTTAGAAGGACTGGTAGGGTCTAGTGAGGGTTTCTTGAGGAGAGGTGCAACCACATCATGCTTGAAGATCACAGGGACAGTTGCAATGGAGAACGTTAGATTCAGAATATGAGGGATGGAAGGGACAACAGTGGAGGAGATGGAGCTTAACCCATTAATGCATGAATTCTACATTTGTTACTAATAGAAATTGCTAGATTGAATTGTTTTATGCATGGTTTCATATGACCTGAGGCATAAAAGTTGAGTGTCCCCCTTTCGGGGACGCTATGCATAAGAGATGGTGGTAATAGGATGCAAGGCATTGATAAGGCAGGCAAAGAGAGAATTTGAAAAAATGCTTGCTGCGGAAGCAAAAACATATAATAAAAACTTTTTCAAGTACATTTATAGCAAAAAGACTGTGAGAGAGTCAGTTGGACCATTAGATGATAGAGGGGTAAAAGGGGCACTAAGAGGGGACAAGGCCATAGTGGAGAGACTGAATTAATTCTTTGCTTCAGTCTTTGCAGAGGAAGATGCAGGAATGCTACCCATAACTGAAATGGTATTTAAAGGTGAGGCTGCAGAAGAATTGAAAGAAATATCGACAAACTGGGAAAATGTATTACAACTATTTGATAAACTGAAGAGTAGCAAATCACCTGAACCGAATTATATACATCCAAGGGTATTGAAAGAACTAAAATATGAGATTGTAGACCTACTATTAGTAATCTGTGAACTATCATTAAAATCATCTGTAATACCTGAAGATTGGAGGATGACTGTTAGTGGCCGGGTTTAAAAAAGGTTTGGACAAGTTCCTGAAGGAAAGGTCCGTAAACCATTATTAAAGTGGACCCAGAATATCCACTGCTTGCCCCAATACAAGCATTGTGGAACCTGTGTCTTTTGGGGAAACTGCTAGGCACTTGTGACCTAGATCGGCCACGGTTGGAAACAGGATACTGAGCTTGATGGACCTTGGTCTGACCAGTATGGCATATCTTATGTTCTTATATTCTTAATATAACACCAATTTTTAAAAAGGGTTCCAGGGGTGATCCGGGAAACTACAGACCAGTAAGCCTGATGTCAGTACTGGGAAAAATGGTAGAAACTATTATAAAGAACAAAATTGCTGAACATGTTGATAGTCAAGGCTTAATAGGAGACAGCCAACACAGCTTTAGCCAAGGAAGGTCTTGTCTTACTAATCTGTTATGTTTTTTTGAAGGTGTGGATAAACAGGTAGACAAAGGTGAGTCAGTTAATATAGTGTATCTGAATTTTCAGAAAGCCTTTGACAAGGTCCCTCATGAGAGACTCTTGGAAAAATTAAAAAGTCATGGGATACGAAGCAGTATACTATTGTGGATCAGGAACTGGTTAAAAGGGCGGAGAAGAGATGGCTGCTTAGTGTGTGGCTCCCTCCCAATATAACAGAATCCGGAGTATTTCTAGGTGCCGGGTAATTTCTATGATCGGCTATTTTTGATTGTGAGTAGCAGCAAGGCATGTCTACACTGAAACCAGCCAGATTAGAATTCCCACTGACGTCTGGTCAAGCTAGCAAACGAGCTAAGCAAGAACTTCCTTCCCCAAAAAAATAGCGGCGGAAAAGCTAGCGATGGAGGGGGTACGCGAAATACTGCAAGAGCTACGTTCTGTTAAAGATATGATTGCAACTAACTCCACGACATTGGTCCAAGTGCAAGAAGATCTCCGTGAGGTAAAGGAGAGGCTAGGAGATGTGGCAAAGCGCTTGGACGATGTGGAAGCTGAACTGGACAGGCAATCCACTATGATAGCGCAGTTGGGCCCGCTGACGAAAAGGGTGACAGCCTTGGAAGCGCAAATGGAAGACCAGTCCAATCGGGCTCGGAGGAATAACCTACGAATTATGGGAATCCCTGAAGGCCGCAAGGGTGTAGATCCCATTGGCTACCTGGAGAAGCTAATACCAGAGCTTTTAGAAATCACCTTTGTGCGTCCACTGGAGCTGGAAAGGGCCCATCGGGTTCCGTCGCAAGTAAAGCATCCCACGCAGCGGCTGCGTCTGTTTGTAGTCAAAGTTCTTAGATACCAGCACGTACTACAGATCATGCAGGCAGCCAAGCGCCGACCGGGGCTGCAGGTAGATGGACAGAAAGTCGCCTTCTTTCCGGATCTCAGCAAGCAGACGGTTCAACGTCGAAAGGAGCTCCTGGCCTGTAGACCTATGCTGCAACAGGTGCAGGCGCGATATGGGCTCTTCTACCCCGCACGTATGCGGGTGACTCTGGACAACAGCACCAGAACTTTTGCCGATGGGCCAGCTCTTCGATCCTACTTGCAGGAGCACACACGTATGGAGATGGGATCCTGAAAAAGACTGGGCCTGAATGCAATGCCTTATACTGTTATGTTTGTATTTGCCATGATGGGTTGCTTTAAGGAGGGAGGGCTTGGGCCTAGTAGATTTGCCTGTGCCTATGTTTCCTCTAAGTTTAGTCGGGGTCCTGGTGCCTAGGGAATACTCGTAGAGCGTCTTTTGTCTATCTTTTAGTGGAGGGAGGGGTTGGGTGGGATATGATGGGCGGTGGGGACTTCACCATGCAAGTTAAGGTAGTTAATGGTCTGGGACAGGCAGGGTGTTACAGTTTTGTTTTAGTGAACAGTTTATATTTGGACCTGGGGCAGTTGACCGCGAATGCTACTATCTACGGGCTCTACAAATCAAAATATGGCTGATTTAAAGCTGAGGGTATTATCCCTTAATGTTCAAGGTATTTCCAATCCTGCTAAGAGGAAGAAAATATTGACTTATTGCAAACATCAAAAAGCGGATGTTATATATTTACAAGAAACCCATCTCTCACTTTCTGAATCCTGCAAAGTTGCAGACGCTACTTACCAAAATATTCTATCGGCTCCTGCTCTCAAAAAGAAGGGGGGTGTAATCATCCTGGTCAGGAAGACCCTTCCGATTGTAGTGCAGGAGACTAAACTTGATCCAAATGGGCGGTGGGCCAAAGTTAGCGCATGACTCAAGGAAGATATGTTTACTTTCATGACGCTATATGGCCCCAATTCGGACGACCCGCAATTCTATATTCAGATCACCCAAGAGCTAATGGAAGCTGGCTCATCACACATAGTTTTGGGTGGAGACTTTAACCTCATACAAGACCCACTGCTTGATCGTACTCCATACAAGCCGCAACACAAACCATTGTCAGGCAAGATATTGTTGAATATGGTGGAAACGCTAGGGTTGGTGGATCCTTGGAGGCTTTTCTCCCCCAAGGGCAGAGAATACTTCTTTTACTCCTTACCCCATAATTCGCAAACCCGTATTGACTACTTTTTGGTCTCCAAGACGTTGCTACCTAAGGTCACCAGTGCCGACATGATGGCCAGAACAGTTTCGGATCATTCTGCGGTTGCTTTGGAATTTGAAGCAGGATCATTAAAGAACACCCAGATACGATGGTACTTTGATAAACATTGGCTGGGAGACGAAGAATTCTGCAAATATATAAGAGCAGCCATTAAAGAATATTTTACTAACAATCTGTTTGGGGATACTTCTACATGGGCTTGGTGGGAAGCCTTTAAGGCCAATATTCGTGGCCATATAACAACTTACAAGATTCGTAAACAAAAGGCCGATGCCCAGAGAAGGATGGAGTTGGATCGGGAGATTCGCGCGTGGGAGCGGCTCCTGGCAAAGTGGGCTGACCCGCTGGTTCTCATACGGCTGCAGAAGCTTCGATTCCAATACAACTCTCTTCTACATGAGGAAGTCAGTAAGTCCGTTAAAGCCCAGCAGGGGCGGTACTATCATGAGAGTAATCGGGCGAGTGCATTACTTGCTAACCCGTTGAAAACTAAAAGAGTGGTGACCCGGATAGCTGGTCTGAAGGACTCCACTGGCTTGTTGAAGGTGGCAGATGAAGAAATACTGGCGTTGTGTGAAGAATTCTACTCCAAACTCTACCAGTCAGAAGTTGAATGTGAGGAGACTGCCTTCACTGATTTTGTCTCCAGTATAGCTGGTCCCAAGCTTGTAGGTCACCAACAATGCTCTCTAGACGCAGATATTACATGTAAGGAGATCAGAACAGCTATGAAGCAGCTAGATAAAGGGAAAGCCAGCGGTCCGGATGGATTGCCGGTAGAATTTTATGAGGCCTTCTCAATACAGTTAATACCGGAGTTAATGCTCTATTACTCGGGAATCAAAGAAGAGTGCCCAGCTGTTGGAGCCCTCGCGGCCGCTACGATAGCTATCCACCCCAAGCCTGGAAGGGATCCACAACGGGCTGAGAATTATAGACCCATATCCTTATTAAATGCCGACTACAAAATCTATGCTAAGATCTTAGCCAATCGACTGACACAAGTCATGGGGACATTAATCCATCCGGATCAATGTGGATTCATGCCCGGGAGGTCAACTGTTGACAATGGACACTTGCTAGCCCATGTTTTACGAAGAGCACAGCAAGCAGACCAACCTATTGTGGGCCTCGCGTTAGACGCAGAGAAGGCATTTGATAGGGTGGAACTACCATATCTTTTTCAAACTATGCGCTGGTTTGGTATACCTGAAAACTTTTTGAAGAATGTTCAGCTGCTCTATACTAAGCCGGTAGCCCGGGTGACAGCGAATGGAACACTTTCACAGGAATTTCAGCTCACAAGGGGCACCAGGCAGGGTTGCCCCCTGTCTCCCTTGTTGTTTAATCTAGCCCTAGAACCTCTAATCTTAAAAATCCACCATCAAAAAAATATTCTGGGAATACAACTAGAGGGATATCACTGTAAGCTGTCAGCTTATGCTGATGATCTTCTGCTGTTCCTGGAACTCAACTCGGTGGATGCAGCCTTAAAGGTCATTGAGGAGTACTCAAGCATCTCAGGATACAAACTAAATCTGTCTAAAACCATAAGTATACCCCTCACAGCCAGTGTCCCGGAGAAGGAGCTGCTACAATATCCGTTTCTGGTGGAAAAAGCCTCGTTTAAATATCTGGGGGTAACCTATGGGGTCACCCTACAGGATACTATAGCCCTTAACACAGAAAATTGCAATAAAGTGCTTCATGAATATGTGAATAAATGGTCCCCGCTGAATTTAACATGGTGGGGCAGATTGGAAACCATAAAAATGGTCATTGTCCCCAAGATAAACTATATTTTGAATATGATCCCACTGCTCTTTGATCGGAAGTTTTATACCAATATGGAGAAGGTTCTGCTAGCCTTCCTCTGGGGGAAGAAAACCCCAAGAATAGCGTCCTGGAAGTTGAAGCTTTCCAAAACACAGGGCGGGGTGCACTTTCCAGATTTCTATTGGTATCACATTGCTGCATTGTTGAAACAAGGTTCCTGGTGGTCGGAGAAGATGGTGACCCCCTGAAGCCCCGATCTGGCTACTAATAGAAGGTACAGTGAGTGAACCAATCCCATTAAAGTTGCGTATTGGGGCGGATGTTACATACACAATGATAGATAATGTGATTCTTAAGGCCACTCAGCAAGCGTTTAAAAATTGGAGGGAAATGTATCGTCTGGACTGCATGGCTGCAGCAAGGTATTTGCTACTTAGGTCAGCTAATTAGCGGGGAGAAGTATAAGTCTTTTCAAGAGTTACAACAAGAATTTCAACTCCCACAGCATTGTTTCTTTCAGTGGTGCCAACTGCGGAACTGTCTGAGTAAAGCGGGGGTGTCGCCAATGTATCTAGGCACTGGACGACCATTTTATCTCCGGATACAGGAGATTAGGCATGGAGCGCAGTTAATATCGAAGTTCGTGGAAATTATTCGAAATGCAGATGAACGTCTGCCCAAAGGAGCCCAATTGGTTTGGGAGGCCGAAGTGGGAACCCTTATGATTGCAGAGATGTGGAACGCTTTTTGGGGCCCACAGATACGGATAACTAGAGCTGCCTCGCTTACACAGATGTTATACTTCCTTGCCCATCGTGCGTACTTGACACCGGTAAAGATAGCCAAATGGCAAGTACAGGATGGAGATAGATGTTGGTCTTGTGGATCCAGCACTGGAACGTTGGCGCATATGTTGTATTACTGCCCACTGCTGCAGAAGTTCTGGCAACGGATATGGGAGCAACTTACACAGCTACTTCGGATATGTTCTCCGCTAACATTTCGGATTGTTATATACAAGTCGCTGGCCGGTGTTCCAGATTTGGAAAGACGATTTTATACAATTTTTGACTTGCTGCTGAGTTTGGCATTGAAAGCAATATTAAACCATTGGAAAAACTTCGACTCCCTGAATGTGGAATATTGGTGGAACCTGGTTTGCTATCACCATTCCTGTGAAATAGCATATGTAAATCAGAATCCAGCTTCTTGTATTCTTCTGAAAAAGTGGGATACCCTTACATTGAATTAGGTTACACCGCATCTGGTGGTGGCCTGTGTCGCCCGCTCACCCTCCCAGAGGCCATGGGCATGAAGAAAAGTGAGCGAGGTAAAGTTCCTTGATAACTGTGGAATATTATAGTGAGGCTTAGCAGAGCCTTCTGGGTAATGTAGTTCCACAGCCAGTAGAAATAAGTAGTTGCAGTCAGAGTGATAAGGTCAAATAGGATTTATTTCCCTTCCCAGGGTTGGATTCTTAAACCATGAAAACAAGGTAACACAAAGACCATGCGTCTGGAACTACAAACAAAGAATTAACTTGAACTCAGGCAATGCTTATCTTCAGCCAAAAAGAAATGAAAATGCAAAGAAAACAGTTTCTTTCCCAAAACTCCTTTTGTCTGTTTTCTCCTGTGAAACAGCCCTTGTAGCACTTTAACACAAAGATTGTATGCTGTCAGAAAAAGTATATGTACAATCCATAAATACCTCAGTGTCCGGGTCCTCATAAAAATCACACTGCATGTGTTCAATGTCTTGACTGGTTTCCCATGGGCTGAAACCTTTACCTTGCCTGCCAGGTTCCTCTCTATAGCCTAAGGTATTTCCTTCCCCCAATAGCTGAGAGGAGTATGAGTATTTACCGTAATTGCTGCTGTTTCTCTCAACTGAGTCACAGAGTTCCTGGTAAGTGCAGGGAATTTGGCTATACTCTTCTTTCCTGCTATTAGGAAGACTACTTCTACCTTCCGACAAGTTTCTTCCAAGCTTTCTCCCTTGAACACAGCTTTGCATGGGGAAGAACTCCTCCCTTCGTGTTTGCTTAGCTTTTCTTTTGGGCAACAAATTAGCCTCAGGAAAATAATCCTCTCTTGCTGGGTACCTTGAGCTGTAAGGCTGGAATTGCCTTAACTGGGCTTCAGAGCAATTATCTCTGCTTCCACAACAGCAGAGCTCTCTGGTGCAATGGTCAGCCGTGTACTGTTCTTCCAGGCAGTCTCCCTTGGGCTTCACAGCACAGCACCGTCCTACCAGTCTCCTCTGGTCAGCATGTCTCTCAAAGCTTCCTTCCTCGTTGAAGCTTTCTCTCTCAAAGTTTCTCCTATGACTGGGACTTCCTGTGCTTGCTGCTCTCTCTGTGTTTGCTGCCTTCTCTGTGTTTGCTGCCTTGCCCCTTCTCTCCGGTAAGGGATTTTTAAATGTGTTGCATTTGGTATTTGTTTGGGCTCTGCCCCCTATCAGCTGTCCCCTATCTCTTGATGAGCCACGAGGTAGCTTTTGGTTTGGGCGTTCCCTAGCACTACGTGAATTGGTTTGTGTACAGTTTCTATGCCAACCCTCCTCCATGTTTATTTCTGAGCTGTCAAAGTTAGCTTTATTCTGATCAAAATCTCCTGTCTCTGCGGGCTCTGATCTCTGCACCTCATGACAGATCCCCCGCCTTAAAATATTACGCGCTGCCGAACTTTCCATCGGACAGTGCGTAATCCTACCTTTGGATCTGTACCGCTGCTCTACATATACCATACTGGCAGTGGCTGACCTGTCCTTCCAGGGTTTCAGGAGGTTTAGGTGATACACCTGTCGGCGACCCTTCGCATTCTCTACTCTATATGAGACCGGGCCCACCTTTTCTACTACAGTGCATGGCCCTTTCCAATGGGCCTTGAATTTTGGTCCTGGATCTGCCACCTGGACAAGCACTTTATCACCCATGTCCAATGTTCTAGGTTTTGTGCCCCTATCGTAATAGTGCTTTTGTTTCTGTTTACTGGCCTGTAAATTTTCCATCGCGGCCTTTGCTGTCCTCTCCAGACATTCCCTCAGACCTTTTAAGAACTGAGGTACTTCCACCTCTGCGGTGTCTGGTTCCACCCACTGCTCGTGTAGAATATCTAGTATTCCCCTAGGGGACCTACCGAACATGAGCTCGTATGGGGACGCTTTCAAAGAGGTTTGAACGCGTTCTCTACAGGCGTATAATACGAATGGGAGTAGAGTATCCCAATCTGATATCTCTCCTTTTTTCAAACCCCTCCTAAGCATTTGCTTGATGGTTTGATTCATGCGTTCCACTATACCATTCGTTTGGGGGTGGTACGCCTCTGTTCGTATGTGCTTTATCCCAAATGCCTCCCAAACGGTAGGCAAGTGTTTGGATAGAAAGTTGCTACCCTGATCCGTAAGCACCTCCCTGGGAAAACCCACCTCACAAAATAGTTTCACCAGCTCCTGGGCTATGATCCTCGCAGAGGTGTTCCTTAAGGGAATAGCCCAGGGGAATCGGGTGGCATGGTCCACTATCACCAGCAGATACTGGAAACTCCTGGGTGTTCGGGTCATCGGGCCTACCATGTCCATTCCTATGCGACTCATAGGCACCGCTATAGTGGGGGTAGGTACTAAGGGTACAGCTCTAGGTCTTAATGCTGTCACGCTCTGACATGGGGCACATGACTCGCAGTACTGCCTGGTTTCTTTGAACACCCCTGGCCAATAAAAGCGACCTAATATTTGGTCCAGGGTGCCCTGGATCCCTTTATGACTACCGATAGGGTGGTCGTGGGCCAGACGCAACACCGTGGCCTTAAATGTCGTCGGCACCACCAACTGCTTTCGGACTGCCTCGGTATAAGGGTCAATACTTTCCCTGTATAAAATTCCATTTTCCAGGAAAAACCTGGGCAACGTAGGCCGGGTTTCCTGGGCCCATTCGAAGGCTCTCTTGAGCGCTGGGTCAGCCCGCTGTTCCGCAGGGAACAAAGGAAACTTATTTACAAGTTCAGCCGGTACCCAAGGTAAACTCGCACCTGCCTCCAACTCGGCCCTCCCTCGGGTTCTAGACTGCCTCTCGTGGCGCCTCTTAGCTTTGGCCTTTCTGCCTTGTTTAACGGGCTCTTGCACTAAATCATCATGTGTAGGAAGGATATTTAAGTCTTCCTCATTTAACTCCCCCTCCTGGGATTCTACTACCCCCTCAGGCTCCTCCATGCCTCTAGACGATGTCTCTCCCACCCCTGAGGTCCCGGGCTGCGCCCGGGTGGAAACTAAACCTGACCGGGTAGTTAAACCTGCTACCAGCCCCTTATAAAAGGGTGGCCAATCCCTGCCTAAAATAAGGTCCCTAGGTAACGTCTGGATTATGGCTACTGGTATTATTTGTTCAGTGTCTAGTGCCTGCACAGACAGTTTCTGTAGAGGATAAAATGAGAATGCACCATGTATGCATTTTACCCTCACCTGGCTTTCTGCCTGACTCGGGGGTGACGAACGGCGCCTCTCAACGGCTTCCCAGAGCCTGTGGGAAATCATGCTCTGGTCAGCCCCCAAGTCAAGCAGTGCCAGCGCTTCTACCCCCTCTACCTGGACATGCAGTAGAAATCCATCTGGCGTTGGCTTGTCCACTCCAGACATGAGGACCGTCCGCTTGATACAGTCTTTCTGGAAATGTCCCGCTGTCCCGCACAGATAACATTTTCCTTTACATACAAAGACAGTATCATTAGCATTCATACTTTGCACATTATAGCTTTTCCCTTTGGGATACCTGCCCCCCTTACAATTTGCCATGCCTGCAGCCTGCATTACCCCATACCCCGAGGGGTCAGCTATCTGGGCCTCCAAGAACCTGTCTGCCAGACTAGCTGCTTCATCTGTAGATTGGCAGTTTTGTAAAGTGAGGTATGTTCTCATTTCAGTGGGCACAGCTTGGATAAACTGCTCCAAGACCACTGTGTCCAGTATACTCTCCAGGGTTCTCCTCTCTGGAGTCAACCACTTCCAGGCCAAATTTTTTAATCTTTGACATAACACTTTTGGGGTCTCTTGTGCCTTCAGGCGGGCGTCCCAAAACATCCTCCTATAGTGTGAGGTAGTAAGCCCTAACCTATCCTTAACTGCCTTCTTTATTTCATTATAATCGGCAGCAAGGGTTGCAGGCATCGCCTTGTAGGCTGAAAGGGCTTCACCGGTAAGTGAAACCGCAAAGCGGGTTGCCCATTGCTCACTAGGCCATTTTAGTGCTTCCCCAATGCATTCAAAAGCATCGATAAAGTCATCGACATTGTCGTGCGGGCTCAATTGTCCTAAAGAAAAAGCATGACTAGCATGTAGTCCTAGCCCTGGTATGACCGTGGGGTTCTCAGTCACCATCTCCTGTGGTTTTCTCAGCAGCGCCTCCATAGCGTCTAACAGAGGTTTCTGTTGCTCCCTCATCATGCAGGCACTCTGCTCCTGGATATGTTTCGCTAGTTCAAACTGCTTATCCCACTGCAGCTGCATCCACTGCATGACGTCTCTGGGCTCCATCCCTCTTGTCAGTACCTGTGGAAAAAAGAAAGGAAAAACACCAAGTGCGGCTCCTTTTTTTTTCTTTTTTTTTTTTTTTCCTGCAGCGCCCCTTTTTCCTGCACAGAATCCTCCCACACTTATGCCCTAGGTGACATTACCTGAGGCTTCGTGTAGAGGTCAGCATTTAGGAAAGGTCACTGTTTCTTTCACCAGCCGTCTGTCAGCCACCTTGCTTCAACAGGGGTCCTCTGGTGCTGTAGTTTCTTCACTGTGTCCTTTATTTCAAGGTCAAAATCCTCAAAACTACGCCAAATGTCGCCCGCTCACCCTCCCAGAGGCCATGGGCATGAAGAAAAGTGAGCGAGGTAAAGTTCCTTGATAACTGTGGAATATTATAGTGAGGCTTAGCAGAGCCTTCTGGGTAATGTAGTTCCACAGCCAGTAGAAATAAGTAGTTGCAGTCAGAGTGATAAGGTCAAATAGGATTTATTTCCCTTCCCAGGGTTGGATTCTTAAACCATGAAAACAAGGTAACACAAAGACCATGCGTCTGGAACTACAAACAAAGAATTAACTTGAACTCAGGCAATGCTTATCTTCAGCCAAAAAGAAATGAAAATGCAAAGAAAACAGTTTCTTTCCCAAAACGCCTTTTGTCTGTTTTCTCCTGTGAAACAGCCCTTGTAGCACTTTAACACAAAGATTGTATGCTGTCAGAAAAAGTATATGTACAATCCATAAATACGTCAGTGTCCGGGTCCTCATAAAAATCACACTGCATGTGTTCAATGTCTTGACTGGTTTCCCATGGGCTGAAACCTTTCAATTGCCTGCCGGGTTCCCCTCTATAGCCTAAGGTATTTCCTTCCCCCAATAGCTTAGAGGAGTATGGGTATTTACCGTAATTGCTGCTGTTTCTCTCAACTGAGTCACAGAGTTCCTGGTAAGTGCAGGGAATTTGGCTATACTCTTCTTTCCTGCTATTAGGAAGAATACCTCTACCTTCCAACAAGTTTCTTCCAAGCTTTCTCCCTTGAACACAGCTTTGCACGGAGAAAAACTCCTCCCTTCGTGTTTGCTTAGCTTTTCTTTTGGGCAACAAATTAGCCTCAGGAAAATAATCCTCTCTTGCTGGGTACCTTGAGCTGTAAGGCTGGAATTGCCTTAACTGGGCTTCAGAGCAATTATCTCTGCTTCCACAACAGCAGAGCTCTCTGGTGCAATGGTCAGCCATGTACTGCTCTTCCAGGCAGTCTCCCTTGGGCTTCACAGCACAGCACCATCCTACCAGTCTCCTCTGGTCAGCATGTCTCTCAAAGCTTCCTTCCTCGTTGAAGCTTTCTCTCTCAAAGTTTCTCCTACGACTGGGACTTCCTGTGCTTGCTGCTCTCTCTGTGTTTGCTGCCTTCTCTGTGTTTGCTGCCTTGCCCCTTCTCTCCGGTAAGGGATTTTTAAATGTGTTGCATTTGGTATTTGTTTGGGCTCCGCCCCCTATCAGCTGTCCCCTATCTCTTGATGAGCCACGAGGTAGCTTTTGGTTTGGGCGTTCCCTAGCACTACGTGAATTGGTTTGTGTATAGTTTCTATGCCAACCCTCCTCCATGTTTATTTCTGAGCTGTCAAAGTTAGCTTTATTCTGATCAAAATCTCCTGTCTC
The DNA here is from genome assembly GCA_033557465.1 of Ichthyophis bannanicus. Lineage (NCBI taxonomy): Eukaryota > Metazoa > Chordata > Amphibia > Gymnophiona > Ichthyophiidae > Ichthyophis > Ichthyophis bannanicus. Next base: position 257,184,896 of record CM066044.1, read on the forward strand.
TGCGGGCTCTGATCTCTGCACCTCATGACACTTGGTGCTCTGGAGATGTAGCATTCACGGTCCTAACCCTAGCCTGCCAGTTTCTTATACTTGATAGGATGTGTACTTATCTGTCTCTGCCATATCTGTTTAGTAATTTTATTGACTGTGCTGTTTCTGATGGTTGTTGTTTGAAAATTGACAAATAAAGACTTAAAAAAAAAAGGAACTGGTTAAAAGATAGAAAGCTGAGGGTAGGGCTAAATGGTCAATTTTCCCAATGGAGAAAGGTGAATAGTGGAGTACCCAGGGATCTGTGCTGGGTCCGCTGCTTTTTAACATATTTGTAAATGACCTGGAAGTAGGAATAATGAGTGAGGTAATCAAATTTGCAGATGCAACAAAATTATTCAAAGTTGTTAAAACCCATGAGGATTGTGAAAAATTGCAAGAGGACCTTGATAAAATGGAAGACTGGACATTCAAATGGCAGATGAAATTTAATGTGGACAAGTGCAAATTTATGCACCTAGGAAAGAACAACCCAAACTATGGTTACACAATGCAAGGTTCCACATTAGGAACCACCACCCAGGACAAAGATTTAGGCGTCATCATGGATAATACGTTGAAACCCTCTGCCTAGTGTGAAGAGGCGACCAAGAGAGCAAATAGAATGCTAGGTATCATAAGGAAAGGAATGGAGAATAAAACAAAGGATATTATAATGCTTCTGTATTGTTTCATGGTGCTACTGCTCCTTGAATATTTTGTGCAATTCTGGTCAACATATCTTAATAAGGATATAACAGAATTAGAAAACGTTCAGAGAAGAGCCACCAAAATAGTAAAGAGGATGGGAGGATACCCCTTTGAGGAGAGGCTAAAAAGCTTAGGGCTCTTCAATCTGGAAAAGAGACAGTCAAGGGGAGATATAGAAGTCTATAAATTAATGAATGGAGTGGAACGGGTAAACATAGATCGATTGTTTACACCATCAAACTATAGAAAGACTAGGGGACATGTAATGAAGCTACTGTGTAACCCATTTAAGACTAATAAGAGAAAATACTTTTTCACTCAATGCATACTCAAACTCTGGAATTCTTTACTGGAAGATGTAGTAAAAGCAGTTAGTGTATCTGTGTTTAAAAAAGATTTGGACAGGTTCCTGGAGGAAAAGTCTATAAACCATTATTAAAGGGAACCTGGGAAATCAATACAAGCATTGCGGAACCTGTGTGTCTATTGGGAAAACTGCTAGGTACTGTATTGAGGAATGCCCTCAAGAAGAGATGGAAATAGGGGAAAATCCTGTTCGAGTAAATAACACTGCACGGACACACAGGATTTTCAAGTCAGAAATGAAAAAAACAGCTCTCTGCTGAGCTCAGGCCACACCTCAGCTCAGAGGAGGAGACAGGCTTGTTCACTGATTGGTCACGCCCAGGGGAAGGTCAGGGAGTGCAGGGAAGTGAACCCTTTTTAAATCCTCAAGCAAAGCAGAGAGAGAGGAGAGGGGGAGAGAGACGAGAGAGATGGGAGAGACGAGAGAGACGGGAAGCAGTTCAGGAAGGAGTTCAGGAAGAACTGCCAGAAGGATAAGCAAGCTAGAACCTTGGAGCAGAGGAGAACCTGGGAGCAGTGAACATTGGAGCAAGGAACAACCTTGGAAGAAATGTTACTGCAAGGTAGAGCCTGGGAACAAGAAAGCTAGCAGAGCAAACACATGGAATAACGGTAGTTGGACCTACAGCAGTCAAGGCTACAACGGCAGCAGAGAAAGCCAAGGGGAAAGCTATCAGCCTAACAATTACCAGAAGGGCAGTGGAAATAGCAATAAGAAAGCTGAGCTCCAGAGCCTGGGAGATAGCAGGAGAAAAGGTACCAGCACTTATCTAAAAGTCCCTGCCAAAGGTAAAGCTGATATTTTTTATTTCAACTCCTTGTTTGAGAAGCCTTTTACTTATGCTAACGTCCAAAAGACAAACCGAGCACAGTCAGCTGATAGCAAGTGGGGGAAGGGACTTACCCTTGCTGAGAGCTATCCCTTTGATAAAAGCAGGACAGCTGAACCCCCTGGGGTGGGAGCCATAAGCAGAAAAGGAGGATGGTTATTCTAATGAAAATGTGCACAGACAAGCTGAATTGCTTTTAAGCCAACTTCAGGAGTTTCTGGAAAGAAAGTCAGGGAAAGGTAATAAACCTGACAAAGATACCACTAACTCTAGCTCTGAAGAAAGTATGCAGGTGGATGTTTGTTTGCCTACAATAGAATATGATTCTTCTGCCATGGACTGTTCAACATGTCTAATAGAAAACAGCAAGGTTAAAGAGCATTGAAAGCTGTATGAAGGAATACAGAGTAAGTTTGCCATACCTGCTGCCACACTGGAAAACTTTACAAGTTGTTTAAACAAGCTTACATAGTAACATAGTAAGTGACGGCAGATAAAGACCAGCATGTTCCATCTAGTCTGCCCAGCAAGATGGCAAGAGTAGGTGCACCTGTCGCTCTGTGCAGGCCACCCCTCCCCATGTTTTTGTTTTTGTTTAGGGGTGAACCCACCACTCCATGTAGGACACCCTTATTTGTTCAGATGCTAGATAGTTCAGAAGTTAGATGGTACTGTTTGTTTTGCTTTTATCCTGTTGCTGTAAAGGGATCCACTGTGTTTGTCCCATGCCGTTTTGAATTCCATCACCGTGTTTGCCCTCACCACTTCCATCGGGAGGGCATTCCAAGCATCCACCACCCTTCCAGTGAAGAAATATTTCCTGACATTGCCTTTCAATTTACCACCTTGCAGCTTCATGTTATGCCCTCTAGTTTTACTGCTTCCCCGTCTTTGGAAGAGGTTTGTTTGTTCATCATTTCTCTTTAAGTATTTAAAGGTCTGAATCATATCTCCCCTGTCCCTCCTCTCCTCCAAAGTGTACATATTTAGGTCTTCAAGTCTCTTCTCATAAGGCTTCTGACGCAGGCTCCAAATCATTTTGGTCGCCTTTCTCTGAACAGTTTCCAGTCTTTTTACATCTTTTGCAAGATATGGCTTCCAAAACTGAACACAGTATTCCAAGTGAGGCCTCACCAGTGACTTGTACAGTGGCATAATTACCTCTTCCTTTCTGCTGGTAATCCCTCTTTGAATGCAGCCCAACATCCTCCTGGCTTTTGCCACCGCCTTGTCGCACTGTTTTGCCACCTTGAGATCATCAGAGATAATCACACCAAGGTCTTTCTCCTGAACCGTGCATACCAACCTCTCACCCCCACAGCTTAATCAACTGTTGAAAGTAAGACGCCGTGCTGTAAAGAAAAGCAGCTGTTTCAGTTTATATGTTTTTCCTTGAGTGACCACAAGAGGCAGTGCCTAGTGGAAAGTCAGAGGAACTGTGAAACAGCCAAATAGTGCTGAGTTAATTTCTGTTGCATTTCCTGTGTTTCTGTTTTAACCTTTATGTTGGAGTTGCATCCTTTTTGCATTTGTTGTACTGAACTTTGATGCGCTGGAGAAAAATCCCCACAAATAAATATTCTTGCAGCCTTTACTACTCGAGTCATAACTACAGCTCAGTCCTTAAGTGAGACAAGCAAACTACAGGTCCCAGAATTCCTGGTGACAACTGACACAGCTTTATTCCAAAAAGGACATTCCAAAGGCCACTCCTGCCTGTAAGCCCTTGGGCCCAGGTAGGAGCATTACAGTACTTGTGATCTGGATTGGCCACTGTCGGAAACAGGATACTGGGCTTGATGGACCTTGGTCTGACCCAGTATAGCATATCTTATGTTCTTATGTTCTTAGGATCAGAGGAGCAGGTAGTGAGTTTTGAGGTGCAAAGAAGGTGTATGGTTTCCTCCCCTTATATCATTTTACTGGCTACCAGTTTCTGCCAGATGTTGATTTAAATGTATCTGGTTGATCTTTAAAGCTTTTTGGTTGTCAGTGAAAAATGAATTTTTTTATTGTTTTATGAAATATGTGACTAATCAAGATTTCCAAAAGAATTAAAATTATCTTTTGACCTTGCCTTCCCTCTCCTTGGTAAGGAAGACCTCAACAAGAAACAGGAGGCTGTCGTATACTGGTCATACCACTGGAACAAGTTATCAAAATCATTATGTTAAAATTTTGATATGCTGGCCTTTCAAAAACACTTAAAGGTTAATTTGATCCATCAGTCTCAGGGACCGATATTGGAAACTGTTTAGGTGCTGTTTGGATCTTCATTTTAATTTCAGTTTTAATGAATGTTTTAACTATGTGTTATTTTTTGTAACGTCAAATGGATTTTATTATGGATATTTTATTGTAAACTACATAGATGTTAAAGTGATATATAGTATATAATTACAATTCATAATAATAATAATTCACAGTTACTAAATACAAGGCATTTGCATAAACTTAGGATGTCAACTTACAAATGAAATACAAATCTTGGCTTTAGCTGCCAACTGAGTTATATAAAGCAGATGTTTGCCATTGCTGCTGGCCTACAGCGCACCAAGACAAGTATTGACATCTCTGGCACTAATCGTTCTTCCTTCACTTTGGGCAGATTCTCCAAAAGGAGTCCATCTCATTGCTTTGGGAAAGGATCAGATCCATGAAGGAGACTCCCTGGTGTTAAGGTGTGAAAGCAAGAGCAGCAATCCAGCAGTCGCTCACTACACCTGGTACAAGGACGGAGACCAGATAGTGAACCAATCACAAGAGATCCTAGAGATACAGTCAGTGACAGCTCAGGATGCTGGCGAGTACCACTGTGCTGCCCATAATGCACTAGGGAGCACATCTTCCAGACCTTTAACCATCAAAATTACTGGTGAGTGTATCACAACAGTTACTAATGCCCCTTATGCTTATAATAGATACCTCACTTTGGTCACTGTTTACTAAAATGTGGTAGTTTATCGCGTGTTAAGCCCCAAAGGTTAGCACAGACTCATGCTAACTCTTGGAGGGAGTGCCCAGCATGCCCCCTGAAGTTATTGCGGGAAGACATACCTCACCACGGTAACCTGCAAGCACAATTAGGGCATGTTTACTAAGCCTTTTGCTGGTAACGCATGTGTGGGTCATGCTACCATTATGGTGCTTTAGGATAACTTCAGGGGGACGTGTACATCCATCCCCCTGCAGTTAATGCAGGAACACCATGCTTCAGTGCAGGAAACTGGCCACAGGTGCAACTAATACCATTCAATGATGCCTGTGCTAACTGTGCCATGCTGGGAATGCCCCATCCCATGAGTACCCTCCCCAGCTCACGCTACCAGGGTAGCATGAGGTCCTGTGCTACTTTTGAGCATGGTGCCAAAGCCTCACACTAACACCACACTATCCCATTAATGTAGGTTAGTAAACATGCCCCTTATTCCTACTCCACCCCTAACCCACCCGTCACTGCCCCATCCCACTCTAAGCAGTTAGCATGGGAATTTTTCCACACTGCTCCACACTAACAGACCCTGCAGTGTTGCTAGTGTGCAGTAAACCCTGCACTAACCATTGGCACAATTTATAAACATGCCTTCTTATACCTTTCTGCATTCAAAGCACTAAGCTTTGTGGTGGCTACCCACAGAAAATGTCGGTGTGGGCTCTATGTTTGCCTGACAGGGTTGGCCTATTCTTAGACTTTTCCCATTGCATACAGGGATGTGTAGTTTTGCTTTTCTTAGTGAATACAGTTAGGAATTCAAAACTACAAATTCATGCATACAATGGGGTAAAAACAGCTTTGGATCAGTCCTGTTGGATAAAATAGAGCCAGTTGACAACCCTCCCTGGAGAGAAGGTTCTCACAAAAAATAGTGTGAATATATTATAGGATCTTAATACAACATCTTGTTAATTAGCCAAGATACTTTTGCACTTCCAGTCTCTTGCTCACATTGCCCAGCACCTCCTCTTCCTTTCAGTGCTTTTATTTGTTTATTTAACAGGTCTTCTATACCGCCTTATCTTATATTCAAAGCGGTTTATATGGAACAGCTACAGCAACAAGCTTTACATTGAACAAAGTTAATCAACTTGGAGGTTACATTGGGGTAAACAGGCAATTATCAATTGCTAACTATATACAGGAAATGTAGTGGTGTCTTATGGTCCAGTTTGCTATCAATCTTCATCGTCATCTTCTGGGGTAGTTCCAAGTATTCTCAGAAGAGGTGGGTTTTTATTGCCTTTCTAAAGTCCACTAGGTCTTTGATTTCATGTGTTGATGTGGGGAGATCGTTTTTGCAACTTTTTTCTCCCCAGTCCTTCTCTCATCCTCTTAGCTGCTCCTTTAATCTCGAGAATGAGGAGTAGCTCATGGTTAGAGCCATGGGCTGAGAATCAGGGAAGTCAGTTTCAAATTCCACTGATGCTCCTTGTGGTCTTGGGAAAATCCCTTATCTCTCCATTGCTCTCAGCTATAAAATTAGGTTATGAGCCCTCCAGGGACAGCAAGGTGTCTGCTGTACCTGAATGTGAATCATCTGAGAAACATCAAGAGCAGCTCCCACATTTCCCCCTTTCCCCATCTTCTCCAAGTCAATCATGTCTAGCATCACAAGAAAATAAGAACTGCTGTACAAGGTCAGACCAAAGGTCCAATAGACCCAGCATCCTGTTCTGAACAATCCAGGTCACAAATACTTGGAAGGGGCCGAGAAAGTGGATAGATTCCATGTTGCTTACCCCCATGAGTAACCTGTAAATTTTACATTTACCTGTAACCCATTGGTTTATATGTGTATTTATACAGTTTCAAACAAGGCAATGGGCCAGATCAATCTGATAGCTTGTTTCAGCTCTCAGGGAGCAACAAGGTTTGGAAAGCGCTTATGAAAAACATCACAATGTCATCTCAGAGCTCAAAGCAGTACAAACAAGCGAGGAAAGCTTTGAGACCCTTTTTTTCTAATCAGAGGTTTTTAGGGTTGTTTGGTCGTTTTTCATAAGATCGGGCTTGAATTGCTCATTTTGGCAGTGCTGTCGCTCAGGCTTGTTCGGTGGGAAAACCGGTTGAAAAGGCAGCCTGATGCCCGCTCACTCCATTGATGTGAGCACAGAGAGAGACGCGGAGAATAAGTCTTCTGGGATTTTCGTTTAACTTTGTTTCTGACAGTGCATATGTGTGTTTTAAAGGCACTGGAGAGTTTTTAGAGTTGTCTGCCCTAGTTCACATCCTTTTGTGCACCGGGTTTCCTGACAAGTACTCTATCTCTTAGTGAGTTCTGACCAGAAGACTACAGTAAGGGAAATCGGATGTCCATTTAAGTTTTCTTGAGCACCTTGGTATTGGAAAATGCATAAAGGTTTAAGAGAAATAAATGGCTAGTGTGTGCTTTATATAGAGAGATTCTTTTTAACATCTTTGTTAGTGATATAGCGGAAGGGCTGTCGGGTAAGGTTTGCCTCTTTGCAGATGACACCAAAATCTGCAACAGAGTAGACACCCAGGAAGGTGTAGATAACATGAGGAGGGATCTAGCTAAGCTTGAAAAATGTTCTAGAATTTGGCTGCTGAGGTTTAATGCTAAAAAATGTAGGGTCATGCATTTGGGCTGCAGCAATCCAAGGGAGCAGTACAGTATAAGAGATGATGTACTACTGTCCATGAAAGAAGAGCGGGACCTAGGCGTGATTGTGTCCTGTTCTTCTTTCCCGCTAAACAGGTAGAAAAGGCGATGGCGAAAGCTAGAAGGATGCTTGGGTGCATAGGGAGTGGAATGGCCAGCAGAAGAAAGGAGGTGATAGTGCCTCGGTATAAGTCTTTGGTGCGACCTCATTTGGAGTATTGTGTGCAGTTCTGGAGACCGCACTTTCAAAAGGTTACAAATAAGTTGGAGTCGGTGGAGAGGGTGGCTATTAAAATGGTTAGTGGTCTTCATTATAAAGCATAAGAGAACAGACTTAAGGACCTTAATATGTATACTTTTGAGGAAAGGTGGTACAGAGATGATATGATTGAGATGTTTAAATACCTCCGTGGCATAAGTAGGAGGAGAGTCTCTTTCGATTGAAAGCAAACTCTGCTACAAGGGGACATAGTATGAGGGTGAAAGGGGATAGATTCAGGAGCAAAATGTGGAAATATTTCTTTACAGAAAGAGTAGCAGATGCGTGGAATAGTCTCCCAGTGGAGGTGGTAGAGATGAGGACAGATTCTAAATTCAAAAAAGCATGGGACAAAAACAGAGGCTCTCTAAAGGAAACAAGGGGACTCTCATAGTGGTTGATATGGAAGGGCAGACTAGATAGGCCATATGGTCTTTTTCTGCCATTACGTTTCTATGTTTCTAGAGTTGCTATAGTGAGTTGTATAGCCATTTGTTAATATGGGGCTTGCTACCAGATATTTACACAGACTCATGACACTAGCTATATGTAGCATGTGCTTGATGTATGAATTTTCCCATTTTAGTTTGCACAACTGATATAGTACATGTTCTCTTTATTTATTTTTTGCTTTCATCTGTTGTTTTTAGTCCATTTGGCTGAGGCGGATGAGCTTTGTGTTCTTAATGATGTTTGAAGACCTGTACATTAAGTCATTCATTTGATAGCAGGTGGATACCCTGAAGTAAGTTGGCTGGATTATTTCAGATGGATTCTATTATATGGATCACGTGGTTTGAAGTAGTTTTTTTTTTTAAACCTTTTTGCTTGTTGTTGGTGCGATTGGCTGTTATTGCTAAGCATTACTTCCAATCAGATGGTGAGTTCTCTTGGAGAGGTGTGTTCATTTTTATTTTGACTTTTATTTTTTACATTTGATATTTTGTCATATTGGTCTGACTTTTGTTTTGCCTATGTCCTCTTCATAGATAATACTTCCTCCAAGAAGTGAAGTACAATCTTCAACCATATTTGTTGTTTTACATAGTAACATAGTAAATGACGGCAGATAAAGACCAGCATGGTCCATCTAGTCTGCCCAGCAAGATGGCAAGAGTAGGTGCACCTGTCACTCTGTGCAGGCCACCCCTCCCCATGTCTTTGTTTAGGGGTAAACCCACCACTCCAGGTAGGACACCCCTATTTGTTGAGAAGTTATATGGTTCAGAAGTTAGATGGTACCGTTTATTTTGTTTTTATCCTATTGCTGTAAAGGGATCCACTGTGTTTGTCCCATGCTGTTTTGAATTCCGTCACCATGTTTGCCCCCACTACTTCCTTCGGGAGGGCATTCCAAGCATCCACCACCCTTTCAGTGAAAAAATATTTCCTGATATTGCCTTTCAATTTACCACCTTGCAGCTTCATGTTATGCCCTCTAGTTTTCCAGCTTCCCCGTCTTTGGAAGAGGTTTGTTTGTTCATCATTTCTCTTTAAGTATTTAAAGGTCTGAATCATATCTCCCCTGTCCCTCCTCTCCTCCAAAGTGTACATATTTAGGTCTTCAAGTCTCTTCTCATAAGGCTTCTGACGCAGGCTCCAAATCATTTTGGTCGCTTTCCTCTGAACAGTTTCCAATCTTTTTACATCTTTTGCAAGATATGGTCTCCAGAACTGAACACAGTATTCCAAGTGAGGCCTCACCAGTGACTTATACAGTGGCATAAGTACCTCTTCCTTTCTGCTGATAATCCCTCTCTGTATGCAGCCCAACATCCTCCTGGCTTTTGCCACCGCCTTGTCGCACTGTTTTGCCACCTTGAGATCATCAGAGATAATCACACCAAGGTCTTTCTCCTGAACCGTGCATACCAACCTCTTGCCCCCTATTGCATTCATTTCCCTTGGATTTCTGCTACCCAAGTGCATGACACTGCACTTTTTCGCATTAAAACATAGTTGCCAAGCATTAGACCAGTCTTCCAGCTTTTGTAGATCTTTCCTCATGTTAACCACTCCCTCGGGGGAGTCCACTCTGTTGCAAATTTTTGTGTCGTCTGCAAAAAGACAGACTTTTCCATTCAGTCCTTCAGCAATATCACTCACAAATACATTGAACAGTGCCGGACCCAGGACCGAACCCTGGAGCACCCCGCTAATCACCTTTCTCTCATCCGAGTGAGCTCCATGTACAATCACCTTCTGTTGTCTGTCAGTCAACCAATTTCTAATCCAGTTTACCATCTTGGGACCCATCCCCAAGCTACTGAGTTTGTTGACAAGCCTCCTATGAGGAACAGTATCAAAGGCTTTGCTGAAATCCAGGTAGATGACATCCATCGCATGCCTCCGATCTAGTTCCTTGGTCACCCAGTCAAAGAACTCAATCAGATTTGTTTGGCAAGACCGTCCTTCGGTAAAACCATGTTGCTTCGGATCTTGCATCCTGTTGGTTTTGAGAAAGTTCACTATTCGCTCTTTCAGGAGCGCCTCCATTACTTTTCCCGCCACCGAGGTAAGGCTCACGGGCCTGTAGTTTGACACTTCTTCCCTGTCACCACTTTTGTGTAGAGGTGCGACATCAGCCATTCTCCAGTCCTGAGGAACCTCTCCTGTTTCCAAGGATCTGTTGAAGACATCCTTTAATGGTCCTGCAAGAACCTCTCTGAGCTCTTTCAGTATCCTAGGATGTATCCCATCCGGTCCCATGGCTTTGTCCACTTTCAGTTTAGCAAGTTGTTCTAACACCTCGTCTTCTGTGAATGGTGTGGTATCTACTTCATTCCCATTTTTATATTTGGGAGTCACAGCTGGTCCATCTCCAGGATCTTCTTTAGTAAAAACAGAGCAGAAGTATTTGTTTAGCAATTCCGCTTTTTCAGTGTCACTTTCCACGAGTCCTTTCCCAGCACTTCTGAGTCCTGCAATTCCAACTCTGATCTTCCTTTCCCGTATATACCTGAAGAAAGTTTTGTTGCTACCCTTAACATCTTTAGCCATCCTTTCCTCTGCCTTTGATTTTGCTATCCTTATTACTCTTTTAGACTCTTTGAGTTGGATCCTGTATTCATTTCTGTGTTCTTCTGTTTGCAAGCTTTTGAATTTTGCGAAAGTTGTGTTTTTTGCCTTGATTTGAGCAGCCACCTCTTTGGAAAACCAAATAGGTTTCCTTCTCCTCTTGTTTTTATTTACTTTTCCTACATATTTATCTGTTGCCCCATTTATTGCCTTCTTTAGTTTATCCCATTGCAATTCCACTTCATTTATCTCCTTCCACCCCATCATCTCCTCCTTTAAGTACTCTGCCATTTTATTGAAGTCAGTGTATTTGAAGTTTAGGACTTTGAGCTTGCTATGATTGGCCTGTACCATGGCTTTTATCTCAAACCACACCGTGTGATGGTCGCTGTTGCTCACAGGGGCACTCACGCAGACATTCGACACACTATCACTGTTGGTGAGCACTACATCCAGCGTTGAGCTTTCCCTGGTTGGTTCCATCACCATTTGTTTAGATAATGCATCTTGGAGAGCATCCACAATCTTTTTGCTTCTTTCCAGATGTGCAGAAGGAGTAATCCAATCCACATCAGGTAGATTAAAGTCACCCAATATGATTGCTTCCCCCTTTGCTGCTATCTTGGCAATATCTTTAATCAATTTGTTATCTCTCTCTTCAATTTGAGTCGGAGGTCTGTAGACTACAGCAATATGGATGACAGTGCCATCTCCTCTTTCCAACGCAATCCAGAGCGCTTCTTCTTTTCCCCATGTTCCCTGCATTTCAGTAGCTTTAATATTGCTTTTGACATACAAGGCTACTCCACCTCCTTTTCCATTTTCTCTGTCTCTTCTGAATAGATTATAGCCAGCTATAGCTATATCCCAATCGTGCGATTCGTTAAACCATGTTTCTGTAATGGCCAAATTCATTTCCACCATTAAGGCTTCCAGGTCTGGAATTTTGTTGGCTAAGCTTCGAGCATTTGTGCTCATTGCTTTCCAGCATTTTCCTGGCTTGTGTGTATTTTGCATTGATTTTGTTCTGCCTACTTCTTCCCACATGTTTTTGATGTGTGGTTTAAAAGTGTGGCTGTTTCTGATGGTGTTCTGCTTTTGCTGGGGGTGGCATGCAGATGTTGACCTTCCACATCTGTCGCCCCCTTTTCCTAGTTTAAATGCATATCCACATACTGCCTGAATTTTTCACTTAGGATTCTTTTCCCTGCGACAGAGAGATGTAGTCCATCAGCACAGTATAGTCTCTTGTTGGTCCATCTGTTGTCCCAGTTGCCAATAAATCTGAATCCTTCTTGTTTGCACCAGCTCTGGAGCCATGTATTAAAGCTGATAATGCGATGCAGCCTTTTTGTCCCCTTACCAAGAACAGGTAGAACTTCTGAGAATGCAACAGTGTTAACAACGCGCTTGAGTTTCTCTCCCAGAGATTGGAAGTCCTTTGGCACTGTTTCTAGCCAGGTCGTTTGTGCCTAAGTGGATAATAACATCAAGTTTGGAGTGTTCACTTTTTGCGCTAAGTAATTCAACAACTTGGTTTGTATTCCTGCTGGCTGAAGAGCCTGGTAGGCACATGACTATCTTCTCTCCTTTGAACTGTGTTCCCAAGTTAGTGCCTCTGATGATGGAATCTCCAAGTAGTAGTAGTTTTCTGTTTGGTGAGGTTTTCTTCATATTTGGTGCTTTAGCAGGGGATTGGGCATTGTCTGACTCATTTAAGGGCTCTTCAGTTTCTTTGGATTGGGCATCCTCATTAGCCAAGGCAGAGAAGGCAGTATGCAGGGATATCTCTTGATGTACAGGATGTCTCTGTGTTACAGGTCGCAATCTACCAGAACCCACTGTGATCCATTTGTTCCTAGGGCATTTGATTCTTTGTGGGAGCGGTGGTGGACTTTGTTCAGTTTGTATCCTAGAAGAGATGCGCTTCATTGCAGCCAGTTCCTCCCTCAGTAGAGGTCTTTCCTTAGTAGAGTCAGTTCTTTATGCATGGCAGCTGACTTTAGGCATATAGGACAATTATTTTATGCCCCTGACGCAGGCTTTGGCTGAAATATGTTGGGTGTTTGATGAACCCGTATATGGGCTTTATTATTTTATTTTTTGTAGAGTTATTTATGGTTTTATGTGTATATATTTGTATTATTGATCATTTATTTTGTTTGGTACAATTTAAGAATACCACTGTTTTATTGATTTTATCCCTGGAATGTTTTTTCTTATTTTGTGGATTTCTCAGTATTTGAGAGCCTAAATCTTAATTTTATGTGTGTATAGATTCCCTCCTAGACACTCGATGGAACTCTGAAGTAATATATTTTGTGGGAAGCGCCATTATTCTCAGTGCGTTGGGAGGAGTCCTCTTCATTTGGTTGAGGTATTTCATTAAATTTTTTTATGTGGGACATCTGCCACTCAGAAATAAGAAAACAATTAGCAAAATGACAAGATACTTAACCTGTGACTGATCCCAAGATACCATTGTGACATCAGAAGTCGAGATATGCATTCATTAGCCTGCATTTGGTTCACTAGTGCACTTTAAAAAATGTAATGCAATCTAACTCAATTTAATGCACATTAACTTATGAATTAACATGCATTTAGTTGATTAGCATATATAAAATAATTAAAAAATTTGTATTGTAACAAGTGTGAAGTGAACCACAAAAATTAGAAAACTGGAAAAATAAAACAAATAAGCCAACAGTTTTTGTTCTGTGTGCATTCCTAGCTAAAAGAGGACCATTAGGCGTTTATCTACAACTTTAACCTCTGAATAGGTCCTTACCAATTGTGAATGGAAAAATGTATTTAGAATTCTTTTAGAATTGCAGTAAACAGTGCCTCTAAGGGGCCCTTTAATTAAAGCGCTATGCAGTTAGTGTGGGTTTTGGTGGGCGCTGACCATGTGCTATGGCCCTAGCTGTTAGTGTATGGCCGACTCCTGCATTAACTGCACCAAAATGTTAGAGTGAGAAATGGATGGGTGAGGGGTGGAGAATGGGTTTGATAAACACCATGCTGTCCAGGACATGGGTATATGCCACACGCTAACAGCATGTCTTGCAAATGGTGCGGGTGCAATTACTTCCACCTCAATTGACAAAATTAACTTCACCCACAGCATCGGTGTCACACATTACCTACTGGGGAAATTCTGTCCATGCCCCCAACAGGTAATGTTATGGCGTAGTAGGTGCGAAACCACAGTGCACATTAGTAAAAGGGCCCCTAAATTACTGTCTCTCAGAAAAGAGTAAATATGTCTCCGAACAAATGATGTAAGGATTTATTATATTGCATGGAGTATAGTGTGTTTCTCAATGGCTTGTCCCACATTCACATTTGGAACTCATTCCTAGGCGTTTCTTCTTATATTGTCTTTAGAAAGAGAAAATGTCCAGCTGTCCCAGCACCTGCATTGGTCCGCTGTGCTCAACCTGAAGCTGTGGTATGTACAGTATATAAGACTGCCTGATTACTCTAACCTCTGCTACGCAAAATCTGTAGGTGTGTGTGCAAATATTCTTCACAGGAGTACATTCGTTGAAGAAACTGCACTCACATACATCTCAAGTCAACCTGAATATTTTACTTTTGGGGTCATATGAGAATATCGTCCCCAGAAATTCATCCCTCTGACTCAGGATTCCTGCAGAAACTGAGCTCTCTAGATCTGAGAAAAACAATGTTAGACAATACCCACATCACAGCTGTTCTGAGACTGGCTGGTACCTGAATTCAGTATTCAAATCACCAAAGGGGCAAATTCCTAGACTGGAGAGGGGAAAGTCATCAAGGTTTCTGGGTCCACCTCTAATCTCAAAATGTTGAATCTTTTGCTAAAAATGTCTACTGAACCCCAATAATCAGCCCAAATTCCAGGTACTATCCCACACTACATCAATACGTCAGTCAGTCAGCACTTATCTTCTATTCTAGAACAATGGGTTAAGACTTTTAGAAGGCAATTTTCAAAGTCATTTTAGCTGACAAGATTGCTTTAGGTTTGTTCAGTGGATCAAAATGGTAAGTTTCGTATAATACCACGTGGGAGGTCCCTGATTTGATTCTGAGTTAAGATGTCTACTTGCCAAATTAGTTATGGCTAGAGATGCTGCAAAAGCAGTGTTGAAGGCCCTTGGTGAGGGGGGGAGGGGGGAGGGGGAGATACAGATGTAGTCATTGGGTAAGTTTGACACATAGAAGGTCAGAGTCATGTACTATGGTTGTAAAATTCTGAAGCATAGGCAACAGAATGAGATGGGCCACTGGAGCTATAACCCCTCCAATGTTTTGGCCAACACAATAACTAGAGAGCTTGTGGGTGGAATCCGAGATAAACTTGTTTTGTTCCTCCAACCAAAAGCTGTTCCATAGCTTCAATTCTGAAGGGAGTCAGGTTACATGGCCCTTGCCTTGGTTGGTCACTGTGATTAACCTACTGAGCACACTGAAAGGAGAATCTCCAGCTTCTGCACACAAAGGCTCATGGGCCAGATCCCATTCTGATTGAGCTGGAGAGAAAAAAGGACAAGAAAGAATTGCTGGGTCAAACAAACAGAGTTTCAGAAAACTGCTGGTCCTGTGCACAGACAAACATCTGTGCATATAGCTTATAAAGATGTAACTTTTCCTCTAGTTTGCAGGCTTGGGGCAGAGTTTGTATTTGAAATTTCAAATATATGCATGTAATTTAACTCAGAAAAAGGTGCATCCCAAATAGAGGGAGTAAATGTGTGCTTTAGGATGCATTTATTTGAAACCTAAAATTAAGGGAGGAGGGGGGTTCCTTGATAGTTGTCAGGGGCTGGCCTCAAACCGGTGACTTTTTGGTTAGAGGGTGCCTGTCTTCCAAAATGAGCTATTCTGCCTTCTAAAGACCTGATTCTAACATGCCTATTCTTAGCTATGTATTGTAATCTTAGTCCCTCATCATTCCTCCAGTCCAGTCCAGACACTTAGGTTTATGCATTCCTACCAGCAGATGGAGACTGAGAACCACTAGTTTGATTATTTCATTGTAGAAGGGTCCTGTACAGCTCTCCTCTCTTTATTATCTCTCAGTCTCCAACGGAGGTTGCTAAACCTGTGCAGTCTGAAGTGGATGGAAGGACTATGTTTGGATAGCATAAATGGACTAAGGGGCAGAAGTCAGCAGACACTCCTTACACTGTCCTGTGGTACTGGGTTCTTCCAGATTTGGCAGACTTGCAAAATAAAATAAAACCCCCCAAAACAAAACAGAGAAGAAACAAAAAGCTGCTTGAGAAACCTGTAGGGTGGCTGCTCCTTGGTGCCATATGAGGAGCGCAGGGCACTAGTTTTTTGTGGGTGAGTGCGGTCCTCATGGCCTCCCTGATAAAGTGTACAGAGATGGGTGGGCCGCAGTTGGCGCTGACGAGTCTCTGCTTTAATGGGGAGCTCCCCAAGATCACCAATGCTGGCCTGTGCAACACATAATTGAGAGCAGCAGGCAGAATTGGCTGCAGGGTCCCTCTTTGCGGGTCATGACCACCATGCTTCTGGGCCACTGACCTCCTTGATGTGATTGAGGAGATGCAGTGGGGAGCTCTCCTTGCACGGTGTCTGGCATGTGTCCAGGCCACTGCCCTCATGCAGTCCAGGCGGAACCTTGGAGAGATCCACTAACACTGCAGAAGGCCGCTGGTCGGACACTTCTGGAAAGGCTCCATCTGCTATTTCTTTTGGTTACTCTCTGATTCCTATTAATGCTGGCAGTAGTGGTGGCGGTTGCAGCATTGGCTGTCAGTCATGCTTAGGAGAAGGGTTTCAGCCTGGGGAGGACTTTCCGGTAGTGGCGACAGCATTGCCCTTTGGCGTGTTACGGTGGGCCACCTGGGTCACCAGGATCATGTAGTGGAGCTTCCTTTTCAGTGGGAACAATCACCATTTTTGTATGTGTGTATTCTTTACTTAACCCTTCATCACACATGTTAAATTACCGACGACGTTACACACCTGGGGTCAAATTGACCCCATCAGTAAATGACCAGAAACCGTGAACAATTTCATCCACATAGGATTGGTATTTTAATGCATTTATTAAAAAGAGTTCTCAGTTTTTGCTGTTTACAAATGTTCAGTGTTTATGATATAAAAGTAGTCTAACTATTAACTTCAGTTTATCGCTTAATTGTAATTAAGTCTCAACACCCCTAGTATAATCATCTATCTAGGCGTCTTTAAGAAGCATGGGTATACCAGAACACCTGATCGTTCTCTTGCGCAATTTGTACATTGATCAAGAAGCAACAGTTCGAACGGAACAAGGAGAAACAGAATGGTTTAAAATAAGCAAAGGTGTAAGACAAGGCTGCATACTTTCCCCCTACCTGTTTAATTTATATGCAGAACAAATCATCAGAGAAGCAGGATTGTATGAAGACAACAGAGGTGTGAAGATTGGTGGAAGACTCATCAACAACCTTCGCTATGCTGATGATACCACATTACTGGCGGAAAGTGAAGATGATCTGAAACATTTGCTTCTCACAATCAAAGAACATAGTCTCAAAATGGGCCTGAACCTTAATGTAAAGAAGACAAAGATCATGACAACTGGCATAATCAACAGGTTCATCGTTGAAGGAGAAGAAATTGAAATTGTGAACAACTTTAACCTACTTGGATCAACTATCAATAAAGAAGCAACAAGCAGTCAAGAAATCAAACGACGCATTGCTCTTGGCAGAATGGCTATGAAAGACCTAGATAAGATTCTCAAGAGCAGAGCTGTCTCTCTCCATACAAAGATTCGACTTGTTCAAGCCATGGTATTTTCAACAACATCATATGGATGTGAAAGCTGGACAGTGAAAAAGACAGACAGGAAGAAAATTGATGCCTTTGAATTATGGTGCTGGCGGCGAATACTGTGTATACCATGGACTGCCCGAAGAACAAACCAGTCGATACTAGAGGAGATCAAACCTAAGCTTTCTTTAGAAGCTCAGATGACAAGACTTCGACTTTCATACTTTGGACACATCATGCGAAGAGAGAGATCATTAGAGAAAGACATCATGCTTGGCAAGATAGAAGGTCAACGCAAAAGAGGAAGGCCAGCAATGAGATGGATCGATACAATAACAGCAGCTACAGGTACCAGTCTGTCAACAATGAGCCGCCTGACTGAAGACTGAACACAATTTAGGATAGCTATCCAGAGGGTCGCCATGAGTCGACTCCGACTCGACGGCACTTAACAACAACAACAACAGGCGTCTTTTAGTCCGCACATTCATTGCATAACACCTGGCAATGTTCTGGGCATATGGCTATACCACATCGCTTGCAGTATTTTGATGTTTTCTTATCTGATGTCATGATGCGGGCACTAATAAAGTTGGTTTTAAGAAAAGAAATCCTGTTTTAGAAGAACTAGATGTGCAGTTACCTCCAGGCACAGCTAGAGGGAGCAGGAACAGACATACTGGTCTTAATGAACCTAATCTCACTGATGACCTGCAGCTGAAAGGGAACCAGGAAGTCAGCAGTAACGGTTCACTTTATAAGCCAGAGCAGAATGCTTCTGGACAGGAGTGGCATAAGCAGCAGTGGCATAAGCAGAGGAAGCAGTGGACACAGCAGGAGCTGAGGAAGGAGGAGAAAGAGGAAGAAGAAGGAACTGGAGCTGGACTAGAAGGAGAAACAGCAGAGAAGCCTGGAGGCTATCAAGGACATAAGCCTGATTGCTGTGGAAGAAGCCAAGCTGGAAGCTGGAGGAGAAACAGACCTCACAAGGTGGGAAGCCAGAAAGCCCAAACTGGACCTGTTGTGCAAGGGGAGTTTGGTGGAAGTTGCTCCAAGGTGAGAGGCTCTGCCATGCCTAGTTCCTATACTCTGCCTGTTTGTAACCTAGAGAGAAGAAAGCTAAGAACCAGAGAGGGAGGTTCTGACAGAAGCTTATCTCTAGAGGATCATTGCCCAGTTTCACCTATTCAGAGGGAAAAGCAGTTTTATAAGCAACGGAAGTTTTTACTCAGTGAGCCAAGGTATGAGGCATTGAAGATTAACTGTAATGATTGTACTGCTAAAAGTAATGCTAAAAGAAGTATTCCTCCTAAGGGAAACAAGAGTGCAGACTGGTTCACTAAACTACCACCAGCCTTAAGAGTTCCTGGTTATGTGAAGCCAAACTCCCAAGTTGTAGATGATCATGCTGAAATAGACAGGGACAGTAAAAGCCCTTTGAATCAGTATAGGGGAGAGGATTTGATGGAAGTGGATTCTCCCAGCACTATTCCCTCACCTTTGCCTGAGGAAATGGAATGTGATTGGTGCACTGCCTATGCTCCAAAGTGTGTATGCTCCACAGAAGAATAAATGAAGTATAATTTGATGTTTATTATACTGAATATTACTTTGAAGAAAACCTGCTTTAAACTGTGAAGTAACAGTTAACTAGCCAGTGAATATTGGTACCTTTTGAAACAAAGGACTGTTTCTGTTATCTAAAATATCTCTTAGTTGAACCTTGCTTTAAACGGGGAATAAAAGCCTTTATTACCCTACACTTGGACTCTTTGTTCTTTAACAGCGCTACCTAGTGGCGTATAATCTTTGTGTCACCGGCAACCTAGTGACACTGATGATCTGGTGCAAAGCTGGCAGCGCGATCGTGCCCCTCTGGATTCACAGCCTGTAGGACCAGGTAAGCTGAATCCAAAAAGTTGCATGCAGATCCGCACCCCTTTCTGAAGTGGTCTTGGGTTCTGCAATCGCAATGTCTGCTGTGGCAGAACTAACTCCTTTGCCAGTTCTGTTAGGAACAGTCGCCGTTTGTGGGACACCTCTGTTTGCCATTCGGGTTTTTGCTGCACCCTTATGTAAGCTGCCACACCAGCAACATCAAATATGTTCATCAGCAGGCAGAACGGCCATCTTCTAGTGCCATGTTTGCATGTATATGTACGCACAAGCTTGTCCAGATTGTCTACTCCAGACTTAGTAGCATTATAGTGCAGAATCATCTCAGGCTTCTTTTCATTCTTGTCGTCTATCGCCTTGTCATGATGCATGCTGCTCAAAACAATGACCGTTTTGTTTTTCTTTGGAACATAACTCACTAGTGTGATATCTTTGCAAAAAACAAACTGTGATGAAAACAGTTCCTTGTTCCGTGAAATCAGCAGTTCACTTGGTATGTCCCTTTTGTTTTTTCTCATGGTGCCAACAACTGTAGTGTGTTGAATAAGAAGATCTTCAGCCAGTCCTACATCAGTAAAGAAATTATCACATGTAACATTGCGTCCAGTTTTCCACCAATGTCTAGTCAATCTTTTCACTACTTCAACTCCTTTCTTCAGTTCGACCACTGCTCCTGGTTGCTTCCCCAGATAAACTTCTCCTTTCAGTGGATAGCTGGTCTCTGCCTCACAGTTCCAGAATATCTTTATTCCATACTTTCCTGGCTTTGTGGAAATGTATTGTCGAAGGCTGCACTTGCCTCTGAAGCTGACCAGTTGCTCATCAACTGGCATATCCATTCCAGGTAAGTACATCATTGATAAGCGTGTATTTAGCATATCCCATATATCACAGATGGGTGCCAACCTGTCGGTGGCTACGTGTTCTGGCCAAGTGCACAAGTTATCCATTCTCACAAACCGTAAGATATCCTGGAAACGATTTATGTTCATTACGGAGTGATAAAAAGGTTTTGAGTCAGGTGCAAACAATGATGTAATTGCTTCTTTTGATGATCTGTCTTTACCGGCATGCAGCAATATTCCAGTGGTTGCCTTTAGTTCAACAATGTCAATATCTGTCCACTCTTTTACGTTTCCATCAATTTGTTCGGCTTGTGTGTGGTAGTAGTTCTTGGCATAACAATTAGTCTCTCTAAGAATGATGTCCAACATTTCATTGGTAACGAACAAAGAGAATGCCTCGCCTATTGACTGAACTTTGCCTGCCCTTGAAACGCCAGGCATCTGACGAAGCAGATTAGCTGCCGTTGTACGCAATGCAGCATTAGGCTCGTCTTCTGACCATATGCGTCCACTCTTTGCCTTGTAGATTTTACCTGATTTCTTCTGTTTATAAAATCCTGAGTTAATTTTTCTTTTCTTGCTTGGTTGTGGATCATCATCATCATCATCAGATGATGCACTGTCTTCATTCTCCGCAGTATCACCTGCCAGGTACTGTGCTTCCTGTCCCTCAATTTGATCGTCATAGTCACTAGTTTGTTCAACATTGTCTGGCTCACCATCAGAGTCTTCACCTTCTATTTCTGTTTCATCTTCTGATGATTCATTTTCAAGTTCAGCTAATACTGCCTGAAGTACAGCCTGGCTTGTTAGACGACGAGGACGACTACTACTCATTTCACTCAGAATTCTCGGAACAATAAAATAACTGAAATCATAATAAATAACTGTTATTACCAATCAAATATACCTCAGAAAAAAGAAACAATGTTGGCGGCAAAGCGCCGTTACTTCTATAACAGCAATGAATAGGTCTATACGAACACATGCCTGGTATGAACTCAAACGCTGAAAAATGTCGCCTTAATTTCACATGAAGATCACAGTAGCCTACAGATGAAATAGCCCAGCAATGCCAAATTAACAATAATAACTACAACATGAACCTGAAACAGGAATTCTGACAACACTGGTTTCGCTAAGCTGGGGTCAATCTGACCCCAGGTGTTTATAATAGGTATATACACCATAAAAATGTTATCAAAAAATTACTGTTCCGATTAAATGATAACACTCTACGGGAAATTCAATGGCTGTCAATATTGAGAAGCTACCGGAAGTTTTAAGTCATGGCTGAAATAAATAAGTAAGTAATTTGACATAACAAAAGGCTTGGGGTTAAAATGACCCCACGTGTGTGGTGAAGAGTTAAAAAAAAAAAAGGCAGAGGATGAACACTTTGCTTTAAGGCCTTCAGTTCCTCTTTTACACGGAGGGCCAGTGTTTCTTGGGGGGGGGGCAGCTGATAAATATTTTGAACTTACCTTAGCCATCCGTGTATATACAAACCAAATCTAATTGTATTTCGAACATATGTTTATAGTTTCCCTGTTGCTCCAAGTTCAAACTCCTGTTACAATGTAAGATCCAAGTTTTAAACTCCTGTTACAATGTAAACACAGAACAGGCTTCTGACTGTGTACCCTTGTTGTATGTAAACCGCACTGATAACAAATAGCGCAGTATATAAGAGTTGTTAAATAAATAAATAAGAAGGGGCGTTTGCCGTGTTTTCTGCATCCTGCTTATCCCCTGAATTGTTTCTATAGGATCCATCTCGCCAAGGGCCTCTTTCTTGTATATCAGAAAGATGTGAGTGCTTTCAGAGCCAATATATGGGCTGGTTTTTTTTCTCTTTGCATTCTCCTTATGGAAGGTTAAGACATAAAGGATTGTAGGTGCTTGGCTATGCTCAGCAGAGTGACCTAGTAATAGAAAGGCCGCGGAGCCATGTGTACGTGGCCAGCATTAACCGGGTGGGCGGCAGCATTCATGTCCATATGGCAGTTGTGGCGATTCAAGTCCGGTGGGCGGAGTGCAAGGGGTATTGCCTTCCCATTGG
This sequence comes from Ichthyophis bannanicus, assembly GCA_033557465.1. Lineage (NCBI taxonomy): Eukaryota > Metazoa > Chordata > Amphibia > Gymnophiona > Ichthyophiidae > Ichthyophis > Ichthyophis bannanicus. The sequence continues at coordinate 257,207,314 of CM066044.1, forward strand.
CTCCAGCGAGTTGACTGCCTCGCGCGGCAGCCAATGGGATGAGGGAGATGGTGGGGATCTAGTGCGGGGACGCGGCGTGGCTCCGGCCTCTTGCGATCGGATGCCGGAGCCGCCGGACGTGTGAGGAGCTTCGCAAGTACAATATTTAATGGTGGGCCTGGGGCGAATTTGGTGAGCGGGTGGTAATAGGCTTTTCCCCATGTGTGCATGGCAGCATAATTTCCGTTCGGGAATGTGATAGAGTTATAATAGCGCATCGCTGATTTGGCTTGGGTTAATTTTAAAAAAAAGAAAGGCAAACGGAATTGCTACTGGAGTTCAGTGCTGTAGAGTTTGCGGTGGCAAGTAGTCTAAAATTTTTTTTTTAATTCTATAAGCCCACGGTGCTGCTTAGCAGGGGATTCGGGGTGTTTAAGAAGTATTCCTATTTAATATATAGAGGAATTATATTTGACATAAAAGAAGACTATGCCACGAAACAAGGAGGGGGGAAAAAGTGCAGAAAAAGGTAAAAGGTCAAGCAGAGGGAGAGGAGCGGAACAGGCAGCTCGGGTGGAGAGAAGGACGACGTCCGATGCTAGCGCGGAACGTGGGGATGGCAGGACGCGAGGTACAGCGGTAAGTGGGAAGTCGGTGTCACGGTGTTGCGAGAGAAGGTCATATCCAATGAAGACTTACAATTGTATTCTGATGCTGCTGGGGGGATGGGTTTGGGGGTTTACTTTGGGGGCTCATGGTGTGCAGCAGGATGGCCGCAGTCCTGGCGCGAAGTCGGCCTTACTAGTAACATAACCTTCCTAGAGTTGTTCCCGATTTTGGTTGTGCTGTCACTGTGGCCAGAGAGGCTACGGAATCGCCAACTAGTGTGGTGGTGCGACAATGAGGCAGTTGTCAGTGTGCTGAATAATTATACCCCGCGATGCAAACAGGTTGCGGATTTAATGCGGCAAGTGGTCTTATTCTGCTTGTGTTTGAATTTGGTGATTAAGGCTCGTCATATTCCGGGGAGTACTAACACGATTGCTGACGCTCTTTCCCGTTTCAAGTGGGAGCTGTTTCGGACCTTGGCACCGGAAGCAGAAGAGATTGGGGCCTCTGTCCCAGAACACTTATGGCAGATTGGCCTGTCGACATGATTGACTTGCTGAAAAATTCTGTGTCTGCTGCGACGTGGGAGGCATACCAGAGGGGCTACAGCAGTGTGACGGCTTTCCTGATGGAGCAGGGATGGAGATAGGGCCCCGCATCTGATTGGCTCCTGGGTCAGTATGTTCTGGCAGCGAAAGTTGCGGGCTTGTGCGTTCTACTGTGCAGAGGAATTTGGCTGGATTTTCCTTTTTCATGAAAGCCGTGGGGTGGGGGGCGGCGCGGGGTTTTTTTTTGACATCCAGGCTGTTACAAGGATGGGAGCGGTCTGTTCCATCGCCTGATGATAGTAGGCAGCCTATAACGCATGCCTTTTTATTTATTTTTTATTTATTTACTTCTCTTATATACCGCGCTATTAAAATCAGTGCGGTTTACAATTGAACAAAAAACATACTGCAATGTCACACGACAATTGAGTTTTTACATTGTACATGGACGAGATAACCTGGAGGTAACAGGACAGGTGGTCTCGTCCTGCTACGAGAGTTTGCTGTTTCGGGCGGTATTTTCTGTGGCTTTTTTTGGTGCTTTCCGGGTGGGTGAATTGGTGGCTGAGTCGGGTAGACGCGCGGTGTGCAGAGGCTTGCAATTTCACCAAGTCAAGTTGTTAGACGGTGGGGTTCACATTCACTTAGCGCGTTCCAAAACAGATCAGTCGGGAAAAGGGGTGTGGGTAGTATTGAGAGAGGTGTCTGGGGCTCCTACTTGCCCTGTTACATTGTTAAAAGTACTTGGGTGTGCGGCCGGCTAGCACGGGGAGTTTATTTGTCCATGAGGATGCACGGGTTCTTACGCGTTTTCAGTTTACGGCGGTCATGTGGATGTCGCTGCAGGAGATAGGGGAGGACCCTGGTCGGTTTGCTCCACACTCGTTCAGGATCGGGGCGGCTACCAGTGCGGCAGCGGAAGGATTGTCGGATCGGGATATCCGGCAAATCGGTCGATGGAGGTCGCAGGCGTTCCAAAGCTATGTGCGTTTGTAGGGGTCGTGGGGGTGTCTAACTTTATCTTCTTTTTATGTTACAGATATAGTTCAAGGACGGTGTCGCTGTTGGGTGACTGGCCATTCTTCATTTACTGGGCTGGTCGGCGAGCAGCAACACGGCCAATTGGCATGAATCTGGGACTTGACGTCTCTGAGGTGACCGTCGCATGGCTGGGTGAGCGCGGACTGCGGTGGATCCAGCTCTTACCTGGGAGGCAACGACTTGATGTCCTGGACTTGTCGGCAGTTGATTCGTGCGGTGCACAAGGACTTGGGGGCTGTATTAGCAATGTTCACGGGCTTAGTCCTGGTGTGGTCTGATATACTTCCAAGGCCTGCTTGCAAAGTTCAGCGGCAATGGTCCAGGGGGCTGACAAAAATCAATCGCCAAATAGGCAGATGGGTCGTTGAGCATGGTGGGTGCCAAATTTTGCACACATGGGTTGATGTAGACTGCGCGGGCCTGTTCAGGTTGGACGGGGTACATTTATCCCTGATCGGGTTGGACTTGCTGCTCAACGATTGGCAGGAGGCCTTGGAGGTTGTTATGTCTGGGAGACGGGCTGGTCGCAGCTTACTTTAAGGGGGGCGGCTCAGGTCGGAGGTGTCCTGAGCCGGTGGCGGGATCCCGGAGGTTTCCGGGGTCCGGAGCCGGATGAAAGCATTAGGGCGGGGGTAGGGTACCCCTGACCCAGACAATCCCTCAGGTTTTTGCTAATAATATGGCGAAGCCGGATGAGGGAGGGCGAGGCGATTTAGTCGGGGCCTGTACCCGGCGGAAGCGGCGTCACTTGCTAATAACATGGCTGGTGATGGCTTACTCTGCTGGGGGGGGGGGTAAGTTAACTTGTTAATTGTAGTTTGTTATTGTTGTAAGTTAATAAAGCTGCGACCAGTTCAATTCCAAATGAGGTGTAATGGTTTTTGTCTGAAGGATCAGGTTTAGGACTATTAAAGATGGGGGGGGGGGGGGGAATTAAGGGTGGAACCAGCTGGTCCGCCTTACCCGGTTAGGAAGAATAGGGACCAGGATGGTCCTTTTAAGCCTTCAGGGATTACCTGGTGAGACTTGGAGGTACACATCTTGAGTTGACTTTACAAAAACATGAAGTTGTGAAAGTCCAAATTATAAGAACATAAGATATGCCATACTGGGTCAGACCAAGTTCCATCAAGCCCAGTATTCTGTTTCCAACAGTGGCCAATCTAGGTCATATGTACCTAGCAGTTTCCCCAAGGGACACAGGTTCCACAATGCTTGTATTGGTTCAAGCATTGATATCCTGGGTCCCTTCTTAATAATGGTTTATGGACCTTTTCCTCCAGGAACTTGTCCAAACCTTTTTTAAACCCAGCTACACTAACAGCCTTTACTACATCCTCCGGTAACAAATTCCAGAGTTTGATTACACGTTGAGTGAAAAAATATTTTCTTTTATTAGTCTTAAATAGTTTACCCTGTAGCTTCATTGCACTTATTAAAAGTGGGCTGCTACACAGTACCCTGTCCTGTGCTGCTGAGGTAAGCTATATTCTTATTTGATTTAAATTATAGCTCTTTGCTGCTGCTAGGCTCTAACTTATTATGAAATCTAAACTACAAGCGCTCTGCTGGGTTCTAAATTTAACCTGAAAGCTCTCTTCTGTGTTTTAAATTGAAACTAAAAGTACTTTGCTGATGCTAGGCCCTGAGTGACTATTAAATTTAAAATACAGCTCTCTGCTGGGTTCCAAAGTTAACCAGAAAGCTCTCTTCTGTGTTTTAAAATTAAACTAAAAGTACTTTGCTGATACTAGGCCCTGAGTGACTATTGTCATGTAGAAGACCCTTCTGAGTCTATGGAGCTAAGTGAAGCAGAGGAATTTGCTTCAGAAACTGACAGTCAGGCAGAGCACATGGCTCAGGGTTTCCAAGGGAAACGTAAACAAAGTGAGTCATGAGAAGAGCAAATACGCCCATGCTGCTACGTATCCCCAAGCTCAGGAGTTAAGGGAAAACACCTGGTTGGGGGAGGGGCGGAGCTGAGCCCTAAGAAGCAGGGATATAAAAAGTGCTTACTAGATTTGACCTGGAGCAAGGGAGGAGGAAGGGAGGAGACAGGAGAGGAGGTGAAGAGAGCAACGGGAGAGGCAACAGCAGAGGAAGAGAAAGAGAAAAACAAAGCGGAAGCCAAAGTAAGAAGGACTCAGAGAGCCCGTGCCCAAAAGCCAGGTGGGAGCAGCCCAGGACCGGTGCCATACCCTGAAGGCAGCCGGAGGGAGAGACTGCCTGAGAGGCTAGTTTGGGAGCACTCAGAAACTCCAGAGAGAGAGAGGTGCTGGCCAGAGGATATTTGTATGTCTGAGGAAAAGGCTGAGAAGCTAAAAAGCAGGAAAACACATCCAGTGTTTGGAACCCTTGCTGGCCCAGCAGTGCTGAGGAGTTCTTTCTTTCAAAAGCCAAAAGGTAGGCTGCACAAATTATACAGAGGTGAAACTAGCTATAAAGGTTTTCCTGGTGCTTGCCAAGAAGTACTGGACTCTCCTTATACTAACTCCCATATATACGGTATTTCTCAACCCTGCTCAGTAGAGTGCTATGAAGAGAAGCCTCGGGAAGACAGAGGGGGAGTGTACTTTATTTATTTATTTAAACAGATTTATACCCCGCTTTCTCCTTCAATCAAAGCGGTCACAGCACAATACAATACAAAGTTAAACAGAGGTGGATGAAACATATACCACTCTTCATAAAATCAGAGCAGTAACAAAGGGATTACATAACACAGAATACATTACAGTACATACATAGAATAACTTTACAGAATAAGTTACAACATAAATTATAGTACATAACATACCATCTGTAAGGGGTGCAAACAGTCCCGGAAACCACTTCATAAGTAGACGCCACGGACCAACGCCTAAGGGCCACGCCAAAGGGCCCTCTGGCGCGGGCCCGCAAGGCGCGGGCGCGCCCTTGAAACGGCGTTTTTTATGCCGTTAAGCATGATGTCAGCTTGGCGATTTGAGGAGGAAGGGGGAGCTCCTGCTCTCACCCCTGATGGAATGCCTTCTCTCTCACAGCCCTTGAAACGGCGTTTTTTATGCCATTAAGCATGATGTCAGCTTGGCGATTTGAGGAGGAAGGGGGAGCTCCTGCTCTCACCCCTGATGGAATGCCTTCTCTCTCACAGCCCTTGAAACGGCGTTTTTTATGCCGTTAAGCATGATGTCAGCTTGGCGATTTGAGGAGGAAGGGGGAGCTCCTGCTCTCACCCCTGATGGAATGCCTTCTCTCTCACAGCCCTTGAAACGGCGGTTTTTATGCCGTTAAGCATGATGTCAGCTTGGCGATTTGAGGAGGAAGGGGGAGCTCCTGCTCTCACCCCTGATGGAATGCCTTCTCTCTCACAGCCCTTGAAACGGCGTTTTTTATGCCGTTAAGCATGATGTCAGCTTGGCGATTTGAGGAGGAAGGGGGAGCTCCTGCTCTCACCCCTGATGGAATGCCTTCTCTCTCACAGCCCTTGAAACGGCGGTTTTTATGCCGTTAAGCATGATGTCAGCTTGGCGATTTGAGGAGGAAGGGGGAGCTCCTGCTCTCACCCCTGATGGAATACTTTGATACGCCATATAACTTACCCAGCTGATAGTGATTCAGAGGAAATGCAGATAGGGCCTGTTATTGAGGATATAACAGATGAGCAAATGGACTGCACGTTATCACTAGCTGATCATATTATATCACTTTGCTGACCAGGCTGTTAAGAAGGCTGTCTAAACAGCAGAAGAAAAGCAAAGTGGTTCCTTTTGTACAAGAAGCGACTGTTACTTTTGTGTTTGTGTTAAGCACTGCATATTTTGAAGCTTGAAGCTAAAGAAGCTGTTTGGTCCTAAGTTCCTGAAATGTTTTCTTTATGCCAGTTGCATATGGCTATTTTGTCCTAAGTTTTCACATGCATTTAATCCGCCCGGGGGGGGGGGGGGGAAATAAAAACCTTGTCATTTTGCCTGAAACCACTCGACTACAAGTACTTCTTTCTTGGAGAGTAAGAGGAACTACAACTCCCATAAGGCAGTGCAGGAACAAATACTCTGCCATACTTTCTAAGTTAGGATACCCAGGCTGACTGACCCTATGTGCCCCAGGCTCTGGGGAGGTTACTGGTGACACTATTAAATTAAAACTACAAACTCTCTGCTGGGTATGAAATGTAACCAGAAAGTTCTCTTCTGTGTTTTAAATTTAAACTTAAACTGCTGCTACTAGGCCCTGACTGATTGAACAAAAAATAGTGGGTTCACAGATTAAATAGCTTTAATAAAAAGAATTCCCTTCAGAAAATTCCTAGAAGTATATACTCACAATTGCAGATCTCTCTCCAGAAGTAACAGTCCCCTGTTCTAGTCCTTCAAGACTGAGGATCACAGAGCTCTGGTTGAGCTATTTTATGCCTGTGCTGCTGAGGTAAGCTGTGACCAACTTCCTGGATGATTAACAGTCCTTGCTTGGATAGAAGGAGTCTTTCAAAATGGCCTTTTGAACTGCCACCTGGTGTTAACACCTATTGAAAAAGTTTCACAGGTCTCTTGCCCCCTAGGTAGAAGGCCTTTTTGTAAAGGTCTCTAGAAAACGTTATTTGCTGCTCAAAGAGTACTGACCCTGTTTTGCCTTTTGTGCTAATCTATATTCTTATTTGATTTAAATTATAGCTCTTTGCTGCTGCTAGGCTCTAACTTATTATGAAATCTAAACTACAAGCTCTCTGCTGGGATCTAAATTTAACCAGAAAGCTCTCTTCTGTGTTTTAAATTGAAACTAAAAGTACTTTGCTGATACTAGGCCCTGAGTGACTATTAAATTAAAACTACAAGCTGGGTATGAAATGTAACCAGAAAGTTCTCTTCTGTGTTTTAAATTTAAACTTAAACTGCTGCTACTAGGCCCTGACTGATTGAACAAAAATAGTGGGTTCACAGATTAAATAGCTTTAATAGAAAGAATTCCCTTTAGAAAATTCCCAGAAGTATATACTCACAATTGCAGATCTCTCTCCAGAAGTAACAGTTCCCTGTTCTAGTCCTTCAAGACTGGTATTGTAAACCGCTCTGATGCTTCGGCCTGAGCGGTATATCAAATGTATAAACATAAACATAAACATTATTTCCCTTTAAGTATTTAAAGGTCTGAATCATATCTTCCCTGTCCCTCCTCTCCTCCAAAGTGTACGAGTGTTTAGGTCTTCAAGTCTCTTCTCATAAGGCTTCTGACGCAGGCTCCAAATCATTTTGGTCACCTTCCTCTGAACAGTTTCCAGTCTTTTTACATCCTTTGCAAGATACAGGGGTATGTTTACTAAAACCCCGGTAATGTGCGGGCCGTGCTAGTGTGCGGATGCCATATAAGGAGTGGGCGTTTCAGGCTGAAAAAAGCAAAACCGGGATTAATCATGCGCTAATGTGCGCAGCGCTCAAGTGCACCCCGCACATTAGCGCATGAGAAAGCTGCGTGGGAAGCATAAGTGGCGCGCTGATGTGTAAGCACAGGAACAGAGCCACAGTACAATGGTTAAGACACTGACCAATGGTGCAGGGATCAGGGGTTCAATCCCCCACTGTGCCCAATGAAGAAGGCTGGCTGAGGCATTACATATTATGGGGAAGATTGCTTTAGGAGGCATTTTATTTTTATTTTAATTATCTCTACTAGCAAACACACTCTCAAAGCGTGTTAACATAAGGCGCCCCATAAGGCACATTTTAAAGTGCACTGTCCGCCAAGGCACCCTAGAATGTTGCTTATAGGGCGCTTTATAGGGTGCCGTATGAGTTACCGCAAGGTCACAGCACTGTTTTTGATGGCAGCACTGTGCAGTTTAAGGAATGAAAATCATAAATAGGTGCGCTGACATGCAAAGAGGAGCAGCAGTGGAGCACAATGGTTAAGACACTGACCGATGATGCAGGAGTCATGGGTTCAATCCCCCACTGTGCCTAATGAAGAAGGCTGGCTGAGGTATTACCTGTTATAGGTAATAGTGCTGTGGGGGGCATATTAATTTTATTTTAATTAGTGCTGGCAGCAAACACACCCTCAAAGTATTGTAACATAAGGTGCTGCATAAGGCGCCTCATAGGGTACCCCAGAAGGCACATTTTAAAGTGCACTGTCCGCCACGGCACCCTACAATGTTGCTGAAAGGGTGGCGTATAGGGCGCCATATAGGGTGCCCTATGAGACACAGCAAGGTCATAGTACTATGTTTGATGGCAGCACTGTGCATTTAAACGCATGGAAATCTGAAGTAGGTGCGCTGACATGCAAGGAGGAACAGCAGTGTAGCACAATGGTTAAGGCACTGACTGCTGATACAGGGGTCATGAGTTTGCTCCCCAGTGTGCCTAATACGTAAGGCTGGCTGAGGCATCAGCTTTGCAATGTATGTATTGTTTCCTGCAGCACTTTATTTGTATTTTATTAATTGCTGCCATCAAACATGCCCTCACGTGCCGTAATTGAAGGTGCCGCATAAGGCACCCTATAAGGCACTCCATAGGGCACATTATAAAGTGCACTGTCTGCCACGGCACCCTAAAATGTCCCCTATAGGGCACCCTATAAGTTGCTCCACAGGATAACATATAGTGCACCTTATATGGACGGTAACCATAAGGCGCCCTATAAAGCGCCCTCTGAGGCACCTTATGGGTACAGTACGCTGAGGGTGTTTTTGCTGGCAGCAATAATGTACATTAAAACTAAATAATGATTTGGACAGCCCTATCAAATAACTCCACTGTGGGTTTGAACCCAAGACCTCTGGCTCCACAGGCAGTGAAGTAACCATTGGGCTACAGCTCTATAGCTACTAGCAAGCCCCTGGCTGGATGCAGAGGGAGTGCACGTCACCACACAGACAGTCTGCTGTGGTCACAAGGATAGGGTTAGCACACACGTACCCATGATGCACTGCACATGCAAATCAGCCGTCCACAGATAAACACAAGATGGGGTATGCACCCCCACAGCACCTCGGCCTGGTAGGGGGAACTGACCATGTCCACCCCCACAGCACCTCGGCCTGGTAGGGGGTACTGACCGTGTGTTTTACTGGCACAGAGTAGCTACACACCGTCACATTGTGCGGGTACTGTGCTCACCCTGAGGGTGCGGTGAGGCACCCAGCACCAGGTCCACAGCACCTTCCATGGCAGAAATTGGCCATGCTGGAGGTCCAAAGCAGTGTTAAAGTGTGAGATAGGTAGTTTCTGCAGAAACACCTTAGATATATCTGTCTGTCTCAGTCAGGTGTAGCCCCCATGGACCCCTAGGAGGATTATGTACCACCACCCTCCTCCTACAGGGCTGAGGGTGGCAAACAGGGTCTCCCATCAACAGATCCACATTCTACCTCCCTGCAATGGTGGCAGTAGAGGGGACCATCAACCCCAGTCCTGCTGGGGAACAGACACCCTACACGGCTGTCAATGCAGCTCTGTACACATCCATAACACAATAGCAGACAGACATTAGGCCTGGATATGCTAAGCTGCACCCCACCACTATCTGATATTCACCTGCAGCAAGCCTTCAGCCGCTGCACCCTGCAAGGCACTCCATCAAGACACATACCAGCTGTAAACAGTCTGCTAGCTAGTCCATAGTGCATGTTCCTGGTGAAAATGCATGCACCCAGAACTGGGATGTCAGCATACACAACAAGCAGATAAATCAGTGACTGGGCCCCAAAAGGAAACCCATAAATATCACATGAGCGAAATACTATATAGCACTATGGGGGTGCCTAGCCATGCCGTGGGCACTGCTCAGTCAGAGTGAGAGTGATCTCCCAGCAGGACATACTGAGTGCAGATGCATCCTCTGCTTGCTCCTCATTATGCACATTGGCAGGCCAATACTGGCAACAGTGCTTGCAGTGTGGGCTGTGGAAGGTGTTTGCAGCCACCACACACTGTATAGACAGACACACACTCCCACACCTATGCCAGCATTGTGCTACTATAGAGGAGTTTAGCAGCCCTGCCCACCACACCAGTCCTGGGCACAGTACAGGCATGGATATGGTATGCAATACTGTTGGGGGTCACTCCCCAGGGTGGTAAACACTGTCAGAGACTAGACCTGAAGCACACACCGCAGACATCAGAAAGAGTGTTATGATGGAGCTCAATGAAAAACGCAACTGCCAAAAGAATTTTATATGGCACTGAAGAGAGTCCTTATAGTTTGAAAAGTGCGATCAAATGCCCAGAGCTTCATTCCCCTGAAGAAACGATCAGTGAAACGTAAAAGCGCTTTGGTTTGGCGTTGGGAACATTATCCGTTTGGATTGCACTATAACACAGCAACAGCATTGAAGAAATATCATCTACTACCAGATAAGCGCTGTTTTTCAGTAAATAATTTTAGAACAATGTTGAATTGAGATGAAGTATGATCATCAGCGTTATTATCTGGTTCACTGAGTAGCATTCACGGGACTATTAAAATAAGTTGGAACAAGTTAAAATATTGAAATTGAAGTTAAAATATTGAAAGTGAAGAAATTGAAGTAAAAGATAAAAAAAACCACTGAGTTGACAACGGAGTAAGGTCGTTGATGCCAATAAAAGGCTTTTCATTCCGGCAAGTCTGGTTTGAATAGTTGCCTGGTAATCGTCTGAGACCTCGTTGCAACAGTGGGTTTTTTACAATTGGATCAATAAAATCTGAACTCATGGTTGAAGGGTAGGGCTGTAAAAGCTTTTTTTTAATATTGCTTTTGACATACAAGGCTACTCCTCCTCCTCTTCCATTCTCTCTGTCTCTTATGAATAGATTATAGCCAGGTATGGCTATATCCCAATCATGCGATTCATTTAGCCAGTATGGTCCATCTAGTCTGCCCAGTAAGATGGCAAGAGTAGGTGCACCTGCCACTCCGTGCAGGCCACCCCTCCACATGTCTTTGTTTAAAGGGTGAACCCACCGCTCCGTGTAGGACACCCCTGTATGTTGAGAAATTAGTTAAGTTTATTTTGATTTTATCCTGTTGCTCTAAAGGGATCCACTGTGTCTGTCCCATGCCATTTTGAATTCTGTCACTGTATTTGCCCCCAACACTTCCATTGGGAGAGCATTCCATGCATCCACCACCCTTTCAGTGAAAAAGTATTTCCTGACATTGCCTTTTAATTTACCCCCTTGCAGCTTAATGTTATGCCCTCTAGTCTTACAGTTTCCCCGTCTTTGGAAGAGGTTTGTTTGTTCATTATTTCTCTTTAAGTATTTAAAGGTCTGAATCATATCTCCCCTGTCCCTCCTCTCCTCCAGAGTGTACATATTTAGGTCTTCAAGTCTCTTCTCATAAGGCTTCTGACGCAGGCTCCAAATCATTTTGGTCGCCTTCCTCTGAACAGTTTCCTATGTGTTATATTGTTAACCCTTTCGGGAAAGTACTTTCCCTACAAGCAAAAGGTGGGGAAATAAAAGCTGCTGAGTCAACTGGCACAGGGGTGGGGTAAAGATTACTGCTGACTAGCAATGAAGGGAATACTAAAATTATAGAGGCTGAATAAGGGGAAGGGAGGGAGGCAAAGGTTGCTTGGCCTGAGGGCAGCGAGATAGAGGAGGATTGCATTGAGAGAGGGGGACTATGTTGGACAGGGGGAGAAGGGTGATGTTGTATGTGAGGTGGGGAGGGGGAAGGGAGATGCTCAACACGGGGGGGGGGGACTCCTTTGCACATCTTCTTTTCATGCTACATACCCTCACTTTTGTCAGGTAGGCTTTTTTCTGTATTTGTCTACTATGTTGGTGGTAGCTGTTTGTCTCTTAGCAATGTGCTTCTCATCCCTACCTATTCCACTTCTCTTCACTTCGGACATTGCCCTGGGCTTCTCCCTGGTGCAGCCCATCCTTCTCGGCCCTGGGTCCTGAGACCTGTAACAGCCACAATGGGCCTTTCAGCAATGTTGTCTTTCTCAGGTAGATCTTGTTAATGCTCATAGTGTTATGAATAAGACTTCTCTTTTCCATGACCTTTTTGCTGTACCTATTACTCTGAATGTTTTCCATCTGTGAGACATGACTCTGGGATGGTGATATGGCCTTCCTAAAGCAAATAGCCCCTCTAGGATATACTGTGCATTCCTGTAATTGCCCCACCTGGTGTGGTGGCAACTTAGCTATTATTATTCCTCTATAGTAGAGTTGCAGGACGCTCTCTAAAAGGACCTCTAACTACCTTTAATCATTAATGCTTCAGAGTAACACATCTACTCCTTTTTACTGCCTTCTCTTATACCATTTTCTTCCAGTATCATCAACCTCTTTTGATGAATTATAGCAATTAATCTCTGATTTTACTCTTTGGTTCCATACTTATTTTAGCTGACTTTATTCTCCAGTTTAACAATCCTAGGTCATCCTTTAGTAGGACTTTTTAATTCTTCATCTCAGATCTTGGTTTCACTGTTCTCTCCATTGCTCTGACTCATTCTTCTGGTCACTTTCTTGATCTTGTTCTCTTTAGAGATTGCTATATTCCTCTCAACTATTATCATTCCATTCCTAATTCCTGGGTAGATCATCATTTGGTCCTCTTCAAATTTGAGCTCCTCTGCCCCTCTCATAGGACCTCTAACTGAATCCCATTTGGTGAAAAATCTTAAACAAATTGATACAGATCAGTTTGCCCTTGATAGTTTAAACCATTCACCAGACTTTCTCGCCCTTCCCTTAAATCATAAGATCTCCCAATGGAATTCTTTGCTGGCAAAAAGCCTTGATAAGCACGCCCCTCTTAGACAGATTTGAGGTGCAAAAAAAGCTTAATGCTTGGTTCTCTCAAGATCTGAGGAATCTCAGAAGGAAGGATAGACCTTCAGAGCATCATTGGTGCAAGGATCCTACAAATGCAAACAGATCTTCTAGTAAGATTCTACAACATGAATGCAAACATCTTATTACATTGATTGAAATGGCCTATAACTCCAGACTTATTCATTCTTATGAAAATCTTCCATACCAATTATTCTCTGTCTTTCGGAACCTTCGTCCACAGACCCTTCAGGCTTCTGTCCACATTCCCTTGATGCCGGATCAATTTGCTCACTCTCTAATAGTAAAATCCTGTGCTACAATGGACTACACGCTCCAGTGACCCACAACTTCCCCCCACTTCCCTTATCCACTCCTGACCACTCTCCAAGTGATCCACCATGTATCCACTCCTGTTCCTTCTCGTCTTTTGCCCCATTAACCCAGTTCCATCTTACTAAGCTCATGAATTCCATGAATCCATCTGGCTCTCTGACTGACCTTGATCCTCCAAAAGCTCTCATGTCCTGTTGGGATCACTTTGTGCCCCACCATATTAGATCTGATAACTTTAACTTTAACTTTATTTCAAATTTGATAAACCGCTTACGTTAAAAGAAACATTTAAGCGGTGTACAAACAATATAAAAAAGCGGCACTGCAAACTACGGAAAAGAACGCCAAAGTAAATAGAAAAGAAAGAAAAGCATAACAACAATACAAAAGACAGTAAGTAATAATAAATAAGACACAAACTATGTACAATATCAAAACATAAAATATTTAAAACAATAAAATCATACTATAAAAACCATAAAAGCGGTTTACAAATTAACAATATACAAAATAAGAAACAATGATTTACAACAATAAAAGAGGCAAGACCACTCAAACACAAACAGACAGAGGGTAAAAGACAAGACTAATAGACTAAGACAAAACCAATAACCGGGGATAATGACAAGAGGAAAAACCAGAGGAAGGGGGGGGAGTCAGGAAGGGAGATTGAACACTGTCTGGAACAGGTGGGTTTTGAGGGCAGATTTGAACTGTGAATATGAAGACTCTAAGCGGAGGGATGAGGGCAGGGCATTCCATAAACTGGGGCCAAGAAAAAAGAAAGCAGCATGGCGTGTTTTTTCCAAATGAGCCTGAGATGGGGACGGTAGAACCAGACGATTTGCATGAAGAGAGCGAAGCTGGCGGTAAGGTGTATGAAGCAGGATTAAGTCAGCTAAGTATAAAGGGTTATGGGTGTGAAGTGCACGATGAATGAGGATCAAGAATTTATAGTGGAACCTAACACAGAGGGGTAACCAGTGAAGCTGAATAAGAATAGGTGTAATATGATCCGAACGGCGGGAGAAGGTGATGAGACGGGCAGCAGTGTTTTGAATAAGTTGTAGGCGCTTAAGTTGATACTTGGGAAGATTAGCCAGAAAGACGTTACAGTAGTCAAGACGACTAATAACAAGGGAAAGTGCAAGAGTGACCAGGGATCCAAGGGGAAGAAATGACCGAACAGCACGAAGACGACGAAGAATGGCAAAAGAACGCCGAACCAAGGAAGAAATGTGATCATGGAAAGAGAGAGAGGAATCCAGAATCACCCCAAGATACCGAAAGGAAGAAACCAGAGGGACAGGGACAGAGTCAATCATAGGTGCGACAGATGGACATGACCCCGAAAGTGAAACCCACATAGCAATAGACTTAGACGGGTTTAGACGAAGAAAGTGCTGTGAAAGCCAAAGAGCCACGTGAGAAAGACAGGCATTAAAAGTAGAAAGATCCAGAAAGAGAGGAGAAGTATGAAAGAGTAAAATAATGTCATCCGCGTAAACATAGCAAGACACAGGATATTGTTGTAATACCAAAAGTAGAGGGGCAAGGAAAATGTTAAATAACAAAGGGGACAAAACAGACCCTTGAGGAACACCACAGGTGAGAGGAAAGGAACCAGAGGATTTATTATTCAGAGTAACAGAAAAGGAACGAGAAGTGAGAAAAGAACGAAACCAGAGAAGAACAGCACCACGCAAACCCACCTCAGCAAGACGAGAGAGAAGAAGAGTGTGGTCAATTAAATCAAAAGCCGCCGATAGGTCGAGAGAGACTAAGAGAGTAAGATCACCACGATCATGTGCAACATGGATTTCATTAAGAACAGCAAGAAGAACAGTCTCAGTGCTATGGCCCTGGCGAAAACCGGCCTGACGAGGATGTAATGTGTTTGTGGATTCGACATGAGCAGACAACTGAAGAAATGCAAAGCGTTCGAGAAGTTTAGCCAGAAAAGGAAGGTTAGAGACAGGGCGCCAATTTGCAAGAACAGAGGGATCCAGAGATGATTGCTTTAGAAGAGGGTGAACAACAGCAGACTTCCAGGAAGAAGGGAACAAACCAGAGGAAAAACTTGTGTTAATGATTGTGGTAATAATAGGGACTAATTGTAGGGAAGGAACAGACAACCAACGGGAGGGAATCGGGTCAAGGGAACAAGTAGTCTTACGAGAGGCAGACAGTATTGAAAGGATTTCAGCAGAACAGATCAGATGAAATGAGGACCATGTATGGGAAAGAACCTGATTGGGCATAGTAAGAGGAGACCGAGGTGCGAGATCAATAGCAGCTGAGCTACGAGGGGAAAAAGGTGGTGAAGGTGGAGGTGGAGGGGAAGTAGGAAAAGAAGCACGAAGGTCTAGAACTTTCTGGGAAAAGTAGGTAGCCAGTGAATGAGGGTCAGGAGACCGAGAAATCGATGTAGATGAAGAGCCGGTAGATGAAAGTTTATGCAAAATCTGAAAAAGTCTGCGAGAGGAATTTGTTGCATCTTTTTTTTTTTTTTTAAACTTTTATTTTCATTTTGCAACAAACAAACGAAACAACACACCAAAGGAGACAAAACAAGTATACAATAAGGAAAAGTAAACCCAATTACCCCCCACCCCCATGCTTCTTCTCTAGCTGATTATGTCAGCATGTGAGCGCTTCCAAACAACAGTGATTATACATCAAAACAATCAAAAGAGTATCTACGATACAGAATGATCATGAAACAGAGATATATACAAATTTAGACAGTCAGATGAGAGCATTTAGCAGAATGTACATAGTCATTGAGCATCTTCCATTTAGACCGATGATGAGGAGTCTGAATGGGGGAAGCAAACATACGAGGTATTTGTTCATATTTACTGTAGAGACAGACATGATTCCACCATTCATTGGGGCTCAGATGGGCCAAGTATTAATGGAGTATTGGCAGAGGCCTGTGCCAACTGCGCGATACTTGCATAGTAAGCAGGGTTGTCCACATTCGGGGCATAAATGCAAATACACGTGAATTCACTATCTCCAACCTTAAGGTGTACACGGGCCCATCTACCCTCCTTGTCAGCGCTAGTATCAATTACAGTAGCTTGCAAAGATTTCTTAACCAGAATGGCTACCCCGCACCGTTTGGAAACGGCGGGAGAATAGGCAGCCACCATGTAAGGCTTAGCATTGAGTTTCAGTGTTTCAGCAGAGTTTAGATGCGTTTCCTGAAGAAACACTAAATCAGCATGCTCATGGCTAAGATAGCTAAGGATTTTCTTTCTTTTGATTGGACTATTAATGCCTTTTACGTTGAGTGATAAGATTTTACATAAGGCCATTCAGAAAAGTTAAAAATTCTGAGCATGATAGCGCACATAATTTCACAATGTCCCTCATATTGACTGTATCTGGCTGTACACATGGTATAAAAGAAAATAAGCTAATATATTACAATGAAGCGCCCCACATTAAAAAAGAAAAACCGCAGTGCGGTAGAGAAGAAGCAGAACCCCAGAAATTACTGGCGACCATGTGTCTGCGGGAAGAAACCCCAGAGAAGGCCAAGATTGAAAAAACACATAACCTGTAGGACTGTGCGTGCTCCGAATCCGACCGAGGCACACATCATGGAGGGATAGGAGACCAAAAACAAAAAAAGTCATATATAGAAAGAAAGAAAGTCCAGGTAGTCTCTGTGCTTGACTACGACCGCCGCATCGGGCCCTTCAAAATGGCGGACAGAGCCGGCAAATAAAAGTCCAAGTCTTTGGATTAGCGCATCTGCTCTGCTTCCTTGGAGTCTAAAAATGTTGATAGTAGATCAGGATCTTCGAATGTCCTGGTTTGGTTGTGGAGAGTCACTCGGAGCTTCGCTGGATACAGCAGGCCAAAGCGAGCCTGCAGCTGTTGAAGTCGAGGGCGAAAAGCAAGGAGTTTCTTCCGACGGTCAACGGTAGGCTTTGCCAAATCAGGGAAGAAGGAGACTTTGTGACCTTCAAATTCCAAATGATGGTTCGCCCGGGCAGCATTGAAAATTTGTTCCACTTGTTGATATCGTAGCAAGCGAAAGATAATAGGCCGGGGGGTCGTGCGGTTGAGCGTCATGTGGGTAGGAACACGGTGTGCACGATCGATTTCCAGTTCTCTATGAAAAGTGATCTTCAGCAAGGAGGGAAGAGTTTTGAGCAGGAATTCTCTTATATCTCCTGCTTCCACCCCCTCCGGTATTCCAATGAGCCTCACATTGTTGCGGCGGGCTCGATTGTTGCTATCTTCTAACTCCTTTTGAAGATTCTGTATCTGGCGCTCAGCCTTGTCCAGTTGGCCCAAGCGTACCGCGTGCGAGTCGAGGACCCCCGCCATATTGTCCTGTCGTAATGAGAGACTTTCAAGTCGGTCCTGGAGCACCCCAAAGTCTTCTCGCATGGCTCGAAGCGCTTCTCCATTGGACTGCACCAATTCCTTCACGCCGCGTATTTCCTCTAAAATCTCCAGGTGCATTTCGGGGTTTTCACGAAATGGAACCATCTTCTGTGGAGAGGACACCTCTGTTTTGGAGCGTTTTCCGTGAGAAGAAGAAGGAGACCCGAAGTCCAAGCGCGCTGGTTTATGGGCCGCCATCCCCCCCGAGGTACCCCGGTCAGCCCGGAGCGAAATAGTAAGTTTGTATAGGTATTAAGTCAGGATTCTAAGTAGGCCTCTCGGGAGCTTCAGCGCAAAGCGTCTTACCCGCTGGACATCAGGCTCCGCCCCCCCAATTTGTTGCATCTTTAATTTCAGCCTCATAGTAAGTCCGCTTGGCAGTTTGAATAGCCAAGCGGTATGCAGCATAGAGTTGTTTGAAACGGATGGATAAATCAACTGAGGGGTGGCGGGACCAGCGGCGTTGAACCTGACGGAGTTGAGCCCGTTGGAGCCGCAGGCCAGAATGAAACCAGGAAGAATGACCAGGATTAGGCAGACGTAGACAGGGACGCAAAGGCGCTAGCTGATCTAGGGCATCCGTAAGGAGAGAGTCCCAGAGAGAAGCCTGACAATCAGATGACAATAATGCAAAGTCCGGAGGGAAAACAGAAGAGGCAGGGGGAAAAGAACATAAAGTGTCAGGAGTTAAATGACGGCGAAAGGGGGGGAGTGTAGGGGACACCACAGGAGGGGGCGTTTGAGCAGAGGGAACAGTGATAGAGAATAAAACGCAGCGATGGCCAGTGGGAGTGTTCCTCTCTTCTGGAAGCACTCTTTTGTACAACCTGTCCTGAAACATCATAAATTGGATTCATCCTTGCTTACTATGGTTATGGTTGTCTTTATTTGATATATTGCCAAAACTGTAAAAACAAGCTATGTGGTTTACACAATATATACAATTAATATTAAAATAATTAAATAGAAAAGAACTCCGTTGTACATGAAAAGAAAAGTAAAAAACGTACAGGTCAAACAACAAACTAAAAAGCTAAGAAGAGGTAGGGTAACAAAGGGAGGGGAAAGAGAAGAGTATAAAGGAATTGGACTTCTCAGTACCATATTAAAAAAACAGCTACCCTTTATAAAACAGAGGGCTAAAGGCTGAAAGCACATTGAAAAAGGAATTTTTTAAGTTTTTTGTAAAGCTTTTTAAATCATGTTCTGTCCTAATTGAAGTGGGAAACTATTCCAAAAAGCTGGGGCCGCAGCTGAAAAGGTGATTTTTCGGGTACTTTCATACTTGGTCAGTGTGGGAGAGGGAAAGTGGAGTCTGAAGCCCTGCAGAGATCGGAGAACTCTGGTAGGGGCATATCAGCATAATTAATGAAGATAAGTAGTCCAGGGTGCTTTGTGAATAACTTTATGAACCAAAACCATCGATTTGAACTGTATGCGTGAACTAACAAGCAGCCAATGGTGCTGTATGAGTAATGGTGTTGCCCAGGCCAAATTTACAAGCTTGATTAAGGATGCATACCATTGAATTTTGGAGCTTTCAAAGTCAACATTGAGGTAGGCCCAGATAAGCAATGTTGCAGTAGTCCAGCTTGGATAGGATGGTATGTACTAAGACAGAATTTTGGGTGGATTTGTCCAAAAAAAGCTGAACAATACGGAAGCAGCGCAAAAGCAAAAAATGATGATTTTGTGAAATTCGTCAATTGCGAAGAGAAGGTTAATTCTGAATGAAAAGTAGTTATAGTTATAGTTTATTTTACTTGATATCCGCATATGGCGGGTAGCAGCTAGGTGGTTAATGAAGTTACATTCAGGTACTATATGCCTAGATAACAGATGGAAGTATGAATCTGCAATGAAACCCCTTCTAAAACTGGGGCCACAGAGGGACAAGGCACATAACCCAGGAACCAAATGGCCGATGATTTATAAGGATTACGTTTTAAAGAGTTCTCCCATAGCCATGTTGAAATGTTAGCCATATAAGAATTCAAGGCTGTTAGGTCTGGAGGGGTGCAGTTAGTAGGGTAAAGAAAGAAAATGTCGTCAGCATAGATATAATCAGATAGCCCCTGACTGAATCAACATGACAAGGGGAACGAGGAAAACATTGAAGAGGAGTGGTGAGAGTGTGGAACCTTGGGGTACATCACACAATAATGTACGTGGAGAAGAGGTATCATTGCATACGTTAACTTGAAATGATCTTGTAGGACTGAATAGAGCCAGGCCAAGGCTATTGCATGAATACCTATGTTGTGGAAGCGTAACGAGAGCTGGTTATGATCAAAGGCAGCTGATAGGTCTAGAGAGACCACCAGCACAGCCTTACCTTGATCATGAGCTCTATGGATCTCATTAAGGACAGCAGTAATTAAAGTGCTATGCAATGACTTGAAACCGGATTGGCGGGGTTGTAAAAAATGTATATGCTTAATATGGTCTGAAAGCTGTTAGTACACTGCCTTCTTTGCTAGTTTAGCTAAGAATGGCAGATTGGAAATTGGATGATAATTACGTGGGTCTTGAAGGTTGCCCTATGGATTCTTCAAGATTGGTCAAAGGATAGCCTTCTTCCATCAATCAGGGACAATTCCAGTAGCGATTAATGATTTCACAATTGACAGGGGATAAGCCAAGTGAAGGCTCAGGGAGCCATGAAGATGGAATAGGATCTAACGGCATTGTAGTCTTGTGACCCGACTGCAACATCTGAGACAGGTTGGATAGCCAGATAGGGGAAATGTTGCGCAAGATATGTGTTAAGCTAGGCGGAGGTACATAGGTGGGAGGAACAGGGAGAGTACCTTTAAGTTGTTGGATTTTGTCAAAAAAGAACTCTGTAAATTTCTCCGATGTTGGGCCAGGCCACGGTTGATCTAGCTGAACTTGAGGTTGGGTAGTAAACTGGGAAACCGCAGCAAAAATAGCCTTAGCAGAGGAAGAGGATTTCTTAATGATGTTAAAAAATTTGCTTTTTTGCAGTCAGAGTTTGGGTACAGTTTCTAAACCATTCAAGATTGGAAGTAGACCTGTTCTTTTGCCAGGCTCTCTCTGCAGCCCGCATTGCTGTCTAAGGAGATACAAACCCTCTGTGAAACCAGGGATGAGATTACCTTAATCAGCGGGTACAGGACTTAACAGGGGCCACCAAATCAAGAGACTTGGAAAGAGAATCGTGCCATAGTTTGCTTGATCATTAAGTGAGAATAAGGCAAAGGTATCTGAGAACAACGTACCAGCTGTAGGGAATAATGCTAACATTTCAGGGGTAAAATTGCAGTACAAATGAGTGTGCAGTACTAGTTATTGTCCCATATTCAATCTTCCATACCTAGCTAAACTCCTTGAGAAAGCAGCCCTTGAGTGGGTCACATGTTTCTGGGAATCCAGTAACTCTTTGTCCTCAACAATCTGGATTTCGCCCTCTGCACAGCACTGAGATCGCCTGGTAGGTGTTCTGAATGAACTTGCCATCCATTTAGACAATCTTAGAGATGTCATGATCATTCAATTAGACCTCAGTTCGGCTTTTGATGTCATAGACCATTCCCTCCTGCATGTACGACTTGAAGATTACGGTATCACCCACATCACCTTGAATTGGTTCCATTCTTACCTTTCTGACGCTACTTTTCAGACCAGCATTGACAACATCATGACAGCCTTTCTTCCCCAATCCTCAAGGGTCCATTCTGGCTCCCATCCTATTCAACCTGTTTATTTCTCCATTAGACCTTTTTATTCAATATCAGCAACTATTTCTGTGCAGATGACATCTAGATGACATGCAGATGACATGAACGGAGTGGAATGGGTAAACGTAGATCAATTGTTTATGTTATTAGAATATAGAAAGACCAGGGGACATGCAATGAAGCTACAGGGTAAACTATTTAAGACTAATAAAAGAAAATATTTTTTCACTCAACGTGTAATCAAACTTGGAATTTGTTACCAGAGGATGTAGTAAAGGCTGTTAGTGTAGCTGGGTTTAAAAAAGGTTTGGACAAGTTCCTGGAGTAAAGGCCCATAAACAATTATTAAGAAGGGACCCAGGATATCAATGCTTGACCCAGTACAGGCATTGTGGAACCTGTGTCTTTTGGGGAAACTGCTAGGTGCGTATGACCTATATTGGCCACTGTTGGAAACAGGATACTGGGCTTGATGGACCTTGATCTGACCCAGTGTAGCATATCTTATGTTCTTATGCAGCCCATGAGACCTGGGACCCACCTTTCCAAACTTCCTTAGATTAAGGGAACTGGTTACCTGATGCCTGCCACCCAGAAGGATTTACATCGTGCCTGTCTGTTGCTCTGGCACATCCATGGACAGCTGCACTTCACTCGAGGGCCCTATAAAAGCCAGGTTGACTGTGTGAATTGGTAGCTAGTTATCTTCTGCCTGCCACCCAGAAGGATTTACATTGTGCCTGTCTATTGCTCCGGCACATCCTTGGACAACTGCACTTCACCTGAGGGCCCTATAAAAGCTGGGTTGACTGTGTGTGGATCGGGAGATGGTTACCTGCTGACTGACACCCAGAATGATTTCCATCATGCCTGTCTGCTACTCCGGCACCTCTGTGGACAGCTTAAGAACATAAGAACATAAGCTATGCCATACTGGGTCAGACCAAGGTTCATCAAGCCCAGCATCCTGTTTCCAACAGTGGCCAATCTAGGTCATACGTACCTAGCAGTATCCCCAAGAGACATAGGTTCCACAATTCTTGTATTGGGTCAAGCATTGATATCCTGGGTCCCTTTTTAATAATGGTTTATGGACCTTTCCTCCAGGAACTTGTCCAAACCTTTTTTAAACCCAGCTACACTCTTACTACATCCTCCGGTAACAAATTCCAGAGTTTGATTACACGTTGAGTGAAAAAATATTTTCTCTTATTTGTCTTAAATAGTTTACCCTGTAGCTTCATTACATGTCCCCTAGTCTTTCTATATTCTGATAGTGTAAACAATTGATCTACGTTTACCCGTTCCACTCCATTCATTAATTTATAGACCTCTATCATATCTCCCCTCAGCCGTCTCTTTTCCAGGTTGAAGAGCCCTAACCTTTGTAGCCTCTCTTCATAGGAGTAGCCTTCCATCCCCTTTACCATTTTGGTGGCTCTCCTCTGTACCTTTTCTAATAACGCTATATCCTTTTTAAGATACGGCGACCAGAATTGCACACAATATTCAAGGTGCGGTCGTACCATGGAATGATACAGAGGCATTATAATATCCTTTGTTTTATTTTACATTCCTTTCCTTATGATACCTAGCATTCTATTTGCTTTCTTGGCTGCTGCTGCACACTGGGCGGAGGGTTTTAACATGTTATCCACGATGACTCCTAAATCTTTTTCCTGGGTGGTGGTTCCTAATGTGGAACCTTGCATCATGTAACCATAGTTTGGGTTGTTCTTCCCTAGGTGCATAACCTTGCACTTGTCCACATTAAATTTCATCTGCCATTTGGATGCCCCGTCTTCCAATGTGCTAGTTGCACTTCACTCAAGCACCCTATAAAAGCCGGGCTGACTGTGTGAATCAGGAGCTAAATACCTGCTGCCTGCTACCCAGAAGGAGTTCCATCATGTCTGTCTGCTGCTCCGGCACCTCTGTGGACAGCTGCACTTCACCCAAGGGCCCTATAAAAGCTGAGCTTCCTATGGCATGCGGCCATTGGATGTGCACTAAGAGGCATGCAACAAGGGGCTTCTCCTGCCTCTTGTGTGAGCCCCTTAGAAGCCTGGTGTGAAGTGAGCTGAGCTTGTTTATTATTGTGCAACAGGAGATGCTGGGGAAGAGAAAATCTAAAGGCATTAAACAAGCTGTTGGGGGTCCGGGACCCATGGACAAACATATAGTGCCTAAGGGCAGCATTTTGGAGCAGGCTATATTACAGGTATCTTCCTTGGACTTCTCCTCCTCCCCGACATTCTTTGCAGAGCAGTTCTCCTTCTGATTCTTCAATGCAAGGACTGCCTTAAACCGGTTGTTTGTTCTCTTGATAAGGTTCCCACTCAGCTGCCTGATTCTCAGTGAGCTTTTCTTTCCCTTAAACCTCGGGTGCTGGCCTTGGTCGGCACCTTTTATCTCAGGTTCCCATGTAAATGTTTGATTACACTGAATGGGGTTGTTCGCTAGACCATCTCTGCTTGTTCCGCCCTTTTGTGTAAGTAATTAATTCTCCTTTCTCTGGACTTTATTATTGTGCTATTCCACTCCCCGCCTCTTGCTGTTTTCATGTACTGTTATTACTTGGTTGTTGCAATATGTCTGTGTGCTAATCAATGATTTTTCTTTTTTTTTTGTAAACCGCTGCAATAATTGAGTACAAAGGATTGCACACTTAGTGACGTGAGTGGTGCAGGCCAGGCTCGTTTTCCCCCAACCATCATTCGATACTGCTTTGATACGTCCCATGTGTCTGGACTGGACTGGAGGAATGATAAGCAAGTTGAAATTAGACTTTACCTGCTAATTTTCTTTCCTTGAGTCCCTTCAGTCCAGTCCACAACCCATCCTACATCATTCTGGTTCCTGACTATTTTTGGGGAACAAGTGTGTTAAGGTTTTCATCTATGAGGTATTACGGTTTAGTATTTTCAGCTCTGTTGGCAGGTCATGAAAGTGGGCAGATAGTTTTCACTGGTAGCCATAGTTATTAGCAAGAACTATAGGACAGTAGATATTCCTGCTCTTTCGTACTCATTTTGGAATTGAAGTGGGTATGTGGTAAGTATAGTTGGTGGTGTTTAGAATACATGAGAAGATAATGTTTATTTGTTCTTGACTCTGGTCTTCAACTTGGTGGAAAAAGCTTCCTGGTTTATTTATTTTTTTGTCTTGTGAATCTATTGATTCCAGTTCTATAACTGTACTACAAACATTTTTTTTGTACCATGTTTGTAGCCCTTGTTGAATTCTTGGACTGACAATTCCGAATCCTTGTGTGAAATTGCTGTCACAGACATTTACCAAGCCTGTTCCAGATCCTATTTGTCCAATTAGCAATCCAGTTCAGAAATTCAGTGAAACCATATTTAAGAAAGTAAAAGCTGCAATTAGTCCCTGTGCCTGAAAACGTCTAGTAACCTTTCAGCCATTTTGTTTGAGGGGGAGGGGGTGTAGCAGCTGCAGCCACCTCTTAACAACATTGCCCTGAAATGAACATTTATAAAAAGAAAATTAAATAAAATGAAAATACCTGCAAACAGCAAAGAAAACTGAACAAATCAAATGTTTTTGCTGGTACATCACTAGTGTGTATAAAACGGTCCTAGAATAATTTGCAAAAGAAAAGCATGCATGTAGTTTCGCTTTGAAAATTCAGCTGAATTCACATAGTGAAAGCATGTGCTAGTTATTACTAATTGAAGAGCTTACTTAACTCTCTCCTCACCAGTAACCTCACTGGGTTCTTGAAGCTACAGAAAACTACATTCAAAAGCAATGGGAAGGTTATCAAGACAGCAATAAAATACACACAGTTCTATAGAAAATACACCAAAGCTTTAGTGGAGAGAAACTGAGAGACACACGTTCTCCCTGTTTACTCTAACTTACTAGCCATGGTTCTCTTTATTTATAAGGCTTTTTAGATGATACAGCATAATTTCACTTTATCATTATACGTCATGTATGTTTATCATATTGTAGGTCAACTTATTCAGTGTGGGTCAGTGTGGAGACATAAATGGAGTCCGAGACATAATTGTTTACTGTTACATGGCCATTATGAGGACATGTAAACCTTCACTTAGTAAGCAATTATATGAAGTTTTATTTCTAAGCAAGGTTCTGAACAGAATTAACTCTTTCTCAGGTTTAGTCAGTCTAATAGTGTATGGTACCCTGTACCAATATACATGCTTTCACTAATGAGGGCAATTAAAGACTTTCAAACCTTTTCTGGGCCTCACTTCATTCTAGCAGAGGAATATCATTATTTCCTGAAATTTGAATGTGATTGAGCTGACTAATTTCTGTGCAATTTCCCAATTGGTATTTCAGATAAAAAATCATTTGGAAGACCCCTTCAACAATACCTACACTGCCCTCAATCTGCAGACCCGCTGTTCAGAATACAAAGTGTTACAGGTAACACTCAAAGCCATTAAATACTTAAATATCAGAATTGGCTGAAGCAGAAACAGGCTTTTTTATTTTTAGAAAGGTTTCTTTGTCTATGTTAGAATGAAGTTGCAATGGAATGGAAAGCTCAGGCTGTCCAATGAGATAAAATAGTCAGAGGGCATTTTCAAAGCCATTTAGGTGATTTGAAGACCTGCAAACCACCTAAATGCCACCCGGCGGGGTATTCAGCAGCACTAACATGGCTAGTGACACTGACTATCCCTAGGAGCTGGGATCGAACGCCCCGAGGCTAGCCGGTGTTCCAGGAGTGGATCAGCGGCGGCGGCACTTGGGAATTACCAGCTAGCGACGATATTCAGCCGCTAGCTGGTTATCCTGGAGTGAGGAAAAATAGGCACCCGAAAGGTTCATCTAATTTTCACCACTGTAGCTAATGAGGCAGTGGATGAATATCGCCGTGGCCCAGTTACCTGCACTGCTGTCCGGCCAAGCCGGATATTCAATACCAGTGGCTGGATTTGGCTCCGACATTGAATATCTGGCCGCAACGTTCAGGGACAACAGTTAGCTATTGTCCAAGTGCTAGCTTCAACCACTGAATATCACCCCCATCATTTTTAAAAGCCCCTCTCTAGTGAGACATGAGACCCCACTCAGTCCCCTGCAATCCTTCTCCACTCTCTCTCTCTATTGGTCCGCAGACATGTTTGAACTCGGTCTTTGTTTTGATTGCTGCCACCTCTCTTGGGGACTGTTCCAGTCCCCCAACACCTTCTTTTAATACTCGGATGTCCCCTCCGTGGTGACTTTCACTGCTTCTTTTTCTAAGTTAAATTTTATTTACACACAAACAAAACAGCATAAAACTATACACCGAAACACCCAAGTCCTCTGTTGTTAATAGTAACAATATCAAACCCAACTCCCCACCCCCTCCCCTGCCTACCCTCCGTCCTCCCCCACCCTAATGTGCAGCAACTCAATTCGTAACTGAGTAAATAAGATCCAAAAGCCTGGAAACATATTTTCTGTAACACCTGGTATGAGTCTGTTTTATAAAAGTGGCTTTAGGATGATCAGACAGCTCTATGCCATAAGGGACAGGCGGAGCCAGGTTTGATTTCACCCAACTGCATTTGTGGACTGCCTTAAGATAACGTCCAGTTACCATGTTAAACCATTGGGATATGTAGAATAAAGTTCTGGAAAACAAGCTGTGATAGCATTGGACTAACTTAGAGGGACAAGTTTCAAAGAAATTTAGGAAAGTTAATTGCTTGTGGGTTTAAAGAGTTTGAATATTTTATGGTGTTTTTCTTGTCCTTGATTTGTTTTTGTTTTGTTTTTTTCATCAGTTTATAGGGCATCATTTTCCCCTTCTGGGCTTGGAGAAGTTTATGCAGGCTGTCATTGACTTAGCATTAGAATGTAGTCACTTATGTTATAGTTGTTGATATGGAAGGACAGACTAGATAGGCCATGTGATCATATTTGTATGTTTCTATGTTTATCCAGATTATGGTAGTTGAGTATTCAAGTGGGTTCAGCCACAGGGGTGCTCAAGCACATTTTAAAATCAAATCTAGACTCAGTGGGGTTTGTTGAAGTCGTAGTTTCCTATTCATTTGATCCACATTTTAGACTTGGTCCTGTCCCTGTCTTCTTTGCAGTTCGAACGTGCAGAATCTTCAAATTTCACTCATTTCTTGGTTTGACTACATGTTGGTAATTTTTTTGCACTCAGGGCTTAAGGCCCAAGTCGAGAAGCGTTTCTTTTCCCACAAGGAGAGAGCATTTTGGCAGGATTACAGATGCCTCCTTTGGGACTATTTAGCTACATCAGTCTTGAGTTCAGTCAAGGTCTGCGATTCTTCCACTGCACTCTTTTAGCAGGCCTAGTACTATAGGCACACCTTCATTTTCAGAAGACTTTCGTTTTCTGAAGCATCAAGATGGAGATTTTGTGGCAGATTTTATAAGGGATGAGTGGAAATTTATACACTAGTTACACACGCAAACACCCCTTTTAATGGACTTATGCACACGAATGGGCACTAACATGCATAAGTCCATTAAGGCGATCACTATTTGGTAAACGTGCATGGAAATCCTCTCACACACACTTTCCATTTGGGTGTGCACTGAGGCAGAGCTTACATTTACATGCATAAGTTATAACTGACCATTTCTGACCAATCCGTTGTGAATGTTATCAGATTCTTTATATGCTCATGATGGGGGACTTTTGGCGTATTAGGAGGAGAATATGTCAGTGGTACCTGTGTGTCATCTCAGCTGCCGACTGTATGTGTTTTATCTTACCTGGCTGTCAGCGCTCTAAAGATGGAGCAACTCATCGGGAGAGCTAGACTCCCAGCTTGCAGTCTGGATCCTATTTCCATATCCTTTCCGTGAGTGCAAAACAACAACTTTCATCCTGGTTTGCAGTTAGTATTAATACAAGTTTGCCTCAGGAATTATTACCCTCTCTCTGAAGAGGATGTTGATAGAACCCATCCTTACAAAGGAAGGATTGGATCCAAAATTTTTGGTAAATGATTGACCAATTTCAAATTTGCTGATGTTGAATAGATTGATTGAGTGAATAATGCATGAAAAGCTGATTGATTATTTAGAAGATTCCTATATCCTTCACTCTTTTCAATCAGGCTTTAGAGGGGACTTCAGAACCAGGATGTTAAAAGTATCCCTTCTGGATAGCTAATAACAGGTTTGAGTCTCTCTTGTTTTTTTCTAGACCAGTCATCACCCTTTGACCATCACTTGTTTACTCGCTTGTTTGTAGGCCATTGACATCATGGGGGTAGTCCTTGCATTGGTCCAAGTTATTATTGTTAGGTAGATTCTTTTTGGTTTCCAGGAGACCTTAAGCATTTGCAGTTTTGCCTCTTAATTGGGAGCTCTCCAAGGCTCTGTGCTTTCACCTGTTTTGTTTAACATTTACTTGACCCCATTATCGAATGTGATACAACCTTTTTATCATGCTTTTGCAAATGATATTTGGCTTCATGTAAACCAACAGGATGCATTTAAGAACTTGTCTCTGTGCTTTTCAGCAATAAATGGCTGGCTTTCATTTCATAAACTTAGATTGAATGCAAGTAAATGTGAATTTATTTATTTATTTATTTATTTATTTAGACAGTTTTGTATACCGCCTTATCCTTCAATCAAAGCGGTCACAACACAAGTGGGGGATACATTTAACACGCGGGGATATGAGACACACACACTAATACTTACAGGGAACATGGGCAATGGAGGGTTAAGTGGCTTGCCCAAGACCACAAGGAGCACCTGTGGGACTAGAAACCCCAGTCCTTCCGGCCCAAGGTTGCTGTCCTCTAGTGGGATTTGAACCCCCGACCTTCCGGCCTGAAGTACCTTGCCCAAACCACTAGGCTACTCCTCCCTCGTGGAAGAGCCTCTACCTCATCCAGCCATTCACACGTTAGGAATTTATCTATATGCAACCCTTTCCTTCGAGTCTCACATAGCAGCAATTGTGAAGAAATGTTTTTTTTTTTTTGATTATATCAACTGAGATGTTTGAGAGGCATTTTGGAAAGGATGTGTATGCTGCTCTACTCCATGCAATAGTATGAAAGAGGTTAGATTACTGCAACTTGCTATTTCAGAGTCTTCCTTCAAGAGTCTTAAAATGCTACAAATCATTCAAAATACAGTGGCCCATCTTTTACTAGTCTGACGTATCTGCAACCATGTAACTCCATTGGTTGCTGTTTCGCTGAAATATAGTCTTTATGATTCTCTTTTTGATTTGTAAGTTTGTAAATTACACAGGTACACTACCAAAAAACTGCCTCCAGTTTTGCAACTGATTCCTATAGATTTTGGGGTGCTGAATCCAGGAAAAATAGCCAAAATGTTCCATCACGTCACGTTTTCTTGCAAAATTAGATTTCTTACCCATATAAGGAATGTTCACATAATTTCTTTTTAGCCGACTGCAGTTTATTTTCTTGGCCCAAAATAGAGGTTGTAATGGTTAACTAACTAGAAACACTCCCTCATGATATTTTAGAGTGTTTTGTATTCATTTTATACATTAACAGGACAATTGGGAGGCGGGGGGCTAAATCCAGTACTCGCGCTGGCGCATGTTCTTTCCTGTTTGCCTCGCCTCGTTCGCTCGCTCAAACACGGTGGTTGCGACATGAACGTTCCTGTCAAATTTCAGTTTCTTGCAAGTTCATTATTACCTTTTGTTTGCTCAGTCGTAATCCAGCTTTATTCCGAAGTGGTTCACTACAGTTGTAGTTTGCAGTGCTGTGTATTTTTGATGGCTCACAGAGCCAGAGGTTGCGTCAACTCTCCGGACAGTTTTTGTTTTATTTGTGGGGAATATACCGTGAAAAAGCGGCAGAGGAACATTTCTGCATTTATTAAAAAAGTATATTTTGCCTATTTCGGTTTGAAGTTAGGCGATCAAGACAAACCATGGGCTCCTCACAAAGTGTGCAAGACATGTGAGGAAGATCTACGCTTATGGATGAAAGGTAAAAAACAAGCATTTCGTTTCGGAATACCTATGATGTGGCGTGTGAACGAAGAGACCACAGCAGTGACTGCTATTTTTGCTCTTGCATTGTGAAGGGATACAACTTAAAAAATAAGAACGTAATAAGTTACCCCAACCTTCCCTCAGCAATTAGGCCTATGCCTCATAGCAACGAAGTACCTGTGCCTGAACCACCAAAATCTTTGGATCATATTTGTGTGGACGGTTCTGATCATGATGAGACTCATCAGATGGCTTTTCCCGATGAGTCCAGTACTTCCGAGTTTGAAACTGAACCAGATCCGAAACCTGAACTTTTCTCTCAAGCTGAATTGAATGATTTAGTCCGGGATTTAGGACTCCCAAAAGATGCTGCCCAACTGCTAGGTTCTCGGCTTAAACAGAAAAATCTATTGTCACCAGGAACAACTTTTTATTGGTACCGCAACCGCGAGACACAATTTTTGAAGTATTTCAGCAAAGAGGAAGATTTGGTATTTTGCAACGATATATACGGAGTGATGGAAAAGTTTAAAATCAAGTATGATCCTGCTGAATGGCGGCTGTTCATTGATTCATCAAAAGACAGCATAAAAGGTGTTCTTCTTCATAATGGCAACACATTCGCTTCAGTTCCTATTGCTCACTCTGTTATTCTCCAAGAAAAATACGAGAATTTGGCCCTGATTCTTCAGAAGATTCGTTATGATGAGCATAAGTGGATGATTTGTGGAGACTTTAAAATTCTATCCATGCTATTAGGGCAGCAATCCGGTTTCACCAAATATCCCTGCTTCCTTTGCTTGTGGGATAGCCGGGCCCGCAACCTACACTGGGGGAAAAAAGACTGGCCAATTCGGGAGTATTTGAGACCCGGTGAGAAAAATGTTCTTCATGAGAGCTTGGTACCTCGTGATAAAATTCTATTACCACCTCTCCACATTAAGTTGGGTCTCATTAAGCAATTCATCAAGTCCCTTCCAAAAGATGGTGAGTGCTTTCGGTACCTTTGCTTAAAGTTCCCCCGACTTTCTGAAGCAAAGCTAAAGGAAGGAGTGTTTGTTGGCCCTGATATAAGGAAACTCATTTCAGATGGAGCATTCGCTGAAACGATGTCTGAGAAGGAAAAAGAAGCCCGGGATTCCTTCAAGGATGTTGTTCTCAAATTCTTGGGGAACAGGCGGGATGAGAACTATAAGGATATTGTTGCCAGGATGCTCAATGCCTTCAAAGAACAAGGCTGTAACATGAGCCTGAAAGTCCATTTCTTGCACTCCCATGTGAACTACTTTCCCGAAAACTTGGGGGCGTACAGTGAAGAACAAGGTGAAAGGTTTCACCAGGACATCAAGGACGCAGAGAGAAGGTACCAAGGAAGATGGAACACCACTATGATGGCTGATTTCTGCTGGTTGCTGCTGCGGGAAACCCCAGATGAAAAATACGCCAAGCAGCGCACCAAGAGAAGCATTCAGGGGAAGAAGAAACGGGCCCACCAGGAGATTGATTGACCCAAGAATGACTTTAAAATCTAAACTGTGTTGACAAACATCGTGTTTTTACTAAACTTTGAAATAAAAATTTGCTAGTTATTACCACAGTGTCGGATCTCATTTATTAGAATTTTATTTTCACACCATCGGGTGTTTGTCTTCATGTATTGCAATGGTGCGGTTTGCGTTTTCTATTCTTACATACATACCTGTACAACATTTTTTGCACATTTCTTTGCTTTGCTTTGTGTCTAACCTCGCTCTTATATGCTCAATGTTTGTGCACATGTATGTGGCTGTTTTAAGTGCAGACAATTTTGCTACCATCACAGTGTGTTTTGTTGACATTACTCTATTCTTATGTGCTGCCTTGTTACAATTTTCTTTATTCTTATTTGAATAACTACTAAACAATTAGTATAAAGAATTCATCCAAGAAACTTTTATCTCGATCGCACTCAATCTGAAACGTTCACCTCAAACTGCTAACCCAATGTAGCAAAAAATCTGTACGTGATGGAGCAAATTGGTTACCAGATTTGGATTCAGCGCACCAAAAAACGTAAAAATCAATCGAAACATTAGAGGCAGTTTAAAAAAAATTTTTTTTAGTGTACCTGTGTTATTTAACATCCTCCTGTCCTTCAGATCTGCTTCATGCTTTCTTACCTACCAGAACACTCAGATCACCACAACAGACTCTGCTTTCTATTCCAGGAATGTTAGATTAGTTTCTACCAGTAATACAGGTTGGCCCCAAAAAAATCGAGAGCATCTCGTAAATTAAAAGCTTAAATAGTTTACTTATTTACCTTTTTTAGCTATATAACGTCTTTATGTCAACAATGTCCGGTCGCCATCTTTTTTTTCTTTTTTTTTTTTCTTTTTTTTTTAATTTGTCAATCGTTTACATCTGTCTTTTTGAATTTTTAAATAACTTATAAGCTATGAGGTGTTCTCACTTTTTTTGGGGCCACCCTGTACATGTTGCACTTTTAGACTGTAATGTTATAGAATTCTCTTCCCATTGAGACTTGTTTAGAATCTAATTATCTTCATTTCAGGAAGTTAGTAAAATCCTGCTTATTTTTTAAGGCGTATTCATGCATTATCTCACTTTTGATTCTTATGGGCTTGATTCTGTCCTGGACGTCGATCCCCTCTGTACGTCCATTCTGAACCGGATGTACAGAGGGGATTGCGATTCTGATCCCGCAGGACACATCTAGCCCTGCGGGATCAGAATCGCAAACAGTCCTGCACATGCAGGCTGGGACTGTGATTCAGTCATGGCTCTTCAATGGAGCTACGGCACCATGGAATCATGTTGCCATGACACCACAGCTCCATTGAAGAGCTGTGATGCCGGCCACTGCAAAAGAAACGTATTCCCCACATCCTGACCCCCGATCTAGCCTCCTAAGGCCAGGGTCGGACTACGGGAAATGTCCCCTGGCCTCCCCCCCCTTCCCCATCCATGCTCCGGGCATACACTTGAAAAACGTCCAGGGAAGTTATTCCACCTCGGAGATGGAATAACTTCTCCGCACATGTCGCCGGCCCTGGACGTACAGGGCCGACATTAGACTCCGCCACTTCCCCGCCCCCATCCTTGTAATACTTTTGATTGAAGGATAAGGTGGTATACAAATCTGTCTAAATAAATAAATAGTTTGATATATTCTATGTTATTTATAAACGAGTTCTGTTCATTGTAAACTGCCCCTGATCACTGGAAGGGGCAGTATACTGTATAAAAAACATTTAAATAACTAACAGAAAATTTAATAAATAAATCAATCTAGCTTCCCTGTGCAACCGGCGGGGAAGTTAGTCGTGGCCAGGAGAAGGCATGAATAGCAGGGATAGCTGTCCCATTGGGCCATCCATCCCCATTATTCGTGGCACACAATAACCCCCTATATGTTTTTGAATAAGTTTAATTAATTGAAGAATGGTTTATGTACATTTTGAGGGAACAATATTCAAAAGCACTTATCCGGATAATGACGCAGACGGAGATCTTCAGGAGTACAATCTGGATAATACAACTGAGCATCTCCACAGGCTGTCTCAGCACCATCCAGTTAGTTTGGGGGAGGGCCATGGGCAGAGTGAGGGTGAAATTGACCAATATCCGGATAGTGGCACTATTCAGCAGTCATCGGGATAAATTCCAGCCTTCTGCGGAGAGCCTATTTGCATAACTTGAAAGCTATTTTAAGTGCTATCCAGATAATGGCACTGACTATACAGAGGAGATTTAAATGCCTTAGCTGATTGCCATGAGGCCCGATTCCATCCCGGATGCAGAAGCCCTCTGTGCGCCCAGCTGGAACTGGATGCACAGAGGGAGTTGCAATTCTGATTCCGTGGGGCACGTCTAACCCCACAGGATCAGAATCACGAACAGACCTCTGCGTGCAGGCCGGGACCACGATTTGGCCCGGCTTGCACGTACAGGCCTTGCCCAACTAAGTCAGGGCTTTTAAATGGAGTCATGGCCCCATGGCGTCCGGTTGTCATGGCATCGTAGCTCCATTTAAAAGCCGTAATCTCCGGCCGCCGGCCTCCAAATTGCTTTCCCCACAGCCCGACCCCCGATCTGGCCTCCCAGGGTCGGGCTGCGGGGAATGCCCTCTGCCCCCTGCTGCCCCTTCCCAGCCCCGAGCCCTCCGATCCTGTCACATCGGGGAAGTTATTCCACCTTTGAGGTGGAATAGCTTCCCTGTTCAAGTCGCCATCCCCAGATGTACAGGGCCGACATTAGAATTGGCTCTATATGTCCGGGGCCAGTGACTGCCCACTACCCACTCTGACGCCTCCCATTTCCCGCCATCTACCTTCCTCATACAACACTGCAGGGAAGGTAGTCGAGTCTGGGAAAGGGCACGAATAGAGGGAATGGACGTCCCAACTCTATTTGTTGCTCAGAATGTCCCCCGTAGTGTTTAAATAGATGCCCTTTTGAATATTGGCCCCTAAAGTTTTTATGATGCTTTTATTTTTAGGTGTGTTTTTTTGTTTTTATATGCAGTTAAATTGTGTACTGCCCAGGGGCATTTTAGCAGAAGGAACTTAATCAAGTCTAAATACATAGATAAATCTGAAAACTGCCCTTCCTCAGTGCACTTCTGACGACATTTTAGGGAAGCATTCCTGGGGTTGTTATTTGGTTGGGATCAGAAAACAGTCTACCCACATTGTATTTTCAAGCCTACATGCATTATTTTCCATAGGAAATCTGCTTGTGCAAATGTCTGTAGATAGTTAGAAACCCACGACAAGTTGTGAAGTTCAAGTACTCACATTCATTCTTTTGAATCTTGGGGAAAAGTCGAAGGGTAAAAAGTGCCAGCGGACGTTTTCCAACACAGTTTCTAAATTGCCTTCTTACTATATTTTTCACTAGTTTCCTTCATTAGGCCAGAGTAAAGTGAGGTAAGGAAACAGGAAACAAAATCCACTGGGGTAAAAGCAGGTCTGGCTCAGACTCGCCCCACAGACCTGGAATCTAGCTGGTGTGTAGTAAATGGAATGCAGAACTTCTCACTGTGGGGAGAGGGGAGGGAGAATTTCATGAGAGATTTGGATTTTTCCAAACTGTTTTTCAGGTGATGGCAGCTAAGAAAGAAGGTCAGGAAGACAGACGCGGGGATCTAGAAAAATCATCCATGACGCACCTATATGAAGAAGTCCATTGGAAGTGATGGTACAGATTTTCTTGCCTAACTTGGATTGTCTTGCCTTGGGATACCTTTAATACCTTATTATTACCTGGAGGACTCTGTCAAGTAGACTTACTAACTGGCTTTGTGCTATCTGGACAGGCTGAGCCCATCTCTAGATCTCTGCATCCTGAAAAATCAGATGACAGATCAACAGATGTGAATGAAGTAAAATCAGGACTGGATCAGTCTGTCCAGGTGATCTGGAGGGTTTTTCTTAGTTGTCCTCTCATAGTGTACTGAACTGTTGACTGCTATTTATCTTACAAAGAGGAATATTCAGACTCTGGTGCCAACCGTGACAAACTTCATCCACTGTCATATGAAAGGACACAATATTGTACAAAAGCCATACTCTGTACATATGTACCAAATGTGCCATCCCATAAAAGCACCAATTCCATGAACTCAAACAGCATCAATCCTGTTTATGAAAACGCAGCAATCCAAATCTTACACCGAGAGGTTGAAAACCAGTATACTTTATGTTGAGGCTTATAGGTACTAAGCCCTTAGTGTGGGGCACGTTCTGTGCAGTTCATAGCATATCTAAAGCCTAGCAGCTTACAAATAGGGGAGGTTGTTCCCTTAGCTTTCTTCCTACATCCTATTCCCTCCCCAGAAGTACTGGTATTTCCACTAAAATGGCTGCTTATCACAATAAACCCACCCCAACAAGGTATTATTGAACCCCTCATCTGAAAACATCCCCCAAGTCTCCCCACCCCGAAAATACATCATGCCTGGACCCCTATCAAAATGACATACTCCCCCCAAGACCTCCCACTCCTAGAAGATATCATTTTGAGTAGTCACCCAGAGGGAAAGAATCTAGAGTTATATCTTCCTCTCCCTTCCCCACCTGGTCTACCCAATATCTCAAACTTCAAAAGGACATCTCTATGGACACCTCTTGTGCAGAAAGAAAGATGAAGAATATCTTTATTCCTACCAGTTCAGCTTCCATCAATGACTGGATGCACACAGTTCAAAGATCTCATCACTAGTAGCTGAGCCAGTAAGAGGTAAGATTTCTCCTGACAGTGTGCAAGGGGTGGGAGCAAAGAACACATTCAAAGTGAAGGGATGACCAGTAGGGATAGATCCATGGCAGATGTGTTTTTTGGGAGGATATCATTGCTTTAAGCAAGTTTCTTTTCAATTTTTCCTTTTGCCTTTCTTATCAATTCTTTTCATCTAACTTTCATGTACTTATGCTGTTTCCAGTTTTCTTCATTCAGATCCTTTTTCTGTTTTTTGAAAGATGTTCTTTTGGCTAATAGTCTTTTTCATCTCACCTTTTAGCTATGCTGGCTGTTATACGGCTTGCTTTCTGCCTTTTTTAATGTGTGGACTGCATTTGGTCTGGGCTTCTAAAATGGCATTTTTAAATAACATTTAAACAACCACAAAATCTGGGTAGACTATAATGATATCTGCTCTAATGATATCTGCTCATCCGATCCATAACTGATATCAAAGACCTACGCAAAAACTTAAAAACACACCTATTTACCTCCTACTATGGCACGCTAAATAACTCCCAACAAGACGAAAAAGGATAAGCCAGACAATACATACAGACCAGCACCCCAAGACTTAAACACAGCTAGACTCCACTACCGCTTACACCGCTGAACTCCTCCTTCCACACCTGTACATAGTTATGTATACATAGTTACTAATGAAAGTTCAAATGTTAAAAAGTTAAATGTAATATGTACTTAGATTAGGTTATAGTTCTATTGTTCTATGTAAAAAACAGAAATGTCACTCTGTTTCTTTAATTGGTCTATGTAAACCGCACCTGATCTTCGGAAGGTTGCGGTATATAAAAATTTGTTAAATAAAAATAAATAAATAAATATCATATATCCAACAATCACTGTTAAAAATATCCAAATCACATCAGTTCCTGAAATTATCTTAATGAAAATTCAAATAGGGGGAATGCTCTTTACAGGGCTTTAACTATGGAATGTTTTCACAGGGCATTCCATGGTCACAGTTGTGAGTCCATAATAATTATATATCATATTCAATATTAATGGATTGTTGGCCATTTTCAGAGAAAAGTGAGACGTTCTTTACAGATTTGATGAATTTAGTATATTATTTAGATCAGCTGCCTACTGATTTTTGCAATTGAAATTTTTAGCTATAATCGATTATTCAGTGAAAGTCATACAGCATAGGAATCATCTAGTGCATGTTTTTACTGTAACATGTATTTTTTGTGTTCAGCAATGTCGGGTATGATGTGGATAAAAATATGTCCGTTTGGATGGTCTCTTGTTTCTCCAGGAACAAGCAGGAAGTCAGTCCTCACATATGGGTGACGTTGGCACTGACGGAGCCCTCACGGAAGTATATCCCCAGCTTTCAAAGAAAGCCTTTGCGAGATGCCACCATGCATGTGTGGTCCCCTTCTCGCCCAAGGCTGCCATCTTGATCAGTCTCTCTTTTTCTGTGGAGCACTACAGACATTCGTTTTGTCCCCGGAAAAAAGTTTTCTTTAACTCGTACATTCTTGTACTTTTCCGGCTTGCGCCGGTTCTTTCCCGCCTTGAAACTTGCTGATGCGGCACTGGGCCTCAAAATGTTTGCTTGTTGTCGTATTTTTGCTTTTTGGCACTTTTGCGCCCTGTTCAACCACTGGCCACGGCAAGGGTCTTCGACCTCCCGGGGGTCCTTTTCACCCCAATGGCCACCAGTTTTAAAAAATGTGATCAGTGTTCAAAAAATATGTCCAACACCGACACACATGATTGTTGCCTTCGGTGTCTGGGCACTGACCACGACCCAGAGGAATTCCCCTTGTACAAGAAAATGTCTGCGAAGACCATCCAGAGCTGTCAAGTTAAGAAGGATGACATCTTCCATAAAGCAGACTCCACCCCGGTATCCCCGGTAACCTCACGATCAAAGGCCCTGCACAGCTCCTCTGAGCCACACAAGGCTCCCGCAGCCCCTCAGCGGACTTGCAGGCCCTCCGAACAAGGTACTTCAGAGCGAGAGCATAAGAAGAAGAAGAAGACCTCGAGGGCCTCTTCTGGAGATGTAGACAAGCACGGGAAGTCCCATGGCTGGTCCCTCAGTCCCCGGCGAGATCTTGAGGAGTCGGAGCAGGAGTGTTCTTAAAAGGTGCCCAGA
Organism: Ichthyophis bannanicus; assembly: GCA_033557465.1. Classification (NCBI taxonomy): domain Eukaryota; kingdom Metazoa; phylum Chordata; class Amphibia; order Gymnophiona; family Ichthyophiidae; genus Ichthyophis; species Ichthyophis bannanicus. The sequence goes on from CM066044.1 coordinate 257,246,029, forward strand.
ACAGATGTCATGGCTTCCAGCAACGGATCTCGGTTTCATAAGAGCTGCCCCTTCAAGGACCCCCCTCTCCTCCTTGACACCTGACCTGATCACTCCTGTGTCTGTGTCAATGGCTGCTACCCCTGAGTGGAAAGCCCGCATGTTGGCCCTGGAGAGCAGCATTTCTGCGTTCATTGCCTCCCAGCGGGTGCGACCTGGCCCTGCAGAGACTGCAGGGACTTTGACCTTGAGGACTCCCCGGGTCACCAAAGTGATCACTGAGAGACAGATACCTCAGTCAGATCCTCAGCGAGGGTCTCTCTCTCGCTCCCGTTCCTCGGAAGTGAGGTCTTCACAGGCGAGTGCCTCTGGCTCCAGCCATGCCCTGATCTTGAAGTACTCAATACTAGAGCTGTCAGCGCTCCTGCAGTCAGTGGGGCTTCATCCCCGGAGACTCGAGCCCACCTAGACCTTCCTTGGACCCGTCTCCACCAGTTGCCAAGTGCCAATCCCCACCTGAGGACAACTCCTTCCTCGGGTTTGTCAGGGACATGGCTCGGGCGCTCTCCCTCACGATGGAGTCAGGGGAGGACCCTCGTACGGAGAAACTTGACATCCTCCAGTATGAGGCACCACTGAATGAGACCTTGGCAGTCCCCATCCCCTCCATCCTTACCCAGCTCCTCTTCAGGATGTGGGAGACCCCTGCATCGATACCCATCATCAGCTGTTGGCTGGATACAATGTACCAGGTCCAGTATAGCCCGGGCTTTCGTAAGGCACAACTCCTCCACACCTCTATGGTAGTGGAGTCAGCCATGTGCCTGCAAAAAAGCCCAAAGTCGCACTCTTCAGTGCCCCCGGGCAGGTAGTCCCGTGCCCACGATGCCCTCAGACAGAAATACTACCAGGGCTCGATGCTGACATGCCATATCCAGACTTACCAAGTCTATATTGGAATGTTCCTTCGGGACCTGGCCAAGGAGCTCGGGGGCTTCATGGCTGGCCTCGATGGAGACCACCTCCGGCATTTCCAGACTCTTTTAAAATCTGTCTCAGAGTGCTGCAAGTACTTGTCTCGAGCCACCTTTGATGGCTTCGAGTCCAGTGGGAGGGTGGCAGCTGCAGGCATAGGTGCTCGATGCCAGGCCTGGCTCCAATCATCTGATCTCAAGCAGTGGGTACAAGGGAAGCTTCTTGACGTCCCCTGCCTCAGTGAACAGCTTTTTGGTAAGCCTATGGAGGACAAAGCAGCTTAAATCGAGACTGAGTATGTTATTTGTACCCAGCTCTCGAAGAAAACCTCTACCTTTCCTCAGAAGAATCCGCAGGGCAAGAAACTCTCTTTCCTCCGGAAGTTCCCCCCCTACTAGGGCTATCCCCGTACCCTGCCTCCCAGACCCCTCAGCAGGGTCCTCATGACAAGGAAACAGGCCAGGGCCCATACAAACCCAAGGGCCCCATACCCCATCTGCCAGCCCCGGCCCAGTCAGGGTTGGATTTTTGATGCCATCGGTATAGCCTCTCTTCTGCCGGAGGATCGGCTCCCGACAGCGGGGCGGCTGGTTCACTTCGCCCACTGGTGGGCCTCCATTACCACTGACTCCTGGGCTCTAAAGGTAGTCAAGGAGGGCTACCGCCTCCACCTCGACCAGGTCTCTTTACCCTTCTTTCCTGGGGAGCCTACTCCATCTCCCCTGCACCAGATCTTGCTGAGGTAAGAGCTCATGGTCCTTCTCAAGAACAGAGCTATGGAGCCCGTTCTGCACCACATAAGGGGCAGAGGGTTTTACTCCAGGTACTTCCTGGTCCCCAAGAGAATAGGGGGCTTGAGTCCCATCTTGGATCTGCAAAACCACAACAAGTTTCTGGTGTGGAAGAAGTTCAAGATGCTCTCCCTTGGAACACTGCTGCCCTACTTCCAGCAGGGAGATTGGCTATGCTCCTTGGATCTGAAGGATGCTTACACCCACATCCTGTCCACCCAAGTCACAGGCAATATCTCAGGTTTGTGGTAGACGATGACCACTACCAGTTCAGGGTACTCACCTTTGGCCTCGCCTCCATCCCAAGAGTCTTTATCAAGTGCCTGGCAGTGGTGGCAGCCTATCTCCGCCTCCACGGTGCCTTCATATTCCCTTACCTCGATGATTGGCTTGTCAAGGGGGACACAGCCTCAGAGGTCAAACAGGTCACTGGCTGCACTATTCAAGTGTTACAGTACCTGGGCTTTGTGATATATTCCAATGCAGACTCTGGAGTTCATTGGGGCCTGCCTGAACACTTTTCAGCCCAGGTCTTTCCTTCCCATCAACAGGGTGAACTGCCTAATGCCCTCACAGCCGAGGTATAGAGGCACTGCGCCTTGTCAGCTCAAGTGCTCCTCCGCCTCCGCCTCCTCCGCCTCCTGGGCCACATGGCCTCCACGGTCCATGTAGTCCCCATTGCACGCCTCCATATGTGGGTGGCTCAGTAGTGCCTCCAGTCCCAGTGGACCCAGGCCACGGGCGAGCTTTGGAATAGGGTCACCATCTCTCACCAGCTCACAGAGTCTCTCACTTGGTGGCAGGATGTCCAGCACCTGCGGGCGAGCATGCCCTTCCAACTCCCGAACCCCCACAGGATCCTCACGACAGATGCTTCTTGGACAGGTTGGAGTGCCCACTGCGAGGAGCTGCACACCCAAGGGTTTTGGTCCTTCAAAAATAGCCAGCAGCAGATCAATCTGCTCAAGCTCAGAGCCATCTTCCTTACCCTGAGGGTCTTCAGACACTGCCTACAACAGTCAGTACTCGTCCAGACAGACAACAAGGTCATGATGTTCTATGTGAACAAGCAGGGTGGCTCGGGCTCCTACCACCTCTGTCAGGAAGCTGTGGCCCTATGCTCCTTCACGGCCAGCCTCAGGGCTGTCTATCTCCCGGGCTAGGACAACGACCTGGTGGACAGGCTGTGCAGGGTCCTCCAGCTGCACGAGTGGCACCTGGACCCTGAGGTAGCACTCAGAATTTTCCAGCTATGGGGTACCCCAAGCATGGACCTCTTTGCCAGCCCAGTCAATGCTCAGCTACCCCGGTTCTGCATCCCTCAACCCTACCCCTCCCGGGTGGCCGCCAACACCTTCCTCCTCTCATGGACAGGGGGTCTCCTTTATGCATTTCCCCCCATTCTGCTCATTGCTTGGACCCTCTTCAAAGTCCTGTGTGGCAATGTGTCGATCATCCTGGTAGCCCTGTGGTGGCCCAAGCAACCGCGGTTCTCTCTGCTGCTCCATCTCTCGCTGGAGCCCCCGGTTCCCCTCAGGAGCTCTCCAAGACTTCTGACACAGGAGGAGGGCTCGATCCATCATCCCAACCGGGGAACCCTATCCCTAACAGCATGGCGGTTGAGTGGGTCGCCCTAGCCTCACTACACCTTCCCAGAGAAGTGAAGGAAATCATCCTGGCATCTCACAAGGATTCCACAAAACGTACTTATGCCTTCAAGTGGTGACGGTTCGCCGTGTGATGCACGGAGTACCGCCTCGACCCATTCTCTTGCCTGGTGTGCTAATTCCTTCAGTATCTCCTTCACCTATTGCATTCTGGACTTAAGTCCATCTCCATCAGGGTGCATCTCAGCGCTCTCTCGGCTAATCACCCCATTGAAATCAAGCCTCTTTCTATGCAGCTCCTCATCTCCAGGTTTATGCGGAGCCTCTTGCTCTCCAGACCTTCCTTGCAGCCACCGCCGGTGGAATGAGATCTCAATGTGGTCCTGGCACAGCTCACCAAGCTGCCATTCAAGCCCGTGGCTACCTGCTCCCTACGCCATCTGTCCTGGAAGGTCACCTTCCTCATGGCGCTCACCTTGGCTCGCAGGGTCAGTGAACTCCAGGCACTGTGGCTGAGCCTCCCTACAGTAAGTTCTGTAGGAAAAAGGTGGTGCTCCACAATCGCCCCGTTTCTACCGAAGGTAGTCTCCGACTTCCACCTCAATCAGGAGGTGGTTCTCCCTATCTTGTTCCCGCGAACTCATGCCGACACGGCATCGGCCATCCTCCATAACTTCGACTGCAAACGAGACCTGTCCTTTTACTTACAATTGACCCAGGGCCACCGCAAAGCCTCACAACATTTCATCTCCTTTGACCCCAGCCACATGGGGCAGGTGGTCACTAAACAGACCATATCCGTCTGGGTGGCGGATTGCATCGCTTTTGCTGATAGCCCTGCTGGTGTCCCCCTGGAGTGCCATGTCATAGCGCACAAAGTCAGAGCAATGGCGACCTCGGTCATGAACCTCCAGTCGGTGCCGATGGCCGACATCTATCGGGCTACCACCTGGTCCTTTGTCCACACCTTTTCAGCCCACTACTGCCTGGAGAGGGAGTCCCGACAGGATAGCACCTTCGGCCAGGCTGTACTCTGTAACCTCTTCGGAGTTTAGGCAACTCCTGCCCTCCGACCCTTCTTATTCAGGCTACCAGAGCCATGGTTCTCCCTGGACACTGGGGTCCTTAGAGTCTGTCTTCATATTTGCTCATGGTTGGGCCATGGCTTCTCTACTGGTCCTTGGTAGCCTGGAGCTAGGGGGTCCCATATATGAGGACTGATTTCCTGCTTGTTCCTGGAGAAAGCATATTTACTCACCTGTAACAGGTGTTCTTCAGGGACAGAAGGAATCAGTCCTCATGAACCCTCCCTCCTCCCCTTGGATTTGCTGGTCCTTTTTGGTCTTCTCTCTTGGTTGTCCTTTAGATATGGCACCCAACAGATCAAGATGGCACCCTTGAGTGGGAAGGGGACCACGCATGCACGGTGGCATCTCCCAAAGGCTTTCTTTGAAAGCTGCGGAGATGCTTCCACGAGGGCTCCATCGGTGCCAACGTCACCCATATATAAGGACTGATTCCTGCTGTCCCTGGAGAACACTTGTTACAGGTGAATAACTATGCTTTATGAGCATAGTACAGTGAAATCTCGTGCAAGAGCTTTTTGATTTGAGCAATTCAAGCTTGAAGCAGCAACATGTTAGTGCAATAAAGTTGGATACAAAGGTTGTGTCGTCACAGCAGTTCCATTATCCCCACATAGCAGCAGGATGGCTTCTTTTTTAAGTAGTAGTGCCAGGTAGGCTGGAGGAATTTGCACCATCATTTGTCTGCCCTGCTGCCTGACTGCCCAGTTCTGTCACTGCCTTGCCTGCCGCTGGGGCTGGTACAGTGTTGGTGGAGTTGGGAGACCTGTGGGAAAGAGCTGTGTGGTCCAACCCACTCGACACCGATGCTGCACCTGCATTTAAAAACGTGAATTGCTCAGGAGGGCCCCGGCTAAGGGGGAGCAAGGAGCCCAGCACATCCTCTCAAAATCCGAATAGACTTTATTAGTAAAACCCCAACATCAGCAATGTTTCAGCAACTCGTACCTTCATCAGGGGGTATGCCTCAAAACCTCCAACACAAACAAACAAAATAATACGTTTTTTTGTAATGAACAAATAAATACAGTATAAACCAAAAACATGTAAAAGACACCTAAAGCATGTACACGATAAAGAATTTAAGAACATATAACCCATCATCTTAAAAGATAGCTGCAAGCAACACAGAGACCATAAAAAGAGCACAAAACATGTAAGAAATGATATTAGAATATCCACATGTAGGTTAAGGAGCACCAGGATGAACAAATGTTAAAGTGAATGAAAAGAAATACAACGACTATAACCACTAATGGCAAATGAGGACCAGCACAAATAGAAAATGTACACATAAGATAAGGAACTCACTGTCAATTTCTAAGTGAACGCAACCTTGTGCTTTACAAACAAACCCAAAGTTCATTAAAGTCTTACTGTAACGGAACAGAAATGAAGTCAGTGTCAATGAGCAAACAAAAACATAGCAACATTGCCAACTAAATTCATTATATTAACAAATACGTGTGAATGCAACAGGCATCCAAAAGATAGCTCAGGACTCACCGCAGCAGGCGTTTCCAAAAGGCAACAAAGAGACTCAGGAGCAGTTCTGTTCATTTAAAGGGGCTTCTTCTGGCGCCAAAACACAGTCCAAGCCTCATCTAACTGTTCGCTAGCATTGCGTTATATATTCACTTCAGATGGGAAGGAAGTGTATGTACAATCTATTCTTCTCACCTGAAAGACTGTGTATGCAATCAATAAGTTATATCTTAAAAAGAATATTTTTACCTTACTTCAGAAACTCAAAGGATCCCATGGTCCTAATGACCCCCATGTAAGGTGAATCTATCTGGGCAAAACTGAGCTAATACGCGGCTCTAATTTGCATCCGGACCCCAGTCCAAATGAAAGTCTCATTATTCTTATTTCATAACGAGGGAGGAGGGGAAAAGGGATCATGCAGTCCTTCAAATTGTTTTTCAAGTAAACTAGTAGTGCTCCTGTTAAGTTTTACAATGTCGGGTGCTTTGTTTTGGACTTCTAGGACCCCGGCTAAGGGGCATGGCCACTTGCAATGTACTAGGATGTTAGATGTTGCAAGGACTGAGGGGCGTGGGGTGAGAGCATTAGTATATAGTGAGGATTTGGGGAAGGTGATATGTATTTTGCAAAGGTTGGGGAGGTATAAGGGATATATGGGGGAGGGAGTATATGGAGGGAGGGGGATTATAGGAAGGGAGGGATTGGGGAAAGTACAGTGTCCTGTCTGTTGCTTGGCAAGTAACAAATGGCTTATCTTGCATGATTTATTTATTGATTAAGGCCTCAATTTGCTGTTTGTTACTGAAACGTGGTCTGCAGAAGGGGATGGGGTAGCAGATTCTTTACTGTGCCCCAACGGTTATGCATGTCATCAGGTAGCTAGAAAGGGCAAGCGTGGGGGGACGAGGGGGACTTGTAGTGGTTTCCCCTAAATGCTGGCCTCTGGTGCAGCAGAGATGAGAGGCCTCCTCGGGGTTGTGAAGACATTTTGGTAGGGTTGAAAGGGGAGTGGGATGTGGGTTTTCTGTTATTGTATTGTGCCCCTGGACTTATGCAGGACTTTTGGGGGGGATTTAGAGGATGAAATTGCAGAAACAAGGTTGGGAAACTGTTGCTGTTTGGGGATTTTAATGTGGGGGAAGGGGAGGGTTGTAAGTCTTTTTTGATGTCTTTATTACGGGATTGGGGGTATAAGCAGTTAGTATCTGGGGTGATTCATGTGAAAGGGAATAAGTTGGATTTGATTTTTGGGTCCAGGGAAGTGGTAGGGGATTTGGGGTAGTGGTGGAAGATGGGGTGATTTGGGGGCAGTTTAGGTGGGAGTCAGAGGCAGATAGAACAGCATGGCGTATGTAAACTGTTGTTGGTAACTTTTAAGACTGAGAAGTCAAGGGCCAGGTTACCTGCAGGAGGAGCTCGCATGATATTGTCCGGGGAGGGCATTGTGGTCGAGCCAGAGCATGCAATCGGTGGTCCCTGGCCCTTGGCAAGTGAGGCAGAAAAAGTGGAGAGCGAGGTGTTTTGCGCTGGTCACCCCTCTCTGGTGAAATAAACTCCTCTCCAGTCTATGGGAGGAACAGAATCTTTTAGCATTTAGAAGACGTTTGAAAACGTTTTTGTTCCCTCTGATGGGTAGGGGGTGGCGTGGTAGGGGCAGTGCTGCTTGTTGGGTGAGGAGGGGGGGATGAGGTGCAGAGTTCCCTTTTGTAGTAGGGATGTGGGACCACACTTTTTAATGTGTTGTGAACCGCCTTGTATTCGTTGTGCATATGGCAGTATATAAATGTTTTAAATAAAGAATTAAATGCTTCATTAATAGATCTCGCTAGTTGCATACAGCCTTGGAAGCTTTAAATGAAGTTTGGGTCATGAGTGTTTAGCGTTAGTCATCATGGTATTTATTAAGTAAAGCATTACCGATAATAAAGGTATATGCTGCATACTTTATTGCGTTAACCAAGGCTGGCGTTAGGGGGTGACAAACAGGGCAATTGCCCTGGCCCCCGTGCCACAAGGGGCCCTAAGCCTGCCTCAGTTTGAAGGAGGAATAGCTTGAAGGGGGGCTTTGGGGCCCCCTCCACAGTTTCTGCTCTAGGCCCCTGTATGTCTAACACCTGTCTTGACATTAAATACTGTTGGAAGTGCAGCATTGGAAGTGTTTTGAGATCTTTGTGTGAAATACAGTACAGTGATATTGGAATGATTAATTTTAAGTGTTTCTTCCAAATCGCTGGCTTCATTGTATAAGTTAATATATCAATATAGGTATGTCAGTATAGAATTACTGTAAGTACTATGTTTAAGAAAAGTGACTTGGACAAAAGCAGGTTTAAAGCTTGTGATAGGCAGATTCAAATGATTAAAGGAAAATGATGCAGGTGAATTATTATAAGCATTATGATGATGAATTTGAGCAGTAATGTTAAAATAGGGAATGAGAAAAACAGGATGCTATAATAAACTCAACGTTAGATGCCGTGCAGAGATTTAAAATTGGTTTAATCACATCTTATATCCTCATAGGTTATACCTTGTATGTACAAATTCAAACACACTCCTGATGCAGTGCGTTTGTGAAACGCAGGCCTCATTGGGAGTGCTGCTCAAGCAAATACAACAGAGATGAAGATAAAATGTATGTTAATCATTGGTGTATCGATGTGCTGTGCTTTCCTGTCTAATCAATGTGTTTATACCTCAAATATTTCCTGTCATGATTTGACAATTTCCAATCTGTAATCAAACCGCTGCTGATCGCTGGAAGTAGCGGTATACAAATGTATACTAAATAAATAAATATAAGGAATAACAGCTAGTTACACTAAAGGCAACTGACCCATGAGGAGGTCTTACTGGCCACTTGAAAGTTTTGTGAAGGGCATTCCTTGGTTAAAAGTTTCAAAAGAAGGGGACGCATTCTGAGGTCTTTCCCACCCCCCCCCCCCCATTTAAATTTTCATTATGATGGTTGCATGAACTGATGTGATTTGGATATTTTCATACTGATTATTGCATATATGATTATTAAATAACGCGCATGCCTGATGTAAACTCTTATCCTTTGCTGCTGCTTTTAGTTTTTTCGAACCAGGTTCCTTATTTTATCATAGCCTCACTTTTGAAGGTTAAATGCTAGATCAATAGATTTCTTCAGTGTCCTCACTCCAGTTATTATGTCAGATATGATCTTGTTATGATCACTATTGCCAAGTGGCCCCAGTAGCGTTACCCCTTACACTAATCTTGTGTTCCACTATGGACTAGGTCTAAAAAAACTCCCTTTCTTGTCAACTTTTGGACAAACTAAAGAAGACATTGAATTCATCTAGAACAGAAGTTCCCAACCTTTTTAGTTGTTTGGACCCTATATTAACTGCCAAAAGGTTCAAGGTGCCTCCCATTTCATTCCATCATGCTTCCCGGATCCCTCCCTTCAGTGCCAAGCCTTACCCCACTAGCTCTTTATCTCCCTAACCCTTCCAGGCTCCACCAGTCTCTTTCGTCTTCAGCCAGTTTCCACCAGTGACGGTCTCTTTCTCTCTCCTTTCCCCCCGCCAATTCCCAACAGCCCCTCAATGCTTGACCCAGTACAAGCATTGTGGAACCTGTGTCCCTTGGGGAAACTGCTAGGTACGTATGACCTAGATTGGCCACTGTTGGAAACAGAATACTGGGCTTGAAGGACCTTGGTCTGACCCAGTATGCCATATCTTATGTTCTTATGTTCTTATTGCTTTTCTGTGTCCTGTGGACCCCCTGTAATGGTTTCATAGACACCCCCCCCCCCATGGAGTTCACATACCACAAGTTGGAAGCCACTGATCTCGAAGTTTTACCTTCCTAGCATGTACTGATGTGACATTTACCCAGTCAGTACTGAGTTGATTGAAATCACCTATTGTTTCCAAATGTATTAGCGTCCCTAGCTTTTGTTACGAATTTGTTATCTGTCTGTTCATGCTGGCCAGGTAGACAGTAGTATACCCACATCACTATTCACTTCACACATGGCATTTTCATCCACTGTGCCTTTTGTTTCCTGCATAACATTTGCTCTGTTTGATTCAGTGCCCTCTTCAACAAATAGCACCATCCCTCCACCAGTTTGATCCACCTGATCATTGTGTGGATTAATGATTTGTGCCCCGGTATCGCAGTGTCCCATTGGTTATCTTCTTTCCAGCAGGTCTCTGAGATACCTAGTAGAGCTACCTCTTCATTCAGTATTATATTTTCCAACTCTCCTTCCATTTTTATGGAGATTTATCAGTGTGTTTTGTTTGCATTTACAACTTGCTTTTCAGTTAACAGGAGAATTTGAAATCTTTTTACATTTTTAAAAGCATCTGAGCTACTTTTGCCTTTAATGCGAACTCTCTAACGGGATTCTTTTATGTCTCTGTTTTGCTAGTTTCCTTTGAAGATGCCTCATTCTGACCGATGTGCTGCTATGTAACTGTTGACTTTCTCTGTGTTCTAGTTTAAAAGCTGCTCGATCTTCTTTTAAACCAACCCTGGTTACTAATATCTCATTTCCCCTTACTCCAGAACTGTGTTTACTTGTACAATGGGTTGAACCTAGGTAAGAAACAAAAACTTTTAACTTCTAAGCTAATCAATGCTGCTCCGTTTGCTCTGGAAACTCTGGAAAGCTGCTCCCTATGGAATCTGTGTGAAATTACAACGGCCAGACATTGTACTTTGGAGAGAATCGCTTATTCAATTAAGCGAGGTCCGGAAGGAGATGGAGCAGTTTTCCGTTGTTCATGTTGGATATACAGATATTTTATACTTTACATCAGTTGTTTACCAGTCAGTTTGATTTCCTCCCAATCATGACCCTCCCCACACACCATTAAATTAAAGCTTCTTATTGGTTTCTTGTGCGTCTTGTCTGTCTTTCTTGGCTATATTGTAAGCTCCAAAGAGCAGGAACTCTCTATTTGCCTCAGTACAGTACTTCCTATACCACTATGTGCTATACAAATGATTAATAATACTAATTAGTATAGGACGTTTTTAGACCCCTCTTGCCAAGGCCGGTGCTACCGTCAGGCTAACTAGGCAGTCACCTAGAGTGCTGGTCCTCCAGAGGGGCCCACCGCTGCCCTTCTCTGCGGCCGGCAGTGGAAGCAATGTCCTCAAAACTGTGACATAGCACTTACCAACCATCTCATGGGCTGTGTCACGATTTCTGTCTTGCAAAAACTACTGCTTCTGCCGGCGTCTGAAGGGGGTAGAAGCAGTAGATAATGCAAGAGAGAAACCGCAATGCAGCCCCAGAGATGGTAGGTAAGGACTGCATTGAGGTTTCGGGACCATTGCCATCATTGCTGGCCCTGGAGAGGGGTGGCATCGGTGTCACTGGGTGTGAGGAGGGCAGTGGGGGTTGGCAGGATGGAGGGCCCATCTAGAGCACTTCCAGTCCTTGCACCGGCCCTGCCTCTTGCTTGCACAAAGAGCAGATCTGAGAGGCCAAGGGGTATTCTGTACCCATGGTGAGGTCAAAAGTAAAGACAATGGCCCCGATATTCATTTGCGACGGTGATGAACCTCTATGATGCATAGCTGCCGGCGCCAAACTTTAACCCAGGATGTTCAATGCCAGGGTCATATGCAGCCCCAGCAATGAATATCAGGGTCGCCGCACAGCCAGAGATGCCACAGACGCCAACCAGGCAGCAGCGATATTGAGCTCTCATGGGTAAAAGATAGGCACAGCAAAAGCTGTAAGTCACTAACCGGGCAGTGGTGTAATATTGCTGTTGCCTGCTTAGCAATGGGCGCTGCCCCCGGAATGACCAGGACATACCCCGATGCTTTACGGGCAAGATCGGGGCATGTAGCGGCGTGATCAGGGATATTCAGGGCACTGTGTAAATGCCACCGACTGTCCCTCTCAGCGGCATTTACACAGTTTACAGGTCTGTAATCTGGGTAAATGCCTTTGAATATTGGGCCCAATGTATATTTTCTTTGAAATATGAGGCAACAGAAGTGGTTAAAGAGTACCAGTAAACGTTTCCCAAGGCAGACAGTCTGTAAATTATCTCCTAAATGGTTAATTTTATAAAGCGCACCTAGATTAATGCGTGTATTTTACGCCTATTTTATACAGTCAGCTATGTGCATACTTTACTTTATAAAACACGCGTTAATTTAAGCTATGAGCACGTCCAATAGCCCTATGGCTGGCGTAAATACCCGTGCCTAGATTTATAAAGAATGCGTGTAAGTTACCATATTTTATCATTTACGGACATAAACTTTGCGCTTTGGCAAACTCTACCCCTGTGAAAATACATGCAATTGGGCCAATGTGCGTACTTTCAGAATAGTGACCTTGTCAAATATGCACATACATGACTAAAATACTTAGATTTAGTCACATAAACATGTAAACCTAGGTGCAGCTTATAAAATTACACCCACTGTCACACTACACACACTTTCAGCTAAATTAAATAGAGATTCTCCCACTGACACACTTGGACTCAGACCTTAGTTCGGCTCCACCCTCCAGGTTTTCAGTGTGTGCACATTCTGTCTTAAGACTTTTTTTTAATGAAGAATTAAGTTTTACAACGATGGATAATGAAAAAGAGTAAGTAACATCATCAATCAAAAAATGAAAATAAAATGAAAACCAGCCTGCAATACTGCAATCATCTCTTCCGCTGCTCTGGTTCAAAAGGTATCGAGGGAATGAAGATGGCTGCTGCATGAATGGACAAATCTGTGTGATCTCCCTAACTTTCCTATGGGATTTTCTATTTCTTGTTAGAAATGATCAAAGGGTCTCCCTTTCTCCAGCTGAGCGACTCCAGGGGGAGTCATTTTAAAAGAAAGCGCCTATGTCCGTATTCCAAAACGGTGCCAATTTAAAGCTTATTTTACATAGGCATCTATGAACCAGCCCCATAGCAAACAAATCCAAACAAAAACCCTTTTGGGGCTTTTTCACTTTGGTAGCCTGTTATAGAATCAGGCCCACAGAGTATGCACACACACATTTACACCTTTTTTTAGAGCAGGTGTCAACATAGACAGACCCTGTCCCAGTACGGGGCAAGTGCTGAAGTATAGTTGCACTTGCTTCCAAGTTGATGTAAATGTGTCCATGTAGTCTAAGGAGGGATTTTATGGGTCTCACCTAGATTTACATAAGTATATGATAAGGTCAGTGTTCTGAAAGTACATGCATTGGACCGATCGTGCGTACTTTCACTGTGGGCGTGGAATAAGTTCCCCTAGTCGTCAGGGGATGGAGGGCTCGAGGTGCGGATGGGTAGGAGGAGCCTGAGGACATTCCCTGAAGCCTGACCCTGGCCTTAGGAGGCCAGAGCGGGGATCGGGCTGCGGGGAATTCACTTTTAAAGTCGGCAGCTGGGGATCGCAGCTCTTCAGTGGCCTAGTGGTTGGGGCAAGGTACTTCAGGCCAGAAGGTCGGGGGTTCAAATCCCACTAGAGGTCAGCAACCTTGGGCCGGAAGGACTGGGGTTTCTAGTCCCACAGGTGCTCCTTGTGGTCTTGGGCAAGCCACTTAACCCTCCATAGCCCATGTTCCCTGTAAAATAGTTATCTCCAAGTTATAATGCCCTGTTCAATGTAATTTCAGTTTGTTCAATGTAAACCGCACTGATGCAGAATAGCGCGGTATATAAGAGAATGTAAATAAATAAATAAAAATAAATAAATAGCAACCGGATGCCATGGTGCCGTGACTCCATTGACGAGCACTGACTGAGTTAGCTGGGGAAGGCCTGTATATGCAGGCTGGACAGATCGGGGTCCTGGCCTGCATGTACATGCCTGTTCGCAATCCGATTCTGCGGGGCTAAATGTGCCCTACCGGATTGGAAACGCGACTCCCTCTGTGCGTCCGTTTCCGGCCTGGATGCACAGAGGGTCCAGACATATGGAATGAAATTGGGTCCTGTACCTGAATGTAACTCACCTTGAACAACATCTGAGAAAGGTATAAATCTTTATAATTTTTTGGGTGCTGTTTTCTTACCCTTGTCTCAGACATAGGGACATATTTACTAAATTGTGTTAGAATTGTATGACTTGCCACAAGTAAATTACTTTTTTTTCCAGTGCCGACTTCTGGCATTCCAGCTGCCTCTGACTTTTCTTGGCAATGTATCACCAGAAGTAGATTGCCAGGCCTTTTCTTCCAAGACAATGGAAGGTAAAGTGACTTCTCCAAGGTCACAAGGCGTGCCAATGAGAATTGAACCCTTCTGGGTACTAGGCAGCTGCTCTAATCACTAGGCTACTCCTCCACTCCACAAATTACCATAGGAATTATTAAATTGTGATACCCTGAGTATTGTAGTTTAGTTAATTCCGTGGTAATTCACCCTGCGATGCTGCAGTCAAGAACTCCATGCATTTCTGATTGGAGGCACCATAGTGGCCCCCCATCTCAGGACTCACATCTTTCAAGGGGGCCTATGACGAGCCTCCTTATTACCCTATGTCAAAAGGTCCATAACGATCTAAGTGGGATCCTGCACCCCACACACTCACCCCTCCCAGGCCTTAAAAAAGTGTAAACTTCTTGAAGCCCTGTCCTCACAATATAAGCCTTGCCCCCTGGCAAAATAAAGTCTCATCCCACCCTCCATTGTCCCAGAACTCCCCAGACTTCATGAAAAATACCTAAGCTCTAGTAGGGGCAGCAACAATCTCTACTCCCCTGCCTTATTGATGCCATTTTCCAAAATGGTGCTGACTAACTCCATGTGCTTTTAGTCCCTCGTGTGGAGCAAAGGAAGACTCACTTCTGCCCCAATAGACACCAAAGATTTTCTGTTAAGACTGTGGGAGCTCTGGGGGGTGATAGTTGGGCAAGAGGAGAATTTTTTGCGAGGTGTGGGACTTCTGACTAAGGGAGAACATAACATATATCTTTTTTTAAGGCCAGGTGGGGATGTGGAGAAGTCATAGCATCCTATTTGGATGAGCCAGGACTTTTGGACACAGTGGGGGTTTCTATAGGCTACTGCGGCCTGTTCAACCTGAAACCTTAGGAGCATCAGGATAGCCTAGCCTGAGATATAGCTGCCCCCCCTCCCCCTCTCGAATAGCATAGTTTGTGAAGTTTATCATAAGCCATATTAGTCTAATATGTGGTAATATAGATGCAGTAATTCTGAGTTCTGGTTCCACATATAGATGTTTTCCCTTTATTATTATGGGTTGGGAGAATGAGGCTTTGCACAGGTATGTTGAACCAAAAGGTGGCAAAGGTACAGCAATTGCAATAAGTCCCAAATATTCTTATTTTATAGAGATGCAAAAGTTCTTAACGTAAAGTCCTTTGACAACTATCAACTCCTCTTGGTTGACAATGGATAGTTGGATGTTTGCTATATCCATTCCAAGGTATATTCTGGAATTTCTCAGAGAAGCTTTGGGAGAGTTGCATTAAAAATCACATCAGTCTGACTCCTATTGCTGTCAGAGTTTTCAACTCTGAGACAATGAAAGATTTCCTGTCTTCCTTCCTCATACTTGTATTTCCAAACAGTAAGTTTTAATAGAAATGCCCAAATCGTATCAGTTTTAAAAAGTTAATGTGTGTTCCTTGTACTGATGAATTCAGGTAGTTATTTTTTTCAAAAATATTTATGAAATAACATGATACTAG
The DNA here is from genome assembly GCA_033557465.1 of Ichthyophis bannanicus. Classification (NCBI taxonomy): domain Eukaryota; kingdom Metazoa; phylum Chordata; class Amphibia; order Gymnophiona; family Ichthyophiidae; genus Ichthyophis; species Ichthyophis bannanicus. Next base: position 257,261,612 of record CM066044.1, read on the forward strand.
AGTCACTTTCACTGTAGAATTTTTAAGGTAAGTTGTGCTTATGTTCCAAAAGCAACAGTTTTTCATCCTTGAACTCAAAGATATAATGAAGAATTTTTTTCTACTCTAACCATGTGACTTTCATATGTAAAAGAAAATCACCACATTGTACACTCAGACAACATAGGGAAAGATCTACAAACATTGGAAGAATGGTCTAATGCTTGGCAGTTAAGATTTAATGTGAAAAGTGCAGAATTATGAGATAAGGGGTGAGAGGTTTGTATGCACAGAACAGGAGAGGGACCTCGGCGTGCTAGTATCTGAGGATCTCAAAATGGTGAAACAATGCGATAAGGTGGTAGCCAAAGCCAGAAGGATGCTGGGCTGCATACAGAGAGGAATAACCAGCAGAAAGGAGGAAGTATTAATGCCATTGTAGAAATCATTGGTGAGGTCTCACTTGGAGTATTGTGTTCAGTTTTGGAGATCGTATCTCACAAAGGATACAAAAAGACTTGAAATGGTTCAGAGAAAGGTGACCAAAGTGATTTGGAGCCTGCGCCAGAAGACATACGAGAAGAAACTTGAAGACCAAAATATGCATACCCTAGAGGAAAGGAGGGAGAGGGGAGATATAAAACAAACCTTTAGATACTTATATGAACAAACGAGCCTTTTTCAAAGAAGGGGGAGCTGTAAAACTAGAGGGCATATGATGATGCTACAAGGCGGTAAACTTAAAAGTAACATCAGGAAATACTTTTTCACAGAAAAGGTGGTGGATGCTTGGAAGCCCTCCTGATGACGTAGTGGGGCAATTTTATGTTTGTTTTTTTTAGTGCCATCAAGTCAGTCTTGACTCATTGCGACCCAGCTACCTCTGGGTTTTCTTGGCAATGTATCACTGGAAGTAGATTGCCAGCCTTTTCTTCCGAGGCATTGGAGGGTAAAGTGACTTGCCCAAAGTCACAAGGAGTGCCAGTGAGAATTGAAACCTTGATTGTCTGGGTACTAGGCAGTTGCTCTAACCACTAGACTACTCCTTCACTCCTGTGGGGCAAATACAGTGACGGAATTCAAAATGGCATGTGACAGACACAGTGGATCCCTTTATAGCAAGAGGATGAAATCAAAGCAAACTCAGATATCTTTTATACGTCAGTCAATAGAGGGGGGTGACTTGCATGGAGCGGCAGTTACAACCACTCTAGCCACCTTACTGGGCAGACTAGATGGACCATACTGGTCTTTATCTGCTGTCATTTATTATGGGGTCTATTCTGATCAGCTTTTAGCAAGGATATACATCTGGGTCAGATGTATATTCCCCGCCAAACGCCCAGGTCCAATTCGCCCCTAAGAGCTCCCTGCAAGCACAGCATAGATGTGCGGGCAAATCTGTACCAAGGTGGGAGGGGTCGAGCTGAGGGAGGAACGAGGTTGAACCAGAGGCGTGACCCTCAACACAGATATACACGGTCTATTCCTGCGATGGCTCTGTACGTCCAGGCATTGCCAGCTAGACGGGGGACTTATTCCACCTCTGAGGTGGAATAAGTCCCCCTGAAGTGGAAGGACAGCGCGGCAGGGCACACACAAATGTTGACAGGCCTGATCGGGGTCAGGTAGTGGGGATATCGGAGGGTAAAAGGCTTGCCGGCAATTGAGGCTCCTGCTTGGCATCCCAGTCCCATGGTGACAGGACGCCATGGCACCAGGCTCCATGCAGGAGCCTCGGGTGATGTGTACGGGGAGGGGACCAGACTACAATGGGCCGGAATTGGGGCATGTCCTGCCCACCCAGGCCGGTTGCAGCTGATTCTGATCCCATGGGGATGTAGACCCCCCGCTGGACCAGACTTGGGTGCAAATCCAGTCCGTCCAGTTTCTGGACACCCGGACGGGCCCCAAACAGAATTGGTCTCCACGTTACTATGTCATTTAGAAAAAGAAAATGTGAAGTAATCTATTTTATGAGTTTCAAGCTTTAGCAAAATTCACTCCATTCAGTACATCATTTAGAACTTCAATTGCCTCATTTCTCTCTGTGCAAGGAAAGCCTGGTGGTACATGTGGTGAATCAACATGTTCAAATATTACATGAGGTGTGATGTTGAACACCCTTGCGTAATCCCTCCATTGCAGCTGCACAATCTGCTCACATCCCTACTCATATGGATCAGAATTGATCATTTTCTCAGAAGCATTCTCCCACACTCTGAAATATGTCACTTCCTGTACAGCATTCCTGAAGTGATTGCCAGAACGATATTTCTTCCATGATTTCATCTTCATGACAGGACCTGATCGTAATGAGAAGCGAGTCATGTTTTCCAATATCAGCTCCCGTTTCAAGTCCTGTGGAAGACGGTAACCTTCAGCTAATCAGAGATGAAGGCATTTAGTAGCTAACAATGAAACTTGGATAAAACAGTCTTCCATTTTGTTATGTTGAACTCTCTATGGATCTTGTTTTATTTTTTAATCAGTATCAAGAGTATTGGGTATGAAAAGATAAAAAAGCAAAATTAATTAAAAAAGGAGTTTTTTTAGACCAATAATTGACACTTCGGTTAACCCTATATGTTAATCAGGGATAAAGTGTCTGAGGTCTTTTCTCCATTCAAATTACTATGTGGTTGAAAACTATATATGTAACCATACGGCGGAATACAGTACATAGTTTATTGATCAGTAGATATTTTTCAGGTTGTGAATTTGGACCTATTGAGTCCTGTTGGTGTGTTTCATGTTAGGAACTGTGGGCCCAATATTTAGCTATGTGCCACTACGGTGCATAGTCCTGCCCGCTAACCCCTAGCCCTGGATATTCAATGCCACAGCGACGGCATTGAATATCTGTTTTTGGCATCCAGAGAAAACCGCCATAGAGCCTAACCGGGTAGCAGCAATATTGAACCGCTACCTGGTTAGCATCCATGGCTAAAACTAAGTAAGCCAAAAGTTAGTTTTATTTATTTACAGTCTCTTTTATACCATGCTATTCAACATCAGTGCGGTTTATATGAAACAGAATGACTAGCACAGTGCAGAAAGCTGATCTGTGTTTACAAAGAACAGGTACTACAACTTGGATAAAACTGGGGTAACTATTTACATCTAGGCGACACGTTATGTCGTGTCAAAAGTAATCGTAGTCATGGATGGCTTGTGGGGTATGTTGCTGTGGCTGTACTAGATGGGAGAGGGGGCTATTGGAGCGCTGTCTTCCAGGTAGTATTTGAGGAAGAGGTGGTGCTTCAATGCCTTCCTAAAATGGGTTAGGTCAGGGATTGCCCGGATGCTGGGTGGAAGGGTGTTCCAGCATCTGGGTGCACAGAATCTGAAAGCCCTTTTTGCTGTTGCATGGGTGCATTGGGTTATTTCCTTCGGGATTACCAGTGTGTTGACTGCTGCAGATCTTCTGGACCTATTGGGAGACATGGTTTGGATAAGCTTTGCTAGTGATGTGGAGGAGAGCCCATTGATAGCCTTGAAAGTCAGCAGTAGGGTTTTGAAAGCGAGTCTGCCATGTATAGGGAGACAGTGGAGGTGCTTCAGGGTGGGCGTAACATGATCGCTCCTAGAAGACCCATGTAGAACTCTCGCCGCGGCATTCATCGCGAGTTGGAGCGTGTTCAGGGTGAATTGTGGGAGCCCTTGTAGGATTGCATTAGCGTAATCAAAGTGCGGTATAATCAACGCTTGATAGATTGTCTGGAAGTCGTCCAGCTCTAGTAGGAAGTGTAAGTGCCTGAGTGTTCGGATTTTGTGGTAAATTGCTCTTGCTATGTTGCTTATGTGCACCTTCATGTCCAGTCGTTGGTCTAACGTGACTCCAAGGTATCGGATTGTGTATTTGGTTTGTAGCTCTGCTTCCTTAACCTTTAAGTGGGGTGGCAGGGTGAAGTTTTGGTTCCTCGTAATGAAAAGGACCTCTGTTTTCTTGTGCTGTATTCGGAGGTTTTGAGATTCGAGCCAGTTGGATACTGCATCAAAGTAGTCTGTCAGTGGGGAGAGGTCCAGCTGCTCTGTTGAGAATGGCATGTAGAGCAGTACATCATCAGCATATATCAAGCAGTTGACATTGAATGATCGGCCTAGTTTTAGCAGCAGATCGCTAACCAAGTAGCAGTCCAATATAACCACTACCCGGTTAGCAGTACTCCTGGCCTCTGCTCTGCCCAGGATTGCCACCAGCATGCCCCAATGCTAACCGGATAGCATCGGGCCTAGATGGGGATATTCATGGCACTAAACGTGGAGGTGCAATTGAATATCCCCATTTAAGGCATTTACATGGTTTACTGGGCTATAACGAGCAGAAGTGAACGAAGACCACAATGGCTTAAAAACTTTCCTTTATTGAAGATACCCTTGAAGATCCCCGACGTGTTTCGGCTTACGCCTTCCTCAGGGGGACTTTATAAAAGAAAAACGATTATATTAAAATAATACACCGCTTGTCTAGAGGGCAACCGGAACATGATTAAAAAACATTGAAAATACATTGCATAATAAAAATAAAAGCAAGATAAGCAATGTTCTATGGTATTTACACATAAAAACTTAAAACAATGATTTGGTTTACACTATCCCTTTGTACTCATTAAGACTTGGTTTTACACTATCCCTTTGTACTCAATAAGATTTGGTTTTACACTATCCCTTTGTACTCATTAAGATTTGGTTTACACTATCCCTTTGTACTCATTAAGATTTGGTTTCAGCTTGGCTTTGCAATCACGACAGGTACCTACGATGTAGTGGTTTCTAAAGATTTCACATGATCTTACCTTTATATATTTATTTGCAACACTATCCCTTTGTACTCATTAAGATTTGGTTTTCCATTTATTTAGTGGCAAAATTAATATAATACTGAAGACCATAACGTCTCCAAACCCTGTACAGCACTACCGTGCACATTCCAGTGAGTAACTGCCTTTCTGCCCTGCGTCTCCTTTTTCTGTTTGTAAACCAGTGTTTAATGTTGTTTTAATTATTTGCTTGCAAGTTCTGGTTATTTCTCTCGTGTGTCTTGTTTTAAGTTTTTATGTGTAAATACCATAGAACATTGCTTATCTTTTATTTTTATTATGCAATGTATTTTCAATGTTTTTTAATCATGTTCCGGTTGCCCTCTAGACAAGCGGTGTATTATTTTAATATAATTGTTTTTCTTTTATAAAGTCCCCCTGAGGAAGGCGTAAGCCGAAACGCGTCGGGGATCTTCAAGGGTATCTTCAATAAAGGAAAGTTTTTAAGCCATTGTGGTCATCGTTCACTTCTGCTTGTTGTGCCCTCCTAATTTGTTTGCAGGAGTTTTTGCTCTCCTTTGCCTTACTGGGCTATAAACCATATAAATGCCTTTTTAATATCGGGCCCTGCATGCCCAAGTGGGTGGCAAAACACTTGAGAGGTATAGAACGACGATCCAAAGGCACCCACAAATGTACGAAGCAGGAGGAGGAGGAGGGATAGCAGTGGTGGCAAACAACCTAACTTCTGATTATAAATTTAGGAATATTTAGCTTGCCTGCATTCATTGCATAGCCTTTTTAAATCAGACATATATAACTTCTACTGGCCAGGGACATTTAAATTCCCACCCACCCTACCCCTCACCCCATCTACTCCAGGGTTGCATTGTCTATATTGTCGTCATATAGATTGACATCTGTCCTCCAATTAGGTGTAGCACCTACCTTTTCCCCTTTTCACCTTGTCCTAGCACTGCTTTATCACAATCTTAATCAGCATGTTGTGTATTCAATGCAACAGCTGTAGTGACTTCATTCTAAGAAGAATCATTTGGAGCCTAACAGCTGCCCTATATGTCTCAATTTATTTGCTATGCACAAAGAATTGATTTTATTAAGGGAAGAATTAGCTGCAATTAAACACACCACCTCTAGAGTACAAATTGAAAAAAATCCACCACCACTCCCACAAAGAATCAAACAGCCCAGGAACAAATGGATCACAGTGGGCTCTTGTAGGTTGTGACCAATGGTTCTTCAGATACGGAATCAGTTTTTCACTGTGGTGAATTGAAACTGAATTTCATATACATTGTGTGCCATTAGGTACTTACTACTTGAATTTTGCTCATTATCATGTGTATTTTTCCTAGCCCCCTGAGGAAGGCTTTGGCCGAAACCCGTCCGGGCCTCTTTGTTTCAATAAAGCACTTGTGACCACCATCACCACTCGCTGTTTGTGTTTGCTTAGATGGAGACACCCTCTCCATCAAGAGATATCTCTGCATAATGCCTTCTCTGCCCTGGAAATTGAGAGTGCCCAATTAGTGGACACTGAAGTGCCCTTATATGAGAAGGTTAAGTCCAATCTAATGATAATGCACCAAATATGAAGAAAAATCAGAAAACAGGAAATTACTGCTACTTAAAGATTCTATCATCAGAGGCACCAACTTGGGAACACAGTTCAAAGAAGAGAAGATGGTCAAATGCCTCCCAGGCTCTTCAGCGAGCAGGAATACAAACCAAATTGTTGGCATAGTTAACGCAGAAAGTGAGCACTCCAAAATTGATGTTATCATCCACTTGAGTACAAATGACCTGGCTAGACACAGTGCCTCTACAGTTCAAAGGAATTTCCAGATTCTGAGAGAGAAACTCAAACCCATAATGCATTAATAATGGGTGATTTCAATTACCCTGGTATCGACTGGATCAGTGTCATGGCAGGACATGCTAAGGAGATAAAGTTTCTAGATGAAATAAAGGATTGCTTCTTGGAGCAGCTGGTTCATGAACTGACCAGAGGGGAAGCCATTTTGGACCTAGTCCTTAGTGGAATACAAGATCTGGTGCAAGAGATAAGGATGTTGGGGCCACTTGGCAATAGTGATCATAGCATGATCGTGTTTGATTTACTAAATGCAGGAAGGATGGCAAGGAAATTCACAGGGAAATAATGAGGGAATAATTAAGAAAAACTAAAAGGAGCAGTTGCAAAGGTTAATCATCAAGCATGGGTGTTGTTTAAAAATACTATATTGCAAGCCCAGACCAGCTGTATTCCATGCTTTCAGAAAAGTGGAAGGAAGTCCAAAAAACTGCCAGCATGGTCTAAAGGTGAGGTCAGAGAGGCTGCTGTTGCCAAAAAAAAGCATCCTTCAGGAAATGGAAAAAGGAGCCAAATCATGAAAACTGGAAACAACATAAACAATGGCAAGTTAGATGCAAGGCATTAATAAGGCAGGCAGAGAGAATTTCAGAAGAAACTTAATATGGAAGCAAAAATGTGTAATAAAGACTTTTTCAAGTACATTTGTAGCAAAATACCTGTGAGACAGTCAGTTGGACCATTAGATGATAGAGGGATAAAAGGGGTACTAAGAGCGGACAAGGCCATAATGGAGAGACTGAATGAATTCTTTGCTTTGGTCTTTACTGAGGAAGATGTAGGGATGTTACCCATGACTGAAATGGTATTTAAAGGTGATGCTGCAGAAGAAATGAAAGCAATATCGATACACCGGGAAGATGTATTACAACTATGTGATAAACTGAGAGTACCAAATCACCTGTACTGGATGGTATACATCAGATGGTGTTGAAAGAACTCAAATATGAAATTGCAGACCTACTATTAGTAATTTGTGAACTATCATTAAAATCATCTGTAATACCTGAAGATTGGAGAATGGCCAATGTAACGCTATTTTTTAAAAAGGTTCCTGGGGTGATCCGGGAAATTACAGACCAGTGAACCTGACATCAGTACCGGGAAAAATGGTAGAAACCATTATAAAGAACAAAATTACTGTACATGTATATAGTCATGGCTTAATAGCAGACAGCCAACATGGCTTTAGCCAAGGAAAGTCTTGTCTTACTAATCTGTTGTTTTTTGAAGATGTGAATAAAAAAGATTGACAAAGGTGAGTCAGTTGATATAGTGTATCTGTATTTTCAGAAAGCATTTGACAAGGTCCCTCATAAGAGACTCTTGGCAAAATTAAAAATCTTGCGAAAGGAGGCAGCGGACTATTGTGGATCAGGACTTTGTTAAAAGATAGAAAGCAGAGAGTAGGGCTAAATGGCCAAATTTCCCAATGGAGAAAGGTGAAAAGTGGAGTACCCCAGAGATCTGTGCTGGGTCCGCTGCTTTTTAACATATTCATAAATGACCTGGAAATGGGAATAATGAGTGAGGTAATCAAATATGCAGATGACACAAAATTATTCAAAGTTGTTAAAACCCAAGAGGATTGTGAAAAATTGCAAGAGGACCTTGATAAATTGGAAGACTGGGCATCCAAATGGCAGATGAAATTTAATGTGGACAAGTGCAAAGTTATGCTCCTAGGAAAGAACAACCCAAACTATGGTTACACGATGCAAGGTTCTACATTAGGAACCACCACCCAGGAAAAAGATGTAGGTGTCATCATGGATAATATTTTGAATCCCTCTGCCCAGTGTGCAGCGGTTGCTAAGAAGGCAAATAGATCGCTAGGTATCATAAAGAAAGGAATGGAGAATAAAATAAAGGATATTATAATGCTTATGTATTGTTCCATGGTGCGACCGCACCTTGAATATTGTGTGCAATTCCGGTTCCCTTATCTTAAAAAGGATATAGCAGAATTAGAAAGGTACAGATATGGGGAGGGGTGAAGACATGTGGAGGGGTGCACCTGCTCCTGGTGGGTGCACCACTAAGCAAAGACATGGGTAGGGGTGCTCCTACTCCTGCCATATTGCTGGGCAGACTAGATGGACTGTGCTGGTCTTTATCTGTCGTCATTTACTATGTTATCATTACTATGTTAGGAGTGGAGGAGTGGCCTAGTGGTTGGGGCAAGGTACTTCAGGCCGGAAGGTCGGGGGTTCAAATCCCACTAGAGGACAGCAACCTTGGGCCGGAAGGACTGGGGTTTCTAGTCCCACGGGTGCTCCTTGTGGTCTTGGGCAAGCCACTTAACCCTCCATAGCCCATGTTCCCTGTAAAATAGTTATCTCCAAGTTATAATGCCCTGTTCAATGTAATTTCAGTATGTTCAATGTAAACCGCACTGATGCAGAATAGCGCGGTATATAAGAGAATGTAAATAAATAAATAAATGTTACTATGTTACAGAGAAGAGCCATCAAAATGGTAAAGTGGATGGAAGGATACCCCTATGAGAAGAGGCTAAAAGGTTGGGGCTCTTCAACCTGGAAAGAGATGGCTGAGGGGAGATATGATAGAGGTCTATAAATTAATGAATGGAATGTTTAAACATAGATGGTTGTTTATGCCATCACAAAGTAGAAAGAATAAGGGACACACAATGAAGCTAAAATGTAACAATTTAGGACTAATAAGAGAAAATATTTTTTCCCACATCATGTAATCAAACTCTGGAATTTGTTATCAGCGGATGTAGTTTGGTTTAAAAAAGATTTGGACAAGTTGCTGGAGGAAAGGTCCATAAATCATTATTAAAGGGGACCCAGGAAATCCACTGCTTGCCCCAATACAAACAGTGTGGAACCTGAGTCTTTTGGTGAAACTTCTAGGTACTTGTGACCTAGATTGGCCACTGTTGGAAACAGGATACTGGACTTGATGGATCTTGGTCTGACACAGTATGGCATATCTTATGTTCTTATATTAATACTATAGCATTCTCAGACGTTCTACCTGTTCTTTTGGTAAGGAGACAGAAAGACTGCATCGCATAATAACCTTTAGTACATGGCTCCAAACCTGGTGCAAACAAGAAGGATTTAGATATATAGATGAATGGGGAAATAGATGGAACAAGAGGCTATATTGTGTTGATGGACTACATCTCTCTGTCACAGGGAAAAGGATCCTAAGTGAAAATTTGAGGCATTATGTGGACAGGCATTTAAACTAGGGAAAGGGGGTGACGGAGAAGAACAAGTTCAGGACATCCCTCCCAGCAAAAACATAATAACATTGGAAACAGCCACACTATTAACCCACAAATCAATGGCAAGTGGTAAGAGGCATGTAGAACAAAATCCATGCAAAATACAGGCAAACCAGTCAACAAATGCTGGAAAGCAATGAGCACAAATGCTCGAAGACTAGTCAACAAAGTTCCTGACCTGGAAGCCCTAATAGTGGAAATGGCCTTGGACATTGTGGCAATTACAGAAACATGGTTTCACGAGGCACATGAATGGGATATAGCCATAGCTGGCTATAATTTATTTAGGAGAGACGGAAAATGAGGAGCCCTATATGTCAAAAGCAATATTAAAGCTGCTGAAATGCAGGGACATGGGGAAAAGAAGAAGCGCTGTGGATTGTGTTGGAAAGAGCAGATGGTATTGTCATCCATTCTGGTGTAGTCTACAGGCCTCCAACTCAAACCGAAGAAATTGATAGAGACTTGATTATTGATATTACAACGGTAGCCATGAAGGGGAAAGTGATCATATTGGGTGACTTTAATTTACCCGATGTGGATTGGAGTATTCCTTTTGCAAATCTGGAAAAAAGTAAAATAATTGTGGATGCCTTCCAAGATGCATGTTTAGACAAATGGTGAAGGAACTGACCAGGGAAAGTTCGATGCTGTATTTAGTGCTCACCAATGGAGATAGCATGTTGAATGTCAAAGAGGGTGCCCATATGAGCAGCAGTGATCATCACAAGGTGTGGTTTGAGATAAAAAACCAAGGCAGAGGGAGGTCACGTGATGCGGTGAGCAGGGAGATCGTGTTTCTGCTATGTTCTGGGGTAATCCCCCAGCAAATTGAAAAAAATTAGCCTGGAGAAGAAAAGGCAGCTGGAAAAGCATCCTCCGACAGGCTGTGAGTTGTGGATGGTGGCGAAAGCTACACGGAAGGTGAAGACTCGGAGCCAAGTATCTAAGATGGCGGAACCGGCAGTATCGAGTGTGGCTGCTGCCGTGACAACCACAACTGGCCTAATAGAAGAGGTGACTTGGGCAGTTGTTGTGGCTCTTGAGGGATGACTGCACGGGCTGTCCTCTCAGCTGTATCAGCTGATGCAGCCTATGACTGATGTCAGGGGCCTCATGGTGCAAACTGAGCAAAGGATCTCCAATGTTGAGGACTTACAATGTGAACACACTCAAATGATCCAAAGAATCGAAGATCTACTTCGCCAACAGAATGAAAAGCTTGAAGACCTAGAAAACCGTGGACGGCCGAAAAATCTAAGGTTCGTAGGAATGGCCGAATCAGTGAAAGACAGTGAAATATGTGACTATTTAGAGACCTGGCTCTGTGTGCTGATGCAAACAAATGACCATGGCAGGAAATAATCCTTGAGCGCGTTCACCGGATAGACCCCAGATGGGAAGGAGCTAACAGGCCTAGAGCCGTCATCGCAAGGTTCCATAACTATTTACAAAAAGAAGCTGTATTGTGGGCTGCATGGTCCTGGTAGCACACAGATCACCCATCTAAGGACATCTTGGTTTTCCAGGACTATTCGTCATTAGTAAGCAAACGGAGGAGGGATTATGCTGCAGTGTGTGGACAGCTGGTGACAAAGGGCTTACGGTTCTCCCTCCAATATCCTGCAAGGCTCAGGGTAGAGTATCAGGGCTGCCAGCTGCAGTTCGCGACACTGGCAGAAGCCACTGAATGGTCTGACTGTTTGAGCCCGGCAGGACAGGAAGTGCGATAAGAAAGAGTGGCCCCACAGATCCGAGGATTGTCTATCAGAGATAGGGACTTGGAGGCTAAGAGGACAAGACTCAGGAACTTAAGTTTTCTTTTTATGGTCCCAGGAACTGCCTTGACAAGAACTTGGAACAAGAGAAGTTGGATGATCCCAAAGAGGCACAGACTATATTTGAATATAGAGAGTACTTCCAACAGTTGTGAATAAGTAAGAATATTACAAAAGTTAATTGTTCATTGATCAGTTTCATAAGTTTGTATCCAAAACCAAATGATATGATAGTTAACTATGTTTGATGCTCCCATAGAGAACAAGATTTTGGAATAATTTTGACTATGTTCTGTGCTGATACTGAGGAAAGGAGAGAATGTATCTGAGCTGGGTTGGTCATCATCAGAGACAGGGACCTTGAATGTAGGTTCTGTGGCCGGGCTGGATTATCAGCGAGAGAAACGAAACAGGGCAGACACTGCACAGCCCTGGTACTGATCGGCTCGACATCAAGGAATGTATGGAAGGGTGTAGACTAGAATATGAAGGTATAGAAATGGGAGGGTGGGTGGTTCTTTACTGAGTGATGGAGTGATCAAATATTATAACATGAGGGGGAATCCCTACGCATCACCAAACCCCAAGAAGGTTTGTGTGGAATGGAAGCATCTGGGGGAATATTTGCATGAGAAGGGAGGGTGAAGAAGAAGGAAGGTAGGTTGGGGGGATGGGCAAGGTTTGGGAGGGGAGTTAAGGTGGGTTAGCTTTATGTCCTCTGCAAGTGCAACTGGACAGATAGTGAAGGGGGATCCCTAGGCTGGGGGGGACCTTTCAAACTCATATTCTATATCTATGGGCTAGGGCCATAGGTACTTTTGACACAGGCTGAGAGTAATTTCATGGAACGTATGTGGCCTGGGAACCCCTATTAAATGTGCATTGATTCTGCGAGCACTGGCATGCCATGGATGAGATGTGGCCCTCCTCCAGGAGATGCATCAGACAGACCTAGAACATGCAAAGCTATGGAGAGATTTGGTAGGTCAAGTTTTTGGAGCGCCTGCACAGGATCGAAAGGATGGGTGGTAATCCTGATCCACAAGACGGTCCGGTATATATGTAAACAAACTTATACAGACCCTCAAGGCCGTTATATATTGTTGGGTGACTTGGATGGATGAGCGTTAGGGCTTTGTAACGTATATGGGCCAAATTCACCTGATGCTCAGTTTTGTACCCAACTAGCTTCTAAAATGGAGCAGTTTTCCATAGACCCAGTAGTGGTGGGGGGAGATCTTAATGGAGAACTGGACTTTCTGATGGATACATCGCAAGGAAGACAGAATGCGTGCGTTGGAGTTACACGAATATTGCAAAGTTTCAGGCGACGATTGGATCTTGTAGACCCTTGGCGGTTGCTCCATCCAGCTGAGAAGGACTATACGCATGATTCTCATGCACACGGGTCGAATGCATGCATAGACTACATTCTAACTACCACGGGTTGTTTTCGCGGGTGGAGGATGCATACCTAGGACCAATGGAAATTTCGGTTGATACCCCAATTTGGATAGACTTGGTGTGGGCTCAGGCAGGGCAGGAGACTCATGTGTGGTGTTTCCCCCTAGAGATTTACCAAGATGAACAATTTCACAAGACATTATTGGAGAAATGGGAAAACTAACAACACTACAATACCCAACATAAGGAGACTCCCGAACTCTATTGGGAGACTGCGAAGGTAGTATTACGAGGAAAACTAATTGCCTATATGGCAAGGTGGTGAAAACTTATTAATGCAAGAGTTTTGAGCTTGGAGAAACAAGTGGTGAGAGCCCAAAAACAATATGCCCGAAGCTTGGATCGATTTTCCAGGGCTCGCCTTTTGGAATTGCAGGCCTCTTTGAACGAGCTTATCCATCAACAAACCAAAACATCCCTCCTCTATTACAAATATGAATTATACTGCTAAGGGGATAAAACAAGAAAACTTCTCACATGCTGTTTGCGTGGTCCCCGCGGTTAAATTTTGTCCCCAGACTTTGGGAATGCTACCAGACAGGTGCACAAAACTACCCCTTCGATTTTGGGTCAGTTTCGGAAGACACCTCAGAAGTTATACTGATGAGATTTGGGCTCACCCACTAGAGTGATCTCACTGCCACATATTACAGAACAGGCTGCCTGCTTGGGAGCCCCCATTATGGCAGAAGAGGTGTCAATAGCCATCCACTGTGTGCAATGCTGTCGGGACCCGGGCCCTGTTGGGTGCACGGCTAAATTTTATAAGTTGTTGCACGACCAAGTGGTTGGCCCACTGATAGGTCTTTATCAAGAGAGGGCAGAGGCTGGAAGATTTAGATGGGGCTCTAACTCTGCACACATTACTTTAATTCCTAAAACAGGTAAAGACCCCCATCAGGTAGGGTCGTATCATCCCATCTCTCCTATTAACATGGATTTGAAATTATGGGCCAAGATTTTAGCTAATAGATTGGTGCCACTGCTTCCGGATCTCATACATTTATTTATTTATTTAGCTATATTTATATCCCGCTTTTCACCAGGTCAAATCCCTCCCATGTTGGATTTGTCAGTCCGTTCTGCAGTCACCAACATGAGACAGATCATTGCTTCATTTGAATGGATCCACACTTACAATATTCCATCACTCTTAGTAAGCTTTGATGCAGAGAAGGCCTTCGACCAGGTGAGCTGAGAATACCTCTTTAATTTACTACCTGGATATGGATTGGGGGACTCCTTTATCCGGATGATAAAAACTCTCTATGATAGGCCATCGGCAATGATAATTACTAATGGAGGTATTTCTAAATTGTTTGCGCTTGAGAGGGGTACCCAACATGGTGGTCCCCTTTCCCCCCTTTTTGTCTTATTCCTTGACCCGTTTGTACGGAAAGTGGTGGCTGTTCTGGGGTTCGGGGAGTGTGCATTGGACAATCAGAATTTCAGCCTTTCCTGACGACTTACTGGTGCACCTCACCTGTCCACGGACCTCTTTGACAAATTTATTAGTTGCGTTTACCCGTTTTGAACAGATTTTGGGACTCTGTATAAACATGGATAAAACAGAGGCATTGGATGCCTCTGGATGCCTACGATTACAATGGAACACAGATTTTCCCTTACAATGGGCAGGATGGCCGTTCTGATATCTTGGGATTCAGCTGCCCAGCAGCCTGGGGTTACTATATCACCTGAATTATAAGGCTATTCTACGCCATATACAGACCAAGATGCATGATTAGATGGCTTTGCCTTTATCTATCATGGGGCGTATCACATCCTTCTATATACATTACAGTTATTGCCATTGCGTCTGTTACACCGTGAGGTACTGCAACTAGACAGTACTCCGTGTCATTTCTTGTGGAGAGGGGGCTGAGCCCAAATGGCACTGCAACAGATGCAAGGCCCATGGAGATGGGGTGGGTGGGCATCCCAGATCTTGTGACCTATGCTAATGCATGCCATCTCCGCTATCTGCGGGATTGGCTTGATTAAACTCAATACTTTACACCACAAGAGCTAGAGGAGGAGTTTGTGGCACCCTATTCTTTGATGGCTGTGTTACATTCGGAAAGTCAAGAGTTGCCTTTGCGTATTACCCACAGTCTTTTGATTGACCCTATTCAGAGGGTTTGGAAACCCCTTTGCTGCAAATGGTAGATATCGCCAACTCACACAAGTTTCCTATCTCTGCAAGGCAACCCATGTTTTACCCCGGGGAGGGAGAATTTGATGTTCAGAGAATGGGCTAGCCGGGGACTTCACAGTCTGGGACACTTAGTTGATGTGATGGGGCATGTTAAAACTTTTTTGAAAATCCGGGAGGAATTTGAGCTAAAACTTAATCATATATACGGATACCTGCAGGTACGGCATTATATCAACTCTATCCCAAATGAAGCTTTGCGTGCTGAAGTTTCGGCACAGGTGATACAGTTTTTTTACTTAGGAGAAAAAGAATGCAGATCTGTCTCAGAATTTGTCCATAAATTGCAGCAATGGCATTCAGCTCAGGACCTTTTGGTGCTAGAGGAAACTTGGACCTCTGAATTGGGGATGCAGGTGGAAGCAGGGGCCCTGGTGCAGGTGGTCGCGCGCATACCTGTGCTGATCCATGAGGCTAGACTGCAGGGGTTGCAATATCAAATATTGTACAGGGCACAGTTCTCTCCTCACCGGGCCCTCCAGAGTGGGATAGCTACGAGTGGCACCTGCCCACGATGTCAGGCCCCCTTTGCTGATTTCGGCCACCTGTGGTGGTCATGCCAACACTTAACTAGATATTGGTCCCAGATGCCTCAATACTTAGGGGTATGTTTACAAAGCAGCGGAAGTGGCCTCCATGCGATATCGGAGCGGTGGCCCCATTGAATTCAATGGGACCGTGGCTCCAATATCGCACGGAGGCTGCTACTGCTGCTTTGTAAACATACCTCTTAGAGACACTCATGGGGCAAGTTATACAATGGACAGTGTCACTTATTATATTCGATGATTTGTCTGCTGCTAGATCTAAGGGAGTGGGAGTACATCTATTGGTCCGTAGAGCCTGCATGATAGGCAAATAAAGTTTGCTGCATCACCGGAGGGAGGCCAATGCCCCAGCTCATTGGGAATGGCATGCGGATTTACCCCATTTAATGTTGATGGAATGTCTGGAGACAAAGGGCAGAGCCAAGAAATGGGGGAAGCTTTTGTCAGCAGGGCCATCCCGTCCATTGTGCAAGAATGTTATTCACACAGGGCCTCGCGCTTCAGGGAGCCCGGTACCAACAACATCTGGCAGATGCTTTTTGGAACTGGCAGGGTCATCTTGAGAGGGAGCCGGAGAGGCCCCGGCTCACCTCTAACAGCCGCCGAAGTGAAGAGTGCCTTTTTTCTTTACTTTGGCAGCTGTTTTGTAGTATAGGCTGCTGGCGCACTGGAGGTCAAAGGGAATTTTCTGTTTCCCAGCACTCAGTGTGCCAGTGGCCTATACTACAACACAGCTGCTGAAGTGAAGAATAAAGGTGCTCTTCACCTCGGCGGCTATCAGAGGTGAGCAGGAGTCTCTCTGGCTCACTCTAAAAGCCAGTCGGAGAGACACGGGGCTCTTTGGGGGGTGGGGGGGCTAGGACTGGAACTAGCTAGGGTTGGAAATGGGCTGAGTGGGAGAGGGGGCTTGGACTGGAAATCGGCTGAGTGGGGGGCGGCTTGGACTGGAAATAGCTGATGGGGGAGCTAGGACGGGAAATGGGCTAATGGGGGCTAGGCTAGGACTGGAAAGGGCTGATTGAGGGGGCTAGGATCAGAAGTGGGCTGATGGAGGGCTAGGATCAGAAATGGGCTGATGGAGAGGCTAGGACTGAAAATGGGCTGATGGGTGATGGGAGAATGGGACTAAAATGGAGTGGCTGCTGGGTGGGGCTATAACTAGAAGGGAGCTGATGTTGGGGAGGACTAGAATGGGATGGGGCTGGGAGAGTGAGGATGGAGAGGGGGAAAGGTATTTTAACATAGCGCCATCCTTCCTCTCCAACCTAATCAGCACACAACCACCCAACAGAAGCAGAAGAACCATCAACTTAAACACCCTCTGCGTACCGGAAGATATAAGATCTGTCAAAACCAGTACAAGTAACAGAGCATACTCATACACAGCACCGACACTCTGGAACCAACTGCCGCCTGAGCTACGAGCTAGCAAAGACCTGATAGACTTTAGGAAAAAAACTCAAGACTCACCTATTTCAGATTCAGTACAATTTGATTTAGTCAACGTGGCCTAAGCTGTGCTACCCAGAGAGCCAAAGATGTATATATGTAAAAATGTACATATGTAAATAACTCCTCCCTCCTTACGAAAAGAAACCCAATTACCTAATTACTGTGTGTTCTGCTCACCCTACGAATCACCTTGTATATACTACAAATTTTACTGTCCTGATTTGACAGTTTCCAACATGTGATCTAATCCGCTGCTGATCGCTGGAAGTAGCGGTATACAAATGTACGCTAAATAATAAAATAAATTATGTGGGAGGGAAGAAAAATCTACAATTGGCCGGGTACTGGGAGATAAGTAGGGATTGAGGATGGAAGGGTGAAATTTGAGTGGATGAAAAAGGAATAAAGAAAGAAATGGAGGGAAGAGCAAAACAGGAAAGATCAGTATGAGAGAGAATGGAAAAAAACTAGAAGAGAGAAGAAAGGACAAATGGACAGCAGACAATGGAGAGTCAGCAGAAGACACAAAGAAACTAGAAGAAAGTGACTGGAGCAATTGCAACTGAAAAATAAAATGCACAAACAACAAAAGGTAGAAAAATACCTTTTTATTTTGAATTTATTAACTGGAATATATCAGCTCTGGGAAATATGCATTGTTAATGTCTTTGTGTTTGTTTAGTATAAGAGGAAATTAATTTATAGTTTTATTTCTCCAGTGTTGTTGTACATTCCAAATTTGACTTTTGGGGTTCCCAGTTTAATAATTGTCCTATTTCTAAATTGTGATACCTTGTTCTTTGTTTGGTGATGGTTTATGTTCTGTATGTGTAACTGAGATGAGGTATTCTGTTCATGTAGCTTCTATTTGACAGTGCCACTTGTTCTCTTTCCCCAGTAGGAGATATATTGGTATTCTCTGAGATGTATTGGTTTAATATTTGCAGTGTTGCCTTTTGATAGGTAGGGTTTACTGCTTTGTGAGTCCTCGTAGTACTGTTATGATATGGCGGGTTTGCTATGGGTTCTAAATGGGCAGGGTTTGTAGTACATCCTAATGTGCCTGGTGATTAGCACTGGAGTATAGTAATATAGAAATCTGGTAGTCTTTCTTTATCCATGCACTTATTAAGAGGCGTGTTTACTAAAAAAGTTAGTGCACGTTAACATTTTGCATATATTTATGCAAATGAGCCCTGCAAAGAGTCTCCGCACATGGCCCTGCACCCCCCTTGTGCCGCCCCTGCCTGTCAGTTTGGGAACCCTATATCGATATATTGGCTGCTACGGCTCGCAATGAATTACTCTCAATATAGCATCAGTATGGCTGGAATGGGAATGGATGGAGACATGTCACCCGGGTGTCTTGCAGAGGACTAGATTAGATACAATGGGGTGACATCCACATACAAGTAGAACCAGGCAGAAGAGGAATTATCAATCTCTGATATATGGGTTGCCCTGGGAGTGGTGTAAGAGTACCTACTGCTCCCTGGATTTCCACAACCAAGCTTCTAACGTGTTCTTGATTGCTACCAAGGGATGTGGCGGGAGGGGGGGAAGGGGAGGGTGTTAGCTAAAAAAAAAATACAAAAATGTTTGTTATAATGTTTAATGTGTTCACTTGTATCATATATTGTATCAGTCAATGTACTTATAATGTACACGCATTTCCTCAATAAACAGATTTATATTTAAATTTTTTTAAAAAAGCCAAGGTAGAGTCCAATCACAGCAAGCTCAAAGTCCTAGACGTCAAAAATGCTGACTTCAGTAAAATGACCAAGTGCCTGAAGGAGGAGTTGGTAGGGTGGGAGGAGGTAAGGGAAGTAGAACTGCAATGGGCTAAACTAAAGGAGGCAATACAAGGGACAACAGATAGATATGTAAGGAAAGAAAATAAAAACAAGAGGAAAAGGTAACTTATTTGGTTCTGCAAAGAAATGGCTACACAAATAAAGGCAAAAAACAGTTTTCACAAAAATCAGAAGTTCACAAACAGAGGAATACAGAAAAGAATACAGGATAAAGCTAAACGAGACAAAAAGAGAAAAAGGATAGCAAAATCCAAGGCAGAAGAAAAATGGCTAAAGATCTCAAGAGAGATGACAAAACCTTTTTTAGGTATATTTGGGAGAAGAGGAAGATCAGAGGTGGAATTGCAAGACTCAAAAGTGCCAAGAACGGATTCATGGAAAGTGACTTTGAAAAAGCGAAAATACTAAACAAATACTTTTGTTCTGTTTTTACTAAAGAAAATCCCAACCACCTGTGATTGACAAATATACAAATGGGAATGGTGTAAATACCACACCATTCACAGAGGATGATATGTTTGAACAGCTTGCAAAACTGAAAGTGAACATGGCCCAGGATACTGAAAGAGCTCAGAGAGGTTCTGGCAGGGCCTTTAAAGGATGTTTTTAATAGCTGATGTGGTGGTATCTCTTCACAAAAATAGTAATAGGGAAGAAGTGGCAAAACTACAGGCCAGTAAGTCTTATCTCGGTGGTGGGAAAAGTAATGGAGGTGCTCCTGAAAGAGGGAATAGTGAGCTTTCTCGAAACCAACAGGTTGCATGATCCGAGGCAACGTAGTTTTACCAAAGGGCGATCATGCCAAACAAATCTGACTGGGTGACCAGAGAACTAGATCAATGGCATGTGATGGATGTGATCAACCTAGATTTCAGCAAAGTTTTTAATACTGTTCCTCATAGGAGGCTTATTAATAAACTGAGGAGCTTGGGGATAGGTCCCAAGGTGGTGAACTGGATCAGAAATTGGTTGACTGACAGATGACAGAATATGATGGTAAATGGAACTCACTCAGATGAAAGGAAGGTGATTAGTGGCGTGCCCCTGTGGCTGGTACTGTTCAATGTATTTGTGAGTGATATTGCTGAAGGATTGAATGGAAAAGTTTGTCTTTTTGCAGATGACACAAAAATTTACAACAGAGTGGACTCTCCTGAGGGAGTGGATAACATGAGGAAAGATCTGCAAAAGCTGGAAGAATGGTCTAATACTTGGCAGTTAAGATTTGATGTGAAGAAGTGCAGTGTCATGCACTTGGGAAGCAGAAATCCAAGGGAATTGTATGCAATAGGGGGCGAGAGGTTGGTGTGCATGGACCAGAAGACGACCTCGGAGTGATTGTTTCTGAGGATCTCAAAGTGGCGAAACAGTGCGACAAGGCGGTGGCAAAAGCCAGAAGGATGCTGGGTTGCATACAAAGAGGAATTACCTGCAGAAAGAAGGAGGTACTAATGCCACTGTACAAGTCGCTGGTGAGGCCTCACTTGGAATATTGTGTTCAGTTTTGGAGACCATATCTTGCAAAGGATATAAAAAGACTAGAAACGGTTCAAAGGAAGGCAACCAAAATGATTTGGAGCCTGCGTCAGAAGACTTATGAGAAGAAGACCTAAATATGTACACTCTGGAGGAGAGGAGGGACAGGGGAGATATGATTCAGACCTTTAAATACTTATAGTATTAATGAACAAACAAACCTCTTCCAAAGACGGGGAAGCTGTAAAACTAGAGAGCATAACATGAAGCTGCAAGAAAGTAAACTGAAAGGCAATGTCAGGAAATACTTTTTCACTGAAAGGGTGGTGGATGCTTGGAATGCCCTCCCGATGGAAGTGGTGGGGGCAAATACAGTGACAGAATTCAGAATAGCATGGGACAGACACGGGTAAATAAGCATAACTATCTCTTATATCTCAACAAATAGGGGTGACCTAGACGGAGCAGTGGGTACACCCTTAAACAAAGGCATGGGGGGGGGGGGCGACCTGCATGGAGCGGCAGATGCACCTACTCTTGCCGCCTTGCTGGGAAGACTAGATGGACCATACTGGTCTTTATCTGCCGTCATATACTATGTTACTATGTGCCAGAAAAGGCCAAAGCACACTTCTCACAGAGTCACAGAGCTAGTAGGACGGTGACAAAGCGGCATGGCATTTAAAGAGGGAAAAAGTCATACAATGACAAGTCTAAGGTGCCCACCAAGGTGCAAAACAAGAAAAGGATGAGGAGCGGCCCATAAAATGTCCAAGCATGCTGGTTGCAGAGCTATGCTGTTAGACGGACGTCATATTCACCAAAATCAACAGGGCAGGCAGAAAAGGCAATAGCAAGGCAAGTCCTGAAAGCAGTGACAGAGAGCAGCCAGGGGAAAGGAGGTCGCTCTTTTTTTTGTTTATTTCATTTTTTCTTTCCTTTTTTCTGTTTAGCTTTGCCATGTAGGCCTAAATGGACCCAGTGGAAACATGAAGGCAGGCCACAGAGCGGCTGTGCAGGTAAGTGCCGGATTTGCAACTGTTGTCATACAGCTGCGGTTCAGACCAAAAGATCAGGACGGGCAACAGAGGGACAGGTCATGGCAGATACGGGAGGACAGCGAGACTGGCACCAGCAGCAGGAGACTTTTATCCATTCCTTTTATTTGATTTCCTTTCTGTTTGTTTTGTTTTGTTTCTTTTTTTTTTTAATTTTCTTGCTTTTTTTCTTTGTTTTGATCAGTGCCACGAGGACTAGAGAAATCCCTGGAGTGAGTAGGATCACATTCTGGGAAGAGACTGCCTTTGTATAGGGCCAGCGCAAGGATTAGAAGTGCCCTCTATCACCCCTCCCTATTGCTGCTGCTGTTACCCCTCTCCAAGCCTGCAGCAGCGTCAATGGCTTTGAAATCATGACACAGTGCTTACCTAAAGTCTCCAGCACTGCGTCACAGGTCCTGCCTTCTGTGACCTGCCATTTCCACTCCCCTTCATCAGGTCATGGAAGACAGGGAGCGTGATGCAGTGCCGCGACTTTAGATAAGCACTGCAGTCATTGCTGCAGCTTCGTGGGACGGTAGCAATGGCAATGTGTACCTCTGGGACGCTGGCGCTCTAGGCAATTACCTAGTTTGCTCATTGTACTACCAGCCCTGCCTGTATATTCAAAAAAGGAGAATGCACCAGCAGGATTCAGGTACAAACCAGTGTCCCACAGATGGGATCTTTTTTAGAGAATATCCTGATAACGATCCAGAGGAAGTCCCTGGAAGCTTGTGAAGTGTTTTTTTTCTGAGGGACTTTATTCTTGTATGGATGTACAAACAGCAATTTTGTTTTTTTTTTGTTTTGTTTTGTTTTTAATTTATTTACTGCATTTTATCCAAAGCAATAAAACAAAGAAAACAAGAAAACCATCATGTTACACCACATAATTACAATCAATTACAAAAAACAAACTGCTTAGAAATAAACAAAATAATTTAAGAAAATATAATATATCCAATGAAGGTCAAACCCACATCAAGGGTTATTTTTTGCAATCTTTTTACCACTCTTCCAGGATTTCAGTAAACTTTAATTTTTGGAACAACGCTTGCTGATGTGGACACTGCATTAAGTGTAGTTACTCGCCTGTAACAGGTGTTCTCCAGGGACAGTAGGAATCAGTCCTCACTTATGGGTGATGTCGGCACCGAAGGAGCCCACATGGAGCAATTCCCCAGCTTTCAAAGAAAGCCTTTGGGATTGCTGCCACGCATGCATGGTCCTCTTCCTGCCCAAGGGTGCCATCTTGCTCAGTCAGGTCCCTTAGCTCGAGCTCTACCAAGCAGATGGCAAGGGAAGGATAAAATTCCAGCAACTCATCAGGGGAGGTGGGATGGTAGTGAGGACTGATTCCTGCTGTCCCTGGAGAACACCTGTTACAGATGAGTAACTATGCTTTTTCCAGGAACAAGAAGGAAGTCAGTCTTCATTTATGGGACTCCCCAGCTACAGGCTACCGAACCTGTAACCAAAAATGCCTCCGTGAGGTCGTGAGCAGAAGCCAATGCCCGAAGGAGCCTGAGTCCTCAGGTCACTGGAGCAAAACCCTCAGTAGCTGTGAGAAGGGTCGGAGGGCAGGAGTTGCTTATACCCCAAACAGATTATGGAGTACGGCCTGGCCAAAAGTGCTGCCCCGACGGGACTCCCTCTCCAGGCAGTAGTGTGCAGCAAAGGTGTTCGTTGAAGACCAGGTCGCCTTCCCGGAAGATGTCCATCAGGGGCACGGAGTGCAGTGAGGCCACCGAAGCTGCCTTGGCTCGGACACCATGTGCGGTGACTCGTCGATCCAAAGGGGCGCCCGCTTTCATATGGGCGAAGGCGATACAGTCCACCACCCAAATGGAGTGGGTGCGTTTGGTGACTGCCTGCCCCAGTCGATTGGGATCGTAGGTCACAAAGAGTCGGTCAGATCTGCGATTGTGAGCTCTGATGAGCAGGAACTGTCTTTTCTTCATGTATGTACAGCGCTTCGTACGTTTGAAGTGCTTTATAAATGTTAAATAGATAGATAAGTATGCTACAGATAGAGGGCAAGAGCCTTCTTGCAGTCGAGAGTGTGCAAAGCCGCCGATGCCTGGTCAGCATGTGGTCTCGGGAAGAAAGTCGGTAAGACTATCTCCTACTTGAGATGGAAATCCGAGACAACTTTTGGCAGGAATTTAGGGTGGGTACAGAGGACCACCCTATTCCTATAGAATCTGGTGTAAGGGGCATCAACCATGAGAGCCTGGAGCTCACTGATTCGGTGGGCCGAGGTCAGCACCACCAGAAAGACCACCTTCCAGGATAAATGCCGGAGCGAACATATTGCCATTGGCTCAAAGGGTGAATCCGTAAGCTGCATAAGCACTGCGTTCAGGTCCCATTCTGCCAAAGGAGGCCAGACGAGCGGTTTGGACAGCAAGAGACCCCGCATAAAGTGGGAGACCAAGGGCTGCCCTGAGAGGGGCTTTCCCTCGATGGGGAAGTGATTCACTGAGATGGCGCTCAAATGCACTCTGACGGAGTTGGACTTCAGACCCTCCTTAGAGAGATGGAGGAGGTACTGAAGGACCCATCGAGTGGGTCAAGAGAATGGGTCAATCTGGAGCCCGGAGCACCAGATCGAAAAGCGTCACCACTTGAAGGCGTAAGGTCTTCTAATCGAGGACTTTCTCAACGCGAGGAGGACCTCCTCAACTTCCCTCTGGAGGTCAGTGGGACTAGGGAGAACCGTTCAGCTGCCAGGCTGTGAGAGACAACGAGGCCAGGTTCGGGTGCAGTACCCATCCCTCCTCCTGTGTTAGTAAGCCCGGGGCACAGCCCAAGGAAACTGAAGGCTCCATCGCTAGTTGGAGCAGGAGCGGGAACCAGGGCTGTTGAGGCCACAAAGGAGCCATGAGGATCATTAACACCCTGTCCCGTTGCGTTTTGTGGAGTGTCCTCACAATGAGAGGACTGGGAGGAAACGCATGGAGCAGGCCGTAGGACCAGCTCAGAAGGAACGCATCCGGGCCCTCCCTGCTTGGATGTGGTACAGGGCCGCAGAAGCGGGGGAGCTGTGTGTTCGACGGGCTGGCAAATAGGTCCATGGCCGGGGTTCCCCACCAATGGAACAGCCAGCCAGCCAACCGCGTATCCAGCCGCCACTTGTGAGGATGAAGGATTCTGCTGAGTTGTCCGCTAGGACATTCTCCTGGCCTGGGAGGTAGACCGCCCTGAGGGTCATCCCTCGACGGAAGGTGAAGGAGCAGAGGAGGACCGCTTCCCGGCAGAGGGAGCGTGATCCGGTCCCCCTCTCCTTGTTGATATAGAACATCACCACACGGTTGTCGGTTTGTACGAGGACTAACCACCCCCCGAGGTGGTCCTCGAAGGCTCTCAGTGCCCACCGAACTGCCCAGAGCTCAAGCAAGTTTATTTGCTGCTGAGACTTCTCAGGCAACCATTGTCCCTGTGTGCACACCACGCCGCAGAGGACTCCCTGCCACAGCAAGGAGGCATCCATTGTTAGCACTATCTCGTGCTGCGGGGTCTGGAAGAGCAGCCATGGAGGAGGTTGTGGGAGTTCTGCCACCAGGTCAGGGACAGGTGAAGGCTGTGGGAGACCTTTACGGGATCCCTGAGGTGGCCGATGGATGGGCTCCACTGTGCGCTGAGGCACCACTGAGCTGTCCGCATGTGCAGACAGGCATGGAGAATCACACAGACTATAGAGGCCATGTGTCCCAGGTGGCTCAGCATCATTCGGACTTTGACCCGAGGGGCGTTCTGGACCTGGGACACCAGGGCTCAGAGGCGGTCAGTGCGATCCGCCAGCAGAAAAGCGGTCACCTGCTGAGTATCGAGGAGCGCGCCGATGAATTCTAGGATCTGCACTGGTTCGAGTTGGAACTTGGGATAGTTGACCGAGAACCCCAGGCGCTCAAGTAGGAGGATCGTGTGCGACGCTGTGAGGTGGGTTTCCTTGACTGAGGACCCTGTGACGAGCTAGTCGTTGAGGTAGGGGAAGACCAGTACGCTCTGTCACCAGAGGGAGGCGGCGATTGCGAAGAGGCACTTCGTGAAGACCCGCGGGGCGGACATGAGGCCAAAGGGGAGCACTCTGTACTGGAAGTGCTCCCCCTGCACCCTGAAGCACAGGTACTGCCCGTGCTGGGGATGGATCAGGATGTGAGCGTAAGTATGCTTTAAGTCTAAGGAGCATAGTCAGTCGCCCTGCCGGAGGAATGGCAGCAGAATGCCACGGGATAGCATCTTGAACTTCTCCCGCACCAAGAACTTGTTTAACTTTCGGAGGTCAAGGATGGGCCTCAGGCCCCCCGTTTTCTTCGGAATGAGGAAGTAACGGGAATAGAATCCCCGACCATGGAGGTGCGACGGGACCCTCTCGACCGCCCGCTGGGCGAGAAAGTTGATTAATTCCCACTGCAGGATGACCTGGTGTGCGGGAAGTCGAGGAGGCTCCGCTGGGGAGAAGGGAGGGGGAAGCCTGTCCAAACAGAGGTGTTAGCCATTACAGATTATCCGGAGGACCCAGGCATCCAAAGTGATGGAAACCCACTGAAGGGCAAAGGAGGACGTGTCCCCCCACCAGCTGCTGAGACGTTGGTGGGCGAAAGGCTATGCGGCTGGCATCAAAACCCCTGTAAGGGTTGAGGCGGTGCCGGTGTTTGGGCCCTTTTGGCTTGTGGTGACCCTGTCCGGACTTCCCTTGTGCTGGAGTGCTCGGTGTGGGGGTGGGTGGGTATGGTGAGTAGCCATGGTAAGGCAGGCTCTTCCTCGGGAAGAAAGGCTTTTTTGGTTTGTTGCTTCTTCCAGGGAAAGGTGGAGGTCTTGCGCGAGAGACAGGTTCGGGTGACGAACTCCGTCTCTATCTCCGCGGCCTTGTTCTCCATCGGTTTGCCAAAGAGCTGCTTGCTGAGGCAGGGTACATCCAGGAGCTTTTCCTGCACCCACTGCTCCAAATCCCAGGATTGGAGCCATGCCTGGTGACGGGCCCCGATGCCTGTGGCCACCACTCGAGCCGAGGACTCAAAACATCATAGGCGGCACGGGAGAGGTATTTTGAGCAGTCTGTGACCGACTTCAGCAGGGCACTGAACCTATTAATGGGTTTGCCCTCGAGACCTACAGAGAAACCTCCAAGCTCCTTGGCCAGGTCACGCAAGAACATGCCCATGTATAACTGATACGCCAGAATACGGCAGGAGAGCATGGATCTCTGGTAGGCCTTGTGGCCTAGGGTGTCGACTTCCGGCCCAGGGGGACCGAAGAGTGCGATTTCAGGCTCTTCTGCTTTCTCATGGCCGACTCCACTACCATGGAGGTGTGGGTGAGTTGGGTTTTTCTGAACCCAGGGCTGCGCTGTACCTTGAACATAGTGTCGAGGCGCTTACTCACGTAGGGCACCGATGCCGGCACCTCCCACATGTGGAGCAGCAGCCTGGACAGGATGGGAGGAACTGGGACAGTAAGAGACTACCAAGATGGGGACTCGTACTGAAGGATGTCGAGCTCTTCAGCTCGAGGATCCTTCTCAGCCTGGGTGGCCAGGTTGAGAGCCCATGCTATATCCCGAATGAACACCAGGAACGAGATACCCTCGGGCGGCGAGCATCACTGGAACGCGGATGGGGAGGGGTCCGATGGAAGGTCTCAGTGGGCACGGTTTTCTGGGACGGTATCCCCATTGGATTCTCAGTCTGAGAAATCGGATGAGGAATCCGAACTGGGCTGGTCGCCCTGTCCAACAACCGAGGCCCGCTTGGAGCTGGAGGCCCTGGAGGATCTCGCCCCCTGAGGAACAGGAAGGTGAGCGAGACGGATGGCGAGGACCCTCACGAGGTCCGTGGCTCTCAGGGGTTTCCTGGATGGTTTTTGGCATCCCACATGAGGGAACCATGGTCTCTGGGCATGAGTCAGCAAAGCTGGCTGTGAGTGCCTGCTGGGAAGCAATGAATGCAGAAACTCTGTGTTCTAGCGCCAGCATGTGGGAATCCCACGTGGGCGTGGAGCCCTGCGATGCCGATACTGGGGTCACCGGGTTGGGCGTCAAAGAGGAGAGGGGGGCCTCGCTGGGACGGCCCTCAGGAGACTGGGCACCACTGCCGGAAGCCTCTGGATCTGTATGAGGTACCTTGTGGGGCCGCTCCTTGTCCAACTCTTGGGATCACCGAAGGGGGCTAAGCGACCAAGGGCAGGAACACTCGCTCTTGTCGGGAGTCCACGACAGGACTTTGAGGCCTCCTTCTTCTTTCATCGCTCCACTTCAGGGGACCCCTGGTCGGAGTACTACCGAGAGCGCGGGCAGAGGTGGGGGACCCCACCAGAGGAGAGACGACCGAGAGCACCACCAGGGACTCCGAGGTGGCCTTTCTGAAAATGTCATTGGACTTCTGCTTACGACTGAGCAGGACTTTGGAGGACATTTTCTTACAAAGCGAACAGAGCTCTGGATCATAGTCAGCCCTGAGACACCGCAGGCAACAGTCATGGGTATCCGTAAGTGTCATGTTCTTAGAGCATCTATCGTATTTTTTGAATCCGGTGGTCATTGGGGCAAAAATGGCCCCTGTGAGGTAGAAGACCCATGCGGCCAGCAGTTGGAGGAAAAAAAGGGCGCGAAGCCCGTAAAAAACTAAAAAGGCGAAGAAAAGGTCCCCTGAGTGCTCTAAAATATTAGAGCAGGGGAAGGACGGGTAGAGGACCGGAAAAATAGAGGGCCAGTAGGCTGGAAATCAAACACTTTTTCCGAGGGATGAGGACGTGCGTCTGAAGGGCTCTGCGGAAAAAGGGAGACTGAGCAAGATGGGCGGCAAGAGGACCACACATACATGGCAGCAATCCCAAAGGCTTTCTTTGAAAGCTGGGGAATTGCTCAGAGCGAGCTTTGTTGGCGCCAACGTCACCCATAAGTGAGGACAGACTTCCTACTTGTTCCTGGAGAACTGAATTTTCTCCTTTGTGGTTACTTTACACTTATTTTATTGCTTCTCGTGCAGGGCAGTTTCTCCAAATGGGTTAGTTTTGCACATACTATGACAACAATGAACCTCACTTCTAAGCCAGGGTATGTGGAATACAATCTCAGAATCTCAAATTTACTGCTAATGCTGGTGCATGCTTACATTGTGCCATGGAGATCCTCCTTCTGGAGTTTTTTAATATGCAATAGGTGTAGGCAGTTTATCCAGGTGCACTTGAAAATTCCTTTTAATCAAGCCTGTGGTATCCAACACAATGGGAAATATTTCTGTATCTTTCTGCCACACTTTCTTAGTCTGCATTTCTTGGTTTCTGAAGATCTTCTCCTCCTCCACTCGAGCAGAATAATCACTTGGCACTGTTATCCATGCTGGAAGATCCCCGGGGAAGCAGCGCGTTGGCTGGGACTTTACACCACCACTTGTGCCCCTTCACTGAAGCCAAGGAGGACAAGGGGGTTACATGCAAGTAACTTTTCTATGGAAAATAGCAGGTATAAAGGCCAATTTTAGATAAAATATGTAGAGGGAAATAAAGATGTCCTGATCAGGACAATGACAATTCCTATAGTATTTTACAAAGGCTCTGTCAAACATTGAACCTCTTGTAAAATATACGTAAGAAGGTGCACATCGATGTTTCCCCACATCCACCAGCAGGAACAGCGATTTTAAAGAAACTTTACATGGGGAAAATGTGCAGCTATTTATCCCTTCTGTGCATGGGAGCAACTTTTTAAAATTGCTACTCCTGATATCCACGCACACCCCGATCCCTTCCACCAACAGCACAAGTTCTCTGTCCTCCGACCAACCCCCCCCCCCCCCCCTCCGACATGCAATCTCCATCAGTCCCTCCCCTGACATCTGCTCACTCCTGATCCTGCCCCCTGCATCTGATCTCCCGATTCCCCTCTCCAACATACAACCTCCCGATCACCCCAAAACATGCAATCACTCTCCACATCAAGTCCCCAACTCCCCTGGCATCAAAACTTCCTCGATGGCCCCCAGGCATACCCCATGGGTCTAGGACAATTCAGCGCGGCCAGCTCAGCGTGGCCAACTCAGTGTGCCGTGCTAAGTTGTCCTAGACCCATTACTGCTCTCAACTAAGTACAATTTTAAATATATAAACCTTTAATGAATATATATATATATATAATCAAATAAACAGCTGACATCTACTGCTCTATACTATCCATAATTATATTGTTCATGACTTCACTTATCCTTTACTTATCCATTGAAAGAAACCGTTGAACTTCAGGCTTTCATGCTAAACAGCAACAGCTGACACTTGCTTCGGTTTACCAAGACCTGGCTTATTCCCACTTTGCCAGTGGTCTAAGGAAAGGGCTTCAAAGACAAAAAACAGATTTGGCTTATATTTTAACCACTAAAAAAACTGCGCAGAAACGACTTCTTTCATCCACATACAGGGTTACCAGCTAAATCTGCTCTCAATTGCTTTCTACTGCAAATGCCGCCAAACCTGACCCCACCTCTTAAAAATACCGATCACCAGCCAATCAGAATCACTCCCATTTAACAGCTATCACTTTACATGTTAAATGTTATGGAAGACAGCATCAGACTTGGACCCACTAAATACTTATTGCTTCTTGGCGATGAGATGGCCCACGCTGAGTCGGCAGCACTGAGTCGGCCACGCCGAGTCGTCCCATTTCGCACCCCATCCCCCACCCTCCAATCCCATTCCAGGCTGTTACCGGTACCCCTGGGATCTAATAGGAACAGAAGTGATCCCCATTTGCTCCTGTTCATGGCATCCCTGGATCCCAAAGTGGCACCTGGAACCTCTAGTGGTACTCTTAGGTACAGTTGTCAAAGGGAAAATGAAGCAGTCAGGGCCGTACTAAGGGCTGTGTGCGCGGTGCTTCGCACAGGATGCAAGTATAGAAATGGTGCTGATATCATCACTGGGCTTCCTAAAAGCTCAAAAAGAGTGAGTTATTGCACATGGCTGGATGAAGGAGTCACCCAGTACTAATTTGTGGTATCAAGGAAGGAGAACTTTATTTCACATAACTTTGGCCCAAACGCCCAACACAGGCCTTTTTTCAGATCTTCTTCGTCAGGGGAATTCAGGCATGCTACATCCATAAACACATGAACAAACAATAAATAAATAAAATTGTTCATAAAAACATATAATCACAAAATATAAAAATTAAATAAAAACAACAAATAAACAAATTAAAAAACCATGATAAAAAACATAAAAATCAATAATACTAAATAAAATACATTAATAAAAATGAAAAATGTTGGAATGCCCAAAATTAAAATGCCATAAACCAATATACAGTGGAAAAACATCAAATGTGACATAATTGCAAAATATTGTGAGAATGTATAAACTTATCAAGGGATCAAAAAGAGTGTAACTACTAAAAGGGACCCATGAGCTTTATTTCAAAAACAATACCTTATTAACAGGTTTAGAATGATTGTATAAACCTTGCGCTAAAAGGAAGGAGAAAAATAAGAGCCGGTATCAAGAAACAGTGTACCAACGAAGCAGGAGTGATATAAAACTAATGTTATTTCCAAAACCAGCAGGAGTGATATTAAACTGCTTTTTACATAATAATTTCAAAACAAATAATTATAAATATTATAAATTTATAAATTTCAAATGAGGGGAAACTCTAAACGGGGAAAATTGTAACAAAAGGAAACCTGCCCAGATATGAGAGGTCTTTAAAAACAAATGCACCTTCAGATGTGTGTTGAAAATTTCAAATTCAAAATCTTTTTAATAGGTGCCCTTTCTTTATTAGAAAGTTAATATTTCAAGACAATAATATCCCAAAACCGGGTATATTTTTAAACGGGTATATTTTAAACCTCTAGATGATAAATGAGTCTATTTATAGCAAAAGTCATTTACAAGGGAATAAGAACACGAAGGAAAAGTATTTCAATTGAATGCATGATACAAATATTCAAACTTTTAAAGGCCATGAGTAAACGGAATGCATTCAATCTGTTTATCTACTGTTTGAGAACTCCAAAACCGTCTTGTTGTGTAACTATAAATCTGCAAATCCACTATCCTTTAATTGAGTCACGATTCAATGGATTGGCCAAATTAGACCGTCAAACTATAGAGTCCATAAAAAAATAAACATTTTGTTTGAGGATTATCGGTATAAAATATTGTAGAACAGAAAAAACGTCTATTATTGCGATGACTTTTACCTGCAGATTGACATGCTTAATTGCAGCCACCAATTGATGTCTGGCAAAACCTCTTATGTGTTAAACATTGCACAGTAAAGGCACAGTATTACTGTCGTCCGTCAAAGTATGCTCAAACAGTTAGAAAACACCAGCATTTGTGCACTGAAGAAGAAAGAGGTGAAAATGCGGGAAGCATCGAAGACATTTGATTGGAGGATCTGGGGCCAATCGTGTGCGAGACATGGAGCTCGTACAAACAAAAATGATTGCATCCATATGTCAGTCTACACTAAACCCTATTGAAACTAATATCGCAAATCTACGAAACTGGCATCTAAACATTGCATCATACAAAATTACTCTTGTGGTCAAAGATGACTCTAACCATTAAAAATCGCCAGACCTGCGTGCTAGGAAAAAGAGGGGTGAAATCTCAAACAAACACACAGATGCGTATGGTAAGGTTTGGACTAATCACATACTTGAAAAAGTGCTCGTACAAACAAATTGTCACTGCATCTGTATGTCATGAATTCCCCTGATGAAGAGGATTCGAAACACGGCCTGTGTCGGGCGTTTGGGCCAACGTTGTGTGAAATAAAAGTTCTCCTTCCTTGATACCACGAATTAGTACTGGGTTTCTTCTGTTCACGTGGTACCATGCTTCTTTGGTGGATGAAGGAGTCATACAGGGTGCATTTCTTAATGTATTTATAGTTCTTTCTATCTGATTAATTTAAATTGTTTCTGTTCAATGTAACTTAACATATCCTGTTCAATGTATTAAGTTATTCTTATGTAAACTGTGCTGATCTTAAAAAGTGCGGTATATAAAACCAAATAAATAAATAAATAAATTTCTAGCTTAGTAGGGTCTTGGCCGCTGTATATCCCCTTCGAAGCAGCACGCAGTGTATTATTCCCTTTGACAAAGTATGTTGCCCAAGGAGAGAAGAACCTGCAGAAATTGACGTCTCCTTTATCTGGGGATATTTTTCTAGCAGAAAAAAACAAAATGCATAGTTTTGGAAATACAAACCAAACCATTTGACTACCTTCCCCAGCCTAACCCTTTCTGGGAATGCTTCCATAAAAGTATTACATCACCCATATAAAGCTAGCCCTTCCACCCAGCTAAATAGAGCCATTACATGAGTAAAATGCATCCAAAAATTGCTCATTCTAGTACTATACAATGTTCTGGGAGAAACTGGACTTTTCCCTTCAATGTTAAATCAGCCTGTATAGTACTTCAACTTTCCAACGAAGGCACCGCTGCAAAGCTCTAATGTGGTTTTAAGCATCCGCAGCAGATAGGAAAATGTATGACCCTCCATTCTTTCTACTCTGATCTAAAGGCCCTTTTCACCCGTTCCTCTCTTCTCTCACAATTTGGATAGTCTAAGAAGAGCTGCACTGCTCCTAGGCTTTTAGCTGCTGCTGGCACAGACTTGCATTTCAGTAATCTTTCCATACCCAAAGGGTATTGTACCAAGTGCAACCCTCACTATCACTCACCCCTAGTTATAGCCCTGCTCTGAAGGTGTCTTACCTAGAAGACAAGTCTAGTAGAGAGGCCATGAAGAAATAGTGTCCCTTCTCTGTGTTCCCAGTTCCTTTGGTCTCTTACCCAATGCCGCTCCCTGGAAGCAGGGATTCACAAGTGGCCGGATACTGATTTCCATCTGATTTTGAAGTTCATATGGTATCTGGAACAAGATAAAAACAGTGTAAAGAGAGAGGTTTATTCTACAGAATTGTGCAGGAACTCCTACCCTTCCTCTTCAGAGATTCCTCTGGATCCCTGAGGCCATAGTACCTCCTCACTTGACACATTATAGTCTTCCAAAAGATCTGGGGCCATGCTGCTCCCTTCTTCCTAGCTTAGAAGTTTCCACAGAGTCCACTGTAACACTGTTCATTCCTGCCCAGGCTAGAGTCTCATGGGGTCCAGGGGCATATGGTTTCCTCAATGCTAAGTAATACTCTCTCGCACTATAGGATCTGGCCTCATACTGCCTTCTCCTCACTAGTTTTAGGTCATTTTCATCTTGAAAGATTGATAATAAGAAATGTCTCTTGATCTGCCACCAGATAGGTGCTGACCATTTCCTGGACTACAGGAAATGCTCGGGTGAGGAGGACGCCCTTTCTTGCTTCAGGAGAGCTGATGGTAATGGTAGCAAGTCCTTTTCGGCAGCAGGGTAGGTGCTAGTGCTGGTAAGGGTGTCCTTTCCCACAGACTGATAATGGCAAGTGTGTCCACTCCAGCTGCAGTTGATGTTGGCAGTAAATACTGTAGTGTGTCCTTTCTGCAGTACAGTAACTACTGATAATGAGAAGAGTGTCCTGGATGCTGATGATTACAAGGATTTCCTGGACTGCAGTAGTGTGGTTGCTTGTCATGCAGTAATGCACGTTCTTCTGGTGTGCAGTAGAGTAATTGTTAATATGGAGGTTTCCTTTCTTTCATTCTAGATGGTTCTAATAATGAAAGCAGCTAGCCTTCAAATAGAGTAAGTATTGAACGTACAGTTGTCCTATTTTATTACAGAGGCAGGTGCTTATGATGAGGGTGTGTCTGTTTCTGCATTGAAGAAGTTTCTGGTGATGTGGATGTCAGCTGTACATCATTACAATGAATGTTGAATATTGAGGTACCCTACCTTGCAGCAGAGAGGATGCTGGGTGACTATGGTGTCCTGACCTGTAGTAGATCTGGTGTTGAGATGTCCTGCCTTTCCGTAGAGCAGATACTTGATATGGAATTATCCTGTCTTGCTGCAAAGAGAGTACTTATGATAAGGAGGGTACCCTACTAGTACTATTGAGCATTTATAAAGCGCTGCTAGTCGCACGCAGCGCTGTACAGACATGTAGGCGACGGTCCCTGCTCGTTAGAGCTTACAATCTAGTCAAGACAAAACAAACAGAACATAGAGCAAGAGTCTATCGTCTTGTGCATCAAAGGATATCTGATGACACAGAGCCAATCTAGGACTTCTGATGTCTTGTACTGCAGTTGGGTACTGGTCATTGATATTTCCTGATCTGTATTACATCTGGTGTGGCAGGTGTCTCACCTTTCAGTAAAAAATGGAACTTGCGGGGAGTTGTCCGGTTTTGTAACCAGACAGGTGCTTATGGTGTCCTAGTTCTTTAGTGCATTTTAGGAACTTCTGATGACTCAATTTCCTGTCTTTCATCAGCATGGCTTCTGGATACTGAAGTATCTTATCTTGCAGTAGAGTGGGTGCTGGACATTGAGATGTTCTGTGCTGTAGACCTGGTGTTGCAGATGTCCTTCCTTTCACTAAAGCAGGTACTCATCACTGAGTTAGAACATAAGTTGTG
Organism: Ichthyophis bannanicus; assembly: GCA_033557465.1. NCBI lineage: Eukaryota > Metazoa > Chordata > Amphibia > Gymnophiona > Ichthyophiidae > Ichthyophis > Ichthyophis bannanicus. The sequence goes on from CM066044.1 coordinate 257,296,835, forward strand.
CCATACTGGGTCAGAGTAAAGGTCCATCAGGCCCAGCATCCTTTCTCTGACAGTGTCCAATTTCAGGTTTATTTAGCAATGCTTATATACTGCTTTTCACCAGGTGAAAGCAATGTACATTTAGGTATGGTATATATTTCCCTTGTCCCCAAAGGGTTCACAATCTGCATTATGTACCTGAGGCAACAAGGAGCACCTGTGATACTAGAAACCCCTGTCCCCCCAGCCTGAGGTGGCTGTCCTCCAGTGGGATTCAAACCCCTGGCCCTCTGCCCCACGGCAACTTGCCCCAACCACTAGGCTACTCCTATTTTAATTTATCCATCTTCTTTCTATACTGCCTTCCATAGTGCATACAGTATGACAAAGCAGAATCCCAAGGAATATATAGGGTGGTCCACTGCCATAGGGGAAAAAATAAAAGTAGGAATGTCTTTGCTCCCTGGCCTGATTCTGGTTCCATTTATGTAGAAAACAATGTGTGCAAAGTTTGAAGCCAATCAAATAATATTTAGGGGTGGCTCAAGGTCCCTATATATCAGGCCCCTGGATCCCCCCCAGGGTTCGTCAGACCACTGGGTATTATCCGCTCATAGACGGGGGTATCATTCTTGCCAAGCACTCAGTGTGGTCCAGATGCTAGTAAGGACTTTGACGATGTGGGGAACATCTTACGGTGTTGCGAGACAACACCCAGAAGGAACTGGAGTTGCTCTTCTTTTGTGGTGTGTCGGCCGTTGAATTCCTCAATGAGTTTGACCCCTCGCTCAGCCACATTGTTGATCACTGGAAGATTTTTTACTTTCTTCAGACCGTCTTTGAATGATGCATTCTCTTCCCAGTCTTCTGGGTCTGCATTAAGAAAATCACTGTTGATGTCGAGGTGTTTCAGGAAATGGATTGACTTGCGAGTTGCAAAAGATTCAAGTGGTGGAATCATGGAACTTTTCAATTCGACCCGCTTTGGGGGATCTTCGTCTTCGTCATCATCCTCATCGCTTTCATCTGATTCTGCCGGGATCATGGTCGACACTATGGCCCGCTTTGTCGGTGCTGAAACAGCTTCATCGAACAGTGACAGTGCCACAAGCTCCTCTGACACATACCACAGATGCTGTTGCAGTTTGTCTCTGGCCGCTCTTCCAACACGGTCATTGTGGTAAGAGAGTAGTTTCTTCAGCATCTCCAAATCTGTTTGAGGAGCAACTGCGGCATCAGGGGCAGAAAACCAGGCTTCCACATGAATCAGGATGGAGAAAATGCTCACATCACGAACACAGGACTCCTCCCATTGGGTAAGATCTTTGAGTTGTCCTCGGAACATCCAAATCTTGAGACAGTACAAGACTTTTGCCATCCATCTGGCATGATGGAAAGCTCCGGGTTTCTTGAAATTGAAACTAGGAAGATTCCCTCCAAGGCAGACAATCGTTAACTCCAAGAATTCCAGGTAATCATCTCGGTGAATGCCCTGTGCCAACTTGGATTCCGCAAATTTCATGATGCGATCCCTGTCAGGTTGCAGCACCTCCAAGTCTTTTCCAGTTTGATAGTTGGACTTGTCAAGGGAGCCCCAATTCTTTTGGAACCGGCGAAAGAGTTGGACATCGGGACCCAATGAAGCTCCAGAGCATGTAGAGAATACTGCACCAAGAATTATTTCGTAAATGTGATGGCGGCATGCCAAATCAAGGACTGTGCGACGGAGTCTCTGTTCTAGAAGAATGCACGCTCCTGATCGACGTCCCGTGTTCGATGCAGTTGTATCAAAGCAGAAGCCTGCAACCTTTTCATTCAAGCACCATTCCTGTAACAGTTCATAAACTGCTGCAGCTTGATTCTCGCCCGTTCCTGATGTCAGTTTTGGTACACCAAGAAGTTGTGTTTCTCCAGTGGAGACAGCCGTTATCAAAACTGGAAGGCGGTCAATGGATGTGGTTGAACAGAGGAGAGATGGCAATAACTTGCTATCCCAATGCACAATGCATGTTTTGCCTTCGGCTTTGAATGTGTTGTGCAGGTCCATCCATTGTTGCTGACGGTGCTTTTCTCTATGGCGCTTGACACTGGAGCGGCTGATATTGAGCTCCCCAGGATAATGTCCCAGACTTCTGGCGGTTTCAGCTACCACAAACAGAGCATTGCGATCCGTTGTCCCTGTCCGATCCAGGGCTGCTGTAAGCTCTGGGGTCCAGACATTGTTAGGTCGAAACTGCTTCATTTGTGGAGTTGCTTTCTTCTGTCCGTTATCTGAATCCGCAGATGTCGACGAGTCTTCACCTGACTCTGCTGAGGAAGAAAATCCTTCCAGCTGAACTTGGCTTGTAGTTGCCTCGGCTTCGGCAACTTGTTTTTGTCTGCGCCTTTTCAGTTCTTCTTCTCGCTGTTGCGATCTTGCTTCCATGTTGGCCAGTTTCTTGTCCATCATGCACATTGAGCCGCGGCGTCCTGGTTCTCGTTGCGCTATTAAGAATTTTTTGTCTTCTTGAATATGAATTAAAGACATTGCATTGGCATGCGCCACATCAAATAGGTTTTTCATTGCAACCTGGAATTCTTTTTCATTTGCCTCGTTTCCCTCCTCTCCCTTTGTTTTTCTTCAAAAGTTTCCACTGATTGAACAATTTCTTTACTTTTTCTTGAATTTTGTCATTTCTTTGAACAGGAAGCCTGGCCTTTTCCCAGTAAGCTTCTACTTCACTTGTTACAATAGATGCACTTTCACTAACGCCTTTGTTTAATGTCATATGGTGATGTAAAAATACACTTAACACTTGCTCCTTGCTGGGGAGCTTGGCCCCCAGAATTGTGGTGGACATTTCTTCAATGAGATAAAAAACACATTTTTTTCGCCATCTGAAAAGAATAAAGATACAAAGATAATAGTACAATGTCTTTGCCACCTCTCAGAGACGAGATTAGTTCAAATATGATGCAATCAAATGTAATCAGCGTGGAACTGAGTGAATGATACAAGATGATGCAACATTTCGTCATCTGCTCCCAGGGGGAAATCTCAAGACTTGTTGAGCCACCCCTAAATATTATTTGATTGGCTTCAAACTTTGTACACAGTGTTTTCTACCTAAATGGAACCAGAATCAGGCCAGGGAGCAAAGGAATTCAGGAATTCCTTTTTATGGACCACCCCCTACATTCCTTATTTCTTATATCCAGAAATAAGCAGGGCTTTTCCAATCCTTCCTGGCTAATTATAGTTTACGAACTTTTCCTCCAGGAACTTGTCTAAACACTTTTGATTCCAGCTATGCTAATTGCTTTGACCACATCTTCCAGCAATGAATTCCACTACTTAACTGTATATTAAGAAGGGTGTCTTATCCAACATTAGACCATATTCTAAAGATGAAGATTCTATCTTGAAGCAGAATGGGTGCTGAACTTGATAATGTCCTGTCTTTTAGGTGTTACTTTCTCAGCAGCTGCTGATGTGGGTAAGGAGATGATTGGTGAATCAAGAGTTTCATCTTACTCAAGGACATATCATCGAGATATTTCATTTTCTTGGCAAAATACTAAGGAGGAGCTTTAGCTTAGTCTTCTATATCTGATGGTGTGGCTATTTAGAGTGGACATTTGAAGGCCGCCTGACTCCCATTGAGACCTCTTCAGACATTTTTGGAATAAGCAGAAGGATGAACAAGTTGGCTGAGGAGACTATCCCGGGTCACATAGAGCTATAAATCTTCTCTATAGTTTTATATCCAGTCACAGTAGTGATGCTGTGGGATCTAGAGGTCAAATCTGTGGCTTATGCTTTCATAGACTTACTCCAGTGCACTTAGGACAAGCAGAAGAGTTAGAGACTGAGGAAGTCCTGCATAGAGATGCTGGCATCATCATCTTCTCCTTACATCCCCAACTTTCAGTGGTGTGTCTCAGAGAATTGATGGAGAAGCTGCTGCTATGGCCAGTTATTCTACAGTCCTGGTCAAGTAGAACAAGTAGGAGGATGGTCAGCCAGGCTGAGAGGCCAAGGCTTTGTCTTATTCTTACACCTCACCTGCAATGGTTTGGTTGAGGATGAGAAGAAAATCCAATCTTCTGGCTCATCCCCTGCAAAATAAAATGAAAAGTACAGATATACCAAAATGAAGATAATGTCTAATTTTTTAAAAAATAATATTATATAACAATCATTGTTTTTTCACTTTGAAATTATACTTGCTTCATAGTTCTGTTTTAAGCTCTTGTTTTTGACCTCTTCACTCCTGCAGGAATTGCTCAGATGTTTCGGGTGATAAGCAGGATAATTTGTCAGGCAGGGCAGATGGTGACACTCTAGATGCTACAGTGTCCCCAGAAAGCGATAAAATGGCTGGGAGAAGGGGTGAGGAGCTGCTGTTTGGGTTCCCTCTTTCGTGGACTTGCTCAGCAGTTCCCGGGACAAGTAGAAGGAGGACGAGGTGGAAGACTGAAGAGAGGAGGGCAGGGTCTTAGAAGAGATGGTAGCGACCGATGGGACATGATAAGCCTAGGGTACAACCAAGGAAAATGAACCTGAGATAGAATTCAAGGTCTTTCCTTTACTCATCTGCCTCTTTTCTTTCTTCTTTCTCCTCATCCTTTTCCTCTTCTGAAATGTCCTCCAGAAATACTGGGAAAATGCTGCACTTCCGTCCCTTGGTGGTCAGTGAAGGCGGGAAGGGCTCTTCCACCCTACGTAGAGCCATTTCCATTTTATCTGCATTAAAAAGATGAGAAAGAAATAAAAAGATCATCATAATAGAGAAGCAGGAGTCTCTTAAGAGGCTCGAATAACAAGGGCAAATACATGTAGAAGGAAACAGATAAAGGAAAAATATAGTGGCCAGTATTCAAATGTCAACATTTTGAACTTGAAGCCACAATGAGTAGGAGTGAATGGAGATCGCTTCTGCTCCAACTAGACCCACCAGGGACCCTGGTAGGAGCCATGAATACAGTTTGGAGATGGGGGGTGTTGGGGGCCAACAAGGCGGTCAGATGGGGGATTGATGTTAAATAGGGGGGGGGGGGGCATCAGGTGTAGGAATTGATGTCAGAGGGATCACAGAGTAGGGCTTCATGCCAGGTGTGTGTGCTGGGTGTGACGTTTATGAATGCTATCAGGGCAGGGATTGAAAAAGCTGCTCCAACACTGCCTTCTAAAATTGCTGCTCCTGCATGTGTGTCCGTACATTATTTTACAGGAAGCTCTGTGTTTTGGCAGACCGTTTGTAAAATACAGAGGGAATTTTCCATGGCCCAGCCTGGAGAACTTAATTACCCTTTCCACAGTCTATTATTGACCTATTAGCCAATGAGTCCCAGTTGCACAAATAGAACACTTACATCTGGTTGGAATGTTGACAAAGACGCAGCTGGTTAGATTTGGCTGAAAATGTTCCTAAGCAGAACTGACTATAAGAACATAAGATATGCCATACTGGGTCAGACCAAGGTCCATCAAGCCCAGTATCCTATAACTGGCAAGTTGTTGCTCAGCATCTTTTTGATAATCTACCCATTGTTTCTGTTTAGTCTTTTGCATTCCACCCCGAGGGCTCATGCAGCGCCCCTCCTCATCTCTTTCTTAAAGAAGAACCTTTTCTGTAGTAGAATTGCTCTTATTCTTCATTTCATTATGCGGGAATATTCTCTGAATCAGCCTTAAATAATGAAGCCCTTATTATCACCTCATTATTTTTATGTATTTAATTAAGACAACATTAAATACTTCCTTCCTGATCAAAAGAACAATCACAACATTTTACAAAAGCAGAATTACTAGCTATGGGCAACAAAAATCTCATAAAATAGCTTTTATAAATCTCAAAACCCACCTCAAACCGGCCATTATCCTGGAACATAATCACTTACTCAGCCCCATCCCCCTACCAGTAACAACAAGCTAATGAACCAACACCATCACAAAACAGCACCCAGGCCTAAATCCTGAACAATGATATAGAAAATCTCTTATCTAGCTGCTCTAAGACCAGATGGAAAAGCAAAAAAACTGAAGATCAAGATTTTAAGCTTGGTTCTGTGTGGTATAAAGGTGGGTTCTCACCTGCCCAGGTCTCATTTGAGTGCAGCATTTCCCGCCTCTGAATCTGCAGGTCCACGAGAGCTGATGTTCCAGTGTCCCCTTCTCCGATCTCATTCAGTCTAGCTAGCCGCTCTTCTTTAACCTCCACGTCAGAGTCCAGGGACCAGCTAGAGGAGGAGTCACTGAGACCTCTGTTTCCCACTTCCCAGCTCTCTAGATCACTTTCTTCACTTCTCGCGCTGTCCTCCACCTCTGGGAGGGAATGGTTGTTAGTGGCTACAGATCGTCTTAAACTGAAGCAGTTTAAGCCTTGTGAATTAAAAAGAATTCCTCCTTTGCAGCCTTCAGAAAAGGAAATTCCCATTCTGCTTGCAGAATATACCCTCACAGAAAATATATCTGTCGCCTTCTGGACTCCAGTCAGTGACTAAGAACAGTTCCCTTGCAATTCTTCATGGTTGCTGACATTCTGGTGATGTCACAATGCGTGCCCCTCCCACTTATCCAGGACAATGTGTGTGGATGGCATAAACCTGAAGTTGGCATCAGAGGGGCTTGGCAGCACCCAAAGATAGCAGGCAGGAAATGTGATGCAGTGCCAGAAACTTTGGTAAATGCTGCGTCACGGTTCCTTTGCCACTGCCAGAACTGCAGGCCCTGGAGAGGAGCAGCAGCTGTGACAGTGGGTGTGGCAGGGTGCAGTAGGATGGAGGGACCCAACTAGAGCACTTCCAGTCCTTGCACCAGCCCTAGTTCCACCTTAACAAGGATGGAACCAGGCTGCTTGCATTAACCTTTATAAAGGAGCTAGAGCAGTTCTTAAATTCGAAAAAGCCAACAGTCACCCAAGAATGAAGTATCTTTTAAGGATAGTAGCAAAACAGGGAACATGGAACGTACGAAGCTTGAACCAAGGGAAGTTGGAGGTGGTCAAGAATGAAATGGAACATGTACAACTTGATCTGTTGGGTGTCAGCTAACTGAAATGGACTGGCATCGGGCACTTTGCATCAGATGATCACATGGTCTACTATGCTGCAACTGAAAGACAAAGAAGAAATGGTGTTGCATTTATAATAAAGAAGAAAATTGCAATATAGATAGAAGGTCAATGCAAAAGAGGAAGGCCAGCAATGAGATGGATCGATACAAAAACAGCAGCTACGGGTACTAGTCTGTCAACAATGAGCCGCCTGACTGAAGACCGAACACAATTTAGGATAGCTATCCAGAGGGTCGCCATGAGTCGACTCTGACTCGACAGCACTTAACAACAACAACATGGTTTTCAAAAGAGGTAGCTGAAAAGATAAAGGAAAAGAGAGAGGCCTTCATGAAATGCAAGAGATCACAGAGAGAGGAAGACAGGCATCTATATTTGGAAAAACTTAGAGAGGCTAGCAAAGTAGTCAAGAAAGCAAAGTTATAAAAAGAAGAGGAAATAGCCAATGCAATAAAATGGGGTGATAAGACATTTTTCAGATATGCTAGTGAGAGGAGAAAGGGCAAAAGTGGTATTGTCAGACTCAAGGGAGAAGGGGAGGAATATGTAGAAGCTGATGAGTTTAAAGCAGAATTGTTTAACAAATATTTCTACGCTTCTTTTGGCCCTCCAAACAAGACAATCTATCCATCTTGCGGAAGACAGCTGTTCTCTTCAAATATGTCCTTAATACCCGACTTACATCCAGCCGATGTAAGCGGCCTTTGGACTTATCCTTGCCATATCTCTCGAACACTGGCAAATATACCACCTAATTCACATGAAACACTGACAACACCTTCAGTAAGAAAGAAGGAACTGTTCTCAAAACCACCTTCTTTTCATAGAAGGACAAAAAAGGCTCCCGACACGACAAAGCCTGCAATTCTGAAATTCTCCTTGTCGAAGAAATAGCAACTAAAAACACCACCTTAAGTATAAGATCCTTCAACATCGCTTTAGCCAACGGCTCAAAAGGCTCCCGTATCAAGGTGTCCAACACCAAGTTGAGATCCCATGTCGGCACCGGTGCTCTGCATGGCAATCTCAAAAGAGCCATCGCTCTTAAGAATTTTCTAACATCCAGATGTGACCCAAGCATCCTTCCCTGCACTCTCCCGTGATAACAAGAGAGTGCCACTAAGTGAACTCGTAGAGATGCTACTGCCAGACCTTTATCAAAACCGTCCTGTAGAAAGGATAGAATTTGCGAAATAGAGGCTCTCAATGCCAACACTCGCCTATCTGCCCACCATGACTCGAACAGGCGCCAAACCCGGATATACGCCATCGAGGTAGATCTATGACTGGATCTCAATAAGGTAGAAATGACTGCTGACAAGTAACCCCTGGCCATCAACCTTGCCCTTTCAAGAGCCAAGCTATAAGTGAAAACCAATCCACCTGAGGCATATTCAACGGGCCCTGCATTAGGAGATCTTTCCTGACCGGCAGTTTCCACGGAGTCTCCACGAGAAGACGCACTAGGTTGGCATACCACAGCCTTCTTGGCCAATCTGGCGCAATTAGGATCATCTGACCCCTGTGCCTCTCTATGCGTTGCAGAACTCGACCTATTAACAGCCACAGGGGAAACATGTACAGAATCTGATCCTCCGGCCACCTTTGCATCAGAGCATCCAGCCCCTCAGACATCCTTTCTCTTCTTCTGCTGTAAAATCTTCCTGCCTTTGCTGACACGAACATCGCCATGAGATACATCACCGGAGACCCCCAACGCTGTACCAGTAAATCGAAAACCTCCGGATGTAGAACCCATTCTCCTGGGTTCACCTTGACTCGGCTCAAAAAGTCAGCTGTCACATTGTCTACCACTGCTACATATGCTGCCGATAACACCTCCAGATGTAGTTCGGCCCAACCGAGGAGCTCCTCTGCCTCCTCTTTGAGAGCCACGCTGCTGGTGCCCCCTTGCCAATTGATATAGGCCACCACTGTGGCGTTGTCCGACAGCACTCTGATCGCTTTCCCTTTTAACAGCTGCTGAAAAGCTCTTAGTGCTAGAGTGACCGCCCTTAATTCTAACCTGTTGATTGACCATCTCCTTTCCAGGTCAGTACACTGACCTTGGGCAAACTGTCTTTCGAAGTGCGCCCCCCAGCCAAACAGACTTGCATCTGTCATCAACGGTCTCCAATCCGGCGCTTCCAATGGCATCCCTTTCTCTAAACATCCTGGAGCAAGCCACCACTGCAGAGACTGTCTTGTCCTCAACGGAAAGACCAGTTTTGGGTCAATTGATCTGATTGATGCAACCATCTCCTGAGGAGAGCTCTTTGCAAAGGCCTCATATGTGCCCTGGCCCACTGCACTACTCAAGCATGACTGCCATTGTCCCCAACAGCTGTAAGTAATGCCACACCAAAGGAGCCCTTTTCTCCAAGAAATCTCATATGAGCTTCCTCGCTTTTGCTCCTCGACATTGCTCGAATCAACCAATCGTCCAGGTTGCGGATGATACCAAAATCTGCAATAGAGTAGACACCCAAGAAGGGGTAGATAACATGAGGAGGGATCTAGCTAAGCTTGAAGAATGATCTAGAATTTGGCAGCTGGGATTTAATGTTAAAAAATGTAAGGCCATGCATTTGGGCTGCAGCAATCCAAGGGAGCAATATAGTATAGGGGGTGAAGTACTTTTGTCCACTAAAGAAGAGCGGAACCTAGGCGTGGTTGTGTCTGATGATCTTAAAGTAGCTAAACAGGTAGAAAAGGTGACGGCAAAAGCTAGAAGGATGCTTGGGTGCATACGGAGAGGAATGGCTAGAAGAAAAAAGGAGGTGATAATGCCTCTGTATAAGTCTTTGGTGCGACCTCATTTGGAGTATAGTGTGCAATTCTGGAGACCGCACCTTCAAAAGGATGTGAACAGGATGGAGTCGGTGCAGAGGGTGGCTCCTAAAATGATTAGTGGTCTTCATTATAAAGCATATGAGGACAGACTGAAGGATCTTAATATGTACACCTTAGAGGAAAGGCGGGATAGAGGTGATATGATTGAGATCTTTAAATACCTCCATGGCATAAATGTTCAGGGAGAGAGCCTCTTTCAATTGAAAGCAAGTTCTGCTACGAGGGGACATGGGATGAGGGTGAAGGGAGATAGATTCAGGAGTGATATGTGGAAATATTTCTTTACGGAAAGAGTAGTGGATCCGTGGAATAGTCTCCCAGTGGAGGTGGTAGAGATGAGGACAGTAACTGAATTCATAAAAGCATGGGACGAACACAGAGGATCTCTAAAGGTAAAAAGGGGACTGTTGTAGTTGTTATGGAAGGACGGACTAGATAGGCCATGTGGTCTTTTTCTGTCGTCATATTTCTATGTTTCTATGTAAGGGTGCACCAACACTCCTTCTCTGTGCAATGCCGCCGCTACCACCACCATGACCTTGGTGAAGGTTCGCGGCGCAGTTGCCAAGCCAAACGTCAGTGCCTGAAATTGAAAATGTCCCATGGGGACAGCAAACCAAAGGTACTGCTGATGCTCTAATTGGATTGGGATATGCAGATATGCTTCCGAGAGATCCAACGAGGTATGATACTCTCCCTGTCGGACCGCCACTATGACCTATCTCAACGTTTCCATGCGAAAGTGTGACACTCTGAGATACTTGTTCACACCCTTGAGGTCTAGGATTTGTCTCAAAGAGCCCTCCTTTTTTGGCATTACAAAATATATCAAGTATTGAACGTATCTGCACTGGTCTGCTGGAACTGGTACCACCACCTTGAGGGCTAGCAACCTTTCCAGAGTCTGTCGCAGCACCCGCAGTCTGGAAATTGTTCTGCATGTAGATTGTACAAAGGCGTCAAGCACTGGACGTTGGAACTCTAGAGTGTAACTCTAGGTGCTTAAACCCCAGAAGTTCGGGACTAGACTGTAAGGACGATAAGGAAGGGCTGTCAGGTAAGGTTTGCCTCTTTGCGGATGATACCAAAATCTGCAACAGAGTAGACACCTAGGAAGGTGTAGTTAACATGAAAAAGGATCTAGCTAAGCCTGAAAAATGGTCTAGAATTTGGCAGCTGAGATTTAATGCTAAAAAATGTAGGGTCATGCATTTGGGCTGCAACAATCCAAAGAAGGCGGTATAGTATAGGGGGTGACATACTTCTGTCCACAAAAGAAGGTATGATTATGTCTGATGATCTCAAAGTAGCTAAACAGGTAGAAAAGGTGATGGCGAAAACTAGAAGGATGCTTGGGTGCAGAGGGAGAGGAATGGCCAGCGAGAAGAAAGGAGGTGGTAGTGCCTCTTTATAAGTCTTTGGTGCGACCTCTTTTGGAATATTGTGTGCAATTCTGGAGATCACACCTTCAAAAGGATATAAACAGGTTGGAGTTGGTGCAGAGGGTGGCTACTAAAATGGTTAATGGTCTTTGTTATAAAGCATATGAGGACAGACTTAAGGACCTTAATATGTATACTTTAGAGCAGTGGTTCTTAACCTTGTTGGAGGTACTGAACCCCACCAGTTTCATATGCACATTCACTGAACCCTTCTTTATTGAAAAATAAAATATGATGTTTTTTTCAAATTCAAGACATAGGTATATGTTTTACTGGTTCACAAAAAGAATCGTGTATTAACATCACTTCAACACAGCTGGTTTTATGAATGTTTCACCAATGGTGTGTGGTTTGCCCTGCTTTGCGATCAGGTAAGCAACTTCGTACGATGCTGTGAGGATTGGTTTGTTGATGGGTACAAAGCCGAGAGCAGGCAGAGTAGCCGTTTCATCGAATCTGGCTCTCTTCACCTTGAATTCAGCAAGCGTTGTGTTCTTGTATTCCCCATCTCCATGCAGGTTAAGGAAGTGTTCCTTTAGTTTTGCCGGTACTAGACTAGAATTGCTTAACTTGGCATTGCAAATCATGCAGATAGGACGCTGACTCCCATCACGTTCTGTTATATATGCGAATCCATGTTGTACATATTCGTCCAACCACTTTCTTTTTTTGCTCGACATAGTTAGTATGGATTAAAATATTAAGAAAGAAATCACACGACATACCATCACGACAGTCACAAGTCGACTACTGAGTGCACCAAATTCCCTGCAGCACAGATTGGCCAAGCAATGTAGCGTGATCACCTGCAGCCAATGATGGCCAAGCGGGGCGTGTCATCACGAATCATATGAGTCGGGTGCGTGTCTTGTGTCTTGACCTCCGCCGAATCCCTGAGACTGACTCACCGAACCTTTAGGGTTCGATCGAACCCAGGTTAAGAACCACTGCTTTAGAGGAAAGGCGGGACAGAGGTGATATGATTGAGACATTTAAATACCTCCGTGGCATAATTTCACAGGGGGAGAGCCTCTTTCGAATGAAAGCAAGCTCTGCTATGAGGAGGCATAGGATGAGGGTGAAAGGGGATTTGCGGAAATATTTCTTTATGGAAAGAGTGGTAGAAGCATGGAATAGTTTCCCAGTGGAGGTGGTAGAGATGAGGACAGTATCTAAATTTAAAAAAGCATGGGACAAACACAGAGGCTCTCTAAAGGAAAAAAAGTGGACTCTTGTAATAAGTGAGAGCGCAGACAAACCAATAATACCAGGAGTCTGTTCAGAAGGTCCAAATCATTTATTTGTGCACAAGTCTCAAGCAAAATCAAATTCAAAATGGCTGAGCAAAGTTTTCTAGCAATACAACAACTTTTATAGACTTTTACTCCATTCTAGGTATAGAAAAACATTTCATTGGTCCCGGTACTCTCCCGTACCCCTTCTATTGGTGCCGGTACTGATATGCTTATCCAATTATGTTCCTCCAGTGGGCTCAGCACCTGCTTACCCCCCTTCTAGTCCCAATTACAATGGCCAGTTCATCAACTTGTTACTTTCATACTCTCAAGGCCATAGAGCCAATTTGTGCATGTAGGGGAGCAGGGCTCTGCAACTCATCTGTCAGCAGTCCCAATTAAATCCCTTGCAGATGTACTTTCTTATCAGTAACTTTTAAACATATTTTTCTGTATTTTCCCATCTTCCAGTTCTGCTTGTCTAAGCTAATTCAATACTTTTACTGAGTTCTAATCCTACAATAGCAGCATGTTGGGGGATGTGTAATTCCTATGAGCCTCTTCACAGGCTTCATTTACAGGTCAAGCTAGCCAGGCCTGCCTGCTCATGTCAGACACTGTGGATCACAGGCCTTCACCTGCCACATTCCCCCCTTTGATTAATCTCACCCTATTACTTTATAAGGGGTGAGAATTAAATCACTTCAAAAAGAGTTATGCCATGGTTGAAGGATTTCGACTAGGACTAGCTTTATATAGGGCCATTATTTTAGTTGCGGTCTTCCGCTCTACTGTACTATCAATAGCATTATGGATAGAACGCATACAACATGGGATTAAACAGGGTAATAAGAAAATAACAGTAACAAGGATTAGTACTAAGATAATGAAAGTCTTAAATCCTCCCAGCCATGAGAACAGATTAGCAAACTAATTAGGGAATTTCAATGAGTGCCAAGTTTGGACTGGCACATAAGCATGTCTTTGCATATCTTTAGCAATTTCTTCAACTACTTGACCCTTATCATCTATTTTTAAACAACAATTAGTTAAATTCAGTTTACCACATACTCCTCCTTCAGCTGCTAACAAATAATCAAGTGCTAAGCGATTCTGATATATAGCAGTGCGCATCTGAGTACTTTGTCTAGCTAAAAGTGTAAGAGCTTGGCTAGTTTCATTGGTTATTATTTCAACTACTGCTTGTAAGCGGATAATACGATTGATCATATAGATTGGGGTTCGATATCCATACATTCCATCATCATTCCAAGTGGCAGGCCCATAATACTCAATAATTCTTTCTGGTGGCCAATCATCACCCTGCCATTTCTCCCACTTGCCTACCTGGAGGGGTGATCTCTTCTGTCTCAATGCTCTTTTGTGTCGGTGAGTAGTATATACGGGGTATCCTAATTGTTCTCCATGTTCAGTGTTTAACAGGAAGAAAGAAGGTCTGATGGTCCCTAAGACACATGCTCCTCCCCATTGTGGCGGGAGCTGTGCAGAAGCTCGGTTTCCACAGATCCAATATAGGCCAGGTGGGGCTTGCCAGACATGAGCTTTGGCAAGATCGGTCCATAAATCAGCAAGTTCAGGAAATCTGGCTAATGGGTTAGGAGGTTCAGAGTGTTTGATTCCTGACCACCATGACGTCTTTTTAGTAGTGGCATTATAGAATTTCTGGCTAAGACAGACCAGCTGTCCTACCTGCTGGGTGAACTGGGGTCTAGTTCTGGTATAGCAAAGACGTCCAACGATTGAGTGCGCTAACACCCATTCGCTAGTAGCCTTGTGTAATTCAGTCTGATTGTAAGTCAAGGAATAATTTAGTTCTTGAGCTTCCCATGGCCACTGGTCACCCATTTGGGTTCCGCCACAGAAATAACAATCTGAGATTTTAAGACTAGGTACTACTGCTCCAGCTAATTCTAAAAACAAATTCTGAGAAGGATGAGGGATTTCAAACTTATTTACATGCATGGCCTCATAGAAGGTATTATGGATATGATATTTAGATGACTTGTGGGCTTGGGTATTCAATCTGATATACACAATGGTTCCCGGATCTATTGCTCCACCAGCAATACGTAAACCAAACTTGTATCCTTGCTTCCATGCATTGGGATTGTGTATGCGTAAGTGTAAGGGGTTACAAGCATCTTTCTGACATTTATCATTTGTTGTTGACTTGGTTAAAGTGGCCATTCGTTTATCTATCTTTTCGTCAACTATACCATTATTCCATGTAGCATAAAAAACACATTCCCAATCCGGCAATAGTAATCTGCTTCAGGGGCAGTACTATAGCCTGGTTCTTTTTTACCTGTACACTTTCTCCATCCTATGGCACCTTCTGGGCACATATACTTATGGTCATTTCGATACGCTTTTTCCCAGGTACCACAGGTGGAGCGACTATCTCTGTTTATGACATTACATGCATCAAAATTCAAAACAGCAGGTCTAGTAATGTCCTTAAGTGGTGGCGTAGCAGCTATTATAGGTCCATCTGCATCCTTCCATCGTATTTCCAACGTGTAATAGGATGGATTCTGATGCGGATTATAGCACACTCTAGATTTGCCATTGGTGCAAACATTTAGTTCAGTGGTGTTATAAATACACCGAGTCACTTTTCCAGTGCAGGTATAATAAGAATGGTAAATCAAAGTCTGAGTTACTTTTAGTCCAGTTCGAGTAGAAGTAATGCAAGCAGTGCATGGAGGTAAAGCATAAGTCAGTTTAAAACCTCCAAAGAAGGCAACCAGGGCAAAGCAAAAGTAAAGATACATGTTGATTGTTGATTGGAGTTCTTCTGAATCCTCAGCTTGCGAATCTTGACCACGACGTTCTTTTTCTTCGTCCCGTGCGCTAATGAAGCAATTCAACGGGTGCTGAGTGTTGATTGAAGATCCTCAAGTTGTCCATCACACCTCAACCAACTTAGCAATTTCAGTTGGTTTTTTGAAGTATGGTTCAATATAGTATCAAAGTAGTGTGCAAAATCGCACGCAGGTTGGGTTCGTTGAAACAAAACTATTGCTGCATGGAAAAACAGCAATCCTCTTCGAAAGACTTGGCTACTGCAAGGCACTGTGATGAAGTGTCTAAGTTGCTGGTTGCCGTCTCAGAGTAACTCGCAAAGGTGCATCAAGATGCTGTTCTGCTGTCCACTGCTCAGGTTCAGGATCAGCGGTGGGCTTGACTCGGCTGTGGTGGATCCAGGCGTCAATCTCTGCTACCTTTACTGCAGTTGGGGTAGACAGGATGACGGTGTATGGTCCCTTCCAATGGGGTTCCAACGGTGTCTTCTTCCAATCTTTGATCCACACCGAAGTACCAGGCTGGTAGGGATGCAGAGGTTCCGTCAAGTTGATAGGCAACTGGTCTTGGATCCACGCATGGAGAGTCTGCAGAACAAAACTAAGAGCTAGGAGTTCTTGCCTGGTTATTTCTGAACCAATTTGGGCTAAACTTCCTTTAATTCCCTGCACTATTGGTGGGGGTTTACCATACAGAACTTCAAAAGGGGAAAATCCTGTTGATTTTACAGGAGCTGAGCGTATTCTGAGTAAAGCTATTGGGAGCACTTGGGGCCACTTTAAATGTGTCTCCTGGCAGAGTTTAGACATTTGGGCTTTTAGGGTACGATTCATTCGCTCAACTTTCCCTGAACTCTGGGGTCTATATGCAGTGTGGAGCTTCCATTGTATCTGTAAAGCTTTTGCTAACTGTTGAGTAATCTGAGAAACAAATGAGGGTCCATTGTCTGACCCTATCACTGCTGGAATTCCAAACCTAGGGACAATCTCTCTCATTAAAACTTTGGTAACTTCTCGGGCCTTCTCAGTTCTGGTTGGGAAGGCTTCTACCCACCCAGAGAAAGTACAGACTAATACTAATAGGTAATGATATCCATTGGCTTTTGGCATTTCGGTAAAATCAATTTGGAGGTTGTGCATGGGGGTTACGCCTCCTGACTGAACTCGGGGTGCCATTATAAGGCCTTGCTTGGCATTATTTTTGGCACAAGTTAGACATTGACGTGCTACTGAAGCTGATATGGTTGTCAATAGAGTAATGTAAAAATGTGGTCTGAGTGCTTTTTCCATAGCACTTTTCCCATAGTGGGTGGCTTCGTGAAAGGCTTTGACAAAAGATGGTCCTAACAGTTCAGGAATTACTATTCGTCCAGGGGGTTGACTGCCCTCTGCTGGTGGCAGCTCAATCCATCCATCTTTCAGTACTCCATCTTCCTTGTTACAATAGTAATCTAATTCTTTGGTGGTATATCGTGGTGTCCATAAATTTAAAGGTACTGGAAACAATGCTGCTTGCATTGGCATAGCTTGTGGTGTAATTTGTCCCGTCATAGCTGCTTGTCGTGCTGAGGCATCTGCAAACCTATTTCCTCGGGCAACTTCTCCTTTTCCTGCTTGATGTCCTCTACAATGCATGACAGCTACACGAGTTGGGGCCCAAACTGCATCATGTAACATCAGTATCTCGGGGCCATACTTGACTGACTTTCCTCCGGATGTGATGAGCCCTCGTTCTTTATAGAGAGCTCCATGGGCATGTAAAGTAGTGAAGGCATATTTGGAATCTGTATATACATTTAGCACAAGTTTCGCTCCTAATAATAATGCTCTGGTGAGTGCTATCAATTCGGCTTTCTGAGCTGACGTGCCTGAGGCTAAAGCTGATGACTCAACTACTTCATGTTGAGTGACAACTGCATATCCGGCACAGCGTCGTCCATCGAGGATGAGACTGCTCCCATCAACATAATAGACTTGGTCAGGGTTGTCTATGGGCACATCTGTCAGGTCAGGTCGACTGGAGAACACAGTGTCCATGACTTCGATACAGTCATGTTCTGGGAGTTCTTCACTAATGGGTATCAAGGTGGCTGGATTCAAGGCATGACTCACTTCTAATTGTATCTGTGGGTTTTCACATAACATGCTCTGGTATTTCAACATTCGGGAATTGGTGAGCCAATAATTTGCTTTTTGTTCCATGAGGGCAAGGACTGCATGTGGCACAGTGACTCGTATGTTCTGTCCTAATGTGAGCTTGTCTGCTTCACTCACTAATATGCTGTAGCTGCAACTGCTCTCAGGCATGGCGGCCATCCTTTGGCCACAGTGTCCAACTGTTTCGATAGATATGCTACAGGTCGCTCCCAATTTCCCAATTTCTGAGTCAACATGCCTAAGGCATTTCCCTGTGCTTCATGTACAAACAAGTGGAAAGGCTTGTGAACATCTGGTAGTCCAAGTGCTGGTGATGACATCAATTCTTCCTTTAACTTCTTGAAGGCTGTATCCTGCTCAAGTCCCCACTCCAGTGGCGACTTCTCTTCTCCTTTTGTGGCTTCATACAGTGGTTTGGCAATTTGGGCAAAGTTGGGTATCCAGATTCGGCAATATCCTGCCGCTCCCAGAAAGGCTCTGACTTGCTTTCTGGTTGTTGGGGTTGAAATTCTACATACTGCTTCTTTTCTTTCTCTGCCTAATCTTCGGCTTCCTTGGGTTATACTAAAACCCAAGTATTTCACTTCTCTTTGGCATAGTTGTGCTTTTGCTCTGGAAACTTTATATCCAGCTTCATTTAGTAACTGCAAGAGATCTTTGGTGGCTTGTATACATTCACTTTCTGATACGGCAGCTATCAGCAGATCGTCCACGTATTGGAGAAGCACTCTCTTCCCCGGGGCCACTGGATAGCTTGAAAGGTCTTGATTCAGTGCAGCACTAAAGATGGTAGGCGAATTTTTGAATCCTTGGGGTAATCGTGTCCAAGTTTTGTAAATAGTTACCCCTGTTATCTAAGTTACTTGCCCTGTTATCTGTAAACTCATACATGTTAACTGTACTGAGCTTTTCTGTTCCATGTAAACCGCGCTGATGCTGAATAGTGCGGTATATAAGAGAATGTAAATAAATAAATAAATAAATAAATAATGTGAGTTGGCCCCCTCTTCCAGAGATGGGGTCCTGCCATTCAAATGCAAACAATATTTGACTTACAGGGGCTAATCTTATGCAAAAGAACGCATCTTTTAAATCTAGTACAGTGAAATGGGTAGCTTCAGCAGGTATCAGTCCTAGAAGAGTGTAAGGGTTGGGTACAACTGGATGTATAGTTTCAACTGCATCATTCACTCTCCTTAGGTCTTGCACTGGGCGGTAATCATCCGTCCCAGGTTTCTTTACTGGCAAAAGTGGAGTGTTCCATGGGGATTGACATACTTTTAGTAGGCCATATTCGAGCAATCTTTGTAAGTGGCGATGAATGCCTTCAATTGCAGCTCTTGGGAGAGGGTACTGTTTGACGTGTACTGGTGTAGCACTAGGCTTAAGGGTTACAATTACTGGAGCTATATGTTTGGCTAGGCCTGGAGGACTGCCTTCTGCCCATACTCCAGGTGGTGCATGAATGTTCTTTAAAGTTTGTTCGAAATAAGTGTCTTGGACAGAGTCATCAATGTAATACCTCCATTCTTCTTCTCGGGGAACTGTCAGCAACATTATTCCTGCTGGTTTGGCTTGGGGATTTACTGTCATTTGCATTTCTCCTTTTTCAGAGAAAGATATTTGTGCTTGAAGCTTGGCTAACATATCTCGTCCCAGTAGTGGCACTGGACATTTGGGCATGTAAAGGAATTGATGAGTTATTTGCTGTCCTCCTAGACTGCATATACGATTCTGAAGAAAAGATTTTGTAGCTTTGGCACCAGTTGCTCCTATGATGGTGACTGCTTTTGTAGAAAATGGGGCTATCTTTTTGTCTATTACGGAATGTTCTGCTCCAGTATCAACCATAAAGTTCATAACTTGGTCTCCTATTTGTATTCCGACCATAGGCTCCTGAAGACCTAAAGCAAACTCGGAGCCCGGTCTGTCCTAGTCTACGTCATTTTCATCATGGATTGTCGTAGTCGATGCTTGGATAGCTCCTCCTCTTTCTCGCTGGAATTGTTCTCGATTGGCTCCTCCACGGTTTTGGGGACGGCCTCGTCTTTCTTCTCGCCACTGATGATTGTTTTCGTCATCTTGCTGGGCGTCTTCGAGTTGCGGGCATGCATCTTTCCAATGTCCTTCTTCCCAGCAATAGGCGCATTGGTTTACGCCTATTTGGGGCCGGTTTCCTCCTCGTCCCCGCCCCCTTCCTCGGCTCCTTCGACTAGGGACACCTCCCCTTTTCTGTTCAACTAAGGCCGCAGCCAAAAAATCAGCTTTCTTCTTCATCTTTCGATCACATTCTTTCTGCCTTTCATTATCACGATTCACATACACTTTATGAGCGACTTCCAGTAACTGAGTTGCATTCATGCCCGCAAACCCTTCTAATTTCTGTAATTTACGTCTAATGTCTGGTTGAGACTGGTTTACAAAAGCAGAATTCACCATACATAAACTTCCTGGTGCCTCGGGATCATAGGGAGTATACATTCTGTATGCTTCAGTTAATCTTTCATGAAATTCTGCGGGGCTCTCATCTATTCCTTGGATGACTCCTGCAACTTTGGAAAGGTTCACAGCCTTCTGGCCCCCCCTTTTCAGACCTTGTAAAAAGCCTTGGCGAAAACGGGCTAGGGCTGTGGATCCTTCCTCTGTATTTGGATCCCATCGGGGGTCTTCATTCGGGAATTCTCTCAGGGCCGCTTCTCGATGGTCTTTTCTCCCCGTCCCCTGTCCCGGCGCTACAGGGTTATCCGCCAGCCAATCTATAGCTGCTTTTCTAATTCGTGCTCGCTCCTCTGTCGTGAATAGAGTGGTCAGGAGCTGGCGGCAATCTACCCAAGTGGGTTGGTGGGTTTCCATAATAGTATTTACTAATTCTGTAAGTTCCAAGGGTTTATCGGTATAGGAGGCATAATGTGTCCTCCAATTTAACAAATCAGTTGTGGAGAAAGGGACATACACATAACTTAGGGGTCCCGCTACCACCTCATCATTATCATTCTTTACGGGCACTCCCGGGACTTGCCGTAAGGGCATCATCTTGGCAGTAGATACCTTTTGGGATCTAAGGGATATTTTCGTAACTGTCTTATCAGGGGTCACTTTCTTCTTCTCTACATGTTTCACTTTGGATGTACCTTTTGCTGGCAAGCTAGTGCTGGCAACCACTTTTACACTGTCAGTATCACTTATGGAAGTTTCAGTATCTAATTGCTCTATTTCTGTATCTGACTCTCCTTTTTCTGTCTCAGACGATTCACCTTCATGTAAAGAGGATTCATCTTCCTGCTCTTCGGGTGATAGCTCTGGGGTTGGGTCCCGCCTCGGCTGTCTCGGGGTTTCTGGGGCGGGACGCCGGGCAGCCCTTACTGGACCTGGAGTTCGAGGCTGTCGGGGAATCATTTCTGGGGAATCAGGATCTACCAGGACGGGCTTCTTCCTGGACTTCTTATCCTGCCCTTCCATTCTAGACTGTTCTGTTTTCTGACTAGAATCTGTCTTAGCTAACATTATTCTGCACTGTTCTTCATAACAGCGCTGCGCCCAAGGGGGCGGATCTTCACAAATACTTAACCAGGAATCTATATAGGGGTACTGATCGGGGTGCGCTATCCGCACTCTACGGTGTACTAACTGGATAATTTCTAGATTAAAAGTCCCTCTCGAGGCCAGGTGGGGTCTAGATCGGGCCACTCCCTAGTACACAAAATCTGTAAACGGGCTGCTGTCATTTTAATACCATAATCTCCAGAATATCCCTCTTTAAAATGTGCGATCATACATTCTAATGGAGTGTTCCTAGTAGACCCCGCCCCTCCCATTTCGATGTGTGCGCGCAACAACAGACAAAAGGGAAAAGGAGGGCGGACCGTGGGTAAGGGGTCCTCATGGCCCTGGAAACGTATAAGGAGAACAAATAACAAGACAAGACGACACTCGCTTCCCCCTTTTCGCGACCTGAACGCTGTCGCCCGGTCAGGAAATGTGCTACTCAGGGGTCCGCCTTCACTTGGTCCGTGCTGCCAGACCTCTCATCCACACTTCATTCACACAATCATGCTAGCAACGTATCCCAAAATGCATTTCGTTCTATCTATTCTGACTAGTCTTTCCCAATTTCCAATTACAAAAAGACGGGAGTTTCGCCCTGCAAATACTCATGCGGGGGTACTCGGTCCGTCTTTGAGAGGTGATCAAGCTCTCTTACCAATTTCCAATTTTCTCGAGATTACAAATTCCAAGTTCCAATGGCAGCACTGCTCTTTCTATCTCTGTCTAGACAACAAATCAAAACTATACTCACCGGATCCGGTCCTCAAACTTCCCAAGCAGGCGCATGAGTTGGACCTCGGACTCCCCTCACTCGGGTTCGAGGCGTTGGCTCCAGCCGGGCTCGGCACCCGCCGAGGTCCGACCAGCTCCCTCCGATGCAAGGGACCGGCGGCGCCAGGGAGCAGCCCTCGTCGGAAGGGCGCGATCCCGGCAGGACCAAGCCTATAGAGGCGGAAAGTCGTGGTATACTGCCCTATATACACTCTGATTCCACAACTTCCCGGCCAACGCACCAAGAATATGTAGCAGCAGAGCGTAGACAAACCAATAATACCAGGAGTCTGTTCAGAAGGTCCAAATCATTTATTTGTGCACCAGTCTCAAGCAAAATCAAATTCAAAATGGCTGAGCAAAGTTTTCTAGCAATACAACAACTTTTATAGACTTTTACTCCATTCTAGGTATAGAAAAACATTTCATTGGTCCCGGTACTCTCCCGTACCTCCCGTACCCCTTCTATTGGTGCCGGTACTGATATGCTTATCCAATTATGTTCCTCCAGTGGGCTCAGCACCTGCTTACCCCCCTTCTAGTCCCAATTACAATGGCCAGTTCATCAACTTGTTACTTTCATACTCTCAAGGCCATAGAGCCAATTTGTGCATGTAGGGGAGCAGGGCTCTGCAACTCATCTGTCAGCAGTCCCAATTAAATCCCTTGCAGATGTACTTTCTTATCAGTAACTTTTAAACATATTTTTCTGTATTTTTCCCATCTTCCAGTTCTGCTTGTCTAAGCTAATTCAATACTTTTACTGAGTTCTAATCCTACAATAGCAGCATGTTGGGGGATGTGTAATTCCTATGAGCCTCTTCACAGGCTTCATTTACAGGTCAAGCTAGCCAGGCCTGCCTGCTCATGTCAGACACTGTGGATCACAGGCCTTCACCTGCCACAGCTAGGATTGTGGTCTTTTTATATCTATGTTTCTATCCCTTCAAAAAGTAGAAAGACTAGGGGGCATGCAATGAAGCTACAATATTTATTTATTTGGTTCTTCTATACCGCCCCTTCCAGAGTTCAGAGGTGGTTTACAATTAACAAAACATGTTACAATAAATGGGATTTGAACTATTTAAATAGATCCATGTTACATTACATTTAACAAGTAGGTAAACTCCTACATAAACACTGTAGTCTTAACAGGGGACTATGAACTATGTACAAATTTTCTAAACAGGTATGGTTCTCTGTGTTTGGGTATGTGAAAGGAAATGTACAGGAGAGGGTGAGGTGTATAACTCAGAGTGATAGTTATTGGGTGTGCTGTTTGTCCATTTGCGTGGAAGGGTTTTCATTTGCATTTCCGAAGTGTTCAATGAATAAGTATGTTTTGAGTTCCATTTTAAATAACCGGAGGTCTTTGATAGCGCGGATTGGTAATGGCAATTAGTTCCAGAGACTAGGGGTAATGAATGTGAAGGCTCTGGAGGTCGTTGTCTGTTTCGTCCTATGAATAGAGTGAGGGATTACAAGAGCATGGTTTACATTTTGCCTACGGGACCTGGAATCTGGTAGCGTTTAGATAAGAGTGGATAGATATGATGGGGAAATGTTGAGCAATTTGAAAGTTGTCATCGGTATCTTGTATTTTATCCGTATCTTGTATTTGAGCCAGTGGAGGTCATATAAGATGTGGGTTATATGTTCAGTTAGTCGGGCCTTTATAGAATTCAGGCAGTGATGTTTTGTGCTCTCTGGGAGGATGTTTGTTTTTGACTGGTAGATCCTGTAACAGACTGTTACAGTAGTCAAAATGGGGCGTAATGATAGCATGGATTACTGATTTGAAGTCATGGACATCTAGCAGGGGTCTTAGGTGCTGCACAATGTTTTGCTTAAAGATGATTTTTGCTACTTGTTTTAGGTGGGGGAGCATGCTAAGAGTTTGGTCTAATATTATGCCGAGGTATTTCACCTCTTGTTTAACAGGAAGAGCAAAGCTGTTAATCGTGATAGTTTCAGGGGATGTAGAATTTTGGTTCCTTGATATAAATAAGGATTTGGGTTTTTTGAAGTTTATATTAAGGTTGTTGGCATTCAACCAGGATTTGGTTTCCCTGATGCATTCTGATAACAATATAGCACATTTAAGACTAATTGGAGAAAATATTTTTCACTCGGTGCATAATTAAACTCTGGAATTCATTAGCAGAAGATGTAGTAAAAACTGCTAGTGTATCTGAGTTTAAAAGAGGTTTGGAGAAGTTCCTGGAGGAAAAGCCCATAAACCATTATTAAAGTGGACCGGGGAAATCTAATGCTTACCCCTAGGATAATCAGCATGGAATCTGTCTACTTTTTTCGGAACCTGACAGCTATGTGTGACCTGGATTGGAAACAGGATACTGGACTTGATGGACCCTTGGTCTGACTCAGTCTGATACATCTTATGTTCTAATGTTTTCCAACTGTTTTTTGTTGGCTTTCTCATTGGTATAGCTCCTTGCTTAGCCTCTACTTTCTTGCTGAAGTGTTACCAAGATGGTTTCCTTTGTTATTTTCCCTGCTGCCGTGATGCTTTTGCTGGGGGTGACATCCTGAACTCTTCAAAGCGCCATCTCCATCTTCTACTTTATATGCCTAGCTAAAGTTTTCGCTTAAGATCCGCTTTCCAGCCATGAACAGATGTAGGCCATCACTACAGTATAGCCTTTTGTTTTTCCATATATTGCCCCGGCCACAAATGTATGTAAAACCACCTTTGACAGCACCAAATTTTGAGCCACGTACTGATGTAGCCTTTCCCTCCCTTTCCATGGTCAGGTAGGGCTTCTGATAATGTGACAGTTGTTGGCATGGGCTTTAGCTCCTCCCCCAACTTCTGAAGATCTCTCTCTGTGCTACAACGGTGCTGCATCTGGCCAGGTTAATGTCCTCGGATGAATTATAACATCAAGTTTAGACTTATTATTTTCTTGTCTGATTGCACTTAATGTTTGGTTTGTATTCCCGCTAGCAGAGGATGCTGGGAAGAATTCCTCCTGTCTATATTCCTCGAACTGTGATGCTGGAGTTTTCCGGCAGTAGGAATTTTCTGCTATGAGATGTTTTATTAGTACCTTGAGAATTTTGTGTGCGTTGAGTAACTTAGTTCTCTGCCTTAGGTCCTACCTCAGATTCCCTTTCAGTAGCCTTATAATTTTCCAAAGAAGCAAAAGCATTTTGCAGGGGAATCATTTAGGTGTGTCTGTGCTAAGATTGTTGGGCTTGATTTTCATCCAGGCATAGCCTGCCCGCCGACCCCCTTAACCTGGAATTTCACTTCTGCGGCGACGGAAGTGAAAATCTGAGTTTGGCTGGACATGCCCGGAGCCACCGAGGCTAAACAGGTAGCAGAGACTTTCAATGCTACCGCTTAGCCCCTGCACCTTAAAGATAGGCGAGGAAAAACCTTGTCTACCTTTACGGCACAGAGGACTAAGGGGTAACATCGAAAATCACTGCTACCCGCTTAGCCCTTTCCTCCGCCCTGGAAAGCCCCCAACACACCCCGATGCTAACCACATAGCATCTGTGCGCATTAGGGACTTATCTGGGATTTTCTAAAGGCGCCACTCATATAGGTGCCTTTGGAAAACCCTGGATAAGGCATTTACATGGGTAACTAGGGCAGTTATCCGTGTAAATGCCTTCGAAAATGTCGCCTGTAATATACAAGAGTCATGATGCTGCATAGTAGGGGGGGGGGGAGGGGCTCTCCATTAATTGCAGCTAGTTCTTTTTGTGAATTAATTCAACTCCTTTTTCGTTGCAGAGAGTTGAGAACAAAAGGGGAAAACTTCCAACCTCCAGATAGCTACCAAAATGTATCCAGTGTGGCCCCATTTTAACAGTTAAAAAATTCACATTCACAAGAGTGAAAATAAATAGAAGACCTCTCCTCCCTCGTTTGCTTCCTCCTCACCCTATTTATTCCCAGCATGAAGGCAGCAGTGGACTTACAGTCCTCCTCATGGGTTTTCCGTAACAGGAAGCTCACACAGGAAGAGGGGGAAGTGCCTACTGACTCACAGGCCCGAGACTGACTGAGGTACAGAGGGAGGGGGCAGCCCTGTTTCTAGGGCCTGTGGGAACCACTGCTCTAGATGGTCTGCCTGATAAATATTACACGGAATAATCACCATTTTGATAGCAACAACAGATTACAATCATGAGGCAACTCACTGCTACTAATCACGTGTATAGCACTAGAAGACATATGCAATGCTCTACAAAGGCATGTAAGAGAGTCTCTGCTCATTAACACTTACAGTCTAGTGTGACAGGGTCAGGCACTAAAGGTCCCAGAATCCGTTGGGCTAGGGATGGGAAGCTCTGCCACAGGTGGTGCAATTATGGAGAGAACACCTGAGGAAGAGGGTGGAGCTGATATTCCTCCCTGATTAAGGGCAACTCAAGGCAATCTGCTGCCTGAGGCGAAGAATGAGAAGGCGCCCCCCCCCACACACACCTTAGAGGGGGCGGAGCTTTTTCAGAAATCCAATCAGAGACTGAAACAAACCAAAAAGCCGATTAGATTATATGGGGGAAATGCAAGATGTTTTCACACAGGGCCGTACCAAGCTGCAATAGCGCCCTGTGCAACTTGCAGCTCGGGCGCACACCTCCCTCCTCCCCCCATACCTCTGTCCAACGCTGCCTGCTCTTTCCCTGTTGCTGCCGCCCTGTTTTTTTCACGGTGGTGCCGGCAGCAGGGAAAGAGCAGGCAGCACTGGACGGAGGTATGGGGAGGAAGAGGAGGGGGGCATGCACCCGATCTGAAAGGCGCTGGCACTTTATGCAGATCTGTCTCTCCCTGCTCTGACATCATGTCGGAGGAGGGAGGGACCAGACCTGCTTAACGTGCTGCAAAAAGGCTTGGGGAGTGCATTTTGGCTGCCTGCTATTGTCCTGCCAGCGGCGGCAAAGCAACAGCAGACAGCCGAAATGCACCCGCCAAGCCTTTCCGCCCTGTGCGGCTGCACCGCTTGCACAGGGCTAGGTACGGTCCTGTTTGCACACCAAGGAACTAAAAGACAGCAAGAACCAACAGCACAGTTTATAAAACTAAACTATAACTCATTTTTATGTTGTTGTTATGAACTGCATTATGGTTCTTGCTTTTTCTTTTTCAACACATATTTTGCTTCCACAGTAGATGCAGAGCAGAACCCGGACATTCACCCACAGAACTCAATATTAAAAAAAAAATCTGATTCTGATCATCTCACTAACAACAACAACCATTATTCTCCAGTACCAGGCATATTGTGAACTAATACAAAACCCTACAACAAAGAGCACACCTACCATACCATACCATATCAGTACAAACTTCCAAAACTCACATAAGGAGCCCATCCAAAAAAGTGTCACTGTAAATACTACAGTGGGCCCTGGAACATCCATACACCTATTTGAAAAGCTGAACAAGTCAAATTACTAAAATACAGTATAGATCTTTATGTACAAACTCCATGTTAACAGAACACCTGGCCACAGTCACACACTCAGAACACAGACCCTCACCAAGTACAGAATAAGTAACCACAATCTAAAGTAAAAATAAAAATATGTAGACAAAATTTAAACTGAAACCACAAGAAGCCAGAGTCCACATGCAGTGCAACATCAGATAAATAAGAGATGCAGTTCCCCAATTCTGTGTAAAATATAAAAATAGCACAAAGTCCAATCACTAAAATTAAATAAAATTATTTTTCTACCTTTGTTGTCTGACCATTTTATTCTCTGATCATGCTGGTCCCGATCTGAGGCTTCTGCTTTCCTGTCTTCTCTTATCTCTTTTTCTGTGGTCTATGGTCCATCTGCCATTTCTTATCTCTTCTTTTGTTTTCTTCACTTCCTTCCATCAGCCCATTTCCAGTTCCAGTAACCCTCCCCAGTATCGACCCCCTTTCCAGTCCTCCTCACTGCGCTGCCTGCCCTTGACCCGCTACTGCTTTTTGTGGTGACTTCAAGGTGGCAGCAATGGAGCAGACATCGAACTAAAAAAAACAAACCACGTGTGTCTTTCCGACTCTGCTTGCATGCAGGACTGACCCCTCCCTCCTAGAGAGGGATCAGACTAGCCATTCAAACGTGGGTCTTTGCAGCTCTGTGCTTGAGTGGCCGGTCTGGTCCCTCCCTCCTCTGATGTGAGCATACGTCAGAGGAGGGAGAAATTAGACACATATGCAAGCGTGGAGTTGGAAAGACCCGTGTGGGTTTTTTTGTATTGGATGCCCTCTCAGCTGCTGCTGACATTATCAAGGAAACATGAAATGTGGCCGAGGGGCAAAAGCAGGTAGCATAGGGGGGAGCCAAGACCAACAGCTACAAATGTGCTCTATGCGGCCACAGTGCTCACACGGCTAGGTTTGGTGCTGGTGTGTGATACTAGTCAAGACAGACAATACAACGGAAGACTAGGATATATCTAGGGTAGGCCTTGACAAATGTTCTTGGAATCTAGGATCCAGTCTAAAAATCTATGCGCTGACTGCCAAAACCTAGGTCACAGTGCACGCCATCCTCCCCAAAAAGGTGTATCACAGTTACATTTTTAGGGCCTGATCTACTAAGACTGTTTTCTCATTTTTCCTTGTGGATAATAACCTAATAAATCAGGCTCTTAATGGGCCAGTGCAGTGCCAGCAGTGGCCTCACTACTCCTCCTCCTCCTCTTCCCTCTCCCATCACTCCCACTGATTCTCTAAGCTACACCTGCGTGCGGTCTGGACAGGGGTGCTTCTGTCATGAGGCAGGGTGAGGTTTCTGCCTCAGGTGGCAAAAATGCCCCTGCACCCCCCCTCCCCAAAACAGGCCAATGGCAGCTGCTCACGCTACCTTAAAAAAAAATCAAATGATGATCACGGTAGTAACCTCCCTCTGCCGCTGCTTTTCCTATGATTGCTGTGGTGGTGGACCTTAGACATCACTCAAGAAAAAAAAAATGTGTGTCTTTGAAACTCTGCAATTGGAAGGCCTACAAATGCCCGCCCCGTATGATGTAAAACGGGTGGGCATGTGCATTCACTCCAAGAGTAGAGTCACAATGATCCGTACTTTTTTATCGAGTGTTTTATGTCTAACGTCCGCCACTGCTACAAAAGCAGCAACAGTGATGGCGGGCATTAGACTGAAACATTTTTTTTAAAAAAGCGCGGGTCTTTGTGTCTCCAAGCTTGGAGGAAATGCAAATGCTTGCTCCTTCTGTGTCAAAGGAGGTGGGCGTTCCTCAGCTTTCCAAGCACAGAGTCACAAAAACCTGTGCTTTTTTTTTTCCTGAGTGTTTGCAGCACAGCAGTGGTGGTCCTTAAACATTAATCATAGGAAAAGCGGCAGTGGTAGCAGCAGCAAGGGGGAAGGGGCAGGGAGAGAATAGTCGTAAGGAAGATGGACACGAAGGGAGATGGAGGGAGAGGCTGGAAGGGGGATAGGACACATAGGGGGATAATATGGGGGAGAGATGGGAAAGGGAATGCAGGATAGGAAGGGGGAATATATGGGGGAGGCTGGAAGTGGAATGTTTCTTATGGTCATCGTAGTTGCGGACATTGCTCAGTGTGTTTTATGCTGGAAATATGTCAAACCTTTGAACATAATCATTGGACCTACTATTTATCTCATTCTACGACCTGCAGCAGCTTGGGTGTAGTTTATTTACTTCGCTGTCCTTGTGGTCTGATTTACGTTGGGAAAACTAACCGAGCTCTACGGACACGTCTTATAGCATCGTAGTCGTCTCCACCATTTAGTTGAGGGTGCACCCCTTCTTCAGCATTTTCAATCCTCTGGTCATCTGTTTGAGGATTTGAAATGTCTAGTGATCACGCAATGCAAATCATCTATTTATGATGGGGATTTGAACAGGTCCCTGACACGTCTAGAGCAACGTTGGATTTTTTCCTTGAATGGATTAAATGAATCAATTGAATGGAAGATCTGTTTATAAATATCATCGGTTTTCTTCTTTTTCTGACCTTTTGAAAGCTCTTTTGTTATATTTTGAATTTTGGGTGGGCCAGGCGGTTATTTTTCTGTTATCCTTTGTAATTGGACGCAGTTTTCCTATTTGTCCTCTTTTTTTTTGCACCTGAGCTCCATTAACATGTGAGATTGTTTTTGTGTTGCACTTTTGTAGGATCAGCGTCCTTTCAATCTGCTTTCAGGCCTGGCATGTGTTGGAGCTCCCTGAGGAAGCCGCGAGGCGAAACACCTGGTGTTGGGGCTCCCATTAATCAATATGACTGCTGCCGTCCGATATGGCTTAGTTGTTCCATCACATCTATTTGACTAACAGATAAGTTTCTGTGTCTGTTCTTCAATTTTTCGATGGCATATTGTTATAAAAATTGCAATATTACTACACTGTGCAAATCTGCCTGTAATTTTAGCTGTACCAGTTTGGGGGCTGCTTTCTTTTATAGAGGTTTTTTTCTTTGACCCTTGATGTATGCAGAGTCTTATTATTATTTGTGGCATATTTGTCCCTTGATAGACTCGATCCCTCCTGGTTATAGTTTGGAGGGCTGCTGAGGTCTTTTTTCCTCTATATTGTAAGCTGTCTTGCCTAGATTGGTCTTTTTCTGTACATTTTTTTCTCACGTTACTGTTACTGTTTTTCGTTTTGAGTCTTTTTTAGTGCCTGATTTTGGGGTTTTTTGCTTTTTGTTTTTGCGGACACAAAATTGGGCAGGTTGAGGGCAGATGTTGGACATGGAGGGGATAGGATGAGAAAAGAGGAGAGGCCCTAGATGGTGAGAGAGGGGGAGAGATGCTGGACACAGAGAGGTTGGAAAAGAGAAAGGAGATAGACTGGAAATAATTGACTGGGGAAGGAGAGAGATTGGGAGTGAGAGGGCTGACCTAAAGGTTGAAAAGGGATAGGAAGATGCAGTTAAAAGATTGAGAGCTGGATCATAAGAAGCAGAAATGAAATCTGAGTTGATTAAGAAACATAGAATAATACCAAAAGGAAAAGATCAATGTCAGAGATGGAAGGAGGGAAAAGACGTTGTAGATGGACCAAAGACCCTAGAGGGTGAGTTAAGAGAAAATGCAGAAAGCAGAAACTAGAGACTTGGATCAATATGATTAGAGAATAAAACTGACCAGACAGCAAAGGGTAGAAAATGTCATTTATTTACAGTTTAGTGATTGGACTTCACAGGCCTGATAGTCAACCTGTGTCAGTCAGTGTTTTAGAAAAGCTCCTGACCACCATGGGCAAAACTTAGTGGTCAAAAATGAAACCAGATAGTCCGTGCTAGAATGTGGATAGCCTCTGATGCTGAATATCCAGTTTCAGCCCTGACTAACACAACTATCCAGACAGCGACAATATTCAGCCGCTATCCAGAGAGCTGAAACCGCATAAAGTTAGGACAGTTATTGAGATGACTTGATTTTATACGTGCACTTAGCTAGTCAGCTGACTGAAAATCGCTGCTAACCAGTTAATTGCTAGGACTACACTCGTTCCGCCCATGGACCACCCTGGAGCTCTCCGGACAGTGTTTAGAGGGATATTCACTAGCAATGGCGGTTAGTGCTGTGAATTTCCTTCTCAGCGTGATTTCTCCAGTTTGCAGGACCTGATAACCAGATAAACCCCTTTGAATATTGGGCTCTATGTATACATGAATATGCATATCTATATATATAGTGATATAGAGGAAGGGCTGTCGGGTAAGGTTTGCCTCTTTGCGGATGATGCCAAAATCTGCAATAGAGTAGACACCCAGGGAGGTGTAGATGACATGAGGAGGGACCTAGCTAAGCTTGAAGAATGGTCTAGAATTTGGCAGTTGGGATTTAATGTTAAAAAATGTAAGGTCATGCATTTGGGCTGCAGCAATCCAAGGGAGTGATATAGTATAGGGGGTGAAGTACTTTTGTCCACTAAAGAAGAGCGAGACCTAGGCGTGGTTG
The DNA here is from genome assembly GCA_033557465.1 of Ichthyophis bannanicus. Classification (NCBI taxonomy): domain Eukaryota; kingdom Metazoa; phylum Chordata; class Amphibia; order Gymnophiona; family Ichthyophiidae; genus Ichthyophis; species Ichthyophis bannanicus. Next base: position 257,328,628 of record CM066044.1, read on the forward strand.
TGTCTGATGATCTTAAAGTAGCTAAACAGGTAGAAAAGGCGACGGCAAAAGCTAGAAGGATGCTTGGGTGCATACGGAGAGGAATGGCTAGCAGAAAAAAGGAGGTGATAATGCCTCTGTATAAGTCTTTGGTGCGACCTCATTTGGAGTATAGTGTGCAATTCTGGAGACCGCACCTTCAAAAGGATGTGAACAGGATGGAGTCGGTGCAGAGGGTGGCTACTAAAATGATTAATGGTCTTCATTATAAAGCATATGAGGACAGAGTTAAGGATCTTAATATGTACACCTTAGAGGAAAGGCAGGATAGAGGTGATATGATTGAGATGTTTAAATACCTCCGTGGCATAAATGTTCAGGGAGAGAGCCTCTTTCGATTGAAAGCAAGTTCTGCTACGAGTGGACATGGGATGAGGGTGAAGGGAGATAGATTCAAGAGTGATATGCGGAAATATTTCTTTACAGAAAGAGTAGTGGATCCGTGGAATAGTCTCCCAGTGGAGTTGGTAGAGATGAGGACAGTAACTGAATTAAAAAAAGCATGGGACCAACACAGAGGATCTCTAAAGGTAAAAAGGAGACTGTTGTAGTTGTTATGGAAGGACAGACTAGATAGGCCATGTGGTCTTTTTCTGTCATCATATTCATATGTTTCTATATTTTGGGCCTGATTTTCACTGCCCTAGTTACCTGTGTAAATGCCTACACGGTTAGTGCCTTTGAAAATTCCCTGGTTTGTCCCTTACATGCCCCAGTGCTATGTGGTCATCATCAGGGCATGTTGGGGGCATTGCCAGGCAGAAAGGGGCGAAGGAAAGGGCTAAGAGGGTAGCAGTGATTTTCGATGCTGCCCGGTTAGCTCTCAGTGTCTTAGAGGCAAATGTTTTCCTCGCCTATCTTTGAGGCGCTGGGGCTAACCGGGTAGCATTGAAAATCACTGCTGCCTGCTTAGCATCGGCGGCTGCCAGCATGTCCAGTCAACCCCACTTTTCACTTCCGTCAACATGGAAGTGAAATCCAGGTTAAGGGCGTTGGCGGGCAGGCTATGCACTGACATGGGCATAGCCTGCCTAAATGAAAATCGGGCCCTTTATTGTTCTAAACTGCACAGTACAAGGGCATCTGCAGCTCTTTCTGTTTCTCTGCTGTTGTATTGCATGCAGAGTCTGGGTTTTTGGTATTTCAATTTATACTTTGGATAATTTAATTTTAATGTGTGTACATTTATTTATTTATTTATGGATGTGAAAGCTGGACAGTGAAAAAGACAGACAGGAAGAAAATTGATGCCTTTGAATTATGGTGCTGGCGGCGAATACTGTGTATACCATGGACTGCCCGAAGAACAAACCAGTCGGTACTAGAGGAGATCAAACCTAAGCTTTCTTTAGAAGCTCAGATGACAAGACTTCGACTTTCATACTTCGGACACATCATGCGAAGAGAGAGATCATTAGAGAAAGACATCATGCTTGGCAAGATAGAAGGTCAACGCAAAAGAGGAAGGCCAGCAATGAGATGGATCGCTACAATAACAGCAGCTACGGGTACCAGTCTGTCGTCAATGAGCCGCCTGACTGAAGACCGAACACAATTTAGGATAGCTATCCAGAGGGTCGCCATGAGTCGACTCCGACTCGACGGCACTTAACAACAACAACAACATTTATTTTATGCTTGTTGAGTGAGGATCTACCTCTATTCTTAGTTTGTGGCCAAGGCCAGTATTCTGTTCGCACGGAGTTTCTACGCAAGGATCGATAATAATGATCCGGCTTGCTTGGTTTTCTGACTAGACATATTGATATTTTAGGGCCCACTGCAATAAAAATATTTAGGAGGATGTTTCCTAAGCTGGGCTGTTAGCATGTGCTATCTGGTAGGTTATCTGGATGTGTTAACAGATAATGCCGGGAAACTGGAGATAATGCAGCAATTTTCTGCATTATTTGCAGAAACCATGTTATCTGCAAGAGTGGGCAGGATATGGGTGGCATGGGGGTGCACAATGAACAGTTACCAGGGCATCAGCAGCATGCAATAACCATCAATGCAGCAGACAGCGCGGGTGCTCCTAACCCCACCTCAATGGGTGGTGTTATGTGTATGTATGGTGCTGCTGCGGCACACTGTCTGCAGTTTTAGTGCATTATCTGTTAGGGAAATACTGAGTACACTCCCAACAGATAATGCACAGCTATTGTAGCTACGGCCATGCCATCTGCACTTTCTTGCCACGTTAACTGCAAAAGCCTAACACGCTGCAGTAAACAGAACTCCTTAGAGTGCTGCTCTTTTCCGGGTAGGTATTTTCTATAGGTCTCAAATCATTTTTGTAAGGTTTTATATTACTTCACAATACGTCTATGACTGGGGAGGGTTTATATTGCTGATACTGCGATGACATCAGAATCAAATTATTTTCTGTATATTGACAGTGTTCCCCCCCAGGACTTTTGAATGGGGGAACCACCTGGCAGTTTTTAATGACTACCCAGCTAATATAATCTGGTGACTCGACATGGCAAAATAATGAGCAGGAATGGAAAAAGGCAAGAAGACTAATTATGTTATCCGCTGCCAGACAACTTATAATGTGGCCCACTCGGCTAGTCATTCATGCCAAATTCTGGGGAGAACACTGGTTAAGTCCTATGGGGAAATGTCCTCTGCACTCATTATTGGGAGAAGGGTTTCTTTGCATGTTGAATATATGTTCAAAAATAAAAATAAAAAGCGAAAAGCTCAGTGCAGTTATAACACCAAAATAAAATTAGCTGCGATTCTTCCTTTTTCATGTTGCTCCTTGGTTTGTGATCACCTGGAATCTCCTTTGTTTTTGCAGAATATACAAGTAAATTTAATAGCATGCCAATCGAGTAGGCAAGGTCAGTATGTTTTACATTAGATTCCTAAGCTATATAATTAAGCTGCTGGATTTCTTTGCTGCATAAAAACAACATAAAGTAAAAAAACAACAACAACAACAAAACCCCTTATATAGCCTGGGAATATATTGCTTTCTTTATTCATGGGGCAACCACCTGACTGGTGATGGGGGGGGGGGGCGGTTTCTGACTAGGGCTCTGGAGAAGCCCCTCCATTTTGGCTGCTATGGGGGGGGGGGGGCAGGGCACCAGCTCACCTCTTGCCTCAGGCAACAAATTGTCTTCAGCTGCCTCTGATTAAGACCATTTGTTAGACAAAGGGAGGATCAGTTTTGAACTCTTACACTGTAAGCCCATTTCCTGATTTTGCAAGATCCATCCACGACAGAAGGAAACTGTTCCTCCTTATGTGGTCAAAGTTCCTTACACGTAACTGCCACGGTTTCTCTGCAAATGTAGCCCAGCGCAGTAGCATAGCTGGAAGAGGTGACGAGATTAGCTCCTATAACATCATCTTTTGTAAGGTAATGGAGACCTCATCTTCGGTAGAGTGTGTGTACATGTATTCCAGGGGATCAGGGGTACAAATGTGAATGGGGCTGGGGTTTTGGACGGGAGGGGGATACTTAAGGCAGGAGATGTATGTGAGGGTATGTCTGCTGTAGGTGAGAGAGTAGAGGCTTATTTATGTTGGGGGAGCAGTACTGGTGTGATGTGTGGGAGTATGTGTAGGTGAACATTGCATGGTGGGGTGGTTGGGCAGTGGGGGGCGGGGGTGTGTGTGGAGCCAGGTGAAGAGTGTTGGGTGTACAGTCCGAGTAGGGCTTCTGAGGTGATGGTGGATAGGAGGGAGACACTGCCTGAGCTGGATCTACACAGGAAGGGAGGTGGGTCTGCAGGGAGCGTGGGAGGCATATTTTCCATTCTGCTATCTCTTCTACCTGTAGAATGCTCTTGGCTCAGGCATGCCAATATCACTTCCAACTACCTTGCTAGCTAACATCTTTGAGACACTTTTCTGATGATTCTGATAGAAATGAATAACATGAAGCTTTATCAGATTGTGTATCAGCCAAGACCTACTCTATTCACTTTTCAGCAGGGAATAAGATGTGCCTGTTGCTCTTCTGTCCTCTCACCCAGCATCATCTTAAGCTCACTTTGCCCCTCTTTGGAGATGAGACTAGACACCAGGTCTTTCACAGTTGCCCTGGAAACATCAGCTATTTCTACTCCTTACAAAGAATTTCTTTTTGGATTTAGCTCTTGCCATTTTTAAGAAGCAGCTCAAGGTGAGTTACATTCAGGTGGTGTTGGTATTTTCCTGACCCAGTAGGCTTACAATGAAACTTGTACCTGAGGCAATGTAGGGTTACTAGAAGCCCCAAAAGGAATTTTACCTAGAAACCCCAAAGTGTGTCAATTGACGCATTATCATGACGACTGCGTTTAGCATGAAATGCAGATGTGAATTAATGTGAAGTTACTTGTTAAATACGTGCAGTATGTGACGTTATTACATGATGTCATCGTGTGTTTATTGTTTATAATGTCAGAGTAAAACTGTAAACAGTGATTGAGATGCACCACCTAGTGGGAACATGAATTTATACCTAGAAGCCCCAAAGTAGATCAATTGATGCATCCAAGACAATTGAGTGCATCAATTGACGTACTTTGGGGCTTCTAGGTATAAATTCATTTTCCCGCTAGGTGGTGCATCTGTCATTAATTTTCGATGCACATATTTGAACATCTTCACCTTGCAAAGTCATGGAACATGGCTGACATGGTTCTAGCAGTGGTGCTGGTATACAACTTTGAAGATGCATTTGCGTCAACTGACGCACTTTGGGGCTTCTAGTGTTGTTAAACAACTTACCCAAGACACAAGGAGTAGCAGTGGGACTTCAACACTGGATTCTCTGTTTTTTAGCCGTCGCTCTAACCATTAGACCTCTCCTCCACTCTGCTTTAATTGCCTTGGTGGACTACAGGAAACCACAAGCATACTCCACAAATGATTTGGTCATTTCTGCACACCTGTGCCACTGCCCCTCTAATGTTCCCGGAAACCAGACAAAACTGTGGATGTGATAGGAAGAACTTGTTTATTGGTAAATAACCATAAATTGTGCGCTATTCTTTCTTTCTTTGTGCAAAGAAAGAAAGAATAGCACACAATTTATGGTTATTCAGCAGCGGTTGGTACAAGACGAATACTTTTCTAATTATCTGGATATCCATCAAGACATCACAAATAGGTTCCCAGAACAGCCAATGAGCCCCTGAAGAAGGTGTCGGGCCTGGCTGGTTATTTACCAATAAACAAGTTCTTCCTATCGCATCCACGGTTTTGTCTGGTTTCCTGTCCTGGTACGTGGATAACTGCTACTTCGTTGGTACCTCTAATGTTCCCTCCATTCTTTCCTTTGAGGACAATTTACTTTTCCAGACCTATCTTTCCCAAGAATTATGATATGATCAGACTAGATAGCCAGCTTCATGAGAAAGGGACTGTGTTTACAGCGCTCTGCCGCCTCATAGCGCTTCTTGCATGTTGGAAGTACCATAACCCCGCCTATGGTTTCTCAGATATTTGTGTCTGACTCCCTGCTGCCATCTGTCTACTCATGTGGGAAAAATCTTTGATCAAGGTGGAATCCTCTCAAATTCAGAAAAGAAATTCCAATTTTCTTTGGGCCACTTAATAATTTTCTTCTACTATGTTTTATTACTAGTGGATTATGACTTTTCTGACTAGACAATAAGTGAGAAAGATTGTTACAAAGAAATCACCTCTCTATGACTGTGGGATAGAATAAAGTAAGCTTCCCTTTCCCCTACCTTCCATAGCTCCAGTTTTTTTTATTATTTTATTTATTTGTGTGTTTTATATACCACCTTAGCATATAATCAAAGTGGTTTACATATAACGTAATATCGCAGTTAGCTATTTATATGTAACAAAGAGTATAACAAGCAGATGGAGAAATTAACATTAAACATAATACACAACTGGAACTCCACAATCTCCACAGCATCTGAAACAACAAACAAAGCCAACACCAGACCTCCTCCCACAAAGGCCAGATGGTTTACTCCCAATCTCTGAAAGCTCAAAACAAAACTCAGAGAACCGAAAGAAAATGGAGAAAAAACAAAGACGACAGTAACAAAACAAAATACCTATATGAACTTAACGCATACCACTACGAGACCGAAAAAGCAAAGAAAACCTACCACGCCAAAGTCCTGAACTCTGCCATAAATAAACCCCGTGAACTCTTTCAGATTGTCAAAAAACTGACAAAAGCACCTCACAACTCTGACCAATTACTGAAGATTCCACCAGAGCTACTAGCCCATCAATACAAACAACTACAACAGCCTCAAAACCCGCAACCACACGTATCGACAACTACAACAGACCACCACCCCGTCATACACAGTGACTGGATTACCTTCAAAGAAACCACTACAGATGAAGTATCATCCACCATCTCCCACCTCAACACCACCACCTCTCCGCTGGACCCCTGCCCCACTGACTGGATAAAGAAATCCAAAGACGAACTAAGCACCCCACTAACTCACATCATCAATGAATCCTTTTCCCAAGGCCACATGCCAAACACTCTCAAAACTACGGTCATCCGACCATCCCTAAAAAAACATAACCTGGATCCCTTAGACCCAGCATCCTACAGACCGATAGCGAGCCTACTTTTTGCCGCCAAGATAATTGAAAAAATCGTCCAGCAACAGCTTCAAGAACACCTAGACATCAACGACATACTGGATCCACAACAACATGGCTTCTGCCCACTTCATGGGGTTGAGACCCTCATGACCACACTGATGAACACCCTCCTCATAGGAACACAAGAAAAACATTCTGGATATGCCATGATCTTCCTCGATATATCTGCAGCTTTCGACACCATATCCCACAGCATCTTCCTATGCAGACTTCAGACAATTGGGATCAAAGACACCGTACTTAAGTGGTTCCAATCCTACCTATCTAATATACAACAATTAATCCGCACCAGCACTTCGACCTCGCCCCCTTCCAACAATACCAAGGAGTACCACAAGGATCTACCCTGTCAGCCATGCTCTTCAATATTTACCTCCAGCCACTTTGCTCAGTCATACGCACTCACAACGTCAGCTTCCACATATATGCTGATGATATCATGCTGTACGCCCCCATTACAACCACTAACCCAACCAACTCTCATCTAACAGCATGCTTCTCCGAAGTGTCCGACTGGTTACAAGAAAATAACCTATCCATCAACATAAAGAAAACTGAAGCCCTCATAGTGACAAGAGACCCAGACTTCAAACCACCTACACACCTCATTGTTGGATCCACAAGCACCCAAATACAGCCACAAATAAGATATCTGGGCATCATCATTGACCAAGCCCTCACCCTAAAACAACAAATTACTAAAACATCTGGAACTATATTTCACAAGGCGAAAACCATACAACGTCTCAGACCCCTTCTCGAACATCAGGACTTCCAGACGATAATGCAAGCCATGACACTCCCACATCTGGATTATTGCAACATACTCTACCATGGCCTGCCAGCAACACAGACCAACCCTCTCCGAACAGCACTAAACACCACAACAAGGATCATTCAGAGAGCAAAGAAATCCGACCACATCACCCCAATTCTAAAAGACCTTCACATATTTCCCCTTGAAGCAAGAACTAAATACAAATCCATCCTACTTACCCACAAAGCCATTCACCAAACACAAAACACCCAGCTTCGCACCCTACTATCTCGTCCAGCCCATGGCAAAACAACCAGACATGCCTCCAGTAATTCCCTCACCATCCCCCACAAAAGAACCAAATGTTCTCAACGGACAGGCAACCAAGCCTTTGAACTGTATGCTCCATCCTTATGGAACTCTCTACCAACCCATCTCAGAAACAATGCTGATCTACTGTCCTTCAGAAAGCAGCTGAAAACCATCTTATTCCAGCAATACTTCGATACGACTCCCATCAAAAAACGCATCAACCTCTGACCGCCCACCATTAACCTCTGATCCAAAACTGCCCTAACCTCTGATCCAAAGCTAATCTACCATGTCCAATGTCTGTCTCATGTCACAATCATCAATGTTGTCTCCCCGGTGATGGCCCCACCCTAATGCTTAATTTCCCCCCCTTATATGTAACGCCGCTTTGACCCGGTGAAAAGCGGGATATAAATACAGTTAAATAAATAAATAAATAAAATAAACATATGTGAAAAAAATAGTTGGAAAAATTAAACTTAATTGAAGCTTATTTACAATGAATGTATGTACATTGCAGGCAGCTGGGAATTATGTACGTATCAGTACAGTAGAACATTTCAGGTGCAAGGTCAGAAGCAGGGGATATTGAGATGACTTGAATTTGATATTCGGGTAGATGCTTGGACAGGCTAACTCCTTTTCAAAGTATTCTGTGAATAGGTGTGTTTTGATTTGTTTTCAGGAGGTGGTTAGGTCACTTATTATTCATTGTGTGACACTGAAGATCTGCCCTATACCTTTAAAACACAGAAAGCTGCTGAGTTTGGCACAGATTCTGACAGGAAGGGAGATCAAAAGCTTCACAGTTACCATAGGCAACCAAAGCAGGCTGAGACACGAGGTCTGAAGGCACGCCTAGCCAACAAACACTCCCCAAGCAATGAAGGGAACAGTTTGCACATGTGCAGGAAAACGCCCCTAACCATGTATAAGAAACGTGGTAGGCAAACAGAGTTAGATGGAGGAAGAGAGCTGGTAGGAGATCCAGCAGGAGTTGCAGTGAGAGAGGCTGAGTTGGATTCATGTGCTGATTCTGACGGTGGTTTTGGAGATTCAGAAGTTGAGAGTGATTTGGAAACTTGGCAAGTAAGGGAAGACTTGCAGCTCTCTAACAGAAGGTCAGAATACTCTCAGCCTAATGCTGTTTCATTTGAGTCTTGGAATAGAAAGCCAAGCAGGGCTTTGAAAAGAGACAGAAAGCCGTTTACCAGCAGAGGGATTCACTGCAGGAAACCCTCACCTGTGACGCAGGAAGAATTTCCCAGACCCAGAGGTCAGTGGGGAGAGCGGAGAGCAGCTGGTAAGGAACTCTGTATTACTGAAAGGCAGAATGGCCTAAGATATTTACAACCTTGGGAAAAGGAAAGTAAAGTGATTGAGGACATATGTATGAGTGAAGAAGATGACTGCATGTATTTAAAGCCTGGCAGAAAACTGCCAAGAGAGAGACCCATTATAAACCGAACAAGGCAGTTTTACAAACTATCTGATAATTATTTGCCATACTGTGGAGAGAGTGGTGAAGAGAAGCCAGGGACTGATTGGAGAAATTTCCAGACTCTCTGCCCTAAAGAAGATAAGATAGTTGAGGAACCGATGTGCACAGAGCAAAGTGAATGCTTTCCCTATGTTGAGGACATGGACTGTTCTTTATTAATAACTGATGAAACTTCTCTACGCTAGTAGAAGATAAGTGTGCCTGAGAGAAAGATAAACGTGCACAGAGGGAACTGCCAACGTTGTTACCTGAATTCTGTTTGTTATAATTATTGGTTCTGTTCAAGCAAGAAGCTGTGTTTTCCTTTCACCTTTTGTTTTTGCCAGAAGCATGGCTGCCTCTTAAGTTTGGTATTTTTGTACTGTTTTGAAAATCCCGCAAACCCCGGGAGGGGAATAAATCCTTATTTAAACCTGACCACTCCGTCTCAACTACACTTTCTTTCATAGAAGGGTCAGGCCCAGCAGTGTGCCTAGCTATATACTACTAGTTCAGCCACTGCTGGTGACATTAAATGGCGTAGCACGTTGGATTTTTGAAAAAAAAAATACTATTACCCAAAGTTTTTCCTGAGAGGATACAAATTGGCTGAAGGAAGAAAAACAGGAGCAAGGAAAATCCTGAAAGAGGAAATCCTGACACAGTGTGAACATTCACAGGCTGACCTGACGGAGGCGTGCAGAGAACCTTTCTCAATACAAGATCCTACACCGTGCTGAGGTACAAGTGGCTGGGCACGGGTGGTAAGGATTGCGGAGAAAGGGGAACAGAGAGATACCTTGCAGAGGCAGATAGGGAGAAAAAAACCTATATATTGTGCCGCACTTGGTGGGCCCTGTTTTTCTCGCCCCATACAGGTATATCTCAACGCCATGATGGATCCTCAGGACATGCTTCGCTGCATGGAGGAACAGTGGAAAGCCCAGGGTGAGCTTGCACGACAAGCCCAGGACAGGACTATGGCAGCACTGGCTGCGCAGCAGAAGCCACTCTTGGACTTGCTGACCGTGCTACTGAAGCGGACATCCACTGCCGAGGAGGAAGGTGTACCGGTACCAGTGGCGGTAGGAGTACAACACTATGGTGCATTGGCACTAGGACCTTTGCAAAAGACTGACAATTTTGACGACTACTCTGATGCATTTGAGAGGATTGCTGAGGCGGCTAAATGGCCACTAGACCAGTGGGCAGTTAGGTTCGCCATGTCTTTAACTGGAGAGGCATTGGCGGCCTACAAGGCGATGCCCGCGGGCCTAGCGTCCAATTACCCGGACGTAAAACTAGCGGTACAAGATAGGTTAGGTTTAACACCTACACACTATCGCCGTCTTTTTAGGGAGGCAAGGCTCTTGCCTAAAGAGACGCCGAAAGCTTTAATGCAGCGACTAAAAGGTTTGGCAGCAAAGTGGTTGGCTCCAGAGAAGGCCACAGTAGAATCCTTGATGGATGCTGTGCTCCTTGAGCAGTACTTTGAGGCTGTACCTCCTGAAGTAAAAGCTTTCTTGCTATTGCAAAAATGCAAGTCTACTAGAGAAGCAGCAGAAATGACGGAATGCTATTTTGAAGCTGAATTGGCCGGAGCTTCTAGGGATAGTATGCTGAGAGTAACCGGCATGGAAAGAATGCCTGGTATAAAGAAGGCTTATACTTCTAAAGTCCCGAGAGAAAATGTAAAAAAATATAATGATGTGATAGTGTTTTCACTGTGGGAAAAACGGCCATATACGCAGGGACTGTAAAGAGCGTGTTGCCCTTAACTCAGGGGGAGAGAAAGACCTCGGAGAAGGATTTCTCATAGACGTCCAAGTGGAGGGTGTAAAGGCAGTAGCACTCCTTGATACAGGAGCAGACCAGAGTATGGTCTCCTCCAAGATGTGGCAGGCTATGCTGACTAAGAATCCTTTGGTCCTATGCCAGATACCCCCATGTGTGAGCGTGAAGTGTATGAATGGAACCTCATCTTATTACTCCTTATATGATGTGATGGTAGAGGGACTAGGTAGCAAGGAAAAAGTACCTGTAGTGGTGATCCCAAACCTTCCCAGAGAGGTGGTGTTAGGAAGGGATTGGCCTTCCTTTCAAAAAGCCCTTAAGGAGAGGCTAGATGAAAGGGTAGGACTAGTTTCCACTAGGTCCCAAAGTAAGATCTCGGAGGCAGGGACAAGTCCACCATCAGAGCCAGATGAAGTTCCCAATGATAAGGACATAAACCCAGAGCCAGAGCCCGACCTAGATGAGGAACCCCAGAACATACTTCCCTCTAATGAAGAATTAATTAACCTTCCCAAAAAGGTTAGGAAGGATAAGGCAGAGCGACATCAGGAGAGGAGACAAAGGTCGCAGGGAAGAGCAGACCTGGAAGCCGGGGAGGGTTTACCTTGGGTGCCAGCCGAGCTGGTGAGGAAATTCCCTTCCTTCCCTAAGGAACAGCAGGGGGATCCCGCATTGAAAAGGGCATTCGAATATGCTCGGGAGGCCAGGACAATTTTGCCCAGGTTCTTCTTAGAAGGCGAACTGTTATACAGGGAGAGCGCAGATCCCAGGACGGGTACTGTGCGCAAGCAGTTGGTGGTGCCAACTACCTTTAAGTCGGTAGTATTGAAATTGGCGCACGACCACCCCGTAGGCAGCCATAAAGGGGTCCAAGGGACATTGGACCAGGTGCTGGCTCGCTTTTATTGGCTGGGGGTGTTTAAGGAAACAACCCGGTATTGTGAGTCCTGTCCGGCATGCCAACGAGTTACGGCTGCCAGGCCAAAGCCAGTACCGATGGTTACACCACCCACCATTACAACCCCAGTGAGAAAGTTAGCCATGGATATTGTAGGTCCATTAATACGAACACCAAGGGGCTTCCAATATATTCTGGAGATCATGGACCATGCAACCAGGTTTCCATGGGCAATACCCCTGCGCAATATTTCAGCAAAGACCATCTCAATAGAGCTCATAAAGCTGTTTTGTGAGATTGGGTTTCCACAAGAGATCCTAACGGATCAAGGGACCAATTTCACATCAAAACACTTGGCCATGCTTTGGGACGCCTTTGGGATAAGACATATCCGCACCTCAGCGTACCACCCCCAGTCCAACGGGCTGGTGGAACGCATGAATCAGTCCCTAAAGCAGATGTTAAGGCGGAGCTTAGGAGGCAATATGGTAGAATGGGACAACGTCCTCCCATTCGTCCTGTACGCCTGTAGGGAACGCGTACAGACATCGTTGGGGACATCACCTTACGAACTGTTATTTGGTAGGGCCCCGAGGGGGATCTTAGATATCCTTCGGGAGCAGTGGGTGGCACCAGATGAGACAGAAGTAGGGGTACCCCAATTCTTGAAAGACCTCAGGAACCATTTAGAACGGACTTCTCGAGTGTCTATGGACAATCTGCAGGCCAGCCAACGCCGGCAGAAAAAATACTATGACCGGGGAACTAGAACCAGGAAGTTGTCCATAGGGGATAAAGTTGTAATCCTGGTAGCGGACGCTGGTCCGAAGTTCGAGGCCAGATGGAAAAGCCCGGCTACAATAGTTGGTCAGGTGGGTCCAGTTTCCTACAGAGTGGAACACGAAAATGGGCGCCACCAAGTATACCACTTAAACCTGCTGAAACCTTGGCGGGACAGATCAGCAGAAGTGAGATTAGTGCAGGTAGTGAGCGAAAGATTCCGCTCGGATAGAATTACGCGCTGTCCGACGAGGACGTCCACAGCTCGTAATATCTTAAGAAGGGGGATGTGTGACACCGAAGTTCTGCCCTATACCTTTAAGACACAGAAAGCTGCTGAGTTTGGCACAGATTCTGACAGGAAGGGAGATCAAAAGCTTCACAGTTACCATAGGCAACCAAAGCAGGCTGAGACACGAGGTCTGAAGGCACGCCTAGCCAACAAACACTCCCCAAGCAATGAAGGGAACAGTTTGCACATGTGCAGGAAAACGCCCCTAACCATGTATAAGAAACGTGGTAGGCAAACAGAGTTAGATGGAGGAAGAGAGCTGGTAGGAGATCCAGCAGGAGTTGCAGTGAGAGAGGCTGAGTTGGATTCATGTGCTGATTCTGACGGTGGTTTTGGAGATTCAGAAGTTGAGAGTGATTTGGAAACTTGGCAAGTAAGGGAAGACTTGCAGCTCTCTAACAGAAGGTCAGAATACTCTCAGCCTAATGCTGTTTCATTTGAGTCTTGGAATAGAAAGCCAAGCAGGGCTTTGAAAAGAGACAGAAAGCCGTTTACCAGCAGAGGGATTCACTGCAGGAAACCCTCACCTGTGACGCAGGAAGAATTTCCCAGACCCAGAGGTCAGTGGGGAGAACGGAGAGCAGCTGGTAAGGAACTCTGTATTACTGAAAGGCAGAACGGCTTAAGATATTTACAACCTTGGGAAAAGGAAAGTAAAGTGATTGAGGACATATGTATGAGTGAAGAAGATGACTGCATGTATTTAAAGCCTGGCAGAAAACTGCCAAGAGAGAGACCCATTAGAAACAGAACAAGGCAGTTCTACAAACTATCTGATAATTATTTGCCATACTGTGGAGAGAGTGGTGAAGAGAAGCCAGGGACTGATTGGAGAAAGTTCCAGACTCTCTGCCCTAAAGAAGATAAGATAGTTGAGGAACCGATGTGCACAGAGCAAAGTGAATGCTTTCCCTATGTTGAGGACATGGACTGTTCTTTATTAATAACTGATGAAACTTCTCTACGCTAGTAGAAGATAAGTGTGCCTGAGAGAAAGATAAATGTGCACAGAGGGAACTGCCAACGTTGTTACCTGAATTCTGTTTGTTATAATTATTGGTTCTGTTCAAGCAAGAAGCTGTGTTTTCCTTTCACCTTTTGTTTTTGCCAGAAGCATGGCTGCCTCTTAAGTTTGGTATTTTTGTACTGTTTTGAAAATCCAGCAAACCCCGGGAGGGGAATAAATCCTTATTTAAACCTGACCACTCCGTCTCAACTACACTTTCTTTCATAGAAGGGTCAGGCCCAGCAGTGTGCCTAGCTATATACTACTAGTTCAGCCACTGCTGGTGACAATAGTTAATCTGGTTTTGTGCCTGACGTATCTGTTGTGCATGTGTGCACCCTGATGGCTACCAGTGCTCACAAACTAGGAAACTGAGCATTTGCAAGCCTTGGCCAACTAAGAACATTGGGGGGGGGGGGGGGGGACCTTGGCCAACTGTAAGAACATCGGGGGGGGGGGGGGGGGAGTAACGCTGTTAGCAGAGCTGCTAATCAAGTTAGTGCAGTTGAGTGGACTATTCAGTGGCAGATACCTGGTTTGAGTCGCTGAATGTCCCGGACGTAGCCATTTAGTGCTGGGGCGCCAGGGGCAACACCAAGATTTATCACTGCTACTGAGTTATTAACCAGTTAGCCCAAATCAGCTAAAGTTAGGGCCAAAATAAAATAAGCTGGCTTTACCTTATCTGGTTTAGAGATCTGGCCCATGGCTGACTGACTAGCTAATCATTATCTGGGCATAATGGATGTTCAGCGACACCAGCACATATTTTTATTTATTTAGACAGTTGTGCATACCACCTTATCCTTCAATCAAAGTGGTCACAACACAATTGGGGGATACATTTAACATAAGGGGATATGAGACACATACACTAATACTTACAGGGAACATGGGCCATGGAGGGTTAAGTGGCTTGCCCAAGACCACAAGGAGCACCTGTGGGACTAGAAGCCCCAGTCCTTCTAGCCCAAGGTTGCTGTTCTTTAGTGGGATTTGAACCCTTGACCTTCGGTAACTTGCCCCAACCACTAGGCCACAGAGGAGTAGTCTAGTGGTAGACCAACTACCTAGTACCCAGAAGATCAAGAGTTCAATTCCCACTGGCACTCCTTGTGACCTTTGGCAAGTCACTTTACCCTCCATTGCCTCGGAAGAAAAGGCTGGCAATCTACTTCCAGTGATATATTGCCAAGAAAACCCAGAGGTAGCTGGGTCACTATGAGTCAACACTGACTCGATATATGACCTCAGCACTGAATATCCAGGCATAGATTAAATTGGTGAGACTTAATATACCCCTCTCTCACTTTCCTGATCCCTTCCCACCCCCCAGAAGACTCTCCCTCCAAGAGCAGCCAGCTCAGGAAAACCCCCTGAAGCTGAAAATTCAAAAAAGAGACACTGGGGGAGTAGAGGGTGTTTGCCTGGAGCTGAAGGAAGCCACAGTTAGCAGTGGGCGTTCCCAAGAGCCTGTTGGAAACCTGGAGATCGGGGCAGGAATGTTGGTTCCACCCACATTGTTTTTTCATCTGACTGTGACTCCTCTTTAAAAGCCGGGGCTCTTCTGTGTGGCTATGGATGCGCGGCCATGGACACTTCAATGAAGGGACACAAAACAAAGGAACTTGTCCCTTTGTTATCCCTTCGTTGTCCCTTCGTGATCAGTGATTGAGATCTGCAGTGATGCCGCACAAGAGGAAGACCAAAGGACAGGTGCCAGCCGTGAGCTCAGCAACTGCGAGTAAAAATCTACAGCTGTATTAACTCAGGCAAGTTTCCCACACTGTTATCTTCACTCTTTGAGTTGGGGGCTACTTTAAGCCTCATTGCTTGTACCCCACCTCCACAGCCTTTACCTGCCCTGGTGCCACTGCGAGAGAAGGAACAGACTTTGGGACTGGGATACTCCATCTTCTTTCCTGTTGCACATGGACTGAGCTGCATGGGGTGGAGACGTTTTCAGAAATACATAAGGACAGACAACAATCTTCCAATTTATCAAGGTCCTCTTGCAATTTTTCACAATCCTCTTGGGTTTTAACGACTTTGAATAATTTTGTGTCATCTACAAATTTGATTATCTCACTCATTATTCCAATTTCTAGGTAGTTTATGAATATGGTAAAAACGAGCGGGCCCAGCACAGATCCCTGGGATACACCACTATTCACCTTTCTCCATTGGGAAAATTGGCCATTTAGCCCTACCCTCTGCTTTCTATCTTTTAAACAGTTCCTGATTCACAATAGTACACTGCCTCCTATCCCATGACTTTTTAATTTCACCAAGAGTCTCTCATGAGGGACCTTGTCAAAGGCTTTCTGAAAATTGAAATACACTATATTGACCGGCTCACCTTTGTCTTACCTGTTTATTCACACCTTCAAAAAATATAACTGATGAGTAAGACAAGACCTTCCTTAGATAAAGCCATGTTGGTGTTCTCCCTTTAAACAATGACTATCTAAATGTTCAGTAATTTTGTTCATTATAATGTTTTCTAGCATTTTGCCCAGTACCAACGTCAAGCTCACCGATCTGTAGTTTCCTGGATTACCCCTGGAACTCTTATTAAAAATTGGAGTTACATTGGCCGTTCACCAGTCTTCAGGTATTACAGATGATTTTAATGATAGTCCACAGATTACTAATAGTATGTCTGCAATCTCATATTTCAGTTCCTTCAACACTCTCGGATGTATACCATCTGGACCAGATGATTTGCTTCTCTTTAGTTTATCAAATAATTGTAATACATCTTCCGGTTTATTGATATTTCATGATATACATAGCGGAGCTCGTGCAACTGTTTTGACTCACATGGGCTTTAGACATGGCCACGTTTGTGGAATCGGGCTCGTAGACAGCTAGATAGTGATCAGCTTTTGGGATGTACCCGCGTTTGTGGTATCGGAATCGTTGTTGGCATTCGCCTCTTTGGGATGTGCTCATCGTATTCTGTTGAGATACATACCTCAGATTGTGCCCATCTTTGGTGTGATCATGCCTCATCTGTCATTACGCGCATCTCCTCTATTCCACAATATGCAGCGCCTATGCTGCTGTGCTGAGAACCAGTATGTTGCTGATGCAATGTTGACTTTCGCAATGAGGGCAGCATGGTGATGCACTGTGGGTCATCTTCCAGTCCCATACATGGGTGATCATACTGTAATCCACAATACTGTACAGTGCTGGGCATGTGCACATTTCTGGATGCACATACTGGCATGTCTATGGCTCCTTGGGCTTAACCAGGGTGCAGTGTGACTGGCACTTCTGTGCTCTACAGGCACTACCTTTGGCTCCAAGGGGGCCCTTCTGATGCATGCAATACACATCACAGACTTTGTTTTCACTCACTGCATGTTTCTTATTACCAGAGCACAGTGATGGATGTAGGTGTTTGCTCCTACAAACTACACATGGATGCCATTGGTGACCTGCAGGATCTTGTAAACACATGTATTAAATGATATGTCTGGGTACAGACACACCTTCCATTTTAGCATATATGACAGTAGAGGAACACCAACATTATTCTTGAATTGGTCAACTCTACATACAGTCCCTATCAATAATATGAGATCCTCAATTGAGGGCATGCAGCAATGTACATGTCCAATCCACATTTCTCAGCCACATGGACAGCATTGCCATACTCACGCATATATTATACCTACATATGCAGTCCCATTTTCAGGACATGGGACATGTTGGTGAACCCTTGATTAGCTGCATTCACACATACAGCAATTGTCAGCATAGCCATTATAAATACTATTGCTCTCCTTCATCTTTCTGTTGGAGTGTTTATTAATGTTTCTTTACCCTTCATTTTTCCCTCACCTCTGCATTCCATTCTATAAATATGCACCTTGTATTCTCTGTGATTGCAGACATCCTATTTCAAGACATACTTGTCAGAGCCATTCTTCAGTATGGGAAACATTGGAGAGCGGGGCAGAAAATATAAGTCCTACCCTTATTCCACGTTTCCACAGGTATAATGTGGATGTATGAGTGAAACACTGATGACATATGTGGGCGTTTCCTGAATACGGTTTATATGTCTGCGTGGCTGGCCATGCCCCCGTTCTGCCCCTCCCACCCATGTTCTGCAGTCCCCATTTTATTGCTGTGTACCTGCAGGCCATGGGTGTTTCAGGATATGGTCCTAGATGTTTTCAAGAGGTGATGCCTGAGCGGTATGTCTACATAGCTTATTCGTGTACTGGAATGACCTCCTAAGTGTTTTATTGTAAACCACATTGCTTGCGTGCAGATACTGCAGTATATCAAATAAAGGCAAACATAACATAAACATAAACATCCTGGTACAGCTCGGGCATCCCAGGATGCAACACAGGGATCACATTGCCATATATGGCATTTTTTGTGTGCATCCCAGGATGACCGCACAGGGCCAGATGCCACCATTTTAGGAGGGGTGATCGGGCCACTTGGCCACCAGGGAATTTGTAGTTTAGGAGGGGGGGATCGGAGTCACTGCGCCACCAGGGCTTTTGTTGTTTGGGTTAGGGGGATCGGAGCCACTGAGGCACCAGGAATTTTTTTTTCTGTTGAGGGATCGGTGTCTTGGGGAGGCACCAGCCTCTGGACAGCGTGCCAATGGCATCCGGGACATTTCTTTGATGCCTGGATCTTCTGACGTTAGATGGCAAGTTTTGCCTCAAATGATTCTGTTCAGGACAGCATGCCAAACGTCTGCCAATTTCTGTGCGCATGTGTTTGCCTGCTTTCCTAATTTAATGATGACTTTTTGCACACTGGGTAAGCTGATTATAGCAACGCAGTGCAAAGAGTCTGTGTTAAATTCATGCTATGAAATCCTGCACTAGAGCTTTAAGCATCTGGCCCTAGTGCAAGGTTTCTGCATCAGCCAGACTGTGCTACAGCAGCTACTGGCTCTAGGGAACTTCTTTCAGGCCTAGAGAAATTTCAGACTATTCATACTGAGACAAGGGCTCTGAATGCTTTTTACTGATTCCCTCGTTTGCTTTGTGAATACCATTTATAAATGTCTACCAACAACTCATGGGGGGAGGGGGGCTGGAACAATTAATCAGAATCTGGACTTGTGCTCTCAGTTTTATAAAATATACTTTTTTTTGCAATCAGGATATGAGACGTCCTAGGTGAGCCTCATTTCTGCTGTCCCAATCCAGAACCTGCAGAGGCCACAATGCCTTTAAAATAGCCCCACAGTGCTTAGCATGCCCTGTGGTGCTGCAGTGCTGTTCCTGCTTCTGCTCCTCCAATTTCACTTCTTTTTGCATGGGGGTGGAAGCAGCTTGTTCAGCTGCTTCTACCCCCATGCAAACAGGAAACCTGCATTGGAGAGGGCAGAAGCAGGAACAGCATTTCAGCGCTGGAGGTTTTGGTAAGTGCTACAGAGCTATTTAAAGGCATCGCCATTGCTGCAATGCACACATCAACATGGCGACAACTTTAGTGAGGCAGAGACTAGGCTCCTAGTCATCATGGTGCTGCAGGAGGAGGAGGTGCTCTTGCCCAACCCATGCAGCAGCATGCAGGGGCTGGGAAAGGATCAGGACCACCCTCGCTCAGTAAATAAAGTAGAACACAGATAGACATGGGAATAGAGAGATGTGAACAGGCAGTAGTTGCACCTATGCAGGAACTGAAACAGGCATGCACAAAGTGAGAGAGGCAGTCCAGAAATATCAAAGATCTGTCATGTGCAGGATGCATGCAGGTGGCACAACAACAGCGTGGCAACTACCTAGCAGATCTGCACCAGTGAACAAGGCAACTAGGGAGAACAAGATGCATGCAGGCACACCATGAAGGCCCAATGTGGACACAGATGTGATGGTGGAGACAGTGCAGTCAGCAGCACAAGAGAGTTAGAACACATATGTCAGATATATGAAACATGAAGCCACAAAAATAGCTAAACCTGCGTCCAGTGCACAGTGGTGGCCAACAGAGCATGTGCAATGCAAGGCATGAATAGGCAAGGCAGGGAGAAATCATCCCACAATGTCAGCAGTCAACATGCATGGTGTTTGCATCACATCAGTGTGCATGCTCATTGCCGTAACTGCCACCTAAACATTGCCACACACAGAATAGACGGCCCCTGAGACACCCAATCTGACAAAAAACCAAAAGTAATGCAATATGAAGTGACATGGTCACAAATACAGCAATTAGGAATTGAACCCTGCATCAAGCCTTGTTGCCATGTTGATGTGTAAAGTAACATAGTAACTGCCAGGTACGTATGACCTAGATTGGCCACTGTTGGAAACAGGATACTGGGCTTGATGGACCTTGGTCTGAACCAGTATGGCATATCTTATGTTCTTAGTAACATGACGGCAGATAAAGACCAGTATGGTCCATCTAGTCTGCCCAGTAAGATGGCAAGAGTAGGTGCACCTGCCGCTCCGTACAGGCCACCCCTCCCCATGTTTTTGTTTTAGGTGTGAACCCACCGCTCCGTGTAGGACACCCCTGTATGTTGAGAAATTAGATTATTAAGTTTATTTTGATTTTATCCTGTTGCTGTAAAGGGATCCACTGTGTCTGTCCCATGCCGTTTTGAATTCTGTCACTGTATTTGCCCCCACTTTGTTATGGCTTTTGGCGGTGGGGGTTGGGGGGGGGGCACTCCATCTTGTTTCCTGTTGCATGTGGACTGAGCTGCATGGGTGGAGCCATTTTCAGAGATACAGATGAACAGATGGCAGCAGGGGCCTAAATAGGCATGATTTAGACATCCCATGAACGTACACACGCCAGATATCCGGCAGAGTCATAAGTAGCACACGTAGTGCCGTTAATGCCTCCATCCTGATTCCACAAACACGTGTGCATCTACACACATGGTTACATAATCGGGTTCAGAGTGGCACGTCTTCACTCTAGACGTGCCTGTGGCCCAGACAAGTATGTTATAAAATTGGGCTTCACATGGAAAAGGAAAAGAACGCCAGCTTTAATGATAAGAAAGAAAAATAAAGAGAGAACAATAAAGTGGGAAAAGGTCTAGGTACTAGGAAAGGGGGGAAAGAGGAAAGAGGGGGAATTGGCTCTGCTAGGCCATAACCCAAGAGAATGTACTTCAGGAGTTCCTATTTGTTGCTCCAAAAGCAGATTCAAATAGATAGCTCTTCAGTGCCTTTTTAAAGCTTTCAAAATTTGGTTTGACCCATAAGGTTTGTTCCACTGAGAGGGGCTCAAGACAATCAAGTGGATTTTCAAGTGATATGTTGTTGGTCACGGTAGAATCTATCAAGGGAACTGTTATCAGAGTTGCTTACTTTGTAGCGTGTTGCACTAGTAAGAATTACATTTGACTGTAGATGGAGATGGAAAATGCATTCTGAAACCATGAAGAGAACATGGGGCGGGGGGGGGGGGGGTCACTCTGCTATACAAGGCATGTTTTTGCCTTATAGGTCTGACTTTGCCCAGTGCATCCCAGGATGCACCATGTGGGGCCAGGTGCCACCATTGTACAAGATGGTGGGAGCATATGAGCAATGTTCCACCTCCATGATTTAAGATACTTGGAGGGGTGGAGGGGTTCGGGGTTGCTGAGCCATCAGGATTTTGTTATGGGGAAGTAGTTGGGACCACTGGGCCACCAGGGATTTTATTGTTTGGGGGGATCAGGGCCACTAGGCCACCCAGGACTTTGTCGTTTGGGTGAGGGGGATTGGGGCCACTGGACCATCAGGGATTGTGTTTCTATCGGGGGGGAGTGGGGGGGTGTCTGTGTCCAGGAGGGGCATAGGCCCCCTGACAGTGTACCCATAGTATTGGGGGTTCCTTGTTGCCTGTATCATTTGAGGTGAAGTGTCAAAGTTCACCTCAGATGATATTTTCACTCAACATGTATTCAAACTCTGGAATTCGCTACTGGGGGATGTAGTAAAGGCTGCTAGTGTAGCTGGGTTTAAAAAAGGTTTGGACAAGTTCCTGGAGGAAAGATCCATAAACCATTATTAAAGAGGACCCAGGTAATCCGCTGCTTGCCCCAATACAAGCATTATGGAACCTGTGTCTTTTTGGGAACCTGCCAGGTACTTGTCACTTGGATTGGCCACTGTTGGAAACAGGATACTGAGCTTGATGGACCTTGGTTTGACCCGATATGGCATGTTCTTATGCTCCCAGCTGAACCTTTACACCTGCCTGAAGCTGACATGAAGATACAGTGTTAAAAACTGTGTAAAAAACTGCACTAAGTTTCATCATAGTTTTTAACAATAGTTGCAATTAATTATGCAGAAATTTGCATGCAATTTGCATGTCAAATGCACTGCAATTTAGCACGGTTGTTTTGTGGGCATTTACTGGTGCTGGCTGGCTTCTGCGTTGGACAGCAAGCCTTGCACAAGAAAAGCACTGCTGCCCTAAGCTTTTCTGCATCTGCTCAAATGTTCGCAGTTGGATGGGGGAAAGATCTCATAACCTCGGTCTGCAAATCTGATTATCTTTCAGAACTGAGTGACCTGCTCACACACATACTTCCGCAGGGAGTCAGCACTAGATGTACTGGACTGAATATCTGGTTTTGCCGCTGTCATCAGCAATATTCAGCCATTAACCGGATAGAAAAGCGGCATAAAGTTAGGACAGCCATTGATTTGTTTTAACTTTATTTGGATATATCCGATTAGTGGGCTGACTGGATAGGTGCCAGGACTGCCCCTGCCCCACCTATGGATTGTGCCAAGGTGGTCTGTGAGGGTATTCAGCAGCAGTGACTGGTTAGTGCTGCTTAATACTGGGATCAGTGGGGTTTATATGGTTAGCAGGTCATTAATTAATTCAGGATTTTTTTGTCTTTCAAGGATCTGAATCACACAGATGTGAGGATTTCTAAGACACCCTGTACTAGAAATTGGGGATAATTTCTTTTTGTAAGTGTGCCTGTATGCGGCCCCCTGTGGACAGGGCAACATGGAATGCCTCTGGAGATTTCTCATACTCGCCCTGATGCAAGGTAAAGCACCCCATGGTTGAATACTACATAACCGCGATAGTAAGTGGAAAACATGACAAGAGAATACAGTTTTCTCTTGTACCTTCCCCAAAGAGCTGCCTTTATTAGCCAATTACAATAGACAAACTGAGACCCAAGAGATCAAGTGACTTAACCAGAGTCAAATGCAGTCTTGATTAGAGCAGAGGCCCGGGGTGGCCACTTCAGTAACAAAACCCTTTGTCGGCTCTGGGATGAGAGCACGTGTGAAAGAGTGTGTGTGTGTGCTGTTACTTATTACTGACTGTGTGTCTATTCATGTGCATACATTGCAGATTTTGCAGATTTTTTGCTTCTTTTGCACATGTATTCTTTATTTTTTTTTATTTATTTACATTCTCTTATATACCGCGCTATTCTGCATCAGTGCGGTTTACATTGAACAAACTGAAATTACATTGAACAGGGCATTATAACTTGGAGATAACTATTTTACAGGGAACATGGGCTATGGAGGGTTAAGTGGCTTGCCCAAGACCACAAGGAGCACCTGTGGGACTAGAAACCCCAGTCCTTCCGGCCCAAGGTTGCTGTCCTCTAGTGGGATTTGAACCCCCGACCTTCCAGCCTGAAGTACCTTTCACCTATTTAGGTGCATTTAGCAGAGTGTGCTTTTTGCAAGTAATTGTCATCTAGTCATTGGCTTTTAGGTCTGCAGGTATGGGGTTGGTCCTGTTGTGATGTTTGGGGTTTTTGGGGGTTTTGTTTCTGGTCCCGTTATGTATGGTTCTCCTTGTCATTTGCCGAGTAGCACTGGCGATGTTGTTTTTTTATGAATGGGGCTGGTGGCCTTGTTTTGGGTGCTCCTTTTAATGAGGGCAACACTTAGCTTTCACTCAGTTAACAGTGAGATGCCGCAACATTGTTGGATGCACAGGATTGCCTTTTCAGTCAAGTGAGTGTTTCGATTTAAATAGCCGCTGTATATTTTGATATTATTTAGAGCGGAGCATAACTTTGATTGGCAGTTTGTCTTCTGCAGTTGGCCTATTTGATTAAGCCCCCAGAAGAAACTAGGCATTGCGAAACACCCGGCGTCAGGGCGCTAAGAGGGTTTCTGGTTGACATGCTTTAAGAATGTGGCGTTTGGGTTAAGTTGAATATTCACAGAAGACGTTGCTGATTTTGTGTTTGCTCTCTGCTGAAGTGACAGCAACTTTATCTTTTTACTCAGAAGAGATTTAATGAGAGTTGCTCTTTGCGTGAGTATGTGTGTGGTAGCACAGTCGCTGAAGTGAGAGCAACACGTTTTTTTGTACTTGTATTTCAGATTTCTTTAGTTTAGTGGCTTCACAATGTGATTCATTTCTCCTGTTTACTTCGGCCTAAAAAAATATCTACTGTGCACCTTCTTGAACAGTTCATATGTTGTGGTTTTTCTACGTACAGCACAGATGGAACATTTTGGATTCAATGCATGAACTATTTTTGCAAACCGTGCACGAAAGACATGATTGCAAATATGCACGAGGCCGCGGGCCGGGTCCCGCGGCCGACAGTAACCTGGGCCCGGGCCCGGCCTCGGCCTCCTGCACCGAACAAGGGGCTCTGTGGGGGGGGGGGGGGCGGTGGGAGGGGGGGGGAGGAGGTGCCGAGATGAGCGGCATTTGAAATCGCTCCTTGTCAAGAAGGAGCGATTTCATTTGTCCTGGGCGGCTGGGGGGCGGAGCAGGTGTTGCCGAGGAGCCGCGTGGCTGGTCTTTTCGCTGCGGCTCCTCGGGGGAAAAAGACGTGTTCCCGCCCTCCCCCCCCTTTTTTGTTGGGCGTTTTGGGATGTTGCAGCTGGTGGGGGCGGGGTAGAGAGCCAGCGCTCGCAGAAGCGGCGCGGGCTTGAACTGGTTTTGGAGCAGTGGGGGGCCAAGTGCTCCTCGGGGTGGGGCGAGACAGCCCGGTTGGGGGTCTCGGCCCGGAAGGGGGGGGGGTGTGCCGGCCTTTGCTACTAGGATGGCGAGGCAGGCGGCGGGGTCCAGGGGAGGAGGATGCTCCGCCTTGCTACTAATATGGCGGGAGGGAGCATCCTCCGGCGAGGGGGTGGGGGGCTTGGGGTTAGGTTTAAGGTTGTATATTTGGGCCCGTTTTGGGCTGGTTGTTACAGGTTGTAAATAAAGCTGCGAGCAAAGTTTGTACCATACTTAATTGTTGTGTACTTTGTTGGGGAGCAAGTTATGTGGTGGGGGAGGGGGGGTCAAGGTTAATGAGGGAGACGAGGCGGGTTTCCGGGTTACCAGAGTTATGCAGTGTTACAACATATACTGGACATAGTTAAGCCTTAATGAACAGTGATTTAAAAATTGTATATGACTTAAAAAGAAAGGAGGAGTATAGGGTAAAATATTACACAATGCAATAAAATTCATGTCAGATATTGTTACACTGAATCATTCAGCTGCAGTTATGCATCATGTCAAGAAGCAATTTTCTAGGACCTTCCTTTGAGTTTAATCTCAAGTCCCATTGTACCTATGTTTTGATGTTCTATCCAGATCTATTTTTAAACTGAAGTGGGACCCGGTACAGTAATGAAATGTGAGCCCTCTTGTAGTTTTCATACACACTGTGCCCTTTACTTCCCATGCATTCATCTCTTCACCCTCCAACCCCTCTCCTGCTGTCTCTCCCCCACCCTCCATAAGAACATAAGACATGCCATACTGGGTCAGACCAAGGTCCATCAAGCCCAGTATCCTGTTTCCCACAGTGGCCAATCTAGGTCA
This sequence comes from Ichthyophis bannanicus, assembly GCA_033557465.1. Taxonomy (NCBI): domain Eukaryota; kingdom Metazoa; phylum Chordata; class Amphibia; order Gymnophiona; family Ichthyophiidae; genus Ichthyophis; species Ichthyophis bannanicus. Next base: position 257,354,358 of record CM066044.1, read on the forward strand.
TACGTACCTAGCAATATCCCCAAAAGACAGGTTCCACAATGCTTGTATTGGGTCAAGCATTGATATCCTGGGTCCCTTTTAATAATGGTTTATGGACCTTTCCTCCAGGAACTTGTCCAAACCTTTTTTAAACCCAGCTACACTAACAGCTCTTACTACATCCTCCGGTAACAAATTCCAAAGTTTGATTACACGTTGAGTGAAAAAATATTTTCTCTTATTTGTCTTAAATAGTTTACCCTGTAGCTTCATTACATGTCCCCTAGTCTTTCTATATTCCGATAGCGTAAACAATCGATCTACGTTTACCCATTCTATTCGATTCATTAATTTATAGACCTCTATCATATCTCCCCTCAGCCGTCTCTTTTCCAGGTTGAAGAGCCCTAACCTTTGTAGCCTCTCTTCATAGGAGTAGCCTTCCATCCCCTTTACCATTTTGGTGGCTCTTCTCTGTATCTTTTCTGATAACGCTATATCCTTTTTAAGATACGGTGACCAGAATTGCACACAATATTCAAGGTGCGGTCGTACCATGGAACGATACAGAGGCATTATAATATCCTTTGTTTTATTTTCCATTCCTTTCCTTATGATACCTAGCATTCTGTTTGCTTTCTTGGCCGCCACTGCACACTGGGCAGAGGGTTTTAACATGTTAACCACAATGACTCCTAAATCTTTTTCCTGGGTGGTGGTACCCAATGAGGAACCTTGCATTGTGTAACCATAGTGTGGGTTGTTCTTTCCTAGGTGCATAACTTTGCACTTGTCCACATTAAATTTCATCTGCCATTTGGATGCCCAGTCTTCCAATTTATCCAGATCCTCCTGCAGTTTTCTACAGTCCTCTTGGGTTTTAACAACTTTAAACAGTTTTGTGTCATCTGCAAATTTGATAACTTCACTCGTTATTCCCTTTTCCAGGTCATTTATGAATATGTCAAAAAGTAGCAGACCCAGTGCAGATACCTGGGGTACTCCACTATTCACTTTTTTCCATTGGGAAAATTGGCCATTTAGCCCTACCCACTGCTTTCTATCTTTTAACCAGTTCCTGATCCACAATAGTACACTGCCTCCTATCCCATGACTCTTTAGTTTTGCCAAACGTCTCTGATGAGGGTCCTTGTCAAAGGCTTTCTGAAAGACCAGATACACTATATCAACAGACTCACCTTTGTCTACCTGTTTATTCACACCTTCAAAAAAACATAATAGATTAGTAAGACAAGATCTTCCTTGTCTAAAGCCATGTTGGCTGTCTCCCATTAGGCCATGACTATCTACATGATGTGTAATTTTGTAAGTTGAGTGAAAAAATATGTTCTTTTATTAGTCTTAAATAGTTTACCCTGTAGCTTCATTGCATGTCCCCTAGTCTTTCTATATTCTGATAACGTAAACAATCGATCTACATTTACCCGTTCTACTCCATTCATTAATTTATAGACTTCTATCATATCTCCCCTCAGCCGTCTCTTTTCCAGGTTAAAGAGCCCTAACCTTTTTAGCCTTTTTTCATAGGAGTATCCTTCCATCCCCTTTACCATTTTGGTGGCTCTTCTCTAAACCTTTTCTAATAACGCTATATCCTTTTTAAGATACGTCGACCAGAATTGCACACAATATTCAAGATGCGGTCTCACCATGGAACGATATAGAGGCATTATAATATCTTTTGTTTTATTTTCCATTCCTTTCCTTATAATACCTAGCATTCTATTTGCTCTCTTGGCCGCCGCTGCACACTGGGCCGAGGGTTTTAACATGTTATCCACAATGACGCCTAAATCTTTTTCCTGGGTGGTGGTTCCTAAAGTGGAACCTTGCATCGTGTTACCATAGTTTGGGTTGTTCTTCCCTAGGTGCATAACTTTGCACTTGTCCACATTGAATTTCATCTGCCATTTTGATGCCCAGTCTTCCAATTTATCAAGATCCTCTTGCAATTTTCCACAATCCTCTTGGGTATTAACAACTTTAAATAGTTTTGTGTCATCTGCAAATATGATAACCTCACTCGTTATTCCACTTTCCAGGTCATTTATGAATATGTCAAAAAGTAGCAGACCCAGCACAGATCCCTGGGGTACACCACTATTCACCTTTCTCCATTGGGAAAATTGGCTATTTAGCCCAACCCTCTGCTTTCTATCTTTTAACCAGTTCCTGATCCACAGTAGTACACTGCCTCCTATCCCATGACTCTTTAGTTTTGCCAAAAGTCTCTGATGAGGGACCTTGTCAAAGGCTTTCTGAAAGTCCAGATACACTATATCAACTGACTCACCTTTGTCCACCTGTTTATTCACACCTTCAAAAAAAATAACAGATTAGTAAGACAAGATCTTCCTTGTCTAAAGCCATGTTGGCTTTCTCCCATTAGGCCATGACTATCTACATGCTGAGTAATTTTATTCTTTATGATGGCTTCTACCATTTTTCCCGGTACTGACATCAGGCTCACCAGTCTGTAGTTTCCCGGATCACCCCTGGAACCCTTTTTAAAAATTGGTGTTACATTGGCGATCCTCCAATCTTCAGGTATTAGAGATGATTTTAATGATAGTTCACAGATTACTAATAGCAGGTCTGCAATCTCATATTTCAGTTCTTTCAACACCCTTGGATGTATACCATCCGGCCCAGGTGATTTGCTACTCTTCAGTTTATCTAATAGTTGTAATACATCTTCGCGATGTATCGATATTTCCTTTAATTCTTCCGCACCTTTAAATACCACTTCAGTCATGGGTAACATCCCTACATCTTCCTCAGTAAAGACCGAAGCAAAGAATTCATTCAGTCTCTCCGCTATCGCCTTGTCGCCTCGTAGTGCCTCTTTAATTCCTCTATCATCTAATGGACCAACTGACTCTCTCACAGGTTTTTGGCTATGAATGTACTTGAAAAAATCTTTATTTCGCGTTTTTCTTCCGCAGCAAGCTTCTTCTCAAATTCTCTCTTTGCCTGCTTTATCAATGCCTTGCATTTGACTTGCCAGTGCTGGTGTTGTTTCCAGGTTTCGTCGTTTGGCTCTTTTTTCCATTTCCTGAAAGATGCTTTTTTGGCAACAACAGCCTCTCTGACTTCACCTTTAAACCATGCTGGCTGTTTTTTGGACTTCCTTCCACTTTTCTTAAAGCATGGAATACAGCTGGTCTGGGCTTCCAAGACAGTATTTTTCAACAACACCCAAGCTTGATGTAAGTCTTTAACCTTTGCAACTGCTCCTTCTAGTTTTTTCTTAACTATTTTCCTCATTTTATCATAGTCTCTCTTTTGAAAGTTAAAAGGTAGTACTGTGGATTTCCTTACTATCCCTCCTCCACTAATTAAATCAAAGGCGATCATGCTATGATCACTATTGCCAAGTGGCCCCAACACCCTTATCTCTTGCACTACATCTGGTGTTCCACTAAGGACTAGGTCTAATATTGCTTCCCCTCTGGTCGGTTCATGAACCAGCTGCTCCAAGAAGCAGTCCTTTATTTCATCTAGGAACTTTATCTCCCTAGCATGTCCTGCCGTGACACTGACCCAATTCTCTTTCTCCTCTTAGAAGGACATGTAGGGTCTAGCGAAGGTGTTTTGAGGAGCATGTCTGAAGGCTGCAGGAACAGCTGCAGCGGAAAGCAACAGGTTGAGGATGTGACAGATGGAAGGAACCTCAGCAGAATAGACAGAGCTTAGTAGACGGGAGGGGAAGGGACAGAGGAGTAGGTAGGGAGTTTGGAGGAGGAGCGAAAAAGAAGTGAGGGTGATAGAGGTTAAGGATTTGGGCGTGAAGAGGGGGAAGGGGGGATGGAGGTTGACCATGTGAAGAACTCCCCTTCTATGATGTTCATTGGAAAGCATTTGCAAATTTCTGTCTCTGCATGTTCTCCCCACTGGTTTGCGCATGCAAATGTACCACAGAAGATCAAACTGCAACAGAATTTTCTCCCTCTTCCTGTATAATTTCTTTTTTTTTTTTGAAAACTTTATTTAGCCATTTCAAAACACAGAAAAGAAGAAGAAACTTATTACAACCAAACAACACAGTAAACAACTATTGGCTATAGAATACAATGATCGGTAATACATTTAGACTCCTATACAACGATAAGCTTCCTGTCACCACCTTATATTCATGTCTGGTATTATGAGTCGAAAGGCATAATGCGGCATACATCAAGGCACTTACATCAAAACACTTAGCGACAGATACCTAAACCCAAATCCAGTCTTCTCTATTTTGGAATGATCTTGGTATCCAGGGCTATCCATTTATGCAACCTGGATGAAAGATATGGGTTTTGTTTGACATAGATTTGTTCATATATGCGATGAGCACACAAAGAATTCCACCAGTGCTCAAAAGTCAAAGTACTAAAGTCTTTCCAATGGCTCATGAGGACTTTCAAAGCAAGTCCAAGTAAGAAATCCAAAGTTGAATAGTCATTCCTCCGTAGCTCAGGTATTCCGGCATGTGAGCAATACATTATTATCCGAAATGTAAGAGGCACCTGTATACTTAACAGTTGACAAATTCTGTCCCAGACTTGTCACCAGTACCGCCGCAACTTCCAGCAAGTATATATCATATGTTCCAACGTACCAGGTTTTTCTTGACAGGACCAGCATCGATTATCGGCTTGGGATTGCCATTTCGCTAGCTTGACTGGAGTCAAATAGGCACGGTGTGCCAGAAAATATAACGTTTGCGTTAGGGAGGCTGAGCATGTTACCCGTATCTGGGAATGCCAGAAATGAATCCAGTCTTCTGGATTATCCATAGGACCTGCCTCCTCTTCCCAAATGGACTGCAACCCTTTACACCATCTGGTCTGGTCATCCCTGATGATTGAGACTATTTTTGAGACAATCCGTGGTCCATCTCGTAGCTCCCTTACTTTCCTCATCCATGCACTGGAGGCAGATATTGCAATTGGCGAGACCTCGGCTTTCCCAATGCAGTGTCGTAGCTGACACCATTGGAACATACAACTGTCTGGAAGGCCAAATTCTTGTTGCAAAATCGGATAGGTCTTGAAAGTGCCGTTCGCAATTAAATGTCCAAGAGTATATATCCCATGCTTGAGCCATAGGGGCCATAAAAAGCAACCCCCTGCTATCTTAAATCTGGGATTCATCCAAATGGGTGTCTCTAGAGTATAATCCAACCCACCGTCGATTGACTTTTGTAGCAGTTGATACGCTTGTATCGTCGCCTGGATGACTACATTAGATTTCCCCCCTTTATCACTTATAGTCTCAATACAAGTCCTAAGAGGGAGCGGCTTACTAATTGCGGCCTCTATCCGTAGCCACTGTGGATCTTCCACTCGGAGCTCTTCTTCACTCCACAGGCACCCTTGCCGCAATAGTGCCGCCACATGGTACCAGTAGAAATGGGGAAATTGCACTCCTCCCCGCTCCTTGGCTAACTTAAGTTTCCAGAGCGCTATTCTAGGAGTTTTATGACGCCAAAAGAAGGATGATAGGATTCTACTTAGTGTCGTGTAAAATCGAACAGGAAATAACACTGGTATCATACTTAAAATATAGTTAATTTTGGGTACTATCATCATCTTTATAGTCTCCAATCTACCCCACCACGTCAAATGGAGTGGATGCCACTTATTAGTGTACTCGCGCACAATCCTCTCGCAATAAGCTTCATTGCGTGTCACCGTCTCTGCCAAGGTGGTGCCATATTCGACTCCCAGATATTTGAAGAAAGACGATTCAATCTTGAATGGGTATTGGTCTAACATATCCCTAGAGACGAGATGATTTAACAGGATTACTACTGTTTTAGTGAGATTCAACTTATAGCCAGAGATGGTCGAGTAGACTGCTATAGTGTCCAGTAATGGATCCAGCGACTGCGGATCTACATAGAAAAGTAGATCGTCTGCGTAAGCAGATAACTTGCAATGGCACCCATGGAGTTCTATGCCTCTGATGGTATTCTGCTGTCGTATGCTTAGTGTCAACGGCTCAAGGGCCAAATTGAACAGCAGTGGCGATAATGGGCAGCCCTGCCGTGTGCCCCTGTATAGTCGTAAAACCGATGATGTCGCTCCATTAGCTGTGATCCGAGCTGTGGGTCGGGTGTATAGCATCTCAACACTTTGCAGGAATCGGCCTTTAAACCCAAACCACTGTAGGGATCGAAAGAGAAAAGCCCACTCGACCCTATCAAAGGCCTTTTCGGCGTCCAATGCCAGCCCCACAGCTGGGTTGTTGACTTTTTGAGATTCCAGCAATATGTGGGCCAACAGCCTGCCATTATCGACAGTCGATCTTCCAGACATGAAGCCAGATTGGTCCGGGTGTATAAGGGTACTCATTACCTTACTCAGTCGGTTAGAAAGGATTTTGGCATCGATTTTATAGTCTGAATTGAGCAGGGAGATGGGTCGATAGTTTTCTATCCTTTGGGGATCCCGACCGGGTTTGGGATGTATAATGATAGTAGCCTCAGCAAGTGCTCCGATCTCAGGAAGTTCATCAGTCAGGCGACTGTAGTAAGTATGTAGCTCAGGAACTAGAAGTGTTGAAAATGCTCCATACAATTCCAGTGGGATGCCATCAGGGCCGCAAGCCTTCCCCTTGGCCAGCTGGCGCATAGCTCTTTCTATTTCAGCACAGGTGATCTCTTTTTCCAGCATTGATACCTGTTGCTGGGACAATTTTGGTCCCTGAACATTGGTTATCAGTCTCTGGAAAGCCTCCTCATTCCAGGTTACTTCCGACTTATATAGGTCCAAGTAAAACTCTCTGCATCTCTCTAGGATATCGTCATCTTTCACAAGCAGCTTACCCTGCGAATCCTGCAACCCTGCAATACGCTTAACCGCTCCTTTGACCTTCAGCGATCTAGCCAAAAGTGGACTGGCTCGATTACTCTCAAAGTGATACACACTTTGCTGAGCTTGTAGTTGTTGCTGCGCTTCTTTACTCAGTATAGCGTTGTATTGGTAACGCAGTCGTTGCAATCAAAGTAGGACCAATGGGTCAGCTTTCCGAGCGAGAAGCCTCTCTCCTGCCCTAATTGAAACTTGCAATTCCTCCAACTGTGCCTTCTGGAGTTTCTTTTGATGAATGTCATAAGTGGTTATATAGCCTCTGAGAGTCGCTTTGAGCGCTTCCCACCAGGCCCATGTAGCCGTGTCACCCACCTTGTTAAATTCCCGATATGTGGTTATACCTTCCCGTATATATCTCCCAAACTCCAAATCAGACAGCCAAGCTTTATCAACTCTAAATCTCGAGGAAGAGTGTCCAGTGACCTTGGAGCCCAGCGTAAGAACTATCGCAGCGTGATCCGAAATTGTTTTTGCGTTCATCCCTACTGTTGTGAGTCGAGGTAATAGTGATTTGGATATCAAAAAGAAATCGATTCTAGTTTGTGTGTGTTGCGGCAGGGAGTAGTATGTATATTCCCGAGCTTTGGGATGCATAAGACGCCATGGGTCAATTAGTTCCAAGGTCTCCTTCATACCTTCCAACACTCCAGATGCCCTGGGCTTATTTTGGGGCCTATAGGGGGTGCGATCTAGCAGGGGATCTTGTACCATGTTAAAATCCCCTCCAAGTATAATGTGCATTGAAGCCACATCCTTCACTTCCATTGCCAGTTGCTGGTAGAAATTCAAATCTTCAGTATTAGGCCCATAAATTGTCATTAAAAGATAATCATCTGACCCTATCTGTACTTGCGCTCTCGCCCATCTGCCATTGGGATCTAACCTGGTCTCTTTAACAATTGGGTTCAAAGCTCTCCGAATGAGGATCATTACTCCACCCTTCTTTTTTGCTGCTGGAGAAGATAGAATATTCTGATATACGCCATTGTTGACTTTGTAGGATTCAGATAGGGTCAAATGCGTTTCCTATAAATACAAGACATCTGCTCCTTGCCTTTGACAATAAGTTAAAATTTTCGTACGCTTGATAGGGTTGTTAATGCCCTGGACATTTAAGGACAAAACTTGTATCCCAAACTTGTATCCCACTACTAGCCATCCGGCCGTGTATACAACTCTTTGGGGTCAGCATCTGTCGCCAAGTGCATTCTCATTTTACATTTATAATCTACCACATTTAGCAAATATAGCCAATATACATACATAACTATCACTAATAAACCTGTTTGTGTGGTGGAGTCCCCCCCTCTGCAATCAGACCACCAGTACCCACCCCCCTGTTACACTGAATCATTCAGCTGTAGTTATGCATCATGTCAAGAAGCAATTTTCTAGGACCTTCCTTTGAGTTTAATCTCAAGTCCCATTGTACCTATGTTTTGATGTTCTATCCAGATCTATTTTTAAACTGAATTGGGACCCAGTACAGTAATGAAATGTGAGACCTCTTGTAGTTTTCTCTTGCTCTTTCAGGGGATAGTTACTAAAGTGCACTATTATCATAGCGTGCATTATTTTATCACAAGCATGTGCCTAGACTTGTTACAGTATATAAGTACCAGAAGTATTTTCTTGCCCAAGTGAGCTCACTATTTAATTCTTCATGAGGCAGTGGAGGGAGAAGTGAGTTGCCCAAGTTCCTAAACTTTATCACTGAAAGAAGTGGGATTTCATCACTGAGAGAAGTGGAATTTGAACCCGGGCTTTTTTGGCTCGCAAGCTGCTTGAGAGATTTGAAACTACGAGATCAGCACAAACTTCTTCACCGTGTGGCTCAGGCTTTTTGCAGAGCTGATCACAGTGAGAAAGCAGCAAGAGAAAAAGAGAGAGACATGGAGGAGGGAGATAGGAGAGAGAGAGAGAGAAACATCAGGTGACGGCTGGGTGGGCGGCTGAGAGAAAGACAAATATCGGGTGTGCTAACTTTTAGTAAATATGCCTTTTAATGAGTGTCATAGAACGTCACCAAACAATAAACAAGGGATCACAATTTAGAAATATGAAGACAAGAATTAAACTGGGAACCCCAAAAGCCAAACTTCGAATGTACAACAATGGAGAAATAAAACTATAAATTAATTTCCTTTTGTACTAAACAAAAACACAAAGACCATTAATGATGCACATTTCCCAGAGCTGACATATTCCAGCTAATAAATTCAAAATAAAAAAGTATTTTTCCACCTTTTGTTGTTTGTAGATTTTACTTTTTAGTTGCGGTTGCTCCAGTCACTTTCTTCTGGTTTCGTCGTGTCTTTGGCTAACTCTCCATTGTCTGCTGTCCATTTTTCCTTTCCTCTGTCTGTGCTGTATGCGTTCTCCTCTACTGCCCTCCTAATCTCTCCAGGGCACAATGGGATTCTTTCCTAACCTAATCTCAGATGCTGTTGCACACATCCCAAATCTTATAAAATTTTGGGTGATTTTAATGTGCATGCTGATAATCCTCAATTAGCTAAAGACAAAGAATTGCTCTTCGTTCTGTCAGAACTTGATATGGTTAGGAGGGTGTTTGTGTTCACTCATTCTGCAGGTCATACTCTCAATCTTGTTTTTGCTCTGCTATCCACTCACCTTAGCTTGCCCCTTATTTCTTAGCTAGCAGTACCATAGTCAGATCACATCTTGATCTGGTTCCCCTTTTCTATCTGTCTTACCCAGCTTTCTGGTCAATCAGCCCCATCTTGATTTTGGGCTCGTCTGCAAAACTGTTTCTTCCCACCTAACTTTAATACCATGTCCCTGGATGCCCAAGTAGCTTGTTAGGACGACTTCCTTAAGCACATCTTCGATTTAGAATCCCCCTTGCTTCAAAACGCCTCTTACCCAAAGAAGCATAACCTGTGGCTTAATAGTGCTTAGCTGTCCAACATCCAAGCTATCCAACAGAGGTGAAACTGGGAGTCTATAAAATGAAAAGAGTTTGACAAGAGTCACCAGAGCCTGCAGAATCAACAATCCAATTCCACCAGCCCTTGAATTGAAGAATAGTATGCAGCCCTGGAAGAGGAGGACATGAAAACATCCCAGGAAAGGGAAGAACCAGAGTTTGAGCACCCCAAAGTTGCAGAATCAGTGACCGTAAGGAAGTGAAGGATAGTGGTGATTGGTGACTCTCTTGTGAGAGATTCTGAGGCATCCATCTGCCAGCCAGACTTGATGACCAGAGAGGTGTGCTGTCTGCCAGATGCCAAAATCAGAGATGTTGCGGAGAGTTTGTCGAGACTCAACAAGCCTACTGTCGATTATCCGATGTTGCTCATCCATGTCAGCACAAATGATACTGCTAGGTATCCCTCTGAGTGTATCAAAAGTGACTTCATGGCTCTGGGACAGAGGGTGAAGCAGATATGTAAGGTGAAGAAAAAGAGGGAAGCCTTCATAAAATACCAGAGCTCACAGAGAGAGGAAGACAAGCATCTATATTTGGAAAAACTTATAGAAACTAGCAAAGTAGTCAGGATAGCAAAGATACAAAAAGAAGAAATTGCCAATGCAATAAAAAGGAGAGATAAGACATTTTTATGATATGCTAGTGAGAGAAGGACATGCAAAAGCGGTATTTTCAGGCTCAAGGTTGAAGGGGAGGAATATGTAGAAGCTGATGAAGATAAAGCAGAATTGCTTAACAAATATTTCTGTTCTGTGTTCATAGATAATTGGCCAGGAGCAGGACCTCAGAAAACACCCACAAATAGAAACAGAAGTGTCGGGGATCTCTAAAGATTTTCAGAAGACTATGTTCGTGAACAACTAGCTAAATTAAAAGTAGATAAAGCTATGGGTCCAGATGGGATACATCCAAGAATACTTAGGGAACTTGGGGACTTTCTAGCAGCAACACTGTCTGACCTTTTCAATGCTTCTTTAGAGTTGGGAGTAGTCCCAGAGGACAGGAGAAAGGCATATGTGGTCCCTTTACACAAAAGCGGAAGTAAGGATAAGGTTGAAAACTACAGGCCTATTAGTCTAACCTCTGTGGTGAGTAAATTAATGGAAATGCTGTTAAAAAGGAAGGATAATGAGGTTTCTGGAGTCCAATGGATTGCAGGATATGAGGCAGTATGGGTTTACCTGAGGCAGTTCTTGTCAGACAAATCCGATTGATTTCTTTGACTGGGTGATCAGGGAGTTGGACTGAAAAGAGTGTCCTAGATGTAGTTTACTTAGATTTCAGCAAAGCCTTTGACACTGTTTCACACAGGCGATTTATAAGCACAAACTGAGCACCCTAGGGATGGACCCTAAAGTGACTGGGTTAGAAATTGGTTGAGTGGGAGGAGACAAAGGGTACAGGTAAATAGAGCTCACTCCAAGGAGAAGGATGTTACCAGTGGTTTGACGCAGGGATCTGTCCTCGATTACTGTAGATTCTTTTTAATATTTTTGTTAGTGCTATTGCAGAAGGGCTATCAGGAAAGGCTTGCTTCTTTGCAAGTGATACCAGAATCTGCAATAGAATAGACATCCAGGAAGAAGTAGATAACATGAGGAGGGATCTAGTTAAGCTTGAAGAATGGTCGAGAATTTGGCAGCTAAAAAATGCAGTGTCATGTACCTGGGCTCCAACAATCCAATGAAGTGGTACAGTGTAGGGGGGTGAAGTACTTCTATCCACGAATGAAGAGTGGGACCTAGGCATGATTGTTTCTGATAATCTTAAAGTGGACAAACAGGTAGAAAGGTCAATGGCAAAAGTCAGAACAATGCTTGGGTGCATAGGGAGAGGAATGGCCAGCAGAAAAAAGGAGATGATAGTGCTTCTGTATAAGTCTCTGGTGCGACCCCATTTGGAGTACTGTGTGCAATTCTGGAGACCGCACCTTCAAAAGGATATAAAGAGGATGGAGTCGGTGCAGAGGGTGGCTATTAAAATGGTTAATAGCCTTTGTTATTAAGATCTATAAGTCTGTCCCCATATGAAAGATTCAGTTGGACCATAGAATGATAAAGGGGAAAAAGGGACATTAAGAGGGGACAAGGCCATAGCAGAGAGGCTGAATGAATTCTTTGCTTCAGTCTTTATTGAAGATGTGGGGAAGTTAACCATGTTTGAAATAGATTTAAAGTTGATGCAGCAGAAGAAAGAAATATCGATAAACCAGGAAGTTGTATTACAAGTATTTGATAAAGTGAAGAGTAGCAAATCACCTGGACTGGTTGGTATACATCAAAGGGTGTTGCAAGAAATTAAATTTGAGATTGCAGACCTACTATTTGTAATCTGTGAACTAACATAAAAATCATCAGTAATACCTGGAGGATAGCCAATGTAACACCAATTTTAAAAAAGGGTTCCAAGGGTGATTCAGGACTTACAGATCAGTGAGCCTGACATTGGTTCCAGGAAAAATGGTAGAAACCATTATTAAAACAAAATTTCTGAACATGGTTTAATGGAAGACAGACAACATGGCTTTAGCCAGGGGAGGTCTTGTTTTACTAATCTGTTATATTTTTTATTTATTTATTTATTTATTTAACAGTTATTTATATACCGCTCTTTCCCTTGTTTCAAGTGCGGTTTACATGTAACAGTAGGTTAATTGGTATGAGATATATCAGGACATTTTACATAGAACAGATAATTATAATTTACAAGGAAAATTGTAACATTACAAGTATAACATATTAGAACATATATACATTGCTAGTTAAATTATTAAGTTGTAAATAAGCAAGTAGACAAAGGTGGGTCAGTCAATGTAGTGTTTCTGGATTTTCAGAAAGCCGTTGACAAGGTCCCTCATGAGAAACACTTGGCGAAATTAATAAAAGTCATGGGATAGGAGGCAGTGTACTATTGTGGATAGTAAGCAGAGGATAGGGCTGAATGGCCAATTTTCCCAATGGAGAAAGGTGAATAGAGGAGTATCCCAGGGGTCTGTGCTGGGTCCACTACTTTTTAACATATTCATAAATGACCTGGAAATGGGAATAATGAGTTAGGTAATCAAATTTGCAAATGACACAAAATTATTCAAAGTTGTTAAAAGTCCAAGAGGATTGTGAAAAATTGCAAGAGAACCTTTCTAAATTGGAAAATTGCACGTTCAAATGGCAGATGAAATATAATGTGTACAAGTGCAAAGTTATGCAAGTTATAAACTATGGTTATATGATGCAAGGTTCCACATTAGGAACCATCACCCAGGAAAAAGATTTAGGCATCGTCATGGATAACACCTTGAAACCCTCTGCCCAGTGTGCAGTAGCTGCCAAGAGAGCAAATAAAATGCTAGAAATCATAAGGAAAGGAATGGAGAATAAAACCAAGGATATTATAATACCTCTGTATTATTCCATGGTGCGACTGCATCTCAAATATTGTGTGCAATTCTGGTTGTCGTATCTTAAAAAGGATATAGTGGAATTAGAAAAGATACAGATAAGAGCCACCAAAATGGCAAAGGAGATCGAAGGATTCCCTATGAGGAGAGGCTAATAAGGTCAGGGCTCTTCAACCTGGAAAAGAAACAGCTAAGGGAAGATATGATAGAAGTCTATAAATTAATGAATGGAGTGGAAAGAGTAAACATAGATTGATTGTTTACGCCATCAATATGTAGAAAGACTAGGGGAAATGCAATTAAGCTACAGTTTAACCCATTTAAGACTAATAAGAGAAAATATTTTTTCACTCAATGCGTAATCAAACTCTGGAATTTGTTACTGGAGGATGTAGTAAAAGCTGTTAGTGTAGCTGGGTTTAAAAAAGATTTGTACAAGTTCCTGGAGGAAAGATCCATAAACAATTATTAAAGGGGACTCAGGAAAGCCACTGCTTGTCCCAATACAAATATTGTGGAACCTGTGTCTTTTGGGGAAACTGCTAGGTACTTGTGACCTAGATTGGCCACTGTTGGAAACAGGATACTGGGCTTGATAGACCTTTGTCTGACCTAGTCTGGCATATCTTATGTTATGTTCTAGTTTTTTCCATTCTCTCTCTACATCTGCTTTAAGATACTGATCTTTCCCCATTGGTCTTTCCTCCATTTCTTTCTTTATTCCTTTTGGATCCACTCAAATTTTACCCTTTCATCCTCAATCCCCACTTACTCTCCCAATACAGGGCAAATTGTAGATTTGTCTTCCCTCCCACACAAAATATCTTTTCCCCTCTTCATCCTCACTCCCCAGCCCCATCCCATTCTAGTCCTCCTCCCCCAACATCATCTCCCTTCTAGTTCTAGCCACACCCAGCATCCGCTCCCCTCTAGTCCCATTCTGCAATCCCCCCACATCAGCCCATTTCCAATCCTAGCCCACCTTTGTACCATTTCCAATCCTAGCTGCCCTTCAGCCCATTTTCAGTCCTAGCACCCCCATCAGCCATTTCCAGTCCTATCCTAGGCCCCCCCCCCATTAGTCCATTTCCAGTCTAAGCCCCATCCCATTAGGCCATTTCCAATCGTAGCCCCCCATCAGCCCATTTCCAGTCCTAGCCCCCCATCAGCTATTTCCAGTCCTATACTAGCCCCTCCATCAGCCCATTTGCAGTCCTATTCTAGCCCCCCATCAGCCCTTTCCAGTCCTAGCCTCCACCCATCAGCCCATTCCCAGTGCTAGCACCCCCCCCATCAGCCCTTTCCAGTCCTATCCTAGCCACCTCATCAGCCATTTCCAGTCCTAGCCCCCCCTCCCTGAAGAGCCCTGTGCCTGTCTGCTTGGCTTTAGAGGGAGTTGGATAGGTCCTGGCTCACCTCTCTACAGCTGCCGAAGTGAAGAGCGCTGTTTTTCTTCACCTCGGCAGCTGAGTTCTAATGTAGGCTGCTGGCATGCAGAGTGCCGGGAAACAGGAAATGTCCTTTGACCTCTGGCCTGGATTAGAACACAGCTGCTGAAGTGAAGAAAATGGAGATCTTCACTTCAGTAGCTGTGGAGAGGTGCACCGGGGCCTGCCGAGAGTTGCTATAGAGAGGTGTGCTGGGACCTACTGGGAGTTGCTGTAGAGAGGTGCGCTGGGGCCTGCTGGGAGCCGAACAGTATGTGCGGAATGCTGAAGCATGGGGCCATGTATGAATAACATTCTTGCACAACGGATGGGCCGGCCCTGGTTGGGGGTACTGAGAGAGAGAGAAACACTGGGTTATGGCAAAGGAGGGGAGGGGGAGCTAACTGTAGTGCAGTAGCACATTAATGTAGTGTTGCTGTGATTTTATTATTAGTGTATTATATTTTTAGTGAAATATTCATCATTGATAGGATTTTACTAGGGCAGTTTGTTACATTTACACACTGTCATTTCGAGTTTCATTGGTACGCTAGCTAGAAAGAAAATGCTAAATAAGGGGGAAATGCGTAGGGAAAGAGAAGCAGGTTCTCATGCTTATCACATCTGAGATCAGCGGCCACTGACCTGCTAAACGTTGGACACCCCTGAGCTCACTACAACATTAATAAAAGAAATGTAGCTCAGCTGGTACAGCAGAAGGTTCAATTCCAGCTCAAGGAAAGATTTTGGGGTTTTTTAACAGAATCAAGGCACACTTAACTTTTAGTCTTCAAAAAATAGAGAGCGGTAACCTGAATGGAACAGTGGGTACAACCCTTGCCACCTCACCGGCCAAACAAGATGGACCATGTAGGTCTTGTTACTATGTTACAAGCAGCTGAGTATCACCACCACTACCACCACTACTGATCATTTGTATAGCGCTACAAGGGTACACAGCACTGTACAGAGACATGTAAGAGATAGTCCTTGTTCATCAGAGCTTACAGTCTAGTGAAGAAAGATGAACACAACTGCTGGAGATTAGGAAACGTCTATGAAAACATAGTTGGAGAGCAGGAGACTAAGCGGATCAGGATCCGAAAGCAGCCTCGAAGAGGTGAGTTTTTAGATGGATTTGAAAAGGGCAAAAGATGAAGCCTGACATATGGTGCAGCAAGGTGGAATGAACAAAGTCTAGAGTAGGCAGTGACATAGAAGAGCACAGATAGAAGGAATTTGCTAGAAGAGCGGAGTCCCTGAGGAGGGGTGTGGGGAGAGATAAGACAGGAAAGTAGTGAGGAGCTGCAGAATGAGTGCACTTATAGGTCAGTAGGAGAAGTTTGAACTGGATACGGAAACGAATATGGAGTCAGTGAAGTGACTTGAGAAGAGGGATTATGAGCATATTGAAGTTGATGGAAGATTAGCTGTGCAACTGAATTTTGAATAGATTGAAGGGGAGACAGATGATTCAGAGGGAGACCAGCAAGAAGGGTGTTGCAATAGTCTAGATGGAAGGTGACTAAAGAGTGGAGAAGGGTCCTAAGAACATAAGAACATAAGACATGCCGTACTGGGTCAGACCAAGGTCCATCAAGCCCAGTATCCTGTTTCCAACAGTGGCCAATCTAGGTCATACGTACCTAGCAATATCCCCAAAAGACACAGGTTCCACAATGCTTGTACTGGGTCAAGCATTGATATCCTGGGTCCCTTTTTAATAGTGGTTTATCTACCCTTCCTCCAGGAACTTGTCCAAACCTTTTTTAAACCCAGCTATACTAACAGCCCTTACTACATCCTCCGGTAACAGATTCCAGAGTTTGATTACACGTTGAGTGAAAAAATATTTTCTCTTATTTGTCTTAAATAGTTTACCCTGTAGCTTCATTACATGTCCCCTAGTCTTTCTATATTCTGATAGCGTAAACAATTGATCCACGTTTATCCGTTCCACTCCATTCATTAATTTATAGACCTCTATCATATCTCCCCTCAGCCGTCTCTTTTCCAGGTTAAAGAGCCCTAACCTTTTTAGCCTCTCTTCATAGGAGTAGCCTTCCATCCCCTTCACCAATTTGGTGGCTCTTCTCTGTACTTTTTCTAATAACGCTATGTCCTTTTTAAGATACGGTGACCAGAATTGCACACAATATTCAAGGTGCGGTCGTACCATGGAGCGATACAGAGGCATTATAATATCCTTTGTTTTATTCTCCATCCCTTTCTTTATGATACCTAGCATTCTATTTGCTTTCTTGGCCGCCGCTGCACACTGGGCGGAGGGTTTTAACATGTTATCCACGATGTCTCCTAAGTCCTTTTCCTGGGTGGTGGTTTCTAATGTGGAGCCTTGCATCGTGTAACTATAGTGTGGGTTGTTCTTTCCTAGGTGCATAACTTTGCATTTGTCCACATTAAATTTCATCTGCCATTTGGATGCCCAGTCTTCCAATTTATCCAGATCCTCCTGCAGTTTTCCACAATCCTCTTCGGTTTTAACAACTTTAAACAGTTTTGTGTCATCTGCAAATTTGATAACCTGACTAGTTATTCCCTTTTCCAGGTCATTTATGAATATGTCAAAAAGTAGCAGACCCAGTACAGATCCCTGGGGTACTCCACTATTCACTTTTTTCCATTGGGAATATTGGCCATTTAGCCCTACCCTCTGCTTTCTATCTTTTAACCAGTTCCCGATCCACAATAGTACACTGCCTCCTATCCCATGACTTTTTAGCTTTGCCAAAAGTCTCTGATGGGGGACCTTGTCAAAAGCTTTCTGGAAGTCCAGATACACTATATCAACCGACTCACCTTTGTCTACCTGTTTATGCACACCTTCAAAAAAAACAGATCAGATTAGTAAGACAAGATCTTCCTTGTCTAAAGCCATGTTGGCTGTCTCCCATTAGGCCATGACTATCTACATGCTGTGTAATTTTGTTCTTTATGATGGTTTCTACCATTTTCCCTGGTACTGACGTCAGGCTCACCGGTCTGTAATTTCCCGGGTCACCCCTGGAACCTTTTTTAAAAATTGGTGTTACGTTGGCGACCCTCCAATCTTCAGGTATTACAGATGATTTTAATGAAAGTTCACAGATTACCAATAGCAGGTCTGCAATCTCATATTTCAGTTCTTTCAACACTCTGGGATGTATACCATCCGGTCCAGGTGATTTGCTACTATTCAGTTTATCAAATAGTTGTAATATATCTTCCCGGTGTAGTGATATTTCTCTCAATTCCTCTGCAGTATCACCTTTAAATACCACTTCAGTCTTGGGTAACATCCCTACATCTTCCTCAGTAAAGACCGAAGCAAAGAATTCATTCAGTCTCTCTGCTATAGCCTTGTCTCCTCTTACTGCCCCTTTTACCCGTCTATCATCTAACGGTCCAATTGACTCTCTCACAGGCCTTTTGCTACGAATGTACTGGAAAAAGTCTTTATTTCATGTTTTTGCTTCCGTAGCAAGTTTCTTCTCAAATTCCCGCTTTGCCTGCCTTATCAATGCTTTGCATTTAACTTGCCAGTGCTTGTGGTGTTTCCAGTTTTCATCATTTGGCTCTTTTTTCCATTTCCTGAAGGTTGCTTTTTTGGCAGCAACAGCCTCTCTGACCTCACCTTTAAACCATGCTGGCAGTTTTTTGGACTTTCTTCCACTCTTCTTAATGCGTGGAATACAGCTGGTCTGGGCTTCGAGGATAGTATTTTTAAATAACACCCAAGCTTGCTGTAAGTCTTTAACCTTTGGAACCGCTCCTTTTAGTTTTTTCCTAACTATATTCCTCATTCTATCATAGTCTCCCTTTTGAAAGTTAAAAGGTAATACTGTGGATTCCTTTACTATCTGTCCTCCACTAATTAAATCAAACATGATCATACTATGATCACTATTGCCAAGTGGTCCCAACACCCTTATTTCTTGCACCAGATCTGGCGTTCCACTAAGGATTAGGTCCAATATGGCTTCCCCTCTGGTCGGTTCATGAACCAGCTGCTCCAAGAAGCAGTCATTTATTCCATCTAGAAACTTTATCTCTTTAGCTTGTCCTGCCGTGACACTGACCCAGTCGATACCGGGGTAATTGAAATCACCCATTATTACTACTCTGTTGTGACTTTTGTTAGCTTCCTTGATTTCTTTGAGCATTTCATCATCCATTTGTTCATTCTGGCCCGGCGGTCGATAGTATACTCCCACTGCCATCGCCTTCCCCTTCATAAATGGAATTTCAATCCAT
Source organism: Ichthyophis bannanicus (assembly GCA_033557465.1). Classification (NCBI taxonomy): domain Eukaryota; kingdom Metazoa; phylum Chordata; class Amphibia; order Gymnophiona; family Ichthyophiidae; genus Ichthyophis; species Ichthyophis bannanicus. The sequence continues at coordinate 257,373,249 of CM066044.1, forward strand.
AGAGATTCTACAGCAAATTTTGTTCCCTGCAAAACTTTAATCCTTTCTGACTCAATGCCCTCTCTAACATAGAGCGCAACCCCTCCACCAATTTGATCAGCTCTATCATTACGATATAGTTTGTATCCAGGTATCACAGTGTCCCACTGGTTATCCTCCTTCCACCATGTCTCTGAGAGTGCAATCATATCTAACCTCTCATTTAGTGCTATATATTCTAACTCTCCCATCTTATTGTTTAGACTTCTAGCATTGGCATACAAGCATTTTAGAGACTGTATTTTATTCATATTAATCTGGCTATTGGTAGGCAGGGGTAATTTGGAATCTTTATGCTCTGTCTGCTCCTTACTCAAGGGCATTTGGGCTACTATACCCCCTTTTGGAATCTCACTGCTTTTGGTAGTATCCTTCAAGGATACCTTTGTCCGAACCATGCGCTCCTGGGTGACTGTCGGCTTTCCCCTATTTTCTAGTTTAAAAGCTTCTCTATCTCTAGTAGTGTGTTCAGAAAGGAAGGGGTGAATTTTGCTGATGTTGTAGAGAAACGACAGGTTTTAGCTATCAGTTGAATGTGTGTGGAGAAGGAGGGGGAGGAATCAAAGATGAAGCCAAGGAAACAGGGAGTAGTAGAGCGTTATCCATAAAAATAGAGAAAGGAGGAAGGAGGGAGGTAGGTTAGGGCAGGGCCAGCCCAAGGATTTCTGCCTCTCTAGATGATAACTTTTAGCTCATAATTCATGCATTTCATTGTAATTTAGGATTAAAAGTATTTTCAGGAATGTGTTATGCTGATATTAAAAATATTTTCTGCAGATAAACCTGATGAACTATTACTAAGCTCTCCTGAAATAATGTCTGAAGGAGAATCCGTCACCATCAAGTGCTCTGCCAAGCACACCTGCCCCTCCCACCCTCCCTCTCTGACCTGGGACCGGTTTGAAGACAAGGCCAGTGTCCACCAGGAAGAGCTCGGAGAAGGCAGATGGAAAACTGTCAGCATGCTGAGCTATTCCCCTGCTGCAGAGGATCATGGGAAACACCTCCAGTGCGTGGCTACGTACCCCAACATGCAAGAGTCACAAAAAAGCATCACATTCAACATAAGATGTGAGTAATCAGTCTGAGAATTATACTGCTGTGTCTGACAGAAACATCAGCCCTGGTGGCTCACCTGACATCTATTAACAAAACTATTTTTAAACAGCTCTATATGGGTGATTCCTACATAGCAAAACATGTATATTATCTCAGTGCTCTTGCACCTACTGAAAACTTTGTATCCTGCACTCTAGGTAGATGCTGCAGGTATATGGGGACTGAGGCCTGATGTACTGACTCAGGTAGTTTGTTCCTGGCATATGGTGAGGCCTAGTGGTTGGGGCAAGTTATTTCAGGCTGGAAGGTCAGGGGTTCAAATCCCACTAGAGGACAGCAACCTTGGGCCGGAAGGACTGGGGTTTCTAGTCCCACAGGTGCTCCTTGTGGTCTTGGGCAAGCCACTTAACCCTCCATTGCCCATGTTCCTGTAAAATTGTTATCTCCAAGTTATAATGCCCTGTTCAATGTAAACCACCCTGATATCATGAAAAGTGTTATATGATAAATATGGAGCAGCAAAAGCTATACCTCTACAACTATCCCACCATGCCACAAACTGCTCCACCCCAAAAGTGTATGCTGTAAGCATTGCAGAAAGGCATGTTTCACTGAGGGAGTGCAAGTGATTAGATGGAGCATTTAAGACTTGCAAGAGGAATAATGAACTTAACATAACAAGACAGCATGTTTTCCCTTTGTAAACTCATACACGCTTGGTGGTAGAAGGGGCCACGAGGCTGTTTGAGACATCTTGATAACTAGTGGCATCTATATATTTGTGTCTATATTGAGAAAGTGTGTTTGTGTGTGATACAAAGGTGGGGTGTCTGTATGTGTATATATGTGTAGTGCAGGGGCGGGGTGTCTGTGCATGTGTGTAGTATGAAATAGAGTGTTTGTCCCACACCACTAGGGTTGCCAACTTTTTCACCGAGAAAAACCCGACACCTGTAGCTCGCCATTTAAATTTTAAAAAACAAACAAAAAAAAACAGCTGCTTCTGCCGCGACAGCATCAAGAGTGCCGCCGCGGGGCCCCCCCCCCTCCTGCCCGGCAGAGCCTCCCCCCTGCCCGGCAGAGCCACCCAGTCCCTGCATCGTAGGCTAGCGTCATCCCCGAACGCGGGCTTCTTTTCAGAGCCGCGAGAGTTTCCTTTCTTGCTGCTCTGTTAATCCCGCCGGGGCTGATGGGATTTCCCGCGGCTCTGAAAAGAAGCCCGCGTTCGGGGATGACGCTAGCCTACGATGCAGGGACTGAGCGGCTCTGCTGGGCAGGGGGGAGGCTCTGCCGGGCAGGAGGGGGGGCTCCGCAGCGGCACTCTTGATGCTGCCGCGGCAGAAGCAGCTGGGTTTTTTTTGTTGTTTTTTTAAACTTGGGATGATAGGGGGGAAGGGGGTTTAGGACTGGTACCAGTGGCTATGGGGGGGGGGGAGGCAAAGAAAGGAATTGGGCGGATAGGGGAGGGTTAGGACTATTAATGGGCCGGGGGGGGGTGCTAAGACTGGAAGTGGGCTGATGGGGGGGGGGGGTAGGACTGGTAATGGGCTATGGGGGGGGGGGCTGACTGGAAATGGGCTGATGGGGGTGTTAGGACTGGTAATTGGCTATGGGGGGGGGGGGCTAAGACTGGAAATGGGCGTATGGGGTGGTTTAGGACTTGTAATGGGTTATGGGGGGGGGGCTGACTGGAAATGGGCCGATGGGGGGGTTAGGACTGGTAATTGGCTATGGGGAGGGGCTAAGACTGGAAATGGGCTGATGGGGAGGTTTAGGACTGGTAATGGGTTAGGGGGGGGGCTAAGACTGAAAGTGGGCTGATGGGGGAGGGTTAGGACTAGTAATGGGCCGTGGGGGGATGCTAAGACTGGAAGTGGGCTGATGGGGAGGTTTAGGACTGGTAATGGGCTATGGGGGGAGCTAAGACTGGAAATGGGCTGATGGGGGTTAGGACTGTTAATGGGCTATGGGAGGGGTTAGGACTGGTAATGGGCTGATGGGGGATTAGGACTGGTAATGGGCTATGGGGGGCTAAGACTGGAAATAGGCTGATGGGCGGGGCTAGGCCTGGAAATAGGGTGATGGGGGGGTTAGGACATAATGGGCTGATGGGGGTTAGGACTGTTAATGGGCTATGGGGGGGGGGCTAGGACTGGAAATGGGCTGATGGGGGGTGTGGACTGGTAATGGTCTGGGGGGGCTAAGACTGTTAAAGGGCTGGGGGGGTTGCTAGGACTGGAAATGGGATGAGTGGAAGGAGGGCTTGAACTGCAAATAGCTGATGGGGACGGGGGCTTGGAATGGAAATGGGTTGTGAGGGGGAGGAAGCTAGGACTGGAAATGGGTGAATTGGCGGGGGGCTAGGACTTGAAATGGGCTGATGGAGGGGCTAGAATAGGACTGGAAATTGGCTGTTGGGGGGGTGCTAAGATTGGAAATGGGCTGTGGTGGGGGTTTGGATTGAAATGGACTCATGAAGGGGCTAGAACTGGAAGTAGGCTCATGGGGGGCTTGGATTGGAAATGGGCTGAGTGGAGGGGAGTAGGATTTGACATGGGCTGATGGGCTCATGGGGGGCTGGGATTGGAAATGAGCTGATGGAGGGACTCGGATGGGACTGGAAATAGATGGTGGAGCTAGAACTGGAAATAGGCTGATGGTGGGTCTAGGATAGGACTGGAAATGGGCTTATGGGGGGCTAGGACTGGAAATGGGCTGATGGTGGGGCTAGGATAGGGTTGGAAATGGGCTTATGGGGGGCTAGGACTGGAAATGGGCTGATGCGGGGACTAGAAGGGAGCGGATGCTGGGTGGGACTGGAACTAGAAGGGAGCTGATGTTGGGGGAGGATTAGAATGGGATGGAGCTGGGAGAGTGAAATGGAGAGGGAAAAAATATTTTGTGTGGGAGGGAAGACAAATCTATAATTGGCCGGATATTGGGAGAGTAAGTGGGGATTGAGAATGGAGGGGTAAAATTTGAGTAGATGAAATAGGAATGAGGAAAGAGCAAAAGGAGAAAGATTAGTATGTTAAAGCAGATGTAGAGAGAGAATGGAAAAAAACTAGAAGAGAGAAGAAAAGACAAATGGACAGCAGACGATGGAGAGTTAGCGGAAGACACAAAAAAACCAGAAGAAAGTGACTGGAGCAATTGCAGCTGAAAAAAAATGCACAAAAGGTAAAAAAATATCTATTTTGAATTTATTAATTGGAATATGTCAGCTCTGTGAAACGTGCATCATTAACGTCTGTGCTTTGTTTAGTACAAGAGCAAATTAATGTATAGTTTTATTTCTACAGTGTTGTACATTCCAAGTTTGGCTTTTGGGATTCCCAGTTTAATTATTGTCTTCCTGTTTCTAAATTGTGATTCCTTGTTTGGTGATGGTCTATGTTCTGCATGTGTAACTGAGCTGAGGTATTCTGTTTATATAATTCCTATTTGACATTGCCACTTGTTCTCTTTCCCCAGTAGGTCATGTATTGTTATTCTCTGAAATGTATTGGTTTAATATTTGCAGTGTTGCCTTTTGATAGGTAGAGTATGGTTCTTTGTGAGTCCTTGTAGTGCTGTTAGGATACGGCGGGTTTGCTATGGGTTCTAAATGGGCAGTGTTTGTAGTAGTTCCTAATGTGTCTGGCGGTTGGCACTGGATTATGGTAATGTAGAAGTCTTTTAGTCTTTCTTTATTCATACACTCATTAAGAGGCATGTTTACTAAAAGTTAGTGTATGGTAACATTATGCAAATATTTATTCAAATGAGGCCCCTTATGCAAATGAGGCCCCACACCGAGTCTCCGCACATGGCCCCGCACCCCCCTTGGGCCGCCCCTGCGTGTAGGCTAACTTCCTTGGTCAGATAATAATTAAACTGGGAACCCCAAAAGCCAAACATGAAATGTACAACACTGGAGAGATAAAACTATAAAGTAATTTCCTCTTGCACTAAACAAAAACGCAAAGATGTTAGCAATACACACTTCCCAGACCAGACATATTCCAGTTAATAAATTCAAAATAAAAAGTATTTTTCTACCTTCTGTTTGGGCGTTTTATTTTTCAGTTGCAATTGCTCCAGTCACTTTCTTCTGGTTTCTTTGTGTCTTCTGCGAGCTATCCATTTGTCCTTTCTTCTCTTTTAGATGTTTTCCATTCTCTCTCTATTTCTGCTTTAACATACTGATTGTTTCCCTTTTGCTCTTTCCCCCAATTCTTTCCTTATTCCTTTATCATCCATTTAAATTTCACCCTTCCATTCTCAAGCCCCTCACTCTCCCAATACCCAGCCCATCATAGACTTTTCTTCCACACAAAATATCTTTTCCCCTTCCATTCTCATTCCCCATCCATTCTAGTCCTCCCCCAAAATCAGTTCCCTTATAGTTCTAGACCCACCCAGCATCCACTCCCTTCTAATCCCATTCTCCCATGCCCCACATCAGCCCATTTCCAGTCCTATTGTAGCCCCATCAGCCCATTTCCAGTCCTATTCCAGCTCTTCATCAGCCCATTTCCAGTGCTAGTCCTCACATCACAGGCCATTTCCAGTCCTAGCCCCCCCCCCAATCACAGCCCATTTCCAGTCCAAGTCCCCCATCACAGCCTCTTTCTAGCCCTAGCCCCCCCCCCATCACAGCCTATTTCCAGTCCTAGGCCCCCCCCCACCATCACAGCCCATTTGCAGTCCTAGCCCCCCTAATCACAGCCTATTTCCAGTCCAAGTTCCCCCTCCCTCTACCATAGCCCATTTCCAGTCCAGGTCCCCCCCCCCCATCACAACAACATTTCCAGTCCAAGTCCCCCCCCCCCCCATAGCCCTTTTCCAGTCCAAGTTCCCCTCCTCACAGCCCATTTCCAGTCCAGGTCCCCCCCCCCATCACAACAACATTTCCAGTCCAAGTCCCCCCCTCCATAGCCCTTTTCCAGTCCAAGTTCCCCCCCTCATAGCCCATTTCCAGTCCAGGTCCCCCCCCCCCACCCATCACAGCAACATTTCCAGTCCAAGTCGTCCCCCCCCCATAGCCCTTTTTCAGTCCAAGTTCCCCCCCCCCATAGCCCTTTTCTAGTCCAGGTCTCCCCCACCAGCCCATTTGTAGCCCTAGCCCCCCCCCATCACAGCCCTTGCAGTCCTTGGCCTCTCCCCCCCCCCCCGACCAGCACCGCGGCTGTCTGAGGGGCTTCAGAGGGAGCCGGAGAAGCCTGCGCGAGGCCCCGGCTCCCTCTGTACAACTGCCAGCGTGAAGATCCTTTTCCTTCACGCTGGCGGTTGTTTCTGTGAAGCTGCGAATGCTGGGAAAGGTTAAAGGGCATTGCCTTTAACCTTTCCCAGCAATCGCGGCTTCACAGAAACAGCCACCAGCGTGAAGGAAAAGGATCTTCACGCCTGCAGTTGTACAGAGGGAGCCAGGGCCTCGCGCGGGCTTCCCCGGCTCCCTCTGAAGCCTTCCGGTGTGCGGGCTGTTTTTTTTTAACTCCGTGGACTTCTTCGGATCGGAAGAAAAGCCGTTTTTTTGCTCTGGCTGCTTACGATCTTGCGGCCAGAGCAAAAAAACGGCTTTTCAAGGGCCGGTTTTACCTCTGCGCCGGCAGCCGGCCTGGCCATGGAAAAACCGGCCAGGCCGGCTGAAAACTGGCCGGTTGGCAACCCTACACACCACACACATTCAGATATTCCTTGGGCATTGTTTAAAAGTACTGTCTTGGAAGCCCAGACAAGATGTATTTCTTGCTTTAAGAAAAGTGGAAGGAAGGCCAAAAAAACTGCCAGTATGGTTTAAAGGTGAGGTCGGAGAGGCTGTTGCAGACAAAAAAGCATCTTTCAGGAAATGGAAAACTGGAAACAGCACAAGCACTGGAAAGTTAATTGCAAGGCACTGATATAGGGTTGCCAACTGGCCGGTTTTCAGCCGGCCTGGCCGGTTTTTCCACGGCCAGGCCGGCTGCCGGCGCAGAGGCAAAACCGGCTTTTCTCCGCTTCAGAGGGAGCCGGGGAAGCCCGCGCGAGGCCCCGGCTCCCTCTGAACAGCCACCAGCGTGAAGAGCCTTTACCTTCACGCTGGCGGCTGTTCCTGTGAAGCCGCGAATGCTGGGAAAGGTTAAAGGTTGCCCTTTAACCTTTCCCAGCATTCGCGGCTTCACAGGAACAGCCGCCAGTGTGAAGGTAAAGGCTCTTCACGTTGGTGGCTGTTCAGAAGGAGCCGGGGCCTCGCGCGGGCTTCCCCGGCTCCCTCTGAAGCCTCAGACAGCCGCGATGCTGGTCAGGGGGGGGGGGGGCAAGGACTGCATTGGCTGTGATGGGGGGGGGCAAGGACTGCATTGGCTGTGATGGGGGGGACCTGGACTGGAAAAGGGCTAAGGGGGGGGGACTTGGACTGGAAAAGGGCTAAGGGGGGGACAGGGACTGGAAAAGGGCTAAGGGGGGGCACTTCGACAGGAAAAGGGATAAGGGGGGGGGACTTGGACTGGAAAAGGGCTAAGGGGGGGGGGGACTTGGACTGGAAAAGGGCTAAGGGGGGGACTTGGACTGGAAATAGGCTGTGATGGGGGGGGGGGGACATGGACTGGGACTGGAAATGGGTTGTGATGGGGTGGAGGGGACTTGGACCAGAAAAGGGCTATGGGGGGGGGGAACTTGGACTGGAAATAGGCTGTGATGGGGGGGGACCTGGACTGTAAAAGGGTTATGGGGGGGGGGGACATGGACAGGAAATGGGTTGTGATGGGGGTGGAGGGGACCTGGACTGGAAAAGGGCTATGGGGGGCGGGGGGAATTTGACATGAAAAGGGCAATGGTGGAGGAAGGGGGATCTTGGACTGTAAATAGGCTGTGATTAGGGGGGCTAGGACTGCAAATGGACTGTGATGGTGCGGGGGGACTCGGACTGCAAATGGGCTGTGATGGTGCGGGGGGACTCGGACTGCAAATGGGCTGTGATGGTGGGGTGGGGCCTAGGACTGGAAATAGGCTGTGATGGGGGACTTGGACTGGAAATGGGCTGTGATTGGGGGGGGGGAGCTAGGACTGGAAATGGCCTGTGATGTGAGGGCTAGCACTGGAAATGGGCTGATGAAGAGCTATAGGACTGGAAATGGGCTGATGTGGGGCATGGGAGAATGGGACTAGAAGGGAGTGGATGCTGGGTGGGCCTAGAACTATAAGGGAATTGATTTGGGGGGAGGACTAGAATGGATGGGGAATGAGAATGGAGAGGGGAAAAATATTTTGTGTGGAAGAAAAGTCTATGATGGGCCGGTATTGGGAGAGTAAGAGGGGCTTGAGAATGGAAGGGTGAAATTTAAACGGATGATAAAGGAATAAGGAAAGAATTGGGGGAAAGAGCAAAAGGGAAACAATCAGTATGTTAAAGCAGAAATAGAGAGAGAATGGAAAACATCTAAAAGAGAAGAAAGGACAAATGGATAGCTCGCAGAAGACACGAAGAAACCAGAAGAAAGTGACTGGAGCAATTGCAACTGAAAAATAAAACGCCCAAACAGAAGGTAGAAAAATACTTTTTATTTTGAATTTATTAACTGGAATATGTCTGGTCTGGGAAGTGTGTATTGCTAACATCTTTGCGTTTTTGTTTAGTGCAAGAGGAAATTACTTTATACAGTCAAACCTCGGTTTTCATTTGCCCCGGTTTTCATACGCTTCGGTTTTCAACATCTTTTCTGACTGAGATTTTGTCCCGGTTTTCATGCATTGCTTCGGTTTTCAACGTCTTTTGACTGAGATTTTGTCCCGGTAGCAGGGAAGAAAAGCTGTCAACGTAAGCAGGAGATGTTGCATGAATGTGGGAGGCAGTTCTTTCTCTTGCAGGGTACGTCTGAAGCTATATCATTAAGATTTTCTGCCATTCTGAAGCATTGAGCAGATAATGTAAAGGTATTTTAATGGACTGAATTCAATGTGATTCCGAAGAGAACTGGGCACAGCAGCTTGTCAGGGGTGGCTAAGGCCAGATGTTAACATACTGTACTGTACAGTACTGTACTTAGCTTGCTTTCAGTGATGTTAAATGTTCATTTATCCATTTCATTAGTCATTTATATTTATTTCTCATTGTTTTCTGTATGTAAAAATATAGTTATTCTCTATAAAATGTATTTTTTGTGAATATTTTTGGGTGTCTGGAACGGATTAATTGGATTTACATTATTTCTTATGGGAAATATTGCTTCAGTTTTCATACGTTTCGGTTTTAGTCAGACTTTTTCGAACGGATTAATCATGAAAACCGAGGTTTGACTGTAGTTTTATTTCTCCAGTGTTGTACATTTCATGTTTGGATTTTGGGGTTCCCAGTTTAATTATTATCTGACCAAGGAAGTTAGCCTACACGTATCCTCGGTAATTTTTGTGGGTGGGGCTGGGGGCGGGGCAGGGGTGGGACTAGGGGCGGAGAATGGGTGGAGCATGGCGAGCCACAGGTGTTGGGTTTTTCTCGGTGAAAAAGTTGGCAACCCTACACTGATAAGGCAGGCTAGGTACGTATGACCTAGATTGGTCACTGTTGGAAACAGGATACTGGACTTGATGAACCTTGGTCTGACCCAGTATGGCATTTCTTATGTTCAGGCAAAGAGAGAATTTGAAAAAAAAACTTGCTGTGGAAGAAAAACACTTAATAAAAACTTTTTCAAGTACATTCATATACAAAAAACCTGTGAGAGTCATTTGGACCATTAGATGATAGAGGGGTAAAAGGGGCACTAAGAGGGGACAAGGCCATAGCAGAAAGACTGAATGAATTCTTTGCTTTGGTTTTTACTGAAGAAGATGTAGGGAAATTACACATGGCTGAAATGGTATTTAAAGGTGATGCATTGGAAAAATTGAAAAAAATATTGATAAACCAGGCAGATGTATTACATTTATTTGATAAACTAAAGAGTGGCACATCACCTGGACATCTGAGCGTGTTATAAGAACTGAAATATGAGATGGTTCACAGATTACTAATAGAAGGTCTACAATCATTAAAATCATCTCTAATACCTGAAGATTGTCGAATGACCAATGTATTGCCAATTTTTAAAACTGGTTCCAGGGGTGATCCGGGGAAACTACCGACTGGTGAGTCTGAAGTCAGTACTGGACAAAATGGTAGAAACAATTATAAAGAACAAAATTACTGAATATGTACATAGTTTAATGGGAGAAAGCCAACATGACTTTAGCCAAGGAAGGTCTTGTCTTACTAATCTTTATATTTTTTTGAAGGTGTGAATAAACAGGTAGATAAAGGTGAGCCAGTCAAAATAGTGTATCTGGATTTTCAGTAAGCCTTTGACATAATCCCTCATGAGAGACTCATGGCCAATTTTTCCAATGGAGAAGGGTGAATAGTGGTGTACCCCAAGGATCTGCGCTGGGTCCGCTGCTTTTTAACATATTCATTAATGACCTGGAAATGGGAATAATGAGTGAGGTAATCAAATTTGCAGATGACACAAAATTATTCAAAGTTGTTAAAACCCAAGAGGATTGTGAAAAATTGCAAGAGGACCTTGATAAACTGGAAGACTGTATGTTGAAATGGCAGATGAAATTTAATGTGGACAAGTGCAAAGTTATCTACCTAGGAAAGAACAACCCAAACTATGGTTACACAATGTAAGGTTCCACATTTGGAACCACCACCTAGAAAAAAAGATTTGGGCGTCATTGTGGATAACTCATTGAAACCCTCCAACCAGTGTGCAGCGGCGGCCAAGAAACATGATGACAGAAAAAGACCACATGACCTATCTAGACTGCCCTTCCATATCAATCACTACAACAGTACCCTTTTTTTCCTTGAGAGACCCTCTGTGTATGCTTCTTTGAATTCAGATACTGTCCTCATCTCTACCACCTCCACTGGGAGACTATTCCATGGATCCACCACTCTTTCCATAAAGAAATATTTCCACATATCATTCCTGAATCTATCCCCCTTCACCCTCATCCCATTTCCCCTCATAGCAGAGCTTGCTTTCAATCAAAAGAGGCTCTCCTCCTGTGCATTTATGCCACGAGGTATTTAAACGTCTCAGTCATATCACCTCTACCCCACCTTTCCTCTAATATGAGCATAATAAGATCCTTAAGTCTGTTCTCATAAGCTTTATAATGAACACCACTAACCATTTTAGTAGCCACCCTCTGTACTGACTCCAGCCTGTTTATATCCTTTTGAAGGTGCGGTCTTCAGAATTGCACACAATCCTCCAAATGAAGTCGCACCAAGGACTTATACACAGGCACTATCACGTCCTTTCTTCTGCTGGTCATTCCTCTCCCTATGCACCCAAGCAGCCTTCTACCTTTTGATGTCGCCTTTTCTACCTGTTTAGCTACTTTAAGATCATCAGACACAATCACGCTTAGGTCCCGCTCTTCTTTAGTGCACAAAAGTACTTCACCCCTATACTATATTGCTCCCTTGGATTGCTGCAGCCCAAATGCATGACCTTGCATTTTTTAACATTAAATCTCAGCTGTCAAATTCTAGACCATTCGTCAAGCTTAGCTAGATCCCTCCTCATGTTATCTACACCTTCCTTGTTGTCTGCTCTATTGCAGATTTTGGTATCATCCTCAAAGAGGCAAACCTTACTCGACAGCCCTTCTGCTACATCACTAACAAAGATGTTAAAAAGAATCGGACCAAGGACAGATCCCTGGGGCACACCACTGGTAACCACCTCCTCCTCAGAGTGAGCTCCATTTACCTGTACTCTTTGTCAGCTCCCACTCCACCAATTTCCAACTCAATCAGTAACTTTAGGGTGCTCAGTTTGTTTATAAGTCGCCTGTGAGGAACCGAGTCAAAGGCTTTACTGGAATCTAAATACACCACATCTAGGACTCTCCCTTGGTCCAACTCCCTGGTAACCCAGTTAAAGAAATCAATCAGATTTGTCTGACAAGACCTGCCTCTGGTGAATCCATGCTGCCTCAGATCCTGTAATCCGCTGGACTCCAGAAACCTCACTATTTTCTCTTTCACCAGCGTTTCCAATAATTTACTCACCACCGAAGTTAAACTAACCAGCCTGTAGTTTTCAACCACATCTTTACTTCCGCTTTTGTGTAAAAGGGCCACATCAGCTTCTACATTTTCCTCCCCTTCATCCGAGTTTGACAATACCACTTTTGCCCTTCCTCTTCTCACTAACATATCTGAAAAATGTCTTATCCCCCCATTTTATTGCATTGTCTCTTTCCTGCTCTTTTTGAATCTTAGCTTTCCTGACTACTTTGCTAGCTTCTCTAAGTTTTTCAAATATAGATGCATATCTTTCTCTCTCTGTGATCTCTTGTATTTCATGAAGGCCTCCTTCTTTTTCTTAACCTTTTCAGCTACTTGTTTCAAAAACTATAGCGGTTTCCTTATCCTTTTCCCTTTATTTACCATTTTAACAAAAAGGTTGGTTGCCCTTAAAATATCCTCTTTCAGATTTTCCCACTGTTTTCTACATCCCCCAGCTAACAACATTCCGCTAATGACTCCCTGAGGTTTTGGCTCATCTTGGCAAAGTTAGTTTTCCTAAAGTCTAAGATCCTCACTTTTGAATGGATTCTAAAAGCCCTAGTCCTAATACTGAACCACACCATCTGGTGATCACTGGATGCAAAATGATCTCCCACTATAACTATAACATCAGAAACACTTTCACCATTGGTAAGCACCAAGTCCAGTATGGCCTCTTCACGTCGTCGGATTTCTTGACTGCTAGTGCTTTCTTTATTGATTGTTGGCCCTAGTAAGTTAAACTTGTCAACTTTTGTTAAAGTATAGTTGACAACTTTAGCAAAGGTTTCAACACAGTAATAATGGGGGATTTCAATTACCCTGGTATCGACTGGATTAATGTCAGAGCAGGACGTGCTAGAGAGATAAAGATTCTAGCAGAAATAAAGGACTGCTTCTTAGAGCAGCTGGTTCTTGAACTGACAAGAGGGTAAGTTTTGGACCTAGTCCTTAGTGGAACGCAGGATCTGGTGTAAGAGGTTTATTTATTTATTTATTTATTTTCATCTCTTCTATACCACGCTCTTTATTATCAGTGCAGTTTACAGTAAACAATTTGACTCTAGGACATGATCAAATCTGACCTGAGTTTAAATATAACAAGGAAAGTAACATGGGATTGGGTGTTGGTAAGGGTGTAAGGGTGTTGTGGCCACTTGCCAATAATGATCATAGCATGATTGCATTTGATTTAATAAATGGAAGAAGGATGACAAGGAAATCCACAGTACTACCTTTTAACTTTTAAAAGGGAGACTATGATAAAATGAGGAAAATAAGAAAAAACTAATAGGAGCAATTACAAAGGTTAAAGATTTATATCAAGCATTGACATTGTTTAAAAGTACTATCTTGGAAGCCCAGACCAGATGTATTCCATGCTTTAAGAAAAGTGGAAGGAAGGCCAAAAAACTGCCAGAATGGTTTAAAGGAGAGGTCAGAGAAGCTGTTGCCAAAAAACATCTTTCAGGAAATGGAAAAAGGAGCCAAATGATGAACACAGGAAGCAATATAAGCACGGGCAAGTTAGGTGCAAGGCATTGATAGGGCAGGCAAAGAGAGAATTTGAAAAAAATCTTGCTGTGGAAGCAAAAACGCTTAATTTTTTTTTCAAGTACATTTGTAGTAAAAAACCTGTGAGAGAGTCAGTTGGATCACTGGATGATAGAGGGGTAAAAGAGGCACCAAGTGAGGAGAAGGCCATAGCAAAGAGACTGAATGAGTCCTTTGCTTTGGTCTTTACTGATGAAGATGTAGGGAAATTACCCATGCCTGAAAATGGTATATAAAGATGATGTATTGGAAGAATTGAAAGAAATATTGATAAACTGGGAAGATATATTACAACTATTTGATAAAGTGAAGAATAGCAAATTACCTAGGCCAGATGGTATACATCCAAGGTTGTTGAAAGAACTGAAATATGAGCTTGCAGACCTACTACTATTATTCTGAACTATCATTAAAATCATCTGTAGTACTGGAAGATTACAGAATGGTCAATTTAATGCCAATTTTTTAAAAGGATTCCAGAGGTGATTCAGGAAACTACAGACCGGTGACCCTGACATCAGTACTGGGTACTGGGGTAAAATTTTGAACATGTGGATAGTGATAGTTTAATGGGAGAAAGTCAACATGGATTTCGCCAAGGCAAGTCTTGTCTTACTAATCGGTTATATTTTTTTTGATGGTATGAAGAAACAGGTAGACAAAGGTGAGCTGGTCAATATAGTGTATCTGGACTTTTAGAAAGCCTTTGACAAGGTCCCTCATCAGAGACTTTTGGAAAAAGTCATGGGATAGGAGGCAGTGTACTATTGTGGATCGGGAACTGGTTAAAAGATAGAAAGCAGAGGGTAGGGCTAAATGGCCAATTTTCCCAGTAGAGAAAGGGGAATAGTGGAGCACCCCAGGGACAGGGTGTGGGATGTCTGTGTGTATCTGTATCTGTGTAGGGGTGAGATTTCTATGTTTGTATGTGTGTAGTGGTGGAATGGAGTGTATGAGTGTGCGTTGTGATAAGGAAGCTTATCATAGCTCAGGAAGGAGCTATAATAAAGGTGAAGTGACTCTGAACAAGCAACCTGTCAGTTCTGGTAGAAATAAGAAAACAGAATATTTCCATAAAAGACTACCAGTCCCAGAATGCACCAGGTTTCCAACAGCCATTAGAGGAGCTGAAGTGGAGAAACGTGTGTTCAATCAGGAGGGCTATGAGGTAATCCCCAAGCACTCATCTCAAAGGGCAGGGCCTGATTCAGCACAGCTGCGCTGTGCTAGGGTGGAGCACTCATCTAAGCAGAATAAAGGTAGAGTTTATTCTACAGAGAATCAGCTTGGACATCTTCCTCATCTGGAGGATCATCAGAAGCAGAAGCCAGAGCGGACGGACAGAGAGAGCAAGAAACCCTTTGGAAGAAAGAAGAGAAAAGCATTTGGGAGGTCTAAAGGTGTCCATAGCAGTACGTATACTGGGAGGCATTCCAGAGGCAAGCATACACCATTGAACTGGAGAAAGCCAGAGGAATGGTGCTGCAAAGCCAGGAATCTCCAGACGGTACCTGTGAGGGAGATGGCTGCACTTGGAAGGGACCCTAAGACCCATGCCAGAAGGTATGTGAAGAGAGACCCAGTGTCCAGGGATCTGGATTGGAAGACTGGACATAAAAACTGGACTACATACTGGCCAGGCTATTTAGAGAGGAACTCTAACAGCAATGGAAGCTCAGGTATGAACACTGATCTATGCCCTAGCTATACCCTTGAAAGACAGCAGGGAAACAAGTATTCTCCTGAGAGTGCTCCATTGAGAAATTCCTCTGTGCCAGTCCATGATATTGAACCCCTGATTGTTGAAGAAGCAGGAGAGGTTGTAGATGCAGGCTGTGTATACATGGATTGCTCTCTGTCTAAACTCCTCTGGTAATTTGCTGTTACAAAAATACAACAACCATCACAAAGAAATACAAACTTGTTCTTTAATCTACTCAGAAAAGCTCCTGAGTAGGATTTGAGCCACGCAGTAGAAAGTAAGCCAGCTAAGGGGTTTCAGCTGGGTAACTGCTAGCAATTCAGCCTTACCTAATTGGCTGTGAGCTCTGAGGGAACACTTCTGAGTCTGTGTGTGAAGATATAAGAAGTTAACCTGAAAAGAACAGTTTTTCCCTACTTTGTGGGTTTTGTTTGTTGATTGAAGCACTGCTAAGAAAATATTAGCTAGAGCCTACAGAAAAGACCAGTTTGTTACCAACCAGGTCTTTATTCTTTGATTTGATTGCCTAACAAGTTCAGCTGTTGTTTTCCTGATTTTGTTTTTCTAAGTATAACACTGAAAGCAAGTATCCTGTTTTATGTGCTATCAAGTATATCTGTGTTGGGAGAAATAACCCCATAAATAAATATCTTATTGGCTTTACATTCAAGCAAGCACAACTAAATTATTGTGAACGGCTGTGTCTGGTATGAATGGACTACATTTCCCACAATCCCTTGCAAATCATATGAATATTTGCCTTTGCCAAGACTGTGGACATTCTCACCCAGCGCCCCCGTTGACAGCGTGCGTTGCCATGGTGGAATGTGTGTGTGTGTGTGTGTGTGTGCGCCAGTGTGGTACAAGGATGCGATGTGGCAAGGATAGCCAACTGCTTTAGCAGCACTGGCTGCTCTCATTGAAAATACCCCCAATGATTTTTATTTTGGATGCCAACTGAATTATATGAAGCAGATGTTCGCCAATTCTGCCTGTTTAGCTGGCAGAGTATAGCCCACAAGAGCATGTATTCACATTGCTGGTAGCTGACTGTTCCCCCTTCTCTTTGAACAGATGCTCCTAGAGGAACTCATCTGGTTGCTCAAGAAGGGCAGCAGATCCATGAGGGAGATTCCCTGGTGTTAAGGTGCGATAACAGCAGCAGTAACCCAGCTGTTACTCATTACATCTGGTACAAGGACGAAAATCTGGTAACGAACCAATCCCAGGAGATCCTAGAGATACATTCCTTGACAGCCCAGGATGCTGGGCTGTACCGTTGTGAGGCCCATAATGCAATGGGGAACACATCTTCCACAGCCATCACTATCAAAGTTGCCGGGGAGTCATCTTTGCAGTTTTCTGGGTCATGCCGCTTTTTAGTAAGTGGAACCGACATTTCAGCCGTCATTGTCTATCTGTTCTTATATATAGTGGTTCTCAAAACTGGATTGGTGGATTTGAATTTTGGTGGGAAAGTTAATTGAAGAAAAGGCAAGAATTTTGATTTTGGGGGGAAAGTTTGTTGGTAAAAGGAGGGAGTTTTGAAATTTCAATTTTGACAGGAAGATTTGTTGGAGAAAATGTGGGAAAAGTTCAAGTAGGAATCCCAGAGGGAGAGAATTTGAATTTTAGCAGGCAGATTTGTTGTGACAATCTGAGATTCTAGAAGGTGGAAAAAATCATCTTCTGCACCAGTCTTTGCAGCATAAATCTTCTGTGAAAGAGAGGTTGCTATGATTTCTTGATGTAAAGCCCTTTGTCTCCATTGAAGTTTAGCAGGTGTTGTAGGGTTTAAGTACTTGTAGAGGTAGAGGTTAAGTATGATAGATTTGGGGTTAAGTATGATAGATTTGCTTTTAATTTTTAAGTGCTAAGGATTAATAATGTTCCTGGTTCATAATCACTTAATGGCTGCCCTGAATCTCACAAAAGAACAACAGCCACGCTGCTATAACATGTGAGCCAGCATTCAGGCCTTTGCAAGAAGAGATCCAGCACCGGAAAGAACCATATAAGGAGATATCATGAGCCTTGCAAGGTGCCAGTTTGGGCTGGAGAGTCGACTTGGACCTACAAGGGGATATCAGATAAAGGCCTGTAGAGGCTGGGTGCAAAGAAATGCATACACAGGAAACCACAAAGCTACCAACATATATGCTAGGCCAGGCTCTGAAGAAAGCAGATAGCTGGATCATGGTTGGTGAGTATGGGAGGAGGGGGGCCAGGAGGGATTTTGCAACAGGAACTAAGGGGAGTAAAAAGGCAATAATAGGAAATAGGAGGGGGGGGGAGGGGGAGAGAACACGAAGGAATAGCTCTGGGGACTGTATGCAGAAAAAACGGAAGAAAAGAAAGGTATAAATGTAACATGTTTTTCATATTCAAGGGGGGAGAGTTGCCTTCTTGAGGTGCCTAGTGCCCGATAGAACTCTCTTCCCCACTTTTCTACCTGTATTTGGTCATCAGTTATCTAATAAACAGAGACTCTGATTGCACCTGTACTGACTTTTCAGATCTGATCATTGCAGGTACTTAGTAATAATAATTAGGTTGTGGTCCATTTTTTTGTACGAAACAGGGCCGTACAGTGTCTTGCTATCGCTAGCCCTCTTGGCCACCTGATGAGTGTACCACAACAGTTACAAATTCCTCTTATCCTTATAATAGATGCCTCATTTTAGACCTTTCTACACCCAAAGCACTCACAGGCCTATGCAGAAAACTAATGTGGCCTTAAAGCACAGCTAATGGCACTTTTAAGCATGCTTTCGCTACCATCAAATGCAGAAAAGAGACAGATGATGCATAAACAGCGATGGAAAAACTAGCGCACAATTAATGCCATGAGTATTTAAATTGTAGGAAAATGAGCTGCACATAATAAACTGGTATGCAAACAATGGCTGTGCCCGATGCGGAGACAGGCTTGGAGGATTTCGCAACCAGCCTTAGCGCCAATATCTCTACGCCTGAGTCTGAGGTGGCTTCAACACTAGCGAGTGCCCCCGACAGATCATCTTCCCCTCAGATGATCCAGGCATCGGGGAAAGCCCCCGATGTCATCAAAATACTGTCAGGGGCTGCTGCTCCTGACACAAAGCAAATCCCTGGTGCCCCAGTCCCCCTAGCTGTCAACACAAAAGCAATCCTTGGTAGCCCAGCGGGCCCGATTTCCCCCACCCTCACCCGCCAAACCAAAAACAATCCCTGGTGACTCAGTGCCCTGAACACCTCACCCCCAAAGTAAAAACATACCCTGGTGGTCCAGCAGCCCTGAAGCCACCTCCCAGTACCTTCAGAAATGAGTGGGAGCACCACCCACGTGTTCTTGCTCTTGCCTCGCCATCTTGAAAAATGGCAGCACCTGGCCCTATGTGGCGCAACCTGGGATACACTGGGTGAGGTCCGACTGCTTATAAGATAGAATATACCTTGCTGCTATATAAGGTAGACTATACCTTAAATGGCAGTCTAATCCCTTCCAGTGCATCTCAGGATGTAGCACACGGGGCCAGGTGCCACCATTTTTGAAGATGGTGGGGCAAGAGTGGAAGCGCGTGGGCAGTGCTCCCGCTCATTTCTGAAGATACCGGGAGGCCGGTGGGGGGCTTGGGGCTGCTGGGCCACGAGGGTTCAGTTTTACTTGGGCGACGAGGAGTTCGGGGCCACTGGGCCACCAGGGATTTTTTTTGGTTTGGTGGAAGGGGGGATTGGGCTTCCTGGGCCACCATGGATTCACTTTTTGTTGTGATTCCAGTCACAACAGTATTTTGTTGGCATCAGGGGCTTTCCCCGATGTCTGGATCATCTACATTTCCCATTAAATGATCCAGGCATTGGAGAAAGCCACCAGTGCCATCAAAATACTGTTGGGGCTTATATGCAAGTGAGCCATGTGGTGCCCCTTTCTTTGTGAGAGCATGCCAAACTAGCGCCGACTTTTTGTGTGCATGTATTTGGCTTACTCTCCCAGTTTAACGCTGCCATTTTGCACCCAGTTCAACAGGTGGCTCATTTGCATGTTTGCTTTTCTTAAAAACATAAAAGCATAAGATATGCCATACTGAGTCCGATCAAAGGTCCATCTAGCCCTGTGTCCTGTTTCCAGCAATCACAAATCCAGGTCACAAGTACCTGTTAGGTTCCCAAAAGGTAGACAGATTCTATGCCGCTTGCCCCAGGGATAAGCAGTGGATTTCCCCAATTCACTTTAATAGTGGTTTATGGACTTTTCCTCCAGGCACATGTCTAAACCTCTAGTTACACAAACAGCTTTAACTACATCCTCTGGCAATGAATTCCAGATCTTACAAATTCATTGAGTGAAGAAATATTTCCTCAAATTAGTCTTAAAAGTACTACTTTATAGCTTCGTTACATCTTCCCTAGTCTTTATGGTGGCATTTTCAAAGGCATTTACACAGGTAACTGCCCTGGTTGCCCATGTAAATGCCTTATCCGGAATTTTCGAAAGGCACCTACACACGCCCAGATGCTATGCGGTTAGTATTGGGGCATGTTGCGTGGAGTGGGCATGTTCTAGAGTGGAGCGGGGGCTGAGGAAAGGGCTAAGTGGGTAGCAGCAATGTTCGATGCTACCCATTTAGCCCTGTCAGCCTTAAAGATGGGCGCGGTAGCAGTGAAAACGAGGGTAGCATTGAAAATCGTTGCTACCGGCATATCCAGCATAACCCGTATTTTCACTTCCGTCACCGCGGAAGTGAAAATACGGGTTAAGGGGGTCAGCGGGCAGGCTATGTGCCGATGCGGTGCACAGCCTGCCTAAAGCAAAATAAGGGCCTATATTTTTTGAAGGAATAAACAACCAGTTCATATTTACTCATTCCCACTGCATTTTTCCTAGGATAAAAGTGCCGGGACTTCTATTTGGTAGGGGTCTCCCTCATTTCCTTTCAAAGATACCAAAGCTCAAACATCTATGGCTGGTAAGAGTTGCATTGCCAAAGCTGTTGCCCCCATTATAGCTTCTGCCTCCATCCAGACATCCCAATCTCAGTCGAGGGACTGGTTCCATGTGTACGATGCCTGCAAGATGAAGCCCTCATGAAATAAGTGGAGGAAATGCAGCACAGGCATCTTTATTAGAGGCAGCATGGAACCTGAATGGTGTTTGGCCCTCCAGGACTGCATTTGGGAGACTCTGCTCTAGGTATTGCACATGTTTATGGTGTCTGTACTCTGTAGGGTAAAATATAGGCGTTTTGGGCATGTTTAATTTATCTGCAATAAAGGTTCCGTCTTTATTACCATGTTTTAGTAGTGGGTAAAATATGGGGACTGGGTTGGCAGGAACCACAGCTGGGACCTGGGACATTCCACTTCTGAACACACTGGCTGTGTGTACTGCACCACTGTGTTGCCACAGAGACAGTGCATTCCCTGGGGATACCATGACTGTTCATCAGACAGGGCCTGTCTGTTGCAGTGCATGGCACCCACCTACACAGGGCTAGGCCATGGTCTTCTGTGGGCAGCTGCCACTGCCCCCTCCACCACCAGTACCCCTCTGCCACCATGCTGACATGCCCTTATGCGGGTGGTGCTGGTGGTGCGCAGTCTCAGGCCATCCAGTGTGTCAGTAGGTGGCTGCCTATGGTGCGAGTTCTGGGGTAGGGGTGCCTGCATAGATGTCCACGCTTCCCCCCAGCACCACCTGCCAATGTTCTGTGCCCTTGGGGGTACCTGCTGGGTACTATCCCCTGTGACACTGTGGGAAACACACTCGTGCCCATGTTGGGCCCTCATCAGTTGCTGTCGGGCTGCTCTACTGTTTCAGCATTCCTATGGGCCACCTAGGCATCACCCTAGTCCCCACTGTGGCCCAGCTGCACCACAGCATGTGCCACCTGCAGCCCTCTGTGTCCCCTTTTCCAGCATCTGTCCAGTTGCCCGTTCCAACATGCCTGCCCTGCTGCTGCGGAACATGTGCACGCCATAGGAAACCTGTCCAATGGAAAGGGAAAACACCTGATCAGCGCTATTTCACTGTGGGATCATTAACCTTGTATGAGGACAGAGCATAGACCCTTCCAAAATTAATATCTTTTTTTTGGAGCTTTCTCAGTAGTGTTCTTTGTTGTTTCCCATTAATATCACTATTGGCCAGCTTGGTTATGTTTTTTTTACATTTTGTTCAGGTCATTTTCAATGTTTATTTGCCCTTTTGTTCCATTAGAGCACTGGCTTGGTAACCAAGCAACCAGGGTTCAATTCCCACTAGCACTCCTTGTGGCCTTGGGCAAGTCACTTAACCCTCCATTGCCTCGGAAGAAAGGCCTGGCAATCTACTTCTGGTGACACTGCCAAGAAAACCTAGGAGCTTCTGGGTCGCCAGGAGTCAGGACTGACTCGAAGGCACACATTGCATATTTTGTTCCGTGCACATGTATCACACATCACTTTTTGTGGGTTTCCCTGGCTTTGCTGTACATTGCTGACGGAAATGGTTTCTCTTCCCTTTAAATCTGCTCTTACGCCAGGGTTTCACTGGCGTTAGTTTTCAGCCCCGGATTCCACAGCGTTAGTGTGCAGGGAGCCTCTCCCCTCCCACTCTCCACCCATTGACCCTCTCTCTCTGCCCCTGGGGAGCCTTCTCTTCCCTCCGGGAGCCTTTCTCCACCTCAGCGCTCATTTGCGCCGCTGCGCACGTTATCGCGTGATACGGTACCTCTGCGCCCGATAAAGTGCCATTATAGCACGATAAGGTACCTTATCGCACGATAATGTTGCAGCAGCGCACATAGCGCCCTTTAGTAAACAACCCCCTAAATGTGGTTAAAAATTGTTAAGGGCTAAAAACGGTTTGTAAAAAAAAGAAAAAAATGTGTTTGTTAGAAATTTGTTAGTAATATTTGTATGATGTGTATTTTGAGAATTTTTTACATATTCCAGTATATGGAGAACAATTTGTATAAGTCCCACTATTTACCATTTTTTTGGATGTATTTTTGAGATAATAATCACACTACTATTCCATGGAAGCAACACAGTCTGATTCTGTGGGCAAAGAGAAATCCCTTTCACTGTCTGGAAAATAGCAGGATATTCAACATAGAATTTAATATTTAAGACTCTAAATCCTAATTTTGTGTGAATACTGTGTAATTTCCTTTCTAGAGGCTCACTGGAAGTCCAGAGTAATTTATTCTATGGGAAGCATCATTATCCTTGCTGCATTGGGAGGAATTCTCTTCATTTATTTGAGGTATACATTTAAACTGTTTATGTATGCCATCTACCACTCATAAATAAGAAAACAATCAATAAAGCCTTATGACGTGAACATGTGATTAACCCCAGGACCGTACTGTAACAATAAGAGAGAGCCATCAAGCCTTTATTTACCTACAACATTTTCAAGTACATTAATAGCAAAAAAAATTGTGAGTCAGTTGGACCATTAGATGATAGAGGGGTAAAAGGAGCACTAAGAGGAGAAAAGACCATAGTGGAGAGACTGAATGAATTCTTTGCTTTGGTCTTTACTGAGGAAGATGTAGGGATGTTACCCATGACTGAAATGGTATTTAAAAGTGATGCCGCAGAAGAATTGAAAGAAATATCAATACAAAGGTGCGGAAGAATTGAAGGAAATATTGATATATCGGGAAGATGTATTACAACTATTTGATAAACTGAAGAGTAGCAAATCACCTGGATTGGATGGTATACATCATAAGAACATAAGATATGCCATACTGGGTCAGACCAAAAGGACCATCAAGCCCAGTATCCTGTTTCCAACAGTGGCCAATCTAGGTCATACGTACCTAGCAGTTTCCCCAAAAAGACACAAGTTCCACAATGCTTGTACTGGGTCAAGCATTGATATCCTGAGTCCCTTCTTAATAACACAGGTACACTACCAAAAAACTGCCTCCAGTTTTGCAACTGATTCCTATAGATTTTGGGGTGCTGAATCCAAGAAAAATAGCCAAAATGTTCCATCACGTCACGTTTTCTTGCAAAATTAGATTTCTTACCCATATAAGGAATGTTCACATAATTTCTTTTTAGCCGACTGCAGTTTATTTTCTTGGCCCAAAATAGAGGTTGTAATGGTTAACTAACTAGAAACACTCCCTCATGATATTTTAGAGTGTTTTGTATTCATTTTATACATTAACAGGACAATTGGGAGGCGGGGGGCTAAATCCAGTACTCGCGCTGGCGCATGTTCTTTCCTGTTCGCCTCGCCTCGTTCGCTCGCTCAAACACGGTGGTTGCGACATGAACGTTCCTGTCAAATTTCAGTTTCTTGCAAGTTCATTATTACCTTTTGTTTGCTCAGTCGTAATCCAGCTTTATTCCGAAGTGGTTCACTACAGTTGTAGTTTGCAGTGCTGTGTATTTGTGATGGCTCACAGAGCCAGAGGTTGCGTCAACTCTCCGGACAGTTTTTGTTTTATTTGTGGGGAATATACCGTGAAAAAGCGGCAGAGGAACATTTCTGCATTTATTAAAAAAGTATATTGCGCCTATTTCGGTTTGAAGTTAGGCGATCAAGACAAACCGTGGGCTCCTCACAAAGTGTGCAAGACATGTGAGGAAGATCTACGCTTATGGATGAAAGGTAAAAAACAAGCATTTCGTTTCAGAATACCTATGATGTGGCGTGAACAAAGAGACCACAGCAGTGACTGCTATTTTTGCTCTTGCATTGTGAAGGGATACAACTTAAAAAATAAGAATGTAATAAGTTACCCCAACCTTCCCTCAGCAATTAGGCCTATGCCTCATAGCAACGAAGTACCTGTGCCTGAACCACCAAAATCTTTGGATCATATTTGTGTGGACGGTTCTGATCATGATGAGACTCATCAGATGGCTTTTCCCGATGAGTCCAGTACTTCCGAGTTTGAAACTGAACCAGATCCGAAACCTGAACTTTTCTCTCAAGCTGAATTGAATGATTTAGTCCGGGATTTAGGACTCCCAAAAGATGCTGCCCAACTGCTAGGTTCTCGGCTTAAACAGAAAAATCTATTGTCACCAGGAACAACTTTTTATTGGTACCGCAACCGCGAGACACAATTTTTGAAGTATTTCAGCAAAGAGGAAGATTTGGTATTTTGCAACGATATATACGGAGTGATGGAAAAGTTTAAACTCAAGTATGATCCTGCTGAATGGCGGCTGTTCATTGATTCGTCAAAAGACAGCATAAAAGGTGTTCTTCTTCATAATGGCAACACATTCGCTTCAGTTCCTATTGCTCACTCTGTTATTCTCCAAGAAAAATACGAGAATTTGGCCCTGATTCTTCAGAAGATTCGTTATGATGAGCATAAGTGGATGATTTGTGGAGACTTTAAAATTCTATCCATGCTATTAGGGCAGCAATCCGGTTTCACCAAATATCCCTGCTTCCTTTGCTTGTGGGATAGCCGGGCCCGCGACCTACACTGGGGGAAAAAAGACTGGCCAATTCGGGAGTATTTGAGACCCGGTGAGAAAAATGTTCTTCATGAGAGCTTGGTACCTCGTGATAAAATTCTATTACCACCTCTCCACATTAAGTTGGGTCTCATTAAGCAATTCATCAAGTCCCTTCCAAAAGATGGTGAGTGCTTTCGGTACCTTTGCTCAAAGTTCCCCCGACTTTCTGAAGCAAAGCTAAAGGAAGGAGTGTTTGTTGGCCCTGATATAAGGAAACTCATTTCAGATGGAGCATTCACTGAAACGATGTCTGAGTAGGAAAAAGAAGCCTGGGATTCCTTCAAGGATGTTGTTCTCAAATTCTTGGGGAACAGGCGGGATGAGAACTATAAGGATATTGTTGCCAGGATGCTCAATGCCTTCAAAGAACAAGGCTGTAACATGAGCCTGAAAGTCCATTTCTTGCACTCCCATGTGAACTACTTTCCCGAAAACTTGGGGGCGTACAGTGAAGAACAAGGTGAAAGGTTTCACCAGGACATCAAGGACGCAGAGAGAAGGTACCAAGGAAGATGGAACACCACTATGATGGCTGATTTCTGCTGGTTGCTGCTGCGGGAAACCCCAGATGAAAAATACGCCAAGCAGCGCACCAAGAGAAGCATTCGGGGGAAGAAGAAACGGGCCCACCAGGAGATTGATTGACCCAAGAATGACTTTAAAATCTAAACTGTGTTGACAAATATCGTGTTTTTACTAAACTTTGAAATAAAAATTTGCTAGTTATTACCACAGTGTCGGATCTCATTTATTAGAATTTTATTTTCACACCATCGGGTGTTTGTCTTCATGTATTGCAATGGTGCGGTTTGCGTTTTCTATTCTTACATACATACCTGTACAACATTTTTTGCACATTTCTTTGCTTTGCTTTGTGTCTAACCTCACTCTTATATGCTCAATGTTTGTGCACATGTATGTGGCTGTTTTAAGTGCAGACAATTTTGTTACCATCATAGTGTGTTTTGTTGACATTACTCAATTCTTATGTGCTGCCTTGTTACAATTTTCTTTATTCTTATTTGAATAACTACTAAACAATTAGTATAAAGAATTCATCCAAGAAACTTTTATCTCGATCGCACTCAATCTGAAACGTTCACCTCAAACTGCTAACCCAATGTAGCAAAAAATCTGTACGTGATGGAGCAAATTGGTTACCAGATTTGGATTCAGCGCACCAAAAAACGTAAAAATCAATCGAAACATTAGAGGCAGTTTAAAAAAAAATTTTTTTAGTGTACCTGTGTAATGGTTTATGGACATTTCCTCCAGGAACTTGTCCAAACCTTTTTTAAACCCAGCTACACTAACAGCCTTTACTACATCCTCCGGTAACAAATTCCAGAGTTTGATTACACATTGAGTGAAAAAATATTTTCTTTTATTAATCTTAAATAGTTTACCCTTTAGCTTCATTGCATGTCCCCTAGTCTTTCTATATTCTGATAACGTAAACAATCGATCTACGTTTACCCGTTCCACTCCATTCATTAATTTATAGACTTCTATCATATCTCCCCTCAGCCGTCTCTTTTCCAGGTTAAAGAGCCCTAACCTTTTTAGCCTTTCTTCATAGGAGTATCCTTCCATCCCTTTACCATTTTGGTGGCTCTTCTCTGAACCTTTTCTAATAACGCTATATCCTTTTTAAGATACGACGACCAGGATTGCACACAATATTTAAGGTGCGGTCTCACCATGGAATGATATAGAGGCATTATATCTTTTGTTTTATTTTCCATGCCTTTCCTTATGATACCTAGCATTCTATTTGCTATCTTGGCCGCCGCAGCACACTGGGCCGAGGGTTTTAACATTTATCCACAATGACGCCTAAGGGGTATGTTTACTAAGCAGTCTTAACGTGCGCCCGGCGATAGTGTGCAGGCTGCCATAAAAGGATTGGGCATGTCGGTCTTAACATAGCAAAATGGGATTTTAGTGCGATAACATGCGCTGAGCACATTATTGGACGAGAAGCCACTAAGCATGTTAACGTGCGCTAATGTTAAGTAGGCATGCTGACTTGTAAACACAGCAACAGAGGTGTAGCACAATGGTTTTTTATTTATTACATTCTCTTATATACTGCGCTATTCTGCATCAGTGTGGTTTACATTGAACAAACTGATATTACATTGAACAGGGCATTATAACTTGGAGATAACTATTTTACAGGGAACATGGGCAATGGAGGGTTAAGTGGCTTTCCCAAGACCACAAGGAGCACCTGTGGGACTAGAAACCCCAGTCCTTCCAGCCCAAGGTTGCTGTTCTCTAGTGGGATTTGAACCCCTGACCTTCTGGCCTGAAGTCCCTTGCCCCAACCACTAGGCACTCCTCCACTCCACTGGTTAATACACTGACTGATGGTACAGGTGTCATGACTTTGATCCCCCAGTGTGCCGGATGAATAAGGTTGGCTGAGGCATTACCCTTTATGTTCAAGTACTGCTTTTTGAGGCATTTTATTTTTATTTTAATTAGTGCTGCCAGCAAACACACCCTCACAGTGCGGTAACCTAAGGTGCCGCATAAGGCACCCTATAAGGCACTCCAGAGGGCAATGTACAGCAAATTATAAAGTGCACTGTCCGCCAAGGCACTCTATAATATCCCCTATAGTACACCTTATAAGGCGCTTTACAGGGCGCCGTATAAGGCACATTATGGGGCACCTTATGAGGCACTTTAAGGTACAGCACTGTGAGGGTGTTTTTGCTGGCAGCACTAATTCACATAAAAACAGACAATGCCTTGGACAGGCTTATCAAATAACCCCACTGTGGGATCAAGCCCATGATCTCTGACTCCACAGGCAGTGAAGTAACCAGTGGGCTACAGCTGTTAACAAGCCCCTGGCTGGCTACAGAAGGACTGCAGGGCACCACACAAACTGTCTGCTGTGGTTACCAGGATAGGGTCAACCCACCCGTACCCATGATGCACTGCACATGCAAATCAGCAGTCTACAGATGATTACAAGATGGGGTATGACTGACCGTGTGCACCCCCACAGCACTTCAGCCTGGTAGGGGGTGCCAACGGTGTGTGCTAGTGGCACAGTGTAGCTACAGACCGTCACATTGTGTGGGTACTGTGCTCACCCTGAGGGTGAGGTGGGATGCCCAGCACCAGGTCCGCGGCACCTTCCATGGCTGTAATTGACCATGTTACAGGTGCCTGTCAGTGCCAGTGTGTGTGATAGATAGTTCCTGCAGACACACCTACGATGCATTATAAGGCTCCCCATAGGCAACATTATAGGGTGCCTTGGCAGACAGTGCACTTTATGATATGCCCTCTAGTGTGCCTTATTTGGCACCTTATGTTACGGCACTTTGACGGTGTGTTTGCTGGCAGCACAGATATAACTACAACTGGCATATGCCTCTGACTGCACTGGGTAAAAGTATTATTATTCAGCTGGCCCACTTGAGAGTTGAACTCAGGACCCTTGGAGCATCTGTCAGTGTACTAACCATTGTACTACACCTCTATTGCTGTGTTTGAATCTCAGTGCGCCTACTTAGGTATCCATGCATTAACATGCGCAGTGCTGCCATCAGAAACAGTGCTGTGACCTTGCGGTGCCTCATGGGGCACCCTATACAACACCCTATACAGCACCTTCTAAGGCTCCCCATAGGCAACATTATAGGGTGCCTTGGCAGACAGTGCACTTTATGATATGCCCTCTGGTGTGTCTTATGGTGCACCTTATGTTACGGCACTTTGACGGTGTGTTTGCTGGCAGCACAGATATAAATACAACTGGCATATACCTCTGACTGCACTGGATAAAAGTATTATTATTCAGCTGGCCCACTTGGGCGTCAAACTCAGGACCATCTGTCAGCGTACTAACCATTGTACTACACCTCCATTGCTATGTTTGTAGCTCAACGCGCCTACTTAGGATTTACGTGCGGTGACGCATGCTACTCCCTTTCCGTGCGGTATGGTGCACCGCGTATACTAGCGCGCGTTAACGCGCTTGTTACTTTTTAACCGGACCGCCCACTCCTTTTATGGCATCCTGCACAATACCGCCGCGCGCACGTTCAGAAGGTTTAGTAAACATACCCCTAGGTCTAATATGGCTTCCCCTCTGGTCGGTTCATGAACCAGCTGCTCCAAGAAGCAGTCATTTATTTCATCTAGGAACTTTATCTCCCTAGCATGTCCTGCTATGACACTGACCCAGTCGATACCGGGGTAATTGAAATCACCCATTATTATTACTGTGCTGTAACTTTTGTTAGCTTCCTTGATTTCTTTGAGCATTTCATCATCCATTTGTTCATTCTGCCATCGCTTTCCCCTTTTTACATGGAATTTCATTCCATAGAGATTCTACAGCAAATTTTGTTTCCTGCAAAACTTTAATCCTTTCTGACTCAATGCCCTCTCTAACACAGAGCACAACCCCTCCACCAATTTGATCAGCTCTATCATTACGATATAGTTTGTACCCAGGTATCACAGTGTCCCACTGGTTGTCCTCCTTCCACGATGTCTCTGATATTCCAATCATATCTAACCTCTCATTTAGTGCTATATATTCTAACTCTCCCATCTTATTTTTTAGACTTCTAACATTTGCATACAAGCATTTTAGAGACTGTATTTTATTCATATTAATCTGGCTATTGGTAGGCATGGGTAATTTGGGATCTTTAAGCTCTGTCTGCTCCATACTCGAGGGCATTCGGGCTACTTTACTGTTTTTTGGAACCTCTCTTCTTTTGATAGTATCCTTCAAGGATACATTCTTCCGAACCATGCACTCTTGGGCGACTTTCAGCTTTCCCCTATTATCTAGTTTAAAAGCTGCTCTATCTCCTTTTTAAAGGTTAATGCCAGCAGCCTGGTTCCATCCCAGTTAAGGTGAAGCCCAACCCTTTGGAAGAGCCCCTCCTTTCCCCAGAATGTTCCCCAGTTCCTAACAAATCCAAAACCCTCATCTCTGCACCATTGTCTCGTCCACGTATTGAGACTTCGGAGCTCTGCCTGCCTTTTGGGTCCTGCGCGTGGAACGGGAAGCATTTCGGAGAACACCACCCTGGAATTTCTGGATTTCAGCTTCCTACCTAAAAGCCTAAATTTAGCCTCCAGAACCTCCCTACCACATTTTCCTATGTCATTGGTACTGACATGTACCAAGACAGCAGACACCTCCCTAGCACTATCTAAGACCTTATCTAGGTGGCGCGTGAGGTCCGCTACCTTGTCACCAGGCAGGCATGTTACCAAGCAATCCTCATGTCCACCAGCCACCCAGCTATCTACATGCCTAATGATCGAATCACCAACTAAAACGGCTGTCCTAACCCTTCCCTCATGGGCACATGGCCCTGGAGAAACTTCCTCGGTGCGAGAGGGTTTTACATCACCTGGAGGACAGGTCCTAGTTACAGGATCACTTCCTGCCACACCAGGGTGATGCTCTCCTCTCATGTGACCTCTCTCCTCCATGGCAACAGGGATGCTACCAGACTGGAAGTGGGACTTCAGGACTATATCCCTGTAGGTCTCGTCTATGTACCTCTCTGTCTTTCTTATGTCTTCCAAGTCTGCTACTCTAGCCTCTAGAGAACGGACTCGTTCCCTGAGAGCAAAGAGCTCCTTGCACCTAGTGCACACATAAGACCTCTCACCAACTGGGAGAAAATCATACATGTGACACTCGATGCAAAAGACTGGAAAGCCCCCATCTCGCTGCTGGACTGCTGTCTGCATCTTAGTTTTAAGCTTGTGTTTAGGTCTTTAAGTTCTTTACTTACTAAGGGTTGCTATGGATATTTATACTAATAAAACTGTACCTAATATGTTTAATATACCTTGTTCACCTGAAGCTTAATTAATCTCAGGTCCTTAGTGTATGACTGATTTGGATAACGAGCTTCACCTGAGAGCACCTCCTTTCCTTTAAGATGTGTAAGTACCTATAAAGCTATGATTATCCCAGGGGTGGTGGGTGGTGGGTGTTGGGGAGGGAGGGAAATAACACTTATTAAAAGAGGGCTGCTACACAGTACCCTGTCCTGTGCTGATGAGGTAAGCTGTGATCAACTTCCTGGGTGATTAACAGTCCTTGCTTGGATAAAAGGAGTCTTTCAAAATGGCCTTTTGACCTGCCACCTGGTGTTAACACCTATTGAAAAAGTTTCACAGGTCTTTTTCCCCCTAGGTAGAAGACCTCTGTAAAGGTCTCTAGAAGACTTTATTTGTTGCTCAAAGAGTACTGACCCTGTTTTGCCTTTTATGCTAAGTTATATTCTGATTTGATTTAAATTACAGCTCTTTGCTGCTGCTAGGCTCTGACTTATAATGAAATTTAAACTACAAGCTCTCTGCTGGGTTCTAAATATAACCAGAAAGCTCTCTTCTGTGTTTTAAATTTAAGCTTAAACTACTGCTACTAGGCACTGACTGATTTAACAAAAACCACTGGGTTCACAAATTAATTAGCTTTAATACAAAGAATTCCTTTCAGAAAATTCCCAGAAGTATATACTCACAATTGCAGATCCAAGGGTGTTGAAAGAACTGAAATATGAGATTGCAGACCTACTATTAGTAATCTGTGAACTATCATTAAAACCATCTGTAGTACTTGAAGATTGGAGGATGGCCAATGTAATGCCAATTTTTAAAAAGGGCTCCAGGTGTGATCAGGGAAACTACAGACCGGTGAGCCTGATGCCAGTACTGGGAAAAATGGTAGAAACCATTACAAATAACAGAATTACTGAACATATAGGCAGTCATTGCTTAATGGGAGACAGACAACATGGCTTTAGCCAAGGAAGGTCTTGTCTTACTAATCTGTTATGTTTTTTTGAAGGTATGAATAAACAGATAGACAAAAGTGAGTGAATTGATATAGTGTATCTGGATTTTCAGAAAGCATTTGACAAGATCCCTCATGAGAGACTTTTGAGGAAATTAAAAAGTCATGGGATAGGAGGCAATGTACTAAGATAGAAAGCAGAGGGTAGGGCTAAATGGCCAATTTTCCCAATGGAGAAAAGTGAATAGTGGAGTACCCCAGGGATCTGTGCTGGGTCCACTGTTTTTTAACATATTTGTAAATGACATGGAAATGGGAATAACGAGTGAGGTACTCAAATTTGCAGATGACACAAAGGGGCATGTTTACTAAACTGCAGTAATGCCATTTGCGTTAGGTTCCACGGTAAAGGTATGAATGCCCATATAAAGTGCATGGGCGGGGCATCATATGGCAAGCAGTGTCAGGTAACGCGCATTATAAGGCGTGTTATACGGCACGTTATAAGGTGCGTTATTAGGCACATTACAAGGTACCTTATTAGGCACAGTACAAGGCACGTTATAAGGCACATTACAAGGCTCCTTATTAGGCACAGAACTGTGGAGTGGAGGAGTGGCCTAGTGGTTGGGGCAAGGTACTTCAGGCCGGAAGGTCAGTGGTTCAAATCCCACTAGAGGACAGCAACCTTGGGCCGGAAGGACTGGGGTTTCTAGTCCCACAGGTGCTCCTTGTGGTCTTGGGCAAGCCACTTAACCCTCCATGTTCCCTGTAAAATAGTTATCTCCAAGTGCCCTGTTCAATGTAATATCAGTTTGTTCAATGTAAACTGCCTTGATGCCATGAAAGGTGGTTTATAAGAAATGTTAAATAAATAATGCATTGCACATGCAGAACAGTGGCCTACAGCTGTCCACCAAATGGGGTCTGCACCTCTCCGGTACTGCAGCATGGTAAGACGGACTGACAGTGTGTGATACTGGCACAGAGTAGCTACAGACCATGCCATTGTGCAGGTTCCGTGTTCACCCTGAGGGATAGGATGGGTGCCCAGCACTAGGTCCACAGTACATGTGGTGCTAGAGATAGGTTCTGCTGCACATCCTTATCACCACCAGTGTGTGACAAGTATTCCCAGCAATGCAACTGAAAGTACATCTCTTCCCATCTGTGTAATGTAGTCACATGTGGCCCTGTGGGACCAGACACTACCCAGCTTAGTGCATATGTGGTGTTAAGGTCTGGCTGCCATGGGTACCTGTTAACAGGGTGTCTAGACTTGCATGAGGTCCAGGTAGCACTGGGTCTATGTGGTATGCTCTATACACCCCAAAAGGCCCACAGTCACACCCTTTGTAGGTGTGGTGGGATAGGTGCCTGCACCCTGCAGAATGGCTTTAGTACCAGTAACCACTTTCCTGTTGGCGGATGACAGCCCTCCAGGGCTGATGGGCCAGAGCCATACCTATGACAGTAGCAGAGCAGCAGTGATGCTTGGGGTAGGCAGGGGAAGGCCCAACTGCCCCATGCAATGGTCTGCCATCCACCAGCAGACAGCACAATCAGACTGCACCTACAGGGTGGTCCTACCAAGCACAGACTAACTACAGACAGCCCACTAGCCAGTCAATAGTGCATGCAGCCAGAGGGGGGGATGCACAGCACAGACACCAAGTAGGTTTCACCATGATTGGACCCCCAAACCATGAACACACAAGAGGGGGGGGCATTAAATAATGTGTGGCACTATGTAGGAACATAGACATGCCATAGTCACTGCTCAGTCAGAGTGAGAGTGAACTCTCAGCGTGACATGCTGTGGCCACCCTGCCCATGCAGGTGGTGGTTGAGCACTACAGTGTCCCAGCCATTACCCTCAACCCTGTGCAGATGCATCCTGGCCAATCTGCCCTGTCTGGGCCATACGCACAATACCTTGCTCCTCATTACAAACAGTGTGAGCAATGTGGGCTCAGTGAGGTGTTGGCAGACACAAAACAATGGATAGACATTTGCACACTCCCACACCTATCTCAGCATTGTGCAGAGATAGAGGTGATTGACAACCCTGCCCACCACACTGGCCCTGATCACAGTGCCGACATTACTAAACTGTGCAGGGGAGGGTAGTAGTAGTGCTCTGGTGATAACTACAGCTCTGTGGTGGGGCCAACAGCCTGACAGTCCATGAAGCTGTGGATAGTGGAGCCCGTATGAATGGGTGTTTG
Source organism: Ichthyophis bannanicus (assembly GCA_033557465.1). Taxonomy (NCBI): domain Eukaryota; kingdom Metazoa; phylum Chordata; class Amphibia; order Gymnophiona; family Ichthyophiidae; genus Ichthyophis; species Ichthyophis bannanicus. Next base: position 257,407,118 of record CM066044.1, read on the forward strand.
TACCCCTGTGCGCTGCTGTGTTGGGGTTTGCACATGTTGTTGTTGTGGTTGCATTGTGGGATAAAACTATGGGGTGATACTCTTCAGGAGCCACAGATGGGACTTGAACCTTCTGCTCTTGGACACACTGGCTGAGTGTACTGCTCTACACTGCTGACACAGCAGCATAGTGGTCCCTGGGGCTACCCTTACTTTCCCCAGCCAGACCTTTTCTGTGTTGCACTGCACACCACGTACTGGTACAGGGCCTGGCCTAGGTCCACTGCAGGCGGGTGCCACTGCTCCCTCCGGCACGAACACCCCTCCCACAGCCATGCTGCCATGCCCATATGCTGTCAGTGCCGGTGGTGCGCAGTCCCACCCCATCCAGGGGGCAGAAAGGCGGCTGCCTAAAGTGTGGGTTCTTGGGTAGGGGTGCCTACATAGCTGTCCAGGCTTCCCCTTGGGGTACCTGCTGGGTAATGTCCCCTGGATTGGACACTGTGGAACACAGACTCATGAGCATGTCTGAACCTTGTCAGTTACTGTCTTGCTGGTTTCCATTTTCTGCGTTCCTATGTGCCACCTTGGCAACCGCCTAGTCCACCCTGTGCCCCAGTAGCCCCCACTGCATGTCCCGCATGCAGCCCCCAGGCCCCATTTGCGCCATCACCATAGTGGCCTTTCATACCAGGGCACTATGCTGTTGCTGCACATGAAGCACTACTATCACCTTTCTTGGGCTCCCTACCTATGCTATACATTGCTGACACTGAAATGGTTTCTCTCTCTTGCAGATGTGTGCTAACGCCAGGTTTTCAGTTGCATTAGGATTCAGCCCTTAATTTCTCTGTGTTAGTGTGGAAGGGGCTTCTCCCCGCTCACTCCCCACCAATTGATCCCTTCTCTCCACCCTTTTCTGCAATTACCACGGCCAGGAACGTTAAGGTGCGTTATGTGCCGTTAAGGTGCCGTAATGGCACATAACGCGCCTTAACGTAGCCGCTGCTAAGTTAACGCAGTTTAGTAAACATGCCCCAAAATTATTCAAAGTTGTTAAAACCCATGAGGATTGTGAAAAATTGCAAAAGGACCTTAATAAATTGGAAGATTGGGCATCTAAATGGCAGATGAAATTTAGGGGCATGTTTACTAAACGGCGGTAATGTCATTCGCGTTAGGTTCCGTGTTGATGATACAGATGCCTATATAAAGGAGTGGGCGGGGCAGCACTAAAGCTATGTCAGATAAGGCGTGTTATAAGGCACGTAAGAAGGCACGTTAGAAGGCATGAGGCACAGTACAAGGCACGTTATAAGGCACCTTATTAGGCGCAGTACAAGACACGTGCCTTGTACTGTGCCTAATAAGGTGCCTTATAACGTGCCTTGTACGGTGCCCCATGCCTTCTAACGTGACCTCTCACATGCCTAATAAGGTACCTTATAATGCGCCTTGTACTGTGCCTAATAAGATGCCTTGTAACGTGCCCTGTACTGTGCCTAATTAGGAGCCCTGTAATGCCCTATAAGGATTGTTGCCAACTGTGGTGAAGGTACTATGGGCTGGCAGCACAGATCTGCAAAGATATGACTGTCACAGGCAAGCAAAATATCTGCCTTGGACAGGAGGGAACAACAGGGAATTGAACCCATGACCTCTGCCTCCACAATCATCAAAGTAACCAGTGGGCTACATCTCTATAACATAAAACACACTGCTGGCTGGCCACAGAAAGACTGCAGGTCACCACACAAACTCTCTGCTGTGGTTACCAGGATAGGGTAAACCCACCCGTACCGATGATGCACTGCACATGCAGATCAGCAGCCTACATCTGATCACAAGATGGGGTATGCACCGCTATAGCACCCCGGCCTGGTAGGGGGAACTGACCATGTGTGTTATTGGCACAAAGTAGCTACAGACAGTGACATCATGCGGTTCCTGTGCTGACCCTGAGGATGAAGTGGGGGGGGGGGGCCCAGCACCAGGTCCACAGCACATGGCATTGCTGAGATAGGCTGTGCTGCAGGTCCTCATAAGTGCCGGTGTGTGGTGGGTAGTCCCTGCAGACACACCTAGGATACATCTGTATTTCCCAGTCATGTCTAGGCTTTGTGGACTATGATGCACACAGAATAGTGCCTATCCTGTGTGGGTGCCATGGTCACATGTTATAAGTGAAGGGTGGTGTATGGACCCCAAAGTAGATTATGTAGCACCACCCAACCCACCCCTGTGGGTCAGGATCTCCCACCAAAGGTTCCACATTCTACATCTCTGCAATGGTGGCAGTAGAGGGGAATGGGCACCCCACAGTGAAATCAATGCAGATCTGTATGCATCACATAGGGCAGTAGGCCTGGAAAAGCTCAGCTGCCCCCCACCCCTAACTAACATTCACCAGCAGAGGGCACGGTCAGTGCCCACCCGCTGCACCTTGCAAGGTGTTCCAGCCATACACATGCTAACTGCAGACAGTCCACTAGCTAGTACATGTTCCTGGGGGAACCGTGCACACCCAAAGATGGGATAAGAACATAAGAACATAAGATATGCCATACTGGGTCAGACCAAGGTCCATCAAGCCCAGTATTCTGTTTCCAACAGTGGCCAATCTAGGTCATATGTACCTAGCAGTTTCCCCAAGCAGGTATGTCAGTGATATGTGCCCCAGAAAAAGGAACCCAGAAATATCACATGAGAGGAATATTCTATAACACTATGGGGTACCCTAGCCATGCCGTGGTCACTGCACATTCAGGGTGAGAGTGACCTCCCAACATGACATGCTGTGGCCACCCTGTCTGTGCAGGTGGTAGCCAGACACTACAATGTCCCAGCCATTGCCCCATGCCCTGTGCAGATGCTACCTACCCAGGCTGCCCTGTCCGGGCCATACCCACAGTTCCTTGTTCCTCATTATGCACATTGGCAGGCTAACACTGGACACAGTGCAAGCATTGTGGGCTCAGTAAGGTGTAGGCAGCCACATAACACTGGATAGACATACGCACACTACCACACCTATTTCAGCATTGTGCAAATATGGAGGTGGATGGCAGCCCTGGCCGCCACACCAGTCCTGGGCGCAGTGCAGGCATTGCTATGGTACTCAATACTGTTAGGATCACTCCCCGGAGGGGGGGGGGGAGGGGTTAAACACTGTCAGAAGCAAAACCTGAAACACACTCCACAGATATCAGAAAGGTTGATATGATGAATCCCTGTCAACAAATTGTGTTCAATGTAGGATTTGCTACTGACATTATTCATAGCAACCTTTTGATATATGTGGAATGTGTTTCCACGTTTAAGATGGCATTGCTAAGGTATGCAGGTGCTGGTATTGGTAGATGCTGCTGCGTGCAGGGCCCAACAGCCTGAATCTCCATGAGCCGCTGCATAGTGGGGCCTGTGGGTGTGGGTGTTTGTGCCCCTGTCGGCCGCTGCTCTAGGGCAGAGGCTCCCACCTCCGGTCCTGATGGGCCAAACACGGTTCAGGTTTTCATGCTGTCCCTAATGAATATGCATGGATACATTTGTATACAATGGGGGTGGTGCATGTAAATGCATCTCATGCATATTTATTAGGGACATCCTGACAACCTGAATGGTGTTTGGCCCTCCAGGACTGGGGTTGGGAAACTCTGCTCTAGGGATTGCACATGTTTATGGTGTATGTGCTCTGTAGGGTACAATATAGGCGTTTATGGCGTGTTACGTTTATCTGCAATAAAGATTCCATCTTTATTACCACGGCTCAGTAAGGGTAAAATGAGGGGACATGGTCTGCAGGGGCCACAGCTTGGACTTGAACCTGTGACCTTCTGCTGTTGGGTAAACTGGCTGTGTGTACTGCACCAAACCGTTGCCACAGAAGCAAGCTATTCCCTGGGGATAGCATTACTGTTCATCGGACAGACCTTGTCTGTTGCACTGCACGCCACCCACCTGAACAGGGCTTGGCCTTGGTATGCTGTGGGCAGATGCCACTGCCCCCTCTGCCACCATGCTGACATGCCCTTGTGCTGGTGGTGCGCAGTCCCAGGCCATCCATTGTGTCGGTGGGTGGCTGCCTATGGTGTGGGGTCTAGGGTAGAGGTGCCTACATTGACATCCACGCTTCCCCTCGACACCGCCTGTCAATGTTATGTGCCCTTTGGGGTACCTGCTGGGTGATGTCCACTGGGACACTGTGGGTCACACACTCGTTGCCATGTTTGCCCTTGGTCAGTTGCTGTCTTGATGTTTTTCTATTTCTGTGTTCCTATGTGCCACCTAGGCATCTGCCTGGTCCACCCTGTGCCCCAGCTGCCACACTGCATGTCCCGCCTTCAGCACCCTGTGCCCCATTTGCAGCCTCACCGTCGTGCCCACTCGTACTTGGCCACTATGCTGCTGCTGCTGCTGCACATGTATCACTACTATCACCTTTCTTGGTTTCCCTGCCTTTGCTCTACATTGCTGACTGAAATGGTTTCTCTCTCCTGCAATTGTGTGCTAACGCCAGGTTTTCAGTTGCGTTAGGATTCAGCCCTTAATTTCTCTGCGTTAGTGTGGAAGGGGCCTCTTCCCGCCCACTCTCTTCCCATTGACCCCTTCTCTCCGCCCTCTCTCCACCCTTTTCTGCACTTACCGCGGCCGGGAAGGTTAAGGCGCGTTATGTGCCGTTAAGGTGCCTTAACAGTCCATAACGCGCCTTAACATAGCCACTGCTACGTTAATGCAGTTTAGTAAACATGCCCCTTAATGTGGATAAGTGCAAAGTTATGCATCTAGGAAAGAACAACCCAAACTATGGTTACATTAGGGAGGAGTGTCCTAGTGGTTGGGGCAAGTTACCTCAGGCCGGAAGGTCAGGGGTTCAAATCCCACTAGAGGACAGCAACCTTGGGCCGGAAGGACTGGGGTTTCTAGTCCCACTTAACCCTCCATTGCCCATGTTCCCTGTAAGTATTAGCGTATGTGTCTCATATCCCCTTGTGTTAAATGTATCCCCCAATTATGTTGTGACCACTTTGATTGAAGGATAAGGTGGTATACAAAACTGTTTAAATAAATAAAAATAAAATACATGATGCAAGGTTCCACATTAGGAACCATCACTCAGGAAAAAGATTTAGGCATCATTGTGGATAACATGTTAAAACCCTCCGTCCAGTGTGCAGTGGCGGCAGCGGCCAAGAGAGCAAATAGAATGCTAGGAATCATAAGGAAAGGAATGGAAAATAAAACAAAGGATATTCTAATGTCTCTGTATTGTTCCATGGTGCGACTGCACCTTGAATATCGTGTGCAATTCTGGTCGCTGTATCTTAAAAAGGATATAGCGTTATTAGAAAAAGTACACAGAAGAGCCACAAAAATGGTAAAGGGGATGGAAGGATGCCCCTATGAAGAAAGGCTTAAAAGGTTAAGGCTCTTCAAAAGGCTTTGCACACCATCACAAGAATTATTACAAATACACCCAAACATGAACACATCACCCCCATCCTCAAACACCTCCACTGGCTCCCGCTGCAAAGTAGAATAACATACAAGATCTTAATAATGGCCAAAAGCCCTCTTTCATCACTTCTCCACCTACCTCAGCACTCTCATCACCCCTTAGCAATCACTCAGATCCCATAGAACCTCCATCACGAATGCAAGGTTTATTTTATGATATAGAGTACTGTGCCCAGTGTAAGAGTTCTGTACTGAGTTCCCTCTTTTATTGTCTTTAGAAGGAAACGGCGTTCAGCTGACCCAGCACCTGCACTGGTTGGCTCTGCTCAGTTTGACATTGCGGTAAGTATAGTATATATTACTGCACAGTCACTATAAACTCTGTTCTGTAAAATCTGGAGAAGCATGCAAAAAATCCCGCACAGGAGTAAATCTTCTTGGGATGACGCTGAAGAAATCCTACATGTCTACATATATATATCTATAGCTTTAATTTACATTTGATATACCATCTTCAGGGGATATAGCAAGGCAATTTACAATAGATAAAAGTTAATAATATCTATAACAATTACAAACAGTAGTTTTAAACTTTATTTGTTGCACTTAAAACTGAGTGAAAAAAGAACAAAGCAAAGAATGAGACCACTGAGAAAGAAAACTTCCCTAAAATCGAGAGAGAAAATTCATTAAGGAAGGAAAGAAAACCAAAGTATATTGTGTACGCTTCTTGTCAGGCTGAATATCTGATTTTCTGTGTCACAGGAGAATAAATCCCACCCTACAGAACTGAGCTCTATAGATCTGGAAAGGCTTATATTAGAAGCTGCCTGTGCCACAGCTATTCTGAAGTTGTTCGGTATTTCTTCTGCTCTATACAGTATCGGGAGCAGGAAGACTAGAAAAACGTGTTTGAATTTAAGACTCAGTTTACCAAACGGGAAAACTCCTAGACTGAGGGGAGAGGCAGACCTTCATGATTTTTGCATCCATGCTGAAAATTTCTACTGATTACCTACCAATCAGTCCAAACTCTTTGGTCCTGTCCCTCTATGCATTTGTCCCAGCAGAACATCTCTTCTATTCTAGAATAAGGGGCTGAGGCTCTTACGAATAATTTTATGAAGACCTTTCCCCTGTATGTGCCAATAGATGCCTGTAAAGTGCCACCTGTAAAATTACCTCCCATGTACAAGTGCACACAGTGATGAGAACTCGCGTATGTGACTGTATGTGACTCTGGTATGGGTGTGTTTTGAGGTGCAGTGTGGGCAGAGCATGGATGTAGTTGTGGAGTTTGTTATACATCACTGCGTCCGTGCGATATAATTATTTCCAATCATCCTCTCACTGAGGATTGGAGAGCCAGAGAAGAATGACCACTGAACAGGTAGGCATGTCGAGCCTTGGAGAAGATCTCTCCAACCTCTTCCCACTGTGCCCCTAACTTGCCTGCTTATTTGACATTGTTGCCTGGCTGTCTTGTCACCATCTGAAACTGAACATGACCACAACCGAGCTTCTTCTCTTTCCCCCAAAGCCCACCTCCTTCCATTCCTCCCTTCTCTATTTCTGTGGATAACACTCTACTCCTCCCTGTTTCCTTGGCTTGCAACTTTGGGGTCATCTTTGACTTCTTATTTATTTATTTATTTAGCTGTATTTATATCCCGCTTTTCACCGGGTCAAAGCGGCGTTACATAAAAAGGGGGGGGGGGAATTTACGTGTAGGGGTGGGGCCGTCACCGGGGAGGCTACATTGATGATTTCAACATAAGACATAGGACAGACTTTGGACTTGGACAGATTTTTGGACATGGTTGTGTTAGTATAGTTTGAGTTGGGTGGTCATGGTGGGAGAGATCAGAGGTTATTTCGCTTTTTGGTGGGAGTCATGTTGAGGTATTCCTGAAACAGGATGGTTTTCAGCTGCTTTCTAAAAGATAGTAAATCGGTGTTATTTCGGAGACAGCTCGGTAGAGAGTTCCATAAGGATGGCGCATACAGCATACTTCTCCCTCTCTTTCTTCACGCACATCCAATGATAGCTAAAACATGTTATTTTTTTTCTCTACAACATCAGCAAACCTTGCCCCTTCCTTTCTGAACATAATACTAAGACCCTCCCATCTAGACTATTGCAATCTCCTCCTTGATGATTTCTCTCCTAATCATCTCTCTAACGTTCTTTTCAAAATTCAGCTGCGTGGCTAATCTTCCACTGGTCTCACTGTACTCATACAACCCCTCTCTTCCCAAGTCATTTCATTTGCACCCAACCCATTTCCGTATCCAGTTCAAACTTCTACTGACCTATAAGCACCATCATTCTGCTGCTCCTCGCTACCTTTCCTCCCTACACCCCTCCTCGGGAACTCCGCTCTTCTGGCAGATCACTTCTGTCTGTGCCTTTCTCTTCCACTGCCAACTCCAGACTTTGATCTTTTCACCTTGCTGCTCCTTATGCCTGGAACAAACTACTTGAGTTGGTACATCAGGCTTCATCCGTGGCCCTGTTCAAATCCAGATAAAAATCTTCGAGGCTGCCTTTGGATCCTGATCCGCTTAGTCTTCTGCTTTCCAACTATGTGTTTTCTGACCATTCTCCTAGACATATCCTTGTCCCCCAGTTGTTATGTTATCTGTCTTGACTAGATTGTAAGCTCTGATGAGCGGAGACCGTCTCTTGCATGTCTTGTAGAGTTATACAAATAATCAGTAGTAGTAGTAACAGTAGCAGTGCCCCCAAGACCCTTCAGCAAGAAATACACATATTGTTTATAGAACCCCAGGACTTGAGCTGGACTGGGGGGGGGGGGGGGAAGAAAGGGGAAAGTCATTGGTGGAGGACTGGCAAGTGGATGAGTGGGAAGAGAATGGAGAGTAAAAGGGGTCATTCGGAGACTGGGTGGGGGATAAGAGACTGGGGAAAGGAACTGGAGAGAATGAAAGAAAGAAAGAAAGAGATGGGGCTGGTGAGGGGATGTTGGCTGGGAAGGAAGCGAGTATGAAGGATGGAAGTGGGCGGAAGTGAAATGAGTGAAAGACAGAAGGAGAAAAGAGGCTGGGGATGGAGAGAGAAAGGGAGAATGGGAGGGCTAGGGAGAGGATAAGTGTAGGGACATAGGTTGGGATGTAGATGATAGAAAATTGATAGCCGAAAGATAAAAAGAGGGAAAATGACAGGAGAGTGCAATGTGAGTCGAAAGGCAGCAAAAGAAGGAAATGAAAGAAAAAAGGGAAAGGGAAAGACTAAAGTCAGAGACAGATATAAAGAAGAAATGGATGAAAACAGAAGGAAAATGGTGAAATGGCAGATGGGCAACAGACCTTGGAAAGCAGAAAAAAGAGTTTGGATCCAATGTGATTGAAAAAATAAAATTCTTAGATGAGAAAGGTAGCAATAGTAGTTTATTCTTACATTATTAATTGGAATATGTCAGCTTTGGAAAGCAGAGTGGAGTGGAGTGGAGGAGTGGCCTAGTGGTTGGGGCAAGGTACTTCAGACCAGAAGGTCAGAGGTTCAAATCCCACTAGAGGACAGCAACCTTGGGCCGGAAGGACTGGGGTTTCTAGTCCCACAGGTGCTCCTTGGGAAAGCCACTTAACCCTCCATAGCCCATGTTCCCTGTAAAATAATTATCTCCAAGTTATAATGCCCTGTTCAATGTAATTTCAGTTTGTTCAATATAAACTGCACTGATGCAGAATAGCGCGGTATATAAGAGAATGTAAATAAATGTGCATCTCTGATGTCTGTATTTTGCATAGTACAAGAGGTGCACCTGGAGGAATTCTGCACAAAAATTTAGAAACGTCAGTGCACAATATTTTAAAATCCTGCATGTTTTATTACGTTTTTGCACAGAATTCCCCATCATAAGCCTAAATTCTGCTTTAGACCTGAAATTCCCCCTACCTTTTCTCTCTTCAGCTCTTTCACTCCTATCACAGTTCTCTCCCCAACCCCCCAAGCCTTTCCCATCTCCTAGTTCTGTCTCCCTCTATCTTCTAGAAAGATCTCTATTGGTGTTTGCCCCAAGGTTTACCCACATGCACATACCCCCACCTCACCTCCTTTCTCCCCCTCACCTACCCTTATTTCTCCCTTACCTCAGCCTTCTTTCTTCCTAGACACATATCTCCACCTTTCCTTATCTCCACCCATCTCCAGCCCCAGGCCCCCCCCCCAAATCACCATCAACCAATCTCCAGCCCCCAACCCGCTAATTCACCATCATCCAATCTTCAGCCCCAGCCTCCCAAACCCACAATCATCCGATCTCCAGCCCTAAACCACCTCCCCCCCCTCAACTCACCATCAGTCAATCTCCAGCCCCAGACACTCATCACCTCTCAAAGTTATCTGCCTGACTCGCAGTGGTAATTTTTATCATAGCCATAAGAGCTTTCATCTTCGTTCCCATGGCTATGCTATGCTTCTGACACCAGCATTGTGACATTTTAAGAAGGTCAACAGAAGCACTTCCTATTTACCTTCTTAAAAGTCTGAAGTGCCGGGATCGGAAGCATAACACACCATGGGAGTGAAAGGAAACGCTCCCCCGGATGTGAAGAGGTGAATGGTGAGGCAGGCTTGTGTGCTTTGAGCCTGTGACAATGTCTGTACAGAATTCTGCACATATAACCTGATCATCTTTTCTAGGCTCAAATAGTTTGGCAAAACTTAGAGACTTTTGGCAAAACTAAAGAGTCACGGGATAGGAGGCAGCGTCCTATTGTGGATCAGGAACTGGTTAAAAGATAGAAAGCAGAGGGTAGGGCTAAATGGCCAATTTTCCCAATGGAGAAAGGTGAATAGTGGTGTACCCCAGGGATCTGTGCTGGGTCCACTGCTTTTTGATATATTCATAAATGACCTGGAAAAGAGAATAACGAGTGAGGTTATCAAATTTGCAGATGACACAAAACCATTTAAAATTGTTAAAACCCAAGAGGATTGTGGAAAATTGCAAGAGGATCTTGATAAATTGGAAGATTGGACATCAAAATGACAGATGAAATTTAATGTGGACAAGTGCAAAGTTATGCACCTAGGGAAGAACAACCCAAACTATGGTTACACGATGCAAGGTTCCACATTAGGAACCACCACCCAGGAAAAAGATTTAGGCGTCATTGTGGATAACATGATAAAACCGTCGGTCCAGTGTGCAGCGGTGGTCAAGAGAGCAAATAGCATGCTAGGTATCATAAGGAAAGGAATGGAAAATAAAACAAAAGATATTATAATGCCTCTATATCGTTCCATGGTTAGACCACACTTTGAATATTGTGTGCAATTCTGGTCACCGTATCTTAAAAATGATATAGCGTTATTAGAAAAGGTTCAGAGAAGAGCCACCCAAATGGTAAAGGGTATGGAAGGATACTCCTATGAAGAAAGGCTAAAAAGGTTAGGGCTCTTTAACCTGGAAAAGAGACGGCTGAGGGGAGATATGATAGAAGTCTATAAATTAATGAATGGAGTGGAACGGGTAAACGTAGATCGATTGTTTGCATTATCAGAATATAGAAAGACTAGGGGACATGCAATGAAGCTACAGGGTAAACTATTAAGACTAATAAAAGAAAATATTTTTTCACTCAACGTGCAATCAAACTCTGGAATTTGTTACTGGAGGATGTAGTAAAGGCTGTTAGTGTAGCTGGGTTTAAAAAAGGTTTGGACAAGTTCTTGGAGGAAAGGTCCATAAGCCATTATTAAGAAGGGACCCAGGATATCAATGCTTGACCAAGTACAAGCATTGTGGAACCTGTGTCTTTTGGGGAAACTGCTAGGTACGTATGACCTAGACTGTCCACTGTTGGAAACAGGATACTGGGCTTGATGGACCTTGATCTGACCCAGTATGGCATATCTTATGTTCTTATGTTCTTATGTAATGCAGGACACTCAATCAAGCCTGGGGGAGGGAGGGGGAAGGGGTGGTTCAAAGTTAAGGAAAATAAAAATGTGTGTAATTACGATTTTTATTTTAAGCCAAAATTTTAATTGGTAGCCTAAGGTTTATAACTTTACTTGCAAATGTGCCAATCAGGCCTACTTGTACTTCTCTACAGAGTGAATTTTCTTCAAACTAGCAACATTTCCACTAAGATAATTAAAGAATTCTGGGCAACTCAACTCACAATTGTACTTTACAATCATTAGACATTTCAGAGTCTCTACATGCAGTTGGGTTTTTTTCTGTAGACCTCACTTTGTTCATGATTGAAAAACATCTTTCAGTTGGAGCATTGGAACCTGGCAAACATAAAAAGATTTTGCATACATTTTTATGTGGTACGTCATTACTTTTGAGGTGTCCAAACACTACCTTCCATTTTTTGTCAACCGTGGTTCCTCGTTTTTTCCATTCTTGAACTTTTACTTCAAATACAAATGACTTAAGACAAGAGAACTCAAACAGTTCAGTATCATTTATTACTGACTGTAGGCCAGGCCTTGTAGATAAAATGCATTCTAAAAACTACTCTAGCTCACATCATTCAGGTTGTTTTTGAAGGAGAGTCCACTGTTGTTTCCCAATCTCCTGGAAGTGAGTGGTCCACTGATCCAAGTAATCAATGAAAGTGGTGTAGAAAGATGACACAGGTTACTTGAAATCTGCTTCATCAATGATGTCCTCTTCTTCAAGATCTTTTATCTTCTTATTGATTGTCAGAGGCAAGAACGCTTTATTCTTCCTAGTTAATAACTTGTTTCTAAGGTCACTAATTACTCCAATCACCTCTATCATTGAGATTTTTTGCGACTCAATTTTTAAAGTCATATTGTGGAAAATCATTGCCTGACTGTGCAGAAAGTACAGCCAAACTTCTGCTGATTCATTCTCAAAAATGTTTTTGATGATAACTGGGCATTTTTCCTGGCTCAGAAAATATGATTTCACTGGTTGGAACATTTTAATTAATGTCTCTATGGCTTTTGTTGTAAAGCCAGCCACCTAGTGTTACTATGGGGTATGTTTACTAAACTGCGGTAACGTTACATACCGCACGTTATGAAACGTTAACAACGTTACATAACACACGGTATGTAACGTTAACGCGCGATGTTACTTAACGATCGTTAACGTCCCCGGCCGCGGTAAACACCACAGAAGGCGGAGAGAGGGCGGAGAGAAGGGGTCAATCGGCGGAGAGTGGGTGGGGAGAGGCCCCTTTCAAACTAACGCGCTGAACTGAAGGGCTGAATCCTACCGCGAATGAAAACCTGCCGTTAGATGCACATTTGCAGGAGAGAGAAACCATTTCAGTGTCAGCAATGTACAGCCAAGGCAGGGAGCCCAAAAAATGTGATAGTAGTGCTCCATGTTCAGCAACACCATAGTGCCAAAGTATGAATGGCCACTATGGCGATGGTGTAAATGGGGCACAGGGGGCCGCAGGCGGGACATGTAGCATGGGCAGCTGGGGCACAGGGTGGAACAGGCGGGCGCCTAGGTGGCACATAGGAACATAGAAACCTGAAATCAGCAAGATAGCAGCTGACCAAGGCCAAACACAATCCAACTATATCTACCTGGTTCACCCTAGCCAATAGTTGCTAGGGCACTGACCTGACATCCCTCCAGCCATCCCGCCCCCATGTGGAAGGGACATAATATTGGTAGGCAGTGATGGGGAGGATGTGAGGATGTCCATGTATGGCCCCCCCACCCCGGGATCCGCTCCGTAGGCGGGCGCCTACCTACACAGTGGATGTCCTGGGACTGCGCACTACCAGCACCGACAGCAAATGGCCATGTCAGCTTGGCAGGGGGGGTGTGCCCGTGCTGGAGGGGGCAGTGGACCTAGGTCATGCCCTGCATCAGTACATGGTGTGCAGTGCAATATACAAAGTCTGGCTGAGGAAAAGTACAGGTAGCCTCAGGGACTATTGTGCATCTGTGGCAACAGTGTGGTGCAGCACACCCAACCAGTGTGTCCAGAAGCAGAGGGTCACAGGTTTAAGCCCCAGCTGTGGTTTCTGCAGAGCATATCCCTATGTTTTACCCTACAATACAGATACAACAGCAACATGTACAAAGCCCAAAGCAGCAGCTTAAGGGGTACAGAAACCCACCTCCACAGGCTCCACAATCCAAAGATGCATGGAGAGTCAGGCTGTTGGCCCCAGCATTGAGCTGCAGTTATCACAAGAGCACTACTACTACCTCCTGCACAGTTTAGCAATGTCGGCACTGTGATCAGGACCAGTGTGGCAGGCAGTGTTGCCAACCACCCCTATATTTGTACAACGCTGCAATAGGAGTGAGCGTGTTTGTATGTCTATCCATTGTTCTGTGGCTGCCCACCCTTCACTGAGCCCCAAATGTCCCACTGTTACCAGCGTTAGCCTGAATAGGTGCATAATGAGGAGCAAGGTATATTGGGTATGGCCCGGACAGGGCAGATTGGCCAGGATGCATCTTCACAGGGTGTGGGGCAATGGCTGGGACACTGTAGTGTCATGCCTGCATGGACAAGGTGGCCACAGCATGGCATGCTGGGAGGGCACTCACTCTGACCGAGCAGTGACCATGGCAGGTCTAGGTTTCCACATAGCGCTCTACACTATCTGCCTCCAGTGATATATTTGTGTTCTCCAGTCCTGGGGTCCCAATCACTGAGTTGCCTGCTTGCTGCACATAGTTTCTCTATGAGCAGGCTGGTGGACTGTCTGCAGTTAGACTGTGTATGGTCAGAACACCTTTAAGGTATAGTCTGACTGTGCTGTCTGCTGGGGACTGTAAGACAGTGGTGGGAGGCAGTTGGGGTTATCCAGACCTAACCCCAGCATTGCTTCTGGGTTGCCACTGCTCCAGTCATAGGTATGGCTCTGGCCCACCAACCCTGGAGGGCTGTCTCATGCAAACAGGATGGAGGTTGCTTCCCCAGGGCAGGGGCACCTGTTCTTTACCTACAAAAATGGTGATGTGGGCCCTTTGGGGTATGTAGTATATACCACTGCAACCTATAAAGGCACTGCTACACACAACTCATGCAATTCTAGGAACCTCTCTGCCCTGATAACAGCTGCCCATGTCAGCCAGACCCTAACATGGGGTACACACCAATCTGGCTGGTATCTGGTCCTACAGGGCCACATGTGACTGCAGGATACAGATGGACACCAAATTACCTTTGGTTGCACTGCAAGGAACACCTGTCACACACTGGTAGTGATGGGGATGTACAGCAGGATCCATCTCTAGCACCACATGTACTGCGGACCTAGTGCTGGGCACACATCCTATCCCTCAGGGTGAACACAGACCTGCACAATGGCATGGTCTGTAGCTACTCTGTGCCAGTATCACACACTGTCAGTTCATCTTTCCAAGCTGAGGTACCGGAGAGGTGCAGACCCCATTTGGTGATCAGCTTTAGACTGCTATTCAGCATGTGCATTGCATCATGGGTACTGGTGGGGTTACCCTATCCTGGCACTCAGAGCAGACAATTTGTGCAGTGACCTGCAGTCCTTCTGTACCCAGACATTGCTGCAACATACACCATGGAGGTATAGCCTACTGGTTAATACAATGCCATTCTTGGCAGTGTTCATTGGTTCAGTTCCTCATTGTTCCCTCCTCTCATGCCTGTCCTACTCAAATAGTGTGCGTGCCTGTAGAGGTCATATATTTGCAGATCTGTGCTTCCAGCCCATAATACCCTCGCCACAATTGCCAACATTCCCTCGGTCTGTCTATCTGCGTCTGTCAGCTGTGTAGAGTCCTGTCTGCCTATGCAGGCTGCCACCCCATGTCCTGCACTGCTACCCTTTCCTGCACTGCGCCTCTTCATGCTTGCCTCGCCTGTGTCTGATCTGCATGGCACCACCACTCCTCTGTCCACCCATCATTGTAACTATCCTGCCATCTCCGCCTCCACTAGGGGACACATATTCCCATCATCTGCCACCAACTGTTTTTCTGATACTTTACATTGCTAACACCCTGTGCTGTGTTACAGTTGCCCCCACCATGATTGTCATCAGTACTAGCAGGCACATGGGATGCCCGCAGATATGGCATGTCCAGCGGCTCCCACTTCTCCCTCCTTCACTCACCTGTTCATTGCCTTTCCTGAATGCTCTATCTAGTGTTAGGGCAACATCTGTCTCTGTTCTGCACAGGTCATGCATGTCATCCTGAGGCACCTTGCAGTCCCTAGGGCACACTTACCTAGGACACCATAACCTTGTTAGGCCACCTTAACCTATGGTTCCGTAGCCCAGGGTGCCTTCTGCGGTGCCTTGTCCAAGGGTGTCTAATATAGCACTTAGCCTAGGAGGCCCTATAGAGTGCCTTATGAGGCACGGCACCTTACTGGGCACCTTGTAAGGCACCTTGCAAGGCACCCTGTAAGGCGCCTTGCAAGGTGCCTTATAAGGTGTCTTGCAAGGTGCTTTACAGGGTACCTTGCAAGGTGCCTTACAGGGTGCCTTGCAAGGTGCCTTACAATGTGCCTTGTAATGCTCGTTAGCTGCTACAGCTTGCTGTAACGATGCAACGCCCACACCTTTATATGGGCATCTGTACCTCTACCGTGGAACCTAACGCGAATGACATTACCGCAGTTTGTAAACATGCCCCTATATTCGAAGAGCTTTTGATATTCATTCTCAATAAAGTCACGCATCTCTATAAGATCTTCAATTCTCACTGTATAAATGTGAAAATATATGAATATCTTGTCAACAATAACTTCAATGTCAAATGTCAGGCATTTGGTGGCAGTGTGATATGATTGTGAGCAATGCGAATTACCAATTAAATTACCTCCTAAATCTTTTTGTAACTTGTAAAAAATATTGTTACTACCCCTCCTAGCAGCCCCACCAAAATTGCAATTGGTATTGCCAGCACACAATACCAAAACTTTGGATCTTAACCTATTAGACTTAACTGTATCAAGAATTGATTTATTTATTTGAAATCTTCATACCACATTTTCCAGCAGATCAAATATGGTTTACAGATAACAAAACATTGAATTGTACAGAACAGTACATATTCAGTTACATAGAACAAATAACTATATAGAATGGTATAGTAACAAGTAACTATTTACAATTGCATTTACATAGAGCGTCAGTGTATATAACATTGAATTATATTAAAATAGCTTCTCCAAAGTTTTACATTGTTTCCATTTGGTTGTGTTTGATTGTGGCATCTTGTTTATCTTTTATTGGGAAGATGGAGGGTGAGAGGTGTTTTACCCAGGTGGTGGCGTGGTTGTGTTCAGAGCTTTCATCTTCATCTATGTTACCGAAATGTAGAGAAAACAGGTGTGTTCTGAGTTTTTTTCAGAATGTGGATAGGTCATCTATGGATCTCATGCTAACTGGGAGATTGTTCCATAGAGCAGGGGAGAGATGAGAGAAGGCTCTGTTGTTGGTCTTTTTTCTGGATTTCCTGAATTCCGATGGAACAGTGAGTTTGTTTTTGTTACAATATCATTGGTTGCGGATTTTATTGTCCTTGGTGACGAGGGTGGAGAGATATGAAGGAGTAATGTCTTTGATAAGCTTGAAGGTAGTCACGAGAATTTTGTACTGAATGAGGCTTTGGATTGGGAGCCAGTGAAGGTGATATAATATTGGTGTAATGTGTTCAGTTAAGTTGATGTTTGAGGTTATCCTTGCTGCTACTTTCTGGGCTGTCTGTAGTTGTTTTATAGATTGTTTAGGTAAACCTTGAAGTGTGATATTGCAGAAGTCAAGATGGAGTGTGATGATGGCATTGATAACAGATTTAAAATCGTAGGGGTAGAGGAATGAGCGGAGTTGTTTCAACATTTTAAGTTTATAAAAAATATTTTTAGTTGTTTGCATTATGTGTGATAACATGTTAAGGGAGCTATTTTACCTCGGTTTTGACAGCTATATTTGCACCATGGATTGATATACAGTCAAACCTCGGTTTTCGTGTGCCCCGGTTTTCGTTGGTTTCGGTTTTCGACGTCTTTTCTAACTGAGATCTTGTCTCGGTTATCGGTTTTCGCCTCGGTTTTCATCAGGAACCAGTGCTGCCAGATCTGAAAAGCTACACCCTCGCGCTGGTCTGCCCGCCCAGTCCCGGCAGCACTACCCCCCCGGACTCACCAGATCGCGTGTTGAGAAGCCAAAGTCAGCTGAGCAACATCCTCGAGCCAGAGATGCAAGGATTGCACAGAGAGGAAGGCCCCGATCTCTCCACCGCCTGCCTGTTCTCTGGAGCGCCCCCTCAGGCTCGGAGGTAGCAGGGTAGCTGTCAATGTAAGCAGGAGATGTTGCATGAATGTGGGAGGCAGCGATCAGATTACAGTGCCGTACGGTACAATATCTGTGTGTTTGCTGTCCTGTGGACGATCGGGCAGGTGAGAGAAGTGACAGGAGCTGGGTGTCTGGAACGGATTACATTGAATTTACATTATTTCCTATGGGAAATATTGCTTCGGTTTTAGTCAGACTGCTTAGAACGGATTAATCATTAAAACCGAGGTTTGACTGTATATGTCAGGGGGATGAAGCTTTGGTTCCTAGTTATGTAGAATGCTTTGGTTTTGCTGAAGTTGATCATGAGGTTTTGGGATGTGAGTCATCTGTCACTTCAGAGAAGCAGTCTGTGATTTGTTGGATTACTGGATTTTCGTTGTTGATGGGGAGATATATCATAATATCATCCGCGGAAATATGATAATTTACTTGGAATTTCTTGAATATAGAGCAGATTGGCTGTAGGTACATATTAAACAAGAGTGTGGGAGGGCAGAGGCTTGTGGAGTCCTTGTTCTTGGTTATAGGACTGGGAAATGTGTGGGCCCATATGTACTTGCTGTGTTCTATGTGACAGGTATGAGGTGAACCACTGAAGTACTATATCACTTATTCCGATCTGTTGCAGTCTGGTAAGCATGAGGTGGCAAAACAGTGCGACAAGGCAGTGGCAAAAGCCAGGAGGATGTTGGGCTGCATACGAAGTGGAATTACCAACCGAAAGGAAGAGGTACTTATGCCACTGTGCAGGTCACTGGTGAGGCCTCACTTGGAATACTGTGTTCAATTTTGGAGACCTTATCTTGCAAAGGATGTAAAAAGACTGGAAACTGTTCAGAGGAAGGCGACCAAAATGATCTGGAGCCTGTGTCAGAAGCCTTATGAGAAGAGACCTGAAGACCTAAACATGTACACTTTGGAGGAGAGGAGGGACAGGGAAGATAATGATCCAGACCTTTAAATATTTAAAGAGAAATAATGAACAAACAAACCTCTTCCAAAGACGGGGAAGCTGTAAAACTAGAGGGCATAACATGAAGCTGCAAGGTGGTAAATTGAAAGGCAATGTCAGGAAATACTTTTTCACTGAGAGGGTGGTGGATGCTTGGAATGCCCTCCTGATGGAAGTGGTGGGGGCAAATATGGTGACGGAATTCAAAAGGGCATGGGACAGCCACAGTGGATCAATATCAAAATAAACGGAACCATCTAATTTCTCAACAAATAGGGGTGTCCTACTTGGAGTGATGGGTTTAACCCTAAACTAAGACATGGAGAGGGGTAGCCTGCACAGTGTGGCAGGTGTACCTACTCTTGACATCGTGCTGGGTAGACTGGATAGACCATGCTGGTCTTTATCTGCCGTCATTTACTATGTTACTATGTGGCAGAGATATCTAAAAAGAGAAGGAGAAATGCCTGTTTGGAGTTTTCAATACCCCATATGATACGGTCAAGCAGGATAGTGAGGAGGGTCTCTACCCCATGATAAGGGTGAAAGCCATATTGGTGTTCATCTAGAAGTAAAAAAGTGTCAATATGATCCTGGAGCTAGACTTGGACTACCTTTTCAATCAGCTTGGCTAGAAATGGAAGGCTAGATATGGGTCTGTATGAGATAGGGTTATTTTTATCCCATGTATTGTTTTTCAGTATAGGGCGTATTAAGGCATGCTTTAGTAGGGGAGATATGAAACCCTGTTGGAGGGAGAGGTTCATGATAGTGAGGATAAAAGGGGATAGTTCGGCTTTCATTGCTTTTATCCAGCATACTGGACAAGGGTCAAGGTATGAGGTGGTAGTATTGATTTTGGAGATGAGGTTACAAAAAAGTGTCTTTTGAGAGAGGGGAAAAATCAGATCAGTAGGAATCTGTTATTAAGTAAGATCTGTTGCAGTAATTGGTAGGTAGGGCTTGCTGTTTTAGCTTTTCTTTGTAATAATTTGCTAATATTTGGGGATCTGTGGCGGGATCATTTTCATCTTTATTTAAATTATTGTTAGTTAATGATTTTACAGTTTCAAACAGCTCTCTTGGCCTGTTCAATGATTTCGATAGGACGGTGGAGGAGTATTCTTTCTTTGTAGAGGTAAGGTCTCACAGTAGTTTTTCAGTTTGTCTATGTATTGCGACTGGTGAACTGATGATTTTGTGTAGCACCATTTGCGTTCGCTTTTGTGTAATTCAGTTTTCAACTGCTTAAGTTTACCGGGCTGAACCGGGCTGCGTTATGCTTTTTTATGGTAGTGGAATGTGGTGAGTCTAGGGTTGATGCTTTGGATATGATGTCATTCCCGTCGTTTATTGCTTCGTCTAGGTTCACTGGGTTTGGTGTTAGATGTTGAAAGGTCTGTTTGAGGAAAATCTCTTTGTCAAATTTCTTGTATCTTCTATGAGGTGGTGAGAGTGTGGGTAGAATGGATGAGCCATCATGGAGTGGGAGCTGGAATTTTATAAGGTGGTGGTCTGACCAAAGTAGACGTACTATTTCTAGTGAGGAAGGGTTGTAGTTATTAAATATTGTCTTAGGTAAAAACACCATGTCAAGTGAATTCCCTTTAACATGTGTTTGGGTGTTAATAATTTGGTGATAATCTATGGGGTATGTTTACTAAACTGTCTTGACGTGCGCCCGGCGATAGTGTGCAGGCTGCCATAAAAGGAGTGGGCGTTCCGGTCTTAGCATAGCAAAACGGGATCATCGCGCGATAATGTGCGCTGCGCAAATTATCGTGAGAGAAGCCGCTAAGCACGTTAACACACGGTAATCATAAGTAGGCGCGCTGACATCTAAACACAGAAACAGAGGTGTAGCACAATGGTTGATACATTGGCTGCTAGTACTGGGGTCATGAGTTTGATCCCCCAGTGTGCCTAATGAACAAGGCTGGCTGAGGCATCTCCCTTTATGTTTAAGTAGTGCTTTTTGAGGCATTGTAGTTTGATTTTAATTAGTGCTGCCAGCAAACACACCCTCACAGTGGCGTAACCTAAGGTGCCGCATAAGGCACCCTATAAGGCACTCCAGAGGGCACATTATAAAGTGCACTGTCCGCCAAGGCACCCTACAATGTCCCCTATAGGACACCTTATAAGGTGCTTTAAAGGGAACCTTATGAGGCACCTTAAGGTTACAGTACTCTGAGGGTGTTTTTGCTGGCAGCACTAATGTACATTAAAAATAGACAATGCCTCAGACAGCCCTATCAAATAGCCCCAATATGGGTTAGAACCCATGATCTCTGGCTCCACAGGCAGTGAAGTAACCAGTGGGCTACAGCTGCTAACAAACCTCTGGCTGGCTATGGAAGGACTGCACATCACCACACAAACAGTCTGCTGTGGTTACCAGGATAGGGGCAACCCACCCGTACCCATGATGCACAGCACATGCATATCAGCAGTCTACAGATGATCACAAGATGGGGTATGCACCCCACAGCACCTCAGCCTGGTAGGGGGAACTGACCGAGTGCATCCCCACAGCACATCATCCTGGTATGGGGTGCCAACGGTGTGTGTTAGTGGCACAGAGTAGCTACAGACCGTCACATTGTGTGGGTATTGTGCTCACCCTGAGGGTGAGGTGGGGCAGCCAGCACCAGGTCCGCAGCACCTTCCATGGCTGAAATAGGCCATGTTGCAGGTACCCATCAGTGGCAGTGTGTGATAGGTAGTTCCTGCAAACACACCTAGGATGCATTAGTGTCTATCTAAAGCTGTCAATCAGGTCTGGCCCTTATGGGCCATGATGCACCCAGAATAGTGCATATTCTGTGTTGGTGCCATGGTAACATGACGTAAGTGACAGGGGGTGTTTGGACCCATAGGCAGATGGTGTACCACCACTCAACCCACCCTCTGTGGCTCAGGGTGGGAGACAGGATTCCCCCACCAACAGATCCACATTCTACCTCTCTGCAACAGTGGCAGTAGAGGGGGGCCATCAACCCCAGTCATGCTGGGGAACAGACACCCTACAGGGCAGCCAATGCAGAGCTGTACACATCCCTCGGGCAATGGCAGGAAGACAGTAGGCCTAGAAATGCTCAGTTGCCCCCCACCACCATCTGACATTCTCCAGCAGCAAGCACAGTGAGTCACCAGCCACTCACATATAACTGCAGTCTACTAGCTAGTCCACAGTACATGATCCTGGAGGAGATGTGTGTACCCAAAGCTGGGATGTGAGCACACCTACCAAGCAGATAAGTCAGTGATTAAGCCCCAAAGAGAACCTATATATTTCACTTAAGAAAAATACAATATAGCATTATGGGGGAGCCTAGCCATGCCATGGTCACTGCTCAGTCAGGGTGAGAGTGGCCACCCTGTCGGTGCAGGTTGTGGCTGGGCACTACAATGTCAGAGTCAATGCCCTATGCCCTGTGCTGATGCATCCAGGCCAGGCCACCCTGTCTAGGCTATACCCACAGTACCTTGCTCCTCATTATGCACATTGGCAGGCCAATACTGGCAACACTGTTAGCAGTGTGGGATTAGGAAGGTGTTAGCAGCCACCACACACTGGATAGACAGACACACACTCCCCACACCTATGCCAGCATTGTGCAACTATTAAGGTGTTTGGCAGCCCTGGCCACCGCACCAGTCCTGGGCACAGTGCAGGCATGGCTATAGTACGCAATACTGTTGGGGTCACTCCCCAGGGTGGTAAACACTGTCAGACACCAGACCTGAAGCACACTCCACAGACATCAGAAAGGTTGCTATGATGCAGCTCAATCAGAAAATTGTGCTTAGCTTAGGAATTGCTATCTGCCAGTGATCATAGCAACCTTTTGATAGCTGTGTGCCATATTCCCAGGTTTAGGGTGGCATTGCTAAGGTATGCAAGTGCTAGTATTGGGAGATGCATGCAGGGCCCAACATCCTGTCTCTCCAGGAGGCTTTGGATAATGGAGCCTGTGGGTGCGGGTGTGTCTGCCTCTGTTGGCCGCTGCTCTAGGACAGAGGTTCCCAACTCCGGTCCTGGTGGGGCCAAACACTGTTCGGGTTTTCATGTTGTCCCTAATGAATATGTATGAGATACATCTGCATACCATGGGGGTGGTGAATAGAGATGCAGCACAGCCATAGTTATTAGAGGCAGCATGGAACCTGAATGGTGTGGGGCCCTCCAGGACTGCATTTGGGAGACTCTGCTCTAGGTAATGCACATGTTTATGGTGTCTGTGCTCTGTAGGGTAAAATGTAGGTGTTTTCGGTATGTTTACATTATCTGCAATAAAGGTTCTTTCTGTATTGCCATGTTTTAGTAGTGGGTAAACTATGGGGACTGGGTTGGCAGGAACCACAGCTGGGACTTGAACCTGTGACCTTCTGTGCCTGAACACACTGGCTGTGTGCACTATACCATTGTGTTGCCAAAGAGACAGTGCATTCTCTGGAGATACCATGACTGTTCGTCAGACAGGGCCTGTCTGTTGCAGTGCATGGCATCCACCTACACAGAGCTAGGCCATAGTCTGCTGTGGGCAGCTGCCACTGCCCCCTCCACCACCAGTACCCCTCTGCCACCATGTTGAGATGCCCTTCTGCTGGTGGTGCGCAGTCTCAGGCCATCCAGTGTGCGGGTAGGCGGCTGCTTATGGTGCGGGTTCTGGGGTAGGAGTGCCTGCATAGCTGTCCACGCTTCCCCCCAGCACCTCCTGCCAATGTTCTGTGCCCTTGGGGGTACCTGCTGGGTACCATCCCCTGTGACACTGTGGGAAACACACTCGTGCCCATGTTGGGCCCTCATCAGTTGCTGTCTGGCTGCTCTACCGTTTCAGCATTCCTATGGGCCACCTAGGCAACACCCTAGTCTGCACTGTGGCTTAGCTGCACCACAGCATGTGCCGCCTGCAGCCCTCAGTGTCCCCTTTCCCAGCATCTGTCCAGTTGCCCACTCCGACATGCCCGCCCTACTGTTGCGGAACATGTGCAAGCCATAGGAAACCTGTCCAATGGGGAGGGAAAAACCTGATCAGCGCTATTTCACTGTGGGATCATTCACCTTGTATGGGTACGAAGCATAGACCCTTCCAAAATTCATATCTTTGTTTTGGAGCTTTCTCTGGAGGGTTTTTTGATGTTTCCCATTAATATCGCTATTGCCCAGCTTGGTTATGTTTTTTTAACCCTACCAGACCTGAGCTCCTGAGCCTAATGTGCCCCTGTGCCTGGCCTCCTGGGCAAAATAGTGAAAAAATTTTAAACGCGTTAGTTAATTGTTATTTTAATGCAAACTTTTGGTTAGATTTAGATGAAACTTGGAGGGGTTGCAGAAAATAGGCCTACATTTCATCTACCGCCAGTATTCAACCTTTGTGTGCCAGTCCGCCCAACAGGTGGAGCCCTCCTTGATGCACAGGTACTTCCTGCAGTGGGTGCACCAAAACCTTGTCTTCACCTTCTTGTGGGGGTTGTCCTTGTAAGATACTCCAGGGTGCTGTCTCTTGTATCTCAGGTGTTTCTCCATGCACACAGCACAGATGTGGTCAGATGAGGTGCCAGGGGGAATTTCAGGGAAGTGGTTGCCTGGCGTCAGGCGTTTGGCACAGGGTTCTAGTTGTCCTCTGCGAACGGCTGTAGAACAGTAGTTTCCTACCAGTTCCAGGCACAGTGTTTGAATGTATCTTGTGAAGTACAGAGGTTTTCTGGCAGCTTCTTGTGTAGACAAGTACAGCACATAGGAGTTGTAGCAAGCCCACATGAAAGATTTGATAAAGAGGCGTCGGGGCCAGCGGTAGTGGCGTCGTGATCGGTGAAGGCGGGTCATCTGGTCGTTCTTGTCGCAACCGCCCATGTACTTGTTGTAGTCCAAGGCAAGCTGTGGGATGCTCACTTCAGTGAGAGTACCATCCTTCTTCTTCCTGTTGACAGTTCCAGTCTTTGCAGGATCATGGTAGTTGGAGATGAAGCTGATGGGTTTGTTGTCCTGCCATACCAGGCATGTGATGCTATCCTGACACAGGTAGCGACTTTCACCTCGTGGGAGTTTCTTGACTGCCTTGAGAGACTTTGGAAAGAACTTTCTGTTCTGCATGAGAGTTCCAACAACCCCAGTTTGTAGATGGTTCACAGCATATTTGGCCAGAGTCACAGAGTTATAGAAGCGGTCCATGACCAGAATGTGTGAGCTGCCCTCCATCCCAGCCGACTTCAAGAGACGGACAACGGTGTTTCCGACTGCACCCAATTCTGGAACTGACATTGGTGCTGCCCCAGTGTAGACCTCTGCGTTTAGAATGTATCCTGTCTCCGCTTCACAAAGAAGAAATGATTTGATGCCCCATTTTGTGGGCTTGTCTTTTATGTACTGTTTTATCGCCAGGCGATTTTTTGTGGGAATCATTCCCTCATCCAGGCTCAGGTGTTGTCTGGACCGGTAGTACTGTCGAAACTTGGGGAGTAGATACTCCAAAACAGGCCTGACCTTGTAGATTCTGTCTCTCTTGTCAATGCCAGCATCCTCCTCATCAACCACATGCAGGAAAGTCCAGATGGCCAAGAATCTGTCTCGTGTCATGACATTCCTGAACCCCGGAGTATATCCAATGGAGTCACTTCCATCACTTGACCAGTAATCCCGATAGCTAGGTTTCAGACAGATATATTCCATGTAGATCCTCAGCCCAACAAAGGCTTTCATTTCCTCAACAGAAACATCCTTGAAATTCTTGCAGTAGTAGTATTTGGGCCTTTCTGCACGCATTTGAGTGGCACGTAAATTAGTCTTTTCTGTCAAATTCTGCCAGAAGTCACCCTCGGTAAACAACGAAAGAAAATCGATGCAATTGCTTTCTTCAGTGATATGACCTGGAATATTCACTGGCCCTTTCCCATTCTCATCGAAATCCAGATCTGGGGCAACAAAATTGCGAGTCCATCCCTCATCAACCACACCAGAATCTCCCCTATCACCTGGTTGAGTGACACGCCCCCTACTTTGCACACTCGATCTTGATCTAGGCCCACTTGCATCATCAGAATCATCATCACTCTCTCCTTCATCGATGTATTCATCATCACTAGCGTCACTAGATTCGGAAACATACTCCTGATCGATTTCGCCTTCATCTGAATCAGAATTTGTCACAATATCCAACACTTGTTGCACTGTGAAAGTCCTTGGTCTCGCTCTTTTACCTGTCGAAGTGCTCGGTTCGTCACTAGCTCGCTTCATGGCTACTGTAGTCTACAAAACCGCTAAACACTCCGCCAAAACAAAGAAAGCTAAGCAGCGATTGGGTGGCTATTTTTAGCTCCTTGACAACACAAAAACACGTGGTCGGCAAAATACCGGTTTAGCGGTAACTCGGTATATAGCATTTTCGGAAATTACCGGTATATCGGTAACTCGGTATGGTAGGGTTAATATTTTCTTATGGTCATTTTCAATGTTTATTTGCCCTTTTGTTCCGTGCACATGTATCAAACTTATCACTTGTTGTGGGTTTCCCTGGCTTTGCTGTACATTGCTGACGGAAATGGATTCTTTTCGCTTTATATCTGCTCTAACACGAGGGTTTCACTGGCGTTAGTTTTCAGCCCCGGATTCCACAGCGTTAGTGTGCGGGGAGCCTCTCCCCTCCCACTCTCCGCCCATTGACCCTCTCTCTCCGCCCCTGGGGAGCCTTCCTCCGCCCTCCGGGGAGCCTTTTTCCGCCTTCAGATAGAAGGAGTCTTTCAAAATGGTCTTTTGACCTGCCACCTGGTGTTAACACCTATTGAAAAAGTTTCACTGGTCTCTTGTCCCCTAGGTAGAAGCCCTCTTTGTAAAGGTCTCTAGAAGACTTTATTTGTTGCTCAAAGAGTTCTGACCCTGTTTTGCCTTTTGTGCTAAGCTATATTCTGATTTGATTTAAATTATAGCTCTTTGAGGCTGCTAGGCTCTAACCTATATATGAAATTTAAACTACAAGCTCTCTTCTGGGTTCTAAATTTAACCAGAAAGATCTCTTCTGTGTTTTAAATTTAAACTAAAAGTACTTTGCTGATGCTAGGCCCTGACTGATTTAACAAAAAATAGTGGGTTCACAGATTAATTAGCTTTAATACAAAGAAGTCCTTTCAGAAAATTCCCAGAAATATATACTCACAATTGCAGATCTCTCTCCAGAAGTAACAGTCCCCTTTTCTAGTCCTTCAAGACTGAGGATCACAGAGCTCTGGTTGAGCTATTTAAACCTGTGCTGCTGAGGTAAGCTGTGACCAACTTCCTGGGTGATGAACAGTCCTTGCCTGGATAGAAGGAGTCCCCCAAAATGGCCTTTTGACCTGCCACCTGGTGTTAACACCCATTGAAAAAAGTTTCACATTTCTCTTGTCCCCTAGGTAGAAGGGCTCTTTGTAAAGGTCTCTAGAAGACTTTATTTGTTGCTCAAAGAGTACTGACCCTGTTTTGCTTTTTGTGCTAAGCTATATTCTGATTTGATTTAAATTATAGCTCTTTGCTGCTGCTAGGCTCTAACCTATATATGAAATTTAAACTACAAGCTCTCTGCTGGGTTCTAAATTTAACCAGAAAGCTCTCTTCTGTGTTTTAAATTTAAACTAAAAGTACTTTGCTGATGCTAGGCCCTGACTGATTTAACAAAAAATAGTGGGTTCACAGATTAATTAGCTTTAATACAAAGAATTCCTTTCAGAAAATTCCCAGAAGTATATACTCACAATTGCATATCTCTCTCCAGAAGTAACAGTTCCCTTTTCTAGACTAAATGCAGCGAGATAAGCTGTTCAATGTGATTAAATGCTATAAGAGGCAAAACAAAGAGCTCAGTTTAAATACAGTGATATGTTGTACAATGAGGTTATAATTCCCATATGAATCATATAAGTTCTCATTGTCGAACGGAATTCAAATAGGGTAGTCTTATCTGCAATGGCCCAGGAGTGACTGATCTCTGAGTATGAAGATGGAAGTGTATAATTAACAGAATGCTTGTAAATGGGAGCAGCAATTCTTACAAGGCAGATATGGTGGACATAGGCCAGAAGGTTCGGATAGAGTGGCACTTATCCTAAGAATTATCTTAATTGTTTTTTTGCAGTGAATGTTACAAGCTTGTGTAGATGGTACTTATGGCAGTGCAAGCCATTTTTTTCTGCACTGCGTGTTGACTTTGGGGTATGTTTACTAAACCGTCTTAATGTGCGCTCTGACACGATAGCGCGCGATAAGGCGCTTTACCGTGCGATAAGGTACCTTATCGCATGCTAACGCGCTCAGCGGTGCTCAGCGGCGCAAACGAGTGCTGAAGGCGGAGTAAAGGTTCCCTGAGGGTGGAGGAAGGCTCCCCAGGGGTGGAGAGAAGGGGTCAATGGGTGGAGAGTGGGAGGGAAGAGGCTCCCTGCACACTAATGCGGTGCTGGGGGAAGCGTGGACATCTATGCAGGCACCCCTACCCCAGAACCCACACCATAGGCAGCCGCCTACCCGCACACTGGATGGCCTGAGACTGCGCACCACCAGCAGAAGGGCATGTCAGCATGGTGACAGAGGGGTACCGGTGGTGGAGGGGGCAGTGGCTGCTGCCCACAGCAGACCATGGCCTAGCCCTGTGTAGGTGGGTGCCCTGCACTGCAACAGACAGGCTCTGTCTGACAAACAGTCATGGTATCTCCAGGTACTGCACTGTCTCTGTGGCAACACAGTGGTGCAGGGCACACAGCCAGTGTATTCAGGAGCAGAAAATTACAGGTTCAAGTCCCAGCTGTGGTTCCTGCCAAACCAGTCCCCATATTTTACCCACTACTAAAATGTGGTAATACAGACAGAACCTTTAGTGCAGATAATGTAAACATGCCCTAAACACCTACATTTTACCCTACAGAGCACAGACACCATAAACATGCGCATCACCTAGAGCAGAGTCTCCCAAAAGCAGTCCTGGAGGGCCAAACACCATTCAGGTCCCATGCTGTCTCCAATAACTATGGCTGTGCTGCATTTCTATGCACCGCCCCCATGGTATGCAGATGTATCTCCTGCATATTCATTAGGGACAGTATGAAAACCCAAACAGGGTTTGGCCCACCAGGACCGGAGTTGGGACCCTCTGCCCTAAAGCAGCAGCCAACAGGGGCAGAATCACCTGAACCCACAGGCTCCATCATCCAAAGCCACCTGGAGAGGCAGGATTTTGGGCCCTGTGTGCATCTCCCAATACTAGCACTTGCATACCTTAGCAATGCCATCCTAAACCTGGGAATATGGTACACATCTATCAAAAGGTTGCTATGATTGCTGGCAGATAGCAATTCCTAAGTTAAGCACAATTTGCTGATTGAGCTGCATCATAGCAACCTTTCTGAAGTCTGTGGAGTGTGCTACAGGTCTTGTGTCTGACAGTGTTTACCACCCTGGGGAGTGACTCCTACAGTATTGCGTACCATAGCCATGCCTGCACTGTGCCCAGGACTGGTGCGGTGGCCAGGGCTGCCAAACACCTCTATAGTTGCACAATGCTGGCATAGGTGTGGGGAGTGTGTGTTTGTCTATCCAGTGTGTGGTGGCTGCCAACACACTCCTCAGCCCACACTGCTAGCACTGTTGCCAGTATTGTCCTGCCAATGTGCATAATGAGGAGCAAGGTACTCTGGGTATAGCCCGGACAGGGCAGCCTGGGCAGGATGCATCTGCACAGGGCATAGGGCACTGGCTGGGACATTGTAGTGCCCGGCCACCACCTGCACAGACAGGGTGACTACAGCATGTCCTGCTGGGAGGTCACTCTCACCCTGACTGAGCAGTGACCATGGCATGGCTAGGTTCCCCCATAGTGCTACATAGTATTTCTCTCAAGTGATATATATGGGTTCTTCTTTTGGGGGCCCAATCACTGGCTTATTTGCTTGGTGGGTGTGCTCATATCCCAGTTTTGGGTGCACACATCTTTTCCAGGAACATGCACTGTGGACTAGCTAGCAGACTGTCTGCAGTTAGTATGTGTATGGATGGAACACCTTGCAGGGTGCAACGGCTGGAGACTCACTATGCTCGCTGCTGGATAATGTCAGACAGTGGTGGAGGGCAGCTGAGCATTTCCAGGTCTATTGTCTGTCTGCTATTGTCTTAAGGAATGCTACAGATCTGCACTGACTGCCCTGTAGCGCATCTGTTTTCCAGCAAGACTAGGGTTGTTGGCACTGTTCCCTCTAAGCTGTGCGCGTGTGCGCGCGCACACACCTCGCCGAGCGAGCGCACATACTTTACAACAGAGCGCACAAAAATTTTGGTTCTGATTTTGATAGAAAACAACACAGACGTCTTAAAATTTAAAAGTTGTTTTGTATTTACGGTTTTCACAAGTTCTACAATATTTTCTAGTGCAATCAATGTGGTGTACATACTGTATTCTGACGTGCAGTCAAATTTTAAAGTATATAACTCCGAGTGTCATTATGTGGCGCACAAAAATTTAACCTTCCTTCAAAAGCTGCACAGCTGATATTTTATGCGCACACAGCCTACAGAAAATTAGAGGGAACATTGTTGGTCCCCTCTACTGCTACCATGGCAGGGCTGTAGAATGTGGATCTGCTGGGGGGAGATCCTGATCCCCAGAGAGTAAGTTTGGTGGTGCTACATAATCCGCCTATGGGTCCAAACACCACCACCCCCCCCCCCACCAGGCACGGACACACCTAGGGGTATGTTTACTAAACTGCGGTAATGTCATTCACGGTAAGTTCCATGGTAAAGGTAGAGATGCCCATATAAAGGCATGGGTGTTGCATCGTTACAGCAAGCTGACAGTTAACGCGCTTTAAAAGGCGCCTTAGACTAACGCGCTTTAAAAGGCGCCTTAGACTAACGAGCGTTATAAGGCGCCTTGTAAGGCACCTTGCAAGGCGCTCTGTAAGGTGCCTTATAAGGTGCCTAGTAAGGTGCCTTATAAGGTGCTCTGTAATGTGCCCTGTAAGGTGCCTTATAAGGGGCCCTGTAAGGTGCCTTATAAGGTGCCTAGTAAGGTGCCCAGTAAGGTGCCTAGTAGCATACCAGGGAGGTGCCTAGTAGCATTCGAGGGAGGAGTAGCCTAGTGGTTGGCACAAGGTACTTCAGGCCGGAAGGTCGGGGGTTCAAATCCCACTAGAGGACAGCAACCTTGGGCTGGAAGGACTGGGGTTTCTAGTCCCACAGATGCTCCTTGTGGTCTTGGGCAAGCCACTTAACCCTCCACTGCCCATGTTCCCAGTAAGTATTAGTGTAAGTATTAGTGTATGTGTCTCATATCCCTGCGTGTTAAA
Organism: Ichthyophis bannanicus; assembly: GCA_033557465.1. Lineage (NCBI taxonomy): Eukaryota > Metazoa > Chordata > Amphibia > Gymnophiona > Ichthyophiidae > Ichthyophis > Ichthyophis bannanicus. Next base: position 257,438,086 of record CM066044.1, read on the forward strand.
TGTATCCCCCAATTGTGTTGTGACCGCTTTGATTGAAGGTTAAGGCAGTATACAAAACTGTCTAAATAAATAAATAAATAAATATAAGGTGCCTAGTAAGGTGCCTCATAAGGCGCCCTATAGGGCCTCCTAGGCTAAGCGCCATATTAGGCACCCTTGGACAAGGCACCGCAGAAGGCACCCTGGGCTATGGAACCATAGGTTAAGGTGGCCTAACAAGGTTATGGTGTCCTAGGTTAGTGTGCTCTAGGGACTGCAAGGTACCTCAGGATGACATGCATGACTTGAGGAACAGAGACAGATGTAGCCCTAACACTAGATAGAGCACTCAGGAAAGGCAATGAACAGGTGAGTGAAGGAGGGAGAAGTGGGAGCCGCTGGACCTGCCATATCTGCGGGCATGCCATGTGCCTGCCAGTACCGATGACAAACATGGTGGGGCAGCTGTACCACAGCACAGGGTGTTGGCAATGTAAAGTGCCAGAAAAGCAGTTGGTGGCAGGCAATGGGAATACATGTCCCCCAGTGGAGGCAGAAGTGGCAGAATAGTTACAATGATGGGTGGACAGAGGAGTGGTGGTGCTATGCAGATCAGGCACAGGCGAGGCAAGCATGAAGAGGCACAATGCAGGAAAGGGTATGACATGGGGTGGCACTGGCAGACAGGACTCTACACAGCTGACAGATACAGATAGACGGACCGAGGGAATGTTGGCAATTGTGGCGAGGGCATTATGGGCTGGAAGCACAGATCTGCAAAAATATGACCTCTACAGGCATGCACACTATATGAGTAGGACAGGCATGAGAGGGGGGAACAATGAGGAACTGAACCCATGAACACTGCCAAGAATGGCATTGTATTAACCAGTAGGCTATACCCCCATGGTGTATGTCACAGCAATGTCTGGGTACAGAAGGACTGCAGGTCATCGCACAAATTGTCTGCTCTGAGTGCCAGGATAGGGTAACCCCACCAGTACCCATGATGAAATGCACATGCTGAATAGCTGTCTAGAGCTGATCACCAAATGGGGTCTGCACCTCTCCGGTCCCCCAGCTTGGAAAGACGAACTGACAGTGTGTGATACTGGCACGGAGTAGCTACAGACCATGCCATTGTGCAGGTTCTGTGTTCACCCTGAGCGATAGGATGGGTGCGCAGCACTAGGTCCGCAGTACATGTGCTAGTAGAGATAGGTCCTGCTGTACATCCCCATCACTACCAGTGTGTGACAGGTGTTCCGTGCAGTGCAGCTGAAGGTAATTGACGTGGTATATTTGCCTACGCCCGCTTTCATTTTCCACTAGGTATGACACAAAACCTACTTTCTTTACTACCACGGCTGGGCCTTTCCATCGAGATTCAAACTTTGGACCGGGGTCCGCCACTTGTATGAGGACCTTGTCCCCTGCTGCCAGTTCTCTGGTCTGTGTATCCCTATCGTAATATTTTTTCTGGCGCTGTTTGCTACGGTTCAAGTTCTCTATCGAGGCTTGGGACGTTTTCTTTAGGCGCGTCCTTAATTCTTTCAAAAACTGGAGGATCCCCACTTCCGGTACTCTGGGTTCTACCCATTCATCTTTTAAAATATCTAATACTCCCCTTGGAGACCTCCCAAACAGAAGTTCAAAGGGGATACTCCTAGCGAGGTTTGAACTCGTTCTCTGCAGGCGTACATCACGAATGGGAGTAATGTATCCCATTCCATCATTTCCCCCTTTCTTAGGCCTCTTCGCAACAAATGCTTTATTGATTGGTTGGTGCGCTCCACCAACCCATTGGTCTGGGGATGATACGCTGACGTTTTTATGTGGCGTATACCGAACGCCTCCCAGACTCTAGCAAGGTACCTAGAAACAAAGTTGGTACCCTGATCCGTTAGGATTTCCTGGGGAAACCCCACCTCGCAGAACAGCTTTATTAGTTCCTGCGCTATGATTTTAGCAGATATATTCCTAAGGGGTATAGCCCATGGGAATCGGGTCGCATGATCTACAATAACTAATAGATACTGGAAACCCCTAGGCGTTTTTATCAATGGGCCTACGATGTCTATCCCCATTCGCCTAATAGGCATAGCTATTGTGGGCAATGGTATCAAGGGTGCTGCCTTGGGTCTAGATATGGAGACCCTTTGACAGGCAGGGCAAGCATCGCAATACCGCTTGGTCTCTTGATACACCCCTGGCCAATAAAAACGTGCTAAAATCTGATCCAGTGTCCCTTGGACACCTTTATGTCCCCCAACTGGATGGTCATGTGCCAAGCGTAAAACTACCACCTTAAAGGCTACTGGCACCACCAGCTGCTTCCTCACAGCTCCTGTATAGGGATCTAGACTTTCCCTATATAAAATATTCTCATCGAGTAAGAATCGTGGTAATGTATTACGATCCATCTGGGCCCACTCGAAAGCTCTTTTTAAGGCCAAGTCTGCTCTCTGCTCCATCGGAAAGGATGGAAACTTTTGGACGAGGGCAGCGGGGACCCAGGGTAACCCTTCCCCTGTTTCTAGTTCCCTTCTTCCTTTGGCTCTCTTATCTCTTTCCTGTCGCTTGGTAGCCCTGGTTTTCTTTCCTTCCCCCACCGGGCTCTGAACTAACTCATCATGGTTAGGTAGTGGATCCCTCTCTTCCGCTTCTGTCCCTTTCTCAGGGGCCTCTTTGACCTCCTCTTCTGTAGGTGTTTCTACTCCCTCTACTGGGGCTTCTTGAGGTTCACCTACCGGGGTTTCTTGGGGTTCAACTACCGGGGCTTGGGATCGTGTGGAGACCAATCCCGTTTTCATGCCTACCCCCTGGCTTAATATACCAGGAAACGAAGGCCAGTCCCGCCCTAAAATTAGTTTTTGGGGTAGCCCAGGGACTACTGCTACCTGTAACTTTCTTTCTGCCCCTAATGCCTTGACGCTTACTTGACGTAAGGGATAGGGAAGCTGTGCGCCGTGTACACATTTTATTGCTATTTGTTTTGGTGTTACCGGGTGAGACTGCTTCAAAGTTTCCCAAAATTCTTGGGCGATTATACTCTGTTCTGCCCCCGAATCTAGTATAGCCATAGCATTTTCTCCATCAACTTGTACCTGTAAACATATGCCTTTCGGTACTAGCTTCTCTGCCCCTACCATAAGGACTGTCTTAGTTTGACATTCTTTTACCATGTGGCCTGGTCTGCCACATCTATAGCACCTCCTAGTGTTCCTCTCTATGCTATTCTTACCAGGGTTATACTCATTCACTCTCCTGGGTGTATACTTTTTACTTTCATCCGTTCCAGTCACACTTGTACCTTTTAAAAGGCTCACATCAGACACAGTAGCATGCTTTGCTTCTTTAAACACCTCTGCCATTTTAACTGCCTCTTCGGTACTTGAGCAATTTTGTAATGTTAAGAACATTTTCATTTCCTGTGGTATGGCTAACAAAAATTGCTCCAAGACAATCTCGTCTAATACAGACTCCGGTGTTCTATTCTCAGGGTCTAACCACTTGTAAACCAGGCTCTTGAGCCTCTGACATAAAGCGTTTGGAGTTTCACTCTCCAACATTACTGCCTCCCTAAACAACCTTTTGTAATGCCTCGGTGTCAGCCCAAGGCGATCCTTTACTGCCTTTTTAATTTCAGCATAATTATTTGCCAGGCTAGCTGGCATGGCCTTAAAGGCAGATAAAGCCTCTCCGCTTAGAGTCATGGCGAATCGCATCGCCCATTGTTCTGTAGGCCACTTTAAATTTCCTGCTATGCGCTCAAACGCTTCAATGAAGTCATCGGGGTTATCTTCACGCCCCAAATGTCTCAAAGCAAGACCTGTATGTATGTCTACTTGCGGTACTGTAGATTCTTTCTCTGAAGACTTTCTTAGTAGCGCAGTCATAGCTTCCACCAACGGTCTTTGCTGCTCCTGCATAGCTGCCATATATTGTTCCTGCAGGTGTTGTATCATCCTGGCCTGCTTTTCCTGTTGTTCGTTCATCCAGGCCAGCATATCTTGGGGATCCATCCTCTTTTCCTTTCACTCTGCACCTGAAGTAAAGAGAAAAAGACCACCAAGTGCGGTACAAAACACACAGAAAGGTTTCTTTTTTTTTTTTCTCCCTTTTATATCACCCCTTTTTCTCACAGTATCCTTTCCCGTCCACCCAGGACACCAATACCTCAGTTTCCTGGTAGACTTCAGCATGTGAGAAAAAGGTCTTTTCCACCGCTGGCTGCTCTGCCAGCCGAATCCTCTCCAATATTTCCTGGGTCCAACTTTTCCTGCTTTTCAGCACTGTCCTTTTATTTTTTTCAGGCAACTTCTTATGCCCCCCGAAAAATTATCCTGCCAACTACGCCATTTATGTCACCCCTCATCAGCCCCAGCGGTGAAGACTGGTATGGTTGGGCTTTCTGAGGGTGGTAGTTGTGCCTTATCTATATAGATCACACAGAAAAACTTCTTTTCTTTTAGGGTTTTATTCCCCGTCCCTTGAGGTTTCTTTATCAAAGATAACAGAAATTAACAGCCCACTTGGCTTATAACAAAAGATAACTGGATAACAAAAATAGCTTCTTTCAGCTTATAACTTTAAACAAAACAAAATAACAAAACAGCCTAACTGACTGCTTGGCTGGAGAGAGAATAAGCTGCAGCCTTGCAACTTCTACACTGGAGTTAAGGTCACACAATCACGCTTTACCTCAGTGAGAACTCTGGCTCTGTTACAGTGAGAGAACACTCCATCAATTCTGGATTTTCTAATACTTCTGAGTTTTCATACTCCATTAATTCCTGTTCATTAACTTCTCCATTATCAGCTTCAGACGTGGGGTAAAAGTATGGCAGGCTTGCCTCGTCCCCTAAGAAGTTTCTCTTCCCTTCTGAAGCACTGCCTCTCTGGGAAGTATCGTATAACTCTGAGCTGTGCTTTCCAGAGCCCTGCCCCCGCTGGTGCCTTAATGGATAGCTCAGGTCCTTGTTTGACCTGCTAGCTGGGTAATTACGGTAGGCTCCTTGCCGGGTCTGCACTGGCTTTCTAGACTCAGCTGGGCCAAATTGGAAAACTTGTAATGGCGTTTCCCTAGAAGCTGGGAGCTCACAGTGATAAGGGAAATCTTCAGCTTTTCTGGGTGAGTGAAACCCTCTTCTCTTAATATTTTTATAACCAGGATAAAAGCTATTGTCAGCCTCTAAATATCTGGGCTTTATGTGGCTATTTCTATGCTTCCAGGGCTCCTCCCTCTCAGATAGCAAATAGCCCTTGTATTCACTCCTTGCCCCTGTACCTGCTGTTGCAGTCTTCTTATGCTTCTCTTGTCTTCCAAGCACATACACGCTGTCAGGGTTCTGATTTCTCACCGAGCCACACAGGTCTCTGGATTCTTTCCAACTTTCACACCGGCTCCCCTGTTGCCTCACTGACTCACTCTCACTGTCTTCATCTCTATCACGCCAGCTCCAGGCTTTCCATGGCTTCAAACGTATCTGCTGCTGCCTTTCAGCTTGTGACCTCTGCTGCCTTAACTCCTCTCTCAAGGATTCCTTCTCCCTCAAGGATTCCCTCTCTCTCAAGCTATCTCTAATTGTTTGGGAGTCTATTTTATCTGCGTGTCTCCTGACTCCACCTTCACTCAGCTGCACTCTATTGGGCAAAGCAAATTCCCTTGCATTGCTCTCTGGGTGTGTCTTTCTGGGCTCTGTGCACATGTGCCTAGGTTGTCCCTGGCAACCATCAAACATTCCTCTGTTTACTTTGTCACTTTTACTGTGATCATTCACACTGATCTGCACTTTCTCGGGTTGCCTTAGGTCCACCCTGTGACAACACATAGGTTCCATAATGCTTTTATTGGTGCAAGCAGTGGATTACCTGGGTCCTCTTTTATAATAGTTTATGGCCTTTTCCTCCAGGAACTTCTCCAAGCCTTTTTAAACCCAATTACACTAACAGCTTTTACTACATCCTCCGATAACAAATTCCAGAGCTTGATTGTGTGTTGAGTGAAAAAATATTTTCTCTTATTAGTCTTAAATGAGTTTCACTGTATCTTCATTGAATGTCCCCTAGTCTTTCTACTTTTTGATGACATAAAGAATTGATCTATGTTTACCCATTCCATTCATTAATTTATAGACCTGTATCATATCTCCCCTCAGCCATCTCTTTTACAGGTTGAAAACTCCTAACTTTTTAAGCCTCTCCTCATAAGAGTATCCTTCCATCCCCTTTACCATTTTGGTGGCTCTTCTCTGTATCTTTTCTAATTCTGCTATATCCTTTTTAAGATACGGCGACCAGAATTGCACATAATATTCAAGGTGCGGTCGTACCATGGAACGATACAGAGGCATTATAATATCCTTTGTTTTATTCTCCATTCCTTCCCTTATGATTCCTAGCATTTTATTTGCCTTCTTGGCCGCCACTGCACACTGGGCAGAGGGTTTCAATGTGTTATCCACAATGATGCCTAAATCTTTTTCCTGGGTGGTGGCTCCTAATGTGGAACCTCGCATCGTGTAATTTGGGTTATTCTTTCCTAGATGCATAACTTTTCACTTGTTCACATTAGATTTCATCTGCCATTTGAACATCCAGTCTTGCAATTTTTCACAATCCTCTTGGGTTTTAACAACTTTGAATAATCTCTTATCATCTGAAAATTTGACTATCTCACTCATTATTCCCATTTCCAGGTCATTTATGAATATGTTAGAAAGCAGTGCACTCAGCACAGAACCCTTGGTCACTCCACTATTCACATTCAGCCAATTTTCCCAATGGAAAGTCACAGTTTTACTTGAAGAAGCACTTACATCTTCTGTCTTGTTTTTAACCAACTACTAAATAAATACCTGATCATTAAGAAACATTCTGGTGATAGCATGGTGTTTTGTAACAAATACCGGTATTCCTTTTTAATCGCACATGGTGCTGAACAATGTCACCCTTTCCTGCATGTGCGATTAAAAAGGAATACTGCTCCCATCTCCCCCTATTCCCTATTGGCTGGCTATGTCTGCTGCAGCCTACCTGGGCCCTAGGGAGGAAGCAGAGCCAGTTTTGTCAGATGTGCTGAGGACTCAGGAATTTAGGATTGCCAACCATCTAAATTATTTTAGGATTCTACAACTATGTGAAGTAGCTATCTTAGTCAAAATGTCTAAATTTTCTGGGTATTTTTTTAGAGTTTAGCTCTACAGTTCACCAGTGCTCCCCCCTCACTGTGCAAAGTGGTAGGCTCCAGCCAATGGAAAGGTTGTACTAGTCAGGGCCGGATTTACCTATACGCCACCTACGCCGTGGCGTAGGGCCCACAGCTGACAAGGGCCCACAAAATCTTAAAATTAAATTTAAAAAACAAACGCTGGCTACCGCCGCGGCAGCATAGACTGTTCCCGTGGGGCCCCCTCTGCTGCTGCGGCAGCATTGATTGTCCCGCGGGGCTCCCTCTGCCCGGCTGAATCCCCTCCCTGCCGGCTTTGAGAGGCGCGAAGGCAGAGTGTCTCCCTCGCGCCTCTGTTAAGCCCACAGGGGCAGATGGGAAATTTCCCATCTGCCCCTGTGGGCTTAACAGAGGCGCGAGGGAGACACTCTGCCTTCGCGCCTCTCAAAGCCGGCAGGGAGGGGATTCAGCCGGGCAGAGGGAGCCCCGCGGGACAATCCAGTCAAGTCCTAGTTTACTAAAAGATCTAAATATTGCTGGCATCCCATTATAATTATATAGTTGTAAAGGTAATGTACAATTATGAGGTTTCCTAGTTCTGAAAGCTGGCTCTCACTAGATGCAGAAATTCTGTCTCTCTCTCACACTGTCTGTGCCTCTCATATACATACACACACACACGTTCAGATTCAAGAAACACTATTGGCATGACATTGCATGAATGTGTTTTTAAAGGAATCCATAAAGCGGAAAGGAAAGAATTACAAGGTAGAGAAGAGGAATAACAAGGCCAAGCCCAGGGTTCTGGTGCTATTAAGGGGCTTGTTTACAAAGTGGTTCGCGATCGCGATCGCAGCCGCGGCCCCATTGAAATCAATGGGGCCGCGGCTCCGATTACGATCGCAAACCGCTACCGCGGCTTTGTAAACAAGCCCCTAAGTGTTGTCTCTGGTCACATTACATCTCTGGTTTGGTAGCAGGAGACAGTGTATGTTGCTGTTTCTACAGCTGCTGCTATTTCTCCAGTTTCGTCAAGGATTATATAGTTTTTCCTGCTCATTCCTCTGTGAGGTATCTTCTAATTTCCACCAGCTTTTGGAAACCATATTTCGTTTAGATCTTTGTATTTAGCACAAGACAGGAGGAAATACATTTCTGTCATGGAGATGAAGCAAAGTGTAGTTTCTATGTAGAGATCTATAGGCACAGCTCCAGGTTTCCTGTGATTCTGCGGCTATGGCGAGGGCTGCAAGATCTGGTGTTTGTGCAGAATTGGCTGGTTTCCTTCCCTTTATGTTAAAAAAGGATGAGATTTCCTTCTTTCAAGCAAAAAAAAAAATTGGCTGATCTAATGTATTTCAGGAGGGCTATAAGATGCCTCTTATTTTCTTTCTGTTTCAAAAAGTTCCTCAAACAAAGTAAGTGGGGATTGAGGATGAGGAAAGAGCAAAAGGAGAAAGAGGGCCTCATATAGCGGCGTCCCTACACCGAGGGAGCCGCTTGCTAGCTGAACACCCGGCTGCTCACTAAGCTCCGCTCCTGCCCAATCGAGGCAGTGGGAGGTGCTCCTGCCCATATCGGGGCAGTGGGAGAGGAGGAGCTGAGCGCCAAAAGAGCGCGAACGAGGGCCTCATATAGCGGCGTCCCTACACCGAGGGAGCCGCTTGCTAGCTGAACACCCGGCTGCTCACTAAGCTCCGCTCCTGCCCAATCGAGGCAGTGGGAGGTGCTCCTGCCCATATCGGGGCAGTGGGAGAGGAGGAGCTGAGCGCCAAAAGAGCGCGAACGAGGGCCTCATATAGCGGCGTCCCTACACCGAGGGAGCCGCTTGCTAGCTGAACACCCGGCTGCTCACTAAGCTCCGCTCCTGCCCAATCGAGGCAGTGGGAGGTGCTCCTGCCCATATCGGGGCAGTGGGAGAGGAGGAGCTGAGCGCCAAAAGAGCGCGAACGAGGGCCTCATATAGCGGCGTCCCTACAGGGCGCCCGCGCCTGGCGGGCCCGCGCCTGAGGGCCTCGCCAGAGGGCCCTTTGGCGTGGCCCTTAGGCGGTGGCCATTAGCGTGGCCCACTGCACGGAAGGAATACTAAAAATACCGAACTACCGCCCATGTGAGGTCAAGCTAACAAGGGAACCACCGCAAGCCTAGCAGGAGCTCCCCTTAATGGACCCGAGATCGCCACTACCACTGATGCAAAACACCCGCGTACCGCAGGAGCGAGAAGAGGAAATTCAAGAAGTACCCGGTGACCCGGGGCACCAAGGCGACATCTCCACGTAGCTAGAGCTCCCCTTGACCGGGTTGAGCTCTCCTATGCCTGGTGTCAACACCTGGGACTCAGTCCGGTCACAGGATTACATACTCGGCTACAACCGGGAAGGAGCCCATCAGGCTCACCATACCAGAAGCACCAAGAGATACAACCCGAGTAAAGTCAAAAGTTCTGGGACGACATGAATCACTCCGAAGGAGGTAAGCTACCCTAAAAACTCATGACCCCTGACCGACACAAATGGAACTGGCTTTACCTACAAAACTCTGACGGATAACCACTTTAAGTATCCCCCTGATACAGATACTGTGTGACCCATTGCTAAATACTGTTACCTACTGTTACTGTCTCAGATCGCTGAATACTGTTACCAACTGTTGAATACTGCTACATACTGGCTGTTAAGTATCCCCCTGATACAGATACTATTCGACCTACTGCTAGATACTATTACCTACTGTTGAAAACTGTTACATGAATACTATTACCTACTGTTGAATACTGTTACATGCTTGATGACTGCTTAATGACTGCGGGTACGGTAATTAATGAATACTGGTAAGGTGAATTTATTTTAACGTTGGGTACTAAGAGACTTCTGTATTGCCTTGTTGCACAAACACACCTAGACATGAAGCTGATAAAAATGGCCCTAGGAATTTGGCTGTTCACCCTAATATCAACATACACAACCAAAGCAAACATATACCACTCTACCCCACTAATATGTGGCCCACTCTTCATCCTCTATGCCATACATACTCCGCAGAAACACCTCCCCCCTACATACCACACCACCAGTGTAATACCGACACCTTCGAGCTATCCAGGACATGCAAAGAGAAAGCACGCGGGTACGCAGAAGCACCAAAAGCAAAAGTCAAAAATGCCATGGTCGCTGAAGCCAAACCAGCCGCATGCCCACCAAAGCCAGGCGCCACAAGACACATTAGTAGTCTGTAACATCACCCTCATAAACGCCCGATCAATCAGAAACAAAACCCACATCATTTTCGACATAATAAATGATGAGCAACCAGACATCCTCTGCATAACGGAAACCTGGCTCACGAGCACCGATGCTGCCTTACTGAACCAGATAAGCAGACCAGGCTATAACCTTTATAACTGCCCACGATCCAACAAAAGAGGTGGAGGAGTGCTAATAATCGCCAGGTCACACTTGAACCTCTCATGCACTTCACTGGAATCCAACCCAGACATAGACATGCTCAAAGTGGAGAACTCTGCAATATCTATCTGCCTAATATACAGAGCCCCCTCTCCGAACCAGGAAATACTTGCTGCAGCGCTAGAAAACATTTCCTCAACACACCCAAAAAAATTCCAAATCATCCTCGGTGACCTAAACCTAGCATCAACAACAGCAGTGCACGCCAATATATTCCTGGAAGCTATGTCACAACTTGGATATCAGCAGATAATAAACGAACCAACACATGAAAAGGGACATACACTGGACATGGTCTTTACCCCTATGAGCAATCAGAACAACCATGATAGACCCCTGATTAAAATCAAAGCCATACCCTGGTCTGACCATCACCAGATAGACTTACTGATAAAACTCCCATCAGTACCGAGAGATGCGAAAGCCCAACAAGGAACACAACAACAGAGATCCTTCAAGAAGTTGGATCTGGAAAACCTCACAAATTGCATCAAGACACACATTGACCTGGAATCTACTGATCTCGATGCACTAGCAAATAGCTGGGATGAAGGAATACAGTCTGCATCAAACCCGAAATGGAAGAAGACAACAACCCCAAGGAAACAACAATCAGAGCCCTGGTATACAACTACGCTAACCCAAAGGAAGAGGGAACTTAGAAGGTCTGAAAAAAAGTGGAGACGCAACAAAACCTTGGAACACAGAGATAAATATTTCAACATCCTCGCAAAATATAAAGACGAGGTGGATAATGCAAAAAGGAAACACCACACCAGCCTACTGAATAAAGCCATCAATAAACCACGAGAACTATTTCAAATAGTGAAAACACTAACCAAAACAACACAACCAGAACAACAAGGTGACACTATTCAGCCCCAAATTCTCGCAGATCACTACGCAAGCAAACTAACAACAACCGCAACTGCGTTATGCCCGGCCGAACCCCACCCGAAAACTTCAGTGACGAAAGAACAGATTTGGAGCGAATTTCACAAAATTGATGATAAGCAAGCAATTGGAATAATAACCAGTATAAATACTACCACCTCCATGCTTGATCCTTGCCCAACCACCTGGATTAAAGCAGCAAAAAAGGATATTGGCCTCCAGGTCTCACACATTGTGAACCAATCATTGTCACAGGGAGTCATGCCCAACCGGCTCAAAAAGTCTATAATTAGACCGATATTAAAAAACAACTCGCTTAACAAAGAAGACCCATCTTCTTACCGCCCAATCTCCAGCATATCGTTTCTAGCGAAAATCATAGAAAAAGCAGCCCTCATCCAACTGCAAGAACACCTCGATGAATACGAAACCCTCGACAAACAGCAATACGGTTTCAGAAAAAATCATGGGGTCGAAACTCTGCTATTAGCACTGTTTAACTGCCTCCTCAAAGGGCTAGAGGACAGGAAGAAAATGTTTATTCTTATTTTTATCGACATCTCAGCAGCCTTCGACACTGTACATCACCTAACCCTCCTTAACAAGCTGGCATCAATTGGTATATTAGGAACCACCCTGAAGTGGTTCTCCTCCTACATAACAGACAGAAAGCCACAAGTCCAATTCAACGGAGAAAAAGCCGAAGCCTTCACTCAAACTCAAGGCATACCACAGGGGTCGGCGCTCTCGGCACTACTGTTTAACATTTACATGCAACCCCTCAGTGAAATATTCAGGAAATATGGCATCAACTACCACATATATGCAGACGATATCATGCTGTACACACAGCTAGAAACCGTCGACCCAAAATACGATCAGCTGGAAACCTGCATGGGAGAGATGTTGGGATGGCTAAAACAGAACAACATGTCGATTAATCATAAGAAGACTGAAGTAATGTTTATATCCAGTAAAACTGACTTCGAACCACCACCAACAATCACATTGTGCAACAATACATACAACACGAAGAAGGAAATTAGATATCTAGGAGTCATAATCGACAGCAAACTGAAAATGGAAAAACACCTCAGCAACACCAACAAAGCCATATTTCACAAGCTTAGAGTATTGCGACCCCTACGGAATGTACTAGATCCATGCGACTTCCGTTCAGTTGCTCAAGCACTCATCATGCCTCACCTCGACTACTGTAACGCCATCTTGCAGGGTCTACCAAAGAAAACGACCAACAGATTACAACTGGCACAACACGTAGCAGCAAGGATCATCATGAGAACAAGCGTCACCGAACATATTACACCTATATTGATGGAACTACACTGGCTCCCAGTCTCTGCCAGGATCCAATACAAAACATTGGTAACGACATTCAAACTAATTCACAACCTAGCCCCATCATTCCTTTCCACCCTGATCACCTTGCAAACTAGCTCCAGAAGCAGGAGAACCATAAGCGAAGCCACACTTATAGTCCCAAGCAGCATCAGACATGTAAAATCCAGTACTGGCCGCAGAGCATTCTCCCTCTCTGCCCCCACTTTATGGAACAACCTACCGCATGAGATGAGAGCAACAAAAGACCTACTCGATTTCAGAAAAAAATTAAAAACTCACCTATTTAACTGCCACTATGGCCAGCTGTGAATCCAACAAGTTGAAAAGAAACAAATAGCTGTTTGTCAAATGTAAATAGTTAAAGGAGAATCGCTTTTGTACATATGAATGATACCTAATGGAGGGCTATATCTAGACCCTGAGATGTGTGCTGTGTATTACCCCTCTTCTTTCTATCTATGCCCCATTCTTCCTGTCTTGATTTTGTGACATATCCCAAAGACTTAAATCAAACCGCTTCTGATCGCTGGAAGTAGCGGTATACAAGTGTTTGCTAAATAAATAAATAAAAATTAGTATGTTAAAGCAGATGTAGAGAGAGAATGGAAAAAAAACTAGAAGAGAGAAGAAAGGACAAATGGACAGCAGACGATAGAGAGTTCGCAGAAGACACGAAGAAACCAGAAGAAAGTGACTGGAGCAATTGCAGCTGAAAAAAATGCACAAAAGGTAGAAAAATATCTCTTTATTTTGAATTTATTAATTGGAATATGTCAGCTCTGGTAAATGTGCATCATTAACGTCTGCGCTTTGTTTAGTACAAGAGCAAATTAATGTATAGTTTTATTTCTACAGTGTTGTACATTCCAAGTTTGGCTTTTGGGGTTCCCAGTTTAATTATTGTCTTCCTGTTTCTAAATTGTGATTACTTGTTTGGTGATGGTCTATGTTCTGCATGTGTAACTGAGCTGAGGTGTTCTGTTTATATAATTCCTATTTGACATTGCCACTTGTTCTCTTTCCCCAGTAGGTCATGTATTGTTGTTCTCTGAAATGTATTGGTTTAATATTTGCAGTGTTGCCTTTTGATTGGTAGAGTATGGTGCTTTGTGCGTCCTGGTAGTGCTGTTAGGATACGGCGGGTTTGCTATGGGTTCTAAATGCCCATATATAGTGGAACTATGACTCCTTCTCACTTCCCAAAATGCCATAAACACAGTTATGTGAAGTATAGCCTATAGCACAGTACCCATTTTTTTGTCGGATCACTCACCATGAACAGGAACTTTCCTGCTCTCGAAGTGAGTCCTCCTTTTTAATCAATTTAGAAATGACCCGAAGGCCATAAAAAACAGAACCGGCAGCACTATTATGGCCTATTTTTTATGGCCTTCGGGTCATTTCTAAATTGATTAAAAAGGAGGACTCACTTCGAGAGCAGGAAAGTTCCTGTTCATGGTGAGTGATCCGACAAAAAAATGGGTACTGTGCTATAGGCTATACTTCACATAACTGTGTTTATGGCATTTTGGGAAGTGAGAAGGAGTCATAGTTCCACTATATATGGGCTGGGTTTGAAATCAAAGTAAAGAATTGGATAGTTGGGATTGATTTTTTGGGGGTGTATTTTTAGTACTTATGGGTTCTAAATGGGCAGTGTTTGTAGTAGTTCCTAATGTGTCTGGCAGTTGGCACTGGATTATAGTAATGTAGAAATCTTTTAGTCTTTCTTTATCCATACACTCATTAAGAGGCACGTTTACTAAAAGTTAGTATATGGTAACATTATGCAAATATTTATGCAAATGAGGCCCCTTATGCAAATGAGGCCCCGCACCCCCCTTGGGCTGCCCCTGCTGGGGGCCCACAATTTTTGTTGGCGTAGGGCCTCACTCAAGGTAAATCCGGCCCTGGTACTAGTCACAGGAAGGGTGAGCTGATTTTCTGCACAGGATATGGGAGATAGTCAGTGGAATAAGTAGGTTTCTTGGTAGGAGTGAGTGGGTTTGCTGAGAAAGGGCAGAAATGTGAGAGGAATGGAGTAAAGCATGAAGAGACTATTGCAGGCTGAGAAAAAGAACTGGTAGTAAAAGCAAGAACTGGGGACATTAAAGTAGAGGAGTGCAGAAGCAGCACAGCACCAGTAGACAGTCAGAGACCGAATCTGTCTGTCTGAAAAGTGCTAGTGTGCATGTGGGTACCTGATTTGGGGTGTGGGAGGAATAGTGGGGAGACGCAGAAACATATGCACATGTTTGTGTGACTGAAGTACAACAGGGGGCGTGCATGTGTATATGTTTCTGTGTCTCTGAAGGAAATAGTCTCAAATAAATAGAGGGGTATGTTTACTAAACCATCTTAACTTGCACTCTTCCAAGGTTATCGCGCGGTAACGTGCACAGCGGCGCAAATGAGCGCTGAGGGTGGAGAAAGGTTCCCAGAGGGCGGAGGAAGGCTTCCCAGGGGCGGAGAGAGAGGGTCAATGGGCGGAGAGTGGGAGGGGAGAGGCTCCCTGCACACTAACGCTGTGAAATTCGAGGCTGAAAACTAAGGCCAGTGAAACCCTGGTGTTAGAGCTGATTTAAAGGAAACAGAAACCATTTCCGTCAGCAATGTACAGCAAAACCCGGGAAACCTAAAAAAAGTGAGAAGTGTGATCAAAACGGCAAATAAACATTGAAAATGAACAGAAGAAAATGTAATAAAAGCATAACCAAGCTGGCCAATAGTGATAGTAATGGGAAACATCAACCCCCCCCACCTCCCCGAGAAAGCTCCGAAAAAAAGGTATGAATTTTGGAAGGGTCTATGCTCCGTCTCCATACAAGGTGAATGAGCCCACAGTGAAATTGCGCTGATCAGGGTTTTCCTCTCCATTGGACAGGTTTCCTATGGCATGCACATGTTCCACAATAGCAGGGTGGGCATGTCGGAACAGACAATGGACAGATGCTTGAAAAGGGGACACAGAGGGCTGCAGGCGGCACATGCTGTGGTGCAGCTGGGTCACAGTGCGGACTAGGGAGATGCCAAGGTGGCCCATAGGAATGCTGAAACAGTAGTGCAGCCAGACAGCAACTGATGAGGGCCCAACATGGGCACGAGTGCGCTCCCCACAGTGTCACAGGGGATAGTACCCAGCAGGTACCCCCAAGAGCACAGAACATTGCCAGGCGGTGCTTGGGGGAAGCATGGACAGCTATGCAGAAACCCCTACCCCAGAACCCGCACCATAGGCAGCCACCTACCCACACACTGGATGGCCTGAGACTGCGCTCCACCAGCAGCACCAGCAGAAGGGCATGTCAGCAGGGTGGCAGAGGGGTATTAGTGGTGGAGGGGGCAATGGCAGCTGCCCAGAGCAGACCATGGCCTAGCCCTGTATAGGTGGGTGCCATGCACTGCAACAGACAGGCCCTGTCTGACGAACAGTCATGGTATCACCAGGGAATACACAGACTCTGTGGCAACACAGTGGTGAAGTGCACACAGCCAGTGTGTTCAGGAGCAGAAGGTCACAGGTTCAAGTCCCAGCTGTGGTTCCTGCCAACCCATTCTCCATATGTTACCCACTACTAAAACGTGCTAATACAGACAGAACCTTTATTGCAGATGACGTAAACATGCCCAAAACACCTACATTTTACCCTACAGAGCACAGACACCATAGACATGCGCATTACCTATAGCAGAGTCTCCCAAATGCAGTCCTGGAGGGCCAAACACCATCCAGGTTCCATGCTGCCTCTAATAAAGATGCCTGTGCTGCATTTCTATGCGCCGCCCCCATGGTATGCAGATGTATCTCATGCATATTCATGAGGGACAGCATGAAAACCCGAAGAGTGTTTGGCCCTCCAGGACTGGATTTGGGAACCTCTGCCCTAGAGCAGCGGCCAATAGGGGCAGACACACATGCACCCACAGGCTCCATTATCCCAAGCCTCCTGGAGAGGCAGGATGTTTGGGCCTGCGTGCATCTCCCAATACTAGCACTTGCATACCTTAGCAATGCCACCCCAAACCTGGGAATACGGTACACAGCTATCAAAAGGTTGCTATGATTACTGGCAGATAGCAATTCCGAAGTTGAGTACAATTTTCTGAGTGAGCTGTATCATAGCAACCTTTCTGATGTCTGTGGAGTGTGCTACAGGTCTTGTGTCTGACAGTGTTTACCACCCTGGGGAGTGACCCCAACAGTATTGCGTACCATAGCCATGCCTGCACTGTGCCCAGGACTGGTGCGGTGGCCAGGGCTGCCAAACACCTCTATAGTTGCACAATGCTGGCATAGGTGTGGGGAGTATGTGTCTGTCTATCCAGTGTGTGGTGGCTGCAAACACCCTCCACAGCCCACACTGCTAGCACTGTTGCCAGTATTGGCCTGCCAATGTGCATAATGAGGAGCAAGGTAC
This sequence comes from Ichthyophis bannanicus, assembly GCA_033557465.1. Lineage (NCBI taxonomy): Eukaryota > Metazoa > Chordata > Amphibia > Gymnophiona > Ichthyophiidae > Ichthyophis > Ichthyophis bannanicus. The sequence goes on from CM066044.1 coordinate 257,455,374, forward strand.
CGTGGGAATAGCCTGGATAGGGTGGCCTGGCCTGGATTCATCTGTACAGAGCATAGCGCAATGGCTCGGACATTGTAGTGCCCGGCTACCACCTGCACAGACAGGGTGGCCACAGCATGTCCTGCTGGGAGGTCACTCTCAACCTCCCCCCCCACCCCCACCCCCTCCCACCTCCCTCCCCCCTCCCCTCCCCCTCCTCCCTCCCCCTCCCCCTCCCCCCTCCCCCCTCCCCCTCCCCCTCCCTCCCCACCCTCCCTCTCCCCTCCCCCTCCCCCTCCCCCCTCCCCTCCCCCCTCCCCTCCCCCCCCCTCCCCCCCTCCCCCCTCCCCCCTCCCCTCTCCCCCCTCTCCCCCCCCCTCCTCCCCCCTCCCCCCCCCCTCCCCCTCCCCCCCCTCCCCCCCCTCCCCCTCCCCCCCCTCCCCCCCCTCCTCCCCCCTCCCCCCCCCTCCCCCTCCCCCCTCCCCCCCTCCCCTCCCCCCCCCTCCCCCTCCCCCTCCCCCCCCCCCTCCCCTCCCCCCCCCTCTCTCCCCCCCCCTCTCTCTCCCCCCTCCCCCCTCCCTCTCTCCCCCCTCCCCTCCCCCTGGTCCTTCATCTACATCATGTGACCATGGCACCAACACAGGATATACACTATCCTGGGTGCATCATAGCCCATAAGGGCTAGACATGACTGAGAAATACAGAAGGACACAGATGTAACCTAGGTATGTCTGTAAGAACTACCTATCACACACAGTAACACTGATGGGGACCTGCAGCATGGCGTATTTCAGCCATAAAAGGTGCTGTGGACCTGGTGCTGGGCGCCCCACCTCACCCTCAGGGTGAGCACAGTACCCGGACAATGTGATGGTCTGTGGCTACTCTGTGCCAGTACCACACACGGTCAGTTCCCCCTACCAGGCCGAGGTGCTCTGGGGGTGCATACCCCATCTTGTGCCCATCTGTCGACTGCTGCTTTGCATGTGCAGTGCATCATGGGTACGGGTGGGTTAACCCTATCCTGGTAACCACAGCAGATAGTTTGTGTGGTGACATGCAGTCCTTCTGCAGCCAGCCAGTGGGTTGTTAGCAGCTGTAGCCCACTGGTTTCTTCACTGCCTGTGAAGCCAGAAGTCATGGGTTCAAACCCAAGGTGGGGTTATTTGCTAGGGCTGTCTGAGGCATTGTCTATTTTAATTTACATTAGTGCTGCCAGCAAAAACACCCTCAGAGTACTGTAACCTTAAGGCGCCCCATAAGGCGCCCTATCAAGCGCCTTATAAGGCGCCCTATCAAGCGCCTTATAAGGTGCCTTATAGGGGACATTATAGGGTGCCTTGGCGGACAGTGCACTTTATAATGTGCCCTATGGAGTGTGTTATGGGGTGCCTTATGCGGCACCTTAGTTTACGCCATCGTGAGGGTGTGTTTACTGGCAGCACTAATTAAAATAAAAGTAAACTGCCTCAAAAAGCACTACTTAAACATAAAGTGCGATGCCTCAGCCAGCCTTATACATTAGGCACACTGGGGATCAAACTCATGACCCCTATACCATCAGTCAGTGTATTAAACATTGTGCTACACCACTGCTTCTATGTTTGCATGTCTGCGCGCCTACTTAAGATTATTGCGCGTTAACGTGCTTAGCAGCGTTTCGCCCGATAATGTGCGCAGAGCACGTTATCGCGCGATAATCCCGTTTTGCTACGTTAAGACCGAAACGCCCACTCCTTTTATGGCACCCTGCACACTATCGCCGGGCGCACGTTAAGACTGCTTAGTAAACATACCCCCGAGTTTCCCTTTAAAAATTTCAGCTGGAGTGGAGAAGTCCACTGGTACAAATGTGGAGTGTAGGAGTGGGACACGTGTTTTAAAATAGGGGACATTTAGGCATCTCGACCAGAGTGTTACTATTCAAGGGACAACTCCTTAAAATACGGGACTGTTCCATATAATACAGGATGGTTGGTCACTTTGGGATGTTGCACAAATTCTGCATTGGTGAGTTGCACAGAATTTCCCCAGAAGTAAAGAGAAAAATTTGCAACACCGCTGAAATAGAAGCAATGGCAGAGTGACTTCTTTGAAGTTTCAGTTAAATTGTGATGTGCATATTTCTAATTTTGGTTCTTTGTGTCTGTATTTGTGAGGGGTTGTCTCTTTTGCAGATGCAGTATTCTGCTAGTCTTAGCTTTCTGTGTAGTGGTGTGTTCAGTATGATTGAGCTAAGACACGTTAATTCCTGTGCATGTTCCCATTTGCTATTTCAGAACAATACTCAGTTGGAGGACTCCTTAAATGCGACATATACTGCCCTCAATTTCCAGACCTGCTGTTCAGAATATGAAGAGTTACAGGTAATATGAAAAGCCACTAAATACTGAAATCTACGAATCAGACTGCTTTCTTTAGAAAGATTTCTCTGTCTATGTTAGAATGAAGTTGCAATGCAATGGAAAGCTCAGGATGTACAATGAGGTAAAACCTTCATTTTTAGCAGATCAGGAATGTTATCTCCCCTGCTCTTCCTAATTGAGGCTAAAAATGTTAGGGCTCTTCAACCTGGAAAAGAGACGGCTGAGGGGAGATATGATAGAAGTCTATAAATTAATGAACGGAGCGGAACGGGTAAACGTAGATCGATTGTTTACCTTATCAGAATATAGAAAGACTAGGGGACATGCAATGAAGCTACAGGGTAAACTATTTAAGACTAATAAAAGAAAATATTTTTTCACTCAACGTTTAATCAAACTCTGGAATTTGTTACCGGAGGATGTAGTAAAGGCTGTTAGTGTAGCTGGGTTTAAAAAAGGTCTAGACAAGTTCCTAGAGGAAAGGTCCATAAACCATTATTAAGAAGGGACCCAGGATATCACTGCTTGAACCAATACAAGCATTGTGGAACCTGTGTCTTTTGGGGAAACTGCTAGGTACTTGTGACCTAGATTGGCCACTGTTGGAAACAGGATACTGGGCTTGATGGACCTTGGTCTGACCCAGTATGGCATATCTTATGTTCTTATCCTGTCTAGTGGCTCATTAGAGACCTCGCTCAGTCCCCAGCAGGTTTTCTCCACTTTCTCTCTGTGCGTCCCCAAGCATGCTTGAACTCAATCATTGTCTCATGGCTGTCACCTCTCATGGCGGCTGTTTCAGGCGCCCATCGCTTTCTCAGGGGAGATGTATGTCCTCACATTGCCCCTCAGTTTCTCTCTGTACAGTTGGCTTTTGTGTTTCTAAAAAACATCCTAAACATTGACGTGCAGTGTTCAGTGTGTAACTAGACAGATAGGACCAAAATGCATATCAATATCTCTTCTGTAAGCACCCGATAGGTGTACATGTTACAAAATGGCTTTAGGATTATCAGATGGCTTCATATCACGAAGGACAGGTGGAACTAGATTTGATCTTATCCCGTTGCATTTACGAACTGTCTTTCCTAGGATAAAATCTAGTTACCATGTTAAATCACTTGGATTTGTAGAAATAAAATTCAGGAATACAGGTTGTAGGGGATATCTTATTATTGAGGTGCTCAAAAATATTATTTAATCAGATCTGGACTCAGTGGGTTTTGTTGAAGTTATAGTTTCCTACCTATCAGGTCCACATACTAGACTTGGTCCTGTCCTTGGTCTTTGCAGTCTGAATGTGCAAAATCTTCAAATTTCACTCAGGGCTTAAGGTGCAAGAGGTGTGTTTTTATTCCAAGGAGGGTGTTTATTGGGAGAGCAAAACCAAAAATTGACTTCTGAAAAAGTAGAGTATCTCCTGTAGCAGGCATACTACTACGCCTTGGTTTCTGGAAGACTTACATCTTCTGAAGCATCAAGAGAGCCATTTTCAGGATAATTTTATAAACTCCCATGCATGTATTTGGTACCTTTTATAAAGTGAACTACACATATCCTTTACATTATGAAATTGTGTGGGGGGGGGAGGGGGGAAAGGGGGGGCAAATGCACATCAATCTAGGCATAGATGACTGCATCTAGACTGGTCCAAAATGTGTGTAAATTTAGGTTCATCCCACATTTCACCTAAGTTGCCCATATGCACATCCAAACTGAAAGTACGCATGTTGGAACTTATGCGTCACTCACAGAATAGCGGCTGCGTAAAGTACATACGTAAGTGCCCAGCCATGCACCGAAGTCTTTTAAAACAGGAACTTAAGTGCATAACTTTCCGTGCATCCCTTCTAAAATCAGCCCCTTTGAGGGTAGTTTCATAAGAGTGAAAGAGCCTTGAATGTAATGCGATTACTTACTCCTCTTGCTAGCAGGTAGAAATTACCACACGTAGATTAAGAGGTTTCATAATCTAGGCGCAAACATGAAAAATCTGCACATGCTCTGTCCAAACTACCCCGCAGTTATGCCTACTGGCAAAGCACTTGCCATCCTGCCGAAGCACATACATTTATGTCCATTGGTAGTTTATAAGAGTCATCCACACATGGGTGTGGTTAGGACATATGATCTAGGCGGATCAAAACTTTACAGTATAAAAAACATAGGAACATTCTGGCAGAAAAAGACCACATGGCCTATCTAGTCTGCCCTTCCATATCAACCACTACAAGAGTCCCCTTTTTCCCTTTAGAGAGCTTCTGTGTTTGTCCCATGCTTTTTTGAATTCAGATACTGTCCTGTTCACTACCACCTCCACTGGGAGACTATTCCACTCATCTACCACTCTTTCTGTAAAGAAATATTTCCGCATATTACTCCTATCCCCTTTCACCATCATCCCACGTCTCCTCATAGCAGAGCTTGCTTTCAATTGAAAAAGGCTGTCCTCCTGTGCATTTATGCCATAGAAGTATTTAAATGTCTCAATCAAACCTCTTCTGGACTCCAATAACTTCCGTACAGTTTGTCAAACCTTAATAGTGCCCACTCTGGACTGTTGTAGCATTATCTACCAAGGTCTACCAACTCAATCCATCTGCCCTCTGCAACTACTCCAAAACACCGCAGCCTTCCTACCGTTCATCAGCAGCCACTATTAAGATCTGACTGCCTATTTTAAACAGAAACAGCTGACTCTGATCACATCAAGCAGCCCATTACTCGATCGTGAGCGGGGCATTCTCTGGCTGACCTGCCTGCTCCAATCAGGGCTGGGGGAGGAGACTTCCTACCATTCATCAGCTGCCGCTATCAGGCGCGCCCGTGCCTGAGGGCCTCGCCAGAGGGCCCTTTGGCGTGGTCCTTAGGCGCGGGACGCATTAGCAGGACAAATCATACGGCTATTTCAACATACAAACTACAAAAACAGCAGGGTAAGATATCAGCGCATCACCTTAGGATAACCTTTTCGCCTTTTTTACGATTCAAATAGCTCTCACTTCCTTCACACCGAATGATCTAATAGTAAGAGTCTTAAAATAGCAAATTCTGCCCACCAAAGTTTTAAAAATCACCATCAGTCAGTAGGTACAGGAAAACTACGTCTTGATCTTTTATTTCAATTTATGTTTATGTTTATTACTACAGTATCTGCAATCATGCATACTATTTTAATATGGTTTTCCTTACTCAACAAGCTATACCTAATAATTTAATTTTAAACCCACCTAGACATATCCACACAGGCAATATTAAATTTAATAAAAATAAGATTCACACCTATAAAAACAAAAAAATCAACCAAAATTATTTCCCCCATAGCTAAGCGTACCACAACTAATCCAATTCTTAATTCACCTATTAATTGCGTGCTAATTAATACAAGGTCAATAAGAAGTAAGTCAAATATGATATATGATTATATAATAGACCAAAAGATTGACATCATGCGCATAACTGAAACCTGGCTAAAAGATACAGACCAAGGGGCATGTTTACTAAACTGTGGTAATGTCATTCCGCGGTAAAGGTAGAGATGTCCATATAAAGGAGTGGGCGGGGCAGCATTTAAAGCTGTGTCAGATAAGGCGTGTTATAAGGCGCCCTGTACTGTGCCTAATTAGAAGCCCTGTAACATCTTTTAAGGAGTGTTGATAGCTGTGGTGAGGGTACTGTGAGGCTGGCAGCACAGATCTGCAAAGATATGACTGTCACAGGCAAGCAAAATATCTGCCTCGGACAGGAGAGAACAGCAAGGAATTGAACCCATGATCTCTGCCTTTACAGTCATCAAAGTAACCAGTGGGCTACAGCTCTATAGTGCCTAGCATACTGCTGGCTGGCTACAGAAAGACTGCAGGTGACCACACAAGCTGTCTGCTGTGGTTATCAGGATAGAGTAGACCCACCCATACCCATGATGCACTGCACATGCAGAACAGCAGCTTACGTCTGATCACAAGATGGGGTATGCGCCACTATAGCACCCCGGCCTGGTAGGGGGAACTGACTGTGTGTGTTACTGGCACAGAGTAGCTACAGACTGTGACAGCATGCGGTTCCTGTGCTCACCCTGAGGGTGAAGTGGGGGGCCCAGCACCAGGTCCGCAGCACATGGCATATTTATTTACTTACAATTCTTATATACTGTGCTATTAAAATCAGTGCGGTGCACAATGAACAGAAACAATACTGCAATGTTTAAAGTCACATTGAGTTTACAGTAAACAGGGAGTGAACTTGGGGGAGAACCGGGGAAACTAATTACATGTCGTTTTAAGAAGCTACAATGTATTTACAGTTGAACAAAGGTTGGAGGTGCCGTTCTAACTCTAGCTGATTATCCATTCTCTTTTCGGGTCAGAGTGGTGGGGCAGCTAGGGAGGGGAGTCAGGTTGCCCGTCGTAATCTTTCCTGCGTTTGTTTCTGGATAGGATTTTAGAAACAGGTAGTGTTTAAGTGCTTTTCTGAATGGGGCAAGGCTCGTGAAGGCTCTAATATCAGAAGGGAGGGCGTTCCAGGCTATGGGTGCATAAATCGAAAAGGCCCTACTGGAAGTTGCTTTCGTGCATTTTGACATTATCCTAGGGGTCTCCAATGCGTTCAACATTGCAGATCTTCTACTTCTGTTGTCAGGCAAGATGCGGATCAGCTTACTGATGGGTGTAGGGGGCTGGTTCTTCAGTGCTTTGAATGTTAGAACTAGGGCTTTGTAATGGATTCGGGCCTGTAGTGGTAGCCAGTGGAGTTCCTTCATTACTGGTGTTATGTGGTCTGACCTTGATATACCTACGAGTATTCTAGCGGCTGAATTCATGGCAAGCTGGAGCGGGCTTAGAGTGGACTGTGGGAGACTGTGGAGGATGATATTGGTGAAATCCAGGTGAGGTATCACTAGGGCTTGGAAAATTGTCCGGTAGTCAGCGAAGTCAAGTGTTGCCATCTGTTAATCAGGTATGATTTGCACCATTCTAGAGTGGTGCCTTGTATACTCTTTTCTTGGAGGTGTTGCAGTAGTATCTCATGGTTCACCGAGTCAAAAGCGGCTGCAATGTCCATGAAGATGAGAACGAATCCTTGATGTATGTTGTCAAGGCCTGTGACTAGCTCGTTGAAGAGGGTCATAAGGATGGTATCGACACCATGTGCTTTCCTGAAGCCATGTTGGGATGGATCCAAAGGTGCTTCGGTGTCGACATGCTGTTGGATCTGACGCTGGACTATCTTCTCAATGATTTTAGCGAGCAGGGGGATGCTCGAAATTGGTCTATAGGATTCGACTTTGGACGGGTCAAGTCTACTGTTTCTTAGTAGCGGCCTGATTGAAGTGTGTTTAAGGCTCTGTGGGAAAGATCCTGTTGATAGGGATTGATTCAGTATATTGCTCAGGGTGTCACTTAATTCATAGCGTAGCTCTTTTATCCAACTGGCGGGACAGGGATCATTGGGTGCTGTGGTGAGGTTGATAGAGGCAATAGTGTCCTTAATTTCTTTGCTGGATACTTCACAGAATTTGAGTAGTGGTGTTGGCTGTGGCACATTGTGAATGGTGGTATGGATTAAGTTGGTTGAGTTCATGCTGGTCTGGATCGTTTTCGATTGCAGGTAATCTGAGTAATCCTGGGGTTGGGGCATGGGTGGTTGTGCTAAGGCTGGGTCGCCTGTTAAGGATTTTACAATGTTCAACAGGTCATGCGGTTTATTTAATGAGCGCTTTAGAATGTCTGTGTGGTATTGTCTCCTTTTCTCCGTTATTTTCTCTCTGTGTATTACCAGGTATGAGTTGTAAGCGCAATGGCTGAAATAGGCTGTGCTGCAGATCCTCATCAGTGTCAGTGTGTGATGGGTAGTACCGCAGACACCCCTAGGATACACCTCTGTCCATCTGTATTTCCTAGTCACGCCTAGGCCTTGTGGACTATGATGTACCCAGAACAGTGCATATCCTGTGTGGGTGCCATGGTCACAGAATAAGTGAAGGGTGGTATTCAGACCCCAAAGCTGATTATATGAGCACCCCCCATCCCACCCCTGTGGGTCAGGGTGGGGAACAGGATTCCCCCACCAACAGATCCACATTCTACATCCTTGAAATGGTGGCAGTAGAGGGGACCATCAACACCAGTCCTGCTGGGGAACAGATACTGTACAGGGCAGGCAATGCAGATCTGTACACATCCATAAGGCAATGGTAGACAGACAGCAGGCCTGGAAATGCTCAGCTGCCCCCCACCACTATCTGACATTCTCCAGCAGCAAGCCCAATGAGTCCCCAGCCACTGCACCCTGCAAGGTGCTCCAGCCATACACATACTAACTACAGACAGTCTGCTAGCTAGTCCATAGTGCATGTTCCTGGAGGGGATGTGAGCACACCCACCAAGCAGATAAGTCAGTGATTGGGCCCAGAAAAAAGAACCCATAAATATCACTTGAAAGAAATGCTATACAGCACTATGGGGGAACTTAGCCATGCCGTGGTCACTGCTCAGTCAGTGAGAGTGACCTCCCAGCAGGACATGCTGTGGCCACCATGTCTGTGCAGGGGGTGGCCGGGCACTGCAATGTCCCAGCCATTGCCCTATGACCTGTGCAGATGCATCCTGCCCAGGCCACCCTATCCGGGTTATACCCACAGTATACTGCTCCTCATTATGCACATTGGCAGACTAACACTAGAAACAGTGCAAGCAGTGTGGGCTCCCTGCACACTAACACTGTGGAATTCGGGGCTGAAAACTAACGCCAGTGAAACCCTGGCATTAGAGCAGAATTAAAGGGGAGATGCACGCGGGGCCCAACATCCTGCCTCTCCAGGAGACTTTGGATAATGGAGCCTGTGGGTGCGGGTGTGTCTGCCCCTGTTGGCCGCTGCTCTAGGGCAGAGGTTCCCAACTCCATTCCTGGTGGGCCAAACACTGTTCGGGTTTTCATGCTGTTCCTAATGAATATGCATGTGATACATCTGCATACCATGGGGGTGGCGCATAGACATGCAGCACAGGCATCTGTATTAGAGACAGCATGAAACCTGAATGGTGTTTGGCCCTCCAGGACTGCATTTGGGGACAGTTCATTACCTGGGGATACCATGACTGCTCGTCAGACAGGGCCTGTCTGTTGCAGTGCATGGCACCCACCTACACAGGGCTAGGCTATGGTCTGCTGTGGGCAGATGCCACTGCCCCCTCCACCACCAGTACTCCTCCGCCACCATGCTGACATGCCCTTATGCTGGTGGTGCGCCGTCTCAGGCCATCCAGTGTGTCGGTAGGTGGCTGCCTATGGTGTGGGCTCTGGGGTAGAGGGTGCCTGCATAGACGTCCACGCTTCCCCCCAGCACCACCTGCCAATGTTCTGTGCCCTTGGGGGTACCTGCTGGGTACTATCCCCTGTGACACTGTGTGAAACACACTCATGCCCATGTTGGGACCTCATCAGTTGCTGTCTGGCTGCTCTACTATTTCAGCATTCCTATGGGCCACCTAGGCATCACCCTTGTCCGCACTGTGGCCCAGCTGCACCACAGCATATGCTGCCTGCAGCCCTCTGTATCCCATTTTCCAGCATCTGTCCAGTTGCCCATTCCGACGTGCCCACCCTGCTGTTGCGGAACATGTGCACGCCATAGGACACCTGTCCAATAAAAAGGGAAGACCCTGATCAGCGCTATTGCACTGTGGGATCATTCACCTTGTAAGGGGAAAGAGCATAGACCCTTCCAAACTTAATATCTTTTTTTGGAGCTTTCTATGTAGTGTTTTTTGATGTTTCCCATTAATATCACTATTGCCCAGCTTGGTTATGTTTTTTTACATTTTGTTCAGGTCATTTTCAATGTTTAATTGCCCTTTGTTCCGTGCACATGTATCACACTTATCACTCTTCGTAGATTTCCCTGGCATTGCTGTACACTGCTGACGGAAATGGTTTCTCTCTCCTGCAATTGTGTGCTAACGCCTGGTTTTCAGTTGCGTTAGGATTCAGCCCTTAAGTCCTCCGCATTAGTGTGAAAGGGGCCTCTCCCTGCCCACTCCCTGCCCACTGACCCCTTCTCCCCGCTCTCTCTCCACCCTTTTCTGCATTTAATGCGGCCGGGAACATTAAGGCGCGTTATGTACTGTTAAGGCACCTTAACGTTACAGAATGTACTGTTAAGGTGCCTTAACGTGCCTTAACATAGCCGCTGCTACGTTAATGCAGTTTAGTAAACATGCCCCCAAGTCATTTTAAACCAAATTACTCCTACTGATTTTGACGTCTTTAACTGTCATAGAGAATACTTTACTATCCATCCCTATGCATCTAATGTCCTTTTATGGAAGAGATATATAGATGACATTCTGATTATATGGGATGGTCCAGAAGATAAATTACAAGAATTTTTCTTATGGATTAATTCTCTGGATCCCCATCTACATTTTGAGGGCACCTTTAGTTCTGATAAGATTCCTTATCTTGACATCATGATTAAGAAGGATCATAGTGGCTTTGTCACAGAACTATATAGAAAGCCCACTGACCGCAATACTCTCCTCCATTATGATAGCTGTCATAATAGAGCATTCAAACAAAATTTACCGGTCAGCCAATTCCTGAGAATCAAAAGGACCTGCACCACAGAGAGAGATTTGAACGCCATGCCGTCGATATGCATTACAGATTTAAAACGAGAGGATATCCAAAAGAGAGCATTAAGAAAGCATATCTACGTGCGTGCACTGCTGACCGTCCCCTTTTGCTACAGAAAAAGAGTATTCCAACTAATTCCGATAGGGTTGTCTGTGCTCTAACATTTTCACAACATTCTAAATCAATAGTGAACATTCTTAGACAGGAATGGCATTTATTGACTACATTACCAGCATTTGATACAAAACATATTATGGTGGCCTATAAAAGAAATACAAACCTAGCCAATACACTTGTTCCATCAGCTCTTATGAGATCACATGCTCCTCCTAAAATTAAGGGACACTACAGTTGTGGAAAATGTTCCGTTTGCCTACACACTATCACAGCCAAAAATAGCTTCATGGATTCGAAATCAGGACATAAGGTATACCTGAATGACTACACGAACTGCAGAACGTCCAATGTAATTTATCTTATACAGTGTCCATGTCATCTTGTATATATTGGAAAAACCAAAAGAGAAATCCGTACTCGCATTACTGAGCATAAAAGTTGTATTTCCCGGAAAATCACAGATAGGCCCTTGGTCTCTCATTGGATTGCTGCTGACCATAAAATTAGTGACTTGAAATATTTAGTTTTGAAATGTATCAAACCATTTTGGAGAGGAGGAGATATAGACAAAAAACTATTGAAATTGGAACAGAGATACATTTATGAGTTTAAAAGTTTATTCCCAGAGGGTCTTAATCAAGAAATAGACCTATCAGTTTTTCTGTAAACTCATGGACCCATGTTCTGTCCCATTCCAGATGTCTATTCATAATGTTCTCTCAACTAAGTGTACTGCCATTGATATTTATTCGTTCTCCACTTCACTACTGAGTTGCCTGCAGGCACATATGTATAAAAAACTGACTATCAACAAATTTATATACTAATACTACAATGAGCATTTATATGTTTCACATTATTATCTGCTATTTTGATGGTTCGGCGTCAATTTGAAGGGTACATGATATTCTCCGTAGATATTGTATTCCACCTTTGACTCCATGCAAGCACCACCAGCGTTCTGCATCCCTCCAATGCAGACAATGTTTGCACTCGATCGGAGAAATAGTGTGAGTTTAACGTTTACATACTGCACGATAGCAAGAGCGTTATTTAAGAAGGATGAAAAATAGATATTGTTTCTTTAAAGAAAATATATATTGCTTTCTTTAAAGATATATATTGTTCATTAAAAAATAGTTCTCCTCATCTTTTATTGACACTCTGACTCTGCTCCGTGATTTACGTCATTATCTCTATTGTTGATTTCAGTTTATATATGTTAAATAGTTTTAAATGTGGCTCCGTGATTTCGTTACCAATCTTACAATGAGCCTCTATGTGGTCCATCTCATTATTTACCCTCCAATCAGTTTCTTCGATTTTTTGGCGCCAATTTCAAAAGGTTACATCAGACTTTCTACAGTCAGTGCACTTTCACTTTCGTTTTTGTGGAAGCAGCACCAGCGTTGCATAAACTCTCTAAGGCAGATAATTCCTGCAATCGATCGGAGGATTAGCGTGAGTAGAATACTTATACAATATAGAATAGTAGGAGTATTTGGTCAAGCACGACAGCAATACACAATGTCTTATTATGAAAACAGTTTGTTCCGTTTCTCTATCGGCACTTTGTTCGTGCTTCGTGGTTCACGACATTACATTTATTTCAGTTTACATATGCAAAAAATGTTTTTAAACACAGTTCCACATCTTTTTAAGACTTGCTGTTTTATAATATATACGTTGAAGTGTACAACATAGTACCTCCCTCTAAAAAATCTTTTCTTAACAACAACCTGTTTCATATGGCATTTTAACATACTTGTGCATTTACATGTCTTAGGTAACGATCTTGGAAGGACTAAGACATTTTTAAGGTATTTTACTTTCATTTATCATTAGTCTTAGGTGATCCTTTTGTTTTTGGAACATCATATCTCTCCCCTTTTTGTCGTCGAGTTTTAAACAAGTACTGACCCAGTCCTTTTTAAGTCTGCTATTTAGTGAACCCATGTGGTTCTCTCTATTTCACCTATAACAGCATGTGGCATTACATCAAGGCATAAAAATCTATACACTGCACAGTTTCACATCATTAGTCCATTGCATTCTGATAACAATATAATGATATCAAGAAACTCATAAATGTTCAATTATGTAGTCCATTGCATTCAGAGGACAATACGTCATCAAGAAATTTATAAATGTTCAATTGAATTATTCATATATCAATTTTATTCAATAACACTGTTCCAATGTCAATTTTCTTAGTATGATCATCCTGTTCCTGCTCTTGACATAGGACTAATCAAGATAATTGATTTTAGGTTATTGATATGTTCAAAATAAACTATATTTATTTATTCATTTAATAACGCATCACTCAATTTGTTGATATCTGGATTAACGCCAATTGTAACAAATATATTATTAGCTTTTATACAATGGTATTTTACCTTTTTACAGTTAATTGTATATGAGACACTAATTCATAGGTTATCGGTCTCAACCTTTAATACAAAGATGTAGGCATAAATAAACACACTCATTAGTTCATTATTCAGATTAGTTGATGTTATCTTCATACTCATATAAAGTCCACCATCCATACTATTTGATGTTAGGTAATTGCACAATTTAAAATATTCTGTTCTATAGTATCATTTGTTTGTGCAATCTTAATTATTGAAATAGTAACTATAGCTTCCCAAGTTTGACTTTATGATGTGGTGTAGATTCTCAATCTGTGATTCACTGTTTTTTATCATCACTTCAAAATATTTGCACACATTTTTTCGTTATATATTTTTACAATAGGGGCGCTAATATACATGGATAAAATAATATAATAAGTTATTAGACATATATTGATTTACCTTACATTTTATATTATTTTAACATTATCATTTTTATGTATTCAGTCTCCACTATATATTTTTTAATCTAGAAGTGTCTGCAAGATTGTATTTATCATCATAACCGTATCTATTTACATACATAGATTTTTAAGCCCATAATTGGTACTCACCTCCAGTTATACTCTTAAATCACTATACATATTTGAATTATTTATGATTTTCTTAACATATTTATGTTTTATGTCATTACTTGTCGTTACTTCTAGTTATTATATTTGTAGTTTAATTTAGGCAACATCCAGTCTCTCTAACATAGTGAGACAGAACACGCCCAACCTTGAACTTAGGATTATATTACTAGTCCATGAACATGGTTGTATGTAAGTACAATAATTTTCTCTATGTTATTTATTTATTATACTTTTGATATATACAAATTTTAGTTCATTGTCCTAAGAGTTTTACTTATACTTCATTATAATTGTCCGTAAGCGTTTATTCTGTTATTTCTCACAATATTCATATGTTTATAATTATTATCACTTCTTATTATATTTCATGTCCTGCGTTTCCATACACTTGTTTTTGTTTAACTATATGGATGATAGTTTAACCAGTCCCTCTTTCTGTTCATATAATATTATAATATATTTTAAATGTTATGGGTAATTATTTGATTTTTATGTTTTTATTTGTTATGATTTGTATTATTTATATTTATATTGTAGCTGCTACCCCCTGATGAAGGCATTGACTGCCGAAACGCGTCGGGGTCTTTTTCAATAAATTGGATTTGAATTGTCCTTACATTTGGCTTCTTGCTTCTTGTGGCTCCTGTTGAACTTTTGCAAGAACAGTGCTCCCTGTTTTTTCTTGTTTGCTCCCTTGGAGCCATGTTTTCTCCATGGAGGGATATCCTCAGTTTCAAAGAGGACGACCTTACCGCCATGTTACCAGAGGACCCCTTCTTCACCACCGATGACACTACTCCAAATATAGAAGAAGAATGGAGGGAACTTGTTTGGACAACACAAAAATACATTCGAGAGGAATTTCATGCAGCTTCATTGCTTGAGTACTGCCGAAACAAGATTATCCCTAGGGGATTAAGGATTCAAAAAGCCCCGGGCATGTTCCGGGATGACAAAAAATTCATGTCGGACTGGTTGAAGATACTGAACAAGTGTTCTTTAGATCTTATGATCTTATTGATAAATACTTCCAAACGCAGGACAGCAGTTCTCAAAACACAGATAGAATCCAAGGTTGAGAATCTTAAGAAACAGGATAAACACTTTGATAATGAAATGAAGGAATTTGAAAAAAATAATTTAGAATATAAGCAAGAAATAAAGAGTATGAAGATAACTAAATATAGAAGGGATGAGGAAGACTATAAACTTCAAACGGTATATTATTGGACCTACAATAAAACGGAACATAAAAATAGGCGTAGGAGTACATCGTATAAGAAGGCGGCTAGATCCCCACGACGACCATCTAAATACTCTCATAAATATGATGAGCGGAGACCAGATAAATCAGAATCCCCCATACGAGACCATAAAAGATCACGACAGCATTCTCCACATCTTGCTGAACCTTCTGGCTCACTTTTCTCCTCCTCTGCCCCTATTCCCCCAAGACAACCTCGCAGTGCCAAACGGGATTTTCAGATGTCTGCCTTATGGAAAGGAGGTGGCAGAGGCATATCACCCAAGTCGCCTATAGACAGGCAGACGAGACAACAAGAACAACATGCCTCCCAGTCTCATCGAACAAATCGGACCCAGAGCTTCTCTGCCAAAAGACAATTAGAGTGGAACCTTTAGGCGGTATCATTAATCTATCCAACTACACTTTATCCGATACTGAAAAATTTCTTTTGAATAGAGGGCTATCGTACGTACCTACAAGACAACATGATAAATTCACCACACATGTGGAGTTATACAAATTCTTCCGAAAATTGAGAACCATTGATCATTTTACCAATACATCTGAGGCCACTATAGATCCCTCTGTGGTTAAAAATCCCTCTAAATGGATTCCACCCAGTACTAATACCATGATTTCAGCATTTGAAAATGTGGTTCTCTCCAAAGTTGATGACCTGTATAGACACAATAAACGATCTGGCTATTTCAATTTGAATAAATTACAATTGCAGGCGCTCAAGACATTACAATCTAATAATGACATTATTATTAAGCCAGCCGACAAAGGCGGCGCCATTGTCATTCAGAATAGAGAAGATTATATTAATGAAATAATGCGACAACTCAATGATCAACAATTCTATCAGAAAATATTTGAGGACCCTACTCCAATGATACAACAGAGAATTGAAACTCTTCTTTTTTTAGGCAAAGAAGCAGGGTATCTTACATCTAATGAGGTCGCATACCTGCGTGTCATGCATCCTATTATTCCCACTATTTACACTTTACCTAAAATACATAAATCTCTCCAGAATCCACCAGGTCGTCCAATTGTGTCCGCTATAGGTTCAATTTTGGAACCCATTTCCAAATTTCTTGACATTTACCTTAGACCATTTGTTACACAGATACCTTCTTATATTCGTGACTCGACACATATCATCAATATTCTACAAGAGTTTACTCAATATCATGATCAGCTCATACTAGTTACCCTGGACATAAATTCTCTATATACCAATATACCCCAACAGGCTGCGCTTGAAGTTCTAGCCAACACCCTAATACAAAGGGCACGACCAGTGCGGACTCCTACGGCTTTCCTAGTACAGTTAGCTTCAATAGCAATGTCAGAGAATTTCTTCTATTTTCGTGGCCTCTTTTATAAACAGGTAAAAGGGGTAGCTATGGGCTCTTCCATGGCCCCAGATGTGGCAAACCTCTATGTGGCTAACTTTGAAGCACAATACTTAACTATCCATCCCTATGCATCTAATGTCCTTTTATGGAAGAGATATATAGATGACATTCTGATTATATGGGATGGTCCAGAAGATAAATTACAAGAATTTTTCTTATGGATTAATTCTCTGGATCCCCATCTACAATTTGAGGGTACCTTTAGTTCTGATAAGATTCCTTATCTTGACATCATGATTAAGAAGGATCATAGTGGCTTTGTCACAGAACTATATAGAAAGCCCACTGACCGCAATACTCTCCTCCATTATGATAGCTGTCATAATAGAGCATTCAAACAAAATTTACCGGTCAGCCAATTCCTGAGAATCAAAAGGACCTGCACCACAGAGAGAGATTTTGAACGCCATGCCGTCGATATGCATTACAGATTTAAAACGAGAGGATATCCAAAAGAGAGCATTAAGAAAGCATATCTACGTGCGTGCACTGCTGACCGTCCCCTTTTGCTACAGAAAAAGAGTATTCCAACTAATTCCGATAGGGTTGTCTGTGCTCTAACATTTTCACAACATTCTAAATCAATAGTGAACATTCTTAGACAGGAATGGCATTTATTGACTACATTACCAGCATTTGATACAAAACATATTATGGTGGCCTATAAAAGAAATACAAACCTAGCCAATACACTTGTTCCATCAGCTCTTATGAGATCACATGCTCCTCCTAAAATTAAGGGACACTACAGTTGTGGAAAATGTTCCGTTTGCCTACACACTATCACAGCCAAAAATAGCTTCATGGATTCGAAATCAGGACATAAGGTATACCTGAATGACTACACGAACTGCAGAACGTCCAATGTAATTTATCTTATACAGTGTCCATGTCATCTTGTATATATTGGAAAAACCAAAAGAGAAATCCGTACTCGCATTACTGAGCATAAAAGTTGTATTTCCCGGAAAATCACAGATAGGCCCTTGGTCTCTCATTGGATTGCTGCTGACCATAAAATTAGTGACTTGAAATATTTAGTTTTGAAATGTATCAAACCATTTTGGAGAGGAGGAGATATAGACAAAAAACTATTGAAATTGGAACAGAGATACATTTATGAGTTTAAAAGTTTATTCCCAGAGGGTCTTAATCAAGAAATAGACCTATCAGTTTTTCTGTAAACTCATGGACCCATGTTCTGTCCCATTCCAGATGTCTATTCATAATGTTCTCTCAACTAAGTGTACTGCCATTGATATTTATTCGTTCTCCACTTCACTACTGAGTTGCCTGCAGGCACATATGTATAAAAAACTGACTATCAACAAATTTATATACTAATACTACAATGAGCATTTATATGTTTCACATTATTATCTGCTATTTTGATGGTTCGGCGTCAATTTGAAGGGTACATGATATTCTCCGTAGATATTGTATTCCACCTTTGACTCCATGCAAGCACTACCAGCGTTCTGCATCCCTCCAATGCAGACAATGTTTGCACTCGATCGGAGAAATAGTGTGAGTTTAACGTTTACATACTGCACGATAGCAAGAGCGTTATTTAAGAAGGATGAAAAATAGATATTGTTTCTTTAAAGAAAATATATATTGCTTTCTTTAAAGATATATTGTCTCATTAAAAAATAGTTCTCCTCATCTTTTATTGACACTCTGACTCTGCTCCGTGATTTACGTCATTATCTCTATTGTTGATTTCAGTTTATATATGTTAAATAGTTTTAAATGTGGCTCCGTGATTTCGTTTACCAATCTTACAATGAGCCTCTATGTGGTCCATCTCATTATTTACCCTCCAATCAGTTTCTTCTTCGATTTTTTGGCGCCAATTTCAAAAGGTTACATCAGACTTTCTACAGTCAGTGCACTTTCACTTTCGTTTTTGTGGAAGCAGCACCAGCGTTGCATAAACTCTCTAAGGCAGATAATTCCTGCAATCGATCGGAGGATTAGCGTGAGTAGAATACTTATACAATATAGAATAGTAGGAGTATTTGGTCAAGCACGACAGCAATACACAATGTCTTATTATGAAAACAGTTTGTTCCGTTTCTCTATCGGCACTTTGTTCGTGCTTCGTGGTTCACGACATTACATTTATTTCAGTTTACATATGCAAAAAATGTTTTTAAACACAGTTCCACATCTTTTTAAGACTTGCTGTTTTATAATATATACGTTGAAGTGTACAACATAGTACCTCCCTCTAAAAAATCTTTTCTTAACAACAACCTGTTTCATATGGCATTTTAACATACTTGTGCATTTACATGTCTTAGGTAACGATCTTGGAAGGACTAAGACATTTTTAAGGTATTTTACTTTCATTTATCATTAGTCTTAGGTGATCCTTTTGTTTTTGGAACATCATATCTCTCCCCTTTTTGTCGTCGAGTTTTAAACAAGTACTGACCCAGTCCTTTTTAAGTCTGCTATTTAGTGAACCCATGTGGTTCTCTCTATTTCACCTATAACAGCATGTGGCATTACATCAAGGCATAAAAATCTATACACTGCACAGTTTCACATCATTAGTCCATTGCATTCTGATAACAATATAATGATATCAAGAAACTCATAAATGTTCAATTATGTAGTCCATTGCATTCAGAGGACAATACGTCATCAAGAAATTTATAAATGTTCAATTGAATTATTCATATATCAATTTTATTCAATAACACTGTTCCAATGTCAATTTTCTTAGTATGATCATCCTGTTCCTGCTCTTGACATAGGACTAATCAAGATAATTGATTTTAGGTTATTGATATGTTCAAAATAAACTATATTTATTTATTCATTTAATAACGCATCACTCAATTTGTTGATATCTGGATTAACGCCAATTGTAACAAATATATTATTAGCTTTTATACAATGGTATTTTACCTTTTTACAGTTAATTGTATATGAGACACTAATTCATAGGTTATCGGTCTCAACCTTTAATACAAAGATGTAGGCATAAATAAACACACTCATTAGTTCATTATTCAGATTAGTTGATGTTATCTTCATACTCATATAAAGTCCACCATCCATACTATTTGATGTTAGGTAATTGCACAATTTAAAATATTCTGTTCTATAGTATCATTTGTTTGTGCAATCTTAATTATTGAAATAGTAACTATAGCTTCCCAAGTTTGACTTTATGATGTGGTGTAGATTCTCAATCTGTGATTCACTGTTTTTTATCATCACTTCAAAATATTTGCACACATTTTTTCGTTATATATTTTTACAATAGGGGCGCTAATATACATGGATAAAATAATATAATAAGTTATTAGACATATATTGATTTACCTTACATTTTATATTATTTTAACATTATCATTTTTATGTATTCAGTCTCCACTATATATATTTTTTAATCTAGAAGTGTCTGCAAGATTGTATTTATCATCATAACCGTATCTATTTACATACATAGATTTTTAAGCCCATAATTGGTACTCACCTCCAGTTATACTCTTAAATCACTATACATATTTGAATTATTTATGATTTTCTTAACATATTTATGTTTTATGTCATTACTTGTCGTTACTTCTAGTTATTATATTTGTAGTTTAATTTAGGCAACATCCAGTCTCTCTAACATAGTGAGACAGAACACGCCCAACCTTGAACTTAGGATTATATTACTAGTCCATGAACATGGTTGTATGTAAGTACAATAATTTTCTCTATGTTTATTTATTTATTATACTTTTGATATATACAAATTTTAGTTCATTGTCCTAAGAGTTTTACTTATACTTCATTATAATTGTCCGTAAGCGTTTATTCTGTTATTTCTCACAATATTCATATGTTTATAATTATTATCACTTCTTATTATATTTCATGTCCTGCGTTTCCATACACTTGTTTTTGTTTAACTATATGGATGATAGTTTAACCAGTCCCTCTTTCTGTTCATATAATATTATAATATATTTTAAATGTTATGGGTAATTATTTGATTTTTATGTTTTTATTTGTTATGATTTGTATTATTTATATTTATATTGTAGCTGCTACCCCCTGATGAAGGCATTGACTGCCGAAACGCGTCGGGGTCTTTTTCAATAAATTGGATTTGAATTGTCCTTACATTTGGCTTCTTGCTTCTTGTGGCTCCTGGAACCCTAATCCTTGCAAGGAAAATCTTCAAATTTAAAACTGTCATAATGAACAACCCATCTGAAACAATTTCAATCATGATATCAAATCACCATCTCAACATTTGTCTCACTTACAGACCACCTAATGCTACAAAAGACCACCTATCAACAATCCTTGAATTAATTTGTTCTCACACCTCTTTGCATAAACCATTAATTGCTTTAGGGGATTTCAACTTAGGCTCTTCACCTCCTAAAGAATCTCAAGCTTTCTTAAAGGCTTTGGAATCTTTAGATTATAATTACTCAACCAACGCATCAACATGGATCCATTCCAGATTTGATTTTCCATCCAAAGCAGCTTTTAACACTTTATCAAATCTCAACACCAAGGGGCATGTTTACTAAACTGCGGGAACGTTACATACCGCTCAGTAACGTTAACGTGCGGTATGTAACGTTAACGTGCGGTATGTAACGTTAACGCACGTTAACATTAATTAACGATTGTTAATGTTCCCGGCCACGTTAAACACTGCAGAGGGTGGAGAGTGGGTGGAGAGAAGGAGTCAATGGGTGGGGAGTGGGCGGGAAGAGGCTCCTTTCACACTAACGCGCTGAACTGAAGGGCTGAATCCTACCGCGAATAAAAACCTGCCATTAGATGCACAATTATAGGAGAGAGAAACCATTTATGTGTCAGCAATGTACAGCCTAGGCAGGGAGCCCAAGAATTGTGATAGTAGTGCTCCATTTTCAGCAATATCATAGAGCCAAAGTATGAATGGCCACTATGGCGATGGTGCAAATGGGGCATAGGGGGCCGCAGGTGGGACATGTAGCATGGGCAGCTGGGGCACAGGGTGGACCAGGCGGGTGCCTAGGTGGCACATAGGAACATAGAAATGGAAATCAGCAAGACAGCAGCTGACCAAGGCCAAACACAATCCACCTATATCTACCTGGTTCACCCTAGCCAAAAGTTGCTAGGGCACTGACCTGATATCCCCCCAGCCATCCCTCCCCCATGTGGAAGGGACATTTTATAGGCAGTGATGGGGGGGATGTGAGGATGTCCAAGTATGCCCCCCGCACCCTGGAACCCGCTCCCTAGGCGGGCGCCTACCTGCAAAGTGGATGGCCTGGGACTGCGCACTACCAGCACCGACAGCATATGGTCATGTCAGCATGGCAGGGGGGGGTGTGCCTGTGCTGGAGGGGGCAGTGCCACCTGCCTGCAGTGGACCTAGGCCATGCCCTGCATCAGTATGTGGTGTGCAGTGCAACATAAAAGGTCTGGCTGAGGAAAACTACAGGTAGCCCCAGGGTCTACCATGCATCTGTGGTGCAGTACACACAGCCAGTTTGTCCAGAAGAAGAGGGTCACAAGTTCAAGTCCCAACTGTGGTCCCTGCAGAGCATGTCCCTATGTTTTACCCTACAATGCAGATACAACAGCAACATGTGCAAAGCCCAAAGCAGCGGTGAACAGGGGTACAAACACCAACTCACAGGCTCCACAATCCAAAGATGCAGGGAGAGTCAGGCTGTTGGCCCCAGCATTGAGCTGCAGTTATCACCAGAGCCTACTACTATCTCCTGCACAGTTTAGCAATGTCGGCACGGTGATCAGGACCAGTGTGGCGGGCAGGGTTGCCAACCACCCCTATCTTTGCACAATGCTGCAATAGGAGTGAGTGTGTGTGTGTGTATGTCTGTCCATTCTTCTGTGGCTGCCCACCCTTCACTGGGCCCAAAATGTCCCACTGTTATCAGTGTTAGCCTGAATATGTGCATAATGAGGAGCAAGGTATTGTGGGTATGGTCCGGACAAGAGCAGACTGGCCAGGATGCATCTTCACAGGGTGTGGGGAAATGGCTGGGACACTGTAGTGCCTGACCACCACCTGCATGGACAGGGTGGCCACAGCATGGCATGCTGTGAGGGCACTCACTCTGACCAAGCAGTGACCATGGCAGGTCTAGGTTCCCACATAGTGCCCTACACTATCTGTCTCCAGTGATATATTTTTGTTCCTAGTGTTGGGGTGTCCCAATCACTGAAATACCTGCTTGTTGCACATAGTTTCTCTGTGAGCATGCACTATGGACTGGCTGGTGGACTGTCTGCAGTTGGACTGTGCATGGTCAGAACACCTATAAGATACAGTCTGACTGTGCTGTCTGCTGGTAGACAGCAGTGTGAGGCATTTGGGGTTTTCCAGACCTACCTCCAGCATTGCTGCTAGTCTGGCTCTGGCCCAGCAACCCTGGAGGGCTGTCTCATACCAGCAAGATGGAAATTGCTTTACAGTGGCAGGAGCACCTGTTCTTTACCTACAAAAAAGGGTGAGGTGGGCTCTTTGGAGTATATAGTGTATACCACTGTGATTTCTAAAGGCATTGCTACACAAACCTCATGCAAGTCTAGATACCCCTCTGCCCTGATAACAGCTGCCCATGTCAGCCAGACCCTAACACAGGGTACACACTAATCTGGGTGGTGTCTGGTCCCAGAGGGCCACATGTGACTGCAGGTTACAGATAGACACCGAACTACCGTCAGCTACACTGCAAGGAACAACTGTCACACACTGGTAGTGATGGGGATGTACAGCAGGACCTATCTCTAGCACCCCATGTACTGCGGACCTAGTGTTGGGCACCTATCCTATCCCTCAGGGTGAACACAGAACCTGTACAATGGAATGGTCTGTAGCTACTCTGTGCCAGTATCACACACTGTCAGTTCGTCTTTTCAAGCTGAGGTACCGGAGAGGTGCAGATCCCATTTGGTGATCAGCTTTAGACTGCTATTCAGCATGTGCATTGCATCATGGGTACTGGTGGGGTTAGCCTATCCTGGCACTCAGAGCAGACAGTTTGTGTGGTGACCTGCAGTCCTTCTTATTTACATTCTCTTATATACCGCACTCACTTGGTTTGCAGCTTGTTGTGCTGTGAGGGCTTGCGTGCATCAGTGATGCTGAGAGCTAAACTATCCGTAGTTTAACTACTGGCAGGGTCTCCCAAGATGGACAGGTCTCAGCTGAGGTGCCAGACGAAGACAAACCACCCATCTGGGCAGCAGCAGAATGGGATAGTGTTGACGGCGGAGGATCACATTTCTGTGACAACGGCAACAACACCAAACTTAAACTGCGCGGAAGGAAGGCCCGGCAATCTACTTCTGTATCTTGCCATGAAAACCCAATGGATAGTTACAACAAAACAAATTGTGCTATGGTGCTGGAAGATGAGACTCCCAGGTCGGAAGGCACTCAACTAGCTACTGGGGAAGAGCTGAAGACTTTTCAGAGTAAAGCCAGCATTTATGATGTGGTTGGATCAAAGCCCTCGGGAAGTCTGACTGCTGATGTAGCTGCGCATGAAATGAGAGTCAGAAGCTGTAAAGATGTCTTACACATTGGAACATGGAACGTACGAAGCATGAACCAAGGGAAGTTGGAGGTGGTCAAGAATGAAATGGAACGTGTACAACTTGACCTGTTGGGTGTCAGCGAACTGAAATGGACTGGCATCGGGCACTTTGCATCAGATGATCACATGGTCTACTATGCTGGAAATGAAAGACAAAGAAGAAATGGTGTTGCGTTTATAATAAAGAAGAAACTTGCAAGAACTGTAATGAAATACAATGCAGTCAGCGAACGCTTAATCTCTATTCGTCTACGAGGATTGCCTATCAACACAACTATAATTCAAGTATATGCCCCAACAACAGCTGCAGAAGAGAATGAAATTGAAGAGTTCTATGAACAAGTACAAGCTGAAATTGACAGAACATGCAAACAGGATATCCTGATAGTCATGGGTGACTGGAACGCAAAAGTTGGCAACAAAGAAGAAGGCAAAGTAGTTGGAAAATATGGACTTGGCAACAGAAATGAAGCTGGAGAAAGATTGATAGAATTCTGCAAGACCAATGATCTATTCATCTCAAACACCTTCTTCCAGCAACACAAGCGGCGACTGTACACATGGACTTCACCCAATGGATTGTATAAAAATCAAATTGACTACATCTGTGGAAGTCAACGATGGAAAAGCTCTGTAACATCAACCAAGACAAAACCTGGAGCTGACTGTGGTACAGATCATCAACTACTAGTATGCAAACTCAAGCTAAAGTTGAAAAAGAGCAAACCACTCATGAATGCAGCAAAATATGACCTTGAGAATATACCACTGGAATTTAAAGACTGCCTGCAAAATCGATTTGCTGCTTTAGATACAAATGACAGAGCTCCGGAAGAGTTATGGAATGACATCAAGAAGGTTGTGCTAGAAGAAAGCGAGAAGTCTCTACAAAAGGTGAAAAAGCAAAAACGGCCAAAATGGATGACGGAAGAAACTCTGAAAATTGCCCAAAAACGCAGAGAAGCTAAAGCCAGAGGAGAAAGAAAGACAATTGCAGAACTCAACAGAGATTTCCAACGTGCAGCAAGACAGGACAAGGAAAAGTACTACAATGACACTTGCAAGGAAATAGAAGCAGAAACTATTAGAGGAAGAACAAGATCGGCTTTCCTAAAGCTGCGAGAGTTAAAGAAAAAGTTCCAGCCTCGAATTGGAATGTTACAAGATGCTCAAGGTTCTATGTTGAATGATGCTGAGAAGATCAAGAAAAGGTGGAAGGAGTATACAGAGTTTTTATATGATAAAGATCAAGTGGACCAACAGCCGTTTCAACCTGTACCTTATGATCAGGAACCATTGGTGATGAAAGAAGAAGTTGAAGCAGCATTGAAAGCCTTATCAAAGAACAAAGCCCCAGGCATTGATTGCATTCCCATAGAAGTATTGCAGCAATCTGATGCAGCTGTTACCGTACTTACACGGCTCTGCCAAGAAATATGGAAGACAACATCATGGCCAACTGACTGGAAAAGATCTGTGTTTATACCAATACTAAAGAAAGGTGATCCAACTGACTGTGGAAATTATCGCACAATCGCTCTGATCCCACATGCCAGCAAGATTCTACTGAAGATTATTCAAAAGAGACTACAGCCATACCTAGAACAAGAACTACCTGAAGTGCAAGCAGGGTTCAGGAAAGGGCGAGGAACGAGAGACATCATTGCGGATGTGAGATGGATCCTTGAAAAGACTAAAGAATACCAAAAGGATATCTATTTGTGCTTTATCGACTATAGCAAGGCTTTTGACTGTGTAAACCATGAGAAACTCTGGACCACATTAAGAAGAATGGGTATACCAGAACACCTGATCGTTCTCTTGCGCAATCTGTACATTGATCAAGAAGCAATAGTTCGAACGGAACAAGGAGAAACAGAATGGTTTAAAATAAGCAAGGGTGTAAGACAAGGCTGCATACTTTCCCCCTGCCTGTTTAATTTATATGCAGAACAAATCATCAGAGAAGCAGGATTGTATGAAGACAACAGAGGTGTGAAGATTGGTGGAAGACTCATCAACAACCTTCGCTATGCTGATGATACCACATTACTGGCTGAAAGTGAAGATGATCTGAAACATTTGCTTCTTACAATCAAAGAACATAGTCTCAAAATGGGCCTGCACCTTAATGTAAAGAAGACAAAGATCATGACAACTGGCAAAATCAACAGGTTCATCGTTGAAGGAGAAGAAATTGAAATCGTGAACAACTTTAACCTACTTGGATCAACTATCAATAAAGAAGCAACAAGCAGTCAAGAAATCAGACGACGCATTGCTCTTGGCAGAATGGCTATGAAAGACCTAGATAAGATTCTCAAGAGCAGAGATGTCTCTCTCCATACAAAGATTCGACTTGTTCAAGCCATGGTATTTTCAATAACATCATATGGATGTGAAAGCTGGACAGTGAAAAAGACAGACAGGAAGAAAATTGATGCCTTTGAATTATGGTGCTGGCGGCGAATACTGTGTATACCATGGACTGCCCGAAGAACAAACCAGTCGGTACTAGAGGAGATCAAACCTAAGCTTTCTTTAGAAGCTCAGATGACAAGACTTCGACTTTCATACTTCGGACACATCATGCGAAGAGAGAGATCATTAGAGAAAGACATCATGCTTGGCAAGATAGAAGGTCAACGCAAAAGAGGAAGGCCAGCAATGAGATGGATCGCTACAATAACAGCAGCTACGGGTACCAGCCTGTCAACAATGAGCCGCCTGACTGAAGACCGAACACAATTTAGGATAGCTATCCAGAGGGTCGCCATGAGTCGACTCCGACTCGACGGCACTTAACAACAACATATACCGCACTATTCTGCATCAGTGCGGTTTACATTGAACAAGCTGAAATTACATTGAACAGGGCATTATAACTTGGAGATAACTATTTTACAAGGAACATGGGCTATGGAGGGTTAAGTGGCTTCTGTACCCAGCCATTGCTGTGGCATACACCATGGAGGTATAGCCTACTGGTTAATATAATGCCATTCTCAGCAGTGTTCATGGGTTCAGTTCCTCATTGTTCCCTCCTTTCATGCCTGTCCTACTCAAAATAGTATGCATGCCTGTAAAAGTCATATTTTTGCAGATCTGTGCTGCCAGCCCAAAATACCCTCACCACAATTGCCAACATTCCCTCGATCCGTCTATCTGCGTCTGTCAGCTGTGTAGAGTCCTGTCTGCCTGTGCAGGCTGCCACCCCATGTCCTGCACTGCTACCCTTTCCTGCATTGTGCCTCTTCATGCTTGCCTCGCCTGTGCCTGATCTGCATGGCACCACCACTCCTCTGTCCACCCATCATTGTAACTATCCTGCCACCTCCGCCTCCACTGGGGGACATGTATTCCTATCGTCTGCCACCAACTGTCTTTCCAGTACTTTATATTGCCAACACCCTGTGCTGTGGTACAGCTGCCCCCACCATGTTTGTCATCAGTACTGGCAGCCACATGGGATGCCCGCAGATATGGCAGGTCCAGCAGCTCCCAGCTCTCCCTCCTTCACTCACCTGTTCATTGCCTTTCCTGAGTGCTCTATTTAGTGTTAGGGCTACATCTGTTTCTGTTCTGCACAGGTCATGCATGTCATCCTGAGGCACCTTGCAGCCCCTAGGGCACACTAACCTAGGGCACCATAACCTTTTTAGGCCACCTTAACCTATGGTTCCATAGCCCAGGGTGCCTTCTGCGGTGCCTTGTCAAGGTGTGCCTACTATGGCGCTTAGCCTAAGAAGCCCTATAGGGCACCTTATGAGGCGCCTTACAAGGCACCTTACAAGGCACTTTACTAGGCACCTTATAAGGCACCTTACAAGGCACCTTACAGGGCAGCTTACAAGACACCTTACTGGGCACCTTACAGGGCACCTTACAAGGTGCCTTACTAGGCACCGTACAAGGCGCCTTGTAATGTTCCTTGTAAGGTGCCTTACAAGGCACCTTGTAACGCTCGTTAGTCTAAGGCGCCTTGTAACGCTCGTTAGCTGCTACAGCTTGCTGTAACGATGCAACGCCCACGCCTTTATATAGGCATCTCTACCTTTACCGCGGAACCTAACGCAAATGACATTACCGTAGTTTAGTAAACATACCCCTAAGAAACAATTGAGCTCACATTTGATGAAATTTGTGGAAAATTCGTTAAGACAAGGTTATTTACCTACTATTCTCAAAAAAGCATCGATTCGACCAGTACACAAGGGCAAATTATTAAGCACCTCTGACCCCAAGTCATATCGTCCAATTTCCAGTTTACCATTTATCTCGAAGGTCATAGAGAAAGTAGTTCAAAAACAATTGCAGGATCACATAGGGGTGTGTTTACTAAGCAGTCTTAACATGCGCCTGGCGATAGTGTACAGGCTGCCATAAAAGGAGTGGGCGTTTCGGTCTTAACATAGCAAAACAGGATTATCGCGCGATAACCTGCGCTGCGCACATTATCGTGCGAGAAGCCGCTAAGCATGTTAACGCGCGGTAATCTTAAGTAGGCACGCTGAGTTTCAAACACAGAAACAGAGGTGTAGCATAATGTTTAATACACTGACTGATGATACAGGGGTCATGACTTTGATCCCACAGTATGCCTAATGAACAACGCTGGCTGAGGCATTACCCTTTACATTTAAGTAGTGCTTTTTGAGGCATTTTATTTTTATTTTAATTAGTGCTGCCAGCAAACACACCCTCACAGTGCCGTAACCTAAGGTGCCGCATAAGGCGCCCTATAAGGCACTCCAGAGGGCACAATATAAATTGCACTGTCCGCCAAGGCACCCTATAATGTCCCCTATAGGACGCCTTATAAGTCTTAACGTGCGCCCGGGGGAGGAAGGGGGAGGGGAGAGGGGAGGGGGGAGGAAGGGGGGAGGGGAGAGGGGAGGGGGAGGAGGGAGGGAGGGGGAAGAGAGGGGGGAGGGGGAGGAGGGTTAGGGTTAGGGTACTGGGCCCTCATCAGTTGCTGTCTGGCTGCTCTACTGTTTCAGCATTCCTGTGGGCCACCTAGGCATCACCCTAGTCCGCACTGTGGCCCAGCTGCACCACAGCATGTGCCGCCTGCAGCCCTCTGTATCCCCTTTTCCAGCATCTGTCCAGTTGCCTGCTCCGACATGCCCGCCCTGCTGTTGTGGAACATGTGCACGCCATAGGAAATCTGTCCAATGGAAAGGGAAAACCCTGATCAGCGCTATTTCACTGTGGGCTCATTCACCTTGTATGGGGACAGAGCATAGACCCTTCCAAAATTAATATCTTTTTTTGGAGCTTTTTTGGTAGTGTTTGTTGATGTTTCCCATTAATATCGCTATTGCCCAGCTTGGTTATGTTTTTATTACATTTTCTTCTGGTCATTTTCCATGTTTATTTGCCCTTTTGTTCCGTGCACATGTATCACACTTATCACTTTTTGTAGGTTTCCCTGGTTTTGCTGTACATTGCTGACGGAAATGGTTTCTTTTCCCTTTAAATCTGCCCTAACACGAGGGTTTCACTGGCGTTAGTTTTCAGCCCCGGAATCCACAGTGTTAGTGTGCCGGGAGCCTCTCCCCTCCCACTCTCCACCCATTGACCCTCTCTCTCTGCACCTGGGGAGCCTTCCTCCGCCCTCCGGGAGCCTTTCTCCGCCCTCAGCGCTCATTTGCGCCGCTGTGCATGTTATCACGCGCTATGGTGCCTTATCGCCCGGTAAAACGCCATTATCATGCAATAACATGCCTTATCACCCGATAACGTCGCAGGGCGCACATTAAGACGGTTTAGTAAACATACCCCTAAATGTCAAAACCTAAAGGCTCCTAAAAAAATTAATATCCTAAACAAATCCATAAAACTTAGTGGTATGTTTACTAAAGGGCACTATTTGCGCTTCTTGGACATTATCGCGCGCTAAGGTACCTCTGCACCCGATAAAGCGCCATTATCGCGCGCTAAGATACCTTAACATGAGATAATGTCCGAGCAGCGCAAATAGCGCCCTTTAGTAAACATACCCCTAAGATTTCAGACCGACATGAAAGACTTCCGCAAGTCCCTTAAGACATATCTATTCATTGAGGCTTATGGCAAACAACCTATCACATAAAAGTTCAAGATACCTTACTAACTGTTTCTACTCAATTTTGTTATGTTATAGTATAATATTATAGTTTATCTTTATATACTATTACAATGTACTGTAATTTATTGTAAATTAATATGATGTACTGTAATTTATTACAATGTCTTGTCTCTCTGTCCTCCATGCCCCCAACGTAAACCCTTTTGTTGACCTGTTAACCACTTTGATTGAAGGATAAGGTGGTATACAAAACTCATTAAATAAATAAATAAATAACTGGGACAACAAGAACCAGTCACATAACCCCAACATTGAAACAACTCTACTGGCTCCCCATAATCACCAAGACCAAATACAAAGCCATACCCACTATTTTCAAAATCCTACACCAACCATCACCACCAATAATTCAAACGCTCATCAGCAAAGACCCTGAAAACAGAACAAAAAGGAAAAACAATAAAAACCTATTAATAATACCCAAGAACAAAACTAAAGCAAAACAGACAACCTGTCACAGAGCCTTCTCAATATGTGCTCCATCACTCTGGAACGCACTCCTGGAAAGAATAAGAACCACCACCTATGGGATTTTCGGAAAGCCTTAAAAACACACCTCTTTTTGGCATATTATGGACCAGAAGCTGAACCATCATGCGAAACGTAGCTACACTAAAATTTGAACCCATCCACACCTTCCTAGTGACTACAACGAGTCTTAAACACCCAACCATATAATAACAACAACCCCACAACCTGTAACAAGAAACCATGTAACTAATATTGTTAATATCCTTGTTCTCCAAGTTTAATGCCCTTGTTCTATTTAATGTTCCTTGTTTATTGTTCAATGTAAACTGCTTTGAATATAACAAAAGCGGTATAGAAAAATTGTTAAATAAATAAATAACTAAATTAAATTAAATATCACCTCTATCCTGCCTTACCTCTAAAGTATACATATTAAGATCCTTAAGTCTGTCCTCATAGGCTTTATAACAAAGACCACTAACCATTTTAATAGCCACCCTCTGCACCAACTCCAATCTGTTATATCCTTTTGAAGGTGTGGTCTCCAGAATTGCACACACTACTTCAAATGAGGTCGCACCAAAGACTTATACAGAAGCACTATCAACTCCTTTCTTCTGCTGGCCATTCCTCACCCAAGCATCCTTCTAGCTTTCGCCATCATCTTTTCTAACTGTTTAGCTACTTTAAGATCATCAGCCACAATCACGCCCAGGTCCCGCTCTTCTTTTGTGGACAGAAGTACTTCACCCCCTATACTGTATTGCTCCATTGGATTGCTGCAGCCCAAATGCATGATCTTACATTTTTTTAACATTAAATCTCAGCTGCCAAATTCTAGATCATTCTTCAAGCTTAGCTAGATCCTTCCTCATGTTATCTACACCTCCCTGGGTGTCTACTCTATTGAAGATTTTGGTATCATCCGCAAAGAGGCAAACCTTACCTGAAAGCCCTTCCGCTATATCACTAACAAAGCTGTTATATTCCCCGTTTCATATAGGGAATATACATGTATGACCAAAATTGTCCATGTTGGGATTTAAATGTTCCCTTACATGTAAAGGTTTTGGAAAAGTGCATTGATAGAGCAGCCCTTTATTGGAGGGATTAATCCCATGTTGTTTCTTTCCCTCCCAAAATCTAATTAAATAAAGACACCAGCCTCTGTAGTTAATTGGCAGCATTTAATCTACAGGTCTGCAAAACAGCACACATACAGAAACTGAGAAATCAGACTAATTACTACTAGGATTAAACATTTTACTTTTAGATTGTAATGTTGTGCCAAAGGGCGTTAAGGTAACAGACATTAACGGCAGCGATCAGAGGTGTTACATGCGTAAAGGGCGCTGGGCGGGCAGGGGGCATTCCGGCTTAAAGGGCACTATGGGCCATTTAGCATGCGTTAGCAGGATATCGGGCGTTAAGGTGTCAAGCATGCACCTTAACGTCCGAAAACGGCTGTAACCCTAACACTGGATAAAGGTGCACCAAGGAAAGTCAATGTAAAGGTGATGGATGGAAGGACAGGTGGGAGCTTATGGACCTGCCAGATCCGTGGGCACCATATGTGGCAGTCAGTAAATTGGACGAGCATGTGGGAGGCAGCTCTATCTATGCACAGGGGGATGAAATGTAAAACGGTGCAATATCAATGTGTAGCATAGGATGGGGAAGACGTGTCCCCAGTGGAGTTAGCAGTGGCAGGATGTGTGCAGTGACAGGAGGACAGAGTAGGAATGGTGACGTGCAGATCAGGCACAGGAGAGGCGTGCGTGAAGAGCCAAAATGCGGAAAAGAGTACCAGTGTAGGCCATGGTGTAGCAGCCTGCACAAGACGATATGACAGCACACCGCTGAAAGAGGTGGATGGATGGGCTGAAGGAAGGATGGTGGCAGAGGATAGGGTGGTATGGGCTGGCAGCACCGATGCCATCCCCAACGTATTTGTACTGTGTGTGAAAACCTGCACCACTGCCACATGGAAGGCCTGATACCAGACTTATGGGTCTCACATCTGCCCCAGCCATGGAGTCACCATACAACACCCCAGACAAATGTGCAGATAAGAATTGGACAGCTGTCATTCAAACTCAGCAAACGGGGCACACACGGACATGAGGTGATACCTGCAGGTGGCTGTCCCAGGGGTAGGACATGTGTGCATGCACTGCACCACTGTGATTGAGCCAAAGCTACACAGTCACAGTCATGATGTCATACATGACTCATTGCACAAGCAGGTTACAGCTGTATGCATGTAACTGCCTGTTAGTATACCGCTGCATCAGTGCAGTCACATTGGGAAACCTTGTATTGAAAAAGTTGTAATGTCTGATAAAAAACAGGGTCTGTAAGAACCTGCAGTCAGCTGAGGCAATGGAGGGTTAGGTGACCTCCCCAAGGTCAGAAGGAGGTGTGGGAAATCCATGAAGGGTGTTGCATACATTAAACTGCACAGTAAAACCTTCCAAAGTGTCACAAAAGGAGTGCTGGTAGGCCTTGAACCCTGGTATCCTGGCTTTTAAACCTGTTCCATGACCATTATACCACACCTCCAAACAGTTGCTAGAGATCTGTAGGGTGAATATGTAAGACCCCTTGCAATGTGCTGTAGCACAGCCAATAAAGCCATGTTCTCAGAAGGGCATGATAGTGAATAGTCTGTTTGTGGCAGAACACATAAACTATAAAGCTGTGTGTCTGCCAGTCACAGCAGAGCCCAGACTGTTACAGGCATGAAAATGATCTGAGTAGCACACAGTCACAAAAGGAACTGAACCTCTGTCCCCTGCTTATGGAAACATTGCACTAACCACTAGGCTACACCTCCACACTGCTTTGCACAGCAATGGCTGGGTACAAAGAGACTGCAGGTCACTGCCTAACATGTCTGCTGTGTGTGCCGGTATAGGGTAGCCCCTCCAGTATCCATGATGCAGTGCACATGCAGAACAGCAGTCTGCAGCTGATCACCAAATGGAGAATGCACTGATCCATCACCTCAGCTCAGTAAGATGCACTGACAGTATGTGATACAAGCACAGAGCAGCTACAAACCGTGCTACCGAGCAGTTTTTGCGGTCATCCTGAGGGAGAGGATGAGCGCCCAGCACCTGGTCCCCAGAACTTGCAGTGCTAGGGATGGTCTCTGCTGCCTATGCTGCAGATCCTTATCATTGCTAGTGTGTGGCAGGTATTGCCTGCAGTGTATTGTGCTAGTCACCTTGTTTCCTGCACAATTGCAACATGCTGTATGCGCCAGTCATATCTGGCCCCATGTCCTGTTCCTGTTGGACAAGGACTCTCCTTGAACAGTGCATGTCAATGCCCAGTGTTAAACTGCTGATTCCGCGGATGACAACTGCCGTGGGGGGCGTATAGGCTTGTATGGGATGGTTACTGGAGTCCTGCTGGTCCTAGGAGTAGGCCTGGAACACCTCCTGTTCCAACCACCTAGGACTAACAATCCCCCACAGCCTGCACCTGCTGCCCACCACTGAGTTTTCCAGCCATGCACATACCAACTGCAGACAGTCCACTGGTCAGCAAATATTGCATGTGCACAGAGTGACCATATGCACCCAGGCTTGGGATAAATGGCATGGACACCCAGCATTTAGGTCAGTGATCAGGCCCCCAGGACAGGAAGTACACCCACTTCACTGGAGCAAGATACTATATAGCACTGGGTAGCCATGCATTGGTCCCCTCTCAGTCAGAGTGGGAGTGTCCTGCCAGCATGACATACTGTAGTCACCTAGTCCATGCATGTAGCAGATGAGCACAATGAAGCCTCAGCCATTGACCCTACCTCTGATGCAGCCACATCTGGCCAATCTGCCCTGTTTTAGGCCATACCCACAATATTATGCTCCTCATCATGCACGTTTGCAAACTAATGCTGGGAACAGCTTAGGCAATGCGAGGCTCAGTGAGGTGTAGAAAGCCACAAAACAATGGAGACACACACACACTCATATCGCTGCACTGTGCAAAAATGGGGATGATTGGCATTTCTGCCTGCCAGTTTAGTCTCAAGATCAGCTCGAGCATTGTTAGTGTGTGCAGGAGCTAGTAGCATGCTCTGATGTTAATACCCACACAGTGTGCCCATGCTATTGGCCTGACTCTCCATCCAGTTGTGGATAGTGGAGCCTATCTGTGTGGCCAATGGGTGTTTATACCCTTGCTGGCCGATTCATTGGGGATTGCATATGCTGGTGTTGTACCTGTATAATAGGCTAACGTTTAGCCACAGGGACATGCAATGCATGATCCACAGCCTGGACATGAACCTGTAACCTTCTACTCATGTTCATACCAACAGTGCGTGTTGAGCCACAGTACTGCCATATGGTTGCAACAGTCCCTAGGACTGACATGCTCCCTATCAGACAGAACTTGGCACATGCTGCAATGCGCACAGTGCACAGGACTAGGACATGGCTTTGGTCTGCTGCAGGCTAGTGCCACTGCCCCCTCCACCAACATCCCCACACCATGCTGACATGCTGTGTGCTGTCAGTGTTGGTGGTGTGCAGTCCCAGCCCATCCAACATGTGGGTTGGTGGGTGCCTAGGGTGAAAGATCCAGATGGGGGGGGGGGAGCAGAGGCATACATGGATAGCCCCAACCATCTGCCTCTGCAGGGACCCCATCACCACCTGCCAATATGTCTATGGGGGAGGATGACAGCCGTTGCTGTGGTAGTCCCCCAGATGCCTGCATGTTGCAACTACCTGGAGGGCTACAGTTGCTGGCACTTTCAGCCTCTTCCCCCACAGCTGGGTTCAGCAGCAGCAGGGGGTGACCAGCCAGGATCTCTGCCTAGGGTGCCAGGACCCTTGGACTGCCCCATGTGGGACATCTCCTTTCTGCAGCGGCAGCATGTCTGTGTGCCGCAACTGTCACTGTGGGATCATGACAGACATCACAGAAGGTAATATGGATGTCAGGATACTCCTATGAGGAGAGGCTAAAAAGGTTAGGGCTCTTCAACCTGGGGAGGAGACAGCTGAGGGGAGATATGACAGAGGTCTAAAATTAATGACTGGAGTAGAATGGGTATATGTAGATCGATTGTTTATGCCATTAAAATATAGAAAGACTAGGGGACATGCAATGAGGCTACATTGTAACCCATTTAAGACTAATAAGTGAAAATATTTTTTCAGTCAATGAGTAATCAAACTCTGGAATTCATTACTGGAGGATGTAGTAAAAGCTGTTAGTGTAGCTGGGTTTAAAATAGGTTTGGACAGGTTCCTGGGGAAAGATCCATAAACCATTACACAGGTACACTAAAAATATATTTTTTTAAACTGCCTCTAATGTTTCGATTGATTTTTACGTTTTTTGGTGCGCTGAATCCAAATCTGGTAACCAATTTGCTTCATCACGTACAGATTTTTTGCTACATTGGGTTAGCAGTTTGAGGTGAACGTTTCAGATTGAGTGCGATCGAGATAAACGTTTCTTGGATGAATTCTTTATACTAATTGTTTAGTAGTTATTCAAATAAGAATAAAGAAAATTGTAACAAGGCAGCACATAAGAATAGAGTAATGTCAACAAAACACACTGTGATGTGTGATGGTAACAAAATTGTCTGCACTTAAAACAGCCACATACATGTGCACAAACATTGAGCATATAAGAGCGAGGTTAGACACAAAGCAAAGCAAAGAAATGTGCAAAAAATGTTGTACAGGTATGTATGTAAGAATAGAAAACGCAAACCGCACCATTGCAATACATGAAGACAAACACCCGATGGTGTGAAAATAAAATTCTAATAAATGAGATCCAACACTGTGGTAATAACTAGCAAATTTTTATTTCAAAGTTTAGTAAAAACACGATATTTGTCAACATAGTTTAGATTTTAAAGTCATTCTTGGGTCAATCAATCTCCTGGTGGGCCCGTTTCTTCTTCCCCCGAATGCTTCTCTTGGTGCGCTGCTTGGCGTATTTTTCATCTGGGGTTTCCCGCAGCAGCAACCAGCAGAAATCAGCCATCATAGTGGTGTTCCATCTTCCTTGGTACCTTCTCTCTGCGTCCTTGATGTCCTGGTGAAACCTTTCACCTTGTTCTTCACTGTACGCCCCCAAGTTTTCGGGAAAGTAGTTCACATGGGAGTGCAAGAAATGGACTTTCAGGCTCATGTTACAGCCTTGTTCTTTGAAGGCATTGAGCATCCTGGCAACAATATCCTTATAGTTCTCATCCCGCCTGTTCCCCAAGAATTTGAGAACAACATCCTTGAAGGAATCCCAGGCTTCTTTTTCCTTCTCAGACATCGTTTCAGCGAATGCTCCATCTGAAATGAGTTTCCTTATATCAGGGCCAACAAACACTCCTTCCTTTAGCTTTGCTTCAGAAAGTCGGGGAACTTTGAGCAAAGGTACCGAAAGCACTCACCATCTTTTGGAAGGGACTTGATGAATTGCTTAATGAGACCCAACTTAATGTGGAGAGGTGGTAATAGAATTTTATCACGAGGTACCAAGCTCTCATGAAGAACATTTTTCTCACCGGGTCTCAAATACTCCTGAATTGGCCAGTCTTTTTTCCCCCAGTGTAGGTCGCGGGCCCGGCTATCCCACAAGCAAAGGAAGCAGGGATATTTGGTGAAACCGGATTGCTGCCCTAATAGCATGGATAGAATTTTAAAGTCTCCACAAATCATCCACTTATGCTCATCATAACGAATCTTCTGAAGAATCAGGGCCAAATTCTCGTATTTTTCTTGGAGAATAACAGAGTGAGCAATAGGAACTGAAGCGAATGTGTTGCCATTATGAAGAAGAACACCTTTTATGCTGTCTTTTGACGAATCAATGAACAGCCGCCATTCAGCAGGATCATACTTGAGTTTAAGCTTTTCCATCACTCCGTATATATCGTTGCAAAATACCAAATCTTCCTCTTTGCTGAAATACTTCAAAAATTGTGTCTCGCGGTTTTTGCGGTACCAATAAAAAGTTGTTCCTGGTGACAATAGATTTTTCTGTTTAAGCCGAGAACCTAGCAGTTGGGCAGCATCTTTTGGGAGTCCTAAATCCCAGACTAAATCATTCAATTCAGCTTGAGAGAAAAGTTCAGGTTTCGGATCTGGTTCAGTTTCAAACTCGGAAGTACTGGACTCATCGGGAAAAGCCATCTGATGAGTCTCATCATGATCAGAACCGTCCACACAAATATGATCCAAAGATTTTGGTGGTTCAGGCACAGGTACTTCGTTGCTATGAGGCATAGGCCTAATTGCTGAGGGAAGGTTGGGGTAACTTATTACGTTCTTATTTTTTAAGTTGTATCCCTTCACAATGCAAGAGCAAAAATAGCAGTCACTGCTGTGGTCTCTTTGTTCACGCCACATCATAGGTATTCCGAAACGAAATGCTTGTTTTTTACCTTTCATCCATAAGTGTAGATCTTCCTCACATGTCTCGCACACTTTGTGAGGAGCCCACGGTTTGTCTTGATCGCCTAACTTCAAACCGAAATAGGTGAAATATACTTTTTAATAAATGCAGAAATGTTCCTCTGCCACTTTTTCACGGTATATTCCCCACAAATAAAACAAAAACTGTCCAGAGAGTTGACGCAACCTCTGGCTCTGTGAGCCATCACAAATACACAGCACTGCAAACTACAACTGTAGTGAACCACTTCGGAATAAAGCTGGATTACGACTGAGCAAACAAAAGGTAATAATGAACTTGCAAGAAACTGAAATTTGACAGGAACGTTCATGTCGCAACCACCGTATTTGAGCGAGCGAACGAGGCGAGGCGAACAGGAAAGAACATGCGCCAGCGCGAGTACTGGATTTAGCCCCCCGCCTCCCAATTGTCCTGTTAATGTATAAAATGAATACAAAACACTCTAAAATATCATGAGGGAGTGTTTCTAGTTAGTTAACCATTACAACCTCTATTTTGGGCCAAGAAAATAAACTGCAGTCGGCTAAAAAGAAATTATGTGAACATTCCTTATATGGGTAAGAAATCTAATTTTGCAAGAAAACATGACGTGATGGAACATTTTGGCTATTTTTCCTGGATTCAGCACCCCAAAATCTATAGGAATCAGTTGCAAAACTGGAGGCAGTTTTTTGGTAGTGTACCTGTGTTATTAAAGAGGACCCGGGATATCCACTGCTTGCCCCAATACATACATTGTGAAACCTGTTTGTCTTTTGGGGAAACTGCTAGGTACTTGTGACCTAGATTGGCCACTGTTGGACACAGGATACTGGGCATAATGGACCTTGGTCTGACACAATTTGGCATATTTTATGTTCTTATGCGCCATCTGGGCAGCTGCCTGGTCCATCCTTTGCACCAGTAACCCCCACTGCATGATCCACGTGCCACCTCCTTTGCCCCATTTGCACCATCAACACACTGTGCCCTTTCATACTTGGGCACTACGCTGTTGCTGCTAACGGAGTAGTACTATCACTGTCTTGGGCTCCCCTGTCTGTGCATCACATTGCAGACATTAAAATAGGCTCTCTCTCTCCTAAAAATACACCCTTTCCGCGAGGTTTTATTTTGCGTTAGGGTTCCCAGCGTTAAAGGACTTTAATACATGTTAGCACAACAGACGTTAAGGGAACACCCGTTGTTAATACCCTCTCTCCACCCCATTAATGTCCACTCTCCGCCTACTGCACCCTTTAACGCTGCTGGAGCCTTTACCGCCCGTTAAAGCAGCTTTTAGGCGTTAACAGCACACTGGCTCCATTAACGCCCTTTAGTAAACATACTCCTTTGTCAAGTCCTGGCTATATGTTAAGGCATATTTATATATTGTCTCATTTTTGATTAATGTATGTTTTTGACTAGGTTTAATGAATTTATTTAGCAATGTTTTATGTTCATTTTAAAGTTTTATTTATGTTTTTATTTTAGATGTACTTTTTTGTGGCTATATTCAGTTAAATTGTATACTGTACACAGACTTTTTGTAGAGGGCAGTTAATCAAATCTAAAGAAATAGATCTGAAAATTGCCATGGGGTGAGGGCGGGGGGGGGGGGGGGGGAGAGGGCATTCCAGAGGTTATGATTTGGTGGGGATCAGAAAACAACAAACCCAGATTGTATTTTGAAGACTACTCGTTTAACTCCTATGGGCACTTTATACCCATGACATGATTGGATGTAAAATAGTCCACAAACAAGAGGCACATGTACTCACAGGTCCCACATAAAATCAGCCAAAGAGGCGAGTAACTAACCAAAACCTTTATTGACCTTAGTGGTGCAGGCAAACAAAAACAAGAACAAAGCCTGACACGACCCTCTAAGCTGGGAGAAAGCCTTCTGAAACATTTGAAAAGGAGAGAGGTTTTAACTCCTGATGAAAGGCTTTAGAGGCATGACTTACGTCATCCTATCATAGCCCCTGAAAAAGGCCATGCCAAAACATGGCCGTGTCGGGCTTTGTTCCTGATTTTGTTTGCCTGCACCACTCAGGTCAGTGAAGGTTTTGGTTAGTTACTTGCCTTTTTGATTGGTTTCCTGTAGGATGTTAAAATATGCATGTTCTTTTTCTTTAAAATGCGGGGAAAAATCCATGGGTAAAATGCGCCAGTGGACTTTTTTCCAAATCAGTTTCTAAATTGCCCTCTTAATATATTTTTCACTTGTTTTTGAGGACCTCTGTTTTCTTTGGTGGTGTAGCATGAAGTAAGGAAACAGGAAACAAATTCCAATGTGGTAAAACCAGGCCTAGTTCAGCCTTGCCCCACTGACCTGGAACCTACGTAGCTGGTAACCCTGTTGTGTGTAGTAAACGGAGTGCAGCACTTCTCATTGTGGGGAGAGGAGAGGGAGAATGTCATGAGAGATTTGGATTTTTTCAAACTGTTTTTCAGGTGATGGCGGCTAAGAAAGAAGCTCAAGAAGACAAATGCACTGACCTAGAAAAATCATCCATGTGGCACATGTATGAAGAAGTGCATCGGAAGTGAAAGTACAGGCTGAGCCCATTCTCGTATTACCTATCGCATCCTTGGACCTCTACACTCTGCTTTGCTTAGAAAAATCAGATTACAGGTCTGCTAGTGTTAGTTTTCTGTGTAACAGCTTGTCCTGTTTTCCCAATAGAAGTATTCTTGTTCTAGGGCCCAGTATAATATGTGCAGTGCTGCCTTTTCATAAGTAGGGTTGGTGCTATGTCATTTTTGACAGTGTTGGTATAGATCAGCCTGTCTAGATGGCTATTTTTCATCTTTAATGAAAACTTTTCAAACTCTGGTGTCAGGGAAGAATGGCTCAGAGATTGGGACAGGTTACCTCAGGTTGGTGGTTCAATTCCCATGTAGGGTCAAGTAACTTCAGGCCAGAGGGACTGGGGTCTCTAGTCCTATGGCCACTCCCTGAGGCCTTGGGTAAGCCACTTAACTCTCCATTGCCTCAGGTATGCTCAGATTGTGAGCCTGTTGGGGACAAGGGAATATGTCTGTAAACCGCTCTGATACACACAGTAAAGGGCAGTATATCAAGTGCCTAAAACCATAAATGTCCTCAACTACCATATAAAGAAACAAATATTGTGCAAAATCATACCTTATACTTATGCCTTCAAGTCAGTGCTGACTCCTGGCAACCCAGCAGCTCTTGGGCTTTCTTGGCAGTGGGCCCAGAGGTAGATTGCCAGTTCTTTCTTCTGAGGCAATGGAGGATTAAGTGACTTGCTCAAGGCCACAAGGAGTGCTAGTGGGAATCAAACGCTGGTTTCTTGGTTACCAAACCAGTGCTCTTTACCACTACACTACTCCTCCACATCACATAACTAATTCCCTGTCCCCAAACAGCAACATAACTATTACACTGACCCTAGAACACTTGCTATCAGTGGTGCACCATGGGCGAGGCAGTGGGTGTGGCCTACCCCAGGTGTTGGCCAGGAGGAACATGCACCCATACCGAGCCCATACAGTGGAGTCAGCACGACAAACCTACCTTAATGCCGTGGGTGGCATGCCACACTGCTTCCACTCCAGACCCAGCAGCTGCTCCCTCTCAATCATTCTTGCGAATCCTGAGACTTCAGGCTGGGAAGGAGCAGCTGGCAGGCCTGGGATGGAGGCAATGCAGCAAGCCACCCATGACGTTAAGTTTGTCATGCTGGCTCCATCGTGTAGTCCTGATGGGGGAGGGGTGGGGGATGCTTTGTGCTGCACTGCACTACAAGGGGAAGACTCGCCACAAAGGGGAAGTGCCCACCCCAGGTGCCAACAGGACTTGGAACGCCACTGCTTCCTATTGCTGCCTATGAGGTCATTTCAGAACACAAATATGCCTTATGGATGTGCAGGATAGACATTTTTCTTGAGAAAACCATGCAGCCCTGCAGGTAACACAGCGCTAAAATGGCTATCTCAGAATGTAGGCGGGAGGGGCGGAATGGGGGTGTGGCAAGCCAAAGAAACGTATAATGCATATTCAGGAAAGTGTCCTGAGTGTTTCCCACAGACACTTATGTTATACCAGCGGCAACGTGGAATAAAGCCCGAACTTTTAGAAAGATTTTTGCTCTGATCCCCAATGTATCTCATAGAGATGAATGGCTGTGACAAGTCTGTATTGAACTGGTGTGTCTGCTGTCTGGGGGGTCACAAGATGCAGCGGTAAAGCATAAAATACACAGGTGAGGGACGTTTGTAGGTTAAGGAACAATACAAAATACCCCTGCAGAAATATAAAGCACTGCAATAATCTTTATTCGGGCTATGCTGACATTTGCTGTTTGTGCTAAAGGAGCGTCTCTAACAAGTCCAGTGTTCGGATAAATGGGAAAGTAGATGTAGGTTTGGTATGTGAGGTAGCGTGGAGCAGAATCGTGTTTGGATGAGAAATGCAGAACAGATGTGGTGTCCTGAGATGCCATGCCATTATGTCTTACTAGCAGTTGTTTATAGGTGCGGGGCAAGGTTTGGCAGAGGTATGTTACTTGTGACTTCAAGCAAGAGAGAGTGTGTGTGTGGTTGAAGGGTGCATGAAATGTCCTGGTGTGCTGATCCACAACCCTGGGGGGACATGTATGCCTGGCCAGTGCCTGGACAGTGGGGCTGGCAGCAGCATCACCAGGTGCCAGTGTGAATGGGCAGTATATTCTCAAAAGCTGCCCTGAATCAACATAACAGGGCATGTCCCTGTCAATGTGGCGGACTCTCGGAGTGGGGGCATGATGCAGTCAAACAGCACTAATACATACTGTATCTGACTGCAGCATCAGAGGTCTCTAGCACTGTGCACATTTGTCAGGACAGCTAATGCTGCCTTTGGGCATGTATTTCCAATGTTTACACTGTTTCATGTTCACATTCTGATGGTTCCCTATTTTTGACAGGGACATGTTTTGACATGTAGCTGTAGAGACCTAGTTAAGTTTTTTCTGGCTCATACTTAGCACTGCATATCCTGTTTTCAGCGACGACCACTGCAGGAATTACTAAGGTTTTCATACTAAGGTGGATCATTCCTCCACAGCTAAACTCTGACCACCACCAGCCTCTACAGCAACCAACCCAGAGCACAATAAAGTCCCTCTTAAAGTCATCCAC
This sequence comes from Ichthyophis bannanicus, assembly GCA_033557465.1. Taxonomy (NCBI): domain Eukaryota; kingdom Metazoa; phylum Chordata; class Amphibia; order Gymnophiona; family Ichthyophiidae; genus Ichthyophis; species Ichthyophis bannanicus. The sequence goes on from CM066044.1 coordinate 257,498,901, forward strand.
TATTCCCTCAACATACAGGCACTCTTCCTTTTATCCACTCTCACTGTGCTCACTCTACTGATCATCCAGGTGGAAACCTTTACACAAAATGAGAACCTCATTCCTGTTATAAGATGTAATCCACATAATACACTACTTGATATGACACAAAGATCAAGGTGTAGGAACCCCAGAGCAGTAATTAAAATCAAACCAACCAATGGCTCACTACACTTATTCCACAATGCCCACTCACTTGAAATATGCGCTTATCAAAGCAAGATCCACAGGGAATAAGATCCCAATCCTATCTGACTATTCAACAATCAAAAACAAGACATCATGTGCATCACTGAATCTTGGCTGACAGACAAGAACACTGTCCTAATGAATCACCTCTTAACTCCGAACCTCAATCTTCTTCACTGTCCCAGGAGCAACCGTAAAGGTGGAGGTGTCCTCATACTAGCCAAACAATACCTTCAGTTACGCCTCATCAACACAATATCAACCCCAGGTCTCGACATGCTCATAACAACAAATAAAAACCTCACCATCTGCCTAACATATAGCTCTCCCACCGATCTTGACAACCAAATCTCAACTATCCTTCAAAATGCCTGTGATCTACCTTCAGATAGCAAACAAGTAATAATTCTAGGTGACCTTAACCTTCCATCCAGCCCCAAAAAGACTGCTGACTCTTTTACAGATGCAATGGAAGTATTGGAATTTATGCAGATTGTGAATGTACCAACTTATGAAAAAGGTTGGATCTTCAATCTCATCTTTGTTAACAATTGACACAATCAAGCCAATCATCTTTACTCCCTCAGTGGCCCTCTCTATTCCATGGTCTGACCACAAGGTACTCAACTTCCAAATACCTTATCAAGAAACTTCTCATCAAGTTCAAAAATCACCAACATTGACAAGAAGATTCAAAAAGTGGGACAAGGACAAATTCCTAAACTCATTCCTTCCACAACTCAACACTAACTCTACCGACCTGGTACTCAACTGGAATGAGACACTTTCCTCAGTGGCCACAGCTCCAAAAATGAAGAGTTCCAACACAAGACAATGCTCAGCAACATGGTACACTGTTGAACTTATAAAAATCAAGAGTAACTTACAGAGATTAGAGAGGACCCCCTGTCCCTACTAATCCAACAATATGGTATTTCTGCATACTACAACAGACGATATGCTTCTCCTATATCACTCTGATTCACCAACTCCCGATATTGGCCCACTTAATGCCTGTCTTTCTGCTGTAGCTTCCTGGTTCTCTGATAATTTTCTACACGTTAATCTCTCAAAAACTTCAGCTATTTGGTTCTCTGCTGGTAAACCTATCCCCTCTCTTGTCCCGTTTCTCTCATCTGCTCCGATTCCTATTGTCACTTCACTACGATATCTTGCTGTTACTCTTGACTCGGCCTTGACTTTTAAGGATCACATTTCTTCGATCGTCCAGCGTTCTTTTTACACCCTAAGGCAACTTCGTGTGGTCCACCCCTTTCTTTCTACATCTTCTTTAACCACATTGCTTCTCTCTCTTGTTATCTCACGTTTAGATTATTGTAACACTCCCTAGCTGGTCTCCCCTCTTCCAAACTGCGCAGGCTCCAACTGGTACACCACACCGCCGCCTACATCCTGACTCACGCCTCACGGTTTGATCATGTCACCCCCCTTCTCATCCGTTTGCACTGGCTTCCCATTCCTTTCCGGATTCAATTTAAGATTCTCATTTTTGTACACAAATCACTTCACACCGGTATCCCTCTCTACCTCTCTAATATAGTTCATTTCCACTGTCCCCCTAGAATTCTCAGATCAATTCATGCCAATCGGTTATCTCTTCCCTCCCCTTCCCAGGCCCATCTGGAATCCACACGCTCTTCTGCCTTTTTCTTTCTGGGTCCCCGCTTATGGAACTCTCTACCACCTATGCTTCGTCTCGAGCTCTCTTTTTCTACCTTTAAAGCTAGACTTAAGACATATCCTTTTTTTGCACAGCTTTTGATCTTCCTTCCCCTTCTTCCCCTCTTTCCCCTCCCCCCCCCCCAGGTTGATATATAGTTCTGTCTGTTTTGCTCCTGGCTGTCCCCCCTTTTTTCTTTCTCCCTTTTCTCTCTGACTATCTCTTTCCTATTAATTTTATGGCGTTCTTTTCCTTTCTTTTCGGTAGTGCTTTTATGATTTTATTGTAAACCGCTATATGCCTATGGTCCCGGCGGTATATTAATTTTTAAAATAAAGATAAAGGAAATGGAGACAATCAAAGACCAATTTCTGACCAAAACAACTACAAGGACATGCTAAGGGATTACTAAATTGCTATTAACAAAACCAAGAAGGAGTATCACTCATAACTAATCCTAACGTTCATCAACAAACCTGAGAAACTCTTTAGCATAGTGAAATCTGCCCTGCAGAGCCCTGCTCTGTATATTAAACCAATAATTCCCTCACCTCATGCCTTTTTCACCTACTTCCAAACTGAGACTACCAATACAGACAACTCTCCTCCCACACCTGTGCTGCCTTTTGACCCTCTCCTCTTCCATCGCCCCTGGGATGAATTTCTCCCTATGTCTCAGGACCATCTAGAAATCATCATATCCAGCTTAAATATGACAACTTCCCCCCTAGACCCTTGCCCAGTGAGCTGGATCAAACTGGCTCATCCTGATCTCACCCCTAAACTGCTTCAGATCACAAACCTCTCCCTCTCACAAGGACTTATGCCAATCAGCCTTAAACAAGCATCCATGCGGCCAATCCTCTAGAACCTAAACTCAGATCTCTCGTTCCCAGATTCATATCGCCCCATATCTAGTCTCCCCTTTCTCACCAAGATCATCGAGAAACAGTCCAGCAGCAACTCCAGGACCATATCGACTCCCATGAACCTCTTTACCTGCAGCAGCATGGCTTTTGACCCAATCATGGAGTAGAAATACTCAACACAACAAATAAGCTATCAATGTGTATAAAAAAATCACACCAAGGTTTTGTCCTCTTGTTTTTGCATATATCTACAGCATTCAGGTCAATACCACATGCTGCTCTCCTCTACCGCCTCAAAGCAATTGGACTTTGCAACACAACCCTCAAATGGTTTTGCTTTCTACCTAACCCATTATCAACAGCAGGTAAGGGTGAATGGCACAAAGGCTACCCCAACTAAGATTACCCAAGGTGTACCTCAAGGCTCCGCATTATCTGCTCTTCTTTTCAACATTTTCATACAACCCATTTGTGATATCATCAAATCATACAATGTCTTATACCACATATACGCTGATGATATCATGCTATACCATATATCAGGCATGTCCAACAGGTAGATCGCGATCTACCTGTAGATCATGGAGGGGTCAGAGGTAGATCGCCAGCCCCACTTAGCTCCATCTCTCCAGCAGCTCGCCCCGTCGCTAGGAGAGAGCTCGTGCCGGCAGGTCATCTGCCAAGGGCTTGCCGCCGCTGCTGATCCTTTGCCTGTCTTTTTTTCCCTGTCTGAGGGAATCTTGCCTATAAGTGTATTGGGGGCACTTGTTGTTTTCGTGCCAATAGTTTGTGGGTACCCCAGGGGGCCGCCACCCGCGCCCTGCGATGAGACACCACAGGCCCGGCGTCATACCTGGTCTGCCTCTCAGAATCACCCATTCCTGCCCCCGCCCCAACACTCCTTCTAAGAAGTGTGCTATATACTGGGTGATATCCATTCACCCAGGCTTTACCTGAATACACTGACCATATTAGCTGTGTCGTGTGCTGGTCGGTGGTCACTTTATAGTTCACTTTCATTAAACGTTTTCAGGCAGACACAGCAAAGTGTCAAGAATTTGGTGATTTTGGCGGGCTTTTCCAATTTTGTTCTAACTTGCCTATGCCTTGCCTTTGAATTGGTTCAAACCACTGTGACTTTTGCTTACCTCTGCAATTTTATTTTGCCTAACCTTTGCGTTGATTCTACACTGTGTGCAGAATTTATTAAATCGCGAGTGGTGATATTTGAACTTGTTTGGCGGTATTTGATTTTATCTGGTTTGCTGGACAGGTGTTTGAGTTTTTTGATGATTGTTTGGTGATATTTGATTATTGCTGCCAGTATGATGAATTCTTATTTTTACTTTTAGAACTGCATGTGTGGTTTTGGCATCTCCAGTCCTTGTATTGCACATCACCCAGAAGTCTTCAGTTCCTGTTGATCTTTAATACTTTGGGACAGTGACAGTTTTGGACCAGATTCAGCCAGTGTTTGTACTAAATTAGCAGATTTGGCCTTCTTACATCCAGCCATCCCAGTATAATGAAGATAAGTGTTCCAAAAGAAGAGCAAATCCTACCACTTTCATGATGAATGAGAAATGGACTACTTCTTCATCATGGTGAAAGACAAGTGTTGTTGTCTAATTTGTAACGCCCCAGTATCCTTGCCCAAAAAGGGTAATCTGGAAGATCATTATAAGGCTCTGCATAGCAATACGTTTGATGCTGATTTTACACCCAAAAGTGGAATTCATAAACTGAAGCTCAAAGAACTTAAATCGAAATTGGCTACTCAACAACAGTTGATGACGAAGCCAAGGTCACATTCGGTCAATGCAACCACAGCATCCTTCACGGTCAGCAACCTGATCGTATAGAAATGCAAACCTTTCACTGAAGGGGAGTTTGTAAAAGATTGTTTTCTTGAAGCAGCTGACAATCTTTTTGAAGGATTTAAAAATAAGAAAGAGATCATAGCTGCTATTCAAGATGTACAATTGTCAAGAAACACCATCGTATGGTGAATAGAAAAGATGTGTAGAGACACAACTGAACAATTGTTGGAGGATGCTTCAAATTGTGTTGCTTTCTCACTCCAACTGGATGAATCTACAGACATAAGAGACAAAGCCCAGTTACTAGTCTTTGCAAATGCAATGTGTGCCTTCGAGTCAGTCCTGACTCTTGGCGACCCAGAAGCTCCTGGGTTTTCTTGGCAGTGTCACCGGAAGTAGATTGCCAGGCCTTTCTTCCGAGGCAATGGAGGGTTAAGTGACTTGCCCAAGGCCACAAGGAGTACTAGTCTTTATCCGGATGTTTTTTGAAGACTTCAGTGTTAAAGAAGAACTACTTGGTATGATTTCTTTAAAAGGGAGAACTACCGGTCAGGAACTACTCAATTCTTTCCATTCTTTTGTGACAAAGTGTAATCTTCCATTGCATAGACTTGTTTCCATGACTACTGATGGAGCAAGAGCAATGACAAGTGAGGTTAATGGTTTTATAGCCCTCTGTAGACAGCATGACGACTTCCCAGATTTCCTTTCTTACCACTGCATCATTCACCAGCAAGTTTTGGCAAGCAAGAGACTCAATACAAAGACTGTCATGGACATCACTTTCAAAATTATAAATTCAGTTCGTGGAAGATCACTTCAAAGACGGCTTTTCAATCTTACTCTTGATGAAGGGGCAGCGGAAATCATTTTGCACACAGATGAAAGGTGGCTATGTAGGCACAAATTTCTGCAAAGATTTTGTGATTTGCTGAATGAAATAAGAAGTTTTTTGAAGAAGAGGGGAGATAACCAAGCAGAGATGGAATATGAGGAGTGGTTATGTGATCTGGCACTTCTCGCTGATTTTACAGGTGAACTAAGTGATATGAACCTTGAATTACAAGGTAAAAACGAATGCATTGGCGAGATAGTAACATAGTAAATGATGGCAGATAAAGACCAGTATGGTCCATCTAGTCTGCCCAGTACAGTGCCAAGAGTAGGTACACCTGCCTCTCCATGCAGGCCCCTCCTCCCCATGTCTTTGTCCAGGGGTGATCCCACCACTCCATGTAGGACACCCCTATTTTTTAAGGAATTAGATGGTTCAGATTATTTTGATATTTTCTTGTTGCTGTAAAGGGGTCCACTATGTCTGTCCCATGCCCTTTTGAACTCCGTCACTGTATTTGCCCCCACCACTTCCATTGGGAGTGCATTCCAAGCATCCATCACCCTTTCAGTGAAAAAGTATTTCCTGACATTGCCTTTCAATTTACCACCTTGTAGCTTCATGTTATGCCCTCTAGTTTTGCAGCTTCTCCGTCTTTGGAAGAGGTTTGTTTGTTCATTATTTCTCTTTAAGTATTTAAAGGTCTGAATCATATCTCCCTGTCCCTCCTCTCCTCCAAAGTGTACATGTTTAGGTCTTCAAGTCTTTTCTCATAAGGCTTCTGACACAGGCTCCAAATCATTTTGGTCGCCTTCCTCTGAACAGTTTCCAGTCTTTTTACATCCTTTGCAAGATATGGTCTCCAAAACTGAACACAGTATTCCAAGTGAGGCCTCACCAGTGACTTGTACAGTGGCATAAGTACCTCTTTCTTTCTGCTGGTAATTCTTCTTCATATGCAGCCCAACATCCTCCTGGCTTTTGCCACCGCCTTGTCGCACTGTTTTGCCACCTTGAGATCTTCAGAAATAATCACTCCAAGGTCTTTCTCCTGATCCGTACACACCAATCTCTCGCCCCCTATCGCGTACATTTCCCTTGGATTTCTGCTTCCCAAGTGCATGACTCTGCACTTCTTTGCATCAAATCTTAATTGCCAAGCAATAGACCATTCTTCCAGCTTTTGTAGATCATTCCTCATGTTAATCATTCCCTCGGGGGAGTCCATTCTGTTGCAAATTTTCGTGTCATCTGCAAAAAGACAGACTTTTCCATGAAGTCCTTCAGCAATATCACTCACAAATATATTGAACAGTGCTGGGCCCAGGACTGACCCCTGGGGCACCCTGCTAATCACCTTCCTTTCATCCGAGTGAGCTCCTTGTACCATCACCTTCTGTTGTCTGTCAGTCAACCAATTTCTGATCCAATTTACCATCTTGGGATCTATCCCCAAGCTACTGAGTTTATTGATAAGCCTTCTATGAGGAACAGTATCAAAGGCTTTGCTGAAATCCAGGTAGATGACATCCATCGCATGCCCCTGATCTAGTTCCCTGGTCACCCAGTCAAAGAACTCAATCAGATTTGTTTGACAAGATTGTCCTTCGGTAAAACCATGTTGCCTCGGATCTTGCAACCTGTTGGCTTTGAGAAAGTTCACAATTCGCTCTTTCAGGAGCACATCCATTACTTTTCCCGCCACTGAGGTAAGGCTCACAGGCCTGTAGTTTGACACTTTTTCCCTGTCACCACTTTTGTGTAGAGGTACAACATCAGCCATTCTCCAGTCCTGAGGAACATCTCCTGTTTCCAAAGATCTGTTGAAAAAATATCCTTTAACGGCCCTGCAAGAACCTCTCTGAGCTCTTTCAGTATCCTGGGATGTATCTCATCCGGTCCCATGGCCTTGTCCACTTTCAATTTTGCAAGTTGTTCTAACACATGAGATGATGAGTACAGTTTCATCCTACAAGAGCAAATTTGAGCTAATGATGACTGACCTTGCAAACAACATTTTTGATCATTTTCCTAATACGCAGGACCATCTGGGACAATATCCAAATTTTGTTTTTCAGAACGAGAAGTATGTGACAGAAATCTGTTCTGTTATCCAGGAATTCAAAAATAGATTCTGTGACTTCCAAAAAATTGGAACAGTTGTGGAGTACTTGTCATACCCATTCAAAGTAGATGTGGACATTAAAGAAACTGCAGCTGCTATCAGTAAAAATTACTCATTGAACAAGCCATCTCTTGAAAACGAAATATTAACCCATAAAAATGACATTTTTCTCATGACCCGTGCTGAGCAAGAATCGTTTTGGAAGCTAGTGCCTAGAGACAAATTTCCCAACTTGAGAAGATGCAGTGAAGCTGTACACTCCTGTTTCGGTTCAACTTATTTGTGTGAATCTGTGTTTTCCCATCTGAAAATGACAGAGTATACAACGTTCCAACATGACAGATGAACATCTCCAGGATTCCCTGAGACTGGTCCTCACGCAATATTCACACAACTTCAAAAAGCTGGTGGATGAAATGCAGGCTCAGATGTCTCACTAATTAGCAAGAGCGAAGTATTAAAGATTGTGCAAGATCAGCCTGGATCAATACTCAACCTAAATTTAACACAAATTACTCAATAAAAGTTAAAGAAAGTTATTAAGAGAGTTAAAGGAAGTTATTACTCAATAAAACTTTAAGAAAAATGTACTTTCCATTTCCCCTCGCAGTTCTTATTGGATCTTGGTCTCTCTGTTTTGTTTTTGCTTAATTTGCTTAACAGCTGATCACATCCAAGTAAATGACAGAAGGTTCATTAAAAATGTGTGTGTGGGGGGGGGAATCCTCCAACTTTATTGGGTTAAAATTTAATTTGAAACTAACTTGAAACTTAATTTTCATGGTGGTAGATCACCGGCACTTTTGGCTGGAAAAAGTAGATCACGACCTGTTCGAAGTTGGACATGCCTGCTCTAAAGTATACATATTAAGATCCTTAAGTCTGTCCTCATATGCTTTATAATGAAGACCACTAACCATTTTAATAGACATACTCTGCACTGACTCCAACCTGTTTATATGGTTTTGAAAGTGCAGTCTCCAGAACTGTACACAATACTCCAAATGAAGTCGTACCAAAGACTTATACAGAGACATTATCACCTCCTTTCTTCTGCTGGCCATTCCTCTTGCTATACACCCAAGCATCCTTCTAGCTTTCGCCATCGTCTTTTCTACCTGTTTAGCTACTTGAAGATTATTAGACACAATCATGCCCAGGTTCCGCTCTTCTTTTGTGGACAGAAGTACTTCACTCCCTACACTGTACTGCTCCCTTGGATTGTTGCAGCCCAAATGCATGACCCTGCATTTTATAGCATTAAATCTCAGTTGCCAAATTCTAGACCATTCTTCAAACTTAGCTATATCACTCCTCATGGTATCTACTCCTTCCTGGATGTCTAGTCTATTGCAGATCTTGGTATCATCCACAAACAGGCAAACCTTACCCGACAGTCCTTCCGTAATATCACTAACAAAGATGTTAAAAAGAATCAGAACAAGGATAGATCCCTGCGGCACACCACTGGTAAACTCCTTCTCCTCAGAGTGAGATCCATTTACCTGTATCCCTTGCTGCCTCTCACTCAACCAATTTCTAACTCAATCATTAACTTTAGGGTCCATCCCTAGGGTGCTCAGTTTGTATATAAGTCAACTGTGCGGAATGGCATCAAAAGCTGTACTGAAATCGAAGTACACCACATCTAAGGTTCTCCCTCGGTCAAACTCCCTGCTCACCCATCAAAGAAATCAATCAGATTTGTCTGACAAGACATGCCTTTGGTAAACCCATGCTGCCTCAGATCCTGCAATCCACTGGACTCCAGAAACCTCACTAGTCTCTCTTTTAGCAGCGTTTCCAATAATTTACTCACCACAGAGGTTAGACTTACCGGCCTGTTACTGATCATCCAACATATTCAGTTTAAAATACTTGAGGTTTGGAGAATGTCCAATGAATCTCCAATTTTTAAAAAAGTTTCCAGGGGTAATCCGGGAAACTAAAGACTGGTGAGCTTGATGTCAGTACCAGGCAAAATGATAGAAACCATTATAAAGAATAAAATTACTGAACATGTAGGCAGCCCTGGTTTAATGGGAGAAAGCCAACATGGATTTAGCCAAGGAAAGTCTTGCCTTATTAATCTGTTAAATTTTTTGAAGGTGTGACTAGACAGGTAGACAAAGGTGAGCTGGTTGATATATTGTATCTGGATTTTCAGAAAATCTTTGACAAGGTCCCTCATGAGACTCTTGGTGAAATTGAAAAGTCATGCGATTTGAGGCAGTGTAGTATTGTGGATCAGGAACTGGTTAAAAGATAGAAAGCAGAGAGTAGGGCTCACTGGCCAATTTTCTGAATGGAGAAAGGTGAATAGTAGAGTACCCCAGGGATTTGTGCTGGGCCTGATGATTTTTAACATATTCATAAATGACCTTGGCTTATGACCGAACATATTTTAGGTCAACTATCCAGAAGGTCGCCAGGAGTTGACACCGACTCAACGACACTTAACAACAACAAATGACCTGGAAATAAGAATAATGAGTGAGGTGATCAATTTTGCAGATGACACAAAATTATATAAAGTTGTTAAAACGCAAGAGGATTGTGAAAAATTGCAAGAGGACCGTGAAAATTTGGAAGACTGAATGTCTAAATGGCAGATGAAATTTAATGTGGACAAATGCAAAGTTGTGCACCTAGGAAAGAACAACTCAAACTATGGTTACACTCTGCAAGATATGACCTTAGATACCAACATCCAGGAAAAAGACTTAGGGGCTTGTTTACAAAGCCGCGGTAGCGGTTCGCGATCGTTATCGGAGCCGCGGCCCCATTGATTTCAATGGGGCCGCAGCTCCGATAACGATCGCGAATCGCTACCGCAGCTTTGTAAACAAGCCCCTTAGGCATCATTGTGGATAATACATTGAAACCCTCTGCCCAATGTGCAGTGGCAGCCAAGAAAGCAAATAGAATGCTAGGAATCATAAGGGAAGGAATGGAGAATAAAAACAAGGATATTATAATGCCCCTGTATCGTTCCATGGTGCAACTGCAACTTGAATATTGTGTGCAATTCTGGTCAAAATATCTTAAAAATGATATAGCTGACTTAGAAAAGTACAAAAAAGAGTGACAGAAATGGTAAAGGGAATGGAAGGATAACCCTATGAAGAGATGCTTAAAGTTTGGGACTCTAACTTGAAAAAGAGACGGCTGAGGGGAGATATGATAGAGGTCTATAAATTAATGAATGGAGTGGAACGGGTAAATGTAGATCAGTTGTTTACACCATAAAAAGTAGAAGGACTCCCTATGTATTTGAAGATCTTCCTGCTATCATACCATCCTTCTCGCTCCCTTAGATCTTCACAAGCAAATCTCTTAATAATTCCTTCAAAAACAGGATTAAATTTGCTGTTCTCCAAAAAGGATGCTTTCAGATATTTGGGACCCCAACTTTGGGGCTCTTTCACCAGATCTTGGACTAGAAATCTCATATGCAAAGTACATAAAAGGAGTGAAGACCTGGTTATACTACCAAGCCTTTAGTTAGACCCCTCAGATTCGCTAGAGAGACTTTATTTTATTTTCCTTCATATTCCCTTCCTTAAACTAGCCTTGGCTAATTAATGTTGTCTCTACAAACATCCCCCCCCCCCACACACACACACACTGTTTGCATTATATTGTTTTATGTACTGTATATGTTTTATAACGTATACTTGGTTTTATGAATATGTGTTTATAAATGCTGGTTTAGTCTGGATTGTAAACTGCCATGATGTACATATCAAATGGCGGTATATCAAATTATTTTAAATAAATAAATATATAGTGATATGACATGCATCTATTTCCACGGGAAGACTTTAACTGTTTATGAATGAAGATGAGAGGTTGGGAAGTCAGAGCTTGTGTACTGGATGATGGGGGTGAGGGTCGTTGTAGTTGACAGTATTGGGGTATGTTTGTCAGAGAGAAATGCCAGGGTAGTATGTGTGTGCATGTGTGTGTGTTGGGGGCTACATCTGTGTGTGTGTGTGTCAAACTGTGTGCTTGTGCATGTGTGTGTCAGGGGCTAGGTGGCTATGTGAGTGTGTGTATGTGTGTGGCTTTTGGGAAGCTGCCATGTATAGGGAGATTGTGTGTATGGCTGTGGCTTGTAGATTCCTCTCTCCCTTGCCTTATTACCCCACCCTATCCTTTAATACTCTCCCTCCTATACTCTCCTTTATTGCCTTCCAACCATTCAAGCACTCTCCCCCTCCCACCCAACTTTGCTTTCTCTCCCTTCCACCCTCTCCTCTTTGGTTTCTCCTCCAACCTGTCCCTCCCCTTATGCCTCCTTTCTGTCCTCCTTCATCTCTGCCCTTTCCCTTATGCCTCACCCCTCCTTCTCTAGCCCCACCCCTTCCTTCAAACTCTGCCCACTTCCCCACCCTTCTAACCCCATCCCTTACCTTGATGCTCCACCCCTTTTTTCTTTCCAGCCCTGCTCTCTTAAAATACTGGCAGGACTTTGGGACTCCCACTGATATTTTAAGGCCATAATTTGGCAGCCTCGAATCCTTCCTGCCACTGGTGGCGGATGGGGTAACTCCTGGAGGATGCAGCCTCTAGTCCTTGCCACCAGAAGAGGATAGGATTCCCCATTGGCGGACTGCTTTTTAGCCTCCGATATGTCCCTGGCCCCTCAGCAGGGCCGTATCGAGCCAGAATCAAGCCCTGTGCGACTTGCACATTGGGTGTGCATCCCCCCCCCCCCCCCGCACCTCCATCCAGCTGCTACCCTTCAACCTTGTGAAATAACACATCTCTAAAATCTAAGCTCATTGCACATACACAAAGATAATGCTGATATAAAACAGACAGATGTGCACAAACAGAGAGGGGCTGCAAAGAATTCCATGAGCAATGCCCTGCATGCTTTTCCTACTTGTTTTTTGAACTAGCCAAGGCATATTTATATTTTTCATGTGTTTATTTTTAGTTGACTAGTAAATGGTGTATTCTTATTGTCATATAGGAGAAAGTCTTGTAAAAAAATTTTGGGTTTGAAGTATTCCAGGTATTCTGGGTGAACTGAAGTGGATTTGTATGAGTGGCCTTTTAAGATGTATATGTGTTAGTTGGCTTATAGTTAGGGGCGATTTGTTTGTTTGTATTTTTATGAATGGATTTTGCTGTAGTAAGGCTTTGCATTGTGGGAGGGGTGTTTTGATTGGTTAAGAGGCAGGATATATGTTTTTGATTGGAGGGTTCTTAGGGGTATGTTTACTAAACCTGGCAGTTCGTTGCCTATTCCCTGTAAAAAGTTAGAAACTTCTGGTCAATATAACGATACAGAAGTATACAAAAGTATACACCTTGTAAATAGTTTTAACAGTTTAATGCTCTGTTATTTGTAAAAAGTTAAAAAAATTTTGTTCAATGTAATGTTATACGAACGTATACAAAACTGTTAAATTGTTCCATGTAAACCGCCCCTGATCTCTGGAAGGGGCGGTATAGAAGAAATAGATAAATAAATAAATAAATAAAATAAATAAATAAACCGTCTTAACGTGTGCCCGGCGTTAGTGTGCAGGATGCCATAAAATGAGTGGGCATTCCAGTCTAAACGTAGTAAGCGCACGTTATTGTGCGATAATGTGCACTGAGCGTGTTAGTGCCCGAAAGGGATCAGCGCGTGTCAACACGCGTTAATTTTAAGTAGGCGCGTTGACCTGCAAACATAGCAGCAGAGGTGTAGTGCAATGGTTAATACACTGACTGATGATACAGGGGTCATGAGTTCGATTCCCAAGTGGGCCTGATGAATAATAATATTTTTACCCAGTGCTGTCTGAGGCATTTTCTAGTTTAATTTAAATCTGTGCTGCCAGCAAACACACCCTCAAAGTGCCGTAACATAAGGTGCCACATCAGCCGCCCTATAAGGCACTCCAGAGGGCATATTATAAAGTGCACTGTCCACCAAGGCACCTAGAATGTTGCCTATAGGGCGCCTTATAAGGCGCTTTATAGGGTGCCCTATGAGGCACCGCAAGGTTACAGCACTGTTTTTGATGGCAGCACTGCGCATGTTAACGCATGGAAATCTTAAGTAGGCGCGCTGACATTCAAACAGGAGCAGCAGTGTAGCACAATGGTTAATACACTGACTGATGGTGCAGGGGTCATGAGTTCAAGTCCCCAGTGTGCCTAATGAATAAAGTTGACAGAGGTAATTCCTTTTTCTGCTTGCAACTGTACAACAATCTGTGCTGCCATCTAAAAAGAACTGCACTCTAGTGCCATAAATTAATGCACCTTTTAGGGTGCACCAGAAGGCACATCCTAAACAACCACGTCAGCGAAGGCGGGTGATAATGTGCCCCAGAGGCCATGTTGAAAGGTTGCCAACTCCAAAGGCACCATAGTAGGCACCCCATAAGCTGCCTGAATTGAAGGTGCGGCATAAGATGCCCCAAGGATGTATAGGTGAACCCAAAAACATTGGCCAAGAGCAGTAAGGTCCCCCAATTTGAAGGGCAAGAGAGGTATTGTTTATTGTTTATTGTTTATAATCACTTGATATACCGCCTCCCATGCCAAACACACATGTAACCCAAACACTGCACAGAGCAGCAAGGAAAGGCAATGCATAAGTAATGGAAGGACGTAGATCAGAGCTGATGGACCACACAAATCAGTCTCCAGCCCATGTGGCAGCTAGAAAAATGGACAAACATATCGGGGGCAGCTGTAGCTATGCACAGAGCGATGGTAATGTACCATGCAATAATGACAGTGTGTGGCAGAGGATGGGAAGATGTGTGCAGCAGAGGAGGCAGAAGTGGCAGGATAGGTGGAATGTCAGGATGACAGTGGAGTAGCAGTGCTATGCAGAGCATACACAGGAGAGGCAACCAGGGAGAGCTGCAATGCAGGAATGTGTAGGAGTGCAGGACGTGGGGTAGCAGCATGCACATGAGGGTAGGATGGCACACAGCTGGCAGACACACGTAGATGGACAGAAGGATGGTTCACAACTGTGATGAGGGTACAATGTGCTCACAGCACAGATCTGCACAGATATGACTGTCACAGGAATGAAAAGTAGTTCTGCAGGACAAGCATACAAATGAAAGAGAACAGAGAGGAATCAAACCTATGACCAGTACCACAAATGGCAATGCACAAACCAGTAGGCCACACCACCAACATGAGCTCATTAGCAAAGGCTGCATACAAAAATAGTGCAGGGCATCACACAAGACGCCTGCTGGCTGTCAGGACAGGCAAAACCCCAACAGTAACCATGACCAAATGCACATGCAGATCTGCTGTGTACAGATCAGATCACAGTCTGTAATTGGGACCAGAGCCACATAGAACTACATGCACACACACAATGAAATGTTATGCAGTGGATTCAGCATGCAAAAGAGGAAAGAATCTAAACCCCAAAGGCAGCAGAGGATGCTCTGTGGAGCTGGTGCAAAATCTGGAACAGGACAGGAGATAACTGAACATGCAAACAGGTGTACCACACACCAGCTGAACCACAGCAATCCCAAACCCCCAAGCAGACTGCCATGTAAACACCATAAAGAAAGAGACCTATGTAACAGCTAATATGTGATGGCTAGGCAGCACAGAGGGCACACCTTGGTGTACAGTGAAGAGAGGGAAGGGTGTGTGTAGAGGTGATGAACCTGCTGGTACCTAATGGTCATGTTAGCACAACAGAAAAGAAAAAACTAAAGCACATGTGGGGATCAAACCTGCAACCTATGGTGTTATAGCACATTCCTGTGACCACTACCCCAAACAACCACAATGAGCACACTGAGCACAATGCAAAAATACTACCCCAAAGGGAGGGTGTGTATGGGAACCTGTAATACCCAGTGATGTGGCAAATGGCTGGCAGATACACAGCTGCCACCGTACAAGGATGTGAGCACAGGTGGGCCATATACATGACCAGCAAATCAGTAGATACAAGTGTCGATGTGATCAAAGAGTGGAGGAGTAGCCTAGTGGTTAGAAAACTGACTTGGTCACCAAGCAACCAGGGTTCAATTCCCACTAGCAGTCCATGTGGCCTTGGGCAAGTCACGTAACCCTCCATTACCTTGGAAGAAAGACCTGACAATCTACTTCCAGTGACACTGCCAAGAAAACCCAGGAGTCTCTGGGTCACAAGGAGTCAGGACTGACTCAAAGGCACACATTGTATTACATGTTTGTCACCATGATCAAGCAGCAGCAGAAACAAATGTATATCAAACACATATTTTTATTTGGGTTCATCTTCACAGATAGTGTAGATATCGCCACCATAATATCAAGGTGAGTGGATCCCAGGTGAAAGACGGAAACACATTTAGCAGGGCAGCAACCCACATCCTACAGAAAGGTCACTGGCCCGTCTACAACTGAAGGGCAGGAGACATAATGTGCAGCACGTGCATGGTGTGCACTATGCATTAGGCCCCCACCCCCACATGCTGCTGCACGCCTCAAATGTGTTACTCACATATGAGTGCATGTAGACAGTAGGCGGTGCATGATGAGGGACCAACACACATCAATCATGATCTGTTCCCTAAAACATATCTATCTGGCAACACAGGAGGCACACAAATGAAAAAGCATATGTTGTTGAAACGTTGTAACTTTAAAAACACATATTGAAAGTAATGTTTCAGCTCTCACATAATGCCTGATATAGGAATCCAAGCTGCAACAATGTAACCCTAAACAATCATCAAATGCACAATGAGGATATGCTAACAGGTAGCAGAGGCACATGAACACAGAGAGAATTCAACTGAAAACTACCTGCAGAAACATGCAGAGATAACACCATGCAGGAGGTCCCCCTGCAATGGTTGGTGTGTAGACAGTGTCTATACACATATATCACGGTACATGGAATGCACAATTGAAGGAAGACAACGGACACTCACACTGTGACACTCCAAATATAACGTGGCAATGTCAGTGTCGTTACCTCAGGGGATAAATAGGACTGTGCAGACATGCAATGCAAGGTTTGTAAATCAATGCAGAGTGTCACGTCTGTACAGTAAACAAACACAAGAAACAGTATATAGAGATGGAAATTAAGGGCAAACATGTTACAGTAAACCACACAGAAGCCATATTGCCATGTGCTGTGTTTCGCCAACATAGTCAGTCATATGCACATGCACCATTGACATTTCAACATGATTCAGTGATGCCACACATGCACGCAAAGACCCTTGGTGATTGAAAACATCAATCCAGGATGCTGGTGTGCATTAAAGCAGTGTTGTGGCAAAACCTGTATCATGTCCAGGTGGAGAGTAGGTGGACATAGACAACAGGACCTCTCCATCGCTCCCCCTATGCCACACGCATGGCTGTATGCTTGTGTTGAAACAAACAGATGAGCATATCCTGTGTTCCATGTCACACACATGGCCAAAACACAACAACTGTGGAGAAATGTACAACATACAGTGACAATGTCAGTTCCAGCTGCACACATGGGGACCAGTACACAGTGTGCAAAGTCCAAAGCGTATCTGCAATCCAAGACGTCGGGTTAAGACTATCCTTGCAACCCTGGGCATGCATAGTCAAGTGTCATATCCCAATATGCCACAGTACATGAAAGGTCCTGTGTGTCTCCTGCAATGAGCATGACTCCCAACCAGAGCACGGCAGCAATAGTGTGTTGGACAGGTCTGTCATGGCCAAAGTAGCAATCTAAAAATAATACTGTCCATCCTAGGCATGTGTCCCACACGCAGAGGTCAAACATCCTATGGCACCATTTTCCAGGGAAAGTTCCATGATGTTGTATCCCCCAACAGGTGGGTGATGGCAACCCCACACACGATAGAGGAAACATCCTAGATATGATTTTCATACCCAGAAATCCACAACAAAGCAATGAACCACCTATAATAAACATAACTCAAGTACCATGGTCAGACCACCACCAAATCAACTGTAAACTTAAACTACAGTGCCAACCCAAAAACTCAAAGGAGATGAGAATGACCAACCCCATTAGGAAATTCAGCAAACTCAACGAGGAACACCTCATAAGCACCATTGCATCCCACATAAACCTAGAGTCCACAGACCTAGACGAACTAACTAACAGATGGAACACACACATCCAAAATACATCTAACCCAACTCTGAAACACACATCAAACCCACATAAGATCAACTCGGAACCCTGGTACACAGGAACTCTAATAAAATCAAAAAGGGAGCTCCGTAAAATAGAGAGAAAATGGAGACAAACCAAATCCTCCGATCTCAAAACTAAATACATGGCCCATCTCGCAAAATACAAAGACGACGTGAACAATGCAAAAAAATTACATCACACCATCATCCTAAACAAGGCAATCAATCGCCCACGAGAGTTATTTGAACTAGTCAAATCACTAACCAAAACCGACCAAAATGCCAACCTCAACAAATCCATCAAGGTCCAAACACTGGAAAACCACTACGCGACCAAACTGACGGCCCCTGGTCTTCCACCCCCCCCACCAACACCACAAATCAGAAGTGAGAACAACACAACGCAAAACCAGTTATGGGAGCACTTCCACAAAATAGGAACCAAGCAAATCACAGCCATTGTCACAAGCCTGAAAAGCACCACCTCCCCACTAGATCCCTGTCCTGCATCCTGGATCAAGGCAGTGAAACAAGACATAGCACCTCACATAGCACACATAGTTAACCTATCCCTACAACAAGGAATCATGCCCTCAGAACTAAAGAAATCAGTCATTAGACCGATCCTAAAAAACACTACACTCAACGGAGAAGACCCAGCCTCCTACCGTCCCATATCAAGTATCTCATTCCTGGCAAAGATCATAGAAAAAACGGTCCTTCTACAACTCCAAGACCATCTGACTGACAGTGCTCCTCTTGATGACCAGCAATATGGCTTCAGGCAACATCATGGAGTTGAAACCCTGTTACTAGTTCTACTTAACAACCTCCTAAAGGGCCTTGAAAACAAAAAGAAAATGTACATTCTTGTATTCATTGACATCTCAGCTGCCTTTGATACAGTTAATCATGGGACCCTCATAAATAGGTTAAAATCAATAGGAATAACAGGAACCCCACTAAAATGGTTCTCATCCTACATCTCAAATCGAACACAACAGGTTCAATTCAACGGAGAAAAAGCAGAATCTTTCTCACAAACACAGGGAATCCCCCAAGGCTCTGCTCTCTCAGCACTTCTGTTTAACATATATATGCAGCCACTATGCAAAATTTTCTCACGGCACAAAATTAATTACCACATCTATGCCGATGATATCATGCTATACACACAACTAGACACTAAAAACCCAGACTACAACCCACTGGAGACATGTATCGGAGAGATGCAAGACTGGTTACAACAAAGTAGTATGTCAATTAATCACAAAAAAACCAAAGTAATGTATATCTCCAAAGAACCGAATTTTGACCCTCCCACATCAATAACACTATGTAACAACACTTACCAAACAAAAAAAGAAATAAAGTATCTAGGAGTCACATTTGACTGTGACCTAAAGATGGAAAAACACCTCCGAAAGACCAACAGAGCAGTTTTCCACAAGCTTAGAGTGCTCCAACCCATTCGGAATATTATTGATCCCCAAGACTTCAGAACAGTGGCCCAAGCACTCATCATGCCACATTTTGACTACTGCAACGCCATCCTACAAGGTTTACCTAAAAAAAACCTAAACATATTACAAATGGCACAAAATGTAGCTGCCAGGGTCATAATGAAGAAAAATCTAAGTGACCACATCACACCAGTACTAATTCAATTACACTGGCTACCCATAACAGCTCGCACAAAATACAAAATACTAACAACCACCTTCAAACTCATCCACAACTTAGCACCTTCCTTCCTCAACAACCTAGTAAGATTGCAACCTCCTACCCGAAACAGAAGAACCCACAATTCCAACATCCTTCACACTCCAACAGATATAAGATCTGCCAAAGCTAACACCAGCCACAGGGCTTTCTCATATGCGGCGCCAACACTGTGGAACCAACTCCCACCAGAACTACGAGCTAGCAATGACCTTCTAGACTTCAGAAAGAAACTCAAAACGCACATTTTCCAATCACATTTCAACCTGAACTAAACCCACAGATGGAGCAGCCCCTGACCACTGTGTCCAAGAAGATTATCCTGTATATATGTATTTATGTATATATGTAAATGAACTCCCCCATAGCTAAGAAGTGTTAACTCTGTATGATGTGCTTTTCTGACAATCTGTATGTAAACAAAATTTGTACCTGCCTTGATTCGGCAGTTTCACAATAGTAATCCTACCCGCTTCTGATCGCTGGAAGGAGCGGGCTACAAATGCTTGCTAAATAAAATAAATAAATGGCGATGCCAGATGCACTGTAATAGATGTGTCTGGTTTGTTCTCTGCCCTTTGTCAGACGAGGAGAAATATTGTATTGGTATGCGCCTTGCAACATCAGCACAAATTGCAGAGAGCCAAACATTAAGAAACACATAATAAAGGGACACACAGGCAAACATGACATGATCACAACACAAAACACATTGTATGTTGGGGACATTTTGAATTGGAACCGTAGACACGGGTGTCACATGGATATGGTCCTGTCCATGCCCATATTACACAGGCATTTCACAGCTCCATCCTATGTGCATCAGCATTCGTGAAGAGAAAGCCAACATGAAATGTATATGAGACAAACAGTAAATCATTAACATGTAAAGGCTGATGTCATTCCCAAAAGAACAAAGGTGCAAACTACCTTGTGCTTGCATCAGGTGTATGTCTCGGATCCCCTGAGCCACTCAAAGGCCATAACAGGTCACAGTGAAGGGAGACAATGTCAGCAAAATATGTAGAATCACCATGTCACGCCACTGTTGATGCATGTCCACATTATGGCGATATCTGTGATACAAAAAAGCAGGTCAACAGTGGTATGTCAGAACACAAGACACAGTTCTGCTCCCAACACACAACACATGTCCACAATGGTCACACGGTAAACAGCAGTAAGGTAGAGATAGCACAGTCACCACTGCCCCCCAGGTGTACAGACCCCTCACACCACATGATAATGTAAAAAGCCTGAACACTGTATCATCACACAGCCAACCCAAGAACAAACACACACACAGTATGCTAAGGGCAGCGTGCCAGCAGTAGCATATGGCTTGTATGTGCACAAGTGGAGATTTGTAGACATAAAGGCCCTGTGAATTGCAATGATACCCTGGTGTTGGCTGATGGCACAATGTCGGGGAAGGGTGCACGTGTAGGCCACCACCCAAAAACCTAGGACCTCCACACACATGCAGCTCTGTTGGACATGTCCCAGAGACGGTGTTGCAGAAGACATACTGGACAGGAACACATGGGGATATGTGTGCCAACAGCAAGATATGGGTTAGGGAGGTGCAGGGAAAAGAGGTAAAACACAACATCTGGACAATATGACAGATCACTGAGGACATGTGTTCCCCCTGACTGCTGGCACAGACAATGTAGCTGTAGGTCCACCTACCCCAGACCACAGCATGCTGGCTGATGTACAGTCACCTGCCAATGCACCACAGCACCAGGAGCTTCAACAAGTATGTCCTGTGCATTGGGAAATACAGGAGAAACATACATATGTCATGTTCTAGCTGTGCAACACACACTGCACCTTCCTGTCCCTAGCTTGCACACACCCCAATGTCCTTTACAGACTGACTGTTCACCATCACACTGTACACATCTCTCCCATGTGAGAGGCATCAATGACATGTCTTTGGCAAACTACAGGGGTCCGTACTCTGTCTGTCCCCTCCCTCACCTCTCTGTTGTCGTACACACTGGTGAACAGAAGTGTTTGCTCCCTACCGTGTTCCAGCCTCACTCCAAGGCTGCAGTATTATCCTGAGTCCCCCATATTGCTCCCAATGCCCCTTCACTGTGTGTACTGGTGTCCCAATGTCGTCTGCTACCCCGCTGTCAATTGCTGTAACACACAGAAATATGCAGGGGCACCTCCGGTATCCTCTGTCCAAACACATTTCCTGGTGTGTATATCTCATACCTTGACTAACATTAACAGCTGTGTGCTAATGAGTTGCAAAACATATATCTCAATGTCTGCATTATGTTCGCTAAACCACACCCCGATGTCTGCTTGTGACCTGACCTTGTTGGCTGCATGTCATCCCACTGTGTGAAAGTGATAATGGCAAAGCATGGATAGCCTATATGTGCACCTAATAACCCCCCTCCCATCAGAGCCTCTTTGTGTATGTGGACATAACTTTCCTTCTCTAGGGTCCGCAAAGTAGTTGTTGTCTGGGACTGCACTCTCCTCCTCTACACACTTACACAGCCTGTAGTTGAGTCATGGGTTTATGTCGAGATGTCATCAGCTAGATTTGCTCTGTCCTCCCTGAAAACACCCCTAAAATCCAATCCATACCCACATTCATCTCTCTGCTTGCCTACTGTAACCTACACCTTGCTGATCTTGCCTGAATCACCTCTGTTTGTGTGTACATATGCAACACTGCACTGCATGGCTATTCTACACCGAAAAAAAGGAGCAATGATACTCCCCCTGGCTGGACACTGCACAGGTTCCCTATCCTTCACCGCATCCATGTTAGGGCTACGCGATGGCCTATACAGTCAGCCACACTGTGGCGTTCCACTAACTCCCCTTAAGGATTTTAAATACCATTATGACAAATAGTACTGAGCATGTATATAGTGCTACATATCACATGTAGCGCTATACAAAAACTACAGACACACAGATCCAGCTTACCAGAGCATACCACACACACAATCAGCTCAAAATACTAAATGAAAAACACGCACAGCTGGACAACTGGCCCCAAACATGGTCCTCTCTCCCACTGTGAAACCCACACCACATTCCTCTCACCTTGCTGCACCCAAAGCATAACACCAACTAACTGTGGTTGCACAGCAGCTGCTATCACAATCATCCACAAACCAGGAATGTCACCCCAAAACCTCCCACAAGCCTAAAACCACCCACACACATAATCCACCTCTTTGGAATTGGCGGTATATAAAAGTTTTGCAAATAAATAAATAAATAAATACATATATGCCTAATAGTGGTAGCAGGAGCTGTACATGCAGCACATGTACGGGGCATAGCCAAACACACATTGATTGTGGGGTGGATGTATTACACAGTTGTACGTAGTTGCACCGTGCAAACCTATCTGTGCTGTGTATGGTCTTCCACAACCCAGGTGACTACACAACCATGGGGCCAGCTGAGGAGGAGGATGTGCAATTGCCCCAGGATGTGCCGGAGCCCCAGCCCACAATGTCCGGGGGCAGCACCAGTGATGGGGAATGGACGTCAGGGACCCACGTGGAGGCTGAGGCAGAGGACCTGACCCCAGACGTCACCGCCACAGAGGGCTCCGAGGTCAACCGAACCCACCACCCCATACATGCGCCAGGGACAGAAGAAACCCCTCCAACAGACATGGACCCTATCCTTGCAGAGCTGCGGGAACACACTGCTGCAGCACAGCACGATGCCAAAGGTGAGTAACAGCATACCCTCACAATCCCCACGGGGTTATCATAACATCCACAACGAGATTGCATGTTGCCCACATAGCATAACGTTCTGATGTTGGGGGGGGTTGTCTTATGCCCTCTGTGTTTCGACCTCCTGTAGCATGGCTTGTCAGGTGTCAGCATGTGTGAGGGGCTCAGACACACGCACACTGTGCTTGGCCATATACCCCACGTAAGCGCAAAGAGGAAACCAATGATCACAGGTCACCCAGACACCCTACGTGACAGACACTTCTCAATGGGTATTGTCAGGCAGCATCATTTGTCAACATTATCTGTACTGTGCACCAGTATTATAGAAATGTGGGCACCCCAGATATGTGTATGTGTGTGCCATACCTTCTCAGATCATCTGACCTATCCCAGACGAGCAGTGTGCAGACCAGGCATTGACATATTAAACTGGGGCAATGTGCCATGTGTGAGATCTGTGATTCTCATGCCCCCTCATCCAGACCCCTTCCAGACATGGGGATGGCTCATGGGAGACACAGATCTAAACATGGTCATGCGTTGCTAGGTTTGGCAGGCATGACTGTTCTGCAGACTGATCTGGTGGGATATGCATGACATGTGTATGTGTGACAGTTGGTTACTGGAGAGGTATCTCACATATCACCCTCTGTCCCACCCACAGGCACTCGGCAGGCACTCCAGCGCATATATGTGGCTATGGGGGATAATACTTACATTTTTGCTGTTTTAGGGGAACTTTACTGGAGCACAGTAGGTTGCTGAACTCTGTAACCTCCTCAGATTCAGAAACTGCTAACACCTAATCAGGTGTTAGTGGGCCTGTTTCCTGAGTGCAGTTGAAGCCTGCATAAAAGGCTCCCTTGCCCTGCCCTTTTGAGGCTTTCTTAACCAGGGCTCCACACATCAAACAGTAAGGATTTGAGGGTTTCTTTGTTTGGTTTTTTTATTACATTGCTAGCTCTCTGGGAGCTCTTAAAAGGGTTTTGTGTGTACTTTTTAAAAGCAAGGTTACTTACATTTTTGCTGTTTTAGGGGAACTTTACTGGAGCACAGTAGGTTGCTGAACTCTGTAACCTCCTCAGATTCAGAAACTGCTAACACCTAATCAGGTGTTAGTGGGCCTGTTTCCTGAGTGCAGTTGAAGCCTGCATAAAAGGCTCCCTTGCCCTGCCCTTTTGAGGCTTTCTTAACCAGGGCTCCACACATCAAACAGTAAGGATTTGAGGGTTTCTTTGTTTGGTTTTGTTATTACATTGCTAGCTCTCTGACTGGGAGCTCTTAAAAGGGTTTTGTGTGTACTTTTTAAAAGCAAGGTTACTTACATTTTTGCTGTTTTAGGGGAACTTTACTGGAGCACAGTAGGTTGCTGAACTCTGTAACCTCCTCAGATTCAGAAACTGCTAACACCTAATCAGGTGTTAGTGGGCCTGTTTCCTGAGTGCAGTTGAAGCCTGCATAAAAGGCTCCCTTGCCCTGCCCTTTTGAGGCTTTCTTAACCAGGGCTCCACACATCAAACAGTAAGGATTTGAGGGTTTCTTTGTTTGGTTTTTTTATTACATTGCTAGCTCTCTGACTGGGAGCTCTTAAAAGGGTTTTGTGTGTACTTTTTAAAAGCAAGGTTACTTACATTTTTGCTGTTTTAGGGGAACTTTACTGGAGCACAGTAGATTGCTGAACTCTGTAACCTCCTCAGATTCAGAAACTGCTAACACCTAATCAGGTGTTAGTTCCCTCCCTACCCACCCCGGCTCCCACCCACCCCTAGTGAGCAGCCTTGCTTTATAGGGCACCTCCCCCTTTAGCAAATCACAGTGAAATGGACCAGCACATATTGAATATAATTAAAGAGATTTAACTGCTTTTTCTCTGAAAGGACAGCTGCGAAACCAGCTGGTACTTGGTAGATCTCTCTCTTTTGCTTTAACAGATACCTAAGCTCCACAAACAGAACAATGGCTGGGAAAAATCATATTGCTAAAGCTGTTGCCCCCATTACAGCTTCTGCCTCGGTCCAGACAGAGGTCCTAATGCCAGTTGAAGAACCGGTTCCATGTGCAGGGTGCCTGCATGCTGAAGCTCTGAGGAAACAAGTGGAGGAACTCAGAGAGGAGGTGGCGAGGCTGAGGAGCATTCAAGACGGTGAGAAGTACATTGATGAGATGCTTCTTGCAGCAACCAGGCTCTCCAGCACAGGAGAAGATGGGTGCCAACAGAATGTCGACGGTTGGACAACAGTCACCAGAGCCTGCAAAATCACCAATCCAACTTCTCCAGCCCTTGAATTGAAGAACCATTATGCAGCCCTGGAAGTGGAGGAGGTGAAAGCATCCCTGGAAAGGGAAGAACCAGAGTTCAAGTACCCCATAGTTGCGGAATCAGTGACCAGAAGGAAACGAAGGGTAGTGGTTGTTGGAGACTCTCTTCTGAGAGGTACTGAGGCGTCCATCTGCCGACCAGACTTGATGTCCAGAGAGGTGTGCTGTCTGCCTGGTGCCAAGATCCAAGATGTTACGGAGAGTTTGCCGAGACTCATCAAGCCCACTGACTATTACCCAATGTTGCTAATCCATGTTGGAACAAATGATACTGCCAGGTATACCTCGGAACGTATCAAAAGTGACTTCATGGCTCTGGGACAGAGGGTGAAGCAGGTAGGTGCACAGGTGGTGTTCTCTTCAATCCTCCCTGTTGAGGGTAAAGGCCAAGGCAGAGAGGCTCGCATCCTGGAGATGAATGCATGGCTGCGTGGATGGTGTCTTCGAGCGTTTTGGTTTCCTAGACCATGGGATGCTGTTCCAAGGGTTGCAGAGCAGAGATGGCATCCATCTGTCCAAGAAAGGTCAACGCATCTTTGGTAGTAGACTGGCTAATCTACTGAAGAGGGCTTTAAACTAGATTCGTTGGGGATGGGTGAAGAAAGCCCCCAGGTAAGTGAAAGCCCCCAGGTAGGTGATACATTAAATACCTTTATGGAAATGGGTAACAGGGGTAACACATGGAAAGCAGTGTGTATTAATGCCCGTAGCATGGGAAATAAGATCCCTGAAGTTGAAGCTTTGGTGGGAGTGGCTGACTTGGATTTAGTGGCAGTTACAGAAACATGGTTCACAGAAAACCATGACTGGGATGTAACTATACCCGGCTATACTTTATTCAGAAAGGACAGGGTAGGAAGAAGGGGAGGAGGAGTGGCACTATATGTAAAAACTACTATTAAAGCTTTGGAATTACAGAGCTTAAAAGGGAGAGAGGAGGCATTGTGGGTTAAACTAGAAAGAGGGAAAGAGAAATCTATTTGCATTGGTGTGATATACAGACCTCCCTCACAAGAGGAAGAGGTGGACAGAGAGTTAATTGAAGACATACGCAGCATTGCTAGGAAAGGGGAAGAGCTACTGCTAGGAGATTTCAATATGCCAGATGTTGATTGGCACATTCCTGCTGCAGTATCATCTAGAAGTAAGGAGATCCTGGATTCTCTACAGGGAGAACTATTCAGGCAATTGGTAACAGACCCCACACGTGAAGGGGCCATACTGGACTTGGTGCTTACCAATGGTGAGAGTGTTTCTGATGTTGTAGTGGGAGATCATTTTGCATCCAGTGACCACCAGATGGTGTGGTTCAGTATTAGGACTAGGGCTGTTAGAATCCATTCCAAGGTGAAGATCTTAGACTTTAGGAAGACTAACTTTTCGAAGATGGGCCAATACCTCAGGGAGTCGTTAGTGGGATGGGAACAGCTGGGGGATGTAGAAAAACAGTGGGCAAAACTGAAAGGGGGTATTTTAAAGGCAACCAACCTTTTTGTTAAAATGGTAAATAAAGGCAAAAGGAACAGGAGACCGCTATGGTTTTCGAAGGAAGTAGCTGAAAAAGTGAAGAAAAAGAGGGAGGCCTTCATGAAATACAAGAGATCACAGAGAGAGGAAGACAGGCATCTATATTTGGAAAAACTTAGAGAAGCTAGCAAAGTAGTCAAGAAGGCAAAGATTCAAAAGGAGGAGGAAATAGCCAATGCAATAAAATGGGGGGATAAGACATTTTTCAGATATATTAGTGAGAAGAGGAAGGGCAAAAGTGGTATTGTCAGACTCAAGGGTGTGGGGGGGAATATGTAGAAGCTGATAAGGATAAAGCGGAATTGCTTAACAAATATTTTTGTTCTGTGTTCACCGATGAAGAACCAGGAGCAGGACCTCAGAAAACACCCACAAATAAGAACAGAAGCGAGGGACATCTTGAACAATTTTCAGAAGACTGTGTTCGTGAGAAACTAGCTCAACTTAAAGTAGACAAAGTGATGGGACCGGATGGGATACACCCTAGAATACTGAGGGAACTTGGGGACGTTCTAGCAGCTCCGCTGACTGACCTTTTCAATGCCTCGTTGGAGTCAGGAGTGGTGCCAAAGGACTGGAGAGAGGCTCATGTGGTGCCTTTACACAAAAGCGGAAGTAAGGATGTGGTTGAAAACTACAGGCCGGTTAGTTTAACTTCGGTGGTGAGTAAATTATTGGAAACGCTGCTGAAAGAGAAAATAGTGAGGTTTCTGGAGTCCGGCGGATTACAGGATCCGAGGCAGCATGGATTCACCAGAGGCAGGTCTTGTCAGACAAATCTGATCGATTTCTTTGACTGGGTGACCAGGGAGTTGGACCGAGGGAGAGCTCTAGATGTGGTGTATTTAGATTTCAGTAAAGCCTTTGACACTGTTCCTCACAGGCGACTTATAAACAAACTGAGCACCCTAGGGATGGACCCTAAAGTTACTGCTTGGGTTAGAAATTGGTTGGGTGGGAGGCGACAAAGAGTACAAGTAAATGGAGCTCACTCTGAGGAGAAGGATGTTACCAGTGGTGTGCCCCAGGGATCTGTTCTTGGTCCGATTCTTTTTAACATCTTTGTTAGTGATATAGCGGAAGGGCTGTCGGGTAAGGTTTGCCTCTTTGCGGATGATACCAAAATCTGTAATAGAGTAGACACCCAGGAAGGTGTAGATAACATGAGGAGGGATCTAGCTAAGCTTGAAGAATGGTCTAGAATTTGGCAGCTGGGATTTAATGTTAAAAAATGTAAGGTCATGCATTTGGGCTGCAGCAATCCAAGGGAGCAATACAGTATAGGAGGTGAAGTACTTTTGTCCACTAAAGAAGAGCGGGACCTAGGCGTGGTTGTGTCTGATGATCTTAAAGTAGCTAAACAGGTAGAAAAGGCGACGGCAAAAGCTAGAAGGATGCTTGGGTGCATACGGAGAGGAATGGCTAGCAGAAAAAAGGAGGTGATAATACCTCTGTATAAGTCTTTGGTGCGACCTCATTTGGAGTATGGTGTGCAATTCTGGAGACCGCACCTTCAAAAGGATGTGAACAGGATGGAGTCGGTGCAGAGGGTTGCTACTAAAATGATTAATGGGCTTCATTATAAAGCATATGAGGACAGACTTAAGGATCTTAATATGTACACCTTAGAGGAAAGGCGGGATAGAGGTGATATGATTGAGATGTTTAAATACCTCCGTGGCATAAATGTTCAGGGAGAGAGCCTCTTTCAATTGAAAGCAAGTTCTGCTACGAGGGGACATGGGATGAGGGTGAAGGGAGATAGATTCAGGAGTGATATGCGGAAATATTTCTTTACAGAAAGAGTAGTGGATCCGTGGAATAGTCTCCCAGTGGAGGTGGTAGAGATGAGGACAGTAACTGAATTCAAAAAAGCATGGGACCAACACAGAGGATCTCTAAAGGTAGAAAGTGGACTGTTGTAGTTGTTGTTATGGAAGGACAGACTAGATGGGCCTTGTGGTCTTTTTCTGTCATCATGTTTCTATGTTTCTATGTTTCTAATACGATGGAGCTGCAGCTGCTCCGGGAAGAGATCCGGTCGGGGGCGCTTGCCCGCATTGCGGGTGCCATGGAGGGCATCATGGCCCTAATGCGGCAGCCATTACCAGCACCGTCACCCGAGGCGCCAGGACAAGGTGCAGCACCGCGGGGGGTGTTGGGCCATGGGAGGCATGGGCAGCCATGCAGGAGGTGACTGTGTGTGTAATAAACAGCCTTTAACCAGTACATCCAACGTGTGTTTTCCAATGTGTGTCTCTGTTGTCCCCTAAGTAGTGTGCAAATGCAGGTCGTGTCCCTGACCATATGACCCGCACCCAGTCTCCTCACTGGTGATGTGTCTGTACTGCCAGGTATCACTGCACAGACGCCATCGCATGCAATGTGTGCCATGCACTGTGTCAGGTCCAGCCCCTGGGCCGCAGCGTGGCGGTTTACACATCCTCCCGGGTTGCACAGGGGGAATGTCCTGAAGCTATATGTCCAGTGTTGGAATCCGTCACCATTTTCCTCCCCTCATACCCCCTACATTGCACGCACATGTGTGACCATTGTCCCTGCCTGCAACACTGCCTACGTGCCTGCCCCCCCCCCCCACACATAGGCATGCATGTGGCACAGGCAGACAAGGGTGGCTTGCGTAGGTCGGCTGCTCATTCCCACAAACGTATACGGCTACTCACCGACCATCCCTGTGACATGTATTGTTCCAGGACGCACTCAACAGCTTTACCCCTGAGTAGCTCCTGGGCTCAGCAGTACATCTTACCCTGCCTGCGCAGACGTAGTGGTTTGCCAGTTCCACTATTGGCACACAGGCATGTTGCATCAGAAACGGTTCCCACACATTGCACACAGCATGCACGTGCCTCGGTATCCTGGGACGTCCTCTACATTGCAATATCTCAGGGTCCACCCCAATCTCACACACCTACAAACATGGTCAGCCCCCATGACTGCATGTGGAGCCAGTCCATGTATGATACCCATGTCTACCTTTACTACACATACCTGTCTACACACATATCCCATGCTTGCATCCATAGTGTGTCAGTAAGGGAGACACGTGACCATTGTGAGTTATCAAAAAATATGTTTATATTTAACATAACCAATAATCTAAAACAATATGATAACAAATCCCATGTCGCATGTCCAGTGATGGAACACAGGACAGCACAGGGCACATGTGTGGACATCACAGGCACCATCAGACACTCCTGTGACGCCCTTCAGGGGATGTCCGCCGACAGGGCAGATGCTCCATCTCGGCGGCAATCCACTGAATCGCTCCCGTCAGCCACTGGTATGTGTGCACCAGCAGATAGAGGCGTTGCTCCACGCCATCCAGTGCCACATACAGGTTCTGCACACACCTGCTACCACACACACACATAGTGCCAGGGGTTTGTGTGGTGGCATGCTCATGTGACCTGTGTGTGGCCCTGGATGGCATATCCACATGCCGCCGCCCATCCTGTGCAGCCACATGCAGTGGCTGGCGGGAACCCACAGTGCCCTGTGCTGCTCTGTGTTCCCCATCACCCTCCCCCCCAAATACCCCCCTCCTCCCCCCTTGCCACCTTCCACCCACCCTCCACACCCTCCTCCACCCCTTCCCCACCCCCACATCAGCCACACCCTCTCTCTCCCCTGCCACCCCGCCCCCCACCCCTTCCATGCCCCCATCAGTCCCCTCCTCCGATGATGCGTCTGCTGCCTCCTCCGCCTCCTCCTCTGCCTCGCCCTCCATCTCCTCAGCCCCATCCTCTACCACCACCACCTCCTCTTCCGTTCCATGGTGGGCAGGGGGGTGCCTCAGGGCATATCCGGCCGTGGAGGGGTCCTCATCATCAGCATCACCCTCTGTGGAAGATGACAGTCATCAGCACACTATCATGTGTGTCACATAACACATGTACATATGCAGGCACCACACAGGCTGGTGGGCCAATGTGACATTTGTTACTGGGCAGCAAGGTCGGCAATACTCACCGTCACACTGGGACACCGCCCCCCTCTGGAGGTGGACAAGGTAGTCTGCGTGGTGCAGCCTTAGCTCACGCCGCTTCTTTCTCAGATCCTCTACCTGTGGATGTGAAAACAATGGGTGGGGGCATCAGTGACCGTTTATCTCTGGTGGGTGGCCAACATAAACAAACATCTGTGTGGGCAGCATCTTGCTGCTCCTGCTCCACTGCTGTGTGTGTCATGTACAGCATAGTTACTCACATGTAACAGGTGATCTCCGGGAACAGCAGGAATAAGTCTTCACATGTGGATAGTGTCGGTACCGACGGAGCCTGTGCAGGAACGCTCCCCAGCGTCCAATAGGAAAGTTTTGGGAGCATCCCACAGTGCCTGCGTGCTGCCTTCCCGCCTTTCCCAACTGCCTCTGTCCAGTTGAGTTTAAAGCTGAGACAAAGAGAGAGAGAGAGAGATAGGGAAAGAGAGAGACCAAGAGAGAGAGACAACTCCTAGGGGAGATGGGTGGGTTGTGAAGACTTATTCCTGCTGTTCCTGGAAATCACCTGTTACAGGTGAGTAACTATGCTATCTCCAGGAACAAGCAGGAATTAGTCTTCACATGTGGGGACTCCCTAGATGTAGATGCTAGGGAAGGATCCCCAGAGTGGTAAGGCCCTGTGGAGGGGTTCCACTTCCTCCCATGGATCTCTGGCATCCCGTAAGGGAGGCGGGTAGGAGTTGATTAAGTATGGAAGAGGTGTTGGAGAACAGCCTGACCAAACATAGCATCCCTGCAGGAGCCTTTATCCAAGCAGTTGTGGGCCGTGAAGGTGTGAACCGAGGACCAGGTAGCTGCTTGACAGATGTCATTAATATAGACGGAATGGAGGTGAGCCCTAGAGGCTGCCATGGGTCTCACATTGTGAGCGGTGACATGGGCCTCCAGTGAAAGGTGTTTGCTATGATAGATGAAAGTAATACATTGAGCAATCCAGTTGAATAGAGTTATTTTGGAAACCGCTGTACACAAATGGGAAGGATCAGAGGCTATGAATAGCTGAGGGGACCTTCTGTGTTGCTGGGTCCTCTGCAGATAAAAAGCCAGAGCTCTTTTACAGTCCAAAGTATGAAGAGTCTTCTCTGCATTTGAAGCATGAGGCTTTGGAAAGAATACAGGTAGATAAACCTCTTGGTTTAAATGAAAGGACGAAACCACCTTAGGCATGAAGTGTGGATGTGTCCATAGGACTACCTTATCATGGTGAAACCTTGTGTAAGGTGGATCAGCCACTAGAGCTTGCAATTCACTGATACGCCTTGCTGATGTGATTGCAATAAGGAATAGTACCTTCCAGGAAAGAAACTTTAAGAAAGTAGTGGCTAAGGGCTCAAAAGGCGGTAGCATAAGCTGGCCTAGAGCCAGATTGAGATCCCATGCCACTGGAGGTGGTTTAAGGGGAGGTTTCGTTAGAAGCAGGCCTCTCATAATTCTGGATATGAGAGGATGGGAAGAAATGGGTTGTCCATTGATGGGTTCAGAAGAAGCAGCAACGGCACTTAAATGGACTCTGATTGACTTAGTTTTGAGACCAGTGTTTGATAAATAAAGGAGTTATTCCAATAATGCTTCTATAGGGATGACAAGAGGGTTGAAGCCCTTTTGTGAACACCAAATGGAAACTCTCTTCCACTTGAAGGCATAAGAATGCCTTGTGGAAGGTTTCCTGGAAGCATAACGGACATCTCGCACTTCCTGAGTGAGGAGAAGGCCAAAGGAGTTTAAGCCTTCAGTAGCCAGGCTCTGAGGTGCAGAGACTGGGGGTTTGGATGCCTTAGTTTCCCCTCCTCCTGTGACAGTAAGTCTGGAGCTGACCCTAAGTCCAGGGGTGGAACCTGGGACAGATGTAGAAGCAGAGGGTACCACACCTGGTGTGGCCAGCGTGGGGCTATGAGGATCATGTTGCTTCTGTCCCTCTGGAGCTTGAATAGGGTCTTGGCAATCAAGGGAATGGGAGGAAAGGCATATAGGAATTCCTGCCCCCAGTTGAGGAGGAAAGCATCCCTCACTTGGCAGCCCTGAGCCGGAATCCGTGAACAGAACCAGGTAAGTTTGGCATTTGATGGACTTGCAAAGAGGTCTATATCTGGAGTTCCCCAGAGTTGAAATACTCTGGAGAGTTGGTCCATGTGTAGAGACCATTTGTGCGGAAGCAGAACACGACTGAGTCTGTCTGCCCAAGAGTTCTGATTGCCAGGGAAATAGACTGCCAGGAGATGGATCTGATGCTCTCTGGCAAACGCCCACAGTTGAAGAGCTTCGTTGCAAAGGGACAGAGAGCTTGTTCCTCCTTGTTTGTTCACGTAGAACATGGCTACCTGATTGTCTGTGTGAACTAGTATTCTCTTGCCCTGTAGAAGGGAATGGAATACTTGAAGAGCCAGGCGAATTGCTCTGAGCTCCAACAGATTGATGTGGAAATGAATCTCCTGAGAATTCCAGGTGGCTTGGGTGGAGGTGTCCAGTAGATGAGCACCCCACCCCACTTTGGAGGCATCTGTTGTTCATGTGATCTGAGGAGGGGTTTGCAGGAAAGGTGATCCCTCCAACAGGTTTTGTGCTGACCGCCACCAGTCCAGGGACAGGATAAGGTGGTTTGAGTTTACTATCAGATCTGCTTGAGTCCACTGGGAAGAGAGGGCCTATTGGGCGGCTCTCATGTGGAGACAAGCGTAGGGGACCACATGCACCGTAGATGCCATGTGCCCCAGCAGCTGAAGCATCTCTCGAGCCGAGAGGTGAGTCTTTTGTAGTGCTGTCCAAATACGTTGCACAATGTGAGGACAGCGAGGCTGAGGCAGGTAGGTCTTTGCCAGTCTGGTATCTAGCCTTGCTCCTATGAATTCCAGCGATTGCATGGGAGTCAGAAAGGATTCTTGGAGATCTATGACAAGGCCTAGATATTGGAGTACACACATTGTGTAAGAGAGAGAGGCCTGGGCTTGTGTTTGTGACTCTGCCCGGATGAGGCAATCGTCCAAGTAGGGGAAGACAAATATTCCCCTGGTACGGAGAAAAGCGGCTAACACAGCCATGCACTTTGTGAATACTCTGGGTGCTGAGGCAAGGCCGAAGGGAAGAACTTTGTATTGATAGTGCTTTCCTTGATAGAGGAACCGAAGGAACTTTCGGTGTGATTGGTGGCTGAGAACATGGGTGAACGCATCCTTGAGATCTAGAGAACAAAGCCAGTCCTGGCTGTGGAGGTAAGGAAGTAAGATTCCTAGAGAAATCATTTAGAATTTCTCTTTGAACAAGAACTTGTTCAGTTCTCTGAGATCTAAAATGGGTCTTTGACCTCCTGTTTTCTTTGGTATGAGGAAATAGGGGGAGTAGAACCCAGAACCCTGTTGAAGATGAGGTGCTTCTTCTATTGCTCCTTGAGCTAGGAGACGTTTTACCTCTGGATTGAGTTGGGGGGAATTTTGAGAACTGAACTTCCTTACTATTGTAGGAGGAGGCAGGCTTTGGGAATGAAGCCTGTACCCTCTTCTATGATGGACAGAGTCCAGGGTTCTGATGTTATTTGCCTCCATCTGTGGATGAGGTGACATAACCTTCCTGGGATTGTTGAAGGTTGTTTTCCCTGGAGGGCCAGGAAGGGCAAGTACTCTATCAAGGAGTCAAAGGCCCTGTGGGGGCTGAGGCTGCTGGGTCTGCTGAGGCTGAGTAGCTCTCGGCTTTCTCTGCTTAGTAGATTGTTGACCCTTTCTAGCAGCTTGTCCTGCAGGTTGTCCTTGCTGAGCATAGGACTGATAGTATCCTTTCTTTTTGGAGAGGAAAGGCTTTTTGAAAGCTTTCTTCTTTGCAGAATCTACAATTGTTGAAAGCCTGGTCAAGGTAGAATTGTCAGCATCCAATTCTTTGGCGTTTTCCTGCCAGTTCTTCCCAAAAAGGTTTTCACCAGCAATGTTCCCTCTAATTTTCTGTAGGCTGTGTGCGCATAAAATATCAGCTGTGTGCAGCTTTTGAAGGAAGGTTAAATTTTTGTGCGCCACATAACGACACTCGGAGTTATATACTTTAAAATTTGATTACACGTCAGAATACAGTATGTACACCACATTGATTTTAATCAAATTAAATGAAAATAGATGATTACTAAATGAAGCGGTAAATTTCTAGTAATTACAATCATAACTTTTAAATTTTAAGACCTCTGTGTTGGTTTCTATCAGAATCAGAGCTGTAATTTTTGTGCGCTCTGTTGTAAAGTATGTGCGCTCGCTCGGCGAGGTGTGTGCGCGTGCACACTGTGACAACGCACCGCCTAGCCTGTGGCGTAAGCAGGCCAAGGGGATGTGAGCCACACAGTGGGGTGAGTTTAAAAGAGTCCTTGGTAGTGCTGAAGCCTTCCTACTGTAGTTGTGGAGTGAGTGACGACAGCCAAGGTTGGGTTTCCAAAGTAAGTAATGCTTTATTCATGCATAAGGTATTTGCACAAAGTATAGCAAAGGACACCGTACAGGACTTACTCCCCCGCCACAGAAGTATAATGGTATCCTTCATACCAAATAAAAGTTCAAGTGTTTACACAGCTTCTCCTGATACTTCTCAGGGACACATAAAATATTTACAAGCTTCATCATTCTTCCAGCTTCATTACTACAACAGGGCTTCAATCTTCTAGTATTGCTTTCTCAGTATCTACTGGTAATAAAGAATCTTTCTCCTGTTGTACTTCTTTCTAGTGTCAAACAGCTTCCCATAGAAATGGCAATCTCCACAACTCTGGCTTATTAATGACTGCCTTCTTGTGTAGGAGCAGTTTCTCTATATTGCCTTCTATTCACAGCTGTACCACATGAAGCTTGATTCATTCCATTCACTAGAACGCTGCTGTCTCCCATGCAGGTTCTAGAACATTGGCTTAAGGCTTCTCAGCACTCAATCATCAATTAGGAATACTTATAGTTCTTCACTCTATCATGCAAATCCTTAGGTAGCTGCTTTGTACGATCCCTCAGCTCTGCCTGTTCTTCAAAGGCTTCTCTTAGCTCTCTGCACGGTTTGCTGCCAATTAGCTTCTTGCTGGCAAGCAGGTGTGTGCTCTTCTGAACTAGAGCTTGGCTCACGCTGTCTATCATAGGGAAATATTTGCAGCTTTCTAACAGGGATTTTTCTATAGCCCCTCTTCCCTCTATTAACTTCAGGTTTATATTCAGGGCCTGATTTACCCCTGCCTCCTTTAGCAAGCAGTCTATTGTCAGATCCTATAGACTGACTTCTTTCCAAGCTATTTACTTTACAAGGCTTAGAAGAGTTTGCTCTGACCTGGTTTTTTGCAGCGTCTGCCTCTGGGAAACTCCCCTGACTCCAAGTCAGTATTCCAGGCTTCTGAATCCAGTTCTGGGTCACCTCCAAGGTTTTCTCTCTCATGGAGCTGAAGTCTGCCTGTGTCTCTTCCTGGACCACTTGCAGGAACTCTCCCTTCCCTGGTTCTCTCCTTAGTTCCTCTGGGCTCAGCCTTTCTGCTTGCACTGCTCTGTAACCAGTTCCTCTTCTCCAGGCCTTGCTCCTCGAGGGCTTTGCTGCTCCCCGTGCTTGCTCCTCGAGCCCCTTCTGCCTACTAACTGCTGCTTCCTGGTTATGAGTGCAGAGTGGCCCAATCCGGTCTGACTCCTCCCACCTCCCTGATTGGCTATGTCTCTGGGTTAGCCTAGAGCTAGGGTGTGTGGTTCTTTCCCTGCTCTTCTCTCCAGAGAAAGTTTGTGCACAGGAAACTTAACCCCTTCCTGTCCTGCCTCTCCAAGCATCTGAGGTGACAGAAAGTGATTTAAACCCATTTTCTCCTGTTTCTGGGGCTCTGCCTTGTCACAACACGCACACAGCTTAGAGGGAACAGTGTTCACCAGTACAGGGGATGTTGCCCAGTTTATCCTGTGCCCAGTGTTCCAGGTTAGAGGCTTGCAGCCAGGCAAGTCTCCTTGCCCCAATGGCAATGGCAGAGACTCTGCCTATGCCCTCAAAACAGTCAAAAGCTGCCCTGTTGACAACTTTAGAAATGTTCTGGGCATGCTTGACAAGTGCTAAATAGTCTTGTCCTCTGTCATCTGGGAGAAGAGGACTTAGCAGTTATAGATCTCCTGTGACCTCCTTCAGGAACATTCCTATGTACAGGATATAGGAACTTATCCGGCCTGAAAGCATGGATGCTTGAAAGACACGGCGACCAAAAGCATCTAAGGTCTTACACTCCCTACCAGGAGGGTTGGAGGCATGTCGTTTGTAACTTTTAATTCTCCTCATAGCAGACTCCACCACGATGGAGTGATGAGGGAGCTGTGTTTTCTGAAAACCAGGGGACGGAGGCACACGATACATAGCATCCAGCCTGTGAGAATGTGGAGAGGTGGTAAGAGGAGTCTCCCACATTCTCAAAAGAAGATCCTGTAAGATCTGATGTATTGGCAGGGTGGCTGCCTCCTTTGGAGCTTGGGGATATTGGTGAATCTCTAGCTCCTGTGCCCTGTGCTCAGATTCAGTTGCTACTGAAATGGAGAGGCCCTTGACTACATGTCTGATGAAATCCTGGAAGGACATGTCCTCAGGAGGGGACAATCTCCTCTTGGGAGAAGCAGGCTCCTCCTGGAGAGGTACATTGGTACCCTCTGAGCTGTCAGAGTCATCAGACTCTTCAGAAGATTGGACTTATCTTCTCTCAGGGTGCTCAGGTAAAGTGCGGTATCGGTACCGATCGGCGTCGGTATCGGAGTGACCTAGTACTGGGGTGTCGATACCGGTACTCATCAGCACCAATGGTGCAGTTGCCGATGCCGGTACAGCAATCGGTGAGGATACCGGTGCTGCAATTTGCGGGGTCTGGGGTGGTACCGAGGGCTTCGATGCCGCAAGGATAGTCGCCAGTCTGCGTTCGATGGCCAGGATCCTCTGGTCCATCGACGCTGCCGATGCCTGTGTATCAGTACCGGATGAAGCTGGTACCCCAGAGCATGGCACCAGGAGTTCGGACGAAGTTGAGGCCTCCAGAACTTCCTGGAGCCCCAAAGTGGCTTTGGAGGCCGAAGACTCCCGCTGGGGCTGTTTGGCCGGAGCGTGTTCCTCAAGGGCAATGCCGGAGGCATCCCGATGTTTGCAGGGGGGATCTACCCTTTGAGGAACAGCCAGATTTGTGTTTGGTTACCTGAGATCCACAGGAGGAAGAGGAAGCCCTTGAAGACATGGATGCCACCGAGGCCGCGTCGGAGGGAAAGAGGGTACTGAGCTTGGCTGCTCTGTTCTGCCAACCCCTCTTCGATAACATCCCACAGGCCAAACATTCAGACATGGAGGGATCCTGCCCTAAGCATTTGAGATACCAATCATGGTTGTCAGTGACGGAGAAGGTACCGGCACATTTTGAGCATTTTTTAAAACCCGAGGAGTGTTTTTCCATGATGGAG
This sequence comes from Ichthyophis bannanicus, assembly GCA_033557465.1. Lineage (NCBI taxonomy): Eukaryota > Metazoa > Chordata > Amphibia > Gymnophiona > Ichthyophiidae > Ichthyophis > Ichthyophis bannanicus. Next base: position 257,537,328 of record CM066044.1, read on the forward strand.
GGATTAGGGCCTAAGCCCAAACCGAGGGGAGACCTACAAAGGAGATTTTCCCTCTTTTTTTTCTTTTTTGTTTGTGTGAGGAAATCTCAACTTTTAGGCTTTGGTGACCCCCCACTTTGATTACGCAAATGTAATCCTGCAAGGTCTCCCCAAAAATACCTTAAAGCCCTTACAGCTAGCTATGAACGCTGCTGCACGTGTACTGAGTGGAGTGGCCAGAGGTGATAACATTACTCCAGTCCTTACGAACCTGCATTGGTTACCAATACACTGCCGCTTAACCTACAAGGTAACCATTATCACTTTCAAGATCATCAATAAGTTAGCCCCTCTAGCCTTAACGGACCTGATTCACCCTGTTACAGCCAATAGAGAAAGGAGATCACATACCACTAACACACTACTGATCCCTAAGGAAATAACTACATGTACAGAGCGAACAAGGAATAGAGCCTTTCAATTCTATGCCCCTAGCTGCTGGAATGCTCTTCCAGCAGCCGTTAGAGCCATAAAGGACTTAGCACAATTCAGAAAAGCGCTTAAGCACCACCTCTTTCTCTTACACTACTCTCAACCCTCCAACCTGACACACCTTGCGAACACATGAACACCATTAATGTATGTAATATTATGATACTACTTGTAATCGAATGTTTTGTTGTACATAGTTAATCCCAGTTGATATCCAAGTTAAGCTTCCAGTTCAATGTAAGTGCCCTGGCACAACCTTTGTTATATGTGAACCGCGCTGATTTCTAAGATTGCAGTATATAAGAAACAATAAATAAATAAATAAATTTAGAGAAAAAAATTAAAAGACTGGTGGTACCGGTAAAGAAAAAGAAGGCAGACGCTGCCACAGGAGTGGCAATAGAATAGAAGTTTTTCTGCGATGACAGGAACGATGACCTGCTGGCTCTGTGGAAAACGAAGAACTGGAGAGAGACAGTTGGGAAAGGCGGGAAGGCAGCACAAAGGCACTGTGGGATGCTCCCAAAAGCTTTCCTATTGGATGCTGGGGAGCGTTCCCGCACAGGCTCTGTCGGTACTGATGATACCCACATGTGAAGACTAATTCCTGCTTGTTCCTGGAGATTAACTGTTCCCAGTGCCACCTGCATGCATAGCTCTGGGTCTGGGCATGTGTGCAGTGACACCCTGAACACACCATTCCATTCCCCTATGGCCTCCTTGCATGACATGGCACAACCATGCCACGTTTGGGTTGGCAATGATGGTGTCCAGGGTACCCCCCTAACCCCGTATGTGGTCTGGCGAACACATTTGTGTTGTCATGATCTACACACGTCATCCGACCCAACCCCACTGGCAACATGATATCCTAACACACATGGGTGATGTGTCCATACATGGGACGTTGGGTGGGTGGCCCTATGTACCTTGCTAGGGGCCACTACCATGACATTTGGCTTTCTACGAGGCCCAGGATAGCAATGCTTGACCCACTACAAGCATTGTGGAACCTGTCTCTCTTGGGGATATTGCTAGGTACGTATGACCTAGATTGGCCACTGTTGCAAAGAGCATACTGTGCTTGATGGACCTCGGTCTGACCCAGTATGGCCTATCTTATGTTGTTATGTTCCTATAACCTGGGCCTTGTATGGTTAGGGCAGGTGTGGCTGCCAACACCAGGGGCAGGGGCCATTGCACTGGAATAGGCTATTGCCACCTGTGCTCATGTCAGGGTTTCTGTCTGTGCTGTGCAACCACAACAGGTGCATGTATCCTTCCAACACCATCTGTAATGTTCGTCTGCAACCAGGTGTGGGATTCCTGGCAAGTGGGCAGATGTGTGACCTGACTCAGCATACAGTTCTGGGGACATGGCTCTGTTACAGGCCTTCGTAACCAGATCTCATAGCTCATGGGGGTGGGGTGCTGTTACGCACATCAACATCTGCACCTACCATACCATCTGGATACATCAAAGACGTGTGTGATGAGGTGTTGACCTCACGGACTAGGGGAGATGTGCAACCTACCCGCCATAACCTAACACAATATCTGAATGACATACCCACCATTGCAATCAGGTCTCAGGCCCCCTGGGGGTTGGGTGTCCTAGCACACATCATCAGCACCATACACCATAGCACCAGGGTGACTGACAGGACACCTTACGCAGGTCTCAAGACTCCTGGGGGTAGGGAGAATGTATTGAACTGCATAGGCACACACAACCCCATATCACTAGGGTGACTGACAGCCCACTCTGATGGGCTCTCAGGACTCCTGGGGATAGGGAGAATGTATTGAACTGCATAGGCACACAGGACCATATCACCAGGGTGACTGACAGCCCACTTTGATGGGCTCTCAGGACTCTTGGGGATAGGGAGAATGTATTGAACTGCATAGGCACACAGAACCCCATATCACCAGGGTGACTGACAGCCCACTCTGATGGGCTCTCAGGACTCCTGGGGATAGGGAGAATGTATTGAACTGCATAGGCACACACAACCCCATATCACCAGGGTGACTGACAGCCCACTTTGATGGGCTCTCAGGACTCCTGGTGATAGGGAGAATGTATTGAACTGCATAGGCATACAGGACCATATCACCAGGGTGACTGACAGCCCATTCTGATGGGCTCTCAGGGCTCCTGGGGGTAGGGGGGGATTGGAAAACAGCAACAGCAGCATATTCCATACCACCAGGGGTGCTGGGGACCCACTTTAATGGACTCTATGGGCAACTGGGGGTAGGGCAGATGTTTTAGACTGCTGGGCCACACACACCCATATCACCAGTGGGACTAACATACCATTTGGGGCACGTTTCACGAGCCCTGAGGGTGGGGCAGATGTTTTACCCTGCAAATGCAGAACCCACTATACCAGCATGATGTTTAGAAAACCTCCTTAGGCAGATCTATGGGCTACCTGTGTTACGGTGTATTGTAGCACATCAACAGCAGCAGCTGCCATGACACCAGGATGGCATCAGGAACTCTGTGAACTGGTCCTTAGCCCCCTGGGTACAGGGCAAACCACTCAGATGTGATACATAGACAATATGGCACGTGGGTTTACCTGATACACATAACTGAGATAGACTATCTACACACAGCAGCATGCACAGCTACAGTCAACACTGGATATGTATATGGATATACTGACCTGTCCCCATACACTTAGCTCACGTGGGTAGTCTGCCACACGATTGTAGTGCCGTGTCACACAGTCCCAGGCCCTCCGGACCCTCCCCAGGTCCTGCCGCCTGGAGGACCCAGGAAACAGCTTGTGCTGCCTCCTTGCAATTAGCCCTGCCAGGTGGCGCAGCTCCTGCCTGGTGAAAGCAGGCTTTCTGGATCTGGTAGCCATTTTCACCAATGCCCTGATGAGGAATGCACACATGCACGCCGCAACACGCGCTCAGTTGGGCCCCGCGCCACACAGGTCTACGCGCGCTGCATGCATGTTTCTGCCGCACAGGATATGGTGTCGCCAACAATATTTATACGGATCTATGCTGCAGACACACATTGCACTGATGTGTCCGACATTTAAAAACACAATTAGATTTTTAGGAATTTCTCTTGTTGTTTACACACTTAGGTCTCGAACCCATCACCACTGGTTTCTAGGGCACTGTCTGCACCAGTGTGCTATGCCTTTTCACATAGCAATGACTGGCTAAACAGTTACACCAAGGAGTCCTGAGAGGCCATCAACTTGGGCTGTCAGTCACCCTGGTGATATGGGGTTGTGTGTGCCTATGGGGTATGTTCACTAATCCATCTTAATGTGAGCCCAGCAATGATGTGCAGGATGCCATAAGGGGGGGGGGCCTTCTGGTCTAAACGTTGGACTTGCGCAATAGGTTGAGTGGCGCACATTATGACACGATGGAGGTAGGCGTGCCACATTAATGCGCGTTAATCGTAGGTAGGTGTGCTCACATACAGACCTAGTGGCAGAGGTGTAGCATATTGGTTGACAGACTGCCTGATGGTACAGGGGTCATGGGTTCAATCCCAGAGTGCAGCTATTGCATATGACTGCCTGAGACATTACCCTTTAATATCAGCAGTGGTTTGTGAGGCATTTGGGTTTTATTTTGATTTGTGCTGCCAACAAACACACCCTCACAGTGCCATAACCTAAGGTGCCACATCATGCGCTCTATGGGGCACTCCTGAGAACACATTATAAGGTGCACTGTCCGCCACGGCACCTTATAATGTTCCCTATAGGGCGCCTTATAGGGCGCTTTCGAGGCACCTTCAGGCTACAGCACTGAGGGTGTTGTTGCTGGCAGCACTAATTTAAATTAAGAAAGAAAATGCCTCAGACAGCCCTATCAAATAACTCCACTGTGGGATCAAACCCATGACCTTTGGCTTCACAGGCCATGAAGTCACCAGTGGGCTACATCTCCATAGCTGTTAGCTAACTCCTGGCTGGCTACAGTAGGACTGCAGCCCACCACACGAACTGTCTGCTGTGGTTACCAGGATAGGGTTAAACCACAGCAGACAGGATAGGGTAAAGTAGCCCAAATGCCCTCGAGTATGGAGCAGACAGAACTTAAAGATCCCAAATTACCCATGTCTACCAATAGCCAAATTAATATGAATAAAATACAGTCTCTAAAATGCTTGTATGCAAATGCTAGAAGTCTACAAAACAAGATGGGAGAGTTAGAATATATAGCACTAAACGAGAGGTTAGATATGATTGGAATATCAGAGACATGGTGGAAGGAGGACAACCAGTGGGACACTGTGATACCTGGGTACAAACTATATCGAAATGATAGAGCTGATCAAATTGGTGGAGGGGTTGCGCTCTATGTTAGAGAGGGCATTGAGTCAGAAAGGATTAAAGTTTTGCAAGAAACAAAATTTGCTGTAGAATCTCTATGGATTGAAATTCCATGTAAAAAGGGGAAGGCGATGGCAGTGGGGGTGTACTATCGTCCGCCTGGCCAGAATGAACAAATGGATGATGAAATGCTCAAAGAAATCAAGGAAGCTAGCAAAAGTTACAGTGCAGTAATAATAATGGGTGATTTCAATTACCCCGGCATCGACTGGGTCAGTGTCACAACAGGACATGCTAGGGAGATAAAGTTCCTAGATGAAATAAATGACTGCTTCTTGGAGCAGCTGGTTCATGAACCGACCAGAGGGGAAGCAATATTAGACCTAGTCCTTAGTGGAACACCAGATGTAGTGCAAGAGATAAGGGTGTTGGGGCCACTTGGCAATAGTGATCATAGCATGATCGCCTTTGATTTAATTAGTGGAGGAGGGATAGTAAGGAAATCCACAGTACTACCCTTTAACTTTCGAAAGGGAGACTATGATAGAATGAGGAAAACAGTTAAGAAAAAACTAAAAGGAGCAGTTGCAAAGGTTAAAGACGTACATCAAGCTTGGGTGTTGTTGAAAAATACTATCTTGGAAGCCCAGACCAGCTGTATTCCACGCTTTAAGAAAAGTGGAAGGAAGTCCAAAAAATTGCCAGCATGGTTTAAAGCTGAGGTCAGAGAGGCTGTTGTTGCCAAAAAAGCATCTTTCAAGAAATGGAAAAAAGAGCCAAATGATGAAACCTGGAAACAGCACAAGCACTGGCAAGTCAAATGCAAGGCATTGATAAGGCAGGCAAAGAGAGAATTTGAGAAGAAGCTTGCTGCGGAAGCAAAAACGCGAAATAAAGACCTTTTCAAGTACATTCGTAGCAAAAAACCCGTGAGAGAGTCAGTTGGTCCATTAGATGATAAAGGGGTTAAAGGAGCACTAAGAGGCGACAAGGCGATAGCGGAGAGACTGAATGAATTCTTTGCTTCGGTCTTTACTGAGGAAGATGTAGGGATGTTACCCACGACTGAAGTGGTATTTAAAGGTGTGGAAGAATTGAAGGAAATATCGATACATCGGGAAGATGTCCTACAACTATTAGATAAACTGAAGAGTAGCAAATCACCTGGGCCGGATGGTATACATCCAAGGGTGTTGAAAGAACTGAAATTTGAGATTGCAGACCTGCTATCAGTAATCTGTGAACTATCATTAAAATCATCTCTAATACCTGAGGATTGGAGGATCGCCAATGTAACACCAATTTTTAAAAAGGGTTCGAGGGGTGATCCGGGAAACTACAGACCGGTGAGCCTGACATCAGTACCGGGAAAAATGGTAGAAACCATCATAAAGAATAAAATTACTCAGCATATAGATAGTCATGACCTAATGGGAGACAGCCAACATGGCTTTAGACAAGGAAGATCTTGTCTTACTAATCTGTTATGTTTTTTTGAAGGAGTGAATAAACAGGTGGACAAAGGTGAGTCGGTTGATATTGTGTATCTGGACTTTCAGAAAGCCTTTGACAAGGTCCCTCATGAGAGACTTTTGGCAAAACTAAAGAGTCATGGGATAGGAGGCAGTGTACTACTGTGGATCAGGAACTGGTTAAAAGATAGAAAGCAGAGGGTAGGGCTAAATGGCCAATTTTCCCAATGGAGAAAGGTGAATAGTGGTGTACCCCAGGGATCTGTGCTGGGTCCGCTGCTTTTTGACATATTCATAAATGACCTGGAAAGTGGAATAACGAGTGAGGTTATCAAATTTGCTGATGACACAAAACTATTTAAAGTTGTTAAAACCCAGGAGGATTGTGGAAAATTGCAAGAGGATCTTGATAAATTGGAAGACTGGGCATCAAAATGGCAGATGAAATTTAATGTGGAGAAGTGCAAGGTTATGCACCTAGGGAAGAACAACCCAAACTATGGTTACACGATGCAAGGTTCCACATTAGGAACCACCACCCAAGAAAAAGATTTAGGCGTCCTTGTGGATACCATGTTAAAACCCTCGGCCCAGTGTGCAGCGGCGGCCAAGAGAGCAAATAGAATGCTAGGTATGATAAGGAAAGGAATGGAAAATAAAACAAAAGATATTATAATGCCTCTATATCGTTCCATGGTGAGACCGCACCTTGAATATTGTGTGCAATTCTGGTCGCCATATCTTAAAAAGGATATAGCAATTTTAGAAAAGGTTCAGAGAAGAGCCACCAAAATGGTAAAGGGGATGGAAGGCTACTCCTATGAAGAAAGGCTAAAAAGGTTGGGGCTCTTTAACCTGGAAAAGAGACGGCTGAGGGGAGATATGATAGAAGTCTATAAATTAATGAACGGAGTGGAACGGGTAAACGTAGATCGATTGTTTACCTTATCAGAATATAGAAAGACTAGGGGACATGCAATGAAGCTACAGGGTAAACTATTTAAGACTAATAAAAGAAAATATTTTTTCACTCAACGTGTAATCAAACTCTGGAATTTGTTACCGGAGGATGTAGTAAAGGCTGTTAGTGTAGCTGGGTTTAAAAAAGGTTTGGACAAGTTCCTGGAGGAAAGGTCCATAAACCATTATTAAGAAGGGACCCAGGATATCAATGCTTGAACCAATACAAGCATTGTGGAACCTGTGTCCCTTGGGGAAACTGCTAGGTACGTATGACCTAGATTGGCCACTGTTGGAAACAGAATACTGGGCTTGATGGACCTTGGTCTGACCCAGTATGGCATATCTTATGTTCTTATGTTCTTATGTACCCATGATGCACATGCAAATCAGCAGTCTACAGATAACCACAGGATGGGGTATGCACCCCCACAGCACCTCAGCCTGGTAGGGAGTACTGACCATGTGTGTTACTGGCACAGAGTAGCTACTGACCATCACATTGTGCGGGTCCTGTGCTCACCCTGAGGGTGAGGTGGGCCGCCCAGCACCATGTCCACAGCACCTGGCTTAGCTGAGATAGGCTATGCTGTGGGTCCCCATCAGTGTCAGTGTGTGATACGTAGGTCTTGCAGCTACACTTCAGAATACACCTGTGTCCATCTGTATTTCCCAGTCAAGTTTAGCCCTTGAGGACTATGATGCACCCAGAATAGTGCATATCCTGTGTGGGTGCCATGGCCACGTGATTTATGTGACCCGTGGGTGGGTGGGGTGCTGTTTGGACCCATAGGCAGATTATGTAGTACCACCCAAACTGCCCTCTTGGAGCTCAGGATCTCCCACCAACAGATCCACATTCTACATAACTGCAATGGTGGCGGTAGAGGGGACCATCAACCTCAGTCCAGCTGGGGGACAGACAACCTAGAGGGCAGTCCATGCAGTTCTGTACACATCCATAAGGTGATGATAGACAGACAGGAGGCCTGGAAATGCCCAGCTGCCCCCCACCACTATCTGACATTCTCCAGCAGCGAGCAGCACAGTGAATCTACAACCACTGCACCCTGCAAGGTGTTCCAGCCATACACATACTAACTGCAAGCAGTCTGCAAGTTAGTCCATATTATTGGAGAAAATGTGTGCATCCAAAACTAGGATGTCAGCACACCCACCAAGCAGATAGGTCAGTGACTGAGCCCCAAAAAAGGAAACCATATATATTATTTGAGAAAAATACTAAATAGCACTATGGGGGACCTAGCCATGCCATGGTCACTGTACAGTCAGGGTGAGAGAGACCTCCCAGCAGGACATGCTGTCGCCACCCTATCCGTGCAGGTGGTGGCCGGCCACTACAATGTCCCAGCCATTGCCCTATGCCCTGTGCTCATGCATCCTGCCCAAGCCATCCTGGCAGAGCTATACCCACAGTACCTTGCTCCTCATTATGCACATTGGCAAGCTAACACTGAACACAGTGCAAACCACCACACACTGGATGGACAGACACACACTCCCACACCTATGCCAGCATTGTGCAAATATAGAGGCTTTTGGCAGCCCTGGCCAACTCACCAGTCCTGGGCAAAGCGCAGGCATGGCTATGGTATGCAATACTGTTGGGGTCACTACCCGGGGTGGTGAACACTGTCAGACACCAGACCTGAAACACACTCCACAGACATCAGAGAAATTGGTATGATACAGCTCAATGAGCATATTGTGCTTAACTTAGGAATTGCTATCTGCCAGTAATCATAGCAACCTTTTGATATATGTGTACCGTATTCCCAGATTTAGGGTGGCATTGCTAAGGTATGCAAGTACTAGTATTGGGAGATGCACGCAAGGCCCGATATCCTGCCTCTCCATGAGGCTTTGGATAATGGAGCCTGTGGGTGCGGTTCTTTCTGCTCCTGTTGGCCGCTGCTCTAGGGCAGAGGTTCCCAACTCCAGTCCTGGTGGGCCAAACACTATTCATGTTTTCATGCTGTCCCTAATGAATATGCATGAGATACATCTGCATACCATGGGGGCGGTGCATGTAAATGCAGCACACACATCTTTATTAGAAACAGCGTAAAACCTGAATGATTTGTGGCCCTCCAGGACTGCATTTGGGGCACTCTAACATAAGAACATAACATAAGATATGCCATACTGGGTCAGACCAAGGTCCATCAAGCCCGGTATCCTGTTTCCAACAGTGGCCAATCTAGGTCATACGTACCTAGCAGTTTCCCCAAAAGACACAGGTTCTGCAATGTTTGTACTAGGTCATGCATTGATATCCTGGATTCCTTCTTAATAATGGTTTATGGACCTTTTCTCCAGGAACTTGTCCAAACCTTTTTTAAACCCAGCTACACTAACAGCCTTTACTACATCCTCCGGTAACAAATTCCAGAGTTTGATTACATGTTGAGTGAAAAAATATTTTCTTTTTTTAGTCTTAAATAGTTTACCCTGTAGCTTCATTGCATGTCCCCTAGTCTTTCTATATTCTGATAACATAAACAGTTGATCTACGTTTACCCGTTCCACTCCGTTCATTAATTTATAGACTTCTATCATATCTCCCCTCAGCCCTCTCTTTTCCAGGTTAAAGAGCCCTAACCTTTTTAGCCTTTCTTCATAGGAGTATCCTTCCATCCCCTTTACCATTTTGGTGGCTCTTCTCTGAACCTTTTCTAATAACGCTTTATCCTTTTTAAGACACGGCGACCAGAATTGCACACAATATTCAAGGTGCGGTCTCACCATGGAACGGTATAGAGGCATTATAATATCTTTTGTTTTATTTTCCATTCCTTTCCTTATGATACCTAGCATTCTATTTGCTCTCTTGGCTGCCGCTGCACACTGGGCCGAGGGTTTTAACATGTTATCCACAATGACGCCTAAATCTTTTTCCTGGGTGGTGGTTCCTAATGTGGAATCTTGCATCGTGTAATCATAGTTTAGGTTGTTCTTCCCTAGGTGCATAACTTTGCACTTGTCCACATTAAATTTCATCTGCCATTTTGATGCCTAGTCTTCCAATTTATCAAGATCCTCTTGTAATTTTCCACAATCCTCTTGGGTTTTAACAACTTTAAATAATTTTGTGTCATCTGCAAATTTGATAACCTCACTCGTTATTCCACTTTCCAGGTCATTTATGAATATGTCAAAAAGCAGCGGACCCAGCACAATCCCTGGGGTACACCACTATTCATCTTTCTCCATTGGGAAAATTGGCCATTTAGCCCAACCCTCTGCTTTCTATCTTTTAACCATTCCTGATCCACAGTAGTACACTGCCTCCTATCCCATGACTCTTTAGTTTTGCCAAAAGTCTCTGATGAGGGATCTTGTCAAAGGCTTTCTGAAAGTCCAGCTATACTATATCAACTGACTCACCTTTGTCCACCTGTTTATTCACACTTTCAAAAAACATAACAGATTAGTAAGACAAGATCTTCCTTGTCTAAAGCCATGTTGGCTGTCTCCCATTAGGCCATGACTATCTACATGCTGAATAATTTTATTCTTTATGATGGTTTCTACCATTTTTCCCGGTACTGACATGAGGCTCACCGGTCTGTAGTTTCCCGGATCACCCCTCGAACCCTTTTTAAAAATTGGTGTTACATTGGCGATCCACCAATCTTCAGGTATTAGAGATGAGAGATGATCTAGGTAATGCGCATATTTATGGTGTCTGTGCTCTGTAGGGTAAAATATAGGTGTTTGACGCATGCTTATGTTCTCTGCAATAAAGGTTCGTCTTTACTACCACAGTTTAGTAGTGGGTAAAATATGGGGACTGGGTTGGCAGGAGCCACAGCTGGGACTTGAACCTGTGACCTTTTGCTCCTGAACACACTGTCTGTGTGTACTGCACCACACTGTGACCACAGAGGTGGTGCAGTCCCTGGAGATACCATGGCTGTTTGTCAGACAGAGCCTGTCTGTTGCAGTGCACGGCACCCACCTGAACAGGGCTAGGCTATGGTCTGCTGTGGGCAGCAGCCACTGCCCCCTCCACCACCAGTACCCCTCTGCCACCATGCTGACATGTCCTTATATTGGAGACAGCATAAAACCTGAATGATTTGTGGCCCTCCAGGACTGTATTTGGGGGACTCTGCTCTAGGTAATGCGCATTTTATGCTGTCTGTGCTCTGTAGAGTAAAATATAGGCGTTTGACCCATGCTTATGTTCTCTGCAATAAAGGTTCATCTTTACTATCACAGTTTAGTAGTGGGTAAAATATGGGGACTGGGTTGGCAGGAGCCACAGTTGGGATTTGAACCTGTGACCTTCTGCTCCTGAACACACTGGTTGTGTTTTCTGGTTGTGTTCACTGCACCACAATGTGGCCACAATGTGTTCACTGCACCACAATGTGGCCACAGAGACAGTGCAGTCCCTGGCGATACCATGGCTGTTTGTCAGACAGAGCCTGTCTGTTGCAGTGCACGGCACCCACCTGAACAGGGCTAGGCCACGGTCTGCTCTGGGCAGCTGCCACTGCCCCCTCCACCACCAGTACCCCTCCACCCCAATGCTGACATGGCCTTCTGCTGGTGGTGCTGGTGGTGAGCAGTCTCAGGCCATCCAGTGTGCGGGTAGGCGGCTGCCTATGGTGCGGGTTCTGGGGTAGGGGTGCATGCATAGCTGTCCACGCTTCCCCCCAGCACCGCCTGCCAATGTTCTGTGCCCTTGGGGGTACCTGCTGGGTACTATCCCCTATGACACTGTGGGAAGCACACTCGTACCCATGTTGGGCCCTCAGCAGTTGCTGTCTGGCTGCTTTACTGTTTCAGCATTCCTATGGGCCACGCCATAGGAAACCTGTCCAATGGAGAGGGAAAACCCTGCTCAGCGCTATTTCACTGTGGGATCATTCATCTTGTATGGGGACGGAGCGTAGACCCTTCCAAATTTCATTTCTTTTTTTTGGAGCTTTCTTGGGAGTGTTTTTTGATATTTCCCATTGATATCACTATTGCCCAGCTTGGTTATGTTTTTCTTACATTTTCTTCTGCTCATTTTCAATGTTTATTTGCTCTTTTGTTCCGTGCACATGTATCACACTTATCACTTTTTGTAGGTTTCCCTGGTTCTGCTGTACATTCCTGACGGAAATGGTTTCTTTTCCCTTTAAATCGGCTCTAACGCCAGGGTTTCACTGGCATTAGTTTTGAGCCTCGGATTTCACAGCATTAGTGTGCGGGGAGCCTCTCCCCTCCCATTCTTCACCCATTGACCCCTTCTCTCCGCCCCTGGGAAGCCTTCCTCCACCCTCCGGGAGTCTTTCTCCGCTTTCAGTGTTCGTATGTGCCGCTGCGCGCTTTGATAAGGAAGCTTATCATAGCTCAGGAAGGGGCTATAGAAAAGGTGAAGTGTCTCTGAACAAGCAACCTGTCAGTGCTGGTAGAAATGAGAAAACAGAATTTTGCCATAAAAGACTACCAGTCCCAGAATGCACCAGGTTTCCAACAGCCATTAGAGGAGCTGAAGTGAGGAAACGTGTGTTCAATCAGGAGGGCTATGAGGTAATCCCTAAGCACTCATCTCAAAGGGCAGGGCCTGATTCAGCACAGCTGCGCTGTGTTAGGGAGGATCACTCATCTAAGCAGAATAAGAGTAGAGTTTATTCTACAGATGACCAGCTTCATGATCACCTTGGATATTCAGAGAATTGTCCTCAGTATCCTGAGAATCAGCTTGAGTTTGATCATCAGTTTCATCTGAAGAATCAGCAGAAGCAGAAGCCAAACTGGACGGATAAAGAAACCCTCTGGAAGGAAGAGGAGAAAAGCCTTTGAGAGGTCTAGAAGAGTCCAAGGCAGTACGTATACTGGGAGGTATTCCAAGGGCCAGCATAGACCATTGGACTGGGGAAAGCCAGAGGAATGGTGCTGCAGAACAAGGAATCACCAGAGGCTACCTGTGAGGGAGACGGCTGCACGTGGAAGGGACTCTAAGACCTATGCCAGAAGGTATGTGAAGAGAGATCCAGTGTCCAGGGATCAGGACTGGAAGGCTGGACATAAGAACTGGACTACATACTGGCCAGGCTATATAGAGAGGAACTATAACAATGGAAGCTCAGGTATGAACACTGATCTATGCCCTAGCTATAACCTTGAAAGACAGCAGGGAAATAAGTGTTCTCCTGAAAGTGCTCCATTGAAAGATTCATCTGTGCCAATTCATGATAGCGATCCTATGCTTGTTGATGAAGGGGAAATAATAGCAGATCAAGATATTGTTTATATGGACTGCTCTCTATCCAAACTCTGTTGGTAACTTTCTGTGATAAAGCACAGCAGCCATCACAAAGAAATATAAATTTGTTCTTTATTCCACTAAGAAAAGCTCCTGAAGCAGGATTTGACTCACACAGTAGGAAGCCATCCAGCTAAAGGGTTTCAGCTGGATAACTGATAGCAATTGAGCTGCACCTAATTGCTTGTGAGCTAGGAGAGAATTACTTCTGGATCTGTGTGGAAAGTAATCAGAAGTTAACCTTACAAGAACAGTTTATTTCTTTCTTTGTGGCTTTTCGTTTGTTAGAGATATGCTAAGAAAACATTAGCTAATTGCCTGACAAGTTTGAAGGTTGTTTTCCTGATTTTGATTTTTGACTTTGTTTTACCAAGTTAAACACTGCAAGCAAGTAACCTAATTTATGTGCTACCAAGCACATCTGTGCTGGGAGAAATAACCCCATAAATAAAGAAGTATCTTATTGGCTTTAACACTTGTGCACAACTAAATTATTGTCATCAGCTGTGTCCGGTGTGAATGAACTACATTACCCACAATACCTTGCAAAAATCATATAAATATATGCATTGTCAAGACTGTGAAGATTCTCACCCAGGCAGCCGTCTGACAGCGCGTTATCGTGCGCTAAGGTACCTTATCGCCCAGTAAGGCGCCTTCATCGGGCGATAAGGTACCTTATCGCGCGATAACGTGGCAAGGCGCACATTAAGACGGTTCAGTAAACATACCCCTTAGTATTTAAGGGATCTGTTCTGTTCGGGTGTGAGTACCTACATTTTCTGGAAGGAGTCATCTGTGGTTTCAGTGTTTTCTTTGAAAGGGAAAAAAGGTAAATGTTAAGATATTTTTGACGTTGGTAGTAGTAGCTTTGTAAGTTTTCATGGCTTTGATTTTATGGTTTCTTGTTTTGCAGTGCATATGTTGTGGATATACGAGTTGTGTTGCAAGTGGTACCATCGTCTATGCAGGGACTAATTGGGGTCCATATTGCATCATTTGTGGAGTGTTTTGAATTACCATTGAAGAAGCCACAGTAGCGGCGAAACCATTGACTGTGGTCAGCAAATTAACATATTGGAATTTGAGTAGCAGTAGTAAGTAGCAGGGACAGCAGTGGTGAAGTTGTTGGAAAAACTGTTGGAGTGAACCTGCAGATTGGAATCTGTGGAGTCATAGTTTGGGCTTTTGTATTCCCCTTTCTATACTGAAGTCTTTTAAATGTTTAGCACGTAATTGTTTAATGGTTTTTAAGAATGTATGGTTTTTGATTCTATTTATTGTGTTGTGAATTTTGCTAATGTTGGTCAGTTTCTTAAGGCCGTGGGAACGATGATGAAGGTGACCAAATGCTTTGATTACAGAGTGTTGTACCAGTAAAATCCACAGTTTGAGTTCCCACCTGGTTAAAAACTGTTAAGAGCTAAAAACTCTTTAAGAAAATGTGTTTGTTAGAAATTTGTTAGTAATATTTGTACGATGTGTATTTTCAGACTTTTTAGATATTCCAGTATATAGAGAGCAATTTCTGTAAGTCCCACTCTTTATCTTGACTAGTTGTATTTGTGGCACTATTTATTTGGATGTATTTTTGATATAAGGTTTAAAAAGGGAGTCAAAACATGGCTATTTTCTCAAGCTTTTAACTGAATCTCATTTCTTTAAATTGATTGCATTCTGGTTATATCCCTCCCTTTTGTGTCTCTGATTCATAAGTCCTGGATTTTTGATGTCCCCATGGCATTTCCTCTGTTTGTGTTTGCTGCTATATTTGGGTCATATGATTGTTTTGTTGCTGCTGATCTTCTTAGCTTGTAAACTGTCATGATGTAAGACTTGCATGGCGGTATATGAAATTATTTTAAATAAGCAAATAAAGAAAAGAAAAGGGCATAAATGGCATCGCCCTCGATTGGTGCAGGTCATACCTTGAAGACAGATGGCAACATGTAAAATCAGGATCAGGATCTTCCGAACCCTTCCATCAACAACAGGGCGTCCCACAAGGATCTTCCCTATCTTCTCTTTTATTTAACATTTACATGCAACCCATTTTCAACATAATCGGATCATTCAAGGTCGACTGTCTAATTTACGCTGATGACATCCTCCTCTTCATGCCATTCTTCACAGAGCAAATGGACCTTTCGCCACTGATTGAATGTTTCAACGCAGTCTCCGAATGGCTTCTGTCCCAAAATCTTAGGATACAACACAAAAAGACTGAGGTGCTATTCATCACCAGAGACCAGAGTTTCTGCCCTCCACCCCATATAAAGGTCAATGAGGCTGAGCTCCAAACCAAATCAACAATTCGGTACTTAGGAATCACCCTCGATCAACATTTAGATATGAAAACCCATATATCCAACATAGTCAGAGCCATTTATTTCAAAATCCAGTCCCTTAGACACCTGCAATCCCTTCTAAACCCTGAAGACTTCCGGACAATATACCAATCCCTGATCTTACCACACTTTGACTTCGCCAACACTATTCTTCAAGGTCTCCCTCAATCAACACTCAACCCGTTGCAACTTGCCATGAATGCCGCAGCCAGAGTCTTAGTGGGAGCAGCAAGATGCAACCATATAACGCCTATCCTAATACAGCTGCATTGGCTCCCCATTCAAGGAAGGCTTATATTCAAATCTTTGTTACTCACTTTCAAATCCATCCATGGCATCACCTCCCCTTCATTAACCGATATCATCCAACCCATTCCTCCCAACAGAACAAGGAGATCCCTATCTACAAATGCACTACTAATCCCAAAGGCTTCAACAAAGTACACAACCGCAACATCTAACAGGGCATTCAGTATCTATGCCCCAAAATGTTGGAACGCATTACCACCAGGCATCCGTGCAATTACTGACCTAACACAATTCAGAAAGGCTCTCAAATTCCATTTATTTACACAGTACTACCAGATTAACCTAACCCCTACCTAATTGCCTCTCCTCTTACCTCCTCAAGATAATATCTCAACCCTACTGTACACATGTAACACCCTAAATTCTCAGCAATCAATCTCATTGTACATATGTAAGTAGTTCAGTTTGCATCCCCCGCGTTATCCAAGTTGTTACTCCTGTTCTCTGTAAAGCAAAACATGTTATCCAAGTTGTTACTCCTGTTCTATGTGAAGCCAAACAGTTTGTTATGGTCATTTTGTTGTATGTAAACCGCGCTGACAATAGTGCGGTATATAAGAAATTGTAATAAATAAATAGTCACCTCTGCCAATGAATATGGGGTTGTTTACCTTTCCACAGAAAGCAAGATATCAAGAAAGTATAATTAACTAAAGGGGCAATCATCATCTTTACAATGACTCTTTGCCCCCGCCATGTCAAGTGCAGGGGAGGCCAGCGGTCGATCAGCTTACCTACAGAGGATAATACTTTCTTGGAATTCAGTGTTAACATCTCATCCATATCCTTATGGAATTAGAGCCCAAAGTATTTAATGCCTTGTAGGATCCACCACATTTGCACCATCCTTGCTAGATGAGAAGAACAGTACACATTCATAGGCATTATCTCAGTTTAGACAGATTAAGCTTATAGCCCAATAATGCTGAATAGAATTGCAGAAGTCAGTGCAGGAATAGAGTGATATAGAAAAACATCATCCGTTTATGTAGATACTTTGACTTGAGTGCGACTAAAAGACACACCATGATCTGCATGATCATTAGATCTCACAATATTCTCCACCACATCTATGCAGACGACATCATGCTATGCATGCTGTTCTCCACTCCCAGTTCTATCTACATTTCCCTGGTCAGATGCTTCAATGAGGTCACACAATGGCTAGCGAAACAACCTCCTTGTAAACCATGACAAAACCGAGGCTCTCTTCATCTTCAAAGACACCAGCTAGTCTGCTGCCCTTCTTAAAAGTAGCAGAAGATCATCTAAAAGTAAAATCAGAAGTACGGTACCTCAGCGTAACTATTGGTCAACATCTGACTTTACAACAGCACATCAACATCATCACCAGAACTATATATCACAAAATAAGAAACAGTACAGCACCTGCAAACACTACTGGACTTCAAAGATTACCGCACAGTCTTCCAATCATTAGTCTTACCCCACCTCGACTACTGTAACATCCTCTTTCAAGGCTTACCAAAGTATTCTCAGTATTCACAGAATAACATTGCTCGCATCTTATCCAGCTCCACCCGCTCTGAAAATATAACTCCTATACTCAAACAGCTTCACTTGTTACCTGTTAAAGTAAGAGCAAGGTAAAAGGCAATATTAATGACATTCAAAATATCTCACGGTCTCTCTGCAGAGAATACCTACAATTCCTACTATAAAACCCCCCAATAACAGTGCAAGGAGACCACACCAACAAAACACACTTGTAAGACCTTCCATGATCTCAAAGAGCAACGGAACCACGACCATCAAGGCCTTCTCCTCTATGTTCAACAGTCTACCTGACCACTTACCTGCATAAACAGATCTTATGGGCTTCAGGAAGAAAGTAAAACCGCATCTTTTTACTGAACATTTCGGTAGTGAAGACTGACTGATTCCCTAAACCTCATCCCAAAATGGCCCCTCCCCATCTCTTTCCTTTCATTCCCCCTTCCTACTTACACTCTGCCCGCATACTCTCCTCTCTAACCTAATTCATGCTCTATTTTAACTATGTTGCCGGAAATAATTGCATCGTTTCATGATAGTTTAACTTATTTTACATACAATATGTTATGTTATACCTTAATCACATTCTATGTATAATTGATGTTAGTCCCTTGTAAACTGCCTTGGCGTCTAGATTTGGTGGTATATAAACCAGCTAAATAAATAAATAAAATAAAATATTTCCAGGTAAAAGACTACAATGCTAGAAAAAAAAGGAATGGTGACAAAGGATAACCTTGTCGGGTTCCTCTATTAAGGAAAAAGGATTCTGAAAAAAGGGAATTAGCATATGTACATGCCATTGGACAGAACTACAATATCTCAATGTTTCGGACAAAGGACTTTCCCAGTCAAAAACATTGAAACACTGCCAAAGGATACTGCCTTTCATTATAATGTCCCTGTATTGTTCCATGGTGTGACTGCACCTCGAATATTGTGTGCAATTCTGGTCACTGTATTTTAAAAATGATATAGCGGAATTTACAACCAGCTAGAGGAATGCCTAAATGAAATGCAAACCTGGCTACAGCAAAGCAATATGTCCATAAACCACAAGAAAACAGAAGTAATGTACATCTCCAATAAAACAGATTTCATCCCTCCATCAACAATCACCATGGACAACAACACCTACAACATAAAGAATGAAATAAAATACCTAGGAGTAATACTCGACAAAAACCTAAGGATGGAGAAACACCTTCGGATGCTTAACCAGGCAATATTCCATAAACTAAGGGTCCTCCAACCTTTACGCAACATCATCGAACACTCTGATTTCAGAACAGTAGCACAAGCTCTCATAACTCCCCACCTAGACTACTGTAACGCCATTCTCCAGGGGTTGCCAAAAAAAACCCTTAACATACTGCAAATGGCGAAAAACGTCACAGCCAGGATTATCCTCAAGAGAAAACTAACCGAACATATTATACCTATACTCATTGAGCTACACTGGCCTCCCATTACAGCCCGCATAAAATACAAACTTTTAGTAACTGTATTCAAGCTGATACATAACATAGCACCATCCTACCTCTCCAACCTCATCACCACACAACCCCCTAACAGAAGCAGAACACCTGTCACGTCTCAACTAACATCCGAACTGTAAAAGTTTGCACAAGCAACAGAGCATTTACCTATTCAGCACCCACATTATGGAATCAGCTACAAACGAACTAAGATCGAACAGCGACTTACAGGACTTTAGGAGAAAACTAAAGACCCACCTCTTCCAGGATCATTACAACTTAACATAAACAATCCAGAATGAACATAACCTCGCAACCCAAATGAACAAAAGTTTCAAGAACCGATTTCGTTGTAACCAAAATATATATATTGCAACCACTGAAACAAAACTATACATGGCTCATACTGTTTGAATACTATATAGATGCCTTACACTGTATAAATGAAAACTAAATTTAATATTCAAATCTCTAAAAAGCAAGCAAAACAATATAAATTGTAAATATGTATAAATGTACAGGCAAGTACTCCTCAATGAAAATGTAAATTGTTGATTCCTATCATATGTATCCAATGTTTGATGTGAAGAGTAAACCGCTTCTGATCGCTGGAAGTAGCGGTATACAAATGAAACCAAATAAAAAATAAATAAATAAATAAATTTGAAAAGGTACAGAGAAGAGCCACCAAAATGGTAAAGGGGATGAAAGGATACCCTTATGAGGAAAGACTTAAAAGGTTAGGACTCTTCAACTTGGAAAAGATAAGGCTGAGGGGAGATATGACAGAAGTCTATAAATTAATGAATGGCGTGGAATGGGTAAACATAAGAACATATGCCATACTGGGTCAGACCAAGGTCCATCAAGCCCAGTATCCTGTTTCCAACAGTGGCCAATCTAGGTCATACGTACCTAGCAGACTGTTTACACCATCAAAAGGTAGGAAGATTAGGGGACATGCAATGAAGCTACAGGGTAACCCATATAAGACTAATAAGAGAAAATATTTTTTCACTCAATGCGTAATCAAACTCTGGAATTCATTACTGGAGGATGTAGTAAAAGCTGTTTGTCTAGTTGGGTTAAAAAAAAAGTTCGGACAAGTTTCTGGAGGAAAGGTCCATAAACCATTATTAAAGGGGACCCGGGAAATCCACTGCTTGTCCCAATATAAGCATTGTGGAACCTGTGTCTTCTGGGGAAACTGCTAGGTACTTATGATTTGGATTAGCCACTGTTGGAAACAGGATATTGGCCTTGATGGACCTTGATCTGACCCAGTATGGCATATCTTATGTTCTTATGTTAAGCCAGTCAAATGTCTTTTCTGCATCTAAGTTTA
Source organism: Ichthyophis bannanicus (assembly GCA_033557465.1). Classification (NCBI taxonomy): domain Eukaryota; kingdom Metazoa; phylum Chordata; class Amphibia; order Gymnophiona; family Ichthyophiidae; genus Ichthyophis; species Ichthyophis bannanicus. The sequence continues at coordinate 257,557,837 of CM066044.1, forward strand.
TGGCAAGAGCAGGGGCATCCAATTCTTGAGCTATTGAAAGTACATGAGTGAACACTCTAGCATTATCTGCTAAAACCTTCCTTGAAGGAAGTCTGTCACAGAATATCAACCTATTCCGCTAGCCGCTTATGGAGGCGATGAAAAAATACCTGGCTGGCTCAATGATATCTGACATCCTAGGTGAATGTTCAGCCAGACCTCTGCTCATAGTCCAGCATTTCCTCTTCTATTTCCAATCCCTCCCAAGTGTCCTGTATCCCCCCATCTTTTCCTTCCCCCCTGCTCCATGTCCAGAGCTTACCTTTTTCTGCCCCAATCTTGCATAGTCCTGAATGTCCCCTTCTGTTCCTCTCTAGTCATAGTAATATAGTTATGTGAAGGCCTATTCTAATTTGGGCATCCTGGCTCACTGTTCACCTGGTTGGAACTGGACACACAGACGTAGACTGGATTGTGATCCTTTGGGGCACATCTAGCCTCCACGGGATCAGAATCCCATCTAAGCCTGTACGTGCAGGCCTGGACCCAATTTCGGTTGGCCTGCACGTACAGGCACCTGCGTGCCTAACAGTCAAGGCTCCTGAATAGAGCTACGGCACAATGGCGTCCAGTTGCCATGGCACCGTGGCTTTCTTCAGGAGCCACAATTCCTCGCCGCTGACCACTGCTTTCATTCCCCACAGCCTGACCCCCGATCTGGCCTCCCAATGCCAGGGTCGGGCTATGAGGAATCTCCTGCGCCCCTCCACCCTTTGACGTGCCCGGGACTGCCGTCCCCTGCCGTCTAGGGGAACTTATTCCACCTCAGAGGTGGAATTAGTTCCCCATCTACCCTGCCGGCCCCTGACATACAGGGCCGACATCAGAATTGGCCCTGTACATCCAGGGTCAATGACCGCCCACTGCCCACCCTAACCCTGCTACCGCTCTACCCCTTTCCTGTCCCCATCTAGCTTCCCCATACAAACTCTCTGTTTACACAGGGAGCTTAATCGGGGATGGGAAAGGGGGATGAATAGCGGGGATGGATGTTACAACAGGACGTTCATCCCCGCTATTCGTGTTACAGAATAGGCCCCATAGTATATGATAGCAGATAAAGACTAGCATGGTCCATCTAATCTGCCCAACAAGGTGGTAAGAGTAGGTACACCTGCTGCTCTATGCAGGTCACCCCTTTCCATGCCCTTGTTTAGGGGAGTACCCACTGCTCCGTGCAGGTCACCCCTATTTATTGAAATATAAGAGATAATTAAGTTTATTTTGATTTTATCCTGTGGCTATAAAGGGATCCACTGTGTTTGTCCTATGCCATTTTGAATTCCGTCACTATATTTGCCCCCATCACCTCCATCAGGAGGACATTTCAAGCATCCACCACCCTTTAAAGAAAAAGTATTTCCTGACGTTGCCTTTCAGTTTACCCCTTTGCAGTTTTATGTTATGCCCTTTAGTTTTACATCTTCCCCATCTAATCTGCCCAACAAGGTGGTAAGAGTAGGTACACCTGCTGCTCTATGCAGGTCACCCCTTTCCATGCCCTTGTTTAGGGGAGTACCCACTGCTCCGTGCAGGTCACCCCTATTTATTGAAATATAAGAGATAATTAAGTTTATTTTGATTTTATCCTGTGGCTATAAAGGGATCCACTGTGTTTGTCCTATGCCATTTTGAATTCCGTCACTATATTTGCCCCCATCACCTCCATCAGGAGGACATTTCAAGCATCCACCACCCTTTAAAGAAAAAGTATTTCCTGACGTTGCCTTTCAGTTTATCCCTTTGCAGTTTTATGTTATGCCCTTTAGTTTTACATCTTCACCATCTTTGAAAAAGGTTTGTTTGTTCATTAATACTCTTTAAGTATTTAAAGGTCTGCATCATCTCTCTCCTGTCCCTCCTCTCTTCTAGCATATACTTATTTAGGTCTTCAAGTCTCTTCTCATATGTCTTTTGGTACAGGTTAGAGATGGAAAGTGCATTCCACAAGGTGCGTGAGAAAGGGAGAAAGGAAGGGGAAAGGGGAGAGATAGTAATAAGATTTGAGGGGTTGCATGTCGATCTATCCTAGGAGTGTGAAAAAAGTCTAGGGGGACAGGGTTGAGATTGATATCCCTCGCTGACAGGAGGAGAAGGAGTAGGAGAGTGTGGAGGAGAGTGGAGGGGGCATGATGATAACGAGAATGAGGCTCTTTCAGAGAGAGGGGAGGGGAGAGGAAGAGAATGGTGAAGTGGAACAGCACACAACATGGTACAAGACAAGATGGCAGGAGAGGTGAGGATGTAAGGGGTGGTAGTAAGGAGTGGGGGAATGAAGGGAGAAGATTAGGGAGTGTCAGCAATAGGAAAAGAAAGTGATGTGCAGCCATCGGAATGAGATAGATAGGGGGGGGAGTAGAGTGGGAGGAGATATATGATGGTTAGGTAGGAGAGAAGTCCTACAGGACTGTAATGCACCTGTGCGTAGAACTGGTTTAATAAGCACAGAACAGCTTTTAAGAGAATATTAGCCTAGGTGCGGGTGGGTTCGGGGTGGGTGGGAATGATAAAGAACCTAGAAGAGGAGCAAGGAAAAGCCAGCAGAAGATGTCAGAAAAGCTGAACAAGATTACAAAAAGCAGCTGACATACATACATACACACAGACATACCTACTTAAGAAAAGCACTCTGAGCAAACTAGAGTGCAGGGCAGAGGCTTGCGTGAAGCTGTTCTCAGCGGAGCAGAGGACTGTATTGCGTAAGAGGGGTCCTTACGCTTTCTGTGGTCTCCTTTTCACAATTTGATAAGAATCTATTTCAGCATGTAAAATATTGTTCTGCATGCTCAGGCCTCTTATAAAATCACCTCCATAATGTATACATTGCAAGGAGCCTTCTGTGTTTTATAAGGAGAGGCGAGGAGCAGCCCAACAACTGAATTAACTTGAATGGAAACTGGAAAAAAACGGGCATTTAGTAGGGCTTAGGGCATTTGATGTTCCCAGCTAGTTAAAAGACATTATAGTGTTGTATCAGCAGCCTATTGGTGGAAGGAGCGAGTACCTTGGAGCAAGCTGTAACCCTGAACTTTCTCCTATCACAGAAGTGTCTACGTCCTTGCTGGAGATGGACCTGGATCACTGTTCCCTCTAAGCTGTGCGCGTGTGCGCGCGCACACACCTTGCTGAGCGAGCGCACATACTTTACAACAGAGCGCACAAAAATTACGGCTCTGATTCTGATAGAAAACAACACAGACGTCTTAAAATTTAAAAGTTATGATTGTAATTACTAGAAATTTCCCGCTTCATTTAGTAATTGTCTATTTTCATTTAATTTGATTAAAATCAATGTGATGTACATACTGTATTCTGACGTGTAGTCAAATTTTAAAGTATATAACTCCGAGTGTCGTTATGTGGCGCACAAAAATTTAACTTTCCTTCAAAAGCTGCATACAGCTGATATTTTATGCGCACACAGCCTACAGAAAATTAGAGGGAACATTGACCTGGATGATTGCCAGGAAGAAGGAAAAGAGAGACAGATGATTAGCGCTGGTATGTCAGAAAGGCACAGCTCTGTTCACTAGTGTTCTTAAGTTTGTACCTTTGTGAAATCTTGAAGCATTTTCTGTAAATACTGTTAAGGTGTCAGGCTGATGAGTATCCTGGTGTTTCAACCACTGTTGGCTGTTTCCTTATTGCCTCCTTATTAGAATGTGTTTATATGCAAACTGGAGCAGGCTAAAAGCGGTGAGTGAATAAGGGCAGTTTTGGAGGGAGTTCAGGTTTATAGGATTAAGGCACTTTTAGAAGGAGGGATACAGGTGACAGTTTTGGAGGGGGTAAGTGTTGTCCTTTCTTCTCTGACCTTACCCCAGTTCTTAGGGTGGGGAGCAGAGAAGTAAATGAGTAAGCAGCAGTTTGGGGGGGGAGAGGTGGGATTTTGCTTAAGAACAGTTCAGAAGGGAGGTATGTGAGATGGGGCAGTTTGGAAAGGACATGTTTATTTTATTTTATTTTATTTAGCTGTATTTATATCCTGCTTTTCACGGGTCAAAGCAGTCAATTGGGGGATACATTTAACACAAGGGGATATGAGACACATACGCTAATACTTACAGGGAACATGGGCAATGGAGGGTTAAGTGGCTTGCCCAAGACCACAAGGAGTGCCTACAGGACTAGAAATCCCAGTCCCTCTGGGCTGAGATTGCTGTCCCCAGGTGGGACTTGAACCCCCGGCCCTCCGGGCTGAAGTACCTTGTCCTAAGCACTAGGCCACTCCTCCCCATGTAAGTTTTTAATATTATTATTATTATTATTGTTATTATCAAAGCAAAAGTCTCTTCTTTGTTTTCAAGGTTAAATTCTGCAGGAATGGGCTGTGGATAGCAGAGGCAGACGTCATAGCGCCCGATGAAGAGACTCCATTGCAGTACTTCCCAGCAGAGAACGAGGTTATGTGCTTTCTTTACACCGCTTCTGAGGGGTAATTCTGTCCTTCCTTTACCCTTTTTCCTCATTTTGGGGGTGGCTTATGCATCCCCTTTCTTCTGTGGGGAAGGCATATGTCCCAGTGTCGGCCCCAGAGTTGGTTCAAGGTACTGGCCCCCTTGACAAATCTTAAGCCTTTTGCCCTCCTCTGCCTGTCAGAGTCGATTGCTCAGATTTCAGGGCCCTGCTCTTTGCCATCTGCCAGAAGCTGCCGCCCTTGGTGACTGCCTAGTTTGCCTAATGGTTAGACCAGCCCTGACTATACTTCCACTTCTGTTGCCCCCTCAAAATCCATTGCATGTCTTCCCTGTCTCTTTCCCTTGAAAGTAGTGAGAGAACTCGGGGCCCCACTGCTAACACTGCACGGCACCTGCGGCAGCAGGGTCGCTTCATCCCTGATCGTGTTGTCTGGCTCATTGTCTCAGGACAGATTGATGAGGGGAGGGATATTGGCAGTTAGGTAAGGTGAATAAGGGCTTTGTACATTTCACAGAGTGAGCTGCTCCCTTAGCTCAGTGCCTGAGCGCCAGAAGGTTGCAGGATTTTGCTAGCTGGGAAGGTCGGCTGAAAGCTGCTTGTCTTTATGATTTTCTGTGTCTCCACTGCAGGATGTAGACTCTTTGCCTACACATTGCTTCTGGTGTTGCCACCTTGTAGAAGGAATGTGAAACATTTTCCTCAAGGGACAAGAGAGCACCTCTGCAGAGAGGAACTGCTGGACAGCCCTGAGGAGCTATATGGTCTGGAGGAGAAAGAGATGAAGGTTCCTGTCTCCCGGCTGGCTCCAGGAGTAACTTGAGTTCTGAGTCTTTTTCAGTAAAGGAAGCCACAAGGTGATGTTCAACCGACGTCTTATCCACAGAATTTTGTGCTCTCACTTGAAATGAACTGCTGAAAATCAGGGATAAAGTTAACGGCTTCAAACTCTGCATTCGCTGAACTGACATTTTTATCATAAAACACTTTTCATGGTCCTCGCCTGGCTCAGTGGCTGCAGACTTTAAAGGAGAATTTGAAAGGGTTTATCTTGAATGAAAAGATGCTATATATATTGTGAGAGATAGTGGGTGATAGCTACCTCTTATGACCCTATTAGGCAGCTGCCTAAGGTGTTAAGATTTAAGTTGCCTTTAATACAAAAAGAGTCTTGTAGTCAAGTGGTAAGGCAAAAGTAATATTAGGGCTTTATTCCCTGCCCTGAGGGGATATTCCTGGGATACAACAAACAATATGAAACAAAAGAACTGCTGCACAGAAAATATCTTCTTTCCTTCAGGCACCATCAGCTGGTTGCTTTGCACACGCTCAACATAAAGATACAATATCGTCAGATAAACAAATTGTACAATCCATGGGCACAGGGTCAGAATTATAGCTGCTGTTCTCCCACTGCGTTAACTCAGAGTCACTTACAATTGCATATGGGTCACACTCTTCACAGCTGCTGTCTTCCTTAAAACTCTCCTGTGAGTCATGGGCTAACTTTTCTAGAAAGGGCTCTTTAAATCCAGGGCTCTGAATGCCTGGTATATTAAAAGCTTCCTTCTGGCTTTCCCTTCTTCTCCACACTGGTGGAATTACTGTATGACTTTCAGTATCAAAGTTACTTCTGATGCCACACCCTTGCCTTTCAAACCAAACAGAACTTCTTGCCTTTTCTTTAGCAGAGCTAGGTTCCCACCTCTTAGCTGTCGTTCTGTCTCTTATCTCCGGGCTTCTGGCAGCTCTCTCCTGGGCTCTCCAACTACCAGGAATCCTAGCAGGTCCTGGGCACGGTGCTGGCTGTTTCCTGCTCTGCTGCCACACCTACTGCTTCCTTCCCTCAGTGGGTTTCCTCCAGCATAACGTATGTTCACTGGATGCTGGCTTAGTCCTCCCAGGTCACTGCCCCTACTGGCCTTCCCTGGTTCTACCCTGCAGCTTTTATCCTTGTTCTCTTTGCATGCTGCCTGGGTTTCTGAGAACAGGTGTTCCTGATTAGCCTTCCTGCTTCTAGCTAGGTCAGGACTAGTGCAAGGACATTTTACTCTAATGCCTTTCTGCTTTTCTTGTGCTGAGTTTGTTTGCTGCTCAGCTAATTCTACATGTGCTGAGTTTGTCTGCTGCTCAGCTAATTCTACATGAGCTGGGTTTGTTTGCTGCTCAGCTAATTCTACATGAGCTGAGTTTGTCTGCTGCCCAGCTGATTCTAAGGTAAGTTCCTTACTTTCCCCTAACTCCATGGGCTCTGTGCCAGCTGCTGTGTCACAATATGTGTCCTGATTTTTCCTAGCCAAATTTGAGGTGGATTATTTCTCCATGATTTATTTACTGATTGTTCTCCCCCCCCCCCCCATTTGTTTTTCTTTGCTGTTTTAATAAACTTGGTACGGAATAAAAATTATATATTTTGAAGTATGTATAATACATTCTCACCAGTTGTGAGTGCTCTGCATGTGTTATTGAAGCCTTCACACTAGGTCACGTGTCTCTGGATCAGGAGCACTAGATATGGCAGATTGGCTAAAGATGCTCGAGATCCTTTACAGCCAAACAGAGCCTTTATTAACACAACCAAAAGTTTATCTTCCTTAAACTGACGTGGATAGAATTGAACCATTTGCCAGATTCAGTCTCTCATTTATCCAGCTGGATACTAGGTTCTCTCTGATGGCACAAATGTAAAATAATGCCTTAAGTTTCCCCTTTGAGAATGTTCAAATTCCGCCTGTTTAATCTCCATAGTAAAACTACCGATTTCCCCTTTTAACTTGTTCAATATATATATCTCTCTTGTTCAATATATCTCTCCTTTGCATAGTGGTTTAAACTCGTGTTATGTTTATTTTGATTTTATCCTGTTGCTATCAAGGAATACACCGTGTCTGTCCCATGCCATTTTGAAATAATTCACTGTCTTTGCCCCCAGCACTTCCATCGGGAGGGCATTCCAAGCATCCACTACCCTTTCAGTGTAAAAGTTACTTCCTGACATTGCCTCTCAGTTTACTACGGTGCAGTTTCATGTTATGCCCTCTAGTTTTACAGCTTCTCCATCTTTGAAAGAGGTTTGTGTGTTCATTAATACTCTAAGGGGTATGTTTACTAATCAACGGTAGCAGCTTCCATGCGATATCGGAGCCACGGCCCCATTGAAGTCACTACTGCCAATTAGTAAACATGCCCCTAAGTATTTAAATGTCTGAATCATATCTCCCCTGTTCCTCCTCTCCTCCAGAGTGTACATATTTAGGTCTTCAAGTCTCTTCTCATACGTCTCCTGACACAGGCCCAAAATCATTTTGGTCACCTTCCTCTAAACCTTTTCCAGTCTTTTTATATCCTTTGCTAGATACGGACTCCAAAATTGAACACAATATTTCAAGTGAGGTCTCACCAGCGACTTGTACAGTGGCATTAGTACCTCTTCCTTTCTGCTGCTAATTCCTCTTTGTATGCAACCCAGCATCCTTCTGGCTTTTGCAACCACCTTGTCACACTGTTTCACCACCTTGAGATCCTCAGAAACAATCACCCCAAGGTTCTTGCACACCATCCTCTCGCCCCCTATCGCACACAATTTCGTTGGATTTCTGCTCCCTAAGTGCATGACACTGTGTATCTTCACATGGAATCTTAACTGCCAAGCATTAGACCATTCTTCCAACTTTTGTAGATCTTTCCTCATGTTCTTCACTCCCTCAGTAGAGTCCACTCTGTTGCATATTTTCTGTCATCTGCAAAAAGACAGACTTTTCCATTCAGTTCTTCCGCAATATAACTCAAATACACTGAACAGTACCGGCCCCAGGACTGAACCCTGGGGTACACTGCTAATCACCTTCCTTTCATCCAAGTGAGTTCCATCTACCATCACCTTCTGTGGTCTGTCAGTCAACCAATTTCTGATCCAGTTCACCACCTTGGGACTCATCCTCAAGCTGTTCAGTATATTGATAAGCCTCCTATGAGGAACAGTATCAAAAGCTTTGCTGAAATCTAGGTAGATCACATCCATTGCATGTCCTTGATTTAGTTCACTGGTCACCCAGTCAAAGAACTCAATCAGATTTGTTTGGCAAGATCGTCCTTTGGTAAAACCATGTTGTCTCGAGTCATGCAACGTGTTGGTTTCGAGGAAGTCCACTATTTCTTCTTTCAGGAGCGCCTCCATTACTTTTCTCGCCACCGAGCTAAGGCTTACTTTCACCCTCATCTTATATCCCCTCAATGCTTTCAATTGGAAGAGACTCTCCTCCTGTGCATTTATGCCATGAAGGTATTTAAACATCTCTATCATATCTCCCCTATCCTGCCTTTCTTCTAACATATACATATTAAGATATTTAAGTCTGTCCTCATATGCCTTCCAGAGAAGACCTCTAACCATTTTAGTAGCCACCTTCCTTACTGAGTCCAACCTGCTTATATTCTTTTGAAGATGCAGTCTCCAAAATTGCACACAATACTCCAAATGAGATCGCACAGAGACTTATACAGAGGTATTGTCACTTCTTTTTTTCTGCTGGCCATTCCTCTCCCTATACACCCAAGCATCCTTCTGGCGGTCGCAGAAGCCTTTTCTATTTTAAGATCATCAGACACAATTACATCCAACTGCCACTCTTCTTTCGTGGACAGAAGTACCTCACCCACTACAGCGCCTTTGGATTTTTGCAGCCCAAATAAATAACCCTGCAAGTTTTAGCATTAAATTTCAGCTGCCAAATTCTAGACCATTCTTCAAGCTTAAATAGATCCCTCCTCATGTTATCTACTCCTTCCTGGGTGTCTACTCTATTGCAGATGTTGGTATCATCCACAAACAAGCAAACCTTACCCGACAGCCCTTCTGCAATTTTAACTACAAAAGTGTTAAAAAGAATTGGATGAAGGACAGATCCCTGCAGCACATCACTGGTAACCTCCTTCTCCTCAGAGTGAGCTCCATTTACCTATACTGTTTTTGCCTCCCACAAAACCAATTTCTAACCCAATCAGTTTTCTTAAAGTCTAAGGCCCTCACTTTTGAATGGCTTTTATCAGCCCTAGTCCTAATACTGAACCATACCAGCTGGTGATCACTGGATGCAAGACGATCTCCCACTGTAACATTAAAAACACTTTCCCAATTGGTAAGCACTTAACAACAACAACAAGTCCAGTATATGCCCACCATGTGTCAGTTCTGTTAGCAATTGCCTGAAAAGTTCGATATGCCCTAACTTCAACCTTTTTCTGTAATCCTTCAAGGATACAACCTTCCAAATCATGCGTTCTTGGGTGACTCAGTTTTCCTTAGTTATCTGGTTTAAAAGCTGCTCTATCTCCTTTTCAAAATTAATGCCAGCAGCCTTGTTCCATCCCGGTTAAGGTGAATCCATCCTTTCACAAAAGTTCCTTCTTTCCCCAGTATGTTGCCCAGTTCTTAACAAATCCAAAACCTTCTTCCTTGCAACATCGTCTCATCCATGCACTGGGACTCCATAGCTCTGCCTGCCTTTTGGGTCCTGCTTGTGAAACAGGAAGTATTTCAGAATGCTACCCTGGAAGTTCTGGATTTCCACTTCCTACCTAAAAGCCTAAATTTGGCTTCCAGAACCTACCTACCACATTTTCCTATGTCATTGGTACCAACACGTACCAAGACAGCAGACTCCTCCCCAGTGCTATCTAAAACCTTGTCTAGGTGGTGCTTGAGATCTGCTATCTTTGCCCCGGGCAGGCATGTTACCAGGCGATCCTCATGTCCATCAGCCACCCAGCTATCTACCTGCCTAAAGATCAAATCACCAACTATAATGGTTGTCCTAACCCTTCTCTCATGGGCACGTGGCCCTGGAGAATCCTCCACGGCAGAAGAGCATTTTACATCACCTGGAGGACAGGTCCTAGCAACAGAATCACTTCCAGTCATACCAGGGTGATGTTCTCCTGTCACATGACTTCAGTCTTTCATTTCAACAGGGAGGCTGCCAGACTGGAGATGGGACTTCAGTACTGCATCCCTATAGGGATCATTTATATACCTCTCTGTCTTCCTTATGTCATCCATGTCTGTTAATCTAGCCTCCAGAGATCTGACTTGTTCCCTGAGAGCAAAGAGCTCCTTGCACTTAGTGCACATGTAAGACCCTCACCAACTAGTAGAAAATCATACATGTGATACTTAATGGAAAAGACTGGAAAGCCCCCATCTCGCTGCAGGACTGCTGTCTACATTTTAGTTTTAAGATTTTCTTTAGGTGTTCAATTAGTTTACTTACCTAAGTTTGTTGGGGATACTTATACTAATACAGCTATACCTAATAAGCTTAATGAACTTTGTTCATCTCAAGATTAATTAATCCCAGGTCCTTTATTAATCTATTCCTGATGAGGATAACCAGCCACACCAGAAAGTGAATATAGGCACCTCCTTCCCTTTAAAAGGTTTAAGAGCATATTTTATTTATTTATATTCTCTTATATACCGCGCTATTCTGCATCAGTGCGGTTTACATTGAACAAACTGAAATTACATTGAACAGGGCATTATAACTTGGAGATAACTATTTTACAGGGAACATGGGCTATGGAGGGTTAAGTGGCTTGCCCAAGACCACAAGGAGCACCTGTGGGACTAGAAACCCCAGTCCTTCTGGCCCAAGGTTGCTGTCCTCTAGTGGGATATATATAAAGCTAAGATTATCCCTGGGGTGGTGGAAGTCGGGATGGGTGGGGGGGGGGGGGAAGACTTAGGAAAAGCTAGCTTACTAAAGTGTGCCCAGACCTGTGCTTCTAAGATAAAGTCTTACCAATTTCCTAAGTGATTCACACAGCCCTTGGTTTGATAGAGGGGGCCTCTCAAATTGCCGCTTTGATCTGTCACTTGGCTTTAACACCTATTTAAGACAACTTCATAGATCTTTTGCCTTCTAAATGGAAGGCCTCTTTGCATAGGTAACTAGAAACAAATCTATTTCTTTCTACTCAGCGACTATTTATTCTTCTTGTATACTAAACTATACTCTGATTTGATTTAAATGAAAAGCTCTCTGGTTTAACTAAGACCTGACTGACTCAGCAAAAACACTGAATTCTAAAATACACAAATATATCAGCTTTAACCCATTATTACTGTTTTGTAACTTTTGTTAGCTTCCCTGGTTTCTCTTAACATTTCATGATCCATCTGTTAATTCTGGCCAGGCGGTTGGTAGTACATTCCCACTACCATCACCTTCCCCTTTTTACAAGGGATTTCTAGTCATAGAGATTCTACAGTGAATTATTTTCATGCAAAACTTTAATCCTATGTGACTTAATGCCCCTTCTAACATAATGTAAGCTCTCCACCAATTTGATCTACCCTATCAAGGCAATATAGGTTGAATCCAGGTATCACAGTGTCCCATTGGTTGTCCTCCTTCCACCAGGTCTCTGAGAGATATAATATCTAACATTTCATTTTGTGCTATATATTCTAGCTCTCTCATTTTATTTTTTAGACATCTAGCTTTTGCATACAGGCATTTTAGAGGTTGTATTTTATTCATATTAATCTGGGGTAATTTGGAATCTTTCAGCTCTGTACTTAAGGACATATGGGTTACTTTTATCTTTATTGGAACCTCTGTCGGGATGCCCTATCTTCCCTCTTATGCTACTATCCTTCAAGGATACATCCTTCCGAACCATGAATTCTTGAATGTCTGTCGGCTTTCCCTAATTATCTAGTTTAAAAGCTACTCTCTCTCTTTTTCAAAGGTTAATGCCAGCAGCCTAGTTTCATCCCAGTTAAGTGGAGCGTGTGCCTTCGAAAAAGCCCTTACCTTCCCCAGAATGTTGCCTAGTTCCTGACAAATGGTGGAAGGAGACGCCGGATCATTTCTCATCTCAGGCAGCAGATTTTCTTGAGCCACCCCTCTTGGGGGCATTAATCGGAGGATGTTTTTACTGGAGATAAAAGTTATCGGAGTTGTAAGACAGTTGTGGGGGTGTAGTTTTTGAGGGTGGGGACGTTAGAAGGATGGTAAAGCAGTTTGGGTTACTTTTTTGTGATGACAGGCTGGTACGGCAGCTGACTGGGAGTATTATTTGGGGGTTGGTGCTGTATGCAGGGTAGAGGAACAATTGTGGAGAGGCAGTTTGGGGGGTTGGAGGAGAAGAACGCAGGGAGAGGGAATCTGAAATGATAAATTCCATAATGGATGTGTTTCACTATAGGTAAGTTTCTTTCTTACAGAAGCTAGAACTCCTTCTCTCATAGAATGTATTGGGCTAATTGGCGTGGGGGGGGGGAGGGAGGTTCTTATTTTTTCTGCGACTATGGGTCTCATTTGGCTTATTTTCAAACTCGGTTAGTCTTTTTACCAGGTTCTATCACAGGGCAAGTTTCATTCCAATCCATTACATTTTTGGAGAGATTTTTGCCCCTAAACAGTAAGACAGATTTTTCTGACTCCTTTTATATAATTCCTTCCAACTAGCTATGGATGTACTGTATTTCACATTAACATATATATTTCATTTTCCTTGATGTTTTGTCTACTGTGCAAGCTACTGACTGAACTGTACATCTTTCTTGCTGATTTCTATGTGTAATGCCAGTTAATATCTTTTGTCACAGTTAGGAGTTAGGGACAATTATGGGGTGGTAGTTTTTGGGACTGGAGGTAGTTTGCAGGTTGGTAAAACATATGAAGGGACATGTGATGAGGTGGTGGGACAGTTGCAGGAGTAGTTTGTGTGGGTGGAAAATTTGCTGACATATAAGGCAGTTGTCGGGGTATTGTTTAGGGGTGGGGAAAATGGAGGGAAAATATGGTATTGTCAGACTCAAAGATGAAGGGGAGGAATATGTAGAAGCTGATGAGGATAAAGAGGAATTACTTAAAAAATATGTTTGTTCTGTGTTCACAGATGAAGAACCAGGAGCAGGACCTCAGAAAACACCCACAAACAGGAACAGCAGCGAGGGGCATCTTGAACAATTTTCAGAAGACTGTGTTCGTGAGAAACTAGCTAAACTTAAAGTAGACAAAGCAATGGGACCGGATGGGATACACCCTAGAATATTGAGGGAACTTGGGGACGTTCTAGCAGCTCCACTGACTGACCTTTTCAATGCCTCGTTGGAGTCGGGAGTGGTGCCAAAGTACTGGAGAGAGGCTCATGTGGCCCCTTTACACAAAAGTGGAAGTAAGGATGTGGTTGAAAACTACAGACTGATTAGTTTAACTTTGGTGCTGCTGAAAGACAAAATAGTGAGGTTACTGGATCTGAGGCAGCATGGATTCACCAGAGGCAGGTCTTGTCAGACAAATCTGATTGATTTCTTTGAATAGGTGACCAGGGAGTTGGACCGAGGGAGAGCCCTAGATGTAGTGCATTTAGATTTCAGTAAAGCCTTTGACACCGTTCCTCACAGCCAACTTCTAAACAAACTGGGCACCCTAGGGATGGACCCTAAAGTTACTGCTTGGGTTGGAAATTGGTTGAGTGGGAGGCGACAAAAGATACAGGTAAATGGAGCTCACTCTGAGGAGAAAGAGGTTACTAATGGTGTGCCTCAGGGATCTGAACTTGCTCCAATTCTTTTTAACATCTTTGTTGGTGATATAGCGGAAGGGCTATTGGGTAAGGTTTGCCTCTTTGCAGGTGATACCACAATCTGCAATAGAATAGACACCCAGGAAGGTGTAGCTAACATGAGGAGGGATCTAGCTAAGCTTGAATAATAGTCTAGAGTTTGGCAGTTGAGATTTAATGTTAAAAAATGCAAGGTCATGCATTTGGGCTGCAGCAATCCAAGGGAGTGATATAGTATAGGGGGTGAAATACTTTTGTCCACTAAAGAAGAGCGGGACCTAGGCGCGATTCTGTCTGATGATTATAAAGTAGCTAAATACGTAGAAAAGGATGCTTGGGTGCATAGGGAGAGGAATGGCCAGCAGAAGAAAGGAGGTGATAGTGCCTCTGTCTAAGTCTTTGGTGCGACCTCATTTGGAGTATTATGTGCAATTCTGGAGACCGCACCTTCAAAGGGATATAAACAGGCTGGAGTCAGTACAGAGGGTGGCTACTAAAATGGTTAGTGGTCTTCATTATAAAGCATATGAGGAGAGACTTAAGGATCTTAATATGTACACCTTAGAGGAAAGGCAGGATAGAGGTGATATGATTGAGACGTTTAAATACCTCTGTGGCATAAATGCACAGAAGGAGAGCCTCTTTCAATTGAAAGCAAGCTCTGCTACAAGGGGACATGTCATGAGGATGAAAGGGGATAGATTCAGCAGTATATGCGGAAATATTTCTTTATGGAAAGAGTGGTGGATCTGTGGAATAGTCTCCCAGTGGAGGTGGTAGAGATAGGACAGTATCTGAATTCAAAGAAGCATGGGACAAACACAGAGGATCTCTAAAGTAAAAAAGGAGACTGTTGTAGTGTGGTAGGCTAAGGCCTACAATACATATGGGAGGCCTGTAAGCTAGGCCTGAGTCCCCACCCCCACCTGAGACTAGTAGTGCTGAGAAAGACCAAAGTCAGTGAAAGTCTGAGAATCTGCCTTAAACTGCTTTTGATAAGTTTGTATGAATCCTACATGAATCCTTTATTAAATTCTTCCATGCTGATGATAGATATGTTCCAGTGTTCTGCATTCTCACATTCTCTGAGCTAGAAATGACCTTGCAGTAGAAATGTATCTATCTCTAAAAACTGTGCCTTTGTTAGAATAGCCTGAGAAGGGGGATCAGGGTGCTAGGCCCAGAGAGGGTCCCCGATTGGACAGGTGCAGGGGACGTTGGGACCAATAGAAAGTTTGCCTGTTTCAAACTGTGAAAATTGTATATAAAGAATTTGCTTCTGTTCTCCATTGCTCAGTCACTTTTGGATGCACTCCTTGTCTGAGCCTGTGCACAATAAATTGGCTTGGAACCTGCAATTGACTCCTGGTTTTATTCATTGTGTGCACTTCGCTGCTACATATTCTTGGTGCATTGGCCGGGAATGTGCGAGTAGTGGATGGTATTCAAGTGAACATTCCACGTAATTTCGCCTCAAGGTTTGGCCCGGTTGGAACCGTGTCTGTCCGACCACAGGGGAAACCTCAGGCGCCACCGGTCCTCTTGTATCGGAGAGGGTTCTGCCTTGCCTAGGCGGACTACTGGGTCCAGCTGGCCAATACCTCCGAACCCGAGGGGAGTCCAGGATCCAACCCATGTACTGGTTTGGTATCGGGAACCGGATCCGGTGAGTAGAAGTTTTCTTTACTACTCAGATAGTCAGTTTTGGGAATATGGTATGGTAAAAAGAGAGCCTGATCACCTCTCCAGGGCGGTCCTAGTAAGCCTTGCATAGGTGTTAGTGAAGCAGAAGCCACCGACCCTATGGTATGGTTAGTCAGTAAGGCCTTGGGAATTTGAGAAAAACGTTGCTAGCATCTTTGTCTGTGTGTGTGTGGATGAGAGGTCTTGAAATACAGACCAAGCAAGTGCGGACTCCTGAGTAGCACAGTTCCTGGCCGGGCGACCGCACCCAGGTCGCAAAAAGGAGGAAGCGTTTGGTGTCTGTCTCCTTCATTGTTCCTTGGGCTGCATGGACCCCTTACCTGCAGCCATACTACCCGCCCCTATTGTCTGTTGTCGTGTACGTCATTGTAATCATGGGAGGGATGGAGTCCGCGCAAACTCCGTTGAAATGTATGATCAAGAATTTCAGCAAGGGATTTACCCGAGACTACAGGATTAAAATGTCTCCGTCCCGATTAGGAATGCTCTGTGAAAGGGAGTGGCCTGTGCTAGTCACTTCATGGCCCCATGAGGGCACCTTTGATATTAGCATAGTTTCCCGTGTCCATCAGATTGTACGAAAAATGTTCCCTGATCAGTTCCCGTATATAGATTCCTGGTTAAGTATTTGTGAGAAACAGCCCTCTTGGATAAGGCGTTGCTATGAGGAACAGTGTAGAATATTAGTTGCAACCACAAGGGAGACTCGGACGCTTGAGGAAGGGAAGCTACCTGTGTATTCTGCCTCAGAGTCCCCAGATATCCTGACCCGTTTACCTCAGTATCTATATAGGCTAGTTCCTATGGCTCCGGCACTCCCGGCAGAGCCTGATGCAGAAGCCCAGCGATTACCACCGCAACGGCAAAGAGAGTCCCCTCCCCCAATTGATGGCCCCGAGTCTAGCCCGAGTGCTTCAGGAGGGCCAGCGTCCCCTGAGGATACTGAGAGCGGAGACTCTCTCGCCAGATCAGGGTCACCTGTTGAGGATGCCTATACCCGGCAATCATATGATTTAAGAAGTGCCACTGCAAAGAAGAAGAAAGGAGAGGGATGCCTAATGCCATTGCGTCAGGTACCTGGTTTACCTGTCCTGAATGAGCAGGGCCAGATGGTGCCAGGACCAGCCAGTCTAATCTATGTACCTTTCTCCACTATTGATTTATTGAACTGGAGAACGTATTATGCATCTTATACTGAAAAGCCCCAAGATTTAACTGAATTAATGTCTAGTATAATGCAAACTCATCAGCCTA
The DNA here is from genome assembly GCA_033557465.1 of Ichthyophis bannanicus. NCBI lineage: Eukaryota > Metazoa > Chordata > Amphibia > Gymnophiona > Ichthyophiidae > Ichthyophis > Ichthyophis bannanicus. The sequence continues at coordinate 257,574,826 of CM066044.1, forward strand.
CCTGGTCTGATTGCCGCCAGCTCCTGTCCACTCTCTTTACTAGAAACATAGAAACATGATGACAGAAAAAGACCACAAGGCCCATCTAGTCTGTCCTTCCATAACAACTACAACACTACTGAGGAGCGAGCGTGAATCGGGAAAGCGGTTATCCGCTGGTTAGAAGAGAACCCTGTAGAAGGAGCAGATATGAATCTTCCGCAAGCAGCCGCTGCAGCTTTCCCAAATGAGGATCCCAGATGGGATCCAAATGATGAAAGGGGGCGGCGGCTCTAACTCAATTTTGCCAGGCCTTGTTGCAGGGCCTGAGGAGGGGAGGCCAGAAAGCTATGAATATCGGGAGGGTGTCAGAAGTCATCCAGGGTCCGAATGAGAGCCCAGCGGCCTTTTATGAGCGGTTGTCTGAAGCCTATAGATTATATACTCCATACAATCCAGCAGCCCAGGAGAATCTGCGTATGGTGAACGTAGCCTTTGTCAGTCAGTCCCAGGGAGATATAAAACTAAAATTACAGAAAATGGATGGATTTGCGGGCATGAATACAGCATAGTTAATGGAAGTTGCTCAGAAAGTGTTTGTGAATCGTGAAAATGAGCGTTACAGAGAAAGTGAATGGAAAATGAAGAAGAAAGCAGATCTTCTTGCTGCCGCTTTAGTTGAACGACGTGGAGGAGGTTTTCCTAATCGAAGGACCAGAGAACGTGGAAGAGGCCGTGGAAATAGCTGGCCTCCATTGGCTGCGAATCAGTGCGCCCATTGTAGAGAAGAAGGACATTTGAAAAATGAATGCCCGCATCTTGGCTCCACCCCCCGGAGGGGAGGAGGGAGCACTTGGAGAGCAGGAGGTCGATTTCAGAGTCGGGGAGGAATAAACCGAGCACAGTTCCGGCAGGAGAGAGAAGAAGCTATTGAGGGAGTGGCAGTTGCCGAGGACTATGATATGGCTGAAGACTAGGCCAGACCGGGCTCCAAGTTTAACCTGGGTCCCCAGGAGCCTATGGTCAGTTTGAAAATAGGGGACCAATATATGGACTTTATGGTGGATACAGGAGCAGAACTTTCAGTGGTGGCAAAGCCAGTGGCCCCTTTGTCCTCTCGATCTGTCACCATTGTTGGGGCCACTGGGGCTAGGGCCACCAAGCCTTTTCTGCAGAACCGCATGTGTGAACTAGGGGGACAGAAAAAAACACACCAATTCCTGTATATGCCTGAATGCCCTATTCCACTTTTGGGCCGAGATATGCTTGCCAAGCTGCAGGCGCAGATATCCTTTGCTGAAGGGGGAGAAATGCAAATGACTGTGAACTCAAAGCCTGCTGGAATGATGGTGCTGACTGTCCCCCGAGAAGAAGAGTGGCGGTTCTATAGTGTATCTCCGACCAAGACAGTTAGTTCCTGTATACCCACCAACCTTTCAGCTCCGCCTGAAGTATGGGCAGAGGATAATCCACCTGGCCTAGCGAAGAACATAGCCCCCATCATTGTCACCCTCAAGCCAGGAGCGGAACCAGTGCATGTGAAGCAGTATCCTCTTCCTCGACCAGCTATTGAAGGTATCCACTGCCATCTGATGAAACTGCTGAAGTATGGACTTCTTAAAGAATACCAGTCACCTTGGAACACCCCCTTCTCCCAGTTAAGAAACCAGGGACAGGAGATTACCACCCAGTACAAGATCTGAGGCGAGTGAATGATGCAATTGTAACTATACATCCAGTGGTACCAAATCCTTATACTCTCTTGGGACTGATCCCTGCTGAGGCTACTCACTTCACCGTTTTAGATTTAAAAGATGCTTTCTTTTGCATACGCCTAGCCCCCACCAGTCAGCTTTTGTTCGCTTTTGAATGGCAAGATCCTACAACAGGAAGGTGGGGTCAACTCACCTGAACTCGATTACCCCAAGGATTCAAGAATTCACCTACCCTCTTCAGTGCTGCTCTAAATCAAGATCTCTCAAGCTACCCTGTGAACCCAGGGAAAAGGGTTCTTCTCCAGTATGTGGATGACCTACTAATAGCCACCAATTCGGAAAGTGAATGCTTACAAGCCACCAGTGATCTCTTGCATCTTCTGAATGAAGCCGGATACAAGGTCTCAAGGGCCAAGGCTCAGCTGTGCCAAACTGAAGTTAAATATCTAGGATTCCATTTGTCTAGCGGAATCCGATGCCTGGGACCAGAACGCAAAGAGGCTGTATGCAGTATTCCTACTCCAACCACCAGGAGGCAAGTGAGAGCTTTTTTAGGGGCTGCAGGTTATTGTCGAATATGGATACCCAACTTCACTATGTGGGCAAAGCCATTGTATCAAGCCACCAAAGGAATGGAGAGGTCTCCATTGGAATGGGGACCTGAACAGGATGCAGCATTTCGATCTTTGAAGGCCGCCTTGATGTCATCACCAGCCCTGGGTCTGACAGATGTCCAGAAACCTTTTCGCCTCTATGTTCATGAGTCACAAGGAAATGCTCTGGGAGTGTTGACTCAATCTCTTGGATCTTGGCAGCAACCAGTGGCCTATTTATCAAAACAATTGGATACGGGGGAGAGCTTTCCGCTGTTGTTCCTCTGTGGAGGGGGTGAATTACATCCAGCGTGTGCAGCTTGCCGTCTTCCTCGGGGCAGCTTCATCTACGTCACTGAGGGCCCCTATTTAAAGATCCCAGCGTTCCTGTGATGTCGGGAGAGATTTCCGCTGTTGTTCCTCTGTGGAGGGGGTGAATTACATCCAGCGTGTGCAGCTTGCTGGCTTCCTCGGGGCAGCTCCATCTACGTCACCGAGGGCCCCTATTTAAAGATCCCAGCATTCCTGTGATGTCGGGAGAGATTTCCGCTGTTGTTCCTCTGTGGAGGGGGTGAATTACATCCAGCGTGTGCAGCTTGCCGGCTTCCTCGGGACAGCTCCATCTATGTCACCGAAGGCCCCCCGGCTTTTCCCTCCTTTTCTGTTTCTTTTTGGATAAAGCTGCGTTGCTTCTCTTTGGCGTCAGCCGTCGGCGTTTGCAGTGGGCATATCCTAAGGGGCGTATCGAAAGGGGCAGGACACGCCCCTTGGGAGCCCCTTAGGAGCAACTTTGGAGGACGTGTTGGTCGTTCGTTATGCCAGGGGGTAAGAGAAAGAAAAAGACCGCTTCCACCGAAACGACTACGGGCCCTATGGACCGGCACGTAGTCTCAATGCCGGCGTCTGTTAATCCAGGTACTGCTTCTTCTGTCCCCACCCTAGAGGGTGCTAGCCTTAGTTCGGTGGAGCGCACTCCACCTTTGCCTCCGGGTTTTTTGGAACTCTCCGAAGTGTCTTCTCTTCCCTCGGAGTCTCTGGAGATCGGTGTACTGCCTAGAGTTGTTAATTGGAAGGAGCCAGTTTCTTCGGTTGGAAGTCCCTCTGGGGCTTCAATATCCCTGGTAGACATTTGGCATGTAGTTAAAAGAACTGAGTCTGTTTTAATGGAGACTGTTCCCTCACTCTGCCAATTTACCAAGGATGTACATTGTAAGTTCCAGTTAGTGGATACGCAAGTCAGGAATTTATCCTCCAGTTATGCGCAGCTAGACACTCAGGTTAAAGCTCTGTTATCATGGCAGTCTGATAGTGTCAAGGATAGTTTGGTTCATTCTCAGAAACTAGAAAACTTAGAAAATATGCATAGATCTAAGAACTTGCGATTGTTAAATTTTCCTTGTATATCTTTATTGTCTCCTTCTATTCTTTTTAGAAAGTTGTCATGGCGCAAGGCAAATAGTGCCTATGGAAATAGATGAAAATCTGCAGGGCAGTTTTAAAACGGGCAGCTCAAAGCACATGGCTAGGGGTTGCTATAGACAACCGACCAAAACACTAGCACCGGGTGTAGGTAAACGCCCCGGAGATGCATTACCTCATAGCTCATTAGAGGAGCAGGAACAGCTGCAGGGACTTGAGCTGATGAGGGGCTCAAAGAATGACGCATTTAAAATAGAGTCAGTCTTGAGCAGAAACAGGACACGAGAGGGAACTGGAGGAAGAACAGAGAGAACCAGGACACATGGGAAAGGAAAAAGCCGAGCATATGAGAACCAGGATACATACCTGAGAGCTTCTGACGGAGATTCCATCAGCACCTCAGAGGAGTTTGCCCAGGAGGGATTACCCGAGGTTAGTGCTAGAGAGTTGGGCTGCACTGAACCAGAGTCCGGTTGGGGACCCAGAGGGATTCCAGGGAGCAAACGATGAGGAGCTGTGAGAGGGAACTCCCACGAGAGCAGGTACCTGGGGAATAGAAGCTCTTATCCAAAAGAGATTTCCCGGCTGAAAGAAAGACATCCTGTGAGGGGAAGTGAAAGGGAGAAAAGTTTTCAGCTTCCCGGCTGCAAACGTTCAGGCAGAGCTAAGCCTGAAGAAAGGCCAATTCCCTGGAATAGAGGGGCACTGGATTTTACCTGCACTAGTCCTGAGGTGTATGGCCCTCTAGAGGGAAAATCCACATTGCATGGTAACCTGCCTTTCCACGTTAATAGAGGGGAGAGAAGCCCTTGCCAGGAAGAGGAGGGATTGTTACACACTGATACAAGTTACAGCCCTATGAAAGATAATAGCAAGGAAGCTCATGAGGCCATGGACTGTGATTTCTGTGGAGAAAACTCAGAGGATTTCCAGATGGACTGTACACTGGTGTTTTCAGATAGTGTGACCTCTTTCTGTTGAAGCATAAAAGAAGCCTGCAAAAGAGAAATCTGTATAAGGGCACAGATTTCACTCTACAGCCGTTGTAATATAGAAAGCCTGTTTTTCACTTTTGTTTTCCTTAAAGCTGAAAAGAAGCATTTCCTTTGTCATTTGTAGTACCCTTTTGTGTTGTGCCAGAAGCATGGTTTACTTTCCTTTACAATTCCTGTTTGCAAAAGTTCTCCTGGGAAGGGAAATAAATACCTCTTTATAAGCATAGCTACTCGTCCACGACTACACTCTTATTGAATAGCTATTGGGACTTCAACTCCCAGGGGGCACCACTAGTCCCTGCTACATAGGAGGAGCCTCACTGAAGCCCCAGGCCTTTCGCTTCCGGGGTAAGTAGGTGGGTGACAAAGTATATGAAAGATATATTGCAAGTATCTAATGCAGACATGTTAGTACTACTCAAATGTTATTATCTTCCTTCTAAAGTTGTTGTATGCTCCAATAGCGATGACCTAGCTGCTGTAGAAGAACCTGGAGCTTTTGACCTAACAGCTTTTTTGGAGGACACACAGGATAATATATCTACAAGGGCTACTTTGTTAGTCACTTTGGTTTCTGAGGAAGAAAAAATCTCACTTTTTAAGGCCTATTTTCGTAAGAAGGATGTTTTGTATTGTGGTGAGAGGGTTTCTATGTTTCCTGATGTGTCCCGGTCGACGCAGCTTCGCAGGAAGTCTTTTCTTGCTTACAAAGATCGTGTTGTCGCTATTGGGGCTACCCTTTTTCTTTGCTATCCTTGCAAATGTATTATCACTATGGATCAGAATAAATTTATTTTTCTGTCTCCCACTGATTTAGACAGATGGCTCTCAGATAAGGAAAAGCAGGCTGTGAGGGTTTCCCCATCTTCTTCTTCCTCTCGTGTTGAGTAATTTACTGTCGGAGGGAAAGTGAGGGCTAGCCTAAAGATGTTAGTCGGGTACTTTGTTGTGCCTGACTTTGTTTTCTTGAGAATTTATTTTTCTTTTTTCTAAATACTCCCCGTGATGTGGGCTGTCATACCTTGGAATTGCATTATTTTGTATTGGTTATTTGATGGTTTATATATTGTTTTTCTTTTTCTGATATGGTATTGTCAGAATGTAATAAATTTCAATAAAAATAAATTGCAAAAGAAAAGAAAAACAATTGGATACGGTTGCAAAAGGCTGGCCCCCTTGTTTGAGAGCTGTTGCAGCCACAGCCCTCTTAGTGAGCGAAGCTGACAAGCTCACTTTGGGACAGAATCTTCGAGTCATCGTACCACACTCTGTCTTGACCCTTATGGAGCACAAAGGAAACTTCTGGCTCACAAATTCGCGAATGTTGAAGTATCAAAGTATGCTGTGTGAGAATCCTCAATTGCAATTGATGGTCAGTCAGGCTTTGAATCCTGCTACGTTGTTACCAGTTGGTCCTGGCCCCCCTGATCATGACTGTCTGGAAATTATGGACACTGTCTTCTCAAGTCGCCCGGATCTGGCTGATGTCCCTTTGGAGAACCCTGAACGGACGTTCTTTGTGGATGGAAGTAGTCTCGTCATCAATGGACATCGTTGTGCCGGGTATGCAGTGGTGACCCTTGATCTGGTGGTTGAGTCCTCGGCTCTGGCCCCGGGGACTTCAGCACAGAAAGCGGAACTGATAGCCCTCACTAGGGCGTTGATACTAGGAAAAGGGCTCCATTTAAATGTGTACACAGATTCCAAGTATGCCTTTACAACTTTGCACGCGCATGGGGCCCTGTACAAAGAACGAGGGTTGATAACTTCAGGAGGCAAGTCCATTAAATATGGCCCAGAGATATTGACATTGTTAGACGCTATGTGGGCCCCTAAGCAAGTTGCAGTCATGCACTGCCGAGGTCATCAGGCAGGAGAAGGAGAAATTACACAAGGGAATAGGTTTGCCGATGCCACTGCTCGAAAAGCAGCCACAATTGGACAGGTTTTGACCCAAGATACCTCAGTTCAGGCAGCCTTATTCCCTGTGCCCCTTAGCTCATGGGCCCCCCGATACACCATGAGAGAGTTAGACTATTTCTGCGAGAAAGAAGGGGGTGTCCTAACAGAAAAGGGCTGGATAGTGCTGCCACCTCCAGAGGGTGGCTCACCTCCAGGGCCCACAGTAATTGCTGAAGCGCTAGGTCCAGCCTTTGTTCATGCTTTTCATCAGGCCACACATTATGGGAAGACTGTGATGGAAAAAGCTCTCAAACCTCATTTCTATATTCCATTATTAGGACCCCTGTCTGCTTCAGTGGCTCAACAATGTTTAACATGTGCTAAGAATAATGCCAAGCAAGGTCCTGGTCCACCCCCAAGAGTTCAGTCAATAGGAGTTACCCCCATGAGTAATACCCATGTGGATTTTACTGAAATGCCACGAGCAAATGGATATCATTACCTATTGGTCTTAGTCTGTACCTTTTCTGGGTGGGTAGAAGCTTTCCCCACCAGAACTGAGAAAGCCAGAGAAGTCACTAAAATTCTGCTTCATGAGATTATTCCCCGATTCGGGATACCATTGACTATAGGGTCAGATAATGGGCCCTCATTTGTATCTCAGGTGACTCAGCAGTTAGCACAAGCTCTACAGGTGCAGTGGAAATTGCATACTGCTTACAGACCTCAGAGTTCAGGAAAAGTAGAGCGTATGAATAGAACCCTGAAATCTCAGTTATCTAAACTTTGTCAAGAAGTTCACCTGAAGTGGCCCCAGGTTCTTCCTATAGCCCTTCTTAGGATACGGTCAGCTCCTACTAAGTCATTAGGAGTTTCCCCTTTTGAGATTCTGTATGGGCGACCCCCGCCTATTGTACAAGAAATAAAAGGAGATATGCAACAGATTGGATCTGAAATTACTAGACAAGAACTATTGGCTTTAAGTTCTGTTTTGCAGAATCTTCATACGTGGGTACAGGATCAACTGCCCATCAATCTAACAGAACCACTGCATTCTTTCAAGCCTGGAGTCTCGGTGTGGATCAAAGAGTGGAGAAAGACACCGTTGGCACCGCATTGGAAGGGACCTTATGTTGTTATCTTATCAACCCCAACAGCAGTCAAAGTTGCCGAACTCGAACCCTGGATCCATCACAATCGAGTAAAGCCAGCAGCCGCTTCTGAACTTGGTCATTGTACTTCTCGCTGCGACGGCAGCCGCCACTGTGAAAGAACTTAAGTGAGAATCTACAGCCCTACTCCTGCAACCCACTGGAAGCTGGCAGGTCTACGTACGGCAGAGGCTTGAGGATCTACAACCCTACGCCTGTCACACGGCGCAGAAGCTGACAGGTCTATGTATGGTGGAAGCTGGGAAAAGAAGCCTTCAAGTTCAGAGTTCTCAACATTTCAATCTATCTATCAGAGACTATGATTATGATGATTTCCTATTATTGTTTCAATTTTGCGGTAGCCTTGGGGTCCCTTGGGACAGCATTTGCCCTACCCCCCCTGTGCAGCCTGTATAACTACTACCCGAACTGGTATAAAGGTTACCCAAACTTTACTTTATCATTCTTACTACACTTGTACTGGTATAGTTAGCCGGTGCGTGTATAATGGTACAGAGTTAAATATCTGTACAAAAGGAAAGAGCAAAACTTGTTTTAGTCCTCGTCAGAACCCTTCTTATTATGTTTTAGAGTTGCGATGGAATGATGAGGATGGGGCCCTCATAAATGCCACACGTCAACTTTCTGATCCCACAAGACCCGTACCCCTATACTTTGATGCTTGTGATGTTATAAATAGAAATGACTATTACAAATGTGGGTCTTGGGAGCAAGCCTACTATTATGATGATAAATATATGTGTCCTGAAGGAGCATACGGATGGGGAAAATGTACTGGGAAATATTCCCCATCCACCTACAGTAAGCCATCTAAAGATGCATACTTCTGTCCAAAGTGGGAATGTGTGTACTATGCTACTTGGTCAGGTGGCCCTACTGGACAGGATGGGGATAATCGTAAAGCCAATTTAGAAAGACTACTCTTGCTTGAGCCTCAGAAGTTTAAGACAGGTGCTAGTAATCCCCTACGGCTCCTCATACTTGACCCTAGCCAGTGGAAGCAGGTGTTCAGATTTGGTTTACGTATAGCAGGGGGAGGAACCGATCCTGGAACCTTTTTATATATACAGCTTAACACTAAGACCCATATTTCTTCACCTTATCGAATACATCACACCTTTTATGAGGCTATGAAGGCAGAGTTTGCAATTCCCCATACCTCCCAGAACTTGTTCATTGAGCTAGCTGGAGCTGTAGCGTCCATTCTTCACATTTCTGATTGTTTCTTCTGTGGTGGAACTAAGATGGGAGACCAATGGCCTTGGGAGGCACAAGAATTGAACTATTCTATCCCATATAACCAAACTGCTCTGCATAAAACTACCAGTGAATGGGTATTAGCTAACCCTATTGTTGGTAACTTATGTTTTGCTCGCACGGGACCACAGTTTACTATGCTAGTTGGACAACTGGTCTGTCTAAACCAGAAGTTTTACAATGCCACCACTAAGAAAACGTCCTGGTGGTCGGGTGTAAACACTCCAGAACCTTCCAACCCTCTAGTCATCTTTCCTAATCTTGCTAAGCTATGGACTAATTTGGTTTCTTACAATACCTGGCAAGCCCCACCTGGACTATATTGGATTTGTGGAATCCGAGCATATGCCAAGCTCCCTAATAACTGGGGAGGTGCATGTGTATTGGGGACTATACGGCCTTCTTTCTTTCTCTTGCCTATCTCCCACGGGGAACAATTAGGTTTTCCAGTATATAAAAGTCGACAGAAGCAAGAGGCTTTAAAAATAGGCCAATGGGATAAATGGGATGATGAGGAATGGCCACCTGAGAGAATCATTTCATACTATGGACCCGCCACTTGGACACAAGATGGGACCTGGGGATACCGCACACCTGTATACATGATAAATTATATTGTACGCTTACAAGCTGTTGTTGAAATAATAATGAATGAAACTAGTAAAGCTCTAACCCTTTTAGCTAAACAGAGTACACAAATGCGTACAGCTATTTACCAGAATCGTTTAACACTGGATTATTTACTAGCAGCTGAAGGTGGAGTGTATGGAAAATTGAATTTAACTAACTGTTGTTTGCAAATTGATAATGAAGGTCAAGTTGTAGAAGATATAGCTAATCAGATGCGGAAGCAAGCCTATGTACCAGTCCAGACCTGGCATGGCTTGAAACTTGATGGATGGTTTGGTTCTATGTTTTCAGGGTTGGGCGGCCTGAAAACACTTGTGTTCATTGTATTATTAATATTGGCTACATGCTTGTTTCTCCCATGTCTCCTACCCCTTTGCTTATACATGATAACCTCAATTATTGATAGCACTGTAGAACGGAAAACAGCTACAAAAGTATTAGCTATGTGGCAATATTACACTATACCCCAAAATAATGCTTTTACACGAGTATAATATGTGATTTAATTCTCATCCTTTCTCACTTGCGGGTGAGAATAATCAAAGGGGGAAATGTGGCAGGCTAGGGCCTACAATAGCCTGTGAACATATGGGAGGCCTGTAAGCTAGGCCTGAGTCCCCACCCCCACCTGAGACTAGTAGTGCTGAGAAAGACCAAAGTCAGTGAAAGTCTGAGAATCTGCCTTAAACTGCTTTAAACTGCTTTTGATAAGTTTGTATGAATCCTACATGAATCCTTTATTAAATTCTTCCATGCTGATGATAGATATGTTCCAGTGTTCTGAATTCTCACATTCTCTGAGCTAGAAATGATCTTGCAGTAGAAATGTATCTATGTCTAAAAACTGTGCCTTTGTTAGAATAGCCTGAGAAGGGGGAACAGGGTGCTAGGCCCAGAGAGGGTCCCCGATTGGATAGATGCAGGGGGCGTTGGGACCAATAGAAAGTTTGCCTGTATCAAACTGTGAAAAATGTATATAAGGAATTTGCTTCTGTTCTCCATTGCTCAGTCACTTTTGGATGCACTCCTCGTCTGAGCCTGTGCACAATAAATTGGCTTGAAACCTGCAATTGACTCCTGGTTTTATTCATTGCGTGCACTTCGCTGCTACAGTAGATGTTGATATGGAAGGACAGACTAGATAGGCCATGTGGTCTTTTTCTGTCGTCATGTTGTGGCAGGTGCAGGCCTGTGACCCACGGTGTCTGACATAGGCAGGCCAGCATGGCTAGCTTGACCTGTAAATGAGGCCTGTGGAGAGGCATATAGGATTGCACATCCCCCAATATGCTGCTATTGTAAGAAAGAACTCAGTAGAAATATTGAATTAGCTTAAATAAGCAGAACTGCAGAATTAAGAAATGGAAAAAATACAGAAAAGACATGTTTAAAAGTTACTGATAAGAAAAAGTACATTTGCAGAGAAATATTGAGGAGTGCTGACAGATGAGTTACAGAACCTTGCTCTTCTGCACGCACAAATGGGTCCCATAACCTTGAAAGTGTGAAAGTAACAAGTTGATGAACTGACCATTGTAATTGGGACTAGAAGGGGGGCAGGCAGGTGTCATGCCCACAGAAGGGACATAATTGGATAAACTTATCAGTACCGGGACCAATAGAAGAGGTACGGGAGGTACGGGAGGTTACCGGGACCAATGAAATGTTTTTCTATACCTAGAATGGAACAAAAGTCTATAAAAGTTGTTGTAATGCTTGAAAACTTTGCTCAGCCATTTTGAAATTGCCTTGCTTGAGACTTGTGCACAAATAAATGATTTGGACCTTCTGAACAGACTCCTGGTATCATTGGTTTGTCTGCGCTTTGCTGCTACAATGTTTCTATGTTTCTAAATCCTCTGCCCTAACCAAAAAATAGCAAGCAAACAATGTAATCTGATTGGGTTTTTCATAGAGTGGTCAATCAAAAGAGTTCTGTGAATCCTCTTATTGTAGTGGCGGAGCGCCACCAAACAAATTACACCAGGAGTCTTTATCAAGGTTCAAGCCAATTTATTGTGCACAAGGCAGTCAAAAAGTGACAGAGCCCCGCTTTAGAGGAAACATGTTCATTTTATACAGTTTAAACATTTTGATACATGAAAACATTCTATTGGTCTCATGCTAATTTCTACAAACTTTCTATTGGTCTGACATTTCCCTGAATTTGACCAATCAGGATCTATGCCCTTTGCTCCGCTTTCTCCAGCTAGCTGAACAATGGTTTTGTTCAAACCTGGTTACTTTTCTTCAGCAAGGTCATATCTAGCTCCTAAGATGTGTAAGTAACAATTCTGAAGTAACGATTTAACATACAGGCATTGTATTCACTTTGTGCAAACTTTGCAATAGCAGCATTTCATTCTAAAGCAGCATTTAATTCTGTCTTTTAATTTTATTTCTCAGCACTACTGAAATCCAGGCTTGGTTCTTAGGCCTGTCATTTTTCAGGTTCAGGCTTATGGCCTAGTCTATAGGTCTTGGCTACCACATTCCCCCCTTTGATTATTCTCACCCTGAATGTTAAGATGGGTGAGAAACAAATCACTTATACTTGAGTAGCATTTTAGAGAGCTCCATCTTCATCATTCCATCGTATTTTTAGCACATAATAGGATGGATTCTGTCGTGGGTGAAAACAAGTTCTGCTCTTTCCTTTTGTGCAAATGTTCAGTTCCGTGCCATTATATATGCATTGACTCACTATACCTGTACAAGTATAGTAGGTGTGATAAAGCAAAGTCTGTGTAATCTTTTCTCCAGTACGAGTAGTAGTTATGCATGCAGCACAGGGTGGCAAGGCAAAAGTCAGTTCAAAGCATCTCAAGGCTGCTATCAAGATGAAACAGTAGAGAATCATGATGAAAAGTCTCTGAAGAATTAGTGCAAGTCTTTGAAAAACCAGTGCAACTGTTGATAATTCTTGACCACAAAGTTTTCTTCTTCTTTACTGTACGTTGACCTGTTTTGCTCTCAGTAGCATGCAACAGATGTAGCGTTGATTGTAGATCCTCAAGCTTCCGCTGTACATGACCTTACCAATTTCATTGGTAGGTGTGTAGAGCTGTAGATTTCAACGTATTTCAATAGACACAGTCCTTTTAGTTTGCACTGTCCTTGATCAAAATGGCACAAAGATTTTCAAATAATATAGTCCATAATACAGTCTCTTTCTGTTGATGATAATCTCTTCAGAATAAACAAATAGTCTCTTGGGATTCAGGATTTCTATATTAGCACAGTCTCTTTTAAAAATTTCCTGAATTTTTTTCAATTTGCTTGTCTTCGCAAATTTAGCCGCAATGGAACTTCTGGATCATGTTCTGATGTCCACTGGTCTGGCTCTGGAGCTGCTGCTGATTTCACTCTGCTGTGATGAATCCAGGGTTCGAGTTCTGCAACTTTCACTGCTGTAGGTGTTGACAGGATGACGATATATGGTCCTCTCCAGTATGATTCCAACGGTATTTTCTTCCAGTCTTTGACCCACACCGAAGTACCGGGCTTGTAAGGATGCAGCGGTTCAGTCAGGTTGATGGGTAATTGGTCTTGTACCCATTTGTGAAGATTCTGCAAAACAGAACTTAGTGCTAATAGTTCTTGCCTAGTAATTTCAGATCCTATCTGCTTCATATCCCCTTTGATCCCTTTGACAATAGGTGAAGGTCTACCATACAAAATCTCATAGGGAGAAAGTCCTAATGACTTAGTAGGTGCTGAGCGTATCCTTAAAAGAGCTATTGGAAGTACCTGTGGCCATTTTAAATGTGTTTCCTGACAAAGTTTGGACAATTGAGATTTCAGAGTTCTATTCATACGCTCTACTTTCCCTGAACTCTGAGGTCTGTATGCTGTGTGTAACTTCCATTGTATCTGCAGGAGCAGCAACTTTAAAAAGGAGCGCCTCCCGGCGCGCGGCCTCTTCAGCCCAGCACTCCGGCTTTCCATCTGCTCTCCCGGCGGGGATCGAGCGGGCCGGAGCACCAGGCCACCCCCACCAGAACGAGCTGCCCAATCGGGGCAGCAGGAGCAGCAACTTTAAAAAGGAGCGCCTCCTGGTGCGCGGCCTCTTCAGCCCAGCACTCCGGCCCTCCATCTGCTCTCCCGGCGGGGATCGAGCGGGCCGGAGCACCAGGCCACCCCCACCGGAACGAGCTGCCCAATCGGGGCAGCAGGAGCAGCAACTTTAAAAAGGAGCGCCTCCCGGCGCGCGGCCTCTTCAGCCCAGCACTCCGGCCCTCCATCTGCTCTCCCGGCGCGGATCGAGCGGGCCGGAGCACCAGGCCACCCCCACCGGAACGAGCTGCCCAATCGGGGCAGCAGGAGCAGCAACTTTAAAAAGGAGCGCCTCCCGGCACGCGGCCTCTTCAGCCCAGCACTCCGGCCCTCCATCTGCTCTCCCGGCGGGGATCAAGCGGGCCGGAGCACCAGGCCACCCCCACCGGAACAAGCTGCCCAATCGGGGCAGCAGGAGCACCCACTTTAAAAAGGAGCACCTCCCGGCGCGCGGCCTCTTCAGCCCAGCACTCCGGCCCTCCATCTGCTCTCTCGGCGGGGATCGAGCGGGCCGGAGCACCAGGCCACCCCCACCGGAACGAGCTGCCCAATCGGGGCAGCAGGAGCAGCAACTTTAAAAAGGAGTGCCTCCCGGCACGTGGCCTCTTCAGCCCAGCACTCCGGCCCTCCATCTGCTCTCCCGGCGGGGATCGAGTGGGCCGGAGCACCAGGCCACCCCCACCGGAACGAGCTGCCCAATTGGGGCAGCAGGAGCAGCAACTTTAAAAAGGAGCGCCTCCCAGGCGGCGCCAGAGGGCCCTTTGGCGTGGCCCTTAGGCGCGGACCTAGAAAACAAGGCTACAGCTCTATCTCTGATTGCTCTAATTGCAGCTCAAGCACCCACTGTAGCCCAACCGAAGAGCCGTTACACCTTCCGCTACAGCCTCACCGGGGAGAGCCCCCTCCCTGCCCAGAGACCTGCCACCGACGCAGCAGCCTGCTCAAGACACGCGACCTCGCAAAAGAACCCGTGTGTCCAGGATCGTCATAGCTCACCTTACCCAACGCTGAACTCCCCAACTACATCCAACCACAGCTGAACCCGCGGTCCCCACCCTCTCCACATAACCTCAACCACAGCAAGTATACTCTCTACAAACAGGACTTTACTGACTCTTCTTTCACAGCCTAATTATTTGAATGTACCAAACCCCATAAATCTTTTCACCGTCTCTGTAGCATTCAATTATTACTGTTGCCAGTAGCATTCATGTATTACTGTTGCCAGTAGCATTCAAGTATCACTGTTGCCAGTAGCATTCAATTATTACTGTTGCCAGTAGCATTCAAGTATCACTGTTGCCAGTAGCATTCAAGTATCACTGTTGCCAGTAGCATTCAATTATTACTGTTGCCAGTAGCATTCAATCTATTACTGCTGCATGTAATAAATCATCTCCAATCTCCCACAAAAGACATCTCATCCATTTCAACGGAAACCCCAATGGCCCCACCACTCAATACCCTGGCTCTCTGCATTTTCTTTCTCCTAGGCTGGCTCAATGAAACCCTTGCCCTACATCACACAGCCCTCCACATTCCAATACTTCCAAGTCATGGAAAAAGATGGGCAGAACCTCCCTATCTCAACTCAAGAATAGAGGCCCCCATACGCCACTCTCACCTAATACACATAGCTCTCCAACAACCCAAAAAGAATAAACAAGTGGAACCCCTTCAACCCCTTCGGATAAATTGTGCTCTCATAAACGCACGGTCTATCCGCAAGAAATGGCCAGTTATCGCCGACACAATTTCTGCCTACAATCTAGATATCCTCATGATAACCGAAACCTGGTTATCTGATGCGGATAATGTTATCCTTAATCAACTCATACCCTCCAACTTCTCCGTCCATTCCCAACATAGAGAGAGCAAGAGAGGAGGAGGCATTCTCATACTTACTAGGGCTGACCTAAATTTCCACACTATTGACTCCACAAGCTCAAACAGCATGGACGTCATAACCATCACAAATGAGCAGTGCTCCATCAATCTGATATACAGAGCACCCTCACCCTCCACTGATGACCTCCCTAACATATTAGACCTAGCAGCCAACACACGCAAACCCAACATTCCCAATTGGATACTAGGAGACTTCAATCTCCCAACACTGCACCACAGCCACTCCTCAGCCCTCCTTGAAGCAATCAATGAGCTGGGCTACAAGCAAATTATCGAAGCCCCCACGCACAAGAAGGGAAACATTCTTGACATGATCTTCGCCCCTCTGACAGCCCTTGATTCCAACAATAAACTTGACGCATCAATAACCCCAGTACCTTGGTCAGACCATAACTTAATCACCTTCCCCATCCTCTTCAAAGGCAAGCAATCATCTCACATCAACAAAAAATCCACTGACTCAACAAAAGTAACATCTCGGAAATTCAAAACCTTCAACAAAGAACATTTTGTTGCTGAAACCCGCCCTCTCCTCCATGACACTTCCTCCAATTTCGAAAATCTGATCACCACCTGGAACAGCACCATCAGTACCATTGCTCTGCAACCAACCCAGAGCAACAACCCAAAGAAAAGAAAATCCACTCCTTGGTTCTCCCCTGACCTACGAGCCTCCCTCACACACCTAAGAAGACTGGAGAAACGATGGCGTCGCTCACACTCCACAGAAGACCAAGCAGCCTACAAAGCACATCTATCTGCGCACAGAGAATCAGTCATGGCCAGGATGAAACAATTCCACACCGATACGCTGAAAAGATCACTAAATAAACCTCGCGATCTTTTCAATTTAGTCAAGACCTTATCTAAGGAACCGTCACCTGAACAACCTGAACCCATTCAACCCCAAGCCTTCGCCGATTACCTACAATCCAAGCTGCTTCAAACCAACTATATTGCAACAATCCCTACTCAAGACACCGCTTTCACAGCAAACCTATCCATGTTCTCCACACCATCTAGAAAACATATTGAGGACACCATCGCCGCCCTTAACACCACCACTGCAGAAACCGACCCTTGTCCAGCCCACTGGATAAAGGAATTATGCCAGGATCTCAGCCCCATCATCACTAGAATGATGAATTTATCCTTTGCAACCGGTTCCTTTCCATCAGCTCTCAAGAGAACATCTATCAGACCCCTCTTGAAAAATCCTAAACTCGACCCACAAAAGGTTGAATCTTATAGGCCCATAGCTAGTATACCCCTTCTAGCTAAAATAATTGAAAAGGAAGCTCAAAGACAAATACAGGACCACATTGACACCGCCTCCCCTCTGGACCACCGCCAGCACGGTTTCAGAGAGTTCCATGGTGTCAAAACCCTCCTTACCACTCTCTGCAACAACATCATCACAGGCATTGACAACATCCGCCAAGGCTTTGTTCTTATCTTCTTGGACATTGCTGCGGCGTTTGACTCTGTACACCATGATCTTTTAATAGGGCGTCTAAAAGAAAAGGGCATCAACAATACCGCTCTGGATTGGTGCAAGTCATACCTTGATCAGAGATGGCAATACGTGACCTCAGGAACCGCAACATCCACACCTTACCATCAAAAGCAAGGTGTACCACAAGGATCATCCCTATCATCACTCCTATTCAATATATATATACAGCTCGTCTGCAACATCATCAGGTCCTTCAAGGTCGAATGCTTGATATACGCGGATGACATCCTTCTCTACATGCCTTTCTCCACAATCCAGATGGACCTCTCCCCGCTAACCAAATGTTTTGATGCAGTATATGAATGGCTTCAATCTCAGAACCTCCGAATCCAACACAAGAAGACTGAGGTTCTCTTCAACACTAGGGACCCACTTTTCACCCCCCCCCCCCACCCCAGATAAAGGTGAAAGAAGCCGAGCTCCAAACAAAACCTTTCATTCGATACCTTGGGGTTACTTTAGACCAACGCATGGATATGAAAATACATATAACCAACGTAGTCAAAGCAATCTACCTCAAGATCTGGACACTCCGCCATCTTCGCCCCCTGCTTCATCCTGATGACTTCAGAACCATATTCCAAGCCTTAACCTTACCCCACCTCGACTATGCTAATGCCATTCTTCAAGGCCTCCAACACTCCACCCTAAACCCTTTACAACTTGCCATGAACACCGCAACAAGAGTCCTCTACGGTGCAGCAAGAAGGGACCATGTAACACCCATCCTGAAGCAACTCCATTGGCTCCCCATACATGGCAGACTTTTGTTCAAGACACTACTACTCACCTTCAAGGCAACCAAAAGCATCACTTCCACCTCTCTAATAGACCTCATCCAGGCCATTCCTCCCAACAGATCTCGAAGAACGATATCGACCAATGTTCTAATAATCCCTAAAGCAGCTACAAAATGCTCATTAGTAACATCTAACAGGGCCTTCAGCTTCTATGCCCCCAAGTGCTGGAACGCCTTACCTCCAGAGATTCGGGCTATCACCGATTTATCCCTTTTCAGAAAGGCGCTAAAATCCCACCTCTTCCCCCAATATTACTAGACCATCCATCCATTTTTGATCACTACCCAATCTGAGAAGAAACCCTGTTGTGTGTATTTATATGTAAATACTCATGTAAATAGTTGCATTAATGACTTCCCCATGTTTTTCCAAGTTCTCTAACCTGTTCTCTGTAAAACCAAACAGTTGTTGTTCTGGTCTGTTGTTCTATTGTGAACCGCGCTGATACTGAATAGAGCGGTATATAAGAGCCTGTAATAAATAAATAAATAAATAATAAATCTGTAGAGCTTTAGCTAACTGTTGAGTTACTTGGGATATAAATGAGGGCCCATTGTCTGACCCTACGACTAATGGTATTCCAAATCTTGGAACAATTTCACGAAGTAGGACTTTAGTGACCTCTCTGGCTTTCTCAGTCCTGGTGGGAAAAGCTTCTACCCACCCAGAGTAGGTACACACTAGAACAAGCAAGTAACGATATCCATTTGCTTTTGGCATTTCAGTAAAGTCCACTTGAAAATTACTCATGGGAGTAACTCCTGTTGATTGAATTCTTATTGGTAGATTAGGACCTTGCTTGGCATTGTTTTTGGCACATGTTCTACATTGACGAGCTACTGAAGCTGTCAAAGGTCCCAACAAAGAAATATAAAAATGAGATTTCAAAGCTTTTGTCATTGCAGTTTTTCCATAATGTGTTGCTTGATGAAATGCTTGAACAAAGACTAAACTTAATGCTTCAGGAATCACTATTTCTCCAGGAGGTTGACTTCCCTCCTGTGGTGGAAGTTCTATCCATCCATTTCTGAGTACTCCCCCTTCTTGTTCACA
The DNA here is from genome assembly GCA_033557465.1 of Ichthyophis bannanicus. Taxonomy (NCBI): domain Eukaryota; kingdom Metazoa; phylum Chordata; class Amphibia; order Gymnophiona; family Ichthyophiidae; genus Ichthyophis; species Ichthyophis bannanicus. The sequence goes on from CM066044.1 coordinate 257,593,821, forward strand.
ATACACAGGTACACTAAAAAATTTTTTTTAAACTGCCTCCAATGTTTCGATTGATTTTTACGTTTTTTGGTGCGCTGAATCCAAATCTGGTAACCAATTTGCTCCATCACGTACAGATTTTTTGCTACATTGGGTTAGCAGTTTGAGGTGAACGTTTCAGATTGAGTGCGATCGAGATAAAAGTTTCTTGGATGAATTCTTTATACTAATTGTTTAGTAGTTATTCAAATAAGAATAAAGAAAATTGTAACAAGGCAGCACATAAGAATAGAGTAATGTCAACAAAACACACTGTGATGGTAGCAAAATTGTCTGCACTTAAAACAGCCACATATATGTGCACAAACATTGAGCATATAAGAGCGAGGTTAGACACAAAGCAAAGCAAAGAAATGTGCAAAAAATGTTGTACAGGTATGTATGTAAGAATAGAAAACGCAAACCGCACCATTGCAATACATGAAGACAAACACCCGATGGTGTGAAAATAAAATTCTAATAAATGAGATCCGACACTGTGGTAATAACTAGCAAATTTTTATTTCAAAGTTTAGTAAAAACACGATATTTGTCAACACAGTTTAGATTTTAAAGTCATTCTTGGGTCAATCAATCTCCTGGTGGGCCCGTTTCTTCTTCCCCCGAATGCTTCTCTTGGTGCGCTGCTTGGCGTATTTTTCATCTGGGGTTTCCCGCAGCAGCAACCAGCAGAAATCAGCCATCATAGTGGTGTTCCATCTTCCTTGGTACCTTCTCTCTGCGTCCTTGATGTCCTGGTGAAACCTTTCACCTTGTTCTTCACTGTACGCCCCCAAGTTTTCGGGAAAGTAGTTCACATGGGAGTGCAAGAAATGGACTTTCAGGCTCATGTTACAGCCTTGTTCTTTGAAGGCATTGAGCATCCTGGCAACAATATCCTTATAGTTCTCATCCCGCCTGTTCCCCAAGAATTTGAGAACAACATCCTTGAAGGAATCCCAGGCTTCTTTTTCCTTCTCAGACATCGTTTCAGCGAATGCTCCATCTGAAATGAGTTTCCTTATATCAGGGCCAACAAACACTCCTTCCTTTAGCTTTGCTTCAGAAAGTCGGGGGAACTTTGAGCAAAGGTACCGAAAGCACTCACCATCTTTTGGAAGAGACTTGATGAATTGCTTAATGAGATCCAACTTAATGTGGAGAGGTGGTAATAGAATTTTATCACGAGGTACCAAGCTCTCATGAAGAACATTTTTCTCACCAGGTCTCAAATACTCCCGAATTGGCCAGTCTTTTTTCCCCCAGTGTAGGTCGCGGGCCCGGTTATCCCACAAGCAAAGGAAGCAGGGATATTTGGTGAAACCGGATTGCTGCCCTAATAGCATGGATAGAATTTTAAAGTCTCCACAAATCATCCACTTATGCTCATCATAACGAATCTTCTGAAGAATCAGGGCCAAATTCTCGTATTTTTCTTGGAGAATAACAGAGTGAGCAATAGGAACTGAAGCGAATGTGTTGCCATTATGAAGAAGAACACCTTTTATGCTGTCTTTTGACGAATCAATGAACAGCCGCCATTCAGCAGGATCATACTTGAGTTTAAACTTTTCCATCACTCCGTATATATCGTTGCAAAATACCAAATCTTCCTCTTTGCTGAAATACTTCAAAAATTGTGTCTCGCGGTTGCGGTACCAATAAAAAGTTGTTCCTGGTGACAATAGATTTTTCTGTTTAAGCCGAGAACCTAGCAGTTGGGCAGCATCTTTTGGGAGTCCTAAATCCCGGACTAAATCATTCAATTCAGCTTGAGAGAAAAGTTCAGGTTTTGGATCTGGTTCAGTTTCAAACTCGGAAGTACTGGACTCATCGGGAAAAGCCATCTGATGAGTCTCATCATGATCAGAACCGTCCACACAAATATGATCCAAAGATTTTGGTGGTTCAGGCACAGGTACTTCGTTGCTATGAGGCATAGGCCTAATTGCTGAGGGAAGGTTGGGGTAACTTATTACGTTCTTATTTTTTAAGTTGTATCCCTTCACAATGCAAGAGCAAAAATAGCAGTCACTGCTGTGGTCTCTTTGTTCACGCCACATCATAGGTATTCCAAAACGAAATGCTTGTTTTTTACCTTTCATCCATAAGCGTAGATCTTCCTCACATGTCTTGCACACTTTGTGAGGAGCCCACGGTTTGTCTTGATCGCCTAACTTCAAACCGACATAGGCGAAATATACTTTTTAAATAAATGCAGAAATGTTCCTCTGCTGCTTTTTCACGGTATATTCCCCACAAATAAAACAAAAACTGTCCGGAGAGTTGACGCAACCTCTGGCTCTGTGAGCCATCACAAATACACAGCACTGCAAACTACAACTGTAGTGAACCACTTCGGAATAAAGCTGGATTACGACTGAGCAAACAAAAGGTAATAATGAACTTGCAAGAAACTGAAATTTGACAGGAACGTTCATGTCGCAACCACCGTGTTTGAGCGAGCGAACGAGGCGAGGCGAACAGGAAAGAACATGCGCCAGCGCGAGTACTGGATTTAGCCCCCCGCCTCCCAATTGTCCTGTTAATGTATAAAATGAATACAAAACACTCTAAAATATCATGAGGGAGTGTTTCTAGTTAGTTAACCATTACAACCTCTATTTTGGGCCAAGAAAATAAACTGCAGTCGGCTAAAAAGAAATTATGTGAACATTCCTTATATGGGTAAGAAATCTAATTTTGCAAGAAAACGTGACGTGATGGAACATTTTGGCTATTTTTCCTGGATTCAGCACCCCAAAATCTATAGGAATCAGTTGCAAAACTGGAGGCAGTTTTTTGGTAGTGTACCTGTGTAATCCAATTCTTTTATAGTATATCGGGGATCCCATGAATTAAGAGGTACAGGAAATAGAACTGCTTGAATTGTAGTATTCTGAGTTCGAGTCTGTCCGGTAATGGCTGCTTTACGAGCAGAGGCATCTGCAAATCTGTTCCCTTGTGCAATTTCTCCTTTTCCTGCTTGATGTCCTCGACAGTGCATAACTGCAACTTGCTCGGGGGCCCATACAGCATCTAACAATGTCAATATCTCTGGGCCATATTTGATAGATTTTCCTCCTGAAGTTATCAATCCCCGTTCTCTGTACAAGGCTCCATGAGCATGCAATGTTGTGAATGCATTGGAATGCATACTTAGAATCTGTGTATACATTTATACAGAGTCCTTTTCCTAGTATTAGTGCTCTTGTGAGTGCTATCAATTCTGCTTTCTGTGCTGATGTTCCTGAGGCTAGGGCTGAAGATTCAATTACAAGATCCAGGGTTACTACTGCATATCCAGCACAACGATGCTGAGTGAAGTACTGAAGATTGTTGGTGAATTTTTGAATCCTTGTGGTAATCTTGTCCAGGTAAGTTGGCCTCCTCTTCCTGTTGTTGGATCTCTCCATTCAAATGCAAATAAAAGCTGACTGGCAGGGGCAAGCCGTATACAGAAGAAAGCATCCTTTAAATCTAGAACAGTGAAGTGAGTGGCTTCAGTATGAATTAATCCCAGCAGTGTGTATGGATTCGGTACTACTGGATGTATAGTTTCAATTGCATCATTGACTCTTCTCAGATCTTGTACTGGTCTGTAGTCATCTCCAGGTTTCTTGATTGGAAGTAAAGGAGTATTCCATGATGATTGGCATTCTTTTAGTAATCCATGTTTCAATAATCTTTTCAAATGAATATGAATTCCTTCTATTGCTGGTCGCGGTAGAGGATATTGCTTCACACGCACAGGTTCTGCTCCTGATTTGAGAGTTACAAGAATTGGGGCTATATTCTTTGCTAGGCCAGGTGGATTATCTTCTGCCCATACTCCAGGTGGTGCTGAAATTTCAATAGGAATAGTTGCTTTCTTGACAGGAAAAATGCTGTAGAATCTCCATTCTTCTTCTCGTGGAACTGTTAGTGTCATTAATCCTGCCGGTTTGGGATTTGTGTTTACAGACATTTGCATTTCTCCCTCTTCAGTGAAAGTTATCTGTGCCTGCAGTTTAGCAAGCATGTCTCGACCTAAAAGTGGAATAGGGCATTCTGGTATGTATAAAAATTGATGTGTTATCTTTTGTCCTCCTAATTCACACATGCGATTCTGTAAAAATGGTTTAGTTGCTTTTGTCCCGGTGGCTCCAACAATAGTGACAGTTCGTTTAGATAAAGGAGCTACTGGTTTTGCTACTACTGAATGTTCAGCTCCTGTATCTATCATAAAGTTCATGATCCCCTATCTTCATGCAGACCATAGGCTCTTGGGGACCTAGAGTAAACTCAGAGCCCGGTCTGTCCTAATCTTCTTCATCACTATTGTATTCTGCTTCTGCCACTGCAACTCCTTCAATAGCTCCTTCTCTTTTTTGCTGAAATTGCATACGACCTGTTCCTGCTTGATTCTGGTTATGCCCTCTTCCTCTCCAGCTCCCTCCTCCCCTCTGTGAGGCAAGCTGTGAGGCAGGGTCTCTCTGCGGGCATTCATTTCTCCAGTGCCCCTCCTCCTCGCAATAGGCACATTGGTTCTCACCTAGTGGGGGTAGGCTACTCCCTCGACTCCTCCCACGCCCTCTCATTCTTCTGTTGGAAAAACTTTTCCCTCGCCGTTCTACCAAAGCTGTGGCTAAAAGATCTGCTTTCTCTTTCATTTTTCGTTCACTTTCTCTCTCTCTTTCATTATCACGATTTATAAATGCTTTTTGAGCAACTTCCATTAATTGCGCTGTATTCATACCTGCAAAGCCATCCATTTTCTGCAATTTTCGTTTAATATCCCCTTGGGACTGACTTACAAAAGCTGCGTTTACCATGCGCAAATTTTCCATAGCTGCTGGATCATATGGGGTATACAGTCTATATGCTTCAGATAATCGCTCATAAAAAGCTGCAGGACTTTCAGTTGGACTTTGTATTACTTCTGCTACTTTTCCAATATTCATTGCTTTTTGGCCTCTCTTTCTTAGGCCTTGTAATAGGGCTTGGCGAAACTGTGTGAAAGCTTTCGCCCCCCCTTCACTATTTGGATCCCATCCAGGATCTTCGTTTGGAAAAGCTGCGGCTGCTGCTTGCTGAGGATTTAAATCTGCTCTTTCAACAAAGTTTTCTTCTAGCCACTTAGTGGATGCCTGCACAATTCTTACTCTTTCTTCAGTAGTAAATAGAGTAGACAAGAGCTGATGACAATCTGACCAGGTAGGCTGGTGCGTTTGCATAATACTGCTCATTAATTCAGTTAAATCTTGAGGCTTGCTAGTATAGGATGCATAATGTGTTTTCCAATTTAACAAGTCAGTTGTAGAAAATGGTACGTAAATCAGGCTGGTAGGTCCTAAAGCCATCTGTCCATGATCGTCCCTGATAGGCAGGCCAGGTACCTGACGTAGGGGCATTACTTTTTTACTGGCACCGCCAATACTTCTTAAATCGTAAGTTTTCTGAGAAAAACTTTCTATAGCTGCAGGAGATTCTATACTTGTGGATGATTCTGCACTTTCAGTTTCGTCAGTAGTTTCTCTCCCCGAAGTGCTAGGACTTTGCTTTGGGCTTTCAATCGGGGAAGTCTGCCCTTCCCCCAGCTGCAGAGGCGGCACATTTATATTAACTTCAGGTCTAGGCAGTGCTAGTGTAACAGAATACTGCAGTGATCGTGTTAGAATATCTGGGGACTCTGGGGCAGAATATATAGGCAATCCCCCCTTCCCGGGTTTCTGTTCAGCTTTCTCTAATCCTTTTGCTAGCATAATTCTTCTTAACTCATAATACTGCCTTATCCAGGGTGGCTGCTTCTCACAAATATCTAACCAAGAGTCTATGTAAGGAAACTGATCTGGATAACGTTCTCTCACACTCTTATGCACAGAAGAAATAATTCTCACATTGAAAGTGCCCTCACGGGGCCATGCATTGTTTATTAATGGCCACTCTCTTTCACACAGCACAGCCATTCTATTAGGAGACATTGTAATACCATAATCCCCAGTAAACCCTTCATTAAAGTTTTTGATCATGATTTCTAGCGGAGTTTGCGTGGACTCCATCCCACCCACTTTTACGTGTAATGTGGTGCGTCTGTACTACGTAATCACGTACAACAAATTATTATTTCAAACAGTAGGAGAGGGAGGTCGAACTGTGGGGTAAGAGGTCCTCACAGCTCTGGAGACAGATAGGGACACAAACACCAATCACTTCCTCCGTTTCGCAACCTAGACGCGGTCGCCCGGCCAGGAACTGCGCTAGTCCGGAGTCCACTCTCGCTCGGCCTTTTCAAGACCTCTCACTCACACATCTCACACACAAACACAATTGCATTTCCCAAAAGCCCAATCCTGACTATCTAGGCTTACCAAAATTTTACCATTAACGTTAATCATGATTTTTTTACCAGAAGGGAGTCAGTGGTTTCCTCTTGCGCTCTTAATAGCCCTTGCAAGAATACTCGGACCGCTCCAGACGTGATCAGTGTCCTTTTACCATTTTTCCCATTACCATATGGTTCCAGGTTCCAGTACTGTCTAACTTAATAATACAAAAACTCTATACTCACCCAGACCGGTACCCATCCCCAAGCCAGGGCATGGGTTGAAGCCTGGACTCCCCTCCTCGGGTTCGAAGGTGTTGGCCTAGCTGGATCCAACGCCCGCTGAGGCTAGAACCCTCTCCGATGCAATGGACCGGTTGGCGCCTGAGAATTCACACGTCGGTCAGACGCGGTCCCAACCAGGCCAAATCTTGAGGCGAATTTCGTGGTAAATCAGTTTGACCACTCTCCACCACTACACCTTCCTGGCCAACGCACCAAGAATATGTAGTGGCGGAGCGCCACCAAACAAATTACACCAAGAGTCTTTATCAAGGTTCAAGCCAATTTATTGTGCACAAGGCAGTCAAAAAGTGACAGAGCCCCGCTTTAGCGGAAACATGTTCATTTTATACAGTTTAAACATTTTGATACATGAAAACATTCTGTTGGTCTCATGCTAATTTCTACAAACTTTCTATTGGTCTGACATTTCCCTGAATTTGACCAATCAGGATCTATGCCCTTTGCTCCACTTTCTCCAGCTAGCTGAACAATGGTTTGGTTCAAACCTGGTTACTTTTCTTCAGCAAGGTCATATCTAGCTCCTAAGATGTGTAAGTGTGGCAGGTGCAGGCCTGTGATCCACCATAAGTAACAATTCTGAAGTAACTATTTAACATACAGGCATTGTATTCACTTTGCAATAGCAGCATTTCATTCTAAAGCAGCATTTAATTCTGTCTTTTAATTTTATTTCTCAGCACTACTGAAATCCAGGCTTGGTTCTTAGGCCTGTCATTTTTCAGGTTCAGGCTTATGGCCTAGTCTATAGATCTTGGCTACCACATTATAGGTACAGTACAAAAATGAGAAGACAAAAATGAAATAACAGAAAATTCTAAATCGTTATTTGGGATTTATATTTTTCATTGCGTGCTCAAAATGCTTGACAGCCCTGGGCTGTACTATAAATGAGCTATGGCCTTATGCCATTGACACAGACTGTGAGAAGAGCTTTATGCCATGAAGCCCAACAGCCAGGCCGAAAGTGAGTGATGTCACTCTCTTCCCTTCCATGAAAATCTGAATCCAAATAGGAGAAGGTGCTGCATCAGCAGTGGAACCTCTGAAGCCTCCCAGAACTTTTGTTTAGAAAGAAAACATGTTTGTTGCTCTATTGTTTGGTTGCCTGGTTTCCCGGGCCATGGCCACTCCCCTTTTGACTGTGATGTCATCAGAAATCATGTTGCTGCCTCTGTGATGTCATGGTTCTATGAACGTTTCCTGCTGTCTGAAATAACACAAGCTCTGTGGGAGTTTGGCGACACTGAGAGAAGGAGCCTCAAGGAGCTTTCTCAAAACAATTGAAGAGAGATTTGGATTTCTTTGGTATTTGAGAGGCATCCGGCTATTTAATTTTCGGGAGGACTTAGAACATCCCGTGTCCTTCTTGTGAGGATGTTTCCGTATTCAGCCCAAGAAATGAACCCAATGAGGGTCATGTCGGTAAGACCCTGAATATAGATTTTCCCCCTGTCGTGCTTATTAACATTTTAAAACAGCTATTTCTTATAGATCAGAGGTTCTCAACCTTTTGCATTGTGTTGAACCCTTTTTCACCTTCAAAAGTTTGAGAACTCTTTGTTCATTCTCACCAATCTTCCCAGAACCCCTACAAGCCTATACCCACTAGATCTCTATCATTCTTTCTCTTTCAGGTCTCCGCCAGTTTCTCTGTCTTTCCCAAATCTAGTCTCCACCAATCTCAGTCTCGTTCTCTCTCCCTCCCACCAATCCATCCCCTCCACTATTTCCCTTTCATCCTACCAAACGTTTCTGCCCACAGCCAATCCCCACCAGCATCTCTCTTACCTGTATCCTCTGGCCGCTCTGTAATGGTTTCCTGGACTACCAATTTAGAAATCTGAAATGCATGGGTGTTTCATGATAAGATGTCAGTCAGTGTTGTTATTGGCGTGTTTTGCCGTTAGGACTCATTGCTGCAAACCTGGACATGATGACCCCTAGTAAAATACTACAGAGGAGGGGAATGAGAAACTGGTAGACAGGATAGGTAAGGAAGATAACAGCTTTAACACCTATTATCTTACTTAAGAGGGTCTCACCTTAGTTTATTTATATATGAATTTATTTTGTTTTCGTTCTTTGGATGAAGTTCAAGATTATTTACTTCCTCTACAGAAGTGAATACAGAAGTCAGGTTCATATTCTCAGCAACATCAGAAATATCCATCTTTCCCGTTATGTTAGTGTATGTCTTATTTTCTCTTTTGGTGGGTTTAGTTCAGTGTGACAGGGGGTTAGCAAAACATATCTCTGAAAGAGTTAAAATTTGGTTTTGTGCTGAACAATGATTTTGGTGGAGTTTCCAGCACTGGGGCGGAGTTGAGAGACAGGATATGTGATCAGTGAAACAGCCTGAGCTGGGCCATATAGTCAGGGTTGGAGATGGCTGAACACATTTGTGGGTGGGGCATGCAAATGAGGTGTTACAACTACTGGCCCATTGAAGGACTAGCATATATCTGTGCTGTCTGACCACTACTCCCCTGCTTGGGGGTTCTTGTATCAATGCATACGTTCAGCAGAAGGTTTATGCTAGTGTCATAACTGTGTTTCTAGGGAGAGGCACATGGTCCCTCACCCTGAAGGGCATGTTTGTGGTCCACTGGCTCAGAGCACTTTCTAAGATTTACACTGCTGAAGGAGGTCTAATTATGTGTAGTCTCTTGGTCAATGTTTTTCTCTCTGGAGCTCAGGAGTTCAGATTTCTGAATGTCGAGGGCTCATCTGGGGACTGATTGGGGATTCCATTCTCCATCTTGGTGTGCAAGGTGCACTGTGGTGTTTTCCCTGAGCTCTTGGCATATTAGAAACAAATGAAGTTTCTGTAACCAGTCTCTCTTCTACAGATAGACATTTGGTTATAGGGGTGGGGTCCAGTTGTTGTTTTATTTTGTGGAGGTGAGGTGGCATCCTACTGTATATGCCTGACGTGGGTGCTGTGTCAGGACAGCCTCAGCCCCTTTAATGAATGGCATTGCACTCCTACAAACGTATCCCATATCTGAGTGGTCTCTCTTTTGAACCAGCAGTTCAGCACACCAAGCCATTGAGCCCCCCCCCCCCCCCCCACAGCCACATTGTAATAAACAATAATAATTTTATCACAATAACAGACACCTCAGTGAAAGCTAAGTTTCTTTTATTTATTTATTTATTATTCAATCTTGCAAGACGGGTGACCACAATTGTTTATTAGTGAGCACACATGTCATATAAACAGTTCCAGATTTATTACATTCATTTCTCCTACAAATTCCTCCCCTGTTATTCTATTGGTGCAGGTACTTCTAATCTCCTACCTATTAGTGATCTTTATTCAGGTCATGTGAATCCCCGCCTCTGTTTACTTCTCCTAACCCCTGCCCCTTTTACCCCTTTTCCCTTATTTCCCTTATTCCTTTTATGGTTATATTACCGGTCTCATGAGTTCTCAGAAATTCCCTCCCTCCCTTGGTGCCCATGTTCTTAATTTTCATGTTTTTTTAAGTTTCTTTCTTCACTTTCTCTGCACCTAGCAAATTTTGTATCAGCATGTTTCACACAGTATTCCTTCTGTCCTTGTGAGGTGGAATCCAGACAGGTAAGGGATAATTTGGTGATACTGTGTGAAAAGGATACACCCCCTTGGTGAAGTCATACCCTGATCCATACTTGTCCCTCCCTTCCCTATTGCTTTGTCCTGCCTTTCTCTCTGCTTGCTAGAGATAAAGAGTACAGTACACTTTCTCCAATCGAGACTACACTGTAATAAAGTAGGACCAATCATGAAGAAATGCTGTGATGAATTGATAAGAGGTCTATATAGTCTCTATGAGCCCTCTGAGGGGCTCAGAATTTATGAAACTTATTTTTCTCTGAGCCTGTGTGCACATTAAACGCGGCTTGCTTCCTGAAAAGTGACTCCTGAGTCTCCTTTCCTTCCTCGTTAGCTGTTACACTTGAGCTTCTAATTCTTTTATTTCTCATATGCAGTAGCCTAGAAACTAAGGGAGGGGTGTATGGGGGAAACCTAAGATCTGCAAAGCCAGGAGAAAATATCTTTATTATGTACAGTATGAAAAATTTAGCATGCGAGCCAATGTTTTGTGATCAAGCAAATAGCATCCTATAGATTCCTATTTCTACTTTGTGTTCTACATATATTTTGTAAAAACAACAAATTAAATCTTTAAAACATTTCTAACAACATGGTGGTTTGGAAGTCCGCACACCTCCCTACCAAAGCTTCAGTGGCTGGTGTGAGAGGATGACAGGGAAGAGTTCCAAGTTCTTCTTTCAAAAGCCTGGTGGGCATTTTCTTCCCCATTTGGTTAAATTCTTTTCAAAAATATGCATTAAAACATTTATAAGCAACCAGTTTGCTTTTATATTTGCTTCCTGGGCCTTGGTATAATGGAGAGGTGTTGGGATATAAAGTGTTTCTTGATAAGAGTAGACTTGAGTTCTGTCACTTCCTCTCCCTGGCCATATCAGCCCACTGAAGATGAACAGTCTCCCCCTTGTAGCTCGGAAGACAAACAGCAGGCAGAGGCAGCAAGCTGTTATATGATTCAGATCTTTTAATGGCAATCCCACAAGATCCAAGCACAGTGCAGCACACAGTCTTCTGGCTTCAGCTTCCGTTCCCCGGGATTCTTGAGGCACCAGGCTTGGAGTAGCCCTTCCCCTTCACAGGAGGAAACTGGGCAAGCAGAGTTAGAGACTGGCACTAGCTCCAATTTTCCCCAATCCACAACATAAACTTACAATGAGAACAGTACATACTGCTTCTCGAATCAGTTCAGTGCAACACAAAGACCTTCATATAATGCACAACAAAGCTCAGCTGCACAGTTAGAAAGCTGTGCTCTGCCCCACCCTTCATTCCATCAAGTTCACTTAATCCTCTAGCAAAACCTGCCCCAGGGCTAGAGCTTTTAGTGTTCAAGCCCTCCTATCTCCATGGATTCAGGACTCTTCATGTCTCACAGGGCTGGGTTTCCATGGCCTCCGCCTCCTAATCAGAGTACATCTCCCCTTTGCTTGGAAACTGTGGGAGGTTTTCTAGACCTAAACTAACTGAGCCCTCACCCTCCCTGCCTCTTTCTGATCTAGAGAGGGAGTAATTCCTGGTGAGCCAGGGAAACTCATCCAGAGCGGAATCCTGAGATGGATGAGTGGATTGGATTTGTTCCCTCCTAACAGGAATTGGAGTGGTGTGGGCTTTCCCTTTGTGGATCCGGGCCAGGTCTTCCCTATGCTTGTAAATCAGAGGTTCCCAACTCCAGTCCTGGAGGGCCGAACACCATTCAGGTTTTCAGGCTGTCCCTAATAAATATGCATGAGATGCATTTGCATGCACTGCCCCCATTGTATGCAAATATAGCCATGCATATTCATTAGGGACAGCCTGAAAACCTGAATGGTGTTTGGCCCTCCAGGACTGGAGTTGGGAACCTCTAGGTTTTTAACACTGGCAGGGGCCTTCCTAACTCCCTCCTGTGGGATTCTGGGAGTTGAAGTGAGCTGATACATCGGACCCTGCCACACTCTGCATATATTAGAATAATACAAAGTTTTTATCTAACCTAAAAGCTACTTTTTTGTGATATTTTATTTCTGCATGTATTTTAAATTATCACTTAAAAACAATATGCTTTCTTATTTTGACAAACAAAGCACAGAGAATTTTGAATAATTCAGAACATTTGACACAGAATCTTGTGTGCGTAATTCCAGCAGGAGTAGGAATGTAGCTCTATTTGTAAATCTGCTCTCGGAATGCGACTTCCTATGTAGAACAGCAGTGACATCTCTCGGAATGTAGCTTCACTTGTAAAATCTACAATGATGTCACTGGTGGAATGCAGCTCTCTCTGTAGGAATATCGTGATGTCACTAGCGGAATGCTGCTCTGTATAGGAATCTGCGGTTATGTCATGGGAGCAGAATTGGTCATTGTCTTGTGGCAGGTGCAGGCCTGTGACCCACGGTGTCTGACATAGGCAGGCCAGCATGGCTAGCTTGACCTGTAAATGAGGCCTGTGGAGAGGCATATAGGATTGCACATCCCCCAACATGCTGCTATTGTAAGAAAGAACTCAGTAGAAATATTGAATTAGCTTAGATAAGCAGAATTGCAGAATTAAGAAATGGAAAAATACAGAAAAGATGTGTTTTAAAGTTACTGATAAGAAAAAGTACATTTGCAGAGAAATATTGAGGAGTGCTGACAGATGAGTTACAGAACCTTGCTCATCTGCACGCACAAATGGTCCCATAGCCTTGAAAGTGTGAAAGTAACAAGTTGATGAACTGACCATTGTAATTGGGACTAGAAGGGGGGCAGGCAGGTGTCATGCTCACAGAAGCCCACAGAAGGAACATAATTGGAGAAACTTATCAGTACCGGGACCAATAGAAGGGCTACGGGAGGTACGGGAGAGTACCGGGACCAATGAAATGTTTTTCTATACCTAGAATGGAACAGAAGTCTATAAAAGTTGTTGTAATGCTTGAAAACTTTGCTCAGCCATTTTGAAATTGCCTTGCTTGAGACTTGTGCACAAATAAATGATTTGGACCTTCTGAACAGACTCCTGGTATCATTGGTTTGTCTGCGCTTTGCTGCTACAGTCTGAGCTGAGTCTATACAGACAGTGTGAAGTAGGTATGAATAAGAGTGAGGAAGTGGCCCTATGCTAGCTGTGAGGGAGGAGAGAGGGAGAGAGATATTAGCTGGCTGTGGGCAGAAACAGTTACGTGTGCACCTTAGTGACACAATTTGCAGTGAGTGACTAAGTCCTTTTACGCCATAGAGAGATACTAAACCCTTTCGCTGCCCTTTGTCTCCTCACAGTTTGAAGAGATCATCGCAGAAGCACAAAGCCCATCTGTAAACGACCTTCCCAGCCTGTGGCAGTCAGTCAGGAATGTAAGTGCACTTCCCTTTTTTCTCATTACAGATCATCAGTCACCGTTGCAGACAGCTCTGATCTGTACTCATGCTGGTTTTATGCACGAATTTCAGTATAAACCTGCAATAATATCTCACATCAGCTGTCCTACAGAAGAGCTGCCCGCATATTACCCTGCTGTAAGGATACCCCTGGGCAGGGCCGAACCAAGCCATACCTGGGTCGAGTACAACATGCACATATGGCACACCTTCTCCCCCAGTTTGTCATTTGCCCCATGCCTAGGATTTCACCATCTTATTTCTATGTCCAGCCGGCTCCCCACCATCCTGCCCTTGTCCCATTGCCATCTCTTTTCATGTTCCCTTGGCAGTGGCAGCAGCAACAAGACTTCCAATTGAAAGAAAAACACACATGGCAGGGCAAGGTCCGAAAACTATCGTCATAGAAGACAATTTCATAGTAACTTTGCAATTACGCAATTGTACCTGTCCAACATCCCTCACCTCTCATCTCTTTCTTCCAATCACAGACACATAGAGAACAGACACAGATAAAAATACACACACACATACTAACAGGTCCACAAACATAAGAGAGATACACATACCAAGTGGACATATATGAGCCAATATGTGGAGCTGATGGAGCCATTTACACATAGCAAAATCAACAGAAGAAACTCTGCAACTTACTCTGAGAAGCTGATATTTTGCAACGTCCATGTGTAAGTACCAGCACTTCCCCTTTACGAGAGGTGTCCGATATTAAAGGTATAGGCCAAAATTACACTAACATTTGTATTTAAAGAAATTATTCAATACAGTCCAGCAAAAACTACACACTTTTGTTTACTTCTCCACATAATCGCTGTAAACATTGAGACATTTATCCCAGCGTGACACTAGTTTGAACATCCCTTCACGGTACAGTTGCGTGTCAAGTTGCTTAAAGTAGTCCATAATGGTGTTTTGCAATTCCTCCTGATCCGCAAAGCATTTCCCCGCCAAGAATTTCTGTGAAGGTCTGAATAAATGAAAATCCGAAGGCGCTAAGTCCGGACATTGCATACAGCCATAAGACAGAAAAGGCCGGGACGATTACGCGAAGGAGTTAAACTTCTGCATGACGGCACAAGACCCAACACGTCAAAACAAACCAATCTGTGGTTGACACAGCGGGCTCCAGAGCCGTGAGAGGGAAACTCTCCCTTCGCGGTTCTGAAAGCCGCACCGAGGAGAGTGATCGAGGGAGGGCTCTCGGGCAGGAGGGAGGGCTCTGCCAGGCAGGCGGAGGCCCCGCGGGAGACACTTGATTCTGCTGCTGCCACGGCGGTAGCGGCAGCAGCAGCAGCAAGCTGTTTTTTCTTTTAAAGTTTCACTGGGCTGATGGAGGGGAGGGGGTTAGGACTGGTAATGGGCTATGGGGGGGTCTAGGACCGGAAATGGGCTGATGGGGGGGTTAGGACTGGTAATGGGCTATTGGGAGGGGGCTAGGACTGCAAATAGGCTGATGGGGGGGTTAGGACTGGTAATGGGCTATGGGGGGGCTAGGACTGGAAATGGGCTGATGGGGTGGTTAGGACTGGAAGTGGACTGATGGGGGGCTTAGGACTGGTAATGGGCTATGGGGGGGTTAGGACTGGTAATGGGCTATGGGGGGGCTAAGACTGAAAATAGGGTGATGGGGTTAGGACTGGAAGTGGGCTGATGGGGGGCTTAGGACTGGTAATGGGCTATGGGGGGCTAGGATTGGTAATGAGCTGGGGGATTTCTAGGACTGGAAATGGGCTGAGTGGAAGGGGGGACTTCAACTGCAAATAGCTGATGGGGATGGGGGCTTGGAATGGAAATAGGCTGAGTTGGAAGGGGGCTTCAACTGCAAATAGCTGATGGGGCTTGGAATGGAAATGGGCTGTGAGGGGAGGGAGCTAGGACTGGAAATGGGCTGAGTGAGAGAGGAGCTAGGACAGGAAATGGGCTGATGGAAGTGCTAGGATAGGACTGGAAATGGGCTGTTGGGGGTGCTAAGATTGGAAATGGGCTGTGGTGGGGGCTTGGATTGAAATGAACTCATGAAGGGGCTAGAACTGGAAGTAGGCTCATGGGGGGCTTGGATTGGAAATGGGCTGAGTGGAGGGGAGCTAGGATTTGACATGGGCTGATGGTGGGGCTAGGAAAGGACTAGAAATTGGCTGATAGGGGGCTGGGATTGGAAATGAGCTGATGGAAGGACTCAGATAGGCCTGGAAATGGATGGGGGAGCTAGGATTGGAAATGGGCTGATGGTGGGGCTAGGATAGGACTGGAAAGGGCTGATGGGGGTCTAGGACTGGAAATGGGCTGATGGAGGGACTAGAAGGGAGCAGATGCTGGGTGGGGCTGGAACTAGAAGGGAGCTGATGTTGGGGGAGGATTAGAATGGGATGGGGCTAGGAGAGTGAAATGGAGAGGGGAAAAATATTTTGTGTGGGAGGGAAGAAAAATCTACAATTGGCCGGGTATAGGGAGAGTAAGTGGGGATTGAGGATGGGGGGGGGGGGGGTAAAATTTGAGTGGATGAAATAGGAATGAGGAAAGAGCAAAAGGAGAAAGATTAGTATGTTAAAGCAGATGTAGAGAGAGAATGTAAAAAAAACTAGAAAAGAGAAGAAAGGACAAATGGACAGCAAATGATGGAGAGTTAGCAGAAGACACGAAGAAACCAGAAAAAAAGTGGCTGGAGCAATTGCAACTGAAAAACAAATGCACAAAACGTAGACAAATATTTCTTTATTTTGAATTTATTAACTGGAATATGTCAGCTCTGGGAAATGTGCATTATTAATGTCTGTGATTTGTTTAGCACAAGAGCAAATTAATTTATAGTTTTATTTCTACAGTGTTGTTGTACATTCCAAGTTTGGCTTTTGAGGTTCCCAGTTTAATTATTGTCTTCCTGTTTCTAAATTGTGATTCCTTGTTTGGTGATGGTCTATGTTCTGCATGTGTAACTGAGCTGAGGTATTCTGTTTATGTAATTCCTATTTGACATTGCCACTTGTTTTCTTTCCCCAGTAGGTCATGTATTGGTTTAATATTTGCAGTGTTGCCTTTTGATAGGTAGGGTCTGGTGTTTTGTGAGTCCTGGTAATGCTGTTACGATATGGCGGGTTTGCTATGGGTTCTAAATGGGCAGTGTTTGTAGTAGTTCCTAATGTGCCCGGCAGTAGGCACTGGATTATAGTAATGTAGAAATCTTTGTCTTTCTTTATCCATACACTCATTAAAAGGCATGTTTACTAAAAGTTAGTTTATGGTAACATTATGCAAATATGTAGGCAAACGAGGCCCCTTATGCAAATGAGGCCCCGCACCGAGTCTCCGCACATGGCCCTGCACCCCCCTTGGGCCGCCCCTGATGGCGATTATGTGGAGAAGTAAACAAAAGTATGTAGTTTATGGTGGAATGTATTGAATAATTTCTTTAAATATGAATGTTAGTGTAATTTTGGCCTATACCTTTAATATCGAACACCTCTCGTATGTAGGCCATTTTGCAAACCTATACATGTAAATTCCGCCAACTAACTACAGAGGCCACTCTCGAAATTTAGGAGTTCGGGAGGGAAATAAAGAACAGGGAGTAAAGGCGGCTACCCCCCTTAATCCTTCCTGTATAGACTGCTTAAGCCAAGCATTTTTTAAAAATGATGTTCCAGGCAGCTTCTGTAAATCCTGACATAGACAATTTTGATCATATATGTGTACAGCCTATATAACATGGGGAATTTGAATACGTGTAAATTTTGGACCTGCCCTCACCATGCACTTGACATGATCCCTGGCAATATCTATGAATTAGTGTCATCCATGTATATATTCAACCCTTTCCAAACTCAACATTTAAGGCAGGGATGAAAATTTCCATATGCAAATATTGGATTTTGGACATGGAAATCACAAATAAGAACCCCATAGGGGTCCCTATGCTTTCTGTGTGTCTACTTTTCACATGCGGATACCACAGACAATTTCATAAAAGTCTATTACAGCAAATGAAATGCTGTTCTCCACACTCAGGTCTCTTATAAAATTGCCCCCATGATGTAAAATGGGTGTTCAGTTAAGCATTTGATGTTCCCATCCAAACCTGTAACAGAAGATATTATAATGTTGTATTAGCTACCTATTGGTGGAAGGAGAGCAGGATGGAACCGGCTGTAACCCTGGGCTTTCTCCTATCACAGGATTGTTTGCGCCCTTGCTGGAAATGGACCCAGCAAATATTTTGCAAGAAAAAGAAAAAAAGATGCTTAGCACAGGTATGTCAGAAAGACATCTGTCTTTCATTGTACATTCTTGTGATTCTGAAACACTTTCTGTAAAGGTGCCAGGCTGATGAGTATCCCGCTGTTTCCTTAGTGCCTCCTTATTAAATAGTGTTTATTAGCAGGCACGTGAGCGGGTTAAAAGCCCTGTGTGAAGGAGTTGTGTCAATAATAAAGATTTTAGAGGGAGACTGGGTGTATAGGATTAGGGCAATTGCAGAGGGAGGGGTAGGAGTAAGTGGCTGTTGGGGGTGGGGGTGGGGCGGGGGAATGTGCTATCCTTTGCTCTCTCTTTTTAAGGGACATGACTGCTCTCTTTTATCCCCCCCTATTTTAGAGGGGGCAGGGTGGAGAGGAATTTGAGTTAGCAACAGTTTCGATGGGGTTTAGCTTAAGGGCAATTCTGAAGGGAAGTGTGTAAGATAGGACAGTTTGGCAGGGGCCATGTATAAGTTATCATTATGTGATACAGAAAGCACTTCTGACATGATGGAATGGGAGAGTAGTGAGCCCTCTAGCGGTAAAACTCAGGAAAAGCCAGGTTTCCATAGAAGCAGGAAGCCTTTAGAAAAAATGCAGCTCAGTCAGGATTATGACGTAAGAGCTAGAGGCAGCTCTAACAAGAGGCAGCTGACTAATCAGGGGGGTGTGCCTGCACGTGGAAGCTGTTGGAGACCAGCTTCAGATTCACTCTTTAAGGGTAGAAGCAAAGTTAGTCGTGGAGAGACACAAAGAGAGACACAAAGAGACAGGCACAAGAGGAACACAGGAAATACAGAGAACACGAGGTCAGACACGGAGAAGGACGTGAAGGAAGACAACGTCCAGAGAGGATACAATCACAGCAGCAGCCACACAAGCCAACAGACAGGAAGGTCTGGAAACCCAGCTTCAGGCAAGAAGGATTCACGTGGGTTCATTCCTTACTACTTTAAAGCCAAGCTGAAGTCTGTTGATGAGCTACCTGAAGACAGGGCTAAGCTATTACCCTGGGGGAAGGGACAGAGCTCTCAACACAGACAGAGCAGTGCTGACAAAAGAGGTACGTCTGTATCACTTCCTAATCAAAGCCTGGTAGAAGAGATAGTAAAGCAGTTAAAATCTAGTGCTAGCCAATGCCAAGATAGCACTGCTGTAAATGTTTCTAATTCTAATGCTTTGGAGAAGTGGCTAAAAGCTGATATAAGTTCTATAAGAGAAAGCTTACATAACAAGTATTCTCCTGAACCAAAGACTGTCACGGCATATGATCAGGGAACCTTCCTAAACCAGTTGCAGGACGTGAGCTCAGCTGTGCTTGATAGGAACTCTCAAGAGCAGTGCTGTAGCATTGACAATGAAGAAATGATTGTTGAAGAACCTTTTGTTCCTAATGATATAGAATGCTGTCAGATGGATTGCTCATACTGTGATTCTGATAAACTGGATCTCCGTTGAAACAAGCTTTGCTGCTGAAGTACTGACAAAGTTGTTTAAAAGGTTTTCAGTTACTGTGAAGAAAACAGTTTATTTCATGCTTTCTAGTTTACCCTTACTTTCGTTACTCAGAAGAAAGAATTCTTATTTGCTTTATTTACCTATGAGCCCTTGTGAAGAGGAAAAACCCTTATAATAAATTTATCTGTTTCAAATTGACCCTCGTGCCACAACACAATTTGTTCCAGGTGTTCTCAAAACTACAAATCCCAGCAACCCTTGCTGGCAAAATAGTAAAAGGACACTGTCAAACAAATATAGCGGTCGCCCCTGCTATTAAGCCACTGGCCTGTAGGAGGGGAGTTGCGACAATTATTACTATTATTGTTGTTAGTATTAAAGGATAATCTCTTCTTTGTTTTCAAGGTTAAATCCTGCTGGACCAGGCCATGGATATCGGAGGCAGACGTCGTAGCCCCCGATGAGGAGACTCCACTGCAGTACTTCCTCGCACGCAACGAGGTATGTGTCCTCTTTCCAACTCTTCTGAGGGGTATTTGCGACCCCCTCCCCACCTTTATCCTTTTCTTTAATGGAAGGGTATGTTCCGTTTCTCCCTTCATTGTGGGGCTGGAGTGGGCATCCTCTTCCCTTTCTTCTGTGGGGGAGGTAAGTGCCCCCTTTAACTCTCCTTGGAAGTGCTGTGTGCTCTCTTCCTCATCCCGTGGGGTGGAGGGTCATTTCCCTCTTTCTTCTTGTGGGATACTATGTGCTCCCTAACCCCCTTTACTCAGACGGAGGGGGTGTATTTATTGGAGGAGCTCTGTGTGAGGAAGGGCAGTTTGGGAGGAAGGGAGGGAGATTTAGGCGTCATTGTGGATAACATGTTAAAACCCTCGGCCCAGTGTGCAGCGGCGGCCAAGAGAGCAAATAGAATGCTAGGTATGATAACGAAAGGAATGTAAATAAAACAAAAGATATTATAATGCCTCTATATCGTTCCATGGTGAGACCGCACCTTGAATATTGTGTGCAATTCTGGTCGCCGTATCTTAAAAAGGATATAGCATTATTAGAAAAGGTTCAGAGAAGAGCCACCAAAATTATAAAAGGGATGTAAGTATACTCCTATGAAGAAAGGCTAAAAAGGTTAGGGCTCTTTAACCTGGAAAAGAGACGGCTGAGGGGAGATATGATAGAAGTCTATAAATTAATGAACGGAGTGGAACTGGTAAACGTAGATTGATTGTTTATGTTATCAGACTATAGAAAGACTAGGGGACATGCAATGAAGCTACAGGGTAAACTATTTAAGACTAATAAAAGAAAATATTTTTTCACTCAACGTGTAATCAAACTCTGGAATTTGTTAACGGAGGATGTAGTAAAGGCTGTCCTGGAGGAAAGGTCCTGGAGGAAAGGTCCATAAACCATTATTAAGAAGGGACCCAGGATATCAACCCAGTACAAGCATTGTGGAACCTGTGTCTTTTGGGGGAACTGCTAGGTACGTATGACCTAGATTGGCCACTGTTGGAAACAGGATACTGGGCTTGATGGACCTTGGTCTGACCCAGTATGGCATATCTTATGTTCTTATGATGTGCATATGTGTTGCTGTTGGGAGGAGGAAGGTGCATTGTTCCTGGAAGAAAAGGTGCCGGGACTGAAACACAGGGCCTTTCGTTAATATATGAAGACAAGGGGTCACTTAACAGGCAATGAAAAAGGTGCCAGTACTCCTTACCACCACATAGCTCCTCAAAAAGACCCGGGGAGGTGGCATGTGCTATCCCTTCCCCTCTGCTATTCTGGGACATGTCTGCTCCCTTTTACCCAGCTCTTTCGGGAAGGTATGTAAATAAGCAACATTTTGGCTGGGCAGTTTGGCTTCAGGTCACTAAAGGCTATTCCTTATGTTTAGAGACCTAAACGCTGCTGGTACGGACGCTTGCAGCGAGATGAAGTCGCAGTGGTGCCTGACGAAGAGACCTTAGTTGAGCCTTTTGAGGTATGTGCTCTCTCTCTCCCTCTTCTGGGGGATATGTGTGCACGCTTTCCCCCCTACACTTCCACTTTCCCTGCCCCCTCAAGACACACTGCATATCTCCCCTGTCTCTCTCCTTTTTGTACCTACTCACCTGCGCCCCACTGCTAACACTACACAGCACCGGCAGCAGCAGGGTCACTTCCTCCCTGACCATGGAGACTACTGATGACGGAGGAGGGAATGAAGGATGAGGGAATTTGGAACAAGCTGGGTCAAACTACAGATTGTGGGGGGAGCAGTGACTTTCGATGGGGGCCCACGGGAGGGTTTAATGAGGCTCCCTTTAGCTCACCATGTTAGACGACCACCCATTCTACTGGCTCTAGTTCTAGGCACCGATGCCAACTAGTAATAAAGTGCCCCACCTCCTTGACAGGAAACCCCAGAGCAATGTGTCTGCCTCAGTCAAGTAAACCATAGAGAAAATGGAAAACAGACTAAATAAGGGCCCCGGCTGCTTTCAGCATCTCATCCCGGCGACCAAATCAGACAGCAGTGTTTCCCTGCACTATCTCTGGGGCGACCTTCTTCTCTGAATACACTACTAAAACATTTGTGCACTCTCTAATTACCTCCCTTCTCAACGATTGCCACCTCCTTCTTGCTCGACTCCCTGAGTTCTCTCTCTCCCCTTCAATCTATTTAGAACTCTGCTGTGCTACTAATCTTTTCCAAGCCTCGATATACTCGGATAACCCTCTTCTCAAGTCACTTCATTGGCTTCCCTCCCGTTTCCATGTCCCATTCAAACTCCTCCTTCTGACCTTTAAATGCATTCCTTCTTTTGCTCCTCGCTAGCTTTCCTCTCTCCTCTCTCCCTGCACCTCTCCTGGTGAACTCCCCTCTTCTACTGGCTTGCTCCTTTCTTTGCCTTTTTCTTCCACTGCTAACTACAGACTTCGGTCTTTTCACCTCACTGCTCCTTATGCCTGGAACAAACTTCCTGAGTCTGTACATCAGGCGTAATCTCTGCCCCTTTTCAAATCTATGCTAAAGGCTCACCTCTTTGAGGCTGCTTTTGGATCCTGATCCCTTGTGTCTCCTTACCCTTCCCTATTCTTCCTTATTCCTATCCTTTGTCTTGCCTGTCTTGATTAGATTGAGAGTTCTGTCTTGTAGGGACTGTCTCTATCTGTGTTTGTACAGTGCTGCGTATGTTTTGTAGCACTTTATAAATATTTAATAGTAATAGTGGTACTAGTAGGATGGGACTTGATCATGTTACTCTGCATCTTCTTGTTTCCGCTTTGCAGGCCAGTGACCCTGAGGAGAGGCCCACCATGCGTGAAGAGGACCCGACACCAGGGGCTGAGCTTCAGGATCCTACTGCAGAGGTTTGGGTTATTCGCACAATGGTTGAGACCCTTCAAGAACGTTTCCAGATTCTGCTAGCTGGGTAGTTTGACTGTGTAATAGCTGCTTGTCTGCTCTGTGCATATTAAGACCCTAATGAATTTCTGTATCTCCCCTACAGGATGCAGACTCTTTGCCTGCACATTGCTTCTGGTGTTGTCACCTTCTAGAGGTAATGCAAAAGATTTTTCGCAAGAGGCAAAGGATTACCTGAGCAGAGAGGACCTGCGGGAGAGCCCTGAGGAGCAACATCGTCTGGACGAAAAAGAGATGGAAGCCCGTGTCGCCGAGCCGGCTCCAGCACTGAGTTCTGAGTCTTTTGCAGAAAAGGAAGCCATAAGGTGCTGTTCAAAGATATTTTATCCGTAAAATTTTACACTCTCCATTTAACTTGCACTGCAGAAATTCCATGTATAAAGTTAAACAGATTTGATATCCATTTAACTTTATAGCTGCTATGTCTGTGGAGCTGCTTAAATGGATGTCATTTGTCTAACTGCTGATTATCATTGTGTGGAGAGATAGGGGGCTATTCTGAGACACAAATAGTGGGGAAGGATGTCCCATTGGCAGCTCCGACTAACGTCCCCGCCGGTTTTGTGGGGAAGTTAGTCGGGGCGGGGAGGAGGCGGTCCAGGGGCAGAGAGGGGGCAGTCGCCAGCCCTGGATGTACAGAGTTGAGTCTAATATTACCTCTCTACATCCAGTGTTGGCGAAATGGCCGGGGAAGTTAATAACTCCCCTGGTCGTGTTTTTTTTATGCGGTCTGAGGCCAGATCGGGGTTGGGCTGCGGGGAATTAACTCCGTTTGCAGGCAGTCAGCACAACGGCTCCATTCAAAAGCCCTGGCTAAGTTAGCCGGCCTGTAGCTGTACATGCAGGCTCGGACTGAATTGCATTCCTTGCCTGCACATACATGCCTGTTTGCAATTCTGATCCCACGGTGCTAGACGTGCCTCGTGGGATCAGAATTGCGATCTTCTTTGTATGTCCGGGAGATGTATGTGTGGGACAGAATCGGGCCCACAGCTTTTTGTATAAACTAAAAAGCTGTTAGCTTCACCTCCACTAAAAGGCCAAACTTTTAGCCATTTGCCACCTTAACAAATTGATGCCAAAGCTTGCTATTCTTTTTGTTGTTTTGGCAGAATGCTCCTTACCTAACTCAGTAGCTGCAGACCTGAAGAAACTGAAAGGATTAATTTTGAAGAACAAGGTACTGTATATTTGTCTTGATTTTTCCTCCCCATTCTTGAGGTGGGCTAGATGTAAAATTTGCATTTTGTTTCTCTCCATGATTTATGTTCTTCATTGTTCTTTTTTTCCATTTACTTTTTTTCTTTTCTGTTGATGTAATAAATTTCATACTAAAGAAAAAGATTTCTTCAGTCTGATGCATAATAATAGATGTCCGAGGATTTTTTGTGATTAAAGAACTACTTTTATTAATTTTATTTTTTAGTAAATTTCTACATCGCCTTATAAAGAGGTATACAAGCTAAAAACAAAACACTGAAATATACAAGAACACAATAAAATAAGTTTTTTGAAGATCTGATTGGCTACTTGGGGTCATGTGAACTGAGCCAGATTTTTGATTGGTTATTTAGTAGGAGAACAGAAATGTTTTCTGGTGTGATTTGCCCACCGATGGCTTTTTCGTTCCCCATTCCTGACTGTGCCTACAAAACGTATGTGTGCCCTCCTCAATCCACAGTTTCAGGCACTTACGTTAAGTGAATAACTTTTATTTATTTATTTATTTATTTATTTATTTAGCTGTATTTATATCCCGCTTTTCACCGGGTCAAAGCGGTCAATTGGGGGATACATTTAACACGAGGGGATATGAGACACATACACTAATACTTACAGGGAACATGGGCAATGGAGGGTTAAGTGGCTTGCCCAAGACCACAAGGAGTGCCTTGTGGTCTTGGGCAACTTTCCCCATTGCTATGCACGTAAACAATTTTCCTCCATGCTGAAAACTGTTATTTTAAATAGAATAAAGTGTTTTATTTTAGATTTCCCTACCGCTCTATTACCGCTAGAGCATAGTCTTTCAGTGCATACATCTGGCTCCCGCCGCACATTTGTTGTTGTTGTTGTTGTTGTTAAGTGCCGTCGAGTTGGAGTCGACTCATGGTGACCCTCTGGATAGCTATTCTAAATTGTGTTCAGTCTTGAGTCAGGCAGCTCATTATTGACAGACTGGTACCCGTAGCTGCTGTTATTGTAGCGATCCATCTCATTGCTGGCCTTCCTCTTTTGCGTTGACCTTCTATCTTGCCAAGCATGATGTCTTTCTCTAATGATCTCTCTCTTTGCATGATGTGTCCAAAGTATGAAAGTCGAAGTCTTGTCATCTGAGCTTCTAAAGAAAGCCTAGGTTTGATCTCCTCTAGTACCGACTGGTTTGTTCTTCGGGCAGTCCATGGTATACACAGTATTCGCCGCCAGCACCATAATTCAAAGGCATCAATTTTCTTCCTGTCTGTCTTTTTCACTGTCCAGCTTTCACATCCATATGATGTTATTGAAAATACCATGGCTTGAACAAGTCGAATCTTTGTATGGAGAGAGACATCTCTGCTCTTGAGAATCTTATCTAGGTCTTTCATAGCCATTCTGCCAAGAGCAATGCGTCGTCTGATTTCTTGACTGCTTGTTGCTTCTTTATTGATAGTTGATCCAATTAGATTAAAGTTGTTCACGATTTTAATTTCTTCTCCTTCAACAATGAACCTGTTGATTATGCCAGTTGTCATGATCTTTGTCTTCTTTACATTAAGGTGGAGGCCCATTTTCAGACTATGTTCTTTGATTGTGAGAAGCAAATGTTTCAGATCATCTTCACTTTCAGCCAGTAATGTGGTATCATCAGCATAGCGAAGGTTGTTGATGAGTCTTCCACCAATCTTCACACCTCTGTTGTCTTCATATAATCCTGCTTCTCTGATGATTTGTTCTGCATATAAATTAAACAAGTAGGGGGAAAGTATGCAGCCTTGTCTTACACCTTTGCTTATTTTAAACCATTCTGTTTCTCCTTGTTCCGTTCGAACTGCTGCTTCTTGATCAATGTACAGATTGTGCAAGAGTACGATCAGGTGTTCTGGTATATCCATGCTTCTTAATGTGGCCCAGAGTTTCTCATGGTTTACACAGTCAAAAGCCTTGCTATAGTCGATAAAGCACAAATAGATATCCTTTTGGTATTCTTTAGTCTTTTCAAGGATCCATCTCACATCCGCAATGATGTCTCTCGTTCCTCGCCCTTTCCTGAACCCTGCTTGCACTTCAGGTAGTTCTTGTTCTAGGTATGGTTGTAGTCTCTTTTGAATAATCTTCAGTAGAATCTTGCTGGCATGTGGGATCAGAGCGATTGTGCGATAATTTCCACAGTCAGCTGGATCATCTTTCTTTAGTATTGGTATAAACACAGATCTTTTCCAGTCAGTTGGCCATGATGTTGTCTTCCATATTTCTTGGCAGAGCCTTGTAAGTACGGTAACAGCTGCATCAGATTGCTGTAATACTTCTATGGGAATGCTATCAATGCCTGGTGCTTTGTTCTTTGATAAGGCTTTCAATGCTGCTTTAACTTCTTTCATCACCAATGGTTCCCGATCATAAGATACAGGTTGAAACGGCTGTTGGTCCACTTGATGTTTATCATATAAAAACTCTGTATATTCCTTCCACCTTTTCTTGATCTTCTCAGCATCATTCAACATAGAACCTTGAGCATCTTGTAACATTCCAATTCGAGGCTGGAACTTTTTCTTTAACTCTCGTAGCTTTAGGAAAACCAATCTTGTTCTTCCTCTAATAGTTTCTGCTTCTATTTCCTTGCATGCGTCGTTGTAGTACTTTTCCTTGTCCTGTCTTGCTGCACGTTGGAAATCTCTGAGTTCTGTTATTGTCTTTCTTTCTCCTCTGGCATTAGCTTCTCTGCGTTTCTGGGCAATTTTCAGAGTTTCTTCCGTCATCCATTTTGGCCATTTTTGCTTTTTCATCTTTTGTAGAGACGTCTCGCTTTTTTCCAACACAACCTTCTTGATGTCATTCCATAACTCTTCTGGAGCTCTGTCATTTGTATCTAAAGCAGCAAATCGATTTTGCAGGCAGTCTTTAAATTCCAGTGGAATATTCTCAAGGTCATATTTTGCTGCATTCATGAGTGGTTTGCTCTTTTTCAACTTTAGCTTGAGTTTGCACACTAGTAGTTGATGATCTGTAGCACAGTCAGCTCCAGGTTTTGTCTTTGCTGATGTTATAGAACTTTTCTATTGTTGACTTCCACAGATGTAGTCAATTTGATTTTTATGCAATCCATTGGGTGAAGTCCATGTGTACAGTCGCCGCTTGTGTTGATGGAAGAAGGTGTTTGAGATGAATAGATCGTTGGTCTTGCAGAATTCTATCAGTCTGTCTCCAGCTTCATTTCTTTTGCCAAGTCCATATTTTCCAAGTACTTTGCCTTCTTCTTTGTTGCCAACGTTTGCGTTCCAGTCACCCATGACTATCAGGATATCCTGTTTGCATGTTCTGTCAATTTCAGCTTGTACTTGTTCATAGAACTCTTCAATTTCATTCTCTTCTGCAGCTGTTGTTGGAGCATATACTTGAATTATAGTTATGTTGATGGGCATTCCTCGTAGACGAATAGAGATTAAGCGTTCGCTGACTGCATTGTATTTCATTACAGTTCTTGCAGGTTTCTTCTTTATTATAAATGCAACACCATTTCTTCTTTGTCTTTCATTTCCAGCATAGTAGACCATGTGATCATCTGATGCAAAATGCCCAATGCCCATCCATTTCTGTTCGCAGACACCCCACAGATCAAGTTGTACACGTTCCATTTCATTCATTGCCGCACATTTAGCATCGATATTTTGTGCATATCTAATTTCCATGCATTCTGCTTATGGCATACTGTTTTCATGCACATGGCTCTAAAGTTGGTTTCTGCATTGACCCTATGAGGATACTGTTCTTGAATGTAATCTGCTTTGAACCTCTAAAAAAAGCTTGAGCTAAATTCAATTCCCTTTTATAGTCTGGTAATTCTGAATATTATAATTCTGATTCATTTTAGATATGAGGTCTTGAGACACCTCGGAAGCAGCTGTGGAAAACAGTGGTTATCGTTTAGATGTGGATCTGCAATGAAAGATAAGTATTTTGAATTTTGAATGTACATTCCCCTTGTAAGCACTAGAGGGGGAGGCTAGTCAGGGGGAGGTGTTCATCCATGGACAAGCAGCCACAAAGATGGGTGTCGTTATACCTGAGAACACCAGACTGGGTTTGCTCTCCCAGAGCCCAGAAGAGTCTAGAAAATCTCTCAGAGCATGGGTGAATGATCCCTTCTGCATCACCATTGCTCCTTCCAGTAAGTCTTCTTCAACGTGGTGCCATGTAGACATCGTTCTCCCTCTTTCTTTTCATTCTTTATTTATTTTCATCTGACTAGTTCTAATCCTATTAATTTCTCTCGCATGTTGTACCTCACCCTTCATCCCTTTCGCTACTACAATCCTCACCGTCTCCTCCGCTCTCTTCACAATTTCCATTTGGTTCTTCCTTCTGCCACTCAAGCCCATCTTGAACGCACTCGCTCTTCTGCTTTTCTCTTCCTGGGTCCCTCCCTTTGTAACTCCTTGCCTCTCTCCCTCCGCTCTGATACTAGGATTAAGGTGGCCTTGGAAACCCACTTCTTTCACCTGGCTTTTGACCCACCTTCTATTGCCCCCTGACTATCTCCTGTGCTACTCTCCGTCTACCTTTCTCTTCCTTCCTCTTTCTGTTTCCTCTTTTCTGTCATTTATTGGCATGCTTTTCATTTTTCATTTTTCTCAGTAGTCATTGTATTTTATTGTGCACCGCTTGTTGCCTCTGCTAAGCGGTATATCAAATTTTAAAATAAAGATAAAGATAAAGATGGGTAACTTCCCTGCATCTTCTTCAGTA
Source organism: Ichthyophis bannanicus (assembly GCA_033557465.1). Taxonomy (NCBI): domain Eukaryota; kingdom Metazoa; phylum Chordata; class Amphibia; order Gymnophiona; family Ichthyophiidae; genus Ichthyophis; species Ichthyophis bannanicus. The sequence goes on from CM066044.1 coordinate 257,622,458, forward strand.
AAGACAGAAGCAAAGAATTCATTCAGTCTCTCCGCTATAGCCTTAGAAACATAGAAACATAGAAATATGACGACAGAAAAAGACCACATGGCCTATCTAGTCTGTCCTTCCATATCAACCACTACAACAGTCCACTTTTTACCTTTAGAGATCCTCTGTGTTTGTCCCATGCTTTTATTTTTATAATTTAAATTTTTATTGAATTTCAACCAAACACATACATTTACCAAGAACCTCTCTAATCCTCCACATTTACTTTCATTTTGACAATTGTTTATAAGTATGTTAAGAATTTCCTTCCATCTTCTTCCTCCCCTTCCGCTCCTTACCCCCATACTTATTCCCGTATACATGTACCCATTAATCCTTTGTATGTCAGTTATCCCTTTAACTTTCACTACTATAGTAATTATGTTTTTGGAATTCTTTTCCCCCTCCTAACAAGCTTCTGATCTCCTACCCTTATCCCCCCCCCGTCCTACCCCCACCCCCCTCCTCCCCACCCTCCCTGCTCCAGTAATCCCTGGTCCCCAAGTTTGTTCAACCTGTGACCCATTATTACCCTTCTCTCTCCCTTCCTATCATTTCCTCACCCACTCCCTCTCCACCCCCGACCTCCCATTCCTTCCCTCTTAGCCACCTCCACACACCCCCCATTGTCTTTCCACCTTGTCCATCTTACCTTTTTTAACCCTGTTATTCTGTGTCTTTGATATAGTTCTGCCAGACGCCCAGCATAAGCTTCTAGGGGCGGCATCACACAATTCTTCCAGTGTAGGGCAATTTCACATCTTGCCGCAATAAGACATTGCCATACTATGCTCCATGGGCCTTCCCCCCCTCCCTTCTTAAGCAACAAACATAGCTCAGGGGTCAGTGCCAGACGCATTCCAGTGATTTTCCTCACATTCTCCCCTATTATCTCCCAATACCACTGTACCACCGGGCATGTCCACCACATATGCAGCCACGTTCCTTTTTCCCCACACAACCTCCAATAATCATCCGATTCACATACTCCCGCCTTGAACAACCTTTCCGGTGTCAGATACCATTTGGTCATCACTTTCCACCCATTCTCTCTAAGAGCAGTGCCTATTGAAGCTTTTGCTATATCTAGAGCTACCCGTTCCCATTCCTCCTTCTCCCAGGTCATCCCCAGCTGCTTCTCCCATGCCCGCATATAACTAAGTTTCTCCTCCCCCCTTGTAATTAATCCTTTATAAATTCTGGAAATTATCCCCCTTCCTTCCCAACGAGCCTAAACAACTACCTTCAAACCACCCCGGTTCCTTCCCAATATCCTGCCATCTCTGTCTCTGCCTAACATATGATCCTATCTGAAGATACGGGAATCTGTCACTTTCTCGCAACTGGTATAAATCCCTAATACCTTCAAATGCTCTTACTCCTTCGTCAGTAATTATCTGCGACACTTGACTCAACCCCTGCTGCGCCCACCTTTGCATCACCGCTATCTCTGGTCCTCGACTCTCTTCACAGCACGCCAAAGACATCGTGCGTGCACATCTCTTATCTCCAAGCATCCGTTTCCGATGTTGTTGCCACATATTCAAAGTATGCCCTACCATCAGGTTCTCCCCATGCCTACCCTTTCCTCCCCACACCAATCTTTCCAACTCTCCCGGTCTCAAACCCGTTCCCTCCATCATTACCCAATGTTTCGTCTGTTCCCGCAGCCAAGAGTAAACTGCTTTCAGCTGTGCCGCTTGATAGTACTTCATGAAATTAGGCACCCCACCACCTCCCTCCCCCTTTGGCGCCTGTAACGTCCACACCGCCACTCTGGGCCGCTTACTCCCCCATATAAACCCCTCCACCTGCTTCTGCACTCTTTTTAGCGCCTTTGCCGGTACCTCAATTGGCAATACTTGAAAGTAGAAGAGGTACTGAGGGAGCAGCATCATTTTAATCACTGCCATCCTCCCCATCCAAGATATATACCCCCTCTCCCATGACTCTAACTGCCTTTCTACTTGCCCAAAACGTTTCCTGTAATTCAAATCATATAGTTCCTCCAATTCCCTTCCCAGCTGCACTCCCAAATATCGAATTGAGCGCTGTGCCCACCGGAATTTAAATTGATTTTGCAGACTCCTTTGCAGCTCTATCCCACCTGTCAAATTTAATATTTTAGATTTACTCCAATTTATTTTAAATCCCACCAAGTCCCCATACTCCTTCACCTCCCTCATAATAGCTGGCAGCGTCTCTCTGGGCTCAGTGATCATAAGTAAGATATCGTCCGCAAACATCGCCAGTTTGTATTCCTTTCCCCCCACCCCCACCCCCTTAATATCTTGGTTCCTCCGTATCCTCCCTGCTAACGGTTCCAGGGACAATGGAAATAACAGCGGCGATAGGGGGCAACCCTGTCTGGTTCCCCTCCCCAGCAGAAAAAATTTTGAATATCCCCCATTTACTCTTAAGCACGCTTTAGGTCCTGCATATAGTGCCTTCACCCAATCCACAAACCCTTTTCCAAAACCCATCCGATCCATCACTGCAAACAAAAACTTCCATGATACTTGATCGAACGCTTTTCCCGCTTCTAGCGAGAGAAGTGTCGTCTGGTCTGTCTTTCTTTTTGCTGCCCATATTACGTTCATTATTTTCCGAATATTATCCGACACCTGCCTTCCCGGTATAAACCCCGCCTGATCCTCATGAACCAACTTACCCAAGATTCTACTGAGTCTCCCCACCAACACTTTGGCCAACAATTTTACATCTACATTTAACAGAAATATCGGCCTGTAGGACGCACACTCCAAAGGATTCTTCTCCTCCCTGTGGATCAGAGTTTCCCCAGCCCACCCCATCGTCTCAGCTAACTGTTCCCCCTCCTTTGGCTGATTGAACACTCTTGTCAGGGGTGCCAGTAATTCTACTTTAAATTTTTTATAAAAGCTAGCTGTCAGCCCATCAAGCCCTGGCGACTTCCCAGGCTTCAACTCCTTGATTGCCTGCTCCACTTCCCCTACCTGTATTTCTCTATCCAGATCTCTCCTCTCCCCCTCCTCCAAATGCCTGATGTCAGCCACCTCCAGGTACTCCCCCAATTTCCCCTCCGACCTGTCAGGTTTTGCCTCATATATAAATTTTGATAGTATTCCACAAACCCGTCCCTAATCTTCTGCTCATCCCTCTCTACTCCCCCCCTGCACCTAAGCTGCATTATTTGTGTCAAGTTCCTCTTCTGCTTTAATCTCCGCGCCAAGTATTTTCCTGCCCTATTACCCCCTTCAAAAAATTCCTGCCTTAATAATTGCAACCACAGCTGAATCTTTTCTGCCTCCAACCCATTAAGCTTAGCCCTAGCCTCCATAACCTCTCCCATATATGTCCCACTGCCCTCCTTGGCATCCGCCTCTTCCAACCTAACCAACTTCTGCCTCAGTTGTAGCTCATTTCCCTCTCTTTCCCTCTTTATTCTCGCCCCCCATTTTATCAAGATGCCCCTCACCACCTTGAAAGCATCCCATACTATCCCCGCCCTTACCTCTCCTGTCTCGTTCCTTACAAAGTATTCTGGTATCACCTCCTTTAACTCCTTAACCACCCTAGTGTCTTCCAGCAGGGTCTCATTCAATTTCCAGTATTGTATCCCCTTGTTTTCTCTTCTACAGCTCAAACGCACTATCACCGGCGCATGGTCTGACCATGTTATCGGCTCTATTTATCCCCCCTGAATCCTTCCCGCTATCTCTTTCCCTATCCAGATGGTATCCAACCTGAAGTAGGTGCCGTGCACAGCTGAGTAAAATGAATACTGGCGCCTACCAGGATTGTGCAACTGCCAGACATCAATCAAATCATGGTCCTTGACAAACTTCTGATATCGCCCCCTATCAGCTCTCCTCCCCTCCCCCTTTCTCGTAGAATCCCTCCCCACCTCCCAGGGCACATTAAAATCCCCTCCACAAATCCTTGCTCCTTCTCCCAATAGACTCGCTTTCTTGTCCACTTCCTCCCAGAATTCTTTTTGTGTCCCAGTAGGAGCATACACATGGATAACTCAAAACCATTCATCTCCAATCCGCATTCGCACCATCAGGTACCCTCCCTCTTTATCCCGAACTATCGTATGAAGCTCCGCCTTAAGATGCCCACTTACCAGTAGTACTACCCCGCCTTTCTTCCGCTCCTTCATATTTGAAGTATATATTAGTTCAGTATAACCCTTAGGTTTCACCACTGCCTCATGCCTTCGCAACAAATGTGTGTCTTGCAACAAAACCAGTGAGGCTTTCTGTCGTGACAGTTCCTTATACAGCTTCTGCCTCTTAAAGGGTGAGTTTAAACCTTTCACATTTAATGTAATAATCTTCAGCTCACCTGTTGTACCTCTCCCCCTTCCTCCCTCCCCCTCTCTTGGTACCCTTGCCTCTCTCCCACTCCTTCATACTCCCTACCTCCCCTACCCCTACCTCCACTTCCCCTCCCACATCCCCCCTCCTAGCCTCCCCCCTCCCCCATACCTCCCTTCCTCTGCCCCCCATCCACCCGGCCTCCCCTCCCCTTCCCCCCGTCCTCCCCACCTCCATTCCCCATCCCCCCTCTCTTGAAGAGAGATTCGACTTCCATTCTGGTGACTTATTTTCAGGCCATTACCTGTCACCCCTTCCCCTTCCGCATTCCCCCTACTACTCTAACCCCCCCTCACTTATCCCTACCAGACCCCACCCGTGCGCCCTTACCCTTCACCGCCACCCTGCCACCTCCCTGCTCTTTCCGCTCCCTCTATCCCCCTTAATCCCCTAGCTGCTCCCTAATCGACCATTTACCCTCCACTCCCACCCTACCCCCCCCCACACCCCTAAAAGGCTATCCACAGGCGTTCCACCCCCCCTCCCACCTTGCTACTACATTGACAAAATATAACACAGACCTCAGTTTCAGCCCACTCCTTGTTCTGCCGTTGTCGCTCCCGGATGTTCTCTATTCACCGTCGCCAGCCTTCTGCCTGCCGCCGGTGCTCTGTGCCAACGTGGGTGATCTCTCTTGAAGATGGGAGAAGCTGCTGATGATGTTGGTCCCCCCTCCATTCTCTCCCCATCTGAAAGATTTGTTAGTCCCAGTTCCTTAAGTGCTTTCCAGGCTTCCTCACATGTCTGCACCCGTCTCGATCTTCCCTTAACTGTCATCAGCAAACCAAAGGGGAACAACCATTTGTATCTCATGTCCTCCCTTCTTAGGTACGCCGTCACCTCTTTAAGATTCCTTCTGCGCTGTAGCATTCCTGCAGAGAGATCTTGAAAAAGTTCCAGTCTGTGTGCATCCCACATGAACTGTTTCACTTTCCTGGCCGCACTTAGAAGCTTTACTTTAGTTTTGAATGAACTTAAACACACAACTATATCATGTGGTTTGTTGTCTCTTATGGGCCCCAGCCCCCTGTGTGCTCTCTCAATTAGCTGGGACTCTACTGCTCCCCCATCTTCTGAGTCTTCCACTGCTAGAAGGGACCGGAATATTTTTGCCACCACTTCTTCACAGTTTTTATATTGAGGCTCCTCTGGTAAACCCTGCATTCTAATGTTGCACCTCTGGGATTGGTCCTCCAGGTCTTCCACTTTATTTACATTCTCTTATATACCGCGCTATTCTGCATCAGTGCAGTTTACATTGAACAAACTGAAATTACATTGAACAGGGCATTATAACTTGGGGATAACTATTTTACAGGGAACATGGGCTACAGAGGGTTAAGTGGCTTGCCCAAGACCACAAGGAGCACCTGTGGGACTAGAAACCCCAGTCCTTCCGGCCCAAGGTTGCTGTCCTCTAGTGGGATTTGAACCCCTGACCTTCTGGCCTGAAGTACCTTGCCCCAACCACTAGGCCACGCCTCCACTCCTTTCACCTGATGCTCCTTTCACCTGATGCTCTTCTTGCACGCGCTTTAATTCCTCCCATCCTTTCTGTAATTCCTGTATTTCTCCCCCTTGCTGCTCCAACTGATTCTCCGTTTCTTCCACTCGACTGCCCATGTCCACTATGTCTTGTCTCAGTGATTGTATTGTCTCTTTTATTTCATTTTTCACCCCACTTATTTCCATCTTAATCTCCTCCTTCAGCTCTGTGAGCCAGTCCTTTAGCATGGCTGCCACTCCTGGGCCACACCCCCTCTCCATCTCATCCTCCAGATCCCCAGGACTTTCAGGCTGCGATCTGCCCTCCTTCTCTCCCTCTTTTCCTCCTTTAGATGTCGCATAGGAGGACCTGAATTCAGCCAATTTCTTCTTTACTGATTGTCCACCTTTAGTCTTATCCATGATCTCTTCCTGGTGCCCCTGGGCTAGCTGGCCTGGCCTTCTGGTAATTCTCTGGACCCACTCCCTCCTGTGAGACCCCTGTCACTGTTAAGCTGAGTTCTCCTCCCTTTATTCGCTGGAAGTTATTGTTATCTGTGCAGTTCATGCAGCTCACTGTATGCGCTTCTCGTGCTGAGCTAACTGGCTTGTATAGGCAAAGCTCCCTTGAGCCTCTATACCGGGCTGTGCTCTGGTGTTATGATTCTGTGCCCCTCTGGCCACTCTCTCTCAATGCTCCCGTTGTGGGCCGGACCTCCTCTCCTCTCAGGCAATTACACTGCATGCAGCCTCCACTCTCTCTCCCAAGGGCCCCTGTATTGCCTCCGATTCTTCCTGGGCCGCAATCACTCACTCTATGATGTTACCGCTGCTCCCTTATACTCCTCCGTGCTCCACGTGGCTCCTCCTGTCCCCCGCTCCAGTTCCCCGCGCTGCTCCGGAGGTCGCTCTGCCACGGACTCGCGAGCCGCTGCCTCTTCTGGCTGCCCTCTTTCACCTGCACATAGGCTAGCTGTCAGCTAATCTCCGCCGCTCTTCTTTTCACCGCTCCGGCCCACCACGCGGACCTCCACTCTGACGGCTCCCCGATCCACTCCGGGTACAGCGGCACGCATATCGGGTTATTTACCCCCGATCTGACACTTCCCCCTTTCTATTGCCTCTCCGCTCTTGCTCCTCACCAAGTGCTCATTTCGGGGTACTTTTCCCCCCTTTTTGCAGGTTATGGCAACGGAGCTTAAGCGCTACACTGCCATTGTCCCGATGATGTCACTGGAAGTCGTCCCATGCTTTTTTGAATTCAGTTACTGTCCTCATCTCTACCACCTCCACTGGGAGACTATTTCACGGATCCACCACTCTTTCCGTAAAGAAATATTTCCGCATATCACTCCTGAATCTATCCCCCTTCACCCTCATCCCATGTCCCCTCGTAGCAGAACTTGCTTTCAATTGAAAGAGGCTCTCTCCCTGAACATTTATGCCACGGAGGTATTTAAACATCTCAATCATATCACCTCTATCCCGCCTTTCCTCTAAGGTGTACATATTGTCACGCCCCCAGCCCTCTGCCTAAGGCTTAGAGGGGTAGGGTTGCCATTAACCTCTCTTATAAAAGGTTGAATAAACTATTTTTCTCCAGTGAAGCATGCTGGGAGTTGTAGTTTTGGCCTTCTAAGATGAAGTGTAGTCATGAAACCGAAAGTAAGGGCAAATGACAAAATTTATTCCCCAAACGCAAACAAAGTCCATGTAGACTGTAACAGGATACTTCTCCATTCATTCGCTCAAGGTTAATTACAGCTTAGGCTGGATGAGCTACACAGTCATTAATTATATGCGGCTGCTTATCAATATAACGGATAAAGAAAACACGGCTTCTTCATTCAACAAAGTAAAAATATCTTCTTTTTACCTTGGCCTTCATTAAGCATTCAAATGTACATGCAACAGGTATCTTCTCCTTAAAAAGAGCAAGTTCCTATCTTCAGTTCAGGCTAGGTCTCATTACTCTACTTTTCATGAGACTTTATCTTTCCAGCTATTCTTTAGCAAAGGGACTCAATGCTAACAGCTTGACATAGAGTACAGTCCATGAGTACTTGTGGAGGCAATAAATCCTGCTCAATAGGCTCAACCTGCATTTCCTCTGGCTCCAGTAATGCAGTGCCCTGCTCTGAGCTTTTAACGTATGTCTCAGGGTATACTCTCTCTGAGGATCCCTGTCTCTCTCTTGAGCACAGCTCCACCCGGTAAGGATAAATTGTACCTGAAGCTGTGGTCAATTCTCCCTGGCTGTGTTCACCAGTCTCCCTCCAGCTTCTGGGAAACAGTCCCTGGTTCACTTCCCTGAGTTCCTTCCTGGAGCTCTGCCACGGCTCACTGTTCTAGGCTTGGCTCTTTGAGTCCTGTGCTGAGTCCTGGGCTCCCACCTCTGAACTCTCTGAACCTTCTGAACAGGAACTGGGGTTTGAAGCCTTCTCTGCTCTCTCCTTCTGTGCTCTCTCCCTCCAGTCTCTCTTCCACCGGAATCTCCTCCTCCTCCGGGCTCTCCTCCTTGCTTTCTCTCTAGCCAAGGTTTATATCCCTGCTTCCCGGGCAGTGTCTCCTCCTCTCTGGATAGGTGCATGCAATTATCTTCCAAGCCTGCAACTACGTCAGCAGAGCTTGGGTGTGGCAGCCTAGGTTTGGTTTCTCTCTGCTTGCTTTCTTTATGCCAACGCTGAAACCTGTGCACTGCAGGGATGTCACTTTTCCTAAAAGCAAAATCATCAGTTTCTCCTATTTCCATAGGCTCACTACAAGCTTCCTTATCACATACACCCCTCCCTAAGATATTACGGGCTGGCGGCATTTCCCCCGCACAGTCCGTAATCCTCGATGGGGCGTCAGTATCTTGCTGTAATCTTCCTGCCTTATGTTCCACTTTAGATAGATTGGCTACTGCTGTTCATTCCCGCCAGGGCCTAAGGACATTTCTGTGGTAAACCTGCTGACGGCCCCTATTATTCTCTACCGCGTAGGTTACCGGACCCACCTGTTTGACCACTTTATATGGTCCTTTCCACTGGACCTCAAATTTTGGCGTGGCGCCTGCCACCATTACTATGACTTTTTCTCCTAGGACTATTTGGCGGGGTTTTGTACCTTGATCATAGTGTTTCTTTTGGTGAATCTGGCTGGCCTGTAAGTTTTCCTCAGCCACTTGGGAGGTCCTGTGTAACCGCCCCCTCGAATCTCGAAGAAAATGGGGTACTCCCATAACTTCTATCTCAGGCTCGATCCATTGCTCCCGTAATATATCTAAAATCCCCCATGGGGCACGTCCGTACATCAACTCATAGGGGGATGCCCCTAAAGATGCCTGTGTCCGCTCTCAGCAGGCATATAGAATGAAAGGGAGCATAACATCCCACTCGGTCATGTTACCATCCAAGCCTCGCCTTAGCATCTGTTTCAACGTCTGGTTTAATCTTTCTACTAGCCCATTAGACTGGGGGTGATAGGCGGCTGTTTTTACATGCTTTACCCCGAAAGTGTCCCACACCTGGGCCAAGTACTTTGACATAAAATTGGTACCCCGGTCTGTCAGCACCTCCCAGGGAAAACCCACCTCACAAAATAGCTTTATTACCTCTAAGGCTATCATTTTTGCAGAGATGTTATACAAGGGAATGGCCCACGGGAACCTGGTGGCTTGATCCACTATAACTAAAATATACTGGAAGCCTCGGGGTGTCTTCACCAGAGGTCCCACTATGTCCATTGCGATTCTTCGGATAGGCTCTGGTATTACTGGCATCAGGATCATGGGCACCCCGGGTGGTCGGACAGTGGTGACCCTTTGACAAGAAGGGCATGACTCACAAAATTGGGTGGTTTCTTTGAAGACACCCGGCCAGTAGAAGCGGGCAAGGATCTGGTCTAGAGTCTCCTGTACCCCTTTGTGACCTCCTACCGGGTGGTCATGGGCAAGCCTCAAGACCAAGGTCTTAAAAGCGGTGGGTACCACCAGCTGCTTCCTGACTGTCCCTGCCTGGGGATCAAGACTCTCCCTGTATAGTATTCCCTTATCCAAGAGGAATCTTGGGAGGGCATCCCTCTCAACCTGGGCATATTTAAATGCCTGTGTAAGCGCGGGGTCTGCTTGCTGCTCATTGGGAAAGGACGGGAACTTTTCAACCAATTCTGCAGGGACCCAAGGTAACCCTTGTCCAGCTTCCATCTTGGCTCTCCCTCGAGACCTACACTGTCTTTCACAGCGTTTCTCAGCTTTTCCCTTCTTACTCCTATCGGAAGGGGAAGCTACTAGGTCATCATGTGAGGGTAATTCAGCTAGGGATTCCTCTGGGGGTTCATCCTTTTTGTCTTGGGCCTCTGACTGGGACTGTGTAGACACCAGTCCAACTTTTTGATGTAGGCCCTTCTCCAATCCTCTTTTGAACTGGGGCCAATCCCTACCCAACACTAGGTCATGGGGCAGTCTCGGGACTACGGCTACCAGGACTTCCCTCTGTATCCCTAACCCCTTTATTAACACCTTGTACATGGGATAAAAGGAGGCTGCTCTGTGGATACATCTGATCTGGACCTTCTCCTCTGGTCTGCTCGGGACTGACTCACTCTGGGCTTCTATTGCCCGCCACAGTCTCCGTGAGCTCATACTCTGGTCAGCACCTGAGTCGAGTAGAGCTTTAGTAGCAATGCCCTGAATATCAACATTCAAAAGGAAACCCTCTCTTAGCTGCTTCACATTAGCACCTATCAATGCTGTACGTGCTTTACATTCCTTTTGTATGTGACCTAACTTTCCACATTGAAAACATTTTTTCCTTGCCCACTTGCCCTCCTGCGTAGGCAGATAAGTTTTCATACATTCCACATTTTTCCTTGTTCTCTTTTCTGATTGTCCAAAACTAGCCTCTGCTGCTATTTTCAGAGCGCCCCCTTTTGGTTGTCCAGCCAATTCTGCTTCTAAATATCGCTCAGTCAGCAGGGTTGCTTCTCCTGTGGTCTGACAGTTTTGTAATATCAGAAAGGATTGGATTTCTTTAGGAACTGCAGCCATAAACTGCTCGAACACAATTGTATCTATCACCATATCCATGGTTTTACCTTCTGGAGCTAACCATTTTAAAGTTAAGCCTCTGACCCTTTGGCACAAAGCCTTAGGTGTCTCACCGGCTCTTAACCTTGTAGCTCTCAGCATGCGATGGTAGACCATCTGAGTTAAACCTAAGCGATCTCGGATAGCCTTTTTTAGCTCTCCATAATCTGTAGCAAGTGCCGCTGGCATGGCCCTGTAGGCCGCTAATGCCTCTCCTGTGAGAGACGTGGCTAGCCATACAGCCCACTGTTCCATTGGCCATCCTACAGTATGAGCAACTCTCTCAAAGGATTCTAAGAAATCGTCAATATCATCCTCTATTGAAAGTTTTCCAAAGGAAAATGTCCCACATGTCTGTGGCCCTACCATACAGGTATTTGGTGTCCCTTCTAGTCCCGATGGGGTTGGCAATGCTCCAGCTGTTGCTTTCTGGTTAGCGAGCAACACCTCCATCAAGTCCAGTACCGGCTTCTCTTGTGCCTACAAAGCGGCTGCTGCCTGTTCTTGTGCCTGGTGTGCCATTTCTCGCTGTTTCTGGAATTGGGATGCCATCCATTGCAGTATGTCCTTTGGATCCATCTCAGCAATTTTTGCAGGAGAAAAGAAAAACAAAACCCACCAAGTGCGGTACCACCAAAACTCTGCTAGTCCCTTTTAGCTTAATGCTTGGAATCTTCCACCCCTTTTACTTGAATCCAGGTTTGAACCATGCCTAAATACTCTTTAACTGAGGTCAGGCGTTGGCTCTGGCCTTACAAAGGGAGTGCCTCACTGGCCACCTCCGTCGCTCTGGCCGACCCTGCCAGCGATTTTCCACTCTGCAGCTCACAGCACACCTCAGCAGTTTGGTGTTGAAAACCTTTAGGGCGTATATTCTGAAGTGTTGTATATCCTGATACAAGTGAAATCCAAACAACTACGCCACTTGTCATGCCCCAGCCCTCTGCCTAAGGCTTAGAGGGGTAGGGTTGCCATTAACCTCTCTTATAAAAGGTTGAATAAACTATTTTTCTCCAGTGAAGCATGCTGGGAGTTGTAGTTTTGGCCTTCTAAGATGAAGTGTAGTCATGAAACCGAAAGTAAGGGCAAATGACAAAATTTATTCCCCAAACGCAAACAAAGTCCATGTAGACTGTAACAGGATACTTCTCCATTCATTCGCTCAAGGTTAATTACAACTTAGGCTGGATGAGCTTCACAGTCATTAATTATATGCGGCTGCTTATCAATATAACGGATAAAGAAAACACAGCTTTTTCATTCAACAAAGTAAAAATATCTTCTTTTTACCTTTGTCTTCATTAAGCATTCAAATGTACATGCAACAGGTATCTTCCCCTTAAAAAGAGCAAGTTCCTACCTTTAGTTCAGGCTAGGTCTCATTACTCTACTTTTCATGAGACTTTATCTTTCCAGCTATTCTTTAGCAAAGGGACTCAATGCTTGACATAGAGTACAGTCCATGAGTACTTGTGGAGGCAATAAATCCTGCTCAATAGGCTCAACCTGCATTTCCTCTGGCTCACTGTTCCAGGCTTGGCTCCTTTGACTCCTGTGCTGAGTCCTGGGCTCCCACCTCTGAACTCTCTGAACCTTCTGAACAGGAACTGGGGTTTGAAACCTTCTCTGCTCTCTCCTTCCGTGCTCTCTCCCTCCGGTCTCTCTTCCTCCGGACTCTCCTCCTCCTCCGGGCTCTCCTCCCCCGGGCTCTCCTCCTTGCTTTCTCTCTAGCCAAGGTTTATATCCCTGCTTCCTGTGCAGTGTCTCCCGCTCTCTGGACAGGTACATGTAATTATCTTCCAAGTCTGCAACTATGTCAGCAGTCTAGGTTTGGTTTCTCTCTGCTTGCTTTCTTTATGCCAACGCTGAAACCTGTGCACTGCAGGGATGTCACTTTTCCTAAAAGCAAAATCATCAGTTTCTCCTATTTCCATAGGCTCACTACACGCTTCCTTATCACAATATTAAGATCCTTAAGTCTGTCCTCATATGCTTTATAATGAAGACCACTAACCATTTTAGTAGCCACCCTCTGCACCGACTCCATCCTGTTCACATCCTTTTGAAGGTGCAGTCTCCAGAATTGCACACTATACTCCAAATGAGGTTGCACCAAAGACTTATACAGAGGCACTATCACCTCCTTTTTTCTGCTAGCCATTCCTCTCCGTATGCACCCAAGCATCCTTCTAACTTTTACCATCGCCTTTTTCTACTTTAAGATCATCAGACACAACCACGCCTAGGTCCCGCTCTTCTTTAGTGGACAAAAGTACTTCACCCCCTATACTATATTGTTCCCTTGGATTGCTGCTTCCCAAATGCATGACCTTACATTTTTCAACATTAAATCCCAGCTGCCAAATTCTAGACCATTCTTCAAGCTTAGCTAGATCCCTCCTCATGTTATCTACACCTTCCTGGGTGTCTACTCTATTGCAGAATTTGGTATCATCCTCAAAGAGGCAAACCTTGCCCAACAGCCCTTCCGCTATATCACTAACAAAGATATTAAAAAGAATCGGACCAAGGACAGATCCCTGGGGCACACCACTGGTAACATCCTTCTCCTCAGAGTGAGCTCCTTTTACCTGTACTCTTTGTCGCCTCCCACCCAACCAATTTCTAACCCAAGCAGTAACTTTAGGGTCCATCCCTAGGGTGCTCAGTTTATTTATAAGTCACCTGTGAGGAACAGTGTCAAAGGCTTTACTGAAATCTAAATACACCACATCTAGGACTCTCCCTCGTTCCAACTCCCTGGTCACCCGGTCAAAGAAATCAATCAGATTTGTCTGACAAGACCTGCCTCTGGTGAATCCATGCTGCCTCGGATCCTGTAATCCGCTGGACTCCAGAAACATCACTATTTTCTCTTTCAGCAGTGTTTCCAATAATTTACTCACCACCGTAGTTAAACTATCCGGCCTGTAATTTTCAACCACATCCTTACTTCCGCTTTTGTGTAAAGGCACCACATGAGCCTCTCTCCAGTCCTTTGGCACCACTGCCGACTCCGAGGCATTGAAAAGGTCAGTCAGTGGAGCTGCTAGAATGTCCCCAAGTTCCCTCAGTATTCTAGGGTGTATCCCATCCAGTCCCATCGCTTTGTCTACTTTAAGTTGAGCTAGTTTCTCACGAACGCAGTCTTCTGAAAATTGTTCAAGATGTCCCTCGCTTCTGTTCTTATTTGTGGGTGTTTTCTGAGGTCCTGCTCCTGGTTCTTCATCTGTAAACACAGAACAGAAATATTTGTTAAGCAATTCCACTTTATCCTTATCAGCTTCTACATATTCCTCCCCTGTACCCTCGAGTCTGACAAAACCACCTTTGCCCTTCCTCTTCTCACTAACATATCTGAAAAATGTCTTATCCCCCCATTTTATTGCATTGGCTATTTCCTCCTCCTTTTGAATCTTTGTCTTCCTGACTACTTTGCTAGCTTCTCTAAGTTTTTCCTTGTCCCCTCTTAATGCCCCTTTTACTCCTCTATCATCTAATGGTTTAACTGACTCTCTCATACTTTTTTTTTTTACTATGAATGTACTTGAAAAAGTCTTCATTATGCATTTTTGCTTCCACAGAAAGCTTCTTCTCAAATTCTCTCTTTGCCTGCCTTATCAATGCGTTGCATCTAACTTGCCAGTGCTTAAAATGTTTCCAGTTTTCGTCATTTGGCTCCTTTTTCCATTTCCTGAAAGATGCTTTTTTTGGCTACAACAGCCTCTTTGACCTCACCTTTAAACCATGCTGGCAGATTTTTGGACTTTCTTAAAGCATGTAATACAGCTGGTCTGGGCTTCCAAAATAGTATTTTTAAACAACGCCCATGCTTGATGTAAATCTTTAACCTTTGCAGCTGCTCCTGTTAGTTTTTTCTTAACTATTTTCCTCATTTTATAAAGGTCTCTCTTTTGAAAGTTAAAAGGCAGTACTGTGGATTTCTTTGCCATCCTTCCTCCATTTATGAAATGAAGTGTGATCATGCTATGATCACTAATCCCAAGAGGCCCCAACACCCTTATCTCTTGTACCAGATATTGTGTACCACTAAGGACTATATCCAAAAAGGCTTCCCCTCTTGTTGGTTCATGAACCAGCTGCTCCAAGAAGCAGTTATTTATTCCTACTAGAAGCTTTATCTCTCTAGCATGTCTTGCTGTGACATTGACCCAGTCGATACAGGGGTAATTGAAATCACCCATTATTATTACTGTATTGTAACTTTTGTTAGTTACCCTGATTTCTTTGAGCATTTCATCATCTATGTGTTCATTCTGGCCAGGTGGTCGGTAGTCCACCCCCACTGCCATCACCTTCCCCTTTTTACATGGAATTTCAATCCATAGAGATTCTACCATCTATTTTGTTTCCTGCAACACTTTAATCCTGTGTGACTCAATGCCCTCTCTAACAGAGTGTAATCCCTCTCCCATTGCGATATAAGTTGAACCCAGGTATCACAGTATCCTACTGGTTGTCCTCCTTTCACCAGGTCTCTGAGATACCAATCATATCTAACCTCTCATTTAGTGCTGTATAGTCTAACTCTCCACTCTTATATTTTAGACTTCTACCAGCATTTTAGAGGTCATATTATATACATATTAATCTAGTTATAAGTAGGCAGAGGTAATTTGGAATCTGTAAGCTCTGTTTGCTATGTACTTAAGGGCATTTTGGTGACTTTTGTTTTAGTGGAGCCTCTCTGTCAATATGCCCTAACTTCAATCTTTTTGCTTGAAACTTTCCTCCAGGAACTTGTACAAACCTTTTTTAAAGCCAACTACAATATCAACTTTTACTACATCCTCCGTAATGAATTCCAGAGTTTGATTATGCGTTGAGTGAAAAATATTCTCTCTTATTAGTTTTAAGTGGGTTACACTTGTCGTCAGGCACCCCCAGTGGCCAGTGGCTATGAGGGCATCCTGCGCATTTATTATTTTTAAGGAGCGATGTGACTTTAAGGGCCTAGTGCATTTTGGTCCTTGAAGTTCTAGCTCCTTGTGAGCACAAATTATCCAAGCCAAGAGTGTAGGGTAACAAGGCTTTATTTCCCCTTTAATGCAATGATTCACTAAGACAAGTAGAAAATAAAGACAATCCTTTCTTTACAAAAAGGGGTTCCACCAATATTCAACAGATAACTGTTATAGGCTTCACAGTTGAATGCAAGTCTTAGCTGAGGTTTCGTTTAGTTCAAAGCAATTTAAACAATTCAGGAAACAAACGGTTATAAGGTTCACCATCTGTTGCACAGTTCTTTTCTATCTACAAGTCTAGCAAGGATTCAATACTAGTAGCAGCACAGAAATTACAGTCCATGGATTCAGCCTGAGTCATGGGAATAATATTCTCACATTCAATTTCCATAGACTGAGTCACTGGCTTCTTCCTTTGAATAGTAGTTTTCCCTCCCTGTTACAAACTTACATGGTCTATCTTGCTTCCAGTAAAACTTTTCTGTTAAGCCCTGCGGTATTGTCTTAAAAAGCTTTGCTTTGCTTCCCCTCCCCTTATAGGGAATAGCTGCTTTATCAGGGTTTCTATTAGCAAGGCTTTCTTTTAGAATTAAAGATCCAGCATACCTTGGCCTTCTGGAATTGCCACACCTAGAGCTCTCCTTCTGACGTACTTCTCTCGGAAGATAGGTTTTTCTGTGCAGTGCTTTGCTTTCATGTAGTTCAGGAAAACCTGGTAAGGATTCCCAATCTCTGTGGTTCTCTGAAAAGGTATCTTTATAATAGGAACCTCTCTTCCTTGTTCCTTGTAATCCTGATCCAACAAGGTTACTTGGGCTGGGAGAGTCACTCCTACCAGCCAAACTGTTTCTTCTGGCAGCTTTTCTCTGGACTCCGTCTCTCTGTGCTCTGCCCCTTTGGACTCTATCCATCTGGGTAAACTCCCTCTGGATTCTGTCCCTCTGGGTTGGCTCTATGTGGAATCTCTCCTTCTCCCCGTTCCTCTTGTCCTGCAGGTCCTGCAGGTTCTCCACCTTCTTTCCCACCTTCTCTCTTCCTGCTCTCTGTTTCTCCTTATAAAGGGAGTTTTGGTTTGAACGTCCCGGGCTTGGCCTCAGGTGCAACTGATTGCCACTTATACAATCAGTGTCTGAGCACGTTGCTTCAGCCTCTGTGGGATTACTCTTGCCCCCTCTGGCTGTGCTGCGATGTAACTGCACTCTCTGCACATTCTCAGCTCTATGCAAAACAGGGTTTTTTTCTACTGCTGCAGCTTCCGTGGCTCCAGCCCCATGACACACTATAGCTTCATTGCATATCCTCTGGTCTTGCTACTTTTTGATAGGGTAAACGCCACTCCATTCATTCACTTACAGACCTCTATCATATTTCCCCTCAACTGCTGCTTTTCCAAATTGAAGAGCTGTAGCCTTTTAAGCCTCTCCTCACAGAAGTATCTTTCGATCCCCTTTACCGTTTTGGTGGCTCTTCTCTGTACCTTTTCTAATTCTCCTATATCCTTTTTAAGATATGGGGCCAGAATTGCAGACAATATTCAATGTGCGGGTGCACCAGGGAACAAAACAGAGGCATTATAATACCCTTGGTTTTATTCTCCATTCCTTTTCTTATGATCCCTAGTATTCCATTTGCTTTCTGGGCCATGGCTGCACATTCGGCAGAGGGTTTTGATGTATTATCACGATGATGCCTAAATCTTTTTCCTGGGTGGTGGTTCCTAACATGGAACCTTGCATCATGTAATCAAAGTTCAGGTTATTCTTTTCTAGGTGCATAACTTTGCACTTGTGCACATTAAATTCAATCTGCCATTTGGACTTCCGGCCTTCGAATTTGTCAAGGTTCTCTTGCAATTTTTCACAATCTGTTTTAACAACTTTGAATAATTTTGTTTTATCTGTAAATTTGATCACCTCACACGTTATTCCTATTTCCAGGCCATTTATGAATATAGTGAAAAGCAGTGGGTCCAGCACAGATCCCTGGGATACGCCACTATTTACCTTTCGCCATTGAGAAAATGGACCGTTTAGCCCCACTCTCTGCTTTCTATCTTTTGACCGGTTCCTGATCCACAATAGTATATTATCTCCAATCCCATTAGGGACCTTGTCAAAGGCTTTCTGAAAATCCAGATACACTATATTAACCAATCAATACAGAAGTCCCCCTTGTAAACAAACTGTAACCCCTCAATCTAAATTCAAAATATATTTTTTGTTGGAACTGTTGCCGTGAGGAAAAACCTCTCATGGCATGCTGTTCCTTTTTATTTGTTTTATACGAGCTAATACAGCTCTAACTACATATATTACCACAAGGGAAGTGCGCCAGGCAAGCCCCTCTCATTCTCAGAAATAATAACTGTTTGAAAAAAATGCTAAGCTCTGAAGTTCAAGGAGGGAGAGAGATTTTTTCTATATAACTAACCCGCATGCGTGGCGTTTAACAGCAGTTAGTGGGAGCAGCATGAGCGTGTTTCATGAGAAGAAACTTGTAATGGACTCGAGGTATGAATTGAATTCATCTTTGTTTATTTCCAAGAATTATACAAATAATATTTTTGAAAGTCAGTATCTAATGAACTTGTTTTGGTTGCAGTGCTTAGATATCTCCCCTGAGGAAACCTGTAAGGGTGAAACGCTAAGGATAGTGCACCTGACAGCGTCGGGATATATAGAAGCTAAATTCCACTGCTCGGGATATAAAAAGCTGAATTCTACTGCTCAAAGATAAGCATTGAATTCTACTGCTCAAAGATAAGCACTGAATTCTTACTATGATTTTGTACCACTTATTGAAATTGCAAATTGAAAGTTAAAAATGTGAAGTTCTACAGTGGATTTGAATATTCTAAGAAGTTTCAAGACTCTATTATCTTAAAAGGTTGCTGATGTATTGGAGGCATTTAGTCTGCTTGATGATATACTAGATCAGCGGCAGCCCACGTTCTGAGACCTTTTATGACCATAATAATAATTTTTTGAAATATGTGGATTAAGTAGATCGATATTTACTATACCATTTTTAGTCTTTATGAAGATACTTAGTACTTTCTAGTTTTACTACAGAGCCAATAGTTGTATTAGGCAATGAAATGAAAGACACCCAGGTAGATCTTATTCCCGTAGGGGGTCGGCTGCGGGATTTTTATTCAGCCTGGTTTCAAATCACATCCGATCGGTGGGTGTTGGAGATCATTCAAAAAGGGTATGCTCTGGAACTTCAGCGCCCGGTGGTCAATTTGTTCATTCAATCTCCTTGCAAGGCTCGCATCAAGTGTGCAGCGGTACGCGAGACCTTGCAAAAACTTTTGAATCTCAAAGTTGTTGTGCCAGTGCGGCTCCGGTCGATACTCCATCTATTTTGTGGTTCCAAAGAAAGAAGGGTCTTTTCGACCAATTTTGGATCTTCGAGGAGTAAATCGTTACCTTCAGGAAACTCATTTTCGTATGGAAACACTGAAGTCTGTAATAATGACGTTGAGAAAAGGGGAGTTTCTTATTTATTTATGCTTTTCTTTTATACCGCTTTTTCTAGAGATCAGATTCTTACGTCTCTGGATCTAACAGAGGCATATCTACATATTCCCATTCGTCAGGAGCATCAAACGTTTTTAAGGTTTGTAGTTGCAATGGGTCATTTCCAGTTTCAAGCATTGCCCTTCGGTTTAGCAAAAGCTCCGCGAACGTTTACCAAGGTAATGGTGGTCGGTGCGGCAGCATTGAGAAAAGAAGGAATTCTAATTCACCCATACCTGGACGATTGGTTGATTTGAGCAAAGTCGGAGAACGAAAGCAAGTTGGCAACAGCCAGAGTAGTGGAGTTTTTACAAAGTCTGGGTTGGGTTGTCAACATGGCAAAAAGCAAGTTGATTCCGTCACAGAACCTGGAACACCTAGGGGCTCGATTCGATACAAGGATAGGAAAAGTATTCCTTCCTCAATCGCGAGTCCTGGTATTGAGAAATATGGTACGAAGTTTCTTGACAAGAAAAAATCCCATGGCATGGCATTATTTGCAGTTACTCAGAACCATGGCAGCAACGTTAGACTTAGTTCCATGGGCGAGAGCTCATATGCGACCTCTACAGAGAGCGTTGCTAAGGAGATGGTCGTATCAAAGGGATTCTCTCTCAAGGAAGTTACCCTGCCTTTCGGAGATGTGTCAGGCTCTCTGTTGGTGGATAAAGCCGGGGGGTGCTAGAGACAGGAATGCACCTAGAATTACCGGTTTGGACTCCTCTTACAACAGATGCCAGTCTTATGGGCTGGGGAGCTCACTTCGAAGGAAAATTCGTCCAAGGTCAATGGACGGATCTTGAGAGGCTTTGGTAAATAAACAGATTGGAATTGAGAGCAGTAACTTTAGCTCTTCAAGCCTTTCAAGATTATCTTCAGGGGAAGGCTGTTCGTGTTCTGTCCGACAACGCAACCGCAGTGGCTTACATCAACCGTCAAGGGGGCACAAGCAGTGTTGCTCTGGAGGCCGAATCCGAACAGTTGTTCGTGTGGGCCGAGAGGAACTTGGATGCTTTGTCTGCGAGTCATGTAGCGGGAGTAAACAATGTGGAAGACGATTTTTTGAGTCGAGTGAAAGTGGATCCAGGGGAGTGGATTCTGCATCCTCAAGTTTTCAATTAATAATAAATCATTGGGGAATTCCGGTGATGGATCTCATGGCAACATTTGAGTCAGCAAAGGTCGATCGGTTTTTCAGTCGAAGACGAGAGAGAATGTCGGAAGGTCTGGATGCACTCATTCAAAGTTGGCTGGAGGAACAGCTTCTATACGTCTTCCCTCCGTGGGTGTTGATAGGTCGAGTTCTGCAAAGAGTAGAATGACACAAGGGGCTAGTGATATTGATAGCTCCAGATTGGCCAAGACGGCCAAGGTATGCGGATCTCATGAGGTTATTGGTAGACCGGCCATGGCGCTTACCAGTGAGACAGGATCTATTGAGTCAGGGGCCGTTACGCATGCCTCAAGTGGATTGATTCTCGCTTACGTCTTGGCTCTTGAAAGGGCGAGATTAAGAGCCAGGGGTTACTGTTCATTGTATCGCAAGGCCATTCAATGAAATAGTTTATTATCTTTTCAAAGTTTTCATCCCGGTCCTTTGAAGAAAGGTCTTCCTTATGGCCAATTTTTAAGATTGAGACGGATTTGTTCTTCGGTAGCAGATTTTAAAATACATTCATTTGAACTTCTTAAAGATTACGGGTTCGGGGATATCCAGAATGTGTTATACAGCGGGCATACCGACGAGCTTTACACACCCACCGTGAATGGCTTTTTTCACAAACAGGTGAAAGTGATCATAGCTCATCATCTGCCATTGTGGGGGTCTTACCATATATGACATCTAGCACTGCAGTAGTGAGGATTCTTAGAAAACATTGGTCAATACTAGGATTGCATTCTTGCTTTCAAAAACCTTTTATGGTAGCGTTCTCTAGGGCGTCGAACCTTGGAGATGTTGTGGCAAGAACGACGGTATCAGTTGATAGACCTCAGACTCCGCCGTCTTTGTCTATTGGGCATCGTTCCTGTGGAGCTTGTTCATATTGTGCAACTTCCCTGACAGGGACTGAATGGATTCACCCTTTGACCGGGCAATCTATTATTCATAAATGGGAGACTGATTGTAACACTTCTTATGTAGTGTATTTAATACAATGTCCCTGCTCTCTGATTTATGTTGGCAGAACAATTCGCCGGATCAGGATTCGTATAGCAGAACACGCTTCACGACTTCGTTTGAAGATCGATACAGCGCCGATTGTGGACCATTGCCTTGCATTAAATCATACATTTCAAGACCTTCATTGGACTGTCCTTGACCACATTCCTTGTGATCCGCGCGGGGGAGACCGTATTCGGATCCTTCAGGAGCGTGAACAATTTTGGATATTTCATTTACATACAGTGCATCCGGCGGGACTTAATAAAGAACTGGATTGGTCCAGTATCATTTAACATCATTCTATATACCGAGGGATTTCCCTGAATAAGTGGGTATTCCCTGACGGTTTGCATTGGATGATCATTTCTGATTGACGGCGGAGTTTGGCCATTCTCTGAAGAAGCAGCCTTTTGAATGGATCAGCTGTGTTTCAGCGTTCTATAGCGGTTACGACAAGTCAAGATGGTGGCACTTGAGACAGGGTGATAATCCGAAACGTGCACGTCGTGCCGGATTTTGAGAAGAGTCTTCACATTTTCTTAAAGCTAAGTAGTGGTATTTGTTCCATATTATTTGGGAGAATTGCACTTAATTAAAAGGGACAGAACCGTGTGGAGGGCATGGTTTACAATGTCTGCCCCTTTCCGGTAATGTCCAACAAACATCTACATTGATTCATGATAAGGAGATAGTGGTTTATTTATGTAGGGGTTACTCTTCAGCAGTGATTTCCACTTTGTTAAAATCAAGGAAGAGATCTACCTCTTTGGCTTATATTCGTACATGGAGAATATTTGAGGCGTGGTGTGAAAACAAGTGTGTTAACTCATTAAAAGCTTCTATTTCTCAGATTCTGTCCTTTTTTGCAAGAAGGATTTGAGAAAGGTTTGGCTCCGGCGTCGTTGAAAGTACAGTTAGCAGGTCTTTCTTGTTATAGAGGGAAAATAAAAGGTGAAGTGATTGGTGCACATCCGGATGTGAAGCGTTTTTTGAGAGCGGTTTCATTATTGAGATCACTGTGTAGACCACGCGTTCCGTCTTGGAGTCTCCATTTGGTTTTAGAGGCTTTAGTACGCGAACCGTTCAAGCTGTTGTCTCGAGCATCATTAAAGGATCTTTCGCTCAAGGTAATTTTTCTTGTAGCTATTTCATCGGCCCGAAGGATTTCTGAATTGCAGGCTTTATCTTGTAGAAAGCCTTTTCTATTATTTTTCAAGGGAAAGGTCATTTTAAGGCTAGTGCCTTCCTTTCTACCCAAGGTGGTGTCGACTTTTCATATGAATCAGGAAGTTACATTGCCAGTATTTCAAAAGAATGCCAAGGAAAATCAATTCAACAAGTTGCATCTATTGGATGTTCGTAGGGCATTGAAGATATATTTAAAACGAACGCATGAGTTCCGTAAGACAGATAGATTGTTTGTTCTCTTTGGAGGTGCAAAGAAAGGTCAGGCAGCTTCTAAGGCTTCTATCGCTAGATGGCTCAAAGAGGCTATATCTTCATCGTATTTATTAAAGGGTAAAACAGTTCCTGATGGGCTTAAAGCACATTCAACGAGAGCGCAAGCTGCGTCTTGCGCTGAGTACAGTTTGGTGCCGCCTGTGGACATCTGTAGAGCAGCTACTTGGTCATCATTAAATTCCTTTGTCAAACATTATAGATTAGATTTAAAAGCAGAAACTGATACCTATTTTGGTTTGGCAGTGCTTCAGGCTGGTCTAGCGGGACCCACCCGTTACTGCTCTGTTATATCCCAGAGATTCCGGGACTGGACTGGAGTGACATAAAGGAAGGTTAAATTAGACTTACCTGCTAATTGTTATTCCTTTAGAAACTCCAGTCCAGTCCCGCATCCCTCCCTGATATGCGTTTAGTTTAAATTCAGGCCTGAAGCATATAGATATAGTAAATTCATGTTAAGCCTTAGGGTTCATTTAGGGTTGTTGATACTTTTGAGTATTCTTATAAAGCAATATTCCTTTATATAGAGACGGAGGGCAGTATGTAAAAATTAAATAAAGAGAAATGTTAACACTTTCTTTAAAAGCACATTAGGTGTCTTAATTTAATAATTAAAAATTTATTGATGTTTATTAAAGTTTGTTAACTATGATAGTTACTTAATTGTTGCTCTGGTGAGTCTGCTTTGTCAATAGGTAAACTGGAGCAAGGAGGCGGTCCCTCGGGTGGTTATACAGGTGACATCAGAAGAATGTCATTGTTCAGTCTCCAAGCTGCAGGAGGAACCTATATATCCCAGAGATTCCGGGACTGGACTGGAGTTTCTAAAGGAACAACAATTAGCAGGTAAGTCTAATTTAACCTTATTTCATCTAGAAAGTTTATCCACCTAGCATGTCCTGTTGTGACACTGAACCAGTTGATACAGGGTAATTGAATTCACCCATTATTACTGTGTTGTAATGTTTATTAGCTTCCATGATTTCTTTTAACATTTCATCATCCATCTATTTATTCTGTCCAGGCGGTCGGTAGTACAATCCCACTGCCGTCGCCTTCCCCTTTTTACATGGAATTTCTATCCAAAGAGACTCTACATTACGATATAGTTTGTACCCAGTTATCACAGTGTCCCTTTGGTTGTCCTCCTTCCACCAGGTCTCTGAGATGCCAATCATATCCAATCTTTCATTTAGTGCTATATATTCTAACTCTCCCATCTTATTTTTTGGACTTTTAGCATTTGCATGCAGGCATTTTAGAGGTTGTATTGTATTCACATCAATCTAGTTATCAGTTGATAGAAGTAATTTGGAATCTTTCAGCTCTGTCTGCTCTGTTGTTAAAAGTAACCCAGATGTTCTTATCTTTATTGGAATCTCTCTGTCAGGGTGCCCTAACTTTCCTCTTTTGCTATTATCCTTCAAGGGTATATCCTTCTGAGCCATGGGATAGTCGGCTTTCCCCTGTTATCTTGTTTCAAAGCTGTTCTATCTCCTTTTTAAAAGTTAATATCTGGAAGTTCTGGATTTCATCTACCTATCTAAATGCCTAAATTTGCCTCCATAACCTCCATCCCACACTTTCTTATGTCATTGGTCACAACCTACTCCAGGATAGCAGGCTCCTCGCCAACAGTATCTAAAACCTGGTCTTGGTGGACCATGAGGACCGCTAGATTCGCACCAGGCAGAAAGGATGCAGAAAGGGTCATTCACACATGCCTAGAGAGTTTTTCTAGACTCTTCTGGTTTTTGGGAGTGCAATTCCGATCTGGTGCCATCAGGAATGATTTCACCCATTTGCGCGGCTGATTTATCCTGCCGTCCATGGAGAACCACCATTACAGGTAAGCAACCTCCCTTTCACTATGTGCTATTGGTGAAAGGCAGAGTGGGGAAGAGTGTAAGAGGGAAATAAAGAGCAAAGTAATGTGGGAGGGAGAAAGGAGGCTGAGAACACACTGAAACTCATGTTCCAGCACCCTCAATACCACATTATGTACCAGGGATATGTATTTCTTTGAAATGACATGGCAAATGTGAATGACATTTCCCATGTCCTTTCATACCTTTTTGTCTAAAAATAACATGAAAAAGATTTAATTATGTTTTTCCTTTCTTTCGCAGTGTCGATGAGGCCTGGAACCAGCGACCTTAGAGTTGGAAGATACTACTACTACTACTACTACTACTGAGCGTTTGTATAGCGCTACCAGTCGTACGCAGCGC
The DNA here is from genome assembly GCA_033557465.1 of Ichthyophis bannanicus. NCBI lineage: Eukaryota > Metazoa > Chordata > Amphibia > Gymnophiona > Ichthyophiidae > Ichthyophis > Ichthyophis bannanicus. The sequence goes on from CM066044.1 coordinate 257,647,764, forward strand.
TGCACAGACATATAAGAGACGGTCCCTGCTCATCAGAGCTTACAATCTAGTCAAGACAAAACACAGAGCATACATTTAGATAAGACAAAATAGTCAAGATGAAACACAGAGCTTAAATCTAGATAAGACAAGACATAGAAGGTGTAAGCGGCGTAAAACAAGGGACAGAAGGTGTAAACAGGGATAAAACAAGAGAAAGAAAAAAGGAGATCAGCAGTGAAGAGGTGAGCTTTCAACCTGGATTTGAAGAGGGTTAGAGAAGGTGCCTGGCGTACCGACAGAGGTAGTTTGTTCCAGGCGTAAGGTGCAGCAAGGTGAAAGGAGCGAAGTCTGGAGTTAGCAGTAGAAGTGAAGGGCACAGATAGAAGCAGTTTGCTAGAAGAGCGGAGTTCTCAAGGGGGGTTGTAAGGAGAGATAAGAGAAGAAAGGTAGTGAGGAGCCACAGAGTGAATGCATTTATAGGTCAGTAGGAGAAGTTTGAACTGGATGCGGAAACGGATAGGGAGCCAATGAAGTGACTTGAGGAGAGGAGTAATATGGGCATGACGAGGCTGGCGGAAGATTAGCCGCGCAGCAGAGCGTTGAATGGATTGAAAGGGAGAGAGATGATTCAAAGGGAGACTAGCAAGGAGTAGGTTACAGAAGTCAAGCAGCAGCGGGCGAGATCACAGACCAGGGGCCCCGAACTCCCCCACAGACCTTGGATCGGCATCGGGTGAGTGAGCGGGAAACCAAGCTCCTCCCCAAACAACACACCCAAGGCCAATACAGAGGCTGTAAAGAGATTTAAAAGCACCAGCGGCAGAGGGCGAGATCACAGACCAGCGGCCCCGAACTCCCGCACAGACCTCGGATCGGCATCGGGTGAGTGAGCGGGAAACCAAGCTCCTCCCCGAACAACGTACCCAAGGCCAATCCAGAGACTGTAAAGAGAGTTAAAAGCACCAGTGGCAGCGGGCGAGCCCGCGCCTGGTGGGCCCGCGCCTGAGGGTCTCGCCAGAGGGCCCTTTGGTGTGGCCCTTAGGCGAGGTCCAGAAACATCAATAACAAATACCATAAAAAGAAAGCGACATAACATCCTGCCACAGGAGGAAGTGAATATCGCAAACAGACAAACCTGAAGCAAACACAAACTACAACAGCAGTACAAACTAAGGTACCAAATTATAATCTTTTCAACCCTTCCAGGAGACTACCCTTATACCAACCCACTATCGAACAATTAAAGACACAACCATACTAACGGAGCTCACCTGACACCCCAACCTCACCTATCAACGCTATTTAAACACCACCAAAAGAAAATGGCTAATTATCACTATCTTATCTATGCAGTATTCACCTCTCCTCACCTCACAGACTGCCTAGCAACTGCCCTGCTCACCGGCATTTAAACCGCTGCTCCGGAGGCTCATTTAAGATCAGGGAATGCAGCTGATTTCATCTTGGTGTGTGGGCGGGAACCTCTCCTCACCTCACAGACTGCCTAGCAACTGCCCTGCTCACCGGCATTTAAACCGCCGCTCCGGAGGCGGGCCCGCGCCAGAGGGCCTCGCCAGAGGGCCCTTTGGTGTGGCCCTTAGGCAGGGTCCGTGGCGAATGATTAAAATCATACAGAAATTGTGAGTCTATTTGTCATGCCTGTAGTTTGTGAAGGTAGTCTACTGTTCTGTTTTCTCCTATCTGTGCTATCACTTTGTCTATCTGTTTCTCCTACTCTGTCCTATCTTATTAATGGCGTTCTTTTCTTATTTTCCATAACATAAATGTAGGATTGTAAACCGCTCTGATGCTTCTTGGCCTGAGCAGTATATCAAATGTAATAAACATAAACTTACTTTACGTCACTCTAGTCCAGTCCCAGAATTTCTGGGATCACAGGTTCTCTGCAGCTTGGAGACTGAATAATCACAGTTGTGATGTCACCCCTATAACTTCCAGAGGTGATCACTTCCATCTTCAGTTTATTCAGTCTCCAAGCAGCTTGAAGTTCTCAGAGCCTACTTTGGGCTCTAAAGAGGGACAATTAAGCATTTTGATTTTATTTATAGATATTTTTATTGCTTTTAACAATTCTAGAGAACGAAATATTTAATTGTGGGCTGTATCTTTAAGGCAAGCTCATGCCCTCCCTCTCTCTGAAAAGGGGAGGAGTTATTTCCAGCCGCAAGAAAGGTTTTTATATTTAGGCTTCATATCCCTCCCGATCCTACTCTGGTTAGGAGAGGAGTGGAAACCAAGTAAAATAAATTCTTAATCAATTTAAGGGTCACTGTTAGAAGCCTATAATTAATTTTGATGCCTTTACCGCGGCATCTATGGAATGCGGATATTGATTTCATTCAGCACAGTTCCCGATCCTACGTATATTAGGAGAGGAGCAAGCTACGACGCAAGTAAGGTGCTGTTTATATTTTCTTTTTGAAATTGTTTCTCTCTGCAGCGAAGATTGTAATACGCTTTGCAGTTGAGATTATCTCATGTGAGCGGCGAACTGTTTGTTGGCGGTTGGTGCCGTTATTGAATGCACGTGGCATAAGACTTGTAATGATAATACTTTCCTTAGTAGCTCCCATTTCCAAATATTATTTGGGCTTATTCTTTGATTAAGCAAGCTACCGGATGGTTTTTCAGGACTTTTTGCTGTTATATTAACGGGCTTGTAGGTGAAGGACCGTTTGAAGTACCGCTTTGAAATTTTTAGAACGTTCGCTGCTTTCGCGAATGACGCACATTAATTAGATATTAATTGATTTTATTTATTTCGGGGAGACAATAATTTCTTCGAATTTAAAAAAAAAAAAAAAAGAGGGCTGTAGCCAAGATTTTTGTTTTATTTGCAGCATGCCTGGGAAACAGCAGTGTTTGCTGTGTGGTACTAAGAAAACGCTGTTGAATGAATCGGGCTTATGTAAGCATTGCCCCCAAAAAAGAGCAGAACAGCAAAAAGCTTCAAATACGATTGTTGAAAAAGAAAAACATTTAGCTTTGGACAGAGATATTGATTCTCCACCGCAGCTTCTGCCAGAGCCGGTGCCAGGTCCATCTTCAAGACCAGATATTCCTGTGCCTGAATCTATAGGCCTTCCTTCAGATTTATCGAGTTTAACCTCTAATATTGCTACAGTATTTTCAAAGCAACTGATTGCTCTTTTACAGAAAAATATTACAGAACAACATATAGGGGAAAAGCGTGTTGCTGCTCCTTTTAAAATAGATGAGGTTCCTCTTCCTGCCAAAAGAGCAAAGTTGCAAAAGACTTTTTCTATGTCATCTCAGGAAGTTTATTCTGATCTAGAGGATGATATTGAAGAAGGATTGGAGGAAGGGGAACTGGTGGACCAGTCCAGAATTGTGAGAGTTTTCAGAAAGGAGGAGTTGCCTATCTTAATTGAGGAAACCCTAAAGTCTTTGAATATATCAATGCCAGAGGATTTGGAAAACTTGGATTTGGAGGATCCTTTATTATTGGCAGTCAGGAAATCACAGAAAGCTTTTCCTGTACATAGAGTGGTAAGAGAGATGATACAGCAGGAATGGGATGTTCCTGAGGCTGCATTGCGTGGATCTAGAGTTATGGCACGCTTGTATCCATTGCAGGAGAAGGATTCTGAATTATTTAAACCACCTAAAATTGACGCAGCCGTTTCGGCGGTTACTAAACGTACGACTATTCCTATAGAAGGTGGGGCAGCCTTAAGGGATAGTTATGATAGAAAGCTAGACACACTCTTGAAGCAGATGTTTGATATAAATGCTTTATCTGTTCAAGCAGCAATCTGCGGAGCATGGGTGGCTAGAGCGTGTTTACGCTGGTCGCAAGAGTTGCATACAGATATGGAGAGTGCTTCCATGCAGGCTGCATCTAGGCTAGAGACTGGAGCAGCATATTTAGCGGATATTCACTATGATCTCATTAGAGCATTGTCAAAAGGAATGGGCTCAGTGGTAGCAGCTAGAAGGCATGTATGGCTGCGCACCTGGGCTGCTGACACATCTTCAAAGGCAAGGCTTTCTAAGCTGCCTTTTAGAGGAAAGCTCCTTTTTGGGGAGGACTTAGAAAAATTAGTGAGAGATTTGGGAGATTGTAAGGGTGGAAAACTCCCTGAGGATAGACAGAGGCAGGGGCGCATGGTTCAGCCCTACAGAGGTCAATATAGAGATTTTCGTTGTTTTCGGTCTCTCCGCTTTGGTCAGATGCAAAGAGGGAGACAGTATTATAGAAATCAAGGGTTTCGAAGCTTTCGTAGCACGGGAAAGGGCTTTACAGCCTCTTCTGCAAATATCAACACGAGGAAACTACAATGAGATAAGGAGCTCCCAGGCGGATTTGATTCCAGTTGGTGGAAGGCTCCGCCAATTTCATTCCGCCTGGGCTCATATCACGTCAGATCAGTGGGTATTGAAAATAATAGAAAAAGGATACGCTCTGGAATTCCAACGTCCAGTGGTTGATCTATTTGTTCAGTCACCATGCACGGCATACAGCAAAAAAGTGGAAATTCGCAAAACTTTACAAAAACTTTTGGATTTAAAAGCAATAGTACCGGTACCATTAGAACAACAAGGGTTCGGTCGATACTCAATATATTTTCTGGTTCCGAAAAAAGAGGGTTCTTTTCGGCCAGTGTTGGATCTGCGAGGTGTAAACCGTTATCTACGGATAGCACATTTTCGCATGGAAACGTTAAAATCAGTGATTGCGGCGGTAAGAAAAGGGGAGTTTCTTACGTCTTTGGATTTGACGGAGGCTTACTTTCATATCCCAATTCGTCAAGAGCACCAGAAATATTTGAGGTTTGCCGTCCCAATGGGTCATTACCAGTTCCGGGCGTTGCCGTTCGGGTTAGCGACGGCTCCAAGAACATTTACCAAGTAATGGCGGCAGCTTTAAGAAAGGAGGGAATACTTGTTCATCCTCATCTCAACGATTGGTTGATACGAGCGAAATCGCAATCAGAAAGCAAATCAGCAACAAAAAGAGTGCTAGAGTTCTTGCAGAGCCTAGGTTGGGTAGTGAATATGACAAAAAGCAAATTAGTACCATCTCAAAACCTAGAATATTTAGGCGCTCGTTTCAATACGAAGACAGGGAAGGTTTTCCTACCACAATCTCGAATAATATCAATTATGAATCTGGTGCGACAGTTCTTGGGAAAAGAGAATCCCACTGCATGGCATTATCTCCAGCTGCTAGGAACCATGGCAGCAACTTTGGATCTAGTTCCGTGGGCAAGAGCTCGGATGCGTCCCTTGCAGAGGACGTTATTGAAAAGGTGGTCTCACCAAAAAGCTCCAATGTCGGAAGTTTTGCCCTGTCCACCGGAGGCGCGTCAATCGTTACTCTGGTGGCTAAGGCCAGAGGTATACGAGAGGGGAATGCAGCTGCAGTCTCCGAATTGGATACAGATTACAACAGATGCCAGTCTAAGAGGCTGGGGAGCACATTGAGAGAAGCAGTTTGTTCAAAGCCAATGGTCCAAGCAAGAAAGTGCGTGGTCAATAAACAGGTTGGAATTGAGAGCAGTTTTCCTGGCGCTTCAAGCATTTCAGAATCGCATTCAAAGAAGGGCCGTTCGGGTTCTTTCGGACAATGCGACGGCAGTGGCCTATATCAACCGTCAGGGAGGTACAGGAAGTACGGCACTAGAGGAGGAATCGGAGAGCTTGTTCCTCTGGGCAGAGGAAAACTTAGAAGCATTATCAGCAAACCATGTTGCAGGAATATCCAATGTGCAAGCCGATTTCTTGAGCCGGGTAAGGATAGATCCAGGGGAGTGGAGTCTCAATCCTCAAGTTTTCCAATCGATAATAAAGCGATGGGGAGTTCCGATAATGGATCTCATGGCGACATTCCTATCCGCAAAAGTCGAACGTTTCTTCAGCAGGAAAAGAGAAAGAATGTCAGAGGGACTGGATGCACTAGCACAAAGTTGGCCGGAAGGTCAGCTGTTGTATGTGTTCCCTCCGTGGGTATTAATAAATCGTGTTCTTTGAAGGATAGAATCTCACAAAGGAAGAGTAATATTGATAGCACCGGATTGGCCAAGACGTCCTTGGTATGCGGATCTAATGAGGTTGTTAATAGACCGTCCATGGCGCTTGGCGCTGAGGGAGGATTTATTAACTCAGGGTCCACTGGTAATGCCTCAGGTAGATCGATTTTCGCTTACAGCCTGGCTCTTGAGAGGGCAAGATTAAGGTCCAAAGGGTACTCTTCAAAGGTAATCTCTACTTTGCTAAGATCAAGGAGAAGGTCCACTACTTTGTCGTATATTCGTACATGGAGGATATTTGAAGACTGGTGTAAAGGCAGATCGATTGAGGCATTAGGAGCCTCTATTCCACAAATTCTTTTATTTTTGCAGGAAGGATTCGAAAAGGGATTGGCTCCGTCATCTTTGAGAGTTCAACTGGCGGGGTTAGCATGCTATAGAGGTAAAATTAAAGGGGAGTCTGTTGGTACACACGCAGATATAAAAAGATTTTTAAGGGCGGTTACCTTATTAAGACCGCCATGTAGACCGCAAATTCCCTCTTGGAACCTACAAATTGTTTTAGATTCCCTGGTAAAGGAGCCTTTTGAACCGCTATCGCGAGCATCACTGAAAGATCTTACACTCAAGGTATTCTTCTTGATAGCTATTACTTCGGCAAGGAGGATTTCGGAGTTGCAGGCGTTATCCTGTAGGGAACCCTTCCTAGAATTTTGTAAACAAAAAGTTCTCTTAAGGCCAGTTCCTTCTTTCTTACCAAAGGTGGTATCAGCTTTTCATATAAACCAAGTGGTGTCATTACCGGTGATACAAAAGGAAGGTAATGCAAGACAAGTTTATTTGTTGGATATTCGTAGGGCACTATAGATTTACTTGAAAAGGACAACTAATTTCAGGAAGACGGATAGACTGTTCGTTCTGTTTGCAGGTCCGAAAAAAGGAGAAGCAGCTTCAAAGGCTTCCATGTCTAGATGGCTCAAAGAGGCTATATCCTCATCATATATGTTAAAGGGTAAAGCGATTCCAGAAGGTTTGAAGGTGCATTCGACGCGAGCGCAGGCTACATCCTGGGCAGAACATAGTTTGGTCCCGCCTATAGAAATTTGTAAGGCGGCTACTTGGTCATCACTTAATACTTTTGTGAAACATTACAGATTGGATTTACAAGCGGGACAGGATGTTTGTTTTGGGTCGGCAGTGCTTCGGGCTGCTTTTAAAGGACCCACCCTACAAATCTTACTGCTCTGGTATATCCCAAAAATTCCGGGACTGGACTAGAGTGACGTAAAGTAAATGTAAATTAGACTTACCTGCTAATTGTTGTTACTTTAGAAACTCTAGTCCAGTCCCGCATCCCTCCCTTGTATGCTTTGGATTAAATTATAGCCTGTAGTTTAAGAATTATTAGATAAAATACATTTAGTTTGAGATAGAGGGCAAGAGTTTTCATTTAAAAAAATATGTATAAATGACACATTTTGTGATTAAAAAAAAAAATTTTTAGGTTAATTATTCACAAAGATAAGTTATGTTAATACTTAATTGTTGCTCTATGAGTCTGCTTTGTCAATAGTAAAACTGAAGATGGAAGTGATCACCTCTGGAAGTTATAGGGGTGACATCACAACTGTGATTATTCAGTCTCCAAGCTGCAGAGAACCTGTGATCCCAGAAATTCCGGGACTGGACTAGAGTTTCTAAAGTAACAACAATTAGCAGGTAAGTCTAATTTACATATACACCTGCCAAAGCTTTAATACTCCTTAACCCCTTTACAACCTAAACATGTATGGTATATCCCCATATGGCAACCATCTCGTACCCTACCCAACAAAAGAACTCATCAACTAATAAATATAAAACTTACAACTGGAAAAAAAGTAACCCACCTTAACCCCATGCTAAATGCTCCAATCACATGCACCCTGGTCAATGTAAGATCAATAAGAAACAAGAATTACACAATTAAAGACTACCTAGACTCAAACAAAACAGATATTCTTTTTATCACTGAATCCTGGCTATCAGACACTGATCAACTTAGCCTCAACCAAATCACTCAAGAAGCCTACTCCTCATTCAACTGTACCAGAAACAACACAAGAGGGGGCGGAACTCTAATACTAACAAAATCTCAATTCATATTCAAAACACTTACATCTAACAATTTAGATGACTCAAATATAATCACTATAACAAACAACTACTTAACCCTCAGTCTCACTTACAGAGCACCCTCTGCTAAAAATGAAGAACTATTCAAAGTGCTTGAGACAGTATGTGCATACAACCTCACACAAAAACCCCTTATAGTCCTGGGAGACTTCAACCTTGGATCTACCAATAAAAAGGAAGCCAAATCATTTATCAAGGCCATGGAAGCCCTCCACTACCAACAAATAATAAAATCCCCTACACACCAATCTGATACTACCCCTGACCTTATATTCATCCCACAAACTATGGCAGACCAAAACAACATTACTCGCCCTATAATTACCCCTATACCATGGTCAGATCACTATCTAATAAATTTCAACCTACATATTGCATGTCCTCCAGTAAAAGAACAAATGCAACAGTGCCACAGGAAATTCAAAAGTTTTAACAAAGAAGAATTCCTAAGAGAAATAATCCCAGAGCTACCACAAGACACAAACAACCTTGATGATACAATAAATCACTGGAATAACTTGATATACAATACAGGAACTGCACCCAACAAAAATTCATCCTCCTCATGCAGACCAAAAACAGCCCCCTGGTATTCTGACAAAATCAGAACTGCCAAATATTAAGAAGAATGGAGAGAAAATGGAGACAAATAAAAGATCCAGAGATCCTACACCAATATAGAGAACATCAAAACCAATACACTACTACTATCAATCGATCCAGACAAGAATACCACACAAACCTCATAATGAGCTCAGTCAATAAATCTAAGGAACTATTCAACATTATGAGAACTCTCACCAAAGACCCCCAAAAAAACAACACACTGGAGATACACCCCCAAATAATGGCTGATTATCTAAACAACAAACACAATAATCATAACCATAATAAACTGATGACAACTAACCAACCCCACAACATTATACTCAGAGAAATATGGGGAACCTTCAATATCCCATCCACTCAACAAGTTGAAGATATCATTTCATCACTTAACACTACTACCTCACCAGCAGATCCATGCCCCGTAACCTGGCTAAAAGCAACGAAACAGCAAATCAAATCCTTCATTTACAACATAACATCCACATCACTCACCCAAGGATACATGCAGACAACTCTCAAACAAGCCATTATATGACCAATACTCAAAGATGCATCTCTCAACCTGAACGACCCAGCTGCCTATAAAGCAATCTCCAGCTTACCCTTCATCACTAAAATAAGATAAAAAACTGTTCAAAGACAACTTCAGGAACACCTTGATCAATATGCTCCATTAGACCAACATCAGCATGGATTCAGACCCAACCATGGCACTGAAAACTTCTATTATCACTGCTCAACAGCATTATAAGAGGGATAAACAACACAAGAACAGGATTTATCCTCATCTTTATGGACATATCCTCGGCATTCGATACAGTCTCCCACAGCATACTACTTCAACGCCTACAAGAAATCGGCCTACATAACGATACACTAACATGGTTCAAATCATATCTCTCCAATAGACAACAACAAGTGAAATGTGATACAGTCAAATCAAAGTCCTTCCCTATAAACCAAGGAGTCCCTCAGGGATCATCACTCTCTGCAATTCTGTTTAACATCTATATAAAACCAATATGCAAAGTGATAAAAAAACACAAAATACAATATAAAATATATGCTGATGACATCATGGTATTCGCTCCTATAGAAATACTCAACCCAGACCTCTCGAATATAACAGCATGCGTAGAAGACATGATCAACTGGCTTAATAACAACAACCTAACAATAAATTACAAAAAGACAGAGGCACTCTTCATCACTAGGGGCACAACATTTACCCCAGTATAATCAATGAAAATACAACAAAAACATATAACAGTGAGAAAAGAAGTTAAATACCTGGGAGTCATAATAGATCAAAACTTAACCATGCAACCACACATTGCAAAAACAACCGCAAATGCCTACTACAAGATGAAGACAATAAGAAGACTAAAACCATTTCTAGACCATGATCACTTCCGGACCATCTGCCAAGCAATAATCACTCCAACACTCGACTATTGCAATTCATTATATCAAGGTCTCCCAAAGCAAACTACACTACCACTCCAACTGTTGCAGAACACTGCAGCTCGCCTAATCACAGGAACAGATATATATGACCACATCACACCAATACTTAATAAATTACACTGGCTTCCAATCCAATCCAATCCCGTATTAGATACAAATCAACCTTAATCATATTCAAGATCATTCACCAACTATCAGCATACACCTTACAAGACACTATAACATGAGACACAAGTACCCGGCCTAGAAGGAATAACAAGAAAAATATGATTACCACACCCCTTGGATACCAAAAGACCTTACAAAACACATCTGAAAGAGCACTATCATTCTATGCTCCATCACTTTGGAACTCTCTCCCGGATGACTTGAGGGCAACATCAGACATCAAAGACTTTCGAAAAAAACAAAAAACTCACCTCTTCTCAACTTACTACGGAGTTATAACCTAATCACATAGACAACTACATGATCCAAGTCACTGACTGTTGACCCAAAACAATGGACTAATAAGCATAAAATATGATGCTTAAAATTGTAAATAGTTGTCATATCCTCATGACCATATACATAGTTCTCAGACTTTCCCCTAGATAAGATCCAATTGTGTTCTTTGTAGACGATAATACAATACTGTTTACTGTTCAACTGTTCTATGTAAAATGTTTGTTACAATGTAAACTGCTCTGATTGAAGGACAAAGCGGTATAGAAAAATGTTTAAATAAATAAATAAATAAAAATAAGACAGGAGGTGATCAAGGAGTGGACAAGCGTTTTAGTAGTGTGTTCAGAAAGGAAAGGGTGGATTTTGCTAATGTTATAGAGAAAGAAATGGCAGGTCTTAGCTACGAGATGGATGTGTGTGGAGAAAGAGAGAAAGGAGTCAAAGACAACCCCCAGATTACGGGCCAAGGAAACACGAAGGAGTACAGAGCCATCCACAGAGACTGTGAAAGGTGGAAGAGGAGGGGAGGTTGTAGGGGGAAAGATAAGAAGTTCAGTCTGGCCATGTTCAATTTCAAGCGCCGGTGAGACATCCAGGCAGCAATGTCAGAAAGACAGGCAGAGATCCATGTCTTGATTGCCGGAGAGAGTTCAGGCATAGAGAGGTAGATCTGGGAGTCATCAGCATACAGATGGTATTGAAAACCATGGGAAGAGATGAGCGCACCAAGGGACTGGGTGTAGAGAGAGAAAAGGAGTGGACCCAGGACAGATCCTTGGGGTACACCAACTGGGAGCAGGGTAGCAGAGGAGGAGGAGCTACCAGAACACACGCTGAAAGAGCGATGGGAGATATAGGAGGAGAACCACGATAGCACAGAGCTCTTAAAACCAAGGGAGAACAGGGTATCGAGGAGAAGGTTGTGCTCAACAGTGTCAAAAGCAGCAGAGAGGTCAAGAAGGATGAGAACAGAGTACAGGCCCTTGGATTTTGCCAGGAACAAGTCACTGGAGACTTTGGCAAGAGCCATTTCGGTAGAGTGTAAAGGACGAAAGCCAGACTGCAAGGAATCCAGGAGGGCATGAGAGGAGAGGAAGTCGAGGCAATGGCGGTGGACCACACATTCAAGTAGTTTAGAAATGAAGGGAAGGAGAGAGATAGGTCGATAATTGGAAGGACAGGTGGGATCAAGTGAGGGTTTCTTGAGGAGAGGTGTGATCAGAGCATGCTTGAAATCTGCAGGGACAGTTGCAGTGGAGAGCGATAGGTTGAGAATATGAGAGATGGAAGGGACAACGGTGGAGGAGATGGGGCTTAGGAGACGGGTGGGGATAGGATCAGAGGAGCAGGTGGTGAGTTTGGAGGAAGAAAGGAGGTGTGCAGTTTCCTCTTCAGAGATCACAGGAAAGGAAGAGAGGGTAGCAAGGGTAGTGGGGGGGGGGGAGAGTTGGGAGTGGAGAGGGGGGAGGGGAAGTAGCTGACTTAGTGGGGAATAGGAGGGTGATCTTGTGGATTTTGTCATGGAAATAGTCAGCCAGGGTTTGGGCAGAAAGGGAGGGAGGGATAAGAGGCGGAGGCACATTGAGGAGAGAGCTGAGAGTAGTAAAGAGATGGCGAGGATCAGAGCCAAGAGAGTTAGTCAGATGGCCATAGTAGTCTTGTTGGCAAGAGCTATGGCTGACTGGAATGAGGCAAGCATGAATTTGAAGTGTAGAAAGTCTGCAGGGGAGCGGTATTTGAGCCAAGCATGCTCAGCAGAATGGGCACAGGAACGTAGATAGCAGGTAGTGGATGAAAGCCAGGGCTGAGGTGCAGAACGTCTCACAGGATGTGGGATGGGTGGAGCAAGAGCATCCAGAGCCGAGGAGAATGCAGCATTATAGGAAGTTACTGCCTCATCAACGGACTTAGATAACAAAGTGGAAGAAAGAGGTGAAGAAATGGTGGAAGAGAGAGCCAAGGGATCAATAGCATGAAGGTTTCTAAATAAGTTGGAGGAGACAGGATGAGGCTGAGGCAGGGGGTGATAAAGAGTAAAGCTTAAGAGGTGATGGTCAGATAGGGGAAGAATTGAGTTACAGATAGTCATTCTTCAAAAGGACTACTATGTTCCATGGTGGGGCTGGCACTTACCTATGTTGTGTGCTTCTGATGATATTAGTTCCTGTTTTTGTCAGTAGTGCAAAGTTTATCTGGTCTTGAGCTCTGTGGGGGCCAGTCCTAGATGTAGCTGTTATTTCTATAATTAAATTCAAAAATGTAGAAATGGATAGGTAAAGGGATACCAGAATCCCCAATATGTAATTGAAGATGGATGAATTTCTTGATGCAAAATGTGTTTAGAAGTTTGGTTCTTCACCTACTTCCTCTTAAATAGACTAGGATATCATGATCATGAGTTCTGTATAACTGTTTTTAAAATAGTTTGGAACATTGTTAACGCAAGCATAAAGAGTAAACATAGGCTATGAACTGTGCAACCATAGTTCATTGTACAGTCAATGCTGACACAACATAATTTTTGCAACTTTGCAATTATAAATAATTTTGTCATAATCAAGTAAATTTCATCTAATACACTGTAATCAGCTCTTACTCTGTAAAAAGAACTTTGGTGACACCTTGTGTTATTTATTTATATTCTCTTATATACCGTGCTATTCTGCATCCGTGTGGTTTACTTTGAACAAACTGACATTACATTGAACAGGGCATTATAACTTGGAGATAACTATTTTACAGGGAACCTGGGCTATGGAGGGTTAAGTGGCTTGCCCAAGGCCACAAGGAGCACCTGTGGGACTAGAAACCCCAGTCCTTCCAGCTCAAGGTTGCTGTCCTCTAGTGGGATTTGAACCCCTGACCTTCCGGCCTGAAGTACCTTGCCCCAACCACTAGGCCACTCCTCCACTCCACTCCATATTTCACGTTTATAATAAATGACTGTTACTTCCCCTTTTTCTTTAATAAAATGAGCTTTTCAGGAGGAAGAATTTGAATCCGGCAGACGTGGAACTGTGCTGTGTGTCCACAGGCCATCTGTTGTTTTCCCTCTGAGCTCAAAGAAAGTAGCACTTTGTGTGTGATTGTGTTCTGTGTTACTCTCTGCCTGTTTCTCACTGCTTGAGGGACCAGAGACTGAAAGAGCCGTGGTATTGTGGCCAGATCACAGGGTTTTCTTCAGTTGGTGCCGTTCTCGGATCACTGTGTTTCTTCAGCAGTTGGAAACAGCAGACAAGTCTCCAGGACGCGAGCAGTTTTTCTGTCATGAGTATTATATTAAAAAGGCAGGTTTTTCTTTCGTGTGGGCAATAATGCCGGTAAAACTAAAGAGTACTCTGTTAGATGAATGGGACAAAAAACAAAGCTCGTGATATAGGGCAGAAAAAGGAAGCCCAAATTATGAAATGAGGCGCAGGATTGGTGATAGCGCCCTTATGTTGGCCATTGACATTCAATGACTGCCAGTAACCCTAATTTGCAGTTCCCGCTTGGTGGAATGTTCCAGGAGGACAAATTGAGGTGGTTACAGTATGAGATGGCCCTTAATGGTTTGAGGCAACCTCATACCAGTCATGAATGGGTCGTGTATAGTTGGTGGCAGTTTGAGGCTGCTAAAAAGTGCAGCAAGCCACTGACTCTGTGTTTTGAAAAATTTAAAAATCAAATGTTTAGGATGGATAGTGTAAATATAAAAGAAACTGAAACTTACAGGGAAAAACTTAAATTATTGCTCTATGACAAAATAGAATTAATCAAACAAAGTTTCGAAGGACTAATTTTCAGGTCATAATTGTAGTATGAAGTTTGTTTTCTTTAATTTAGTGGTTAGGGAAGTGTGCTGTGCAGTATAAGTTTTGTTTTTTACTGCAGTAATAATTTGGAGGTTTCTGGCACAGATAACAGCTTGGCATGACTGCAGTATTAGCAGGAAGAAAGTCTTGAGCAACCGTGGTAAGATTTTCTTTTGTTAGACTAACCATAAGCCTTATTGGGGAAGTTAAAAAAAAACTCCAAATGTGATTAACCATTTCTCTTACTTGTGTATGTATAGTAAATAAGTTTTGTTTTCTAGGTCATGGATCTGAACTTATTTTGGATTATGAGAATTTATCTACTGAATCCATTCTATATGTAATAATGCAAATGCTGAAAAATATTATTAGAAACACTACTCCTCGGTGCTTCTTATGTCTCTGGATACTTTGGAAAAAAATGATTGATGATATATTCTCCAAATTGTATTTTTAGTTATAATTGATGTGAATGAATGGGAAGATCTTCCATGCTTTGATGTATTTAGATATTTGATAAATTGTGTGGATTTGTGTGATGTGATAAAGGTTAAGAAAAATTAAGTGTTTAAAGGGAGGATAGAAGCTAGTTACTTAACTGAAAAAATTTTAAATTGCTTGTCAAGTTAAGTCAAGCAAGTTTGTTTACTTAAAGGAAGAAAGTGAATGATACAACTACATTCAAACAAGTGAATTAAGTAACTAAACCAATATGGTAAATATATATATAATGTTTTATTTTTCTTTTGTGATAGTAGACTAGTTGAAAATTACAACTATGATAGTGTATGAGTAACAATGTCTGCAGAAAAATGCTGATATTTCTCCTAGTTTCTTTTAAACTAATCTGCAGGAGTCGATTGGAGGAGTGATCTTAAATTCTCATATCGTATATGTTTTAGTTATTATAGAAAGACCTCTGCAGAACTGATGTTGTTAATTGCAAGTGTGATTTAATATGCTACCTCTTCTATTGCTGCTGTTTGTGTTTTTGCTCAGAAATTTCCCACTGGACTTAAGCCACTGGGCTATTTTTCAGACTTTTGTTGCCCCGTTGTATCAGGAATGCCTCCATGTTTTCAGTTTTTGGCAGCAGTAGTCTTTGCAATCCAAATTACTGATTTTCTAGTACTATAACATGCCTCTCATTCAGTTTTCGTATCTTTTACACTTGGAAAATCCAGCTTTCTTCCAGCTCTAGATTGTTACTCTTTGACCTCACTATGTACTGATGGTTCTGCTTTGCGCAATGAATAAGGAAAATTGATGCAATTATAAGAGTTGATTCTGTGGCAGAGTCGGCTGCTTGTTATTTGCTAGTGCTCAACCAGCTGAAGTGCTCTTTCTAGAGCTCTTATCTGCTCATTTGATCATCAATACTGATTTTGTCTCAGGCTTCTTGCATGGGGAGTTCCATGTCCTGATACTTTACTACTATGCTATTTTTTTCTGAAAACAGTGCAACAAAGATAGAACTGTTAAGCCATTAAGAAGTGGTAATTGACTTTCTAATTGGTTCAAATTTGATGTTAAAAAGTTTTACCCTTATGTAAATGTTCCTTCTTTGCGAGCTTAGATGTCTATGCGAATTAGAATGGAATAGAGAAGTAGTCTAATGACTAGAGTACTAGCACTCCTTGTGACCTTGGATAAGTCACTTAACCCCTCACTGCCTTACAAAGAAAAATTCCAAGTTATCAACGTTCCTGTTTTATGTGCTGTACCAAGTTTTAGTTGCAATGTGAACTGCTGTGATTAGTGGGGAAAGTGGTATTAAAAAAAAAATAACATAAAAAGGAAAAAGGGTATATTACTGATAATGTTTAAAGTAATGTGAGTTGAACCATCACCTAAGATAAAACAGCCTTCCTAATAATTGTTGACAAACAATTGAAATTAGTTTAATTTATTTGTCATAAACTGCTAGTTATGTTTTAATGTTTGTTACCCCTTGAATAACCAGATTGACTATATCTTGTATGTTGTTATAGCTGGAGAGTACATCACAAATATTAATAAGAACATAAGAACATAAGATATGCCATACTGGGTCAGACCAAGGTCCATCAAGCCCAGTATTCTGTTTCCAACAGTGGCCAATCTAGGTCATATGTACCTAGCAGTTTCCCCAAGGGACACAGGTTCCACAATGCTTGTATTGGTTCAAGCATTGATATCCTGGGTCCCTTCTTAATAATGGTTTATGGACCTTTCCTCCAGGAAATTGTCCAAACCTTTTTTAAACCCAGCTACACTAACAGCCTTTACTACATCCTCCGGTAACAAATTCCAGAGTTTGATTACACATTGAGTGAAAAAATATTTTCTTTTATTAGTGTTAAATAGTTTACTCTGTAGCTTCATTGCATGTCCCCTAGTCTTTCTATATTCTGCTAAGGTAAACAATCGATCTACGTTTACCCGTTCCACTCCGTTCATTAATTTATAGACTTCTATCATATCTCCCCTCAGCCGTCTCTTTTCCAGGTTAAAGAGCCCTAACCTTTTTAGCCTTTCTTCATAGGAGTATCCTTCCATCCCCTTTACCATTTTGGTGGCTCTTCTCTGAACCTTTTCTAAAATCGCTATATCCTTTTTAAGATACGGCGACCAGAATTGCACACAATATTCAAGGTGCGGTCTCACCATGGAACGATATAGAGGCATTATAATATCTTTTGTTTTCTTTTCCATTCCTTTCCTTATCATACCTAGCATTCTATTTGCTCTCTTGGCCGCTGCTGCACACTGGGCCGAGGGTTTTAACATGGTATCCACAATGACGCCTAAATCTTTCTCCTGGGTGGTGGATCCTAATGTGGAACCCTGCATCGTGTAACCATAGTTTGGGTTGTTCTTCCCTAGGTGCATAACTTTGCATTTGTCCACATTAAATTTCATCTGCCATTTTGATGCCCAGTCTTCCAATTTATTAAGATCCTCTTGCAATTTTCCACAATCCTCTTGGGTTTTAACAACTTTAAATAGTTTTGTGTCATCTGCAAATTTGACAACCTCACTCATTATTCCACTTTCCAGGTCATTTATGAATATGTCAAAAAGCAGCGGACCCAGCACAGATCCCTGGGGTACACCACTATTCACCTTTCTCCATTGGTAAAATTGGCCATTTAGCCCTACCTCTGCTTTCTATCTTTTAACCAGTTCCTGATCCACAATAGTACATTGCCTCCTATCCCATGACTCTTTAGTTTTGCCAAAAGTCTCTGATGAGGGACCTTGTCAAAGGCTTTCTGAAAGTCCAGATACACAATATCAACCGACTCACCTTTGTCCACCTGATTATTCACTCCTTCAAAAAAACATAACAGATTAGTAAGACAAGATCTTCCTTGTCTAAAGCCATGTTGGCTGTCTCCCATTAGGTCATGACTATCTACATGCTGAGTAATTTTATTCTTTATGATGGTTTCTACCATTTTTCCCGGTACTGATGTCAGGCTCACCGGTCTGTAGTTTCCCGGATCACCCCTGGAACTCTTTTTAAAAATTGGTGTTACATTGGCGATCCTCCACTCTTCAGGTATTAGAGATGATTTTAATGATAGTTCACAGATTACTAATAGCAAGTCTGCAATCTCATATTTCAGTTCTTTCAACACCCTTGGATGTATACCATCCGGCCCAGGTGATTTGCTACTCTTCAGTTTATCTAATAGTTGTAATACATCTTCCCGATGTATTGATATTTCCTTCAATTCTTCCGCACCTTTAAATACCACTTCAGTCATGGGTAACATCCCTACATCTTCCTCAGTAAAGACTGAAGCAAAGAATTCATTCAATCTCTCCGCTATCGCCTTGTCGCCTCTTAGTGCTCCTTTAACCCCTTTATCAGGGAAACCAAAAAGCTAATTATATAATATGGAGGAAATGCAAGATGTTTGCACACCAAAGAACTAAAAGAATGAGCGAGAACCACAGTACACTTTACAAAACTAAATTATAACTCATGTTTATTTTGTTATAAACTGCATTATGATTCTTGCTTTTTCTTTTTCAACATATATTTTGCACCCACAGAATCCCTTCCATCAACAGTGGGTGCAGAGCAGAACTAGAACATTCACCCACAGAACGCAATATCTTGAAAAACAATCAGATTCTGGTCATCTCACTAAAAAATATTCTCCAGTACCAGGAATATTGAAAGCTAATATAAAACCCTACAGAAGTCACCAAAGATCTACAAGGCCATTACCAGCATAAACCTCCAAAACTCATACAAAAAAGGAGCACTATAAATACTGCAACAGGCCCTAGAACATCTAACAACTATTTGAAAAGCTGAACAAGGCAAATTGCTACAGTACAGATTCTTGCACACAGATTTCATGTTAACAGAACACACAGCCTTGGTCACACACTAGGTACACAGATTCCCGCCAAGTACAGAATAAGTGATCACAGCCTAAATTACAAATAAAATATTTAGAGAAAAATTAAACTGAAATCCCAAGAAGCCAGACTCTGCATGCAGTGCAACACCAGATAAGAGATTTAGTATCCCATACTGTGTAAACTATAAAAATAGCACAAAGTCCAATCACTAAATTAAAAATAAAATTATTTTTTCTACCTTTGTCTGACCATTTTATTCTTTGGTCATGATGGTCCTGATCTGAGGCTTCTGCTTTCATGTCTTCTCTTAGCACTCTATCTGCCATTTCTTGTCTTTTCTTTTCTTCACTTCCTTCCTTCAGCCTATTTCCAGTTCCAATGACCCTCCCCACGTGTCAGCTCCCTTCCAGTCCCAATGACCCTCCTCACGTGTCAGCTCCCTTCCAGTCCCAGTGCCCCCTCGCTGCCAGCCTCCTCTTATTACACAGCCACCTACCAGTCCCATCCCCAAATGTCAGCTCCCTCCAGTTCCACCCCCAGGTGTCAGCTCCCTTCTATCCCCCTCTTCCCCCCATGTCAGTTCCCTTCCAGCCATCTCAGTTCCCTTCAGCCAGCTCCTTTCCCTCTCTGTTCCCTTTCAGACATCTCCTTTCCCTCTCTCAGTTCCCTTTCAGCCATCTGCGTCCTCTCTCTGTTCCCTTTCAACCACCTCTTTCCCCTCTCTCAGTTCCCTTTCAACCATCTCTCCCCTCTCTCAGTTTCCTTTCAACCATCTCCTTCCCCTCTCTGTGCCCTTTCAGACATCTTTTTCCTCCATCAGCTCCCTTCCAACCCTCTTTTCCCCGTGTTAGCTTTCCCCCCGTGCAGCTTGTATCTTCTCTCCTCACCCCCCCGTGCAGCTCGTTTCTCTTCTCTCCTCCTCCTCCTCCCCCCCCTCATGCAGCTTGTTCCTGTTCCTCTTCCCTTATTGCCTCCCCGTACCCTGTCGTTTATTCAGCTCTTCGTTTGCAATGACAGGAAACCGGTGCGGAACCTCCGGACGGTAAGGAACCTCTGCTGCTGCCGCATTCCACTCCAGCGTCACTTCCTTTTGGGGGCGGGACGCGGCAGCAGCAGAGGTTCCTTACCATCGGGAGGCTCCGCACTGGTTGCCGTCAATGTCATAATGCTGAGCAGAGTGAATGACGGGCAGCAGTTTGTATGTGTGTTTTTGTTTTAAACTGAAAGGCGGAGTGAGGCGGCTCTTTTGGGGGCATTTCTGCCACCCCCAAAAGTTTGCTGCCTGAGGCCACCACCTCACTTCGCCTAATGATAGAACAGGGTAAAGTGAAGTCCTCTGAATAGCTGTCCTAACGTTAACTAGTTAGTCTTTCTTTCAATATGGTTTTCTTGGTATTCCCTTTAGGTTGGTACATAAGGTGTACCATCAAATGCGTGCCTTGTTTATGGACCATCATCTTTTATTTCTCCTCTACATTTTTTTATGATGAGTATGAACATAGAGCCATGGAAAATGTTTTTGTGCCATAGTTTGCATACCCTAGCGCCCCCTCCCCCCTTTTTAGTTTTAGTTCTTAATTTATATTCTATGTTTCGTTACACCTCTCTGTTTTTGTCCTTTGTGCAGTACCAGTTTTATTCACCCTTTTTTAATTGTTTCTTTTATGCGGTTTTTATGAGTTCCTGGCTAGAGTAGGTTTTATTTATTTGCTCATTCATTTTAGTAACATTCCTTTTGACTTTTATTCCCTTTTTTAAGTTTTATATGGCTCATTTGATTTCTTTTATTTTGTTATTTACAGATTTGGAGCCTCTCATCTGCTTGGATGACCATGAATAATGGGTGTTCATTCACTATGCTTTGGTTTACTATGGGGCTGCTGTAACCTTGCTAACAGCATTGTTACATCAAATTGGCTTACACTTTAGATGCACAGATATATTAATTCTTCTGTGCTTTTCTGTGCATTTCATAATCCTTGCACTCATCGTGTTTTCTACGTACCAGTCGTCTTATATTATATAAGCCTCCAGTTTGTTTTAACGTCACCTCTGCAATGACAGACACGTTTTCTATACTGCATTCATATGTTTCTTTGGATTCCACACCTTTTAGTGTACATAAATAGCTTTTAGGTGCTCAGTTTTACATTTTCCTGTTTCACTTTGACAGCGGTGCCATTACATCGCAAGCCGCTTTACATATTTAAATATTCATTACTTACATACATGACTTTTTAAGACTTTTTCTAAGTTTTATTGCAAAAAAATATGCCTTTGTTCTGATATTGTGTGACGGGCATATGGTGGTGGCTTTAATTCATAAATCGATATAATTTGTTGTTAATTTGTTGGACGCACACTTTGACCTCCTTTTGGCACGAATCTTGTCATTTTCAATCTTGGTGTGTGGCAGGACTGCCTTTGATACAGCGGAATGTGCTAGTGGGCTTTGGATTCAGGTAATTCTCTTAACATTATTTTCAAATCATCCTGCTAGACCAGTCCAGACAAGTGGGTTTAGCTCCCCCACCAGCAGATGCTGGAGACAGAGAAAAAAATCAAACCACCAGAAGCTGATTAGCTGAGCCCTGGTAGATATATAGCTGCACCCCTAGAGGTCGCCTCCAGTAGCAGATGTTTTTTTCCTCTCTTCTCTTTAGAGGTTTTTCTTTACCCTAATATTTTAGCTGATCGCATTCCAGGACACACAAGAGGTGCTTCTCTGGAATTACTAGCTCCAATCCGGTGGTTAAGCTCCAGGTCAAGAGGACCAGTTGAGCTCCCGTTAAGAGGTGGTGGGCCCGGCTCTTTGACACGAAGACCCAGCAGGTCGGCAGCAGGGGAAGCCTTCAGTGCTTTGAGTGAGCCCATCTTGATATCAGGAATTTGTTGTCTACATGTGCCTTGGCTCCCCTGCCTTTCTACACTGCTCTGCAATCGGTCCGGGCACAGTGAGTTCTCTGTTTCCCCCACCCGGCAGTTCTTGGCAGTAATTATTTCTTTCCTGCTCAAACTGCTGCTGAATCCCCAGTACTAACTGTGGCTTTCGGCTAGGCATTCTCCCGCTTCTTCTCTACAGAGATGAAGAGCAAAACGGTCCTCTCTAACTTCCCAGCCAGGCGGCCATGTTTGGGCAGGAATTTAGGGGCTGGGGAAAGGTGTGGTGGCCATCTTCTCCTCCTCAGCCACACAGCTGTTCCTGCAGTGCTTGTCTGGAAGCGGGAGTTTTTATATCTAACTCTGGGGCTCTCTAATCCACCTCCCAGTCATCTCTCCACTATCTTTGAGCCATGACACCACTTCTCTTCGGGATGCCGTCCTCCTTGCAAAGATGCATCATTTGCGGCAGGAAACACAGGGAACTGAAGGACCGGGTGCGCATAGCTTGCTCTGCACATCCAGGGGAGACCTCCAGTACAGTTCCCATGTCCGCTTCTAGCAGAGATGGTTCCTCTAAACCGTCGGCCTTCTCACCACCTCTGGACCCCAGGATTGCTGCCCCAGCAGAAAGTGCTCTGGATCCTCTGCTCCTTCTGCCCCAGCCTTCGGTCAAGTCCAGTCAGACATCATTGCCCTAGGAAACTACTTCTCATGAAGAGGATTCCCAGTTCCTAGCCCTCTTCAGGCAAGCTTGGGCCATTTGGCGCTCAGGTACTGCCATTGCTATCTCGACAGGTCTGTGGCCACTCACAAGGCAGCGCCTCCCTCAATGTCAGGATTCCGGAAATGCCCTCGGGTAGAGGCGACTACTAGGGAGGACAGCCTGTCTCAAAAGGAAGTATCTTGGGGCTCAGGTTTGTGGTCACCTGTTGTCCAAGAAGAGGAGGCTTTTTCAGCGGCTGACAGTTTGGATGCCTCCGACTGTGAAGATGGGGAATGGTTGGCCTCGGCCGATGGACAGGATGGTACCCAAAATATTTGTCTGTTCCGCAAGGAGGAACTCCCTGTGCTCATAGCCCAAGTAGTGGAAGCCTTACACCTCACAGACCCTCCCGAGCAGCAGCAGCCTCAGGCACAATCTCAGGCTGATCCTATCCTACAGGCTTTTCCCTTTCCGCCAGAGCTCCAACAGATGATGTCTCGGGAGTGCGTTCAGTTTGCTGTCTATGCAAACACTACCTCTGGTCTCCAGAGGATTTGGACAAATGGCTTGTTTATCCAAAAGTGAATGCGCTAGTGGCAGGAGTTACAAAACACATCACCATCAAGACGGCCTTCTCATCATCTTCTCTCGCACTTCAAGCTTCGGTTTGTGGGGGTCTCGCAGCATATGCCATTTTGCGCTGGATTCAGTGCTTACCCGAAGACCCAGCATTGGCATGTCTGGAATCAGTCACAGCCTTCTTGGCCAATGCTCTTATGATCGTCTTCATCTCTCAGTGCAGTCAGTAGTTGCAGTTACCGTAGCCCATCGATGGCTCTAGCTTCGGTAATGCTCGGCAGATACTGCCTTCAAGACGCGCCTCTCCAAACTCCCCTTCAGGAGTAAGCTGCTCTTTGGCACAGATCTGGACAAGTTAGTCAAGGACTTGGGAGAAGTCAAGCCCCAGCGTCTTACTGAGGATAAGCCGAGATCTTCCACACGCAACTCTTCGCAGCAATCCTACTTGTCCAAATGGCTATGATTTCACAACTCCTGGCATTATCGGTCCAGAAGAGCTCCTACATCGGCTTTGTCCGGATGTTTCGGAAACCAATCTCAGCCTTTTTGAGGCATCCAGAAAGGGAAAGACTTTTCGGCAGCTCCGGCCAAGTTCTCCAGAGCTACCCGTTCCTCCCGCTGATGGGGTGTCGAGCCCATCCGGGGCATTGCTGCTGGTAGGAGGATGTTTGGTGCTATTTTCCCGACAGTGAGCTCTTATAACCTTCGATCAGTTGGTCCTCGACATCGTTACCCAAGGCTATGTTCTTCAGTGTCTATAGCCCATTTTCAATGCCTTCCTTGTTTCGCCTGGCGGGGCACTCTGCAAAAGGGAGGCCGTTCGTTCCACTCTTCAACGCCTACTCCTTCTACAGGCTATCCGACCAGTTCCGCCTTTGGAGAAGGGTTCCGGTCGGTACTCAATTTACTTTGTGGTATTCAAAAAGGACGGGTCCTTCCAGCCAATTCTGTACCTTAAGAAGGTCAATCGGGCCCTTCAAGTTCCACATTTTAGGATGGAATAATTGCAGTCAATTATTCAGGTGGTCCGCAAAGGAGAGTTCCTGGCCTCACACGACCTGGCAAAAGCATACTTTCACATTCCCATCCACGAAGATCAGCAGCGGTTTATACACTTCACCATCCTGGGACAGCTTTTTTAGTTCTGTGCTCTGCCTTTCGGCCTAGCCACAGCCACGCGAACCTTCTCCAAGGTCATGGTAGTAGCAGCGGCATCTCTGCGCATACAGGGCATATGCGTGCAACGATACTGGACAACTGGCTCATTCAAGCAGATTCCCTGGAAGAGGACCACAAAGCAGTGGTAACATAGTAACATAGTAAATGACGGCAGATAAAGACCAGCATGGTCCATCCAGTCTGCCCAGCAATACGGCAAGAGTAGATGCACCTGACGCTGTGTGCAGGTCACCCCTCCCCTGTCTTTGTTTAGGGG
The DNA here is from genome assembly GCA_033557465.1 of Ichthyophis bannanicus. NCBI lineage: Eukaryota > Metazoa > Chordata > Amphibia > Gymnophiona > Ichthyophiidae > Ichthyophis > Ichthyophis bannanicus. The sequence continues at coordinate 257,672,214 of CM066044.1, forward strand.
TGGACCCACCACTCCATGTAGGACACCCCTATTTGTTGAGAAGTTAGATGGTTCAGTTTATTTTGGTTTTATCCTGTTGCTGTAAAGGGATCCGCTGTGCTTGTCCCATGCTGTTTTGAATTCCGTCACCGTGTTTGCCCCCACCACTTCCATCGAGAGAGAATTCCAAGCATCCACCACCCTTTCAGTGAAAAAATATTTCCTGACATTGCCTTTCAATTTTCCACCTTGAAGCTTCATGTTATGCCCTCTAGTTTTGCAGCTTCCCCGTCTTTGGAAGAGGTTTGTTTGTTCATCGTTCCTCTTTAAATATTTAAAGGTCTGAATCATATCTCCCCTATCCCTCCTCTCCTCCAAAGTGTACATATTTAGGTCTTCAAGTCTCTTCTCATAAGGTTTCTTACGCAGGCTCCAAATCATTTTGGTTGCCTTCCTCTGAACACTTTCCAGTCTTTTTACATCTCTTGCAAGATATGGTCTCCAATACTGAACACAGTATTCCAGGTGAGGCCTCACCAGCGACCTGTACAGTGGCATAAGTACCTCCTTCCTTTCTGCTGGTAATCCCTTTTTGTATGCAGCCCAACATCCTCCTGGCATTTGCCACCGCCTTGTCACACTGTTTTGCTACCTTGAGATAATCAGAGATAATCACACCAAGGTCTTTTTCCTGAACCATGCACACCAACCTCTCGCCCCCTAGCGCATACTTTTCCCTTGGATTTCTGCTACCTAAATGCATGACACTGCACTTTTTCGCATTAAATCGTAATTGCCAAGCATTAGACCATTCTTCCAGCTTTTGTAGATCTTTCCTCATGTTATCCACTCCCTCTGGGGAGTCCACTCTGTTGCAAATTTTTGTGTCATCTGCAAAAAGACAGACTTTTCCATTCAGTCCTTCAGCAATATCACTCACAAATACATTGAACAGTGCCGGACCCAGGACCGAACCCTGGGGCTCCCCGCTAATCACCTTCCCCTCATCCAGGTGAGCTCCATGTACCATCACCCTCTGTCGTCTGTCAGTCAACCAATTTCTGATCCACTTTACTATCTTGGTACCCATCCCTAAGCTACTGAATTTATTGACAAGCCTCCTATGAGGAACAGTATCAAAGGCTTTGCTGAAATCTAGGTAGATGACATCCATTGCATGCCCCTGATCTAGTTCCTTGGTCACCCATTCAAAGAACTCAATCAGATTAGTTTGACAAGACCGCCCTTCAGTAAAACCATGTTGCCTCGGATCTTGCATCCTATTGGTTTTGAGAAAGTTCACTATTCGCTCTTTCAGGAGCGCCTCCATGACTTTTCCCGCTGCCGACGTAAGGCTCACGTGTCTGTAGTTTGACACTGCTTCCGTGTCACCACTTTTGTGTAGAGGTACGACATCAGCCATTTTCCAGTCCTGAGGAACTTCTCCTGTTTCCAAGGATCTGTTGAATACATACTTTAACGGTCTTGCTAGAACTTCTCTGAGCTCTTTCAGTATCCTGGGATGTATCCCATCCGGTCCCATGGCTTTGCCCACTTTCAGTTTAACAAGTTGTTCCAACACCTCATCTTCTGTGAATGGTGTGGTATCTGCTTCGTTCCCATTTTTATACTTGGGAGTCCCAGCTGGTCCATCTCCAGGATTTTCTTTAGTAAAAACAGAGCAGAAGTATTTGTTTAGCAATTTCGCTTTTTCTATGTCACTTTCCACGAGTCTTTTCCCAGCACTTCTGAGGCCTGCAATTCCAACTCTGATCTTCTTTCTTTCCCGAATATACCCGAAGAAAGTTTTGTCGCCACCCTTAACATCTTTAGCCATCTTTTCCTCTGCCTTTGATTTTGCTATCCTTATTTCTCTTTTTGACCCTTTGAGTTTGATCCTGTATTCATTTCTGTGTTCTTCTGTTTGCAAGCTTTTGAATTTTGCGAAAGCTGTGTTTTTTGCCTTTATTTGAGCAGCCACTTCTTTGGAAAACCAAATAGGTTTCCTTCTCCTCTTGTTTTTGTTTACTTTTTTAACATTATTTGTCCGTTGCCCTTTTTATTGCCGCCTTTAGTTTATTTCATTGCAATTCCACTTCCTTTATCTCCTTCCACCCTGTCATCTCCTCCTTTAGGTACTTGGCCATTTTATTGAAGCCAGTGTTTTTGAAGTTTAGTCCAGGTAGTATCAATCAAGCCAAGAGTCGTCCGCAGCTGTCTCAATGGCTGGAGTTTCTTGGGGCACTATTCGACACTCGGCAGGGCAAGGTTTTCTTGTCGCAGGAGTGTTTCCTCAAGCTCTCAGCTCAAATCAGAAAGTTTCTGTTACAGAGCTGCCCGCAGGTTTGGGATATCTTCAGGTTTTAGGGTCTATGACTGCCACCATCGAGGTAGTTCCATGGGTAAGAACACACATGGGAAACCTGCAACATTGTCTACTCTCCCGTTGGTCTCCAGTGACCGAGGACTACAACCACCGAATCCCTCTGTTGCCATCGACGCACCGCAGTCATTATTGGTGGCTCTCATCATCCAGTCTCCTCTGGAGCTACTCTTGGAGACTCCCTGTTGTATTCTACTGACCATCAATACCAGACTACCATGCTGGGAAGTGCATCGCTTAAACCAGTCAGCTCAGGGCTCCTGGATGCCACGGGAATTGCGCTGGACCATCAACTGCCTGGAATCCCGGGCAGTGCGCCTGGCCTTGTTATGCTTCCTGCCCATCCTTTGCTACCAAGCAGTCCGTGTCCTTTTGGGCAGCATGATGACTGTGGCCTATCTGAACTGCCAAGGTGGTACAAAGTGTCTGGGGTGGCCAGAGAGATGGTGCATCTATTCCCCTGGGCAGAACATCACTTACAGGCCCTGTCAGCCCAACACATTGCAGGGGTAGACAACATCCAGGCAGATTTCCTCAGCTGTAATGCTCTAGATCCAGGGGAATGGGAACTAGCCCCTTGGGTGTTTCAGCAGATTGTGCAGTGGTGGGGCCTGCCCATGATGGACCTCGTGGTGTCAGCAGCAAAAATCAAGTGGCCTTCCTTCTTCAGTCACAGGAGGGAACATGGGTCGCACGGTCTGGATGTGTTGCCCAGCCGTGGCCAATGGTACCACTCTTGTACGTCTTTCCCCCCTGGATGATGGTCGGGCGAGTTCTCTGATGCATCAAGGCTCACCCGGGAGCGGTCATCCTGGTGGCACCCAACTGGCTTCGGAGACCATAGTACCCCGACCTCGTGCGGTTAGCCCGGTCATCCCCTCTATTTTATTTATTTATTTATTTATTTATTTATGCTTTCCTTCTATACCGCTTTTTCCCAAGATCAAAGGCGGTTTACAATTAACAAATAATGAACGTGGTTTTACATGGAACATCGTATTTTTCAAACTATGTACAATTAACTTTTCATGAACAATAACATGGAACATATAGTTATAGAAATGCTACCTCTCAGACGTCGCAGGGAGCTCCTGTGGCAGGGCCCGATCACCATGAATGACCCCACCCCCTACTCATTTATGGCCTGGCTCTTGAACGCCGGCATTTGAGTCACAAAGGGTACTCACTTGGGGTGGTGGCACTCTGCTAAAGGCATGGCGCCTCTCTACGTCGTTAGCGTATACTCTGGTGTGGCATGTCTTTGAGTCATGGTGTGCCAGCCATTACCTCTTGCCGTGGTGGACTCAAATCCCTGAGATTCTAGCCTTCCTTCAGGAAGGGCTAAACAAAGGTTTAGCCCTTGGCTCCCTCAGAGTCCATGTTTCTGCTATAAACTGCTTCCGGGGGCCCATCAAGGGTCGTTCGATCACCTCTCACGCAGATGTCTCCATGTTCCTTAGAGGCACAAGAGTGCTACGACCCCCCATCCACCCAGTTGTGCCACCCTGGGATTTTGCCTTCGGTCCTCAGGGTCCTTATGAAGGCTCCCTTTAAACCACTCAAGCATATTTCAATCAGGGATTTGAACCTAAAGATGGTGTTCCTAGTAGCCATAACCTCGGCAAGGTGAGTCTCAGAGTTGCAGGCCCTCTCGTGCCATGACCCATTTCTCTCCTTCTCTGTGGAAGGCATATCTTTGTGGGTTGTGCCTTCCTTCTTGCCAAAATTTCTTTCATCCACTCACCTGAATCAGTCTATTTCGCATCCTGGCATTCTCCAAGGATCAATGCTCAGGTCCCAACAAAGGTCTCTGGGCAGTCGATCTCAGCAGAGTGCTCCGCCACCATCTGATGGCAACTAATTCTTTTCGCAGATCTGATCACCTGTTTGTGCTGTTTGCAAGGCCTCGCAAATGCCTCACGGCCTCCAAGGCCACCATCTCTCACTGGCTCCGCCAGACCTTTGAATTGGCTTACATAATCCAGGGTAAGCCTGTTCCCCTGGTCATCCGAGTGCACTTTACTCAAGGACAAGTGACTTCCTGTACTTGAGGACAAGCGACTTCCTGGGTGGAGCACTCACAGGTCGCTCCCCTCAACATCTGCAGGGCGGCCACTTGGTCCTCCCTGTACACATTCGTACGACATTATCATCTCGATCTCCAGGCTCAAGCGGCGGTGCACTTTGGGGCCAGGTATTGGCTTTGGCTGTGTCTTCCCACCCTGGGGTCAGTTACTTTGGGTATTTCCCACTTGTCTGGACTGATCTAGCAGGATGATTTGGAAGGAGAAATTTCATTTACCATTAATTACCATAGGAGGAGGAGTGGCCTAGTGGTTGGGGCAAGGTACTTCAGGCCAGAAGGTCAGGGGTTCAAATCCCACTAGAGGACAGCAACCTTGGGCCAGAAGGACTGGGGTTTCTAGTCCCACAGGTGCTCCTTGTGGTCTTGTGCAAGCCACTTAACCCTCCATAGCCCATGTTCCCTGTAAAATAGTTATCTCCAAGTTATAATGCCCTGTTCAATGTAATTTCAGTTTGTTCAATATAAATCACACTGATGCAGAATAGCACAGTATATGAGAGAATGTAAATAAATAATAAAATAATTTCCTTTCCTGGAATCCTGCTAGACCAGTCCAGGACCCACCCATCTCTGTATCCTGTTGAGCAGCCTCATTCCAGGGGATCCAAAGCTCACATTTCGCAGCAGTACCTCTGCCGCTGCTCCTCAAGGAGGCCTGCTCCATGCACATAGTTTGTGTATCTTGGTACCCATTCGTGTCGGTTTTGAATTTGCTTTGCCAGAGCATATTGAAGGCGATCTCTAGGGGTGCAGCTATATATGTTCCAGGACACAGCCAGTCAGCTTCAGGTGGTTTGGTTTTTTTCTCTGTCTCCATCATCTGCTGGTGGGGGAGCTAAACCCACTTGTCTGGACTGGCCTAGCAGGATTCCAGGAAAGGAAATTAATGGTAAGTGAAATTTCTCCTTATGCATTACAATGAATTATTTTTGAGACCGCATCGCATTCCTGTGGTATATTTGATATAATGTTTTCCACTTTAATTTTTATCTTTTTTAAGTATTGTGACATAAATTTTATATCCCGTACATATACACAATTGGAACGGGACCATAGTAAGCATTTCTTACTCAGCTTTACTTTGGGAGAATTGTCCCCTTTGGGTGCCCCGTTCATATTCATGTTATTCAGCTGGTTTATTTTGCTTATACTTGGTTTCATAGAAATACCATAATGTGTCATATTTATTCCCACTTATTTGGGGTAGTATAATAGCTATATAACCCTTTCATTCCTGTCACTGTCTGACCTAAGACCATATAATAATGTTGGTTTTGAGTTATTTTAGATGTAAGATGTAATGGTGTCTCTTATGGAATGGCATTCCCACACACATATGTTAGCAATGTCCATCCTCTATATTTATATCAGTTTACATGTGTCTTCATTTTATACAATGCATTTGTACACATATTTACAATTATATGTCATTTGAATAATAGACATCTAGTTTTGATGTATATGCATTGGATTAGCCTTACATTAGGCTCTGTAAACAGTGTAGCTGCCACCGCTAAATATGCCCCTACCAGGGCCATACTAAGAGTTTCTGCTGCCCCAGCTGTGCCACCCCTCTTTCCGAGCCACGCTGCCGCCAAATCCGTCAGCAGGGTTAGTGGGGAGGTGGCTTGGCTTGGCGCAGCGGCAGCAGGTCATGTGCTTGGGCACACATGGCCTGCTGCTTCTGACCCCCCACTGACAAAATTTCTGTCGGAGGAGGGTCATAAGTGGCAGGCGATGTGTGCCAAAGCACATGGCCAGCTTCGGGCACCATGCCACCCTAGGTGACTGCCTAGTCCATCTAGTGGATGGGCCAGACCTGGCCTTCCTTTATTTCCAGAAGGATCGTTAAAGTGAAGATATCGTTTAAGGTTTAAGGGTTTCAGCAAGTTAGGTCTGCTACACTTTCATGTGTCTGCGTTGCCCTTTTCTCTATCCTCACTGTGCCCAGGCTATTTAATGAAGCCCAGGCGACAGCCTCAGGTAACATGGGCACCAGAGCACTGCCTCTGCCTTCATGCCGCTATCCAGACCTAACACTGTGCGTGCTGAGGTCGCTGGCTGCGGGAACATTTGCTGTTCAAACTCTGCCTCCAGAAAGCTGTGAGCATGGCCTCAGAGCCCAAACATGATCACAAGAAACCCATGTGGTGGGGAGGGGCAGGATGTCACAGGGCCCCCACACTTAGCTTTTTGGAGGTGAATGTCAAAAAGCAATTGGTGCTGCGGCTGCTAGTTTAAGCAGCAGCAGCAGGCCTGGAGGTGAGAGGAAAGATCTCGATGGAAGGCTCAGGGCCGGGAGCTGCTCCTGCGCCAATGATTTTTTGGAGATGAATGACATTGCCTTTCCTCCTTCCCCATGTATACTGTCAGTTTTGTAGGGGCTACCCGTTATCCTTCTGGGTGCATATGGGTGATCAGATTGAAAACCAGCCCTGTAGTTCATCAGATGATCAGGCCTTCAGTTGGCCTTAACTGGGGCTTATTTACTACCAAAAAATTCCAAAAAAGGAGTATGCAAATGAAGAACTATTTTATTTGTTTCGGTTAAACTCTATGATTGTTTGCATTTACAGGAACATTAGGGGTTTCTTCTACCCTACATCCAATACCAGGCATTTCTCTGCCCAAGTGGGCTCACACTCTAAGTTTGGTACTTGAGGCGATGTAGGTTAAGCAGCTTGCGTACTGCAAATCACTGATGAACAGTAGGAGTGTACACTATCCCTCATCCTAACCCTGCACACTGCTATAAATTAGCTAGCAGGTTTTTAGGTCTGTATTCCTTTCTTAGGTGGGCATTGACTATTAGGGATGCAGACTCCTTTGCTATCTCTGGCATAGTTGTCATTGCAGATACATCCAGACCTACATATTTTTGTGCATACGCGAACTTGACCAAGAGTGTCGCAGGTTGCTCCACAGTGTGCCTCACATGCGCTGAATTTCTCCGTCTTCGCACAGGCACACTTGTTCAGGGGAATGCAGCCCTCGGTTCTGTTCCAACTCCAGTAGTATCCCGCATTACAGACACAGCGCTGGGAGCACTCGGCAGATGGTGAACACATGCGGGGCCCCTGGTAAAATTCTTCACAGTGCCTCTCACATCCTTTGTCACACGATACAAACTGACTGTTTGGTGGACATTTCTCTGTAATAAACCAGAAGTTTAAAAGCAAATATATTTATTTCTAGGAAACGTTCTTTCTAGTTTAATCTTAGGAGGGATCGTATCTCATTATCTGTTGGAGGTCACACAGGTCAGTGAAGTAATGGCAAAAGTCAGCAGGATATTTGGGTACATAGAGAGAGGAATAGCCAGCAGGGAGATGATAGTGCCTCTGAATGTCTTTAGTGAGACCTTATTTGGAGTACTGTGTACAGTTCTGGAGATTGCACTTCCAAAAGGATATAAACAAGACAGACTTGGTCAGAAGGTGGCTACTATAATGGCCAATGGTCTTCATAGATAAATAGGGCCCGATATTGATTTGGGCAAGCTATGAACCCCTACGGTGCATAGCCCTGCCCGCCGACCCTTAACCTTAGATATTCATATGCCACCCCGGCATTGAATATCTCGGGATTGCCACACAAGCCAGAAGCCACAGTAACTAACCAGGCAGTAGTGATATTGCATGCTGCTCAGTTAGCTCCTGCGCCTTAAAGATAGGCAAGGGTTTTCCTCATCTATCTTTAAGGTGCAGGTCGCTAACTGGGCAGCATGCAATATCACTGCTGCCCAGTTAGCGCTCGTCGCCGCCTCTGCTCTGCTATCTTTATGGATAGAAATTCCATGTAAAAAGATTTAAAGGCTGTTTGCTTCTGCCCCACTCTGACTCTCAATGCTGACTTCCTGTTTGCAGGGGAAATCAGCACTGGGCGTCAGAGAGCAGCGGAAACAAACAGCCCCGTGGCGCCGAAACTTGAAGGTAAGCTCCGTGGGGATGTTTGCAACTATTGCTGCCGCTGTCGATCCCACAAAGGGGTGGCAGCGGTGGCAATGGGCACTGTGGAGGGAGGGTGGCATGCTGTGCTCATGTTGGGGTGAGGGGGCACAAGGGATGAGGCTCACCTAGGTTGCATCATTTCCTTGCACCGGCCCTGCTATCCGGTGCTGATATTCAGCTGCTAATTGGATAGCAAGGGCTACATGAAAATAAGACATTTGTTATCCTGTCTTATCTTTCTGCAGCTTGGCTATCTGATTAGCAGCTAAATATTGCCACTAACCAGAGAGTTGCCGGGACCTCCCCAGCTCTGTCCACTTACCACTTTGAAATTAACTGGATGTTTTTGAGGTGGTCTTTGAGGATATTCAGTGGCAGTAACCTGTTAATGTAGCTGAATATCAAGATCTCCAAGACAGCACCTGCAAACCGCATAAACCATTTAAATATCGGGCCTATTGTGCCTATCCTGAAAATCTGATTGGCTAGATGTCCCGAAGACTGGATGAAGAACCATCGGCTCAGATGAAAAGAAGCCCAGAGGTTCCTGGAGTCCAGATCTCTTATAGCAGATATCACTGGGTAGTGACTGGGAAGAAAAGTGATGAAACTCCACATTGAATCTGAAGCCAGCTCTAAACACTGAAGTAATTCATCCCTATCCCCAAATACAGTGACAAAAATTAATATTTGGAATCTGAGGTCGGTCATCTGCAACTTGTCATATCTGACGCATCCCTCCACAAGTTCAGAGGCAGCGGCAATGAAATCCGAGCTGCAGTTGCCCATCACTACAACTCCTAATAACCTCAGGCCCAACTCAAATCATTTCACAGACACATGTCTGGACTTACTCTGCTGGAAATGCTTAAATCAAACTGCTCCTAGGGGTTAGTGCTCATAGTGGTTCCTAATCACTTACCTGTTTTTACTGACTGGTCAGAACTCTGTCCCATCACGATGGATGTCAGACCTGGAAAGAGAGAGAAAAGCCCCAACATCAGTACAATGAGGTCTCTGCCTGCTGCACCTCTCACTGTAAACCTCTAACCCCAGAAGAGGTTTTAGGTCAGGACTCACCCAGCAGCAGCAGAAGACAGGTGAGACTCTCTCTCGGCATCTTCACTGCAGGGATTCTGAAATGAAACCAGGAAACTCTAAGTCTTTCAATTTATGAAATGTAATGTTCAGAAAGGGGGGAACAAGAGAGATAGTCTGACTCCTAGTGAGAAGGATCTGCCAAGTCGGTCCTAATTTGATCCTTTGCATGTTGGGAATTATATTATATTATAATGCCTTATTTACTCAAGATGATAATAAGAAATTCTATCCTGTGTATATAGGTTCTTTACATGTTACAAATATGTACAAAGTTTCCCTAAGTTAAAATCCCAGTTGTATTCTCCTGTTATATGTAAACTCACCACAGTCTGTTGATTGCAATGAGTATTCCTGTTTAATGTAAACCGCGCTGATGAAAAAGAGTGCGGTATAAAAGAAATATAAAGAAATATTTCCAAGGTCTCTGTGGAATAAAGGTCCTTGAGCGCCATAGTTCTAGAAAGGTAAATTCAGGACTGACGCAGTCTATCTCTGATGATGCAGATCCCCCTTATGACCCCTGTAAATGACCTTCATCTCCATCTCCATTTAACCTCTCCCAGTGGAAACAGAAGTTTGTATTTGCCCAGCAGGAGTCTGTGAAGAGGGTTTGTGTTTTTAAGCTATAACAGCTGAGACTTGCAGGGAGCATCTGTCTTCTTTTTGGCAAATTGCTCCTTTTGCTTTTGGCTGTATCTGTTATTTCCTCTACCTACTGGTTCAAGGAAGTTAGTTCAATACTTTGCTCCCTGGCCCGAGCCCAGGAGGAAGAGGGGACAGAAGAAGGAACAGCCTGTCTTTTGGAAGTTTCATCATTTATCTCTAGAGGTGAGTAAGTGACTGATCTGCCACTAATGAACTGTAGTGTTTATACCAGAAATGAATTCCTTGAACTGAGGTTTATTGTGCTGCTGAGAAATGACGTTGCTACTGCGTTTTTCACGTTTTCTCTAGAAGCCTGTGTTTTTCGTATGTGCTGAAGACGTCTTAAGTCATGTCAAATAAAACTGGCAATTGGATGTTTGCATTGAACTCTCTTTCTAGGATTTGGGCTCGCCCATAGGCTCTTACAGGTCTGAAGAAGCCATTCACTATGGAGTTGGGGATCAGACGTGAGCATAGCCACAGAGGGGAAATGTTTCCTGTCAACTGATGAACTTCATCTAGAAATTACCTGGGCCCTATCCACTACAACATCGCTGTAACCACTTGTAAAGTAGCATTTAGAAAGGATGCCCAAGTAAAATCCAGGTCGTCTAGGGGGAACATGCAGAAAAGCACCAGGGATGTCTACGTCACTAGTTGATTTTTGTAACATGGACGTCCCCAATGTGGACATCCATGTTGGTGGCCACATAGACGTCCCCCTTAGGAAAGCATGGGGTAAGGATGTCCATCTCATGCAAGCTAGGATAAGGGGATGTCCAGCAATGTAGCAAAATGGAAACATGAGCTCCCATTTCCCGTCAGTGTTCGTTGCTATATTGTAAAATAAAGGGGTATTAGTGTAGCTTCTTCTCCACACCCTCAGACATTTGCCTAAGAAAACAATCACTTTTCAAACGCCCGTTGGCACCTGGAGCAGGTATAACCTTAGATACAATTCCGGACATCCAGGACATTCCTGAGATCAGACAGGCCTCCAAATTCTTGGGAACACCCCAGCAATGCCTCCATTCAGACTTGGACATCCTCACATTGGGGATGTCCACAGACTTGGCTCTGGAGACATGTCCATAGCTTGGAGCTCTCTATGCCCATTTCCAGATGTCTAAAGTACAACTAGGGCTTCTAAACTAACCTCCTTAAAGAAGTTTGGTAATAGGGGATTGACATTGAAGCCGCAATCAGTAACCAGGTACAAAGGTCATCAAGAAGAAATGAGTCTGGCTCTGATTTCTCCTTTTCTGTTTTAAAAATTTGTGTGCGTTTCTCATTGTGAAAGGATTTGAAACAGGATTCAGGAAAGCAGGACACACTCAACAGTGATCTAAAATAATCTGATCACTGCAGATAATCTGATCACTAAAGGGGAGGAATGTGAGAGCTGGGAGAAGGAAAGAGAAGGATACATGGTGCAAGTTTGAGAACATCTGTAGGACTCCAAGGTCATTTTCAGAAAGAATCTTCCCACAGAATTTCCCTTGGAAACTGGGGGTCTGCAGGGCAATTTGGTTTCTGTATATTCAGCTCCTTTACATCTGATTTCAGGCAGGTACAAAGAAAGAGCAGGAAAGTCCATACAGAAATTTCAAAACGAAATCCCCTTGCCAAAATTCTCTCCTCAGCCTAGCTCCGTCCCTCTTTCACTGTGAGTATAAGAACAGTACATGCGATGTCAATACTGCAGATAATTTTATGTGCACTGGGAGAGGTGCAATTTTCAATCATCCTTCTTGAGTCCCTTAACTGTGACAGTCTGTTACTAAATGAGGTAGATAGTTCAAGACAAAACCCTGTAGAACCAAATAAAAATCCATGCAGGGGCCCAGCAGCAGAATGCAAGACTGTCGCAGGACTCCTGGCACAGAGAATGACCCCAATCTCTCATCAATGACTTTTCCTCTTATTTCTACCATTATTACAGATTTCAGCAGAGGATCATAGGATAACTTACCCCTTTGCGCTGCAGCCTCTGAATCGTCTCTCGGGTGTTATAGCAGAGGGAAGTGTAATAAGGAGGGAATCTGAGTTCTCCCAGGTTTTATATAGAGTGCAGCAGAGGGTGTTTCCAACAGAGGACATACAAACAATAATTAGCAGAGCTCATTATATACAGGTTATCTATAGAATTCTTTGGAAATAACTAGTTTCATTACATATTCTTTTGACTGTATGTCCCTATTATTATCATAATCCTTAGATGGGAGAAATTACTACTGCTTACAGGTGACAGAGGGATGATGGAGGCTTCTGCTGACAAGGACATATGATTTCAATAATTCCTTTGATTAAGTTTAATTAGGGATTCTCTGGTACCATCTTTAACGTTGGTCCCCAGGGGTGGTTATAGGTGGAGACGAAGGCATGCTTCTGACCTTTCCGGCATGTGAAGGATAGGGAAAAGGAATAACTCATTTCAAAGATCTACACTCCTTAGGCTCAGTAGGATCTAGAAGTTAAATCCATACAAAGTTTGACTCAGGGTCGGGGCAACATAGTAAGCACGAGAAGCATGACGGGGCCACCATTGTTTGGAGGGCAGCAAAATGCTGAAAAATAAAAAAATGAGAAAATGAGAAATAAAAAATAAACAAATGAGAAAAATGTTAAAAACTAAGGTGTTATCAAAAACAGCATTCTGGGTGCCAATTTATAGGTTGCAGGTAGTCCCAGAACTCCTAGCACCCATAATATTTAAGGTTTAAGGTTAAGGTTTAATCATTTGATAAAAACTGCCTTTCTATATCAATCAATTTAGGAGCCATATGTTTGTGTTTTGTTTAGTTTCTCATGTTTTATTCTGGGATTTTTCATTTTGAGATTTTTTTCACTGATGGAGAAGAAATTGAAATAGTTGACTTTGACAACATTAACTTAATTGGATCCACAATTAATAAAGAAAGGACTAGCAGTCAAGAAATCCGACGATGTATTGCTTTTAGTAAAATGGCTATGAAGGACCTAGACAAGATTCTCCAGAGCAGAGATGTCTCTCTCCATACAAAGATTTAATTTGTCCAGGCCATGGTATTTACAATAACATCATATGGATGCAAAGGTTGGACAGTGAAAAAGATAGGAAGAAATTTGATGTCTTTGAATTATGGTGCTGGCTACGAATACTGCGTATTCCATGGACTGCCCAAAGAATAAACCAGTCAGTACTAGAGGAAATCAAACCTAAGCTTTCCTTAGACGCTCAGATGACAAGACTTCGACTTTCATACTTTGGACACATCATGCGAAGAGAGAGATCATTGGAGAAAGACATCATGCCTGGCAAGATAGAAGGTTACTGTAAAAGAGGAAGGCCGGCAATGAGATGGATCGATACAATAACAGCAGCTATGGATGCCACTCTATCAACATTGAGCCGCTTGGCTAAAGACTAAAGTTTAGGTCAACTATCCAGAGGGTCGCCAGGAGTCGACACCGACTTGATGGCACTTAACAACAACATGCCGTCAGTAGTGCACACCATTGCTCAAATAGGACGCCCTGTTGATGTCAGGGGAAAAACAACATGAATGTGAGTTAGCTAGTAACTTCCAAAACACACAAATTCCAATAGGAAACTTCGACAATCTATTATTTCACCTTGTTCTTCTGTCCTCCTCCATCCAGTCTCTGATCCAGGAGTCTCCCTGCTTCAGCTGACCAGAATCGACCTCTTTGCTACCTCAATCGTACAATCAGGAACATTGCCCCTCTTCTTTTTCCAGTCTCACATGCTCTCCTGTGGCCCGCAAGACATCTCATGGCATTCTCAACTCCCAAATTCTTCTTCCTGACTCCTTTCTTTTCTCTAAGGCAGAGGTTTCCAACCTTTTTGGCTGTGTGGATCCCATTTCAACCTCTAAAGAGTTCAGAGACGGGGAGCTGCTTTACTTGCTTCCTGCGTGTGAAGGTGTGTCATCTGCCAGCCTGCTATTCCGACACTGCTGTGGTCAGCTGGACTTCACCTGAGGGCCCTATAAATCTGTTGTCCACCCTCAGTGTGCAGTCATTGGCGTGTGGACGTTGGTGTGCACTAGGGGGGGATCTTCCCCTTGTGAGTCCCTTTGGAGCTGAGGACTGAGGTGTGGTGAACAAGTGTGAGGTATGATTGGCTGTGAGATGCCGAGGAGGAGGAAGTTGGAGGGAAGTAAACAAACAGCTACAGGTGTGGGTCCTATGGACAAGCATTTGGTGCCCCAGAACAGTGTGCCAGATATAGCTAAGATGCAGACATCCTTAGAAGGACCATCTCTAAGCTCCTTCAAGTGGACTCTACCTCCTCTATTTTGTCCGTCTTTGCTACCTAGTCCTCGGGAAGTCATTGTAGAGTCATATCCTGTAAAAATAGTGTCTGAGAGTATTGCCATTTGTCCTAAACCTGTAGTGTGTGCTTTAGATAAGGCTGTTATTCAGCCTACTGGAGCTCAGGTTTCTTTACAAGATATATGACAAATAGTGTCACGTACTGAGAAGTTTTTGTCTCTACTGTTTCACAACTCTGTGATTTCTCACATGAGGCTGTTGCAGAGTTTAGACAAGTGGATGTTCATTTGGAGACTTGGGGAAAAGGTCTCCACACTGGGCACCCAGTTGACCTCTCTGAATGCAGTATGCCTGTCCTCTTATAATGCACCAGAAGTTGGAATCCTTTGAAAATTCTCTTCATAGTAAAAATTTGAAGTTTTTGAATTTCCTCATTACTCGGTTGCTGTCATCAGAGATTCTTGTACGTAAATTCATCAAGGAAATGTTATGTCTATCTAATAGTGATGACATTTTACTATGTAAATTGTATTGTGGTCCTGATAAAGTGGTAAGGACATCTTCTGGGTGGGAGGGAGAAGACATTGTGCTCGAGAGACCTCATCTGAGTCTCTCTGCCTTCCTAGAAGATTCCCAGGATGCCATTGGCACTAGAGCCACGTTGGTGATTTCCTTTGCCAAAGACACCGATAAGGTGTTAATTCTAAAAAGTTATTATAAGTTTAAGGAATCCCTTTTTTGTGGTGCTAGAATACAATTGTTCCCTGATGTTTCTAAAGCCACCCAGGTGAGAAAGAAGCCTTTTCTTTCCTTCAAATCTCGAGTATTAGTTCTTGCTGGTACCTTTTACCTTAGATTCCCCTGAAAATGTGTGATGACATTGAATGGGGTTAGATGTTTTCCAAGATCCATCCCACCCGGAGAAGCTTTTGAGGGATGGAGAGGCTACCGCCCCTTAGGATCAGGTCTTAGGAGGTAAATAGTGCCATGTGCTTTGGCACTGTATTGGAGTAGAGTTTTATGGCAGGAAATGTGTGGTTTATGCTGCTTGATTGCTTTGTTAAATTGTTATCTTTGGGGGGGTTTTAGATGCTCCCCGTGACGTGGGCTAATTTTTCCTTCTGTATTTTTTGGAATTGTTATCTTCTTGTTTTCCTTGAGTAGGAATTTGTTTCCTTTGTTCTTATTTGAACTGTAAATGTTTAAATGCAAATAAAAAGAGAAAAAAACTTCAGAGACCCCCAGTTCATTCACATCACTCTTCATGAACACCGTCACCCAGGACCACACCTAGCCCTGTGCGAACGGTGCGGCCGCACAGGGTGCAAAGGCTTAAGGGGCGCATTTCTGCTGTCTGCCATTGCTTGCTGCTGCCACTTTTTCTTCTCTCAGCGGCAACAGCAGACAGCCGAAATGCGCCCCTTAAGCCTTCTCGTGGCATGCTAAGCAGGTCTGGTCCCTCCAGTTCCCACCAATTTCAATCTCTTTCTCTCTCTCTCTCCCCAACCAGTTCCTCCAGTCTCTCTTTCTTCCTCCCAAATCAGTCCCTATCAGCTTCTCTCTCTTCTTTCTCTTGTCTTTCTCCTGTAGACCCCGTTTGATGGTATCACAGACCCTTGAGGGTCTATGGTCTATAGAATGGCAATCACTACTCTATAGACAGATTACTTGAATGCAAGAAAAACAACTGATAACATCCTTTCCAACTTTACTAGTCACATCTCCCAGGCCCCCTAAGCCTCCAAGGACAAAGGAACTGCTACTCCAAGTGAGCGTCCCTACTTCTTCAGCCCTGCCAGGACCCTAACTGGGTAGTCCAGGTGCTCCTCCCCCCCCCCCCCCCCAACCTTTAATGCTGATCCTACACAAGCAGACTTTCAAAGATGGGATTTTTCCTCTTAACTCCTGAGACTTTTCTCCTCCAGGTTTCCCTGCCTTGGCTGAAGCAATGCTTCTTTATTTTAACTTTATCACAACTGGTTTGGAAACCAGGGTTAACTGAGTTCACAGTCTGTCTTGGGATGGCAGAAAAGAGGCAAAAGATTATTTTCCCTCCCAAACTAGGGGCTTTTGCACTGTTGCCTGACATCATCCCATTTCCATATCTCCTCCCATGACCCTTTCCAGTGGGGACGCCAACTGCATATACATTCATGCATATTACATTACATTTGTAGCAGGACTAGTGGCAACCTTGAAGCACATAACTACCATGTTCATCAGTTACAAAATCAATCACAGGGACACATGACATCCAATCACTAGGGCATGTGGAGGGTAATTTTATATGGAGGCACCTACCTTATGCTTGAAAATAGGTGTGGGGAAAGATCTTTGTTACCTGGGAGCTGCCGTGGGTGTTTGTTCCGCGGAGCGGCGTAGCAGGTGGGAGCCGGGTCCCTGCTGGGTCAGCTGCAGGCATTGGATGGTCGCCCTTGGTGCTGAGGACCCCCCCCCCCCGAGCCCTTTAAAGTCCAGCGGGAGCCACAACTCGCTGGGAAAGATCTTTGTTACCTGGGAGCTGCCGCGGGTGTTTGTTCGCGGAGCGGCGGAGCAGGTGGGAGCCGGGTCCCTGCTGGGTCAGCTGCAGGCATTGGATGGTCGCCCTTGGTGCTGAGGACCCCACCGAGCCTCATAAGATCTGCCAGAGCTACACGCGGCTGCGTGTTCGCGGCCTGCGGGGCGTGTCCTAAGGGGCGTGTCATAAGGGGCCTGATACGCTCCTTATGTGCTCCTTCGGTGCTCCTGAGGTTCTCTGAGCACCGGTGGTTGAAGCTGTTTCTGTGTCGATGGGGAAGCGCAAAGCGAAAGCTGTGAATAAGGTGGCCGCTAAGGAGAATCAACGAGGTAAGCTGAGCGGCCCCATGGACAGGCATCTTCTTCCCCTGCCGCCTGCAAATCAGTCTTCGGATGGGGCTTCTCTTAGCCCTGTGCTCCGAACGCCGCCTCCCTTCCCTCAACTTCTACAATCTTCTACGCTCTTGGACTCACCTCCTCTTGTTGTCACCCCGACTCTCCTCCCGGTGGACCCAGCTGTATCAGAGGAGGTTTCAACTCCCCTAACCCGGGAAGTGACTCTCTCTGACATCTGGTTAGCACTTCAGCGGATAGATTCCCGATTGTCTACGACAGTCTCTTCTTTATGCACATTTACCCATTCAGTAGTGGATAAAGTTCAAGTTATTGATTCCCAGCTTGTTGCCTTTTCTAAGTCTCTAGCCCGTGTTGATACAATGCTCCAGTCGGGTAGAGAGGTTGATGTCTCTTTTATCAAGGACGTTTCCTCATTATCGTGTCGACTGGAAGCACTTGAAAATCAACAAAGGGCTAGAAACTTGCGTTTCCTAAACTTTCCTCATACTCATCTGCTTTCCTTTGAAATCTTGTTAAAGAAATATTTTTCTGAAATTTTGCATTTGAATGAGACAGTGGATGTGGTGCAGATGTATTGTATCCCTGTATCTGTTCCTGCCCTACCGACAGAGGACGGGGTTCTTCCCCCAACCGATGTCTCAGTAGCGCAGGACCTTACTGCTTTTTTGGAAGATTCACTTGATCTCATTACCAAGCGTTGTACCTTGGTGGTGACCTTCGGTACTGAATCTCTCAAATTGCGTGTTCTTCGTGCTTATTTTAAATGCAAGGATGTTTTGTTTTTGTGGATTCAAACTGCAGGTGTTTCCAGATGTTGGCCGGACCACTCAGGCTCGGCGTAGGCAGTTTCTGGAGTTAAGATCACGGGTTGTAGCGTTGGGAGCATCTTTTTTCCTTAAATTTCCCTGCCGTTGTTTAATCACACTTGAGGGACAGAGTTATGTATATACTGACGTGGCTCAGCTGCGTCAGTTGATAAATGAGAAAGAAGTCAGAGGGGAGGAATAGGGGGGTTAGATTATTATTAAAGCTCTCTTATGTGATGTGATTCGTCACTCCTTATTGCTTTGATTTATTTTGTGGATTGATGAAGTTTCTTTCCTCATGATGTGTATCTTTATGATGGGTGATATTATGTCTTCTTGAATATTGTTTGTTCAATATATATATTTCTTATTTTTATGTATACTCAAGAAAAGCTTAAATAAAAGATTAAAAAAAAAAAAAAGAAAATAGGTGTATGTCTAGGTGTTATTTTATAAAGATGTCTGCATCTCTTTATAGAAGCACAGAAACATGACGGCAGAAAAAGGTCATATGGCGTATCTAGTCTGCCCTTTCATATCAACTACAATAGTCCCTATTTTCACTTTAGAGATCTGTGTTTGTCCCATGCATTTGTGAATTCAGAAACTGTCCTCATCTCTACTATCTCGCTACACCAACTCCATCCTATTTATATCCTTTTGAAGGTGTGGAATCCAGAATTGCATATAATACTCCAAATGAGTCCAGATGTTTCTCAGCCGTGCCACCTCTTCTCTGAGGTCTTGTTCTTGTTTCACGAGGGTTTCAGCTTGCAGGCATCGTGCACAAGGAACCAGTATCTAGATTGGGATTGGGATGTCAGTCTGGATGGAAGCAGAAGCTGTTAATTCAATTTCGTGCATATTAAAAGTTCCTTATTAAAACAAAAGTGTGAAACTAACTGAAAAAACCCTCAAAATCTGAAAAAAATTGTGAAATACTGAAAACTAACCAAATTTTTCTTGTCTGCACACGATTACTCTATTGATAACATGAAGGGGGGTCAGATTTATTTTTTCTTGTTTTCATGTTAAAAATGATATGAAATGACATGATAAATGTTGTTTCAAACAAATGTACATTCCTAATGTACAACCGATCCTGTAGACTCTCACTACCCCTGCAGTATTGTATTGCTATCAATGTCTCGAAGATCATAGATATTACTGCAGAATGAATTGTTGTCAATCTCCACTGCATCAGGAGAAGAAGTATACCAAGTGGCATTGGCTCTTGGACTCACCTGTTATCTTCACAGCAGAAAAATATTAAAGTAGGTAACTTAGATAAACTATTTGTTTTCTTGTCTCCTCATCTTGGCTTCCCCCATGCTGCTTCTGCTCCAGGATCTCCTCCCAGTTCAGGTATCCAGGAATTCTATTCCTTCTATTCCACTGATCTTACATTCTGGAATTCACTTCTCTGCACTTGTAAGATATTCCACAATATGCCCACACTCCATACTCCTTCCTTGTCCTCAAACTTCATTCTCGGGGGTTCCTTGAACCAACAAACATTCTCCAATCAGTCCCCATCTCTTCTCTATGGTTCTCTGAGTTTCTAGGATTAATAGAACTAACTAACCTCTTTGGGTCTTTCTCATCTAGATTCTTGAGTCATGCAAGACATTACGTATCTGCCAAGATCTTATCTAGCTAGTCCAGCCAGTCCAACCCTGGGTGCTGACCTGCAAGGGCTGGTTTTCAGAACTAGGAATCTCTCCCTCCAAGTCCAGGGACTTGGCACA
Organism: Ichthyophis bannanicus; assembly: GCA_033557465.1. Taxonomy (NCBI): domain Eukaryota; kingdom Metazoa; phylum Chordata; class Amphibia; order Gymnophiona; family Ichthyophiidae; genus Ichthyophis; species Ichthyophis bannanicus. The sequence continues at coordinate 257,692,064 of CM066044.1, forward strand.
AGGGCTAGTTGTATCCCTTGCAACACTCAACCTCCATTTACATCAGTTACTGAATTAATCTCTGGGCATATGACATCTAGTAACTAGGGCACTATGACCCTGTCCCCTCCCATATAGCTTTATATCAGCTGGTCACGGGTTAGTATTTGCCTCATATCCTGCAAAATATTAAGGGTATGCTCAGGCAAGAAAAATATGATTATTTTAATATTTCACAAATGTTTCACAATTTTCAGGGTTTTTTTTTCATTTAGTTTCACACACTTATTTTAATAGTGAATTTTTAGACAAATTAAATTGATTTAACAAGCACCAACCGAGAGTTAAAGAAAAAATTCCATCCTCAAATTGGAATGCTCCAAGATGTTCAAGGATCCATATTGAATGATGCTGAGAAGATCAAGAAAAGTTGGAAAGAATACACAGAGTCATTATACCATAAAGATCAAGTGGTCCAAAAGCCTTCTCTGTACCTTATGATCAGGAACCATTGGTGGTAAAAGAAGTCGAAGTAGCATGGAAATTATAACACAATTGCTCTGATATCACATGCCGGCAAGATTCTACTCAAGATTATTCAGCAAAGACTGCAACCATACCTGGAACGAGAACTGCCTGAAGTTCAAGCAGGGTTCAGGAAAGGGCAAGGAACGAGAGATATCATGAGGATGTGAGATGGATCCTTTAAAAGACAAAAGAACCAAATGGATATCTAAATGTGTTGTATCGACTACAGTAATGTTTTTGACTGTCTAAACCATGAGAAACTCTGGGCCACATTAAGAAGCATGGGTATACCAGAACACCTGATCGTTCTCTTGCACAACCCCTTTAGATTGATCAAGAAGCAACAGTTTGAACAGAACAAGGAGAAACAGAATGATTTAAACTCAGCAAAGGTGTACGACAAGGCTGCATACTTTCCCCCTACCTGTTTAATTTATGTGCAGAACAAATCATCAGAGAAGCAGGACTGTATGAAGGTAACCAAGGTGTGAAGATTGGTGGAAGACTCATCAACAGCCTTCACTATGCTGATGATACCACATTATTAGCTGAAAGTGAAGATGATCTGAAAGATCTGCTTCATAAGATCAAAGAACATAGTCTTAAAATAGGCCTGCACCTTAATGTAAAGAAGACAAAGATCCTGACAGCTGACAAAATTAACAAGTTCATTGTTGATGGAGAAGAAATTGAAATAGTTGTCAACTTTAAACTACTTGGATCAACTATCAATAAAGAAATGACAAGCAGTCAAGAAATCCAATGACACATTGCTCTTGGAAGAATGGATATGAAGGACCTAGACAAGATTCTCAAGAGCAGAGATGTCCCTCTCCGTACAAAGATTTGACTTGTTCAAGCCATGGTATTTTCAATAACGTCATATGGATGTGAAAGTTGGACAGTGAAAAAGATAGGAAGAAAATCTATGTCTTTGAATTATGGTACTGGCAATGAATACTGGGTATACCATGGACTGCCCTAAGAACAAACCAATCAGTACTATAGGAGATCAAACCTAAGCTTTTTTTAGAAGCTTAGATAACAAGACTTCGACTCTCATACTTTAGACACATCATGCGAAGAGAGAAATCATTAGAGAAAGACATCATGCTTGGCAAAGCAGAAGGTCAATGCAAAAGAGGAAGGCCAGCAATGAGATGGTTTGATACAATTTATTTTATTTATTTATTTACATTCTCTTATATACCGCGCTATTCTGCATCAGTGCGGTTTACATTGAACAAACTGAAATTACATTGAACAGGGCATTATAACTTGGAGATAACTATTTTACAGGAAACATAACAACAGCTATAGGTGTCACTCTATCAACAATGAGCTGCCTGACTAAAGACCGAATACAGTTTAGGACAACTATCCAGAGAGTCGTCATAATTCGACACAGACTCAGCAGCATTTAACAACAATAACAACAGCCTACATACTCATACCAAATTTTGATAGATAGTGTATTTGGGCTATTGCAAAATTTAGTTCCTGTCCTCCCAGCTGCCATTAACAAATGGGAGGCTATTTCATTTTTTCTTTTTCTAGATGTTTCCACATGTTTCTGTGACTCAGACTCCCAATATCTCAATTGCAGCCAACCTAAAATTTTAGACTGAAATGTTTAATGATAGGACACTCATAGAAACATAAAAAATGATGGCAGATAAACACGATAAGGCCTATGCAGTTTGCCCATCCACTACCTCCACTGGTAGGCTGGTCCAAACATCCATCACCCTTTCTGTAAAGAAATATTTCCTTCGATTAATTACTCCTGAGTTTATCCCCTTTCACTTTCATCCTGTCCCACCAAATATGAAAAGAAGTTCCTTCTGTATCACATCTCCTCCAGCATCTACATGATAGACAGTTTATTTGTGCTATTGCAAAATTTAGCTCCTGTCCTTTCAGTTGCTGTTAACAAATAGCAGATTCCTACTCTGGTGGGTCCCTTTTATCTGAGCTCTTCTCTGCCACACTGGCAACTCTAGACTTTGTTTATTCCACCTCACTGCTCCATGTGCCTGGAACAAACTACCTGAGTCAGTGCATCGGGCTCCTTCTCTGGCCCTATTCAAGTCCAGCTGAAGACCCACTTGAGTCTGCTTTCGGATCCTATGTTTCTCCTTCTTTTGTCCAATACTTATGTGCATCTTGCCATACTGTAGTCCCCAATTTTGAGATGTTTTTTTCATCTTGATGATATTGTAAGCTCTGAGGGACTGTCTTACATTTATATGTACAGCGCTGCGTACACCTTGTAACGCTATACAATTGATTAGTAATAGTAGTAGTAGTATGTTATTAAGTCTATTTAATGTGAAATATTATATAGATTCCCATTGGCACCCCTTGTGGCCTTGGGGAAGTCACTTTACCATCCATTGCCTTGAAAGAAAAGTCCTGGCAATCTACTTCCGGTCATATCTTGTCTAGAAAACCCAGAGGCTGCTGGCTTACCAGGAATCAGCACTGACATTACAGCACTTTAAAAAATAAATAATCATATAGAAAGTAGCTGATAACCCACTTCTTATATTCTGGCACTTATAGAATCCCCTCTACATACCCCCTGCCAAATATGCTCCCACAATTCACAATATGTCACTTTCCGATGTCTTTATCTTATGTTCCATTTGTCTTCTTACGCCTCAGACACTTTATATGATTTAGAGCTCAGATCTTTGGAAGTTACCACCTTCTTCCACTACTTTTAAAATGTGGTTATTGTCTTGTTTCCCATTCTTGCATCTTCTTCTTAATGCACCCTTTCCATTGTATTTACTGAAATTTTGAGACACTGCGAGAGTCATATTCAGCAATCCAGCGCGCAGTAAAGTTAGCTGAACTTGAACCAGATACTCATTAGGAGTTGTCTGGATAAGTCTGGACAGTGCTGCTGGAAATTAATGGACAGGGCACTTCTCTGGATAGTGACTGCTGCAATCCAGGTAAGTGCCCCTGAATATTTGTCTCTGAGTTAGCTGCAGAATGTAGCATTGAGGCCCATCTGCCCCAGCTACTGAGCAGCTCAGAAACTCTGTCTGCCAGCAGAGATGCAGAAATCGCAAGGATTTAGGCGTACTGTATAGACGGGTGTGCCCTAGACCACACCACAGGGAGGAACTGATATGCAACATCAGTAAGCTGAGCTAAGACAATAATTAGGGCCTTTCCCTTTCCATGTTTGTATTATCCCAAATTACATTAGTCATTGTGTAATTTATTGTCAAAAATGATCATTCGAAGGAGCTGGAGCTAAGTGGCTCTAATAAAGCAGAAAGGGCTGGGAGTGTCAGTTTTGGTCCTAGATGCATGCTTCAGTTTCATTTACTGCTGGGTGTGATAGTTTAAATAACAGTTTTTTTCAGATGTCAAGCACAGAGACACATCACATTTCGCACGCAGTGTACGGATTTTTTGGAAATATAGAATCCAGGGAAAACTTTTGGGGAAAATTTGAAGGTTGCCATATGGCAACAACAGCCATAAAAGGGTTAATACTGGAGTTGGGATGTTACAGAATATTACCTCTGTTGTACATCAAACTGCACTGCTGCTGATTCTTTTGAGGTAGCTGCATGGAAGCTTGCCAGATGTCAGTCAATTGCCTTTTGGATGGTTTTGAAAATTGCTGATGCCAAAGTTGCATGAGCAGCAGTAGGCTTAGAGACATCTTCATAGGTCACTTGAGGTAAGGTTACTAGATGTCTTTATTTTTCAGGAATTATCCCCAAATTTGCATGTCTACCCTTCATGGTCTACTGCCAATATCTAGTTGTTCCCATATCCAAAAACAAACTCCCTGTGCATGTTCCATCCATCTGGTGTAGAGCAAGGAGATGGTATTGGTGCTAAATCTTTTAGTTCCTTATACTGGCATAGAAAGTAAAGGTCCATGATGCAGCAGGAGAGGACCCAGGATGGGAAATTTAGCAGTGCCAGTAGAGAGAAGAGAGAGGTTGAGGTCACAGCCACCACCACCCACACAGGGACTACTTAGAACATAAGAACATAAGATATGCCATACTGGGTCAGACCAAGGTCCATCAAGCCCAGTATTCTGTTTCCAACAGTGACCAATCTAGGTCATACGTACCTAGCAGTTTCCCCAAGGGACACAGGTTCCACAATGCTTGTATTGGTTCAAACATTGATATCCTGGGTCCCTTCTTAATAATGGTTTAGGGACCTTTCCTCCAGGAACTTGTCCAAACCTTTTTTAAACCCAGCTACACTAACAGCCTTTACTACATCCTCCGGTAACAAATTCCAGAGTTTGATTACACATTGAGTGAAAAAATATTTTCTTTTATTAGTCTTAAATAGTTTACCCTGTAGTTTCATTGCATGTCCCCTAGTCTTTCTATATTCTGATAAGGTAAACAATCGATCTACGTTTACCCGTTCCACTCCGTTCATTAATTTATAGACTTCTATCATATCTCCCCTCAGCCGTCTCTTTTCCAGGTTAAAGAGTCCTAACCTTTTTAGCCTTTCTTCATAGGAGTATCCTTCCATCCCCTTTACCATTTTGGTGGCTCTTCTCGGAACCTTTTCTAAAATCGCTATAACCTTTTTAAGATACGGCGACCAGAATTGCACACAATATTCAAGGTGCGGTCTCACCATGGAACGATATAGAGGCATTATAATATCTTTTGTTTTATTTTCCATTCCTTCCCTTATCATACCTAGCATTCTATTTGCTCTATTGGCCACCGCTGCACACTGGGCCGACGGTTTTAACATGGTATCCACTTCTACCTCCTCAGCTTACCCCTGTGCAATTCCTTCCATTAGCGAGAGGAATGGGCGAACGCTTTTTACCTCCTGTCTGATTCCTTTCAGGGCTGGTGAGTTTCACAATAGTATGAGCGCTACTCAGTTCCGATTTCACTGCGGAAGCTGGCAGAGAGGAAGGCAACTGCTCGCCTGTTTTCTCCTGCTGGTGGACATTGGGGGTCTGGAGGGAAAGTACAGTAATTATGCTAGGAGACTGGAGGAAGGTGATTATGGCAAGGGAGGTCATGAGAGAGATACTACGAGAACCATTGGGCTCGAGGGTACTTCAGGAACAACTTTAGAATTAATGGTCTAAGGCATCCTTACTCTGATTGCTGTCAATTATCATGTAACGATATATAAGTTTGCAAACCCCTCGTATAATAAAATGAATTACATGTTTTTACCACGATGCCTTTATTTAATTAAGTATTTTCTTACTCAATAAAAAAAAAAGATATAAATCAATTCCATTTTTTGCGAGGCACCATAATGTACAAAGTAGAAACCTCATCTTGACTATTAGGTATAGTCGTGGAAGGTATTATCGCCTTACTGTATTGAAGCCTCAATGACTTGCCATCACCGGTGGGACCAGGAATTCTGCTTTAAACCAGAAATTCTAGAACGGAAACTGAATAAAAGTGGGTCATGAAGCAAGACAATGATCCTAAACATTTTAGGAGCGCTATTGTATAATGGAATGGCTGACGAAGAAGAGGTTTTGTATTCTGTATTGGCGAAATCAACGTCCCACCTAAACCCTATTGGAATGTTATGCAGAGGCCTGAATCAAGCTGTTCACAAAAGGAAGCCCTCAAGCGTCATAGAAATGAAACAGTTCAGTATGGATGAATGAGACAAAATTCCTCAAGGGTAATATGAGAGTTGGAGCAACGGTTACAGGATCTGTCTAGTTGAAGTTGAGAATAGAAAAAATTACATATTTCTTATGAATTCATGCGAATGGAGAAATACATTTTATTGTTTAACTAATCCAATCATTCCTTAGCTTCTTTCCTTTTCGTTTTATTTAGTTTCCTGACTGTGTGCTCTTCGTGGGTAGTCCAGTCTGGACTTAGTTTTTTATACCCCTCATCACACCCAAAGTAAGTTAGATAGTAGAAACATCCCACCTACCGTGAGAACTCCTACACAAGGAGCAGCCTATTCTATCTTGCCCTAGGGTGAGGGTGGGTGGTGCTTACACAATAAATGTTGGAAAGATTTATATATAAGGGGTTGAGACTGTCTGTCTGTCTTTCTGTTGGTCTGGGAGTGAAATAATTCACTGGAAATTGAAGACTAGGAGCATATTTGGCACAGAGAAAAACCAGTGAAACGAAATATTGAGTAAAAAAATGAGTCAGATGAGATTGTGGATTGCAGAGAGATAAACTCCCCCTGAATACATAACATTGCTAAACACACACACACACCACAGATACACACAAACACACACACAGATACATATGCACAGATGTACACAAACACACATACAATCAACACAGATTCAAGAGACACACACAAGCATATAGATATGTATTCACAATACACACAGCACATATCACGCAACCCAAACACAGATCTATACACATATAGGAATTAGACATAATTCCCTTTCATGATGCTTCTCCCAGCATTTGTTTGGCTTTTAAACTGTATCAGTCCCCTCATCTTTTACCATCATGAGGCACTTCTATTCTAGCTATCCCTTCGCTTAAGCAACATTGCCTATCTGAAACTCGAGACCTCATGTTTTCTGCTGCTGACTCTGGCATTTGGAATGTTTTACCTCCTGAATTCTGAGCTATTATGCAACTGACTATATTAAAAAAAAATTGGAAAGCACTTCTCTTTTGGCAAGCGTTCCAAGGAGTTAATTAAAACAAATAATAAATGAAGATGTGTTGTAATGCAGTTTTTAGATCATTTATCTATTAAGACAAACAATAGCTTTCTTAATGGATGATATGGGGGTCATTCTGAATTGCGAATTGCGGGGTTGGAAGTCTGGGTTGGATGACCAACCCCCATTTAGGCCTGGGACCATATTCTGCTCTTCCTGCTCCCTACACGTACAGGGCGGGAGGGGGAGGTGCTGGTGTGGAGCGGAAGCGTGGTCTGGCACTGGGACATAGAGAGGCTATTCAGGGCAGACCTCTGTATGTCTCCAGGAAGTGACTTGGATGCCCAACCTATTCCACCCCGAAGGTGGAATAAGTGTCAGGCGCCCCACCGATCACAGGCTGCAGCCCCCTCTACACCAGTATGCTGCTGCAAGGGCGATTCCTGCGGCCGATGCAGGCCTTGGGGAACACCCCCCCCCCCCCCCCGAGGGCTGGATGGAGGGGAAAAGGTGCTTTTCGGCGGCTGGGCACTTGGTTGCTCTGGCTGGACATGTCGGTGCACACTGGCATGAGCATTAGGCAGGCTGGCCGGACAGATCAAAGGATATCTCGCTTATCTGAATTAGGGGCACACTGAGCCATTTAAGGGCCCTGCTTCTGCAACCATGGAAACGTATAGCTCCAGCAATAGTAGAATCGGGTACAGGTTAGCCCCGTACATCTTTTGGCCATCCAGACAACCTAGACATCCCCAAGTCAGAATCGGTCTTTATGTGTATTGCCAGCTTGTATCTCACCATGGGCCGGGCCAGGTTACTGTATAAGCAAGTTAGGAACACACCTAGGGTCTAAGGTTTAGGAGGGGGGCTATCAGATGTGCTCTGGAATCAGGAGGCTAGGGTCTGATGACAACTATCTGGAGTTTTTTCAGGATTCTAGAGATTTCTGCATTAATGTCCAGAAACTAGAAGAACGGTTAACATGTCAGGACATTTTTCATAGTTTATAAACTCTTATATGCGGTTCTTCAATCCTTCCCTGTGTTTAGTGAGCCTGCCCTGCCTGCTTTCAGTGTAACAAGCAGCAGAGACTATGGGTAGGATCCAGCCAATGGGAAGGAGTCACAGACTGTGGGTAGGATCCAGCCAATGGGAAGGCTTTGGGGGTGGAGCACTGGAATGATGCTTTAGTCATATACTGTGGGTAGGATCCAGCCAATGGCAAGGCTGTGGGGGCGGAGCCTGGAATGCTGCTCTAGTCACAATCTGTATGTAGGATCCAGCCAATGGGAAGGCTGTGGGGGCGGAGCACTGGAATGATGCTCTAGTCACAGACTGTGGGTAGGATCCAGCCAATGGCAAGGCTGTGGGGACGGAGCAGTGTAACTGTTTTAGAGCAATGTGACTGGGGTCACCTTAGTGGTTGCACCAATCCAAAAACATCCCTAGTCTCTTGAAGAAAATGATTATCCAGATCATTACATCAAGAGCTCTTACAGGAGGGCTCGTAATACTTCACGTGAAACATTGCTACAATTGAAACCCAAGCAATCCGAAACAAGGATGGTGTGTCCATTATTGTATTCGCATTTTTCACATAGAATTACAAGCACCATCGAGTCCATGCTGAGAGTGGTAAGTTCCAGGGATTTGAGTCTCAATTATGTGAGTTGCTGAGACATAATGAGGAAACAATGAAATGCAAACAAATGAAAGCATAAGATAAAAATATTAGAAACTGCTGTCTGCTGAGATACGCGAGCATATTTGAGAGGGGGTGAGAAAGGGAAATTCTATAAGTGCCAAGGTTGAGGAGGTGGGGGCATAAGATCCTTCATAGCTGGTATCTCCTGCTCAGTGGACTTAATAAAATGAGCTGAAGGAGGTCATTTTGGAAAGCTTGTGTGACTTTTACACATGCAAATTGCAGCATTTACCATATGCAAGCGGTGAACCAGTGTAGATAGTGATATGATACATTATGTGCTGTAGTGTTAAGAAGAACTTGGTGAATTGCCCTGTGTCTGGAATAGACTGGACATATTAAACTGTCTGGCAGGAGCATCACTTGCTGGAAAATGGTCTAACTACTGAGGAAATTTCTGCCTGGCTTCCTAACCTGGAGGGCCAGAGGAGGAGCTAGAGATGCAGCAGAGGGAAATCTTATTTCTCCTTCTCCTTTTTCTGCCTTCCAGAAGCTAGCTGAGAGCCCAGCAGCCAAGGTCAATCAAGCCCATTATCCTGTTTCCAACAGTGGCCCGTCCAGGTCACAAGTATCTGTCAGGTTCCCCAAAGGTAGACAGAGTTCACGCTGCTTATCCCAGGGGTAAGCAGTGAATTTCCCCAGTTCCCTTTAATAATGGTTTGTGGACTTTTCCTCCAGGAACTTGTCCAAACATCCTTTAAACCCAGATACACTAAAGCTTTTACTACATTCTCATTTTCTCCAATCTTAAATGGACTATGCTGTAGTTTCATTGCGTGTCTCCTAGTCTTTCTACTTCTTCAAGGAGTAAAGAACCGATCTACATTTACCCGTTCCACTCCAGTCATCATTTTATAGACTTCTATCATATCTCCCCTCAGCCATCTCTTTTCTAAGCCAAAGAGCCTAGCTTTTCTTGGCGTAAATGAAAAAAAAGAGCAATCTAAGGGGAATTTGAGAGTGCAGCACCCCTAGGAGAGGAATGTTGTCTTTCTCTCAAACATCTTTCTGCCAAAGTGACCTGCGCAGGTGCAGAGTCTTCCCTGGCCAATGGGATTCAGGCCTAGGACAAGAGTAGTGGAGGGTTAAATCTTTATCATTAGCTTCCAGGATCCACAGTGCTTCCAAATTACCCGGATCCAGAAAAGAGATTTAATACCATTCCTGGGTTTCTGCAAACCCCTCTCTGATGCATTATGGAACCTGCAGCACTGATTTCAATGGGTAGAATAAAGGACCACAAATATCATACTGCTTTGGAATGTAAACTGGAAACCAGTACTGGCCAAAACGTTATCCTCCTGGACCTGGGTAACTTAGCAGCAGTTGAACCAGACTGTGACTGACGGAGCAGAAGCCTCAGATCCTGTTGAGGATGGACACTCATCAAACCAACCGGCTGAGAGGAAAAGAGTGATGCTGTGTCTGAAGGAGAGTTCTCTGGGGTAAGGACAGGGCCGGATTTACCTATACGCCAGGTACGCCGTGGCGTAGGGCCCACAAAAATTTCAACCCAGTCCTCGGCAAACCCTAGGCCAGTCAGGTTTTCAGGATTCCCAGACTGAATATGCATGAGAAAGATTTGCGTACAATGAAGGCAGAACATGCATATCTATCTTATGCATATTCATTGTCGGAATCCTGAAAACCTGACTGGGTTCCCCCGAGGAATGGGTTGAAAACTTGAACACCAAACAAGAGTCCCCAGGACAATCGTATTCTTTCCATCACTGAGAAACTTCGCGGCTGAGTTCTACCGTCATCTCCAGGTAATTTTTTCGTTCATTTCATCTTCAGTCCCTCATCCTCTCCATAAGGTTAATGCAATCTATCCTCCACCTCATCAGTTCTAGCAGAGGCGAAAATTAAATATCCTGCCCTGCTTTTCTTTTACTGGAGTTAGGGCACATGAAATCCTCAGAGCGCAACCTATCTCACTCGCCTGCTTGTCCAAGCCACGCCCATTACGTCAATGTTTGGGTCTTGCACCTGTTCCAGAAAGCAGTGCGAACCTTACAACAAGCCTCGTTTTCGAAAACAATATCCACTATAATCATTGGACGATCAACCACCAAAGAATGGGCGTGTTATTCAGAGAGAGGCTAGGAAACACTGCTCCGCCTCCTGTGACAAGGACTATAAACAATACGACGTCTTCAGTTCTACATGTCGGAACTTCCGCTGACGGAACTGTGTTTGTGGGTGTGTTGGGTATAGTCAGAGTGCGAGGCGGGGTTGTGCGAAGTGGTAAGTTGATCTCGTTTTTATTTTTTCTGGGGGCCCACAATTTTTGTTGGCGTAGGGCCTCACTCAAGGTAAATCCGGCCCTGGGTAAGGAGGATCCCTCACACCATCTATCTCTGCCTGCGAATAGAACCACAGAGGAGCTTATAATCAGTTGGGAGAGTTGAGAGAGAGAACATGCAGTTAGATTTCCTCTTGTTTTTATAGAAAGGAGGTTAATCAAATCAAATAAACATAAACACATTAAGGGCTAGATCTGAAGGTAGCAGGTTTCCCCTGAGGTCAGGGAACCCACAGCTATGAGAGTGAGGAGAGGCTAGTCAGATTTATAAGGAGCACCCGAGGTGAGATTCTACCAAGAATTTGACCCAAGAGGAGTAAAGAGGAGCCACATGTGAGGAATTTACCGTGGAAAGGAGAAGCAAGGGGAGGCAAATACAGGACATTTAATTCCCAGCCTTTGAAACTGTGCCTATTAATTTGATTTTCTTCAATTTTTGTTTTTCATCTACTGTCCATGAAGCAGAAGATGAACTGTTAGTTTTTAACACAGAGTAAATTATATTTTTAATCCTATAAGTGGTGTCACTGGTCTCTTGTGGAAGTGAACTGTGAGAAGTAGAGGGCCCTCCACTTTTGGTTCAGGGCCTGCAGTCAGACCACACTATTGCTGTAGCTAATGGGCATCCCCAAACCTGAAGAACTCGGGAATGGGGGAGCTGAAGCTGTGAAGCTACCATGGCCATAAGTTTGGAAGCCTGAGTGAGCATGTCAGGAACTGCACTGGCCACTGCTAGCCCACCAATACTGAATGTGGGAGGGGACAGATGCTGGGGGGAGGAGGAGAGCCAGAGGAAGTGGACACTGAAAAGGGGAGAAAGGCAAGAGGCGCTGGTGATTGAGGGGGCAATTGTGTTTACTTCTCTGACAAGAAGGGGGCCCACGCGTCCCAGTGACGCACTACAGTGCGGGCTCAGGCAGAGTGCCGCAAATCTGGTTTACTTTAAATTAAGTTTGTCGTGCCGCCTCCTACTCTTACTTTTTAATAAAATGCTTCTGCGGAAGTGGCACCTACAGCCACAAAATCATTAGGCTGTTATTGCAACACTACAACCAGCAGTGAGAGGTGCCTATTGCTGGACAGGGTTCTGTACTGGTCCCCTTCTCTTTCACATCTTCCTTGCTCCTCTGGCACTCCTTATCCAACAATCCGGCATCTCGTTCTACCTATACGCTGACAACATTCTTTTTACTTCTTCATACCAATCCTTACTCCCCAGATCTCTCTCACGTGGCCACCTTGTGATCCACGAATCGTCTCATTCTTAACCCCTCCAAGATGACTGCCAGTTGGCTCACAGGTTTCTCCACTCTATCCTCTATTGCACCTACTCTTGAAGGACTCCTCATTCAGCATACATCCTCCTTCTGCTATCTCGGGGTCATCCTCGATTCATCACTTTTGTTTCATGAACATCTCAGTTAGATCAGACAGCGCTGTCTTTATTCCCTTTGCCGAATCAAGGCTGTTCGTTCCCTTCTATCTGTTCTTGCACTCACCACTCTTATTGTCACCCTTGTTCTATCCCGTCTTGGCTACTGTAGTTCAGTACTTGCCGGTCTCCCTCAATATTCTCCCAAACGACTCCAACTCATACAGAACACTGCAGCCAGACTCATCTTTCATGCCTCCCGCTCCGATCACATAACCCCGTCTTCATCCACCTCCATTGGCTTCCTATCCCGTTCCACATACAATATAAGATTCTCACTCAGGTTCATAAGACCCTTTACTCCAGTTTTCCGCAGTATTTTTCACCACTCATTATCCTCCACACACCTCAACGCTGCCTCCGCTCTATACATATGAACCGTCTTTTCATACCCTCTCCCCCTCACGCACATCTTGAATCAACATGCCACTCCGCCTTTTCTTGGTCCCACATTCTGGAACAATCTCCCTTCCTCTCTCAGGTTAGAACCCTCATTCCAGAAGTTCAAAGCCCAGCTCAAGACGCATTTATTTTGTACTGCCTATGATCTCCCCCGACCCATTTGAATGTTGACCTTCCCCTGTGTTTCTTCGGTCGCCCTCTGTTGTCTTCATGAGCTTTAGAACATAAGAACATAAGATATGCCATACTGGGTCAGACCAAGGTCCATCAAGCCCAGTATTCTGTTTCCAACAGTGGCCAATCTAGGTCATATGTACCTAGCAGTTTCCCCAAGGGACACAGGTTCCTAGTCATTCGCTGGTTTTCTTTCAGTTTCTATTTTATGGTTGTCTGCTGTCCCCACTAAGGGCGGTATATCAAATTGTAATAAATGAAATGAAATCTGGAGAGGAAGGCAGCGAGACAAACGCAATTTAAAGTAATTCTTCCCAGCACTGCCCTGCCGAGGCATTGGGGGGGGGGGGGAGGTGGAGAAGAGAAGGCAGGCCAGCCCACCCCATCAGGGTCCTCAGCAAAGCCTACTACAGTATTACAACGAAGCTGGAAAAGAAGGAGCTTTTTCCAGACCAGGGCAGTTTCTTTCTGTCCACTTACGTCATGCTCAGAGGAGACTCCTCTGGGAGGGCTGATCCAAGTCATGCACTATATAAACCACTCCCAAAAGCAGAACTCTGTTTTTGGCACAGCGCCACTGTACCATGAAGGAGTAAGGCATCTGTCCCTAAGGGGCATAGGTCCTGGATAACCCCCAGCTCCCCATACCATTCAGACGGAGCCACAGGCCCAGAAGCGGCAGAGAAAAGAGCAGAGGGAAACAAGGGTGTTTCCAGCTCCAGCCTACATCTTGAACTCCAGAGTGACTGTGCAAAACCTGCCGGCATGCTCTCTGGCTCAAGAAAGAGAGCAGCTGTATCTGTAGGATGGATAGGGAAGCCTCTTACTGCAATGTCTCCTGTCCTGTCGGAGTGTGTGCCGTTCCTCACTCCCGCCCTGACAGGAAGGGAGCCATTTTACTCATGATACAGAGAAGTGCTGCAGATTATCACGGCAGTGTGCGCTGTTTTTCCTGTCAGCACACGCGTTTTAAAATCGCAGTAATTTGCATCCCATTAGTTTACTGCATTGAAGGTAAATGTTTTATTAGCTCTGTGTTCTAATGCACCACTTTTTGCATCAAGCCCATACTTTCTGTCTTGTGTCAGCTGTACTGCTTAAGTATATTAAGGAGCTGGGGGCAGGAGGAGGCCTCTGAAAGAAGGAGCATGTCACTGACGCTGGACGTGAAGAAGAGGAGTCAGAGAAAGCCCCCAGAGATGAGACAAGGAGGACCTGAGTTCTACCAGAGGGATGGGTCTGAGCTCCGACTCCAAAGAAGAGAAGGTTAAAGCAGTTGTTAGAGAAAACTGGAATCCCCATCTATAACTTTTAGTGTTTTTCATTCTGCATCTTTATTGGTTCAGTTTTGTTTGAATACTTTAAAGACTTTCAGCAAACTTTAATGGGTCAGAACAAAACCTGGACTGAATTCTGAGTTTTGGAGTGGAAGTAAGTGACAGATTCAGGGGCCAAGGGTCTTCCAGTCTTAGCAAGTCCAATCCAAGAACCCTGTAATCCACGGGCGGTAGACTGCAGTGGAGCAGTACTGCCTCCCATGAAGTATGTACCCCGAGTCTCCCCACAATATAGACCATGTCTAGTGAGGTTCCACAGACCACGGGGAAGCGTAGAAAGGGCAAAAGGAAGGGGGTAGGAGGGCTGCTCTTTGATAAATATATACCAGAATATGATCTGGAGCCTGACTGTAAATATCATACTTTAAAAGAGGAAATCCCCGTATCTGTGAGACATTTTATGAAACATGCTGTACTACGGGGGAGGAGCGGGACCTTCCCCATGGCATCTGTGCTGTAGAATAGAATAGTGCATTATTCTATCGCAGCACAGGTCTCTGAATTTCACCAGGTATCTGTGCATTCTCTTATTCTCATCTATTCCAGGTGTTATTCACACAGTCCCCCCTCCAGTGTTAAAATTGTCCTGGTCAATTGATGCATAGATGGATAGATAAATGCGTAGGTGACCTGAAACAACATTTCATCTATCACAGCCACACCCTGGTTTATTACAGTCATTTCTTCCCAATGGCTCATAATTATAATACTGACAATACATTACATAGGACAAGGAAAACTAGAAAAAGTGTTACGTAAGGGCCCCAGTTATTACATAAGAACATCAGATGTATCATATTGGATCAGACCAAAGGTCTCAGCTGAACTCACAAATGTGTTAGAAAGCTAAAAGAGTCCCTCTCTGTGACATGAAAGTGTGGAACGCTCCCCTGTACATACAGTAAGTATCCTGGAGGCCTTTGTATCCCTGCTGACAGAGAGACTCGGAGTGCTCAGCTGCTGAGTAGATGAGGTGCGGAGGTAGACGGGAGGGGGGGGGGTGGGAAGGAGGCGGTTCAGGGAATGTTGTATTCTGCAGATAACTCTATTTCCCAGCAAGGGAAGGCTGTGAGGCAAAGAGAAGTCTGGGGTCTGCTGGTAACGTTTCAAATCATGGTGCTGCAGCAGGAGAGATGGATTCTTTGTACCCAGTTCTGACCAATTAGCAGGTTAAGAAGAGGTGGTACTGGGAAATTCTCAGGTTACTACAAAACTTTCTTCAGGTGGCACTGATAGTCAGCGCTGTCCAGACAATGTTGTTCAGCATAGTCACAGTAAACAAGTGTGTGTTGTCGAGTCATTGCTGACTCCTGGTGACCCAGCCCCTGGGTTTTACAACTACTGTGAAATAGCAAACCTAGAACTATCTGGGTAACTTTAACTGGACATGTTCAGTGCCAGAATTATCCACATAACTCCTATTGATTATCCAGTTACAATTTATACAAGTAACTTTATTGCTCATCAGATTGCTGTATATCATCCTGAAAGTGTCCCAAAATTTCACTGCATTCAACTTAAATGTAAGAACTGGAGGCAGACAAGGACAGGACTTGGATAGGTTCTCTAAGATATCTGACCTCTAAATTATGAGGGTCATTTTAGAAGCCTTATTCATGGTTTGGACAAATGGGCCTAGAGATGTCCTAAGCACAGAGACATGTCCAGAGCCATTTTCAAAGCCAGCTCCTAGAATGTCCCCAGCTGAACAAACGCATGGAAGAGGCATGGCAGGGATACTCCTGGGAAGCCGGAGGTGTGGTTAGGGCGTTCCCAGGGACAGGGATATCCCCACCTGATCACAGAAATGTCATAGATGTCCAGCATCACGTCTAACCTTAGACCTGCTCCAAGGCAAAAATAGCAACAAACAAGCATCTGAAAAGTGCTTGTTTTAGCTGAAAAACATCTCAAAGGTGTAGAGAAGAAAGCAAACTTTATCATTCCCAGCACAATGACAACAACAGTAGTGGCAGTAGGATATGAACCTTGACTTTCCTGTGCCTAGCCAGCTACTCTAACCAGTAGGCTATCCTAGACATCCAGGTTCTGTAATACTCTTCTAAGGATGTCTAGGTAGATGCCCCCACAGATGTCCACATCGGACAAGTCAAGGTTTGTGAAATCACATCTGCACCTGGACATGTCTGCAGTTTTTTCAGATGTTCTGGCTTAGACATCCCAGATTGTACATGGACAAATCTTCTAACATTCCCTTCCAAATAAATTGATAAGACATTATAAGGAAACAAAGAAATGCAAGTATATGAAATCATGGGATAAAGATATTGGAAAGGGCTGTCTCTTCAATAGCATATTTGGCAGGAGGCTATAGAGAGAGAATTCTATAAGTGCCAGGCTAGAAATGTGAGATTTAAGATATTTTAGAGATGATATGTCATGCCTAGTAGATAATAAAATGAGCTGAAGTCGCTCATACAGGTGTTGAAGAAAATGTGCGGTGGAAGGAACTTTTTTCATATTTTCCTGTTCTATTCTTTATTTACTGTATATACCACCTTTCCTTAAATCATATCAAAATGGTTTACATAAAAGAAGATTAGCTAAAGAAAGATGAAAGAAAGAATAAAATTAGAGGAAGAGGAAAGGGAATTGTATTCTGAAGAAGTTGGATAGATTAAGAAGAAAATAAGAGAAAGTGGCGCTGTGCTAATATCAATCCAACACCAGACCAGGGTCAGTTATTGCAAAAAAACTGGTCAAGACGGAGGAGGGGGAGAGTTTTCCACAAAATAGGAGTCTGATAACTAAAGGTATGATTTGGGTAATCTCAAATCAAATTATACTTGGAGGAAGGACAAAAAGCAGAGGTTGGCTAGCACTAAGGGGATGAGAAGAGCAGTAGGGAACAATGTAATCTAAAACATAGAGTGGTAAACTGGCATGCAATACATGGCTAATCTTTCACCAGTGTCGCTACACTCACGTAACACCTCTTCTCAAGTCACTCCATTGCTTTCCTGTCCATTTCTGTATACAGTTCAAACTACTCATGCTGACCTACAAGTGCTTCACTCTGTTGCTCCTGTTATCACTCCCTATACCCCTCCTTGGGAACTCCATTTATTAGGTAAGGTGAAATTGGACCTTACCAGCTAATTTTCTTTCCTTGAGTCCCTTCAGTCCAGTCTAGACTCCTGGGTTTTGTCCCACCTCCAGTAGATGCAGAATGAGAATTCTAAACTTCTGTGATGTCACAGTATAAGGGAGCTGAACTCCCCCCAGAAGTCAGTATGATCCTTACCAAGCAGAAAAAATACCAAAATAGGCACTATAAAACACACTAACTATGTACAAAGTAACCTCCCCTAAAACACTGGTCCATGTGATGGGGGGAGGGACCTGGACTGGAAAAGGGCTATGGGGGGGACTTGGACTGGAAATGGGTTGTGATGGGGGGGGACCTGGACTGTAAAAGGGCTATGGGGGGGGGGGGGGAACCTTGACTGGACATGGGCTATGGTGGAGGGGGGGGAACTTGGACTGGAAATAGGCTGTGATTAGGGGGGCTATCACTGAAAATGGGCTGTGATGGGGGGGGGGGGCAAGGACTGCAAATGGGCTGTGATGGTGGGGGGGCCTAGGCCTGGAAATAGGCTGTGATGGGGGACTTGGACTGGAAATGGGCTGTGATGGGGGGGGGGGGGACCTGGACTGGAAAAGGGCTATGGGGGGGGGGACAGGGATTGGAAATGGGTTGTGATTGGTGTGGAGGGGACCTGGACTGGAAAAGGGCTGGGGGGGGGGGAACTTGGGCTGGAAATGGGCTATGGTGGAGGGAGGGGGAACTTGGACTGGAAATAGGCTGTGATGGGGGACTTGGACTGGAAATGGGCTGTGATTGGGGGGGGGGGGGGCTAGGACTGGAAATGGCCTGTGATGTGAGGGCTAGCACTGGAAATGGGCTGATGAAGAGCTGGAATAGGACTGGAAATGGGCTGATGTGGGGCATGGGAGAATGGGACTAGAAGGGAGTGGATGCTGGGTGG
This sequence comes from Ichthyophis bannanicus, assembly GCA_033557465.1. Taxonomy (NCBI): domain Eukaryota; kingdom Metazoa; phylum Chordata; class Amphibia; order Gymnophiona; family Ichthyophiidae; genus Ichthyophis; species Ichthyophis bannanicus. The sequence continues at coordinate 257,710,582 of CM066044.1, forward strand.
GTCTAGAACTATAAGGGAACTGATTTTGGGGGAGGACTAGAATGGATGGGGAATGAGAATGGAGAGGGGAAAAGATATTTTGTGTGGAAGAAAAGTCTATGATGGGCTGGGTACTGGGAGAGTAAGAGGGGATTGAGAATGGAAGGGTGAAATTTAAATGGATGATAAAGGAATAAGGAAAGAATTGGGGGAAAGAGCAAAAGGGAAACAATCAGTATGTTAAAGCAGAAATAGAGAGAGAATGGAAAACATCTAAAAGAGAAGAAAGGACAAATGGCTAGCTCGCAGAAGACACGAAGAAACCAGAAGAAAGTGACTGGAGCAATTGCAACTGAAAAATAAAACGCCCAAACAGAAGGTAGAAAAATACTTTTTATTTTGAGTTTATTAACTGGAATATGTCTAGTCTGGGAAGTGTGTATTGCTAACATCTTTGCGTTTTTGTTTAGTGCAAGAGGAAATTACTTTATAGTTTTATTTCTCCAGTGTTGTACATTTCATGTTTGGATTTTTGGGTTCCCAGTTTAATTATTATCTGACCAAGGAAGTTAGCCTACACGTATCCTCGGTAATTTTTGTGGGTGGGGCTGGGGGCGGGACTAGGGGCGGAGAACGGGTGGAGCATGGCGAGCCACAGGTGTTGGGTTTTTCTCGGTGAAAAAGTTGGCAACCCTAGATGTAATAGGTTGATGAGTCTCTCTGCCTGTGAGAGGGGCATAATCAGGGGCGGCTCTAGGCAATCTGCTGCCTGAGGCAAAGTCTGAAATGGCGCCCCCCCTCCCCCTCACACACACACCTTAGAGGGGACGGGGCTTTTTCAGACTGAACCAAACCAAAAAGGCAATTAGATTATATCGAGGAAATGCAAGATGTTTGCACACAGGGCCGTATCGAGCTGCAATCGCACCCTGTGCAACTTGCAGCTCGAGCGCATGCCCCCCCCTCTCCCCCCATACCTCCGTCCAGCGCTGCCTGCTCTTTCCCTGCTGCTCTCTGTTTTTTTCATGGTGAATCCAGCAGCAGGGAAACTGCAGGCAGCCCTGGACGGAGGTATAGGCAGGAGGAGGGGTTATGTGCCTGATCTGAAAGACACGGCACTTTAAGCAGATCTGTCCCTCAATGCTCTGACATTGCGTCGGAGGAGGGAGGAACCAGACCTCCTTAAAGTGCTGCGAAAAGGCTTGGGGGGTGCATTTTGGCTGCCTGCTACTGTCCTGCCAGTGGCGGCAGGTTAAAAGCAGACAGCCAAAATGTGCCCCCCAAGCCTTTCCACCCTGTGCGGCTGCATCGCTTGCACAGGTCTAGGTACGGTCCTGTTTGCTTTTTGTACATCAAGGAACTAAAAGACAGCAAAAACCAACCGCACAGTTTATAAAACTAAATTATAACTAATTTTTATTTTGTTATAAACTGCATTATGGTTCTTGCTTTCCTTTTCAACATATTTTGCATTCACAGTAGGTTCAGAGCAGAACCAGGACATTCACCCACAGCACTCAATATTTAAAAAAAAAAATCTGATTCTGATCATCTCACTAACAACAACAACCACCACTATTCTCCAGTACCAGGCATATTGTGAACTAATACAAAACCCTACAACAAAGAGCAAATTTACCATACCATACCATATCGGCACAAACTTCCAAAACTCATACAAGGAGACCATCCAAAAAAGCATCACTGTAAATACTACATGGGCCCTGTAACATCCATAAACCTATTTGAAAAGCTTAACAAGTCAAATTGCTACAGTACAGTATAGATCTTTATGTACAAACTCCATGTTAACAGAACACCTGACCTCAGTCACACACTCACATCGACCCTCACCAAGTACAGAATAAGTAACCACAATCTAAAGTAAAAATAAAACTATGTAGACAAAATTTAAATTGAAACCCCAAGAAGCCAGAGTCCACATACAGTGCAACATCAGATAAATAAGAGATGCAGTTCCCCAATACTGTGTAAAATATTAAAATAGCACAAAGTCCAATCACTAAAATGAAATAAAATTACACAGGTACACTAAAAAAAATTTTTTTAAACTGCCTCTAATGTTTCGATTGATTTTTACGTTTTTTGGTGCGCTGAATCCAAATCTGGTAACCAATTTGCTCCATCACGTACAGATTTTTTGCTACATTGGGTTAGCAGTTTGAGGTGAACGTTTCAGATTGAGTGCGATCGAGATACAAGTTTCTTGGATGAATTCTTTATACTAATTGTTTAGTAGTTATTCAAATAAGAATAAAGAAAATTGTAACAAGGCAGCACATAAGAATAGAGTAATGTCAACAAAACACACTGTGATGGTAGCAAAATTGTCTGCACTTAAAACAGCCACATACATGTGCACAAACATTGAGCATATAAGAGTGAGGTTAGACACAAAGCAAAGCAAAGAAATGTGCAAAAAATGTTGTACAGGTATGTATGTAAGAATAGAAAACGCAAACCGCACCATTGCAATACATGAAGACAAACACCCGATGGTGTGAAAATAAAATTCTAATAAATGAGATCCGACACTGTGGTAATAACTAGCAAATTTTTATTTCAAAGTTTAGTAAAAACACGATATTGGTCAACACAGTTTAGATTTTAAAGTCATTCTTGGGTCAATCAATCTCCTGGTGGACCCGTTTCTTTTTCCCCCGAATGCTTCTCTTGGTGCGCTGCTTGGCGTATTTTTCATCTGGGGTTTCCCGCAGCAGCAACCAGCAGAAATCAGCCATCATAGTGGTGTTCCATCTTCCTTGGTACCTTCTCTCTGCGTCCTTGATGTCCTGGTGAAACCTTTCACCTTGTTCTTCACTGTACGCCCCCAAGTTTTCGGGAAAGTAGTTCACATGGGAGTGCAAGAAATGGACTTTCAGGCTCATGTTACAGCCTTGTTCTTTGAAGGCATTGAGCATCCTGGCAACAATATCCTTATAGTTCTCATCCCGCCTGTTCCCCAAGAATTTGAGAACAACATCCTTGAAGGAATCCCAGGCTTCTTTTTCCTTCTCAGACATCGTTTCAGCGAATGCTCCATCTGAAATGAGTTTCCTTATATCAGGGCCAACAAACACTCCTTCCTTTAGCTTTGCTTCAGAAAGTCGGGGGAACTTTGAGCAAAGGTACCGAAAGCACTCACCATCTTTTGGAAGGGACTTGATGAATTGCTTAATGAGACCCAACTTAATGTGGAGAGGTGGTAATAGAATTTTATCACGAGGTACCAAGCTCTCATGAAGAACATTTTTCTCACCGGGTCTCAAATACTCCCGAATTGGCCAGTCTTTTTTCCCCCAGTGTAGGTCGCGGGCCCGGCTATCCCACAAGCAAAGGAAGCAGGGATATTTGGTGAAACCGGATTGCTGCCCTAATAGCATGGATAGAATTTTAAAGTCTCCACAAATCATCCACTTATGCTCATCATAACGAATCTTCTGAAGAATCAGGTCCAAATTCTCGTATTTTTCTTGGAGAATAACAGAGTGAGCAATAGGAACTGAAGTGAATGTGTTGCCATTATGAAGAAGAACACCTTTTATGCTGTCTTTTGACGAATCAATGAACAGCCGCCATTCAGCAGGATCATACTTGAGTTTAAACTTTTCCATCACTCCGTATATATCGTTGCAAAATACCAAATCTTCCTCTTTGCTGAAATACTTCAAAAATTGTGTCTCACGGTTGCAGTACCAATAAAAAGTTGTTCCTGGTGACAATAGATTTTTTTGTTTAAGCCGAGAACCTAGCAGTTGGGCAGCATCTTTTGGGAGTCCTAAATCCCGGACTAAATCATTCAATTCAGCTTGAGAGAAAAGTTCAGGTTTCGGATCTGGTTCAGTTTCAAACTCGGAAGTACTGGACTCATCGGGAAAAGCCATCTGATGAGTCTCATCATGATCAGAACCGTCCACACAAATATGATCCAAAGATTTTGGTGGTTCAGGCACAGGTACTTCGTTGCTATGAGGCATAGGCCTAATTGCTGAGGGAAGGTTGGGGTAACTTATTACGTTCTTATTTTTTAAGTTGTATCCCTTCACAATGCAAGAGCAAAAATAGCAGTCATTGCTGTGGTCTCTTTGTTCACGCCACATCATAGGTATTCCAAAACGAAATGCTTGTTTTTTACCTTTCATCCATAAGTGTAGATCTTCCTCACATATCTTGCACACTTTGTGAGGAGCCCACAGTTTGTCTTGATCGCCTAACTTCAAACCGAAATAGGCGAAATATACTTTTTTAATAAATGCAGAAATGTTCCTCTGCCGCTTTTTCACGGTATATTCCCCACAAATAAAACAAAAACTGTCCGAGAGTTGACGCAACCTCTGGCTCTGTGAGCCATCACAAATACACAGCACTGCAAACTACAACTGTAGTGAACCACTTCGGAATAAAGCTGGATTACGACTGAGCAAAAAAAAGGTAATAATGAACTTGCAAGAAACTGAAATTTGACAGGAACGTTCATGTCGCAACCACCGTGTTTGAGCGAGCGAACGAGGCGAGGCGAACAGGAAAGAACATGCGCCAGCGCGAGTACTGGATTTAGCCCCCCGCCTCCCAATTGTCCTGTTAATGTATAAAATGAATACAAAACACTCTAAAATATCATGAGGGAGTGTTTCTAGTTAGTTAACCATTACAACCTCTATTTTGGGCCAAGAAAATAAACTGCAGTCGGCTAAAAAAGAAATTATGTGAACATTCCTTATATGGGTAAGAAATCTAATTTTGCAAGAAAACGTGACGTGATGGAACATTTTGGCTATTTTTCCTGGATTCAGCACCCCAAAATCTATAGGAATCAGTTGCAAAACTGGAGGCAGTTTTTTGGTAGTGTACCTGTGTTATTTTTTCTACCTTTGTTGTCTGACCATTTTATTCTCTGATCATGCTGGTCCTGATCCAAGGCTTCTGCTTTCCTGTCTTCTCTTAGCTCTCTTTCCGTGGTCTATGGTCCATCTGCCATTTCTTATCTCTTCTTTTGTTTTCTTCACTTCCTTCCATCAGCCCATTTCTAGTTCCAGTACCCCTCCCCAGTATCAGCCCCCTTTCCAGTCCTCCCCTCCCAGTACCTTCCAATGGCAACTGCCTTGCATCCCCATGACTGCTACTGGTGTCCATTCCCTTCCAGTCTCCCTCCTTTCCCACTGTCCAGCCCCTTCTAGTCCAAATACCATTCCAGATATCAGCTTACGTCCACTCTCAGTGCCACCCCCCGTCAGCTTCCTTTCAGTCTCCCTACCCTCTGTCCATCCCCCTTCCAGTGCCATTCACGTCAGCTCCCTTCCAGCCTCCTCCCCATTACCCAGCCACCTACCATTCCCATCCCCAAGTGCCAGCTCCCTTCCAGTCTCCTTTCAGTACATCCCAGGTGTCAGCTCCTTTCCAGCCTCCTCCTTCCCCCATGTCATCTCCCTTCCTGCCCCCTCCTTCCCCTGGCAGACCCTCTCAGTATCCTCTCCCTTCCAGTCCTATTCTACCATCCTCCCGCATCAGCCCATTTGTAGCCCTAGCCCCTAGTTTTCTTCCAGGGCCAGCAGCACTCCCCTCCTCTCCCCCATTAGCCCGTTTCCTGTCCCAGCCCATTTCCAGTCCTATCCCCCTTATCAGCCCACTCTAGTCCTAGCCCTCCAATCAGCCCATTACCAGACCTAGCTCATTTCTGGTGCTAGACCTACATCTGCCCATTACCAGTCCTAACCCCCCCACCCCCCATAAATCCATTTCCTGTCCTAGCCTCCCTAATCAGCCCATTTCTAGGCCTAACCCCACCAATCAGCCCACTACCAGTCCTAGCCCCCCCTCCCGAACAGCCCATTTCCAGTTCTAACCCCCCCATCAGCACATTTCCAGTCTTAGCCACCCCTGATAGCCCATTACCAAACCTAGCCCCCCTTCCGATAAGCCCATTTCCAGTTCTAACACCCCATAGCCCATTACCAGTCCTAACCCCCCCATCAGCCCACTTCCAGTCCTAACCCCCCCATCAGCCTATTTCCAGTCCTAGCCACTCCCGAAAGTCTATTACCAGCCCTAGCCCCCCTCCCGATCAACCCATTTCCAGTCCCAGCTCCCCATAGCCCATTACCAGTCCTAACCCCCCATTAGCCCACTTCCAGTCCTAACCCCCCCCCATAGCCCCTCACCAGCCCTAATCACCCCATCAGCCCATTTCCAGTCCTAACCCCCCCATCAGCCCATTTCTAGTCCTACCCCCCCCCCTCCAGAACAGCCCATTTCCAGTTCTAACCCCCCACCATAAACCGCTTTGATCCGGTGAAAAGCGGGATATAAATACAGTTAAATAAATAAATAAATAAATAAGACCATTTCCAGTCTTAGCCATCCCCGATAGCCCATTACCAACCCTAGCCCCTCTCCCGATCAGCCCATTTCCAGTTCTAAGCCCCCATAGCCCATTACCAGTCCTAACCCCCATCAGCCCACTTCCAGTCCTAGCCACCCCCAAAAGCCCATTACCAGCCCTAGCCCCCTCCCGATCAACCCATTTCCAGTCCCAGCCTCCCCCCATAGCCCATTACCAGTCCTAACCCCCCCATAGCCCATTGCCAGTCCTAACCCCCCCCATCAACCCACTTCCAGTCCTAACCCCCCCATCTGACCATTTCCAGTCCCAGCCTCCCCTACCCCAGGGAAATTGAAATTAAAATAAACTTGCTGCCGAAGCCGCTGCCAGGAAGTGCCCCGCGGCTGCAATGCAAGAGCCCTCTCCTCTCCCTCGCCGCCGGCTTTACAGAGCTGCCAAGGGAGAGTTTCCCTTTCTTGCGGCTCTGCTAAGCCCGCAGAGCCGTGAGAAAGAGAAACTCTCCCTTCGCGACTCTGTAAAGTCGGTGGCGAGGGAGAGGAGAGGGCTCTTCCGTTGCGTCCACGAGGCACTTCCTGGCAGCGGCTCTTCCATCAGATTTTCTTGTTTTTTCGAAGGCAGAGTGAGGCGGCTCTTTTGGGAGCATTTCTGCCGCCCCCAAAAGTTTGCCGCCTGAGGCCACCGCCTCACTCCGCCTAATTATAGAGCCGCCTCTGGGCATAATGCCCAGAGATATGGACACCTAAAGTTGTGTTGTGTCCGGACGGAAGACACTTGGAGCTGGTACTAGGTTAACAGTGGGGGACAGAGTGCCACAACTCAGACCTGTGATTAGCAGGCTTTAACAGTTCATATTGTTTCTCAGTAGTTTTGTAACAATTCCATTACTACTCGGTTAATGGTGGTTGGGTGGTGGAAATGAGATAACTTTTATATCTGGAAGCTCAGGAGTGAATGGGAAGGGGGAATGTGTGAAGGGCAAGGAAGAATGTGTATAATTGTGCTAGGTTGTATGTATGCGGAGACAGAAGGCAAAGCAATTAGATGGGTTTAAAAGGGGAGTGGGTATGGGGGAGGTGGGATGTGAGAGATGTAACTAGGGTGGGGGTGAATGAATGTTGTGTGGTTGGAGTCAGGGGAGACTTGCTAGTGAGTTACTGATCCTAGAGAAATGGAATAGAGGAGAGGGCATCTGGAACACTTGGACGAGCGAGTAGAGGGGGAGAGGGCCTCTATGCATCAATGATCTCTTATTGGGTGAGAGAAGAATGGAGATGAATGGGGTGGGGTAGGGAGGGCAAGGGGGGAGATAGACCTACCTACCAGGGCGCAGTGGAAGAAGATTTTTTAGGTTCCATACACTGAGTGTTGTCTGTTGGATGGGGGGCTCCAGGCTGAGGGATCCTCCCTCAGGAGACTACATGGAATGTATCTCCAGTGGATATCTGGTTCCTTATTGATCCGGCTGATGGTTATATCCTGGAACATCTGTGTACTTGGTAGCCCAGTTAAGCACACAAGATGCTGAGGGCACTATGGCACCATAGGGGGGACATTATTATGTTGCAGGAAACACACCAATCTAAAGTGGAACTGGACAAGTTACAAGGGGGATCGATTAGTAACGTGTTTGGAACTCCTGCAATGGGCAAGAAGGGTGGGGTGGCCTTCTTAATATCACAGGGGGTGAGCTTCCAACCTACTCAAGAGACTGTAGACCCCGAGGGCAGATATGTTTTGGTGGGCAGAAGCCTCCAAGGGAAAAGTGTGATTCTAGGGAGTGTGTATGGATCTAATACAGAAATCCCTGATTTTTTTGCACACTTGGTGGTGGATGTAGAGAGTTCTTGACCCTGGTTTGGATCCATCTGGGGGATGGGAGCGGGGTAGGGGAGCCATGAGATCTCTTTGGTGTTTCGGGAAGAGGTGCCAGTTGGTAGATGCCTGGATGGTGCTACACCTCCAGGAAAGAGATTATAACCACCTGTCCAGGGTGCATGGTACTAGTACAAGAATAGATTACCTCTAGGTGTCTAAACTCCTGTTTGGGGGCATGGAGGAAGCGGAGATAGGACTATATGAGATCTCGGACATGCACCTGTATGGCTGGACTTGATGTGGGGAGTCACTGCAGTCCCAACCCGCCTTTGGCGGTTCCTATTGGATCTTTACCAGGAGGCAGACTTTGAAAAGTATCTACAGGAAAGATGGGGGGACTATTTGTATCATAATGGGTACAAAGACACTCCCAAGCTCTTCTGGGAGGCTTTGAAAGCCATTTTGAGGGGGGATATAATCGCTTATGGCATTAATAGAAAGTAGGATATGGCTGCAAGAGTGCTTAGACTCGAGCATCAGATTTGTCAGGAGTGAAAACAGCTGGCCTGTCAGCCCACTTCGGCCAATAGGGCCCAATTAGTGGCCACACAAGTGGCCCTGAAAACGCTGCTACACCAGCGGGCCAAAAAGTCATTGGTTTACTAGAAGTTTCTCCTGTATCAATACGGAAATAAAACAGGTAAAACCCTAGCCCGATTTCTCTGAAGAGTCAAGGCTCTCAGTACATGACGGCCCTTAGAGATAGGGAAGGAACTTTGAGGAGGACCATATGGGAAATCATAGACATTCTTGTTGATTATTATCAGACTATTTACAAAGGAGGGATGGCTTCCCCATCTCATATGGCTTGGTACCTGGAGACGGCCCGGCTGCTGCACCTCTTCACAGAACAGATGGAGTGCTTGGGTATAGAGATCATGGCTCAGGAGGTTCAAAGGGTTATTCAGGAAGTGGCGACCTATCAGGTCCCTGGACCCGATGGATATTGAGTCGAGTGCTATAAATTGATTTCAGCTCTATTAGTTCTGCCGTTAGCGAAGGTATTCAATGACTGGCTAGCTAGGGGCTCCTTACAATATGATGTTAATGTTGCTCATATAGTGATCCTCCTTTGACATGAAAATTTTGCCAACATTCTGGCAGATAGACCTGTCCCATGGTTACCGGATCTTATACATTCTTGTCAAGTGGGCTTTGTGCGGGGCTAGTACCCAGCTTGTAACTTGCTGAATATATTGGCATCTTTAGAATGGGTGCACCATCAGTTTCAATGCGGAAAAAGCATTTGACCGGGTTGGCTGGATGTAATGTTTGTGGCCTTGGAGGCCTATGGAGTGGGTGAGGGATTTTTAAGAGGGGCGCAGGCACTATATCAGGCCCCTTTGGCATCCATCGGGGTAAATGACACTGTGATAAGGCATTTTCTCTTTGGAGAGGGGAACGTGACAAGGATGTCCCCTGTTGTCATCCTTATCTGTTTTGTCTCTCGATCCCCTATTATGTGTGATTCACCAGAGAACAGATATTTTGGGTGTGGAGATGGGCGGCTGTAGCTGCAAGGCCTCAGCCTTTGCAGATGATCTTCTAGTTCATCTGACGGACCCAGCGGCCTCTCTCCCTTTTCTTTTGGGGGAGATTGAGAGTTTTGGGACTCTGGCAGGATTTCACTTGAAAAAGAATAAGTCAGAAGCTCTGGATGTATCAGGAGCTTTGGGTACTGGGTGAAAGGGAGTGTTCCCACTATGATGGGCCGAGGGTCATTTTAAATACTTGGGTATATGACAGCCCAGGGATCTACAATAGTTGTATCGGTTGAATGTTCCTCCCTTGCTTACATGGGTAAAAAATAAATTTTAGGACTGAACATCCCTTTTGGGGAGGGTGGGAGCTTATAAAATATGATTTTTCCTAGGCTTTTATATGTGATACAGCTGATCCCCTTAAATTGCTACTTAGGATGTCTGAAACTCGGAGTAGCAGTTGCAGGCCTTTTTATGGAGGGGAAAGAAGCCCCATCTTCAACTGCGACATTTACAGGGCACTTGGCAAAGAGAAGGGGGGGGGGGGGACTGTCAGACGTCTCCTAAAACCATGCAAGTATTTTGTGGCATGTGCAAGATTGGCTGGAGAGAAGGTCATGGTTCAGACCTCGAGATATTGAAGATGCTTTGGTAGCTCCTTATTCTCTATCTTCAGTGCTTCACGCAGACCACAGGATTCTGCCTGCTTATGTCACAAGTAGTATTTTGGTGAAGGAAGTGAGGGGAGTCTGGAAGGTTCTGTGTGGGCTTTGGGGGGTTCTACAAGGGGTGACAGGGAACCTACCATTGCAGGGCAATCTGGAAAGCTTAGACACACAACCTTTCAGAGTCTGGGGCTCCCTGGGGCTCATGTATTTAAAGCAGGTACTCGATGGCGAGGGTCAGCTGTTGCCATTTCCTGAACTGTGTGCTCAGCTTGGGGTTTAAAATGGGCACTATTTTGCCTATATACAACTACATCACTATATGAAAACCCTGGGGGAACTGGGTTTAGATAAGGCGACTTTGGATAAGATTGAAGGGTTTTTTCAGTTTGCTGAGTGGGAGTCGATTTCCCTGGCAGGATACTGCTAAGCACTGGGGAATATGACAAAGATCCAGGATTCTATGACCCTCACATGGCGCTGGACAGCTGAATTGAGTTTAGAGATAGAGGGCGTCACCTGGATATCAATGGTGGCTCATATTCCCGCCTAATCCAGGGATCTCAGCTCCGGGAAATGCAGTACAAAATCTTGGAACAGGCTTTTTTCTCTCCCCCATCAGGCTTGGAGAGCAGGATTGGCTGAGAGGGATGAGTGCCCGTGGTGCAAGGGTAATTCTGCCCACTTGGGTCACATGTTTTGGAGCTGTCCCACAGTGCAGTGTTTCCTGGGTTGAGGTCCAGCGGTATCTGGGGGATCTGGTGGGGCAGTCTTTGGTCCTTAGCCCGCAATGTGCTCTATTAGACGCAAGGGGCACTTTGGACTTGGGAAGAGTGGGAAAGAAGATGCTGAACTGAAAAGGGTGCATAGTGGCGAAGCCGTGTATCCTCCGACAATGGCACGAAGCGGAGGGCCCAGGTTTCTGGGAGTGGCGTAACTTCTTCCATCAACTGGCACTTTGGGAAGGAATGGCCTCTGGTGGAGGAGAGGCATCTGGAGGGAAGCCTTTCTTTCTATTTGGGAGCCATATCTGACCAGGCTCTCCCTGAGGGTTTGAAATGATTTGCTTACTCTATAATAAACGTGGCAAAGAACGGTTCAAGGGTAAGGTTGGTGAGGGGATAGGGGGGGAGGGAGGGGCCACCAGGGGTGGAAGAGTCAACCCCAGACAGTGGCTGGGGGGGGGGAGGGCACAAAGGGCCTTTGGAATATATGAGGGGTCCATGAAAGTATATTAGCTAGGGGAGGGCCATCAGAGAAGATGGGAGGGGGGAGGGTAGGCAGGGAATAAGAGGGGCAAAGGGATATAAAAATAGGGGGAAAATTGATGCACAGTTATCTGCTCATTCTAGTTAAACTATGTGTAGAGGGCATATTTGTTAAGGCAGCTTTTCCGGGTTGTATTCAGCATGTTATATAATCAGTACATCATTTGTTTGTTCAGGATGCCCTTGTTATGACCGTTGTAAATTGATATGTTGTTTGATACCAATAAACAGATTTTAACAATAAAACAAAAGATAAATATACATGTTGTGCTTTACACAAACTCATGGGGGTTGTTTTAAAACATCAGACTGACCCGTGTTCCCTAAAACTGTTTTCTTGTTGCTACATGATGACCATTTCTATTATATAAACGATGTCAAAAAATTCTACAGGGGAGTGTAACTTCTTTAGTTTTTGCCAGAAACCATACAGTCATGATCTAAATTGCACATTATGGTGTTCTCTTTGTTTGACACCAACGTGTGTGAACAATGCTGGTGTACAACAGAGATGTCCTCAATGCAAACCGTGTTGTCGTTCTAAAGAGTGTTTAGATAGACACATGTAGTTGGCACTGAAAAAAGAAGTGGCGTGTTTATCTAAGACACTGTTCCAGAAACGTGAGTCTTACGTGGACAAGAAACATAAGTGCAAGGGCCGGCATTGTAAACTATGCCGTGAACCCTTTACCAGGGACGGCGACCACTTATGTTTTATGACCAGTACTGGTAAAACTGAAATATCTGAAAAGTATATTTTTTATGATTGTGAATGTATGCAAGAAACAGGCTGGCATGTCCCTAATTACATATATGCGATGGGCTTAAATGATGAAAGAAACTGGGACTTCAAGGACCTTGAATGTATTTCTGCCTTTATACAGATTTTTAGTGACAAAAATTTAAAGGCTATATCTTCATAGCTCATAATTCCAAGGGTTATGACAGATATTTTGTTCTTAAACAACTGTTTAAAGGAAAAGATGAGTACAGGCCATGACGACAGAAAAAGACCACATGGCCTATCTAGTCTGTCCTTCCATATCAACAACCACAACAGTCCCCTTTTTACCTTTAGAGATCCTCTGTGTTTGTCCCATGCTTTTTTGAATTCAGTTACTGTCCTCATCTCTACCACCTCCATTGGGAGACTATTCCACGGATCCACTACTCTTTCCGTAAAGAAATATTTCCGCATATCATTCCTGAATCTATCTCCCTTCACCCTCACTCCTGAATCAAATTACTGTCGAACCTTTGACTATTCATTTTATAGACTCTCTAAATTTCCTGCCTACGAAACTTAGCAAACTTCCACAAGCCAAGGGTTGCAAGGGGTACTTTCCATACTTTTTTAATACTCTGGAAAATCAAAATTATGTGGGCCCTATGCCAGATATTGAGCATTATGGTGTTGGAAACATGTTGCCTGAAGAAAAAGAGGAATTTTTACAATGGTACAAGGACAATCAGCATAAAACTTTTAATTTGCAAAAAGAGTTGGCTTAGTACTGCCAACAGGATATATCTATTTTTGTAACAAGCCAGATCTCTACCGAGCTCAAATCATGAAAATGATAGAGAAAGAAGTGGTTGTAGAGCAGGATGATGAATCAAAAATTCTAGCAAGTTGTTTAGACCCTTTACAGTATATAACCCTTGCTTCTGTATGTATGGCTATGCTCAGATTAATGTTTTTAGAATCCACGACTGTGACACTCATCCTACCGGGTAAGTATCACAGGCAGACAAAGAGATATATAAAACCATTCAGGCTACCACCCTTACTAAACTGCTGATAATGAAAGATTATCAGCAGATTAGTAAGGGTGGTAGTCTCTATGGTTCTATACTGAAGTTAGAGGTCTGGTGCGTTTGATTATCGTTTAATGTTTCTTGAATGTTAGTGTGGTAATTGTGAGCTGCATATCTCAGGCTTTTATTGTTCAGGTTTTCATTATTTTAATGGCTCTTGCCACTGAAGCTATGGGTCATAAGAGGAGGTTAATAACGCAGTACAGTACTGTATATGTTTCTTGAATAGTTATGCCTTTCTGTCCTCCACAGCATCTTTTGCAATGAAGAGGATGGTGAAGCCCCCTGAAGAAGCCTCAGCGAAACGCCTGAGTTGGCATCACAGATGGCATTGGGGAGTTGACCATCTGCAAGATAAATGACTTTGATGCCTTGGATGGACTTTGTAATAACCCACACGGTTGGTGAAGCGGTGCTATGCTGGTAGCTAGAGAGCAGTAGTATATGCTATGTGGGCTGAATTAAAAATGTCCAATATATATTGATCGGTATACAATTATGATAGAAGATTTTACAATTAAAAAATAATCCAAAAGAATTGATATACATTATTTTCTTGAGCATGGTTTTGTGCTAATTATGGAGTTTTTGGATTGATGATGTAGCGAGCGTATGCAAAGGGCTTGGCAATTTTATGCCTATGACACACAGCTCAGTGGCTCCTCAGATCCTTTTTCTCCTCTACATAAATGAGTAATGTTTTTTGGAACTCAATCCAAAAAACATTTGTACATTCTTTGAATGAAGCATTGCTTTTGTTTACTGAGCCAGTGGCAGAAAGAAAGAATAAGTGAATAAATAAAGTGAAGAGAAAGCCGGTAGTATGTGTTGCAGACTGCCAGAGGGTTTCAAAATGGCCAGCAAATGTGGAGCCGGCCTTAAAAGGGCCGTGTACTCTTAAACAGGTTAAAAACGAGTTGATTTTAAAACGTTAAATCAAAAGTTTAAAGTGCATAAACATATTGGTTAATGGTTGGGAAGCCCTGTAATGCTATTTTCTTAATTTTAAAGTGTAAAATCGCTTTTTGTGAAAAGGGGGCGTGGCTTCAGCAAAAATTTAAAGTTAATTGTTTTTTAACTTCTGATGGTCAAGTTCAGATGTAGAAGGTCTGCCTAAAAATATGTTTATTGTAATTTTCCGTGCATATTTTGACTGAAAATCGTAGCGTTTTCCCCCAGGGGAGCTGCACTTCTGAGAAAGAACACTGGAGCCTCAAATAGTAAAAGAAGTGTAATCCCGGATGCTAATGCTAAAAAAATGAAGTTTTAAGGTAAAATAAGTCCCGTCTGCATAGGGAAGCATTGAGAGCACGGGGGGAGGTGAGGGATCCCTCTAGAGCAGGGGTGGGCAATTCCGCCCCTCGTGCACCACAATCCAGCCTGGTTTTCATGATGTCCCTAATGAATATTCATGGACCTATTTCCATACCATGGAAGGCAGTGGATGCAAATAGATCTCATGAATATTCATTAGGGACATCATGAAAACCAGGCTGGATTGTGGTGCACAAGGGCCGGAATTGCCCACCCCTGCTCTAGAGAACAGCTTTTCAGGCGGGGAAGTGCAGGTTCTGAGGCAGGGAAATAGTGTTTAAACTAGCTGCTTCAGATATGTAAAGAAACAGCATAGAAAGATAAGGAATATTCTAATGTGGTGTGGAAAAATAGTTGTGACTGGAGAGTATGGGAAGTTTTCTTTGCTCTTTTCCAGAGCAGTGCTGGGGACTATTTGCAAGATGAGCAGAAGAAGACCACTAAACAGCTGGACTTGGAATGTGAGTGATGTGATCCTGAGCGGGCAGTTGGAGCTGGAAAAGGAGAAGTGAAGGTGTATGTGTATGCTGGGAGATTGAGGTAGCTGAAAAAGGGGTCAAAAAGGTTTAAATTTGTTAAGTAATTGGTCTGTTTAGTGTTTGGTGCCAGTTTATAGAGAGAATTAGAAAACAGAGAGTTAACAGACTCTGAGCTTTATTATTGGAGCCCTGTGTATGAAGCACAGGTTTATTGTGCAACGGCTGTAGTGAAAGAAGATATACTGTACTATAACAGCTCTGTGTAGAACTTTCTGTCTGATTCCCCATCCTAAAAGTTCTGGTTTGGACAGGACTAAGAGAGTATGTATAAGGAAGTAAAAGAAAGGAGTTTCTTTAAGTTCTTTGAAATAGTGAGATGCTTCTGAGCATAAGAAATTGGTTCAGCTTTGGCTGTAGAGAAAGAAAACTAAAAAATCCTGAAAAAGGATTTCTTGGAACTGGGCTTGAGAAGAAAAAGGGAAACTTCTCATGCTTTGTTAATTGGAAAATTTCCAAGGAATACTTGGATGAAGCTCCTTCAAGGAACCAAAGGTTCAGGAAGTTAAGGTTGTAGCATCGCTTTTTAGAGAAAATAAATACTATAAATCCTGTGAAGGGATTTTGTAATCCTGTTGAGCTTTGGCAGGAGTAAAGAAGCTACTGCCTTTCTTAAACCCAGCTTCAGAATTTGAAAAGAAAGCTGTATTGAGCTTGTCAGACGGCTGCCTAGGGTGAGAACTTACACAATCTTGACGATGCATATATTCATATGATTCTTGCAAGGTATTGTGGGTAATGTAGTTCTTTCACTCCAAATACAGCTGAAGACAATAATTGAGTTGTGTAACCAGTGGTAAGGCCAATAAAATACTTCTTTTATTGATGGGGGATTAATTCACCCAGCACAAGTATGCTTGTTAGCATAAATGAGGTTACTTGCTTGCAGTGTTTAAATGGATAACATAAGGTCACAAAGCAAATCAGAAAACAACCTTCACCTTGTCAGGCAATTAGCTAATGTTTTCTTAGCAAATAATTACCAAATAAAAAGGC
The DNA here is from genome assembly GCA_033557465.1 of Ichthyophis bannanicus. Classification (NCBI taxonomy): domain Eukaryota; kingdom Metazoa; phylum Chordata; class Amphibia; order Gymnophiona; family Ichthyophiidae; genus Ichthyophis; species Ichthyophis bannanicus. The sequence goes on from CM066044.1 coordinate 257,726,872, forward strand.
ACAAAGAAATGAATAAACTTTGCTGGTTAGGTTAACTTCTGCTTATTTTCCACACAGAACCTGCAGTGATTCTCCCTTGCTCACACACACAATCAGGTGCAGCTTTAATTACTATCAATTGTCCAGCTGGAACCCTTTAGCTGGCTGGCTGCTACTGTGTGAACCCAAAATCCTGCTTTAGGAGCTGTTTGCAGTGAAATAAAGAACAAAGTTAGATTTCTTTGTGATGGCTGATGTGTTTGCTCACAGAAAGCTAGCAATAGCACTTGGATAGAAAACAGTCCATGTACTCAATATTTTCATCTGTTGTAATTCCCCCTTCATCAATCAGCATAGGGTCACTATCATACATTGGCACAGACGAGTCTTTCAATAAGGCACTATCATGAGAATGCTTATTCCCTTGCTGCCATTCACTATTATAGATAGGGTCTGGATCAGTGTTCATACCTGAACCTCTCCTGCTATCATAATTCCTCTCTGAATAGCCTGGCCAGTACGTAATCCAGTTCTGATGTCCAGCCTTCCAATCTTGATCCCTGGACACTGGATCCTCTCTCACATACCTTCTGGCCTTGGTCTGAAAGTCCCTTCCACGTGCAGTCTTCTCTCTCCCAGGTAGCCACTGGTGATTCCTATCTCTGCCAATCCATTCCTCTGGCTGACTCCAGTCCAATGGGCTCTGCTGGCACTTGGAATACCTCCCAGTATGGGTACTGCCTTGGACTCTCCCAGACCTTCCAATGGCCTTTCTTCTCTTCCTTCCAGAGAGTTTCCTTCTCTCTCTATCCGCTTGGCTTGGCTTCTGCTTCTCGAGATGATGTTGGTGCTTGAGCTTGAAGCTGTTGCTGTGTCTGTTTCTGTAGCTGTCTCTGAAGCTGTTATCTGTAGAATAAGCTCTATTCTTATTCTGTCCTAATGTGTGCTCCTCCCTAACACAGCGCAGCTGTGTTGAATCAGGCCCTGCCCTTTGAGATGAGTGCTTAGGGATTACCTCATAGCTCTCTTGATTGCACACACGTTTTCTCACTTCAGCTCCCCTCATGGCTGCTGGAAACCTGGTGCATTCTGGGACTGGTAGTCTTTTATGTGAAAACTCTGTTTTCTTACTGCTACCAGAACTGACAGGTTGCTTGTTCAGAGTCACATCATCTTTTCTATAGCTCCTACCTGAGCTATGATAAGCTTCCTTATCACAAGCTCCTTTAAAGCACAAAAAGTACTGGAAGCTAAAACTATAGTGAAGTTTCTTGGGAAAATATATATTTTAAAATCCTGTGGGGAAAGTCTGATAGCTCTGCTGAGTCTTGGAGGTTTGGAATCTCAGAGCAGTGGCTGTGACAGAGAAGCTCTGGATTTAAACTCCAGTAAGACAGTTGCTCTCTGATGAAAGTATTAAAAGGACATTTCTGATTTCAGAGAGGTTTTAAAATGTTCTTGGGGACTGTGAAAGGGGAATGTGTGACTGGCCAGTGTGTGTGGGCTTAGATAGGGACAATCAATTATCTTTTATTTTTGGATAAGAATAGGGAAATTATACTATATTAGATCCCAGTCTAGATATTAACCCCAAGTGACTGTGGATGCAACCTCAATTTTAGAGTAGTTTTATTTGTTAATTTTGTAAAGTTAGAGAGTAAGTAAAGACTGGATCATTGCTGGACCAGAGGAATCCTGAGTTCCTGTGTCACTCAGTCTTCTAGAAGAGGACATCGCTGGACCACTTGATAAGAGACCGGGCCCCTTCACAAGAAAGGTCTAAGAAGAGAGTTACCAGTGCACCAACATCCTCAGAGACAAAAAGAATTACATTTATGAGCTCATACTTTACCTTACCAAATGAAATACACACAGAGTACTCTGGATAATAAGAGAACCTACCTGTTAAAAGGTGGGAATTCCTGTATAGAGAAATATATTCATATTTAGAGATAAATTAGAAAGATTCGAAAGAAAAGGAAACAAAAGTGGTTTCCAGAATAATTCTACTTACCTGAGACCATTGTAAAGAATATCTTAAAGAGAAACTCAAACACTTGAACTCATTGTATGGGAAGAATACTGTGAGCACAAGAGAAACACTGTCTGGATGTTAAGTCAGTTCTAAGGAGTATGTTCCATATCGTTCCTCCAATCCAGTTCAGGCACCTGTGGGTATTCACACCCCACCAGCAGCTTGGAGACTGAGCATGTCATGACTTCATGACATCCACTTAGATAGGCAGCTGGCTCCTTCCACCAGCCCCCAATATCTCACCCAAGCAGCTGGAAAGACATGGATTCCCTTGCTAGAACTCACTGAAGGAACGATAGTCAAATTCAGATTGAGATAGTCAAATTTAATTTGCGGTTTAATTGGGATCAGCCACATTTAGTTTGGCTGTATTAATCACCAAGAGAGCACTGACAAGGGTGCTGAAGGGAGTTTAAGAGAGCTCTTCTTGATTGTACAGCTTTGCTGGTTCTAAATTTAAAAAGAGGAAGCAGGCTTAATTGGTGATCCACCAGATACCGGAGAACTCCCCTGTGGGGGAGGGTTTTTTTGGCTAGAGAAAAGAAGAGCCACCAGCAGAGGCCAGAGCACAATCCACAGCTTACCGTGGGTGAGAGACACATACGTGATGACTCCGGAGCCGCAGCAGGGAAACATGAGGAGTCAGCGTGGCATGGGAGGCCACTTCATTTCCTCCCAACTCCAAAGCCCAGAGGGTGGCTGAGTGTCGGGGAGGCTGCTCCGCCACTGGTGAAGAACAGAGTCAAGGATAGTGGTACAGAGGAGCAGGTGATAAGACTGGCAGTCTGTGGGAGCCGTGTGGTAATGGCAGCCATTTTAGGTAAGCTCGGGAACTTGGAGAGCAGGGCAGGAGCTGCAGGAAGTACAAGGAAGGAAGGGGATCTTGGGGAATGCTGGTAGCTCTTCTCCTTCACATTTTTCTTATTTTGGGGGGCTGTTTGGAGAAGTAAATGAAAGCAAAAAAAAAGAAAGAAAATGGACCAGCAAACAGAACGAGGCCACAGTATCCTGGCCTTTACCAAGAAGAGTCTGGATTTGTGAAATGTTGGAATGCGATTTTAAACAAATGCTGATCAGCACAGCAAACAAAAAATCAGAAATGTTTAAAGCTGAGATTGATGAGAAACTTGTAATATTAAAGAATAATGATAAGAATTTTGATGACATATATAAAGATTATGAAAGGAATAATGTGGCATTTAAGAAAGAGATTAAGAGTAATAAGATGGAGAAATTTAAGAGGGACGAGGATGACTACCTATATGGGTATGTGTACCCATGGTGTAAAAAAGTGGAAGCAGATTGTATATATATTAAGAAACGGTCCGGTCTCTTTGACAAACAAGAGAATGACCATATTGAGAAACATAATACTACACCAGTTGGTCAGAAGAAGAAGCGCTCAAGAAGTGCATCAGTAGTCAGTGGATGCATCCGCATCCCTTTTTCAGAAACAAAAGGTACAAGATAAAGGACAAAGAAAGAGTTTTTTAAATATGGATGCACTTTGGGAAGGGGGAGGACGGGACAGATCACGGAAGGCCTCTCAGAACAATGAATGGGGTCACGATCAATATTCCAGAACGTACGGTCAGCAGAATGCGTACAGAGGTCGAGGTCGGGGTCGCGGACGCGGCCGAGGATGGAGTCGGAAGGGATCCGAGAGGTCGGCAGAGAGACCGTATTAAGTACAAATGATACTAGCAATGTGATTAATATTTCAAAACATGAATTGACGGTGGGTGAACTTGCTCTTCTCAGTAAGGGCCTTACATTTGTACCAGTTAGAAAATATGATCAATTTGAGACTCATTTAGATCTTTTTAAGTTTTTCCGTAAGATTAAAATTAAAAATTATTTTGCTACTTGCAATCCTGCTGATACAGCCCCTTCTGTTATTAAACCTAAATCAAAATGGATGCCGCCTCTGAATACTGATCCTATTATAACTACTTTTGAGAAATTAGTCATAAAAGAGGTGGATGAGATGAAACTACGGAAGAAACCCCCCTATGACAATCTTACCTTAGAAGAGAGGAAAGCAATTAAATCATTGCAGAGTAATTCAAGCATTATTATAAAACCAGCAGATAAGGGAGGTGCCATCGTAGTTATGGATAAAGATCAGTATTTAAATGAAATCTATAGACAGTTAAAAGATGATACATTTTACTTACGGCTAAACGATGATCCAACTAGTACGTTGAAAAGCTCTATTGATAATTTAATTCTCATAGCATTTGAGCTTGGACACCTTACCATACAAGAGAAATCATATTTGATGGTAGACCATCCCATCATTCCTACTATTTATATTAACCCTAAGGTGCATAAGTCGTTGGATAATCCACCTGGTCGGCCGATCATATCAGCCATCGGATCTCTTATGGAGCCTATTTCAAAGATGGTAGATGTGTTTCTAAGGCCTCACGTTTTGAAAATGTGGTCGTATGTCCGCGACTCTACACAAGTGATTCAAATATTATCATCTCTCCAAGAATTCAATCCTGATTGGTTATTGGTAACGCTCGACATAGAGTCATTGTACACAAACATTCCTCAAAAGGAAGCGTTGAAATTAATAGAACAATATTTATACAATAGAGAGGAATGGAGGCGTATCCCCACTGGAATCCTCCTTGATCTTACTCTGTTTGCAATGTGCGAAAATTATTTTTGCTTTCAAGGAATATTTTATAAGCAAATAAAAGGGGTGGCCATGGGGTCCTCCATGGCCCCGGACATTGCAAACCTATATGTTTTTAACTTTGAGGAGATGTACATAAAAGAGAACCCATTCAAGACCAATATGAAGCTATGGATAAGATACATAGATGACGTATTTATGATATGGGAAGGATCTGAAGCTCTTCTTGAAGAATTTAAGATATGGATCAATACCTGTGACGACAATCTACGTTTCCAGTTGACTTTTGATGATAAAAAAAAAGCATATTTAGATTTATTAATTATAAAAAATGATAGTGGATTCTCTACGACACTTTATAGAAAACCAACAGATCGCAATCACTTGCTTCACTTTCGTAGTTTTCACAACTTGTCCCTGAAATACAATCTGCCAGTTGGCCAATTTTTAAGGGTTCGTAGAATTTGTTCGTCCAAGCAACAGTTTAAAGAACAAGCAAATGACATGAAGGACAGATTTAGAGATAGACAATACCCAGTAGCATCTATCAAAAAGGCATATGAAAGGGCAATACATTGTTCTCGTGAAGAACTATTAGAGAAATAGAAGAAAACAAATGATGTTGGTATGGTTTGTCCAATATTGTATTCATATCAATCACAACATGTTATTAAAATAATAAGGAAATATTGGTCATTGATCCAAGCCCTTCTGGCTTTCCGTGACATGAAGGTCACATTTGCATATAAACGTAATGTAAATTTGAAAAATATGTTGGTTCCGTCAGCACTTACAGAAAGGGCATTCCTTTCACAACATAAAGGTCATTTTAAGTGTGGCAAGTGCTCGGTGTGTGTACATTCTCTTGTAGTAAGGAAGCAATTTATTCACCCCACAAGTAATCGTGTTTTTGTATTGGATGATTTCTCTAATTGTTCTACGAGTCACGTGATTTATGTCGTGCAATGTCCATGCATGAAGCTGTATGTTGGCAAGACCACACGACCAGTGCGTAATCGGATCATTAAGCATAGGAGCTGTATCAGAAGGGGCATAGTAGACAAACCTCTTGTCAATCATTGGCAAGATTTGTCACATAAAATTTCAGATTTGAAGTTTTTCGTTATTAGGAAGGTGAAAATCAATTGGAGAGGGGGAGATGTTGAGGGGTCTATTCGTCGCTTAGAAGAGCGTTACATTTTTAACCTTGATTGTTTGCATCCGAAAGGATTAAACATGGATGTTAACTTATCTGTGTTTTTGTAAGGATCCTAATAGGTGTGTAATCCAATAGAGGTTATAGTTATATCTTGCTCCGCTATTCACCCTATTACTCCTGGGTTCTAGTATATGTGTAGATGGGCTGTATAGCCGGAAATATCATTTAAACAGATACATAATACTCGAGAAGTAGGGTAATATAAACATATTTATTACGTCTGATATATACTCCCCTGCTGGTTTTCAGTTTACTGTGGTGTTCGGTAAGAATAAGGAGAAAAGGTGGAATGATAACAATTGAGTCAATTTGGTCTCTTTGGGAAGTCATATATTTCTCAATGTATGTCATATGTATCAGTCTATGGACACTAATGGTGATGTTTTTAAACTATATGAGAGAGTATGGCAAAATAATCTTGTGGAAAGAAAATGATGGTGTTATCAAGTTTTATTTAGCATTATGGTATCTCTTTTTTTAAATTGAGTAACTGGACAATGACAGTGCTTGGCAAAGTGACGGTACCAATGGATAAACGGTGATGGTGTTTTACATAATTATTTATATATTTATTTGTTTTATACATCAACTGTAATGGTTAGGATTTTATAGTTTTAAAGGATTTGTAGAAGTTAAATATTTATGCTGCCCTTTGTGCATCGGCAACTACTAAAAGTGTTCAGCACACCGCGGTTTGGGGATTACGTCAGACTTCCTTTACATCAGAGGCATAACGCGGTTATTTAAGGTGCATGCTCCGGCGTGCTTTAAAGGTTAGAAGAGTGTTTGGCATAGTTCAGTGTGAGCAGCGTGTAGAATTGAAAAGTGAGTTTTGCAAATTAACGTGAGCTTCTTTCCTGATTTCATGAAATAGCGATAATATATCTGTACATTAGGCTAGTTTGTGGAAATGTGGAATTACGGTGGTAGAAATTAGTGCTGGATAGCACACTTATGCCCTGTTCATTTAAATTTTGAATATCCCGCGATTGTTTCACGTATGGTGTTCATATCTGATGGTTTTCTTTTAAGTAAGGGTATTTAAGAATTGAAAAATTGGACATTGAGAGTGCATGATAAAGTGATGGTACCGATGGTCAAACGGTGATGTTTTTTTATATATGTTTTTTTAATATATATTTTTTTATATATTTATTAGTCTTATTTATTAACTGTAATGGTTAGGAATTTATAGTTTTAAAGAATTTAAAGGAATTAAATATACGTGCTGCCCTTTGTGCATTGGCAACTATTAATACGTTCAGCACGCTGCAGCTTGGGAATTACGTTAGACCTTCTTTACATCAAAGGCATAACGTGGTGAATGAAAGCGCATGCTCTGGCGTGTTTTTTAGTTTAGAAGAACGTTTGGTAAAGTTTAGAGCAAACAGCGTGTAGCATTGAAAAGTAAGTTTTGCACATTAACTTGAGTTTTTTTCCTCATTTTATGATATAACAATTATATATCGTACATTAGATTTATCGTGTAGAAGTGTGGATTTCTGGTAGTAGAGATTTGAGTTGGATAATAACACTTATGGTTTGCTTCTTTCGGTTTTGAATGTACCGTGGGTGGTCTGCGTATAGAGTTAATATTTTATGTTTTTAAGCAAGGGTATTTGTAATAGTCAGACTAATTTACAAGTTAACGTGCAACAAAAGTAGCGGTCCCTTTTCTATTTCTTTCATTTCTTTTGAAGTGCAGCATTAGACGTTGTGGATGGGTGTTATTGACAATACCGTGGTGTTTTCTGAATAAAGCTGATGGTAATGGTAAGCTGTAGCGGTGTCTCTTTCTTTGGAATTAATACGATCCTTTTATTGTTCCTTTTAAACAACTGAAAGAATGAAAAAAGGCGGTACAATCTAAAGATTTCAATAGGCTGGCTAAATGACAAAATGCGAACGACAAATTTTGAATAATATTTTTTGTCTTTAGCACCTGCCACCACGATAATAATTTTTAATTCCAGTGGACTTCAATTGACATTTCAGGTAGTATGATATGTCTACTTACTAATTATTGATATTAGTTTTACAACAATATCGATGAGTACACATCATGGTGTTTCACTTATCCATGTGGTTATTCTTCCTTGTCCCTCTTTAGCATTTACAGTATCTTGGATGTTTATACAGTTGATAAAGGTATGCCTTGGAATTTTTTGGTGTTATATATATGTGGGTATGTCATTTTAATTAATTTATATATATTAACTATTTACTTGATATTATTTATTATTATCTTTTAAATGTTAATGTGCATATAATTTTATATGGGTATTAATATATATGTCATGAGTTTTTAAGGTTTACCTTATTTATAGTTGGTATTTCTATAGATGAAGTATCACAATGTATATGTATATATATTAATTTTATCTGGGTATCAATATATATGTCATGAATTCTTAAGGTATAATTTATCGAGAGTATGTATCTTTTATAGATGGAGTATCATTATGTGTGTTGTGCTGATCTTTGTTTTATCTTATTTATGGCTGATTTGGACTCATTTGAGTTTTAATTCATTTTCATCCTTTAGGTCTCATGTTATAATTAATGATTTCTTTATATATGTTTTTATTTATTATGATTTTATTATTTATGTAGCCTGCCCCTGAAGAAGGCAACGAAACACGGCCTGTGTCGGGCCAGAGGCTTTTTTAGATTAATAAAGAACGTCCTTCTATTGCTGTCCACGTCTCAGACTGGGTTTGTAAGTAAGCACGTGGATTCGTGCTCTTTGTTGGTACGTGAAGCGGTTCTCTGACAGGGATATGCCGCTGGGAGAGGCAGAGGGTGAGCCAGGTCCCAGCAAGCGATGGATGGAGGATGGAAGACCTCTGGGAGGAGATCTCTGGTGGCAGAAGATCCAGAAGAGGAAGAGGATCCGGGCTCGGAGCTGGAAAAAGGAGAGAACGCCTAGGCGGAGGATTCTCGCATCATCTGGATTTTCCGCAGAGGAATTGGCAGTCTTGATAGCTCAAAGTGTTAAAAGTCCATATGGAGATACCAGAGGAAGAAGAACCTCTGGAGAACCTGCTGTTGCAGGTGGTTAGATCATCGCAGAAGGTGTTTGCCTTGCATAGAGTGGTTTGGCATATGATGCAGGGTGAATGGGATGTCCCTGAGGGGGCGCTCAGGGGTACTCGGACAATGTCTCGGCTCTACCCCCTGTCTGACCAGTACAAAGAAATTTTGCATGCTCCTAAGTTGGATGCAGCGGTTTGGGCAGTAATAAAGAAGACCACAAACCCAGTGGAGGTAGCTTGGCCCTCAAGGATGTGCAGGACCGGAAATTGGAAATGCTTTTGAATCAGGCATTTGACATTAATGCATTGTCATTACACGTGTCAGTCTGTGAAGCCTTTGGGCATGTCTACAGTGCGTTCAAGGTATCTTAGAGGGTTCAGGGGCAGAGCAGCCTTGGCCCCCAGAGGCAACAAAGTTGGAATCAGGAGCAGTGTATCTGGTGGATGCCTTCTATGACCTGATTAGATGTTTGCAGCAAGACGGTATTTGTGGCTGTGTAATTGGTCAGCAGACATACCCTCCAAGTTTAGGCTGAGCAAGCTCCCATTTAGGGGTAAGCTGCTCTTTGGGGAGAACCTGGAGAAGCTGGTAAAGGACCTGGGGGAAACCAAAGGAGGAAGATTGCGGGAGAACAAGCAGAAATTGGCGAGGGTATCAAACCCAGGAAGGGGACACCAAGAGATTTGCAGCAGTTCTGGTCAGTGAGGTTTGTGCCCTATCAGAGCGGCCATTTCCCCTCAAGAGGTCAATTCTTTCGGGCCTTCAGAGGCGCCGCAAGAGGGTTTTACTCTTCAGCCTCAACGGCGCCCAAGAAATCGCAATGAATCAAAGATGGACCAGGCAGACTTAGTTCCCATAGGAGGTCGGCTACAGGAGTTTTACAATGCCTAGACCCGCATCACGACTGACTGGTGGGTGCTATGGGTCATATGGGAAGGCTATGCCTTAGAATTTTCTCAGTCTCTCCAGGATGCCTTTGTCAATTCCCCCTGCAAGGTGCCATAAAACTGGAGGGCTGTTGGGGAAACCCTGCAGCAGTTGCAAGGCCTACAGTCAGTAGTGGAAGTCCCACACACCAACACAGATGTGGTTGATACTCTATCTACTTCATGGTTTCAAAGAAGGAGGGTTCTTTTCGACTCATCCTATACCTCAAGTATGTAAACCAAGCCCTGCGCATGCTACGGTTTCATATGGAAACATTGCAGTCTGTGATAGTGGCAGTGCGAGAAGGAAAGTTTTTGACTTCCCTCAATCTCACCGAAGCTTATCTCCACATTCCAGTGTGGGTTGAGCACCAGCAGTTTCTCAGGTTTGTGGTGCCAATGGGGCACTTCCAGTTTTGGGAGCTGCCATTTGGACTGGCAACTGCACCTCAGTCCTTCACCAAGGTCATGGTGGTGGTAGCAGCGGTACTTCAGCAGGAAAGCATTCTGGTCTACCTATACCTCGATGACTGGCTCATCAGAGCAAAGTCCCTCGAGGAGAGCGAACGGGTGACGGCACGTGTCATGGTGTTCCTCCAGGACCTTGAATGGGTGGTCAATTGTACCAAGAGTCAGATCAAGCTGTCACAGGACTTGGAATACCTCGGCACTCAGCTTCAGACAGATGTAGGATGAGTGTCGCTGCCTGTAGAGAGAATGCGCAAGCTGCAGGGGCAAATCCAACAGTTTCTGCGGAAGTAGAAAACAACCGCATGGCACTGTTTACAAGTGTTGGACTCAATGATGGCATCGATCGACATGGTCCCCTGGGCACGAGCGGACATGCGACCCTTGCAACAGATGGTTGCCACAGATCCATCCCCTCTCATGTCAGCTGCCTTGCATGGAGGAAGCGCAGCAGGTGCTCCGTTGGTGGCTACAACCCAATACATTCCTAAAAGACATGCCCCTGGAAGTGCCTCCTTGGGTGCAGCTCACAATAGATGCCAGCCCGGTCAGAGGGGGGTGCATTGCAAGGATCAGTTTGCGAGGGACTTTGGTTGGAACAGGAGATGAAGTGGTCCATCAATCTCTGGAGTTGAAAGCAGTGTTTTTGGCCCTGCAAAGCTTTCATAACTTTTTGCGGGGGAAGGTTGTGAGAGTGTTCTTGGGCAACACCATGGCCTTGGCTCATATCAACTGGCAGGGTGGTACGAGCAGTGCACAACTGGTGAAGGAGTCCGGACCCTAGCTGGAATGGGCGGAAAGCAATTTGTCAGCTCTGTTGGCAGTGCATGTGGCCGGTTGAGAGAACGAAGAGGTGGATTATCTCAGGAGAGTGTGGATCAATCCAGCAGAGTGGACACTCAACCAGAGCATCTTCACACAATTGGTGAGCAGTTGGGAGCAGCCGATCATGGACCTCATGGTGACCTTCGACTCGGCCAAGCCGACACGGTTTTACAGCAGAAGGAGATTGAGTCCTTCCGACATACACTATGTGCTGGTACAACCGTAGCATATGGAAGGGCTTCTGTATGTTTTTCCTCCCTGGCTACTCATCGGCCGGGTAGTACAGCGAATAGAGGCATATTCAGGACTGGTGCTCTTGATCACCCCCGATTGACCAAGGCAACTGTGGTACACGGATCTGGTACAAATGGCAGCCGACAGGCTGTGGCATCTCCCTACTTGGGCGGATCTGCTCGCTCAGGACCCCATCTGAATGCAACAGGTGGATTGATTCTCGCTTATGGCTTGGCTCTTGAGAGGGTGCATTTGAGAAAGAGAGGCTATGTGCCTTCGTGAATAGCTACCTTGCTAAAGGCCCACAGACATTCTACTTCGCTGGCGTATATTCGAGTGTGGAGAATGTTTGAACATTGGTGTGAAAAAGGCTCTGGGCAGGTAGGAGGCGTTCCGATGGTAAGGGCTCAATGGGCTTCTTAACGTGCATTAACAGGACACCGTGTGTTAAAGAGGCAAGCATGCACCTTAATGCCCAAAAACAGCTGTCACTATAATGCTCGATAACAGAGCCCCAGTGGAATGGCGATGGATGGAAGGACATCTGGTGGACCTGACAGACCTATGGGCATCCAATGTGGCAGCCAGTAAGTGGGGTGAGCATGTGGGGGGCAGCTGTACTGACGCACTGGGGTGTGCTATGTAAAATGCTGTAATGTCCGTGAGTGGCATAGGATAGGGAAGACATGTCCCCAACGGAGTCAGAATTGCCATGATGTGTGTACCAAAAGAATGACGGAGCAGGAGTGGTGATGTGTAGATCTGTCACGGAAGAGGTGTGCATGAAAGGTCGAAATGTGAAAAACAGTACCTGTGTGGGCCATGGTGTAGCAACCTGCAGGAGAATACATGACTACACATAGCTGGCAGAGGCTGATGGATGGGCTGAAGGAAGGATGGCGGTACATGAGAGGGTGGTATGGGCATGCAGCACTGATGTACCTGAGGAGCTATCCCCCATACATTTGTACTGTGTGGGAAAAACGTGTGGCACTGCCACATGGAAGGCCTAATAACAATCATGTTGGTCTCACACCTGTCCCAGTCTCCCAATCACCATTCAATATACCATACAAATGTGCAAACAACATCTGGGCAGGAGTCGCTCAAACTGGCCAAATGGGGCAAGTAAGGATGTGAGATGATCCCTGCAGATGGCTAACTAGGGGTTATAATGTTCTGTATACAATGCAGAGGAGAGATGGAGAAAAAGCTGTACGGTCACAGACATGATGTGATACCTGAATCATGTTGCACAAGTAAGCTATATCTGTATGTCTGTAACTGCCTTTCATCACACTGCTGTAGCAGTGCAGGCAAAGCATAGTACATTGTACCAAAACACTGGTAATTTATTTTATTTATTTATTTATTTCACATTCTTCTATACCGCCTTATCTGACAATCAAGGCGGTTTACAATCATAGAAACATAGAAATATGATGACAGAAAAAGACCACATGGCCTATCTAGTCTGTCCTTCCATATCAACAACTACAACAGTCCACTTTTTACCTTTAGAGATCCTCTGTGTTTGTCCCTTGCTTTTTTGAATTCAGATACTGTCCTCATCTCCACCACCTCCACTGGGAGACTATTCCACAGATCCACTACTCTTTCCGTAAAGAAATATTTCCGCATATCACTCCTGAATCTATCTCCATTCACCCTCATCCCATGTCCCCTCGTAGCAGAACTTGCTTTCAATTGAAAGAGGCTGGAAAGAGGCTCTCTCCCTGAACATTTATGCCACGGAGGTATTTAAACATCTCAATCATATCACCTCTATCCCGCCTTTCCTCTAAGGTGTACATATTAAGATCCTTAAGTCTGTCCTCATAAGCTTTATAATGAAGACCACTAACCATTTTAGTAGCCACCCTCTGCACCGACTCCATCCTGTTCACATCCTTTTGAAGGTGCGGTCTCCAGAATTGCACACTATACTCCAAATGAGGTTGCACCAAAGACTTATACAGAGGCACTATCACCTCCTTTTTTCTGCTAGCCATTCCTCTCCGTATGCACCCAAGCATCCTTCTAGCTTTTGCCGTCGCCTTTTCTACCTGTTTAGCTACTTTAAGATCATCAGACACAACCACGCCTAGGTCTCGCTCTTCTTTAGTGGACAAAAGTACTTCACCCCCTATACTATATTGCTCCCTTGGATTGCTGCAGCCCAAATGTATGACCTTACATTTTTTAACATTAAATCCCAGCTGCCAAATTCTAGACCATTCTTCAAGCTTAGCTAGATCCCTTCTCATGTTATCTACATCTTCCTGGGTGTCTACTCTATTGCAGATTTTGGTATCATCTGCAAAGAGGCAAACCTTACCCGACAGCCCTTCTGCTATATCACTAACAAAGACGTTAAAAAGAATCGGACCAAGGACACACCACTGGTAACATCCTTCTCCTCAGAGTGAGCTCCATTTACCTCTACTCTTTGTCACCTCCCAAACAACCAATTTCTAACCCAAGTAGTAACTTTAGGGTCCATCCCTAGGGTGCTCAGTTTGTTTATAAGTCGCCTGTGACGAACAGTGTCAAAGGCTTTACTGAAATCTAAATACATCTAGGGCTCTCCCTCGGTCCAACTCCCTGGTCACCCAGTCAAAGAAATCAATCAGATTTGTCTGACAAGACCTGCCTCTGGTGAATCCATGCTGCCTCCGATCCTGTAATCTGCTGGACTCCAGAAACCTCACTATTTTCTCTTTCAGCAGTGTTTCCAATAATTTGCTCACCACCAAAGTTAAACTAACCGGCCTGTAGTTTTCAACCATATCCTTACTTCCTTTTTTGTGTAAAGGCACCACATGAGCCTCTCTCCAGTCCTTTGGCACCACTCCCGACTCTAATGAGGCATTGAAAAGGTCAGTCAGTGGAGCTGCTAGAACGTCCCCAAGTTCCCTCAGTATTCTAAGGTGCATTCCATCCGGTCCCATCGCTTTGTCTACTTTAAGTTGAGCTAGTTTCTCATGAACACAATCTTCTGAATATTGTTCAAGATGTCCCTCGCTTCTGTTCCTGTTTGTGGGTGTTTTCTGAGGTCCTGCTCCTGGTTCTTCATCTGTTTACACAGAACAGAAATATTTGTTAAGCAATTCCGCTTTATCCTCATCAGCTTCTACATATTCCTCCCCTTCACTCTTGAGTCTGACAATACCACTTTTGCCCTTCCTCTTCTCACTAACATATCTGAAAAATGTCTTATCCCCCCATTTTATTGCATTGGCTATTTCCTCCTCTTTTTGAATCTTTGCTTTCCTGACTACTTTGCTAGCTTCTCTAAGTTTTTCCAAATATAGTTGCCTGTCTTCCTCTCTCTGTGATCTCTTGTATTTCATGAAGGCCTCCCTCTTTTTCTTCACTTTTTCAGCTACTTCTTTCAAAAGCCATAGCGGTCTCCTTTTCCTTTTACCTTTATTTACCATTTTAACAAAAAGATTGGTTGCCCTTAAAATATCTCCTTTCGGTTTTGCCCAGTGTTTTTCTATATCCCCCAGCTGTTTCCATCCCGCTAACGACTCCCTGAGGCATTGGCCCATCTTGGCAAAGTTAGTCTTCCTAAAGTCTAAGACCCTCACCTTTGAATGGATTCTAACAGCCCTAGTCCTAATATTGAACCACACCATCTGGTGATCACTGGATGCAAGATTATCTCCCACCATAACATTAGAAACAGTTTCACCATTGGTAAACACCAAGTCCAGTATGGCCCCTTCACGTATGTGGTCTGTTACCAATTGCCTGAATAGTTCTCCCTGTAGAGAATCCAGGATCTCTATACTTCTAGATGATACTGCAGCAGGAATGTGCCAATCAACATCAAAATCCCCTATCAGTAGCACTTCCCCTTTCCTAGCAATGCTGTGTATGTCTTCAATTAACTCTCTGTCCACCTCTTCCTCTTGTGAGGGAAGTCTGTATATCACGCCAATGCAAATAGATTTCTCTTTCCCTATTTCTAGTTTAACCCACAATGCCTCCTCTCTCCCTTTTAAGCTCTGTAATTCCAAAGCTTTAATAATATTTTTTACATATAGTGCTACTCCTCCTCCCCTTCTTCCTACCCTGTCCTTTCTGAATAAAGTATAGCCAGTATAGTTACATCCCAGTCATGGTTTTCTGTGAACCATGTTTCTGTAACTGCCACTAAATCCAAGTCAGCCACTCCCACCAAAGCTTCAACATCAGGGATCTTATTTCCCATGCTACGGGCATTTATACACACTGCTTTCCATATGTTACCCCTGTTACCCATTTCCATAAAGGTATTTAATGTATCACTTACCTGGGGGCTTTCTTCACCCATCCCCAATGAATCTAGTTTAAAGCCCTCTTCAGTAGATTAGCCAGTCTACTACCGAAGATGCGTTGACCTTTCTTGGACAGATGGATGCCATCTCTGCTCTGCAACCCTAGGAACAGCATCCCATGGTCTAGGAAACCAAAACTCTCTCGATGACACCATCCACGCAGCCATGCATTCATCTCCAGGATGCGAGCCTCTCTGACTTGGCCTTTACCCTCAACAGGGAGGATTGAAGAGAACACCACCTGTGCACCTAACTGCTTCACCCTCTGTCCCAGAGCCATGAAGTCACTTTTGATACGGTCAGAGGGATACCTGGCAGTATCATTTGTTCCGACATGGATTAGCAACATTGGGTAATAGTCAGTGGGCTTGATGAGTCTCGGCAAAACTCTCCGTAACATCTTGGATTTTGGCACCAGGCAGACAGCATACCTCTCTGGACATCAAGTCTGGTCAGCAAATGGACGCCTCAATACCCCTCAGAAGAGAGTCACTAACCACCACTACCCTTCGCTTCCTTGTGATCACTGATTCTGCAACTTTGGGGTACTGTAGCTCTGGTTCTTCCCTTTCCAGGGATGCTTTCACCTCCTCCATTTCCAGGTCTGCATAATGGTTCTCCAGTTCAAGGGCTGGAGAAGTTGGATTGGTGATTCTGCAAGCCCTAGTGACTTGTGTCCAACCGTCATCATTCTGTTGGCACCCATCTTCTCCTCTGCTGGAGAGCTTGGTTGCTGCAAGAAGCATCTCATCAATGTACTTCTCACTGTCTTGAATGCTCCTCAGCCTCGCCACCTCTTCTCTGAGTTCCTCCACTTGTTTCTTCAGAGTTTCAGCATGCAGGCACCCTGCACATAGAACCAGTCCTTCAACTGGCATTGGGATCTCTGTCTGGACAGAGGCAGAAGCTGTAACGGGGGCAACAGCTTTAGCGATACGATTTTTCCCAGCCATTGTTCTGTTTGTGGAGCTTAGGTATCTGTTAAAGCAAAAGAGAGAGATCTACCAAAGTACCAGCCGGTTTCCCAGCTGTCCTTTCAGAGAAAAAGCAGTTAAATTTCTTTAATTATATTCAAAATGTGCTGTTCAAAGTCCCTGTGTTTTGTTAAATGGAGAGGTACCCTATAAAGCAAGACTGCTCACTAGGGGTAGGTGGGAGTTGGGGTGGGTAGGGAAGGAACTAACTCCTGATTAGGCGTCAGCAGTTCCCAAGAGCTGAGAAGGTTACCAGAGTTTAAAACCTACCCCACTAAAGAAAATATTTCTACTAAAGCACCAAAAAGAATGTAACTTTGCTTTAAAAATATACCAAAACCCTTTTAAGAGCTCCCAGTCAGGGAGCTAGTAATTTAATAAAAATAAACCCTCAAATCCTTACTGTTGTTTGACCTGTAGAGCCCCTGTTAGGAACAAATAACATTGAACATATTTAACTATGTACAATAACAGAGTTAACTGTTAAACTATTTACATTAGTTGGTCTGACAGAATTAGGGGATACAGTGATGATTTAATGTATGATTAAAAACAGGAACCCAGTCCAAGAACGTGGTAAAAAGGAAGGCGTTCTTTATTCAGCAGACAGACCTTCACGAACACGGACAAGTTTTGAGAAAAGAGTTTTTATCCAGGATATGAAACTTGTGATGCAGCGGACCCTCTTGCAGAAGGAAGAAAAGTTTTAAATTTAGAAAAAAACAGGTATAAGCTGCAATATCCTGAAGGTCCACATAGAGGGAGCAGGAGAGTCAGCATAGAGTCAAAAGAACCACGCCTCTATGGGCAGGACTTAGGCCCAGTCAGTTCCGATTTAAGCAGAGGCAGGCCTGAATCAAGCAGAACGGGCCAAAGAGCAGGCCAAGGAGCAGTCCAAGGAGAAGTGTTAGGACACAGCCTGGGAGAAAGATATCCGAGGAATGTCGTGGAGGAAAGATATCCAGTGAAAAGATATCCAGGAGAAAGATATCCAGAAGGAAAAGACCTCCAAGGAGAGAAAGGTATCCAGAGAGATATTCATAGAAGTAACCTGAGAGAAACGTGGAGAACACAGAGGCCTGGTGAGCAGAGAGAAGCTGAAAGGGCGCGGCCACCAGACAACAGCCTCAGGAGTGAAACCAAGGGCAGATGGCAACAGCTGCAGCCTTGGCTCAGAGGGGTTCCTCCACACACTAAAGCAAGAGAGATATTGTGGGAGTACTTGAGCCATCCTGAGTGGGAGGACAACCAGACTAGGCCTCAAGCCTTCCCTGCGAAAGGCAGAAGAAAGCTCAAAGGTAAAGCTTCCATTTCTTGTAATTGTTTGCTTAAGCCTAGAATAGAAGGAAAGCAGGGGAAAGAAGTTTATCTGCATGACAATGACATTTATAACCAACAACTAACAGATAATTTCCCTAAGAAGAGAACTGCCAATATTAAACATTGTGATAAGAGAGCTTTTAAAACTACAGCGGGTGAAGAGCCATTATTTTACCCAGTAGCCAGAAGCCGACGCCCTATCCTAACAAACAGACACTGGGAAACTGTAAGGCACGCTTTTAAAAAGCCAGAGCTCAGCCACGCAGAAGCCTCAGACTCAGAGTCATCTGATATGGAATGGATGCAAGTGGAATCTGCGGGTGAGGAGGTTGAGGAACCAATGGAATGTACATATTGTACAGCAGTGAAGCTGTAGTCTATTGGGAGTTCCATGAATGCATAAAGTGAATACAGTATTTATCCTACTTTGTTACTGTGGAGTTAACAGTTATTACTTGACCATTTTTGTACTTTAAACCTGATGTAAAGACTGGTACATTTCTGTTACTTTCCAAAGCCGTTTGTTTTTGAACCATTTTTGTGCAAGGGGAAAATAAAGCCTTTTTCTTTTTCCCTCCACTTTGGTGTGAAGTTATTCTTTTGGGGAAGTTGGTAACGAGGTCGGCACAAAGGGCTGCTACCTTTGACCCTCGCACCTGGCCAACCCCCATCACCCTAGTCTTGTGCTCTCCCCAGCCCTTCCGTGGCAAACTACGCTGCCACCAGGGGGGGCTGCGGGGGACATGAGTGGCGTAGTTGGCAGGATATTTGACGGCACCCATAAGCCTACAGGACTGTACCCACAACTGTACAAAAGAAAGTACAATCTTCTCTTTTTTTTTTTGAAAAAAAAACAAAAACAAACTCAAAGTAAAACCCGGACCGTCTTCCTACAAAAACTGGACTGGAAGGAAAACCAGGAATAGAGTGGACCACAAGCCGGAGTGGAGTTGAAAACGTGGAGTGGAGTTCTTGAAATCCGGATCGGATTTGGAAAAAAAAATCCTGAAGGTTGGAGATCCTACGGCGAGTCCAGAAGCAGTGGAGTGACCTTCGGATAACTGCATATATTCCCCAAAGCTGACTCAACACTAGAACCAGGTAACGCGTATTTAAGCCTACCTAGTGTTGGATATCTGGGGAAGTAAAAAAAAAAAAAAAGGGGGTGTGGAAAAGTGTTTGTGAAGAGCCGCACTTGGGTTTTGCTCTGTTTGTTTTTCAACAGGTACCATGGAGCCCAAGGAACTATGTGCCTGGATGGCACACCAGTTCAGCAAGCAGGCAGAGGTGGCACACCAGAGCCAAGAGCAAGCGCTGAAGGCGATACAAGCACAGCAGCTGCCTGTCCTAGAGACTATGGACAGGTGGCTCACGCAGCAGCAGGAGGAACTCGCCAAAAGCAAAGCAGAGAAGCTATCACTCGCCGGACTGGTAAACTCTGATCATGGACAATGGTCCTGTTCTGATTTGGTGATTGGCAAGCTAAGTCTGGACGATGACATAGATGACTTTTTAGACACGTTTGCTAGAATTGCGCATTCAGCTAAATGGCCAGAGGAACAGTGGGCCATACGGCTAGCAGCATCACTCACGGGTGAGGCGCTGGCCGCATATAGGTCGATGCCCCCAGAGTTAGCAAATTCGTATAAAGATGTAGTAACAGCGATTAGGGATCGTATGGGCCTTACGCCAGTAGCGTACAACAAAATGTTTAGGGCTACCTTTCTGAAGGCTAATGAAACACCTAAGGCACTAGGCCATAGATTACACAGCCTAGCTTATAAGTGGTTACAGCCCGAGAAAAAGAGCACAGGTACCCTAATGGACGCTATAATTCTGGAGCAGTACATGATTGCCCTACCCAGTAGAGTGCAAAACTTCTTAATGCTACAGAACTGTTGCACTACCACAGAGGCAATAGCACTCACAGAGAGGTATTTAGAGGCCAAAAAAGTGACCCAGCCTAGGGCAGGCCCAAAAATAGCCATGGGGTTGGAGGCACAAAAAAGGGCGAGTCCCTCACGTCCTCCAGTTGGCAGGTGGAAAAGTGACAAGCCTCTAGTGAAAGAGTGTTCAAGGAAATGTTTCACTTGTGGGAGAAGGGGACATTTACAAACTGTGACATAAGATTCTTACAGGAGTCTTTCAGTACAAGATCATTACATTTGGGCTTACCTAACAATAGAGAACGCCAGAATTCCCCTGAAGAAGGTATTTCGAAGCACGGCCTGTGTCAGGCATTGTGGCATATTATTTTAATCTATAATAAAAACTCCTTCCTTTTTACCACGTTCTTCTATTCACGTGGTGTTGTGCTTCTCTTGGTGGACCTGATTAAAAACAGGGACTGTAAAGACCTGCAGTCTGCTGAGGCAATGGAGGGTTAAATGACCTGGCTAAGGTCACAAGATAGTGTGGTCATCCTATGAAGGCTGTGTCATATCAATAAGACCTCAGCTAAACATTCCAACCAGTCACACAAAAAGTGCTAGTGGGTATTGAATAGCCAGTGCCCTGACCATTAGGCTATGCCTTCAGTCAGGTGGCTGACATCTGCAGGGTGAACATGTCGGACCCCCTGCAATGGGCTGCAGCAGATCCAAGAAAGCCAAGCACTCAGAAGGGCATGATGGCAAAATGTATGTTTGCAGACCCAAATTGTGGGCGGAACACATAACAAAGCATAAGAATGTGTGTCAGCCAGTTACAGCAGAATCCGGACCATTCCAGGCATGAAAAGGAACTGAGTATCACACAGAGAACAAGTGTGAATCAAACCCTTATTCCTTGTGTATTGTGATGAGGCTGGAGCTAGAGAAGAAACAGCATTGAAAAAAACTCCTGATTTTCATGGAACTCAGAATAGGCAGAGAGCGCAGTTCCAACGCAGCTCAGCCAGAGGGCGCATGAACAATTACACAGTACCTGAAGCAACGTGCTCAAGCACTGAGCACATTAATAATAATTGCTTTCACCTGTCCTCAAACTCAGAACGTGCAAACCAGAAATCCCTTTATAAGGGAAACCAGATGATCAGAGACAGAGTAACAGAAGACGGAGTAACAAGGGTAACCAAAAGGGTTACAGAAGGAAAGGTAACAGGAGAAGGAAGGAGAAGAACGGACACAGACGGAGGCAAGACCCAGTCCTGGGGAAGTGCCAAGGGCAAGGTCAGAAGGACCGGCAGCACATGCACTGAGAGAAACCTGGAACAGGAAAGCTTCCAGCTGCAGCCAACTCAAGGAGACAGAATCCAAAAGAGGTATACTCCAAGGGATACAGTCCAGAGAGGCCAAAGGTATTGGAACGGAGTCCAAAGCCAAGCAAACCAGAGAAGCCGCTTGCCTGATGAAAGAAGTTCTCCTAGCCCAAGTAAGTCTCCTATGCTAAACCAGAAAGGCACAAGGAAAGGAGATTCCTTTTGCATTGATCCTTCTACCAAGAAACACAGAGAGTGGAAATCCACGTCAGGCTTTCCTAGTAACTCTGATTGTAGAGCAGTGCACAAGACAGCTTGTCAGCATGAAAAGCTACGTCGTACGCTGAATCCTGGGTGTGGCACTCCACAGAAGCTAAGGTATAAAAAGCCTTTCATTCTAAAGGAAACTTTAAGTGATGAAAACCTTATGCAAGTAGATAAACCTCAGTATGTTAGAAGAAGTAAAGCTAACCTTTTAAAAACACGTCCTAAGAGTGTGCTAAGGAGGTTGTATGAGAAACCAAAGAACCTCTGTGAGGAGTTAACAGACACTGAAGACATTCATAGCATTGAAGAGGGTAGTGATCCAGAATCAAGGGACTTTGATTATGAATCCAGTGTTCCCATTCCTCAGAGTGAACCAATGGAATGTAACTTTTGTTCAAGAAGTAGTTTGCTTGCCATGCTAATTGTATAGAGAAGAACTAAGTCTGCATATGGTGAAGCTGATAACCATTTTGTTTCCTGATGTTGTTTTCTATTGTTTTGAAAGAAGCCTTAACCCAGATAAACAGTTAATTGTGAAGCCTACAACCTTTAACTGTTTATGCAACGGTGGAACCTTTTTGTTAGAGGAAAGCATTACCTCCATTTTCTTTTGGTGTCTTATTGAACCTAAAGCATTGACCGGGGAAATAAAGCCTTATTTACCCTACACTTGGCGTAGATTATTCTTTATAAGGAGTTCTGCACTGCAAGGACCACAATCCTTTTGGTCCTTCAGCTCAACCACTCCTTAATATAAATTAAATGTCACCGGACGCCCTTATTTTACTACGCCAGTAGGGGCGCCTAGCGACAGTATGGAGATAGTACTCCAGCCATTAGGCTATACCTCCACACTGTTCTGCACAGCAATGCCTGGAATCAAAGAGACTGCAGGTCCCTGCCTGCAATGGGTGGACACCAGGATATGAAATAACATATCTGGCACATTCTGAGACAGTGGAACACCACACCTAGGTGCTGGCACCATCAGTGAACATGCAGTACATAGTGCCCAGGAGACACAGTACTGCAGTAGCACTACAGACACAGTGCTGCAGGCTACCTCCCTTGTGCAAAGGTGAAGGCACAGATAAGGTCAATATGCCCATCCCTGCACTGTACCCCCAATGGCAAACAGCAGTCATGCACATGCACAAACCCCAGTGGCAGCACAGGTGCATGGCATGAGTCCCTGTGATCTGCTGTACACAGTGGGATAGGTACACCTGCACATACAATGAATGCAAAACACAGTAATAAGCCATGCGGGCCATTGCAGACTATCCTGTGCTCACTGGGGGAACATGCACATGTATCCCACCATCAGAGATGACAGGCAGGTACTGGGCTATGACCCAGTGATCACAGTCGCCACTATGCCAGCAATGTCTGCCCTGTGTGCCAGTATAGTTTGGCCCCTCTATTACTCATGATACACTACACACACAGAACATCATTCTGCAGCTGATCACCAAATGGAGACTGCAATGAGTCATCACATCAGCTCAGTAATACACACTGATAGTGTGTGCTACAGGCACATAACAGCTGCAAACTGTGCTACTGACCGGTTTTAGCAGTCACCCTGAAGGTGTGGAGGGGTGCACAGCACTGGTCCTCAGAGCCTGCACTGCTAACAATGGACTCTGCAAGCCCTGCTGCAAATCCACATCGCCAACGTGTGACAGGTTTTGTCTGCATTGTGTGATGCAATTCACCTGGTTTCCTGCCCATTTGCAGCATGCTAGCGTACTCTGTCCTGCCTGGGGCCTGTCTCCTGCTCCTGTTGGCTAGGGACTCTTCTAGAACATCCTCTGTCAGGATGTTTTAGGATGGCGGCAGCTGTTTCCATGGATGCCAAATGCAGTGGAGTTTGCATAGCCTGGCGTGGGGCTGCTGACACTGTGCTGCTGGCGCTTCTAAGACCATAGTGAGCAGGCCCTGAACATCTGCTGTCCTAACCATCTGGAACTACCAATACACTACATCAAGCATCCTCTGTCTGCATTTGAGGCCCACCACAGAGCTGTCTCAGCCATGCACACACCAACTGCGCCTTGTCTGCCTGTCAACACACACACTGCATGTGCACAGAGCACCCATGTACACCCTGGCTTGGGATAAGCAGCATGGGCACCCAGCAGGTACCACAGTGATTGGGCTCCCAGGAAGGGAGCAGCACCCACAGCACTGTATTTTGACACTATACAGCATTATGTGGATACCTAGCCATGACCTAGTCACAGCTCGGTTACGGTGAGAGTGCCTTCTCAGTATGAAATGCTGTGGGCACCCAGGCCATGCACTTGTCAGATGGGCAATACAGAGTCTCAGCCATTGACCCTACCTCTGATGCATACAAATCCTGGGCAAACCACTCTGTTTCAGGCCATACCCAGAGTCCTCTGCTCTTCATCATGCACATTTCCAGACTAATGCTGAACACAGCTTATGCAATGTGAGGCACAAGGATCAAGAAAGCCTTTTTTTTTTTTTAAAGAGACACTGCCTATAACCAATTCAACCCACTTAGCTATCCTAATTTCCTCCTGGCTCCTTTTCCATTCCTCCAGAGAGCCTCTCCCTAAGGCTCGTCAAGTCCTCCTGCTGCAAGGAGACTGGTTACACTGGGACAGAGGTAGAGGACTGAACTGTCGTCACTCAAGGAACTACAATTACCAGGTAAGTGTAATTATCATTTGTCCACTCTATAGTTAACTCCTGTCTTGCCACTGCACCCTTCTCCCTGCTGGTCTCCCTCAGAGTCATCTCTCTCCCCTCCCATCACTTCAGATCTCTGCTGTGTGGCTGTTCCTCCACCAGCCCCACTACACTCATGTAACCCCTCTCCTGTTTTCACATCCCTGACTCCCTGTCTGTATCCATACCCATCTTACACATGTGATATGTGCTGACCTATAGATGCATCCCCTCTGCTGCCCTTCATTACCCTCCTTCTCTCCTTTCTCCTACACCCTTTCCCATGGGCTCTGTTCCTTCTCTGGCTAACTCCTCTCTATGTCCTGTTCTTCTATTGCCATCTCCAGACTCCCATCATTGCACCCTGCTGTTCCCTATACCTGGTGCAAGCATCCTGTAGCCGTATGTCATGTCTCCACTCTCTCCCTCTTCAAATCCATGCAGAAGGCATCTCTATCTGGGGCTGCTGTTAGATCCTTATTTCTCATTTAGCTGGTGTCGCCTCTCCCTATTGTACCCCTATTTCACTTCTATTGTGCTGTCATCATTATAAGCTCTTCAGGCAGAGACTGTCTCCCTCTGTGTTTGTACAGCAGTGTATACGCCTAGTAGCACTTTATTAACGAGGTATATTTGTTATCATCTTGTAGGTGTCGTACTGGCTGGGCATTTTGCCTCTGACATTCCCTGCTCTCCTATTGCATAGTATTCCTTCCACAGCGTCATTCCCCCCTCCCCCCAACATGCACATATCCACTCACTATGTGCTGGTGGGGGATGTCCTAAACCAAGGGTCAAGTGATCCACACGGTCAACCAGACCAATGCCATGGGCCACTAGTCAGTGTGGCCAGCCTGCCAGTCACTCTATCCCTCCATGCCATCGTGGCACATC
This sequence comes from Ichthyophis bannanicus, assembly GCA_033557465.1. Lineage (NCBI taxonomy): Eukaryota > Metazoa > Chordata > Amphibia > Gymnophiona > Ichthyophiidae > Ichthyophis > Ichthyophis bannanicus. Next base: position 257,751,920 of record CM066044.1, read on the forward strand.
CACCAGGTCAGTGCAGCCTCACTGATGTTGCACCCATGCAACTGTGCACAGATGCCGCTCCAGGCCCCCTCTGCCGGGAGATGTGAGGATGCGTTCTGCTCGGTACGACCTTGGTGGAGCGGGATCAGCATGTGCTCCGCTGTCCCTGCTACTGATGTGTTCACAATCAAACAGACTGTGGCAAATGTTACATTGCACAGTACACACTTGGCCAGGCAAGAGCTTTTGTCTGCTGCAGGTGGGAGCTGCTGCATCCACTGCCACCACCCCCACACCATGCTGACATGGCAGCATAGTGGCAGTGAGGGTGAGACGCAGTGCCGCCCTGTCCACTAAGCAGACTGTACGGGTACCTAGGGCAGCAGGTCCGGATGGGGGTGGCAACGGCACACATGCCCAGCCACACTACCCCTCCCCGCCCCACCCAGGTGCTGCTGGCAGCACCCCATCATCTGCTGCCACCGATTCCATCTCGAGGGGGAAGGTGGACAGCCACAGCAGTGGTATTTTCGTGGGTGGATGCTTTTTTCAGACCCGTTTCAGGCTACAGCCACTGCTGCTGCCAGCCTCCTCCTCTGGAACCAGCTGCAGTAGTGGCAGCATGGGGCTGGTCGGGGTCTCTGTCTAGGGCGGCAGGGACCCTTGGGCGGCCCCTGGTTGTGCATCACCTTTTCCCCAGCAGCAGCATGTCTTTGTGTCACCACTGTCACTGTGGGATCATGACGGACATCACGGATGTGCCACCTGGAGAGCTCCCTGGTTTGCCTTGCACACCAGTAACCCCCACTGCATGACCTACATGCCCCCCCCCTTTGCCCCATCAATATAGTGCCCTTTCATACTTGGCCACTATGCTGTTGCTGCTAATAGGGCACTACCATCACTGTCTTGGTTTCTCCTATGTGTGGATCACACGCAAGACATTGGAATGGGTTCTCTACCCTCAAAATAAACCCTTTCCACAAGATTTTCCTTGGTGTTCGGGTTCTCTGCGATGAGGGCTCTAATGCCCAATTGTGCAACCAGCGATAAGGGAGCACCTGCTATCAATGCCCACTCTCTGCCCCGTTAATGCCCACTCTCAACCTCCTTTCCCCTTAACGCTGTGGGATGCTGTAACGCTCGTTATTGCAGCATTCTCGGCCCTTTCTACAATGTTAAGGGCGCAAGGATGCCAATAGCAAGTTTTAGCAGGTCACTTGCTCCCTTAACACCCCCTAAGCCTTAAGGTACAACAGTGTAGAAACACTTTATTGATTGATCTTGTTTAACTGATAGTTAAACATCATGGCGTCCACTATCATATTTACGCTGACGATATAATGTTCTACCTCCCATTTAAAATCCCGCACCCTCCACTACAACAAATAACAGAATGTTTTAAAGAACTAACAATATGGCTCAGCGATCAGAACTTACACATTAACTTCTCAAAAACTGATGTACTATATATTACTAAAAACCAAACATACACACCCCCAAGCACCATCACACTTGATAACCATGAGATCAACATAAAAAAAGAAATAAAATACCTAGGTGTGATACTTGACAATAAGCTTAACATGGATTCACACATAAAATATCTAACAAAAAACATACACTACAAACTTAAGATTTTGAGACAACTAAGACCTTTAATTCACTTACAAGACTTCATAACCATAATTCAAGCTATCATAACCCCACACTTTGATTTTGCAAATTTAATCCTTAATGGCATCACAAAGCAAAATATTAAAAAGATACAACTAACTCAGAACATAGCAGCAAGGATAATAATGAATATAAGCTCAATAGAACATATCACACCGATCCTGGCTGAACTCCATTGGCTACCTATTCACAGCAGAATAAAATACAAGATTCTACTAACTACATTTAAACTAATAAATAACTTAGCGCCATCAGTACTCAATACACTCATCAATGTAGAAATAGATAAAAGATCACAAAGGAGTAGATACACAAACACTATTACAGTACCAAAAGACTACACAAAAGCTAGAAAACAAACCAACATGAGAGCCTTCTCTCATTCAGCACCTATCCTCTGGAATAACCTTCCTGACAACATTCGCCTACTATCGGACATAAAGGAATTTAGAAAAAAACTGAAAACCCATTTATTCTCTTTACACTACAACAAAGGAGCAGAAACTAGCCAGACTACACAAAGAGACACAGGTTAACTAGCAAATACAACCATTATATAACTACGTGCCTTCAAGACTAAATTAATGTTTACACCTACAAGCGATATATGATAATTGTAAATATCTACTATGTACATATGTTCTAATAGTTTAACGTTCTAATAATTTACTGTTTAAACTTTATACTGTTACCTGTACCTAGTTCCACCTGTTCTATGTAAAATGACTTGGTATGATTCTACCCATACCATATAACATACTGTTAATTGTAAACCGCACTTGATACTTGGGAAAGAGCGGTATAGAAATAATTGTTAAATAAATAAATAACTGTTAGAATTCCTGCATCCATCTTTAACTCGTTCAACAAGTTATTCGCATTTTAATAAATTTATCTGAAGATTCTATTTATAGACACTAAGGTGTTATGTGTTCCATTCTTGCAAAATCTACCCTATCGCAATTATTGTAACATCACCTTGGTAGGGCCTTATCGAAATTAGATTATCTTTCCTCTCATCCTCATCACGGTGGAGCTGAATGAGACTAGGTTAGTGAATTCTGTATGCTTCTACCAAAGGGGTACATCAGACTCTGGGGTATCCGCTTGGTACTCTTGACTACATTATAACATTCTTTGCATTGTTTGATGTGGCTGATGCACAATTATATCTTCTTGCCGTCGTGTCCTCAATTACAACAGCAGAAAACACAATCCTTTCTTGTCTCCGCTATTATAGAAATCATACCGCGTACTGCTACATAGCGCCATGTTTAAGGCCGTCTTTATTCTGCCGGCCCTTCTTCAGGCTAAAACCAAGGCTGAATGTCACCCCCTGATACTCAATCACTCATATAGGGAAACATTTTACCTGGAGAATTATAGATCAGGTCCCCCTAACTTCTCGCAGAGGAGATAGAGTGTCACGTTTACAATATTTAGAACAGCGATGGATATTTAAATTACAGACAGTTACGCCTCAGGGAATCAATCTTGAGTTAGATTGGTGAAGTTTGCTATGATTAGGCTAAAAAGGTTAGGGCTCTTTAACCTGGAAAAGAGACGGCTGAGGGGAGATATGATAGAGGTCTATAAATTAATGAACGGAGTAGAAAGGAGAAAAGGCAGATTGATTTTTTACGTCATCAGAAGACATGGGGACATGCAATGAAGCTGCAGGGTAAACTATTTAAGACTAATAAGAGAAAATATTTTTTCACTTAACGTGTAATCAAACTCTGGAATTTCTTACCGGAGGATGTAGTAAAAGCTGTTAGTGCAGCTGGGTTTAAAAAAGGTTTGGACAAGTTCCTGGAGGAAAGGTCTATAAACCATTATTAAAAAGGGACCCAGGATATCACTGCTTGACCCAATACAAGCATTGTGGAACTTGTGTCTTTTGGCGAAACTGCTAGGTACGTATGACCTAGAGTGGCCACTGTTGGAAACAGGATACTGGGCTTGATGGACCTTGGTCTGACCCAGTATGGCATATCTTATGTTCTTATATTCTGATTGGTGGCTTTTCGATTCTATGATGTCATCAAATGTTTCCCTATATGAGTGATTGAGTATCAGGGCATGACATTCCGCCTTGGTTTTAGCCCAAAGAAGGGCCGGGAGAATAAAGACGGCCTGAAACATGGCGCTATGTAGCAGTATGCGGTATGATTTCTATAATAGCGGAGACAAGGAAGGATTGTGTTTTCTGCTGTTGTAATTGAGGACACAATGGCAAGAAGATATAATTGTGTGTCAGCCACATCAAACAGTGCAAAGAATTTCAGCAGAAAGCTAAGTTGGCGTTTTTTCACATTTAACAGAGGAGATCTTTTTCGTTGTGTTTTTGTTTTGTTTTGGAGGGACTTGCGTGGTGCAATTTCCCTCATTTTAGGTTGAAGGATTGATTTTGAGCGGGGTATAAGCTCGTAAAAACAAATAAAAAGGAAAATTTGCTTCAAGAGAGTTTCCCTCAAGGCAAATGGTCCAACAAAAAAACTAATTTAAAGGGTTTTTTGGAGGGATTTTTAAAGGGATTTGTTTTGTATATTAGATTATTTCCCTTTTAGTGGTTTTTTGGTTTGAAGGGAGAAAGAATGGCATATGGATAAGGAAGCACTGGAAAAGAAAAGGACAAGAAAACAAAAGAGAGACCAGGACCAACATGATTAAAAAATACAAAGGGGGTCGTTTAAAGAGGCTTAGACACAATTTGAATGACTGACAACATGCATATGGATGTCCAAATCGCTGAGATGTCCTCTGGAACCATTTCACAAATGACTTTTTAAGATGTCTCCATTGCAGGCATGTTGAAATAGGCAGGGGGTGTAGCAGAGGCATGTCCGGGACAGGGCAACAAGTGAAGACATCCCCGATCAATTTCAGAAACATTGGGATATCTACGACTTTGTTCAAATTTAGAGCCGCTCCAGGTATGAATAAGTATTGGGAAAGTGCTGGTTTGGGCCTAAAACATCTGGATGGTGTAGACAAGATGGCACTCCACTATCCTCAATATGCAATGTTATTTTTGGTATATTTAATAAACGTCTTTTGTATTTGCACCATCACTACATATCTCTTAGACATCCCCGTGTTAAATACTATTCCAGGGACATCTATATAGACATCCCCACAGACATCCATATCGCGCACATCCATGTTTGTGAAATGGTGCCTGAACCTGGATATACTTACCTTTGTTCCGGGCAGACTGGCTTGGATGCCCCAGAGAGCACTCAGACGTCCTTTGTAAAATGTGCCTTAAAATGTCCAAATAGCAAAGATAGAGAAAAGCACTCTATCTGCATTTTAGTGAATGCTATATGTCAACTTTGGGAATGTCCTCAACGAATATTAAATTCCTGCACAGAAGTCAGTTTTCCTTCCACTCAAAGCACCGAGTCACTCAGTTTCTCAAATTCACTGCTGATGCCTGTCTCAACATATAGATTGCACAAAGAGAAACCTCCTTCTAGCTTTCATGCATATCAAGGAAACATATCAAGATGCACTTGGAAACTAAGAACATTAAAAAAAACTTTCACAAATACGAATTTGCAGATAAAGAATTGTTTTATTTTTTGCATGAAGACATGTGATGGTTTAAATTTACAGGAATGTGATGTGGACCTTCCAGACTGCATCCTACACACAATTCTACTGAAGAGAATTGAAAAGATGATCACTGCTCCATCCCTGACCCTGATCCTAGCCCTGCATCTGACTCTGCTGTAAATTATTTAGCAGGTCCTGCGCTCTGTGTTTGTTCATTAGGTGGGCACTGACTCTCGAGGATGCATTTCCTATTGCTGTCCCTGACATAACCATCTTTGCAGGAACATCCTGGCCCGCACATTAATAGGCAAATGTTTTGTTTGCCACAAGTCGGATCACACAGACCACCACAACTTTTAAACTGCTGATTTTCAGGACATGCGCACTTGCTCACTGGAATGCAGCTCTCGGTTTCGTTCAAGCTCCAGATATATCCTGTATCACACACACAGCTCAAGGAGCAATTAGCAGATGGTGTGCACTGGCGAGGTTGCTGAAGCAAATCAGCACAGTTTCTTTGACAGCCGGTGTTGCATTTAAGTTGACTATTGGGTGGACAATTCTCTGTAGGAAAAAAGAAGAAAAGTTTTTTCAGCCTATTTTCTTTCCATTCCCACACATTATTGCTTCTCTCCAGACACATATATTTGCTTAGAGGAAAGAATCCCAGAGACCCATCCAGGCTAAGCCTTATTCGTGATTTGGATATACGAAAACATGCATGAGGATGTCCAAATCACGAAGACGTCCCTGGACTCATTTTATAAACAATGTCTAAAGACTTCCTTGGGGGGGTACATTCAAGTAGGAAAAAGGGTATGGTGGAGGCGTGTCTGGTGTAGGGCAACAGACTTAGACATCCCTGCTCGATTCCAGAAACGTCACGGACGTCTATGACCTCGTCCAAGTTTAGACATACTCCAGATACGAATAGGCATCGGGAAAGTGCTTATTTGGGCCACTAAACATCTGTAACATGTAGACAATATGGCATTCCACCAACCTCAGTACTCTCCATAATTGCAATGATATTTTTATGTAATTTGGAAACCTGCTTTGTGTTGGAACCACTGCTGAATGTTTCTTAGACATTCCTGTTCTTGGATATTATTCTGGGGACGTCTATGTAGACAGCCCCACAGATGTCCATATAGGGCACGTCCACATTTGAGAAATTGTGCCCAAACTTGGATGTGCCTGCATTTCTTCTGATGTTCTGACTTGGATGTCCCAGATTGCAGTTGGCCATCATTTGTAAAATGTGCCTTCACGCCTCTTCTGCTAGATATAAACATAAACATATCGCTGGGTAATGACCCTGCAATCAAGCTCAATAGTACACCTTTAGCCAGATCTGCAATAATGAAGAAACTTTTCCTTGTCTCCAAATACACTCATCACATTAAGTCCCTGGACCAGTTCTTCCCCCTACAGTGTAGCTACATTATCATCCCAACAGTACAGTTAGGGATCAGTCATCTGGCTAGGACTAGGACTAGCCCTTTTCACTCGGATAAATTATACACGAGAAGTGGAGAATGTACATAAGAACATAAGATATGTCATACTGGGTCAGACCAAGGTCCATTAAGCCCAGTATCCTGTTTCCAACAGTGGCCAATCCAGGTCATACGTACCTAGCAGTTTCCCCAAAAGACATAGGTTCCACAATGCTTGTATTGGGTCAAACATTGACATCCTGGGTCCCTTTTTAATAATGGTTTATGGACCTTTCCTCCAGGAACTTGTCCAAACCTTTTTTAAACCCAGCTACACTAACAGCCTTTACTACATCCTCCAGTAACAAATTCCAGAGTTTGATTACACGTTGAGTGAAAAAATATTTTCTTTTATTAGTCTTAAATAGTTTACCCTGTAGCTTCATTGCATGTCCCCTAGTCTTTCTATATTCTGATAATGTAAACCTGTCGATCTATGTTTACCTGTTCCACTCCGTTCATTAATTTATGGACTTCTATCATCTATCATATGGACTTGGCAACAGAAATGAAGCTGGAGAAAGACTGATAGAATTCTGCAAGACCAATGATCTATTCATCTCGAACACCTTCTTCCAGCAACACAAGCGGCGACTGTACACATGGACTTCACCCAATGGATTGTATAAAAATCAAATTGACTACATCTGTGGAAGTCAACGATGGAATAGCTCTATAACATCAACAAAGACCAAACCTGGAACTGACTGTGGTACAGATCATCAACTACTAGTATGCAAACTCAAGCTAAAGCTGAAAAAGAGCAAACCACTCATGAATGCAGCAAAATATGACCTTGAGAATATACCACTGGAATACACGATAGTTACACGATGCAAGGCTCCACATTAGAAACCACCACCCAGGAAAAAGATTTAGGAGTCATCGTGATAACATGTTAAAACCCTCCGCCCAGTGTGCAGCAGCGGCCAAGAAAGCAAATAGAATGCTAGGTATCATAAGGAAAGGGATGGAGAATAAAACAAAGGATATTATAATGCCTCTGTATCGCTCCATGGTACGACCGCACCTTGAATATTGTCTGCAATTCTGGTCACCGTATCTTAAAAAGGACATAGCGTTATTAGAAAAAGTACAGAGAAGAGCCACCAAATTGGTGAAGGGGATGGAAGGCTACTACTCCTATGAAGAGAGGCTAAAAAGGTTAGGGCTCTTTAACCTGGAAAAGAGACGGCTGAGGGGAGATATGATAGAGGTCTATAAATTAATGAATGGAGTGGAACGGATAAACGTGGATCAATTGTTTATGCTATCAGAATATAGAAAGACTAGGGGACATGTAATGAAGCTACAGGGTAAACTATTTAAGACAAATATTTCTTCACTCAACGTGTAATGAAACTCTGGAACCTGTTACCGGAGGATGTAGTAAGGGCTGTTAGTATAGCTGGGTTTAAAAAAGGTTTGGACAAGTTCCTGGAGGAAAGGTCTATAAACCACTATTAAAAAGGGACCCAGGATATCAATGCTTAACCCAGTACAAGCATTGTGGAACCTGTGTCTTTTGGGGATATTGCTAGGTACCTATGACCTAGATTGGCCACTGTTGGAAACAGTTTACTGGGCTTGATGGACCTCGGTCTGACCCAGTATGGCATGTCTTATGTTCTTAATTTAAAGACTGCCTGCAAAATCGATTTGCTGCTTTAGATACAAATGATAGAGTTCCAGAAGAGTTATGGAATGACATCAAGAAGGTTGTGTTGGAAGAAAGCGAGAAGTCTCTACAAAAGGTAAAAAAGAAACGGCCAAAATGGATGACGGAAGAAACTCTGAAAATTGCCCAGAAACGCAGAGAAGCTAAAGCCAGAGGAGAAAGAAAGACAATCACAGAACTCAACAGAGATTTCCAACGTGCAGCAAGACAGGACATGGAAAAGTACTACAATGACGCATGCAAGGAAATAGAAGCAGAAACTATTAGAGGAAGAACAAGATCAGCTTTCCTAAAGCTACGAGAGTTAAAGAAAAAGTTCCAGCCTCGAATTGGAATGTTACAAGATGCTCAAGGTTCTATGTTGAATGATGCTGAGAAGATCAAGAAAAGGTGGAAGGAATATACAGAGCTTTTATATGATAAAGATCAAGTGGACCAACAGCCGTTTCAACCTGTACCTTATGATCTGGAACCATTGGTGATGAAAGAAGAAGTTGAAGCAGCATTGAAAGCCTTATCAAAGAACAAAGTACCAGACATTGATTGCATTCCCATAGAAGTATTACAGCAATCTGATGCAGCTGTTACCGTACTTACAAGGCTCTTCCAAGAAATATGGAAGACAGCATCATGGCCAACTGACTGGAAAAGATCTGTGTTTATACCAATACTAAAGAAAGGTGATCCAACTGACTGTGGAAATTATCGCACAATCGCTCTGATCCCACATGCCAGCAAGATTCTACTGAAGATTATTCAAAAGAGACTACAATCATACCTGGAACAAGAACTACCTGAAGTGCAAGCAGGGTTCAGAAAAGGGCGAGGAACGAGAGACATCATTGCGGATGTGAGATGGATCCTTGAAAAGACTAAAGAATACCAAAAGGATATCTATTTGTGCTTTATCGACTATAGCAAAGCTTTTGACTGTGTAAACCATGAGAAACTCTGGGCCACATTAAGAAGCATGGGTATACCAGAACACCTGATCGTTCTCTTGCACAATCTGTACATTGATCAAGAAGGAACAGTTTGAACGGATCAAGGAGAAACAGAATGGTTTAAAATAAGCAAAGGTGTAAGACAAGGCTGCATACTTTCCCCCTACCTGTTTAATTTATATGCAGAACAAATCATTAGAGAAGCAGGATTGTATGAAGACAACAGAGGTGTGAAGATTGGTGGAAGACTCATCAACAACCTTCGCTATGCTGATGATACCACATTACTGGCGGAAAGTGAAGATGATCTGAAACATTTGCTTCTCACAATCAAAGAACATAGTCTCAAAATGGGCCTGCACCTTAATGTAAAGAAGACAAAGATCATGACAACTGGCATAATCAACAGGTTTATCGTCGAAGGAGAAGAAATTGAAATCGTGAATAACTTTAACCTACTTGGATCAAATATCAATAAAGAAGCAACAAGCAGTCAAGAAATCAGATGACGCATTGCTCTTGGCAGAATGGCTATGAAAGACCTAGAGAAGATTCTCAAGAGCAGAGATGTCTCTCTCCATACAAAGATTTGACTTGTTCAAGCCATGGTATTTTCAATAACATCATATGGATGTGAAAGCTGGACAGTGAAAAAGATAGACAGGAAGAAAATTGATGCCTTTGAATTATGGTGCTGGCGGCGAATACTGTGTATACCATGGACTGCCCGAAGAACAAACCAGTCTGTACTAGAGGAGATCAAACCTAAGCTTTCTTTAGAAGCTCAGATGACAAGACTTCGACTTTCATACTTTGGACACATCATGCGGAGAGAGAGATCATTAGAGAAAGACATCATGCTTGGCAAGATAGAAGGTCAACGCAAAAGAGGAAGGCCAGCAATGAGATGGATCGATACAATAACAGCAGCTACGGGTACCAGTCTGTCAACAATGAGTCGCCTGACTGAAGACCGAACACAATTTAGGATAGCTATCCAGAGGGTCGTCATGAGTCGACTCCGACTCGACGGCTCTTAACAACAACATCATATCTCCCCTCAGCTGTCTCTTTTCCAGGTTAAAGAGCCCTAACCTTGTCTATCTGGGTACACAATAACTCTCTGAAAATTGAAAGGAATGGGACCAAATTTTGCATGGGGAAAAAACTGGTTAAGAAACAGAATAAATTAAAAAATGGGTCAGATCAGACCAGAGATTCTAGACACATAAGCTCCCCAAAATAAGGACCCCATAAATTTCTATGGGAGAAGTTGTTCCAACTTCTACAGTATAAAATTTTTGATATCATAAAACATAGCAGATAGAAAACTGCTCCTTTCAAACTACTTCTCCCCCTTCTTTACTACCCTATTAACAGACACACATACACACATATAGATATATGTGGAGGTCAATTCTGTACTGTGCACAGTCTGGCCATCTGGATGCCCAAAAAATGAATGGGGCAAATGTGTACCCGATTCTGCAATCACGGGAACTATACATTCCCGCATTTGCGGAATCAGGGCACTTAGATGGCCCGGCGTGCATACAGTGCTGAGCAGGGAGACGTCCTGCAGGCTGCCCGTCTCCACCGCTCAATGCTCCGGCTGGTGTGCTGATGCAGTCGTGTCCTGTCACCATGGCACCAGCACATCCAGCCGGTAGAACAAAGTCCCCAAAATCTTCATGGCCCGATACCCCACTGCCCTACCCTTGGTGGGAGCTCCCAAGGCCAGGATCGAGCAGCCGGGGCCCTCCAGTGGTGTCTCAGTGGAGTGGGGGGCTGGAGGCCATGCACAACATATCGCCTGACTCTTATTCCACCTTTGGGTTGGAATAGGCTAGGCGTCTAACCTGCATGATCTGAACTACCTCTGTACATCCCACCATCCTGGCACACCCCCGGCCCGCCCACGCTCCACCCCAGGACAGCCCCTCCTGCCCACATCCAGCGCTCTTCACACATCCTCTGTGTACATGCGGGGAACGAATGCAGTGGAATCGGGTCCAGGCTTTGTGCACAGGTTGGACATCCAACCTCGCTATTTGCAGGTCTGAATGCCCCCCATAATGTATAAATCACACCCACACACACAGATATGCACATAACACAGAAAGGTATATACAGTACAGACACACAAACAAAACACAGAAACATACACAGTTACACATACTTTTATAGATACAGACATGGATATTCACATACATTATACACATGCAAAAACAGACACAAACTAATCTTAAAACTCATATCTTCTCTTTGGCCTTTGTTACTGATCTCTCCAGGGAAAGGAGACATCTCAGCACAACTAGCAGAGGAAATAGGCAAATGTCACCCAGGGCTTACAATATCTTATGTCTCAGCCTCGGTCTATTGCGCAGCAGATTATTATCATTTGCCTGTGCTGTACTTTTCTCTATTGCTTCTTCCTTCTACTTTCCCATTATTATGATGTTCTTGTTCACATTTCATTTAAAATTGTCGTCTTTTGTAAGCCATATATATAAATATGCAAAAGCATACACACACTCACTCAGATGGAAAGGAAATAAACCCATGAGACACAATCCACATACTTTCCACACAACACATCCCCTCACCCCTAACAGGGCTGCCATCTGCTGTCAGTGATTTAGATGTATGTCATATTTTCTTTGTTGTAAATGCTACTGTGAAACCTAGTGAGTGAACCCTCATGTTGCCAGCTACTACCTGTTGCTGTACCACAGTGGTATTCTGTGATTAAATTGTAAAATCTATCTCTTGAAATCATAATTTATTATCATAACTGGTTTCATTTTATTATTCTTTGAAAAAAGACAGAATGTTTGTGGTCCCCCCCAATCAAACGGACCTCACCCCCCTCTCTATTTCTGGACAAAGACACACACAGAGACAGCACAGCGACACACAACCACACATGTATGCAGAGTGAACACACACATATGCAGAGGGGTTAGAAGGAATTCCATGAGCCATACTTCCCTACATGTTTTTCTCTTCATTAGATTTCAGTTAGCATAACTTATTTGAGAATAGCACTTGCTAAAAACACAATAAAATGAAAAAAACTGCAGTCATGTCTGGACTTTCTGTGCAGGAAATGCTTGAATCAAACTGCCCCTAGGGATTAGTGCTCATAGTGGTTCCTAATCACTTACTTGGTCTTACAGACTTGCCAGAACTCTGTCCCACCAGGATGGATGTCAGAACTGGAAAGAGAGAGAAAAGCCCCAACATCAGTACAATGAGGTCTCTGCCTGCTGCACCTCTCACTGTGCACCTCTAACCCCCAGAACAGGTTTCAGGTCAGGACTCACCCAGCAGCAGCAGAGGACAGGTGAGACTCACTCTCGGCATCTTCACTGCGGGGGATTCTGAAATGAAAAGCAAGTAACTTTAAGAGGTATGTTTACTAAAGGGCGTTAAGGGAGCCAGTGTGCCGTTAACGCCTGTTATCGGTACCCTTGTGCCCTTAACGCAGCAAAAAAGCTGCTTTAATGGGCGTTAAAGGCTCCAGCAGCGTTAAGGGCGCAGTAGGCATTAACGGGGCGGAGAGTGGGCGTTAACAGTGTGTGCTTTCTTAATGCCTGTTGTGCAATGTATTTAAAAGTCTTTTAATGCTGGAAACCCTAACACCAAGTAAAACCTCGCAGAAAGGGTGTATTTAGAGGGGAGAGAGCACATCTGCAATGTGATGCACTGATAGGGGAGCCCTAGACAGTGATAGTAGTGCTCCATTAGCAGCAACAGCATGGTACCCAAGTATGAAAGGGCCCTATGTTGATGGTGCAAATGGGGCAAAGGAGCTGGCACGTAGGTCATGCATTGTAGCTTGCTGATGCACAGGACGGACCAGGCAGCTGCCCAGGTGCCACATAAGATCATAAGATATGCCATACTGGGTCAGACCAAGGTCCATCAAGCCCAGTATCCTGTTTCCCACAGTGGCCAATCTAGGTCACAAGTACCTGTTGGTTTCCCCAAAAGACACAGGTTCCACAATGCCTGTATTGGGGCAAAGAGTGGATTTCCTGTGTCCCCTTGAATAATGGTTTATGGACCTTTCCTCCAGGAACCTGTCCAAACTTTTTTTTAAACCCAGCTACACAAACAGCATTTCATTGAGTGAAAAAATCTTTTATATTATTAGTCTTAAAGAGGTTACCCTGTAGCTTCATTGCATGTCCCCTAGTCTTTCTATATTCTGATGATGTAAACAATTGATCTACATTTACCCGTTCCACTCCATTCATTAATTTATAGACTTCTATCATATCTCCCCTCAGCCATCTCTTCTCCAGGTTGAAGACTACTACTACTACTACTGAGCATTTGTATAGCGCTACAAGTCATATGCAGCGCTGCACAGACATGTAAGAGACAGTCCCTGCTCATAGAGCTTACAATCTAGCCAAGACAGACAACATAGGAGGTATAGGCTGGGATAAAACAAGGAGGAAAGGAACAGAAGGAGATCAGGTGAGTCAAGATTTAAAAGCAGCAGCAAAGAGGTAAGTTTTCAGCCTGGATTTGAAGAGGGTTAGAGAAGGTGCCTGGCGTTCAGACACAGGTAGTTTGTTCCAGGCGTAAGGTGCAGCAAGGTGAAAGGAGCGAAGTCTGGAGTTAGCAGTAGAAGAGAAGGGCACAGATAGAAGCAGTTTGCCAGAAGAGCAGAGTTCCCGAGAGGGGATGTAAAGAGAGATAAGAGAAGAAAGGTAGTGAGGAGCCGCAGAGTGAATGCATTTATAGGTCAGTAGGAGAAGTTTGCACTGCATGTGGAAATGGATAAGGAGCTAGTGGAGTGACTTGAGAAGAGGAGTAATATGGGCATGACGAGGCTGATGGAAGATTAGCCATGCAGCAGAATGTTGAACAGATTGAAGGGGAGAAAGATGATTCAAAGGGAGACCAGCAAGGAATAGGTTACAGTAGTCAAGACGGGAGGTGATTAAGGAGTGGATAAGCGTCTTAGTAGTGTGTTCAGAAAGGAAAGGACGGATTTTGCTGATGTTATAGAGAAAGAAACAGCAGGTCTTAGCTATCAGACGAATGTATGTGGAGAAGGAGCCCTAACCTTTTTAGCCTCTCCTTATAGGGGTATTCTCCTATCCACATTACCATCTGTGATGTCCGTCATGATCCCACAGTGACAGTGGCGGCACACAGACATGCTGCTGCTGCAGAAAGATGATGTGCCACATGGGGTGGTCCCTGGCACCCTAGGCAGAGATCCTGGCTGATCCCCCCCCTCACTGCCGCTGAACCCAGCAGTGAAGGAAGAGGCCAATAGTGCCAGCAGCTGTAGTCTCCACATAGCTGCAAATTGCAGGCGCCCACAGCAGTGGCTAACATCCTCCCCCCAAAACATATCAGTGACAGGCTGTGATGGGGTCCCTGCAGAGGCAGATGGGTGGGGGGGGGGCTGTTTGGCCATCCATGTGTGCTTCTGCTCCCTCATCCAGACCTTGTGCCCTAGGCGTCTGCCAAACCTGAATGTTGGAAAGGCAGGGACTACGCACCACCACCACTGGCAGCACGCGGGCATGTCAGCATGGTGTGGGGGAGTTGGCAGCGGGGGCTACAGCACCCACTTGCAGAAAACCAAAGCCATGTTCTGGTTCTCTCTGCCATGCGCATTGCAACATGTACCAAGGTCTGTCTGATGGGGTGCATGCCAGCCACAGGGACCGTTGTAGCCATATGGCAGCACCATGGCTCAACACATACAGTAGGTGTGTGTATATGAGTGGAGGGTCACAGGTTCAAGTTCTGGCTGTGGATCATGTATTGTATGTCCCTGTGGCTATACTTTCGCCTACAGTGCAGGTACAGCACCAGCATGTGCAACCCCCAATGAATCGCCCAGCAGGGTACAGCCACACAGATAGGCTTCACTATCCACAGCTGGATATAAAGACTGGCTGATGGCACTCTGAGCGGGCACTGACAATGGGCATTAGTGTCAGAGCACGCTACTAGCACCTGCACAATGAGCACATGTTAACAATGCTTGAGGTGATATGGAGACCAAAGTTGCAGGCAGGAATGCCAACCATCCCCACTTTTGCACAGCGCAGTGATGTGAGTGTGTGTGTCTGTCTCTCCATTGTTCTGTGGCTTTCTGCACTTCACTGTGCCTCGCATTGCCTAAGCTTTTCTCAGAGTTATTCTGCAAATGTGCATGACGAGAAGCAGAGGATTGTGGGTATGGCCTAAAACAGAGTGGATTGGCCAGGATGTGTCTGCCTCAGCGTTAGGGTCAATGGCTGAGACTTTGTAGTGCTCATCTGCCACGTGCATGGCCTGGGTGGCCACAGCATGTCATGCTGAGAGGGCACTCTCACTCTAACCAAGCAGTGACCATGACACGGCTATGTATCCAAATAGTGCTATATAATGTCTGGCTTCAGTGATGTGGGTGCAATCTCTGTCCAGGGAGCCCAATCACTAAGCCAAATGCTGGGTGTCCATGCCATTTATCCCAAGCCAGGATGCACATGGTTGCTCTGTGCACATGCATTGTGTGCTGACTGGCTGCATTTGATATGTAAATGGCTGAAACTGCCCGGTAGTGGGCAGCAGGTACAATCTGACTGAGCTGGCTGTGGTGGATTGTTAGTCCTAGGTGGGAGGGACAGCAGTTCTTCCTGGCCTACTCACTGTGGTCATGACAGGACAGTAGCAGCAGCCCCCACTGCATTAGATGTACATGGCATCAGCTTTTTAACACTGGACACTGACAAGCACTGTTCTAGGAAGGTCCCTGTCCAACAGGGGCAGGACACAAGGCCCAGCTGTGACTAGCACCTACAGCATGCTGCAATTGTGCAGAAAAACAAAGTGACTAGTATAACACACTGCAGACAATACCTACCACACACTGACAGTGATATGGACCTACCACATGGCTGGCAGAGACCATCCCTAGCAGTGCAAGTTCTGGGGAGCAGGTGCTGGGCGGCCATCCGCACCCTCAGGGTGACTGCTAAAACTGCTCACTAGCATGGTTTGTAGCTGTTATGTGCATGTAGCACACACTGTCAGTGCATTTTATTGAGCTGATGTGATTGTTCTGTGCATTATCCATTTGGTGATCAGCTGCAGACTGCTGTTCTGCATGTGCAGTGCCTCATGGGTACTAGAGGGGCTAACCTATACTGGCTATACATAGCAGACAGTTTAGGCAGAAACCTGCAGGCTCTTGAATCCAGACATTGTTGTGCTGAGAGGTGTGGAGGTGTAGCCTACTGGTTAGTGCAATGCCTGTATAAGCAGGGGGCAAGGGTTTGATTCCTACTGGCTCATTGTACACCTGTGTGCTACTCAGATCATTTCCCTGCCTGTAACAGTCCTCATTCTGCTATGACTTGCAGACACTCATCACTCTACTTTTTTATGCATTCTGGCCACACTTTGGATCAGCAATCATGCTATTTCCCATCATGGCCTTCTGAGAGCATGGCTTTATTGGCTGTACTGCAGCCCATTGCAGGAGGCCAGACGTTCACCCTGCAGATATCAGGCCCCTGTTTGGAGATGTGGTGTGATAGTCATGGCAATGGCTTGGGGAACAAGATACCATAGTTTGAGGCCCACTACCATTCTTTATGTGACATTTTGGAATGTGTTACCATCACATTTTATGTCTGCCACAACCTTCATGGACTGACAATACCACCTTGTGATCTTGAGTAGATCACCAATGGCTCAGCTGACTGCAGGTCTGTACAGTCCCTGGTTATCATAAGACGTTACCAATTGATGGTAAGATGTATCCCGATGTGATTGCACTGCTACAGCAGTATACTAGCAGGTCCATCAGCTCCCACCCGTCCATCCATCCTTCACCTTCAGATTGACTTTCCTAGCTGCTTCTTTATCCAGCATTAGCGTTACAGCCATTTTCGGACATTAAGGAGCATGCTTGACACCTTAACGCCTGATGTCCTGTTAATGCACGTTAAATGGCCCACAGTGCCCTTTATGCCGGAACACCTCCTACACACCAAGTAAAATCCCCTATTGCTGCCGTTAACGCTCGCTAACACCTGCTCCCTTAACGCCCTTTAGTAAACATACCCCTAAGTCTTTCAACAACTGAAAGAAAGAGGGGAACGAGGGTGACCCATATTATGTCATCAATAGATCAGTATCATTGTGATGTACTTGGATATCGTGTTACTTTGTTTGCTGTGAACTATTTTGGACTGAGCATCCAAATGACTCAGTGGTGTTTCTGAGCTGTAGCATTTTAATCGTTTTTTGCACTTATTTGTATGTTTATGTTTATGTTCCAAAAATATTTAGTAGTGTGAACATTTTCTCACCTTGATTTCATTGGAGCAAGATGGCTACCACTGTGGAATGCATACTGGAATACGGGAAGCCTTTCTTACCAGATGAGAGTAGAGAAATCCTTGAATGTGAACCACAGTTGCCAAGTTACCCAGTTCCAGACGTGAGATTTTAAACCAGTCCTGGATTTCTGACAATCTCATCCTGCATTAAGGAACCTGCAGCACTGATTCCAATGCCTAAATCAGGGACTACAAATATCATACTGCATTGCAAAGCAAATTTAAAACTCAAACTGGGAATACATACCACCCCTGGAACTGGATAAGTTGGAAACTCTGGTGAGTGGATTTAAAGGCCATGAAAAGGAAGCGAGCAAGGAGCTTATCAGCAGTATGGCTGAAGAGGTCAGAGGAATACTGGGGTCATATGGGAATTGAACACCAGTTCTATCAGTGAGTTGGTATATTTATCATGTAAAGAACCATAAAGGACTAGATGGAGTCATTGGGTCCTCCTATAATCTGTGTGCAGTTTAGGTGAAAATCTGGGCTATGGAGTCTGCAGAGTTTTAGGCCTAAACAATCATGAATTTCCCCAAAAGATGAACTTTCAAAACAGTGACATATTTCATTGGACGTACATAAGGTGATGTAGATAAGGCAAAGCTTTTATAGCTGGTTTAGTTACAGCAGTCATAGTTTGTACATCCACAAACATCTCCAAAAAACAAATAATAATAATAAATAAATAATAATAAAAGGCCAGACATATCCTGGTGTGTGTGTATGTATGTGCATGCCTATATATATATATATATATATATACACCCACACACACACACACACCCCTTTTCCTACAGTCCAGTCACTTAACTTCACTGAAAACTCACAAATGAACCCATACCAGAGTCATGATAGTTGACTTCTGGCCTTGGTAATAACCCTTATATCTAAGGGGCCCCAGGTGTTCTGTAACTTGAACCTCCGCTGGTTTGCACCTACCAGATGACTTATCCCCACTGTAAGCACACCTTCCCGTAGCTGAGGGATTTGTAGAGACTGCATCTCCATGTCCACCAGGTGCTCACATCCACCCCCCCCCCCCCCAAGCTCTCGTCAGTGCCCTCAGTTTCTCGAAAAAAAAAAAAATATATATATATAAGGAGAAAGCTCTATCTGTGACATGGCATCTATGTACCAGGCCACTAACACCGAAATACAAGGTTGTCCCTTCCTTACTGACAGGGTCTTCGCTGGGAAATTAGTCTGCCATTATTGCACCCCTCTCTCCACATACCATGGCTTAACGTAAGAGCCTTGCCCAAGCACGGTGTTGTCAAGAATGGGACTCCGCAGGTAGTCGGAGCTGCTCTGTGCCACTGCTGCCACGGAGATTTGTGCCAGGGCTCGACATGGATCCGGCATTGCTGGGCTCCATAGGGGCACATGGACGCCGCAGCACTTAGAACCACGTGTCGTGCTGATGGACCGCCCCCCCCCCACACACACACACATAGGAGGGGCTGCCCATGTGTGGCTGACGCCTCCTGCTTGTCCATGGGGAACATGGACGCCCCACTCCTGGAAACTGCAGGCCCGGATGTCCATGTTTCTAAAATTGGGCCGAAATGTCACTGTCAGAGTGGTTTTCTTAGACGTTTTGCCCTGGATGTCCCAGATTGCATCTAGACGTCCTTTCTAAAATGCCACTTTACGTATTTAAATGCAGAAGCTGGGGTTTAAAAGAAATGCTGAACATGAGATTTAAATATTGACCTGTTTATTTTTATAAATATGAAAATGAAATAAATCTTACCTGTATGCTTTGCGGCCTCTGAAACTTCTGTTTGGTGTTATACCGGGAGGAAGTGTAATATGCAGGGAGCGTTAGCTCTATCATGTTTTATAGAGTACAGCAGAAGGAAATGATTTACATATCCGGGCTATCTATAGATTGAATTGACAAATAACTTGCTTAATTGTCTGTGCTTCCTGCTTGCTTTCACAAGCTCCCAGGTAGGGGAAGTACCTACTGATGAAAGGAAAGAGAATGCAGCTCCTGGAAAATTATATCCACATAAACGGCAAATGAAATTGGAAAGATGGAATCCATATACTATAGGTGCCTGTATGAGACGCTTGAGGAGGTTAAGGGGGTTATTTCAGAAGCATTTCCACCTCCATAAAGGTGTTATGTGTTCCATTCTTGCAAAATCTACCCTATCACAATTACTGTAACATCACCTTGGTAGGGCCTTATTGAAATTAGATTATCTTTCCTCTCATCCTCATCACGGTGGAGCTGAATGAGACTAGGCTAGTGAACTCGGTATGCTTCTACCAAAGGGGTACATCAGACTCTGGGGTATCCGCTTGGTACTCTTGACTACATTATAACATTCTTTGCATTGCTTGATGTGGCTGATGCACAATTATATCTTCTTGCTGTCGTGTCCTCAATTACAACAGCAGAAAACACAATCCTTTCTTGTCTCCGCTATTATAGAAATCATACCGCATACTGCTACATAGCGCCATGTTTCAGGCCGTCTTTATTCTGCCGGCCCTTCTTCAGGCTAAAACCAAGGCTGAATGTCACCCCCTGATACTCAATCACTCATATAGGGAAACATTTTACCTGGAGAATTATAGATCAGGTCCCCCTAACTTCTTGGAGAGGTGATAGAGTGTCGCGTTTACAATATTTAGAACAGCGATGGATATTTAAATTACAGACAGTTACGTCTCAGGGACTAATCTTGAGTTAGATTGGTGGAGTTTGCTATGATTAGGCTAAAAAGGTTAGGGCTCTTTAACCTGGAAAAGAGACGGCTGAGGGGAGATATAATAGAGGTCTATAAATTAATGAATGGAGTAGAAAGGAGAAAAGGCAGATCGATTTACGTCATCAGAATATAGAAGGGCTAGGGGACATGCAATAAAGCTACAGGGTAAACTATTTAAGACTAATAAGAGAAAATATTGTTTCACTCAACGTGTAATCAAACTCTGGAATTTGTTACCGTAGGATGTAGTAAAAGCTGTTAGTGCAGCTGGGTTTAAAAAAGGTTTGGACAAGTTCCTGGAGGAAAGGTCTATAAACCATTATTAAAAAGGGACCCAGGATATCAATGCTTGACCCAATACAAGCATTGTGGAACCTGTGTCTTTTGGCAAAACTGCTAGGTACGTATGACCTAGATTGGCCACTGTTGGAAACAGAATACTGGGCTTGATGGACCTCGGTCTGACCCAGTATGGCATATCTTATGTTCTTATGTTCTGATTGGTGGCTTTTCGATTCTATGACGTCATCAAATGTTTCCCTATATGAGTGATTGAGTATCAGGGGGTGACATTCAGCTTTGGTTTTAGCCTGAAGAAGGGCCGGGAGAATAAAGACGGCCTGAAACATGGCACTGTGTAGCAGTATGCGGTATGATTTCTATAATAGCGGAGACAAGAAAGGATTGTGTTTTCTGCTGTTGTAATTGAGGACACGATGGCAAGAAGATATAATTATGTGTCAGCCACATCAAACAGTGCAAAGAATTTCAGCAGAAAGCTAAGTTGGCATTTTTTCACATTTAACAGAGGAGATCTTTTTCGTTGTGTTTTTGTTTTGGAGGGACTTGCGTGGTGCAATTTCCACAATTTTAGGTTGAAGGATTGATTTTGAGCGGGGTTTAAGCTCGTAAAAACAAATAAAAAGGAAAATTTACTTCAAGAGAGTTTCCCTCAAGGCAAATGGTCCAACAAAAAAACTAATTTAAAGGGTTTTTTGGAGGGATTTTTAAAGGGATTTGTTTTGTATATTAGATTATTTCCCTTTTAGTGGTTTTTTGGTTTGAAGGGAGAAAGAATGGCATATTGATAAGGAAGCACTGGAAAAGAAAAGGACAAGAAAACAAAAGAGAGACCAGGACCAACATGATTTAAAAAAAGAAAGGGGGTCGTTTAAAGAGACTTAGACACAATTTGAATGACTGACAACATGCATATGGATGTCCAAATCGCTGAGATGTCCTCTGGAACCATTTCACAAATGACTTTTTAAGATGTCTCCATTGCAGGAATGTCGAAATAGGCAGGGGGTGTAGCAGAGGCATGTCCGGGACAGGGCAACAAGGGAAGACATCCCCGATCAATTTCAGAAACATTGGGATATCTACGACTTTGTTCAAATTTAGAGCCGCTCCAGGTATGAATAAGTATTGGGAAAGTGCTCGTTTGGGCCCTAAAACATCTGGCTGGTGCAGACAAGATGGCACTCCACTATCCTCAATATGCAATGTTATTTTTGGTATATTTAATAAACGTGTTTTGTTTTTGCACCTTCACTGTATATCTCTTAGACATCCCCGTGTTAAATACTATTCCAGGGACATCTATATAGACATCCCCACAGGCATCCATATCGCGCACATCCATGTTTGTGAAATGGTGCCTGAACCTGGATATACTTACCTTTGTTCCGGGCAGACTGGCTTGGATGCCCCAGAGAGCACTCAGACGTCCTTTGTAAAATGTGCCTTAAAATGTCCAAATAGCAAAGATAGAGAAAAACACTCTATCTGCATTTTAGTGAATGCTATATGTCAACTTTGGGAATGTCCTCAACGAATATTAAATTCCTGCACAGAAGTCAGTTTTCCTTCCACTCAAAGCACCGAGTCACTCAGTTTCTCAAATTCACTGCTGATGCCTGTCTCAACATATAGATTGCACAAAGAGAAACCTCCTTCTGGCTTTCATGCATATCAAGGAAACATATCAAGATGCACTTGGAAACTAAGAACATTAAAAAAAACTTTCACAAATACGAATTTGCAGATAAAGAATTGTTTTATTTTTTGCATGAAGACATATGATCGTTTAAATTTACAGGAATGTGATGTGGACCTTCCAGACTGCATCCTACACATAATTCTACTGAAGAGAATTGAAAAGATGATCACTGCTCCATCCCTGACCCTGATCCTAGCCCTGCATCTGACTCTGCTATAAATTATTTAGCAGGTCCTGCGCTCTGTGTTTGTTCAATAGGTGGGCACTGACTCTCGAGGATGCATTTCCTATTGCTGTCCCTGACATAACCATCTTTGCAGGAACATCCTGCCAGGCATCTTAATGGGCAAATGGGATTTTTGTCACAAGTCGGATCACACAGACCACCACAACTTTTAAACTGCTGATTCTCAGGACATGCGCACTTGCTAGGTGGAATGCAGCCCTCGGTTCCGTTCAAGCTCCAGATATATCCTGTATCACAGACACAGCTCCAGGAGCACTCAGGAGCTGGCAGGCACTGGCGAAATGGCTCATACAAATCAGCACAGTTTCTTTGACAGCCGGTGTTGCATTTAAGTTGACTATTGGGTGGACAATCATCTGTAGGAAAAACGAAGAAAAGTTTTTCAGCCTATTTTCTTTCCATTCCCACACATTATTGCTCCTCTTCAGACACATATATTTGCTTAGAGGAAAGAATCCCAGAGCCCCTTCCAGGCTAAGCCTTATTCGTGATTTGGATATACGAAAACATGCATGAAGATGTCCAAATCACGAAGACGTCCCTGGAGTCATTTTATAAACAATATCTAAAGACCCTTGGGGGGGGGAAGAAATTGAGAGTGGAGGAGTGGCCTAGTGGTTGGGGCAAGGTACTTCAGGCCAGAAGGTCAGGAGTTCAAATCCCACTAGAGGACAGCAACCTTGGGCCGGAAGGACTGGGGTTTCTAGTCCCACAGGTGTTCCTTGTGGTCTTGGGCAAGCCACTTAACCTTCCATAGCCCATGTTCCCTGTAAATAGTTATTTCCAAGTTATAATGCTCTGTTCAATGTAAGTTCAGTTTGTTCAATGTAAACTGCACTGATGCAGAATAGCACGGTATATAAGAGAATATAAATTTTAAAAAAAAAGTAGGAAAAAGGGTATGGTGGAGGTGTGTCTGGTATAGGGCAATGGACTTAGACATCCCTGCTTGATTCCAGAAACATCAGGGAAGTCTATGACCTCGTTCCAAGTTTAGACATACTCCAGATATGAATAGGCATCAAGAAAGAGCTTATTTGGGCCATTAAACATCCATAATGTGTAGAGAATACAGCATTCCACCGTCCACAGTACTCTCCATAATTGCAATGATATTTTTATGTAATTTGGAAACCTATTTTGTGTTGGAATCACTGCTGAATGTTTCTTAGACATTCCTGTTCTTGGATATTATTCTGGGAACGTCTGTGTAGACAGCCCCACAGATGTCCATATACGGCACATCCACATTTGTGAAATTGTGCCCAAACTTGGATGTGCCTGCGTTTTTTCTGATGTTCTGGCTTGGATGTCCCAGATTGCAATTGGCCATCATTTGTAAAATGTGCCTTCACGCCTCTTCTGCTAGATATAAACATAAACATATCGCTGGGTAGTGACCCTGCAATCAAGCTCCATAGTATACCTTTAGCCAGATCTGCAATAATGATGAAACTTTTCCTTGTCTCCAAATACACTCATCACATTAAGTCCTTGGACCAGTTCTTCCCCCTACAGTGTAGCTACATTATCATCCCAACAGTACAGTTAGGGATCAGTCATCTGGCTAGGACTAGGACTAGCCCTTTTCATTCGGATAAATTATACACGAGAAGTGGAGAATGTACATAAGAACATAAGATCTGCCATACTGGGTCAGACCAAGGTCCATCAAGCCCAGTATCCTGTTTCCAACAGTGGCCAATCTAGGTCATACATACCTAGCAGTATCCCCAAAAGACAAAGGTTCCACAATGCTTGTATTGGGTCAAGCATTGATATCCTGGATCCCTTTTTAATAATGGTTTATGGACCTTTCCTCCAGGAACTTGTCCAAACCTTTTTTAAACCCAGTTACACTAACAGCCTTTACTACATCCTCCGGTAACAAATTCCAGAGTTTGATTACACGTTGAGTGAAAAAATATTTTCTTTTATTAGTCTTAAATAGTTTACCCTGTAGCTTCATTGCATGTCCCCTAGTCTTTCTATATTCTGATAATGTAAACCTGTCGATCTACGTTTACCCATTCCACTCTGTTCATTATTTTATGGACTTCTATCATATCTCCCCTCAGCCGTCTCTTTTCCAGGTTAAAGAGCCCTAACCTTGTCTATCTGAGTACACAATAACTCTCTGACAATTGAAAGGAACGGGACCAAATTTGGCATGGGGAAAAAACTGGTTAAGAAACAGAATAAATTAAAAAATGGGTCAGATCAGACCAGAGATTCTAGAGACATAAGCTCCCCAAAATAATGACCCCCATAAATTTCTATGGAAGAAGTTGTTCTAACTTCTACAGTATAAAATTTTTCATACCATAAAACATAGCAGGTAAAAAACTGCTCCTTTCAAATTACTCCCCCCTTCTTTACTACCCTATTGACAGACACACATACACACATATAGATATATGTGGAGGTCAATTCTGTACTGTGCATAGTCTGGCCATCTGGATGCCCAAAAAATGAATGGGGCAAATTTGTACCCGATTCTGCAATCACGGGAACTATACATTCCCGCATTTGCAGAATCAGGGCAATTAGATGGCCCGACGTGCATACAGTGCTGAGTAGGCAGACATCCTGCAGGCTGCCCGTCCCCACCGCTCAATGCTCCGGCTGGTGTGCTGATGCAGTCGTGTCCTGTCACCATGGCACCAGCACATCCAGCCGGTACAACAAAGTCCCCAAAATCTTCATGGCCCAATACCCCACTGCCCTACGCTTGGCGGGAGCTCCCAAGGCCAGGATCGAGCAGCCGGGGCCCTCCAGTGGTGTCTCAGTGGAGCGGGGGGCTGGAGGCCATGCACAACATATCGCCTGACTCTTATTCCACCTTTGGGTTGGAATAGGCTAGGCGTCTAACCTGCATGACCTGAACTACCTCTGTACATCCCACCATCCTGGCACAACCCCGGCCCGCCCACGCTCCACCCCAGGACAGCCCCTCCTGCCCACATCCAGCACTCCTCACACATCCTCTGTGTACATGCGGAGAATGAATGCAGTGGAATTGGGTCCAGGATTTGTGCGCAGGTTGGACATCCAACCTCGCTATTTGCAGGTCTGAATGCCCCCCATAATGTATAAATCACACCAACACACACAGATATGCACATAACACAGAAAGGTATATACAGTACAGACACACAAACAAAACACAGAAACATACACAGTTACACATACATTTATAGATACAGACATGGATATTCACATACATCATACACATGCAAAAACAGACACAAACTAATCTTAAAACTCATATCTTCTCTTTGGCCTTTGTTACTGATCTCTCCAGGGAAAGGAGACATCTCAGCACAACTAGCAGAAGAAATAGGCAAATGTCACCCGGGGCTTACAATATCTTATGTCTCAGCCTCGGTCTATTGCGCAGCAGATTATTATCATTTGCCTGTGCTGTACTTTTCTCTATTGCTTCTTCCTTCTACTTATTATGGAGTTCTTATTCACATTTCATTTAAAATTGTAGTCTTTTGTAAACCGTCTTGCTCATTTTGTCAAAAAGTGGTATAGCAAATACAATAAACATAAAGGCGCAAAGAAAACACAAAGACACACTCACAAATAAACCATAGAGACACACACAAAACACAAACACACAAAACACACACACACAAAACACAAACACATGGAAGCAAAACACCAATATATATAAATATGCAAAAGCATACACACAGTCACTCAGAGGGAAAGGAAATAATCGCATGAGACACAATCCACATACTTTCCACACAACACATCCCCTCACCCCTAACAGGGCTGCCATCTGCTGTCAGTGATTTAGATGTATGTCATATTTTCTTTGTTGTAAATGCTACTGTGAAACCTAGTGAGTGAACCCTCATGTTGCCAGCTACTACCTGTTGCTGTACCACAGTGGCACTCTGTGATTAAATTGTAAAATCTATCTCTTGAAATCATAATTTATTATCATAATTGGTTTCATTTTATTATTCTTTGAAAAAAGACAGAATGTTTGTGGTCCCCCCCAATCAAACGGACCCCACCCGCCTCTCTATTTCTGGACAAAGACACACACAGAGACAGCACAGCGACACACAACCACACATGTATGCAGAGTGAACACACACATATGCAGAAGGGTTAGAAGGAATTCCATGAGCCATACTTCCCTACATGTTTTTCTCTTCATTAGATTTCAGTTAGCATGACTTATTTGAGAATAGCACTTGCTAAAAACACAATAAAATGAAAAAAACTGCAGTCACGTCTGGACTTTCTGTGCAGGAAATGCTTGAATCAAACTGCCCCTAGGGATTAGTGCTCATAGTGGTTCCTAATCACTTACTTGGTCTTACAGACTTGCCAGAACTCTGTCCCACCAGGATGGATGTCAGAGCTGGAAAGAGAGAGAAAAGCCCCAACATCAGTACAATGAGGTCTCTGCCTGCTGCACCTCTCACTGTGCACCTCTAACCCCCAGAACAGGTTTCAGGTCAGGACTCACCCAGCAGCAGCAGAGGATAGGTGAGACTCACTCTCGGCATCTTCACTGCAGGGATTCTGAAATGAAAAGCAAGTAACTTTAAGAGGTATGTTCACTAAAGGGCTTTAAGGGAGGCAGTGTGCCATTAACGCTTGTTATCGGCACCCTTGTGCCCTTAACATAGCGAAAAAGCTTCTTTAACAGGCGTTAAAGGCTCCAGCAGCGTTAAGGGCACAGTAGGCATTAACGGGGCGGAGAGTGGACGTTAACAGTGTGTGCTCTCTTAATGCCTATTGTGCAACGTATTTAAAAGCCTTTTAACGCTGGGAACCCTAATGCCAAGTAAAACCTCACGGAAAGGGTGTATTTAGAGGGAAGAGAGCCTATTTAAATGTCTGCAATGTGATGCACTGATAGGGGAGCCCTAGACAGTGCTAGTAGTGCTCCATTAGCAGCAACAACATGGTGCCCAAGTATGAAAGGGCCCTATGCTGATGGTGCAAATGGGGCAAAGGAGCTGGCACGTAGGTCATGCATTGTAGCTTGCTGGTGCACAGGACGGACCAAGCAGCTGCCCAGGTGCCACATAAGAACATAAGATCATAAGATATGCCATACTGGATTAGACCAAGGTCCATCAAGCCCAGTATCCTGTTTCCAACAGTGGCCAATCTAGGTCACAAGTACCTAGCAGTATCCCCAAGAAACACAGATTCCACAATGCTTCTATTGGGTCAAGCAGTGATATCCCGGGTCCCTTTCTAATAATGGTTTATGGACCTTTCCTCCAGGAACTTCTCCAAACTTTTTTTAAACCCAGCTACACAAACAGCTTTTCATTGAGTGAAAAAATCTTTTATATTATTAGCCTTAAAGAGGTTACACTGTAGCTTCATTGCATGTCCCCTAATCTTTCCACATTTTCATGGTGTAAAAACAATTGATCTACATTTACCCCTTCCACTCCATTCATTAATTTATAGACTTCTATCATATCTCCCCTCAGTCATCTCTTCTCCAGGTTGAAGACTACTACTACTGAGCATTTCTATAGAGCTACAAGTCGTACGCAGCGCTGCACAGACATCTAAGAGACAGTCCCTGCTCATAGAGCTTACAATCTAGTCAAGACAGACAACATAGGAGGTGTAGGCTGGGATAAAACAAGGGGGAAAGGAAAAGAAAAAGCAGATCAGGTGAGTCAAGATTCAAAAGCAGCAGCAAAGAAGTGAGTTTTCAGCCTGGATTTGAAGAGGGTTAGAGAAGGTGCCTGGCGTACAGACACAGGTAGTTTGTTCCAGGCGTAAGGTGCAGCAAGGTGAAAGGAGCGAAGTCTGGAGTTAGCAGTAGAAGGGAAGGGCACAGTTAGAAGCAGTTTGCCAGAAGAGCGGAGTTCCCGAGGGGGGTTGTAAGGAGAGATAAGAGAAGAAAGGTAGTGAGGAGCCGCAGAGTGAATGCATTTATAGCTCAGCAGGAGACGTTTGAATTGGATGCGGAAACAGATAGGGAGCCAGTGGAGTGACTTGAGAAGAGGAGTAATATGGCCATGGCGACGCTGATGGAAGATTAGCCCCGCAGCAGAGTGTTGAATAGATTGAAGGGGAGAAAGATGATTCAAAGGGACACCAGTAAGGAGTAGGTTACAGTAGTCAAGATGGGAGGTGATTAAGGAGTGGATAAGCGTCTTAGTAGTGTGTTCAGAACGGAAAGGATGGATTTTGCTGATGTTATAGAGAAAGAAACAGCAGGTCTTAGCTATGAGACGAATGTATGTGGAGAAGGAGCCCTAACCTTTTTAGCCTCTCCTCATAGGAGTATCCTGCCATCCTCATTAGCATCTGTGATGTCCGTCATGATCCCACAGTGACAGTGGCAGCACACAGACATGCTGCTGCTGCAGAAAAGTGATGTGCCACATGGGGTGGTCCCTGGCACCCTAGGCAGAGATCCTGGCTGACCCCCCCCCCCCCTCACTGCAGCTGAACCCAGCAGTGAAGGAAGAGGCCAATAGCACCAGCAGCTGTAGCCCTCCAGATAGCTGCAAATTGCAGGCACCCACAGCAGTGGCTAACATCCTCCCCCCCAAGACATATCAGTGGCAGGCTGTGATGGGGTCCCTGCAGAGGCAGATGGTTGGGGGGAGGGCTGTTTGGCCATCCATGTGTGCTTCTGCTCCCTCATCCAGACCTTGTGCCTAGGCATCTGCCAAACCTGAATGTTGGAAAGGCAGGGACTACGCACCACCACCACTGGCAGCACGCGGGCATGTCAGCATGGTGTGGGGGAGTTGGCAGCAGGGGCTACAGCACCCATTTGCAGCAGACAAAAGCCATCTTCTGGTTCTCTCTGCCATGCGCATTGCAACATGTGCCAAGGTCTGTCTGATGGGGTGCATGTCAGCCCCAGGGACCGTTGTAGCCATATGGCAGCACCATGGCTCAACACATACAGTAATTGTGTGTATATGAGTGGAGGGTCACAGGTTCAAGTTCTGGCTGTGGATCATGTATTGTATGTCCCTGTGGCTATACTTTCGCCTACAGTGCAGGTACAGCACCAGCATGTGCAACCCCCAATGAATCGCCCAGCAGGGTACAGCCACACAGACAGGCTTCACTATCCACAGCTGGATATAAAGACTGGCTGATGGCACTCTGAGCGGGCACTGACAACGGGCATTAGTGTCAGAGCACGCTACTAGCACCTGCACAATAAGCACATGTTAACAATGCTTGAGGTGATACGGAGACCAAAGTTGCAGGCAGGAATGCCAACCATCCCCACTTTTGCACAGCGCGGCGATGTGAATGTGTAAGTGTATGTCTCTCCATTGTTCTGTGGCTTTCTGCACTTCACTGTGCCTCACATTGCCTAAGCATTTCTCAGAGTTATTCTGCAAATGTGCATGACGAGAAGCAGAGGATTGTGGGTTTGGCCTAAAACAGAGTGGATTGGCCAGGATGTGTCTTCCTCAATGGTAGGGTCAATGGCTGAGACTTTGTAGTGCTCATCTGCCAAGTGCATGGCCTGGGTGGCCACAGCATGTCATGCTGAGAGGTCACTCTCACTCTAACCAAGCAGTGACCATGACATGGCTATGTATCCACATAGTGCTATATAATGTCTGGCTCCAGTGATGTGGGTGCAATCTCTGTCCAGGGAGCCCAATCACTAAACCAAATGCTGGGTGTCCATGCCATTTATCCCAAGCCAGGATGCACATGGTTGCTCTGTGCACATGCATTGTGTGCTGACTGGCTGCATTTGATATGTAAATGGCTGAAACTGCCCGGTAGTGGGCAGCAGGTACAATCTGACTGAGCTGGCTGTGGTGGATTGTTAGTCCTAGATGGTAGGGACAGCAGTTCTTCCTGGCCTACTCACTGTGGTCATGACAGGACAGTAGCAGCAGCCCCCACTGCATTAGATGTACATGGCATCCGCTTTTTAACACTGGACACTGACAAGCACTGTTCTAGGAAGGTCCCTGTCCAACAGGGGCAGGACACAAGGCCCAGCTGTGACTAGCACCTACAGCATGCTGCAATTGTGCAGAAAAACAAGGTGACTAGTATAACACACTGCAGACAATACCTACCACACACTGACAGTGATATGGACCTACCACATGGCTGGCAGAGACCATCCCTAGCAGTGCAAGTTCTGGGGAGCAGGTGCTGGGTGCCCATCCTCACCCTCAGGGTGACTGCTAAAACTGCTCACTAGCATGGTTTGTAGCTGTTATGTGCATGTGGCATATACTATCAGTGCACTTTACTGAGCTGATGTGATGGTTCTGTGCATTATCCATTTGGTGATCAGCTGCAGACTGCTGTTCTGCATGTGCAGTGCCTCATGGGTACTAGAGGGGCTAACTATACTGGCTATACATAGCAGACAGTTTAGGCAGAAACCTGCAAGCTCTTGAATCCAGACATTGCTGTGCTGAGCAGTGTGGAGGTGTAGCCTACTGGTTAGTGCAATGCCTTTATGAGCAGGGGGCAAGGGTTTGATTCCTACTGGTTCATTTTGCACCTGTGTGCTACTCAGGTCATTTCCCTGCCTGTAACAGTCCTGGTTCTGCTATGACTTGCGGACACTCATCACTCTACTTTTTTTATGCATTCTGGCCACACTTTGGATCAGCAAACATGCTATTTCCCATCGTGGCCTTCTGAGAGCATGGCTTTATTGGCTCTACTGCAGCCCATTGCAGGGGGTCAGACATGTTCACCCTGCAGATGTCAGGCCTATGAAGATGTGGCGTGATAGTCATGGCAATGGCTTGGGGAACAAGATACCACAGTTTAAGGCCCACTACCACTCTTTATGTGACATTTCGGAATGTGTTACCATCACATATTATGTCTGCCACAACCTTCATGGACTGACAACACCACCTTGTGATTTTGAGTAGATCACCAATGGCTCAGCTGACTGCAGGTCTGTACAGTCCCTGGTTATCACAAGACATTACCAATTGACGGTAAGATGTATCCCGATGTGACTGCACTGCTACAGCAGTATACTAGCAGGTCCATCAGCTCCCACCCGTCCATCCATCCTTCACCTTCAGATTGACTTTCCTTGCTGCTCCTTTATCCAGCATTAGCGTTACAGCCATTTTTGGACATTAAGGAGCATGCTTGACACCTTAACGCCCGATGTCCTGTTAATGCACGTTAAATGGCCCACAGTGCCCTTTATGCATGTAAAATCCCTTATTGCTGCCGTTAATGCTCGCTAACGCCTGCTCCCTTAACGCCCTTTAGTAAACATACCCCTAAGTCTTTCAACAACTGAAAGAAAGAGGGGAACGAGGATGACCCATATTATGTCATCAATAGGTGAGTATCATTGTGATGTACTTGGATATCGTGTTACTTTGTTTGCTGTGAACTATTTTGAACTGAGTATCCAAATGACTCAGTGGTGTTTCTGAGCTGTAGCATTTTAATTGTTTTTTGCACTTATTTGTATGTTTATGTTTACGTTCCAAAAATATTTTGTAGTGTGAACATTTTCTCACCTTGATTTCATTGGAGCAAGATGGCTACCACTGTGGAATGTATAATGGAATATGGGAAGCCTTTCTTACCAGTGAGAGTAGCGAAATCCTTGAATGTGAACCAGTTGCCAAGTTACCCAGTTCCAGGCGTGAGATTTTAAGCCAGTCCTGGATTTCTGACAATCTCATCCTAACACATTAAGGAACCTGCAGCACTGATTCCAATGGCTAAAATCAGGGACTACAAATATCATACTGCATTGCAAAGCAAATTTAAAACTCAAACTGGGAATACATATCATCCCGGGAACTGGGTAAGCTGGAAACTCTGGTGAGTGGATTTAAAGGCCGTGAAAAGGAAGCCAGCAAGGAGCTTATCAGCAGTATGGCTGAAGAGGTCAGAGGAATACTGGGGTCATATGGGAATTGAGCACCAGTTCTATGAGTGAGTCGGTATATTTATCATGTAAAGAACCAAAATCTGTGCTATGGAGTCTGCAGAGTTTTAGGCCTAAACAATCATGAATTTCCCCAAAAGATAAACTTTCAAAACAGTGACATATTTCATTGGACGTACATAAGGTGATGTAGATAAGGCAAAGCTTTTATAGCTGGTTTAGTTACAGCAGTCATAGATTGTACATCCACAAACATCTCCAAAAAAACAAATTATAATAATAATAATACATAAATCAATAAATAATAATAAAAGGCCAAACATATCCTGGTGTGTGTGTATGTGCATGCCTAAATATATATATATATATATATATATACACCCACACACACACACACCTTTTCCTATAGTCCAGTCACTTAACTTCACTGAAAACTCACAAATGAACCCATACCAGAGTCATGATAGTTGACTTCTGGCCTTGGTAATAACCCTTATATCTAAGGGGCCCCATGAGTTCCGTAACTTGAACTTCCACTGGTTTGCTCACGTACCTACCAGATGACCCATCCCCACTGTAAGCACACCTTCCCGTAGCTGAGGGATTTGTAGAGACTGCATCTCCATGTCCACCAGGTGCTCACATCCCCCCCCCCCCAAGCTCTCGTTAGTGCCCTCAGTTTCTCGAAAAAAAAAAAATATATATATATAAGGAGCGAGCTCTATCTGTGACATGGCATCTATGTACCAGGCCACTAACACCGAAATACAAGGTTGTCCCCTCCTTACTGACAGGGTCTTTGCTGGGAAATTAGTCTGCCATTATTGCACCCCTCTCTGCACATACCATGGCTTAACTTAAGAGCCTTGCCCAAGCACGGTGTTGTCAAGAATGGGGCTCCGCAGGTAGGTGGAGCTGCTCTGTACCACTGCTGCCAGGGCTCGACATGGATCCGGCATTGCTGGGCTCCATAGGGGCACATGGACGCCGCAGCAGTTAGAACCACGTGTCGTGCTGATGGACCGCCCCCACACACATATAGGAGGGGCTGCCCATGTGCGGCTGACGCATCCTGCTTGTCCATGGAGAACATGGACGCCCCACTCCTGGAAACTGCAGGCCCGGATGTCCATGTTTCTAAAATTGGGCCGAAATGTCACCGTCAGAGTGGTGTTCTTAGACAGATTGCACCTAGACGTCCTTGCTAAAATGCCACTTTAAATGCAGAACCTGGGGTTTAAAAGTAATGCTGAACATGAGGTTTAAATATTGACCTGTTTATTTTTATAAATATGAAAATGAAATAAATCTTACCTGTATGCTTTGCGGCCTCTGAGACTTCTGTTTGGTGTTATATCGGGAGGAAGTGTAATATGCAGGGAGCGTTAGCTCTATCATGCTTTATAGAGTACAGCAGAAGGAAATGATTTACATATCCAGCCTATCTATAGATTGAATTGACAAATAACTTGCTTAATTGTCTGTGCTTCCCGCTTGCTATCACAAGCTCCCAGGTAGGGGAAGTATCTACTGATGAAAGGAAACAGAATGCAGATACTGGAAAATTATATCCACATAAACGGCAAATGAAATTGGAAAGATGGAATCCATACACTATAGGTGCCTGTAGGAGATGCTTGAGGAGGTTAAAGGGGTTATTTCAGAAGCATTTCCACCTCCATAAAGCAACCTTGAGATGTGATTGACATAGATGTCTCAGTGCAAGTTCAGAACTTGCTTTTTGTAGACACAGGCATGCTCACCACGTCTATCTAGCTAGAAAGAGTGCTGGGACGGAAAGCGAGAGTGGTGTGGGACAGGCCACCATGCACACATCGGCGATCCGGATAAAGGTTTTGAATTAATATTGGCCTGTTAGTTCAGTCTATTAGTGACAAGCATAGAAAGGGGAGAGGGAAAGAGGTGTGTGGTTGAGGGGGAGGCTGGGGACTTCAACCTGACAAACAGCAGATCAGAATATGACCAGGAGCCTGATTATTTGGACTCTGGTTTCAGTTTGTAAATATTACACTTCTCTATACTGAAACACTCTGAGATTACAGAAGAACATCAGTTTATCCATTGGCTTCTGTGCTGTAGAATACAATAGTGCATTGTCTTATGAATTTAGCTGTTCATTTCATTTATTTGTTACTTATTTTGGATGCTGACAGAAAAACATGGTGTACAACTTAATAAAGAATAATAAGACTAAATAACACTTTTATCACGGCACTAGTCTCTGCATATTCATAAATGACCTGGAAATGGGAATAACAAGTGGGGTTATCAAATTTGCAGATGACACAAAACTATTCAAAGTTGTTAAAACCCATGAGGATTGTGGAAAATTGCAAGAGGATCTTGATAAATTGAAAGACTGGGTATCCAAATGGCAGATGAAATTTAATGTGGACTGGTGCAAAGTTATGCACCTAGGAAAGAAAAACCCAAACTATGGTTACACGATGCAAGGGTCCATGTTAGGAAAAACCATCCAGGAAAAACATTTAGGCGTCATCGTGGATAACATGTTAAAACCCTCCACCCAGTGTGCAGCGGTGGCCAAGAGAGCAAATAGAATGCTAGGTATCATAAGGAAAGGAATGGAGAATAAAACAAAGGATATTATAATGCCTCTGTATCGTCCCGCGGTGTGAGCACACCTTTAATATTGTGTTCAATTCTAGTCACTGTATCTTAAAAAAGATATAACGTTATTAGAATAGGTACAGAGAAGAGCCACCAAAATGGTAAAGGGGATGGAAGGATACCCCTATGAAGAGAGGCCAAAAAGGTTAGGGCGCTTCAACCTGGAAAAGAGATGGCTGAGGGGAGATGTGCTAGAGGTCTATAAATTAATGAATGGAGTGGAACAGGTAATATAGAAAGACTAGGGGACATGCAATGAAGGTACAGTGTAACTTATTTAAGACTAATAAGAGAAAATACTTCTTCTCTTAAAGTGTAATCAAACTCTGGAATTTGCTACTAGAGGATATAGTACAGGCTGTTAGTGTAGCTGGGTTTAAAAAAAGTTTAGACAAGTTCCTGGAGGAAAGGTCCATAAAACATTATTAAAAGGGACCCAGGAAATCCACTGCTTGAACTAATACAAGCATTGTGGAACCTGTGTCTTTTGGGGAAACTGCTAGGTACATATGCCCTAGATTAGCCACTGCTGGAAACAGGATACTGGGCTTGATGGATCTTGGTCTGACCCAGTATGGCATCTCTTATGTTCTTATTTCTGATGGCATCAGTGCTATAAGAGAATAGCAGACTCTTTATTCTTATGTATTCCAGGTGTAAGTCACATATGCTCTAGTATTAAGGAAGGATAGATAGAAGGACAGACTAGATGGGCCTTGTGGTCTTTTTCTGTCAACATGTTTCTATGTTTCTATAGATAGATAGATAGATAGATAGAGAAGACGCAAATCAACATTCCAGTCGTCGAGGTCACACCCAGCTCTTCCTGGTCCGTTTCTTCCTAGTGGTTTATAATTATAACGCTGGAGAATAGATTGCATAATGATGCTGGCATTAGGGACAATGCAAACAGGGAAGCCCAGGTCCTTACACTGTCCCAGGTTAGCTCACAGATGTGTCACACATATGAATCAGTCCCTCTCCGTAATCTATTCATGTAGGGCACCCTCCTGTATCTAGGGAAAGCCTGCATCTTTATCCCTTCTGGCAAACTGGCGGAGCTAACCCAAACAGGAGCTGAGGTAGCTGAGAAATGAAGGCTGCAGTCTCCATATTTCCAGCTGTTAAAAGTGTGGAATAGGGATCCTCGGGTCAGCTTGCACCATTTTAAACTGCACTACCAGTGGGGCAAGAGCGACGAGGGCTTTTTTCACTAAACTCTGACCCAAGGGCTCCATGTTGTAAGAGGACCCAGGAAAGAAGGCATGGGGGGATAGGGTTTACAGATTGGGTATAATACGGAGCTGCAGACAGAGCTGGCTTGGGGGAGCACAGGGAATTTCATTTTTGAATGTTGATTTAGTGCAGCAGTGGGGGGATGTCAATCAGGCTAGCCATTTTTTTAGTGATGATCTAGGGGACCTGGAGAGGCACATTAACCTGCCAGTGTCCTCAGTGAAGGCCAAGTATAAGTTTAATTACAAATCTGGTAGACTGTCTTTCAACATAACAAAGCAATAAATAAATTGCAATGAAATAAAGGTCAAACTATACTTTTCCAGGTATATTTACTTCATATTTATTTTATAAGGAATAAAGGTCAACAAACAAGTTGTAGGTGAAACGTTTTTATTGGACTAACTCAAAACCCACCTATTTACTCTACACTACAGAAACACAAACAACGCCACAACTCAAGATGCAAGTACAGATGACCACCTCCTCCCTCTCCTAAGAAAAGTAAATCAAGATGTCATAACCCACGCTGAAACGAAATGAAAAACAGAACTACCTATGTATATAGTTAGATTGTTACTTTTTATTATACTAATGTTCTCTGTTTGATGTAATTGAATATGTACCGTTTTGTACAATTCAAATTTTTTGTTCAATGTAAACCGCATTTGATCTCATGGAAAATGTGGTATAGAAATGTATTATAAATAAATAAATAAAAATAATAAAATAATAGATCTGTGAGAAGCTTTCACAGGCTTTCCTCTCTTCCTCTTACACATAGCATCTACGCAGACAAGGGCTATCCAGATAAGGGTTTTGAATACTGGTCTATTAGTTTATGTGTGACAAGCATAGAAAGGGGAGAGGGAAGGAGGTGTGTGTTTGAAGGGGCAGCTGGGTATTACAATCTGGGAATTAGCAGGTCAGAATGTGACCAGGAACCTAATTATTTGGACTCTGGTTTCAGTCTATAAGAATCATACTTCTCTGTGCTGAAACACTCTGAGACTATAAAGGAACATCAGTTTTTCTCATGGCTTCTCTGCTGTAGAATAGAATAGTGCATTGTCTTATGAATTTTAGCTGTTCATTTCATATATTTGCTATTTTCTTTGGATGCTGACAGGAAAACACGGTGTACAATTGAATAAATAATAATGGGTTTGATAATCAAAGGCATCTACATGGTCAGGAAAGCAAAGATTCAAAGAGAGGAGGAAATAGCCAATGCAATAAAATGGGGGGATAAGACATTTTTCAGATATGTTAGTGAGAAGAGGAAGGGGAAAAGTG
Source organism: Ichthyophis bannanicus (assembly GCA_033557465.1). Taxonomy (NCBI): domain Eukaryota; kingdom Metazoa; phylum Chordata; class Amphibia; order Gymnophiona; family Ichthyophiidae; genus Ichthyophis; species Ichthyophis bannanicus. The sequence goes on from CM066044.1 coordinate 257,789,663, forward strand.
GTATTGTCAGACCCAAGGGTGAAGGAGAGGAATATGTAGAAGCTGATGAGGATAAAGCGGAATTGCTTAACAAATATTTCTGTTCTGTGTTCACAGATGAAGAACCAGGAGCAGGACCTCAGAAAACACCCACAAACAGGAACAGAAGCGAGGGACATCTTGAACAATTTTCAGAAGACTGTGTTTGTGAGAAACTAGCTCAACTTAAAGTAGACAAAGCGATGGGATCGGATGGGATACACCCTAGAATACTGAGGGAACTTGGGGACGTTCTAGCAGCTCCACTGACTGACCTTTTCAATGCCTCGTTGGAGTCGGGAGTGGTGCCAAAGGACTGGAGAGAGGCACATGCGGTGCCTCTACACAAAAGCGGAAGGATGTGGTTGAAAACTACAGGCCGGTTAGTTTAACTTCAGTGGTGAGTAAATTATTGGAAATGCTGCTGAAAGAGAAAATAGTGAGAGTTCTGGGGTCCAGCAGATTACAGGAGCCGAGGCAGCATGGAGTCACCAGAGGCAGGTCTTGTCAGGCAAATCTGATTGATTTCTTTGACTGGGTGACCAGGGAGTTGGACCGAGGGAGAGCCCTAGATGTGGTGTATTTAGATTTCAGTAAAGCCTTTGACACTGTTCCTCACAGGCAACTTATAAACAAACTGAGTACACTAGGGATGGACCCTAAAGTTACTGCTTGGGTTAGAAATTGGTTGGGTGGGAGGCGACAAAGAGTACAGGTAAATGGAGCTCACTCTTAGGAGAAGGGTGCTATCAGTGGTGTGCCCCAGGGATCTGTCCTTGGTCCAATTCTTTTTAATATCTTTGTTAGTGATATAGTGGAAGGGCTGTCAGGTAAGGTTTGCCTCTTTGCAGATGATACCAAAATCTTCAATAGAGTAGACACCCGAAGGTGTAGATAATATGAGGAGGGATCTAGCTAAGCTTGAAGAATGGTCTAGAATTTGGCAGCTGGGATTTAATGTGAAAAAATGTAAGGTCATTCATTTGGGCTGCAGCAATCCAAGGGAACAATATAGTACAGGGGGTGAAGTACTTTTCTCCACTAAAACATAGAAACATGACGACAGAAAAAGACCACATGGCCTATCTAGTCTGTCCTTCCATATCAACAACTACAACAGTCCCCTTTTTTCCTTTAGAGATCCTCTGTGTTGGTCCCCATGCTTTTTTGAATTCAGTTACTGTCCTCATCTGTACCACCTCCACTGGGAGACTATTCCATTGATCCACCACTCTTTCCGTAAAGAAATATTTCTGCAAATCACTCCTGAATCTATCCCCCTTCATCCTCATCCCATGTCCCCTCGTAGCAGAACTTGCTTTCAATTGAAAGAGGCTCTCCCTGAACATTTATGCCACAGAGGTATTTAAATATCTCAATCATATCACCTCTATCCCGCCTTTCCTCTAAGGTGTACATATTAAGATCCTTCAGTCTGTCTTCATATGCTTTATAATGAAGACCACTAACCATTTTAGTAGTCACCCTCTGCACCAACTCCATCCTCTTCACATCCTTTTGAAGGTGCGGTCTCCAGAACTGCATACTATACTCCAAATGAGGTCGCACCAAAGACTTATACAGAGGCACTATCACCTCCTTTTTTCTGCTAGCCATTCCTCTCTGTATGCACCCAAGCATCCTTCTAGCTTTTGCCGTCGCCTTTTCTACCTGTTTAGCTACTTTGAGATCATGAGACACAACCACACCTAGGTCCCACTCTTCTTTAGTGGACAAAAGTACTTCACCCCTATACTATATTGCTCCCTTGGATTGCTGCAGCCCAAATGCATGAACTTACTGGAAGAGTGGGACCTAGGCGTCGTTGTATCTGGTTAACTTAAAGTAGCTAAACAGGTATAAAGGGATTGCAGTTAGTACCGATGAATATCCATCAGTTCTGCCCCAACACACCCTGATGCTATTTGTGTAGAATGAGGGCATGTTGTGGTCATTGCGGGGCAGAGCGGATGTGCACCTTTGCTAATTGGGTAGCGATGATATTGAGCCACTGCCTGGTTAGCTTATGTGCTGTGCAGCGCATTGCAGCAGCCTCAGATATTCCATTCTGGTGGCCGGTTATGGCCCCAGATTGAATATCCAGGGTTAAAGTTCAGCAGCGACAGAGCCATCGCAACTCAATATCGGGCCCAATAAGACCAAATAGCTCTTCTATCACAGCGCCAGTCATGGCATTTCTAATGGCATCAGTGCTATAAGAGAACAGCAGATGCTTTATTCTTATGTATTCCAGGTGCTAGTCACATAAGCTCTAGTATTAAGGAAGGATAGATAGATAGAGAGACAGACAGAGAGAGAGAGAAGACGCAAATCAACATTCCAGTCGTCGAGGTCACACCCAGCTCTTCCTGGTCCGCTTCTTCCTAGTGGTTTATAATTATAACGCTGGAGAATAGATTGCATAATGATGCTGTCATTAGGGACAATGTAAACAGGGAAGCCCAGGTCCTTACACTGTCCCAGGTTAGCTCACAGATGTGTCACACATATGAATCAGTCCCTCTCCGTAATCTATTCATGTAGGGCACCCTCCTGTATCTAGGGAAAGCCTGTATCTTTATCTCTTCTGGCAAACTGGCGGAGCTAACCCGAACAGGAGCTGAGGTAGCTGAGAAATGAGGGCTGCAGTCTCCATATTTCCAGCTGTTAAATGTGTGTGGGGCATGGATCCTCGGGTCAGCTTGCACCATTTTAAACTGCACTACCAGTGGGGCAAGAGCGACAAGGGCTTTTTTCACCTGGAGAGGCACATTAACCTACCAGTGTCCTCAGTGAAGGCCAAGTATAAGTTTAATTACAAATCTGGTAGACTGTCTTTCAACATAACAAAGCAATAAATAAATTGCAAAGAAATAAAGGCCAACTATAGTTCTTCATGTGTATTTATTTCATATTTATTTTATAAGGAAATCAAGGTTAACAAACAAGTTGTAGATGAAATGTTTTTATTGGACTAACTTAATATATTCACAACGTAGTTGACTTTTTAAGTCTTTATTGTGGAACACAAAGTTTATTGTAATCCTTGCTGATGTTACCCGCTTAGACCTATAGGGATTTAGTGGGATAGAAATTATGAAATAAATGAATAAACGCACATTATTAACGAAAAAAAAGACATCAGTGCACATTCAGAAGAAACCCTTTAAGCCTCCTGATATGAAGGGGCTGTTTTGCCTGCATGTGCTTGTGACAACAACTCACTAAGGAACTCTTTTACTAAAATGCGCTGAGCGGTTAATGTGCTTTTTAGCGCACGGTAACTGACACCACTGCGGTAAATACAAATTTCATAATGGAGTGGAAAATGGATTATGGGTGGAGAACATATTGCAGTTAGTGCTGGAAAACATAGCCAATGCTGCCAATGTTGCGATTAGCATATGTACACTTCATCTCACCTCAGTTGACGGTGTTACGTGCACGGACGTTAACTATGCTGCACATTAGAGAAGACATCTGCACGGTAATTGCTTGGAACATGCTGTCCACACCATCATCAGTTACCATGAGGGCTTATTAATTTTATCACGAAATGAGCATTAAGTACAAAAATCTAATGCCATTTGGTAAAAGAGCCCCTTATATTTTCCTTAGGTTGCCCAAACTGTCTTTCACTAAAATATCTCTAAAGCAAAAAAGGGGACTATTGTATTAGTTATACAGTAACATAGTATTGGACGGTAGATAAAGACCATCATGGTCCGTCTAGTCTGCCCAGCAAGGAGGCAAGAGTAGGTGCACCAGCAGCTCCGTGCAGATCACCCCTCCCCATGCCTTTGTTTAGCGGTGTACCCACCACTCCATGCAGGTCACTCCTATTTGTTGAGATATAAGAGATAGTTAAGTTTATTTTGATTTTATCCTGTTGCTATAAAGGACCTACAAGGTCCCTCATCAGAGACTTTTGGCAAAACTAAAGAGTCATGGGATAGGAGGTAGTGTACTACTGTGGATCAGGAACTGGTTAAAAGATAGAAAGCAGAGGGTAGGGCTAAATGGCCAATATTCCCAATGGAGAAAGGTGAATAGTGGTGTACCCCAGGGATCTGTGCTGGGTCCACTGCTTTTTGACATATTCATAAATGACCTGGAAAGTGGAATAACGAGTGAGGTTATCAAAATTTGTAGATGACACAAAACTATTTAAAGTTGTTAAAACCCAAGAGGATTGTGGAAAATTGCAAGAGGATCTTCATAAATTGGAAGACTGGGCATCAAAATGGCAGATGAAATTTAATGTGGACAAGTGCATTATGCACCTAGGGAAGAACAACCCAAACTATGGTTACACGATGCAAGGTTCCACTTTAGGAACCACCACCCAGGAAAAAGATTTAGGCGTCATTGTGGATAACATGTTAAAACCCTCGGCCCAGTGTGCAGCGGCAGCCAAGTGAGCAAATAGAATGCTAGGTATCATAAGGAAAGGAATGGAAAATAAAACAAAAGATATTATAATGCCTCTATATCATTCCATGGTGAGACCGCACCTTGAATATTGTGTGCAATTCTGGTCGCCGTATCTTAAAAAGGATATAGCGTTATTAGAAAAGGTTCAGAGAAGAGCCACCAAAATGGTAAAGGGGATGGAAGGATACTCCTATGAAGAAAGGCTAAAAAGGTTAGGGCTCTTTAATCTGGAAAAGAGACGGCTGAGGGGAGATTTGATAGAAGTCTATAAATTAATGAACGGAGTGGAACGGGTAAACGTAGATCGATTGTTTACGTTATCAGAATATAGAAAGACTAGGGGACATGCAATGAAGCTACGGGGTAAACTATTTAAGACTAATAAAAGAAAATATTTTTTCACTCAACGTGTAATCAAACTCTGGAATTTGTTACTGGAGGATGTAGTAAAGGCTGGTAGTGTAGCTGGGTTTAAAAAAGGTTTGGACAAGTTCCTGGAGGAAACGTCCATAAGCCATTATTAAGAAGGGACCCAGGATATCAATGCTTGACCCAGTATAAGCATTGTGGAACCTGTGTCTTTTGGGAAAATTGCTAGGTACGTATGACCTAGATTGGCCATTGTTGGAAACAGGATACTGGGCTTGATGGACCTTGGTCTGACCCAGTATGGCATATCTTATGTTCTTATGTTCTTAAGGTAAGCTCCATCGTGCTGTTTGCAGCTATTGCAGCCGCTGTGGGTCCTGGAGAGGGGCAGCAGCAATGGCACCCCCAGAGGGCCGTGCTCTAGGCAACTGCCTAGTTCTCCTAATGGTAGCTCTAGCCCTGAGAGATATGAATAAGGGGATTCACTCCTCACCAAGAGTACAAGTAAAAATAGCAAAATATTTAAAAAATACTCCTTGAATGGCAGGTGAGAGATGCACCTAAGAGACAAATACCTTCTTAGAAACAAAGAAACATGATGGCAGATAAAGACCATATGGCCTATCCAATCTGCCCTTCCATACCAGCTACTATAGTCCCTTTTTTGCCTTTAGAGATCTTCTGTGTTAGTCCCATCCTTTCTTGAATTCAGAGATTGCCCTGATCTCTTCTTCCTCCAGTGGGAGACTATTCTATGCATCTATCACTCTTTCCATAAAGAAACATTACCACATATTACTCCTGAGTCTATCCCCTTTCACCTTCATCCTATGCTCACTCGTTACAGAACTTTCTTTCACTTGACAGAGGTTCTCCTTCTGTGCATTTATGCCATGGATATATTTAAATGTCTCTATTATATCTTTTCTATCCTGCCTTTCCTACAGAGTATACATATTGAGATCTTTAAGTCTGTCCCCATATGCCTTATGACGAAATCCACTGGCCATTTTGGTAGCCACCCTCTACACAGACTCCATCCTGTTTATATCCTTTTGAAGGTGTGGCCTCCAAGATTTCACACAATGCTCCAAATGAAGTCTCACCAAATACTTATACAGAGGCACTATCACCTCAATTTTCCTGCTAGCTATTCCTTCCCCCTTACGCACCTAAGCATCCTTCTGACTTTTGCCATCACCTTTTTTACCTGTTTAGCCACCTTAAGATCGTCAATAACAATCACCCCTAGGTCTTCTTTTATGGATAGAAGCACTTCACCCCTATACTGTACCGCTCCCTTGGAGTTTTGCAGCCCAAATGCATGACCCTGAATTTTTTAATATTAAATCTCAGCTGCTAAATTCTTGACCATTTTTCAAGGTTAATGAGATCCCTCTTCATGTTATCTACTCCATCCTAGATGTATACTCTATTGTAGATTTTGGTATCATCTGCAATCAGGCAAATCTTACCCGACATCCCTTCCACAACATCACTAACAAAAATATTTTAAAAAATTGGACCAAAGACAGATCCCTATGTCACACCACTGGTTACATCCTTCTTCTCAGAGTAAGCTCCATTTACCTGCACTCTTCCTCGGATGCTCAATTTATTTATAAATCATCTGTATGGAACGGCTATTACTTCTTTTATTTCTATCTTTACTTCCCTGTCATAGCTTCTGTATGTTTTTCCAAATATTGATGCTTTTCTTCCTCTTTCTGTAATTTCTTGTATTTTATGAAGGCCTCCCTCTTTTTCTTCTCCTTTTCAGCTACTTCTTTTGAAAAAAAAGGTTTGTTGCCCTTAAAATATCCCCTTCCTAATCGTCCCTCCAAGCCAGTCCAGTATGTATGGGTTTTCTCTGCCTACCAGCAACTGAGGACTGACTATGACAGACTTCTGATGTCAGCTTACAAGAGCTCCCCCTTTCAGCTCCAGAATCCAGTCTTTCAGTCCTTAGCAGCTGAGGGAAGACCTTTGTGTTGTGGACTCCACTGAAAGGACAATTTTTTATTTATATAATTTCTAAGGAACGGAATTTTTCAAAGGGCATAAGAAGGCCTGTTTGATATAGCTGGGGTCCTTCACCTGCTGAGACAGCTGTGTGGGTGACTGGGGGCTGGCAGTGCGGAGGGCCTGCCTGGTCCCCGCCTCTAGCAGAGGCACAAAAGAAGCCAGGGATTAAATTCCCTGGGTGACCCAGGTCCCTTTCCATCCCCAGTGGGATGCTCCACATACCTGTGAGCCACAGGAGGCTGGACGTCCCTGGCCTCAGTGGTGCTGTATAGCTGAGACAGTTTGGCTAATAAAGCACAAAAACAAAAACAAAAAAAGACGAAGCCAGAGCACCGGTTTAGCAGCAATAGGGGCACTGAGGGCTCGAGTTTGATGGTGAGTTGTGGGGTAGTTCATCCATCGTGTCCTGCTTTTGGCATCAGGGTTTCTTGGCCTTGCATGTCCCTCGCTCACCTCGGAGCGTGCAGTTCCACAATGCAGTCATTGGCCTCGGCATGGTTCTTGTCTGCTGCTTAGTGCTGGTTCATTCAGCAGTGGGAGAAATAGTCACATATAGGTGGGAGAGGTCCGAAGACGGGGAGAGGCCAGCGATTGATTCGGAAGATCTAGAGGAGACCGCAGTTTTGTCGGGAACTACGGGCATTTCTGCTTCAGTGACCATTTCACTCTCCCAGTCAGGAAAACAAGGAAAGAGGAAAAGCAAAAAGCGGGAAACTCACACGTTTGCTTTTCCGTAACCCACAACACCTACTCCTGAGGTATTGGAACCTCTTTTTTTCACCGGATTTTATTTTAGCCTTGCATAAGGCTTACTGTCTCAAACGCAAGCAAGCTGGGGAGTCTGGGGCCACAACATCTCAGAGCTCGGCCCTAAATTCCTTGAAGGAGGGTGGCCTTGCAGAGGGGACACCTCCAGTTAAGAGTGGCAGAGAGGATCCTGATACCTGGCTGGGTCAGGAATCTCCGCCATCCCAGACATTGGAGGAGCTCAGAGAGAGTCCCTCGGACCTCTGAGATGAGCTTGGGGGCACAACTTTGGAGGAGGATGAAATTCCTTCAGGAGAAGATCCAAATGTGGCTTGGGTGTTTCACAGGGAGGAGTTGTCAGCCCTCATTAGGCATTTGTTGGCAGTATTGAATATTGTACCCCCATCTGCAGGGATTGATGAGCCCTTGGAAGATCCTTTGTTTCAGGGTTTCATGGGGGCTCAGGTGTGCTTTCCAGTCCATAGGGTCATCAGAAAGATGATTGATTCAGAATGGGAATGTCCTGAGGCTACGCTATGGGGTAGCAGGATGATGGCCCGCCTATATCTTATACCGCAGGATGAGAGAGACCTCCTATGCATGCCAAAGGTGGATGTTGTGGTCTCGGCAGTGACAAAGAAAAACACTATTCTGGTGGAGGGTGGCGCTGCCCTCAAGGATCTCCAGGACCATAAGCTAGGGTTGCTTCTGAAGCAAGCGTTTGATACCAGTGCCCTGATGTTGCAAGCCACGATCTGCGGAGTTTATGTGTCTAGGGCTTCAATCTGCTGGATTCGGGAGTTAGAGTAAGCTGATCTGGAGAGACAGGTGGCATCAGAGCATGCAAAGCTTGAATCTGCTTTGGCGTACTTGGAGGGTGCCTTTTACAACTTGGTGCAGTCCTTATCTAAGAACGTGGCCTCGATTGTTGCAGCTCACCGCTTTCTGTGGCTGCACAATTCGTCAGCAGATGCTTCCTCAAAGTCCAAGCTCAGTAAGCTCCCATTCAAGGGTAAGCTGCTGTTTGGTGAAGTTCTGAAGTGCTGGATAAGTTGGTTAAAGACTTAGGTGATTCAAAGGGAGGCCACTTACCGGAGGATCATCCGAAGGGATCGAAACAGAGTGCTTCGTCACGAGGTCAGCCTAAGGATTTCTGGAGATTTCGGGCCAGTCAGCTCACTCCATACCAAAGAGGGCGATATGGATGCCAGGGGCAATCCTTTCGAGGCTACAGTGGTTCAAGTCAGGGTGCATACTCGGCCCTGCCGATCATCGCCCTCAATGATGTGAGGTCAGCCAGGCAGAAATAGTGGCAGTCAGGGATTGGTTACAACAGTTTTATTCCATCTGGACCAGTGTCACAACCGAACAGTGGGTACTGGAGATAATACGAGAAGGATACGCACTGGAGTTCGCATGGCCCCTTTGCCAATGCCTTCATCCAGTCACCATGCAAGCACTGGAGAAACATGGGCAGTCAAAGAGATGCTGGAGTGGTTGTTACATCTTGAAGCAGTGGTCTCAGTAAGAACATAAGATATGGAGTGGCCTAGTGGTTGGGGCAAGGTACTTCAGGCCAGAAGGTCGGAGGTTCAAATCCCACTAGAGGACAGCAACCTTGGGCCGGAAGGACTGGGGTTTCTAGTCCCACAGGTGCTCCTTGTGGTCTTGGGCAAGCCACTTAACCCTCCATAGCCCATGTTCCCTGTAAAATAGTTATCTCCAAGTTATAATGCCCTGTTCAATGTAATTTCAGTTTGTTCAATGTAAACCGCACTGATGCAGAATAGCATGGTATATAAGAGAATGTAAAAATAAATAAATAAATATGCCATACTAGGTCAGACCAAGGTCCATCAAGCCCAGTATCCTGTTTCCAACAGTGGCCAATCTAGCTCATATGTACCTAGCAGTTTCCCCAAAAGAGACAGGTTCCACAATGCTTGTACTGGGTCAAGCATTGATATCCTGGGTCCCTTCTTAATAATGGTTTATGGACCTTTCCTCCAGGAACTTGTCCAAACCTTTCTTAAACCCAGCTACACTAACAGCCTTTACTACATCCTCCATACTAATGCTATATCCTTTTTAAGATACAGCGACCAGAATTGCACACAATATTCAAGGTGCGGTCTCACCATGGAACGATATAGAGACATTATAATATCTTTTGTTTTATTTTCCATTCCTTTCCTTATGATACCTAGCATTCTATTTGCTCTCTTGGCCGCCACTGCACACTGGGCCGAGGGTTTTAGCATGTTATCCACAATGATGCCTAAATCTTTTTCCTGGGTGGTGGTTCCTAATGTGGAACCTTGCATCGTGTAACCATAGTTTGGGATGTTCTTCCCTATGTGCATAACTATGCACTTGTCCACATTAAATTTCATCTGCCATTTTGATGCCCAGTATTCCAATTTATCAAGATCCTCTTGCAATTTTCCACAATCCTCTTGGGTTTTAACAACTTTAAATAGTTTTGTGTCATCTGCAAATTTGATAACCTCACTTGTTATTCCCTTTTCCAGGTCATTTATGAATATGTCAAAAAGCAGCGGACCCAGCACAGATCCCTGGGGTACACCACTATTCATCTTTCTCCATTGAGAAAATTGGCCATTTAGCCCTACCCTCTGCTTTCTATCTTTTAACCAGTTCCTGATCCACAGTAGTACACTGCCTCCTATCCCATGACTCTTTAGTTTTGCCAAAAGTCTCTGATGAGGGACCTTGTCAAAGGCTTTCTGAAAGTCCAGATACACTATATCAACTGACCCACCTTTGTCCACCTGTTTATTCACACGTTCAAAAAAACATAACAGATTAGTAAGACAAGATCTTCCTTGTCTAAAGCCATGTTGGCTGTCTCCCATTAGGCCATGACTATCTACATGCTGAGTAATTTTGTTCTTTATGATGGTTTCTACCATTTTTCCCGGTACTGACGTCAGGCTCACCGGTCTGTAGTTTCACGGATCACCCCTGGAACCCTTTTTAAAAATTGGTGTTACATTGGCGATCCTCCAATCTTCAGGTATTACCACAAGACTAGTGCAGATTAGGTCAATACTCCATCTATTTTTTGGTACCCAAGAAAGAGGATAGTTTCCGTCCTATCCTCAACCTCAAACAGTTCAATTGCACCCTCAAGGTTCCACATTACCGCATAGAAACCTTGTGCTTTGTCACCATCGCTGTGCACCAAGGCGAATTTTTGTCCACTCTTGATCTCACAGAGGCCTATCTGTATATTCCTATCTGGCTGGAGCATCAACGTTTCCTCCGGTTTGCAGTGCCTATGGGACATTTTCAGTTCTGAGCCCTGCCCTTTGGTCTGAAGACAGCCCCACGCACCTTTACCAAGGTCATGGTGGTGGTGGCTCTGCGCCAAGAAGGCATTCTGGTGATCCCTATCTGGGTGACTGGGTCATCAGAGTGAAGTCCGCAGCAGTGAGGTTCTCTGCCATGCAGAGGGTGGTGGAGTTTCTGCAAGAGTTGGGATAGGTGGTCAATCCAGCCAAAAGCAAGCTGCAGCCGGTCCAAAGCCTCATCTACCTTGGAGTGCTATTCGACACAAAGAAACGAATAGTGTCGCTTCTGGAGGACAGAGTGCAAAAGATTCAGAAACAGGTGCAGAGATTTCTAGACATGCAGGTGCCAACAGCATGGTACTATCTCCAGTTGCTGGGCTTGATGGCAGCAGACCTGGATCTCATGCCATGGGCCTGGGCCCATGAGACCCCTATAACAGGCGCTGCTCATGATGCTGGTCTCTGCAGCATCATTCCTTGTCTTGGAAATTACAGTGACCACCAGATGTCAGACAGAGTTTGGGCTGGTGGATGCAGACCGAGCACCTCACAGCCGGGGTTCCGTGGAACAATCACGATGGATTCTGGTGATGATGGATGCCAGCCTTACTGGGTGGGATGCTCATTGCCAATTGCAGGTTATGTAGGGCCTGTGATCTCCACAGGAGAGAGATTGCTCCATCAATCAGCTGGAGATGTAAGCGTTCTTTCTGCCTCTACAATGCTTCCAACCCTTGCCAGTCCAGAAAGCAGTGAAGATGTGCTCGGACAATGCAACCACGGTGGCCTATATCAACAGGCAGGGGGGCATGGGCAGGGGGCGATTCATCCCCTCCTGCAGTGGGTAGAGAGACATCTGACATCTCTTTCAGCAGTGCATGTAGCAGGAAAGGACAATGTGCAGGCAGATTTCCTCAGCTGGCATCGCTTGGATTAGGGAGAATGGGCTGAATGCAGCTGTCTAGCACAAAATCATAGTCTGCTGGGGAGAACCCACAATGGACTTCATGGCATCTCTGGTCAAAGCCAAGGCAAGCTGGTTTTACAGCCAGTGCAAGGAGCATATGTCAGAAGGTCTTGATGCTCTGGCAAAGGCTTGGCCATTGCAGAGCCTGCTGTATGCCTTGCCACCTTGGGCACTCATCGGAAGGACCATACAATGGATTGAGGCACACAACGGTCCAGTAATCCTCATCGCTCCAGACTGGCCGCGGAAGCCGTTGGTATGTGGATCTCATTCACCTTCTGATCGACAAGCTGTAGCGGGTGCCTGACAGAATCAACCTGCTGACACAGGGTCTGATACTAATGCTGCAGGTGCATCAATTATCGCTTATCGCTTGGCTCTTGAGCAGGCGCACTTCAGGCGGAGAAGTTATGCCTCAGTGGATATTTCTATCATGTTGAAGGCCAGGAAACATTCAACATCCCTGGCTTACATTTGAGTCTGGCACGTGTTTGAAAATTGGTGTTTGTCGAGGAACATTTGTCCACTTTCGAGCTCTCTTCCAGACATCTTGTTGTTCTTACAGCATAGCCTCAAGAAAAGGTTGGCTCTTAATTCCTTGAAGGTCCAACTGGCTGCCCTTTCTTGTTACAGAGAACAACTGCGGGGGCAGTCTCTGGCGGCCCATTGAGATGTACTTTGTTTCCTTAGGACAGTGAAACAAGTTCGGCCCCCTTTTAGAATGGTAGTGCCTCCTTGGGACTTTAATATGGTGTTAGCGCATGCTGGACGGGGTGCCGTTCGAGCCACTTTTGAGACCTCAAGGACCTTACGCTGAAGATTGTGTTTCTTGTGGCGATTTGTTCGGCCAGGAGGTTTTCAGAGCTGCAAGCCCTCTCTTGCAGGGAACTTTTATTGCACTTGTCATCTGAGATGGTAGTGTTGCATCTGGTGCCTATCTTCTTGCCAAAAGTGGTATCTCAATTTCATTTAAATCAGGAGGTTTCCTTACCGGTATTTTCCATCAGGGGTGATTCTGAGGAGAAACGTCAACTGCACCTCCTGGATCTGCAGAGGGTGCTGCGCCGCAATCTTACGCGGATGGAGTCCTTCTGCAAGTCAGACCACTTATTTCTTTTGTTTGGTGGCCCTCATAGAAGGGAGGTAGCTTCAAAGGCATTCATTGTGTGCTGGGTCAAACAGATCATCACAGTCACCTACACAGGTAGAGGCTGAGTGACTCCAGTGAGGTTTAAGGCTCATTCTACAAGGTCACAGGCAGCATCCTGGGGGGAGTACAGTCTGGTGCCACCAGTGGATATTTGCAGAGCAGCAACGTGGTCGTTGTTGCATATGTTTACTCGTCATTATTGTCTGGATGTTCAAGCTGAATGCAATGCACGTTTCGGTGCTTCAAGCTGGACTCGCTTGCCCACTCTTAGGTATTGCTCTGATACGTCCCATATGTATTGGACTGGCCTGGAGGGACGATTAGGAAGGCAAAATTAGACCTTACCTGCTAATTATCTTTCCTTGAGTCCTCCAGGCCAGTCCGGGACCCGCCTGGTTGATGGCAATTTCTTTGTAGTACAGTTCTGGTACTAGAGCGAGTCCATTGCTCTTGGTACAGATTCTGATATCCAAGGTTCTATTAGGCGATCTGACTGTTTTCAGAGATATAGCACCCCTGGAGTTCCTCATTTGGGGTCTCCTAGGGAGAGGCGGTAGCCATGTGATGTATATAGTTTTGGGTCACCATGCTGTTGAATTTCTCTCTACGTACTGCAGGTGGGAGGGGGGGTCTCAGTTGTACTCAGCATGCTTATTTAATGTTTAACATGCTCTGAAGTATTTTGTGGGGCAATGGAGTGTTGGGGAATTTGCTTTGTCAATGGCAGAATGGATTCTGGAGTTGAAGGCGGAGCTCTTGTAAGGTGATATCAAAATTCTGTCATAGTCAGTCCTCAATTGCTGATGGGCAGAGAAAAACCCATACATACTGGACTGGTCTGGAGGAACTCAAGGAAAGACAATTAGCAGGTAAGGTCTAATTTTGCCTTTCGGTTTTGCCCATTGCTTTTCCACATCCCCCAGTTGTTTCCATCCCACCAATGACTCCTTGAGGTATTGACCCATCTTGGCAAAGTCAACTTTCCTAAATTTTAGGCCCCACAATTTTTGAATCGACTTTATCAGCCCTAGTCCTAATACTGAACCACACTATCTGGTGATCACTGTATGTGAGATGATGCCCCCACTATAACATGAGAAACGCTTTCCCCATTGGTAATCACCAGGTCCAGTATGGCCCCTTCACGTGTGGGTTCTGTTACCAGTTGCTGGAATAATTCTCCCTATAGAGAATCCAGGATCTCCTTACTTCTAGATGACACTGAAGCAGGTATATGCCTATCAACATCCGGCATATTGAAATCACCTATCAGTAGCACTTCTGCTTTCATGGCAATACTGTGTATGTCTTCTATTAAATCCACATCCACTCTCTGCCCCTAACCCTCCCACTCCATCCCTAACGTGGGATGCACAATTAGCGTAGGAATTGGCCCGCACTGTCATGGTCCCAGTCCTAGCTAAGGCTGCTTTTGGATCCTGATCCTTTATTTTCCTTGTGTCTCCTTACCCTTCCCTATTCTACCCTTATTCTTATCTATTATTTGCCTTAATTAGATTGTAAGCTCTGATGATCAGGGACTGTCTTTATATATACCTGTACAGCTCTGCATATGCCTTGTAGTGCAGTATAAATGATTATATTTAACATCTTTTTATACTGTTTTTTTCTACTAGTCAAAATGGTTTATAGAGAACTCGGTGCTTACAAACAGAAAAATTTAACAACTGACAAAAGTTAACGCAAGTAATTAACAAGGACAGGTTAATAATACAGAGAGTGCAGGTAAATTAGGATGGCATGTGAGGAGGGGAGAACACTGTGGGGCTTGCGTAAACATGTAAAATATGTACATTATGGTATCATGAGAGGTGAAGAGGGTAGGTTTAGATTATGTTGTTAGGAATTGTGAATTGGGCCATCTGAAAGGTGAGGAGCCACTCCATAAAATTCTATAAATAGGTAAGTTTTTAGTTTCTTTTGGAATTCCCCCGTTGAGTCAATGCTCCTTAAGTGTTGGGGTAGAGCTTCCACATCGTTGGGGCGTAGAGGGAGAATGCCCTTGTACAGATCCATTGGTTGCTCTTTATCTTTGGTTGAGATATCTCTAACAGGTTGAGGGTCTGACGTCTTCTTAGTCTGTTATCTGCGGGTTTGCGTAACAGAGAGTGTAGGGATTCGGCAGATTGTGTTCTCTTTTGTGGGTGTTGAGCAATACTTTGTACTTGATTCTGGATGAGACTGGAAACCAGTGGAACTGCTTGAGGATCGGGGTGATGTGGGTTCTCAGGGAAGCACCTTGGATGATTCTTGCAGTGGTGTTTTGTGCAAGTTGTAGTGGATATAGGGTGATCTTGGGCAGGCCTTGGTAGATGGAGTTGCAGCAATCTAGGATGGGGATTGGGGTAGCCTGGCAGACTGTACAGAAGTCACCTGGCTCTAGGAGAGGGCGTAATTTCTTCACAATCCTAAATTTGTGTTAGACAGCTCTGGTAGTTTGTTTTATTTGGGCTTGTAACTGCAGACCCTGTTTGAGGATGATTCCTAAATATTTGACCTCAGTTTGACACCGAGGTCCATATCACCAGTTTTGATAGTGATTGGGGGCTTGAAGCTGTTATCTCTTGTAATACTAGTATTAATAGTAGATGTGTGTCTAAGACATGCTGCCAGTTAGAGCTCTTTAGTAAAACACCACCTAAGTCTTCCTTGCGTGTTTGATGTGAGAAAGAGATTCTGCAAACCATCTGTGGTTTATTCCTGTATTAGTCCAGAAAAAGGAATCACAGCCTGCAGAGACCATTTGTATTAGCATCTTGCAGTCACCTTCTTCTCTCTCTTTTCTTCTTAAGTTTCTCTTTCCCTTTTTCAATTGTTCTTTATCTTTTTCTTTCTAACCACTTTCTCTTTTTGGCATGTTCTGCCCTGGACAATCCTGCTTTAATTTGGATGTCCTTTCTAAAATGGCACTTCACATATCCACTCTGTAACATACTCATGTCATCTGCAGACAGGCACAATTTCCCTTCTATTATATCAGACACACTGAAATTGAATCGCACTTCCACTTCAATAATAACATTTACCAAAAATATATTTTTTGGATGGGCCTCTATTGTACCTCAGACAAACCACAATATTGCTTGCCAAATTCACCATAAGGTCTGTTATGCTGAAGTGTGGTTTGTTGGAGTTTTGATAAAGTTCCAATAAGAAAAAATACATTTTTGATAAAAATTATTTTTGAAGTGAAAGTGGGATTCAATTACAGTGGCTCAGCTAATTTTATTTATTTATTTTTATTTATTTAAAAGGATTTATATCCCGCTTTCTCCTTGAATCAAAGCGGTTCACACTGCAAACCAATCAAATAGGGTAGTGCGGGGGTGAATGCATGCAGTGGTAGCAAAGGTAGTGTTCTAGAGTGTGGGTAGGTAAATCTAGATTTGGGGTGTACTATATACAGGCATGAGCTATCTACAGTGGGGTATATACATAGGGAGGGGGGTTGTTGATCCCTTATTTAATAATAGATCACATTTTTTTGTTTTCACATGTAAACGTTTACTTCTAGCCATCTGGCAGTATTGCTCACAAAGATATTGAATAGGATCAGCACCAGGACCAATCCCTGAGGCACTCCACTAGTCACCTTTCTTTCCTCCAAATGAATTCCATTTTTTGCTGCCCACTGTCACCTGTCAGTCAACGAATTTCTGATTCAGTTCACCACCTAGGCCACTCAGTTGAGGAACAGTATTCTTGGCTGATCTCTGAAGCTAAGGAGGATGGGGCCTGGCTAATACTTTGAGGGGTGACTACCCTGGAATACTAGGGGCTGAAAACTCACTGTATGGAAGAAACCCGGCAATCTACTTCCAGTTGCATCTGGTCAAGAAAACCCAGGGTCTGGGTCATTAGGAGCCATTGTTGACTTGATGGCATATATTGCATTTGCATCAAAGGCTTTTCTGAAATCCAAGTAGTAGATCACATCCAGTATGTACCCTTACTCTAGTTCTCTAGTCACTTAATTAAAGAAGTCAATCTGATTTGTTTGACACTATCTTCCTGTGGTAAAACCACGTGCAGGGATGCACTCAAGTTAAGCCTTATACCCCCCCCCCCACCCCCCTCCTCCAGCTGTCAGAATCTACTGTTCAGATTTGAATGCCCTGCTCTTTGCCATTCTCCAGAAGCTGCCTCCCTAGGCAGGTGCTTGATGGCTGGACCAGCCCTGCTTAGATCTTGTAACCCACTGGGCTACAAGATAGTATAGATAGTTCACCATCCCTTCCTTCAGTAATATGTCCATTACTTTTCCCATCACTGAGGTAAGGCTCACTGGTGTATAGTTTCACACCTCTGTTACCAATTTTGTGAAGAGGGTCCATATCAACCTTTCTTGAATCCTACTAATTGATTCCCTTCTCCAAACACATCCTTTGGTAGACTACCAGGACCTCTTTAAGCTCCCTTAACATCCTGGGATGTTTCTTATCCAGCCTGACAGTTTTGTCCTCTTTCAGTGTTGCAAGTTGTTCATAAACATGTTCATCTGTGAACTGTGAGGCATCTAATCCATATCACTATGTAACCTTGCCATCATCTGCAGTCCTTCTTCAAGGTCTTCATCCATGAACACCAAAAATGCAATGTGTGCCTTTGAGTCAATGCTGACTTCTGGTGTCCCAGAAGCTCCTGGGTTTTCTTGGCAGTGTGACTGGAAGTAGATTTACAGGCCTTTCTTCCAAGGCAATGGAGGGCTAAGCGACTTGCCCAAGGCCACAAGGAGTGCTAGTGGGAATCGGTTACTTGGTTACCAAGCCAGTGTTCTTCCCACTAGGCTACTCCTCCACTCCCCATGAACACCAAATAGAACTATTTGTTTAGCATTTCTGCCTTCCCTTGTTGTTCTCCCCTCTTTGCTTCTTAGTACCTTTCAGTCTAACAATTCTACTTCTGGCCTTCCTTCTCTAAAACTATTACTACAGCTTATTACTTTGATGTACCAAACACTGAGAAGTTTTGCAGGGAAAGAAGAGAATTAGTGCACCTTTCCAAAATACAATTGGTTTATGTCCATGTTTTCACTCTCTGGAACTGAAATCTGCCCTTCCACTCCGTCATATGTGCTCTATCTGCAGTGGTAGCAAGCCATTGGCAATCTCTCATGCTGTCATGGGACCAGATCACACCACACATGCACCCTCTTCTTTCTCTTTTAACTCCCCCTACCTTCACTGAGACCAGGGTTCGATTCCTACTAGCACTCCTTGTGGCCTTGGACAAGTCGCTTAACCCTCCCTTGCCTCGGAAGAAAGGCCTGGCAATCTACTTCCAGTCACACTGCCAAGAAAACCCAGGAGCTGCTGGGTCGCCAAGAGTTGCCACTGACTTGAAGGCACCCATTGTAGTCTTAGTCCTTCACTGATACCAAGAAGCAGGGTTGTAAGCTTACCCCAGCTTTTCCGCTGCTGCCCTTCCTGAATGCATCACCAACCGCTCCTCCTCTGTCTTTCAGATCAAGGCATGGGAATGGAGGAAGATCCCAGGATGGGATGATAAGGGGTAGCCAACTACTCAAAGTGTCTCCAAAATGAATGCCAGGTCCTTTACCTAAGTGTAATTTAGATCATAAAATTGTTTGCATTCCAGTGGTAGCCAGTACGAAGACTGGGGTTGGGGGGACAGCCAGGTCCATTTTAACTATTTAGAAAGCATTGGGCATACTTTTGTAGCTAGGACCCCCTTCTATTTTTACAGATTGCCTCTTCCCCCAAAATATGCATTGAGTAAATGCTGAATCACTTCCCAAAGCACATTCATCTTTACATTGTCTGCTTATTCATATCAAACATCTTGTGAAATGAAACTACTCAGTCTAAAGATGACAAACAGCTGAGACTATTAAATATTAAGCATTTTATCCACCGTTCTATGGAAGCAAAATCTTGGACCTATAGAGGCTAGGATGAAATCTACAGATAAACTCTGGAGATTCAGTTCTGTAAGCCCATTCTGTATTCACAGACATTTCCCTAAGACTGGGTGCAGAGCAGATATTCGACATTTCCCCCTCTACTACTCTCTATAGAAAAAAATCTCACATTCTGATCTCACCTTAGTAACAGCACAACAAACTTTCCACTAGTTGGTACACTATACAGCCAACAAGACAAACCACAAAGAAGGAAACAAACTTCACAAATAACAACCAAGAAACTCACTGCCAAACTGGCATAGCAATTTGCCAGACAAAAGGATCTAAAGGTACTTGGAAACATTTTCACACTATTCTGATTCTGAACTCATTTTAATTGACCTTCATCACCTGCTGCTACTGCTGTTTGCAGAATGACCTGCCCCCTATCTGGGGGCAGATCATACCTGAGCACATAGCTCAGCCCCCCCCCGCTGCACATCTACGCTAAGCAGGAGCCATCTGAAGTCTAGCACGAGATTTGCCCTAAGCAAGACCTGCTGCAGCTTACTAATGGAGGACAGGGGGTGTTGTGACCTTTCCCCTCATCAGAATATGCAGCGCCTTAACCCTGCTCTCCTAGCCCCTTTTGGTATTCCCATGACACAGAAGCAGTGCCAGGACCTACTCCTTTAAGAATGATTCAGGGGCTGAGCTACTGGCATGCTGCCCCCATGTGCCACCTCCAGAAAGTTGGCACTTTAGGCAACCACCTAGTTTGTTTAATGGAAACATCATTCCTGAGCTGAATCAAATCTCAGTGAACCTGAAAGATGCAGTAGAGCAAGCTGACAAGCTAAAGAGCAGCATATCTCCTGGACTGGATGGGATATACCAAAGTGTGCTGAAAGAACTCAAAGATGAAATCGCAGAGCTATTAATAATAATTTTTCACCTATAATTAAAATCATTTGTGGTATCAGAAGATTGGAGGATGGCTAATATAACGCTAATTTTTAAAAAGGGCTTCAAAGGTGATTTAGAGAAATTACAGACTGGTGAGCCTAAGATTGAAGCAAAATGGTAGAGACCATTATAAAGAACACTTTGGGGGATGTTTACTGAAGGGCATTAGCTGTCATCATGGCACTAATGAGGGAAAGAGGTGCTGACTGGCAGCAGAGGCAGCGGCAACTTAGTGATGTCCCCCATGACCCCCCGGTTCTTCCCCCTTACAAAAAGGTGTCGGTGCCTCAGATCTTTTGATCTGGGATAGCAGTACCAGAGAAGGCCTCTCTTTTCAGCACCTACCCCCACCCTGGACAGCACCCTACCCCTAAGGGCTGCTGTCTGGAAGGGGGGCTCTTTTGGCACTCCCAGCCCCCCCATGGACTCAAAGATCCCAGCTAGCCAGCTACGTCTCCTCTCCTGGCCACCCACAGAAGCTGGGATCTCAGCTAGCCAATCAGGACCCCCTCAACATCTTCTTGCTAGAGAGCAGCACTACAAAGCCAAAGCCATTTTCCTTAGTGCCAGAGATGGGCGCAGGAGCAGGAAGGACCATTTCTGACCATTGGCTGCTGGACCACTGTGGAAGGATTAGGTAAGGACTGGGGGTGAGAGTGAGAGGGCCCAAGGGGATTTTATTTATTTATCTGTTTAATGTAAACCGCGCTGATGTCTAATAGTGCGGTATATAAGAATTGTTAATAAATAAATAAATATTTCTTTTTTATACCATGCTCTTTAGAATCAGTGCGGTTTACATGTATACTAACAGGTACTTTTTATTCCCTTGTCCCTGAAGGGCTCACAATCTAAGTGTACTTGAGGCAATGGAGGGATAAGTGGCTTGCCCAAGGCCACAAGGAGTGGCCATGGGACTAGAGACCCCAGTCCCTCTGGCCTGAGGTTGCTTGCCCCCATGTGGGAATTGAACCCCTGGCCTTCCAGCCTGAGGTAATCTGTCCCAACCACTGAGCCACTCCTCCATCCTAGCTGAGATTCTAGCTTCCTTGGGGGGACTGGGAGGGGGGATCCAGCTGGCCAGCTAGAAGATTTTGAGTCAATGGGGGGGCTCTCCGGGGAGGGGGGAAGGAAGGTGCTGAAAGGAGAGGCCTTCCCTGTGCCAGTGCCTTGGATCTGAAGATCTGAGGCACCAGCACACTTTTGCAAGGAGGGGGTCGGGGGGATCACTATGCTGTTATTGTGGCCTGGGGAGGACAAAACACTACTTGCTTTGTCCTCCCCTTGTTCCCGCTCTTTAGCCCACATTCCTTGTATCGGCAGCAGCGATAGGAGTTCCTGCACTACTTGCAGATGCAGGGAACGTGGGTAGTGTGGTAGTCTCATGCCCTGCGCGGTATATGCAGGGCTAATGCTGGACACTCTCCCTGAAGATACCGCATAGCTTTTGCACCTACCGTATGACACTTTTACATACAGTATGCTGTGTGGTAGGTGCAAACATAAGTAAACATGCCCCAGAGACAGATATAGGGTATATGGGGAGGTGGGGCAATTGTGTATGGGGGATAGGGAGTTTGAATGGAACAATTTCCTAGCTCAGTGGTTCCCAAACGTGGGTTCAGAACCCCAAATGGGGTCACATCATCAGTGGATGGGGTCACAGAAACATGACCATTTCCCTATCTCTCTGGACTTTCACTGTGACCTATGCCAAGCCACCAGTCAGCATGTGGCCTGTGAACCAGCAAACATTCATTGGCCCTTGTCCCCTCCTGGGTAAGCTTCCTGTTAGGCTGGAAACCCATGCTGAGTACTAGGATCTGTAAGCACACACTGCACACTGACACAAGGGACACTGTACTGACTGCTGCTGCTGAACCATGAATAAGCCACCTGTATGTGCGGGAGAGACGTGTATCTAGCGAAAACGTGCAGAACTGTATTATGAACCTTCACAACCCTACACATGCATGGCCCTTAAAGGAGGATCGTGGGCGGGAAGGAGTAGAACAGGGGCGTGGCCAGTCACAGAGACGTATAAAGAGTATTCTGGTCCCACTTGTGTACGTCTGCAGACATCCAGGTTATACCTGCACAACCATGGAATAAAGGTAGGACTTAGAAATATTACTGTTCCTCATCCCAATGTAGCCAATAGTGGTGACTGCATGTCTAACCTACGCTGTGCACTGGTGTGACTGCAGTCTGGAAAACAGCCTGCAGTGTTATGGAACAGAAAGCAGAGGAGAGGGAGGATGTAAGTCAAAGGAGCAGAAATAAACAGCCCCACAAATGTACACAGCAGAGCACTGGTGCTCAATCCGGCTATGCTGACATTTGCTGTGTGAGTTAAAGGGGCACAGCTAGGGCACCCTAACAATGCCCACGTCCTGGAAATGATACTGGTATGAGTCCTAGGACTCATTTGAAAATTTAAGCCTGGACATTGGTGCAATGTGCAGCACCCATTCAGCTGGATTGTTGCGTTCTACACAGTGGATTTCTACAATATGTTCTATGCAATGTGTACAGTCCCCTGATGCAGATAAGACCATAAGCACTATATTGGGGATATGTGGCACATTTCTTTTGCACAGATCACTGTTGCGGTTGTTTACATATGTGGGCCTATGATGTGCAATGCGCATATGGGGTTTGACCCTTGAGGCTGATATACTGGAAGGGCTGTTTGGCCCTACTGAGGTCTGTATCTGTTAAAGGTCCACTATCATAGTTATCATGTATGTAAGTAGCTAAATGGCAATGCAGTGAGCAGGTATGATGCTGGGCTGGAAATATTGATTGCTATGGTTTCCTTTCCATCAGCTAAAACATTTGGTGTAGCACAGTCTTTTGGCAGACAGATTATTTTGTGATACTGTAAGTGAGAGTGTGTGTGTGTGTATGGTTGGAGGGCTGCACGGAGGGGCCCAGATTGCTCAACCACATATCCGGGGTTGACAGGTATGCCTGGCAGGAACCTGGACCATAGGGCTGTCTGCAGCATCACCACCAGGTGCCGGTGCATACAGGCAGGCGTGGGCAGGAAGGTTCCACAATCACTTCCCTGTCACTACTCAGGAGACCTCAGAGGGAGGACGTGCAATAGTGCACAGTGCAGTACGCCACTCCCAGATGCACCAGCATTGCTCTCTACAAATGTGCACAGTTTTAGGGAGCAACGCTGGTGTCTCTGGGCATGTCTGTGTGGTACTTGCACTGCTGATTGCTGTCATTCCAATGGCTCTTTAGTAGTGCAGGGGAAATGTTTGGGTACTTCGCTATGGGGGACCTGTTCTACTGGGATCATGTCCTTACTTAGCATTGTACAGTCATGTTCCTGAGATGTACACAATGTGCATACATTGGGAGGTCATCCACTGCCGTGTATGTAGTGCTGCACTGCATCTTGTGCCAGTAGGTTCACTCTCTACCTGTTTTCCTGCTACATTACTGAGCACTGCAATTGCTTTGTAGTGTTCTGGGCATGCCACACACTAGCTTCTATTGTCTAACTTGCATTCACCTATAGGTATCGCCAAGTGCTATTGTCATTCAGCCTCATAACAGCACTGTCCATGCTCACAGCAGCTTTATCGCAGCACGTTTTAAAGGGGGGAAGAGGCATGGCTGTTTGTAGGTATATAACGGAGATGGGCAGGTTCGCAGACATACATCTTTTCAGAATACAGTGAGCGTGGGGATGTACAAAGCCATGGTCAGGGTATACCCGTCTTCATATAACGTAGCGCTGAGTGCGGGTCGCAACTAGCACATCTATGTGGGCGATTCTGTGCACGTGGCTGCATCTATCCCCACATGTGCGGAATCGGGTTCTTTTCCTGCAAGTTTCCATTTGGACGTGCCCGCTGCCTGGACATGCACATTTTCAGAATTGGCCTCTGTGTCTTTATATCAGTTTTTTTCATGCACCAAGTCTCATCCCATTCCATTAAATTTTCAGAGTTATTTTGCCCTCAGGTAGGCAGACATCAAACAGACATTCTTGACTCCTATAATTCTTTCAAAGGGGTTGAAATGTCTATCTGCCAGCCCAACAGTAGGTGTGTCTCTTTCTTTGTTTGGTGTTTCTTTTAGTGATTTTTGTATGCATGCTTGCTTGTATATAAAATGTTTGTGGGTTGCTGCCTGGTGGTTAGAGCACTGGCTTAGTAACCAAGAGACCAGGGTTTGATTCCCACTGGCACTCCATGTGATGTTGGACAAGTCAGTTAACTCTCCATTGCCTTGGAAAAAAGGCCTGACAATCTATGAAGTCTGTCAAAAAAGAAACCAATCTTGCTAAAGAGGGCACCAACACAGCAGACTCATGATAATGGTGATGTATAGTGGTGAGCTTTAGCATCCCACTTGCTCGAGCACGTGAATGAGTTATGGACTACAGGCAGTAAAGTAAACCCGTCTCATGTGCCTTTTGCTATTTTTGCAAGTTGAAATATGAAAGTTCTGAAGAGCAACGTATTTGCTTGAAATTCTGTGTAAAATTGACTTTTATTCGTACCAAGACTTTTCAGATGTTGCAGCAAGCTTATGGAGAGGATTACTTAAGCCAAAAACAATGTTACGAATGGTACCAATGTTTCAAATCAGGCAGAACATCCACCGAAGACAATCCCAAAACTGGACGGCCTTCCACTTCAATGGACGATGATCACGTTAAGAAAGTGCCTGTTTTGAATCTTGAAAATCGTCACCTAACTGTCCGTGAAGTTACTGAAGAAATAGGTATCAGTAAAAGTTCATGTCACACAACAGTGACTGAAAATGGGATAGCAGGCAGTATACTATTGTGGATCAGGAACTGGTTAAAAGACAGAAAGCAGAGGCTAGGGCTAAATGGCCAATTTTCCCAATGGAGAAAGGTGAATAGTGGTGTACCCCAGGGATCTGTGCTGTGTCCGCTACTTTTTGACATATTCATAAATGACCTGGAAAAGGGAATAATGAGTGAGGTTATCAAATTTGCAGATGACATAAAACTATTTAAAGTTGTTAAAAGCCATGAGGATTGTGGAAAATTGCAAGAGGATCTTGATAAATTGGAAGACTGGGCATCAAAATGGCAGATGAAATTTAATGTAGACAAGTGCAAAGTTATGCACCTAGGGAAGAACAACCCAAACTATGGATACACGATGCAAGGTTACACATTAGGAACCACCACCCAGGAAAAAGATTAAGGCGTCATTGTGGATAACATGTTAAAACGCACCGCCCAGTGTGCAGCGGCAGCCAAGAGAGCAAATAGAATGCTAGGTATCATAAGAAAAGGAATGGAAAATAAAACAAAGGATATTATAATGCCTCTGTATCGTTCCATGGTACGACCACACCTTGAATATTGTGTGCAATTCTGGTCACCGTATCTTAAAAAGGATATAGCATTATTAGAAAAGGTTCAGAGAAGAGCCACCAAAATGGTAAAGGGGATGGAAGGATACTCCTATGAAGAAAGGCTAAGGCTCTTTAACCTTATTTATTTTATTTAACATTTCTTATATACTGCCTTTCATGATATCAAGGTGGTTTACATTGAACAAACTGAAATTACATTGAACAGGGCATTATAACTTGGAGATAGCTATTTTACAGGGAACATGGGAAATGGAGGGTTAAGTGGCTTGCCCAAGACCACATGTAACACCTGTGGGACTAGAAACCCCAGTCCTTCTGGCCCAAGGTTGCTGTCCTCTAGTGGGATTTGAGCCCCTGACCTTCTGGCCTGAGGTAACTTGCCCCAACCACTAGGCCACTCCTCCCTAGAAAAGAGATGGCTGAGGGAAGATATGATAGAGGTCTATAAATTAATGAACGGAGTGGAACAGGTAAACGTAGATCAATTGTTTATGTTATCAGAATATAGAAAGACTAGGGGGCATGCAATGAAGCTATAGGGTAAACTCTTCAAGACAAATAAGAGAAAATATTTTTTCACTCAATGTGTAATCAAACTCTGGAATTTGTTACCGGGGGATGTAGCAAAAGCTGTTAGTGTAGCTGAATTTAAAAAAGGTTTGGACAAGTTCCTGGAGGAAAGGTCCATAAACCATTATTAAAAAGGGACCCAGGATATCACTGCTTGACTCAATATAAGCACTGTAGAACCTATGTCTTTTTGGGAAACTGCTAGGTACGTATGGCCACTGTTGGAAACAGTATACTGGGCTTGATGGACCTTGGTCTGACCCAGTATGGCACATTTCTGGACAGATGAGCAAAAGGTGAACTGTGTCACAATAACTCATCGCTTCTTATCTGTGAATTTTTGGCGAAGCACGAGAAGTCTCTAGTCCTGCAACCTCCCTACTCTCCAGATTTGGCCCCTGTGGACTTTTTTGTTCATGAAGTTGAAATCTACTCTGAAAGATTGCCTGTTATGACATATTTCAGAAATAGCAAATGGCACATGAGACGAGTTCACTCTACCGCGTAACTAATTCATGTGGGAGGCTAAAGCTCAGGATCACCATTACACATCACCATTATCGTGAATCTGCTGTGTTGTCTCACTGGTGCCCTCTTTAGCAAGTTTGCTTTCTTTTTGGACAGACCTCATACTGAAGCAGCGAAGTGCAAACAATGAATAAATCCAGGAGTCGATTGCAGGGTCCAAGCCAATTTATTGTGCACAAGGCCCAGACAGTCAAGCTTCAAAAAGGACTGAGCAAAGTTCTTACAGAAACATATTCATTTTATACATTTCTTTTCAGTTTGATACATGCAGACTTTCTATTGGTCCCAACGCCCCCTGCATTTGTCCAATCAGAGACCCTTTCTGGGCCTAGCACCCTGCTCCCTCCTCTAGGCTTGTTCTAACAATGGCACAGTTTCTAGTATTGATACAATTCTACTGCGAAGTCGTTTCTAGCTCTAGGAATGCAAGCATTGAAACATTTCTATCCTCAGAACACAAGAGAATAATGAAAGTTTTATGAATTCATGAGAAACTTCTTATTAAGCAGTTTAAAACAGCTTTCTCAGACTTTCACAGATTTTTAGTTCTTTACTAAGATGGGGGTTGGAATCAAGGCCTAACTTACAGGCCTTTCATATTTGCAGGCTATCATAGGCCATAGCCTACCACATTCCCCCCTTTGATTATTCTCACCCGCAAGTTAAAGGGTGGGAATTAAATCATATATTATACTCGTGTAACAGCATCATCTTGGGGTATAGGGTAATATTGCCACATAGCTATAACTTTTGTAGCTGCCTTTCGTTCTACAGTGTTATCAATAACTGAGGTTATCATACGTAAGCAAAGGGGTAGTAGGCATGGGAGCAACAAGCATACAGTTAATATGAATAATACAATAAACGCAAGGGTCTTTAGACCACCTAACCATGAAAACACTGAACCAAACCACCCATCAAGCTTCAGACCATGCCAGGTCTGAACAGGCACATATGTTTGTTTTCGCATCTGAATAGCTATATCTTCAACAACTTGTCCATTATTATCAATCTGCAAACAACAGTTGGCTAAATTCAATTTTCCACATACTCCTCCTTCAGCTGCTAACAAATAATCTAGAGCTAAATGATTCTGATAAATAGCTGTGCGCATTTGTGTACTTTGCTTAGCTAAAGGAGTTAGTGCTTTACTAGTTTCATTAGTTATTATTTCAACAACAGCTTGTAAGCGTATAATATGATTTATCATATATACAGGAGTGCGGTATCCCCATGTCCCATCTTGTGTCCAAGTGGCGGGTCCGTAGTATGAAATGATTCTCTCAGGTGGCCACTCCTCATCATTCCATTTGTCCCATTGGCCTATTTTCAAGACCTCTCGTTTCTGTCGACTCCTGTACACAGGGAAACCCAGTTGTTCTCCATGGGAAATAGGCAGAAGAAAGAAGGAGGGTCGTATAGTTCCCAATACACATGCTCCTCCCCAATGGTGAGGAAGCCTAGCATATGCTCGAGTTCCACAAATCCAATATAGTCCAGGTGGAGCTTGCCAGGCACTATGAAATGCCAAACTAGTCCAGATGCTGGCAAGATTAGGAAAGAGGACTAAAGGGTTGGAGGGCTCTGGAGTGTTGACCCCCGACCACCAGGACATCTTCTTAGTGGTACTATTGTAAAGCTTCTGATTGAGACAGACCAGCTGTCCGACCAGCATAGTAAACTGTGGTCCAATGCGAGCAAAACACAAGCTACCAACAATAGGGTGGGCCAGTACCCACTCACTAGTAGTACTATGTAAAGCAGTCTGATTATAAGGAATGGAATAGTTCACTTCTTGCGCCTCCCAGGGCCACTGGTCTCCCATCTTAGTTCCGCCACAGAAGAAACAATCCGAGATGTGGAGACTAGATGCTACTGCCCCAGCGAGTTCAATGAACAAGTTTTGGGAGGTGTGAGGGATTTCAAATTCCGCCTTCATGGCCTCATAAAAGGAGTGATGTATTTGATAAGGTACAGATACATGAGTCTTAGTATTTAGCTGTATATATATAAAAGTTCCAGGATCTATGCCTCCTCCTGCTATACATAACCCAAATTTGAACCCTTGCTTCCACTGGCTAGGGTTAAGTATGAGGAGCTGTAGAGGATTACAGGCACCTTTCTTGCACTTCTGAGGCTCAGGTAGTGATAATCTTTCCAAGCTGGCTATGCGTTTATCTCTATCTCGTCCAGTAGGCCCACCAGACCAAGTGGCATAGTACACGCATTCCCACTTTGGACAGAAGTAGGCATCTTTAGATGATTTGCTGTAGACAGTTGGGGAATGCTTTCCAGTACACCGTCCCCATCCGTATGCTCCTTCAGGACACATATATTTATCATCATAGTAGTAGGCTTGTTCCCAGGACCCACACTTGTAGTAAACATTTCTGTTTATCACATCGCAGGCATCAAAATTCAGGATAACGGGTCTCGTAGGATCAGGGAGTTGACGTGAGGCATTTATGAGGGCTCCCTCCTCATCATTCCATCGTATCTTGGGGAAACTGCTAGGTACATATGACCTAGATTGGCCACTGTTGTTAACAGAATACTGGGCTTGATGGACCTTGGTCTGACCCAGTATGGCATATCTAATGTATCTCCAGTACATAATAAGAGGGGTTCTGCCGGGGGTTGAAGCAAGTTTTACTCTTCCCTTTTGTACAGATATTCAATTATGTACCATTATACACACACCGGCTAACTATACCAGTGCAAGTATAGTAGGAATGATAAAGTAAAGTCTGAGTGACCTTTATTCCAGTTCGGGTGGTAGTTATACAAGCTGCACAAAGGGGTAAGGCAAAAGTCTTTTCTAGGGACCCCAGAGCTACCGCCCCCATAAAACAGTAGTAGAGAAACATCATGACTACAGTCTTTGGAGATGAACTGAAATATTGGGTATGATGAACTTGGAGAGTCTCTCTTCTTCTTCTTCTTTACTTCCGCTGTATGTAGACCTATTGACTGCCACCCTTGTGTGACAGGGGTAGGATTGTAGATTCTGAAGATTCTTACAACGCTGGTTGTCTCCGCAATGTAAGCCGCAATGGAGTTTCAGGGTCATTTACTGAAGTCCACTGACCAAGTTCAGGAGCAGCTGCCGGCTTTACTCGACTGTGATGGATCCAGGGTTCAAGCTCTGCAACTTTAACTGCAGTTGGGGTTGATAGGATGACAACATAAGGTCCCTTCCAATGCGGTGCCAATGGGGTCTTTTTCCACTCTTTGATCCACACTGACACTCCTGGCTTGAAGGGATGTAGAGGTTCTGTCAGATTGATGGGCAATCGATCTTGTACCCAGGTATGAAGACTCTGCAAAACAGAACCTAAAGCCAATATTTCTTGTCTGGTTATTTCAGATCCAATTTGTTTCATATCTCCTTTTATTCCCTGTACAATGGGTGGGGGTCGCCCATACAAAATCTCAAAAGGGGAGACTCCTAAAGACTTGGTTGGAGCAGAACGTATCCTAAGGAGGGCTAAAGGGAGAACCTGGAGCCACTTCAGGTGGGCTTCTTGACAAAGTTTGGACAACTGAGATTTCAGGGTCCTATTCATACGTTCTACCTTCCCTGAACTCTGGGGTCTATAGGCAGTGTGCAACTTCCATTGTATTTGTAGAGCTCGGGCTAACTGTTGGGTCACTTGGGACACAAATGAGGGTCCATTATCTGATCCTATAGTCAATGATATTCCAAATCGAGAAATAATCTCATGGAGCAGTAGTGACTTCTTGAGCTTTCTCAGTTCGGGTGGGAAAAGCTTCCACCCACCCAGAAAATGTACAGACTAGAACTAACAGGTAATGATATCCATTTGCTCGTGGCATCTCAGTGAAATCCACCTGAATATCACTCATAGGGGTCACTCCTACTGACTGAACTCTTGGAGGTGGAGTGGGACCCTGCTTAGCATTGTTCTTAGCACATGTCAAACATTGATGAGCTACTGAGGCGGACAGGGGTCCTAATATTGAGATACAAAAATGGGGTCTTAGGGCTCTTTCCATGGCAGTTTTCCCATAATGTGTGGCCTGATGAAAGACATGAACAAAGGCCGGTCCTAATGCTTCAGGAATCACTGTGGGACCTGGAGGTGGGCTACTCTGTGGAGGTGGCAGCACTATCCAAACTTTTTCTGTTAGGACACCCCCCTCCTTCTCACAGAAGTAATCTAACTCTCTGGTAGTGTATCGGAGGGCCCATGAGCTGAGGGGCACAGGGAGTAAGGCTGCCTGCACCAAAGTATCTTGGGTCACAACCCGTCCAGTTGTGGCCGCTTTTCGGGCAGTGGCATCAGCAAACCTATTCCCTCGGGCAACTTCTCCTACTCCTGCTTGATGACCTCGACAGTGTATGACTGCCACTTGCTTAGGGGCCCACACAGCGTCCAATAATATCAATATCTCGGGCCCATACCTAATGGACTTGCCTCCTGAGATGATCAACCCTCGTTCTTTATACAGGGCTCTGTGTGCATGCAAAGTTGTGAAGGCATACTTGGAATCTGTGTACACATTTAAACGGAGTCCTTCTCCTAATGTTAGTGCCCTAGTGAGAGCTATCAGTTTAGCCTTCTGTGCTGAAGTTCCTGGGGCCAGAGCTGAGGACTCAACTACCAGATCAAGGGTCACCACTGCATACCCGGCACAACAATGTCCATTGATGACGAGACTGCTTCCATCTACAAAGAAAGTCCGTTCAGGGTCCTCCAAAGGGACATCAGTCAAATCCGGGTGACTTGAGAATACAGTGTCCATTATTTCTAAACAGTCATGATCGGGGGGGCCAGGACCAATTGGAAATAACGTAGCAGGATTCAGAGCTTGACTGACCTTCAATTGTATCTGGGGGTTTTCACATAGCATACTCTGATACTTCAACATTCGTGAATTCGTGAGCCAGAAACTCCCTTTGTGTTCCATGAGGGTCAGAACAGAATGAGGCACAGTAACTTGAAGATTCTGTCCCAGAGTGAGCTTGTCTGCTTCGCTCACTAGAAGGGCTGTAGCTGCAACAGCTCTCAAACAAGGGGGCCAACCTCTTGCTACCACATCCAACTGTTTTGACAAATAGGCCACTGGCCATTGCCAAGATCCAAGAGATTGAGTCGGTACCCCTAGAGCATTTCCTTGTGACTCATGGACATAGAGACGGAAAGGTTTCTGGACATCTGGTAGACCCAGAGCTGGTGATGACATCAGAGCAGTTTTTAGAGATGGAAAGGCTGCATCCTGTTCAAGTCCCCACTCCAATGGAGACTTCTCCATTCCTTTGGTAGCTTGATACAATGGTTTTGCTAGCAGAGCAAAATTGGGGATCCATATGCGACAGTACCCTGTGGCCCCCAGGAAGGCTCTTACTTGCCTCCTGGTGGTAGGGGTGGGAATACTGCATACAGCTTCTTTGCGTTCCGGCCCCAAACGTCGAATTCCGCTAGACAACTGGAATCCTAGATATTTAACTTCAGTTTGACATAATTGCGCCTTTGCTCTTGAGACTTTGTATCCAGCCTCATTTAGAAGGTGCAAGAGTTCACTGGTGGCTTGTAGACATTCACTTTCTGAATTTGTAGCTATAAGCAGGTCATCCACATACTGAAGAAGAACCCTTTTCCCTGGGTTCACAGAGTAACTTGAGAGATCCTGATTCAAAGCAGCACTGAAGAGAGTGGGTGAATTCTTAAATCCTTGAGGTAATCGAGTCCAGGTAAGTTGGCCCCGCCTTCCTGTTGTGGGGTCTTGCCATTCAAAAGCGAACAAAAGTTGACTGGTGGGGACTAGGCGTATGCAGAAGAAGCATCTTTCAGGTCCAGGACGGCGAAATGAGTAGCCTCAGCGGGGATCAATCCCAAGAGAGTATAAGGATTCAGTACCACTGGGTGTATATAGTTTCAACTGCATCATTTACCCGCCTTAAATCTTGTACTGGGCGGTAATCCCCTGTCCCAGGTTTCTTAACTGGGAGAAGGGGGTGTTCCAAGGTGACTGGCATTCCTTGAGAAGTCCATACTTCAATAGTTTCATCAAATGGCAGTGGATACCTTCAATAGCTGGTTGAGGAAGAGGATACTGCTTCACATGCACTGGTTCCGCTCCTGGCTTGAGGGTAACAATGACAGGGGCTATGTTCTTCGCTAGGCTAGGTGGATTATCTTCTGCCCATACTTCAGGCGGGGCTAAAAGGTTAGGAGGCATACAGGAACTGGCTGACTTGGTCGGAGATACGCTGTAGACCCGCCACTCTTCTTCTCGGGAAACAGTCAGCACCATCAATCCAGCAGGCTTTGGGTTCACAGTCATTTGCATTTCTCCCCCTTCAGCAAAGGATATTTGCACCTGAAGCTCAGCAAGCATATCTCGGCCCAAGAGTGGAATAGGGCACTCAGGCATATACAGGAACTGGTGCGTTATTTTCTGTCCCCCTAATTCACACATGCGGTTCTGCAGGAAAGGCTTGGTGGCCCTAGCCCCAGTGGCCCCAATAATAGTGACAGATAGAGAGGAAAGAGGAGCCACTGGCTTTGCCACCACTAAATGTTCGGCTCCTGTATCCACTATAAAGTCCATATATTGGTCCCCTACTTTCAGACTGACCACAGGCTCCTGGGGACCCAGGGTAAACTTGGAGCCCGGTCTGGCCTAGTCTTCATCCATTTCATCCATGTCATAGCCCGTTGCAACTGCCACTCCCTCAATAGTTTCTTCCCTTTCTCGCTGGAACTGTGCTCGAGTCATTCCTCCACAACTCTGAAATCGGCCTCCCCTTCTCCAGGGACTCCCTCCTCCCCTCCTGGGGGTGGAGTCAAGATGCGGGCATTCACTTCTCCAATGTCCTTCTTCTCTGCAATGGGCGCACTGATTCGCACCCAGCGGGGTCCAATTATTTTCACGACCCCTTCCACGTCCTCCACTCCTTCGATTAGGAAAACCTCCTTCATGTCGTTCAACTAAAGCGGCAGCAAAAAGATCTGCTTTCTTCTTCATCTTTCGTTCACTTTCTCTGTTACGTTCATTTTCACGATTCACAAACACTTTCTGTGCAACTTCCATTAACTGGGCTGTATTCATGCCCGCAAATCCATCCAGTTTCTGTAACTTTCGTTTTATATCTCTCTGGGACTGACTGACAAAGGCTGCGTTTACCATACGCAAATTTTCCTGAGCGGCTGGATCGTATGGGGTATACAATCTATAGGCTTCAGACAACCGCTCATAAAAGGCCGCTGGGCTCTCATCCGGACCCTGGATAACTTCTGATACCTTCCCGATATTCATGGCCCTCTGGCCTCCCTTCCTCAGGCCCTGCAGCAAGGCCTGGCAAAATCGAGTTAGGGCCGCCGCCCCCCTTTCGTCATTTGGATCCCATCTAGGATCTTCATTTGGGAAAGCTGCGGCGGCTGCTTGTGGGAGATTCATTTCCCCCGCCTCTACGGGATTCTCTTCTAACCAGCGGATGGCTGCTTGCACAATTCGCACTCGCTCCTCAGTAGTAAAGAGAGTGGACAGGAGCTGGCGACAATCAGTCCAGGTAGGCTGATGAGTTTGCATTATACTGGACATTAACTCTGTCAATTCTTGGGGTTTTTCAGTATAGGACGCATAATGCGTTTTCCAGTTTAATAAATCAGTAGTGGAAAAAGGTACATAGATTAGACTGGATGGTCCTGGCGCCATCTCGCCCTGTTCATTCAGGATAGGTATACCAGGTACTTGACGCAATGGCATTAGGTGCCCTGCTTTCTCCTTCTTCTTTGGGGTTACACTTCTTAAATCATATGGTTCCTGGGTATAGGCTTCCTTGGCAGGTGACCCTGAACTGGCAGGAGAGCCTCCGCTCCCAGTATCGTTGGAGGACCCGGGTCCCCCTGATGTACTTGGGCCAGACTCGGGGCTATCACTCGGGGAAGTGGGCTTCTTTTGCTGCTGCAGCGGTAATTGCTGGGGTACCTCATCAGGTTCAGCTTCAGGTGGTGGAGCTGGTGGAACTAACCTATATGGGTGCTGGGGTAAACGGGCCAGGATTTCTGGGGACTCTGAGGCGGAATGCACAGGCGGCTTCCTCTCCTCAAACTTCCAGGTCCCCCTGATGGTTGCTACTAGTATTCTACACTGTTCCTCATAGCAGCGCTTCATCCAAAAGGGCTGCTTTCACAAACACCCAGCCAGGAATCTATGTATGGGAACTGATCAGGGTGCGCTTTTTGTACAAGCTGATGAACACGGGAGACTATTCCTACATCAAAGGTGCCCCCACGGGGCCATGAAGTTGCTAGCACAGGCCACTCCCTATCACATAGCATTCTTAATCGAGACGGAGACATTCTTATTCCATAGTCTCCTGAAAATCCCTTACGGAAATTCTTGATCATACATTCCAACGGAGTTTGCGTGGACTCCGCCCCTCCCAAAATCGTAATGACGTACACGACAACAGACAGTAAGGGTAGGTAGTATGGCTGTAGGTAAGGGGTCCGTACAGCCCACAGAACAATGGGGGGACAAACACCACACGTTTCCTCCTTTTCGCGACCTGGGCGCGGTCGCCCAGCCAGGAACTGCGCTACTCAGGAGTCCACTCTCGCTTAGTCTATATTTCAAGACCTCTCAATCATACAGACAATCATGCCAGCAACAAGAAATTATTTTTCAAATGCCCAAGGTTTTACTGACTAACTCAACCCAAAGGGTCGGTGGCTTCGGCTCTGCTAACCCTTATGCGGAGCGTACTAGGTCCGCCCTTATGAGAGGTGATCAAGCTCTCTCGTCTTTGCGCACTTATGCAAGATGTTCCCAGTTAGTCTATACCAAAGTTGTCTCACATACTCATGCGAGACTTTCCCCAGGCTTCACTGACTATCGAACAAGAAAATGTCTACTCACTGGATCCGGTTCCCGATACCAAACCAGTTCATGGGTTGGATCCTGGACTCCCCTCGGGTTCGGAGGTGTTGGCCAGCTGGACCCAGTGGTCCGCCGAGGCAAGGCGGAACCCTCCCCAATACAAGAGGACCGGTGGCGCCTGAGGTTTCCCCTGCGGTCGGACAGACACGGTTCCAACAGGGCCAAACCTAGAGGCGAATTACGTGGAATATTCGCTTGAATACCATTCACTATCCGCACATTCCCGGCCAACGCACCAAGAATATGAAGCAGCGAAGTGCAAACAATGAATAAATCCAGGAGTCGATTGCAGGGTCCAAGCCAATTTATTGTGCAAAGGCCCAGACAGTCAAGCTTCAAAAAGGACTGAGCAAAGTTCTTACAGAAACATATTCATTTTATACATTTCTTTTCAGTTTGATACATGCAGACTTTCTATTGGTCCCAACGCCCCCGGCATTTGTCCAATCAGAGACCCTTTCTGGGCCTAGCACCCTGCTCCCTCCTCTAGGCTTCTTCTAACAATGGCACAGTTTCTAGGTATTGATACAATTCTACTGTGAGGTCGTTTCTAGCTCTAGGAATGCAAGTATTGAAACCTTTCTATCCTCAGAACACAAGAGAATAATGAAAGTTTTATGAATTCATGAGAAACTTCTTATTAAGCAGTTTAAAACAGCTTTCTCAGACTTTCACAGATTTTTAGTTCTTTACTAAGATGGGGGTTGGAATCAGGGCCTAACTTACAGGCCTTTCATATTTGCAGGCTATCATAGGCCATAGCCTATCACAATACTTCTGGTCACACTGCCAAGAAAACCCAGTAATGCTAGGTCGCTAGGAGTCAGCATTGACTCAAAGGCATATACTTACATGTATGTGCCTGTGTGGTAGGCGAAGGCCTATGATCTATGCTAATTGAACTAAACAGACAGGCCTAAGCAGCTTGACCTGTAAATGAAGCCTGTAGTTAGGCCCAGAGGAATGAAAACCCCCCTGAATGATGACACCGTAGAATTGAAACTTAACTGAACACAATTTAGTATAGCTAAGCAGAATCGAAACTTAGAAAATATAGAAAAACAAGTCTAATTGGTACTGATAAGAGAGCACAGCTTCTATGGAATTAACTCTGCAGAAAGCAAGGTTACAGTGCCCCGCTCTCACTCATATTCCAGCAAGCCAGTGACCTTGGAGGAGAGAAGTATCGAAAGTCTAAGAACTGTCCATTGTAATGAGGACTGAAAGGGGGGCAACCAGGTGCTGAGCCCAGATCAAGGTCCTCATTGGATAGCTACGTAGTGGTACCAGGACCAATAGATGGGTGAGAGGGGTTACTGGGACCAATGAAAAGTTTGCCTATGTCTAGAATGGAGAAGAACGGTATAAAAGTTGTTGTTTTGCTAGAAACCATTGCTCAGCCATTTTGAAATTGATTATTGCTTGAGCCTGTGCACATTAAACTGGCTTGGATCTTTGAAAAGACTCCTGGTTTTATTTATTGCATGCTTATCTGCTGCTAAATTTCTTGGTGCGTCGGCCTGGAAGTGCGAGTGGTGGATGGTGTTCAAGTGAATAAATCCACGTAATTCGCCTTGAGGTTTGGTCCAGTTGGAACCATGCCAATCCGACGCAGGGGAATTTCCCTGGGCCCACCGATCCTCTTGTATCGGAGGGGGTTCTGCCTGGCCTCGGCAGGCACTGGGTCCAGCTGGCCAACACCTCCGACCCGGGGGAGTCCAGGATCCAACTCAGAAGCTAGTGAAGTATCGGGGACCGGATCCGGTAAGTATAGTTTTGAAAACCTGTCTAGACAGATGAGTTAGAACTGCAGTTTGAAACTTGTGAAACTTTGGTAAGAATTTGAAACTTGTAACTTGTAATCTCGAGAACTTGGAACTTGGAATTTGGTAATGAGAGCACTGATCCCCTCTCAAGGACGGTCCTATTACCCTTGCATGAGTATGCGCAAGGCGAAGCCATCGTCCTTCTTGTTTGGTAAGACTTAAGTCAACCTCGTATGCGTATTCGCGAGGTCCCTACATGAGTATGCGTGGGGAAAAATTTGTTTGAAAATCCTTGCATGAGTATTCGCGAGGTACAGCTGTTATAGAGAATCATGATTCAGCCTAGTCAGAACAGACAGGACTGGGTTTTTTGGGATATGTTGCTAGCATGATTGTGAAGCGTTTGATGTGTATTGTCTGCCCTACTGTGTATCTGTTTTTTTGTTCTCTGTTGAAACCACGAGTTTCCCTTCTGTTATAAATGTGAGATTATTCTGTTGAGTAATTTGTGACAGTTCACTGATTAAGAAATTGTATTAATCAAGCAGAACGAAGACCCAAAACACCTAGAGTCACTTTAGAAATCAAAAAGCTGGTCTCACCCAGTTCGCTTTCCTACTGCACAGTGAAAAACTGACAGGGGGCGTGTCTGAAGGAAAGAATGTACAGTGTCTTTCTAACCCTGTGCAGGCTTAAATCTCAATGCTGTTAGTTTGTGCTTATTTCAGGACAATTGTACCTGTTTTATTCAATATGTTTTTAATAGTAATGTTCCTTCTGCTATGGTTATGTAATATATATAATTTATATATCATTTAATAAGAATGTTTAGTCAGGATTGTGGGTCCCGATAGTTTTTGGGCTTAGCCTGAAAAGGGTTAAGTTTGTATTAATCCCTTACGGGTTGCGGACCAAGTGAGAAGAATTTCTGTCGGCT
Source organism: Ichthyophis bannanicus (assembly GCA_033557465.1). Classification (NCBI taxonomy): domain Eukaryota; kingdom Metazoa; phylum Chordata; class Amphibia; order Gymnophiona; family Ichthyophiidae; genus Ichthyophis; species Ichthyophis bannanicus. Next base: position 257,827,627 of record CM066044.1, read on the forward strand.
GTATGTTCAAATTTTCAGTAAGCACTGTAATAGTTTAAATAGGAAATGATAGAGAACTGTTTTTGTTTTTCCTTTGATCTACAAAGTAATTATTAGATCACGACTTGACACTGATTTAAATTGTTTTTTCTGGCATCTCTCTGTGCGTGTGAATGAGAAGTCTCTTTTTATGAGCACAGTTCAGTTGTTTCCCAGCGAGCAGAGGGGTGTAGCTTGCAGAGAAGGAAAAAAATGTGTTTTAAGAGACAGCAACTCTCGGTTGAGAGGTCTCCCGTTTATTTAAAATAAAGGATTCATTCAATCAAAGTTTAAAAAAAAAAAAAAAGTTTATCTTGCGGAGTGTTTGCACCAACCTTTTTATGAACAAGTATAAGTCATTTGAATGCATGCTTCCCCATACTGTAAGATTTAAGGTAATTACATTGGATTGTTAAACTCTGTACTAGTGACTAATGAAGACATATTTATTGTTAAAAAAAAAAAAAAAGAGGGTGTATATGCATTTTATATATCCACCACAGCTATGGAAAAGTATCCGTTTCATGTCTTTTGAATATTTGCTTTCTGAACTGAAAAGAAAATATAAAAAAAATAATAATAATAATTTCTTTTGCAGAGACATGCAGATTACGGCTGGCAGTTAGTTTCCATGCTAAGTAATGTGATTGTCATGTTAAGAGCCATAGTAACTTTTTCTGTTGGATTTGTTGTTCAAAATAATCATTTTAACTGTATCTAAATTGTTCCTGTTTGGAATAAGTTGCAATAAGCATAATGGATGTATGTGCTCAATCTAAGTGTTTCCTGCCTGCCCTATGTTTACAGTAATAATAAGTGTCTTTTCAAGTATGATCAAGAATTTCAGTAAGGGATTTACTGAAGACTATGGTATCAAATGTCTCTGTCCCGATCAGGAATGCTATGTGAAAGGGAGTGGCTTCTGCTAGTTGCCCATATTTCCTTAGTTCACCATATTTTGCCCCAGAATCTCTAGATATCCTGTCTCGTCACTCTCTCTCTCTCTGTAGGTAGCTCCGTTCAGAGTGCTTAAGGGGGGGATGGGGCCCAGTCCACCGATGATGCCACCCCCCCTCCCCCCGGTGGGCGTGAACTAATGTGCCCACAGCAGAGAAGTAGATCATTAAAAAAAAAAAAAAAAAAACTCCTGGATAGAGCGTTGCTAGGAGAAACAGAGCCCAGGAGAGGGGGGGGGGACTCCACCCTGTAGATTCCCAAGTAGTTTGCCAGCCAGCTGACCAGACTTGTTTATGTGCCTTTCCCTCAAAGCTTTAGGATTTAATTGAACAAATAAACAGTGTTATTCAGACAGCCCTCACTATGTACCCCATGTGATCCAGCAGCCCCAGGAGAATTTACGTTTTTGTCAGTCAGTCCCAGAGAGATATAAAAACAGAAATGAAACTGGATGGATTTGCGGGCATGAATATAGCACGATTAAGTTGTTCAGAATGTCTGTGAATTGTGGAGATAAATGTGATAGAGAAAGTAATGTAAAAATGGAGAAGAGAACAGATCTTCTTGCTGATGCTTTAGTTGAATGATGTGGAGGAGGTTTTCCTAATCAAAGGAGCAGAGGAAGTGAAAAACTGGGTGTGAGTGTGCCCATTACAGAGGAGAAGGACATTAGAGACGTGAATGCCCGTATCTTGACTCCACCCCAGGAGGGGAGGAGGGAGTACTTGATTGCAGAGTCATAAAACAATAAACCAAGCACAATGTTCTAGTAGGAGAAGGAAGTAGCTATAGAGTAAGTGGCAGCTAAAGAGGGCTACAGCATGGATGAAGACTAGGCCAGACCGGACTCTCCAGTTTCCCTGGGTCCCCAGGAGTCAGTCTGAAAAATAGGGGACCAATATATGGACTTTTATGGGGGATACAGGAGCAGAATACTAAAGCCAGTAGCCCCTGTGTTTTTCTAGATGCACCACCATTATCAGAGCTACTGGGGCTAAGGCCACAAAGCCTTTTCTGCAGAACCGCATGTGTGAACTAAAAAAAAATAATAATAATGTACCAGTTCCTGTATATGCCTGAATGCCCTATTCCATTTTTGGAGCCGAGATCTGCTTGCAAAGCTTCAGGCACAGATATCCTTTGCTGAAGAGAGAGAAATGCAAATGACTGTGAACCCAGAGCCTGCTGGATTGATGGTGCTGACTGTTCCCCGAGAAGAAGAGTAGCAGTTCTATAGTGCATCTCCAATCAAGCCAGCTAGTTCCTGTATACCTACCAACCTTATAGCCCCACCTGGAGTATGGGCAGAAGATAATCCACCTGGCCTAGCAAAGAACATAGCCCCTGTCATTGTCACCCTCAAGCCAGTCAAGAAGCCTGGGACAGGTGGCTACCGCCCAGTGCAGGATCTAAGAAGAATGAATGATGCAGCTGAAACTATACAACCAGTGGTACCAAAATCCTTATATTCTCTTGGAACTGATCTCTGCTGAAGCTATACATTTCATCATTCTGGACTTAAAAAGATGCCTTTTTCTGCATATGCTTAGCCCAAGACCCCACTACAAGGAGGCGGGGCCAACTCATCTGGACAAGATTACCTCAAGGATTCAAGAACTCGCCTCACTCAGCAAGGATTTGACAAGTTATCCAGAAACTCCAGGAAAAAAAATTCTACTTCAATATGTGGACAACTTGCTCATAACCACCAACTCAGAAAGTGAATGTCTACAAGCCATCAGTGAACTTTTGCACCCTCTTAATGAGGCTGGATACAAAGTCTCAAGAGCCAAGGTGCAATTATGTCCAACAAGTTAAACACCTAGGATTCCAGTTGTCCAGCGGAATTCGATGCCTGGGACCAGAATGCAAAGAAGCTGTATGCAGTATTCCTACTCCAACCACCAGGAGGCAAGTGAGAGCCTTCTTGGGTGCCACAGAGTATGTTGCGTAAAACCCCCCAGCTCCAATTGAAGGTCAGTCAAGCTTTGAATCCTGTTATGTTGTTACCAGTTGGTCTTGACCCCCTGATCATGACTGTTTAGAAATTATGGACACTGTATTCTCAAGCCGCCTGGATTTGACTGATGTCCCTCTGGAGAACCCTGAACAGACTTCCTTTGTGGCTGAAGGCAGTTTCATCATCAATGGACATTGTTGTGCTAGATATGCAGTGGTGACCCCTGATTTGGTAGTTGAGTCCTCAGCCCTGGCCCCAGAAACTTCACCACAGAAAGCTGAACTGATAGCCCTCACTAGAGCACTAACAATAGGAAAAGAACCCTGTCTAAATGTATACCCAGATTCCAAGTATGCCCTTACAACCTTGCATGCACATGGGGCCCTGTACAAAGAATGAGGGTGGATAACCTTAGGAAGCAAGTCCATTAAGTATAGCCCCAAGATATTGATATTAACAGATACATACTGCCTATAGATCTCAGAATTTAGGAAAAGTAGAATGTATGAATAGAACCCTGAAATCTCAGTTGTCCAAACTTTGCCAAGAGGTTTACCTGAAGTGGCCCCAGGTTCTTCCCATAGCCCTTCTTAGGATATACTTAGCCCCTGCTAAGTCTTTAGGAGTTTCCCCTTTTTGAGATTCTGTATGGGCAACCCCTGCCTATTGTATAGGAAATAAAAGGAGATATGAGACAGATAGGATCTGAAATTATTAGACATGAACTATTGGTTTTAAATTCTGTTTTGCAGAGTCTTCATACCTGGGTACAAAATCGATTACTCATCAATTTGTCTGAACCCCTGCATCCTCTCAAGCCTGGAGTCTCGGTGTGGATCACAGAGTGGAGAAAGACACTGTTAGCCCCGCATTGGAAGGGACCCTATGTCGTCATTCTGTCAACTCCAACTGCAGTAAAAGTCGCAGAATTTGAACCTTGGATCCATCATAATCAAGTGAAGCCAGCAGCTGCTCTTGAACCTGATCACTGGACTACTGTACAGCATCCTGAGACTCCATTGCACCTCACCCTACGACAACAGCCACGGACCTAAGACTTATTGGTCCCTCAGAAACTGCACTATTTCAAGACTGTCTGTTTATCTGAAAGTAAGCTTCGCATCTGGGAAAAAAAAAACTGCAATCATCAGAAAGAGACTGTGTTGTGTTAAGAAATTGAATCTTCTAAGAGACTGTGTCTAAATACTCTGAAAAGACTGTTTTGATCTCCTAAAGAGTGAACTGCTCTAAGGAAGCAATAATAGCCTAAGAGACTATGCTATGATATTGTAAGAAATTGAGACATCCCAGAGGACAGTGATACTTTGGAATCTACAGCCCTACTTCCGCCACAAAGCTGGTAGGTCTACGTACGGCAGAAGCTTGAGGATCTACAATCAACCCTACATCTGTTATCTGTTGTGGAAGTCGACAGTTCCACCAATTTTCCAGAGACTATGCCCATTATGAATTCTTATTATTGCTTTATTCTGGCAACAGTTTTGGGGTGCTTTGAAATGACCTTTGCCCTACCCCCTTGTGCAGCTTGCATACCACCACCAGAACAGGACAAAAGATCACTCTTTCTATGAAGCCATGAAATCAGACTTTGACGTTCCTCCTGCCACCAGAACTTATTTCTTGAATTAGCAGGAGCAGTGGCATTCGGTCTTCATGTTTCAGATTGCTTGTCTTGTGGAGGAACAACAATGGGAGACTAATGGCCTTGGGAGGCCCAAGAACTGAACTATTCTATCCTATACAATCAGACTGATTTACATAATACTACTAGTGAGTGGGTATTGGCCCACCCCATTGTTGACAGTTTGTGTTTTGTTCGGACCGGACCACAATTTGCTATGAAGATCGGACAGCTGGACTGTCTAAATCAGAAGATTTACAACAGCACAACAAAGAAGACATCTTGGTGGTCCGGCATAAATGCTCCTGAACCTTCTAATCCTTTAGTTCTTTTTCCCACTCTTGCCAAACTATGGACTTTGACTATCTGCTTGTTGCTCCCTTGTTTCTTGCCACTTTGCTTGCGAATGATAACTTCAGTTATTAACACTGTAGAGCATAAGGCAGCTACAAAGATACTAGCTATGTGAAACTACTACCCTATACCACAGAGTAATATCTTTACCTAGTATGATGTGATTTGATTCTCACCCTTTCTCACTTGCGGGTGAGAATAATCAAAGGGGGGAATGTGGTAGGCGAAGGCCTATGATCTATGCTAATTGAACTAAACAGACAGGCCTAAGCAGCTTGACCTGTAAATGAAGCCTGTAGTTAGGCCCAGAGGAATGAAAACCCCCCTGAATGATGACACCGTAGAACTGAAACTTAACTGAACACAATTTAGTATAGCTAAGCAGAATCGAAACTTAGAAAATATAGAAAAACAAGTCTAATTGGTACTGATAAGAGAGCACAGCTTCTATGGAATTAATTAACTCTGCAGAAAGCAAGGTTACAGTGCCCCGCTCTCACTCATATTCCAGCAAGCCAGTGACCTTGGAGGAGAGAAGTATCGAAAGTCTAAGAACTGTCCATTGTAATGAGGACTGAAAGGGGGGCAACCAGGTGCTGAGCCCAGATCAAGGTCCTCATTGGATAGCTACGTAGTGGTACCAGGACCAATAGATGGGTGAGAGGGGTTACTGGGACCAATGAAAAGTTTGCCTATGTCTAGAATGGAGAAGAACGGTATAAAAGTTGTTGTTTTGCTAGAAACCATTGCTCAGCCATTTTGAAATTGCTTATTGCTTGAGCCTGTGCACATTAAACTGGCTTGGATCCTTGAAAAGACTCCTGGTTTTATTTATTGCATGCTTATCTGCTGCTACACCTGGACATGCTCACATGTGTGTGTGTTTATTTATTTATATCTGTGTTTCCCTACATGTCTGTAATTGTGAAAGGAGATGAGACGGAGGTGCAATTTCATAATTGCTATATTACTGTGTATGCTGCACCTGTTGGAGCAGCTTTTCTTATTAAAATGCATTGAGGCATTTTTTGGGAGGGGGGGAAGACCTCATTTCTCTTCCATCTCACACCACACACAGAAACTAAATGTTACACAGCACAGATCTTCCCCCAGCTCACCTTCTCCCTTCCTGTGACTAGGGCATCATTCCAGTGTTCCGCCCCCACAGCTTTCCCATTGGCTGGATCCTACCCACAGTCTGTGACTAGAGCATCATTCCAGTGCTCCGCCCCCACAGCCTTCCCATTGGCTGAATCCTACACACAGTCTCTGCTGCTAGTTACATTGGAAGCAGGCAGGGCAGGCTCACTCGCACACACAGGGTGAGGATTAGAGCATTGCAGATAGAGTTTTAAACTCTGATAAATGTCCAGATATTGTAGCTTGTCTTCTAGCTTCTGAACATTAATGTAAAATCAGTATAATCCTGAAAAAAAAACCAGACAGTTGTGAATTCTACCTCCTCACCATGAAGCATGTGTGACACAGCTCCCCCTCTCCGTTAAACCTTGATACCTAGGTATGTTCCTAGCTTGTCAATTCCTTAATCTAACCCTGCCCTTGGCAACAGAATTATTTTCCAGTACACATAGTAACCAATAAACCAATGAAAAAGCAGTGCAATTTAGTCAATAGTTTTCACAGTAGAAATAGCAGCAAAGAAAATGAAATGTGTAGGTGAATAATTGAAAACGCAGTACATCACAGCTAGGTAATTATTATCAATCATTATGTGTGTATGTGTATCTCTGTTGGGTGTTCTCTATGTATTTTGTCCAAGTGGGGTAGCTGAGGGTGGTAGGGCAGTTATGGTCATAGATTTGGGGGAGTGGGGTCAGATGTGGGGAGACAGTTTTGGGGTTTAGGATATTTTGCAGTCTGGTGGTACATTTGTCAGTGGATAGAACATAAGGGTGGAGCTTTTTGCAGGGTGCTGGAGCAATTGGATGGTAGACTGGAGACCGCACCTTCAAAAGGATGTGAACAGGATGGAGTCGGTGCAGAGGGTGGCTACTAAAATGATTAATGGGCTTCATTATAAAGCATATGAGGACAGACTTAAGGATCTTAATATGTACACCTTAGAGGAAAGGCGGGATAGAGGTGATATGATTGAGATGTTTAAATACCTCCGTGGCATAAATGTTCAGGGAGAGAGCCTCTTTCAATTGAAAGCAAGTTCTGCTACGAGGGGACATGGGATGAGGGTGAAGGGAGATAGATTCAGGAGTGATATGCGGAAATATTTCTTTACGGAAAGAGTAGTGGATCCGTGGAATAGTCTCCCAGTGGAGGTGGTAGAGATGAGGACAGTAACTGAATTCAAAAAAGCATGGGACCAACACAGAGGATCTTTAAAGGTAAAAAGGGGACTGTTGTAGTTGTTATGGAAGGAAAGACTAGATGGGCCTTGTGGTCTTTTTCTGTCATCATGTTTCTATGTTTCTATGTTAGAATTTTGGGATGGGACAGTTGTGGGGGTGGTATTTGTCAGTGGAGAGGTCTGTGGCATAGTGGGGCAGTTTTGGGGTGTAGGTTTTGGGGATAGGGCAATTTTTAGGATGGTAAGGCAGTTGCCAGAGTTTGTTTTTTTGGAGTCAAGTACTTTGCAGTATAGCAGTGCAGTTGTGGGGGTGTACTTTTAGAGGGTCGGGCAGTTATCAGGGTGATTATTTAATGTGAAGACGTGCAGAGTCATGCGCTTGGGATGCAGACATCCAAAGGAATTGTATGCAATAGGGGGAGAGAGGCTGATGAGCATGGACCAGGATAAGGACCTCAGCGTGATAGTGTCTAAGGATCTCAAGGTGGCAAGACAATGCGACAAGGTGGAGGCCAAAGCAAGAAGGATGCTGGGTTGCATACAGGGAGGAATGACCAGCAGAAAGGAGGAGATATTAATGCCCCCATACAAGTCATTGGCAAGGACTCTCTTGGAGTATTGTGTTCAGTTTTGGAGACCATATCTCACCAAGGATATAAAAAGACTTGAAACGGTTCAGAGGAGGGCGACGAAAATGATTTGGAGCTTGTGCCAGAAGACATATGAGGAGAGACTTGAACTAAATATGTATATGCTAAAGGAGAAGAGCGACAGAGGAGATATGATACAGACTTTTAAATACTTAAAGGGTATCAATGAACAATCTTTTTCAAAGGAGAAGCTGTAAAACTAGAGGGCATACGATGAAGCTGCAAGGCAGTAAACTTAAAAGCAACATCAGGAAATACTTTTTCACTGAAAGGGTGGTGGATGCTTGGAATGCCCTCCCGATGGAAGTGGTGGGGGCAAATACAATGACAGAATTCAAAATGGCATGTGACAGACACAGTGGATCCCTTTATAGCAAGAGGATGAAATCAAAGCAAACTCAGATATCTTTTATACATCAGTCAATAGAGGGGGGTGACCTGCATGGAGCGGCAGTTACAACCACTCTAGCCACCTTACTGGGCAAACTAGATGGACCATACTGGTCTTTATCTGCTGTCATATACATCATGTTACTATGAGGCCATTGCAGGGAGTATATATTTTGTATTGGCAGCATTTACGATTTGGTAGTGAAGTTGCAAGAGAGTATACTTTGGGAATGGGGGCAATGTGCGTGATGGTAGGGCAATTTAGGTGGGGGGGAGATTTTGGGAGGGGATGGTTGGGATAAGAGAAAACTGGGAGAAGGTATTTGAAAGCAGCAATTCCCTAATTGCAATTTTTCAATGTATGTAGGTTTCTATGCTACAGAAACTGGAACTCCTTCTCCCATAGAAATATATTGGGCTAGTTTTGTTTTGTTTTTGTGGGGGGGGGGGGGGCTATTTCTCTTGAACCCTGATATGATTTTGCCCATTTTAAAACTCAAGATGTCTTTCCCTCTTATGAAGCTTCATCCCATTCTATTAAATTTTTAGAGTTATTTTGCTTCAGATGGACTGATGGACAAACAGACAATTCTTGACCCCTTTTATATAATTCTTTCCAACTTCTTTTGAGTTGGAAAGGAAGCTGTAGACCTGGGGACGTGTTAAGAAGCTGCAAAGAGATAGATTTAGCAACCCTCTTGGAGGAGGTGGTGGTGAAGACAAAACTGATGATGAAATTTAAAAAGTCATGGGATAAAACAGAAGGTCCTTAAATGCAGGATCAGTACAAGGAGATGAGATGCCCTAGGGGAACCTCATCCCTTGCACCCCTCCCCCTCTCTGACCCCCATTGCCAAGACCTGCAACAGCTGCAATAGCCTCAAACAGCCCCATGGTACTTATTAAACTTCGGCACTGTTGGACTGTTTGATTCCATCCCCACTGATACCCAATGCCATCTTCTTTTGTAACCAGGAAGTTGACCTTGGGCATCAGTAGGGGTGAAAGCAAATAGCCCTATAGCACTGAAGTTTAAGGTAAGTGCTTCAAGGCTGTTTGAAGCCATTGCTACCGTTGCAGGTCCCGGAGAGGAGTGGCAGCAGCGGCAACGGACTGCCCCTAGACCACTGGCGCTCTGGGCAGCCCCCTAGTTTGCCTAATGGTTGCGCCGGCCCTGCATAAATGATGACTGGATGGGAAAAAAGCATTGAGCGCTTCAGTTCAAAACACAGTGAAAAGATTTGTTTGCCCTTCTAACAAGATGGGATGGGGGAAATATAACCTTCACAAAACAGCACATTAAATGAAGGCATGCGTGTAACCTGCATAGAGTATCAGTTGCATCCCTCACCACATTACTGGGCAGACTATCTGGACCATTTTGGTCTTTATCTCTTGTCTTCCCTATGTTCCTATGAACACAATTTCCATGATAACAACATTATCCAAGTCCACCTGCAGATGGAATTTTGTTTCCTAACCTATGAGCTGTTGTTGTCATAGATTTCCACCCATTTCTTCTTGGCTTCCTTATATTAAATGAATATATGTAATTTTGTGATAGCAAATGGTTCCTGATCGGTCCTCCAGTTTAGTCCTCCACAATCGGGTAGTGCACCTCCTCCTGCAGCCTGGAGACTGGACCAATCAAATCTTCTGTAGTATATATGCAGACGGAGCTCCCAGAAGCCCCCAGTGTGTCCAGTCTCCTTGCAGCTTGAGGACGTGTGTGCCCTTTCTGGGCACACTTAGTGACACTTGAGGGAGCAACACTAGTTAGTTAGTTCTTTTTGGGGTTTGTTTTATCTCCTTCTTTCATTACCATTTATTTCCTAGGTAGCTGTTTCTTTAAAAAAAAAAAAAATAAAAAAAGATATAGACACAGGGGACCTCCCGGGGTGAGAAGCCAGTCCTGCATTGGGCTCCTGCCTTCCCCCCGGTGTATTTGTATAGCCTCGGTTGAGCTCTCCCCTAGGCTGTACGGGGAAGAGCCATACCTGGTCCAGCATTGTCTGTCATTCTGAGCAGCTGGCAGATATCCTGTGCTGATTTCCTGAGCTGGTAGGATTTTTCATTTCCTTACCTTTATCAGGTACTGCAGCTCCCTCCCGTTCCTATTTTCAGCGGGTCTGTCAGCTCCCCAGCCTCCCGATTTCCTGTTTTTCGTGTTTTTTCCACTTTGCCCTTCATTTGGGTCCGTTTCTTTTATTTTCACTTTTCTTGGGTTGCCTTTGTATTTTCGCTCCGTTTTTTACCGCGGGTGAACAAGTGCGGCGGCCATTTTGAATCTCTAAAGGGGACTTTTCAGTGGCACTTTTTAACACTTGTGCACGGGTTTCCCTGGCCTTTTTGGGGTTTCTTATGCTGGCGGTTTTGCTCAGGGCACTCCTGGGATTCTAGGGAGTATTTTATTTTCTTCAAAAAAAAAAAAAAAAAAAAAGGGTTTAAAGACAGTACTGATTTACATAGGGTTGGTCCCTTTGGTGTGGGCTTTCCCTGTTTCTGCTCCCTTCTCTCCCGATTGGCGGAAGGTTGTCCACAGATGGCAGCCAAACCGCAGTGCGTGATCTGTGGGTCCCGAAGGGGTGCGGTGTCTGACTCGGGCATCTGCAGGGGCTGTGCCTCAGCTTCCTCAGACCTGGAACATTCTCTTGAACTGAAGGAACTGCCTGTCCCTGGTGACACCTCTCTAACGGGGGAGAGTGTCCCTTCGGCGGGCGTCCACCCGTCTTGTTCGCTGCCGCCGTCCAATGGGTCTGTCCCTGAGTTGCAGCAGGCGGCTCTAGTAGCGCCACCTGTAGATTTTTCCCCAGATTTCGTTCTCCTCATGCATCAGGCTTTCCGCTTGAGCCGGTCCGGTCAGTTGCCGGAGGCTTGGCCCGCTTCTCTCCCCTCTTGTTCCTCAGGGGAGGGTCAGCGGCCTTCTCAGCCGGCCGTCAAGAGGCTCAGGTTGGTGGACCAGGATCAGGACACCCCTTGTTTTCCTGATGCTGAGGCGGAGGGTGATCCTGAGACGGAGGCTGATGAGTTGGAGGACGGGGAGATCCCGGAGCCGGAAGATCAGGCTCGGATTATTCGCGTGTTTCGTAGGGACGAGTTGGTCCCTTTGATCACGGAGTCCCTTCAAACTCTTAACCTAGCCGTGGTTCGGCCTCTGGAGGAGGAGGGTTTGGAAGACCCTCTCATTCAGGCGGTCAGGGACGCCCAGGTGGTGTTCCCTGTACACCGGGTTGTTGAGCAAATGATCCATTCTGAGTGGAATCAACCGGAATCCGGTTTGAAGGGAGTTCGGACCATGAATCGTCTTTACCCCCTGGCCGACAAGGACAAGGATTTGTTTAAGTCTCCGCGGGTTGATGCTGCAGTATCGGCGGTGACTAAGAAAACCACCATCCCGGTTGAGGGCGCTGCGGCCTTAAAGGATGCCCAGGATAAGAAGGCTGATAATTTGTTAAAGCAAGCCTTCGATACAAATGCCTTGTCCCTGCAAGCCTCCATTTGTGGGGCGTGGGTTGCTCGGGCTTGTTTACGTTGGTCACAGCATCTGCGCTCAGGTTCCGGACTGGACCAGCAGGGGTTGCTGGAAGTTACCCGCATGGAGTCCGGATCAGCTTACTTGGCGGATCTGCTTTATGATTTAATCCGATCCTTAGCTAATAGTATGGCCTCCGTGGTGGCGGCGCGTCGGTCCATCTGGTTACACAACTGGGTGGCCGACGGTTCTTCCAAGTCTCGCCTCAGTAAGCTGCCCTTTAAGGGCAGATTGTTGTTTGGTGAGGCTCTAGACAAGTTGGTAAAGGATCTCGGTGAGTCTAAGGGTGGTAGGCTGCCGGAAGATAAGCCTAAGCTCAATAGATCGTCGCCCTCGACGCGCGGTCAGTTTAGGGATTTTCGCAGGTTTCGTTCTTCCTGACTGTGGGCTTCGCAGCGCGGTCGCTTTGGAGCCCGTTATCAAGGGTTTCGTGGTTTCAGAGGAGCAGGACGAGGCTTCTCCGGAGCCACCTCTTCCTCGTCCTCTTCCTTTAATCGCAAGCCACAATGAAGCGAGGCGGGCTCTAGAGGGAAGCCCGGTTATCGGGGGTTGTTTGCGCGATTTTCTTCCTTCTTGGGCCCAGATTACGTCAGATCAGTGGGTGTTGCAGATTATCAAAGAGGGTTACGCGCTGGAGTTTGCCTGCCCGCTTCAAGATTCCTTTGTGATGTCACCCAGCAAGGGAGCGCAAAAGACGCGGGACATCCGCGTGACTCTGGATCGGCTACTCTCACTGGGTGCCGTAGTTCCAGTCCCTCCTTTGGAAAGAGGCGCCGGTCGCTACTCCATCTATTTTGTGGTTCCCAAAAAGGGCGGTTCTCTTCGGCCAATATTAGATCTCAAAGGCGTGAATCGCGCTCTCAAGGTACCGCACTTCCGGATGGAGACCCTGCGGTCAGTCATTGTCGCGGTACGTCAAGGAGAGTTTCTAACGTCCCTCGATCTCTCCGAGGCCTATCTACACATTCCCATCCGGATGTCTCATCAGCGGTTTCTCCGCTTCGCATTTCCATGGGGCCACTTCCAATTTCGGGCCATGCCGTTTGGTCTCGCCACGGCTCCCCGAACCTTCACAAAGGTGATGGTAGTGGTCGCGGTGGCCTTGCGCAAAGAGGGCATCCTAGTCCACCCGTATCTCGACGACTGGTTGATTCGGGCAAAGTCCAGTCGAGAGTGTGTGCAGGTCACGGACAGGGTGGTGGCTCTGTTGCGATCCCTCGGCTGGGTGGTGAACGAATGCAAGAGTTGTCTGTGCCCGACTCAGGAACTCGAGTACCTGGGAGTGCGCTTCGACACGGCGCGGGGCTTGGTGTGCTTGCCGGAGCGCCGTGTTCTGGCTTTGCGGACTCTTGTCCGCTTCTTCAGGGGGATGCCCGCTCCATCCGCGTGGTGGTACCTGCGGCTCCTCGGTACGATGGCGGCGACCTTGGAGGTGGTGCCTTGGGCGCGCTTCCATATGCGTCTGCTCCAGAGTGCCCTGCTACGTCGTTGGTCCAACCAGTTCGACTCGTTGAGCAGGAGATTGCCTTGCCCGAAGACGGTTCGCCGATCGCTCTGGTGGTGGCTCTCCTCCGAGAACCTGACGCGGGGGGTTCCCTTGGAGCCTCCGCTTTGGGTCCCGTTCACGACGGATGCCAGCTTATCCGGCTGGGGTGCTCACTGCGAGACCCGCTTCGCTCAGGGAGTATGGTCTCCCCTGGAGGCCTCTTGGTCGATCAACCGGCTCGAGTTGCGGGTGGTGCGACAAGCCCTATTAGCCCTCGAAGCCCTAGTCCTCGGCCGTCCGGTGCGAGTCCTCTCGGACAATGCGACCACAGTAGCTTACATCAATCGCCAAGGGGGCACCGGCAGCGTAGCCCTGGAATCGGAGGCGACGGCTTTATTCAATTGGGTGCAGACTCGTCTTCCGGCGATCTCGGCAGTGCATATTGCAGGCGCAGAAAATGTTCAGGCCGATTTTCTCAGCAGAGTGCGGGTAGACCCCGGAGAGTGGGAGCTCAACCCGCAGGTTTACGCGCAAATAGTTCATCGGTGGGGGCCGCCTATCATGGACCTCATGGCGACGTTTCAGTCGGCCAAGACGGGGCGCTTCTTCAGCAGGCAAAGAGAACGCATGTCCGAGGGGCTCGACGCTCTCATTCAACCGTGGCCCACGTCCGGTCTTCTTTATGTCTTTCCTCCGTGGGCTCTGATCGGACGGGTCGTTCAACGCATCGAGAGTCACCGGGGTCGAGTGTTGCTGGTAGCTCCGGATTGGCCCAGGAGGCCCTGGTATGCCGACCTGGTCAGGCTGCGAGACGGTTTTCCTTGGCTCTTGCCCGCGTTGCCGGATCTTCTTCTTCAGGGACCCTTGCGAATGCCCCAAGTGGGTCGATTCTCGCTTACGGTTTGGCCATTGAGAGGGCTCGGTTGAAAAAGAAGGGTTACTCCCCCGCGGTGATTGCCACCCTCCTGCGGGCGAGGAAAACGTCCACCTCTCTTACTTACGTTCGGATATGGAGAATCTTTGAAGACTGGTGCTCCCGCCGTGGAGTCCGTGCAGCGACCGGTTTCCGTGCCCGTCGTTTTAAGTTTTCTTCAGGATGGTTTTGATAAGGGCCTTGCTGCTAGCTCCCTGAAAGTCCAGCTGGCGGCTATCTCCTGTTATCACGGCAATGTTTTGGGCCGTCCCCTCGGGTCTCATCCGGACGTGCGGCGTTTCCTTACGGCGGTATTTCATTTGCGGCCTTCCCGCAGGATCTTCGTTCCTCCGTGGGACTTGAATCTCGTGCTGCGGGCCCTGGTTCGCGAACCTTTTGAGCCCCTGAGTAGGGCGTCTCTAAAAGATCTCACGCTGAAGACGGTTTTTCTCGTGGCCATCTGCTCGGCACACCGTATTTCTGATCTACAGGCGCTGTCCTGCCGGGCACCTTTTTTGTCTTTTTCCCAGGATCGGGTGGTTCTCCGTCTGCTCCCTTCCTTTTTGCCAAAGGTGGTTTCTCCTTTTCATGTAAATCAGACAGTGTTCCTTCCGGTGCTGCCTTCGGACTCCGTTGGGACTTGGACAAGGGTCTTCACCGTCTCGATGTGGGTCGTGTGCTTCGTCGTTATTTGAAGGCTACCGAATCTTTTCGAAAGACCGACCGATTGTTCGTGCTCTTTGGTGGTGCATGAAAGGGGGAGGTGGCTGCTAAAGCCTCCATTGCCAGATGGCTCAAAGAAGCAATCGCGTCCGCGTATCTGTTGCAGAGGCGGCCAGTTCCGGAGGGGATCCGAGGCCATTCCACAAGGGCTCAAGCGACCTCTTGGGCGGAGTATAGCCTAGTTCTGCCAGCGGACATCTGTAAGGCGGCTGCTTGGTCGTCATTACATGCTTTCAGTAAACACTATCGGTTGGATGTGTCAGCCGCTCGGGATTCCTGTTTTGGTTCGGCGGTTCTGCGCGCCGGATGGCAAGGTCCCGCCCGGTGTTGACTGCTCTGTTACATCCCGATTGTGGAGGACTAAACTGGAGGACCGATCAGGAAATGGAAATTACACTAACCTGGTAATTGTAGTTCCTGGAGGGTCCAGTTTAGTCCTCCTTCCCTCCCGACTATCAGATAATTTAGTGCGGCGCGCTTTTCCGAACGGTTTGGTCATAAGACAGTTTTCTCCTTTCCGTTCTGCCTTCCTTGCGGCCGCGCTCTTTGCAAGTGCTATTCCTTTTCGTCGATTTCAGTCAGCTCTTTGGGGATTTTCGCTGTAGGCTGTCTTTTTGATATCGGGGCGTCGTTGGAGGCGTGGTGCAGTGTTCTGGCTTCCTCGTTTGGGGAGGGGGTTGATATTTATTAAGGGGAGCGAGTGTATTCTTTAAATCTGCATTTTTTTCTATTACTCTAATGTGTTGCTTCGTTAAGTTTGCTTTGTTACTAGTACACTGGGGGCTTCTGGGAGCTCCGTCTGCATATATACTACAGAAGATTTGATTGGTCCAGTCTCCAGGCTGCAGGAGGAGGTGCACTACCCGATTGTGGAGGACTAAACTGGACCCTCCAGGAACTACAATTACCAGGTTAGTGTAATTTCCATTTTACTGCCCAAGAACAAAGTAGAGTTTTTTGTTTCACTTTCCCCTGCATTACGCCTAGATCCTTTTCACCACCCAGGAAAAGAATCTAGGTGTCATCATGGATAATACATTGAAATCCTTTGCTCAGTGTGCAGTGGGGAACCAAGAAACAAATAGAATGCTAGGAATCATAAGGCAGGCTTTAACAAATTTTGTGCGGATTTAGGAGCCAGGCCAAAATCTTAGAAGTCAATGCTTGTGACCTCCTCATCCCCCCTCCAGTTCTCTCATGCTGCTCTAATGTTCTCCTGAGACCAGCGCCAGAGATTTTTAAGTAACATAAGTGTCTCTGTGGGGTGTGGTGCAATTCTGATGTGCCTGTCTGTCTTTGGGATGTGGTGGCGGGTGCCTTTGTGTGGCTGGCGTGCAGGACTGTGGTGCATGTGTGTGTGTGCTGCAGAGCTGCGGAGCCTCTGGGTGTAGCACAGCGGTGGGTTACTTGGGTGTGTGTGTATGTGATATGTGGTGCGGAAGTGAGGTGTTTATGTGTGTGCGAGTGTGTGTGTGTGGTGCCTCTGTGTATGTCTGTCATGCGAAGGTGGGGTGCGTGTGTGTGTATATAGTGCGATGCTAGCATATATGTTCAGGGGGGATGCACCCTTTGGCCTATACAGATTGTCATTTTTGTTTCCACTTTGCACTCTCCCTCCCGGACTCTCATACCTTCTCCCTTCCCCCAGCACACCCACCTCTTGCCTTCCATTTCCCCCGTCCTCCTTATTTCTTTTTTTTTTAAAGATATTTCCCCTTAAAAATTTTGCTGCCTCACTCCCGTCCTTTTTTTTCTCAAGACTCCAATCCCCGCTGGCTCTCTGATGCTTTGGGCTTCCCCTCCTTGCTGTCTGCAGGGATCCAGTTTCCCCTAGACAGAACAGAAAAAAATTTGGGGGGGGGGGGGGAGGGGAGTGCAGCAAATGCCAGATGCCAGGTATAAATTTCTGGTCACCATGGCGACCTGGTGCCTGGGCTTTGTCGAACCCTGTCATAAGGAAAGAATGGAGAATAAAACCAAGGATATCGTGATGCCTCTATGGTGTGACAGCACCTTGAATATTGTGTGCAATTCTGGTTGCCATATCTTAAAAAGGATATGGCAGTATTAGAAAAAGTACAAAAAAGAGCAACAAAAATGGTAAAGGAAATGGAAGGATACCTCTACAAGGAAAGGCTTAAAATTTAGGGCTTTTCAGTTTGAAAAAGAGAGTCTATAAAATAATGATAAGTTGTTTACTCCTTCAAAAAGTAGAAAGACTAAAGGCATGCAATGAAGCTATAAAGTAACACATTTAAGACTAATCAGAGAAAATATTTTTTTTCAATCAGCTCGTAATCAAACTCTGGAATTCATTGCTGAAGGATGTAGTAAATGTAACTAGATTTAAAGAGGGTTGGACAAGTTCCTGGAAAAAAAGTCCATAAACCATTTTTAAAGTAGACTGTGAAAATCCACTGATTACTCCTGGGATAAGTGATGTGGAATCTGTCTACCTTTTGGAAACTTGACAGGTACTTGTGATCTGAATTGGCCACTGTTGAAAACAGGATACTGGGCTTGATGCACCTTTGGTCTAACCCAGTATGGCATGTTTTATGTGCTTATGTTAGACATAATCTGGAAAAGCTCAGATCACTACAGATCCAGCATATCTTATGTACTGCGTAGAATGAACGGTTAGACAATTGGAAATACTTTGGACTGAACGACTTATGGTGTGTTCATATCCTGATCTCTTCTGTATTTTCTCAGACTACTCCTCTTCTGCTTTGTGATCACCAGCCTTTCTTGGAATGAGGTCCATCGTCCTCTTCTTGAAGGCTCTGCTTATCATGAAAGGTAAACCTGTGAATTTTTATAGTGATAATTAATAGGGAGAAGGAAGCACGGTTTTCATGTTCTTCCTGCTTATTCTTTCAGGTGTACTGGGTCAGAACTTCGGTGTATGGTACCCGACGTATTCTCTGGTTGCTCAGGAGGATTCTGACATACATCTAATTTGTTCATTTTATTATCCAAAGAACCAAGAACTTCTAAAAGCAATATGGTACAAAATCCCAAATACCACTGTGTATCATATGGATATAGACCAAATACATTCTTCCTATAAAGGACGAACCCAATCACTTGTGCGTAAGGACAGCAATTGTAGCTTGGCAATAACTAAACTCCAGGTGGATGATGAAGGTATTTACAAATTCATCTTTCAGACTAGTGAAGCTATTTACATAGGACCACAAGTGAGGCTCAAGATCTTAGGTAAGTAAGGAAGTGTAGAAAGTAAGAGTATCAAGATGGTTCCATAACTTGAGGACAGTTTCAGCTAGTTCTGCTTTCACCCTCAGCACATCAATGAACTTGTAATTTCTACTTTTGTTGAAGAAATCAGATCTATGCATGCAATGGACTAAACCAGGACTGGATAACTGTTGCTTTTGACATAGAGCCATCTGGTCACCACAACTTAAAGCAGTGGTTCCCAAAACTGTTGCAATGGCCCCAGAGCCAGTCGGGTTTCAAGGATATCAACAATGAAGTTACAAGAGATACAATTGCATATGTTGGAGACACTGTATAAGGAAATGTAGCTAATGCATATTCATTGAGACTATCTGGGAAATCTGACTGGCTGGGGGAGAGGTGGGGTCACTGGGACAGATTTGGAAAGGTCTGGCCTAAAGAGAAAACTGTACTTTAGAAATCTTAAACAAAAAAAGAACTTGTTGATGCATTTGCTCTAGAGATAACAATCCCAAGAAGTTTGTACTTTCATATTATATTAAAAAATAACACGTTCTTTAATCAATTATATAAGGTCCAGCAATGCATCACTAATGGGAAAAAAGAGCTCAAATATTGAATCAGGCAAAGTACCTTCTAAAGCTTATGTCATAGTAACATAGTATATGACGGCAGATGAAGACCACTATGGTCCATCTAGTCTGCCCAGCAAGGCAGCAAGAGTAGGTGCACCCGCCGCTCCATGCACGTCACCCCTCCCCATGCCTTTGTTTAGGGGTGTACCCACCACTCCGTGTAGGTCACCCCTATTTGTTCAGATATAAGAGACAGTTATGTTTATTTTGATTTTATCCTGTTGCTATAAAGGGATCCACTCTATCTGCCCCATGCCATTTTGAATTCTGTCACTGTGTTTGCCCCCATCACTTCTATCAGGAGGGCATTCCAAGCATCCACCACCCTTTTAGTGAAAAGGTATTTCCTGACATTGCCTTTCAATTTACTCCCTTGCAGCTTCATGTTATGCCCTCCAGTTTTACAGATTTCCCGTCTTTGGAAGAGGTTTGTTTGTCCATTAATACTCTTTAAGTACTTAAAGGTCTGAATCATATCTCCCCTGTCCCTCCTCTCCTCCAGAGTGTATATATTTAGGTCTTCAAGTCTCTTCTCATAAGTCTTCTGATGCAGGCTCCAAATCATTTTGGTCGCCTTCCTCTGAACTGCTTCCAGCCTCTTTATATCCCTTGCGAGATACGGTCTCCAAAACTGAACACAATATTCTAAGTGAGGCCTCACCAGCGACTTGTATAGTGGCATTAGTACCTTTTCCCTTCTGCTGGTAATTCCTCTCTGTATGCAACCCAGCATCCTTCTGGCTTTTGCCACCGCCTTGTTACACTGTTTCGCCATCTTGAGATCATCAGAAACAATCTCACCGAGGTCCTTCTCTTGGTCCGTGCACACCAATCTCTTGCCCCTATCGCATACAATTCCCTTGGATTTCTGCTTCCTAAGTGCAAAACACTACACTTCCAAGTATTAGACCATTCTTCTAGCTTTTGTAGATCTTTCCTCATGTTCCTCACTCCCTCAGGAGAGTCCACTCTGTTGCAAATTTTGGTGTCATCTGCAAAAAGACAGACTTCCTGATCGTGTCCCCAGTCTAGTCCCGAAACCTCTGGGTTCCCCATCTCATGCAGCAGTTTGGAGACTGAGAAACTCCTCTTTTGTGACATCACTGGTATATCCACCCCAGATCCGCCTCCTGTCACCAGTTACCTCAGTCTTCAAGCAGCTGGATAGATGGTGAGCCCGGTGCTCCGGGCTCACTGGAGAAACAATTAGAAATAACTTCGAGATTAAGGAGGGTTTTTTTTCCCTGGTTTCCTTAATATTTTTATCTTACATAAGCATAGTGCAGGGTCTGAGGGCCTGTGTCTTTAAGACTTGTCAGACCTTGTCTCCTTCTCCGGGCTCTCTCCTACCGCTCCTCTGTCTTTGCTCTCAGCGGCTTGGGTCAGGGGAGGACAGGCAAGTGCTGGAGGGTGAAAAAGAGCTTCCTTACAGAAAGTTTTGCCCGGGGGTCAGACCGCTGCCTGCCAGTGCACTCGGTCGGCCCGCAGCGCTTGCACATGGCCGGCGGCTTTGCTTCCAGGGGCAGCCACCTAAGGCACAGTGCAGCGCTTTGAAGTTCGGCGGAGGACGAGTTCGGTGGATGGAGCCCAGTTCCTCGTCTTTCGGTAAGGCCGCAGCTTGCTGGGGGGGCTTCCTTTCGTGGCAGCGTGAGCTTTGGCGCAAGCGCGGCCCTTAGTCCCGGTGCATGCAGGGAGCGCGGTTTAAGTCTGCGGCCTAGTGCGGTTCGTCAGCACGTGCTCTGGGGGATAGCTGGAGCCCTTCGGAGTGGTCTTTAGCGCTACTGGGAGCAGAAGGAGCTTCTTTGCAACGGACTCCGTTTAAAAAAAAAAAAGACCGGCGGTTTTTACTCCCGCGGGGGCGCGCAGCTTGGGGCAGAGCCGTGTCCCGTTTCGGCGGGGTACTAGTGTTTTGCAGGTTAAGAGCTTGCAGGGTGGCTGTGAGATCTGGGCCCTCTGCAATGCCCTCCAAGGCCCCGTGCATGGTGTGTGGCTCCATGAAGACCACGGACTCGGGGGTCTGTAAACGTTGTGTGAATGACAATCCTAGCTCTGAGCAGGGGACAGATGGAGCCTCTATGCCACAACCGGAGATCTCGGCCCTGCCCATGGCGGGGGGGCCGGAGGAGGAGCCGGTTGCAGGTCCGTCCTCTGCTGTGGGCCTCCCTTCTCCTCACACATTGTGGGCTCCTTCCCTGGCCTCCATATTTTCGCAGGAATTTCTTACCTTGCTGCAGAGCTCGGCTTTGGGCAGCACCCAGCAGTTGGACAGTGTGGCTGGCGGAGGCGCTGTAAAGCGGCACTCCCCTCCCAAGCACCTGGACGCCCTTTCCCGAGGGGGCAAGCACGCCCGGGCGGAAGGGGATGTAGGGGAGCCCACTCAGTCCTCAGAGGGTCCGTTGTCGGATGAGGAAGGCCTTAGCGTGGATTTGGAGGAGGAGCTTGAGGAAGGTGAGCTTACCGAAGGGGAAGACCAAGCCAGGGTAGTGCGGGTCTTCAGAAGAGAGGAGTTGCCAGCCCTCATCGCGGAGACCTTGAGAGTGCTCAACATGCCGGTCCCAGGGGCCACGGAGGAACAAGCCCTAGAGGATCCTCTGTTACAAGTCTTCCGAAAGAGTCAACGGGTGTTCCCGGTTCACAGAGTTTTTCACGAGATGATACAAGAGGAATGGAATACCCCGGAGGCTCCTCTCAAAGGCTCCCGAATCATGGGCCGCTTGTATCCGTTGTCAGATGCAGACAAGGAGATCTTTAAGTCACCCAGGGTGGACGCCGCCGTTTCTGCGGTCACAAAAAAGACTACCATCCCAGTGGAAGGTGGGGCGGCCCTTAAGGACCCCCAGGATAAGAAGTTGGATGTGTTGTTAAGGCAGGTTTTTGAGGTTAATGCCCTCTCGCTCCAGGCGGCTATTTGCGGGGCTTGGGTAGCCAGAGCCTGTCTGCGTTGGGCACAGGGGGTGCGCGCAGGGCAGGATACGGAGTTGGCAGATGAGGCCTCCAGATTGGAATCGGGTTCGGCCTACCTAGCCGATATCCATTATGACCTGATGCGCGGTTTGTCCAAGAGCATGGCTTTGGCTGTGGCGGCGCGTCGCTACCTGTGGTTGCGCAATTGGGCGGCGGATACCTCTTCCAAGGCGCGGTTAAGTAAGCTCCCCTTTAAAGGACGCCTGCTGTTTGGGGAGGATTTGGAGAAGCTGGTCAAGGACCTGGGGGAGTCCAAGGGTGGTCGTTTACCAGAGGACAAGCCTAAGCCAGGGCATACAATCCTGGCGGGGCGGGGGCAGCAGCGGGATTTTCGCCGGTTCAGGTCACAGAGATATAGTTCCCTCCAGCGGGGGCGTTTTTCCAATAGGAGTCAAAGCTTCCGTGGGTTTCGCGGCGCAGGGAGAGGCTTTGGATCCTCTTCCGCGTCCTCCTTCACCCCCAAAAAGTCACAATGAGATAAGGGGGGCCCAGGCGCCCTTAGTTCCCGTAGGGGGGCGTTTGCAGGAGTTTTATCCTGCCTGGGCCCAAGTCACTTCAGATCAATGGGTGCTGGAGGTTATCAGGGAGGGCTACACGCTGGAGTTTCTCAGGCCTGTGAGGGACTCCTTCGTGCTGTCCCCCGGCAAGTCGGCCGCCAAGCTCCTGGCTTTGCGGGAGACCGTTCAAAGACTGTTAGACCTCGGAGCGGTTGTCCCGGTTCAACCAGACCAATGCGGCAGCGGTCGATACTCTATCTACTTCATCGTTCCCAAGAAGGACGGCGGGGTTCGTCCGATTCTGGATTTAAAAGGGGTGAACCGTTGTCTTCAGGTATCTCATTTCCACATGGAAACGCTGCGCTCTGTGTCGATAGCGTTGCAGAAAGGAGAGTTCCTCACTTCCCTAGATCTGTCAGAAGCTTACCTGCACATCCCCGTCAGGCCAGATCACCACAGATTTCTCAGATTTGCGGTGCCGTTCGGGCATTTTCAATTCCGAGCGTTACCATTCGGGCTGGCGACGGCCCCGAGAGTGTTCACGAAGGTCATGGTGGTGGTAGCGGCGGCCTTGAGGAAGGAAGGGATCCTGATTCATCCCTATCTCGACGATTGGTTGATCAGGGCGAAGTCTCAGGCGGAGAGCATGTCGGCTACGGCTCGAGTAGTTGCCTTTCTGGAGAGTCTCGGGTGGATAGTCAATCTGTCCAAGAGCCACTTGGTGCCATCTCAAAGTCTGGAATATCTCGGTGCGCGGTTCGAGACGAGCGTGGGAAAAATTTTCCTAACAGAGAAGCGGGCGCAGGGCTTGCAGCGCCTAGTCAGGAAATTTCTGGAGTGCAAGGCACCATCAGCGTGGCGTTACCTGCAACTGCTGGGTACCATGGCGGCGACCATAGAGACGGTGCCGTGGGCAAGGGCTCACATGCGTCCCTTGCAGGGAGCGCTGCTTCGCAGATGGTCGCACCAGCGGGACCCTCTGACTCAACGTGGAGTGGAGGAGTGGCCTAGTGGTTGGGGCAAGGTACTTCGGGCCGGAAGGTCGGGGGTTCAAATCCCACTAGAGGACAGCAACCTTGGGCCGGAAGGACTGGGGTTTCTAGTCCCACAGGTGCTCCTTGTGGTCTTGGGCAAGCCACTTAACCCTCCATAGCCCATGTTCCCTGTAAAATAGTTCTCTGTGTGCTGTGCTTTCCTGTCTAATCAATGTGTTTATACCTCAAAAATTTCCTGTCATGATTTGACAATTTCCAATCTGTAATCAAACCGCTGCTGATCGCTGGAAGTAGCGGTATACAAATGTATACTAAATAAATAAATAAATAAACGTCTGCCCTGTCCGGAGGAAGTCCGTCAAAGTCTGCAGTGGTGGCTGGTTCCCGACTCGCTGGGGCGCGGGAAGTCGCTGGAGACTCCGGCCTGGGTGTCGCTGATGACAGATGCTTCCCTACTGGGCTGGGGAGCCCACTGCCAGGGCAGGTTCACCCAAGGTCTGTGGAATGCTCAGGAGCAGGGGTGGCCGATCAACCTGTTGGAGCTCCGAGCGGTGGCTCTGGCGTTGCGGGGGTTTCAATCGGTCCTCGGCGGAAAGGCAGTCCGAGTGTTCTCCGACAATGCGTCAGCAGTGGCCTATGTCAACAAGCAAGGGGGAACAAGCAGCATAGCGCTCGAGGCGGAAGCCGCAGAGTTATGCGACTGGGCCGAAGCGCATCTTCTCGATCTCTCGGCGGCGCACGTGGCCGGGGTGGACAACGTTCAAGCCGATTTCCTCAGTCGGGTGAGGGTGGATCCCGGGGAATGGGTCCTTCATCCCGAAGTTTTTCAGATGGTGGCCCGCAGGTGGGGCACTCCAGTCATGGACCTCATGGCGACCTTCGATTCGGCAAAGGCAAGCAGGTTTTTCAGCAGGAGAAGAGAAAGGATGTCAGAGGGCTTAGATGCCCTCATTCAGGCTTGGCCGGAGGGCCAGCTGCTCTATGTGTTCCCTCCGTGGGTCCTCATCGGAAGAGGGGTGCAGCGGGTGGAAAGCTTCAGGGGGCAGTTGATCCTGATAGCTCCGGATTGGCCGTGCCGTCCGTGGTACGGGGATCTCGTCTGGCTCTTGGTGGCGAAGCCTTGGCATCTTCCGGCCAGACCGGACCTGTTGTCTCAAAGGCCTCTGTTCATGCCCCACGTGGATCGATTCTCGCTTATGGCCTGGCTCTTGAGAGGGCGCAGCTGACGTCCCGTGGCTACTCGGCGGCAGTCACTTCTACCTTATTGAAGGCCAGGCGGCGGTCTACCTCATTAGCGTATATTCGCATCTGGAGAATTTTCGAGAGTTGGTGCGCGGACAACGGGTGCACGGCTTTGCAGGCCACCATCCCTCAGATCTTGGAATTCTTGCAGGATGGTTTCGACAAGGGGCTAGCGGCCTCGTCGCTGCGGGTGCAGGTCGCAGCGGTGTCTTGTTATCGGGGCAGAGTGGGCGGTCAGGCGATTGGGAGCCAGAGAGACGTCAAGCGGTTTTTTGAGAGCGATGTCTCTCTTGCGGCCTCCGTGCAGGCAGATCGTCCCTAAATGGCATCTCCCGTTCGTGCTGGACGCTCTGGAGCGCGGCCCTTTTGAGCCCCTAGCGCAGGCCTCCCTTAAGGATCTTACGCTCAAGGTAGTTTTTCTGGTAGCGATCTCTTCGGCCCGCCGCGTCTCCGAATTGCAGGCTTTTTCCTTTAGGAAGCCCTACCTTTCTTTCTTTCCGTCCAAGGTGGTGCTGAGAACTGTGCCCGTTTTTCTCCCAAAGGTGGTTTCGCCATTTCATGTTAGTCAGGACATCTCCTTGCCAGTGTTCCCTAGGGGCCTCCCAGGGTCTGCCTCGCAGGGCTTACATCGACTGGACGTTCGTCGGGCCTTAAAGCACTATCTCAGGCGGACGGCGCCTTTTAGGAGGTCGGACAGGCTTTTCGTTTTGTTCGCCGGTCGCCGACGGGGTGAGGCGGCTTCGAAGGCCTCTATTGCGAGATGGATCAAGGGGCCATTGCTTCAGCTTATATCGTGAGAGGTAAGTCAGTCCCGGAAGGGCTGAGAGCTCATTCCACCCGGGCGCAGGCCGCGTCTTGGGCGGAGCGTCGGTCGGTGTCTCCCGAGGAAATTTATAAGACAGCGACCTGGTCATCCTTGAATCCCTTTGTAAAGCACTATCGGTTGGATGTCCTACGGGCAGCGGACGCTGCATTTGGAGCGGCGGTGCTTCAGGTTGGGTGTCCAGGTCCCCCCCGTGCTTCCTGATGGCACTGCTCTGGTATTACCCAGAGGTTTCGGGACTAGACTGGGGACACGATCAGGAAGGTAAAATTAGACTTACTTGCTAATTGTAGTTCCTGGAGTGGACACAGTCTAGTCCCGTATCCCTCCCTGGTGTTTGCTGGTTCGTCCAGCCTGAAGTGTTGAAGTCCATTCACTGGTAAGCCGGGAGGGTCTTTGCAACGCCCTTATGCATGGGGGGGGGGGGTTCTTTAGCGATACGATGAATCTTTCTTAAAGAACTCTTCCTTCTTTTTTTCCTCTTCTCTGGATGTCAGGAGGAGTCTGGTCAGTCTTAAAGTTACACTTTACTAAGTTTATGGGGGTAGCCCTAGTTTTCCTCTATATATATATATATTGTGATGGGGCCTGTGGTTAGAGGCCTGTTTAGCCCTATATAGGCGGTTGCCTAGGGCGTATGCACAAGTAATTGCTCTGGCCTTGTAAATAAAAAGTCTTTCAGAGCAACTTGAAATGAAAAGTGGGTTTTATTCCCCGTCCCGCTCGGACATTGTCAAAGGAAACAGAAACTTTAAATCAGATAAGCTTAGCAACAAAAGTGGTGACACACGTATTTTCTCTTGTTATATTCACAGAGTTCTCTTCATCCAGTATTTACATCATACGGTTGCATTTAACACAAACACTGCAATCCATAGGAATATCCTCTTGCAGACTAGCAGCGTCTTCCCATATCATTTCCCCAGCACTACTCACACTGCTGGTATCAGACCCTTCTTGAGAACGGTATTCAGCTATAGCGTCTTGTGACACTTCACTATAACAGTCACTGGAGGCTTTTCCCCCTTTGTGTCTATATCTCTCTCTGTAGCTGGTTCTGCCTGGGCTTGCCTCCCAGAACATTAGCTCTGAAACATCTTGCTTCTTATGTCTGTAATCAGAACCCCGCCCTTTGCAGTTATAAGCTTTAAACTTCTCTTTGTTACTATAGGGAAGTTTCCTTCTCTCTGCAGGGCTTGTCTTTATGCTTGGCTCTCTATAGCCTTTGCTTCTAGCCTCCCGGGCTGGTTGAACAGGAATATATTTGTTCCTAACTTTACACCTATTTCTTAAGCTGTAGTCATGCATGGAGTGCCCATCCCCCAACACTTCCCTCTCACCGTGACCTCTGCCTTGAGCTGGCAAATACTGGCATCTTGGGTAGTGGGGTAATCCTGGCTTCTCTCCAAAGCTATTCCTGGTAGCAGGTCTTCCCTTAGTGCAGCTTGCCTTGAACCTTCCTTCTCGAGAGCTGGAGACAGACTCACTTCCTGACTCCTCGTGAGAAGAATTTCCTCCCAGCAATCCCCTGGGGCTTCTGTTCAGCTGACCTGGGACACACCTCCTGCTCCTCTCTCTCCTACTGCTTCCCGTGGTGATCCTGCTTCTGACTCTCCTCTCTAACTGACTGGAACCCTGCCCTAAATAATCCCTAGCTCTACACGTGACCTGGGGACTCTCACTCAGGTGTTCCTGATGGGACTTTTGTTTGCTACGTAGCAAGAATTTCCCTTGCTGCAGTGAATCATGGTGCCTAGTGCTGCTTTCTAAAGCTGACTCTGAGGTAAGTCTTTCTTTTATCTTATTTTCCCTGGGCTGTGTGCCCCTTGCTGCATCACATATCCCCCCTCTTAAGATATTCCGTGCTGGTAAACTATTGTGCACACAGCGCGGAATCTGTCCTAGCCTCATGAGTGTTCCCTCATACCTGCTGTACAATGGGTTACCCTCCTCGTAGGGCTTCTGGGGACCTGTGTGTGCTGCCTGGTATTTGGGTACTATATTAAAACTGCTAACAGTGGCCATCCTATCATGCCATGGTTTTAAAACATTTATGTGGTACGTCTGAAGGCGCCCTCTGTCACTCTTGACTAGATATGGCACCGGACCCTTGCGATCCACTACCGTATAGGGACCCTTCCACCGGGCCTCAAATTTTGGCCCTGGATCAGTGACCATTACCACGACCTTATCACCTGTGGCCAACTGTCTAGGTTTTTTACCCCTGTCATAGTACTTTTTCTGTGTTTTTCTACTATCCTGTAGATTCCTATCCGCGGCTTGAGATGCCCTCTGGAGGCGACTCCGTAGCCCGCAAAGAAATTGAGGAACTCCTATTTCTTCCTCACCTTCCTTAGGTTGCCCTTGGGGTTCCTTTTCCTTAACCAGGCCTTTCTTTAGGCCTTCACCAAATGGGGGCCAGTCCCGGCCTAACACCAAATCAAAGGGTAGTTTGGGGACTACCGCTACCAAAATCTTTCTCCGAACCCCTAATCCTTGTATCCTCAGCTGGTACAGCGGATAACCAGTGGAAGATCCATGGATACACCTGAGATTGGCTACTCCTTCGGCGTGACTCGGGGGAAAACCCCTCTGGGCCTGTATGGTTTCCCAAAAACGGCGAGAGACCATACTTTGGTCGGCCCCCGAGTCAAGCAAGGCCTTAGCTGGGACTCCCTGTATCTCTACATCCACTCGGAAACCTGCAGCTGTGTGGTGAACCTGGCCAGTAACCAGTGCTGTGCGAGACCTGCATTCCCTTTTAAAGTGTCCACTTTTCCCACACTTAAAACACTTTAACACCTTGTTACCTTCTGCTTTTATATACCTGGATTCCTGTGAATCCACCTTGTTCCTTAAAGACATATTAGCATTTCTTACAGAGTTGTCTAACCCTGACCTGCTGCTAGCGCTGGCTCCTTTGATTAGTTCAGCCTCAAAGAATCTTTCCGTTAGGTGCGCTGCTTCAGCAGAGGTTCTACAATTCTGTAGAGTAAGAAATGTTCTAACCTCTTCAGGTACTGCGTCAAAGAACTGCTCTAGTACAATTAGATCAAGTACTTCCTCCATTCGTTTACCCTCGGGTTCAAGCCACTTTAAAACCAACCCATGCACTCTGTGATACAGTGCCTTTGGTGTTTCCTCTGGTTGAATCCGGGTAGACCTGAGCATGCGTCTGTACATGGTAGGGGTTAAGCCCAACCTATCCCGTACAGCTCTCTTAACCTCTTGATAGTCACTTGCAAGAGCTGCTGGCATGGCCCTATAGGCTGCCTGAGCCTCACCAGTTAACGCTGAGGCCAGCCTAACGGCTAACTGCTCTTGTGGCCATTTAGCATTACTAGCTATTCGTTCAAATGTTTGCACAAAGTCATCAAAATTGTCACTAGCATGCATTTGTCCTAAAGTCCAAATCCCACAGCTCTGTGGGCCTACCCCACAGATAGGAACGGCTGCTGGTGATTCGTCCTTCTTAGGCTCCTTCAGGATAGTCCGCATTAAGTCCATCAGGGGCTTCTGTTGCTCCACCAGGGCAGCGATGGCCTGCTCCTGGTTCTGCCGAGCTAGCTCTCCCTGCTTCTCGAACTGGCTGCTCATCCACCTGAGAACCTCCTGTGCATCCATCGTCGTCGTCATCTCCTTTCCTGAAACAAATCAGAAACACACCAAACCAAGTGCGGCACAATAACAATGATAAAAATTTCTCCTCCCAAGCCTCCTCTTCTCACCAGCGATCCTCCCCAACCTGTGCCCAAATACCCGTTACCTGAGCAAGGTGGAGGGTCTTATTTTGAGAAGGTGCTTGCTGTCGCACTCCTGGAACCTGGATCCTCCTCCGTGCGTGCCAACTCCGCTCGTCCCGCGTTGTCGCTCTGCACTGTAGCTCCTTGTTTCCTGGACTGGATCCGATAAAACTACGCCAACCTGTGATGGGGCCTGTGGTTAGAGGCCTGTTTAGCCCTATATAGGCGGTTGCCTAGGGCGTATGCACAAGTAATTGCTCTGGCCTTGTAAATAAAAAGTCTTTCAGAGCAACTTGAAATGAAAAGTGGGTTTTATTCCCCGTCCCGCTCGGACATTGTCAAAGGAAACAGAAACTTTAAATCAGATAAGCTTAGCAACAAAAGTGGTGACACACGTATTTTCTCTTGTTATATTCACAGAGTTCTCTTCATCCAGTATTTACATCATACGGTTGCATTTAACACAAACACTGCAATCCATAGGAATATCCTCTTGCAGACTAGCAGCGTCTTCCCATATCATTTCCCCAGCACTACTCACACTGCTGGTATCAGACCCTTCTTGAGAACGGTATTCAGCTATAGCGTCTTGTGACACTTCACTATAACAGTCACTGGAGGCTTTTCCCCCTTTGTGTCTATATCTCTCTCTGTAGCTGGTTCTGCCTGGGCTTGCCTCCCAGAACATTAGCTCTGAAACATCTTGCTTCTTATGTCTGTAATCAGAACCCCGCCCTTTGCAGTTATAAGCTTTAAACTTCTCTTTGTTACTATAGGGAAGTTTCCTTCTCTCTGCAGGGCTTGTCTTTATGCTTGGCTCTCTATAGCCTTTGCTTCTAGCCTCCCGGGCTGGTTGAACAGGAATATATTTGTTCCTAACTTTACACCTATTTCTTAAGCTGTAGTCATGCATGGAGTGCCCATCCCCCAACACTTCCCTCTCACCGTGACCTCTGCCTTGAGCTGGCAAATACTGGCATCTTGGGTAGTGGGGTAATCCTGGCTTCTCTCCAAAGCTATTCCTGGTAGCAGGTCTTCCCTTAGTGCAGCTTGCCTTGAACCTTCCTTCTCGAGAGCTGGAGACAGACTCACTTCCTGACTCCTCGTGAGAAGAATTTCCTCCCAGCAATCCCCTGGGGCTTCTGTTCAGCTGACCTGGGACACACCTCCTGCTCCTCTCTCTCCTACTGCTTCCCGTGGTGATCCTGCTTCTGACTCTCCTCTCTAACTGACTGGAACCCTGCCCTAAATAATCCCTAGCTCTACACGTGACCTGGGGACTCTCACTCAGGTGTTCCTGATGGGACTTTTGTTTGCTACGTAGCAAGAATTTCCCTTGCTGCAGTGAATCATGGTGCTTAGTGCTGCTTTCTAAAGCTGACTCTGAGGTAAGTCTTTCTTTTATCTTATTTTCCCTGGGCTGTGTGCCCCTTGCTGCATCACAATATACATATGTTTGTTCCTTGTTCTTACTTGTTGCTCCGGTGAGTCTGCTTTGTCAATAGATAACTGGTGACAGGAGGCGGATCTGGGGTGGATATACCAGTGATGTCACAAAAGAGGAGTTTCTCAGTCTCCAAGCTGCTGCATGAGATGGGGAACTTAGAGGTTTCGGGACTAGACTGTGTCCACTCCAGGAACTACAATTAGCAGGTAAGTCTAATTTCACCTTTTCCATTCAGCCCTTAGACAAAATCACTCACGAATATATTGACAGTACCGGTCCCAAGACCGAACCCTGGGGCAAACTGCTCATCACCTTCCTTTCATCAGAGTGAGTTCCGTTTGCTGTCACCTTCTGTCATCTGTCAGTCAACCAATTTCTGATCCAGTTCTCCATCTTGGGACCCATCCCCAAGCTGTTGAGTTTATTGATAAGCCTCCTATGAGGAACAGTATCAAAGGTTTTGCTGAAATCTAGGTAGATAACATCCATCACATGCCCTTGATCTAGTCCTCTGGTCACCCAGTCAAAGAACTCAATTGTATTTGTTTGGAAAGATCGTCCTTTGGTAAAACCATGTTGCCTCGGATCATGCAACATGTTGGTTTCGAGGAAGTCCACTATTCGCTCTTTCAAGAGCACCTCCATTACTTTTTCCACCACAGAGGTAAGGCTTACTGGCCTGTAGTTTGTCACTTCCTCCCTATTACCACTTTTGTGGAGAGGTACCACATCAGCCATTCTCCAGTCCTGAGGAACTTCTCCTGTCTCTAAGGACCTATTAAAAACATCCTTTAAAGGCCTTGCAAGAACCTCTCTGAGCTCTTTCAGCATCCTGGGGTGTATCCCATCTGGTCCCATAGACTTGTCCACTTTCAGTTTTGCAAGCTATTCCTTTGCGTACCTCTAGTCCAGTCCCGGAACCATAGAGTTGTGAACCTCCACCAGCAGCTTTGGAGACTGAAAGATGTCATCACTTTGATGTCACTGGTACAAATAGGCAGGAACCGCCCCCACTCACCAGTACTTTCAGTCTCCAAGCAGCTAGGAGGTTCTGAGCCCGGGACTTGGGCTCAGGGAGAGCAAATAAGCAGACTTATTTTTTTTTTTCCTTTGGGGTTTATTTTCTTTTCTAATACTGTTTTCCTGTGTTTTTTCTTCATTTTAGATCTGCTGCTGCCAAGGTTCCCTTTTTCTTTTCCCTGTCTGTGGCTCCCTTCCCCCCCCCCCTCCTCCCCTCCTCCTGCACGGGGAAGATTGCTGTTTTTTTGTTTTTTGTTTTTCTGAGCCCCTCCGTTTAAACGAGCATACCTGCTTAGCCTCCCTGCTCCTGAACCCGCTTGAAAGGGTGAGGAGCAGGTCGTAGGCAGAATAAGGCAGCAGCAGGGGAGACGGCAGTTGACAGGCCCTGCAAGGCTGGCCTGCTTCACTGAGCGTCCTTAGCATGGTATCTACTCCATTCCCATTTGTATATTTGTCAATCACGGGTGGTCCTTCTCCAGAATTTTCTCCAGTGAAAACAGAGCAGAAGTATTTGCTTAGGAATGTCGCTTTTTCAATGTCACTTGCCACAAATTGGTTCACAGAACTTTTGAGTCCTGCAATTCTACCTCTGATTTTCTTCCTCTCCCGTATATACCTGAATAAAGTCTTGTTGCCACACTTCACATCTTTAGCGATCTTTTCTTCTACCTTTAATTTTTCTATCCTTATTTCTCTTTTTGTCTCTTTTAGTTTGATCTTGTATTCTTTTCTGTGTTCCTCTGTTTGTGAGCTTCTGAATTTTGTGAAAGCTGTGTTTTTTGCCTTTATTTGTGCAGCCACTTCTTTGGAGAACCAAATAGGTTTCCTTTTCCTCTTGTTTTTATTTACTTTCCTTACGTATGTATCTGTTGCACCTTTTATTGCTTTCTTTAATTTAGCCCATTGCAATTCCACTTCCCTTAACCCCTCCCACCCTACCTGCTCCTCCTTCAGGTACTTGGCCATTTTACTGAAGTCAGCATTTTTGAAGTCTAAGACTTTTAATTTACTGTGATTGGATTCCACTTTGGCTTTTATCTCAAACCACACCATTTGATGTTCGCTGATGCTCACGTGGGCACTCACCTGGATATTTGACATGCTATCTCTGTTGGTGAGCACCAAATCCTGCATGGAGCTCTCCCTGGTCAGTTCCATTACCATTTGTTTAAGTAACACATCTTGGAAGACATCCACAATTGTTTTACTTCTTTCCAGATTTGCAGAAGGAACACTCCAATCCACATCAGGTAGATTAAAGTCACCCAATATGATCACTTCCCTCTTCATGGCTATCTTTGCAATATCAACAATCAATTCGCTATCCATTTTTTTGGTTTGAGGTGGAGGCCTGTAGACCACACCAGTATGGATGACAATGCCATCTCCTCTTTTCAATGCAATCCAGAGTGCTTCTTCTTTTCCCCATGTCCCCTGCATTTCAGCAGCTTTAATATTGCTTTTTACATACAGGGCTTCTCCTTCTCCTTTTCTACCCTCTCTATCTCTTCAAAATAGATTATAGCTACGTGTACAACTTGATCTGTTGGGTGACAGTGAACTGAAATGGACTGGCATTGGGCACTTTGCATCAGATGATCATCACATGGTCTACTATGCTGGAAATGAAAGACAAAGAAGAAATGGTGTTGCATTTATAATAAAGAACAAACTTGCAAGAAATGTAATGAAATACAATGCAGTCAGTGAACGCTTAATCTCAATTCATCTATGAGGAATGCCTATCAGCACAACTATAATTCAAGTATATGCCCCAACAAAAGCTGCAGAAGAGGATGAAATTGATGAGTTCTATGAACAAGTACAAGCTGAAATTGACAGAACATGCAAACAGGATATCCCAATAGTCATGGGTGACTGGAATGCAAAAGTTGGCAACAAAGAAGAAGGAAAAGTAGTTGGAAAATATGGACTTGGCAACAGAAATGAAGCTGGAGAAAGAATTCTGCACGACCAACAATCTATTCATCTCAAACACCTTCTTCCAGCAGCACAAGTGGCGACTGTACACATGGACCTCACACAATGGATTGTACAAAAATCAAATTGACTACATCTGTGGAAGTCAATGCAGGAAAAGCTCTATAACATCAACAAAGACAAAACCTAGAGCTGACTGTGGAACAGATCACCAACTCAAGCTAAAGTTGAAAAAGAGCAAGCCACTCATAAATGTAGCAAAATATGACCTTGAGAATATACCACTGGAATTTAAAGACTGGCTGCAAAATCGATTTGCTGCTTTAGATACAAATGACAGAGCTCCAGAAGAGTTATGGAAAAACATCAAGAAAGTTGTGTTGGAAGAAAGCGAGAAGTCCTTACAAAAGGTGAAAAAGCAAAAACGGCCAAAATGGATGACAGAAGAAACTCTAAAACGTGCCCAGAAATGCAGAGAAGCTAAAGCCAGAGGAGAAAGAAAGACAATCACGTAACTCAACAGAGATTTCCAACGTGCAGTAAAACAGGACAAGGAAAAGTACTACAATGACACATGCAAGTAAATAGAAGCAGAAACTATTAAAGGAAGAACAAGATCAGTTTTCCTAAAGCTATGAGAGCTAAAGAAAAAATTCCAGCCTCGAATTGGAATGTTACAAGATGCTCAAAGTTCTATTTTGAATGATGCTGAGAAGATCAAGAAAAGGTGGAAATAATATTCAGAGTTTTTATATGATAAAGATCAAGTGGACCAATAGCCGTTTCAACCTGTACTTTATTATCCGGAACCATTGGTGATGAAAGAAGAAGTTGAAGCAGCATTGAAAGCCTTATCAAAGAACAAAGCACCAGGCATTGATGGCATTCCCAACTGACTGTGAAAATATCACACAATCACTCCGATCCCACATGCCAGCAAGATTCTACTGAAGATTATTCAACAGAGACTACAATCATACCTGTAATGAGAACTATCTGAAGTGCAACAGGGTTCAGAAAAGTGCGAGAAACAAGAGACATCGCGGATGTGAGATGGATCCTTGAATAGACTAAAGAATATGAAAAGGAGATCTATCTGTGCTTTATTGACTATGGCAAGGCTTTTGCCTATGCAAATCAGGAGAAACTCTGGGCCACACTAAGAAGCATGGGTTTACCATAACACCTGATCGTTCTCTTGCGCAATCTGTATATTGATCAAGAAGCAACAGTTCAAACGAAACAAGGAGAAACAGAATGGTTTAAAATAAGCAAAGGTGTATAATAAGGCTGCATACTTTCCCCCTACTTGTTTAATTTATACACAGAACAAATCATCAGAGAAGCAGGACTGTATGAAGACAACAGAAGTGTGAAGATCGGTGGAAGACTCATCAACAACCTTCGCTATGCTGATGATACCACATTACTGGCTGAAAGTGAAGATGATCTGAAACATTTGCTTCTCAAGATAAAGGAACATAGTCTTAAAATAGGCCTGCACCTTAATGTAAAGAAGACAAAGATCATGAGAAATGGCAAAATCAATAAGTTCATCGTTGAAGGAGAAGAAATTGAAATCATGGACAACTTTAACCTACTTGGATCAACTATCAATAAAAAAAAGCAACAAGCAGTCAAGAAATCCGATGACGCATTGCTCTTGGCAGAATGGCTATGAAAGACCTAGACAAGATTCTCAAGAGCAGAGATGTCTCTCTCCATACAAAGATTCGACTCGTTCAAGCCATAGTATTTTCAGTAACATCATATGGATGCGAAAGCTGGACAGTGAAAAAGATAGACAGGAAGAAAATTGATGCCTTTGAAATATAGTGCTGGTGGCGAATACTGAGTATACCATGGACTGCCCGAAGAACAAACCCATCAGTACTACAGGAGATCAAACCTAAGCTTTCTTTAGAAGCTCAGATGACAAGACTTCGACTTTCATACTTTGCAC
Source organism: Ichthyophis bannanicus (assembly GCA_033557465.1). Lineage (NCBI taxonomy): Eukaryota > Metazoa > Chordata > Amphibia > Gymnophiona > Ichthyophiidae > Ichthyophis > Ichthyophis bannanicus. Next base: position 257,863,049 of record CM066044.1, read on the forward strand.
ACATTATGCAAAGAGATCATTAGAGAAAGATATCATGCTTGGTAAGGTAGAAGGTCAACACAAAAGAGGAAGGCCAGCAATGAGATTGATCGATACAATAACAGCAGCTACGGGTACCAGTCTGTCAGCAATGAGCCGTCTGACTGAAGACCGAACACAATTTAGGACAACTATCCAGAGGGTCACCATGAGTCAACACCGACTTGACAGCACTTAACAACAACAACAACAAAATGGCTATATTCCATTCATGTGGCTCGTTAAACCATGTTTCTGTAATGGCCACAATGTCCAAGTCCATTTCCACTATTAGGTCTTCCAGATTGGGAACTTTGTTGGCTAGGCTTTGAGCACTTGTACTCATTGCTTTCCAGCATTTGTTGAATGGCTTGCCTGCCTTGTGCATGTGTTTCGTTCTACATGCCCCTTCCCGCTTGCCATTGATGTGTTATTCAAAAATATGATTGTTTCCAATGTTGTTTTGCTTTTGCTGGGAGTGACGTACTGAACTTGTCCATCTCCAGCCATCACCTTCTTTCCTTAGTTTAAATGCCTGTCCACATACTGCCTGAAATTTTCACTTAGGATCCTTTTCCCTGCGGTGGAGAGATGTAGTCCATCAGTACAGTATAGTCTCTTTTTGATCCATATGTTTCCCCAGTCGCCTATATATCTAAATATTCTTGTTTGCACCAGGTTTGGAGTCATGTTTTAAAGTTGTTTATGCAATGTAGCCTTTCTGCCCCCTTACCATGAACAGGTAGAACTTCTGAGAATGCTATAGTGTTAGCAATGGGCTTGAGTTTCTCTCTCAGAGTCTGGAAGTCCCCTTGAACTGCAGAGGCACTGTTTCTAGTGAGGTCATTTGTATTCAAGTGGATGATAATATCAGTTTTGGAGTGCTCACTTTCAGCACTAACTATGCCAACAATTTGGTTTCTATTCCTGCTGGCTGAAGAGCCTGGGAGTAGTAGGTTTCTGTTTAGTGATTTTTCTTCCTATTTACATTATCAGTAGATTTGGCATTAAGTCTATCATTTAAGGGCACTTCAGTTTCCATTGATTGGGCACCCTCATTATCCAAGGCAGAGAAGGCATTATGCAGGGATATCACTTGATGTATAGGGTGTCTCTGCGTTACAAGTCACAACCTACCAGAGCCCACTGTGATCCATTTTTTCCTGGGCTGTTTGATTCTTTGTAGAAGCGGACATGGATTTTGTTCAGTTTGTAACCTAAAGGAAGTGTGCTTATTTACAGCTAATACTTCTCTTAGTAGAGTCATTTCTTTATGCATAGCAGCTAACTTGAGGCATATAGGGCAAGCTCTTAGGATACAAATGATTCTTCTTAGAATGAAAGCACCACAGTTATTGCATTGAATGCACAACATTCTGACTCAGCAGTCCTAGGAGGAGAAAAGGAGAAAAAGTGGGTGTAACACCTAATTAAAGGAAAGATGTCAATGTATATGATGACTATATAGGCAATGAAACCCCGGGGTGGGTGGGGTGAGGAGTAGGGTGGGCAGGAACTTAAGTGTCCCTGACCAGTAGGCCTTCTATGAACTGAGGGCACACTCAGATATCTGATTTAAAGGCTATGCAAAGAACGTACGCAGGCTGATGATCCCTAAAAACCTATATGCAACAAGTAGAGTTTATAAAAAAAGAAACAGGCATTGATAAAGTTTGAAAGCCTTAAAATGCATATCATATGTGGTTAATTGGTGGTGTTTCTATGTGTAGGTTCACAGAATGTCCAACAAACACATGTACGTTGTGAAATATCAACATGTGGAAATTAGTGAGTTTCCCCCACTGATTTTTCCCATGTCTATATTTCTAAAACGGCTCCTCCAAATCCATGTATGGGCACATACTTCTGCATTTTGCACCTCCTTGTTTGTATATTAGAAAAAAGCTCCTTTTCTAAAATATCACTGGAATTGTATACGTCATGACTGTGACATCTGAATTCCAGTTTGCATGTAGCACCTAAAGTGTGCCTTGGTGTCTACTACTTCTCAATTGAGTTGACCGAAGTTTCAATGCTTCTGCTCGGGAGTCGCAGATATCTGAGAATCCTAATTGAACTCGTGTTCTTGAAATGTCTGAAAAAGCACTGGGACCTGCTACACTGGTGGTGAATCTGGTATTGGACTCTACTATAGACATTTTGCTAAGAATATTTTCAGATGTTTCTAAAGCCACTCAAATTAAGAGGAAAGTGTTTCTTTTATTTAGAACAGGAGTTTTGCAGTTTGGAGCTAGTTTTTGGTTGAATTTTCCATATAAATGTGTTATAAAGCTAAGGAATATTAGGGGTATGTTTATTAAACCATGCATTTGAGCTGCGAAGCTAACATGGAGACCACTGCTAAATTTAGGGGGGCATGTGCGTTCGTCCTCTGCCATTGTTAATGTGAGGCACCGTGGTAACCAGAACGTGGGTGCTATTAATGCAAGCCATATTCGCAGTTAGAGCTCACAGAAAACATAGGCGCTAACTGCAAATCACCGTCAGCATTCACATTGCACCCCTAACTCGCCCATTTCCCACCCAATCACATGTTGACCAGTTAGCATGGGATTTTTAGTGCAGGATTCCATTCAAACTGTTAAAACAGACACCTTACCACTTGCTAGACCGCATGCTAAGTCAGTGCATGTTAGTAGACATGCCCCATGTATATTTTATGAACCTACTCAGTTCCTTTTCATTCCTCCAGCTTAGTCCTCCACCTCTGGGTAGTGCACCTCCTCCTGCAGCATGGAGACTGGACCAATCAAAATTCTGACAACAGTGGATGTAGCGTACTGGCACTCCCATCAGCCCTCAGTGTGTCCAGTCTCCATGCAGCAGGAGGACTTATGAGTCTAGGTGCTGGGCTCACTGGAAAATCTGTTAGGCTCAGGCTAGTTAGATTCAAGCTTTTCATTTGATTTTTACTTCTCTTTCCATTTATTTTGGGGTTTCCTCAGATTGACATTGTAGATGCTATTTTAAATTTCCCTTTGGGAAGTTCCTTGCTGTCCCTTTAAAAAAAAATGTAATTTCATTAAGGGCTTCTTTTTAAATGGGGGACTTTAGTATATCGGTTTGAGTGCAGGACTATGGAATCCTAGTCCTATTCCTGCTTAGCCACGCAACCTCTCTGCGATCTCTTCGTTGGATCTTTTTCCCCTTGAAGGAGTGGGGTTAAGATCTTTCACCGGCAATCGGTCAGCCAGATCGCGTCTGTGCTGCAGGCGTCGATGGCGAAAGCGGCCCCAAAGAAACACAGCTGACTTTGCGGCAGGTCTGTGCGCCGTTTCTTTCAGCTTGTGAGTGCCGGTTTCGAGTGTGGGTGGCCCAGGAGCAGTGTCTGTTTCTCTCCTCGGGTCTGCAGGGCTTCTCGCCCGTTCCTGCCTAAATGCTCAGTGAAACCGTGGCCATTTTAGACAGCGGCGTTTTTTCTCATGCCGGCGGTGCTGTGGCTGTCTCGGAGGAGTCTCTACATGCAGGTTAACACGTTCTTATACTTTTCTTTTCATTTTGGCCTCGTTGTTTGAGAAATAATTATTTTCTACTGGCATTGGTTCCATGAGGGCTGCTTTGGGCGGTGCTCTAAGCAGCGCTGAATTTGCTTAGAAGCTGAATGCTTTTTGTTTAGGCATTCTTCTGTAATAAGAGTACATTAAAAAAAAAAAAAAAGACAAAGAGGAGATAAAGCGTAAGGCTTCTGTCTGGAGCTGTCTTCCCAGGTTTTCTAGTTCAAGCTGGGTCTTGCTTCACCCATGGCAAGCAGTGCCCAGTGCATTATTTGTGGCTTCCGGAAGGGCGCGGGGATTGGGACAGGCGTCTGTTTGAGCTGCACCACAGGGTCTGTCAGTGGAGGACAGAAAATGGAGTCTCTCTCGCCTCCTGGGCCCCAGGAAACCATAGCGGAGACAGCTAGTGTCTCTGGGTTAGCTGAACCTTCCGCTTCAGCGCCAGAGGTGGCCTCCGGTGCCTCTGGGGCTGCTGCAGATCTTGGTTCTCTTGCGCTAACGGAAGATTTTTCCCCAGATTTTATATTGCTCATGCATCAGGCTTTTTGTCATAGGAGGCAAGGCCATCTTCCGGCTTCCCTGCCTGTTCCCGCCCTTGTCCAAAAGACCGGGCTTGGGGTGGGTGAGGCATTACCATTAAGAGCGGCCAAGAGACCGCGGCCTCCAGAACCTGCTACCTCGGACTTGGAGTGGCAAGAGGTGGAAGAGGCAGATTCTGAGATGCTGGTGGATGAAAATGACTTGGAAGAGGGAGAGATTCCGGAGTCAGAGGACCAGGCTAGGATTAGTCGTGTGTTTCGAAGGGATGAGTTGCCGGCTCTTATCTCAGAGGCCTTGCAAACCCTTCGGCTATCTCCCGAGCAGCCAGCCGACGAAGATGATAGTGCAGATCCTATTATTCAGGCAGTCCATCAGTCGCAAGTGGTATTTCCTATCCATAAGGTAATCGATCAGATGATTCAGAACAAGTGGGATCATCCGGAAGCAGGGCTGAAAGGCATTAGGATTATGAATAAGCTCTATCCCTGGGAGGATAAGGACAAGGAGAGGTTTCGTTCCCCAAGGATTGATGCTGCGGTCTCGGCGGTCACTAAAAAAGACCACGATTCCGGTAGAGGGCAGCGCGGCCCTGAAGGATGTGCAAGATAGGAAGGTGGATGGTCTCTTGAAGCAGTTCTTCGAAGCAGATGCCATTTCTTTGCAGGCCTCTATCTGTGGAGCTTGGGTGGCGAGAGCCTGTCTCCGTTGGGTTCAGCACCTCAGGCAGTCAACCTCTCTGAGGGCTGACGAAATTGGGGAGGTGCAGCGCTTAGAATCGGGTTCGGCATATCTAGCCGACGTCCACTACGACCTCATTATAGCCTTGTTGAATAGTATGGCTTCTCTAGTAGCTGCGCGCAGATCCCTTTGGCTTAGGAATTGGGCAGTCGATGGCTCTTCCAAGTCTCGGCTCAGCAATCTTCCGTTCAAGGGTAAGCTCTTGTTCGGGGAGGATTTGGATAAGTTGGTTAAGGACCTGGGGGACTCCAAAGGAGGTAGGCTCCCGGAGGATAAGCCGAAGCAGGGGAAGGTGTTCTCCTCCTTCCGGGGACAGTATCGGGACTTTCAGAGGTTCCGCTCTCCCCGTTTTGCAGGGTCCCAAAGAGGAAGATTTGCCCCCCGCGCCCTGGGGTTTCGGGGAGCCAGTAGAGGTTTCCAAGCGGCCTCTTCGGGAACCGCTAGACGGCCACATTGAATGGCGACGGGTCCCGGGGGAAAGTCAATCCATTGGAGGGTGCCTTCGGGATTTCCTTTCTGCCTGGACCCACGTGACTACAGATCAGTGGGTGTTAGAGATTATCCGCGATGGTTATACTCTAGATCTCACACAACCACTTCTGGACTCATTTGTGACTTCGCCCTGCAGGGGCCCGAAAAAGGCTGTCCAGTTGCGTCAGACTTTGGCCCATCTGGTGCAGCTGGGGACCGTTGTGCCAGTGCCACCAGCGGAGTGCGGTTTAGGTCGTTACTCCATTTATTTCGTGGTGCCAAAGAAGGACGGGTCGCTTCGTCCTATTCTAGATCTCAAAGGGGTAAATCGTTGCCTTCGAGTGCAACACTTTCGAATGGAAATGCTGAGATCGGTTATTGTAGCAGTTCGTCGCGGAGAGTTCCTTATGTCCCTCGATCTCAAGGAGGCCTATCTCCACGTCCTGATCAGGGAGGCACATCAACAGTATCTGCGGTTTGCGCTTCCATAGGGGCACTTCCAGTTTCAGGCACTGCCCTTTGGCCTCGCCACAGCTCACGAGTGTTCACCAAAATAATGGTGGTGGTAGCGGCGGCGCTGAGAAGGGAAGGAGTCTTAGTCCATCCTTACCTCGACGATTGGCTCATCTGGGCGAAGTCCAAGGACGAGAGCAAGAAAGCCACGCAAAAGGTGGTGGCTTTCCTTCAGAGTCTAGACTGTGTTGTCAATCCGCTCAAGAGTCTTCTGGAGCCTGCGCAAGTTCTCGAGTATCTGGGAGTGACATTCGATACTCGCATAGGCGCGGTGCTCTTGACGGAGAAGAGAGTTCTAGCCCTTCAGGCTCTGGTGCAAGGATTCAGAAGACGGGCAGCGCCGACGGCATGGCAATACCTGCAGGTGCTGGGGACCATGGCGGCGACGCTGGAGGTGGTTCCTTGGGCCAGATTTCACATGAGGCTGTTGCAGTGAGCCTTGCTTCGCCGTTGGTGCAACCAATCCGACCCTTTGAGCAAATGACTTCCGTGTCCTCTGCAGGTTCGGCGGGCGTTGAAATGGTGGCTGCTTCCTGCATCCTTGCGAGCAGGAATGCCCTTGGAGCAGCCAGTGTGGAGTCCGCTCTTCATGGATGCCAGCCTCGTGGGTTGGGGGGTGCATTGCGGAGCAGACTTTGCGCAGGGACGTTGGTCGGCAGAGGAGAGTGGCTGGTCGATCAACCGTCTGGAGCTCAGTGGTGTTTCTAGCCCTGAACAGTTTCGAGGCCCTGGTCACGCGCCGTGTGGTGCGAGTCCTTTCGGACAATGCTGCGACCGTAGCATACATAAATCGCCAGGGCGGTACCGGGAGCGCTGCCATGGAAGAGGAGACAGAGATGCTGTTCTCCTGGGCAGAGTCGCATCTGCTAGCAATATTGGCGGCACACCGGGAAGGACAACGTGACAGCAGATTTTCTCAGCAGAGTGCGAGTGGATGCAGGGGAATGGCAGCTGCATCCTGACGTCTTCGCGCAGTTGGTGCTCCGCTGGGGAGCGCCAGTCATGGACTTGAAGGCCCTCTGCCGGTCCGCGAAAGCGAACCGATTTTTCAGCAGAAGGCGGGAGCCCATGTCGGAAGGCATAGAAGCCTTGATACAGCCGTGGCCATCGGCAGGTCTTCTCTATGTGTTCCTGCCGTGGGTGCTCATCGGCCGAGTGATTCAGCGCATTGAATCGCATTGCGGGCGAGTACTGTTAGTGGCGCCGGACTGGCCCCGGCGGCCGTGGTATGCTGACCTCGTCCGGTTGCTGGATGGGGCCCCATGGCGTCTTCCGGTGTCGCAGGATCTTCTCTTGCAGGGTCCGCTGTTGATGCCGCAGGTGGATCGATTCTCGCTTACGGCTTGGCCATTGAAAGGGCAAGGTTGAAAAAGAGAGGTTATTCCAGATTGGTCGTGTCAACTCTGCTACAAGTACGGAGACGCTGTACATCGCTTGCATATATACATGTCTGGTGCATTTTTGAAGATTGGTGTTCCAGGCATCAGGTGCGTGCTGCCACAGCTTCGGTGCCTGTAGTGTTGTTTTTTGCAGGATGGCTTCGAGAAGGGCCTCGCTGCCAGCTCCTTGAGGGTGCAGTTAGCAGCCCTGGCCTGTTATAGAGGCAAAGTTCATGGCGTGGCTCTTGGAGCTCACGAAGATGTTCTACGATTTTTGAAGGCGGTGTTGAGATTGCGTCCGCCGCGTCGGGTTTCGGTTCCCCCATGGGATCTCAATTTGGTTCTACGGGCACTGGTGCAGGCGCCATTTGAGCCTTTAAGTCAGATTTCACTCAAGGATTTAACTTGGGGGGAGGAGTAGCCTAGTGGTTGGGGCAAGGTACTTCAGGCCAGAAGGTCAGGGGTTCAAATCCCACTAGGCGACAGCAACCTTGGGCCAGAAGGACTGGGGTTTCTAGTCCCACAGATGCTCCTTGTGGTCTTTGGCAAGCCACTTAACCCTCCATTGCCCATGTTCCCTGTAAGTATTAGTGTATGTGACTCATATCCCTGCATGTTAAATGTATCCCCCAATTGTGTTGTGACCACTTTGATTGAAGGATAAGGCAGTATACAAAAACTGTCTAAATAAATAAAATAAAAATAAATAAAAACTCTGAAGATGGTGTTTTTGGTAGCTATTTGTTCGACAAGGCGCATTTCCGAGTTGCAAGCCCTTTCTTGTAGGGAGCCTTTTCTCTGTTTTTCCAAGGACAAAGTGGTTCTTCAGCCAGTGCCTTCCTTTCTACCAAAAGTATCTTCGCCATTTCATGTTAATCAGTCCATGTCTCTTCCGGTTCTACGGTCGGGAGGTGACGATGCTTCTGATCACGGTTTGAGTCGTTTGGATATCAAGAGGGTATTGCGTCGGTATTTGACAGTTTCCGAGTCTTTTTGTAAGTCAGATCGCCTGTTTGTGTTGTTTGGAGGACCTCGGAAGGGTGAGGCAGCGGCGAAAGCTTCCATTTCCCGGTGGATTAAAGAAACCATCACATCTGCTTACATGTTGCAGGGGCGCCTGGCGCCTGTGGGTCTGAAAGCTCACTCTACTAGGGTGCAGGCAGCCTCCTGGGCAAAGCACAGTCTGGTGCCACCGGTGGAGATTTGTAAGGTGGCAACCTGGTCGTCGCTTCATACTTTCAGCAAACACTACCGTTTGGATGTGCTGGCGGCGGGGGATGCCTGCTTCGGGTCGGCAGTTTTGCGTGCCGGCTGGAAGGGTCCCTCCCGTTAGTACTGCTCTGTTACATCCCAGAGGTGGAGGACTAAGCTGGAGGAACGAAAAGGAAATGATAATTACACTTACCTGGTAACTATTGTTCCTTGAGTGATGACAGCTTAGTCCTCCTTCCCTCCTTGGGGTTTTAGTTTCCTGGTTTAGCGCGGCACGCGTGTAGGAGCAAGAAGCGCATTGGCAGGTGAATTTTCCTCTTGTTCTATTTTCTTCTTCCTCTATCTATTGCCTGGCTCAGCAGGAGATGGAAGATTGGATATCAGGGATCTCATCCCTTCCTTGGGGAGGGGAGGTTCATATCTTGTTTCTATGGGTATGAAAAAAAAAATGAAAGAAAATAAAAATAATGAATTCTATCACCTTTGTAGATACTTGTTTGTTGCTTTTTGAGTCTGCTTTGTCAATAGCTCACTGAGGGCTGATGGGAGTGCCAGTACGCTACATCCACTGTTGTCAGAACTTTAATTGGTCCAGTCTCCATGCTGCAGGAGGAGGTGCACTACCCAGAGGTGGAGGACTAAGCTGTCGTCACTCAAGGAACAACAATTACCAGGTAAGTGTAATTATCATTTAATCAGATGTTTTTTAGATAAAGTTGGTATCTCCCCGCTGACAACTTTATCCCCTAAGTAGTTTTGACTGGATTTATAAGTGCATGAAGTGTTTTGAACCATCCGAGTCATTTATGGCTACCGGCATTGAATATCTGGCAATATCCAGCTACTAACCAGTTAAGTAAACCAGCTAAAGTTAGGACAGTGTTTTTGGTGTCTACCTTTAGCCTGTTTGCATAAAGAAGCCAGCAGCTGATGTCACCACTGACCGGTTAACGCGAGCTAGCATCGAGGCATTTAGTGGCATTAGGCGAGGATATTCAGTGGCACAAAAAGGCTAGGTGCTGCCGAATATCCTGTTCACTGTGATTAATCATTTTGAATATGCTCCCTGTAGTTTATTGATTCATTAATAAATGATACATTTTTAAAAAATCAATAAATAAAAGATACTATACATGAACGTCTCTAGATCCTTTCTGGTTTGTACTCCTCTCCAAACTCTTTCTCCCTCAATTAAGTGTCCCTGGGACATTGCCTCTCCTGTCAGCCATGGAGAGAGGGCGCTCCCCTCTGAGGAGCAAACTTCTCCCCATATTCCCCATCCCCCAGAGCCTAGAGGACCTGGGTTCTAATCATCAACTCCATTGCATTTTATACTCCCCCCCCCCCCCCCCCCCAAAAAAAATAAATTGGTTGGATTTGATCTTGTATATGAGGATCACCCACTTGCTGAGATAGACTCAGTCTCCATTACCTCATTCCATTACTTAGTATGTAGTAGGGTCCAAATGAGAAATATTTTGGGCTCTACTACATAGGCATTTTTCATAAATTTCTATTGTTAATATTTCTTGTGTGTCTCTCTCTGAGTCACTGGTTCTTTGTCATCCAGAGCAGATAATGCATCACTTAGGGGAGATCATAAATCGGTCTCCAACTTGTTTTACAGAGAATCCATGTTCGGCATCAATAAACTCATCTGAGGTCTTTGAAGAAGGAAAGGAAGTGACAGTGACCTGCTCTATTCGGACAAAGGCTGGACATATTCCATATTGGCATAACAGCAGTCTCATCCGCATTCCAGAGCAAACTCATAGCCAGGATAAGAAGGTCACTACTCTGAGACTAATCCCTTCTAGAAAGGATAACGGCAGAGTGTTGTATTGCCAACAACATGGATGTGCATCCAAAGAGCTAAAGATGAAAGTGTGGTGTGAGTCCTCTTTAATTACACAGCAAGCAGTGAGATTATTTATTGAATTGGTCCAGGGCCTTGGCAATGGCATGGCAACCTGGAACCTCACTGCAGGAGTCTCAGTGGCTGCATCCGAACTGTGCAGCATTTCATAGCTTATCTTTAGTAAATTAATCTTTCTGACTGGAGGATTTCCAATTACAATCTATTTTATTTATTTATTTAGCTGTACAGTATTTGTAGACCGCCTTTCACAGGGTCAAGGTGGTGTACATGGAACAAGAGTAGTACATTAAAACATTGAAACAATTAAACTATATACAGCATGCATTGGAGCAATATAGGGGTAGGGCTATTTACATAAATATACATATTATATATTTTAGTTTCGTATGGGGTCTCGCTGCTGGGTGTGGAGGGGGGGCATTAAGCAGAGGGGTTGAAGTGTTTGGAGAAAAGGTGTGTCTTCAGGTGTTTTCTGAAGATGGAGAGGTCTGAGATTTTCCTGAGCTTGTCTGGAAAGAAGTTCCAAATGGAGGGTGCATATAGTTAGAAGGCTCGTTTGCAGGCTTGTTAGTTGGATTTGGTCTTGGAGTGTGGGATGATTAGTGCGTTCATTTTGGAGGTACATCTGGACCTGCTTGGGTGGGGGCTCTGTAACAGAGTATGGGGTTGGTGTGGATGGCTTTGTGAGTCAGGATTAATGTCTTGTACTTTATCTGACTTGGTAGTGGTGACCAGTGGAGTTTCATGAGTATAGGAGTGATATGTTCTTGCCTTGCTGCTGCTTGGAGTATTCTCGCTGCTTAATGGAGAGCTGTTCATAGAGGGAGAAGCGTGGATTGTGGGAGGCCCTGGTAGATGATGTTGCAATAGTCAATGTGTAGTAATTTTGTTGCTTTGAGAACAGAGTGGAAGTCGGATGGTTCAAGCAACGGTTGGAGGCGCTGGAGGGTCTTTGGTTTGTAGTATATTGTTCTCATAGTTCTGTTGTTGTGGGCTTTGAAGGTGAGCTGTTGATCAAGGGTGATTCCTCTGTATGTGACTTCTTACTGTGTCTTGATTGCAGGGTTGTTCAGGGTTATGGTCGGGGGAGGAGCGAAGGTTTCATCTTTGGATACAAAGAGGGCTTCTGTTTTCTTGTAATTGATTTTAAGGTTGTTGTCTTTTAGCCAGTTGGATATGTCTGTGAAGCATTTCTGATGAGTAGAGAATGAAGGCTGCTTTGTGTTGAATGTGCCATAGATCATGATGTTATTGGCGTAGACGTGGAAGTTGAGGTTGTGTGATCGGATGAGTATACAGAGGGTTTGGAGGAAGATGGTGAATAGTAGCTCAGAGATGGTGGACCTTGGGGAACTCCTTGGGTCTGTTTGTAAGGCATGGAGGTGTCATTGCCGATCCTTATTTGCTGGTACCTGTCAGAGAGGTAGGATCTGAATCAGTGGAGGACGGTGTTTTGGATTCCGTCGGATTGGAGGAGAGTATGGTGGTTTACTGTATCAAATACTGAGCAGATGTCCAAGAAGAGTAACAGGAACCCTTAGTCGGTTTGTTGTATTCAGCAGAAGGGTTTCTACTCCATGGTGAGGATGGAAACCATGTTGTTGCGGATCCAATAGGTTGCTTCTGTCAATGTTCTTGTTGCTGGTGCTGTACGGTTTTTTCTATGATCTTGGCTACAAATTGTAGACTGGTGATGGGCCAGTATGAAGATGGGTCAGATGTGTTGAGATTAGGTTTCTTTAATGTTGGGTGAACTGAAGATGTTTTTAGGCACGTATGCATGATGCCCTGCTATAGTACTGTTTGTGTGATTCTTGTGAGAGGGTTGCTTAGTTCTTCTTTGACTGCTTTGATCCATGCAACTGGGCAAGGGTCCAGAGATGAGGTAGTAGTGTTTAGCGAGGATATGGTTTTCACTATTTATTCTCTTGTGATTATGCTGAAGGAGGTCCAGGGGTCTGGGTGCTCTTACACCTCAGGGGGGGGATGTTGGGGGGGGGCTCTGGGTGAGGGTGCAGTTGCTCATAGTGTTTTGCCAGGTCTTGAGGGGTGATTGTGATGTCTTGGTTATCAAATCCCTTGGGCATTTGAATGAAGAGTTGAGCAGTTTTGTGTGGTAGTCTCGCTTTGCTTTGTCTATTTTGACACCTCCCTCACAGGTTCAGGAGGGTACTAAGCTAACTGCAGTAACTTGTGTTATCTCTGTTTCATTACAGGAGGATTTAGTAAAAGTTGTTAGTGTAGCTGGGTTTAAAAGAAGCTTGGACAAGTTCTTGGAGGAAAAGTCCATAAACTATTATTAAACTGGACTTGGGAAATCCACTACTTACTCCTGAGATAAGCAGCATAGAATTTTTCTACCTTTTTGGAACCTGCCAGGTACTTGTGATCTGGATTTGCCACTTGGACTTGATGAATCTTTTGCCTGATCCAGTTTGGCATATCTTATGTTCTTATGTTCTCAGACAAACCTGGAAAACCTCAGATCACTACAGATCCATCAAACAAGAAGCTGATACGAGAGGGAGTTTCAGTGATCCTGAGGTGTGAATCTCAGAGTAATCCAGAAGTGGACATCAGCTTCTGGGACAGGAACGGATCTATGGTGAAGAGCAATGAGACATGGACACTTCAAATCCCAAAAGCCACTCTTGCTGATACTGGGAATTATAGTTGTATTGCACACAACAGGATTGGCAATTCCAGCCTCTCCTCTCCACTAACACTGAATGTTCTGTGTAAGTAAATCACCTCAGGTAGATTTCCAATAACGCACAGATTCAGGGGTCTCAAGTATCAATATTTCAGCCTTGTACTTATCACACCTATGGCCAGATTTAAGAATTAGGAAAATATGAGTAGTAAAAGCTACAAATTTGTCTGTTTGAAGTTTTGTACTACAATTTGCTTATTTACCGAGGTGATCTTTTCCTTTTGGTGGCTTTAGATTTACCCTCTGCTTTTGACAGTGGCAATCAACGCACCCTTCTAGCCTGCCTGGTTGATCTTGGGATCCACGGGTCTGTTCTTTCTTGGTTTCGCTCCTTTCTCTCTTCTCACATCTTCTCAGTAAAGACCAGCTCAGCCATCTTCCCTCCTCTAGCTCTCCTATGTGGGGTTCTTCAAGGTTCAGTTCTCGCTCTCCTCCTTTTTAACATCTTCCTCGACCCTCTGGCACTCATTGCTCAACAGTCCGGCATTTCTGGCTATTTCTACGCAAATGACATCCTTCTCGTCCACCACACCAGTTCCCTCTCGCCAGATCTTTCTGCCCTTAATCTCTGTCTTGCCCGTGTTGCCTCATGGATAAACAGTAACTTCCTTCACGTTAACACTTCCAAATCAGCTGCACTTTGGATTTCCTTTAGTATACCTCCTCCTACCTGTTCTCCTCTTTTCCTTTCTACCCCTATTCCTCTGGTCTCCTCTCTCCGCTATCTCGGGGTCACGCTCGACTCCTCTCTCTCCTTTCATCACCATATCTCCTTGCTCATCCGCCGTTCCTTCTTTTTCATACGCCAGATCCACACTGTTCTCCCCTTCCTTCCCCCCCCTCCTCCCTCACTTCACTAGTCATCTCACTTGTCTTCTCAAGGCTGGACTATTGTAACACCGTCCTAGCAGATCTCCCACAATATCAACTCCGGCGCCTACAATTCGTTCAAAACACAGCTGCACGTCTGCTCACCCACTGCTCCACCCGGGATCACATCACCCCTCCTTTTCCGTTTGCACTGGCTCCCACTCAACTCTCATTTCCTCTATAAGATCCTTATTCTTACCCACAAAGCATTACACACCGGCTCCCCCCAATATTTAACCGACTCGATCCGTCTGCAGCCTTCCCCCTGTCTCCTTCGCTCAGCACACGGCAATTGCCTCTTTCTTCCCTCCCCTTCCTCGGCTCACCTGGAATCTACACGTCAGTCCGCTTTATTCTTCCTGGCCCCTGCCCTCTGGAACTCCCTCCCCCTTGCCCTCCGTACTGAACTGTCCTATCAACGCTTCAAGAGTTCTCTCAAAACTCACATCTTTCAGCAAGCATTTGACCTCCCCGATCCCTAAGGTTACCACACACTCCGCCAGTCTCCCTCTCCATCAGTCCTCTCTCCCTCCCTCCCCTACCCTGTATAAACTGTCCTCTTCGTCTCTTCCTGTCCCTCTCTTTCTTATAGTGGCGTTCCTTTCTTTTCTACTTTCCAATTAATTTTATTGTACACCGCCCTGACGCATATGCTTGGGCGGTATATCAAGCGATAAATAAAGATAAAAGATAAAGAAACAAGTGTATGCAGAGTTAATGTTAAATCTTTCGACTGTAGATGAGTCTATGCAGACTTAAAAAATGTAGACTGGCAAAGCATGAATGAAAAACAGAAGAGATCTGCTTGTCAAACCTCTAAAATTTTAACTTTTTAACCCAGTTTAAGCTGAACCTCTCTGAGAGTAGATTATACTGACAGTTTCTGGCCCTTATGATCCATTAATAAACCTTAGAATTATTCAGATCTCGTTTCCGTTTATGGGATTCAAATCAATTTGCAAGGGTAGCAAGACCAGCTGCACTATACAGACTGATTCCTAAGGGAGGGTTGAGAGTAAAGGGTGTGATAGACAAGTACTCAGGTATACTTGAATTTTAAAGACATATTCTTAAGGGGAGGAATTATGTACTAGGGAGAGGATGATTGTAATATTGAAATATAATGTGGGGTTGATGTGTTGTTTTTTATTATGATTGTATTAATCTTAACTGTAGTAATCCTCTTTGAATGTTCCATACATAAGAATATAAGATATGCCATACCGTAACTAGGGTTCCGTAGCGTTCCTCCAGTTTAGTCCTCCACCTCTGGGTTGTGAATCTCCTCCTGCAGCTTGGAGACTGGGAATGACAAACTTGTGACATCACTGGATATAGCATGCTGGAATCTCCCATCAGCCTCAGTGTGTTGAGTCTCCATGCAGCAGGAGGATGTAGTAAGCCTAGGTGCTGGGCTCACTAGAGAAACGGATAAGGAGCAACTTAGTCAGGGTGCTAGGTTTTAGGTCCCTATTCAGTCAATTTTGGTTTGTCCCTATAAGTTTCTTTGTTTTTGGGGTATCTCTTTAAATTGTATTTCTTTAAATTGGAAAAGAAAAAAAAAAAGGGGGGGGGGCTGATCAGTCTCCCTACCGCACCAAGACCTCTGTTTCAGTTGCAGGATTTCTCTCCCTGGACAGTGCGGGAGAGAGCTCCTGAAGCGGCTCACCTATCCCCTCACTCTTCTTAGCTGCAACGGCCCGACACACTGAGTTCTGGCGGGAGCGTGATCGGCGGCAGCAGCACTGGCAGAGCAAGTCCTCACTGCAGACATTGCTCCTAGAGCGGTGTAACGTCGCAGCTTGCAGGGCCCTGGTCTCCGGCGGTAAGTTCTTCCTTCTCGGCAGCGGTGCTGAATTTGGGGTGTAATTTCGCAGCCGGAGGGGGGGGGTATTTCTTCTTAGGGCTGTGCACCAAGAACCTGTTCCTTAGCATCCCTCCAGTCTAGTCCCGAAACCTTTGGGTTTTGCTCCTCCTCCAGCAGCTTGGAGACTGAGAAACGTCACTCTTGTGATGTCACTGGTACATAAGCTCCGGAACTGCCTTCATCCACCAGTTACCTCAGTCTCCAAGCAGCTGGAAGATTGGTGAGCCTAGCAGTTCGAGGCTCACTAGAGGAGCAATTAAGAAGAGTTAGGATAGTTTAGTTATAATTTGATTTTATTTGGTTTGCTTTGATTGGATTTCATTTGATTTGTTGAAAAAAAAAGGATACAGGAGTAGGATTTTATTATTTTGGTTTATTAGTTTTACCGTGCCAGTAATGCTGAAGCCCTCCCTTCCCCCCCCCCCCTCCCGGGTGGAATCTGCTTGCTTGACAGAAAGCTGCTGAAGGGGAGAAGGCTCCATTCCGAACCCAGTAGCAGGGGTGAGGAAGGAGTGCAGACGGGACCCTTAGCGAGTGCAGAAGCAGTGCCTGCTAGCGCTATTGAACTGTTGTCCAGAGAGAGAGAGAGAGAGAAAGCAGTTTGGGACTTGCCTCAACATGTCAGTCTCAGCACAGAGGGCTTCGAAGCGACTGCTCCCGCGCTGCGGTAGAGCTCGCGAAGGACAGTGCTGATCCATTTTTCCCTGGCCGCAGGTAAAGGGAGCCCTTTTGGTTCATTGGGAGAACGTAGGGCGCATGAACGGCAGCGCGCTGCGACGCGGCTTCAGCGGGGCAGGCCCAACCACGTGGCAGAAGCGTGGGAAAAGCCGGTTTCCTTTTTTGGCTTTACTTAGCCGTGGTAGACCTCAGGAGAGCCTTGTTTTGAGCAGAGTGGTGGGGAAGGCGCTCGGAGGTTCTGGGGGTGCTTATTTGAAAAAAAAAAAGAAATTTACAAACGGCACGTTGAACTTCTTTGGGGCAGTGCTCTGAGGTTGCGGGGGCCGGCGGGTCTGTAGCAGAGCTTTTCAGGGGGGTGTTAGGACACTTTCTCGGTGAAAGGATGTCTAGACCGCACTGTTTGCTCTGCGGAGCAAAGAGGGGCACAGTGTCAGAAGCGAGGGTCTGTAGAGGCTGCTGTCAGGAGGCTGCAGCTTTGGAGCCAGTCCTAGAAGAGGTAGAGGATGCTCATGGGGGATCCCTCATAGCTCTTCACCAGCCAGGCTCCCCGATCCTCCCATCCCTAGAGCCGATTCCCGGTACTTCGTCTGCTTCCGATTCCCCCTATCCGCAACCCCTGTTACCGGGGGGTTTGGCGGTGATATTTTCACCGTATTTCGTTACGCTGATTCAGCGTGCCTTTGGCAGTCCTTCAGGAAAACCTTCCCCCAGTACCACAGAGTTGGTCATGGGGCTGAAATGGCCGAGGACTCCGTTGGATTCAGGAGTGGCAGGCATAGCGGCGAAAAAGTCCAGGACCGACAGGGAGCGGTCCAAGCAGTCAGTGGTGTCGGAAGGTCTCCGTTCGGAGGAGCCGGAAACCGATTTGGACTTGGATGATGACCTAGAGGAAGGCGAAATTGCGAAGCAGGAGGACCAAGCAAGGGTCGTGCGTGGTTTTAGGAGAGAGGAGTTACCGGCGCTTATCTCGGAAACACTAAAAGCGCTGAATATGCCCTCAGGGGGTCCATCGGAGGATGCTTCCCTGGAGTATCCGTTGTTGCAGGCATTTCGAAAGACTCAGAGAGCTTTCCCTGTGCACAGGGTGATTGAGGAGATGATTCAGGGAGAATGGGACTTGCCCGAGTCCGCCCTAAAGGGGTCTAGGGTTATGGCGCGGCTATACCCGCTAATAGAACAGGATTGCGAGTTGTTTAATTCTCCCATGGTGGATGCCGCTGTTTCGGCAATTACTAAGAAGACTACCATTCCAGTGGAGGGTAGTGCGGCCCTTAAGGATGCCCAAGACTGTAGACTGGAAACACTGTTGAAGCAGGTTTTTGATGTTAATGCGCTCTCTATGCAAGCGTCTATTTGTTGAGCTTGGGTAGCTAGAGCCTGTTTGAGATGGGTACAGCGTATTCAGACAGACCAGGCCGAGGAGATGGCGGCAAAAGCTTCCAGATAGGAGTCAGGAGAAGCCTATCTAGCTGATATTCATTATGACCTTATCTGGGGTCTTTCTAAGAGCATGGCGTCGGCTATTGCGGCGAGGTGGTATCTTTGGCTACGCAACTGGGCGGCGGATGGCTCTTCCAAAGCGAGATTAAGTAAGCTCCTCTTTAGGGGGAAGCTATTGTTTGGAGAGGACTTAGATAAGTTGTTTAAGGATTTGGGGGAGTCTAA
This sequence comes from Ichthyophis bannanicus, assembly GCA_033557465.1. NCBI lineage: Eukaryota > Metazoa > Chordata > Amphibia > Gymnophiona > Ichthyophiidae > Ichthyophis > Ichthyophis bannanicus. The sequence continues at coordinate 257,881,107 of CM066044.1, forward strand.
GGGCAGCAGGTTGCCTGAGGACAAGCAAAAGCAGGGGCGTTCGGCTCCTGGGCCTAAGGGTCAGCAAAGGGACTTTCGGCGCTTTCGTTCACCCAGGTTTGGACAAGCTCAGCGAGGGCGTTTTCCCTATAGAAACCAGGGGTTTTGGGGGTTTCGAGGAGCAGGTAGGGGATTTGCGGCTTCCTCCTCCTCTACCTCAAATCTTAGGAAATCACAATGAAGCCGAGGGGGCCCAGGTGGGGCTGGTTCCCATAGGGGGTCGGTTGTGGGAATTTTATGCTGCCTGGGTCCAGATCACTTCAGATCAGTGGGTGTTGGAGGTGATTCGAGAGGGGTATGCGTTGGAGTTTCAAAGACCAGTGACCGATTCTTTCATTCAGTCGCTGTGCGGAGCAAGTCTCAAGCGCAAAGCTGTGCACAGCACGGTATGGAGGCTGTTAGCCCTCAAGGCAATAGTGCCGGTTCCTCCTGACCAATGCGGCGGCGGTCGATACTCCATTTCCAGATTATATTGCTAGACCAGTCCAGACAAGTGGGTTATGCACCCCTGCCAGCAGATAGGGAGACAGAGAAAAAAACTTCAGAGCTGTGATTGGTCAGGCTCTGGGTGACATAGGCATACCCCTAGAGGTCCTATTCAGTATTTTCTCTGTCTCAACAGATGAGGGTGTTCTTCAAGCTTGTTCTACAATTTCTTTTTTCAATTTATCTTGAGGCTCCTGGATGCACCCAGAGTACACAAGAGGTGTTACTCTGGGTTTCCCAGCAACTTGATTCCCCAGATAAGCTTGTGGAGCTCCTGCGCCTGGCTTTAGTAGAGCTCCCGATTTTCTTAAAGCAGCACTGAGTCTTTGCCACGAGGGCTTAGACTTTAGCAGGAGGATCAGGTATCAATTTCAGAGCAAAACTGTAAGTAAGCTGTTTTGTTACTTGCCTCAGCTGCCCTGGGTTTATTTCAACTGCTCTGCATCGGGACCGGCTGTCTCTGACCTGATTCCTTCACTTCCAGTTTCATTGGGGTCTGTTAAACTGGGTTTTGAAGTTCCTTTAGCTGCTGACAGCACGTCCCTCCATACTGCAACCGAAATCGCCATGTTTTCTGCAGTTTTTAGTGATGGAGAAGCCATTTACTGTCCTTTAGTTGTGCCGGCGGCCATTTTGAAAAACGGGGCATTGCTTTTTCTTCATTAGTTTTGGCGGGAGCAGCTGCTGACTGAGTTTGTTTCTCTCCTTAGCATTCCAAGCACAACAGGTTTTCATTGTCACTTTCTGGGGGTTTATTTTCTCTGTTTTATTTTGATTCTCTTTTACAGTTAAAAAAAAAAGAAAAAAAAAGAAAGAGAAGTTAGTTTCAGTCATGCCTTCTTCTCTTTTCAGATGCATAGTCTGTAATAGAAATCAGAAAGAATTAACTAATCGCCTGTGCTCTGCCTGTTTGTCAGACCCTGGGGAATCATCGGCTTCTGTTCTCCCCAAACTGCCTGCAGTTGAGGTCAGCTCCCAGCTTCCCTCCCTAGATGCTCTACAAGGTGTCTCACCTTCTGAGAGTTCTCAGCCAGCCCCCACCTTGTTTCCTCAGCCATCGGGGACTCCTAAAGATTCGACAGATACGCAGTTTCTGGCACTGTTTTGCCAGGCTTGGACTCTTTGGCGTACTGAGTCTGCAGAGCTTCCCACGGCGTCTGCTCCAACTCCTGATAAGCAGATTTCTGGCAGCCATAAGCGATCTCATAAGACCACATTTCTCAAACAAGTACCACCTTCGGGAGAAGGACCATGGTTAGCAGAGGCTACCGATTTGCTTGAGGACCGCAAATTTTCAGAAGGAAGTTTGCCTGCTTCAGAGCATGAAGACGGAGAATATTCTCTCTCGGATTCTTCCTTGACAGCACCTGAGGACTCTCAGGACATCCGGCTCTTTAGCAAAAAGGAGTTGCCTGCTCTTATAGCGCAGGTCGTAGAGGTGCTGCGCCTCTCTGACCCTCCCATCTCTCAAACTTTGCAGCCTCAATCTCAGCCGGATCCTATATTACAGGGAATATGCAAGCCTTCCAGAGCCTTTCCCTTTCCAGCTGAATTGCAACAGATGGTATCTCGGGAATGGGACTCCCCGGATGCCTCCTTACGCACCGCTCGCCATATTGGGCAATTATATCAATGGACTCCCTCGGACCTCGACCGCTGGCTGGCCTATCCGAAGGTGGATGCTTTGGTGACCGGGGTAACAAAGCATACCACCATCCTGGTGGAAGGCGGAGCGGCGCTCCGGGATCAACAGGACCATAAGATCGAGGGTCTTCTTAAGACAGCCTTCTCGTCTTTGGCTCTGTCGCTTCAGGCGACCGTTTGTGGAGGCCTGGTGGCTCGAGCTTCCCTTTGATGGATTCAACAGCTTCCTGACACTTATCTGGAACTTGATCTTCTGGAATCGGTGGCCCCGTTCTTAGCGGATGCGTTTTATGACCTCCTGTGTCTTTCAGCTCGCTCGCTAGCAGCGGTGACGGTGGCTAGACGCTGGCTCTGGCTGTGTCAGTGGGCAGCGGATGTGGCCTCTAAAACGCAATTGTCGAAGCTTCCATTTAAGGGCAGACTCCTGTTTGGGGAAGATCTGGATAAGTTGGTGAAAAATCTAGGAGAGGTTAAACCTCAATGCCTACCTGAAGATAGACCTAAAGCTTCTCGCCGTGGATCTCGTACACAATCCTTTCGGCACTTCACCTCCTTCCGTGACTCTAGGAGGAATCGGTCGTTCAGGCCGAATTCCTCCTCTGCTCCTGCCCCTCGCTTCACCCAGCGGGCACAATCTTTTCGGGGAGCCCGTAAGGGATCTGAGTCCTATTCGGGTACAGATAGATTCTCTGGCGCCTCCCGCCCATCCCGCTGATGGGATGCTTCGCCCACTCGAGCGCTTCCACCAATAGGGGGTCGTTTAGCCCTCTTTGCTTGTCAGTGGGCCTTAATAACTATGGATCAGTGGGTCCTCGACATTGTTTCTCTGGGATACGCCCTCAAATGTTGGCGCTTCATTCAAGACGCATTTTTGGTTTCTCCCGAACGTTCCCCCGGGAAAAGGCTAGCCATCCAATCCACCGTTCAAAGACTCCAGCGTTTAGATGCCATTCGTCCAGTTCCACCGTTGGAAAGAGGACTAGGCCGTTACTCTATTTCGTGGTGCCAAAAAAGGACGGCTTCTTTCGTCCTATCTTGGACCTCAAAGGCATCAATCGCAGTCTGTGGGTACCACACTTTCGAATGGAAACTCTGCGATCCGTTATTCAAGCGGTACACAAGGGGGAATTTCTAGCTTCCCTCGATCTCGCGGAAGCATATTTTCACATTCCCATTCGAGAGGGGCATCAGCGATTCCTTCGATTCGCGGAACTTGGTCAACATTTCCAATTTCGTGCGATGCCCTTTGGTCTAGCTTCAGCACCTTGAACCTTCTCCAAGGTAATGGTGGTAGTAGCTGCGGCCTTACGCAGCCGTGGCATCAGAGTTCATCCTTATCTAGATATCTGGCTCATTCGCGTAGACTCCCTCCCCGAGGCTTGCAACACAGTCTCGGTGGTTGTTGCCTTTCTCGAGAGCCTCGGCTGGGTAATCAACCGCGACAAGAGTTGTCTTCAGCCGTCCCAGGAGATCGAATTTTTGGGGGCTCAATTCGAAACAGCCTTAGGTCGGGTCTTTTTGTCAATGCCTCAATTTCTCAAGTTAACTTCTCAAGTTCGCAGTCTCCTAGCACAGGTCTCACCTCGAGCATGGGATTACCTTCAAGTCCTGGGATCCATGGCGGCGACCATAGATCTTGTGCCTTGGGCCAGAGCGCACATGCGCTGTCTACAGAAAGCTCTCCTGACACGATGGTCACCAGTTTCGGAAGACTACCAAATTCGCCTTCCGCTTCACTCCAGGGTCAGACTAAGCCTACGGTGGTGGCTCTCCTCCAGCAACCTCCTGAAGGGGGTTCCCTTAGAGACTCCATGTTGGATCGTTCTAACAACAGATGCCTGTCTGTCCGGTTGGGGCATGCACTGTCGATCTCACACTGCGCAGGGTGCTTGGACAACACGCGAATCCCGCTGGATGATCAATTGACTAGAGGCACGAGCAGTACGTCTGGCTCTACTGAGATTTCACACTCTTCTGCATGGGAAAGCGGTTCGGATACTATCCGACAACGCGATCACAGTTTCCTACATCAACCGTCAAGGAGGGACCAAGTGCACTGGAGTGTCGAACGAGATGTCTCTTCTTCTTCCTTGGGCAGAGAGAAATCTCCAAGCCCTCTCCGCCCAACACATTGCAGGAATCAGCAATGTGAAGGCGGACTTTCTGAGTCGCAATACCCTCGACCCCGGTGAGTGGGAACTGGCCCTGCTAGCCTTCCAGAGGATAGTTCAAAAATGGGGGTCACCGGCGATAGATCTCATGGCGTCGGCAGCGAATGCCAAAGTTCCGTGTTTCTTCAGCCGTTGGAGAGAACGCGGGACTCTCGGCATCGATGCGTTGACTCAGACTTGGCCGGAAAACCAGCTTCTTTATGTTTTTCCACCCTGGTCCATGATCGGCAGGATCCTGCAGCGGATTCGGTTGCACAGGGGGCCAGTAGTCCTCGTTGCCCTGGATTGGCCAAGAAGACCATGGTATACCGATCCCATAAGGCTGTCACGGGGTTCGCCATTACGGCTGGCAGCTCCCTCCGGACTCCTCAGAAAGGGACCGATCTTCATGGAAAATCTAGCTCCCTACTCGCTTACGGCTTGACTTTTGAATGCCGCCATTTGACCCGTAAGGGGTATTCGCCGAAGGTGGTAGCTACCCTCCTTAGCGCGCGACGGTCTTCAACATCCGCTGCTTATGTGAGAGTGTGGCACGTCTTTGAGACTTGGTGTTCATGTCATCACTTGTCCCCATGGCGTACCTCAATTTCTGCTATTCTTGCCTTTTTACAGGATGGTCTTGATAAAGGTTTGGCGCTCGGTTCGCTTCGAGTGCACATTTCTTCCTTGACATGTTATCGGGGTCCGGTGCATGGTAGATCCCTTGCTTCCCACGCTGATGTGTCTCGGTTTCTGAAAGGGGTCAAGCTGCTTCGTTCTCCAGCCTGTCCGGTAGTTCCTCCTTGGGATCTAGCACTAGTTCTCAGGGCGCTCGGAAATCCGCCCTTTGAGCCTTTGAAGAAAGTGTCTCTTCTAGATTTGACGCTCAAAACGGTGTTTTTGGTAGCAATCACGTCGGCTCGAAGAATCTCGGAGCTTCAAGCTCTCTCGTGCAGGGATCCATATCTTTCTTTCTCTCCTGAGGGGGTAACTCTTCGCACGGTCCCTTCCTTCCTGCCCAAAGTGGTTACTCCTTTTCATGTCAATCAGCCCCTGCTATTGCCTGCCTTCTCTAAAGAACAGTGTACGGGTAGGCGCAAAAGTCTTTGCTTCCTCGACCTCAAGCGAGTTCTCCTTCGCTATTTGAAAGTTACCAATTCCTTTCGCAAGACTGACCGTCTTTTTGTTCTCCTTTTGGGGCCACGCAAGGGTTTGGCTGCTTCCAAACCTTCTATCGCTAGGTGGCTGCGTCGTGCCATTGAATTGGCTTACATTCTCCAAGGCCAGCCGGTTCCAGAAGGGCTTCGAGCTCATTCCACTCGAGCCCAATCCACGTCATGGGCCGAGAGGTCCCACGTCCTTCCTCTCAATATTTGTCGAGTGGCCACCTGGTCGTCCTTGTCCTCTTTTGTTCAGCACTATTGGTTGGATATACAGGCCCAAGAGGACAGTCATTTCGGAGTTGGGGTGCTGTCGGCGGCTCTAACTGCCCACCCTGAGGGTAATTAGCTTGGGTACTTCCCACTTGTCTGGACTGGTCTAGCAGTATGATCTGGAAGGAGAAATTTCACTTACCATTAATTTCCTTTCCTGGAATACTGCTAGACCAGTCCAGAACCCACCCAGCTTGTCAGAGGCACTGGTACTTGCGCAGAGAAGCTGACAGTCATATGCTCCGCGAGCACTTCCGGAGTTTGTTTCCTGGGAATGTATCAAAGCAGTCATTTCAGACTTCTTCCATTGGGAATGATATTTGATCCTCCTCTTCCGTTTTTCGTTCAGGTTGAGGGGTTGAGTTGGTTCCTTTTTTAAGGGTTCTTAGTTGCGTTTTTTCCCTGAGATGTTGCCTTTTTGGCTTGTTACATAGTTACTGAATAGGACCTCTAGGGGTATGCCTATGTCACCCAGAGCCTGACCAATCACAGCTCTGGAGTTTTTTTCTCTGTCTCCCTATCTACTGGCAGGGGTGCATATCCCGCTTGTCTGGACTGGTCTAGCAGTATTCCAGGAAAGGAAATTAACGGTAAGTGAAATTTCTCCATATTTCATAGTGCCAAAGAAGGAGGGAACATTTCGGCCAATTTTAGACCTAAAGAGGATAAATCGTTGTCTCAAAGTGTCCCATTTTCGAATGGAAACCTTGCAATTAGTCATTGTGGCAGTACAGAAAGGAGAGTTTCTTACGTTCCTGTACTTGTCGGAGGCGTATTTGCACATTCCGATACGGCGGGAACATCAAAGGTTCCTCAGATTTGCGGTTCCTATGGGACATTTTCAATTCCAAGCGCTACCCTTCAGGTTGGCAACGGCGCACGAACTTTCATCAAAGTGATGGTGGTAGTGCTGGCGGCTCGGCGAAAGGAGGGAGTGTTAGTGCACCCTTATCTGGACGATTGGTTGATCCGAGCGAAATCGAGAACAGAGAGCGTAGCATCTACGGCCAAGGTAGTAGCTTTTCTGCAAAGTCTTGGTTGGGTGGTCAACAGATCCAACAGCAAGTTGTCACCATCCCAGCGCCTGGACTACCTGGGAGCACGTTTCGATATGAACATGGGGAGAATTTTTCTTCCACGGCAGAGAGCGCTAGGACTTCAGATGATGGTCCGGGAGTTTCTCAGGAAACAGTCTCCCATGGCGTGGAGCTATCTGCAGCTACTAGGGACCATGGCGGCGACGCTCAAGTTAGTTCCGTGGGCGCGAGCTCACAAGAGGCTGTAACGGAGGTGGTCGCACCAAAAGGATCCGTTGGGGCGGCAACTGCCCTGCCCTCCGGAGACTCGTGTGGTTCTATGGTGGTGGTTGCATCCAGGAGATCTGGAAAAAGGAATGCCCTTGGAGGCCCCAGCGTGGATTGCTCTGACAACGGATACCAGTCTCATGGGCTAAGGGGCTCACTGCCAAGGCAGATTCGCTCAGGGGCAATGGATGGAGCTGGAAAAGGTCTGGTCCATCAACAGATTGGAGTTGAGAGCGGTGGCAAGGGTGCTGCAAGTTCTTCAGCCTTATCTCCAGGGGAAAGTCATTCGGGTGTTTTCCGACAATGTGACCATGGTAGCATATATCAATCGTCAAGGGGGCACCAGCAGTGTGGCACTCAAAGCCGAGGATTTGTTCGTGTGGGCCGAGGAGAATCTTCTGGCGCTGTTGGCGGCACATGTAGCGGGAGTGGACAACGTGGAAGCCGACTTCTTAAGTCGGGTAAGAATAGACCCAGGGGAGTGGGTTCTTCACCCGGAAGTGTTCGCAATGCTGGTGCGCCGTTGGGGAATGCCAGTGATGGACCTGATGGTGTCCTTTCAGTCGGCTCAGGTCGATCGCTTCTTCAGCAGAAGGGAGAGAATGTCGGAGGGCCTGGATGCTCTCATTCAAGCCTAGCCAGAAGAACAGCTTCTGTATGTGTTTCCGCCCTGGGTGTTAATAGGTCGAGTGGTGCAGCGCATAGAGCGTCACTGGGGACAGGTAATATTGATCACGCCGGACTGGCTGAGAAGGCCATGGTATGCCGATCTGATGAGACTTGTGATCGGGAAACCATGGCACCTTCCCTGGCGAGAAGATCTTCTCTCGCAGGGGCCGCTGTACATGCCTCGAGTGGATCGATTCTCACTTACGGCTTGGCTCTTGAGAGGGCAAGGATGACAGCAAAGGGATATTCGACGGCGGTTATTTCCACCTTGCTGAAGGCTCGTCGTCGGTCGACTTCCTTAGCCTATATCCGAGTATGGCGAGTATTTGAGGCTTGGTGTTCGGAGCGACAAGTGGCGGCGTTCAGAGTTTCAGTTCCGCAGGTTCTCTTTCCTGCAGGACGGGTTTCAAAAAGGCTTAGCAGCCTTGTCCCTAAGAGTGCAGTTAGTGGCACTGTCCTGTTACAGGGGAAAGGTTCAGGGGGTTGCCTTGGGTGTACATCCTGATATTAAGCATTTTTTTAAGAGCGGTAGCTCTGTTGCGGCCTCCTCATAGACCTGTAGTGCCGATGTGGGATCTGCTGTTGGTTTTGGAAACATTGGTACACAAGCCCTTTGAGCCGCTGGCGAGGGCGTCGCTTAAGGACCTTACCCTCAAGGTGGTGTTCTTGGTAGCTATCGCGTCAGCACGGAGAATTTCCGAGTTGCAAGCGCTGACCTGTAGGAAGCCCTTTCTGTCTTTTGGGGAGTCTAAGGTAGTTCTGAGGCCGGTGCCGTCCTTTTTGCTGAAGGTGGTCTCGGTTTTTCAAATGAATCAAGTCGTGTCTTTGCCAGTTATTGGAGCTAACGCTGAGGGCTCTTCCTCAAGGCGTTTACGGTGTTTGGATGTTCGGAGAGCCTTAAAGCAATATTTGCGTAGGACAGCACCGTTCCGAAAGATGGATAGGCTTTCTGTTCTCTTTGCAGGTGCAAGGAAAGGGGAGGTGGCATCTAAGGCTTCAGTTGCCCATTGGGTGAAGGAAGCAATCGCGTCTGCATATCTTCTGAAGGGCAAGCAGGTGCCGAAAGGGCTGAGAGCTCATTCTACTAGAGTGCAGGCGGCGTCATGGGCGGAGTGCAGTTTGGGGCCTGCGGTGGAAATTTATAGGGCAGCAACCTGGTCTTCTCTGCATTCTTTTGTCAAGCATTACTGTCTGGATGTGCAGGTGGAAAGGGATACCTGTTTTGGTTTGGCGGTGCTTCAGGCAGGTCTACAGGATCCCACCCATTGATTTTTTCACTGCTCTGTTACATCCCCAGAGGTTTCGGGACTAGACTGGAGGGACGCTAAGGGAGGTGAAATTAGACTTACCTGCTAATTGTTGTTCCTTACGGAACTCCAGTCTAGTCCCGTATCCCACCCTGGTGGTTGTTGTGGACTTGGGCCTGAAGCATAGGTGAGTTACAGGTAAGCGACAGGTTCAAGAGCCAGCATCAGTCATTTTCCTTAAGGTAGTCTTTCTGCAAGTTAAAGTAGATTCCATGTTTCCATAAAGGGGGAGAGCGGGCCTAAGCACTTATGGAACATTTCTGGGACAATGTAGGTAGTTCTTTATTGTATTAGACACAGTTTAGTCAGTTGCTATGGTTCTTTGTTTGTAGTATTTACTACTTAATTGTTGCTCCGGTGTGTCTGCTTTATCAAAAGGTTACTGGTGGATGAAGGCAGTTCCAGAGCTTATGTACCAGTGACATCACAAGAATGACGTTTCCCAGTCTCCAAGCTGCTGGAGAAGGAGCAAAACCCAGAGGTTTCGGGAGTAGACTGGAGTTCTGTAAGGAACACAATTAGCAGGTAAGTCTAATTTCACTTTTCTTTTGAAGCCGCGGTCATTTTAAAATAGCGGTTTTTACCGCATGGCTGATTGCAGCGGCGGCGGGAAGTGCAGGCCGCTGCGAGGTGTCAGGAGCTTAATTTCCACTTGTCTTTTTCTTTAGTCTGGTTTATTTTATTCTGAAGTTAGTTATATGACCAAGTGTTTATATTTTTAGGCAGCAGATAGAGTAAAAAACAGGAACTGGGGTTTCCTTTCAGGGGGGTCCTCAATTAATTCGCTCGGGCGGTTGCAGGGGGATTTAGAGTAACAGAGGCCCAGTATTTGTTTTTTTGTTGGATCCGTGGGTGTCATTTAAAAAAAAAAAAGATATTTTAAATAAGTGATAAGATAAATACAATGTCTTTAGGCGAAGGGGCAGCCTACGTTCCTAGCCAGGCCTATTGGGCACGTCAGCACATGTCAGCACGCCCGCAGTGCGTGGTTTGTGGGACCCACAGAGGCATGGTGGCTGACACCGGCATCTGTAGGGGCTGTGCTGCAGTTTTGGTCAGTGTGGAGCAGCAGATGGAGACCACAGCGGTCCCAGCTTCACAGGGGTCCATGGCGGCGGTGGAGGGCGAAGCATGGGAGCCTTCCCCATCGGCATCCAATCAGAAAGCTTCGGCAGCGTGCCCTTCTGCGTCCTCGGGGGCAGGGACGGATTCGCAGCAGGTAGATTTTTGTCCTGACTTTGTTCTGTTGATGCATCAGGCATTTTGTTTGAGGCGTCAGGGTAAATTACCATATCCCTTCTTGCTTCCCTCAACTGCTCCGCAGTCCGGTAGGGCGGAGAGGAGGGCTCTCTCCCCGAAACCGCCAAAGAGGTCTCGCCCATCGGACCAACCCTCTTCTGAGCTGGGGTGGCAGGAGGTGGAAGATATAGACCTGGAGCTTGATGCAGATATGGAAGAGTTAGAAGAAGGGGAAATTCCTGAACCTGAGGATCAAGCGAGAATCATTCGAGTGTTCTGAAGGGACGAGCTAACAGCATTAATCACAGAATCACTGCAAACGCTAAAACTCGCTACTACACAACCAGTTGAAGAAAACGATGGAGAGGACCCTATCATTCAAGCAGTGCGGCAGGCTCAGATAATGTTTCCCGTCCACAAGGTGGTAGATCAGATGATCCAGGATGAGTGGGATCCGCCAGAGGCGGGACTCCGGGAGATTCGGACTATGAACAAGCTCTATCCCTTGGCGGAGAAAGACAAGGAGAAATTCCGCTCGCTGCATGTTGATGCTGCGGTGTCCGCGGTCACTAAAAAGACCACCATACCGGTGGAAGGCAGTGCGGCCTTAAAGGATGCGCAGGATCGAAAGGTGGATGGTGTCACACCTCATCCGCCCCAGCGGTGACTGCTGGTATTGTTGGGCTTTTATGAGGGTGGTAGTTGTGCCTTGCTTCTATATATATAAATCACACAGAAGAACTTTCTTTTCTTTTAGGGTTTTATTCCCCGTCCCTTGAGGTTTCTTCTTTTCAAACAACAGAAATTAACAGCTCACTTGGCTTCAAACAAAAGATAACTATGTAACAAAAGTAGCTTCCTTCAACTGATAACTTTAAACCAAAAGTAAATAATAAACAGCCTAACTGACTGCTTGGCTTGGAGAGAGGGAGAGAGTTGCAGCTCTGCTACTTGTATACTGGAATTTAAGGTTACACAAATCACATTTACCTTAATGATATCTCTGGCTCTATCACAGAGAAAGAACAGTCCATCAATTCTGTATTTGTTAATACTTCAGAGTTCTCATATTCCATCATTTCTTGCTCATTGGTATCTCCACTATCCACTTCCAACGTGGAATAAAAATATGGAAGGCTTGCCTCGTCAGTCAAGAAGTTTCTCTTCCTGTGAGCAGCACTGCCTCTCTGGGGAGTATCACCAAACTCTGAGTGATGTCTTTCAGAGCCCTGCCCCCGCTGGTGCCTCAATGCATAGCTCAGGTCCTTGTTTGACCTGCTAGCTGGGTAATTTTGACAGGGTCCCTGCCGGGTCTGCCCTAGCTTTCCAGGCTCAACTGTGCCTGATTGCAACCGGTGTAACGGCGTTTCCCTAGAAGCTGGGAACTCACCGTGAGAAGGGATTTCTTTAGCTTTTCTAGGTAAGTGAAACCCCCTTCTTTTGACACTTTTATAATCAGGAGAAAAGCTATTATTAGCCTCTGAATATCTGGGCTTTATATGGCTATTTCTAAGCCTCCAGGACCCTTCCCTTTCAAATGGCAAATAGCCCTTGTATCCACTCTTTGCCCTTGTACCTGCTGTTGCAGTCTTCTTGTATTCTTCTTGCTTTCCAAACACATTCACGCTGTCAGGGTGTTGCCTTCTCCCAGAACCACACAGGTCTCTGGACTCTTTCCAACATTCACACCAGCTCCCCTGTTGCCTTACTGACTCACACTCACTGGCGTCATCTTTCTTATGGCAGCTCCAGGCTTTCCATGGCCTTAACCGTATCTGTTGCTGCTGCCTTTCAGCTTGTGACCTCTGCTGCTTTAATTCCTCTCTCAGGGATTCTCTCCTCGGCTCATCTCTCCAGGATTCCCTCCTTGACTCCTCTCTCCAGGATTCCCTATCCCCAAATGTTTGGTAGTCTGTTTTATCTGCGTATTTCCTGACTCCACCTTCCCTCAGGTGCACTCTATTAGGTAAAGCAGACTCCCTTGCTTTGCTCTCTGGGTGTGTCTTTCTGGGCTCTGTGCACGTGTGCTTAGGTTGTCCCTGGCAACCAATAAACATTCTTCTGTTTATTCTGTCACTTTCACCGTGATCATTCACACTGCTCTGCACCTTCTCAGGCTGCCCTATGTCCACCCTGTGACAATGGTTATTGAAACAATCCTTTGAGGCGGATGCGTTGTCATTACAGGCTTCCATTTGTGGAGCTTGGGTGGCAACAGCCTGCCTCAGATGGTCACAACACTTACGTCAGTCGGCCGCTTTGGACCAGGACAGTGTTAGGGAGCTAGAGCATCTAGAGTCAGGATCCGCTTATTTGGTAGATGTACACTATGATCTGGTCAGGGCTTTGGCGAATAGCATGGTCTCGTTGGTGGCCGCCCGTAGATCTCTGTGGCTCAGAAATTGGGCGGCGGATGGATCTTCCAAGTCTAGGCTTAGTAAACTTCCTTTTAAAGGAAAGTTATTGTTTGGAGAGGATCTTGACAAGCTGGTCAAAGATTTAGGGGAGTCCAAAGGGGGAAGGCTACCGGAGGACAAACCTAAGCAAAGAAAATTCTCCCCGGCCTTTAGAGGTCAGTTTAAAGATTTCAGGAGATTTCGCTCTTCTCGTTTGGGTGGTTTCCAAAGGGGAATATTTGCTTCTCGAGCACAGGGGTTTCGTGGCTTTCGGGGAGCAAGTAGAGAATTCGCTGCGTCATCCACAGGGTCTGCGCGAAAACCACAATGAAAGGAGATGGGTCCAGGCAGGCAACCAGCTGATATGGGGGCAACTTCGGGGGTTTCTTCCTGCCTGGACCCAGATAACGACCGATCAGTGGGTGTTGGAGATCATACGCAAAGGTTATGCGCTAGACTTGGCAAGGCCGGTTCGGGACTCGTTTGTGATGTCTCCTTGCAGAGGGCTCGCAAAGACGCGGTCCGTCAGACGCTGGACTGGCTTGTGCAGTTGGGAGCCATAGTACTGGTGCTGGTGGCGGAGTATGGAGTGGGATGGTATTCCATTTATTTCATGGTGCCAAAGAAGGACGGTGCCCTTCAGCCTATTCTCAACTTTGGTCATCGTGGCGGTGAGGCAAGGAGAGTTTCTGACTTCCCTCGATCTCACGGAGGCATATCTGCATGTCCTGATCAGAGCATCTCATCAAAAGTACTTACGCGTTGCTCTGCCTTGGGGACATTATCAGTTCCAAGCGCTGCCTTTCGGTCTTGCTACAGCTCTGCGCACCTTCACCAAGTTCATGGTGATGGTCGCGGTGGCCTTACAGAAAGAAGGAGTCCTGGTTCATTCTTACCTCGACAATTGGCTGATTCGGGCGAAGTCTGCAGCCGAGAGCAAAAGGGCCACAGACAAGGTGGTGATGTTTCTTCAGAGTCTAGGCTGGGTGATCAATCCGACCAAAAGCCAGCTGGTGCCGACCCAGGATCTCGAGTATCTTGGCGTGTGGTTTGATACGCAGAGGGGAGCAGTGTTTCTGCCAGATCGGAGAGTTCGAGCGCTCCAGCAGCTGGTGCGAGTGTTCAGGTTGGTCCCAGCACCCACAGCGTGGAGTTACCTTTGGGTGCTGGGGACAATGGCGGCAACCCTGGAGGTGGTGCCGTGGGCCCGCTTTCATATGAGACCATTGCAGAGATCGTTGATGAGCCGATGGTCACATCAGACTGACTCATTGAACAAACGACTTCCTTGTTCTTCGCAGGTCAAGCAGGCCCTTTGTTGGTGGCTGAGGCCCGGGTCCCTTACATCGGGGATGCCCCTGGAACAGCCAGAGTGGCTCCCGCTGCTCACGGACGCCAGTCTTGTGGGGTGGGGAGCACATTGCAGGGAGCTCTTCGCGCAAGGCGTTTGGTCTCCAGAAGAGAGCAAATGGTTGATCAATCGGCTGGAACTCAGAGCGGTCTTGCTAGCCCTGGGAAGGTTCAAGACAGTGGTGACAGGTTGAGCGATACGGGTACTGTCTGCCAACGCAGCGACTGTGGCCTACATCAATCAGCAGGAAGTGTAGCAATGGAAGAGGAGGCAGACAATCTATTCTCTTGGGTAGAATATCGGTTGCCAGCAATCTCGGCGGTGCACATTGCGGGAAAGGACAACGTGCAGGCAGATTTCCTCAGCAGGGTCCAAGTGGATGCAGGGGAATGGGAGTTGCATCCAGACGTGTTCGAGCAACTAATTCAGAGATGGGGACACCAATCATGGATCTGATGGCGACCTTCCAGTCCGCAAAGTCGACATGGTTCTTCAGCAGACAGCGAGAAAGAATGTCAGAGAGCATCGACGCTCTGATGCAACCGTGGCTGTCGGTGGGGCTCCTGTATGTCTTCCCGCCTTGGGCGCTCATCGGACGAGTGGTTCAGTGGATCAAAGCACATCGGGGACGGGTGCTGTTAGTGGCTCCGGACTGGCTGAGGCGCCCGTTGTATGCCGATCTCATGCGCTTGCTGGATGGAGACCCGTGGAAGTTGCCAGTATCAGAGAACTAGTTGATCCAGGGTCTGCTTCAAATGCCTCAAGTGGATCGGTTCTCACTTATGGCTTGGCCATTGAAATGGCTAGGCTGAGGAAGAAGGGGTATTCCAGAGAGGTGATTACCACTTTACTTCAGGCAAGGAAGTGTTCCACATCATTAGCGTATGTGCGCATATGGCAGCTTTTGAGGACTTCTGTTCGCAGCGGCAATGCCATGCGGCTATGGCGTCTGTGCTGTTGCTATTGGCTGTCCTACAAGATGGTTTTGATAAAGGGTTAGCAGCCAGTTCTGTAAAAGTTCAGTTAGCGGCACTATCCTGTTATAGAGGTAAGGTTCAGGGGGTGGCTCTAGGAACGCACGTCGATGTGGTGCGTTTTCTTAAAGCAGTCACCAGAGTGTGGCCTGCACGTCGAATTTCGGTTCCGCCCTGGGATCTCAATTTGGTCTTGGGGGCTCTGGTTAAAGAACCCTTTGAGCCTTTAGGCCAGGTATCGGTTAAGGATATAACTTTGAAAACCACCTTTTTGGTAGCCATCTGTTCGGCAAGGCGCATCTCGGAGTTGCAGGTGCTCTCATGTAGGGAGACGTTTTTGTGTTTTTCTAAAGAAAAGGTTGTTTTTCGCATGGTTCCATCGTTTTTGCCGAAGGTTTCCTCCCCGTTTCATTTAAATCATACGGTTTCTTTGCCGGTTCTCGGGTCTGCGGGGGAAAACATTTCAGACCGTGGGTTGTGCCGTCTCGACATCAAGAGAGTGCTGAGGCATTATTTGAAGGTTTCCGATTATTTTCGCAAGTCGGATCGTCTTTCTGTGTTGTTCGGGGGACCACGAAAAGGAGAGGCGGCGGCGAAAGCATCCATTGCCATATGGATTAAAGAGGCCATTGTGTCGGCATATGTTTTACAGGGTCGCCCAGCGCCAGTGGGCTTAAGAGCACATTTCACTAGAGCACAAGTGGCTTCCTGGGCGGAACACAGCTTGGTTCCACCGGTGGAAATTTGTAGAGCAGCTACTTGGTCCTCTCTTCATACTTTCAGTAAACACTACCGCCTTGATCTTCTGGAGGCAAATGATGCCTGTTTCGGGTTGGCGGTTTTGCGCTTCGGCTGGACAGGGCCCCTCTCGTTAATACTGCTCTGTTACATCCCAGAGGTGGAGGACTAAACTGGAGGAACGCTAAGGAAATAGAAATTACACTGACCTGGTAATTGTAGTTCCTTTAGTGATGACAGTTTAGTCCTCATTCCCGCCCAGGGATGGATTCTTGGTGGAGTGCGTTCTGTGAGATTCAGTGCGAAATTACAGGTGAGTGTTTGGACAAAGTCTTTCTCTTTCTCGCGTCTCTGGTGTGGCAGAGGGCTGGGGAGCAAGCGCAGTCACAAATCTCCTAGGGTCGAAAGGGGATTGGTTTGGCCAAATAGTTATCGGTTATACCTTTGCAGTTTAAGTGTTAAATTATTATTAATATGATAGCTACTTGTTTGTTGCTCTTTTGAGTCTGCTTTGTCAGTAGTTCACTGGGGCTGATGGGAGATTCCAGCATGCTATATCCAGTGATGTCACGAGTTAGTCATGCCCAGTCTCCAAGCTGCAGGAGGAGGTTCACATCCCAGAGGTGGAGGACTAAACTGTCATCACTAAAGGAACTACAATTACCAGGTTAGTGTAATTTCTATTTGCCAACCGGCCAGTTTTCAACCGGCCTGGCCGGCTGCCAGCAGAGAACCAAAACCGGCCCTTGAAAAGCCGGTTTCTTGCTCTGGCCGCAAGATCGCAAGCGGCCAGAGCAGAAAACTGGCTTTGTGATTGCGATCACTGTCCTGGCCCCCCCCCCCCTTACAGCCACTGCTTCTGCTTCTTACAGAGCAGCAGCTGCAATAAAGTTAATTTAAAAGTAAGGAAACCTATGAGGGGTTACAGAATGTTACAGAATTGATACGGCGAGAGAACTGAATTAGCAGAGAGGAGGACTCGGAAGGAGGCAAAAAGGGAACAGAGCTACTGTATGCCACATAGGCTGTAGAGAGAAAATGAGGCAGGAATGGTCTGACCAGGGAACTGGTTTGTGGGCAAATGATGAGGGCTGAACTGGGGATTTTGCTGGTGTGATGACTAGATCTAAAGTGTGGCCAGCGACATGAGTAGGGAAGTTGACATGCTGTACCAATGAGAGATCATGTAGAAGTGAGACAAATGAAATGTTCCTTGAGAAGATGGGCGAATCGAAGTGAACATTAAAATCCCCAAGTAGAACCAATTAAGGGAATTGCATAGCCAAATCAGAGATAGAGGAGAGGAGATATTCCCAAAGCAGAGGGGAGGATGAGGGGGGAGAGTAGATTACCAGGACGTGAAGAGCTGGGAGGGAATTCAGATAGAGAAGAAGGGACTCTGGGTATCGAAGAAAAGAGGAGGATATTTGAGTGACTGGGACTGAGGAGCGATAGGCAATTGCAACTCCGCCACCAGTCCGCCCGATGCATGGGACAGAAAGAGCTGCATAGTCCGGGGGTAAGCATTGCACTAGGAGGGGGTCTTCCCCCTCCTTGAGCCATGTCTCTAGCAGAAATAGAGCATCCAAGGATTCCTGTTCGATAAGATCATGGATTAGAATTGTTTTTGCCCAAAGCGAGCAGTAGTTAAGCAGACCTATCCGCAAGGAATTAGCTATAGTGGACGGATCGGCATAGTGGCTCAAAGGATTAGAAGGGAGTGCACAGGTAAGCAAGTTGGAGAGATAAGCCCGGGAGTGCACTCGTGAGGCCGAGGCATTCCGGTGAGAGGAGAGTAAAAATCTATGGGACCGATGGCCCCAGATCACAGGTATGGCAGACATAAGAGAAAGAAGAACAACTAGATAAAATAGATAGCTGACGCTGAGCTGGATTTTCCTCGGTGAAACCGGAACAATTGTGTGCGTATGTTTGACGTTATGATGATGCGGATGCCCAATTGAGAGCAAACAAGGAGAGTCTTGTGAATCGTCGCAAAGTCCACCCCCATCGCCGCCCCAAGGAGCGCACACAAGGAGCACATTTTGCTCCTTGTGCGCGTGCCGCTGCAGCGATGAACACCGCCAGTGCGCTGTTTAAATAGGGCTGTGTGGTGTCCATGTCACCTGTGGAGTTAGACTGCACTCTCTCTGGACCCCGTCACTTCCGGGGGAGCCCGGCAGGGCGGATGATGTTAACAGCAGCCTGCAGAGACAGGAAGAAACTCAAAACGAGCATGAGCATAAACACAGTAGGGAGCAAGGGTAGTACAGGTATAGTTATAGTAGGTAGACAGAGATGAACACCGCCAGTGCACTGTTTAAATAGGGCTGTGTGGTGTCCACATCACCTGTGGAGTTAGGCTGCACTCTCTCTGGACCCCGTCACTTCCGGGGGAGCCCGGCAGGGTGGATGATGTCAGCAGTAGCCTGTGGAGTTAGGCTGCACTCTCTCTGGACCCCGTCACTTCCGGGGGAGCCCGGCAGGGTGGATGATGTCAGCAGTAGCCTGTGGAGTTAGGCTGCACTCTCTCTGGACCCCGTCACTTCCGGGGGAGACCGGCAGGGTGGATGATGTCAGCAGTAGCCTGTGGAGTTAGGCTGCACTCTCTCTGGACCCCGTCACTTCCGGGGGAGCCCGGCAGGGTGGATGATGTCAGCAGTAGCCTGTGGAGTTAGGCTGCACTCTCTCTGGACCCCGTCACTTCTGAGGGAGCCCGGCAGGGTGGATGATGTCAGCAGTAGCCTGTGGTGTTAGGCTGCACTCTCTCTGGACCCCGTCACTTCCGGGGGAGCCCGGCAGGGTGGATGATGTCAGCAGTAGCCTGTGGAGTTAAGCTGCACTCTCTCTGGATCCCGTCACATCCGGGGGAGCCCGGCAGGGTGGATGATGTCAGCAGTAGCCTGTGGAGTTAGGCTGCACTCTCTCTGGACCCCGTCACTTCTGGGGGAGCCCGGCAGGGTGGATGATGTCAGCAGTAGCCTGTGGAGTTAGGCTGCACTCTCTCTGGACCCCGTCACTTCCGGGGGAGCCGGCAGGGCGGATGATGTCAGCAGCAGCCTGCAGAGACAGGAAGAGACTCAAAACAAGCTTTATACTACCTTTATATTTTACACAGTATGGGGAAGTGCATCTCTTATTTATCTGATACTGCATTGCATACAGAGTCTGTCTTCTTGGGGTTTCAGTTTAATTTTTGTCTATATATTTCTCTTTTTGTTTTGTGCTCATTTATTGATGAAGACCTGTCTGTACTGTGTGTGTGTGTGTGTGTGTGTACAATCAATGCTGCGTGTTCTATCAGTATAGAATTTCTGTTTAAGAACGTGTAGAAATCTTGCTCGTTCAGTTTGCACATTACCCTCTCTGCAATTTTTGGGGGGACAGGGGGTGGGGCAAGGGTGGGATGGGGCAGGGTGGGGGTGGGGCAGGGGCAGGAAAGGGTGGGAAAGGGTGGGGTTGGGGTGGACATGGGCGGAACGT
The DNA here is from genome assembly GCA_033557465.1 of Ichthyophis bannanicus. NCBI lineage: Eukaryota > Metazoa > Chordata > Amphibia > Gymnophiona > Ichthyophiidae > Ichthyophis > Ichthyophis bannanicus. The sequence continues at coordinate 257,900,320 of CM066044.1, forward strand.
GACTAGCCACGGGTGGCGGGATTTTCTCCTTCAAAAAGTTGGCAACCCTAACCATAACATGCAATTTTGAGCAGCGTGGGTTAATGAGTCCTGTGGTAGATTTTCCTGCGGTCTCAAATAGCACACAAAGCTATTTTACCCCAGGTTATTAAGTTGGTCCCTATGAATGCTGATTTTCAATTGAGATTCTGTGTAAGTCTAAAACCAATCACTGTGGTATGTCCACATCAGCCTTAAATTTAGACCCTGGGTACAAATTATTTCTGTAGATGTTTTTTTCTTATCCTGAAGCTACAGGAAGTAAAAACATTAGGGAGAAAATATGTTATTACAAAACTTCAAACAGACAAATTGAATGCTGGGCTCAGTTCAAAACTTCCCACTTGATTTTGATACAGTGCCTCTTAGTTGCCCTTTTATGTGCTCCAAAGACCTCTCCGATCTTCCCAGCTATTACTTCAGTTACCAGATCATGATAAAATGCAATGTATTAGACTGAAAGTATTTGCATATTTTGGTGCCCAACTATGGAATTATCATCCCCTGGCAATTCGGCCACTTGTCAAATAACACACATTATTGGCAATTAATATGTATTAAGTGTCGAATAAGATGAGTTGTTACCACAATGCAGCTTAGAAAATAAATTCCTAAGATTATGTTTTTTACTTTATCTTTATACATTTTATATATTAGTTTACAAGAAAGTTAACAAAAACATTCTTGTACAGAAAAGAGCAGGTCACAGAATAACAAAAAAAATGGCAAACAAAAAGAAGCAGTTTTATAAACACATAAACACTGCTCGCTCTAGTCCACAATTAAGAGAGAGGAGATTACCCAAATAACATAACCCAAAGTGAAAAAAGAAATACAGCAAGACTTTATCCAGTGTACACACATTATACTTATTCAGTGTACACACATAAATTCCTAAGATTTTTGATTGTCTGACTCACAGATGGTACCAACCGCAATTCATTTTCAATCAGTCAATCTCATTGCAGAACCAAGATTTGAAGTGACTTTGTGAATTTCAGTCAGCCATGCGATGTCTGAACTAAGGAAGTCACAAGTCAATTACCTTTTCAAGCACTCTCATACTGTCTCCTAGGCTCAATTATCCCATCTCCCGCCCCTTAAGCAGCCTACGGAGAGTTTACAGCCCCACTGCAAAAAGAAACATACTGTAGAACCCCAGGAGGGATGTCTTTCTCCACTTCCTTACTGCTCCTACCCCCACCCCCAGTCTCTGATCTCAGCCACCTGGCTTCAGTGAGCAAGAGAAAATCCCTACTCCAACTCATCCTGCTAGACCAGTCCAGACCAGTGGATTAATTCCCCTTGCCAGCAGATGATGGAAACAGAGGAAAAAAACAGAAGTTTAAGCTAAGTCCCCTTTGGTAGCAACTTCAGGATCCCTCAGCTTCACTATTTCTTTGTCTCCAGCAGATGGTGGATTTCAATTTTTACAGCTCCTGACATTCACTTAGAGAGTGTATTGTCAGTGTACAGCTTTTCTTGGTCGGATGTCTCCAGGGTGTACTGGACATGCTTCCCTGGAGTTTCCCGAATTGGTCCTGAGGTTCTGCTCCTGATCAGGAGAATCAGTTGAGCGCCTTAATGGAAGGGGGGCTACTGCTCACGGGGAGCAGACGAATCCCGTGGAATGCTTCTACCTCAGCGTCAGCACTACTGATCAGGGTTAGAGCCCTTCGTTGTCTTATTTGCTCTTTAAAAAATAGAGAGGTATGTAGGAGACAGCATTCCCATTCATCCTGATAGACCAGTCCAGACTGGTCCCCCTGCCAGCAGATGTTGGAGACAAAGTGCCAGAAGCTTCAACAAGTGGGCTCTGGCATATAGAGAGGCTCCCCTAGGTGTCACCCTCAGTATTTCTCTGTCTCCAGCAGATGGAGGTCCCCACCCAAGGATATGGGCCATACTTCCTTCCATCTCGCCCTCGCTACCAAATCTGCAATATGGCATAAGGCCTGACAGACTGACCCTGAGGCCACCCCCTGATGCAGTTCCATCGCCCAACTGGCTTCCTCTCTCGTGTAATCCGGGCACACACTGTACTGGTCCAGTCTCTTCTTCAGACCTGAAACCTTTAGCGGAGTTTCTCCACCCAGCAAAACAAATTCCAGCAGGTGTGCTGAACGTTCCCCAGTTAGCTCACCTCTAGAGAGAGATGCCACATAATGGGAAAGCTGCGCGTATGCAAAGCCCCAAAGGATTTACACTTCCCATCCAGGTCTACTACATGTCCAAGCGTTCCAATGCCCAACCTACACCATGCCCGAAAAACGGCCGAATCCGAACCAGGCATGAAGGATACATTACCCTGCAATGGCAACCAACTCAAAACTGCCGGGGAGCTGCCCCAATATCTATTCAACTGTCGCCACGTTTTCCACACTGACATCAATAACCTATTGCCACTCACATCCTTCTGCAGCGTAGCGGTCTCCAAATGTAAGACTGCCAACAACGTCTGAGGTGCTATCATCTCTTCCTCCAAAGTCCTAGAGGTATATGTTTCTGTGCCGCCCAACCAGTCTCCAGTATAATGCGTCTGGCATGCCAACGCATACAATCTCAAATCCGGAACACCTATGCCCCCCTTCCTCCACCCCCTTTGCAGACGACCCATTGGGATGCACGCTCGGGCTCCCCTCCACAAGAAACCCCGAATCTCCCTCTCCAAACTACTCAAATCTTTCCGCAGTAACCAGACTGGGAGGGTTTGCAGCCAGTACAACACCCTAGGCAGTACTACCATCCCCAGTGCTGCTGCCCTACCCAGCAATGACAATGGAAGCGGGTTCCACACCTGTAGCTGCCTGCAAAGTTTATGGAAGACTCTCTCGAAGTTCCGCCTATACAACTCTGTCGGATTCCGTGTCAAAAGAATTCCTATATACAAAAAAAGAATCTTTTGCCCATTTGAGCGGAAAGGAGCCCTCCCAGATCCCTTGAAGGTTGCCCAACACATCCAAGGCTTCTGACTTGTCCCTATTGATACACAGTCCTGCAAAGTTTCCAAATTGTGCAAATTCCGACTGTTGCGGGGAAAGCAAGTGCACCAACATATCATCCGCAAACTCTGCCATCTTGAACCTCTGCTTCCCAATCTGCACCCCATGTATCTCATGTGACGCTTCTATCGTCCGCACCAGCGGATCCAAGGCCAACACAAACAGCAAAGGGGAAAGCGGGCAACCCTGTCTAGTACCTCTCTCCAAGGCAAAGGTGTTGGACATTGCTCCATTACAGACCACCCCAGCCTTGGGGCTCACATATAATAGATCTACCATTTTACAAAAGGAGTCGCCCAGGCCATACTGTGGCAGAAGAAATTTCAAGAAGCGCCAACTCACCCGATCAAAGCTTTCTCTGCATCAAAGCTCACTAACAAGGATGGGAGTTTTTTTTCTCGAATCCATTCTAACGATGCTAGTATTTTCCGCAAATTCCGTACTGCGTATCTTCCTTTCACAAATCCAACTTGCGTTTCATGTATCAGGTCTTCCAAAACCAATGCCAGCCACTCTGCCAAAATCTTGGACATTACCTTCCAGTCATAGTTTAGCAAAGATATAGGCCTTTACGAAGCTGCCTGGAGCGGGTCTTTTCCAGACTTAGGTATCATAATAATATGTGCATGGTTCCCTCCCCACTGAACGTTACCTTGTTCCACTCGCCTATGATACACCGCCAGCATAGCAGGTGCCACCTGATCACTCAACAGCTTGTAAGACTTCGCCCCATATCCGTCCGGTTCCGGCGACTTACAACAGCTAGCCACTTGTATCACCTGCTACACTTCGCGAAACATTATGGGCCTGTCCAACTGGGCCCTCTGCTCCTCTCCAAGCCGCGGCAGGTTCACCACCCAACAATATTCTTCCATCGTAGACCTAGATCCCTCCTCCGCTGAATATAACTTCTGGTAGAAGACTCGAAATAATTGGGAAATCGCTCTGCTATCTTTGTGCAATTTACCTTGGTCGTCCCTTAGGGCTGCTACCACCCTATTGCCTCTGCTCTCCTGTAAACACCTCGCTAAAGGTTTTCCTGGCCTATCCCTGTAGCAGTAAAGTTGATAGCGATAGTAAAGAAAGGACTTTGCTCTTTTATGGAGCAGCTCATTAAGAGCCATTTGCAGCTCCCAGAGTCCCTTCTTATTTCCTACACTGGGACAGCTCATATATTTCCTCCTTTCTTTCACCAATTGCCGCTCAAGCTGGACTATCTTTTCTGACGCTAATCGCAGTTTCCGTGCCGCATAGCCAATAATATCTCCTCTCAACACCACTTTAGCCGTCTCCCAGTACAGCTCCGGATCATTTTGGTGCTTCTGGTTGTAACAAGCAAAGTCCTGCCATTTCTTTTTCAAATAAAGGTGAAAGGCCGCGTCTCTATATAACTCCAACAGAAAATCTCCACCATCTCACCCCTGTACTACTATCCTGCCATTCCAGGTCTATCCAGATCAGGGCATGGTCCGAAATTTCCACCGGGCCAATCTGTGCATCTAAGGTGTGAGCGAAAAGCCTTTCAGAGGTGAAAATATAGTCTATTCTGGCACTCAAACCATGCGCTCGTGATTGATGGGTGAAATCCCTATCTGTCGCGTGCAACAGACGCCAGGGGTCCACCGCTCCTAATCTTCGACACAACCCTTGTAACACTTTGGCGGCTATCAAACATCCTCTATCCCCTCCCCTCATTGTGTCCAACTCCACATCCATCACCCTATTAAAGTCACCTCCCAAAATCAATGGGGCCTCTGGTAGCTGTTCAATACGAGCTGCTAACCACATATACAATTCCTTATCCAGATTATTGGGGCTATAGAGATTTCCCAGCACCAAGGGCTTCCCCTCCAGCCACCCATATACTAACACAAAGCGTCCATCTGGGTCATGGTATTCCTGCTCCAGCACAAATCGCACCCGTCGATGGATCAGAATGACCACCCCCCCTTTCCTTCCTAGGGCCTGCGCCCCCCACCCTTGTCCCACCCAATCTCTCTGCAGTTTCTGGTGCTTCGCCGCGGTCTGGTGAGTTTCTTGTAACATGGCAATATCACAGTTTTGTCTGGCTAAGGCCTTCAACAACTTGATCGAGTTCCCTATTCCGCATACATTCCACGAAATGATTTTCAGGTTGGAAGATCCAAATCAGGCTAAAAACTCACAAAGCAAAACCTTACCCCAGAGAGGGCTTCCCCAGCCTGAAGCCCCCCCCCCTGTAGCTCCCAAATACTCCAGTGCATCCTTATCTTCTTCCCCCCCCCCTGATAGGCTGTTCTTATACCGAATCCCCCCCTTTGTGGCCCCACCCCCTTCCTCCTCCCACCCCCCTTCGCCTCCTCTCCTCCCTCCGCCCTCCCACCCCTCCTGTGCCCCATCCCTCCTCCATCCTCTCCCTCCTCTTCAACCTTCCTACTTTCCTCTCCTCTCCTATTCCTGTGAAGTCACCAAAATGTGAGTGGGTGTCCCCCCCCCTCCTCCAACCCTCAATGACCCAACTATCCAGGCCTCCCCTATACTACCGGCTTTGCTTATCCCCTGTAGCTTCCCCAACAAACATGTTTAAGGCTCTATGAACAATATACAATAAAACAGCACATTGATAATGAGAACTGTTCCAACATTTACCACAAGCTCTCGTCAGCCAGAGCTCTCCAGCCAGCATACTTAAGGCTGTATGAACAATCTACAATAAAACAGCACACTGATAATAATCACTGTTCTAATATTTACAGCAAACTTTTGTTTGGCTGTTCGTTAGCTCGACCCGATGATAGCTCCACCGCTTCTGTTCTCCGTCTCTGCCCGGTCAGGTCGTGGTCCCCGAAGTACTGGGGTGGCCTCCCGATGCCGTTGTTGCTTGCCTCGTAAGTTCTTCCATGTAAGGGCCTGCATCTGTAGCTGACTCAAAAGTCCGGTGTCTACCCTCATGAAGTACAATTAGCCGGGAAGGATACTGCACCAAAAAGTGGATATTAGCGTCAATCAACTTTTGACAGAGAGGTCCATATGCCCGCCTGCGCTGACTCATGGCTGCCGAATAGTCCTGCACAATTCTCATCCTAGTGTTGTCTTGTGCAATAGTTCCTTTTTTCCATGCCGCCCGAAGCACTGCCTCCTTCTGCGGGTATCTCAGGAACTTTGCCAGCACCACCCTCGGCTGGCCATCGTTGGACCGCCTAGGCCCCACTCTGTGCGTTCTTTCATTTTGAACTGGGCCTCCCTCTTCTCCACCCTCCAAGATCCGCGTCACCAGGGCTTCCAAGTAGGGCTTTAGCTCACAGTCCCCAATGTTATCTGGAACGCCCAAGAAGCACAAATTATTGCGGCGAGATCTATTCTCTAGATCGTCCAGTTTGGCTTCTTGGGCCTCTATCGCTGTCCTCATGCGGCCTACCTCCTGCTGCAGCTCTGTCACGCTCTCCTCTGTCTGTTCAATCCGAGTCTCCGCTGCTAGTACCCGGCTGCCTAAAGCTTCCATTGATGTCTGCAACAAGTCCATTTCTCCCTTCAGGGCTTCAAATTGGGATGAGAGTGCTTCTACTACTGCCACCGACATCTCTTCCACTAACGTGTGGCCAGCGATCTGGACATCGGCGGTGTCTCCGCCATTTTCTGCTGCATGGCAGACTTCTCTCTCTCCTGTTCTCCTGCTTTTGTGGCTGCCACCATTTGATCTGCCTCCGTTTGCAGTCCTGCACCTCCGTTTCACTATGCAGCGGCTGTATACCCGCTTTGCTACTCCCAAACGGCGATTTTACAGGCTAGAGGAGGGGTTGGGGCCCGGAGCTCGAGCAGCACCTGTCTACCCTCGCTCACCACATCACATGACTCCCCCGGCCACCACATTTTAATTACAAGACTACAACAACTCGACCTTCAAGGCTCTGTCCTAGATTGGTTCAAATCATATCTTTTTGACCGCACCCTACAGGTCCAAATAGGCACAATAGCCTCCTCAACTTGCAAACAAAGCCAAGGTGTCCCCCAAGGCTCTTCCCTATCCTCACTTCTATTCAACCTGTACATGCAACCAATATGCCACATTTTCAAAAAACACAACATACACTATCACCTCTACACAGATGACATCATGCTGTATCATCCAGTAGACATCACCAACTCCATCTGCTCTCAAATCCAAGAACGCCTGACTGACTTATCCACCTGGCTCAACTTACACAACTTAAAAATCAACATGAAGAAAACAGACGTTTTATTCATCACCCAGAATCAAAATTTCAAGCCCCCCTCAAAACTACTCCTATGCAATTCAGAGCTGGAAGTTAAAAAAGAAAACAAATACCTAGGAATTATCCTAGATCAATCCCCTTCCATGGTCCCCAACATTAAAGCCACCGCAAAAACATTATACCTCAAACTAAAAATGTTACAGCATCTCCGTCCCTTACTAGACAGTCAAGATTTTAGATCAGTCCTTCAAGCATTGATAACACCGAACCTTGACTATTACAAGAGTATTCTGTATGGCCTACCCAAAAACACCATCCATCAACTCCAATTAGCTCAAAACCTAGCCACACACATTATACACAAGGCTATCTACTCCGACCACATCACGTCGCTCCTCCACTCCCTCCACTGGTTTCCCATTCCAATGAGGGCCAAATTCAAATACCTCATAATTACCTTCAAATTGTATAATAAAATTGTCCCATCCTTCCTCATCTTCCTCCTGAGCCCACTCAACAACTCAAGAACCAGGAGGACCTGCTCCCAAAGTACACTAATAATCCCCACCCACATCCGCATTGCCAACAAAACTGTCAGCAATAGAGTCTTCTCTTATGTAGTCCCTTCCATTTGGAATGCATTACCAGACAACCTCAGAGCCATAAAAGACCTCCAAACTTTCCGGAAAGAGCTCAAAACCCACCTATTTGTTGAGTACTATGGTCCCTCCACCAATACCAATCTCCCCCAAACCTTACACCCCCCTTGATAGCCCTTGCTTCCCCATCCCCTCCCTTTTACGCACCTTCACATATACTATACAACATCTTCATATTGTACATAGTTATGCAAATTGTTAAGCTGTACTATCTTGCTTTGTTCTGTAAATAAGTTTTTCAAAGTTATAATGTAAATTTCCAGTTTTGTTCTCTGTAAACCACCACTGATCTTTGGAAGTGGCGGTATATAAGTTCTAATAAATAAGTAAATAAAATTAATAAATATTAGATATTATGCAGAGATCAGAATTCAGACGTCAAAGTCAGGACGTTATCAATTCTGATGATATTTTAGGAACAGCTTTGCTAAATCTGGAGCTGTTTCTAAAATACACATCCACTTGCACTGGGAGGAAAGGTACACATAGGAAAAATCAACAGCAGAAACCCAGCAACTTGCATGTGTTTTAGTTGCTGGGAACGTGGTTTAGTTTCAAAATAAAAGCCGCAATAGTGCGCCCTATTGGGAAAAATAAAACGATATTCAAAAAACTGAAAAATCAAAATGAAACAAAAGCTTTTGGCCTGCATATTGCTTATAAGCGCAAGCACTTACACAGGGATCCACCTAGACGTGTAGACGCAGCTACCTAAATCCAGAGGGAAATAAACATTGGGGGAATTGAGGGGGATTTCCCCCTTTATCCCTCCTGTAACTAGGGAATAAATGGAGGATGAAAAGAAGCACATCTGAAACACTTCTTCGTGTCAGGGAACAGAGGTATCAATTTGTTCGATGAGGCATTTTGGTTTATACATGCCATCCCTATATGAAATGGGGAATGCACATATAGATTGTGGCCTCCTAAGCCACCCTCCCTGACATCCCAATACGCCTCCATGCAATTGGACATCATGTGGAAAATGCACCGTTTCCAAAGCGGCCATTTGCAAGGAGATGCAATTTGCATGTGTAGAGGGCCACTTTTACTGATGGGCAGAAAGGGCAGCTTTCCCAGACCCCTGCACAATGGGGAGCCACTTGCCGTTCCTGTCCCCCATGCCTATTGCAGAGTTACCTTCTTTTCTGACGCCGCAGTGCCAATGAATCAAAGGGGGTGGAAACAGGAACAACAGTGTGGCACCAGAAAAGAAGGTAACTCCGGTGCTGCAGTACCTTTTTTCTGTCCCAGAGAGGGGCAGCAGCGGTGGCAGAAGGGGGGGGGGGGGGCCAGCAGATAAGGAGGGGCCCCTGCCAGAAATATTTGCTCCGGGGCCCAGAAGGGGTTGAAGCGGCACTGTACATGAAAATGTTCATCTTTACACATGTGAATCGCAAACAGAGCCTCTAAAATAATCCACAGAGTGGGGAAAGTCTTTCTTGTATTAGGCCTCTGTTTTGACCTGGCAGTATCACCTGCTCCTTTTCATTCCCAGCTCAACTGGAACCAGGGCTGGGATCTGGCATCATGGGCCTTTATTTGCAAGTAGTGTTACATCCACTCCCAAGCTGCAGGTTATTTTAGGCCAGTCACTGCTTTCTCTGGCTCATTTCAGGCTCTTCCTGTTGGTCCATCTTCTCTCTGATCCCTGCTACCACTGGAGGCGTAATTGCAATCTCTGTAATCCTGATTGCAGGCATCGGCGCTTTCTATTGCATAAGGTACAGAAATCAACTGTATTTATGTTTGATTTATTTCCTTTTAGATATTATTATAATTACAGAATCTCAGAATAAATTACAGTAAAACCAATAAACAACAATATTTTAGCAACATGCTGCAATTATAATCAATAAAGTTCTTCGCCCTTCCCATTTTTCAGACCAATACAACTATATATACAAACTCTTGTCAAAATTAAAAAGTCATGGGATAGCAGGCATTGTACTATTGTGGATTAGGAACTGGTTAAAAGATAGAGAGTAGGGCTAAATGGCCAATTTTCTCAGTGGAGAAAGGTGAACCGTGGAATACTCCAAGGACCTGAGCTGGGCCCACTGCTTTTTAAGATACTCATAAATGACCTGGAAATAAGAATAATGAGTGGGTGAACACATTTGCAGATGACCCAAATTATTAAAAGTTATTAAAACACAAGAGGATTATGAATAAATTGCAAGATAACCTTGATAAATTGGGAGACAGGGCTCCAAATGGTAGATGAAATTTAATGTGGACAAGTGCAAAGATATGCCCTTAGGGAAGAACAACCCAAACTATAGTTACATGATGCAAGGTTCGACATTAGGCACCACCATCCAGGAAAAGCATTTAGGCATCATTGTGGATAATAAGCTGAAATCCTCTGCCCAGTGTGCAGCGGTGGTCAAAAAAGCATAGTTACTCACCTGTAACAGGTGATCTCCAGGAACAGCACGAATTTAGTCTTCACACATGGGTATCATCGGTACCGACAGAGCCGGCGCAGGAACGCTCCCCAGCATCCAATAGGAAAGCTTTCAGGAGCATCCCACTGCACCTGCGTTGCTGCCTTCCTGCCTTTCCAACTCTCCCTCTTCAGTTGAGTTTATAGCTGAGACAAAGGAGAGATAGAGAGCGAGAGAGAAAGACAACTCCTAGGGGAGGTGGGTGGGTTGTGAAGACTAAATTCGTGCTGTTCCCGGAGATCACCTGTTACAGGTGAGTAACTACACTATCTCCAGGAACAAGCAGGAATGTAGTCTTCACACATGGGGACTCCCCAGCTAAGAGATGCCAGGGAGATGACCCCAGAAAAGCTGCGAAACCCAGGTTGAGAAGGGTCATGCTTCCTCCCATGGATCTCTGGCATCAAAACCCGGGATGACGGGTAGGAGTTGTTTTAAGTCTGAAAGAGATGCTGGAGAACAGCCTGGCCAAATGAGGCATCCCGATGGAAGTCCTTGTCCAAGCAGTAGTGGGCTGCAAAGGTGTGTACTTAAGCCCAAGTTGCTGCTCTACAGGTGTCATCAATGGACACAGAGCAAGGTTAGCCATAGAGGTTACCATTGCTCTCACATTGTGAGCTGTGACATGACCTTTGAGGGAAAGTCCCTTACTCTCATGCAAAGGATATGCAATTAGCAATCCATTTAGACAAAGTTCGTTTGGAAAGTGGTAATCCAAGATGATTAGAGTCAAAAGCAACAAAAAGCTGGGAAGCCTTTCTATGTTGCTTAGTTCTCTGAAGGTAAAAAGCCAAGGCTCTTTTACAATCTAGAGCATGTAGATTTCTTTCTACATTGGAGGCATGAGGCCTAGGAAAAAATACAGGAAGGTAAACCGATTGGTTTAAATGAAAAGGCGAAACCACCTTTGGCATAAAGTGAGGGTGAGTCCTAAGGACTACTTTATCATGGTGGAACCTTGTATAAGGAGAATCAGCCACTAAAGCCTGTAGCTCACTGATGCGTCGTGCAGAAGTGAGAGTAATTAGGAAGATCACTTTCCAAGAAAGAAACTTTAGGGATGTAGTGGCTAAGGGTTTGAAGGGTGGTTTCATGAGCTGCCCAAGATTCAAATCCCATGCTACCGGTGGTGGCTTAATGGGAGGTTTTGTTAAAAGAAGACCTCTCATAAACCTTGCTGCAAGTGGTTGAGTGGAAACAGGTTGTCCATCCAAGGGTTTTTTTCCATTTAAGTTTTTTAATTGATTATTTCAGGAAGTAATACAAACAATCTCGAAAGCCAACATTGATTCTAATAGAGCTGTGTAACATGTAAAAACAGTCTTTTATCTTCCTCAAGCTTTTTAGCCTTTAACTATATCATCTCCCCCCCCCCAGCTTCAATTGTTATTAACCATTTCAATGAACATTTCAAATCTCTGCATTCATAACTTTGTACTTTTTCCATAACACTTTCATATGCTACTGTGTATATTATTGCTTTATGCTGTATCCCTTCCTTTGTACCCCTCCTTATAACATCCCCTCCCCCTTCCCTTCCCTCCCCCACCCCTCCCCCTCTCGCTCGTCATTTGTACATCCTTCTCTCGCTCATCCAGCCCCCTATTAGTACCCCCTCCCATTTTACACAATTACCCTTCAACTTCCTGATGGCCTATATCCGGGACCCTTCCCCCCTCTCTCTCAGCCTTCCATGTTTCCAGCCACTTACACACTCTCTTCCAGGTTGGTGCACTCTTCCCCCCTTTCCCCCGCCTCAGTTCCGTCAATCTGTGCACCAAACACATCTCTGCCACCCTTCTAACAAAACCTGCCGGCTGTGGTATGTCCGCCCCCACCCAGTGCTGTGCTAGCTGCACATTGGGCTGCTACTATACAATGATGTATCACCCCACTATCCCATTTTGGAATGTCCTCCTCTAGTTGATGCAGTAGACATATCTCTGGTTTCCTTTGCAATCGATATCCTGTCATGTTATACAACATTTCTAGAATCTCTATCCAGTAAGCTTGTATCCATTCACACTTCCACCACATATGTAACCAATCTCCTCTCTCATGACATCCCTTCCAACATTGGTCAGTATGTCCCCTTCCAGCTCTCTTTTTACGTACTGGGGTCCAATACCAGCGAAGCAATATTTTATAAACATTTTCTTTTACCTGTGTAGCAATAGATATGCTTGCCACTGTCTGCATTATTTTATCCCTTATCTCATTGGTCCAGCTCACCCGCAAGTCTTCCTCCCATTTTAACATATACCCCAGTTTACTATCACCGCCCTCCATTAATCCTCTGTGAATCTTGGACAAAACTCCTTTGCAACCTAAGTTCCCTGAACACAGCACCCCTAACCCTCCCTCTCCTTTAGTTCTTTGCATTACGGTCATAGCTACTCTCAGCCGTCGATTTTGCCAGATGAACCGATTCACGAGTCTTTGTAACTGTTTTAGCTTATGAGGCGGAACCTTTATTGGCAACGTTTGGAACAGAAACAAGAATCTGGGCAATAGCAACATCTTTATTGTGGCAATCCGTCGAAATCATGAGAGGTATCCCTGCCCCCACCCATCCAGCAAACTGTCTACCTGCCCAAAGAGCTTCGGTGTTATTGAGCTCATAGAGGGCTTCTATCCTATTACTTATTTGAACGCCAAGATATCTAATACTTCTTGATCGTGTCCCCAGTCTAGTCCTGAAACCTCTGGGTTCCCAATCTCAACTAGCAGCTTGGAGACTGAGAAACTCCACCTTTTTGTGACATCATCAGTATAACTCTCCGGTGCCAGCCTCATGCCACCAGTTACCTCAGTCTCCAAGCAGCTGGATAGTTGGGAGCCCGGAGCTTCCGGGCTCACTGGAGAAACAATTGGGGTTTCTTTAGGGAAGTGTAGTTTAGTCTATTAGGAGTTTTCATATTCTGGCAGGAGAATTTTATTTTGGAAGTCTGTTTCTTTCAATTTTGGAGCACTCCAGCTCTCTAGCTCTGGGTCCTCCATCCCCCCCCCCCCCCTGTTTTTCTCTTCTGACCAAAACTGAGTGTTAAACTGGGACCTACTGCATCAGAGGTTTTGCCTGAGACGCAGCAGAGTTCCGGTTCAGATCGGGGGGTAAAGGGCTGCAAACGGAGCTTTGCTGGTGCCGTGCAGAGGATTCTGCCTGCCAGAGCGCCCGGCAGCTCCTTCCCGCTAAAGGAAGCCTGTGCGGTAAGTGTTCGTTGGGGGTTATTTCTTTTACACGGGGGACTCAGGGGCCGAGTCGGGCTCGTTTTAATGGGCCGGACAGGGTCTTTACCCGCGCATGCTTTGGCAGTAAGCGTTGCTGTGCCCACGGGCCGTTTTTTCTTTCAGTGCAATTTCGCGCCTTTTTTGCCTCGTGGCCCTGCCGCATGGTGACGGCGCGGCCGCACCACGGGTCCGAAACATTTAGTTTCCTTGCGGTTCACGTTTTATTAGTCCATTAGTACAGAGTTTAAAAAAAACAAACAAAAACAAAGAGAGGAGTAAGCCGCTCAGTAAAATTAACCATTTAAAGGTAGCAGAAACTAACGGTTTAGGAGCAGAGAAACTGTCAGGATTTCAGTGTGCTCTGCTTGTCTCTCTGCAGCTGCGGCTTAGTGTCCGTGCTAGGCTTTGGTGTTTAAAGCGTCCCGGGGCCGTTCAGCGCAAGTGCCTGGGACTAGTCTTCAGGCAGACAGAGTGCTCATTACAATGCCCTCCAAACCCCTTTGCGTCGTGCGGGGGGCACGGAAGGGCACAAATGCAGGGGTCTGCAAGGCATGTGTGGGAGAGGCCGTTGAAGCAGACAAACTTTCCACACAGGCAGTCACGGCTCCGGGGTCTTCCCCGGAAACCTCGGCACCTCTGATGCCAGAACTAGCGCAGGAGGAGCCAGTGCCAGGGCTCTCTTCAGGCTCGGGCGCCGGCGCTCCTCCGGCGGTATTTCCCAAGGAACCTGCCGCCATTTTCTCTCAGCAGTTTGTTGCACTGCTTCAACAGTCCGCTTTCAGTGATATTTTACAGCGCAGTCTGCCGGGCGAATCCAGCGGAGCCAGGAAACGTCCAGTGTCTCCACGGATGCCGAGTTCCCCGAGCAGGAGCAAGAAGCTGCGCAGAGAAGGGGAACTGAGAGAGCCCTCAGGTCTGTCGGAGGATCCTCTGTCAGATGAGGAAGGCCAGAGTATGGCGTTGGAGGATGAGTTAGAAGAGGGAGAGATTTCAGAAAAAGAAGATCAGGCTAGGGTTGTGAGAGTGTTCAGGAGAGAAGAGCTGCCGGCTCTCATTGTGGAGACCCTTAAGACACTCAATATGCCGGGGAGCCTGGAGCAGCGGAGGATGAGGCATTGGAGGATCCTCTGTTGCAGGTTTTCAGGAAGACTCAAAGAGCGTTCCCTGTGCACCGGGTATTTCAGGAGATGATTCAGGAGGAATGGAACATCCCAGAAGCGCCTTTGAAAGGCGCACGGGTTATGAGCCGGTTGTACCCCTTATTACACTGGGACAAGGAGGTTTTCAAGCCGCCCAAGGTGGATGCGGCGGTGTCGGTGGTGACCAAGAAAACAACCATCCCTGTAGAAGGTAGTGCGGCCCTCAAGGACATTCAGGATAGAAAGCTGGATGTCTTGTTAAGGCAAGTTTTTGATGTCAATGCCATCTCCCTGCAGGCGGCCATTTGCGGAGCTTGGGTTTCTAGAGCTTGCCTTCGATGGGCTCAGCAAGTCCAAGAGGGGCAGTCGTCTCCTTTGGCGGGTGAAGCGGCCCAGCTGGAGTCAGGAGCTGCCTACCTATCGGATATCCATTATGACCTTATGCGAGGACTATCCAAGAGTATGGCGTCGGCGAGACGATATCTATGGTTACGTAATTGGGCGGCCGATAGCTCGTCTAAGTCTCGGTTGAGTAAGTTGCCTTTTAAGGGGCGTCTGCTCTTCGGCGAGGATTTGGACAAGCTGGTCAAGGACCTCGGGGAGTCCAAAGGCGGAAGGTTACCGGAAGATAAGCCCAAGGTTGCGCGTGGGGCGCCGGGGTCCCGCGGTCAGTTTCAGGATTTTCGCCGTTTTCGGTCCCAAAGGGCCCCTTCCGGTCAAAGGGGGCGCTTTCCCTACAGAAACCAGGGTTTCAGGGGCTTCCGAGGAGCGGGCAGAGATTTCGGTCTCACTTCCTCCTTCTCCTCCCTTAACCTTAAAAAGTCACAATGAGATGAGGGGGGCCCAGTCGCCCATCATTCCCGTGGGAGGGCGTTTGCAGGAGTTTTATCCCGCCTGGGCCCAAATTACATCGGATCAGTGGGTGTTAGAGGTTGTTCGGGAAGGCTACGCTCTGGAGTTCTTACGTCCATTACGGGAAGCCTTCGTGCAGTCTCCCTGGCAAAGTGGCAAAGTGTGCGGCTCTGCGGGAGACGCTGCAAAGGTTGCTGGACCTCAGAGTGATAGCTCCCGTTCCCGCAGAACAGTCCGGGTGCGGTCAATACTCCATTTACTTTATTGTCCCAAAGAAGGACGGGGGAGTTCGGCCGATCCTGGACCTCAAAGGAGTCAACCGCTGCCTCCGGGTATCACATTTCCACATGGAAACGCTCCGCTCCGTCATAGTGGCGGTTCGACAAGGAGAGTATCTTACCTCTCTGGACTTGTCGGAGGCTTACCTTCATATTCCCATAAGGCCGGAACATCACAGGTTCCTCAGATTTGCAGTTCCGTTCGGGCATTTTCAGTTTCAAGCGTTGCCCTTCGGTCTGGCGACGGCGCCAAGGGTCTTTACGAAGGTCATGGTAGTTGTGGCGGCGGCTCTGCGAAAGGAAGGTATTCTCGTGCATCCTTATCTAGACGATTGGTTGACCCGGCGAAGTCGCAGGCCGAGAGCGAGCGGGCCACGGCCCAGGTAGTAAGCTTTTTGGAGAGTCTAGGTTGGATAGTCAATGTGTCCAAGAGTCGCTTGCAACCTTCCCAGGATCTGGAATACCTAGGAGTGCGCTTCGATACGCAGCTTGGGAAGGTGTTTCTTACAGAAAAGAGGGCACTGGACTTGCGGAATCGGGTGCACAGATTTCTAAAGCTCAGGGCTCCCTCGGCATGGCATTACCTGCAGCTGTTGGGCACCATGGCGGCGACGATAGAGACGGTGCCGTGGGCGAGAGCTCATATGAGACCCTTACAGAGGGCTTTGCTGTGCCGGTGGTTGCATCAATGAGACCCTCTATCCCAGAGATTGGTCTGCCCAGAGGAGACCCGTATAGCCTTGCTCTGGTGGTTGCTTCCCGAATCGCTGGAGAAGGGGAAGCTCCTGGAAGCTCCGGCTTGGGTGGCCGTGATGACAGATGCCAGCCTGCTGGGCTGGGGAGCCCATTGTCAGGGCAACTTTGCGCAGGAGCGCTGGGACGTTCAAGAACGGACATGGGCGATCAACCGGCTGGAGCTAAGGGCGGTGTCTCTGGCCTTGCAGGAGTTTCATCAGTTTCTAGGAGGAAAAACGGTCCGAGTGTTGTCAGACAACACGGCGGCGGTGGCCTACATCAACAAGCAAGGCGGCACCAGCAGCATGTCTTTAGAGGCCGAGGCCGAGGCCGGGGCTCTCTGTGCCTGGGCGGAGGCCAACATTGTGGATCTGTCGGCAGCCCATGTGGCCGGGGTAGACAATGTGGAGGCCGATTTCCTCAGCCGGGTGAAGGTGGATCCCGGGGAATGGGTCCTACATCCCGAGGTGTTCGAGATGGTGGTTCGCAGGTGGGGCGTGCCAGTGATGGATCTCATGGCAACCTTCGAGTCGGCGAAGTGCAGTCGTTTCTTCAGCAGGCGCAGGGAAAGGATGTCTGAAGGCTTGGACGCCCTTTTGCAAGTCTGGCCGGAGGAGCAGCTACTATATGTCTTCCCGCTGTGGGTTCTGATCGGACGGGTCCTGCATAGAGTAGAGGGATTCCGGGGTCAGGTAATCTTGATTGCGCCGGATTGGCCACGTCGCCCCTGGTACGGGGACCTGGTGAGGTTGTTGGTGGAAAAGCCCTGGCGTCTCCCCGACAGAGCAGATCTGTTGTCCCAGGGTCCTCTAGTCATGCCTCACATGGGTCGGTTCTCTCTTATGGCCTGGCGGAGGTATTCGACGGCGGTCATTTCTACGTTATTGAAGTCCAGAAGGCGGTCAACTTCTTTGGCGTATGTTCGCATTTGGAGGATCTTTGAGGCCTGGTGTAGTGATCGACAGTGCCAAGCTCTGAGGGCTTCTCTTCCGCAGATTTTGGAGTTTTTACAGAATGGCTTCGAGAAGGGCTTGGCGGCGACGGCTTTGTTGCGGGTCCAAGTAGCTGCCTTATCTTGTTTCAGAGGCAGATTAGCGGGTCAGTCGCTAGGGGCTCAGCGTGATGTGAAACGATTCTTGAGGGCGGTGTCCCTGGTTAGGCCTCCGGCTAGGCAGGTGTTTCCCAAATGGAATCTTCCCTTTGTATTGGAGGCGTTAGAGGGGGAGCCTTTTGAGCCGTTGGCTCGTGCATCGCTCAAGGATCTTACTCTGAAGGTAGTGTTTCTGGTGGCGGTCTGTTTGGCGAGACGGGTTTCCGAATTACAGGCGCTTTCCTGCAAGGAGCCCTACCTTTCCTTCTTTGCGGCTTAGGTTGTGTTGCGGCCGGTGCCGGCTTTTCTACCGAAGGTAGTTTCGGCTTTCCATGTCAACCAGGAAATCTCCTTGCCGGTGTTGGCCAGGGATTTATTTTTATTTATTTAACAGTTTTATATACCGCACTATTCATCATCAGTGCGGTTTACATTAAACAACATATTACCTAGACAGGATAAAACTGACATAGGTTTACAGATAACAGGGAGTATAAAGTGGGTATGAACAGGGGAAAAACTATATACATTTAAACAGGTAACATCGTGGCTTGATATTTACAGAAAAACAGCACTTTCCGCAGTTCTATTACCTCTGTTCTGGGTTAAAGCTATGTGAGAGGCAATTAAGGATAAGAGTGATTCTTCGGCGGACAGGCTACATCTTTTGGATGTCCGGAGGGCTTTAAAGAAGTATCTCAGAAGGACGGCGTCCTTTCGGAAGTTGGACAGGCTCTTTGTGCTTTTTGCAGGGCAGAGAAAGGGCGAAGCAGCGTCAAAGGCCTCTATTGCATGGTGGATTAGAGAAGCCATTGAGTCGGCTTATTTGTTGAGGGTAGAGTAGTGCCGGAAGGCTTAAGAGCACATTCCACAAGGGCGCAGGCTGCTTCCTGGGCGGAGGTTCGTTTGGTTTCGCCGGTGGAGATTTGTAAGGCGGCGACTTGGTCGTCTCTCAATACCTTTGTCAAGCACTACCGCCTGGATGTGCAAATGGCGGAGGAGACCTCATTCGGATCAGTGGTTCTTCAGGCTGGTTTGCCAGGTCCCTCCCGTGGTTGAGTGTGTTCACTGCTCTGGTATGGACCCAGAGGTTTTGGGACTAGACTGGGGACACGATCAGGAAAGTGAAATTAGACTTACCTGCTAATTGTTGTTCCTGGAGTGGAACCAGTCTAGTCCCGTATCCCTCCCAGGGTTTCTTGGCAAACGGATGTCTGGACTTTCTATCAGTTTCACAGGTGAGCTGTGTTTTTTCCATTATTTGCTATTGGGGGCTGTCTCTCCTTCCTTGGGGGCGAGGGGTGGACTGCTCCGACTTTATTTAGACACAGTAATGACGAGGGTGCTCCCTCAGTCACAGTTTGTATATTCCTCTAATTGCTTTAGTTTAATGTGGTTTGGATATTGTCTTACTTGTTTCTCCGGTGAGTCTGCTTTGTCAATAGGTTACTGGTGGCATGAGGCTGGCACCGGAGAGTTATACTGATGATGTCACAAAAAGGTGGAGTTTCTCAGTCTCCAGGCTGCTAGTTGAGATTGGGAACCCAGAGGTTTCGGGATTAGACTGGTTCCACTCCAGGAACAACAATTAGCAGGTAAGTCTAATTTCACCTTTCTCTGGCCCACTTAAAGGGGTATTTTTCTTGTAAGATTCCCTGAGTGTCCCCCTGTAGCGTTAAATTTAATATTTCTGATTTAGTCCAATTGATGGTAAAACCCAATAGCCTGCCAAATTCCTCTAGTTCCCACATTAATATGGGGAGAGAAAACCTAGGTCTGACTACTCTCAAGATTATGTCGTCTGCGAATAGACATATTTTATACTCTCTCCACCCTAGTTTTATTCCCTGTACATCTGCCCGCTCCCGCACCCTCTCTGCAAACGGTTCCAGGGAGATAACAAAAAGTAGCGGGGAAAGGGGGCATTCCTGTCTCGTTCCTCTCCCCTGCCCAAAAAACTCTGAGTAGGCCCCATTCACCCTAACACAGGCTTTCGGGTTATGATATAACGCTTTTACCCAGCTTAAGTATTCTGCCCCCAGGCCCATTCTTTCCATTATCTGGAAAAGAAATGGCTACGACACCTGGTCAAAAGCTTTTTCTGCATCTAGAGACAGCAATAAAGCCTCTTCCCTATTTTGCTCAGTGTACCAAATCATGTTCAAGATCTTCCTAATATTGTCTGCTACTTGTCTGCCGGGAATGAATCCCGCTTGATCCTGATGTATCAGCTTCCCTATCACCTTATTTAAGCGCATAGCTAATACTTTAGCCAGCAATTTGGCGTCCAAATTAAGCAACGAGATAGGTCGATAGGATGCACAT
The DNA here is from genome assembly GCA_033557465.1 of Ichthyophis bannanicus. Classification (NCBI taxonomy): domain Eukaryota; kingdom Metazoa; phylum Chordata; class Amphibia; order Gymnophiona; family Ichthyophiidae; genus Ichthyophis; species Ichthyophis bannanicus. Next base: position 257,920,310 of record CM066044.1, read on the forward strand.
TCTTGTGGGTCCTTTCCTTCTTTCTGCCTTATAGACGTCCCATACTCATCCCCATTATCATTCCATTACAAGTATTCTTTGGTTTCCCTCTCTATTTCCTCCCGTACCTTCCCATCCTCTAATAAGGATTCATTAAGTCTCCAGAACTGTCTACCTTTCCCCTCCCCCTCTGTTGTCAATCTAACCTGCACAGGCGCATGGTCTGACCATGTAATCGAATCCATATCCGCCCCCTTGATCCTGCCCCCCATCTCTTTCGAAACCCATATAGCATCTATTCTGGAATATGATCCATGTACTGGTGAATAGTAAGAAAATTGTCTCTTTCCTGGATGATGGAATCTCCAAGCAGCAATCAAACAATGTTGGGTTACAAAACTACAGCACCTCCTCCTATCCACCCGCTTACCCTCTCTTTTCCCTGTGGCATCTCTGGTGAGATTGCACGTTAAATTGAAATCTCCTCCACAGATTAGGTTCCCCTCCTCCAATTTCCCCATCTCCTCATTCAGTTTTGTCCAAAATTCACTTTGCACCCCTGTTGGCGCATATACATTTACTATGCAATACCATTCATGCCCCACTTTTAGCCGCATTAGCACATATCGCCCCGCTTTATCCCTTACCACAGTGTGCAATAACATCTTCAACTTGGTATCTATCAAAATGGCCACCCCTCCTTTTTTCTTTTCCACCGTGTTGGAGGCATATACACATACTCCATATCCCCTGGGTTTAACAAGGTATTCTCTCGCTCTTTTCAAGTGCGTTTCTTATAGAAGCACTACCGCTGCCTTTTGGCATATTATTTCTTTATACAATTTGTGTCATTTAAATGGTGAATTAAGCCCTTTTACATTTAAGGATATGATTGTTAACTCACCTTTAAATTGTACACTCCCCCCTTCTCCCTTAGCTCCTGTCCCCCCTCTAGCTCCCCTCCCTTCCCCCTCCCTCCTTTAAGCTTTATCCCCCCCCCTTCATCCCTTACCCCCTCCCTCCCCACCCCCTCCGTCGTCTCCTGTATGAAGACCCGACTTCCATATATCGTGACTATCAATCAGACCCCAGCCTGCCCCTGCCTTACTATTCCCTCTCCCCCCTCTTCATATGCTATTCCCAGTCCCCCTATTAATTCCTATCCCTCTCATTCCAGCCCCTCTCCATTACTCGCCCTCCTCTACCGACCCCCAATCCTCTATCCTATCGTACCCCCCTTAACTTATCTCCGCTTCCCTCCCACCCCCTCTCCCCTCCCCTATTCCTAATCCCCCAATCTTACCATCCCACTTGACCCACTCCACCGCTCCCTCTCTTGACTATCCTCCTTCCCCCTTCTCCATCTTCCCCCCCCCCCTCCTCCCTAGCCCTCATTTACAACATCCCTAACAAGCCTCTTATCAACGTCCCACTTTGCAGTCCATACTTGAATACATCTGTTGCCTGGAGACCCAGGATCTGTTCCCTCCGCCACTATCCTTCTCCTTCTCTTGTACATTGTGGCTGCTTTTGGTCAGTCGCGCTGCTCGCTGTCCACTAGTGGGTACTCTGTGCCATCTCCGATTGGCTGCCTGATTCCCTGCTGGCGTGGCCTTCTTGTTTCTTGCTTGGTTCTCATTACCACCAGGCACATTAGTTAAGCCCATATCTCCAAGTACCCCCACGCTTCTTCACAAGTCTTGACCTTTCGGGAGATACCGTTGGCTGTAATTAACAGGCCAAATGGGTACAGCCATCTGTAGCGCACATCCTCCCTCCTCAAATAAGTCGTCACTTCTTTCTTCTCTCTCCAACGTTGCAATGTACCTAAGGAGAGATCTTGGAACAGCTCCACTGCATACCCTTCCCATTTAAAATGTCCCAATTTCCGTGCTGCTTTCAGTAGCTTTTCTTTACTTTTAAAGGACCGCATACACACCACTATGTCTCTTGGTCGATCTCTTATGGGCCCTAAACCCATATGCGCCCTCTCAATTTGCATGTTTTCATCCATCCCTCCATCCTCGAGGGCGGCCTCCATCAAAATTGCTGCAAACACTTTTGTAATGACGTCTTCACAATTTTTATACGTGGGGTCTTCTGGCACTCCTCTCACTCTTATATTACTTCTCCTCCATCTTCTCTATTAATTCCTCCTGGATTCGTTTTAGTTCCTCCCAGCCATTTTGTAGATCTTCCAGTGTTTCTCCATGTTGCTCCAACTGAGTTTCTGTTTCCTCTACCCAGGAGCCCAGGTCCACTATGTCCTGTCGCAAAGATTACAATGTCTCTTTTAATTCATTTTTGACTCCACTAATTTCCATTTTTATTTCTTCTTTTAGCTCATTCAACCACATCTTGATCTTTTCCGCTACTCCCGGGCTCCAGGAGCTCTTCGTCTCTTCCACTGGCTCAACATCTTGCTCCGCCACCACTTTGCTCTCCTTCTCCCCTTCCTTACCTCCTCTCGAAATTGCATATGGGGATCTGAATTTCACCAATTTTTTCTTAGAAGACGATCCTCCTTTAGACTTATCCATCGTGCCCCTTTGCACCCTTCGGCCACTCCCTCCTTTATATCTTCGAGTGTCTGAGTATTCCAAAGATTTGTTAATATTGGTAATATTTGAAAACCCCCCCCCCCCGCTTAATCCAGCTGTTTTTGGGATGCTTTATTTATCAAAAGTTTTTTGCAGCGCAGATTTCTCCTCCTTCTCTCTCTCTCTTCTACCTGCGTTCTTCACCTCTTCTGTCGTCCCCACCATCCTGGCCAGAGATGTTCCCTGCATGGAGCCCGGGCCATGCCTTTCCCTTTCCTCAACTTCTCTTGTGCTGGGCTGGTCTCCCCTCCCTTTAATCACTCACCATCACAGTCACTGTAGTGTAGCCATGTGGATGGCTGAGTCCTTTTGTGGTTTCTGTTTGACAGCCGTGGTTAGTATATACGTTTTTTATCTTATTTGAAGCAGGAGAGTCTCTGCCCAGGACTAACCTTTGGGAGGGTGCCTTCTTATTAGCAACTCCACTTTCCCACTCCTTCTCCCTGTCTGACTCCGTTCCGGCTTGTCTCCTCTCTGCTGTGTCTTAACCGCGCCGGCTGTTATGCATGAGTCATTCAAGCTGCTGGTCACAGGCCTCCTATTCCCATCGCCACGTGCTCTCTTGGGCTTACACGCGGCTCTGCTGTCCGCTCTCCAGAGGTACCAACTCCAACACTCACGCTGCACGCTCTCCTGTGCAGGTGATTCCACCGCTGCTACCCCTCGGACTATCTGTCTTAGCCGTTTGTCTCGTCAAGTCCTCGCCGTCTGCTGTACTGCCCAAACATGTGGCTCCCTGCACCGGCTAAACACTCCGCTGATTGGGCTGCTCTCTTGAGGATCGTATTGTGCTTACCCTTCCACTTCAAAGGGGATTGTATGTAGCTTAGGGCCCCTATCTTACTTTGCACTTTTGCTGTGTTTTGGGGGCTTTTTACATCACTTTAGCAGGCTTCAACGGCGTAGCTCCTTTAGGTGCCGCCATTAGGTCCACTGACGTCACCGGAAGTCTCTCCCATCCAAGGTTTTAAGACCAGAGGATGACAAATGGAGGAGATACTCCAGTAATGCCTCCACTGGCACTGAAAAGGGATTAAGTTCCTTTTCTGAACACCAGATAGAAAACCTTTTCCACTTAAAGGCATAGGCTCATCTTGTGGAAGGTTTTCTTGAAGCCAAAAGGATATCCTTTACCTGTTGAGAAAGGTTGATATCCTGGAATTCTAGGATCTCAGGAGCCATGCCCTGAGGTGTAGAGACTGAGGATCCAGGTGCAATAGCATCCCGTTCTCCTGGGAAAGAAGATCTGGAGCACATCCCAACTCCAGAGGTTTGGCTCGAGAGAGACGTAGAAGCAGAGGGTACCACGGTTGTTGTGGTCAGCGTAGGGCTATGAGGATCATATGGCCCCTGTCTTTCTGAAGTTTGAAGAGAGTTTTGGAAATGAGGGGAATGGGTAGGAAGAGATAGAGGGAGTCCTGACCCCAGTGGAGGTGGAAGGCATCCCTTGCTTGACGGTTCTGAGCCAGCTTTCTGGAACAGAACCAGGGAAGTTTGGCATTCTGAGGACTCGCAAAGAGGTCTATATCTGGACTTCCCCAGGTCTGAAAAATTTGAGCAATTTGCTCTGGATGAAGAAACCACTCGTGTGGCAGCAGTACTCGACTGAGTTTGTCTGCCAAGAGATTTTGCGTGCCTGGAAGATACACCGCCAGAAGGTGGATTTGAAGATTTCTGGCAAAGGCCCAGAGGCATAGAGCTTCATTGCACAAGGCTTGAGACCCTGTCCCACCCTGTTTGTTCACAGAGAACATGGCTACTTGATTGTCTGTCTGGATCAGAACTGTCCTGTAGCTGAGGTGAGTTTAGAACACTTGAAGAGCATAAAAGATGGCTCTGAGTTCCAGGAGGTTTATGTGAAGACAAGCCTCTTGGTGGGTCCATAGACCCTGGGTGGAGAGAAGGTCCAAGTGAGCCCCCCAGCCTGACTTGGATGCATCTGTCGTCAAGGTGGCTTGATGTAGTGGCTGCTGGAAGGGAAAGCCTATGAGGGTTTTCCAGCGATTGCCACCACTGTAGGGACGAAATGAGATGTGTCGAGTTTCTGATTTTGTCTGATAGGTGACCCGAGACCTATGTCCACTGAGAGGATAGGGTCCACTGGGCTGCCCGCATGTGAAGGCGAGCATAGGGAACCACATGGATAGTGGATGCTATATGCCCCAGCAGCTGAAGCATTTCTCAAGCAGTTAGCAAGTTTTCATAGCTGCTTGAGAAGCCAGCTGGAGTATTTGAAGACAGCGTGGCTGTGGCAGGAAAGCCTTTGAATGCCTTGTGTCGAGAAGAGCCTCTATGAACTCTAGGGACTGAGACGGGGTGAGATGAGATTTTGGGAAGTTTATGACCAGACCCAAGTACTGCAGGATTTGCATCGTGCGGGAGAGAGCGAAGTTGGCTTCTGGAGCTATTGATGCTTGGATGAGCTAGTCTTCTAAGTAGGGGAAGACAAATATCCCCAGAGCACTCAGGAATGCTGCTACTACTGCCATGCATTTTGTGAAGACTCTTGGGGCGGAAGCCAGTCCGAAGGGAAGAACCCTGTGCTGGTAATGTCTTCCTTGAAAAAGGAATCGAAGAAACCTCCTATGATCTGTATGGATGAGAATATGCGTGTATGCATCCTTTAGATCTAGAGAACATAGCCAATCCTGGCTCTGAATGTAGGGAAGAAGTGTTCCGAGGGAGATCATCTTGAATTTTTCTCAGAACAGATACTTGTTCAACTCTCTGAGGTCCAGTATGGGCCTGTATCCCCCTGTTTTCTTTGGGATGAGGAAGTAGGGGGAGTAAAAACCCATGCCCTGTTGGGATATGGGTACCTCTTCTATTGCCCCTTGAGCAAGTAGTGAGGTGACCTCCTGACACAAGAGAGTGGTGGTAGGGCCCTGAGAATTGAACTGTCTTGTGATTGTGGGAGGGGGCATACTGTGATGGTGGGAGGGGGCATACTGTGAAAATGGAGTTTGTACCCCTCTTGTGCAATGGAAAGAGTCCAGTTTTCTGATTTTATTTGTTGTCATCTTCTGGCAAAATGACAAAATCTGCCGGGGATGGTGAGAGGTTCTCGACCTTTCAGGGGCAGGATGACTAAGTTCTCTAGGAAGGAGTCAAAGCTCCTGAGGTTGAGTCTGCTGAGCTGGTTGAGCTCTTGGGACTTGTTCCTTCCTTTGCTATCTGGGCTGTTGTTGCCCCTCCTGGGGAGCATGAACTGGACAGTGGACAGCCTGGGTGTAAGATGGGTAGAATTTGTTTTTCTTTTGAAAAAGGGTTTCTTAGTTGTCTTTTTCTTTGCTGGGTTGGCTGTAACTTTTGATAATCTGTTCAAGGTTGTATTTTCAGATTCAATCTGATTAACCTTGTCTTGCCAATCCTTGCCAAAGAGATTTTCTCCTGTGCAAGGAATGTTCCCCAGTTTATCCTGCACCCATTGTTCTAAATCTGATGCCTGAAGCCAGGCAATGCGACGTGCACCGATGGAAATAGCAGAGGTTCTACTAATACACTCAAAGCAATCAAAGGTTGCACGATTCATGAACTTAGACACATTCTGGGCATGTTTGACCAGGGTGAGGAAGTCTGTCTTTTTATCATTAGGGAGAAGTGGAGCCATAAGCTCTAGATCCCTTGTAACCTCCTTGAGAAACGTTCCCATGTAGAGAATGTAAGAGCTGATCCTGGCTGATAACATCGAGGATTGAAAGCATTGACGCCCAAAGGCATCAAGTGTTCTCGCTTCACGGCCTGGAGGATTGGAAGAATGTGTTTTAGCACTCTTGATCCTACGCATCGCCGATTCCACTACCGTTGAATGGTGTGGTAATTGTGTCCTCTGAAAACCAGGGCATTGTGGAACTCGGTACATGGTATCGAGTCTTCGAGAGTGTGGAGACACCATCAAAGAAGCTTCCCACATCCTTAGCATGAGATCATGCAAGATTCGGTGAATGGGAAGGGTAGCTGCTTCTTTAGAAGCTGCCAGATATTGAAGAATTTCTAATTCTTCTGCTCTCAGTTCCTTCTCAGGAGTCACCGTGATTGAAAGTCCTCGTGCTACATCACGTATGAAATCCTGAAAAGACATGTCCTCTGGAGGAGACATCCTGCATTGAGGAGAAGGATATTGATCCTCCAGTAGAATCACCCCGGTACCAGAAGAGTCATCAGAGTCATCGGAATAGGAGGACTCGAAGTATCTGCATGCCGGGTGTTCTTGCATTGCTTGGCACCGGTATTGATCGAAGTCGGCGTCAGACTGTCTTGATAACAGGCCCTCGAAACCAGATATTGATTCAAGAGCCGGCATGGGAGGAAGCACATCGGTTAAAGTAGGTGCGGTCGGTACCGGTACCGGTACCGATGACTGCAGAACTGTCTGAAGCGGTCTTAGCGGTACCGAAGCTGCTAAGAGAGCCGCTAAACTGCGTTCGATGGCTAGAATTCGTTGATCCATAGCCCCTGCCGATGCCTGGAAGTCGGTACCAGAGGAAGCGGCTACGACACCAGAACATGGCACTAGGAGTTCTCCCGAGGTGGAAGCCTCTGGAACATCCTGAAGCCCCGTTAGTGCTTTGGAGGCCGGGGCCTCCCGCCGGGGCTGTTTTGCCGGTATGTTTTCCTCGAGGGCAACGCTAGTAGCATCTCGATGCTTCAAAGGAGATCTACCCTTTGAGGACTGGCCGGTCTTGGAAGACCTGAGTTTAGTTACCTGAGATCCGGGGGAGAAAGATGAAGCCCTGGAAGACGTCGATGCAACGGACATTGCATCTGCAGCAAAGAGGGTGCAAAGTTTTACAGCTCTGTTCTGCAGGCCTCTCTTGGTCATCTTTCTACAGAGGAGACATTCCGATGGTAAATGGTCAGGACCTAAACATTTAAGACACCAGTCATGGGTGTCGGTAGCAGAAATGGTACCACTACACTTTGAACATTTTTTGAAACCACTAGTTGGTTTCTCCATTTTAGAAGAAAAGAGGGGCTAGTGCCCAAAATGGCGACTGGCACCTAGAGGGGACAGACCCTCCAAAAAAGAATTATTTTTTCTTTTCTTTTTTTAGAAAGAAGGAAGAAAATAAAGAAAAGACCGGTGATTCCGATATATGCGTCGATGGTGAAGGCAGACACGACCACAAAAAGAAAAGTTTCTGTGGTGACAGGTTTTGCTGCCTGTCGGCTCCATGGAAAATGAAAAACTGAAGAGGGATAGTTGGAAAGGCGGGAAGGCAGCAACACAGGTGCAGTGGGATGCTCCCGAAAGCTTTCCTATTGGACGCTGGGGAGCGTTCCCGTGCAAGCTCCATCGGTCCCGCGATACCCATGTGTGAAGACTACATTCCTGCTTGTTCCTGGAGATAACAAATAGAATGTTAGGAATCATAATGAAAGGAATGGAGAATAAAAGGATATTAAAATGCCTTTGTATCCGTCCAGGGTGCACTTTGAATATTGTGTGCAATTCTGTTTGACATATTTTAAAAATGATATAGCAGAATTAGAAAAGGGTACAGAGAAGAACCACCAATATGGTAAAGGGGATGGAAGAATACCCCTATGAAGAAAGACTTTAAAAGCTAGGGCTTTTCAACTTGGAAAAGAGACAACTGAGGGTCTATAAATTAATGAATGAAGGGTCTATGATAGAGGTTTATAAATTAATGAATGAAATGGAACGGATAAATATAGATCGATTGTTTATGCCATCAAAAAGTAGAAAGACTAGGGGACATGCAAGGAAGCTACAAAGCAGCACATTTGAGACAAATAAGAGAAAATATTTTTTCACTTAACACATCATCTGGAATTCGTTACCGGAGGAAGTAGTAAAAGCTGTTATTCTAGCTGGGTTTAAAAAAGGTTTGGACAAGTTCCTGGAGGAAAAGTCCATAAACCATTATTAATGAGGACCAGGGATATCCATTGCTTACCCCTGGATAAGCAATTTGGAATCTGTGTACCTTTTTGGTAACCTGCCAGGTACTTATGATATGGATTGGCCGCTATTGGAAACAGGATACTAGGCTTGATGGATCTTGGTCTGACCCAGTATGGCATATTTTATGTTCTTATGTTCTTAATGCTGTACAGAACACACCAGGATTATACATATTTCAACTGAAAAGTAACACTGCCACCCCACAAGTGGCATACCATCCCTAAAGTTAAAACCCATTTCCACGTACAAAGAAACAGTAAAACTATTCTAAGTTAAATAACCCAGAATTCCAGATCTGAGGATTCCTCATTATTCAAGTTATAATCCTGTTGACACAGACAGCAATTTATAGCAGATGATCTGTTCATCTAAGGAACAGCCGGCTCTTCAATGATCTGATCTACTGCCTAAATATGTCTAAGAACAGAGAAGTCTTAACTTTTACTTGAAATGTAAGATGATTACGTTCCTGGCGAATTTCCAATGAAACTGAGTCCTCAATGCTAGTGCAAAGCTGAAGAATGCAAATCTTCGATTACATCTAATTTCACATTTGTATAATGGAGCTGAGGGGGATCCCGGAGACCAGAGAAATAGTAAATTTCCTCAGTATCTGTTGCTAAACCTTACACTCTTTTCCATAGGCAGCAGAAACATAAAAATATGACGACAGAAAAAGACCACATGGCCTATCTAGTCTGTCCTTCCATATCAACCACTACAACAGTCCACTTTTTACCTTTAGAGATCCTCATCTCTACCACCTCCACTGGGAGACTATTCCACAGATCCACCACTCTTTCCGTAAAGAAATATTTCCACATATCACTCCTGAATCTATCCCCTTTCACCCTCATCCCATATCCCCTTGTAGCACAGCTTGCTTTCAATCAAAAGAGGCTCTCCTTCTGTGAATTTATGCCATGGAGTTATTTAAATATCTCAATCATATCACCTCTATCCCGCCTTTCCTCTAAGGTGTACATATTAAGATCCTTAAGTCTGTCCTTATATACTTTATAATGAAGACCACTATCATTTTAGTAGCCACCCTCTGTACTGACTCCAGCCTGTTTATATCCTTTTGAAGGTGCGGTCTCCAGAACTGCACACAATACTCCAAATGAGGTCGCACCAAAGACTTATACAGAGGCACTATCACCTCCTTTCTTCTGCTGGCCATTCCTCTCCGTATGCATCCAAGCATCCTTCTAGCTTTTGCCGTCACCTTTTCTACCTGTTTAGTTACTTTAAGATCATCAGACACAATCACACCTAGGTCCTGCTCTTCTTTAATGGACAAAAGTACTTCACCCCTATACTATATTGCTCCCTTGGATTGCTGCAGCCCAAAAGCATGACCTTGCATTTTTTAACATTAAATCTCAGCTGCCAAATTCTAGACCATTCTTCAAGCTTACCTAGATCCCTCCTCATGTTATCTACACCTTCCTGGGTGTCTACTCTATTGCAGATTTTGGTATCATCTGCAAAGAGGCAAACCTTACCCAACAGCCCTTCCGCTATATCGCTAACAAAGATGTTAAAAAGAATTGGACCAAGGACAGATCCCTGGGGCACACCACTGGTAACCTCCTTCTCCTCAGAGTGAGCTCCATTTACCTGTACCCTTTGTCGCCTCCCACTCAACCAATTTCTAACCCAAGCAGTAACTTTAGGGTCCATCCCTAGGGTGCTCAGTTTGTTTATAAGTTGCCTGTGAGGAACGATGTCAAATGCTTTACTAAAATCTAAATACACCACATCTAGGGCTCTCCCTCAATCTAACTTCCTAGTCACCCAGTCAAACAAATCAGTCAGATTTGTCTGACAAGACCTGCCTCTGGGGAATCCATGCTGCCTCGGATCCTGTAATCCACTGGACTCTAGAAACCTCACTATTTTCTCTTTCAGCAGTGCTTCCAATAATTTACCGAGTACCAAAGTTAAACAAACCGGCCTGTAGTTTTCAACCACATCTGTACTTCCGCTTTAGTGTAAAGGAACCACATGTGCCTCTCTCCAGTCCTTTGGAACCACTTCCGACTCCAACGAGGCATTGAAAATGTCAGTCAGTGTTGCTGCTAGAACAACCCCAAGTTCTCTCAGTATTCTAGGGTGTATCCCATCCGGTCCAATCGCTTTGTCTACTTTAAGTTTAGCTAGTCTCACAAACACAGTCTTCTGAAAATTATTCAAGATGCCCCTCACTTCTGTTCCTGTTTGTGGGTGTTTTCTGAGGTCCTGCGCCTGGTTCTTCATCTGTGAACACAGAACAGAAATATATGTTAAGCAATTCCGCTTTATCCTCATCAGCTTCTACATATTCCTCCCCTCCACCCTTTAGTCTGACAATACCACTTTTGCCCTTCCTCTTCTCACTAACATATCTGAAAAATGTCTAATCCCCCATTTTACTGCATTGGCTATTTCCTTCCCTTTTTGAATCTTTGTTTTCCTGACTACTCTGCTAGATTCTCTAAGTTTTTCCAAATATAGGTGTCTGTCTTCCTCTCTCTGTGATGTCTTGTATTTCATGAAGGCCTCCCTCCTTTTCTTCACTTTTTCAGCTACTTCTTTCAAAAAACATAGCGGTTTCCTTTTTCCTTTCCCTTTATTTATCATTTTAATAAAAAGGTTGGTTGCCCTTAAAATATCCCCTTTCAGTTTTGCCCACTGTTTTTTTACATCCTCCAGCTGTTCCCATCCTGCTAACGATTCCCTGAGGTATTAGCCCATCTTAGCAAAGTTAGTTTTCCTAAAGTTTAAGACCCTGGCTTTTGAATGGATTTTAACAGCCCTAGTCCTAATACTGAACCACAGCATCTGGTGATCACTGGATGCAAAATAATCTCCCACTATAACATCAGAAACACTTTCACCAGTGGTAAGCACCAAATCCAGTATGGCCCCTTCATGTGTGGGTTCTGTTACCAGTTGCGCTCTATGTTAGAGAGGGCATTGAGTCAGAAAGGATTAAAGTTTTGCAGGAAACAAAATTTGCTGTAGAATCTCTATGGATTGAAATTCCATGTAAAAAGGGGAAGGCGATGGCAGTGGGGGTGTACTGTCGACCGCCTGGCCAGAATGAACAAATGGATGATGAAATGCTCAAAGAAATCAAGGAAGCTAACAAAAGTTACAGCGCAGCAATAATAATGGGTGATTTCAATTACCCCAGTATCGACTGGGTCAATGTCACGGCAGGACATGCTAGCGAGATAAAGTTCCTAGATGAAATAAATGACTGCTTCTTGGAGCAGTTGGTTCATGAACCAACCAGAGGGGAAGCCATATTGGACCTAGTCCTTAGTGGAACACCAGATCTAATGCAAGAGATAAGGGTATTGGGGCCACTTGGCAATAGTAATCATAGCATGCTCGCATTTGATTTAATTAGTGGAGGAGGGATAGTAAGGAAATCCACAGTACTACCTTTTAACTTTCGAAAGGGAGACTATGATAAAATGAGGAAAATAGTTAAGAAAAACTAAAAGGAGCAGTTGCACAGGTTAAAGACTTACATCAGGCTTGGGTGTTATTGAAAAATACTATCTTGGAAGTCCAGACCAGCTGTATTCCGCGCTTTAAGAAAAGTGGAAGGAAGTCCAAAAAACTGCCAGCATGGTTTAAAGGTGAGGTCAGAGAGGCTGTTGTTGCCAAAAAAGCATCTTTCAGGAAATGGAAAAAAGAGCCTAACGACGAAACCTGGAAACAGCACAAGCACTGGCAAGTTACATGCAAGGCATTGTTAAGGCAGGCAAAGGGAGAATTTGAGAAGAAGTTTGCTGCGGAAGCAAAAACGCAAAATAAAGACTTTTTATTTATTTAACTGTATTTATATCCCACTTTTCACCAGGTCAAAGCGGGATATAAATACAGTACATTCGTAGCAAAAAACCTGTGAGAGAGTCAGTTGGTCCATTAGATGATAGAGGGGTTAAAGGGGCACTAAGAGGCGACAAGGCGATAGCAGAGAGGCTGAATGAATTCTTTGCTTCAGTCTTTACTGAGGAAGATGTAAGGATGTTACCCATGACCAAAGTGGTATTTAAAGGTGCGGAAGAATTGAAGGAAATATCTATACATCGGGAAGATGTATTACAACTATTAGATAAACTGAAGAGTAGCAAATCACCTGGGCCGGGTGGTATACATCCAAGGGTGTTGAAAGAACTGAAATATGAGATTGTAGACCTGCTATTAGCAATCTGTGAACTTTCATTAAAATCATCTGTAATACCTGAACATTGGAGGATCGCCAATTTAACGCCAATTTTTAAAAAGGGTTCCAGCCGCGCGTCGGCAGAATGTTGACAGATTTGAGCAGCAATGGGGCAGGGTGCTGGCCTATCTGTGAAAGGATACTTTGGGGTAGAAGGGGAAGGAGGGAGGGAGGGGGGTATTAGGGTGGGGGAGGGGAGGGGAGGGGGAGGGTTAGAAGGGGTGGAAAGGGTGATCAAGGAAGGGGACGAGAAATGGATCTGGGTATATCAAGATGAGAAGTCGTACAATAAGGGCCTGTTTACTGATTGAATAATAGTGACCTCCCTGAGTTGAGGCTTTGCTTAGCCATTGGCTCAAAGTGCATTTTTGGGAAGCGATAGTGACAATGGCCTTGGCTGCCTTTAGGTGCATTTAAAGGCTCTGTAATTTCTTCTGGTCCATGTATTCCGTTTTATGTATCATGATTTATTTTGGCTATTGTACCATGTCTGGATATTTAATAAATAATTTAAATAATAAAATGGGTTCCAGGGGTGATCCGGAAAACTACAAACCGGTGAGCCTGACGTCAGTACCGGGAAAAATGGTAGAAACCATCATAAAGAACAAAATTACTCAGCATGTAGATAGTCATGGCCTAATGGGAGACAGCCAACATGGCTTTAGACAAGGAAGATCTTGTCTTACTAATCTGTTATGTTTTTTTGAAGGTGTGAATAAACAGGTGGACAAAGGTGAGTTGGTTGATATAGTGTATCTGGACTTTCAGAAAGCCTTTGACAAGGTCACTCACCAGAAACTTTTGGCAAAACTAAAGAGTTCTGGGATAGGAGGCAGTGTACTATTATGGATCAGGAACTGGTTAAAAGATAGAAAGCAGAGGGTAAGGCTAAATGGCCAATTTTCCCAATGGAGAAAGGTGAATAGTGGTGTACCCAAGGGATCTGTGCTGGGTCCGCTGCTTTTTGACATATTCATAAATGACCTGGAAAAGGGAATAACGAGTGATGTTATCAAATTTGCAGATGACACAGAACTATTTAAAGTTGTTAAAACCCAAGAGGATTTTGGAAAATTGCAAGAGGATCTTGATAAATTGGAAGACTGGGCATCGAAATGGCAGATGAAATTTAATGTGGACAAGTGCAAAGTTATGCACCTAGGGAAGAACAACCCAAACTATGGTTACACAATGCAAGGTTCCACATTAGGAACCACCACCCAGGAAAAAGATTTAGGTGTCATCGTGTATAACATGTTAAAACCCTCCGCCCAGTGTGCAGCGGCAGCCAAGAGAGCAAATAGAATGCTAGGTATCATAAGTAAAGGAATGGAAAATAAAACAAAAGATATTATAATGCCTCTATATCGTTCCGTGGTGAGACCGCACCTTGAATATTGTGTGCAATTCTGGTCACCGTATCTTAAAAAGGATATAGCGTTATTAGAAAAGGTTCAGAGAGAAGCCACCAAAATGATAAAGGGGAAGGAAGGATACTCCTATGTAGAAAGGCTAAAAAGGTTAGCGCTATTTAACCTGGAAAAGAGACGGCTGAGGGGAGATATGATAGAAGTCTATAAATTGTTTATTGTTTATTGTTATTGCTTATAATCACTTGATATACCGCCCCCATTACATCGAGGCGGTTTACAATAAAACTATAAAATATATAAAATGATTAAAAAGAAAAGGAAAATAACAATACTGTAAAACATACTTTTTTTCTTAAAAAAAAAAAAAGAATAGGAGAAAAAGAAGGTCAGGATAGAGAAGATAGACTGCAAATAGGAGCAAATCATAGGAGAAGCAGAAGTCACTGGAAAAGATTAAAAGTAGTGGAGAAAAAAATGTGTTTTGAGACGGGAGCGGAAATTAGGAATGGACTGTTCTAGATAGAGGTCAGTGGGGAGGGAGTTCCAGAGAGCAGGACCAATGTAAAAAAAGGCTGATTGCCGGGTAGAGTGAAGGTGAGCTTGAGAGGGAGAAGTGAAGTGCAAGCGATTAATATGAACTGAACGAAGAATGCGGGTGGGAGTGTGAAAGGTTAATAGATTGGATAAATACTGAGGTGTGTGCAGATAAATAACCCGATGGACAAGAGTGAGGATCTTAAACTGAATTTGAAAGTTTATTGGCAACCAGTGAAGATGCTGAAGAATGGGAGTGATATGGTCACGGGGAGAGGCATGGAGGATCATCCGAGCTGCAGTATTCTGTATGAGTTGTAATCGGTGGCACTGGTATTGGGGAATGCCAGCATAAACAGGATTGCAAAAATCTAACCTAGTGATAACTAAAGAAAGTAAGAGGGTGGAAAGAGCCTGAGGGGAGAGAAATGATCTGATGGCACGGCTTCGTCTAAGGCAATGGAAAGAGCGACGAGACACCTGGGAAATGTGATCATGAAACGAGAGATTACTATCAAGAAAGACACCTAAATACCAAAGCTTAGAGACTAGATATATTGGGGTACCCGAAAAAGATGGAGCAAGTGATGGAGCAGTAGAGCTGTGGGGAAACCATATAGCCGCGGTTTTAGAGATATTCAACACAAGACAATTTGTAGAGAGCCAGGAAGAGACCATAGATAGACAGGCATTAAGGGGAGCAATATCGGGTTGGGAAGAGGATGTGTGGTGTAGAAGAAAAATATCATCTGCATAGTAGTAACCCGAAATACCCGACTGCTGTATCAAAAGGGCAAGGGGGGTCAGAAATAGATTAAATAAAAGAGGAGCCAATATAGAGCCCTGAGGGACACCGCAAGAAAGAGGAAAGGCATCAGTAGTGATAGAGGAGGAAGTGACTGCAAATGACCGGGAGTATAAGTAAGAATAGAACCAGTGGTAACCAGTACCCCGGAGACCTGCATCCCGTAATCGAGCAAGAAGAAGAGAGTGATCCACCAGATCAAAGGCAGCAGAAAGATCTAAAGAGACCGCCATCGTGATGTCACCACGATCGTGAGATGAGTGAATTTCATTCAGAACTGCTGTAATAATGGTTTCGACACTATGTCCAGTCCGAAAGCCGGACTGCCGAGGGTGAAGAAATTGCATGGAATCTAGATGGTGTGAGAGCTGGGAGAAAACTGCCTTTTCCAAGAGCTTTGATGCATAAGGAAGATTAGAAACAGGTCGATAGTTTGCTGGCACAGAGGGGTCCAAAGATGGATTTTTAAGCAAGGGCCGGACCACAGCATGTTTCCGCGGGTGAGGAAATAAGCCAGAGGACATACTGGAATTGATAATAGTAAGGAATGGATGCAATAGATCAGGAGAAGAATCAGAAAACCAACTGGAAGGTATAGGATCTGATAAACGAGTGGTTTTATGAGAAGTGGACAGAAGCTTAATGAGTTCTGAGGAGGATATGGTATGAAAATTAAACCAGACATGAGAAAGTGACGGGGAGGATAAAGGTGAAATAGGAGGGGGGGAAGATAGAACTTGAGGACAAGAGGGAAGTGAATGATGAAGATCCTGTACTTTGGAAGAGAAAAAAGTAGCCAATGTGGTGGGGCTAGGAATTTCTGTAGAGATGGGAGAATTGCGGGGAGTTTGTGACTGTAGCCGAGAGAGCGTGTTGAGGGTTTGAAAGAGAGAACGAGATCTATTTGGGGCCGAAACAATAGAGTCTGAATAGAAGGATCGCTTGGCACTATGAATACTAGCACGATAATCTGCATGACAGGACTTAAAGTTCTGATAGGTAGAGGGAGAAGGAGATTTCCTCCAGAGACGCTCGGATCTCCGCAACTGGGCTCGATGCAGACGGAGTCCAGCATGGAACCAAGGATGGTGGACCGTGGTCCTGGGGTGGTGAGTGCGCCATGGGGCAATTTGATCTAATGTATAAGACAGTCCCGCATTCCAGACTGTAACCTGGGATGAGGGCGAAAGAGATAAAAATTCTGAAAAAGGAGCATGGTATCTTTCAAGAAACGCTTGGCGGGTAACAGAATTGATATAGCGAGAAGGACGAGCGGGAGATAGAGAAGAGACAAGAGAGGGGGACGTGAAACAGAAAGCAAAGGTAAAATAAGAGTGATCTGACCAGGGAACTGACGTGGAAACAGGGGATGAAATCTGATCAGAAAGAGCTGAGGGAGAAATAATCAGATCTAGGGTATGACCAGCAATGTGAGTGGGAAGGTTCACGTGCTGATGTAACGAGAGATCGTGCAGAAGGGAAACAAACGTTACATCCTTAGCTGAAACAGGGAGATCATAATGCACATTGAAATCCCCAAGTATAATCATTTGCGGAAATTGAAGAATCAAGTCGGAAATGGAAGCAATGAGGGTATCCCAGAGGGAGGGAGCGGCCGATGGTGGGGAATAAACCAGTAAGAATTGAAAAACTGGTTGGACAAAAAACTGGAGAAGGAGAGCTTCAGGGTAGAGTAGAGACGGAGAGGAGATATGAGAGAAAGGGAGTGTGGAACAGTATATGACAGCGACTCCACCACCAGTTCGTGCTACACGGGGAACCGAAATGGCGTCATAATTCGGTGGGAGACAGTGTGTCAGAAGAGGATCCTCCCCCTCCTTAAGCCATGTCTCTACTAGAAAACAAGGCATCAAGGGATTCTCTCTCAATCAAGTCGTAGATCAGTGTGGTTTTAGTTCGGAGAGACCGACAATTAAGTAGTCCTAGTCTTAGAGATGTGGACATAATAGAAGGTGGCTCAAATGAGGAGGGGTGATGACTCACCGGGGAAAGCACAGTACACCGATGCAAACAAGGAAAAGGTTTGGGGGGCGGCGGCCCCAGATGACCGGAATGGCGGCCATGAGCACTAACCAGAGAATAAAACAAACGAGGAGATATCTGAAACCGACAAAAAACGCTTTCCTGCGGCTCGAGGATTCTACGAAGGGTATGGCCTGAACGGGGTCCTGGTGACCTGGCGTCTGAAAAAAGCGTGGCAGTTGGTTCATGAAGTTCAGAGGGTGCCCCTGAACAGAGTGGAACGGGTAAACGTAGATCAATTGTTTACGTTATCAGAATATAGAAAGGCTATGGGACATGCAATGAAGCTACAGGGTAAACTATTTAAGACTAATAAAAGAAAATATTTTTTCGCTCAATGTGTAATCAAACTCTGGAATTTGTTACCAGAGGATGTAGTAAAGGCTGTTAGTGTAGCTGGGTTTAAAAAAGGTTTGGACAAGTTCCTGGAGGAAAGGTCAATAAACCATTATTAAAAAGGGACCCAGGATATCAATGCTTGACCCAATACAAGCATTGTGGAACCTGTGTCTTTTGGGGAAACTGCTAGGTACGTATGACCCTGATTGACCACTGTTGGAAACAGGATACTGGGCTTGATGGACCTTGGTCTGACCCAGTATGGCATATCTTATTTTCTTATATGTTCTTATGTTCTTATGCCTGAATAGTTCTGCCTTTAGAGAGTCCAGGATCTCCTTACTTCTAGATGATACTGTAGCAGGAATGTGCCAATCAACATCTGGCATATTGAAATGCCCTATCAGTATCGCTTCCCCTTTCCTAACAATGCTGCGTATGTCTTCAATTAACTCTCCGTCTACCTTTTCCTCCTGTGAGGGAGGTATGTATATCATGCCAATGCAAATAGATTTCTCTTTCCCTCTTTCTAGTTTAACCAACAGTGCCTCCTCTCTCCCTTTTAAGCTCTGCAGTTCCAAAGCTTTAATATTATTTTTTACATATAATGGGGTGGTCCACAGGGACCATGGCCCCACCAATATTTTGCCCAATAGAACATCAGCAATTAGGGAGCTTGGGAGCAGGGCTGGAAATTGGTTTATTTGGCGCCTCCACCAAAAAATGGGATTCAGTTGCTACTGCTCTTCTCCTCCTCTCTTTTCTCCAGGCAGTGTGAAATAAAGGGTCCCCTCTAAGGGTGCAAATCTTGCCAAACCTCCCGGTGGGATCAGATAACCCACACAGGCAGAAACCATACAGGAGTTTAGTAGTTGGGTGCACAATTATGTGTTTATTGGGCTCTCCAAAAGCAGACAAAAATATACAGAAGGCCCATAAAAATAGTCAGACAGTCTATAAGAAAAGTGTAAATTGGTTATAGTTATAGTTTCAAGGTTGCTCAAACTTCATGGATTCTCCTTTGGGATCTCTGACATGTTTCCTTAAACAGTAGACTTGGTTTGGATAAGTGCTGTACCCTTCTCAGTCACATTGCTACGTTTGATAACTCCTGTCAGTCTCTTGTACCTGTACTGTGGAACAGATTTTCTCTGTTCTGCAGTACAGTTATAACTTTGGGACCCAAGATGGGTCTCCTTCACCTCCTTTTCTTCGGCGCATTCACACAGCAACCACCAGAAGGGTCTCAAGCTCTCTCTTTGCAACTCCTTCGCCTCTCAATTCTAGTGTTTTCCACCACTCTAGAGCAAGACCAGTAGGATGCATCTGGGACTCGGACCCTACTCCTATCGTATTTGGGATTTATCTTACTGATCCTCTCATCCCTGCCTCTAGCACACTGCAGTTGATTAAGCTAGAATTTGGCTTAATCCCCAATCTCCACACTCCTCCACTCTGCCAGGGACTCTGCTTGACTCTTCTCTTCCCTTCAGGTCTCCTTGGGAGGAAACCCCTCCTTACACCTTCTGCAGAAGAAGCCCTTGAGCCCCACCCAACACTATGCACTAGCTGTCAGTGTTGGCCGTGCCCATAAAATGCTCTGAGCCCACCCCAACCCGTGCTAAGCAGTTAGCATGGGATCTTATTGCAATGCTGTATTTAGTGTGAGTTTACCATTAACAAGGTCCCCCATTAATGGTTAGTGCATGCTAAAACCTATACGAATTGCTTAGCACGGTTTAGTAAACATGCCCCTTAGACTGTAAATCCTCAAGGACAGGAAAAGCTCTCATCATGTTTCTCCCTATACTCCTGCTGTTGTCCTCTCTCCTGTAGGCAGTACTGGATTGCGTACTTTTCTCCACATCTTTTAAATTCAACCCTCAGGATAAGAGGCCACAAAATACACCATTAGATACCAAAATCTCGGTTGAAATTCTTTCTGTTAAATACTCTGAGTATCAACTCCCTGACAGTGACAGAATTAAAAATGGCATAGACAGACACAGTAGATCCCTTTACAGCAACAGGATAAAATCAAAATAAAATTAACTATCTAATTTCTCAACAAACAGGGGTGTCCTACACGGAGCGGTGGGTTCACCCCTAAACAAACATGGGGAGGGGTGACCTGCATGGAGCGGCAGGTGCACCTACTCTTGTCATCTTACAGGGCAGACTAGATGGACCATACTGGTCTTTATCTGCCGTCATTTACTATGTTAATATGTTACTATGTAAAATCTCCCTCTCAGTTTCTGTAACCACAGAGGGGTTGGGAATAACCCTTTTGGGAATCTGCCTGCTCTCTTCTTTAAGAATGCAGACAAAACAACAGCAAAATGATCCAAAACCCCTCTTCCACTGTGAGATGAGGGATGCATCTGTTTAGATCCCTTCCACACAGTATCAAGTCCTCTGAAGTGTTCCGCAGGGATGCATCTGGGTGGCAGGTTCCTTTTACACTATGATCTTTCTCTCTTCTCCCCAGGAGAAGTACAAGTGGTTACCTTCTTCCTGGCTCACTGGCTTCTCTCCCTGTCCACAGACACTCTCTTGTCTGCTCCTCCTTTTGCACAGACTTCCTCTGTTTACTCCATGCTTCCTTGTATTTGCAGCTTTCCGCTTGTTCAAGCATAGCCAATTTATGGGTAACTTCTGTCTTGTATTTACTGGGCAGGTGAGTCACATAGATAGCAGCTCCCAGGCTGGGCTGGAATCCATCTAGTAGCCACAATTAGTCTCTCTTTACTCCCCAGACTGTGAAGGAAAGCACCAAGCGTCGGCTTACCAGGCCCTTTATACTTCCCTCCAAAATATGGAAGTAACTCCTTCTATCTAACTGAGTGATAGGGAAAGCCATCCTTCCATTGCATCATCTTATATCGGGACTTAACTTAGGAGCATCGAACTAAGAACATAAGATATGCCATACTGGGTCAGACCAAGGTCCATCAAGCCCAGTATCCTGTTTTCAACAGTGGCCAATCTAGGTCATAAGTATCTAGCAGTTTCCCCAAAAGACACAGGTTCCACAATGCTTGTATTGGGTCAAGCAGTGATATCCCGGGTCCCTTTTAATAATGGTTTATGGACCTTTCTTCCAGGAACTTGTCCAAACCTTTCTAAAACCCAGCTACAAAAAACAGCTTCATTGCATGTCCCCTGGTCTTTCTATATTCTGATGACGTAAATAAAAGATCTACTTTTACCCGTTCCACTCCATTCATTAATTTATAGACCTCTATCATATCTCCCCTCAGCTTTCTCTTTTCCAGGTTGAAGAGCCCTAACTTTTTTAGCCTCTCTTCATAGGGGTAGCCTTCCATCCCCTTTACCATTTTGGTGGCTCTTCTCTGTACCTTTTCTAATAATACTATATCCTTTTTAAGATACGGTGACCAGAATTGCACACAATATTCAAGGTGCAGTCGCACCATGGAATGATACAGAGGCATTATAATATCCGTTGTTTTATTTTCCATTCCTTTCCTTATGTTACCTTGACCTCAGAATGTTCTTCATTTGTACAATGGAAGATACACCTTGGAGTCCTGCTGCACCTATCTCCTTTTCATATTGTCCTGCTAGACCAGTTCAGCAATTAGTTGTGTTCCCCCACCTGCAGATTGGTAGAGACAAAGAACCAATGAAAAGCCAATTTTTAAATGACATCACTCCAATGCCTCTATTTGCCTCAGCCACCAGAGGTCCCTTCAGTATTTCTTTACCACACCCAAACACACCGAACGCCCTCTTTAATAGCACAAATACTACGATATGTACTAATAAACTCCCACTCCATAAGGAACAAAATAGCCATCATAAAAGACCTCTTCACAATGCATCAACTGAACATGCTTTGATTGAAGGATAAGGTGGTATATAAAACTGATTAAATAAATAAAATAAATAACGGAATCCTGACTCACAGACACAAACACGATCTTATAAATCAACTTCTACCAGACGGATTCTCCCTCTTCCACTGTCCTCGAACTGCTCAAAAGGGAGCAGGGGTATTAATTATAACACAATCTCAGCTCCACTTCCATTACCTTTCCACAGAAAGCTCAGAAGAAGCTGATATCCTGACCATAATAAACAAACAGCTAACAATCAGCCTCAGCTACAGACCCCCAACCACCACCATCTGTGACCTATCCAGCCTAATTGGCAAATTTCTAGAACACACCAGAGCAGCAAAAGACCTCCTCATCCTGGGTGATTTCAACCTCCCCTCAGTAGAACGCAAACATGCCGCAGCCTTCCTACAAGCCATGACAGCCATGGACCTTGACCAGATCATTCAATCCCCCACACACGAAAAAGGCAGTACTCTTGACCTGATTTTCACCAACGCACAAAGAATACACACGCACACACGCACACATAATACTTCTCCAAGCTATATCCTGGTCAGATCACAGTCTGATTAACTTTCTTCTCCCACTTAACACCCCAACAAAACACACCACCCATCCACAACAAAACAGACGATTCAAATGCTTCCACAAGGAATCCTTCCTAAAGAGCATCCTACCGCAGCAATAAAATAACGAAATGGACGCCCATAACCTCATAACACACTAGAATGCCATTATAAAAAACAGCAACATTCACCTAAAAAAAACCCTCCACAATAAGAAAACCAGGGCACCATGGTACACTCCTGACAACCGGAAACTTAAAACTCAACTCCGAAGATTGGAAAGAAGATGGAGAAAAACCATCCTCAAATTGGACAAACAACTCTACATGATTCTCATGACTAAGAATCCCAACGCTATCGACAATGTAAAATGGACCTATCACACGAAACTAATCACCAGTTCACTAAATAGACCAAGAGAATTATTTGATATTGTCAAGCAACTCACAAAATCAGCATCTAATGCATCCTCTGACATCACCATAAGCCATCAAATTCTAGCAAGTCACTGCAAACAACTCCACCCCCAGCCTAACCCTATGCCCTCCCTCCGCCACAACCAAATCCAACCCCCCCCCCTTCACCTCTCGGTCAACATTTGCCTCCATCAGTGAGGATAACATCATAATTATAATCTTGGTACTCAACACCACAATATCCCCCCTTGATCCATGCACGGTCAGCTGGATCAGATCAGCCAAACAAGAACTCAGCCCCATTATCACAAAACTCACCCAATCAAAACTACAACAAGGACACATGCTAGAGTGCCTGAAACTATCCTCCATCTGCCACACCCTCAAAACACTCAACCTCAACCCAATGGACCCAGCATCCTACAAACCAATTGCTAGTCTCCCACTCATAACGAAAGTCATTGAGAAAGCAGCTCAGCAACAGCTTCAGGAACATATTGATAAGAATAACCTGCTTGACCCCCAGCAACACGGCTTTTGTCCACTTCACAGAGTAGAAACACTGATGGTCTCACTCATGAACACACTGATAAAAGAAACCCAGGACGAGACACAGTGTCACATCATGATATTCCTTGACATCTGCTCATTCGAAATAGTAGCCTCGACACACTGGCCCCCCTCCGTCCTGTTTCCTATCGCCCCTTATCTCGTCATCCTTGGTACCATCCGGGCTTGTACCTTCAACGCACCCATCTCCAGCTTGCCAAGTGCCGTTGGCGTAAGTACCCTTCTGCTATTTCACTCACCTCCTTTTGACATGAACACCACCTATACCGTTCTATGCTCACTGAGGCTAAACAGACTTATTATTCAGATCTTATCACCTCTTCCTCTAACGCCACCCGTCGCCTTTACCAGGTACTCCACTCTCTGTCTTCTCCCACCACTCTTCCTTCCTCATCAACTCTTCCTCCTACCGCCCCCAGCCCGACAAGCCTTGCTTCTTTCTTCGTCAACAAGATCCAGTCCCTCCGCTCTTCTTATCATTTCAGTCCCCCTCCTCTCTCTCCTCCCCCTCCCCTTCCTGATCCTCCTACTGTACATTCTCCTCCTCCCTCCAGTATTTTCCCTCACACTTGGAATTCCTTCCAGCCCGTCACCTCCTCCGAACTTGCTTCAGCGATTTCCTCCTCACACAAAACTACCTGTCTGCTGGATCCCCTTCCCTCCACCTGGTTCCTCAGTCCTTCTCTCATGCTCCTCTCATATGCATTGGCCATAATCAATTCCAGTCTTACTTCCAGTAATTTCCTACACACTAGAAGCATGCCATGGTCCGTCCTCTCCTGAAGAAACCCACTCTTGATGCCACTCTTCACGCCAATTGGAGGCCTGTCTCAAATCTTCCTTTTCTTTCTAAGGTTCTTGAGAAACTGGTATTCACGCAACTCACTGCTCATCTTGACACAACTCTTTCAATACACCCCCGTCAATCCGGCTTCAGGCCCAGTCACAGCACTGAAACCATTCTTCTAGCTCTTCTCAGTGAAATCCACTGCTCTCACAACCGTGGTGACCTCTCTATCGCCATCTCCCTGGACCTCTCTGCCGCCTTTGATGTTGTCGACCACCGTACTCTCCTCACTCGCCTGTCTGACTCTGGTATCCGTGGCACTGTTCTTCACTGGTTTCACTCCTTCCTTTTGTCCCATACCTTTGCTGTTCACTCTGGCCTTAACACCTCCGCCTCTTTCCCTTTGCACTGTAGTATCCCCCAGGGCTCCATCCTCGCTCCTCTTCTGTTTAATGTCTTTCTCGCTCCCCTTGCCCTACTTATCCAGCAGACCGGCATATCATTTTACTTCTACGCCGATGACATTCTTCTCATTCATCATACCAGTTCTTCAACCCCGGACCTCTCTCCCCTCAATACCTGTCTTTCTCTTATTGCCGGCTGGTTTTCTGATAATTTTCTCTGCGTTAATCCCACCAAGTCCTCTGCCATCTGGCTTTCCTTCACTTCCACTCCCCCCACTTTGGCTCCCATGATGTCCTCTCTCCCTATCCCACTTGTCCCCATGCTCCATTACCTTGGAGTCACCCTCGACTCCTCAATGGCTTTCCACCCTCATATCTCCTCCCTCGTACGTAGCTGTTTTTTCCATCTCCATAGGATCCGTTCTCTTCAGCCCTACCTTTCTGTCTCCTCCCTCACCACCCTGGTTCTCTCGCTGGTGACTTCCCACTTGGATTACTGTAACTCGATCTTTGCTGGTCTTCCCAATTATCAGCTCCGTCGTCTCCAACTTATTCAAAATACTGCCGCCCGTCTTGTCACCCACTCCTCCCCTCTCGATCATATCACCCCCTGTCTTTCCACTCTTCATTGGCTCCCTATTAAATTCAGATTTATCTATAAATACCTCATCACAACTCACAGAGTTCTTCACACAGGCAACCCCCAGTACCTATCAGACCTTATCCACCACCAGCCCACTCCTCGCCTCCTCCGCTCTGTTCATTGCAATCGTCTCTTTCTTCCCTCCCCATTCCAAGCACATCTCGAACTCACTCGTCACTCTGCTTTATTTTTCCTAAGTCCTGCCCTATGGAACTCTCTCCCACACCCTCTCCGCACCGAACCCTTCTTTCCTCGCTTCAAGGCTCTACTGAAAACTCACCTCTTTTCCCAGGCTTTTGATCTCCCTGTTATCACATGATGGTCCTGATGCCACACACCGCCTCCATCCCCCCTCAACCTATCACTCCCACCCCCTGGTATTCCCCCTATTTCTGTGTTTATCTCTGCTCCTTTCTGTCCTCTCTTCACTCTTTCACTATTGCTTTCCTGTTAACCATTGGCGTTCTTTTCCTCCTTTTCTCTTCTAGTAGCCATTATGTTTCTCCATTGTACACCACTCTGATACCCCGGTTTGGGCGGTATATCAAGCTTTGCTAATAAATAAATAAATAAATAAGCCATGACATCCTTCTCCAATATCTTCAATCCTCCTCCAATGCCTTCAAACTGCTGGAATTCAAAACACCATATTGCAATGATTCAAATCCTACCTCACCAACAGGCAACAGCAAATAAATTTCAGACATGACATATCCAACCCATACTGACAGACAAAAGGCGTACCACAAGGATCCACCATATCCCCACTACTCTTCAACATCTATCTTCAACCACTCTGCCAAATTACCAGAGCCCACAACATCAGCTTCCACATCTATGCATATGAAATCATGCTTTATGGACCATTCAACCAGAATCATCCCATCAACACAAACCTCATACTCTGCCTCGAAGATGTCTTGCAATGGCTAGAAAACAACAACCTAACCATCAAAAAAAACTTCAAAAAAACTGAAGCACTTTTCATCACAAAAGACACCAACTTCTCACCTCCGTACTCCATCACCCTAAACAACATCAAAATAAAGGTACAACCCGAAATCAAGTACCTAGAGATCGCACTAGATCAACACCTCTCCCTCAAATCACAAATACAAAACACGACAAAAGCAGTCTACTACAAAATCAGAACCCTCCAGCGACTGTGCCCACTCCTCAAACCACCGGACTTCCGCTCTGCATACCAAACACTAGTCCTTCCACATATAGATTACTGCAACTCCATTTACCAAGGCCATCTGCACTCCACTTTATTCCCCCTCCAAACAGCCCTGACACCGCAGCACAACCCTTATGGGAACTTAAAGATATTATCATATCACACCCACACTGCAACTACTACACTGGTTTCCACTATTCAGCCAGATCAAGTACAAGACACTCTTGCTAGCTCACAAAGCCATCAACCGCAACCCAGCATCACACCTACGGACACTGCTCCACACCCTGCAACAAAATTGCACAAGAAGACAATCCACCAAGAACACCTTAATCACCCCCACGTAAGAACAAAATCATCCCAACAACCATGTGCATGATCCTTTGAACTGTATGCACCATCAGCGTGGAATATACTCCCAAATTCGTTACAAACCATCACGGACCTACCAACATTCCGAAAACAACTGAAAACTCATCTGTTTATAGAATACTTTGGCCCCCCTACCTAACTCTTCCCCCTCAATCAAGATCCAGCAATATTCATGGACAGTAACATAACGAACACTAAAGTTTTTACCCTAGGCTGTACATAATTTCACCTTCATGTAAATAACAAGCAATGTTAAGAAGCAATATTAGAATTATTTACTTAATTGTACATAAGTTTAATTGGTTCAATGTAATCCATCATCAGCTATTCAATGTAAACCACCTTGACCATGGTGAAAGGCAATATCTAAACCTTGGTAAATAAATAAAGATTTTTTAAAAACACTCGATAACAACAGCCTGCAAGTTGATCTCTACTAGAGCATGATGTGGGAGGCTCCACTAGACTGCAATATTTTTGGTAGCCATAGGAAGAGGGAAAATTGGTTCAGCTCTGCATTCTTACCCTGTATAAGAGCCTGTTGAGCAGCCAGAAGTTGGAAGGATCTGGAAGAGTACAACTGCCTCACACAACCTCAACATCCCTCCCTCCTCCTCTGGTCCCCCCTGCTCTCTCCTAAAGATTTCAGAAGGCTCTCAGAGGGATCTGCCTGCTAATCACCTTAAAACGCAGTGTTGCACAGCCAGAGAAATAGTTCCTGGGGGGTAGAGCTGAGCCCGGCACAGTTTTTACAGCCTGGGGCTCTCAGGGTCCCGGAGGATTTGTGCACCCATTCTACCCGAGCACAAGCATCCTCGTGGGCACAGCGGAGCTTGGTAGCCCCTGAAGATATTTGTTTGGCAGTGACATGGGCATCACTTTCCACTTTTGTCAAGCATTACCACTTGGATGTCCATATGTAGACGGACATGGCCTGGGCTCCAGGGATTTGTGATCTACTGTGTCTTCTTCCCGGCCAGTGGAGTTGTAGCTTTGGTACATCCCACTTGTCTGGACTGGTCTAGCAGGACAAAATAGAAGGTGTCATTTTACTTACTAGTTAATGTTCTTTCCTCGAGTCCAGGGCCTGCCCCTGCAATTGTATTGTTCTGTTCCTCTGCTGTGGCATGCTTGAGTCTGCTATAATTTTTATACGTGCATCTTCTACTGCCTGCATTCTGTTTATGCTTTCCTGTACATAGTTCTTTACTGTTGATTACTTATTGTTGCCCACGACTGAGGTTGTGTGAGGCTTGCTATGTTTCTCCCATATGCTTTGGGATGAATATTGATGGGACTACTGGTGGCTGAGGCAAATAGAGGCATAGGAGTGATGTCATTGAAACCTGGGCTTTTCATTGTTTCTTTGTCTCCACCAATCTGCTGGTAGAGGAACACAACCCACTTGTCTGGACTGGTCTAGCAGGCTCAAGGAAAGGACATTAACTGGTAAGTAAAATGTCACCTTTTGCATCCCCTACTGACATCTTACAGAGGTCAGGCTGCACTTTACTGAATGAACAGTTTTAAAGGCTGTGTTTCATCAGTCTATTTGGCAGATTTGTTACTTTGGAAGGCGCAGGCCCTGTAAGTGATGAAACCAGAGAGATTGTTTTACCAGCTAATACAATGAAATCTTTCTGGTGCGAAGCTATGAAATGTGGCCCCTAATACTGTGCTCTACTGTTTCACCGCCTGCACCAGTAATTGTAATAAGTTGAGGAGTCTTTGGGCAGGCCCAGATTTCAACATAGGCAGATGCCTCCAAAGGCAGCTTTTTTTTTTTTTTTTATACATACATTTATATACCGCATCTTCCAAAGTTCAGTTGCGGTTTACAGTGAACAACAATTAACAAAACAAGTTTGTTTTACAGGGAACATCGTATTATAACAGAACATATTTACAAGGAACATCATATTATATAAAGCGTATACAGTCTAAACAATATGAGATAATATAGAACATAATAAACTATATACAGTTTTGTGTATGTATATATATACATGGAGGTGAAAGGACATAGGCAGTGAGGTCAATATGGGTAAGTGTTATCTGTATGTGTTAAGGGCTTTTGCTTAATGTAGACAGATATCTCTCTAACCTTTGTCTAAAGTAGGTGCTGAGTTATCTAGGCTATAGTGTTTGTTGAACAGATAAGTTTTCAATTTTTTACGGAGTTCCATAATTTCCGTTAGTGTTCGTAGCTCCTCTGGGAGGGAATTCCAGGTCATTGGGGCTATGTGGGAAAAGGCTCTGTTATTTGTTGATTTATGGGCTCTTGTATAATCTTTCGGGATCTTTAGTCTGTTCAATTGGCCTTTTCTGTGTGTGTGCTTGGATGGTTCTTTATATATTAAGTTACATAGCATGGTTGGGGCCATATCATTTAAAGCCTTGAATGCCGTTATTATTGCTTTGTAGATTATTCTGCTCTGAATTGGTAGCCAATGGAGGGAGGCTAGTACTGGTGAAATGTGTTGGAGTGAGTTAATTCTCAATATGATTCTGGCGGCTGCGTTTTGCGCTAATTGCAGTCGTTTGATGTTTTGTTTTGATATGCCTATCAGAATTAGGTTGGCAAAGTCGAAATGTGGAGTTATTGTTGCCTGGATTATGTTGATAAAATCTTGAGTAAATACTAGCGGACGAAGTTGTTTGAGAGTTTTGAGTTTGAAATAAATTTTCTTTATGGTATTGCTAATGTGTGTTTCCATCGTAAGGTGTGTATCTAGTATAACGCCTAGATATCTTATTTCGTTTTTTATTTTTATTTCTTGACTTTGAAGTTTTATGTGTGTTGGGGGGATATAAGTTTTGTTCTTGGTCACAATTAGAACTTCGGTTTTAGTGTGGTTTATGTGGAGGTTTTGTGCTTTTAGCCATGTTGTGATTTCATTATAGCAGTCCGATAGGAGTTGTAGCGGTAGGTTGGGTATCATGAATGGGATATACATCATAATATCGTCTGCGTATAAATGATATTTTACTCCAAAATTTTTGAAAATGTTGCAGACTGGTTTTATGTAAATATTGAAAAGTAGGGCTGACAACGCTGAACCTTGTGGTAATCCAATCTCTTGTTTATATGTGGTTGAGTATTCATTCCCTATTCTTACATTTTGCATTCTATTGTTTAGGTAGGATGAGAACCAATTATGTACTGTGGAGTTTATGCCTATTTGCCTCAGATTATTGAGCATTATTGTGTGATGTACACTATCAAACGCAGCTATCAATAAAAAGTAGTATGAAGGCCTGTTTATGATCGTCTATCCCTCTTAGGAGTGCATCTAATAAAACTGTGAGGAGTGTCTCAACTCCATGGCGGGGTCGAAAACCATACTGTTGCTCATCGAGAGGGTAAGATGAGTCTAGGAAGTCCTGAGTCTGTAATTGAACCACTTTTTCAATTATTTTTGCCAAGAAAGGTATGCTTGAAATGGGTCTATATGATGTAGGCAAAGTTTTATCAAGTTTGCTATTCTTGAGGATTGGCCGTATTTGTGCATGTTTGAGTGATGGCGGTAGGTATCCTTGGGTCAGTGAGAGGTTCACTATTGTGAGAATGTAGAGTAATAAAATTGGTAGTGTATTCTTTATCCATGTTACTGGGCATGGATCTAGATATGAAGTTGTGGTGTTGAGACTGGTGATTATATTTTTTAGTGTCTCTTTGGTTACAGGATGAAACTCTGACCATATATCTGATGGTTGGTGTGGTGAGTTGGTAATGTCTATAAGCATTGATGGCATTTTTGCTTTGTTTTGGTAATGGTGGGCTAAGGTTTGAACCGAGATGTCAGTGATTTCACTGTCAGAGGTTTGGGGGTTGGTTAGATTTCTTACAATGGTGAATAACTCTCTTGGCCTGTTATACGATTTTGATAGAATTTTAGTATAATATTCTTTTTTTGTGCTGTCTAAGGTTTCTTTATATTTAGTGAGGTGGTTATTGTATATTTCTTTATGTATTGTCAATTTTGATTTTCGCCAGTTGTGTTCTAGTTTTCTAAGATTCCGTTTCAATTGTTTTAGTGTGTTGTTGAACCATGGTTTGGTATTAGTCTGACAGTACGTGGGCTTTTTGTATGTGTGATTAATTTTGGCTGCATTGTTGATGGTATCATGCCAGTTCTTGACAGTGTCATCTAGATTAGTTGCAGGTGATAAGAGGTAGGGGATTGTTAAGTCAATAAATTCTTCGTTGTTGAATTTTTTGAATCTTGTAGTTGGGACATTTCTAGGTTGTTTGTTAGAGCTAGTGAAGGGATATGTAAGATTTAGTTTGATAATGTAGTGATCGGACCAGGGTATCTGTGTGCATTCAACTGAATTTGGATTGATTAGCTTGAAGAAAGTCTTCGGGAGAAGGACAAGATCGAGGGTTCCACCTTTGATGTGGGTAGGTGTGTTTATTATCTGATGATATTCCACAGACCTCAAAGACTTTAGAAAACAGCTGAAAACCATGCTGTTCATAGAACACTATGGACACATCACATAACCTAATTGACTGTATAGCAGCACATGTTAACCGCCTAACACTGTATGTATATAAATGTCTTTAGCACCACTGTATATAGCCCACATTGTACATAGCTCAAACCAATCCAGCACACAATACAACACACACTAAACAAAATCCTCACCCTCACTGCATGTATAACACACTCACACTACCAGATTGTTTGCTGTGATACCACCTTGATTATTATGATAAGGCGGTTTAGAAATACTGTTAAATAAATAAATAAATAAAATTCCATGTCTGATATTGTATCAAAGAATAGTTTAGATTCTAATGTTGGCAGTGAAGGAAGGTTAAAGTCTCCAAGCATAATTATAGGATGTTGTTCTGTAGAAGAGCTGAGGAGTTCAATAAAGGCATCAAGGTGATCTGGATTTTGGTTTGGGGGTCTGTATACTAAGCAAAGTTTCATGGGGCCAATCTTTATTAATAATGTGTCTATGTTATTAGTGATGTTTGACTGGATTGTTTTGGCATTTAGTTCCTTTTTTGTCATCATTAATACACCTCCACCTTTTCTATTAGTTCTATGTTTATAGAAGGTGTCATAGTCTTCATTATTAAGTTGGTTTATGTAAACGGTATCTGAGTCGGTGAGCCAGGTTTCCGTGACACATAATATGTCTGGTTTTGAGTCTGATATTAAGTCATTAAATATGGGCAGCTTGTTTTTCATCGACCGTGCGTTGATAAGGATGCATGAGAGGGATGTTGAGTTATTAGTGCATATTCCCTTGGTTGTTTGATGTGGGTTTGTTTTTATGTGAATTAGTCTATGTAAATTTGGTCTAGGATGGGAGTTTGGATAGATATGTCCAATATTGTAGTTGTCTCGAGTGAGTGAGTGAATTATTGGAATTGTTTTGTAATTTTTGCTATTTAGGCTCAGTGTTAGGTCGATAGTTAGTATTGCTAAGACTAAGCTGATATAAGAGAGATTCATTAGTATAATGTTTGTACGTGGCATTTTTAGGTGTCTTGCAGTTCGTGGTGCTAAGCAGCTATATACCAGTGTGAGATAAATGAGAGGAAAATGAGATAAAAAGGAAGACACTAAGAGGTTGTATTATGCAGAGAGATATATAATGAGAGCTGCTAGAAGCAGTATTAATCCTTATTGATGATAGCTACTTACTACAGTATTTATGTGATAGCTACTACACAGTACTAATGGATGGTAATAAGCTACTGACAACAGTAATAAAATGTATGATTGTTACCTGCTAGCTCGCTACTGACAACCGTTTTGAGTGATAACTTGCTACTGGCAACAGTAATGAGTACCGCTGACAACAATAATGTAGAGAGAGCTTGTATAGAGTTCAATTGTGGTATCAGTATTAATTGTTGCAACAACTAATTCAGCATTGAGTATTTATGTATACTATTTTGGTGGCAATGTTAATCGTTAGGCTGTTCAGGTAAAGTAGTTATCAGTTAGTGTTAGATTTAGAACAGTTTCAAAAATGTAATCAGTTCTTAGTACAGGCAGTTGTATAGCATTTCAGTAATATGTCTTACTGACAACAGTAAGTAATCATACTAATTATACAGTATATGTGGGTATGAGTTACTGACAACAGTATGTATTTCAGACAGAGATTGTTTATAATGGCAATTTGTCTTAATACTAACGATAGTCGTGTAGCTCAATTGTATATCTTATTTACAATATTGATCAAGCTATCCCAGTTAGAATGTAGATGCTATATAGAGGATACCTATGGATTGCTAGGTAACAGATAGTTTGTTTTGCTAGATTTATAATTTAGGATAGAGTCCTAGATTTATTCAACATTAGTTAAACAGTACTGAAGGAAGAATAAACAGGCTGGGAATTAAAACGCAACTTGTACTTTTTATAGGTGCTGGAGTATTGCCGCCACCACCATGCTTCTGCCTGGGTTTATCTTTCTCCTCCAGAGTGGTGCAGGTCCTGTAGAAGTTGCAACAGCAATTTTACAAAGAAAATTCAGCACAGGATCTGCTACCCCTTGCATACTGAGAAGCCCAGTGGTGCCCCATCCCTCCCATGGATCTCTATGGTAACAGGAAATCCATGCAGAAGGAGGGGACATGGCACCACTAGGGTTACTAACTGGCTCCAGATATGCCTGACAGGCTTGATCCATTCCTGGGTTTACCCCATTGCATGCAGGGGCATGTAGTCTTGCTTTTCTTATGCAGTGTAATGGAGAATCAGAACTACATGTCCCTGCATGCAATGTAGTAAACTCAGGACTGGATCAAGCCTATGCTAAATTTTCTTCCTGAAGTTGCTTTTGCTGGTCCTGTGTCACTCTGAAGGACAAAGCACAGATACTAGAAGGTGAGGGAGGTACCACCAGGAGAAAACAAGAACAATTAGGATATAGCCACTTTCCTGTTGCCTATGGGTGCCTCCATTTCTAATCCATTCTTGCTTCAGGAATGACATTCAATAATCCTTTCAAATTCAAATTTTTTACATTTTAATCTAAACAGGTTTATGGAAACCATTTCAGTTTTTACAAACTGATTGCAAATGAAGCTAAATTTTAGGACAAAGAGGACTGATCAAAAGAAATGGTTCACAGTAATGAATACATTCTTTTTCAGATACAAATACAAGATCCAGGCAATGGATAACAATGTGAGTCTGTGACTTTCAAATGAAAGAGGTCCATATCCTGCAAAAATCCCCAAAACTTCAGTGGTAGGCCTCTTCAGCAAAAAATTGGACCAGTGCTTGAAATGTCGAACCAGGGACAGATGGCATCCAATACACCAAAACTAATAAGAGTTTTAAGACCATACATTCAGCACTGGGAAAAAGTCTAATAAAAACCAATTCTACCCACCACTGCCAAATGCCTAAGGGAACAGGTAACTAACCACTGGCCCATTTCTATGATAAACTCATTTCACTCCCCTCGTCTACCCAAGTCTCTGTAATATATAAAAGGTGCAGCCCACTCTCAAATCATGAATTAAGTGTATCTTATTGTTCACAGATCATGTGTTAATTAAGCCCATTCTAATCTCAAAACAACTATCCTCCTCCTCTCCAAAGTGGGTTAGGTACTAGTACTAGGTACTGATAACCCCTATTATTGGAACTGTCCTTACTACTACTATTACTACTACTGATCACTTGTATAGCACTGCAAGGCATACACAGCACTGTACAGACACATGTAAAAGATAGTCCTTGCTCGTCAGAGCTTACGGTCTAGTCAAGACCCCTCAACCCCTTTCAAATAGCCTCAATAACAGAGCATTCTGCTCTATTACAGAGGCTAGCAAGTTCTGGAAGGCCCCCATTTACCCACACCACAAGAATATTGCGCATGACCTTGAAGAAACACAATTATACTGAAAAGCCTTCCAAACCGATGAGCTGGTAACTGCACCTACAGCTGGCCCAACTCATGCCAGCAGGTATGCTTGTCCACTAAGCAAACTAGGTGGTCACCTAGGGCGGCTTGGCCCTAGACAATCCCAATGTGCCACCCCCAACGCACTGCATGCCATCACCGTGCTGTCCCCAACATCCAGCCTCTCACTGGGGGTTGATGGGTGGTATGGCGATCATCTCTTTGAAGTCGCGGTAGTCTTTAAAGTGCATGTGTTCATGCACTTGCATCGTGCCACTCCTGCAGGAAGTCGGAGGGGGCAGGAGCAGCAGGCCATGAGTGCACGCATGTGCTTTAAGGCCTGTCGCGGCTTCAAAGAGGTGATCGCTGTGACGCCCATCAACCCCCGGTGAGAGGCTGGATGTGATGTGCTGCCTAGTGGCATTCTGCCAAAAAACCTGCTAGATTGCTCTTAATATCGTAAAAAAATAACTTTCCTTATTCATGTCAAGATCTCCTGCTTCCCTGTCTGCATTCCTGAGGCAAGAATTATTAGTCTGGATCTCAAACCCATCCCTTTCCTATGCAGCTGTTATTTACATCTCTAGATGGTTGGGTTTTCTCTGTGACAAACTTTTTCTGGTTGTATTACAGAAGCAGAAGGAGACTAGAAGCAGCAAAATCTGCAAATCGCAGCACCAGAATCTATGATAACGTTACTATCCTAGTAAGTCATAAAAAATGGTCAATGAACCTGAGCCAGGGGGCCCCACGGAGGAAAGCCCTTCAATCTGTGATAACCTCTCTGTGATCTTGTGCCCCTTGGGGAAGGGATCTCCAGCCTTGTTCATCTTTTTTCTCCTTTAGGACTAGGTGGGTCAGGGGATCTCCTCACCTAACGTCTCTTCTCTTGGACCTCAGAGAAAAGTTCCCCAGGCACTCTTGTCTGCTCTCAGCCCTGGTGGGAGAGCTCCACTGGTCCTGCACTGATCATATAGCACAGGAGTCTGTATTCACAATACATTGCTCATTTTTACCGTGCTCCTGCTGATACCAATGTACGGCCCCTTTTTTATTCTTCTTTTTAGCACTTTTCAGTTCATGTAGAAAAGCACTTAGGGGCTGATTCAATCTCTCTGTCCAGAGACAGGAGAAATTCATCAATCAGCTCTGAAACCTGGACCTAGAGTTTACTGAAAATCTCCTCGGTCCAATGTAACACCTCTTCCAAAGACTCCAGGACCCCTCTGAGAGATGTGGGGCTGTATTCTTCTGACATCAGGATAGTGAAATAAAATCTTTCAAGGCTGTTAGGCTTTAACCTTTTTAATTTAGTTTAGTTTCTTAATATGCTACCTTTCTAAAAACAGCAAAGTACTTCCCTTAAAACCAATAAGACTAAAAGTTTGAAGATAGCAAGAAAACGTTATTGGAAGAGATTACCATTGAGAAAACAATGGGAATATCAGGAAAGTAAAGGGAGATGGATCCTGCTGTGGAAATGATATTACTGCTGAGACAATGAGCCATTGGTGTAGTTTGACTGATTCATTTGAGGGGGGGGCGGGGGAAAGGGTGAGGTGACATATTTGCATATCTGCATATTCATTATGGCTATCTTAAAAAAAACACTAGGGGCCCGATTCTGTAAGGTGGATACTAGGACTGTACATCCCGGTGGGACGTACAGCTGCACTATCCATCTGCACCGTATTCTACCTCCAGGCCTCCCTGCATGCCCAGAGCTGCTGTGCGTGCTGCGGTGGATAAGGGGATGGCATGAGGGCAGAGAGTGGGTGGAGCATCCACCCAGACGTACAGAGCCGATTCCAGGCATGGCCCCTGTATGTCTGGGAAGCACCGGGTGGATGGCCAGCTTATTTCATCTCGGAGGTGGAATAAGCACTGGTTGTCCCCCCAGATCGGCCAGCCAGCCCCCCAATAGCAGCGAGCAAGATGAACATGTAGATAGTCATGGTTTAATAGGAGAAAGCCAACATGGCTTTAGCCAAGAAAGATCTTGTCTTACTCTAATCTGTTATATTTTTTTGAAGGTGTGAATAAATATTTAGACAAAGGCGAGCCGGTCGATATAGTGTATCTGGATTTTCAGAAAACCTTTGACAAGGTCATGGAAACTCTTGGAGAAATTAAAAAGTCATGGGATAGGAGACAGTGTACTATTGTGGATCGGGAAATGGTTAAAAGATAGAAAGCAGAGGGTAGGGCTAAATGGCCAGTTTTCCCTATGGAGAAAGATGATAGTGGAGTACTCCAAGGGATCTGTGCAGTGTCTGCTGCTTTTTGACATATTTGTAAATGACCTGAAAATAAGAATAACAAGTGAGGTAGTCAAATTTGCAGATTACACAAAATTATTCAAAGATGTTAAAACCCAAGAGGATTGTGAAAAATTGCAAGAGGACTTTGACAAGTTGGAAGACTGGACATTCAAATGGCAGATGAATTTAATGTGGACAAGTGCAAAGTTATGCATTTAGGAAAGAACAACCCAAACTATGGTTAAACGATGCAAGGTT
Organism: Ichthyophis bannanicus; assembly: GCA_033557465.1. Taxonomy (NCBI): domain Eukaryota; kingdom Metazoa; phylum Chordata; class Amphibia; order Gymnophiona; family Ichthyophiidae; genus Ichthyophis; species Ichthyophis bannanicus. Next base: position 257,957,350 of record CM066044.1, read on the forward strand.
CCACATCAGGAATTACCACCCAGGAAAAAGATTTAGGCGTCATTGTGGATAACACATTGAAACGCTTCACCCAGTGTGCAGCAGCAGGCAAGAAGGCAAATAAAATGCTAGAAATCATAAGGAAAGGAATGGAGAATAAAACAAAGGATAATATAATGCCTCTGTATCATTCCATGGTGCGACTGCACCTTGAATATTGTGTGCAATTCTGGTCGCTGTATCTTAAAACGGATATAGTGGAATTAGAAAAGGTACAGAGAAGAGCCACCAAAATGGTAAAGGGGTTGGAAGGATATCCCTATGAGGAACGGCTTAATAGGTTAGGGCTTTGCAACCTGGAAAAGAGATGGCTGAGGGAAGATATGATAGAGGTCTATAAATTAATGGAGTGGAACGGGTAAACGTAGATTGCTTGTTTACGCCATCAAAATGTAGAAAGACTAGGGGACATTCAATGAAGCTATAGTGTAACCCATTTAAGACTAATAAGAGAAAATATTTTTTCACTCAATGCATAATCAAACTCTGGAGTTCGTTACTGGAGGATGTAGTAAAAGCTCTTAGTGTTGCTGGGTTTAAAAAAGGTTTGGAGAAATTACTGGAGGAAAGGTCCATAAACCATTAAAGAAGATCATGGTAATCCACTGCTTGCCCCAATACAAGCATTATGGAACCTGTGTGTCTTTTTGGGAAACTGTTAGGTACTTGTGACCTGGATTGGCCACTGTTGGAAACAGGATACTGGGCTTGATGGACCTTGGTCTGACCCAATATGGCATTTCTTATGTTCTTAAAATAAATTATTTTGGCACTAGAAACTGTGCTATGGTTCTCTCTGTTTCTTTTTGAACATCTATTTTGCGTCCAAAGATACCCCTCTTCCAACAGTAGGTACAGAGCCGAACTAGGACATTTCACAGTAGAATCCAACATCCAAGAAAAAGAAATCTAATTTCAATGTCATCTCATTAAAATCCCTGTCCTGATAGATTATATACTTGAGCATGACCCAGATATAATGCTCATCACAGTCATGGCTCTCGGATACAGACACTTTGTTAATAAACCAGCTCAGACAACCCTCCTTTGAGATATTCCACACCCCCAGGCAATTTAAGCATGGAGGAGGAGTCTTGATCATAATCAAAGAGGACTTAAATGCAACACTATCATCAGCCATAAGTGTGGAGGGCCTGGATGGCCTAATAATTGAGACCAAACAGTATAAATTCTGTCTCATTTACAGGGCTCCTACCCATGATACGGAGAGTTTAACCAATATTTTGGAAACTGTATGTTCAAGCACTCCACTTAATAAGCAGATAATACTCCTGGGTGACTTCAGTCTAACATCCATACCGGGCAATCATGCAGGCTTTTTTCTTAAAGCCATGCAATATATGGATTTTCAACAGATAGTTCATATGCCCACACACAAAAAAGGCAATATATTAGACTTAATATTTCTGCCCAACAACCTAATTAATGTAACTAATCCTTTGACCTTGTTGCAATCTGTGCCTTGGACAGATCATCGTATCCTCAAATTCACAATCCCGAAACAGCTCACCATAAACAGGCAACATAACAATACCATCACATGGCCCTCCTTTAAGCAATTCATCAAAGACATATAAAAGATACACTTCCACAACTTAATTCTGATTCAAAAGACTTGGATGAACTGTTAGATAACTGGAATTCCGTTATCAACAATGCAGCATCTGCCCCTTCACCTAAGACTAACAATCGTTCTACTCGCTCAAACACCTGGTACACACAGAAACTTGGAATAATAAAGAGAAGACTAAGAAGTTTAGAATGAAAATGGAGAAGAAGAAAACTGCCAGAGGATAGGAATAGTTACATGAACACCCTCCAAGCCTACTGAAACAACATAAACAAACACAAGAAAGAGAACCATTCCAAATTATTGCTGAAATCCCCAAATTGTCCAAGGGAACTATTTGGGATTGTGAGATCTCTAACATGATCTCATAATAGGGAGGACAACAAAATCAGCATCAACCCTCAAGTATTAGCCAATCACTACATGAGCAAACTACGACTACAATCAGATACTACACTACCCCCCCCCCCCTACACCCAATAGTACCATCACATCATAACAATTGTTTTCCCAAATCAATCTAGAACACCTGGATAAAATCATTATGGCCATTAATACCACCACATCCCCAATCGACCCATGTCCTGTCAGCTGGTTAAAACTGAACAGAACAGAAATGGCACCATACATACTTAAAATAGTCAACCTTTCACTCTCCTGTGTACATATGCCTGTAGCATTAAAGGGAGCCTCGATTAGACCAATCCTTAAACAGAGCTCTTTGGATAAAACTAACCCCAACTCTTAACCGCTCTATTTCAAGCCTTCCATTTAGAGCAAAAATAATTGAGAAGATAGTCCAAAAACAATTACAAGACCACTTAGATAATCATGCCCCTCTAGACCCACAACAATATGGTTTTAGACCATATCACGGAGTGGAAACACTCTTCTTGGCCTTGTTTGATAACCTCATTAAAAGAATAGCAGGAACTAAACAAGCCTTTATATTGATTTTCCTTGATATAGCTGCAGTGTTTGACTCCCTTAACCACTCCATCTTATTATCAAGACTGAGGCAACTTGGGATGGATGGCTATGCCTGAAGACTCTATCTCCCTCCTAGGGTCTGCAATCCTTCACTAAACCTGGATTCTTTTAATTATCCATAGCCTCTTAACAGGAAGGAAAAAACAAGACACAATTTAATCAATTGCTACAGAGCTCTGTACGGTAGAAAAACATGGAGCCTAAGGGCAGGCGTATCCATCAGAGTTTCTTCAAAGATGGCTCCACAGGGCTCTAGCTTTTATTGTAAAATATCAGCTAACATAGTTAATTTTTAATTAACATCTGGTGATATTCAGGTTACAAAAGTGCATATAGAATTTGCTAACATCTGCGCCACGTCATATAAAAAGAAGAAGTTACATATAAAAAGAAGAAGTTACAAGCTTATGACTATATTTACCAGACTCAATAGGTGCCGCTGTGTTTCTCCTATACAACAGAAGCTAATTAGTTACTTATAATATTTGCTGATTTTCTACTATTTACTCAAGCTTTGTTTGCCGTTGACCCAAGCCCTAGTTCCCTAAAGCAGTTCATCCTGACCTAGCTAATTCATTAGCCAATCATATTGCAGAATAAAAGAGGATGTACTATTTGTTCTATCAATTTTAGAGAACTAGCTTATGTACACATAAGCTTTATTTGCTAAGTCTATGAAGCAACTCTCAGAAGCAGAAGTACAGGTCAAAATAACTTTTAAAGAGAACGCTTTTAATTTCACTGTGACTTGACCTGTAATTTCTTTTATTACATGAGCATATATATTTCACTTATAGCAAGTGTCTATAATCCAGTTTCGCCTATAGATCTACTGCTCTCACTTCCAATTCCTATGTCCAGTATAGATCCAGAATCACTGTCTGTTCCTGAGTCCATTAAGTCCAGATTTCCATATACGGGGTGAACCATAGTGGCATAAGTTAGTGCATCAGCAGCTGATTCGTCCAATTTCCTGATCGTATCCAATTTGGTTTTCAAGCCTGGCCTAGCTGGCCCTTTTCCACAGTCCTCCCTTTGGTTCTGCCCAGAACCACATTCTTCATAAATGGGTATTTCCCGAAGTAAATCTCCAGTACTAGGAACACTTTGCAATTTAAGGACTGCAATGGTATTCGTAGTTTTGGCCATGTATGAAGTACAACACTTCATAATACAAGCAAGACATATTCCTAAAAGTAAGAGGGCTACCAAGAAACCAATCAGACCTGTCAGTAAGGCCTTTACCGGACCTGACAAGCCACTCCACATGTTTTCAAACCAGGGCCATACAGAATCAGAAGTTCCTACTATATTATCTTTGGAGATGTGAGTCTCTTTTCTCACCTGTTCTAGAATACCAGAGACCACCTTACTCTGTGAATCGATGAGCGTGCAGCAATGCTGGTGTACTAGCCCACAGACCCTTCCTTCCTTGGCTAGTAAATAATCTAAAGCCATTCTATTTTGAGCAGAGTAAGCAGTTAGTTTGTCTACAGTACCTTGCATGACTGTGAGAGCATCAGTCAAATCTTGAGCTGTTACTTCTATCAAAGCATAAATTCACAGTAATTGTTCACCATAACGTGCTGTAGGACGTATGGTGCCAAAGGTACTTAGCCAAACTGTTCCCGTGAAGGTGCACTTCTTGTTGAGTTAACATAGTGGTATCATCTAATAATTTCCTTGCTGCACGTATATCTGCACTAGAATCATCTACAGCTCTGCGATGACGACTAGAAGGCATTCCTAATAAAGTTTCATAAGGGACCAGTTTCCATGGCAAGTCAAGAGTAGCTATGTAGCAATTGCCAGACCAATCAGCCAGCAATCGGACATAGGCTAAAGTTCCACACACAAAATAGTGACCCACCAAGGCAAGTAGTCCATCAGGCCAAATTTTATAATCTTTAGGTTCTGTAACTAGAACTTCAGTTCCAGGCCACATATCCCTTAACCATGGATGATAGTATCCTAAATAGGGATACACATAATTGTCAACATACCCAGATGCTGAACCATCTTTGCTTTTCTGCAATCTATACTTCCCATACATTGGAAACCCATCCTGGTCATAATATTGTAATTCATACTGGTCAAGGCGAGTCTTAAGGTCAGGGAGGACATTAACTACCCTTAAATTTGAAAGGGCTTGTACAGAACTCACTGTAGGAGAATCCATCACTAAATGCACATGATTATTAGTCATGACAGTCTGACATTTAGATAATGGAGTTTCTCCTACAGGATATGCTCCTTTTCTCTGAAAATAAACAGGAGGGTTAGTCACTGGCTGAGGACTAATAATTCTTGGAGCAGGGGTTACTCCCTCAGGCCATGTTACAGTAAGATTGAATAAGGTTTCATTCACAGACAACTCTTTCAGCTCTTGCAGAGAAATAGGCCGAGGTCTAGGCAAAAATCCAAACTGTGTAGCTGCTGGATGAGGCAAACATACTGCGCAACTGGAAATATTAAAACACTGAATTAAGGAGTAAATGTGAGAGTGAAACACATTATAGAAAACACCATGTTTTGCCCAAGGAGCATGTGGATCATACTCAGGGACTGTATGGTCAGGAACTGTATGAGCTTGGACCACTGAAGGAGTAGGAACAAGGCTAAGCTCTCGAAGCAATTTATCTACTACTGCCTGTTGGTTAGGCCCCACTGTTGGCTTTCCCGATATCCTTTTTATCAACTTATCTATACTCCCTATACTGCTAAGAGAGCTGACAGACACCAAATCCAGAAAAATAAAAACAGTGCCAATGCTACTGAAAATATACATATTAACCAATTGTCAATAGACAAATCCGAAGTGGGTTGTAACTGTCCAACAACTTCACAATCCCTCTCTTGGTCAAGTGGAGATAGGCTTGGTGGAAATGAGTTCAGTTCAATGTCAATTAATTCCTCTGGATTTAGTCCAAGTGGTATACACGGAAGTGGTCTTATCCAGGGGATGGAGCCTTCTTGCACTGGTCCAGATGTATCCATGCTTTCCGTCCTTTCACTTTCAATGCTGATTATCCCACCAGCAACACTTGGAACGGTCCCAGAAATCTGCTGCCAGAGCAGTCTTCGGTGCTGGATCTTTGACGAGCACCCAGTCTCCAGGTTCCACTTCTGGAAGTGGTCGAGAGGCCTGTGCACCTTGCTTTGTGAGCTGCAAAAAGGAAGGAGACACCAGCGTTTGGTACAAATATTTACAATAGGATAATAGATCGCTGCGCAACAATTGGGGATCCAGTAATTGATCAGGTGGAATTATGACATGAGCTGGAGTAGTAGATGGGCGACCTGTCACAATTTCATAAGGGGTAAGACCTTGTTGAGTTCTCTGAGGAGAATTGCGAACTGAAAACAAAGCAAACGGCAGAGCTTCCACCCAATCCTGACTCCAATCATGAGTCAGAGACCGGAGAAGCGCCTTCAGCGTCTGATTCATCCGTTCCACTTGGCCAGAGCTTTGCAGATGATACGGAGGATGAAGTTGCTGATGAAGGCCAAAAAATGCAGTTATGCCCTTCCAGACTTCTGCCGTGAATGCTGGACCTTGATCTGAAGACAAAACTAGGGGCACACCCCACAAAGGAATAAACTGGGTAAGCAAACACTTCAAAACCGTAGCAGTAGACAACGAATTAGTTGGATAGGCTTCAGGCCATCCTGAATATAAGCAAGTAAAAACCAAAAGATGTTTCCTTCCCCCCTTGGCACAAGGCAGATCAGTAAAGTCAATTTGCAGGAAGAGGAAGGGTCCTTGAGGCCTAGGCAAGGATGGAGAAGGTGAAGCGCGCAGAGTGCATCTGGATTTTCCTGCTTGCAAATACGGGAGACAAGAAACACACACAGCGTGAGCAGCAGAAGCAAATGCAGGATTATACCACAATTGAGCAAAAGCTTTTGTCATAGCCAACACACTTAAATGCAACTTGTGATGCAAGAATAAGACAACAGGATATAACAATGATTTAGGACAGATAAACAATTTGTCCTTTATCCATAGTCCAGTACCATCAGGCGATGCTCCCCAAGTGAGCCATTCTTGTTTTTCGGTGAAGTCAGCTGAGTTCTGATGAGAACGCATCAAGTCCAAAGACAATGAGCCAGAAGTAGAAGCTGCAGGTGAACGAAGAGTTAATAAAAGGTGTGATGGAGCTGCAGGTCCTGCTGCTGCAGCTTTAGCAGCTTGGTCTACAAACTGATTGCCTTGTGACACCACAGTACCATTAAGATCATGTCCTTTGCATTTCAGCACAGCTACTTGAGCTGGTTTAAGTACTGCAGCAAGCAAACGTTCAATGTAGCGGGCATGTTTAATAGGCTTATGAGCCGCTGTCAAAAATCCACGTTGAGCCCAAATATTCCCAAAGTCCCACAGAACCCCGATTGCGTAACTACTGACACTATGGATATTTACAACCAAATGCGTAGACATTTCCAAGGCCCGAATAAGAGCAAACACTTCTGCCAACTGGGCACTAGCAAATGGCAATGCTCCTGCTTCTATTACAGAATCAACAGCAGTAACAGCATATCCCACAAGTAAATTCCCTTGTTCATCACGGTAAGCAGAATCATCAGTAAATAGAACCCAGGAATAGCAGACAAATCAGGCCTAGCCTTTGAATAGGCTGGTACAGAAGACAGACAATCATGAGTTCCATCAGGATCAGACAGGTGTAGCAATGGTTCTAAAGAAGCTAAAATTTGAGCTGGCTGTAATAGAGAAACCTCATGTAGGGTAACATGTGCTTGGGAAATAGCCAGGTCAAACAATAACAAACGAGAGCTTGACAAAGGTTGAGTTTTAGCCAAATGCAATACTCTAGAGAGAGTAGCCAAATGTTTCATAAACGGTATAACATGTTAATGGTTAAACAAAAAATCTGTTTAATGTCCTAAACCCAATAACTTAGAACTGTACTCATACATCAGAGTAAAGAATACAGGTCTCAGAAGAAACTTTCAGCACTGTAGCAGGGATATTCACCCATTGAATGTGCTTGTCCTTACATCAATGACCTGATTCAATACTTTTTTATTTCTCAAAAATCTTCTTTCTTATATAACCTGAAAATCTTCCACAGCTTAATGTATTGACAAATATTATGAAAAAATCTCGCAAAATCTCATAAGAGCTGAAGAAATAAACACTTATCTTTGTAAAAGATGTTAGCCAAAAATTGACTGAACTATGACTTGTCTTTGTCTGCCTTGCTGTTTAACATTTACCGTCAGCCAATCTGTAACATTTTTCGAAAGCACAATGTGCATTATCACATTTATGTGGATGATGTACCACCCAATCAATATAGACAACCCTAACCTCCAGCAAATAATAACATGCTTTAATGAAGCCTCTCAATGCCTCTGATCATACAACCTCAAAATAAACTTCAATAAAACTGAGGTACTATTTATCACAAGAAACAAAGACTTCAAACCCTCACCTAAAATTCAAGTCAAAGATGCTACCCTTGAAGTAAAAAATGAAGTGAGATATCTAGGTATCACATTAGACCAAAACCTAAACCTAACATCCCACATTAACAACACAACCCAAGCCATCTATAGAAAAATAAGAATGTTGTATCATCTAAAGCCCTTACTAGAATTATATAACTTCCGTTTAGTCCTACAAGCCATGATTTACCCACATATCGACTTTTGTAATAGCGTATTACAGGGACTACCTAAGCACTGATGCCTTTGCAGATGGCACAACATAGACATCTCGTGTAATCCAGAAGGCCCCCAGATCTGAAGACATAACTCCCATTATGAGTCAACTACACTGGCTTCCCATACATAGAAGAATCCAGTACAAAAACGTAATCATCACATTTAAACTAATCCATGGCATAGTCCCATCCCACCTTGGATCTCTAATTAACAACATCCCAAATGAACAAAGAAGGAGAATTACTCAGAACTCCCTAGCGATTCCAACTCTCTAGCCATTCCAACAGAAAGAAGGACCAATTAACAAGCAATAGAGTATTTTCTAACTATCTTCTCTCACTATGCAACACCCTCCCAACCGGAATAAGAAACATAAATGACCTATCCACATTCCGGAAAAAAGATCAAGACATTACTCTTTTACAAGTATTATGGAACTGAACAAACAGAAACAGATGTTCTATCAACATAAATTATCCCCGAAAAATGTTCAATATGCCCATCCAACACACACACTCATCTGCTGCCACCCATGTAATTACATCAAATGTAATGATGTAAACAGCCCCATAATCTCACTGTAAATATGTTTATCAAAATCTCACTGTAAATATGTTTGCTATTATAAATAAATTACTATGACTTCTCCAGGAACAAGCAGGAAGTCAGTCCTCACATATGGGTGACATTGGCACCAACGGTGCCCTCGCGGAAGCATCCCCTCTGCTTTCAAAGAAAGCCTTTGGGAGATGCAACCACGCATACATGGTCCCCTTCCCGCCCAAGAGTGCCATCTTGCTCAGACTCCTTTTTTCCACGGAGCCCTTCAGACATTGTCTGCCTTGTCCCTGGAAAAAGTTGATTATTTGTTCCCCGAGTTTCACACTCGTCTCCTGTATTGCACCTCGGTGCCTCGGTGTCGAGCTTGGTTTAATTTTTGTAGTCTTTCGTTATTTCCTTTTTCTGGAATCTTTCACATCTTTTTTCTCCCGCAGGCAGCCCTGAGAATCTTCAACCTCGCAGGGGTACTTTTTCCCCCCATGGCTACCAGTGGCTTTAAGAAATGTGATCGGTGCTCTAAAATCATGTTTTTGACTGACATACACAACTGCTGTCTTCGTTGTCTCAGGCCAGACTACGACCTGGCAGCCTGCGGTTTCTGCAAGAGGATGTCCAGCAAGGCCCTCAAGAGCTGCCAGCAGCAGCATGATACGTTTTTCCCCCGAGTCCCCGGTGCCTGTGAAAGCCAGGGCCTCGTCTGAGGCCCCAACATCTCATGCAGAACTCTCCGAACCCAAGCCTCATCATGGGTCCTCAGAAAGGAGGTCTCCCTCAAGGGAACCCAGGAAGAAGAAGAAACCCTCGAAGGCGGCGTCCTTGGATGGTTCTGACTGGCCGGAGCTCCCTGGGCTCAGTCCTGCAGTCCGAGACGTTCGTCCGAGGCGTCAGAGAGGGAGTGACCTGCGAACGTTCCCCAGAAGAATCCAGTCGCAGACTGGCCTCAGTCCCCAGACACCATCCTCATCAAGGATTCCCCTTCGGGGGAGCTGATGTAAGGCCCGAGTCCCTCAGTGCCCGCGCCAAAGGCTGCGGAGCCTTCTGGTCTGGAGTCCAGAATAGCAGCTCTGGAGCGCAGTTTGTCTGCCTTCATGGACCAGCAGCGGGCACTGTTGTCCAGCACGACCGGTTCATCCGCCCCGACCACTGGGCCCTCAACGTCTAAGTCATTCCCGGAGGCCGAGCTGATCCTAGGCCAAGGTTGCGCTCTGCGTCCCACTTGAAGGGACTGCGGTCGTCCCCAACAGGTTTTACCGTGTGCCCGCTGTAGGGTGTCGGGGCCCTCGAGACCCTCAGAGCAGCTCTCCTACAAGCCCTCCATGGACTACTCCGAGTGGGAGACGGATGTCAAGGAGACCCTGATACCCGTCGCCACTGTGATATCCCTTCAGATTCTCCCATCTCGGAACCTCGGCAGCAATCCCTGCCTGAGGACATGGGCTTCTTGGACTTTGTCAAGGACATGTCTAAGGTCCAGACATTCCTGACCGAGTTGGAGGAGGACCCTTGGGCGGATGAGTTAAAGATCCTCCAGTATGAGGCCCCTCCACGGGAATTGCTCACGGTGCCCATTTCTCTGGAACGGCTCATGCTCCGCATGTGAGAGACACCGGCATCAGTGCTGGTGGTGAGCAGACGGCTCGACTTGATATATTGGGTCCGCAGGAGCCCGGGCTTCCAGAAGTCACAACTGCCGCATAACTCCATGGTGGTGGAGTCAGCCTTGATTGGCTGAAAAAACAGAAAATGCACTCCTCGGTGCCATCCAGCAGGGAGGCCCGCACCCTGGATGCACTCGGAAGAAAATGGTACCAGGGCTCGATGCTCCTATGCCACATCCAGGCCTACCAGCTGCACATGGGCTTGTAGAGAGATTTGGCGAAGGAACTCGCCAGGTTCTCGGCTGGTCACTCCAAGGAACCTTCGCAGTGGTTCAAAAACCTGGTCAAGGCTGTCCATGAGTGCACCAAATTCCTGTTTCGAGCAGCCTATGACGGGTTCTAGTCGGCAGCCCGGGTAGCCGCAGTGGGCATCGGTGCAAGCCGCCAAGCTTGGCTTCAGTCATCTGACCTCGAGCAGTGGGTTCAGGACAAATTGGTTGATGTCCCATGCCATGGAGAGAACCTCTTTGGCAAACCCATGACCGACAAGGCTGCCGAGCTGGAGACCAAGTTCATGACAAGGACAAGGCTCTCTAAAAAGACCACTGTCCCTCCCCAATGGAAGGGCTCGAGGAAGGGGGCTGCTTAACGAAACTACCCACCCTATCAGGCCTTCCCGGTTCCCCAAAAGGGTCAGCAGGCCAAGGGACATGGGCATGGCCCGCATAAGTAGAAGGCTCCAAAATCCCAGGCAATGGCCCCGCCAGGGGGGAGCTTTTGACTCCTCGAGCATAGCCTCTCTGCCCCATGAAGATCAGCAGCCACAGGGGGATGTCTGGCCATCACCACCGATTCCTGGGCACTAAGGGTAGTCATGGAGGGTTATCTCCTCCACCTGGCTCAGACAACTCCTGCTTATTTCACAGGAGAGCCCCTCGGGTCTCCCCTACACCGGGACCTTCTTCTGAAGGAGTTGGCAGGTCTTCTTGAGGACAAGGCGGTGGAACCAGTGCCCCACCACCTCAAGGGCAAGGGGTTCTACTTCAGATACTTCCTCATCCCAAAGAGAATCAAAATTGTAGTCTTAAAAATTCATTGTATTGTACGATACATGATGATTCTGTAAAGTAAACCGCAGCTGATCGTAGGAAGCAGCGGTATACAAATGTTTACTAAATAAAATAAATAAATAAATAAATGGGGGAACTGACAAATTCCTGGTGAGGGAGAAGTTCAAGATGCTCTCCCTTGGAACATTGCTGCAGTACCTCCAGCAGGGAGACTGACTATGCTCCTTAGACCTCAAGGATGCTTATATTCACATCCTTATGCACCCCAACCAGAGGCAGTGCCTGCAGTTCATAGTAGGGGGCAGGCACTTTCAGTAGAGGGTGCTCCCCTTCAGCTAGCTTCTGCCCCAAGGGTCTTCACAAAATGCCTGGCAGTTGTGGCCGCCTTTCTCCGACTCCAGGGGATCTTCGTTTTCCCCTACCTGGAAGATTGAGTCATAAGGGGAAGCACAGCCTCAGAGGTGCAGCAGGCCACCGCATGCACCATCCAGGTTCTGGAATACTTGGACTTCATCATAAACTACCCCTTCCTCCTGACACAGTGCCTGGAGTTCATCGGAGCAAAGATTGACATTTATTTTATTTATTTATTTATTTATTTATTTAACAGCTTTTATATACCGCACTCTTCATCATCAGCGCGGTTTACATTTTAACAATTCGTACTTAAGCATGAACAAATGTTAAGTTTACAGATAACAGGGAATAAACATGGATAACTGGGGTTAAATAAATAACAAGAATTCAAACTATTTACAGCAAATTATCATATGTTTATAGTTCTAAAGCTTGGGGATCTAAGAGGGTTTGAAATGGGGGTTTACTTGACTAACCATGATCATTGGTTCGTGTTGGGAGGGAATGGCTTGGGGAGTTCATACTCTGAGAGAAGTGTTGTAGGAAGAGGTGTGTTTTTAGAGCTTTTCTAAATTGTGAGAGGTCCTTTTGTGATCTGATGTTGGGTGGCAGCATGTTCCAACATCTAGGTGCGAAGGATGAGAATGCTCTTGTGGTAGTTGTCTGGTTGAGTTTTGCTAGGCATTTTGGGATCAATAGTGTGTTTTCTGTTGCGGAGCGTCGGGATCTGGAGCTTTGTGGGTGATGCAGGAGGTCAGATAATGATGATGATGATGATGAGATTTGGTGAACTGCCTTGAAGGTAATGAGGAGGGCTTTGTATAAAATCCTATATGATATCGGGAGCCAGTGAAGTTCGAATAGAATGGGAGTGATATGATGACTCCTTGGGGCTCCGTGTAGAACTCTGGCAGCCGTATTCATGGCCAATTGTAGTGGATTAAGCGTACTCTTGGGTAGGCCCTGTAACACAATATTTGCGTAGTCGAAGTGTGGGGTGACCAACGCTTGGAAGGTTGTTCGGAAGTCGTGTGGTTCAAGCATTGGTCTGAGGTGTCGTAGAGTCCTGATCTTGTGATAGATGGCTTTAACTGTATTTTTTATATGTTCTTTGAACTCAAGTCGCTGGTCGAGTGTAACGCCTAGGTAACGTATTGTTGATTTGAGTGGTAAATCGGCATCTCTTGTTCTTAGAGTTGGTGGGGGAGAGAAGTCTTTGTTCCTTGTTACAATCAAAACTTCCGTTTTTTTGAAGTTAATTCAGAGGTTTTGTGAGAGCAGCCAGTCTGAGATTGCATTGAAGCAGGTAGTTAGTGTGGTATAGTCAGGTTTCAATACGTTGACTGGTGTGAATAGTAGCACATCATCTGCATAGATGAGGCAAGATATTCCAAATGACATTCTCCAGTCAAGGGCCTTCTTGCCAAAGGACCAAGCCGATCGTCTCCAATCTCTAGCTTGGGACGTACAGCACTGTCTCTTGGTGCCTGCCCAGCTTCTTCTGCACCTCCTCGGGCACATGACCTCCACAGTCCACGTCACCCCAGACGCTCGCCTCCATATGAGGTTGGCGCAGTGGTATCTCCAGGACCAGTGGCCTCAGGCTAGAGGCCGCCTCCGGGACCAAGTTTTGGTGACCCGTCAGTTTGCGGACTCCCTGGTCTGGTGGCAGTCGCCCCAGCATCTCGAAGTGGGCATGCCTTTTCAGGCCACAAGCCACTCGAGGGTCCTCATCACGGACACCTCCCTGCTTGGCTAGGGAGCCCACTGCGGAGAGCTCTGCACTCAGAGCAACTAGTCGCCAAATGAGAGCACCCAGCAGATCAACCTCCTGGAGCTCCGGGCCGTTCAGCTTGCCCTGAGTGTCTTCTGTCACCACCTGCATCACCAGCCGGTGCTGGTCCAGATGGACAACCAGGTGGCGATGTTCTACATGAACAAACAGGGGGGCATGGGGTCTCATGCCCTTTGTCAGGAGGCACTGGTCCTCTGCTCGGACACAATCCAATAGGGTATCCTCCTGTGGGCAATGTACCTGCCAGGCCAGGACAATCTGATGGCTGCCAGACTTAGCAGAATTCTCCAGCCACACAAGTGACAGCTGGACACCAGGGTAGCCAGTCGGCTTTTCCTGCTCTCGGGGGAACCCATGATGGACCTGTTCATCAGTCCGGACAATTTTCAGTTGCCCCACTTCTGCTCTTGCCAGGCACACCCCTCCAAGGTGGCAGTGGATGCATTCCTGGTCTCATGATCAGAAAGCCTCATGTATGCCTTCCCTCCGACACCGCTGATCACCAAGACCTTGTTCAGAACCCTCCGCAACAGGGCCTCGCTCATCCTGATAGCTCCTCTGTGGCCAGGCATCCATGGTTCCCATGGCTTCTGCAGTTGACGGTGGAGGCCTCCATCCCCCTGGAGACCGCCCCGGGACTCCTATCTCAGGAGGGGGCTCTCTCATGCACCCCAGCCTTGGGTCCCTCTCGCTGACAGCGTGGCTTCTGAGAGGGTGACTCTGGCCCCTTTCAACTTTCCGGTTGAGGTGGAGAACATTCTGCTGGTCTCTTGCAAGGCCTCTACTAGGAAGGCTTTACCTGCCCAGTGGCTCTGATGTTACAGTACCTTCTCTACCTCTCTCAGTCCGGGCTCAAGTCCAACTCCGTCTGAGTGCATCTGAGTGCCCTGGCGGCACACCACCATTTGGTGGATGGTAAGCCCCTCTCAGTCCAACTATTGGTGACCCGTTTCCTTCGGGGCCCGCTCTTATTGAAACCCCTGATTCGTCCTCCGGCAACCAAATGAGACCTCATTGTTGTGTTGGGGCAGCTCACTTGCCCACCCTTCGAGCTTTTGGCTACCTGCCACCTTCGCTACATATCTTGGAAGGTAGTTTTCCTAGTTGCGCTCACCTCTGCTCGCAGAGTTAGCTAGCTCCAATCCCTTGTGGCGGAGACGCAGTATACCAGGTTCTACAAAAACAGAGTGGTGCTTCGCACGCATCCCAAGTTCCTGCTGAAGGTAGTGTCGCCCTTCCATCTTAACCAGTAAGTGGTGCTTCCTACCTTCTTTCCAAGACCTCATTCCAATCGGGCGGAGACGGTCCTTCACACTTTGGACTTAAGAGGGCTTTGTTCTTCTATATCCAACGCACTCAGGGCCAACACAAAGCTGCTCAGCTTTTCATCTACTATGATCCCAGCAGGCTGGGGAAGGCAGTGACCAAGCGTACGCTGTCCACATGGGTGTCAGTCTGTCTTGCCCTCGCTTATGAGCAGGCAAAGCTCCCACTGGAAGGCCATGTCATGGCACACTGTGTCAGGGCCATGGTGGCTTTGGTGGCAAACTTGTGCTCTGTCCAATGGTGGACATCTGCATGGCCACCACCTTGTCTTCAGTCCATACCTTCGCAGCTCATTACTTCCTGGAAAGAGAGTCCTGACAGGACAGTGCCTTCGGCCAGGATGTGCTCCGTAACCTTTTCTGGGTCTAGGCAACTCCTACCCTCCTACTTGATCATAACAAAAGTGGATGCAGGATGCCAACCAGTTAGCCAAAGTTCTTTTTGCAACTGGCAAGTCAGGTTTGTTGCAATTGAAAGAAACATAGAAACATGATGGTGGGAAAAGACCATATGGCCTATCCAGTCTGCCCTGCCATACCGACCACTATAGTCCTTTATTTTTCTTTAGAGAACTTCTGTGTTGGTCCCATGCTTTCTTTAATTCAGATACTGTCCTGGTCTCTACTTCCTCCCCTGGGAGACTGTTCCATGCATCTACCACTCTTTCCATAAAGAAATATTTTCACATATTACTCCTGAGTATCTCCTTTCACCTTCATCCTATGATTCCTCATTACAGAGTTTTCTATTAATTGAAAGAGGCCATGGAGGTATTTAAATGTCTCTGTCATATGTCTTCTCTCCTGCCTTTTCTCCAAAGTCTGTCCCCATATGGTTTATATCAAAAATGTGATGTTTATAACAAAGAACCAAAGCTTCATACCTCCTACTTCCTTAAAGATAAAGGACAAGGAATTAACAGTAAAACCTACAATACAATACCTAGGTATCACCCTCGACCAGCGTCTCAGTATGAAAGTCCACATAAAAAACATAACAAAACTAATATATCACAAGATACGCACACTACGCCACCTTCGACCCTTATTGGAACCCTCAGACTTCAGAACCGTCTATCAAGCTTTGATAATGCCTCACATCGACTTTGCAAATGCAATTCTATACGGGCTCCCTCAAGCATCATTAAATCCACTCCAACTGGCGATGAACACCGCTGCCAGAGTACTTGAAGGTATATCAAAGACAGATCACATAACTCCAGTCCTAAAAAGACTCCACTGGCCACCAACCAATGCGAGAATTCACTACAAGATCCTGATCACTACATTCAAAGCCCTAAACAACCAAGCACCATCAACCATCATCAACCTCGTACATCTACAAACCCCCAATAGATCCAGAAGATCAACTGCTATAAATACATTAACAATCCCGAAACAAGCAGTCAGATACACTAAGGAAACAACTAAAAGAGCCTTCAGTATCCATGCCCCAATAGCCTGGAATGCCCTCCGACCAGAATTGAGAGCTATAGTCAGCCTAACACAATTCAGAAAAAGCCTCAAACACCACCTCTTCTTAAGCTATTTCCCAATCTAATCTTTGCATATGAAAATACTACCGACACGTTTCTGACCAAGATAATCCCAAATGATAACCAAATATGACTAATGGGTATAGAGTTTTTTGTAAATAGTTACTTAGTCTATATAGTTTACCTTTAATCCCAAGTTCAAAAACCTCTGTTATTTGTAAAATGCATTACAGTTCTCTGTATGTATATGTTTGTTCCATGTAAACCGCGCTGATGACAATAGTGCGGTATATAAGAGATGTTAAATAAATAAAAATAAATAAATAAAAAAACCACTGACCATTTTGGTAGCAGCCTTCTGCACAGACTCCATTCTGTTTATATCCTTTTGAAAGAGTGGTCTCTAGAACTGCACACAGTACTCCAAATGAGGTCTCACCAAAGACTTATACAGAGACACTATCACTTCCTTCTTCCTGCTGGACATTCCTCTCCCTTTTGTGGACAGACACACTTCACCTCTATAGTGTACCACTCCCTTGGATTTTTGCAGCCTAAATGCATGGCCCTGCATTTTTTAGCATTAAATCTCATTTGCTAAATTCTTGATCATTCTTCAAACTTACTACTACTACTATTGAGCATTTATAAAGCGCTACTAGTTGCACGCAGCGCTGTACAGACATGTAGGAGACGGTCCCTGCTCGTTAGTGAAAGTGTACTCTGCACCTCCCCTCACCGGCAACACACCAGGATTCTTGGGTAACGGAAATCCACACACAAAGCAATGAGAAGGGAATCTGTAACAATCAGTAAATAATACACAACACACTTGTATTACAAAAAATAACCAAAGCTTTGGGAGAGCAAACTAAGCTACTGCCTTTGTTTACTCTGCCATCATAGCTTTAGGCCACTTTATTTATAGGTAAATATTCCATTACACAGCATGATTTCCACCTTATTGTTCTACGTCAAGCATCACGTATATTCATAACATCATAGTTCAGTTCTCATTAGCATAGGTCATCATGAGGAGACATACATGTATTCCCAGACATAACTATGTAGGCATTAATTCTAATACTGACAGTTTGATATCTCTGACCTGAGACTGAGAGACTGTGAGACAACTTCGCCCTTTACTTATCTTTATTATAACAAGACTAGTGTCTTTTGTTATTAGAAACCTTCAGCCTAATTATTTTAGCAGAGTCTTTCAAGGTTGTTGCTGAATAATAAGCTCTGGAATAATATTAACTCTTTCCTAGGGCTTTTGGTAATATAATGTCATTAAGTACACTAACTGTGACCATAGCCCTGTACGGACAAGCTTACTTTCAGTCCCTCCTCTGATTCTGTAAAGAATCATTTTAAATATATGGAAACTCAGACATTGATATTAAAAAAGGATTGCAACTAGATTTTGGGTCAATCTGTAACATCATTTTAGGGGTCAGTGAGTCCACTGATTTCTTACAGCAAGCAGATATTACACAGAGAATTAATGCCCCTAAAATGAGAATCCCCAAAAATAACAAATAATGATGCTAACATGCCTTGCAAGGGGCCTAGATAATGAACTCCAAAAAGAAGAAACAGAATCAAAAAATCAGAAAAAGAACTTACATAACTATTACTTGGAACAAAAATACGATTTCTAACCTTATCTAGTAGGCCTTTCACTATTTTCCTTCATCATCAAGCATACTGCAACAATGATCAAAAATTAATCCATACATGCCATTTGCCTTCGCTAGGAGATAGTCTGAAGCCATGCGATTCTGGGCTGCATAAGCAGACACCTTGTCCACTGCACCTTGTAACACACTAATTGCCTCTGTGAGATCCAGGGCTGTAAGTTTAACAACTGCCTGTAATCGCATATTCTCTTGTGGATGTTATGGCTCCAAAAGTTGACAGTACCTGTAAATACATCTATCTGAGATTTAGTTAAAGGACTTGTAGAGTCTACCAGCTGTTGTGCTGCTGTTATGGCTTCATCCTGAGGGGAAACATCCCTTTTTCTTCTTAAAGAATTATTCAGGGTTGATAATAAAGTAATATTTTGGTAAGGTAAAAAAAACGCCACGGGGTGTCTAACTGGGCAATATAGCAAGTACCTGACCAATCTCTGGGAAATTCCGTATATGCAAGATTACCACACACAAAATAATCTCCTTTTAAAGCCACTAATCCATTTTCCCAAATTGTCAAGTTGTGGGGACAAGATGTATTCTGTGTACAATTATTCAGAGCCCACTGAGTAATGCTCATTTCTTTAATTCCTGCAGACAGATTACATTCCCAGGGATGGTAATACCCTAACAAAGGGAAACTCCAGTTAGGTATGTTTAAGTCTGAACTAAAGTCATTCAAAGGGTAGCCAGAACTATTATACTGTAACAAGTCATAATCATGCACTTGGTTCCCTTGAATTTGCATTAATTGTACTACTGAAATATAAGATTTTCTTACGTGGGACTTCTTATACCAGATAGAAGAATTATGTAGCATTACTATTCTACAGGTGTCCCACGGAGTGTCCCCTACATTTTTCCCTGTACCTTGAGCCATAAAACATATTGGAGGGGACTTTAGAGGCATAGAGCTAACTACTCTAGGTTCTGTGTTTGCATGAGACCATTAGACCATTCTGTAACTGAGTGTAAATGTGACTCAAAAATATATGGGTATTCCCCATAACATTCCCAATATTCTAAATGCAGTACTGCTTCATTAACAATAATATGCCACAGTACAACTAAGACCAGATAAGGAAACATTCTTAGCAAACCTCTAAATATCTGAAACTATAATTACTCCAAAAATAAATGTTCTAAGACAAAATGAAAATACACCTACTCTTCTTAATATGATGAAGATATATATTATAGCTATAACTACCCTCTAATTCTCAATCTCTTCATGAAGTAGAGGTTAAGTGCCAAAAGGTCATTGCTTATATATCAGTAAAATACTAATTCAAACTAACTTTATCTACCTAAGCAGCAGTATAGATGCTGGAAGAAGGTGTTTTGCATAATTAGTCCATTCAAAAAGCACTTAATCACGATAGTCCTTTCTGCAATATCACTGTTGTCCAATGAGTCTCTGCATTGCAATCTCTTAATTCACTGATGCAGGGAACCACCTTCTGAATCCTGTGAAGGAGCCTTTTTACACTGTGAAAGATGTATCCAACGAGAATGTCCTTCCATTTTACAAGCTGAGTATCCCACCAGGAGCACACGGAATGGACCTAGGAACTTGGGAGCCAAAAGTGTCTTTGGATGCAAATTCTTAATCAGGACCCAATCCCTTGACTTCCCTTCTGGATGTGATGATTCTGACGAAACATCTCGTTGAGGATTCACCTGCAATAAAGGGGAAACAGACAGGACTGAGTGCAATTGTGAGCAATAAGTCCAAATATCGCTGCGCAACAATTGAGGATCCGTGATAACTGCCAATTCATGTGGAGAAGTAGCTGGACATCCAGTAACTATTTCGTATGGTGTCAGGCTGGGGGAATTACGCACTGCCATAAGGGCAAAAGGAATGGCTTCCGTCCCATCTGTAGCCCAATCCTGTGTCAGAGTGCGTAAGTGACCTTTGAGTGTCCTAGTCATCCGTTCCACTTTGCCAGAGCTTTGCGGATGATAAGGAGTATGCAGTTGTCTCTTAATACCAAACCAAATTTTCAATACCCTCCCAGACACTCGCAACGAAGGCTGGACCCAGATAAGGAGAAAGAACAAAAGGTACACCCCAAACAGGAATAGCTGGATGAGCAGTAATTTGATGGCAACCCCAGCAGTCATACTGGTAGTGGGATAAGCCTCTACCCATCTGGAGAAAAGACAAGTGACCACCAAACAAATACCGCTTCCCCCCTCTGGCACAGGGCAGATCTTCAAAATCAAGCTGCAAAATCAAAAAGAGTCCGGAAGGCAGAAATCCTTATAACTGACCATAAGCTGACCCTACTCTGCCAGTCTTGAAACAGTGCAGACAAGCTGTGCCACAGAAAAAAAACAAAAAAACTTCAGGCGATACCGGAGAACTGCAAAGGCATAATTCATAGTCACAGCGGTGATGCTTATGATGCAGGAACAGGGCAAGTGGAAACAATAGACTGTCAGGACAAATAAGCAGATGATCCTTTTTCCAGTAGCCCTGAGCATCACAGGTTGCACCCCACGAAGTCCACAGAGTTTGGGTTTCAAAGGGAAATATCTTGATATTGCTGCAAGAGAGATGAAAGGGAAAACAAAGTCATATTAGATGGTGTTAAATACAGAAAGGTTGGTGACACCGATGCTCGAAGAACAGCTTGCCATGCTTCTTGGTCTGCAGAATGGTTGCCCTTTGCAAACACTTCTGCTAGCTGTGCACTGGTAAACGGCAAAGAAGCTGATTCCACTACATCATTAGCTGTCGTGACTGCATAGCCTACACGAAGTTCGCCCTTTTCATCTCTGAAAGCAGAACCATTCACAAACAAAGTTATATCCAGGGCTGGTAAAGGTATAGGGGAAAGTTCAGGTCTAGCTCGAGAAAATATCAAAATAGTTTGGAAATAATCATGAGACCCATCCTCCTCCACAAGATCTGCCAAGGGAGCTAGAAGTGTTGAAGGGTTGCATATACTGCAAGAGGGTGCTGTAAAACTAAAAATCAGTAATTTCAATCGCAAAAGCCACTGCTACCAAACTACGTAGACATAGTGGGAGTCCCAAAGTCACTGCATCAAATCACTTTGAGAAATAGCCTACTGGCTTGCAACCAGTTGGGAAAGCTTGTAAAAGCACACAGGTAGCAGAGGAATCAGAAATAGCCACATACAATTTGAATGGTAAAGAATCAAAGATAAACATGGCACATTTCCCAGTGCAGTTTTTATATTTTTAAAAAACCTCCCACAGTGATAAGGTGGGTACAATGAGGCCTTCAGGTCCTCCTCTCCCAATAAGAGCATAAAGAGGAGCAGTAAGTTCTGAGAAATTTGCTAGCCATTGTTTATCAAAAGATTAACAGGAATCTATGCAGTAACACTGGTGTTGCTGGTAAAAGCAATGAAAGAATCCTAAATCAGCAATATGAGCTAAACTGAGAAAAGGAATCTGACAAACAAATCTCATAACTTGGTGAACATAAAAGCAAATCATCCACACACTGAACTAAATAGGAATGGTCGAGTCTTACATCAAATAATGCAGTTCTTAGGGCCTGTGAAAAATATGCAGGACTGTCAGTGTACCCTTGACAAAAAGTGGTCCACGTATACTGCTTATTATCAAAATGGAAAAAAAATTGATTTTCTTTGCTTATTCTTACTGAAAAATAAGCAGAACTCAAATCTACAACAGAAAACCAGATAGTCCCTGAAGGCAAAATCACATTTACTGCTCGCAGGTCTTGCACAAATCTATAAGTCTTACTGTCAGCCTTTAGTACAGGAAGAATTGGAGTATTACATGGTGAAGTCGTAGAATAAGTGACACCTTGTTTCTGAAGATCTTCAGTCACAGGACAAATTCCATCAATGGCAGCTGTTGGCAGTGGATACTGCTGGAATCTAGGAAGCTGAACTCCAGGTTTCACGTTGATTTTCACAGGAGGGATAGAAAGGCATCCGACATTAGATCCCGACACTGCCCACGGGGTAGAAGGAAGTTCTCCAAGAGCAGGATGAATGGTACTGGCATCTGCAGGGGACGGCACTTCAGAGAGAGAATACAGCTGGAAATATAACTTGCCACTCATCCAGGATAGAGTAGCATGATGTGAAGCCAAAAAATCCTGACCTAAAAGATTCACTGGTAAAGTGTCTCCTACAAGAAAGTTAGTAGGATATACAGTCTCTCCAGTCTGCAAAGGTAAAAATTAAAGTTTACAATGAGGTATTATCTTACCCTCAATGCCTTCACAATGTACTATCGGAGCTTGTGCTAGTTGAGTGTGATAAATGGCAGGCAAATCCTGTAAACACAGTGCTGATGTTGTAGTTCAAGTATCAATAACAAACTTCAAAGTAGATCCTCCCGGCTTAGCTTCTAACTCACCCTGAGGAGTTACATTCAAACTTAACAATAGTCATGCATCCCATGTACCATCTCCACAATCTTCTGGGTTAGAGAAGCACTGATATACGGGAGTGCATTCAGCAGTTACTGGAGGGGGAGGAGGGAAATCAACTCTCCGGCCATCAAGATTCCGATTCCGGGGACAGTCTCGCTGCAAATGTCCATTCTCACAAGTACACATTCCTCTGGACTGTCCACGCCCTCGCTGAGGGTTCCCATAACCTCTTCTGGCTCTGTTTCTACCTCTCCCCCTGCCCATGGGTGGCTGCATCAACAATCTGTAAGTTAAGCAATTTAGGGGTATGTTTATTAAACCGTCTTAACGTGCGCTCTCCCACGTTATCGCACGATAAGGCGCCATAGCGCGCGATAATGGCGCAAACGAGCACTGAAGGCGGAGAAAGGCTCCCGGAGGGCGGAGGAAGGCTCCCCAAGGGCGGAGAGAGAGGGTCAATGGGCGGAGAGTGGGAGGGGAGAGGCTCGCTGCACACTAACGCTGTGAAATCCGAGGCTGAAAACTAACGCCAGTGAAACCCTGGCGTTAGAGCTGATTTAAAGGGAAAAGAAACCATTTCCGTCAGCAATGTACAGCAAAACCAGGGAAACCTACAAAAAAGTGATAAGTGTGATGTGCATGGAACAAAAGGGCAAAGAAACAGTGAAAATGACCAGAAGAAAATGTAAAAAAACCATAACTAAGCTGCGCAATAGTGATATCAATGGGAAACATCAAAAAACACCCCCAAGAAAGCTCCAAAAAAAAGATATGAATTTTGGAAGGATCTATGCTCTGTCCCCATACAAGGTGAATGAGCCCACAGTGAAATTGCGCTGATCAGGGTTTTCCTCTCCATTGGACAGGTTTCCTATGGTGTGCACATGTTCCACAACAGCAGGGCGGGCATGTCGGAATGGGCAACTGGACAGATGCTGGAAAAGAGGACACAGAGGGCTGCAGGCGGCACATGCTGTGGTGCAGCTGGGGCACAGTGCGGACTAGGGTAATGCCTAGCTGGCCCATAGGAATGCTGAAACAGTAGAGCAGCCAGACAGCAACTGATGAGGGGGTGGGGGGGTGCCTTGCTTTATGGATGTGTACAGATCTGCATTGCCTGCCCTGTATGGTATCTGTTCCCCAGCAGCTGTGTTTATTAGAGGCAGCATGGAACCTGAATGGTGTTTGGCCCTCCAGGACTGCATTTGGGAGACTCTGCTCTAGGTAATGTGCATGTTTATGGTGTCTGTGCTCTGTAGGGTAAAATGTAGGTTTATTGGGCATGTTTCTGTTATCTGCAATAAAGGTTCTGTCTGTATTAGCACGTTTTAGTAGTGGGTAAAATATGGGGATTGGGTTGGCAGGAACCACAGCTGAGACTTGAACCTGTGACCTTCTGCTCCTGAACACACTGGCTGTGTTCACTGCACCACCGTGTTGCCACAGAGATAGTGCATTCCCTGGAGATACCATGACTGTTTGTCAGACAGAGCCTGTCTGTTGCAGTGCACGGCACCCACCTAAACAGGGCTAGGCAATGGTCTGCTCTGGGCAGCTGCCACTGCCCCCTCCACCACCAGTACCCCTCTGCCACCATGCTGACATGCCCTTCTGCTGGTGGTGCTGGTGCTGTGCAGTCTCAGGCCATCCAGTGTGCGGGTAGGCAGCTGCCTATGGTGCGGGTTCTGGGGTAGGGATGCCTGCATAGCTGTCCACGCTTTCCCCCAGCACTGCCTGCCAATGTTCCGTGCCATTGGGGGTACCTGCTGGGTACTATTCCCTGTGACACCATGGGAAGCACACTCTTGCCCATGTTGCTGTAGAATCTCTATGGATTGAAATTCCATATAAAAAGGGGAAGGCGATGGCAGTGGGGGTGTACTATCGTCCGCCTGGCCAGAATGAACAAATGGATGATGAAATGCTCAAAGAAATCAAGGAAGCTAGCAAACGTTACAGTGCAGTAATAATAATGGGTGATTTCAATTACCCCGGCATCGACTGGGTCAGTGTCACAGCAGGACATGCTAGGGAGATAAAGTTCCTAGATGAAATAAATGACTGCTTCTTGGAGCAGCTGGTTCATGAACCGACCAGAGGGGAAGCCATATTAGACCTAGTCCTTAGTGGAACACCAGATCTAGTGCAAGAGATAAGGGTGTTGGGGCCACTTGGCAATAGTGATCATAGCATGATCGCCTTTGATTTAATTAGTGGAGGAGGGATAGTAAGGAAATCCACAGTACTACCCTTTAACTTTAGAAAGGGAGACTATGATAAAATGAGGAAAACAGTTAAGAAAAAAACTAAAAGGAGCAGTTGCAAAGGTTAAAGACGTACATCAAGCTTGGATGTTGTTGAAAAATACTATCTTGGAAGCCCAGACCAGCTGTATTCCACGCTTTAAGAAAAGTGGAAGGAAGTCCAAAAAACTGCCAGCATGGTTTAAAGGTGAGGTCAGAGAGGCTGTTGTTGCCAAAAAAGCATCTTTCAGGAAATGGAAAAAAAGAGCCAAATGACGAAACCTGGAAACAGCACAAGCACTGGCAAGTCAAATGCAAGGCATTGATAAGGCAGGCAAAGAGAGAATTTGAGAAGAAGCTTGCTGCGGAAGCAAAAACACAAAATAAAGACCTTTTCAAGTACATTCGTAGCAAAAAACCTGTGAGAGAGTCAGTTGGTCCATTAGATGATAAAGGGGTTAAAGGAGCACTAAGAGGCGACAAGGCAATAGCGGAGAGACTGAATGAATTCTTTGCTTCAGTCTTTACTGAGGAAGATGTAGGGATGTTACCCATGACTGAAGTGGTATTTAAAGGTGCGGAAGAATTGAAGGAAATATCGATGCATCGGGAAGATGTCTTACAACTATTAGATAAACTGAAGAGTAGCAAATCACCTGGGCCGGATGGTATACATCCAAGGGTGTTGAAAGAACTGAAATATGAGATTGCAGACTTGCTATTAGTAATCTGTGAACTATCATTAAAATCATCTCTAATACCTGAAGATTGGAGGATCGCCAATGTAACACCAATTTTTAAAAAGGGTTCCAGGGGTGATCCGGGAAACTACAGACCGGTGAGCCTGACGTCAGTACTGGGAAAAATGGTAGAAACCATCATAAAGAATAAAATTACTCAGCATGTAGATAGTCACGACCTAATGGGAGACAGCCAACATGGCTTTAGACAAGGAAGATCTTGTCTTACTAATCTGTTATGTTTTTTTGAAGGAGTGAATAAACAAGTGGACAAAGGTGAGTCGGTTGATATTGTGTATCTGGACTTTCAGAAAGCCTTTGACAAGGTCCCTCATCGGAGACTTTTGGCAAAACTAAAGAGTCATGGGATAGGAGGCAGTGTACTATTGTGGATAAGGAACTGGTTAAAAGATAGAAAGCAGAGGGTAGGGCTAAATGGCCAATTTTCCCAATGGAGAAAGGTGAATAGTGGTGTACCCCAGGGATCTGTGCTGGGTCCGCTGCTTTTTGACATATTCATAAATGACCTGGAAAGTGGAATAACGAGTGAGGTTATCAAATTTGCAGATGACACAAAACTATTTAAAGTTGTTAAAACCCAAGAGGATTGTGAAAAATTGCAAGAGGATCTTGATAAATTGGAAGACTGGGCATCAAAATGGCAGATGAAATTTAATGTGGGCAAGTGCAAGGTTATGCACCTAGGGAAGAACAACCCAAACTATGGTTACACGATGCAAGGTTCCACATTAGGAACCACCACCCAGGAAAAAGATTTAGGCGTCATTGTGGATACCATGTTAAAACCCTCGGCCCAGTGTGCAGCGGCAGCCAAGAGAGCAAATAGAATGCTAGGTATGATAAGGAAAGGAATGGAAAATAAAACAAAAGATATTATAATGCCTCTATATCGTTCCATGGTGAGACTGCACCTTGAATATTGTGTGCAATTCTGGTCGCCGTATCTTAAAAAGGATATAGCGATTTTAGAAAAGGTTCAGAGAAGAGCCACCAAAATGGTAAAGGGGATGGAAGGATACTCCTATGAGGAAAGGCTAAAAAGGTTAGGGCTCTTTAACCTGGAAAAGAGACGGCTGAGGGGAGATATGATAGAAGTCTATAAATTAATGAACGGAGTGGAACGGGTAAACGTAGATCGATTGTTTACCTTATCAGAATATAGAAAGACTAGGAGACATGCAATGAAGCTACAGGGTAAACTATTTAAGACTAATAAAAGAAAATATTTTTTCACTCAACGTGTAATCAAACTCTGGAATTTGTTACCGGAGGATGTAGTAAAGGCTGTTAGTGTAGCTGGGTTTAAAAAAGGTTTGGACAAGTTCCTGGAGGAAAGGTCCATAAACCATTATTAAGAAGTGACCGAAGATATCAATGCTTGACCCAGTACAAGCATTGTGGAACTTGTGTCTCTTGGGGAAACTGCTAGGTACATATGACCTAGATTGGCCACTGTTGGAAACAGAATACTGGGCTTGATGGACCTTGGTCTGACCCAGTATGGCATATCTTATGTTCTTATGTTCTTATGTACTTCACTGCCTGTGGAGCCAGAGGTCATGGGTTCAAACCCACAGTGGGGTTATTTGATAGGGTTATCCGGAGCATTGTCAATGTTTAATGTACATTAGTGCTGCCAGCAAAAACACCCTCAGAGTACTGTAACCATAAGGTGCCTCAGAAGGCGCTTTATAGGGTGCCCTATAGGGGACATTATAGGGTGCCGTGGCAGACAGTGCACTTTATAATGTGCCCTATGGAGTGCCTTATAGGGTGCCTTCTGTGGCACCTTAGGTTATGGCCCGTGAGGGTGTGTTTGCTGGTAGCAATAATTAAAATACAAATAAAATGCCTCAAGAAACAATACTTACATGTCAAAGCTGATACCTCAGCCAGCCTTATGCATTAGGCACACTGGGGGATCAAACTCATGACCCCTGTATCATCAGTCAGTGTATTAACCATTGTACTACACCTCTGTTTCTGTGTTTGCATGTCTGGGCGCCTACTTAAGATTACCGCATGTTAACGCGCTTAGTGGCACTTAGCCCGTTAATGTGCGCAGCAGTGCGCGTTATCACGCGATAATCCCGTTTTGCTACTTTAAGACTGAAACGCCCACTCCTTTTATGGCAGCCTGCACACTATTGCCGGGCGCACATTAAGACGGTTTAGTAAACATACCCCTTAGTCTTTTCACATCTATTTTAGTTCGCTCTTCTTGCTGTTCCTTGATAAATTTCAACTCACTGTATCTAGCTCCTTCCAGAATTGCATCAGCTGTTCTAGCTGGTCAATCTATTATTGAAGTTTCCAAAATTCATTTTATTCTCAGAATCAAACCATTCACAAAAATATTAGTGAATCCTGAAGGTGTGTCTTCTGCTTCACCAGAATAGTCTTTAAAAGGTAGCATACACCTAGTGTGAAAATCTGTAACCTTTTCACCCCTATCCTGCCTTAGAGATCTTAATCTCGACCAATCCTTTACAAGTTTGCATACTACTGTAAGGGATTCTAACAATTTTTCTCTACACAAAAACAAGATTATCTCTTTGAGTCTTCTCTATCTATCACAGGGTCTGTCAGTGGCCATTGCCAGTTATCTTCACGAACCAGATGAGTGACCCTATGAAAATCAGCTGGATTAAAAAAACACAGTTCTGAGCAAATTATCTAGAGCTGACCAAGTGGGATTATAACTGTTAATTATTTGAGACCATAAAGACACAAATCTACCTGTCAAGCCCACTGGATACAAACGAAAAGAATAAGTAGTCACAATATCATTTCCCACAGCTGCTTCAGATTTAACAGTGCCAGAACATAAATTATGTTGCTGGTGTAGAACGTCCTGAATAGAGCCTAGATCATAATATAGTTGATCACACTCCTCTTTGTAGGTTTCATAATGTCTGTCCAAATCTCTCTCAATTTTATCAATAAGTTCATCAGAAACACTTAATTCTTTAACAATAGAAACACTATGACCTATTGCTACTTTTAAGATTTGTATTACAAGTACAACACTTTCCGTTTCTTGGTACAAAGGTGCTCTCAAATCTTTGAGCTGGGAGACATTCCAAATATCCAAAATACACAATTCTACTCCCCCTAACTTCTGTTGCTCTTTAAGTATTTTCTTTTTCTCTTAGTTCTGCTACATGAGTGATCCTCACTCAGCTGGTCATTAGTTACATTTCCTAACACAAACAACTTTTGTTTCAAAACATAAACATTCCTATATTTTTCATCATGTACCATCTGTTCCCACCATGTAAGCACAATGACTATTGCACGGTTTACCTTTAACCACCAACTCATATCTCAGGTAATAGACCATATCTACAGAGAAAGTTCCCTCCAGTGGAAACTGCAAATTCACATTACCTTTTGTCACTGAATCCCTATGTGCTACGGAATCGATGGCTACATCACTATGCTTCTCATACATACAATAGAAGCATACAATAAGGGCTACCTTTCTTAAACACTAAAGCCCTAGCTCTGTCATGCCATTCACGCATCTGAGATGGAGCCTGTCTACTTAACAGATTACCCATCACTGGTAATACTCACAAATCTTCTGGCACCTTCTGCCCTTGCCTTGAATGCAGAGATCCGTATCCGGCACGGCACCATCTGAAAGTGTACTTTGCACCTCCCCTCACCGGCAACACACCAGGATTCTTGGGTAACGGAAATCCACACACAAAGCAATGAGAAGGGAATCTGTAACAATCAGTAAATAATACACAACACACTTGTATTACAAAAAACAACCAAAGCTTTGGGAGAGCAAACTAAGCTACTGCCTTTGTTTACTCTGCCATCATAGCTTTAGGCCACTTTATTTATAGGTAAATATTCCATTACACAGCATGATTTCCACCTTATTGTTCTACGTCAAGCATCACGTATATTCATAACATCATAGTTCAGTTCTCATTAGCATAGGTCATCATGAGAAGACATACATGTATTCCCAGACATAACTATGTAGGCATTAATTCTAATTAATACTAATACTGACAGTTTGATATCTCTGACCCAAGACTGAGAGACTGGGAGACAACTTCGCCCTTTACTTATTTTATTATAACAAGACTAGTGTCTTTTGTTGTTAGAAACCTTCAGCCTAATTATTTTAGCAGAGTCTTACAAGGTTGTTGCTGAATAATAAGCTCTGGAATAATATTAACTCTTTCCTAGGGCTTTTGGTAATAAAATGTCATTAAATACATTAACTGTGTACATAGCCCTGTACGGACAAGCTTACTTTCAGTTAGAGCTTACAATCTAGTTAAGACAAAACAAGTAAAACACAGAGCAACTGTCTATTCAGGGCAAGAATACAAAGCATGGCATTTACAAACTTAGCGAAATCCTTCTATTTCAGATTTTGGTATCAACTGAAAAGAGGCTAAATTTACCCGATAGCCCTTCTGCAATATCACTAACAAAAATGTTAAAAAGAATCGGGTCAAGGACGCATCCCCGCCACACACCACTGGTTACATCCTTCTCAGAATAAGCTCCATTTACCTGTACCCTTTGTCACCTCCTTCTCAACCGATTTCTAATCCAGTCAGTCACTTTAGGGTGTATTCCTAGGATGCTCCATTTATGTATAAGTTGGTGTCAAAGTCATAAGAACATAAGATATGCCATACTGGGTCAGACCAAGGTCCATCAAGCCCAGTATTCTGTTTCCATCAGTGGCTAATCTAGGTCATAAGTACCTAGCAGTCTCACCAAATGACACAGGTTCCACAATGCTTGTATTGGGTCAAGCAGTGATATCCTGGGTCCCTTTTAATAATGGTTTATGGACCTTTCCTCCAGGAACTTGTCCAAACCTTTTTTAAATCCAGCTACACTAACAGCATTTACCACATCCTCTGGTAACAAATTCCAGAGTTTGATTACACATTGAGTGAAAACATATTTTCTCTTATTAGTCTTAAATAGGTTACCCGGTAGCTTCATTGCATGTCCCCTAGTCGTTTTATATTCTGATGACGTAAACAATCGATCTACACTTACCCGTTCCACTCCATTCATTAATTTATAGACCTCTATCATATCTCCCCTCAGTCTTTACTGAAATCTAAGTACACCACATCTAGAGCTCTCCTTCTGTCCAAGTCTCTGGTTGCCCAGTCAAATAAATTAATTAAATTTGTCAGACAAGAGCTGCTTCTAGTACAACCATGCTGCCTCGGATCCTGCAGTCTATTGGATTCCAGACACCTCACTATCCTCTGTTTTAGCAGCGTTTCCATCTATTTACTCCCCACAGCCATGGCCTGTAGTTCTCAACCTCATACTTACTTCCGCCTTTGTTTAAAGGGACCACATATGCCTTTTTCTAGTCCTCTGGGACCACGCCCAACTCTAAAGAAGCTTTGAGAAGGTCAGACAGTGGAGCCGTTAGAACTTCCCTAAGTTCCGTCAATACTCTGGGTTGTATCCCAGCTGATCCCATTGTTTTGTCCACTTTTAGTTTAGCTAGTTCCTCACAAACACAGTCTTCTGAAAATCATTCAATATCCCCTTCACTACTGTTCCTATTTGTGGATGTTCTCTGAGGTCCTGCTCCTGGCCCTTTATCTGTGAACACCAAACAAAAATATTTCTTAAGCAATTCCGCTTTATCCTCATCAGCTTCTACATATTTC
The DNA here is from genome assembly GCA_033557465.1 of Ichthyophis bannanicus. Classification (NCBI taxonomy): domain Eukaryota; kingdom Metazoa; phylum Chordata; class Amphibia; order Gymnophiona; family Ichthyophiidae; genus Ichthyophis; species Ichthyophis bannanicus. The sequence continues at coordinate 257,988,629 of CM066044.1, forward strand.
TCCCCTTCAACTTTGAGTCTGACAATATCTCTTTTGTACTTCTTCCTCTCCCCAGTATATCTGAAAAATGTCTTGTCCCCCCCATTTCATAGCACTGGCTATTTTTTTTTTATTTGTATCCTTCCTTACTAACTACTTTCCTAGCTTCTCTAAGTTTTTCCAAACATTGAATTCTATGAAGGCCACCCTCTTTTTCTTCACCTTTTCAGCTACTTATTTTGAGAACCATAGCGGCTTCCTTTTCCTTTTACATTTATTTACTTTACTAAGAAAAAGGTTTGTTGTCCTTAAAATACCCCCTTTTAGTTTTGCCCATTGCTTTTCTACATCCCCCAGCTGTTCTCATCCCGCCAGTATCTCCTTGAGGTATTTTCCCATCTTGGCAAAGTTAATTTTCCTAAAGTCTAGGACCCTCACTTTTGAATGGACTTTATCAGCCCTAGCCCTAATACTAAACCACACCATCTAGTGTTCACTGGATGCAAGATGATCTTCCACTATAACATCAAAAACAATTTCCCTATAGGTAAGCACCAGGTCTAGTGTGGCCCCTTCACCTGTGGGTTCTGTTACAGTTGCCAGAATAGTTCTCCCTGTAGAAAATCCAGGCTTTTCTTACTTCTAGATGACATCACAGTAGGATTTTGTGATATTTTTTTGAAGCGGGAAGCTGTTTTAATAAAATCAATTATTAAGGATTCTTTTGATTTCCTTTCTCAGTTGGAGGCTTTAGATCATCATTTGGAGGAAGTTTGGTTGCTTATATTGGATGTTTCTTCCTTATATACTAATATTGATCAACGGGAAGCCATGTATTTGTTATCCACTCTCTTTAGCTTTGCGCCATCACGATTACCCAAACAATTTTTGTTGGATTTGATGGACTTGTTCTGTGCATAATTATTTCCTTTTTAAAGGGGAATATTTTTTGCAGATTTTTGGCATAGCTATGGGGGCCATAGTGGCGCCATCGTTTGCCACATTATATCTGACTGATATGGAGGAGCGTTTCATATAACCTTCCTTGTTTTTTTGAGCATGTGCTTTTTTGGCGCAGATTTCTAGATGATATCTTTTTTAAATGGCTATCAACCCATGATGAATTGCTTCAATTTCTTGTTTAGCTTAATACTATTAAGACAAATATTCAATTCACTTCCCATGTTCATTTCCAACATACTGATTTTTTAGATATCACCATCTATAAAACTGCTGGAAAGTTATCCTCTACGTTGTTTCGAAAGCCTACCCAACGAAACAATCTTGTATTTATTTATTTTATTTTATTTATTTAACAAACATTTTTATATCGCGCTTTCCATAAGATCAAGTGCAATTTACAAGCAACGAAGGTCTGAAAAGTACTCTAACGTGGTCGTTTTCAGTTACATGGAACATATTATAACTATTTACATTGCTTGGTACAGAAGCAGTACATGGAACAGTCAGTAACTATTTACATTGATGGGGTCAAACAGTATTTACATTGATGAAATCACACAGTACAGGGTGCATGTGCCCTTTAACTATATACAATAATGAGCATGATTGATGTTTTATATGCCCTAGCATGACGCGTTTAATATTTTCTCTCTTATAATTAACTCGCTTTTTGGCCTGATATTCCGTCAGACTGGGTGTCATGGTCAGGTTGTGTGCCAAAGTGAGAGGTAAAGAGGAATGTTTTAAGTTTTTTACGGAATAGTTTGATGTCATTTTGCACTCTGATGTCCTCAGGGAGCTCATTCCAAAGGGTTGGCGCAGCATGTGAAAATGCCTTTTTATTTGTTAATTTTTTGGCTTTTCTGTAGTTCTTTGGGAATTCTAGTTTGCATTTATATTTGCTTCTTTGGGTTCTGTTGGTGGTTTCCATTGTGATTAAGTTGTTCAGAAAGGATGGGGCTATGTTGTGGATTATCTTAAAGGTGGTCACAAGGATTTTGTAGCTTATGCGGCTATAGATTGGGAGCCAGTGTAATTCTGATAGTATGGGTGTGATGTGTTCTATGGAACTAATATTTAGGACTGATCTTGCTGCCACATTTTGGGCTATTGGGAGCCTTCTGAGGGTTTGTTTTGATAGGTACGTTTTCATAGTTGTCATCCAGGTTCTCTTCGAAGAGGCCTCCCCTTTGGTCAGTTTTTAAGGACACAGAGATTGTGTTCCTCGGTGGAACAATTTCACATTTGTGCTAAAGATTTATGTTCTCGTCTACAAGCCAGGGATTACCCTTCTGATGTCATTAAGAAAGCTTATAAGAGGGCTAGCCATATCCAGAGAGTGGTTACTGTTGGAACAACGCTCTGATTAGCAGACAAACAAATATTCAACCAATGCTAAATATGTACCAAAACAATTATTCAAATGTTTCTACTGCTCATGAACTGGATTCTATTGTGGGGGTGTTACCCTTTATGTATAATTCTTTTCGGGTGGTCAAGTTGCTACGAAAATATTGGTCAATATTGAGCCTTTATCCTTGTTTTGCTAAACCACTGACCATTACCTATTCGAGAGGTTCTAAGTTAAGGGACATTTTAGTGAATTCAGCCTCACTGACGGATCGACCCCCACGATTTTTAGGGGACTCCTCTTGTCATGTACTATGCCGTCAATGCACTTATTATGCTGTTATACTTTCAGACACACGCCTTGAATCTTTCCTGCGGGATTTTTCTCTCAGGCGTTCATGGCACATAGCATGCACTTCTAAGTTTGTGGTTTATCTTCTGGTTTGCCCGTGTCAGTTACTTTACATTGGCCGCACAATTCGATCTGTCAAGACCCATTTAGGTGAGCATGCTTCAGCATTCAATCACAGATTTGTACTGCTCCGATGGTGGAACATTGTTTGCAGCTGTCACATAAATTTGAAGATTTTTGTGGACAGTTATTGATCATGTTCCCATTGACCCCTGTGGTGGCAATTGGGTGTTAAAATTCAGTGGTTGGAACAACATTGGATTTATCGGCTCAACACCGTTCATCCCCACGGTCTCAATCGAGAGATCGATTGGCTTAGCTTGATGTAGTATGGACCAATCATTGTACGGTTTCTCCTATGACGTGGGGTAATCCCTTTATTTGGATTGGTGGCTCACATGAATGCATATGATATCTAATGGCCAATTATTTAACATGCAGACTTCTGAAATATTCCAAATTTGGCGTTTTTATGGCAGTTTGGAAGAAGCCCTTGAATGAAACGCTACCACTTGATACAGAGTCCATGTTTGGATTTGAAAAGTGCACGTCGTGATTCTGGGGACCTACTTCTTCTGATCTGAATCGGGCTTTCACTGGAACGCATTCCTGTTAAAGCATCTGCTTTTTATAAGATAAGTGTGGTTCTTTGAGCTTTTTTCTGAAAATAATGGATGCTACCAGCATTCGAGAGGGATAAATCTTTTTCTCCTGCTGTCCATCTGACAAAAATTTGTTCTTATATAGATTTTGGGAGTTTCTGCATTGGTAGTGATTTTTTTTCACAAAGACATATAAAGCATATTCAGAAGAGGCCAGTGTATGTCCTCATGTACATCCACGTTATACCTGCGGAAACGTGGAATAAGGGCAGGACTTAGAAACCTTTTTGCTCTGCTCTTCAATGCAGCCCATATTGGTGAATGGATGTGACGCCTATGCTGTGTACTGGTGTGTCTGCAGTCTGGAAAACCATATAATGCAGTTATACAGAGCAGAAATCAGAGGAGAGGGAGGCTGTATGTTAAAGAAACTTTAATAAACACCCCCACATATGTATAAGGAAGAACACTGGTATGCATTCCGGCTATGCTGCCATTTGCTGTGTGTGCTAAAGAGGCAAACCTTGGGTTCCCTAACAATGCCCAAGTCCTGAAAATGAGGCCTAGGAGGCCATGCGATAATGTAACTCCAGCTATTGTTGAAAGGTGCAGACCTCAGCCTGCTTGAGTTGTGCGATCTACACAGTAGATCTTTTCAAGTTGCTCTCTTCAATGTGTATATCACCCAGATGCAGATAAGTTTAGTAATGTGTTGTCTGGAAAAACAATACTGGGTGATGTATTAAGCCAGTGGCTAAATGTCATATTTTCTGCAAAGTTCACCATTTAGGTTGGATATAAATGTGGACCTATTTTGTGTACGTGTATTTGTTCTTTCCTTTCCCAGCACTTACCCTTGGGACGTCCTCTAATTCTCTGGGCCGAAAAATTATCTTACCTTCTCTGTCTGGGATCCCAGGAGAACAAACACACACACTCGCACATAAATAGCATGTAAGTTTGTTCCAACGGTTAAAAGGGCGGTTCATCTTTTATACATTTACAAAACATATTCATATGTCATTCACCCATCCTCTGAGGCCCACCACAGCTTATCAGTAACTATGCAAATGCGAGTCGTCTCTGAGTAGAACAATCAATTTAGCTTAGTACAGCACATTCCTTTCCTTATATAGGCATATACAGAATCCCTGTTTGGCCTGAGGAGCTTTTTCAGCACTTACTATATGCTTTAAGCTTTATTTTCCCCTAGCATTTTGTACAATGAGCATACTAATTTTAGCCTTTAAGGCTGATATTCTGGAGGGTCTGTTTGGGCCTATTGAAGCTTTACATCTGTTTGAGGTCCACTATATTATTTATCATCTATTTATTTATACATTTAAAAATGTTGAAATTATGTATTTTGCAGGGTTGCATTATACAGATTTCTATGTTTGGCTTTCTATTTTTTAAGTTGATAGGTACAGGGCATCCTTTTGGCAGACGTATGTTTCTGTGGGACTGCAAGTGAGAGTGCGTGTGTGTATGCATGGTTAGATTGCTGTACAGGAGTATCTAGATTGCTCATCCATATATCTGGGGGGGGGGGAGACTGGAGGGGGGAAGGAATGCTGGCAGATACCTGGACTGTAGGGATGACTGCAGCATCACTAGATGCCAGTGAGATCAAGGAGGAGTAAGCAGAACAGGTCCTCAATAGCTTACCTGTTCAAACATATCCCTGTCACTAATAAGGGACCCTTGGAAGGAGGGCATTCAACAATGCAAACAGCAGTTAGACATGCCCAGATGCACTATCATTGGTCTCTACAACTGTGCACAGTTGTAGAGAGTGAAGATGGTGTCTCTGGGCATGTCTGTGTAGTGCTTGCACTGTTGACTGCTTTCATTCCAAGGGCCCCTTATAAGTGTCAGGGATATGTTTGGACAGTTCACTATGGGAGACCTGTTCTGCTTTGTTCATATCCTTACTTAGCATTGTACATATATGTTCCAGGGATGTCCATAACATGCATACCTAGGGAGGTTTTCTACGGCCATGTTGGGGTTGTGCTGCAATGCATCTTGTGCCAAACAGATCAATCTCTACTTGTTTTTCTACTACATTACAGTACACTGAGATTGGTTTGTAGAGTTCTGGCTATGCCACAGACTGCCTGATATTGTCTACCTTGCATCCACTTATATGCATCATCAGCTTCCATTGTCTCTCCAGGGTCTTTCCATTTCTAAGCAAGGCAAAAGTGTGTGGCTTTTAATTACTAGTTCTCTGCCTGAGAGCTCTTAAAAGGGTTTTGGTATACATTTTTAGAAAGAGTTAGTCTTTTTGGTGCTTTATTTCAAAAGAAAAAATATTTGTGGGTTTTAGTGTGTAGGTTTAAAACTCTGCTGTTAGTTTCTCTTTCTCAGCTCTTTTAAGCCACTGACACCTCATCAGGAGTTAGTGGGCCTGATTAGCCTGTGAACAAACTGAGGACAGCATATAAGTCTTTAGAATCCTCCAAGGCATTCCTAACAGGGTCTCTCCATTTCAAAGCAAGGGAGGAGTGTGTGGCTTTTAATTACTAACACTCTGCCTGAGAGCTCTTAAAAGGGTTTTCCAGTTCATTCTGCTAGTGGCTCTTCTCTGTACCTTTTCTAATAATGCTATATCCTTTTTAAGATACAGCGACCAGAATTGTACACAATACTCAAGGCGCGGTTACACCATGGAAAGATACAGGGGCATTATAATATCCTTTGTTTTATTTTCCATTCCTTTCCTTATTTATTTACATTCTCTTATATACCGCGCTATTTTGCATCAGTGCGGTTTACATTGAACAAACTGAAATTACATTGAACAGGGCATTATAACTTGGAGATAACTATTTTACAGGGAACATGGGCTATGGAGGGTTAAGTGGCTTGCCCAAGACCACAAGGAGCACCTGTGGGACTAGAAACCCCAGTCCTTCCGGCCCAAGGTTGCTGTCCTCTAGTGGGATTTGAACCTCTGACCTTCCAGCCTGAGGTAACTTGCCCCAAGTTTATTTTTGTTTTTGTTTTGTTGTGTTCGGTTATGGACTTCCTTTGTAATAAGGGTAGATAGATAAGATGGGGCAATATCTTTGATTAATTTGAAGGTTGTAAAGGGTAGTTACTCACCTGTAACAGGTGTTCTCCAGGGACAGCAGAAATCAGTCCCCACTTATGGGTGACGTCGGCACTGACGGAGCCCGCGTGGAGCAATTCCCCAGCTTTCAAAGAAAGCATTTGGGATTGCTGCCATGCATGCATGGTCCTCTTCCCGCCCAAGAGTGCCATCTTTCTCAGTCAGGTCCCTTAGCTCGAGCCCAAGCAGATGGCAAGGGAAGGATAAAAATCCAGCAACTCTTCAGGGGAGGTGGGAGGGTAGTGAGGACTGATTCCCGCTGTCCCTGGAGAACACCTGTTACTGGTGAGTAACTACGCTTTCTCCGGGAACAAGCAGGAAGTCAGTCCTCACTTATGGGACTCCCCAGCTACAGGCTACCGAACCTGTAACCAAAAAACACCTCCGCAAGATCGTGAGCAGAAGCCAATGCCTGAAGGAGCCTGAATCCTCAGGTCCTCGGGGCAAAGTCCTCGGTAGCTGTGAAGAAGGGTCGGAGGGCAGGATTTGTTTATACCCCGAACATATTACGGAGTACGGCCTGGCCAAAGGCCCTGTCCTGACGGGACCCCTCTCCAGGCAGTAGTGTGCAGCGAAGGTGTTCACTGAAGAACATGTTGCTGCCCGGCAGATGTCCCTCAGGGGCACTGAATGCAGCGAGGCCATTAAAGTCGCCTTGGCTCGGACCCCATGTGCGGTGACTCGTCGATCCAAAGGGGCGCCCACTTTCGTATGGGTGAAGGCGATGCAGTCCACCACCCAAATAGGGTGCGTTTGGCGACTGCCTGCCCCAGACAATTGGGATCATAAGTCACAAAGAGTCGGCCAGATTTGCATTGAGCCTGGGTGCGCTGCAGATAGAAGGCAAGAGCCCTCTTGCAGTTGAGAGTATGAAAAACCGCCGACGCCTGGTCGGCATGAGGTCTCGGGAAGAAAGTCTGTAAGACTATCTCCTGATTGAGATGGAAATCCAAGACAACTTTCGGCAGGAATTTGGGGTGTGTACAGAGGACCACCCTATTCCTATAGAATCTAGTGTAAGGGGCATCAGCCATGAGAGCCTGGAGTTCACTGACTTGGCGGGCCGAGGTCAGCGCCACCAGGAAGACTACCTTCCAGAATAGATGCGAAGTGAGCACGTTGCCTCGGCTCGAAAGGTGGGCGCGTATGTTCAGGTCCCATTCTGCCGGGGGAGGCCGGATGGGCAGCTTGGACAGCAAGAGACCCTGCATAAAGCGGGAGACCAAAGGCTTCCCCCGAGAGGGGCTTTCCCTCGACGGGGAGATGATTCACCCAGATGGTGCTCAAGTGCACGCTGACGGAGTTCGACTTCAGACCTTCCCTTAAGAGATGGAGGAGGTACTGAAGGACACATCGAGTGGGGCAAGAGAATGGGTTGATCTGGAGCCTGGAGCACCAGACAGAGAAGCGCCACCACTTGAAGGCATAAGCTCGTCTAGTTGAGGCCTTCCTCGATGCAAGGAGGACCTCCTCGACCTCCTTCAGGAGATTCAGCGGGGTTAGGGAGACCCGTTCAGCCACCAGGCTGTGAGGGATAATGAGGCCAGGTTTGGGTGCAGTACCCATCCCTCCTCCTGTGTTAGTAGGCCCGGGGCACAGCCCAGGGGCACTGGAGGCTCCATCGGTAGTCGGAGCAGAAGTGGGAACCAGGACTGTCAAGACCACGAGGATCATAGATGCTCGGTTCTGCTGAGCTTTGTGGAGGGTCCTCGCAATGAGAGGAGTGGGAAGGAATGCGTAGAGCAGGCCGGAGCCCCAACTCAGAAGGAACGTGTCCGGGCTGTGCATTCAATGGGCTGGCAAATAGGTCCATGGCCGGAGTTCCGCACCGATGGAACAGCCAATTGGCCACCCCCGGATCCAGCCGCCATTCATGAGGGCGAAGGATTCTTCTGAGTTTGTCTGCCAGGACATACTCCTGGCCCAGGAGGTAGACCCCCTGAGGGTCATCCCCCAACGGAAGGCGAAGGAACAGAGGAGCACTTCCCGGCAGAGGGAGCATGATCTGGTACCCCACTTCTTATTGATATAGAACATCGCTACGCGGTTGTCAAATTGCATGAGCACTGACCACCCCTTGAGGTGATCCTCGAAGGCTCTCAGGGTCCACTGAACCGCCCGGAGCTCGAGCAAGTTTATTTGCTGTTGAGACTCCTCGGGCAACCATTGCCCCTGCGTGCACAACGCACCGCAGTGGGCTCCCCACCCCAGCAAGGAGGCATCCGTTGTCAGCACTATCTCGTGCTGCGGGGTCTGGAAGGGCAACCCCCGGAGGAGGTTTCGGGGGGTTTTCCACCAGTCCAGGAACAGGCAAAAGCTGTGGGAGACCTTTACGGGGTCCCTGAAGTGGCTGATGGATGGGCTCCACTGCGCTGAGGTACCACTGAGCTTCCGTGTGTGCAGGCGGGCATGGGGAACCACATGGACAGTAGAGGCAATGTGGCCCAGGAGGTGCAGCCTAGCTCGGGCTATGACCCGAGGGGTGCTCTGGACCTGGTCTGCAGGGTTTGGAGGCGGTCGGCATGATCCACTGGCAGAAAAGCAGTTACCTGCTGAGTATCGGGGAGCGTGTCGATGAATTCTAGGGTCTGCACCGGTTCAAGGTGGGACTTGGGATAGTTGACCAAGAACCCCAGGCACTCGAGCAGGAGGATTGTGCGTGACGCCGCCAGGCGAGTTTCCTTGACCGAGGATCCCATGATGAGCCAGTCATCAAGGCAGGGGAAGACCAGAACGCCCTTTTGCCTGAGGGAGGGGTGACCGCGGAGATGCACTTCGTGAAGACCTGCGGGGCAGACATGAGACTGAAGTGGAGCACCCTGTATTGGAAGTGCTCCCCCTGCACCCTGAAGCTCAGGTACTGCCTGTGCTAGGGGTGAATCAAAATGTGGGCGTAAGCGTCCTTTAGATCCAAGGAGCATAGCCAGTCGCCCTGCCAGAGGAAGGGCAGCAGAACACCAAGGGATAACATCTTGATCTTCTCCTGCACCAAGAACTTGTTTAGCTTTCGGAGGTCAAAGATGGGCCGCAGACCCTCCCCCCCCCCTCATCTTCTTCGGAACAAGGAAATAATGGGAATAGAATCCCCGACCTCCCACAAGCTGAAAGCTTGACTTTGCGAAAATTAGGGTGCACGCGGCCCCGAGAAGTTGTTGCGAGAACGTGCCGAAAAATTGTATCCCTCAATTTGCTGGGATTCTTTTCTTGCCCTGTGCTGACGACGTCGGCCGGGAGTCCCGCATTAATCCCAGTTCTGTATTAATGTCGCACGCAAATGTGGCATGGTGGCTTGCAACTTTGCTTTTCCAGGTTTTTAACTATTTTCTTCTCCTGTTCAACGCTTTTAGTGGATGCAACTCTTCAACAGCAGCCTTCCTCCTAAGTTTCTCCATACCGTAGGTGGGTAAGAACAGTACTTTTAATATTTTTTAATTTTGGGTTAATGCGGTCACTTCTGACTTAACCGAGACTGAAAATAAGCAAATTCCCTCCTCCTCTTTCTCTAGGTGTTTTTTTTTAAATTCTATAAAAGGAAAGGCTGGCACGTGCTGCTCGCGTGGGCGGATGGGGGCTAGAATTTGGTGAGGAGAGCCGCGGTCTCGGTTTCATTGGTTGTGGAGAGCTTCGAAGTCAGTGCAGGGCGCACATGCAAGTGGCAAGGGTGAAGGGCCGCTCTGTGACGACAGTATGTCAAGGGCTTCAGGCTCATAGTGCTTACAAATTGAGACTTTAGATGTTTATTTTCCAGCTAATTAGGGATTCTTTGAAGGTACAAAATGCTGGTGTTAGGTGCTGTATGTACTGTTGTCAGACACCTTTTCTGGTGGAAGCAGATATGAACTTTGGTGTCACCTCAGTGGAGAAAGGCACAAAAACTGAATGGCGGCTACACCCTAAACCATGCCAGAGGCGGGAGAATACTAAGGGAAGTGGCATTTTCTAGTGTTTAGACCAGTGATGGCTAACCTTTTTGAGCCCGATTGCCCAAACTGCCGCACAAAACCAAAGAATTTCCTCAAAGTGCCAGCACGTCATTTGCATAAGTGGTCTTATTTGCATAAATATTTGCATAATGTTACCATACACTAACTTTTAGTAAACATGTCTCTTAATGAGTGTATGGATAAAGAAAGACTAAAAGATTTCTACATTACTATAATCCAGTGCCAACCGCCAGGCACATTAGGAACTACTACAAACGCTGCCCATTTAGAACCCATAGCAAACCCGCTGTATCCTGACAGCATTACCAGGACTCACAAAGCACCATACCCTACCTATCAAAAGGCAACACTGCAAATATTAAACCAATACATTTCAGTGAATACTGGGGAAAGAGAACAAGTGGCAACGTCAAATAGGAATTTCCTCTTGTACCAAACAAAGCGCAGATGTTAATGATGCACATTTCCCAGAGCTGACATATTCCAGTTAATAAATTCAAAATAAAGAGATATCGTTCTACCTTTTGTGCATTTTTTTTCAGTTGCAATTGGTCCAGCCATTTTCTTCTGGTTTCTTCATGTTTTCTGCTAACTCTCCATCGTCTGCTGTCCATTTGTCCTTTCTTCTCTCTTCTAGTTTTTTTTCCATTCTCTCTCTCTACATCTGCTTTAACATACTAATCTTTCTCCTTTTGCTCTTTCCTCATTCCTATTTCATCCACACAAATTTTACCCCTCCATCCTCAATCCCCAATTACTCTCCCAATACCTGGCCAATTGTAGATTTTTCATCCCTCCTACACAAAATATTTTTCCCCTCTCCATTTTACTCTCCCAGCCCCATCCCATTCTAATCCTCCCCCAACATCAGCTCCCTTCTAGTTCCAGTCTCACCCAGCATCCATTCCCTTCTTCAAGCCCCCCACTTCCCCTCAGCCCATTTCCATTCCAAGCCCCGTCCCCATCAGCTATTTGCAGTTCAAGCCCCCCACTTCCCCTCAGCCCATTTCCATTCCAAGCCCCATCCCCAACAGCTATTTGCAGTTCAAGCCCCCTTCCACTCAGCCCATTTCCAGTCCTAGCAACCCCCCCAACCCATTACCAGTCCTAGCCCCCCATAGCCCACTCCCAGTCCTAATCCCACCAGCCCATTTCCAGTCCTAACCTCCCCATCAGCCCACTCCCAGTCCTAATCCCCCATCACTCAATTTTTAGTTTAAGCCCCCCCAGCGCCTATCACCACTCCTAACCCCCCCCAGCGCCCATCACCACTCCTACCCCCCCCCAGCCCAGCGCCCATCACCACTCCTAACCCCCCCAGCCAGCCCAGTGCCCATCACCACTCCTAACCCCCCCAGCCAGCCCAGTGTCCATCACCACTCCTAACCCCCCAGCCCAGTGCCCATCACCACTCCTAACCCCCCCACCCCAGCCCATCACTACTCCTAACACCCCCCAGCCCAGCCCAGCCCATCACTACTCCTAATCCCCCCCCAGCCCAGCCCATCACCACTCCTAAGCCCCCCAGCCCAGCCCAGCCCAGCCCATCACCACTCCTAACCCCCACCCCCCGCCCCGCCCCGCCCAGCCCCGGGAAATTTAAAAAAAAAGAAACCCTGTCTGCTGCCGCTGTCGGGGCCGCCGCGGCAGAATCGAGCGTGCCGCGGGGCCCCCCTGTACCCACCGGCAGAGCCTGTCCTCCCCGTAGCAGCTCTCTCTTTGGAGCTGCAGTCAGACGCGCCGGCTTGCAGAGCGCGAGGGAAGAGTTCCCTCGCTGCTCTGTTAAGCCTGCGGGGGCTGATGGGAAGTTCCCATCAGCCCCCGCGGGCTTAACAGAGTCGTGAAAGGGAAACTCTTCCCTTCGCGCTCTGCAAGCCGGCGAGTCTGACTGCAGCTCCAAAGAGAGAGCTGCTACGGGGAGGACAGGCTCTGCCGGTGGGTACAGGGGGGCCCCGCGGCACGCTCGATTCTGCCGCGGCGGCCCCGACAACGGCAGCAGACAGGGTTGTTGTTTTTTTTTCGATGGCGGACCTTCCCGCGTGCCAGCTGCAAGGCCTTCGCGTGCCACAGCTGGCACGCGTGCCATAGGTTCGCCATCGCTGGTTTAGACAATACATTATTATTGTTATTATTTAACCAGGGTGTTTTATCTTAAAACCTAACATTAAAAAAGCCCTATTGGTATTGTATCCGCAGCCCTCTGAAATGATAACTTGTGTGATTTGTAGGGTGTCAAGGTTTTGCTATATCTTGACCGTATCCGAAGGGAATAAGTGTATTATGAGTGAAAGGTCTTATGTTTACTCTGTGAACCCCATTTTCCTTTAAAAGAAAAGAGGACTGAGTGAGATCACAATGGTATACATCATAAATGTAACCCTTCCCTCCCCCCCAAATAATCTTCTACACGCAGCAGTATACATAGCTTGCTCTTTATTTACACCATTTAGTTCATCAATTTTCATTATTACAATAATATTGCTCTAATTACAGAATTTGAAAAATTGAAGAGATCTTTAGCAAGGGAGACTTGTTTAATCATTGCTTAAGGGCATGTTTACTAAAGGTTAATGCATGTTAAGTAAAGTTAAATACGTGTTAGGTGCTGCAATGGGCCATAGACATAAATGGGCGGTGACAGTACTTAACGCGTATTAACCTTCAGTAAACATTCATTCATTCATTCATTATGCCCCTTAGTGTGAGTTTTCCGCTTCATTTAGTAATTGTCTATTTTCATTTAATTTGATTAAAATCAATGTGGTGTACATACTGTATTCTGATGTGTAGTCAAATTTTAAAGTATATAACTCAGAGTGTCGTTATGTGGCGCACAAAAATTTAACCTTCCTTCAAAAGCTGCACAGCTGATATTTTATGCGCACACAGCCTACAGAAAATTAGAGGGAACATTGGTTGAGGCAGTGTCGGGGTTTGGGCCTTGGGCCCCTTTGGCTTGCGGTGACTCTGGCCGGACATCCCTTGCGCCGCAGTGGTCAGCCTGGGAATAGATGGGCATGGTGGGTAGCCACAGTAGGGTAGGCCTTTCCTTGGAAAGAAAGGCCTTTTGGTTTGTTGTTTCTTCCGAGGGAGGGTGGAGGTCTTGTGCGAGAGACAGGTTCGGGTGATGAACTCCATCTCTATCTCTGTGGCCTTGTCCTCCATTGGTTTGCCAAAAAGCTGCTCGCCGAGGCAGGGTATGTCCTGGAGCTTTTTCTGCACCCACTGCTCCAAATCTGAGGATTGGAGCCATGCCTGGCAATAGGCTCCGATTCCTGCAGCTGCCACTCGAGCCGAGGACTCGAAACCATTGTAGGTGGCACGAGAGAGGTATTTTGAGGAGTCCGCGACAGGGTACTGAACCTATTGAGAGGTTCGCCCTCGAAGCCTGCAGATAAACCTCCGAGCTCCTTAGCCAAGTCACGCAAGAACATGCCCATGTATAACTAGTATGCTTGAATACGGCAAGAGAGCATGGACGCCTGGTAGACCTTGCGGCGTAGGGCATCAAGGGCTCTCGACTACAGGCCTGGGGGGACAGAAGAGTGCGACTTTGGGCTCTTTTGCTTTCTCATGGCCGACTCCACCACCATGGAAGTGTGGGGGAGATGGGTTTTTCTGAACCCAGGGCCGCACTGTACTTTGTACATAGGTTCGAGGCGCTTGCTCGCGATGGGCACCGAAGCTGGTGCCTCCCACATATGGAGCAGCAGCCTGGACAGGATGGGGGGAACCAGGACAGTAAGAGACTCCCTAGGTGTGGACTAGTACTGAAAGATGTCGAGCTCTTCAGCTCGAGGGTCCTCCTGGGTGGCCAGGTTAAAAGCCCGTGCCATATCCCGAACAAACACCAGGAAGGAGGTGTATTCGGGTAGCGAGCACCGCTGAAACGGAGGTGGGGAGGGGTCCAACGGAAGGTCCCGATGGGCACGGGTTTCCAGGGAGGTATCCCCATTGGACGCCCAATCCAAGAAGTCGGATGAGGAATCCGAACCGGGCTGGTCACCTGCTTGGAGCCAGAGGCCCTAGAGGATCTCGCCCCTGAGGAACGGGAAGGCGAGCAAGACCGACGTCGAGGACCCTCACAAGGCCCGTGACTCTTGGGGGATTCCTGGATGGCTTTCGGCATTCCACATGAGGGAACCTTGGTCTCTGGGCGCGAGTCAGCAGACCTGGCTGGGAGCGCCTGCTAGAAAGTGATGAATGCAGAAATGCTGCGTTCTAGCGCCAACATCCAGGATTCCCACACGGGCGTGGGATTCTGCGATGTCGACCCCAGGGTCACCGGGTCGGGAGTCGAGGATTCCTCGCCGGGACAGCCCTCAGGAGACCGGGCGCCATTGCCGGAGGCCTCCGTATCTGTACGTGGTACCTTGCGGGGATGCTCCTTCTCCGACTCTCAGAAATGCCGAAGGGGGCTAAGCGACCGGGAGCTCTCGCGCTTGTCGGGAGCCCCCGACAGCAACTTTGCCTTCTTCTTCTTGCGCTGCTCTACTTCAGGAGACCCCTGGTCGGAGTGCCGCCGAGAGCGCGGGGCCAAGGTGGGGGAGCCCAGCGGAGGAGAGACAACCAAGGGTGCCACCAGGGACTCCGAGGTGGTCTTCCTGAAAATGTCTTCGAACCTCTGCTTACAACTGAGCAGGGCTTTGGAGGACATTTTCTTACAAAGCGAACAAAGCTCTGGATCATGGTCAGCCCCGAGACACCGCAGGCAACAGTCATGGGTGTCCATAAGCGACATGTTCTTAGAGCATCTATCGCATTTTTTGAATCCAGTGGCCATAGTGGCAAAAATGGCCACCTGCGAGGTCGAAGTCCTAGGCAGCCAGCAGTTGGGGGAAAAAAGGGCACGAAGCTCGTTAAGGCAAAAAAGCAAAGAAAAACTTCCTCTAATGGCTCTAAAAAGATAGAGCAGCGAAAGGATGGGTAGAGGACCGGTGCAACCGGAAAAATAGAGGGCAAGTAGGCAAAAAACGAAACACTTTTTCCAAGGGACGAGGACATGCGTCCAAAGGGCTCCGCGGAAAAAGGGAGACTGAGCAAGATGGCACCTTTGGGCAGGAAGAGGACCACGCATAGGTGGCAGCAATCCCAAAGGCTTTCTTTGAAAACTGGGGAATTGCTCCATAGTATAGCTGCCTTTGATAGCAGGTCATTCCACAATGTCACTGTTTCTTCAAGATTTGTAGGGGTTTGGTTCAGGTGTTGCAGGGCTTGATTCAAAAATTCATTTTTGTTAAATTTCTTAAATCTTTTGGGTTTGGGTGCATGTGTGAATTTGGTTTGGATATTATCATAATAGGGGAGATGAAATTTTATTAGGTGGTGGTCTGAGCATGGTATGGGTTGTACCTCTAATGATTTTTGATCGTAGGCATTGAATAGAGGGCCGGGCAGAAAAACAAGGTCTAGTGTTTTACTTTTGGTGTGCGTGTATGGGTATTGATTATTTGGTGGTGGTCCATCTCTTCCATGGAGGTTAGAAAAGTTGACATGTGATTAGATGGAAGGGAAGGTAGGTTGAGGTCACCTAGCAAAATCAATGGGATTTTGTCAGTGGATGAGCAAAGTACCTCAGTTAGGATAACCAAGTCATCAGGCCTTGAGAACATAAGAACATAAGATATGCCATACTGGGTCATTCCAAGGTCCATCAAGCCCAGTATCCTGTTTCCAACAGTGGCCAATCAAGGTCATACGTACCTAGCAGTTTCCCCAAAAGACACAGGTTCCACAATGCTTGTACTGGGTCAAGCATTGATATCCTAGGTCCCTTCTTAATAATGGTTTATGGACCTTTCCTCCAGGAACTTGTCCAAACCTTTTTTAAACCCAGCTACACTAACAGCCTTTACTACATCCTCCGGTAACAAATTCCAGAGTTTGTTTAAACATTGAGTGAAAAAATATTTTCTCTTATTTGTCTTAAATACTTTACTCTGTAGCTTCATTGCATGTCCCCTAGTCTTTCTATATTCTGATAATGTAAACAATCGATCTACGTTTATCCATTCCACTCCGTTCATTAATTTATAGACTTCTATCATATCTCCCCTCAGCTTTCTCTTTTCCAGGTTAAAGAGCCCTAACCTTTTTAGCCTTTCTTCATAGGAGTATCCTTCCATCCCCTTTACCATTTTGGTGGCTCTTCTCTGAACCTTTTCTAATAACGCTATATCCTTTTTAAGATACGGCGATCAGAATTGCACACAATATTCAAGGTGTGGTCTCACCATGGAACGATACAGAGGCATTATAATATCTTTTGTTTTATTTTCCATTCCTTTCCTTATGATACCTAGCATTCTATTTGCTCTCTTGGCCGCCGCTGCACACTGGGATGAGGGTTTTAACATGTTATCCACAATGACACCTAAATCTTTTTCCTGGGTGGTGGTTCCTAATGTAGAACCTTGCATTGTGTAACCATAGTCTGGAGGTCTATAAATTAAACAAATGTGGAGATGTTTTATTTTTATGGTGAGTATATCAATGCTTGCTATATTGTCAGAGGTGATTAAAGAGGCTTTTAGAGCTTCTTTTATGATTAAGAGGACACCTCCTCCTTTTTTTGAGGTTCTGTAGCTGTGAAATATTTGGTACCCTGAAGTATTCCGCTGATTAATGATAACTGTGTCGGTATCAGACAGCCAAGTCTCTGCTATGCAGATAATATCTGGAGAGTTATCAGTAAGCATGTCATGGAAGATTGGTATTTTAGTTTTTAGTGATCTAGCATTGACGAGATAGCATTTTAGGTTTTTGGTCTGAGGTGATGTCAAGGTTGGAGGTGGGAGAGGGATTGTTTTTTGCTTTATGTTGATTAATCTGTTGTGGTTTGACTTGGAGAAGTATCCATGTCTATAGTGGAAAGGTGTGTGTATACATATCTAGTTGGATTGTAAATGGTAGGTATGGAGTGGGATATGAGAGATTGGTTGCATTGGTTATTACTATAAAGGTAAGTAGAATGTAGCAGAAGCAGAGTAACCAAAGTGCTAATATGTTATTTGCAGCCATGTTTTACTAAGAATATTGTATTATAGTTGTGCAATATAGATGCTAGCGAGTGGCATTTTTTATTCTGGAGGAGTAGTAATGGTGTTATGAGGCTTCACTATGCTGTGGTGGATACAGTTTGCTGGATTACTTAAAGTATTGTTTATAAGCAGACATCCAAGATGCTTTGTCAAAGATTATACAATGCAATGTGTTACATGCAGTGTTGCTAGTAGCATGCATAAGATTGATATTTAAATCAAGTTATAAATGTAATTGGGTTACTCACAGTGATGTCCAATAGAGTACAATGGAGGATGTCTGAAGTACTGCTCAGGTCTGTTTGGTAAGAGGCAGATAAAAGTAATGTCCAGGTGAGCCGTGTTTCAGACTCGTGCGTGTGGATCAAAGGGTTTGAGAGTTGATTGAGTTTGCTGGTCGCGTTCTTCTGTCATCTGTGAGGAAGTATGAATATCCAATGAGTTCTGTGGTTAAGTGAGGAAGCAGATCAGGCTTGGTCAAGTAAGGTGGCAGTCAATTGCTTGATAGCCTTCATTAGCGTTGGAAAACTTCAGGGCTTGGATTTTCTTTTCGGTGTGGGTAGCTTCTTGCAGGAACTGGGTTTGAAGGAGTGAAGCTATTAGAGAGAATAGACAGTGCCGTGGGTCTTGCCTAAGGGCCATGCCAAAGGGCCCTCTGACGAGGCCCTCAGGTGCGTGTAGGCTTTTCAAAGGCAGTTGCAGGCTCCTGATTGGCTGTTGCAGGAGTGGCTTTGTGCTGAGGCTGCTGCTTCACCCGATGGCGATCGGGGTCCGGAGGTGGTGGAGGAACAGGAGAATCTTGCAATCTTACAATTGGAGAAGCATACCTCCCCACTAGCAAAGAAGTAAAATACATAGGAATCACATTAGATCAGAACCTCAGTATGAACTCCCAAGTAAAGCTGACCACAAGAAATATATATTACAAACTCCGAATCATACAATATCTGAGACCATTACTGGACCCTCATAACTTCAGATCAGTAGTACAGGCACTGGTCAGTCCTCACATTGATTTCTGCAACAGCCTACTTCAAGGACTGCCTAAAAAAACACTAATCAACTGCAAATAGCTCAAAATGTTGCAACCAGAATTCTCTGTAAAACCCCCATAACTGATCACATCACCCCAATTTTGCACATGGTCCTCTGGCTTCCAGTTGCCAGCAGAACTAAATACAAAAAATTCTAATAACCACCTTCAAACTCCTTAACAATATCTTTCCCTCATACCTTTCTACACTAATTCTCCCAGCCACTGAAAATAGAAACAAAAGAGAATGTCTCTTAAACACCATCAAATATCCACATGACTACCATAAAACCAAACAAACCACTAGTAATAGAGCCTTCACACCCATAGCCCACTGTGGAATGCTCTTACTGACATATTAAGATCCGTTAAAGTCCTTCAATCATTTAGAAAACATGTCAAAACCCCCCTATTCATAGAACATTTTGGCAAAGACAGCAATAATCACACTACATAACAATCCCCTTAATCCAAATATCCAACTTCATTCACGTCCCTCCAGTCCAGTCCAGACAGACAGGTTGTGCTGATGCACCAGCAGCTGGAGACTGAATTATGCAAATTTTCTTCATGAGGTCACCCCATATTAACTCAGGCGTTATCTTCCCTCCTCAGTAATTCAGTATCCAGCAGCTGGGGTTGGTCCAGACCATTTCTGTCTGGACTGACTAAGTAGCTCAGGTCACTCCAAAAGAGTTACTGTTGTTCTTTTTTTTTGTTTTTTTGGGAACATGCAGATCTGTTGGGCAGAGGCCGACAGCAAAAAAAAAAAAAAAAAAGAAAGGGAGGGGGGCGGAGCCTGATGTCCAGCGGGTTAGACGCTTCGCGCTGAAGCTCCCGAGGGGCCTACTCAGAATCCTGACTTAATACCTACATAAACTTAATATTTTGCTCCGAACTTACCGGGGTGCCTCGGGGGGGATGGCGGCCCACAAACCAGCGCGCTTAGACTTCGGGTCTCCCTCTTCTTCACACGGAAAACGCTCCAAAACAGAGTTGTCTTCCCCACAAAAGATGGTTCCACTTCGGGAAAACCCCGAAATGCAACAGGAGATCTTGGAGGAAATACGCGGTGTGAAGGAACTGGTACAGTCCAACGGCGAAGCGCTCCGAGCCATGCGAGAAGACTTCGGTATGCTTCAGGACCGGCTTGAAGGTCTTTCACTACGGCAGGACAACATGGCGGGGGTCCTCGACTCGCACGCGGTGCGCTTGGTGAAACTGGACAAGGCTGAGCGTCAGATACAGAATCTTCAAAAAGAGTTAGAGGATAGCAATAATCGAGCCCGTCGCAACAATGTAAGGCTCATTGGAGTACCGGAGGGGGCGGAAGCAGGAGATATGAGAGAATTCCTGGTCAAAACTCTTCCCTCCTTGCTGAAGACTACTTTTCACAGAGATCTGGAAATTGACCGAGCACATCGTGTTCCTACCAACATGGCACTCAATCGGACGACCCCCCGGCCCATCATCTTTCGTTTACTGAGATATCAGCAAGTTGAGCAAATTCTAAATGCTGCCCGGGCGAATCATCATCTGGAGTTTGAAAGTCATAAAGTCTCTTTCTTCCCTGACTTGGCAAAGCCCACAGTTGACCGTCGGAAGAGACTCCTTGCTTTTCGACCTAGACTTCAACAGCTACAGGCTCGCTTTGGCCTCTTGTATCCAGTGAAGCTCAGAGTGACTCTCCATAACCAAACCAGAACCTTCGAAGATCCCGATCTGCTGGCAACATTTTTAGATTCCAAAGAGGCAGACCAGATGCGCTAATCCAACAACTTGGATGGAATCCGCCGGAACTGTCCGCCATTTTGAATGGCCCGATGCGGTGATCACTGCCTGGAACAGAGACTGCCTGGACTTTTCTTTCTTTCTACATGTACCTTTCTCGGTCTCCTTTCCCTCCATGATGTGCACCTCGGTTGGATTCGGAGCACGTATAGCTATACAGGTTTTATGTTTCAATTTAGGCCTTCTCCGGGGTTTCTCCCCGCAGACATCCGGTCGCCAGTGATTTCTGGGGTTTTGCTTCTTCTCTAAGGCACTTCGGTGCTTATTTTGTTATATGGGGCGCTTCATTGTTTTTATTCGCTTATCTTCTATCATGTCGTGTGTACAGCCATATATAGTTAATATGAGGGACATTGTGCAACTCTGTGCGCTATCATGTTTCTTTCTCAGAATGTTTAACCCTTCTGAATGGCCTTATGTAAGTTCTTATCACTGAATGTAAAAGGCATCAATAGTCCAACCAAAAGTAAGACAATCCTTAGCTATCTCAATCATGAACATGCTGATTTAGTGTTTCTTCAGGAAACCCATTTCAACTCCGTTGAACCACTGAAACTTAATGCTAAGCCTTACATGGTGGCTGCCTACTCTCCCGCCGTTTCCAAGCGGTGCGGGGTAGCCATCTTGGTTATGAAGTCTTTGCATGCCACTGTAATGGATACTAGTTCTGATAAGGAGGGTAGATGGGCCCGTGCACACCTTAAGGTTGGAGATAGTGAATTAATGTGTATTTGTATTTATGCTCCGAATGTGGATAACCCTGCTTTCCATGCAAGTATTGCGCAGTTGACACAGGCCTCTGCCAATACTCCACTACTACTTGGCGGCGATTTCCACCAAGTACTTGATCCTTTGATAGATAGACTGCCGCCTAGAACGAGTGGTCCACCCAAGAGTCTTGATACCCTTACAGCTTTGATGAAAGATCTTGCGTTAGTAGATATATGGAGGCTGCTCTACCCCTCCGACTTAGAGTTCACTTTTTTCTCAGCCCCCCATCACTCACAATCTAGAATAGTTTTTTTTTTTCGTTTTTTTTTATCTCCAAAGTACTGATATCCCAATTGGACATATACTTCTGACAGGTTAACCAAATGGAACGCCACCCAGAGCAATAGATGCTGGCTATGCCATGCGGCCATTGGTTCACTAACTCATGTTATGTATGAATGCCCCGCATTACAGTATTACTGGAGTCGGGTCTGGGGTCGTATCCAATCTATTTTGTACTTTCAGGAATCCCTCTCTTGGAAGATAGTGGGACTCCGCTCAGCTGCGGGGATCCCCTCTCTTCCTAAATCGGCTTGCTTCCTTTTAGACTTTATGCTGGGCATAGCTATTTCCTTAATTACGAAATACTGGAAAAATAGCTCCCATCTGAGCCCCAATGAATGGTGGAATCATGTCTGTCTTTACAGTAAATATGAGCAAATACCTCGTATGTCAGTCTCTTCCGCTCAAACCCCTCATCACTTGTCTAAATGGAAGACGCTTAACGACTATGTTTAAACTGCTAAATGCTCTCATTTGACTGTATAATTCTGTATTAATCTCTGTCACATGATCATCCTGTATCATAGATACTACTTCTGTTTGTTTGCTGTACACTAACTGTTGTCTGTAAGCGCTTATATGATGATTCTTATCAGCTTAGAGAAGAAGCATAGGGGTGGGGGGTAATTGGGGTTGCTTTCCTTATTGTATGCGTGTATTTGTTTCCTTTGGTGTGTTGTTACTTTTGTTTGTTGTAAAATGAAAATAAAAGTTTAAAAAAAAAAGAAAAAAAAGAAAGGGAGTTTGCCAAGCAGTATTGGCAGTCCCCTCCAGAGCCCTTCGATGGGTGGGAGTAAGCCTCTGGGGGAGCACTGTGAGCCATTGAGTTGGCATCGGTGACTCTCGATGGCACGAGCAACCCTGAGGTGTTGGCTGCCGTCTGCTTCTTTCCACGGTAAGTCTTTGGTAGAGCAATCAGTGTCGTCAATGAAACCGGTGTGTGCAGCATGTGGCGTACGGCACAGTTCCCTTTCTCAGGCCGGCTGTTGCAAGGCCTGTGAAACAGAAAGTAGAGTGTTGGAGCAGCATCAAGATGAGCAATGCTCACTACCAGGGGATCGCAGGATCAGGAAACGGAGGAAGACTGCAGCAGGAGTTTGTCGTTGTTGAAGCCGGAAACTTCCCATGCTATGTCTCTGGCGGTCATCTTGTCCTGCAGCTCCCGTCACCATGGGGGATACAGGAACAGCCCCCACCACTATAGAAGGGCCCGCTCAAGTTAGTGCCTTGGAAGGTAGTTCCCTTTTCTGTCTGGAGTTTATCTTGTTGTTACACCATACATACTACTTGGAAAGAGAGCAGGGGCCTTTTATGAGCCTCACTGCCACAAAGACGGCACCTGCTAAGCGCCCCTCCTCCACGGTGCTGGAAAGAACTGTAGCAAAGCATTTGAGGTTCAGTGACAGTGTTTACGAAGCAGACCCGGGGTCAGAGACCTCAAGGGATTGGGAAAACCCAGGAGAAGGCCCCTCGGGGTCTGCAGAGGATATGGAGGGCTTGAGGCTTGAAGGGGGGGTCATTCCTCAAGAAGAGGACCTCCCCCCAGGAGAGGACCCTTCAATAGTATGGATTTTCCGTAAGGAGGAGCTGGTAATGCTTATTTCACACTCCTTAGCGGCGCTAAACCTTCCATTTTGGCCTGCAGAGACAGATTTTCCATTGGAAGACCCCCTTCTACAGGGCATACGAACCCCTCAGGACTCATTCCCAGTGCTTAAGGCTATTATGCAGATGATAGAAGCATAATGGGAACTGCCAGAAGCAGGCTTGAGGGGAGGTCGGGCAATGGCCCGCCTCTATCTGCTACCATCAGCGGAAAAAGACCTCCTTCATACACCTAAGGTGGATGCGCTGGTCATGGCAGTGACAAGAAGACCACCATTCCAGTGGAAGGGGGCACTGTGCTTAAAGGTCCAAAGGATCGGCGTTTGGAGTTGCTTTTGAAGCAGGCTTTTGAAGCAAATGCGCTTTCTCTGTAGGCTTCCATCTGTGTGGCATATGTCGCCCGAGCCTATATGCGGTGGGTACAGGCATTTCTGGGCAGTGGTAGTGAAGAACCCACAGAGTCAGTGGAACTGCCCAAGTTGGAGTCCACGGTGGCTTACTTGTCAGATTTTTGTTATGACCTGATACGGGCGTCCTCCAAGGCAATGGCCTTAGTGGTAGCTTCGCAGTGTCTCTTATGGCTCCGTAACTGGGCAGCAGATGTGGCCTCTAAGGTTCAACTGAGTAAACTTCCTTTCAAGAGGAAAATGTTGTTTGGCGAGGCCCTTAAGGAGCTGGTCAAGGATTTGGGAGACTCCAAGGGTGATAAATTACCAGAGGACAAACCTAAAGCTGCCCAGGGGCAGCCTCTACCGTATTGTAGGGGGCCGTATGATTTCCGGTGTTTTAGGATGGTTTGCTCTGTGCCTCCTCAGCAGGGGAGGTTCCCATAAAGGGGCAGTCCTTTCGAGGATGAAGACAAGGTCATGGATACTATGCAGCTTCCTTGGCCTCGGCCCACAAACCGCAATGAAGCAAGGAAGGTCCAGGGGAATGCAGAATGCATCAGGGGGTGACTCCAGCGTTTCTACCACTCCTGGGTCCACATAACATCAGATCAGTGGGTGCTGGAAATCATCCGCTGAGGTTACGCCTTAGAATTTCTTCATTCTCTGCCCAATGTATTTATAGTATCCCCCTGCGGAACTCTGACAAAGACTCAGGCAGTAAGGGCGACGCTGGCTCGTCTCCTGCAATTGGAAGTAGTGGTTTCGGTGCCTCTGGCCAAGTGCATCTTAGGTTGATAGTCCATCTATTTTGTGTTGCGAAAAAGGAGGGATCCTTTCAGCTCATCCTTGACCTCAAATGTCTCAACAGAGCGCTCCGGGTTCTGCATTTTCACATGGAGACTCTTTGTTCTGTGATGGTAGCAGTCAAAGCGGAGAGTTCCTTATGGCACAAGACCTTACTGAGGCTTATCTCCATATCCCGATTCGGAAGGAACATCAGAGGTTCCTGTGCTTCGCAGTGGCCAGAGAACACTTTCAGTTCCAGGCTCTGCCGTTTGGGTTGGCGATAGCCCCCAGGACGTTCACCAAGGTGATGGTGGTGGCGGCCATGGCGTTCCGCAAGCAGGGCATTCTGGTGCATCCGTACCTCAATGATTGGTTAATAAGTGCAAACTCAAGGGAGGAGAGTGCGCATGTGACTCAGCTGGTCATATTCTTCCTGCAGGAGCTGGTGTAGGTCATCAACTCAGCAAAAAGCACGTTATGCCAGCACAGAAGTTGGTGTCTTTGGGGGCATTGTTCGACACGGAAGCGGGTCGAGTGTCGCTCCCAGAGGACCGTGTCAACAGATTGCAGAAGGTGTTACAGCAGTTTCTATAGATGGTGAAGCCTGGCTTTAGCTGCAGGAATTGGGGCTGATGGTGGCATCATTGGATCTGGTGCCATAGACCAGAGCACATATGCGTCCACTTCAGCGGGAGCTTCTCTCCCGGTGGTCACCGCAGCTGCATCTTAAGTCTCGCCGACTTCAGTGTCAGGGAGACATGAAAGTTGCCTTGCAGTGGTGGCTGAACACGGACAACTTGACCAAAGGAGTGCCCTTCATGAGGCTGGATTGGGTGCTCATGACAATGGACACCAGCCTGTACGGTTGGGAGGTGCATTGTTGCGCCAAGGTGGTACAAGGACAATGATTGGAGCAGAAGAGCTCCTGGCCCATCAGTTGTCTGGAGATCAGAGCAATTGGGCTGACCTTGAGACAGTTCCAGACTTTCTTGGAGAACAAGACGGTCCGGATGTTCTTGGAAAATGTGGCAGCAGTAGCTTATGTGAACAGGCAGGGGAGCATGGGCAGTATATCCCTAGCCAATGAAATCGCGCTGATTTTCTCTTGGGCAGAACAGCACCTGCAGGCGCTATTAACAGCTCAGGTAGCTGGGATAGACAACATTCAGCCTGACTATCTCAACCGCCATCGGCTCGATGCAGGGGAGTGGTCTTTGAACGATGCAGTGTTCGACCAAATAGTAAGTCAGTGAGGGCAGCCGGTGATGCATTTAATGCAGCGCTTCTCAACCTGTGGGTCGCGACCCCCACGGGGGTCTCCACAGGATTTAGCGGGGCTCGCCTCACTCCGCCGTTAAAAAAAAAAATGCACACAAGTTGCTGCCGCTTCCGAGTCCGCTTCTCGGCAGTGGCAAACTCACAGACTCCAATCTTCTGCAGCCACGGCTCTCTGCCTCTTGGGGAACCGCAGCTATGCCTGTAAAACCGTTGTGGAGCCTTCCTGCCTCTCGACAGGCTCCGTGCAGCATTGTCTCACCTCCAAAGGAAGTTGTTTACCACTTCCTTTGGAGGCGGGACAATGCTGCACGGAGCCCATTTAGAGACAGAAAGGCTCCGCAACAGTTTTACAGGCATAGCCGCGGTTCACTAAGAGATAGGGAGCCATGACTGCAAAAGAAAGAGGCAGACATGGGGAGAGGGGAGCAGGGAACCTGCAACGGGGCTGACATGGGGGGAGAGGGGCTGGCATGGGGGGGGGGGAGGGAGACTGATATGGATGGATGGATGGATGGATGGAGGGAGGGGCTGACATGGACAAGGGGTCTGACATGGAGAGAGGGTGCGCTGACATGGAGGGAGGGAGGGGGCTGACATGGGGAGGGAGGGGGCTGACATGGAGAGAGGGGAGCTGACGGAGGGAGGGAGGGAGGGAAGGGGGCTGACATGGACGGAGGGCTGACATGGAGAGAGGGGGGCTGACATGGATGGAGGGAGGGAGGGGAGGGCTGACATGGAAGGATGGAGGGAGGGGGGCTGACATTGATGGATGGATGGATGGATGGATGGAGGGAGGGAGGGGGGCTGACATGGACAGAGGGGGGCTGACATGGAGGGAGGGAGGGCTGACATGGACAGAGGGGGGATTGACATGGAGGGAGGGGGGCTGACATGGACAGGGGGACTGACATGGAGGGAGGGGGGCTGACATGGATAGATGGATGGATGGAGGGAGGGAGGGGGGCTGACATGGACAAAGGGAAGAGACAGGGGGACGTACTGGACAGATGGGGGATAAATGCTGGACAGAGGGGAGAGACAGTGCGGGTTAGGATTATAATGGGCAGATGGGGGTGCTAGGACTGGTAATGGGTTGATTAGGGAAGGCTAGGACTGGGAATGGACTGATCAAGGGGGGTTGGGACTGGTAATGTGCTGATAGAGGGGTCGGACTGGTAATGGACCGATGGGGGGCTAGCATTGGGAATGAGCTGATCGGGGAGGCTAGGACTGGTAATGGGCTGATGGGGGGGGGGGGTAGGACTGGTAATGGGCTGATTAGGGGAGGCTAGCACTGGTAATTGAGGAGGGACTAGCACTGGAAACGAGCTGATTAGGGGAGGCTAAGACTGGTAATGAGCTGATGGGGGGTAGGACTGATATTGGGCTGATTAGGGGAGGCTAGCACTGGTAATGGGGTTGAGGGGGGACTAGCACTGGAAGAGAGCTGATTGGGGGGCTTCAACTGGGAATGGGCTGATTGTGGGGAGGGGAGGATAGAGCTGCTGGCCCTGGAAGAAAACTGGGGGCTAAGGCTACAAATGAGCTGATATGAGGGGATGAGAGATTGGAACTGGAAGGGAGTGGATCTGAGAGGGGCTGCCATGGTATTTGTACTAGAAGGGACTGGTCAGTGGGAAAGGAGGGGGACTGGAAGGGAATGGACACCAGTGGCAGTCATGGGAATGCAAGTTGACATTGGAAGGTACTGAGAGTGAGGACTGGAAAGGGGTTGATACTGGGGAGGGTTACTGGGACTGGAAATAGGCTGATGGAAAGAAGTGAAGAAAATGAAAGAGATAAGAAATGGCAGATGGACCATAGACCACAGAAAGAGAGCTAAGAGAACATAGGAAAGCAGAAGCCTCAGATCGGGACCAGCATGATCAGAGAATAAATTGGTCAGACAACAAAGGTAGAAAAAATAATTTTATTTCATATTAGTTATTTGACTACAAAATCATCATAATTTTGAAATCAAATATTGTTACTTGTTATTGTGATTAATTATTTTGGTTTAAATAAGTAAATTTTATAAATAAAAACATATTGCAAAGGCCTCTAATATATTAATAATTCAACAAATGATTACAGCGACAATGCGTTAACGGTAAAGGAAGAGAGACACATTTGATTTTATCATTGGGGGTCACCACAAGTTGACCAATGGTAAAAGGGGTCACGGTACAAAAAAGGTTGAGAACCACTGATCTAATGGCTTCATGGCACAATGCCAAGACAAGTCACTTCTTCAGCAGAAGAGAGCGAATGTCGGAAGGTCTCGACACCCTTACACAACCTTGGCCAAGGGAAGGACTTCTGTATGTCTTTCCACCGTGGGCCTTGATCGGACACCTCTTACACAGGATAGCTCGACACAGAGGTTGAGTGATCCTGGTGGCTCCTGATTGGCCTTGGAGACCTTGGTATGTAGATCTGGTCAGGTTGACGGTGGGCCAGTCTTGGCGACTGCCGAACAGGTAGGACCTTCTGTTGCAGGGTCCCGTCTGAATGCCCAAAGTGGATCGCTTCTCACTTATGGCTTATCTCTTGAATGGGCAAGGCTGTTAAAGAGAGGCTATAGCCCCCATAGTTGCTACAATGCTAAAGGCACGGAAGAATTCTACTTCTCTATTCTGTTTTCGAGTCTGGTGCATTTTTGAGGAGTGGTGTCTCACACGCAGTCTCCATCCATTGATGGCATCAGCAGGAGATATCCTCTCATTCTTGCAGGTCGGCCTGAATAAAGGTTTAGCTCTTAACTCGCTGAAGGTCCAGGTGGTGGCTTTGGCATGTTACTGGGGAAAGGTGCATGTGGTGTCCATTGCAAGTCATCCCGCGTGGCCAGGTTTATACGGGCAGTAAAGCAGGTTAGGCCTCCTTTTAGAGCAATGGTTCCTTCTTGGGATCTTAACCCAGTATTGTCCATTCTCATTGGCCCACCGTTTGAGCTGTTAGGGGGGGGCTTCTATGAAGGATCTCACTTTGAAGGTAGTCTTCTTGGTGGCTATTTGCTCTTCCTGGTGCATCTCAGGAGTTGCAGGCCTTATCCTATCAGGAACTATTTTTGATTTTTTTCAAGGAGAGAGTCATTTTACGGCCAGTGCCATCCTTTCTACCCAAAGTTGTTTCGATGTTTCATCTCAATCAGGTGGTGTCATTGCTAGTGTTTACAGCGGGCACAGAGGTGGAGGACCGCCGGTTACACAACTTACATGTTCGGAGGGTGCTTCAGTGTTATCTCAAGCGCATGCAGTCTTTTCAGAAATCTGACCAACTCTTCGTTTTGTTTGGTGGACCATGAAAAGGAGAGGCAGCCTCCAAAGCCTCCATATCAAGATGGATAAAGGAGGCAATTGCATTGGCTTATCTTCTCAGGGGTCGGATGATTCCACAGGGACTGAGAGCGCATTCCACAAAAGCCCAGGCGGCTTCCTGAGCTGAATTTAGTCTAGTGCCTCCAGTGGACATTTGTCGGACGGCGAAATGGTCGTCTCTGCACACCTTTGTAAAGCATTATCAGTTGGATGTCCAGGTGGGACAAGAGGTGCATTTTGGAGCTCTGGTTTTCCAAGCGGGGCTTGCAAGGCCCTCCCGGCTCTAGAGTACTGCTGTGGTACATCCCTTCTGTCTGGGCTGGACTGGAGGGGCATGAATGAAAGTGAAATTAGACCTTACCTGCTAATTTGCTTTCATGGAGTCCCTCCAGTCCAGTTCAGAACCCTCCCATTCTTCTGCGTTAGGTACGCGAGACCATCGATGCAATAGATCTGGTAGGCACGCTTGAGTGGGCTGATGTGCCTGTTCATCATAGTTGTTTTACCCTTATGGATCATATGGCTCAGAGATTGCCAATAGATATATAAGAGCTGTAAGGGAAGCAGCACAAAAAAAAAGAGGGAAAGAAAAATGATCGAAAGATGCCGGTTTTAGTGGTAGTCATTTCTGGTGATCCCGGACCAGTTCATTTGAAGTTCAACTGTTTCTTAATGGTCCAGGGGCAGAAGAGATTGTTTCTGCTTGTTCCATGAGAGTTCTTTTTTGTTTCTATTGTACTAGTTTTTGCTGCTTTGACAGTAGGATACTGAAGAGGGAAGAGAACTCCTGAGCTAATATGGGGTGACGTCATGAAGACAATTTACATAATTCAGTCTCCAGCTGCTGGTGCATGAGCACAACCATCTGTCTAGACTGGACAGGTAAGGTCTAATTTCATTTTAGTAATATAGTAATATAGGCATATAGGCATATATAATATAGTAATATAGGCATAATATAGTAATATAGGCAAGAAACCTATCCTGTGTATATGTATCTATGTATATATGTAAACTTTATGTGTATATATATCTATGTATATATGTAAATATTTCCTCCCCATAGCTACGATTTGTTAGCTCTGTGTGACGTGTTGTTCTGATAATCTGAAACTCTGTGTGACGTGCTTTTCTGATAATCTGTATGTAAACAAAATTTGTACCTGCTTTGATCTGGCAGTTTCATAATAATAATCTTACCGCTTCTGATCGCTGGAAGGAGCGGGATACAAATACTCTCTAAATAAATAAAAATAAATTTTACACAACCCCATTCTCCTGCCCTCCCCCGTCTCTCTATGAGTCACATTTAAAGTATATGACTGCATTGTATATAGTTCATCCTGTACATATTTAAATATGAATAATACTCCACTTTTACCCCCATCCCAGTTTGATGTACCACCAATGTTTAATGTATAATGTTAAGTTTATTGTAAATCTCCCCTGAACTCTGGAAGGAGTGGTATATAAATGCACCGAAATAAATAAATAAATAATCAGCTTGCCCTCCGGCTTTTTCAGATGCTCCAAAAACAGCTGTGCTGTAAGCCTGGAAACCTAACGGAGTAGTGTCACGACTTCGTGGGCCCTAGGCGGTTGCCTAGGTATATGAAGTGGTGAGAGTCTTTTATTTATAAGAGTGCCTACGGGTGTAGTTGTGGTATCGCAGAAATAACTTCAGCCGAGCAGTAATATAGGCACGCAGGATTTTATTCTCCACAAGGCCAAAAGGGAACCTTTACATACAGTGCCAAATATTCAACACAAAGGCGGGTAATTTCCAGAAAAACAGGTAACAAAAATAAACAGCTTCCACATGCAGCTTGTTAATGAACTCAAACAAAGTATTTCTTCATACCATTGAAACAAGGTTGGAAATAAAACCTCCTTTCCAAAAAAAGGGCTTTAAAACATTTGCAGTCTCTTCAGCAAAACAGCAGTGCCAAACTTTCTCTGCAAAAGGTTTTCTTTCCTTCTCAAACCAGGTTTCTTTATCTGCCCTTCTAGCAGACTCAATATACTTTGTGTGCAGCCTTTCGCATTAAGGGTTAAGCTTTCTCAGGCTTTCTAGCCAACCTAATTTGCATAAGCCCCTCAGCTCAGCCTTGGAACACGGCTGCTAGTTTTAATGCTTTCAAAAACCTCTTTAGTTACTACAATGAAACAGGAAGACATTCCATTTCTGTCTCAGAACTAAGCTCTTGGTTTATAGCATTTTCAAAATTCATGCTCTCAGGTTCAGACTCTGTTAGAACAGCCTCATGTTTAAAACCAGCTATCTCTGGCTGCAAACGGTCTAACAATCTCAGAACTTTCTTTAAAGCAGAATCTCTCTTCCTGTGGACAATGCCTTTTCTCTCATACAGTTCCTTACTCTTAGAATGGTTAAAAGTCTTAGTCACGCTCACCTTATTTTGTGGAGATAAGTACCTGGCTGTCCTTGCAGCTGTTGGCTCAATCTCTGTAAAATCTTCTAGGAAACACTGTGAATTACTCAAATGGTCTGTGAACTCTCCCTGGCCAGCTTTAAAACCCTTGGCTGGTTTTTCCTCTCTGCTTGGAAACTCAGGTAAGGCTTCTTTCACTGTTGGAGTGCCTTTCTTTGGTAATATTCTTGGGTTCCCAGAAACTCTTCCCTTCCTGGAATTTCCTGACCCAATTACCCTAGGGCTGGATTCAGGACTGGAGCTTCTGTCTGTCCCTTCTCTTCCCGTAGAAGATTCAGCGTCAGTGGAAGCTGGTCTCCTAAAGCACCTTCCCTTAAGGTTGCCTTCCCCTGCAGTGTACCTCCGTTCTGCTCTCTGAGCACCTCTCTCTCGGGCACTTCTAGGCTGGGCAGTTTGAGGACCTTTCTGCTGGGCTCTCCAGATACTTCCACAAGCTCCTTCCCATCTGCTTGGGATTCCTCTCTGAACTCCTGCTTTGGTTTCCTTCCTGGCTTCCTCCTTGCCTCTTCCTTGCCTTCCTCCTTTCCTTCCTCTCTCTGTTCAAAGTTCCGGTGTTTATACCTGCAGTTTCTCTCACTGCCTGCTGACTCCACCCCCTGCACTCCCTCGTGCACGGGCTTGGTTACTAGGGAACTAGGGCGTGTCCCTTGCCTACCAGCTTTCTGTGTGGAGTTTTTTTCAGATTCAGAAGTTTTAACCCCTGAACTTCTGGTTTCTCTGTCTTTCACTGGGAAAATCCCTGGATTTCTCTCCTCTTTCTTATGTTCTTTCTGGCCTGCGCCGTCACAGTAGGCAGTCTAATTTTTGAAGATATGCGATCCCCTTGGCCAGTGGGACTCTTTTGAGGTAACTCTGTAAGTGGAGGCTAGATTTACATGCGTCAATGGCAGCTCTGACTTTATGGAATACTAGCATAAGTGGTGTGGATGTGCATAAATAAAGCCACAGCCAAATTCTATAACATACATGCATAAATTTGCACTCCACCTATATACCACCCTTGTGCACACCCACAGTGAAAGCATGCACCATCGGTCTGTGGTGTGTACTTTCAGAATAGCACCCGACTGAACTCCACACCTAAGTGCTCATTTATGTGTGTAAATCATTGAACTACTACGATTTATATGCAGAGACGCATGTGAAAATCTAGCTGCATCTTACAGAATTACCTTCTTAGAATCACTGTGCTAGGAGATTTAAAGCAGCTCCTTAAAAGATTCCCAACTTGACTGTACACAACCAGTTGTTTAATGCACAGAGGCAGAGTTCTTTTAGGATTTTTGATGAAATGCTCATGGAGGTGATTTAAATGATTCCTCTGTGCTCTGGGAAACATATGAGCGCAATGCTTATAGTCCTCATGATCATGGTCTGGGCCCAGATGAAGACAACACATAGAATGAGTGTCAAAATTCTGAATCCTTCTGTTGCATTTTGGCAAAATTGGAACCATGACGTTGGCAATTTTTTTTTTTAACAATAAGGGGGTCATTCTGTGCCATGAATAGTGGAGATGTACGCCCTGCTGCTCCTGGTGCAAAGTCTCCCCGTACGAACAGTGCTGTTGTATGGGGAGCCTTTGACAGAGGCAGGAGTGGGTGGTCTAGAGGTGGAGTGAGGCGGGGCATAGGCAGGCTGTGACCCCAGATGTACCGGGCCGATTCTGAGGTCGGCCCTGTATGTCCAGGGTCAGCCACACAGACGGGGGACTTATTCCACTTCAAAGGAGGAATAAGTCCCCCTGGACATCAGGAGATACCGGAGCCCGGGCGGCAATGAGGTAAGGGGTGCAAGGAGATCACCACAGTCTGACTCTGGCCATGGAAGGCCAGATCTAGGGTGGGCTGCAGGGAAAGGATGTTGGGTCTTGCGGTCATTGATCGCGGCTCCTGAATGGAGCCGTGGTTCCATGGCAATGGGACACCATGGCACTGTGGCTCCATTCAGGAGCTTGGCTAAGTTAGCCGGGGATCTTCTGGTCGTGCGGCCCATCAGAATCAGGCCCAGCTTGCACATCCAGGCCAGTAGACCCAATTCTGATCCTGCGGGCACGTCTAACCCCCGTGGGATCAGAATTGGGTTGCACAGCTGTATGCCTTGATTTGAGGGGCCGCACAGGGGCTGGACGGCCAGAATAGACTTGGCCTCTAAAGAAATAAATTAAATTAATAAAGTAAACGTTTCAGTGGAAAACAATCTCAAGTAGACAATTTAAATAACTTTGCAAGAAGATAATACGGAAGAGCTTTGTTTTGCGTCCATTCAGCAGATCAGAAAAACCAAAACTGAGGAGCTGAGTTGCTGTGTGCGGGAAGGTCCGCGCCAGCTCAGAATCTTACACTAAAGTTCTGATCGCTCTAAGAACAGGTCCCATTGCGGTGCTGCTGGTTGATGTCACCCACTTGTGTGTCTTGTAGACAGAAAAACATGACTTAACTTTCTTCCTCAAAGTAAAATCATTAAGATCATGACTAATCTCTGCTGGCAAACTATTTCAAAGGATTGGCGCCACAACAGAAAAAGTCTTAACGCTTATATCAGGTGTAATGTACAGTATAAGGCGGGAGGAGGGCAGTGCTAGTGCTCTTCCTGAATCATTGCTGATGTTTCACTTGTGTCTGCCTTCTCCAGTCACAGAGGACTCAAGAAGAGGAAGAGATGAGTAAGCACTTTAACAGAGAGTCCCAGGATTCCGATGCTCAGAGCTCTTACCTCTCCTATTTAGACACTGAAAGGTAACAGCCAGTTATAATATTATCATACATTACCAGGAAATAGCCAGCTATTTAACCAGTAATAAGCGTTGCCATTGCAAATAAAGGTCAACAAGCAAGTTTTAGGTAATTCCTTTTTACTGGATTAACTTAATGTATTTTTGACGAGCTTTTGAGAGCTATACTCGCCAGCGGGTCGATGAAGGAATTAAGCAGTGACATTGGGCTTAAGTAGTACAAACTCAACTAGACACTGGGATGTTTGCATATGTCATTACATATCAAAGCAAAGTGTGAGACACAGTGACAATTACACAGGTTCTGTCTGATCTCAAAGCAAAACCACTCCCTTAAAAACCTCACAATCAAGAGTCCTGCAAGGAAGCTTCAAGAATACACATGAAAAGAAAACATCAGAAATTAAAATGATCATGTATTTCAACACTAAAAAAAACCAGGACTAAACAGAAACACTGGCTTTCTTACTCATTACCAGACAAAAACATTGAAATGCAAAGGGTACTGTTTCCTCACCTATGCTTTTTATTGTAACTTAACAACAGATACAGACTAGCTAAGATCAAACTGTCACTGTATCTAATACTTTGCTTTGATATGTAATGACATAGCAGACAGCCCAGAACACAGATAAATTGAAATCCAGCGTAACTGTGTTATGTTTTCATAGATCTGATGAAGAGAAACTAGCTCTCAAAGCTTGTCAAAATATTTTAAATTAGTCCAATAAAAAGGTTGCACTTAGGAAAGAACAACCCAAACTATGGTTACACGATGCAAGGTTCCACATTAGGAACCACCACCCAGGAAAAAGATTTAGGCGTCATCGTGGATAACATGTTAAAACCCTCGGCCCAGTGTGCAGCAGTGGTCAAGAGAGCAAATAGAATGCTAGGTATCATAAGGAAAGGAATGGAAAATAAAACAAAGGATATTATAATGCCTCTGTATCGTTCCATGGTGTAACCGCACCTTGAATATTGTGTGCAATTCTGGTCACCGTATCTTTAAAAGGATATAGCATTATTAGAAAAGGTACAGAGAAGAGCCACCAAAATGGTAAAGGGGATGGAAGGATACTCCTATGAGAAGAGGCTAAAAGGTTAGGGCTCTTCTACCTGGAAAAGAGACGGCTGAGGGGAGATATGATAGAAGTCTATAAACTAATGAATGGAGTGGAACGGGTAAATGTAGATCGATTGTTTACCTTATCAGAATATAGAAAGACTAGGGGACATGCAATGAAGCTACAGGGTAAACTATTTAAGACTAATAAAAGAAAATATTTTTTCACTCAATATGTAATCAAACTCTGGAATTTGTTACCGGAAGATGTAGTAAAAGCGGTTAGTGTAGCTGGGTTTAAAAAAGGTTTGTACAAGTTCCTGGAGGAAAGGTCTACAACCATTATTAAAAGGGACCCGGGATAAGAACATAAGACATGCCATACTGGGTCAGACCGAGGTCCATCAAGCCCAGTATCCTGTTTCCAACAGTGGCCAATCTAGGTCATACGTACCTAGCAATATCCCCAAAAGACACAGGTTCCACAATGCTTGTACTGGGTCAAGCATTGATATCCTGGGTCCCTTTTTAATAGTGGTTTATGGACCTTTCCTCCAGGAACTTGTCCAAACCTTTTTTAAACCCAGCTATACTAACAGCCCTTACTACATCCTCCGGTAACAGATTCCAGAGTTTGATTACACGTTGAGTGAAAAAATATTTTCTCTTATTTGTCTTAAATAGTTTACCCTGTAGTTTCATTACATGTCCCCTAGTCTTTCTATACTCTGATAGCGTAAACAATTGATCCACGTTTATCCGTTCCACTCCATTCATTAATTTATAGACCTCTATCATATCTCCCCTCAGCCGTCTCTTCTCCAGGCTAAAGAGCCCTAACCTTCTTAGCCTCTCTTCATAGGAGTAGCCTTCCATCCCCTTCACCAATTTGGTGGCTCTTCTCTGTACTTTTTCTAATAACGCTATGTCCTTTTTAAGATACGGTGACCAGAATTGCACACAATATTCAAGGTGCGGTCGTACCATGGAGCGATACAGAGGCATTATAACATCCTTTGTTTTATTCTCCATCCCTTTCCTTATGATACCTAGCTTTCTATTTGCTTTCTTGGCCGCCGCTGCACACTGGGCGGAGGGTTTTAACATGTTATCCACGATGACTCCTAAATCTTTTTCCTGGGTGGTGGTTTCTAATGTGGAGTCTTGCATCGTGTAACTATAGTGTGGGTTGTTCTTTCCTAGGTGCATAACTTTGCACTTGTCCACATTAAATTTCATCTGCCATTTGGATGCCCAGTCTTCCAATTCATCCAGATCCTCCTGCAGTTTTCCACAATCCTCTTGGGTTTTAACAACTTTAAACAGTTTTGTGTCATCTGCAAATTTGATAACCTCACTAGTTATTCCCTTTTCCAGGTCATTTATGAATATGTCAAAAAGCAGCGGACCCAGTACAGATCCCTGGGGTACTCCACTATTCACGTTTTTCCACTGCTTGACCCCATACAAGCATTATGGAACCTGTGTCTTTTGGGGAAACTGCTAGTACTTATGACCTAGATTGGCCACTGTTGGAAACAGGCTACTGGGCTTGATGGACCTTGGTCTGACCCAGTATGGCATATCTTATGTTCTTATGTTCTTATAACTTGCTTGTTGACCTTTATTTGCACATTTCCAAGTGGACAAATACAATTTTCTTCCCTTAGGAATTCCGAAAGCTTCCATTATTAGACATTCCTTAAGCTTATAAAGGAAGGCATCGTCTCTTGCAAAATATTTTGATTTACTGTTAATTAACTTTAATAAGTGTGTTCTGTGAGTTATGTTTGTACCACAGCAAAGAAATTGCTGTTTGAATATGAAAGGAAACCAAATGAGATCAATTTGCAGCTGCAGGGACTCCATATAACTTTAAATGGATAAGAAATATTTTTAAAGTTATACATTTGCAGCAGTAAAATATGTATAAGCACTGCAGATGAATATTGACATACAACTTTAAACAGCTCACTTAATCATTTAAAGTTATAGTTTTTATTTGCCCATCAGACTTTGAACGTATTATTTATATATTCAGTGGGGCTGCCCTTTTCCAGTCCCAACATTTTTTTTTAATGTATAACTTTGGCCATTTTGCAATTAAAATGGCCAAAGTTCTATGTTTATCTACTGCAATTGTTTTTGAAAAACACTTTTGTGATTTTCAACACCAATGACCATATAAATGCTTTTTAGTATCAGCCTAAATGTGTTTAACTATACTTTCATCGTATAAACCCAAGAGAACGCCTCAGATGCCAAAAGAGGTTTTGCTTATTGTACCTCTCTATTGCACAACAAACAATCTGCA
The DNA here is from genome assembly GCA_033557465.1 of Ichthyophis bannanicus. Lineage (NCBI taxonomy): Eukaryota > Metazoa > Chordata > Amphibia > Gymnophiona > Ichthyophiidae > Ichthyophis > Ichthyophis bannanicus. The sequence continues at coordinate 258,025,853 of CM066044.1, forward strand.
TTTGCTCAGAATTTGCAGTTAGGAGCTGAAAAAGGTTGCATTAGCGATAGGACAGTTTTTAGAGCCCAAACAACAGAAAATTACTCTGAAATGTGTTTGTTACAGGGTTCAGAAGGCTTAAACTCTGGCATACAGAAACTAAAGCAGTCATTCCAAGGTAAAAAGACATCCCAGCTTTTCACTAACTCCACTGTCTCTCCCTGTTCGATATGTGCATTGCGGTCTTTTATTCTCCATTATTGTCCTCCATTTTCACATATCTACAGTAATAAGGGGTTTGCATGGCCTTTTTTAAATGGCGTTTTGTGTGCATGTGGGGGGGGGGGGATGTGTGCCTTTCATTTGTTTTTGTTTATTTTAAACTGAAAAAAAAGCAAACAGCAGACAATTTTAAAAATGAAGGAAAAAGCAAAAGGAAATGAATAAAATCTCAAGTCAAGCTCTGTCCCTTTTCCCATAGTGAAAAAAACAAACAAATCTGTGAGCGCATCCCTCATCCCTTTCCTCTCTTTATGGGTCAGCAGCAAATTCCAGTTGTTCCTGCCCCTGGTGCAGAAATACAGTAGGAGATGGTGCTGGAGAGCCTGAGGTTGACGCCTTTTTTCCACTGCGGTATCTCTAATGGCATAGTCCTTGAGTCCACCAGTGCTGTTTCCTGTTTCTGCACTGGGGGAGGGGGGGGGCAGGAGCATCTTGGGAACATTCCTAATCCATGAAGATAACAGATGTGGGAAAAGGGATTGGAGAGACGACGCATGATGGAGTCTTTGTTTTCTTTTCTCTGTAGGGGCTGGGATTGTAAAAAGAAAATGAATGAAATTGTGTTCATTTTTCTTTTTTGTCTTTTTAAAAATAAAATAAAATAAAATGTTTTATTTCCAGTTAGCGTAGTTACTCAGCTGTAACAGGTGCTCTCCAGGGACAGCAGGAATCAGTCCTCACATATGGGTGACGTCAGCGTCGATGGAGCCCTCGTGCGGAGCAAATCCCCGGCTTTCAGAGAAAGCCTTTGGGAGTTGCATCACGCATGCGCGGTCCTCTTCCCGTCCAAGGGTGCCATCTTGCTCAGTCAAAGGACATAGCAAAAAGGACGGCAAAAGAATAAAATAATAATAATAATAGAACTGCAACTCCAAGGGAAGGAGGGAGGGTCATGAGGACTGATTCATGCTGTCCCTGGAGAACACCTGTTACAGGTGAGTAACTACGCTTTCTCCAGGAACAAGCAGAAAGTCAGAACTCACATATGGGACTTCCCAGCTATAGGCTACCGAGAACCCACAGCTGAAAAACAGGCTTCCTCTACAAGAGCCGCAAGCAGCCACAACAGGAATCTAACTAAGAAAGTAGCACTCCGGTAGCCTGACACAGAAAGGTCGGAGGGCAGGAGTTGCCTAGACCTCAAAAAGGTTACGGCGTACAGCCTGGCTGAAAGCACTGTCCCGTCGGGACTCCTTATCCAGGCAGTAATGGGTTGCGAAAGTCTGACCCGAAGACCAGATGGTGGTCCGGCAGATGTCTGACAGTGGAACAGAGCAGAAATGAGTCACTGATGCTGCAATGGCCCTGACCCAATGGCCGTGACACGACCCTCCAACGAAGCTCGGCTGCCCTGTATGCCCAGGCAATGCAGTCTGCTACCCAGGTGGACAGTGTATGCTTGGAAACAGCCATCCTCAGCTTACTGGGGTCATAGGATACGAAGAACTGAGAAGCCCTTCTATGGCCCTGCATGCGCTGAATATAGAAGGCTAACGCCCTCTTACAGTCTAGGGTATGCAGAACTGTCTCTGCCCTACTGGCATGCAGCCTGGGAAAGAAGGTAGGCAGCACCACCTCCTGCTTGAAGTGGAATGAGGAGACCATTTTCGGAAGGAACTTAGAGTGCGTGCGAAGCACCACCTGGTTCCCATAGAACCTGGTGAAAGGCCTGTCGGACACGAGGGCCTGAAGCTCACTCACCTGCTGAGTCGACGTGAGGGCCACCAAGAAAACCATTTTCCAAGAAAGGTAGTGCAGATGGCAAGTTGCCATCGGCTGAAATGGCGGCCGAGTAAGCTGCCCTAAAACCACATTGAAATCCCATTTGGTTGCCGGCGGGCGAACCGGAGGCTTCAGAAGAAGCAGGCCTCTCAAGAATCGAGAAACCAAGGGGTGGGCAGAGAGAGGCTTCTCTTCCACCGGGAAGTGGTTTGCTGCAAGAGCGCTAAGGTGCATCCTGACGGAGTTGGACTTGAGGCCCAAATCCGAAAGGTGGAGAAGGTACTGTAGAACCACCCCAACCTGGCAGGAGAACATATAAGAACATAAGATATGCCATACTGGGTCAGACCAAAGTCCATCAAGCCCAGTATTCTGTTTCCAACAGTGGCCAATCTAGGTCATACGTACCTAGCAGTTTCCCCAAAAGACACAGGTTCCACAATGCTTGTACTGGGTCAAGCATTGATATCCTGGGTCCCTTCTTAATAATGGTTTATGGACCTTTCCTCCAGGAACTTGTCCAAACCTTTTTTAAACCCAACTACACTAACAGCCTTTACTACATCTTCCGGTAACAAATTCCAGAGTTTGATTACATGTTGAGTGAAAAAATATTTTCTTTTATTAGTCTTAAATAGTTTACCCTGTAGCTTTGTTGCATGTCCCCTAGTCTTTCTATATTCTGATAACATAAACAATCGATCTACGTTTACCCTTTCCACTCCGTTCATTAATTTATAGACTTCTATCATATCTCCCCTCAGCCGTCTCTTCTCCAGGCTAAAGAGCCCTAACCTTTTTAGCCTTTCTTTATAGGAGTATCCTTCCATCCCATTTACCATTTTGGTGGCTCTTCTCTGAACCTTTTCTAATAACACTATATCCTTTTTAAGATATGGTGACCAGAATTGCACACAATATTCAAGGTGCGGTCTCACCATGGAACGATATAGAGGCATTATAATACCTTTTGTTTTAATTTCCATTCCTTTCCTTATGATACCTAGCATTCTATTTGCGCTTTTGGCCTCCGCTGCACACTGGGCCAAGGGTTTTAACATGTTATCCACAATGACGCCTAAATATTTTTCCTGGGTGGTGGTTCCTAATGCGGAACCTTGCATCGTGTAACCATAGTTTGGGTTGTTCTTCCCTTGGTGCATAATTTTGCACTTGTCCACATTAAATTTCATCTGCCATTTTGATGCCCAGTCTTCCAATTTATCAAGATCCTCTTGCAATTTTCCACACCTTGCCCCTCGCACCACGACACAAACCTATGCCACTTCAAGGCATAGGTCCTCCTAGTCGAGGGCCTCCTTGAGGCTAGCAAGACCTTCTCAACTTCCTTTGGAAGGAGGAGAGGGGCGAGAATTACCTTCTCAGCAGCCATGCCATTAGGTTGAGGGAACTGAGGTTGGGATGCAAGAGAGTGCCCCCCTCCTGGGGCAGGAGGATTGGGGAGGAACCCAGAGGGATCGGAGTCTCCACCGCTAGCTGAAGTAGAAGTGGAAACCAGGGTTGCTTCGGCCACCTTGGGGTTACCAGAATGACCAAGGCCTTCTCCTGGAGGATCTTGAAAAGAGTCTTGGCCACCAGTGCGTTGGAGGGAACGCATATAGGAGGCCCACTGACCATGATATCAGAAAAACATCGGCGGCCACCCTGTCCGGGTGGGTCTGCCTGGAGCAAAGCGGGGCAACTGGTGATTGACCGGACTCGCAAGCAAGTCCTTCACTTTCCATCCCCAGGCCTGGAAAAGCCAAAGGGCTACTCCCTGGTCCAGCTGCCACTCATGGGGCTGGAGAATCCTGCTTAGTCTGTCAGCCAAGCAGTTGTCCTGGCCCGGCAGGTAGACGGCTCACAGATGCATGCCATGCCATGCTGAAAACTAGCACAGATCCATGGTTTCCTGGCATAGGAGACGGGACCCCGTGCCACCCTGCTTATTCACATAGAACATGGCCACCTGGTTGTCTGTCTGTATCAAGGCAGGTTCGTGGGCAAGTACCCGCCAGAAAACTCGCAGAGCCAGGCATACGGCATGGAGCTCCAAGAAATTGATCTGTTGTGTTCTCTCGTTTGGGGACCAGACTCCCTGAATACAGAACCCCTGGCAATGGGTTGCCCAGCCCAGCAGGGAGGCATCCGTGGTTAGTAACATAGTAACATAGTAATGATGGCAGATAAAGACCAGTATGGTCCATCTAGTCTGCCCATTAGATATTTAAGTTTATTTTGATTTTATCCTGTTGCTATAAAGGGATCCACTTTGTCGCATGCCATTTTGAATTCTGTCACTGTGTTTGCCCCCACCACTTCCATCGGGAGGATGTTCCAAGCATCCACCACCCTTTCAGTGAAAAAGTATTTCCTGACATTGCTTTTCAATTTACCCCCTTGCAGCTTCATGTTATGTCCTCTAGTTTTACAGCTTCCCTGTCTTTGGAAGAGGTTTGTTTGTTCATTATTTCTCTTTAAGTATTTAAAGGTCTGAATCATATCTCCCCTATCCCTCCTCTCCTCCAGAGTGTACATATTTAGGTCTTCAAGTCTCTTCTCATAAGGCTTCTGACACAGGCTGAAAATCATTTTTGTCACATTCCTCTGAACAGTTTCCAGTCTTTTTACATCCTTGCAAGATGGAGTCTGGAAAGGCATCCCCACCTCCAAGTGGAGTGGCTGAAGCCACCAGTCCAGGGACTGTACTAGCCGCCTGGACACTGTGACTTTGTCTCTGAGACAACCTGTGGCTTGTGACCATTGGTCTCTGAGGCACCACCGAGCAGTTCTCATGTGGAGGTGGGCATCTGGTGTTACATGGACCGTGGAAGCCATTTGCCCGAGGAGGCGCAGAAACTGTCTTGCTGACACTGCAGGTCTGTGACTCACCTGACGTGCCAGGGCCAGAAGCCTGCTTGCCCTGTCCACCGGCAGGTAGGCCCTTGCCTGAAGGGTGTCGAGTCTGGCCCCAATGAACTCTAGTTGTTGAGTGGGAGCAAGGCTGGACTTGGGGTAATTGATTACAAACCTCAGATGCTAGAGCACCTGGATGGTGCGAGATGTGGCCTGGTGTGTCTCGCTGGCTGAGGAGCCTCTAATGAGCCAGTCATCCAGGTAGGGGAAGACAAAGACCCCTTGGAGTCTGAGAAAGGTGGCCACTATGGCCAGGCACTTTGTGAATACCCTGGGGCCGAGGCCAGGCCAAAGGGGAGTACCCTGTACTGGTAGTGGTCAGGGCCGGCCCATCCATTGAGCAAGAATGTTTTTTGCACAGGGCCCCATGTTTCAGGGGGCCCCGCGCAAAGAACATTCTGCTTGCAAAGTAAATTTTAAAAGAAAAAAGAAAAGCTGTCTGCTGCCACTGCCACCACTGCGGCAACGGCAGAATCACATATCAAACAGGGCCCCCCCCCCCCTGACAGAGCCTGCTCTCCCTGCATCAGCTCCGTTGGCTTTCAGAGCTCGAAGGGAGACTAGTTTCCCTTCTGTGGCTCTGTTAAGCCCGCAGGGGCTGATGGGACTTTCCCCATCAGCCCTCGCGGGCTTAACAGAGCCGTGAGGGAGAAACTCTCCTTTCGCGCTCTGAAAGTCGACGGAGCTGATTCAGGGAGGGCAGGCTCTGTCGGGGGGGGGGGCCCATGGGATATGCGATTCTGCCATTGCTGCGGCGGCGGCAGCGGCAGCAGACTGCTTTTTTTTTTTTTTTTTAAATTTCCCTGGGCTGTTGGGGTGGGAGTTAGGACTGGAAATGGGCTAATGGGGTTAGGACTGGAAGTGGGCTGATAGGGGGTTAGGACTGGGGCTATGGGGAGCTAAGTCTGGAAATGGGGTGATGGGGGTTAGGACTGGAAGTGAGCTGATGGGGATTTAGGACTAGTAATGGGCTATGGGGGGGGCTTAAACTGAAAATTGGGTGATGGGGGTTAGGACTGGAAATGGGCTGATGGGATTAGGACTGGGAGTGGGCTGATGGGGGGTTAGGACTGGTAATGGGCTATGGGGGGCTTAAACTGAAAAATGGGTGATGGGGGGTTAGGACTAGAAATGGGCTGATGGGATTAGGACTGAGAGTGGGCTGATGGGGACTTAGGACTGGTAATAGGCTATGGGGGGGGCTAGGAATGGTAATGGGTTGGGGGGTTCCTAGGACTGGAAATGGACTGAGGGGAAGGGGGGCTTGAACTGCAAATAGCTGATGGGGAGGGGGGCTTGGAATGGAAATGGGTTGTGAGGGGAGGGAGCTAGGACAGGAAATGGGCTGATGAAGGGGGCTAGGATAGGACTAGGAATTGGGTGTTGGGGGGAGCTAAGATTGGAAATGGGCTGTGGTGGGGGCTTGGATTGAAATAGATTTATGGAGGGGCTAGAACTGGAAGTAGGCTCATGGGGGGCTTGGATTGGAAATGGGCTGAGAGGAGGGGAGCTAGGATTTGACATAAGAACATAAGATATGCCATACTGGGTCAGACCAAGGTCCATCAAGCCCAGTATTCTGTTTCCAACAGTGGCCAATCTAGGTCATACGTACCTAGCAGTTTCCCCAAGGGACACAGGTTCCACAATGCTTGTATTGGTTCAAGCATTGATATCCTGGGTCCCTTCTTAATAATGGTTTATGGACCTTTCCTCCAGGAACTTGTCCAAACCTTTTTTAAACCCAGCTACACTAACAGCCTTTACTACATCCTCCGGTAACAAATTCCAGAGTTTGATTACACGTTGAGTGAAAAAATATTTTCTTTTATTAGTCTTAAATAGTTTACCCTGTAGCTTCATTGCATGTCCTCTAGTCTTTCTATATTCTGATAAGGTAAACAATCGATCTACGTTTACCCGTTCCACTCCGTTCATTAATTTATAGACTTCTATCATATCTCCCCTCAGCCGTCTCTTTTCCAGGTTAAAGAGCCCCAACCTTTTTAGCCTTTCTTCATAGGAGTAGCCTTCCATCCCCTTTACCATTTTGGTGGCTCTTCTCTGAACCTTTTCTAAAATCGCTATATCCTTTTTAAGATACGGCGACCAGAATTGCACACAATATTCAAGGTGCGGTCTCACCATGGAACAATATAGAGGCATTATAATATCTTTTATTTTCCATTCCTTTCCTTATCATACTTAGCATTCTATTTGCTCTCTTGGCCGCCGCTGCACACTGGGCCGAGGGTTTTAACATGGTATCCACAATGACGCCTAAATCTTTTTCCTGGGTGGTGGTTCCTAATGTGGAACCTTGCATCGTGGAACCATAGTTTGGGTTGTTCTTCCCTATGACATGGGCTGATGGTGGAGCTAGGAAAGGACTAGAAATGGGCTGATGGGAGGCTGGTATTGGAAATGAGCTGATGGAGGGACGGATAGGACTGGAAATGGATGGGGGAGCTCGGACTGGAAATGGGCTGATGGGGGGGGGCTAGGACTGGAAATGGGCTGATGCGGGGACTAGAAGGGAGTGGATACTAGGTGGGGCTGGAACTAGAAGGGAGCTGATGTTGGGGGAGATTAGAATGGGATGGAGCTGGGAGAGTGAAATGGAGAGGGGGAAAATATTTTGTGTGGGACAGAAGAAAAATCTACAATTGGCTGGGTATTGGGAGAATAAGTGGGGATTGAGGATGGAGGGGTAAAATTTCAGTGGATGAAATAGGAATGAGCAAAAGGAGAAAGATTAGTATGTTAAAGCAGATGTAGAGAGAGAATGGAAAAAAATTAGAAGAGAGAAGAAAGGACAAATGGACAGCAGACGATGGAGAGTTAGCAGAAGACACAAAGAAACCAGAAGAAAGTGGCTGGAGCAATTGCAACTGAAAAAAAATGCACAAAAGGTAGAAAGATATCTCTTTATTTTGAATTTATTAACTGGAATATGTCAGCTCTGGGAAATGTGCATCATTAACGTCTGCGCTTTGTTTAGTACAAGAGGAAATTAATTTATAGTTTTATTTCTACAGTGTTGTTGTACATTCCAAGTTTGGCTTTTGGGGTTCCCAGTTTAATTGTCTTCCTGTTTCTAAATTGTGATTCCTTGTTTGGTGATGGTCTGTGTTCTGCATGTGTAACTGAGCTGAGGTATTCTGTTTATGTAGTTTCCATTTGACAGTGCCACTTGTTCTCTTTCCCCAATAGGCTATGTATTGTTATTCTCTGAAATGTATTGGTTTAATATTTGCAGTGTTGCCTTTTGATAGGTAGGGTCTGGTGCTTTGTGAGTCCTGGTAGTGCTGTTACGATACGGCGGGTTTGCTATGGGTTCTAAATGGGCAGTGTTTGTAGTAGTTCCTAATGTGCCTGGCGGATGGCACTGGAATATGGTAATGTAGAAATCTGGTAGTCTGCCTTTATCCAGATACTCATTAAGAAGTATGTTTGCTAAAAGTTAGCGCATGGTAACATTATGCAAATGTTTATGCAAATGAGGCCATTTATGCAAATGAGGCCCCTTATGCAAATGAGGCCCCGCACCGAGTCTCCGCACATGGCCCCGTACCCCCCTTGGGCCGCCCCTGGTAGTGGTTGCCCCCTACCACAAAGCACAGATACTGACTGTGGTCTGGGTGAATTAGGATGTGAGTATACGCATCTTTTAGGTATAGGGAGCATAGCCAGTCTCCCTGGTGGAGGTAAGGCAGCAATATTCCAAGGGAGAGCATCTTGAACTTCTCCCTCACCAGGAACTTGTTTAAGTAGCGCAGGTTGAGGATGGGTCTGGAGCCTCCTGTTCTCTTTGGCACCAGAAAGTACCTGGAATAGAAGCGCTTGCCCTGCAGGTGGTGGGGCACCGGTTCTACCGCCTGATCCTCGAGAAGACCCGCCAACTCCTTCAGAAGAAGGTCCCGGTGAAGAAGAGACCTGAGGGGCTCTCCCGGGAAGTAAGGAGGGGGCATCAATTGTTTACCTTATCAGAATATAGAAAGACTAGGGGACATGCAATAAAGCTACAGGGTAAACTATTTAAGACTAATAAAAGAAAATATTTTTTCACTCAACGTGTAATCAAACTCTGGAATTTGTTACCGGAGCATGTAGTAAAGGCTGTTAGTGTAGCTGGGTTTAAAAAAGGTTTGGACAAGTTCCTGGAGAAAAGGTCCATAAACCATTATTAAGAAGTGACCGAAGATATCAGTGCTTGACCCAGTACAAGCATTGTGGAACTTGTGTCTCTTGGGGAAACTGCTAGGTACATATGACCTAGATTGGCCACTGTTGGAAACAGAATACTGGGCTTGATGGACCTTGGTCTGACCCAGTATGGCATATCTTATGTTCTTATGTTCTTATCTGGGCCAGGTGAAGGAAATCTGCAAAACCCAGGCATCGGTGGTAATGGCTGTCCACCTGTGGGCATACAGGGCAAGCCTGCCTCCTGTGCACTGTCTGTCCCCTGTGGGGAAAGGGGCCATGCTGTGAGAGTCAAAAGCCACTGTCAAGCTGGGCCGGAGCCAGTATGCCCCTGTCCCTTGTTCTGCTGCCCCTGTTGGGGAGCCGGGGAGGCCTGAAAATGGGGGTAGCTCCGGTAAGCAGCACCCTTCCTCTGGTAAAAGGGCTTTGAGCACTCACGGACGGCGGTGGACAGGCTCCTGAAGTGCTGCAAAGGCCCCTTGAAGAGACCAGTTGAGAACCCGGCGAGTTCCTTTGCCAGGTCCCTCAGGTACATGCCCATGTACATCTGGTAGGCCTGAATCCGACAAGTCAGCATTGAACCCTGGAAGCACTTCCTGCTGAGGGCATCCAAGTTGCGGGCCTCCCTGCCAGGAGGCACCAAGGAGTGCATCTTCTGGCTCTCCAGCCTGCACATGGCCTATTCCACAACCATGGAATTTTGTGGCAGCTGTGACTTCTGAAAGCCAGGGCTCCGGTGAACTTGATACATCGAGTCAATCTGTTTGTTGATAACCGGCGCTGACGCCAGTGTCTCCCACATGCGGAGCATCAGTCATTCCAGGATTGGAGGCACAGGTACAGTAAGGGCCTCCCGAGGGGGGGGCCTCATACTTTAGGATCTCGAGCTCATCGGCTTGAGGATCCTCCTCGGACTCTGTGGGGAACGCCAAAGCCTTGGACATATCCCTCACGAAGTCCAAGAACCTCATACCCTCCGGAGGGGACCTTCTCTGAGGTTCGGACACCGGGGAATTGGACGGAACGTCCCTGTGCCAACAGGAGTCCGAGGACTCCTCCTCCTCCATTTCTCACCCCAATGCCTCCAAGGAGGAATCGATGGGCTCCGGCATTGAGGGCCCCGGCACCGACCACCCTGATGCAGTGAAGCTTGGCGGTGATGACCTTGGTCCTGAATGGGAGGCCGAGAGGGACCTCGGCCGAGGATCGACTCAAGCCTGAATGGCCTTGAGGATCAGCTTGGCCTCCGGGGTCGACTTCAACATCGATGGCCGGTGGTCGGGGCAGAAAACCGGACAGACCGGCAATCAGCGCCTGCTGCTGCTCCATGAAGGCAGTAAAACTGCGCTCCAATGCCACCATTCTGAACTCGAGTCCAGAAGGCTCCACAGTCACCGGGTCGGGTCCCGACGCCTGTTCCCCTAGAGGGGAGTCCTCGACAAGGACAGTTGTTAGCTGCCTCGGCTTATCCATCTCCTGGTGAGGAATCTTTGCCGAGTGCTCCTTCTCCGAGGATCCCGGATGGCTTTCGGGGCTCCACGACAGGCCCTGGGAGGGGCCGGGTCGTTCAGAGCCATCCAACGATGCCGCCTTTGAGGACTTCTTCTTCCTTTGATGTTCCCATGAGGGAGACCCCCTCTCTGCGGAACTCCGATGATGCTCGTGCTCGGAATGCTCCCCCCGAGACGTCGATGCCTCAGATGAGGTCCGGGCTCACGAAGGCACCGACTCAGGAAAAATCCTATCGTGCTGCTGCTGGCGGCTCTTCAGGGCCTTAGACAACATCTTCCTACACGGACTGCAGACCGTCGGGTCATGGTTGGGCCCACATCGGAGGCAGCAGTCATGTGTATCGGTGAGGGACATGAGTTTTGCACACCGATTGCATTTTTTAAACCCGCTGGCAGCCATCAGGGGGAAAAGGGCCCCTGCGAGGTCGAAGACCCAGGCTGCCAGTGAAAAATAAAAAGGGTGCGAATGCCAGTCACGAAGGACAAAAAATTAAAAATACTAGCTGGACTTGATACTGGTGTACCGAGCTGAAGGCGGGAAGAGGAACCGGTGTCGATCTGGTAAAAAGAATTCTTAACAGTTTTTAGACTTTTTTCACAGGGACACTTGGACAACGTCCGGAAGGCTCCATGGAAAAAAGGAGACTGAGCAAGATGGCACCCTTGGGTGGGAAAGCTGGGGATTTGCTTCACACGAGGGCTCCGTCGGCGCCAACATCACCCATATGTGAGGACTGACTTCCTGCTTGTTTCAGGAGAACATCTATTCTACTGAACTCTAGGCAAACAGAGTTAATAATGAATCTAAAAAAATAAAACGGTTTTAAGTTTTCAGAGAACCTACAAAGTAGGAATATGCTTGTTGGCAGGGCCAGCGCTACCATTAGATGAACTAGGTGGGTGCCTACAGCATCAACCCTCTGTGGGCGCTCATTGCTGCTGCCCCTCACTGGGAAATTAATCACCACCCCCAAAAAGTGAAACACATAAAACAGAATTTTGCAAGAATCACTAAATATCACCTCATCCCTTGTTATATTTTTGTCGAAGCTATGCTGTAGGAGGGACAGTAATGTGGACTGTCCCACACCAAGCAGCTAGCTGCCTTTTTTTCTTTTATATGTGATCCTGTGTCACTTCTCAAAATATTTTATAACCATAACATTGTACTTAGCTGAAGCCTCTTAATTTTCATTCATCCTTCCGTTAATCCTGAAGAGGAAGATGGAACATGACGCACGCGTTTCGAGCCCTAAGGCTCTGTATCAAATGTTGGACTCTTCTTCATTCAAAAAACGGAATCCCAACCAGACGCCGTCGTTGCGGCTGAGGCATACGTCTCTCCTCTATGGCTGCATCGTTAGACTATTCGATTTTTAAACAGGAGCACAACCTATCAGAGAAGGAACGCCCCACATGAAGGGGAATCCCAAATCAGATTGGTTCTCGTCAGATGACATCAGACTATCGAATACCATTCAACTTCCCGATTTAAACCTGCCGGTTCTACTGTATCCAAGGAAAATATCCATCTTTGTTCTAGTAGTTGAAGTTGGTAAAGACGATCCCCTCCCCTGGGATCAGCTGGAATGTGATCAATGATTGTCCATCGTAAATCAGTAAAGGAATGATTAAATTGCAAACAATGGGTTACCATTGGTGCTGTCAAGACGCTATTTCGCAATCGGGAAGCGTGTTCCATTAGACGTGTCTTCATAGCACGACTAGTCCTGCCTATGTAGAGTAGTGAACACGGGCACAGCAATAGGTAGACCACATAGCTAGAAAGGCAGTTTGTATCCCAGCATCGTGTAAACAGTTGTTTTGTTTTCGGATGTGTCCATTGTAACCCAAGCATAGATAATGCACAAAATTGACATGATCCACACGCCAAATGTCCAGTCTGAGCAGGAAATCAATCGAGTCTATCAGATGGTAATGCTGTCTTCATCAGCATATCGCCGAGATTCCGCCCCCGAGAAAATGCTATCTGAAGGGGTTTGTTGAAACAATCTACTAATTGTAACATTGGCCAATGTTGTTTTAAAATCTTTAAAACTGCAGAGCTACCCTCAGTAAATGGAAGAATACCCACTATGGAATCTTCTGAACTCTGCCCCGAATTAACATAATTAGGATCAAGCAACCATTCCCGATGAACGAAACGTGCTCGTTTCATTGCTCTTTGAATAATGTGACTGGGATACCCACGATTAGTTAAACGATGGCTCAATTCAGAAGCATGGGTCATATATTCCTGAAGTGTGTTGCAATTCCGCCGTAGCCTAAGAAATTGGCCAAAAGGCAATCCATGTTTAAGTGGACCAGGGTGGTAGCTTCGAAAATGTAACAAGCTATTTCTTTGCACATTTTTTTGATAAAGAGTGGTATGTAAACTCCCATCCAATATTGTAATTTGCAAATCCAAAAATTCGATCGTAGTAGGATGGACATGTGCTGTGAACTGTATATTGGTCCGTACAGTATTTAGCCAATTCAAAAACTCAGTGAGCGCCGGCAAATCAGAAACCCAGATAAACAGAATATCATCAAGGAATCGTTTCCAGAATAAAACATTTGAGTAACCAGAAAATTGTTGTATTTGAGATGACTCCATGTGACCCATATATAGGGTAGCTATAGAGGGGGCACATGTGGCCCCCATCGCTATACCAGAAATTTGTTGGTAGTAGACACCCTCCGAGACAAAATAATTCTTTGTAAGAATCAATTGCATCATTTTTAATAAGAAAGATCGTGGAAGTCGAGATGGAGCAGTCTGAAAACAATCTGCCAACAAACTGAGAGCCTCCTGTTGATCTATCTTTGTGTAGAGCGAAACTACATCAAGAGTGACTAAAAAAGCTCCTGGAGGAATCTCTAATGTTGACAGCAATTGTAATAGATGGGTTGTATCTCGAAGAAAGGAAGGCACCTGACAAGCCTCCTGTTTGAGAAACACATCGCAAAACTTTGAAAGCGGCTCGAGGACTGAATCCCTACAAGACACAATAGGGCGTCCAGGGGGTCTTAATAGAGTTTTATGAATCTTTGGCACCAGATAAAGTATGGGGATCCGAGGATGTGTATTAACTAAGAATCGGTGTTCTTTAGAGGTAATCCAACCCCGTTGGAAGGCTTCACCCATTAAAAGCTTAACTTCCATCATAAGATCCACAGTAGGGTTCGCAGACAAAACTCGATATGTATTAATATCTCCCAGATGTTGAGACAGTGTCAGTCGGTATTCTTCTACAGACCATAATACCAAAGCCCCTCCCTTATCGGCTCTCCGTACTATCACTGAAGGATCAGATTGCAATTCTGCAAGAGCTTTCCAACTGCTGGAATCTAAGTTGGAAGAATGGTGTAAAGGGGTATTTGCTAATTGTTTAACATCCCTCAACACCAAAGATTGATATGTGGATAGCACAGGATCCATTGGACCAGGAGGAATCCAATGAGAAGGCGGCTTTACTACTGATGGATCCGGGTTACTAACCTTTCCTTGAAAATATTGAATGATGTGTAACTTACGAAAAAATCGTTGTAAATGTAATGCCATAGAAAATGCATCAAAACGAGCTGTGGGTACAAAAGACAGGCCAAAGTTTAATACTTGTTCCTGAGACCGTGAGAGCGATTTATCTGTCAAATTCACTATGATAGATTGGCCTGACGTGACCGTTGTCGCGTGTTCGGAGGTTCCCACGTGTCGTCGTGATATATTCTCTCCTCACTGGGAAATGGCAGTTAAGTGCCAGAGTCACATTCTGTATGAAACTGCTGGAGAATCCAGGCCTTTGAATAGAGAGAGAAACAAAAAGAGCCACATTTACTAAACGTTGGCTCACGCTGTCTACTATAGTGACAAATAGTGTATGCTGATGTTGAGTAAAGAACGATCCAAGATAGTGATTTAAACAGAGGTTGTGTAGTGCTCTGCTCCAGGCTTATTGCTGCAAATTGGGAGGGTTATGCCATTTAACTTTGGAATGAGCAAGCACAAATGGAAGGCACAGGAGATTCTTTCTAGTCCCTATCTCAAGGTTTCTACTTGGGTCTTGCCTTATTGAGAGCTGTGAAATACTGTTGTGTTGCTTATTTGCTGGTCTGGCCGTTTTGAAAATAATTTTGTGTCTTTTGTATTATCAAGTTACTCGATATTGTGATGTTTACTCACAAATAAAAAATAAACAGAGAAAGATGCTGTAGGGGTTGAGTAGAGAAATATCCAGCCAAGAGTTGCCAACAGACTCCATGCCGTTACGTGTAGGCTGAGCCAGTCCAGTGCTTAGAGCAGTGAGCTAAAGCCAGGGTTCAGTTCCACCGTGGTTCCTTGTGATCTTGGGCAAGTCAATTAACCCTCCAATGCCTCAGGTACAAACTTAGGGGCCGGTTTATTAAAGCGCGCTACCTGGGTAGCACAGGAGTAATATGTGGTATTACCCAGGCAGCACACATCTGGGCAGGGTGTGAGCTTTCCTGCCATGGTGCTGCTGGTGCTTGGCAGGGAGCAACTACTGCCAGCACAATGGGTGGTGTAAGTTAATCCCACCGGTGCTCCCAATGAGCTGGGCTAAATTCACAAGGGGGGTGGCTGTCCCCACCCCCTGCATCTAGCACAGTGCCCTGTGCTAGTAATGGGGCCCAAACGCATGTTACTTGTGTGGAGCTTAGTAAACCGATCCCTTAGATTGGAAGTCCTCTGGAGACAGAGAAATAACTTCTGTCCCTGAATGTGATTCACCTTGAACTACCACTGGAAAGGCGGGAGCTAAATATAATTAAACAAATCCATGGACTTGTAGCTCCAGGCGCTCTATAAAAGGGAAATTTGCATAGATTCAGCTAATGTAATACCAGGACTGGCTCAGTCTGCTCTTAGGAAATGGAGCTAGTCAGCAACTCTTATCCCAACCATCATTATAACTTAACTGCAAATGAGTTATATATTTCAACAGAATAACATTTTGGAGATACTTTCATTAAAGTGGAATGGAGATATCTTAACATCTTTATTTTACAGGCATTGGCTTTTCCTGTCTCTCAGAGGTAACAGATCCCAGAAGTGGTGTATTACTCTACAATCCAACATTTCACATAGCCAGCAGAGAAGCCGTCGACACCCTAGGAGGACAGTTGCTCAGAATATGCAAAGATGAAGATCTAAATTAACCACTTAGAATAGCCACAGTATCACATAAGACTGAAAATCCATAGGACTGATCCAGAGAACTGTCGCTGCCTACAGCAATCTATGGATTTGAAGGGCAAGCTGTAGCTTTACAATAAGTCTCTCTCCTCCAGCTTGTAAATCATATAAAAAGATGGAATTAAAACTGGCAGTCGTACTTTATTATTTTTTTCCAACCCAGCAGAAGTAGGAAAGAATTATATAAGTGGGGAAAGCATGCAGGGCATGGCTTATGGAATTCTTTCCAAACCCCGTGTGTGTGCATTTATGTGTATAACTCTGTTTTTGTATGTTTCTTATATGTATTTTGTGTGCATATATATCTTTGTGGATTTTTATGTCAGTGTGCCTTTGTGTGGCACTGCATGTGTGTGTATGTGTGTGTGTGTGTGTGTGTGTGTGTGTGTATGTATGTATGTGAATGCTTGCATGTATGTGTGTGTGTGAATGCTTGCATGTATGTGTATGTGTGTATGTGTGTGTGTGTGCATATTCTCTGGCTCAACTGGTGCCAACGCACCCAGCCTCTGTGATCCAAGATTTCTCTGAAAGGCTCAGAGCAAGCAATCCTCCTCAACACCTTCGATAGTGGACTATCCGGCCAACCTAGCGGTGGGATCGCCTTTCCAGGCATCACCTCATCACCTCACCATGACTACAGATGCTTCCATGCACGCCTGGAGAGCGCATATGTACCACTTTTCCACACAGGGCACATGGTCCCCTCAGGAAAAAGCCCTGCACATCAACGTGCTGGAGCTCCGAGCCGTATATTATGCCCTCATGGTCTTTGCCCACTGGGTGCATTCCCAGATTGTCCTCATATGCACCGACAACCAAGTCTCCATACTCTACATTAACAAACAAGGTGGAACAGGCTCGTTTCCACTCTGCTGTGAAGCCGCATGACTCTGGATCTTCGCCCTCTCCATAGGGATGACTTTACAGGTGACCTACCTTCCCAGAACTCTGAATCAGCTGGCTGACGAGTTGAGTCACCTGCTGGACCCACATGAATGATCCCACGACCCTTCAAGGTATATTTGCTGCCTGGGAAGAGCCATATGTGGATCTCTTTGCCTCCGCCAACAATGCCAAATGTCTGATCTTCTACTCCATCCAACCATGCCCGCAGCAATGTGCACCCAAGGCCTTCAACATAGACAGGTCTCAAGGCCTCTTCTATGCTCAAGATCAAATAAGACAAAGCCTCAGTCATCCTGATAGTGCCACAGTGACCTCGGCAGCTTTAGGTCCCCTATCTCCTGGCACTTCTATGGGAGCCCCGTGCTGCCAGGAACCACACCAGACTGCTTACCTAGCATCAGGGCCACCTCCTCCATCCTAACCTCCAGAGTCTCTCCCTTATGACATGGTGGTTTCAGGGTACTGGGTGCTAATCGCTTCTCTGCCAAAGGACATTGTAACAGTCCTCTCCATCTCTTGAATGCCCTCCAACTCAACTTTCCTACCAGCACAAGTGGTCTCATTTTGCACACTGGGCCGCCTCAAATGATCAAGATCCAGTCCAGTACTCTGGACCAGGTGCTCTCCTACCTCCTTTATTTATTTATTTATTGGTTTTTATATACCGCTTTGTCATGGTAATCAAAGCAGTTTACATACTGTATAATATTTTAACTACTGCACAAGTCAGTTTACAAGGAACAATTATAGAACAGTTTACAGGGAACAATTGTACAAATAACAATTGTAGTTCATAAGATATTTAATAACAACAAAGTAGTATTAAACTATTTATAGGAGAAGTGAACATAAGTGGTTTGGGTGATATTTTGGAGTTGTGTGCGTCAAGTGCATGGCGATTGGAAGGAGTTGAATAGTGTGATTTTTTTTTTTTTTTTAATAAGGAAGTGGAAGAGGTGTATGGTGGCTGCTCACATTGATAATAGTAAGTAAAGATGAATGTTTTGAGTTGCTTTCTGAATTAAGTCTTTGATTTCTCCTAGGGTTTGTGCAGGGAAGTTAGTCAGGGGTGGTGAAGAGGCGGCCCAGGGGCAGAGAGTGGGTGGGCAGTGGGCAGTCACAGGTCCTGGATGCATAGGGCCGATTCTAATGTCGGCTCTGTACGTCCAGGGTGCGCAAATTGGCCGGGGAGGTTATTCCATCCCCAGAGTGGAATAACCTCCCTGGACTTTTTTTTTTCCAATTTGGGGTGTGGAAGGGGCTGTGGGGGAGAGACAAAGTTAATCCCCCACAGCCAGACCCTGGCCTTAGGACATCGGATCAGGGGTCGGGCTGCAGGGAATTAACTTTTTGGGGCAGCGGCCGGCATCGTTGCTTTTAAATGGAGTCACGGTGCCATGGCAATGGGATGCCATGGCACTGAGGCTCCATTTAAAAGTCCTGGCTGAGGGGGGGCGGAGCCTGATGTCCAGCGGGTTAGACGCTTCGCGCTGAAGCTCCCGAGAGGCCTACTCAGAATCCTGACTTAATACCTACATAAACTTAATATTTTGCTCCGAACTTACCGGGGTACCTCGGGGGGATGGCGGCCCACAAACCAGCGCGCTTAGACTTCGGGTCTCCCTCTTCTTCACACGGAAAACGCTCCAAAACAGAGTTGTCTTCCCCACAAAAGATAGCTCCACTTCGGGAAAACCCCGAAATGCAACAGGAGATCTTGGAGGAAATACGCGGTGTGAAGGAACTGGTACAGTCCAACGGAGAAGCGCTCCGAGCCATGCGAGAAGACTTCGGTATGCTTCAGGACCGGCTTGAAGGTCTTTCACTACGGCAGGACAACATGGCGGGGGTCCTCGACTCGCACGCGGTGCGCTTGGTGAAACTGGACAAGGCTGAGCGTCAGATACAGAATCTTCAAAAAGAGTTAGAGGATAGCAATAATCGAGCCCGTCGCAACAATGTAAGGCTCATTGGAGTACCGGAGGGGGCGGAAGCAGGAGATATAAGAGAATTCCTGGTCAAAACTCTTCCCTCCTTGCTGAAGATCACTTTTCACAGAGATCTGGAAATTGACCGAGCACATCGTGTTCCTACCAACATGGCGCTCAATCGGACGACCCCCCGGCCTATCATCTTTCGATTACTGAGATATCAGCAAGTTGAGCAAATTCTAAATGCTGCCCGGGCGAATCATCATCTGGAGTTTGAAAGTCATAAAGTCTCCTTCTTCCCTGACTTGGCAAAGCCCACAGTTGACCGTCGGAAGAGACTCCTTGCTTTTCGCCCTAGACTTCAACAACTACAGGCTCGCTTTGGCCTATTGTATCCAGCGAAGCTCAGAGTGACTCTCCATAACCAAACTAGAACATTCGAAGATCCTGATCTACTAGCAACATTTTTAGATTCCAAAGAAGCAGACCAGATGCGCTAATCCAACAACTTGGATCTATAGTCCGCCGGATCTGCCCGCCATTTTGAATGGCCCGACGCGGTGATCACAGCCTGGAACAGAGACTGCCTGGACTTTTCTATCTATAACTTTCTTGGTCTCCTGTCCCTCCATGATGTGCACCTCGGTTGGATTCGGAACACGCACAGTTATACAGGTTATATGTTTCAATTTAGGCCTTCTCTGGGGTTTCTCCCCGCAGACACATGGTCGCCAGTAATTTCTGGGGTTCTGCTTCTTCTCTAATGCATTTCGGTGCTTATTTTTTTATATGGGGCGCTTCATTGTTTTTCCTGAGCTTATTTTCTATCATGTCATGTGTACAGCCATATACAGTTAATATGAGGGACATTGTGAAATTATGTGCGTTATGTTCCTTTTCAGAATTTTTAACCTTTCTGAATGGCCTTATGTAAGATCTTATCACTGAACGTAAAGGGCATCAATAGTCCAATCAAAAGAAAGAAAATCCTTAGCTATCTTAATCATGAGCATGCTGATTTAGTGTTTCTTCAGGAAACGCATTTAAACTCCGCTGAAACACTGAAACTTAATGCTAAGCCTTACATGGTGGCTGCCTACTCTCCCGCCGTTTCCAAACGGTGTGGGGTAGCCATCTTGGTTAAGAAGTCTTTGCAAGCTACTGTAATGGATACTAGCTCTGATAAGGAGGGTAGATGGGCCCGTGCACACCTTAAGGTTGGAGATAGTGAATTCACGTGTATTTGTATTTATGCTCCGAATGTGGATAACCCTGCTTACTATGCCAGTATTGCGCAGTTGGCACAGGCCTCTGCCAATACTCCATTAATACTCGGCGGCGATTTCAACCAAGTACTTGATCCTTTGATAGATAGACTGCCGCCTAGAACGAGTGGTCCACCCAAGAGTCTTGATACCCTTACAGCTCTGATGAAAGATCTTGCGTTAGTAGATATATGGAGGCTGCTTCACCCCTCCGACTTAGAGTTCACCTTTTTCTCAGCCCCCCATCACTCACAATCTAGAATAGATTTTTTCTTATCTCCAAAGCATTGATATCTCAAGTGGACACGGCTAGGATTCATCCTCTCCATATTTCAGATCATGCTGCCATATCTTTCTCATTACATGTCACTACGCAAGGTGAACATCCCCGTGCTTGGTTTTTTGATAGATCCCTACTAGACCAAAAAGATTTTCAGGTTGACATAAAGGCCGCTATCCAAGACTACTTTCATTTTAATTCACCCCATGACACTGCGAGCTGGGCTTGGTGGGAGGGTTTCAAGGCGTCTATCCGTGCAACTATAACTAGCTATCAAATTCGACAGGGGAAACAAAGAAAGCAATATTTACTGGTTTTAGAACAACAGATACAAGCTGGAGAGCGTCTCCTCACGTCCCGTACTGACCCATGTATTTTACTCCGCTTACAACGCCTTCGTTTTCAATACAATCAGCTTTTATATACCGCTGCTGCTAAAAATATCGAATCACAACAAGGGATGTACTATCGGGAAAATAACCGTGCTGGCAAATTGTTAGCCAATGCCCTGAAAGGTCAAAAAGAAGCCAAACGTGTTACCGCTCTCCGCAATCCGTCGGGGGGGAGCTTGGTCACTAAAGATACAGAAATCTTAGAACTCTTTCGTGATTTTTATACTCGGCTTTATCAATCTGAATGTGACTTCGAGCCAGAAGCATTTGAACGATTACTATCAGGGGTACAACGGCCGACCCTATCTGACGAAGATAGAGAGGCCATGGACAAACCATTCACTTTATCAGAAATTCAATCTGCCCTCAAGAGATGTGCCACAGGTCGAGCCGCAGGCCCGGACGGTCTCCCAGCTGAATTCTACAAAACTTTTAACGCTGACTTAGCTCCGTTTTTGAAACTTTATTTTTCTGCTCTGGCCGAGGAGGGATCTCCTTCTGGATCCTTCTCAATGGCAAATGTAGTAGTTTTTGAGAAGGAGGGGAGAGATCCGCAACTAACAGCTAATTATCGTCCAATTTCCCTACTAAACGCAGACTATAAAATATTTGCCACCATTCTCTCCACCCGGCTCTCTGACAAGATGTCTACTTTAATACACCCAGATCAATGCGGTTTCATTCCCGGTAGATCAACTGCTGACAATGCTAGGACCCTATGTCATGTACTGACTGCCGCAGTTAATCTTGATCGACCATTGGTTGGCCTCTCTCTCGATGCTGAGAAGGCCTTCGACCGCTTAGAATGGCCCTTCTTGTTTGCAACTCTCCGCTGGTACGGATTCGGAGAAGGCTTTCTCCGTTGTCTCCAAACCATGTATGCACAGCCTACAGCTAGTATCTGTGCTAATGCTTTAAAGTCTCAGCCATTTCCCCTTCAACGAGGTACTCGCCAGGGATGCCCACTGTCTCCACTTCTTTTCGATCTCGCACTCGAACCCTTAGCTTTACTAATCCGGCAATCCAAGGATATTCATGGAGTCCCCTTCTCTCATAGGGAAATCAAAATTTCAGCATATGCTGATGACCTTATGCTCTTTGTCTCCCTAGACTCAGTGCCGGCTGTCCTAGAGCAAATTGGTAAATATTCACAACTCTCGGGCTATAAGATAAATTGGACCAAATCGGTAGCCTTCCCACTAAATCCTCTGATCCATCAGGCAGATATGCAATCCTTTCCCTTTTTATGGCAACCTCGCATGGTCAAATACCTTGGGGTTCACTACTGCTGCTCTCCTTTGGAAGACACTATCACCTTTAATGCCAAAGACTTAACCTCTAAGGTCCGGGCGCTTACTCAACGCTGGACTCCTTTAACACTTACTTGGTGGGGCCGCCTAGAAACCATTAAAATGATGATTGTTCCCAAAGTGAACTACATTTTGGAAATGCTGCCATGTCTCCTACCTCGACGTACATATAAAGATTTAGAGGGTCTTCTGACTAGATACTTATGGCAAAACAAGACACCTAGGATAGCGAAACATAAGTTACAAGCAGATAAAGAAAATGGTGGTGTCAGATTCCCTGATTTCCTGAAATACCACCACTCTTTTCTTCTCAAACAAGGCGCTCGTTGGCTGGAGGACCTAACACCGAGTAGACCAGTGTGGCTAGATATAGAGGAGGACCTTTGCAAACCAATTCCCCTTACTTATCTCCCTGGTATGACTCTCCCATCAG
Organism: Ichthyophis bannanicus; assembly: GCA_033557465.1. Lineage (NCBI taxonomy): Eukaryota > Metazoa > Chordata > Amphibia > Gymnophiona > Ichthyophiidae > Ichthyophis > Ichthyophis bannanicus. Next base: position 258,048,204 of record CM066044.1, read on the forward strand.
ACTCCCACTATCCACCAATGCTCTTAGACACTTTAGGTGCCTTTAATACCCTCGTGCAATCTCTAGACTCCCGACTTTGTCCGCTAGACAGACTCCCGCTTTGGCACAATGCTCGATTTCAAATACAAAATAAATCGATGGCGTGGAGCCCCTGGTACACTAGGGGCATTTGGATCCCTAACCAGCTGTTCTATGATGGTCGCTGGAAAACTTTTAGCGAATTACAAATTGAATTTGGTCTCCCAGCGAAACACTACTTTCAGTTGGTGCAACTTCAGCATTGTCTTCGGAGTGCTAAGGTGCTCCCGCCATCGGAAACCCATACCCAAGGATTGTCGGAGATTATCCGATCTATCGGGAGCTTATCGGGTGTGGCATCTAACTTTTACAAAACTTTATGTAATACTGTAAATAGTGGCACTCCTACAGCACAGAAATCCTGGGAGCGGGAAATGCATGTAACTTTGACCCCGGAGCAATGGAGCCTAGTCTGGAGCAAGGTGACACGGGTCTCTCGATCCGCCTCACTCACTCAGACACTTTTCTTTCTAGCCCACCGATGTTTCTATACTCCTGACAGGTTAGCCAAATGGAACGCCTCCCAGAGCAATAGATGCTGGACATGCCATGCGGCCATTGGTTCACTAACTCATGTTATGTATGAATGCCCCGCATTACAGTATTACTGGAGTCGGGTCTGGGGTCGTATTCAATCTATTTTGCACTTTCAAGAGCCCCTCTCTTGGAAGATAGTGGGACTCCGCTCAGCTGCGGGGATCCCCTCTCTTCCAAAATCGGCTTACTTCCTTTTAGACTTTATGCTGGGCATAGCTATTTCCCTAATTACGAAATACTGGAAAAATAGCTCCCATCTGAGTCCCAATGAATGGTGGAATCATGTCTGTCTCTACAGTAAATATGAGCAAATACCTCGTATGTTAGCTTCTTCCGTTCAGACCCCCCACCACTTGTCTAAATGGAAGATGCTCAACGACTATGTTCAAACTGCTAAATGCTCTCATCTGACTGTTTAAATCTGTGTAAATCTCTGTCACATGATCATTCTGTACCGCAGATACTATTTCTGTTTGTTTTGATGTACAATCACTGTTGTTTGTAAGCGCTTATATGCTGATACTTATCAGCTTAGAGAAGAAGCATAGGGGTGGGGGGTAATTGGGGTTGTTTTTTCCTTATTGTATGCTTGTATTTGTCTCCTTTGGTGTGTTGTTTCTTTTTGCTTGTTGTAAAATGAAAATAAAAGTTAAAAAAAAAAAAAGTCCTGGCTGAGTAAGTCAGGCTAGCGCTGTATGTGCAAACCGGGACTGAATCGCAGTCCCGGCCTGCACATACAGTGTTGTTCGATTCTGGGTCCTGCGGAGCAGGATGTGCCCCACAGGATCAGAATCGCGATCTCATTTGTACGTCTGGGTCAGCCCGGACATACAAAGGAGATCTATGTCGTGAATGGAATTGGGCCATTAGTGTATTAGGAAGACTGTTCCATAGGGTAGGGGCATAGAGGGAGAATGCTTTATTGGTGGTAGATTGGTTTAGTTTTCTGACCCTATTAGGAGTGGTTAGCATGTTTTTTAGGCTGCCTCTTTTTGTTTTTGTGTATTGATGAATGTTTATTAGTGTGTTGAGATATGTTGGTGCAATGTTGTTTACTGTTTTGAAAATGATCATGAGAGCTTTGACTTTGATTCTTTGAAATATTGGGAGCCAATGGAGCTGAAACAGGATGGGTGTTATGTGATCTGATTTATCAGCTTTCATGATTGTGCGGGCAACTGTATTTTGAGCCAGTTGAAGGGGCTTTAGGGTTTTCTTTGGGAGGCCGTGGAGTATGCTGTTGCTGTAGTCATAATGGGGAGTTATTAGTGCTTGGACTACTGAACGGAAGTCTGTGGGGGAGAGCAGAGGTCTCAGATGTTGACTCATTCTAGTTTTATTGTAAATTGCACGGGTAGTCATTTGAATGTGTTTGGTGAAATCCAGATTTTGATCAAGGTGAATCCCAAGGTATTTTATTTCTTTTCTTATATCAAATGAGGCGTTGTTTACATGAAGTGAACTTGGAGGGTTGAAAGTTTTATTCCTAGTAATAATGAGTGCTTCTGTTTTCTTCAAGTTAACTGTGAAGTTGACTGAGTTAAGCCATTCAGAGACTTTGTTGAAGCAGCTGGTGATTTTTGAGTAGTTAGGATCTTTGGTGTCAAAGGCTGTGAATAGCATTATATCGTCTGCATAAATTCTGTAGTCTACGTTATGTGATTGCATGATATTGCAGATAGGTTGCAGTATATATTGAAGAGAAGTGCAGATAATGCAGATCCCTGGGGGATGCCTTGAAGTTGGGTGAAATGTTGGATAGGATATTTTCATAGTAAACTTGTTGGTCTTGAAACCATTGTAGTCTTGAAACCACCTATGCCCAGGTATTTTAGGCGGTTGATTAGGATGTTATGGTCTACAGAGTCAAATGCGGAAGATATAGCTAGGAAAATGAGGATGAAGGCATTTTGCATGTTGTTGATTCCTTGTATGACCAAATCAAGAAGGGATGTGAGCAGCATTTCAACTCCATGATTTGCTCTAAATCCATACTGATGAGGGTCAAGTGGAGCGTTTGAATCAATGAAATCCTGGAGTTGCAGCTGTACTGATTTTTCAGTGATTTTGGATAGGGAAGATAGGCTAGATATTGGTCTATATGAAGTTTGGCAAAATTTGTTTGGTGCGTTTTGTTTCAAGATTGGACGTATAGATGCCTTTTTCAATACGTTTGGTAAAAGTCCTTGGGCTAGTGGCAGGTTAACGATTTTTTGGATGAATGGTGTGAGTACTGAATTTGTGGCTTTTATCCAACTGACTGGGCAGAGATCTAGAATTGAGGTGGTAGTGTTCAATGATTTGATGCCGTTTTTAATCTGCTCTTTGGTTCTTGGTGAAAATGAATTCCAAGTTACAGGGCAGTGAGGCGTGGGATCAGTGGATGTAGAGTCATACATTGAGTTGAGTTTGGATTTTGGCATGTAATGATTTGCAAGCTGTTGAGCAGTTATATTGCAGGTTGATGGATCACTGAGTTCGGTTTACCTGTCCTGTTCAGGCCTACAGACCACATCAGTATGCTACCACCTATCCTATAGCCATTGCTGCTTCCCACAATCCAGTTGACGGGAAACTCATCTCTGTACACTCAGTCGCTTCATGATTCATGAACACCATATCGCTCTCACAACCACCAATGCTGGCCTGGGAGCTCAAAATCGTCCTTTAAGAACTCATGAAACCATCCTTTGCGCTCCTGGTGACAGTTTCTCTCAAACACCTCACTTGGAAGATGACCTTCCTAGTGGTCATCACCTCCACCAGACGACTAGCATTAGTGCCCTATTCCCCCTACACATAGTTCTACCACAACAAAGTCATCCTCCGGATCCATCCAAAGTTTCTCCTGAAAGTGATCTCTGATTTTTACATAAACCAACCTATTGTCCTCCCTGCCTTTTTCCTGGCAGCCCCCCAAGGGCTCTCTGGAAGAAAAGCTACGCAATCTGGACTGCAGAAGAGCTTTTTTGTACTATCTGCATCACACAGAACCTCTCTGTAAATCATCCCAGTTATTTGTGACCTTGAGCCCCCAACAACCCTGGACAACCGGCAGCCAAGCAGACCATTTCCTCCTGAATCGTGGACTGTATTGTCTACTCCTATGAGCATGCCACACTTCTGTCCCCGGGGCGTGTCATCCTGCACAATCTCAGCCTTGCTTCAATCTCATCCCAGGACATCTACAAAGCAGCCACCTAGTTGTCCATTCACACCTTCACTAAGCACTGCAGTCTTGACTGCTCCTCCACAAGGGACTCTGCCTTTAGCCAAGCAGTCCTCTGGAACCTTTTTGCTACCTGACTACTATACTCCATCCAAAGTCCTCCTGGGCCGACCCCACTCCAAAGAAAACCAGCTGCACCTGTTGAAGCAGCCCTGAGCTCTGCACTCACCTTAGTGTATGCCTACATCCCTCTGCTTCTCTCCGGAGAAAGTGGAACTTACCTATAATGGGGGTTCTCCATAGACAGTAGGGGTATGCAGCCACATTCACCTTCTTGCTTTTCCCTCAAAAAAAAAAATAAAAGGAGAAAAGGAAAGAAATATGGAAGACAACAACAACAGCGCAAGCCCTCTGTGTTCTCATCTCTACTCCTGCCTATTCTTCTGCTCTGGTATGAATTGATCTTGGGACATAAGCAGGTGGGAAGCAGTCACACATGCTCAGAGAGGTAACAAAACCTCTCTGAGCTGAGAGAGGTCAAGCACACAAGGCTCAGTTGGGGACTTCACCTTAGAGTGTGGTTGCATACTTTTGCAGTCTGTAGAGAACCTCCATTACGGGTAAGCAACTACACTTTCTTCTAGCTTGCTGACATTAATGTACAAATTAGAATCATAGAAAAGTCATATATTTGTCAATCCTAACCTCTCAAGTGCTGGGGGTGGTGAAATTATGGGGTGGTAGATTTTTTGGGAGGGAGAAATTTGCAGCGTGCTGAGGCAAATGCGGTGCACAGTTGACAAGGTGGTGGGACAGTTGGGGGTAACTTTTATGGATGGGGCAGCATTCCCGGTAGGGGGGGCAATTGTGGGGGTCTTTTTTATTGGTAGGGCAATTTGCAGGGCGGTAGGGCAGTTGTAAAAGAATATGGACCCGATATTCATCTAGGTCGGCTTTGCGCTGCTACAGAGCATAGCCGGCTGCGCCGACCCTTAACCCCGGCTATTCAATGCTGGGGTCATATGCAGCCCCGACATTGAATATCCAAATTTATCACGCAGCCTCCCAGCCACAATAGCTAACCAGACAGTGGCAATAATGCATGCTGCCTGGTTAGCTCCTGCAGCTAAAAGATAGGCAAAGTTTTGCTTTGCCTATCTTTTAGCTGCAGGTCACTAACTGGGCAGCATGTGATATCACCGCTGCCCAGTTATCAACTGTCGCCCCCTCCGCTTCTCCCCGGAACGCCCACAACACTCCCCGATTCTAAGCAGATAGCATCGGGGTGTGTAGGGGAGAAGATCGGGGATATTCAGGGGCACTAACCATGAATATCCCAGTTATAGGCATTTACACAGTTCACAGGGCTGTAAACCATGTAAATGCCTTTTGAATATCGGGCCTTAGATTTCTAGCAGTAAAACAGTATGTGGGTTGGTGGAACAGTTGCATGGCGTAGTTTCTGGGGTGGGTCTGAGGACTAGTTGTGGGGGGTAGCTTGAGGAGGGCAGGGTTACTTGACAGGGTGATGGAGCAGTTGCAGGAAGGCTTAGGATTTCCGGTGGGGCAGTTGGTGGGACGGGAGACAGCTCGGGGTATGTTTTGGAGTGGGATAGTCTTTGAGACCATGGGGCAGTTGCAGTAGGGTCGTTTTTTGGAATGAGGGCAGTTTGAGGGGTGATGGGGCAGTTGCATTTGATAATTTTTGAGGGGTAAGGGTAGTTGGCAGGCTCATGACGCAGTTGAAGGAAGGATATTTTATTACAGTGGGGTTTGGGGGGATAGGACAGTTTGCGGCATGGTGGGGCAGTTTGCAGGAGGCTGTTTTTTGAGATGGGCATAGTTGAACTGGTAGGGTAGTTAGGTTTCCCAGGAAGGGCAGTTTGCGGAATGGGGAGCAGCTGGGTGGTATTTTTGGGGATAGGGTAGTTGGTGTCATAATGGGAATGTTATGGGGTGTAGTTTTATGGGGTGCTGGAGATAGCAGAATGGTAAGACAGTTGGGAGTAATTTTTTTCATGGTGGCAGCATTTTGGGGGTTGGTTGGTAGGGCAGTTATAGGGGAGTATTTTTTGGAGGTGGAAGAAGTGTACATAGTGGTGGGGCAATTGTGGGGTAGCAGTTTTTGGTAGGGGGCATTTTGGGGGTTTGGGAGACTAGAGAACTAGGAGAATTTGTTTGAAAGGAGCAATTCCCTAATTGCTATGTTTCACTCTGTAAGTTTCTATGCTACAAAAGATGGAACAGACAGACGGATAGACATTTTGATCCATTTTATATAATTATTGGGTTGTCAATGGTTCAATAAAGGCTCTGTCTTTCCACAATATCACGTTTCAGACTGTGTGTTTGCATAAAAACTTATATACAGTGAAACACAGCAATTATTGCTTCTTTCAGATTTTCTCTCCCTGCTCTCTACTCTTCCAGCCCCCATGCTGCCCCCACCAGCAAAAACTGTACCCTCACAATTATCCGAACATGTTGCACACTGGCCACCCCTAAAAACTACTCCCTTGCAACAGTTCTCCCAAACCCCAAAATGCTGCCACTACGAAAAAAATACTCCCCACAACTGCCTTACCACCCTGAGAACTTTCTCACCCCACAATTGTGCTACTCACATCGCAAACATCCCCACTCCAAAACAATCTCCTGCAGCTGCCCCATCACCCTGCAAACATCCCCACCCCCCAAAAAATACCCAACACAACTGTCCCCCCCCCCAAACTGCCCTACCAGGAAAAACTAACCCCTCCTACAACTGCCCCACTCTGTCAACTACCCTATGCCCAAAACTTAACCTCTCCTCCACAACTGTCCTCCTACAAACTGCTCAAAAGAAATTCTCCTGCAACTGCCTCACCACCCTGACCCCCCCAAATAAATACTCGTCCAAAACTGCCCCAATAAGAAAACCTAACTCTACCTGTAACTTCCCTAACACCTAGTCAACTGACACCATCCTTAAACATTAACCTCTTCCCACCCACCCCCCCCCCCCCACCCCCACCCAGCAACAATCTCAGTGTTCTGCAAAATTTCCCACTCCAATAAACAATCTCCTGCAACTGGCTCACTATCCTGCAAATTGCCCCATCCTCAAAAAATACCCAACACAACTGCCTCCTCCATCTCACAAACTGCCCCAGAGGGAAAACCTACCCTCTCCTGCAACAGCCTCACTACCCTATCAACACCTCTACCCCCATAAATTACATCCCTCCCTTGGAACTGCCCCCCCCCCACCCTGGATACTGCCCCACCCCCGAAAACTACCTTACCGCAACTGACCCACTGCCCTGCAAAATGTTCCACCCCAAAATTACTTCCACGCAACTGCCCCACCACCAAGCACACTGCCCTATTGCTAAAACAATACGCCTTGACATCTGCCCCTGACATCCTGTAAGCTGCCCTACCTATAAAAATACCCACCACAACTGTCCCACCACCTTGCCAAATGCCCCTGCATTTACCCCACCATCCCGCTATCTCCCCCACCTGAAAAATCTACCACTCCACAACTGCCCCAACCCCAGTATTCAGAAGGTTAGGATTGACAACTGTTTGACTTTTCTCATAATTCTACTGTTTTTTACATTAATGTCTGGAAGCTAACATCTCTGGACATTTATCAGGGTATATATCTACAGCTCTCTAAACCTCCCACTCCCTCCCCCCGTGTGAATGAGCCTGCCCTGCCTGCTTCAAATGTAATGTATGAATGTCCCTGTTTAATGTACATTACCAAGTTTAAGTTGCAATGTAAACTGCTTTGATTGAAATGATAAAGGGGTATAAAAGAACTGTTAAATAAATAAAGTAGTAGTAGGATCCAGCCAATAGGAAGGCTGTGGGGGCGGAGCACTGGAATGATGCTCTAGTCACAGAAAGAGAGGAGGTGAGCTGGGAGAGGTTCCTGTGCTGTACAAGTTGAGCTTCTGAGGGTTGTGGTGAGGTGGTGGGATAGTGGTAGGGGAAGGAAAACAAATAACACTCCCTAAAAAAATGCCTGAATACTTTTCTATGGGAGAATCAGTAACAACAATATAAACTCTCACCAGTACTAGTCATACTGTGAAGTAATACAAAACACTGCAAAAATCACTCAGGACCTATGAAGAAAATGTACTATACCATAACAGCATTAACTTCCAAACATACCCAAGGAGCCTACCAAGAAAAGGGCAGTGGACCAGAACATCTATACACTTATTCAGAAGACTGAATAAGCTGGATTACTACAAATCTCTACATAGAAACTTCATACTAACAGAACACCTAGCCTCAGTCACACAGAATATAGATGTAGACAAAAATTAAAATGAAACTCCAATAACTTAGACTGTAATACAACACTACTACTACTACTACTACCAGGGAAATACAGAGAGAAGTTGATGCCCTTCTATTGTGATAAATATAAAGACAGAACATGTAAATTGAACGGACTGACATATTCCAGTCACTAACTTGAAAATACAATTATTTTTTTCTGTTATTGTTGTTTGGCCTTTTTATTCTCTAATCGTGTTGATCTCAGTCTCTGGTTTCTTCTCTTAACTAATTTTCTAGGTTCTCCAGTCCAACTGCCACTTCTTTCCCCTCTTGTCTTCTTCACTTTATTCCATCTCTGATATTGATTTTCCCTTTCAGCTTTTTTCCATTTATGTTTCCCCCTCTCTCTCAACTCAGATTTTACTCCTCTTTCTTACCTTCCAATTCTCAATCTCCCTTTTTTCCACTGCATTCTACCAATTTTCAACCCTTAACAGAGTCTACCCATTCCTCTTATATTCCAATGTTTAACACTCTCCTTTCTCTCTACCCCTTCTCCATGTCTCTCCCCTTTATCTCACCTCATCCACCCATGTCCAGCATTTTCTTTCTCTCTCCCTATCCCACCAACTCATGTTGACAGGGCTGGCCCCAGAGTTAGTTCAAGGTCTTGGTGCCCTAAGCAAACCTTAAACCTTACATACACACACACACACACACATACATCTTGGTTGTCAAAATGTATTGTTTAGCTTACAGTAGAATGCCTGCTCTTTGCCACCTCCAGAAGTTGCTGCCCTAGGCAACTGCCTGGTTTGCCTAGTGGTTGGGCCAGCCTTGTATGTCCATCATCTCCACCCCCTTTCTCCTATCCTCCCAAGCCCAGCATCTCCGCTCTTTCTCCCTATGCCTACGTTAACCCCACCCCCATTTCCAGCTTCTCCCTTTGATCTCCTTATGCCTTTCCCCGATGTACACCATCTGCATTCTCTTTTCTTATGCTTCCTCCATGTCTAGCATCGCCCTGTGCTCCCCTTCATTCCCAGCATGTCTCTTCCATCTCCCTATGCCATCCCTCCATGTCCAGTATCTCCCTTCAGTCTCTCTATGCCCCCCCCCCCCATATCCAGCATCTTCCTTCCATCTCCCTATGCCTTCTCCATGTCCACTATCTCCTTATGTCTCTTCCCATGTCCAGCATCTCCATGGCCAATCTGTGCCCATCATCTCTTCCCCCCTCCCCTGCACCCAGCATACCTTCTTTTCCCCTCCCCTCCGTACCAGCACCAACACTGCGGAAATTTCTGGGTCGTCCCCCCCCAGCACTACCGCCACTGCCAACTTCCTCAAGGGTAGGCAGCTGCAGCGGCAGTAAGATCTCTGGTAAACATGGAGTCTTTCAAATGTTCATGTGCTTCTAAGGCCCTGTTGTCTCACCCCCTCTGATGCAAAAAATATATATCAAAGAGGGCAGAAGTGGAGGATCTTTTGAAGCCTTGGAGGTCGGAAACACCCCACATTTGCTACAGATCTTATGGCTACTGCAGCCACCAACCTCAGGGGACACAGCAACAGCAGCAGCAGCAGCTGGGGCAGGGTGGCAGGCCAGATAGGGGCAGCTCATTTGGGGTGGAAATGCCCCTCTTGCTTCCCCCCAAACTATGCCCATGCCTGTCAAACAGCCCTCCCCCTAATTTCCTCTCCTGATCACAGACACACACAGAACCAACATGCACAGACATACACATCCAAGAATGCACAGATGCACATAAAAGCACACGGGAATGCTTATGCAAACTTGAACAGGCATAGCAGTCCACAAAGATATAGATGCATGTACACAAAAGCAGATAAGAAACATTCAAAACAGAAATACCCACAGACACATTCACAAATATCACATTCACAAGACACAGACACACACACACACAGGGTTGGAAAAAATTCCATCAGTCAAGCTCTGCATGTTTTCCTCCCTTATTTATTTGTTTGTTTATTTATTTATTTATACATGAAATAAATCTGCAGACATTTGAGATGCAGGATAAGAACGTGGGAACATCATAACTGCCTTAATGGGACAGACCAAAAGACCATCAAGCCCATTATCGTGTTTCCAACAATGGCCAATCCAGATCGCAAGTACCCAGGCCAGCACAAAGGTATTTGATGCCCTAAGTGGACCTTCAACCATGGGCTCCCCTGCTAAGTTCCTCAAGGCCCTAACATGCGCCCCTCCTCCCCCAATGTGTCCAGCATCTCCTTACTCTCCTATCTGCTTGTTGTAGGTTTTGAGCATTACGCCCCCCTTCCGGGAATCTGCCACACAAATATCCATTCTTCTTAGTATGGTAATTGCACGACTTGACTACTGCAGTATTTACGCCAGTATCCCCAGCTACCTGTTGAAGAAGCTTCGATATATTCAAAATACTGCTATTCGGGCGTTAACTCAAGCCAAGAAATTTGATCATGTGACCCTGCTCTCCATTCAACACCATTGGATCCCCCTTTCCCAACAGATTCATTCTCAACTACCTGAAGATTTTTCCTCTATTTTATAACCCCTCCTATCTGATGCTTCCACCTCCAGGACTGGACATCTTCTCCTGGCATGGGAGTGGGAATTCCCAACTCTGTCTCCTTCTTGCCAAGGTTCTGCTGTACAAACCCGCAGCATTTTCTCCTTCCTGCAGGACACTGAGATGCGTTTAAAGATCTTGTCTGCACGTTATTACTGTATTATATTCTCTTTCGTATCATGATGACCCAGTAGTGAACAGACTCAGACTTACAGAGCTCCTGTCCTATCCCTCTCCACCATCACTAAACATACGGTATGATCTAACACTCCTAGGCTGCAAAGTATTCCTGTTTCTCCTGTAGACACTTGTCATAGAGGTGATACCACGCGAGTGGTGGTTGGTAAGGAGAAGCCAGCAAAATCTAAGAAAGTGAATGGGAAGAAAGGAAAGCATGCAGAGCCTGAGATAGCCACTGAGCCATTTCACTCAGTGCTTATGTCGGAGATGGTAGCCGATTTCATCAGGGGGCCACAGACTGCTTCCCACCAAAGGTGTCACTGCAGTAGTGGAGGACGAGCTAGTGAAATTTCTGTCCACCCTCGAGGGAATGAAGGAGCCTCAGTTAGACCATGGTGGCAGAATCACCGTCAATGAAAAACATATTATGGCACAGAAGGAAGCCGCAGAAACCCTGGCCGTGCATATAAGGGCCTTAGAGGGAAAGAATGGGCAATTGGAAGAGCAAATAGAAGACCAGGAGAATCGCAGCAGGAAGACTTAATTGGAATCCCAGAGAGTGAATGTCAAGAAGGGGCACAAGAAACTACTACCATGCTATCAATGTTGGAAGCATGTAACAACACCCAATGCCATGTGATAATTTCATGTAGCTTTCTTCATTTGGTAACAGGGTATAGTGCAGTAAATGTATTTGCTCAGTATTGCTGTGGATGGTACTTCATTTTTTATGTATTTGCATTTTTTACTGATGTATTTTATCTACTTTTTATTGTATAATTTGTGTTTTGTATACTGCTTTGGACTGAATTGTATTCAAGGAAGGTGGTAGAAGACAGTGACATAAATTAAACATAAAAAAAGCATACGCTGCAGCACACAACAGAGCAGTACAACATGAACACTTCCGAACAGTCTGTCAAGCCATCATCACTCCAACCCTAGACTATTGTAATCACATCTACCAAGGACTACCTAAAAAGACAATAAAACCACTACAGCTAGCACAAAACACAGCCGCACGACTCACGACAGATCACACAATTCACGATCACATCACCCCCATACTGTACCACCTACACTGGCTCCCAATCAGCTCCAGAATCCAATTCAAAGTACTTCTACACATATTTAAAATAATACACAACCCATCAGCAGACAGCCTACGCCCTCTCATAAAAACCGACGACAACAGGAGACCAAGAAGAAAAGGAACCTCAGACACCATCAGAACACCAAAAGAATTTGCTAAAACAAGGCTGGCCACATCAAGGAGGGCACTCTCCCTGGCAGCACCCGCTATATGGAACTCTAACCCAGACCACATAAGATCAACCAAGAACCTCAAGGACTTCAGAAAACTTCTTAAGACTGATCTATTTACAGTACATTTCAAGGACCTCACATAAATTTTCTACCTCAAGACATTACAGGATCACGATCCTACCCCCAAGACATTACAGAATCTCAATCCTAGCACGCCTCTCAAACAGCCCCATTTTGTATATATGTATAAAGCTCATTATGTAAATAGTTCACCGATATAATCTAACGCACTGCCCCACACACTACACTTCTCAGTTCTCACGCTGCATGCTACAAACCACACTTTATTATTGATTTTGATTGATGTGCCACACCGCCTTGATTTAACGATAAGGCGGTATACTAAATCCTTCTAAATAAATAAATAAATAAATAAAACTAAGCAAAGCCTGGGTGAATGAGCTACAGTCACAGGATGGGTGACACATGAAGACACAGAGACTGGAGAACAGGAAAACTGAGAAGGCGTTGCAGTGTTCATCTCTATATTTTATTATTTATTTAGCTGTATTTATATCCCGCTTTTCACCGGGTCAAAGCGGTCAATTGGGGGATACATTTAACACGAGGGGATATGAGACACATATGCTAATACTTACAGGGAACATGGGCAATGGAGGGTTAAGTGGCTTGCCCAAGACCACAAGGAGTGCCTATAGGACTAGAAATCCCAGTCCCTCCGGCCTGAGATTGCTGTCCCCAGGTGGGACTTGAACCCCCGGCCCTCCGGCCTGAAGTACCTTGTCCTAACCACTAGACCACTCCTCCCTATAATTGGGAAGAAATGGACAAAGAGTGCAGGTGAAAGAATAAGGGCTATGTTTACTCACATGCACCAAGAGTTTGATCTTAACGTGCATTTGGAGTAAAAACTAATACGCAGTATGTTCCAAAATTCCAGTTTGCACTTTTCTCTCCATTTCTCTAATGAATCTTCCCATCAAAATTCAAAATTTCCTACCTCAATTCCACCAATCTATAAGAACAGACATCCACTGCATAATCACTTCACCCTGCAGAAAGCCACAGCACGAGGGCTGATGTCGGTTTCACTTACTAAGATGCAGCATGACCTGGAAAATTGCAAAGATCATATTCCCAGAAGTTGCTGCACTAAAAAGCACACAAACACACAGCAGAGGCATTCACCATTAGTGTGGGTGCACTTAACACCACCCATTGGGGTAGTATTAAGTGCACCCAAGCAAACTGCATCATTGACAACTGATGCACAGTAATAACCCCTACGCTAACAAAATGAGCAGCCAATATACCCACTCTCCAATCCTGCCCATTTCCTGTCCCGTAATGTATGTTTCGTCATGCAGGTTAATAAACATGCCACTAAGGATTATTTGAGGATCCTGACTATTCTATCATGTTCCTGATTCCAGAATCATGCCATCTTAGTGTAGTAAGGGTGTATATGCCAGTACCACTGCAGCATCCCCTCCTGGGAAGGCTGTGATGGTTCTGCCTGCCTGATACAAATCAGAGACCCTTATTGTGGTGTGACATGGTGAATTGGAAGACTGCCTTCATGAAGCAGTGTTTTGTTTTGGCTCAACCTTTGGCCTAGTATATTTTGTGTCAGGGCAATTTCTCCAAATGGTCCTGTAATAGTGGCTCATAGCCAACAACTTAACAGTCAACTACGATAAAACTGAGGCAATGTTCGTCACCAGGAACCCCACCTTCATACCTCCACAAACTATCAGCATCCTAGACAAACACATAGTAGTCAAAGAAGAAGTTAAGTATCTGGGCATCACACTAGACAGAGCTCTGAACCTGAAATCCCACATCACCAAAACCGCAAACAAGGCCTATCAACGATTGAAAACAATCAGACAAATAAAACCAATGCTCCATCAGGACCACTTCCGCACAGTGTGCCAAGTACTCATTACACCACTGCTTGATTATGGAAACTCACTATATCAAGGCCTTCCTCAGCAGACACTCCACCCACTACAGATGGTACAAAACACCACAGCACTCATCATTACAGACACTCCAAGGACCGAGCACATCACTCCCATCCTACAACAACTACACTGGCTCCCAATGGTGGCAAGAGCTAAATCCAAAACAATCATGATCATCTTCAAAATCATTCACCATCTCTCAGCAGACATACTCTAAAACGTTATAACAAGGGACATCTGCAATAGACCAAAAAGAACCAATAACGACAACATGATCGGCACACCTGCAGGCTATCACAAAACCAAACAACTTCAAAAAGAGCACCATCACTATTGGCATCCTCACTATGGAACTCCCTTCCAACGAGCCTGAGGGCATTAGATGACCTCACAGACTTTCGCAAAGACCTCAAAACATTTTTATTTATAGAAACATAAGAGCATCCAGGCAACATCCCATACCCATACTGAAATACTACTTCTGCCACCAACTAAGCATGCACCCATCCTATCCACATACACAAGTTTATCATACCGCGTTATTAAATACCCTCATGTTAAATGTTACCTTCAATTGTACTGTCTAAATGCTGATAAGCAACTGTATTGTCTAAATGTTTACACGTACCCTAATGTTAAATGTAACCCTCCAATTGTGATGTGACGTGACCACCTTGATTGAAGGATAAGGTGGCATACAAATCTGTCTAAATAAATAAATAAATAAGATTTCTTTACATATGATAACTGTGCACGTAGGAAAAAAAAAAGAAAAGTTACAGGACAAATTCTAAGGTCTTTTTCCTCCAAAAATATATATATTTACAAAGCAATTGAAACAATTTTAATATAATTGGAAAAAAACATTGATAAATAAGCTGGATTCGGAGGACAAAAATCACAGCCAACACAAGGATTGTCCAAAAAAACTTAATTGAAGATCCAACAACAGTTTCGGCCCTAGGTTTTCGTCAGGGGTCTATAAACGGACATATAAAAACACAATTAAAATATAAAGATATAAACCTTCATATACAAACAAAATGAACAAAATCATTAAAATATAATACATTACCAAAATAAATATATATACACAAAGGATATAGAAACAGTCCGGGAGAATGGAGCAGTATCATTTTCTCCCAATCTAAAACAAAAAAATACAATTAATCAAATAAAACCAAACATAGTATAATTGTAAACAAAACCAATGTGTCAAATTCTGGTACTTTAAAAAAAACTTTGAAACTAATACAGGAAACATCATAAAAGTATAGGCAAAACAGAAACATATAAAAGATATATATGGAAGAGAAAGGGGGCAGTATAGCATAAATAATTAAAATGTATATATTTGCAATAAATATGGTACATATATATATGATAGACTAAAAAATGTGTTGGCCGTGGTTCTTGTCCTCCGCTACTTTTTAACAAAATTTGCAGAAGGCATCCTTCTCCCCCTTTTTTGGTTTTCTTCCTCGAAGAACACCTTGGCCTACACTCAATGGGACAATATCTTCAGTTATTCGGAAGATCATCTTAATCATCTTCTACAGGAACCACCATTAGTTGAAGATGAGCCTGAAGATGCCAGTTTCGCAGATCGGTGGATAGACATGATTCACACAAAAAAAGCGTCATAAGATATGAATTACATTATGCAAGTATGTTGCAATATTGCAGGGTCAAAAGAATACCAAGGGGATTAAGAATGACACGAGAACCAAATATGTTTTGAGATGAAAAACCCTTTATGGATAGATGGTGTGCCATTTTAAATAAATGCTCTCTTGACCTTATGGTCCTTTTAGCTGAAACTGCTAAGAAGGCTGAGAAGATTAGGATAGAAGCCGAGAGGAAAATGGAATCTCTTAAGTCCGATGATAGACACTTTGACAGACTTATTGAAGACTATAATAAGAAATTGGAAGAATACCGCAGAGATATCAAGAAAGGCAAATTGGAAAAACAATTGATGCTTTACTACTGCATATGGAAGTTGGTAACTAATGAACTTGTTTTATGTCATTTTTTAGTGCTTTATGAGATTCCCCTGAAGAAACCTGGGAAGGTGAAACGCACTTTTTTGGCGCGTCTGTCAGCGTTGGGAAGTAGAGAGTTTTTCTCCAAAGCCAAGCTAAGCACTTTGTTTCTTTAAAGCATTTCTATAATTTTACTCGTTAAAGCACTATCACAGTTTTGAGATGTTTTTCAAACCACTGAAAAAATCTGGTAGCAGTTGTTCACATATGGGTCGCTGATGTTATAAGGGTTGTGAGTCCATTAGATGATAAAATACTAATCTATTGGCTGCCCGTTTATGCTGAGACCTTATGCTACCAGTTAAAGTGTTTTGGATTTTTGTTTGACAACATTGCTTAATTACTATTATTATTATAATTATCTCAAGTCTTAAGAAGTTACATTTTACTTTCAAGTTATATTGCAGAGTTTTTTTCTATTTATTGGCATTATCCCTCTAGCAAGAGTGACCATTATTGTGTTGTATACTACAAAATTGGAAAAACAAACATGATGAACTAGATTATAAGAATGATAATGTATATTTGTGGTTGAAGCCTCGAGCTCCATATAATGGTCAATGTCAAGTGGAGGAGTGGCCTAGTGGTTGGGGCAAGGTACTTCAGGCCGGAAGGTCAGGGGTTCAAATCCCACTAGAGGACAGCAACCTTGGGCCGGAAGGACTGGGGTTTCTAGTCCCACAGGTGCTCCTTGTGGTCTTGGGCAAGCCACTTAACCCTCCATAGCCCGTGTTCCCTGTAAAATAGTTATCTCCAAGTTATAATGCCCTGTTCAATGTAATTTCAGTTTGTTCAATGTAAACCGCACTGATGCAGAATAGCGCGGTATATAAGAGAATGTAAATAAATAAATAAATGTCAGTTTTAAAGAAGATAATCATAGTAATTATAATAATGGCTAATCAATGAAGTCTGACAATTATAATAAATCAAGGAAATATGTTAATTACGGTAATGATGAGTTTAGAAAATTTGAACATTCTGTAAGTAGATATGATGTTTTTTCTACATCTAAGAAAGATGATTCACCCGCACGTAGATATGATAACACACAAGAAAGGAGTAAGAAACGCATAAGAAGGCATTCAGAAGATTTATTTGCCTCTCCAGCCTCTACACCTCTCCCTACATCTCCTGGCACCTCCAGAGATTTTTTATTTGAAGACCTTTGGGAAAAGGAATCTGCACGGTACAAATCCAACAACAACAAACAATCCTTTCACCCCCGTTTAGAGTTCAGAGGGAGAGGAAGAGGCAAAGGCAACACGTATCGGTCCTTTCAGAATCGCTCCCACGACCCCTATTAACTTGTGACACTAATTCTAGATGCACACGCAATTCTTTACCACTTGATCTTCCTGTTTTGAACCTTTCCTCTGTCACTATTACGAAATCAGAAATTGACCTTCTCCAGAAGGGCCTTTCCTTTGTTCAAACAGCTAGATATGATGCATTTCAAACTCATATAGACCTTCATAAAATGTTTCATAAGCTGCAAATCAAAAAGGTTTTTTCAGAAAAACCCAGTGTTTCTACCGATTCCTCGGTTTTACGTAACAAGTCTCGATGGTACCCACCAGGTCCTATCGATCCCGCTATATAATCTTTTATGGATTGTGTCTTACGAGATGTAAAAATTTTGGAAAGTAAATCTAAATGTAGATATTTTAATCTTTCACATGAAGAAAGATCTGCACTATATAACCTTAGACAACGGCCCAACATTATTATAAAGCCAGCGGATAAGGGCGGTGGTATTGTTACTTTAGACCGATCCTATTATATACAGGAACTTTCAAGCCAGCTTAACGATAAAGAGTTTAACCGGGTAAGGCGGACTCGGCGCTCCCGCCCTGGCCGGGACCCCCCCCCCCCCCCCCCCCGCCAAGAACCACACTGCAACACTTATTGGCATTCAACTGGTCACAGCTTTATTAACCATAAACATTAACCATAAACATTATCCAAACAATCTGTCAACAACTAAAACCGTCATCATACGGGTTCCGGCAGCGGGACGAACCCTCACCAGCCGTGTGAGTAGCAATGTGAGTTCCCTCCCGCTTCCATCGGGAACCGTCCCCCAAGCAATATCCATCCCCCCCTCATCCGGCTTCGCCATATTATTAGCAAAAGCCCCGAGGGGTTCTCCGGGTCAGGGGTACGCCCGTTCCTGAACCCCCCCCCCCCAAAAGCAAAGCTGCAACCAGCCACCCTGCACTGCAACACATACTCCAAAGCCTCTTGCCAATCGTTCAGGAGTAGATCCACCCCTACCGGGGATAAATGTACTCCGTCTGGCTGATATAAGAACATAAGAACATAAGATATCCCATACTGGATCAGACCAAGGTCCATCAAGCCCAGTATCCTCTTTCCAACAGTGGCCAATCTAGGTCATACATACATAGCAGTTTCCCCAAAAGACACAGGTTCTGCAATGCTTGTACTGGGTCAAGCATTGATATCCTGGATCCCTTCTTATTTATTTATTTTATTTATTTATTTACATTCTCTTACATACCGCGCTATTCTGCATCAGTGCGGTTTACATTGAACAAACTGAAATTACATTGAACAGGGCATTATAACTTGGCGATAACTATTTTACAGGGAACATTCTTAATAATGGTTTATGGACCTTTCCTCCAGGAACTTGTCCAAACCTTTTTTAAACCCAGCTACACTAATAGCCTTTACTACATCCTCCGGTAACAAATTCCAGAGTTTGATTACACGTTGAGTGAAAAAATATATTCTTTTTTTAGTCTTAAATAGTTTACCCTGTAGCTTCATTGCATGTCCCCTAGTCTTTCTATATTCTGATAACGTAAACAGTCGATCTACGTTTACCCGTTCCACTCCGTTCATTAATTTATAGACTTCTATCATATCTCCCCTCAGCCGTCTCTTTTCCATGTTAAAGAGCCCTAACCTTTTTAGCCTTTCTTCATAGGAGTATCCTTCCATCCCCTTTACCATTTTGGTGGCTCTTCTCTGAACCTTTTCTAATAACGCTATATCCTTTCTAAGATACGGCGACCAGAATTGCACACAATATTCAAGGTGCGGTCTCACCATGGAACGGTATAGAGGCATTATAATATCTTTTGTTTTATTTTCCATTCCTTTCCTTATGATACCTAGCATTCTATTTGCTCTCTTGGGTGCCGCTGCACACTGGGCCGAGGGTTTTAACATGTTATCCACAATGACGCCTAAATCTTTTTCCTGGGTGGTGGTTCCTAATGTGGAACCTTGCATTGTGTAACCATAGTTTGGATTGTTCTTCCCTAGGTGCATAACTTTGCACTTGTCCACATTAAATTTCATCTGCCATTTTGATGCCCAGTCTTCCAATTTATCAAGATCCTCTTGCAATTTTCCACAATCCTCTTGGGTTTTAACAACTTTAAATAGTTTTGTGTCATCTGCAAATTTGATAACCTCACTCGTTATTCCACTTTCCAGGTCATTTATGAATATGTCAAAAAGCAGCGGACCCAGCACAGATCCCTTGGGTACACCACTATTCACTTTTCTCCATTGGGAAAATTGGCCATTTATCCCAACCCTCTGCTTTCTATCTTTTAACCAGTTCCTGATCCACAGTAGTACACTGCCTCCTATCCCATAACTCTTTAGTTTTGCCAAACGTCTCTGATGAGGGACCTTGTCAAAGGCTTTCTGAAAGTCCAGATACACTATATCAACCGACTCACCTTTGTCCACCTGTTTATTCACACTTTCAAAAAAAACATAACAGATTAGTAAGACAAGATCTTCCTTGTCTAAAGCCATGTTGGCTGTCTCCCATTAGGCCATGACTATCTACATGCTGAGTAATTTTATTCTTTATGATGGTTTTAACCATTTTTCCCGGTACTGACGTGAGGCTCACCGGTCTGTAGTTTCCCGGATCACCCCTGGAACCCTTTTTAAAAATTGGTGTTACATTGGCGATCCGCCAATCTTCAGGTATTAGAGATGATTTTAATGATAGTTCACAGATTACTAATAGCAGGTCTGCAATCTCATATTTCAGTTCTTTCAACACCCTTGGATGTATACCATCCGGCCCAGGTGATTTGCTACTCTTCAGTTTATCTAATAGTTGTAATACATCTTCCTGATGTATCGATATTTCCTTCAATTCTTCCGCACCTTTAAATACCACTTCAGTCATGGGTAACATCCCTACATCTTCCCCAGTAAAGACCGAAGCAAAGAATTCATTCAGTCTCTCTGCTATCACCTTGTTGCCTCTCAGTGCCCCTTTAACTCCTCTATCATCTAATGGTCCAACTGACTCTCTCACAGGTTTTTTGCTACGAATGTACTTGAAAAAATCTTTATTTCTTGTTTTTGCTTCCGCAGCAAGCTTCTTCTCAAATTCTCCCTTTGCATCTTTATCAATGCCTTGCATTTGACCTGCCAGTGCTTGTGCTGTTTCCAGGTTTCATCGTTTGGCTCTTTTTTCTATTTCCTGAAGATGCTTTTTGGCAACAACAGCCTCTCTGACCTCACCTTTAAACCATCCTGGCAGTTTTTTGGACTTCCTTCCACTTTTCTTAAAGCGTGGAATACCGCTAGTCTGGGCTTCCAAGATAGTATTTGTCAACAACATCCAAGCTTGATGTAAGTCTTTAACCTTTGCAACTGCTCCTTTTAGTTTTTTCTTAACTATTTTCCTCATTTTATCATAGTCTCCCTTTCGAAAATTAAAAGGTAGTACTGTGGATTTCCTTACTATCCCTCCTCCACTAATTAAATCAAAGGCGATCATGCTATGATCACTGTTGCCAAGTGGCCCCAACACCCTTATCTCTTGCACTAGATCTGGTGTTCCACTAAGTACTAGGTCTAATATGGCTTCCCCTCTGGTCAGTTCATGAACCAGCTGCTCCAAGAAGCAGTCATTTATGTCATCTAGGAACTTTATCTCCCTAGCATGTCCTGCCGTGACACTGACCCAGTCGATATAAGCCAGCACAATCCACATCTACTCAAGGATGCAAAATCTGCCACCCCCCTTTTTCACAAACCCATCGGCCAACTTGCCGATTGATTTTAATCAATCCCCGAGACCACCTCCGGTGACCCCAGCAAGCAGGCCTCGGAATTATATCTGACCATAACAAGACAACATCGTCAAACATTAACAACACTTGGTCCAAGTCTTTTTTTGCTGTTCTGATCAGCTGCTTAACAGTCCAAGCCCCCAAATCGTTGCCTCCGAGATGTATCAACAGCAACTCTGGGGATCCCCTTACGCGCTGATGGTGCCGAAGCAAAGGCAAGAGCTGCATCCATCGAAGACCGCGCTCGCCCCTCCATTTATTTATTTATTTATTTATTTATTTAGTATACATTTGTATACCGCTACTTCCAGCGATCAGCAGCGGTTTTGATTACAGATTGGAAATTGTCAAATCATGACAGGAATTTTTTGAGGTATAAATACATTGATTAGACAGGAAAGCACAGCACACAGAGAACTATTTTACAGGGAACATGGGCTATGGAGGGTCCATGATACAGTCACCTCAGCAGTGTGCAGGCCGATGTTTGCCCCGATAGGCCTCGCCGCTGCCCGCTGACCTGCCTAGTACACAAATGAATGGCCAATCATCCAGCAGCGACACGGCATCCGGCGCCCATCTAAAAGAAAATACACAGTTAAACCCATTCCCCAAGCAGCCCCTCATAAACGCATGTACCCCTGGAATGCCTTAGAGCGCCATCTGCCTATCCGCTGAATCTCCTGCGCATTCAGGCCTGCCTCCGCGGCACTAGTGGCTGCACCAATCCTAAATGAATGGGGCACAAAGTCGCCCGGCTCTAAGCCCAACTGGCGCAGCGTCATCCGCAGGATCACTGAAACTGAAACCGTGTCAGACAGTGCAAATCCTCATGCAGAATAAGAAGTACACCCCCCGCCCCCGCGGCCTCACCTGCAGGTAAACCGCCATGGCAGCCACCGGACAAGTTGGGGAACCACCAACAGCTTGAAATATCACCCATGCACCCCTATCCTTTTGATCCGTCTTGGACCGTGCCAACCGTATACACAACTCCTTTGTATACACCTGCACATGATGCACTTGTAACACCCCACCCACCTCTGCAGAGCTGGACATCGCCACCAGCTCCCCCACCCAGAAAGCCCCGAAAAAGGCCACGCAAAACACTGCTTTAAACAGCGAGGCCTCATAAGCCGACGCTGCCACTATAGGCAACGCGTCGCACAGCTTTCTGAGCAGCTCATGCATAATCGGCCGCCACCGATCACCCTGCTGAGAGATACCCCTTTCCCAACCCAGCATCAACCGGCGCGCCAGGAACCCCCAGCTGGACACTTCCCAGCCCACTGCTCTGGAGAAAAAGGCGAAGCCCGCCAAGTGCGTCCGCACCGTGGAACGCGCTGCTCCTGCAGCCCTCGCTGCCGCGATGTACGAGCCCATGAGGTAGTCTGCGACAGGACCTTGCTGCCAACCCCGGGCCACCAAAAATTCCACGACGCTGTCACAGCCTCTGCGATAAGCCCGTCAGGTCGCCGGTGCAAAGGAACTCCGCAAGAGATTCAGCATGTCTGCAGGCCAAGCAGCCATAAGTGCTCCAGGACCCACAGTCCAACGGCGTCCGCCTCTGGTGCCAATCTCTGGAACAGGTCTCACTTAAAACGTGAAAGAGCATCAGCAACCTGGTTAGCACACCCCAGTACATGACGAGCCCTCACCACCACATTCAACTTCAAATAGGCTAGCACCACCTCCCTCATTAAAGCCGCCACCCGCAAGCACCGCGGTGCATACCTATTAATTACGCTAACCACCGCTTCGTTGTCACACCACCACAGCACCCGGCGATTACACAGCCTGTCTGGCCACAACTCCAATACCACCAATACCGGAAATAACTCTAAAAAGGTTATGCTATCAGTTAGCCCCGCCTCACACCATGCCTCCGCACACCAAGAACCCCCGAAATACACGCCCAGCCCTACACCGCCCGCCGCGTCGGTAAAGAGCTGCATATCAAAGGTAGACCTTTCCTGCTCCCGCAAAACCGCTATGCCATTAAAACCCTTCAGGAACTCATCCCAAACCCCCAGGTCAGCCCGCATACACCTGGAGACCCTAATGCGATGATGCGGTTTAAGTACGCCCAATGTAGCCGCTGTCAACCTGCGCAGAAACACCTGCCCCATCGGAATGACCCGACTTGCAAAATTCAATGAGCCTAACAGAGCCTGCATCTCCCTCAGTGTTACGTTAGATGCCCCCATCACATTCGCCACCAGAACCCGCAGCCGCGTCACTTTCTCAGACGGCAAGCGTGCTACCATGTCCACCGAATCCAGCTCCACCCCCAAAAATGTGAGGCGCGTCATGGGACCCTCCGTCTTACCCAACGCTAATGGGAAGCCCCAATCCTGAGCCAAGCCCACGAAGCCGTCCAGTAGCTCCTGACAGTGCACTGACTGCGCCCTACCGACAAACAAAAAATCGTCCAAATAATGGACCACATTCGCACAACCCACCATCTCCCCGAGGACCCAGTGCATGAACGAACTGAACTTCTCAAAATATGAACAGGATAACGAGTAACCCATCGGCATGCACTTATCGAAATAATAATGTCCCTCGAAACTGAAACCCAGTAAATGAAATGAAGTGTGGTGCACTGGCAACAAGCGAAATGCGGATTCAATATCCACCTTTGCCATCAAACACCCTGTCCCACATCCCCACACTAACTCAACCGCTTCGTCAAAAGACGCATACCGCACCGCGCACAAATCCTGCGGTATGCTGTCGTTAACCGACGCCCCTATTGGAAAGGACAGGTTATGAATCAGCCGGAATTTACCAGGTTCTTTCTTCGGAACAATGCCCAGCGGGGAAACCACAAAGTGCGCGAACGGCCAAACTGGTAAGGGGCCGGCCACCCTGCCCAATTCCAGCTCAGCGGCTATCTTGTCCCTAACAATGTGAACAAAACGCCTCACTGACGCGGCGTTTCGTGCCATCGCCGAACCCCCTTTTCCCACCACCGGTATGAGAAACCCATCCCGAAACCCCCCTTCTAACAGCCGCCCATCTCCCCGCCTTTTGTAACACCTCAACCAAGGCCTGAGTGCCTCAAGCCGAATTGGCATTGAAGCCAGGCCCATCAAGTCGCTACTGCTTGGAAGCAGGCAAGGGGGCCCCCGGGGCCCCTTTTTTGACACATTTGATCACCGCATGCCCCCCACCGCAGACCGAACAACTATGTCGGAACTTGCAATCCGGAAAGGGGCACGAGGACTTATTGAAGCACCAACAAACGTCCCCGGCCCCTCCGCCACCTGCTCTCTGCGTCGCGGGAGCCCCTTCCCCCCAAAAAAGCCACCCCGCACCCGCTGTCGCCTCACCACCCCCTTTTTGGCCACCTCCCCCCCCTGCACCCCCTCTAACCGACATCTGTGTCAACCATAAATTGATGTCCTGGGTTCCCCAAGACAAAAACCTATTCTCCTCCATTGTATCCCAAAACTTCTCATTGTAGTTGAGCCATGCCCAACCATCATGAGTCTGCACCGCCTCCAAAATTGAGTCTGCGTAAGCCAGCAACATCCCATATTGCCCCGGGTCACGATGCCCCCATACACTAGCCAACCTCAAGAAGGCTCTTGTCCAATTAATGACGTTGCGTGATGCCTTCCAGACCCTCCCAGCTTTCTCATCCTCCCGCCTTTTCCGTTTACTATCACCAGACCGCTTCCTACCCTCAAGCAACCTAAAAATATCAATAGATCGCCTCTTCCAAATCTTCCGCCGCAGCTTTCGCGGCACCCCCTCCCATAACTCCGAAAAAGACGCGAGCGAAGCAGCCACCCCGCCCGACACAGCCGCCGCCCCGCCCTCCACACCAGCTGCTCGATCCCTGGCCCCCGAACTCGAAGAAGATGACGAAACATCACCAGACAACGACGTAGAGGACCCTGATCAACGACGCCACTTACAGGAATGCCGATGCTTTTTCTTCGCCTTACCCCCCACCCCCTTCCAAGGCCTCTCCCCCAGGACCCCGGTCCCCTTGTCCCATTTGCAACTCACCAGCAGGCAGTGTCCTGAGCTGCGCAACCCCTGTGGGGCCATCCGGAGCCGGCAGCCCGCCATCCGCATGCTGCATCTCTTCCTGCTCCTCCCTTGTCTCCGCAGCCTGAACACCTCACGCCGCCTCGGCATCCATCCCGTCACCTCGAACCGTCTCCACTCCAAGCTGCTCCGCCCTCCTCACCTCTCCAGCAGGCACCTGCAAAGAGGAAAAGATGGAGGGGGAATCTGCCATGGCCCACGGCGGCTGCCAGGCCCCCAGCCACTCGGCCTTGGAGGATCCCTGCCCCCCTCCCCACCAATGCTCCCAAGCCATGGGATAAAACCCCCCAGGTCCCATCTGCCAGCCCCAAGGGCCCCCCCAACCACTGCTTCCTGCCCAACTGCACACCCCTCCAACCCAAGCAGGGTCGGTCCTGTCCCAACTATTCCCCCATCCACCCTCCCCCCTCTAACAGCCCCCCCACACCCAGTCGCCCCACGCAACCCACCTGCACCCCGACTCAACACTTCCCCCCTGGAGGCCCCCCCCGAGCCCCCCCTGCCCCAAGACAGGATCCACACCGGCTCTGGGTCCCCTCTCCTGAGCCTCCTAGGTCTGGCCAACCCCCCATCCCGGGCCCCTTTTGCCTTACCCCAAATTCCCCCCTCTTACCCCGATGCACCCCCCCCCCCCCCCAGATTGCCTGCCCCTAGCGGCAGCCGCCTGTCCACCTAGCCCCTTACCCCCCCCTTGTCCCCCTACCCTCCCGCGCTGGCATGCCCTCCACCCCCTGAAAACCAAAACAAAAAAAAAACAAAACCCAGCTCAAGCTACAAACCCTCCCCCCTCCGGAGCCTCGATTTGCTTTACTTTACTTTTTTTTTTTTTTTAAACCCCCTCTTCCTCTTTCCTCCTGAAACATAATCCTGCCTTGCTTTTTATTTATTTTATTTTATTTTTTTGATGAGCCGCCCCCGCACCGCCAGCAAGACTCACTCCCAGCCCTGCTGCCCACTCGCCTGGTCCCCGCAGCCGAAAACAACTCCAGGTGCTGCTCTCCGCACCCTGCCCGCGATCTGGCAGCCGCTCCTCCAACAAGTCGAAGAAGAGCGCTGGTGCAAAGGCCCCAAATCGCCGCCGCAACAGCCCGGAGCTCCGCGAAGACGCCAGTCCTCTCGCACTGCTCCAATGGACTGTAGTGTATATTATTATCTGTCCTTGTTCTCTTCTTGATATTGGCAAAACTATTCGAGCCATCAAAACACGCATACAAGAAAATAAGAGTTGTATTAAAAGGAAAATAAGTACAGCCCCCCTCGTTGAACATTGGATCCAATTTCAACACAGTCTTGAAGATCTAAAGTTTTGTGTCATTAAAAAAGTCACTCCTCCCCTTGAGGTGGAGATGTGGATCGTCTTTTAGTTCAAGAAGAACAAAGGTTCATTTTTCAATTTAATACAGTGATCCCTGGTGGATTGACTAAAGAGATTGAATATACAGTAATGTATTTTTATAAGGTATTTTTATAAGCTATTTGCTTTCATATACCTGTGCAGTCAATACATCTTTTCTCATTTTACTTCATCCTTAGATGTATCTATGACTAATTTTATTTGGTTCTTCTATTTGCCTCTTTTGCAATATTTCAATTTCACCGTGTTCACTCAGTATGGCATATTGGTCTGTTTTTTGTTCCCCCTTGTCAGTCATATATGACGATTTCGGTGGGAGGAACTTTGTCTCCCTTTCTTATGCCTCTTCTGCATCTGTGCGGTGTTTTCCCGCCTCTGGCAGTTTTGCAGGTAAAGTTTTCTGTTTTGGCTGCGCTGTTGCACACTGCTTTTACCTATGGGCTCTTTTATCTTCAGCGTTTGCCTCAATATGCTCTAATTCAGATATATATATATATATATATATATTTTTTTTTTTTTTTCTTTTGCCTTCGTTCACAATGCTCAGATCCATTTTTAATTTAACTTGGTTTTACCAATGGTTTTCTCGCAGTTTCGTCTTATGTTTTTTATCTGCTCTTTCGGCCTATTTTAGTCTTTTTATATTTTATGATGATCATTATGTCGCCTTGTACTACAGAGGCTTTTGCGAGAACACGTTGTTTACAAATTTTATAACGGCTTGTTTTCTCTTTTTATCACTTTTTATATGTGCATCATCACAATGTAATTGTTGCCTTTTCTTCATGCCTTTTTGTAGGTGTTTAAAATATAAAGCTATAGTTCTGTTTTTAAAGATCCAACATATGTTTTTTAAAAATAAATGACGTTTTTTCCGGCGCGCATAGCCCTCTTTCATCTGTCCGGATTATCTCCTGACTGTTTCTGCACTTTAGATGTTCACTATGGACTACGGTTCCCCCCCCCCCCCCCCTTTTTTTTTTTTTTTTTTTTTTACTATTTTTGTGTTTCATTTATTTATGTGTATACAATATTTTGTCTTCCAGGAGCCTGTCCCTCCTATGCGCTTAAGTTTGTGTATTTTTGCTTTTTGCTTTTTTCGTTCACATCACATATAGACAAAGTTTTTTAGTGTTTTTAGATGCCACTACTGCTTGCTACGTTTTAGTACTTTTTCCCTCGTGTTTCTTACAAGACTTTCTAATACGTTTGTACTTATTGGATTTTCCTTTCCAATTAAATTACCCAGTTCCTTTTTTAATATAATCTTTTCAGTATTTTTATTGATTCTACTGCAATGTTTTATTTAATATGGAGTTTTATATACGACTGTCTGTCACATGATGTTTTTTGAAGTGTTCTATTTTACATGGAGCTCTACAATTTACTCAAGATTTTTTAGTATGGCGATTGTTCCTTCGTTTTATACGGAGTTTTATTTATGTTTGTCTGTAATATGTTGATTTACCGTAGTACTTTGCACGGAGCTCTAGAGTGTTCTTATCTTAATCTGTACCATCTCACGTTTTTTCATACAGTTGTCAATATAACCTTTTTAATTATCTTTATACCCACATATGCTTTTACTGCTTGATAAGCATATTATTTTTATATACATTTGTCATATATTGCTTGTCTGTATTTGTTGGGCAGTATTTTTTAGTCTATCATATATATATGTACCATATTTATTGCAAATATATACATTTTAATTATTTATGCTATAATGCCCCTTTCTCTTCCATATATATCTTTTATATGTTTCTGTTTTGCCTATACTTTTATGATGTCTCCTGTATTAGTTTCAAAGTTTTTTAAAGTAACAGAATTTGACACATTTGTTTTGTATACAATTATACCATGTTTGGTTTTATTTGATTCATTTTATTTTTTTTGTTTTAGATTGGGAGAAATTGATACTGCTCCGGTCTCCCGGACTGTTTCTATGTCCTTTGTGTATATATATTTATTTTGGTAATGTATTATATTTTAATGATTTTGTTCATTTTGTTTGTATATGAAGATTTATATCTTTATATTTTAATTGTGTTTTTATATGTTCGTTTATAGACCCCTGACGAAGGCCTAGGGCCGAAACTGTTAAGTTGGATCTTCCATAAAGTTTTTTTGGACAATCCTTGTGTTGGCCATGGTTCTTGTCCTCCACTACTTTTTAACAATATTTGCGGTGTGGTAGCGGAAGGCATCCTTCTCCCCCTTTTTTGGTTAAATAAGCTGGATTCAACAAAGAAGACCAACCAAAATGATAAAGGGGATGGAAGATTACCCCTATGAGGAAAGGCTTAAAAGGTTAGGGCTCTTCAGCTTGGAAAAGAGTCGGCTGAAGGGAGATATGATAGAGGTCTGGAGTGGAACAGGTAAGGTTTGTAGATTGACTGTTTACTCCATGAAAAAGTAATAAGATTAGGGGACACAGGATGAAGCTACATTGTATCATGTTCAAAACTAACTAATCCGATAATTTTTTTTTCACTCCATGCATAATCAAACTCTGGAATTCGCTGCCAGAGGATGTAGTAAAAGCTGCTAGTGTAATTGGCTTTAAAAGAAGTTTAGATAATTTCCTGGAGAAAAAGTCCATAAATCATATTAAAGTGGACTAGAGAAGTCCACTGCCTACTTGTGGGATAAGCAACATGGAATCTGTCTACTTTAGAGAAACCTGACAGGTACTAGTGACCTGGATTGGCCACTATTGGAAACAGGAAACACGGCTTGATGGACCTTTGATCTGACCCAATATAGCATATCCAAAAAAACCCAAGGCTTTCTTATAGTCAATCCAAGGTACACTGCAATTTTTGCCTTTGTTAGCGCTAGCCATGATGGCTTTATTTAGCAATACTGTACATCGCGTAATCTTTCCTGTCTCACCATGTGACTAAACTGGACATTCACAGAGGCCAGCCCTCTACGTGAGCCTAGCTCCCTATTGGCTTCAGCTGCACAAGGGGGCTGACAGTGTTGCCGAGGAGACAGCTATTATGACAATGGTCATTAATCAGGCCTCTCACCTGTGCAGGCAGTTGTGACCTGAGGCCTGGAGGCTCAGTCAGAGGTGAGATTTGCTGCACACACACATGTGATGGAGCTCTCCCTGGTGAGACCGTGTCCCCCCAGCTCACTGCACTAAAACCAGCAGGCGATATGGGAGCTGTACACCAGTATCATGTTGGGAGGTAAGTGGAGGCTGTGAGAATGGGGTTTGATGATTAAACTGGGAATGCATTTGAGGCTCACGGCTTTGGGGACATGTGTACAGCCATACCTAGTCAGCCAGTCACTCCAACAGGTTGCAACAACTTACTGAAAATGTTCTGCCCGTAAATGGTGTCTCGTGCAGTATGTGGAGTTGCAGAATAGCTGACCGTGCAGCATGTTCTATGCACAGCCCTCTAGAGCGCCTGGATATCAGACGTACACACAGTGCACTGCTGCGGCTCACAGTCCTCTGAACACACACACACATGACCCCTCTGTCCAAAAGAGATGTACGTTATCATTCTTACTTTATTTATTTATTTTGTTTATTTAAATTTCTTATATACTGACTTTCAGTGGTATCAAGGCGGTTTACATCGAACAAAACAAGAGTCACATGGAACATGATACAACTAACTGGGTACAGGCAACTTGAAACACAATGTGATTAACTATTTACATTTTAATTGATAGGCAGTAAAGTATTTATTGTCTGATCAATGGGTTGAGAACTATTTACATTTGAGTGGTATATAGGGTTGCCAACTTTTTCACCGAGAAAAACCCGACACCTGTAGCTTGGCATGCCCCACCCATTCTCCACCCCTAGTCCCACCCCTGCCCCGCCCCCGCCCCCAGTCCCACCCATGCTGCACCCCAGCCCCACCTACATAAATTACCGAGGATACGTGTAGGCTAACTCCCTTGGTCAGATAATAATTAAACTGGGAACCCCAAAAGCCAAACATGAAATTTACAACACTGGAGAAATAAAACTATAAAGTAATTTCCTCTTGCACTAAACAAAAACGCAAAGATGTTAGCAATACACACTTCCCAGACCAGACATATTCCAGTTAATAAATTCAAAATAAAAAGTATTTTTCTACCTTCTGGTTGGGCGTGTTATTTTTCAGTTGAAATTGCTCCAGTCACTTTCTTCTGGTTTCTTCGTGTCTTCTGCGAGCTATCCATTTGTCCTTTCTTCTCTTTTAGATGTTTTCCATTCTCTCTCTATATCTGCTTTAACATATTGATCGTTTCCCTTTTGCTCTTTCCTCCATTTCTTTCCTTATTCCTTTATCATCCACTCAAATTTCACCCTTCCATTCTCAATCCCCTCTTACACTCCCAATACCCGGCCCATCGTAGACTTTTCTTCCACACAAAATATCTTTTCCCCTCTCCATTCTCATTCCCCATCCCCTTCCCCTTCTAGTCCTCCCCCCAAATCAGCTCCCTTATAGTTCTAGACCCACCCAGCATCCCTTCTAGTCCCATTCTCCCATGCCCCACATCAGCCCATTTCCAGTCCTATTCTAGCCCATCATCCATTTGCAGTCCAAGCTCCCCTCATCAGCCCATTTCTAGTCCTATTCCAGCTCCTCATCAGCCCATTTCCAGTCCTAGCACCCCCATCAGCCAATTTCCAATCCTAGCCCCCTCGTCAGACCACTTCCAGTCCTATTCCAGCCCCCATCAGCCCATGTCCAGTCCTGTTCCAGCTCTTCATCTGCCCATTTCCAGTGCTAGCCCTCCCATCACAGGCCATTTCCAGTCCTAGCCCCCCCCCCCATCACAGCCTCTTT
This sequence comes from Ichthyophis bannanicus, assembly GCA_033557465.1. Lineage (NCBI taxonomy): Eukaryota > Metazoa > Chordata > Amphibia > Gymnophiona > Ichthyophiidae > Ichthyophis > Ichthyophis bannanicus. The sequence goes on from CM066044.1 coordinate 258,079,638, forward strand.
CCAGTCCTAGTCCCCCCCCACCATCACACCCTATTTCCAGTCCTAGGCCCCCCCACCATCACAGCCCATTTGCAGTCCTAGTCCCCCCCCCCACCATCACAGCCCATTTGCAGTCCTTGCCCCATCACAGCCCATTTCCAGTCCAAGTCCCCCCCAACCATCACAGCCCATTTGCAGTCCTAGCCCCCCTAATCAGAGCCTATTTCCAGTCCAAGTTCCCCCTCCCCCCACCATAGCCCAATTCCAGTCCAGGTCCCTCCCCTATAGCCCAATTCCATTGCAGTCCCCCCCATAGCCCATTTCCAGTCCAGGTCCCCTCCCATAGCCCAATTCAAGTCCAGGCCCCCCCCATAGCCCATTTCCAGTCCAGGTTTCCCCCCCCCAATAGCCTATTTCCAGTCCAGGTCCCCCACCATAGCCCATTTCCAGTCCAGGTACAACCTCCCCCCATAGCCCAATTCCAGTCCAGATCCCCCCATAGCCCAATTCCAGTCCCCCCCCCAATAGCCTATTTCCAGTCCAGGCCCCCCCTCCCAGCCCATTTCCAGTCCAGGTACATCCCATCACAGCCCATCCAGTCCTTGGCCTCCCCTCCCCCCCATCAAAGCCCATTTGTAGTCCTAGCCTCCCCCCCCCCCCCCGACCAGCCCCGCGTCTGTCTGGGGTGCTTCAGAGGAAGCCGGGAAAACCCGTGCGAGGCCCCGGCTCCCTCTGTACAACCGCCAGCATGAAGATCTTTTTCCTTCAAGCTGGCTATTGTTTCTGTGAAGCCACGAATGCTGGGAAAGGTTAAAGGGCATTGCCTTTAACCTTTCCCAGCAATCGCGGCTTCACATAAACAGCCGCCAGCGTGAAGGAAAAAGATCTTCACATTGGCGGTTGTAAAGAGGGAGCCGGGGCCTCGTGCGGGCTTCCCTGGCTCCCTCCCCCGCGGACTTTGGGAGTCGGGAGAAAAGCCGTTTTTTTGTTCTGGCCGCTCCTGATCTTGCGGCCAGAGCAAAAAAAACGGCTTTTCATGGGCCGGTTTTACATCTCTGCCGGCAGCCAGCCTGGCCAAGGAAAAGCCGGCCAGGCCAACTGAATACCGGCCGGTTGGCAACCCTAGTAGTATAGTCAATACTTTTATATAAGGAGAAATTAGACCTTACCTGCTAATTGTCTTCCCTTGAGTTCTCTCCGGGCCAGTCCAGGTACAGTTGGGTAGTCAACCTCCTCCAGCAGCTGCGGACTGAAAACTGAAAGTTTTGCTGACAGAGCCCATCCAGCTCCCTCTGGTGTCAGAGAGTCAGTCTTACTATTGCCAAAGCAGCGTTACTATAACTATAAACTAAGAAAAACAACAAAACCTACTCTAGGTCTCTAGGAACATTTTTTATAGCCTCAAGAAGCATCCTTTTAAATCTTATTTTATTCTTTTTTTTTTTTAAACAGAGCCCCCCAACTCTAGAGGGATCCCCAAAATCCACTTCACCTATGCCAGCTAACCTTCACCAGCTCCGACCACTAATGAGGTAATTAAGTTTATCTCTGAACTACTGGCCGAGGTCCTTGACCCTTACTCGCAGACGATTTGGGTGGGACCTGGACTGGCCTGGAAAGAACTCAAGGAAAGACAATTAGCAGGTAAGGTCTAATTTCTCCTTCCTATTCGTCTGTCCGGGCCAGTCCAGGTACAGTTGGGGAGTACCAAAGCAGTACCTAAACTCGGGAAGGTCCTGCGAGCCCCGCCACAATGGCCGAGGCCCCAACCTTCGCGTCCCCCCTTGCTTGCACATCCAACCTACAGTGCTTAGTGAAAGTATGCAAGGAAGACCACGTCACCACTCAACAGATATCCCCCAGCGGAATCAAGGCAAACTCAGCCCAAGACGCTGCCTGGGCCCTCATAGAATGTGCTCTGAGCCCATTTGGAGGCGATTTACCTTTTGTCTCGTAAGCCACCCCTATCGCCTGTTTCACCAAGTGGGCGATAGAAGCCTTGGTAACTGCCTGCCCTTTACGAGGACCACTAAAAAGAACGAACAACTGATCGGACTTCCAAAACGTCTCCGTCTTCCTAAGATGCCTACGCAATACATGTCCTAAATCCAACTTCCTAAGTGACCGATCCACCTTACCTCCCACCTGTTCCCGAAATGTGGGAAGCGAACCAGATTGATTCATGTGAAACCCGGACACCACCTTCGGCAAATAGGACGGTACCGGCCTCAAAACCACTTTTTCCTCTGAAAACTGTATATACGAACTCTCTTAGAGCAACTAGAAAAACTTGTCAGGCTGCCACCATTCCTACCTGAGCCAACGACTTCGGTGCTCCTGCTCTCCGGTCACCCGCAGCTAGCAGGGCACGGAGAATAAAGCGATCGGCGGAGGGAAGAGGATTCTGGGGCTCCCAGGTCCTTCACAAAACACCTTAATCGACGGAACCTCAATTGAGGCAGGCTCTGCCCCCTGTGCTGCCCCAATACTTTCTAGCAGCTGAGGACTACCGATTCTCCGTTACCACTTTTTTTTTTCCCTTAAAGGAGCACTTCTCTTGCTTTACTGCCCTGCTAGGACAATGAGCAAAGATCTATTCTTGTTTTCTTTCTTTTTTTTTTACATAGCTACTCCAGCCTAACTGCCTATTTCCAATTCGTCTCTCTTGGGAGCCTGTCAGCTACACGTCCTGTTCAGCTGCTGAGGACTGAAAGACTGACTCTGACACCAGAGGGAGCTGGATGTGCTGTCAGCAAAACTTTCAGTTTTCAGTCCTCAGCTGCTGGAGGAGGTTGACTACCCAACTGTATCTGGACTGGCCCGGAGAGACGAATAGGAACAGTCATTTAAGTTTGTTTCAGGGGTTTGGATGTGAGTGAGTTTAGCAGTCTGTCCCATAATATTCTGGAAATATGTGTTTTTTAGCATCTTCCTGCAGTCCTTTAAGCCAGTAGCTGCTCTGAGATTAGCCAGAAGGGAGTGCCATAGAGTAGGTTCGTAAAAGGAGAAGGTGCGACGGCATATTTCTTGCATGCTGGCATCTCATGAGGGTTTATAGCTGGTGTTGCTGCAGCTTCTCACTGTCCGAGGGCCTGATGAGTGTGAGAGCTTAGAGAAGGCATGTGGAGGGAAGAAGAAACAATGGAGATCCAATGCTTCCTCTTATCCTTGGACTACGGCAATGCCCTCTGCCATCCAGCTGGTGTTGGTGCAGCTTCTCAGTATCCAATGGCTGGAGAGTGTGAGGACTCCACGGAGTTGTCTGAGAGCAATGCCTGGACGAGATGGGGAGGGTTGCAAATGCAGATAAGCTATGGAAATGTAGGATAAATATACTTACCTGGACATATCATTCCTGATCTATAGGCTGGTCTTGAACTTGTGACTCCTCTCTTCCAAAGGTTTGGAGCCACAGAGTAGCACTGTAAGTCCATCATTCCTATGTGCCTTGGTGCCTGCTCCCCCCCCCCCCCCCACCACCTCATGGCAAAAATGACCCACATGCTCTGACATGTGTTCTGTAGCATTGTATTGGCACAACAAGCTTGTATTACAAGCAGGGCCATATATTTTATGTTCCAGAGTATTCCACTTGTCAAGCCAAAACATCAGCAGGGCACCTGTACTGCCTCATCCAGATGTGGCCCACTCCTTCGCTTCCTCCCCACATTCAGGGCTGCTGGAGGATTGGTCACTGTCCCTATATGTGCAGACTTGCCATGTTATCCACTTTCAGGAGTGCACCTTGAAGTAAGTCCGGGATTTGTGACTATCTCACGCTCAAGGATTATGCGACATGCAGCACTGATTCCCAGATTTCAAACCTGGGGTTTCAAATACCAGAATGAATTGCAAAGCACATGAAAAAAACAGAAGTGGCAAACAATCTCACTCCTGGAATTGGTTTTCATGGTTAGTCTGGATGTGAAAGACAGGTGTCATCCAGTTCTGGGTGAACCACAATGCACATCTATGCATAGCAAATACCTTAGAAACATGTATACAGCTAATGCCCTCACAGAATTATCCAACCCCATGAGATTCAATAGACAGGTACATATCTGAAAACACAAGTTTGTTAACTTAAACAGCCCAAGGATTCAGATGTGTTGCCAGTGATGGTGCAAATGTCACATAGCAATGCAGTATATGATATGTGTACACCCTGCTTGTACTCATGTGATGCAATGCTGGAGGTCCCTCAAAGCATCAGGATGAGCTACTCCTAACATCAGGAATGGGTCAAGAGCTCACTCCTGGACCTGGGTAACCAGTCAACTCAGAACTACCAGGATGAGAATGTATGTTAAGGCACTGGATAAGTATCATGTGTAAGAACTATTAAATACCAAATAAATATGTGAAATCATTATTGCCTTCATAAGGGGAGTTAGCCAAATCAGTTCATATCACAATGTCCGATATGGTCTGTGAATTGTGGTTTCGTCTGCCCTCTTGGTGGTACTACACTGCATGAAGGGAAATGTAGGCTGCCCTTTCTGATGCAGCTTAACAGAGACATTAAAAGTATGTATCCCAGCATGAATTGAGGGAGGGGTAAAACATATGTCAACATCCTCCCCAAAAAAATCATCTTACACATTGCTTCATCCTCTTTCATACTAGGGTCAATTCTGACCTGCGAATAGCAGGGTTAGACGTCCGGGTTGGACGTCCAACTCCCGCTTAGGCCTGGGACCATATTCTCATCCTCCTGCTCCCTGTACATATGGGACCAATGTGCGGGAAGCACTGGACGGGAGCTGGACGGAAACAAAGAAGGGGCAGAGCGGAGGTCGGCCGAAGCATCCAGACATAGAGGCTATTCCGATCGGTCCTCTCTATGTCTGGTGGCTGCAGCTTTGACGCCCAAAGTATGCTACCCTGGAGGTGGAATAAGTGCTGGGTGTGGGGGTGATTGGGGCCTGCAGCCCTCGGAAGTGTTCACACAGCTGCAAGAGATGCCCCACTGTCCGATCCCGGCCCTGACTGCCCCCAACAAGGGTCGGGTGGCGGGGTAAAGGTACTTTTCTGGGGTCGGCCATTTGGATGCTCCTGCTGGACATTCTGGTGCCATGGCAACAGGATTCCACTGCACCAGCACACCAGCAGGAATGTTGGGAGGGCTAAACGGGCAGGCTCTGGACATCCACAGCACCAGAATCAGTGGCACGTCGGGCCATCTAACTAAGTGCTCTTATTCTGCAACCGTAGAAACATAGAGCTCCCGCAGTTGCAGAATTGGGTACAAATCAGCCCCATTCTTCTTTTAGCCGTCTGGACGGCCCGAACATGCCCCTTACAGAATTGGCCTCCACATGTTTCAAATATGATTCCAACATCAGATATATAGCAAGGCACAAACCTCACCAGTATATAAAAAATGTCCAAAAGAATATATATAGGGGCCCAATGGGTTGTCTTACTGGTGTCAAAATACTCAATCTGCCATGGTCAATTTGTCATCATTTCCCCAAATGTTCATACTGATATAGAATCCCAGAGCATGGCAACTTTCCAGATGATGTTTGGAAACAACAAATCTTAAATTGCAAAGTGGCTGTTACTGAGTGAGTTCTTGCCAGTAACAGGCACTTTGGAATGTAAGATAAGTTATTTCCACACCTCCTTGGGGAATCCATATAACTACAAAGAATTGGGGAGATGATGACAGAATTTATTTATTGATTTATTTATTTATTTAGCTGTATTTATATTCCGCTTTTCACCGGGTCAAAGCGGTCAATTGAGGGATACATTTAACACGAGGGGATATGACACACAAACGTTAATACTTACAGGGAACATGGGCAATGGATGGTTAAGTGGCTTGCCCAAGACCACAAGGAGTGCCTATAGGACTAGAAATCCCAGTCCCTCTGGCCTGAGATTGCTGTCCCCAGGTGGGACTTGAACCCCCGGCCCTCCGGCCTGAAGTACCTTGTCCTAATCACTAGACCACTCCTCCCTCTATATGGGAGGAGAATGGGTCTGGCAGGTTTAGTATGTTGTGGCCTATAAGACCAACAGTTGAGCCCCTATATATATTCCATTAGGACATTGTTTAAATACTGGTGAGGTATCTCTCATCCAGAGATATCAACCCTAACCCTGGTCTCCCTAGACTTTTGTGCCTTGTGGAACGCACACTCCATCTCAAATAAACTTGTTTTTACTCATGATCTCTTTATCTTTGATGCTCTCCATCTTCTTGCTCTAACTGAGACATGGCTCCTCCCAGAAGACTCAATGTCAGTGGCTGCTCTCTGTCATGGCAGCTATCAGTTCTTGCACATGCCTCATCCCTCTAGCTGTGGTGGTGGTGTTGGGCATCTGCTCTCTCCTTCCTGCCAATTTCAACCCCTCCTGTGCCTCCATCTCACTCCTTTCCCTCCTTTAAAGTCCACTCCATCTGCCTTTTTACTCCACTACTTCTCCAGTTAGCTGTTACTTATCGACCTCCTGACAAGTCCACCTCTACCTTTCTCATTGACTTTGACGCGTGGCTTTCCTTCTTTCTGGATTTCACTCACTAGCATGGCCACCGCCTCGACCTTGTATTCTCTAATTCCTAACAGGGGCTATACATTTCAAACAAAGGTAAGAGTTAGTGGCTTTTTAAATTACTAGCTCTCTGTCTGGGAGCTCTTAAAAGGGTTTTGGTACATTTTTAAAACAAGTTACATTCTTTTTGGTGCTTTAGTTTAAAAGAAGAAATATTTTGTTTCATGGGGTGGGTTTAAAACTCTGCTTTAGTATCTTTCTTCAGCTCTTTGAAGCTACTGGCACCTCATCAGGTGTTAGTTCCCTCCCCACCCACCCCAACTCCCACCCACCCCTAGTGAGCAATATTGCTTTATAGGGCACCTCCCCAATTAACTACACACAGGAACTTGGAACAGCACATTTTGAACACACTTAAAGAGATTTAACTGCTTTTTTCTCTGAAATAACAGCTGGGAAACCAGCTGGTAGACCTCTCTCTTTTGCTTTAAGAGATACCTAAACTGAACAATGGCTGGGAAAAATCATATTGCTAAAGCTGTTGCCCCTGTTACAGCTTCTGCCTCTGTCCAGACAGAGGTCCCAATGCCAGTTTCAGGACCGGTTCCATGTGCAGGATGCGTGCATGCTGAGGTTCTCAGGAAACAAGTGGAGGAATTCAGAAAGGAGGTGGCGAGGCTGAGGAGCATTCAAAACAGTGAGAAGTACATTGATGAGATGCTTCTTGCAATATCCAAGCTCTCCAACAGAAGAGAAGATGGGTGCCTACAGAATGACAAAGGTTGGACACAAGTCACCAGGGCCTGCAGAGTCACCAATCCAACTTCTCCAGCCCTTGAATTGAAGAACCATTATGCAGCTCTGGAAGTGGAGAAGGTGAAAGCATCCCTTGACAGGGAAGAACCAGAGCTCAAGTGCCCCAAAGTTTGTAATGTTGCTATTACTCCACAGCTGGAGCTTGTGGATATAAGCAGCCTGATTCCTTATTCAGTTAGTAAAATGGTACTTGGGGAAAGCACTGCCTTCTGGGAGTTGAAGGGTTTTTTTTCGCTATTTGAAATAAGGCGAGTTGTGGAGCTCAAGTGTTCAGGCAAATAACAGGATTTTAATTCCCCTTCCCAAACGGTTTTACAAATGGAAAATAAAGAACAAGGCCATACAACTTCTGGCTTGAAATAATATAAGAAATGTAACTCAAACAGCTTCTTATATCAGCATCACTATAATCCAACATAAAGAGCACTTCTGTTCCAAAACCTTTGGTGCTGTTTCCTTTAGCTGCTACCGGCAGCTCTCTCTCTCTGCACAGCTTAAACTTATTATACAGGTTTTATCTTCTCAGACAGAGACATTGTACAGTCCATTGACTCAATAGGCAGATATTCTACAGATGGCTCAGTTTCCATCGGTTCATACTGACTCTCAGTTGGAAATGTCTGCAATTGCTTACAAGGTGTTTCCAGGCACACACCTGTTCCTTCAGCAATAGACTTTTCCCCGTAGCTTTCTGCTACACACGGCTTGTAATTGCCACAGTGTTCACCACATGGAAAGCCCCACCCTTCTGGGTTAACAGCAGAGCACTTCTTAAAAACAGCTTTACTTTTATACCAGTCACTCAGCCTACCTCTTGGCTTCCTTATTAGAGATTCCTTCTGCTTTCCAGGATCAGCTACAGCTGTAAGCCTTGGAGTTTCTACGTGCACACAAGTCAGCCTTCTTGGTACATTCCCCTTATGGCTGCCTTTTACCCACGGCAACAAACCTGGGCTGTTTGTACCTTGCTCCTTTGCACGGACTCTCTGCTCGTCTCCTGTGCTGACTTCCCCTTCTGAGTTAAAGGTCAGAGAATCCTCTGTTACCATGAATTCCTCTGTGTCTTCACTCTCAAGCAAATCCCCTGTTTCTCGTGACTGCTTTCCTCGTGGCTGTGCTCTCAGCTGACCTTCCAACTCTGCTTCCCCATGTGCCTCCAGATCTGCCTGCTCATGTGCTTGCTCCCTTCCTAATGAGCTTCTCTTAAATCTCTGGTTTTCTGGGTTTAACCTAACCACTCCTTTCAACAGGTGTCCAGCCTTAGCTCGTGATTGCTGAGCTGAACTGCAGCAGGGGCGTGTTTTCCTCTCCTCTAATCTGCTCTGTCTGTGGTTTCCCTGGAAACCAGGAACCATGTGCACTTGTTTACTTCCCTTAACTGAAGCTGAATCCTGCATTTTATCACTCTCTAAGGGATCTGAGGGACCTTCTACACCACATATCCCCCCCCTTAAGATATTACGGGCTGCCGTATATTTTAACGGACAGCACGTAATCCTTGATACTGGGTTCACGTGTTCTTCCAGAGTAGCTAACCTCACTGTCGCTGACCTCTCTAACCATGGTTTTAAAACATTCACATGGTATGTTTGGCGGCACCCTTTATCATTCTCTACAGTGTAAGAGACAGGACCTACCTTCTTTACAACTGTACATGGGCCCTTCCAATGAGACTCAAACTGGAGTCCCACATCAGCCTCCAATATTATCACCTTATCCCCACCTCCAGCTGGCGAGGTTTCTTTCCTCTATCATAATACTGTTTTTGACGAATCTGACTAGCCTGCAGATTCTCTACGGAGATTTGGGACGTCCTTTTTAACCGGTTCCTCCAATCTCTGAGAAACTGGGGTACGCCCTGGGGAGTCTTTACTAGGGGTCCTATACTATCCATCGCCATCCGGCGGATCGGTGTGGATATTAGGGGTACAGCCTTCGGTTTAGAGGCAGTAACCCGTTGACACATGGGACATGACTCGCAGTAGCGAGTGGTCTCTTTAAAGACCCATGGCCAGTAAAAATGGGCCAAGACTTGGTCCAATGTCCTCTGGATCCCCTTGTGGCCACCTATAAGATGGTCGTGGGCCAACCGCACGACTATGGCCTTAAACATGGTTGGCACCACTAACTGTTTTCTCACAGCTCCTGTATGTGGGGTGTTACTCTCCCGATAAAGCACATCTTTTTCCAAAAGAAATCGAGGAAGGATGTTCCTGTCCTCTTGTGCATATTCAAAGGCACGTTTAAAAGCAGGGTCATCTCTCTGTTCCTGGGGAAAGGAAGGGAACTTTTTAACAAGTTCTGATGGAACCCAGGGTAATCCCTCTCCGGCCTCTAATCCAGCCCTCCCTTGGGTCCTATGCCGCCTTTCTTGCCTTCCCTTTCCTAATTCCTTTTGATGAGGTTTGTACCAGATCATCATGCATAGGTAGGGTGTCTGCTACTTCCTCTTCCCTTTCCATCTCTCTCTCAGATGAGTCCTCCCCCTCCTGGGATAAACTTTCTAGCTCTTCTGCTGGGTCAACATTAGCAGTGGAGGTTCCAGCCTGAGACCGGGTAGATACCAAGCCTTTTCTCTCCCCAAGGCCCTTTTCTATCCCTTGGCTGAATGAAGGCCAATCTCTCCCTAAGATTATGTCGTATAAGAGCTTTGGGACTATGGCCACCCTTACCTCTCTTTCTGCTCCCAGCCCTTTTACTGCTAGGTTATACACTGGGTAGTATGAGGCTGCTCCATGTACACATCGTATCTTGACCCGTCCCACTGCTTGACTCGGTGCTGAGGGCAGGTGGGCTTTGATGTTCTGCCAGAGCCTTTGGGAAACCATGCTCTGGTCAGCACAAGAGTCAAGCAGTGCCTGGGCCTCAACGCCTTCTACTTGGACTTGAAGTACAAATCCCTCACGTGTTTGTTTCACACCCCCAGACACTTGCGCTGTGCGCAGCGCACAATCCCTGCGATAATGTACCAATTCGCCATAATTGAAACATTTACCTTTCATCACAGGTACAACATTGTCATCAGGTAACTTATTCCTTATAAACTTTTCTGATCTCTTAAAGCAAGAGGTTTTCATCTCCTTCAGAGCTTCTGGTTTTGAGGCCCTAGCCAATTCGGCTTCAAAATACCTCTGAGAGATTAGCTGCTTCCTCCGTAGTTTTACAACTTTGGAGCATCAGAAAGGTATTTACATCTGCTGGTACTGCATTCATATACTGCTCTAGTATAATTGTATCCAATACATCTTCTAGAGACCTCTGTCTTGGCCTAAGCCACTTCAATGCTAAGCCTTTTATTCTATGGAACAGCATTTTAGGGGTTTCATTGGGCTTTAACTTAGCCTCCCTGAACATGCGCTTATAGAATAAAGGGCTTAAGCCAAGTCTGTCCATGACAGCTTCCTTAACTGCATTATAATTAGATGCAAGCGTTGCAGGTATAGACTTATAAGCTGCTAAGGCTTCACCCGAGAGTGACATACAGCTGTAAGCCTTGGAGTTTCTACGTGCACACAAGTCTGCCTTCTTGGTACATTCCCCTTATGACTGCCTTTTACCCATGGCAACAAACCTGGGCTATTTGTACCTTGCTCCTTTGCACGGACTCTCTGCTCATCTCCTGTGCTGACTTCCCCTTCTTAGTTAAAGGTCAGAGAATCCTCTGTTACCATGAATTCCTCTGTGTCTTCACTCTCAAGCAAATCCACTGTTTCTCGTGACTGCTTTCCTCGTGGCTGTGCTCTCAGCTGGCCTTCCAACTCTGCTTCCCCATGTGCCTCCAGATCTGCCTGCTCATGTGCTTGCTCCCTTCCTAATGAGCTTCTCTTAAATCTCTGGTTTTCTGGGTTTAACCTAACCACTCCTTTCAACAGGTGTCCAACCTTAGCTCGTGATTGCTGAGCTGAACTACAGCAGGGGCGTGTTTTCCTCTCCTCTAATCTGCTCTGTCTGTGGTTTCCCTGGAAACCAGGAGCCATGTGCACTTGTTTACTTCCCTTAACTGAAGCTGAATCCTGCATTTTATCACTCTCTAAGGGATCTGAGGGACCTTCTACACCACAAGTTGCAGAATCAATGAGCACAAGGAAGCGAAGGGTAGTGATGTTTGGTGATTCTTTTCTGAGGGGTACTGAGGCATCCATCTGCCGACCAGACTTGATGTCCAGAAAGGTATGCTGTCTGCCAGATGCCAAAATCTGAGATGTTATGGAAAGTTTGCCAAGACTCATCAAGCCCACTGACTATTACCCAATGTTGCTAATCCTTGTCAGCACAAACGATCCCTCTGAGTGTATCAAGAGTGACTTCATGGCTTGGGGACAGAGGGTGAAGTAGATAGGTGCACAGGTGGTGTTCTCTTTAATCCTCCCTGTTGAAGGTAAAGGCCAAGGCAGAGAGGCTCGCATCCTAGAGATGAATGCATGGCTGCATGGATGGTGTCATCGAGAGTGTTTTGGTTTCCTAGACCATGGGATGCTGTTCCAAGGGTTGCAGAGCAGAGATGGCATTCATCTGTCCAAGTAAGTTCAACGTATCTTCAGTAGCAGACTAGCTAATCTACTGAAGAGGGCTTTAAACTTGATTTGGTGGGAATGAGTGAAGAAAGCCCCCAGGTAAGTGAAACATTAAATACCTTTATGGAAATGGGTAAAGAGGCAACATATGGAAAGCGGTGTATATGAATGCCCATGGCATGGGAAATAAGATCCCAGATGTTGATGCTTTAATGGGAGAGGCTTGCTTGGATTTAGTGGCAGTTACAGAAACATGGTTCACAGAATATCATGACTGGCATGAAACTATACCAGGCTATACATTATTCAGAAAGGACAGGGTAAGAGGAAGGGGAGGAGGAGTGGCACTATATGTAAAAAATAATATTAAAGCTTTGGAACTACAGAGCTTAAAAGGGAGAGAGAAGGCACTGTGGGTTAAACTAGAAAGAGGGAAAGAGAAATCTATTTGCATTGGCATGATATACAGTCTCCCTCACAGGAGGAAGAGGTGGACGGAGAGTTAATTGAAGACATCTGCAGCATTGCTAGGAAAGGGGAAGTGATATTGATAGGGGATTTCAATATGCCAGATGTTGATTGGCATATTCCGGCTGCGGTATCATCTAGATGTAAGGAGATCCTGGATTCTCTACAGGGAGAATTATTCAGGCAATTGGTAACAGAACCCACACATGAAGGGGCCATACTGGACTTGGTGCTTACCAATGGTGAAAGTGTTTCTGATGTTATAGTGGGAAATCATTTTGCATCCAATGATTACCAGATGGTGTGGTTCAGTATTAGGACCATTCATAAGCGAGGGTCTTAGACTTTAGGAAAACTAATTTTGCCAAGATGGGCCAATACCTCAGGGAGTCATTAGCAGGATGGGAACAGCTGGGGGATGTAGAAAAACAGTGGGCAAAACTGAAAGGGGATATTTTAAGGGCAACCAACCTTTTTGATAAAATGGTAAATAAAGGTAAAAGGAAAAGAAGACCACTATGGCTTTCGAAAGAAGTAGCTGAAAAGGTGAAGAAAATGAGGGAGGTCTTCATGAAATACAAGAGATCACAGAGAGAGGAGGACGGGCATCTATATTTGGAAAAACTTAGAGAAGCTAGCAAAATAATCAGGAAAGCAAAGATTCAAAAAGAGGAGGAAATAACCAATGCAATAAAATGGGGGGATAAGACATTGTTCAGTGAGAAGAGGAAAGGCAAAAGTGGTATTGTCAGACTCAAGCGTGAAGTGGAGGAATATGTAAAAGCTGATGAGGATAAAGTGGAATTGCTTAACAAATAGTTCATTTCTCTATGCACAGATAAAGAACCAGGAACAGGACCTCAGAAAACACCCACAAACAGGAACAGAAGCGAGGGGCATCTTGAACGATTTTCAGAAGATTGTGTTCATGAGAAACTAGCTGAACTTAGGGGCTTGTTTACAAAGCTGCGGTAGCGGTTCGCGATCATTATCGGAGCCACGACCCCATTGATTTCAATGGGGCCGCGGCTCCGATAACGACCGCGAACCGCTACCGCGGCTTTGTAAACAAGCCCCTTAAAGTTTACAAAGCGATGGGACCGTATGGGATACACCCTTGAATACTGAGGGAACTTGGGGAAGTTCTAGCAGCTCCACTGACTGACCTTTTCAATGCCTCATTGGAGTTGGGAGTGGTACCAAAGGATTGGAGAGATGTTCATTTGGTCCCTTTACACAACAGGCCAGTTAGTTTAACTTCGGTGGTGAGAAAATTATTGGAAACACTGCTGAAAGAGATAATAGTCAGGTTTCTGGAGTCCAGCGGATTACAGGATCTGAGGTAGCATGGATTCACCAGAGGCAGGTCTTGTCAGACAAATCTGATTGATTTCTTTGACTAGGTTACCAGGGAGGTGAACCAAGGGAGAGCCCTAGATGTGGTATATTTAGATTTCAGTAAAGCGTTTGACACCGTTCCTCGGCGACTTATAAACAAATTGAGCACCCTAGGGATGGAACCTAAAATTACTGCTTGGATTGGAAATTGGTTGAGTGGGAGGTGACAAAAGGTACAGGTAAATGGAGCTCACTCTGAGGAGAAGGAGGTCACTCACTCTGAGGAGAAGGAGGTCACCAGTGGTGTTCCCCAGGGATCGGTCCTTGGTCCGATTCTTTTTAACATCTTTGTTAATGATATAGTAGAAGGGCTATCAGGTAAGGTTTGCCTCTTTGTGGATGATACCAAAATCTGCAATAAATTAGACATCCAGGAAGGTGTAGATAACATGAGGAGGGATCTAGCTAAGCTTGAAGAATGGTGTAGAATTTGGCAGCTGAGATTTAATGTTAAAAAATGCAAGGTCATGCATTTGGGCTGCAGCAATCCAAGGGAGCGATATAGTATAGAGGGTGAAGTACTTTTGTCCACTAAAGATGAGGGGGACCTAGGTGTCATTGTGTCTGATGATCTTAAAGTAGCTAAACAGGTAGAAAAGGCAACAGAAAAAGCTAGAAGGATGCTTGGGTGCATAGGGAGAGGAATGTTCAGCAGAAAAAGGAGGTGATAGTGCCTCTGTATAAGTCTTTGGTGTAACCTCATTTGGAGTATTGCGTGCAATTCTGGAGACCGCGCCTTCAAAAGGATATAAACAGGCTGGAGTCAATACAGAGGGTGGCTACTAAAATGGTTAGTAGTCTTCATTATAAAACTTATGAGGACAGACTTAAGGATCTTAATATGTACACCTTAGAGGAAAGGCAGGATACAGGTGATATGATTGAGATGTTTAAATACCTCCGTGGTACAAATGCACAGGAGGAGAGCCTCTTTCGATTGAAAGCAAGCTCTGCTATGAGGGGACATGGGATGAGGGTGAAAGGGGATAGATTCAGGAGTGATATGTGGATATACTTCTTTAAGGAAAGAGTGGTAGATCTGTTGAATAGTCTCCCAGTGGAAGTGGTAGAGATGAGGACAGTATCTGAATTCAGAGAAGCATGGGATAAACACAGAGGATCTCTAAAGGAAAAAAGGGGACTGTTGTAGTGATTGATATGGAAGGACAGACTAGACTCGTAGGCCACATGGTCTTTTTCTGTCATCATGTTTCTATGTTTCTAATTGCTTACCCTCAAAATTCTGTACCTCAGTTCTTCCCTTATCAGACCATCAACTGCCGCCTCAGCTCACCCTGTCTCCTCCAACCTCTTTAGAAATCTTCATGCTATTGACCCTTTGGCTCTCTCCTCCACTGTCTCATCATCTCTTTCCTCTACTATGTTATCTGAATTTGTTGATGAGGCAGTAGCTTCCTATAACGCTGCACTCTCCTCTGCTCTGAATGTTCTTGCTCCGCCCATGCCTCATCCTGTAAGACGTACTATACCCCAGCCTTGGCTGTCTTCCAACTCGCTTGCCTCTGACCCTCGCCATCTCTTTAGAACTCACAACTCAAGGTGCCACCCCCTCCGACCCCACCTTCCCTTTCTACCCAAACCCTGGCTACTTCCATGACAAAATCCACAAGATCACCCTCCAATTCCCCATGAAGTCAGCTACTTCCCCCCCCCCCCCCTCCACACACCTCTGCTACTCTTTCTTCCTTTTCTATGATCTCTGAGGACGAAAATACACACCTTCTTTTCTTCTCCAAACTCACTACCTGCTCCTCTGATCCTATTCCCACCTGTCTCTTAAGCCCCATCTCTTCCCCTGTTGTCCCTTCCATCTCTCATATTCTCAAGCTATCGCTCTCCACTACAACTGTCCCTACAACCTTCAAGCATGCTGTGGTTACACTTCTCAAGAAACCATCACAAGTCTTTTTTTAATCAAAAGGAGGTAGTTAAGGGTTCGGGTGGTGAGATTACTGATCCCCATAGTGGAGTTTGATACTTCTGTTTTCCTTATTTTCTCTTTTTGGATACTGGGTAATGTTCTCCCTTGATGTGGTATGCTCTTGTGATGTATAATTTCTTCTTGAATATTGTAAAGATTTGGATGATTGTATTGTTTTATTTTTTTCTGTTTGTTATTCAAGAAAACTTAAATAAAAATTATAAAAAAAAAAAAGAAACCTTCACTAGATCCTACCTGCCCTTCTACCTATTGGCCCATCTCTTTCCTCCCCTTCATTTCGAGACTACTTGAATGTCCGCTTCACCGCCGGTAACTCATCTTACTCTTCTCTCAAGCCCTCCAGGATCCTTTACAATTTGGCTTTCATCCTTTACATTCTACTGAAACGGCTCTTGCCAAAGTCTCCATCAACTTTTTCCTGGCAAAATCCAAGAGCCTTTACTTGATCCTCATTTTTCTTGACCTTTCTGCTGCTTTTGACACTGTTGACCACAACTTTCTCCTCGATACCTTGTCCTCACTCGGTTTTAAGGGCTCTGTATTATCCTGGTTCTCTTCTTATCTCTCCCATCGCTCTTTCAGTGTTTGTTCTGGTGGATCCCGCTCTCAGTTGGTGTATGCCAAGGATCTATTTTGGGTCCACTCCTTTTCTCTTTATATATTTACTCCTTTGGTGCACTCATCTCTTCCTATGGCTTTCAGTACCATCTTTACACTGATGACTCCCAGATCTACCTCTCTACACCTGAATTCTCTACAGCAATCCAGGTCCAGATCTGTGGATGCCTTTCTGACATTGCTGCTTGGATGTCTCACCGCTGCTTGAAATTGAACATAGTCAAAACTGAGCTTCTTATTTTTCCCCCTAAACCCTCCTCCCCCCCTTCCTCCTTTCTCAGTCTCTGTGGATAACTCTCCAATCCTCCGAGTTTCCTCAGCTTGCAACTTTGGGGTTGTCTTTGACTCCTCTCTCCTTTTCCAAACACATCTATCTGATAGCTAAAACCTGCCATTTCTTTCTCTGTAACATCAACAAAATCCACTCATTCCTTTCTGAACACACTACTAAGACACTTATCCACTCTTTAGTCACCTCCCGTCTTAACTATTGTAACCTACTCCTTGCTGGTCTTCCTCTGAATCATCTATTTCCCCTTCAATCTGTTCAACACTCTGCTGTGTGGATAATCTTCCGCCAGCCTTGTCATGTTATTTATTTATATTTATTTATTTAATATCTTTTCTATACCACGCTCTTTAGAATCAGTGTGGTTTACAGTCAACAAAATTTGTACAGTGCGGGCAGAACCTGCACTGTCCTTACAATGAACAGGTGTTAAAACTTGGGACTAACAAGGGTAACTATGTACAGGCTGAACGATCAGGTCGCAGGTGACCGGATCAGCTGGCAACTATTTACAGGTTGTCTAATTATATACAGGTTGTTCATTCAGATTGCAGATGTACAGCCTTGACCGGGGATGCTTGATGTCTATCTGAATATTAGATGGATATATACACATTGGCATCTATTTGCAGTATTAGAAACTATGTTCATATTACCCCTCTTCTCAAATCATTTCATTGGCTTGCTATCCGTTTCCGCATCCAATTCAAACTTCTGCTGACCCATAAGTGCATTCACTCTGTAGCTCCTCACTACCTTTCCTCTCTTATCTCTCCCTACACCCCTCCTTGGGAGCTCCACTCTTCTGGCAATTCGCTTCTATCTGTGTCCTTCTCTTCTATTGTTAACTACAGACTTTGCTCCTTTCACCTTGCTGCTCCTTATGCCTGTAACAAGCTACCTGAGTCTGTACGTCATGCGCCTTCTCTGGCCCTTTTCAAATACAGGCTGAAAACTCACTTTTTCACTGCCACCTTCGGATCTTGACTCACCTGGTCTCCTTTGTCTTTCCTTACCATTCGCCCTAGATATATCCCATGTCTGCAGCTACTGTGTTATCTGTCTTGGCTAGACTCTAAGCTCTGATGAGCAGGGACCGTATTTTACATATGACTATGCAGCTCTGCATACATCCTGTAGCGCTATACAAATGCTCATTAATAATAGTAGCACTAGTAGCAGAGGTTTGGGCCTTGCTATATGTATGATGTTGGAGGTATATTAACAACTTACAGAAAATGCCCCAACACTAAACTCAGAGAGTACGATAAATATGGGCAACGAGGTCTCAGACTGAAGTGGGGCTATGCAATAGGTCTTATCATGCCTAATCACAGTGCACCCTTTTGCATCAATGACCTCTTAATGTCGCCTCAAGATTTCACTTTTTTCTTTTTAACTCTTTTTCTTCATTTTCAAAACCACGGTGTCAGTCTAGCCATTATCAGCTATTTATTTTTCTAATATGAACAAAAGTACTCTGGAATATAGCCAAATGTGCTTATCTGAAGGACAGCAACAACCCCAACACCAGTCTTCAGCGCCTATGCGTTTCACCAAACACTAGGTTTCCTCGGGGGGGTGTATATCCAGATGTTTAATGGCAGCTTCAATGTTCAGACTCGCTGTTTTAACTTCAGTGTCTTGATCAATTCATTCTAACCGCAAGTCCAGCATTCAAAATAACGCCGCGAATGCTGGACTAGTGCTACTAGTGTGGCAGCGATCTATGTGCATCAGCAAAATTATGCAGCACCAACCCTGACTTGTACACCCATAATTTCCAGGAACTGACTTGTAATCCATGGCTGCTTTTGTGACAGGCCTATCCTGATGTAATGGGTGGGGGACATGCAGCTAGGGTAACCAGTTGGCTCCAGATATGCCCGACAGGCGTGATGCTGTCCTGAATACATCCCACTGCATGCAGGGACTTGTAAGTTACCTTTGTTTAGGAGTGCCATGGAGGAACCAGAACTACAAACCCTGCATCTAATGGGGTAAACTCAGGACTGGATCAAGACTATATGGCATGTCTAGAGCCATGTGCCAAGCCTACAATCAGCAGTGATTGAAAAAGTGTTACATCAGGGACCACATATGCTGTAAGGCACTGCAGTGTAAGTATAAGAGAAATAGTGGCAAGAAATTCCATGCTGGATTTGGGGACCTGGACTAGTCTGAAGGGTTGCCAACTGGCTGCAGAGGCACCCGACAACCTTGATGCAGTCCTAGGTTGATCCCAATGCATGCCCTAGGGACATGCAGTTCTGATCTCTCCATTGCACTCCATAAGTAATGGAAAACTACAAGTCCCGGCAAGCAATGGGGTAAACCATGGACAAATCCAAGCCTATCAGGTGCATCTGGAGCCAGTTGGGCAACATTCTACTCTATCAAACTTATTGTGTATGCTCAGTTATAGAAAGTAGAACCTCATTACTTGGGTTTTAATAACTCTCTCTTATCCGAGGTCTCAGACATCAAAGCACAAATTTTTCTAGATTTAATATTCATCCAGCTTTTGTGCTTATTTTTTATCAATGACCTCTTATATATTATCTTCTGAGACTGAACTTCGTTTTTATCTAAGTCTATTCTACTAGCTTTTCCAGCCTATCCAACTTCTCAATTAACAAACTCTGAAGAAAGAGTGATCACAAACTCGTGATAAAATCTATTCAGGGGCTTAACCCTTTCAAGGCCTACTTTAAATTTTTAATCCACATTCTGCAGCCGGGTTAAATTTTGCATATTTCAGGAAAATTGTACCCGTCTTATTCAATATGTTCTAATAGTGATTTTTTCCTTCTGCTATGGTCATGTATTATATACCATTTGATAGGAATATTTAGTCAGAATTTTGGATCCCAAGAGTTTTGGGCTCAGCCTGGAAAGGGTTAATGGTGACCCTCTGATCCCATCGTCTCACGAGTTGCAATTCAAACTCTTAAAATTAAGGATAAGCTTTAACAATGTAGTGGCTCACGAATCCCTAGGCGCCATAGTCACGTTTCACTTCTTCTGTTTCTTCAGGGGATTTGTTCTCGTCTTTCTCTCACTTTTTTATGCTGCACACGTCTCATACCAACTCTGTGTGAATAATACCATTTACTCGAAACGTTTTCTGCAATTATGTGCGGCATTCCTCTGAAGTGATTGTAGAAAACGTTTCGAGTAAATGGTATTATTCACACAGAGTTGGTATGAGACGTGTGCAGCATAAAAAAGTGAGACAAAGAAGAGAACAAATACCCTGAAGAAACATTTTAATTACAGCTGCTTCTATATCAGTGTGTCAGCAGAAGACACTTCTCGATTTTAACAGTCGGAAACATAGAAAAATAAAAAAATGACAACAGAAAAAGACCACATGGCCTATCTAGTCTGTCCTTCCATATCAACAACTACAACAGTCCCCTTTTTTCCTTTAGAGATTCTCTGTCTTTGTTCCATGTCTTTTTTAATTCAGAACAAGTAAGTTGCACGACGTGCACATTTTGAGTCAGACAGCGACTGTCTCAATTGCCGGAAAAGGCTCACATTCCTCCATTCATTAAAACCTGACTGCCAGCAACCGTTCTAGCCATAAAACAATGGCTTTTGAGGAGCCATATATTTAACTATCATCATAAATTAGAACCGCCAATGAGAAAGGGGAAACACCCCATCATCACATTGCATGGACTCAAATCATGCTCAACCAATCAATCTCCCGATTCAGACCATGAGGATATATAGAGTCTAAAACATAAATCCAGCCTTGTTCCAGCCATTGTAACCGGGAAACCCTGTTACCGCCATGAGGATCATTCGGGATATGATCAATGATCTGCCACTTAAGATCATCAAAATTGTGGTTAAATCAAATAATGCTCAATGATGGGAGATGAATGAACACTCAATCATAAACAAGATACATGTTCACTGAGCAGGGTATTTATTAGTCGAGTAGTGCAGCCAATGTATAACAGATCACATGAGCACTGCAGTAAATAAACCACAAATGTAGATGTACAAGTAGTTGACCACCAAGATTGGAATATGTGTCCTGAAACAGGATCTTCCCAAATATCACCCATTAAAGTCATAGAGCAAAATTGACATTGACCACACCCCAAGTGGCCAGACACCCCTGTATGTGCTCGCAATGAGCGATCAGTGGGTACAGCAGACTTGACCAAAATATTGCATAAATTAGATCCCCATGAATAGGCTATAATAAGTGGTTTAGAAAAACATGAAAGCAAACCCAGGACCAACCAACGTCGTCTCAGCAGTTTGGCCACCAAATAAGAGTTCTGCATGAAAGGCAAATGGTTAATGCTTGTACCAGTAACAGAGCCTTCTCATTTACAGCTCCTGCACTCTGGAACCGGTTGCCAAGTGATCTGCGTGAAATCTGTGACCTAAAGGACTTTAGAAAAGAACTTAAGACGCACCTCTTCCAATCTCATTAAAACCTAACCTCATGAACTACACGCGGCCACGTGTAAATATGTAGATACGGATCACTTATAAAGTTTTAACAGTCTTGTCAATTGTAAATATGTATATAATGTACCCTGTGTGAACCCCAACAACAATCAACTGTAAGCCTGTAACCCGTGTTTTTGCTGTGCTTCCCCCCCCCTCCCTAATCAGATTGTATACATCCTTAATTCTGGCCGGTACAGCCAACCTTACCATGTGTAACAACCGCTGCTGATCACTGGAAGCAGCGGGATATAAATGTACGCTAAATAAATAAATAAATTAAAATAAATAAAAACTCCAACCAGGCGATCTTCCACGTTGGAACTTGAAGATAGATGGTCCAACAAAAGCCACTGACGATGTGTATAGCATACTCGCTGATAGGCTTTCTTAATTACCATCATAGGATAACCCCTAGCTTGTAAATGGGCCGTAAGACAGGTGGCATGAGTATAAAATTCTTCTAAAGTAGAACAAATTCTTCGAAGTCTTAGAACTAACCAAAAGGAAGTTCTCTATGAAGTGGTCCAGGATGATAGCTGGGATAACAAAGCAGGCTGTTTCCTGAATAATGATGTTGCCAGACCCCCTAAATTCTTATAGATAGTAATGTCTAAAAAATCAATGGTCTAATAATATATATATGCAGTAAATTGTATGTTGGGCTTGATAGTGTTCAACCACAAAACAAATTCATTCAATGCTTCTTAAGATGACGTCCACAAGAAAAAGATATCATCTAAAAACCTATGCCAAAAACAGACATGTTCGAATGAATCCGATGGATAAATAAACCTTTCTTCCATATCTGCCATGCACAGTGTGGCAATGGAAGGGGCCGCTGTTGCCCCATCACAGTGCTATAAATCTAGAAAAATGTAGATCCCATAATTGGCTTAAGAAATGTGTAGAGTCCTTAACAAAAGATTTCACCAAAACAGCTTTCTTTTTCAAAAAAACATCACAAAATTGGGACAGAGGCTCCAAAAGAGAATCCCTATAGGAAACAATGGGTTGGCCAGGAGGATCAGTGACCGGTTTATGAATCTTGTTTACCATACACATAGTGGGTATTTTAGGATGTGGAACCATCAAAAACGTTTGCCCTTTTGATGTGATCCAACTGGCTTGATAAGCCTCAGACACCAATGCTTTAATCTTATCCTGCAGACCAGGAGTAGGGTCTTCATTCAATTGTTTGTAATATTGAGTGTCTTGTAGCTGTGCTAAAATACCCCCCTAAAGTAATAGTCCTTCTTCTGAAGTACCACTGCACCTCCTTTGTCAACTCCCCTGATGATAAGATGGTCATTATCAGCTAGCTGTGTCAAGGCTGTCCTTTCGCCCATCCTAATCTTAGAATAATTGTGATGAAATGTGGGTTCAATTGCTTGAAGACTCTTAAGTATCAGTGGCTGAAATGTGGCTATAGTCATATCCAATGGCCCAGGGAGAATCCACCTAGATAAAAACATTGACAACTGAAGTATTACCAGAAGTGGGCCTCCCCTCAAAAAACTTTATTATCTGTAATTTTCTAAAAACCGGTGTAAAAAACCCACATTTTAAAGGCATCATACCTAACAGTGGGAACGAAAGATAAGCCCAAATTCAACACACGCTCCTGATGTGGCATAAGATCATGACCGGTTAAGTTAATGACTATTTTGGTCTCTGCTTGGCACGTTGTCTGGTGTGGGAGGATCTCCCCAATTGTTCTCTTAATAAGGCCTCCGTGGACGATGGCCCCGAAGGACCGAGCCGAAAATCTTGATTCCCTCTTGTAAAATTATCTTGGCTTCTGCAACAGCCACTCCTGTCAGATGTTGTTTCACTGTCATCAGTGTCCTCAGAAAAAAATTCAAAAGACACTCGTTTGGGAGGTTCCTCCCCTTCCTTCTCAGACCTCCATCTATAAATCCTGGCTGTGTCATAATCAGTTTTATCCCTATTAAATATTTTAAACTTGAAATTCTTGATGATTAAAAAAGCCCTGCAATTGTTTTTCAATGTCATCAATCTTGTTCTGATATGTCTCAATATCCATCGAAGTTTGTAATTTAATCTTCATTTCATCAATTTGTTTATCCAGAATATCTTCCTCTTAAATTGCTTGTTCCAATACAAGTGCAATAAGATCAAAACTGTACTTATTAAGTATTCCATTCCACTTAGAAATAAAATCAATATCAGTCAAAAACATCTTAGGGGCCCATGTCATTCGTAGACTTCTAGGAATGATATGAGATTTTAAATAATGGGTCATTGAAGCCCCGTGTAACTGGGCTTGAATGATCAATTTATGAAATGCCTTCAAATCCGAAAAAGAGGGGCCAAGTTCATCCTCACTTACGATTTCAGTATCAAATAAAGATGATTGTTGCCTGAGCCTGTCCAACTGTTCTTCAGAAAAGGTAAATGTATCAGCAGTCTTCATACAACAGCAGGGAAATAATACAACCCAAAAGTTAAACTACCAAAGGTGATAAAATTAAATGCCAAAAATGAATAATATCACCAAAAAACAAATACAAGGCCCTCAAAATTAATGGTTTTTTGTCGGACGAGCCAGCAAGAGAAAAGAATTTCTCAATCTCAAATGTCCATTTTAATTATAAGTTGTTCTTAAAACAACTGGAAAACCAAATGCACTTATCTGAAATATCAGTGTGACAGCAGAAGACACTTCTCGATTTTAAAAGTCGGAACAATTGAGTTGCATGATGTGCACATTTCGAGTCTGTCTCAAGTGCCGGAAAAGGCTCACATTCCTCCATTCATTAAAGCCTGACTGCCAGCAACCGTTCTAGCCATTAAACAATGGCTTTTGAGGAGCCATTTGTTCAACAATTCGCTGATCCAAAATATCGTCATAAATTAGAACCACCATTTATGATGTACCCCGTTGCGAGCACATACAAGGGTTTTTGCCACTCGGCATGTGGTAACGTAACATAGTATATGACAGCAGATAAAGACCAGTATGATCCATCTAGTCTGCCCAACAAGGCAGAAAGAGCAGCTGCGCCCGCCACTCCGTGCAGGTCACCCCTCCACATGCCTTTGTTTAGGGGTGTACCAACCACTCCATGTAGGTCACCCCTATTTGTTGAAATAGTTATATTTATTTTGATTATATCCTGTTTCGTTAAAGGGATCCCCAGTGTCTGTCCCATGCCATTTTGAACTCCGTCACTGTATTTGCTCCCACCACTTCCATCGGGAGGGCATTCCAAGCATCCACCACCCTTTCAGTGAAAAACTATTTCTTGACATTGCCTCTCAGTTTACCCCCCTTGCAGAGCTTCATATTATGCCCTCTCTAGTTTTACAGCTTCCCCATCTTTGGAAGAGGTTTGTTTGTTCATTAATACTCTTAAAGAATTGAAAGGTCTGAAACATATTTCCCCTGTCTCTTCTTTCCTCCAGAGTTTACATATTTAGGTCTTCAGATCCCTGATGTTGAAGCTTTGGTGGGATTGGCTGACTTGGATTTAGTGGCAGTTACAGAAACATGGTTCACAGAAAACCATGATTGGGATGTAACTATGCCTGGCTATACTTTATTCAGAAAGGACAGGGTAGGAAGAAGGGGAGGAGGAGTGGCACTATATGTAAAAACTACTATTAAAGCTTTGGAATTACAGAGCTTAAAAGGGAGAGAGGAGTCATTGTGGGTTAAACTAGAAAGAGGGAAAGAGAAATCTATTTGCATTGGTGTGATATACAGACCTCCCTCACAAGAGGAAGAGGTGGACAGAGAGTTAATTGAAGACATACGCAGCATTGCTAGGAAAGGGGAAGTGCTACTGATAGGAGATTTCAATATGCCAGATGTTGATTGGCACATTCCTGCTGCAGTATCATCTAGAAGTAAGGAGATCCTGAATTCTCTACAGGGAGAACTATTCAGACAATTGGTAACAGACCCCACATGTGAAGGGGCCATACTGGACTTGGTGCTTACCAATGGTGAAAGTGTGTTTCTGATGTTGTAGTGGGAGATCATTTTGCATCCAGTGATCACCAGATGGTGTGGTTCAGTATTAGGACTAGGGCTGTTAGAATCCATTCCAAGGTGAGGATCTTAGACTTTAGGAAGACTAACTTTGCGAAGATGGGCCAATACCTCAGGGAGTCGTTAGTGGGATGGGAACAGCTGGGGGATGTAGAAAAACAGTGGGCAAAACTGAAAGGGGATATTTTAAGGGCAACCAACCTTTTTGTTAAAATGGTAAATAAAGGCAAAAGGAAAAGGAGACCGCTATGGTTTTCGAAGGAAGTAGCTGAAAAAGTGAAGAAAAAGAGGGAGGCCTTCATGAAATACAAGAGATCACAGAGAGAGGAAGACAGGCATCTGTATTTGGAAAAACTTAGAGAAGCTAGCAAAGTAGTCAAGAAGGCAAAGATTCAAAAGAAGGAGGAAATAGCCAATGCAATAAAATGGGGGGATAAGACATTTTTCAGATATATTAGTGAGAAGAGGAAGGGCAAAAGTGGTATTGTCAGACTCAAGGGTGCAGGGGGGAATATGTAGAAGCTGATAAGGATAAAGCGGAATTGCTTAACAAATATTTTTGTTCTGTGTTCACAGATGAAGAACCAGGAGTAGGACCTCAGAAAACACCCACAAATAGGAACAGAAGCGAGGGACATCTTGAACAATTTTCAGAAGACTGTGTTCGTGAGAAACTAGCTCAACTTAAAGTAGACAAAGCGATGGGACTGGATGGGATACACCCTAGAATACTGAGGGAACTTGGGGACGTTCTAGCAACTCCACTGACTGACCTTTTCAATGCCTCGTTGGAGTCGGGAGTGGTGCCAAAGGACTGGAGAGAGGCTCATGTGGTGCCGTTACACAAAAGCGGAAGTAAGGATGTGGTTGAAAACTACAGGCAGGTTAGTTTAACTTCAGTGGTGAGTAAATTATTGGAAATGCTGCTGAAAGAGAAAATAGTGAGGTTTCTGGAGTCCAGCGGATTACAGGATCCGAGGCAGCATGGATTCACCACAGGCAGGTCTTGTCAGACAAATCTGATTGATTTCTTTGACTGAGTGACCAGGAAGTTGGACCGAGGGAGAGCTCTAGATGTGGTGTATTTAGATTTCAGTAAAGCCTTTGACACTGTTCCTCACAGGTGACTTATAAACAAACTGAGCACCCTAGGGATGGACCCTAAAGTTACTGCTTGGGTTAGAAATTGGTTGGGTGGGAGGCGACAAAGAGTACAAGTAAATGGAGCTCACTCTGAGGAGAAGGATGTTACCAGTGGTGTGCCCCAGGGATCTGTCCTTGGTCCGATTCTTTTTAACATCTTTGTTAGTGATATAGCGGAAGGGCTGTCGGGTAAGGTTTGCCTCTTTGCGGATGATACCAAAATCTGCAAGATCTCTAAAGGTTAAAAGTGGACTGTTGTAGTTGTTGATATGAAAGGACAGACTAGATAGGCCATGTGGTCTTTTTCTGTCATCATGTTTCTATGTTTCTTCTTATACGTCTCCTGATGCAGGCTCCAGATCATTTTGGTCACCTTCCTCTGAATCCTTTCCCGTCTTTTTATATCCTTTGCTAGATACAGTCTCCAAAACTGAACACAATAGTCCAAGTGAGGCCTCACCAGCAACTTGTACAGTGGCATTAGTACCTCTTCCTTTCTGCTGATAATTCCTCTTTGTATGCAAACCAGAATCCTTCTGGCTTTTGCTATCGCCTTGTCACACTATTTCGCCACCTTGAGATCCTCAGAAACAATCACTCCAAGGCCCTTGCACACCAACCTCTCGCCCCCTCTCGCATACAATTCCCTTTGATTTCTGCTTCCCAAGTGCATGACACTGCACTTCTTCACATTAAATCTTAACTGCCAAGCATTTGACCATTCCTCCAGCTTTTGTAGATCTTTCCTCATATTCTCCACTTCCTCAAAGGAGTCCACTCTGTTGCAGATTTTTGTGTCATCTGCAAAAAGACAGACTTTTTCTTTTCAGTCCTTCAGCAATATCACTCACAAATATTGAACAATACCAGCCCCAGGACTCAACCCTGGGGCACACCGCTAATCACCTTTCCTTTCATCCGAGTGAGTTCTGTTTACCATCACTTTCTGTCGTCTGTCAGTTAACCAATTTCTAATTCAGTTCACCACCTTGGGACCCATCCTCAAGCTGTTGAGTTTATCGAAAACCCTCCTATGAGGAACAGTATCAAAGGCTTTGCTGAAATCTAGGTAGATTACATCCATCGTATGCCCTTGGTCAATGTCAATTTTGCTCTATGACTTTACCGGGCAATATTTGGGAAGATCCTGTTTCAGGATGCACATTCCAGTCTTGGTGGTCAACCACTTCTACATCTACATTTGTGGTTTATTTACTGTGATGCCCATGTGATCTGTTGTACATTGGCTGCACCACTCAACAAATGAAGACCCGGCTCAGTGAACACGCATCTCGTTTACGATTGAGCATTGTTTGACATTTAACCACAGTTTTGATGATCTTAGATGGCGGATCATTGATCATATCCCGAATGATCCTTGTGGCGGTAACAGGGTTTCCCGGTTACAATGGCTGGAACAACGTTGGATTTATTTTTAGACTCTATACATCCTCATGGTCTGAATCAGGATATTGATTGATTGAGCCTGATTTGAGTCCATTCAATGTGAGAGGGGACTCCCCAATGATAATGTGGTGTTTCCCCTTTCCCATTGGCGGTTCTAATTTATGACGATATTTTGGATCAGCCAAAGGTTAAACAAATGGCTCCTCAAAAGCCATTGTTTTATGGCTAGAACAGTTGCTGGAAGTCAGGTTTTAATGAATGGAGGAATGTGAGCCCTTTCCGGCAATTGGAGACAGTCGTTGTCTGACTCAAAATGTGCACATCGTACAACTTACTTGTTCTAACTGTTAAAATCTAGAAGTGTCTTCTGCTGCCACACTGATATTTCAGATAAGTGCATTTGGTTTTCAAGTTGTTTTTAGAACCACCTATAATTAAAATGGACATAGCCATGCTTTGAGATTGAGAAACTCTCTTGTCTTGCTGGCTCGTCCGACAAAAAACATTAATTTTGAGGGCCTTGTTTTTGTTTTTTGGTGATTTTGTTCACTTTTTGCATTTAATTTTATCACCTTTGGGGGTTTAACTCTTGGGTTCTACTATTGCAATCAGGCAAACAAATGCATGTAATTTTTGTAAACATAAGGCAGATTGTTGTTATGGAGTAATACTTAATCCCTTAACCGGGCAAAAAGCATACCACTGCTCAGGAAATTAACTATCCAACTGCAGAGTTCATTTGCCGCAGTGATCGCCGATCAAGCGCTGCTCCCACTGATTACTGATCTCCCTGCTTCTTTTGGCACAGTCACCACTGTGGTAAACTGATAGATTGTGCAGAGAGAAGCAGGGAAATCGGTGATCAGCGGGAGCAACACTTGATTGGCGCTCACTGCGTGGAACAAACTCTGCAGTCAGCATTTCATTCCCCACAGTGATCGCTGCTGTTCCTGCTAATTGCCAAGCTCCCTGCTTCTCTCGGTACAGTCTGTCAAACACCACCATGGTAACTGACAGACTGTGCAGAGAGAAGTAGAAGCAGGAGGATCAGTGATCAGCAGGAGCAGCAGTGATCACTGTGGGGAATAAGTTAATTTGTAGCCCAGTTAAGAGGTACTGCTGAATGCTGTGGCCAATTATCAGTGGCAGGCTGTGGGAATGTGGTCTGATGATGGTGTAACTGGGAATGCATTTGAGGCTCACAGCTTTAGGGACAATATGTGTACAGCCATACCTAGTCAGCCAGTCACTCCAACAGGTTGCAACTACTTACGTTCTGCCCGCAAATGGTGACATCCAGCATGTTAGAAACATAGAAATATAGAAACATGATGGCAGAAAAAGACCACACGGCCTATCTAGTCTCCCTTCCATATCAAAAACTAAAGTTCCTTCTTTTCCTTTAGAGATCTTCTCTGTTTGTCCCATTCTTTTTTGAATTCAGATAATGTCGCATCTCTATCACCTCCACTGGGAGACTATTCCACGCATCTACCACTCTTTCTGTAAAGAAATATTTCCGCATATTACATAAGATATGCCATACTTGAGTCAGACCAAGGTCTATCAAAGCCCAGAATCCTGTTTCCAACAGTGGCCAATCAAGGTCACAAGTACTTAGCAGTTTCCCCAAAAGACACAGGTTCCACAATGCTTGTCCTAGGGCAAGCAGCGGATTTCCCGGGTCCCCTTTAATAATGGTTTATAGACCTTTCTTCCAGGAACTTGTCCAAACCTTTTTTAAGCCTAGCTACACTAACAGCTTTTACTACATCCTCTGGTAACAAATTCCAGAGTTTGATTACGTGCTGAGTGAAAAAATATTTTCTCTTATTATACTGTCGTTTCATTGCATGTTCCCTAGTCTTAGTTTCATTGCATGTTCCCTAGTCTTTCTATCTTTTGATGGCGTAAACAAAATATCTACCCGTTCCACCTGTTACTCCTGAGTCTATCCCCTTTCACCCTCATCCTATGTCCCCTCATAGCAGAGCTTGCTTTCAATCGAAAGAGGCTCACCTCTTCTGCATTTATACCATATACATATTAAGATCTTTAAGTCTATCCTCATATGCTTTATATCAAAGACCACTAACCATTTTAGTAGCCACCCTCTGCACCGACTCCATCATATTTATATCCTTTTGAAGGTATGGACTCCAGAATTGCACACAATACTCCAAATGAGGTCGCACAAGAGACCTATGAAGTTGAGTTTTGTTTTAAACTAATAATTGCTCTTTAAATGAGAGGAAAAATAGGGTTTCTAGGATGGTTTGGGGGGGGGGGGAGTTGGGCATCCCAGACTTAGGGCACTATACTATTATGCTGAACATCTAAAGATAATATGGAAGTGGATGAGAAATCTGACCAAATTGTGAGTGGTGATAGAACAAGACCATTGGGATAGGGGGATGATTGGGGTAATGGGTTTAGCAGCCACTAGGTAGAGGTGTGGGGGGGGGGATGAGAATTTCAAACCCATTCACTAGGCTCATGTTGGATATATGGGGGAGATGGAAGAGAAGTAGATTTCTCACCTCACACACATTAGGCATAAAGAGATTTTCCTCCTGTGCTGGCTGGGCAGATGTTCAAGCATTGGCAATCCTAGCCCCCCATAACTGAGGTGGGCATCCCCTCCATGTGCTACACAGTGCCATGATGCACCCCCGCTTACTATAACCGTTCCCATGGAGGCAGCGTGACAAACATGATTAAGCTGATTTGCTATGGTGCCTTGTGCTTCAACGGCCAGCCACTCTTTTCTCCTGGCCAAGTCTCGCGATTCACGAGCCAATGGCCAAGAGAGAAGAGCAGCTGGCCACTACAGCGCGAGGCACTGCAGCAAATCACCTTAATTGTAAGTTTGCCACGCTGCCTCCATGGGAGCAGCACATTCCTGCTGCTTGCCCTTGGTACACAACTGTGTCCAAGGAATGGGAAATGAAATGTCTGAGGTGGTTGTGAGAACTGGAGGAAGAGGGGGAGCATGTCTCCTTTGAACAGTTGAGAGAAACATTTGGACTAGATTGAAAGGGGAGATTTGGATACTTTGAAATTAGACATTATTTGAGGACAGGGAAGGCAAACAGGGATTTTGGGGCACAGACGACCTAATTTGAGGCTTTCTGTGAGGGGAAGTAGGGGTGAAAGGGATCATATCTAAGATTTAGAAGTCTCTGGAGAAGAAGTGGGGAAGTTCTCCAAGGCTTCTGGCAATAGGAGTAGGACTTGGGGGAGAAGGGGGTTGAGGATAAGGAATGGGGGAAATACCTGTGAATATATGTCAAATTTCAGTGGCCACTAATCCAGTTGAAAATTGATCAAAACTTTTATACAGGTGGTACTTAACTCCCCAGCACTTAGACAAGAAGGGGTGGACTGGAGGATCTAATGCCTTTAAATAAAGATAAAGATGGGTATTGGAGGGGGACCAAAATGTTTTCCATTACATAAGTATACATAAAAATACAGTTTTCATATTGGAACTTTTTGAGATATGCAATTGTGGCAACTAGGTGTGAAATAGCAGTTCAGTGGAAGCAGACAGATTTCCTTATATGGAGGGATTTGTTTACTGATTGTACAGCTATTATGAGTTGTAGAGATTTACAGCTTTGAGGCATGGGAAGGAAGAGAGTGTGGAAGCTGTTGGGAGGGATTTTGGGCCTGGTAGAGACAGAAATGGGGAGTGGCTGAGTCTCTATTAGGGGGAAGGGGGCTATTTGTTTAACGATGTGTGTATTATGAATCCCGGGATGGAAGTTGGGGAGATTTAGTTGTATTAATATTTGAAAATCTGAATAAAATCTCAGTTACAAAAAAAAGGAAATGGGAGTCCAAAGACCTCAGTATCTCTGGAGCCTTACATCTCTGGCTTTTCTCTTTCAATAGTAGTAACATAGAAACATAGAATCATAGAGACATGACAGCAGAAAAAGACTATATGGCCAATCCGGTAAGCCCTTCCGTACCAATTATTTTAGTCTCTTTTTTTCCTCTAGAGATCTTCTGTGTTTGTGCCATGCTTTCCTCAATTCAGATACTATCCTCGTCTCTACTACCTCCACTGGGAGACTATTCCATGCATCTACCACTCTTTCCATAAAGAAATATTTCTGCATATTACTCCTCAGTCAATCCCCTCTCACCCTCATCCTTTGTCCCCTCGTTGCAGAGCTTGCTTTCAATCATAAGAGGCTCTCCTGTGCATTTAAACATCTCTATCATTTCTCCTCTATCCCGCCTTTCCTCTAACACAGGGCCAGCCTATCCACTAAGTAAGTTAGGTGGGCGGCAGTAGTGGCACACATGACCAGCCACGCTGTCCCTCCAACTGCCGCTCCCCTCCCATCTGCCGCTGATTCTGTTTGGGGAGGAGGCAGGCAGCAGCAGTATTTCCAAAAGTGGCTGCTTTTTGCTGCGGCTTTCTTGCCCACTTTTTGAAATACTGCTTCTGTCACTGCCCACCTCCCCCTCCCAAGATGGAATCGGCAGCAGCTGGGGGGAGAGAGCGGCGAGACTGGCCCTGCTCTAATGTATACATATTATGATCTTTAAGTCTGTCCCCTTATGCTTAATAATGAAGACCACTAACCATTTTAGTAGCCACCCTCTGCACCGACTTCTCCTGTTTATATCCTTTTCAAGGTGTGGTCTCCGGAATTCTACACAATACTCCAAACTGGGTCGCAACCGAGACTTATACAGAGGTATTATCACTTCCTTTTTTCTGATGGCCATTCCTCTCCCTATGCACCCAAGCATCCTTCGGACTTTTGCCATTTCCTTTCCTACCTGTTTAGTTACTTTAAGATCATCAGAAACAATCACGCCCAGGTCTTGCTCTTCTTTTGTTGACAGAAGTACTTTACCCCCTACACTGTATTGCTCCCTTGGATTTTTGCAGTCCAAAACACGACCCTGCATTTGTAAGCATTAAATCTCAGATGCCAAATTCTTGACCATTCTTAAAGCTTAGCTAGATCTACCTCATGTTATCTACTCCTTCCTGAGTGTCTACCCTATTGAAGATTTTAGTATCATCCACAAAGAGGCAAATCTTACTCAACAGCCTTTCTACAATATCTCTAACAAAGATATTAAAAAGAATTGGTCCAAGGACAGATTCCTGCGGCACACTACTAGTAACATCCCTCTCCTCAAAGTGAGCGCCATTTATCTGTACCTTTGTCACCTCCCATCTAATCAATTTCTAACCCAGACAGTCATTATCGGGTCCATCGCTAGGGTGTTCTATTTATTTATAAGTCGCAAGTGTGGAATGGTCTCAAAGGCTTTACTGAGATCTAAGTACATCACATCTAGGGCTCTCCCTCGGTCCATCTGTCTGGTCACCCAGTCAAAGAAATCAATCAGATTTGTCTGACAAGATCAACACCAAGTCCAGTATGGCCCCCCCCCCTTCATGTGTGGATTCTGTTACCAGTTGCCAGAATAGTTCTGCTTGTAGAGAATCTAGGATCTCCTTACTTCTAGATGACACTTACAGCAGGGATGTGCTAATCAACATCCAGCATATTGAAATCAGCTATCAGTAGTACTTCTCCTTTCATGGCAATACTGTGAATGTCTTATATTTAATTTCCACTCTTCCTCTTCTTCTTCCTACCCTGTCCTTCATGAATAAAGTTTCATGGTATAATTACATCCCAGTCATAGTTGTCCGTGAACCACATCTCTGTAATCACCACTAAATCCAAGTCAGCCTCTTCCATTAAAGCCTCAACATCTGGGATCTTATTTCCCAAACTATGGACATTTATGTACACTGCTTTCCAGATGTTGCCCCCTTTAACCCATTTTTACAGTGGTATTTAATGCTTTACTTATCTGAGGGCTTTCAGGTACCTGGGGGCTTTCTTCACCCATCCCTAATGAATATAGTGCTTTCCCATTGGAGAAAGGTAAATAGTGGTGTACCCCAGGGATCTGTGCTGGGTCTGCTGCTTTTTGACATATTCATAAATGACCTGGAAAAGAGAATAACGAGTGAGGTTATCAAATTTGCAGATGACACGAAACTATTTAAAGTTGTTAAAACCCAAGAGGATTGTAGAAAATTGCAAGAGGATCTTGATAAATTGGAAGACTGGGCATCAAAATGGCAGATGAAATTTAATGTGGACAAGTGCAAAGTTATGCACCTAGGGAAGAACAACCCAAACTATGGTTATACAATGCAAGGTTCCACATTTGGAACCACCACTCAGGAAAAGATTAAGGCATCATTGTGGATAACATGTTAAAACCCTCAGCCCAGTGTGCAGCGGCAGCCAAGAAAGCAAATAGAATGCTAGGTATCATAAGGAAAGGACTGGAAAATAAAACAAAGGATATTATAATGTCTCTATATCGTTCCATGGTCAGACCGCACCTTGAATATTGTGTGCAGTTCTGGTCGCCGTATCTTATAAAGGATATAGCGTTATTAGAAAAGGTTCAGAGAAGAGCCACCAAAATGGTAAAGAGGATGGAAGGATACTCCTATGAAGAAAGGCTAAAAAGGTTAGGGCTCTTTAACCTGGAAAAGAGACGGCTGAGGGGAGATATGATAGAAGTCTATAAATTAATGAATGGAGTGGAACGGGTAAACGTAGATCGATTGTTTACCTTATCAGAATATAGAAAGACTAGGGGACATGCAATGAAGCTACAGGGTAAACTATTTAAGACTAATAAAAGAAAATATTTTTTCACTCAACGTGTAATCAAACTCTGGAATTTTTTACCGGAGGATGTAGTAAAGGCTGTTAGTGTAGCTGGGTTTAAAAAAGGTTTGGACAAGTTCCTGGAGGAAAGGTCCATAAACCATTATTAAGAAGGGACCCAGGATATCAATGCTTGAACCAATACAAGCATTGTGGAACCTGTGTGTCTTTTGGAGAAACTGCTAGGTACTTATGACCTAGATTGGCCACTGTTGGAAACAGGATACTGGGCTTGATGGACCTTGTTCTGACCCAGTATGGCATATCTTATGTTCTTATGTAATCCCTCTTCAGTAGTAGTAGTAGTTATGCCAGCTTATTGGCTCTCTAGCTGCATATCAAGGGTCTAAAAAAACCCTTTCTATCAATTCTTATTAATTGTTTATTATAATATTCAATGTTCAGTAATGTGAAAAAATGCTTTTCTCATCTCAATTCACATTATGCCCCATGCGGATTATTCAAAAACATCTGTTAAGTACTCATTAAATAAATATATTTTATCTTGAATATTTGAATTCACTTTTGCACTCTGGTTGTAGACTTTTCAAAACACTCCTAAACATTCCAGTACTCCGACTCTGACAGCGGTTTGCTGAAAGCTGCTTCAGAGAGCGGTTTTCATTTCACATCTGTGTGAACCAGAGTATAAAACATATCTTGTTTGCCAAACTGGGGACTTTAACTTCATTTATTATGCAATATCTCTTCACAAAACTTACAATGATCAATAACTATACTATCCCAACTTCCAAGTATCTTACAACATATTGTGGCTACTTCATCTTTATTTCAATGTTTTTATTTTTTTATATATATATTAGTAACAGACAGTAAAAAGTTTGCTCTAGGAATCTAAAAGACAGAGCTACAAGAATAAAAATAACAAGTACCAGTTTTTTTTCACAACTCTTCTTTCACCGTTCTTGTTTCCCATGACGATCTCATAACTCAAAAGCAACATCCCTCATGCTACATCAAAAAGCTTGCTAAGCTGCTGTGTGTACTGCCTGACCTGGTCCCGATGAAACTCTAAATTGTTTGATCTATGTTATGTCTTCACCACCGTAATGGTTGCCATTCATGTCTGAATGTCCAAATTCAAACTAGTCAATAGAACGCCGTGCATGCGCCTTAAATAGCCTCGTCTATAGCAACTGAATTGGAAGTGTCCCAACGGTCTTATTACTCAAGTGCTGGTTAACCATAATTCCCTGGGGGGACGCAGTACAGACCCCTGGGATACACCATTATTTGCCTTTCTCCTTTCAAAAAATTGATCAGTTAGTCCTTCTCTCATTTTTATCTTCTAAGAAGTTCCTAATCCACAATAAGACATTGCCTCTTACTAATAGCTTACGGACCTTTACTTCAGGAACCAATCTAAACCCTTTTTACATTCAGCTATGTTACCTGCCCTCAGCACCTCTTCTGGCAGCATATTTAACAGTTAGAGCAACAGCCTATAACCCAAGAGATCTGGGTTTGATTCCCACTGACACTCCTTGTGGGCTTGGACAAGTCACTTTACCCTCCATGCCTGGTAATCTACTTCCAGTATACCTTGCCAAGAAAACCCAGGGGGGCTGCTGGGTCGCCAGGAGTCAGCATTGACTTGAGGGCAGTTAAAAGAAAAAAAATATATATAGTGAGTAGAAATACCAGCTGATACCAGCTTCAGTGGTCGGAAATATCCAGCCAGAGCATAAAAGCAAATTAATGCGTAGGATAGAGGAAGCTCCACTAGAATGACATTACGTAGAACAGCATCATACATTTGAAGATTTGAGATGTTTCTGCCTGGGCCGTATCCTTCCCAATGTCAGAGGAGGAAACAGAGACGTGCGATTATTGAGAATAGAACAGCAGTGGATATTTAGGTTACAGACAGCTGGATTGTTTGGTTTGAACAATAGCACTGAGTGGGGGTGGGATATCTAAACGCATTTACATGGGAGGAGAGTCTCTTTCAATTTACGGAAAGAGTGGTAGATGCGTGGAATAGTCTCCCAGTGGAGGTAGTAGAGATGAGGACAGCAACTGAATTCAAAAAAGCATGGGACCAACACAGAGAATCTCTAAAGGTAAAAAGAGGATTGCTGTGGTTGATATGGAAGGGAAGACTAGATAGGTCGTGTGCTCTTTTTCTGACGTCATGTTTCTATGCTTCATGTTTCTTTACCCGCAGGTCGCTAACTGGGCAGAGGCTCAATATTACCACTGCCCGGTTAGCAATGAGTGCCACTTCTGCTCCACCCTGGAACACCCGCGACACACCCCGATGCTAAGGCTGGCCTAATTTTACCTGCGGGAGGTAACCTGGCAATGGATTAATATCACCACTGCTGGTTAGCTTCGAGGCCGTGCGGCAACCCAGATACTCAATGCCAGTGGACAAATATGGCCCCGGGATTGACTATCTGGGATTAGTATTCAGTGACAGCAGTTAAGTGCTTTACAAGTGCTAGCCGCCGCTGCTGAATATCGGGCCCGACTACTTTTCATACGAATTGTATGCTAGCGAAATCACTCATTTATGGATTGAGAAAGGATTAAGGCCATGAGTAGATACAGGGTGGGTGGCCAATGCTTACATCTTTGTTAGATGCCACACATCCACTACAGATGGCACAGAACAAAACAGCACAAATCATCAATGGAACTAGTAAGAAAGACCACATTACACCACTATTACACCAACTGCACTGGCTCCCAATTCAAGCGCACGCCAAGTTCAAAACAATACTGAATATCTTCAAAATCATCCACCACTCCTCAGCAGACATCCTAGAGACTCTAGTCACAAGGGAAGTGGGCACCCGCCCTAGATGAAACAATAACAGATACATGATCAGTGTGCCAACAGACTACCAGAAAAGCAAAAATCCACTTCCAAAAGAGCCCTTTCACTAGCTGCATCCCAAATGTGGAACACCCTTCCATAAGAAATATGAGCCTCTGACGATATCAAGGACTTCAGGAAGAAACTCAAGACCCTTCTGTTCATGCAACATTACAGAAACATCACATAGTCCGGCAACCACACTGGCCCCAACCAAAGACCCTTTAGACCATTAGAACAGCCCCTGTAAATAGCCTGAACCAAATGTAAATAAGTTAAGCAGTTTGTAAATAGGTTATTACCCTGTCAAGAACCCTGCATGCCAACCTTGAGCTTAGTTCACTGTATCCCATTTGAGTTTGAAATGCAATGTAAACCGCTTTGATTTCAGGATAAGGTGGTATAAAAAATCAGGTTAAATAAATAAACAACAACATGATCAACAGATGCAAACAGGACTATAACACAAACCTAGTTATGAAGGCAGCGAACAAACCAAGAGAATTTTTTGGAACTAACAAACGAACCCTCACAAGAAAACTCCACTGACATACATCCGCAATGAATAGCAGACCACCTAATGTTGAAGCAGCTCAGCCATCAGCCAAAGACAAAGATAACACCAAGCAAATCCAATAATATGTGAAATGTTGTAACATGGGAAGACTTCACTCCCTCCTACCCTCCCTCCCAATTCACTCCCTCCTACCCTCCAACCCCCACTTCCCGGTTAGTCTCCCGACTGACCTTGATCCTACACCTCATAGCGACTGTTAATTAGCGTGCGTAGACATATTGTAAGTGATGTACATAGTTCCACTTGTTCTCCAGGTTCTGATTTCCTTGTTTTACTGTAAATCCAATGTAACCCCACACTGGACATTTGAGTTATCTGGAAACCGCGCTGAGGTAAAATAGTGCGGTATATAAGAAATGCAAAATAAATAATAAATAATAAATACTATCCCAACGCTCAAGCAAGTGGAACACATAGTAACAACTCTAAACACAACAATCTCTCCAATCTGACCCATGTTAAATGACATGGATAAAATCAGCTAAGGAACCACTCATTCCTCACATACACATCATACACACATCCCGTACACACATCCCGTACACACATCCCTTACACACATCCCGTACACACATCCCGTACACAGGGGCAGATCCCTGCATCTCTCAAACTGGCATCAGTCAGGCCCATTCTAAAAACTCCAAAACTAACAAAACAGACCCAACATCATACCAACTGATCCTCCAGGCTATGTGTCATGGCCAAAATAGTAGAGAAGGTAGTCCAGATACAACTACAGGACCACATCAACTCATTCGCAGCCCTGGACTCCCATCAACAATTCAGGCAATTCAGGAAAGCCCTCAAGCACCATTTATTCCTGGAGCACTTCTCACAACCAAGCGACTCACCTACTCCCTCCTCACAACCCAACCACCTAATATGAATTGCAAAAAAGATTAAGTCACATAACATGTAATACATACCAGACAGTTTTGTAATCCGGCAGTTGTACTGCCTCTGTTGTACATTATTGTAAATAATACCATGCTATTTAAATGTACATAGTTACCCCAGTTCAACTCCTTGCTACTTCCCTTGTTTTATGTAAACTCAGGTCAGATATGTTACTGTCCTAGAGTCAAATTGTTAACTGTAAACCGCACTGATAATAAAGAGCGCGGTATAGAAGAGCTGTTAATTAAATAAACAACATGAGTTCAAACAGCACCACGGTGCTGAAACATTAATTACGGCTCTCTCTGACCATATCATAAGAGAAATTGATAATATAAAAAAGGGTATTATCCTGATATTTCTCGACATATCAGCAGCCTTCGAT
The DNA here is from genome assembly GCA_033557465.1 of Ichthyophis bannanicus. Lineage (NCBI taxonomy): Eukaryota > Metazoa > Chordata > Amphibia > Gymnophiona > Ichthyophiidae > Ichthyophis > Ichthyophis bannanicus. The sequence continues at coordinate 258,118,666 of CM066044.1, forward strand.
TCAGTATCACACCCCATGCCTCTAAGACTCCTACAAGATATCAATCTCAGCAAAAATACATTAACCCACTTAACCCTCCATAGGCCATGTTCCCTGTAAAATAGTTATCTCCAAGTTATAATGCCCTGTTCAATGTAATTTCAGTTTGTTCCATGTAAACCGCACTGATGCAGAATAGCATGGTATATAAGAGAATGTAAATAAATAAATAAATAAAATAGTTCCAGTCATACCTAAATGATAGACAATAGTATATCAGTAACCAGGTAAGGCGGACGTGGCCCTCGCCCCCTTCAACCCCAAACATCCCCCCCCCCACTTTCCCTTCAAATAACCACGACATACTCGCTTATTGGCAAATTAACTGGTCGCAGCTTTATTAAACAAGCACAACATAACATTACAACCATAACTGTATTAACTTACGGCTCCGGCAGCGGGACAATCCCTCACCAGCCATATGGGTAGCAAAGTGAGTTCCTTCCCGCCTCCGCCGAGAACCGTCCCTGGCAATTCCATCCCCCTCTTCCGGCTTTGCCATATTACTAGCAAAAGCCGAGGGCTTCTCCGGGTCGGGGGTACCCCCACCCCCGCCCTGCATATTGCCATGCCTCCGGACCCCGGACACCTCCGGGATCCCGCCCCCCCTCCAGCTGCAACCCCCCCATCTCCCTAGCCCCCAGCTCCCCCCAAAGGGAGGGAGGGTGGGTACGCCCGTCCTTTCTCCCTGATTCCGGAGGACTGGCGTCTGACCGCTCGCTCCCCTCGGGCCCTCCGATCCCCTCATTGGCTCCCACAGCCACCTGGGCACGCGGGAGCCAATAGATTTAAAACAAAACTCCCGCTCGGGAGCGCGCCTTACACCGCCGTGGAGGGGGGCTCGCGCCACTCCGCCCCCCCGGTTACTGCCGGACGTCGGGCACGTGGGCCGGCGGCCTCCTATTGACCAGGTAAGGCGGACGTGGCCCTCGCCCCCTTCAACCCCAAACATCCCCCCCCCCACTTTCCCTTCAAATAACCACGACATACTCGCTTATTGGCAAATTAACTGGTCGCAGCTTTATTAAACAAGCACAACATAACATTACAACCATAATTGTATTAACTTACGGCTCCGGCAGCGGGACAATCCCTCACCAGCCATATGGGTAGCAAAGTGAGTTCCTTCCCGCCTCCGCCGAGAACCGTCCCTGGCAATTCCATCCCCCTCTTCCGGCTTCGCCATATTACTAGCAAAAGCCGAGGGCTTCTCCGGGTCGGGGGTACCCCCACCCCCGCCCTGCATATTGCCATGCCTCCGGACCCCGGACACCTCTGGGATCCCGCCACAGGCTCAGTGACACCTGTCCCTGAGCTGCCCCCCCAGAATCAAAGCTGCGACCAGCCATCCCGCCCAACACACTCCAGGGCCTCCTGCCAATCATTCAGGAGTAAATCTATCCCAACCGGGGAAAGATGTACCCCATCCGAACGATACAGGCCCGCGCACTCGACCTCCACCCAGGAATGCAAAATCTGATACCCCCCATGAACCAAAACCCAACGGCCAATTTGCCGGTTAATTTTAACTAACCCACGGGACCACCGCCGATGGCCCCAGCAAGCAGGCCTGGGAATTATGTCAGACCATAAGAATGACACCGGGGAACATTAATAACACTTCCCCCAAATCCCGCTGAACCGCCCTGATCAGCTGCTTCACTGTCCATGACGCCAAATCATTGCCGCCTAGATGCAGCAACAAGAACTCCGGGGATCCTCTGACGCGTTGATGGTGCCGTAGCAAGGGCAAACGTTGTAACCAGCGCAGGCCGCGCTCACCCAGCCATGATAACACCACTTCGTCAGCTTGCAGTCCCAGGTTCGCCCCGAGGTGCCGTAAAGCTGCCTGCTGGCCGGCCCAGTACACAAAGGAATGGCCAACTATCCAGCAGGCAAACGGCACCCGAATCCCATCTAAAAGAAAAAACACAGTTAGTACCCCAATACACCAACCACCCAGCTCACAAACGTACATATCCCTTAAAGGCATTTGAACGCCAGCGGCCGATCCGCTGAATATCGGTACCCGGCAAACCAGCCAGCGCCGCACTAGTAGCGGCCCCAATCCGGAAGGAATGCGGTGCGAAGTCACCAGGTGATAGACCGATCTGTGTCACTACCATCCGCAGAACCGCGGCAAACTGAAAACGCGTCAAACAACGTGCATCCGCATGCACGAAGAGCAGCTCACCTCCCGGAGGATGCACCCGCAAGTACGCCGCCATAGCCGCTACCAGACAGATCGTAGAGGCCGGAAGCGGCCTTAAATGTACCCACACTCCTCTCCCTCTCTGATCAGTCTTAGACCGGGACAACCATATGCTCAGCTGCCCTTGTGCCATACGCACGTGACGGAGTTGCAGAGCCGCACCCCCCGACCGCCTACTGGACGCCACCAATTCCCCCGACCAGAAGGCCCCAAAGAAGGCCACACAAAACACAGCCCGGAACAGCAGAGCCTCGTATTCGGACTCCACCACTAAGGGTAAGGCTGCGGTCATCCGAACCAACAGGTCGGGGGTAATTGGCCGCCGCTTGTCCGACTGGGGAGGGGTAGCGTGCTCCCACCCCAATAAAAGTAATAGTCCCGCGGCCTCCTATATGTGGAAGAAATACATCTTCCCCATTCACACTAACGCAAGGAGTCCCCCAGGGTGGGTTCAGCACTATCATCCATCCTAGTTAACATATACATCCTACCAATCTGTAAAGTCATACAAAACGCAACATTCATTACAAAATCTATGCTGATGACATCATGATATACACATCATTCGATGTCAAAACCCTAGACTACACAGCTATAACAGAATGCCTTACAGAAATATCCGATTGGCTAAACTCCCATAATCTCAGCCTAAATTACAGCAAAATGGAAGCACTCACAACAACAAGAAAGAAAACCTTCAACCAACATTACTTTCAAAACTGAAATTAGATACTTAGGGGGTCATTCTGAACCACGGATAGTGGGGATGGACGTCTCCCGCGGGATCAGAATCGTGATCCCCTTTGTGCGTCCGGTTCAGACCAGACATATAGAGGGGATCTATGTCTGCATCAGAATCGGGCCCTTAGGGATCATCCTCAATCAAAACCTAAAAACTTACAAGCTCACATTAAAAGGACAATGCAGAGCATTTATCATAAGTTGAGTATCATCCGGAAACTAAAGCCTCTACTAATTTACAATGACTTCAGAACAATCCTGCAGGCGATCATTACACCAGTATTGGACTTCTGTAACTCAATCTACCAAGGCCTTCCAGCAACAACAATCCATCCTCTTCAGATGGCACAAAACCCCGCTGCTCATATTCTCACAGGAACAAACAAATGTGAACACATAACACCAATCCTTGCACAGCTTCATTGGTCCCAATAAGGAGTCATGAAAAATACAAAGCTATTATCAACATATTCAAAATACTCCAGAAAGAATTAGCTGAATCACTCCAAGACCTAATAAAAATAAACCCAGAAAACCACCCGTCAAGAACAAACAACAGAAACATGCTAACCATGCCTAAGGATTTCTCCAACGCCAAACAATGCACATCAAACAGAGCCTTTTCACTATATGCAGCAAACCTATGGAACTCCCTACCGAACAATATCAGATGTACCAAGGACATTAAAGAATTCAGAAAACTGCTGAAGATAATTCCTCTATTCATTGAACATTTCGGCAACATCATATAAAATTACTTACATGTCTATCCACACAAGCTGGACAAGAACTACAGATCAATGCCAGTGATCTCGCAACATAACCACAAACTGTAAATAAGCTATTTAAGCAAAAAGTTATGAAAACACTGTTACAACCTAATTACAAGTTATAGAGCTTAAAACACCTTGTTACAATGTAAATAGTTGTTTCAAAATGTGTTTTAATGTAAACCACTAGCTGGTAAAATTGAGTTCAATGTAAACCACCTTGATTTAAGGAAAAGGTGGTATAGAAATGCTGTTAAATAAATACAAATAAATAAAAATGACTGTGCCTGGATTGGTCAGAAACATGCAAAAGTTATAATATTTTATTACTAATCCATGTAACTTTAGATCCCACCTACACTCTACCTAAGCCCCACCCCTGTACATTCCCAGACATTTGTGCACAATAGGACACGTGTGCCCATCGAAAACACACATGCAAGTACCTCTTCATGTGTGGAAGTCCTTTCAAATAACATAATAGCGTACGTTTCCATGCATCCCTTATAAAATCAGCCCCTTAAAGTCTACCTAAGAATGCATTGATTTGTTTGTTTGGGTTTTTTTATTATTACACTAACCCTTTCCATGTGTCTGTCCCGTCCCATAGGACATTAAAATTTTCCAATTCCGATCATTTATCCCACCCTGTGAGACATATGAATAACATGCTAGTTTATGGACCGTAAGTTCTGCCTCATGGGACATCTCTGAGCAAGTATAACTAAAGAGACACGTTATAATTGCAAAAAGGTGTGTTTTATCCCATCTGGCATGAGCGACATAGAAAATCTATCCGAGTGGAAAGGGTTAATTACACTATCAAGAAGGCAGTTAGGCAATCAGTCACAGGCTGGAGCAGACCCCTGGTGTTTTCACACTGGAGACTGAGGTCACACTCTACATACCCTGGCTTAGGAGTGAGGTTCATTACTATCATGGTATGCGCAAAACTAAACATTTTGGAGACACTGCCCCTGAGAGGTACCTACTCTATAACATCCAAAAATGTTGCTTTTCTATTTTCAGATCACCAGCCTTCCCTGGTATGAGGTCCTTTGTCCTCCTCTTGACGTCTCTGCTTATGATGAAAGGTAAACCTGTAAGTGTTTATGGGAATAATTAATAGGAAGAAGGAAACACAGCTTTCATATTCTTTCTGTTCACTGCTGCAGGTGTCCTGGGTCAGGCAAGGGATGTGCGGTACAACTTTCCTTCTCTGACTGCTCAAGAGGATTCTAACATATCCATACCTTGCTCATTCTCTTCTCCAATAAATCCAGAAATTAGGAAAATGGTCTGGTACAAATTACCTAATGTCATTGTGTATGAGACAAATACAGACCGGATACATTCTTCCTATAAAGGACGAACCCATTTTCTTGGAAACAACCACAGCGACTGCACCTTGCAGATAACTGAACTGCAGTTGAATGATAGCGGCACCTACCGATTCGTTGCTTACTTTAAGGAGTCCTCATACACAGGACAACCAGCGAAGATCACAGTTGCCGGTAAATATTAATGTGCAGAAAGTGTTGAAGCCATCTTGGTTCCCTATCTTAAAAACAGGTTGAGACAGTTCTTGTTTAACCCTAAGTGCATCTATTGGTTTGTAATTTGCATAAACAAAACCAGAACTGAATCAGTCTGTGCCTCTTGACATAGAGTCATTTATTTTATCACCTATTAGAGGTTCCGAAACCTGTTCCATGGCCCCATAGCCAGGCAGCTTTTCAGGTTATCCACAATGAATATGGATTAGATATATGTGCAGACATTGGAGAATCTATATAAGTAAACATACCTCATGCATATTCACTGAGAATATCTGGAAACCCCAACAAACTGTGAGGTCACCAGGACAAGTCGAGAAACCTTGGCAGGTTTTATTTTTACATATGTTAATGGTAAAGCTTAGTTACTCACCTGTAACAGGTGATAGCTGGGAACAGCAGGAATTTAGTCTTCACATATGGGTATCATCGGTACTGACAGAGCCTGCGCACGAATGCTCCCCAGCATCCAATAGGAACGCTTTTGGGAGCATCCCTCAGCACGTGCGCGCTGCCTTCCCGCCTTTCCAACTGTCCCTCTTCAGTTAAGTTTGTAGCTGAGTGAAAGGATAGAGGGAGAGAGGAAAGAGACAGAGAGATAGAAAGACAACTCCTAGGGGAGGTGGATGGGTTCTGAAGACTAAATCCCTGCTGTTCCCGGAGATCACCTGTTACAGGTGAGTAACTACACTATCTCCAGGAACAAGCAGGAATGTAGTCTTCACATATGGGGACTCCCTAGCTGAAGATGCCAGGGAGATAACCCCAGGAAGCTGCCACCTATATAGTAAGGTGGGCCATGCTTCCTCCCATGGATCTCTGGCATCCCACCAGGGTTGGTGGGTGGGATTTGAATTAGGTCTGAAAGAGATTTTGAAGAACAGCTTGGCCAAAGGAGGCATCCTGATGGGAGGCTTTATCTAGGCAGTAGTGGGCTGTAAAAGTGTGTACCGAAGCCCAGGTGGCTGCTCAACAAATGTCATCAATAGACACAGAGTGAAGGTTAGCCATAGAGGCTGCCATGGCTCGCACATTATGAGCTATGACATGGCCTTGAAGAGGAAGACTCTTACTCTCATAAGCAAAGGATATGCATAGTGCAATCCATTTGGACAGAGTTCTTTTGGAGACTGGAAGTCCCAAATGACTAGAATCAAAAGCAATAATAAGTTGAGAAGACTTTCTATGTTGCTGTGTTCTTTGTAGGTAAAAAGCCAAGGCTCTTTTACAATCCAAAGTATGAAGGTTCCTTTCTGCATTAGAGGCATGAAGCCTCAGAAAGAATACAGGAAGATAAATTGATTGATTTAAATGAAAAGGCAAAACCACCTTTGGCATAAAGCGTAGATGAGTTCTAAGAACAACCTTATCATGGTGAAACCTAGTATAAGGAGGATCAGCCACTAAAGCTTGCAATTTACTAATGCAACGTGCAGAGGTGATTGCAATTAGGAAGATGACCTTCCAGGACAAAAGCTTTAGGGTTGCAGTGGCTAAAGGTTCAAAAGGCGGTTTCATGAGCTGCCCGAGACCTAGGTTTAAATCCCATGACACCGGTGGTGGCCTGATGGGAGGCTTTGCTAATAGAAGACCTCTCATAAATCTTGTTATGAGTGGATGAGAGGAGATTGGTTGTCCATTTAGAGGCTTATAGGAAGCTGCAATTGCACTAAGATGGGCTCTTACTGAATTGGTCTTTAGACCAGAATTTGATAGATGAAGTAGATACTCTAGTATTGATTCCAAAGGTATCATAAAGGGGGTTTAACCCCTTATGTGAACACCATATAGTAAAACGTTTCCACTTGAAGGTGTAAGAGCATCTTGTGGAAGGTTTTCTAGAAGCCTGAAGGATATCCTTTACCTATTGGGAAAGGTTAGGATCCTGAAGGTCTAAGCTTTCAGCAATCAGGCCCTGAGATGCACGGACTGGGGATTCGGGTGCCATAGCATCCCGTTCTCTTGGGAGAGGAGATCTGGAGCATAGCCTAACTCCAGAGGTGCAGCTTGAGAGAGATATAGAAGCAGGGGATACCACATTTGGCGTAGCCACCGTGGCGCTATGAGGCTCATATGACATCTGTCTCACTGAAGCTTGAAGAGTGTTTTGGGGATGAGGGGAATGGGTGGGAAGGCATAGAGGAAGTTGTGATCCCAGTGAAGAAGGAAGGCATCCCTTGCCTGGCAATTTTGAGCCGGAATCCTGGAACAGAACTGGGGAAGTGTGGCATTCATTGGACTTGCAAATAGGTCTATGTTTGGGGTTCCCCAGATGTGAAATATCTTGGCCACCTGGTCTAGGTGGAGAGACCATTCATGAGGCAGCAGTACTCGGCTGAGTTTGCCTGCCCAAAGGTTTTGAATGCCTGGAAGATATACCATGAGAAGGTGAATTTGATGTTCTCTGGCGAGAGCCCATAATCATAAAGCTTCATTGTATAATGACAGAGAGCCTGTTCCACCCTGCTTGTTCATGTAGAACATAGCTACTTGATAGTCCGTTTGGACTAGGACTGTCTTATAGCTGAGCTGGGCATGGAATACTCGAAGAGATAGATAGATTGCTCTGAGGTCCAGGAGGTTTATGTGAAGACAAGCCTCCTGTGGAGTCCAGGTACCCTGGGTAGAGAGATGATGCAGGTGTGCTCCCCATCCCACCTGTGATGCATCTGTTGTTAGGGTGGCCTGAAATAGGGGTTGCTGGAAAAGAGACCCCACTAGAAGATTTTCCAGTGATTGCCACCATTGAAGGGACAAGATCAGTCATTGTGAGTTTAATATCTTGTCCGAGAGATGTCCTGTGGCCTGTGTCCACTGTGTGGATAGGGTCCACTGGGCTGCTTACATATGAAGGCGAGTGTAGGGAACCACATGAACCATGAAAGCCATATGTCCCAATAGTTGTAGTAGTTCTCGAGCAGTTAGGAAGGACTTCACCGCTGCTTGAGAAGCTAGCTGCATTATACGAAGACAGCGGGGTTGTAGAAGAAAAGCCCTTGATTATCTGGTATCTAGACAAGCTCCTATGAACTCTAGGGACTGAGATGGAGCAAGTTGGGATTTTGGGAGGTTTATGACCAATCCCAAGTATTGAAGGATTCACATTGTGCGAGACAGTGCAGATCTGGCTTCTGGAACCATGGGGGCTTGAATGAGCCAGTCATCCAAGTAAGGGTAGACGAATATCCCCAGGGTTCACAGAAATGCAGCTACTACTGCCATGCATTTTGTGAATACTCTTGGTGCCGAAGACAGACCAAAGGGAAGAACCCTGTATTGGAAATGTTTTCCCTTGAAAAGGAATTGTAAGAATTTCCTGTGATCTGGATGGATCAGAATGTGAGTATATGCATCCTTTCTAGAGAACAAAGCCAATCCTGACTTTGAAGGTATGGCAGAAGAGTTCCCAGAGAAATCATTTTGAACTTTTCTCGGAACAGATATTTGTTCAATTCTCTGAGGTCTAGAATGGGTCTGTGTCCTCCTATTTTCTTTGGAATAAGAAAATAGGGGGAGTAGAACCCTGCACCCTGCTGAAGAATGGGCACCTCCTCTATTGCTCCTTGAGCAAGGAGTGATGAGACCTCTTGATCCTGTAAATTGCCTGTAGAGGTCTGGGAATTGAACTGTCTTACGATTGTAGGAGGGGGCATGCTGTGAAAATGAAGCTTGTACCCCTCTCCCACAATGGACAGAGTCTAGTTTTCTGTTGTTATTTGGTGCCATCTGTTGGAAAAATGACACAACCTGCCTGGAATGTTTAGGGGTTCTGGCCCCTTCAGAGGCAGGAAGGCTAAGTTCTCTGTGAAGGAGTCAAAGCCCTTGAGAGGGCTGGGCCTATGGAGCTGGTTGAGCTCTAACGCCTTTTGGCTTTTTTTGTCTGTTGTTGACCCTTCTGGGCAACTTAACCCTGAGCTTGCCCCTTGCTGGGTATAGGATGGGTAAAACTTCCTCTTCTTGCTGAAAAAGGGTTTTTTATAGGGTTTCTTTTTGGCTGGAGTGGCTGTAGATTTTGACAATCTGTCTAAAGTGAGATTGTCAGTAACTATCTCATTAGCCTTCTCCTGCCAATTCTTGCCAAAGAGGTTTTCTCCTGTGCAAGGGATGTTTCCCAATTTATCCTGTACCCAAATCTCTAAGTCTGATGCCTGAAGCCAGGCAATCCGACATGCACCAATAACAGAGGTTCTGCTGATGCATTCAAAGCAGTCAAAGGCTGCACGGTTTACAAACATGGAGACATCTTGAGCATGCTTGATCAGAGTGAGAAAGTCCTGTCATTTGTCCTCAGGGAGAAGGGGGCTCATAAGCTCTAAATCTCCCGTGACCTCTTTGAGGAACATTCCCATATATAAAATATATGAGCTGATCCTAGCTGAAAGCATGGAAGTCTGAAAAGTGCAATGCCCAAAAGCATCAAGAGTTCAGCATTCACGACCTGGAGGATTGGATGCATGTCTCTTTGTACTTTTCATCCTATGCATGGCTGACTCCACTACCATTGAATGGTGTGGCAACTGAGTCTTTTGAAAACCAGGACATGGTGGAACTCGATACATGGTATCGAGTCTCCTAGAATGAGATGTAGTCAAAGGTGTCTCCCATATTCTGAGCATCAAGTCATGAAGAATTTCATGAATGGGCAGAGTGACTGCTTCCTTGGGAGCCTTAGGATATTGAAGAATTTCCAATTCCTTTGCTCTAGATTCTTTTCAGGAGCTACCGTGATTGAAAGGCCTCGGGCCACATCACGAATAAAATCCTGAAAAGACATGTCTTCCGGAGGAGGAATTCTGCGTTGAGGAGAAGAGGAGTCTTCCGGGAGAAACACTCTGGTACTGGCAGAATTATCAGAGTCATTGGAATCAGAGTATTCAAAGTATCTCTGATCCTGATGTTCATGCAAAGCACGGTCTCGGTATCGAACGAAGTCGGTACCAAATTGGTCTGGTACCGATCTGTCGATGCCAGCAAAAGTCTGCATGGGAAGGATTCCCACTGGGGCCAGTACCATGGGTGCTGGTACTGGTATCTGTACCAGTGCTGGTACCGGCATCGGTACCGGTGTCAGTACCGGTGCCCGTTGAACCACTGGTGTCAACGGTACTGCAGCTGTAAGGAGAGCTGCAAGACTGCGTTAGATAGCGAGGAATCTCTGGTCTATCGACGCTGCCGATGCCTGGGTATCGGTACCGGTAAAAGCGGCCGGAACCTCTGAGAATGGCACCAGTAGTTCTGCCGAGGTCGAAGCCTTGAGAACATCCTGAAACCCCGTTGATGCTTTGGAGGCCGAAGCCTCCCACCGGGGCTGTTTTACCGGTGTAGTTTCCTCAAGGGCAATGCCAATAGCCTCTCGATGCTTTGAAGGAGAGCTACCCTTTGAGGACCAGCTCTTATGTTTAGTTACCTGAGATCCATGGGAGGAAGACGAGGCTCTTGGAGACATCGATGCAATGGACCTGGTATCCAAAGAAAAGAGGGTACCGAGCTTTGCAGCTCGGTTCTGTCTTCCTCTTTTAGTCATCCCCATACAGGAGGAACACTCAGATGGAGAATGGTCAGGGCCTAAACATGTTAGATACCAGTCATGGGTGTTGGTGACGGAGATGGTACCGCCACATTTATTACATTTTTTAAAGAGGGACAGTTGGAAAGGCGGGAAGGCAGCGCACATGTGCTGAGGGATGCTCCCAAAAGCGTTCCTACTGGATGCTGGGAGCATTCCCGCGCAGGCTCCGTCGGTACCAATGATACCCATATGTGAAGATTACATTCCTGCTTGTTCCTGGAGATATGATTTTAAAGTTTTTGTTAGGTCACTGATGTACGTGTTAGCATTCCACCCGTGTTTCTGGTTATCTACCTAGTTCACTAATAGAGAAGAATATAAATCTTTTAAATAAATAATATGTTTTTTATTTTAGGAATTTTCCATGAAAAGGCAAAATTTGTCAATGTATTTACCGTAGACATTAAACAGCAAGTTTCTGTGCATAAAGTACAACATTGTACGAATTACAATTTCCTTAGGATAAGCAGCGTTGAATTTGTCTACCCTTTGGGATCTTACCGGTAGTTGTGATTTGGATTGGCCACTTCTAGAAACAGAATACTGGGCTTGATAAACCTTTGATCTGACCCAATATGGCATATCTTATGTTATTATGGAAGACTTTTAAATTTAAAAGCAGTCAGCCACCAGAGAAGCCAAGGATCGTCACAGGAAGACCATCCCTGCAGCAGCAGAGAGTAGGAGAAAAGCTCCTCCCTGATCCCTCGCTCCTCCAACCAGCCTTTTAAATTTAAAAGCAGTCAGACACATCCACACTTAGTGGGCCTGCACCTAAGGGCCATGCCAAAGGGCCCTTAGATATGGCTCTTTGACTGGACCTTGGACAGGAGCACAATGGATCTACCCTAGACACCATCTGCATCCTTATGCATGAGGAGAACCCCATAGTTAGATGGAGCATAATGGAATTATCCTCAAAAACCTACATTCCAAGGTAAATAACACTAACTGAGCTTATCAGTACTGTACTACCTCTGTAACTTTACAAGACTCTCCCAACCGTATACTTTCTTTACTGGTAACATACTCTTACAAACCCATCTTATGTTACATATCTTTGCAAGAGAATTACCCATTTACCCATCAGTGCCTAACTGATCAACATGGCATCTACACGCATACTACTCTACATAGCACTCATTACCTTCCTCCTAACTATTAGTATAGAGTCCTTCACCCATCAAGCAAATCCTATTCCTATCATTCAGCACAGAAACAGACAAACTATACTTCACACTAACTGCAGACTTAGTAGCAGACCATCTAGAACTTTCTTACATAGCATAGCTCTGGACTTCCCTTCTGCACAAACCACTAAATCAATGGCTACCTTTCCCCTGAAATGTGCACTTGGACATACATCCCCCGCTATTCGCTGTGTTCCAATTCTGCCCCAGGAGCTCCCCACACATTCAGTGTGTGGTGAGCACTGGCTGGGGACAGGAGGGGGGGGAGGGCCAGAGGAGGAGTTTGAGAGGAGTGGAGGCGGGACCCTGACCCCAGATGAACGGCCAATTCCAGTTGCGATCCTATACATCCACGGAGGCAGAGATGAACAGGGGACTTATTCCACCTCGGAGGTGGAATAAGTCCCTCCGAGGAAGGGGATTGGCTCCTGCGGACCCACAGAACCAAGGTAAGAAGCAGCAGAGGTTTCCTGCCACCCGATCCCGGCTCTGGCAGGCCTCTCCAATGGTTGGGTGGCAGGGAAAAGCAAGTTTACGGGTTTGCGGGTCATTGGGGCTTCTGCATGGCATCCCAGTGCCATGGCGGTAGGGCAACATGGCAATGAGGCTTCATGCAGGAACATCGGCTGGGCTAGCTGGGGATCTCACTGGACATGTGGCGGGTCTGGATTGGGGCATGTCCGGCTCATCCAGATGCCCCGATTCTGTTTCTGTGGGAATGTCTAGCTTCTGCAGGTGCAGAATTGGATACAGAGCCAGCCCATCCAGATTTTGGACGTCCGGACATCCCACGAGCAGATTTGGCCTCTATGTGACCTCTCGCTGAGCAGTAAACATATCATCCTTTTAGGTGACCTGAACCCTCTACCTCACAAAAAGTGGCTATGATCTTTACCAGTGCCATGGAAGCTCTGGAATTCTCCCAGATTGTAGACAACCCAACACACAATAGAGAAAGTCTACTTGACCTCATCTATATCCCTTGTCATAACACACAAAACATCCAACCACACTCAATCACAACTCTCCCAGTACCCTGATCAGATCACAGAGTGGTTTTCTTCAAATTTCCTTGACCAGACTCTGCCTCATTCTATACAACAATACTGTAATGCTAGGAGATTCAATAGTCTAAATAAGGACGAGTTTCTTAAAATTATCCTCCTACTATTAGACTGAAACTCTAGAGAACTAGACACTTTAATTGAAAATTGGAACCAAACAATTATCAAAGTTGCAATGGCTCCTCCAGCCAGAAAGCTATCTAGCAACACCATGCTGCCCCTTGTTTTAATATTGTTCTAAGATCTGCTAAAACAAAACTCTGGCAGCTAGAAAGAAAATGGTGATGCTCTAGGAACTCAATAGATCGCAGTACATTTATGAAAAATCTAAAGGAATACCAAACTTTGGTTTATAATACTAAAAAGGAATACCACTCTAATCCGCTCACTGGTAAGGAACCTCTACCAAGATACGATAACTGACAATATATTGCCTCAAATTCTAGCTAACCACTTCCAGTCGAAGGCGAGCATAATACTGTATATAACTTGCTGGATAACTCTATCCCATCTATCACAAGCTCAGCTCCTTCTTCATGGTGCTCCTTCCAACAAATCTCACAACACCAAATTGAAACCATCATCACTAAATACTATCACCTCACCAGTAGACCCTTGCCCTATTACGTGGATTAAGATGGTTCGTGTCAAACTCGCACCCATAATCCTCAGGATTCTTCAACTCTTACTCACTCTAGGCTATATACCAACAGGTCTCAAGCATGCTTCCATTAGACCAGTGCTCAAGAATAAAAAGTTCCTATCGACCAATTTCAAGTCTCCCTTTTCTGGCAAAGATTATTGAAATGGTGGTTCAGCAGCAACTCTAGAATCACATTAATTTGCATGTTCCTTTTGATCCCCAACAACATGGATTCAGGCCCCAACATGGGGTAGAAACCTTTCTTGCAGCACTAATGGATAGGCTGACACTAGGAATCCAAAAGCAACATCAAGGATTTGTGCTACTATTTCTGGATATCATGGCAACTTTTGATTCTGTACCTAATGTCATGTCACTCCAATGCCTACAAGAAATTGACATTGTTGACACAACCCTAAAATGGTTTAAATTATACTTGAATAATTGCCAGACAGGTGAGATTATCAGGTAAAACTTTCACCCCTTACAAGCTACAACAGGGAATTCCATAGTGCTCTGCGCTTTCGGTTCTTCTCTTTAATATCTATATCCAGCCATTCTGCTCAATTATACATAAGAACATAAGAACATAAGATATGCAATACTGGGTCAGACCAAGGTCCATCAAGCCCAGTATTCTGTTTCCAACAGTGGCCAATCTAGGTCATATGTACCTAGCAGTTTCCCCAAGAGACACAAGTTCCATAATGCTTGTACTGGGTCAAGCATTGATATCTTCGGTCACTTCTTAATAATGGTTTATGGACCGTTCCTCCAGGAACTTGTCCAAACCTTTTTTAAACCCAGCTACACTAACAGCCTTTACTACATCCTCCGGTAACAAATTCCACAGTTTGATTACACGTTGAGTGAAAAAATATTTTCTTTTATTAGTCTTAAATAGTTTACCCTGTAGCTTCATTGCATGTCCCCTAGTCTTTCTATATTCTGATAAGGTAAACAATCGATCTACGTTTACCCGTTCCACTCCGTTCATTAATTTATAGACTTCTATCATATCTCCCCTCAGCCGTCTCTTTTCCAGGTTAAAGAGCCCTAACCTTTTTAGCCTTTCTTCACAGGAGTATCCTTCCATCCCCTTTACCATTTTGGTGGCTCTTTTCTGTACCTTTTCTAAAATCGCTATATCCTTTTTAAGATACGGCGACCAGAATTGCACACAATATTCAAGGTGCGGTCTCACCATGGAACGATATAGAGGCATTATAATATCTTTTGTTTTATTTTCCATTCCTTTCCTTATCATACCTAGCATTCTATTTGCTCTCTTGGCCGCCGCTACACACTGGGCCGAGGGTTTTAACATGGTATCCACAATGATGCCTAAATCTTTTTCCTGGCTGGTGGTTCCTAATGTGGAACTTGCATCGTGTAATCATAGTTTGGGTTGTTCTTCCCTAGGTGCATAACCTTGCACTTGTCCACATTAAATTTCATCTGCCATTTTGATGCCCAGTCTTCCAATTTATCAAGATCCTCTTGCAAATTTTCACAATCCTCTTGGGTTTTAACAACTTTAAATAGTTTTGTGTCATCTGCAAATTTGATAACCTCACTCGTTATTCCACTTTCAAGGTCATTTATGAATATGTCAAAAAGCAGCGGACCCAGCACAGATCCCTGGGGTACACCACTATTCACCTTTCTCCATTGGGAAAATTGGCCATTTAGCCCTACCCTCTGCTTTCTATCTTTTAACCAGTTCCTGATCCACAATAGTACACTGCCTCCTATCCCATGACTCTTTAGTTTTGCCAAAAGTCTCTGATGAGGGACCTTGTCAAAGGCTTTCTGAAAGTCCAGATACACAATATCAACCGACTCACCTTTGTCCACCTGTTTATTCACTCCTTCAAAAAAACATAACAGATTAGTAAGACAAGATCTTCCTTGTCTAAAGCCATGTTGGCTGTCTCCCATTAGGTTGTGACTATCTACATGCTGAGTAATTTTATTCTTTATGATGGTTTCTACCATTTTTCCCGGTACTGACGTCAGGCTCACCGGTCTGTAGTTTCCTGGATCACCCCTGGAACCCTTTTTAAAAATTGGTGCTACATTGGCGATCCTCCAATCTTCAGGTATTAGAGATGATTTTAATGATAGTTCACAGATTACTGACAGCAGTTCTGCAATCTTCTATTTCAGTTCTTTCAACACCCTTGAATGTATACCATCCAGCCCAGGTGATTTGCTACTCTTCAGTTTATCTAATAGTTTTAAGACATCTTCCCGATGTATCGATATTTCCTTCAATTCTTCAGCACCTTTAAATACCACTTCAGTCATGGGTAACATCCCTACATCTTCCTCAGTAAAGACCAAAGCAAAGAATTCATTCAGTCTCTCCGCTATCGCCTTGTCGCCTCTTAGTGCTCCTTTAACCCCTTTATCATCTAATGGACCAACTGACTCTCACAGGTTTTTTGCTACGAATGAACTTGAAAAGGTCTTTATTTCGCGTTTGTGCTTCCGCAGCAAGCTTCTTCTCAAATTCTCTCTTTGCCTGCCTTATCAATGCCTTGCATTTGACTTGCCAGTGCTTGTGCTGTTTCCAGGTTTCGTCGTTTGGCTCTTTTTTCCATTTCCTGAAAGATGCTTTTTTGGCAACAACAGCCTCTCTGACCTCACCTTTAAACCATGCTGGCAGTTTTTTGGACTTCCTTCCACTTTTCTTAAAGCGTGGAATACAGCTGGTCTGGGCTTCCAAGATAGTATTTTTCAACAACACCCAAGCTTGATGTACGTCTTTAACCTTCGCAACTGCTCCTTTTAGTTTTTTCTTAACTGTTTTCCTCATTTTATCATAGTCTCCCTTTCGAAAGTTAAAAGGTAGTACTGTGGATTTCCTTACTATCCCTCCTCCACTAATTAAATCAAAGGTGATCATGCTATGATCACTATTGCCAAGTGGCCCCAACACCCTTATCTCTTGCACTAGATCTGGTGTTCCACTAAGGACTAGGTCTAATATGGCTTCCCCTCTGGTCGGTTCATGAACCAGCTGCTCCAAGAAGCAGTCATTTATTTCATCTAGGAACTTTATCTCCCTAGCATGTCCTGACGTGACACTGACCCTGTCGATACCGGGGTAATTGAAATCACCCATTATTATTACTGCGCTGTAACTTTTGTTAGCTTCCTTGATTTCTTTGAGCATTTCATCATCCATTTGGTCATTCTGGCCAGGTGCTCGATAGTACACCCCCACTGACATCGCCTTCCCCCTTTTATATGGAATTTCAATCCATATAGATTCTACAGCAGATTTTGATTCCTGCAAAACTTTAATCCTTTCTGAGTCAATGCCCTCTCTAACATAGAGCGCAACCCCTCCACTAATTTGATCAGCTCTATCATTACGATATAGTTTGTACCCAGGTATCACAGTGTCCCACTGGTTGTCCTCCTTCCACCATGTCTCTGATATTCCAATCATATCTAACCTTTCATTTAGTGCTTTAAATTCTAACTCTCCCATCTTATTCTTTAGACGTCTAGCATTTGCATACAAGCATTTTAGAGAATGTATTTTATTCATGTTAATTTGGCTATTGTTAGACATGGGTAAATTGGGATCTTTAAGCTCTGTCTGCTTCATACTTGAGGGCATTTGGGCTACTTTACTCTTTTGTGGAACCTCTCTGCTTTTGGTAGTATCCTTCAAGGATATATTCTTCCGAACCATCCGCTCTTGGGCGACTGTCGGCTTTCCCCTAATATCTAGTTTAAAAGCTGCTCTATCTCCTTTTTAAAGGTTAATTCCAGCAGCCTGGTTCCATCCCGGTTAAGGTGAAGCCCATCCCTTCGGAAGAGCCCCTCCTTTCCCCAGAATGTTCCCCAATTCCTAAAAAATCCAAAACCCTCATCTCTGCACCATTGTCTCATCCACGCATTGAGACTCCGGAGCTCTGCCTGCCTTTTGGGTTCTGCGCGTGGAACAGGAAGCATTTCGGAGAATGCTACCCTGGAAGTTCTGGATTTCAACTTCCTACCTAAAAGCCTAAATTTTGCCTCCAGAACCTCCCTACCACATTTTCCTATGTCATTGGTACCAAGACAGCAGACTCCTCCCCAGCACCATCTAAGACCTTATCTAGGTGGCGCGTGAGGTCCGCTACCTTCGCACCAGGCAGGCATGTTACCAAGCGATCCTCACGTCCACCAGCCACCCAGCTATCTACATGCCTAATGATCGAATCACCAACTATAACGGCTGTCCTAACCCTTCCCTCATGGGCACATGGCCCTGGAGAAACTTCCTCGGTGTGAGAGGGTTTTACATCACCTGGAGGACAGGTCCTAGTTACAGGATCACTTCCTGCCACACCAGGTTGATGCTCTCCTGTCACGTGACCTCTCTCCTCCATGGCAACAGGGGTGCTGCCAGACTGGAGGTGGGACTTCAGGACTATATCCCTGTAGGTCTCATCTATGTACCTCTCTGTCTGTCTTATGTTTTCCAAGTCTGCTACTTTAGCCTCTAGAGAACGGACTTGTTCCCTGAGAGAAAAGAGCTCCTTGCACCTAGTGCACACGTAAGACCTCTCACCAACTGGGAGAAAATCATACATGTGACACTCAATGCAAAAGACTGGAAAGCCCCATCCCGCTGCTGGACTGCTGTCTGCATCTTAGTTTTAAGTTTGTGTCTAGATCTTTAAGTTCTTACTTACTAGGGGTTGCTATGGGTATTTATACCAATAAAACTGTACCTAATACGTTTAATATACCTTGTTCACCTGAAGCTTAATTAATCTCAGGTCCTTAGTGTATGACTGATTTGGGTAATGAGCTTCACCTGAAAGCACCTCCTGTCTTTTAAGATGTGTAAGTATCTATAAAGCTATGATTATCCCAGGGGAGGGTGGGTGTGGGGAGGGAGGGAGGGAGGGAGGGAAATAACACTTATTAAAAGAGGGCTGCTACACAGTACCCTGTCTTGTGCTGCTGAGGTAAGCTAAATTCTGATTTGATTTAAATTATAGCTCTTAGCTGCTGCTAGGCTCTAACTTCTTATGAAATTTAAACTACAAGCTCTCTGCTGGGTACTAAATTTAACCAGAAAGCTCTCTTCTGTGTGTTAAATGTAAACTAAAAGTACTTTGCTGTTACTTGGCCCTGAGTGACTATTAAATTTAAACCACAAGCTCTCTGCTGGGTATGAAATGTAACCAGAAAGCTCTCCTCTGTGTTTTAAATTCAAACTTTAATTGCTGCTACTAGGCCCTAACTGATCCAACAAAAAAAACAATGGGTTCACAGATTAAGTAGCTTTAATACAAAGAATTATTTTTAGAAAATTACCATAAGTATGTACTCACATTTGCAGATTTCTCTCCAGAAGTAACAGTCCCCCTTTCTAGTCCTTCAAGACAGTCATATAAGATCTTCTACCACCTATATTAGTACTAGAGGAGATCACACCTAAGCTTTTCTTAGAAGCTCAGATGACAAGACTTTGGCTTTCATACTTTGGACATATCATGCGAAGAGAGATCATTGGAGAAAAACATAGGGCCCGATATTCAAAGGCTAGGCGCGTGCTACACGGATAAGTGCCAGCATTACCCATGGAAAACCACCATAAACGTGTAAATCACATATTCAACAAGGTGGCTTGAATCGTTGAGGCCCAATTACCCACACAGTGCCAGGCGCTGAAGCGTGGGGATGGAACAGGGGGGGTGTCACAGTGAAACCCACGTAAAGCGGATTTCCGAAACCTCTGTGCCCCCACATTGGACATCACTAACCGTGTAGCCTTAAGCAATGGAACCTGGTGCATACGACCGCTGATAGTGAGCCACGAACACATGTAGTGGTAGAATAGGGCACAGAGCGAGGGGTGTGTGAGCAGGCCTGCATCCAAACCAGGCAGACAAAGTGCCACTGGACAGGCAGGGACGCCATGTGGGCCATGCACATGGTGATACAAAGGTGGAGAAACGCACGCCGTGCCCAGGCACAGTGTAGGATCCGACAGATGGTGCAGCAGCAGACAGTGGCCCAGCACCCAAGATGCAGGTACCATGCCCCACATGTACACAGGCCCAGGGTAAGTTACCTGCAACTGACAGAGGAGGTGGTTTGTCAGAGATACAGACTGGATGGGGCAACCATAATTGAGTTGTGCAGCATACTCAGAGAGGGCCTAAAGCCCACCACATCCAGAAGCCAGGCCCTGCCGGTGGT
Source organism: Ichthyophis bannanicus (assembly GCA_033557465.1). Lineage (NCBI taxonomy): Eukaryota > Metazoa > Chordata > Amphibia > Gymnophiona > Ichthyophiidae > Ichthyophis > Ichthyophis bannanicus. The sequence continues at coordinate 258,138,666 of CM066044.1, forward strand.
CATGATGATGACCACTGCCCTGGGATTCCTTGCAACCAGCAGCTTTCAGCATGTGATAGAGGCAACTGTCGGAATCACGTAGCCCACTGCTAGCCATTGCATTGGAACATCAACCAGGGCCCTGCTGCAGAGGATGTGCCACCTCATAGCCCTCCCCCAGACACAGCAGAGGCATCAGGAGACCATACAGGCATTCTACAGTGTTGCTGGCTTCCCATCAGTGCTTGAATCTATAGACTGAACCCACATTGCACTGTGGGCACCATGGCTGGAGCAGAGGGTATACCGGAATAGGCATGGGTACACATTAGTGAACATGCAGGTCATTGTGGTTGCCAACATGGCCTTCACAGATGTGTATGCCTGCTACCCAGGGTCCTGCCATGATGCATTCACCCTTTACAGTCTGGGACAGGCAGCAGCCGGTGATCAGCTTGGAGATGCGTGGCTGCTAGGTGAGTGTGCACAAGTGTGGGCCCCAGTACAAGCCCAGAATGGATGCCTACTGTCATCTGATGCTATTGGTACTGCAAACAGGTGATGATAGATATATACTGTATGTCACACACCACATGAGCACCACTGCATGCCATCCACAGCAGCCCATAGAGCATACCCAATGCATGTCCCCATGCACATGCTCACATTGCCCCCACAGGTAACTATGGGTACCCCCTGATAACCTGGCTCCTGACCCCAGTGCACCATCCCAGCGGTCAGCAGGAGGAACGGTACAAAGTGCCCACCAGCAGACACGGGCGGTTGTGGAGCTTGCAATCGGGGTGCTGAAGAGCCGCTTCCAATGCCTCAACAGGAGCTGTGGCCAACACCTCTACAGTCCTACTACTATTACTATTTAGCATTTATATAGCGCTACCGGTCGTACGCAGCACTGTACAGTACATACATGTAAGAGACAATCCCTGCTCATCAGAGCTTACAATCTAGTCAAGACAAAATACACAAAACACGGAAGGTGTAGGCAGGGGTGGAACAAGGGAGACAAAAGGAGATCAGGTGAGTCAAGATCCAAAAGCAGCAGCAAAGAAGTGAGCTTTCAAACTGGACTTGAAGAGGGTTAGAGAAGGTGCCTGGTGTACAGGCACAGGTAGTTTGTTCCAGGCATAAGGTGCAGCAAGGTGAAAGGAGCAAAGTCTGGAGATAGCAGTAGGAGGGCGGGGCGTAGATAGAAGCAGTTTGTTAGAAGAGCGGAGTATCCAAGGGGGGTTATAAGGAGAGATGAGAGATGAAAGGTACTGAGGAGCTGCAGAGTGAATGCATTTATAGGTCAGCAGGAGAAGTTTGAATTGGATGTGGAAGCGGATAGGGAGCCAATGAAGTGACCTGAGAAGAGGCGTAACATGGGCATGACGAGGCTGGCGGAAGATTAGATGCACAGCAGAGTGCTGAACAGATTGAAGGGGAAAGAGGTGACTCAGAGGGAGACCAGTAAGGAACAGGTTACAGTAGTCAAGACGGGAGGTGATCAAGGAGTGGATAAGCGTTTTAGTAGTGTGTTCAGAGAGGAAGGGGCAGATTTTGCTAATGTTGTAGAGAAAGAAATGGCAGATCTTGGCTACGAGCTGGATGTGTGAGGAGAAAGAGAGAGAGGAGTCAAAGACTACCCCCAGATTGCGTGCCAAGGGAACAGGGAGGATTACAGAGTTATCCACAGAGATTGAGAAGGGAGGAAGAGGAGAGGAGGTTGTAGGGGGAAAGATAAGAAGTTCAGTTTTGGCCATGTTCAGCTTCAAGCGGCGGTGAGACATCCAGGCAGCAACATCAGAAAGGCAGGCAGAGATCTGGGTCTGGATTGCCAGAGAGATATTGGGTGTAGAGAGGTAGATCTGGGAGTCATCGGCATACAGATGGTACTGAAAACCATGGTAAGAGATAAGCGCACCAAGAGACCAGGTATAGAGGGAGAAAAGGAGCAGACCCAGAACAGATTCTCGGGGTACACCAACTTGGAGCGGGGTTGCAGAGGAGGAGGAGCCACCGGAGCACACACAGAAGGAGTGGTGGGAGAGATAGGAGGAGAACCAGGATAGTACAGAGCCCGTGAAGCCAAGCGAGGACAGGGTATTGAGGAGAAGGGTGTGATCGATTGTGTCAAAAGCAGCAGGTCAAGAAGGAGTAAAGGCCCCTGGATTTTGCCAGGAACAAGTCACTGGAGACTTTGATGAGAGCCATTTCAGTAGAGTGGAGAGGACGGAAGCCAGACTGTAATGGATCGAGGAGGGCATGAGAGGAGAGGAAGTCAAAGCAGCGGTGGTGTACCGCACGTTTGAGTAGTTTAGAAGTGAGGGGAAGGAGAGAGATGGGTCGATAATTAGAAGGACATGTGGGATCGAGTGAGGGTTTTTTAAGGAGAGGTGGGACCACAGCATATTTGAAGTTAGCAGGGACTGTTGCAGTGGAGAGTGATAGGTTGAGAATATGGGAGATGGACAGGACAACGGTGGATGAGACGGAGCTTAGGAGATGGGTGGGGATAGGATCAGAGGAGCAGGTGGTGAGTTTGGAGGAAGAAAGAAGGTGTGCAGTTTCCTCATCAGAGATCGCAGGAAGGAAGAGAGGGTAGGGGAGGTGGGGGGAGGGTTGGGAGTGAAGAGGGGGAGGAGTGGAAGTAGTTGGTTTTGTGGGGAATTGGAGGGTGATCTTGTGGATTTTGTCCTGGAAATAGTCAGCCAGGGTTTGGGCAGAAAGGGAGGGGGGATCAGACAGAGGTGGGGCACTTTGAGGAGAGAGTTGAGAGTAGTAAAGAGATGGCGAGGATCACTGGCAAGAGAGTTAGTTAGATGGACATAGTAGTCCTGTTTGGCAAGAGCTATGGCTGATTGGAAAGAGACAAGCATGAATTTGAAGTGTAGGAGGTCTGCATGGGCGCGAGATTTGAGCCAAGCACGCTCAGCAGTATGGGCACAGGAACGCAGATTGAGGGTAGTGGATGAAAGCCAGGGCTGGGGTGCAGAACGTCTCACAGGACATGGGATGGGGGGAGAGAGAACATCCAGAGCTGAAGAGAGTGCAGCATTATAGAAAGTTACTGCCTCATCAACGGACGTGGATGACAAAGTGGAAAAAAGAGATGAGGAAATGGTGGAGGAGAGAGCCAAGGGATCAATATCATGAAGGTTTCTAAATAGGTTCAAGGAGACAGGATGAGGCTGAAGCAGCAGGTGATGAAGATTAAAGCTTAAAGGGTGATGGTCAGATACGGGAAGAATTGAGTTACAGAAGTTCGAGGGTGAGCAGCTAGAGAAGAATATCAGGTCCAGGCAGTGACCATGTTGGTAAGTGGGGGCAGTGGAACAAAGTTGAAGGTTAAATGAGGAGGTAAGGGAGAGGAGCTTTAAAGCATGAGGATCAGAGGGGTTATCGACATGGATGTTAAAGTCCCCAAGAATGAGAGTGGGGGAAGAGGAGTCCAGAAAGAAGGAAAGCCATGAGTTAAAGTCAGTGAGAAAGGTAGAAGCAGACTTGTGAGGAGGTCGATAAATAACAGCTAACCAGAGAAGAAGCGGAGTGAAGAGGTGGATGGAGTGGACTTCAAAAGAGAGGAAGGAGTGAGGTTGAGGCAGGGGAGGGGTTGAAATTGGCAGGAGGGAGAAAGTAGAAACCCAACACCACCACCAAGGCCAGTGGGATGAGGTGTGTGGGAGAACTGATAGCCCCCATGGCAGAGAGCAGCAATAGATGCAGAATCATCTGGGAGGAGCCAGGTCTCAGTTAGAGCAAGAAGATGTAGAGCATTGGAAATGAAGAGATCATGAGTAAAAGCAAGTTTATTAGAGACAGAGTGTGCGTTCCACAAGGCACATGAGAAAGGGAGGGCGGAAGGGGAAAGGAGAGGGATGTGGATATGATTAAACATGTTGCGTGAAGATCTCTTCTCAGAGCGAGACAGGAAGCTGGGGGGGGGGGGCAGGATTGGGGTTGATATCTCCGGATGAGAGAAGGAGAAGGAGTAGCAGAGTACAGGGTACAGAGGAGACAGTGTGGTGGAAATGAGGGTGGGGTTGCTTTAGAGAGAGAGGAGATGGTTGAATGAGAGGGAAAGACCGCCAGAACAGGTATGCCAGATATTTGCTGCATGCTGCACACTCCACAACGTGGCACAGATGTGTGGAGTGCTGGACCCAGAGCCAACAAATGTGGAGGAGTAGGAGGCCACAGAAGCAGCAGATGGTGATGGGGCTGAGTTCGGGAGCCGCAGCAGGCTAGGGCACTGGTCCACCATTCACGGGTGATACGGGAAAACATCTGAGGTGACTGCCCTGCACCAGCACCAGGGTTGAACATACACAAACACCAGTTATGTGCCCAGTACCATGTAATGTGCACTGAAGGACCCAATACAATGCCCATTACCATCCATTGTGTCAGAGTGTTCTTTATTTCCACCCTTGTGACCCCCCTTCCTCAGGGCTCCCTGCTGGCTATAGGTGCTTGCCCACACATGCACTACGATGCATGCATGGCGTGAGAGAACATAAGAACATAAGATATGCCATACTGGGTCAGACCAAGGTCCATCAAGCCCAGTATTCTGTTTCCAACAGTGGCCAATCTAGGTCATATGTACCTAGCAGTCTCCCCAAGAGACACAAGTTCCACAATGCTTGTACTGGGTCAAGCATTGATATCTTCGGTCACTTCTTAATAATGGTTTATGGACCTTTCCTCCAGGAACTTGTCCAAACCTTTTTTAAACCCAGCTACACTAACAGCCTTTACTACATCCTCCGGTAACAAATTCCAGAGTTTGATTACACGTTGAGTGAAAAAATATTTTCTTTTATTAGTCTTAAATAGTTTACCCTGTAGCTTCATTGCATGTCCCCTAGTCTTTCTATATTCTGATAACGTAAACAATCGATCTACGTTTACCCGTTTCACTCCGTTCATTAATTTATAGACTTTTATCATATCTCCCCTCAGCCGTCTCTTTTCCAGGTTAAAGAGCCCTAACCTTTTTAGCCTTTCTTCATAGGAGTATCCTTCCATCCCCTTTACCATTTTGGTGGCTCTTCTCTGAACCTTTTCTAAAATCGCTATATCCTTTTTAAGATACGGCGAGCAGAATTGCACACATTATTCAAGGTGTGGTCTAACCATGGAACGATACAGAGGCATTATAATATCTTTTGTTTTATTTTCCATTCCTTTCCTTATCATTTATTTATTTATTTATTTATTTAGCTGTATTTATATCCCGCTTTTCACCGGGTCAAAGCAGTCAATTGGGGGATACATTTAACACGAGGGGGGATATGAGACACATACATTAACACTTACAGGGAACATGGGCAATGGAGGGTTAAGTGGCTTGCCCAAGACCACAAGGAGTGCCTATAGGACTAGAAATCCCTGTCCCTCTGGCCTGAGATTGCTGTCCCCAGGTCAGACTTGAACCCCCGACCTTCTGGCCTGAAGTACCTTGTCCTAACCACTAGACCACTCCTCCCTATCATACCTAGCATTCTATTTGCTCTCTTGGCCGCCGCTGCACACTGGGCCAAGGGTTTTAACATGGTATCCATAATGACGACTAAATCTTTTTCCTGGGTGGTGGTTCCTAATGTGGATCCTTGCATCATGTAACCATAGTTTGGGTTGTTCTTCCCTAGGTGCATAACCTTGCACTTGTCCACATTAAATTTCATCTGCCATTTTGATGCCCAGTCTTCCAATTTATCAAGATCCTCTTCCAATTTTTCACAATCCTCTTGGATTTTAACAACTTTAAATAGTTTTGTGTCATCTGCAAATTTGATAACCTCACTCATTATTCCACTTTCCAGGTCATTTATGAATATGTCAAAAAGCAGCGGACCCAGCACAGATTCCTGGGGTACACCACTATTCACCTTTCTCCATTGGGAAAATTGGCCATTTAGCCCTACCCTCTGCTTTCTATCTTTTAACCAGTTACTGATCCACAATAGTACACTGCCTCCTATCCCATGACTCTTTAGTTTTGCCAAAAGTCTCTGATGAGGGACCTTGTCAAAGGCTTTCTGAAAGTCCAGATACACAATATCAACCGACTCACCTTTGTCCACCTGTTTATTCACTCCTTCAAAAAAACATAACAGATTAGTAAGACAAGATCTTCCTTGTCTAAAACCATGTTGGCTGTCTCCCATTAGGTCGTGACTATCTACATGCTGAGTAATTTTATTCTTTATGATGGTTTCTACCATTTTTCCCAGTACTGACGTCAGGCTCACCGGTCTGTAGTTTCCCGGATCACCCCTGGAACCCTTTTTAAAAATTGGTGTTACATTGGCGATCCTCCAATCTTCAGGTATTAGAGATGATTTTAATGATAGTTCACAGATTACTGATAGCAGGTCTGCAATCTCATATTTCAGTTCTTTCAACACCCTTGTATGTATACCATCCAGCCCAGGTGATTTGCTACTCTTCAGTTTATCTAATAGTTGTAAGACATCTTCCCGATGTATCGATATTTTTTCCTTCAATTCTTCCGCACCTTTAAATACCACTTCAGTCATGGGTAACATCCCTACATCTTCCTCAGTAAAGACCGAAGCAAAGAATTCATTCAGTCTCTCCGCTATCGCCTTGTCGCCTCTTAGTGCTCCTTTAACCCCTTTATCATCTAATGGACCAACTGACTCTCTCACAGGTTTTTTGCTACGAATGTACTTGAAAAGGTCTTTATTTCGCGTTTTTGCTTCTGCAGCAAGCTTCTTCTCAAATTCTCTATTTGCCTGCCTTATCAATGCCTTGCATTTGACTTGCCAGTGCTTGTGCTGTTTCCAGGTTTCGTCGTTTGGCTCTTTTTTCCATTTCCTGAAAGATGCTTTTTTGGCAACAACAGCCTCTCTGACCTCACCTTTAAACCTTGCTGGCAGTTTTTTAGACTTCCTTCCACTTTTCTTAAAGCGTGGAATACAGCTGTTCTGGGCGTGTTAGTGGTGTCACCACCCTTCCCAGCAGAGTGGTTGGACAGATATGGTGCAGGGGCTGTGCAGCTGTGCTGGTGGCCCCAGCACTCACCCACTGTGCCTGTATGAGGCCCACCAAACTGCGCAGGGATCCAGCTATGGATGACCGGTATGCTGCCATCTCCTGCATCAGCTGCAGGTGTCCTTCCATGTGGCACTCCACATGCTGTCTGTGGTCCCGCCACTCTTCCCTGGCCTGTTCTGCAGTCTGCAGGTCCTGTCGAATACCCTGCAGCTTGGAAAGTATGCCCTCAGTGCCTGCCACCAGGAACGCACCCTCCTGTCATAGCTCTTGGTCCATGTCATCACTCCCTGTACACACTGGCTCCTCCAGGATAGCGAAGTGTAGCTCGGCAAGTGGTGTGTCATCCGCAGCTGGCACCACAACACTGCCAGTCACACTGGCCCACCCCTCCATCCTGGCTGGTGAACACGACAGCCCCTCTGCACTAGCCATCGCAGTGGGCTACTCTGCATGGCTGGCTGGTGTACTCAAAGACCTCAAAGACTTCCGTAAGAGCTTGAAAATACACTTGTATACTGATCATTTTGATACAACTGTCACATAATAGCAATATTTTAACTATGTTAGTATAGCTTCTGTTCCTCTCACTCCCCAGTTTACTCAAGACTTTGACACACCAGACACCAATTCTAATGTAATTAAAGCCCTTTTTTCACCTCCCCACTGTAACTCCACTCAGTCCTCCCCCTCATCTTTATAATCCGTTAGCTAATATACGCTCGTACCCAATGTAAATAGTACTCGCTATAAATATTCAGGATGCTGGGCTTATACCCCACCTGACTACTATGTTTAACTTAGTTACTCTGTTACTATTTACTGATTGTTCCATGTACTGAGTTATTTTGTTACTGTAAACCGCTTTGACATCCTGAAAGACGGTACAGAAAAACAGTTAAATAAATAAATAATTAAGTTTCAGTATTAGAAAAGGGGGAAGGTTTGTGAATAAGAGTATTTGGCTGTGTTTTGCCTACTTCATGGAAGAAATCCCATAAAATTCAGGGGAGGAAATGTTTGAGGATGGAGATATTTTCCATAACTTCCTACACAAATACAAAAAGCCTGTTTAAATGTTTTTTTCTGTTAAATTTCTAGTCACTGCTTCTCTCTCACCCGGGGCAGTTTCTCCAAATGGGTTAGTTTTGCGCAAACTATAACGGTCATGAACCTCGCTTCTAAGCCAGGGTACACGGAGTATGATCTCAGTCTCTCAAAATTATTGCTAATGCTCGGCGTAGTACTTGCATCGTGCCAAAGAGAGCTTCCTTCTGGAGTTCGTGAGATGTAACATGTATAGGTAGTTTGTCAAAATGTGCTTGAAAATTCTTATCAAGTCTGTGTGTCCCAATACAATGAGAAATATATCTGTATCTTTCTGCCACATTATCTTGGGGGCTTGTTTACAAAGCTGCGGTAGCAGTTCGCGATCGTTATCGGAGCCGCGACCCCATTGATTTCAATGGGGCCGCGGCTCCGATAACGACCGCGAACTGCTACCGCGGCTTTGTAAACAAGCCCCTTGGTCTCTGACTGCATTTCCTGGTACTCAGGATCTTCTATCTCCACATGATTCACAGTATAATCACTTGGAAAGGACACTTCTATCAATGCTTTTCTGGTGTATTTCTCTTTTACCATTATGTTGTGTTTCTTCACATCTAGTTTCTTGTCCGTCAGAAGGGGAATGTCCCGGGTGATCATAAACTCTTCATTCTCTGTAATTCTCTTAGGGTCATGATCCCAGTGCTTTTCAGGCATAATGATGTTGTAGTGTTTACAGAGTTTCCAATGTATGAGGCCTGCAATTTTGTTGTGCCTTTCTGTATAGAAATTTTCTGTCATCAGAACTTCACAGTCAGAACATAAGAAATGACATACTGGGTCAGACCAAGGGCCCATCAAGCCCAATATCCTGTTTTAAACAGTTGCCAATCCAGGTCACAAGTATCTGGCAGATTCCGAAAAGGAACACAGGTTTCATAATGCTTGCCCTGGGGTAAGCAGTGGATTTCCTAGGTCCTCTTTAATAATGGTTTATGGATTTCTTCCTCCAGGAACTTGTCTGAACATTTTTAAACCCAACTACACTAATAGCTTTTACTATGTCCTCCGGTAACGAATTCCAGAGTTTGATTACGTCTTGAGTAAAAAAACATTTTCTCTTATTAGTCTTAAATGGGTTACATTGAGGCTTCATTGCATGTCCTCTAGTCTTTCTACTTTTTGATGGCATAAACTACAGATCTATGTTTACCCATTCCACTCCATTCATTAATTTACAGACCTCTATCATATCTCCCCTCAGCTGTCTCTTTTCCAAGTTGAAGAGTCCTAACCTTTTAAGCCTTTCCTCATAGGAGTATCCTTCCATCCCCTTTACCATTTTGATGGCTCTTCTCTGTATCTTTTCTAATTCCGCTCTATCCTTTTTAAGATACAGCGACTAGAATTGCACACAATATTTTAAGGTGTGGTCACACCATGGAACGATACAGAGGCATTATAATATCCTTGGTTTTAGTCTCCATTCCTTTCCTTATGATTCCTAGCATTCTATTTGCTTTCTTAGCTGCCGCTGCACTCTGGATGGAGGGTTTCAACGTTTTATCCATGATTATGCCTAAATCCTTTTCCTGGGTGGTGGCTTCAAAAGTGGTACCTTGCATCATGTAACCAAAGTTTGGGTTGTTCTTTTCTAGGTGCATAACTTTGCATTTGTCCACATTAAATTTCATCTGCCATTTTGATGCCCATTCTCCCAATTTATCAAGGTCTTCTTGCAATCTTTCACAGTCCTCTTGTGTTTTAACAACTTTGAATATTTTTGTGTCATCTGCAAATTATTCTCATTTCCAGGTTATTTATGAATATGTTAAAAAGCAGTGGGTCCAGCACAGATTCCTGTGGTACTCAGCTATTTATTTTTCTCCATTGAGAAAATTGGCCAATTAACCATACTCTCTGCTTTCTATCTTTTATCGAGTTCCTGATCCACAATACTATACTGCTTCCAATCCCATGACTTTTTAATTTCATCAAGAGTCTCTCATGAGGGACCTTCTCAAAGGCTTTCTGAAAATCCAGATACACTATATCAACCAGCTCACCTTTGTCTAGCTGTTTATTCACAGCTTCAAACAAATATAACAGATTAATAAAACAAGACTTTCCTTGGCTAAATCCATGTTGGCTTTCTCCCATTAAACCATGACAAATGAAAATTCTTCTTTATCAAGTCTGTTCGCACATCCAGTTTTTCAAGATCTCTAAGAGGCTAGTCTACAATCCCAAAGATGTAAGAGAATACAGGAATTGCCAGCTGATTGATGGCTTGTATCCTATTCTATGATGTTAAGGTGCTTTTTAGTAACGGTTTTAATTTTCTATAGCAGGGGTGGCCAACTCCTGTCCTGGAGATCTACAATCCAGCCTGGTTTTCAGGATGTCCAAATGAATATTCATGAATATATTTGCATACAAGAGGACAGCATGTGCAAATATATCTCATGAATATTCATTGGGGACATCTGAAAACCAGGCCAGATTTTGGCTTGTCAGGACTGGAGTTGCCCACCCCTCTTCTATAAATATTAGAAACATAGAAATATGAAAAAGACCACATGGCCTATCTAGTCTGTCCTTCCATATCAACAACTACAACAGTCCCCTTTTTACCTTTAGAGATCCTCTGTGTTGGTCCCATGCTTTTTTGAATTCAGTTACTGTCCTCACCTCTACCACCTCCACTGGGAGACTATTCCACGGATCCACTACTCTTTCCGTAAAGAAATATTTCCGCATATCACTCCTGAATCTATCTCCCTTCACCTTCATCCCATGTCCCCTCGTAGCAGAACTTGCTTTCAATTGAAAGAGGCTCTCTCCCTGAACATTTATGCCACGGAGGTATTTAAATGTCTCAGTCATATCACCTCTATCCCGCCTTTCCTCTAAGGTGTACATATTAAGATCCTTAAGTCTGTCCTCATATGCTTTATAATGAAGCCCATTAATCATTTTAGTAGCAACCCTCTGCACAGACTCCATCCTGTTCACATCCTTTTGAAGGTGCGGTCTCCAGAATTGCACACTAGACTCCAAATGAGGTTGCACCAAAGACTTATACAGAGGCACTATCACCTCCTTTCTTCTGCTGGCCATTCCTCTCCGTATGCACCCAAGCATCCGTCTAGCTTTTGCCGTCGCCTTTTCTACCTGTTTAGCTACTTTAAGATCATCAGACACAACCACGCCTAGGTCCCGCTCTTCTTTAGTGGACAAAAGTACTTCACCCCCTATCCTATATTGCTCCCTTGGATTGCTGCAGCCCAAATGCATGACCTTACATTTTTTAACATTAAATTCCAGCTGCCAAATTCTAGATCATTCTTCAAGCTTAGCTAGATCCCTCCTCATGTTATTTACACCTTCCTCAGTGTCTAGTCTATTGCAGATTTTGGTATCATCCGCAAAGAGGCAAACCTTACCTGACAGCCCTTCCGCTATATCACTAAAAAAGAAGTTAAAAAGAATCGGACCAAGGACAGATCCCTGGGACACACCACTGGTAACGTCTTTCTCCTCAGAGTGAGCTCCATTTACTTGTACTCTTTGTCGCCTCCCACTCAACCAATTTCTAACCCAAGCAGTAACTTTAGGGTCCATCCCTAGGGTGCTCAGTTTGTTTATAAGTCGCCTGTGAAGAACGGTGTCAAAGGCTTTGCTGAAATCTAAATACACCACATCTAGGGCTCTCCCTCGGTCCAACTCCCTGGTCACCCGGTCAAAGAAATCAATCAGATTTGTCTGACAAGATCTGCCTCTAGTGAATCCATGTTGCCTTGGATCCTGTAATCCGCTGGACTCCAGAAACCTCACTTTTTTCTCTTTCAGCAGCATTTCCAATAATTTACTCACCACCGAAGGTGAACTAACCAGTCTGTAGTTTTCAACAACATCCTTACTTCCGCTTTTGTGTAAAGGCACCACATTAGCCTCTCTTTCCAGTCCTTTGGCACCACTCCCGACTCCAATGAGGCATTGAAAAGGTCAGTCAGTGGAGCTGCTAGTATGTCCCCAAGTTCCCTCAGTATTCTAGGGTGTATCCCATCCGGTCCCATCACTTTGTCTACTTTAAGTTGAGCTAGTTTCTCACGAACACAGTCTTTTGAAAATTGTTCAAGATGTCCCTCGCTTATGTTCCTGTTTGTGGGTGTTTTCTGAGGTCCTGTTCCTGGTTCTTCATCTGTGAACACAGACCAGAAATATTTGTTAAGCAATTCGGCTTAATCTTCATCAGGTTCTACATATTCCTCCCCTTCACCCTTGAGTCTGACAATACCACTTTTGCCCTTTCTCTTCTCACTAACATATCTGAAAAATGTCTTATCCTCCCATTTTATTGCAGTGGCTATTTCCTCCTCTTTTTGAATCTTTGCTTTCGTGACTACTTTGCTAGCTTCTCTAAGTTTTTCCAAATGTAGATGCCTGTCTTTCTTTCTCTGTGATCTCTTGTATTTCATGAAGGCCTCCCTCTTTTTCTTCACCTTTTCAGTTACTTCTTTCGAAAACCATAACAGTCTCCTTTTCCTTATACCTTTATTTACCATTTTAACAAAAAGGTTGGTTGCCCTTAAAATATCCCCTTTCAGTTTTGCCTGGTTTTTCTACATCCCCCAGCTGTTCCCATCCCGCTAACGACTCCCTGAGGCATTGGCCCATCTTGGCAAAGTTAATCTTCCTAAAGTCTAAAGTCCATCTTTTAATGGATTCTAACAGCCCTAGTCCTAATACTGAACAACACCATCTGGTGATCATTGGATGCAAAATGATCTCCCACTATATCATCAGAAACACATTCAACATTAGCACCCAGGGGCGGCCCAAGGGGGGTGCGGGGCCATGTGCGGATATTAATTGCGGGGGCTCATTTGCATAGGGAGCCTCATTTGCATAAATATTTGCATAATGTTAACATGCATTTTTAGTAAACATGCTTCTTAATGAGTGTCTGGATAAAGAAAGACTAATAGATTTCTACGTTACTATATTCCAGTGCCAACCGCCAGGCCCATTAGGAAGTACTATAAACACTGACCTTTTAGAACTCATAGCAAATCCACCATATCAAAACAGCACTGCCAGGACTCACAAAGCACCAAACCCTACCTATCAAAAGGCAACACTGCAAATATTAAACCAATACATCTCAGAGAATACCAATGCATCTCCTACTGGGGAAAGAGAACAAGTGGCGATGTCACATAGAAACTACATGAACAGAATACCTCAGCTTGGTTAAAATGCAGAGCATAAACCGTCACCAAAGAACAAGGGATCACAATTTAGAAATAAGAAGACAATAATTAAACTAGGAACCCCAAAAGCCAAACTTGGGATGTACAACAACACTGAAGAAATAAAACTATAAATTAATTTCCTCTTGTACTAAACAAAACACAAAAGATGTTAACAATACACATTTCCCAGAGCTGATATATTCCAGTTAATAAATTCAAAATAAAAAAGTATTTTTCTACCTTTTGTTGCTTGTGCATTTTCTTTTCAGTTACAATTGCTCCAGTCACTTTCTTCTGGTTTCTTTGTGTCTTCTGCGAGCTATCCATTTTCCTTTCTTCTCTTTTAGATTTTTATCCAAATTTTTTCTCTATATCTGCTTTAACATACTGATCTTTCCCCTTTTGCTCTTTCCTCCATTTCTTTCCTTATTGCTTTATCATCCACTCAAATTTCACCCTTCCATTCTCAATCTAAACTTACTCTTCCAATACCCGGCCCTTCGTAGACTTTTCTTCCCTCCTACACAAAATATCTTTTCCCCTCTCCATTCTCATTTCCCATCCCTTTCTAGTCCTCCCCCAAAATCAGCTCCTTTATAGTTCTAGACCCACCCAGCATCTGCCCCCTTCTAGTCCCAGTCTCCCAAGCTTCCACATCAACCCATTTCCAGTCCTAGCCTCCCATATGCTGTTTTCCAGTTCCATTCCAGCCCCCCCATCAGCCCATTTCCACTCCAAGCTCCCCATCAGCCCATTTCCAGCCCTTTTCCAACTCCCATCAGCCCACTTCCAGTTCTATTCCAGCCCCCATCAGCCCATTTCCAGTGTCCTATTCCAGCCCATCACCCATTTGCAGTCTACGTTCCCCCCATCAGCCCATTTCTAGTCCTATCCTAGCTCCTCATCAGCCCATTTCCAGTCCTAGCCCCCATATGCTCTTTTCCAGTTCCATTCCAGTCCCTCATCAGCCCATTTCCTCCACGCTCCCCCATCAGCTAATTTCCAATCCTAGCCCCCTCGTCAGCCCACTTTGCCCTATTCCAGCCCCCATAAGCCCATTTCCAGTCCTAATCCAGCTCTTCATCAGCCCATTTCCAGTCCAAGTTCCCCCATCACAGCCCATTTCGTCCATTCCCCCCACCATCACAGCCCATTTCCAGTCCGTTCCCCCCATCACAGCCCATTTCCAGTCTGTTCTCCCCCCCCCCCCACCACAGCCCATTTCCAGTCTGTTTCCCCCCATCCCAGCCCAATTTGTCCGTTCCCCCCATCACAGCCCATTTCCAGTCTGTCCCGTCCCCCCCACACATCACAGCCCATTTCCAGTCTGTTTCCCCATCCCAGCCCATTTTCAGACCGTCCGTCCCCACCATCACAGCCCATTTCCAGTCCTATCCCCCCCACCATTACAGACCATTTGCTGTCCTATTCCAGTTCTTCATCAGCCCATTTCCAGTCCTAGTTCCCCCCCCCATCACCGCCCATTTTGTACATTCCCCCCACCATCACAGCCCATTTGCAGTCCTATCCCCCCACCATCACAGCCCTTTTGCAGTCCTCCCCCCATCAGAGCCCTATTGTAGTCCGTTCCCCCATCACAGCCCATTTCCAGTCCGTTCTCCCCCCCATCACAGCCCATTTCCAGTCTGTTTCCCCATCCCATCACAGCCCATTTGCAGTCCTCCCCTCATCACAGCCCAATTGTAGTCCATTCCCCCCAGCACAGCCCATTTCCAGTCTGTTCTCCTCCCCCACCACAGCCCATTTCCAGTCTGTTTCCCCCCATCCCAGCCCAATTTGTCCGTTCCCCCCCCCCATCACATCCCATTTCCAGTCCGTTCTCCCCCCCCCCCACATCACAGCCCACTTCCAGTCTGTTTCCCCCTATCACAGCCCATTTCCAGTCTGTTTCCCCCCCCATCACAGCCCATTTCCAGTCCGTTCCCCCCCCCATCACAACCCATTTCCAGTCTGTTTCCCCCATCCCAGCCCATTTTCAGTCTCCCCCCATCCGAGCCCATTTACAGTCTGTTTCCCCCCCCCCCCCACAGCCCATCCAGTCCTAGCCGCCCCCCACCCCCGAAGAGCCCCGCGCCGTCTAAGGGGCTGCAGAGGGAACCGGGGAAGCCCGCGCAAGGCCCCGGCTCCCTCTGCACAGCCCGCCCGCGTGATGACCCATAACCTACCCGCTGGCTGCTGTCTCATTGAAGCCGCGACTGCCGGCAACGGTTACAGCCATTCCCCTTTAACCCCTCCGGGCTTTCGCTGCATCAATGAAACAGCCGCCAGCGTGAAGGTAAAGGTTCTTCACGCTGGCGGGCTGTGCAGAGGGAGCCGGGGCCTCGCGCGGGCTTCCCCGGTTCCCTCTGCAGCCCCTTAGACGGCGCGGGGCTCTTCGGGGGTGGGGGGCGGCTAGGACTGGATGGGCTGTGGGGGGGGGGGAAACAGACTGGAAATGGGCTGGGATGGGGGGAGACTGAAAATGGGCTGGGATGGGGGAAACAGACTGGAAATGGGTTGTGATGGGGGGGGGAACGGACTCCCGGCTCCCTCTGCAGCAGTCCATTGAGCGAGAATGTGGTTCGCGCGGGGCCCTGTGCGAACAACATTCTCGCTCAATGGACGGGCCGGCCCTGTTAGCACCAAGTCCAGTATGGCCCCTTCACGAGTGGGGTCTGTTACCAATTGCCTGAATAGTTCTCCCTTATTTATTTATTTATTTTATTTATTTATTTTACAGTTTTTATATATTGCGCTCTTTGGTATCAGCGCGGTTTACAGATAACAAATTTTCGCATTAGAACAATCCTTTGCTTACATTATAACAGGGTCAGTAACTTGGAGATAACATGGGAAACTATATACAAACTATATACAGAAAGATATATTACCTCTGGAAATTTACAGTTCAAGTTGGGATCATAAATTTGGGTGTGCAGGGAGTCTAGTTCGTGTTCTGTTATGACTATGTTGTTGGAATGTCAGAGGCTGTGTGAGTGATTTGCGAGATGGGGGGAGGAGGTGTAGAGTTAGGGCCTAAAAGGTGATGACAGAATAGGTAGTGTTTAAGGACCTTTCTAAATTGAGAGAGGTCTTTTATTGATCGGATATGAGGAGGGAGATTGTTCCAGCAGGTTGGTGCGAAGAAGGTGAAGGCCCTGTCTCTGGTTGCTTGGTTACATTTAGTGTACTCCTTTGGTACTACAAGGGTATTAGCGACTGCGGATCTTCTCAGTCTGTTCGTGGGGGTGTTGATAATAAGTGAGGAGAGGGAAGGTGGGGCTATTTGATTAATTGCTTTAAAGGACAGCAGGTGCTTTGTAAGTTATCCTGGCTTGTAGGGGTAGCCAGTGAAGCTCTGTTAGTATGGGGGTGATGTGGTCTCTACTGGAGGTACCGCAGAGGATGCAGGCTGCTGAATTCATCGCCAATTGGAATGGGTTGAGGGTGCTCTTGGGTAGACCATGCAGGATGACGTTAACGTAGTCAAAATGTGGTGTTACAAGGGCTTGGAAGATTGTTCGGAAGTCATTAGGGGCGAGTAGAGGTCTTAAGGGTTTCAGCGTTCTTAATTTGTAGTAAATGGATTTGACGGTCTGCTTTATGTGATCTTTGAAGGTCAGTTCTTGATCGATGGTGACTCCCAGGTAGCGAATCGATGATTTACATGGTAGTTCCGCATCTCTCACCTTCAATGTTGCGGGGGGGGGGGGGAAATTTCTTATTCCTGGTTACGAATAGGACTTCCGTTTTCTTGAAGTTTATTCGCAGGTTCTGGGTTAGGAGGCAGTCTGTAATCGCGTTGAAGCAAGCGATTATTGGGGAGAAGTCAGGGGCATTGATTTTTATTGGACTGAATATCAGTACGTCATCTGCATAGATCAAGCTGGAGGCGTTAAATGTTTTGATAATTTCACAGATTGGTTGCATATATATGTTAAATAGAAGAGCTGATAATGAGGATCCTTGGGGTACACCCTGTTGTTGCTGGAAAGGATCAGAAGTTGAGGATGCTATCCGCACCTGTTGCCAGCGGTTAGTTAGGTAGGATCTACACCATTCCCAAGCTGATCCCTGGACTCCCTTTTCTTGAAGACGGTGAAGAAGTTGTACATGGTTAACCGAGTCGAAAGCTGCCGAGATGTCGAGGAAGATGAGGATGAACCCATTTTCAATTTTGTCAATCCCTCTTGATAAGGTGTTGATGAGTAATGTGAGAAGGGTCTCTATACCGTGGGATTCACGGAATCCGTGTTGGCAGGGATCAAGAGGGGCTGCAATATCTATATGCTGCTGCAATTGGATTTGTACCACCTTCTCAATGATTTTGGCTAGAAGGGGTATACTTGAAATTGGACGATATGAATCAGTTTTCGCTGGGTCGAGTTTATTGTTTTTCAGTGGGTTGACCCTCTGTCCCTGTAGAGAATCCAGGATCTCTTTACTTCTAGATGATACTGCAGCAGGAATGTGCCAATCAACATCTGGCATATTGAAATCCCCTATCAGTAGCAGTTCCCCTTTCCTAGCAACGCTGCGTATGTCTTCAATTAACTCTCTGTCCACTTTTTCCTCTTGTGAGGGAGGTCTGTATATCACACTAATGCAAATAGATTTCTCTTTCCCTTTTTCTAGTTTAACCCACATTGCCTCCTCTCTCCCTTTTAAGCTCTGTAATTCCAAAGCTTGTCACCAAGTGCCCCTAGTGGTTGGTTGGAGTAAGGGCATCTGGCGCATTTAATTAATTTTTAAGGAGTGATTGACCTAAAGGGCCTAGAGGATTCTGGTCCTTGTAGTACAGAACTCTTTATGAAGAACGATTCAAGCCAAAGTGTAGAGTAACAAGGCTTTATTTCCCCGGTCAACGCTAAGGTCCAGTACGACACAAAGAAAGTAAATACAGTCCTTCTCTTTAACAAAAAGGTTCCACCAACATTTCAAACAATCAACTGTTGTAAGTTTCACAGTTAAGTGTAAGTCTGGGCTAAGGCTTCTTTTAAATCAAAACAAATTAATATATCAGCAGAGAAATGGTTACAAACTTCACCATCAGCAGAGTTCTTCTCTCTCTATAAATCCTGCAGGGAATTCATGCTAGCTGCTGAACAAAGATTACATTCCATCGGCTCCTCCTGAGGAATGGGAATACTGTTTTCATATTCAAAGTCCATTGACTCAGGGTCACTGCCCTCCTCAGATGAATGATAATTTTCAGTCCCTGTTAACTCCTCACAGGGATTCTTTTGCTTCCCATAAAACTCTCTTACTAAGCTTTGGGGAAATGCTTTTAAAAGGTCAGTTTTACTTCTTCTCCCCTTATAAAGTTTAACTCTTTGAACAGGGTTTTCATTAGTAAAACTTTCTCTTAGAATTAAGGATTTTGCATACCTTGGCTTCTCTAAGCTGCCACACACACCCAGAGCTCTCCTTGTAACGTGCTTTCTCAGGCAGACAAGCTGTTCTGTAAAGTGCTCTGCTTTCAGGGCTATCAGGCAAACCCGGTATGGATTTCCACCCTTTGTGGTTCTTAGCAAAGGTATCTCTGTAGTAGGAACTTCCCCTCCTTGTTCCTTGCTGGTTTGATACAATGAACTTACTTGGGCTAGGAGAGTTGCTTTTATCCGGCAGACTGCTTCTTCTGTTTGCTTTGCTATGGACTCTGTCCCAATATGTTTGGCCTCTCTGGACTCTATCCCTTTGAGTGAAACTCCTTTGGATTCTGTCTCTTTGAGTTGGCTGCACGTGGAAGCTGTCCTGTTCCAGGTTCCTTTTCCCACAGCTATCCAAACTGCTGCTCCAGACTGTGCTCCATCCTGAGCCTCTTGCTGAGCCTCTTGCAGTGATACTTGCTGTGCTTCTGGCTATGTTCCTGGTTAGGCTACTTTCACCGCTCCTGTTGCTTCCATGGCTCTCCTTGCTGCTTTGCCGGCTCTTACTACTGCTCTCCTTGCTGCTTCGCCGGCTCTTGCTACTGCTCTCCTTGCTGCCCCTCTCTTCTACCATCTGGTTTTTCTTTATAAAGGTATTTTTGGTTTGAACATTTTGGGCTTGATCTCAGGTGAAACTGCTTGCTACTAATGCAATCAGTGTCAAAGCACGTTGCTTCTGGCTCTGTGGAACTGCTCATACGCCCTCTGGCTGTGCTGCCCTGGAATTGCGCTCTCTGCATCTTCTCAGTTCCATGTAAAACAGGGGTTTTTTCTAAAACTATTTCCTTCATAGGTTCCGCGTTATGACAAGCTTTAATAGTATTTTTTACATATAGTGCCACTCCTCCTTCCCTTCTTCCTACCCTGTCCTTTCTGAATAAAGTGTAGCCAGGTATAGTTACATCCCAGTCATATTTTTCTGTGAACCATGTTTCTGTAACTGCCACTAAATCCAAGTTGGCCACTCCCACTAAAGCTTCAGCATCAGGGATCTTATTTCCCATGCTACAGGCATTTATACACACTGCTTTCCATGTTACCCCTTTTACCCATTTCCATAAAGGTATTTAATGTATCACTTACCTGGGGGCTTTCTTCACCCATCCCCAATGAATCTAGTTTAAAGCCCTCTTCAGTAGATTAGCCAGTCTACTACTGAAGACGCGTCAACCTTTCTTGGACAGATGGACGCTATCTCTGCTCTGCACCCCTTGGAACAGCATCCCATGGTCCAGGAAACCAAAACGCTCTTGATGACACCATCCACACAGCCATGCATTCATCTCCAGGATGTGAGCATCTCTGCCTTGGCCTTTACTCTCAACAGGGAGGATTGAAGAGAACACCATCTGTGCACCTAACTGCTTCACCCTCTGTCCCAGAGCCATGAAGTCACTTTTGATACGCTCAGAGGGATGCCTGGCAGTATCATTTGTTACAACATGGATTAGCAACATTAGGTAATAGTCAGTGGGCTTGATGAGTCTCGGCAAACTCTCCATAACATCTTGGATTTTGGCACCAGGCAGACAGCAGCCCTCTCTGGACATCAAGTTTGGTCGGCAGATGGACCCCTCAGTACCCCTCAGAAGAGAGTCACCAACCATCGCTATCCTTCGCTCTTGTGATCACTGATTCTGCAACTTTGGGGTACTTGAACTCTGATTCTTCCCTTTCCAGGGATGCTTTCACCTTCTCCACTTCCAGGGCTGCATAATGGTTCTTCAATTCAAGGGCTGTAGAAGTTGGTTTGGTGATTCTGCAGGCCCTGGTGACTTGTGTCCAACCTTCATCATTCTGTAGGCTCCCATCTTCTCCTCTGCTGGAAAGCTTGGTTGCTGCAAGAAGCATCTCATCAATGTACTTCTCACTGTCTTTACTGATCTTTTCTTTCAGGACTTTCTGCTTCAGTGTCGTTTCTTCCTATACTCAGAGATATTTATATATGCCTTCCTGTTCAACTTTCTTGATGTCACAGCCCTCAGTCAGGGAGATGTTTTCCATTTTGCTCAATTTTCCTCTAAAAAAAAAGTTGCTTTAGCACATTTGTCAAGACCAAAAGTCACCCTGATGTCATCTGAAAAGCTTTTCACTACACGGAGTTGCTCTGCTAATTGTTAGTCACTGGAGCTGTAGAGCTTCAGGCCATCTACAAATAGCAAGTGGAATGTTACTTCTAAGTTCTTACCTTCTTTAGTATTCAGATTAAATCTGTATCCCAAAGCTGATGAAAGTATTCATTGGATTAAGCACCATACAAAACAGAAGTAGAAACAGGGAATATCCTTGAAATATTCCTCGCTGGCTATTGATGTTAAGTATGACATACTGACCATCTTCATACTTCAAAAACAGGATGGTTTGCCACATTGTCATGGTGAACTTAATGTACTGTATCAAACCAGGATTTATCTTATAAATCTCAAGGCAATTTATTATCTAAAATTGCGGGGCCTTGTGAAAAGCTTTCTTACAATCAATCCATTCTGCTTGTCTTAGTGCTGGCCATAATGGCCTTATTTAACATTAACTGGTCTTTCATTCTGTATGCTCCCCTCTTACTGCCCTTTTGCTCTATTGCCATGATGTTATTGGGTTCAATATGATCACATATCTGTCTACATCTATTACGGTGAACAGCTTATAGATTGTAGGTAGACAAGTTATTGGTCTGTAATTTTGTGAATGTTACTTAGGTCCCCCTTTGGAAGCAGAAATGTTCTTTCTGTTATAAGCCATCATGGTGTTAAGTTCAGCTGCTTGATCAATTGGGTTTTGCAGTTTCCTACTGTAGATCTTGGTGGAATGATGTTAACTGTTTGAGTCAAAAGTTGGTCACTCCATCTGGGCCAGGGTTCTTCCACTTTAGGGCTCATTTTAACCTGTTTTCCAACTGTTTTGTTGCTGCTACAAGCCATTCCAAAGGTCTGATGTTTGATTTTTCTAAATGTTCCGGTACGCAGGGTAATCATTCTGCTTCCTGATTGTGCTCTATGGGGTCCTCGTATGGGCTTCTCCAGAAGTTATCTGTTTCAGATTCGGTTGTGGTATTGTTACCATATTAATGCTCTTTCTCAGTTCCCCGTAGAACTGTTTTAAGTTCTTTAGATAGTTTATTTTAATATCTTTCTTTTCTGGTTTCACCTTTTTCTCCTTTACTACAATGCCGCAGCCCCCCCTCCACAGTCACCTACTTCCACACCTCATGGTAGCTCCTCAAGCCCATACATCATACATTCCTAGTCTGAATACCTGCAACCACACCTTAACCGCCTCCATACTTAACTTACTCTGAGAAGCTCGTGCTGTGCACGTAACCATGTATATAGTTACATTAACTGGCCTGTATATAGTTATTGTTCTCCCTGTTCTCCCTGTTAAGAAACTTGTTCATTGTACATCCGAGTTATTTTTACCTGTTTATTGTAAGCACAAATCACTAAACTGAGATGTGTAGATTCAATGTTTTATTGTAAACCGCACTGATCTTAAATAGCGCGGTATAAAAGAAAATGTAATAAATAAATAAATATCTTTGCAGTTTTCCGCTTCTGCTGCTACTTTCAGTTTCAGGTCTTCTTTTGTTAATGCAACATGTGTCAGCTTGATGTCTTGGATCTTCCTCAATATCTTTGATGATCTTAATCCTTTTAGATAGTCATCTATCAGAAATACCCCCACACACAATGATTGTATTTTTCCTTTGATGCGTTTTTTTCCAAGGAGGAACTGCTGTTCTTTGATAAGGCTTTCAATGCTGCTTCAACTTCTTCTTTCAACTTCTTCTTTCATCACCAATGGTTCCCGATCATAAGGTACAGGTTGAAATGGCTGTTGGTCCACTTGATCTTTATCATATAAAAACTCTGTATATTCCTTCCACCTTTTCTTGATCTTCTCAGCATCATTCAACATAGAACCTTGAGCATCTTGTAACATTCCAATTCGAGGCTGGAACTTTTTCTTTAACTCTCATAGCTTTAGGAAAGCCAATCTTGTTCTTCCTCTAATAGTTTCTGCTTCTATTTCCTTGCATGCGTCGTTGTAGTACTTTTCTTTGTCCTGTCTTGCTGTACGTTGGAAGTCTCTGTTGAGTTCTGTTATTGTCTTTCTTTCTCCTCTGGCTTTAGCTTCTCTGCATCTGGGCAATTTTCAGAGTTTCTTCCGTCAACCATTTTGGCCGTTTTTGCTTTTTCACCTTTTGTAGAGACTTCTCACTTTCTTCCAACACAATCTTCTTGATGTCATTCCATAACTCTTCTTGAGCTCTGTCATTTGTATCTAAAGCAGCAAATTGATTTTGCAGGCAGTCTTTAAATTCTAGTGGTATATTCTCAAGGTCATATTTTGCTGCATTCATGAGTAGTTTGCTCTTTTTCAACTTTAGCTTGAGTTTGCATACTAGTAGTTGATGATCTGTACAACAGTCAGCTCCAGGTTTTGTCTTAGTTGATGTTATAGAACTTTTCCATCGTTGACTTCCACAGATATAGTCAATTTGATTTTTATACAATCCATTGGGTGAAGTCTATGTGTACAGTCACCGCTTGTGTTGATGGAAGGTATTTGAGATGAATAGATTGTTGGTCTTGCAGAATTCTATCAGTCTTTCTCCAGCTTCATTTCTGTCACCAAGTCCATATTTTCCAACTACTTTGCCTTCTTCTTTGTTGCCAACTTTTGCATTCCAATCACCCATGACTATCAGGATATCCTGTTTGCATGTTCTGTCAATTTCAGCTTGTATTTGTTCATAGAACTCTTCAATTTCATTCTCTTCTGCAGCTGTTGTTGGGGCATATACTTGAATTATAGTGGTGTTGATAGGCATTCCTCGTAGACGAATAGAGATTAAGCGTTCTCTGACTGCATTGTATTTCATTACAGTTCTTGCACGTTTCTTCTTTATTATAAATGCAACACCATTTCTTCTTTGTCTTTCATTTCCAGCATAGTAGACCATGTGATCATCTGATGCAACGTGCCCGTTGCCAGTCCATTTCAGTTCGCTGACACCCAACAGATCAAGTTGTACACGTTCCATTTCATTCTTGACCACCTCCAACTTCCCTTGGTTCATGCTTCGTACGTTCCATGTTCCAATGCATAAGACATCTTTACAGCTTCTGACTCTCATTTCATGTGCAGCTACATCAGCAGTCAGACGTCCTGAGAGCTTTGATCCAACCACATCATAAATGCTGGCTTTACTCTGAAAAGTCTTCAGCTCTTCCATGCTTGATGTAAATCTTTAACCTTTGCAGCTGCTCCTTTTGTTATTATTTTAACTATTTTTCTCATTTTATCATAGTCTCCCTTTTGAAAGTTAAAAGGTAATATGGTGGATTTCTGTGTCATCCTCTGTAAGACCAAGTGGTCCTAACACCCTTATCTCTTGCATCAGATACAAAATAGCTTCCTCTCTTGTCAGTTCATGAACCAGCTACTCCAAGAAGCAGTCATTTATTTCATCTAATGTAGAAACTTTATCTCCCTAGCATGTCCTGTTGTAACATTGACCCAGTCAATACCAGGGTAATTGAAATCACCCATTATTACTGTATTGTAACTTTTAATAGCTTCCCTGATTTCTTTTAGCAATTCAACATCCAGCATCAGATGCACCTACTCTTGCCGTATTGCTGGGCAGACTGGATGGACCATGCTGGTCTTTATCTGCCGTCATTTACTATGTTACTATGTTATTGTTCTCTTTTTCTTTTGGCCCTGCAGTTTAGTTGGTAGCATTTCTGCAGTAATAATTTTAGCTGCACAATACTGTATTCGATTTATTTCAGTGATTTATACAGGATATGGTCTTGTACATCTTAATTATCATACTTTTAATCTTAGTTGTTATATTTAATTTGGGTAATCTTTCCCTTGCCTGGATCCCAGCATAGTCATATTTTTCCACGTGGACTGAGTTTGATCCTGAATTCCTCCACCTCTAGGTCTTCCTCATCCCTTTCTTCTTTCTCTTCAGTTGATCTGTTGACCTGTTATTTATTCATCTCACTCTCCTGCAGTTCCAGATCTCTAAGCTGTATCTCCCTCTCAACTGCTCTTTCTTTTACTGTGTATTCCTTTCTTATGGTACTCTCAACTAGGTCTCCTTCTCCTCCCTGTATTTCTTTTTCCATGGAAGTCCTTAATGGATTAAGATGTAATCATTCACATACCTCTTTACTTTGATCTTAAAATTTCTTCTGTTCTTTTTGCAGTTTCTCTTGTGGCAATTTTCTTTTTTTTTTTTTCCAGTTTTTGGTGGATTCTCTTTGTATACCCTCTTGATTTAAATATAGGGTTTGTAGCATAAAAGTAGCAGTACATATCTCTTCTTTATCTGCAGAAGGCCAGCTACAAACATTAAAAGGAGCGCCATCGGGTGCGAAGAGAAAGGGAGCCGTCGTCGCAGCCGGAGCACCATCTGCCCCTCCTCCTCCCTGACCGGCATCGAGCGAGGGAGCGGGAAGGAGATCCCCTCCCCGCTCACAGGCCTGAGGCCAATCAAGGCCATCTACAAACATTAAAGGGAGTGCCATCGGGCATGAAGAGAAAGGGAGCTGGAGCCACAGTCGCAGCTGAAGCACCATCTGCCCCTCCTCCTCCCTGACCGGCATCGAGCGAGGGAGTGGGAAGGAGATCCCCTCCCCGCTCACAGGCCCGAGGCCAATCAGGGCCATCTGCAAACATTAAAGGGAGCGCCATTGGGTGTGCCTGTGCCTGGCGGGCCTGCGCCTGAGGCCTCGCCAGAGGGCCCTTTGGCATGGCTCTTAGGTGGGGAATGCAAGCAGAAGAATAAAAGAATGAAAGCGCCTAATCCAACATTCAACCATCCAATGCTGAACAAGGATTCATCCCAAAACTTCAAGAAAACTTCAACAATCAAGAAACCAACCAAGGCTACAAATAAACACGACCAGACACACCATGAGCATCCCAAAGCAACAATCTGTCTACAACTGTCTTTTCCAACAACAAGGCAAGTCAGAAAATTACTACAACTGACCTAAAGCTAACTATTCCACAAACACCATCACTTAAAGAAGTGAATACAAGCTACGTAACTCCTTAACAAAATTATGGCACACTACACAATACTCTTACTCACCTTATTAACACTTCAGCTCCTCATACAACATGCAACAACTTTCCACACCACAACACACACCCTCATACACACAATTCCTATACTTAAAACACCCCATTCCGTGGCAGATTCAGTGTACATGCCCAAGGCTCTATCAACTCAGAGATACAACACGTAAAACTCACACACACAAAATAGACACCCCCAACACCTTACACCCCACATCTACCACATACAACAACCACACCAACCCCTTATTAGACACCGCCCTCAACTGCATTCTCATCAATGCAAGATCCATTAAAAACAAAACTAATATTATTACGGATTACTTACACACACATAACAGATATACTTTGCATAACGGAGACATGGCTCAATGATACTGATCAGGTAGTTATAAACCAAATTACTCTGCCTACATATACTGCCTACAACTGCCCCAGAGCAGGCAGAAGAGGTGGTGGAATGCTAATACTAACCAAGAGTCTTTACAAGTTCAAAATTACCCAAGCAAGCAGTACAGAAGAGACCAGTATAATCCACATCTCCAACAAGCACATGGCAATATGCCTAACATATAGACCACCCAATGCCAAATCAGAACATCTAACAAAGATACTGGAAATGGTATGTGCACACGATATATCAAGCAAGCCTCTCTTCTTCCTAGGAGACTTCAACCTCAGACAAACACCTGCTAAAAATTCCAAAGCCTTCCTTAAAGCAATGGAAGCACTTCACTACCGACAGATTATTAAAGAACCTACCCACAGACACGGAACAACACCTGACCTCATATTCACTCCCACATCACCTCATCCACCTAACACAGTTTCCAACCCTACAACCATACCAACACCATGGTCTGATCACCACATAATAACCTCAAAATTCAGATTGCACAGAAAATTTACACCCAGAGAAAACACAAAACCAAAAGAAGATTCAAATCCTTCAACAAAGAAACCTTTCTGAATGAAGTACTCCCCAACCTACAACAAAATACAGATGACCTTGACAAGATCATTGAAAACTGGACTAAAACACTATCTACTGCAGTTACTGCTCCTCTCAAATTACATCCTTACGCACGTACCAAACCTTCTACACCCTATTACTCTACAACAATCAGAGATGCAAAAAGAGAATTAAGAAAAATAGAAAGAAAATGGAGATGAACCAAAGACCCAGGCACGCAACAACTATTCTATTCTAAGCTAAAGGACTACAACACCCTCATTAACAACAGCACCACACAAACATAATCATGCGGTCAATAAATAAACCAAAAGAGCTGTTCAACATTGTACGGACTCTCACCAAAGACAACACACATCAAAAAACACGGAAGTCCACCCTCAAGACATGGCAAACCATTTGACCAAAAAATATGATTAACTCAAGCATCCAGCTACTACAAATATAAAATATGTCAACATGGAAACCCAAGCATCCACACAGCCATGGAAGGAATTCAGCATACCATCCCATAAAGAAATAGAACAAACAATCTCCTCACTCAACACCACCACTTCTCCTAATGACCCATGTCCAGTGCAATGGATAAAAACCAAAGAACAACTCAGCCCTTACATACAAAAAATAGTCAAACTAACCCTTTCTGAAGGATACATGCCTTCTCATCTAAAACAAGCCTCCATACAACCAATCCTAAAAAACACCACACTCTGCAAAACCGATCCTGAAATTTATAGACCAATCTCCAGTCTACATTTCCTTTCTAAGATCATAGAAAAAACAGTACAGTTACAACTCCAACAACATATAGACTTCAACACACCACTCAACCCACAACAACATTGGGGTATATTTACTAAACTGCGGTAATGTCATTCGCGTTAGGTTCCGCGGTAAAGGTACAGATGCCCATATAAAGGCGTGGGCAGTACTTCGTTACAGCAAGCCGTATCAGCCAACGCATGTTACAAACTAACGCGCGTTACACGGCTCCTCATAAGGCACCTTATAAGGCACCTTGTAAGGTGCCTTGTTAGGTGCTTTATAAGGTGCCTTATAAGGTGCCTTGTTAGGTGCCCTATAAGGTGCCTTGTTAGGTGCCCTATAAGGTGCCTCATAAGGCGCTTTGTAATGTGCCCTATACAGTAGGGCTCCTTAGGCTAAGTGCCGTATTAGGCACCCCTTGACAAGGCACCTTAGAGGGCACCCTGGGTTACGGAACCATAGGTTAAGGTGCCCTAACAAGGTTATGGTGCCCTAGTTTAGCGTGGCCTAAGGTCTGCAAGGTGCTTCAGGATGACATGCATGACCTGTGAGGAACAGAGACAGATGTAGCTCTAACACTAGATAGAGCACTCAGGAAAGGCAATGAACAGGTGAGTGAAGGAGGTAGAGCTCGGAGCCGCTGGACCTGCCATATCTGAGGGCATCCCATGTGGCTGCCAGTACTGATGACAAATATGGTGGGGGCAACTGTACCACAGCACAGGGTGTTGGCAATGTAAAGTACTGGAAAGACATTTGGTGGCAGACGATGGGAATACCTGTCCCCCAGTGGAGGCGGAGGTGGCAGGATAGTTACAATGATGGATGGACAGAGGAGTGGTGGTGCCATGCAGATCAAGCACAGGTGAGGCAAGCATGAAGAGGCGCAATGCAGGAAAGGGTAGCAGTGCAGGACATGGGGTGACAGCCTGCATAAGCAGACAGGACTCTACACCGCTGACAGACGCAGATAGATGAACTGAGGGAATGTTGGCAATTGTGGCAAGGGTTTTATGGGCTGGCAGCACAAATATGCAAAAATATGACTGTTACAGGCATGCACACTATTTGAGTAGAAACATAGAAACATGATGACAGAAAAAGACCACAAGGCCCATCTAGTCTGTCCTTCCATAACAACAACTACAACAGTCCACTTTTTATAGAAACATGATGACAGAAAAAGACCACAAGGCCCATCTAGTCTGTCCTTCCATAACAACAACTACAACAGTCCACTTTTTATAGAAACATAGAAACATGATGACAGAAAAAGACCACAAGGCCCATCTAGTCTGTCCTTCCATATCAACAACTACAACAGTCCACTTTTTATAGAAACATAGAAACATGATGACAGAAAAAGACCACAAGGCCCAGGCATGAGTAGGACAGGCATGAGAGGAGGGAAAAATGAGGAATTGAACCCATGAATGAAGTAACATAGAAACATAGAAACACATGGTCCACTTTTTACCTTTAGAGATCCTCTGTGTTGGTCCCATGCTTTTTTGAGTAGATACCACACCATTCACAGAAGATGAGGTGTTAGAACAACTTGCTAAACTGAAAGTGGACAAAGCCATGGGACCAGATGGGATACATCCCAGGATACTGAAAGAGCTCAGAGAGGTTCTTGCAGGACCGTTAAAGGATGTCTTCAACAGATCCTTGGAAACAGGAGAGGTTCCTCAGGACTGGAGAATGGCTGATGTTGTACCTCTACACAAAAGTGGTGACAGGGAAGAAGTGTCAAACTACAGGCCCGTGAGCCTTACCTTGGGGGCGGGAAAAGTAATGGAGGCACTCCTGAAAGAGTGAATAGTGAACTTTCTCAAAACCAACAGGTTGCAAGATCTGAGGCAACATGGTTTTACCGAAGGACAGTCTTGCCAAACAAATCTGAATGAGTTCTTTGACTGGGTGACCAAGGAACTAGATCAGGGGCATGCAATGGATGTCATCTACCTGGATTTCAGCAAAGCCTTTGATACTGTTCCTCATAGGAGACTTGTCAATAAACTCAGTAGCTTGGGGATGGGTCCCAAGATGGTAAACTGGATTAGAAATTGGTTGACTGACAAACAGAAGGTGATGGTACATGGAGGTCACTCGGATGAGAGAAAGGTGATTAGCGGGGTGCCCCAGGGTTCGGTCCTGGGCCCGGCACTGTTCAATATATTTGTGAGTGATATTGCTGAAGGACTGAATGGAAAGGTCTGTCTTTTTGCAGATGACACAAAAATTTGCAACAGAGTGGACTCCACCGAGGGAGTGGTTAACATGAGGAAAAATCTACAAAAGCTGGAAGACTGGCCTAATGCTTGGCAACTACGATTTAAAGCAAAAAAAGTGCAGTGTCATGCACTTGGGTAGCAGAAATCCAATGGAAATGTACACGATAGGGGGCGAGAGGTTGGTATGCACAGTTCAGGAGAAAGACCTTGGTGTGATTATCTCTGATGATCTCAAGGTGGCAAAACAGTGCGACAAGGCGGTGGCAAAAGCCAGGAGGATGTTGGGCTGCATACAAAGAGGGATTACCAGCAGAAAGGAAGAGGTACTTATGCCACTGTACAAGTCACTGGTGAGGCCTCACTTGGAATACTGTGTTCAGTTTTGGAGACCATATCTTGCAAAATATGTAAAAAGACTGGAAACTGTTCAGAGAAAGACGACCAAAATGATTTGGAGCCTGCGTCAGAAGCCTTATGAGAAGAGACTTGAAGACCTAAATATGTACACTTTGGAGGAGAGGAGGGACAGGGGAGATATGATTCAGTCCTTTAAATACTTAAAGAGAAATGATGAACAAACAAACCTCTTCCAGAGACGGGGAAGCTGTAAAACTAGAGGGCATAACATGAAGCTGCAAGTTGGTAAATTGAAAGGCAATGTCAGGGGGGGCGGAGCCTGATGTCCAGCGGGTAGGACGCTTTGCGTTGAAGCTCCCGAGAGGCCTACTCAGAATCCTGACTTAATACCTATATAAATTTACTATTTCGCTCCGAGCTGACCGGGGCACCTCGGGGGGGATGGCGGCCCACAAACCAGCGCGCTTGGACTTCGGGTCTCCTTCTTCTCACGGAAAACGCTCCAAAACGGAGGTATCCTCCCCGCAGAAGATGGTTCCATTTCGTGAAAACCCCGCAATGCACCTGGAGATTTTGGAGGAAATACGCGGCGTGAAGGAATTGGTGCAGTCTAATGGAGAAGCGCTTCGAGCCATGCGAGAAGACTTTGGAGTGCTCCAAGACCGACTTGAAGGTCTTTCATTACGGCAGGACAATATGGCGGGGGTCCTCGACTCGCACGAGGTGCGCTTGGGCAAACTGGACGAGGCTGAGCGCCAGATACAGAATCTTCAAAAGGAGTTGGAAGATAGCAATAATCGCGCCCGTCGCAACAATGTGAGGCTCCTCGGAATGCCGGAGGGGGTGGAAGCAGGAGATATAAGAGAATTCTTGCTCAAAACTCTTCCCTCCTTGCTGAAGATCACTTTTCACAGAGAACTGGAAATCGATCGAGCACACCGTGTTCCTGCCCGCATGGCGCTCAACCGCACGACCCCCCGGCCTATTATCTTTAGCTTGCTACGATATCAACAAGTGGAACAAATTTTACATGCTGCCCGAGCGAATCATCATTTGGAATATGAAGGTCGTAAGGTCTCCTTCTTTCCTGATTTGGCAAAGCCTACCGTTGACCGTCGGAAGAAACTCCTTGCTCTTCGCCCTCGACTTCAACAGCTACAGGCTCGCTATGGCCTGTTGTATCCAGCGAAGCTCCGAGTGACTCTCCACAACCAGACCAGGACGTTCGAGGATCCTGATCTATTATCAACATTTTTGGACTCCAAAGAAGCAGAACAGATGCGCTAATCCCAAATCTTGGACTCTTATCTGCCGGCTCTGTCCGCCATTTTGAAGGGCCCGATGCGGCGGTCATAGCCCAGCACAGAAATAGCCTGGACTTTCTTTCTTTCTCTGTATGACTTTTGTCTTTGGTCTCCTATCCCTTCATGATGTGTGCCTCGGTCGGATTCGGAGCACGCACAGTCCTACAGGTTATATGTTTTTTCAATTTCGGCCTTCTCTGGGGTTTCTCCCCGCAGACACATGGTCGCCAGTAATTTTGGGGTTTTGCTTCTCCTCTACCGTACTGTGGTTTTCTTTGTTAATGTGGGGCGCTTCATTGTATTATATTAGCTTATTTTTCCTATGTCATGTGTACAGCCAGATACAGTCAGTTTGAGGGACACAGTGAAATTATGTGTGCTATCATGCTCAGAATTTTAACTTTTCTGAATGGCCTCATGTAAAATCTTATTATTCATCGTACAAGGCATTGCTGGTCCACTCAGCAGAAAGAAAATCCTTAGCTATCTTAGCCACGAGCACGTTGATTAGGTGTTTCTTTAGGAAACGCATTACACTCTGCTGAAACACTGAAACTCAATGCTAGGCCTCACATGGTAGCTGCCTATTCTCCCACCGTTTCCAAATGGTACGGGATAGTCATTCTGGTTAAGAAGTCTTTGCACGCTACTATACCTGATATTAGCGCTGACATGGAGGGTAGATGGGCCCGTGTACACCTTGAGGTTGGAGATAGTGAATTCACGTGTATTTGCACTATGTCCAGAATGTGGACAACCCTGCTCACTATGCAAGTCTTGCGCAGTTGGCCTCGGCCTCCGCCAATGCTCCATTAATACTTGGTGGCGATTTTACTCAAGTGTTCCCTCAATCTTTTCTTTTCAAACAAGGTGCTTGGTGGTTGGAAGCTCCAGTACCGAGCAGACCTGTGTGGCTAGATATAGTAGCGGGCCTTTGCTCACCGATTCCTCTTACCTTACTCCCTGGTATGACTCTCCCATTAGACTCCCACTATCCACCAATGTTTTTCGACACTTTAGGTGCCTTTAATACTCCTATGCAACCTTTCGACTCCCGACTCTGGTCAGTGTAACTTCAGCATTGCATTCGGAGCACTAGAGTACTCCCGCCATCGGCACTCTCTGCATAAGGTTGATTGGAAACTTCCGATCTCTCGGTAGTTTACCGGGTGTAGCATCCAATTTTACTAAACCTTATGTAATGCTATCACTAGAGATACCTCTATAGCGCAGAAAGTATGGGAGAGAGAATTGCATGTGACTTTAACCTCGGAGCAATGGAGCCTTATCTGGAGCAGAGGGACACGGGTTTCCGACCCGCCTCACTCACTCAGACCCTCTTCTTTCTAGCCCACCGGTGTTTTTACACTCCTCACAGTTTAGACAAATGGAACACTACTCAGGGTAATGGTTGCTGGACACGTCCTGTGGCCATTGGTTTATTACTTCATTTCATGTTATGCATGAATATCCCGCACTACAGTATAACTGGCGTCGGGTCTGGGGTCGTATTTAGTCTATATTGCACTCTCAGGAGTCCCTTTCTTGGAAGATAGTGGGACTTCGCCCAGTTGCGGGGATCCCCCCTCTCCCAAGAAATGGCTTATCTCCTTTTGAACTTTATGCTTGGCATTGCTGTTTCCCTCATTAAGTAATACTGGGAAATTAGTTCCCATCTGAGCCTCAATGAATGGTGGAATCATGCCTGTCTCTACAGTAAATATGAACAAATACTTCGTCTGTGCGCTTCCTCCGTTCAGACTCCTTCTTATTGGTCTTAATGGAAGATGTTCAATGAATATGTACATTTTGCTAAATGCTCTCATCTGACTGTCTAACTTTGTATATATCTCTGTCTCATGATCATGCTGTATTGTGGATACTTTTTTGCTCGTTTGATGTATAATCACTGTTAATTGGAAGCGCTCACATGCTGATACAAACGGGTAGAGAAGAAGCACCGGGGTGGGGGGTAATGGGTTTACTTTTCCTTATTGTATACTTGTTTTGTCTCTTTTGGTGTGTTGTTTCTTTTGTTTGTTGCAAAATGAAAATAAAAGTTTCAAAAAAAAGAAAGGCAATGTCAGGAAATATTTCTTCACTGAAAGGGTGGTGGATGCTTGGAATGCCCTCCCGATGGAAGTGGTGGGGGCAAACACTGTGACAGAATTCAAAATGGCATGGGACAAACACAGTGGATCCCTTTACAGCAACAGGATGAAAATAAAATAAACGGTACCATCTAACTTCTGAACCATCTAATGTCTCAACAAATAGGGGTGTCCTACATGGCGTGGTGGGTTCACCCCTAAACAAAGACATGGGGAGGGGTGGCCTGCACAGAGCGACAGGTGCACCTACTCTTGCCATCCTGCTGGGCAGACTAGATGGACCATGCTGGTCTTTATCTGCCGTCACTTACTATGTTATTATGTTACTATGAACACTGCTGAGAATGGCATCGTATTAACCGGTAGGCTATACCTCTGTGGTGTATGTCACAGCAATGGCTGGGTACAGACGGACTGAAGATCACTGCACAAACTGTCTGCTCTGAATGCCAGGATAGGGTAACCCCACTAGTACCCATGATGCAATGCACGTGCTGAATAGCTGTCTACAGCTGATCAGCAAATGGAGTCTACACCTCTCCGGTACCTCAGCTTGGAAAGACGAACTGACAGTGCGTGATACTGGCACAGAGTAGCTACAGACCATGCCATTGTGCAGGTTCTGTGTTCTCCCTGAAGGATAGGATGAGTGACCAGCATTAGGTCCACAGTACATGTGGTGCTAGAGATAGGTCCTGCTGTACATCCCCATCACAAACAGTGTGTGACAGGTGTTCCTTGCAGTGCAGCTGAAGATAATTTGGTGTCCATCTTTATCCTGCAGTCACATGTGGTCCTCTGGAACCAGATACCACCCAAATTAGTGTGTACCCCGTGTTTGGGTCTGGCTGACATGGGCACTTGTTATCAGGTGTCACGGGGTAGAGCAGAAATTACCTATGGAAACAGAAAGGGCAGGGCTAGGTAGATCTGAAGCTGACAGATCCAAGCACATGCTGCAGGGTTGCTATAAGCAACCATGGAAAACAGAGGTAACCAGAGGTAGAACGTGCTCCTGCAAAGGATTACCTCATCCTCAATCAGTTAATGAAAGGCAGCTGAGAGCAGGGCAAGGTCAACAGAATGCAGGTAGTGACGCAGTTAAAATGCATACTGAGTCACTTACCGGCAGAACTAAGCAGGATTTCTCAGAGAGCAGAACTAAGCAAGATTTCTCAGAGAGCAGAACTAAGCAAGATTTCTCAGAGAGAGGAGCTAACTGGGATTTCTCAGAGGAGAGAGACATTAATGATACTACAACAGCTGGGGCAGAAAAGGAGAATACTTCTCATTGGAGTTTGAATAAAGTTCCTAAGAAAAGAATATCCAAGGGCAATTGCAGGGTGCTAGGAAGCACGGAGCAAGAGGCCAGTGAAAAGAATCACAGAGGAATTCAATCCAGCAGGAAAGAGAAACCCTTGAGAGACGGTCCTTCTGCTAACAGGTACCCAGAAAACAGTAAGGGGTTTAGAAGGGACACTTACCTGTTTAAGAACCAGCCAGTGGCTAGAGGCAGTAAGAAGCCTGCTTTTAGAAGTATCAACGCTGACTTTCCATGCTGTAAAAGCTCGAGAGAAATCCTCCCTGTGGACTGGCTGAAAGCCTGTAATAGAGAGGGCCTTAGAAGCATAAGTTTTCCCTATACACAACTAGGAAGGTTGGGTCCCCTAGGGGCAGACTGTGAGAAATACGGTAACTTCCCATCCTACCTTGGTGAAGGGGGGAAGGGAAGTCTTGCAGAAGACGGAAGCTTGCACAGCCAAGAAAGGAGACACAGCTGTTCAGAGAGTAGCAACCAGGGAAGCTACGAGGCAATGGACTTTGAATTAGCTGAAGATAATACAGAGGTATCTCAAATGGAATGTGCTTTGACCCTGGCTAATGATGTGTCTTCCTTATGCTAAGCTGTGCTAAGAAGATAACCTTTTAAAGAAAAAGGATTTCTGAAAACTACCTGTATAAATTTAGTAGCTGTTATATTTTGAGTTAAGCTGAAATGAAGCGCTTTTGGTTCCAGTAGTATTTTATTTGTACCAGAAAACATGGTCTGTTTCTGTTAATTTCTCACGTGCAAGAATCCACCCGGAAAGGGATAATAAAAATACCTCTTACTAAAAAGCCTGGCTGCTCGTCACAACTACAACCTTTAGAACGGCTAGTGGGAGATAATTCCCAGGGGGCCTTAAAAGAGCCCCAGCTACATTAAAGAAGAGGCCCCACTGAAAGTCCCCTAGGCTGCCTCCTAGCGGGGTAAGTAGGTGGGTGACACAGGACAGAGGAGTTTCCAGACTTGCATGAGGTTTGTGTAGCAGTGCCTTCATAGGTCAAAGTGGTATACACTACATACCCCAAAGGGCACACATCACCCTTTTGTAGGTAAGGGACAGGTGCCCCAGCCCCTGTGAAGCAACCTCCATCCTGCTGGTATAGGACAGCCCTCCAGGGTTGGTGGGCCAGAGCCATATCTGTGGCTGGGGCAGTGGCAGACCAGCAGCAATGATGGGGTTAGCTCTGGAAAACCCCAACTGCCTCACACCACTGTCTGCCAGTCACCAGCAGACAGCACAGTCAGACTGCACCTTATAGGTGTTCCAACCGTGCATAGTCTAACTGCAGACAGCTCACTAGCCAGTCCATAGTTCATGCTCACAGAGGAACTATGTGCACCAAGCAAGCATCTCAGTGATTGGGGCCCCAGCACTGGGAACACAACAGGAACACTGGTGGCAGATAATGTAGAGCGCTATGTGGGAACCTAGACATGCCATGGTCACTGCTCGGTCAGAATGAGTGCCTTCCCAGCATGCCATGCTGTGGCCACCCTGTCCATGCAGGCGGTGGTCAGGCACTACAGTGTCCCAGCCATTGCCCCACACCCTGTGAAGATGCATCCTGGCCAATCCGCCCTGTCTGGGCCATACCCATGACACCTTGCTCCTCATTATGCACATATTCAGGCTATCGCTGGTAACAGTGGGACATTGTGGGCCTGGTGAGGTGTGGGCAGCCACAAAACAATGGATGGACATACACACACACACTCCTATTGCAGCATTGTGCAAAGATAGGGGTGGTTGGCAATCCTGCCCGCCACACTGGTCCTGATCACAGTGCCGACATTGCTAAACTGTGCAGGAGGTAGTAGTAGTGCCCTGGTAATAACTGCAGCTCAATGCTGGGGCCAACAGCCTGACTCTCCATGCATCTTGGATTGTGGAGCCTGTGGAGGTGGGTTTCTGTACCCCTTAAGCCGCTGCTTTGGGCTTTGCACATGTTGCTGTTGTATCTGCATGTTGCTGTTGTATCTGCAGGGTAAAACATAGGGACATGCTATGCAGGAACCACAGCTGGGGCTTGAACCTGTGACCCTCTGCTTCTGGACACACTGGTTGAGTGTACTTCACCACACTGTTGCCACGGATGCATGGTGGTCCCTGGAGCTACCTGTACTTTTCCTCAGCCAGACTTTGTATGTTGCACTGCACACCACGTACTGGTA
The DNA here is from genome assembly GCA_033557465.1 of Ichthyophis bannanicus. Lineage (NCBI taxonomy): Eukaryota > Metazoa > Chordata > Amphibia > Gymnophiona > Ichthyophiidae > Ichthyophis > Ichthyophis bannanicus. The sequence goes on from CM066044.1 coordinate 258,175,749, forward strand.
CAGAGCATGGCGTGGGTCCACTGCAGGCAGATGACACTGCCCCCTCCAGCACGGGCACACCCCCCCCCCCCTGCCATGCTGACATGGCCATATGCTGTCGGTGCTGGTAGTGCACAGTCCCAGGCCATCCACTGTGTGGGTAGGTGGTTGCCTAGGGAGCGGGGTCTGGGGCATAGGGCATACATGAGCATACTCACATCCCCCCCATCACCACCTACCAATAGTCTGTCCCTTCCACTTGGGGGCGGGTTGGCTGGGGGGATGTCAGGTCAGTGCCCTGGCAACTGTTAGCTTGGGTGGACCAGGTGTTTGGCCTGAGAAGAGAAGAGAAGAGCCACCAAAATGGTAAAGGGGATGGAAGGCTACTCCTATGAAGAAAGGCTAAAAAGGTTGGGGCTCTTTAACCTGGAAAAGAGACGGCTGAGGGGAGATATGATAGAAGTCTATAAATTAATGAACGGAGTGGAACGGGTAAACGTAGATCGATTGTTTACCTTATCAGAATATAGAAAGACTAGGGGACATGCAATGAAGCTACAGGGTAAACTATTTAAGACTAATAAAAGAAAATATTTTTTCACTCGACGTGTAATCAAACTCTGGAATTTGTTACCGGAGGATGTAGTAAAGGCTGTTAGTGTAGCTGGGTTTAAAAAAGGTTTGGACAAGTTCCTGGAGGAAAGGTCCATAAACCATTATTAAGAAGGGACCCAGGATATCAATGCTTGAACCAATACAAGCATTGTGGAACCTGTGTCCCTTGGGGAAACTGCTAGGTACGTATGACCTAGATTGGCCACTGTTGGAAACAGAATACTGGGCTTGATGGACCTTGGTCTGACCCAGTATGGCATATCTTATGTTCTTATGTTCTTATGTCAGCTGCTGTCATGCTGCTGTCTGGTTTCTATGTTCCTATGTGCCACCTAGACCCCTGCCTAGTCCACCCTGTGCCCCTGCTGCCCCCGCTACATGTCCCGCCTGCAGCCCCCTATGCCCCACTTGCACCATCGCCATAGTGGCCTTTCATACTTGGGCACTATACTGGTGCTGGAAATGGAGCACTACTATCACGTTTCTTGGGCTCCCTGTCTATGCTGTACATTGCTGACACTGAAATGGTTTCTCTCTCCTGCAAATGTGCATCTAACGGCAGGTTTTTATTCACGGTAGGATTCAGCACTTCAGTTTAGCACTTTAGTGTGCAGGGAGCCTCTCCCTGCCCACTCCCCACACATTGACCCCTTCCCCCCGCCCTCTCTCCACACTCTGCAGTGTTTACCGCGGTCGGGGACGTTAACGATCATTAAGTAACGTTAACGCGCGTTAACGTTACATAACGCACGTTAATGTTACCTAACGATTGTTAATGTTACATAACGCACGGTCTGTAACGTTACCGCAGTTTAGTAAACATACCCCATTGTTTCAAACCATGCCACAACGTAGAGACTCTATCACTCTTCGATGATATCCTAAAAGGAATTGGCAACAAAAAAAATGACTTTCTCCTTATCTTCATGGATATACCCTCTGCATTTGACTCTGTTTCATATCCCATCCTAATCAGACACCTCCAAGAAATTGGCATTTGCAATACCACATTAAAATGGTTCACTTCATATTTAACCAATAGAATACAACAAGTTAAATGTGGAACAAACTTCTCACAACTCTTCACTATACCACAAGACGTCCCACAAGGATCAGCACTATCATCAATACTCTTCAACATATACATACATACACCCTATTTGTAACATCATTGAAAAACACGGAATATTATTTCAGCTATATGCTGATGACCTCATGCTATACACCCCAATTGATCTTGGAGCACCAAATCTTACAACCATAACAAAATGCATAGAAGATGTAACGCTCTGGCTGAACAAAAACAACCTATCACTGAATTATAAAAAAAACAGAAGCGTTATACATCAGTGGTAACGCAAACTTCAACCCTCCTCAACAAATCCAACTTCTAAACCATACTATTCCTGTAAAAGAAGAAGTGCGCTATCCTGGCATTATAATAGACAAAACTATCAAGTCACACATAAACCTAACTGCAACAAAAGCATACCGCAAATTGAACTTTATAAGAAGACTCAAACCACTCCTACAACAAGACCATTTCCAAACTGTTTGCCAAACCATCATCACACCAATCCTGGATTATGGAAACTCGATATACCAGGGTCTAACAAAACAAGTCATACACCCACTGCAGATGGTTCAAAATACAACAGCGCAAATCATCAACGGAACCAGCAAAACTGACCACATTATACCAGTATAGCATCAACTACACTGGCTACCAATTTAATCACAGACCAAATTCAAGACCATACTAAACATCTTTAAAATCATTCATCACCTTTCAGCGGATGTGCTTGACTCACTAATCATAAAAGAAGCCTCCCCCTGCTCTAAAAGAAGCAGCAACAAACAACCAATCAACATCCCTCCTGACAACAGAAAGAGCAAACAATCAACCTCCAAAACAGCATTCTCCCTAGCCGCACCACAACTCTGGAACTCCCTCCCTGAGGATATACGTGGAACTGGAGACATTAAAGCCTTCCGTAAAAAAGTAAAACCTTCCTGTTCACAAAACACTATGGTCACATAACCTAAACATACAATTTCTCCACCCTCAACCTGACTGATCCTGACTGACCCATATAGACACAAATGCTTAAAGAATCATGGACCGACCCATATGGACACAAATACATAATCATATCCAAACAACCACAACCACATGTTATTGTGTAAATATGTTGATCATTGATCAAGTTGTAAATAGTTTTTCCCCCTGTTTACCTCAATTTAATTATAATGTATCCTGTTCATGTTCTGAGTTTAATGTAAACCGCTTTGATTTCAGGATAAGGCGGTATAAAAAACAGGTCAAACAAATAAATAAAAATAAATAAACTGATAATTTTCTTAACTTTTTCAGCAATTTCTGTAGTTCATCTCTGGGTCCATGAACGCATTCCTCATGTTTTTTATCCATGGCAGGGATGTTACCTGCATCTGCAGTGTCCGCACTATCGCTACACCATCGTTAGCCCTAGTGCGGTGGTGATGTGTTGGCACCTTTTTATCCTGGGCGATGTGCGGCCAGGGTGCATTTTTCTTTTTTTTTTCCTACCATACTTCAATTGTAGTGTTGCCTTGCTAAGATTTAGTATAGATTTTGTACAATGGGGTCACCATGTGAAGGTACCCAAAGGATCTGGGAACAGAACTATATTCTCTCCCCCTATGAGATGCACTGCAATTCACCAACTAGTTCAAGGAGGGCAGATTTAGACTAGTCCTGGATCTCTGGCAGCCCTGTCAGCACGGATTCCAGTGGCTAGAATGAGTACAAATCCCACACTGCACTGCTTCAAGATGTAAATTCCCATACTGCTTCAAGATATAAATTCAAAATTAGGACTGGCCAAAAAAATCTCCCTGTTGGAACTGGGTAACTTGCCAGCTGTGGATCATAAATCTCTCTCTTACTTATTTTACAGAAAACCTGTGTCGGGTATCAGTAACCTCTTCTGATACATTTGAAGAAGGAAGGGAGGGGATGGTGATATGCTCTGTACGGAACAACTCTGGAATTACTCCAGACTGGTATTACAGCAATGGCACCTACATTCCAGATCAAATTCATAGCTCGTCTAAGAGTGACAGCATCCTTAAATTCACCTCATCCAGAGAGGATAACGGCAGAGTGCTGCAGTGTCGGCGACGTGATTGTCCAGTTGAAGAGCTAAAACTGGATGTGTGGTGTGAGTCTTTGGTCTTTATAATTTAATTACAGAGTAAGCAGTGAGAACATTGTTTCATGAACCCGGGCAAGGTAGCAGCAGAAAGGAACAGTGGAAGCTCGCTGCAGAGATCCCAGTGGCTGCATCTGAATGTGTAGAGTTGTACACTTGTTTTTGGCGGCCATTTTGGGGGGGGGGTGGAGTGGTGATGGGTTTATTAGCCCCTTCTGATTCCCAGCCAGAATCTATTTCACATCACACTGACCCCCAAACTGGGCTAACTCCTAGACAAACTACAGTAACTTACGTGCATTCTGCTTCTCAGACAAACCTGGAGAGCCTCAAATCACTATGTATCCAGCAAATGGGAGTCGGGTACAAGAAGGAGCTGCAGTGACCTTGACATGCACGTCTCAGAGTAATCCACTGGCAATCAACTACCTCTGGTACAGGAAAGGAGAATTGATTGAGGATGCTGAGAAGCAGACTCTTCATATCCTGAAAGCTTCTGCTGCCAATGTTGGGAAATACACCTGTAAAGCACAGAACACCATTGGATATTCCAAGCTCTCCCTTCCACTAAGGCTGAATGTTCAGTGTAAGTAAATCAGCTCAGCCTAGATTTTCCGATAACACCTGCTTAAAATAAGTGTGTGCAGTGCATTTTTCCTAGCAAACAAGATGCTAGTGCTCATAAGCAGGGTTCTTTCATTAATACATGAGGGACCATGGATCAGTCTTAGCAGGCAAGGAAAAAGGTGCTGGAAGTCCTTACCACCGAGTACCCACTCACAACAAACCCTGAATGTATGTATTCTCTAACTGTCATGGTACATGGATTCGGGAGACACAAGCATCAATACTTAATACTTCAACCTTGTACTTCTCACACTTAGGATGATATTTTTTCTTTTATTTAGCTCACGCTTTTCAGTAGTTATTGAAGGAAAATAACATTCAGGCACAGTAGGTATTTTCCTATTCCCATAAGGTTTAACTTAGGAGACCGGAATCCTACAGGGTTTTCAGTCTGTTAGAACCAGTGCTATCGCTATCCTGTGTTTTGGCAGAAAATTGGTCAGGAAACACAATTGGGAGGAGTAGGCCTAGTGGTTGGGGCAAGTTACCTCAGGCCGGAAGGTTGGGGGTTCAAATCTCACTAGAGGACAGCAACCTTGGGCTGGAAGGACTGGGGTTTCTAGTCCCACAGGTGCTCCTTGTGGTCTTGGGCAAGCCACTTAACCCTCCATAGCCCATGTTCCCTGTAAATAGTTATCTCCAAGTTATAATGCCCTGTTCAATGTAATTTCAGTTTGTTCAATGTAAACCACCTTGATATCATGAAAGGTGGTATATAAGAAATGTAAAATAAAGAAATAAAGTTTACTCACTTGATACTGGCATTTGTACATGAGGCTTCTGAAAAGCTTGAGATGTGAACTCTGGGTTATATGATGCATTCAGATGTAATCCCATTACTGCCACCTGCTCAATACATTTCATAGTGTTAGAAGCATAGAGCTATTACACCTAGAATGAATAATACTCATTGTCCTATGACTGTCTGGTGCTATGTACATGGATAGCAGGTTATGTATAATAATCATTGCCGTGTATGTGTGGGAGCTTTGCATAATATGAGCTTCGTTCAATAGAGATTTTTTTTTAACATCCGCATTTAGTTTATTAAAATTTTTTGTAACTTCTTTTCACAACATAATCAAAGTATTTTACAATCATAAAAAGAAAATTATATTAAAAATTAAATCTATCAAAAGGAGGAAAAAGGAGTAAGGAAGGAAAAAGAAAACAGACCATGGGGTAAATGAGAAGTCAATGTTTTGTGTACCCTCATTTTGACACATCATACACCATCTCAAAGAAGCAAGTTTTAAGTCTTTGCTTAAATATAATTAATGATCCTTTATTTCTTTGATCAAGTTCCACAATAAAGGGGTCTGGTAGGAAAAAGAGTGTCCCTGGTGGTCTGAAGATGAATAAATGAAGCTAGAGGACTAGAGAGGTGACCACTGTTTTCGAGGCATAATATGCAATTAGGTAGTTATGGAAAAGTAGTCTGGTTCATCTGTAGGGCATGCCTTTGCATGAGGACTAATATCTTGAACTTTATTTGATAACATAGTAGCATAGTATACGACAGCAGATAAAGACCAGTATGGTCCATCTAGTCTGCCCAGGGAGTTGCAAGAATCAAATTGAGACAATACCATAGATTGAGCCAATGTACAGAGATCTCGAGGCTTGAGTTACAATAATGCAAAGCAAACCACAGTGATTTAATAACCGCTGAAACTTGGGGATCAAAAGTCAGCTGGACCTCTAGTATTTTCAAAGAAATTGTGTGACCTGATAACCAAAGAACTGGATCTCAACAGGGTGTTTTCCTAGTAATCCTCATGACTTGAGTCTTGAGCGCAGGGACTATGGAAGTTTTTAAAATGATGGGAGGCTAAGACTGATCAATAGGGAACACCACCATCAGATATATGAGACACAGAATAAGGAAAAGTCATTTTTTTAATTTTGTTTATCTGACAGTTTGTTCTTGCCGCTTTGAAACTTCTGGCTCAGTCAGTATAAGGGTTTCATTCAGAACTACCCAGAATATTTACCTCTATGTTATATCCCCTGCAACTCACCTAGTCCATTTATTATAAAGACAGGGCCATGCATTGGGACTCTGTTTAGAACACTGCAATCGTGGACCCCAAATCTGGCCACTAGATGTCACCATTGTATAATGACTGGGATTCCGTTCTCCCAGGGATCTGCAAGCTCTATAATCTGCAGAATTCCCAGCCCTGACCGACCCAAGAGACAAGCCCAGGTTCCTCTGTGTCACAGTAAGCAGCTCTGAAACCGAGCCACCCCTCTTGCTCAAATTAGCTCAGTTTTGAAATAAAACAGTCTTGGTTTTTTTTCTCTTACTGCTTTCAGGCTCTTCCTGCAGGGCTCCCTTCCCTGTGCTTCCCGTTACTCTCGGAGCTGTGGGTTTTCTACTCGTTGCCCTGGGAATTGGCATTTTCTTCTATATGAGGTACAGATCAACTTTATTATAAAACTAAAGCTTTTCTCAGGTCAGAGTTTCCCGCTTCCTCCAGGCAGGAATCATAGGACTGGATCTTTCACTTCTCCTGTTGTTTCGAACTCTGCATATTGTAAGAGTTTTCTGTATAAAATATTTTGGAATCTTTTTCTGTTTTGTTACAGAAGCAAAAAGAGACATAAAGCAGCTGGGTCTGAAAACATCAACACCACTATCATCACCACCAGCCTAGTAAGTCATAAAAAACGAGATCACTTTGGTCTGCAAAATCTTTGCTTAAAACTCCCACCAAACTCTTGGGTCTTGCCCTCGGGTTCCAGAGAACGAAGATCCCCAGGGTTGCTCAACTTTTCTCTCTAGTCAGATACTGAGGAAATGATTGCCATCCCTCTTGAACTTTACAGGAGCAATTCCCAGGTATTTTCATCTACTTGTAGTCCTACTCTGACCGCTTAATGCAGCAGCTTCATTGCACAATGCATTAGTCATTTTTTTAAAGCAAAAGAAAATCCCTGTATCAGCACAGAGGTTGATATTCCAAAGCTTTATGAGGTTATCTTCAAGAGTTAACAAGCTGCTAAAGCACATGGGGGGGGGGGGGAGAGAAGGGGTTGATATTCAGCAGCGGCAGCTACCTGTTCTAATGTGGCTAGCTTCTGCCACTGAACCTTAAACCCAAATATTCAATAGCGGGGTCATAGCCAGGTTGCCCAAAGCTAACTGGCAGCAGCCATCTTGAGCCGCTGTCTGGTTAGTTTCTGTGGCAAAAATTAGGTCAGCCTTTGCTGTGCATTACGTTTGTCGCTTTGCCATAACTGGGCAGCAGCTCAAATTCACTATCGCCCAGTTATGGCCTGGTACCATCCCTAAAATGCCCCGAAGCTAACCGGTCAGCATCGGGGTGTGTAGCAGTGGCACCACTGTTCCCTCTAAGCTGTGCGCGTCTGCGCGCACACACACCTCGCCGAGCGAGCGCACATACTTTACAACAGAGCGCACAAAAATTACAGTTCTGATTCTGACAAAAAACAACACAGACGTCTTAAAATTTAAAAGTTATGTATTTACGGTTTTCACAAGTTCTACAATGTTTTCTAGTGCAATCAATGTGGTGTACATACTGTATTCTGATGTGTAGTCAAATTTTAAAGTATATAACTCCGAGTGTCGTTATGTGGCGCACAAAAATTTAACCTTCCTTCAAAAGCTGCACAGCTGATATTTTATGCGCACACAGCCTACAGAAAATTAGAGGGAACATTGAGTGGCACCCACAGATTTTCAGCAACACTAACCATATTAATGCTGCTGAATATCACGGTTAAGGTCGGCTAAGCAGGGCAATCCCTTTGAATATCAGGCCCATCATTATTGGTTGGTGATTGGCCAAAAATGATTCTTTCATAGGGATGTCAATTCATTAGCACGCATTTGGTTTGATAACATTTCTTAAATATCTTAGGAACCCAAATATACACAAACGGAGATATCTATGTGTGGTACCCACATTAATAGCTATAAATAAATAAATATCTGTACAATTATGTTTTATTCATACAACAAACAATCGAAATAGGAACAGAGTTCCTGCACAGTACTCTGCAGAGCTCACTCAGAGAAAAATAGCACTATGTCCCGGGCCGTGTTAAAAACAGAGAATAAAATCCAGCAGTTAAAAGGACACATAACAGTTTATCCTTTGGTCTTGTTACTGCCAACTTCTTCAGTTTTGGCTAAGGATGGCTCAGCACAAAGCTACCTTCTTGGCTTTGAATTAGGGATTTGATCTTACTCTGAACTGTGAGGCCTTCTGCATATGCTAATGTATATGGACACAGTGAGGCCCATTCTGCATCCGTGGTATTAGATGTTCCCGTAGGAGCAGAATCAGGGTAAAGGGCTTGGACGGACCCCAATTCAGAAGCCCTGCACGCCCAGCAACCATCCCGCCTAACCCAGCCAATGCTCCTGTATGGAGCCCCGGTGCCACAACATCCGTTGCCATGGGAACTGGACGCCATGCAGGAGCCCCACTGCCTGGTACTGCATTCAGACTTTCTGCCACTCATCTTCCTTTTGGGGCCCGCTGGTGCTGAGCACCTCCAGTGGGGGGACTTATTCCACCTCGGAGAAGGAATAAGTTCCCCAGGCATCCTTGCTCCCCCAGAAATACAGGGCTCTGAAAAAAATAGGTCCTGTACGTTCGGGGACGTGGGCCTGCCTCTGCTCCACCAACACTCTTCCTCCAGCCCTCCCCCTCAAGCCCCCGCCCAGAGCTCCCCACACATCTCCTATGTACGTGCGGGAAGCTCTGGGGACAGAATTGGCCCCAAGCGATTAGTGGGGGATATACGTTCAAACCGGACATAAATCCCTGCTAATCATTATGCAGAACGACCCCCTATGGGGGAATATTCTAAGCGGTTTAGCCGGTGAGGAGACCTGCTAGCTGGCTGAAATGTAGTCATCATGATATTCAGCAGCACAAACTTATTATTGCTGATGAATATCATCCCAAACTGCCAAAAAACACCCGCTTAAAACTAGGGTGAATCATGGTTGGTGACAATTGCTATCCACATAGATAAACTGGCTAAAATTAGGTTCTTTAGACGCTTTTCATTATCTGGTTATTTTTCACCATTTAATATCCAGTTTTCACTAGCCTAGCCGCCACCGTTAAACATTTCTTATTTATTTATGTACATACAGTATATGAATCCTTGATGCAGTCCGAGAGGCTATACATGGCCAGTTTGGGTCATTTGTTTTAAAATTTTCTATTGGTTATTGCTATTATCATTTTATATATAATACTGTGTTCTTGTTTCTATAATTTTTAATATGAGTAAAGGATAATTGTAAGGTATTTATTGATAGTTATAAATGTGAGTACCACATATATCTACTGTATGTGTCTATTCGGTTTACTGATACACAGAGTATGCCACTAGAGGACAGCAACCGTGGGCTGGAAGGACTGGGGTTTCTAGTCCCACAGGTGCTCCTTGTGGTCTTGGGCAAGCCACTTAACCCTCAATTGCCCATGTTCCCTGTAAAATAGTTATCTCCAAGTTATAATGCCCTGTTCAATGTAATTTCAGTTTGTTCAATGTAAACCGCCATGATATCATGAAAGGCGGTATATAAGAAATGTTAAATAAATAAATAAATAAATAAATAAAATAAAATATCACCTTTATTTTAAACATTTTGGTGCCTGCAAAATCAAGTTGACACATGCTAAGCTACAAATTAACATGTTCAATCAATTGTTGTACATTTAAAAATTCTAATACATTTTAAAGTTTTTGGGGGTCATTCACAACTACAAATAGCAGGGATGTACGTCCAGCCTGGATGTACATCCCCGCTATTTGTGCAAATACGGCTGCCGGCACAAGACTCCCAGTAGGTGCAGCCAAGTCATAAGGGGAGCCTTGCACAGGGTTGGAACAAGGGCAGAGAGAGGGCAGGTCATCTTCCCAGAAGGACAGGGCCGATACAGAGGTCGGTCCTGTATGTCCTGGGTAGGCCAGGTAGATGGGGGACCTATTCCACCTCAGAAGTGGAATAAGTGCCCCTGGATGCAGGGTTTCGGTGGCGGCTGGCGGGGAGAAAGATAGGTAGGTGTGCACGTTTCCCGCAGCCGGACCCCCACAGGAGTAGAATCGGGTGCATCTCCAGGCCGTCCGGATGTCTAAATGTCTGGACAGCTTGGAGACACACATCTCAGAATGTGCCTCCACAAAAACAAATGTATCATATGAACTAAAAAAAATACCGAAGACTGATTGGACCAAAAATGTTTCGCCTTAGCACATTCCTATTCTTTTAAAATAATAAGTAGTCAGTGGTGTGACATAGGCAAATTTAAATTTTAGCCAGAGATCAATAGTATTCTGCTGCTACCCTGCTAATATTATCCAGAGATACAGCAGGCCCACAGTAATGGCATAAAGAGATCCAGATATCGTTATCTAACTATGTTCAGTGGACAGATTTGTCCATATACCTTTGTAAATATCCGCTTAAAGATACCCAGATATCATCTCCCACCCCCCAAACTGCCCTACAGATATACCCACACACATACAGGGATTGCAAAACTCCCAACACAATCACACATCAGATCTCATGATACCAATGTATACAACCATACCACACACAGACTAATGTACATAGTTATAAAAAGTTTATTGTATATAGTTGCAACAAGTTAAATGTTCAAAGTTTAATGTAAAGGTTGCTGTGATGTTTCATGTAAACCGCCCTTGATCTCAGGAAGAGGCAGTATATAAAAGCTTGTTGAATAAAGAAAGAAAGAATTCCCTGTCCGAGATGTGCTGCATTTTAAGTTATTTAGTATATTTCATTTTCTTTGCTGTTAATTCTAGTGTGAAACCAGCTGAATGAATTTTATTACCAGCTGCATCTGTTGCCATGGGCAGGGCTAGATTAAAGCAAGAGCAAGCTAGAAGCATACTTAGAGTCTAAATTTTGGGGTGCTCTGTCCATTTTATTCAAGAAGGTAGCATTTTTTCAAGATTGTATTGATTTTTACATTACTGCCCAGATGATAGAAGGCTAGACAATATGTTTGCACATATTTCAAAGCATAAAACCTCTATCTTTTGCAAAGAGAAGGGGTTTTTCTTGCAAATATTTAGCTGTTCACAGGTACCTTGATGTACAATCTAGTGGCCAGCAACCTAAATTTTGATTATAAGCTTAGGAAAATTTAGCTCACCTGTATTCCTTTCCTAGCCTTTTTAATCAGAAATTTAAGTGTACCCTCAATTCATATAGGGCCCGATATTCAGTTGTGCAGGCTTAAAGATAGGCAAGGGTTTTTCTCACCTATCTTTTAAGCACAGGTCGCTAAACGGGCAGCATGCAATATTGTCGCTGCCCAGTTAGTGACAGTTTCTGCCTATGCTCTGCACCAGAATACCCCCAACACACCCCAATGTCAACTGAATAGCATTGGGGCGTGTAGCGGCGTTAGAAGGGGATATTCAATGGCATTAACTGTGTAAGTGCTGTTGAATATCCTGATTAAAGGCATTTACATGGTTTACTGGGCTGTAAATCGTGTAAATGTCTTTCGAATAGCGGGCCCATAAGGTCTATTTGTCTGGGGCACTTAAATTCCCACCCACCCTACCCCTCACCCCACCCACCCCAGAGTTGCATTGTCTATATAGTCTTCATATCATAGACAGACATCTGTCCTCTAATTAGGTAGAACACCCACTTTTTCTCCTTGTGCTAAAACTGCTTTATAACCATCTTAATCAACATGTCGTATATTCAATGCAATAGCTGTGGTGCCTTCATTGTAAGAAGAATCATTTGGAGTCTTAGAGATTCCCTATATGTTTCAAGCTACGCCAAAAGAATTGGTTCTATTAAGGGTAGAATTTGCTGCAGTGAAATGCACCTCCCCTAGGGTACAATTTGAAAGAAATCCACCACTGCCCCCACATACATACCAGGAACAAAGGATCACAGTGGGCTCTGGTAGGTTGCAACCTGTAACATGGAGATTACCTCTCCATCAAGATATATCCCTGCATAATGCATTCTCTGCCTTGGAAAATGAGAGTGCCCAATTAAAAAATGAAGTGGTCTTAAATGAGAAGGTTAACACCTAATCCACTCATAATGCACCAAACGTGAACAAAAAATGGCAACACATGTAATTGTTACTACTTGGAGATCCCATCATCAGAGGGATTAACTTGGGAACATAGTCCAAAGGACAGAAGATGGTCAAATGTCTCCCAGGCTCCTCAGCCAGCAGGAATACAAACCAAATTGTTAGCATAGTCAGTGCAGAAAGAGAGCACTCTAAAACTGATGTTATCATTCACTTGGGTGCAAATGACCTGGCTAGAAACAATAGGCTCGATATTCAAAAGGTATTTACGCGGTTTACAGTCCAGTAAACCATGTAAATGCCTTTAATTGGGATAATCAATGGCACTTGCACGGTTGATGCTGTTGGATATCCCCTTCTAACCCTGCTACATGCCCCAAAGCTATGTGGCTAGCATTGGGGGGGTGTTGGGGACATTCTGGAGTGGAGCAGAGGTAGAGACTGTCGCTAACTGGGCAGCGGCAATATTTCATGCTGCCCGGTTAGCGACCAATGCCTAAAAGATAGACGAGGAAAACCCTTGGATATGTTTAAGACACAGGAGCTAACCGGGCAGCATGTAATATTGCCGTTGCCCAGTTAGCTACAGCAGCTTCTGGTTTGTGTGGCAATCCCCAGATATTCAATTATGGGGCCGAATATGATACCAACATTGAATATCTGGGGTTAAAGGTTGGCGGGCAGGGCTATGCGCCGTAGTGGCACATAGCCTGCCCAACTGATTATTGGGTCCAATACCTCTACAGAACAAAGGAACTTCCAAATTCTGGGAGGGAAACTTAAACCCATTGTCAGCACTATAGCTTTCTCAGAAGTTCCACCTGTTCATGCTAAGGCGGAAGAGAGGCTGCATCACATAACCAACTTTGATATGTGGCTCTTAACCTGGTGCAAACAAGAAGGATTCAGATATATAGGCAGTGGGAGAAATAGATGGAACAACAAGAGGCTATTGATGGACTGCATCTTTCTGTCACAAGGAAAAGGATCCTAAGTGAAAAAGTGAGGCAATTTGTGGACAAGCATTTAAACTAGGGAAAGGGGTTGACGGATGGAAAAGAAGAAGTTCAGAATGTCACTTCCAGCAAAAACATAATAAAATTGGAAACAGTCACCATATTAATCCACACACGCAAAAATACAAGTAAGCCAATCAACAATTGCTGGAAGGCAATGAGCATAAATGCTTGAAGCCTAGCCAACAAAGTTCCAGACCTGGAAGCTCTAATGGTGGAAATGGACTTGGACATTGTGGCCATTAAAGAAACATGGTTTAATGAGTCGCATGAATAGGATATAGCCATAGCTGGCTATAATTTATTGAAAAGAGACAGAGACGGCAGAAAAGGAGGAGGAGGAGCCCTATATGTCAAAAGCAATATTAAAACTGCTGAAATGTAAGGACGTAGGAAAAAGAAGTCCTGTGGATTGTATTGGAAAGAGGAAATGGCACAGTCATCCATACTGATGTAGTCTACAGGCCTCCAACTCAAATGGAAGAAATTGAGAGAGACTTTGTCATTGATATTGCAAAGGTAGCCATGAAGGGAAAAGTGATCATACTGGGTGACTTTAATCTACTGGATGTGGATTGGCATACTATACCTTCTGCAAATCTGGAAAAAAGTAAAAGGATTGTGGATGCCTTTCAAGAAGCATTGCTCAGACCCAATGGTGATGGAACCGACCAGGGAAAGTTTGATACTGGATTTAGTATTCTCCTGTACTATTTCTTTCTACTATCTTTGTCTCTGTTTCTGGAAGCCAAGTTAACATTCTAATTCAAAATCAAATTCTAACTCAGTCTCTGCTGTTTTCATTAGAGTTTTAAATTTTCCTGTGCTTGTTTTCTAATCTATCTGAAAGTGTGCAGAAAATGCCGTGACTAGCACCTCCCTCCTACTGAGGCATTGCCAAGCACCCTTTTCCTCCCTGCCCAAGTGTGCTGGTCCCTCTGTTAATTTTCTACACTGGAAACAGCACCTTCATTATTTATTTATTTATTTAACAGTATTTCTATACCGCCTTACAATCAAGGCGGTATCACAGCAAAACAATCAAAAGGAGTGATAGTGTTTTTCATGCAGGGAAGGTTATATCGTGATTTGTGTGTAAGGTGTGTTGTGTGTTTGATTAGGTTGAGCTATGTACATTGTGCGCTATGATACATCGTGTGCTATAATACATTCTTCTGTTAAGAGAATGTATAATGGCACATGATGTCTCTTATCAGTGGGTCGGAGGGTGGTATGTTGGTTGTTCCTGGTAGTTAGATCATGTGACGTGTCCATAGTGTTCTATGAAAAGCGTTGTCTTTAGCTGTTTGCGAAAGTCTTTGAGGTCCATCGTTGATCTCAGATCGTCTGGGAGGGTGTTCCAGATTGTTGGGGCAGCCAGAGAGAGTGCTCTTTCTGTGGTGTCCTTGCGTGTTTTTCTGAAGTCTCTAGAGGTATTGACTTGGTTGGAGGTTCTTTTTCTTCTTGGGCGTGTGCTGGTGTCTGGTTGTATGAGGGTGTGCAGGCTGTTGGCTGAAGTGTGATGTTTGATCTTAAATATGTTTATGATTGTTTTGTATTTGATGCGTGAAATGATTGGGAGCCAGTGTAGGTCTTTCAGAACGGGTGTGATGTGCTCATGTCTTGTTGACCCAGATATTATGCGGGCCGCCGTGTTTTGTGCTAGTTGTAGTGGTTTGAGTGTTTGTTTTGCTAGTCCAAGGTAGATTGGGTTGCAGAAGTCCAGTAAGGGGGTTATTAGTGCTTGGCATACAGTACGGAAGTGCTCAGTGGCGAGGAGGGGTTCAAGTCTTCTGATGATTCTCATCCTGTAGTATGCATTTTTGATTGTTTTGCTTACATGTGGCTTGAGATTCAGTTCATTGTCCAGGGTCACTCTGAGGTATTTTACTTCCGATTTTATTGGTATGGTTGTGTTTTCTATCTTGATGTCCGGTGGGTGGATGAAGTCTGGGTTACAAGTGATGATTAGTGCCTCAGTCTTGTTGTAGTTGATTGCGAGGTTGTTGTTTTGACACCATCTTGTCATTTGTGTGAGGCAGTATGTTATTTTAGAGTAGTCCGGATTGTCAACTGAGATAGGTGTGTATATCATGATATCATCTGCATAGATTGTATATTGAATGTTGTTCTTTTTCAGGATGTCGCATATGGGCTGGATGTATATGTTAAACAGTAGTGCTGAGACTGCGGATCCTTGTGGTACTCCTTGGAGGACTTTTATGGGTCGAGAGGTGTTGTGGCCTACCTTGACCTATATCTGCCTGTCGGTTAGGTATGAGTGGAACCATTTTAAGGTGGGACCATGTAGCCCAATGTTTTTTAGTCTTTCCAGGAGAATTTTGTGGTCTACTGTGTCGAATGCTGAAGAGATGTCACTGAAGATCATTATGATTCCATTTTTGGAAGCTTTTGCTCCTAACTCCTGGCTTGGGTCCGACATTTAACTGCTTGCTTTGTGAGTTCTAAGCCTGTCTAGTGAGTCTGAGATATATATATATTTTATCATTGTTAGTGTGCTTTTTTTCGTTATCTATATTTTGTTTTAACATAGTTCAGCTCCCTCCTATTTTCAACTATCTGTCTCTTGCTCCTCCACTGCCTTGTTTATTATCCCTCCCACCCACCCCACAGCCCATACACTCCCTGGCTAACACTCTCTTATATCTGTCCCGTGCTCATTACCGCTATTACTCACAGGTGCACCCTAATCCCCTGAAATCTTTCTCCTGCCTATCCTTCATATACCACGGGTGCACCCTAATCCCCTGAGATCTTTCTCCTGCCTATCCTTCATGTACCACGGGTGCACCCTAATCCCCTGAAATGTTTGTCCTGCCTTTCCTTCATATACCACAGGTGCACCCTAATCCCCTGAGATCTTTCTCCTGCCTTTCCTTCATAAACCACAGGTGCACCCTAATCCCCTGAGATCTTTCTCCTGCCTATCCTTCATATACCACAGGTGCACCCTAATTCCCTGAGATCTTTCTCCTGCCTATCCTTCATATACCACAGGTGCACCCTAATCCCCTGAGATCTTTCTCCTGCCTATCCTTCATATACCACAGGTGCACCCTAATCCCCTGAGATCTTTCTCCTGCCTATCCTTCATATACCACAGGTGCACCCTAATCCCCTGAGATCTTTCTCCTGCCTTTCCTTCATATACCACAGGTGCACCCTAATCCCCTGAGATCTTTCTCCTGCCTATCCTTCATATACCATAGGTGCACCCTGATCCCCTGAGATCTTTCTCCTACTATCCATCATATATTTCTTCTGCTCTTCTCGCCATCTCTTTTTATAGCTCCATGTCACTTTCTCTTCCTATTGTTGAGACTCCCTAATATTCTTCCCTCATACCAACAGCTGGAGGAGTGGCCTAGTGGTTGGGGCAACGTACTTCAGGTCAGAAGGTTGGGGGTTCAAATCCCACTAGAGGACAGCAACCTTAGGCCAGAAGGACTGGGGTTTCTAGTCCCACAGGTGCTCCTTGTGGTCTTGGGCAAGCCACTTAACCCTCCATAGCCCATGTTCCCTGTAAAATAGTTATCTCCAAGTTATAATGCCTTTTCAATGTAAACCACACTGATGCAGAATAGTGCAGTATATAAGAGAATGTAAATAAATAAAAAAACAACTTCAAGGTCCCGCTCCTTATCATCTCCTTTTAACCATCCTCACTTCTCCCATCTTGACATCTACCCTATCATCTTCTTGAGCTTCACCATGTTCCTCATACCATTCAGCCATTCCTCTCTCTCTGAAAGACCCTCACCCTCATTAATGCCGTGCTCTGCCTCCTCTCTTCCCCATACTCTTCTGTGGTACACCTAACAAATGCACAATGTCCCAACATGGCCATGTTTCGGCACCGCTGCTATCCTCAGGGGCCCTCAAGAGGCAAAAAATAACACATCAAAAATATAAAACATACATAATCGATATTAAGTAAAATACATAACTGAGATTAATAAAATCATAAATATATCAAAAAAACCATAAGTATAGAAATATATAGAAACATACATATATAAATGTTGAATTAAAAGCTCTTTGGACCTTTGGTAAAGCATAAATGAAAACCACTGTTGTTAAAAAATATTAATATAAAATGAATAAAGAATTACACTCTATAAGGTAAAAGTAATAATTCATATAAACATCATGGTTATAGGAGGAGGAAAAGATATGTTGTGACTTGGATATAAAATTAAAAATAATGAATAAATAAAATAATAGTACACAAAGATGGAACCAAAATGGCTACGTAGGCAGTTGTGTCCCCAGATGCTGTTTTCCACTATGCCGAAAAGGAAAAGGAAACGTTGCAAGGAACCTCCTCAGCTTGCTAGGACTTCCTCTCTGGTTGTCACCTTGACTCCTGGTCCAATGGATGCCTTCTTGCAGTGTTTGGAGGGTCCACCTGTGCAAGTCGGCATTTTTTCGGGCTTAGAGGTGTTGGGGCTGGAGAGCTCGGCATCCTTTGCCAGATGTGACCTTACGCTGGAGCTGTACTTGCCCCCTATCCTGCCTGCTTTTCTGTTCCACGCAGGGATTTTAGACAGCCATGGTGCTACCTTGGGGATTGGTGTCCAGAAGGCGGCAGATCAGCCAAGTTGGTGAGGGCAGTGGAGCCAGTGGCATTTACAACTGCTCTGGCTTTGGGAGGCATTGCTGCCTGGAAGGAGAAGGAAGGAGAGCCGCAGAATCATACCCAGGCTCAGGTGGCTGGGGGTGCTTCAGCAGCGGCCAAGACAGTAGCAGGGCTCAGCTCGGAATCATTGTTTTCTTTTTCCTTGGAGTGCCCGACTACAATTACTCTGGAGACTATCTGGACGGCGATTTCCTCTTTGGGTACAGTATTGGTGCAGCAGATGAATGGGATGGCAACACAAGTTCAATCTAATACTAAGACATTGTTGGCTAATACAAGTGAACTTTGTGCACTTAAAGATCTGATTGGGAATGTACAAGTTGAGATTCAGAAACATGAAACTTATTTATTCATCAATTATGAAGGATGTTTCTAGATTGGGACTCAAAAATGAACTTCTAGAGAACCAAGTGCGCTCTATGAATTTACGTCTAGTTAACTTTCCCCGTTCTCCTTTAATGACAGTGAGGTATATGTTGAAAATGTATATGGAAGATGTTTTAGGGGTCCCACCTGACTCAGCCTCCTCTTGCAAAAGTATATTATATTCCAACTCCAAAGAAAGTTTCAGCTGAGACTCAGCAGGGCTTGTTGCTTAATTTATAACATGCTGATATTCTTAATATACCTAACATCCTGGAATCTTCTGACACTGAAACTGTAATTCCATCAACTTTGTTAATTTCCTTAGCACTATCATTCAATCGGGAATGGCTTTTTAAGTTATATTTCAAGAAGCGCGCCACTTCCTTTAAGGGATTATTAGTTGCCATGTACCCCGATCTAACCCATGAGACTCAACAGCGCCGTAGAGAATTCCTAGTACTTAAACCTGGGGTGATTCAACTGGGGAGGGGTCTGGGGTTTTTTTTACATTCCTATGTAAATGTCTTGTGCGTTTACAATCTGAGTTTTGTTTTTTGTAACCCTACTCAGTTGGCAGCCTTTGTTAGCTTGCGCCTTCTTCTTTTATCTACGGAGGGAACCAGTTAGAATTCCTTATTGGCACAATAGTAGTGTTGGTGGTGGATTAAACTGCCTATTTACTCTTTCCTTGCATGTTTGTAAGATTTCTTTTTCCTAATTGTTTTTTGTTCCCCCTGGTTGTTGGGCTAGTAGGCTTTCAGGTAGATTAGTTTTCTTCTTATAATTTTTCCTCAAATTTGTAACCATGATTGCCTTTTTCTTGCAAGTATTGTGCTTGGAATTTATTTATTTATTTACTTAACATTTCTTATATACTGCCTTTCATATCAAGACGGTTTACATTGAACAAACTGAAATTTCATTGAACAGGGCATTATAACTATTTTACAGGGAACAAGGGCAATGGAGGGTTAAGTGGCTTGCCCAAGACCACAAGGAGCACCTGTGGGACTATGAATTGTGTGAAAATTCATAAATATAAAGTAAAAAAATAAAATAATAATAATAGTACAATATAGCATCACAATAAATAAGAACAGGAACAAACGATGTATGTTGAAATGCAGTTAAGTCCCCATTAGCAATCTTCAGAACATAGAAATCGATCACAAGGGAAGATGTATTATTGTATAATCCAGAGGATTGTTATAGTCAAATAAAACAAAAAATGATACATATAAAGTATGAAAGAGACATTAACAATAAGGAGAAGGGGCAGGGGGATATAATAATACTCACTTATTGCAAAATCTGTGGAAACTGAGAATGATTTTGCAACTTGAATGGAAGTAAATGCTGCTCATCAGGGGAATACTTGTGGGAAATCATATGAAAGAAATTATAATCAAACCTTGCTGTTCAAGATGGATTAAAATCAAATAAATAGAATGTTAATATCTCACATACGTGGGGTACATATGGCTACAGCCTATCGAAAAAAACTGTAAAAGACACAGGCGACCCAAAAAGCGGACCATAAAGGGCAGCAGGGGGCACTGATTGGCTGGAAGTCTGACACTGTGGCAGCAGCATTGAGGATGCAATCCCCACTCTGGTAGCCTGGACACAGAGGGCTAGAGGGAAGGAGTTGCATTATTCCTGAAGAGGTGACACAGTACCGCCTGGCCGAAGGCATTATCACTCAGGGAGGTCTCCTCCAGACAGTAGTACACTGTGAAGGTGTGCACGAAGGACCAGGTGGCTGCTCAGAAGATGTCCAACAAGGGCACCAACCGCAGGCTAGCCATGGAGGCCACCATGACCTGTATATTGTGAGCTGTCACATGATGCTCCAGAGAGAGCCCTGCCTGGTGGTAGGCGAATGTGATACAGTCAGCCACCCACCAAGAGAGGGTTCACTTGGAGACAGCTACCCCCAGGTGACTGGGATCAAACGACACAAAGAGTTGCATCGATTGGCGATGAGGCTGAGTCCTCTGAATGTAGAAGGACAGGGCATGTTTGCAGTCCAGCATGTGTAAGGAGGCCTCCACTCTGGAGGCATGAGGCCTGGGAAAGAAGGTGGGAAGCACCACTTCTTGGTTCAGATGAAACACTGAGACCACCTTAGGCAGGAACTTCGGGTGCGTCCAAATGACTACCCTAATCCTATGGTGTATGACTCATGTGCCACAAGCGCCTGCAGCTCACTCACTCACCTGGCGGAGGTGAGTGCCACCAGGAATACAACCATCCAGGAGAGGTTGAGAGGACAAATCACCATGGGCTCGAAGGAGGCCCCCATGAGCTTCCCTAGGACCACGTTAAGGTCCCATTCCACCGGCGGCGGGTGGACCAGGGGCCAGGAGAGGAGGAGGCTACACATGAAATGGCCCACCAGGGGGTGGATGGACACTGCCTGGCCCTCTACTCCATACTGATGTGCCAATATAGTGCAGTGCTGTACCCTGACCGAATTGGATTTCAGGACTGTGCCCGACAAGTGTAAGAGATACAGCAATACCTCCACTATGGCACAAGAGAAGGGCTTATAGCCCTGTTCTGTGTACCAGAGGGAGAATCTGTGCCATTTAAAGGCATTGGCCCGCCATGTAGAGTCCTTATGTGAGGCCACCAGGATATCCTCCACCAGCCGGGTCAGGCCATAGTGGGCATTAGCTACCCTTTCAGCAACTAGGCCGTCAAAAACAGAGACTGGAGATTGGGGTGGTGCAACATGCTGTTCTCCTGTGTGTGCATGTCCGGGCACACCCCAGTGGCCATGGGTTCCCCTGTGACAACTGCGGCAGTAGAGAGAACCAGGGTTGTCTCGGCCAGTGGGGCACGATGAAGAGGACAAAGACCGCTTCTATCTAAATCTTCAGTAGGGCTCGCGGCACTAGAGGTGTCAGCAGGAGAGCATACAGAAAGTCCTCACACCACAGGAGGAGGAAGGCATCCTCTGCTTCCCGACCCCGGCAGGCATTCTGGAGCAGAACCTCAGGAGTTACACGTTCACTGGGCCGGCAAAGAGGACAATCTATGGGGTGCCCCACCACCAGAAGATCTTCTCCAGGACAGAGAGGTTCAGTCTCCATGGGGCTGGAGAATATGGCTCAGGCGGTTGGCCAGCATATTGTCTTGGCAAGGCAGGTAGACCACCTTGAGGAACATGTTTCTTTTTGCTGCAGAACTCCAGAGGCGCACTGCCTCCCAAAAGAGGTGGAACAACCCGTGCCCTCCTGTTTGTTGATGTAGAACATCGCTACTTGGTTGTCCATCTGGATTTGGACAACCTTCTCCTCCAGGTGGTCCTTGAAGATCCGCAGGGTGTAGTAGACTGCTTGGAGTTTGAGCAGGTTGATCTGCAAAGCACTCTCTTCTGGCAACAATGGTCCCTGTGACTGGAGGTGGTTATAATGGGCCCCCTAGCCCAACTTGGATGCGCCCATGGTGAGGACATGCTGAACTGGTTGGGCCTGGAATAGCAGGCTGGCCCTCAGGTTGTGGTGGTCCTGCCACCACGTCAAGGAGGCTGTCAGGGCGGGGGGTAACCTGGATATGGTCCTCCAGGCAGCCCGTCACCTGCACCCACTGAGGTCCATTGGGCCTTCTGTATGCATAGGTGGGCAAAGAGGGTCACGTGCACGTGGATGCCATGTGCCCCAAGAGGCAGAGTATCTGTCGGGGAATCGCAGAGGTGGCGCCCTGCACCTACCTCACTAGGGCGGCAAGGCGCTGGACCTGTCCCAGGGGTAGAAATGCCCTTGCCTGGGTGGAGTCTAGCAGGGCCCCAATGAATTCCATGCATTGGGTTGGAATGAAGTGGGACTTGGTGAAGTTCACCACGAATGCTAGGTGCTGCAGTAGCCCCAACATACACAGAGTGGCATTGCGCGCTTTGCCTGGAATGCTGGTCTGTACGAGCCAGTAATCCAAGTAGGGGAACACAAAGACTCCGATGACCCTGAGCCGTGCAGTCACAACCGTCAAGCACTTTGTGAATACGGGGCAGAGGCGAGGCCAAAGGGCAGCACCCTTACTGGTAGTGGTGGCCCCCCACAACAAAGCAGAGGTACTGACAGTGCCTTGGATGGATCAGGATGTGGGTATAGGCATCTTTGAAATCCAAGGAGAATAGCCAATCTCCCTGGAGGAGGTAGGGCAACAAGGTTTCAAGAGATAACATTTTGAACTTCTCCTTGACCAGGAAGCCATTGAGGTTCCAAAGATCCAGGATGGGCCTGAAGCCCTCTGTCTTCTTGGGAACGAGGAAGTAGCAGAAATAGAACCCCCATTCCTACAGACGAGGCAGGACGGGCTCAACTGGTCGGTCCTCGAGCAATGACTCAAACTCTTTTAAGAAGAGCTCCCTGTGCAAGGGGTCCATTGTTAATTCCCCTGTAAATGAGGGGGGAGGCAGCTGGGAAAAATGAAGGAGGTAGCCCTTCGTGACCACTTGCAACACCAGGCATCACAGTTATCGTGGACCACCTGTGTGTGAAGTGTACGAGCCTTCCCCCTGTGAATCTTGGACCCGTCATCTCCTGGGGGAGGGAGGCTATACCCAAGGAGTCAAATATCCCCCCCCTGGCTGTGGCTGAGCCACTGTTTGGGGCTTGGGAGCTTTGGGCTTACGGGAGTTATGCTCTTGGTCCTTGGCCTGCTGCCCCTGGGAGGGAGCAGGGTAGGCCTGGAACTTTGGGTAGTTTCCGTAAGCTTTTTTCCCTGAAGCCTTCCAGCGGGAAAGATCTGACACTTTCTTGGACAACCTTGTCCTTGTCATGAATTCCTTCTCCAACTCACAGCCTTGTCAGTCATCGGCTTGCCGAAGAGGCTATCGCCTCGGCAGGGGACATCAACTAACTTGTCCTGCACCCATTGCTCCAAGTGGGGGAACTGCAACCAGGCTAGGCGGCAGGCACTAATGCCCACAGCAGCCACACGAGCCACCGACTCAAAGCCATCAAAGGCTGCTGGAGTCTGAAATTTGGAGCATTCTTTGACAGAGGAGACCAGAGTCTGAAAGCATTCAAGGTGCTCTCCTGATAGACCAGCAGAGAACCCAGTGAGTTCCTTTGCTAGGTCTCTCAAGTACATATCAATGTATAGCTGGTAGGCCTGGATCCAGGCCATGAGCATGGAGCTCTGGAAGCACTTTCTAACAAATGCACCAATGGAACAGGCCTCCCTGCCTGGGGGCACCGAGAAGTGTGTCTTCTGGCTCTTAATTCAACGCATAGTTGACTCCACCACCTTGGAATTGTGTGGATTTTATGCTTTTTGGAATCCTGGGCTCTTGTCGACTCGATACTTGGAATCAAGTTCACAGTTTACACAGTCACCGGGTTCTACGACATCCTGAGCAACGCTCCAGGATGGGGGGCATGAGAACGGTCAGTGCCTTCAAGGAGGAGCCTTGTACTGGAGGATCTCCAGGTCCTCAGCACGAGGCTCGCTCTCCGGCACTGCCACAAAGACGAGTGCCTGGGACATCTCCCTCACAATCTTGAGGAAGGCTATGTCCTCCAGAGGGGATCTCCACCCATGGTGAGGCAGAGAGAGGTCGGAGGGACATCCCAATGGAACATGCTCCAAGTCATAAGGGACTGGCTAATCCAGGCCTGATTTTACCACTGGCCATCTGTGGTCCTGTGGCTACTACTTTACTTACGAAAAAAATTGGGGAGGAAGAGGGGCGGGAGGTTTGCAAATTTAGTCCATTTGCAAAGCTGCAAAGTTACCCAGTTCCAGGAGGGTGATTTTAGGCCAGTCCTGGATTTCCAGAACTCTTCCTAATTATGAAACCTACAGCACTGATTTCACTGGGTAGAATCAAGGACAACAAATACCATAGTGCATTGAGAAGTAAGTACAAAAGCAGGACTGGCCAAAAAGTCTCTCTCCTAAGCTGGGTAACTTGGCAGCTCTGTACTTGGATGCATAGAAATAATGGTGAACAAACCAGCTGTAGGTGATGCCTTATTACTGGACAAACTTAACACAGGTATTATGGGCCCAACATTGAATGTGATTAATGCGTTTAGCACACTTACTAACTACTACATTAATCACTAAAATGGTTAGAGCTGCTGAATATCCCAGGTGCTGCCGCTGAACACCCCAATATTAGCCAATTAGCAATGGGGCATTCCAGGGGCAGAGTGGAGACAGTTGCCATTTATCACTAAGCGGTGAAAGTTAGTAACCTTAAAGCGTGGCCTAACATTCGCCACCGAAGCTAATTGGGCAGCCACTAAATATCACTTCTGCTTGGTTAGCTTTGCTGCTGTCCAGTAGAACCAGATACTCAATGCCTGTGGCCGGATATAGCCTTGACATTGAATATCCGGGTCTTCAGTTCAGCGGCAACAGCCTATGTTCCTTCATCAGATCAGTGCAGAGTGAGGTAAGGAACCAGGAACTGCAAGTTCATAGATAGTCTGAGTCAGGCCTGGTTTTACCCCAGTGTATCTCTAGTGACCTGGAGCCAGCTGGTGCCCTTCCATCTGTGATCAGCTCTTATTACCGATCTGATCATGAGAGACTTATTTCTCTTTTTCAGGAGACAGCAGCTAAAACAGAAGCGCAGGATGATAAAACGAGCCTAAAAAAATCACCCAAGTCCCTTTGGAAAAAAGCTCTCCCGAAGAAGTGAAGAAACACAATGACGGTCGCAGCAATATTTCCTGCTGGGCTTTTGTTGCACTAATGGTGCTTTTGAAATATCTTTATAGACTGAAGAACTCCATTGAGTAAAGTTTATGATTGTCTCCATGTTTTGACAGTCTTGGGTTTACACTATTTCATCTCTGAACCTTTAGGACCTACTTTTCTTAGAGAAATTAAATTACAGGTCAACAGATGTGGCTGTGGTAAAACCAAGGGCAGCTCAGCCTGCATGTTGGTCACCCTGCCATTACATACCGAGGGGCTTGGACTGAAGGAGACACTGCGAGAAGAAAACAAGAGGGATCAGGATGGGAGCTGAGCTCACGCTGCGCCCTGATCTGCTGCAGGCAGACTCTCATGCTCACTGAGAGGCTTCCTGTTGTGCGTGTGAGGCCCTTGGAAATTACAGACAGGTACAATCATTTCACAGCTGCAGAACGGACACTTTGAATGTTGCTTCTAGCATTTCCTTATTGAGCTGATAAAGTGAAAACTAAAATTATTTTCTGCATAAGTGTTTATGTACGGTGAACAGGTTTGTAAATGTTAGTGGGCTAATATCTGCTTTGCCCCTTGATATGCCCTAAACACTACCACCTGGCCCCAGTGAAACCACACCAGTGTTCGCCGTGCAGGGAACCGCACTATTTGCTGCCTCTCAGACTTAATGCTTAATTAGTCTCCAGTTCATGGCTCCACTTCCCATCTGTATCTGTACCTAGAGAAATACATCCTGCATGTTCTTGAGGTTAATGTGACTCTGTAGATTATTGTCTGTGTGTTATGTCCTTGTACAGTCATATGTATGTGTGCCTCTGTGTGCCTAGTGGGGAGTTCTTATCATGTGTGTCACAGCAAACAGTTCTTGGCAGCCCCCGCTTGATGCTTTTTGCCTCCCTCCAACCAACAGAAGATTGAAACGTCATGCAAGATCTGCCTTCTCCTGCTCCAGCGCTGCTCTGCTCTGAAGTTAAAAGGGGCAAGCACCTTGTTCTTATAGCATCTGCCTGCTCCAAGAATTTGAGCGTCATAGTGAAAACAGGAGAGAAGGCAGACACAGGTAAGAACGAGAAATGCCACTGTCCTCCTGCCAGCAAGGCGGAGGAGGAAAAGCATCAAACTGGAACATCACTGCAGGTGGTTCTCAGAATTTTGACAATATCCTCCCTCTTGTCTTTACGGGACCAGTTGACAGCTCAATGCAGATATCCAGCTCTAGAGTCAGGGCAAGCTTGTCTGCTAGGTGGCCGCCTAGGGCGGGAGACCTCTTTGGACAGCATGGCATGGAACCCGTGGCAGACCATGTGCTTCAGCACACATGACCTGCCCTTCTGACCCCACTCCAACAGAAAGTTGTTTTGGAGGGAGATGAAGCGGCAGGCCATGTGTGCCAAAGCACATGGCCTGCCACAGCCCTCTGTTACCACTGCGTGGTCGAACCTTACCCTCTCCACCGACGGAATCGGTGGCAGTGGGGAGGGGGCTGCAGCAAGATTCAGAAAGGGGGGGGTGGGCGGCATGGCCGGGGCTTCTGCCTGCTGAGGCAGAAACCCTTGGGCTGGTCCTGTTTAGAGCCCACACTAAAGCTCTAGCACTGGATTTCCCAATGCAAGTTTAACACAGAAATTGTACTCAGCCAAGCTGTGAGGAAGCAGCATGTTTACAAACTGGGTGCTAAACAGACAGACACATATGCACAGGGTCTGCATTATGTTTGTCACTTGTGCACATGTGCTGGCATGCTTGCAAACATCTCTCTTCCTGTCGGCATATGAACAGGAATTGGTTCACACACTGATAGGAAGACAGATTAATAAACATTACTGTTGATTCTAGTGGGCCCCGACACCCTGCCCCCACCCCACAAAATCACTGGTGGCCCTAAAAGGCTCAGACCTCATCCATACTCCAAATAGATAATATCATTGGTGGCCCTAGTGGGCCTTGGACCCCCCATTCCCCCAGAACAACCAGGTCAGACTGGGCCAGACCTCCTCCTTCCTCCTCACTGGTACCTCCAAAGTTAGGAGGCAGGAGCTTAGCCCATACACCCCTGCCTTCATGTTGCCATCTTTGCAGATAGCGCCTGACCCCATGTGCTGTATCCCAGATTACGTCATGCAGGCTCAATAGAGCCACCATTTGCAAAGATGGTGGTATGGAAGCAGGAGCATGTGGTGAAAAGATATAGAAGAAGGAGTTCCAGCTTATGCGCACAGAAACTTACTGTAAAACATAGCAGTTAGGGACTTCCTCATTCCAAACTGTGTCTCCACACATTCCAAACTGTTCTAAACCCCCAAAAACTACCCCTACAACTGCCAAAACACCCTGCAACTTGTTCCATCCCCCAAAACTACACTCACAACTGTCCCAACATCCTCAAACTGCACCAGTCCCCCAAAACCATTCCCATGCACATGCTACACCCCAGCAAACTTTGCCCATCCCCCAAATAAACTACCTAAACTACACCCTCCAACTTGCCCAATGCAACACGTGCATGCACTCACAACACACCCCATCGATACACAAAAAAATATGCACACACACACAGAAATACAGAAACATGACAGCAGAAAATGACCATATAGTTTATCTGGTCTACCCTTCCATGTCAACTACTATAGTCCCCTTTTTTCCTTTAGGGATCTTCTGTGTTTGTCCCATGCTTTCTTGAATTCAGCTACTGTCCTCATCTCTACTACTTCCACTGAGAGACTATTCCATGCATCTCCCACTTTATTCGTAAAGAAATATTTCCGCATATTAATCCTGCTTCCATCCCCTTTCACCTCATCTTATTTCCCCTCATTGCAGTTTGCTTTCAATCAAAAGAAGCTCTTCTCTTGTGCATTTACGTCATGAATGTATTTTAACATCTTTGTTAGTGATATAGCGGAAGGGCTGTCGGGTAAGGTTTGCCTCTTTGCGGATGATACCAAAATCTGTAATAGAGTAGACACCCAGGAAGGTGTAGATAACATGAGGAGGGATCTAGCTAAGCTTGAAGAATGGTCTAGAATTTGGCAGCTGGGGTTTAATGTTAAAAAATGTAAGGTCATGCATTTGGGCTGCAGCAATCCAAGGGAGCAATACAGTATAGGAGGTGAAGTACTTTTGTCCACTAAAGAAGAGCGGGACCTAGGCGTGGTTGTGTCTGATGATCTTAAAGTAGCTAAACAGGTAGAAAAGGCGACGGCAAAAGCTAGAAGGATGCTTGGGTGCATACGGAGAGGAATGGCTAGCAGAAAAAAGGAGGTGATAATACCTCTGTATAAATCTTTGGTGCGACCTCATTTGGAGTATGGTGTGCAATTCTGGAGACCGCACCTTCAAAAGGATGTGAACAGGATGGAGTCGGTGCAGAGGGTTGCTACTAAAATGATTAATGGGCTTCATTATAAAGCATATGAGGACAGACTTAAGGATCTTAATGTGTACACCTTAGAGGAAAGGCGGGATAGAGGTGATATGATTGAGATGTTTAAATACCTCCATGGCATAAATGTTCAGGGAGAGAGCCTCTTTCAATTGAAAGCAAGTTCTGCTATGAGGGGACATGGGATGAGGGTGAAGGGAGATAGATTCAGGAGTGATATGCGGAAATATTTCTTTACGGAAAGAGTAGTGGATCCGTGGAATAGTCTCCCAGTGGAGGTGGTAGAGATGAGGACAGTAACTGAATTCAAAAAAGCATGGGACCAACACAGAAGATCTCTAAAGGTAGAAAGTGGACTGTTGTAGTTGTTGTTATGGAAGGACAGACTAGATGGGCCTTGTGGTCTTTTTCTGTCATCATGTTTCTATGTTTCTATCATAACTCCTCTATCCAGCCTTTAATCTAACATATACATATTAAGTCTTTAAGCCTGTCCCAATATGCCTTAAAACAAACACCATTAACCATTTTAGTAGCCACCCTCTCCACCGACTCCATTCTGTTTATATCCTTTTGAAGGTGTGGACCCAAAACGCCTAATGAGGTTGCACCAGAGATTTATGCAGATGCATTATCACCTCTTTTTTTCTGCTGGCCATTCCATTCCCTGTGCACCCAAATATCCTTCTGGCTTTTGCCATCACCTTTTCTACCTGTTTAGCCACTTTAATATCATCATAAACAATCACACCCTATACTGGACCTCTCCCTTGGATTTTTGCAGCCCAAATGCATGACCCTGCATTTTTTAGCATTAAATTTCAGTTGCTAAATTCTTGACCATTCTTCAGGCTTAGTTAGAGCCCTCCTCATGTTATCTTCTCCTTCATGAGTACTATTGCAGATTTTGATATCCGTAAAGAGGCAAACCTTACCCGACAGCCCTTCTCTTCTGCAAGATCACTCACAAAGCTGCTAAAAAGAATCGGATCAAGGACGGATCTCTGCGGCACACCACTGGTAACATCCTTCTCCTCAGAGTGAGCTCCATTTACCTGTACATTTTGTCACCTCCCACCTCATCCAATTTCTAACTCAGTCAGTCATTTTAGAGTCCATCCCTAGGGTGCTCAATCTCAGCAGGCAGGAAGCGAATGGCTCAAAGAGAGCAGACAAGAGCTGTGCCAGAACCACATTAAAGTCCCAAGTCAATGCTGGGGGATTGAAAGGAGGCTTAGAGAGGAGCAAGCCCCACATGAAGCGAACCACCAAGGGCTCAGCTGAGATGGGCTTTCCCTCTGAGCCACAATGGTCGGCTCCAATCATGCTCAAGTGGACTCTGACTGAATTGGATTTGAGACTTGAGATTGCGAAGTGTAAGAGGTACTCAAGCACTTTGTCCACTGCGCAGGAGAGGGGATCCAAGGCCTGGTAAGTACACCAGGAGGAGAACCTCTGCCATTTAAAAGCATAATACCTTCATGTTGAAGCCTTGCGAGAGGCCAGAAGGACTTCAGTAACATTCTCGGGCAGGCTGAGCTCAGAGAAAACTACCCGCTCAACATCTATGCCATGAGGGCAAAGGACCAGAAGCTGGGATGTAGCAAGATTCCATCCTCCTGAGATATGAGGTCTGGGGCAGAGCCCAGCCATAGGTTCCCGCTGTGAGCTGGAGCAGCAGGGGAATCACCGCTGCCTGGGCCAGTACAAGGCAATGAAAATCATCCTGCCCTTGTCGACCTGACGTTTCAGCACAGTTTTTGCCACAAGCGGAATGGGAGGGTATGCATAAAAAAGACCCACTCCCAGAGTAGAAGGAAGGCATCCGGTGCTAGCCGGCCACTGGAAGCAACCCTGGAGCAGAATTGGTTCACCAGGACATTGTGTAGAGTGGCAAACAGATCTATCATGGGGCTATCCCACTCCCTCCCTGTTAAGGGTCCACTCATGATGCTGGAGGATGCGGCTCAGCTGGTCTGGCAGGGAATTGAGCTCCCTGAGTAGATAAGTTGCTCTCGGCTCCATTCCGTGAGCGATAGCAAACCTCCACAAGCAAACCGCTTCCCAGCACAGGAGGTACGACCCCATGCCTCCCTACTTGTTGACATAGTACATCACCACCTGATTGTCTGAATCAGGACAATTTGGTTGGCCAAATGAACCTGGAACACCCAGAGGGCATTTATTATGGCCCGCAGTTCCAAGAGGTTGATCTGGTGAAGGCTGTCCTGCTCGGACCTCAAGCCCTACGTGTGCAGGCCGTCCAGATGAGCCTCCCAGTCTAACTTGTACACATCCGTCATCAGCATCTTCTGGAAGGGGGACATCTGAAACAGGAGACCACTGAGCAAGTTTTGTGGCTGCAACCACCAGTGCTGGGACTGGACTAGAGGCACAGTGACCACCACCTGGTCCTGGAGGCAGCCAATGGGTTGTTTCCACTGCGTAGTCAGAGTCCATTGAGCTTTTTTCTGTGCCCTTCTTTTCTATTGCTAACTCCAGACTTCGCTCCTATCACCATGATGCTCCTTATGCCTAGAACAAGCTACCTGAGCCAAGTCCAGGCTGAAAACTCACCTCTTCGCTGCCGCTTTCAGATCTTAATTCACCTAATCTTTGTGTTGCCTTACCATTCGCCCAAAATGTATCTCATCTCTACACCTACTGTGTTGTCTGTCTTGACTAGATTGTAAGCTCTGATTAGCAGGGACCATCTTTTACATGTGTCTGTGCAACACTGCATACATCTTGTAGGGCTAAACAAATGATCAGTAGCAGTACAATAGTAGCTTGTCTCATGGACAGACGAGACAGGGGAGTGATATGCACAGTCAAGGCCATATGGCAAGCACTTTCAGCATCCCCCGGGCTGTTGTGTTTGACACCTCTTCTGGATATTCAAGACTATGGCTGTAAGCCATTGTAGGCAATCCATTGGAAGAAAGGCCCGAGTCTGAGTGGTGTCGAGGAGAGCCCCTATGAACTCCAGCTGGAGACAGCTAGAGGTGAGACTTGGGGTAGTTGACCATAAACCCCAACCACTCAAGCACCTGAATGGTCAGATGAGCTGACTGCCGGACACAATCTGGAGTAGGGCCTTTTATGAACCAATTGTCCAAGTAGGGGAAGACGAAGACCCCCTAGGGTCTAAAGGTAGATGGCCACCACTGCAAGGCACTTTGTGAAGACTCAGGGTGCTGATGCCAGCCCAAAAGGAAGTACGCGATACTGGAAGTATTGATCTCCAAGAATGAACCTGAGGTATTTTTGTGAGAGGGATAGATTGGTATGTGCGTATATGCATCCTTGAGATCCAGGAAGTATAGCCAATTGTCCTTTTGTAGGTAAGGGAATAGTGTCCCCAGTGAGACCATCTTGAATTTCTCTCTCACCAGGAAGGTGTTGAGGTCTTGGCGGTCCAGGAAACACCCTGTCTTCTTGGGGACCAGGAAATACTTGGAGTAGAATCCCCACCCAACCTGTGCTGGAAGCACTGGCTCAATGAAGAGATAAGTTAGGAGAGTGGAGACTCTCCCTACAACAGGTTGAGATGCAGAGGGACAAGGGGATACTCCCTCAGGGGAAAAGGGGGCGGCAGCTCAGTGAAGTGCAGCATGTAGTCACTTTGGACTATCTACAGCACCTATGCGCCTGAGGTGAGAGGACATCTGTGGGTGAAAAGAAAGAGCTGCCCGCTCACCAGAGAGCTTTTCCTTGCAGACACTGGCAGATTGACTATACTCTGAAGGAACCAGTCAAAACCCCGCCCTAGGCTTGGGTTGTGGAGCAAACTGGGCCTTCTGAGCTTCTCTCAGTGTTGCTGACAAGGAGTCTTCTTGCCTTGGTTCTTCTTGAAAAAGGGATTGACAGTCTTCTTCGAGAGTGTGGAGAGGATGATATCTACATTTCAATCTCACCAGCTTTAGTCAACACCTGATTCCCAAAGAGGTTATCCCCCTGGCAAGGAATGTCCTCCAGCTTATCCTGCACCCACTGCTCCAGGTCCAAGGACTGGAGCCAGGCAAGCTGGCATGCCCCATTGCCCACTGCTGCAGCCCTGCAGGCTGACTCGAAGGTATCACAAGTTACTCAGACCATGTATTTGGAACAGTCCTTGCCATGGCCCACCAGGGCATGAAAGGAATCTAGGCGCTCAGATTGGATGAGCGGACCAAACTCGATCAGATCCAGCATATCTTTCAGGAACATGCATATGTACAGCTAGTATGAGAGGATCCTGGACACCAGCATGAAGCTCTAGAAGCACTGCCTGCCAAAGGAGTCCAAGGTTCTTGCTTCCCTACCCAGGGGCAATGAGAAATGAATCTTATTGCTCTTGATCCTTTTCATGGGCTGGTCCATCACAAAAGATTAGTGTGGAAGCTGAAGCTTCTCAAATCCTGGGTTTTTTGGACCTCGTACATCAAGTCCAGCCACCTGATGATTGCTGGCACCATGAGAGGGTTTTCACACATTCTCATTTACAGCCTCTGCAGCATTTGGTGCACCAGCACTGTCACAGCCTCCTTGGGGGGCTGAAGGGTACTGGAGGATCTCCAGTTCCTCCACCCTAGGCTCATCCTCTGATTCTAGGGAGAAGGTAAATGCCTTGGCCATTTCCCTCACAAAGTCCTGGAAGGAAATGTCCTCCGGGGGCAACTTGCACCGCTCATATGGAGGATCTGGGACTGATGGGAGCTCAGGGGATCCGTGATCGAACACCTCCAATTCCACTTTGGTCCCCCAGACATCAGAGTTTGACTCCGAGAAGAAGTTGAAGTAATGTCAGGTCTCCTACCGATGCTGTCTTCAGCTGCGAGGAGAAGCAGAGCATCAAAGGGAGCAATGCTGCACCAAGTGCTTTTGTGGTTTCACCAGGACATTGGACCAGATATGCTCGAGAGGGAGATGGCCATGGGAACCAGCATCGATTCTGATCGCCAGCCTGATGCGCCCTCCTCAGCAGGCAGCACATGGGTCTCAAGAATCGACTGGAAGTACTATGATGGCAATGCCCTACATACCAAAGGACCAGCCTGTTGCTTGGCCAATACTGCCACCAAGAGGACCTCCAGGGCATGAAGGCATTCCTCCAAGACTTATTTAATTTTATTTATTTATTTATTTATGTAATGTCTTTTTTATACCGCACTATTTAGAATCAGTGCGGTTTACAGGTAACAAATTTGTGCCGTGCAGGCAGGCCTACACTGGACTTACAATAAACAGGAGTTTTAAACAGGGCCAATAGGGTAAGTATGTACACTTTAACTGGCTGTCACAGGCTTTGTGGACAGCTCAACATTATTTACAGATTGGGTCAACTATACACAGGGTGATAATTTAGAGTGTGTATACCTCCAGCTGTCGAGGGGATAGGGATCTAGAGGGCAGAGCTGCAAATGTGTGGGGTGGCTACGCTGGGGGTGTCAACCTGGGTCCTGAGTGTGAATGGCTGTGAGATGTCATCTAGTTCAGTATAGTACTGGAGGAACAGATGGTGCTTCAGTGCCTTTCTAAACTGGGAGAGGTCATTGATGGCACAGATGGCAGGTGGCAGGGCGTTCCAGCAGGTGGGTGCATACAGTGCGAAGGCTCTGTTTCTAGTGGCCTGAGAGCATTTTGTGATTGCCTTCGGGAGTTTCAGAGCATTGGCGGCGGCTGATTTCCTTACTCTGTTGAGGGGGGTGGTCTGGGTGAGGTCCGTGAGGGAGGTGGAGGAGCACTTGTTGATGGCTTTGTAGGTCATCGTTAGAACCTTAAAGGAGATCCTGTAGTGGACCGGCAGCCAGTGCAGATATTTCAAAACTGGGGTGATATGTTCCATCCTGGAGGCTCCATGCAAGATTCTGGTGGCTGCATTCATTGCCAGCAGCAGAGGGTTAACTGTGTTCTTCGGGAGGCCATGTAGTATTGCGTTCACATAGTCAAAATGTGGTATTACTAGTGCTTGAAAGACTGTCCGGAAGTCTTCCGGTTCAAGCAGCTGTCACAGGTGGCGAAGCGTCAGAATTTTGTGATAGATTGCCTTGACCATATTGCTTATCTGGGCCTTCATGTTGAGCTGTTGGTCCAGCGTGACCCCTAGGTACCGTACCGTAGGCTTGCTGAGGAGTTCTGCATCACGTACCTTCAGTGAGGTGGGTGGAGTGAATGCTGGGTTCCCGTTTCTGAAGGCATCAGGGCCAGAATTACAACTTCAGCCACCAAATTTGGCACTCTTGTAGGAGAATTCACAATGGTTGGGACATCGTAAGATACCCAACATCCCTGGGAGATGATTCCTCCTGTCAGGGCACTTTAACAGACTCTTCTCAGCCATCGCTCTCCACGTCGCATGTTCCGATGTTGATGTTCATGGGTCTTGGCCCAGTGCTCGAATACCTTTTTCAACATCGATGGAGTCGATGAAGAGTCTGTCCTTGATTCCGGTTGAAGGTCGATGGAGCCCCTTGGCTCCGATTGCACTCAGGCACCCCTCGATGACAATGCCTCCATGGAACCATGCAAGGACATCGGGACTGATGCTGGGGCCGAGGATGCTGAATCCAACGGCCCGCAGAGGGACTCCCTCTGCTTCTTTCAGCCCTTCAGGTCTGGCCTTCCTTGTCATCTGCAGGTATAGATTACAAGACACAGGCTGGTGGTCGGGACCCAAGCATTGAAGGCACCCATTGTGGTTGTCGGTGACCGAGATGGTCCTATCACATTTGGTGCACTTCTTAAAACCGCTGGCTGGCTTCTGGGACATGTCCGGGAACACAGCCATAGCGAGGTAGAACAGCTCGATGGTGCCAGCTGCGAGAAAACATAAAAGGCAAAACATAGAAAATAAGAAGGAAAAACAAGAGCATAGGCACCAGGGCCGATGCTACCGATGACAGGCAGAGATGTACATCAGTATGCCGAGGAGAAAACAAGTGGTCACATTTCCCTTCCATTTTCTGTTTTGTCGTGAAAAGTATTGTGGATATCCGAGTACCCTCTTCTTTACTCCCTTCCGGTTTGTGGCAGAACAAGAGCTTTTCTGATACCTATTTGTGCTCTGGAGCAGGGCTGGTTCTAGGGTATCTATAGATCGGTGCCCCCTTCCCTCATTACTATTAATGCTGGCTACACCTCACCCCCCTTTTTCCACAAACTTCTTTTTGAACTTTTTTTGCATGATGCCAAACAACAAGAAGAGCTTGGCAATCCCAACATAACTCCTCTGAAACTGCGCACTGGACTAGTATGGTATTAATGTCAATATATATTCGGCAAAAGACAAAGGAATTGCTAGTTGCTCGCACTCCAAGAAACTAAAAGAAAAAGTGAGAACCAGAGCACAGTTTATAACACCAAATTACAAAATTATAACTCATTTTATTTTATTGTTATAAATTGTGTTATGGGTCTTGCTTTTTCTTTTTGAAAATATATTCTGCATCCACAGAAACCCCTCCCTCCACAAGAATGCAGAGCAGTACAAGCACATTCACCCATAAACGCAAGATATATATCTATTTAGATAGATATGATTCTGTTTTTCTCCAATACCAGGCATATTATAAACTATTGCAAAACTCTACAAAAGTCACTGTGGATCTACAGAGCAAATCTACCAACTTCCACAACTCAGATACTGTAAGGAGCCTGCCCAGTGCAAAGCAGAACTGTGGTGGGCCCTAGAACATCCATACACTTATTTGAAAAACTGAACAAGTTTCATTACTACAGTACAGATTTCTATGTGTAAATTCCATGTCAACAGAATACCTCGGTCACACACTCAGAACGCAGATCCTCATCAAATCAAAATAGCGGATCACAACCTAAAAATACAAGTATGTAGACACAACTTAAACTGAAACCCCAAGAAGCTAGACTCTGCATGCAGTGCAACACCAAAGAGATAGAAAAAGATGCATTTTCCTGTACTGTATTAACAATAAAGGGCATGTTTACTAAGAGGCGTTAGCTGCTAAAGCGGCGATAATGTGAGATAATCGCAGGGAGGGAGCAGTTAATGTGAGAAAATGCAGAAAGCATAGGGCTTTCCTGAACTATCTGCAGATCATGTATTAACTGAGCACCTGGGAGAAAGGGAGTACGTGTATCATGTACCATGAGAAACTTATGCAGTGCCGCATAACTCATTAAATTGTTGCATAAAGTAGACTGTATTTATTCATCGTGTCTCCTTGTTAAGGGACTGGTTATTTATACCCCATTTTACCTGTTATACCTGCTTAATGCATACCCAAGTTTAATTTTCCTGTTTAATGTATACCCAAGTTATTATACCTGTTTCACTGTAAGCACAAATCACGAAATTGAGATGTGCAACTCTTATGTTCATTGTAAACCGCACTGATGTCGAATAGCGTGGTATAAAAGACTGCAAATAAATAAATAAATAAATGTCAATACCACGGGCATTGACAGTGCACAGTAACAGCACGTTGGACAGACTGCAGGTGCAGCAAACACTACCTCAATGGGTGGTTTTAGGGGCATCTACAGTACTGCTACCCCACGATCCCTGCAGTTTAGTGGCATTATCTGCTGGGAAAATGCATTCCCAACAGATAACACATGGCTTTTGCAGCTAAAAACCCACCTCTTTGAAGCCGCTTTTCAATCCTGTTGCTCCTCACTCTCTTGTCCACGCCAATTATGTTCGTCCTTGTGCTCACCGTATTTCAAAAAGATGTACGTATACGAACCTGCCGATCTCCGCAAGATACTCATGAATGCCCACACCTCCCCTTTAAAACATGCAGCTCCTAAGCTGCTGTGCCCACAGTTTTAAGGCAGAATTACAATGAAAGCTGGAAATGCTTATAAGTGAATGCAAGACAATAGAAACTAGTCTGTGGCATGGCCAGAACACTACAAAGCAATCGTTGTGTACTCTAATCTAGTAGAAAAACAGGTAGAGAGTGATCTGTCTGGCAAAAGATGCAGTGCAGTACTACATACATGGCAACAGAAGACCTCCCTAAGTGTGCATATAGTGACCATCTCTGGGACACGTCTGTACAATGCTAGGTAAGGACATGAACAAAGCAGAACAGATCCCCCATAGTGCACTGTCCAAACATTTCCAGTTCACTAATAAAGGGCCCTCGAAATGACAGTAGTCAGCAGTGCAGGCACCACACAGACATGGGCAGAGACAGCGGCGGCCCAAGGGGAATGCAGGGCCATTTGCGGAGACTCATTGTGGAGCCTCATTTGCATTTGAGGGGTTTTTTATTTCTGCTGCTTTGACTTACATCCTCCCTCTCCTCTGCTTTCTGTTCCATAACACTGCATGCTGTGGTTTTCCAGACTGCAGACACACCACAGTGCACAGGTGGGGTTCCACATCCATTCATTTAGATGGGCTGCACTGAGGTGCAGGGAAGAAATATTTCCACGTATCTGCAGGTATAATGTGGACGTCTGCGGGGATGACTGTGGACATCCATGGATCTCTCCAGAATACGCTTTATACATCTCCGTGCCTAGCCACGCCCCTGATCCGCCCCCTGCCGCCCACATTCTGAGATCACCATTTAAGTGCTATATCTGCAAAAGGTCAGAGTATGGTTCCAGATGTTTTCACAAGAAAAATGTCTCTCGCACGTCCAAGCCGTTTATTCATGTTTCAGAATGACCTAGGTGTGTTGCCTGCTTATCCGACATTGCTACCTGGATGTTGCACTGCCATCTGAAACTGAACATGGCCAAAACTGAGCTCCTTATCTTTCCCCCTAAACCCACTTCCCCCTTCCTCCCTTCTCTATTTCTGTGGATAACACAACACTCCTCCTTGTTTCCTCAGCTCTCAACCTTGGGTCATACTCGACTCTCTCTTTCTCCACATACGTACATCCGACAGATAGCTAAAACCTGTTGCTTCTTGCTCTGTAACATAGGCAAAATTCATCCCTTTCTTTCTAAATACACTACTAAGACACTTATCCACTCTTTAGTCACCTCTCATCTAGACTATTTCAACCTCCTCCTTGCTGGATCTGAACTCGATGCCGAGACAGCGAGGTCGGGTGGCAGGAAGAGTACCGGTGCAGAACCGGAGGCGAGCATGAAACTCAGGCAGAAAAATCAACTATTTTTGGGGACAAGCCAGACAGACATCTGAAGAGCTCCATGGAAAAAAGGAGACTGAACAAGATGGCATCCTTGGGCGGGAAGAGGACCATACACATACGTGGTGGCATCTCCCAAAGGCTTTTTTGAAAGCTGGGGGGATACTTCCGCGAGGGTTCCGTCAGTGCCAACGTCACCCCATATGTGAGGACTGACTTTGATTTTTCCCAGAAAAAGTTATTATTCTGCAACAGCACTATGAATGTTTGCCACTTATGTGGCCCTCTTTACTTACAACGGCACTTTACATTATCAGAATGCTCTGTCTATCTGTCTGTTTATTACACCTTTTACAACCAATCTGTTGGTTCTCAATCAACTCTCCATCTGACTGTCTTTATGATCCTTTTATGTTACTCAGCCTTGCTCTTTTCTTATTAATTTTCTTATTATTTATTCTCTTATTGTTTTTAGCATCTTGATTAATTTGCATTTCATGACTATTGCGTTATTTTATTGTTTTGATGTTATCATTGTTTTAACAGTATCTTTGTATATTTATTGTTTATAATTGGGGTTTTTGGAGGCATTCCCCCTAAAGAAAGCTTCGCAGCTGAAATGCGTTGGGGTTGGCTCACAATAAAGTTTTAACCACCTGTGCACCTGCTTGTTTGTGTTTTTACCCCCATATTGAATAGTACAGGTGAGTTAGTGAGAGTTCTTTAATGTCACACCTCTTCATCTTCTGTCTGTGCCAGCTCCAGTCCTGGTGCTACCATCAGGCACGCTAGGCGGTTGCCTACAATGCCAGCCCTCCAGGGGTGCCCAGTGCCTCCACTATTGCCCGTTTTGGGATGTGCTATGGCTGTAAACAGCCCCTTGGCGATTACCTCCGTAGGACTGTTTGCTTCTGCCCCCTCAGACCCTCTTTGAAATGGAAGTCGGCATCGGGTGTCAGAGTGGGTGAACGCAAACAGCCAAGTGGCAAGGTAAGCGCCGTTGGACTGTTTGTAGCCATTGCTGCCACTGCCCATCCCAGAAAGGGGTAACAGCAGCGGCAAAGGGCACTGGAGAGGGAGGGGGTGCGCAAGGGATGAGCTTCACCTAGGGCGCCTCATCTCCCCGCGCCAGCCCTGTTCAGCTCTCATCTTTGTTTCATTCATGTTCATGAGCATCGCTTTAGCTTTTCATCCCAGGCTGCTCCCTGCTTTTCTTTTTTTGCCCTCTGTTACGCCCCGCAGTTCTGTTTAATTCATGATGGGCCTGATATTGAGTTAGGAAGACTATGCGCCTCTTCGACGCATAGCCCTCCCTGCCAACCTCTAACCCGGGATATGCAATACCGAGGTCAAAAGCGGCACTGGCATTCTCAGCCGCAGTCAATAACCGGGCAGCAACGCTTAAAGATAGAATATTTATTTATTTATTTATTTTATTTAACATCTCTTATATACCGCA
Source organism: Ichthyophis bannanicus (assembly GCA_033557465.1). NCBI lineage: Eukaryota > Metazoa > Chordata > Amphibia > Gymnophiona > Ichthyophiidae > Ichthyophis > Ichthyophis bannanicus. Next base: position 258,215,885 of record CM066044.1, read on the forward strand.
CTATTATCATCAGCGCGGTTTACATGAAACAAACATATACATACAGGAAACTGTAGTGCATTTTACAAGTAACAGGAGTTTAGAACTTGGGAACAACAAGGTAACTATGTCTACTATAAAACTATCTACAATAATATCCCCTCTCTTCTCCCTTATGCACCACGATGCTAACCGCTTAGTATCGGGGCGTGTCGGGGCATTCTGGGGAGGCGTGGAGGTGGCGACAATCCCTAACCAGGAGCAGCAATATTAAATGCTGCCCGGATAGGGACCTGCAGATAAAAGATAGGTGAGGAAACCCCTCGCCTATCTTTAAGCCGCAGGAGCTAATTAGGAAGCACGCAATATCGCTGCCACCAGGTTAGCTACTGTGGTTTCTGGGCAATGGCGGCAAACACAGATATTCAATGCCAGGGCCACATATGACTCCGGCATTGAATATCTGGGGTTAAGGGTTGGCGGGTATGGCGATGCGCCGTGGCAGTGCAGAGCCTACTCAAATGAATATCGGGCCCTTAAAGTCCAGAATACTTCTGCTTTTCTCTTTCTTCTTTTAATTTCTACGGAGTGCATGTGTGATGGGCCCACTGCTTAACATGGTGGTGGGCCCATCGGTCCTCCTTCCCCCCCCCCCCCCTGCCAATTAGGGGGCTATGATTTTGACGGGACCTTGGTGGGAAAATTTCCAGCTGCGACTGGAGCTTTCTGACATTTGTCGGGACGTGACATCACCTCAGGTGAGATCTGTGGCCCTGATAAAAAGGTGAGCAGGGCAGAGCGATCTCCCTTTTGGATTGCCTGCGTTTCCTGCTCACCTTGTCGAAGTTGCTGCTGCATGGAGGCCCGCTGCTGATCGTCGGTTTACCAGCAGCGCAAGCAGGCTCAAAGAAGATGAAGAAAAGCAGTGGGCCAACTCAGTTCTCTCTAGCTGCCTGGGAAGAACAGCATGCAGGGCTCCCTCCCAATCTCTGCAGTCTTTGGGGATAGATTGCTCTGGAACTGCCCGGGCAGTCAGAAGGTGGAGAGGAGTAAAGGGAGTCATACAGCACATGGAGGAGCCGGGGAGCTGAAGTGGAGAGACAGCCTACAGACAGAATTACCCATCCCCTTAAAGGGGAAGCACATCCACTGGAAGTAAGGTAAAAGGGCAGGCTACAGCAGCCACCAGTGGCCTGAGATACCAGGCATGGGGGTGGGCTGAGTGGTAACAGAGGGGTTGTCCCAACTGGACCAGTGTGATCTGTTTCCTTAAATGGGAATGCACCCTCGTGGAGACATCGGCTCACAGGCCCTAACCTGTGGAGGGTTATTCCTTATATGGTTTGACCATATTCATCCCCAAAGCCGGAGTTGTATGGGAAGGAAGTGGACAGAACTGCCACAATGCCATGTCCGGAAGGCACCCCAAGACTTAAACATACCTCGCAGAGCTTGATAACACACTGGACACCATGCAAGGAAGTGACCCGTGAACCCACAAGGACCTGGGGTCAAGGGGTGGAACACCTAGCCACTCGCAGATTCAAGAAGTTCCCGGCAAGATATGTCAGCACCCCCCGAGACCCCAGTGACTAGGAGAGGAGTGGCTGCCGCAAGTCCTAGCCAACTCCTTACTGCTCCCAACACCCAGGCAAAGCATGGACTCCCCAAGCCCAGATGAACCACCCACACACACCCCCATCCCCTTGAACACAGATACCAGTTAGTACTCCCATCAACTCTCCATCCTCCACATAGCACCAGCGAACCAGGGCGGTATGGTGACATCGACCACCAATCTCCAAACCTGCATGCTCCAACCACACTCCAGGGGCATCACCATTCCCCAGACGTGCATGCTCCCGGCTCATCCTGAAAGCGCTGTTGATAAGGTAGTGTACCCTGGACACCACCAAGATGGAGAAGGCACCAGTCTACATCTTCAAGTTGGAACGACAGCAGTGGGAGACCTTTGAGCATGGCAAGGAGTTAACACTGGTGCCGTCATGGCTCATTGTTGGCACCAAAAAGGAAGGTGCCACGTCACATTCAGCAGTCTTCATTGAGATACACCATCAACACCACACATCCAGCAAGTGAAGGCATTAGCGCAGTGCATGCCATCACCAGCCCACAACAGAAAACATGTTATGAATCAGCAATGTGCCAGCACCTACTGCGACCAGATCCCAACCCACGGGGACTCAGCAATCACTGCAGCAGGGTAACACATCTGCGAGAGCTGCTACAAGGGCTTCAGGTCCCCTGGAACCAGCAATGGCAGGTGAGAATCATTCCGCTACTACCCATCCTATTCCCCCAGTGGGTGCTGTGCCTGCCCAGCCCACTCCCAAGGTCCCAGCCTCAAAACTCTCCCACAAATGAAGGAAGAGGAATAGGCAATCTCGATCATCCAGCTACATCATTTTCCTCCTCTTCCTCCCTCAAGGTGGAGAGGGCCAGGATTGGTAGTGCCCATGCTTCCATGCCAGCCAGTATAACAGAACTGTGGGAGACTGTCCTCCAGTTGGTCATCAGGAGGGAATACTTCAATATTTTCAGGCCCCTGGAAGGGCGATCAGACACAATGCAAAGAAAAGTGTAAAAACGGCCCATCTATGGTACCCAGTGGTTCATCATATCCCATGCATCACCAACAATGGGACCTTATCATATGCTAGTATGATCGGCATCACTTGCTGCAAGGACTGAATGCAACTCAGACACATGTTGGCCTACCTCGATACGATGGACCTAGTCCTTAGTGGTACAGAAGATCCGGTGCAAGAGGTAAGTATGTTGAGGCCGCTTGGCAATAGTGATCATAGCATGATTACGTTTGATTTCATAAATGGAGGAAGGATGGCAAGGAAATCCACAAAAGTACCTTTTAACCTTTAAAAGGGAGACTATGATAAAATGAGGAATATAGGGGGGCGGAGCCTGATGTCCAGCGGGTTAGACGCTTCGCGCTGAAGCTCCCGAGAGGCCTACTCAGAATCCTGACTTAATACCTACATAAACTTAATATTTTGCTCCGAACTCACCGGGGTGCCTCGGGGGGGATGGCGGCCCACAAACCAGCGCGCTTAGACTTCGGGTCTCCCTCTTCTTCACACGGAAAACGCTCCAAAACAGAGTTGTCTTCCCCACAAAAGATAGTTCCACTTCGGGAAAACCCCGAAATGCACCAGGAGATTTTGGAGGAAATACGCGGAGTGAAGGAACTGGTACAGTCCAACGGAGAAGCGCTCCGAGCCATGCGAGAAGATTTCGGTATGCTTCAGGACCGGCTTGAAGGTCTTTCACTACGGCAGGACAACATGGCGGGGGTCCTCGACTCGCACGCGGTGCGCTTGGGGAAACTGGACAAGGCTGAGCGTCAGATACAGAATCTTCAAAAAGAGTTAGAAGATAGCAATAATCGAGCCCGTCGCAACAATGTAAGGCTCATTGGAGTACCGGAGGGGGCGGAAGCAGGAGATATAAGAGAATTCCTGGTCAAAACTCTTCCCTCCTTGCTGAAGATCACTTTTCACAGAGATCTGGAAATTGACCGAGCACATCGTGTTCCTACCAACATGGCGCTCAATCGGACGACCCCCCGGTCTATCATTTTTCGATTACTGCGATATCAGCAAGTTGAACAAATTCTAAATGCTGCCCGGGCGAATCATCATATGGAGTTTGAAAGTCATAAAGTCTCCTTCTTCCCTGACTTGGCAAAGCCCACAGTTGACCGTCGGAAGAGACTCCTTGCTTTTCGCCCTAGACTTCAACAGCTACAGGCTCGCTTTGGCCTATTGTATCCAGCGAAGCTCAGAGTGACTCTCCATAACCAAACTAGAACCTTCGAAGATCCTGATCTACTAGCAACATTTTTAGATTCCAAAGAAGCAGACCAGATGCGCTAATCCAACAACTTGGATCTGTAATCCGCCGGCTCTGCCCGCCATTTTGAATGGCCCGACGCGGTGATCACAGCCTGGAACAGAGACTGCCTGGACTTTTCTTTCTTTCTATATATAACTTTCTTGGTCTCCTTTCCCTCCATGATGTGCACCTCGGTTGGATTCGGAACACGCATAGCTATACAGGTTATATGTTTCAATTTAGGCCTTCTCTGGGGTTTCTCCCCGCAGACATATGGTCGCCAGTAATTTCTGGGGTTTTGCTTCTTCTCTAGTGCACTTCGGTGCTTATTTTTTTATATGGGGCGCTTCATTGTTTTTCATTAGCTTATTTTCTATCATGTCATGTGTACAGCCATATACAGTTAATATGAGGGACATTGTGAAATTATGTGCGTTATCATGTTCTTTCTCAGAATTTTTAACCCTTCTGAATGGCCTTATGTAAGATCTTATCACTGAACGTAAAAGGCATCAATAGTCCAATCAAAAGAAAGAAAATCCTTAGCTATCTTAATCATGAGCATGCTGATTTAGTGTTTCTTCAGGAAACGCATTTAAACTCCGTTGAAACACTGAAACTTAATGCTAAGCCTTACATGGTGGCTGCCTACTCTCCCGCCGTTTCCAAACGGTGTGGGGTAGCCATCTTGGTTAAGAAGTCTTTGCAAGCTACTGTAATGGATACTAGCTCTGATAAGGAGGGTAGATGGGCCCGTGCACACCTTAAGGTTGGAGATAGTGAATTCACGTGTATTTGTATTTATGCTCCGAATGTGGATAACCCTGCTTACTATGCAAGTATTGCGCAGTTGGCACAGGCCTCTGCCAATACTCCATTAATACTTGGCGGCGATTTCAACCAAGTACTTGATCCTTTGATAGATAGACTGCCGCCTAGAACGAGTGGTCCACCCAAGAGTCTTGATACCCTTACAGCTCTGATGAAAGATCTTGCGTTAGTAGACATATGGAGGCTGCTTCACCCCTCCGACTTAGAGTTCACCTTTTTCTCAGCCCCCCATCACTCACAATCTAGAATAGATTTTTTCTTATCTCCAAAGCACTGATATCCCAAGTGGACACGGCTAGGATTCATCCTCTCCATATCTCAGATCATGCTGCCATATCTTTCTCATTACATGTCACTACGCAAGGTGAACATCCCCGTGCTTGGTTTTTTGATAGATCCCTACTAGACCACAAAGATTTTCAGGTTGATATAAAGGCTGCTATCCAAGACTACTTTCATTTTAATTCACCCCATGACACTGCGAGTTGGGCTTGGTGGGAGGGTTTCAAGGCGTCTATCCGTGCAACTATAACTAGTTATCAAATTCGACAGGGGAAACAAAGAAAGCAACATTTACTGATTCTAGAACAACAGATACAAGCTGGAGAGCGTCTCCTCACGTCCCGTACTGATCCATGTATTTTACTTCGCTTACAACGCATTCGATTTCAAAACAATAAGCATTGATATACCGCTGCTGCTAAAAATATTGAATCACAACAAGGGATGTACTATCGGGAAAATAACCGTGCTGGCAAATTGTTAGCCAATGCTCTGAAAGGTCAAAAAGAAGCCAAGCGCGTTACTGCTCTCCGCAATCCGTCGGGGGGGAGCTTGGTCACTAAAGATACAGAAATATTAGAACTCTTTCGTGATTTTTATACTCGGCTTTATCAATCTGAATGTGACTTCGAACCAGAAACATTTGAACGACTACTATCAGGGGTACAACGGCCGACCCTATCTGACGAAGATAGAGAGGCCATGGACAAACCATTCACTTTATCAGAAATTCAATCTGCACTCAAGAGATGTGCCACAGGTCGAGCCGCAGGCCCGGACGGTCTCCCAGCTGAATTCTACAAAACTTTTAACGCTGACTTAGCTCCGTTTTTGAAACTTTATTTTTCTGCTCTAGCCGAGGAGGGATCTCCTTCTGGATCCTTCTCAATGGCAAATGTAGTAGTTTTTGAGAAAGAGGGGAGAGATCCGCAACTAACAGCTAATTATCGTCCAATTTCCCTACTAAACGCAGACTATAAAATATTTGCCACCATTCTCTCCACCCGGCTCTCCGACAAGATGTCTACTTTAATACACCCAGATCAATGCGGTTTCATTCCCGGTAGATCAACTGCTGATAATGCTAGGACTCTATGTCATGTACTGACTGCCGCAGTTAATCTTGATCGACCATTGGTCGGCCTCTCACTTGATGCTGAGAAGGCCTTCGACCGCTTAGAATGGCCCTTCTTGTTTGCAACTCTCCGCTGGTACGGATTCGGAGAAGGCTTTCTCCGTTGTCTCCGAATCATGTATGCACAGCCTACAGCTAGTATCTGTGCTAATGCTTTAAAGTCTCAGCCATTTCCCCTGCAACGTGGTACTCGCCAGGGATGCCCACTGTCTCCACTTCTTTTCGATCTCGCACTCGAACCCTTAGCTTTACTAATCCGGCAATCCAAGGATATTCATGGAGTCCCCTTCTCTCATAGGGAAATCAAAATTTCAGCATATGCTGATGACCTTATGCTCTTTGTCTCCCTAGACTCAGTGCCGGCTGTCCTAGAGCAAATTGGTAAATACTCCCAACTCTCGGGCTATAAGATAAATTGGACCAAATCGGTAGCCTTTCCACTAAATTCTCTGATCCATCAGGCAGATATGCAATCCTTTCCCTTTTTATGGCAACCTCGCATGGTTAAATATCTTGGGGTGCACTACTGCTCTCCTTTGGAAGACACCATCACCTTTAATGCCAAAGACTTAACCTCTAAGGTCCGGGCGCTTACTCAACGCTGGACTCCTTTAACACTCACTTGGTGGGGCCGCCTAGAAACCATTAAAATGATGATTGTTCCCAAGGTGAATTATATTTTAGAAATGCTGCCATGTCTCCTACCTCGACGTACATATAAAGATTTAGAGGGTCTTCTGACTAGATACTTATGGCAAAACAAGACACCTAGGATAGCGAAACATAAGTTACAAGCAGATAAAGAAAATGGTGGTGTTAGATTCCCTGATTTCCTGAAATACCACCATTCTTTTCTTCTCAAACAAGGCGCTCGTTGGCTGGAAGACCTCACACCGAGTAGACCAGTGTGGCTAGATATAGAGGAGGACCTTTGCAAACCAATTCCTCTTTCTTATCTCCCTGGTATGACTCTCCCATCAGACTCCCACTATCCACCAATGCTCTTAGACACTTTAGGTGCCTTTAATACCCTTGTGCAATCTCTAGAACCCCGACTTTGTCCACTAGATAGACTCCCGCTTTGGCACAACACTCGATTTCAAATACAAAATAAACCGATGGCGTGGAGCCCCTGGTACACTAGGGGCATTTGGATCCCTAATCAGCTGTTCTATGATGGTCGCTGGAAAACTTTTAGCGAATTACAAATTGAATTTGGTCTCCCAGCGAAACACTACTTTCAGTTGGTGCAACTTCAGCATTGTCTTCGGAGTGCTAAGGTGCTCCCGCCATCGGAAACCCATACCCAAGGATTGTCGGAGATAATCCGATCTATTGGGAGCTTATCGGGTGTGGCATCTAACTTTTACAAAACTTTATGTAATACTGTAAATAGAGGCACTCCTACAGCACAGACATCCTGGGAGCGGGAAATGCATGTAACTTTGACCCCGGAGCAATGGAGCCTAGTCTGGAGCAAGGTGACACGGGTCTCTCGATCCGCCTCACTCACTCAGACACTTTTCTTTCTAGCCCACCGATGTTTCTATACTCCTGACAGGTTAGCCAAATGGAACGCCACTCAGAGCAATAGATGCTGGACATGCCATGTGGCCATTGGTTCACTACCTCATGTTATGTATGAATGCCCTGCATTACAGTATTACTGGAGTCGGGTCTGGGGTCGTATTCAATCTATTTTGCACTTTCAGGAGCCCCTCTCTTGGAAGATAGTGGGACTCCGCTCAGCTGCGGGGATCCCCTCTCTTCCCAAATTGGCTTACTTCCTTTTAGACTTTATGCTGGGCATAGCTATTTCCCTAATTACGAAATACTGGAAAAATAGCTCCCATCTGAGCCCCAATGAATGGTGGAATCATGTCTGTCTCTACAGTAAATATGAGCAAATACCTCGTATGTTAGCTTCTTCCGCTCAGACTCCCCATCACTTGTCTAAATGGAAGATGCTCAATGACTATGTTCAAACTGCTCAATGCTCTCATCTGACTGTTTAAATCTGTGTAAATCTCTGTCACATGATCATTCTGTATCGCAGATACTATTTCTGTTTGTTTTGATGTACAATGACTGTTGTTTGTAAGCGCTTCTATGATGATACTTATCAGCTTAGAGAAGAAGCACAGGGGTGGGGGGTAATTGGGGTTGCTTTTCCTTATTGTATGCTTGTATTTGTTTCCTTTGGTGTGTTGTTTCTTTTTGCTTGTTGTAAAATGAAAATAAAAGTTTAAAAAAAAAAAATGAGGAATATAGTTAAGAAAATACTAAAAGGATCAGCTGCAAGGGTTAAAGATTTACATCAAGCATCTGCGTTGTTTAAAAATTCTATCTTGGAAGCCCAGACCAGCTATATGCCACACTTTAAGAAAGGTGGAATGAAGTCCAAAAAACTGCCAACATGGTTTAAAGGTGAGGTCAGAGAGACTGTTGTAGCCAAAAAGCATCTTTCAGGAAATAGAAAAAAAGAGTCAAATGACAAAAACTGGAACCAACATAAGCACTGGCAAGTTAGATACAAGGCATTGATAAGGCAGGCAAAGAGAACTTGAGAAGAAGCTTTCAAGTACATTTGTAGCAAAAAAAACTGTGAGTCTCAGTTGGACAAGGCCATAGTGAAGAGACTGAATGAATTCTTTGCTTCAGTCTTTACCGAAGATGTAGGGAAGTTATGCATGAATGAAATAGTGATGCATCAGAAGAATTGAAAGAAATATCGATAAACAGGGAAGATTTATTACAACTATTTGATAAACTAAACAGTAGCAAATCACCTGGACCGGATGGCACACACCTGAGGGTGTTGAAAGGACTAAAATATGAGATTGCAAACCTACTATTAGTAATCTGTGAACGCTCATTAAAATCATCTGTAATACCTGAAGATTGCAACGCCAATTTTTAAAAAGGGTTCCAGGAGTGATCTGGGAAACTATAGACCGGTTGGAGGTCATAAGAATATAAGATATGCCATACTGGGTCAGCCCAAGGTCCATCAAGCCCAGTATCCTGTTTCCAACAGTGGTCAATCTAGGTCATAAGTGCCTAGCACTTTCCCCAAAAGACACAGGTTCCTCAATGCTTGTATTGGGTCAAGCAGTGATATCCTGTGTCCCTTTTAATAATGGTTTATGGACCTTTCCTTCAGGAACTTGTCCAAGCCTTTTTTTAAACCCAGCTACACTAACAGCCTTTACTACATCCTCCGGTAACAAATTCCAAAGTTTGATTACACGTTGAATGAAAAAATATTTTCTCTTATTTGTCTTAAATAGTTTACCCTGTAGCTTCATTGCATGTCCCCTGGTCTCTTTATATTCTGATGACGTAAACAATCGATCTGCTTTTACCCGTTCCACTCCATTCATTAATTTATAGACCTCTATCATATCTCCCCTCAGCCGTCTCTTTTCTAGGTTGAAGAGCCCTAACCTTTTTAGCCTCTCCTCATAGGAGTATCCTTCCATCCCCTTTACCATTTTGGTGTCTCTTCTCTGTACCTTTTCTAATTCCACTATATCCTTTTTAAGATAAGGTGACCAGAATTGCACAGAATATTCAAGATGCGGTCACATCATGGAACGATACAGAGGCATTATAATATCCTTTGTTTTATTCTTGTCACCCGTGAAGGTCCCCAGAGGCCATAAGCATGGGTTAATTCAGCAGGGCGTGTTCTTTAGTAGCTGTGGAGTGTTATAAAGGCGTTGCAATGCCCCTTGGTACTTGTAGTTCCACACACTAGCAAAAGAATGTAGTTGTAGTCAAGAGGTAAGGCTTTAAGACAGGACTTTTTATTCCCCTTCCCAGGGTTGGATTCTCAGCACATTGAAACAAAGTAACATAAGGACCATGCGTCTGGTACTAAATTAAAGAAACATTTGAACCAAAAACTTTGCTTAACTCCAGCTTTGCAAAAGGGAAAAAGAAAACAGTCTCTTTCAAAAGCAATCACGTTTCTTCCTGTTTTCTTTTACAAACACGTTACAGTTCTTCAACACAAAGAAGTGACACCCTCAGCCAGGGTATACGTACAGTCCATGCAACTGTCATCAATAGGTTCCATGTATGACTCACATTGCATTTCTTCAACCCCGGAGTAAGTTTCCCTTGGACTGAAACCTCCGTTATGGTTGCAAAGATCCTCCCGATAGCTCCGGGAGTTCCCCTCCTCCTCCTGACTAGAAGGGAATGGATAGCTACCGTATTCTCTGTATTTCTCTTTAGAAGAGCCACACAATTCTTGGTAAGTGCAGGGCAATTCGTTATACTCAATTCTCCCTCTATTAGGATCAATAAGCCTACCTTCCAGCACTCTCTCTTCAGCGTCTCTTAGCCGAGCAGAGCTGGGCACATATGAAAAGCCTTTTACTAGGTTTTCTTTTCAGCTTCCCTCTGGTTACAAAACTCTCTTCAGGATAGGGACCCTCTCCCTCTTGGTACCTGATACTGGGCAACTTGACTTTCCTCAGCCTGGTTCCCGGACTACCTCCTTTGCTCCCTCCGTAGCAAGGTTCCCTGGGACAGTGTTCAGCTGTGCACTGCTTTCCAAAGCAGTCCCTCGAGGATTCAACAGCTCTGTACTTCCCTGGTAGTCTTTCTCTATCAGCAACAGTTCCTGAATTCCCCGGTGCTCTCTTGCTCTCAGCAACGGTCCTTGAATTCCCTGGTGGTCTCTCCTCACTACTCCCTGGTAAGTGATTTTTTAACTGCGTAGGCTCTGGTGTCTGTTTGGGCTCCACCCCTTCCCAGCTGCTCCTCATTTCCTAATGAGTTCTGAGCTAGCCTAGCGTTTGGGCGTTCCCTCACACCTCGTGCAGCAGCTTGTGTACGTTGCTCATAGCAACCTTTAGCCATGTGTAGATCTGATCTGTCAGCATTAACTCTGTTTTGCTCAGAGTTTCCTGTTTCCATAGGCTCTGCCCTATCTACCCCATGACATTCTCCATTCCTTTCTTTATGATTCCTAACATTCTATTTGCTTTCTTGGCTGCCGCTGCACACTGGGTGAAGAGTTTCAACATGTTATCAACAATGACGCCTAAATCTTTTTCCTGGGTGGTGGTTCCTAATGTGGAATCTTGCATCATGTAACTGTAGTTTGGGTTGTTCTTTCCTAGGTACATAACTTTGCACTTGTCCACATTAAATTTCATCTGCCATTTGGAAGCCCAGTCTTCCAATTTATCCAGATCCTCTTGTAATTTTTAACAATCCTTTTGGGTTTTAACAACTTTGAATAATTTTGTGTCATCTGCAAATTAATTAGATTTGTCTGACAAGATATACTGGCCTGTAGTTCTCAAACTCATCTTTACTTCCGCTTTTGTGTAAAGGGACAACATGTGCCTTCTTTCCGTCCTCTGAGATCACTCCCAACTCTAAAGAAGCACTGAAAAGATTAGACGACTAACTCAGTTAGTGCCGTTGAATATCCCGTTTGAGAGGGGGTAGTGGCTATTCCAAGATGGTTGGCTGAGTGAGATTCTTTGCTTTCTTTCTAATGCCTAAGCGGAAGAGTAAGGTGAGGGTGTTCCCTGTGGCGCCCTTACCTGCCATTTCTGGTCCTATGGATCATTTCATCGAGGTATCCGAGGCGGCATGCTGAGAGATTAGGGCCGGCATGGAGATGGAGCATTTTGAGGAGTCGCTCCTTTCCTTTGGCCTCAATACCACTCTATCTCTGGATTCACGGCATCCACTGCCCCTCCCGGTGATGACACATCTTGGCTGGCCAGCTGTGTTACAACTCTGGCGTTGGTGGTGTGCACGAGCAGGGAATCTCATAAGCAGTAATGGATGTGCCTGCCCTCGGTGACTCTGGGAACCTCCTGGGAGAAGTTGGAGTGGCAAAACAATCCCTCTCTGGTCCACCTGCGCCTGAGGAAGAGGTGATGATTCCTGTGGCTGTATCTACTCCATCTACACCTGTAAAGACCTTTGCTCTGGCTCATCCCTCAAAAATTACTTTGAATAGTATATGGGACGCCATATCTGCCCTATCTGAAGCTACTTCCTCTCTGACTCTTGCTATGAATGCTCGTTGAACTAAAGTGTCTAATGATTTGGATCAATGTGTTTCTGAGACTAACTTGGTAAAAGAAAAGATTGAAAGTACTGTGCAGAGTTTACATTTGGTCTCAAACTATGGAGATGCTTGTGAAAGATGATTATAATATTGCCTTAAGAGCAAAGATTGAGAACCTTGAAAATGTTGCTAGGGCATCAAACCTTCGAGTCCTAAATTTTCCTGTGATATTGGGTATTAAACCATTGATTTGTTAAAAAAAATATCTTTCTGATAATTTAAAGTTTCATCGGAGTTGATGTCCCCTAATTCTAAGGCATTTTACCTTCCCACCGGTAAAACAAAAGAATCAGGCCCTCCTGAATTAGGTGATATGGACGCTTTGAATGTGATTGATCTATTGCAATCTTCTGTTAATACAGCTTCTACAAAGATTTCCACAATATTGGTCACCTGTGCTTCGGCTTCTGATCGTGACTGGATATTGCGAATGTACTTTCAGAAGCGTCCTATCCCCTTTTATGGGTCAAAGGTACTCATTTTTCCTGATTTGACTAGGGACACTCAAAAGCAGAGAAAACAATTTCTCCTGTTGAAGCCAGGCGTATTGCACTTGGGGGCAAGTTTTTACCTTTGCTTCCCGTTTAAATGTTTAATTGTCTATCAAAAACAGTGCTATGTCTTTTTTATGCCTGCTGATCTCTCTTCCTTTTTAAACGCACGGGTTCCAGTTATGTCTTTACCATCTGGTGACATGGGGTAGAGGTCCGTGTTGGAATTTATGCCTTGGACTCCTCAGCTAGTGCTGGATTTTCCTTTTCTTTATTTCTTCAGTTACTTTGGAGCTGATTTTTCTCTGACCAGCTCCTCAAATTCCCTTTCCCTTTGCTTATTTGTTTTTCAATATTGTGGACTAAAGGTGTTTTGTTCCGTAGTTATATTGTTTAAATTTCCCTTTCTAATTTTTCTGGAAAGAATATTTTTCGGTACAGGTTTTATCTTGAAACATTATATATAACGTGATAAAATTTTAATTAAAAAGAAAAAGAAAAGGTTAGACAATGTAGTTGGCTAGAACTTCCCCAAATTCCTTTAGTACCCTGGGTTGTATCCCATCCGGCCCCAGTGCTTTGTCTATTTTTAGTTTAGCTAGTTCCTCATGAACAGTTTTCTGAAAATCGTTCAAGATCCCTTTCACTGCTGTTTCTATTTGTGGATGTTTTCTGAGGTTCCTGACCCTACATTAGAGTTGCCAAGTTACCCAGTTCCATGAATGAGATTTTAAGACACTCCTGGATTTCTGATAATCTCATCCAGATCAGGGCCGGATTTACGTATACGCCATGTACGCCATGGCGTAGGGCCCACAGCCGGCAGGGGCCCACAAAAAAAGAACCAGTTTTTTTTTTTAAACTCAATTAAAAAAAAAAAACCTGGTGGCTGCCGCCGCGGGGCCCCCTCTGCTGCCGCGGGGGCCCCGTCTACAAGCTGGTCGGGTCGGGTCGGGTCGGGTCCGGTCGGGTCTCTCTCCCTCCCTCCCTCGCTGCAGGCTGCAGGCTGCGAGAGACGCGAAGATAGAGCGTCTCCTCGCGTCTGTGTTAAGCCCGCAGGGGCTGATGGGATTTCCCATCAGCCCCTGCCGGCTTAACACAGACGCGAGGAGACGCTCTCCCTTCGCGTCTCTCGCAGCCTGCAGCCTGCAGCGAGGGAGGGAGGGAGACCCGACCCGACCCGACCGGACCGGACCGGACCGGACCCGACCAGCTTGTAGACGGGGCCCCCGCGGCAGCAGAGGGGGCCCCGCGGCGGCAGCCACCCGGTTTTGTTTTAAATTAAATTTTACTTTAGGCCGGGGGGGGTAGGACTGGTAATGGGCTCTGGGGGGGGGGTAGGACTGGTAAGGGGCGATGGGGGGGGTAGGGCTGGTCATGGGCTATGGGGGGGGTTAGGACTGGTAAGGGGCTATGGGGGGGGTTAGGACTGGTAATTGACTATGGGGGGGTAGGGACTGGTAATGGCTATTGGGGGGGCTGGGGCTGGAAATGGACTGGGGGGGGGGTAGGGCTGGTAATGGGCTATTGGGGGGCTGGGGCTGGAAATGGGCTGGGCTGGGCTGGGCTGGGCTGGGGGGGGGGGTTTAAGGCTAGAGGTGGGCTGATGGGGTTAGGACTGGTAATGGACTGTGGGCTGTTGGGGGGGCTTAGAACTGGCAATGGGCTTTGGGGGGGGGGTTAAGACTGGTAATGGGCTGTGGGCTGATGGGGGCTGTCTGGTAATGGGCTATGGGGGGCTAGGACTGGAAAAGGGCTGGGGGGTTAAAACTGGAGGTGTGATGAAGGGGTAAGGACTTGTAATGGACTGTGGGCTGAAGGGGGGGGGAAGGACTGGCAATGGGCTATGGGGGGCTGACTGGAAATGGGTTGATGGGGTTAGGACTGGAAGTGGGCTGATGGGGGGTTAGGACTGGTAATGGGTTATAGGGGGGGCTTAAACTGACAATGGGGTGATGGGGGGTTAAGGACTGAAAATGGGGTGATGGGGGTTAAGGACTGTAAGTGGGGTGATGGGGGGGCTAGGACTGGTATTGGGTTGGGGGGTTGCTAGGACTGGAAATGGGCTGATGGATGGCTAGGACTGGAAATGGGCTGATGCAGGGACTAGAAGGGAATGGATGCTGGGTGAGGCTGGAACTAGAAGGGAGCTGATGTTGGGGGAGGATTAGAATGGGATGGGACTGGAAGAGTAAAATGGAGAAGGGAAAAATATTTTGTGTGGGAGGGATAAAAAATCTACAATTGGCCGGGTATTGGGAGAGTAAGTGGGGATTGAGGATGGAGGGGTAAAATTTGAGTGGATGAAATAGGAATGAGGAAAGAGCAAAAGGAGAAAGATTAGTATGTTAAAGCAGATGTAGAGAGAGAATGGAAAAAAATCTAGAAGAGAGAAGAAAGGACAAATGGACAGCAGACGATGGAGAGTTAGCAGAAGACACGAAGAAACCAGAAGAAAGTGGCTGGAGCAATTGCAGCTGAAAAAAATGCACAAAAGGTAGAAAAATATCTCTTTATTTTGAATTTATTAATTGGAATATGTCAGCTCTGGTAAATGTGCATCATTAACATCTGTGCTTTGTTTAGTACAAGAGCAAATTAATGTATAGTTTTATTTCTACAGTGTTGTACATTCCAAGTTTGGCTTTTGGGATTCCCAGTTTAATTATTGTCTTCCTATTTCTAAATTGTGATTACTTGTTTGGTGATGGTCTATGTTCTGCATGTGTAACTGAGCTGAGGTGTTCTGTTTATATAATTCCTATTTGACATTGCCACTTGTTCTCTTTCCCCAGTAGGTCATGTATTGTTGTTCTCTGAAATGTATTGGTTTAATATTTGCAGTGTTGCCTTTTGATTGGTAGAGTATGGTGCTTTGTGAGTCCTGGTAGTGCTGTTAGGATACGGCGGGTTTACTATGGGCAGTGTTTGTAGTAGTTCCTAATGTGTCTGGCAGTTGGCACTGGATTATAGTAATGTAGAAAATCTTTTAGTCTTTCTTTATCCATACACTCATTAAGAGGCACGTTTACTAAAAGTTAGTATATGGTAACATTATGCAAATATTTATGCAAATGAGGCCCCTTATGCAAATGAGGTCCGCACCCCCCTTGGGCCGCCCCTGCTGGGGGCCCACAATTTTTGTTGGCGTAGGGCCTCACTCAAGGTAAATCCGGCCCTGATCCAGATGCATGATGGAACCTGCAGCACCAATTTCAATGGGTAAAATCAGAAACTACAAATACCATTCTGCACTGCAATGCAAATTTAAAACCAGAACAGGCATAGACTCTCGCTCATGGAACTGGATAACTTGGCAACTCTGCCATATTACTGGACAAACTTGGCACATTTGTGACTATTTTTTTGTAAGTACTATGTTCCTTCATCAGATCAGTGAAGAGTGACGTAAGGAAACAGGATCTGCAAGTTCATAGATGAACTGGGGTAAAACCAGGCCTGTCTCAGACTGTTTCCAGTGACCTGGAGCCAGCGGGAGCCCTTCCATGTGTATCTGTGTTTAACTACCCCTCTTCAAATCCATGCTGAAGGGCTTGCCTCTTTGAGGCTGCTTTTGGATCCTAATCTCCTGTTTCTCTTGTGTCCCTATTGTATATTATATCGCACTGTCTGTCTTAACTAGACTGTAAGCTCTATGAGCAGGGACTATCTCCTGATCTATATGTGTTTGTATGGCGCTGCGTACACCTTTTAGCGCTCTATAAATGAGTAATAGTAGTAATTGAGCACAGTTCTTATTACTGATCTGATCATGTGACAGCAATTTGAACACAAGCTCAGGATGGCATATACATGAGCCTAGATGAATCATCCATGTGCTCTGGGGATGAAGATCTCTGGAGGAAGTGAAGGAACACAGTGACGGCCGCAGCAATATTTCCTGCTGGGCTTTTGCTGCACTAATGGAACTCTTGAAATATTTTTATTGACTGAAGAACTCCATTTTTATTTTTTTATTTATTTAACTAACATTTTTATACCGCGTTTTCCAAATGATCAAGCGCAGTTTACAAATAACAACACTGTGAATTGTACAGAAACAAGTACAAATTCTGTTACAGGGAATGCTATTAGAACTATACACATAGAGGCTGATATAAATGTAAACTATGTACATAAATGCGCTTAGGAATTCTAAGCAGCAGGGGTTATTTACATCTCTGGGCTGATTGAAGTGCGGTATTTAGGGTGCAGGGGTGGTAGCTACAGGTGTCCAGGTCTCTATTGAGTAAAGTTTATGATTGTCTCCATGTTTTGACAGTCTTGGGTTTACACTATTTCATCTCTGAACCTTTAGGACCTACTTTTCTTAGAGAAATTAAATTACAGGTCAACATGTTGGTCACCCTGCCATTACATACCGAGGGGCTGGGACTGAAGGAGACACTGCGAGAAGAAAACAGAAGAGGGATCAGGATGGGAGCTGAGCTCACGCAGCGCCCTGATCTGCTGCAGGCAGACTCTCATGCTCACTGAGAGGCTTCCTGTTGTGCGTGTGAGGCCCTTGGAAATTACAGACAGGTAGAATCATTTCACAGCTGCAGAATGGACACTTTGGAGGTTGCTTTTAGTATTTCCTGAAAACTAAAGCTATTTTCTGCATAAGTATTTATGTACGGTGCACAGTTTTGTAAATGTCAGTGGGCAAATATCTGTTTTGCCCCTTGATGCCCTAGACACTAAGACCTGACCACAGTGAGACCACAAAAGTGTTCGCTGTGCAGGGAGCCGCACTATCTGCTGCCTTCCAGTCTTAATGCTTAATTAGTCTTCAGTTTCATGGATCCACTTCCCATCTGTGTCTGTACCTACAGAAGTACATCTTGCATGTCCCTGAGGCTAATGTGACTCCTGCTCCAGCACTGCTCTGCTCTGAAGTTAAAAGCGGCAGGCGCCTTGGTCTTATAGCACCCGCCTGCCCCAATGGTTCAAGAATCAGAGTGAAGCTAGGAGAGGAGGCAGAGCCAGGTAAGAACGAGAAGTGCCACTGTCCTTCCAGCCAGGTGGAGCTGCCGCCCGTGCCAGAGCTTCTCAGGCTTTTGACAGTATCCTCCCTCTTAGCTTTACGGCACTAGTTGACAGCAAAGTGCAGAAATGCTGCTCTACAGCCCAGCGCTACAACTCTAGCGTAAAGCTTACTAACGTAAGTTTAACACAGACGTTTTGCTCGGCTATGTTGTAAGCAAACAGCATGCAAGTAAGTTGTGCACAACATATCTGCACTAAACAGGGAGATCAAGCCAGACACATGTGCACAGGGTCCTGCGTTATCTTTAACACCTGTGCACATGTGCTGACATGCTTGCAAACATCTCCCGTCCTGTCACTCCGTGAGTGGGAATTGGCTCACGCACTGACAGGAAGGCAGATTAAAAAAAACTTATTGGTAGCCTTAATGGGCCCCGACACCTTGCCTCTGCCCCTCCAAACAAAATCATTGGTAGCTCTAATGGGACTCCCTCAGAACTGCCAGGCTAGACTGGACCGGACCTCCCACTATCTGAACCCCAGTGCCTCCAAGGTTGGGAGCCAACACATGTCTGCCTCCATGCTGTTATCTTTGCAAATGGCAGTGCCTAATCCCCACATAGCGCATCCCAGGATATATAATACGGGTTCAGGAGCCACCATTTGCAAAGATAACAATGCAGAGGGAGAAGCGTGTGGTTAAAAGACAATGAAGAAGGAATTCCAGCTTATACAGCATAAAAACTTACACAAAAGGGAGGAGTGGCCTAGTGGTTGAGGCAAGTTACCTCAGGCTGGAAGGTCGGGGGTTCAAATCCCACTAGAAGACAGCAACCTTGGGCTGGAAGGACTGGGGTTTCTAGTCCCACAGGTGCTCCTTGTGGTCTTGGGCAAGCCACTTAACCCTCCATTACCCATGTTCCCTGTAAAATAGTTATCTCTAAGTTATAATGCCCTGTTCAATGTAAATTCAGTTTGTTCAATGTAAATGTTAGGGGAAAAATAAAGTATATAGCAGGACTGGGAGGCTCGCAAGGCTAAATAGGAATTCTGTATATACTTATATATGGAAAGGAATGTGCTGTGCTAAGGTAAATTGATTGTTCTACACAGAGACGACTAGCATCTGCAAAGTTACTGATAAACTATGGTGGGCCTCAGGGGATGGGTTGATGACGTATGCATATGTTTCTGTTAATATATAAAAGACAGACAGGCCCTCCAACCTGTGGAATAAACTTGCATACTGTGTCTTGGTGTGGTTGTGAGTTCATTCCCCTGGAATTCCAGACAGCCCAGGAGGAACCCAAGAAGCAGACAAAGGGGATTCCCTGGGCCAGACAGCCGAGGAGGAACCCAAGAAGCAGACAGAGGGGATTCCCCAGGCCTGGATGCTGTGAACAGGGACAACCCCATTACAGTTAACCACCTTGATATCATGAAAGGCAGTATATAAGAAATGATAAATAAAAAATATACAGTGTGTGGCATCCTCCCCTTAATGAGCCATCAACTATTTAAAAACATAAAAAAAAACACATAAAAGCATTCATCTGTAATCAAAGCCATATATATATATATATTGTGGTGGCGAGACGGGTATAGTGTCCAAAGAAAATGTGAAAAAACAGCCTTTTACCTCTGGACAGAAGAAGGCTTCAGGGAGTTTAAGGGTTAAAACTCTAACCAAAGGAAAAAACTCTGTGCACAGAGATGTAGAGAGGGAGCCACGCCCTAGCTCCATGGTGACCAGGGGAGGTGACGAGGGAAGCCTGTGGGTGGAGTCTGAGGCTATAGGGCAGCCCCAATCATATAAGCAGAGGGAGTCTTCCAGAGAGGGGGAAGCGAAAGGAGGAGGAGGAGTGAAAGGAGAAAGACCAGGAAGAAGGAAAGCAGGAGGAGATTGTGTCTGTGGGCGGAGTCCAGGAGGGAAATCCTCTGAGGAGGAGAAGATAGATAGATAGATAGATAGATAGATAGATAGATAGCTTCAACTCTTTATTTAAATACAAATAGATTTAACTATTTATCAAATTTCTTAAATCACATATACATATACCAAACATCAATAAACCCATTTTGAAATTACCATCTTGCTGTATAAGATTTGCCTTGGTTCACCTTGCTCTTGGTGGTTGAGGAGTGGACCCAGCTACGCGGCTGCTCCTCTACCTCGCCACCAAGTAATGTGATGGATTACAGTGGCTGCTTCGTGTCAACGTGGTATGACGTAATCTGCTGTGGGACTGGGTAGAGGCAGAGGAGCAAAGGTAGTGGACCATGAGTGCACTTAGAGGTGGACATCCAGTAGCCATTCTCCTCTTTTGAGACAGGTTGCTGGCCAACCAAGCTTACAGCAGCCATCAGACTTTACAGCAAGAAAAAGAGGGAGGCAGAGAGCATTCAGTGGGCCTAGTCTGGTGTTGGAAGATAAGGCCCTAACATGATCCCAGCGAAGACCCAGTGCAGGGACTGTGAGCTGTTATAAACCAATGATGCTGCCTTGGATAGAAGAAAGGCTATGCTCTCATTCAGTACAATACACAAAAAAAAGCTGCAGCCATTAAATTCCAACACTCCTCAATGTCATCTGTTATGCTTTCCAACCCAATGGAAATTGCAAAGAATTATATAAAATGGGCTGAGAATGTCTGTCCGTCCGTCTGTCTCTCTCTATTTGTGTGGGGGCAAAATAACTCTCTGAAAACTTAATAGAATGGGATTAAACTTTGCTTCTGAGAAAACTGGTAAAAAGGCACATTAAGTTCAAAAATAGGCCAAATCAGATCAGGGGGTGCAGAAAAATAAGCCCCCAAGAAACTAGTCCAGTGTATTTCTATAGAAGGAGTTCCAGCTTCTGTAGCATAGAAAACTTACATACTGTGAAACATAGCAGTTAGGGAATTGCTCCTTTTGAACTCCCTCTCCAAATGCACTGGACATTTTTCAGACTTTAAAACCTTTATCTGGGGAGGAAGAGACGTCATCGTCCTAGATGACTGCCTAAATCTTGAGCTCTGCTGCCTAACCTGATAAAATCAGCAAGAATACCTTCCAGAAGCGGCGAAGTAGTGGCAAATAGGAGCAGAGGCAAAGTGCAAATGATAAGGAAGTAGGGGAGCATGAGGACAAGGCAGGAAGTGGCGGGTTTGTGGGAGTTTGCCTATGCCAGACCTACAGTAGTGGAGGACAGAGAGAAAATAATGGCGGCGGCAGGATCAGAGGATGGAGATCACCCGGAGAAAAAAAAGAAAGGCAGAAAATAACTCGGGGTGAGTTGAAAGAGTGGTTTGCGGAGCTACAGATAGAAATACTACTGTAGCAGTGACGATCGATCGAAGTGGGCAGTATCCTTGGGAAATAAGAGAGAAAAGGAATGAACTTGCAGGAAAACAGGAAGCATTACAGGGCCAAATAAAAGAGATGGACCCATGAAAAGAACAACTTATATATAAAATGGAGTATTTGGAAAATAGGTCCCGGAGGCATAATCTAAGAATAAGAATACCGGAGAATCCTGAATTCAAAGATTGCAGAAAGGTGGTGGAAGCGATATCCATTGAAGCTCTGAGGCAGGGTGGAGATTCATATGTTCCAGAAAGCATCTCCCTAGACAGAGCACACCGAGCGCTGGGCTCTGTGGTAAAGAACAGACCGAGAGACAATGTAATCTATGGAACAGACTATGGAATAAAAGCAAGAATTGCTGGAAGAAGGTGGTGCTTAGGGCATTTTGAGTGGCAAGGATATAAAGTGGCCATCTATGCAGATTTGGCGGCAGGAACTCTGCAAAGAAGGAGGGATATGCGATTACCAAAGTGTTGAGAGACAAAAGAATACAATATCGCTGGTTGTTCCCATTTGGCTTGACTTTTCAAAGGGACGTGAAAAATTGGAGAGTGACAACACTGGATGACACAAAGAAAGAGCTGAGAGCAGCGGGACTTTTAAGTAACACTGCAAACGGCACTGAGAGGCAAGAACAAGGCACATGCAACAGTCCCCGGATGAGCAAGGAACCGGGACGATCGGAAGACTTGCAGTGCGTAGATGGTCGTTGACGTGGGGAAGTTTAGAGACAAAGAGGATTAAATAAGAGGGAGAGAAAATGCTTGGAGTTCAGTCTCGGCTCCAAAAAACGAGATAGTGAACAACAATAATGTTGTGAATGTTAATGCTACTAATAGATAATATAATACAAAGGGTAAGAGAAGGTATATGAATAAGTAGAAGTAAATTACCCTGAGAGGGGTTGAGATTATTTATTTATGTGATTTTTATACCGCCGTATCAAGAATCATAGCGGTTTACATAAAACAACTGAATTACATTGAACAAGGTAGTGATGACATAACTAACACACAATCAAGATATATACATGATTCGAATACCATAAAACTTCCAAACATGCAATTTACTAAAACAGATGTTACAATAAAACAAAATAATAAAACATTAAATTTGATTAATGGAAAGCCACTTACACAGCCCCCCCCCCCCCCCAAACAAACCAATTTAAGTATCTGTGCATCAGATTTATTTTGCTATGACCAGATTGTTGATGAGGAGGGGAGATATAAAATGAGAAACTAATCCTGGTAGCCATGAATTCAAAGGCTGGATTGGATTGTGCTAGAGCTGGACAATCTGGAACTCAGCAGTGATGAAGATATCAGGATACTACACAAAATTAAACTGAGAGATTCCATTAACCCTTTGAAGGCCTACTTTAAATTTTTAATCCACATTCTGCAGCCGGGTTAATTTTTGCATATTTCAGGAAAATTGTACCCGTCTTATTCAATATGTTCTAATAGTGATTTTCCTTCTGCTATGGTCATGTATTATATACCATTTGATAGGAATATTTAGTCAGAATTTTGGATCCCGAGAGTTTTTGGCTCAGCCTGGAAAGGGTTAAAAATTTTAAATTTCCTTGAGTATGAACTGAAAATATTTTAAATTTCAGTCTGGCAGCATAAAGAACGCAAAACATCAAAGTTCAAAGACAATAACACCACCCCCCCAACAACCTACAGTTGACTAAGACTAATAAGAGAAAATTATTTTTTCATGGCTATCAGGATTAGTTTTGCTCATTTTATATCTTCCCTCATTATCAATCTGCTCATAGCAAAATAAATCTGATGTGCAAACTCTGGCAAAAAAGGCACCTCTGAAGGTGAGATGGTCCTTCCAGCGGAGCTATGGAGCTACTTTCTGTGCAATAGTCCTCTGCCCAGCTCAAATCCGAAGGGCCTTCCCTGAGGCCCACTGCTTGTCCCAGAGGTGATACAGTGGCCCACCAAAATCTGGCTCTCTATCAACCCAGTGACAAATTGTCTGATGCTGCTCTCCCCCCCCCCCACCCCTGCCCCACTAACCTGCTCTGCCTCGCTGTGGCTGAGATTCAAAAAAATAACAACCCATGCCAAAAACAGCTCTCCAGCAGCTGTGGCAGCACCAGGCTGCGCTGAGGTGACTTTGACTGCTGGCAAACTGGCAGCGATTTGGCACAGCTCTGCCCTGCCGCTTTTGCTGTGTTGAGGTCGGCGGCAGCAGCAGAAACAGACCGCCAAAGCTGGGAGTTTGAATTAAAAAAATAAAAGAGAAAGAGAACCACCCAAGCAAAAGCGCAGGCCTGTGCCTCATTCCACTCGTGAGCAGACCAGCCGGTCCCACCCCCTCTGATGTCACATTAGGGGGCGGGACCGGCCGACTGCTCACAAGAGCGGAATGAGGCACGGACCCGCTCTTTTGCTTAATTGGTTGTCTCTCTTTCTTTTTTTTTATAATTCAAGCTCCCAGCTTTGGCAATATGCTTCTGCTACTGCCGCCGACCCCAACACAGCAAAAGCGGCAGGGCAGAGCTGTGCTAAATCGCGGATCTTCTCGGATTTGGGGGTTGTACTTTTTGGCAGTGTGAGGCGGCCGGCGCTGGTGATTTGGAGGCATTTTTTGCCGCCTCTAAAAATTTGCCACCTGAGGCGGCCGCCTCAACCTGCCTAATTATAGAACCGCCCCTGGGTAGAGTTCATTGATGTATGAAGATGTTTGAATCCAAGGAGAAGAGGATACGGCTTTTTTTCAAAACCTCATGGTTCATCACAGGAGAACAGAAACGGTATGGGTAAGTGGGGGATGGGTTACAAAGGTGAAGGAGATAGACCATGGATCTATAACTTGGACAGATCATGCCCCGGTATTGATAACGTTTAGTCAAGGGACCCGAGACGAAGGATTGAAATTTAGGAGGCTCAATGAACCATCATTGGAAGAGAAAGATAAAGAAAATATAATTAGCATCAAGAAGGTTCTACAGGAGTCTTGAAGGACTATAGTCCACAGGACTATACAGGAGTCTTGAAGGACTACAAAAAGGGACTGCTACTTCTGAAGAGAGATTTGCAATTCTGGAAATGTTTCTAAATCTTGGGTAAAAAGCAATTCTTTACTTTAAAGCTGATTAATCTGTGTAAATTAGAATCCAGTATATTTGTTAAATCAGTCAGGGCCCAGTATCAGCAAAGAGCTTTCAATTTAAATTTAAAACCCAACCTCCAAAAAAGCCCGCATGATCTCAATGAAACAATCAAAATAAAAATAAAAGGATCACCCAATGTGCAATGCACCACACTATAATTTTTGTCGGATCAAAAGGCAAGAGAGAAGTTTAAAAATTCCTTCTCCTCTCAAATGATCATAGTGTCCCTTTTAATCATATAGACATTCTAAACCACTAATAAAAACGTCATCACTTATCTGAATAGTAATCCAAACAGTATATGAGGCAATGAATGGCACGAGAATGATCCTCCGAAGTCCTTAAATCACACCAGTATATGAGGCAATGTATGGCGTGAGAATGATCCTCTGAAGTCCTTAAATCACACAACATGCATATTTCAATCTCTACTCACGGCTCTGTATCAAGTGTGGACAATATTCTCCACTACGGGATAAGCAAATGCCCAGCCAACATTAAACTGCCATCTGAATTACAGAAACCTTTAAAGTGCCTGCACGGTTTCCTATAGGCTGCACAAGATGACATCAGCTACTAGAACTGTCAATCCTAATATAGAGAATTCCCCATTGTATCGGGGAAGCCCTGTGGTTAACATTAGATCAAACTCAGCCATTCGTTTTCCAGATTTAAACCCCCAGGGCTGATGGTGTTAAGAACAAAAATCCATTTTTGTTCCAGCCATTGAAAGAACGATCCCAATCGCGGGGAACACTTGGAGCATAATCAATAACTCTCCATTGTAGATCAGCAAATGGGTGACCCTGTAATAAAGAATATTTGGGTAGATGACCGAATGCGTAACGCATGTTCCCCTAGCCGTAATTTTAAAGGGCAAATGGTGCAGCCAATATACAATAAGCTACAGGGAAACTGCAGAATATACACTACAAAGCTAGTAGAGCAACAATTTTACTATGAAAATTTGTGAACATGTCCCGAAACAGGATCCTGCCAAGTGTCCCCTTCTATGGTGGTGTGGCAATAGTGGCAAGAGCCGGGGGTAATTAACAGCCGTGTTTCCGGACGATCCGATGGTATTGCGGACCTAACCAATAAATCCCATAGATTAGACCCTCGGGAATATGCTATGGTGACAGGTTTACGAAAATAAGGATGAAGATGTAACACAAAAAAATGGTTTCTTAACTACACTAGAAGTGTGTTGCATGAATGGTAAAACTCCCACCGACCTCTCATCAGGTTGTCCAGAATTCTGTCAATAACCACTCCCGATGGACATAACAAGCCCGTGTATATGCTCGTTTAATAATATGTGGAGAATATCCTCTAGCTAATAACCATTCCCGTAGAAAACGGGCTTGATGGTGGAATTCATCAATAGTAAAGCATATACGATGGAGTCGCAAAAATTGTCCAAACGGAAGCCATCTACATAATGGCGCTGGATGATGGCTATGAAATCTCAATA
Source organism: Ichthyophis bannanicus (assembly GCA_033557465.1). Classification (NCBI taxonomy): domain Eukaryota; kingdom Metazoa; phylum Chordata; class Amphibia; order Gymnophiona; family Ichthyophiidae; genus Ichthyophis; species Ichthyophis bannanicus. Next base: position 258,241,526 of record CM066044.1, read on the forward strand.
AACTGTTCCATTAGGCTGGTTTCCTAAACAACGTAGTCAATAATGACCCAGATTGTTTGTAAATAGTAATGTCCAAAAAATCAATTGATTTATCATGAATATGGGCCGTAAATTTGATGTTAGATTTTACAGTGTTCAACCAGGATATGAATTGATGCTTGACGTCCACAGGAAAAAAATGTCATCAAGGAACCTCCGTCAAAAACTAATATGTTGAAACCACTCAGATGGATAACTATGCTTCACCTCCACATCAGCCATGTATAATGTGGCTATAGAGGCGGCCACCATGGCTCCCATACAATGTTCCCTCTAATTTTCTGTAGGCTGTGTGCGCATAAAATATCAGCTGTGCAGCTTTTGAAGGAAGGTTAAATTTTTGTGCGCCACATGACGACACTCGGAGTTATATACTTTAAAATTTGACTACACATCAGAATACAGTATGTACACCACATTGAATTCACTAGAAAATATTGTAGAACTTGTGAAAACCGTAAATACACAACAACTTTTAAATTTTAAGACATCTGTGTTGTTTTTCTATCAGAATCAGAACTGTAATTTTTGTGCGCTCTGTTATAAAGTATGTGCGCTCGCTCGGAGAGGTGTGTGCGCGCGCACACGCGCACAGCTTAGAGGGAACAGTGCTCCCATAGCAATGCCACGTATCTGCAGATAGAACTGCCCAATCAAATAAAAAATAATTCTTAGTTAACACTAGACGGATTAATTCCACCAAAAAAGATTTGGGAATACATGAAGAGGCATATCTAAAAGCCGAATCTAAGAGAAGCATGACTTCATCCTGATTGATGTTAGTGTATAAAGCTGTGACATCCAAAATCATTAAAAAAACATCAACCGATCCAGAATATTGCATAAGCTGATGCAAAAATTGGGAAATGTCCCTGATGTAAGATTTCACTAATCGGGCTTCCTGTTTCAAAAAAACATTGTAGAATTGAGATATCGGTTCTAAAAGGGAACCCCTACAAGATACTATGGGCCTGCCCAGGGGGGGCCTGACAGAGATTTGTGCACCTTGGGCAATGTATAAATGATGAGTATTTTTGGATGTTGTACACATAAAAAAGATGCTTCTTTCGCAATAATCCACCCTGCCCAGCGTTTATCTGTGACCATCAATTGTATTATTGTACACAAACCCAGAGTAGGATCTTCAAATAAAGGTTGATAATAAGTAGTTCCTTAACGTCCCTCCAGTCTAGTCTCGAACCTTGGAGTTGTGCACCTCTCACAGCAGCTTGGAGACTGAGAAACACCATCACTTTTCTGATGACACCAGTATATCCTGCCCGGATCCGCCTCCTCTCATCAGTTATCTCAGTCTCCAAGCAGCTGGAGGTTCTGTGGGCCAGGAGGTCCACTGCTCACTTGAGGGACAATTAAGGATTAGTGTAGTTTAGCTGGGCTGGGGGAAACTGCTCTTTAGAGAAGATTTAGATAAGTTAGTGAAGGAGCTCGGCGAGTCTAAAGGAGGTAGGCTTCCGGAAGATAAGCAGAAGCCGGGCCGATCGGGTCCCCCTGCCTGGGGGCAGCAAAGGGATTTCCGTAGATTCCGCACTTTCGCATGGAAATGCTGCGTTCGGTCATTGTGGCAGTAAGGTAAGGAGAGTTTCTCATGTCCTTAGATTTGTCAGAAGCCTACTTGCATATTCCAATCCGGGAGGAGCATCAAAAGTTTCTCAGGTTTGCGGTGCCCCTAGGACATTTTCAATTCCGAGCCTTGCCTTTCGGTCTGGCTACAGCACCGCGAACGTTCACAAAGGTGATGGTGGTGGTAGCGGCGGCGTTGAGAAAGCAGGGTGTTCTAGTGCATCCTTATTTGGACGATTGGTTAATCCGGACAAAGTCAAGAACCGAAAGTGAGGCGGCTACAGCCAAAGTTATGGCTTTCTTGCAGAGTCTCGGCTGGATAGTCAACATGGCGAAGAGCAAATTGACCCCGACGCAGGAGCTAGAGTACTTGGGGGCTCGGTTCGATACAGGAAACAGGAAGATTTTTCTGCCCTCCCTCCGTGCGAGAGGTTTACGCCGGCTGGTGCGGGAGTTTCTGCGCAAGTCAGCCCCCACGGCATGGCATTACTTACAGTTGCTGGGAACCATGGCAGCCATGATGGAACTGGTGCCATGGGCGAGAGCTCACATGAGACCGCTGCAGAGGGCCTTACTCAGGCGGTGGTCACATCAGTCCGACCCGCTTACGATGAGATTACCGTGTTTAGAGGAAACAAGGCGGGCCCTGCAATGGTGGTTGCTCCCCGGCTGTCTGGAGAGGGGGATGCCGTTGGAAGCACCGTCATGGAAGCCCTTAACGACGGATGCCAGTCTCTCAGGTTGGGGGGCTCATTTTCAGGGACGGTTTGCCCAGGGTCAGTGGTCGGAGGAGGAACAGGCCTGGTCGATCAACCGGTTGGAATTGAGGGTGGTGACGCTAGCGCTAGCTGAGTTCCTGCCGTATCTTCGGGGAGAGGACGTTCAAGTGTTCTCGGACAACATGACTGCAGTGGCCTATATCAATCATCAAGGGGGAACCAACAGTGTCCTGCTGGAAACAGAGGCCGAGCAGTTGTTCGCGTGGGCCGAGGAAAATCTGCTGGCATTGTCGGCCACGCATGTGGCGGGCGTGGACAATGTGCAGGCCGATTTTATGAGTCGGGTGAAAGTGGACCCGGGGGAATGGGTCCTGCATCCAGAAGTCTTCAACATGGTGGTGCACTGTTGGGGAGCGCCAGTGATGGATCTCATTGCAACGTTTCACTCGGCCAAGGTGAATCGCTTTTACAGCAGGCGTAGAGAGAGGATGTCGGAAGGGCTAGATGCTCTCATACCGGTTTGGCCAGCAGGTCAGCTGCTGTATGTGTTTCCGCCATGGGTGTTAATTGGTCGAGTGGTTCAGTGCATCGAGCGGCACAGAGAGCTCATCGTTCTCATAGCGCCAGATTGGCCTCGGAGGCCATGGTATGCGGATCTCATGAGACTGGTGGTGGACAGGACGTGGAGGCTGCCTCTTCGTCCGGATCTGTTGGGCCAGGGTCCGCTGTTCATGCCACAGGTGGATCGATTCTCGCTTATGGCTTGGCTCTTGAGAGGACTAGGCTAAGGCAGAGGGGTTACCCGGCATCGGTAATCTCCATGTTTTTGAGAGCGAGGAAGCGTTCTACTTCGTTGGCGTATGTTCGCATCTGGTTGGTGTTTGAGGCTTGGTGTTTGGATAGACAGGGCAAAGCGCTACGAGCATCGGTACCTCAGGTGTTAGCGTTCTTGCAGGATGGTTTGGAGAAAGGCTTGGTGGCGGCTACCTTGCGAGTGCACGTGGCAGCGTTATCTTGTTATAGGGGTAAGATCGGGGGACAGCAAATAGAAGGTCATCCAGACGTTAAGCGTTTTTTGCGGACTGTGTCTCTTCTGAGGCCGGCGCGCTGGCAAGTAGTGCCCAGTTGGAGTCTCCCATCGGTCTTGCAGGCGTTGGAAAAAGAGCCGTTTGAGCCCTTACCCAGGGCCTCCTTGAAGGACCTTACCCTTAAGGTAGTGTTTCTTGTTGCTATTTGCTCGGTTCGCAGGATTTCCGAGTTGCAGGCCTTATCTTGTAGGAAGCCCTTTCTGTGTTTTTCGGACTCTAAAGTAGTTTTGAGTCCGGTGCCGTCCTTTTTGCCCAAGGTAGTCTCGACGTTCCATGTTAATCAGGTAATTTCCTTACCGGTCTTTACAGAAAAGCAGGGGGGTGCCCTTGCGGAGAGATTACACCGGTTGGACGTTCGTAGGGCATTGAAGAAATATCTCCAAAGGATGGAGAGTTTTCGCAAAACAGATAGACTATTTGTGTTGTTTGGTGGACCCAGAAAAGAGGAGGCGGCATCGAAGGCCTCCATTGCCAGGTGGATTAAAGCGGCCATAGCGTCCGCGTATATTTTAAACGGGAAAGCGGTGCCAGAAGGGTTGAGAGCGCATTCCACTAGGGCACAAGCGGCTTCTTGGGCAGAGCTTGAGTTGGTTCCGGCGCTGGACATTTGTAAGGCCGCCACCTGGTCTTCATTGAACTCCTTTGTTCGGCATTATCGCCTGGATGTTCAGGTGCAGAGGGATACCTGTGTTGGATCAGCGGTGCTTCAGGCTGGTGTCTCAGATCCCTCCCGTTGATTTTCTGTACTGCTCTGGTACATACTCCAAGGTTCGGGACTAGACTGGAGGGATGTTAAGGAAGGGTAAATTAGACTTACTTGCTAATTGTTGTTCCTTAAGGAACTCCAGTCTAGTCCCGTATCCCGCCCTAGTTCGCTGTCTGTTTTGTAGTACCTGAAGAAAGGCGCTGATGACAGGTAAGACAACACGGGTTAACTCATATGCTATTGCTTCTCGTTCGTCTGTTGTCCTGCATGGGTTGAGAAGATACCTCAGTGCCAATAATAGATGCTGTTAACGGTTCCGGGAGGGGAGCTACTAGGGGCAGTGGCAGTCCCCTATGGTAGATTACATTGGTAGTTATAGTTCTGGTTCATAGTTGATGCTTACTTGTTGCTCCGGTGAGTCTGCTTTGTCAATAGGTTACTGATGAGAGGAGGCGGATCCGGGCAGGATATACTGGTGTCATCAGAAAAGTGATGGTGTTTCTCAGTCTCCAAGCTGCTGTGAGAGGTGCACAACTCCAAGGTTCGGGACTAGACTGGAGTTCCTTAAGGAACAACAATTAGCAGGTAAGTCTAATTTACCCTATCCTGAAGTTGTGACAATAAGCCATTATAATACATTTCTGAAATCTGAATCACAACCGCACCACCCTTGTCAGCACCTCTAATAGTCAAGCAATGGTCGGTGGCTAATTGAGATATGGCTAACTGCTGTACCCTGGAAATGTTAGAATAATGACCTGTAAACGATGACTCCAAAATATTCAAATTCTGTAGAACCAAATTTTGAAAAATAGATATAACAGGGTCAATAGGGCCAGGTGGAATCTACTTAGAAGTCGGACGTATCACTGAACCATCTAAATAATCAGATTGGTCAACAAAAAAATGTGTAACTTGTAACGTCCTAAAAAATTAGTACAGGAACACCCTCATTTTAAACGGGTCATAACTAACTGTTGGTATGAAAGATAAACCCAAATCCAAAACACTTTGTTAGGCTGGTGTTAACGCCAGTCCGGTAAGGTTGATGGACTCTAGATTCTGTCTGGACCATGGCCGTGTGGTCGGAGGTTCCCAACGGTCATCCATATTAGTGGGCGGCAGCCATGAGGACGTCCCAACTGAAAATCTTGATATCCTCTGCTGAAAGGTGCATAATTCCTGTGTGTTGCCCCCCTATCATGGGAACATTCACTGCCTTTTTAGTGTCATCAGTGGAGTGATCAAAAGTAATATGTTTGGTAGATTATTTTTCTTTATCGTACATCCAACGATACACCCTGTCCAAGTCATAATCGGTTTTGTCCCTATGGAATTTCTTGAGTTTGAAATTCTTCAAATACTTAGAAATACCCTTGAGGTTGTCTCTCCACCTCATCAAACTTAGCCTGAAACACCTCCTTTCCCATGGATGCCTGTAATTTGATCTTCATATCCTCAATCTGAACATTCAAAGCAGTTTCTTCCTTAGTAGTATGGTCAATGATCAATGCTATCATATCAAAACTGCATTTATTGAGAATACAGTTCCATTTCATGATAAACTCTGAATCATTAAGAAACATTTTGGGAGGACGGGGCATACGCAACCCTCTGGGTATGATATGAGACTTAAGATACGGAATCCCAGCATTCTGGTTAAATTTAAAACCCAGAAGAGAGCTGCTAGTTTAAATTTAATACTCAGTCAGGGCCTAGTATCAGCAAAGAGCTTTAATTTAAACCAAATCAGAGTATAACAGCATAAAAGGAAAAACAGGGTCAGTATTCTTTGAGCAATACATTGTTTCTAGAGACCTTTACAAAGATGAAATTAGACTTACCTGCTAATTGTTGTTCCTGGAAGAACCTCCAGTCTAGTCCCAGACCTCTGAGTTTAAGCACCTCCTCTCGCAGCTTGGAGACTGAGCACGCCACCCTTCTTGGGTGTCACCAGTATAAGTAGTCTAGGGTCCGCCCATCTGCTCCAGTAACCCATTGACAAAGTAGACTCACCAGAGCAACAAGTAAGTAGAAAATACATCTAAAACTGCATAACTATAAACACTTCACCCATTAACCTGGTAACTTACCCTGGCCACTTTTTTTTTTTCTAAAGGTTCACACTAATACCTAGTTCGCCCTGTTCCCAAAAGCACCCAGCACACACTGCCGACGTTGCTAGAGTCTCTCCGAGACCGACCAAATTGCCTCCTCCCTACCGGAACCACAGCCAACCCAGTGGAAACCGCCGCTGAGCGTTAAATGTTAACCTCCTTCAGGCTGCTGTACACCATACTAGATCTGGGAGGGATATGGGACTAGACTGGAGGTTCCTCCAGGAACAACAATTAGCAGGTAAGTCTAATTTCATCTTCCTTATCGTCCCTCCAGTCTAGTCCCAGACCTCTGAGGATGTAACAGAGCAGTGAACACTTTAACAGGAGGGACCTGCCAGACCAGCCTGAAGAACCGCCGATCCAAAACCAGCATCCCCTCGTGCCTGCACATCTAACCTATAATGTTTAACAAAGGAAGACAGTGATGACCACAGACCTTACAGATCTCTACCGCTGGAACTAAGCTGAACTCCGCCCAGGAAGTTGCCTGAGCCCTAGTCGAATTGGCCCTTAAGCCTGTCGGAACGGCCCTGCCCTTCAAGATATACGCTGACACAATAACCTCCTTGAGCCATCTTGCAATAGACACTTTAGACGCCGACTCACCTTGCTTTGTCCCACCAAACAACACAAAAAACCGGTCCGTTTTGTGGCAAAAGGCCGTTCTCTGCAAATAAACTCTTAAGCTTTGACTGACATTCAAGCGATGCAAACGACCTTTGTCTCCCTCCTTGCCACCTTTTGTGAACACTGGCAAGGACACGGCCTGATTCACATGAAACGCGGACAACACTTTTGGTAAGAAAGAAGGAACTGTTCATAAAACCACCTTTGTTTCAAAAAACGTCAAAAAAGGCTCCCTACACGACAAAGTCTGCAACTCTGAAATTCTTCTTGCTGAAGAAATAGCCACCAAAAAGACCACTTTGAGCGTGAGATCCTTCAAGGTCGCCTTGGACAAAGGTTCAAACGGCGCCCCTACTAACACCTCCAACACCAAATTAAGATCCCAAGCCGGCACCGGTACTCTACACGGTGGTCTCAACAGCGCCGTTGCTCTCAAGAATCTCCTCACAACGGGATGTGCCCCTAGCATCACTCCCTGCACTTTCCCCCGATAACAAGAAAGCGCTGCCAGGTGTACTCGTAGCGTAGCCGCTGCCAACACTTTATCCAAACCATCCTGGAGAAAGGAAAGAATCTGCGGAATCAAAGCCCTTAACGCCTCCACGCGCTTCTCCTTGCACCAAGATTCAAAAATACGCCTCTCTGAAACTGACCGAACCTTGACGGACGAAATCTCCGAAACTCCCTTTGTTGGCTCCTAGAAGGTACTGGCAGGTGACCCTGCCTCTTATCCTCTGGCAGCCTACCTCCTTTAGACTCCCCAAGGGGTCCTTCACCAACTTTTCCAAATCCTCCCCAAAAAGGAGTTTCCCTCGAAAAGGGAGCTTAGCTAACCTCAACTTAGAGGCCCCATGTGCTGCCCAGTTCCGCAGCCACAGATATCTGCGCGCTGCAACCACCGACACCATACTCTTCGCCAGACCGCAAATGAGGTCATATTGTATATCCGCCAGATAAGCTGCCCCTGACTCCATTCGGGCCGCTTCCTCCACCACCATCGCATCCTGATCCCCCTTTATCTTTTGGGACCACCGCAGACACGCCCTTGCCACCCATGCTCCACAAATAGAAGCCTGCATGGAAACCGCATTAACCTCAAAGACTTGCTTCAATAAACCATCTAACCGCTTATCCTGCGCATCCTTAAGAGCGGAACTACCTTCCACTGGAATCGTTGTCTTTTTTGTAACTGCCGAGACCGCTGCGTCCACTTTGGGAGTTTTGAAAAGGTCCCTGTCCGGTTCCTTCAGGGGGTAAAGACACGACATCACTCTGGAGCCTTTCATCCCCACTTCTGGCATGTCCCATTTTTCCTGTATCATTTCTTTAAACACTCTATGGACTGGGAAAGCTTTCTGAGACTTCCTAACTGCCTGCAACAGCGGATCCTCCAAAGAGGAATCCGCCGCCTGCTCATTCACTGGCATATTCAGCGCTTTCAGCATCTCCGAAATCAAAACTGACTATTCCTCCTGCCTGAAGACCCTAACAACCCGTGCCTGATCTTCCGGCTCTGCTATCTCGCCTTCCTCCAGGTCCATCTCTCCATCCAAATCTTCCAAGACCTCCGACCATCCTTCTGACTCCACAGCCTGCTCCCTCTGGTCTGGCCCTAACTTGGCCTTCTTGCCCAGAATGCTATCCGCCGCCCTGAACAGAGGAGCCCCAGATGGGCGGACCCTGGACTACTTATACTGGTGACACCAAAAAAGGGTGGCGTGCTCAGTCTCCAAGCTGCGAGAGGAGGTGCTTAAATTCAGAGGTCTGGGACTAGACTGGAGGGACGATAAGGAAGAGGCCTTCTAGATAGAAGGCAAGAGACCTGTGAAATAGTTTTAATAGGTGTTAAAGCCAAGTGACAGATCAAAGGGGCATTTTGAAAGACTCCCTCTATCAAAGCAAGGGCTGTGTGAATCACCCAGGAAATTGGTCTCAGATTACCTTAGAAGCACAGGACAGGGTACTGTGTAACAGCCAGCTTTTCCCTCCCTCCCTCCCTCCCACCCACCCCTGGGATAATCATAGCTTTATAGGTGCTTAAACCTCTTAAAGGAAAGGAAGTCCCATATTCACTCTCAGGTGCAGCTGTTTATCCTCATCAGTTATACATTAAGGACCTGAGATTAATTATGTTTGAGGTGAACAAAGTCCATTAAATGTATTAGGTATAGTTTTATTAGTATAAGTATCTCCAGCAAACCTTAATAAGTAAACCACTTAAATACCTAAACACCACCTTAAAACTACGACGCAGACAACAGTCCAGAAGCGAGATGGGGGCTTTCTAGTCTTTTCCATTGAGTGTCATATGTATGCTTTTCTCAGAGTTGGTGAGGGGTCTTATATGTGCACTAGGTACAAGAAGATCTTTGCTCTCAGGGAACGAGTCTGATCTCTGGAGGCTAGAGTAGTTAACTTGGAGGACATAAGGAAGACAGAGAGGTACATAGTTGAGATCTACAAGGATGTAGTAGTGAAACCCCACCTCCAGTCTGGCAGCATTCCTGTTGCCATGGAGGAGAGAGATCATGTGGCAGGAGAGCATCACCCTGGTGTGGCAGGATATGATCCTGTAGCTAGGACCTGTCATTCAGGTGATGTTAAACCCTCACACCGAGGAGGTTTCTCCAGGGCCATGTGCCCACAAGGGAAGGGTTAGGACAGCCGTTATAGTTGGTGATTCGATCATTAGACATGTAGATAGCTGGGTGGCTGATGGACATGAGAATAGCCTGATAACATGCCTGCCTGGTGCAAAGGCAGCAGACCTCTTGTACCACCTAGACAAGATCTTAGATAATGCTGGGGAGCAGTCTGCTGTCTTGGTACATGTCAGTACCAATGACATAGGAAAGAGTGGTAGGGAGGTTCTGGAGGCCAAATTTAGGCTTTTACGTAGGAAGTTGAAATCCAGAACGTCCAGGGTAGCATTCTCCGAAATGCTTTCCGTTCCACGCACAGGACCTGAAAGGCAGGCAGAGCTCCAGAGTCTCAATGCGTGAATGAGACAATGGTGCAAGGAAGAGAGTTTTGGATTTGTTAGGAACTGGGGAACATTTTGGGGAAAGGAGGGGCTTTTCCAAAAGGATGGGCTCCACCTTAATCGGTATGGAACTAGGCTGCTGGCATTAACTTTTAAAAAGGAGATAGAGCAGCTTTTAAACTAGATAACAGGGGAAAGCCAACAGTAGCCTAAGATCGCATGGTTTGGAATAATGTATCCTTGAATGATATCAGAAAAGACTGAAGTTAAGGCATATCAACAGAGAGGTTCCAATAAAAACAAAAGTAACCCAAATACCCTTGAGTACAGAGCAGACAGAGCTTAAAGATTACAAATTACCCCTGCCTACCAATAGCCAGATTAATATGAATAAAATACAGCCTCTAAAATGCTTGTATGCAAATGCTAGAAGTCTAAAAATTAAGACAGGAGAGTTAGAATATATAGCACTAAATGAGAGGTTAGATATCATTGGTATCTCAGAGACAAGGTGGAAGGAGGACAACCAATGGGACAGTGTGATACTTTGGTGCAAACTATATCGTAATGATAGAGCAAATCAAATTGGTGGAGGGGTTACACTCTACAGTATGTTAGAGAGGGCATTGAGTCACAAAGACTTAAAGTTTTACAGGAAACAAAATTCACTGTAGAATCTCTATGGATTGAAATTCCATATAAAAAGGGGAAGGGGAAGGCGATGGCAGTGAGGATGTACTATCAACTGCCTGGCCAGAATGACCAAGTGGATGATGAAATGCTAAAAAAAAAAAAAAATCAGATAAGTTAATATTTACAGCAATGTAACAATAATGGGTGATTTCAATTACCCTGGTATCGACTGGGTCAATGTCATGGCAAGCCATGCTAGAGAGATAAAGTTTCTAGATGAAATAAATGACTGCTTCTTGGAGCAGCTGGTTCATGAACAGTCCAGAGGGAAAGCCATTTTGGACCTAGTCCTTAGTGGAACATAAGATCTAGTGCAAGAGATAAAGGTGTTGGAGCCACTTGGCAATAGTGCTCATAGCATCATTGCGATTGATTTAATAAATGGATGAAGAATGGCAAGGAAATCCACAGTCCTACCTTTTAACTTTCAAAAGGGAGACTATGATAAAATGAGGAAAATAGTTAAGAAAAAAACAAAAGAAGCCGTTGCAAACGTCAAAGATTCACATAAAGCATGGATGTTGTTTAAAAATACTATCTTGGAAGCTTAGACCAGCTGTATTCCACACTTTAAGAAAAATGGAAGGAAGTCCAAAAAACTGCCAGCATGGTTTAAAGGTGAAATCAGAGAGGTTGTTGCCAAAAAGGTATCTTTTAGGAAATGGAAAAAGGAGTCAAATAATGAAAAATGGAAACATCATCACTCAGCCTCGATGAACTGATCACTAACTGGAACAGCAGCCTCAGCAGCATTGCACAACGCCCTCCATCGACCAAACCTTCAAGGAAACGAGCCAATGCAGCCTGGTACTCCACAGAGCTACGATCATCTCTTATCCACCTAAGGAAGCTTGAAAGATGCTGGCGTCGATCCCATTCTGCAGAAGACCAGAGAGTATACAATCATCACCTGACAAAGCATTGCAAAGCAATTACAGGGAAACTGAGACAATTCCACACGGACACCCTAAAACGGTCACTGAATAAACCACACGACCTTTTTAGTCTGGCTAAGAACCTAACGAAAGAACCAGCTCATGACCAACCGAACGAGATCCACCCTCAAAAATCTGCAGATTACCTGCAATCAAAAATATGCCAGACCAACACGGCCGCGGCACCCACCACTGGATATGAATCAACTTACCTAAATCCACTTACCATCTTCTCCACGCCATCCAAGAAGGGCATTGAAGTCACCATCGCTGTGATCAACACCACCACAGCACAAACCGACCCTTGCCCTGCCTTCTGGATAAAAGAACTACGCTGCGCGCTTAGCCCATTCATAGCCAGGCTCATGGACATATCCTTCACATCAGGCTCCTTCCCCCAATGCCTCAAACATACATCTATTAGGCCTCTGCTGAAAAACAGTAAGCTCGATTCCCAGAAGGTAGACTCTTATAGATCTATAGCTAGCATACCTCTTCTAGCCAAGATCATCGAGAAAGAAGTCCAAGGACAAATACAAGACCACATCGAATCCACTTCGCCGCTAGATCCCTGCCAACACGGGTTCAGGGAGTCCCAAGGAGTGGAAACACTCCTCACTACCCTATACAACAACATAATTACTGGAATTGACAACATACGCCAAGGGTACGTCCTCATCTTCTTGGACATAGCTGCTGCCTTTGACTCGGTAAGCCATGAGATTCTCCTGAGGCGTCTATTCATGATAAGGCACTAGAATGGTGCAAGTCATACCTATCCAACAGATGGCAGCATGTATGATCTGGAGCGTCTTCATCAAAACCTTTCCAGCAGAGGTAGGGCGTTACGCAAGGATACTCCCTCTCCGCCCTGATGTTCAATATATACATGCAGCCTATCTGTAACCTCATCAGATCATTCAACGTCGAATGTCTAATATACGCAGACGACATACTACTTTACATGCCTTTCACAACAGAGCAACCAGACCTCTCCCCACTGACAGATTGTTTCAATGCAGTATCCAAATGGCTCCAAACCCAGAACCTTCGAATACAACACAAGAAAACAGAAGTCCTTTTCATTACAAGGAACCAAAACTTCAACCCACCTCCCCATCTAAAGGTTAAGGAAGCAGAACTACAAACCAAAACCACAATCCGATGACCTGGGCATCATGCTTGACCAACACCTCGACATGAAGGCGCACATAAGTAACATAGTGAAGATAGTGTACCACAGGATCCGGACACTCAGGCACATACGTGCTCTGCTAGAGCTGGACGACTTCAGAACGATTTACCGAGCACTGATTATACCACACTTTGATTATGCAAATGCAATACTTCAAGGGCTCCCACAATCCACTTTGATCCCACTCCAGCTCGCGATGAACGCCGCAGCAAGAGTCCTACACGGGGCAAACAGAACTGAGCACGTGACAACTATCCTGAAACAGCTGCACTGGCTCCCGATTCACGGCAGGCTCACGTTCAAGACCCTTCGGCTGACTTTCAAGGCCATCAATGGGTTCTCATCCACTTCCTTCACGGAACCTATCCATACCATATCCCCCAACAGGTCCAGAAGATCTACAGCAGTCAACACACTGACAGTCCCAAAGGCGATAACTCAATGTACCCAATCAATAGCAAACAGGGCCTTCAAGTTCTGTGCACCCAGATGCTGGAACACACTACCACCCTCCATCTGGGCAATTCCTGACCTGACCCAGTTTAGGAAATCATTGAAGCACCATCTCTTCCTAAAGTACTACCCGGAAGCCAGCACACTAACAGCACCCTCCACTACCTAGTACAGCAACACCAACATACAGGCAATCCAACCTCGACACAGTCTACTTCCGAGATGATTTAAACATGATGCCTATGTGTAAATAGTGTGTAAATAGTTACCCCTTGTTATCCAAGGTTTTTTTTAGTACCCGTTCTCTGTAAACACAGAGCGGCTTGCCACCCTGCTGTAAGTTTGTGTTCCATGTAAACCGCACTGATGCCGAATAGCGCGGTATATAAGAGTCTGTAAATAAATAAATAAATAAATAACAAACACGGGCAAGTTAGATGGAAGGCACTGATAAGGAAGGCAAACAGAAAATTTGAGAAGAAGCTTGCTGTGGAAGCAAAAATGTGTAATAAAGATTTTTTTCAAGAACATTCATAGCAACAAATCTCTAACAGAGTCAGTTGGACCATTAGATGACATGGGGTAAAAGGGTCACTAAGAGGGGACAAGGCCATAGTGAAGAGACTAAATGAATTCTTTGCTTCAGTCTTTGCTGAGGAAGATATAGGGATGTTACCCATCACTGAAATGGTATTTAAAGGTATTGCCGCAGAAGAATTGAAAGAAATATCAATTCACCGAGAATATGTATTACAACTATTTAATAAACTAAAGAGAAGCAAATCACCTGGACTGGATGGTATACATCCAAGGATGTTGAAAGAACTAAAATATGAGATTGCAGACCTACTATTAGTAATCTGTTAACTATCATTAAAAGCATCTGTAATACTTAAAGATTGGAGGATGGCCAATGTAACGCCAATTTTTAGAAAGGCTTCCAGAGGTGATTTGGGAAACTACATACCAGTGAGCCTGACGTCAGTACTGGGAAAAATGGTAGAAACCATCATAAAGAACAAAATTACTGAAAATGTAGAAAGTCATGGCTTAATGGGAGACAGCCAACATGGCTTTAGCTAAGGAAGGTCTTGTCTTACTAAGCCAATATGGGGTTTTTGAAGATTTGAACAAACAGGTAGACAAAGATGAATCAGTTGATATAGTAGTGTATCTGGATTTTCAGAAAGCCTTTGACAAGGTCCCTCATGAGAGACTCTTGGCGAAATTAAAATGTCATGGGATAGGAGACAGTTTACTACTGTGGATCAGGAACTGGTTAAAAGATAGAAAGCAGAGGGTAGGGCTAAGTTGTCAATTTCCCAATGGAGAAAGGTGAATAATGGAGTACCCCAGGGATCTGTATTGGGTCCAGTGCTTTTTAACATATTTTTAAATAACCTGGAAATGGGAATAACGAGTGAGGTAATCAAATTTGCAGATGACACAAAATTATTCAAATTTGTTAAAACCCATGAGGATTGTGAAAAATTGCAAGAGAACCTTTATAAATTGGAAAACTGGGCATCCAAATTGCAGATGAAATTTAATGTGGACAAGTGCAAAGTTACGCATCTAGGAAAGAACGCCGCAAACTACGGTTACATGATTGAAGGTTCCACTTTAGGAACCACCACCCAGGAAAAAGATTTAAGCGTCATCATGGATAACATGTTGAAACCCTCGGCCCAGTGTGCAGCGGTGGCCAAGAGAGCAAATAGAATGCTAGGAATCATAAGGAAAGGAATGGAGAATAAAACAAAGGATATTATAACGAGCGCACACATATAGTACTAACATGTCCATGCAGACACAGACACACACAAAAAAACGGCACTGATACCTGAAGACTGGAGAATGGCAAATGTAATGGCAAGGTCCCTCATGAAAGACTCTTGGCGAAATTAAAAAATCATGGGATAGGAGGCAGGGTTCTATTGTGGATCAGGAACTGGTTAAAAGATAGAAAGCAGAGAGTGTGGCTAAGTGACCAATTTTCTCAGTGGAGAAAGGTAAATAGTTGAGTACCCCAGGCATCTGTGCTGGGTCCGCTGCTTTTTAACGTATTCATAAATGACCTGGAATGGGAACAAGAAGTGAGGTGACCACATCTGTAGTAGACACAAAATTATTTAAAAATGTTAAAACACAAGAGAATGGTGAAAAATTGAAAAAGGACCTTGATAAATTGGAAGATTGGACATCCAAATAGAAAATGAAATTTAATGTGGACAAGTGCAAAGATATGCACCTATGAAAGAACAACCCAAACTGCGGTTATACAATGCAAGGTTCCACATTAGGAACTGAAGAACTCTTACCCTCCTAGGGTCTGCAGTCCTACACTAAACCTGGATTCTTATAATTATCTGTAACCTCTTAACAGAAAGGAAAAAACAAGACACAATTAATTAATTAAATGCTAGAGAGCTCTGTACAGTAGAAAAACATGGAACCTAAGGACAAGCTTATCCATCAGAATTTCTTCAAAGATGGCTCTGCAGAGCTCTAGCTTTTTATTGAGAATTATCAGCTGACAGTTAATTTTTAATTAACATCTGGTGATATTTGGGTTACAAAAGTGCATATCGAATTTGCTAACATCTATGCCCCGTCACATGAAAGCAGAAGTTACAAGCTTATGACTATATTCACTAGACTCAATAGGTGTCGCTGTGTTTCTATTATACACAGAAGCTAATTAGTTACTCTTATAATATTTGCTGATTTTCTACTATTTATTCAAGCTTTATTTGCCGTTGACCTAAAACCTAGTTCCCTATAGAAGACCATGCCACCCTAGCGAATTCTTTAGCCTATCATATTGCAGAATACAAGAGGATGTACTGTTTGTTCTATTGATTTATAGGGAACAAGCTTATGTACACTGTCATGCCCTAGCCCTCCACCTCAGGCTAAGAGGGTTAGGGTTGCCATTATGTTCTCCTTATAGAAGGTGGGATAAACTATTTTGCTCCAGCTAAGATTGCTGGGAGTGGTAGTTCTTTTGCCTTCTAAGAAGAAACAGTGGTAAAGGCAAAGATGACAAAATTTATTCCCCAAACAAAAGGTTCTATGCAGGTTGCATCAGGATAATTCTTCAGTTGTTCGCTCGAGGTTATTTACAAGTATGCTGGCTGAGCTTCACACCCTTTACTCAAAAGTGCAACTGCTTAACAGATAAAGAAAAACATAGCAGCTTCCTTCAACAAAGAAAAATATTCTCTTTTCCTTTGTCTTCCCTCAGCTCTCCAATATACACTAGCACAGGGATTCATTGTCATCAGCTAAACACAACGTACAGTCCATAGGTACTTCAAATGATAATGAATCATTCTCATTACAGTTCACTTGCATTTCCTTCAACTCCTGAACTGCAGTGTTTTGCTTCAAGCTACTATCATATGTCTTAGGGTAACTTCTCCCTAAGGGTTTTTGTGTCTCCTTTGAGCACAGCTCTATGTGATAGGGATTACAGGTACCTGAGGTTGTGGAGACTCCTCTCTGGCTCTGTTCAACAATCTCTCTCCAGCTATGGGGAAGCAGTCTCTGGTTCCCTTCTTGGAGTTCCTCCCTGGAGCTCTGCCCCGGTTCCCTGTTCCAGGCTAGGCTTTGTAGACTCTTGGACTGAGTCCTGGGCTACCACCTCTGAACTCTCTGAACCTTTCTATCCGGTACTGGGGTTTGAAGGTTTCTCTTCTCTCCTTCAGCTCTGATTGCTTCTCCTCCACTTCTCCAGCTGTGTCTCCTCTTGTGTTCCCTCTCGTGTGCTGTCGTCGTTGTTCTTCTGTCTCTTCCTTGTTCTCGTCATCCTCCCTCTCCTCCTTCTCCTCCTCCTGACTCTCTCTCTAGCCAGGGTTTATATTCCTGCTCTCTGAGCCGTGTCTCTGCCTCTCTGGACAGGTGTCTGTAATTAGGTTCCAAGCTTGCTACTATGTCAGCAGAGCTTGGGTGTGGCAGCCTAGCTTCAGTTTCTCTGTGCTTGCTTTCTTTTGTCAAACGCTGAAACATGTGTACTGCAGGGATGTCACTTTTCTTAAAAGTAAAATCATTCTTTTCTTCTACTTCCATATATGCTCATTAGAGGCTTCCTCATCACATATCCCCCCCCCCCTTAAGATATTACGGACTGGCGACATTTCACCCACACAGCTCGTAATCCTCGATAGGGCCTCAATATCTTGCTGTAACCTTCCTGCCTTGTATTCCACTCTGGATAGACTGGCTAACGCTGTTCTTTCACGCCAGGGCCTAAGGACGTTTATGTGGTAAACCTGCTGGCGGCCCCTAGTGTTCTCTACTGCTGAAGATACCGGACCCACCTGTTTGACCACTTTATAGGGTCCTTTCCATTGGACCTCAAATTTTGGCCCGGCGTCCGCCACCATTACTATAACCTTCTCTCCTAGGGCTATTTGGCGGAGTTTTGTACCTCGATCATAATACTTCTTCTGGTGATCCTGGCTGGCCTGTAGGTTTTCTTCTGTCACCTGGGAGGTCCTTTGCAACCGCCCCCTCAAATCTCGCAGAAAATGTGGTACTCCCATTACTTCTACCTCAGGCTCAACCCATTGTTCTTGTAATATGTCTAAAATTCCTCATGGGGCACGTCTGTACATTAACTCATAGGGGGATGCCCCTAAAGATGCCTGTGTCCGGTCGTGGCAGGTGTATAGCACAAAGGGGAGCATAACATCCCACTCGGACATATTACCATCCAAGCCTCGCCTTAGCATTTGCTTCAGTGTCTGGTTTAATCTCTCTACTAGTCCATTGGACTGGGGGTGATAGGCGGCTGTCTTTACATGTTGTACCCCGAAAGCATCCCATACTTGGGCCAAATACTTCGACATGAAATTGCTACCCCAATCTGTCAGCACCTCCTGGGGAAAACCCACCTATCAAAATAGCTTAATTATCGTTTTTGCGGAGATGTTCCGTAAGGGAATGGCCCACGGAAACCTGGTGGCCTGATCCACTATAACTAATATATATTGAAACCCTGGGGGTGTCTTCAGCAAAGGCCCCACTATATCCATTGCGATTCGTCAGATGGGTTCTGATATCATGGGAGTCGGAATCATGGGCACCCCTGGTGGTTTAACAGAGGTAACTCGCTGACACGAAGGGCATGATTCACAGAAGCGGGTGGTTTCCTTGAAAACACCCGGCCAGTAAAAACGGGCAAGAATCTGGTCTAAAGTCCCCTGTACTCCTTTGTGACCGCCTACGGGGTGGTCATGGGCCAGCCTCAAAACCACTGTCCTAAAAGCGGCGGGTACCACCAGCTGCTTCCTGACCATCCCTGCCTGTGGATCAAGACTCTCCCTATATAGTACTTCCTTATCCAAAAGGAATCTTGGGAGGATATCCCTCTCAACCTGGGCATATTCAAATGCCCGTTTTAGTGCGGGATTCGCTTGCTGCTCCTTGGGGAAGGACGGGAACTTTTTAACCAATTCGGCTGGAACCCAAGGTAATCCTTGTCCGGCCTCCATCTCGGCTCTCCCCTGAGCCCTACGCTGTCTTTCCCTGCGTTTCTCAGCCTTTCCCTTTTTAGGCCTATCAGAAGGGGAAGCTATTAAGTCATCGTGTGTTGGTAGTTCACCTAGTGACTCATCTGGGGGTTCATCCTTTATCTCTGGAGTCGTTGACTGGGATTGAGTAGACACCAGACCCACTTTTGGATGTAGGCCCTTCTCCAACCCTCTTCTGAACTGGGGCCAATCCCTACCCAGCACTAGGTCATGGGGCAATTTTGGGACTATCGCTACCAGGACTTCCCTCTGTATTCCTAACCCCTTTATTGATAGCTTGTGCATGGGATAGAAGGAGGATGCACCGTGGATACATCTGATTCTGACCCTGCCCTCTGGTTGGCTCAGGACTGACTCACTCCGGGCTTCAATTGCCTGCCAGAGTCTCCTAGAGATCATACTCTGGTCAGCACCGGAGTCGAGTAGAGCATTAGTAGAAATGCCTTGGACCTCAACATTCAAAAGGAAACCTTCTCATACCTGTTCCACATTAGCACTTATCAATGCTGTACGTGCTTTACATTCCTTTTGTATATGATCTAGTTTTCCACATTTGAAACATCTTTTCTTTGCCCATCTACTCTCTTGCTTAGGCAAATAACTTTTTATACATTCCACATTTTGCATTGGTCCCTTTTCTGATTTTCCAAAACTAGCCTCCGCTGATATTCTCAGAGCGCCCCCTTTTGCCTGACCAGCCAATTCTGCCTCTAAATACCGCTCGGTCAGCAGGGCTGCCTCTGCTGTGGTCCGGCAGTTTTGTAATATCAGAAAAGATTGAATTTCCTTAGGGACCGCAGCCATGAACTGCTCTAACACAATTGTATCTATTACTGACTCCATGGTTTTTCCTTCTGGAGCTAACCATTTTAAAGTTAAGCTTCTGACCCTTTGGCACAGAGCCTTAGGTGTCTCATCAGCTCTTAACTTTGTAGCTCTCAGCATGCGATGGTAGACCATCGGAGTTAAACCCAAGCGTCTCGGATAGCCTTTTTGAGCTCTCCATAATCTGTAGCAAGTGCCGCTGGCATGGCCCTGTAGGCTGCTAGTGCCTCTCCTGTGAGGGATGTAGCTAGCCGTACTGCCCATTGTTCCATTGGCCACCCCACAGTATGGGCAACTCTCTCAAATGCTTCTATGAAATCATCAACATCATCACCTATTGCAAGTTGTCCAAATGAAAAAGTCCCACAAGTCTGTGGTCCTACCACACAGGTATGTGTTGTCGCATCCAAAGTCGACGGAGTTGGTATTGTTCCTACTGTCGCTTTCTGGCTGGCGAGCAACGCCTCCATTAAGTCCACTACCGGCTTTTGCTGGGCCTGCAAAGCTGCTGCAGCCTGTTCTTGCGCACGATGAGCCATCTCTCGTTGCTTCTCGAACTGAGATGCCATCCATTGTAGAACTTCTGTAGGATCCATTTCCACAGTTTTCTCTGCAGGAAGAACAAAAGACAAACAAAGCCCACCAAGTGCGGTACTACAAAACTTTTGTTAGTCCCTTCTAACGTGAATGTCTGGAAACCTCTATCCTTTTCACTTGAATCCTAATTACCCATGCACAAATACTCTTTACCTGAGTACAGGCGTAGACTCATGCCTTGAAAAGGAGTGTTTCACTGGTCCTCAGTCACTCTGGCCGACACTACCAGCGATTTTCCACACTGCCATTCACAGCACAGCTCAGCAGTTTTGGTGCTTGAAGAAACCTTTGGCGTATATCCTGGAGTGTTTGTAAATCCTGATGTACCAAAAATGATCCAACAACTATGCCACTTGTCATGCCCTAGCCCTCTGCCTCAGGCTAAGAGGGTTAGGGTTGCCATTATGTTCTCCTTATAGAAGGTGGGATAAACTATTTTGCTCCAGCTAAGACTGCTGGGAGTGGTAGTTCTTTTGCCTTCTAAGAAGAAATAGTCGTGAAACCAGTGGTAAAGGCAAAGATGACAAAATTTATTCCCCAAACAAAAGGTTAGGTTCTATGCAGGTTGCATCAGGATAATTCAGTTGTTCGCTCAAGGTTATTTACACAAGTATGCTGGCTGAGCTTCACACTCTTTACTCAAAAGTGCAACTGCTTAACAGATAAAGAAAAACATAGCAGCTTCCTTCAACAAAGAAAAATATTCTCTTTTCTCAGCTCTCCAATATACACTAGCACAGGGATTCATTGTCATCAGCTAAACACAACGTACTGTCCATAGATACTTCAGATGATAATGAATCATTCTCATTACAGTCCACTTGCATTTCCTCCAACTCCTGAACTGCAGTGTTTTGCTTCAAGCTACTATCATACGTCTTAGCGTAACTCCTCCCTAAGGGGTTCTGTGTCTCCTTTGAGCACAGCTCTATGTGATAGGGATTACAGGTACCTGAGGTTGTGGAGACTCCTCTCTGGCTCTGTTCAACAATCTCTCTCCAGCTATGGGGAAGCAGTCTCTGGTTCCCTTCTTGGAGTTCCTCCCTGGAGCTCTGCCCCCTGTTCCAGGCTAGGCTTTGTAGACTCTAGGACTGAGTCCTGGGCTCCCACCTCTGAACTCTCTGAACCTTTCTATCCGGCACTGGGGTTTGAAGGTTTCTCTTCTCTCCTTCAGCTCTGATTGCTTCACCTCCACTTCTCCAGCTGTGTCTCCTCCTGTGTTCCCTCTCGTGTGCTGTCGTCGTTGTTCTTCTGTCTCTTCCTTGTTCTCGTCATCCTCCCTCTACTCCTTCTCCTCCTCCTGTCTCTCTCTCTAGCCAGGGTTTATATTCCTGCTCTCTGAGCTGTGTCTCTGTCTCTCTGGACAGGTGTCTGTAATTAGGTTCCAAGCTTGCTACTACATCAGCAGAGCTTGGGTGTGGCAGCCTAGCTTCAGTTTCTCCCAGGGCAAGCAGGATGAGTCAGCCACAAGTGGGTGACGTCATCCGACGGAGCCAGAGACGGATACTCTCACTAGCCCAGAGGGCTTTAGCCCTCTGGGCATGAACACTAGCCCCACCTCCGTATCCGCCCCTAGCTGGCCAGTCTTCGTCTTCCGCCCTTGCCAGTAAGACGTTTGTTATTTTGCTCTCACCTTTATCCTGCTCTCACCTTCCTACAATGAAGAAACCCGGATTCAAAAAATGCACTGCCTGCTCCAGGAAGATGGCGAACTCTGACTCCCACCATCTCTGCTTGCGCTGCCTGGGAAGCGACCACGTCGTTGATAACTGTTCTGCCTGCGGCCGCATGTCCCCCCATGCTCTGAAGTCACGCCGGCATGCCCTGAGGGAATTTCTGGCTCCCGCAGTGGTGAGTACTCCCGCTGCCATCATTCTCCCTTCCACTACTGCCTCCTCCGTTGCTGTGACTGCTGCTCCTGCTCCGGCCGGGAACGCACTGTTTTCGGCCTCTGCTCCCCGCCGTGATGCCTTCTCTCTCCCGGACATGTGCGTCCCGATGGAGGCGTCCATCTTGCCTGCTGCTTCCTCCGCCCCACTTCCTGCAGCTGCAGTGACTGTTTCCTGTTCGGGGCCCGCCTCCTCTCAGCGCAGACTCGTCGGCACAGACCCTCTCGGCTCAGGGAACAATTCCCACGCTGTCAGAGCTGCAGATCACCGGCGCAGACAACACAAGCGGCACAGATATTCGCCACACCACCGGGGCAATCCCAGGAGGTGGAGCCGATCACGGAGCTCACATCGGAGATCAGCCAGGAGGCATTACAGTCGGCACAGACAGCAGTGCAGCCACACTTACAAGGATTGCAGATGCCACAGGGACAGCAGCTCCAACTCTGAATCCCCTGAACGCCAAGGCAGGAGTCCCAGGCGCTGCAGCCACAGTCCATCTCAGTCACATGGCTCTTCCTCCAGCAGCCCGGACCAGAATGCCATCTCTTCTGCCAACTCAGCTTATGCGGCTTCTTGCGATTCTGAGGACTCCGAGCTCTGCCTTCCTACGTCCCCGGTGTTAGCAGCCCCTCCTGAAGACACCGGCCGACCCCTCCTCGCCCAGGCACAGACGTCTCTGCCCTCCCAGAGCGCTCCAGACACTCTCCTACTCCTCCAGGGCATGCTTCAGCAGTGGGCATCAGCACTCTCCAACCTGTCTTCTTCGCAGGCGCAGCCCCTACCACCACCGGCAGCAGCCACCTGCCAACCACCGGCTCCACATCTGCAAGAACAGCAGCCCACATCAGCTGCACCGGACACACTGGAACAGTCCGGCATTCATGAGACCCCCGAGGATCCCTCCATCTCACGGACCTCCTCCCATACTGACCAGGACTCGGGACCACCCAACCCTCCAGAGGATTTAACCTATGCGAAATTCGTCCGCAAGGTCCTCGCAGCCTTAGCTATCACTCCCGCTGACGCAGTGGATCAACGAGACGAGGTTCAAAGTGCCCTCAAGTTTGTGGACTCCCCCAAGGCAATCCCTGCTCTACCTGTCCACCAGTTACTCCGTGAGAACCTCACAAAGCTATGGGTGACTCCTGCATCGAACCACTCTTGCCCACGAAAATTAGACTCCAAATATGTGGTCCAGCCTATACCGGGGTTCGACAAGCAACACCTACCCCACCAATCCATTGTCGTGGAATCCGCCCTCAAGAGATCCAAATCCTCACGCACCTCTACCAACGCCCCCCCCCCCCCCCCGGGAAGGACAACAAGCTCCTAGATGATATCGCAAAGCGGATTTACCAGGGTTCCATGCTAAACGCAAGGATTTCTGCTCATCTCTTTCAGCACGCCATATACCAGGACACCTTGCTAACCAACATAAGAACCGCCGCCAAGGATACAGAGCTCCCACCGGCTCTCCTATCTGCCCTGGACGACCTTGAGGAATGCACCAAACACCAAGGTCGCGCGGTTCATGACGCTTTTGAGACTGCCTCCAGAGTGGCTGGAACCGCCATATCCGCACGCCGGCTTGCCTGGCTCAGAGCCTCTGGCCTCCAGGCAGATTCCCACGACAAGCTTGCAGACACTCCCTGCACGGGCGACTCCCTCTTTGGCGATAAAGTCAAGGAGACAGTGCTCGACATGCGTGATCGCTGCACCACTCTCAAGACTCTGGAGGAGGGATCCGAGTGCTCTAAACCCTACCGCAAAGGAAGTTTCAACTCCTCTGCCCCCAAGCATTATAATTCCTACCACAGGTGGCACCAACAGCCATGCTACAAACAGCAGCACTACCAGTCTTCGTACCGGCAGAAACCTCGTCAACGTGAGCGCTCATCTAAGAAAGCATCCTCCGCGCCTGCCAAAACCAAGCCTGGTTTTTGACTCACCGCCCCGTCAGCACCTCCCGACGGGGGGACGCTTATCCGCTTTTCATCATTCATGGGAGCGGATCACCACGGACCAATGGGTCCTCTCAATCATCAAACACGGTTACCGCATCAACTTCTCCTCGAGGCCGCCCTCACGGCCGCCCCCAGTGACCACCGTCCCCGCACAGCATCTACAGGCTATGGACTCAGAGATCTCAGCCTTACTTGCCTCGAAAGCCATCGAGCCTGTTCCCCCAGGCGAGACCCACAAGGGCTTTTACTCAAGATACTTCCTTGTCCCCAAGAAGTCCGGGGGCACCAGGCCCATTCTCGACCTGAGGAAGCTCAACAGGTGCATAGCCAAAGAGAAGTTCAGGATGCACTCCCTGTCCTCCATTTTGCCCCTCATCCAACCTATGGAGTGGCTCGCATCCCTCGACCTCCAAGACGCCTACACTCACATCCCTATGCACCCTCATCACAAGAAGTTCCTGAGATTCAGGGTAGCGGACAGACACTACCAATACAGAGTCCTTCCCTTCGGATTGTCAACTGCTCCGAGAGTCTTCACCAAGTGTGTAGCCATAGTTGCAGCCCACCTACGCAAACAGGGGGTCTGTGTCTTCCCCTACCTGGACGATTGGCTATTCTCGGCCCCGTCACCAGAGGAACTGCAGAGGACCGTCAGGAAAGCCATCTCTCTTCTCTCCTCTCTGGGGTTCCTAGTCAACTACCCCAAGTCCCATCTATCACCAACGCGACGCCTGGAGTTCATAGGGGCTCTTATCGACACCGCGCTTTCGAAGGCTTTCCTGCCTCAAAACGGAAAGGAGACCATCCGCGCACTCACCCGACAAGTCCTCAACTCCACACATTCTTCTGCACGAGTGATCCTGCGCCTCCTGGGGCACATGGCAGCCGCCACACATGTCCTTCCTATGGCGAGGCTACGGAAGCGTGTTCTTCAGTGGCACCTACGCATCCATTGGTGCCAACACACTCAACCCTTGTCCTCTCCAATCCCCAGTGACCCACGCACAGACAAGGCGATCAGCTGGTGGTCTCGCTCCAACAATCTCTCTCACGGCAAGCACCTGCAGGCCTTGACCCCCGAGATCACATTGACCACAGATGCCTCAGCTCTAGGATGGGGAGCCCACTGCGCGGGCACACACACGCAAGGATCTTGGTCCACCCCCGAGAGGGACCTACACATCAACGTCCTCGAGCTCAGAGCTGTCCGCCTCGCCCTCGTGGCCTTTCAGAACCTCGTCAGGGGAAAAATAATCAAGATACAGACCGACAACCAAGTCGCCATGTACTACCTGAACAAACAGGGAGGCACGGGCTCCCACCCCCTGTGCAGAGAAGCCCTCCGCACCTGGCAACTAGCCCTCTCGCTCCAGTGCAGCCTCCAGGCCTGTTATCTACCAGGGGAGGAGAACGTCCTAGCAGATCGCCTCAGCAGACAGCTAAGCCCCCACGAATGGACACTTCACAAGGACGTGTCTTCTCTTCTCTTCGGGGAGTGGGGCCTGCCTCAGATCGACCTCTTCACCTCCCAAGAGAATGCCAAATGCCCCCTCTTTTGCTCGAAGAGACCGTCCCCGAGAAGACTAGCGGCGGACGCCTTCGATGTGGCCTGGGACAGCTGGGACCTGGTTTATGCGTTCCCGCCAACCCCACTCATTGCATGGACAATCCAACAAATCATCAGGGACCGGGCCAGAGCCATTCTGGTTGTTCCCTCCTGGCCCAGGCAAATCTGGTTCCCATACCTCCAACGGTTGGCAGTGGACCCTCCCATCCACCTCCCCCTGCGGCCGGACTTGCTATCACAGGACGGCGGCAAAATGCTCCACCCCAACTTGAGGATGCTATCTCTGTCGGCCTGGAAGCTGAAAGGCTAGCTCTGGCACCCCTCAACTTAACGACCGAGGTGCAGCAAATCATCCTAGCAGCCCGACGCCCTTCCACCAGGAAATCTTACAGCCTTAAGTGGCGACGCTTCTCCATCTGGTGCGCGGCTCGGCACATCGACCCCTTCTCCTGCCCCACGCCGCAACTCCTCCAATACCTTGAGTCACTCTCCTCCCTCGGCCTGAAGACCCAGTCCATCAAGGTCCATCTGTCCGCCATTGCGGCCTTCCATCACCGCATTGGTGACTCCTCCATAGCAAAAATGCCCATTGTAACCAGCTTCATGCGAGGCTTATCCAATCTACGCCCTCCTCTGAGGGAACCTGTGCCCGCATGGGACCTTAATGTCGTCCTCAATCAGCTAATGGAGGATCCCTTCGAGCCCATCCAATCTGCGGATTTGAAGTTCGCCTCATGGAAAACTCTATTCCTCGTCGCCATAACTTCTGGCAGACGAATCAGTGAAATGCATGCGCTCGTGGCCTACCCACCTTACACCATCTTTCACCTCGACCGCGTCTGCCTTCGGACACACCCCAAGTTTGTCCCCAAGGTGGTGTCCTCCTTCCACATCAACCAAACCATTGAGCTGCCCTGCTTCCTCCCGGGACCACACTCCAGTCCGGAGCAACAACGCCTTCACACTCTGGACTGCGTCAGAGCTCTACGGTGCTACCTCGATAGAACAGCGCCATTCCGCAAAGGGTCACAGCTCTTCGTATCCTACGACCCCAACAAGCCCGGCCTTCCAGTCTCCAAGCGAACACTCTCCGGCTGGATCTCCGCATGCATCTCCTTCTGCCTTTCTCGCGCTGGGGCGAGCCC
This sequence comes from Ichthyophis bannanicus, assembly GCA_033557465.1. Taxonomy (NCBI): domain Eukaryota; kingdom Metazoa; phylum Chordata; class Amphibia; order Gymnophiona; family Ichthyophiidae; genus Ichthyophis; species Ichthyophis bannanicus. The sequence goes on from CM066044.1 coordinate 258,268,192, forward strand.
CACCGCAGGCATCACAGCACATCACCTGCGGGCCTTGGCCGCCTCCATCGCGAACCTCCACTACGTTCCCATTCCCGACATCTGCAAAGCCGCCACCTGGGCATCTGTACAGACTTTCCAGAAGCACTACTGCCTCGACAGAGCCGATCACGGTGGCTCCGCCTTCGGCCTAGCAGTGCTTTCGACGGCTAACCCCTCTACACGCCGGGAACTTGTGACTGAGTGCGCCAAGTAAGCTAAGTGACCACTTATAGTGTCACATAACTGATTTTGACTCTGCACCTTAGTGATTGTCACAGAACTGATTTTGACTCTGCACCTTATTGATTGCTGATGTATCATTGTTACACGCACCTTGTTGCCTTAACTAATTGTTGTTATGAACACAGGCCCTCGCCTCGCCCTGGGCCGCCTGTTCTAGTTTAGTTTGCTGTGTATTGTTCTTGTTGACGCTGTTGTTGCACTTTTTGCTGTTACCGCACTATGCGATTTGCACAGCCTGTCTCTCTCTTACCACGCTGGCATTAAAACTTCTTGCACCTTACGCGTGGTCTGTTCTTCAGTCACTCCCCGCCGCTGCATATGTAGCTGGGGAGACTCCACTTGTGGCTGACTCATCCTGCTTGCCCTGGGAGAAAACCGAGTTACTTACCTGTAACGTGAGTTCTCCAGGGACAGCAGGATAAGTCAGCCACACCTTCCCTCCCTCCTCCCCAGCGGGGAATTCCTGTCCTCGCTATCCGCCTCCTAGCCTGAGTACCGCTTCAGCTTGGGAAACCTGGCCAGCTAGGGGCGGATACGGAGGTGGGGCTAGTGGTCATGCCCAGGGGGCTAAAGCCCTCTGGGCTAGTGAGAGTATCTGTCTCTGGCTCCGTCGGATGACGTCACCCACTTGTGGCTGACTTATCCTGCTGTCCCTGGAGAACTCACGTTACAGGTAAGTAACTCGGTTTTCTCTGTGCTTGCTTTCTTTTGTCAAACGCTGAAATGTGTGTACTGCAGGTATGTCACTTTTCTTAAAGGTAAAATCATTCTTTTCTTCTACTTCCATATGCTCACTAGAGGTTTCCTCATCACAACACATAAGCTCTATTTGCTAATTCTATGAAGCAACTATCAAAAGCAGAAGAACAGGTCAAAGTTACTTTTAAAGAGAAAAGCTTTTAATTTCACTGTAGCCTGACCTGTAAATTTCCATGAGCATATATGTCACCTATAGCTAGTCTCTACAGTCTGGTTTCATGCATAGATTCACTGCTACTGCTTCCAATTCCTATATCCAGTATAGATCCAGAATCATTGTCTGTTCCTGAGTCCATTAAGTCCAGATTCCCATATACTGGGTGAACCATAGTGGCATAAGTTGAATCAGCTGCTGATGCACTATCTAATTCTCTGATCGTATCCAATTTGGTTTTGAGGCCTGGCATGACTAGCCCTTTTCCACAGTCCTCCCTTTGGTTCTGCCCAGAATCACATTCTTCATAAAAGGGCATTTCACGGAATAAATCTCCAGTACTAGGAACACTTCGCAATTTAAGGACTGCAATAGTGTTCGTGGTTTTAGCCATGTATGAAGCACAACACTTCACAATACAGGCAAGACATATTCCTAAAAGTAGGAGGGCTACTAAAAAACCAAAAAGGCCTGTCAGTAAAGCTTTTACAGGACCTGACAAGCCACCCCACATGTTTTCAAACCAGGGCCATACAGAATCAGAAGTTCCTTCTATATTATCTTTAGAGAAATGAGTTTCTTTTCTCACCTGTTCTAAAATACCAGAGACCACCTTGCTCTGTGAATCAATGAGCATACAGCAATGCTGGTGTAGAATCCCACACCTGCCTTCGTCCTTGGCTAGTAAATAATCCAAAGCCATTCTATTTTGGGCAGAGTAAGCAGTCAGTTTGTCTACAGTACCTTGCATGACTGTGAGAGCATCAGTCAAATCTTGAGCTGTTACTTGTATCAGTGCATAAATTCGCAATAACTGTTCACCATAACGTGCTGTAGGATGTATGGTGCCAAAAGTACTTAGCCAAACTGTTCCCGTGAAGGTGCTTACTTCCTGTTGAGTTAACATAGTGATATCATCTAATAATTTCCTTGCCACACGTATATCGGCACTAGAATCATCTGCAGCTCTGCGATGACGGCTAGAAGGCATTCCAAGTAGTTTCATAAGGGACCAGTTTCCATGGCAAGTCAAGAGTAGCTATGTAGCAATTGCCAGACCAATCAGCCAGCAATTGGACATAGGCTAAAGTTTCACACACAAAATAGTGACCCACCAAGGCAAGTAGTCCATCAGGCCAAATTTTATAATCTTTAGGTTCTGTAACTAGAACTTCGGTTCCAGGCCAAATATCCCCTAAACATGGGTGATAGTATCCTAAATAGGGATACACATAATTGTCAACATACCCAGATGCTGAACCATCTTTGCTTTTCTGCAATCTATACTTCCCATACGTTGGAAACCCATCCTGGTCATAATATTGCAATTCATACTGGTCGAGATGAGTCTTAAGGTCAAGGAGAACATTAACTACCCTTAAATTTGAAAGGGCTTGTACAGAACTTACTGTAGGAGAATCCATCACTAAATGCACATGATTATTAGTCATGACAGTCTGACATTTAGATAGAGGAGTTTCTCCCAGAGGATATGCTCCTTTTCTCTGAAAACAAATAGGAGGGTTAGTCACTGGCTGAGGACTGATAATTCTTGGAGCGGGGGTTACTCCCTCAGGCCATGTTACAGTAAGATTGAATAAGGTTTCATTCACAGACAACTCTTTCAGCTCTTGTAGAGAAATAGGTCGAGGTCTGGGCAAAAATCCAAACTGTGTAGCTGCTGGATGCGGCAAGCACACTGCACAACTGAAAATATTAAAACGCTGAATTAAAGAGTAAATGTGAGAGTGAAACACATTATAGAAAACACCATGTTTTGCCCAAGGAGCATGTGGATCATACTCAGGGACTGTATGGTCAGGAACTGTATGAGCTTGGACCACTGAAGGAGTAGGAACAAGGTTGAGGATCTGAAGCAAGTTATGAGGACAGTAACTAAATTCAAAAAAGCATGGGACAAACACAGAGGATCTCTAAAGGTAAAAAGGGGATTGTTGTAGTTGTTATGGAAGGACAGACTAGATAGAAACATAACGACAGAAAAAGACCACATGGCCTATGTTTCTATCTACTACTGCCCGGTTTTCAGGGGCTAGTGTTGGTTTTTCTAATAGCATCTTCACCAAATCATCCACACTCCCTACATTACTACGAGGGCTGCCAGACACAAAATCCAGAAAAATAAAAACAGTGCCAATGCTACTGAAAATATACATATTAACCAATTCTCAATTGACAAGTCCGAAGTGGGTTGTAACTGTCCAACAACTTCACAATCACTTTCTTGGTCAAGTGGAGATAGACTTGGAGGGAATGAGTTCAATTCAATGTCAATTAATTCCTCTGGATCCGGTCTAGGTGGTATACATGGAAGTGGTCTTATCCAGGGGATGGAGCCTTCTTGCACTGGTCCAGATGTATCCACGCTTTCCGTCCTTTCACTTTCAGCGCTGAATATCCCACCAGCAACACTTGGAACGGTCCCAGAAATCTCACTGCCAAAGCAGTCTTCGGTGCTGGATCCTTGATGAGTACCCAGTCTACAGGTTCCACTTCTGGAAGTGGTCGAGATGCTTGTGCACTCTGCTTTGTGAGCTGCAAAAAGGAAGGAGACACCAGCGTTTGATACAAATATTTACAATAGGATAATAGATCGCTGCGCAACAATTGGGGATCCGGTAATTGATCCGGTGGAATTATGACATGGGCTGGAGTAGTCGCTGGACGCCCTGTCACAATTTCATAAGGGGTAAGACCTTGTCGAGTTCTCTGAGGAGAATTGCGAACTGAAAACAAAGCAAACGGCAGAGCTTCCACCCAATCCTGACTCCAATCATGAGTCAGGGACCGGAGATGCGCCTTCAGCGTCCGATTCATCCGTTCCACTTGGCCAGAGCTTTGCGGATGATACGGAGGATGAAGTTGCTGATGAAGGCCAAAAAATGCAGTTATGCCTTTCCAGACTTCTGCCGTGAATGCTGGACCCTGATCAGAAGACAAAACCAGGGGCACACCCCACAAAGGAATAAACTGGGTAAGCAAATACTACAAAACCGTAGTAGTAGACAACAAATTAGTTGGATAAGCTTCAGGTCATCCTGAATATAAGCAGGTAAAAACCAAAAGATGTTTCCTTCCCCCCTTGGCACAAGGCTGATCAGTAAAGTCAATTTGCAGGAAGAGGAAGGGTCCTTGAGGCCTAGGCAAGGATGGAGAAGGTGATGCGCGCAGAGTGCATCCGGATTTTCCTGCTTGTAAACACGGGAGACAAGAATCACACACAGCGTGAGCAGCAGAAGCAAATGCAGGATTATACCACAATTGAGCAAAAGCTTTTGTCATAGCCAACACACTTAAATGCAACTTGTGATGTAAGAATAAGGCAACAGGATATAACAATGATTTAGGACAGATAAACAATTTGTCCTTTATCCATAGTCCAGTACCATCAGGCGATGCTCCCCAAGTGAGCCATTCTTGTTTTTAGGTGAAGTCAGCTGAGTCCTGATGAGAACGCATCAAGTCCAAGAACAATGAGCCAGAAGTAGAAGCTGCAGGTGAACGAAGAGTTAATAAAAGATGTGATGGAGCCGCAGGTCCTGCTGCTGCTGCTGCTGCTTTAGCAGCTTGGTCTACAAACTGATTGCCTTGTGACACCACAGTACCAGTAAGATCATGTCCTTTGCATTTCAGCACAGCCACTTGAGCTGGTTTAAGCACTGCAGCAAGCAAGCGTTCAATATAGCGGGCATGTTTAATAGGTTTATGAGCCGCTGTTAAAAATCCACGTTGAGCCCAAATATTCCCGAAGTCCCATAGAACCCCAATTGTGTAACTACTGTCACTATGAATATTTACAACCAAATGCGTAGATATTTCCAAGGCCTGAATAAGAGCAAACACTTCTGCCAACTGGGCACTCGCAAATGGCAACGCTCCTGCTTCTATTACAGAATCAACAGTAGTAACAGCATATCCCACAAGTAAATTCCCTTGTTCATCACGGAAAGCAGAACCATCAGTAAATAGAACCCAGTCAGGGTTTGACAAAGGGATAGCAGACAAATCAGGCCTAGCCTTTGAATAGGCTGTTACAGAAGAAATACAATCATGAGTTCCATCAGGATCAGACAGGTGTAGCAATGGTTCTAAAGAAGCCAAAATTTGAGCTGGCTGTAACAGAGAGACTTCATGTAGGGTAACATGTGCTTGGGAAATAGCCAGGTCAAATAATAACAAACGAGAGCTTGACAAAGGTTGAGTTTTAGCCAAATGTAATAATCTAGCAACTGAATGAGAAGTGTACACATGCAATTCATGTTGGAGAACAAGAAAGTCAGTAGTCTGTATTGCAAATACTACAGCAACTAAAGATTGGAAACATGGCGACATGGCAGAAACGACAGGATCAAAGGCTTGAGAAAAATAGCCTAAAGGCTTGAGTCCAGTAGGAAAACGTTGTGCCAAAACACACACAGCAGCAAATGTAGATGTAGCTACGTAAAGACAGAAAGGCAAGTCATAATCTGGAAACGAAAGACAGGGAGAAGTCAGTAAAGCTTGTCGTAAAGAGTGGAAAGCATTGTGCTGAGCTTCAGTAGGAACTATAATACCCTCTGGAGCCTCATGGCCAAGCAGGGCATATAGTGGAGCAGCAAGCTCAGCAAAATCAAGGATCCACTGGCGACAAAACACTAAAAGGCCTAAAAAGCGTTGCATGAGGGGTACAGTAGCAGGGAAAGGCATTGACATTATAGGACCAATTCTCTGAGTAGTAATAGAGCGTCCAGCAGAGGAAAGACACACACCAAGAAATATCACTTGTGGTAAAGAAAATTGTAACTTTGACTGGTTAACTTTCAAACCCAAATGAGAAATGTGTGCAAGAGTTAACACAGTATCAGTAACACAAGTAACAGAGAAACATAGAAACATGATGACAGAAAAAGACCACATGGCCTATCTAGTCTGTCCTTCCATAACAACAACTACAACAGTCCACTTTTTACCTTTAGAGATCCTTTGTGTTGGTCCCATGCTTTTTTGAATTCAGTTACTGTCCTCATCTCTACCACCTCCACTGGGAGACTATTCCATGGATCCACTACTCTTTCTGTAAAGAAATATTTCCGCATATCACTCCTGAATCTATCTCCCTTCACCCTCATCCCATGTCCCCTCGTAGCAGAACTTGCTTTCAATTGAAAGAGGCTCTCTCCCTGAACATTTAAGCCACGGAGGTATTTAAACATCTCAATCATATCACCTCTATCCCGCCTTTCCTCTAAGGTGTACATATTAAGATCCTTAAGTCTGTCCTCATATGCATTATAATGAAGCCCACTAATCATTTTAGTAGCCACCCTCTGCACCGACTCCATCCTGTTCACATCCTTTTGAAGGTGCGGTCTCCAGAATTGCACACCATACTCCAAATGAGGTCGCACCAAAGACTTATACAGAGGCATTATCACCTGCTTTTTTCTGCTAGCCATTCCTCTCCGTATGCACCCAAGCATCCTTCTAGCTTTTGCCGTCGCCTTTTCTACCTGTTTAGCTACTTTAAGATCATCAGACACAACCACACCTAGGTCCCGCTCTTCTTTAGTGGACAAAAGTACTTCACCTCCTATACTGTATTGCTCCCTTGGATTGCTGCAGCCCAAATGCATGACCTTACATTTTTTAACATTAAATCCCAGCTGCCAAATTCTAGACCATTCTTCAAGCTTAGCTAGATCCCTCCTCATGTTATCTACACCTTCCATAGTATCATGTTATCTACACCTTCCAAGTATCATAACAAGGAGAGCAAATAAGCAAATCATCTATATACTGTATTAGTACAGATTTGTCCAATGCCAAGTCCTGCAAAGCAGCTTTAAGGGCCTGTGAAAAGTAAGCAGAACTCTCGGTGTACTCTTGAGAAAACGTAGTTCAGGTATACTGGCGCCCTTTGTATGTAAATGCCAGTAAATATCTCGACTCCTCCCCCATCGGTATGGAGTAGTAGGTGGAGCTTAAGTCTATGACAGAGAAGTGGGTGGAGTCACATGGTATACGAGTCCAAATATCATGAGGATTGGGTACAAGAGGAAAAATTGGTAGAACAATACGATTAATTGCTCTCAAATCTTGCACAAATCTGTAGGACTTACCATCAGCCTTCAGCACAGGTAAAATAGGAGTATTGCAAGGAGAAGAAGTGGGTACCAACACACCCTAAGACAGCAGGTTTTCAATCACTGGCCGTATTCCAGCCACCGAAGCTGCAGGCAATGGGTACTGACACACATATGGTAGTGGAGCTCCCGGTCGTACTTCAATCTTGACTGGAGGAATGTTAAGATGTCCAATACCATTACCTGGCACCGCCCATAAAGATGAAGGAAGAGTGTCCAATGGTGGGGCGGTCACGACAGCCAATGTCACAGTTGTAGGCTGTTGTACTTGCAGGGGACACAAGGTACAAGTCAAAGTGCCGGTTTCCCAGCTTATAACAGTCTTGTTTCTGGATAGAAAATCTCGGCCAAGCAAGTTGACAGGCAAAGTAGGGCGAACCAGGAAATCTGTATGATACAATTTCCCTTCTACTAGAAGTGGCACATCAGACAGGTTTCTGTGCATTATAGTTTTCCCTTCAATTCCTTCACAAGAGACTTTAGGAGCAGCAGGCAGTGCCTCAAACAGAGGGGGAGGTAACTGAGATAGCACTATGGCGGATGTGGAGACACCTGTATCTAACAGGAAAAGCAATTCATACCCCAGAATAGTAGCACGTATTTCCCCCCTGTGTGTTAGGACACACAACCAAGCCTAGTCAGTCCTCACTAAAGTCCACATCAGTTCCTGCATAATATTGGGTCATGACAGAAGGCTGGTTAGGGGTAAAAACAGGGTATGGCGCAGGTGAATAACTGGCTCCTACAGCCTCCTGATGTACCCCAGATTGGGGAAGGTTGCTCCTTGGCATAGTACAATCTCTTATCATATGTCCCATTTTTCCACATCCATAACAGACACGATCTCCTTGTTGCCCCATCATGTAGCCACGACCTCTACCTCTAGAGGGTAGAGTACCCCTGCCACCTCTTGCTCTGCCCCATCCCCTAAAATTGGATTCATAATTTGCTACTTGAAAATGTAAAAGTTTTTGACGTTGGCGATCAAGTTTACCTTTATCAGCATCCTTCTGCTTCTGGATCCGCTTCTCTGCATGCAAAGCAGCTTCCAAGATCTCCTTTGCTGACCTCGTAGACCATCCAAGCAAAGCATTTTCCAGTATAGTTTTTATTTCTGGTTGCAGTCCATTCACAAAAATTGAGGCAAATACTTCCATTTCACCATTCTGAGGAGAAAAATCTCGGAATGCCAGGCAGCACCTCATATGGAACTGGGCCACAGTTTCATCCCCACACTGCTTCAGATCTATTAGCTTGGACAAATCTTTTGCAGGAGTACATTTTTTTTCAATAGCTTTTAACAAATTATTCCGATCTTCTCGGAAAGCAGTCATTTGAGTATCATCAGAAGCATTAATAACAGGATCTGCACAGGGCCTTGCCCATGCTACATTATCAGGCAGTTGAGGGTGGGTGACTGCCCTTAATTCTATAGGGTTCAGGAAAACTGCTTTCAATAAATTTTGCAAATCTACCCAAGAGGGATCATAAGTAGTTATTAACTGACGCCAATAATCCACAAACTGACCAGGTTTTTCTCTGGAATCAGGGCAAGATCTAGCCAAATTAAAAACTTCAGCTGGGGACCAATGAGATGCTAAAGTAACTAAACCACCATCCCCCCTAGGAAAGGCTCTGAACGGAGCGAGCAGATTTATCTGCTTACTCTGTTCTTTCACCTCTTTATTTAAGGTTAAAAATTCACCTAATTCCAATGTCAAATGCTGCAAGCGCTGCCAGTTAGAAATCAATGGAGGTTTGGTCCAACGCCCAACTCCTTTGGCAACAGCAGCCATAGCTTCTGCTACCAGTTCCTTATTTTGACTGCGTGGTAACAGTTCTAACATATGCTGTTTTAATTGCAAGTCAAGTGCCTCAAGTGCAGCTATAATAACTTCAGTTAATGTACGGGTTTGTCTGCTAAATGGGCAAGATATTGTGTCAGCTGCTCTCTACTAGTTATAACCTCAAGCTGACTAGCTTCCATTCCTATTAATTGTTCAAGTTCCAGAATAACCTTTTTCAACTATTGAGTTCTAGTGGTACGAGGGATAACTACAGGATCTACAGGGGTAGCAGGAACAGGACCACCTGGCGTGATTAAAGAAGAACCATCTACCCCAGCCACAGAAATTGGGGAATGCAATATTACACCTGAAGCAACATCTAAGGATTGAGTATCAAATTTAACAGGGGTAGAAACACCAGGCATATCATCCACTTGGATGAGTGACACCTCCTGATCTTGATGGGATGCCGATGCTGTGGCACTATTCCTAGATAGCGAAACAGCCAATGCAGTAAACTCCTCCTCATAAGCTGGAGGAGCCGTTGCTATAGTACAAGGATCACAAACATTTACCTTTTCACTGCCACTATTAGTCGTACTGTCAGCTTCTGTCTGCTTAGTCAAAACACATATTTGTTCTTCTATCCTATACACTTGGTCCTTAAATTTTTCAAATACAAAATTAGTCGCTTGTTGACTTTTCTCTGCGGCTTTGGCAAGCCACCAACTATATACAACCCACTCATGACTGGTATGAGATTTGCTTAAATTTTCAAAAGCCATTTCATACTGTAACCACCTCAATTTGTCTTCCTGAAATGTCCCCCCAAGGGGAAACTGCAAACTGGGATTACTGGCAGTCAATAAATGCCACTTGGCCACATAATCTAAGGCACTGTCACCAAACTTTCGCCTCATTTCATAATTAGGGCTTCCCTTCTTCTTTTGTCCTATCTCACGAGCCTTCTCGCTCCATTCATCTAACTGAGATCTCTGTGTAATCTTACCGGCTTTATTACCCATTGTAATCACAATATACACACACACACACAGAGATATCTGTTAAATCTTTAGTATACTCACTCACGGCAACCACTGCCTGTGTCCTTATCAGTGTTTTCGTTCCTGCTGAAAGGCCAGACAATCCGAGTCACAGCACGACTGAAGAACTCTCACCCTCCTAGGGTCTGCAATCCTACACTAAACCTGGATTCTTATAATTATCTGTAACCTCTTAACAGGAAGGAAAAACAAGACACAATTAATTAATTAAATACTACAGAGCTCTGTATGGAAGAAAAACATGGAGCCTAAGGACAGGCTTATCCATCAGAATTTCTTCAAAGATGGCTCTGCAGAGCTCTAGCTTTTTATTGAGAATTATCAGCTGACACAGTTAATTTTTAATTAACATCTGGTGATATTTGGGTTACAAAAGTGCATATCGAATTTGCTAACATCTATGCCACGTCACATGAAAGCAGAAGCTACAAGCTTATGACTATATTCACTAGACTCAATAGGTGTTGCTGTGTTTCTATTATACACAGAAGCTAATTAGTTACTCATAATATTTGATGATTTTCTACTATTTATTCAAGCTTTATTTGCCATTGACCTAAAACCTAGTTCCCTAAAGAAGACCATGCCGCCCTAGCTAATTCTTTAGCCTATCATATTGCAGAATACAAGAGGATGTACTGTTTGTTCTATTGATTTTTAGGGAACTAGCTTATGTACACATAAGCTCTATTTGCTAATTCTATGAAGCAACTATCAAAAGCAGAAGAACAGGTCAAAGTTACTTTTAAAGAGAAAAGCTTTTAATTTCACTGTAGCCTGACCTCTAAATTTCCATGAGCATACATGTCACCTATAGCTAGTCTCTACAGTCCGGTTTCATGCATAGATTCACTGCTACTGCTTCCAATTCCTATATCCAGTATAGATCCAGAATCACTGTCCGTTCCTGAGTCCATTAAGTCCAGATTCCCATATACTGGGTGAACCATAGTGGCATGTTAGTGCATCAGCAGCTGATTCATCTAATTCTCTGATCGTATCCAATTTGGTTTTGAGGCCTGGCCTGACTAGCCCTTTTCCACAGGAACCACCACCCAGGAAGAGGATTTAGGCGTTATAGTGGATAATACGTTGAAACCCTCCACTCAGTGTGCAGTGGCGGCCAAGAAAGCAAACAGAATGCTAGGAATCATAAGGAAAGTAATGGAGAATAAAACCAAGGATATTATAATGCTTCTGTATCGTTCCATGGTGTGACCACACCTTGAATATTGTGTGCAATTCTGGTCACCATATCTTAAAAAGGATATAGCAGAATTAGAAAAGGTACAGAGAAGAGCAACCAAAATGGTAAAGGAGATGGAAAGATACCCCTATGAGGAAAGGCTTAAAAGGTTAGGGCTCTTCAACTAGAAAAAGAGATGGCTGAGGGGAGATATTATAGAGGTCTATAAATTAATGAATCGAGTAGAACGGATAAACGTAGATCAGTTGTTTACTCCATCAAAAAGTAGGACTAAGGGACATGCAATAAAGCTACAAAGTAACCCATTTATGACCAATAAGAGAAAATATTTTTTTTCACTCAATGCATAATCAAACTCTGGAATTTGTTATCGGAGGATGTAGTAAAAGTTGTTAGTGTAGCTGGGTTTAAAAAAAGGTTTGGACAAGTTCCTGGAGGAAAGGTCCATATACCATTATTAAAGAGGATCCAGGAAATCCACTGCTTACCCCAGGACAAGCATAGTGGAACCCGTGCACCTTTGTCGGAACCTGCCAGGTACTTGTGACCTGGCTTGGCCACTGTTGGAAACAGGATATTTTGTCTTGATGGACCTTGGTCAGACACAGTATGTCATTTCTTTTGTTCTTATGACACAAACACATGCACATTCACATAAAGCGTAGTTACTCACCAGTAACAGGTGTTCTCCCGGGACAGCAGGAATCAGTCCTCACTTATGGGCAACGTCGGCACCGACAGCGCCCGTGCAGAGCAATTCCCCAGCTTTCAAAGAAAGCCTTTGGGATTGCTGCCACTCATGCGTGGTCCTCTTCCCACTCAAGGGTGCCATCTTGCTCAGGCAGGTCCCTTAGCTCGAGCCCTACCAAAAAATCTAGGACAAAAATCTAGCAACTCATCAGGGGAGGCAAGAGGATAGTGAGGACTGATTCTTGCTGTCCCTGGAGAACACCTGTTAAAGGTGAGCAACTATGCTTTCTCCAGGAACAAGCAGGAAGTCAGTCCTCACTTATGGGACTCCCCAGCTATAGGCTACCAAACCTGTAACCAAAAAATGCCTCCGCGAGGCCGTGAGCAGAAGCCAAAGCCCGAAGGAGCCTGAATCCTTGGGTCCTCGGGGCGAAGCCCTCAGTAGCCATGAAGAAGGGTCAGAGGGCAGGAGTTGCTTATACCCCAAACAGGTAACGGAGTACAGCCTGGCTGAAGGCACTGTCCCAGCAGGACTCCCTCTCCAGACAGTATTGAGCAGCGAAGGTATTCGTGAATGATCAGGTCGCCGTCCTGCCAATGTCCATCAGGGGCACGGAGCGTAGCAAGGTTACCGAGGCCACTTTGGCCAGGATCCCATGTGCGGTGACCTCGATAATCTAGCGGGGCACCCGCCTTCGCATGGGCGAAAGCGATGCAGTCCACCACCCAAACTGAGAGGGTGCGTTTGGTGACTGCCTGCCCCAGTCTATTGGGCTCATATGTCACAAAGAGCCGGCCAGACTTTCGATGAGTTTGGGTATGCTGCAAGTAAAAGGCGAGAGCCCATCTGCAGTCGAGGGTGTGGAGAGCTACCGATGCCTGGTCAGCGTGGGGCCTCAGAAAGAAAGTCGGTAGGACGGTCTCCTGGTTAAGATGGAAGTCCGAGATGAATTTAGACAGGAATTTAGGGTGAGTACGGAGGACCACCCTGTTTCGATAGAATCTGGTGTAAGGGGCATCAGCCATGAGAGCCTGGAGCTCAATGACTCAGCAGGCCGAGGTCAGCACCACCAGGAAGGCCACCTTCCACGACAGGTGCTGGAGCGAGCAAGTCACCATTGGCTTAAAAGGTGAATGGGTGAGATGCATGAGCACCACATTCAGGTCCCATTCCACCAGGGGGAGGGTGGTTGGATGGCTTGGAAAGCAGAAGATACCGCATGAAGCGGGAGACTAACGGCTGCCCCGAGAGGGGCTTTCCCTCGATGGGGAGGTGATTCGCCGAGATGGCGCTCAAGTGTACCCTGAGAGTTCGACTTCAGCCCTTCCTTTGAGAGATTGAGGAGGTACTGGAGAATCCATTGAATGGGGCACGAGAAGGGGTCGATCTGGAGCTCTGAGCACCAGACCGAGAAGCGTCTCCACTTGAAGACGTAGACTTGTCTACTGGAGTCCTTCCTCGAGGTGAGGAGAACTTAGTCGGCCTCTTCAGGAAGGGCCCAGAGGGGCTAGGGAGACCGGTTCAGCCGTCAGGCCATGAGGGATAAGGAGGCTAGGTTTGGGTGTTGCACCCGTCCCTCTTCCTGTGTCAGCAGACCCGGTGCAGAGCCCAAGGGAACAGGAGGCTCCATCGACAGACATAGCAGGATTGGGAACCAAGGCTGGCGAGGCCATGAGGGGCCATGAGGATCAACGATGCCCGATCCCGCTGAGCCTTGAAAAGGGTCCTCACAATGAGAAGGAAGGGAGGGAATGCACAGAGCAGGCTGGATGACCAGTCCAGAAGGAATGCATCAGGGCTCTCCCTGCTCGGGTGCAGTACCAGCCCACAAAAGCAGGGAAGCTGCATGTTCTGGGGACTGGCGAAGAGGTCTATCGCCAGCTTCCCCCAGCAGAGAAACAGCCAGCTCACTATTTCTGGATCCAGCTGCCATTTGTGGGGGCAAAGAATTCTGCTGAGTCTGTCCACCAGGACATTCTCCTGACCCGGAAGGTAGGTCGCCTTGAGGGATATCTTCCGTCGGTCAGTGAAAGAGCAGATAAGGACCGCTTCCCGGCAGAGGGAGCACGATCCCATGCCTCCCTCCTTGTTGATGTAGAACATTACCACACAGTTGTTGGTCTGCATGAGAACCAACCTCCCTCTGAGGTGGTCCTCGAAGGCCCTCAGGGTCCACTGGATCGCCCGGAATTCAAGCAAGTTTATCTGCTGCTGAGACTCCTCAGGCGACCACTGCCCCTGCGTGCATAGCAGTCCACAGTGGGCTCCCCACTCTAACAGGGAAGCGTCCGTCATCAGCACCACGTCATGCTGCCGGACCTGGAAGGACAATCCTCGCAGGAGGTTGCAGGGGTTTTGCCACCAGCTCGGGGACAAACGGATGTCGTGAAGGATTCTGACGGGGTCCTGAGGTGACAGAGGGACTGGCTCCATTGGGCATTGAGACACCACTGAGCTGTCCGGATGTGCAGGCAGGCTTGAGGAACCACATGCACAGTAGAGACCATGTGGCACAGGAGGCATAGCATGGTCCGAGCAGTGACCCGGGGGTGCTTTGGATGCGGGCTGCCAGAGCTCAGAGGTAGTTGGCGCGATCCACTGGTAAGAAGGCGATTGCCTGTTGAGTATCGAGGCATGCCCCGATAAACTCGAGTGCCTGCACCAGCTCGAGGTGAGACTTTGGGTAGTTGACCAAGAACCCCAAGGTCTCCAGCATAAGGATGGTGCCGACAATTGTGCGCTGAGCCTGTACTGAAAGTGCTCTCCCTGCACCCTGAAGTGTAGATACTGCCTGTACTGGGGGTTGCTTAAGATGTGGGTGTAAGCGTCCTTTCGATCCAAGGAGCATAGCCAGTTGCCTTGCTGGAGGAAGGGCAGCAGAATGCCAAAGGATAACATCTCTCGCACGAAGAACTTGTTCAATTTGCGGAAGTCGAGGATGGGCCACAGACCCCCCCCCCCCCCCATCATTTTCGGGACGAGGAAGTACCGGGAAGAGAAGCCCTGACCTCAAAGGTGTGGAGGGACCTTCTCGACTGCCCAGTGAGCAAGGAGAGAGTGCAATTCCCACTATAGTAGAAGCTGGTGCGCAGGAAGTCGAGGAGGCCTCGCTGGGGAGAAAGGAGATGGAAGTCTGTCAAAGCAAAGGTGATAGCCATCGCGGACAACCTGGAGAACCCAGGTGTCCAAGGTGATGGAGGCCCACGACTGGGCGAAATGGGACAGGCGTCCCCCAACTGGTTGCTGTGTCGCTGGAGGGTGAGGAGCTATGCCAATGGCGTCAAAACCCCTGAGCGGGTTGTGGAGGAGCCAGAGTTTGGGCTTTTGGCCCTTTCAGTTTATGATGCCCCTGGCCAGACTTACCCTGTGCTGGTGTGGTCGGCACGGGAGTGGCCGGGTATGGGGCGGATAGCCCCAGCACTGGAGGCCCTTCTGAGAAAAGAAGGGCTTCTTGGCCAGTTGTTTCTTTCAGGGCGGACTGGAGGTCTTGTGTGAGAGATGGGTTCTGGTGATGAACTCAGTCTCTATCTCTGCGGCTTTATCCTCCATCGGCTTGCCGAAGAGCTGCTCGCCGAGGCAGGGCACATCCAGGAGTCTCCCCTGCACCCATTGCTCCAAATCCAAGGATTGGAGCCATGCCTGGCAGCAGGCCCCGATGCCCACGGCCACCACCTGAGCCAATGACTCAAACTCATCGTAGGCAGCTCAGGAGAAGTATTTAGAGCAGTCTGCCACAGATTTCAGCAGGGTGCCGAATCTGTTCAGGGGCTTGCCCTCGAGGCCCGTGGAGAACCCTCCAAGCTCCTTGGCTAGATCGCGCAAAAACATACCTATATGCAGTTGATATGTTTGAATGCAACAAGAAAGCATGGAGCCTTGGTAGGCCTTGCGGCCCAGGGCATCAATGGTGCAGAGATGAGGGTTTGGGATTTCTTAGGAACTGGGGAACATTCTGGGGAAAGGAGGGGCTCTTCCGAAGGGATGGGCTTCACCTTAACCGGGATGGAACCAGGCTGCTGGCATTAACCTTTAAAAAGGAGATAAAGCAGCTTTTACACTAGATATTAGGGGAAAGCCGACAGTCGCCCAAGAGCGGATGGTTCGGCAGAATGTATCTTTGAAGGATACTACCAAAAGCAGAGAGGTTCCACAAAAGAGTAAAGTAGCCCAAATGCCCTCAAGTATGGAGCAGACAGAGCTTAAAGATCCTAAATTACCCATGTCTAACTACAGCCAAATTAATATGAATACAATACATTCTCTAAAATGCTTGTATGCAAATGCTAGAGGTCTAAAAAATAAGATGGGAGAGTTAGAATATATAGCACTAAATGAAAGGTTAGATATGATTGGAACATCAGAGACATGGTGGAAGGACGACAACCAGTGGGACACTGTGATACCTGGGTACAAACTACATCGTAATGATAGAGCTGATCAAATTGGTGGAGGGGTTGCTCTCTATGTTAGAGAGGGCATTGACTCAGAAAGGATTAAAGTTTTGCAGGAAACAATCTGCTGTAGAATCTATATAGATTGAAATTCCATGTAAAAGGGGGAAGGCAATGGCAGTGGGGGTGTACTATCGAGCGCCTGGCCAGAATGACCAAATGGATGATGAAATGCTCAAAGAAATCAAGGAAGCTAACAAACGTTACAGCGCAGTAATAATAATGGGTGATTTCAACTACCCCGGTATCAACTGGGTCAGTGTCACGGCAGGACATGCTTGGGAGATAAAGTTCCTAGATGAAATAAATGCAGCTGGAGCAGCTGGTTCATGAACCGACCAGAGGGGAAGCCATATTAGACCTAATCCTTAGTGGAACACCAGATCTAGTGCAAGAGATAAGGTTGTTGGGGCCACTTGGCAATAGTGATCATAGCATGATCGCCTTTGATTTAATTAGTGGAGGAGGGATAGTAAGGAAATCCACAGTACTACCTTGTAACTTTTGAAAGGGAGACTATGATAAAATGAGGAAAACGGTTAAGAAAAAACTAAAAGGAGCAGTTGCAAAGGTTAAAGACGTACATCAGGCTTGGCTGTTGTTGAAAAATACTATCTTGGAAGCCCAGACCAGCTGTATTCCACGCTTTAAGAAAAGTGGAAGGAAGTCCAAAAAACTGCCAGCATAGTTTAAAGGTGAGGTCAGAGAGGCTGTTGTTGCCAAAAATGAATCTTTCAGGAAATGGAAAAAAGAGCCAAACGACGAAACCTGGAAACAGCACAAGCACTGGCAAGTCAAATGCAAGGCATTGATAAGGCAGGCAAAGGGAGAATTTGAGAAGAAGCCTGCTGCGGAAGCAAAAACGCGAAGTAAAGACCTTTTCAAGTACATTCGTAGCAAAAAACCTGTGAGAGAGTCAGTTGGTCCATTAGATGATAAATGGGTTAAAGGAGCACTAAGAGGCGACAAGGCGATAGCGGAGAGACTGAATGAATTCTTTGCTTCGGTCTTTACTGAGGAAGATGTAGGGATGTTACCCATGTCTGAAGTGGTATTTAAAGGTGCGGAAGAATTGAAAGAAATATCGATACTTCGGGAAGATGTATTACAACTATTAGATAAACTGAAGAGTAGCAAATCACCTGGGCCGGATGGTATACATCCAAGGGTGTTGAAAGAACTGAAATACGAGATTGCAGACCTGCTATTAGTAATCTGTGAACTATCATTTATTTATTTATTTATTTATTTAACAGTATTTCTAAACCGCCTTATCTTAATAATCAAGGTGGTATCACAGCAAGCAATCAGGTAAAGTGTGTGTGTTGTACATGCAGTGAGGATAAAACTTAGTTGTGTGAGGGATGTGTTGGGTGCTTGATTTGTTTGAGCTATATACAGGGTGGGCTATTTACAGTGGTGCTAGAATCATATTTTATATATATTCAGTTGTTTGGGAGGATTGGAGTGCTGTTATCCATTCTCTTAGGTTATGTGATGAGACCATAGTCTTAAAATCATCTCTAATACATGAAGATTGGAGGATGGCCAATGTAACACCAATTTTTAAAAGAGGTTCCAGGGGTGATCCGGGAAACTACAGACCAGTGAGCCTGACATCAGTACCGGGAAAAATGGTAGAAACCATCATAAAGAATAAAATTACTCAGCATGTAGATAGTCATGACCTAATGGGAGACAGCCAACATGGCTTTAGACAAGGAAGATTTTGTCTTACTAATCTGCTATGTTTTTTTGAAGGAGTGAATAATCAGGTGGACAAAGGTGAGTCGGTTGATATTGTGTATCTGGACTTTCAGAAAGCCTTTGACAAGGTCCCTCATGAGAGACTTTTGGCAAAACTAAAGAGTCATGGGATAGGAGGCAGTGTACTATTGTGGATCAGGAACTGGTTAAAAGATAGAAAGCAGAGGGTAGGGCTAAATGGCCAATTTTCCCAATGGAGAAAGGTGAATAGTGGTGTACCCCAGGGATCTGTGCTGGGTCCGCTGCTTTTTGACATATTCATAAATGACCTGGAAAGTGGAATAACGAGTGAGGTTATCAAATTTGCAGATGACACAAAACTATTTAAAGTTGTTAAAACCCAAGAGGATTGTGGAAAATTGCAAGAGGATCTTGATAAATTGGAAGACTGGGCATCAAAATGGCAGAAGAAATTTAATGTGGACAAGTGCAAGGTTATGCACCTAGGGAAGAACAACCCAAACTATGGTTACACGATGCAAGGTTCCACATTAGGAACCACCACCCAGGAAAAAGATTTAGGCGTCAATGTGGATACCATGTTAAAACCCTCGGCCCAGTGTGCAGAGGCGGCCAAGAGAGCAAATAGACTGCTAGGTATGATAAGGAAAGGAATGGAAAATAAAACAAAAGATATTATAATGCCTCTATATTGTTCCATGGTGAGACCGCACCTTGAATATTGTGTGCAATTCTGGTTGCCGTATCTTAAAAAGGATATAGCGATTTTAGAAAAGGTTCAGAAAAGAGCCACCAAAATGGTAAAGGGGATGGAAGGATACTCCTATGAAGAAAGGCTAAAAAGGTTAGGGCTCTTTAACCTGGAAAAGAGACGGCTGAGGGGAGATATGATAGAAGTCTATAAATTAATGAATGGAGTGGAACGGGTAAACGTAGATCGATTGTTTACCTTATCAGAATATAGAAAGACTAGGGGACATGCAATGAAGCTACAGGGTAAACTATTTAAGACTAATAAAAGAAAATATTTTTTCACTCAACGTGTAATCAAACTCTGGAATTTGTTACCAGAGGATGTAGTAAAGGCTGTTAATGTAGCTGCGTTTAAAAAAGGTTTGGACAAGTTCCTGGAGGAAAGGTCCATAAACCATTATTAAGAAGGGACCCAGGATATCAATGCTTGAACCAATACAAGCATTGTGGAACCTATGTCCCTTGGGGAAACTGCTAGGTACATATGACCTAGATTGGCCACTGTTGGAAACAGAATACTGGGCTTGATGGACCTTGGTCTGACCCAGTATGGCATATCTTATGTTCTTATGTTCTTAAGGGCTATCGACTCTCGGCCGGGCAGTACCGACAAGTGCGATTTTGAGCTCTTTTGCTTCCTCATGGCAGACTCCACCACCATACAGGTGTGGGGGAGTTGGGGCTCCCTGAAACCCGACCCAAGTTGTACCTTGTAACATAAGAAAATAAGATATGCCATACTGTATCCTGTTTCCAACAGTGGCCAATCTAGGTCATACGTACCTAGCAATTTCCCCAAAAGACATAAGTTCCACAATGCTTGTATTGGCTCAAGCAGTGATATCCCGGGTCAATTTTTAATAATGGTTTATGAACCTTTCCTCCAGGAACTTGTCCAAACCTTTTTTTAAACCCAGCTACACTAACAGCCTTTACTACATCCTCTGGTAACAACTTCCAGAGTTTGATTACACGTTGAGTGAAAAAATATTTTCTCTTATTAGTCTTAAATAGTTTACCCTGTAGCTTCATTGCATGTCTCCTAGTCTTCCTATATTCTGATAACGTAAACAATCGATCTACATTTACCCATTCCACTCTGTTCATTAACTTATAGACTTCTACCATATCTCCCCTCAGCCGTCTCTTTTCCAGGTTAAAGAGCCCTAACCTTTTTAGACTTTCTTCATAGGGGTATCCTTCCATCCCCTTTACCATTTTGATGGCTCTTCTCTGAACCTTTTCTAATAATGCTATATCCTTTTTAAGATACGGCGACCAGAATTGCACACAATATTCAAGGTGTGGTCGCACCATGGAACGATACAGAGGCATTATAATATCCTTTGTTTTATTTTCCATTCCTTTCCTTATGATACTTAGCATTCTATTTGCTCTCTTGGCCACCGCTGCACACTGGGCAGAGGATTTTAACATGTTATCCTTAATGACACCTAAATCTTTTTCGTGGGTGGTAGTTCCTAATGTGGAACCTTGCATCGTGTAACCATAGTTTGGGTTGTTCTTCCCTAGGTGCATGACTTTGCACTTGTCCACATTAAATTTCATCTGCCATTTCAATGCCCAGTCTTCCAATTTATCAAGATCCTCTTGCAAATTTCCACAATCCTCATGGGTTTTAACAACTTTAAATAGTTTTGTGTCATCTGCAAATTTTATAACCTCACTCGTTATTCCCTTTTCCAGGTAATTTATGAATATGTCAAAAAGCAGCGTACCCAGCACAGATCCTTGGGATACACCACTATTCATCTTTCTCCATTGGGAAAACTGGCCATTTAGCCCTACCTTCTGCTTTCTATCTTTTAACCAGTTCCTGATCCACAACAGTACACTGCCTCCTATCCCATGACTCTTTATTTTTGCCAAAAGTCTCTGATGAGGGACTTTGTCAAAGGCTTTCTGAAAGTCAAAATATACTATATCAACCAACTCACTTTGTCTACCTGTTTATTCACACCTTCAAAAAAGCATAACAGATTAGTAAGACAAGATCTTCCTTGTCTAAAGCCATGTTGGCTGTCTCCCCTTAGGCCATGACCATCTACATGCTACGTAATTTTGTTCTTTATGATTGTTTCTACCATTTTTCCCGGTACTGACGTCAGGCTCACCGGTCTGTAGTTTCCCGGATCACCCCTGGAACCCTTTTTAAAAATTGGCGTTACATTGGCGATCCTCCAATCTTCAGGTATTACAGATGATTTTAATGATGGTTCACAGATTACTAATAGCAGGTCTGCAATCTCATATTTCAGTTCTTTCAACACCTTTGGATGTATACCAAGGGTGTATACTAAGGGAGGAGTGGCCTAGTGGTTAGGACAAGGTACTTCGGGCCGGAGGGCCGGGGGTTCAAGTCCCACCTGGGGACAGCAATCTCAGGCCGGAGGGACTGGGATTTCTAGTCCTATAGGCACTCCTCGTGGTCTTGGGCAAGCCACTTAACCCTCCATTGCCCATGTTCCCTGTAAGTATTAGCGTATGTGTGTCATATCCCCTCGTGGTAAATGTATCTCCCAATTGACCGCTTTGACCCGGTGAAAAGCGGGATATAAATACAGCTAAATAAATAAATAAATAAATAACGTATACCATCCAGTCCTGGTGATTTGCTACTCTTTATCAAATAGTTGTAATACATCTTCCAGGTGTAGTTATATTTCTTTCAATTCTTCTGCAGTATCACCTTTAAATATCACTTCAGTCATAGGTAACATCCCTACATCTTCCTCAGTAAAGACCAAAGCAAAGAATTCACTCAGTCTCTCCGCTATAGCCTTGTCCCTTCTTACTGCCCCTTTTACCCCTCTATCATCTAATGGACCAACTGACTCTCTCACAGGTTTTTTGCTACAAATGTACTTGAAAAAATCTTTATTATGCGTTTTTGCTTCCACAGCAAGTTTCTTCTCAAATTCTCTCTTTGCCTGCCTTATCAATGCCTTGCATTTAACTTGCCAGTGCTTGTGCTGTTTCCAGTTTTCATCATTTGGCTATTTTTTCCATTTCCTGAAAGATGCTTTTTTGGCAACATACATTGTATCAAGGTGCTTGCTCATGATAGGAATCGAGGCGGGGCCTCCCACATGCGGAGCAGCAGTTGAGATAGAATAAGAGGAACCAGCACAGTGAGGGATTCCCTGGGTGGGGATTCGTACTGAAGAATATCGAGTTCTTCAGCATGAGGATCTTCCTCGGCCTGAGTGGCCAGGTTAAAGGTCCATGCCATGTCCCAAACGAACACCAGGAAGGAGGTGTTCTCAGGTTGCAAGCGCCGCTGGAACGTGGGCGGGGAGGGCTCCGATGGAAGATCCCGGTGGGTACAGGTTTCTGGGGGGGTGTCCCCAACGGACTCCCACTCTGAGAAATCGGTCAAGGAATTTGAGCCAGCCAGATCACCCTGTCCAGTGGCTGGTGCCCGCTTGGAGTCGGAGGCCCTGGAAGATCTTGCCTCCGAGGAATGGGAGAGTGAGCGAGACCAACGTCAAGGACCCTCATGAGACCCACGTTTCTCGGGGGTTTCCTGGATGGATTTTGGTGTCCCACACAAGGGACCCACGGTCTCTAGGTGCAAGAGGAAGGAGTGGCCTAGTGGTTGGGGCAAGTTACCGAAGGTTGGGGGTTCAAAACCCACTAGAGGACAGCAACCTTGGGCCAGAAGGACTGGGGTTTCTAGTGTCTAGTGTCATGTTCCCTGTAAAATAGTTATCTCCAAGTTATAATGCCCTGTTCAATGTAAACCGCCTTGATATCATAAAAGGCGGTATATAAGAAATGTTAAATAAATAAATAAAATAAGTCAGCAAAGCTGGCCGTGAGCACCTGTTGGGAAGCAATGAACGCAGAAACACTGCGTTCCAGCGCCAGCATGCAGGACTCCCACGCAGGCATAGGGGCCCTGCGACGCCGATCCCGGGGTCACCGGGTTGGGCATTGAGGTGGAGAGGGAGTCCTCACCAGGACTGCCCTCAGGAGACTGGGCGCCTTCGCCAGAGGCCTCCGCTTCTGTGCAGGGTACCTTGCGGGGCCGCTCCCTGTCCGACTCTCGGGAACGCCGAAGGGGGCTGAGCAACCAAGCGTGGAGCGTTCGCTCTTGTTGGGAGCCCCCAACAACGACTTCGAAGCCTTCTTCTTTTTGTGCTCCACCTCGGGGTGTCCTGATCGGAGTGCCGCCGAGGGAGAGAGAACCGAGGGTGCTACCTGGGATTCCGAGAAAGCGTTTCAGAAAATGTCTTCGGACTTCTGCTTACGGTTGAGCAGGGCCTTAGAGGACATTTTCTTGCAAAGTGAACAGAGCTCCGGATCATGGTCAGCTCCGAGGCACCGCAAACAACAGTTGTGGGTGTCCGTAAGCGACATGTTCCTAGAGCATCTATCGCATTTTTTGAAACCGGTGGCCATGGGGGCTAAAATGGCCCCTGCGAGGTCGAAGACCCACGCGGCCAGCGGTTAGAGAGAAAAAAGGGCGCAAAGCCCACAACAAAAAATGAAAAGGAGAAAACTATCCCATATAGCTCTAAAAATGTAGAGCAGGGGAGACAGTAGAGGACCGGTGCAACCGGAAAACAAAGAGGCCTGTAGGCCAAAAAATGAAAAGCTTTTTCCAAGGGACGAGGACGTGCATCCGATGGGCTCTGCGGAAAAAGGGAGACTGAGCAAGATGGCACCCTTGGGCAGGAAGAGGACCATGTGTGGCAGCAATCCCAAAGGCTTTCTTTGAAAGCTGGGGAATTGCTCCGCGCAGGCTCCGTCGGCGCCGACATCACCCATAAGTGAGGACTGACTTCCTGCTTGTTCCTGGAGAAATGCAAATATGCACAGACAACACACAAGCACACACAAAGAAAACAGAGATATATACACACAGAGACAAGAAAAAAGGGTTTGGAAAGAATTATATGAGCTATTCTCTGAATGCTTTTCCTCCTTGTTTTCAAATGTTTTTATGTGAAATGGCTGTTCCTTCTGTACATACTGCCAACTATATACTTTTTTGGCATCCTTACATGTATTTTACAAACGGCTCCCCGTTCAGCATGCCTTTTGTAAAATGCTATGCAAGCTTTGAATGTCCCAACTTGGGCATCCATTACAAAATTAGGCTTATATGCGATACTTTTTAATTACACTGCTTTAATATATTTCTGGAGTAGCTTTTAGGGGGCAACACTCCCTTTCTCATGTCAGACTAGAATGAGCAAAAGATGACTTTGTTAGAAAATAAAAGTGAATTAGAAGATGTCTAGCAATGATAGTGGGAATAGGAAAGGGGGGGTTGATATGTTAGAGTGTGATCAAATCAAGTTCAGCATTTTCCCTCCCCTTTCACTTGAGAGATGGGGGAGAGGCAGCACAGATGATGGAGATGAAGAATGAAAGAGCTACAGCACTAGATGTTTATCCTTGGCCTTCCTCTCTAAAATATCAAGTGAATGTCCCTGTGATAAACGATTAGGACAGCGACATCTGTTCCATGTTGAATACATGCCCTGCCTGCTAATTTGCAAGAGGAGATGTGCATTGGCCTGCTCTGGAGCAGGAAAAGACATGAAGATTACAGCTGATGGGTTTGGATGTGCTCGCTTGTACTGTGTATCTTTTTCAGAATGCCCTGGATACGTCTCCGCCATGCCTCCATGTGTTTATCCTGGAGACAGTGACATAACTAGCTTTGTAAAATGGGATTTGCACAACGTGCCCATTTTTAGATGTCCACCCTAAACCTAACAACCCCAAAGCAACCCATTGAAGAAGAAAACCATACAAGAAGGTTCAGAGCCTACAATAAAGAAGCATTCTTAGAGCAAATAATACCACAAGTGTTTCAGAAATGTGAAAATCTAGATCAAACTATAGATATATTGAACCACTCCATATCTAAAGCAGCTGCAGCTGCAAGCAAAGTTAAATCATGCAGGCATAGAAGTAGTAATGCCCCTTGGTACTCCAATCTAGAGAACCAAGCCCATACTCAGACGAACAGAAAGGAAATGGAAACAAAATAAATCACAAGAAACCTTACATCAGTACAGAATTGAATAGCAGAAAATACAACAAATTGAACACAAACAACATCATCACACTAACCTCATCATGAAAGCAGCAAATAAACCTAGAGAACTTTACAATATTGTTCAAAAACTCACTAAAGACAACCATCAACAAACAACCAATCAGCTTGACCCCCAAGAAATCGCAAACCACATAATAAACAAACACACCAATCAAACAATCACTCACTCTCTTTCAATATGCTACTCTAACTGGGCAGAGATCCATCACCCTTGGAACACTTTAGTATATCAACAGTCAAACACATAGTGGACATTATCGACACTCTAAACACGACAACATCTCCTTCTGACCCCTGTCTGGTGGAATGGATCAAAGATGCCAAGGACCAACTAGGTCCTCACCTTCACAAAATTGTAAATGGATCCAACAACAAGGATACTTACCACAAACACTTAAGCATGCAATGATACGGCCTATCCTTAAGAACTCGCTAAGCATCACCAAAGTTATACCGCCCCATCTCTAGTCTTCCATTCATATCAAAGATCATTGAAAAAGTAGTACAAAGACAACTACAGGATCATATTGATCTGCATGCCCCATTAAACCCCCATCAACATGGCTTCAAGCCACAACACAATGTTAAAACTCTACTCACATCCCTCTTTGACAACTTACTCAAGGGCCTAGATAATACAAGAAATGGTTTCCTTCTAATTTTCATGGACATATCTGCAGCTTTCGACACGGTGTCCCACTCCGTATTGCTCAATCGCCTTCAAGAGATAGGACTACATAATAACACTAAAATGATTCACTTCCTATCTGACAGACAGAACACAACAAGTCAAATGTGAACAAAGAAAATCTACACAGTTCCCCATCACTCAAGGATCAGCACTCTCGTCCATCCTATTCAATTTATACATTCAGCCAGGCCCATACCTAGCCCTGTGTGAGCGGTGCGGCCGAACAGGGCGCAAAGGTTTAAGGGGCGCATTTTAGCTGTCTTCCATTGCGGCAGGCAATGGCAGGACAGCTAAAATGCGCCCCTTAAACCTTATCGCCGGCATGCTAAGCAGATCTTTCCCTGCCCTGCTCTTGCAGGGAGGGAAAGATCTGCTTAGCATGCCAGCGACTTGCACATCGGGTGTGCCTCTTCTCTCCTGCCGTGGGGGGGGGGGGCGTGCGCCCGATGTGCAAGTCGCACAGGGCACGATCTTCCCTCAGTATGACCCTGCATTCGGCCCATATGTGATGTTATCAAAAGTCATGAAATATATTACCACTTATATGCTGACGACATTATGGTATATGCACCAATAGATGCATTTGATCCTGATACAACCCCAATTATTCGGTGCCTTGAAGAAATGGCTTGCTGACAACAACATGAAAGTTAATTTTGACAAAACAGAGGCTATGTTCATTTCCAGTAACTCTAACTGCAACCCGCCTTCAGCCATTAGTATTTTGGACAGAACAATATCTCTAAAAGACGAAGTAAAATACCTGGGTGTTATCTTGGATAAAAATCTAAACCTGCAAACACATATAAATAAAACCACTGCTAAGGCGTATCAGCGATTGAAGCTCGTCAGGAGACTTCAACCGATCCTCAGCCACAATCATTTTCGCACTGTATATCAAGCAGTCATTATCGCAATTTTAGATTACGGAAACTCATTATATCAGGGTCTGCCCATGAAATCTATACACCCACTTCAATTAGTACAGAACACCACAGCACACATCATTATGGGCATAGCCAAGCAGGAACATATTACACCTATACTCCTTCAACTGCACTGGCTACCAATAACTGCACGGGTGAGATTTAAAACAACCATGAACATATTCAAGATTATTAACCTATGGTCAGTGGATGTGCTTTATGGATTATTGTCCAAGGACTCAACTATCAGGCCCAGACGAACTAAGAGTATGAACAAGCTTTGCCTACCTTTAGGGCACCATAAAACTAAACAAGCTACCTCCAACAGAGCCTTATCATTCTCAGCACCTGCGCTCTGGAATTCTCTTCCGGATGAATTAAGAGCCATAAAAGACATCAAGGATTTCCGCAAATCCCTCAAGACCCTATTATTCACAGAAGTCTATGATTGTGGGACATAAAGAACTCATGCTTCACTGACATATGACATAGAGCAAAGAACTAATTAACCTATATCTATATGTATGTCTTGTTACCCCTTCCCTTCTGTTCTATGTAAATCCCCAATTGTATCGTTAACCGTTTTGATTGAAGGATAAAGTGGTATTCAAATCTGGTTAAGTAAATAAATAACCAGCTTTGTAACATGGGATTTGTACATCTACGTGCCCATTTTTAGATGTCCAACTCATAAATAGGGCTTGTAAAATGACCACCATACGGAATAATGCAGGGGATTAGATTGTACGTTCTACGAGCAGGGACTGTCTTCTTTATACGTTTGTACAGTACTGCATATGCCTTGTAGCACTATATAAAAATGATTAATAGTACTAGTAGGTGAGGTAGTGAAAATTCTTTGGTGTCACAACTTTTCATCTTCTGTCTGTGCTCAGCTCTCATCTTTACTTTATCTTTTCATCCCGGGCTGCTCCCTACTTTTCTTTTTTTGCCCTCTGTCATGACCTGTAGCTCTGAATTAGTTGGTTTGCCAGCACAGTATCTGAGCACATGACCTGCAAAATTGTTTTCCTTTTTGACAAGATCTTCTACCAGTGTTCTTCCATCTCCCACCATGAGGTCATGTCTTTCCAGCTAGTCTCTATTTAATACATGATCTCTTTACTGTAAGTCAAGTTCCACTTCCATATCCTACTACTAATATACACACTCAGGAGTCTTTTTAGTTTTAAATCAAAGTTTCTCCTAAAATCTTTTCAAGTTCAAAGAGCCCTTCTGCTTTTCCCTTTCGTCTTTTAACTTCTGGTAGGTATGTTCCATCTTTGGTAATCCAGCTACATAGATATTTATATTTGCAACCCTGTGATCTAGCTAACTGTGCCAGCATCCACAAACTACATTTAGCCACACTGATCTTAGCTGGGTTCTTGGGACAGTCTGGGAATTTCTCCTGGGAGGCCTATTACATTCATGCTTTCAGGAAGCAAGTTCAGTTAAAAAATTGACTTTGTTATAGTAGCATCTCAGCTAATCATGTCTTGCACAGCCAACTAGGCAAACCAACTTTATAACAGCATTTTCCCTCAGGAAGTTGGGGATCCGTGGAACCACTGGTATCCTTAATCGGTTCCAGAGTCCTGGAGGTTAAGGTTACCTTTTTCTTTTGGAGGCAAATCTGGAGCGCTCATCCAATATCAGCGAGGTAGGGGGCCTCTTAGTTCCAGGATTGTACAATAGGGGGTGGGAGAGGGAAGAAGAGTCATTCTCTTCTCCCCAACTATTGCAGGACAGCAACAATATCACTTCCAAGTAAATGCATCGCCAAAGAAATAGAAGCAGTGATGCATTTCCCCACTGTACATTGCAAAATATAAAAATTGCAGATGTAAATTCCTAAAACTCACATATTCCAATCATTATATTGAAAATAAAACATTTTTTTCTACTTGTCTGGCCATTTTTATCTCATCATCTTGCTTCCAGTCTCTGGTTTCTGCTTTTGCCCATCTGTGTTCTCTTAATGCTGTTTCCAGGGTGAGCTGTCCATTTGTTATTTCTTTTTTCACCTCCCGTCTTCCCTTCCCTCTCCTCCAACTCTGACATTATTCTTTCAGCTTTCTTCCATTTATTTTTTTCTGCTTCTCTGTCCAATCTGATTTCACTTCTTCTCATCATCAGTCCTCAATCTCTCCCTTTTTTACTGCATCTACCTACAGTTTTCATCTCCCTCACCCCAGTCCCTATCTTTCCCACCCTCTAATTCCCTCTTTTCTCCATATCTCTTCTCCCTGCTCCATGTCCAGCATTTTTCTTTCTTTTCCCTTCTCCCTGCTTCCTATCTAGTATTTTACCTTATCTTCCCTTCCCCACCCTCCCAACTCCAGCATTTCTCCTTACCCCCCCCCCCCAGTTGTCTAGCACCTTCCCTTCCTTACCAACCCCCAGGTGTGCATCATCTCCCTTTCCCATCACTATCCAGCCCTCACGTAATCCAGCATCTCCTCACCCAGATGCTCAGAATCTCCTCTCTCACCTCCTGTTCCCAGCAATCCATCTTCCTGGCGCTTTCCCCCAGCCTACCATTGCTGCCACCTCTCTCAATGTCTGCAGCAGCGATGAACTGTAGTCAGGGGCGGCCCAAGGGGGGTGCGGGGCCATGTGCGGAGACTCGGTGCGGGGGCCTCATTTGCATAAGGGAACTCATTTGCATAAATATTTGCATAATGTTACCTTACACTAACTTTTAGTAAACGTGCCTCTTAATGAGTGTATGGATAAAGAAAGACTAAAAGATTTCTACATTACTATAATCCAGTGCCAACTGCCAGGCACATTAGGAACTACTACAAACACTGCCCATTTAGAACCCATACATGAAACATACACCCTTGGAAATCAACCGTAATAAATCCCAAAATACTTAATTTCCCTCACCTATTCTTCCTACAGGAACTATCACTACACCCCAACCAAATTTTTGTCGGATCACTCACCGTGAAAAAGGAACCTTCCTTTTCTCATAGTAAGCCCTCCATTTAATCACTTTTATTGACCGCATCCGGTCCCAAACCAGCATAAACAACACTTTTATGTTGTCATACAAATTCTTCAGCGTGAACCCTGAGGTTAGGGGTTTGAAAGAGGTTCCATGCAGCCCGAAGTGAAGGGCAGTCCGGGGCTGTATGAAAGGAAGGAGGCAAACGTCAGCAACAAACGGACTTTGAGAGTACATGGAGCTCCTTCAGCATACCAGTCCAGCTAAGTACTTTGTCATCTTGTATTTTGATTAACATCGAGGAGTGGACTGATTTTGGATGGTGTGAAGGCCCGTTGGTTAGAGTTTCAAACGGGGCTGAAGAATTTGTATGACAACATAAAAGTGTTGTTTATGCTGGTTTGGGACCGGATGCGGTCAATAAAAGTGATTAAAAGGAGGGCTCACTACGAGAAAAGGAAGGTTCCTTTTTCACGGTGAGTGATCCGACAAAAATTTGGTTGGGGTGTAGTGATAGTTCCTGTAGGAAGAATAGGTGAGGGAAATTAAGTATATTGGCATTTAGAACCCATAGCAAACCCGCCGTATCATAACAGCACTACCAGGACTCACAAAGCACAAGACCCTACCTATCAAAAGGCTACACTGAAAATATTAAACCAATACATTTCAGAGAATAACAATACATGACCTACTGGGGAAAGAGAACAAGTGGCAATGTCAAATAGGAATTACATAAACAGAATACCTCAGCTCAGTTACACATGCAGAACATAGACCATCACCAAACAAGGAATCACAGTTTAGAAACAGGAAGACAATAATTAAACTGGGAACCCCAAAAGCCCAACAACACTGTAGAAATAAAACTATACATTAATTTCCTCTTGTACTAAACAAAGCGCAGACGTTAATGATGCACATTTCCCAGAGTTAGCATATTTCAGTTAATAAATTCAATAAAGAGATATTTTTCTACCTTTTGTGCATTTTTTTTTCAGTTGCAATTGCTCCAGCCACTTTCTTCTGGTTTCTTTGTGTCTTCTGCTAACTCTCCATCGTCTGTTGTCCATTTGTCTTTTCTTCACGCTTCTAGTTTTTTTCCATTCTCTCTCTAACATACTAATCTTTCTCCTTTTGCTCTTTCCTCAATCCTATTTCATCCATTCAAATTTTACCCCTCCATCCTCAATCCCCACTTACTCTCCCAATATCCGGCCAATTGTAGATTTGTCTTCCCTCCCACACAAAATATTTTTTCACTCTCCCAGCTCTACCCCATTCTAATCCTCTCCCAACATCAGCTCCCTTCTAGTTCCAGCCCCACCCAGCATCCGCTCCCTTCTAGTCCACGCATCAGCCCATTTCCAGTCCTAGCCCCCCATAAGCCCATTTCTAGTCCTATCCTAGCCCCACCATCAGCCCTATTCCAGTCCTAGCTCCCCCATCCGAGTCCCTCCATCAGCTCATTTCCAATCCCAGCCCCGCATCAGCCCATTTCTACTCCTTTCCTAGCCCCGCCATCAGCCCATGTCAAATCCTAGCTCCCCTCCATTCAGCCCATTTCCAATCCAAGCCCCCCATGAGCCTACTTCCAGTTCTTACCCCTCCATGAGTCCATTTCAATCCAAGCCCCCCAACAGCCCATTTCCAGTCCTATCCTAGCCCTCCATCAGCCCATTTCCTGTCTTGCCCCCCTCACTCAGCCCATTACCAGTCCTAGCCCCCCCATAGCCCATTACCAGTCCTAAGCCCCCCCTAACCCAATACCAGTCCTAAGCCCCCCATCACCCCATTTTGTCTTAGCCCCCCCATAGCCCATTACCAGTCCTAACCCCCATCAGCCCATTTCCAGTCGTAGCCTCCCCACAGCCCATTCCAGTCCTAACCCGCCCATTAGCCCATTTCCAGTCCTAGCCCCCCCCCATAGCCCAGTACCAGTCCTACCCCCCCATCAGCACATTTCCAGTCCTAGCCCCCCCTATAGCCCATTACCAGTCCTACCCCCCCCCCATCAGCCCATTTCTGGTCTTAGCCCCCCCATAGCCCATTACCAGTCTTAACCCCCTCCCCCATCAGCCCACTTCCAGTATTATTCCCCCCCATAGCCCATTAGTAGTCCTCACCCCCATAGCCCATGACCAGTCCTAACCTCCTCCCCCCATCAGCCCACTTCCAGTCTTAGTCCCCTCATAGCTCATTAGTAGTCCTAACCCCCCATAGCCCATTACCAGTCCTAACCCCCTCCCCCCCATCAGCCCTCTTCCTGTATTATTCCCCCCCCCCCGTAGCCCATTAGTAGTCCTAACCCCCCATAGCCCATTACCAGTCCTAACCCCCTCCCCCATCAGCCCACTTCCAGTCTTAGTCCCCCCCATAGCTCATTAGTAGTCCTAACCCCCCATAGCCCATTACCAGTCCTAACCCCCTCCGCCATCAGCCCACTTCAAGTCTTAGTCCCCCCATAGCTCTTTAGTAGTCCTAACCCCCCCCATAGCCCATTACCAGTCCTATCCCCCTCCCCCCATAAGCCCACTTCCAGTCTTAGTCCCCCCATAGCCCATTAGTAGTCCTAACCCCCCATAGCCCATTACCAGTCCTAACCCCCTCCCCCATCAGCCCACTTCCAGTATTATTCCCCCCATAGCCCATTAGTAGTCCTAACCCCCCATAGCCCATTACCAGTCCTAACCCCTCCCCCATCAGCCCACTTCCAGTCTTAGTCCCCCCCCATAGCTCATTACTAGTCCTAACCCCCCATAGCCCATTACCAGTCCTATCCCCCTCACCCCATAAGCCCACTTCCAGTCTTAGTCCCCCCGTAGCCCATTAGTAGTCCTAACTCCCCCATAGCCAATTACAGTCCTAACCCCTCCCCCCATAAGCCCACTTCCTTTCTTAGTCCCCCCCCCCCCGTAGCTCATTAGTAGTCCTCCCCCCCCCCCCCCTTCCCAGATAGATTAAAAAAAAAATACCGGCGGCGGCTGCTGCTGCCGCCGTGGCAGCGGCAGAATCAAACGTCAACACCGCGGGGCCCCGACTGCCCGGCAGAAACTCCCTCAAGCATCAGCTCCCGAGTCCCTCCAAAAGCGCGGGCTTTCAGAGCCGCGAGAGTTTCCCTTCTTCTCGCGGCTCTGTTAATCTCGCCGGGGCTGATGGGATTACTGTTATGTTACTGTTGAGCTATTCCCTAACCCGTAACTAGCAAATGGATACACTAGTAATTTCTCACGATGTATACCTCACGAGCAAAACCTAGTAGGTACTGCACTGACGGCTTATTAACTTGTAAATAGTTTACCTCTTTGTATATAGTTGACCTGTTCACCAAGTTGTTCTCCCTGTTTAATGTAAGTTCAATGTGGTTCTTTTCTCAATATACAATTTTGTTCCCTGTAAACTGCGCTGATGGTAAATAGTGCGGTATAGAAAAACTATAAATAAATAAATAAAACAGGTACTAGAACTTGGGTAACTATTTACATCTGTACAATAGCGACTAAGGTAAACTCTTTGTGCTGCATTGGTTAGCTCGATGATGAGGCTCTTGTAGCGCTGCCATCAGGGTAATGCAAGAGGAAGAGGTGATGTTTTAAAACCTTCCTAAACTGGACTAGATCAGTGATGGCCCAGCTGCTGGGAGGGAGGGTGTTCCAGCATCTAGGCGCACAGAACCTGAAAGTTCTGTTTACCGTTGCCTGGGTGCACTTGGTTGTTTCTTTTAGGACTATTAGTTTATTGACTGTTTGTGATCTTCGGGATCTATTACAGGGGATGCTCTGTATGATGTCCGTTAGAGATGCAGGGGAGAGCCCATTTATGATTTGAAAGTCAGTATTAAGGTTTTGAAAGTGAGCCTTCCTTGTATAGGGAGCCAGTGGAGCCGTTTCAGGATGGGTGTCACGTGATCCCACCTGGACGTCCCTTGGAGAACTCCTGCTGCTGAGTTCATCGCAAGCTGAAAAGGGTGCAAAGTATGAGGGACTGAGACTCCCATGTTCCAGAGAGGAGGCTCAACCACCCATGTTCCATAGGGGGGGGGGGTTTCAACCACCCATGTTCCAGAGGGGGACTGAGACCCCCATGTTCCAGAGGATGGCTCAACCACCCATGTTCCAGAGAGAGTGTTCAACCACACATGTTCCAGAGGGGGGCTGAAACCTCATGTTCCAGAGTGGGGCTGAGACCCCCATGTTCCAGAGGGGGGCTCAACCACCCAAGTTCCAGAGGGGGGTTCATCCATCCATGTTCCAGAGGGGGGCTCAACCACCCATGTTCCAGAGGGGGGCTGAAACCCCAATATTCCAGAGGGGGGCTCAACCACCCATGTTCCAGAGAGGGTGTTCAACCACCCATGTTCCAGAGAGGGGCTCAGCCACCCATGTTCCAGAGGGGGGCTGAGACCCCCAAGTTCCAGATGGGAGCTGAGAGTTGTCAGACGGGTGCCTGGGTGAGAATGTTCACAGTCTTGGCAAAGGCATATATCAATATGATTTGCAAGGGATTGTGGGAAATGCAGTCCATTCACACCAGACACAGCCGCTCACAATAATTAGTTGTGCTTGAGTGTAAAGCCAATAAGATATTTATTTATGGGGTTATTTCTCCCAACACAGATATGCTTGGTAGCACATAAAACAGGATACTTGCTTTCAGTGTTAAACTTAGAAAAACAAAATCAGGAAAACAGCTGAACTTGTCAGGCAATCAAATCAAAAGAATAAAGACCTGGTTGGTAACAACAAACTGGTCTTTTCTGTAGGCTCTAGCTAATATTTTCTTAACAGTGCATCAAACAACAAGCAAAACCCACAAAGAAGGGAAAAACTGTTCTTTTCAGGTTAACTTCTTATATCTTCACACATAGACTCAGAAGTGATTTCCTCAGAGCTCACAAGCAATTAGGTAAGGCTCAATTGCTAGCAGTTATCCAGCTGAAACCCCTTAGCTGGCTTACTTTCTACTGCTTGGCTCAAATCCTATTCAGGAGCTTTTCTGAGTAGATTAAAGAACAAGTTTGTATTTCTTTGTGATGGTTGTTGTACTTTGTAACAATAAATTACCAAAGGAGTTTAGACAGAGAGCAATCCATGTATTCACAACCTGCATCTATAACCCCTTCCCCTTCTTCAACAATCATGGGTTCAAAATCATGGATTGGCACAGAGGAATTTCTCAATGGAGCACTTTCAGGAGAATACTTGCTTCCCTGCTGTCTTTCAAGGGTATAGCTAGGGCACAGATCAGTGTTCACACCTGAGCTTCCATTGCTGTTAGAGTTCCTCTCTAAATAGCCTGGCCAGTATGTAGTCCAGTTCTTATGTCCAGCCTTCCAATCCAGATCCCTGGACAGTGGATCTCTCTTCACATACCTTCTGGCACGGGTCCTAGGGTCCCTTCCAAGTGCATCCGTCTCCCTCACAGGTACCGTCTGGAGATTCCTAGCTCTGCAGCACCATTCCTCTGGCTTTCCCCAGTCCAATGGTGTATGCTGGCCCTTGGAATGCCTTCCAGTATACGTACTGCTCTGGACTCCTTTAGACCTCCCAAAGACTTTTCTCTTCTTTCTTCCAAAGGGTTTCTTGCCCTCTCTGTCCATCGGCTCTGGCTTCTGCTTCTGATGATGATCCTCCAGATGATGAAGATGTCCAAGACGAGGATCTCCAAGATGAAACTGAGGATAATTTTCTGTAGAATAAACTCTACCTTTATTCTGCTTAGATGAGTGCTCCACCCTAGCACAGCGCAGCTGTGCTGAATCAGGCCCTGCCCTTTGAGATGAGTGCTTGGGGATTACCTCATAGCCCTCCTGATTGAACACACGTTTACCCACTTCAGCTCCTCTAATGGCTGTTGGAAACCTGGTGCATTCTGGGACTGGTAGTCTTTTATGGAAAAATTCTGTTTTCTTATTTCTACCAGAACTGACAGGTTGCTTGTTCAGAGTCACTTCACCTTTACTATAGCTCCTTCCTGAGCTATAAGCTTCATCATCACATACCCCCCTGCTTAAGTTATTACGGACTGGTTTTACTGGTGAAACTTCTTCTCTACAGTCCGTAATACGGGAAAGGGCATCCGCATTCTTGTGCAACTTCCCAGCACGATGTTCCACTTGAAAATCAAATGCCTGTAAGGCCATGTACCAGCGTGTCAACCTGGCATTGTGGTTCTTCATTTGCTGCAACCACTTAAGTGGGGCATGGTCTGTGACCAACTGGAACTTTCTCCCTGTAAGGTAAAACCTTAACACCTCCACTGACCACTTGATAGCTAAACATTCTTTTTCTATTGTGGAATACTTTTGTTCAGCCGGTGACAACTTCCTGCTCAGGTACATCACAGGATGCTCCTCCCCTTCATGACACTGGGATAGAACCGCTCCTAGCCCTACATCCGATGCATCTGTTTGAACCAGAAAGGGTTTCCTGAAGTCCACCCCTTTCAGTACCGGTCCTGTACACAATTTCTCTTTTAGGACTGAAAATGCTTTTTCAGCTTCAGGTGTCCACTTTAGCTGGTTTGGACAATTCTTTCGCAGCATATCCGTGAAAATTGCACTTTTCTCTGCAAATTGCGGTATAAATCTGCGGTAGTATCCAATAAGTCCCAAGAAACTTCTTAGTTGTTTCTTTGTTGTTGGAGGGGGAAAATTCCTGATGCTATCTACCTTACTCATTAGAGGTTTAATTTTTCCTCTTCCCACTAGGTGGCCCAGGTATTTTACCTCCCTATTTGCAAAGGCACACTTCTTCGGGTTTAAAGTGATTCCCGCTTGCTTCATGGAGCACAAGACTGCCCTGATCCTCTTTAGATGCTCCGCCCAGGTGTTACTATGGATTATGACATCATCCATATATGCAAAAGCATAATTTTGGTGGGGTCGAAGTACCGGATCCACTAACCTTTGGCAGGTAGCCGCTGCTCCATGCAGTCCGAAAGGCATCCTCTTGAACTGGAAAAGGCCAACGAGGGTGCTGAACGCAGTCTTCGGCTTCGACTCCCTGGTTAGAGGCATTTGCCAATATCCTTTTGTCATATCAAGGGTGGTTAAGTATTGAGCCTGTCCCAGCTGGTCCAACAGCTCTTCAATTCTTGGCATTGGATATGCATCAAAAACTGATATTGCTTTTACCTGCCGGAAGTCAATACAAAATCTTAAAGATCCATCAGGCTTCGGCACCAGGACTATGGGGCTATTCCAGGGACTCTTTGACTCTCTATTACAACCATGTCCAACATCTCCTGGACTTGTGCCACTACTTCCTGTCTCTTGGCTTCAGGCAAGCGATATGGCCTTTGACGAATTAATTTCCCAGGTGGAGTTATTATTTCATGGGCAACCAAATGTGTCTCCCCAGGTATGGGTGTCAACACATCTGGGAATTCTTTAAGCAATTTCCTAATTTCTTCCTGTTGTACCACTGTCAGGTCCTCACCTATTTGGGGCTCTGATTTTTCTTTACAATCAGATACCTGGGGTCCCAAATCTTCCTCTTCATTCACCTCCCTCTCTCGGGCACAGGTGGCAGCTAGGCTTTTAACCCCTTTGACGTCAGTAGAACCAAAGCCTTTGGTTCCACGCTCAGAATTTTCCAGGGATGTGACCTCCTCCACAGGTGGAAAACCCAGTCTCTCACAGATCAATTGGGCAATTCTGTCTCCTGTCTTCACGTGATAATCATTCTGTCCAAAATTAAATAACAGAACTTTAATATTGCCCCTGTAATCGGGATCAATTACTCCCGCAACCACATCGATGAAATATTTAAGGACTAATCCGGACCTTGGGGCTACTCTCCCATAGCATCCAATAGGTATTTCCACTTGGAGACCGGTGTCAACCAGGGCTCTCCCTTGGCTAGGTACAGTCACATTTTCTATGCTGCACAGGTCAAACCCAGCAGCTTGAGGGGTTGCCCGCTTAGGAGCTTGGGCCTTCTCTGTGACCCTATGGTACTTTAAGACAAATGTTTGCTTTGAGGTAGTTTGGTCTTCTGGACGCTTAACCATCTTTTTAGCTGGGGTCTGAGGACTTCCAAATAAAGGCCCGGGAGCTATTACCATTAATCCTTCTCCCTCCTTCTTTCCTAGTCCTTCCACTAGACCCTGTCTAAATCTTGGCCAGTCTCTTCCTAGAACCAAATCAAAGGGTAGCCTAGGCACCACTGCTAACAGGACTTCCTCTTGTTCCCCCAGGCACTTAACCCTTAGTCTATAGGTGGGATATGATGTTGCAGAACCATGAATGCATCTGATGTGAACTTGGCTTTCAGGGGTTCTAGGCACAAATCCTTCTTGGGCCTCTATTCTCTTCCAAAGCCTTTTTGACATCATACTCTGGTCTGCCCCAGAGTCTAACAAAGCATTTGTGGTAATTCCCTGCACATCAACCATCAAAAGAAATCCTTCTTTGGGCTGTTTTAAATCCACACCCATTAAGCTAGTGTGTGTCTGGCATCCCTTTTCTAAATGTCCCCATTTTCCACACTTGAAACATTTCTTTCTACTCCACTGTGTCATCTGGTTTGGCACAGTACATTTATTTTCAGAAACATTTTTAACTATTTTCTTTTCTGATACAGCACAGCTTGCCTCAGCACCCATCTTCAGAGGGCCACCCATTCTATGGCAAGCCTGCGTGGCTTCCAAGAATCTCTCTGCTAGCATGGTTGCCTCTCCAAGATTTTGGCAATTTTGCTGTATAAGGAAAGTGTGCAAATCTTTAGGCACGGCAGACATAAATTGTTCAAGCATAATAATGTCTAATAACATTTCTACCGTCTTTTGCTCAGGCTCCAACCATTTTACAGCTTATCCTCTGATTCTCTGACTCAGAGCCCTGGGTGTTTCACCCACTCTCAATGTAGTAGCTCTAAACATTCGCCTATACTCTGAAATAGACAACCCTAGGCGATCTCTAATAGCAGCCTTTACATCCTTATAATTCAAAGCCTGGGCTGCTGGCATTGCTCTATAAGCTGCAAGCGCCTCTCCAGTTAATGAGGCTGCCAGCCTTACTGCCCACTGGGTCTCTGGCCAAAGACTCTAGAAAATCATCAACATTATCATCTGGAGTTAGCTTCCCAAAACTAAATGCCCCAATTCCCTGATTGAGTCCCACACTGTCCACATGTGGTGTACCAGTATTTACTGCTGGTCTTGCATCTGGTCCACTTTGGTTCTGCAGCTTAACTAGGGCTTGCACCAGATCAAGCACTGGCCTCTGCTGGTCCATTAAGGCTTTCATAGCAGTGTCCTGAGCCTGCTGTGCTAGCTCCTGTTGCCTGCTAAACTGGGCTGCCATCCAATCAGCTAGTTCCCTTGGATCCATCTTGATCCCTGCAAGAAAACACAAAAAAACCACCACAGTGCACCACCTTCCAAACAGGTGTTTTTTTCTACTCTTTTTTTTTTCAATTACCCCTGTGCCTTACTCCCATCCACCACTAGACATGCCCAGGTACTTGTTACCTTATGCCAGTGATGAATCCAGCTCTGCACAGGGTCTTTTCTTCCTGGAACAGCTACCTGGAACAGCCACCTCTCCTCCAAAGTGCAGTTGAGGGAAAATCTTTTCTTTCAGCTTTTAAGCTTGAACTGTCTTTTCCTTCAGACTTGAGTTGTAATCCTTAGCAAGTAAATCCCTTTGCGCAAAAGCAATCTGAAAAACTACGCCATTTGTCAGACGGGTGCCTGGGTGAGAATGTTCACAGTCTTGGCAAAGGCATATATCAATATGATTTGCAAGGGATTGTGGGTAATGCAGTACATTCACACCAGACACAGCTGCTCACAATAATTAGTTGTGCTTGAGTGTAAAGCCAATAAGATATTTATTTATGGGGTTATTTCTCCCAACACAGATATGCTTGGTAACACATAAAACAGGATACTTGCTTTCAGTGTTAAACTTAGAAAAACAAAATCAGGAAAACAGCTGAACTTGTCAGGCAATCAAATCAAAAGAATAAAGACCTGGTTGGTAACAAACTGGTCTTTTCTGTAGGCTCTAGCTAATATTTTCTTAGCAGTGCATCAAACAACAAGCAAAACCCACAAAGAAGGGAAAAACTGTTCTTTTCAGGTTAACTTCTTATATCTTCACACATAGACTCAGAAGTGATTTCCTCAGAGCTCACAAGCAATTAGGTAAGGCTCAATTGCTAGCAGTTATCCAGCTGAAACCCCTTAGCTGGCTTACTTTCTACTGCTTGGCTCAAATCCTATTCAGGAGCTTTTCTGAGTAGATTAAAGAACAAGTTTGTATTTCTTTGTGATGGTTGCTGTACTTTGTAACAGTAAATTACCAAAGGAGTTTAGACAGAGAGCAATCCATGTATTCACAACCTGCATCTATAACCCCTCCCCCTTCTTCAACAATCATGGGTTCAAAATCATGGATTGGCACAGAGGAATTTCTCAATGGAGCACTTTCAGGAGAATACTTGTTTCCCTGCTGTCTTTCAAGGGTATAGCTAGGGCACAGATCAGTGTTCACACCTGAGCTTCCATTGCTGTTAGAGTTCCTCTCTAAATAGTCTGGCCAGTATGTAGTCCAGTTCTTATGTCCAGCCTTCCAATCCAGATCCCTGGACAGTGGATCTCTCTTCACATACCTTCTGGCACGGGTCCTAGGGTCCCTTCCAAGTGCAGCCGTCTCCCTCACAGGTACCGTCTGGAGATTCCTAGCTCTGCAGCACCATTCCTCTGGCTTTCCCCAGTCCAATGGTGTACGCTGGCCCTTGGAATGCCTTCCAGTATACGTACTGCTCTGGACTCCTTTAGACCTCCCAAAGACTTTTCTCTTCTTTCTTCCAAAGGGTTTCTTGCCCTCTCTGTCCGTCGGCTCTGGCTTCTGCTTCTGATGATGATCCTCCAGATGATGAAGATGTCCAAGACGAGGATCTCCAAGATGAAACTGAGGATAATTCTCTGTAGAATAAACTCTACCTTTATTCTGCTTAGATGAGTGCTCCACCCTAGCTCAGCGCAGCTGTGCTGAATCAGGCCCTGCCCTTTGAGATGAGTGCTTGGGGATTACCTCATAGCCCTCCTGATTGAACACACGTTTCCCCACTTCGGCTCCTCTAATGACTGTTGGAAACCTGGTGCATTCTGGGACTGATAGTCTTTTATGGAAAAATTCTGTTTTCTTATTTCTACCAGAACTGACAGGTTGCTTGTTCAGAGTCACTTCACCTTTACTATAGCTCCTTCCTGAGCTATGATAAGCTTCTTTATCACAGAGCCCCATGTTACAGAGGAGGGCTCAACCACCCATGTTACAGAGGGTGGTTGAGACCCCCATGTTCCAGAGTGGGGATCAACCACCCATGTTCCAGAGGGGGGCTGAGATCCCCATGTTCCAGAGGGGGGGGTGAGATCCCCATGTTCAAGAGGGGAGCTCAACCACCCATGTTCCAGAGTGGGGCTCAACCACCCATGTTCCAGAGTGGGGCTCAACCACCCATGTTCCAGAGGGGGGCTGAGATTCCCATGTTCCAGAGGGGGGCTCAATCACCCATGTTCCAGAGGGGGGGTTCAACCACCCATGTTCCAGAGGGGGGGTGAGATCCCCATGTTCAAGAGAGGAGCTCAACCACCCATGTTCCAGAGGGGGGCTCAGCCACCCATGTTCCAGAGGGGGGCTCAACCACCCATGTTCCAGAGGCTGGCTCTACCACCAATGATCAAGAGGAAGGCTGAGACCCCAATCTTCCAGAGGGGGGCTCAACCACCCATGATCCAGAGGGGTGGTTCAACCACCCATGTTCCAGAGGGGGGCTCAATCACCCATGTTCCAGAATGGGGCTGAGACCCCCATGTTTCAGAGGGGGGCTGAGACCCCGATGTTACAGAGGGGACTCAACCACCCTTGTTCCAGAGGTGGAGTTCAACCTCCCATGAACCAGAGGGGAGGTTCAACCACCCATGTTCCAGAG
The DNA here is from genome assembly GCA_033557465.1 of Ichthyophis bannanicus. Lineage (NCBI taxonomy): Eukaryota > Metazoa > Chordata > Amphibia > Gymnophiona > Ichthyophiidae > Ichthyophis > Ichthyophis bannanicus. The sequence goes on from CM066044.1 coordinate 258,309,808, forward strand.
GGGGGATCAACCACAAAAGTTCCAGAGAGGGGCTGAGACCCAGATGTTCCAGAGGGGGGCTCAACCACCCATGTTCCAGAGGGGAGCTCAACCACCCATGTTGCAGAGCAGGGCTGAGACCACCATGTTCCAGAGGGGAGGTTCAACCACCCATGTTCCAGAGGGGGGATAAACCACACAAGTTCCAGAGAGGGGCTGAGACCCACATGTTCCAGGGGAGCTCAACCACCCATGTTCAAGAGCGGGGCTGAGACCCCCATGTTCCAGAGGGGGGCTCAACCACCCATGTTGCAGAGCAGGGCTGAGACCACCTTGTTCCAGAGGGGGGTTCAACCACCCATGTTCCACAGGTGGGGCTCAACAACCCATGTTGCAGAGGGGGGCTCAACCACCCATGTTGCAGAGGGGGGGGGGGTTCACCACCCATGTTCCAGAGCGGAGCTCAACCACCCATGTTCCAGAGGGGGGATCAACCACCCATGTTCCAGATGGGGGCTGAGACCCCCATGTTCCAAAGAGGAGCTCAACCACTCTTGTTCCAGAGGGGGGGGGGGGGTTCAACCACCCATGTTCCAGAAAAGGACTCAACCACCCATGTTCCAGAGGTAGGCTGAGACCCCCATGTTCCAGAGAGGGGCTGAGACCCCCATGTTACAGATGTGGCTCAACCACCCATGTTCCAGAGGGGTGCTAAACCACCCATATTCCAGAGGGGTTCTTAGACCCCCATGTTCCAAAACGGGGCTTAGACCCCGATGTTCCAGAGGGGGGCTGAGACCCCCATGTTCCAGAGGGGGGCTCATCCACTCATGTTTCAGAGGGGTGGTTCAACCACCTATGTAACAGAGGGGGGCTGAGACCCCCATGATCCAGAAGGGGGCTCAACCACCCAAGTTCCCGAGGGGGGCTGAGACCCTCATGTTCCAGGGAGTGGGGGGTTCAACCACCCATGTTCCAGAGGGGAGCTATGAGGGGACATGGGATGAGGGTGAAGGGAGACAGATTCAGGAATGATATGCGGAAATATTTCTTTACGGAAAAAGTAGTGGAATAGTCTCCCAGTGGAGGTGGTAGAGATGAGGACAGTAACTGAATTCAAAAAAGCATGGGACAAAGAAAGAGGATCTCTAAAGGTAAAAAGGGGACTGTTGTAGTTGTTATGGAAGAACAGACTAGATAGGCCATGTGGTCTTTTTCTCTCGTCATATTTCTATGTTTCTATATTCTGGAAGTGGGCTCAACCACCCATGTTGCAGAGGGGAGTTCAACCACCCATGTTCCAGAGGGGGGCTGAGCCCCCCATGTTTCAGAGGGGGGCTCAACCACCCATGTTCCAGAGGTGGGGCTTCAACCACCCATGTTCCAGAGGTGGGGGCTCAACCACCCATGTTGCAGATGGGGGCTCAACCACCCATGTTGCAGATGGGGGCTCAACCACCCATGTTCCAGTTGGGGGGCTCAACCACCCATGTTCCAGTAGGGGGCTGAGACTCCCATGTTCCAGAGGGGGGATTCAACCACCCATGTTCCAGAAGGGGGATGAGACCCCCATGATCCAGAGAATGGCTGAGACCCCCATGTTCCACAGTGGGGCTCAACCACCCTTGTTCCAGAGGGGAGGTTCATCCACCCATGTTCCAGAGGGGGGCTGAGACCCCCATGTTCCAGAGGGGCACTGAGACCCCCATGTTCCAGAAGGGGGCTCAACCACCTATGTTCCAGAGGGGGGCTCAACCACCCATGTTCCAGAGAGGGGCTGAGACCCCCATGTTCCAGAGGAAGGCTCAACCACCCATGTTCCAGAGGGGGGCTGAGACCCCCATGTTCCAGAGGGGGCTCAACCACCCATGTTCCAGAGGGGGTTCAACAACCCATGTTCCAAAGGGGGGCTCAAACCAGCCATGTTCCAGAGGGGGGCTCAACCACCCATGTTCCAGAGGGGGGCTGAGACCCCCCATGTTCCAGAGGGGGACTCAACCACCCATGTTCCTGAGGGAGGGTTCAACCACCCATATTCCAGAGGGGGGCTCAATCACCCATGTTCCAGAGGGGGGCTGAGAGCCCCATGTTCCAGAGTGCGGCTCAACCACCCATGTTCCAGAGGAGGGCTGAGACCCCCATGTTCCAGAGGGGGGCCCAACCACCCATGTTCCATATGGGGGTTGAGACCCCCATGTTCCAGAAGTGGGCTAACCGCCTATGTTCCAGAGGGGGGCTGAGACCCACATGTTCCAGAGCGGGTCTCAACCACCCATGTTCCAGAGGAGGGCTGAGACCCCCATGTTCCAGAGGGGGGCTCAACCACCCATGGTTCCATATGGGGGTTGAGACCCCCATGTTCCAGAAGTGGGCTAACCGCCTATGTTCCAGAGGGGGGCTGAGACCCACATGTTCCAGAGGGGGGCTCAACCACCCATGTTCTAGATGGGGGTTGAGACCCCCATGTTCCAGACAGCAGCTCAACCACTCATGTTCCAGAGGGGGGCTCAACCACCCATGTTCCAGAGGGGGGATTGAGACCCCCATGTTCCAGAAGGGGGCTGAGACCCCCATGTTCTGGAGGGGGGCAAAACCACCCATGTTCCAGAGGGGGCTGAGACCCCCATGTTCCTGAGGGGGCTGAGACCCCCATGTTGCAGATGGGGGCTCAGGCACCCATGTTCCAGATGGGAGTGCTGAGACCCCCATGTTCCAAAGGGGGGCTCAGCCTCCTATGTTCCAGAGGGGGACAGAGACCCTCATGTTCCAGAGGGGGGCTCAAACACCCATATTCCAGTGGGGGCTCAACCACCCATGTTCCAGAGGGGGGCTCAATCACCCATCTTCCAGAGTGGGGTTGAGACAACCTGATCCAGAGAGGGGCTCAACGACCCATGTTCCAGAGGGGGGCTGAGACCCCCATGTTCCAGAGGGGGGCTGAGACCCCCTTGTTCCAGAGGGGGCTGAGACCGCCATGTTCCAGAGTGGGGTCTGTGATAAGGAAGCTTATCATAGCTCAGGTAGGAGCTATAGAAAAGATGATGTGACTCTGAACAAGCAACCTGTCAGTTCTGGTAGGAGTAAGAAAACAGAGTTTTCACATAAAAGACTACCAGTCCCAGAATGCACCAGGTTTCCAGCAGCCATGAGAGGGGCTGAAGTGAGAAAACGTGTGTGCAATCAAGAGAGCTATGAGGTAATCCCTAAGCACTCATCTCAAAGGGCAGGGCCTGATTCAACACAGCTGCGCTGTGTTAGGGAGGAGCACACATTAGAACAGAATAAGAATAGAGCTTATTCTTCAGATAACAGCTTCAGCAAAAGCTACAGAAAGAGCTTCAAAGACAGAGACAGCAACGGCTACAAGCTCCAGTCCAGCTACAGGTTTAAGCATCACCTGGAGTAGCAGAAGCCAAGCCAAGCGGATAGAGAAAGAAGGAAACTCTCTGGAAGGAAGAGAAGGAAGGCCATTGGAAGGTCTGGGAGAATCCAAGGCAGTACCCATACTGGGAGGTATTCCAAGTGCCAGCAGAATCCATTGGACTGGAGTCAGCCAGAGGAATGGAATGGCAGAGATAGGAATCACCAGTGGCTACCTAGAAGGGAGAAGACTGCACGTGGAAAGGACTTTCAGACCTATGCCAGAAGGTATGTGAGAGGAGATCCAGTGTCCAGGGATCAAGATTGGAAGGCTGGACATCAGAATTGGATTACATACTGGCCAGGCTATACAGAGAGGAATTATGATAGCAGGAGAGGCTCAGGTATGAACACTGATCCAGACCCTATCTATAATAGTGAATGGCAGCAAGGGAATAAGCATTCTCATGATAGTGCCTTAATGAAAGACTCGTCTGTGCCAATGTATGATAGTGACCCTATGCTGATTGATGAAGGGGGAGATACAGCAGATGAAACTATTCATTACATGGACTGTTCTCTATCTAAATGCTATTGCTAGCTTTCTGTGAGCAAACACCTCAGCCATCACAAAGAAACCTAACTTTATTCTTTATTTCCACTGCAAACAGCTCTTAAAGCAGGATTTGGGTTCACACAGTAGCAGCCAGCCAGCTAAAAGGTTTCAGCTGGTCAATTGATAGTAATTAAAGCTGCACCTGATTGTGTGTGTGAGCAAGGGAGAATCACTGCTTGGATCTGCGTGGAAAATAAGCAGAAGTTAACCTAACAAGCAAAGTTCATTCATTTCTTTGTGCCTTTTTACTTGGTAATTATTTGCTAAGAAAACATTAGCTAATTGCCTGACAAGTTGAAGGTTGTTTTCTGATTTGCTTTGTGACTTTATGTTATCCATTTAAACACTGCAAGCAAGTAACCTCATTTATATTGCTAACAAGCATACTTGTGCTGGGTGAATTAAACCCCATCAATAAAAGAAGTATTTTATTGGCTTTAACCACTGGTTTCACAACTCAATTATTGTCTTCAGCTGTGTTTGGAGTGAAAGAACTACATTACCCACAATACCTTGCAAGAATCATATGAATATATGCATCGTCAAGATTGTGTAAGTTCTCACCCTAGGCAGCCGTCTGACAGGTCTCAACCACCCATGTTCCAGAGGGGGGCTGAGACCCCCATGTTCCAGAGGGGGGCTCAACCACCCATGTTCCAGAGGGGGGCTGAGACCCCAATGTTCCAGAGGGGGGCTCATCTACCCATGTTCCAGAGGTGGGTTAACCACCCATGTTCCAGAGGGGGGGGGATCTACCATCTATGTTCCAGAGGGGGGCTCATCCACCCATGTTCCAGAGGGGGGCTCAACCACCCATGTTCCAAAGGGGGGCTGAGACCCCCATGTTCCAGATTGGGCTGAGACCCCCATGTTCCTGATGGGGGGTCAACCACCAATGTTCCCAAGGGGGCTGAGACCCCCATGTTCTATAGGGGAGCTCAACCACCCATGTTTCAGAGGGGGGCTGAGACCCCCATGTTCCAGAGGGGTGCTCAACCACCCATGTTCCAGAGGGGTGCTCAACCACCCGTGTTCCAGAGGGGGGCTGAGACCCCCATGTTCCAAAGGGGGCTAAGACACCTATGTTCCAGAGTGGGGCTCAACCACCCATGTTCCAGAAGGGGGCTGAGAACCCCATGTTCCAGAGGGGGGCTCAACCCCCCATGTTCCAGAGGGGGGCTGAGACCCCCCTGTTCCATAGGGGGGCTCAACTACCCATGTTCCAGAGGGGGGCTCAACCACCCATGTTCCAGAGGGGTGCTCAACCACCCATGTTCCAGAGGGGTGCTCAACCACCCATGTTCCAGAGGGGAGGTTCAACCACCCATTTTCCAGAGGGGGGTTCAACCACCCATTTTCCAGGGGGGGGGGTTCAACCACACATTTTCCAGGGGGGGGTTCAACCACCCATTTTCCAGAGGGGGGTTCAACCACCCATTTTCCAGAGGGAGGCTCAACTACCCATGTTCCAGAGTGAGGTTGAGACAACCCGTTCCAGAGGGGGGTTCAACCACCCATGTTCCAGAGGGGGGCTGAGACCCCCATGTTCCAGAGGGGGGCTCAACCACCAATGTACCAGAGGGGGGCTGAGACCCACATGTTCCAGGGGGAGGCTCAACCATCAATGTACCAGAGGGGGGATGAGACCCCCATCTTCCAGAGGGGGGCTCAACCACCCATGTTCCAGAGGCGGATCAACCACCCATGTTCCATAGGTGGGATCTAGCACCCATGTTCCAGAGGGGTGCTCAACCACCCATGCCATAAATGGGATCTCCCCTGCATCTCTAACGGACCTCAAACAGAGCATCCCCTCTAATAGATCCAGAAGATCACAAGAGTCAATAAACTAATAGTCTCAAAAGAAACAACGAAGTGCACCCAGGCAATGTTAAACAGAGCTTTCAAATTCTGTGCTCCTAGATGCTGGAACTCCCTCCCTCCCAGCATCCAGGCAATCACTAATCTAGCCCAGTTTAGGAAGGTTTTAAAACATCACTTGTTCCTCTTGCATTACGCTGATGGCAGCGCAACAAGAGCCTCATCATCGAGCTAACCAGTGCAGCCCAAAGAGTTTACCTTAGTCGCAATTGTACAGATGTAAATAGTTACCGAAGCTCTTCACTCAAGTTCTAGTACCTGTTAATTGTAAACGCAGTTCAACCAATTTGAAATTTGTATATAGTTGTTCCATGTAAACCGCACTGATGAGGAATAGCGCGGTATTTTCTGAAAGGAATTCTTTCTATTAAAGCTATTTAATCTGTGAACCCACTACTTTTTGTTAAATCAGTCGGGGCCCAGTAGCAGCAGTTTAAGTTTAAATTTAAAACACAGAAGAGAACTTTCTGGTTACATTTCATACCCAGCAGAGAGCTTATAGTTTTAATTTAATAGTCACTCAGGGCCTAGTATCAGCAAAGTATTTTTAGTTTAAATTTAAAACACAGAAGAGAGCTTTCTGGTTAAATTTAGAACCCAGCAGAGAGCTTGTAGTTTAAATTTCATAATAAGTTAGAGCCCAGCAGCAGCAAAGAGCTATAATTTAAATCAAATAAAAATATAGATTAGCACAAAAGGCAAAACAGGGTCAGTACTCTTTGAGAAGCAAATAAAGTCTTCTAGAGACCTTTGCAAAGAGGCCTTCTACCTAGGGGGCAAGAGATCTGTGAAACGTTTTCAATAGGTGTTAACACCAGGTGGCAGTTCAAAAGGCCATTTTGAAAGACTCCTTCTATCCAATGTCATGTAGAAAACCCTTCTGACCCTATGGAGATAGGCAGAGAAGAGGATTTCATTTCAGAAACTGACAGGCAGTCAGAGCACATGGCTCAATGTTTTCAAGGAAGAGGTAAACAAGAGAGTCACGAGCTGAACAGGCACGCCCATGCTGCAACGTATCCCCAAGCTTGGGAGTTAATGAGAAACACCTGGTTGGGGGAGGGGCAGAGCTAAGCCCTGAGAAGCAAGAATATAAAAAGTGGTCATTAGATTTGAGAAGGGGAATAAGGAGGAAGAGAAGGAGCAGGAGTTTCAAGGAAGCTCCGAGGGAGAGATGCCAGGACAAGAGCAAAGACAAAGGCAAGGGATCCAGCAGGGGATCAAGCAAGGGAGCACGCTGACCAAAAGGAGTCAAGGAGGAGTAAGGACCCAGAAAGCCAAAGCCCAAAAGCCAGGTGTGAGCAACACAGGGCCGGTGCCGTCCAGTAAAGGCAGGAGGAGGGAGAAACCTCCTGAGAGGCTGGCTTGGGAAAACTCAGAGGCTCCAGGGAGAGAGACATACTGGCATGAGAATATTTATACGTCTGAGGCAGAAGCTGATAAGTTAAAAGGCAAGAAAACACAACCGGTGTTTGGAACCCTTTCTGACCCAGCAAAACAGAGAATTCCTTCCTCTTTAAAGCCAAAAGGTAGGCTTCACAAATTATCCAGATTTGAACCTAGTTTTAAAATATTTCCTTGTAGTTGCCAGGAAGTATTAGGCTCCCCAAGCAGCAACTCCAGTATATATGGTACTTTACAGCCTTGCTCGTTAGAGTGCTATAAAGGGAAGCCACGTGAAGGCAGAGAAGAAGTTTGTTTTAAAACGCCGTATAGCAACTTGCAGACACACCCAGCTGACGCTGACTTAGAAGAGATGCAGATAGATTCTGATATCAATGATGTAGCAGATAATCAGATGGATTGCACTTTGTCTCTTGCTGACCATATTGAATCTCTCTGCTAAACAATATATTAAGAAGGCTGAGAAAGCAGCAGAAGAAAAGGGAACATTTTCTTTTGTTATGAGAAGCTGTTATTTGCTTTTGTTTCTACTGAGCATTGCACGTTTTAAAGCCTGAAGCTAAATAGGCTGGTTACCTTAGTTCCTGAATGTTTCCACATGCCAATTATATGGCAACTGTCCTAACTTTTCCACATGCACTTAATCTTCTTGGAAAGGGAAATAAATCCTTGTCATTTGCCTGAAACCACTTGACTACAATTTCTTCTTTTCTCAGAGGGTAAAATGGACTACTATTCCCATAAGGCATTGCAGGAGCAAATGCTATGCCATACTCCCTGAATTAGAATCCCCAGGCAGACCAACCCTCCGTGCCCTAGGCGCTGGGTTGGCCCCCAGGTGACACCAAGCAAGGACTGTTAATCATCCAGGAAGTTGGTCACAGCTTACCTCAGCAGCACAGGCATAAATAGCTCAACCAGAGCTCTGTGATCCTCAGTCTTGAAGGACTAGAAAAAGGGACTGTTACTTCTGGAGAGAGATCTGCAATTGTGAGTATATACTTCTGGGAATTTTCTGAAAGGAATTCTTTCTATTAAAGCTATTTAATTTGTGAATCCACTATTTTTTGTTAAATCAGTCAGGGCAAAGTAGCAGCAGTTTAAGTTTAAATTTAAAACACAGAAGAGAACTTTCTGGTTACATTTCATACCCAGCAGAGAGCTTATAGTTTTAATTTAATAGTCACTCAGGGCCTAGTATCAGCAAAGTATTTTTAGTTTAAATTTAAAACACAGAAGAGAACTTTCTGGTTACATTTCATACCCAGCAGAGAGCTTATAGTTTTAATTTAATAGTCACTCAGGGCCTAGTATCAGCAAAGTATTTTTAGTTTAAATTTAAAACACAGAAGAGAGCTTTCTGGTTAAATTTAGAACCCAGCAGAGAGCTTGTAGTTTAAATTTCATAATAAGTTAGAACCTAGCAGCAGCAAAGAGCTATAATTTAAATCAAATAAGAATATAGCTTACCTCAGCAGCACAGGACAGGGTACTGTGTAGCAGCCCTCTTTTAATAAGTGTTGGAAACAGGATACTGGGCTGCATGGACCTTGGTCTGAACCAGTATGACATCTTATGTTCTTATGGTATATAAGAAAATGTAAATAAAGAAAGAAAGAAAGAAATATTCCAAAGGGGGGCTGAGACCCCCATGTTCCAGATTGGAGCTGAGACCCCCTTGTTCCAGAGGAGGGCTCAACCACCCATCTTCCAGAGCGGGGCTCAACCACCCATCTTCCAGAGAGGGGCTGAGACTCCCATGTTCCAGAAGAGGGCTGAGACCCCCATGTTCCAGAGGTTAGCTCAACCATCCATGTTCCAGAGGGGGGCTAAACCACTCATGTTCCAGAGGGGGGCTGAGACCCCCATGTTCCAGAGGGGGGCTCAACCACCCATGTTCCAGAGGGGGTGTTGGGGGGTTCAACCACCCATGTTCCAGAGGGGGGGCTCAACCACCCATGTTCCAGAGGGGGGCTGAGACCCCCATGTTCCAGAGGAGGCTGAAACACCCATGTTCCAGAGGCAGGTCAACCACCCATGTTCCAGAGGTGGGATCTACCACCCATGGTCCAGAGGGGGGCTCAACTATCCATGTTCCAGAGGGGGACTGAGACCTCAATATACCAGAGGGTGGCTCAACCACCCATGTTCCAGAGGGGGGCTGAAACACCCATGTTCCAGAGGCAGGTCAACCACCCATGTTCCAGAGGGGGGGCTCAACCACCCATGTTCCAGAGGGGGGCTGAGACCCTCATATTCCAGAGGGGGCTCAGCCACCCAAGTTCCAGAGGGGGGCTGAGATCCCGATGTTCCAGAGGGGGGCTCAACCACCCATATTCCATAGGGGGTGTTGGGGGGTTCAACCACCCATGTTCCAGAGGGGGGCTCAACTACCCATGTTCCAGAGGGGGGCTGAGACCCCCATGTTCCAGAGGGGGGATCTACCACCCATGTTCCAGAGGGGGGTTCAACCACCCAGGCTCCAGAGGGGGGTTCAACCACCCAGGCTCCAGAGGGGGGCTGAGACCCCCATGTTCCAGAGGGAGGTCCACCACCCATGTTCCAAAGTGGGGCTCAACCACCCATGTTGCAGAGAGGGGCTGAAACACTCATGTTCCAGAGGCGGGTCAACCACCCATGTTCAAAGGGGGGCTCAACCTCCGATGTTCCAGAGAAAGGCAGAGACCCCCATGTTCCAGGGGGGGTTTCAACCACCCATGTTCCAGAGGGGGGTTTTCAACCACCCATGTTCCAGAGTGGGGTTGAGACAACCTGATCCCGAGGGGGGCTCAATGAACCATGTTCCAGAGGGGGGCTGAGACCCCCATGTTCCAGAGGAGGGCTGAAACCCCCATATTCAGGAGTGGCGATCAACCACCCATGTTCCAGAGGGGGGCTCAACCACCCATGTTCCTCTGGGGGGCTCAACCACCCATGTTCCTCTGGGGGGGCTGAGACCCCCTGTTCCAGAAGGGGGGCTAAAACCCCCCTGTTCCAGAAGGGTGGCTGAGACCCCCCTGTTCCAGAGGGGGTCTCAGCCACCCATGTTCCAGAGGGGAGCTCAACCACCCATGTTCCAGAGGGGGGCTGAGACCCCCCATATTCCAGAGGGGGCTGAAACACCCATGTCCCAGAGGCAGGTCAACCACCCATGTTCCAGAGGGGGGCTCAACCACCCATGTTCCAGAGGGGGGCTGAAACACCCATGTTCCAGAGGCAGGTCAACCACCCATGTTCCAGAGGGGGGGGATCTACCACCCATGTTCCAGAGGGGTCTGAGACCCCAATATTCCAGTGGGGGGCTCAACCACCCTTGTTCCAGAGGGGGCTCAACCACCCATGTTCCAGAGGGGGGCTGAGACCCCCATGTTCCAGAGGGGGGGCTCAACCACCCATGTTCCAGAGGGGGGCTCAGACCCCCATGTTCCAGAGGGGTGCTCAACCACCCATGTTCGCAAGGCAGGCTCAACCACTCATGTTCCAGAGGGGGGCTGAGACCCCCATGTTCCAGAGGGGGGCTCAACCACCTATGTTCCAGAGGGGGTCTCAACCACCCATCTTCCAGAGGGGGGCTGAGACCCCCATGTTCCAGAGGGAGCTCAACCACCCATGTTCCAGAGGGGATGTTGTGGGGGTTCAACCACCCATGTTCCAGAGGGGGGCTGAGACCCCCATATTCCAGAGGGGGCTGAAACACCCATGTTCCAGAGGCAGGTCAACCACCCATGTTCCAGAGGGGGTGTTGGGGGGTTCAACCACCCATGTTCCAGAGGGGGGGGCTCAACCACCCATGTTCCAGAGGGGGGCTGAAACACCCATGTTCCAGAGGCAGGTCAACCACCCATGTTCCAGAGGGGGGTTCTACCACCCATGTTCCAGAGGGGGGCTGAGACCCCAATATTCCAGTGGGGGGCTCAACCACCCATGTTCCAGAGGGGTGCTGAGACCCCCATGTTCCAGAGGGGGGGCTCAACCACCCATGTTCCAGAGGGGGGCTGAGACCCCCATGTTCCAGAGGGGGGCTCAACCACCTATGTTCCAGAGGGGGGCTCAACCACCCATCTTCCAGAGGGTGCTCAACCACCCATGTTACAGAGGGGGCTCAGACCCCCATGTTCCAGAGGGATGCTCAACTACCCATGTTCCCAAGGCAGGCTCAACCACTCATGTTCCAGAGGGGGGCTCAACCACCTATGTTCCAGAGGTGGGCTGAGACCCCCATGTTCCAGAGGGAGGTCAACCACCCATGTTCCAAAGTGGGGCTCAGCCTCCCATGTTCCAGAGGGCGGCTGAGACCCCCATGTTCCAGGGGGGGGGCTCAACCACCCATGTTCCAGAGGGGGGCTGAGACCCCCATGTTCCAGAGGGGGGATCAACAACCTATGTTCCAGAGGGGGGCTGAGACCCCCATGTTCCAGAGGGAGGTCAACCACCCATCTTCCAGAGGGGGGCTGAGACCCCCATGTTCCAGAGGGAGGTCAACCACCCATGTCCCAAAGTGGGGCTTAACCTCCCATGTTCCAGAGGGCGGCTGAGACCCCCATGTTCCAGGGGGGGCTCAATCACCCATGTTCCAGAGGGGGGCTGAGACCCCCATGTTCCAGAGGGAGGTCAACCACCCATCTTCCAGAGGGGGGCTGAGACCCCCCCATGTTCCAGAGGGAGGTCAACCACCCATGTTCCAAAGTGGGGCTTAACCTCCCATGTTCCAGAGGGTGGCTGAGACCCCCATGTTCCAGGGGGGGCTCAACCACCCATGTTCCAGAGGGGGGCTGAGACCCCCATGTTACAGAGGGGGGCTCAACTACCCATGTTCTAGAGGGAAGCTGAGACTCCCATGTTCCAGAAGGGGGCTGAGACCCCCATATTTCCAAGGGGGGCTCAACCAACCATTTTCCAGATGGGGGCTCAACCACCCATGTTACAGGGGGGGGGTTCAACCACCCATGTTCCAGAGGGGGGCTGAGACCCCCATGTTCCAGAGGGGGGCTGAGACCCCCAAGTTCCAGTGGGGGGCTCAACCACCCATGTTACATGGGGGGGGTTCAACCACCCATTTCTTGAGGGGTGCTCAACCACCCATGTTCCAGAGGGGGGCTTAACCACATATGTTCAAGAAGGGGGCTGAGACCTCCATGTTTCCAAGGGGGTCACAACCTCCCATGTTACAGAGGGGGGGTGTTCAACCACCCATGTTCCAGAGGGGGGGTTCAACCACCCATGTTCCAGAGGGGGGCTGAGACCCCCATGTTTCCAAGGGGGGCTCAACCACCATGTTCAGGAGGTGGGCTGAGACCCCCATGTTCCAGAGTGGGGCCGAGTCCCCCATGTTCCAGAAGGGGGCTCAACCATCCATGTTCCAGAGGGTGCTCCACAACCCATGATCCAGAGGGGGGCTCAACCACCCATGTTCCAGAGGAGGGCTGAGTCCATGTTCCAGAGGGGGGCGGAGACCCCCATGTTCCAGAGGGGGCTCAACCACCAATGCTCCAGAGTGGGTCTGAGACCCCCATGTTCCAGAGGAGGGCTCAACCAGCCATGTTCCAGAGGCAGGCTGAGACCCCCATGTTCCAGAGGGGGGCTGAGACCCCCATGTTCCAGAGGGGGGCTGAGACCCCCATGTTCCAGAGGGGGGCTGAGACCCCCATGTTCCAGAGGGGGGCTCAACCACCCATGTTCCAGGGGGGGGTCAGATACCACACTACAGAAGCAGATACCATGCAGAAAAAACAAACCAGTCCAAGGCATGATAAAGGTGGAAAGACAAAGCCTTTATTAATTCCTTGACAACCTGACACAGGCCGTGTTTCGTTACCCTTCGTCAGGGGTTTGTCAGGCACAAACTAAAAAATAAACATGTAAATGCTTAAAATCATAAAACCAGACCACAAAAAGCACTATCCATAAAACAATAAATAAATAAAACAATAAAAGACAAATCAAGCAGTAAAAAGTAGATAAATAAACAAAATTAAAATTAAAATAAGTAATAAAACATTTCATGTACAGTTAATGCAGAACCAACTGAACAAATATGCTCAAGAATAAAAAAGCATAAATACCTCTGTTGAAGACCATTAAAACAGACGGTCTTGTATCATATTGTTGTAAGGCTTAATGAGAAAACAGTCACACTAACAAGACATAAATAAATGAGATTAAACACAAATAAATTATTAACAATGCAGTCATCAATGTACCAGTTATAATGTAATGAGTGGAACTAAGGGAGACGGATGGATCACATACTAATTAAACGAAAAGATAATGGTACCTTTCTATATCAAAAAATGGTATCTTTCTATATCAAAAAAATAGTGGTACCTTTCTATATAAAAAAACTGCAGGAGTGAGTCAGTTGGAGTGAAGAAACATAGAAAGGAGAGCTTCAACTGTAAATAATTGCAAATACTAGAAAACTTAATATCTATAAACTAGAACAAAGCAGGCATAAAACTAAAAAATTGAATGTGACAGGCACAGCATGATGTGTCAAAAAAAACAAACTAAAAGGTAATTAAAACGTCCTCCATAGTGTCTAAAAATATAACCATGCATACTGCCACATGTCAAAACAAAGCCTGCAAAGGATTATGTTGAAATATAGGTAGTTAAAAAGGGGGAATTTTAAAAAAAGGATCACTAAAAGAGGTTGGTATGCAGCAGCATAAACAGGATCATATGTAAGGAAACCAATGAACAAAGGATTTCCCAACTGGTTGTTTGGTTTCTGTGTGGTATCTGCTTCTGTAGTGTGGTATCTTACTTATCAGCATGTTTTCCCCGTGGAAGGACATTTTAAGCTTTGGGGAAGAAGTGTTGGATAAACTTATTCCACAAGAACCCCTCCTGAATTTATCTGAAGAAAAACCTGATAATTTCTGGAACCAATGGGAGGATGTAGTGCAATTGACGAAAAAGTTGATTAAGGAACAGATGCATTCAGCCTACCTATTAGAGTGCTCCAAGTCCAAGATTATTCCTAGAGGACTACGAGTGAATAAAGCTCCCGGCTTGTATACGAATGAAGAAGGATTCGTGAAGTGTTGGAACGCTATACTGAACAAATGCTCGCTTGACTTAATGATTTTACTTATAACGACAGCTAATAAGCAATTAGAAATTTTAACAGCTAAATTGGATGAGAAATTGGATGTGCTTAAGAAATGTGATAAGAATTTTGAGGTTGTACACGATGATTATCATAGAAACATTCAGGATTTTAAGAAAGAAGTTAAAAACAAGAAAGTGGATAAGTATAAGAGATATGAGGAGGATTACAGAACAGGATATATGTATCATTGGAATAAAAAAGTAGATCAAGATCGGTTATGGTTCAGGAAGAGGAAGTCCATTTTTGATCGTAAAGATAGTATTACAGATTACCAATATAGTGACACACCTTTTGAACAGAAAAAGAAATGTAGCAGGAGTGAGTCAGTGGAGTTTGATGCATCTGCATCTCTTTTTTCAAATCAAGTCGATCGTGCTCAATCTCAGAAAGACAAAATTAAGAGAAAAGATCCCCCTCCAGGACAAAAGAAGGAAGCTTTTTTCAACATGGACCAAATGTGGAAGGGGGGCGGTTGCGATTACTCTCGGGGGCGCCCACGTTCAGTGGAGTCAGACAGGCCGTATCCACTGGAAGACGATCGGTCATTTGCACAACAGAACCATTACAGAGGACGTGGTCGCGGCCGAGGGGGAAGAGGGGGATGGAACACAGAAAGATCGGAAGAGAGGAGACATTGATGATAGAACCCCCTAACAATGTTATTAATATATCTAAATACACTCTTTCACCAGATGAGTTATCCTTATTAAACAAAGGGCTGTCCTTTGTGCCTAAAAGAAGATTAGATCCTTTTGATATCTAGGTGGATCTCTATAAGATTTTTCGCAAAGTGCGTATTCGGCATTTTTTTTACAAATCATGACATTAATTCCCCTGGAGATACATCTATTATTAGCAAGAAATCTATATGGATCCCCCCTCCAAATACAGATCCTGTTATTGAAGCTTTTGAAAGAGTTGTAACCAAACATGTCACAGATGTACTCAAAGAACACCGCTCCCCCTTTCATAATATCACATATAATGAACAGAAGGCTCTCTTATCCTTACAAAAGAACAATGATATTATAATTAAACTGGCTGACAAAGGAGGAGCAGTTGTCATAATGGATAAGGAATATTATATAACTGAAATTAACCGTCAATTAAATGATAGCATCTTTTATGAGAGACTTGACGGGGATCCAACCCAGAATCTTAAGAGAAGTATAGATAATCTAGTGTTGTCAGCTTTTGAGATTGGATACATCACTGCAAAAGAAAAGTCCTTTTTTATTGTTGAAAAACCCATTATTCCTACCATATTCATCATTCCAAAAATTCATAAATCCTTTGAAGCTCCACCTGGTCGGCCTATAGTTTCAGACATTGGCTCCCTATTGGAGCCGATTTCAAAATTTTGGGATTTATTATTACGCCCTTTTATTCACGACATGTGGTCTTATGTCAGGGATTCAACACATGTCATACAGATACTGTCCACTTTTCATCATTACAGTTCTGATATTATTTTAGTTACACTTGACGTTGAGTCCCTGTACACTAATGTACCCCAACTTTATGCACTACATATCACTGAGTAATGCCTTCTTAAAAGAATGACACAGACGTATGCCCACAGCTTTTTTGATTACTTTAGCACGTTTAGCGCTTTGCGAGAACTTTTTTTGCCTTAGGGACTTATTTTATAAACAGATCAAGGGAGTTGCCATGGGGTCCTCCATAGCTCCTGATATAGCGAACTTATACATTTTTAACTTTGAAATTTGTTTTTATATATTCATCCTTTTAAGTCCAATATTGCCCTTTGGATACGCTACATTGACGACATTTTAATTCTTTGGAAAGGCACAATGGATGTACTTACCCAATTTAATCTATGGATACACCAATTGGATGACAATTTGCGTTTTCAGATGACATACGATTTGCACCAGATCCTTATTTAGATTTACTAATTAAAAAAAGAAGAGGATGGCTTCTCCACTACACTATATAGGAAACCCACAGATAGAAATAACTTGCTGCATTATATGAGTTTTCATAATCCTTCACTCAAGAAGAACCTACTGGTTAGCCAATTCCTCAGAGCCAAGAGGATCTGTACCAAACCCCAGGATTTTGAAATACAGGCTCACGCAATGAAAGAAAAGATTTCTAGCCAGACAGTATCCTCACTGCCACATTGATCAAGCTTACAAACGAGCTCGTGACATCTCTCGTGATGACTTACTTAAAGTTAAAGAACGGAATGATGATATGGGCATGGTATGCCCCCTTTTATACACTTCAAAATTCAGTAGTATAGTTAAGATATTACAGAAAGAATGGCACTTGGTACAAACTCTTCCAGTTTTTCAGAATTTAAAGTTAACTATTGCACATAAGCGCAATACAAACGTACAGAATTTGTTAGTCCCTTCGGCATTCACAGAAAAAAACGTGTTATCTAAATTTAAAGGGCAATTTCAATGTGGCAAGTGTTCAGTATGTTTGAATTCTTTACCGGTGCGCAATAATTTTATTCACCCTTTTACTAATCAAACATTTTACATCAATGATTTTGCCAACTGTGAAACTAAAAATGTAATATATGTGGTCCAGAGCCCATGCAAAAAATTGTATGTGTGGAAAACTACACGCAGCATTAGGACTAGAATAGTGGAACACAAAAAGTTGTATAAAAAGAGGTTAGGTTGACAAACCACTTGTTCAGCACTGGCAGGAGGCTAATCATAAGGTTACAGATTTAAATTTTTTTGTTATAAAACAAGTAAGAACTAATTGGAGGGGTGGTGATACCAACAAAACCATTATGAGACTTGAGCAGAGATACATTTTCCTACTGGACACAATGGTACCTAATGGACTAAATTTAGATAGAGATTTATCCGTTTTCCTTTAGTTTTTATAGTTCATTTAACTCTATTTATTGGTATTTAATTTGTAGTTATTTATTACCTCTCTGCGTGGTATGTCCATGCCACTCCAATAGGCATGATATGTACTGTGTTTTTTGGTTTGATGAGCAGCCTGCTGTTTTACAATGGCTTTTATAAGGAGTTTTTTATGTCATGTTTCAATTGGTTTTACTGGTATCATTATGTTTTTATCCTTTTATGTTTCTCCTTGTTTTATCTGAATATTAATTATTTATTGCTCTTAATTTTTGGTCTCCTCCTTTCTTTGCTGTTTTTATCACCCCTCCTTTTTACATTGTGGTCCCCCCCCCTTCCCCCCTTTTTCCCCTCCCCTCCTTCATTCCCCTTTTTTACTCTTTTACTCATTTATATTGGTCCCTGTGTTTTACCTATTTATAAAGTGTATCATTTCTTTTGTGCCTCTAGCCGCTATGTCACAATTTGATTCAGTTTTACGTGAGTTTTTTACCTTTCGATTCACGATCCATAGTGGTTAAAAAACACTTTTGTTTATTTATTATTTTATTATTTTTTTATTGTTGCACAATGATTTCTATTTTTAATTTTCTTTTAGAGTTTTATAGTTGGTTACACATATATATATACTATTTTCCTTGTTTTAATTTAGCGATCCTCATAGTTGCACGGCTACACTCCTATGCGGAGCCTATGAACGCTTTTATTACTGTTTTATTACTCTTCCCTACTAGCAGTTTCCTTAGGCACATATGATTGAGTCTGTTTTAGTTGAATAATTTTTTAACTTCTCAGTACAGGTGTTGATCTTGGATCTTACATTTTCACTGTATACAAGTCTTTCCCGCTCCTCCGGAGTTAGCCCCGCCCCCTCTGGTCTCCTTTTTCTTCTCGCGCATGAGCGGGCGTCTTAGTCATTGTATTCTTTACAACTGCATGTGGTAGCTTTGGAAGAAAAGGTATAGCGATTTCTTTAATTCTTGTAATAAATTGATACCTCAACGGTTGCAAAAATGTTTCCTGCAATGCCGATGCAATTCTGTGACAACAATGGCTTTCTTATTTAGTTGGGAAATCCTTGGTGCATTGGTTTCCCTACATACGATCCTGTTTATGCTGCTGCACTCCAATCTCTTTTAGTGATCCTTTTTTTAAATTCCCCCATTTTACCTACCTATATTTCAACATAATCCTTTGCAGGCTTTGTTTTGACATGTGGCAGTATGCATGGTTATATTTTTAGACACTATGGAGGACGTTTTAATTACCTTTTAGTTTGTTTTTCTGACACATCATGCCGTGCCTGTCACATTCAATTTTTTAGTTTTATGCCTGCTTTGTTCTAGTTTATAGATATTAAGTTTTCTAGTATTTGCAATTATTTACAGTTGAAGCTCTCCTTTCTATGTTTCTTCACTCCAACTGACTCACTCCTGCAGTTTTTTGATATAGAAAGGTACCACTATTTTTTGATATAGAAAGGTACCATTATCTTTTCATTTAATTAGTATGTGATCCATCCGTCTCCCTTAGTTCCACTCATTACAACTGGTACATTGATGACTGCATTGTTTATAATTTATTTGTTTTTAATCTCATTTATTTATGTCTTGTTAGTGTGACTGTTTTCTCATTAAGCCTTACAACAATATGGTACAAGACTGTCTGTTTTAATGGTCTTCAACAGAGGTATTTATGCTTTTTTATTCTTGAGCATAGTTGTTCAGTTTGTTCTGCATTGACTGTACATGAAATGTTTTATTACTTATTTTAATTTTGTTTATCTACTTTTTACTGCTTGATTTGTCTTTTATTGTTTTATTTATTTATTGTTTTATGGATAGTGCTTTTTGTGGTCTGGTTTTATGATTTTAAGCATTTACATGTTTATTTTTTAGTTTGTGCCTGACAAACCTCTGACAAAGGGTAACGAAACACGGCCTGTGTCGGGTTGTCAAGGAATTAATAAAGGCTTTGTCTTTCCACCTTTATCACGCCTTGGACTGGTTGTTTAGTTCTTATGTTCCTATCCAGTTAACAACTCCATAAACTATTCCCTCATATTGACAAAGCTAGCTTTCCTGAAGTCTGAGACCCTCACTTTTGAAAGAACTATCTCCACCATGTCCTAATACTGAACCATACCATTCAGTGATCACTGGATGCAAGATGATCACCCATGCTAACATCAGAAACACTCCCCTCATTCATACAGTAAGTACCAGGACCAGTATGGCTCCTTCCCATGTAGGTTCTGTTACCAGTTTCTTTAATAGTTCTGTTGGAGAAGTTTCTCCAAATGGGCGAGTTTTATATATCCAACAACATAACACCTCTTAGTTACCTAATCTATTCAGCCACAGAAATTACTACAACAAATCTAAAGAATTAAAAGGTAGCTAAATATTCTGTTGTAGAAAATACCCAAAAATCTACTTATTATACGGAGACCCTCATGATAGCTATAAACCCTTCATATGGCAAAACTAGTCACCATAGGGGATAGCAGGATACTCACATCACCAGTCTCCAACCTCCTCCATATTACAATCCAAGGTCTCTCTCCGTATAATAAGTAGATTTTGGGGTATTTTCTACAAGAGAATGTTTAGCTACCTTTAAATTCTTTAGATTTTTTTGTAGCAATTTCTGTGGCTGAATGGATTAGGTAACCAAGAGGTGTTATGTTTTTGGATTAGTTAGACTCTTAGAGCAGTTTTTTTGGGTTAATTAACATTTGAGTTTTGCATATACCATGAAGGTCATGAACCTCACTTCTAAGCCAGGGTATGTGGAGTTCTCCCTGTAGAGAACCAGGATCTCCCTATTTCTAGCTGACACTTCAGCAAGTATATCCCAATCAACACATGGCATATTGAAATCGCCTCAGTAGCACTTCTTTCACAGCAATATTACAAATGTCTTTAGTTAATTTTGTGTCCACTCCTTCTGCCTGTGAAAGATAAACATTCCCTCTTCCCAGATTAACCCATACTGCCTCCTTTCTTAAATCAAAATCCTTACAATTCTGTTGCTTTAGTATTATTTTTTTTTTATATATAGTGCCACTTTTCTCTCTGTCCTAAACAGATTATAGCCCATTATAATTATATGCCAGTCATGGTCCTCTGTGAAGCACGTCTCTGAGATTTCCACTAAATCCAAGTCAGCCTCTTCCATTACAGCCTCTAAATCCAGACTTTAGCTGTAATGGACAGACAAGTGGGTTGTGTTCCGTTCACCTCCCAGCAGATTGGTGGATACAGAGAACCAATGAAATGCCCATGTTTCAATGACATTCTTCCATTCCTCTATCAGCCTGAGTATCCTTCCAGTGTTTTTCTGTCTCTAGCAGATGATAGTTGTATTTTCTTAGCTCTGATCAAATCTGTACAAATGAAGATGTGCTTGAGAGAAAGAGAGATTGATTTTGCTCATGAACGACCATCTTGAAGGTGACCCTCACTTGAGCACAATGTGGGAGATTCCATTGGACTGTGGTCTTTTCTGGTAGCCATAGGAGGTGGGAAAATTGGTTCAGCTTCATTCTTATCTTGTTAAAGGCCTGTTGAGGAGCCAGAATATTGGAAGGATTTGGATAGAATTTAGCCTCACACAATCTGAATGACCCTCCCTCCTCCTCTGCCTCCTCCCCCCCTGCTCTCTCCCAAAGACTGAAGACGGCTCAGCAGTATATGCCTGGAAGCCTGTTTTACAAAAAAAAAAAAAAAAAAGGAAAGGAAAACAGCATTTGGGGAGTAGCACTGAGCCCGGCACGGTTTGCCCTGCCTGGGGCTCTCCCAGGGGATGAGTACCAAGGCTTGACCTCATCATTGTCATTGTTGGGGGCTCCCAAACCCATCCATTTTAGGGCATAAGTTGGGGTGTATTATGGGTGATCGTTGGCTTGATGTCAGGGCTTCCTGCCTTTTTCCAACGCATGCTGTTAATCTTTTCTATCTTTACACACCTTGTGCCAAAGCAGTCCCAGCAGGAATTCTGTTTGAGTGGCTCAAATACATGTTCCTGCTGAAGTGCCCATAATGTGCAAATGTATGCCCTCCTGCCTTAACTCTTTCTGTAATCTTACAGGAGCTGTTTTTTGACCTGTGGCAAGCGAAGAGCCTCATCACTAGATTCATCTTGCGTGTCAGTCTCTAATTTCTCAATGGGGAACCTGCCTCCCTTCTTCCAACGAAGGGATTTGGTTGGTCTGGCATTTTCCATCTCAAGGTAGGAGGTGACTTATGGCACTGCTTCTTCGGAGGAATCAGCTACCCTGTGCTTGGAGATCATTTTCAGGGAATCCAGGTTGTCCTTCCCAGAATTCTTTTCCTTCTGCAGCAAGCCTGGTCCCTTTTGGTGCAGAAAATCAGACCCTGCAGCCTTTAGATTCCCTTGAGTTCAGTCACATGAGGATGGCAAAGTGCAGAAGCCCAGCTTGAGTGCCTTCTTCTAAGCAACCTAGATGGAGGCTGCATTCTGGAGATGAGGGTCGGCTGGCTTGGACTTGAATGCTGTTCTGACATCTTGATTGAGAAGTCTGATGTGGAAAACGTGCTTTCACCTAAGGAACACGTGGAGGCTGGCATTTTCCATGTGTTCCAGAAGGGAGATCTGGCGACATTGATTGCCCGAGTCTCATCCACCTTGTATTTGCCTGACACTCCAGGAATAGAGCAGGGGCCGCAGGATCCCCACTTCCACAGGTGGTGCAGATATTCATTGCAGTCTTTCTGTTTCCAGAAATGATCCAGAACATGTTCTGGTCAGGATGGGTCCTTCTCATTTTCTTGCCTAAGGGGATAAAAGTGTGCATCACATAGTCTGGTCACAAAAGATAGAGGCGCAGGTCATGGAAGTCATGAAGCAGGCATCCATTCCCATGGAAGTTAGATCGGCCTTAAAAGACACTATGGCTAGAGAGGTGAACTCTCTGCTGAAGAGCCAGTTTGCCACGGCAGCTGCTATTCTCCAGTTGGTGGTATGTGCTGGACTGACATTACCAATCCTGCTCCTGTTGATTCAGTTTCTCCCACAGGATAATACTACCCCCGTCCTTTGGAGTCAGTTACTGCTTTCCTTCTGAGGCCATGTATGTTTTAGTCCACTTGGCAGTCAGTGATATTGCCTTGTCAACAGTGAGGCAGTGTTGGATTTGGCTACACCACTGGGCAGCGGGCACATCTTCCAAAGCCTGGCTAACCACTAGCCTTGAGGGAAAGCTCTTTTTGGGGTAGCTTTGGAAGGGTTGGGGAAGGTCTTGGGCAAGGCCAAGCCTTCTCGCCTTCCAGAAGATGGGCCAGAAGGCCCTGGGAAGCATATAGGTCTTCTCCTTTCTTTAGCATCCACCTGTTCATCACAGGCATGCTGGACTGACTTCTGAGGATCTCGGGGCTCCCATTGTTATTGTCCTGGAAAGCCTTCCTTCTCTTCTGGATTTTTGACCCATAATCCAGCCTTTCAGGGGGCCCCTATTCCACACAATGAAGGTTTGGAGGAACATTCCCTGATGTTGCCAAGGATCACTGGTGACACTATTCAAAGCGGCTGTTTCCTGGATGGCAAACAGCCAATCCTGGAGGCATTGACATCTCCATGTGTGGTTTGGTGGACAAGAGAGCCACTGCTTGGGTCTCGTTGAATGAGTTACTGCACCTGAAAATGGTGGTGCCAGTGCTAGTGCCCCCTTAACACATTAGCAGTCCCAGATCTAATAAGGAAAACAAAAAACACTCAACAAGTAACAGTGCCTTTTCGCTAGTAGCTCCAATACTGTGGAACAATCTCCCGGATCAGTTAAGAGAAACGAAAGAACTACAAACATTCAGAAAAGAACTAAAAACTCATCTATTCAGACAACACTACACCAATGGAGAAACAAGTATAACTTCCCAACCACCATAAATTGAATATACTTACCCCATCCAAATGTATATATACAACTTGAACAATGTCAACTGTAAGGGATAACCAACATTATAATGATTCTTCACACATATATATAAACATTCTCAAAGGTCATGGTGGTGGTGTCTGTTGAGCTACGCTGCTGAGGACTATGTGTACACCCATTTTTGGATGGCTGGCTCTTCCAAACCTGTTCTCTATCAGAGACATCTCAGGTCTCAACTGGGTGGTCAATCGGGGAAAGCATCCGTTACAAGCCTTTCAGTCTTGGGTATTCCTGGGAGCATGATTCGATACTCTAGTGGACAGAATCCTCCTGCCAGAAGAGAGAGTGCAGTGATTGCTGGAATGACCTGAGATGTTCCCTTCTTAACAGGCTCCCAGGGTTTGGGATTATTTAACAGTTTTTATATGCTGCTTTTCCTAAGATCAAGGCAGCTTACATATAATTCTCAATTTAAACATTACATGGTGTGGTAACAGTAGAACATGATAACAGGGTCAGGTAGAGGATTATGTTCCACAGCAACTTATAACAGATATAGAAAGTATGCTGAAGTGCATGGTAACAGGGTTGGGGGGAGTATTACATTAGAAATTATAGCACATACAACATGATGAGATGAAATGAGATGAAATGAAATTCAAAACATGAGAATGTCAAAGTGGTATGTCCATGGGTGAGTGAGTTTGGTTAATAGGCAGGACCGAAGGAAGGAGTGACATAGTTGGTCTGTTAGTGTATACCCTGTCATTTGGCATTTTGATTGCCTACTTAGGTTATACCTTTGAAGTATTCTTTAAACAGAATGGTCTTTAGCTTCTTACGGAATGTTGCGAGGTCAGAGATGGTTCTAGTTTTTTTGGGGCACGCATTCCAGATACCAGGTGCGAATAAGGAGAATGCCTGTGCACATGTTGTCTGGTTACTCTTGGTTAATTCAGGAGGTAGTGTGAAAGTATTTTGCACAGTTTCTTCTGAGTCTGTTATTCTGTGATTTTTGCAGCAGGGACTGTAAATACTGTGAGGTTGAATCGTGGTAAATTTTGAAGGTGGTTACAAGAATTTTGTATTTAATGCATCTTTGTAGAGGAAGCCAGTGAAGTTGTTTTAGAATAGGTGTCATATGGTTCCATCTGGATGCAACCTGAAGAATTCAAGCAGTTGTGTGTAGGGCCAGTTGTAGGGGGTGTAAAGAGCTTTTGGGAATTCCTTAGTAGATGGTATTACAATAATCGAAGTGAGGGAATATCGTTCCTTGGAAGACAGTTCGGAAGTTATGTGTATCCAGAAATGGGCATAGGCGTTGGAGAATTCTTATCTTATTGTAGATGATTCATGCGGTTTTGCTAATATGAGATTGTAATGTGAGACGTTGGTCAAGGGCGAGTCTTAAGTATCGTACTTCTGGCTTTACTTTACTTCTAGATGTGCATGGTTAACCTTCAGAGTTGTTGGTGGGGAGAAATTCTGGTCTCTTATAATGAAAAGCACTTTGGTTATCTGAACATAGATTTACAATAAATTACAAGAAAAAAGAATTGAGATTGCATTAAAGCAGTTTGTTATTGCTGAATAAGCTGTTTTAGTAGTGAAGAAAGGAGCATAAACCATAATGTCGTCAGCATATAAGTGATTGTAACATCACACAAGCTCATAATGTTTCCTGTCTGGCTGGATATAGATATTAATAGCAATGACAATAGTGCAAAGCCTTGGGGAACTGTTTTTGCATG
This sequence comes from Ichthyophis bannanicus, assembly GCA_033557465.1. Classification (NCBI taxonomy): domain Eukaryota; kingdom Metazoa; phylum Chordata; class Amphibia; order Gymnophiona; family Ichthyophiidae; genus Ichthyophis; species Ichthyophis bannanicus. The sequence goes on from CM066044.1 coordinate 258,334,667, forward strand.
TATGAATTAGATTTAAGGGGTCCCAATTTCAGTTCAGTTATGTATGAGCGAAACCAGTTTAAGGCTGTACTTTGGATTTCTATGTTTTGTAGTTGTAGTAGAAGAGTGTCAGGGCATAATGTGTTGAATGCAGAAGCTATGTCCAGAAATATCAGAACAAAGCCCTGCTTAGGGCTTTCAATGCCTTTCATGATTTTATCAGTGAAGGAGATTAACAGGATTTCTACTCTGTGGCTTGGTCGGAATTCATGCTGTTGTATGTCGAGAGTCACGTGGGTGTTGATATGATCTTGCAATTGATGTTGTACTGTCTTATTGATCATTTTTGCTAAGAAAGGTAGACTTGAGATGGGCCTGTATGAATTTGGGTTGCTTGGTTCTAAACTGGAGGTTTTTTTTAGTGTTGGGCGATAGATGCAGTCCTAACACTGTTTCACATGTAGCCTTGGGTTAATGAGAGGTGTATTATCTTGCTTAGGACTGGGGCAAGCTCTGCTTTTGTGATTTTAACCCAACTTACTGGGCAAGGGTCAAGTGCAGATGTTGTCGTGTTTTAACTAAGAATGATGTTTTCTGGGATGAAGAACTAAAAAGAGGTGCTGGGTGGTGTCTGGTGTGCTGGGGGAGGAACTTTTGTTTGGAAAAAGTTGGCAAATTCCCGTGGTGGTATTTATGGCTGTTCTCTTTCACTAGTGATTTTATGATGTCATATAGTTCCCTAGGTTTGTTTAGTGAATTAATTATTAGTTTTGTGGATACTCCTTTTTAGTGTTGTTGATTTGTTACAATAATCCTGGAGGTTGAGCATGTATCTGGTTTTGTCTTGTTCATCCCAAGTGTGTCTCCTTTTGCATTCAAGTTTTCTAAGTTTGTGTTTTATTTTCTTTTTAGTTCAAGGTTGTACCAGGGGGTATGGTGTTGAGAGTTTATCTATAAAGGATTGCTTGTTGAAATGCTTGAATCAACAGTAGTAAAGCTGTTGACAGCTGAGGGTGGGTTGTATGAGAAGTGGAAAGCGATTGTGTAGCGATCTAACCATGTAATCTGTGACAGTTGGGGTGCCGGTGTTATGCTTCCATCGAAAAGTTCAGTTGGGATAAAAATAGGGTCCAGAACATTTCCTTTTTTATGAATAGGGTTGTTGACAATTTGTGTATAATTTAAGTACGCCATTGCTTCTAGAAAGGCTTTTGATTGTTTTTGTGGTGCCAAGGATAATATGAGGTCCCCCATGAGTAATAGATGGTTGTTTCATGTCGTGTTTGAACACACAACTTCAAGGAGAGCAGCTGGCTCTTCACTGCTTGCAGTGGGTGAATTGTAAGTTAGACATAGACATATCAAATGACTGTCTCTAAGTTATCAGTACTGGTTGCTGATATTAAAATGGCAGATGAAATTTAATGTGGACAAGTGCAATGCTATGTACCTAGGAAAGAACAACTCAAACTATGGTTACACAATGCAAGGTTCCATATTAGAAACCACCACCCAGGAAAAAGATTTAGGTGTCATTGTGGATAACACATCAAAACCCTCCACCCAGTGTGCAGCAGAGGCAGCCAAGAGAGCAAATAGAATGCTAGGTATCATAAGGAAAGGAATGGAAAATAAAACAAAGGGTATTATAATCCCTCTGTATCGTTCCATGGTGCAACCACACTTGAATATTGTGTGCAATTCTGGTCACTGTATCTTTAAAAGGATATAGCGGGACATAATGCTATATCCTTTTTAAGATACGGCGACCAGAATTGCACACAATATTCAAGTGTGGTCGCACCATGGAACGATACAGAGGGATTATAATACCCTTTGTTTTATTTTCCATTCCTTTCCTTATGATACCTAGCCTTCTATTTGCTCTCTTGGCCACCACCAGATTAACTTTCTGGAGCTCTGAGCCATAGCAAACATCCTCAGGGCATTATCTTGCCAACCAGATTGTCAGTCTGGATTAGAACAATCAGGTGGCAATGTACTACAGCAACATGAAGGGGGGCACAGGGTCATATCTCCTATGCTAGGAGGCAGTCCACTAGTGGAAGTTTGCCATCGCTTATGGTATGAAGTTGAGTGTGTGACCAATGTAAGATATTTTGCCAAAGCGTAGCTTCTGTGTAGTTCAGCTGGTTGTTTCCCCCAATAAGAGTTGTATTGTTGACAATAAACTTGAAGGTCAGTTTTCATTAGTTTAGCACATACTTAACCAATTAACTTTGTGTAGCTTTTCAGCAGCAACATCCACTTAAGTGGCATTGCTGAAAACTCACCTGCTATGGGTGTGGAGCTATTTAAACAGAATGGATCCATCTGGTATCTAGAGAAATCACATTTTTGCCAGGTCCAGCAGGCCCTCTAGCCATACCTCTTTTTTAAACAGAGAACTTTGGTCATCTTGTGATTTAAACAAAGTTATCTATAGACGTGGCCTGGATTTCAAAACAATACTTGTGCTGTTGGTACCACAACTGCTAACCATATACATGCTTTTAAATATCAAGTTAATGTATTTGTAACTTACCTTTCCATTCAAGGAGGCTTAGAGCATCGTTATGCCTTGATCCTAAGAGCTTAATATCTGAGTGATTGGGAGCAAAGGCAACTTGTCAAAGTTCATAAGAATTTTCAGAGGTGGGGGGAAGAGGAGTGTGATTTGAACTTTGGTATCTCTGGAGACAAGCAGGGGCATGCAGGCACACTCTAAAGGCGAAGTCCCGACTGAGCCTTCGTTGCCCGGATTTCTCTTAGCTCAGAGAAGCTTTATTGTGCCTCTCTGAGCATGTGTGCCTGCTTCCCGACTGCTCGCCTCTGGAGATGTCAGTTTCTTCTCTGATCATACCGAACCAGCCATGATGCTCTCTCTCTCTCTCTCTTTCTTCAGTCCGCCAGAAAAGAAACTCTCTGCAGCACTGTGATCACCCAACCGAGCCCGATTGCACCCCATGCTATTCACCAGGAACCATCATCCCAGGGAGCGCACACAGCCACCGATTAAAAAAAAAGAAAAGCACAGAGAAAAAAAACTTCGTTCAGAGGCAGGGACTGTTTTTGCTGGGGCCTCCCCACCATGTCAGCAGCTGCTGATTGCTTCTCTTCCCTTCTCCCATTGCACCCTGCACGATTGGGATCTCTGAGGGAAGCTGCATTGCTGTAAACAGCTCTCCCTCTGGCAACAGCTTCGGGGTCAAGGGGTCTCACTTGACCGATCTTGCCGACTGGCTCCACCCCTCTGAGGCTCACCCCAAATCCCTCTGCCTCCTCCCTTCGTCAGGAGGCAGAACCAAAAATTGGGGATCAAAGCGAAGGGGAGTCACAGACACCAGAAAATCCACTCCTCCCCCTCAGGGGCTAGCTCTACCAAGCCCTCAGGTAAGATTGCTGCCAAGCACCAGGAAAGCTGCCCCCCCCCCCAGCTACCTGCTCTGATGCCATATAGCCCCCCTTCCCAAACAGTGGACCTTCAAGTCCTCAGGACTCCCTCATCTCCCTCCTAAGGAGGTTTGTGCGGAACAGCTCTACCATATTCCAGGTAGTCTCTTTTAGACAAACTTCATAATATAATTAATGTAACAAGCTTTTCACCTCATTCTACTAAATATTGATTTAATGTGCTTTGTATAGATGCACATAATAATATAAACCTTCAGAGAATTGTCTGAATATACTGATTAATGGCTGTCCTAAGCCCTAGTTGCTCCTTAGGAACCCAAGAGACGCTTATATTTAACAGAACACATTGCGATTAACCTGAGAATTGGTGTGAGGTCCCTATGGATTTACCCACATCACTGAGAATTGGTGCGAGTCCATCATGGGTGAACACTCCCCCACTACCCTAACCAGGATCTCCACGAAGAACCAGTGGACGACCTCGCCTACCCTAAATTCCTCCAGAAGATCTATGTATTTTTACCTATTCATAACTTAGTCTTCCTGTACTTAATTCTGTGTTTTTCCCCAGCACCCAGTTTCAAACTGAGGAAAAGGAAGTCACTAAATTTATATTAACTGCATAACCAACATAATTATGGAGACTAGGAAACTAGCATGGTGCTTACTTGGTATGTAATTTACCTTCTGCAGTATAACTCAGAGCTACTCATAACCAGCTGATATCATCCAACATTACAATATTCCTATCATTCATAGCCATGCTCGACTTGACATTCCATAATAGCCCATAAGACATTGTATGGAAATAAGCAATATTCACACCAACTAATCTATATTACCCCTCAAAGTCATGACCCTCATTACCATTTTCCGGCCAACTCTACGCTGCTAAAATGCTATCTTTCCATTTCGAGATCCATAAGGAATAAAATAAATATCGGTTATAATAGACTTTATTAATAATTATAAGCCAGATATCACTTGGCTATCAGAATCAGACACTGTATTAGACAATCAACTAAATACCACTGGATATGACCTATTCCATTGTCCCAGGATTACAAGGCGAAGAGGAAGAGTCCTCACAATAATAAACAAAGAGCTCAAAGCCTCTCTTCTCACAACTAAAAATGTAGATGGGATGGACATCCTCATTATAGAAAACAAAAACCTATCATTATGTCTACTATACAAGCCACCAAATCCCAAACCGGATAGCCTCTCCACAGTTCTAGAAACTGTCTGTTCTTCATTAAAAGTGCCCCTAATACTACTGGGTGATTTTAACCTTCCATTTATTTATTTAGACAGATTTGTATGCCACCTTTTCCTTCATTCAAGGTGGTCACGTCACAACACAATTGGAGGGTTACATTTAACATTGGGGTACATGTGAACATTTAGACAGTACAGTTAAGTGACAGTATTAAGACAGTACAGTTGAGGTAACATATAACATAAAGGTATTTACTAACGTGGTGTGATGAATTTGCTCATGTGGATGGGGTGGGTGGGTGTTAGTTGGCGGTGATGTTAGTATTGCTGTTTGGGTAAGGGATGTTGCTTGAGTGCTCATAGGTTTCTATAAATAACCATGTTTTGAGGTCTTTTCGGAAGTCTGTGAGGTCTTCTAAAGCTCTCAGGCTCATTGGTAGGGAGTTCCATATTGAGGATGCCAGTAGTGATGGTGCTCTTTTTGAGGTTGTTTGGTTTTGTGATAGCCTGCAGGGGTGCTGATCATGTTGTTATTATTGGTTCTTCTTGGTCTATTGCTGATGTCTCTTTTTACAATGCTTAGGAGTACGTCCGCTGAGAGATGGTGAATGACTTTGAAGATTATCATGATTGTTCTGTATTTAGCTCTTGCCACCATTGGGAGCCAGTGTAGTTGTTGTAGGACGGGAGTGATGTGCTCGGTCCTTGGGGTGTCTGTAATGATGCGTGCTGTAGTGTTTTGTACCATCTGTAGTGGGTGTAGTGTTTGGTGAGGAAGGCCTTGGTATAGTGAGTTTCCATAATCAAGCAGAGGTGTGATGAGTGCTTGACATACTGTTTGGAAGTGGTCTTGACGGAGCATTGGTTTGATTTGTCTGACTGTTTTCAATCGATGATATGCCTTGTTCGCAGTTTTATTGATGTGAGATTTTAACTTCTTCTTTGACTATTATGTGTTTGTCTAGGATGCTTATGGTTTGTGGGGGTGTGAATGTGGCATTCCTGGTGACAAACATTGCCTCAGTTTTGTCGTAGTTGACTGTTAAGTTGTTGTCTATGAGCCAGTCATTCATGTCTTTGAGGCATTTTGTTATTGGTGTGGTGTTTAGTGCCAGTAAGTTGACTGGAGCGTACACCATGATGTCATCAGCATAAATGTGGTAGCATAGATTATGGTTCTTGATGATGCTGCATATGGGCTGTATGTAGATCTTAAAGAGCATTGAAGATAGGGCTGAGCCTTGAGGTATTCCCTGCGTGATGGGGAATTGTAGGGATTTCTTTCGATCGCATTTGACTTGTTGCATTCGCCCTTCCAGGTTTGATGTAAACCACTTTAGGGTATTCTTGCATAGTCCTATCTGTTGTAGGCGTTGCAGTAGCTTAGGGTGTGGCACGGTATCGAAGGCCACAGAGATATCCATGAACACTAGGAGGAAGCCATTCTTTATGTTGTCAATGCCTCTTAGGAGATTGTCAAAGAGGGAGGTGAGTAGTGTTTCCACGCCGTGTTGGGGCTTGAATCCATGCTGATGTACGTCCAGAGGGGCATTGATATCTATATGGTCCAGAAGTTGCCTTTGGACTGCTTTTTCCACGACTTTAACAAGGAATGGCAGGCTAGAGATGGGATGGTATGATTCTGGTTCAGATGGGCTCGGATTGCTATTTTTATTGGTCGTATCATTGCATGCTTTAGGGATTGCGGCATGTATCCTTGTTGGAGTGAATCCTTGATGATTTTATCAATGTGATGAGACAGCTGGCTTTTTGTGGCTTTGATCCATGACACTGGGCATGGTTCTGATGGTGAAGTTGTTGTGTTTAGACCAGATATAATGTCTTCTACTTGCTGTTTTGTTGGTATGTTGAAGCTCTCCCATGTTTGATGTTTCTTCTTTATCGTGTGATCATTTGCTTGTTATGAGGCAGTGTTTGTTTGGCTTGTGTTTTTTGACTTCATGTAGTCTGCATATTTTTGTGGGTCAAGATGGTTGGTGCTTTGTTGCGTGTCATCCTTAGTGAGCTTTTGGATAATGCTAAAAAGTTCTTTTGGTCTATTGGTAGATTTCATGATTAGGTTGGTATGGTGTTGTTGTTTGCGTTCATTTATTAGATTGTTATACTCCCGTTAGAACATATAAGAACATAAGATATGCCATACTGGGTCAGACCAAGGTCCATCAAGCCCAGTATTCTGTTTCCAACAGTGGCCAATCTAGGTCATATGTACCTAGCAGTTTCCCCAAGAGACACAAGTTCCACAATGCTTGTACTGGGTCAAGCAATGATATCTTCGGTCACTTCTTAATAATGGTTTATGGACCTTTCCTCCAGGAACATGTCCAAACCTTTTTTAAACCCAGCTACACTAACAGCCTTTACTACATCCTCCGGTAACAAATTCCACAGTTTGATTACACGTTGAGTGAAAAAATATTTTCTTTTAATAGTCTTAAATAGTTTACCCTGTAGCTTCATTGCATGTCCCCTAGTCTTTCTATATTCTGATAAGGTAAACAAGCAATCTACGTTTACCCGTTCCACTCCGTTCATTAATTTATAGACTTCTATCATATCTCCCCTCAGCCGTCTCTTTTCCAGGTTAAAGAGCCCTAACCTTTTTAGCCTTTCTTCATAGGAGTATCCTTCCATCCCCTTTACCATTTTGGTGGCTCTTCTCTGTACCTTTTCTAAAATCGCTATATCCTTTTTAAAATACGGCGATCAGAATTGCACACAATATTCAAGGTGTGGTCTCACCATTTTACGATATAGAGGCATTATAATATCTTTTGTTTTATTTTCCATTCCTTTCCTTATCATACCTAGCATTCTATTTGCTCTCTTGGCTGCCGCTGCACACTGGGCCGAGGGTTTTAACATGGTATCCACAATGACGCCTAAATCTTTTTCCTGGGTGGTGGTTCCTAATGTGGAACCTTGCATCGTGTAACCATAGTTTGGGTTGTTCTTCCCTAGGTGCAGAACCTTGCACTTGTCCACATTAAATTTCATCTGCCATTTTGATGCCCAGTCTTCCAATTTATCAAGATCCTCTTGCAATTTTTCACAATCCTCTTGGGTTTTAACAACTTTAAATAGTTTTGTGTCATCTGCAAATTTGATAATCTCACTCGTTATTCCACTTTCCAGGTCATTTATGAATATGTCAAAAAGCAGCAGACCCAGCACAGATCCCTGGGGTACACCACTATTCACCTTTCTCCATTGGGAAAATTGGCCATTTAGCCCTACCCTCTGCTTTCTATCTTTTAACCAGTTCCTGATCCACAATAGTACACTGCCTCCTATCCCATTACTCTTTAGTTTTGCCAAACGTCTCTGATGAGGGACCTTGTCAAACGCTTTCCGAAAGTCCAGATACACAATATCAACCGACTCACCTTTGTCCACCTGTTTATTCACTCCTTCAAAAAAACATAACAGATTAGTAAGACAAGATCTTCCTTGTCTAAAGCCATGTTGGCTGTCTCCCATTAGGTTGTGACTATCTACATGCTGAGTAATTTTATTCTTTATGATGGTTTTCTACCATTTTTCCCGGTACTGACGTCAGGCTCACCGGTCTGTAGTTTCCTGGATCACCCCTGGAACCCTTTTTAAAAATTGGTGTTACATTGGCGATCCTCCAATCTTCAGGTATTAGAGATGATTTTAATGATAGATTACTGATAGCAGTTCTGCAATCTCATATTTCAGTTCTTTCAACACCCTTGGATGTATACCATCCGGCCCAGGTGATTTGCTACTCTTCAGTTTATCTAATAGTTGTAAGACATCTTCCCGATGTGTCGATATTTCCTTCAATTCTTCTGCACCTTTAAATACCACTTCAGTCATGGGTAACATCCCTACATCTTCCTCAGTAAAGACCGAAGCAAAGAATTCATTCAGTCTCTCCGCTATCTTAGTGCTCCTTTAACCCCTTTATCATCTAATGGACCAACTGACTCTCTCACAGGTTTTTTGCTACGAATGTACTTGATAAAGGTCTTTATTTCGCGTTTTTGCTTCCGCAGCAAGCTTCTTCTCAAATTCTCTCTTTGCCTGCCTTATCAATGCCTTGCATTTGATTTGCCAGTGCTTGTGCTGTTTCCAGGTTTCGTCGTTTGGCTCTTTTTTCCATTTCCTGAAAGATGCTTTTTTGGCAACAACAGCCTCTCTGACCTCACCTTTAAACCATGCTGGCAGTTTTTTGGACTTCCTTCCACTTTTCTTAAAGCGTGGAATACAGCTGGTCTGGGCTTCCAAGATAGTATTTTTCAACAACACCCAAGCTTGATGTACGTCTTTAACCGTTGTTTGTCTCTGTATTGTGTTAGGAAGTTATGTGACTTGTTCCGTCTCCATTTTCATTCTAGCCTTCTTAGTGTGCACTTTGCAACTCTTATTTCTTGTGAATACCATGGGGCATTGGATCTTTTGCACGTTTGTGGTTCATTGTTGGTTGGGGCAGATGCTGCGTTGGCTATTATTGTGTTCCATCCTGCGACCATCTACATCCTTTGCTCCTTGTGTCTCTTCGAACCTTATTGCAAGGGCTAGTGTTCTTTTTTGTGTTTTCTCTGACAAGGTCAGAGCCATGTTCTCTCCTTGGAAGGATGTCCTCAGTTTCAAAGAAGATGATCTCCAATCCTTGCTTCCAGAGGACCCCTTCTTTACAGAAGAAGCAGCTACACCGGATTTGGAGGAAGAATGGAGAGAATCGGTCAGGATGATGCAACGTTACATTAGAGAAGATCTACATGCAGCTTCGTTGCTAGAATACTGCCGGAAGAAGATAATTCCAAGGGGTCTTAGAGTACAGAAAGCTCCCGGCATGTTTAAGGACGACGAATCCTTTATGTCGGATTGGATTAGAATTCTTAACAAATGTTCACTGGATCTTATGATTCTTTTAATCAATACCTCTAAACGCAGGGCGGGTCTTTTGAAACCCCAAATAGATTCTAAAATAGAAACATTAAAAAGGAAAGATATGCAATATGAATCTGAAAAGAGAGGCTTTGACAAGAATACAATGATGAGGCTGCAGGGCAGGGCCCTGGCGGCCGTTGGTAACCGGGCGTGAGGCCCGGAGTGGGGACCCTGCTCACGGCAGAGCATGTCAGCGCTTGTTCGAGGGAGGAGGGGCATTGTTTAAAATCATTGGCTTGCCGGTGAAGGACAGCTTGGCGAGCCAATGAGAAGAGCCGGTTCGGTGGGGGGTTGTGGGAGACTGGCGTGGCGTCGCTCCTCTTCGTTTTGGGTAGCTGAAGGAGCAGGTCCTTCGCTGAGCTGCTCCGGGGAGTCGCCAACGTCATCGTCGGCCCAGTCTGGATTCATGGTCTGAACGGCGTCGAGGTGCTCAGAGCGGCAGCGAGGGAAGGGACATTGAGCCCTATCGGGTTGTGGAGAAGCTGGTGAAGTGCGGTGCCATTCATTGCGGAGGCGTGTTTCCTTTAATTGTATGCCCTTGGGCCCTTTGTTTGTGACTAATTGAGTAGGGAGGCTGGCAGTTTTTTCCATAGTGCAGGGCAGGGTATAATTTTCTTTTATTTTTAAAATTTATTTTCTTGAAGGATGCCGCTTCGGCGGGGGCGGAGGGGCAAAGTTAGTGGGGTTGGATGGGGGGGACGGGTTGCAGGGGGTAGGGGAGGGGGGCAGGTAGCACTTCCTTATGCAGAGCCTGGAAGTGGCAGTAGTGGGGCTGCAGAGTGCGGCACTGTGATGGAGCCAGCTCCAGGCATTAGGGGCAGGGGTATTGTGCGGGGTAGGGGGGCCAGAGGTGGAAGGGGGGCGGGTGGGGGTCCCGGTCAGTAGGAGGGCAGATGGCCTATCTAAGCAGGGGTGCAGGGGGGATAGGATTGGTGGGGTGCAGCAGCGTGGAGGGAGGAGAGGTGGTCAGTCACGGGAGCCGGATAATTCTAGGGCAGGGGTGGTTAGTGAAGGGGTTTCTGGCAATGTGGAGGGTGGCGGAGCGTCGCAGGGGAGTGCAGGGGCTGGATTGGCAGAGGCTGGTGCGCAAGGTTGGGGGGGGCAGGGGTTAAAAGGGTTGGGGGGGTTGGGGTGGAGGGGTGGACTCCGCGGTGGCATGGGGCTCATGCTGGTGAGAGTGCGGCGGCGCATCGGGTTGCTGTCAGCAGAGGGTCTGGAGCGGCACATGAAGGAGGACAGCGGCTACAGGCCAGTGTGGCGGATGGCGGCGGGCCATCGCAGGAGGATCGGGGGAGTCGGTCGTTGGAGGTCCCGCAGGGAGAGGCGCAGGCCGGCGATGAGGCAGTGGCAGGTGAGTCTCCTGTGGGTGGGGGAGACGGGTCCGAGCAGCCGGGCGTGACGGTTGGGGGTGCTCGGAAGGCAAGGAAGAAGAGAAAGCATTCTAGGAGGTGTCGGCACGGGTCAGGGTCGTCTTCCTCTTCCATATCTACCTTGTCGTCGTCGTCATCTGAAACCTCACGTTCAGGACCTGCGGTGGGTCAGGCGCATGCTGCTCCTTCCCATGGGTTGGTCAAGCCTACGTTGGTATTATTCGTGGAGCTGTGGGAAGGGGTGCCCAGGAGTTTACGCCGGAAGATTTTGAAGAGGCGCTATATTGACATTTTCAGACTGCTGGAAGGCAGGAAGCACTCGGGCGAGAGTAGAAAGAAGAGAAAGGAGGATGAGAAGGCGGGTCGGCTCAGGAAAGTGTCGCGTAATGTCGTAAATTGGGTCAGAGCCTTTCTGCGGTTGGCAAGTGTACGGGGCCATCAGTCTCCGGAGGATTATGGAATGTTGTTGACGTATGCGGACTCCATTTTGGAAGCGGCGCAGATGCATGAAGGCTTCGCCTGGTTGAATTATGATGAGAAGTTTAGGGACAAGATGGAGGAGAGTAGGTGGTTGACCTGGGGCACCCAGGATATTAATTTATGGCTGACCCAAATGTCGGTCCGTGTGGGGGCTAGTGGGGGTGCTGGGGCGAGGGCTTCGATCGGTAGTGGTTTGGGATCAGGTCGGCCCTTTCGTGCGGCGGGGGGTAACCCCCCGCAGAAAGTCTGGATCGAGGGACTGGGGGACATCTGTTGGCAGTTTAACAGGTCCGTGTGCCCTTTTCCGGACTGTAAATTCCGTCATGCCTGCTCGTTCTGTGGGGCCGGACATTCAGCCAGTAAATGTATTAAAAAAGGTGGTGCAGGCCCTCCCCCCCCCCCCATCAGCCGCCAAGTAATTTGGATGTATGGAGTATGGCCCCTACTCCGATTCGGAGGGAGATTTTAGGGGAATGGTTGTGAGGGTACCCGCGGGGGTGGGATAGGGTCGTGTTGGAGTGTGGATTCCAGGTCGGTTTCCGTATACCGGTGCATGGGGCTGTGTCGTGTAGACCGCGCAACTCGCCTTCAGTAAAGCGTTTGGGGCTGGTAGTCCGCGAGAAGTTGGCGGTTGAACTATGTTTGGGTAGAATTGCGGGTCCTTTTGCGGAGCAACCCTTGGTGAACCTTGTGGTTTCGCCGCTCGGGGTGGTTCCAAAGAAGGAGCCAGGGAAGTTTCGACTGATTCATAACTTGTCATTTCCGATTGGTGATTCGGTCAATGATCATATCCCGAGAGAGTTGTGTGCGGTTCATTACGCTTCCTTTGATGAGGCAGTTAAGTTGGTTAGACAGTGTGGCCCGGGAGCCTTGATGGCGAAGGTAGATGTGGAGGCGGCGTTTAGGTTGCTGCCTGTTCATCCCTCGGATTTTTATCGGTTGGGTTTCTGCTTCGACGATATGTTCTATGTTGATAAGTGCATGCCTATGGGGTGTTCGGTATCTTGTTCATATTTTGAGATGTTTAGTTCCTTTTTGCATTGGAAATTGGTCCAGAGGGTCGGCTGCAGTAATGTCGTGCATTATCTGGACGATTTTTTCTTTGCGGGGGCGGCGCAATCGGCAGAGTGTCAACAGTTGTTGTGTGGTTTCATGGATATGGCTAGTGATTGCAGGCTTCCATTGGCTGTTGAAAAAACGGAAGGCCCGGCCACGTGTATTACCTTTTTGGGGGTGGAGCTGGATTCTGTGGAAATGGTGGCTCTTCTTCCGGTGGACAAAGTGGTGCGGTTGGGAGTCTTGGTAGCTAATGGATTGGCGTCCACTAAGTTATCGTTGCGGGAATTGCAGGTTTTGATTGGCTCTTTGAATTTCGCCTGCCGGGTCATACCGATGGGCCGTGTTTTTCTGCGATCTTTAGCTGCGGCTACAGTGGGAGTTAGGAAGCCGCATCATCGGATCAGAATGTCCAAGGTCATGAAGGCTGATTTGCGCGTCTGGGATGAGTTTTTAGCGGGTTTTAATGGGACATCGGTTCTGATGGAAGCAGAGATTTCTAGTGCGGATTTGCAGTTGTATACGGATGCGGCGGGTAGTGCTGGATTGGGTATTTATATCGGAGGGGAGTGGTGTGCGGCCAGTTGGCCGCAGGCATGGCACTCGGCGCGTCTCACTAGTAACATCACGTTTTTGGAATTGTTTCCGTTATTGGTTGTTTTGCATTTGTGGCCGGACAAGCTGCGGAACCATAGAGTAGTTTGGTGGTGCGACAACGAGGCTGTGGTTGCTGTAATTAATCGATATACGCCGCAGTGCGCGCAGGTGACTGGGTTGATGAGGGACATCATTTTAACTTGTTTGCGTTTGAATGTATGTGTGAAGGCTCGGCATATTCCGGGTTGCACTAATAGAGTTGCTGATGCTCTTTCTCGTTCCAAGTGGGAGCTGTTCCGGACCTTGGCACCAGAAGCGGAAGTCGAAGGGTTGGCGGTTCCGGAGAACTTATGGCAGATTGGTCAGTGGAATTGATACTGTTGTTGCGAAATTCAGTGGCGCCTTCGATGTGGTCAGCGTATCGGAGGGGATTCGACGTGGTGGTGGAATATTTGCAGTTGCGGGGTTGGCAGCCGGGGATGGATGCGGATTCTCTATTGGGGCATTATATAGTTCAAGCAAAGTGAGAGGGAGCCTCCAGGGCGGCGGTACGGAGTCGATTGGCTGGCTTCACTTTTTTCGCTAGAGCAGCGAGTTGGGGTCGTTCAGGCCTTGGATTCTTGTCTCGGAAATTGTTGCACGGCTGGGAGCGAGCTTGCCCGGCTCCTCGGGATGCGAGGTTGCCAGTTACGCATGAGCTGCTGGTTCGGCTTTGCGCAGTCTTGCCGAGCATGGCTCTGTCACGTTACGAGGCGGTATTGTTCAAGGCAATTTTTTGTCTGGCTTTCTTTGGAGCCTTTCGGATGGGGGAGCTGGTAGTGAGCTCCAGTCGGGACAATGCTGCCGGTGGCCTGTTGTGCGGCCATGTGCAAGTTCGGGAGGGGCAGCTCTTGGTTAGGTTGGTGAGGTCTAAGACAGACCAGTTGGGAAAGGGGTTATGGGTGGTTTTAAACGAGGTCTTGTCATTGCCCACGTGCCCGGTGTCAGCCGTGAGGGGCTACATGTTGGAGCGCCCGACAGCAGGCCGGCTGTTTTTCCAGCATGGGGATTCTCGCGGGGTAACACGTTTTCAAGTATCGGCCGTTCTGCGGCTGGTGTTGCAGCATCTGGGCCTGGATTCGCAGCATTTTGCACCGCATTCATTTCGTATTGGCGCGGCCACCAGTGTGGCAGCGGCTGGGCTATCTGAAGCTGAGATTCAAAGCATTGGCAGATGGAGATCGCGGGCCTTTAAGGGTTATGTGCAGTTATAGGGGAATTTTCTTCGGATGCCTGACTTTTCTTTTCTTTTCTTTTCCAGATCCCGTGCGGCGCCCGTTTGAATGCTGGATGATTGGGCATTCATTTGTGCATTGGGTGGGACTGCAGGCTGCCAAACGACCCTTGGGGAGTAATTTGGGCCTTGACCCGGATATGGTGTCTGTCCAATGGCTGGGTGAGCGTGGTCTTCGATGGCCGCAGCTATTACCTTTGCTTCGGCACCATCACTGAGTGAGGAGAGAGGCAGCAGCGATTTTACTGCACATAGGGGGTAATGATTTGGTCAGCTGGACCTGCAAGCAGTTAATCCGCGCAGCTAAGAGGGACCTGGCTGAAGTTATTCGGATGTTTCCGAGGTTATTTTGTTGTGGTCGGATGTCATTCCGAGGCCTTCCTGCCAGCAGCAGCAGCGCTGGTCGTGTGAGATAGCAAAAATCAATCATCAGATTGGGCGGTGGGTTTGTGACCATGGGGGATATCAGGTCTTGCACCCTTGGGTTGATGTCGTTTGTGCGGGTTTATACCGGTTGGATGGGGTGCACTTATCCCCGGTGGGAATTGATTTGCTGCTCAATGACTGGCAGGAGGCCTTAGAGTGGGTCATGCAGTGGGAAGCTAAATGGTCGCAGCTTGGGCTTGGGGGGGCGGCGTAGGGGTGCGAGCTACTCCTACGCCGGGTGGCAGGATCCCGGAGGTTTCCAGGGTCCGGAGCCTTTAACTGGAATTGGGGTGGGGGCGGGTGCTCCCAACCCGGATGACCCCTTGCCTGTCTTTGCTAGTGATATGGCGAGACCGGGGAAAAAGGGGGCTGGTGATTGCCACTGGCTCGGCCGCGGTGGGAGTGGAACGAGGTCATCTTGCTAGTGGTATGGCGGGTGATGGCTCGTTCCGCTCGTTGGGATATTATTAAGGAATTTGTGTTACAAGAATTGTTTGTAATTTTCCTAATTGTTAATAAAGCTGCGACCATATAAGCCCAATGAAAATGTATTGTGTGTTTATATTGGGTGGTTGGGGGATATAGGAGGTTGGGGTGGGTGTATAGGTTAAAGGAATGGGGGAAGGGGGTGTACGAGCGGGTTAGCGCCGGGTCCGAATTGCCTCGGTTATAGAGTATAAACAGGCTATTAAAAATAAAAAGATTAAGAAATTTAAAAGGGACAAAGAGGATTATAAACTCAGTACAGTCTATTATTGGACATACAGTAAATCTGATTTTAAGGATAGACATCGTAGCACATCATATAAAAGACCAGTTAAATCACCAAGACAACAATCCAGAAATAATTATAGGAATAATCAAAAGACAAGACAGAGAACACTTTCTCTCACTCCAGAGGTAGAGAGGAGTTACAAAAGAATCTGTCATCAATCTAGTGGGCAGTTTGAACCCTCTGGCCCATTGTTCTCCACCGCCCCTCCCGCACCCTCCTGTCCACAACACACTCAGAAACGGAATTTTCATATGGATGCCCTTTGGGAAGGAGGAGGACGTGCCAATTCTCCAAAATCACCAGTTCAACATTTCAAATTAAAAAATCACCAACAGTCACATTACCAACAACGGGGGAGGGACCGAAGTCAGGGTCTAATGTCCAAGAGACAGCTAGACTGGGACCTATAAGTGGAGTCATTAATCTTTCTAGTTACTCATTAACTACCTTAGAACTTCAAGTACTATAAAAAGGTCTTTCTTTTGTACCTACTAGGCAACATGACAAATTCACAACCCATGTAGAATTGTATAAATTTTTCCAGAAATTGAAAATCATAGACTATTTTGATAAACATGACACAGACACTCCTGATCCCTCGGTAGTCAAAAAACCTTCCACCTGGGTACCTCCATCTAATACAAACACCATGATCATGGCGTATGAGAACATTGCTCTTGCTAGAGTACAGGATCTATATAAGAAAAACACCAAACATGCTTACTATAACCTTACAGGCCCACAAAAAGTAGCACTAAAAGGGTTACAGTCCAACAAAACAATCATAATTAAACCTGCGGATAAAGGGGGAGCGCTTGTGGTACAGAACAAGGATGCTTACATTGAAGAAGTACTTCGCCAACTAAATAATAAAGAGTTTTATCAGAAAATTTACGATGATCCCACCACAAATTTACAACAAAAAGTAGATAACCTATTATACATTGGAAAAGAAGCAGGATACTTAACACCTAAAGAGATTTATTTTCTTACAGTCACTCATCCTATTACACCAACCATTTATACGGTTCCGAAAATACACAAATCTCTCCAGAAGCCTCCAGGACGACCTATCGTCTCCGCAATAGGATCTCTTTTTGAACCTCTGTCCAAGTTCTTAGACATTTTCCTGAGACCCTTTGTATCACAAGCAACATCCTATGTACGGGACTCGACCCATATTATCAACATTTTACAGGAATTTCGAGGATATCACAGTAAACCTTTATTGGTCACTCTGGATATAAATTCCTTGTATACTAATATATCACAACAAGCGGCTTTAGAAGTACTAGCTAATGTTCTCATTCGGAGATCTAAACCAGTATGAATACCCACTTTCTTTTTGACACAATTGGCATCATTGGCAATGACTGAAAATTATTTCAGTTTCAAGGGTCTTTTTTATAAACAGATTAAGGGGGTGGCCATGGATTCTCCCACGGCGCCAGACATAGCCAACCTTTATGTAATGAATTTTGAAGAATAGTTTTTGTCATTTCACCCTTTCAAGTCACATATTCTTGTTTGGAAGCGATATATTGATGACATACTTGTAATATGGGACGGCACAGAATCCTTATTACAAAGTTTTTTTACATGGCTAAACTCGCTAGATCCGAATTTACAATTTGATGGAACATATAGTGCAGATTCCATTCCATATTTAGATATTTTGATTAAAAAAAGATCAAAAGGGTTTTACCACTGATCTTTATCGTAAACCAACAGACAGGTATACTTTATTGAAATACTATAGTTGTCACAACACATCTCTTAAAAATAATCTTCCTATTAGTCAGTTTTTACGGATAAAAGGATTGTGCACTACAGATACAGATTTTAAATGCCATGCGCTCGACATGCACCACAGATTTCAACAACGGGGTTACCCACAGGAATGTATCCAAAAGGCCTACCTAAAAGCGTGCACCACGGAACGCTCTACACTTTTGAGAAAGAAAGAACGTCAACATACAAACAAGATAGTTTGTGCTCTCACCTTCTCACACCACTCTAAAGATATTAAACATTTTGAGACAAGAATGGCATTTCCTGTCACTAATACCGGTCTTTGCTTCCAAACGTCTTATGGTAGCACATAAACGTAATCCCAATTTAGTCAATATTTTGGTCCCATCAGCTCTCACAAGTTTTAGTCCCATTTCTAAAATTAGAGGACATTTCAGTTGTGGCAACTGTTCAATATGCTCCCATACTATTTCTGTAAAGACCAGCTTCACACATCCAACTACAGGACATAAAGTGTATTTGCAGAACTACACTAACTGTAAAACAACTAATGTAGTTTATTTAATTTTGTGCCCATGCAATTTAGTTTACATTGGTAAAACCAATAGGCAGATTCGTACTCGCATTGTTGAACACAGAAGCTGTATCCACAGAAAGGTTCCTGAGAAACCATTGGTATCACACTGGATCCAAACAGGGCATTCAGTTAACGATTTAAAATACTTGGTATTAAAAAACAGTCATCCAGAGAGGGGCGCTCGTGAGCCCGCAGCGTGATGGCCGCATTTTGCTAGAGCTCCGTCCTCACAACCCCAAAATCATAGCAAACATGCGCTAACTTTAGCAAATTGCCCCCCTCTACCTACCCTGGGTCGGCGTGAGTAGGTGGTCCCCCTCGGAGCCGGGTTCGGCGGCTTGGCGGGCTCCCTGGAGACTGGATAATCGTGGGGGTCATCCCTGGAGCGAGGCCTGCTGAATGCCTCCACCCGACGACGGATCCGAGCCTGCCCGCAACCGCGGCTAACGGAGGAGCCCTACGCGAGTTTCACTAATTCTGGAGCGGAGCCCTGCACGATCGAGCGGCTGCTTCTTGGGCGCTGCACTGTGGAACGTGCAGCAGCCCGTTGGTTGGGGGAGGCAACTGCTCCAAACACTGAGGCCTCTGCGTGTGCTGTTGCAACTTTGCCTACGAGGCCTGCAGAACCGGCGTGGAGACCGCGTGGCAGCTGCCGGCGTGTGCTTTCATCCTATGCTATAACGAATCGCCCCGAGGGGGGTAAGTCCGAGCGTCCACTTCCCTCCTTCTTGCACTTTGGCTTACATCTGGAGCGGGTGACAGGGGCCATTTATTAACAGCGTGGAGCCCCGCCGAAGCCTATGTCCCCTCTGAGTGGAACTTGGGGGCCCTGTTAAATACTTGTTGCCCTGGGAGGGCTGGGGCAGCTTTCTCCAAATTTTTTCTTCTCTGCTGTCTCGCTGACTACCCAGTGCCCTATGCCTTGCTGACATTGCTTATACCCGTCTCCTGACACTGTGTGGTGGTAACTGCGCTGAGGATTGGTGAGAGCCTGGACGCTGCGGTCTCCTTGGGGTCCCAAATTATTTTTTTTTTTTGCTGACATTGGATACATCTCTCTCCTACCACTGTGAGCCTTTGGTGACTTTGTGAGATGGCTGCCAAAGCTAAAAGCTCTGAAACTCGGGAGGGGATGCGCTCCTCCCAGCGCCTGCAGAGCAAGTCCGGAGCCCCCAGTAGCCCACACGAACAACTCCTCCCATCAGGTTCTGATGATGAGACTGTCAGCGAGGAGGACTTGGATCCGCACAAGCAACTCTCCTCGGCTCAACTCAAACAAGAACTCCGTAGGGGCTTTGCGGAACTAGCTAATGAGTTTCGCGCACTACGAGAGGACCTGATGAAAGATGTCGCCGAACTCAGGACTGACGTCAAGGAGCTGGGAAATCGAGTGGAAGACGTGGAGACCAAGATGGTAGAACAAGATGGGACGCTGATGGATTTACAATGTGCTTTAGACCGGCAGCATGCGCAAGCAATGGAACTGACTTATAAAATCCTACACATCAGGTTGCTTGGGATACTCTGTTAACATTACAAAAACGGATTACCAGGTTGGAGTTACACAGATTTTCTTTGATAGAATACATTAGAAGACAACAAATTCCCCGAGGGCTCAGAGTATATAAAGAACCGAAAATGTTTGCAGCAGATACCGATTTCCTGGACAAATGGAATTGCATCTTAAACAAATGCTCAAGAGACCTCATGATGCTCACTCATAGTGGATACTACGAAGACCAACTTAGAAGGTTTAAAAAAAGAAGAAGATTCAATGTTACAAAGTTTGAAGAAATCAGCCACAGAAGACCAATATACCAAAGGCGTTAATGATCTCAAACAAAAAGTCACGCAGGTATATGAGGAAGTGAAGTTAGTGAAAACCAACAAGCTAAAACGAGATCATGGAGATTACACGAGTGGATATGTATATCCTTGGATGAATCCTAAGAGACAACAGAAGAAGGTAACATTCAGTGGCAGCTCTGAGGGAGAAAATTCATCTAGTTCCGAAGGTGATGTACGACGGCAGGATTTTCAAGTGGCCAAGAACGACGCGGTCAAGAAAAAAGACAAAAAATCAGAAATACAGAGAACGTCCAACAGACGCCGTTAATACGGGTTTCTAACTCAATTGTCATTGATATTTCAGGGTTGCCCATCCCAAAAGAATCGATTCAGGTGTTGGAGAAAGGCCTTTCATTCGTGCCTCAAGTGAGTTTTGATATGTTTCAGTTTCGTATCCATTTAGAACATCTGATACGTAAATTACATCTCAAAATCTTTTTTGCAACACAGGATACAGAACGTCAAAATATGGAAGACATTGCTGTGGACCGTATAAAATTACCTTTAAGATCTAATTGGTCGCCTCCAGGACCGCTACCTGAAGCTTTATCACTGTTTCGGACTATGGTCTTACAAGATGTAGAAACTCATATACGAGACAAGCCAAGGAAAAGGCATGCTCTTACAAATACAGAACATAACCTCATAAAAGATTTACAATCTCGGAAGGATCTGATAATCCGTAGAGCTGATAAGGGTGGAGCGATCGTACTTATGGAAAGACAAAATTATCTTCAAGAAGCTTATCACCAGTTGACTGATCTTCACACTTATGAAGTTTTGTCAGTTGACCCCACAGTAGAACTTGCTAAACAGATTAAAATATTAACATCAGAAGCTTTGAAAAATAAATGGATATCACAAAAAGAATGGAAATATCTTAATCCTCCTTATCCAGTGTTGGCCAGGTTCTATTTGGTCCCTAAAATTCACAAACGCCTTGATAATCCTCCAGGCAGACCTATAGTCTCCACAAAAGGAACATTGTTAGAACCCCTCTCAGTATACCTGGATTCTTTTTTGAGACCACTGGTACCACAAATTCCATCTTATGTGAGACACACAATGCATTTTTTGCAAATGTTAGAAACTCAAGCACAAATATTGAGAGAACCAGATCTCTGGCTAGTAACACTAGACGTAAATGCACTGTACACCAACATACCACAAGAGAAGGTCCATGCGGAGGTGATGGTCATGTTAAACACCCGATCAGATCTCACGGCCGGCCATCTGACATTCTTGGACCGTATCACTAAATTGGTGTTACATCATAACCATTTTCAGTTTGAAGATTAAAATATATCTTCAGAAGACGGGGGTAGCAATGGGCGCCACGTGTGCCCCTTCCATTGCAAACATACATGGGAGCCTTTGAAGCCCAATGGTTACAACGGTCGGACTGGCTGAAACAGATTTGTCTTTGGTGTCGCTACATAGACGACATTTTTGTCATCTGGGCAGGATCCATACAATCCTTACATGAGTTTGTGGGTTGGCTCAATACTCGTGAGGCTTCGATTTGTTTCACCAGTAATCATAGTCAAACTCACATTCCTTTTCTGGATGTGGAGGTGCGACGGGGAGATACTGGATGGGTGACCAACATTTTTTGTAAACCCACAGACCGCAATGCAATATTGCACTATAATAGTTTACATCCACGGAATTTGAAAGACAGCCTTCCACTATCACAGTTCCTTCGTTATCGAAGGAACTGTTCTGATGTGAATGAGTTTAGAAATCAAGCACAGCGTTAAAACATAAGTTTTTACAACGTGGCTATCCAGCTAAACTAATAAATAAAGCTTATCACAGAGCTCTTTATAATCATCGGGAGCATCTTTTACAACCCAAACCTCCTAAAGACAAGGAAACATCGATTAATTTGGTCACACAATATTCTCCGTTTAGTAGCGCCATCCAGAAAGCAATTAATAAACATATGAATGTAATTCACAGCATTCCAGAACTTCACGATAAATCTATTCGATGTGTATGGACCCGTAATAGAAATCTCAAAGAATTAATTAGTCCTACTGTTTTACCTGCTTTCGATGAATGTACACCAGCGCAATTGGCAGGCCATTCCCGATGTGGAGAGTGCACAATGTGCGAAATAAATCTAACTCTACAATCTTTTGAATATGGAGGGAAATGCCATTATTTGAAACATTCTACCAATTGTCAAACCACACAGGTGGTGTACGCCATTCAATGTCCTTGTAAGCTGCTATACGTCGGGAAAACTCTGCGTTCCTTCAAAACCCGATTGATAGAGCACCGCAGTAGGCTACATTGTAAATATCTTACAGCTCCTTTAGTGGCTCATTGCGTGGCGTTCCATCACGCTTTTGACGATCTTCGCTGCTTTTGTATAGAAAGAGTACATAAAGCAACAAGGGGCAGATCATTAGATCAGACCCTTAACTACCATGAACAGCGTTGGATCTTCGACCTGCAAACGGTTATTCTGGGAGGGCTGAATGCCCAAATTGATTGGACTACCTGCATATGATTGACACAATGCCCAACTATTTTTTGAACCATGCTATAAATTGCCACTTTAGGAGTGTTGCATTTTTCAATTGATTGACCTATCTGCAGTTAATGGCTGAGTTACGTCATCGTAAAGCTTTCCATTGCTCTCGTCATTAAAAAGTCTCAGTGGCCGGGTAAACTGCATGCGCGGCGTTCTTCAGACGTCTAGTGAAGGAAGGTTGAATTAACAGCCATGGTGAGCAATGTTTTCTTGAAATATGAATGCTAGCTGCTACATCTTCTGTTTGATAATTTTTAAAGGAGTTGTGTTTAAGTGTTTGCCTTATTTTTCCAGATGAATAAGTGATATAAAGACAAGGCTTACAAGCTCCTGAAGAAACGAGCATTGGCTCGTGAAACGCAACAGCGCTGAATGTTGGCGTTGGGACCACAACTATTCAGATAAGCCTAACTTTATATATTATTAAGTTGAAGGTTTCAAAATACGTTCACTGAAAAGATTGGCAACATCAGATTTTTATGAAAGCTTTGAAAAAAACCTAAAAAAATACGGGGTCATTGATGTAAAAAAGGAGCGGCTAACAGCGTAGCAACTGATGCCATAGCTCCCTGTCATACTGAGACCCAGATAACAAAAATATTCATAATCCCTGATGTAGATATGCATTAGTTGATGATTATAATTTCTGGAGTTTTAAAAAGGTATTTTTTGAGTGGTAACATCACATATCAGCTTATAAAATTGATGACATTGAAAACCGCTCCCGCCGCAACAATGTGCGTTTCCGTGGAATTCCAGAGGCGGTAGGGGCGGAGAAGATCTACCAACTGTACTTAAATTGCCGATAGCGGAATTGCTCTCGACAGAGGACATGGCTGCACACGCCTCTGGTATGGAAATTGAACGAGTTCACCGCGCTCTGGGGAAACCCCCTAACAACCAACCTCGCGATGTTATTGCGAGATTTCTGCGCTATTCTGATGCTGCGCTCCTTATCCGGCGAGGCCGGGAGAAAAAGACGGTCCAATTTCAGGATGCGACAGTATCTATTTATCAGGACCTCTCGACGTTCACCCTGGCGCGGCGGAGAGAGATGAAGCCGGTCTCCGAGGTCCTGAACAGCAAGGGGATTCACTGTTCCTGGTCCTTCCCATTTAGGATGAACTTTCTCTTGGGCAACAAAAAGATCTCTGCAAAGGATTACACTGAAGCTTGGCGAGCCCTGCGCCAGGCGGGCTTAGTAGATGATAATGCTCAGCCTCATCCGCCGCCCCTAAATCCCAGCACTCCAGGTGGACTCGGATGGGCAAGCCCACTTGAATTCTTTTTGTGATCTTGAGGAGCTCCTCTTATTTTTTCTCTTTTAGGGAGTCTCATTCTGTGGGTCCCCCGATCTTTTGGATACCTGGTGGTGGGAAATAGATTGGGGTCCCCACTCTTTTTTCTTTTTGATACACGGGGGGGCAGCGGATGATCTGCAAACGTTTTGTTGATGTTATTGCTTTGATAGAGGGGCATGATGAGCTTGATGATCCAGGGGAGGTGGAGGAGTAGTGGGGGGGTATGTTTATCTCTGTTCTTCACTGTTTAGGCTAAGTTTTTGCCTTAAGGGGTTCTGGGGGGTTCGGGGTTTGTGGTCAATTTACCGTGTCCTGTAATAATTTAAACAGTCAGGTGGTATTGACGGGAAGGGGGGGGGAGATGGGGGGGGGCTTTTTCTTAACATGGAATTGGGGGGTGTGCTTGGGCGGAGGGACTATGGCTCCTGTTCTTGGAAAGTGGAATGGGTGGGTCCGGCTAACTAATTCCCCGGGTTTGGGGGGGGGGGAGCTACCATTGGGACCTTCTGGATAGCGGGCGGCAGCGAGGGAGTGGATTGTAATTGCTAATGGTGCGCTTTATCTCCTTGAATGTTAAGGGCCTTAATTCCCCGAGGAAGAGATCCCTACTGTTCTCCGAATTGCGCACTTTGCAGGGGGACATTGTTTACCTACAGGAGACCCATCTTCAGAACTGTAAGCAGGGCTGGCTAAGGAGGTCCCCATATACTGAGGTGCGGGTGGCCTCAGATGCACAGGGACGGAAGAAGCGGGGAGTGGCCTTACTGTTTCACCAGAGCCTCTCTCTACAGATAGAGGAGATAAAGCAAGATACTTTGGGGAGGTGGCTTTTCTTGAATATCCGTCTAGAAGGGTACCTGCTCACCTTGGCTAATGTTTACGCTCCCAATACAGGTCAAGGGGCCTTCTTTGCACGATTGAAAGCCTTATTGGCGGATTTTGCAAGGGGTCCTATTGTTCTGGGGGGGGACTGTAACATGCACCTGGTGCCCCACCTGGATTCCACAAGTCGTGCTGGGGGGCGAGTGGGGGGGCCGGCAAGAGCCCCGCAAAGTTTTATGCTTGACTTAGGTCTGAGGGATGTCTGGAGGAATACCCATGGGGGGGAAAGAGGCTATACGTACTACTCTCCGGTCCATCAGGTTCACACGCGCATTGATTATTTTCTATTGGATCAGCGCCTGATGGACGGGAGAGTGAAGGCTGGACATGGAGCGTTGACCTGGTCAGATCATGCCCCGTGCTGGCTTGCTCTTCCGGCCGGATTGTACAGTGAGCACCAGCGGCTTTGGCGCCTAGACGTGAGGTTCCTACGGCGGCAGGGTGCAGTGCAGGATCATGTCCGTTTTATGACGGAATTCTTTGAGCTCAACAACTCTGGGGATGTTCCTCTCCCCACGGTGTGGGATGCTTATAAGGCTACGGCTCGCGGTCAACTCATGGCGGAGGCGGCCTGCACGTGCAAAAAGTGGACGCGTGATTGCGACCAGTTGGTGGCGGAGGCTACCCGCCTAGGTTTGGAACACGCCCGCACTGGTTCGCGACAGGTCCTGCGCCAGTGGCGGACTGCTCGAGCCAACCTGGATGCGTGTTTGCAGAAAGAATTAGATAATAAGCGCCGGAAGTTACGACAAACTTTTTATGAGCATGGGAATAAAACAGGCCGCTTCCTAGCCTTGCGTCTTCGCCAACAACAATCTGCGCGAGTGGTACGCGAATTGCGTGACACTGGGGGACGGAAGAGGGTTATCTCCGGGGAGATACGTGATCTTTTTGCTGACTTTCTGGAGCAGCTCTATAAGGCGGAGCCCTTTGAGCGGGATCGTGTACGGGACTATTTGCGGGGGATTGGTCTGCCGCATCTTTCCGACCCTGATCGGGCTCAGCTAGATTCTGAATTAACGGTAGATAAAGTGGAAACCGCAATCCGGCGACTGAAAACTGGGAGTGCGCCAGGTAGTGATGGCTTCCCAGCAGAATATTATAAGAAGTTTCGGATACAATTGGCGCCAACCTTGACTTTCTTGTTCAATGAGATCCTGGGAGGGGCCTCCTTACCACCGTCCTAGCGCGAGGCATTGATCATGATGATACCCAAGCCTGGTAAACCATTGCACGATGCGGCGTCGTACCGCCCCATCTCTCTGTTAAATGTTGACGTTAAAATATTTGCCTCTGTACTGGCGGCGCGCCTGAATCGGGTCCTTCCGGGCTTGGTCCACCCAGATCAGGTAGGCTTCGTGCCAGGTTGCCAGGCGGCAGACAACATTAGGCGTATGTTGCAGGTCATTCACGTAACCCAACGGGACCCACAACCAGCCCTGCTCGTGGGGATTGACACAGAAAAAGCCTTTGATCGGGTTGACTGGGAATACTTATGGTGTGTTCTGGAGAAAATGGGCTTCGGCTCTAATTATATCTGTTGGGTTCGTAGTCTCTATCAGATGCCCCAGGCGTGCGTTCGGATCAATGGGGGACACTCGAGACGCTTTCTGCTGGAACAGGGCACGCGACAGGGTTGCCCTCTTTCGCCCCTACTCTTTGCACTTGCGATGGAACCCCTGGCCCAGAGCTTCCGAGAACATCTAGGCCTGAGGGGGGTTCATATTGGCCCTGCGGATTATAGGATTGCGCTTTTTGCGGATGACATCATACTGTCCCTGGTGGATCCGTCCACTTCCCTTCCAGTTGCGATGCAGCTGTTCGATAACTATGCGCGAGTATCCGGTTTTAAAATTAATTACACTAAATCTGAGATTCTGAATGTTGGGGTCCCCGGGGCGGTTTGTGCAGAGCTCCAGGCGGCTTATCCTCTTCGCTGGGTGTCCGGAGCTTTACGTTATCTAGGGGTGCAGTTGACCGTGGAGCGGGCAGACCTTTTTAAGGCCAACTATGATCCCTTGCTTCGTCAGGTTCGGCGGGACCTAGAAGTATGGAATGGCCTGCTCCTTTCCTGGTTCGGGCGTATAGCCGTAGTCAAAATGGTGATTGTTCCCCGCTTTCTTTACTTTTTTCAGGTTCTGCCGCTTCCCATCGCGCGGGCCACTTTGGCGACCTGGCAGCAGTTGCTTATGAAATTAATTTGGCATTATCGTCGCCCACGCTTGGCGCGACAGGTTCTTTATGCCTGTACGCGCTCTGGAGGTATGGGCATGCCCAATTTATATTGGTACTATGCGGCGGCGCAATGTCGGGCAGGGGTGGAGTGGATGATTGCTGATAGCACTAAGCAATGGGTGCAACTGGAAATGAACTTGGCGGGGGGAGCCGGCTTGGGAGACAGGCTGTGGCTTGGTCCAAAACTCCGACGTGGTAAGCGCACTAGCAATCCCTATATTCTTCACACCCTCCGTTGTTGGGACCAGCACTTTCGATCTCGCGACATGGACTTAACCCCTTTAGCTCCAATAGTAGATAATGCTTCTTTCCCGCCGGGGTTAAGTGATGCAGTTTTTCGGCAGTGGGGACATCACGGCCTTAGTCGGGTCGGACAGCTTTTTGATGATGGTCAACTACAATCCTTTCGTGCGTTACAAGATGAATTTGACATTCCGGCCAGGCAGCATTATCAATATATGCAAGTGACACACTGGGTTGGATCCAAGCTTGTTCGGCCCCACGTTGCACGGGCCCTGACCAATTTGGAACGTTACTGTGAGGGGTGCACTACCACTAAGGGACTCGTGGTGACCCTGTATGCTCACTTGCAGGGCTCTCAATCGTGTTCTACAAGACACAGGGAACTTTGGAACTCCGACTTGAACCTCTCCTATACTGAGCAGCAGTGGGAGAGGGCGGAAACTCACTTGTGGAAAAGTGCGGTAGCGATTAATGCCCGTGAAACCAATTATAAAATATTGTACCGTTGGTACATGACTCCGGCGCGGATTGCGCACATATATCCTGGGGCGGTGGACCTCTGCTGACGTAATTGTGGGCATCGGGGTACCCTAGGGCACATTTGGTGGGACTGCCCCCGCATTCGCGCCTATTGGAGGGGTATACAATTTCAGATGCAATTGCTTTTGGGAGTGAGTGTCCCTTGGGATCCGGGGATTTTCCTGTTTGGGGCCGCGGTGCCGGGTGCACGAGCTCTTCAGCTTGCTTTACTTCGCCATGGCCTGAATGCAGCTAGATTATCCCTTGCAGCAGCCTGGAAGTGTGCCTTGGCCCCCTCCTTTCAGACTTGGCTGGAACGTATGTGGGATATGTACACCATGGAACGAGGGGTAGCGGTCAGTAGGATGCGCCTGGCGCGCTTTGAGTTGGTGTGGGCACCCTTTGTCTCTTGTTACGGTGCGTGACTGTGCTGGATAAGAGGGGGGGAAACATGCAAACTTTAAAGGGAGCTCGCCCCTTGAGTGTATCTATTGCTCATCACCTTCCAGTATTTGAACGTTAGCAAGCCACAGAGGGGGGGACTGGGAGGTTGGGTGGGAGGGGGGTCCTGGGCTAGGGAGGTTTCGGGGGGGGGGGGAGGAAGGGAGGTTGGGGGGTTACTGTTCTCCGTTTCCTTATTTTAAAACTGCAAAAATGAAGGCATATTGTTGAATGCCGTTGTGATCTGGTGTTATGTTATTTCTGTTGCTTCTTCTTTGAAGATCTTTGTGGTTTATGATTTTATGTATTCTTTCGAAGCCTTTCAATAAAAAAACAAACAACAAAAAACAGTCATCCACATTGGAGGGGAGGTGATGTCAACAAGATTCTATTAAAAATTGGAACAGAGCTACATTTATGAGTTCAATAGTGTAGAACTACACGGCCTGAATCAGGAAATTGATCTCTCGGTCTTTCTGTGATTCATGCAGATTAGTTTTTCTTACAGTCAAGCCTAATCTATTATTCAATAAATCATTCACCCTTATATGGTGTACTACAGTAAATACATCAATTAACATAATACAGTTTTCACTCCATTGATTGTTCATTATTAACTTATTTTATATATTTTTTAAGTAATTCACACCATCGGTGTATGTATACACAATATGATTCCATCGGATTGGTCCGTGTAGGTGTAAGTTTTAGCCCAATTGGAGCCCTTTTATTATATTGGTTATAA
Source organism: Ichthyophis bannanicus (assembly GCA_033557465.1). Lineage (NCBI taxonomy): Eukaryota > Metazoa > Chordata > Amphibia > Gymnophiona > Ichthyophiidae > Ichthyophis > Ichthyophis bannanicus. Next base: position 258,363,281 of record CM066044.1, read on the forward strand.
TATATTTTCATTGCATCAATTATCTTTTTCTCTATAGACAAAACGCATTTATGAGTATGTGATACACTATGTTTATTATTTTCATAAATATCCCGGGTACTGACATTTTTCTTCCTCTTTTATACCGATGTGATTCATGTCATCTCGGTGTGAATTCCTTATGATAAGTCCACTTTTATTGGTATATATTATTTTATTTGTACCATTTAATTCTACGAGACAATTTTGGGTAGCGCTTTTAAAAGCAAGCGGAGCACGGTCTCATATAATGGACATTGGCTGAATATGCTGGACTGATGGGTGTTGATTGCAGTTTTATACACAGAATTATATTTATAGCTTGTTGTATGTGCTATGTACAATTCAAAGATTCATTAGCTCACCGGCTTTCTTTACAAGTAGTGTTTATTTTATTTATTTATTTATTTACATTTACATTTCTTATATACCGCGCTATTAAAAATCAGTGCGGTTCACAGTGAACAGAACAATGCTACAACGACACAATGTGCTTACAGAGAACAGGGTAATAACTTAGGGGAGAACTTGGGAGAAACTATATATAGATCATTTTACAAAGCTACAGGGTATTCCTAGTTGACACAGGTTTGGTGGTATTGAAAAATCTGTACCAGGGGGTGGGCAGATTAACCATTCTCCCGTTGAGTTGGGTTGTTGGAGCAGTTAGAACGAGGGGGTCGGGGGGCACTTTCTATGTTTTCCAGGGCTAGTTTCACGATAGTGGGTTTGGAACAGATGATATTTTAGCGCTTTTCTGAACAAGGTAAGACTCATGATGGCTCTGATTCCAGTGGGAAGGGCATTCCAGGCTATGGGTGCATAAATCGAAAAAGCGCTATTGGCGGTTGTCTTTGTGCATTTTACATTTATCTTAGGTACTTCTAAAGTGTTCAGCATTGCAGATCTTCTTGCTCTGTTGTCAGGGATGTTATTGATCAGTCTACAAATGGGTGTGGGCGGCTGGTTTCTCAAGGCTTTAAAGGTCAGGATAAGTGCCTTGTAATGGATTCGGGCCTGTAGTGGTAGCCAGTGGAATTCCTTCAGCACAGGTGTTGTGTGTTCTGTTCTTGGTACACCTGCAAGCACTCTAGCAGCCGAGTTCATTGCAAGCCGGAGCGGATTTAGAGTTGCCTGTGGGAGCCCATGGAGAATGATGTTGGCAAAGTCCAGGTGTGGGATGACTAGGGCCTGGAAAATGGTCCGGTAATCAGAGAAGTCGAGTAGTGGCCGAAGATGACGTAAGGTTCGAATCTTATAGTATACTGCTCTTGTAACATTTTTCACATGTTACCATGTCTAGGTGCTGATCTAGGGTGATGCCTAGATAGCGAATTGTGGATTTTGTTTTGAGTTCGGCCTTATTAACTTGGAGAGAGGGAGGTGGGATGAACTTCTGGTTTCTTGTGACGAAAAGAACGTCGGTTTTGCTGTGATTGATACGCAGGTTTTGTGTGAGAAGCCAATCAGAAACTGCTTCAAAACATCTGATAATAGGAGAGAAATCGGGCTGGTTAATCGTGAATGGGAGATATAGCAGGATGTCATCTGCATAGGTGAGGCATTGTACGTTTAAAGAATGAATTAGGGTGCAGATAGGCTGCATATAGATGTTAAATAACAATGCAGATAAGGATGACCCCTGGGGTACCCCTTGCTTCTGTAGGAACGGCTCAGAGGTAGAAGTACCTGTCTTAATCTGTTGCCATCTATTAGTTAAATAAGATTCGCACCATTGTAGAGCAGTGCCTTGAATTCCTTTTTCTTGGAGACGTTGTAGTAATATCCCATGATTAACTGAATCAAAGGCGGCAGCAATATCCATGAAGATGAGGATGAATCCTTGGTTTATGTTATCGATTCCTGTGATTAGATTGTTGAGGAGGGTTGTTAGGATGGTGTCGACACCGTGTGCTTCCCTGAAGCCGTGTTGAGATGGGTCAAGAGGTGCCTCAGCATCAACGTGCTGTTGGATCTGCCGCTGGATGACTTTTTCGATGATTTTGGCAAGCAGGGGGATACTCGAAATTGGTCTGTAGGAATCAACTTTGGCTGGGTCAAGCCTGCTATTCTTTAGCAGTGGCCCGATTGATGTGTGTTTAAGGCTCTGTGGGAAACAGCCCGTTAATAATGATTGGTTCAAGATTTTGCATAGTGTGTTACTTAGTTCACAGCGTAATTCTTTTATCCAGCTGGCTGGACATGGGTCATTGAGTGCCGTAGTAAGGTTGATAGAGACGATAATGTCTTTGATTTCTTTGCTGGATACTTCACAGAATTTGAGCAATAGCGTTGGCTGTGGCTTCGTGTATACACTGGTAAAATTGGCAGAGGCTTAGTTTGTACTAGTTTGGATCATCTTCGATTGTAGGTAGTCGGAGTAGTCCTGGGGTTGAGGCATGGGTGGATGTGTTAATGCTGGGTCGCCTGTTAGTGATTTCACGATTCTGAACAGGTCATGTGCTTTATTTAAGGATCGCCTTAGAATATCTGTGTGGTGCTGTTTTCTTTTTTCCATTATTTTTGCTCTATGTAGTAACAGGAATGAGTTGTATGCACAGTGGGCTTCTGCCATCTGGGTTCTACGCCACTGCCTTTCAAGTCTATGTAGGTGTAAGAGGGATGCTCGTATGTCTTTCGAGTACCATGGTGCATGTTCACGTCTCCTTGGATCCTTGCTGGCGGAGGGGAAGTGGGCTATTGCACTGAGGCTGTTGTTCCAGTTAGCTACCAATTCATCTGGGTCAAGGGTTGTGATAGTGAGAAGGGGGAGAACCTTCTCAAGGACTTCCTCTTTAACGAAGGGGCGGAATCTTGTTGTTGGGGTTATAGATGAAGAGGTGTTGGCTGTGTTATTGGTCTTGAGGCAGTGACTGGTGGGTATGTGGAATCTGAGTAGATTATGATCCGACCAAGGTACTGGAGTTATGGACCTCAGCAGTTGTTGAGTAGTGTTAGCCACTGACTGAGGGGCGAATATGAGGTCTAGTGTACTCCCTTTCATATGTGTGGGAGAATCAATGAGTTGCTTATAGCCCAGCTCGTCCAGTGCTTCGAGGAAGGCTGTTGTATGTGAGTCCTGTAGAGAAGGGAGATTGAAGTCTCCGAGTAACCAGTTCAAGGAGCGTGGGTTGTTTGGGTTACAGGCGAGATTGATGATTGTAGGAAGGTCGTCTGATGATGATGTTGGGGCTCGGTAAAGTAGATTGATTGTGCAGTGATCATTTGATATGGAGATTGTATCAAGATGGGATGTAGTGGAGGCATCATTTAGACTAAATTGAAGCTCTTCTTTTGCAAGGACGAGTACTCCCCCTCCTCTCTGGTTAGCCCTGTGACAGGCATAGAGCGAGAAGTCATCAGGTACCATTTGATTGATGATCGCATTATCGCAATCGGATAGCCATGTTTCAGTGATTATTAAGATGTCAAGGTCGTGGACTGATATAAGATCAATGACTGCAGGCCATTTTGACCGTATTGACCTTGCATTTATGAGTGCGCAGTTCAATGGTTGTTTAGGTTGGTGTTTATCAGATTGGTTCTTTTTGGTGTTCTGTAAAGGGATGTGAAGTAGGTGCAAGTAGGATGTGTTATTGGTCTTTGTTAAGGTGTGGTAATGTTCTCTTAACTCCGCCCACTAGATCAGATTTCACCTTTTTTGGCGCGATTTTCAGCGCCTACAAAATCACAGGTTAGAGCATTCTCTGATTCTTTTATTCTGGACAAGCACGACATATGGTAGACTGTTTCTCCATTCAAGGTTGGTTTTGAATTTTCATACATCACTGAATTCACCATTCACTAGTCTTCTTACTGCACAGAGGTTTACCAAGTTTCTTTATTCACATTCCTTCAGCCTTGTAACGCTAGTCTCGGAGTTCTGTATGCAACAGCCACGCGCAGTTACAACTTCACCTTTGACTTAAAGGTAGCCTGTTTCACCACAATTTCACATTTACATGATTCACTTTATTCAGCGTTTTTTGCACAGGAATTATTAAAATCCACCTACACTTTCCCTATGCACATGCATGTAAACCAGTTACACGAGTGTTCTTCCGTGTCTCTTACTTATTTACCTATGTACACCACTCTAGTACATATCTGGGCACCTTAGTTACACATAATTTGTATTTAATTTAGACATCTACACACATCATTTAATAGCATATTAACAATTTATGATTATATTCATGGTGACCTTCTCATGCTCTAGTACCTTAGTGTTCATTTTAATCCTCACATGTTATACAATTTGTCCCCTTCTATACAAGTATGGGTATTACATTATATGGTTTTACTAGTATTTAATTTCAGTAGTTTTATATCCAATTGTCATGTTATTTATGGTTTTATTCTTTTTAAGTAATAATTTTGTTTTATCATTTGATTTATAGTTAAATTATATTTTAGACAACACCTTATATATGATAAGTGATACAAGATGCTGTTTGTAAGTATTCAACTTATATATTCTATTTGTATACTATCCCACAACATAATTTATAAGTTTGTTTTTGCCTCTCTTTTGCCCTGCGTTGTCTGTTATCAATGTCATATCATAGTTTTATGTTCTTTCCTTAAGTTTTTTAAGTTTTTTTATTGTTCATGTTTTATTGTACATAAATGTTTATTGATCTGAATGTATTTTAGCATTTTAGTATACAAATGGTTATATTTAATTTATTCTTTTCTGGTTTTTTGTAAGCTGCATGCCCCCTGAGGAAGGCGTTTGCCGAAACGCATTGGGGTCTCTATAAATAAAGAATCCTGCGACCATCTACATCCTTTGCTCCTTGTGTCTTTTTGTGGCTTTGATCCATGACACTGGGCATGGTTCTGATGGTGAAATTGTTGTGTTTAGACCAGATATAATGTCTTCTATTTGCTGTTTTGTTGGTATGTTGAAGCTCTCCCATGTTTGATGTTTCTTCTTTATCGCGTGATCATTTATTTGAATAGGAACAGAAGTGAGGGACATCTTGATCAATTTTCAGAAGACTGTTCGTGAGAAACTAGCTCAACTTAAAGTAGACAAAGCAATGGGACCGGATGGGATACATCCTAGAATACTGAGGGAACTTGGGGACGTTCTAGCAACTCCACTGACTGACCTTTTCAATGCCTCGTTGGAGTTGGGAGTGGTGCCAAAGGACTGGAGAGAGGCTCATGTGGTGCCTTTACACAAAAGCGGAAGTAAGGATGTGGTTGAAAACTACAGGCCGGTTAGTTTAACTTCAGTGGTGAGTAAATTATTGGAAACGCTGCTGAAAGAGAAAATAGTAAGGTTTCTGGAGTCCAGCGGATTACAGGATCCAAGGCAGCATGGATTCACCAGAGGCAGGTCTTGTCAGACAAATCTGATTGATTTCTTTGACTGGATGACAAGGGAGTTGAACCGAGGGAGAGCTCTAGATGTGGTGTATTTAGATTTCAGTAAAGCCTTTGACACTGTTCCTCACAGGCGACTTATAAACAAACTGAGCACCCTAGGGATGGACCCTAAAGTTACTGCTTGGGTTAGAAATTGGTTGGGTGGGAGGCGACAAAGAGTACAAGTAAATGGAGCTCACTCTGAGGAGGAGGATGTTCCCAGTGGTGTGCCCCAGGGATCTGTCCTTGGTCCGATTCTTTTTAACATCTTTGTTAGTGATATAGCAGAAGGGCTGTCGGGTAAGGTTTGCCTCTTTGCAGATGATACCAAAATCTGCAATAGAGTAGACACCCAGGAAGGTGTAGATAACATGAGGAGGGATCTAGCTAAGCTTGAAGAATGGTCTAGAATTTGGCAGCTGGGATTTAATGTTAAAAAATGTAAGGTCATGCATTTGGGCTGCAGCAATCCAAGGGAGCAATACAGTATAGGAGGTGAAGTACTTTTGTCCACTAAAGAATAGCGGGACCTAGGCGTGGTTGTGTCTGATGATCTTAAAGTAGCTAAACAGGTAGAAAAGGCGACAGCAAAAGCTAGAAGGATGCTTGGGTGCATAAGGAGAGGAATGGCTAGCAGAAAAAAGGAGGTGATAATGCCTCTGTATAAGTCTTTGGTGCGACCTCATTTGGAGTATAGTGTGCAATTCTGGAGACCGCACCTTCAAAAGGATGTGAACAGGATGGAGTCGGTGCAGAGGGTGGGTACTAAAATGATTAGTGGGCTTCATTATAAAGCATATGAGGACAGACTTAAGGATCTTAATATGTACACCTTAGAGGAAAGGCGGGATAGAGATGATATGATTGAGATGTTTAAATACCTCCGTGGCATAAATGTTCAGGGAGAGAGCCTCTTTCAATTGAAAGCAAGTTCTGCTATGAGGGGACATGGGATGAGGGTGAAGGGAGATATATTTCCACATATCACTCCTGAATCTTTCTTTACGGAAAGAGTAGTGGATCCATGGAATAGTCTCCCAGTGGAGGTGGTAGAGATGAGGACAGTAACTGAATTCAAAAAAGCATGGGACCAACACAGAGGATCTCTAAAGGTAAAAAGTGGACTGTTGTAGTTGTTGATATGGAAGGACAGACTAGATAGGCCATGTGGTCTTTTTCTGTCATCATGTTTCTATGTTGTGAGGCAGAGCTTGTTTGGCTTATGTTTTTTGACTTCATGTAGTCTGCATATTTTTGTGGGTCAAGATGGTTGGTGCTTTGTTGCGCGTCATCCTTAGTGAGCTTTTGGATAATGCTAAAAAGTTCTCTTGGTCTATTGGTAGATTTCATGATTAGGTTGGTATGGTGTTGTTGTTTGTGTTCATTTATTAGATTGTTATACTCCCGTTGTTTGTCTCTGTATTGTGTTAGGAAGTTATGTGACTTGTTCCGTCTCCATTTTCATTCTAGCCTTCTTAGTGTGAGCTTTGCAGCTCTTATTTCTTGTGAATACCATGGGGCGTTGGATCTTTTGCACGTTTGTGGTTCATTGTTGGTTGGGGCAGTTGCTGCGTTGGCTATTATTGTGTTCCATTCTTCTATATTAAGATCTAGGGTGTCTTGTTCCTGATGAAGTTGTGGATTGATTTCATTGATGAAGGAGTCTCTGCCAAATGTTTTGAACCGTCTGATTATTCTTTCATCTTCTTTGCGTTGGGTGGGGTTATTCAGGGTCATGGTGAATTCAATTACATGGTGGTCTGACCAGGGGACAGGAGTGATTATTGGTTTTGTAGTTTTGTTCTGTTCCACCAATTGTGTTGGCATGAATATCATGTCTGGAGTTGTACCATGTTTGTGTGTTGGGGCGTTAATTGTCTGGCAGTATTTTAGTGACTCCATGGCTTTTAAGAACGTTGCAGTTTCTCTGGTGGGTGCGGATGTTAGGTTGTAGTCTCCTAGTACAACTAGAGGTTTGTGTCTTCTGTTGTGTGCGCATATCATTTCAATTACTGTGGATAGGTGTTCAGTTGTGGTTCCAGGTGGTCTGTATGTGAGGGAGATGGTAAGGTATTTGTTGGCTATAGTGAGTGTGTTGGATTCAATTGTGTTAGTGGAGGCTATTGTTTTGAATCTGAAATCCTTTCTGGTGAGTATTAGTACTCCTCCTCCTCTCTTTTGTGCTCTGATGCAGTTGAATGCTGAGCATCCTGTTGGGGTTACTTGATTTAATATGACCTGGTCTGAGTCGTCTAGCCAGGTCTCAGTGATGCATGTTATATCAAGCTTCTTGTCGTGGATTAGGTCAAGGATAGTATTTGGTTTGTTCCTGATAGATCTGGCGTTTAGTAGAGCACATCTGATGTTTGTTGATAAGATTGGGTTTGTATGTCTATTATTTGTGAGGTGAGAGGGTGTGTTACGTGTGTCCCTGTATGGTTTATGAGCTGTGTTCTTTGCTTGTTGGCATTCTTTGTGTATGTGTGATGGTGGTGTGCATCTAGATTGGGTGGTATGTGGGTTTATCAGGGGTATTTGTTCGTTTAGTCTGCTGTATGTGCAGAGTGCAAACATGGAGGAATGTGAGGTAGGCCATAAAGTAGTGGGTAGTGGGGTGCATTTTATAACGTGTATTTGCTGACCTGGGTTGTAGTTTGTTGAGTGGGGTAGTAGGTTTGTGTAGCATGAGTTGTTTATGAACCAGGCTATGCAAATTGTTATTAGGCTATGCAAATTGGATAGCAAGTTCTATGCCATTAATCTAAAAACAGTTGATTGCCCAGACAAGGTATCAGTATTAAATTCTAAGCAATTAATCTACAAGCAGTTGATCAGTTTACAAGCAATTGGTTGTTGAGGCAAAGGTCTATGCAGTTAATCTACAAGCAGTTGGTTGTTAAGGCAGGTTCTATGCAATTAATCTACAAGCAGGTGATTGTCCAGGCATGGTTTCATAATTAGGTTCTATGCAATTATTGTCCAGGCAAGGTACCAGTGTTATTTTATGCAAGCAATGGATTGTCCAGGCAGAACAAGGGAGCAGACTTAACTGACAATCGGTGATTTGTCTGGGCAGAGCAAGGCAGCAGACTTAACTGACAATTGGTGATTTGTCTATTCAAGGTATGGCAGCGGATTTAACTTCGATGGATGATGGTTTGAGACGCTGTTGTTATTTGGCCGCTGCTTGGTCCACGCCTATGGGTGCTCCTTGTTGTCTTGGGCAAGCCACTTAACCCTCCATAGCCCATGTTCCCTGTAAAATAGTTATCTCCAAGTTATAATGCCCTGTTCAATGTAATTTCAGTTTGTTCAATGTAAACCGCCTTGATATCATGAAAGGCAGTATATAAGAAATGTTAAATAAATAAATAAATAAAATAAATAAGAGCCACGCCAAAGGGCCCTCTGGCAAGGGTCTACCTGGCGGCAGTGCTTTTTAGTTGCTGGTTGCTCCTCCTCCCACAGCCCCAATTGGGCTGGAGTCCCTGAGCAGGAGAGCTTGCCGGCCCGCTCAGGTGCTCTACCCCGATCGGGGGAGCCTGATGATGGCCGCGGGTTCCTTTTGCTTTTCCCGCCGGCGGCGGCGCTTTTTAGTTGCTGGTTGCTCCTCCTCCCACAGCCCCTATTGGGCTGGAGTCCCTGAGCGGGAGGGCTTCCATCGCTTCATAATGCATATTCTATGGCATATCTCAATTCTATACTTAATATGGATTATCAGCAGGCCTACACAACAAAGGTAACACCCTTGATTTAGTATTCCTTCCCAATATCATCTGCCAGCATTACTTATATTCACCACCACAAGCATTACAAGTCCCCTGGACAGACCATTATTTAACAGAATTTAATTTGCCAACCCAACTCTCTATAATAGTACCAAATAATAAAGGCTCACATACCAGGCAATATAAAACATTTGAAAAGGATGCTTTCTTAAATGAAATCCTCCCTCTTATAGATTTCCCTTTAACTGACCTAGGTGCTCTATTAACAAACTGGAACACCACAATCTCAAACACTCCTCTGCTCCTAAACCACATCAAAGAACGAGACAAACGTAGTCTCAGAACTGGTATTCTCATGAACTAAGGAACTTAAAACAAGCCTTGAGGAAGATAAAGCATACTTTGGAGGGTTACGAAATCCATACATGACAAAATACTTTACATGACAACATTGAAACACAACAAAGACTATTAATAAACAGAAAGAAAGCTTACCATACTGAGATTCTCACCAAATTTCTCCACTGGCCAAGGGAACTATTCGAGATTGTTAAATCTCTCACTCAGAAACCTATTGCAGAATTTAATATACACACCATCAAACCACAGGCCCTTGCTTTCCACTACATGAACAATCTGAAACGTCCATCCACTGAGACAGGCTTTTACCCTGGGGCAGCAATACTGCCCTCTGTAGAATGGCAAACCTTCCACATTATTATATTTTTAAGATGTTTCATATCAATCTCCAAAATTAATACTACTACATCTAGTCTGGACCCTTGCCCTGTAATCTTGCTGAAAGCAACACAAGATAAACTTTCACTATTCATCCTCAAGAGTTCACCAATTATTGAGACAAGGTGTTATGCCCTCAGTGCTAAAGCACATGGTAATTCCAACAAATACTAAATCATAAATCACTGAATAAAGAAAGCCCCAACTCATACAGGCCTATTTCCAGCCTCCCATTTCTGGCAAAAATTATTGGAAAAAAAAATCGTCCAAACCCAACTCCAGGATTATATTGATCTGAATTCCCCTTTAGACAAGCAGCAATATGGATTTAGACTGTTTCATAGTGAAGAGACTCTTACTAGCCCTATTTGGTAAATTAATTTGAGGAATAGATAATTCTAAACAAGCCTTTGTCCTTATATTTTTGGACAATGCTTCGGTGTTCAATTGAATCAACCATAATTTACTACTTATGAGATTAAACCAAAATAGGGATACATGGTGTGGTGCTCCAATGGTTCCACTCATATCTTGCCAATTGTACGCAACAAGTTAAGATTAACCAGCAGAATTCCAGATCCTACAAACAAGAGCAAGGCATTCCCACAAGGGTCTGCCTCTCAGCCCTTCTTTTTAATATACCTGCAACCAATATGTAATATTCTATATGGCATATCGTATCTATGCAGATGATATAATGCTATATCTTCCCAGTAACATGATGGATCCCATCCAGCTTCAGCTTATATCCTGTTTCAGTGAAACAGCAAAATGGCTAAACTCACATAACCTAAAAATAAACTATACCAAAACAGAGGTATTATACATCACAAGGAACCAAAACTTTACCCTTCCTCAAAAGCTCCCCCTTCAAGAAGCTGAACTAGAAGTAAAAAACAGGGTGAAATACCTTGGTGTCACCCTAGATCGAACGCTCAGTATGATCACGCACATCAAGCTGATCACAAGTTTGATCTTCTACAAACTAAGAATGCTGCAACAACTGAGACCATTGCTTTCTAGCCATGATTTCAGATCTGTGCTTTAAACTATGATCACACCGTACTTCGATTTTGGCAATATCATTTTTTAAAGGACTCCCAAAGCAGACAATCAACTTCACTTAGCTCAGCATGTTGCTGCCCATATTATTTGCAAGACCCTGCTACAGATCACATCACTCCCTTACTATACAGTCAACATTTGTATTTAATATTTGCATTTAAGATGTTCATACTGATATTCATAGATATATCAGCAGCGTTTTGACACAGTACATCATCAAATACTCTTGCGCAGACTTGAGACTATAGGTATAACGGGCACACCGATAAAGTGGTTTGAGTCATACCTAACAAATAGAATGCAACAGGTACGCTTCAATAACGAGCAAGCTAAGCCGTTCCCCCAAACCCAAGGGATACCTCAGGGATCAGCTATCTCCTCCCTGCTATTCAACGTCTACATCCAGCCAGTATGTACAATTTTCCAAAAGCATAATATCTGCTACCATCTATATGCAGATGACATTATGATGTACACACAACTTGACATAAACAATCCCAAGTTCAACCAATTAGAAGAATGCCTACATGAACTGCAAAACTGGCTCCAATGCAACAATATGTCTATAAATCACAAAAAAACTGAAGTGATGTTCATATCAGGAAAACAAGACTTCAAACCTCCTGCATCTATCACCCTGAACGGCAACACTTATCACTCAAAAAATGAGATCAAATATCTAGGAGTACTAATCGATGCGAACCTAAAACTGGACAAACACCTCTGGATAACAAATAGAGCAATATTTCACAAGCTGAAAGTTCTCCAACCCTTATGCTGCATCATTGACCACTCAGACTTTAGAACAGTAGCACAGGCGCTCATCATTCCCCACTTTGACTACTGTAATGCTATATTACAAGGGCTACCGAAAAAAACATTAAACATCCTACAGATGGCGCAGAATGTATCAGCCAGGATTATTATGAATAAGAGCCTGACAGATCACATCACTCCAGTTCTTATAGAGCTCCACTGGCTCCCCATACCTGCAAGAATAATCTACAAAATGCTGATAATGATATTCAAAATTATCCATAAGATATCTCCATCATTTCTCGATATCCTAATCACTACTCAGCTCTCCAACAGATGCCGACGGACTGCAAACCTGAACACACTCTGCGTACCCAGCAGCATAAGATCAGTCAAAGAACGGACGAGCAACCGGGCATTCACGTACTCAGCACCGATGCTCTGGAACCGGCTGCCACATGACTTACGCCAGACCAAAGACTTACACACCTTCAGAAAAGAGCTTAAAACACACCTGTTCAAATCACATTACGGCATCACCTAGCCGATCTCAACTATATCCTCCCATGCTGCCTTCCCACCTCTTAAGCATAAGGTTAATAGGAACCCATTTCTCATTGATGCATCACATCCTTGATGATTTAAAAAAAAGAGAAAAAAATTGTTTATATGTATATATTGCTCTGCTAATTGCTTGTATTTTTGCGATCTCTATGTACAATTATAACCTCTCTGGTTGCTCAATCTGTAATTTATTGAATAATCAAATGTATAACTGTGATCTGGTGGTTGTTAGTCCCCCCCTACCTTAATCAGACTGTATTCCTAAATTTATGCTGTACATATTCCCTTGTCTTGTCCACCTAAGGACCGCTTCTGATCGCTGGAAGGAGCGGTGTATAAATTTATGCCAAATAAATAAAATAAATAAATATGGCTTAAAACTGGTAACCAATCACTAATTATCACACTTAAGCTTCTGAGGAACATAGCCCCTTATTTCACCTCTCCATAAAACTAATTGTTCTACAAGTAATAGGGCATTCTCTTACTTTGCTCCTATACTCAAACTCCCTCCCTGAAAAATTAAGATCCATCAAGGCTCTCCATAAATTCCATAAGGAAATCAAAATGCATCTGTTTTATGAACATTATGAGAACTCAACTGTCTAGTACAAAATATATCCAACCTGTGAAATCCACCATGAAGCACCACATTAAACCCTTCTCTACATGTGTCAGTTTCATAAGCCTAGTTAAATAAATAACAAAACAATTTCAAAATGTATTATGAACACAAAACTCTTGTAAATATGTTGACCGTGAGATATATCATCTGTAAATAATGTAAAATATGTTCTCTGTAAATATATTATGAGCAGTTTTTATGTTGCTCATTTTTAAAATTTAATATATGGGGGGGGGGGTCCCCCACTGTAAACCATCCTTGATCTCTGGCAGGGGCAATATAGAAAAGCTCTTAAATAAATAAACAATGTCCTTTGTTTTATTCTCCATTCCTTTCCATATGATTCCTAGCATTCTATTTGCTTTCTTGGCTGCCTCTACACACTGGGTGGAGGGTTTCAACATATTATCCATGATGACACCTAAATCTTTTTCCTGGGTGGAGGTTCCTAATGTGGAACCTTGCATTACGTAACCATAGTTTGGGTTGTTCTTTCATAGGTGCATAACTTTGCATTTGTCCACAAAGTTCTAGCAGCCCCGGGCTTTGAACATCAGCAACTCCCCTATTAGTCGGTAGTATCAGAGGCTGTTCTAAAGAAATCCAAGAGTACCAAGGCCCTGTCTCAAACACCTCTGGGCAAGAAGCAGTGAACCCTAGATGCCACTGGCTGAAAATCCTACCAGAGCAGTACCTTGGCCATGTGGCTTCTAGCTCACCAACTACAGATGCTCCACTACCATCACGATCTTCTCCTTCAGCTGGATGATCCTGCCTCTGATGACCCAGCTTAGCTGGCGACTGACCTGGATGAATCCCTTTTACCATATCATCCATGCCACCTATGACATCTATGAAGCAATAGCATGCTCCACAGCCATCTCGACCAGGCAAACTGCCTGGCTCTGCTTATCCAGATACAGGGAGGACCTTCACAACCACCTAGCGGACACCCCCTTTCAAGGAGTGTGTCTCTTTGGCGCCAAGGTACAAGAGGCTGTATCTGAAGTGAAGGATCACTCCTCCACCATCCAGGAACTGGCAGCTCAACCAGCAGAGTCAACATCTTTCACTCATCGCCTGCCAATTCCTCCTTATCGATGACCCTATCATTACCAGTATTTAACTATTTTTCCCACGTCACCAATATCAACCCTATCTACGGCCACCTCAGCAATACCTCCAGAATCAGCCCTACAAATCAACGTAATTGCCGTTTGGCAAAGGAAGATCCATTCACTGCCTCAAACCACCATTCCTAAACCCATCCCAGCTTTGACTACCTGCTGGTAGGTGGCCACATCCAACACTTCAGAGAGGCATGTGCTCCACCAATTTGATCTTTAAATGCAAAAAGTCATTGATTATAGAACGTTGAGTTCTATGCTTATAATCACAGCGTCTACTTAATCCATGTTATACGTGAAGTACAAAACCTTAAATATCTTATATATATTTTTTTTATATTTTTTTGTCGGGCATCCCCGGCAAGAGAGAGAAGGGGGGAGAGCCTTTTCTCTCCGCTCCGGGAAGTCCCTTTTTATTAAAAAGGTCACAAAAAACAAAATATTAGGTAGTGAAAAATCACTTATCTCAATGATGGCGAGACATGATTCTCCGTGAGGGGAAAGCTGCTTACACGACATGCATGTTTCGGACCTATGGAGGTCCTGTGTCAAGTGAAAAACCCCATCTTGGATCAATCGCCCAAAAAAAAAAAACCACCGAACCCAACGGCTGCTTTTATATAACCACAGCGGCAACTGATTGGACAGCAAAACAGAAACAGGAGGAGTCAGTCCAAAACAGAATCTGTCAAACATCCATTGATGAAAGTTTAAAGGGAAACAGGTAAATGTCAGACGAACCCATAAAGAGGAATAAAAACATGTGTTGTTAAATCTTGTCTGATGATTACAAATTGGTAAGATGTTAAATTACACCAGGCTCCACCAGTCACATTCTAAATTTAAGCCCCGAGGGGAAACAGACTGCAGGCGATATATCCACCGTTGTTCCCGCTTCTCCAATTTGATCAGCTCTATCATTATGATATAGGTATTACCCAGGTATCACAGTGTCCCACTGGTTGTCCTCCTTCCACCATGTCTCCGAGATACCCATCATATCTAACTTCTCATTTAGTGCTATATATTCTAACTCTCCCATCTTATTTTTTTAGACGTCTAGCAATTGCATACAAGCATTTTAGAGACTGTATTTTATTCATATTAATCTGGTTATCGGTAGGCAGGGGTAATTTGGAATCTTTAACATCTGTCTGCTCTGTACTCAAGGGCATTTGGGCTACCTTTGTCTTGATTGGAACTTCTCTGCTGATGTGCCCTAACTTAATTTTTTGGTAGTATCCTTCCAGGATACATTGTTCTGAACCATGCGCTCCTGGGCGACCGTCAGCTCTCCCCTATTATCTAATTTAAAAGCTGCTCTATCTCCTTTTTAAAGGTTAATGCCAGCAGCCTGGTTCCATCCCTTCGGAAGAGCCCCTCCTTTCCCCAGTTCTTAACAAATCCAAAACCCTCATCCTTGCACCATTGTTTCATCCATGCATTGAGACTCCACAGCTCTGCCTGCCTTTTGGGTCCTGCACGTGGAACGGGAAGCATTTCGGAGAACGCTACCCTGGAAGTTCTGGATTTCAACTTCCTACCTAAAAGCCTAAATTTAGCCTCCAGAACTTCCCTACCACACTTTCCTATGTCATTGGTACCAACATGTACCAAGACAGCAGACTCCTCCCCAGCACTATCTAAGACCTTGTCTAGGTGGCACGTGAGGTCTGCTACCTTTACACCAGGCAGGCATGTTACCATTCAATCCTCACGTCCACCAGCCACCCAGCTATCTACATGCCTAATGATCGAATCACCAACTATAGCGGTTGTCCTAACGCTTCCCTCATGGGCACATGGCCCTGGAGAAACTTCCTCAGTGCGAGAGGGTTTTACATCACCTGGAGGACAGGTCCTAGCTATAGGATCACTTTCTGCCACACCAGGGTGATGCTCTCCTGTCACATGACCTCTCTCCTCCATGGCAACAAGGATGCTACCAGACTGGAGGTGGGACTTCAGGACTATATCCCTATAGATCTCGTCTATGTACCTCTCTGTCTTCCTTATGTCTTCCAAGTCTGCTACTCTTGCCTCCAGAGATCGGACTCGTTCCTTGAGAGGAAAGATCTCCTTGCACCTTGTGCACACGTAAGACCCCTCCCCAACTGGGAGAAAATCATACATGTGACACTGAATGCAAAAGACTGGAAAGCCCCCATGTCACTGCTGGACTGCTGTCTGCATCTTAGTTTTAAGGTTGTGTTTAGATATTTAAGTTCTTTACTAAGGGTTGTTGTGGATACTTATATTAATAGAACTATACCTAATAACACAGTACCCTGTCCTGTGCTTCTAAGGTAATCTGTGACCAATCTCCAGGGGGAGTACTACAGCCCTTACTTGGATAGAGGGAGTCTTGGGTTCTAAATTTAACCAGAAAGCTGTTCTGTGTTTTAAATTTAAACTGAAAGCGCCTTGCTGCTACTAGGCCCTGACTGATTTAAAAAATATACTGTGTTCACAGATTAAATTAGCTTTAATCTAAAGAATTCCTTTTTCCCCAAGATTCAGAAAAGTTCCCTGAAGTAATATTTACAATTGCAGATCTCTCTCCAGAAGTAGCAGTCCCCTTTTGTAGTCCTTCAATGCCGTAAATGCCGGGGATGGAAACTGTCATAATTCAAAAGGCTATTGTGTTCTGTCGTTTTTTTATACAGTGTGGTGTGTAAGGAATCCTCGATCCTAGTTATGACCAAGTCTAAAAAAGGACTCTGTCCCACAACTATTCAGGTGTAAATTTCAAAATGTTCATGGGTCTGATTAAGCCAGGTTAGGAATTGTTGTAGCTTCAATTCTATACTCTGCCAGATGAAAAATATGTCGTCTATAAATGGGACCCATAAGACCACCTGTGACTAGAACTTAGACGTATATGCCACATCCTCTTCAAAAGCTTGAACAAATAGGCATGCCAATGAAGGAGTTACAATGGCCCCCATAGCGATGCCATGAATCTGATGGAAATATTGATCTTCAAAAAGACAAAATAATTTTGTTCCAAAACTAGATGGAGAAGTTGAATAAAAAAAAAAAAATGAACGCTGTTTTTCAGGCAAATCCAACTGCTCGAAGCAGAGGGTGGCCATGACTATCATTAATGGTTGGGGAATATTTGCATACAATGCTACTATGTCCATTGTAACTAGAATCCAGGAGGATTCCACCACAACGATTTCCCTTAAACTTCATAATCAATGCCCCCGAATCTCAAATATAAGAGGCTGACTCCTTAACCTGCCTTGCTGACATTATTGGTCTACCTGGAGGACTCAATGGATTCTCAGGAACACATAGAAACTCAGATCTTAGGATATGATGTCCACAAAATCAAAATAAGTGGTCTAAAATAAGGCCTTAATCCAATGCTGATTCTAAAACCACAAACACTTTAACTTGTATCTCACACTAGTAGGATCTGATGGTAATGGACGGTAATAATGAACATCCCCTAACTGTGCCAGTACCTCTGCATCAGTCCTTCTTATTGAAGATAGCAATACCTCCTCCCTTATCCGCCAGTTTAATGACCACAGAGGGATCTATCATTAAAGATTGTACAGCTAAATTTTCCTTCAAAGAAATATTGTGACACAGGGGACATTGTAATAACTCTTGCATATCCAACACCTCCAACTTAATAAAAGCTTGGACATTAGCATCTACCGAGCCTGGTGAGACCCAGTTTGAATGAGGGGAAAAACAGACCGTTGTCTGCTGGTCTTGAAAAAAATAGATACAACCAAAGTCATAGAAAAAACCTCTGCAAACAGAATTGCGTGTTAAACTGATCAAACAAACAGCTGAGGACAAACGAGACCCCGATTCAGCAGCAAAATTTCTTGAGGGGACAAAACTCAATCAGATAAATTAAACGCTATTAAAGGTGCAGACATCACCACTGGTTCTCCCACTGTTGTTGTTGTTGAAGATGATATGAGGGCTGCCCCCCTTGGTTATATTGTTGGTGTATTAATCAGATATTCATGTAAAAGAAAAATTATTGGTGTTGACTGGATAGAGCGATGATGATGTAACAGGTACAGTTTGGCACGTTCTTAGAGGCCAGTAAAACGATCAGTTGAGCTCCTCTCATACTACACATCAAATGCATTATATATAAAAAATACATAACACACAGAAGTAGTAGTCTCCCTTTTGAGGCTGTTTTAAAGGGTCTTTTATGGATTTTGTTAATTTGACCTTTTTTTTTTTTTTGTGCCATCAAGTCAGTGTTGACTCATAGCGATCCAGCTACCTGTGGGTTTTCTTGGCAATGTATCACCGGAAGTAGATTTCCAGGCCTTTTCTTACGAGGCAATGGAGGGTAAAGTGACTTGCCCAAGGTCACAAGGAGTGTCAGTGGCAATTGAACCCTTGATCTTCTGGGTACTAGGCAATTGCTCTAACCACTAGGCTACTCCTCCAATTTGACCTTTATATTGGTAAAATTTAAACAATAAAAACATTTGCATTTAAAAAAAAAACACACAAAACAAAAAAAAGAGAATATTTGTTGATCAGTGATATAAATTCTACCTAAGCAGCATCTGCAGTGCATGGAATTAAAGGAAAAGTAGGGCCTACTTCCAGATGCTCTCTATTCTTCAGCAGTGGACCTTTGTCTAGAAATCCTTTCTGAAGTTCACAGATAAGTGAACATTTCAGCAGACTAGTCACAGAACAAGCATGGAAACCCCCAATTACTCAGGATACTTTTAGGCTGGGGTTGATTACTGTTCCTACGAGGCCACTGCAGTATTATCAGCAGTGAAGGAGAAACTTAGTGCATATAAAAGGAGGAAGGCGATGGCAGTGGGGGTGTACTATCGACCGCCTGGTCAGAATGAACAAATGGATGATAACAAAAGTTACAGCACAGTAATAATAATGGTTAATTCAATTACCTCGGAATCAACTGGGTCAGTGTCCTGGCAGGACATGCTTGGGAGATAAAGTTTCTAGATGAAATAAATGACTGTTGCTTGGAGCAGCTGGATCATGAACTGACAAGAGGGGAAGCCATTTTGGACCTAGTCCTCAGTGGTACACAAGATCTGGTGCAAGAGATAAAGGTGTTTGAGCCACTTGGCAATAGTGATCATAGCATAATTTCATTTGATTTAATAAAGGAGGAAGGACAGCAAGGAAATCCACAGAACTACCTTTTAACTTTCAAAAGGAAGAGTATGATAAAATGAGGAAAATAGCTGAGAAAAAACTAAATGGAGCAGCTGCAAAGGATAAAGATTTACATCAAGCATGGGCATTGTTTAAAAATATTATCTTGGAAGCCCAGACCAGCTGTATTCCATGCTTTAAGAAAAATGGAAGGAAGTCCAAAAAACTGCCATGGTTCAAAGGTGAGGTCAGAGAGGCTGTTGCAGCCAAAAAGGCATCTTTCAGGAAATGGAAAAAGGAGCCAAATGACAAACTGAAATATAAGCACTGGAAAGCTAAATGCAAGGCATTGACAAGGCAGCCAAAGAGAGAATTTGAAAAAATGCATAATGAAAAGTTTTTCAAGAACATTCATAGCAAAAAAACCCATGAGAGAGTCAGATGGACCATTAGATGATGGTTACCCTTTTAGTTCCCCCTTTTACCCCTCTAAAAGGGGACAAGGCCATAATTTCAGTCTTTACTGAAGATGATGTAGGGAAGTTATACATGACTGAAATAGTATTTAAAGGGGATGCATTGGAAGAATTGAAAGAAATATCGATAAACCAGGAAGATGTATTACAACTAACTGATAAACTGAAGAGTAGCAAATCTCCTGGACCAGATGGTATACATCAGAGGGTGTGGAAAGTACTGAAATATGAGATTACAGATTACTAATAGGCTGCAAACTATCATTAAAATCATCTGTTAATACTGGAGGATTGGCAAATGGCCAATGTAATGCCAATTTTCAAAAGGGTTCTAGGGGTGATCCAGGAAAGAGACAGGCGGGTCTGATGTCAGTACCCGGCAAAATGGTAGAAACCATTATAAAGAGTAAAATTACTGAACATGTAGATAGTCATGGTTTAATGGGAGAAAGCCAACATGGCTTTAGCCAAGGAAGGTCTTGTCTTACTAATCTGTTATGTTTTTTTTAAGGTGTGAATAAACAGGTGGACAAAAGGTGAGCTGATTGATATAGTGTATCTGGATTTTCAGAAAACCTTTGACAAGGTCCCTCATGAGAGACTCTTGGCAAAATTCTCTGAGGAGAAGGATGTTACCAGTGGTGTGCCCCAGGGATCTGTCCTTGGTCCGATTCTTTTTAACATCTTTGTTAGTGATATAGCGGAAGGGCTGTCGGGTAAGGTTTGCCTCTTTGCGGATGATACCAAAATCTGTAATAGAGTAGAGTAGACACCCAGGAAGGTGTAGATAACATGAGGAGGGATCTAGCTAAGCTTGAAGAATGGTCTAGAATTTGGCAGCTGGGATTTAATGTTAAAAAATGTAAGGTCATGCATTTGGGCTGCAGCAATCCAAGGGAGCAATACAGTATAGGAGGTGAAGTACTTTTGTCCACTAAAGAAGAGCGGGACCTAGGCGTGGTTGTGTCTGATGATCTTAAAGTAGCTAAACAGGTAGAAAAGGCGACGGCAAAAGCTAGAAGGATGCTTGGGTGCATACGGAGAGGAATGGCTAGCAGAAAAAAGGAGGTGATAATACCTCTGTATAAGTCTTTGGTGCACCCTCATTTGGAGTATGGTGTGCAATTCTGGAGACCGCACCTTCAAAAGGATGTGAACAGGATGGAGTCGGTGCAGAGGGTTGCTACTAAAATGATTAATGGGCTTCATTATAAAGCATATGAGGACAGACTTAAGGATCTTAATATGTACACCTTAGAGGAAAGGCGGGATAGAGGTGATATGATTGAGATGTTTAAATACCTCCGTGGCATAAATGTTCAGGGAGAGAGCCTCTTTCAATTGAAAGCAAGTTCTGCTACGAGGGGACATGGGATGAGGGTGAAGGGAGATAGATTCAGGAGTGATATGCGGAAATATTTCTTTACGGAAAAAGTAGTGGATCCGTGGAATAGTCTCCCAGTGGAGGTGGTGGAGATGAGGACAGTAACTGAATTCAAAAAAGCATGGGACCAACACAAAGGATCTCTAAAGGTAAAAAGTGGACTGTTGTAGTTGTTGTTATGGAAGGACAGACTAGATGGGCCTTGTGGTCTTTTTCTGTCATCATGTTTCTAAAATTAAAAAGTCATGGGATAGGAGGCAGTGTACTATTGTGGATCAGGAACTGGTTAATAGATAGAAAGCAGAGGGCAGGGCTAAATAGCCAATTTTCCCAATGGAGAATAGTGGAGTACCCCAGGGATCTGTGCTGGGTCCGCTGCTTTTTAACATATTTGTAAATAACATGAAAATGGGAATAATGAATGACCTCCTTTAATGTCTGTCAACTCTTTCACCAACTTCTCCAACGCATCCCCAAACAGCAGCTTTCCTTGGAAAGGAAGCTTACTCAAACGAGACTTGGAGGTCCCATCTGCCAACCAATTTCTCAACCAAAGCAAGCGCCACGCTGCCACCAAGGCCATGCCCTACGAGGAAGTGCCAACCAAGTCATAAAAGGCATCAGTCAGATGCACTGTGCCCAACTCCAGCTGCCAAGGACGCTTTGCCACTATCAAGACCCCCTGTGCCCATCTCAAACAGGCCCTCGCCACATAGGCCCCGCAGATGGTGCTTACAGCGACATTGCACCAATATCAAACATGTGCTTCAGTGGGGTCTCTAACTTCTGATCCTGAATATCCTAGAGAGCAGGACCTCCCTCAACTGGAATCTTAGTCTTTTTAGCCACTTGTGGCACCCGTAGCAGTTCGCTGCCTGATCCGACAGAGGGTACAATCTGGACATGGTCCGCCTCCTTTTAGCTCTGCCTCCAGCACTTCCCACTCATCCTGTATCATCTGCTTGATAATCCTATGAACTGGAAAGACAGTCTGTGGCTTCTGAACCACTTGAAAAAGGGGATCCTCCAACTGATCCCACTCTGCTGCCACCCGTGCGGGATATTAAGGACTGTGAAGGAATGAGAAATCAGTGTAGCCAACTCCTCCTACTGAAATACTCTTATGAGCCTGGGCTCATCCCCTCATGGAATCTTACCATCCTCTAATTTCACTGCCGCTGACTCCCCCCAGATGAAAGCTGCACTCTCCTCTGGCTCCTCCAACTCACGAGCCCCTGCCTGTCACACAGCCAGAGGTTCGCCCCTGCACCATTCACTCCTCCACCAAGCCCTCTTTTTAGCTAGATCCACCTTGTCCCAGAGCCATCTCTGGCCTCCTGCCACATGCAGAACACTGTGTGCATCAAAAGCACAAACTCAGGAGAAGTCCCCCAAGGAGGGCTTGGCCTGCCCCTCCCGGGATGTGGAGGGTCTAGGGGAAGTCTCCCTGGCTCAACAGGCCCCCTTCTTTCCTAAGGGGAAGGCTTGGCCAAACCCTCTTCTGCAGGCACCCCCCCCCCCTCCTCAGTAATTCCCCAAGAGAGGGGAGCCCCCTAGGGCTTCAGGTCTGGTCTCTCTCTTCCTACATTCCTCTCTAGCTAGCTGTTCCTCCACTAAACGGGACTCTACCTCGCAGCCGCAGCAAAACCCCATGCCTGAGAGGGATCCCTATAGCACTGTGGGCTTGGGCATTCTGAACAAAAAATGACATTCCAGCTAACCCCAACACGGAGGACCCCCCTCCCCCCCAAGACAATAAATACAATTCTCCCCCAGTATCCGAAGCTCCCTTCTCCGTGCCGGAGACACTCACCTCACTACAAAATGGAGCCCCCCCGGAGGATTCCAACTGTAGCCTTCAGACACATGGCCGGTCAGCTCATCCCCTGCCTGTCAAGCACAGCCATCATTCAATCTGCGATGCCCGAGCTCCAAACTTAAAACCATGTCAAGAATCAAGCTGCACAGCCCTACTGCCACTACACTAGGACCGCTCAGGCAATGGTGGTTCCCATTCGCTCACAGACCCTCTGCACACGGTGCCCCCCGAGCAGAACTCCTCTCCCACAGCAGGGATTGGGAGATGCTCAGCCACCAGTCTGCGGCTGCTGCAATCACGGCACGCACCGACTGCTTTACTCCCCAGCCCGCTTCTGTCCACTCGTGGGCTCAAACACTAACTACTTTTTTTTCAATAGCCTTTACAGGGCTAAGCCTCGGACAAAAGCGAAAAATCCCAGGTAAGGCCAATTTGATCTCCTTCCTTATTGTTTCTCTAGTAGAATCCACACTACAGTGAGAGTTACTCCCAAGCTGCTTGGAGACTGAGAATACTGAGCCTTTGAAGGAGGTGCCCAGCTACTTAAGTATGGTGACATCATCAAGACTGGTCAAGCTGCGGGTGGAGGGTGACAACTCCATAGTGTGGACTGGACTGGACAATAAGGAATTGTAATTCCTTTCATATTTTCCTTTTAATTTGTTTAACTGCTTCGATATGTATCAAGAGATGGTACATCAAGTTTTAATGAACTATAAAACATTTTGGTAGAATTCTGTAACAGTGAGGCTGCGTCCCAGCACTCCATAAGCTCTGGAATCCTTTTTGATTAACATACTACATTTATTTTATCTGTGGGTTGTGGATCTTCAGTTTAATTATAGCTTTATGTTTTAGATGATTATTGTGTTTGTATTGTTTAACTGGAATTGTATATTTAGATCTGAATAGTTATAGTTAAGCTTGTAATAAGGGCAGGCTTTAACCTTAGGTTTCCAGATGTAGACTCATATATACTTGGATTATGGATATAGCCCTGTATTGTTCTTTTTTCTTCAAAACATAACCATGATTAGACACAAAAAAAGAAATATTAGAACCAAAGTCTAGGCTGCTTTAATTAAAGGGCTGTATAGAATAGCAAATGGATATCCCAATCCCAAAAGCAAGAGGAAAACAAAATAAAAAGTTATAATAAACCATAGACCCCAAAATGAAATGCTTTTCAGCTGATATCTTATCTCTGTGTTTGCTGTGGTAGCAGGATACCAGCATCGACTACAAGTTGCAGAAAGTTTAGTTTATGGAGAGATTAGACAGAGTCAGCTGTTTGGTGTATCAGGCTTTGAGGGCTGGACTGGTAGGATAATGATACTCTAATTGGAAAGAGGTAGAGAGGGGAATTGGAATTTAGACCATTTGCCTGCAGTTTTCTCCCCAAAATTACAGTTAGAGCCTGATAATCATGCTTCTTCTCCCTCCCAAAAATATAGAATGGGGGAAAAGCTGGAGGGGAAAAGAAAAAAAAATTCAGACCCTTAGAAAAGAAAGTTGGTTCTTATTTAAATTTGCAAAAATGCAAGCCCCATCCTTGTTGTTCCGAAACAGACCACCTAATTCAGGTAGCTTTCATATCTAAAACTGACTCCAAAATAGAGTCTAAAACTACGGGCAGTGGGGCTCTTTCCTCCAGCTCACTTATCTTTTTTAAAATTTGCAGCCTGCCACCATGGTGTAGCTCCAAAGCTTTTGCGGATGTCCTCAGCCTTATAGAAGAACCTTTTCTTTACCTGCCGCCCCACCCCCTTCTACATCTTGCTATGGTGTCAATGCTCCTCTTCCTATGGTGGCCTGGTTCACCGATAAGCAATTGGATCCATTCAGCTCTTCACAGATGCAGAGCCATGGAATTCAAATTACTGATCATTGAATCATGTGACTATAGGAAGAGGCGAGTTGGAGCACCGGCACCACGGCAGGAGGATTCACTAGTATAGAAGCTGCATCAGAGAAGTGTCTGGAAGCTGATGCCCACTGCAGGTGCAGGGAATATGGCCACTGCAATCTAGGACTATTCTCTGTCTCTCTAGAAATGAGATGAAAAGTGGGGGGAGGGGACAAAAAGAGAAAGCAAAATAAGGAAAAGACAGTCATAAGCCACCCTGTTAGAAGCTAGGACCTTGGTGTGAAGGGGTAAAAGGGGAAGGGGCCAGGGAAATGTGCAGCAGCGGGGGGAGAGAGGGGATTTCTGGCACGAGTCTGGAAGCAGATGGGAGCTCTTGCTTGCTCCAGGTATGTATATGGTGGGGGGGGGGGGGGCACAAGGGGCAAACTGTGTCCATTATTGAACTAAATCCTAAACACTCTTGTACATCCACTGAACCTCAGAAGTGCCAGTACTAAGTGGAATGTTTTAAATATCAGTGTGTCTGTGTAAGCTTTTTTAGTCTTATTCCTAAGCCTCCTATTGTTTTATTGCCATAGTACATTTGTGAGGTCTATTCATTAAGGACCTAATATTCAACACCGATGGCTAGCGCTGCTAAAGCGGCCAGCTGCTGAACATTAAACCCAAATATTCAATGCTGGGGTCATATCCGGGTAGGATGCATTTGTCAATCACTAACCAGCCAGCAGCGAAATTGAGCCGCTACCTGGTTAGTGAGACTCAGCAAAGGTTAGGCCAGGGTTGAGCTGCTGCCGCTAACTGATTAACATCAGGGTGTGTAGCAGTGGCAGTGACTGTCTCAGTGCTGGGGAATATCCAGCTGAGTAGCCTTTACACACTTTGCAGGTCTTCAAACTGTGCAAATGCCTTTTAAATACCCTCCCCCCCCCCAAGGTTATTAGCATGTGCTCATTTCCACATTACACAGCTAATGTGGAAAACACCATTTTGGGGTGTGCAATGGGCGGAGACGCAAGTTGGTACTGTATGTTAACTATGCAGAGCAGTCGATGTCCTGTAGGAAACTGCATGTTACACTTTCTCTATGTTAGTGCCCAGTGGATTTGAAACTTCTGCAGGTATTGCATGTTAAATTTTAGCAATAACCACGCAGTAAGTGCAAACCTCACTGCACATTAATAACTAGGGACCTTTATTTCTTATTATTTCTACTTTAAAGAAAAATGTGTCAATCTCTGTCCCGTGTCTGTTCTTCAACGCGCCATCCTGTATTCATACTTTATCTTTAAACAGCTTGCATAATGGTCTAATGATAACCACCACAGCCACCCCCAATTTACACAAGATTTATAAGGACAGCTTTCAAAACCTTCAAATGTTAAAATCTCTAACTAAATGCATGAGGAGAATATGGAACAATTGCAACAGCAATGCAATTTAAACTTCTTTGCTAGTGCTGCTGCTTTATATGGATTAATGACAGCGTTTGGGGAGTTTGTATAGCCTGAAGACACGCCCTAGCATCTCTGCTGTATTGTCAGGGAAAGGAGGACCCCTAGTGGCGATTCACTTTAAGCACAGGCAGGAATCCTCTCATCACAAGGCACAAGCAGACACAAATGTAGGAGACAGGAGGGAGTCCTGGAAAGCAGTTGGGGGGGGGGGGGGGGGGGTAATTACAACAACACTGAATGGCACATGTGGGGAACATGCTCATTGTTCACTGGTAACAATCATGCCACCATCAGGTTCACGGCTGTGGCAGCGTTAGTCCAGCAGAAAGTCTGTGTGGAAGCAGTCCTGAGATCTTCAGCCTGTGGCTATTCCTGTATCTAGAAAGAGGGAAGAGTCTTGCTTCTTTTACGCTCCCATGCAAGTGCATTTGACTCAAGGAATTCCCAGAGGGATGGTGAAAGAGAGGTAGTCCCCGGTGGCCCCCCACTGGGCTCGATGCATCTGGTAGATGGTTATCCATGTGGTCAAAGCCACAATCCAGAGGAGGAGACCCACAGCCGAGCGGCCGACATCTGAAAGAGGAAAGATACATGGATTCAGCAGTACCCATATGCCAGTCTTATAGTACCAAGCCCCCACTTTTCTCTATGGCAGTGCTTCTCAACCCTCCCCCTGGAGGCACACCTAGACAATCAGGTTTTAGGATTATTGCAATGAATATGCGTGAGATAAATTTGCATACCCTAGGTTTCCAATGTTTGCAGATCTACATACAAACATAGAAAATGCCATACTGGGTCAGACCAAGGTCCATCAAGCCCAGTATCCTGCTTCCAATAGTGGCCAATCCAGATCACAAAGTACTTAGCAGGTTCCCAAAAGACACACAGGTTCCACAATGAAGCTACAGGGTAACCTATTTAAGGCCAATAAGAGAAAATATTGTTTCACTCAACCTGTAAATCAAACTGGAATTTATGTCAGGGAAATGAGGACCCCCAGTAGAGGAGGTAGTAAAAGTTGTCAGTGTAGCTGGGTTTAAAAAAGGTTTGGACAAGTTCCTGGAGGAAAGGCCCATAAACCATTATTAAAAGGGACCCAGGATATCATTGCTTGACCCAATACAAGCATTGCTACGAAGAGGGATTATTATACTAAATCTTATTCATAACTCTAACTCTACTGGCCAATTGTATTCCATTCTCCGCCCTCTCTCTTCCCTTACTACCACCCATCCAGTGTCCCCTCCCTCGCCCAGACCCCGTTAACTTGGCCAACTTCTTTTCTGATAAGGTTCTCTCCCTCCGCACCTTCTTTACACCTCTTGTCTTTCCCCCCCTCCAGTCACCCTCCTTCGAGACTGTAACAGCGCCTGAACTTTTGGGCATCATTTCCTCTACCCGTAAGACCTGGTTTTCTCTAGACCCTATCCCTTCCAAATGGCTGCTAGAACCTTCCCTATGTCTCCTTCCTTCGATTCTTACTATGCTGAACTCCTCTTTGTCCACTGGTTGTTTTCTCTCTTCCTGGAAGCACGCTCTGGTTCATGCAATGCAATGTGTGCCTTCAAGTCAGTCCTGACTCCTGGTGACCCAGAAGCTCCTGGAGTTTCTTGGCCATGTCACCGGAAGTAGATTGTCAGGCCTTTCTTCCGAGGCAATGGAGGGTTATGTGACTTGCCCAAGGCCACAAGGAGTATTAGTGGGAATTGAACCCTGGTTGCTTGGTTACCAAGCCAGTGTTCTAACCACTAGGCTACTCCTCCACTCCACGCTCTGGTTCATCCCCACCTTAAAAAGACTTCTCTTGATCCTTCTGTTCTCTCTAGCTGGCGTCCGGTCTTAAATCTTCCATTCCTTTCTAAAATCCTTGAATGTTTTGTCTTCACTCAACGCTCTGCCCACCTTGTGTCTACTAATGCACTTCACCCCCATCAGTCCGGCTTCCGTCCTGGGCACAGCACTGAAACTATTCTCCTTTCTCTTCTGAACGAGTTGCATGTTGCACATGACCAAGGTGATATTCTTCTTGTTTCTCTGGATCTTTCGTTAACCACTGTACTCTCCTTTGTTGTCTTGCTTACTTTGGGCTCTCTGGTGTTCCTTGGCTCTGGTTTCGCTCTTTTTTCTCGGCTCGCACCTTTTCCATCATGTCCCCTTTTTCCACTTTGCCCATGTCTCTTTCCTGTGGTGTCCCTCAGGGCCCTGTCTTGTCTCCGCTCCTTTTCAACATGTTCCTGGCCCCTCTCGCCCTTCATTTACAACAGGCTGTTATCTCCACATATTATTATGTGGACAATATCATCCTCCTCTACCACACCACTCCAGCTGCTCCTGATATTACACCCCTCAATACTTGTCTGTCTTCTAACTTTCTTCAGATCAATCCCCTCAAGTCCACTGCCACTCGGGTTACTTTTGGGTCTCCATCCCCGTCTCTGGCCCCCTCACTTGCTTCTACTGCCATTCCCTTGGTGTCCTCATTCCGTTACATAAGAACATAAGATATGCCATACTGGGTCAGACCAAGGTCCATCGAGCCCAGTATCCTGTATCCAACAGTGGCCAATCTAGGTCAAACGTACCTAGCAGTTTCCCCAAAAGACACAGGTTCCACAATGCTTGTATTGGGTCAAGCAGTGGATATTCTGGGTCCCCTTCAATAATGATTTATAGACCTTTCCTCTAGGAACTTGTTCAACCCTTTTTTAAACCCAGCTACACTGACAGCCTTTACTACATCCTCTGGTAACAAATTCCAGAGTTTGATCACACGTTGAGTGAAAAAATATTTTCTTTTATTAGTCTTAAATAGTTTACCCTGTAGCTTCATTGCATGTCCCCTAGTCTTTCTATATTCTGATAACGTAAACAATCGATCGACGTTTACCCGTTCCACTCCATTCATTAATTTATAGACTTCTATCATATCTCCCCTCAGCCGTCTCTTTTGTAGGTTAAAGATCCCTAACCGTTTTAGCCTTTCTTCATAGGTGCTGTTTTTGATTCCTTCCTCTCCTCCTCAGATCATATCTCTTCTGTCTCTCGTCGTGCCTTCTTTTGCCTCTGTCAGCTGCGCACGGTCTGTCCCTTCCTCATATCATCCTCCTTAACCACTCTCCTTTTGTCTCTTGTTGTTTCCCGTATTGATTATTGTAGTGTCTCCCTTGCTGGTCTTCCCATTTCCCAACTCCATCGTCTACAGCTCCTTCAGAACACTGCCACTCGCATTCTCACCCCCTCCTCCTGTTATGAGCATGTCACCCCCCCTCCTCCTGGTTCATCTGCAGCTCCTTCAGAACCCTGCCACTCGTATTCTCACCCCCTCCTCCTGTTATGAGCACGTCATCCCCTCCCCTCCTCCTGGTTCGTCTACAGCTCCTTCAGAACACTGCCACTCGTATTCTCACCCCCTCCTCCTGGTTCGTCTGCAGCTCCTTCAGAACACTGCCACTCGCATTCTCACCCCCTCCTCCTGTTATGAGCACGTCATCCCCTCCCCTCCTCCTGGTTCGTCTGCAGCTCCTTCACAACACTGCCACTCGTATTCTCACCCCCTCCTCCTGGTTCATCTGCAGCTCCTTCAGAACCCTGCCGCTTGTATTCTCACCCCCTCCTCCTGGTTCATCTGCAGCTCCTTCAGAACCCTGCCGCTCGTATTCTCACCCCCTCCTCCTGGTTCGTCTGCAGCTCCTTCGAAACACTGCCACTCGTATTCTCACCCCCTCCTCCTGGTTCGTCTGCAGCTCCTTCAGAACACTGCCACTCGCATTCTCACCCCCTCCTCCTGTTATGAGCATGTCACCCCCCTCCTGATTCATCTGCATTGGTTACAAGTTCGTTTCAGGGTGCAATATAAAATTCTCATCCTCACATCCCGTACTATTCACTCCTCCTCACCTCAGTGCTTGGCTGATCTCCAACAGTTCCATGCCCCCATCGTTTGCTCCACTCTGTCCATAATTACCGGCTGGTACTTCCCCCTCCCTCACAGGCACACCATGAGCACTCTCGTTCCTCTGCTTTCTTCTCCCTGGCCCCCTGCCTCTGGAACTCTCTTTCCCTAAACTTTCGGTCTGAGTCCTCGTTCCCCCGTTTCAAGACTGCCTTGAAAACCCATCTGTTTCAGTGTGCTTTAAATCTCCCTCTCCTCCCTCCCTTGAGTTCCCTGCTCCTTTTCTTCTCTCTTGCTCTGCTGTCCATCCTTTCTGTCCTGTCGATTATTGGCGTTCCTTTATTCATTTCCTCAGCAGTCTTTTTTGTATTGTGCACCGCTTTTTGTCTTCCGATGTAAGTGGTATAGCAAATTCCGAAATAAAGATAAAAATTGTGGAACCTATGCCTTTTGGGGAAAATAGAAATTACACTTACCTGGTAATTGTTGTTCCTTGAGGAACTCCAGTTTAGTCCTCCACCTCTGGGTAGTGCACCTCCTCCTGTAGCTTGAAGACTGGTGGATGTAGCCTGCTGGTCTCTCCCATCAGCCCCAGTGAACTATTGACAAAGCAGACTCAAAGGAGCAACAAATACATAATCATCATATTAATTTCAACCTTATACTCAACATTAAAACTTATAAACTTACAACTAACCCCCTTCCAGAAAGAAGGAGACTGCTTCTTGCACTTTCCCTCCCCCTCCCCCCCCCCCCGAGCCGAACCAGAGAAAAGAGAAAGAGGGGACAGACAGAAAGAATCAAAGTGATCCTAAGAGGGACAGACAGAAAGAATCAGAGCGATCCCGAGATTATTAAGGGTTTTACCCAGTGACTGGCACTCCCCCCAAACTGATAATCAACTCCTGAATGACGGGCGGGAATGAGGACTGAATTGGAGTTCCTCAAGGAACAACAATTACCAGGTAAGTGTAATTTCTATTTCCTTATCATTCCTCCAGTTCAGTCCTCCACCTCTGGGATGTAACAGAGCAATAATCATTGGGAGGGACCCTTCACCCGGATCGCAACACCACCGACCCGAAACAGGCATCGTTCGATGCCAGAACGTCCAAGCGGTAGAGCTTACTGAAGGTAAGAGACGGCGACCAAGTGGCCGCTCTGCAAATTTCCACTGGCGGAACCAAACTGTGCTCCGTCCCGGATGTCGCTTGCACTCTAGTAGAGTGAGCCCATAAGCCCACTGGTACTGGGCGACCTTATAAAATATATGCTGATGCAATTGCTTCTCAAATCCATCTGGAACTGGAAACTTTCACCGCTGCTTCCCCTTTACGGGGGCCACCAAACAGAACAAATAGGTGTTCCAACTAGCAAAAAGTCTCTGAAACCTCTAAATACTGCCGCAGCCCTCTCTTTATGTCCAAGCGGTGTAAGCTATGGTCTGAGACGTTCCCCTACGCAGAACCTAATACTGTAGGGAAACCGGTTGATTTAGGTAAAACGGAGAAACTACCTTTGGCAAAAATGGCGGAACTGGTCGCAACACCACCTTTTCCCTGGAAAAACACAAGACCACATCTACATGAGAGCCTAAGGCTACTCCTTGAACTGTACCTCTATAGCCAGCCAGAGCTGCCAGCTGGACCCTTAAAGAGCCAGCTTGTAGGAAACTTAACCCCATAGGAACGGACACCGTGGATGCATGGACCTGTCGCCGAGAGCACCAGTCCTCAAAAAATATGCCAAATTCGCAGATATGCTAGGGAAGAGTACCTCTTTCTGGCCCGAAGTAAGGTTGTTATAAACGCCCCAGAGTGACCTTCTTTCTTTAACCTCGCCCTTTCAATGGCTAAGCCGTAAGCGAGAACCGATCCAATTGAGGCAGTTGAAGCGGACCCTGAAGTAGCAGATTCTCCGTTATTGGCAATTTCCAAGGATCCCCCTCGAAGAGTCGTACTAGATCGGCATACCATGGGCGTCTTGGCCAATCTGGGGCCATCAACTGCACTCTTCTTCGATGAGCCTTGATGCGCTGAACTACTCGCCCTATGAGTGCTCACGATGGGGCGACATATAGGCGACCTGACAATGGCAAAAGTTGTATCAGGGCATTGATCCCTTCCGACATTCTCTCTCGTTTCTGTTGTAAAAGCGACTCGCCTTTGCTGACTGGAAGGTCGCCATGAGATCCATAAATCGGCAGCTCCCCTCTGTAAACTATTTGGGCAAACACTTCCGGATGGAGCTCCCATTCCCCAGCATCCACCTGGACTCTGTTGAGAAAAACTGCCATCGCATTGTCCTTTCCTGCAATGTGCACCGCTGAGATCGCTTGTAGCCAAGGTTCCACCCCGGCGAATGCTGCCCCTGCTTCCTCTTCCATGGCCGCGCTTCCTGTTCCGCCTTGTCGATTGATGTAAGCAACCGTCGCGAAATTGTCTGAAAGCACTCGTACTGCCCATCCTTTTACAGCAACTTCAAACGTCTGTAGTGCTAGAAACGCTGCTGGCAGCTCAAGGCGGTTGATTGACCATGGACCTCCTGGTTGTTCTACATACCTTGCGCAAAGAGATCCCCGCAGTGTGCTCCCCCATCCCGCAAGACTCACGCCTGCCAACAGAGGGAGCCACTGGGGCTGTTCCAGAGGCAAGCCCACCATCTGATTTCCTGGGCAAAGCCACCCCTGAAGTGACCGCCTGACACAAAGAGGGCAGGGAGCCGTTTGTTCAGAGAATCATTCTGGTGTGACCAGCGTCGGAGCAATGCCCTCTGCAACTGCCACATGTGAGGTCTGGCCCACGGGACTACCTCCAGGGTCACCGCCATAGTCCCTAACACGCAAAGATAGCTCCGCGCAGAAGGTGCCAGAGTTGACATGAACTTGCGTACCAGCTGCCGAAGGGCTTGAGCACATCGATCCGGCGAAAACACAGCTCTTCTCCATGTGTCGAAGCGTACTCCCAAGTACGACAGCACCTGGGACTGAACTAATCGACTCTTGGCCGGATTGATCACCCAGCCGAGACCCTACCGGAACTTTACCACTTTGTCCGTAACCTGCACGCTCTCGGCCTTGGACTTTGCCCGAATCAACCAATCGTCGAGATAACAGTGAAATAGAATTCCTTCTTTTCGCAACGCCACCGCCACCACCACCGCCGCCACCATGACCTTGGTGAAGGTGCACGGAGCTGTCGCCAAACCGAAGGGCAATGCCTGAAACTGGTAATGTCCCCACGGAAGAGCAAAGCTTAGGAATTTTTGATGAGCCGCTCTGATTGGAATGTGTAAGTACGCTTCGGTGAGATCGAGGGAGATCAAGAACTCTCCTTGCCGTACCGCCACTATTACCGAACACAAAGTTTCCAGTCTTGAAATAAGGGACTCAAAGACAGCGA
This sequence comes from Ichthyophis bannanicus, assembly GCA_033557465.1. NCBI lineage: Eukaryota > Metazoa > Chordata > Amphibia > Gymnophiona > Ichthyophiidae > Ichthyophis > Ichthyophis bannanicus. The sequence goes on from CM066044.1 coordinate 258,396,704, forward strand.
TTTACCCCTTTTAGGTCCAGAATAGACCAGAGAGATCCGGCTTTCTTTGGCACCAAGAAATAAATGGGGTAACGACCTTCGTCGCAGGCTAACGGAACAGGCACTACCGCTCTCATCTGTAAAAGCCGATCCAACGTCTGTCGTACTGCAAACGTTTTCAGTTGGCCCTTGCCAGGCGAAAGCATAAACGAATCTAGTACTGGCTGAGCAAATTCGCAAGCCTAGCCTTCACGCATTATCCCCAACCCCCATTGATGGGGAGTTATTTGGACCCAGGCAGGAAGAATTCCCGAAGCTGTCCCCAAATCGGTTGAATTCCTGCCCGGGCCTGCCTCGCTTCATTGTGTCTTTCGGACTAGCGAGTTTGTGGAAGATAGGAAATCTTCCTCTTTGGAAAAACCTCCCCACCGAGAGGTACAAAACCTTGTGAGGCCGGGAGAAATACTCCATGCTTCGGCTTATCTTCCTATGGCCTTCCGTAGTTGGACTCTCCTCCTTAACCATCTTGAAGAGATCTTCCCCAAACCACAACGTTCCTTTATTGGAAGCTGGCTTAGAAGACCCATCGCTGCCCAATTCCTTAACCACAGATAACAGCGTGCGACTAACAAGGAAGCCCTACTCATTGCCAAAGTCCTAATCCAATCATAGTTGACATCCGCTAACTATGCTGTACCTTTGGGTTTTTCTGAGGCAATGGCAGGCTAAGTGACTTGACCAAGGCCCCAAGGTGTGCTAGTGGGAGTTAAACCTTGGCCTCCTGGTTCCCAAGACAGTGCTCTAACCACTAGGCCATATCTATTAGGTTCTCGTGTGCCTGCGGAGTGGGCTGTCACAAACGTTGGGACCAACGGGGCAACCCCTTGCCACCCAAGCCCCACAAATGGAGGCCTGTCAGGAAAAGGGACTAACTCCAACGGCCTGCTTCAACAATCTGTCCTGCGCATCCTTCACAGCCGTGCTACTTTCTACCGGAACAGACATATTTTCTGTAACCACTGACTCTGCTGCCTCCATGCACGGAGACCGAAACTTTTCCTTCTCCTCGACCGCCCAGGGATAGAGCGTATTCATAGCTCTAATGCCTCGCAGTCCAGCTTCTGACCAACCCATTCAACTTGGACTATCTGTACAGGTACTCTGTGCCCAGGGGAACACTGACTGCGCTTGCCTTACCTTCTAAATGCGAGGGTCCTCCAGCTCTTCCATTACCTATTCTGGCTCCAGTTCCCCATCTTCTGCTTCGGGCGGGGCGGAACCCAAGGGCTGAACCACGTCGAGTCGGGCCCTCCTGAGAGGACTCACTAGACTGCTAGCAGGCTTTTCTGACCTCGAAGCCGTACCCCCGTCCCAGGCATCAACAGAGAAGACACCATCCCCTGCCGCCATCGCCGCTCCGGCTCCTATCGGAGTCACTGGGGCAATTGACCCCACTTGACCAGCCAGACGGAGACCCGGGCAGGGAATTCAGCACACTGTGGAAAACAGAGCCCCTTCATCAGGCTTTATCCGGAACTCGTGCTTCACAGAATGATGCCGCAGCCCAGCCCCTGCAAACCCCGGAGTCTGGTACTGCGCTTCTGTAGGAGCCACCCTTTAAAAAAAAAAAAAAAAGTGGCCGAGAAGGCAATAGCTAGAACATACCAAAATTCTCTGACATAAAGGAAGATCTAACTAAAAAAAGGAAAATGGGTCTCCTGTACCTTAACAGTGTCTTTTTGTTTGTTCTTTTAAGGCTCCTCCAAGGCCCGTCCAATTGACTCAGAAATCCAACAACTTAAGCAAAATAAAGTAAATGAAAGTAAAAGAAAGAAATTAAAGTATATCAGTTAAATTCAGCTCATGAAAAAAAAAAAAAAAGGTGACTGTCTCACCGAGCCGGAGTGATAAGAAACGCTGCCGCTGCCTCGAAGCTTAAAATCGCTGTCTAAAAAGCACAGGAGAGACGGCCCGCACAAACAGCGAGCCTGTCCACCGTTGCTAAAACCCAACTAGCATCAGCAGCTGTTCCTGCCTGATTGTGCCTCACTGACTCACTCACCTGCTCTGCCGATGACGAAAACACACTCACCGGCACATTTTTTTGCTTTTCGCCGGCACAGCCAACCGCCTTGCAATCCAGATGCTGCTGGAGAGGGTCTTCCGGGCTCTGCTGGTCAGACGTCTGCGAGAACATCCGCAGCTGACCGGCAACTCGATTTTGCTGCTGCCTTGCTCCCCTCTGTCCAGACCAGGAGGGGAGAGCAGAGTGTGGCCCCAGCATAGATTTAAGTGGTGGAGACAGGCATATCGATTCCTCACAATATTTTTTTTTAAGGCACCGTTGAAATAAATAAAGAAAGTTATAGGAACTACAAATAAATTCATAAACTATATATCCTAAATGCGCTCCTATCTGTTCCACTAGTGAGCCCAGCACCTAGGCTCACTACATCCTCTCGCTGCATGGAGACTGGACACACTGGGGCTGATGGGAGACAAGCAGGCTACATCCAGTGATGTCACAGTTTTGACATGCCCCGTCTCCAAGCTGCAGGAGGAGGTACACTACCCAGAGGTGGAGGACTGAACTGGAGGAACGATAAGGAACTGCTAGGTACTTATGACCTACTGTAGATTGGCCACTGTTGGAAACTGGATACTGGGCTTGATTGGCCTTGGTCTGACCCAGTATGGCATATCTTACATTTTTAATGCTTGTCCGTGGCAAGCAGTGGATTTCCTGGGTCCTCTTTAGAACATAAGATATGCCATACTGGGTCAGACCAAGGTCCATCAAGCCCAGTACCTGGTTTCAAACAATGGCCAGTCTATGTCACAAATACCTAGCAGTTTCCCTAGAAGACACAGATTCCACAGTGCTTCTAATGGGACAAACAGTGGATTTCCTGGGTCCCCTTTAATAAATGTATTTATTTAACTAGGCTTATATACCACTTTTCTACAAGTCAAAGCGGTGTAAATTCAGGTACATTATATAATAATGGTTTATGGACCTTTCATCCAGGAACTTGTCCAAACTTCTTTAAACCCAGCTACACTAATAGCTTTTACTACATCCTCCAGAGTTTGATTACACATTAAGTAAAAAAATATTTTCTCTTATTAGTCTTACATGGGTTACACTGTAGCCTAATATCATGTCCCTTATTTCTTCATTCTGATGGCATAAACAATAGATCTACGTTTATCCATTCCACTCCATTCATTCATTTATAGACCTCTATCATATCTCTCCCCTCAGCCGTCTCTTTTCCAGGATTGAAGAGACCTAACCTTTTTAGCTTCTCCTCATAGAGGTATCCTTCCATTACCCATGATGACACCTAAATCTTTTTCCTGGGTGATGGTTCTTAATGTGGAACCTTGCATTTTGTAACTGTAGTTTGGGTTGTTCTTTCCTAGGTGTATAACTTTGCACTTGTCCACATTAAATTTCATCTGCCATTTGGACGTCCAGTATTTCAATTTATCAAAGTCCTCTTGCAATTTTTCACAATCCTCTTGCATTTTAACAGCTTTGAATAATTTTGTGTCATCTGCAAATCTGATCACCTAACTTGTTATTTCCATTTCCAGGTCATTTATGAATATATAAAAAAGCAGTAGGCCCAGCACAGATCCCTGGGGTACTCTACTATTCCTCTTTCTCTATTGAGAAAACTGGCTATTTAGCCGTACTCTCTGCTTTCTTTTTTAACCAGTTCCTGATCCACAATAGTACAGTGCCTCCAATCCCATGACTTTTTAATATAGCCAAGAGTCTCTCATGAGGGACCTTGTCAAAGGCTTTTTGAAAATCCAGGCACATTATAATCAACCGGCTCACCTTGGTCTACCTGTTTTTCCACACGTTCAAAAAAACTATAACAGATTAGTAAGACAAGACTTTCCTTGGCTATATCCATGTTGGCTTTGTCCCATTAAACCATGACTATCTACATGTTTAGTAATTTTATCTTTATAATAGTTTCTACTACTTTGCCCAGTATTGACATCAGGCTTACCACCCTATAGTTTCCCAGATCACTCCTGGAACCCCTTTTAAATACTGGTGTTACATTGGCCATTCTCCAGTCTTCAGGTACTACAGATAATTTTAATGATTGTAGACCTACTATTAGTAATCTGTGAACTCTCTCATCTTTCAACACACTCTGATGTATACCATCCAGTCCAGGTGATTTGCTACTCTTCAGTTTATCGAATATTTGTAATACATCGTCCTGGTTTATCAATATTTCCTTTCAGCTCTTTAAATACCATTTCAGGCATGGGTAACTTCCCTACATCTTCTTCAGTACAGACTGAAGCAAAGTATTTATTTCATTCAGTCTCTCTGCTATGGCCTTGTCCCATCTTAGTTCCCCTTTTATCCCTCTATCATTCAATGGTCTAACTGACTCTCTCACAGGCTTTTTGCTACAAATGTGCTTGAAAAGGTTTTTAAGCTTTTTTTCAAATTCTCTCTTTGCCTGCCTTATCAATGCCTTGTATTTAATTTGCTTGTGCTTATGTTGTTTCCCCGTTGTTGTCATTTGGCTCCTTTTTCAGTTTCCTAAAAGATGCTTTTTTGGCTACAATGGCCTCTCTGACCTTGCTTTTAAAACATGCTGGCAATTTTTTGGCCTTCCTTATATTTTTCTTATGAACAGAATACATCTGGTCTAGACTGCCAAGACAGAATTGTTAAACACCAGCCATGCTTGATCTAGCTCATGCATAATCACTGTTGTAATCCCAACTGGCTAGCTGTGCTCCAGGAAAGGACTGAGCAGCACTGCTTTAGAGTATGCTCAGACCCACTTCTTATTTACTCCCTCTGCCAACATCATTTTCCATCCTACGTCTTATTTTTTCCCATCCTGGCTCTTGCCTTCTTCCTCACAGAAACAAAAAAGCAGAATGATGTTTTGTGCCTAGGAGCCAGTGCCTCCTGTGGCCACTTTCTGAATCACTAGCTCCTTTCCCCTTCAGCAGCTGTCCGGGCGAGACATACGGCTGCCTCCCTGAGCCTACCTCCCATTGCACTGCTCTGTCTTCCGAGAATCAGTGGAAAGGTTAGAAACAGGGCTGTACACCCAAGTGAGCCCATATCGTATCAGTCTCATTGCCCCTTTATCCATTTATCCTTTCAAGCAGCACTAAGACAATGTGATAGTTTCTTTGCCTAATAGGTAGCATATTTAACACAAGATTTTCACAAAGTATCTTGCATAGCTGGGTTTAAAAGGGTTTAGACAAATTCCTGGAGAAAAGCCCATAAATTATTAATACCCAGGTAGACTTGGGAAAGTCGCCACTTACGTCTGTCTGAATGTGAACAATAAGAAATGGATCTAGGGCCCGATATTCATTGGGGCAGGCTATGTACTGCGTCAATGCACAGCCATACCTGCTGACCCTTAATCCCCTAATATTCAATGCTGGGGTCATATGCGGGCCCGGCGTTGAATGTCTGGGTTTGCTGCCCCTGTCCAGAAGCCGCAGTAGCTAACCAGGCAGCAGAGATATTGCATATTGCCTGGTTAGCTGCTGCGGCTTAAAAACATGTGAGGGTTCTCCTCGCCTAACTTTTAGCCGCAAGTCCCTAAGCAGGTAGTATGCAATCTCACTGCTGCCCGGTTAGGGACCATCACCGCCTCCGCTCCTCCCCGGAATGCCCCCAACGCTCCCCGATGTCCAGCGCTTAGCATGTAAGGGAGAAGGGGGATATATTCAGTGGTATTAACTGCGTTAGTGACGTTACATTGCCTGTTCAGACCTGTAAACCACGTAACTGCCTTGTGAATATCAGGCCCCTAGCATTTAGATCCTGCTCGGGACTTGCAACCTGATTAGCCACTGTTGAAGACAATATGTTGGGCTCAATGGACCATTTGTCTAACGCAGTATGGCCCTTTTTATATTGTTATGTGCCTGGAGTCTGGTTTTCTCTCTTGTCCCCTCTTAGTTTGGTTCTATACTCACAGCTTCTTATCTGTGGCTGTTCTGTATATGCTGGCTTCATAAAGGCCTCTCTGAAGAACCAAAATACGTTCACCAACCATAGGAAGGGCAGTAACGCAAAGCCACCTAGGAAATGAGATACAGAAACATCCAAAGAGACATGACCTAGCATTGAACTATTTCTGGAAAGCAGAACAAATGCCATCTTATAGCACTTTCAAATGGTGCTGGAGAGGAGGAGCCGTGACACTCGAAGCACCGTCTTCCATAGCGTAACACGCTCCATCTCCCCCACCCCACAGACTCACCCAAGTAATATTTCCTGCACAGGTTTAGCTTCTCCTCATTGGATACTCTGTCCAAGTTCATCTTTTATGATGTCGGGTATCTTCCAGGCACAAAGCGAAGCAGAAATCTGGAATTACAGGGATAATGAAAGAAACATGTTTACGAGGGTTTGAATAGGGCAAAGGAGGAAAGAAACAGACACCTGTATTCTACGACTGTGTGGTGCACCTTTTTCAATAACTCAGGAGAAATGGTACTTAACGGGTGACCTCTTACTCCCAAATAATTATATTAGGAGGCAACATGACACAAAGGTTACCAGTGCTGATGCCCAATCCAGTCAGAATACCATGTGATCAACTATCCAAGTGAACTGACCCTCGTTATTCAGCACTGGTGTCACAAATATACCAAACAAATCTCTAGAACCAGAACCAGACACAGTCAGCAAGTGCTGCCAAGCATTTCCCTGACAGCACAAAGGTACATAGTGCAAACCCTGAGCCAGGATAGCAATAATCTATAGAAATGCACAGATAGCCCCGATGCAGTCTCAAGGTCACGCTGCCTACGGTCTAGTGCATTTCTGTAATCCTGGAATTCTCACAGCCTCAGCACCACCCCACCCCACTTAACCTGCGACACTCTCCTCCTTCCACCGCCCATCAGCTGCATGACACCTTCTCTGTGAGAGGGGCTAATGATCTTCCAGAGTCTGCATGCAAAAGCTGAAGTGTCTGTACTGTATATGCTGCGCGCAAGGCCAAGTATTAATCTTCACAGGGGGCAGATCGCCAACGACTTTCCCAAATATGGCCAAGTGCAAAGGCTTACTCCCCCAGTCCAGATTCCAGCAGATCCTGCCTCAGATAAAGCACAGTTACTTACCTGTAACAGGTGATCTCTGGGAACAGCAGGAATTAGTCCTCACATATGGGTACGTCGGTACCGACGGAGCCTGCGCGGGAAAGCTCCCCAGCTTCCCAGAAGGAAAGCTTTTGGGGCCTCCCACTGCGCATGCGCACTGCCTTCCCGCCTTCCTGACCAACTCTCCTCAGTTCGAGTTTAAAGCTGAGACAATAGAGAGAGGAAAGGAAAGAGAGAGATAGATACAACTCCTAGGGGAGGTGGATGGGTTGTGAGGACTAATTCCTGCTGTTCCCAGAGATCACCTGTTACAGGTAAGTAACTGTGCTATCTCCAGGAACAAGCAGGAATAAGTCCTCACATATGGGGACTCCCTAGCTAAGATGCCTGGGAGATCCCCTGAAGGGTATGAGACCCTGAAAGGTTCCTCATCTTCCTATGGATCTCAGGCATCCATTCAGGGAAGGTGGGCTGGAGTTGTTCAAGAATGGAACAGGTGTCTGAGGACAGCCTGACCAAACAAGGCATCCCAGCGGGAGTCCTTGTCCAAACAGTAATGGGCTGTAAAGGTATGAACCGAGGCCCAGGTGGCTGCTCGACAGATCTGGTCAATGGACACAGAGTTTAAATGAGCCATAGAGGTGGCCATGGCCCTCACGTTGTGAGCAGTGACATGGTCCTCCAGAGAAAGGTTCTTACTCTGGTAAGCAAAAGAGATACACTGAGCAATCCAATTGGAGAGTGTTCTTTTGGAGACTGGAAGTCCGAAATGAGAAGGATCAGAAGCAACAAAAAGTTGAGAAGACTTTCGATGTTGCTGTGTCCTGTGGAGGTAAAAGGCAAGAGCTCTTTTACAGTCTAGAGTATGAAGGTTCCTCTCTGCAATGGATGCATGAGGAGCTGGAAAAAAGACAGGTAAATATACCTCTTGATTAAGATGAAAAGGGGAGACCACTTTAGGCATAAAGTGGGGATTGGTCCTAAGGACCACCTTATCATGATGGAACCTTGTATAAGGTGGATTAGCCACTAGAGCTTGCAGTTCACTGATATGGCGAGCTGAAGTGACTGCAATAAGAAAAATAACCTTCCAGGAAAGAAATTTCAAGGAGGTAGTGGCTAAGGGTTCAAAAGGTGGCTTCATAAGCTGACCAAGAACCAAGTTTAAGTCCCATGCCACCGGAGGAGGTCGAATGGGAGGTTTAGTTAAGGTTAGGCCTCTCATGAATCTTGCAATAAGAGGATGAGAGGAAACAGGTTGTCCATTGATGGGCTTAAGTGATGCCGCAATAGCACTCAAATGGACTCTTACTGAATTTGTTTTGAGTCCTGCATTGGAGAGATGCAGAAGATATTCCAAAAGAGAATTCAATGGGAGTGCTAGAGGGTTAAGACCCTTTTGAGTACACCAAATGGAAAATCTTTTCCATTTAAAAGTGTAAGAACGCCTAGTGGAAGGTTTCCTAAAGGCATGTAGGATATCCTTCACTTGCTGCGAAAGACTGAAGTGGTGAAGGTCTAGGCCTTCAGTAACCAAGCTCTGAGGTGAAGGGACTTGGGGTTTGGGTGCCACAAAGTCCCCTCCTCCTGAGAAAGAAGGTCTGGAGCTACTCCCAAGTCCAGGGAGGGGGCTTGGGAGAGATGCAGAAGTAGAGGGTACCACACTTGGCGTGGCCAGCGTGGAGCTATGAGGATCATGGACCCTTGATCCCTTTGAAGTTTGAACAGAGTCTTGGGAATCAAAGGAATGGGAGGAAAGGCATACAGGAAGCCCTGACCCCAATGCAGGAGGAAGGCATCCTTGGCCTGAACTCCCTGACACGGAATTCTGGAACAGAACTGGGGAAGTTTGGCATTCCACGGACTTGCAAAGAGGTCTATGTCCGGGGTTCCCCATTTCTGGAAGATTCTGAGTACCTGATCCATGTGCAGGGACCATTCGTGTGGAAGCAGAACTTTACTGAGTCTGTCTGCCCAAGAGTTTTGGATTCCTGGAAGATATACTGCCAGGAGATGGATTTGATGCTCTCTGGCGAAGGCCCATAATCTTAGAGCTTCGTTGCAAAGCGACAGAGAGCCAGTCCCTCCTTGTTTGTTTATGTAAAACATGGCTACTTGATTGTCCGTGTGAATAAGGACTGTCATGTTGCTGAGGAGGGTATGAAAAACTTTGAGAGCCAGAAAGATTGCTCGAAGTTCCAAGTGGTTGATATGAAGGGTGGTCTCCTGTGGAGACCAAGTGCCCTGAGTGGAGAGATCTTGGAGATGAGCCCCCCAACCTGTTTGGGAAGCATCTGTTGTGAGGGTTGCTTGGGGCAACAATGGTTGAAAGGGGGGCCCCCAACAACAGATTTTGAGTGGATATCCACCATTGGAGAGACCAAAAGAGACGATTGGAGTTTGCTATTTGGTCTGAGAGAGCTCCTGATGCTTGAGTCCACTGGGTGGATAAAGTCCATTGAGCTGCTCTCATATGTAGGCGAGCATAAGGCACCACATGCACTGTGGAGGCCATGTGGCCTAATAGTTGTAGCATCTCTCTGGCAGTCAAGTGGCTTCTGGACTGAGTCTGAGAGGCTAAGTGCACTAGACGTTGGCAACGGGCCTGAGGTAGATAGGCCTTTGCAGTGGTGGTATCCAACCAGGCCCCTATGAACTCCAGGGATTGCGTAGGGGTGAGTTGAGACTTTGGCAGATTGATCACAAGTCCCAGATACTGCAGGATGCGTCTGGTGCGATCCAGGGAAGTCTGAGCCTCGGACTGAGATGGAGCTCGGATGAGCCAGTCGTCCAGGTATGGGAAGACAAAAATTCCCAGGGTGCGTAGAAATGCAGCTACTATTGCCATGCATTTGGTAAATACCCTTGGAGCAGAGGCTAGACCGAAGGGAAGTACTCTGTACTGGAAATGTTTTCCCTGGAACAGAAACCGTAGGAATTTTCTGTGGGATGGATGGATGAGTATATGTGTGTACGCATCCCTGAGATCTAGAGAACAAAGCCAATCCTGACTCTGTAGGTATGGAAGGAGAGTACCTAAAGAAAGCATCTTGAATTTCTCCTTGTATAGAAATTTGTTCAATTCTCTGAGATCCAGAATGGGTCTGTACCCCCCTGTTTTCTTGGGAATGAGAAAATAAGGGGAGTAAAAACCTGATCCCTGTTGAGGAAGAGGAACCTCTTCTATTGCCTTTTGGGCGAGAAGAGTGGTCACCTCCTGACTCAACAGGTTTAGGAGAGATGGGGGAGAATTGAAACTTCTCACCATGGTATGGGGAGGAAGGTTGGAGAAATGTAGTTTGTAGCCCTCTCTGATGATAGAGAGGGTCCATTGTTCTGATGTGATTTGCTCCCATCTGGGAGCAAAATGAATTAACCTTCCTGGAATGGTGAGAGGTTCTGGTTTTAGAGCCAGAAAGGTTAAGTTCTCTAGATTTAAGTCAGAAAACCTGAGGGGGTTGGGACTGTTGGGCTGTAGCAGCCCCTGCAGGTTTTGCCCTGGCCTGTTTAGGCTGCTGACGCTTAGGAGCAAAGCGAGCTGCAGAAGATTGTTGGCAAATCTGGCCTTCTTGTAGAAAGGCTTTTTGAAAGATTTTTTCTTGACAGGGGTAGAGGTAGACTTAGAAAGTCTATCTAATGCAGCATTTTCTGCATCCGAGTGGCTTTGATTTGCCACTCCTTACCAAACAGATTCTCACCTGTACAGGGCAAAATTTCCCAACCCATCTTGGACCCAGGGTTCTAGGTCAGAGGCCTGGAGCCAAGCAATTCTGCGAGCCGCAATGGCAATACCTGAGGCTCTGCTAGCACCCTCAAAGGAGTCAAAGGCTGCACTGTTGGAGAACTTTGAAATATCTTGGGTATGCTTTAGCAAAAGAAGGAACTCCTCCTTTCTATCCTCTGGGATAAAGGGGAGAAAATGGCGTATCTTTAATGCAATCTCCTTCAGAAACATGCCCATATAAAGGCTGTATGAGTTGATTCTGCCAATAAGCATACTTGCTTGGAAGATTTTTCTTCCAAAAGCATCCAGAGTCCTACATTCTCTTCCTGGGGGAGTATAAGAGTGTCTTTTAGTACTCTTTATCCTTTTCATAGCTGACTGCACCACGATGGAGTGGTGAGGGAGCTGAGTTTTTTGAAACCCAGGAGAAGGGGGGACACGATACATGGTGTCCAGACGACGAGAATGTGGAGATAGGGTGAGAGGAGTCTCCCATAAGTCCATCATGTGTTCTTGAATAATTTCATGGATGGACAAGGTGACTGCCTCTTTGGGAACCTTAGAGTATCCTAAAATGCCTAACTTTTTTGCTCTAGGTTCTTTTTCAGAGGATACAGAAATAGAAAGACCTTTAGCTACTTCAATGATGAAGTCTTGAAAGGATAAATCCTCTGGAGGAGACATTCTCCTCTTTGGAGAAGAGGGCTCTTCAGGTAGAGTAAGGGATACTTCAGCAGAGTCATCTGATGAATCAGAATCATCAGAAGACTCAAAGTATCGTCTGTTTGCTTCCAGGGATCGATAAGCGTATCGACCGGTATCGACATCGGGGGTACCCGGAACCGGATCGGTATCGGGAAAAACCCTGGAACCGGGAACCGGAATCGGTATCCTGGTCAATGTGGATGGCCTGGGTACCGGTATCGGTTGTGGTACCGGAACCGCAGGGTGCGGTACCGAGGGCGTCGCAGCCTTAATGAAAGCGAAAATGGCCTGCTGCATGGATTGAACTGTTTGATCCATGGACGCCACGACTGTCTGGATGTCGGTACCGGATGAATGAGCCGGTACCCCAGAACAGTCTAACAGGTGATCGGTCGAGGCCGTGCCATCGATGTCAACCTGTAACCCCATAGGAGGAGCTTTGGAAGCCGGAGCTTCCCGCCGGGGTTGTTTGGCTGGGGCATCTCAATACTTAGAGGGAGATTTGCCCTTTGAGGACCTGCCAGAGGAATGTTTGGTTACCTGAGATCCATCAGGAGAGGAAGACCTGGAAGATGTCGATGCTGGAGTATCTGTAGAAAACAGCATGTGAAACATGGCTGCCCGGTTCTGTAAGCCACGTTTAGACAAAGAACAGGATGGGCAATCCAGAATGGAATGGTCAGGCCCCAAACATTTAAGACACCATTCATGGGTGTCAGTGACTGAAATAGTACCGCTGCACTTGGTGCATTTTTTAAACCCAGAGGCTTGTTTCTCCATGAGGGAGAATTTGTGAAGGCCTAAAGGCCTCACAGAACAAACACACCAAGTGAGGAAAAAAGAAGATGATTTTTTTTTTAGAAATAAAGGGAAAAAGACCGGCGGTACCGGTCTGGAATCGGGGAAGGCAGACACGCGGCCAAAGAAATAAATTAAAACAACAACTTCTTCAGCGGTGACAGGAACACGACCTGCTGGCTCCGCGGAAAAAGAAGAACTGAGGAGAGTTGGTCAGGAAGGCGGGAAGGCAGCGCGCATGCGCAGTGGGAGGCCCCAAAAGCTTTCCTTCTGGGAAGCTGGGGAGCTTTCCCGCGCAGGCTCCGTCGGTACCGACGTACCCATATGTGAGGACTTATTCCTGCTTGTTCCTGGAGATCACTGCTGTAAGACTTCAGCAATTGCCACATTTGGATAAACATATTACAAAAGGAAGATGGAAGTTTAGTTGTTAAAGCCTGAAACTATGGAGTCAAAAGAAATCATGGTATGATGTTTGTAGCCTGCATTCTATAAGGTGAAATTAATTCTTACCTGGAAATTCTCTTTCCTTTAGTCCCTCCAGTCCAGTCCGACCTCTGGGTTTTGTCCTTCTTTTAAAAGATGGAGACTGAGCATGCCAGCTTTTGGTGATGTCACCCCATAAGGAACCAGCGCTTCACCCACTAAGCTAGTATTCCCCTGACAAAGCAGCTAGAAAGAAACTAACCAAAAAAACTATCTACACTACTCCCTCACAAGCAATGTGGTATAAAGCACAGCCCATGTGACTCAAGGCTATAGCCGGCTGAAGGGCTCCTCACAACCATATCCTTAGGCCCCAGCCCAGCCTCTCCATTACCTGCGGAGGAAAAGAGCAAACCCTTTAGAAGGCGGCGATCTTCTGAATTGGGCTTGCCACTGCAACACAGCAGAATGGGCGGATTCCGGACTGGAGGGACTAAAGGAAAGAGAATTAGCAGATAAGAACTAATTTCACCTTCCATAGAGTCCCTCCAGTCCAGACTCCTGGGATGTAACAGAGCAGTACTCAGATTCAGGCGGGACCAGCCTGTAAAATTTGAGAACTAAACCGTACATCCGATTGCGACTGCAGATTCAGCCAATAAGTTGCCCATGTTGCTACCCAACAAATGTCCATCAGCGGAACCAAAGCGCATTCAGCCCAAGATGCCGCTTGTGCTCTGGTGGAAAAGACCCACAGACCCACCGGCACCACCCTACTATGCAAGATGTAGGCAGATGTGATTGCTTCCTTCAGCCACAGGGCAATGGAAGCCTTTGCCTGGACCCCAAAGAGCATGAACAAATGGTCCGTGGTCCAAAAAAAAGCAGTCTGCTTCACAGAGCAGCGTAAGGTCCTGCGGACATCCAGACAATGACGCTGATCCATGATCTCTCTGGGAAAGGCGGGCAAGATAACTACTTGGTTGAGGTGGAAGACAGACACCACCTTGGGCAAAAAGGCCAGGATGGTGCAAAAATGTGACTTTATCCTTGGAGAGGATCAGGTAGGGCTCCTGGCACAAGAGCACCTACAGCTCAGATATTCATCATGCCGAGCAAATGGCCACGAGAAACACCGCGTTTACAAGGTGAGAGTGTTCAAAGTGGTTGAGCTCAGCAGCTCAAAGGGAGCCTGCACCAGAGTAGACAAGACCAGGTTCAAGTCCCACAGCAGGACTCAACTGCATCACCGCCCTGAACAAACGCACTACATTGGGGTGAGAGGCCAAAGAACTGCCTTGCACACGGCCCCGATAACAAGCCAAGGCGGCGATCTGTACCTTCAGAGCTAAGCCCTTCTCCACCCCAACCTGCAGGAAGGCCAGAATGTCCAGGAGAGAAATCTTCAAGGGGTGCAGGTCCCGCTCCGCACACCACTGCTCAAAAATGCACTAATTTACTGAATTTTCCACAGCTTTCACTGTGCTCCCCTAGGGAGCTGTTCGTTCGGTTCCGTAAGGAGCTGTTTAACTATCCCGAGTTTGGGATCCCTCCTCTTCAAAAAAGATTTATTTCCTCCCCTCAATGATTTGTAAGGGACACTTTGCAGAAAGCTGATACCTCTCAGGTAGAGGTGCCTTCTAAGTCCTTGGACTTGGGGAACTTGTCTGAATTGTTAGAGCAGTCTACCAAGGTGACTGAAGCCTGGGCTACTTTGTTGGTATCTTTTGTATTTCTTCTGGATATGAAAGCATTATTATGAATGTATTAAAAAAAAATCCTGATGTTTCTGTTTTGGGGAGTAGGGTATAGATCTTCCCAGATGTGTCCAGATGGACTCAATCTAGGAGGAAAAGTTTTTGGAACTTCACACTGAGGTTTTAGCTTTGGGTGAGAGTTTCCAGTTGAGATTCCCTTGTAAATGTGAACTTGGGTATCAGAATAAGATTCTTCATTTCTTCGAGCCAGCTCAACTGCGTTTTTTCTTAGATGCTAAGCAATTGTGAATTTCCCTTTGGCTTTATAAGTTGTATTTGCTTTTTTTTTTTTTTTTTTTTTTTTTTTTAGTGCCATCAAATCAGTGTTGACTCATAGTGACCCAGCTAACTCTGGGTTTTCTTGGCAATGTATCACCGGAAGTAGATTGCCAGCCTTTTCTTCCGAGGCAATGGAGGGTAAAGTGACTTTCCCAAAGTCACAAGGAGTGCCAGTGGGAATTGAACCCTTGATCTTCTGGGTACTAGGCAGTTGCTCTAACCACTAGGCTACTCCTCCACTCCTGTATTCGCTTTACATCCTACTATTTCTTTTTAATATTTTTCTTTGTTTGTAACCATTCTCCTACAGTGTATACTGTTCTTGAATCCTCCCTTTTCTTTATTGTTCTATTGTGGACTGCTAGCATACTGTCATGTTATTGATTGCTTTATGTTCTTTTGTGCTTATTTTTTGCTTGTGCATGATGGATTATGATATTCTTTATCCAAGGTTCTTGGTTTATTGTAAAATTTAATATAAAAAAAAAAAAAAAAAAAAGATGCCAAACACGAACATACGCTAACGACGTAGACTGGTCTAGACTTTAGCAAAGAAGCAATGACCTGCACTGAACAGCCCCACTTAATCTAGCACGCCCTTTCAAAAGCCAAGCCGTATGTAGAATCTATCTACCTGGGGCATCCGAATTGGACCATGAGACAGGAAGTTGGGTCTATTCGGTAATCTCTATGGTTTGTCCACAGCTAACAGGATGAGATCCACATACCAGCCAATGTGATGCGATCAGCACCATGACCCCTCAATGCACTTCTATATGCTGTACCACCCGCCCTATCAGAGACCACAGTGAGAAGACAGAGAAGGCCTTCACTGGGCCATGTCTGGGCCAACGCATCGAGTCCCTCGGACATGCGCTCTCTGCAATGACTGAAGAAGTGCCCCACCTGGGCATTGTCCCTTGTCGCCATCAAATCCATCACTGGTTGACCCCACCGTTGCACCACAGCCTGGAAAACTGTCACATCCAGAGACCATTCTCTGGGATCCAGTCGATGACTGAGAAAAAAAAAAAAGTTGGCCTGCACGGTTTCCCTCCCTGACACATGTACCACCACCAACTGTAGCAGGTTTGATTCCGCCAAATGAAGAAGCGGAGAAACCTCCTTCGCCAGGAGTGTACTGCCCTACCGCCCTGGTGATTGATATAGGCCACTGTCGTAGCATTGTCAGAGAACACTCCCACCACCCGTCCTCATATCAGAGGCATAAACTGCAAAAGGGCCAACCTAACGACCCTCATTTCCAGTCAATTGATGGACTACCGGGTCTGATCTCGTGATCAAGTCCCCTGAGCCACCTGTGTTAGGCAATGCACCCCTCAAATGAAGATTCTGGCATCCATAGTCACTAACATCCAGTGGTTGCTCCATAAGCATTCCCCTCACCAGATTGGCATCGCGTAGCCACTAATCCAGACTGCTGTGGATATTCAACGGACAAAGGAGGTGGCTGTGCAGAGAATGTCGCTGTGGCAACCACCACAACAGCAATGCTCCCTGTAGAGGCTGCATAGGCGCTCTCGCCCAAGGCACCAAGACCAGTATCACCGCCATATAGCCCAACACCTTGAGATAAGACCACGTGGATTGAGTATGCTGTTCCAGAAACTGGTGAATCTGCCACTGAAGCTTTGCCGGGTGCTCTTCTGGCAGAAACATCAGCCCCTCGCCATATCGAACCAAGCTCCCAGGTAGATAAGGCTCTGAAAGGGTGCAAGATGACTCTTGACCACATTCGCCACTCATCCAAGGCCTCGAAGAACACCTAGTGCTCGCTCTCCTCTCATGACGTCACCCGTATTGGCCAGTTGTCCAGATAGGGATGAACCAATAT
Organism: Ichthyophis bannanicus; assembly: GCA_033557465.1. Lineage (NCBI taxonomy): Eukaryota > Metazoa > Chordata > Amphibia > Gymnophiona > Ichthyophiidae > Ichthyophis > Ichthyophis bannanicus. Next base: position 258,413,352 of record CM066044.1, read on the forward strand.
CCCCTGACTCTGGAGAGATGCCATCATCACCGCCACCATCTTGGCGAAGGTGCACAGAGTTATTGCCAAACTGGAAATAGCCCATGGGCACTGTGAACCTATGGAGCATCTGATGGTCTGGTTGAATGGGGACAGGCAAATATGCCTTTGTTAGGTCTAAAGTGGTCAAAGACTCTCCCCCCCCCCCCCAAAGGACTGCCATGATTACAGAGCGCAATGTTTCCATCCGAAAGTAAGCAGAAGCATCCGACTGACATACTTCAGATAGAGTATGGGTCAGGACGACCCCTTCTTCTTGGGAACCTCAAAATAAATAGAGTATCAACCTTAACCCCCACTACCGCCTGCAACTTAAGCAAATGGCAATAGGTTACTTAGACCGCCTGTCTCAGGGAAAAACGAATGGCCTCTGGAAGAGGGCGAGCAAACTCCAGCATGCACCCCTCCCGAATCACCTCCAAGACCCCTTAGTTCATGATATTCTGCACCCAGATGGAGTAAAACTGCCAAAGCCAGCCTCCCACTAGCACACTCTGTCTCTGCATAGGCCCCCCTGCATCTCATTGTGTTTTCTTGGGGTTGGTCCTGGAACCAGGGAAGAAACCCTCCCGGAACCCCTGCCCTCATGAAAGGGCTGTCCCCTCGATGGATATTTTGGCTTTTGGTAGGGAGCAAAATGCAACACCCCAAAGTGTCTGAAATCTCGGCCCGAAACCCGAGCAGCCGGTGTCACCTTCGTAGACTTGGGCTTATCCTCTGGTAATTTGACCAGTTTATCGTCCCCCAACACCTTCACCAGCTCCTTGCCAAACAATAGCCCACCCCTAAGGGGAAACCTGGTCAAACGATGTTTGGAGGAGACATCCGCCACCTACTTGCGGAGCCAGAGCAGCTGATGGGCTGCGACTACCGATACCATAACCTTGGCAGCAGGTTTGATTTCAGGTCAGAGTCCCACAAGGCTTGCGACCAGTGAATGCGTGCTTGAGCCACATAAGCTCCACAGACAGTTGCTTAAAGAGCTAGCACGTTAATCTGAAAGGCCTGCTTCAATAAAGTTTCCAACTTCTTATCCTGTGGATCCTTCAAGGCCGCTCTGCCCTTGACGGGTATGGTCATTTTCTTGGTCACTGCCATGACTAAAGCATCAAACTTGAGCAACTTCAAACACCACCACCTCTTTAGCCAAGACAGGATAAAGACGCTGCATCGTCCCACTACCTCTCAGGCCCGCTTCTGGGATCTCCCTCTCGAGGTCATTCATCTGTGCAAGGGAAAGGCCATCTCCAATACCTTAGAGCTCTGCAGGAGAGGATCTTCCAAGGGTGAATCCTCTATCGGCATGTCTACTGAGAGGTAAAGTGCCGCAAGAGAATGAGTAATAAGAGCAGTAAGTTCTGCCAGACGGAAGACCCGGACAGTGATAGGGTCTTCTCCAGACGGGAGCTTTTCATCCCAATCTACTAAGGCTGCCCTCCTCCTCCAAGTCTTGCGCTGGACATTCCAATGTGTTCTCAGAGCCCAATGAGAGTTTGGAGTCCCTATCTTCTCCCAAGGGTCCAAAAAACACAGGAGGGGTTCATAACAGCTTGCCAGCCCACAGATTGGTTCCGCAGGAGACCCCCTGGGGAGAAGAGGCGGACCTGACTCCAATTGTGCTTCTCAGGCTCTGTCTACAATATGCCTCCTAGTGCATCATGAGAATAAATGCTCCCTTCTCCATGGAATTAGCTAGCAACCCTGGAGCTTCCGAGGAGGGTTCAAATGAAGAAACTGCGCTGTCCTCAGTGACAGTGGGATCTGCCAAAGCAGAGCGAGAGGCTGACAAAATGGCAGCAGTTCCATCCACCAAAGACGAAGTGGGCAGCAAAGACAGGGCTACATTTAAAAGGTCTCCTCCGACTCCGTCACCTCTTTGAGACCGGCCACAAAAAACTTCCTGCCTCTCTATCTTCGGCCTTGCAGGCTCTATAAAAGCCCACAGTTGAGACATGGCTCCGCCTTAACCCGCATGCAGCATGGGGGATGCTGGGTTACAAGTCTCAACTGCGGCACCCTGACCTTGCTAAAGGAAAAGGCTCCTGACACTAATGCCATCCGTGAACCCCACAGCCCCCCTCTTCCCCTCCAAAGTACGGTCTCGATACTGCTGAAAAGGAGAAGGAAACTGCTCCACATCACAGCAGGGAGGAAGAAAATGCTGCACATTCTCAGCCAGGAGCAGCCACTGCTCGTCCTCAGCCATCACTGGAGGCGGGATCAAATGCCCAGTACAGAGAGGTCGGACCCTGAGGCTCCTCCCCCCTCCCGAGGCCCTGTAGCTTACTAAACAGTGTTGGTCCTCGGGGCAGGCACTTCTACCACAAAGTACAGAATCTAATCTAAATACCCTGCTTACCAGGGGAATAGCAAACACCACAAACCAAGGGGTTTTTTAAGTTATGTTTTAAACAGGAAATGTTCCCTTCAGTGTAGCCCCGAGTTCTGTCCCTTCCACTGGAGACTGAGGATACTAGTTTAGTGGGTGGGGCGCTGGCTCCTTATGCGGTGACATCACCAAAAGCTGGCCTGCTAAGTCTCCATCTACTGGAAGAGGGACAAAATCCAGGTGTCCGGGCTAGACTGGAGGGATGCTATGGAAATTGGAGTTTGCACTGGGAAGAAAAGCAGGCAGAGACTGGTTGTGCCGTGTCAGATTTTACATCCACTGGGCAAATCTTGTTGTTTACCTGTATTTCAGTCCATCCATCAGTAATTCAAGCATACATAATTACAACAGTCTTTCAACACTCTCCTCATTGTAGAGGTCTTAGTACAGCACATAAAGGCTGAAAAAGGTGTCTAAACATTTCAATTCAAAGGTAACTGAATGTACTTCCCCAATTCTTAAGAATTCCACCAAAAATATGATTCCCCATCAGGAAGGAAAGGAAAATGCAGGGAAAGTGGTTTTATGGGAACGAGATGGTTCCAAGTCATTAGTAGAGGTGAACTAGCTCTTTTTTTAAACTACCACAGAACCAAATTGTGGGACTCCTGGTTTTACTTCCCTTAGTGAGACTATGGATCTTGTTCCACCATGAAATATATGGTTTATTTTTTGGCTAGTCTGTCTCCTGACTCCTTTCAACTTAGTCAAAATGACAGCTCCTTATAGGTCTGTGGAACCATAACCTTCATTTCCCTCTACCCAGTACCACCTGCTCATTTTTAACTTATCTAACTCACCCACTGTAGCACAGCTCGTAATTAATCTTTTTATTTAAAAATTCTTTTATACCGATTTTCATATCAAAGCAGTTTACAATGAACATCAACAACAGAAGAATCTACAGTTCAACTTTGGCGCTACATTAACAACGGATTAATTGCAACAACTACTTGGGGATATGCAAAACAATTGGTTAGGGGATCAGAGGTATAACTTATTTACAGCAGGAGTATGTTTCTGGTGGGTCATGTGAACTTGCTGTTCATAGGTTGAGTTCCAAAGGATTCCTGGAATAGAAACATAGAAAGATGACGACAGAAAAAGACCACATGGCCTATCTAGTCTTTTCCTTCCATATCAACAACTACAACAGTCCCCTTTTTGCCTTTAGAGATCCTCTGTGTTTGTCCCATGCTTTTTTTGAATTCAGATATTGTCCTCATCTCTACTACCTCCACTGGGAATAGATGCGTTTTGATTTTTTTTCTGGAATCTGTTGTGTCTACTATTTCCCTAGGAGTTACGGCCCAAACCCGATACATATATAACCTTAGTTTAACCATTAGATATGTTATTTGCGCAATGACTGGTGCTCCTCCCTTCCTCTGCAAACCCCTATCCCAGGGGAGTGAATTATCTTTACAACACCCCAAGTCCCAGTTAGATAAAGCAACAGAATCAAGCTTAGAAATGAACCTTGTCTCTTACATGGAAGTAAAATGTACTGCCAGTGAGCCTAGGGTTGGCTCAAGGGGTTGTGGCACTCTAAGCCAATCTTGCAGTACAAACTGCAGATATTGGGGGCTCATACCACAAGAATGGCCCAACACTAGAAGGTATTTTTTTTAATTGGATTATGCCATAGTGGGTCAGACCAAAGGTCCAACAAATTCAGTATCCTGTTTCCAATAAGGGCCAATTCAGGTTTCCAAAAGGTAGACAGATTCCATGCTGCTTGTCCCAAGGGTAAAGAGTGGATTTCCCCCAGTCCACTGGGTTTTAGGCTTTTCCTCTAGGAACTTGTCCAAACATTTTTATGTAAATTCAGCTAGACCAATAGCTTTTACTACATCCCCGGGCAACGTTTGATTACACATTGAGCGAAAAAATATTTTCTCTTTGGACAAGCATGGGTGAAATCCTCACATATATGGGTAACGTCACTGACTGAGCCCCACATGGGAATGCTCTACAGCTTCTACTGGAAGCTTTTGGGAGGCTCAACCATGCCTGCGTGCCTATCTTCCCACCTGCCACAACGCCATCTTCCCCAGTGCCCCTGGGACGTGTTTGTGGTATCTGCTGGTAAACGTGTCTTCTTTGTCCCCTTTGGGGATTATTTTTGCCTGCTTTTTTTCTCCCTGCTGTCGGTAACATTGGGTCCTATCATCAGTTTTGTCCGGTTTCAACGCTTCTTTCTTTTGGGTACTTAATTTGTTTATTTTTCCTTTTGTTTCCCGCGGCTGGCAAATTAAGCCGTTTGATCTTGTCATGGCCGTTTTTCTGAACATGTCCCAAAGGCCAGCCAGCACTTTTAAAAAGTGCACCAAAACGTGCCAGGATCATTTCGGTCATGGACATACACAACTGGTGCCTTTGGTGTTTGGGTCCTGACCACCAGCCCTCTTCTTGTAATCTGGGGCCTGAAGAGCTGAGAGAGAGACCCTCTTCGAGCAGTGCTCCAAGTCTACATCGTCGGCTCCAGCATTGGTTCTCATGGCCTCTGTAGGACCCTCTGAGGCATCAACATTGAGGGGGGCTCGAGCTCACTCAGAGCTAAGGGGCCGTGGTGGCCTGGAACAGCAGCTTTCCATTGATCTTCATATAGAAGCAGGGAAGGCTTAGACATTGACATTGAAACTATTGACAAAGGACCAGCACAATGTGCACCACTGCCAAAGATATCTACACCGACACCAAATCCCTTCTCAGAGAACGCCAGGAGCTAGGAGAAATCCACCATCTACTGAGACAAGCTCCCCTTGGGGAATGGGGTTTTATGCCAAGGGTGAAAGCTTCGGGAATTTTTCTCTGTCTCACCATCTGCTGGCAGGGGGACACAACCCACTAGTCTGGACTAGTCTAGCAGGATGCATTTGGAAAGGCGATTTCAATACGCTGGATGTGAATTGGCACATCCCTGCTCCGGTGTCATCTAGAAGTAAGGAGATCCTGGATTCTCTATAGGGAGAACTATTCAGGCAATTGGTAACAGACCCCACACGTGATGGGACCATACTAGTGCTTACCGATGGGGAAAGTGTTTCTGATGTTATAGTGGGAAATCATTTCACATTCAGTGATCACCAGATGATAGGTAGTTCACTATTAGGACTAGGGCTGATAAAATCCATTCAAAAGCGGGGGTCTTAGACTTTAGGAAAACTAACTTAGCAAAGATGGGAAAATACCTAGGAGTCATTAGCGGGATGAGAACAGTTGGGGGATGCAGAAAAACAGTGGGAAAAACTGAAAGGGGATATTTTAAGGGCAACAAAACTTTTTTGTCAGAAAGGTAAATAAACTTAAGGAAAAGGAGACTGCTATGGTTCTCAAAAAGAAGTAGCTGAAAAGGCAAAGAAAAAGAGGCCTTCATGAGTGGAGGAGTGACCTAGTGGTTGGGGCAAGGTACTTCAGGCCAGAAGGTCAGGGGTTCAAATCCCACTAGAGGACAGCAACCTTGGGCCGGAAGGACTGGGGTTTCTAGTCCCACAGGTGCTCCTTGTGGTCTTGGGCAAGCCACTTAACCCTCCATAGCCCATGTTCCCTGTAAAAGTTATCTCCAAGTTATAATGCCCTGTTCAATGTAATTTCAGTTTGTTTAATGTAAACCGCACTGATGCAGAATAGCGCGGTATATAAGAGAATGTAAATAAATAAAATGAAATACAAGAGATCACAGAAGGGAAGACAGGTATCTATATTTGGAAAAACTTAGAGAAGTTAGCAAAGTAGTCAGAAAAGCAAAAGATACAAAAAGACAATGAAATAGCCAATGCAATAAAATGCGGAGATAAGACATTTTCAGATATATTAGTGAGAAGACGCAGGGCAAAATGGTATTTGTCAGACAAGGGTGAAGGGGAGGAATATGTAGAAGCTGATGAACATAAAGAGGACTTGCTTAACAAATATTTCTGTTCTGTGTTCACAGATGAAGGGCCAGGAGCAGGACCTCAGAAAACACCCACAAATAGGAACAGAAGCGAGGGACATCTTGAACAATTTTCAGAAGACTGTATTCATGAGGAACTAGCTAAACTAAAAGTAGACACCAAAAGCAATGGGCCCTAATGGGCTACATCCAAGAATAGTGAGGGAACTTGGGAACGCTCTAGCAGCTCCATTGTCTGACCTTTTCAGTGCTTCTTTGTAATCGTGAGTGGTGCCAGAGGACTGGAGAAAGCACAGTGGTCCCTTTACAGAAAAGCAGATGCAAGGATGACATTGAGAACTACAAGCCAGTTAGTCTAGCCTCTGTCTCTAGTAAATTATTGGTAAGCCTACTAAAAGAGAGACTAGCGAGATTTCTGGAGTCCAATGGACTGCAGGATCCAAAGCAGCAAGGATTAACCACAGGTCTTGTCAGAGAAATCTGAATGATTTCTTTGACTGGGTGACCAGGGAATTGGAACAAAGGAGAACCCTAGATGCGGTATACTTATAAACAAACTAAGCACCCTAGGGATGGAGCCTACAGATTGGGTTAGAAGTTGAGTGGGAGGTGACAAAGGGTACAGGTAAATAGAACTCACTCTGAGGAGGAGGTTACCAGTGGTGTGCCGAAGGAATCTGTCCTTGGTCCAATTCTTTTTAACATCTTTGCTAGTGATCTTACGGAAGGGCTGTCTGGCAATGTTTGCTTGTTTGCAGATGATACCAAAATCTGCAATAGAGTAGACATCCAGGAAGGAGTAGATAACATGAGAAGAAATTTAACTAAGCTTGAAGAATGGTCTAGAATTTGGCAGCTGAAATTTAAATACTAAAAAAATGCAGGGTCATGCATTTGGGCTGAAAAAAATCCAAAGTAAGGGGTGAGGTACTTCTGTCCACAAAAGAAGAACAGGACCTGGGCATAAACATATCTGACGATCTTAGAGCAGCTAAACAGGTAGAAAAGACAATTGTGAAAGCCAGAAAGATGCTTGGGTGTACAGGGAGAGGAATGGCCAGCTGTAAAAAAAAAAGGAGGCAATAGTGTCTCTGGTGTGACCTCAATTGGAGTATTCTGTGCAATTCTGGAGACCACACCTTCAAAAGAATATAAGCAGGTTGGAGTCAGTGCAGTGGGTGGCTACTACAATGGTTAATGCTCTTCCTTATGAAACATAAGAGGATAGACTTCAAGATCTTGGCATGTATACTTTAGAGGAAAGGCAGGATAGGGGAGATAGGATAGAGACATTTAAATACCTCCGTGGCATAAATACACAGGAGAGTCTTTTTCAACCGAAGATGAGCTCGGCTACAAGGGGACTTAGGATGAGGGTAAAAGGGGATAGACTCAGGAGTAATATGTGGAAATATTTTTTTACGGAAAGAGTGATAGATACGTGGAATAGTCTCCCAGTAAAGGTGGTAGAAACGAGGACAATATCTGAATTCAAAAAAGCATGGGACAAAACACAGAGGAAGGGCAGACAAGAAACAGAAACAGAAAAAGACCACATGGCCTATCTAGTGTGTCCTTCCATATCAACAACTACAACAGTCCCCTTTTTTCCTTTAGAGATCCTCTGTTTGTCCAACAGATCCTCATCTCTACCACCTCCACTGGGAGACTATTCCACGGATCCACCACTCTTTCCGTAAAGAAATATTTCCACAAATCACTCCTGAATCTATCCCCCTTCACCCTCATCCCATGTCCCCTCATAGCAGAACTTGTTTTCAATTGAAAGAGGCTCTCCTCCCTGAACATTTATGCCACGCAGGTATTTAAACATCTCAATCATATCGCTTCTATCCCGCCTTTCCTCTAAGATGTACATATTAAGATCCTTAAGTCTGTCCTCATATGCTTTATAATGAAGACCACTAACCATTTTAGTAGCCACACTCTGCACCGACTCCATCCTGTTCACATCCTTTTGAAGGTGCGGTCTCCAGAATTGCACACTATACTCCAAATGAGGTCGCACCAAAGACTTATAGAGAGGCATTATCACCTCCTTTTTTCTGCTAGCCATTCCTCTCCGTATGCACCCAAGCATCCTTCTAGCTTTTGCCGTTGCCTTTTCTACCTGTTTAGCTACTTTAAGATCATCAGACACAACCACGCCTAGGTCCCGCTCTTCTTTAGTGGACAAAAGTACTTCACCCCTTATACTATATTGCTCCCTTGGATTGCTGCAGCCCAAATGCATGACCTTACATTTTTTTACATTAAATCCCAGCTGCCAAATTCTAGAGATAGAAACATGAGTGTAGAAAAAGACCACATGGCCTATGTCATCCCCCAACCCCACAAACAGAAACTCCAACTGTTTACTTATAGCCATCCTGCTACCCTAACATACCGCACCCAGTTACTCACTACTGGTGCAATTTCATGTTCACTTAAGGGACGATGCTCGGCCTTTAAGCAGATAGCAACACTTTTAAGCACAATTATTGCCACAGCCAAATGTAGAAAAGAGACAGACATGCATGTAAACAGCAAAGGAAAAACTAGTGCACAATCAACTCAGAGTATTTAAATTATAGGCAAATGAGCTGGCCATAATAAAATGATATATTAATATTGCCTGCACCCATTACAGAGAAAAACAAAGAATTTTGCAACCAGCCTTAGGGGTATGTTTACTAAAACCCTGGTAATGTGCGGGCCGCGCTAGTGTGCGGGTGCCATATAAGGAGTGGGCGTTTCTTTCTGAAAAAGAAAAAATGGTATTTAAATATGCGCTAAGGTGCGCGGCGCCCATGTGCGCCCCGCACATTAGCGCATGAGAAAGCTGCGCGGGAGGCATAAGTGGCGCGCTGATGTGCAAGCAGAAGAGCAGAGCCACAGGACAATGGTTAAGACACTGACCAATGGTGCAGGGATCAGGGGTTCAATCCCCCACAGTGCCCAATGAACAAGGCTGGCTGAGGCACTACGTATTATGGGGAAGATTGCTTTAGGAGGCATTTTATTTGTATTTTAAATTATCACTACTAGCAAACGCACTCTCAAAGCGTGTTAACATAAGGTGCCCCATAAGGCACATTTTAAAGTGCACTGTCCGCCAAGGCACCCTAGAATGTTGCTTATAGGGCGCTTTATAGGGTGCCGTACGAGGTACCGCAAGGTCAGAGTCCTGTTTTTGATGGCAGCACTGTGCAGTTTAAGGAATGAAAAGCATAAGTAGGTGCGCTGACATGCAAGGAGGAGCAGCAGTGTAACACAATGGGTAAGGCACTGACTGCTGATACAGGGGTCATGCGTTAGCTCCCCAGGGTGCCTAATACGTAAGGCTGGCTGAGGCATCAGCTTTGCAATGTACGTTTTGTTTCCTGCAGCACTTTATTTTTATTTTATTAATTGCTGCCAGCAAACACGCCCTCACGTGCCGTATAAGGCACCCTATAAAGTGCACTGTCCGCCACGGCACCCTAAAATGTCCCCTAAAGGGCACCCTATAAGTTGCTCCACAGGATAATGTCTAGTGCACCTTACATTTATTTATTTATTTATTTATTTAATTGGATTTCTATACCGCCTTATCATACAATCAAAGCGGTCTTACAAACAAAGATATTAAGAGTATTAGTGAGAAAATGTAAAGAAATAAAAGTTAAAGTTATGGTATAATGTGTTAGAGTGAGTTGCATTATCTACATAGTGAGCTATACTATAATGTGAGCTATTATACAATATGTATATGATTTACATTCCAGACAAATTAAGTTAGTTAATTGCATGACCGTAGTGTTCTATAAACAAAGATGTTTTCAGTTGCTTTCTAAAGTCATTGATGTCCTGAGCTGCTCTCAGCTCATTAGGTAGAGAGTTCCAGATGGAAGGTGCAGCAAAAGAGAAAGCCCTTTCAGAGGTGTCTTTACGTGTTTTTCTGACATCATTTGATAAGCTGATTCTGTTGTCAGATCCTCTTCTTCTAGGTCTGTTGCTAATATCTGACTGTATGAGATATGTCAGGCTTTCTGCAGAATATTATTGTTTTATCTTGAAAATATAAATTATAGTTTTATATTTTACACGTGAAGCTATAGGTAACCAGTGAAGCTCTTTCAAGATGGGAGTTATATGTTCTCTACTTGATAGACCAAAAATTATACGTGCAGCAGTATTCTGCGCCAGTTGTAAAGGCTTAAGTGCTTGCTTAGATAAACCCAGATATATTGGATTACAGAAGTCAAGTAATGGAGTAATCAATGCTTGACAAACATTTCTGAAGTGAACAGTATCAAGAAGCGGCCTTAGTCTTTTGATGAGCTTCATTCTGTAATAAGCGCCTTTAATTGTCTTATTTATGTGTGATCTGAGATTCAACTCATTATCCAGAGTAACTCCAAGATATTTCACTTCTGATTTAATAGGAATAGTTGAGTTATCTATTTTGATGTCAGGAGGATGCGCAAAATTATGGTTACGAGAAATAAATAACGCCTCTGTTTTGCTAAAATTAATTTCCATGTTGTTTGTTTTACACCAGTTGGACATTTCTGAGAGACATTCTGTAATGCCCGAGAAATCAGGGTTCTCAATAGTGATAGTGATACATGGACGGGAACCATAAGGTGCCCTATAAAGCGCCCTCAGAGGCACCTTATGGGTACAGTACGCTGAGGGTGTTTTTGCTGGCAGCAAAAATGTACATTAAAAAGAGATAATGCTTTGGGCAGCCCTATCAAATAACCCCACTGTGGGTTTGAACCCATGACCTCTGGCTTCACAGGCAGTGAAGTAACCATTGGGCTACAGCTCTATAGCTACTAGCAAGCCCCAGGCTGGCTGCAGAGAGCCTGCACGTCACCACACAGACAGTCTGTTGTGGTCACCAGGATAGGGTTAGCACACCCGTACCCATGATGCACTGCACATGCAAATCAGCTGTCCACAGATGAACACAAGATGGGGTATGCACCCCCACAACACCTCAGCCTGGTAGGGGGAACTGACCATGTGCACCCCCACAGCACCTCAGCCTTGTAGGGGGTACAGACCGTGTGTTTTACTGGCACAGAGTAGCTACACACCGTCACATTGTGCGGGTACTGTGCTCACCTTGATGGTGCGGTGAGGCGCCCAGCACCAGGTCCACAGCACCTTCCATGGCAGAAATAGGCCATGAGGCACGTCCAAAGCAGTGTTAATGTGTGAGATAGGTAGTTTCTGCAGAAACACCTTGGATATATCTGTCTGTCTCAGTCAGGTGTAGCCCCTATGGACCCCTAGGAGGATTATGTACCACCACCCTCCTCCTCCAGGGCTGAGAGTGGCAAACAGGGTCTCCCATCAAAAGATCCACATTATACCTCCCTGCAATAGAGGGGACCATCAACCCCAGTCCTGCTGTGGAAAAGACACCCTTCAGGGCAGTCAATGCAGCTCTGTACATATCCATAACACAAGCTGCACCCTGCAAGGCGCTCCATCAAGACACATACCAGCTGCAAACAGTCTGCTAGTTAGTCCATAGTGCATGTTCCTGGTGGAAATGCATGCACCCAGAACTGGGATGGCAGCATACACAACAAGCAGATAAGTCAGTGACTGCCCCCAAAAGGAAACCCATAAATATCACATGACAAAAATACTATATAGCACTATGGGGGTGCCTAGCCATGCTGTCGTCACTGCACAGTCAGGGTGAGAGTGATCTCCCAGCAGGACATACTGAGATCACCCTGTCTGTGTAGGTGGTGGCCAGGCACTAAAATGTCCCAGTCAGTGCCCTATGCCCTGTGCAGATGCACCCTGGCCAGGCCACCCTGTCTGGGCTATACCCATGATACCTTGCTCCTCATTATGCACATTGGCAGGACAATACTGGCAACAGTGCTGGCAGTGTGGGCTGTGGAAGGTGTTTGCAGCCACCACACACTGTATAGACAGACACACACTCCGACACCTATGCCAGCATTGTGCTACTATAGAGGAGTCTATCAGCCCTGGCCACCACACTAGTCCTGGGCACAGTACAGGCATGGATATGCTACGCAATACTGTTGGGGGTCACTCCCCAGGGTGGTAAACACTATCAGAGACCAGACCTGAAGCACACACCGCAGACATCAGAAAGATTGTTATGATGGAGCTCAATGAGCAAACTGTGCTTAATGTAGGACTTGCTATCTGCCAGTAATCATAGGAAACGTTTGATAGGTGTGTACCATATACCCAGGTGTAGGGTGTCATTGCTAAGGTATGCAAGTGCTAGTATTGGGAGATGCACGCAGGGCCCAATGTCCTGCCTCTCCAGGAGGCATTAGCCAATGGGGCCTGTGGGTGTGGGTGTGTCTGCCCCTTTTTGGCTGCTGCTTTACGGCAGAGGTTCCCAACTCCAGTCCTGGTGTGCCAAACACTGTTCGGGTTTTCATGCTGTCCCTCATGAATATGCATGACATACATCTGCATACCATGGGGGTGGTGCATAGATATGCAGCACAGGCATCTTTATTAGAGGCAGCATGGAACCTGAATGGTGTTTGGCCCTCCAGGACTGCATTTGGGAGACTCTGCTCTAGGTAATGCCCCTGTTTATGGTGTCTGTGCACAGTGGGGTAAAATATAGGCGTATTAACCATGCATATGTTCTCTGCAAAAACGGTTCAGTCTTTACTACCATGTTTTCTTCATGGGTAAAATAAGGGGACTGGGTTGGCAGGAGCCCCAGCTGGGATTTGAACCTGTGACCTCCTGGTCTTAAAGGCACTGGCTGTGTCCGCTGCACCACCGTATTAGCACAAAAACAGTGCATTCCCTGGGGAGTCCATGGCTGTTTGTCAGACAGGGCCTGTCTGTTGGAGTGCACTGCACCCATGTGAAGGGGGCTAGGCCACCGTCTGCTGTGGGCAGCAGCCACTGCCCCCTCCACCAACGGTACCCCTCTGCCACCATGCTGACATGGCCTTATATTGGTGACAGCATCACAGCTGAATGATATGTGGCCCTCCAGGACTGCATTGAGGGGACTGTGGTCTAGGTAATGTGCATGTTTGTGGTGTCTGTGCTCTGTAGGGTAAAATAGAGGTGTTTGGACCATGCTTATGTTATCTGCAAAAAAGGTTGGTCTTTACTATCATGGTTTAGTGGTGGGTAAAATATGGGGATTGGGTTTGCAGGAGCCCCAGCTGGTACTTGAACTGGTGACCTTTGGCTCCTGAACACACTGTCTGTGTTCACTGCACCACACTGTGGCCACAGAGACAGTGCAGTCCTTGGAGATAGGAAACCTGGCCAAAGAAATCAGAAACCCTGCTCTGCACAATTTCACTGTGGGCTCATTCACCTGGTATGGAGACAAAAGGGTAAATAAAATTAGAAATGGCCTCGAAAAAAAGTGAACTATCACTCTTGCCCAGCTTGGTTATGTTTTATCAATGGGCAACAATAAAAAACACTCCCAAGAAAGCTCCAAAAAAAAGAGATTTTTGGAAGGGTCTACGGAGCATAGACACTTCCAAAAATCATTTCCTTTTTTTTGGAGCTTTCCTGGGAGTGTTTTTTATTGTTGCCCATTGATATCACTGTTGCCCAGCTGGATTATAATTTTTTAGAATTTTGGTGAGGTCATTTTCTATTTTGGAAGAAAGGCCTGGCAGTCTACTTCCGGTGACACTGCCAAGGCGACCCAGGAGCTTCTGGGTCGCCAGGAGTCAGGACTGACTCGAAGGCACACATTCCATTCATTCCATTTTGTTCTGTGCACATGTATCACACTGCTCACGTTTTGTAGGTTTCCCTGGTTTTGCTGTACATTGCTGACAGAAATGGTTTCTCTTCCCTTTAAATCGGCTCTAACGCGAGGTTTTCACTCGCGGTATTTTTTTAGTTGAATTTCAGCCCCGCTCCTGTGCGGGGAGCCTCTCCCCTCCCACTCTCCACCCATTGACCCCGTCCCTCCGCCCCTTGGGAGCCTTCCTCCGCCCTCAGAATACCTTTCCACGACTCTATCGCACATCAGCGCGCCGCACACTTGTGCGGGCCCGTTAGTGCAGCGCGCATGTGTGCGGGGCACAAAAACACACTATTAGCGTGCGCTAAGGTACCTTAGCGCATGCTCAAGTGCGCCCCGCACAATTGCGCGGTTTAGTAAACATACCCCTTAGTGCCAATATTTCTACACCTGGTCTTGAGGTGGCTTAAACAATTAGCGCATGCCCCCAACAGTATTTTGATGGCATCAGGTGCTTTCTCTGATGCCTGGATCATCTGAGGGGAATGTCAAACTTCCTCTCAGATGATCCAGGCATCAGAGAAAACCCCCAATGCCATCAAAATACTGCTGGGGTGGCCAGAGCCCCTGGCAGAAAGCAAATCCCTGGTGGCCCAGCGTTCCTGGATCCCCCACCCGTCCAACTAAAAATAATCCCTGCTGGCCCAGCAGCCCTAAAGCCCCCACCCTCCTCCTGGTACCTTTACGAATGAGTGGGAGCACTACCCATGTTCTCCTTCTCCACCATCTTGAAACATGGTAGGGGCTGGCCCTGCACGGTGCATTCTGGGAGTGAACTCAGTATGCACCATGCAGGGTCAGGCGCCGCCATGTTTTTAGATGGCAGCACAGGAGTGGGAGCACATGAGCAGCGGTCCCATTGGCTTTTATAGATACTGGGAGGGGGTGGTGGGATTGGGGACACTGGGCTACCAGGGATTTTCTTTCTGTCGGGGGCCCCAACATTATTTTGATGGCATCAGGGGCTTACCATCTCAAATGATCCAGGCTTCGAGGAAAGTCCCCTGATGCCATCAAAATACTGTCAGGACTCATATGCAAATTAGCCATGCAGTGCCCCTGTTTCTCTGGGAGAGCATGCCAAACCTGTGCCGACTTCTGTGAGCATGTGTTTGGCTTGCTTTCCTAGTTTAACATTGCCATTTGTGCACAGTTCAACATGTGGCGAGTTTTCATGAGAACCCTTTTCTACATGCAGGCACTAAATTAGTGCATCATCCATGCGCTGCTAATAAGTGTAAAAAGTTGATAGCATGTGATTTTAGCGCTAGCTTTCTACATTAGCCTATTTACTACCCATAAAGTCACACAGTTGATTACCCATACCCACTCATTCAGACACACATGAACATAGACTAACTGCACAATTGTAGAAACCTTCCCAACCCACCTACCCATAGCCTCCACCTAAAATGACGCATGTTGATAAGAAAGCTAAATGGCTGTACTGCACCTTAAGGAGCTTGGGAAGCTATGTACAACTTGCAGTGTCATCTGGTTCAGGCATGGTCAGTACATCAGATAATTACTTTAAAAGGCAAAGAACCTACAAGAAACAGTTTGCTAAAGGACAGCAATCTTGGGCCGAAAGGACTGGGGTTTCTAGTCCCACAGGTGCTCCTTGTGGCCTCAGACAAGCCACTTAACCCTCCGTTGCCTCAGGTATAAAACACAGATTGTGAGCCGTTTGGGGACAAAGGAAAAATATATACATACAGTACCTGAATGCGCTTTGACTGGTAGAAAAACGGTATATAAGCTTAGTTAAATAAACAATCAATGAGTTGCTTATTATATAATAATTTGCTTTCGTTACTATGGCATCTGAGGATTACATAAATTTTCAACTACCAATATTCAGTCACATACGAAAAAGTTCAGGAAGCACTTCGCTATACTTTTTTCCCCAAAACTGCATTTTCCTTTGCTATTATCATATCCACAACAAACTTCCTCCTGCTAAGAAGATGATCCCAATTAGCCCCATATTCTCTCCCCTCGCTTAGGCAACTACTGCTACTGTTTGTATTGCGCTACGAGGCATATAAGACAGTCCCTGCTCCTAAGAGCTTACAGTCTGACAAAGACAGGCTCCACCTACTCCCGCCCCTTCAATACCCCCATCTTACTTCCTTCTAGGAATGAATATACATAAAATTCATCCATATAATCTCCCACAACAAACTTACCTTCTCTCTCCCTGAATACGATTCCTTTATCCCACTCTACCCGCCCTCATTTCCCTCCACGAAATAAAGAGGATCATCAAACGCTCTCCCCTTACTTCCTCTTCCCACAATCCCGCGTCAGTGCGCATGTGCGTCACCCCAAAGGCAACTCGAGAGCAGCGGAAGGAACTAATCTCCGTGAGCACTCTGGGGGTTGTAGTTCATTGTGATATTTCTCCAAGCCACAAACTGCTTAGGGTTACCAACTGGCTCCAGATGCGCCCGACAGGCTTGATCCAGTCCTGGGTTTACCCCATTGCATGCAGGGACATGTAGTTCTGATTTCTCCATTGCACTCCATAAGAAAAACAAGACTACATGTCCCTGCATGCAATGGGGTAGACCCAGGACTGGATCAAGCTTGTCGGGCGCATCTGGAGCCAGTTGGCAACCCTAAAACTGCTTCAGCGTCAAATCCTTACCCGCAGAGCTCATGTTCTTTCAAGGCAAAGCGATCACAGTGGGGAATTACTATGAGTGTTGCAGTATCGCAAAGGTCTTCCAATGGAGATACCGTGCGGAAGGAAAGGGACTACCCTACACCCCTAACAGGAAGTGCCATCATCATTAGGAGACTGAACGGAAGTGACGTCAGTATCGCGCAGGCGGCAGAAGCGCAAGTTTGGTGGCAAGGCTGCTACTGCGAGAGACGGAAGATGGCGGAGTATTTGGCATCGATTTTCGGCACCGAGAAAGACAAGTGAGCTGCAAGAGAAAATAAAAATGTATGTGTGTGTATATATACACATACACATATATATATTATATATATATATATATACACACACACACCCCAAATTAGCGTGTGCACGAATTCCTGTTTCCTATATGTATATCTCTCCTAGCGTTTTCTTTTCTAATCTCTGTGTTTGAATTCTTTATGTACACGTATATCCACGCACAAGTACAGGCATGAAGAAAGGGGAAGACACGTGTACATAAAGAGAATACAGACGTCTATTGGGGGCAGTAATGTATTTGCAGTGCATTCTCTCGTGCGCGCTGTAGGTATATATTTTATCTCCAATAACTGTAGTGTAAAAGAAAAAGTGATGGGAGCTTACTACGAAATAGATAAATCTGAAAGCACGAGGGGTGTCAGAGAATGAAGTAGAGAGAGGAAGAATGGAATTATACGGAAAAGAGGTATTAATCCAGGGTGGAAATGGGGTGAATAGTAGATTATAGTTGTTTGGTATCTCTGCTAGTCAATGAGATAGGGGGGAAGTACTAGAAGTGAGAATAAAAACTTAAAGAGGAAGCATTAAAAAATGCTAAGGAAAAAAATAAAGGAACATGGGGACAAAATATCAGGAGATGTGAGCAGATTTATTTGTCAACATTTATATACCGCCACTTCCAAAGATCAGTGGCGGTTTACAGTGAACAGGTTTACATTATAACATCAGTGGAACTATTTACAGAGAACAATCAACATAATAAAAACGATTTTATGCTGTAATAAGGTGTAACTATTTACAATTGTACAAATGCAATGTATAGGTTGTTTAGGACTGTGTATAGAATACAGATGCATAATCGTTAATGATGCTAGGAGGCATGGTGCTCAAAGTGGTTGAGTAGGGGTATTGAAAGAGGGCAGTAGTGGAATATACTAGAAACTTCCATGACTGATTCTGCATATAGAAACCTTGTAAGCAAATAAATGAGTTCCCTTCCGAAAGGTGGCCTGGAGGAACACAGTGTGGTTGTTCCAGATTGAATACAGGTGCGTGAACAGAAAGAGGATAATGGGCTAGTTAGGGTTGTTAAACTACAATCATGAGGGCTGCACACCAGTCACATTTACTGGATACCTTTAGTGAATAAGTATGTGCTGTATTTGCATACAGTGAATACAGTGCATGCAAATACATTTCATGCATATTCATTAGCATAGGAACATGACAGCAGAAAAAAACAACATGGAATATCTATTCTACATTTCCATATAAACTACAATAGTCCCCTTTTTACCTTTAGGGCTCCTCTGTGTTTGTCCCAGACTTTTTTTGAAATCAGATACTGTCCTCGTCTCTACTACCTTCACTGGGAAGCTATTCCACGCATCTACCACTCTTTCCGAAAAGAAATCTATTTGCATATTATTCCTGAATCTATCTCCTTTCACCCTCATCTTATGTCCCCTTATAGCAAAGCTTGCTTTCAATCGAAAGAGGAGACTCCTGTGCGTTTATGCCACGGAGGTATTTAAACATCCGTATCATATCTCCTCTATCCCGCCTTTCCTCTAAAATATACATATTAAGATCTTTATGTCTTTCCTCATAGGCTTTATAATGAAGACCATTAACCATTTTAGTAGCCACCCTCTGCATAGACTCCAACCTGTTTATATCCCTTTGAAGATGTAGACTTCAGAATTGCACACACTATTCCAAATGAGGTCACACCAGAGATTTATACAGAGGCACTATCACCTCCTTTTTTTCTGCTGGCCATTCCTCTTCCTATGCACCCCCATTAGAGAGAGTCTGAATATTTGACTAATTTGTGGCCCTCCATGATAGAAGTTTGACACCTCTGGCCTAGCATGAGTGTGTGAGTGAGGAGAATGGTGAGAGTGCACAGGAAAGGGAGATTGATTGATAGAATTGTGTCAGAATGTATTGCTTTGACTTAAACTGCTGCTTTTACTTTTCAGAGTTAACTGCTCATTTTACTTTAAGATTGGTGCTTGCCGCCATGGAGATAGATGCTCCCGGCTTCATAATAAACCAACTTTCAGCCAGGTACATTGCAGCATTATCAGACACTGTGCTCTGGACCCCTTAGTTCCTGCTGATGAAAAAACGTTTCAGCTGGAATGAGAGGGGAATTTATTTTCCATACACCTTCTAATCTGGTCTCTCATTTATACACAGTGCTGTGCCACTGCGTCCTTGTTTAAAAGAGGGTCTTTATGCAGTTTTGTCTATTTCCATGGACAAGGCAGTGCTTTACTCCGTTGGTTCTTGCAATTGTGGTCACAAAGGATCTGTTTGTGATGCTAACATTTTGTTCTAGTTTGTACTTAACAATGACCACAACCATCTAATAATACAGAAGCCACTCATGTTCCTAGAGGTAACAATTTTAGGTGTTGTGCATGATTTCTTAGGACAAGATTTGATTTCACGGGCAGTAACATCTGTGTTCTTTGTTCTTCCTCTCGTCTGGAAGTGTCAGCCTCTGGTCTTGTCTCATTACTGACTGGTATTGAGAGCCCAGAGAGGCAAAATATCCCAAACCGATATAGTGGAACACAAAAGCGATACTACCACAAGTATAGTAGACTTTGGTTCTCTAATACCTTTTTATGTGAATTAATGTCGATGATGATGACGACCCTACATAGCCATGATTCAGCACATGCCTGCTTCAGGGGTTACAACGATATAAAAAAAATAAATTAAAAAGAGGAATCATAATAAACTCACAAATATACAGTAGTCATAACTCTTTCATAGAGTGGCATACACAAATAAGCCCTACTCTTGTTTATATGTCCCATACATGGGCATCACTGTCTGAAAATATATGGCAGATAATTTCTGTGCCTAAGAAATAAAAAGAAAAAATGTATTTCAAAAAATCTAGCCATAAGCCAGATATGAACTTAGAAAAATATTAGTCGAGTAAAGAAATCTTTAGGTTCATATACTCACTGTGGTCTCATATTGATTTTGTGGTCCTTTGGCAAGATTCTATCATAGGCTCAGCCTTGCTAATATACTCAAAAAAAGTAGTAGTCGGACCTTATATTGAAAAAAAAATCTCTCAATATTATAATCGGACAGCTAAGTCAATCCAATCAAAGGCCACACCATTTGCACTAAGTGGCAGCTGCAAGAAGAAGAAGTAGTGAAAGATGCAGAGAGTGAACACTTTTTATTAAATCAATATGAATAAACAAGTAACCATTGATCCAGCTCATGTGATGGCATTATATCTTTGCCTATTCACCCGCTACCACAATGCTCGTATATTTATTTATTATTATTACATTCTCTTATATACCGTGCTATTCTGCATCAGTGCGGTTTTACATTGAACAAACTGAAATTATATTGAACAGGGCATTATAACTTGGAGATAACTATTTTACAGGGAACATGGGCTATGGAGGGTTAAGTGGCTTGCCCAAGACCACAAGGAGCACCTGTGGGACTAGAAACCCCAGTCTTTCCGGCCCAAGGTATATATGCCAGCATCAGCTTAAATCCTTTTGAGATTGACTTGATTTGCATCACTGAATAAAAAACATTGCTATGACACCACATTACTTGTGTGTAAAACATTTAAAAGTGACCAGAACATCTCTACATCATTTATATAACCAAAATACAATCCAGATCCCAAAACTCATTCATACAAAAAGTATTAAACCACTGAAGAAACTTACAAACACAATATGTAAAAGTCAGCATTCTGCTTGCAAAGCGTTAGTGAGTAAAGGAACTTGCCACAAGCAGAGTGCTGCAAATATGGCAACTTTCAGCGTTGCTCAGTGTTTGGTGGTTGCCATAACAACCATGCGGGTCAACCGTACATAATTCAATTCACAGCTGATTTTGTACCATACTTGTGGTAGTATCATTTTTGTTGTCCCATTACTGATTGAGACATCTTTGCTTTGTGTCATACCTCTGTTAGTGCCTCCTCATCCTTTCCTCACCAGGTATGCCTCTCTTTTAGACCATTGTACTGCTGAACCTGTACCAGAACCCCCAGAACACAGCACAGACTGCAGATGGCTCCCACAGTGAGTACCTGAGTGATTGCTCCTCCCATCCCACAGTTGCTTGTGATGGATATCACTGGAAGGAAGAGTGCATTCCGATGATTAGTGCATTCCATAGTGAAAGCTTCCGAGTCTCAAACTGCTACTGTTTAGCTCTTCGGCTAACAGCAGTAATGCCTGGTGCAGGTATCCAAACCCCTTTTCCTTATCAAAGCATGTGAAACTTGGTTTTCTTCTTCTGGGAAGTAATTTTTTGTGTTATGTTTGTGTCCTGTCTCTATAGCGGAGAGGGAGATTCTCTGTTGATGGTTGAAGCTTTATCTCGGTTTCCCTTTCTCCCCTTCTGTTCTAGGCCATGTCAGCGATGTGGAGGTGCAAGAGCATTATGACAACTTCTTTGAGGTAAGAGAAAATACTTTCTAATAATACCTGTTGGGGGGAGAAGTGGTATTTGGTCTCCTGCTTGGGAAATACTGACTGTGATATCTTCAAACACTGTAATGTCAGCAAATGGACTGATTTAATCTTCAAATGTTAAATATATGGAGGTCTTTTATAGACTTTGATTGGGTCTTTGCACCCAGAGTGCTTTCAGAAATGAGAAAAGACAAGTTTCAGGAGAGCAATAGTGATGGAGAGTGTATTTTTTCAGTAGTTTTTGTGGCTACTAGAAGGGAAAGTGGTGGGGATTTAACATCCCTACCGTATGTCCTCTTAGTTATGAAGGTTTTTACCTTGGTTAATGAAGGTAAAGCCCTTAGTGGACAGTATAAAAATTGTGCCATAAAGTCTGCAGAAACGTTTTATCTGTGGTCTTTAAATCTTATATAGGGCTTGATGGCTGGCCTACTCCTGCTGGAATTCTGCAGACAAAATTCAAATGTTTGTATATAAAGGTCTGAATTATGCACAATTCTGCTTGCTTTCTGTGTTAAAATAACAAAACATATTGTATTTGAGAGAATTTAAAATAGAATACAGAAAAAAATCACAAAAAAGTGCAACATTTTGAATGCTTTTGTGCAGAATTTCAGCAGGAGCGCGTTAGCCATGTGCTCTTACCTCTTTCAAGGGCACAGACATATGGTAGAAGTTTTTCTGTTAATCGATAGCAAATATTTACTGAACATACTGGAATGTACAAGACTTGCACGCTTTTTAAGGACCTCTAGTTAGTTCGGGCACACATCTGGTCCCTTTATTGTCCTTCGTGCAAAAAGTGTCTTTCCGCCCCCACACCCTCCAAAGTCAGCAGGATATCACTTGTGTTTTCTGAAGCTGCATGAAGAATATGTTTTAGTTAGAGTTATGAGCTTCCATAGGAAGGAATGGATTGCTAACGTGTGGTATCTTTTGTTCACAGGAAGTTTTTACTGAATTGCAACAGAAGTATGGCGAGATTGAAGAGATGAATATCTGTGATAATCTTGGTGATCACCTGGTGGGCAATGTCTATGTTAAGGTAATGCTCTGCCATTTCATTGTCCCATATACCCTATTTTATAGCTCTTGCATATATTATGACAGTGGTGTAGGGGGTAGGAGATCAGTGTGAGTGTGCTTGTTTGTGTGTAACATTTCTGCATTGTTGAAAACTTTGGGGAATATGGGAAAGGGTATGAAGTGCTGTCTGTACTGCCATTGACAATCGGCTTTATTTAATTTCCTTAAGCAGAAAATATGTCATTTACACACTAGGTGATAGCTGTTCTTTGCATTAGAGCGAACCTGCTGCAATAAGTTTCCTATATCTAACTTGCTATTTTCATGTCATAGATAAGCTGTTTTCATTGTTTGCTTGCACTAGAGCACTGTTTATGTTCATAGAGCATACTCGCTCTCATTCAAGTCTTAGCCATGCTGTTCTATAATGTTAACTAATTGGGTATCTGGTTCTGTTGGAAAAGTCCTCCTCTTCCTCATATTGCTTCTGTATTGGCTCTTATGGTTTAGTTAAAACATAATATACTGCCCTTCAGATGTCAGAGCGGCTTACAGTTAAAATATACATAGAAAAGAGAGCCATAAAACGGTCAAACGTTAATAAAACACATGCATACAGTAGAGAGGATAGGTCTGACAGGCTATTCAGGATGCTCCGGAGGCTACATTGTAATGTTAAAGACTTTATTAAAGAGATGAGTTTTTAAGCCAGTTCTGAATTTCGGAAATGTGCCTAACGGAGTTCTGGTGGAAGATCGTTCCAGAGAGATGGAGCATGAAAAATAAATGCAGTGTCTCTCATACATTTGTATCTAGCACATGTAGCTGGTGGAAAGAATAGATGATGTGTGGATAGCACAGCAAATACAATAAAAAACATGGGGAATAATTGGTGAAGAAAGAGTGCAAATTCTTATGAATAATAGTTAGAATTTCAAGCTGAACACAAAAGCGGATTGGAAGCCAATGGAAATAAACTAGTAAATATGATCAAATCTAGATGCATGCATTAGTATTCATAGCGCAGTACTTTGGATAGTTTGGTGTCTCTTAATTTCATCCTCTGGGAGGCTGGCCAGTGGCCAGTACAATATTATAGCAATCAAGTTTGGAGATAACTAAACATGGGGTCAGTGTAAAGGCAGATTATATGAGGAACAAATAGGTCTGATTTGATGCAATGAACAGAAGGAAGTTTTAACAACGGAACTAATGTGTTCGTGAAATGAGAGCTCAGAGTCAACAGCAAGGCCAAGATACTTCAGAGAAGAAAAGAGAGCAATAGGCTTATCATGGAGCATTGAGGCAGAGTTGGGAACTTTAGAACTCCTGGTAAGCCAGATAGCAACATTAATAAAAAAAAAATGTTAAGCTTGAGTAAGTTAGATTGTAGCCAAGAAGTGATCTAGGAGAGATGGTAATTCATGGGGTCAGGGAAGCTGGGATGAGTATGTAAAGTAGGAAGAATATCATTTGCATAGTAGTAAGCTATTATACCCAAGTCTTAGATAACAGTAGTTAAGGGAGTAGAAAGATATTGAACAGCAATGGAGCAATCATGGGACTCTGAGGAACACCAAAAGAAGACGACCCAAAAGGGTCAGATAGGAGCAGATCCACTGGAGAACAGAATCCCAAAGACTGATATCGAGTAGACGAGAGTGAAAAATTAGAGTAGTTGACCAAATCGGATGCAGAGGAAAAGATCAAGAGAAACGGGGTTAATATTTCCCTGATCAAAGGAGCTGTGAGCATTGCTAAGCAAGGATGGTCTGTGTACTGTGGCCTGGGCGGAAACATGACTAGTTAAATCAAGGTGGTTGCATAGTTGAGAAACAAGATTTATGCAGGATATCGCTGCTGTCCTTCCAAGTACTACTCTGGACACCTTCGCACTCCCTGTGAAAGAATGATCTCCTCGATCACTGAGGCTCCCTCCTTTTTAGCACCCTGACCATTCTCTGCAAGCATCTGTCCATCTGGATTCAGACTGTTCCCCAGAAATCTTCCATACTCCTAACTTCTAAGAGGGATATAGCTCCCCAAGGAGCATAGCCTATTCAGAACATTGGGAGCTGCTCCAGGATCGTGAAGATTCCCCTAATCTAGAACCAAAAGCCCAATTATACTGTTCTTTCCCATTAGCCAATGGTCTTGGAAGCAGCTATTAAACATAACAAATTCGCTAAGCCCTTGACTCGGGTCCCTTCTGGTAAGCATCACAAAATATTACACAACATGGGGGGGATGTTTACCAGAGTGCCCTTGGGAGGCCAGATCGGAGGTCGGGCTGCGGGGAATGAACATTTTGGTCTAGTGGCTGGGGATTGCGGCTCTTGAATGGAGCTGCAGTGCCATGGTAACCAGATGCCATGGCACCACAGCTCTATTCAGAAGCCCTGACTGAGTTAGCTGGGGAAGGTCTGTACATGCAGGCTGACCAGAATCGGGGTCCCAGCCTGGATGCGATTCTGATCCTGCAGGGCTAGATGTGCCCCGCGGGATCAGAATCCCGACTCACTCTGTGCATCCGGTTCTGACCGGGCGCACTGAGGGCTGGCAAATCCAACTCTGAAGATTGTAGCTCGCCAGCTTCAGATCCTGAACTACCATGCACTGCTAAACCAGCTAGATATTCAGCAGGAGTCCCTACGTGTCATTCTACAAAAATCCACATATCAGTTTATTTGTGACACACATGATTCTATATCTAAAGCCAAAGTGTCTGCCATTTCTGCAAGACAGACTGCCTGGCTTAAAGCTTCAGGACTGAGCTAATTTCCTTTGTCTGGGAGATTATTTGGATCAAAGGTGAAAGAGACTGTATCCCAAATCAAAGATGACAGCTCAGTGGTAAACAAGCCCCCTTCAACTCTAGAAACCTATTCTGTAAAAATACTGTACCTGTACTATACTGTAAAAATCAACCATACTCGTTGCAGACCAATATTTTCCACAATTTTGCTTAACAAGAAATTGACCTTACCCCAGACCTACCCCCTCAACATTTAACACTTTAAACATACAACCAATGGCAGTGTTTAAGAAAATGCAAATAGCAAACTACCCTATTGACGTCTACAAGGAAGTCAAATCTTCAGTATTGATTACCCTCCAGTAGGAGGCAGAATCCTTCAATTTGGAGAGAATTGAGAAAGTATCACCTCAGACCGCTGAGTGCTTTCTCATTGTCGACCATGGCTAAAAAGAGGGAATTAGGCCTCACCTGCTAATTGATGTCCCTTGAGTTGTCCCAGTACTTGTGGATATTCACGCCCCCACCAGTTGCTTGGAGACTGAGCATGTCATGATCTTCATGACATCAGTATAGATAGGCAGCTGGCACCTCCCACCAGCCTTCAGTATCCTATTAACAAAGCAGACTCATGGAAATATCCATAACCAACTATTCCAATAACCAACTAATATTCCTCCCTACCTGGGAAGGAAATAAACACTCACCTGTTACGGATGGAAAGAGATGATCTGGAGGCCAGTCACTCCCGCCCCCGACCCTCTGCCCTGTATTACACGGGAAAATGAACAATCTTTTTTTTTTTTTCCTTGTACTCTACTCATTCTGCACGTGTCTATCCATCTTCCGGTCTATGATGAACTAGTTGTACTTTTTCAAGCCGGGGAGCCATGTGCAGACAGCAAATATCCGATATCGGGGAGGGATTCGGGACTGAACTGGAGCAACTCAAGGAACATCAGTTAGCAGGTAAGGTCTAATTTCCTATTCCATATCTGTTCTCCAGTCTGGTCCCAGTTCTTGTGGGATGTACCATAGCAATACCATTCTTGGGAAGGACCTGCTAAATCCGGCTTGAATTATCACTGAGCCAAAATGTGCATCCTCTGATGCCTGTACATTTAGCCGGTAATGTCTCACAAAGGTATTCCTTGCAGGTATCCATTGGCGGCACCAAATTGAACTTTGCCCAAGATGCAGCCTGGGCACGGCTCGTGCGCAGTCAACTCAAAGGGTATAGGTCTACGCCTCAACAGGTAGGTAGAGGAGATGGCTTCCCTTATCTATCTTGATATGGAGGCTTTTACGTGGCCTTCCAAACACAAATTGCTGCTCTGTTTTCCAAAAGGACTCTGTGTTCTTCAAGTATTTCCGTAGCATGTGACTGACATCCAGCCATCACGACAGGGGATCTGACGTTGTCTCTGCCGCCTTTGTAAAGCTGCCACCTGCAGGTCAATCCCTTTTCCAATCCCACCTGCAGGAAATCCAGAATCTCCGGCATAGTGGCCTTCCTGGTAGAACAGCCTCGCTCCTTGCATCAATGCTCAAACTCTCCAGACTTGAATATATGTTAGCGAAGTGGAACATCTATGGGCCTTTAGCAATGTTGCTATCACAGAGGGCAAATATTCTCGCTGTCTCAACTATGCCCTCTCAAGAGCCAAGCCATAAGTGAGAATCTGTTCACCTGTGGCATCAGAATGGGCCCTTGGGCGAGTAGATCTGCCTGAACTGGTAGTCACCATGGTTGATCGGCTGTCAACTGCACTAGATCGGCATACCACGGCCATCTCAGCCATTTTGGAGCGCTCAACAGAACCAGTCCCCGATGCGCTTCGACAAGCTGCACTACCCAGCCAATTAGCAGCCAGGGAGGAAAGCTATACTGTATATAGAAGTCCCTCTGTGGGCCACGGTTGTACCAGCGCATCGAGCCCCTCCAACATGCGCTCTTTTCTGCTGTAAAACTTCGCTGACTTGAAGACTGCCATTAGGTCCATGATCGGCTGCCCTCATCATTCCACCAACTGCGTGAAAATACTCTGGTTGAGGGTCAACTCCGTAGGATTGATTCGTATTCTGCTGAGATGGTCTGCCGCTATATTCTTCCGATGGCAACGTGCGCCTCCGATAGGGCCATCAAGTTGCTCTCCTTCCATTCCAGCAATGGCCCTACCTCCTGCTCTATCTGTGCACTGCTTGTACCTCCCTTCTGGTTGATATAAGCCATCGTAGTGGCATTATCTGAGAACAATCACATGGTTTTCCCCTTCATGAGGTTCTGAAAGCCTTGCAAGGTTAAAAACACCACCCTCAACTCCAGGCGATTGATGGGCTATGCCTTCTCTTGCTGTGACCAAAGGCCCTGTGTGAACTGCGCCCGCCCCATCCCCCCCCCCCCCCATCTCAGCTGGCAAACATTTTTAGAGGGCCCCAGGGAGGTGTTTTTCTGGTGGCATACCTTTCAGGAGCATATCAGACTGTAGCCCCACCGGAGGGCATTCCGAGCCTCTTCCGTACAAAGTAACTGGTGCGAGAGCAGATAGAATTTCACTGACCACCCGCATAACAATGCCCATTGCATCGGTCATGTGAGCACGTGCCCAGGGTACCGGGTCGTTCGCTTGCTGCCATTGAACCTAAAACCTGCAAATAATGCCATGCTGTTGGCCTCTTCATCTGCAGAAACTGCCATAGCTACAGCTTGCGCACTCACTCCACAGGCAGGGAGACTCTACCCATGACAGCCTGAAACCAAGCGCCAAGGTACTCTAAATCCTGGGATAGTTTTAGTTGACTTTTGGCAAAGTTGACCACCCATCCAACTTCTTGGAGAAACACTGACTCTTGCTGTCACCCGCTCGCTTTCCTCTAGGTACTTTGCTTGGATGAGTCAATCATCGAGGTAGGGATGCACCAGAATGCCTTCCTGCCGTACTGCCACTGCAACCACCACCAGGGCCTTGGTGAAGGTACAGGACGTGGTAGCCAGTCCAAACAGAAGCATCCGAAACTGGAAGTGTTGCATTGGCACAGAGAATCTGAGAAACTGCTGGCATTCGGGCTGCACCAGAATATGTAGCTACGCCTTGGTAAGATTGAGGGAAGTCAAGAACTCCTCCTCTCACACCGCCACTGTCACTGACCATAGCGTTTCCATGAGAAACTGCGGCACTCGCAGACTACGATTTACATGCTTGAAGTCCAGAATGGGTTGAAAGGAACCCTCCTTTTTTGGCACCACGAAATAGATGGAGTATCGACAGCATCCGTGCTGGTCTTTTGGTACCTCTGTCACGGCCTGTAAGGCCTGTAGCTGCTGAAGAGTTTGCCCCACTGCTTGCCGCTTCTGTGCCACCTTGCAGGGAGAATTGGCAAAGGCGGCCCTGAGAGAATGCACAAATTCCAAGGCATAGCCTTCTCTGATGACCCCTAGCACCCACTGGTCAGTCGTTATGCGAGTTCAGATGTAAAAATCCCATAGCCGACGCCCTACGGAAACCAAATCCACCTGGCCTGTCCTTGTTTCATTGCGATATTTGGGGGCCATTGAGGCAGATGAGTAAATCCCTTTGCCTGCACCCCTGATGCCCCGAAAGGATTGACTTCTAGAGGGAAAATGGCCCCTCTGAAAAGTCGTGAACCTTGCCGGTCGAAAGCGTCAAATCTCTCGGCTGTCCCCTACCAGGAGCTGAGGATCTAATCAATTTCTCCTTGTCCTCCAGCAATCTCCCTCTTTTGGATTCCCCTAGGTCTTTTATTAGCTTCTCCAGATCCTCCCCAAAGAGGAGCTTGCCCCTGAATGAGAGCTTGCTTAGCTGAGATTTGGAGGAAGCATCTTCTGACCAATTCTGTAGCCACAAATATCGCCTCGCCATGACCACTGAGGCCATACCCTTGGACAAGCATCTAATGAGGTCATAAAAGGCATCAGCTAAATACCCCGCTCCTGACTCCAGCTTTGCTGCTTCTGGTGGACGAGGCTTCTCTGCTCCTGAACTTTCCAAGATACCTTGTGCTCAAATGCAGGCACAGCATTGATACAAAGGCGCCACATACTGAAGCCTGTAATGACAACGCATTAATTGTAAAGTCTTGCTTCAGAAAGATCTCCAACTTTCTATCCTACACATCCTTGAGGGCCGAACTACCCTCCACTGGAATCGTGCTTTTCTTCATTACCACAGAAACTGGTGCATCCAACTTAGGACTGTGCTCCAGATCTGGAAGGGGGGTAAAGCCGTGTCATCATACAAGTACCTTTGAGTGCCTCCTCTGGGATGTCCCATTCATCCTGAATCATACACCGGACGACCCGATGTAAAGGGAACACCCTTTGTGATGACCTAACCGCCTGGAAAAGAGGGTCCTCCAAGGGTTCCTCATCCTCGGGGTGTCTTCGTACGCACATTCAGTGCTTTAGAGTAATGTGCTATCAAGGCCGCCATTTCCTCCCTGCAGAAAATCTGGATGATGCGAGACTCCTCACCCTGGGGAATCTCCTTCCAAATCCCAGTTTTGGTCCTGTTCTGCTTCTGGATCCTCTGCATCCCCAGAGTGCACAGACCTAGATCCTCCCAGAATCTGTCCTCCAGCCGACACCTATGGGGACCAGGCTCTCCCCTTGCTCTTTCCAGCAGACTGGCCTGGATGGGGGATGCTTTGGGCTCCTCTCCAGCACCCTCTTTCATGTAGAAGGCTTTGTGCCTCAGTAGCACAGACTCTAGGGAAAACCTCCCAGGAGGCTATCCTCCTCACCACCCCCCCCCCCCCCCCGGAGGAAGATGCCTTTCTGGCCCTCCATCTCCTGAGGGTTGAACTGAGCCTTCAAGCACTCCTATGACCCCTGGTCTCTCATACTACTGCTACTGAGCATTTATATAGTGCTGCACAGACATGTAGGAGACAGTCCCTGCCCATCAGAGCTTACAATCTAGTCAAGACAAACACAGAAGGTGTAGGCAGGGTTAAAGCAAGGGGAAAGAAAAAGGAGATCAGATGAATCAAGATCCAAAAGCAGCAGCAAAGAGGTGAGTTTTCAGCCTGGATTTGAAGAGGGTTAGAGAGAAGGTGCCTGGTGTACAGACACAGGTAGTTTATTCCAGGCGTAAGGCACAGTAAGTTGAAAGGAGCGAAGTCTGGAGTTAGCAGTAGAAGAGAAGGGCACAGATAGAAGCAGTTTGCTAGAAGAGCAGAGTTCCCGAGGGGGGTTGTAAGCAATGTTCCCTCTAATTTTCTGTAGGCTGTGTGCGCATAAAATATCATCTGTGTGCAGCTTTTGAAGGAAGGTTAAATTTTTGTGCGCCACATAACGACACTCGGAGTTATATACTTTAAAATTTGACTACACGTCAGAATACAGTATGTACACCACATTGATTTTAATCAAATTAAATGAAAATAGACAATTACTAAATGAAGTGGGAAATTTCCAGTAATTACAATCATAACTTTTAAATTTTAAGACGTCTTTGTTATTTTCTATTAGAATCAGAGCCGTAGTTTTTGTGCGCTCTGTTGTAAAGTATGTGCGCTCGCTCGGGGAGGTGTGTGCGCGCGCACACGCGCACAGCTTAGAGGGAACAGTGGTTGTAAGTAGAGATAAGAGAAGAAAGGTAGTGAGGAGTCGCAGAGTAAATGCATTTATAGGTCAGCAGGAGACGTTTGAACTGGATGCGGAAGCGGATAGGGAGCCAATGAAGTGACTTGAGAAGAGGGGTAATATGGGCATGACGAGGCTGGCGGAAGATTAGCTGTGCAGCAGAGTGTTGAACAAATTGAAGGGGAGAGAAATGATTCAAAGGGAGACCAGCAAGGAATAGGTTACAGTAGTCAAGACGGGAGGTGATTAAGGAGTGGATAAGCGTTTTAGTAGTGTGTTCAGAAAGGAGAGGGCGGATTTTGCTAATGTTATAGAGAAAGAAGCGGCAAAATGGATGTGTGTGGAGAGAGAGAGGAGTCAAAGACAACCCCCAGATTGCAGACCGAGGAAACAGGAAGGAGTACAGAGTTATCCACAGAGACTGAGGAAGAGGAGGGTAGGTTTTAGGGGGAAAGATGCAGTCTTGGCCATGTTCAATTTCAAGCGGCGGTGAGACATCCAGGCAACATAACATACTGGGTCAGACCAAGGTCCATCAAGCCTAGTATCCTGTTTCCAACAGTGGCCAATCTAGGTCATACGTACCTAGCAGTTTCCCCAAGGGACACGGGTTCCGCAATGCTTGTACTGGGTCAAGCATTGATATCCTGGGTCCCTTCTTAATAATGGTTTATGGACCTTTCCTCCAGGAACTTGTCCAAACCTTTTTTAAACCCAGCTACACTAACAGCCTTAACTACATCCTCCGGAAGCAAATTCCAGAGTTTGATTACACGTTGAGTGAAAAAATATTTTCTTTTATTAGTCTTAAATAGTTTACCCTGTAGCTTCATTGCATGTCCCCTAGTCTTTCTATATTCTGATAATGTAAACAATTGATCTACGTTTACCCGTTCCACTCCGTTCATTAATTTATAGACTTCTATCATATCTCCCCTCAGCCGTCTCTTTTCCAGGTAAAAGAGCCCTAACCTTTTTAGCCTTTCTTCATAGGAGTATCCTTCCATCCCCTTTACCATTTTGGTGGCTCTTCTCTGAACCTTTTCTAATAACTCTATATCCTTTTTAAGATACGGCGACCAGAATTGTACACAATATTCAAGGTACGGTCTCACCATGGAACGATATAGAGGCATTATAATATCTTTTAGTTTTATTTTCCATTCCTTTCCTTATGATACCTAGCATTCTATTTGCTCTCTTGGCTGCCGCTGCACACTGGGCCGAGGGTTTTAACATGTTATCCACAATGACGCCTAAATCTTTTTCCTGGGTGGTGGTTCCTAATGTGGAACCTTGCATTGTGTAACCATAGTTTTGGTTGTTCTTCCCTAGGTGCATAATTTTGCACTTGTCCACATTAAATTTCATCTGCCATTTGGATGCCCAGTCTTCCAATTTATCAAGATCCTCTTGCAATTTTCCACAATCCTCTTGGGTTTTAATAACTTTAAATAGTTTTGTCTCATCTGCAAATTTGATAACCTCACTCGTTATTTCACTTTCCAGGTCATTTATGAACCTGTCAAAAAGCAGCGGACCCAGCACAGATTCCTGGGGTACACCACTATTCACCTTTCTCCATTGGGAAAATTGGCCATTTAGCCCTAACCTCTGCTTTCTATCTTTTAACCAGTTCCTGATCCACAGTAGTACACTGCCTCCTATCCCATGACTCTTTAGTTTTGCCAAAAGTCTCTGATGAGGGACCTTGTCAAAGGCTTTCTGAAAGTCCAGATACACAATATCAACCGACTCACCTTTGTCCACCTGTTTATTCACTCCTTCAAAAAAACATAACAGATTAGTAAGACAAGATCTTCCTTGTCTAAAGCCATGTTGGCTGTCTCCCATTAGGTCATGACTATATACATGCTGAGTAATTTTATTCTTTATGATGGTTTCTAGCATTTTTCCTGGTACTGACATGAGGCTCACCGCTCTGTAGTTTCCCGGATCTCCCCTGGAACCCTTTTTAAAAATTGGTGTTACATTAGCGATCCTCCAGCAATGTCAGAAAGGCAGGCAGAGATCCAGGTCAGGATTGCCAGAGAGATTTCAGGCATAGAGAAGTAGATCTCATCCAGAGGTTCAGCCTCCATCGACCGAGATTTGGCCTCACAACCACAGCAGAACCCCTGCATGATCCACATGCCACGCTGGTGGGCTTTGAAGACATACTAGATTTTTTTTTTTTTTTTTTCAAATCGCTCTCTGTTCCTTCACTGCTAACACTATTAGAAAATCTTAAGTAAAATAAAATGTGAGGCAGCGCTCCTTTTCATTCGCAGAGACCACCCTTTTCTCCAGGCCTCTCGGCAGCCTCTGCACTGCAATCTGTTCCAATGCTCTTCTTAAAATGGCCACTGCTACCACGCGGCTCAGTCAGCCTGCCTGAGACACACTTACCTGCCCTGTTTTGTCCCGTTCCCCAGGCTTCCCTACCAGCCACCCCCGGGGCTTCAGCATGAAGCGATGAAGGGACAACTCCTCATCTCGCTTTCCTCTGCCTCCAGAGTCGCTGCACACGTGTCTTTCCCCTGCAAGCAGGACCCGCTCCCTGTCCCGGAGCACTGCCTCTGTCTCTCAGAAACCCCCTGCAGGGCTAAACTTCCAAGCAACAGCCGGTTCAATGCCTGAGCTGGTCTTCCCTTTTTAAACTTTATCTGGCAAAACTGCTATCAGCCAATACAGTGAAAGATAGCTGTATTAAAACTCTCCTCCCTCCAAGTCAAAAACCTTTTTTTTTTTTTTTTTTTTTTTTTACCTTTCATTTGTTCACTAATTTAAAAGCACTAATTTGTGCTTTCAACAAGTCCTGATGTGGGAGTTCATGGCTCTCCAGCTGCTTGGAGACTGAGATACTGAAGGATGGTGGGAGATGCCAGCTGCCTATCTATGCTGATGTCATGATAGTTGTAGTCAGCTAGCTATCTGTAAATAACAAGCAACTCATGTGTATATTGTAGCTAGTGGTAGATAATTGTAGATAGTTTCCCCAGTTTGAAATCTAAGTTGTATTACCCGTTCAATGTAAGTGCATAACAGGCCTCCTGTTCTGTACAAAAGTGTTATCTGTAAACCACACTGATTTTAAAGAGCGTGGTATCTAAAAGCGATAAATAAATAAATGATCCTGACATGCTCAGTCTTCAAGCTGCTGGTGAGGACTGAATACCCACAAGTACTGGGACTGGACTGGACTGGACTGGAGGAACGATATGGAAAAATACATTTTCTTGCATCCCTCTTCTCACAAATTCTCCTATGTCAATCAGGACTCCCCTTGACCACGAGAAGATCCTCCAACAAGAAATCCAGACACTACTTTACTTTACATCAGGTCCATTGAATTGGTTCCTGCTTCATAAAGAGGTCAAGGATTGCGTTTCAGGTTCTTTCTCATCCCCAGTAAAATAAGCGGTCTGAGACTGGTACTCGATCTGTGCAAATCAAAATGAACTCCTAGCAACAGCACTCCCTTTACTAGATTGTGATGACTAGCTAGCCTCTCTGGACCTGAGGGGATGCTTACTCTCCTATCCTCATTCACACAAGTCATAGAAAGTATCTACGTTTCACAGTTCACACTTTCTACTAGTCAAAACGCTTTACATGTAGCTGAATGAATACAATGAACATTTTACATAAAACCATAGGAACTACAAATATAACTAATAAAGATAAAAGCGATGAACTAAATAAATATAAAGCTTAAACTT
Source organism: Ichthyophis bannanicus (assembly GCA_033557465.1). Lineage (NCBI taxonomy): Eukaryota > Metazoa > Chordata > Amphibia > Gymnophiona > Ichthyophiidae > Ichthyophis > Ichthyophis bannanicus. The sequence continues at coordinate 258,447,964 of CM066044.1, forward strand.
CTCTGTCCATAAGACCATTCGACGTCTCAAGAATTTAGGTTTCTTCATCAAGAAAGAAAAGTCAGCTCTAATGCCAATCAAAAGCATTACATTGATAGGAGTTTGCTTCAGCTCAAATCAAGAGAAGGCCTACCTTCCCAAGGAAAGAGAGTTGTCGATCCTACAGCTCAAGCAAAAAGCATATGTCACAGTTTGACTTATTCTCAAGCTTCTCGGGTATCTGCTGGCAGCCGTACATACACATGAGTCCACTTCAGTGGCACCTCCAAAGAAGATTCCCATAACTAAGTCAACCATATGCTCTCTAATTTTGTGAGTGGAGCCTGGCCCCATTCTGTGCAGCTTGACTGGATACAAAACTTTGTACTCATGTTCTACCAGCGGTTCTGCCACAGAGAGTTTCCTATGGCTGTTGGACCCTGCATATACTACTTCAAGATCTACAGATGAATCTAAGATAACGGGGATACTGCCATATACAGCCCGAAGTATGGATGTGCTACGGATTCTTAAAACACATTGGCCAATTCTTCAATTACATGACTGTTTTAGTGTGCCTTTACAGATTGCTTTTTCTAGGGGTCGCAATCTAGGTAACATTTTGGTAAAAACATCTATGCAAGAAGATCGTTTAAAATATCACCCCCCTACTATTGGCCATACTGCATGTCAGCAGTGTGTTTTCTGTGATACAACACTTACAGGTATAGATTGGCAACATCCGAAAACTCATCGAGTATATCAACGTCGTTGGGATACGACATGTGATTCTACTTTTGTAGTGTATTTAATTCAGTGTCCATGCTCCCTTGTTTATGTTGGAAGAACAATACGTCCTATAAAACGCCGTCTGAGCGAACATGCATCACGTCTTCGTCATGCAGTACTTTCTGCTCCGCTGGTCTCTCATTGTATTGACTTTTGCCATACTTTTGACCACCTTAATTGGACTATATTGGATCAAGCTCCTAATAATCCCCGTGGAGGGTCAAGGGAAGATAAACTCCAATTTTTAGAACAACGCTGGATATTCTATCTTGATTCAATGGAGCTGGGAGGTCTTAATAGAGAAATCGAATGGCAGAGCTTGCTTTGAATGAGTGTTGTCGTCACTCAAGTTATTACCAATCAGATCAGGGGTTCCCCGTCATGTGGGGGTTTGCCCGATCTGATTGGTTGGTTCTCTCTTTAAAATGGCATTTGTTCTGCCATTATTTAAAAGATATGACCTGTGCTGCAACGACAGCGTTACTAAGGATGATTGCTGAACTTGTGAATTTTGGATTTTACACTTGATACAGGGTGATAGTGCCCGAAACGCGCGCGTCGTGTTGAGACTTATCCAAAAATCAGCGTTTCTATCTAAGATAAGTTTTCAGCTTATTATTTTGAAAATTTGAAATTTTACTTGTGGTGAAGAACCTTAACATAATAAAAAGTGGTTGCCCGCTTGGTGTGGGTCGGCTTTCTATCCGACCTTCCTACGGTCAGCTCCGACAAAAAAATTATATATCTAAATTTGAAGGTCAATGTTCTGAGGTTGGGTTTTGATCTATTTGCCAATTTGCCCTTACCTGTAGGCTTTTTTTGCTATTGTACAGAGAGTTTCCTGGCATGTTCAAAGATGCATGTCCTTCTTTCCCAAATCATTTTCCCACTGTGCGAAATCGCGCTTCCCTCACTCTGAGTGTATTGTAAGATTTTGTACAGACCTGACAGTAGACCCTTAACCTCTCCCACTTGGTGAATAAAAGCTCAAAGTAAGTCCTCTGTCCCAGCGAGGCTCGTTCATTATGGCCAGGCTGCACATAGTGCCTCACATGTCTATAGAAAAACTCATGTTCCACTTTCAGGAAAGCCCAACAACTCACCTTTAATGTCCACTAATTGCCTCATCCACTGCAAACCCACCCTTTGCCACACCGGTATGCACCATATATGAGGCCGGGTTGGAAATCCTCATACTGAATAGGAGTGTGCCAGTAAAGCAGCTTCTTCCCACATAGTTGTTCCCTATGCTGGAACCAGACATTCAGGGTGTTGATCACAAAAGGGCTAACACCCCCCCCCCCTCCCGGATATTTACCACGCTCTTGCAGCCAGATTGCCTTTCCTAATGGAGTGGGACCACTGAGCTCTTGTTCGATCATCGCCCATTGTTTTCCTTGACCCTCCTTTTCCCATTCAACCAGCCCACTCAACATAGCCCCCACATAATACAGTTTTAGATCCAGTATGTCTAGCTCCCCCTTTTTTCCTATCCTTCATCAAGACTGCTGGCACCAGCTTTGGAGGTCTCTTCCTCCAAATGAAATAAAAAATGTGTTTTTGCCAGGATCGCAATATCCCTTCCAGCATATGGACAGGAAGAGCCAAAAATAGAAAGAACAATCTGGATAATGTTAGCAGCTACCTTCTGCTCAGGTTCGGAGGCGACACTCACAAGCGCTGGGGAATTACCCGGATAGCCCTCCTTTGCTATACCCTCCCCTCCCCCATCAGGCACACATACACGTTAATAAGCATAACAAACAATTATTGCAGTGCTTAAACAAAAAATCTTTATTATAGAAGCTTTGAGTATAATATCTAATTGCACCTAGCAAGAAGATAGCATAAGCTTAGCTAATAAGAAAGAGAGAGGTCGGTACAGCCCACCTTCGTGATCTGTTCCTACTAACTCCCTCCCATACAGTTCTTCTACTTCCTTTATAGGCCTTCCAGCACGTACTCGTGTGCAAACACGCACATATTCTTGTCTCTGCTTTCCCTCTTTCTCATCATTTTGTAGTTTATTTTCCAGGCTTCATGTCTCTACTCTTTCTTCAATATTTTTCTTTTTAATTAACACATATCCTGCCCTTGGTGTGTTACACCTGCTGTTTGCCCTTGTCATAATTGAAATGTAACAAGGAATGTCCCTGCTTGGTTCCCCTACCCAGAGGGAACTCCTCAGAAAAGGCTCCGTAGACCCTAATGCGAGCTTTCAGACTGGCGTACAGGGCCTTAATCCATCCAGTGAGCTTCTCCCCATTTCCTACTCGCCAAGACCTGGACCATAAATTCCCACTTTCAGCATCCACCTCAACTAAGAGAATCTTCCCCACACTCCCTGGCCTTCCAAATCAAATTACACAGTTTCCTAACATTATCTTTCACCTGCTGCCCCGGTATAAAGCTCACTTGAACTTCTCGGACCAATCTTGCTATGGTGCCTTATAACCTATTGACGGGGACTTTTGCGATCACTTTCTTGTCTAAATTGATCAGGGATTTCAGTCTATAGTAACGTAGTATATGACGGCAATAGGACCCACAGACAGTATTGGCCTTTCTGGGTTTTGGAATTACCGTTATCCCTATGGTATACATAGATTCTGGGACCCTTTTCTCTTGGTGCACTGTGTTGAAGATCCCCACCATTTTGTCTGCCAATAGTTCCTTAAACATTTTATAATAGCGGACTGTGTAGTCGTCTAACCCAGGAGCCTTTCCCACCTTCATGCTCTCAATCGCTCCCATGACCTCTTCAACAGTGATATCAGCCTCTAAATGTGCTGACAGCCTCTCTGTGACACCACAAATCATTAAGGCTTTACACCTCATTTGGTTCTCAAGGTCTTCTAACTTAAGTGCTAACCTTTCCTTTTCATTTTCCAGCTCGTGAACATGTCTCTGCAACCTGTCTACTTTTGGGCACTTTTGATCCGCTCCTGACAGTCTTCCACTCGCAGGCTCAACTCTGCCACCTCTGCATGCAGTTCCTTGACCATCCCCCCCGATTTGGGCTTTAACTTCCAAAATCTCCTCCTTTAAATTCATGAACAGGTTGCACAGCTCCACTTTGGTAAGGGTTATTGATACAGTACAGTCAGTCAAGCTGTCTGTCACCACTGACTCTCCCTGTGTTCCTGAGCTCCCCTCTCTTAGCGCCATTTTGTGCGGATCACTACTGCCTGTAACACAAATTTTTAAAAAATCTGTAGTTTTACGTCAGGTGTCCATATCAAGCAAATTCTTGCCTTTCTCGTCACTCATGCTTGCCACGGGTCCATATTTTATCCACCCTGGAGAGTTTTTAATTGTGCCTTTGATGGATTAAACGGTGGAGCTCCACTCAACCATTCATCTGCTGAGTTGACATAACTTTCCCCCTGGGCCCGCAGCTTTTGTTTTTTGGTTTGTTATAATCTGTTAAACCACAGATATTAAACGGTACTTTACAGCAATAAAGACAACACTTACAAGACGATGTGGGATTCTTATACGCCGCCCAGCTGTACAGTTCCACAGACAGCAGTGGTTTACAACATTTTTCCACTTCCTTCCTCTTCTCCCTCCCCTCCTCCGTCAATTCTATCGCTATCCCATATCTGTCATGAGTCCAGGCTCCTTGTCCCAAAGTCAGCCATCTCTCCCTCCCCGTTGCCACTTCTACTGCCGCACTTCCCCTCTTCAGGGAGCCAACACCTCGTTACGTGTGTGTGACAGCAGCATGGCAATATATGATTTCCAGAGTGTCGTGAAAGAGGTCCAGCGTGTTGTCTCCCCTCGGGCATCCAAGCGTTCAAACATCATCAATTGATGAAAACAATTTTGCCATTCCTAAAATGTAGGGAGCACCACCCCTCTCCATTGCCGAAGCAGTGGCCCTTTCCCCACCATTAGGCACACCCACCACTCCTTGGAGGAGTGGTTCGCGTTCATCAAACACCATAAGGGAACTTGTCCAGTTCATTTGTTGGTTAATAAGTGAACTTAAATAATTGTTGATAACACGCCCATAAAGGACGGAATTTTCTGACAGCCACACCACATATGGCCCAGATCCTCTAAAGGCCAGGAACAATGCGGACAGCTCCCATCCCGAGTTAGGTGACTATGCAGTGTTCGACGAGGGGGGGAAAATGCACACGAGTCAGCACTTTGAATTGCATCTTGCGCCACCTCACCGCTACTATCAGTGCCAAGATGTAGCGAATTGCCTGCTGAATGGTACCAGGGATGATCAACTGCCCTAACTCTGCTGTCCAGCAGCTCTCTCTGCTCTTGAATAGTCTGGAGGGGGTGGTCTATCGAGATATTTTGTGCTTCAGACTCAAGATGGATGGGGGGGTTTCATTCCCCAATTGCAAAAAACTTCAGAATCTGTACCGACCTCTCAGCCATCAAGTCTGCTCGGGGTAGAGAGTTAACATAATGTTGCACCTGAGCATAAGCAAAAAAATGAGTATGTCCCATTTTGTATTCTGCACACAGAATCGCAAAAGATTTGCAGGTACCAGTAGTGTCTACAACATGCCCCAAGTTGCAGATCCCCCGATCCTTCCATAACCGAAAAATAGAAGTCTCCGTCCCGGGTAAAAAGCAGACATTCCCCTGAATGGGCAACCAGCTCGAAACCGATGGTGACCCCCCCCCCTCCCCTCCCAGTAAGAGTGGACATGATGCCAGGTTTTGCATACAGGACCTATCAATAGGCTCTTCATTAGTTGTCCTGGCAAGAGAGTGCTGTCATGATGTAGGGCCACTATTAAGGAATGGGAGGCGGCAAAGGCTTTTTCCAAGGCTCTGGGGGTATAGATTTTCGTACCACCCAACCAGTCCCCCAAATGCCATGCTTTAGACAGGCTATGGCATATTGTTGCAAATCAGGGACTCCAATACCACCCTGCCACCAGCCCCCACACAACCGATTCAAGGAGAGATGTGCCCCCCTCTTCCATAAGAACCTCTGTAGTTCATGGTCAAACTGGTTTACATCCCTCCGCAGGAGTTGCATCAGTAGAGTTTGCAGCCAGTAAAGCACGCGGGGGAGCAACATCAAAGGCTGCTACTCGCCCCAATAATGACAATGGGAGCGGGGTCCACACCTGGAGGCGTTGCAGCACTTTGTCACAGTTCCAATGGTATAATTCACAGGGGTCATTAGTTAATAGGATACCCAAATAGGTAAAAGAAGTGTCTGCCCACCAGAGGGGGAATGAGGGCCCCATGTTGCCCACAGCCGGCCCGACATGTCTAACGTTTCTGACTTTTCGTGGTTACTACTACTACTATTATTGAGCATTTATATAGCGCTACAAGTCGTACGCAGCGCTGCACAGACATGTAGGAGACAGTTCCTGCTCATCAGAGCTTACAATCTAGTCAAGACAAACACAGAAGGTGTAGGCAGGGACAAAGCAAGGGAAAGAAAAAGGAGATCAGGTGAGTCAAGATCCAAAAGCAGCAGCGAAGAGATGAGTTTTCAGCCTGGATTTGATGAGGGTTAGAGAAGGTGCCTGGCGTACAGACACAGGTAGTTTGTTCCAGGCATAAGGCGCAGCAAGTTGAAAGGAGCGAAGTCTGGCGTTAGCAGTAGAAGAGAAGGGCACAGACAGAAGCAATTTGCTAGAAGAGCGAAGTTCCCGAGGGGGGTTGTAAGGAGAGATAAGAGAAGAAAGGTAGTGAGGAGCCGCAGAGTGAATGCATTTATAGGTCAGCAGAAGGTTGAACTGGATGTGGAAACGGATAGGGAGCCAATGAAGTGACTTGAGAAGAGGGGTAATATGACCATGACGAGGCTGGCGGAAGATTAGCCGCGCAGCAGAGTGTTGAACAGATTGAAGGGGAGAGAGATGATTCAAAGGGAGACCAGCAAGGAGTAGGTTACAGTTGATGTGATGGTTGATGTGGAGTCCTGCTGTTTTTCCGAATGTTGCAAATTCTTCAAGCACCTGTGGCAGCAGGGACGTGCTCGGGAAGGTTAGATGTACGAGCATGTCATTTGCAAAGGCTGACACTTTGAATTCCTGTCCACCAATTCATACCCTTGGCGCCTCGCAGCAAGCCACCAAGCAGTGTATTAATGGGTCAAAGGACAACATGAATAAGGGGAGAGGGGGGAACTTGTCTTGTCCCCTGCTCCATTGTAAATGGCTTCAATATCGCCACATTAGTCACCACCGCTGCCGCCGGGTTCACATAGAGCACCGTTACCATGCGAAGAAATTGCTCACCTATGCCATACTGTGATAGGAGCTGGGACAAGTATTGCCAGTTCACTCGGTCAAACGCCTTCTTGGCATCAAAACTGATTAGTAGGGATTGTATTTCTCTCTTGTGAACCCATTCAAGTGAAGTGAGAATTTTCCTCAGATTCCACACTGCATAACGATCTTTCACGAAGCCGACATGTGAGTCATGCACCAAGTCATTAAGGAAAGGCCCTAGTATCTTGGAGAGCAGCTTCAAGTGGAAGTTCTACAGGGATATCAGTCGATAAAATGAAGCCCGTGTTGGGTCTTTCCCTGGTTTAGGGATGAGGATGATGTGAGCGTGATTCGCACCCCAGGTAAAAGAACACTGCTCAGCACAGGTCTGAAGGGCCTCCACCAAAGGGAGGGGTCACCAGGTCCTGCATTAGCTTATAGAACTCTGCTTCATAGCTGTCGGGGCCGGGGGCCTTGTTACAGTGGGCCTGCTGAATACTTTTCTGTACTACTTGTGCTGTTATAGGTTTGTCTAGTTGAGTGGACTGCTGGGATGCAAGGTGCGGCAGAGAGGGAACCTGTAGCAAGGAGCTGGACTAGTTGGCAGGGGAGAATCAGCAAGCTTCCATTACAATGTCTTCTAAGACCCCTTGTCTGGCATGTGGTTCTAGGAGGGCTTCTGCTGTGGTTGCAAGGGGAAGCACACTCCGCGGAGGATGGACCTCACTATGGTAAGATTAGACAGGATGCTAAAGGTGGGGATTTTGGAAGAGTCCTAAGGGCCGTTGGTGTCGGGGAGAGGGTGCTCCTCAGAGGGAACGGCGGCTGGGGAGGGACAGGAACACAGTCCTGTCTGTTTCCTATCCCTGGAGAAGCAGAAGGAACCCGGGGATCCTCTGCCCTGCACGTCACAGGATGCAGGGGTGGAGGGGTTCCAAGGCCACCTGCATGAGACAGAAGGGGGGGTGGCACCTCTTCGGTCCCTGGAAGGGCTCCAGAAGGTCTCTGGCAGAGACTAATGCACCAGCATGGATGGGAGATGAGCCTGCGTTGAGCCACAGATGCCTAGATGAGGACTGGTGGCTGGAGACAGGGTCCGTTCTGTCCGATGAGATGGAGGACCTTGAGACCGGAGTGGTCCTGGTGGAGGAGCCACCCGAGTTTGAGGAAGGCAAAATTCCTCAGGAGTAGAGTCTAAAATTGTACGGGTGTTTCGGTGGGGGGAATTGTCAACACTGATCACCTACTCCTTAACCTTGAACATGGTCACAGGAACGCTCTTTCAGGCGATATAGAAGACGCAAACACAAGGAGGAGCAGGCCTCCTGCGAGCAGTACCAAACAACACAAGAAGCAGGAGACGTTGGATGAACTAATACGTCTTTTATTGATAGGAACCCCAACGCGTTTCGGCAACGCCTTCCTCAGGGGAATTGACACTAGGATACTTCTTGTTATATATTTCTGGTTGAATCGGCAGAACTGACCGAACCCGTATGTTCTATGGAAACCAAGTCGATCAATCAGTGTATCGTCCTGAACACAATCTGTGAAAGAAAATCACGGGAGCACGTTCTGCACGGAGCACATCAAAGGGAACGTCTCCTGCTGCTTGTGTCGTTTGATATAGAAGACGCAGACTGTGTTCCCCCTCCATCGGGTCATTAAGCAAATGATTCAGGACGAATGGGACATCCCGGAGGCCAGACTGAGGGGTACAAGAACCATGGCTCACTTATACCCACTGCAGATCATGACAAGGAGCTCTTCCAATCCCTTAAAGTGGATGCGGCTGTCTCAGCTGTGACCAAGAAGACCACTATCCCAGTAGAGGGCAGTTCAGCGCTCAAGGACATTCAAGGTAGGAAGCTAGAGACCCTGCTGAAGCAGGCATTTGATATTAATGCCATGTCCCTGCAGATATTGGCAGATGCCTTTTCTGATCGAATTAGAGGCCTTTCTAAGAGCATGGCGTCGATGTTCTCCGCTCATAGATACTTATGACTTTGTAATTGGTCGGCCGATGTGTCCTCAAAGACTCGATTAAGCAGGCTATCATTAGGGGGAGGCATTGGAGAAATTGGTAAAGGATTTTGGGGAATCAAAAGGAGGTTGGCTTCCAGAGGATAGACGGAAGCCGGCGCGGTTGTCGACACCCGGGGCGTGATCAGACACGGGACCTCTGCCAGTTCTGAGCAGTGCATTTCTTCCTCTTCCAAAGGGGTCATTTCCCCTTCAGGGGGCAGTCCTTTTATAGTTTTCATGGAGCAGGAAGAAGTTTTTATTACTCCTCCTTGTTGGTCGGTAAAAAGCCACAATGAGATGAGGGAGGCCCAGGTGGGAGTTGTCCATGTGGGCGAATGTCTGCAGGAAGTCTACCCCACCTGGGTTTGCATCACCTTTGATCAGTGGATGCTGGAGATTATCAGGGAACGATATGCACAAGGGTTTGCTCGACCCCCGCGCAGAGGCCTTTGTGCAGTCACCTTGCACGATGTCCTGCAAGGTAAGGGCTGTGCAAGAGACACTGCAACACCTTCAAGGACTACAGGCTGTGGCAGGCATCCTGCACGACCAGTGCAGATCAGATTGATACTTGATATATTTTGTAGTCCCCAAGAAAGACGGATCCTTCTGACCCATTCTGGATCTCAAGCATGTAAATCATTGCCTCAAGGTACCACACTTTTGGTTCAAGACGCTTCGCTCCATCATCGTGGCCGTCAGGGAAGGCAAATTACTGACCTCACTAGACCTCACGGAAGCCTACCTGCACATTCTGATTCCGTGAGATCATCAGGGGTTCTTGTGCTTTGCGGTGCCCATGGGACACTTGGCATTCTGATAGATCGCTACCTCGACAATTGGTTAATCCAGGCACAGTTCAAGCAAGAGAGTGTAAAAGCCACTGCCCGGATTGTAGAGTTTTTGGAGAGTCTTGGCTGGGTCATCATTGTAGCCAAAAGCCAGCTTTAACCGACGCAAGAGCTTGTGTATCTGGGATCCTGGTTCCAGACACGCCAGGGTAAGGTCTCTTTGCCCTTAGAGTGTATGTGCAAGTTGCAACAGCAGATCAAGCCGTTTCTCCGGATGCTGTCACCAACGGCCTGGCATTACTGTCACCAACAGCCTGGCATTACCTGCAGGTATTGGGATCCATGGCAATGATCATAGAGTTGGTCCTGTGGGCACGTGCCCACATGAGGCCATTGCTGAGGTCCCTGTTGCAGAGGTGGGTGGTACGGCGGCACCCGATGGAGCAGGTGCTGCTCTGTCTAACATCAGTCAAGAGAGAGAGTTACAATAGTAGCTGCAGCCGGAGACGCTGGTGGCAGGCATGCCCCTCGAGCCACCCAAATGGATTCCTCTCACTACGAATTCCAGCCTGGTCGGGTAGGGAGTCCATTGAGAGTCCCAAATTGCGCAGGACACCCAGGCACAAGAGGAGGCAAGGTGGCCCATCAGCAGGTTGGAGTTGCGGGCCATGTTCAAGTCCTGCAAGCGTTTCACTGCATCCTACGAGTTCAGGCAGTGAGAGTATTCTTGGACAACGCTGCCACAGTGGTCTCCATAAACTGACAAGGGCGCACAGGCAGTGCGCAGCTGGAGAAAGGTGGCTTCAATATTAGCATGGGCAGAGAGCAATCTACAAGCCCTGTCAGTGGCTTACGTGGCCAGTAAGGAAAACATGGCTGCCAATTACTCAGTAAGGTATGAGTCGACCGGGGAGAGTGGATACTGCATACGGAAGTGTTTGCACAAGTTGTGCACCTGTGAGGCCACCAGTCATGGATCTCATGGCGACTTCCAAGTCCACAAAGGCCAGTCTGTTCTTCAGCAGGCATTGAAAGTTGATGTCTGAAGGCCTTGACGCTTTGGTGCAGTGGTGGCCCCAGACCGGTCTCCTCTGTCTTTCACCTGTGGGCGCTTATCGGCTGGGTGATACAGAGGATCGAGGCATATCGGGTTCAGATCATTATAATTGCTCCCAATTGGCCATGTAGGTCTTCGTATGCCGATCTCATGCGCCTGACAGTGGACTGGCATGGCGACTTCCGGTGTGGGAAGACCTACTGGTGCAAAGGCTGCTACAGATGCTTCAGGCTATTGAAATGGTGCACTTGAAGAAGTGCGGCTACTCTGCACAGGTGATCGCAACCCTTTTGAGCGCACAAATACGTTTTACATCACTGGTGTATGTTAAGGTCAGGTGATCCTTCGAGAGCTGGTGTGAGGATCATGGCCGTCGGGCGTTATCCACCTTAGTGCCAGAAGGTTTGGGCTTTTCTTCAGGCTGGCTTGGAAAAGGGCCTGACGTGCAACTCCCTATGGGTTCAGGTGGCAACTGGGGTAGAGTGCAAGGGTGTCTTTGGCAGCTTATCCAGATGTGGTGCATTTCATGTGAACTGTTAAACAACTGCAACCCCCCCAATTCGCATGGTGGGCCTGCCATAGGACCTTAATTTGGTGTTGTCGGTGCTAGTGGAGGCTCCATTTGAGCCTTTGTCAAATCCTACACTGAAGGATTTAACGTTGAAAACATTTTTTTTGCTGGCCATTTGTTCGGCTAGGCAAATTTTGGAGCTGCAGGCACTCTCTTGCCAGGGAACCCTTCCTGTCAATATCCAAGGAAAAGGTGGTGCTTTGGACGGTTCCATCCTTTTTGGCCAAGGTGATGTCCACCTTTCACCTTAACCAGTCCATTTCTCTGCACATGTTTTCTGGGGCAGGCAGAACCCTGTAGGGGCTATACTTATGGCTTCTGGATGTTCGCCTGGCATTTATTTGCAATGTACTGAGCATTTTCTGAAGACTGATTGGCTGTTTGTGCTTTTTGAGGCTCTGCACAGGGGAGGCGGCCTCCAAGGCTTCTATCTCTAGGTGGGTGAGGGAGGTAATTTCCTTTGCCTACCTGATGCATTGTAAAGTGTTGTCAGAAGGCCTGCGGGCACATTCAACAAGGGCATTGGCTGTGTCTTGGGCGGAGTCTAGTCTGATTCTCCCGGCAAAGAGCTGCAGAGCAGCCACTTGGTCGTCTTTGAATACGTTTGTGAAGCACTACCGCTTGGATGTGCAAGCTGCGGGGGATGCGAGTTTCGGGGCAGTGGTTATTCAGGCCTGTCTCATGGGTCCCTCCCGATGTTAATACAGCTATGGTATATCCCACATGTCGGGACTGGACTGGAGGATGATAAGGAAGGTGAAATTAGGCCTTTCCTGCTAATTGGCTTTCCTTGAGGTCCAGTCCCGAAACTCTTCCTGATGATCTGAGTACTTAGGTTAGTGATCCCATTCATTGAGAAATCCTTCCTGTTAAGTCAGGGTCTGGGAGTGATGTTCGCTTTTCTCAGAAGAAAAAAATGCAACACAGAGAAAAAGGGTCAAACAAGGATGTTCCAGAGTGCAGGAACATTGCTGTATAGGTTGGAGGTGGCCAGACACCCAGAGAAGATGCAACTGGATTCCAATCATTTGGGTTTTACGAGGTAAGCATTTTTCATTCTTGTTGCAGAGAAGCTTTTTCTGCCTTTTTTTAGTTGTTGTTGTTGTTGTTGTTTAGGGGGGGGGGCGAGACGTTAAGAGGGTGTTTGCTGTTCTCAGAACTATTTCTGATTTGTTGCTACTGTGAGTCTGCTTTGTCAATAGAATATTGGGAGCTAGAACGTGGTGACAGCTACCCAAGTATGCCGATGTCTTAGATTTCATAAACAAAATAGAGTGAAAAAGTGTGTGAGCTAGCGTATGTTATGAAATGCATTTATGTTGGAAGATTAGCCATGAAGTTGAAACAACCTCTCGAAGATATACTTCCATTTTACTCAAATTTAGTGAGCTCACATTGGAGCCAAATAACGTAGGTGAAAACCACCATAAAATAGTGCTACCTACTCACAAACGTCTAGTTTGAATGTATGTATGAGGGTGCAAACAGAAGGAGCAAAAAATCATTTCTTATCTCCACTGCTCTTCTTAAACTTCTTGTGAATCAGACAGCAGTTGTAAAGAAGGTACACAGTACTGCGTTTCGGGCAAACCCAAATTCTATGCCCTGTTTCAACGCTTAATTCAACTGTGAAAAAATGAAGACGGTCTTCATTTTTTCGCAGTTGAATTAAGCGTTGAAACAGGGCATAGAAAGAAAGGGAATACAAGAGTGGAGGTAAGGGGGGGGGGAGAAAAAGGAAGGAAAAAGAAGGGGAAAAAATAGAAACGGAGGAAAGCCCCCTTATCCTCTGTTCATTCCATAGGTGGTACCTCATCACCTCAGAACCATAAACATCCACCACAGAATATTCTGATCCAAGGGCCAGTATCACATCTCCACTACTGTAATATTTTGCAGAGCATACCTTGTGGGCTGAAGACTCGCCTGTGTATGGCCTCCAAAAACACCTATGCCACTGCTCTCTCTAAGTACGCTAGGAAAGCAGACAGCACTGCAGCAGACAGTTCTTCTAAAGACACAGCGTCGTCTTCTGGTCAAACTAATTCCGGCAGCACGACGTCACTACCTTCTACTAAAGCTGATCTTCTGGAAGTCCTTCAGGAGTTGCGATCATTCCACTTAGACTTCTCCAAAGCAATCTCCAACCTTTGTTCTCATATGAAGATTCTAGATAACCGTGTCACTAAGAACGAAATAAATATTGGAGAACAAATAGACGCTACTGCCTTATTTCAGTCTAAAATTCAGAAGCTTGACCATCTCATCCATGAGCTTAAAGACAGCCATGATGAGCTTGAAAATAGGCAGCATAGAAACAACATCTGCATAGTAGGTGTTGCAGAATTGTCCAGTGGGCAAGAAAACGCCATGCAGCTGGTACAAGAAATGTTTTCCTTCTGTGTTCCGGGGCGACCAAATCCGGTAAAGCTGGAGCGAGTGCATCGAGGTGGAGGTGCTAGACCCCGACCAATAATGGCGTGCTTCTGTTGTTTTGAAGATAAAGTAGTTCTCCTTCGCAATATCCAAGGCCAAAGGATGATCTGATTTCATGATCAGGAGATACAGATCTATCTATCTCCATTGCCCATGTTCCCTGTAAAATAGTTATCTCCAAGTTTTAATGCCCTGTTCAATGTAATTTCAATTTGTTCAATGTAAACCATCTTGATGATATGAAATGAAATATAGGAAATGTTAAATAATAAAGATCTTTCTCGATATACTATGGAAAGAAGATGAAGTTTCAAGCCCCTCACACAATTCCTTAACAAAAATTTGTTAAGTTTCAATGTGGATTTCCATTCACCTTACTTTTAGAGTGGAACAATACAGCACATAAAATATCAACTTTATCTGATCGCATGGCTTTCCTGGACTTTGCACAGAATGATAACCGAGGCTGAGAATTGTGCAGACAGATTCACCATGGTATGAGATTTCCGTGTCACCAAACTTGATAACGAAGAGGTCGTAGAAATCCTTTGTTTTTGCCGAAGATGCTTTAATTGCCAAAAAGGCAATTTATTTGTCTTATTACCATGCTCCCGGCTGAGCTCTATAAGACCCTCCCGGATATTTTTGCCCCAGTGCTTTCCCGGGTTTTCAAAGAGGTCCTGCTCCGGCGCCCACTTCCTGGTTCTTTCTACCACGCCACAATCGCTGTGATACCCGAGGAGGCTAAAGACCCTTTGCTTTGCGGTAGTTACCGTCCAATTTCACTACTGAATATTGATTATAAAACCTTTGCAAAGATATTGTCCACCCGCCTCGATTCTAAAATACAAGATATAGTATATCCATAGCCAACTGGTTTCATTCGGCATAGGTATAGCTTTAAGAATGCCCACCGCCTAGTTAATGTTTTGTCAGGGCTAAAACATGTTCCTGGAAAGTTTTCGGTATTTCTTGGTGCTGAAAAGGCCTTCGATAAAGTTGAGCGGAAATGTAGATGAGCAAATCAACAAATGGAACAGTATCTTCAATGCTGCCGCCAAAGCCAGTGAATACAAAGCCAAGAAAACTCACTGCATCAAAAACCATCACATACCCTGGTACTCAAAGGACATATGTAACGCAAAAAGGGGCCTAAGAAAACTAGAACGCCGATAGAGACACACCAAATCTCCCACCACTCAGGCCCTATACCTAACGAAGCAAAGGGAATACAACAAACTCATCAACCAGACAAAAAGAGAATACCACACAAACATCATACTCAAAACCTACAACAAACCGAGAGAACTATTCAAAATAGTGAAAAATCTTACTAAGGAACCCAATACTGAAAGAGACGTGCAGATAGACCCACAATCCTTCGCAGACCACCTACAAGAAAAATTGGATATGTCACCGCAACCAACGACGAGCATAACCACTGAACCCACCACATCCTCTACAACATGGGCCAAATTCAGCACTCTATCTACAAAGCAGCTCTCACACATCACCGCACCAACAGATCCGTGCCCAGTGACATGGATTAAAGCAACAAAGGAAAACTTTATCCACACCATACACAACATGGTGCACAGCTCACTGTCCCAAGGAGTCATTCTAAACTAAGTAAAGCTAGCTACAATAAGGCCAATCCCGAAGAAATCCCCACTAGACAAGAGCAACCCAGCAGCCTATAGACCTATCTCAAGCATACCCCTACTGGCAAAATTATAGAAAAAGCGGTACAGCATCAACTCCAGGACCACATTGACACACATGCCCCACTGGACATTAACCAACACGGTTTCCGCCCAAACCATGGAGTCGAAACACTCCTGTTGTACCTCTTTAACAACATAATCCAAATCATAGACAACCGCAAGAGAGGAGCACTTATGATCTTCTTAGATATCTCATCAGTGTTTGACACAGTGGACCACAGAATTCTGCTAGCAAGACTACAGAGCATTGGACTACACAGCACCACCCTGAAGTGGTTCAACTCATACCTAACGGACAGACAGTTCCAGGTCAAGATTGGCCCAACACCTCCTGACCCTCAAAAATCAAGCAAGGCGTCCCACAAGGCTCCGCCCTGTCAGCACTTTTATTCAACCTCTACATTCAACCGATCTGCAACATCATGAAAGAACACAAAATACAATACACAATCTAAGAACATAAGATATGCCATACTGGGTCAGACCAAGGTCCATCAAGCCCAGTATTCTGTTTCCATCTAGGTCATATGTACCTAGCAGTTTCCCCAAGAGACACAAGTTCCACAATGCTTGTACTGGGTCTTTTCTCTATGCCGACGACATCATGATATATACCCCAGTCAACCTCGACAACCCTGACTACACCAAAATTACAGACTGTCTCAAACATATGACCAGCTGGTTTCAAGACAACAACCTGACCATAAACTACAAGACTGAGGCACTACTCATCACCCGAAACTCCAGCTTCATTCCGCCACCCTCCATCAAGGTCAACAACACAACAATACCCATAAAACCGGAAGTGAAATATCTCGGAGTGACTCTCGACAAGGAACTAAACCTACAGTCACACATCAGCAGAACCACCAAAAATGCGTACCTCAAGATGAGACTAATCAGATGCCTCAAACCCCTCCTTGCTCAAGATCATTTCTGCACAGTCTGTCAAGCACTAATAACTCCCATCCTAGACTTCTGCAACCCAATCTATCTGGGCCTAACTAAGCAGTCACTCAGGCCACTGCAAATGGCTCAAAACACAGCAGCACGCATAATATCTGGCTCATCAAGACAAGATCACATCACCCCCATTCTAAAACACCTCCATTGGCTCCCAATCAGCTCCCGCATCAGATATAAGACAGTCTTAAACATATTCAAAATCAAACACCGGACCTCAGCACTCAGCCTACAACCACTCATACAACCCGACATCAGCACAAGACCGAGGAGGAGAGGCACCTCTGACACCATAAACACACCAAAAGACCAAGGTTCGCAAGAACACCGCAAGAAGAGCTCTATCGATGGCAGCACCTGCAATATGGAATGCCCTCCCTGATGACCTACGATCAACAGAAGACATTAAAGACTTTCGAAAACAACTCAAGACAACGCTCTTCATTGAGCACTACGGTGATAGCACATAATTGTGCCCGCCAACTCCTGGACTAATACCAACCCCCCCCCCCCCCCACACCCTTTCTCCCTCATGTGTAAATAGCCCACCATGAATCAACGCCAACTTACACACACACTCATTCACTGAATTACACTGCATGATCACACAAATGTCAATATATTTGGTTGCTGTGTACACCGCTTTGATTAGATTAAAGGAGAAGGCGGGATATAAATCCTTTTAAATAAATAAAAATAAAATAAATAAAATACTAGATGTATTAGAGAATCCTGTCTCCCGGGATTTGTTCGAAGCATTGTACGTGGCTCCTAAAGCTTAAGTTTCGATTAATGGAGTCCTCTCCCTGCCCTTTGATTTGGGCCGATGTACCCGACAGGGTTGCCCACTTTCTCCACTTCTGTTTGCATTGGCAATTGAGCCTCTGATGGCACATCTCTGGCAGCATGCTTCTAAGATATGAATCAGACTGGGAGGGCAATATCATGTAGTCTCTCTTTATGCAGACTGTATTCATTTTCCTTCGGACCCGAGCTCCTCTTTACCTTTAAATGGTGATATTTTGCAAATGTTTTCCTTGGTCTCAGGGTTTATGATAAATAAGCATAAGTCGACACGCCTGCTGTACCTATCTGCCACAGCTCGATCTCACCTCACTTTGACCAGTGGTTTTATGATAGTTAAGCAAATCCGTTATCTGGGAAGCTATACGCACTTACTATGAGGCTCTATTGCTGCTTTTAGAGTGTGATGTTAATTCCTGGCAAAAGCTAGCAGTATCATGGCTGGGCTGCATGAACACTATCAAAATGCTACTTCTGCCTAAGTTTCTCTTTCTGTTCACGCAATTACCTATCTGGGTCCCTGGGTCCTTTTTTCTTGCAGTGCAGTGTATATTAATAAAATTCCTCTGGCAGGGCCGCTGTCTGCAGATTAGCTGGTCCACATTGATTCACCCAAAAGAATTCGGTGGTCTTGGACTACCAAACATTGAGTTACATTACCAATGCGAGTTTTGCATCTATGGAGAGCAGATTCAGCATCTTCTTGGGTGTCTTTGGAAGTGGCCTGGGTAGCTCCGATACCTCTTAGGACTATGCCTTTTGTACATGAGCCTAATGATCAGCAGCGGGCCCTTTCAATTGTGTTTATTGGACCATTCTGGAAGGAGTGGTCCTCTATTTGTAGCCGCTACCAGTTATCTCAACAATACTCTCCATATGCTGGGATTCCTGCTTTTCCTTTTGCCTGAGATTTTGGAAGGCGATTTGTGTCTTCTGGAGGTCTAGTTAAATTAGCGTCTCTTTATGATAAACAAATCTTGATATCTAAGGAGCATGTTGAACAGCAGGTGTGTACTAAGCTTTCTATTTTTCAGTTTTTACAGTTGCGTCATTGCTTGGGTTCCATCCTATGTACGCAAAGATGTGGGCACTCACCAAAACTCTGGGAAAGAATCTTGTTTGATTCTCCGTGTTTTACTGCTCTTTTATGCTGGCTTTATCGTACTCTAGCCACGGATATTCCTGTCAATACCTCACTCTCCCCACTCATAGAGCTGAGTAGCTTTTGGATCTGCCAGATAAGATGCAAAACCTCTGGACGGAAGTATGTCATTCATCTCACAAATCCTCTATTCTTGGTTAATACTCAATTAAAGATTATCTTTCACATGTGTGTTGTCTCTGTGGACCTGTATAGGTGGGGGTAGGTGGGCAATTTTTTATGCTGGCGACTTTGCAGGCACAAAGGAGGTTTTTGCCATATGCGGTGGATATGTCCTATCATCCAGCAGTTTTGGTCATTGGTGTATAACCGCATTGTTCAGGTGGTAGGAATTCATTTTCTTTTCCATTTAGAATCCTGAGTTCTGGGTTATTTCACTTTGGACTCCCTTCCAATAGACTCCCTCTGCCTAGTGCACTGCTTACTATTAGCCTCTCATTCGATAAGTACAGTAAATATTGGAAAAGATCTTGTGTGCTGTCTCTGGATGAATGGATGATTAAAGTGTGAGATATATATAGGATGGAAAAACTCACAGCAGACCTATGTGGGCAACTGAAGAAAGTAGGGGGCCTTTGGTCTGTCTGTCTTCCACTGGATGACTAGGATTCTCTGCAGCGCCTAAACAATGACAGCCTTCAAACTGATCATGGTCATTTCACTATCTGATTGATTCCGGACTCTTGACCTTACTTGATAATAGACGTTTACTGCCCTTGCCCTATAGCACCGTCTAAAGAACGTGGGGGGGGGGGGGGGAGATGGGGGGAGGGTTTAGATAGTCGGTGGTCCAGACAAGGGGAATCTCTCCAGCATCTGAGTTTGGTCTCTGTGGAGGGGCAGATTTATCCATACTTGTATTAAACGTGCATCAACATGATATTTCCTTGAGCGTGTATTCTTACTGTTTGCTCTGCACATTCTCTATTTTTGTTTCCTTCTTATTATGACTACATGCTGACTTTGCTTTTCTTTGCTTTACATGCTTTTCTCAGGGTGTTAAGGAATGAGGAAGGACTGCTTTGAGAATTCCATGTGTCCTTTACTCATGTTTCTCAAATTACCCTGTTTGAATATGCTTGTGTAGACAAGTTTTTTTGATCTGTTATGGACCTTGATAACAACAAAAGTGTATGCACAAAATAATGGTTTCTACCATTTTGCCTGATACTGACATCAGGCTCACTGGTCTGTAGTTTCTCAGGTCCCCCCTCCCCCCCCCGGAACCCTTTTTAAAAATCAGTATTACATTGGCCATTCTCCAATCTTCAGATGCTACAGATGATTTTAATGATAGTTCACAGATTACTAATAGTAGATCTGCAATTTAGTCTTTCAGTTCTTTCAACGCCCTCTGATGTATACCATCCAGTCTAGGTGATCTACTACTCTTCTGTTTATCAAATACTTGTAATACATCTTCTTGATTTATCGATATTTCTTTCATTTCTTATGATAGATCACCTTTAAATAATATTTCAGCCATGGGTAACTTCTCTACATTCCTTAGCGTCTCTCCAGGCTAGTCCTGAACCTTTGGGGTCTTGCTCCTCCTCCAGCAGCTTGGAGACTGAGAAACGTCACACCTCTTTGGCGTCACCAGTATAAGTAGCCAGGATCCGCCTCCTCATGCCAGTTATCTCAGTCTCCAAGCAGCTGGAGGGCTGGTGAGCCCTGGGCATGGGCTCACTTTGAGGAGCAATTAAGTGTAGTTTAAGTTTAGACTTAGAGTGATTGTTGGGGCTAATTGCTTTCTTCTGTTTTTATTACAGGAGCAGTGGGGCAGACTGAACTCCTTATTTTCTGGGCTGCGCCTGTCTCCCTCCCCCCCCCCCCCCCTAATCTTTCTTTCTCTCTTTCTCTCTTTCTCTCTCTTGGGGCTTACAGGGCTTTGGGGGGCCTTTGGCAGCAGAGATAGACCGGCATGGGGGGAAACATAGAGCCTGCTTCCCGATCCCACCTTGATGGGTGAGGAGCTGGCTCTTGGATAGCGGGGCAGTTGCCTGAACATCGCTGGCTGCTCAGACGCCGAGGTTCCATTCTGGCGGAGCACGTTTTAGCGTGGCTGCAGTTCCCTTCTGCTGTCGGCTGTGCGCAGGGGCTGCGATTGCAGAAAAGGCTCAGCAGCGGTGTCTGAGCCTCCAGAGCCTCGGGATCTCGGGTAAGAAGGGCCGGGGTCGGCGAGGCAGCACCAGTTTAAGGGGTGAGCGGCGGCTTGTGGAGACAGCGCTGGGCCTCGCTTCGTGGTAGGCGTGCGCGCGCTCGTGTGCGGGAAAACAACGGGCCGGAGAATTCCTTATCTTTAAAGGCCTCGTTTGAAGCGGGAGAGCTTCGTTTTTTGCTGCGGGGGCCTATTTTTAGGTGGGGGAGACCAGTTCTTTGCCTCACGAATAAAAAGAAAAAAATAGGAACAACCTTTGTCAGCTAAGGAGCCTCAGTGGACTTGGGGGGGGTTGGAACAGCTGCGCAGGTCAGGCCCACGCATTGTGCCTTCTAAGCCACTCTGCTTCTTGTGTGGTTTGCGTAAGACTTTAGTGGCTGAGACTGGGCTCTGCAAAGGTTGCTTCAAAGAATCTCTGTCCATGGAGCAGGGGCTTGCGCAGGACAGAGATAGCCAAAAGGATGGCTCGGCTGCCCTCGCAGAGGGCGGGGCCGCCCGGGATCTCGATCAGGAGCCAGTTGCGGGATCCTCGGCTCTGCAGGGGGTTCAGACGCCGCAACCGTAGATCCCCGGAGGTCTCGCCACCATTTTTTCTCCTCGGTTCCTCACCTTCATGCAGCAAGCTTTCGGGGGGTGCAGGCGAAGGCCTCTGCGGGCCTGCCGGATGGGAACTTCGGGGAAAAGAGGCCGGGGACCCCCCTGAGCATAGGCGAGTCAGGCATCCCAGCTAAGCGGCTGCAGGCCGAGAGAGAGCGGTCAGGTCACTCAGGGTCAGAAGGGGTGGCTTCGGAGGACCTGGAGCAGGATTTTGATTTGGGTGATGATGTGGGGGAAGGAGAGATTATTGAACAGGAGGATCATGCCCGAGTGGTTCGGATTTTTAGGAGAGAAGAGTTGCCGGAGTTGATTTCCGAGTCGCTGAAGGTGCTGAATATGCCCGCAGTGGGTCCGTCCGAGGAGGCACAGTTGGAGGATCCTTTGTTGCAGGCTTTTCGTAAGTCTCAAACGGCTTTCCCTGTCCATAGAGTGATCAGAGAGATGATTCAGGCCGAATGGGATACGCCTGAGGCAGGCCTTAAGGGGTCTCGGGTGATGTCTCGCCTCTACCCGTTAGTGGAACAAGATCGAGAGTTGTTTAAATCTCCTAAGGTGGATGCTGCAGTTTCAGCAGTTACTAAGAAAACCACTATCCTGGAAGAAGGTAGTGCTGCGCTGAAGGATGCTCAGGACAGACGGTGGGATACCTTGTTAAAGCAGGTGTTTGAGATGAATGCGTTGTCTCTTCAGGCGTCCATTTGCGGGGCTTGGGTAGCTCGGGCTTGCCTGCGGTGGGCGCAAGGGCTTCCGACTGGTCCAGTGGGGGTTGCGGCCGCGGAGGCGGTGAGATTGGAGATGGGGGCAGCCTATCTAGCCGACATTCACTATGATTTGATTCGTGGTTTGTCGAATAGTATGGCCTCCAAAGGCGGCTGGTTGCCTGAGGATAAGCAGAAGCAGGGTCGCTCGGGTCTGGCGACCAGAGGTCAGCAGAGAGATTTTCATAGTTTTCATTCCCCGCGGTTTGGACAAGTGCAGAGGGGGTGTTTTCCCTACCGAAGTCTGGGGTTTCGAGGCTTCTGGGGAGCGAGTAGAGGTTTTGCAGCCTCTTCCTCCTCCGCTCTGCGTAAGACACAATGAAGCCAGGGTGGTCCAGGCGGGGCAGGTACCCATAGGGGGGTGCCTGCGGAGATTTTATCCTGCCTGGACCCAGATAACGACCGATCACTGGGTGCTGGAGGTCATCTGAGAGGAATATGCCTTAGAGCTGCAGCAGCCAGTGACCAAGTCTTTCGTGCAATCCCCCTGCAAAGCTCCGGGAAAGTATGCGTCAGTACAGGAGACCTTGGGTCGGTTGCTAGCCCTGGAAGCGGTGGTCCCGGTGCCCCCAGACCAATGCGGCTGCGGTCGGTACTCCATCTATTTTGTGGTGCCAAAGAAGAAAGGCAGTTTCCTGCCGATTCTCGATCTCAAGCGGGTAAATTGCTGTTTAAAGGTGTCTCATTTTCGGATGGAGACATTAAGGTCAGTCATAGTGGCGGTGCGTCAAGGAGAGTTTCTTATGTCCCTAGACTTGTCCGAGGCTTATCTCCATATTCCCATCCGTCAGGAGCATCAAACGTTTTTGAGGTTCGTGGTGCCGATGGGTCACTTTCAGTTCCAGGCGTTACCTTTCGGGCTGGCGACAGCGCCCAGAGTTTTCACCAAGGTAATGGTTGTGGTGGCGGCGGCGCTCAGAAAGGATGGGATTCTAGTTCATCCGTACCTGGACGATTGGTTGATTCAAGTGAAATCCAAGGCGGAGAGCATGGGGGGCTACAGCCAAGGTGGTGTCCTTCTTAGAAAGTCTCGGTTGGGTAGTCAATATGGCCAAGAGCAGATTGGTTCCCGTGCAGGACCTCGAGTACTTGGGGGTGCGGTTCGATACGAAGGTTGGAAAGGTTTTTCTGCCACAGAAAAGGGCGCAGGGGCTGCGGGATTTGATCCGCAGGTTTCTGGGCACCAAGCGCCCCACGGCTTGGGACTACCTGCAGGTGTTGGGGACCATGGCAGCGACACTCGAAGTGGTGCCGTGGGCGAGAGCACATATTGAGACCTTTGCAAAGATCCTTGCTGAGGCGTTGGTCACACCAGAACGACCGGTTGACGCAAGTACTGCCCTGGCAGCAGGAGACGCGGCGCGCCCTCCTTTGGTGGTTGAGAAGAGGACATCTCGAGGAGGGCATGCCCTTGGAGGCGCCGGATTGGGTTCCCCTGACGATGGATGCCAGCCTTGCAGGTTGGGGGGCTCATGTCCTGGGACAGTACGCGCAAGGGGAATGGTCGAGCCAGGAGCAGGCCTGGTCGATCAACAGGTTGGAATTGAGGGCAGTCGTCCTGGCGCTCCGAGTGTTTCAGGAGTTACTTCAAGGAAAGGCCGTGCGTGTGTTCTCCGACAATGCGACGACGGTCGCCTATATCAATCGGCAGGGGGGCACCAGCAGTGTAACATTGGAAGCCGAGGCCGATCAGTTGTTCGAGTGGGTCGAGGTACATCTTCGGGCGCTGTCAGCGGCGCACGTCGCAGGCGTAGAAAATGTGGAGGCCGATTTCTTGAGTCAAGTGCGGGTAGACCCGGGGGGGGTGGGTTCTACATCCGACAGTGTTCGAGATGGTCGTACGGCACTGGGGTCCGCTGGTAATGGATCTCATGGTGACTTTTCAGTACACAAAGGCCAGCCGGTTCTTCAGCAGAAGGCGGGAAAGGATGTCGGAGGGCCTGGATGCGTTGATCCAGCCTTGGCTGGAGGGCCAGTTGCTGTACTTTTTTCTGCTGTGGGTGTTCATAGGTCGGGTGCTGCAGCGCGTGGAGCTTCACAGGGGAAGAGTAGTGCTGATCGCGCCAGATTGGCCAAGGCGGCCGTGGTATGCGGATCTCATCAGGATGCTAGCGGACAAACCGTGGCGGCTTCCGGTTCGAAGGGACCTCTTGATTCAGGGGCCTCTGCAAATGCCTCAGGTGGATCGGTTCTTGCTTACGGCTTGGCTATTGAAAGGGCGAGGCTAGCGGCAAGAGGTTACTCAGATGCAGTGGTGGCCACTTTGTTGCGGGCTCGGAAGCGGTCTACTTCGTTGGCGTATATTCGTGTTTGGCGGGTTTTCGAGGCTTGGTGTGCTGGTAGAGGTGTTTCGGCCTTACGAGCTTCAATCCCTCAAGGCGTTTTTACAGGATGGGTACGAGAAGGGTTTAGCGGCTGCTTCTCTGAAAGTGCAGTTGGCGGCTCTCTCCTGTTACAGGCGTAAGATCGGAGGTGTGTGTCTTGGAAGTCACCCAGACGTTAAGCGATTTTTGAGAACGGTGTTGCTCTTGCGGCCTCCTTGTAGGCCGGTGGTCCCGTCTTGGGATTTGCGTTTAGTTCTAGAGGCTTTGGTACGAGCGTCGTTGAAGGATCTTACTCTGAAAGTGGTGTTTCTGATGGCTATCTCCTCGGCCAGGAGGATTTCCGAACTGCAGGCCTTGTCCTGCCGGGAGCCGTTTCTAGTGTTTAGCGATTCCAATGTGGTGTTGCAGACTGTGCCGTCCTTTTTGCCCAAGGAAGTTTCTCCGTTTCATGTAAATCAGGTGGTTTCCCTTCCGGTTTTTGCGGAGGACAGTGCGGGCGCAGCTCCGCGGCACTTGCATAAGTTGGATGTTCGGAGAGCTCTGCGTCGTCATTTGAGGGCTACCCATTCTTTCCGTGGCTCAGATAGGTTGTTTGTGCTGTTTGGAAGTCCTAGGGAAGGGTCAAGCAGCGTCGAAGGCCTCCATTGCGAGATCGATTAAGGAAGCTATTGCGTCCGCATATATGTTGAAAGGTAGGGCGGTCCCAATGGGGGGGTTGAGAGCTCATTCCACTAGGGCGCAAGCGTCGTCTTGGGCGGAATGCACCCTGGTTCCGCCTGTGGAGATTTGTAGGGTGGCTACATGGTCGTCCTTGCATTCTTTTGTCAAACATTACCGTTTGGATGTGCAGGCGCAGAGGGATGCCGGTTTTGGATCGGCGGTGCTTCAGGCTGGTCTGGCAGGTCCCTCCCGTTGATTCTTTTTGCACTGCTCTGGTACATCCCCAAAGGTTCAGGACTAGCCTGGAGAGACGCTAAGGAAGGTTAAATTAGACTTACCTGCTAATTGTTGTTCCTTTAGGAACTCCAGGCTAGTCCTGTATCCCTCCCGTTATTGTGCATGGACTCTAGCCTGAAGCTCAGTAAGCCTGACAGGTGAGTACTTCTGGGGTTGCGTGCGCGGTGGTAGTCCATTTTGGGGAGGGCATCCTTCACAGGGAATTTCGGGGGGTTTTTCATTTCAGAAAGTATGGATCTCAGTGTGTGCCACAGTTACTTCTAATTTGGGGGGTAATTGAACATTTTTCATTAAAGTTCGGCCCTTCTTTGTGGTCTTATCGATAGTTTGTAGGTAAAGTTATTACTACTGTTGCTACTTAATTGTTGCTCTGGTGAGTTTTGCTTTGTCAATGGGTTACTGGCATCAGGAGGCGGATCCTGGCTACTTATACTGGTGACGCCAAAGAGGTGTGACGTTTCTCAGTCTCCAAGCTGCTGGAGGAGGAGCAAGACCCCAAAGGTTCAGGACTAGCCTGGAGTTCCTAAAGGAACAACAATTAGCAGGTAAGTCCAATTTAACCTTTTCTTCAGTAAAGACCAAAGCAAAGAATTCATTCAGTCTCTCCACTATGGCCTTGATCTTCCTTAGCACCCCTTTTATCCTTCTGTCACCCAATGGTCCAGCTAGCTGACTCATAGTTTTTTTGCTACAAATGTACTTGAAAAAGTTTTTATTATGCATTTTTGCTTCCATGGCAAGCTTCTTTTCCTATTCACTCTATGCCTGCCTTATCAATACCTTGCTTCTAACATGACAGTGCTTATGTTTCCCATTTTTGTCATTTGGCTCCTTTTTTCTATTTCCTGAAAGATGCTTTTTTGGCTACAACGCCTCTCTGACTTCACCTTTAAACCTCGCTGCCAGTTTTTTTGCCTGCCTTCCACTTTTCTTAAAACTGCAATGCAGCTGGTCTGGGCTTCCAAGATTAATATTTTTAAACAATTCCCATGCTCGATGTAAATCTTTAACCTTTGCAGCTGCTCCTTTTAGTTTTTTCTTAATTGTTTTCCTCATTTTATCATAGTCTCCCTTTTGAAAGTTAAAAGAGAATACTGTGGATTTTCTTACCATCTTTCCTCAATTTATAAAATCAAATGCGATCATGCTTTGATCACTATTGCCAAGTGAACTCAACACCCTTATTTCTTGCACCAGAGCTTGTATTCCACTAAGGACTAGGTCCAAAATAGCATCCCCTCTTTTCAGTTCATGAACCAGCTACTCCAAGAAGCAGTCTTTTATTTCATCTAGAACGTTTATCTCTAGTATGTCCTGCTGTTGTGACACTGACCAGTCGATACTAGAATAATTGAAATCACCCATTTTTACCGTGTTGTAACTTTGTTAGCTTCCCTGATTTCTTCTAGTATTTCATGATCCATCTATTTATTCTCTCCAGGCGGCCAGTAGTACACCCCCACTGCCACTTCCTCTTTTTACGTGGAGCTCTATCCCTAGAGATTCTACAGTGTATTTTGTTTCCATAGCGGATTTGTTGACCATTTTGGCTTCCAGAAGGGAAGAAACTTCAACCTATTGAGGGCTCATACAAACTCATCAATACTGCTCTGAGCTTTTCTCTGTTTCTCATTTCTTGAGATTCAAGAGTTGTCAGTAATTTTTTCGGTGTTTGTCTGATTCTGTCTTTTCTGGCCATCTCTTCTGCCAAGATTGGAAGGGAGCTGGGTGTGATGGATTTGTCTGAAATCCTAATGACCTTAAACCACATTACTGCAGCTAAATTAAAAATTTAAAAACATTAAGATATACCATACTGGGTCTGACCAGTCAGACCTTCTTGCGGCCCTTTTCGAAACCTGTGCTGGCAGTCTTGGCTGCCAAGAGAACACCAAGTTTCTGGCACAGTTGGCAGCCTTCCAACAGCAGTGAGCTCCCAAGGTTTGAGACTATCTTAAACTCCTGGGCTCAATAGTGGCCACTCTAGAGTTAGTCCTTTGGGCAAAGGGTCATATGATGCTGCTCCAGAGGTCTCTTTAGTCGTGTTGGTCGCTTCTCTTGCAGGACTTCAAGATCCGGCTCCCTTTTCTGCATTCTGTAGCATTTATCCTGCTTTTGTGGTCTCAGCCTGCCTGTATGAACAAGGATATGCCCCTGTACGATCCTCAGTGGGTCATCCTAATTTCTGATATCAGTCTGCTCAACTGGGGGGGCTCATTGCAAGGAGCAGTTGGCTCAAGGACACTAGAACATTTGTGAATTGGCATGGCCCATCACTTGCCTCCGTGCACGCCATTTGCTTGGCTCTCCGGTGCTTTTGTTACCTGGTCGGAAGGACCAGGCGGTCCAGGCCTTTTTGGGTAATGCAACATCATATTTCAACAACCAGGGTGGTACCAAGTGTGTGAGAGTGGCCCTGGGAATGCCCCTTGTTTCCATGAGCAAAGTGAAATCTTTTAACGCTTTCAGCACAGCATGTTGCAGCTGTGGGCAATATAGAGGTGGAGTTTCTCAATCTCCACACCCTCAAACTCAGGGAGTGGGAGCTAGCTCTGTCTGCATGCCAGTGGATCCTAGACTGTTGAGGCAGTCCCTGGATGGGATCTGATGGCGACCCAATCCATTGTAAAAGTGGAAGGATTCTTCAGTCCCTGCGAGGAGTTTGGTTCCAAGGGTGTCACTTGTCTGGACTGATCTAGAAAGACTCCAGGATAGGAAATTATCTGGTAAGTAAAATTTCACCTTTTCTTTCCCCTTATGCTGATTTGCCACTAGTTGGCCTTGGTTCTTTTCTTCCCAGTTCCGGCGTGAGGAGGATGCAGAGAGAGCCTTGGCTGAACTGAACAACCGCTGGTTTAATGGACAAGCCATTACTGCCGAGCTATCACCAGTGACTGACTTCCGGGAGTCCTGCTGTCGGCAGTATGAAATGGGGTAAGACTTCCAGCCCTTCTCCAGCAGGGAATGCCCTCCTGCCTTAGTGTTTTTCTTTCTCCTCCATTTTCCTGTAGAGGGTGCCCTCCCTTAATTCTGCTCTCCTCTCCTCCTGTCTTACTCTGTCTCTTTTCTCCCTGTCTGTACAGAAAGTGCTCCCAAACATTTTGTTCCCTTATTGTCGGTCCATTCCAGTCCAGACATAGGAGTTATGCCCCCTCACCAGCAGATGGGGACTGAGCATGCCAAGTTTTGATGATGTCGCTGCACAAGGGCTCTGTGCACCTCTCTTAACTGGTATTCTCAGTTTCCAGTAGATGGTGATGGGCTTCTGTGTAGTCTGGACTCCACTGGCAGACATTAAAATAGAGAGAAAAAAATCAATAAGGAGAGAAAATATATTGTTTGGCAGAGAGGTCTGCTTAGGCAGTGGAATTTAAAATTTCTGTTTCTGCAGAGAACTGGGGAGCTGTTTGATC
Source organism: Ichthyophis bannanicus (assembly GCA_033557465.1). Taxonomy (NCBI): domain Eukaryota; kingdom Metazoa; phylum Chordata; class Amphibia; order Gymnophiona; family Ichthyophiidae; genus Ichthyophis; species Ichthyophis bannanicus. The sequence goes on from CM066044.1 coordinate 258,476,681, forward strand.
AGTAAACAGTTCTCTGTTAGCGTGGGGTACATACCTGGTGGTCTGGGTCCCTCCCCTCACTACCTCTGGATTGTGGGCCATGAGAGTCAGCTGTTTTGGGGGGGGGGGAACAGAAAGAAAAGCAGATGATGACAGTGGGATCAGCTGCTAGTTCCACATTGCTGTAAAGCCTGAGGTTTCGTGGCCCGCTGAAAGGGCGTGAAAGGTAAAGGGAGAAAATAAAAGAAAAAGTACCAGGAGTCAGAGCATGCCTCACAGCTGTCAGCCTGGCTGGTTGGTGTATTCGCTTTGGACACCTCTTGCAGGAGCAGATGAGCGAGGAGTTAACAGCTGTGTGACTCAGTTCGAAGGCAGGGGGCCACTATGCCTTCTCACAAGCCAATGTGCACTGCTTGTGGGAGCCAGCGGGATACCTTGTCTCCCACCAGTTTCAGTTGGGCCTGTGTGGAAGAGTGCCCGTTGGCAGAGGATCTGTTAAAAGCAGCACAATCAGGTTCAGGGGGCTCTCCAGCTGTGGCGGAGAGTTCTCTTCAGTCTCTTGAGGCCTCCTTTCAGCAGCAATGGTGGCCATTTTACAGATGCAATGCACTGAAGGGGATTTCTTCCTGGGCAGCTCTAGCAGCACTCGGATCAAAACGCAACTAGAAAACAGCATTTGGAGCAGCAGGAGACTAGGCAGGTTTCCCCAAATGTAACTTTTTCACCGGATTTTGCTGCTCCACCAGGCCTACTGCATGAAGCAGGGCCTAGGGGGGTGCTTCAGGGTGGATGGGCAATTTATCTTTAGCAATTGCAGTACCAGACATTTTGGGGCTCTCTTAAGAAGGCGCCAGAACCTCTTTCTAAGTGCCGGAAGGTAGAACAGGAGGTGGAGGAGGATCATGCATTGGTTAGGTACGAAGACCCATTAGAAAGTCCCTCAGACCTTTGGGGTGACTCCTCTTTGTTGGTACTGGAAGAGGGAGAACTCCTTCTGGGGAGGACCCCAATATTATCAGTGTTTTCCACCAGAAAGTGTTGCTGTCCTTAATAGTACAGTCTTTGGCGGTGCTGAACATCCCCTTTGGAGCTCTGGTGGATGAAATAGCCTTGGAAGACCCTCTCCTGCAAGGCATCCCCTACCCCTCAGAATTCCTTCCCAGTGCATAAAGTGATCAAGGACATGATCAAGGAGGAGTGGGAGCTGCCAGAGGTAGGCTTGTGGGGTTGGCTGGGAAATGGCCGACTTAAACCCCCATCCCTCTCGGGAGAAGGACATCCTCAAGTTGCCTAAGGTGTTGGTTGTGACTAAGAAGACAATCATTCCAGTCAAGAGAGGAATGGTGCTTAAGAATGCACAAGATCGAAAGCTCAAAATGCTGCTTAAACAGTCATATGAGATAAATGTCTTCACGTTGCAGGCCTCCATCTGTGGGGCTTCCGTAGCTTGGGCATGTTTGCGATGGGCACAGAACTTGCCTGACTCTGAACAAGGATCGCAAAATTGTTCTTGGAAGCGGCTAAATTGGAGTCAGGTGAGAGAAAGTGACGTCACCGGGAAGGATGGCGGTGTAAGGGCACCGCTCCGGCAAACCCTGCCAATTAGATTTTTTTAAAAAAAGCGATCCTCCGGTACAGCAATAAATAAGCTGAACGAAAGGGAGACAGCGGAGAGTGACGGTGAGGCGGAGGCCAAGCCTTGGACAGCACGCTGCAGCGGGGACTGAGCGCAGAGTGAGTCGCGGCGGAGGGGAGAGCCATCAGAGGTGAAGGAGCAGGCCGCGAGATTGGCGTCGCTGTAACTGGCGGCAGGCAAATAAAGAGTACGGCGGAGGCAGTGGAACGAGCGGTGACACAAAGTGAAGAGGCGGGACAGCCGATTGGGCAGCAGCGGTAAGAGAAGTGGAGTCTCGCAAGAGTCAGATAGTGTGGTAGCCACATGGCAGACAAGATGGCCGGCGGAGCAAGTACATGGGGGGATGAGTGCATGAGAAAGTTGGAGTATGCAGCGGAGGAGACAGGAGAAGGAGATCCAGAGGGACCAGCAGCTGAAGGGACAGTAGCAGAGCTGTGATGAATAACCACGAGGAAGGGGAATGAGAGCACTGGAGAGGAGCAGCCATAACGTGGACAACCAGGCAGATAAGTGAAGGTACAAGCGAAGAAACTAAGGTGCCTGGGGAAGGAGAAGGAGGAAAAAAGGAAAGACAAAAAAAAAGAAAGAAGAAAAATCTTTTCAGGGGGCGAAAGAGTATAGAAGGGCCAAGTCGGAAGGGGAAGCAGGAGGGTGAGCCCCGATGCCGCATAGCATGACTACATGGTGGAAAGTCCATTGAGAGAATATGCCTATCGGGGCGGGGGCGCCGGGGATAACATCGCCTTGGAGAATAAAAGTAAAACAGCGGAACAAATGGAGGCAGGAAAGGAGTCTGCAGGTAAAGGCACGGGGGAGCACAGAAAAGACACAATCAAGGATATCTCCCGAATGGAGCTAAAGGAGTGGTTTATGGAAATAAAAAAAGAAGTACAAGCGGTGAAGACCGAGCTTGGTGGACTTAATGGGACATTGAAAGATGAGATATTGGACTTGACACATACAGCGGCCGACATGCAAACAGGCTGCAAAGTTTGGAGGAGCAGCAAGACGAAAGTCAGAGGGAGATCAAGGAATTACAAAATCAATAAAGGGAGATGCAATACAAATTGGAGGACTTGGAAAATAGGTCATGTAGGAACAATTTGCGGATTAGAGGAGTGCCGGAAGATATGGAATTCCAAGACAGTGTAAAGGTAGCGGCCTCCATTTGTTCAGAGATGCTTAGAAAGGGGGTGATGATGTGGGCCCTGAAGAGATTGCTTTGGATAGAGCACATAGAGCTCTGGATGTGGTGAGAGTCAGTAGACCCAGAGATATCATCATCTGCTTTACTGGATACAAAATGAAAGAATGGGTGGTAACAAAAATAAAGACCTTGGGACCATTAACTTGTCAGGGATATCCTGTCTCGATATATGAGGACTTGTCCACTGGAACATTACAAAGTCGGAGAGCTATGCAGCCAGCATGCAGCCAGTAACACAGATTTTGAGGTCCAGGGAAGTTTAGTATAGGTGGCTGCACCCTTTTGGGCTATCATTCACCATAAAAGGGAAAACATGGAGAGTACAAATGGTGGAAGAGGCGACAGTGGCACTGCGAGAAGCCGGGATGGGGATTGAGAAAAACCACAATGGCGCGAGAGAGGACCGCGCAGATCAAGAGGTGGATCATCGACTAAGTGGGAATGAACAGTAAGAACTGAGGAAGGGTAGGAGTAAAGACAGTAAAGAAAGCAAAGAAAGAGCTAAGAGATGAGTGGATACAATGGAAGAGAGCTCATAAACAGCCATGGAAGAATGGAGGAAATGGACACATGGAGAGCCTAAGGGTTAATGAGGGTGGGGGAGTCTAATGTATACTTAATATTGGTGTTGAATGTTTAGTGAGGGTAATGTTTGCAAAGTGTTAACTAAAAATGGAGGAAATGTTTAAAATAGAGGTATGCGGTATTAGGGCTGTTGGGAGAGGGGGAAGAGGGGGTAGGTAATGAAGATATTAGAGGATTGGTGTAAAGGGAGGAGGAGAGGATGAAGGAGATAGGGCAGGTGGGGGGAGCAGGGGACACAGTAAGTACTGGTTAAGGAGGGAGGGGGAACAAAAGAGGGAGGGGAAGAGTAGGAGGGGTAAATGGCAAGGACTTGGTAGTGAGAGAGAGAAGGGGAAGGGAGCCTAGAGGATTTGGAGGGGCAGGAAGGGTTAAGCAATTGGGAATAACCACTATCAATGTAAAAGGGTTACAGACGTGACAGAAAAGAAGGATGTTGGAGCGTGAGGGAAGACTGGTGAATGCTGACATCATTTGTGTGCAGGAGACTCATCTAAGAGTGGGACAGGAGTACTTGTTGCAATCAAAAGCGTATCCTAGGGTGGTGTTGGCGAGGTAGAGGGATAACCCTCAAAGGGGGGGGGAGTAGGGATTTTGGTGGGGGAAGCATATAGCCATTGTTTAGTAGAGGAGAGAAGAGGGAAAGATGGAAGATGGATAGGGGTGAAAATGCGAATGCGAGAGGAAGAGGTGTGGGTGATAAGCGTGTATGGTCCGAATGAGGGGCATGGGGAAGTGTTTGATAAAATAACACAGGAATTGGAGGAGATGGGAGATGTTCAGTTCATATTAGGGAGAATTTCAGTTTAACTAGTAATCCAAGGTTGGATAACAGTGGAGGGCAGGGGAGCGGCGAGAAGAAAGATAGAATGAGCATGAAACAAATGCAGGAGAGACTAGGGGTACTGGATTTGTGGAGGGCTAGGCACCCTGGAAAGCGGCAATACACATTCTACTCACAGGTGCATGGCACATATAGCAGATTAGACATGAGCTGGGGAGGGGGTAAATGGGCGTCAAAAGTGAAGGAGGCTGAAATAGGGGAGATTACATGGACAGATCATGCTCCTGTACATGTGATTTTTAATATAGGAGAAGAGGAGGAAGGGCTTACATTTTGGAGACTAAATGATTCACTACTAGAGGATGAAGTCACTGTGGGGGAAGTAAGAGCGGATATCCAGGAGTATCTGGCCTTCAATGATACCGAAGAGGTTAAACTGAAAACGGTATGGGATGGATTAAAGGCAGTCATCCGGGGAAAGTTAATAAAGATTACAGCAAGAAGAAAGAGGGAAAAGCAGAGGGTGGAAGCAGAACTGTTAGGGCGAATACAGCAGCTAGAGGCAAGACATCAAAGACTAGGGATAATAGAGTAATGGCTAAATTGATCAAAGTGAGGGCAGAGCTCAGCCAGTTGAGAGGACAGGAAATTGCATTTCAGCTCAGTGTATTAAAGCAAAAATATTTTGAAGGAGGGAATAAAGCAGGGAAGCTATTGGCTAGTAGGATGAGGGCACAAAGGCAAGCAGCATATATTGAGGGGATTAGGGATTCAAAGGGAAGGAAGGTACATGGTACAAAAGAGTTTAGTCAGGTGTTTCGGGACAATTATATCAAAGTGAGCTGCAACAGGGACCGGAGGAGATTTAAAAAAAAAGTATTTGCAGGAGTGTGGGTTGGGTAAGATTGATCAAGCAGACAAGGAAAAAATAGGGGAAGCAGTAACGGAAGAATTGGTGAAGATAGCCATCCAGTCTTTGAAGTTGGGGAAGGCCCCAGACTTGGATGGATATACCACACAGTTTTATAAGAAAATGATAGAGCAGGTTACGCCACTCCTGACGAGGGTAATGAATAGGGTGTTGGAGGGGGACAGGATTCTGCAGTCGATGGGGGAAACGGATATTACCGTGCTACCTAAACCAGGTAATGACAAGGGGGTGTGTGGTTCATATAGGCCCATCTCACTGATAAATTTGGATGCCAAAATATTTGCGAAGGTATTGGCTAATCGGATTCAGGAGATCCTGCCTAAGGTTATCCATAGAGATCAGACGGGGTTTGTGAAGGGGAGACAAGGATGTGACAATATCAGGAAGGTGATGAATATAGCATGGCACCTTCAAGGTACAGGGGAGCAGGCAGTGCTAGTTACGGTTGATGCCAAAAAAGCATTTGACCGCGTTGAATGGCCTTACATGTTCCAGGTATTAGAGGAAATGGGGTTTGGGGACAAATATATAGCATGGATAAAGGCATTATATGAACAACCGGAAGCACGGATCCGTATAAATGGGGGATATTCTGAGCAGTTTAATTTGGGGAGGGAGACGAGACAGGGATGCCCTTTATCGCCGCTTTTGTTTGCATTAGCAATTGAGCCCTTGGCGGAAGTGATTAGGAAGAACGGGGACGTCAAAGGGGTAGTGGTAGGGGGGAGGGAGGAGAAAATGGCGCTGTTTGCGGATGATGTGATATTTACATTAACTCAGCCCCTAACGACACTGCCAGTAGTGATGCAACTTATAAAGGGATACAGTGGGGTAGCGGGTTATAAAATCAATTCTAGTAAAACTGAAATCCTAGGGTATAATCTGGACGGGGTCTTAGAGGGAAGATTGAAGGCACACTTTAATTTTAAATGGGTAAAGCAGCAATTCAGGTATTTGGGGATACAACTGGGGAAACCACTAGCTAAGATTAAGCAGTGGAATTATCGGGCATTGATGGAATCCATTAGGGTGGACTTGGGGAGGTGGGGGGGGATACGGTTGTCTTGGTTAGGCTGTATAGCAGTGGTGAAAATGAATGTCCTGCCGAGACTTTTGTTTATATTTACTTCCTTGCCATGTAGGGTATCCAAACGGGAGATAGGGAAGTTGCAGAATATGATTATGCAGTTCATATGGGAAGGGAGACGACATATCAAGTGAAGGAGGGAGGGGGATTGGGGGTGCCATGCTTGCTGAAATACTTTGAAGCGGCGCAATTGAGGGCGCTATTCTCATGGCGGGAGGGGGCAGATGCTTTAAGTTGGGTACAAATAGAGGCGGGGGGGGGGAGGGACTGAAGGACCGGAGGATTTGGACCCGGGAGGCTGGAGAGAGGGTGGGGGGTTGGGAAACCCATTTGGGGACCTTATATTTCAGGTGTGGAGAAAATGGAAAGGGCTCCTTTTGGGGGGAAACAGTATTCCCTGTATACACTTCTTAGTGCGGTACAGAATAAAGAGCTGGGGGTGGATGAGAGGGTGGTACAGAGATGGAGTAGGAAAGGGTTGGAGCGGCTAGGACAATGGTTGAGAAAAGAGGGGGGGAATTAAGCCATTTGAGGAGTTGCGGCAAGAATATCAGTTAGCGAAAAAAGATCAGTATGCTTATATACAGATGTGGTATTTCTTGAACAAGAGGGAGGTGAAAGCGGACATGGAAAGTGAACCTACGACATTTGAGGAGATGCTGGGGAAGCAGTGGACACAAAGAGGGATGATTTCAAAGATTTATAAAATGCTTCTACAAGGGGGGAGTGGGAAGGAGGGTTGGAAGCAACGGTGGAAGAGGAAATCCCGGGAGATTGGGATGAAGGGCGTTGGACAGCTATATATGGGCGAACAAATCAGTTGGCCAGAGGTACTCCAATGTTAGAAAATAGTTTGAAGTTGAGGGTGCAGGATGTATTGGATGCCAGTGAAGATCCAGACAATATTTCCTGGTAGTCTGAGTGAGTGTTGGAAGAAATGTGGAGCGAGAGGGGATCTTATGCATATGATGTGGCGGTGCCCAAAAGTGCAGGAATATTGGGGGAAGGTAGGGAAGCTGTGCGAGGATATTACGGGGGTGCCAATAGAACTAACGCCTGCAACGGTAATGCTCAATGAAGAGGGGAGGGGGAAGGAGATAGGGGATTGTTTATAGGGTACAGTATTCTGGCAGCTCGCATGAGTCTCCTACAAAGGTGGAAGAATGTAGATGTACCGCCGTTGAAGGCGGTGGTGAGTAAGTTAGAGCAGCTGTGGGGTTTGTGTGCGATTGAAGAGCATAGACAACACAAGGTTAGTAAGCATAAACTGGTGTGGCAGTGGTATGAAAGCTGGAGAGTGCAGGGAGTGGAGCAAGTATGGGGGAATGTGGGAGGGAAGGAAGGAATGGAGAGAGACGTATGAGAAGGTGCAAGAAAGGAGTTCCTGGAGGGTGGGGGGAGGAGGAAGGGGGGAGAGTGGCTGTGGGGAATACGGATAAAGCAGATACCGGGGGGAAATAGCCCTGAGTGCATAGAGTTGTGCAATAGTTAAGGGGGGGGGGAAGTAGGGGGTAAAGGGTGAGGTGGAGGTGGATGTTTGGTTTGGTATTTCTGATGTGAAGGGGGTCGGGGGATAACTGGGTTAAAAGTGAAATGTGGCATGTAATAGTTGTTGTTGGAGTGTAAACGTTTGAAAATAATAACACTTTAAATAAAAAAAAAATTGGAGTCAGGTTCAGCATACTTGAAGCATTCTATGATTTGGTGAGGGCCTCGGCGAAGAGCATGGCTTCGGTGGTAATAGCATACCGTTTCCTTTGGCTGCGTAATTGGTCGGTGGATATGTCCTCAAAGATTATGCTTAGTAAGTCAAAGTGAAGCTGCTCTTCAGGGAGTCCCTAGAGAAGTTGGTGAAGGATTTAGGGGTCTCCAAAGGGGCTTGGCTTCCGGAGGATAAACCTCGAGGGGGAAAGTCTGCAGCTCCGTTCAAAAGGCTGGTTAGAGGTTTCCGTAGGTTTCACACAGCATGCTTCTCTCCTTTCCAATGGCCTCGTTATCCTTTTCGGGGGCAGTCCTGTCACAGACGAGGAGCCAGTAGAGGTGCTTTTGCGGGTTCTGCATCTGCCTCCAAGAAGCTGCAATGAGGCCAGGGGGGGGGGCCCAAGAGGAGTTGATCCTGGTAGACAATAGGCTATGACTCTTAACTCTGCTTGGGTCCACATTACTTCCGACCAGTGGGTATTAGAAGTAATTGAGAGGGGTATGGTCTGGAACGAGTTCACCCTATCTCCGACGCATATATTGTCCCCCGTGCAAGGCTCCCATCCAAAGTGCTGGTGGTAGCAGACACACTACAAAGGTTGCTCCTGGTGAAGGCAGTGGTCAAGGTCCAGTCGGAACAATGTGGTCTATGTCAATACTCCATTTATTTAGTGGTCCCCAAAAAAGGAGGGCTCTTTTGGTCTGATCCTCGACCTCAGGTCAACAAGGCCTTGAGTGCCTCATTTTCACATGGAAATGTTAAAATCGGTGATGGTGGTGGTGAGAAAAGGGCAAGTTCTTGACAGCTCTAGATCTCACGGAGGTGTATTTGCATATCCCCATATGCCCAGACCATCGGTGACTCCTCCGCTTTGCAGTGCCAGTGGGGGAATTTTAAATTCCAGGTGCTGCTATTCGCTCTGGCAACGGCACTCAGGATCTTTATGAAAGTCATGATGGTGGTGGCAGCTGTTCTTCAGTGAGAGGGCATACTGGTATACCCGTATCTCAACAATTGGCTGATCAGAGCAAAGTCACTGAAGGAGAGCCAGGAAGTCACACATTGTGTTCTAGCAACCTTTCAGAGTCTGGGTTGCGTGATCAATTTTGCCAAGAGCAAATTGATTTATTCTTAACAGTTGGTGTATCTAGGGGCATTGTTTAACACAGAAAGAGACCTTGTGTCTCTTCCACCGGAAAGGGATGAAAAGATTCAGGATCAGGTCCGGTGATTCTTGTGGATGGAGGCACCATCGGGCTGGCACTACCTACAGCTACTGGTCTCCATGGTGGTGACCTTGGATCTGGTACTGTGGGCCAGGTCACCCATGCGGCCTCTGCCGAGTGTCTTGATGACACGGTGGTCACCACAGCAGAGCATGCTATCAAAATGCCTTCTGTGCCCGAGGAAGGCAAGAGTGAGCTTGCAATGGAGGTTGGATTCCAAGAACTTGTTAAAGGGGATGCTGTTGGAACCACTCGATTGGGTGGTAGTGACCACCGATGCCAGTCTGTCCGGAAAAGCGCATGATCCATAAACTGGTTGGAGATGTGAGCAGTGTTCCTAGCCCTGAAATACTTCCGTCCATCTTTTCAGACAGTGCCACCACAGTAGCTTATATCAACCATCAGGGTGGTACAGGAAGCACAGGTTTGGCAGATGAGATAGCACCTCTGCTTCTTTTGGCAGAGATAAACCTCCTAGCGCTCTCTGCAGCACTTGTGCAGGCTGATTTCGTCATCAGACACCAGTTGAATCTGGGGGGGGTGGTCACTGGAGGATTCTGGTTTTTGCAGCATAGTACGCCACTGGGGTCACCCAATAATGGATCTGATGATGTTGGCCTCCATTGTCAAAGTGAGCCGCTTCTTCAGTTGCAGGTGTGAAAGAATGTCCGAGGGTCTGAATGCTCTGGTTCAACCTTGGCCGTGGAGCAGTTTTCTCTGTGCGTTTCTACCCTGGGCGCTGATTGGACGGCTGATTCAGAGGATAGAAGGGCTACTCGCCTCAGGTGATTACCATGGTACTTTGAGTGCAAAAGCAGTCCACTTCCTTGTCGTATATGAGTTTGGTGAATTTTTGAGAGCTGGTGTGCAGACCATGCCTTACAAGCGTTTTTGACATCAATACTGGAGATACTGACCTTCTTGCAAGCAGGGTTGGATAAAGGCTTGGCATTAAATGCTCTGCATGTGCAGGTGGCAACATTAGCCTGTTATCAGGGTTGAGTGCAAGGTGCGTTGATGGCAACACATCCGGTTGTGGTGTGTTTTCTCTGAGCAGTTAAGCAGGTAAGTCCACCAGTTTCATCATGGTACCTCAACTTGGTCTTGTTGGCATTGATGGAGCCTCCCTTCGAGCCCTTGGGCAGCGCCACACTCAAGGACCTTAAGCTGAAGATGTTTTTTATGGTGGCAGTATGCTCTGCTCATCGCATCTTGGAGATTCAGACATTATCCTCTCGGGAGCACACAAAAAAGGAGCAAGGTGTAAACACAGCTGGTGTCTAAAAGCTTTATTGATGAGAAACCCCAACGCGTTTTGGTTATGCCTTCATCAGGGGGTCAAAAGCCTCAAAAAACATAATAAATATAAATATGAATAATAAGGTAAAGTTATAATTAAAACACAATTAAAAACAATCCTAACCATTTAAAAAACCTAATATTCATATACACATAAAAAGGGGAGGCGTAAGGCAATCAACAAATAATAGAAAGGTGGTAACATGTTGACAAAAATCATCATAATAGGAGGTAATAATAAATAATGATAAATATAAATGGTAAATCACAGATATAAAGTTCTGTGCTGGTATCTGAAGCGAACACAATCCTTCGAAAGTCGGATCATCTCTTCGTCCTTTTTGATGGGCCCTGTAAGGGAGAAGCAGCCTTGAAGGCTTCCACAGCACACTGGTTAAAGGAAGCTATTTCCTCTGCTTACTTGCTTAAGCATAGTACTGTTCCGCTGAGGTTGCGTGCTCATTTGACCAGGTCTCAAGCGACAACCTGGGTGGAGTATGTTCTTGGACATTTGTAAAGCGACTACATGGTCATCGCTGCATACTTTTGTGAGGCAATATCGCATTGATGTTCAAGCCAGACTAGATGCGCTTTTGGGGTCCCTGGGTATTACAGGCAGGGCTTGTGGGTCCCTCAATTCTTGAGTATTGCTATGATACATCCCATACGTCTGGGCTGGATTGGAGTGACAATAAGGAAGGTGAAATGAGGCTTTACCTGCTAATTTTCTTTCCTTGCGTCGCTCCAGCCAGTCCAGAACTCACCCATGTTGCCAGATTCCTTGAGGCGAGCTCAGTTTCAGATGTTAAGTCCCAGTTCTGGAGTTCCAGGAACGGCTTGCCGGTTCTGCATACTACACTCCACTACAGATTTGAGATATTTTCTAGGGGGTGTTTAGCACCCTCTGAGTTCTCTTTAGAAGGATGTTTTCTACTTCTGTCTTTGTTTGAAGATATTCTTATAGCAAGGTAATTTGTAGTTAAAAAAAAAAATTATCTGACATTTCTCTTCTTGGAGTCTGCTTTGTTAGTAGAATACTGGTTTGAAGAGAGGGGCACAGAGCCCCCTTATGCATGACATCATCAAACCCTGGCATGCTCGGTCTCCATCTGCTGGTGAGGAGGCAGAACCAAAATGTCTGGCCTGGACTGGAGCGACTCAAAGAAAGAAAATTAGCATGTAAGGCCTCATTTCAACGTTCTCTCTCTGCATCTACAGGGAATGCACCCGTGGAGGGTTTTGTAACTTCATGCACCTGAAACCCATTTCTAGTGCCCTCCGCAGACAGTTATATGGGCGCAGTCGACGCATGCGGTAAGTTTTAAACATAGGTGCGTTTGCTACGATTCTTATTATTTCTACTGTTATCTTGATGTATTTTTGTTTTACTATGTGTTATGCTATGTGAACCCCTTTGAATCCACTTTTTTGGGAAGAGGGTGGTATGAACACCAGAAACAGAAATCTGTGGGGTTTAGTAACTCGGTTGCATAGCATCCTTGCAGGAGAGACCAGCTGCTCTTCATTTGAGTCATTTTAATGTATTTTCCTTGTTGTATAAGAGTTGAGACAAGCTTTTTTTTCCTGTTAGATACAGAATGGGAGAAGGGTTTTAGTAAATCATGCTCAAGCTGACTTGTGCAAGGTAACACGAGGGCTGGATGGGTGATGTCAGTAAAGTTCACTAGGCTTTCTACATAAATTAAATAGGTTCTGGTGCACAATTTTGTGCGCTACCAATGCAGAAAGGAGTTTTGTGCACGAGCTAACTGTGCATAATGCCTTGAGCAGATGGCAGCACACAACACATTCCAGATCCGGCTAGACCAGTTCAGACAAGTGGGTTATGCCCCCTGCCAGATGATGGAGACAGAGAAATACTAGAAAGTTCCAGTGACAACATCACTGTGATTAAGATGGATGCAGCTAGGGGCACTCTTCAATATTTCTCTGTCTCCAGCAGATGGTAACTGGGCAGGGTCACTGTCTGGGCTATAGCACATGCCCGGAGGCTGCAGTTGGGCCATGGGGGGCTTCCAAAATAGAGCCTGCGGCTCCATGTAGTTTACCGCATTTCCCCAGTAGGCCACCGCTGGTGCCTGGAGACTGTGGTTTGGCTGTGGGGAGCTCAAAATTGAGCTTCTCTCTCCTGAGCCTACTGATGGAGCAGCCGCAAGTGCCCAGAGGGGGCACGGTTTGGCCATGGGAGCTCTCAAAATTGAGCCCACATATCCAGAGCCTGTCAGCAAGGTAGCTGTGAATGCCCAGAGACCATAGTTTGGCTGTGGGAGCTCTCAAAATTGGGGAGTTGGTTATTAGGTTTGAGGCTCTGTGCATCCTATGACTGTTCTGGGGGTTCTGACGGAGTGGAGGTAGGATTAGCTGTTTGGTGCTGGGAGCCTTGACAGTGTGCCAGCTCAAGCATGCTTGGTCTGCAGCATGCATTTAGCATGGCATGGGTCCTGGAACAGTGCTACAGGCATGAGACGTATATCTAGAGGGCTTTCCTCCAAGGGGCATGAGGGAGAACTCCTGGCCCCACAGGATGGAAAGCCCCCTGGTTTTGCTGCTGGAAACTGCAAGCACTGGGGGAAGCCCTTCAGATTCTCCTGTTCCTCTACAGCAGGGGTTTTCGATCCAGTTCTTTAGACACACCTAGCCAGTCAGGTTTTCAGGATAATCACGATGAATATGCATATGAGAGATTTGCTTGCATTGTCTCCATTGTATGCAAATCTCTCTCATGCATATTCATTGTGGTTATTCTGAAAACTTGACTGGCTAGGTGTGTCTTAAGGAGTGTGATGAGAATTCCTGCTCTCCAGGATTTTTTGGGGTTGATGTAGCAGACTGCCTCCCTCTGGCAGCATCCTGCGACAGCCAGTGGTGGGGCTTTGCCTGTAGTGCCTGCTTCTCTTCCCGAGCCGCTGCAGGAATGCATTTGCCTCCCCCTATGGACAAAGGACAGAAACACTAAAGTTCTGGTTATGCATGCCAGCCTTCCCTCCCCTGTAGTGGGCAAAGTGGAAATAGTGACATGAGGTGGTTCTATTCTATACTTGTATACCACTGCAATCCCAAACCCAGTGGTTCAGTACGGTTAGCAATAGCAACACTTTATTTCAAAAAGGATTATAACCTGCAGTCAACATGGATCATGAAAAACCACGTAAGAAAGCTGAAATCTGTTAAGAATCAAACAATCAGGATTTCAAATTTTTACGAAAATGTAAAACAGACAAAGAGCCCCTTAATCCCCATTGATAACTGCGACCAGAGTTCTGCAGCCCTGTAAGGAACAGTATATATAAGCCTTGATTTTAAAGTAATATCTCTACAAGGAGGGAATAAAAGAATACTGGAAGACTGTAAGCGTTTGGATTTAATTACTAGCAGTGGAAGCAGCAATAAAGAAAAACATTTAGGTATATAATCATTATAAAATTTGTAAAGAAGTGTATAAAACTTAACAGGCCCGATTTGAAACCCTGAGCTAATGCAAATCACACAGCAAAGGAGCCACTGAAGTATATCTAGAGACTCCATATATAAGTTGAGTTGCAGTGTTTTGACAAAGCTGCAGACATTTCACCTGCCACTTTGAACAAGTCAAAAACAGCATATTGGTTAGTCACCTTTTTGCAGGGAAGCGTTGTCTTCCATGATTGCTTAGGTTTCCTCAGCTCTCTGTATGGCAGAGGAGAGGGTGGAAGCGTTTCCCTTTCCCCTCCCTCAGGTGATTAAGCAGATGGTGCTGGCAGAGTGGGAATCTCCAGATGGTCTTCTCTGGAGGGAAAAGATCATGCATGGGCAGGTTATATGCCCTCCCACAGACCAAAATGAGCAGGCGACTCTGTTTTCCTAAGAAGGATGCCCTAGTGATGGTGGTCACAAAACAGTCATCTGTCTCAGTGGAGAGTGGTGCTGCCCTTTAGATCAACAAGACTGTAAAGTTGAGGCACTCTTGAAGACTGTCTTTCAGCTTCAGCGCTCGTGTTGCAAGCCTCCATATGCAGAGATCTCATTGCTCGGTCCCTTTTGCATTGGATAGAGTAGTGCTTAGATGAGTCTGATTCCACGATGACATGCTTCATTTGTCGACAAGATTTAGTGGGGTTGGCTATGGTGGCCCAACAATGGCTTTGGCTGTGGTGTACAGACATGGCTTCTTGTCCTGCCTGGAGAGGTTGCTCTTTAAGGGGCATTCCTTATTGTCCCTCCAGGGTAGTCTGTCCCCACCATTCCAGAACCCACCCTCGGAAAGCATCTGCTGCTCTAATTTCTGTAGTCCTCGTAGATCCCTCAAACCCCAGTGTATGTCATTTCTGAGATAGACTCGTTCTTTGCTCGTTCTACTCTGCTGAGTTGGACATTTGCCCTCCCTAGGAAGTTCATTTCCTTGGGTGTTGATAATTCTTGGATGGTGTTCATATTGGTTCCATCTCTACATTGGCTATTAAGAGGTTTGTTATTTAAATACTCAAGAGCGCCCCCAGGAGATATTCAGCTGTAACTGCTGGATTTCCCTGTGTCCTGATGTAGATTAGCGGATGTGTGAACCTGTCTGTAGATAACTTGCTCTTGCAGATGCTTTTGGACTTGATTTATTAAAGAATTTCTCCCATTGAGGGGGAGGGGAGGAAAGAACGCTTATTAACTCATGCCCTTTGCAGTTAGTAACACTTCTCACTATCAAATAACTTCAGAAGAAAATTGGACATGGTTTGATGAGAAAAGCATTATGGATATGCTAATTGTTATGCTAGGGAAGAGTGCTGTCTTCAGCTGTTCATCAGATTATGAAGTGGAGAAGGAAATTTTCACAGTGCTGCTCAAGCGATTGAATGGACATTTGAACTGTTTGTTGTGTGTGCATTTCTGCAGAATTTGTGCAGCATTGTACTGAAGGAGGAGATGGGGCTATTGTGCTAGTGCGCTTAAACACTGTTCTTATGTGTGGTCCACACCCTTACAAAGACTTGCCTCTCTCCCTAGCGATCTTGTGGCTCTGACTGCTCTGAGCAATACTGTATATTGATAGCAATCACTAAGATCTTGAAATTGAGTTCCTTTTTTCTTTCTACAGTGGAACCTCACCTCGTTCCCCAAAGCGCCCCAGGTCTCAAGAAAGATACCGCCCCAATGATCGGAACCGCAGGAGGTCACGCTCCCCAGGATACCGCCATGGACGCTTCTGAGGATGAAACACCCTCTCCCCCTTGTCTGCTGCCTCCCCTCTCCCTGACAGTCCTTGTTGAAGAGGAGATGGTGTGCTGCTTCCTCCTTTCCCCAGATGTGGGGTGACAGACGGCTGTGCCTGGGCCGTGGATACTGAGGAAGAGCTGTGGGGTGGGTTTTGAGGGGATTACCTTTGCTTATAGCTAACTTTCTACTTCGGGGGTGGTGGTGAAGATAGCTGTCCCTGGAAAAGGGCTTCATGAAAAGTTGAACACATTGTACTTTTAGAGAAGGGCATTGTTATGTAACTCCTCACAGCTCTTCCTCCTCTCCTTTCATTTTAGTAATTGCTTCACATGCCCCCACCCTCCCTCACTGAGCAGCTGCTAGATGCTGGAGGCTCCAGGCAGAGGGAAAGATCTTTCTGAAGCCCTTTGATAGACTGTGGCACATCATGAGAGGAAGGAAGGGGTGAGATGAAATAATGGCATTTGTTCCACTGTGGGTGAAGATCAGGTATTGGGGCAGGGTGACAGAAGCCGGGCACAGAGACTTCTTGGGTTAGACTGAGATTCTGAGCAACTTTTGACTACAGCTACCACAACCACAAGAGCAGAGAGAGTTGAATGTCGTGAGTGTCTCCCATCACTTCCTTTCACAGGGCTGGTCCTTGTTGCTTCAAGTACACCAAGATGGGATGCTTTGCAGGTCTGTGACACTTTTTATTGGACTAACAGAAGAATTCTCCTAAGATGGTGCGGGGCAGGGTCTTTACAGGCCTTGGATGAGAAGGTGTGAATAGTGCATAGTTTGCTTCAATAAAATGAGTAACAACCTGCAAGGAACCCACTTTTCTCCAGGACCCATTTGAGTGCACAACATTAACCTAAGAAAACTGCTTCCTGGGGAATGCTCATAGTTAACTTGTGCTCCTTCCATTATGTGACTCTGCTGTTTCCTATTGTCTTCAAGCAGATGGCCTCCAC
Source organism: Ichthyophis bannanicus (assembly GCA_033557465.1). NCBI lineage: Eukaryota > Metazoa > Chordata > Amphibia > Gymnophiona > Ichthyophiidae > Ichthyophis > Ichthyophis bannanicus. The sequence goes on from CM066044.1 coordinate 258,493,278, forward strand.
AAGAAGATTTTTAGTCAAGCCAACTCAAGTGTTCACAGGAAAGCTTCCCTCCTTTTAATCAGTTTTGGGCCCATTCAGATGTTTTGCTTTCCTGGAACACCAAAGCTCAGTCGTATTAACAGGGGCCCCCACTATTCCCCTCAGAAGCCTCCATTTCCTCCTCTTTTTTCCAAGCCCATTTTCTGATGTCCAACATGCTTTTTTATGTTTTACTTTTTTTCTTATCTGAAAATAAAATTTGAAAAGAAAAAATAAAGTTTCTGAGTTCTTCAAGAAAAAGGACTCTTTACTGTTCTTTTCAGTTGCAATTCCTTAAGATGATTTGCTACTTTTAATTATTTCTTTCCTACACTGCAAACTCATAATACAGCAAACTATAAAAAAAGGCAGTCCTAACCATTTTCTCCTGTCCCTCCCTATCCCAGAAAGCTAGAAACTATATAAAGAGCTGCTTGTGTGCTTTAAGCGATCCTGTCTTGCTGGAGTTGTTAGGGAGACTTGCTGAGTGCTGCCTAAGATAGACATGCCTCATGATGTGGCCTCATTGGGGTGTGCTGGTTAAGAGAGACCTGCCTTGCACTGCAGCTACAGTAGTGTGTGCTGTATAAGGGAAATACAGGATGATATTTTCTTTGTAAGGTAAAGCGTAGTTATTCACCTGTAGCAGGTGACCTCTGGAAACAGCAGGAATTTAGTCTTCACATATGGGTATCGTCGGTACCGATGGAGCCTGCGCGGGAACGCTCCCCAGCATCCAATAGGAACGCTTTTGGGAGCATCCCTCAGCACATGCGCGCTGCCTTTACAACTGTCCCTCTTCAGTTAAGTTTGTAGCTGATTGAAGGGAGAGAGGAGAGAGATAGAGAGAACAACTCCTAGGGGAGGTGGGTGGATTGTGAAGACTAAATTCCTGCTGTTCCCGGAGATCGCCTGTTACAGTTGAGTAACTACACTATCTCCAGGAACAAGCAGGAATGTAGTCTTCACATAGGGGGACTCCCTAGCTGAAGATGCCGGGGAAATGGCCCCAGGAGGCTGCCACCTATAGTGAGGTGGGCCATGCTTCCTCCCATGGATCTCTGGCATCCCACCAGGGTTGGTGGGTAGGAGTTCAATTAAGTCTGAAAGAGATGTTGAAGAACAGCCTGGCCAAAGAAGGCATCCCGACGGGAGGCTTTATCTAGGCAGTAGTGGGCTGTGAAGGTGTGCACCGAAGCCCAGGTGGCTGCTCGACAGATGTCATCGATAGACACAGAGTGAAGGTTAGCCATAGAGGCTGCCATGGCTCTCACATTATGTGCTGTGACATGGCCTTGGAGAGGAAGACTCTTACTCTCAAGCAAAGGATATGCATTGTGCAATCCATTTAGATAGAGTTCTTTTGGAGACTGGAAGTCCCAAAAGACTAGAATCAAAAGCAATAAAAAGTTGAGAAGACTTTCTATTTTGTTGTGTTCTTTGTAAGTAAAAAGCCAAGGCTCTTTTACAATCCAAAGTATGAATTTTATTTATATTTATTTATTTACATTCTCTTATATACTGCGCTATTCTGCATCAGTGCGGTTTACATTGAACAAACTGAAATTACATTGAACAGGGTATTATAACTTGGAGATAATTATTTTACAGGGAACATGGGCTACGGAGGGTTAAGTGGCTTGCCCAAGACCACAAGGAGCACCTGTGGGACTAGAAACCCCAGTCCTTCTGGCCCAAGGTTGCTGTCCTCTAGTGGGATTTGAACCCCCAACCTTCCGGCCTGAAGTACCTTGCCCCAACCACTAGGCCACTCCTCCACTCCACTGAAGGTTCTTTTCTGCCTTAAAGGCATGAAAGAAGTCTATAAATTAATGAACGGAGTGGAACGGGTAAACGTAGATCGATTGTTTACGTTATCAGAATATAGAAAGACTAGGGGACATGCAATGAAGCTACAGGGTAAACTAAGACTAATAAAAGAAAATATTTTTTCATTCAACGTGTAATCAAACTCTGGAATTTGTTACCGGAGGATGTAGTAAAGGCTGTTAGTATAGCTGGGTTTAAAAAAGGTTTGGACAAGTTCCTGGAGGAAAGGTCCATAAACCATTATTAGGAAGGGACCCAGGATATCAATGCTTGACCCAGTACAAGCATTGCGGAACCTGTGTCTTTTGGGGAAACTGCTAGGTACGTATGGCCTAGATTGGCCACTGTTGGAAACAGGATACTGGGCTTGATGGACCTTGGTCTGACCCAGTATGGCATATCTTATGTTCTTAAAGAATACAGGAAGGTAAATCGATCAAGTTAAATGATTGAGTTAACCTTTGGCATAAAATGTGGCTGAGTTCTGAGAACAACCTTATGGTCAAACCTTGTATAAGGAGGATCAGCCACTAAAGCTTGCAATTCACTAATGCAATGTGCGGAGGTGATTGCAATCAGGAAGATGACCTTCCAGGATAAAAGATTTAGAGCTGTAGTGGCTAGAGGTTCAAAAGGTGGTTTCATGAGCTGTCCCAGAACTAGATTTAAATCCCATGACACTGGTGGTGGCCTGATGGGAGGCTTTGTTAATAGAAGACTCCTCATGAATCTCGTTATGAGTGGATGAGAGGAAATTGGCTGTCCATTTAGAGGCTTATAGGAAGCTGCAAGATGGACTCTTACTGAATTGGTCTTTAGACCAGAATTTGATAAATGAAGTAGGTACTCTAGTACCGATTCCAAAGGTATCACAAGGGGTTTAAGCCCTTTTGAGAACACCACATAGTAAAACGTTTCCGCTTAAAGGCATAAGAATGTCTTGTGGAAGGTTTTCTAGAAGCTTGAAGGATATCCTTTAACTGTTGGGAAAGGTTAAGATCCTGCAGGTCTAGGCTTTGAGGAACCAGGCCCTGAGATGCAGGGACTGGGGATTTGGGTGCAACAGCATCCCGTTCTCTTGGGAGAGAAGGTCTGGAGCACAGGCTAACTCCAGAGGTGCAGCTTGAGAGAGATGTAGGAGCAGGGGATACCACGTTTGTCATGGCCACCGTGGTGCTATGAGGATCATACGACCTCTGTCTCTCTGAAGCTTGACGAGTGATTTGGGGATGAGGGGAATGGGTGGGAAGGCATAGAGGAAGTCCTGACCCCAGTGAAGGAGGAAGGCATCCCTTGCCTGGCAATTGTGAGCTGGAATTCTGGAACAGAACCGGGGAAATTTGGCATTCAGTGGACTTGCAAAGAGGTTTATGTCTGGGGTCCCCCAGATCTGAAATATCTTTGTCACTTGGTCTAGGTGGAGAGACCATTCGTGAGGCAGCAGTACTCGACTGAGTTTTTCTGCCCAAAGGTTTTGAATGCCTGGAAGATATACCACGAGAAGGTGAATTTGATGCTCTCTGGTGAGGGCCCATAGTCGTAAAGCTTCATTGCATAACGACAGAGACCCTGTTCCGCCCTGCTTGTTCACATAGAACATGGCTATTTGATTGTCCGTTTGGACTAGGACTGTCTTGTAGCTGAGCTGGGCATGGAATACTCGACGAGCTAGATAGATTGCTCTTAATTCTAGGAGGTTTATGTGAAGACAAGCCTCCTGTGGAGTCCAGGTACCTTGGGTAGAGAGATGGTGCAGGTGTGCTCCCCAACCCACCTGTGATGCATCTGTTGTTAGGGTGGCCTGGAATAGGGGATGTTGGAAAGGAGACCCCATTAAAAGATTCTCCAGTGATTGCCACCATTGTAGGGACAAGATCAGTCGTTGAGAGTTTCATATCTTGTCTGACAGACGTCCTGTGGCCACTGTGTAGATAGGATCCACTGGGCTGCTCGCATGTGGAGGTGAGCATAGGGAACTACCTGAACTGTGGATGCCATATGTCCCAGTAATTGTAGCAGTTCTCGAACAGTTAGGGAGGATTTTCCTGCTGCTTGTGAAGCTAGTTGCACTATGCAAAAACATCGGGGCTGTGGGAGGAAAGCCCTTGACTGGTATCTAAACAAGCTCCTATGAATTCCAGGGACTGGGAAAGACAAGTTGGGATTTTGGGAAATTTATTACCAATCCCAAGTATTGGAGGATTCGCATTGTGCGAGACAGTGCAGAGCTGGCTTCTGCAACCGTGGGGGCTCGAATGAACCAGTCATCCAAGTAAGGGAAGACTAATATCCCTAGGGTTCGCAGGAATGCAGCTACTACTGCCATGCATTTCGTGAATACTCTTGGTGCCGAAGCCAGACCAAAGGGAAGAACCCTGTATTGGAAGTGTTTTCCCTTGAAAAGGAATCGTAAGAATTTCTTGTGATCCGGATGGATCAGAATGTGAGTATATGCATCCTTTAGATCTAGAAAGCAAAGCCAATCTTGACTTTGAAGGTATGGCAGAAGAGTTCCCAGAGAAATCATTTTGAACTTTTCTCGGAACAGATATATGTTCAATTCTCTGAGGTCTAGAATGGGTCTGTGTCCTCCTGTTTTCTTTGGAATAAGAAAATAGGGGGAGTAGAAACCTGTACCCTGTTGGAGAATGGATACTTCCTCTATTGCTTCTTGGGCAAGGAGTGTTGAGACTTCTTGATCCAGTAGATTGTCTGCAGAGGTTTGGGAATTGAACTGTCTTACGATTGTAGGAGGGAGGGGGCATGCTGTGAAAATGAAGCTTGTACCCCTCTCCTATAATTGACAGAGTCCAATTTTCTGCTGTTATTTGGTGCCATCTGTCGGCAAAATGACACAACCTGCCTGGAATGTTTAGGGGTTCTGGACCCTTCAGAGGCAGGAAGGCCAAGCTCTCTAGGAAGGAGTCAAAGCCCTTGAGGGGGCTGAGCCTGTGGAGCTGATTGAGCTCTCATGCCTTTTGGCTTCTTTTGTCTGGATTGTTGTTGTCGTCTCTTTTTGGCAAATTGACCCTGACCTTGCCCTTGCTGGGTATAGAATGGAGAAAACTTTCTCTTTTTGCTGAAAAAGGGGTTTCTTTTTGGCTGGAGTGGCTGTAGATTTTGACAATTTGTCTAAAGTGATATTGTCAGCATCTGTCTCTTTAGCCTTTTCCTACCAATTCTTGCCAAAGAGGTTTGCTCCTGTGCAAGAGACGTTTCCTAATTTATCCTGTACCCAAATCTCCAAGTCTGATGCCTGAAGCCAGGCAATCTGACGTGCATCAATGGCAATAGCAGAGGTTCTGCTGATGCATTCAAAGCAGTCAAAGGCTGCACGATTTACAAACTTGGAAACGTCTTGAGCATGCTTGACAAGAGTAAGGAAGTCTTGTTGTTTGTCATCAGGGAGAAGGGGGCTCATAAGCTCCAAATCTCCAGTGACTTCTTTGAGGAACATTCCCATATATAAAATATATGAGCTGATCCTAGCTGAAAGCATGGGAGCCTGAAAAGTTAGACGCCCAAAGGCGTCAAGAGTCCTGCATTCACGATCTGGAGGATTGGATGCATGTCTTTTTGCACTTTTCATTCTACGCATGGCTGACTCCACTACCATTGAATGGTGTGGCAGCTGAGTCTTTTGAAAGCCAGGACATGGTGGAACACGATACATGGTATCAAGTCTCCTAGAATGAGGAGATGTGGTCAAAGGTATTTCCCACATTCTGAGCATCAAATCATGAAGAATTTTATGAAGGGGCAGAGTGGCTGCCTCTTTGGGAGCCTTAGGGTATTGGAGAATTTCCAATTCCTTTGCTCTAGGTTCCTTTTCAGGAGCTACCGTGATTGAAAGGCCTCGGGCCACATCACGAATAAAATCCTGAAAAGACATGTCCTCCGGAGGAGACATTCTGTGTTGAGGAGAAGAGGAGTCTTCTGGGAGAAGCACTCTGGTACCGGCAGAATTATCAGAGTCCTCGGAATCGGAGGATTCAAAGTATCTCTGATCCTGATGTTCATGCAAAGCATGGTATCGGTATCGATCGAAGTCGGTACCAAGTTGGTCCGGTACCAATCTGTCGATGCCAGAAAAAGTCGGCCTGGGAAGAATTCCTACAGGGGCCGGTACCGTTGGTGCTGGTACCAATATCTGTTCTGGTGCTGGTACCGGCATTGACATTGGTGTCGGTAGCGGTGTCAACGGTACCGCAGCTGAAAGTAGAGCTGCAAGACTGCGTTCGATAGCGAGGAATCTCTGGTCTATCGACACTGCCAATGCCTGGGTGTTGGTACCAGTAGAAGCAACCGGAACCCTTGAGCATGGCACCAGTAGTTCTGCTGAGGTTGAGGCCTTGAGAACATCCTGGAGCCCCGTTGGTGCTTTGGAGGCCGAAGCCTCCCCCGGGGCTGTTTTGCTGGTGTAATTTCCTCAAGGGCAATGCCAATGGCTTCTCGATGCTTGGAAGGAGTTCCACCCTTTGAGAACCGGCTCTTATGTTTAGTTACCTGAGATCCATGGGAGGAAGACGAGGCTCTGGAACATGTTGATGCAATGGACATGACATATGAAGAAAAGAGGGTACCGAGCTTTGCAGCCCGGTTCTGTCTTTTAGTCATCCCCATACAAGAGAGACACTCTGATGGAGAATGGTCAGGGCCTAAACATTTAAGACACCAGTCATGGGTGTTGGTGACAGAAATGGTACCGCCACCCTTAGTACATTTTTTTAAAACCACTAGCTGGTTTTTCCATTTTTTGGGAAAATGGGGCCTAATGCCCAAAATGGCGCCTAGCACCAAAAATAAAAAGTTTCTGAAGAGAAACAATTCAGAAAGTATGTGTATATATAATATTATTTATTTTTTTTTTTTTGGAAAAATAGAAAAGAGAACCGGCGGTACTGGTAGGTGTCAAGCAGAGGCAGACGCGACCACAAGAAAACTAGTTTAAAGAAGAAATTTTCTCCGGTGACAGGGTATGTGTCCTGTCGGCTCTGTGGAAAATGAAAAACTGAAGAGGGACAGGCGGGAAGGCAGCGTGCATGTGCTGAGGGATGCTCCCAAAAGCGTTCCTATTGAACGCTGGGGAGCATTCCCACGCAGGCTCTGTCGGTACTGACGATACCCATATGTGAAGACTACATTCCTGCTTGTTCCTGGAGATTGACTGCACAAGAAAACTAAAATTATTTTCCCTTCTTTTCATGATTGATGTAGAGCTATATTTTCTTTACCTTCAGATCATACTGTACCATGTTAAGTGATCTTAGGTGATATAGCATGTGCAGTCAGAAGGTGGCTGCTCTTTATTTCTTCAGTGCTATGGGTTTTCCTGTAGTGGCTTTTTGCCAGGCTGTGCATTCTGTTGCCATCTTCTGAACATTTTTCCCATCCTTTTGTAGCATAAGGCAGGTTCCAATTCATCCTGCTAGACCAGTCCAGAGAACTGGGTTAAGTCCCCCTGCCAGCAGATGTTGGGGACAGCAAAAGATACCAGAAGCTTGATTGGTTCAGCCCTGGTAGATATATAGCTGTACCCCTAGGGGGGGTCCCCTTCAGTATTTCTCTGTCTCCAGCAGATGATGGTTGTTTCCTGTGACTTCTGTCAGTTTGGTGAATTGCTGTTTGGGAATCTTTTTCTGGCTTGACATCTCCAGGGCACCCATGAGGCACCCCTCTGGGGTTTCCTAACTCCTGAGCAGTGCGGTTAAGCTCCTGATCAAGAGAGCCGATGGAGTTGCCCTCAGGAGAGAGACAAGCTCCTGGTCAGGAGGACCATTACAGCCCGTCTGCAGGGAGAGCCTTCAGCTACCCTAACTTAGCTTTATTATTTTGCTACACACAATAAAACCAGAAAACAAAAAAAAACAGCAAAAAGGATTGGTGCCTTGGATCTCCTGTGGCTTCTGCCTCTGAGGTGCACAAAGTGAGTCGTCCCCCCCCCCCCCTCCCTTCTCTTCGCCCTCTGAGGTTATCTGCCCTCAGCTGCCTCATTAACACCAGAGCCTTCTTGAAGCCACTGCATCCTCTGCTCCTCATCCTGTCTGTTTCACGTCTCTGCTACAGTGTGGCTCAACTTAAGGCCTGGCTCTTCGATGAGCCACGCAGCATGCTTCTGGTGTGATGGCTGTGTCCTCTTTGGCAGGAAATCCAGCGCGTCTCACTCTTAGGCAGCCACTCGGCATGCAGCAGCTATGACAGCCATTTTGGGGAACTTCACACCTTCCTTTCGGCGGGGCTTTATGGGGCTCTTTACTTGAACTGACACTGTTCAGGGCAAGATTTTTGTACAATGCCCTCATCTCTGCAGAGGCACATTGTTTGCAGCCACAAACACCATAATTTAACAGACAGGGTTTGCTCCACTTGTTCAACTCACTGGGGAATCCTCCCGCATGGCACAGGCTGAGATCTCCCCTTCCATCATACATTCGGTGGCTTCAGCCCTGCAGGACTCAAGGGCCATAGCTCAGTTGGATGAGGCTCCTTTTCCACCTCTTCTGCCCCAGGCCGAGGGGCCTCTAACTCAGGCGCAGTTTCTGTCAGACCAAGACTCACAGCAATGCCTCGCACTGTTCAGGCAGGCCTGGGACCTCTGGAGCTCAGATCCTGTTTCCACTTGTGTGGGGGGCCCCCCTGCCCAGAAATCTGCGCTACAGTCTATCTCAGGCCCTAGGAAGCACCCTTGGGATGATCTGGCTCCCAAGGCCATGGGGCACCTACCAAAAGAGGTCTCCCCCTGGGCCTTGAGAGACTGGGGGGCTGTTCTTTCAGGGGAGGAAGCGATTTCAGCAGAGAACAGCCTGGATGCCTCTGACCAGGAGGATGGGGAATGGTCTCCCTCCGAAGCCTCAGGAGAGGAGCAAGATAACATGCAGAATATATGCCTTTTCTGCAAAGATAAGTATCCAGTACCCATTGCTCAAGTAGTGGAAGCCTTGCACCTCTCTGATCAAGAGCCTTCCCAGTCTAAATCTCAAGCCAATCTGATCCTGCAGTGCATTTATAAGCACTCCAGGGCTTTTCCCTTCCTGATGGAGCTCCAACAGTTGGTATCTCTAGAATAGGAATCCCCGGATGCCCCCTTACGTGCGGCTCAGCGTTTGGGTCGCCACTGTTTGGTCACCAGCAGATTTAGAGAGATGACTCGTGTATCCGAAGGTTGACGCTGTGGTGATCGGAGTCATCCAATACACAACTATTCCAGTGGAAGGCGGAGCGGCCCTCCGGGACCAACAGGACCGGAAGGTTGAGGGGCTCCTCAAGACAGCCTTTTCCTCATCCACTCTCGCTCTCCAAGCTTCAGTTTGTGGAGGGTTGGTAGGCCAGGCCCTTTTGCAATGGATTCAGTTATTGCCTGAGGATCTGGCATTAGCACACTTAGAATCGGTTATGGCTTTCTTGTCAGATGCCTTTTATGATCTACTTTGCCTCTTGGCGCATTCGGTAGCAGCCGTGACCATTGCTCATCGCTGGCTCTGACTGCAACAGTGGTCAGCAGATGTGGCCTCGAAGGCTCGCCTCACCAAGCTCCCCTTCAAGGGCAGATTACTCTTTGGCAAAGACCTTGACAAGCTCATTAAGGACCTGGGGGAAGTCAAGTCTCAATGGCTCCCTGAAGATAGACCTTGGTCATCTTCTCCCCACTCAGGGAAGTGGGCCTACCTGTGTTCGTCCTCACAGTCTACATTTCACGACTCCCTACTCTACCAGTCTGGCAGGTCCTTTGCAGTGGCCTCATCAGGGTGCTCGGGACAGAGGTTCCAGCCTTTTCACGGCATCAGAAAAGGAAAGGACACCTATTCAGCCCCATCTATGTTCTCTGGCTCCTCCCATCCCCCCTGCTAATGGGACAGGGAGCCACTCCGGGGAAGCCGCTGCTGATGGGAGGATGGCTGGCGCTATTTTCCCTGAGTGTGGGCCCAGGTAACCTTCGATCAATGGGTCTTCAACATTGTCCATCATGGGGATGTCCTCGATTGCATACGGCCTGTCCGAGATGCCTTCCTCGTGTCGATCCCCCGGAAACCGAGCCACCATAGAGACTACCCTATGGCATCTTCATCTGCTGTAGGCTATTCCGCCAGTCCCTCCTCCTGAGAGTGTTCCGGTTGCTACTTTGTGGTGCCTAAGAAGGATGGGTCATTTTGTCCTATTTTGGATCTCAAGGGGGTCAATCGGACCCTTCAAGTGTCTCGTTTTTGCATGGAAACGCTTTGGTCAGTAATTCAAGCAGTTCAGAAAGGAAAGTTCCTTGCCTCTCTCGACTTGGCAGAAGCATACTTCCACATTCCCATCTGTGAAGATCAGCAACAGTTTCTGTGCTTCACCATTCTTGGGCAGCATTTTCAGTTCTGCGCTCTGCCATTCAAGCTGCTCTCGGCACCATACACCTTCTCCAAAGTCATGGTGGTGGCTACAGCAGCCCTGCAGAAGCAGGGCATGCGAGTCCACCCATATTTCGACAATTGTCTCATCTGCGTAAATTCTTTGTCCTAGGCCTGCGAGACTGTTTCCTGTGTGGTGACCTTCCTGCAGAGCCTAGGATGGGTAGTCGATCATTCCGCCTGCAGCCATCTCAAACCCTGGAATTTCTTGGGGCCTGCTTTGATACCCAACAGGATAAGGTTTTTCTAACGCAGGAGCATTTCCAGAAGCTCTTGTCTCTGCTCCAGGGGTTTCTCATACAGAGCAGTCCCCGTGTGTGGGACTGTCTTCAATTCCATGGCGGCCACTATAGAGGTTGTCCTGTGAGTCCAAGTGCATGTGCAGGACCTTCAGCAGTCACTTCCCTCCCGCTGGTCCCCTGTTTCAGAGGACTAGGACCATCTGCTACTGCTCTCTCGGTCAACCCGTGACCGTCTTCCAAGACCATCTGCTACAGGGCATCCCCTTGGAGACCTCTTCTTGGATTCTTCTGATCAGCCTCTCCAGCTCTGGGGAGCTCATTGCCTGAACCAGGAGACTCGGAGCTCTTGGACTCCACAAGAAACCAGCTGAATGATCAATCACCTGGAAGCCCGGGCAATCCGCCTGGCTCTTCTGTACTTTCTGCCTCGCCTTGCTTCGCTCCCAGGGTTTCAGAGTCCACTCCGACAATGCTACGACTGTGGTTTATCTAAACTGACAGGGCAGTACAAAGTGTCTGAGCATGGCCAGGGAAATGGCAATGCTCTTTCACTGGGCGGAACTACATCTTCAGGCCCAATGTGCTGGGAATGTTGTCTACCCCTAGCACATTGCAGGAGTGGACAATATTCAGATGGACCTCCTCAGCTGTCCCACACTAGACCTTGGCGAATGGGAACTGGCCCCCTGGGCGTTTCAGCAGACAGTTCAGGCCTGGGGGCAGCCAAGGGTGGATCTGGTGGTGATAGCAGCAAACACAAAAAGCCCTGCATCCTTCAGTCGGAGGAGAGAACACGGGTCACAGGGCCTCGACACGTTAGTTCAACCATGGCCCTGACGGCCATGGTATGCCAACCTTGTGTACCTCCTCCGGCTCTCGAGTCCTGCAAAAGTGTCCTGCGGCAGGGACCGATCACGATGGATGATCCTGCTCCTTTCTGGCTTACAGCCTGGCTCTTGAGAGACAATGCTTGAGTTGCAAAGGCTACTCAAGACAGGTGGTGGCTACCCTCTTTAAAGAGTGAGTCGCCCCTCTACCTCCTTGGCGTATGCAAGGCTCGGGTGCTTTTTTGAAACCTCGTGCTCTTGGAAAGGCCTCTTGTCTTGGCGGGTGCAGAACCTGGATATCCTGGGCTTCCTTCAAGAGGGCTTTGATAAAGGCATGGCCCTCAACTGTCTATGGGTCCAGGTTTGTGTACTTAGTTGTTTCCACGGGCCCATCACAGGCTGCTTGATTGCTTCCCATTCAGATGTTAGCAGGTTTTTCTCCAGGGTATGTGTGAGCTTCGCCCTCCCATCCACCTCCTGGTGCTCAAAACCCTCATGAAGCCACCATTTGAGCCCCTTAAGCGGATCATCCTCCGGGACTTGTCCCTCAAGACAGCATTCCTAGTCGCCATGACCTCAGGTGAATTTGTGCTGCAAGCTCTCTCTTGCTGGGATACCTTTCTTTCCTTCTCCATGGAAGAGGTATCCCTTCTGTAAGAAGGAACGAATGACACTAAGATTCTTACGCCTTTTCACCTGAACCAGACTATATCACTCCCTGCTTTTTCCAAGGAGAAATGTTCTGGGCCCAACAAGGGACTACATGCCTTTGATCTCAGTAGAGTACTGCGGTGCTATCTGAAGGTTGCAAATTCCTTTCGCAAATCCGTTCATCTTTTTATCCTGTTCACAATTCCTCAAAAGGGCCTTGCGGCCTCTAAGGCCACCCTTGCTTGCTGGCTCCACCAGACTATTGAGTCTGCTTACATCCTACAGGGCTTCAGGCACACTCCACTCGGTCTAAGGCAATCTCATGGGCGAAACAGTTGCAAGTCACCCTCCCTTGACATTTGTCATCCTGGTCCACCTTTTTCTGACACTATCGCCTCGATTTCCAAGCTTGAGATCCGGTGCACTTTGGGGCCAGTATGGTGGCAGCAGCTGTTTTTTTCCTGCCATGGAGTGGTGTAGCTTGAGTTCTTCCCATTTGTCTGAACTGGTCTAGTAGGATGAATTGGAAGGAGAAATTTCACTTGCCATTAATTTTTCTTTTCTGGAATCCTGCTAGACCTTTCCAGGACCCACCCACTGTTTCCGATGGGGCTGTTCCCTTCTCTAATGCCCAAAGTGGGCTGCATAGTTTTATGGTTGCACATGGGCACTCAGGTGCTAAATTCTCCTGCCTTTTTTTTTTAGTCAAATTCTCCTTTGTTTTGTCAGAGTATACTGAAGGTGACCCCTAGGGATACAGCTATATATCGATCAGGGCTGAGCCAATCAAGCTTCTGGTATCTTTCTCTGTCTCCAACATCTGCTGGCTGGGGGACAACCCACTTGTCTGGACTGGTCTAGTAGGATTCCAGGAAAGGAAATTAACAATAAGTGAAATTTCTCCATGGCAGATAAGGACTGTAAAGCCCATCTAGTCTGCTTTCTAATGGCCATGCTCTAGACTGCCAATGATCTCTGGCTTTCCCTTCTCACAAGGAGGGATTCTCTGTGCTATTCCCAAGCTTTGAATTGTGTTGAAAGAGCTATAGACCAACCCAATGGGAGGCTATTCCCATTCCATACAATTGCATTTGTGGTGTCACTAGCAAGATTGATCCATTGGGCTAGAGAAAACCAGATAATGACTTTTCCAAGTGTAGCCCCTTTCCATGCGCTTCCCACAAAGGGTGTATGTGTTGGGAATGTTGCAACAGCACTGAACCCATCTCTAAGGGGCAGAGACACTTAGGTCCCTTAACCCTTTCCAGGCCGAGCCCAAAACTCTTGGGATCCAAACTTCTGACTAAATATTCCTATCAAATGGTATATAATACATGACCATAGCAGAAGGAAAATCACTATTAGAACATATTGAATAAGACGGGTACAATTTTCCTGAAATATGCAAAAATTAACCAGGCTGCAGAATGTGGATTAAAAATTTAAAGTAGGCCTTGAAAGGGTTAAGGTTTTCAGCTTGGACTTTAACAAAGCGTTGTTCATTGTCAAATGGTGTTCCATTAAAAAAAATAGGGATTGTTTTTACTGTTTCAAACAGTGTCCCTGACATCTGCCTATGGGTCTGTCCACAGAATGTGTCTTTTTGGCCCACCAAACTTTCCCTGGCCACAGCCCATGGAGGAAGGTTTGTTTGGCCAAAACCCTGCCCAAGTCTCCCCCCCCCCCCCCTTCCTCCCCTTAAAAAAAACCAAACCAACCCAATCTGGCCAATATTTGGCAGTTGGTGTATTTCTTTAACAGTGAGCTGTTGCAGGCAGATTATACCAGATATTCAGCACTTTGACCTGGCTAACCTACTGAACAAGGCTTTAAACTGGATTCGTTGGGGATGGGTGAAGAAAACTCCCAGGTAAGTAAAACATGTAATTCCTCTGCATAAATGGGCAGCGTCTCGAAAGCAATGTGAATAAATGCACGTAGCATGGGAAATAAGATCCCAGATGTGGAGGATTTAATGGAAGAGGCTGACGTGGATCTAGTGGCAGTGGTGGAGATGTGGTCATAGACAATCATGACTGGGATATAATTATATCAGACTATACTTTATTCAGAAAGGACCGGGTAGGAAGAAGGAGTAGTGGCACTATATGTATAAAATCATATTAAAGCAAAGAATTTCAGGACTTGGAAGGAGGAGGCACTGTGGGTTAAACTAGAAAGAGAGAATGGGGAATCCATTTGTATTGGTGTGATATACAGAGCTCCTTCACAGGCAGAAGTGGACAGAGATTTAATTGCAGCCATTGACAATATTACCATGAAAGCAGAAGTGCTACTGTTGGTGATTTCAATATGCTGGATGTTTATTAGCGCATCCCCCATCTAGATGTAAGGAGATCTTATATTCTCTACAGGGAGAACTATTCAGGCAACTGGAAACAGAACTACCCGTGAAGGGGCCATACTGGACCTGGTGCTTACCAATGGGGAAAGTGTTTCTGATGTTATAGTGGGAGATCATCTTGCTTTCAGTGATCACCAGATGGTGTGGTTCAGTATTAGGACTAGGGCTGATAAAATCTATTCAGAAGTGAAGGTCCCAGACTTTAGGAAATCATGCCTCAAGGAGGAGTTGTGCAGGATGAGAACAGCTGGGGGCTGTAGAAAGGCAAAACTGAAGGGATATTTTGAGGCCACTATGGTTCTCAAAAGACATAGCGGAAAAGGTAAAGAAAAAGAGGGAGGCCTTCAGGAAATACAAGAGATCACAGAGAAAGGAAGACAAGCATCTATATTTGGAGAAACTAGCAAAGTAGTCAGGAAAGCAAAGATAGAAAAAGAAGAAAAAATACCCAATGCAATAAAATCTGATAAGACATTTTTCAGATATGTGAGAGGAGGACGTGAAAAAGTGGTATTGTCAGACTCATGGGTGAAGGGGAGGATATGTAGAAGCTAATGAGGATAAAGCGGAATTGCTTAACAAATATTTCTGTTCTGTGTTCACAGATGAAGGGCCAGGACATCAGAAAATACCCACAAATAGAAACAGAAGTGACGAGGAGCTCAAACAATTTTCAGAAGACGGTGTTCATGAGGAACTAGTTAAACTAAAAGTAAACAAAGCGATGGGACCAGATAAGATACACTCGAGAATACTGTAGAAACTTGGGGATGTTCTAGAAGCTCCACTGACTGGCCTTTTCAGTGTTTCTTTGGAGTCGGGAGTGGTCCCAGAGGTCTGCAGAAAGGCACATCTTACCTAGACCCATGTCTAGTTAACTGGATAAAAATGACTTTACCAGAACTTTCACCATTCATTCTACCCATGATTAACCAATCCCTGGAACAAGGGCATCTACCCTCCATACTAAAACATGCCCAAATTCGCCCAATACTCAAAAATAGCAACCTAGATAAAAGCTCCACTACATCATACCGACCCATATCAAGTATACCATTCCTGGCTAAGTTAATCGAAAAAGTAACCCAAATACAACTCCAGCAACACATCAATGCATCAGCCCCTCTTGACAAACTATGGTTTCCACCCATACCATAGAGAAGAAACTTTACTCACAGTCCTACTTGACACATTAACAAGAGGAATAAATGATTCAAAACAAGCGTTCATACTATTATTCTTAGACATCACTGCCGCATTTGACAGTGTGAACCATACAATAATGCTAAACAGACTTCAACAGATAGGACTAAAAGCAACTGTCCATAGCTGGTTTACTTCATACCTCCAAAACAGAACCCAAACAGTGAGAATTAATCATCTAACATCAACAACATACAAGCAGGAACAAGGTCTCCCCCAGGGATCTGCTCTATCCGCAATCCTTTTTAATATTTACCTACAACCAATTTGCTCAATCCTAAAATGCTTCCATGTACACTACCACATATATGCAGATGACATAATGCTATACCTCCCATTTAAGATTCCAAACCCACCAATGCAACAAATATCAGAATGCTTTCACAAATTATCACGACTCAAAAACCACAACTTACACATAAACTCCTCAAAGACAGATGTCCTTTATGTAACTAGAAATCAAATCTTTGTACCCCCACCAACTATTAAACTAGAGAACCATGGAATCACAACAAAAAAGGAAGTGAAATACCTAGGGATTATACTAGATGAGTCACTTAGCATGGAATCCCACATTAAAAACACAACAAAAAATACACTATAAACTTAGGCTACTAAAACAACTTCGCCCTCTAATTACACCTACATGAATTCATATCCATAATTCAGGCTATCATTACACCCCACTTCAACTTTGCAAACACTGTCCTCCAAGGTACATCAAAACAAAATATTAGAAGGCTACATCTAGTACAAAACATAGCAGCCAGAACAATTCTAAATGTCCGTTCCATCGAACACATCATTCCTATACTATCCCAATTTCACTGGTTGCCTGTATACTGCTGTATAAACTACAAAGTGCTAGTAACTACATTCAAAATAATCAATAACCTAGCATCATCGTTCATTAACACATTAATCACCAAGAACAATTCAACTCGCAACCAGAGGAGCATAAACAAACAAACTTGAAGTATCAAAAGAATTCACAAAAGCTAAAAAAACTGCAAAGCTTTCTCACACTTTGCACCTACACTCTGGAATAAGCTACCTGAAAATATCAGACAGATAAATGACAAAGTTATTCCGCAAAAAATTAAAAACTCACCTTTTTATTACACACTTTGGAACTCAACCAGACAGTGACAAACTGACAACAAAACACCTAACACTCACAATAATGCAAATATCAATTCAAGCATAACCTAGGCACTCTAAACATGGTGGAGACAACCTCAGCCAAATCGCCTCTTCACTGTATATAGCTTGCACCTTTACCTGTACTATCTTATTGTAAATAGTTAATGAAGTTCATTGTATTAAGTTCCCAAACGTTCTATGTAACTTGAAAAAGTACTTGTTCCATTTGTACTTTTCATACCATTGTTCTTTGTAAACCGCGCTTGATCCATGGGAAAGCGTGGTATAAAAGTGTTTAATAAATAAATAAACATGTTGTCCCTTTGCACAAAAGCGGAAGTAAGAATGAAGTTGAAAACTACAGGCCAGTTAATCTAACCTCTGTGGTGAATAAATTATTGGAAATGTTGCTAAAAGAGAGAATAGTGAGGTTTCTGGAGTCCAGTGGATTACAGGATCCGAGGCAGCATGGATTCACCAGAGGCAGGTCTTGTCAGACAAATCTGATTGATTTCTTTGACTGGGTGATCAGGGAGTTGGACTGAGGGAGAGCCCTAGATGTGGTGTACTTAGATTTCAGTAAAGACTTTGGCACAGTTCTGCACAGGCAACTTATGAACAAACTGAGTACCCTAGGGATGGATCCTAAAGTTACTGGGTTAGAAATTGGGTTAGAAATTGATTGGGTGAGAGGTGACAAAGGGTACAGGTAAATGAAGCTCACTCTGAGGAGAAGGAGGTTACCAGTGGTGTGTCTGGTAAGATTGCCTCTTTGCGGATGATACCAAAATCTGCAATAGACACCCAGGAAGGAGTTGAGGAGGAATCTAGTTAAGCTTGAAGAATGGTCTAGAATTTGGCTGCTGAAATTTATTGCTAAAAAATGCGGAGTCATGCATTTGGGCAGCAAAAACCCAAAGGACAGTACAGTGTAGGGGGTGAGGTACTTCTGTCCGCGAAAGAAAAGTGTGACCTGGCATAATTCTGTCTGATGATCTTAAAGTAGCTAAACAGGTAGAAAAGGCAACTGCAAAAGCCAGAAGGATGCTAGGATGTATAGGGAGAGGAATGACCAGCAGAAATAAAGGAGGTGATAATGCCTCTGTATAAGTCTCTGGTGCAATCTCATTTGGAGTATTGTGTGCAGTTCTGGAGACTGCACCTTCAAAAGGATATAAACAGGTTGGAGTCGGTGCAGAGGGTGGCTACTAAAATGGTTAGTGGTCTTCATTATAAAGCATACGAAGACAGACTTAAACATCTTAATATGTATACTTTAGGGGAAAGGCAGGATAGAGGACATATGATAGAGATGTTTAATTACCTCCATGGCATAAATGCACAGGAGGAGAGTCTCTTTCAATTGAAGACAAGCTCTGCTTCGAGGGGACATAGGATGAGAGTGAAAGGGGATAGATTCAGGCGTAATACGCAGAAATATTTCTTTACAGAAATAGTGGTAGATTTATTTATTTATTTAACATTTTTTTTATACCGTCTTTCTACGAATCAAAACGGTTTACATATAACAATAAAGGCAGTATATTTCAACTGTTTACAAGGAACGAAAAACTGGATACAGAGTAAGCAACATGAAAAACTAAATTATAATATACAGTTAATTGCAGTGAACAGTGATCAACTATTTACATATATACATATGTCTGCGGACAGTTACGGATGGGGGCACTGTAAGGTTAATGGAATAAGGGCAGGGAGGTAAAAGTAAGAGGTTTGGTATTAGGGTGGGAGAGAGAAATGCTCAAGGAAAAGATGGGTCAAGGAGATGCATGGAATAGTCTCCCAGTGGAGGTGGTAGAGACCAAGGACAGTATCTGAATTCAAAAGAGCATGGTACAAACACAGAGGATCTCTAAAGGAAAAAAGGGGACTATAGTAGTTGATATGGAATGGCAGACTAGATAGGCTATGGGGTATGTTTACTAAACCGGGCTAACAGTTAACCCGGGCTATCTGCAACTGGGTCCCATTGAATAATACGGGACCTAGTGGCAGATAGCCCGGGTTAACCGTTAGCCCGGTTTAGTAAACATACCCCTATGTGGTCTTTTTGTGCCTTATTGATTCAGTGTTTCTAAATGGTATATGTTCGAAACAGAAAGCATGAGCAAGAGTAGGGAGGAGTGGTCTAGTGGTTAGGACAAGGTACTTCAGGCCGGAGGGTCGGGGGTTCAAGCCCCACCTGGGGACAGCAATCTCAGGCCGGAGGGACTGGGATTTCTAGTCCTATAGGCACTCCTTGTGGTCTTGGGCAAACCACTTAACCCTCCATTGCCCATGTTCCCTGTATGTATTAGTGTGTGTGTGTCTCATATCCTCTCGTGTTAAATGTATCCCCCAATTGACCGCTTTGATCCGGTGAAAAGCGGGATATAAATACAGCTAAATAAAAATAAATAAATAAAGATGGCTGTATTTTGGATGAGCTGAATGTGGTGCAGTTGATATTGGGGGAACCCAAGATAAACGATGTTACAGTAATCAATCTTAGTTATAACTAGTGTGAGAAGTATGGTGTTTAGGAAAGGACAGAGAAAAAAGGATTGATGGCACATATCTGTCAAAGTAAAAGAAAACAGTGGTGAATAAGGGAAGAGAGATGAACCCGGAAGGATAGCATGGAATCGAGGATTATACCAAGATACCGGAGGGTGTCGACTAATGAGATAGGAGAACCAGGGAGAGAAAGAGCTAAGGTGGGGTAGGGGCAGCCAAAGGTGAACTGGAGTGCCGTGGATTTGTTAGGATTTAGAAGGAGAAAGTTATCAGCCAAATAAAGATACTGGCTAAACAGGCACTGAGAAGGGAAAGAACTGGTGCAATTGGGTCAGTATGATTAAGTAATATGATGTCTGTAACATCATATTACTTAATCATACTGGAACAAGAACTACCTGAAGTGCAAGCAGGGTTCAGGAAAGGGCGAGGAACGAGAGACATCATTGCGGATGTGAGATGGATCCTTGAAAAGACTAAAGAATACCAAAAGGATATCTATTTGTGCTTTATCGACTATAGCAAGGCTTTTGACTGTGTAAACCATGAGAAACTCTGGGCCACATTAAGAAGCATGGGTATACCAGAACACCTGATCGTTCTCTTGCGCAATCTGTACATTGATCAAGAAGACCCACCTTTTCTCCCTCGCTTTCAACTCCCCTCCCCCCTAGCCCATCCTCTCCCTATGCTGTCTACCTCCCCCCCCCCCCCCCCCGTGTTTCTGTCCCTTTACTCTTTCTCCTCTTTTCTCTTAAGAAAAATTGTAACTTCCTTTCCTGCCTCCGGCCCTGTGCCTTGCTGTAACCGACGAATTTATTTTCATTTGTAAACCGCTCTGCTTACCACTGAAGGGCGGTCAAGCAAATCAATAAACATAAACAGTTCGAACAGAACAAGGAGAAACAGAATGGTTTAAAATAAGCAAAGGTGTAAGACAAGGCTGCATACTTTACCCCTACCTGTTTAATTTATATGCAGAACAAATCATCAGAGAAGCAGGATTGTATGAAGACAACAGAGGTGTGAAGATTGGTGGAAGACTCATCAACAACCTTCGCTATGCTGATGATGCTACATTAGTGGCTGAAAGTGAAGATGATCTGAAACATTTGCTTCTCACAATCAAAGAACATAGTCTCAAAATGGGCCTGCACCTTAATGTAAAGAAGACAACTGGCATAATAAACAGGTTCATCGTTGAAGGAGAAGAAATTGAAATTGTGAACAACTTTAACCTACTTGGATCAACTATCAATAAAGAAGCAACAAGCAGTCAAGAAATCAAATGACGTATTGCTCTTGGCAGAATGGCTATGAAAGACCTAGATAAGATTCTCAAGAGCAGAGATGTCTCTCTCCATACAAAGATTCGACTTGTTCAAGCCATGGTATTTTCAATAACATCATATGGATGTGAAAGCTGGACAGTGAAAAAGACAGGAAGAAAATTGATGCCTTTGAATTATGGTGCTGGCGGCGAATACTGTGTATACCATGGACTGCCCGAAGAACAAACCAGTCGGTACTAGAGGAGATCAAACCTAAGCTTTCTTTAGAAGCTCAGATGACAAGACTTCGACTTTCATACTTTGGACACATCATGCAAAGAGAGAGATCACTAGAGAAAGACATCATGCTTGGCAAGATAGAAAATCAACGCAAAAGAGGAAGGCCAGCAATGAGATGGATCGATACAATAACAGCAGCTACGGGTACCAGTATGTCAACAATGAGCCGCCTGACTGAAGACCGAACACAATTTAGGATAGCTATCCAGAGGGTCGCCATGAGTCGACTCTGACTCGACGGCACTTAACAACATGATGTCTGTATAGTAATCAGCAGAAATTCCATGTTGCTGCTTCAAGCGGGTTAAGGGGATCAAATAGATATTGAATAGAAAAGGGGGCAGATACAGAACCTTGTGGGACATTGCGAAGAAGAGGAATTGCTTGATGATCCAGCAAAGGACCGTTTTGTAAGAAAAGAGTGAAACCAATGGAAAACGCCACTTCAAAGACCAAAGTCGTGCAGTCGAGTAAGAAGAGTAGCATGAGCGACAAGGTCAAAGGCCGCAGATAGATTGAGAGAAACTGCCACTGAGACCTCACCACGATCACTAAGGAAAAAAAAAACAGTTTCAGTGCTGTGGCCAGGGCAGAATCCAGATTGACAGGAGTGCAGAGGAAGAGATAAAGTCCAGATGAGAAGAGAATTGAGAAGATACTCATTTCTCAAGTAACTCTCTTCTTCACCTACTCTCCCTTCCTCGGACTCACAGCACCTTCCCTGTGGCGTTCCTCAGGGTTCTGTCCTTGCTCCTCTCCTTTTCAACCTTTTCTTGGCCCCCTTGCTCTTCTTATACAGCAGTCAGGTATTTCGGCTTTCTTCTATGTTGACGATATTCTTTTACTTCACCACACATCTCCCTCCTCTCCCGATCTTTCCCCTCTTAACTCTTGTCTCACATCTGTCGCCAACTGGCTCACATCTAATTGTCTTCATTTGAATCTTACTAAAACTCTTGCTATATGGTTCACCCACGGTGGCCCCTTCCCCTCATTAGCCCCTTCTTTCTCTGATTCTCCGGTCCCACTAGTTTCCACTTTTCGATATTTGGGTGTTCACTTTGATTCAGACCTTTCCTTCTGTACATATATTTCCCATATCACTAAAACCTCATTCTTTCTTCTTCGACAAATTCGCTCGGTTCGCCCTTTCCTCTCTCCCTCAGCCCTGACCACATTGGTCTTATCTCTTGTAATGTCTCGCGTTGACTTTTCCAATTCCCTGTTCCTTGGTCTTCCCCAATATCAGGTATCCCGGCTTCAACGTATACAGAACACTGCTGCACGTCTTGTCACCCACTCTTCTCTTCGTGATCATGTCACCCCTTTACTTCTCCATCTTCACTGGTTGCCTGTTCCTTTCCGTTTCCAATTTAAGTTATTAATCTTACTACACAAAGTTTTCCACACTAGTACCCCTCCTTACTTGGCTGATCTTTTATCTTTTCACTCTCCTAGGTACACTCCCCGCTCTTTTCATCTTAATCGCCTTGCCCTCCCTTCCCCAGCTCGTGCCCGCTTACAGCTCACTCGTCTCTCAGCCTTCTTCTTCGCTGGTCCTGCTCTTTGGAACTCTCTCCCTTCCTCTCTTCGCCTGGAATCACAATATGCCACTTTTAAACACAACCTCAAGACTCACCTATTTTCCCTTGCATTCAACATCCCCTCTCCTTTTGTATGAATTCACCCTTTCCTTGTATAGTAAGTTTGCCTCTTGTGTCCTGTCTTGTCTCTGTTCTCTTCGTTCTTTCTTTCCTGTTTTATAAATTTGTACATTTCTTTTCTCCTTCCCGGCTTCGGCCAAATTTTATGTATTTTATTATTGTACACCGCCTTGATTATTATAGAAAGGCGTTTTTTATCAAATGAATAAACCATAAACCATAAGAGTAGAGATAGGATGATAGTGAGCTGGTAAAGAGGGGTCGAGAGAGGGATTCTTCAAGATAAGGGCGGACAATGGCATGTTTCCAAAAAAATGGGAAGTACCAGAGGATAAACTATTGTTCAGTATGGACAGAACCAAAGGAAGTAAGGCAAGGGAGGGGGTGGCAAGCCAGGAGGACAGGATAGGGGGGCAGCAGCAGAGGTATTCTTGTGTGATGAGGTAATGACCTTAATGAGTTCACTAGAGGAATTCTGTGGTATTGTCAGACTCAAGGGTGAAGGGAGGAATATGTAGAAGCTGAGGAGAATAAAGCAGAATTGCTTAACAAATATTTTTGTTCTGTGTTCACAGATGAAGGGCCAGGAGCAGGACATCCACAAATAGGAACAGTGGTAAAGGGGATCTTGAACAATTTTTGGAAGACTGTGAGGAACTAGTTAAACTAAAAGTAGACAAAGCGATGGGGCCGGATGGGATACATCCCAGAGTATTGAAGGAACTCTCCAAGTTCTAGCAGCTCCACTGTCTGACCTTTTCAGTGCTTCTTTAGAGTCGGGAGTGGTCCCAGAGGACTGGAGAAAGGCACATATGGTCCCTCTACAGAAAAGTGGAAGTAAAGATGAAGTTGAGAACTACAGGCCAGTTAGTCTGACGTCTGTGGTGAATAACTTAATGGAAATGCTGCTAAAACAGAAGATAATGAGATTACTGGAGTCCAATGGATTGCAGGATCCAAGGGAGCACAGTTTTACTAGGGGCAGGTCTTGCCAGACAAATCTGATTAATTTCTTTGACCACAGCATTGGACTGAGGGAGAACCCTACATGTGGTGTACTTAGCTTTCAGTAAAGCCTTTGGCACCATTCCGCATAGACGACTTTTAAATAAATTGAACACCCTATGGATGGACCCTAAAGTGACTGGTTTAGAAATTGGTTGAGTTTACAAATGATACAGGTAAATGGAGTGTACTCTGAGGAGAAGGATGTAACCAGTGGTGTGCTACAGGGATCTGTCCTTGGTCCAATTCTTTTTAACATTTGTTAGTGATATTGCAGAAGGTAAGGTTTGCCTCTTTGCAGATGATACCAAAATCTGCAATATAGTAGACACCTAGAATGGAGTAGATAACATGGGGAGAGATCTAGTGAAACTTGAAGAATGGTCAAGAATTTGACAGCTGAGATTTAATGCTAAAATCTGCAGGGTCAGGCATTTGTACTGCAAGAATCCAAGGGAGTGATACAGTGTAGGGGGCGAAGTACTTCTGTCCATGAAAGAAGAGTAGGACCTGGGCTTGATTGTTTCTGATGATCTTAAAGTGGCTAATGGAATGAAGTGATTAGCATGTGGATCAGTGTTTTGATAGCATGTTTAGGAAAGAAGGGAATGGATTTTGGTGGTTTATTTTTATAGCCATTCTTTGGCTAGTGCCGTTTCTTTAATGTCTTGCAAGTCCTGAAGGGTCCCATCAGGCTCAGAGGATCCTATGGGACCTTATAGAAATTGGTATTGAAGGATTTATCTATAGTAGTAGAAAACATGAAGAGGAGGTGTGGGTTTTTTTTGTGTTTGTTTTGTTTTACAATTTAGCCAGAATTCTTAAAGGGGCCTTACATTCCCTGTTGTTTGATTCATCTATAATCAAGCCAGAAGATAAGGATGGAGGGATTGTCATCTGGACCAAAAAAAAAAGATTTACAAGAATTCCATGGAGACTTAGCAGCTCTGCAGTTCCTCTTATATCAGATATTACTTGACATTTACAGATCTAAACATCCCCAGCGTCAGGGCATTGCAGGGGCAGAACGGAGGCAGCACCTGGGGATAACCAGCTACTGGTGATATTCAGCCTCTAGCCCAGTGGTTCTTAACCTTTTTTGTACCGTGACCCCTTTTACCATTGGTCAACTTGTGGTGACCCCCAATGATAAAATCAAATGCGTCTCTCTTCCTTTATCGTTAACGCATTGTCGCTGTAATCATTTGTTGAATTATTAATATATTATAGGCCTTTGCAATATGTTTTTATTTATAAAATTTACTTATTTAAACCACAATAACAAGTAACAATATTTGATTTCAAAATTATAATGATTTTGTAGTCAAATCACTAATATGAAATAAAATTATTTTTTCTACCTTTGTTGTCTGACCAATTTATTCTCTGATCATGCTGGTCCCGATCTGAGGCTTCTGCTTTCCTGTGTTCTCTTAGCTCTTTTTCTGTGGTCTATGGTCCATCTGCCATTTCTTATCTCTTTTGTTTTCTTCACTTCTTTCCATCAGCTTATTTCCAGTCCCAGTAACCCTCCCCAGTATCAGCCCCTTTCCAGTCCTCACTCTCAGTACCTTCCAATGTCAACTTGCATTCCCATGACTGCCACTGGTGTCCATTCCCTTCCAGTCCCCCTCCTTCCCCACTGACCAGTCCCTTCTAGTACAAATACCATGGCAGCCCCTCTCAGATCCACTCCCTTCCAATTCCATTCTCCCATCCCCTCATATCAGCCCATTTGTAGCCTTAGCCCCCAGTTTTCTTCCAGGGCCAGCAGCTCTATCCTCCCCTCCACACAATCAGCCCATTCCCAGTCAAAGCCCCCAATCAGCTCGCTTCCGGTGCTAGTCCCCCCTCAACCCCATTACCAGTGCTAGCCTCCCCTAATCAGCCCAATACCAATCCCCCCCCCCCCATCAGCTCATTACCAGTCCTAGCATCCTCTAATCAGCCCATTTCCAGTCCTAACCTCCCCCATCAGCTCATTACCAGTGCTAGCCTCCCCTAATCAGCTCATTTCCAGTGCTAGTCCCTCCTCAACCCCATTACCAGTGCTAGGCTCCCCTAATCAGCCCATTACCAGTCCTAACCTCCCCAATCAGCTCATTTCCAATGTTAGCCCCCCATCAGTCCATTACTAGTCCTACCCCCTATCAGCACATTACCAGTCCCAACCCCCCCCCTTGATCAGTCCATTCCCAGTCCTAGCCTTCCCTAATCAACCCATTACCAGTCCTAGCACACCCCATCTGCCCATTATAATCCTAACCCGCACTGTCTCTCCCCTCTGTCCAGCATTTATCCCCTGTCTATCCAGTATGTCCCCCTGTCTCTTCCCTCCCTCCATGTCAGCCCCCCTCCCTTCCTCCATCCATCCATCCATGTCAGCCCCCCTCTCTCCCTCCATCCATCCCTCCATGTCAGTCCCCCCTCTGTCCATGTCACCCCTACCTCCACATCAGCCCCCCTCTGTCCATGTTAGCCCGCCTCCCTCCCTCCATCCATCAGCTCTCCCCTCCCTGCATGTCAGACCCCCTGTCCATGTCAGCCCCCTCCCTCCCTCCATCCAACAATCAGCTCTCCCCACCCCTCCCGCCAAGTCAGACCCCCTCCCTCATGTCAGCCCCATTTCAGGTTCCCTGCCACCTCCTTCCCTCTCCCTGTCTGCCTGCTACTGCCCTGTTCTTCCCCTTTGTTTCTTGAGATGCTTTTTTTTTTTTTGCTGTGCCCATGCCCTTACTGGACTAATGATGGAACATAACACAAATTTGTTGTGTTGTTAGCTGAAAAGGAATACAGGCACCTTTATGACCATCTCAGCATCCTGACAAGATAAACAAGGAGACATCAAACTGGATGTGGATGTGGTGCACCTGTGGGGACACACAGTGGGATGCATACACGGTAGAGGTACGTGTCAATGCGGAACACGCAGAAAAATGGCTGCAGGAGGAGGAATAGAAGGGCCATATTCTGGGCGGAAGCCCAACTTCCCCCGGGAAGATGTCGTGCTCCTGGAGGCAATCATTGTCACTATGAAAAGTGGCTGTTCCCAAGGCCAGAGCACAGGCACAACTACCGCCTCATGCGGAGGGCGTGGTGGAAGTTCTACGACACCTTCAATGAAGATTCCATCTTTCGCAGGGAGATGAGTGTTGCACTGAGCCAATTTTTAGTATTTCAGGGGTAGGGGAGTAGCCTAGTGATTAGAACAATGGCCCACTACCTAGCACTCCTTTTGGTCTTGGGCACCTGAAGGCACATTTATAACAAACAATATTTGTATTTTTTTAATTTCTTATTTTTATAACAAATAATTGGTTCTTGTATTTCAGATTGAGGACTTCAAGAAAAAGGCCAGAGAGCTGAGGAAGCACCCACAGTATCTGCTGTGGATGCACCCTGAGTGGGAGACATCCTCAGATAGGCATCAGAAGTAAAAGGAAGTTGGGGGCTGTTTCATTCGGTCTGTTCTTTGGTGTGTGCACTGTTTTGTATGGATGACATGACGTGCTTCTATTTTCTTTTGGCAGAGTCCAGCCTGAAGGAGACAAAGATGACCTTGGCTCCTTCTGTTGCCCATATCACTGCTGCTGCCGCCACCACCCCCTCTCCCCTAGCCACACCCACACAATCACCACTGCCAGCCGGAACAGCCTCTCTCTCCCCCCATGCCCGGGTGTCATACAATATGCTCCCCCCCCTCCAATCCAGGAGGAAGGGGATGATGTGAGGGTTCTGCATGCTGTGGCATCCCCCTCCAGGCAACCAGCAGGCGATGTCCACAGCATGCTACAGGACATCAGGAGGCAGCAAACAACCATAGCCGCCGTGGGCAATATGCTCAACCTCTTTGTTGCAGAAGTGAGTGAGGAGGTTGAGCATATTGCCCGTTACCTACCATGCCCCCCCCCTCCCTCGCTGATCCTCTTTCTCCTGGATTGGCCCTTTTTTCACACCTCCCCCCCAACCCATGTAAATAGTTTTGTTTGAATAGTTTTATACAGGCCCAAATAAATGGGTTTTTTTGGATTGACCAATTTGTTCTGCCTATTTTTGTGAAAGGGGGTGGGGGATAATTGTGGTGTGTGGCAGTAGAATAGAACACCAGATCCAACAGGAAATATTTAATCCAGCAAAGGCCACCAGGATATACTTACAATATACACAGTACAGTACGATATACCTCCTGTAATAACAAAACGTTACATAAGCATTTAACATGCTGAAACTGAAACAAAAAACCCCACAGCAACTCTAATCCATAATAGCAACGAGCATCTGTATCTTGCCGGGAGTGAAGTACCACCTGTGAGGAAGAAAGTGAGCATAAAATACTACAGTGAGGCCTCCACAAGCTTGTATCTACTTACCAGGCACAGATACGGAAATCAGGGCCAGAAGTGCCTGCCCTACAAGCCTGGAGCTCCTGGCTTATGCCATCTAGCTCTTGCCTCACGGTTCATGGCTCCCCCAGGAGCGCGTCTTGTGCCTTCTCCTGCCGTGTCAAAACTTGCAGACCCCTTGGAAGATCTAGCAGCCTGAGTTTTGACACGGCAGGAGAAGGCACAAGATTTATTTATTTATTTATTTTATTATTTATTTACATTTCTTATATACCGCGCTATTATAATCAGTGCGGTTTACAGTTGAAACAAACGTACTACAATGTAGTGGTACATTGAGCTTACATAGAACAGGGTATTCAAAACCTGGAGGAACTAGGGGGAACTAAATACAGCTTATGTAAATGTTACAATAACGATAAATCTCAATGGGTATGTAAGGGGTCTGTAAGCATACTAGTACACAGATGCCCTCCTGGGGAGCCATGCACCGTGAGGCAAGAGCTATCTCTTGTGTATTCTGCCAAGACACACACAAGATCTCCATCTGTAGTCATTGAAATAAAATAGGACAGCTGAGCGTAACTGATCTGTGACAGGGCCGCAACACAATACTCGCTGGCCCCAAATTTCACACAGACAAGGGAGGAGGTCTAAGCCTCGACTCCCAAAACAAGCCCAACTTAATACTTTGTGGGTGCATTCACAGGCAGAGCGGACAAGCCCCCAGAGGCGGGGCTTGGAGAGGAACACACTGCTGCAAGAAAGCAAGGGATACAGTTAATACAGCCATCCTCCTCTCAGGCCCACCTCCCTAAAGAAGCCCAAGGTAATGCTGGGTTGGTATACTCACCAGCAGAGGTGGAGGTGATGGAACCAGACACTTCAATAAGAAAGGGATAGATAAAAAATTGAGCATGCTTGTAATCCCACCACCCAAATACACCAGGTTCTCCAGGACCAAGCAGGAAGTCAGTCCTCACTTATGGGTGACGTCGGCGCCGACGGAGCCCTCGCGGAGCAATTTTCCCCAGCTTTCAAAGAAAGCCTTTGGGAATTGCAGCGCGCATGCGCGGTCCTCTTCCCGCCCAAGGGTGCCATCTTAGCCAGTCTTCTTTTTTCCGCGGAGCCCTACAGACGTACCCGTCGTGTCCCCGCGAAAAAGTTGATTTTTCTTCAGTATTTCTCTTTTTTTCCATTCGGTTCGACGCCGGTCTTTTTCCCGCCGGACTCGCGACGCCGGTCTCGAGTCCTCTTCTTATTTTTCGGTTTTTCTGACTTAGTCAGTTTTTCGTTTCGGTTTTTCCCTGGCAGCCCGGTCCTTTGACCTCGCCGGGGCCCTTTTTCCCCCGATGGCTGCCAGTGGTTTCAAGCGGTGTGGTCAGTGTGACCGAAATATGTCACTAACTGACACACACGACTTTTGCCTCCGCTGCCTGGGCCCGGATCATGAAGAACTGATCTGTGGGCCCTGTGGCAAAATGTCCTCCAAAGCGTTGAGAAGTCGGCGGCATCAGCGGGATAGGATCTTCGCTGACCCCAGCCGTACCCGGACCTCGTCGGAGGCCTCCGCGTCCAAAGGTTCCAGCTCGGACCGTCGCCGGAGTTCCTCCGACAGGGGTTCTCCCTCCGGGGACCATCGTCGTAAGGTGAAACCCGCGAGGGCGGCGTCGGTGGACGCTCCTGGCTCCGCGAGGGCCAGGTCGCATAGCCCCGATAGCCGTCCCGGGTCCTTGGAGAAGGAGCATCTCACGAAGCGACCTTGCCTGGAGTCGGAGCTGCCTGCTCGGGTAAGTCCTGTGGTCCTCCTGGACTCGCCTCCGAGACAGCCGACGTCGGGCCCGACGCCGTCGGGGCCCGAGTCGGGGGCTGCTGGGTCACCTGAGCTCGGACTCAGGTTGACGGCCTTGGAGAGCAGATTGTCTGCCTTCATGGACCAGCAGCGGGCACTGCTCGCTGGCTTCGCTGGCGCCGCTGCCCCGACCGCCGGGACGTCGACGTCCAAGTCGACCCCGGAGACCGAGCCGATCCTCGAGTCGATGCGAACTCGAGTCGATCCTCGGTCGAGGTCACCCTCGGCCTCCCGTTCGGGACCGAGGTCGCCGACGCCGACTCCCTCGGCGTCGGGGCGGCAGGCGCCGCGCCCTGCCCGGGCCGACCCCACCGAGTCCTCGTTGGAGTCGGTCTGGGAGTCTGAAGAGGAAGAGTCGCCTGATTCTTTCTGGACTCGGTGTGTCCCCTCGGACTCACCGGAGTCCGAGCCTCAGAAGCAGTCCCCTCCGGAGGATGCCCGGTTCTCGGACTTCGTCAGGGATATGGCCAAGGCTTTGGCCTTCCCTGCGGACCCCGAGGAGGAGCCTCGAGCCGAAGAGCTCGACGCCCTCCAGTATGACTCTCCCGCAAGGGAACACTTTACTGTACCGGTTCCTCCCATGCTGGAACGACTACTCTTCCGCATGTGGGAGAGTCCGGCCACCTCGCCGGTCCTGAGCAAGCGGGTCGATTCTATCTATCGAGTCCGCAAGAGCCCTGGCTTCCAAAAAGCACAGCTGCCACACCATTCCATGGTAGTGGAATCGGCCATGCATCGTCTTAAGAGCCAGAAGATGCACTCCTCGGTGCCTCCTGGCAGGGAGGCCCGTAACCTGGATGGCCTTGGCAAGAAGTGTTTCCAGGGCTCTATGCTTGCGTGTCGTGTCCAGACCTACCAGCTATACATGGGCATGTATCTCCGAGACCTGGCTAAAGAGCTAGCCGGCTTCTCCGCTGGTTTGTCCGAGGAACCCTTGCGGAGGTTCCTGGCCTTGTCCACTGGTATTCGGGAATGCTCGAAATTCATATCCCGAGCAGCCTACGATGGCTTTGAAGCATCGGCTCGAGTGGCCGCAGCCGGCATCGGTGCCCGCCGACAGGCTTGGCTTCAGTCATCTGACCTCGAGCCCTGGGTGCAGGACAAGTTGGTCGATGTCCCCTGCCGAGGCGAAAACCTCTTTGGCAAGCCCATGGCTGACAAGGCTGCACAAATTGAGACGGAGACTCTCACCAGGACTAGGCTTTCTAGGAAGACCTCCGCCCCTTCCCAGAAAAAGAAGGGCTCGGGAAAGAAGTCCTTTTACCCGAGGAAGGCGGCTGCCTACAAACAATACCCCCATTATCAGGCCCCTGCAGCTCCCCAACAGGGCCAGCAGGCCAAGGGACGGGGTAACGGGTCCCGTAGGCAGCAAGCCCCCAAGCCTGCACCACCAGCCCCTGCTCAGCAGGGTGGGGTTTTTTGACTCACTAAGCATAGCCTCTCCCCCCCCGCTGGTTCCTCCCAGCACCGGAGGCCGGCTGGTTCACTTCGCCCACAGGTGGTCCAGCATCACCTCAGATGCCTGGGTGCTTCAAGTCGTGCGAGAAGGCTATCTTCTCCACTTCCACCAGGTCCCTCCCTCCTTTTTTCCGGGGGAACTTCCACGACCCCCTCTGCACAGGGAGTTACTCCTTCAGGAGTTAGCAGGTCTTCTACAGGAACAGGCGGTGGAACCGGTGCCCCACCACCTGAAAGGTCAAGGCTTTTACTCCAGGTATTTTCTGATACCAAAGAGAACAGGAGGCCTCAGACCCATCCTGGACCTGCGCAACCTCAACAAGTTCCTCGTGCGAGAGAAGTTCAAGATGCTTACCCTTGGAATCCTTCTGCCCTACCTCCAGCAGGGAGATTGGCTATGCTCCGTGGATCTAAAGGATGCCTACACGCACATCCTCATCCACCCAAGCCACCGACAATACCTAAGGTTTGTGGTGGCAGGAAATCATTACCAGTACAGAGTACTGCCCTTTGGCCTGTCCTCCGCACCGCGAGTCTTCACAAAATATCTCGCGGTGGTGGCGGCCCATCTCCGGCTTCACGGCCTCTATGTCTTTCCGTACCTCGACGACTGGCTCATCAGAGCAGCGTCCGCTCTGGAGGTCACCAACGCCACGCGCCGCACGGTGACTCTTCTGCAGCACTTGGGCTTTGTTATAAACTTCGCAAAGTCCACTTTGCTCCCCTCACAGGATCTCGAGTTCATCGGCGCAAGGCTGCACACTCCTCAGGCACGAGCGTACCTACCGCTCGACAGGGCTCAACGGCTCATGGGCCTAGCCGACCGTTTTCGCAGCCAGCCCCTGGTCTCCGCCAGGCGCTTCCTGAGACTGCTCGGCCATATGGCTTCCACCGTCCATGTGACCCCCAATGCCCGCCTGCATATGCGGCCTGCTCAGTGGTGTCTCCGCCAGCAGTGGCGACAAGCCACAGGCGGCCTAGCAGACCTAGTGCGCGTCTCCGAGCCGCTGATCTCGTCTCTCCGGTGGTGGCTTCAGCAGTCGAACCTGATCTGCGGAATGCCTTTCCAGTCACCTCAGCCGGCCCGGGTGCTGACAACAGATGCATCCCTCCTGGGCTGGGGAGCGCATTGCCAAGGGGCACGCACTCAGGGCCTCTGGACCACGTGGGAGTCTGCTCAGCAGATCAACTTCCTGGAGCTCAGGGCGATCCGCCTGGCTCTCAAGGCCTTCTCCCACCTGACTTCTCACCAGTCCGTCCTTGTCCAGACGGACAATCAAGTTGCCATGTTCTACGTGAACAAGCAGGGGGGCACCGGCTCCTTCCTCCTCTGCCGGGAGGCACAGAAGCTCTGCTCTTGGGCCGTCAGTCACGGCATTCTCCTCAAGGCAGTTTATCTCCCAGGCCAAGAGAATTACCTGGCGGACAAACTCAGCAGGATCCTCCAGCCGCACGAGTGGCGTCTGGATCCCTTGGTAGTTCAGAAGCTCTTTCTAAAGTGGGGACTCCCCACGATGGATCTCTTTGCCAGTCCTCACAACCGGCAACTTCCTCGCTTCTGCTCTCGTCAGCCACACCCCCTTCGGGTTGCGGCGGACGCTTTTCTACTCTCATGGTCGGGGAGCCTTCTGTACGCTTTCCCTCCCATCCCGCTAGTCTCTCGGACTCTTTTCAAGGTTCTCCGAGACAAAGCCCTCATGATCCTGGTGGCCCCTCGCTGGCCCCGGCAGCCGTGGTTTCCGCTCCTGCTGCAATTAGCGGTGGAGGATCCATTCCCTCTGGGGTTACAACCGGATCTCCTCACTCAGGATCAGGGGTCTCTGCTACACCCCAACCTCAGGTCTCTCAACCTCATGGCCTGGCTGCTGAGAGGGTAGTCCTCGCTCCCCTTCTCCTGCCGGCGGAGGTGGAGGAGGTCGTCCTAGCTTCGCGACGACCTTCTACCCGCAAATGCTACGCCCTTAAATGGCGTCGCTTTTCCGTTTGGTGTACCCAACAGTCTCAGGACCCCTTCTCCTGCCCGGTGTCGGTGATCCTGCAGTACTTGTTATACCTCTCTAATCTGGGACTTAAGTCCAACTCCGTCAAAGTTCACCTCAGTGCTCTTTCAGCACATCATGTGCCGGTGGACGGCAGACCTCTTTCCAGCGACCCTCTTGTAGCGAGGTTTCTCCGAGGTCTTCTTCTACTTAAACCACCTCTGCGCCCGCCAGCGCCTGACTGGGACCTGAACGTGGTTTTGCAGCGGATCACCTGTCCGCCTTTTGAACCTATGGCTACCTGTTCTCTCCGTTTTCTTTCTTGGAAAACACTGTTCTTGATAGCCCTCACTTCCGCTAGACGCGTAAGTGAATTGCAGGCCCTCGTGTCTGATCCCCCTTACACTCGGTTCTACAAAAATAGGGTAGTCCTACGGACTCACCCAAAATTTCTTCCAAAGGTGGTCTCCCCTTTTCATATCAATCAGGAGGTGGTACTTCCAACCTTCTTTCCCAGACCACACTCCAGCCGAGCTGAAACGGTCCTCCATACCCTGGACTGTAGAAGGGCTCTGAACTTCTACCTTGACCGTACGCGGGAGCACCGTAAAGCTGCTCAGCTTTTTGTATCTTTCGACCCCAATAAATTGGGGCTCCCGGTCTCCAAGCGTACTCTGTCCATCTGGGTTGCGGACTGTATCACTTGGGCTTATGGGGCAGCCGGACTCTCCTTGGAAGGTCGAGTCACGGCTCACTGCGTTCGGGCAAAGGCCACGTCAGTGGCTTACCTCCGCTCTGTTCCGCTGGCAGACATCTGCCGGGCCGCTACTTGGTCTTCGAGCCAGACTTTTGCGGTCCATTACTGTCTCGAGAGGGAGTCCCGCAGGGACAGTGCTTTCGGACAGGCAGTCCTCCGTAATCTCTTTGAGGTCTGAGCAACTCCTACCCTCCATCCCGGATGTGGGCTACCGGTGGGTAATTATTCAGCGAAGATCCTTCCTTCTGTGCTGCTGAGCTAGAGGGAGCTCATTTTTGTGCTTAGGGTCTCCGGTAGCCTTGAGCTTGGGAGTCCCATAAGTGAGGACTGACTTCCTGCTTGGTCCTGGAGAAAGCGTAGTTACTCACCTGTAACAGGTGTTCTCCAGGAGCAGCAGGAATCAGTCCTCACAACCCTCCCTCCTCCCCTTGGAGTTGCAATCGTCTGCTTTACTTTTTTTGCAAATTTTTATGCTGTCTTTTTTAGCTATGTCATCTGACTGGCTAAGATGGCACCCTTGGGCGGGAAGAGGACCGCGCATGCGCGCTGCAATTCCCAAAGGCTTTCTTTGAAAGCTGGGGAAAATTGCTCCGCGAGGGCTCCATCGGCGCCGACGTCACCCATAAGTGAGGACTGATTCCTGCTGCTCCTGGAGAACACCTGTTACAGGTGAGTAACTACGCTTTCTTCTAGATATGTACTTGCCAAACACCACCAGACAAACCAGCTGAAAGGTGGAGGCAATCAACTGCTCCAGTGGGGTCCAGTGGAACATGTAGGCCCGCTCCCATTCTTCCATCGTGATCTCTCAATTGCAATCATTTTTTTCATGTGCGTCACTCATCGCGCCACTGGTGCTTCAATTGTGGTATCATGCACACCTTCACTCCTAGGGCAGTCACCTCTGCTGCAAATTGATCCCACAATTTATTCCTTTACCCAGCTGTATTCTTTGCAAGAAGTAAATTGGAGTAATTGGCAACCCCACGACGGTAGAGCACATCCTTTTCCTCCTCTGATAACCTCGAAGAGCGAGACCGCTTTGCCCTCTGGATGGCAGTCTGCTCAGCCTCACTACCTGATCCTGAAGCACGTTGCATCTCTACAAATCAGAAAGAAATGAGAAAGGGGATAGCTGTAACATTGAGCATGATTTCAATCCCACCACCCAAATACACCATGTTCTAGATATGTACTCACCAGACAGCCCTGAGTCTACACCATCACAAGGAAACCTGAAAAAAATGCACGGTACTTCAGCGTGTGCTTTGGTAACCGCATAAAAAAAAGCTTGGTACTCTAGCATTTATATTTATGTGCTGCAGTGGACGCAAGAATATGCACGCTGTCCAACAACATCTCAGTGGACTGGATAGTATTGCGAAATCATGCGCATGCGCTATCAACTAATTCTTGTGTTTCATTCTAGTGTGCACACATTACCTGAATTCTAACGCAAGCATTTTACGATGGGTTTTTCCTTAGCGCTGGGGTTTTATGCGTATCACATTTGCATACACTTGGTTTTGCGCACCCTTCATTTGCATGGCCTCTTCTTTCTGCATTGCACATTTGGACTTGTGCGTTCAGCATTGGTTTTCTGCATTGGCCTGGTAGAAAGTATACTGCACATCTAGAGAGAAACCAGACAACACCAAATAACTGCTCTGTGCATCCACAAGGCAGACATTCACCACACAGAACCTGCTGTTCCATTATACTGCCAGAGCCATAGTTTCCCCCAGAAAATTAATTTTTTAAATTTTATCTTTATTGTGTTTTAATTTAATGTCAGCATTAATAAACATGCCTCAGGATAAAAGAAAGGTGACATTTTACTTATCGGATAATGTCTTTTTCTTGAGTCCTGCTAGACCAGTCCAGAGAAGTGGATTATGTTCCCCTACCAGCAGATGAGTGGAGACAAAGCCAATGAAAAGTTCAGGTTTCGATGACATCACTCCTCTGCCTATCAGCCTGAGCCACAAGAGCAAAATCAGTATTCAAACCCAAGCACATGAAAAGGAATGGCAAGCCTTACAAACCTCAATGAGTTAACAATGTTTAATCAAACAGCAAAGAAAGTACAGTGGTGTGCAAAAGTCTGGAATCACTTGTAAATTTGACGTTTTTTCAACTTCATGACCTTAATTTCTTTTTCCTCCCAATGGCTTTTTCTGTGTATCTCATGATAAGTGATATATTTGGCTATTAGGGCCAACTTTTAGTATTGGTTTGGCTCTTATTTTCTGAGTTTGTTCCCCATAGTTGTCCTGTTGATAGACTTTCTGTGAAAATCGCGTAATGTACATTGTTGGCCAATGATATATTTGTAAGTATGCTTTAAAATATTATGGACGCATGCCATGTTTTCTTCAAATTAATGTATGTGGCCTTAAAAAAGGCCGTTTCTATGTATCAGTGATGGCTCAGTATTTGATGGGCCACCCTTTGTTCTTGGTCACCTGACTGCACCTCGTCGGCATTGAATGAACCAGCCTGACAAGGTGATCGTTGATGGCAACACGGTTCCAAGCTGTAATGAGTGACTCAATCAGCTCACACTTTGATGTCGGATGCCTCTTGGATATTTCCAAGGCCACCTTGTGCCACAGGTTCTCAATTGGATTCAGATCTGGAGACTGGGCAGGCCAGTCCATTGACTTGATGTTCCGCTGCTTCCAGCTGATCACCTGTCTGGAGCGATGGCAGGGTGCATTTCATCTTGGAACAGGAACTGGCCAGGAAACAGCTGGTGTACTGACGGCACCATGCACTTTTGCAGTATGGTGATGTACTTGGCCCCATTGACCATTCCATCGACGATGTGAAGGCTTCCAATGCCACTGGCAGCCATGCAGCCCCAGACCATGACCTTCAAAGGATGCTTCACAGTGAGGTTGAGACACTCAGGCTTAAATTCCTCTCCAGGAAATCTCCTCACATAGGTGTGGGCCTGGTTACCAAACAGGCAGAAGGTGCTTTCATCACTGAATAGCACCTTTTCCTACATTTCAGTTGACCAGGTTGAGTGCTTTCTCGCCCACACAATCTGGTTGCGCCTTTGTATGTCAGTCATCAGTGGCTTATTCCGTGCTTTGCAGCCCCGGAGACCAAACTGCAGGCACCGGTGACGAACTGTTGATGAGCTGACACTGACCTCACTCTTGTCTGACCACTCTCGAACTAGCTGAGGAGAGGTCAACTTGCGATTAATCAGTGAAATGCGTCGTAGTGCGCGGTCCTGGCATGATGTTGATGCACGTGGATGACCTGAACGAGGCTTGTCCACCACTGAACCCGTTTCTTTCTTCTGTACAATCTTAACAGCGCTCTGACTGTAGCCAACTTTCCTGGCTATCTGACGGCTTGAAAATCCTTTCTCGCTCATAAAGGACACACGAACACACTCCTCCAACGTCAGGGTCCGAGTCATCTTCATGGTCGATCCAGAAAGCATATGAAATTCAAAAATTCCGCACGTTTTTATAGCTGCGCTGTTGGCTAGATATCTGCATTGTGATTGGTTAGTAAAACCAGCCTCCTGATTGGTCAGAAATAACATGTGCATATTGGATAATCTCGATCCAGTTTTGACGCAGGATCCACAAAAATCGCAGTAGCTATTTCCCAGTGTCTGTAAAGTATTTAAATCGGAAGCAAGGAATGCAAAAATGTCAACTCTAATAGCCAAATGTATCCCTTATAACGTGGTAGAAAGATGAATATGCTGGGCTAACGCAAAATTTAAAAAAAAAAACATTAGAAAGTATGAAAAACACAAAACTCACAAGTGATTCCAGACTTTTGCACACCACTGTATATACAGGATTAGTCTGAACAGAAGGCTTGTTAGTAAGTTATGAGCCTGCAGGGCCAACCACTCAGATTATAGTGAACCAAAAAGGTACCACTTTGTTATAGCAGATCAATACAGTTCCAGGGGTGGGTCCTGGACTGGTCTAGCAGGATTCAAGGAAAGGACATTATCTGGCAAGTAAAATGTCACCTTCCATATTGTCCTGCTAGACCAGTCCAGACAGGTGGGACATACCAAAACTATGCCTCCACCGGACAGGAATAAGGTACAGCAGCTTGTAAAACCCTTGAGCCAAAGGCCATATCTGCCAGAGCATCAATGTCCAAGCAGTAATGCTTGACAAAAGTAGAAGGTGATGCCCACATTGCCACCTGACATATATCTGAGGGGGCTACTGCGCTTCACTCCACCGATGAGGATGCTTCTGCTCGAGTAGAATGTGCGTGCAATCTTTCTCGAACCAGCCAGTTCAATAACAGACATGTTATGGCAAAGACCTCCTTGATCCAACAACCCAATGTAGACTTGGCGACAGTGTCACCCTTGTGTGGCCCAGCAAACAGCACAGAAAGATGATCCAACTTATGGTAGGAAATTGTAACCTTCAAGTACCGGAGAAGCACCTTGTGGACATCCACAAGGTGAAAATCTTTATCTTTCCCTTGATACTGCACCTTAGAGAAGGAGAGCAGACAAACCACTTGGTTCACATGGAAGGGAGATAGAACCTTGGGCAAAAAGGATGGTATGACTGAATAAAGACAGTCTCTTCCGAGAAGGACAGATATGGATCCCACAAGACAGAGCCTGAAGCTCGGAAGTCCATCTATTTGAACAAATCTCGACCAAGAACACAGCCTTGAGAGTAAAATCCTTAAGAATAACACGCTTCAAAGACTCAAAGGGCTCTGACATCAAGCCAGAGCACTAGACAGAGATCCCAGGAACGTACAATTGACCAGAGGAGGGGATGTAGATGACAAACCCCCTTGTAGAAAACATGAGATATTCGGGTGCGAGGCCAAAGATCGTCCAGCCACCAAAACTGTTACCTAGACTTTCAGGGAGCTAAGGGAAAGGCCCTTTTCCAGACCATTCTGAAGGAAAGCCAGCAGAGACTGCACTTTTGACACCTCAGGCACAAACCTTTTTGCACCACATCAGTGCTCAAAGAGGCACCAGACCCATACTTATGCCAGACTGGTAGAACCTCTCCTGGCTTTGAGAAGAGTGGAAACTACCACAGAATAGCCTTTTGCATCAGTTAACTCCTTTCAAGAGCCAATCCATAAGTAGATGAAGAGGAGGTTCCTGCAGGAGCCACATCAGGCCCCCAAACCATGCTCTCCTCAGCCAATCTGGTGCTACCAGAACGATCCAGCCTAGATGTCAATTGCACCATTAGATGATAGAGAGGGGTAAAAGGGGCACTAAAAGGGAACAAGGACATAGCGGAGAGACTGAATGAATTCTTTACTTTGGTCTTTACTGAGGAAGATGTAGAAATGTTACCCATGACTGAAATGGTATTTAAAGGAGATGGTGCAGAAGAATTGAAAGAAATATCGATACACCGGGAAGATGAATTATAAATATTTGATAAAATTGAAGAGTATCAAATCACCTGGACTAGATGGTATACATCCAAGGATGTTGAAAGAACTGAAATGTGAGATTGCAGACCTACTATTAGTAATCTGTGAACTATCATTAAAATCATCTGTAATACATGAAGATTGGAGGATGGCCAATGTAATGCCAATTTTTAAAAAGGGTTCCAGGGGTGATCTGGGAAACTACAGACCGGTGAGCCTGATGTCAGTACCGGGAAAAATGGTGGAAACCATCATAAAGAACAAAATTACTGAACATGTAGATAGTCATAGCTTAATGGGAGACGGCCAACATGGCTTTAGCCAAGGAAGGTCTTGTCTTACTAATCTGTTATGTTTTTTTTGAAGGTGTGAATAAACAGGTAGACAAAGGTGAGTCATTTGATATAGCCTTTTGAAAAGGTCCCTCATCAGAGACTTTTGGCAAAATTAAAAAGTCATGGGATAGGAGGCAGTGTACTATTGTGGATCAGGAACTGGTTAAAAGATAGAAAGCAGCGGGTAGGACTAAATGGCCAATTTTCCCACTGGAGAAAGGTGAATAGTGGAGTATCCCAGGGATCTATGCTGGGTCTGCTGCTTTTTAACATATTCATAAATGACCTGGAAAAGGGAATAATGAGTGAGGTTATCAAATTTGCAGATGACACAAAACTATTTAAAGTTGTTAAAACCCATGAGGATTGTGAAAAATTGCAAGAGGATCTTGATAAATTGGAAGACTGGGCATCCAAATGGCAGATGAAATTTAATGTGGACAAGTGCAAAGTTATGCACCTAGGAAAGAAAAACCTCCAACTATAGCTGCACGATGCAATGTTCCACATTAGAAACCACCACCCAGGATAAAGATTTAGGTGTCATTGTGGATAACATGTTAAAACCCTCCGCCTAGTGTGCAGCAGTGGCCAAGAGAGCAAATAGAATGCTAGGTATCATAAGGAAAGGAATGGAGAATAAAACAAAAGATATTATAATACCTCTGTATCGTTCCATGGTGCGACTGCACCTTGAATATTGTGTGCAATTCTGGTCACCGTATCTTAAAAAGGATATAGCGTTATTAGAAAAGGTACAGAGAAGAGCCACCAAAATGGTAAAGGGGAAGGAAGGATACCCCAATGAAGAGAGGCTAAAAAGGTTAGGCCTTTTTAACCTTGAAAAGAGACGGCTGAGGGGAGATATGATAG
This sequence comes from Ichthyophis bannanicus, assembly GCA_033557465.1. Classification (NCBI taxonomy): domain Eukaryota; kingdom Metazoa; phylum Chordata; class Amphibia; order Gymnophiona; family Ichthyophiidae; genus Ichthyophis; species Ichthyophis bannanicus. The sequence continues at coordinate 258,533,713 of CM066044.1, forward strand.
AAGTCTATAAATTAATGAATGGAGTGGACCTGGTAAACATAAGTCGATTATTCATGCCAACAAAATATAGAAAGACTAGGGGGCACGCAATGAATCTACAGGGTAACCTATTTAGGATTAATAAGAGAAATAGTTTATCACTCAACGTGTAATCAAACTTTGGAATTTGTTACCGGAGGATATAGTAAAAGCGGTTAGTGTAGCTGGGTTTAAAAAAGGTTTGGACAAGTTCCTGGAGGAAAAGTCCATAGACCATTATTAAAGTGGACCCAGAATATCCACTGCTTGCCCCAGTACAAGCATTGTGGAAGCTGTGTCTTTTGGGGAAATTGCTAGGTACTTGTAACCTAGATTGGCCACTTTTGGAAAGAGGATACTGGGCTTGATGGACCTTGGTCTGACCCAGTATGGCATATCTTATGTTCTTATGGCATTTTATATTCTGAAGCACACGTCCCATCAGCAGCCATGGAGTTAACATATACAGCAGGCACCACCTTGGCCAGGAATGGACCAGGCTGTCGACACCCTCGAACTCTGTTTCCGTGCAACGACTGATGAAAGGCATGCCTTGGCACTGGATCAGATCACTATTCAATCCATCTCAGAGCAACCCTAATGGTGGAAAATCATCTGAAATGCCTCCTGACTTAACTCCCATTCGAGAGAGTGATGACCAAGGAAGTCTGCCTCCACATTGTCCACCCCATCAATGTGCTGAGCTGACAGAGCTAGGAGGTTCTTTTCAGCCTGGGTGAACAAGAGAGTCATCTTTAAGGCCACTATGGCACTCCTTGTGCCTCCTTGCCGACTGACATATGCTACTGCCATGGAATTGTCCGAAAACACTCATACCACCCTGCCCTTGACCAAGAGCTGGAAATGCAAAAGGGCATCTGAATGGCCCTTGTTTTAAGACAGTCAATGGGCCACACAGCCTCCCTGCAGCTCCAATGGCCCTGAGCCGTTTGGTCTTGACAATGGGTTCCCGGCCTGTACGATTGGCATCTGTCATCAGAAGAATCCACTAGTAATTGCCCAACAGCATGCCCCTCTTCAGATGACGTGACTGTTGCCACCACTGCAAGTTGGCCTTCACCACCAGCTAGAGCGGGTCTGAGTTCAAACTGAGAGCTCCTGGACCACCAAGTCGGCAAAGACTGCTGGAATGGCCTCATATGAGCACGCATCCATGGCACTATTTCAATCGTTGGTGCCATCAAGCTGAGAAGCTGCAGATAATCCCAAATCCTGGGAGCCTGTTGAGAACAAAACACTGCAAGCCATTTCAACAACCTTTGCATTCTCTCCTCTGGAAGGAAGAATCTGCCCACTCAAGTATCAAACCGTGCTCCCAGGAACTGGGAAGGCTTCAACTGACTCTTTCCCCAATTGATCACCCAGCCAAGGCTTTCTAGAAAGGACATCACTCAGGCCGACACTTGAGATGTCTCCAACAAAGAATGGGCTGGGTTGAGCGAATTGTCCAGATAAGGGGTGCACACATATTCCTTGGCACCGTAGTCAGCAGCCACTACCACCATGACTTTGGAGAATGTCCTCAGGGTGGTAGAGAGACCGAAGGGAAGGGCGGAAAACTGAATATGTGAGGTAAGCACCAAAAAATGCAGATATTGCTGTTGATCCTCCTGGATCGGGATATGAAAATAAGCTTTGGCCAAATCCAGAGACGCCAGGAACTCCCCCTTGGCGCATTGCCTGAATTGCGGATCTCGGAGTTTCCATTCAGAAGTGCAGTACACACAAATGAGCATTGACCTCTGAGTTCAAGAACTGCTCGGAAGGAACCATCTTTCTTTGGCACCACAAAATAGATAGAATATCTGTCCTTGCCCTGTTCGGCTGGGGGAGCTAGCATCACCTCTGGCACCGCCACCCGATCAGTGTCAGCCACAGGGAGCGGGCAGGTAAGCCCCTCCCACTCCTCGCATCTAAGCCAATCGGGCCCAACCTCCAGACCTTTAAATTCAGCAGCGCTGGACAGCGTGATCTCTCCAGCACCACCACCCAATCAGCGTCTGCCACAGGGAGTGAGCAGGTAAGCCCCTCCCACTCCCTGCAGCTAAGGCCAGTTGGGCCCAAACTCTGGACCTTTAAATTCATCAGCGCCAGAAGGCACAACCGCACCTGGCAGGCCCACACCAAAGGGGCATTTGGTGAGGCCCTTAGGTGAGAACCAACATAAATAACACCCACACCAGCAATGATGGCACAGCAGACTCCCAGCAAACCCCATAGAATTACTGCAACAAAGCATCCTCCTAAAAGCAAAGCACAGCCTCCAACGAGACTACTGGATACCATACTCTACGAGTGGCGGAGTTCACAATATCCTTTGATAAAGCTGTCAAATGCCGGCGAAACCAGCAACTGGAGTCAGGAATGGCTGAGCCGCCGCAGATCATTTCATTTCACTATACACTGAGGGTTCCCAGTGTACTGCACTCCTCCCATAAGAGCAGTGTGGCGGATATTTAGTCTCAAGAGTAGTTCACCATTTTGGAGTGCCTACTTTATTATCAATGCTGTGCAGAGGTACAAGTGCTCAAAGCAGCAATGTTTGTTTAAAGAAACTGTTTTAAGTAAGTGGAAACACCCATGGAAAAATAATAAATATGACCAGGTGATTTGGCTGCAGTTGAATCAGAGCCAGGTACCAGCGAAGCTTGGCAACAAGCTACAAGAGACAAGGTACCCTCTCTCACCTGCCAGTCCTCACCACAACATGACACACTCGCTATACTGCCTAACCATCCTAAACCTCCTACTCCTAGCTTTCTCCCAGACTTATGCACTCATAAATAGTCACCCTCTGATTTCACTAATTCCCAATCCTCCAAACAGACTACTAAACATATGGCACCCATCCAGCACTCATCACGATAAAGTATGGACGCCTCATAAAGATCCACACAGTAGCCCCAAAGACTCTACCCACATGAACCTTACACACCATCACAACTCTATATGCTGTGCCCTCATTAACTCACGCTCTGCTCATTAACTCAGATCCTCTACAACTGCATAACAGACAACAAGGTCAACATACTGTGCATCACAGAAACCTAGTTCACCGAAAATGACAACATCCTGCGCAATCAACTTAACACTACCACCCAGAACATCCACAATTGCCCTCAAATGTCCAGCAGAGGAGGAAGAGTATTTTTACTCACACAGAAAAGCCTTGAATTCAACACCATGATCCATGCCTCCTCCCCCCCCCCCCAACCTTGACACCATCATGATCTCAAACCGTTTTCTCACCATCTGCTTGGCATACAGATCCCCATAACCCAACGCTGAAGAACTCGCCATATTACTGAAAGAAATCTGCTCCCGCTCATCCACCCACAAAGACTTTATCCTACTTGGAGATCTAAACTTCCCTTCTGCATCCACCAACCACTCTTCAGCCTTCCTCAAAGCTGACAGACCTCCAATTCACACAGCTTATATCCACCCCAACCCATGCAAAGGGTGGCATCCTTGACATAGTCTTCTTCCCAGATTGACTCCTAAAAGCACCCAGATAGACTCCACCCTCAGTATTTCCAGTTACCTTGTCAGATCACAACCTCATATCATTCAACATACCCAGCTCCCGCTTAAACATCCCACCACAGAGTGCCCCTCCAATAACGCGAAGGTTCCTCTCATTCAACAAATAGGCCTTCTTCCAACAAATTTACCAGCCCTGACTGCCTTACCAGCACAGACCGACCTTGAAACAATGATGTACACATGGAACTCAATCTTATCAACTGCCGCTCTTGCTCCACCTAAAGCTCCGCACAACAAACAACGACCACACGCACCCTGGTACTCTGCAGCCCTAAAAGCACATAAAGGCAACTTGCACTGCCTTGAACGACAGTGGAGAAAGTCTCAAAACCATCAACTCAAATCTCTTTACCTTCGTGACCTAACTTTTATGGCAAGGTCATCTATCCTGAGTATGGGGGAGGTGAGAAACGTAGAGAATTCACCCTAGTAAAGGGTCCCCTTTTAGGAGTGCAGGGTGAGAAAGCCACAGCCACACCTAAGAACCAGAAAAACCCCAGCTGGAACAGGTTCATGCAGTGTCTGATAGAGTAAGAGAGAGAGATTACGGGCACGAGGTCCAAAACCCTTACTTCAACAAGTTCCCTGATTACTCAAATACCAGAAGGCAGGGGGATTGCCAACACCTGGGAAGGAAGGAGGTGGGGCTAGAACCCTGGAGGTATAAGCCTATGCTAGAGTATACAGACAGGAAGAAAGGAGGAGAGGGAGGAGAAGGCAGAGACCGGAGAAGAGAAGGAGGAAGAGAAGGTGCTGACTCATGCAAAAAGAGCCGAGCTACCAGGAGCTGAGAGAGGGCTGAATTCCCTGCAACAGGTTGGCAGCAGAAGTTGGAGCCAGGAAGTTGAGAAGCTCTCAGAGCACCGGAGAGGTTGTCAGCTGAGCAGTCTGACCGGGTGGGTGAGTCAGAACCCATGCAGCTGGGAGAGCCAGTGGCAGAGTTGGAGGAAGAAGACATCCTTATGGATTGCTCTCTGTGCCAAGCTTTAGACATGGAGTTTTGAGGAAGAGCCAGCCCTGAAAGAATTATCCTCCTTGAAAAGGTAACCATAAGAAACAGGCAGTGTGGTGGTAAATTCCCATATGTTTTTAAAAGGGAAGTTTACTGAAATGTAAGGATAAGCAGGAAGCTGTGATTCATGCTTGTTATCCACCTGTGGTTTGAACTGTGAAATGGCAAGAAGCCAATTTGCCTGCTAGAAGAGGTTTTCTTTGCTCCTCTGTTATGTGACAAGCCCATTGAGAGTTTTTGATGGCAGTCTGAATGTTTGCTTCTTGTTTTGAGTTCTATTGTACCTGAAATGCAGCCTAGAAGGAATTGAGGCTGATAGAAGCCAAACTGCCACAGAAGATTAAGCTTGTTTGGACTTTATGCTGTAATTAGCAAGGACTAAAAGGAAGGTGGCAGCCTTGCTATCAAAGGCTGTGCTTCTGAAAGTAAGAAGACTTTAAACAGCCATTTTTTGGGTTCTTTTGTTTACTTTGCCAACCATCTGCTGTACTTTGAGCAAATCCTACAGAAATAATCCTGTATCTGGTACTTTGAATCTTTTGTGCGAAATACATTTTCTGTTATATGCCTTATCTCGGTGGCCTTAACTACAACCTTCTACCTGAAGCACAAACACATCTTAGCAGTACTACATTTCCCAGAAGACACCACAAGGAAATAGGCTGCTAAGGCTGATAGGGGAAGGTTCCTCCAATAACCACGCCCCTCTAAAAACTAGAGGTGAGTGGTGAGGGCGTTTGACACTTTATATCACGATTCAATCATAAAAGCCAAAAAAGAATACTACAACAACCTCCTTTCAAGCTCCATTAATAAGCCCAGGGAACTCTTTGACATTGACAAGTCACTCATCAAAGACACTTCACAAACAAACTAAGAGAACACTCTTAAACCACAGGATATGGCACCATACCTACTAGCCAAGCATAACCGTACCACCCTCCAACATCACCTCCATTCCAATCTCAAATGAAGAGACCACACAAGATCACCACTGGACTGTCGTCAAAATATTATCACCTGAGGAAATCAGCAACATCAACACCACAACCTCTGCACTCGACCCATGTCCTGTCTCATGGCTAAAATTCACAAGAGATCAATTCCTACCGATTATATCTGAAATCGTACATGCTTCCCTTTCTCAAGGACTCGTCCCTCCTTTCCTCAAACAAGCATCAATCAAATCTCTCCTAAAGAAACTAAACCTCGACCCTGCTTACCATCATCCTACAGACCCATAACCAGCATACCTTTTATCTCCAAAATCATTGAAAAAGCTGTACAAACCCAACTTCAAGATCACATTGACCACCACACTCCTCTAGACAAGCATCAACATGGATTCCGACCCAACCACGGCACAGAAACCCTTCTAACTTCCCTCCTAAACTCACTCATAACTGGCACTGAAATAATCACCCAAGGCTTCATCCTGCTCTTTTTGGACATCTCTGCTGCTTTTGACTCTATCCCACCAGATCCTCCTCAACCATCTCTACCATATTGGGGTCCACGGCACCCCCTCAAATGGTTCCATTCCTACCTCTCCAACCAAAGTCAACGAATAAAAATTCAAACACAAACCTCAATTCCTTTCACCCTAACCCAGGGAGTGCCACAAGGATCATCTCTCTCCTCCCTGCAGTTCAACATATACATTCAACCTCTGTGTGCCATTCTCCAACAGCTCAGAGTTGAATACTTGATATACGCAGATGACATAATGATCTACACACATAATGATCTACATCCCTGATTACTTCATTAATTTGATTACTTCATTAATTTGTAAATAGTTACCCCTGTTATCCAAGTTATTTCTTCCTGTTCAAATGTAAACACAAAGTACCATCAGAAATGTGTAAATTCTTTGTTCAATGTAAACCGCGCTGATGCTGAATAGTGCGGTATAGAAGAGACTTTAAATAAATAAATAAAATTCTCTCAAATTGCTTAACTGAAGTCTTTAAATGTCTCCACCTTCACAATCTATCCATTCACCTCAATAAAACAGAACTCCTTCACATTACTAAGGATCCCAACTTCACACCCCCCCCCTCCCCTGCTTCCATCAGAATTGGCAGCAACAATATTCGGGTCAACTCCCAGATAAAATATCTCAGAATTATACTTAACCAGCAACTGACCTTCAAGGCCCAAATTCAAAACACCACCAAAGCTGTATTCTACAAGCTCAAAACTCTCTGAAACCTACACTCCCTCCTATCCACTGAAGCATTCCACTCAGTCTGCCAAACCACCATCACTCCTGTATTCGACCACTGTAACACTATTTACCAAGGCCTACCTAAGTATGTACTCCTCCCATTACAGCTCGCCGAAAATACTGTAGCTCGAACCATCTTCCAGGCCTCAAAGCAAACCCACATTACTCCCATCCTCAGACTTCTCCACTGGCTCCCCATCAGCTCAAGAATACAATACAAAGTCCTAACCATCATCCACAAGACCCTAGACAAAAAATTTTCAGAGCACCTTAAACATTAATTCACGTGTCAAACCCTGAAAGACCAAGATGAAAGAGCACTCAAAACCTCCTTAATCTCCCACTGCAGGCTCGCTAAAGCAACAAACTACTAAGAGCATTCACACTATATGCCCTTACCCTCTGGAATTTGCTACCCCCTTCAATAAGAAGTCTCACATCAACCACAGACTTTCATAAAATGCTAAAGATTCATCTTTTCCAGGAAAACTTTGGCAACAGATAGCAACCAATTACAGAACAGTATGATCCCATGCAAACAAACCTAATATCCCCCACAAAAACTCCCACAACTCTGCACCCCTTATGCTCCCCACCCTCTTACTCCACACTGTATATAGTTTTTCCAAATGTCTAATCTCTAACTTCTTGAGCTCTCTAAAAGATGTTCACTGTTCTTTGTTCTCTCCAAAATGTTCAAATGTTCACTGTAAAATGTTCATAATGTTGTTCATTGTATCCACTACTTCCTAGAAGATGACATAAAGAGTTAAGGCAAGGCAAACACTTGTGTATGCTAAGGCCACATAGGCACAAGAGTGTGCATTAATGGATTGCATACAGGAGCGTGTGTAATGGGCGCTTGGGCAGGAATGCATGTTGGAGCCACTCAAGCAGAATGTGCTCTAGAATCACTCAACTGCAAGGCATGCAAGATAGAAAACAATAACAGCATGCATTGGAAAAGTATGGGAATCTCCAATGCTGCACCAACGGCTGCCATCAGTCCACCCTGACTTACACCCCAAAATGAATGAGTTCAGAAGCCTGCAACAAGGGCAGTGATGAGGTTAAGCTTTGGTATTCACTCCCTGAGAGCCCCTGGCAGGACAAAACCATGCTGGGCTCAATGCTACTCCCCTGATAGAGGAGGAAGGAGGGGGCATCAAGATTGTGTGATGCAGCTGAATTCCTTCCAGATCTTTCTAACTTCTGGAAAGCTCGACAGGATAAGATCATGGAGCTGAACCAATTTTCCCTTCTCCTATGGGTACCAAAAAGACCGCAGTCTAGTGGAGCCTCTCACATCATTTTTTATTTATTTAACATTTCTTATATACCATCTTTCATGATATCAAGGCAGTTTACATTGAACAAACTGAAATTACATTGAACAGGGCATTATAACCTGGAGATAACTATTTTACAGGGAACATGGGCAATGGAGGGTTAAGTGGCTTGCCCAAGACCACAAGGAGCACCTGTGGGACTAGAAACCCCAGTCCTTCTGGCCCAAGGTTGCTGTCCTCTAGTGGGATTTGAACTCCAGACCTTCGGTACCTTGCCCCAACCACTAGGCCACTCCTCCCTCAAGTGAGTCACCCAAAGGTGGTCTTTCACAAGCAAAATCAATCTTTTTCCTCTCAATCAAATCCTTATTTGTTTAGATTCTATCAGCGCTGAAAAACTCCAACCACCATGTGCTGGAGACAGAAAAATACAGATTTTGCCCCTAGAGGCTCAGGCTGATAGAAGCAGGGGGGTGATTTCATTGAAACCTGGACATTTCATTGTCTCCGTCTCCACTCATTTGCTGATAGGGGAACACAACCCACTTGTGGGACAGGTTGAGCAAGAAGATATGGAATATTCCATTTCTAATAAAGAGAATAAGGAAATAAACTAAAAAAACAAGGAAAAATTAAATCACTTCAGTCCACAATAATGGGGTTTTAAGGAAAAGCTGGATACAATATTGATAATAATAAAAAAGGAATAGTCCAGACTAAAAACGGTTGTGAAAACTCTAAGCTATTACAAAAAACATTCCTATTTATCTGCTTTCCAGGGCATCAAGGTGGTGGCTGGTAGCTTCAAGACCAGAAAGCTGGACAACTGAAAAGATTAAAAAAAAATAGATATTTAGCCTCCTGCATACATAATTGAAGGGTAATGCAAAAGGAAAACTGCACCTAGCTGTAGCACTCCGGGACTCATCAACAGAAACTGTTTTCTTCATCTTTGTATCTCCCGGGACAAATCAGGGATGGCCCTGATTTAATAACCTAGGAACAGAGAGCCTTTATATTTGAAAAATATCCTGAGCATCTTAGGGGTATGTTTACTAAACTGCGTTAGTGCAATTCGCGTTAAGAGCCGCGTTAGTGGAAGGAAAGCCATAAAAGGACATGGGCGGTACATCGTAACCGATAACGCGCAGGTGCGCGCCGCACAGCAACGATCGCTACAGCACACGCGCAGACACCCAAATACAGAAACAGAGCTGTAGCACAATGGTTACTACACAGACTGATGGTACAAGGGTCATGGGTTTGATTCCCCAGTGTGCCTAATGAATAAGACTGGTTGAGGCGTCATGTGTAACCCTTTGAAGGCCTACTATAATATTTTAATCCACATTCTGCAGCTGGGTTAATGTTTGCACATGTCAGGAAATTGTACCCGTCGTATCCAATATGTTCCAATAGTGACGTTCCCTCTGGCATGGTCATGGACTGGGCAACCCTTAAACATACTTCTATCAGACCTCTGCTAAAGAACTGCAAGCTCAATCCCCAACAGGTGGAATCCTACAGACCTATATCCAGCATCCCACTACTCGCGAAGATCATAGAAAAGGAGGCTCAACGTCAATTGCAAGATCATATCGACTCCGCCGCACCGTTAGATCCTTGCCAACACGGCTTTAGGGAATTCCATGGAGTGGAGACCCTACTTACCACTCTATTCTGCAAGATAATCACCGGCATTGACGACATTCGTCAAGGATTTGCCCTCATCTTTCTAGACATCGCTGCAGCGTTTGATTCTGTAAACCACGAGCTTCTATTAAGACGACTGATTGACAAAGGCATAAATGGAAGAGCGCTTGAATGGTGCAGATCCTACCTGACCGAAAGATGGCAACATGTTCGTTCCGGAGGGAAAAATTCTGAACCATTCCACCAAAGCCAGGGAGTCCCACAGGGTTCTTCCCTTTCTGCGCTCTTGTTCAATATTTACATGCAACCAATTTGTAATATCATCCGGTCCTTCAGTGTCGATTGCATGTTATACGCAGACGACGTCCTGCTTTACATTCCCTTCTCTACTGAGCATATGGACCTATCTCCACTGACGAACTGTTTCAATGCAATATCCGAATGGCTTCTTTCTCAAAACCTTAGAATACAACACAAGAAAACGGAAGTACTCTTCATTACGAGGAACCCCAACTTTACCCCACCACAATATCTTAAGGTAAAAGAAGCGGAGCTGCAATCTAAATCCTCAATACGTTACCTGGGAGTCACTTTAGATCAGCATTTGGATTTGAAGGCCCATATAGGAAACATAGTCAAATCAGTATACCACAAGATCCGCACACTTAGACATCTACGTTCCATGCTTGAACCAACTGATTTCCGGACAATTTTCCAGGCGTTGATCATACCCCATTTTGACTATGCCAATGCCATCTTACAAGGTCTTCCCCAATCTACATTGAACCCGTTGCAGCTAGCCATGAATGCTGCAGCAAGAGTACTCCATGGAGCCTCCAAGAGCGACCACATAACACCTCTGCTGATACAGTTGCATTGGCTACCCATCCAGGCCAGAATAGTTTTCAAGACCTTGATAACCACTTTTAAAGCAATTAACAATCTCTCACCTGCATCCTTAACCTCACTCATCCATATCACTTCTCCAAATAGAGCAAGAAAATCCACGGCTATTAACTCCCTAAAAGTCCCGAAGGCAGTAACTGTTTGCTCCAACTCGACAGCCAACAGAGCCTTTAGTCTCATTGCCCCAAGATTCTGGAATGCATTACCTCCTGAGATCCGGGCTATTAAGAACCTACCACAGTTTAGGAAAGCCCTCAAATGCCACCTCTTCAACAAATACCTTATAGAGCCTAACGACAACCCCTAGAGCCCAAAGTCTCCTGGCGATACCATTTCCATACAAAGTATGGTATCTCAACAACACACCAAGTATGATACTCATACCCTTAGTGGTGGTTATATTTCTGCGAAACTACTGTTATTATGACTCCATGTTATAAATTTTGTAAATAGTTTTCCCCTGTTATCCAAGTTTTGTACCCTGTTACCTGTAAAACTCATACGCTTTCAACTGTACTGAGCATTTTTGTTACATGTAAACTGCGCTGATGCTGAATAGTGCGGTATATAAGAGACTATAAATAAAAATAAATAAATGTATGCTATACCATTTGATAAGAATATATAGGCAGAGGTTTGGATCCCGAAAGTACTGGGCTTGGCCTGGAGGGTTCAGTAGTGGGCTGTGAGGAAGGTTACTTGTACCTGAATAGTGCTGCCAGCAAACACACCCTCACAGTGGCGTAACCTAAGGTGCCACATAAGGCACCCTAGAGGGCACTCCATAGGGCACATTATAAAGTGCGCTGTCTGCCAAGGCACCCTATAATGTCCCCTATAGGACACCATATAAGGCACCTTATAAGGCGCTTTATAGGGCGCCTTATGAGCCACCCTAAGGGGACAGTACCCTGAGGGTGGTCCTGCTGGCAGAACTAATATACAATAAAAACAGACAATGCCTAAGACAGCCCTATTGATGAACCCCACTGTGGGTTTAGGACCCATGACCTCTGGCTCCACAGGCAGTGAAGTAACCAGTGGGCTAGAGCTGCTAACAAACAACTGGCTGGCCACAGGAGGACTGCACGGCACCACACCCACATTCTGCTGTGGTTACCAGGATAGGGGTAACCCACCCATACCCATGATGCACTGCACATGCAAATCAGCAGTCGAGAGATGGGCACAAGAGCGGGTATGCACCCCCACAGCACCTCGGCCCTGTAGGGGGGACAGACCGTGTGTGGCACTGCCACAGAATAGCCACAGACACTCACATTGTGCGGGTACAGTGCCCACCCTGAGGTTGAGGTGGGGCCCCCAGCACCAGGTCCACAGCACCTTTCATGGCTGAAATACGCCATGCTGCAGGTCCCCATCAGTGTGTGATAGGTAGCTCCGTTAGACACACCTAGGATACATCTGTGCCCTGCTGTATGTCTCGGTCATGTCTAGTCCTTATGGGCGATGATGCACTCAGAATAGTGCATATCCTGTGTTGGTGCCAAGGTTACCAGCTGTAGGTGAAGGGGGGTGTATGGACCCATGGGCAGATCATCTACCACCACACAACCCACCCTCTGGGGCTTAGGGTGGGAAACAGGGTCACCCACCAATAGATCCACAGTCTACCCCCCTGCAATGGCAGCGGTAGAGGGGACCAGCAACAGCAATCCTGCTGGGGAACAGACAGAGCGGTACACATCCATAACGTAATAGCGGACAGACAGCAGTCCTGGATATGCTCAGCTGCCCCCACCATTATCTGACATTCCCCAGCAGCAAGCCTCCAGCCGCTGCACCCTGCAAGGTGTTCCAGCAAGACACATACCAGCTGCAGACAGTCCGTCAGCTAGTCCACAGTGCATGGTCCTGGAGGAGATGCATGTACCCAGAACCCAGGGGATGTCAGCATACACACCAAGCAGATAAGTCAGTGATTGGGCCCCAAAAGGGAACCCATATATATCACATGAGCAAAATGCTATATAGCACTATGGGGGAACCTAGCCATGCCGTGGACACTACTCAGTCAGGGTGAGAGTGACCTCCCAGCAGGACATGCTGTGGCCACTCTGTCTGTGCAGGTGGTACCGGGCACTACAATGTCCGAGCCATTGCCCTATGTCCTGTGCAGATGCGGCCAGGCCAGGCCAACCTATCCAGGCTATTCCCATGGTACCTTGCTCCTCATTATGCACATTGGCAGGCCAATACTGGGAACAGTGCTAGCAGTGTGGGCTGTGGAGGGTGTTGGAAGCCACCACACACTGGATAGACAGACACACACACTCCCCACACCTATGCCAGCATTGTGCAACTATAGAGGTGTTGGGCAGCCCAGGCCACCACACAAGTCCTGAGCACAGTGCAGGCATGGCTATGGTACGCAATACTGTAGGAGTCACTCCCCAGGTTGGTAAACACTGTCAGACACATGACCTGTAGCACACTCCACATACATCAGAAAGGTTGCTATGCTGCAGCTCACTCAGACACTTGTACCTAACCTAGGAATTGCTATCTGCCAGTAATCCTAGAAACCTTTTGATAGATGTGTACCATATTCCCCAGTTAGGGTGGCATTACTAAGGTATGCAAGTGCTAGTATTGGAAGATGCACGAAGAGCCCACAGTCCTGCCTCTCCAGAAGGCTGTGGATAATGGGGCCTGTGGGTGCGGGTGTGTCTGCCCCTGTTGGATGCTGCTTTACGGCAGAGGTTCCCAACTCCAGTCCTGCGGTGCCAAACACTGTTCAGGTTTTCATGCTGTCCCTCATGAATATGCATGAGATACATCGGCATACCATGGAGGTGGCGCATAGAAATGCAGCACAGGCATCTTTATCAGAGGCAGCATGGAACTGGAATGGTGTTTGGCCCTCCAGGACTGCATTTGGGAGGCTCTGCTCTAGGTAATGTGCATGTTTATGGTGTCTGCGCTCTGTAGGGTAAAATGTTGGTGTTTTGGGCATGTTTACGTCATCTGCAAGAACGGTTCTGCCTGTAATAGCACATTATAGTAGTGGGTAAAATATGAGGACTGGGTTAGCGGAAACCACAGCTGGGACTTGAACCTGTGACCTTCTGCTTCTGAATACAGTGGTTCTGTGCACTGCACCACCATGTTCTCACAGAGATGGTGCATTCCCTGGTGATACCATGACTGTTGGTCAGACAGGGCCTGTCTGTTGCAGTGCATGGCACCCACCTACACAGGGCTAGGCCACGGTCTGCTCCGGGCAGCTGCCACTGCCCCCTCCACCACCGGTATCCCTCAGCCACCATGCTGACATGCCTTTCTGCTGGTGGAGCTGGAGGTGCGTGGACTCCGGCCATCCAGTGTGCAGGTAGGCGGCTGCCTATGGTGCGTGTTCTGGGGTAGGGGTGCCTGCATAGACGTCCACGCTCCCCCCCAGCCCCGCCTGCCAGTGTTCCGTGCCCTTGGGGGTTGCTGTTGGGTACTCTTCCCTGTGACGCTTTGGGAAACACACTCATGCCCATGTTGGGCCCTCATCAGTTGCTGTCTGGCTCTACTGTTTACGCATTCCTATGGGCCAACTGAGCATCACCCTAGTCCCCACTGTGGCCCAGCTGTGCCACTGCATGTGCCGCCTGCAGCCCTCTGTATCCCCTTTTCCAGCATCTGCCCGGTTGCCCGTTCCGACATACCCGCCCTGATGTTGCGGGACATGTGCACGCCATAGGAACCCTGTCCGATGGTGGGGAAATCCCTGAGCAGTGCTATTTCACTGTGGGCCCATGCACCTTGTATGGGGACGGAGTATGGACCCTTCCACTAATTATATCTGTTCTATGGAGCTTACTCGGGGGGGGGGGGGGTTGATGTTTCTCATTGCTACCACTATTGGCCAGCTTGGTGGTTGTTTTTTTCCAGTTTGTTGGGGTCATTTTCGGTGTTTCTGTGCCCTTTTGTTCTGTGCACATTGTCAGACGGCTGCCTGGGTGAGAATCTTCACACTCTTGGCAAGTGCATATTTCTATATGATTTGCAAGGTATTGTGGGCAATGTAGTTCATTCACACCAGACACAGCTGACGACAATAATTTAGTTGTGCTCTTGGGTAAAGCCAATAAGATATTTATTTATGGGGTTATTTCTCCCAACACAGATATGCTTCGTAGCACATAAATTAGGTTACTTGCTTTCAGTGTTAACTTGGAAAAACAAAGTCAAAATCAGGAAAACAACAAATGAAAAGCCACAAAGCAAGAAACAAACTGTTCTTTTCAGGTTAACTTCTGATTACTTCCCACATAGATACAGAAGTGATTCTCTCCTAGCTCACAAGCAATTAGGTAAGGCTTAATTGCTAGCAGTTACCAGCTGAAACCCCTTAGCTGGCTTGCCTTCCACTGTGTGGGTCAAATCCTGCTTCAGGAGCTTTTCTGAGTAGATTAAAGAACAAATTTGTATTTCTTTGTGATGGTTGCTGTACTTTATAACATAAAGTTACCAACGGAGTTTAGATAGAGAGCAGTCCATATAAACAGGATCCTCATCTGCTATTATTCCCCCTTGTTCAACAAGCATGGGTTCAATATCATGGATTGGCACAGATGAATCTCTCAATGGAGCATTTTCAGGAGAATACTTGTTTCCCTGCTGTCTTTCAAGGTTATAGCTAGGGCATAGATCAGTGTTCATACCTGAGCTTCCATTGCTGCTAGAGTTCCTCTCTATATAGCCTGGCCAGTATGTAGTCCAGTTCTTATGTCCAGCCTTCCAATCCAGATCCCTGGACACTGGATCTCTCTTCACATACCTTCTGGAACAGGTCTTAGGGTCCCTTCCACATGCAGCCGTCTCCTCACAGGTAGCCTCTGGTGATTCCTAGCTCTGCAGCACCATTCCTCTGGCTTTCCCCAGTCCAATGGTGTATGCTGGCCCTTGGAATACCTCCCAGTATACGTACTGCTTTGGACTCTTCTAGACCTCTCAAAGGCTTTTCTCTTCCTTCTTCCAAAGGGTCTCTTTCCCTCTCTGTCCGTCCGGTTTGGCTTCTGCTTCTGATGATCCTTCAGATGAAACTGATGATCAAACTCAAGCTGATTCTCAGGATACTGAGGACAATTCTCTGGATATCCAAGGTGATCATGAAGATGGTCATCTGTAGAATAAACTCTACTCTTATTCTGCCTTGATGAGTGCTCCTCCCTAACACAGCGCAGCTGTGCTGAATCAGGCCCTGCCCTTTGAGATGAGTGCTTAGGGATTACCTCATAGCCCTCCTGATTGAACACACGTTTCCCCACTTCAGCTCCTCTAATGGCTGTTGGAAACCTGGTGCATTCTGGGACTGGTAGTCTTTTATGGGAAAATTCTGTTTTCTTATTTCTACCAGAACTGACAGGTTGCTTGTTCAGAGTCACTTCACCTTTTCTATAGCTCCTTCCTGAGCTATGATAAGCTTCCTTATCACAACATGTATCACACATCACCTTTTTTGGTTTCCCTGCCTAGGCTGTACATTGCTGACACGTAAATGGTTTCTCTCCCCTTTAAAGTGCTTTTACCGGTAGGTTTTAATTCGCGTTGGAATTCAGCTCTGAAATTCAGCGCGTTGGTGTGCAGGGAGCCTCTCCCCGCCCACTGTCCGCCCATTGACCCCTTCTCTCCGCCCTCTCTCCGCCTTCTGCGGTGTTTTACCGCACCGCGGAGCATTACGCTCGTTAGCGCATGATAACGCACACTATAGCGCATTTACGATCGTTAATGCGCTATAGCACGCTAACAATCGTTAACGTCGTACAACGCGCGTTATTCACGTTTACCGCAGTTTAGTAAACATACCCCTTAGTCTCTGTCCGAATCCAAAACAAATTGCACCAGGAGGATAGAAGGAATATCCTGTATTATCACAGATTGTTGTTCAAGGAAATTTGTTAAATTTAGGGAATCCACCTGGATCCGCACCTCCTGAAGACAGGACCCTTTTCCCCTGAGGAAAGTAAAACACTAGTAATAGGGGATAATGCAATCTCAGATACCTTCAGTACCTCCAGAAGATACTTTTTTTCATATATCATAAGGTGGAAAATTGATAAATCACAAGTTTCTATTACAGTATCTATTTTCCAACAATTCTATCCTCCTACTTGCAGCATCTTGTGGACTTTTTCTTGTAGCTCTGCATATTGTTGAGTTACTATAGAAATTTAAGACTTTTGCTGTTGAGAGTTCTCCAATAATTGAGCAAATAGCTGGGACAACATACAATTGTGGTCAACATTATTGGCACCCTTGCATTTCAACCCCTTAATATCCAATATCTCCTAAAAAAAGAGTGGCCAGGACTATATATGCACACATATTTGATACATAAAAGAATCAAATAAAACAAGACCAATTAAAAAAGGAAATAGTAGGAAATAGTATAAAAATGGGAGATTACAAAGATATGATTATTCTACAATAAAAAGTGAGACTTTTTTAAAAAAACAGAGCTCCTGATCAAATATTTATTTTGTCGGGATGTTTGTCTTGAGGACAACAACCTCTCGTAACAAACTTTCCTTTTAATCGATTTAGAATAGCTTAGCTCACACCACTAAGTGTATTCAAATACAAACCTTTCTGTGTGAAACACCATGAAAACATTAAAAAAAAATGTGCACAATGTAAACTTGCAGTTTAATTCTGCTGATGACCCAATCCTGACAAAGATAAGGACCATGTAACTTCAATTACTGAGAGGAAAATGAAGCGTCCCATTCTCTGAAAAGTATTGTGATGTCTCATGACAAGCACAGCACTGCGTTTAGAGCTTACTAAACCATCTTCAAAGCTCTATCTCAACACTCAAAAGAAGACATCTCTCATTCGCATTAATGTCCAAATTGTAATGACTCACAGCAAAACAGAGCTCCATATTTGAAACTCGTGGAGTGTGACGTCAGAGGGAAGACATTGATCACGTGGTTTCACAAAAGCCTATAGTAACTTTGTTACATAGATAACATTATAAAGAAGTCATGAAAGTGATTCTGAAAATCATAATATCCATCAGTCCAGTTCCTGATTTAGTCCATTAGGGGTAATAGTAGCCAGTTTAAAGATCCATGATTGTTCCAAAATTTGAAGATTTTGCTCATGATTCCCTCCACGGGGATTGCGAGGGACCCAATCAATTACCCTCCATTGCAACTTAGTGAAGGTATGAATGGAACTGCATACAATGACCAACTATCAGAGCACTCATAACTTTTATATTAAGTTGAGAAAGATGTTCCCATAATCTAGATTTTATAGGCCGAATAGTACACCCTATATATTTTAGAGAGCAAGGGCAAAGTATCATATATATCACATGAGAAGAAACACATGAAGTGTTCCAGTGTGAATGATATGTTTTACCCTTCATCTGGTCAATCCAACTAGGGCCAGTTATTATGGTTGCACAAAAGGTACACGACCCACAACTACAGTGGCCAAGAGAAGTATCAGACATCAAAAAACTAAAGTCGGTTTGCAGGAGATGTCGTATGCACAACCTGATGTCGTAGATTTAACCCTGTACTATATGCTATCCATAAATCACATTGGAAACAGTTGTGTAAAGACAATACCAACCAATGCTTTTTTTAATAACATGGTAGCTTGCTGAAACATAGACATACATGGTAAGACCCCAACAAATTTAGTTTCTTCCCAAGTGTAGTCTTCCAAAGCAACGGAACCACCAGTGCTATTAGTAATTATGTCACTAGAAGTGGAAGAGGAAGGGTCCTCAGGGGCTGGTGGTGTTAATGGCAAAGAATTTTTAAATAACCACTCCCAATGTGAAAATCTAGCTCATTTGTACACTTGTGAAATAACTTTTTTTGGATATCCTCGAGCTGATAATTGATTGCTTAAATCTCCAGCATGATGTACAAATTCTTCCATAGAAGAACATAGTCTGCGGAGGCAAAAAAAATTGGCCCAATGGTAAACCCCTTTTCAATGGGCCCGGATGAAAACTCTGATATTGAAGTAAACTATTACACTGAACCACCTTGCGGTATAATGTGATCAATAATTGCTGATCCTGTTTGTATACCACCACATCCAAAAATTCAATGATTTGAAAATGAAAATGTGCAGTAAATTGTATATTAGGTTTGATGTCATTGATCCATTTCCAATTTTTGTAAATCAGAGAGAACTAATCGTTGATATATCAAAATCATCGGATCTGGAGCTCCAAGCAGAATCCATTTAGAAGGATTCTTTACTACACAGTGATCTGTTGAGGTAGAATTCAATGAAAAATAATGTTTAACCTGAAGTTTACAAAAAAAATCAATGCTTGCTGCATCTTAAAAGGCTGGTAAGGAACTGTGGGAACAAATTCAAAACTCTCTTGAACAACAGTCAATGGATTTTGGGTCAGATTCACAACTAAAGTTTGGTACGAGACCTAGTCATGGGCCACTCTGGCAGATCCCTTCTCTTCTACTGCCAACTCCAGACTTTGATCCTTCCACCTTGCTGCTCCTTATGCCTGGAACAAACAACCTGAGTCTGTGCATCAGGCTTCTTCTCTAGCCCTTTTCAAATCCAGGCTGAAAACTCATCTCTTCGAGGCCGCTTTTGGATCCTGATCCGCTTAGTCTCCCTATGTGTTTCCTTACCATTCCCCTAGATATATCCTTGCCCTCAGCTGTTGTATTTTCTGCCTTGACTAGATTGTAAGCTCTGATGAGAAGGGATCGTCTTTTACATGTGTCTGTACAGCGCTGCGTATGCCTTGTAGCACTGTATAAATGATAAGTAATAGTAGTAGTAATCTGTGAAAAAGAATAGTCCAACTGGGCACCGAGAACTGGAGAAGCCAGGAAGGCCAGAGAGGCAGTCCTGTTGAGGAATTCATCTGATGCTGTATCCACAGTCAACATCGACCAAGGGAATTTTAGCAGGTGACCTAGATGGACAGAAGGGCCACTGGGTAGGAGTTGACCCTCAAGACCCAAAGAGGTGTTGGAGCAGGACCTGGCCAAAATTGCTGTCTGGTCGGGAATCCCTATACAGAGAATAATGGGCTGCGAAAGTATGGATCGAAGACCATGTCGCAGCCCTGCAGATTTCCTCTGCAGAGACAGAACAGAGGTTGGCTACCGATGTAGTCATTGCATGGACATTGTGAGCCGTGACATGACCTTCAAGGCTCAGACTAACCAAGGAATATGCATGGGCAATGCAATCAGTGATCCAGAGGGATAGCATATGCTTTGATACAGCAACCCCCAACCTACTGGGGTTGAAGGAGATGAACTGAGGAGATTGATGGTGCGACTTTGTGTGCTCCAAGTAAAAGGTTAATGCACGCTTGCAATCCAATGTGTGCAATGCTTGGGGGAAAAAAGGTTGGAAGGACAAAAGACTGGTTGAGGTGGAAAGCGAAGACCACCTTTGGCAGAAAACTCAGGTGTGTGAGGAGCACCACCTGGTTCTGGTGGAAGTTGGTGTATGAAGGGTATGCGACCAGAGCCTGGAGCTCGCTCACTCACCGGGCTGACTTGATGGCCCCCAGGAAGAGGACCTTCCAGTTCAAGAACTTCAGCGGACAACCACAGGGGGCTTAACTGAAGGCTTTGAAAGAAGCAAGCCCCACATGAATTGGCATACCAGTGGCTAAGCCAAGACAGGCTTCCCATCGCAGCCCTGGAACACTCCTATTGTGCTGAGGTGAACATGCACCAAGTTGGACTTGAGCCCAGAATTGGAGAGGTTCAAGAGGTATTCCAACAGCTGGTCCACGGGGCAGACAAAGGGTTGAACACCTGACCAGCGCACTCTATGGCAAACTGCCACCATTTGAATACATAGGCTATATGCGTTGACTCCTTGTGAGATGCTAGCAGGAACTCGGTGATACCCTCGGGGAGGGCATGCTCCGTGAGGGCTACCCACTCAGCATCCATGCTGTGGGTGCTAGAGAGTGGATGTTGGGATGCAAGATGAGATCTGGGTCAGAGCCCAGATGAAGTGGTTCCCTCTGCAAGAGCTGCAGCAGTAATGGGAACCATGGCTGTCGAAGCCAGTAAGGAGCGATAAGAATCATGGATTCCCTCTCGGTCTGAGCTGCAGGAGATCTTTGCAATGAGCAGAATCGGGAGGTAGGCATAGAGCAGATCTCTCCCCCAGTGGATAAGGAAGGCGTCTGGAGCCAGGTGATCACTGGCCAGCCCTCTGGGTGCAGAACCAAGCTATCTGGGCATTCTGTGCTATAGCAAAAAGGTCCATGACAGGGTGCCCCACTCAAGAAAGATCTGGTCCACCACCATCTTTATGCGGGACCACTTGTGTGGCTGAAGAACCTGGCTGAGGCAATCCGCTAAGCCGTTGCCCTGAGATCCATGTCATGGAGCAGGGCAAATTTCCAGAGGCGAACAGCCTCCCAACACAGGGGGTACGAGCCTGTGCCCTCCTGCTTGTTCTCATAGAACATGGCCTAGTTGCCATGTCTGGATCAGGACCACCTGATTCGCCAGGTGTGCCTGAAAGGTACAGAGAGCATTTGTGATGGCCCAGAGCTCGAGAAGTTGATCTGATGGAGACTCGTGCCTTCGGACCACAGGCCCTGGGTACGGAGACCATCCAGGTGCGCACCCCAGTCAAGCTTGGAAGCATCCATTCTGAGCAGCCTGCAGGGTGCTGCTGATTGGAATGGAAGGCCCAGACACAAGTTTTCAGGCACGAGCCACCACAACAGGGACTGTGCGAGTGGCACAGTCACTACTATCCTGTCCCACAGGCAGCCCGAGGCTTGTTCCGATTATGTTTGTAAGGTCCATTGAGCCTGCTGCATGCAGAGGCGGGCCTGAGGGATAACATGTGCCGTGCCACCATGTGTCTAAGGGCTCTCAGCAGCTCATGAGCCGTGGTGTGGCACTAGCACTGCAACACGCTCACCACCTCAATGAGACGCTGCAGGCAGTCTGTCAGCAGAAAAGCTTTCACCCAAGTGGTATCGAGCAGGATCCCGATGAACTCCAGTTGTTGTATCGGCTGGAGGTGAGACTTCAGATAGTTGATCACGAAGCTGAGGCCTTTGAGCACCTGAATGGTGAGCTCGGTGGACTGTCGGCATGGGACCTTTTACAAACCAGTCATCCAGGTACAGGAAGACAAAGACCCCTCGGGGACAATGGAAAGTGACCACGACCGCCAGGCACTTCGTGAAGATCCTGGGCACTGCGGCCAGCTCAAAGGGTAGTACTGGTACTGATAGTACTTTCGGTTCATCCTGTGCAGTCAGCACTATCTGTGATGCAGGTGGATCAGAATATATGCATACGCATCCTTCAGATCCAAGGAGCAAAGCCATTCATCTTGTAGGAGAAACAGGAGCAGCATTTCCAATGAGACCATTTTGAACTTTTCATGCACCAAGAACTGGTTGAGGTTTCAGAGATCCAGAATGGGGCAGAACCCACCAGTCTTTTTGGGAACCAGCTCGATGGCTAGCAGAATCATGATCTTGATCTGTAGGAGGTTCTGGTGTGTGGGGTCCATGGGATACTCCCCGGGAATGTAAAGAAGCAACAGCTGGGTGAAATGCAACCGATAGCTGGTTTGGACAATCTATAGCACCCAAGCGTCTGAAGTGACAAGAGGCTACTGGTGAGCAAAGTGGATGAGTCATCCCCCACCTACGGGGGGACCTTGGCTGACAATGGTCAGCTGGCTGTGCTCCTGAAGAATCTGTCAAAAAACCCCACTTGACTTTGGCTGGGGGGCGGGTTGTGCCTTTGGGGTTTTCTCACTCTGCTGAGAGCGGGGAGCCTGGGCCTTAGGATGCACCTGCAGCTGGGATGGAAATACCTCCGCGGGTGCAGGAGGAAAGCCTTTGTGGTTGTCGCTTTCTTCTGCGAGGGATCTGCATTCTTTCTGGAGAGCCTGAACATAAGAACATAAGATATGCCATACTGTGTCAGACCTAGGTACATGAAGCCCAGTATCCTGTTTCCAACAGTGGCCAATCTAGGTCACAAGTACCTAGCAATTTCCCCAGAAGACACAGGTTCCACAATGCTTGTATTGGGAGAAGCAGTGGATTTCCTGGGTCCCCTGCTCCCTTTTCCAGCTCTTTAGTCTTTTCCTCCACAGGCTTGCCGAAGAGGTTTTCACCCCAACAGGGGATGACGTTGATCCTGTTCTGGAATCACTGCTCCAGATCAGAGGACTGCAACCAGGTCATCCACTGCATGGCGATCCCTACTGCTGTCACCCTACCGCTGTCACCCTACCGGCAGATTTGAAGGTGTTGTAAGTGCCCCGGACCATAAACTTTGAGCAATCCTTGCCATGAGCTACAAGACCTCAAAAAGACTCACAGAGGACCTTGGGGAAGCAAAGTCCTTGATGTCCAGCATGACATCCTTGAGGAAAATGACAAGTTTGGTAGGTCAGGATCCGGATTATCAGCATGGAATTCTGGAAGCACCTGCTCCTGAAGGAGCCCATGGTCCATGCTTCCCATGGGCGGCACACTGAGGAGTGCATTTTGGCATTCTTTGCCTGCTTCAAGGCAAACTCGACCACAATGAAATTGTGGGGCAATTGAGGCTTCTTGAACCCTGGGGCCTTCTGGACCCGGTACAGGGAATTGAGTCAGCGACTGACAGCTGGAAGCTTGAGCAGTGCCTTACACAGTCACTGTAGTAGCCTCTGCAGGACATGGTGGACAGGGACTGTCACTGCCTCACGAGGGGGCGAGAGGTATTGGAGTTCAGCGTTCTTCGGTTCCTCTTCCAATTCCAGAGAAAAAGTGATGGTTTTGGCCAGGTTCCGAACAAAATCCTGGAAGGACATGTCTGGCAGAGGTAGCCCCCGAAAATCGGGGGGGGGGGGGGTGACAGGTCAGATGGGAATTCCAGGGCCAAAAGGTCATGACATTGTTGATTCCACCTCAGTTTCTTATTCTGATTTGGAATCCAAGAGAAAGTCGAAGTAATGCTGAGTCTCCTCTGAGCGCCGACTGCATGGCTCAGGAGAGGGTGGACGTCGATGGTCCCCCTTGTGCCTGACATGCTGATGGTGATGCCCCGGAGCCTCGTAATCTAACACATTAGAGAGGGAGATGGCTCTGGCCACCCGTGTTGATATTGGCCTCCCACCTGATGTCTCCAACCGCGGTGGGTAGGGCAAGGATTTCCAGGATTGGCTGGAAGGAGTGTGGTGACAACATGCTCCGTGCCGCAAAGCCTGCATTCCAGCACTGCCAAGTGAGCTTCTAAAGCTCATAGGCATTCCTCCAGAACCATCACTGATGAAGACATTGATGCTGTTGGCATTGCCAGTGAACCCTTGGGTGGGGACTCCACGATGATAAGAACATCGGGAGACATCCAGCAACCCTCCTGGGCACTGGGAGTAGACTCCACCACTTGGTCGGCTGTTTCTGGCCCTTGCTGTCCATCTCACGCTGAGGGGGGCTGTGAGTGCTGCAC
Organism: Ichthyophis bannanicus; assembly: GCA_033557465.1. Taxonomy (NCBI): domain Eukaryota; kingdom Metazoa; phylum Chordata; class Amphibia; order Gymnophiona; family Ichthyophiidae; genus Ichthyophis; species Ichthyophis bannanicus. The sequence goes on from CM066044.1 coordinate 258,557,848, forward strand.
ATGAATTTTCTCTTTGTGCTCCCCTTTCAACATGGATGGGGTCTCTGTAGAGGGATGCCCCTCTCCCCTTGAACCTTTCTGCTCTGACTGAGCCCTCTTCTCTTTTCCTTTGGCCACCTCAGACATGGACGAGGGGTCGTGACTGAGTATATTGAATCAGATGAGCCAAAGAAGGACGACTCCTGCTTTTCTCGACCCTTCAGCCCTCGACACATCATCTGCAAGCAGAGTATGCAGGATGTTGGCTGGGGGTTGGGTCCAAGATATTGTAAGCAGCATTTATGACGGTAAGTGGCAGAAATGTTCTTGCCATATTTGGTGCATTTTTTAAAGCCACTAACCGACTTAGACAGGCCGAAAAATACTGCCTCGATAAAATCAAACTTAAAAATGGCTGTGGACGGGAGAAAGCCCCCGAAAGAGAAAAAATTCCAAAAAGGTGCAGAAACTACAGAAAAAAAACACCCAGAGAGTAAGAAAAAGGCTAACCGATGACAGGCTGGTGAAAAAATTAGCGAAAGCTCAGCCATAAGGGCAAGGAATTCAAACTTTTTTCTGGACTGTGCAAACACATCCAAGGGCTCTATGGAAAAAAGAAAAGGGGAGAATATGGCATCACAGCAGGCAGGGAAGAAAGGCACACATGCGTGGCATATCTTCCAAAAGCTTCCTTTGAAAGCTAGGGAAAATTCTGTGCAAGGCTCCATCAGTGACGTCAACCATACGTGAGGATTTATTTCCTGCTTGTTCACAGAGAAAGCATAGTTACTCACCTGTAACAGGTGATCTCCGGGAACAGCAGGAATTTAGTCCTCACATATGAGTATCATCAATACCGACGGAGCCCGCGCGGGAACGCTCCCCAGTGTCTAATTAGAAAGCTTTTGGGAGCATCCCACAGCGTCTGCATGCTGCCTTCCTGCCTTTCCCAACTGCCTCTCTCCAGTTGAATTTTAAAGCTGAGACAAAGAAAGAGAGAGGGAAAGGGAAAGAGATAGCTAGAGAGATACAACTAGGGGGAGGTGGGTGTGTTGTGAGGACTAAATTCCTGCTGTTCCCGGAGATCACCTGTTACAGGTGAGTAACTATGCTATCTCCAGGAACAAGCAGGAATGTAGTCATCACATATGGGGACTCCCTAGCTTTAGATGCCAGGGAGAGACCCCAGAATTTGTGCGTCCCTCAGAAGGGCTCCACTTCCCCCCATGGATCTCCGGCATCCTACCAGGGATGGTGGGTAGGAGTTGATTAGGTATGGAACAGGTGTTTGAGAACAGCCTGACCAAACAAGGCATCCCGGCGGGAGTCCTTGTCCAAGCAGTAATGGGCTGTGAAGGTATGAACCGAGGCCCAGGTGGCTGCTCGACAGATGTCGTCGATAGACACAGAGTGCAGATGAGCCATTGAAGCTGCCATGGCTCTCACATTGTGAGCTGTGACATGGCCCTCCAGAGGAAGATTCTTACTCTGATAGGCAAAGGAAATACACTGAGCAATCCAGTTAGATAGTGTTCTCTTGGAGACTGGAAGTCCCAAATGAGAAGGATCAAAAGCAACAAAGAGTTGAGAGGACTTTCTATGTTGCTGTGTTCTTTGTAAGTAAAAGGCTAAAGCTCTTTTACAGTCCAAAGTATGAAGGTTCCTTTCTGCATTTGATGCATGAGGCCTTGGAAAGAACACAGGTACGTAGACCGCTTGGTTTAGATGAAAGGCCGAGACCACCTTTGGCATAAAACGTGAATGAGTCCTAAGGACTACCTTGTCATGATGGAACCTTATATAAGGTGGATCAGCTACTAGTGCTTGCAACTCACTGATGCGACATGCTGATGTGATTGCAATGAGAAAGATAACCTTCCAAGAAAGGAATTTCAAGGAGGTAGTAGCTAAGGGTTCGAAAGGTGGCTTCATAAGCTGACCAAGAACCAAATTTAAGTCCCATGCCACAGGAGGTGGCTTAATGGGAGGCTTAGTTAGCAGAAGGCCTGTCATAAATCTTGCTATAAGAGGATGGGAGGAAATAGGTTGTCCATTTAAAAGCTTGAAAGAAGCTGCAATAGCACTCAAATGGACTCTTACTGAGTTAGTTTTAAGTCCTGCATTGGATAAATGAAGGAGATATTCCAGTAATGATTCCAGAGGTATCGCAAGGGGGTTAAGACCCTTCTGCGAACACCATATGGTAAACCTTTTCCACTTGAAAGCATAAGAGCGTCTTGTGGAAGGCTTCCTGGAAGCATAAAGGATATCCTTTACTTGCTGAGGAAGGTTAAGATCATGAAGACCTAGGCCTTCAGCAACCAAGCCCTGAGATGCAGAGACTGGGGATTGGTATGCCATAACATTCCGTCCTCCTGAGACAGGAGATCTGGAGCAGACCCTAACTCCAGGGAGGGAGCTTGAGAGAGATGTAGAAGCAGAGGGAACCACACTTGCCGTGGCCAATGTGGAGCTATGAGAATCATACGACCTCTGTCTCTCTGAAGCTTGAACAGGGTTTTGGGAATTAGGGGAATGGGTGGAAAGGCATACAGGAAGCCTTGAACCCAGTAAAGGAGGAAAGCATCCCTGGCCTGAGCCCCCTGAGCCGGGGTTCTGGAACAGAAACGGGGAAGTTTGGCATTCCACTGACTTGCAAAGAGGTCTATGTCCGGGGTTCCCCAAATTTGAAATATCTTGGCTACCTGGTCTGCATGCAGAGACCACTCATGTGGAAGCAGAACTCGAGTGAATCTGTCTGCCCAAGAGTTTTGTATGCCTGGAAGATACACCGCCAGGAGATGAATCTGATGCTCTCTGGCGAGGGCCCATAGTCACAAAGCTTTGTTGCAAAGCGACAGAGAGCCTGTTCCCCCCCCCCCCCCTGCTTGTTCACGTAGAACATGGCTACTTGATTGTCCGTATGGATGAGGACTGTCTTGTAGCTGAGCAGTGTGTGGAACACTCGAAGAGCAAGGAAGATTGCTCTGAGCTCCAAGAGATTGATATATAGATGAGTCTCCTGTGGAGACCAGGTGCCTTGGGTGGAGAGGTCTTGCAGATAAGCTCCCCAACCCGTCGGAGAAGCATCTGTTGTGAGAGTTGCCTGGGGTAAGGGTTGTTGAAAAGGGGACCCCAGCAACAGGTTTTGAGTGGACTTCCACCACTGGAGGGACAAAATAAGGCGATTTGTGTTTGCTATTTTGTCTGACAGGCATCCTGGTGCCTGGGTCCATTGAGTGTATAAAGTCCACTGGGCTGCCCTCATATGGAGGCGAGCATAGGGAACCACATGCACAATAGATGCCATGTGGTCTAATAGTTGTAACATTTCTCGGGCAGTGAGATGAGGCTTTAGCACTGCTTGAGAAGCTAACTGCACCATGCGAAGGCAACGGGCCTGGGGGAGATAGGCCCTTGCCTTTCTGGTATCCAGCAACGCTCCTATGAACTCTAAAGACTGAGTGGGAGTTAGACTGGATATGGGGATGTTTATTACCAGAACCAAATACTGAACGATACGCATTGTGCAGGAAAGAGAAGTCCTGGCCTCTGACTCTGTTGGGGCTCGAATGAGCCAGTCGTCTAAGTAGGGGAAGACGAATATCCCTAGAGTGCGGAGAAATGCTGCTACCATAGCCATGCATTTCGTGAACACCCTTGGTGCTGAGGTCAGGCCAAAAGGAACAGAAGGAACCTTCTGTGAGTTGGATGGATGAGAACATGGGTGTACACATCCTTGAGATCTAGAGAACAAAGCCAATCCTGACTCTGAAGGTATGGCAGCAGAGTTCCAAGAGAAATCATCTTGAATTTCTCTTTGATAAGGAATTTGTTCAATTCTCTGAGGTCCAAGATAGGTCTGTATCCCCCTGTTTTCTTTGGGATAAGGAAATGGGAGTAAAACCCTGTACCCTGCTGATGGATGGGTACTTCTTCTATTGCCCCTTGGGCAAGAAGCATAGTGACCTCCTGACCTAACAGGTTGATGAGAGAGGTCAGAGAATTGAACTGCCTTATCATTGTGGGAGGGGGCATGCTCGAAAAATGAAGCTTGTACCCCTCTTTTATGATGGAGTGTCCAATGCTCTGCTGTTATCTGCCCCCATCTGGGGGCAAAGTGACACAACCTTCCTGGAATGGTGGAAGGCTCTGGTCCAATGAGAGCCAGGAAGGCTAAGTTCTCTAGCTGAAAGTCAAAGGCCTTGTGGAGGCTGAGACTGCTGGGACGGTTGAGGCTTAGCAGTCTTTGCCTTTCTTTGTTTCGGTGGTTGCTGACCTTTCCTGACAAGCTGACCTGCAGAACGTCCCTGCTGAGAATAAGCAGGATAATATCTTTTCTTTTTAGAAAAGAATGGTTTATTGAAAGATTTCTTTCTTGCAGGATCAGCTGTGGACTTGGATAATCTATCCAAGGTGGAGTTGTCAGCATCCAACTCATTGGCCTTTTCTCACCAGTACAAGGAATATTTCGCAGTTTGTCTTGTACCCAGAGCTCCAGATCAGATGCCTGGAGCCAAGCAATTCTACGTGCACCTATGGCAATGGCAGAGGTTCTGCTTAGGCACTCAAAACAGTCAAAAGCTGCACGGTTGACAAATTTAGAAACATCCTGGGCATGTTTGACCAATGTGAGAAAATCCTGTCATCTATCCTCAGGAAGAAGAGGGCTCAAAGCCTCTAAATCTCCTGTGACTTCCTTCAGGAACATTCCCATATATAGACTATAGGAACTGATCCTGGCAGAAAGCATGGAAGCTTGGAAGACACGACGTCCAAAAGCATCCAAAGTTCTGCACTCACGTCCTGGAGGATTAGAGGCATGTCTCTTTGCACTCTTGATCCTTCTCATAGCTGATTCCACTACAATAGAGTGGTGAGGAAGCTGAGTTTTCTGGAAACCAGGACAAGAGTATCTAGTCTACGAGAGTGAGGAGAGGTGGTAAGAGGCATCTCCCACATTCTTAGCATGAGATCATGCAAGATCTCATGGATGGGCAAGGTAGCTGCCTCCTTAGGAGTTTTAAGATATTGTAAAATTTCCAACTCCTTTGCTCTGGGCTCTGTTTCAGGGGCCACAGTAATGGACAGACCCCGAGCCACCTCCCTGATGAAATCCTGAAAAGAAATGTCCTCTGGAGGAGACATCCTGTGTTTAGGGGAGGAAGGCTCCTCCGGGAGAAGTATTCCCGCATCAACAGAACTGTCAGAATCCTCAGATTCCTCTGAGGACTCGAAGTACCTTCTGTCGGGATGCTCTTGAAGAGCCCGATATCCATACCGAGTCGGTACCGAGGGAAATCGGTACCGGAGTAACGGTACCGGAAGGCATCGCATGACTGGGTGCCAGCAATGCGGATGCTGATGTCGATGCTGTCGGTACCGGTACCGATACCGGTGCCGGAGTCGGTGCTGGTACCAGTTGAACTGTCTGACATGGTTCCGAGGGTGTCAATGCTGCAAGGAGAGCTGCCAGAATGCGTTCAATAGCCAGGACCCTCTGGTCTATCGACGCTGCCGATGCCTGGATGTCGGTACCAGAGAAGATCGCCGGTATCCCAGAGCATGGCACCAGTAGTTCTGCTGAGGTCGAGGCCTCGAGAACATTCTGGAGCCCCGATAATGCTTTGGAATCTGAAGCCTCCCGCCGGGGCAATTTTGCTGGTGCAGAATCCTCAAGGGCAACGCCAGAGGCATCTCAGTGCTTAGAAGGAGATCTACCCTTTGAGGACCGGCTAGACTTATGTTTAGTGACCTGAGATCCACGGGAGGAAGACGAAGCCCTGGAAGACGTCGATGCCACCGAGAAAAGAGCTGCTCTATGATTGGCCGATGTGTCATGCCGTCATGAGAAGAACCACCAATGAAAAGGGAACACCCCCCATGAGACACGGGGATTCCCTTATTCATTGGGAAATGTTAGAAAAGACTCTGCCAATCGATCTCTCGATTGAGGCCCCGAGGATGTGTTGAGTCCAAAGTAATCCACCGCTGTTCAAGCCATTGAAGCCAGGAAGTCCTGTCCCCGCCCCGAGGGTCATGTGTTGCGGTCTATAATTCGCCAGCAGAGATCTTCAAAAACATGGCCCAGAGTTAAGCAATGTTCAACCATGGGAGCGGAGCGAATTTGTAAATGCAAACATGAGGCATGTTCCCCCAATCTAATTTTAACAGCATGAGTTGTACAACTCGCGTATAGCAAATCGCAAGGACATCGTAAAAAGTAAACAAAGCTGGAAGCACAAGTAGTGGACCAATGAAAATGATACGGTCTCCATATAAAGGGGTCCTCCCATACATTGCCAGTCAGAGTCAATGAACAAAACTGACACCGCCCACAAGCTGTGTGGCCCATGATATCCAATTTTGTTCACTGACCCTGACTGGCAATGTATGGGAGAACCTCTTTACGTGGAGACTGTATCATTTTCATTGTTCCACCACTTGTGCTTCCAGCTTTGTTGTTTACCTTTTATGATGTCCTTGCGATTTGCTATACGTGGGCCGTACCACTTTTGTTAGATTGGGGGAACATGCATTTACAAATTCGCTCAGCTCCCATGGTTGAACATTGCCTAACTCTGGGCCATGTTTTTGAAGATCTCCGCTGGCAAATCATAGACTTCGCAGCACATGATCCTCGAAGCGGGGACAGGCCTTCCCGGCTTCAATGGCTTGAACAGCGGTGGATTTTTACTTTGGGCTCAACACATCCTTGGGGCCTCAATCGAGAGATCGATTGGCAGAGTCTTTTCTAACATTTCCCAATGAATAAGGGAATCCCCGTGTCTCATGGGGGGTGTTCCCTTATCATTGGTGGTTCTTCTCATGACGGCATGACACATCGGCCAATCATAGAGCAGCTCTTTTCTCAAAACAGCCTTCATTTTCTTTGCTGTTTCATGGCAGTTACATTTTGAGAACACACTGAGGATTTGGATGATGCTTCTATTTGCACTTGAAAGAGTCACTTGTGGACTCCAAGTGTGCACGTCGTGTGGTTGCTTTGTCCTTGGGATTAAGTTTGTATCTCACTTCACTGCTGATCTTCATAAGCTAAGTACTCTTCATTTTAATTAGTTTGAACCATAATTTGATTAAAATTGACATGTCCAGCTTTCAAGGTTGAGCAAATCACTCTCCTCCTGATGGCATGCCTGACACAAATTAATAATTTTTCAGATTGATGCACACATGGTGATTCCTTCACTCTTGATTTGCCATTGTTTTAAAGCATCTTCAAATGAAAAGGAACACCGATGTTATGATCCTCTGTCAGGCTCGTAATATTAACCATGCAATTACCAATCCAACACCATTGACTTCCAGTAGAGTTCCATCACTAATTTAAAACTAATTCTGGCCTTCAAAGAATTATACACAGGGACTCTATATTACTTAGCTTTGTAGATCACTCTTTATGCACCCTTCAGAATGCCATCATCAATCCACAAGGACCTTTTGGACATTCCTCCCATCTCTCAAGCCAAACTTGAGTCTACTAGACACTACACTTTCTTTTTCACTGCTCCCACTTTATGGAACACTCAGCCCTCCACTTGCATCTTGAATCATCTTTGAAAAAATTCAAAGCTAACCTAAAAACTCATCTTTTTGTTGGGCTTTCCCAGGTTACTATAAACAAGGGTAGGGGATAATAGCAGTTAGCGCCTGGTTGGAAACACTTTTCCTGATGATTCACTTTACTATTACCTGAATGGAGTTCTTTTCCCTCTTGGGGGCTATTCGTACCGGCTCCTGCCCCTGTATAACTTCCCCGCCGGTTGTGCAGGGAAGTTATACAGGGGCAGGGAAGGGGCGGCACGGGGGCAGAGAGTGGACGGTCGCCAGCCTTGTATGCACAGGGCCAATTCTGATGTTGGCCCTGTACGTCCAGGCCAGCAAAATGCCCGGGAAAGTTATTCCACCTCTTGGGTGGAATAACTTTCCTGGACGTGTTCTTTCGGCAACTCCAGGGCATGGAAGGGGCTGGGGGGGGGGGGAGGAGGGAGCAAAAGTTAATTTCCTGCAGCCCGATCCTGGCCTTAGGAGGCCGGATTGGGGTTTGGGCTGTGGGGAATTAACTTTTTAACAGGCAGCCGGCATTGCAGCATTTAAATGGAGCTCTGGTGCCATAGCAACATGATGCCATGGCTTCATTTAAATGCCCTGATTTAGTCAGGCTTTGCTGTACATGCAGGCCGGGTCTGAATCGCAGTCCCGGCCTGCACGTACAGTGCTGTTCGCGATTCTGATCCCACGGGGCTAGACGTGCCCTGCGGGATCAGAATCACGATCTCCTTTGTACATCTGGGTCAGCCCAGACATACAAAGGAGATCTACGTCGGGATCAGAATCGGGCCCCTTATGTTTAGATCATTGTAAATGGCTTTGAAGGGTGTTATAACAAAGATGAACTTTTACTTACCAATAATCTCTTTTCCTGGAGACATGCTGGACCAGTCCAGCAAGTAGGTTGTGTTCCCCTAGCAGCATAAGTCGAGACAAGAGAAAGAACTAGAAATGTTTAGCAACATCATCACTTCTACTAATGCTGATGTAGCTAGGGGCATACTTCAGTATTAGTATCCATGCACATGGTCAAGAATCCCTGACTGCACACAACCTCATTAAGGATAACAAGTAAGGAACAATGTACATGTCCAGAACACTCACCAGAAATAATCTCTTCCAAGGAGGACATAAAAGGTGACATGCCATACGAAGTCAAACAGAACTGTTATTAGACCAAGCTCTCTCCAAGAAGACATGGAAGGACACAAGTCATCGAAGGCTCATTGAACATAGTAGCAGACAAAAACACTTTTCAAGACAGTTATAAGCCATGTAAGGCCAACTGCAGAAACAGCTGAGTACAATGGGTCCTGGACTAGTCTAGCAGGATTGCAAGAAAGGAGAAGATCAGTAAGTAAATTCTCACCTTCCTGATTGTCCTACAAGACCAAGTCAAACAAGTGGGATGCACTCAAGCTACTACTCCTGGTTGGGAAGAAGACATGGCTGCTTTCAAACTTCTGCATCGAAGGCCATGTTCGCCATAGCGTAGACATCCAAGTGGTAATGCTTGACAAAGGCAAAGAGGGAAGACCATATTGCTGTCCTACATATGTCAATGGGCACCACAGAACTGTGGTCCACCCGTATGACACCTGTACCCTTCTGGTGGAGAGTGGCTGCAATCCACCTGAAACTCAGTGGTTCTGACAAAGATACACCAAGGCCACTGCCTCCTTCATCCATAAGATATGCCCTACTGGGTCAGATCAATGGTCCATCAAGCCCACTATTCTGATTCCAAAAGTGGCCAATCCAGCTCACAAGTACCTGTCTGTTTCCCAAAAGGTATACAGATTCCATGCTGCTTATCCCAGGTGTAAGCAGAGGATTTCCTCAGTCCGCTTTTAAACCCAGCTACACTAACAGTTTTTATTGCATCCTCTGGCAAAGAATTCCAAAAAAATTATGCATTGAGTGAAATATTTTCTCAGATTAGCCTTAAATGTGTTATATTGTAACTTCATTGCGTTTCCCCATGTCTTTCTACTTTTTGGAGAATTAAATAACCAGCCTACGTTTACCCGTTATACTCCACTCCACTCATTATTTTATAGACCTCTATCACATTTTCCTTCAGCCATGTCTTTTCCAAGCTGAAGACCCCTAACCTTCTAAGCCTTTCCTCATAGGGATATCCTGCCCATCCCCTTTGGCATTTTTGGTTGCTCTTCTCTGTATATTTTCTAAATTCCACTATATCATTTCTAAGAAATGACGACCGGAATTGCACATATTTGAGGTGCGATCATACCATGGCCCTGAAGACACCTCCATGGTGCTTTACATCACCTAGAGGATATATTCTAGCTACAGGATCATTTCTTGCCACAGCAAGATGATGCTGTCCTTTCAGGTTACCTCTCTCTTTCATGGCAGCAAAGGCTACCAGACTTGAAGTGGGAGTTCTCTACTATGTCCCTGAAGGTCTCGTCTATAAACCTCTCTGTCTGCCTCAGCTCCTCCAAGTCTACTACTCTAGCTTACAGAGATCAAACTGTTCCTTGAGAGCAAGGAGCTCTTTGCACCTAGTGCACACAAGGTGTCTCACCAACTGAGAGATAATCATACATGCAACACTCAGTGCAAAAGACTGGATAGCCCCCATCTCACTGCTGGACTGCTATCTGCATCTTAATTTTAATTATTTCTTTAGCTTTTCAAAGTTATTCAGTTATTTGAAGTTGCTAAGGAAATAGATTCTTGAACCAATACAAATATACCCAATAAATTTAAGGGACTTTGTTTAATGTTCACCTCAAGATGAATTGCAAGGATCTAATTAACCTATTCCTAAGGTCTAATAACATGCTGGTTAAACCTGAAAATGACTAAGATACCTCCTTTCCTTTAATTGGTTTAAGAGCCGTAGTAGGATTCAGCTGGTTCAAGTGAACCGATTCCTGCCATGGCCCGCGTCCCCTGCAGCCTTGGGAATCCCCCTACCCAACACTTGATTGATGTCATCAGGGGGATTGTGGCATCAGGAGATGCCCCCAATGCCGTCAATCCAGTGTCAGGTGCATGGCAGTGGTCAGGGCACATGGCTACCACGCTCCCTGATTGCAGGCGGGATGGATCAAACCTGTTCCTGATTGGTTCGGATCATGCTACTGTTTAAGAGCCTATAAATCAAAAATTGTACCGTGGGTGGGCAGGAAGTAAACCCAAACTGAAAGTTAGCTTGTTACACTATGCCATGACTGACGTAATATAATATAGAATTTTAAAATAGATACTGACTTTATCAGCTTATACCCATAGAATTCCCTTTCCCCCAAGATTTTTAAAATGTCCCATCAGGTAAATAATTACAAGTGCAGATTCCTTCCCAGCAGTAGTAAACAACTGCTCTCTCAGCAGTCCTCCAAGTCTTAGGAGCCACTTTACCCTTGTGCGGACCCACGAAGAGCACAAAGAGCCTTTCCAACCTATGGAAGGAGTTAGTGACCTTCAGGTATCTAAGTAGCACTCCTGTCATTGATCAAGCGAAGGTCTCTATACTTTCCTTGGTATTGCCCTGCTGAAAAAGAAGAAAGACGAATGGCCTGATTGATATGAAAGATTGTCAGCACCTTAGGCAAAACAGAAGGAACTAGACAAATAGGGCTCGATTTTCATTTAGGCAGGCTATACACCATGTCGGCGCATAGCCTACCTGCTGACCCCCTTAACCCAGATTTTCATTTCCACAGCAATGGCAATGAAAATCCGGGTCATGACGCACAGGCCAGCAGCCGCTGAGACTAAGCGGGTAGCAGTGATTTTTGATGCTGCCCATTTAGCCCCAGCGCCTTAAAGATAGGCAAGGGTTTTCCTCGCCTATCTTTAAGGTGCAGAGCGCTAAGTGGGCAGCATCAAAAATCACTGCTACCCTTTTAGTGCCATTCCCATCCTCAGTTCCGCCATGGAATGCCCCAAACACGCCCCGATGCTAAGTGGATAGCATCTGGGTGCATTAGAGACTTAACGGATTTTCCAAAGGCGCTACCCATGTAGCTGCCTTTGGAAAATCCCAGTTAAGGCATTTACATGGGTAACATGGGCTGTTACCATTGTAACTGCCTTCGAAAATTGGGCCCATAGAGACTTCCGACTGAGAAAAATAGGAATGAATCTCTGCAGAAGAGAGCCTGCAACTCTGAAATGCAACACATTAAGCAAATTGTCACTAAAAAGATGGCTTTGAGAGATAGATTCTGAAGTGTAAGCCACTTTAAGGGCTCAAACAGTACAGACATCAAGGCTCAAAGAATGAGCCCCACATCCCAAGGAAGAATGACAATGCTGCACCCCTCTAAGGAAATGGGATAACATCCATTCCCTGCAAACAAGTCATTAGGACATAAATACTGGGTCAGAGCAAGGGACCATCAAGCCAAGTATCCTGTTTCCAAGAGTGGCCAAGTCAGGTCACAGGTACCTGTTAGGTTCCCAAAAGGAATACAGATTCCATGCTGCTTGTCCCAGGGGTAAGCAGTGGATTTCCCTGGTCCTATGTAATAATGGTTTATGAGCTTTTCCTCCAGGAACTTGTCCAAACATTCTTTAAACCCAGCTACATTAATAGATTTTAACTAATCCTCCGGTAACAAATTCCAGCGTTTGATTATGCGTTGAGTGAAAACCTATTTTCTCCTACTAATCTTAACTGGGCTACATTGTAGCTTCATTGCATGTCCCCTAATCTTTCTACTTTTTGAAGGAGTAAACAACCCATTCCACTCAATTCATAATTTTATAGACCTCTATCATATTTCCCCCTCAGCCCTCTTTTTTCCAAGTTGAAGGGCCCTAACCTTTTAAGCCTTTCCTCGAAGGAACATCCTTCCATCACCTTTACCATTTTGGTGACTCCTCTGTACCTTTTCTAATTCTACTATATCCTTTTTAAGATATGGAGACCAGAATTGCACACAATATTGAAGGTGTGGTCACATCATGGAATAATACAGAGGCATTATAATTATCCCTTATTTTATTCTCCATTCCTTTCCTTATGATTCCTAGCATTCTGTTTGCTTTCTTGGCCGTGGTTGCACATTGGGCAGAGGGTTTCAACATATTATCCACAATGATGCTCAGATCTTTTTCCTGGGTGGTGAGATTCCTAATGTGGAACCTTACATCGTGTAACTATAAACAATAAACAACTGTAGTTGCCCCCCAGGGGGGTCATTCTCAACCACAAATAATGGGGATGTATGTCCAGCCTGGATGTACATAACCGATATTCATCCAAATGTGGCTGCTAGAAACAGGCTCCCAGTACAGACATCTGAGTTGTACAGGGAGCCTTAGACGGGGTGGGGGGAGGGCAGAACGAGGGCGATAGGGCTTATTCTGAGGTTGGCCCTGTACGTCTGGGGTCGGCTGGGTAGGCAGGGAATATTTTCTACTGCAGAGGTGAAATAAGTCCCCCTGGGCGTGGGCTTTTGGCAACGGATGGCAGAAACAGACGAGGGGGGAAGTAAGTTCCCTGCAGCTGGACCCTGGTCATGGGAGACCGGATTGGGGGTCTGGCAGCGGGGGAAGGACAATTTTGACAGCGGCTGGGGATCGCGGCTCTTGAATGGGAAGCCATGGCACAGCGGCTCTGCTCAGGAGCCTGACTGAATCAGCCAGTTAAGTGGCTGGACGTCCAGGATGCCTGACTAGGGCACGTTCCAAACGTCCAGCCACTGTGCTGCGATTCTGCTCCCACGAACTCTGTATATTACAGTTATTTACGTATATTATAGCTATTCAAGTGCCGTATCCAGGCTTGCTATGTTATTTTTATTGAACATATACTTTGGAGGTTTTTTTGTTGACCCATGATGCTGAGTTCGGACAGCTGATTTTGAGCCATTTCTGGCCTGCAAAATTTTCCTGGCTGTCATCAATGAGCCGTTTCGTCAGTTTTGATTGATTCACTGAGCTTTTTTTTGCTGCAGTTCTATGTTTCTATAATTAACAGATGTTCTGTATGTTTATTGTTTGTTGTTTGTTTGCTATATTGACCGAGTGCTAGTTTTGATTGATACATTGTGACTTATTCACTAGCCTCTTTGAGGTTTGTTCATAACATAAAGATATTTACATATTCAGTCATTTTATTCAGTTCAAAGCTGCAACCTGAACCCTCAAGAAATTAAGGGACAGTCCCTTCCCAGAACAGTGAGCAAGGAGGGTAAAGTCAGCCTTCCTGGGAGCTTTTAGGGCAATCACAGCACCAGTCCTCAAACTGACACCAGATGTATATGTAAGTGAGGCATGTAGAACTGCAGTTCACCTTCAGAAGTATAGAAACCATGACCGAGGAATAGCACTTACAGAATGCACTAGATCAGGGATGGTGAACTCCAGTCCTGAAGTGCCACAATCCAGCCTGGCTGTCAGGATGTCCCTAATGAATATTCAGGAAATATATTTGCATCCACTGCCTCCTATTGTTTGCAAATACATCTCATGAATATTCATTAGGGACATCCTGAAAACCAGGCTGGATTGTGGCACTCCAGGACTGAAGTTCACCATCCCTGCACTAGATGCTGTCTCTCAAGGGCCAAGCCATAAGCGAAAGGAAGTTGGATCATCTGAGAGTACCAGACCCTGTTATAACAGGCCCTGAAGCTGTGGGAGGTGAAGGGGAAGCCCATCCAGGAGCCATATCAGGTCTGAAAACAAAGACCTCTGTGGCCAGTCTACTACCACCATAATGAATAGGGCTCCATGTACCAAAGCATGAGCCTTATGATGGCCAGAGAGGAAGTACGTACAGCAGTGGAGGTTTAATGAGGGCATGGCTCCCTTGGTCGCTGCTCTCTCAGCAGTAACTGAAGAATCATTGCATCTTGGCATTGGTTTGGGTTGCCACCATATTATTCTGGGTGCCTACAGGATGAAGAAGGTTGGACACAAGTCACCAGGGGCTGCAGAATCACTAATCCAACTTCTCCAGCCCTTGAACTGAAGAACCATTATGCAGCCCTGGAAGTGGAGGAGGTGAAAGCATCTCTGGAAAGGGAAGAACCATAGCTCAAGTACCCCAAAGTTTCAGAATCAGTGATCACAAGGAAGCGAAGAGTAGTGGTGGTTGGTGACTGTCTTCTGAGAGGTACTGAGGTGCTGACCAGACTTGATGTCCAAAGAGGTATGCTGTCTGCCAGCTGCCAAAATCCAAGATGTTACAGAGAGTTTGCCAAGACTCAACAAGCCCACTGACTATTACCCAATGTTGCTAATCCATGTCGGCACAAATGATATTGCTAGGTATCCCTCTGAGCGTATCAAAAGTGACTTCATGGCTCTGGGACAGAGGGTGAAGCAGATAGGTGCACAGATGGTGTTCTCTTCAATCCTCCCTGTTGAGGGTTGTCACGGCCTTAGCCCCTTACAGACAGTATGGAGGGGCGTGCTTGTCATAGGAGAGATTCTCCATTTAGCCTTTACCTGACTGGCTGCCTTGTAATGCCTCATGGGAAATGTAGTCCAGTCAGAAGGTACTTGGCTTCAGATAAAAAAAAACCCACATTTTTAGTTGGCTTTGAGTGGTAAGGCTTTTGACAGAAATTTATTTATGGGGAAAACGCTAAGCTCACAAATTAACACCTTTGGATTGTTTCTCCAGGATTCTTTCAAAAATACATCAGGATATAACTGAACTCAAAACAAAACAGCTCATAACGTTTCTTCAGCATAAAGAAAAGTCCTTTCAACAGCTAATGCTACCAGACATGGCTAGCAGTGCTGTTTTAAAACAAACAGAAACAGCTTTTCCTAGAACAGGTTTCTTTTTCTCTCAGTCCAGAAAACGTCCCGGCTGTTTGTCTCCTTAAGCACAGTAAAACTTTCAACAAGAAGTTAAACTCTTCATAGGCAAACCATTTTCTATGCAAGATTTTTAGGAGTAGTGAAACCAAAATCAAAGCTTTCCTTACTTTCATTGACAGCACGGCTTCAGGCTGTGCACTGCACTGGCTAGCAGCTGTTTAACAAGTTGTAATTAGACAGCTGCAGTTTGCTCAGCAAAGGTATTTCTCCTTTAATACAGGACTTTCACAAGTTTCTACAGGCTTTCAGGGTTACCAGACTCTGGAGGTTTTCCTTACGGTTGACTCCCTTCCAAACCCTCTGTATTTGAAGATTGGCATAAAGAGCAATCCATGTATGAGTCGTCTTCTTCTACAGCCAGGTCTTGTTCACCCAGTTGCATTGGCTCTACCTTAGTTTCTGGCTCAGAGGGCTTAGCTGACTGCCTTCCCTTAGGGCAAAAGCTGTCTCTTGCAACTCTGTAGTGCTCCAAATTAGACAAGCTTCCAATGCTCCTACCTGGGTCAAGGCTTGTACCAGCTTCTCCTCGCTCAGGCTCTGGCCACCATTCACCTGAGCTTCCTCGTCCTGTCCTCCAACTTGTGTTCCTTGTTCCTGCTGTTCCAGCTCCATTCCTCTTCCGGTAAGCATTCCTACTCCTCTCCCTCTCTGGATATTCTGACCTAGACTTAAACCTCTCAGGCTCCAGCCCCACCCCTTCTCCTCTCAGGTGTTGGAGATCAAACTGCCTCGGGGCAGCTGAGTGATTGGGGAATTCAGTGACGTAAGGGTTCCTTACCCTGGGCCTGCATTCCCTCTCCTTTTCTCCACTAGGGGCATTCTGCAACCTATTGCAGCTAGGAATTACCTGCTTTCTAGGTGTAAATGGAGTTTTGTGTCTCTGACCTTGTAAAATAGGTCCTTTGATAAGGGTGAATTCCTTCTCTTTATCCCTATCTCCTGGGTCCTGATAAGCTTCCTTATCACAGGGTAAAGGCCAAGGCAGAGAGGCTCGCATCCTGGAGATGAATGCAGGGCTGCGTGGATGGTGTCATCGAGAGCATTTTGGTTTCCTGGACCATGGGATGCTGTTCCAAAGGTTGAAGAGCAGAGATGGCATCCATCTGTCCAACAAAGGTCAACGCGTCTTCAGTAGTAGACTGGCTAATTTACTGAAGAGGGCTTTAAACTAGATTCATTGGGGAGGGGTGAAGAAAGCCCCCAGGTAAGTGAAACATTAAATACCTTTAAGGAAATGGGTAAAAAGGATAACATATGGAAAACAGTGTGTATAAATGGCCATAGCATGGGAAATAAGATCCCTGATGTTGAAGCTTTAGTGGGAGTGGCTGACTTGGATTTAGTGGCAGTTACAGAAACATGATTCACAAAAGACCATGACTGGGATGTAACTATACCAGACTATACTTTATTCAGAAAGGACAGGGTAGGAAAAGTGGAGGAGGAGTGGCACTATATGTAAAAAAAATAATATTAAAGCTTTGGAATTGCAGAGCTTAAAAGGGAGAGAGGAGGTATTGTGGGTTAAACTAGAAAGAGGGAAAGAGAAGCCTATTTGCATTGGCGTGATATACAGACCTCCCTCACAAGAGGAAGAGATGGATAGAGAGTTAATTGAAGACATACACAGCATTGCTAGGAAAGGAGAAGTGATACTGATAGGGGATTTCAATATGCCAGATGTTGATTGGCACATTTCTGCTGCAGTATCATCTAGAAGTAAAGAGATCCTGGATTCCCTACAGGGAGAACTATTCAGGTAATTGGTAACAGACCCCACACATGAAGGGGCCATAATGGACTTGGTGCTTACCAATGGTGAAAGTGTTTCTGATGTTATAATGGGAGATAATTTTGCATCCAGTGATCACCAGATGGTGTGGGTCAGTATTAGGACTAGGGCTGTTAGAATCCATTCAAAAGTGAGGGTCGTAGACTTTAGGAAAACTAACTTAACCAAGATGGGCCAATACCAGGGCCGGCCCGTCCATTGAGCAAGAATGTTTTGTGCACAGGGCCCCGCGTTTCAGGAGGCCCCGTGCAAAGAACATTATGCTTGCAAAGTAAATTTTAAAATTTAAAAAAAAAGCTGTCTGTTGCCGCTGCCACCGCAGCAGCAACGGCAGAATCGCATATCCCGCGGCCCCTCCCCCCCCCCCCGACAGAGCCTGCCCTCCCTGCATCAGCTCCGTCAGCTTTCAGTGCTCAAAGGGAGACTAGTTTCCCTGCCGTGGCTCTGTTAAGCCCGCAGGGGCTGATGGGACTTTCCCATCAGCCCCCGCGGGCTTAACAGAGCCGCAAGGGAGAAACTCTCCTTTCGCGCTCTGAAAGCCGATAGAGCTGATGCAGAGAGGGCAGGCTCTGTCGGGGGGGGGGGGGCCGCGGGATGTGCGATTCTGCTGTTGCCGCTGCGGCAGCAGCAGCAGACAGCTTTTTTTTTTTTTTTTTTAAATTTTCCCTGGGCTGTTGGGGTGGGAATTAGGACTGGAAATGGGCTAATGGGGTTAGGACTGGAAGAGGGCTGATGGGGGTTTAGGACTAGTAATAGGCTATGGGGGGGCTTAAACTGAAAATTGGGTGATGGGGGTTAGGACTGGAAATGGGCTGATGGGGGGTTAGGACTGGTAATGGGCTATGGGAGGCTTAAACTGAAAATTGGGTGATGGGGGTTAGAACTGGAAATGGGCTGATGGGATTAGGACTGAGAGTGGGCTGATGGGGACTTAGGACTGGTAATAGGCTGGGGGGTGCTAGGACTGGTAATGGGTTGGGGGGGGGTTCCTAGGACTGGAAATGGACTGAGAGGAAGGGGGGGCTTGAACTGCAAATAGCTGATGGGGAGGGGGGCTTGGAATGGAAATGGGTTGTGAGGGGAGGGAGCTAGGACAGGAAATGGGCTGATGAAGGTGGCTAGGATAGGACTGGGAATTGGGTGTTGGGGGGAGCTAAGATTGGAAATGGGCTGTGGTGGGGGCTTGGATTGAAATAGACTTATGGAGGGGCTAGAACTGGAAGTAGGCTCATGGGGGTCTTGGATTGGATATGGGCTGAGTGGAGGGGAGCTAGGATTTGACATGGGCTGATGGTGGGGCTAGGAAAGGACTAGAAATGGGCTGATGGGAGGCTGGTATTTTGAAATGAGCTGATGGAGGGACTTGGATAGGACGAAATGGGCTGATGGGGGGGCTAGGACTGGAAATGGGCTGATGTGGGGACTAGAAGGGAGATACTGGGTGGGGCTGGAACTAGAAGGGAGCTGATGTTGGGGGAGGTTAGAATGGGATGGAGCTGGGAGAATGAAATGGAGAGGGGAAAAAATATTTTGTGTGGGATGGAAGAAAAATCTACAATTGGCTGGGTATTGGGAGAGTAAGTGGGGATTGAGGATGGAGGGGTAAAATTTGAGTGAATGAAATAGGAATGAGGAAAGAGCAAAAGGAGAAAGATTAGTATGTTAAAGCAGATGTAGAGAGAGAATGGAAAAAAATTAGAAGAGAGAAGAAAGGACAAATGTCAATATGTAAATAGTTACCCATGTTCTCCAAGTTCTATTCCCTGTTATGATGTAAATTCAATCAGTCTACTCTGATCTGAATACTCTTTGTTGAATGTAAACCACACTGATAACAAATAGCGCGGTATATAAGAATTGTTAAATAAATAAAATAAATAAAATAAAAATGGACAGCAGACGATGGAGAGTTAGCAGAAGACACAAAGAAACCAGAAGAAAGTGGCTGGAGCAATTGCAACTGAAAAAAATGCACAAAAGGTAGAAAGATATCTCCTTATTTTGAATTTATTAACTGGAATATGTCAGCTCTGGGAAATGTGCATCATTAACGTCTGCGCTTTGTTTAGTACAAGAGGAAATTAATTTATAGTTTTATTTCTACAGTGTTGTTGTACATTCCAAGTTTGGCTTTTGGGGTTCCCAGCTTAATTGTCTTCCTGTTTCTAAATTGTGATTCCTTGTTTGGTGATGGTCTGTGTTCTGTATGTGTAACTGAGCTGAGGTATTCTGTTTATGCAATTCCTATTTGACATTGCCACTTGCTCCCTTTACACAGTAGGTTATGTATTGTTATCCTCTGAAATGTATTGGTTTAATATGTGCAGTGTTGCCATTTAATAGGTAGGGTATGGTGCTTTGTGAGTCCTGGTAGTGCTGTCAGGATACGGCGGGTTTGCTATGGGCTCTAAATGGGCAGTGTTTGTAGTAGTTCCTAATGTGCCTGGCGGTTGGAACTGGATTATAGTAATGTAGAAATCTTTTAGTCTTTCTTTATCCATACACTCATTAAGAGGCATGTTTACTAAACGTTAGTGTATGGTAACATTATGCAAATAGTTATGCAAATGAGGCCCCACACAGAGTCTCCGCACATGGCCCCGCACCCCCCTTAGGCCGCCCCTGGCCAATACCTCAGGGAGTCGTTAGCGGGATGGGAACAGCTGGGGGATGTAGAAAAACAGTGGGCAAAACTGAAAGGGAAAATTTAAAGGGCAACCAACTGTTTTGTTAAAATGGTAAATAAATGTAAAAGGAAATGGAGACTGCTATGGCTTTCAAAAGAAGTAGCTGAAAAGGTGAAGAAAAAGAGGGAGGCCTTCATGAAATATAAGAGATCACAGAGAGAGGAAGACAGGCATCTATAGTTGGAAAAAAACTTAGAGAAGCTAGCAAAGTAGTCAGGAAAGCAAAGATTCAAAAAGAGAAGGAAATAGCCAATGCAATAAAATGGGGGATAAGACATTTTTCAGATATGTTAGTGAGAAGAGGAAGGGCAAAAGTTATATTGTCAGACTCAAGGGTGAAGGGGAGGAATATGTAGAAGCTGATGAGGATAAAGCGGAATTGCTTAACAAATATTTCTGTTCTATGTTCACAGACGAAGAACCAGTAACAGGACCTCAGAAAACACCCACAAACAGGAACAGAAGTGAGGGGCATCTTGAACAATTTTCAGAAGACTGTGTTCATGAGAAACTGGCTCAACTTAAAGTAGACAAAGTTATGTACTGGATGGGATACACCCTAGAATACTGAGGGAACTTGGGGACGTTCTAGCAGCTCCACTGACTGACCTTTTCAATGCCTCGTTGGAGTCGGGAGTGGTGCCAAAGGACTGGAGAGAGGCTCATGTGGTGCCTTTACACAAAAGCGGAAGTAAGGATGTGGTTGAAAACTACAGGCTGGTTAGTTTAACTTCGGTGGTGAGTAAATTATTGGAAACGCTGCTGAAAAAGAAAATAGTGAGGTTTCTGGAGTTGAGAGTATTACAGGATCTGAGGCAGCATGGATTCACCAGAGGCAGGTCTTGTCAGACAAATATGATTGATTTCTTTGACCGGGTGACCAGGGAGTTGGACCGAGGGAGAGCCCTAGATGTAGTGTATTTAGATTTCAGTAAAACCTTTGACACCGTTCCTCACAGGCGACTTATAAACAAACTGAGCACCCTAGGGATGGACCCTAAAGTTACTGCTTGGGTTAGAAATTGGTTATGTGGGAGGCGACAAAGAGTACAGATAAATGGAGCTCACTCTGAGGAGAAGGAAGTTACCAGTGGTGTGCCCCAGGGATCTGTCCTTGGTCCGATTCTTTTTAACAACTTTGTTAGTGATATAGCGGAAGGGCTGTCAAGTAAGGTTTGCCTCTTTGCAGATGATACCAAAGGTGAAATTAGACTTACCTGCTAATTGTAGTTCCTGTAGTGTAGCCAGGCTAGTCCCGGACCTCTGGGTTCCCTATCTCATCCAGCAGCTTTGGAGACTGAGAAAACTCCTCCTCTTTTTTCGTGATGTCACTGGTATATCCCCTCGGGATCTGCCTCCTGCCATCAGTAACCTATTGACAAAGCAGACTCACCGGAGACACAAGTAAGCGTTGAACTACTACAGTAAACTATTCAAAACTTCGAACCAAATGGGAAACTATGTACAACCAGAACGGAAAGCACTGATAGTACCGTGACTTTAAGTGACGCAGGCTTCTCACATAGCAAGCAAAGAAGAAACCCCCTAGAAAAGACCTAGCTACCTATCCCAAAGACGGAGGCAGCACCCCCCAGAATGATCCTAGTGATGTAGGAACTAGAGGAATATGTAATGAACTCTTACCTGTAAATAAGGCAAGTACTTCAGGCTACTGTCATGCCACAGAAACAGGGAAGGGATACGGGACTAGCCTGGCTACACTACAGGAACTACAATTAGCAGGTAAGTCTTATTTCACCTTCCTGTTCGTGTAACCAGGCTAGTCCCGGACCTCTGGGTAAGTACCAGAGCAGTGAGCTATTTAAGCATGGGAGGGTCTCTAAATACCCGCCTGAAGTACAGCAGCCCCGAACGCAGTATCTCCTGCCCTTTGAACATCCAGGCGATAATGGCGCACAAAGGTGTTCAAGGACGACCACGTGGCTGCTTTACAAATATCCAGCGGCGGAACCCAGCGAAGCTCCGCCCATGAAGAAGCCTGAGCTCTGGTGGAGTGAGCTCGAAGCCCTTCTGGCACGGACTTACCTGTCAACATGTAAGCCGATGCAATAGCCTCTTTAATCCACCGGGCAATGGATGCTTTGGAGGCCGCTTCGCCCCTCCTAGGCCCCACGAAAAGAACGAAAAGCCTATCCGACTTGCGAAAACTCGCCGTCCTAGAAAGATACTTCTTTAGGGATCGACGTACATCCAAACTGTGGAAATTGCCTGTAGAAGATTCCCCCGAGTTTCGCGAAAAAACAGGCAAAGAAATCTCCTGATTCACATGAAAGGGCGATACCACCTTAGGAAGGAACGAAGGAACAGTTCGGAGAACCACCTTTGATGGGAAAAATAACATATAGGGCTCCCTGCAAGAAAGAGCCTGTAACTCGGAGATTCTTCGCGCTGAGCAAATGGCCACAAGAAACACGACCTTCAAAGTGAGATCTTTGAGCGACGCCCGAGAAAGCGGCTCAAAGGGTTCACCCTGCAAGGCATCCAAGACAGAAGGCAAATGCCACTGAGGGACAACGGGTCTCGACGGAGGTCGCAACAGCGACCCAGCCCGTAGAAAACGTTTAACATCACTATGACAAGCAATCGTCCGCCCTCCGATCTTGCCCCTGTAGCAGGAAAGGGCCGCGACCTACACACGTAACGATGCAGGGGCCAACCCTTTATCGAAGCCATGCTGCAGAAAATCTAAGATTTGAGCGATGGAGGACTTCAACGCCAATTTGAGCGATGGAGGACTTCAACGCCAATATAAATCAGTGCAAAATGTATATATGTAATATATGTAAAATATAAATGTCTATATACTGTAGAAAAGTATAATTATAGCCGCCCCATCCCCCACTGTACCCTATTATAATTTTGAAAATCCTATATACCTTAATTGAACCTGTTCTACACACTCCAAGGAGTCTCACTGTAATCTCTTAATCTTGAAATTATGCTGTATACAATAATGAAACTCGCTCGAGTTGTTTTGAAAATCTGCTGTATACTTTAATGAAACCCGCATGATTTGTTTTTAAAACCTATCACATAACCTTGTTAATCACAATGTAGTGTTTAAATTCTGTCAATGATTTGAATTTCTCTGTATCCTTAATCAAACTGCTGCTGATCGCTGGAAGTAGCGGTATACAAATATGTGCTAAATAAAATAAATAAATAAATAAATAAACATACCGCCTGTCCGCACACCACGACTCAAAAACTCGCCAAACTCGCACATAAGCCAAGGACGTAGATCTTCTCCTGGCTTTCAAAAGGGTGTTGATTACGGAAGCCGAGTAGCCTCTGTGTTTTAACCTGGCCCGCTCAAGAGCCAGGCCGTAAGCGAGAACCGATCCACGTGAGGCATGAAGAGAGGACCCTGCGACAGAAGATCCGGCCGGTTCGGGAGCCGCCACGGTTTTGCCACTAGCAGTCTCACCAGGTCCGCATACCAAGGCCGGCGAGGCCAATCTGGAGCTATGAGAAGGACGCGACCTGTGTACAATTGGACCCGCTGCAGAACTCTGCCGATGAGAACCCATGGAGGAAACACATACAGCAGCTGTTCCGGCGGCCAAACCTGACTGAGAGCATTGAGGCCTTCCGACATCCGTTCCTGGCGCCTGCTGAAAAAGCGCTCCACCTTTGCTGACGCAAACGTCGCCATTAGGTCCATGACCGGCGCGCCCCACCTGCGGACGAGCATCTGGAAGACGTCGGGATGGAGAACCCATTCCCCCGGATCCACCCGAACGCGACTGAGAAAGTCCGCTTGTACGTTGTCGACCCCGGTGACATGCGCCGCCGACAGCACCAGCAGATTCGCTTCCGCCCAACTGAAGAGGGCTGTGGCTTCGGCTGCTAGCACGGCGCTGGAGGTGCCCCCCTGTCTGTTGACGTATGACACCGCCGTGGCATTGTCGGAAAACACGCGAACTTCCGCCTGCCGGACTAGCGACCGAAACGCTAGAAGAGCTAGGAAAATCGCTCGCAGTTCCAGCCGGTTGATGGACCAGAGCCTCTCCCGGGGAGACCAGGCCCCCTGCGCGAACCGGCCTTGACAGTGAGCACCCCAGCCAAGTAGACTGGCATTGGTCATCACTGTGACCCAGGCCGGAGCTACCAGTGTCTGTCCCGCCGCTAGGGACTTGGGACACAACCACCAGAGGAGCGAGCGGCGCGCCTCCACCGGACATGGCAATCTCCGAGACAGGGGATCCTCTTGATGTGACCACCGGCGAAGCAAGGCACTTTGCAACGGCCGCATGTGTGCTCTTGCCCAGGGCACCGTTTCTATGGACGCAGCCATCGTTCCCAGCAACTGAAGATAAGTCCAGGCCGAAGGCGCCCGGAAGCGCAGGAACCGGGACACTCGACTCCTGAGACTCTGAGCTCTGTCGTGGGTGAGGAACACCCTTCCGATCTTGGTGTCGAAGCGGGCTCCGAGATATTCCAGATGTTGCGAAGGAATCAAATGACTCTTGGCCAAGTTGACAACCCAGCCGAGCTCCTCCAAAAATGCCACTACACGAGCCGTGGCCGACAGGCTCTCGGCCCGCGTCTTCGCTCGAATCAACCAGTCGTCGAGGTACGGATGCACGAGAATACCTTCCCGTCTCAACGCCGCCGCCACAACCACCATGACCTTGGTGAAGGTCCGGGGAGCCGTCGCTAACCCAAACGGCAGGGCGCGAAACTGAAAATGTCCTAACGGAACCGCGAACCTGAGAAATTGATGATGGTCGGGGCGGATGGGAATGTGGAGATACGCCTCCGACAAGTCGAGAGAGGTAAGAAACTCCCCTTGTTGGACCGCCACTATCACCGACCGCAGAGTCTCCATATGGAAATGCGACACGCGGAGGCACCGATTCACCCCCTTGAGGTCCAAGATAGGACGGACCCCGCCATCCTTCTTTGGGACGATGAAATAAATGGTATATCGACCTTCGCCGCGTTGGTCTTGCGGAACAGGTATGATGGCCTTGAGCTGTAGTAACCGCTGGACCGTTTCCCTCATGGCAGCGATCTTGGAGGATGACTTGCCGGGCGAGCGAACAAAGGCGGGACGCACGGGCTTCAGCATCTCCAGCGCGTAACCTTCTCGAATCACTTCTAGGACCCACATGTCTGATGTTACCCAGGTCCAGGCAGGATAAAAGTCTTGCAACCGGCCTCCTACCGGCACCAAGCTTGCCTGGACCCCCCTTATTTCATTGCTGCTTTTTGGCCGGGAAGGCAGAGGACGAGGAAGGTCCAAACCCCCGACCCGCTCCTCAAAACCCCCGGAAACCGTGACTTCTGTTAGAGTAACGGCCTCTCTGGCTGGCAAGGAAACGCTGAGACCGAAACCGCCGAAAATCCCGCAACTGTCCTCTACCCGCCTGAAACGGACGGGCAGGCTTGGTCTTATCTTCGGGCAGCTTACCCCCTTTGGACTCTCCCAAATCCTTGACCAATTTCTCCAAGTCCTCCCCAAACAAAAGCCTCCCTTTAAACGGGAGCTTGCTTAAGCGAGTCTTGGAGGACCCATCCGCAGCCCAGCTGCGAAGCCACAAATATCGCCTCGCCGCTATGGCGAACGCCATGCTGTTGGCCAAGCTACGCATCAGGTCATACTGCACATCGGCCAGATATGCTGCCCCTGATTCTACTTTGGCCAATTCACCTGGCCCCTCTGCGTCCTGGCTGCCCTGCACCCGCTGAGACCAGCGGAGACAGGCCCTAGCCACCCATGCGCCACACATGGCGGCCTGGAGAGATAAGGCATTGACATCAAAAACCTGACGCAAAAGTACATCCAACTTCAGATCCTGCGGGTCCTTGAGAGCCGCACTACCTTCCACTGGAATGGTAGTCTTCTTAGTGACCGCCGAAACGGCGGCATCAACCTTAGGAGACTTAAAAACCTCTTTATCCTGATCTGACAAAGGATAAAGGCGGCTCATGACTCTCGCGCCTTTCAGCGGGCCTTCCGGGACGTTCCACTCCTGAATCATCTCCCGGAACACCCGGTGTACCGGGAACGCCCACTGAGTCTTACGGAAAACCTGAAGCAAAGGATCTTCCAGGGTGTCATCATCCGCTGTACCCGGAACCGGCATATTGAAAACTTTGAGAGACTCGACTATTAAGGCTGGAAGCTCCTCTCGGCGTAAAACACGAACTACTCTGGCTTGGTCCTCTTTTTCAGACAGTTCGCCTTCCTCCAGCTCCTCCTCTGCTTCGAACTCACAGGCATCATCCTCTGACAAGTGACCTTCTGAGGCAAGAGAACAATCCGCCGTTAAAGCGTCCAAACGCGGCCTTTTGGCTCCGACGGTGGGCTCCTCAGTTGGGACAGCCATAGCGGATCTCTTCAGTCCCGCCAATGGCTCCTGCCGCGGGCCAGAAAACAACGTGTGTTGCAGGAGCGCGACAAATTTGCTGGAAAAAATGGCGGACCAGTCCTTGGGCAAAGGAGCTGTAGTCCTAACAGTATCCGGGGCAGAAGAGGGCCCTCTCGGACTGTCTCCACCACTGGAGTGGAAGAAGCGGCGGACTCTGGGGGCTGGACCTCCACCATATCAGCCTTGGAGGGGTCCATGCTAGAAGAATCCCTCACACAGGCTTTACACACGCCTGAAGAGCTTTTCCTCAAGCCACACGCCAAACAAAGTGGCTTTGAGGACATTGCCGCCCTGAGGACTAAGAAAACAGCCCTGCCTCCAGAAAATAAATGCTGCCCCCTTCCCCGGACAGCCAGAAGTGCCAAAAAATCATCCCCCGTGGGCACTCTAATGCAAAAAGAAAATTTCAGTCGGTTTGATCTTTCTTTTTTTTTTTTAAAACTCCTCACAGAACAAAACCGCTGATGAAAAACTGCAGGAGAACCTCCGGGCAATGAAAACTAAGGAAGGATCGGGCCTGAGGAGACTCAGGCAGATGCACTGAGAGTGTGTTCCCCGCCGCGCGCGCGCCACGCGGCTAGGCCCGACGGGCTCAAATGCGCGCCAAAATGAAGCGCTGCCCCCAACGGCCAGAGTCTGGCCTTCTTACCTGGTTGCACTGAGAGGAAATAGGACAGGAGAAATTCGGGAAGGCAACCTGCATAGCCGCAGCCTCGGAGAAAGACTGACCCCACTAGCAGTCCGATCCGGTATGCACAGGGAAGGATCGCCTCGAGCCTGCCAGCGCACTTACAGGCAGCCTTCTGTGTGGCGCTGGCTAGGCTGAACTGCGTGCCTGCTCCAACGGGAACTATCGGGCAAAATACCCAGAGCCCCCTAAAACAGCTGAGCTCTGCCCATACACTACCCTGCAGAAGACCCAAGCTGAGAAAAAGGGAGGGAGGGAACAGAACAGGAGGAAAGAAGGGAGACGCCTGCAAGGAATCTCTTAAAGGCACACTGCTTTTTAAAAACTGCTGCTCTACCTAGACTGAAAAACCTAGAGAAATCCTAAAACAAATTAACCAAATAGCACTTAATTGCTTCTCCAGTGAGCCCGGAACTCCGGGCTCCTATCTCACAAGCTGCTTGGAGACTGAGGTAACTGGTGGCAGGAGGCAGATCCCGAGGGGATATACTGGTGACATCACGAAAAAAGAGGAGGAGTTTTCTCAGTCTCCAAAGCTGCTGGATGAGATAGGGAACCCAGAGGTCCGGGACTAGCCTGGTTACACGAACAGGAAATCTGCAATAAAGTAGACACCCAGGAAGGTGTAGATAACATGAGGAGGGATCTAGCTAAGCTTGAAAATGGTCAAGAATTTGGCCGCTGGGATTTAATGTTAAAAAATATAAGGTCATGCATTTGGGCTGCAGCAATCCAAGGGAGCAATATAGTATAGGGGGGTGAAATA
Source organism: Ichthyophis bannanicus (assembly GCA_033557465.1). Taxonomy (NCBI): domain Eukaryota; kingdom Metazoa; phylum Chordata; class Amphibia; order Gymnophiona; family Ichthyophiidae; genus Ichthyophis; species Ichthyophis bannanicus. Next base: position 258,585,548 of record CM066044.1, read on the forward strand.
CTTTTGTCCACTAAAGAAGAGCGGGTCCTAGGCGTGGTTGTGTCTGATGATCTTAAAGTAGCTAAACAGGTAGAAAAGGCGACAGCAAAAGCTAGAAGGATGCTTGGGTGCATACGGAGAGGAATGGCTAGCAGAAAAAAGGAGGTGATAGTGCCTTTGTATAAGGCTTTGGTGCAACCTCATTTGGAGTATTGTGTGCAATTCTGGAGACCGCACCTTCAAAAGGATATAAATAGGATGGAGTCAGTACAGAGGGTGGCTACTAAAACAGTTAGTGGTCTTCATTATAAAGCATATGAAGACAGACTTAAGGATCTTAATATGTACACCTTAGAGGAAAGGCGGGATAGAAGTGATATGATTGAGATGTTTAAATACCTCTGTGGCATAAATGCACAGAAGGAGAGCCTCTTTTGATTGAAAGCAAGTTCTGCTATGAGGGGACATGGGATGAGGGTGAAAGATGATAGATTCAGGAGTGATATGCGGAAATATTTCTTTACATAGAAACACGATGACAGAAAAAGACCACATGGCCTATCTAGTCTGTCCTTCCATATCAACAACTACAATAGTCCCCTTTTTACCTTTAGAGATTCTCTGTGTTTGTCCCATGCTTTTTTGAATTCAGTTACTGTCCCCTCATCTCTACCACCTCCACTGGGAGACTATTCCACGGATCCACTACTCTTTTCGTAAATAAATATTTCTGCATCTGAATCTATCTCTCTTCACCCTCATCCCATGTCCCCTCGTAGCAGAACTTGCTTTCAATTGAAAGAGGCTCTCTTCCTGAACATTTATGCCACGGAGGTATTTAAATGTCTCAATCATATCACTTCTATCCCGCCTTTCCTCTAAGGTGTACATATTAAGATCCTTAAGTCTGTCCTCATATGCTTTATAATGAAGACCACTAATCGTTTTAGTAGCCACCCTCTGCACCGACTCCATCCTGTTCACATCCTTATGAGGTGCGGTCTCCAGAATTGCACACCATACTCCAAATGAGGTCGCACCAAAGACTTATAGAGAGGCATTATCACCTCCTTTTTTCTGCTAGCCATTCCTCTCCATATGCACCCAAGCATCCTTTTAGCTTTTGCCGTTGCCTTTTCTACCTGTTTAGCTACTTTAAGATCATCAGACACAACCACGCCTAGGTCCCACTCTTCTTTAGTGGACAAGAGTCAGTTGGGTCGGAAAGAGTGGTGGATCCGTGGAATAGTCTATCAGTGAAGGCGGTAGAGATGAGTACAGTATCTGAATTCAAAAAAGCATGGGACAAACACAGAGGATCTCTAAAGGAAAAAAGGGGACTATTGTAGTTGTTGATATGGAAGGACAGACTAGATAGGCCATGTGGTCTTTTTCTGTCATCATTTTTCTATGTTTCTATCCAGGGAAGACCCCACCTGTCCAGAATATTCTGAAATGCTGAAGGTGCTAGTTCCCATTTTCTGGGAACGAGGGACTAGCGATTGAGATAATCCGCTTCCACATGATCAATTCCTGCAATGTGCTGTGCTGAGACCACAGCATGTTCCCCTTGGCGCATGGAAACAACATAGTAACGTAGAAAATGATGGCAGATAAAGACCAGTATGGTCCTTCTAGTTTATTTCCTTGGCAACTCCAGTACTCGTAGCATCCCCCCCTGTTGGTTGATATACACCACCGCCATGGCATTGTCTGAAAGGATCCATACCAATTTGACCTGGGTCAGATGGCAGAAATGTAGGAGAGCTAAACAAATGACTCATGCTGCAAGGTGATTTATGGGTCACATTGACTCTTGAACGGTCCAGCAACCCTTAGCTGCTCACTCTTTCCAATAAGCTCGCCAGCTGGTCAGGCTAGTATCCATCTACAGAAGGAGCCATGAAGAATCATCCCAGGGTATGTCCTTTCTAAGATTGGCCAGCTAACTCCACCACAACAGGCTGGCTGCTATAGAGGGTGGAAGTGAAAACCTGACCTCAAAGTTCTATGAGTGAGGCAACCAATGCAACAGTAACAACCACTAGAGCAGCCGCACATGAGTCCAAGCCCAATGGACTAGCTCCATCTTTGCTGCCATTGATCCCACGAATTGCAGACAGCCCCAAACCTTGGGGGCTCCCTGCTTCTAAATGGATGACAGCTGAGCTAACAGTGCAGTTGCTCTTTTGGTGGTCAAGAAGACCCTGCCTGTGCAGTATCGAAGAGAGTTCTGAGATACTCCAATGACTGAAAAGGAACGAGGTGACTCTTGCAGTGATTGACCACCCAGCTGAGGTCTCTAAAGGAAATGAACCACTCTTACTGTCACCCTTACTGCTTCAGACTGTGACTTGGCTTGAATAAGCCAATTATCGAGATAAAGGTATACACATATGCCCTTGCACCAAAGAGCTGGACCATGACCTTGGAAGAACTGTGGTGAGGCCAAAGGGAAGCCCGAGAACTGGAAATGCACACCCAGTACAACAAACTGCTGGAAGCACTATTGATGCTCCCAAATGGGGATGTGAAAGAAAGCCTCCACCAGCTCCAGCAATGTGACAAACTCCCCACATTGGATTGCCTGAATGACAGACCTCAGTGTCTCCATCTGGAAGTGCAACATCTTTAGAGAGGCATAGACACCCTTCAAATTGAGAATTTTCCTAAAGAACCCTTGAAGGACTAACAAAAAGGACTACTACAGCTGGAAATAAATCTACACTTGTAAGTATTTATCTTCGGTAATATACTCAATTTTGGGAAAAAAGGGAATTCTTTGCTGATAAATCTGTGTATTTTAGAAATAATGTAGTTACTCACCTATAAAGCGTAGTTACTCACCTGTAACAGTTGATCTCCGGGAACAGCAGGAATTTAGTCTTCACATATAGGTATTATTGGTACCGACAGAGCACGTGTGGGAACGTTCCCCAGCTTCCAATTGGAACGCTTTTGGGAGCATCCCACAGCGCATGCGTGCTGCCTTCCCACCTCTGTACCTCTCTCACTTCAGTTGAGTTTATAGCTGAGACCAAAGGAGAGAAGCAGAGAAAGAGATAGAGACAACTCCTAGGGGAGGTGGGTGGGTTGTGAAGACTAAATTCATGCTGATCCCGGAGATCACCTGTTACAGATGAGTAACTCCAGGAACAAGCAGGAATGTAGTTTTCACATATGGGAACTCCCCAGCTGAAAGATGCCAAGGGGTGAACCCAGGTGAGATGGGTCATGCTTCCTCCCATGGACCTCTGGCAACCGTGGACGGTGGGTAGGAGTTTCTGTTAAGTATGGAAGAGATAATGGAGAACAGCCTGGCCAAACGAGGCATCCCGACAGGAGTCCTTGTCTAAGCAATAGTGGGCTGTGAAGGTGTGTAACGAAGCCCAAGTGGCTTCTTTGCAGATGTCATCAATAGACAGAGAACGAAGGTTAGCCGTTGAGGCTGCCATTGCTCTCACATTGTGAGCTGTGACATGGCCCTTGAGAGAAAGTCCTTTACTCTGATATTTATAGGATATGCAATCTGCAATCCAATTTGACAGAGTTCTTTTGGAAACTGGAAGTCCCAAATGACTAGAGTCAAAAGCCACAAAAAGCTGAGAAGATTTTCTATGTGGCTTAGTTCTTTGGAGATAAAAGGCTAAGGCTCTTTTACAATCCAATGTGTGAAGATTCCTTTCTGCACTAGAGGCATGAGGCCTAGGGAAGAATATAGGAAGAGAAACCGAATGGTTTAAATGGAAAGGCGAAACCACCTTTGGCATAAAGTGAGGATGAGTCCTGAGGACTACTTTATCATGGTGGAACCTTATATAAGGAGGGTCAGCTACTAATGCCTGTAGTTCACTAATGCACACTGCAGATGTGATGGCAATTAGGAAAATAACTTTCCATGAAAGAAACTTTAGGTCTGAAGTGGCCAAAGGTTCAAAGGGCGGTTTCATAAGCTGACCAAGAACAAGATTCAGATCCAGTGCCACCGGTGGTGGTTTAATGGGAGGTTTTGTTAAGAGTAGGCCTCTCATAAATCTTGATACAAGTGGATGAGAGGAAATAGGTTGTCCATCGAAAGGTTTATGAAAAGCAGTAATAGCACTAAGATGGACTCTCACTGAATAGTCTTTAGACCAGAAGTTCATAATTCAAGGAGATACTTTAGTAGCAACTCTACAGGTACCAAAAGGGGGTTAAGTCCCATTTGTGAACACCAGACAGAGAACCTTTTCCACTTAAAAGCATAGGAACGTCTTGTGGAAGGTTTTCTGGAAGGCAGGAGGATATCCTTTACTTGTTGAGAAAGGATAATATCCTGGAATTCTAGGCTTTCAGTAACCAGGTCCTGAGATGTAGGGACTGGGGATTGGGATGCAGTAAGCATCTGTCCTCCTGAGACAGAAGATCTGGAGCATTCCCCAACTCCAGAGAAGTGGTTTGAGAGAGACGCAGAAGAAGAGGATACCACGTTTGTCGTGGCCAATGTGGAGCTATGAGTATCATACGACCTCTGTCTCTCTGAAGTTTGAATAAAGTTTTGGGAATGAGGGGAATGGGTGGGAAGGCATAGAGGAAGTCCTGACCCCAATGGAGTAGGAAAGCATCTCTTGCCTGACAGTTGTGAGCCGGGATTCTAGAACAGAATTGGGGAAGTTTGGCATTCTGTGGACTTGCAAAGAGATCTATATCTGGTGTTCCCCAAATTTGAAATACTCGAGCAAGCTGGTATGAGTGGAGGGACCACTTGTGTGGCAGCGGTATTCGACTGAGTCTGTCTGCCCATAAGTTTTGAATGCCCGGAAGGTATACTGCAAACAGGTGAATTTGCAACTCTCTGGCAAGGGCCCATACTCACAGCGCTTCGTTGCATAGCGACAGAGAGCCTGTTCCGCCTTGTAGAACATAGCTACCTGATTGTCAGTTTGGACCAGAACTGTTTTGTTGTTGAGATGGGTCTGAAAGACTTGAATAGCATTGAAAATGGCTCTCAGCTCTAGGAGGTTTATGTGAAGAGAAACCTCCTGTGAGGTCCAAAAACCCTGAGTGGAGAGATCGTGCAAGTGGGCCCCCCAACCCATCTTGGACGCATCTGTTGTTAGGGTGGCCTGATATAGAGGTTGCTGGAAAGGAGAGCCTACGAGGAGGTTTTCTAGAGATTGCCACCATTGCAGGGACGAAATCAGACATGTGGTGTTTTTGTTTTTGTCCATTAACTGACCCAAAGGCCAGTGATCATTGAGAGGATAGGGTTCACTGGGCTGCTCGCATGTAGAGGCGAGCATAGGGAACCACATGGACAGTGGATTCCATGTGTCCCAGAAGTTGAAGCATCTCTCGAGCAGTAAGGAACACCTTCATAGATGCTTGAGATGCCAGCTGTATTATCCGTAGACAGCTTGGCTGTGACAGGAAAGCCCTTGCCTGCCATGTGTCTAGACAAGCCCCTATGAATTTGAGAGATTGAGAGGGGGTGAAATGAAATTTTGGGAGGTTTATGACCAGTCCCAAGTATTGAAGAATTCTCATTGCTTGAGAAAGAGCGAAGCTGGCCTCTGGAGCTGTCGATGCTCGAATGAGCCAATCGTCTAAGTAAGGGAAGACAAATATTCCCAGAGTCCTCATAAATGCTGCTACCACTGCCATGCATTTTGTGAAGACTCTTGGAGCAGAGGCCAGTCCGAAAGGAAGAACTCTGTACTGGAAGTGTCTTCCTTGGACCAGGAATCGAAGGAACTTCCTGTGATCTGAGTGGATGAGAATATGCGTGTACGCATCTCTTAGATCTAGAGAACATAGCCAGTCCTGACTTTGAAGGTATGGTAGAAGTGTCCCGAGGGAGATCATTTTGAACTTTTCTCGGAACAAATATTTGTTTAATTCTCCGAGGTCTAGTATAGGCTTGTGTCCCCCTGTCTTCTTTGGAATAAGAAAAATAGGGGGAGTAAAACCCCGTCCCCTGTTGGGGCATGGGTACTTCTTCGATTGCTCCTTGAGCAAGAAGTGATGTGACCTCCTGCCACAAGAGGTTGGTGGCAGGGGCCTGAGAATTGAACTGTTTTATTATTGTAGGTGGGGGCAAGTTGAGAAAATGAAGCTTGTACCCCAGTCGTACAATGGACAGAGTCCAATTTTCTGATGTTATTTGTTGCCATCTTTTGGCAAAATAGCATAATCTTCCTGGAATGGTTTAAGGGTTCTGGACCTTTCAGGGGCAGAATGACTAAGTTCTCTAAGTAGAAGTCAAAGACTCTGAGGGGGCTGGGTCTGTTGGGTCGGTTGAGCTCTTTGACCTTGTGGTTTTCTTTGCTGTCTGTTCTGTTGTTGCCCTTTCTGGGGAACATGAAGTGGACAGTGGCTTTGATGGGTGTAAGATGGGTAAAGCTGCTTTTTCTTACTGAAAAAGGGTTTTTTGAATGTTTTCTTCTTTGCTGGGTTGGCTGTAGACTTTGATAGTCTGTTCAAGGTAGTATTTTCAGATTCAAGCTGATTAGCCTTGTCCTGCCAGTCCTTGCCAAAGAGATTTTCTCCTGCACAAAGAATGTTTCCCAGCTTTTCTTGCACCCACTGTTCTAAGTCTGATGCTCAGGGCCGGATTTACCTATACGCCATGTACGCCATGGCGTAGGGCCCACAGCTGGCAAGGGCCCACCCGGGGCCGGCCCACACACCGCAGGGCTTCAGAGGGAGCAGGGTAAGCTCGCGCAAGGCCCCGGCTCCCTCTGTACAGCCGCCAGCGTGAAGAGTCTTTTCCTTCACGCTGGCGGCTGTATCTGTAAAGCTGCGATTGCTGGGAAAGGTTAAAGGCAATGCCCTTTAACCTTTCCCAGCATTCGCGGCTTCACAGATACAGCCGCCAGCGTGAAGGAAAAGGCTCTTCACGCTGGCTGCTGTACAGAGGGAGCCGGGGCCTCGCGCGAGCTTACCCAGCTCCCTCTGAAGCCTCTCAGACAGCCGCAGTGCTGGTCGGGGGGGGGGGCCAAGGACTGCATGGGCTGTGATGGGGGGGGGGACCTGGACCGGAAAAGGGCTAGGGAGGGGACCTGGACTGGAAAGAAATGGGCTGTGATATGGGGGGGGGGGGGGACCTGAACTTTAAAAGGGCAATGGGGGGGGGGGACTTGGACTGGAAATGGGTGTTGAGGGGGGGGGGACCTGGACCGGAAAAGGGCTATGGGGTGGGACTTGGACTGGAAAGAAATGGGCTGTGATGGGGGGGGCACCTGAACTGTAAAAGGGCTATGGGGGGGGGACATGGACTGGAAATGGGTTGTGATGGGGAGGGGGACCTGGACCAGAAAATGGCTATGGGGGGGGACTTGGACTGGAAATGGGTTGTGATGGGGGGGGGGGGGAACGAGGACTGCAAATGGGCTATGATGGTGCAGGGGGACTCGGACTGCAAATGGGATGTGATGGTGGGGGCTAGGACTGGAAATAGGCTGTGATGGGGGGGGGGCTAGGACTGGAAATGGCCTGTGATGTGAAGGCTAGCAGTGGAAATGGGCTGATGAAGAGCTAGAATAGGACTGGAAATGGGCTGATGTGGGGCATGGGAGAATGGGACTAGAAGGGAGTGGATGCTGGGTGGGTCTAGAACTATAAGGGAACTGATTTTGGGGGAGGACTAGAATGGATAGGGAATGAGAATGGAGAGGGGAAAAATATTTTGTGTGGAAGAAAAGTCTATGATGGGCTGGGTATTGGGAGAGTAAGAGGGGCTTGAAAATGGAAGGGTGAAATTTAAATGGATGATAAAGGAATAAGGAAAGAATTGGGGGAAAGAGCAAAAGGGAAACAATCAGTATGTTAAAGCAGAAATAGAGAGAGAATGGAAAACATCTAAAAGAGAAGAAAGGACAAATGGATAGCTAGCAGAAGACACGAAGAAACCAGAAGAAAGTGACTGGAGCAATTGCAACTGAAAAAATGCCCAAACAGAAGGTAGAAAAATACTTTTTATTTTGAATTTATTAACTGGAATATGTCTTTTTTCATGTATTTCTTGAATTCCGATGCCGATTTTGTCCCTATTGCCTCTTTATGTCAGGCAATTCTATACATCTATTGCCATTTCTGTTTTGGTAAGTTGATCTCGTTTTTATTTTTTCTGGAGGCCCACAATTTTTGTTGGCGTAGGGCCTCACTCAAGGTAAATCAGGCCCTGCTGATGCTTGAAGCCAAGCAATACGATGTGCTCCTTTGTAAGATTGCAGTTATTTGTTTAATGTAATTGTAATGAATTATGAAATGTAATTTTGCTGTAGTTTATGTATAATTTAATGTAATGTACTATAGTTTACTGTAATGTACTGTCTTGTTGTCTCCTCCCCCTCGATGTAGTCTCTCTGTTGTCTTGTTGACCACTTTGATTGAAGGATAAGGTGGTATATAAAACTGATTAAATAAATAAATAAATAGCAGAGGTTCTGTTAATACATTCAAAGCAATCAAAGGTAGCACAGTTCATGAATTTAGAGACATTCTGGGTGTGCTTGACCAGAATAAGGTAGTCTGCTCTTTTTTCCTCTGAGACACAAGGGCTAATGAGCTTTAAGTCTTTTGTGACTTCTTCCAGGAACATTCCCATATAAAGAATGTAGGAACTGATCCTGGCTGACAGCATGGAGGATTGAAAGCATCGACGCCCAAAGGCATCGAGTGTCCTGGATTCCTGGCCTGGAGGATTAGAAGAATGTGTTTTAGCACTCTTGATTCTTTGCATGGCCGATTCCACTATCATTGAATGGTGTGGTAACTGAGTTTTTTTAAAACCAGGACAACTTGGCACTCGGTACACAGTTTCAAGGCGTCGGGAATATGAAGATATCGTTAAAGGAGTTTCCCACATTTTCAACATCAGATCATGTAAGATCTTATGAATGGGAAGCACAGCTGCTTCCTTGGGAACCATAGGGTATGGTAGAATTCTTAATTCTTCTGCCCTAGGTTCCTTTTCTGGAATCACAGTGATTGCAAGACGCTTTGCTAAATCACGTATGAAATCCTGGAAGGACATATCTTCTGGAGGAGACATCCTGCATTGAGGAGAAGGAGTTGAATCCTCTAGTAGGTTCGCTCTGGTACAGGTAGAATTGTCAGAGTCATCGGAATCGGAAAACTCAAGGGCACTCTGTACCGGGTGCTCCCATAACGCATGGTATCGGTACCGCTCGAAGTCGGTACCTAAATGTCTTGGTTCCTGATCCCCGATACCCAAGATAGACTCAAGGCTCGGCATGGGGAGAAGCAGTCCTATTGAAGCAGGTACCGGTACCGATGTCGGTACCGATACCTGTTGAACCGTCTGTAGCGGTCTTAGCGGTACTGAAGCTGCTAAGAGGGACGCTGGACTGCGTTCAATAGCGAGGATTCTTTTATCCATCGCTCCTGCCGATGCCTGGTGTCGGTACCGGTGGAAGCGGCTACGACCCCAGAACATACATTCGATACTTTGAAGGAGATTTACCCTTTGAGGACCATCCAGTCTTAGAAGACTTAAGTTTAGTTACCTGAGATCCATGGGAGGAAGATGAAGCCCTGGAAGACGTCGATGCAAGTGACATCATATCCGTGGCAAAAAGGGTACTGAGTTTTGCAGCTCTATTCTGCAGGCCCCTTTTGGTCATCCTCGTGCAGGAGAGACACTCCGTTGGACAATGTTCAGGACCTAAACATTTTAGACATCAATCATGGGTGTCGGTGACGGAAATGGTACCGCCACACTTTGAGCATTTTTTGAAACCACTAGCTGGTTTCTCCATGCCTGAAGAAAAGTGGGCCTAGTGCCCAAAATGGCGCCTAGCACCAGAAACAGGGGAAAGATCCCTGAAGAAAATACAAGGTTTTTGGTTTTTTTGAAAAAAAGAAGAACCGGCGGTACCGGTAGGCGTTGAATGAAGGAAGACGCGACCACAAAAAAACCCAAAGAGTAAAAGGAAATTTTCTGCGGTGACTGGGTACATGTCCTGTCGGCTCCGTGGAAAACGAAGAACTGAAGTGAGAGAGGTACAGAGGCAGGAAGGCAGCACGCATGCGCTGTGGGATGCTCCCAAAAGCGTTCCTATTGGATACTGGGGAGCATTCCCGCGCGGGCTCCATCGGTACCGACGATACCCATATGTGAAGACTACATTCCTGCTTGTTCCTGGAGATTAGGTGTTCTTCAAGGACAGCAGGAATCAGTCCTCACAAATGGGTGACATCAGCGCCAATGGAGCTTTGAGGATCAAGAATATGGCCCTGATTTCCAGCAGATTGATCTGCATTTTGGATTCCCTCTGGGACCAGCAGCCTTGTGTCTGAAGGCTCTCGTAATGCCTTCCCCAGCCCATTATAGAGGCGTCCGTGGTGAGGACTTTCTGGGGGGATGAGTGCTTGGAAGGGCATCCCGACCTGAAGGTGACCTGGATTCTGCCACCATCCGAGGGAGTCTGCCAGCTGGCGGGCCACATGCACTGTCCTGGAGCCTGCCTGTAGCTTGGGTCCATTGAGAGCAGAGGCACCACTGAGCTGCTCTCACGTGTAGGTGGGCATCTGGAGTCATGTGGACTGTAGAGGCCTCCTCTGGGCTAGGCCTGAGCCGTGCCTGGGGCTTCAGGGCTTTATGCTTTCTGGGACCATATCCCTGGCCTTTTTGTTGCTGGGCCTGCTGAGGTCCCGAGAAGGCTTGGAAGTGCAGAGTAGTACTGAAGCCCCCTTTGTTCCTCGGGAAGAAGGGCTTTTCCCCCGGGGTTTTCTTTTGGGGGTGCACTGAGGTCTTTTTCGAGAGCCTGGTTCTCGTCACATACTCGGTCTCTATCTCCGCTGCTTTGTCCACTATGGGTTTCCCAAACAGGTTTTCACCTGTGCAGGGGACACTGATCAGTTTGTCTTGTACCCATTGCTCCAGGTAGGACAACTGCAGCCATGCTTGGTATCGTGCTCCGATGCCTGCAGCGGCCACACTAGCCGATGACTAGCCATCATAGGCTGCCCAAGACAGGAACTTAGAACATTCCTTTATTGCCGAGGTTAGGGTCTTGTAACTCTGTAAGGATTCTCCATCGAGGCCTGCCGAGAATCCCCTAAGCTCCCTCGACAGTTCCTTCAGGTACATGCCGATGTAGAGCTGGTATGAGTGGATTTGGCATGTTAGCATTGAGCCCTGAAAAGTCTTTTAGCCAAGGGCATCAAGGATTCGGGCCTCCCTCCCGGGTGGTACCAACAAGCGTGTCTTTTGGATCTTAAGCCTCTTAAGCCGGCACATGTCCGACTCCACGACCATTGTGGGGGAGCTGGGCCTTCTGGAACCCAGGGCTCCAGCATACCTGGTACATGGCATCGAGGCACCTACTGATAACTGGTACAGATGCTGGTGTTTCCCACATCCGGAGGAGGGAGCAGTCGAGGATCGAGGGCACCGGGACCATAAGGGTTTCCTTTGGGGGGTGCCTCGTACTGGAGTAACTCCAATTTCTTGGTTCGCGGGTCCACCTCAGCCTTGATCATGAGAGCCTTGGCCATATCGATCACAAAATCGAGGAACGCAACATCCTCGGGTGGGGAGCGGCATTGAGTTGTCGGAGGAGACGGGTCCGAGGGCACATCACGGTGTTACCTCGTATCCAGGAACTCTTCATCCTCGGTCTTCCATTCAGACTCGAAGTCGGAGTACGAGTCTGTTGCCGCACGATCACCTTGGTCGAGGACCACTCTCCGCAGTGCAGGACCTCCGGAGGATCATTGGTCCGAATCACAGGTGATCGCCGGGAGGACCGGTGTCCTGAAGAACGGGACTGGGACTGGGGGCTGTCTCGAGGCCAATGGCACTTGAGGACTGGCTCGACGTCCCGGGAAGCCCTCGATGTCAAAGGTCCCATTTTCAGGGCAGATGAACCGGATGAGCTGGACAAACGCTTGCTGCATGGCCACTAGGGTAGCTATACTGCTCTCTAGGGCTGCCATTCTGGTCTCCATACCAGTTGGCTCTGCAGCCTTCGATCCGGGCACCAAGGACTTCGGGCCTAGCATCGGTACGGTCGAGGGGGAAGCCTCAATGAGGATGGCCTCGGAGCCTGAGACCGATCAGTGTGAGCCGACAAGTTCTTGCGGGGCAACTTGGAGGGCTGCTCCTGCCCGACTCATCGGACTCACATCTGGGGCTGCAGGACCTGGAGTGAGATTTCACCTTCTTCCCTGATCTGCCCTCTGAGGCGGCCTTCAAGGATTTCTTCTTCTTATGCTCCACCTCCGGGATCTTTTGCTCGGAGGAGCCATGGCCGCTGAACTCCGAGGAGACTCTGGCTTCATGGGGCACCGAGATATTGGAGGGGGCCCTGGAGCGTGGTGTTACTAGAGACTCTGGGGAGGAGTCGGACTTATAATATTTTTCCTGCTGCTGATGGCGACGCTATAATTCCTTTGGGGTCATGGTTCTGCAGAGTTCGCAGTCAGAATCATGCTCCGGGCCAAGGCATCAGAGGCAGCTGTCATGTGGATCAGTAAGTGAGATAACTTTGCCACACCGGTCACACTTTTTAAAGCCACTTGAGGCCATCGGACAAAGGGGGTGGGTCCGAGGCCTCTGGCTGAAAAAGGGCGCAAATGCTGGTCGAGGTGAACCTCGATGAAAAAGTGGAAAATGGAGAGATGAACCCGAGGAGAGACACCGAGGTAAGCTGGCTCGGGGACAAGAAGGAACCAGTACACAAACTGGACAACATTTAACAATAAAAAATCCTACTTTTTCCGGGGAAAAAAGGACATCATCTGAAGGGCTCCGCAGAAAAAAAGGAGCCTGAGGCAAGATATCCCTTGGGTGGGATGTGGACCATGCATGTGTGGTGCATCTCCAAAAGGCTTTCTTTGAAAACTGGGGAGATGCTTCCATGCGTGTTCCTTGGGCTCCGACGTCACCCAACTTCCTTCTTGTTTCCGGAGAACAGTGTGTTTGCTGAGTCAATCAGGTCTTAGTACCACCAGAGAGCTTTTCATTTAAATGGAGTGGAGGAGTAGCCTAGTGGTTGGGGCAAGGTACTTCAGGCCAGAAGGTCAGGGGTTCAAATCCCACTAGAGGACAGCAACCTTGGGCTGGAAGGACTGGGGTTTCTAGTCCCACAGGTGCTCCTTGTGGTCTTGGGCAAGCCACTTAACCCTTCATAGCCCATGTTCCCTGTAAAATAGTTATCTCCAAGTTATAATACCCTGTTCAATGTAATTTCAGTTTGTTCAATGTAAACCGCACTGATGCAGAATAGCGCGGTATATAAGAGAATGTAAATAAATAAATCAAATCAAAGTACAGGTTAGCATAGAAAGTAAAATAAATAGTCACTGAAATAAGTTTGTTTCTAGAGAGCATTTTTATTTAAATCAGAATATAGCTTAGCATACAAAGAATAAATAGTCTCTGAGTAGAAAGAAACAAACTAGTTTTTAGAGACCTTTACAAAGAGGCCTTCCAGTTAGGAGGCAAAAGATCTGTGAAGTTTTCTTAAATAGGTGTTAAAGGCAAGTGACAGATCAAAGGGGCAATTTGAAAGCCCCCCTCTATCATATCAAGGGCTGTGTGACTCACACAGGAAATTGGTAAGACCTTAGGGATAATCTTAGCTTTATAGGCTCTTAAACCCGTTAAAATTCACTTTCAGGTGCGGCTGGTTATCCTCATCAGGAATACATTAATTAAGGACCTGAGATTAATTAATCTTGAGGTGAACAAAGTCCATTAAACGTATTAGGTATAGTTGTATTAGTATAAGTATCCCCAACAAACCTAAGTAAGTAAACAACTTAAATACCCAAACAAAACACTAAGATGCAGACAGCAGTCCAGTAGAGAGATGGGGGCTTTCCGGTCTTTTGCATTGAGTGTCACATGTATGATTTCTCCCATTTGGTGAGAGGTCTTACATGTGCACTAGGTGCACTTTGCTCTCAAGGAATGAGTCCAATCTCTGGAGGCTAGAGCAGCAGACTTGGAGGACATAAGGAAGACAAAGAGGTACATAGACGAGACCTACAGGGATATAGTCCTGAAATCCCACCTCCAGTGTGGCAGCATCCCTGTTGCCATGGAGGAGAGAGGTCGCGTGACAGGAGAGCATCACCCTGGTGTGGCATGAAGTGATTCTGTAGCTAGGATCTGTCCTCCAGGTGATGTAAAACCCACTCGCACTGAGGAGGTTTCTCCACGGCCATGTGCCCATGAGGGAAAGGTTAGGACAGCAGTTATAGGTGGTGATTCAATCATTAGGCAGATAGATAGCTGGTGGACGTGAGGATCACCTGATAACATACCTGCCTGGTTCAAAGGTAGCGAACTTCACACGCCACCTAGACAAGCTTTTAGATAGTGCTAGAGAGAAGTCTGCTGTCTTGGTACATGTTGGTACCAAGGACATAGGAAAGTGTGGTAGGGAGGTTCTGGAGGCCAAATTTATGCTTTTAGGTAGGAAGCTGAAATCCAGAACTTCCAGGGTAGCATTCTCAGAAATGCTTCCTGTTCCACGTGCAAGATCCAAAAGGCAGGCAGAACTCCAGAGTCTCAATACGTGGATGAGACAATGGTGCAAGGAAGAGGGTTTTGGATTTGTTAGGAACTGGGCAACATTATGGGGAAAGGAGGGGCTTTTCTGAAGGGATGGGCTCCACCTTAACCGGGATGGAAACAGGCTGCTTGCATTAACCTTTAAAAAGGAGATAGAGCAGCTTTTAAACTAGATAATAGGGGAAAGCAGACAGTTGCCCAAGAGCACATGGTTTGGAATGATGTATCCTGAAGGATATTAGGAAAAGACTGAAGTTAGGGCATATCAACAGAGAGGTTCCAATAAAAACTAAAGTAACCCAAATGCCCTTAAGTAAAGAGCAGACAGAGCTTAAAGATGCCAAATTCCCCCTACCTACCGATAACCAGATTAATATGAACAAAATACAGCCTCTAAAATGCTGGTATGCAAATACTAGAAGTCTAAAAAATAAGATGGGAGAGTTAGAATATATAGCACTAAATGAGAAGTTAGTTGTAATTGGTATCTCAAGACATGGTGGAAGGAGGACAACCAGTGGGACACTGTGATACCTGGGTACAAACTATATCGTAATGATAGAGCTGATCAAATTGGTGGAGGGGTTGCCCTCTATGTTAGAGAGGGCATTAAGTCACAAAGGATTAAAGTTTTGCAGGAAACAAAATTTGCCGTAGAATCTCTATTGATTGAAATTCCATATAAAAAGGGGAAGGCAATGGCAGTGGGGAGTGGACCGCCTGGTCAGAATGAACAAATGGATGATGAAATGCTCAAAGAAATCAGGGAAGCTAACAAACGTTACAGCAAAGTAATAATAATTATATTATAATGGGTGATTTCAATTACTCCGGTATTGACTGGGTCAGTGTCATGGCAGGACATGCTAGGGAGATAAAGTTTCTACATGAAATAAATGACTGCTTCTTGGAGCAGCTTGTTCATGAACCAACCAGAGGGGAAGCCATTTTGGGCCTAGTCCTTAGTGGAACACCAGATCTGGTGCAAGAGATAAGGGTGTTGGGGCCACTTAGCAATAGTGATCATAGCATGATCACGTTTGATTTAATTAATGGAGGGGGGATGGTAAGGAAATCCACAGTAGTACCTTTTAACTTTCGAAATTGATACTATGATAAAATGAGGAAAATAGTTAAGAAAAAACTAAAAGGAGCAGTTGCAGAGGTTAAAGACTTACATCAACTTGGTTGTTGCTTAAAAATACTATATTGGAAGCCCAGATCAGCTGTATTCCATGCTTTAAGAAAAGTGGACGGAAGTCCAAAAAACTGCTAGCATGGTTTAAAGGCGAGGTCAGCGAGGCTATTGTTGCCAAAAAAGCATCTTTCAGGAAATGGAAAAAAAAGCAAAATGACAAAAACTGGAAACAGCACAAGCACTGGCAAGTTAAATGCAAGGCATTGATAAGGCAGGAAAGAGAGAATTTGAGAAGAAGCTTGCTATGGAAGCAAAAACACATAATAAAGACTTTTTCAAGTACATTTGTAGCAAAAGACCTGTGAGAGAGTCAATTGCACCCTTAGATGATAGAGGAGTAAAAGGGGCACTAAGAGGGGACAAGGCCATAGCGGAGAAACTAAATGAATTCTTTGCTTCGGTCTTTACTGAGGAAGATGTAGGGATATTACCCCTGACTGAAGTGGTACTTAAAGGTGATACTGCAGAAGAATTGAAAGAAATATCCATACACCGGGAAGATTATTACAATTGTTTGCTAAATTCCAGAGTTTGATTACATGTTGAGTGAAAAAATATTTTCTCGTATTAGTCTTAAATAGGTTACCCTGTAGCTTCATTGCATGTCCCCTAGTCATTCTATATTCTGATGACGTAAACAATCAATCTATGTTTACCCGTTCCCACTCCATTCGTTAATTTATAGACCTCGATCATATCTCCCCTCAGTTGACTCTTTTCCAGGTTGAAGAGCCCTAACCTTTTAAGCCTTTCCTCAGGGATATCCTTCCATCCCCTTTACTATTTTGGTGGCTCTTCTCTGTACCTTTTCTAATAACTATATCCTTTTTAATATACGGCGACCAGAATTGCACACAATATTCAATGTGCGGTCTTACCATGGAACGATACAGAGGCATTATAATATGCTTTGTTTTATTTTCCATTCCTTTCCTTATATTACCTAGCATTCTATTTGCTCTCTTGGCCGCCACTGCACACTGAACGGAGGGTTTTAACATGTTATCCACAATGACGCCTAAATCTTTTTCCTGGGTGGTGGTTCCCAATGTGGAACCTTGCATCGTGGAACCATAGTTTGGTTTGTTCTTTCCTAGGTGCATAACGTTGCACTTGTCCACATTAAATTTCATCTGCCATTTGGATGCCCAGTCTTCCAATTGATCAAGATCCTTCTTGCAATTTTTCACAATCCTCATGGGTTTTAACAACTTTAAATAGTTTTGTGTCAAATGCAAATTTGATAACCTCACTCGTTATTCCCTTTAACAGGTCATTTATGAATATGTCAAAAAGCAGGAGACCCAGCACAGATCCCTGGGTATTCCACAATTCACTTTTCTCCATTGGGAAAATTGGCCAATTAGCCCTACCTTCTGCTTTCTATCTTTTAACCAATTCCTGAACCACAATAGTACACTGCCTCCTATCCCATGACTTTTTAATTTTGCCAAAAGTCTCTGATGAGGGACCTTGTCAAAGGCTTTCTGAAAGTCCAGATATCTATATCAACCGACTCACCTTTGTCTACCTGTTTATTCACACCTTCAAAAAAACATAACAGATTAGTAAGACAACATTGTCCTTGTCTAAAGCCATGTTGGCTGTCTCCCATTAAGCCATGACTATCAGGGGGTCAACGTGATTTGCTGAGCTAGCTCAGACATCTTTTGGGCTGGCTCCGGTGCTCCCCTTCATCTAATGAATCCTAAAACACCCTAAACGCAGAAAATTACATTGAAAAAGGTGACTGGAGATCCTGGGAAGGTGGTGGTCAGTACAAACTTTCCAGGGAGCTGTGCGACATGAAACAAGCTCGTAAAGAACAGGAGAAAACTACTGCGGGAGCTGCAAAAATGGAGGACGGGCCTCCTTCCCCAAGTCAACTGACAGTGTCCTCGGAAGAGGTAATAAATACAGTGGTGAGTGCATTGAGCTGCAGATTTGATGCCATTACAGGACAAGGGCTCTACAGATCAACCAACAGTAAGGATTTGAGGGTTTATTTTATTATATTAAATTGCTAGCTCTCTGACTGGGAGTTCTTAAAAGGGTTTTTTGGTATATTTTTAAAGCAAGGTTACTTTCTTTTTGGTGCTTTAGTGGAACTTTCCTTGAGCACAGTAGGTTGCTGAACTCTAGTAACCTCCTCAGGTTTGGAAACTGCTAACACCTAATCACAGAAAACCATGATTGGGATGTAACTTGTCAGACGGCTGCCTAGGGTGAGAACTTACACAATCTTGACGATGCATATATTCATATGATTCTTGCAAGGTATTGTGGGTAATGTAGTTCTTTCACTCCCAAACACAGCTGAAGACAATAATTGAGTTGTGATACCAGTGGTAAGGCCAATAAAATACTTCTTTTATTGATGGGGTTTAATTCACCCAGCACAAATATGCTTGGTAGCAATATAAATGAGGTTACTTGCTTGCAGTGTTTAAATGGATAACAAAGTCTCAAAGCAAACCAAAAAACAACCTTCAGCTTGTCAGGCAATTAGCTAATGTTTTCTTAGCAAATAATTACCAAATAAAAAGGCACAAAGAAATAAATGAACTTTGCTTGTTAGGTTAACTTCTGCTTATTTTCCACGCAGATCCCAGCAGTGATTCTCCCTTGCTCACACACACAATCAGGTGCAGCTTTAATTACTATCAATTGACCAGCTGAAAGCCTTTAGCTGGCTGGCTGCTACTGTGTGAACCCAAATCCTGCTTTAAGAGCTGTTTGCAGTGGAAATAAAGAACAAAGTTAGGTTTCTTTGTGATGGCTGATGTGTTTGCTCACAGAAAGCTAGCAATAGCATTTAGATAGAGAACAGTCCATGTAATTAATAGTTTCATCTGCTGTATCTCCCCCTTCATCAATCAGCATAGGGTCACTATCATACATTGGCACAGACGAGTCTTTCATTAAGGCACTATCATGAGAATGCTTATTCCCTTGCTGCCATTCTCTATTATAGATAGGGTCTAGATCAGTGTTCATACCTGAGCCTCTCCTGCTATCATAATTCCTCTCTGTATAGCCTGGCCAGTATGTAATCCAATTCTGATGTCCAGTCTTCCAATCTTGATCCCTGGACACTGAATCTCCTCTCACATACCTTCTGGCATAGGTCTGAAAGTCCTTTCCACATGCAGTCTTCTCTCTTCCAGGTAGCCACTGGTGATTCCTATCTCTGCCATTCCATTCCTCTGGCTGACTCCAGTCCAATGGACTCTGCTGGCATTTGGAATACCTCCCAGTATAGGTACTGCCTTGGAATCTCCCAGACCTTCCAATGGCCTCTTCCTTCCAGAGAGTTTCCTTCTCTCTCTATCCGCTTGGCTTGGCTTCTGCTTCTCGAGATGATGTTGGTGCTTGAGCTTGAAGCTGTTGCTGTATCTGTTCCTGAAGCTCTTTCTGTAGCTATTATCTGTAGAATAAGCTCTATTCTTATTCTGTTCTAATGTGTGCTCCTCCCTAACACAGCGCAGCTGTGTTGAATCAGGCCCTGCCCTTTGAGATGAGTGCTTAGGGATTACCTCATAGCTCTCTTGATTGCACACACGTTTTCTCACTTCAGCCCCCCTCATGGCTGCTGGAAACCTGGTGCATTCTGGGACTGGTAGTCTTTTATGTGAAAACTCTGTTTTCTTACTTCTACCAAAACTGACAGGTTGCTTGTTCAGAGTCACATCATCTTTTCTATAGCTCCTACCTGAGCTATGATAAGCTTCCTTATCACAAACTATACCTGGCTATACTTTATTCAGAAAGGACAGGGTAGGAAGAAGGGGAGGAGGAATGGCACTGTTTGTAAAAACTACTATTAAAGCTTTGGAATTACAGAGCTTAAAAGGGAGAGAGGAGGCATTGTGGGTTAAACTAGAAAGAGGGAAAGAGAAATCTATTTGCATTGGTGTGATATATAGACCTCCCTCACAAGAGGAAGATGTGGACAGAGAGTTAATTGAAGACATACGCAGCATTGCTAGGAAAGGGGAAGTGCTACTGATAGGAGATTTCAATATGCCAGATGTTGATTGGCACATTCCTGCTGCAGTATCATCTAGAAGTAAGGAGATCCTGGATTCTCTACAGGGAGAACTATTCAGGCAATTGGTAACAGACCCCACATGAAGGGGCCATACTGGACTTGGTGCTTACCAATGGTGAAAGTGTTTCTGATGTTGTAGTGGGAGATCATTTTGCATCCAGTGATCACCAGATGGTGTGGTTCAGTATTAGGACTAGGGCTGTTAGAATCCATTCAAAGGTGAGGATCTTAGAGTTTAGGAAGACTAACTTTGCGAAGATGGGCCAATACCTCAGGGAGTCGTTAGTGGGATGGGAACAGCTGGGGGATGTAGAAAAACAGTGGGCAAAACTGAAAGGGGATATCTTAAGGGCAACCAACCTTTATGTTAAAATGGTAAATAAAGGCAAAAGGAAAAGGAGACCGCTATGGTGTTCAAAAGAAGTAGCTGAAAAAGTGAAGAAAAAGAGGGAGGCCTTCATGAAATACAAGAGATCACAGAGAGAGGAAGACAGGCATCTGTATTTGGAAAAACTTAGAGAAGCTAGCAAAGTAGTCAAGAAGGCAAAGATTCAAAAGGAGGAGGAAATGGCCAATGCAATAAAATGGGGGGATAAGACATTTTTCAGATATATTAGTGAGAAGAGGAAGGGCAAAAGTGGTATTGTCAGACTCAAGGGTGCAGGGGGGGAATATGTAGAAGCTGATAAGGATAAAGCGGAATTGCTTAACAAATATTTTTGTTCTGTGTTCACAGATGAAGAACCAGGAGCAGGACCTCAGACGACACCCACAAACAGGAAGAGAAGGAAGGGACATCTTGAACAATTTTCGGAAGACTGTGTTCGTGAGAAACTAGCTCAACTTAAAGTAGACAAAGCGATGGGACCGGATGGGATACACCCTAGAATACTGAGGGAACTTGGGGACGTTCTAGCAACTCCACTGACTAACCTTTTCAATGCCTTGTTGGAGTCGGGAGTGGTGCCGAAGGACTGGAGAGAGGCTCATGTGGTGCCTTTACACAAAAGCGGAAGTAAGGATGTGGTTGAAAACTACAGGCCGGTTAGTTTAACTTTGGTGGCGAGTAAATTATTGGAAACGCTGCTGAAAGAGAAAATAGTGAGATTTCTGGAGTCCAGCGGATTATAGGATTCGAGGCAGCATGGGTTCACCAGAGGCAGGTCTTGTCAGACAAATCTGATTGATTTCTTTGACTGGGTGACCAGGCAGTTGGACCAAAGGAGAGCTCTAGATGTGGTGTATTTAGATTTCAGTAAAGCCTTTGACACTGTTCCTCACAGGCGACTTATAAACAAACTGAGCACCCTAGGGATGGACCCTAAAGTTACTGCATGGGTTAGAAATTGGTTGGGTGGGAGGCGACAAAGAGTACAAGTAAATGGAGCTCACTCTGAGGAGAAGGATGTTACCAGTGGTGTGCCCCAGGGATCTGTCCTTGGTCCGATTCTTTTTAACATCTTTGTTAGTGATATAGCGGAAGGGCTGTCAGGCAAGGTTTGCCTCTTTGCGGATGATACCAAAATCTGCAATAGAGTAGACACCCAGGAAGGTGTAGATAACATGAGGAGGGATCTAGCTAAGCTTGAAGAATGGTTTAGAATTTGGCAGCTGGGATTTAATGTTAAAAAATGTAAGGTCGTGTATTTGGGCTGCAGCAATCCAAGGGAGCAATATAGTATAGGGGGTGAAGTACTTTTGTCCACTAAAGAAGAGCGGGACCTAGGCGTGGTTGTGTCTGATGATCTTAAAGTAGCTAAACAGGTAGAAAAGGCGACGTCAAAAGCTAAAAGGATGCTTGGGTGCATACGGAGAGGAATGGCTAGCAGAAAAAAGGAGGTGATAATGCCTCTCTATAAGTCTTTGGTGCGACCTCATTTGGAGTATAGTGTGCAATTCTGGAGACCGCACCTTCAAAAGGATTTGAACAGGATGGAGTCGGTGCAGAGGGTGGCTACTAAAACGATTAGTGGTCTTCATTATAAAGCATATGAGGACAGACTGAAGAATCTTAATATGTACACCACCTTAGAGGAAAGGCGGGATAGAGGTGATATGATTGAGATGTTTAAATACCTCCATAGGATAAATGTTCAGGGAGAGAGCCTCTTTCAATTGAAAGCAAGTTCTGCTATGAGGGGACATGGGATGAGGGTGAAGGGAGATAGATTCAGGAGTGATATGCGGAAATATTTCTTTACGGAAAGAGTAGTGGATCCGTGGAATAGTCTCCCAGTGGAGGTGGTAGAGATGAGGACAGTAACTGAATTCAAAAAAGCATGGGACAAACACAGAGGATCTCTAAAGGTAAAAAGGGGACTGTTGTAGTTGTTGATATGGAAGGACAGACTAGATAGGCCATGTGGTCTTTTTCTGTCATCATATTTCTATGTTTCTGTGTTAATTAGACAACATCAGTAAACAGCTAGAAGATGTTGGCATGAGAATGCAAGCGGCAGAAGGCTGCATATCACAGTTAAAAGATGATCTGCAGAGCGTGAGAAGAGAGATCGCAGTATTGCACACCAGAGTATCTAAGCATGGAGAGAAGCTTGATGATCTGGAAAATCGGGGGAGTAGGAAGAATCTCAGGATTGTCGACATACCAGAAATAGTTAAAGATGCGGATTTACATAAATACTTTATGGACATGATTTCAACTTTATGCCTTGGCGAGGACGACGCCCAGATCATTGAACGGATACACCGGTTGGGGCCGGTTCGTGCTTGCCAGATTCTTGAACTTCTTGCATAAGGATAATGTCCTATGGGCAGCTAGAAAGAAAGGTCCTTTGCAATATGAATGAGCTTGGCATTCAACTCTTTCAGGACTACTCGGCCCCCCAACTGGAACTGTTGCGCAAGGCATACTCCGCAGTGTGCCAACAACTGATAGCAGCTCACATGAAATTTGTAGTTCAGTATCTGGCTAAACTATGGGTTTTTCATGCCAGTTCGGTGGCGACATTCAAAACGCCTGATGCTGCTCAGAACTGGCTTCAGGAGCAATTAAATAATCAACAAAGAGGATCTTGAATGATCAGATGAGAGCCATGACTGATTACTGGAAAGGAGAGTAAAAGACAGTCGCCTTGAAATGCTTGTATGCCGTGGGAAAAGGAGAACAGTATAGGAAGCCTGCAAGGAAATGTGAAAGGGGCTTTATTTATATTGAATTACTCCTTTCCCCTCCCTTTTTCTTCAACTTATATAGCAATGCGAGTGGGAGGTTATATGGGTGAATTGGGGAGTAAGGGCAATGTCGTCGTTTCTATATCGCTGAAGTCAATGAAACCCTTTTGTTTGGTCTTGGAAGCATGCCCTAACTTGTAACTGGGAGAACAGAGGAGGTGGGAGAGGGGATAGAATGTTTCTGGTTTGATAGGGGAGGCTTAGGTGTTGGGAGGTTAGAAAGGACTTCTGCGAAAGGTAAGAAAGGCGGGGTTGCAATTCTAATTTGGAAAGGGGTAGGGTTTCAGATGGGACACATGGTGGCTGACCTAGAGGGTCATTTTGTTTTAATAGAGGTGCAGGATTGATTGATTGATTGTTCACCCCATATGATTTTGAATCAGCACTGTTGGCTCCCTATTCGCTTTTATCTGTGTTGCATGCTCCTCACTCAAGCATGCTGGATTGTTTTTGGAATAATATCCTTTTTGAAGGGTAGATTGAGTGGTGGGGGGAGCACTAACGTCAATAGTGACCAACGGATCTGGAGGAGGAGATGAGTGGGTTCGGGGGTAGGGGATGGGAGGGGAATAGAATATTCTGAGGTAGTAGATAAACTAAGCAGCCTAGAGGTTGAAATAAGAGGCCTGATTAGTTGGTGGGAGCCCGTGGGGATTCTAGGCTGGGAGGACCCCCCCCCAATAAATATAGATATAAATACAAGATCAAAGTATCTTTCGATAGTATGCAACAAATACACATAGTGGGCTGAGAGTACTTTCTTGGAATGTTTGTGGGTTAGCTAGCCCACTGAAGCGGCGAAAAATTTTATGAGCTTTGGAAAGGCATAGGGGGGATGTTATATTGCTACAAGAAACACACCAGGCCCCTGAAGACCTAAATATGCTGAGGAGGGGGGGGGGGGGGGGAGGAAGATAGAGGCTATTTATGGGGCTTCTGTGAAATGTAAGAAAGGCAGGGTTGCAATTCTAATTCGGAAAGGTGTAGGGTTTCAGATGGGATGCATGGTTGCTGACCTAGAGGGTCGTTTTGTTTTAATACAGGGTGATTTGCAAGGGTGAAAAATCATGTTGGGAAGTGTGTATGCGCCAAATGTGCCAGATCCAAACTTTTTTATAACAGTGGGCACAGAGATTGACAAAATGCCTGAGTCTCTATTGGGAGGCGACTGGAATGGGGTATTTGATCTGACTTTGGATGTCTCAGGGGGGCAACGAGGGAATTGCGTTTTCACTACTCGGTATTTGAGGCGGTTTCATCAGAGATGCCAGGTGATGGATGTGTGGCGTGCCCTCCATCCAATGGAGAGAGACTACACACATTTGTCCAGAGCTCATGGGACCAGTGTACGTTTGGATGCAATACTGGTTTCGGAGGAACTTTTTCAAACAATAACGGAGGCAACAATTGGGCCATACGAAATATCGGATCATATGCCGGTCTGGATAGATTGGACAAGTTGGCACGCATATTGTAACAGGATAAATTGGCCTCTACCATTAGATTTATGTCAGGATGAAAACTTTAAGGCTTCCTAATAGATAAATGGAACGACTATGCTAGGAATAACAAGGTACACCGAGAGGAGGCTGAGCTCTTTTGGGAGGCCTCTAAAGTAGTACTGAGAGGAGATGTTATAGCTTATGAGATTCATAGGAAAAGAGAAATGGCGGTGAGGATCTTAAGATTGGAAAAGCAGGTTTGTAGGAAACGCTGGATATTGGCACGTCACCTGACGGTGGCCAATAGAGAGCAGGTGTTAGCAACACAGGCTACCCTCAACATAGGCTACCCTCAACACGTTGTTACATCAGAGAGCCAAAAAATCCTTGGTCTACTATAAATACCAATTATTTAAATTTGGGGATAAAACTGGGAAGCTCCTGGCACGTTGTCTAGCCTGTGATCAGGGATCTAGATTTGTACCACTAATAAAGGATGGAGCTGGGAAATCCCAGACTGAGGCGACAGCCATTGGGCAGGTTTTTGCGGATTATTATCACCGGCTGTATTTGAGAGCCGATGCCTCACATCTCCAGATTAGATGGTTCCTGGCTAAAGTGACTCTGCCACAATTGTCACAAGAGCAGCGGGACCATCTTGCGTCCCCAGTGACAATGGAAGAGGTTCAACGGAGTATTGACAAGGCAGCTGCCTACCGAGCTCCGGGACCAGATGGGTTTCGAACTGAATATTATAAACTTATGTCAGCTCAGGTGGCTCCAGTATTGGTGGCAGTGTTCAAATCCTGGCTAGATACTGGAACTCTTAAGTACAATAGCAATACAACCCATATAGTGGTATTACCCAAACCAGGGAAGGACCCAACAGAAGTTGGGTCATACCGTCCAATTTCTCTAATCAATTATGATCTTAAATTGTTTGCCAAGATCTTAGCTGATCGTTTGACATTATATTTATTTATTTAAAGCTTTTCTATACCGCGCTCTTTATTATCAGTGCTGTTTACAATTAACAAATTGATTCCAGGGCAATAACAGATCTGTCCTGTGTTTACATATAACAGGGAAGGTAACATGGAATTGCAACTGGGGGAACTATGTACATTTTAAGCGATGGAAGATGAGGATAGGTAGGCTATTTACAATAAGGCACATCAGCATTCTAGATTTCCTTCTAATTGTTCGTCTACAGTACAGCTCAGAAAATATATTCAGCTATTTCTGTTAATGCATATTCTAGAGCTACTGGAATTCATAGTATGACTGTCGTGGTTTAAGATCTAAAGCTTTACTAGATCAGTTATTGTATACCGAGGTTGGCTTTACGGTTAGGGCCGGTCTAGTTTGTCTGTGATGTGTGTGGTGTTAATGGGTTGGATTGTGGGTGGGAAGAGGGAGGTGCTGTTGGGTAGCGAGAAGTGTAGAAGGAACAGATGGTGCTTAAGGGCTTTCCTGAATTGTTTGAGGTCTCTGATTGATCTGATGCTGGGAGGGAGGTTATTCCAGCATCTAGGGGCGTAGAGAGCGAAGGCTCTATTACCAGTTGATTGTGCACATTTTGTAGTTTCCCTCGGGATAATAAGTGTATTGGAGGCTAATGTCCTCCTTGATCTGTTATTGGGAGTGTGAGTGAGGAAGTCCGAGATGGAGGGGGGGGGGGATATTTTGTTAATGGATTTGAAAGTAATGAGGAGGGCCTTGTATAAGATCCTGAAGTTTATCGGCAGCCAGTGTAGGTTCCTCAGGATGGGGGTTATGTGGTCTCATCTGGATGCTCTGCAGAAAACGTGGGCAGCGGCATTCATTGCTAATTGTAGCGGGTTTAGGGTACTCTTGGGTAGCTGTGGAGTATAATGTTTGCGTAATCAAAATGGGGTGTTACTAGCGCTTGGAATATTGTACGGAAGTTCTCTGGAGCCAACATGGGTCTTAGGTGTCGTAATGTCTTGATCTTGTAGTATATAGCCTTGACTGTGCTGCTTATGTGCGCTGTAAAGTCTAGCTGTTGATCCAGCGTCACACCCAGGTAGCGTATGGTGGGCTTGCTTGGAAACTCTGCGTCTCTTACTTTTAGGGCCGAGTGGGGGTGAGAAGCTTTTGTTCTTCCTAATTTATTACATGTTTGTCAAACTGGGTTTGTAAAGGGAAGATATCCGGCAAAAAATGTGCGGTGTATCATGGGAGCACTAGGGTGGGTGTATAGACAGAGTATCCTTCACTGCTAGTGAGTTTTGATGCAGAGAAAGCTTTTGACAGGGTTGGCTGGACATATATGTTTGAGGTTCTTGAAACATATGGTTTTGGAGATCTGTTTATCCAAGGGGTCCGGGGTTTGTATCAGAAACTGATGGCAGTGATGGGGGTTAATGTGGCTGTGACAGCTAACTTCGAAATAGAGCAGGGGACACGGCAGGTGTGCCCACTTTCCCCATTATTGTTCGTGCTCTCCCTGGATCCATTGTTGATAATGATGCATATGAGGGAGGACATAGCGGGGGTAACACTGGGGCCCTGTACGTTCAAGGTCTCGGCCTTTGCTGACGACCTGTTGGTCATGATGACAGATCCGCAGACTTCCCTGCAAAAATTGTTAGAAGTTATAGCACATTATGGTACCTTAGTGGGTTTTAAATTAAATATGGTGAAATCTGAAGCTTTGGATGTTTTAGGGGGTCTATGAACGTCTTGGAATGGGACCTTTCCCCTTTGATGGGCAGATCACAAATTCAAGAACTTAGGAATTTGGTTGCCACGAGACCCTACGAAGCTGTACCAGTTAAACGTCCAGCTTTTGATACAGAATATTCAGGATAAATTAAAGGACTGGATGCCGCTTCCGCTTTCCTCATTGGGTCGGGTGACGGCTTACAAAATGATTCTCTTCCCCAAAATATTATACATCATGCAATTGCTTCCCTTAAGGGTGTTAAGGCGAGAAATCCAAAAGTTAGAACGAACGATACAATCTTTTGTTTGGAGGGGGAAGCTGCTGAGACTTAGAATTAGCTGACTACAGGGTCGATGGCAGCAGGGCGGAATGGGGCTCCCACAAATAGAACAGTATAATTTGGTGTGTATGTTGAGACATGTGCAGGATTGGTTGGGGGGGAACATCAGTATTCACCCCATACGATTTTGAATCAGCACTGGTGGCTTCCTATTCCCTTTTATCTGTGTTGCATGCTCCTCACTCAAACATGCCGGATTGCTTTGGGAATAATATCCTTTTTGAAGGGGTTCGCTGGGGATGGTGTAAATTGTGTGCTCAATTAGAAATTTCACATGAGACATCAAGATACCTGCCTTTACAGGGAAATGTGTCCTTTTTGCCAAGTATAGATTCTAATTTTCTTGGTAAGTGGGCGGTGCGGGGCATAACTCAGCTGAGGCAGGTAATTAATGAGGATGGAGAATTAAGTTCTTTCCCAGAATTGAGGGAGCAATATGATTTACCAAATAGGCATTATTATGCCTACGTACAATTAAAACACTATTTGGCTACTTTTCAAGATAGACAGTGTGATCTAGGACAGGAGAATTTTGGCAAATTAACAAGTTGGTTTCAATTGGAGGACAAAGAATGAATTGCAGTGGCTAGCTATTGCAGAGCAATTAGTGGGCTTGCCCCAGACAAGAGTTATGTACACCTCACTATACAATGGGGGATGGAGTTGGGGATAGATTTAGGCACATTCGCTTGGAGGACAGCAGTGGGAAGAATCCCTGGGTTGACATTAGGGGCCAGGCTCAGAGATATGCAGTTTAGGATCTTAGAACGAGCGTATATCTCACCCCACAGAGCGTGGAGAGCAGGATTTGCAGAACACAATAAATGCCCGTGGTGTGAGGTGGGGGGTCACACTTGGGACATATGTTTTGGGGATGTGAGAAAATCGGTAAATTTTGGAATAGGATCCAGAAATACTTGGGGAGTCTAATGGGGCAGACTCTGATGCTGGCTCCTGGATTGGCTATTTTAGATACCCCTGATCCCCTGGGACTCATTAAGGCTGGGAATCGGCTAATGATTAGGAAATGCTGCCTTGTTGCCAAACAGTGTATTCTTCGCAGATGGCGAGATTTGGCTGGCCCTGGCTTCTGGGAGTGGAGAAATAAGTTGCATCAGTTGGTTTTGTGGGAGGGAGAGGCCTCTAAACAGCATGTAAAAAAGAGAGCATTGTTCTTGCTTGTTTGGTCTCCATATCTGGATGGTATCTCTGCTAAGGCAAGGAATGACATATTAACCATCTAGAAAGGAGATGAAGAAGATATAAATTGCCCCAGAGGGAGGGAGGGACTGGATGGGGGGGGGGGGGGGGGGGGAAGGACCGGGGGGGGGGGGGAGGCAGGATGAGGAAAATATTGTTCATAGTAATGTTAAATAAGTTAACAAGTTGAGAGGATATTTTATTATTTTTTTCCTCTGAAAATATGCGCTAGGTAAGGGGTCAATGTTGGAATTGCTCTTAAATTAAGACTATGTAGATCTGTATGTTCAGTTGACTCCTATGCCTGGGGTGTTTAAAATGTTTCTGGTGTCTATAATCATAATAAAAAGTTTCAAACATAAGCCATGACTATTAAGAGTGGTCATTGTGTGCCTGTTAAACTTTCAACATAAGGCTATTGCAGGCCTTTATAAAAAAAAGGGACTTGCATTTGGACAACCTCCCGATTCTGTTATTTCAAGACTATTCAGCTACTATTGCTGTGAAGAGAAAGGAATTTGCCCCCATTTGTGCTGAACGTTTTAAGCACCAGATCCATTTTACTCTGGCCTACCCTGTAGTTCTGAAGGTCCAGTCAGATGGTATAATGCATACCTTTGAGCATGTGACAGCGGCAAGGAATTTTCTGGAGAGTCTTGCGAATTCTGCGACGCCATGAAGACAGAGCACGGGGACAGTTGCCGAGGGATGTAGACATCACTATATGGTCGGTCCTATGAGGCACACAGTGGACCTTGTCATTACCAAATGGATTTCCTATTAAGACTCTATGTTTGAGTTGGGGGGTTGGGTGTGCTGAGTGGGGGGTTCCCTACTCCGTGCATTGGGGGAGCCAACTTTGGTGCAGGCAGGGTAGCCCCGAGGCACTGTTCTAGAGATGTGACACACTCCACAGTGGTGGAATATGGGTTATGTTGGTTTCAGCTTGTGGTGGATGGGGATGTGGCTGTGTGTGGTGTTTGTGGGAGTAAGTATGGGGGTGGGAGGGGATGGGGAGTGAGGAGAAGTATTGTCTGATGGTTGGGAGTGGGAAGGATGGGATAGGGGGGAGGAAGCAAGGGGGGACCTCTGTGTTAGCCTTGATGCTGGGTTTTGGGGTTCCGGGGCTGAGGCTAGGTGATCTGGGGGGCATGCACCATTATATGCAACCTAGGTCTGCTTCTTTGGGTTGGTAGAGATGTCACATAATGTGTGGATTGTTACTTGGAATATAGGAGGGACCAATTTTGCAATTAAATGCACCAAAATCCTCCAAGCTCTGAAGCACAGAGGTGTGCGGCTGGCTTTACTCCAGGAGATGCATCTGAGCTCACTGGAGCATTCTAAACTTAAGAGGGACTGGGTGGCTTCTGTCTACAGTGCCTTCTTGGGCTAAAAGAAAGGGGGGGGGGGAGTAGTGGTTCTGGTGCACAGGGGGCTCCCCCTGGAGGTTACAAACTGGGAAGTGGATCTGCAGGGGATGTTTATATTTCTGCCTGTCACTTTGTATAATGAGCAATATCTTATTGGTAATGTTTATGCTCTTAATGAATATGATCAGAGCTTTCTCAAGAGGGTGCTCCAATGATTCTCTCAAGCGGCACTACGCCAGGCTATTTTTGGCAGGTGATTTTAATTGCCTGCATGATCCAGAGCAGGATCCCTCTGGGAGAGCCCTGATGAGGGGTTGGACTAAGGGGATTGGTTACTTATGTTGTCTGGGAGGTTGGTAGATATCTGGCAGGTGCTTCACTCCATTCTACAAGACTATGCTCAGTTATTAATTTAACAGGTCTATTTATACTGCTTTATAATTTCAGTCAAAGCAGTTTACATTGTAAAACACTTGTTAATGTACATTAAACAGGGGGACATTGATAACTTGGATTTTTCAAGCAATGAAGGGTTAAGTGACTTGCCCAAGGCCACAAGGCATACACGTGGGAATTGAACGCTGTTCTCTTGGTTCCCAAGCCAGTGCTCTAACCATTAGGCTTCTTCTCCACTCCATTTGTCTAAGGCCCATGGGACTTGGTCAGGGTTGGACTATAAAGTGTAGTTACTCACCTGTAATAGGTGATCTCCGGGAACAGCAAGAATTTAGTCTTCACATATGGGTAATGCCGGTACCGATGGAGCCCGCGTAGGAACGCTCCCCAGCATCCAATAGGAAAGCTTTTGGGAGCATCCCACTGCGCCTGTGTAGCTGCCTTCCCAGCTCTCCCTCCTCAGTTGAGTTTGTAGCTGAAATAAAAGGAGAGAAGGAGGAGGAAAAGTACAACTTCTAGGGGAGGAGGGTGGGTTGTGAAGACTAAATTCCTGCTGTTCCTTGAGATCACATGTTACAGGTGAGTAATTACACTATCTCCAGGAACAAGCAGGAATGTAGTCTTTACATATGGGACTCCCTAGCTTGGAGATGCCAGAGAGATGACCTCAGAGTGAGCTGTGGATCACAGGCCTAAGTAAGTAGGTCATATATCCTCCAAGGATGTCTGGTATCGAAACCCGGGAAGGAGGGTAGGAGATGATCTAAGTCTGAAAGAGATGCTGGAGAACAGCTTGGCCAAACAAGGCATCCCAGCAGGAGTCCTTGTCTAGGCAATAATGAGCAGCAAAAATGTGGAGAGAAGACCAGGTTGCTGCTTGGCATATCTCATCAATCGCCACAGAACGTAGATTTGCCAGAGAGGTAGACATGGCCCGAACATTATGTGCAATGATGTGACCCTTACAGTCTGACAGAATCTTGAGTATGATATTGACAGACAAAGCTTTAAGTTACATGGTCGAAAGCAAGATGGAATAGGTGCGTTTTGATTGCCTTGCGAAAGGTGGCCAAATCTGAAATGAGATGAATAGGAGCAGGTAGGGAGTTCCATAGTAGAAGGCAAAGAGGGAGAAGACTCTGTTCATGGCGAATTGGGACCTTTTTCTAGCTATGGTTGGGATGGTAAGAGTGTTTGCCATATTTGTTCTTCTTGCTCTGTTGTCAGGAGTCCAATGTAAGAGATCTTCCAGCGAGGAAGCGGATAGGTGATGAAAATTTTAAATGTTATTAGGAGAGTTTTATACTTAAGTTGACTGTTTATTGGGAGCCAGTGTAGATGAATTATGAGAGGAGTTACATGCTCGTATCTGGAAGCTCTGTAAATGGTTTGTGCAGCAGTATTCAATGCCAATTGTAAAGGATGGAGAGTGGGGGCGGAGCTTGCCTGCGACAGGAAATGGCTGCCTGAAAGCACTGCTCCGACCTAGCCTTTAGAATCCTGTCTCTCCCCCTTGACTATGGCCAGCGGTTGCTGCTGAAATTTGGTAGGGCACACAAAGGAGATGTCGTCCTTGAAGCCGGCGAGATTAGAATTCCAACCGGCGGCCGGACAAGCGGTCAAACGAGCGAAACAAGAATCAGCTTCCCCACAAAAGATGGCGCCGGAGAAAGATATTTCGGCCGTGGAAAGAGAAATCCTGCAAGAATTGAGAGCGGTCAAAGAGATGGTTACCTCTAGTACTACGGCACTCACTCAGATGCAAGTAGATTTACAAGAAGTCAAAGATAAATTAACAGACGTTGCTGGACGCCTGCATATTGTGGAAGCAGTGACAGAACAGCATAGAACTCTATTGGCGCAGATGGGCCCACTTACTAACCGGGTGATGGCACTGGAAAATCAAATGGAAGATCAGAACAATCGTGCTAGACGAAGCAACGTCAGAATCACAGGTATACCAGAAGGACGAGAGGGGTTGGATCCCATAGGGTATTTGGAGAAGTTGATACCAGAAATATTACAAATCGCCTTTGCCACGCCGTTTGAAATAGAACGGGCCCATCGAGTTCCTTCCCATGCTACCAGCAGAACTCAGCGCCCGCGACCCTTTGTACTGAAAATTCTACGGTACCAACAGGCGTTGCAGATATTACAAGCTGCGAAGCTGAAATTGACACTTCAGATAGAAGGACATAAGATTGCGTTTTATCCAGATTTGTGTAAGAAAACGGTTGAGAGACGCAAGGAGTTATTAGCTTGCAGGCCCCTGCTTCAGAAATTAAACGCACGTTATGGTCTCTTTTACCCAGCGCGGATGAGGGTCATGCTGAACAATTCTACGCAAACTTTTGATAATGGAGAAGCCTTAAGATCTTTCCTCCAGGAGCAGGCTGGCATGGAAGTCGGGTCATGAATGAACTTGGGGTGATTGCTGCTTACTTACTTATTGGGGAGATGCACAGGTTGAATTTAAAATGAGGGATAAGCATATGTATGTCTGTTGGAGGGGAATGTGTGGGAATATATTTGTGTCAAACAGCTGCCGCTGATTGGGGGGAGAGATTATTGAGATGATTGTTAATGGGTCATGGGGTGGGGGGGGGGGGGGTACAGGTAGCTCATAACTCGAAGGGGTGGGATGGGCTTCACCATGCAAGTTACTGTAAGTTATACAATGTGGTTGGCATATAGACCTGAGATTGTGGTTATTCAACAACACATACTGATAAGCATGATGGTAACGAGTGCTATAGAGCAGGAGTCAAACAAGTGCTATTATGGCTAGTAGCGGATTAAAGCTAATGTCCCTTAATGTACAGGGTATCACCAATCCTGTTAAGAGAAAGAAAATATTGAATTACTGTAAGCTGCAATGTGCTGATGTTGTATACATACAAGAAACACATCTCTCTCTATCTGAATCTCATAAAATCTGTGGAGAATATTACCAGAATGTAGTGTTGGCTCCTGCTCAAAAAAAAAAAGGGCAGAGTAATCATCTTAATTCGGAAAAATCTGCTACCGGTAATTGAAGAAACTGCGATAGATCCTTATGGGAGATGGGCTAAAGCGAACGTCAGGATCAGAGAGGACAGATATACCTTGATGACAATATATGGTCCAAACCTAGATGAACAACAGTTTTTTGAAAGTGTGGCACAGGAGCTCATGGAGACAGGATCTACATCTATTATATTAGGTGGAGACTTCAATCTCATCCAAGACCCGCTGATAGACCGCACCCCATATAGACAGCAACATAAACCTAAGTCTAGCAAAGTGCTATTAAGCATGATGAAATCCACTGGACTAATAGACCCATGGAGACTAATGTTTCCCAAAGAGAGAGAGTATACGTTTTATTCTCTGATCCATAATGCACAAATGCGCATAGATTTTTTCTTAATATCCAAGACACTGGTGGATAAAGTTACAGACACAAGACATTTAGCTAAAGCAGTTTCGGATCACGCTGCAGTCATGTTGGAGTTGGACTCTGGTATGAAAAAAAGATCCCAGGTGAGATGGCATTTTGATCGGTCATGGTTGACAGATACCGAGTTTCGAAGCTCTATTGAACAAGCTATCGCTGAGTACTTTCAACACAACCAAAATTCCGAGACGTCAACGTGGGCCTGGTGGGAAGCCTTTAAAGCAAGCATGCGGGGGCGAATGACAACATTCAGTATCCAAAGGAAAAGAGCTGCAAAACAGAGATTGATTGAAATAGATCGAGAGATACAAGCTGGGGAAAGGCTACTATCTAAGAGATCAGATCCATTGATACTACTCAGGTTGCAAAAGCTGAGATACCAATATAACTCAATCCTAAACACAGAAGCGGACTTACAGATCAAGGCACAACGCGGTGTGTACTACCATGAAAGTAATCGGGCGAGTACACTGCTGGCTCGAATGCTTAGAGCTAAGAAGGCCCATACACTCATTAAGAGGCATGTTTACTAAAAGTTAGTATATGGTAACATTATGCAAATATTTATGCAAATGAGGCCCCACACCGAGTCTCCGCACATGGCCCCGCACCCCCCTTGGGCCGCCCGTCTGCATATGTGAGATAAAGAATGCCGAAGAATTGTATGATTGTAGATATTGGTTGTATATATATGTTAAATAGCAGGGCGGATAGGGAAAAGCCCTGCGGTACTCCTTGGGTTTGCTGATACATATCTGATGTTTGAATGCCCATACAAACTTCTTGTTGCCGATCTGTAAGATATGAGTGACAACAATCTAGTGCTGAGCTCTGAATGCCCTTAAGCTTAAGCAGATTAATCAAATGGCTGTGACAGACTGTATCGAAGGCTGAATCAATATCCATGGATATCAAGATAAAGCCCCGTTTCGGATTATTTAAGCCTAAAATGAGGTTATCAAACAAGGATGTGAGCAAAATCTCAACACCATGATATTGTCGAAAACCATACTGTTGCGAATCAAGTGGTGCGTGGCAATCAATGTGGTCTTGGATTTGTTGCTGTACTATCTTCTCCATTATGTTAGCCAAGAAAGGGAGACTAGGTATGGGACGATAGGAGTTTGGGTCCTGCGGGTCTAGCTTGGATTTTGTTTTAGGAGAGGTTTGATTGTGTCAGCTTTCAGTGATACTGGGACCAGACACTTGTTGAAGGAGAGGTGGATAATCTTGGAGATGTGGGAACTTAATTCAGGGCAAGTAGACTTGATCCAATGAGGGGGGCATGGATCAGTGGGTATTATTAAGACCCTTTATTACATTTTCAATTTGTTTGGCAGAGTATGGGTAGAAGTGACTTAGAATGGGGATATTGGAGCTTTCTGGCAATGGAGTGTCTGTGCAAATGTCTTCCAAATTGTTGAGGGTTGCTTTGATTTTATTGTGAAAATGAATAGCAATGTCTTGAGGGTGGATTAAATTATTAGCTTGATGCAGTGATAAGTCATTTGTGAGGGAATGAATTAATCTAAAGAGCTCACGGGGCTTGTTGAGAGAGCGCATAAAAAGATTTGTGTGGTATTCCTTTTTCCTTTGCATGATGGTAAGGCAGTGGTGTTCTTGCAAGGTCTTCATGTATAATTCTCAGTCATGGGGGAGTCTGGAGTAGCACCATTTTTGCTCAAGCTTCCTGAGATTCTGTAAGGATCAGAGAGTTTGCTTGGATACTGGCAGTCCCAGATGACTCGAGTCAAAGGGGATAAAAAGTTGGGAAGCTTTTCTGTGCCCCCGAGTTCTCTGGAGATAAAAAGCCAAAGCACGTTTGCAATCCAGAGTGTGAAGGGTTGCTTCTGCCCTAGAGGAATGAGGTCTAGGGAAAAAGACAGGGATGTAAACAGACTGGTTTAAATGGGAGGGCGAGACCACCTTTGGCATAAAGTGAGGATAAGTCCTAAGGACTACCTTATCATGGTGGAATCGTGTATAAGGAGGGTCAGCCACCAAAGCCTGAAGCTCACTAATGCATCTTGCTGAAGTGAGGGCAATTAGAAAGGTGACCTTCCGGGTGAGAAACCTCAGAGAAGTAGTGGCTAGAGGTTCAAAGGGTGGTTTGAGAAGCTGTCCTAAAACAACATTGAGATCCCATGCCACTGGGGGTGGCTTAATGGGAGGCTTAGTTAATAGAAGACCCCTCATGAACCGTGCAACAAGCAGCTGAGAAGAGATGGGCTGACCCATCTAAGGGCATATGAGAGGCTGCAATTGCACTTAGGTGTACTCTTACCAAATTGGTTTTGAGTCCAGAAGAAGAGAGGTGGAGAAGATATGCAAGTAATGCATCCATTGGAGCTGAGAAGGGGTTAAGATCCCTTTCAGAACACCAGAGAGAGAATCTACGCCACTTGAAGGTGTAGGAGTGCCTGGTGGAAGGTTTCCTAGAAGCTAAAAGGATAGCTTGTACCTGTTGAGAGAAGTTGATGTCCTGGAAGGCTATGTCTTCAGCAGCCATGCTGTAAGATGTAGTAACTGTGGATTGGAATGCAGCAGTGTCCCATCCTCCTGCGAGAGGAGATCTGGAGCAGACCCCAAATCTACTAGCTGAACTTGAGACAGACGTAGAAAGAGAGAATACCACGGTTATCGTGGCCAATGTGGGGCTATAAGAATCATGTAGCCCCTGTCTCTCTGGAGTTTGAAAAGAGTTTTGGGAATGAGAGGGAAGGCATATAGGAAGCCTGGACCCCAGTGAAGGTGAAAGGCATCTACCTGCTGGTTGTTCTGTGCAGGCATCCTGGAGCAGAAGCAGGGAAGTTTGGCAATCTGAGGACTTGCAAACAGGTCAATGTCTGGGATTCCCCAGATCTGAAAAATATAAGCAACCTTGTCCGCATGGAGAGAACACTCGTGGGGTAGCAGGACTCAACTGAGTTTGTCCGCCAAGACATTCTGTTTGCCTGGAAGATACACCACAAGTAGGTGAATTTGATGCTGTATGGTGAAGGACCACAGGTGTGGGGCTTCGTTGCAAAGGGTCCAAGAGCCTGTTCCACTCTGCTTGTTCAAGAAGAACATGGCTACCTGATTGTCTGTCAGGACTGGATCTGTACAGAAGCGAAGATGGTTCTGGAACACCTTGAGAGCATTGTGGATGTCTCTAAGTTCCAGCAGATTTATGTGGAGTTGCGATGCCTGATAAGACTGAAGTCCCTGAGTGGAGAGATTGTCCAGATGAGCTCCCCAGCCCAATTTGGACACATCCGTCATCAGGGTACATTGATGTGGAGGCATCTGAAAAGGTGACCCTACTAGCAGGTTTTCTGGGGATTGCCACCACTGGAGAGATGAGATTAGGTGTGTAGAGACCATTATTGTGTCTCCCAGGCAACCTGATGTCTGAGACCACTGGGAAGCCAGGGTCCATTGAGCTGCGCGCATATGTAGACGAACATATGGAACAACATACATTGTTGATGCCATATGACCCAGACGTTGCAGCATTTCTTGAGCAGTGAGAAAGTTTTTGAGGCATGCTTGAGATGCAAACTGAATGAGTCGAGCACAGCGGGCTTGGGGCAGAAAAGCCCTTGAGTGTCTAGAAGAGCCCCTATGAACTCTAGAGTTTAAGAGGGAATGAGTTGGGACTTTGGAAGATTTATTACAAATCCCAAGTGTTGCAGCACCTGCATGGTGCATGAGAGGGAAAGATTGGCCTCTAGAGATGTGCTTGCTCGAATGAGCCAGTCGTCTAAGTAAGGGAAGACAAATATCCCTAGAGTCCTTAGGAATGCAGCTACCACTGCCATGCACTTTGTAAAGACTCTTGGGGAAGAAACAAGGCCGAAAGGCAGGACTCTGTATTGATAATGTCTCCCTTGGAACAGGAAACGCAGGAACCTTCTGTGTTGTGCGTGAATAAGAATGTGAGTATATGCGTCCTTCAGATCTAGAGAACAGAGCCAATCCTGACTCTGGAGATAGGGGAGAAGAATACCTAGGGAGATCATCTTGAATTTCTCCCTTAGTAGGTACTTGTTCAGTTCTCTGAGGTCCAGAATGGGCCTGTATCCTCCTGTCTTCCTTGGAATGAGGAAATATGGAGAATAGAAGCCCAGATCCCGCTGGGAGAGTGGCACTTCTATTGCACCCTGTGAGAAAAGAAAGATGACCTCTTGCAACAGAGCAGTGAGAGGGGGTTGAGAACAGAACTCTCTCTTGAAGGAGT
Source organism: Ichthyophis bannanicus (assembly GCA_033557465.1). Lineage (NCBI taxonomy): Eukaryota > Metazoa > Chordata > Amphibia > Gymnophiona > Ichthyophiidae > Ichthyophis > Ichthyophis bannanicus. Next base: position 258,623,593 of record CM066044.1, read on the forward strand.
TGGGGGGGGGGGTCAACTTCGTAGATGAAGCTTGTACCCCTCCTGTATTATGGAGAGAGAGTCCACTGCTCTGATGTTAGAAGATGCCACCTGTGGGCAAAGTGACAAAGTCTGCCGGGAATGTGGATGGGATCAGGAATCTCCAGCGGCAGAACAGCTATGTTCTTCAGAAAGGAGTCAAAGACCCTGAGGAGGTTGGGTCTGCTGAGGTGGCTGTGACCTGGGCCTTCCTCTGTTGTTTTGGTGGCTGCTGTCCCTTCTGGGGAGCATGGATTGGACAGTGCACCGCAGGGATGTAAGAAGGGTAGCACTTTTTTCTTATTGAAAAAAGGTTTCTTTGCTGCCTTTTTCTTAGCTGGGTTGGCAATGGATCTAGATAGCCTATTAAGAGTGGTGTTCTCATATTCTAGCTGAGAAACCTTGTCCTGCCAATCCTTGCCAAAAAGGTTTTCACTAGTGCAAGATATATTACCCAGCTTATCTTGAACCCATTGTTCAAGATCAGATGCTTAGAGCCAAGCAATCCTGCGTGTACCAATGCATATAGCTGAAGTTCTACTGATGCATTCAAAACAGTCAAAGGTTGCTCTGTTAACAAATTTTAAAACATTTTGTGCATGCTTTACAAGGGTGAGATAATCAGCTCTCTTATCATCAGGGAGGAGAGGAGCCATCAACTCCAAATCCCTAGTCACCTTCCTAAGGAACACACCCATATAGAGTATGTAGGAACTGATTCTGGCTGATAACATGGAGGCCTGAAAACATCAACGACCAAAAGCGTCAAGGGTTCTCGAGTCCCTGCTTGGAGGGTTTGAGGAATGTGTCTTAGCACTTTTTATTTGACGTATTGCCGATTCCACCACCATGGAATGGTGTAGTAATTGTGTCTTCTGGAAACCGGGACACTCCGGTACCCGGTACATTGTATCTAGTCATTGAGTATGTAGAGAGATGTTAGGGGTGTCTCCCACATACGAAGTATAAGATCATGAAGTATTCAATGAATAGGGAGAGTAGCAACTTCCTTTGGGGCTGCAGGGTATTGAAAGATTTCAAGTTCTTCAGCCCTAGGTTCTTTCTCTGAAGTCACTGTTATGGACAGACCCCCGAGCAACATCGCAAATAAAATCTTGGAAAGACATGCCCTCCGGAGGGGACATGCAACGTTGTGGGGATGGAGATGGGTCTTCTGGGAGAGTTCTCATTTCCCAGGTACCGGCTGATTCGTCATCTGACAAATCGGAGTCGGAAGACTCAAAGTATCGACGGCAGGGTGTTCACGCTCTGCATGTACTCGATACCACTCAAAGCCGGCAGCTGAAGGTTGCGGTGCTGAAACCTTGGTACCGGAAATGGATTTGAGGGCTGGCATGGGTGGTAGCATGGTAAGCGGTAAAAAGGTCGATGCAGGCTCTTTCGGTACCATAGTTGGTACCGATGTCTAAGGAATCGACTGTAAAGGCTTTACCGGTATGGAGGCCGCCAGTAAGGCTGCTAAGCTCCGCTCGATGGCCAGGATACGTTGATCCATGAAGGTTGCCGATGCTTGGGTATCAGTACCGGAGTTGCGGGCCATGATCCCTGAGCATGGCACCAGGAGCTCTCCAGAGGTGGAGGCCTCAGGAGCATCCTGGGACCCCACTAAGGCTTTGAAGGCAAGGGCCTCCCGCCAGGGTTGTTTAGCCGGTGTGTCCCCCTCCAGGACAACGCCCAAGGCATCTCGATGCTTAAAAGGAGATCTACCCTTGGAGGACTGGCCAGTCTTCGATGAAGACTTAGGTTTCGATATCTGAGATAGAAACATAGAAATATGATGACAGAAAGAGACTACATGGCCTATCTAGTCTGTCCTTCCATATCAACAACTACAACAGTCCCCTTTTTACCTTTAGAGATCCTCTGTGTTTGTCCCATGCTTTTTTGAATTCAGTTACTGTCCTCATCTCTACCACCTCCACTGGGAGACTATTCCACGGATCCACTACTCTTTCCGTAAAGAAATATTTCCGCATATCACTCCTGAATCTATCTCCCTTCACCCTCATCCCATGTCCCCTCGTAGCAGAACTTGCTTTCAGTTGAAAGAGGCTCTCTCCCTGAACATTTATGCCACGGAGGTATTTAAACATCTCAATCATATCACCTCTATCCTGCCTTTCCTCTAAGGTGTACATATTAAGATCGTTCAGTCTGTCCTCATATGCTTTATAATGAAGACCACTAATCATTTTAGTAGCCACCCTCTGCACATCCCGTTCGCATTCTTTTGAAGGTGCGATCTCCAGAATTGCACACTATACTCCAAATGAGGTCGTACCAAAGACTTATACAGAGGCACTATCACCTCATTTTTTCTGCTAGCCATTCCTCTCCGTATGCACCCAAGCATCCTTCTAGCTTTTGCCGTTGCCTTTTCTACCTATTTAGCTACTTTAAGATCATCAGACACAACCACGCCTAGGTCCCGCTCTTCTTTAGTGGACAAAAGTACTTCACCCCCTATACTATACTGCTCCCTTGGATTGCTGCAGCCCAAATGCATGACCTTACATTTTTTAACATTAAATCCCAGCTGCCAAATTCTAGACCATTCTGCAAGCTTAGCTAGATCCCTCCTCATGTGATTTACACCTTCCTGGGTGTCTACCCTATTGCAGATTTCGGTATCATCCGCAAAGAGGCAAACCTTACCCGACAACCCTTCCGCTATATCACTAACAAAGATGTTAAAAAGAATCGGACCAAGGACAGATCCCTGGGGCATACCACTGGTAACATCCTTCTCCTCAGAGTGAGCTCCATTTACTTGTACTCTTTGTCGCCTCCCACCCAACCAATTTCTAACCCAAGCAGTAACTTTAGGGTCCATCCCTAGGGTGCTCAGTTTGTTTATAAGTCACCTGTGAGGAACAGTGTCAAAGGCTTTACTGAAATCTAAATACAACACATCTAGGGCTCTCCCTCGGTCCAACTCCCTGGTCACCCAGTCAAAGAAATCAATCAGATTTGTCTGACAAGACTTGCCTCTGGTGAATCCATGCTGCCTCGGATCCTGTAATCTGCTGGACTCCAGAAACCTCACTATTTTCTCTTTCAGCAGCGTTTCCAATAATTTACTCACTACCGAAGTTAAACTAACCGGCCTGTAGTTTTCAGCCACATCCTTACTTCCACTTTTGTGTAAAGGCACCACATGAGCCTCTCTCCAGTCCTTTGGCACTACTCCTGACTCCAACGAGGCATTGAAAAGGTCAGTCAATGGAGCTGCTAGAACGTCCCCAAGTTCCCTCAGTATTCTAGGATGTATCCCATCCGGTCCCATCGCTTTGTCTACTTTAAGTTGAGCTAGTTTCTCACGAACACAGTCTTCTGAAAATTGTTCAAGATGTCCCTCGCTTCTGTTCCTGTTTGTGGGTGTTTTCTGAGGTCCTGCTCCTGGTTCTTCATCTGTGAACACAGAACAGAAATATTTGTTAAGCAATTCCGCTTTATCCTTATCAGCTTCTACATATTCCTCCCCTGCACCCTTGAGTCTGACAATACCACTTTTGCCCTTCCTCTTCTCACTAATATATCTGAAAAATGTCTTATCCCTTCATTTTATTGCATTGGCTATTTTCTCCTCCTTTTGAATCTTTGCCTTCCTGACTACTTTGCTAGCTTCTGTAAGTTTTTCCAAATACAGATGCCTGTCTTCCTCTCTCTGTGATCTCTTGTATTTCATGAAGGCCTCACTCTTTTTCTTCACTTTTTCAGCTAATTCTTTCGAAAACCATAGCGGTCTCCTTTTCCTTTTATCTTTATTTACCATTTTAATGAAAAGGTTGGTTGCCCTTAAAATATCCCCTTTCAGTTTTGCCCACTGTTTTTCTAGAGATCCTTGAGGAAGATGAAGCTCTCGATGACATCGATGCTACAGACATTGCATCGGTGGCAAAGAGGGTGCCCAGTTTTGCAGCTCAGTTCTATAGGCCTCTCTTTAATGTTACTGTTGATATTTCAAGCTCCTGGAATAAGTTGATATATGCAACCCCATTATGAACCTCCTACATTGGGGTAGAGCTGGGGGAGCCAGAAGGCAAGGCACATCAGACACTATCATCATACCCAATGCCTTTACTAAAACGAGAATAGACACTTAAAGAAGAGCACTATCCCTGGCCGCTCACGCGCTCTGGAACTCACTCCCCGACAACCTGAGATCAACAAAAGACCTCAAAGACATCCAGAAGATGCTAAAAACAACGCTCTTCACAGAACACTACAATGACATCACAAACTACCCAAACAAAATGTAAAAATGTAAATGTAAACAAATGTACAAATGTAAATAGTTCCTGTACATAGCTCATACTATATACAGCTCACCACGCAACCTCCTTACACCAATCATGCCCCGATTTTTCACTGCATGCCCACCCCTGCGCACCCAACTACTTGATTTGTTTGCTGTGTAATCCGCTTTGGTTTCAGGATAAAGCGGTATATAAATCCTTTTAAATAAATAAATAAAATCTTCCTACAGAGAGGACATTCTGACAGTTAGTGATCCGGTCCTAAGCACTTTAGACACCAGTCATGGGTGTCCGTGGCCAAAATTGTACTGCCACATTTGGAAAAACCACTGGCTGGTTTTTCCATTTTGTCTGTGACAAAAAGGAAAGGCCTAAGCCTAAGATGGCGTCGATGCACCTGAAGGAAGAAAGTTTTCTTCTCTCACTGAAGGTTTTTTTTTTTTTTTTTTAGAAAAGAAAGAAAGCACCGACGGGGTCGGTACCAGCATTGATGGGAAGGCAGATGCAACCCCCAAAAAAGAAAAAAAACCAAATTTTCTGCGGTGACAGGAATTGCTTCTTGTCGGCTCCGTGGAAAACAAAGAACTGAGAAGGGAGAGCTGGTAAGGCAAGAAGGCAGCTATGCAGGCACAGTGGGATGCTCCCAAAAGCTTTCCTATTGGACGCTGGGGAACATTCCCACGCGGGCTCTATCGGTACCGACGTTACCCATATGTGAAGACTACATTCCTGCTTGTTCCTGGAGATTTATGGTATCTTCGGGCTGTTTTAGTCAGGTCATTCGGGTAGAAATTGATCCCATTATTATATCTGACCATGATATGGTTGGATATGGAGGGTAGGGAGAGCTGGAGATGGCGGTTCTAGGCTTATCTTTGGGAGAATGAGAAATTTCTACTGTACCTGTGCTGGCAATGGAACAAGTATCTCCAATTCAATAGAGAACATAAGTGCACTCTCACGTTGCTTTGGGAAGTAAGGTAGTCCTTCAGGAGGCCATTATTGCGTATACGGCCAGGAGACAAACACCTGGATAGGAGTGTATTATAGTTGGAGAGGACGCTGCAGACACAGAAGCAGAAGGCTGTGCTCTGGGGCACGAGAATCAGCAGGCTTACCTTGCGATCCAAGCAGTGCTTAAGACCTTGCTTCAGAAGTACACCTTGGTGACTATGTAGTACTACAAACACTGTTTTTACTGCTATGGGACTAAATCAGGGAGTCTGCTAACGAGGGTGGTGAGGGAGTGGTGGGGACTTAGATTTGTGTTGGCTATGAAAAGATGCATCTGGTTGGGTCTGCAATGAATCTCAGAGCATAGCATAGGTCTTCAAGACCCTTTATCAAATCTTATTTACATCTGACACAGGGGGCCTTGATTGCGGGGAGATGTTCCTTCAGAGTTTGTCACTTCCTACCTTGACGGCTGTAGAGCTCGATGCTGAACAAGCCAATTAGAGGGTCCGAAGTGCAGCAGGTTATCACGGTGAGGACCCTTCATAAGGCACCCAGGCCGGATGAGTATGGAGTGGAGTATTACAAGATTCTGGAGACTAGACTCACCTTAGCCCTGGTGGACATTTATGGAACTGTGCTTTTGGGGAGGCAGGGAGATCTTGCCCATGGACATGTAGCAGGTGGCCATTACAGTTCTCCCTAAACCTGGGAAGGATCCGTTAGACCCCACATCTTATAGGCCAATATCCCTCCTAAATTATGGTGTGAAGCTGTTGGCTTCCCTCTTGCCTATGCATCTAAAGAACATTTTGCTCCATTTAATTGGCCATCGTCAGGTGGGCTTTGTACAGGGTAGGGGAGCAGTGAAGAATATTACCAAGTTATTTCTCGCCATCAAGTAAGTCAGCTTCCTTTGTTATTGGTTAGTTTTGATGCTGAGAAAGCAGTTGACAGGTCTCCTGGTTGTATCTGCTGGTGGCTTTACAGCATTTTGGTTTCTCCAGGGACTTCCTGCAGCAGATTCAGGTGATGATCTCGGTAAGTGGGGTAATGTTTGCACCCTTTACTTTGGGTAGAGGCACCCGGCAGGGCTGTCCTTTATTTCCATTGCTGTTTGTCTTGTTTTTGCAGATGGCAGAATAGGTGCAAGGGCTATGCTTGGGAGGCAAGGCCATTAAGCTCAGTGCATTTGCAGATAACATGTTACTCTGCCTGAGGGACTCAGAACTTTCTCTTTGAAAGGCATTGCATATTATTGAAGACTTTGGTAGGTTCTTGTGCAACTGCAGCAAGTCTTTGGTGTTGGATGTGGGTGGTTTGGTACGGGGGCAGTGGACTTCCCCCTGGAATAGGCAGAAGGCAAGATTCAGTATTTGGGAATACAACTGCCTGCAGACTCCTCTAAATTGTAAAATGTAATGTTAAACCCCTTCTCTCTCTGAAGGTGCAAATTCTGAGCAAGTGGGCAGGGTTGCCGATCTCACTGCAGGGTCAGATTGCTCTAAGATGGTGGCGTTGCCACAATGGATTTACGTGCTGCAACATCTTCCTATATGGGTCACTAGTAAGGACTGCTTGAAGTTGGACCGGCATGTGGAGAAGTTCCTGTGGCAGGGGTGGAGACCGTGTATACCTCTGCAAGCATTGAAAAGGAGAAGAGGGAGGCCTGGACTTCCCGTGTTTGTGTACTTATAATCTGGTGTGTATGATGCGAGATGTGGTCTGTGGTACAGAGGAATGTGCTGCACTTGTTCTCTTGGATTGGCTTTTCGTCCCCATTCATAGAGTATTTATGCTTCATATGGAAGGTACATGGGTTTCCCAAGGGCTGGGAGGGTAGCAGATATTTGGGGTGCATGCGGGCAGCATGGCAGACCCTCTGTAGACAGTATTGTGTTTCCTGGAAGTGTACAGGGTTGATACCTTTGGTGGGCAATTGGGCTTTCCCCTCTGGTATGCATTCAATGGTACCCTGGAGGTGGGTTGCTAAAGGCATTACTAACATAGTGGCCCTATGTATGGAGGGGGCATGGCAGAACTTGACTCATGTGATAACCTTCAGAAAAGGTTTGATTTGGAGCTGAGACTTTTATTGCTACCTCAGATTCATCACTATATTCAGGATCTTCAATGTGTGGATCCTGGTGTCCTCTGGGGGGGGGGGGGCGTGGTTGCATTGTTTGGTTCCTTGGGGGGGGGGGGGTTAGTAGGGATCAGGGAGTTTGAAGAGGGTGCTGCGTCCTATTCTGGATCTGAAATTTTTGGACATGCTAGTGGCCCGATGGCGCTGAGATGGTTTTCAGGACATTACCTCAGTGCTCCTGCATGTGGCTTTGAGCAGCGAGTTCGGCTGTCGGAATGTGCCATCCTGCAGAAGCTCAAATATAAGTTTCTTTGGCGAGCATATGCACATGTTTGGGCGCATAGGGCAGGCCTGAAGGACACTGCCGCCTGCAGATTCTGTGCATAAGCTCCAGGCACGCTGGCACATCGTTTCTGGTTTTGTCCTCAAGTCCAGACACTGTGGGCGCGGGTGAGGGGAATGTCTCTGTTTGGGTGTTTTCCTGTAGAGTGGTGCACTCTGCCTACTCAGTGACTATTCTGTGGGAAGGGCTTTTTAATGGATAAGAAACTTATTTGAGACATTGGCTAGTTGAGGAGACATATGACCTGCAGGAGTGGGAGAGCAGGCTATAGAGTTGATGGAGATGGAGCATAGAACTGCCAGGAAGAAGGATTCTAAGGCGCAGGATCGCTTCTAGACAATATGGGCACCAGTGATAGACATGTTGGCCTCTGTGGTTCGTGGGCTGCTTTTAAATACCTAGGGGGATGTGTATGGTTGTATGTGTGGTATTATTGGTGGTGAGGAGTCTGTGACCATGTGGGTACCGGGATGGGACAATGCTGCAGGGGATGTAGGGGGGGGGGGTTGTACTGGAGGGGTCTGTTCTGGGGTGTCTCCCTTTGAGTTAACAAGATGTTCTGGCTTGCGATATGCAACTGTTTAGGTGCCTGGCAAGGGATGGACCCGCACTGCTGCTTTATGTGTGATGGGTGTGGTCAAGGAGGGGGAGGTGTCTGAGTGTTGTTAAGGTATATGGTGTGCGAATTGATGATATTCTTTAGTATTGGTGGCGGCGCAAGACTGTTGGCACAGATATATAATTTGCGCTAGCTGGGTTAGACAGCAGCCACCGGGAAGACACAATGGGTGTGATTTGATGGATGAGAGGTATGGGGTAGGAGAGGGGAGGGAGAGAGGAGAGGGGAGGGAGGGGTGGGATAGGCTGAGGGGATAGTAGAAGTATGGGTTTGGTGCTGTTGTTTCTAGATAGCAAATGGTGTGCAAGCCTGCAAAATATGTAGTTGGTGCAGTATTTGTTAATGTTAATAAAAATCATGATTCCTAGAAGCCATGTCTGCTGCCCAGTGCCAAAACCAAAGCCAACACCACACCACTGCCACCACTGTAATATCCTTGGTTGCAAGCCAGATCAGACTGCACATCATACTTGCTAAAAAAGCAGCTGCAGACTCCTGAAGAGCTGAAGAGTCAAACTCCAGGGGAGATTGTATCCATTGAAGTAGGGCATGGACCATCAGACCTCCAACAAATGGTCACATGAAGAATCAGGGAAGAGGCAGAGAAAAACTAACTTAAGCAGCGTTTCCACCTTATGATCCAACTGGTCACGGAGGGCGGCTATGCTCTTTACTAGGTATGATAGTCCGCCAGGTGCACATTCATCTTGGGAAAGCGTAGCCACTGATCCAGATCTGCCTGTAGCAGAGAGTGTAAAGTTTGCTCATAACTTTAACACTCTTTATGGGGGAATCTGCATGCACATGCTTTTAAGGCCCTGCGGAAAGGGAAAGGCCCTAGTAGTCTTATGAACCCCATGCAAAAGAGGTTGCACCTTTCGCTTCTTCTCCTCAATCTGGTCATCTGACCAGATAGGAAGGACACTTGAGCAATTAAGACCACCAAGTCATCCTTCCGAAAAAAGAGAAGGGTGAGGGGAGACTCCTAGTTTCTTCTCATGTGAGGAGATTTTGCCCTCTTCCAGTCTAGATTCCTCCTCAGAGCTGGAATAGTCTGTACCAGGGCCACGAAGAGTTGCCTCTCACCAATGCACTCACTTTTGCAGTGAAGTTATGGTTGTGCTCAGACTCCTCTTCACCAGGGGTCCCTCAGCTGGCTGCATGGAGGAAGATCCAAAGTCCCGGGAGTTATCCAAGACTGGATGGTCTCTCCAGAAAGACCATGCTTGCTGGAGATAAAGGAATTCCACTGAACATGTACCAGAATCAGATCAGAGTCATCCAATGTCATGGAGGCCCCTTTCTGAGCATCCAATTTTGCAACCATTGGAGATCTTTTGCTGGCAGGTCCTGAGGGTTTTACTTTCCAAGGGCCCTCCTGAATCCTTTGCACATTGCCCACACAGGGATTCCATCAGGTTAACATGACACTTGCCATTGGCTAAGAAGCATTTCTTAGGGCTGACATATGTGCTCCAATTCTGTAAAGTAGGCAAAGTATATGTCCAATTGCGCCATTCACTCATGCTGCCGGACGTGTCCAACTATGCCGCTCACAGGTGCAGCTAACCCATGTAGCCTGTGTGTGACAGTAAACTGCACAGCTTTGGCACAGGCCAGGTATACGCACTACCAGTACTTGCACAATAACTGCTGTGCTGCCTCAGCATGTGCTGCCAACACACAAACATGTGGCGCAGTCCACCCATGTAGATAGTGTGCAAAGGCAGTGGTGGGAAAAAATGGTGTCAGGCTACCCTAAGGCAGAAACTGAAACAATAGAAGCCCAAGACAATCTTAACCATCTGGGCGCCAGGGCACCCCTTACGATCAAGCCTTTTGACACAAACCTCTCCTCTTTGGAAAACCTTTTCTCTTTGGTCAAGCTGTCCTGAGGGGTTTGTGGAGGGAGAGGGACTGAAACACTTGAGGCTATGTGAAGACAAGGGCCTTCATCTGACTGAATCCTGACTACTCAATTGGTCTATAACCCTGACCAATTGAGTAGTCAGGATTCAGTCAGGATTCACTCCCTCCCCCCCTCCATGTAGGAAACACCAATGAGTATATCCAAGGTAGCTCCTGGAGACATCCTCTGTCTACTAGGGAGACCTTTTTAAAAGCAGCTGTCCAGGAGCTAATACAATTTGAAACTTAGCTGCATCAGAAACAGCATCCACGATCTGCTGGAGACAGAGAAATACTGAAGTGTGGCCCTAGCTGCATCAGCATTAGTAGCGGTGATAATGTTACTGGTTCTTTCTCCGTCTCCACATCTGCTGGCAGGAGAACACAGCCCTCTTGCCTGATCTGGTCTGGTCTAGCAGGACAATCTGGAAAAAACCATAAACCAACAAAGAAAATAGGTGGCAGGAGAAGGAGAGATGGAAGATGGGTGAAAAATGAAAACAAGAGGAAGGAATCAAAGCAAACAAGAAAGCGTAACAGTACAATGAGATAAAAGGTAAAAATGCCTCAAGTTCTGGATATGATTTTGATATTTTATTTGATTGCTCCCTGCAACTTCATTGGGCTTTAAGCTCAATCAGAACCAGAGCTGGGATCTGGGACCATAAGTCTTTATTCATCACTATCAATAGATCCCCCCCTATTTTGTATCCCCCTCTCAATTCACTTAGCCCTGTCAGAGAAACAGTCCTTGGATGGGAAACCATGCATCAGCACGCCTTTCAGTTTTTCTGTAACATTGGGCCCTTAATCTAGTACTATGGTGGCAGCTCCTCTTATTGCCACCCTCCCCTCTCCTCAGAGGCTTTCATCATTCCCAGAGAGTGGAAGGCCTGACCTAGGAAGATCATGTAGGTCCTCTGCATGAAAGTGCAGAGCACTATCACTGAGACATCTGGCTAGCCAGTTAAGTTTAAAATTTAAACAAAATATAGACTGAGAATTAATTGAAATTTAAAATTGTTATGTGTTTTATTGCATGTACATTTTTAGTTTTTTTTTTAATTTATAGGCATAAATTATGTGACACTGCTTCTTATCTCTCTCTCTCTCTCTGCTCAGCATATTTCTTCAGAGTAGGATGCTGACACTATAAAGCCAGTCAAAACTCATCTATCTGGAGTTCATCCACCACTAATAACTAAAGTGCCATTTCCTCAGATTGGAATCTGTGTGTATCGTATTAAAGGAAGTATCAGTCATCCAATGAAAGACCCATCTTTCTCTTTTGACAAAATCTCTTTTATTTTAAAATTATACGAACAGGAAGTCAAAACATCTCAACATTTTTACTTACTGATCTCTTAAATAAAAAAGTGCGTAGAAAATAAACAAGTTTAGAAATATGTATACAAATATTTACAGCATTTTTCTTTTTCAGCTTTATTCTGAGGGATTTTAAACACGAGTTAGAATAACTAGTCAAAATTGTCACAATATTGTTTTATTAGAAAATACAAAAAAAAAAAAGACCATACTTCTGTTCATGGTCATCTGCAACCATGACATCAGAACCTCCACATCCCCCTTCTAGAAACATACAGAATCCTATTCCAGTCCGATATGGGAGGAGTGGGCGAGGACATCAATACATCAAGCCTGCAGAAAAAGCATCTGTGACATGAAGTTTGACTACCTGACAGGGATTGAGTTTCCCAGGTACTGCAGCAGAGTTTGTGTGTGTGTGTGTATGTGCCATGAGGAGAGTTTGTGAACTGTACACCTTGGGGTACTTTCCTTCTGGGAGGGTAAGAAAAGGAACATATTTTCTCTCTCTGTACCCTGTTCCTGGGCTCCCCCCCAGCTGAAGCTTGCAACAATGGTGGGTGAGAGGCAGAAGAGGAAGAAAGGTTAGTGACTAGAGGAAGAGGGGAATTAACAGTCCCTGCAATTATGGAAGAAACAGTAACCTTCCATTATTTACTCCCCCCCCCCATAAAGTTAATTTATCAACTTTTCTGAATGTGCAGTGCTAAGTAAGCGTTCCATGCACCCGTGGCAGAGTATTTCAATATACACTCAGCCAACTAAAAACTTTACCAAGTGATTCGTTTTTGAAGTTATTGAGAACAGCTGCCTACCCAGCTCCTCAGATGCTCCGAGGCTGAGAGCAGTCATGTTAGCTGAAGTGGAACATTACGTCACACCACATCCTTATTGGTTCAGAGTCTATATCACATGCAAATAACCAAATATGACTGCTTCCAGTAGTTCAGGATTTGCAAGGGTAGCAAAGATTTTGAACTAGCAGCTGACAGTAAAATAATAAATGCAGACTGCACAGAACTAATCACCGGGTGTGCTTTGGAAATATGGTACAAAACAGCTTTCTTTTCAGCATACACATAGTTTCTGCTGCTTTGTGTTGCCCATGTAAAGGCTTTTACCCACCGTACAAAAAGGAATGGGGGCCCAGAGAGAAGACGGATTTTCATTTTTTGTTCTGCCTCAGCAGAACATCTCCTCGGTCTCTTACTGGCTCAGAAAACTGCTGCTATGTTAGTACAGTTCAGGTATGGAGGAGGGGCTCATCTTCACTCAATCCCCACATAAGGGCAAAGAGAAAACGCACCCAGCCGCCCCCTCAAACATACAAAGATTCTAGTAACAGAGCTTCCATGCAAATCTAGTAATCAAAAAGATTAATTCTTAATGCTCACACAATCAACTTAGAGGTCCAAAGCAGTGAGGGTTTCAAAGATCCTTGATTCATTAGCTCAGATATACAAACACACTAGGGGTCAGTCCTTCAGGAAGCGGCTGCTAAATGCCACCACCCTTCTTCCCTCCCCTCCCCCGTTCAGAAACTGTAAAAGATAAAAAGTGATGAAAAAGGGGAGAGAAATGTCAGAACAAATTAAAAACAAAATTTACATATAAGTGACTTCGTTTTTCTATAGCTGACTGAGGAACTCTCAAACCTGAAACCACTTTCCAACCTTCCTGAAGAGTTCTGTGGGAGATTCTGTGCAGTGATGGTGACAATGTGTCACTACCCTTGGGTGATCCCATTAGCTCTGCAATCATACTATCAGGAGATTTGGGTGCCTATGGTGACGGTGTTAAGAGGAAATAAAGCATATAGTGAGCTTCCTGCAAAAGCAAAAACAGAGTCTGGCACAGCTAGGAGTCTTTTCTTCCAGCTCTATTTGAGGGACTGAAAACCAGAGACCTCAGTATGGAAGCCACTCCTTTTAACTCATGGAGCTAGCAAATTTATTGGACAGGGGGCTGGCAATGGCAAAACTCAACCACAATAGCAAGAAGTGCACCACTTTTACTCTGGAGGAGATATTTTAAGACTTGAGTCATTTTGAGCTCTCCTGTGCGCGTTCCCAGTCAAGGATGCTATGGGCTTTAAGTGTCGGATTAGTTAAGCTAGTGCAATCTCCTCTGATCTTAGCATGGGGGGTCTCATCCACACAGTCCCTAACAGTTAGTGCAGGAAGCAGCAACTCTTTCTAGTCTGCTCTTTTCTCCAACAGCTGCTTTCTCTGGAGCTAGGTGGTTAAGTATTGGCAGCAGGTGTTGGAGATTTGCTTAAGTCAGGTGTTCTCTTGGGCTTGCCCAAGCCCCTTATCTTTCTGGATTAACCTCATGGTACCTTCTTTACACCTGTCTGAGGGTCTTGAATTTCACAACCCTTCTCCAGGGCAGTCGTCTCATTTGAGGTAACACCAGCTCTGCACCACTGAGTGTCTCAGTTGAAGAAGCATCAAGACTTCATGGCCCTGTAATTGCGGGGCTCTCACTTGGCTTCTCAAAAGGTGTCTCAAATATCTATTATTTGGATTCTCAGTTGAGGAAGCGTCGACACTTCTTGGCTCCACAGTTGCACGGGAGCTTGTTGCTGGCATCTTCGATGGGAAACTTGTAGTCATAGGTTAGTTCTTCCCCACGGTAAATTTTGCGAAGTGCAAATATGACAATGTGTTTCTGCCCTTCCACATGGATGACACGGGAATAGCAGTTAGGCTCACACGAATGGTTGATGAATCGTGCCGCATTGCCATGCATAGTGGCATCCACCACATCAAAGTCATCAATGCGGAACATGTAACAGCCTATACCCTGTAAGCAAAGAACAGACACTTAGTGCATGGATAAAAGAGCAGAGAGAAAGGTGCAGGAAAGGAAGAAGAACCAAAAAGGAAGTCATTGGTGACAGACAGGGGAGAACAGGGAACAGGACAAGGGAAAGGAGCTGTAAAGATACAAAAATGCGAGGAAAGGCAGAGAGGACAGAACAGAAAGAAGATGGAAGGGAAAGGTGAACACAGGATAAGAGGAAGCAAAAGGTGAGAGAAAGTAGGTGGTGTTAGGGCAGGAAAGGTTAGCGGCAAAAAGAAAGCGATTAGGGTGAGTAGCAGAAGGAGAAGATAGACAAGGAAGCAAAAGATAAGGGCAAAAATATCACAAAAAACTAGAATAGTGTTGGTCAGCAAAAAATAAGAGAGGAAGGGTAGAATACACAAGCTAAAGAGAAAAAGCAGAAGGGGAGAAAGACTGGGAAGGAGGGAGAAGCAAGGCGAAGGGATGTATAATTTCCAATCCTCTGTACTCACTCATTTATTTGTGTGTTTATTTATTTAACAGCCACTGACCCCATTCTGACATATGTCAATCAACAGGGTTTAAAAACGAATAGAATCCAATCCTCTAATGAGATATTCATATTTTAGTTTCTACCAAATTTCTCAAGAATACACATAGAAGAGCAAAAGTACATGACCAAGGATTCTCAAGCAAGCCATGGTATTAACAAATACTATAAAAAGGCTTTTAGGTCAGGCCATCAGCGATAGGCCATATATATATGTGGCTCCAAAGCAGTTTCAAAATGAGCTTCTCCTGTTTTTGGTGATAGTTTCTTTCATTGCTTCTTCCCCTCCTCCCAGCAAGTCATTCAATGTGCTTCTGCTTTTAATTTTGCCCACCCTCCCTCCCAACATACCTTGCCATCATAGTACTTTTCTCGTTTGTCTGTCAGCACAGAGCGGATGACAATCCCAGAGTACTCTATGACCATCTCTCCCGCATCAATATTGCGTTTGCAAAACAGCCCTCGTCCATGTATAGCAGATCTGCTCATTGAAATTGAAATAAGGACAAAATAATAAATGGCAGCTGTGAAAACAGAGCCAACAGAATTCGGGAACACATGATGACTAAATATCACTGCCAGAAATAATAGGCAACTATACTTATTTGCCAGTGCACTAATCTAACCTACATCAGGCACACTACTTGTGGTTTTGGTAGTCTTCAATTAAGAACATGTGAAGAATGAACTCTCTCTAATAAGCACACTGGTGATTAGAATAAACAACCTGTAGAAATAAAGTGGTATAAAAGAATTGTTAAATAAAGTGTAATTGACAAATTGCCACTAGCCAATGGAGTTACAAAATATTGGTACAAAGTTATTGAAAATTAACTATTGACCTCTTGGCTTCTACTGTCTTACCTTAGAAAAGGGGAGAATGTAATGTGATTTTTGAAGAAACACTGGTTACTGTTGCAACAATAGAGCTACGGATCTAACATCATTGCAAGCTGGAGACCTTCACATATCATTTTTTGTTTTTTAAGCGCCGTCAAGTCAGTGTGGACTCCTGGCGACCCAGCTGCCTCTAGGTTTTCTTGGCAATGTATCACTGGACGTAGACTGCCAGGCCTTTTCTTCCGAGGCAATGGAGGGTAAAGTGACTTGCCCAAGGGGCACAAAGAGTGCTAGTATCTAAGGGGTGATTAATGTATACAGTGATACATTATATCACAGAGCAAGATGAACTGCCATAAGGGAACCAGGTGCTGGGAAGACTCAATTACCAGAGGATGATGATGTACATGACCTTCAGCATTCATGTTCAGATATTCTGAAAGTCAGTTTACATTAACTTTGCATTAGTTATCTAGGACAGACTATCTGATTAAAAAAAATATACCATTACATGTGCAACCCAAGGAAAACTCCACCACACAGATATATCATCATTCTCTCTCCAACATACCTGTACACTCCCACTGCTTCCTTGGATGTCTTCTTCAAATGTCGAAACCTCATGGCCATAGGGAGCTCCAGACTGGTTGCCCGCCTGAGAATGGACCATAAGAGCACGTCAGAACCAAAGGGGAATGCAGACATGTCACTATCCGTTTTAGTGGAAGACACAAGGTTCCCCCCTCTTTAACACAAAGTACTTTTAAGCCCAACAGCTTTCTCCTGTGGTCTCCCACACACTGATTCATGCACCAGTGACAGGTAACATCTAAATTCCTTATGCCTGTTAGCAGCTAGAAGCAGATAGCCCTCATCTCTGTTCTCTAACACAACCCTACTATCATAAGATGGCAGTCATCATCCTCTCGTCCTCTGACACTCCTCGGGTACACCCTTACAGACATACATTGTAAAAGTGACACCTACACACACTGCTGGCCCTTACTTTATTGCCAATGGTTACCTGGTGGACTTCAGCTGGACTTCATCCTCCTCTTCATCATAGGGGCAGCCTTCTGGTAGCGTTCGATGCTGGGAGGCCAGGAAGTTGAACATGTCAAAGGTGCATTTCCTGAATGCAGGCAAAGCAACAAGAGTGTTGAAAAGATTTAGTCACACAATGTGTGCAATCTTAAATGTTACTCCTCCCTCAGCAGAGCCTCCGCACACGTTCCTCTGGGCTGCTTCTTGCACTCGCTCTCAGTTTTTGACTCAATTTCCTGCATTCTGCTTCCTTCACCCACCCTTAGTTTGACTGGAACTTTCCTGTACCTTGCTGCCAATATCCCCAGCTACCTCTTAAACTCTGCAACTGCGTCCTTCCTACATACCTGAGATACACCTCTGCCCTGGTGCAGCCACTGGGATTGACAGGAAGCTCCTCCTCCATCTCCTCATGCTGGTGAAAGCGAAACTTGTACTTGCAGCACCGTTCGGCTCCTTGGAGCTGCTCCAGCAGGAATAGCACTGCATCGTGGTGGATCCCCAGCATCCGCACACCGTTCATGCCTAGGACAGAAACACTGAGGTCAAGGTTCAGTGCCACACAATGCTTCTACTCTTCAACCATCGTCCAGATTTCTTCTATCAAGCTCTTTGCCTTCCATGCGCCTCACCTCTTCTACCGGCGCATGGCACTAACCAACTTAATTTGCTCTGAAATACTTATAAAATCAACAACTAATAGCTAGAAGCAATCTAAGAAGAAATTAGACCTTACCTGCTAATTGTCTTTCCTTGAGCGCTCTCCGGGCCAGTCCAGGCAAGTGAGGGTTGTCAACCTTCTCCAGCAGCTGAGGACTGAAAAACTGAAGTTTTACTGAAACAGTGTCTGGCTCCCTCTGCTGGCCGAACTTCAGTCTAAACTTACTAAGCAGCAGAACTAGAACTAAAAGAGAAACCAACTGAGCCCGCTTAAAACTACGTGCTCCATGCTCCTGACCCTTTTGTACGCTAATCAAGGGACATCCCCTTGACAGTTGTTTTTTTTTTTTTAATGTATCTGTACTGAATGTTGGAATTAACCCCCGCATTAAGCTGAGGGAGCCCCACAGACCATATTGAGCAATGTCTTTGAGCGGAAGATCTAGTACGGACTCTTCAGAACCCCCCACGCAAATCGCCATATGTCGTGGAGCAAAGCGGAGACTACCCCCAACGTCAGAAGACGCTGGACACGGAAAGAACGATACCTCGCAAATGTAACAGGGTGGGACCTGGACTGGCCCGGAGAGAGCTCAAGGAAAGACAATTAGCAGGTAAGGTCTAATTTCTTCTTCCTCATCGTCTCTGGGCCAGTCCAAGCAAGTGAGGGAAGTACCAAAGCAGTAACTATCCCTGGGAGGGGCCTGCTAGACCCGCAATGATGGCCGACGCTCCCACATCTGCGTCTCCCCTGGCCTGAACATCCAACTGATGATGTTTCGAAAAAGTGTGCAACGACGACCACGTTGCCGTCCTACATATATCCACCGGCGGAATCAGGGCCAGCTCAGCCCAGGATGTCGCCTGGCTACGAGTTGAATTTTATTTATTTATTTACATTCTCTTATATACCGCGCTATTCTGCATCAGTGCGGTTTACATTGAACAAACTGAAAAGCTCCGGCGGCGACTTGCCGCTCGCCTGATAAAGCACAGTTACTTACCTGTAACAGGTGATCTCTGGGAACAGCAGGAATTAGTCCTCACATATGGGTACGTCGGTACCGACGGAGCCCGTGCGGGAAAGCTCCCCAGCTTCTTAGAATAGAAGCTTTTGGGACCTCCCACTGCACATGCGCACTGCCTTCCCGCCTTCCTGAACAGCTCTCCTCAGTTTCGAGTTTATAGCTGAGTCAACAGAGAGAGGACAGGAAGATAGATAGATAAAAGATACAACTCCTAGGGGAGGTGGGTGGGTTGTGAGGACTAATTCCTGCTGTTCCCAGAGATCACCTGTTACAGGTAAGTAACTGTGCTATCTCCAGGAACAAGCAGGAATAAGTCCTCACATATGGGGACTCCCTAGCTTAGATGCATGGGATCCCCTGTAAAGGTTCGCCATCTTCGTATGGATCTCAGGCATCCATTCTGGGAAGGTGGGCAGGAGTTGTTTAGGAATGGAACAGGTGCTTGAGGACAGCCTGGCCAAACAAGGCATCCCGGCGGGAGTCCTTGTCCAAACAGTAATGGGCTGTGAAGGTATGAACCGAGGCCCAGGTAGCGGCTCGACAGATCTGATCTATGGAAACAGAGTGCAGATGAGCCATAGAAGTTGCCATGGCCCTCACATTGTGAGCAGTGACATGGCCTTCCAGAGAAATGTTTTTGCTCTGGTAAGCAAAAGAAATACACTGAGCAATCCAATTGGAAAGTGTACGCTTGGAGACTGGAAGTCCCAAATGGGAAGGATCAAAGGCCACAAAAAGTTGAGAAGACTTTCGATGTGGCTGAGTCCTATTAAGGTAAAAAGCGAGAGCTCTTTTACAATCCAGAGTATGAAGGTTCCTCTCTGCATTGGATGCATGAGGAGCTGGAAAAAAGACAGGTAGATATACCTCTTGATTAAGATGAAAAGGCGAGACCACTTTAGGCATAAAGTGGGGATTCGTCCTAAGGACCACCTTATCATGATGAAATCTTGTGTAAGGTGGATTAGCCACTAAAGCCTGCAGCTCACTGATGCGGCGAGCCGAAGTGACTGCAATGAGGAAGATGACCTTCCAGGAAAGAAATTTCAAGGAGGTGGAAAACATTGGCTCAAAAGGTGGCTTCATAAGTTGACCGAGCACTAGATTCAAATCCCATGCGACCGGGGGTGGTCTGATGGGAGGTTTAGTGAGAGTCAGGCCTCTCATGAATCTTGCAACAAGAGGATGAGAGGAGATAGGTTGTCCATTTATATGTTGCAAGGATGCTGCAATAGCACTTAAATGGACTCTTACCGAATTCGTCTTGAGGCCTGCATTGGATAGATGCAGGAGATAATCAAGAAGAGAATTCAAAGGAAGTGCCAGAGGGTCAAGACCCTGCTGAGCACACCAAATGGAAAAACGTTTCCATTTGAAAGCATAGGAACGCCTGGTAGAGGGTTTCCTAGAGGCAGAAAGGATATCTTTCACTGGTTGGGAAAGATGAAAGTCTTGAAGGCTTAAGCCTTCAGTAACCAAGCACTGAGGTGAAGGGATTTGGGGTTTGGGTGCCACAAAGTCCCCTCCTCCTGAGACAGGAGGTCTGGCGCAGCTCCCAGATCCAAGTAGGATCCCTGGGAGAGCTGTAGAAGTAGAGGGAACCACACTTGGCGTGGCCAGCGTGGAGCTATGAGGATCATAGTTCCATGATCCCTCTGGAGTTTGAACAGAGTGTTGGGAATCAAAGGAATGGGTGGAAAGGCATATAGGAATGCCTGACTCCAATTCAGGAGAAAGGCGTCCGTAGCCTGAGCTCCCTGACACGGAGTTCTGGAACAGAACCGGGGAAGTTTGGCATTCCACGGACTTGCAAAGAGGTCTATGTCCGGGGTCCCCCATTCCTGAAAGATTCGGTTTATTTGGTCCAAATGTAGGGACCATTCGTGTGGCAGCAGAACTCGACTGAGCCTGTCTGCCCGAGAGTTTTGAACTCCTGGGAGATACACTGCTAGCAGGTGAATCTGATGCTCTCTGGCGAAGGCCCATAGTCTTAGAGCTTCGTTGCAAAGCGACAGAGAGCCCGTCCCTCCTTGTTTGTTTATGTAAAACATGGCCACCTGATTGTCCGTCTGAACTAGGACAGTGAGGTTGGCTAGGAGGGAGTGGAAGACCTTGAGGGCAAGGTAAATTGCTCGCAGTTCCAGAAGATTGATATGAAGGGTGGTCTCCTGTAGAGACCAAGTGCCCTGAGTGGAGAGAGTTTGCAGATGGGCTCCCCACCCTGTTTGGGAGGCATCTGTTGTGAGGGTTGCTTGGGGTAGCAATGGTTGAAATGGAGCCCCCAACAACAGATTCTTGGTGGAAGTCCACCAGTGGAGGGACCAAAACAGACGATCGGAGGTTTGTATTTGGTCTGAGAGCGCTCCTGACGCCTGAGTCCACTGAGTGGCCAGGGTCCATTGAGCTGCTCTCATATGAAGACGAGCATAGGGCACCACATGCACTGTGGAGGCCATATGACCCAGTAGGCGTAGCATTTCCCTGGCTGTCAAGTGAGTGCTGGACTGAGCTTGGGAGGCCAAACTCAGGAGGCGCTGGCCTCGAACATGTGGAAGGTAGGCCCTTGCAGTGATGGTGTCCAACTGGGCCCCTATGAATTCTAGAGATTGAGTAGGGATGAGTTGGGACTTGGGAAGGTTTACTACCAGTCCCAGATACTGCAAAAGGCTCCTTGTGTGGTCCAGGGAAATCTGGGCCTGTGACTGAGTTGGAGCTCGGATGAGCCAGTCGTCCAGATATGGGAAGACAAAGATTCCCATGCCTCTTAGAAATGCGGCTACGACTGCCATGCATTTTGTGAATACTCTTGGAGCAGAGGCTAGACCGAAGGGGAGTACTCTGTATTGGAAATGTTTTCCCTGAAACAGAAAGCGAAGATACTTTCTGTGGGATGGATGGATGAGTATATGTGTATACGCATCCTGTAGGTCTAGAGAACAAAGCCAGTCCTGACCCTGGAGGTAAGGAAGGAGAATGCCGAGAGACAGCATTTTGAATTTCTCCTTGAAGAGAAATTTGTTCAATTCTCTCAGATCTAGGATTGGTCTGAATCCCCCTGTCTTCTTTGGAATGAGAAAATAAGGGGAGTAGAAACCGGACCCTTGTTGAGGAAGAGGAACCTCTTCTATGGCCCCTTGGGCAAGAAGAGAGGAAACCTCTTGACCCAACAGGGTTAGGAGAGATGGGGGAGAATTGAATGGTCTCACCATATGATGGGGAGGAAGGCTGGAGAAATGAAGTTTGTAACCCTCTCGAATGATAGAGAGGGTCCATTGTTCTGTTGTGATTTGTTCCCATCTGGGAGCAAAGTGAACCAACCTTCCGGGTATGGTGAGAGGTTCTGGTTGTGTTAGAACCAGAAGTGGCAAGTTCCCTAGGAGCAAGTCAAAACCCCTGAGGGGTTGGAGCCTGCTGAGCTACAGTAGCTGCTGCAGGCTTAGCTCGTGCTTGTTTGGATTGCTGACGCTTAGCAGTATAGCGAGGTTGAGAAGACTGCTGGCCAGTATTTGAAGCAACTCTGGCCTTCTTATAGTAAGGCCTTTTAAAAGACTTTTTCTTAGTAGGAATTGAAGTGGACTTTGAAAGTCTTTCCAAGGTGGCATTTTCAGCATCCATCTGGGTGGCTTTGATTTGCCACTCTTCCCCAAATAAGTTCTCACCTGTACAGGGCAGATTCCGTAAGCCATCTAGAACCCAAGGTTCCAGATCAGAGGCCTGGAGCCAAGCAAGACGTCGGGCTGCAATAGCAATGCCCGAAGCCCTACTGGCTCCCTCAAAGGAATCATATGCTGCCCTATTAGAGAACTTAGAAACCTCTAAGAGTTGTTTCACTAGGGAAAGGAATCCCTGCTTTTTATCCTCAGGGATAAAGGGGGCAAAATGCCGCACCTTTTTGGCAAGTTCCTCCAGGAACATGCCCATATAGAGACTGTAGGAATTAATCCTGGCTATAAGCATACTAGCCTGGAAAATTTTCCTACCAAAAGAGTCCAAAGTCTTACATTCCCGTCCTGGAGGGGTGGAAGAGTGCCTTTTGGTACTCCTAATCTTCTTCATTGCAGACTTCACCACAATAGAGTGGTGGGGCAATTGAGTCTTTTGGAAACCAGGAGAAGGAGGGACCCTATACATGGTGTCCAACCTACGGGAATAAGGAGACAAAGTCAAAGGATTTTCCCAGAAATCCATCAGTTGTTCTTGAAGGATTTCATGGATAGGCAGGGTAACTGCCTCCTTAGGGGCCTTTGAGTATCCCAAAATATCCAGTTTTTTGGATCTGGGTTCCTTTTCAGAGGATGTGGTAATAGAAAGGGCTGTAGCCATATCTAAAACAAAGTCCTGGAAGGACAAATCCTCTGGAGGGGACATTCTCCTTTTAGGAGAAGAGGGCTCCTCAGGTAAGTTGAGTGAAAACTCAGCAGAATCATCAGAGGAGTGAAAATCCTCAGAGGAATCGGTGCTTTCCTCTAACGCACGATACGCGTACCGATCGGTATCGATATCGGGCGTATCGGGTATGGAACCGGTATGGAGCGAAAGCCCATACGGTACCGACTTGCGTTTAGAGGTGGACGGCCTCGATACCGGCATGGCGGACGATACCGGTATCGGGCCCGGAACCGCTGAAAGCGGAACCGATGGCGTTGCAGCTTTAATGAAAGCCATGACGGCCTGCTGCATGGACTGTACAGTATCGCCCATGGACGCCATAGCTGCCTGGATGTCGGTACCGGAGTGACCCGGTACCCCAGAGCAGGCTAACAGGTGATCTGTCGAGGCCGTAGCATCGATATCAACCTGAGACCCCTGAATTGGCGTTTTTGGAAGTTGGACTTCCCGCCGGGGTTGTTTGGCTGGGGCAGGGTCCTCAAGTTCTAAGCTAAGAGCCTCTCGATGCTTTGAAGGAGATTTGCTCTTTGAGGACTTGCCCACAGAAGGTTTGGTTACCTGAGATCCATCCGGAGAAGAAGACCTGGATGACTGTGATGCTGTATTCTCTGAAGCAAACAGCACATGGAATTTGTTGGCCCGGTTCTGCAGCCCACGTTTAGACATGTGGGAGCAAGATGGGCAGTCCGGTATGGAATGGTCAGGCCCCAAACATTTCAGACACCATTCATGGGTGTCTGTGACTGAAATAACAGCATTACATTTGGTACACTTCTTAAATCCAGGGGCTGGCTTCTCCATGAGGAGAAATTGAGTAGGCCGAGAGGCCTCTCTGAAGTGACCAAAAAGCTAAAAAATAAGAAAAAAGAATTATAATTTTTTAAAGAAAGAAAGAAAAGACCGGCGATACCGGTATCGGTATGGGGAAGGCAGGTACGCGGTCTAAAGAAACAAATAAAATAACAATTTCTTCAGCGGTGACAGGAACACGACCTGCTGGCTCCGCGGAAAAAGAGAAACTGAGGAGAGCTGTTCAGGAAGGCGGGAAGGCAGTGCGCATGTGCAGTGGGAGGTCCCAAAAGCTTCTATTCTAAGAAGCTGGGGAGCTTTCCCGCACGGGCTCCGTCGGTACCGACGTACCCATATGTGAGGACTTATTCCTGCTTGTTCCTGGAGATGCCACTGCTACAGCACCTTTAACCCATCTCGCTATGGAGGCCTTGGAGGCAGCTTCCCCCTTTCGCGGCCCCCCAAACAACATGAACAGCCTGTCCGATTTACGAAAGGGCTGTGTCCGGCGAAGATACCTTTTAAGTACCCTACCTAAATCCAACTTTCGGAGAACCGAATCGATGGGAGCCCCCTGGTGATCTTGAAAAGTCGGAAGGGAAATAGACTGATTCACATGGAAACTGGATACCACTTTTGGGAGAAAGGAGGGTACTGGACGCAACACCACTTTCTCCTGCGTGAAGTGCAAGAAGGGCTCTCTGCATGAAAGTGCTTGAAGATCCGACACTCGTCTAGCCGAACATAAGGCCACTAAGAAAGCGGTTTTCCAGGAGAGTTCTTTGAAGGACACCTCTCTTGCTGGCTCAAAGGGAGGCTTCGCTAAAGCCTCCAGTACCAAATTAAGATCCCAAGCTGGAATGACAGGGCGTACTGGAGGACGCAATATCTGGATGTCGAGAGAGAAGCATCCCCTTTATCCTACCCCGAAAACAAGCCAGTGCTGCGACTTGCACCTTGAGAGTTGCAAGGGCCAATCCCTTATCGAGACCGCTTTGCAGAAAGGACAACACTTCCGGCACCAGGGAGCTGCCCTGCCGCAGACCGCGCTCCCCACACCAGCATTCAAAAATCCGCCAGACGCGAACGTACGCTAGAGAAGTAGACAAGCGTCTGGCCCGGAGGAGAGTGTCGATGACCGATGGCGAATAACCTCTACGCCTCAACCTTTCCCGCTCAAGAGCCAAGCCGTAAGCGAGAAGTGGTCCATGTCCGGCATGAGAAGCGGACCCTGACTCAAGAGATTTGCTCGCGCCGGCAGTCTCCAAGGATGGTCTACCAGCAGACGGACCAAATCCGCGTACCACGGCCTCCTGGGCCAATCCGGGGCCACTAGTATCACTTGTCCGCTGTGGCCTTCTATCTGCCGTAGGACTCGGCCTATTAAAGGCCAAGGAGGAAACACATAGAGCAGCCCTACCGACGGCCACGGCTGCGCCAGAGCGTCCAGACCTTCCAACATGCGTTCTCTCCTCCTGCTGAAGAACCAACTTGCCTTGGCATTATCATAGGTGGCCATCAGGTCCATCGTTGGCTGTCCCCAACGGAGGATAAGGTCGTGAAACACTGCCGCTTTCAACTCCCACTCCCCTGGATCTACTACATGCCGGCTGAGATAATCCGCCTGCACATTGTCGCGGCCTGCCACGTGAGCCACTGAAAGAGCTACCAGGTGGGACTCCGCCCAGCTCATCAACTGTTGATTCTCCTCCAAGAGAACAGCGCTGCCTGTACCGCCCTGTTTGTTGATATAAGACACCGTCACTGAGTTGTCGGAGAAAACTCTCACCGCCTTGCCCTCGACGAGAAGACAAAACTCTTGCAGCGCTAACTGCACCGTCCTGAGCTCTAGCAGGTTTATGGACAAACCCGACTCCTCTGGCGTCCAAACTCCCTGAGCTATGTGAGACAGGCAATGTGCCCCCCAGCCTGCGAGACTGGCATCGGTCGTGAGGAGTAACCAATCCGGTGACCGCAAGGGCATTCCCGCCTGGAGATGAGCGGGATCAAACCACCACAGCAGACTGTTGCTCACGTCCTGAGCGCGAGGTAATCTGCGAGACAGGGGGTGATCCTGAGGAGACCACCTTGACAGCAACGCGTGTTGCAACGGTCACATATGCGCCCGAGCCCAGGGCACCAGATCGAGGGTTGCCGCCATGGAATCGAGCAGTTGCAAGTAACGCCAAACAGAAACGCTCTCACCTGCCCCATGAGCTTCTGTATCCTGTTCTCGGGCAAGAACACTGCTCCTACGCTCGTGTCGAACAGCGCCCCGAGATACAGGAGGCGCTGGGTTGGCTGCAATTGACTCTTGGTCTGGTTTGTTACCCAGCCCAACTGTTCGAGTAGGTCGACCACCCGAGCTGTTGCCACTTCGGATTCCGCAACCGACGGTGCCCGAATCAACCAATCGTCGAGGTATGGGTGCACTAACACGCTCTCTCGTCTCAATGCCGCTGCTACCACCACCATCACCTTTGTGAAGGTCCGCGGCGCCGTGGCCAATCCAAACGGCAACGCTTGGAACTGGAAATGACCCATGGGCACCACAAAACGTAAAAACCTCTGGTGCTCTGGTCTTACTGGGATATGGGGATATGTAGGTAGGCCTCTGTCAGGTCTATGGAGATGAGCACCTCCTTGGGTTGCACGGAGCAAATAACGAATCTGAGAGTCTCCATGAGAAAGTGCGGAATTCGCAAACAGCGGTTCACCTGCTTGAGATCCAAAATAGGACGAAAGGACCCCTCCTTCTTGGGGACCACGAAATAAATGGAGTATCGACCTGACACTAACTGGTCGTGTGGAACCAGAACCCCCGCACGAAGACGCAACAAGGGATGAAGGGTCTCGGACACCGCCTTTGCTTTTTCCGCAGCACCACAAGGAGACGCCACGAAAGCGTCCAGTAACGGACGAGCAAACTCGAGGGCATAACCATCGCGTATAATTTCTAGCACCCAGAGATCTGTCGTTATGGTGGCCCAGACAGAAAGGAACTACTGCAGCCGTCCCCCCACCGGAATTTCCGTCTGGACCAACCTCACTTCATTGTGGCTTTTTGCTGGAGTTCTGCTGGGTTGGGAAATAACCCCTGCCGAACCCTCAAGCCCCTCGAAAGGACTGCCCTCGAGCCACAAAGCGTCCCCTTTGATAGGGGACAAACCGAGAGCCCCTGAGCCTGCGCCTCTCCTGCGACGTCGCTCTGTGGCCCCAGGCAGGTCTTTGACCCTTCGGCCTGTCTTCTGGGAAGCGACCACCTTTGGAGTCTCCTAAATCCTTCACAATCTTATCCAAAGCAGCCCAAAAAAGCGAAGTGCCCTTGTAAGGTAGCTTACTAAGGCATGTCTTGGACGAAACGTCTGCCGACCAATTTCGTAACCATAGGAATCTCCGAGCCGCAATAACCGCTGCCATAGACTTCGCTGAAATTCTGACAAGGTCATAAAAAGTATCCGCTAAATAAGCCACAGCTGACTCCAGCTTCGCGCCTTCCTCCTCCTCTCCTTTGGTCTGGACCCCTCCTTGAATCCATCTAATGGAGGCGCTAGACACATATGCCCCACAGAAAGCCACTCTGAGCGACAGGGCACAAGTCTCAAAAGTCTGCTTTAACAGAGTCTCTAGCTTCCTATCCTGCAAATCCTTGAGGGCCGCCCCGCCCTCCACCGGAATTGTGGTTTTCTTGGTTACCGCCGACACTAAGGCATCCACCTTAGGCATTTTAAGCATATCCAGCTCCTCCTGCGGCAACGGATACAAGCGGGCGATAGCCCGAGCCCCCCGAAGAGTCGCTTCTGGGCATTCCCATTCTGACTCCACCATCTGCTTCATAACTCGGTACACCGGGAAACACTTCTGCTCCGTTTTAAACCCTTGAAGCAGAGGATCCTCTAAAGGCTGTTCCTGAGCTGGGGGCAGCACAATATTCAATGTCGTCAGCATCTGGGAAATAAGAGCCCCCAATTCCTCCTTTCTAAATACCCTGAAAAGACTAGGATCCTCGCTGACCCCCAACTCCCCCTTCTCAAGATCAGCAGCCCACTGATCTAGAACTGGGTCCAGTAAAATCTCACCTTCTTCCACACTCTGGAGCAGGTATACCGATGCTATCGGTAGCCCCTTGGGTCCCATGGACAGAGCTGGAGGTACCTTCCCCCGGGTCCAAAAGAGAAGCTCCTTTATCCAGGTTCTGGGAGGGGAGAGTGGCCGAGTCCTTAACCTGAGCCTGCTGCTACTTTAAACAATATGCCTTATGAAGAGCTAGAATAAAATCAGCTGAAAAGGTGGTTTCCAAATTCTCCTGAATTGCAGACAATGAGAGTGAAGGAGCTTCCTCCACTTAAAACGGCTTTTTAGCCTTTGCCTTTCTCTTGGACGAGTTCTTGTGACCAGAAGGTAAAAGATTAGATGCAGCAGAAATGGTCGCCGTTCCCGCTGTTTCTGAGGCAGAAGGAAGGCCCCCCAGGAGCTCAGAGGCATCTGGCCTAGTTTCCATGCCGGCGAATTGCTGCGCGGCAAAACGAAAATTAACAATGCTCAATAGAAATGCTGCACAGAAAACCCCGTTGTTACGTGTCGTCCCGAATCCACCGAAAAAAACTCTGATCGACGTGCGCAAACCGGTAAGCCAGGAAAAACAAAAACTTTGGCGAGCTGACTGACCTGAGCCCGGGAGAGATCCGGCGAGCGCTGAATTGTACCGTCAAAGTAGCTGCCCCCCGCTGCTAGCGGTGGAGTGCTTGTGACTGCGGAGGCTGTCAGATAGTCTCTGGGGCTCCCAGAACCACTGTCCACTTCCCCCTTCGGGACTGGAGCTGAATTTGAGGCAGGCTCTGCCGCTAGCGCTCCGTTGAACTCCAAGCTGGCATGGATAAAATATCGCGGCTGAAGGGGAGAGCCCTGCTAGAACACTTTCCCCTGACGGAGGTAAAAGGAAAATAAAAGAAAGCTAGACCAAATATAAACCCTAAAGCAATATTCTATCTTATTCTCCGGGAGCCAGACAACAAACGTCTCCTTCAGCTGCTGAGGACTGAAAGACTGAGGTTCGGCCAGCAGAGGGAGCCAGACACTGTTTCAGTAAAACTTCAGTTTTTCAGTCTTCAGCTGCTGGAGAAGGTTGACAACCCTCACTTGCCTGGACTGGCCCGGAGAGACGATGAGGAATGACAATATTAAAGGAGAAGTCAAGGTTAAAAAAAATAAGCTGGAGGGTACACTCAGCAAGGACAGTAACTTGATATAAAGGAAGAAATCTGATACTGGTAAAATGATCTAGATATGCTAATGAAGGTGTGTACAGCACATCACACCAAAGCATTCTGGAGTAAATTTACAAAAGAATTGCCAAATGTAAATCGATAATAATCCATTAGGGGGAGGGGGGCCTCTTTGATAATTGCTCCTGTCTTCCCTCCTACAGGGAAACGTATGCCTGCACCATAGGTAAAAAGGCAGTGTCAGAGTTGGGATGGTGGGAATAGAGTTGTACTTGTAAATGGTGCATGAGGATCTTATTTTGAAATGCCATAACTTTCTTCAATTCAAGCACAGTTACTTACCTGTAACAGGTGATCTCTGGAAACAGCAGGAATAAGTCTTCACATATGGGTATCGTCAGTACCGACAGAGCCTGCGTGGGAATGCTCCCCAGCGTCCAGTAAGAAAGCTTTTGGGAGCATCCCACAGCGCCTGCGCGCTGCCTTCCCGCCTTTCCCAACCGCCTTTCTCCAGTTCGAGTTTTAAAGCTGAGACAAAGAGAGAGAGAGGAAAGGAAAGATAGATACTACTCCTAGGGGAGGTGGGTGGGTTGTGAAGACTTATTCCTGCTGTTCCCAGAGATCACCTGTTACAGGTAAGTAACTGTGCTATCTCCAGGAACAAGCAGGAATGAGTCTTCACATATGGGGACTCCCTAGCTGCAGATGCCAGGGGAAGACCCCAGATTGTGTGTCCTTGAAAAGGACTCTACCTCCCCCCATGGATCTCTGGCATCCAACCAGTGTAGGTGGGTAGGAGTTGATTAGGAATGGAACAGGTGTTTGAGAACAGCCTGACCAAACGAGGCATCCCGGCGGGAGTCCTTGTCCAAACAGTAATGGGCTGTGAAGGTATGAACCGAGGCCCAGGTGGCCGCTCAACAGATTTGGTCAATGGACACAGAGTTTAGATGAGCCATTGAGGCTGCCATGGCTCTCACATTGTGAGCTGTGACATGGCCCTCCAGAGAAATGTTCCTACTCTGGTAGGCGAAAGAAATACACTGAGCAATCCAGTTGGACAGTGTTCTCTTAGAGACTGGAAGTCCTAAATGAGAAGGATCAAAAGCAACAAAGAGTAGAGAAGACTTTCTATGTTGCTGTGTTCTTTGTAAGTAAAAAGCGAGAGCTCTCTTACAATCCAAGGTATGAAGATTCCTCTCTGCATTTGATGCATGAGGTCCTGGAAAAAATACAGGTAAATATACCTCTTGGTTCAGATGAAAAGGCGAGACCACTTTAGGCATAAAGTGTGGATTGGTCCTGAGGACTACCTTACCATGATGTAACCTTGTATAAGGTGGATTAGCCACCAAAGCTTGCAACTCACTGATGCGGCATGCTGAGGTGACTGCAATGAGA
Source organism: Ichthyophis bannanicus (assembly GCA_033557465.1). NCBI lineage: Eukaryota > Metazoa > Chordata > Amphibia > Gymnophiona > Ichthyophiidae > Ichthyophis > Ichthyophis bannanicus. The sequence goes on from CM066044.1 coordinate 258,653,840, forward strand.
AAAATAACCTTCCAAGAAAGAAATTTCAAGGAGGTGGTGGCTAAAGGTTCAAGGGGTGGCTTCATGAGCTGGCCAAGAACCAGGTTTAAGTCCCATGCCACTGGAGGTGGTCTAATGGGAGGTTTAGTTAAAAGAAGGCCTCTCATGAATCTTGCTATAAGAGGATGAGAGGAGATAGGTTGTCCATTGAGAGACTTGAGGGACGCTGCAATAGCACTCAAATGGACTCTTACTGAATTCGTTTTCAGACCTGCATGGGATAGATGCAGGAGATACTCTAGTAGAGAATTCAGAGGTATTGCAAGAGGGATTAGACCCTTCTCTGAACACCAAATGGTAAATCTTTTCCATTTGAAAGCATAGGAACGTCTAGTAGAAGGCTTTCTAGAGGCATGAATAACATCTCTGACCTGCTGGGAGAGATGAAAATCTTGAAGGTCTAGGCCCTCAGCAACCAAGCCCTGAGATGGAGAGACTGGGGGTTTGGGTGCCACAACGTTCCTTCTTCCTGGGATAGAAGGTCTGGTGCAGAGCGCAAGTCCAGGGAGGGAGCTTGAGAGAGATGCAGAAGTAGAGGGTACCACACTTGGCGTGGCCAATGTGGTGCTATGAGGATCATGGTCCCTTGATCTCTCTGAAGCTTGAATAGTGTTTTGGGAATTAGGGGAATTGGTGGAAAGGCATAAAGGAAGTCTTGACCCCAGTGAAGGAGGAAAGCATCCTTGGCCTGAACTCCCTGACACGGAATTCTGGAACAGAACCGGGGAAGTTTGGCATTCCATGGACTTGCAAAGAGGTCTATGTCCGGGGTTCCCCAAATTCAAAAAATCCTGACTACTTGGTCCATGTGGAGGGACCACTCGTGTGGAAGCAGAACTCGACTGAGTCTGTCCGCCCAAGAGTTTTGAACGCCTGGAAGATATACTGCCAGAAGATGGATGTGATGCTCTCTGGCGAAGGCCCACAGTCGCAAAGCTTCGTTGCAAAGCAACAGAGAGCCAGTCCCGCCCTGCTTGTTCACATAGAACATGGCTACTTGGTTGTCCATATGGATGAGGACTGTCCTGTAGCTGAGCAGGATATGGAACACTCAGAGCTAAGAATATTGCTCTGAGTTCCAATAGATTGACATGCAGAGAAGTCTCCTGCGGAGACCAGATGCCCTGGGTGGAGAGATCTTGCAGATGAGCTCCCCAACCCTTTGGAGAAGCATCTGTTGTGAGAGTTGCTTGGTGTAGAGGTTGCTGAAAAGGGGACCCCAGCAACAGGTTTTCAGAGGACTTCCACCACTGGAGAGACCAAAAAAGGCAACTGGAGTTTGCTATTTTGTCTGACAGGCAACGTGATGCCAGAGTCCATTGGGTGGACAAAGTCCATTGAGCTGCCCTCATGTGAAGGCGAGCATATGGAACCACATGCACGGTGGATGCCATGTGGCCTAATAGCTGTAACATCTCTTGAGCAGTTAATTGGGACTTTAACTGAATCTGGGAGGCTAACTGCACTAGACGTAGGCAACGGGCCTGAGGAAGATAGGCCCTTGCAGTTGTGGTATCCAGCAAGGCCCCTATGAACTCCAGAGACTGAGTAGGGGTGAGATTTGATTTTGGGATGTTTATTGCTAGTCCTAAATACTGAAGGATACGCATTGTGCAGGTTAGACAAGTCTGGGCCTCTGACTGGGATGGGGCTCGAATGAGCCAGTCGTCCAGATATGGGAATACGAATATTCCTAGAGTGCGGAGAAATGCAGCTACTATTGCCATGCATTTCGTGAACACCCTTGGTGCAGAGGCCAGACCGAAAGGAAGCACTCTGTATTAGTAGTGCTTTCCTTGAAAAAGGAACCGAAGGAACCTTCTGTGTGTTGGATGGATGAGGACATGGGTGTACGCATCCTTGAGATCTAGAGAACAAAGCCAGTCCTGACTCTGAAGGTATGGAAGCAGAGCCCCTAGAGAAATCATTTTGAATTTCTCCTTGAATAGAAATTTGTTCAATTCTCTGAGATCTAATATGGGTCTGTAGCCCCCTGTTTTCTTTGGGATAAGAAAATAAGGGGAGTAGAACCCTGAGCCCTGTTGAAGAAAAGGTACTTCTTCTATTGCCCCTTGGGCAAGAAGGGTAGCAATCTCCTGACCTAGAAGGTTGAGGAGAGATGTTGGAGAATTGAACTGTTTCACCATGGTGTGAGGAGGAAGGCTTAAGAAGTGAAGCTTGTACCCTTCCTTTATGATGGAGAGGGTCCATTGCTCTGCTGTGATTTGCTCCCATCTGGGAGCAAAGTAAGTCAACCTTCCTGGAATGGTGAGGGGCTCTGGTTTTTCCAGAGCTAGAAAGGCTAAGTTCTCTAGTTGCAAGTCAAAGGCCCTGAGGAGGTTGAGGCTGCTGTGCTGTGGTAGGCCTGGCAGCCTTTGACTTGGCCTGTTTAGGTGGTTGCTGACGCTTTGCAGCAAAACGACCTGCATTAGATGTCTGCCCATGAGCAGGATAATATCTTCCCTTTTTAGAAAAAGATGTCTTTTTGAACAATCTTTTCTTAACAGGGGCAGAGGTAGACTTTGAAAGTCGATCCAAAGCAGAGTTCTCAGCATCCATCTGAGTGGCCTTTGCCTGCCAATCCCTGCCAAACAGGTTTTCACCTGTACAAGGAAGGCTTCCCAATTCATCTTGGACCCAGAGTTCCAAATCAGAGGTTTGTAACCAAGCAATTCTGCGTGCACCTATGGCAATAGCCGAGGCTCTGCTTACACACTCAAAAGAGTCAAAGGCTGCACGGTTGGAGAATTTGGAAACATCTTGGGCATGTTTGAGCCAAGTGAGAAATTCCTGCCTTTTATCTTCTGAAATAAAAGGAGCTAAAGTCTGCAGATTATCTGTGACTTCCTTTAGAAACATCCCCATATAGAGACTATAGGAGTTGATTCTGTCAGCAAGCATATTGGCCTGGAAAATCCTTCGGCCAAAAGCATCTAGAGTCCTACATTCACGTCCTGGAGGATTAGATGAGTGTCTCTTTGCACTCTTTATTTTCTTCATGGCAGACTCAACCACAATAGAGTGGTGAGGAAGTTGAGTCTTATGAAAACCAGGACAGGGAGGGACACGGTATATGGTGTCTAACCTACGAGAATGAGGAGAGGTGGTGAGAGGAGTCTCCCACATGCCCAACATGAGATCATAGAGAATCTCATGAATAGGTAAGGTAGCTGCTTCCTTAGGAGCCTTAGGATATTGCAAAATATCTAATTGCTTGGTTCTAGGCTCTGACTCAGAGGCCACTGTAATGGAGAGGCCCCTAGCCACTTCCCTAATGAAGTCTTGAAAAGACAAGTCCTCTGGAGGAGACATTCTTCGTTTTGGAGAAGCAGACTCCTGAGGAAGAAGTACCGGTGCCTCGACCGAAGCCTCCGACTCATCAGAGTCCTCAGAGGAATCGAAGTATCGCCTGTCTGGATGCTCCTGTAAAGCCCGATACGCGTACCGAGTGGGATCGACATCGGGAGTAAGCGGTACCGGTTCGGTACCGATGGGCATCATAGGACAGGGTACCGTTGCAGTTGACACCAAAGCCAATGTCGATGCAATCGGTACTGGCACTGGAAACGATGCCGGTGCCGGAGTTGGTACCGGCAACGGAGATTGTTGCGGTACCGAAGGCATCGAAGCCTGCATAAACGCCGTTAGGGTGCGCTGCATGGACAGAATCTTCTGATCCATCAATGCCACCAGAGTCTGGATGTCGGTACCGGTGGAGGCCACCGGTACCCCAGAACACGGCAACAGGTGATCGGTCGAGGCCGAGCCATCGATGTCAACCTGTGACCCCATAGATAATGCTTTGGAAGCCGGAACTTCCCTCCGGGGTAATTTTGCCTGTGCGGAATCCTCGAGGACAAGCCCGGAGGCATCTCAATGCTTAGAGGAAGATTTGCTCTTTGAGGACCGGCTAGATTTATATTTGGTTACCTGAGATCCATGGGAGGAAGAAGCCCTGGAAGACGTCGATGTCACCGAGGCTGCATCAGAGGGAAACAGGGTACTGAGCTTGGCTGCTCGGTTCTGCCGACCTCTTTTAGACATCATGGTACAGGACACACAATCCGTGATGGAATGGTCAGGACCCAAACATTTTAGACACCAATCATGGGTGTCAGTGACAGAAATAGTACCGCCACACTTCGTGCACTTTTTAAACCCGGAAGCAGGCTTCTCCATGAGGAGAAAATGTTCAGGCCTAAGGCCCATACCGCAATGCACAGATGAAGAAAGAAAAGGGTTTTTTTTGGGTTTTTTTAATAAGAAAGAAAAGACCGGCGGTACCGGTCTGACGTCGAAGACGGCAGACGCGACACAGAAAAATAAAGAAAAAAATAAAGAATTCTTCTGCGGTGACAGGAACACGACCTGCTGGCTCCGCGGAAAAGAAGAACTGGAGAGAGGCGGTTGGGAAAGGCGGGAAGGCAGCGCGCAGGCGCTGTGGGATGCTTCCAAAAGCTTTCTTACTGGACGCTGGGGAGCGTTCCCGCGCAGGCTCCGTCGGTACCGACGATACCCATATGTGAAGACTCATTCCTGCTTGTTCCTGGAGATAGTATTTTACACCTGCAAAGTAGGCGGAGTAAAGAATCTCTGCAGTACTGATCTGCCATAGAATCAAAAGGACCCATGAAGGCTATGAAAAGTGCTCTGTGTGTGTGTGTGTGTGTGTAAGGGGTATTCACAGAATATGGCAATGCACTATGGATAAACAGACAGATCTAGAACTTTCATCTGCATGAACATGGCGTGACTGATCATTGTTCTACGCAATACGTGCTCCTTTGCCTCAGAACTGGGCCACTGCTCACCTGTGAAGGACAGATGTCTGAGCCGACTGTTCCCTCGTGCCTCCTGCACCTTGTCAAGCACGGCCTTCCAGGCACCTGCAGAGGGAAAAGAATGCACCCTGCTGGTGAAAAGCAGACACTGCACTCCTGCATCCACAGCTTGCAGAAGATTCCACACCAATGCATAGTAACCTGAGCTAAACAAGAGGGTTCCTTTCAGTCTAGTTGAATTAAATCTCCCCATTTCATTAGCAGCCACATCAAAAAAATATCATCGTAATTCACACTAATTCACATTGCTGGGTGCAGATTCGACATTCAAAAATTACTAGCTAATACTCAGATAATCTTGGGCTCTTATCTTGTAAGGTTTGACTGGAAACCTCAGAGAAGCATCAGGTGTTGCAGGAAGTGGTAGAAATATTGCAATGTGGCATGCTCCTTCTTCTGTCAGTATTGACTCAACTCTCAACATTCTGTCTGGGAACGTCTTTTTTTGATTAATACTGAACCAATGCTACAGCACAATATTAGGGAGAACTACCCTCTCAACCAGTACTGACCAAATGCCTTAGCATTGTGGTAAGGGGCTCTTTTTCCTCTGAGATGGTATAAAGTCCGTGTCCTAACATAGTTTTAAGTAACACTGTCACTGAGCTTGGACTTACCCTCCCCACTTGCTCAAAGTCAGATGGAATCTACCATGTTTATCTGACCATAAGACTCATTGGGCCAGCTTGGTGGCTCAGTGGCAGTGCTATGCAGTGCAAAGCAAAGGGATCTGGGTTTGATTTCCCACTCAGGGCTTTTGTTTCCCAGATCATTGTGTAATAACACTCAGTGGCTAGATTTAAGGCACATAATTGCACGAGTCTGGTGCATAACCCTTGGCCAAAGGACTCATTACAAGTTAGGAGGAGAAATAATATGGGGATGAAAGGGTCTCCGAGAAGTTATGAATGAGCTCCATGGCACCAGATCAAAGTCCAGGGTAAAAATGCTGAGTCAAAAGACACACCAAGATTTCAAATGACTCGATTAGGAAATAAAACACTTCAGTGAATATGCCCCATTAAAGAGTTGTTTCTTTTGGTCAAGCTATATAATTCAGTGCATCTTCTAGCCTTTGTGGCTCCCTTCTTCTGTAATCACCACTTCCTTTTCATTTTGTATGCAATCACCTTCAGCATCTTCCCTCAAACTTGAAAAGCTGCTTTACCGTCAGTACTCTATATTTACTTCCCCTATTCTCCACCTCTCCCCTCATGCCCCATCCTGTTGCCATTTTATCTTCCTCAGAACCATCTTCCCTCCTTCTCATGTTCAGTTCCCAAACTTGCCTCCTCTACTCTTCAGCAGCTGATAAGTGAGTCAGTGGATCATACAATACAGGACAATTTCAGGCCATTTTAAAAAGATGCATGCATATGATTGACTAAGTAGTATTAGATATCATCTTTAAAGCTGATGTTCATCATTTTTCAACAATTCTTATGTAGGGCAATTAAAAGTAATCCAACAGAAAGGGCAAACACACAAAAAGATGCAAACTGTATCAAGAAACATGCCACTACAGCAAGAGTGTTTTCAGCATTTGAAATGAAGACCAAAGGGGTATCACATTCATCAGGTCCAGAAAGAGAAAGTATTGCCACTCATTGCCCTGGGGATATGATCACACGCAAGTGCTAAATGTCCAGTTAAACTTGTGCCACATAGGTGCATTTTGAACAGAAAAGTGAAATGGTATTTAATTTTGAGCACTTATATGAGACAAAGTCAACGCTGTTAGCTGATTATATATACAAGGCAGTGAGTAGCAATACTTTCTCATTCTGGACCCGATGTGTGGTCTTGAAAACATTTTTGTGCTTTAGAGGTAAGTTTCTGGACACAGTTTACTTTGAATCTTTTTTTGTGAGCTCCTCTTTTCCGTTAAGGTTCAGTTGTCTTTGGGAATGCATCAGCCTTATGGTTATACTTTGGTCAATTAATGGTACCAAGACTTGCACAGAAGTGAGAAACAAACAGCAGTTCCCTTGCCCACGATAATACTCCCTCCTTACTGTCTATGCTTTCCGTTGTCACACTGAACCCGTCCTCGTTGCTGATCTCAAAGCGTAAGTGGGGTTGGCTTTTTCTGGGCTCCTCGTTCTCTTTGTTCACCACAGGGGATGCATCTTCATCGGAGCTGGAGGGATCACCTATCCCAGAGAGGAAAGAGTCATTGCACTGGTAAACATATTATAGTGTGCTTCCCATCAGTCTGGACAGCAGGGTAAAGTCCTCCTAATAAGGTCTCAGACTAACTTCCAAAATAGCATCTCTCACAAGATCTCCAGCTTTCAACTGCTAGTGAAGGCACTGAAACTCCTTTCCTGTTGCACAATTGTTTCTGCAGGGTTAAGATCAGTTTCAGAACTGCCTGTTTTAAACTTCTACTACTCTGCCCAACCCTGGAGCTCTATGCTGATGGTGAACAACCCTCTAGGACAGTAGGTTTCAGCACTCCATGAAGGAAAAGGTGCATTGCAGACTGGAACCAGCTTTTCCAGCCAGCTAAAACAAACTCCTGGGTTTCCTTGGCAGTGTGACCAGGAGCTGCTGGGTCACCAGAAGTCAGCACTGACTCAAAGGCACACATTGCCTTGTAAAACGTAAGCATTGTACACTGAAGCAAGTACACAGCTTCCAGTGTTCCTTCTTTGTCTGTCAGTTGGGCCAGGCCTCTACACAATTAGCTCCTAAACTAATGTTGCATCTTTAAGGAAAGAAGAGATATGGGGAGGGAAAGAGGAAGGATGATTATATGGCAAAGTTTTATATGCGGCAGATAAACATTTTTGTTTTAATTTTCTTAACATTTTGTCTCTGCGAATAAGTTGCTTTCTATGTGTACCAATAACTTCTAAAGCAGTGGTTCCCAAAGGGTCATATCATCAGTAGATGGAATCACAGGACCAGACTTGCTCCTGTTTCCTCTGGACTTCCAATAGCAAGTCAGCATGGGGTTTACGAACTGGTGAAATTTCACAGGCCCTGCTCTTCTTGTGTGGGGTTCCTAAAGAACAGAAACTCAGAGTACCAAGGTCTATGAGCCCTGTGCCGACTGCTGCCTTCATGCTTTGAATGCAGGGTGAGGTGGTGGATGAGGACAGGGCAGGAAAGTGGACATCTTCAATTTTGTTTTCATCATGTGGGGTCACATGACTTTTTAAGTATTAAAATGGGGTCATATCAGATAAACACTTGGGAAGCACTGCTCTAAAGACATTTGCTTCCTGGGGAGAGATATTTGGTAACTAAGGTTTCCAGAGCAGCATTGTTTAAAAGAGGCAGATAGACTGTACAAGGTTTGGACATACATGCATACAGCACACAGAAGAAGCAGGCAAAGAAGAAACCCTTGGAGGCAGCCCAATCAATAAAGTTTTGTCCTCCAAGGTTTCTTCTTTGCCTGCTTCTTGTGTGCTGTTTGACTGCAGGTGGGGTGTTTTCCTTATTCATACATACATAAAGAACAGAGATTTTTTTTAAATTTATATTTTGGGGGGGGGGGGGGGGTGAATGGAGGCCTAAATTCCGTAGAGAGCTAAAGCAGTTTCCTGGTTTGTCCTCTAATTGCAGGGTGAAATAAAGACTGCAGACAGACTGAAGATGACCATTTCTGCAGCCAGGCCATAATTCCCAATAAGAACATTTGTCCCTGTATTGCAAGATAGGCAAAGATCATGCTTTCTTAGCTATTTAACCTACAGCTACAAACTTCACCCTTCTAGGGTTGAGTTTGTACGTCTAAAGTATGAGGTAAAGGACATGGACCAAGACCCCTCTTCCTGCCTGGGCTTTGGGGTTACATCCTCCTAAAATTAGGCATGCCAAGGCTGAATAAGTCAGTGGAAGTGACATCCAAGAATCTGCAAGGGACGCTGACTGATGCAGATAGCTGTTTTCTGTTTACTTCTTCAGTACAGCAGATAAAGTGTAGTTACTCACCTGTAACAGGTGTTCTTCGGGGACAGCAGGAATCAGTCCTCACATAAGGGTGACGTTGGCACCGATGGAGCCTGTGTGGAGCATTTCCCCAGCTTTCAAAGAAAGCCTTTGGGAATGCTACCACGGCATGCGTGGTCCCCTCTTGCCCAAGGGTGCCATTTTGCTCAGTTAGATGACATAGCTAAAAGACGGCAAGGAGCAACTCCAAGGGGAGGAGAGAGGGTCATGAGGACTGATTCCTGCTGTCCCCGGAGAACATCTGTTACGGGTGAGTAACTACGCTTTCTCCGGGAACAAGCAGGAAGTCAGTCTTCACACACGGGACTCCCCAGCTACAGGCTACTGAAAGCCCATAGCAAAAAAGGGAGCTCCTATGCGGGGAGCCACAAGCAGCAGCAATTGAGTCTGTACCCACAGACCACAGTAGCACCCGTGTCCGATGAACCATCACTCTGGTAGCCTGAACACAGAAGGGCCAGAGAGTAGGAGTTGCCTAAACCCTGAAAAGGTTACGAAGCACAGCCTGGCCGAAGGCACTGTCCTATCGGGATTCCCTTTCCAGGCAATAATGGGCTACGAAGGTATGGACTGAAGACCAGGTGGCGGCCCAGCAGATGATCCCACATTGGGATGGAGCGCAAGTGTGCCACCGAAGCTGCCATGGCCCTCATATGGTGTGTCGTGATGCGGCTGTCCAGGAGCCGCCTCGCCTGCTCATATACAAAGGCGATACAATCCGCCACCCAAGTGGACAGCGTACGCTTGGTCACCGTCTCCCCCAGCCTATTGGGGTCATAGGAGATGAAAAGCTGAACAGCTTTGCGGTGGCCCTGAGTGCGTTGGATGTAGAAGGACAAAGCCCTCATAGTCCAAGGTGTGGAGGACAGTCTCCGCCTGACTAGAGTGAGGTCTTGGAAAGAAGGTAGGGAGCACCACTTCCTGGTTGAGATGAAAGGGCGACACTACCTTAGGTAGGAATTTGGGGTGCGTGCAAAGCACCACTCTGTTCTTGTAGAACCTGGTATAGGGCACCTCCACCACAAGGGCCCAGAGCTCGCTAACTCTGCGAGCAGAGGTAAGCGCAACCAGGAAAGCCACCTTCCAAGAGAGGTAACGGAGGTGGCAGGTAGCTAGAGGTTCGAAGGGTGGGTGAGTAAGCTGCTCCATCACCACATCGAGGTCCCATTTGGGTGCCGGAGGGCGAACTGTGGACTTCGATAAGAGCAGGCCCTGAAGAAAACGGGTCACCAATGGCTGGACCAAGAAGGGCTTACCATCCATCGGATGGTGGTGCGCCGCCAAGGTACTGTAGTGCACCCGGATGGAGTTAGACTTGAGCCCAGACTGAGAGAGGTGGAGAAGGAACTTTAACACCAGAGCCACCGGGCAGGAGAAAAGGTCAGTCCCGTGATCGGCACACCAAACAGAAAACCCTGTGCCCCCTTGTTTGTTCACGCAGAATATTGCCACCTGGTTGTCCGTCTGGACCAGAACTGGCTGGTGACGCAGGTGGTGACAGAAGGCCCTCAGGGGTAGGTATATGGCTCGGAGCTCCAGGAGGTTGATCTGCTGGGTGCTCTCGTCTGGTGACCAGTTGCCTGGGTGCGGAGATCTCCACAGTGGGCTCCCCAGCCGAGCAGGGAGGCATCCATGGTGAGGACCCTCGAGGGGCTTGGGGCCTGAAAAAGTATGCCCGCCTTGAGATGCTGGGGCAACTGCCACCAGGCCAGGGAGACCGCCAATTGGAAACTCTGTCTCAGAGGCAGCCTGTGGCCTGGGACCACTGGTCCCAGAGACACCACTGCGCCGCCCTTATGTGCAGACAAGCGTCTGGGTTGACATGGACCGTGGAGGCCATGTGCCCAAGGAGGCGCAGAAGAAGCTGGGTAGACACCAAGGGACGGTGGTGCATGTCCCGAGCTAGAGACCTAAGATGGTTGGTTCGGTCCCTGGGCAAGAAAGCCTTCGACTGAAGAGTGTCGATCTTTGCCCCAATGAACTCCAAACACTGTGTCGGGAGGAGGTGAGACTTGGGGTAGTTTATGACAAAACCCAGGTGTTGTAGAACCTGGATCGTGTGTGCAGTGGCCTGCTGCATCTCTGAGGCTGTGCCTCCCTTTATGAGCCAGTCGTCTAGGTAGGGGAAGACAAAGACCCCCTGGAGCTGGAGGAAGGTGGCCACGACTGCCAGGCATTTTGTGAAGACTTTTGGGGCAGAGGATAGGCCAAAGGGGAGTACCCTGTACTGAACGTGCCTGCCCCCACTACAAACTGCAGGAACTGCTTGTGGTTGGGATGGATGAGGATGTGTGTATAAGTATCCTTGAGGTCTAAGGAGCATAGCCAGTCTCCCTGCTGGAGGTATGGCAGCAAGGCTCCAAGAGAGAGCATCTTGAACTTCTCCCTCACCAGGAATTTGTTGAGGTTGCGCAGGTCAAGAGGATGGGCCTTAGACCCCCTGGTCCTCTCTGGCACAAGGAAGTACCTGGAGTAGAACCCCATGAGGTGGTGGGGAACTGGTTCCACTGCTTTGTCCTGGAGAAGACCTGCCAACTCCTTCAGAAGGTGGTCCCGGTGGAGGGGGGACCTGAGGAGCTCTCCCGGGAAATAAGGGGGAGGCATCTAAGTCAGATGGAGGAGGTAACCCTCCTTGACCACCTGAAGAGCCCATGAATCGGTGGTGATGGACATCCACCTCTGGGCATAGAGGGCCCCCTGTGGGCAATTGATCTCCTTGGGATAGAAAGGCTATGCTCAAGGAGTCAAAAGCTCCCCCCTGGCTGGGCCGGAGCCAGTGCCTGTGGCTTTGGAATCTTCTGCTTAGGTGGGCCATGCCCATGTCCCTTGACCTGCTGAACCTGTTGGGGAGCCGGGGAGGCCTGATAAGACGAGTAGTTTCGGTAAGCAGTTCCCTTCCTCAGGTAAAAGGACTTCTTACCTGAGTCCTTCCGTTGGGGAGGGGCAGCAGTCTTCTTAGAGAGCCTGATCCTCGTTATGAACTCGGTCTCCAGCTCGGCAGCCTTGTCGGTCATGGGTTTGCCAAAGAGGTTCTCTCCTTAGCATGGGACATCTATCAATTTGTCCTGAACCCACTGCTTCAGGTCAGATGACTGAAGCCAAGCTTGGCAGTGTGCACCGATACCCGCCACGGCTACCTGGCCCACTGACTCGAACTGGTCAAAGGCCTCTTGAGACATGAATTTGGAGCACTCACGGACTGCCTTGGTCAGGTTCTTGAACAGCTGCAAAGGTTCCTCAGAGAGACCAGCCAAGAACCCAGCGAGTTCCCTTCACCAGGTCTCTCAGGTACATGCCCATGTACAGCTCGTAAGCCTGGATGCGGCAGATAAGCATTGAACCCTGGTAGTATTTTCTGCCGAGGGGGCACCGAGGAGTGCGTCTTCTGGCTTTTCAGCTGACGCATGGCCGACTCCACCACGATGGAGTTATGCGGCAGCTGTGACTTCTGGAAGCCCGGGCTCCGGTGGACTCGATACATCGAGTTGAGCCACTCACCACCGGCACGGATGCCAGTGTCTCCCACATTCGGAGCATGAACCGTTCCAGGATGGGAATTATGGGCACCATGAGCGATTCCAGCAGAGGGGCGTATTGGAGGATTCGGTCAGGAATGCCAGGGCCTTAGACACATCCTTGACAAAGTCCAGGAAGCCCATGTCCTTGGGCAGGGACCGCCACCGAGGCTCCGAGACGGGAGAGTAGAAGGGACGCTGCGGTGGTGATGGTATCGGAGGATTCCTCGTCTTCCGTCTCCCACTTGGAGCAGTCCATTGAGGACTCATAGGAGGGCTGCTCTGCGGGCCTTAGGGCCCTCGATGCCCTGAAGTTGGCGCCCGGCAAACTTTTCAGGAATGACCGTGGTCCCATCGAGCGGGACCTCGGCCAAGGATCGACTCGAGGCCAAAGGACCTCGAGGATCGGCTTGGCCTCCGGGGACATCTTGGACATCGAGGGCCCAGTGGTCGGGGCGGATGAACCAGTTGTGCCAGACAAAAGCGCCTGCTGCTGGTCCATGAAGGCATACAAACTTCGCTCCATGGCCGCCATTCTGGACTCCAGACCAGTAGGCTCCGCAGCCTTCGGTGAGGCACCAAGGGACTTGGGCCTGACACCAGCTCCCCCAGGGAATATTCGACAAGGATAGTGTCTGGGAATCAAGGCAGGTCCGGGGTCGGATCCTTCTGGGGGACCTTCACAGGCTGCTCCTTCTCCGATGACAATGACGATGCCTCGGACGGGCGTCTCAGACTGCGAGATCATGCCTAGGGAGGCCCTGGCCGGTCAGAACCATCCAAGAATGTCGCCTTTGAGGGTTTTTTCTTCTTCCTGGGTTCCCTCAAGGGAGACCCCCTTTCTGAGGACCCATGACGAGGCTTGGGCTCAGAGTGTTCTGCCTGATATGTCGGGGCATCAGAAAAGGCCCTGGCCTTCGGAGGCATTGGGGGACTCGTGGAAAAACGTATCGTGCTGCTGCTGGCGGCTCGGGGTCTGGCCCGAGGCAGTGAAGACAGCAGTCGTGTGTTGGACAAAGACATGATTTTAGTGCACCAATCACACTTTTAAAAGCCACTGGTAGCCATGGGGGAAAAAATGTACCCCTGCGAGGTCGAAGACTCTCCAGGCTGCCAGCGGGATAAAAAAGGGCATGAAGACGCCAGAAAAAGAAAAACAACAAAAGGCTACAAAAATAAACTGAACCTGACGCCGAGGCACAGAGGTCAGTAGGCAGGAAGAGTACCATTGCATTACCAGAGGCGAGTGTGAAACTCGGAGAGAAAAAAATCAACTTTTTCCAGGGACAAGCCAAACAATATCTGAAGGGCTCCGCGAAAAAAGGAGACCGAGCAAGCTGGCACCCTTGGATGGGAAGGGGACCATGCATGCGTGGTAACATTCCCAAAGGCTTTCTTTGAAAGCTGGGGAAATGCTCCGCGTGGGCTCTGTCGATGCCAACATCACCCATATGCGAGGACTGACTTCCTGCTTGCTCCTGGAGAATGGCAAAGGACTACGCAAGCCCATCCAATCTACCAAGTTATAAAAGTTCATACTGCTTAGATAAGTAATATCCTATCAGACATACATGTTTGAGTGCTAGTAGGATATACTAATCTAAGACAATTTTTGTTGCCTTGCTCACTGCTTCTCTATCATGCTGCGTAGATGAGCACACAAGTTTTTAAATGTAATCCAACAACGAATTCCTGCCTTTATCTGCTCCTATTCTTATCAAAAGCTTTGTATTAATCTAAATTAATTAATCTAAATAGTTGCCAAGCAGCCCTTGTTGCCACCAGACCCAACTGACTGGACTGTATATGGTTATTTAAACAAGCTGGGCACAAATGACCTGGCTAGAAACAGTGCCTCTACTGTCCAAAAGGACTTCCAATCTCTGGAAGAGAAACTCAAGCCCATTGTTAACATTGTTGCATTCTCAGAAGTTCTACCTGTTCTTGGTAAGGGGACAAAAAGGCTGCATCACATTAACAGCTTTAATACATGGCTCCAAAACTTACTGGCGACTAGGGAAACAGATGGACCAACAAGAGACTATACTGTGCTGATGGACTACATCTCTCTGTCGCAGGGAAAAGAATCCTAAGTGAAGAATTCAGGCAGTATGTGGATATGCATTTAAACTAGAAAAAGGGGGTGACTGATGTGGAAGGTCAAGCTCTGGACGCCACCCCCTGCAAAAGCAGATCATCATCATCAGAAACTGCCACACTTTTAAACCACACATCAAAAACGAGTGGGAAGAAGTTGGCAGAACAAAATCAATGCAAAATGGAGGAGTGGCTCAGTGGTTGGGACAGGTTACCTCAGGCCAGGGGTTCAATTCCCGCATGGGGACAAGCAACCTCAGGCTGGAGAGACTGGGGTCTCTAGTCCCATGGCCACTCCTTGTGGCCTTGGGCAAGCCACTTAACTCTCCATTGCCTCAGGTACACTTAGATTGTGAGCCCTTCGGGGACAAGGGAATAAAAAGTACCTGTTAGTATACATGTAAACCGCACTGATTCTAAAGAGCGCAGTATAAAAGTAAATAAATAAATAAATAAAAATAAAATAAAATACACACAAACCAGGTAAATGCTGGAAAGCAATGAGCACAAATGCTCGAAGTTTAGCCATCAAATTTCCAGACCTGGAAGCCCTAATGGTGGAAATGGACTTGGACATTGTGGCCATTACAAAAACATAGTTCAATGAATCACATGATTGGGATATAGCCATAGCTGGCTATAATCTATTCAGAAAAGACAGAGAAAATGGAAAAGGAGGAGGAGTAGCCTTGTATATCAAAAGCAATATTAAAGCTACTGAAATGCAGGGGGCATGGGGAAAAGAAGCAGCGCTCTGGATTGCGTTGGAAAGAAGAGATGGCACTGTCATCCATACTGTTGTAGTCTACAGACCTCTGACTCTGAAATTGAAGAGATAGATAACGAATTGATTATAGATATTGCCAAGATAGCCACAAAGGGAGAAGCAATAATATTGGGTGACTTTAATCTACCTGATGTGGATTGGATTACTCCTTCTGCACATCTGGAAAGAAGCAAACAAATTGTGGATGCTCTCCAAGATGCATTACTTAGACAAATGGTGATGGAACCAACTAGGGAAAGCTTAATGCTGGATTTAGTGCTCACCAACGGTGATAGCGTGTTGAATGTCTGCATGAGTGCCCCTGTGAGCAACAGCGAACATCACACGGTGTGGTTTGAGATAAAAGCCATGGTACAGGCCAATCATAGCAAGCTCAAAATCCTAAACTTCAAACACACTGACTTCAATAAAATGGCTAAGTACCTAAAGGAGGAGCTGACAGGGTGGAAGGAGATAAGGGAAGTGGAATTGCAATGGGCTAAACTAAAGGTGACAATAAAAGGGGCAACAGATAAATATTAAGAAAAGTAAATAAAAACAAGAGGAGAAGGAAACCTATTTGGTTTTCCAAAGAAGTGGCTGCTCAAGTAAAGGCAAAAACCACATCTTTCGCAAAATTCAAAAGCTTGCAAACAGAAGAACACAGAAATGAATACAGGATCAAACTCAGAGTCAAAAAGAGAAATAAGGATAGCAAAATCAAAGGCAGAGGAAAAGATGGCTAAAGATGTTAAGGGTGGCAACAAAACTTTCTTCAGGTATATTCGGGAAAGGAAGATCAGAGTTGGAATTGCCAGACTCAGAAGTGCTGGGAAAGTGACATTGAAAAAGTGAAATTGCTAAACAAACACTTCTGCTCTGGTTTTACTAAAGAAAATCCTGGAGATGGACCAGCTGTGACTCCCAAATATAAAAATGGGAAGGAAATAGATACCACACCATTCACAGAAGATGTGGTGTTAGAACAACTTGCTAAAATGAAAGTGGACAAAGCCATGGGACCGGATGGGATACATCCCAGGATACTGAAAGAGCTCAGAGAGGTTCTTGCAGGGCCGTTAAAGGATGTCTTCAACAGATCCTTGTAAACAGGAGAGGTTCCTCAGGACTGGAGAATGGCTGATGTCGTAACTCTACACAAAAGGGAAGAATTGTCAAACTACAGGTCCGTGAGCCTTACCTCGGTGGCGGGAAAAGTAATGGAGGCGCTCCTGAAAGAGCGAACAGTGAACTTTCTCAAAACCAACAGGTTGCAAGATCCGAGGCAACATGGTTTTACCAAAGGACGGTCTTGCCAAACAAATCTGAGTTCTTTGATTGGATGACCAAGGAACTAGATAAGGGGCATGCGATGGATGTCATCTACCTGGATTTCAGCAAAGCCTTTGATACTGTTCCTCATAGGAGGCTTGCAAACTCAGTAGCTTGGGGATGGATCCCAAGATGGTGAACTGGATTAGAAATTGGTTGACTGACAGACGACAGAAGGTGATGGTACATGGAGCTCACTCAGATGAAAGGAAGGTGATTAGCGGGGTGCCCCAGGGTTCGGTCCTGGGCCCGGCACTGTTCAATGTATTTGTGAGTGATATTGCTGAAGGACTGAATGGAAAAGTCTGTCTTTTTGCAGATGACACAAAGATTTGCAGCAGAGTGGACTCCCCCGAAGGAGTGGATAACATTAGGAAAGATCTACAAAAGCTGGAATGGTCTAATGCTTGGCAATTACGATTTAATGCGAAAAAGTGCAGTGTCATGCACTTGGGTAGCAGAAATCCAAGGGAAATGTATGCAATAGGGGGAGAGAGCTTAGTGTGATTATCTCTGATGATCTCAAGGTGGCAAAACAGTGCGACAAGGCGGTGGCAAAAGCCAGGAGGATGTTGGGCTGCATACAAAGAGGGATTACCAGCAGAAACGAAGAGGTACTTATGCCACTGCACAAGTCACTGGTGAGGCCTCATTTGGAGTACTGCGTTCAGTTTTGGAGACCTTATCTTGCAAAGGATGTAAAAAGAATGGAAACTGTTCAGAGGAAGGCGACCAAAATGATTTGGAGCCTGCGTCAGAAGCCTAATGAGAAGAGACTTGAAGACCTAAATATGTACACTTCGGAGGAGAGGAGGGACAGGGGAGATATGATTCAAACCTTTAAATATTTAAAGAGAAATGATGAACAAATAAACCTCTTCCAAAGACGGGGATGCTGTAAAACTGGAGGGCATAACATGAAGCTGCAAGGTGGTAAATTGAAAGGCAATATCAGGAAATATTTTTTCACTGAAAGGGTGTGGATGCTTGGAATGCCCTCCTGATGGAAGTGGTGGGGGCAAACACGGTGACGGAATTCAAAATGGCATGGGACAGACACAGAGGATCCCTTTGCAGCAACAGGATAAAAACAAAATAAACTGAACCATCTAACTTCTGAACCATCTAACTTCTCAACAAATAGGGGTTTCCTACAATGAGTGGTGGGTTCACCCCTAAACAAAGATATGGGGAGAGGTGGCCTGCACAGAGCGCCAGGTGCACCTACTCTTGCCATCTTACTGGGCAGACTAGACGGACCATACTGGTCTTTATCTGCCGTCATTTATTATGTTACTATGTAAGATGACCTGGTCAACATACTACCCCACAACCTGCTGTGCAGCACTGTACATAGTTACCCCAGTTAGGTCAAGTTACGAAACCTGTTCTTTGTAAGTACAGTACAAGTTCTGCCTGCACTGTACAAATTTGTTGTTGACTGTAAACCAAGCTGATTTTAAATAGCGCGGTATAGAAAAGACTTAAAATAAATAAATAGCCTGATGGGTCTTCCTCCATTGCCATTTCCCTATTAATCAGCATACCAAGGACTCAGCCTTAGGTCCTCATTTTTCTCTATGGTCATTCCTTTGGTGTTCTGATCTCTTCCTGTGGCTTTCAATATCATGTCTATACTGATGACTCCATCTACCTCCACAATGGAAATATCATCAGGAATCCATTCCCAAATCCCAGTCTGCTTGTCTGAAAATGTTACCTGTATGCTCTATCACTTCTTTAAAGATAACTTGGCCAAGGAAGAACCTCATCTTTCCCCAAAATACTTCTGCCTTCTCACTCTATTTCTGTGGATAACACAGTCACCCTCCCCTCTAACCTTCAGATCATATTCAACGCCTCCTTTTCCTTCTCTACATACATCCAAAATACTTTTAAAGCAGGTTTCTTTTCCTCTAATACACTACCAAAACCTTTGCCCATTTTCACATCACTTTCACAACCTGCACGTCTCAGGTCTCTTGGTATTATAATCTATTCAAAGTTCAGTCATTCAACTTATCTTCTGCCACTGATGCTTTCCTCCATTGACCATCTCTTACTCAGCTACATGCACATTATGCCTCTGCCTGCATCCAACCCTTGTGAACTGCGTACTTCAGGCAAGTCATCATTATCTGTGCCCCATCGCCATCGCAAAACTCCAGATGCTGCGCCTTCCACCTTGCTAAGCGTATGCTTGGAACAGGCTCATTGAGTTGGTGCATCATGCTCCCTTCTCTGACCTTACTCAAACTGAGTTTGAAAATACACCTTTTGAGGCTACCTAACAATCTGAAACCTGGCTTTTTCTTATCATAGCTTTGTTAGTTTTAATCATTTTCTGTAATGAAAGAAACTGCTAGTCTCTTGTTTGTCCTGTATGTTGGTCTTGACTAAATCATAAGCTCTAAGGAGGAGAGACACTGTGCACATTTGTACAGTGCTTCATACGTTTTAGTAATGCTATAGAAATAAGAGGAGTGGAGGAGTAGCCTAGTGGTTAGAACACTGGCTTGGTAACCAAGCAAACCAGGGTTCAATTCCCACTAGCACTCCTTGTGGCCTTGGGCAAGTCACTTAACCCTCCATTGCCTCGGAAGAAAGGCCTGGCAATCTACTTCCAGTGACACTGCCAAGAAAACCCAGGAGCTTCTGGGTCGCCAGGAGTCAGGACTGACTCGAAGGCACACATTGTATTGTATTTGTATAGAAATAAGAAGTTGTAGTATTACTGGCTAAGGCGGCCTCAGAGGGATGCAGTCCAGGATGAAAGCTATAGAAATAAGAAGTTGTAGTATTACTGGCTAAGGCGGCCTCAGAGGGATGCGGTCCAGGATGAATGCTATAGAAATAAGAAGTTGTAGTATTACTGGCTAAGGCGGCCTCAGAGGGATGCGGTCCAGGATGAATGCTATAGAAATAAGAAGTTGTAGTATTACTGGCTAAGGCAGCCTCAGAGGGATGCGGTCCAGGATGTGCTCTGCTCCACTTATTAAGACATGTGTTATGTTCTTGATGTCCAGACTGAGAATTTTGGTGTATTTGTTAATTCTTATTGGTTTATGACACTAAACCTAGACATTTTGCTCCTTAACTTGGTTAACTTGAGGGTTTTTTCCCAATGTTTTCAGAAATAACACAGGTACACTACCAAAAAACTGCCTCCAGTTTTGCAACTGATTCCTATAGATTTTGGGGTGCTGAATCCAGGAAAAATAGCCAAAATGTTCCATCACGTCACGTTTTCTTGCAAAATTAGATTTCTTACCCATATAAGGAATGTTCACATAATTTCTTTTTAGCCGACTGCAGTTTATTTTCTTGGCCCAAAATAGAGGTTGTAATGGTTAACTAACTAGAAACACTCCCTCATGATATTTTAGAGTGTTTTGTATTCATTTTATACATTAACAGGTGGCGCATGTTCTTTCCTGTTCACCTCGCCTCGTTCGCTCGCTCGCTCAAACACGGTGGTTGCGACATGAACGTTCCTGTCAAATTTCAGTTTCTTGCAAGTTCATTATTACCTTTTGTTTGCTCCGTCGTAATCCAGCTTTATTCCGAAGTGGTTCACTACAGTTGTAGTTTGCAGTGCTGTGTATTTGTGATGGCTCACAGAGCCAGAGGTTGCGTCAACTCTCCGGACAGTTTTTGTTTTATTTGTGGGGAATATACCGTGAAAAAGCGGCAGAGGAACATTTCTGCATTTATTAAAAAGTATATTTCGCCTATTTCGGTTTGAAGTTAGGCGATCAAGACAAACCGTGGGCTCCTCACAAAGTGTGCAAGACATGTGAGGAAGATCTACGCTTATGGATGAAAGATAAAAAACAAGCATTTCATTTCGGAATACCTATGATGTGGCGTGAACAAAGAGACCACAGCAGTGACTGCTATTTTTGCTCTTGCATTGTGAAGGGATACAACTTAAAAAATAAGAACGTAATAAGTTACCCCAACCTTCCCTCAGCAATTAGGCCTATGCCTCATAGCAACGAAGTACCTGTGCCTGAACCACCAAAATCTTTGGATCATATTTGTGTGGACGGTTTCTGATCATGATGAGACTCATCAGATGGCTTTTCCCGATGAGTCCAGTACTTCCGAGTTTGAAACTGAACCAGATCCGAAACCTGAACTTTTCTCTCAAGCTGAATTGAATGATTTAGTCCGGGATTTAGGACTCCCAAAAGATGCTGCCCAACTGCTAGGTTCTCGGCTTAAACAGAAAAATCTATTGTCACCAGGAACAACTTTTTATTGGTACCGCAACCGCGAGACACAATTTTTGAAGTATTTCAGCAAAGAGGAAGATTTGGTATTTTGCAACGATATATACGGAGTGATGGAAAAGTTTAAACTAAAGTATGATCCTGCTGAATGGCGGCTGTTCATTGATTCATCAAAAGACAGCATAAAAGGTGTTCTTCTTCATAATGGCAACACATTCGCTTCAGTTCCTATTGCTCACTCTGTTATTCTCCAAGAAAAATACGAGAATTTGGCCCTGATTCTTCAGAAGATTCGTTATGATGAGCATAAGTGGATGATTTGTGGAGAGACTTTAAAATTCTATCCATGCTATTAGGGCAGCAATCCGGTTTCACCAAATATCCCTGCTTCCTTTGGTTGTGGGATAGCCGGGCCCGCGACCTACACTGGGGGAAAAAAGACTGGCCAATTCGGGAGTATTTGAGACCCGGTGAGAAAAATGTTCTTCATGAGAGCTTGGTACCTCGTGATAAAATTCTATTACCACCTCTCCACATTAAGTTGGGTCTCATTAAGCAATTCATCAAGTCCCTTCCAAAAGATGGTGAGTGCTTTCGGTACCTTTGCTCAAAGTTCCCCCGACTTTCTGAAGCAAAGCTAAAGGAAGGAGTGTTTGTTGGCCCTGATATAAGGAAACTCATTTCAGATGGAGCATTCGCTGAAACGATGTCTGAGAAGGAAAAAGAAGCCTGGGATTCCTTCAAGGATGTTGTTCTCAAATTCTTGGGGAACAGGCGGGATGAGAACTATAAGGATATTGTTGCCAGGATGCTTAATGCCTTCAAAGAACAAGGCTGTAACATGAGCCTGAAAATCCATTTCTTGCACTCCCATGTGAACTACTTTCCCGAAAAACTTGGGGGCGTACAGTGAAGAACAAGGTGAAAGGTTTCACCAGGACATCAAGGACACAGAGAGAAGGTACCAAGGAAGATGGAACACCACTATGATGGCTGATTTCTGCTGGTTGCTGCTGCGGGAAACCCCAGATGAAAAATACGCCAAGCAGCGCACCAAGAGAAGCATTCGGGGGAAGAAGAAACGGGCCCACCAGGAGATTGATTGACCCAAGAATGACTTTAAAATCTAAACTGTGTTGACAAATATTGTGTTTTTACTAAACTTTGAAATAAAAATTTGCTAGTTATTACCACAGTGTCGGATCTCATTTATTAGAATTTTATTTTCACACCATCGGGTGTTTGTCTTCATGTATTGCAATGGTGCGGTTTGCATTTTCTATTCTTACATACATACCTGTACAACATTTTTTGCACATTTCTTTGCTTTGCTTTGTGTCTAACCTCGCTCTTATATGCTCAATGTTTGTGCACATGTATGTGGCTGTTTTAAGTGCAGGCAATTTTGCTACCATCACAGTGTGTTTTGTTGACATTACTCTATTCTTATGTGCTGCCTTGTTACAATTTTCTTTATTCTTATTTGAATAACTACTAAACAATTAGTATAAAGAATTCATCCAAGAAACTTTTATCTCGATCGCACTCAATCTGAAACGTTCACCTCAAACGGCTAACCCAATGTAGCAAAAAATCTGTACGTGATGGAGCAAATTGGTTACCAGATTTGGATTCAGCGCACCAAAAAACGTAAAAATCAATCGAAACATTAGAGGCAGTTTAAAAAAAAATTTTTTTAGTGTACCTGTGTAATACATGGCTATTTGTTCAGGGTTCTTTTTCAGTACTGTAACTTTAAAACTTCTCTACTGGAGGGAAACTTCAGTGCCTTTATCAATAAGAAGGGCCTGTAAACGATGTGAAATGCGCAATTGGTATATGTGGATGGCCTCAGCCCTAATAGGGGAACACTGTCTTCCTGCTCAGACCGACATAGAAAACTTACAAGAGCTGACCGCTCCAAAATTCCTATTAGATCAATAAACAGTAAAAAATAATAATAATTCTGGCTCAATAATGCTTCTGGAAGTTACAGCATTAAAATTAGACAACTCATTATTGTTTTTATCTGCTAAAAACAATTTCATACAATGAAGTTGTTTTTCTATATCTGGTATTCTCGAAAAATAGCAAGATAAGTTGGGTCATAAACATGGGATGATGTCATCAACAGCATCAAGCACTGACAGTTTCCTACCTATAGCTAGACAAATTCTACTGGGCAGTGTCATGGCTAGAAATGGATATAGGTCCCTGATGGAGAAACCAAGATGAGTCCCTGGGGGGAAATGAAACTGATGTAAAGCTGCCTAAATCAGTAGTCCATCCTGATAACACAAATGTAGTACAATAATGTAGCAGTCATATAGGCCCTTGGGAAATTGGAACTTTTATAGGTGGTGATGTTTGATCTCTAAAAGATAACCAAGTTCCCCATTACAAACTGAGCTGAGGCTTAATAGCTTTACTAAAACAGACACTATGTGGAAAACCCCAAACATACTCCTCTCACCTTCCTTTTTTTTCCAGGACCACCCTGAGGCTTCTGAGGGTGGTACTTGGCAAGCATGCATGAAAATGAGAGAAGTCACAAGTGCACATAAAGTCAATGGCTAAAATTCCTTTCTATTTTAAGTCCAGTACCTACAAATGCATCTTAAAACTGTTCTCTCCCTACTCAATTACACATGGTTTATGTTCTAACTAGTGTTTCTCTTCCCTACTTCCCAGGTGCACATTTGGGCATTTTTAGTCAAATACTGAATTATGTTATTCAATTACACCCTTTCCCTTGTCTACCCACTCCACCTAACATCAGCACCATTTTTCCTTGGTCTCACTCCCAGCATCAATAACTTCCTCCTTCCGATCAGCAAGAGGCATCAGTAAAGCAGCTCTTCTGCCACTTTCTTCTGAAGATGGGACCGCAGGGAGCCTCACATGATTCAGACTTAAAAAGGATGCTGACAGAGAAGCAAGCAGCAGGAGGTTATGAACTGCTCACTGAATTCCCTTGCTGGTGAGAGGCCACAGAATGGGAGATGTGAGGGGAGCAAAACAGACAGCAAGACTACCATTTGCACAGCCACAATCCACTGTGGTCTTTTCTAGGCAAGGGGAGCAAAAATATACAGCATACTAGTTGGGAATATATTAAATGCAAATCAAATCGATAATTCATTCTCAATTGTTGCTGTTCTCAGACACAGCTGTTATTCACCTGTAACAGGTGTTCTCTGTGGAAAGCAAGAATCCGTCGTCACATATGGGTGACGTCGGCACCAATGGAGCCCTCGCGGAAAGCACAGTTACTTACCTGTAACAGGTGATCTCTGGGAACAGCAGGAATAAGTCTTCACATATGGGTACGTCGGTACCGACGGAACCTGCGCAGGAACGCTCCCCAGCTTCCCAAAAAGGAAAGCTTTTGGGAGCATCCCAGCGTCTGCGCGCTGCCTTCCCGCCTTTCCTAACCGCCTCTCCTCAGTTCGAGTTTTAAAGCGGAGACAAAAGAGAGAGAGAGGAAAGGAAAGACAGATAGAGAGATACAACTCCTAGGGGAGGTTGGTGAGTTGTGAAGACTTATTCCTGCTCTTCCCAGAGATCACCTGTTACAGGTAAGTAACTGTGCTATCTCCAGGAACAAGCAGGAATGAGTCTTCACATATGGGGACTCCCTAGCTAAAGATGCCTGGGAGATCCCCAAGGATATGAGACCCTGGGAAGGGTTCTACCTCCTCCTATGGATCTCAGGCATCCATCCAGGGAAGGAGGGTAGGAGTTGATTAAGAATGGAACAGGTGTTTGAGAACAGCCTGACCAAACAAGGCATCCCGGCGGGAGTCCTTGTCCAAGCAGTAATGGGCTGTGAAGGTATGAACCGAGGCCCAGGTGGCTGCTCGACAGATCTGGTCGATGGACACAGAATTTAGATGAGCTATAGAGGTGGCCATGGCCCTCACATTATGAGCTGTGACATGGCTCTCCAGAGAAAGGTTCTTACTCTGGTAGGTGAAAGAAATACACTGAGCAATCCAATTGGACAGTGTCCTTTTAGAGACAGGAAGTCCCAAATGAGAGGGATCAAAAGCAACAAAGAGCTGGGAAGACTTTCTATGTTGCTGTGTCCTTTGTAAGTAAAAGGCAAGAGCTTTTACAAGCTGGAAAAAAGACAGGTAAATATACCTCTTGATTAAGATGAAAAGGTGAGACCACTTTAGGCATAAAGTGTGGATTGGTCCTAAGGACTACCTTATCATGATGGAACCTTGAATAAGGTGGATTAGCCACTAAGGCCTGCAGCTCACTGATGCGGCGAGCTGAGGTGACTGCAATGAGGAAAATAACCTTCCAGGAAAGGAATTTCAAGGAGGTGGTGGCTAAGGGTTCAAAAGGAGGCTTCATAAGCTGACCAAGAACCAGATTTAAATCCCATGCCACCGGAGGAGGCCTAATGGGAGGTTTAGTTAAAGTTAGGCCTCTCATGAATCTTGCAATAAGAGGATGAGAGGAAATAGGTTGTCCATTGATAGGCTTAAGGGATGCTGCAATAGCACTCAAACGGACCCTTACTGAATTTGTCTTAAGGCCTGCATTGGAAAGCTGCACGAGATATTCCAATAGAGAATTCAAAGGTAGTGCTAGAGGGTCAAGACCCTTTTCAGTACACCAAATGGAAAATCTTTTCCATTTAAAAGCATAGGAACGCCTAGTGGAAGGTTTTCTGGAAGCATGGAGGATATCCTTCACTTGTTGAGAAAGATTCCAGCCTTGAAGGTGTAGGCCTTCAGTAACCAAGCTCTGAGGTGAAGGGACTTGGGGGGTTTGGGTGCCACAAAGTTCTCTCCTCCTGGGACAGAAGGTCTGGAGCAGTTCCCAAGTCCAGGGAGGGGGCTTGGGAGAGATGCAGAAGTAGAGGGTACCACACTTGGCGTGGCCAGCGTGGAGCTATGAGGATCATAGATCCTTGATCCCTCTGGAGTTTGAACAGAGTCTTGGGAATCAAGGGAATGGGCGGAAAGGCATACAGGAAGCCTTGACCCCAGTGAAGGAGGAAGGCATCCTTGGCCTGAACCTCCTGACACGGAATTCTGGAACAGAACCGGGGAAGTTTGGCATTCCACAGACTTTCAAAGAGGTCTATGTCTGGGGTTGCCCATTCTTGGAAGATTCTGAGTACCTGATCCGTGTGCAGGGACAATTCGTGTGGAAGCAGAACTCGACTGAGTCTGTCTGCCTAAGAGTTTTGAATTCCTGGGAGGTATACGGCCAGGAGATGGATTTGATGCTCTCTGGCGAAGGCCCACAATCTTAAAGCTTCGTTGCAAAGCGACAGAGAGCCAGTTCCTCCTTGCTTGTTTATGTAAAACATGGCTACTTGATTGTCCGTATGAATGAGGACTGTCTTGTAGCTGAGCAGGGTATGGAAGACCTTGAGAGCTAGAAAAACTGCTCGAAGCTCCAGGAGGTTGATATGAAGAGAGGTCTCCTGTGGAGACCAAGTACCCTGAGTGGAGAGGTCTTGTAGATGAGCTCCCCAACCTGTCTGGGAGGCATCTGTTGTGAGGGTTGCCTGGGGCAACAACTGTTGGAAGGGGGACCCCAGCAACAGATTTTGGGTGGACATCCACCTTTGGAGAGACCAAAAGAGACGTTTGGAGGTTGCTATTTGGTCTGAAAGAGCTCCTGATGCTTGAGTCCACTGGGTGGACAAAGTCCATTGAGCTGCTCTCATGTGTAGGCGAGCATAGGGTACCACATGCACTGTGGATGCCATGTGGCCTAACAGTTGCAGCATCTCCCGGGCAGTTAAGTGTTTTTTTGACTGAATCTGGGAGGCTAACTGCACTAGACGTTGGCAACGGGCCTGAGGAAGGTAGGCCCTTGCAGTGGTAGTATCCAACCAGGCCCCTATGAACTCTAGGGACTGAGTAGGGGTGAGCTGAGACTTTGGGAGGTTTACCACAAGTCCCAGATACTGCAGAATGTGTCTTGTGCGGTCCAGGGAAATCTGGGCCTCTGACTGAGATGGAGCTCGGATGAGCCAGTCGTCCAGGTATGGGAATACAAAGATTCCCAGAGTGCGTAGAAATGCAGCTACTGTTGCCATGCATTTGGTGAACACTCTTGGAGCAGAGGCCAGACCAAAAGGAAGCACCCTGTATTGGTAATGTTTTCCTTGGAAAAGAAAACGGAGGACCTTCTGTGACATGGATGGATGAGGACATGTGTGTACGCATCCTTGAGATCTAGAGAACAAAGCCGATCCTGACTGTGAAGTTATGGAAGGAGAGTGCCCAAAGAAAGCATCTTGAACTTCTCCTTGCATAGAAATTTGTTCAATTCCCTGAGATCTAATATGGGTCTGTATCCCCCCGTTTTCTTTGGAATCAGAAAATAGGGGGAGTAAAACCCTGACCCTTGTTGAAGAAGAGGTACTTCTTCTACTGCCCCTTAGGCAAGAAGGGTAACCACCTCATGACCTAGAAGATCGAGAAGAGATGCTGGAGAATTGAAATGTCTCACCATGGTGTGAGGAGGAAGGTTTGAGAAATGAAGTTTGTAGCCCTCCCTTATGATGGAGAGGGTCCACTGCTCTGATGTAAATTGCTCCCATCTGGGAGCAAAATGAGCTAACCTTCCTGGAATGGTGAGAGGCTCTGGCTGTTTTAAAGTCATAAAGGCTAAGTTCTCTAGCATCAATTCATAAAACCCTGAGGAGGTTGGGTCTGCTGAGTTGCAGCAGCCCCTGTAGACTTAGGCCTGACCTGTTTAGGTTGCTGACGCTTAGTGGCAAAGCAACCTGTAGATGATTGTTGGCCAGAAGCAGAAGGGAATCTGCCCTTTTTGAAAAAAGACTTCTTGAAGGGTTTTTTCTTGGCAGGAATGGAGGTTGACTTTGAAAGTCTATCCAGAGCAGAATTTTCTGCATCCATTTGAGTGGCTTTTATTTGCCATTCTTTGCCAAAGAGGTTTTCACCTGTACAGGGAAGATTTCCTAAGCCATCTTGGACCCAGGGTTCTAAATCAGAAGCTTGGAGCCAAGCAATTCTGCGAGCAGCTATGGCAATGCCCGAAGCTCTGCTGGCACCTTCAAAGGAGTCAAAGGCTGCCCGGTTGGAAAACTTTGAAATGTCTTGAGTATGCTTAAGCCAAATGAGGAATTCATCCCTTTTATCCTCTGGAAGAAAAGGGAGGAAAGTGTGCAGCTTATCTGCAACTTCTTTTAGAAACATACCCATGTAAAGACTATAGGAGTTGATTCTGGCAATGAGCATACTGGCTTGGAAGATTTTCCTACCAAAAGCATCCAAGGTCCTGCATTCTCTTCCTGGAGGAGCAGAAGTGTGTCTCTTTGTACTCTTTATCCTCTTCATAGCTGACTGCACCACAATGGAATGGTGAGGAAGCTGTGTTTTATGAAAACCAGGACAAGGAAGGACACGATACATAGTGTCCAATCTGCGAGAATGAGGAGAGATAGTAAGAGGAGTCTCCCATAAGTCAATCATGTGTTCATAAAGAATCTCATGAACTGGTAAGGTGACTGCCTCTTTAGGAGCCTTAGAATAACCCAAAATATCTAATTTTTTTGCTCTAGGCTCTGATTCAGAGGTTACTGAAATAGAAAGTCCTTTAGTTACTTCTCTTATGAAGTCTTGAAAGGACAAGTCCTCTGGAGGAGACATTCTTCTTTTTGGAGAAGAAGGCTCTTCAGGAAGGGCTATGGATACTTCATCAGACTCCTCTGATGTATCAGAATCATCAGAGGAATCAAAGTACCGTCTGTCAGGGTGCTCTTCTAAAGCTCGGTACGCGTATCGAGCGGTATCGACATCGGGCGTCATTGGTACCGATGAGCAGCCCTGGACAGGGAACCACTGCAGTCGGTATCCTGGTCGATGCCGATGCAGTTGGTACCGGTACCGGCGCTGGTGCCGGTACCGGCGCTGGTGCCGGTACCGGAGCCGATACCGACAACGGAGTTTGTTGTGGTATCAGCGACGTCGCAGCTTGAATAAAGGCCTTGATAGCCTGCTGCATGGATAGAACATTCTGATCCATCGACGCCATGAATGCCTGGAATTTGGTACCGGAAGATTGCGCCGGTACCCCAGAGCATTCTAACAGGTGATCAGTCGAGGCCGTGCCATCGATGTCAACCTGTAACCCCATAGGTGGAGCTTTGGAAGCCGGAGCTTCCCGCCGGGGTTGTTTTGCCGGTGCAGGATCCTCGAGGGCAAGCCCGGAGGCATCTCGATGCTTAGAGGGAGATCTACTCTTCGAGGACCGGCTGGATTTATGTTTGGTTACCTGAGATCCATGGGAGGAAGAAGCAGGCCTGGAAGACGATGATGCTACTGAAGCTGCATCAGAGGGAAACAGCACATGGAGCTTGGCTGCTCGGTTCTGTAAACCCCGTTTAGACATCAAAGAGCAGGACAGACAATCCGAAATGGAGTGTTCAGGACCCAAACATTTAAGACACCATTCATGGGTGTCAGTAACAGAAATAGTACCGCTGCACTTAGTGCATTTCTTAAACCCGGAGGCTGGTTTTTCCATGAGGAAAAAGTTTGTGAGGCCTAAGGCCCAAAGAAGAAAAATACACTAAGTGAAGGAAACATATATATAGTTTTGGGGTTTTTTTTGAAGAAAAGAAAGAAAAGACCGGCGGTACCGGTCCGGAGTCGGGGGAGGCAGACACGCGACCAAAGAAATAAAATAAAACAAAGAACTTCTTCAGCGGTGACAGGACTCGACCTGCTGGCTCCGCGGCAAAGAACTGAGGAGAGGCGGTTAGGAAAGGTGGGAAGGCAGCGCGCAGGCACTGTGGGATGCTCCCAAAAGCTTTCCTTTTTGGGAAGCTGGGGAGCGTTCCCGCGCAGGCTCCGTCGGTACCGACGTACCCATATGTGAAGACTCATTCCTGCTTGTTCCTGGAGATGCATCCCTCCAGCTTTCAAAGAAAGCCTTTTTGAGAGGCTACCACACGTGTGGTACCCTTCCTGCCCAAGGGTGCCATCTTGCTCAGTCAGATGACACAGCTAAAAGATGGCAAAAATAAAATAAAAGATGGTAAAGGAGCAACTTCAAGGGAAGGAGGGAGAGTTGTGAGGACTGATTTCTGCTGTCCCTGGAGAACACCTGTTACAAGTAACTACACTTTCTCCGGGAACAAGCAGGAAGTCAGTCCTCACATATGGGACTCCCTGGCTACATGCTACTGAAAGCCCATAGCGAAAAACACGGTCACTCTCAAAGGGAGCCGTGAGGAGCAGCAGCAATTAAGTCTGTAGCTACAGACTATAGTAGGACCCCTGTGTCTGATGGAAACCTGAACACAGAAGGGTCGGAGGGCAGAAGATACCTAAACCCCAAAAAGATTACAGAGTAGGGCCTGGCCAAAGGCACCATCCCAACAGGATTCCCTTTAAAGGCAGTAATGGGCTGCAAAGGCATGGACTGAAGATCAGGTGGCGGCCTGGCAGATGTTCACCATCGGGATGGAGTGCAGGTTTGCCACTGAGGCCATCATGGCTCTGACACGGTGCACTGTGACTTGGCCTTCCAGCGGGAGCCCCGCTTGCTCATAGGCAAGGGTGATACAGTCTGCCACCCAGGTAGACAGTGTACACTTCTACTGAGGTCATACAGATGTAAGGCTGAGCAGCTTTGCGGTGACCCTGAGTATATTGGATGTAGAAGGACAATCTGGGGTCCAGCTGCCACTCATGTGGCTGGAAGAACCTGCTCAGTCTGTCGGCCAGTGAGCTGTTCTGGCCTGGCAGGTATTCTGCCTGCAGGAGTATACCCTGCAGGACTGCGTGGAGCAGAGGACCACTGCCTCTCAGCAGAGGGCACGAGACTCTATGTCCCCCTGGTTGTTGACATAGAACATTGCCACCTGTTTGTTTGTCTAGACTAACACTGACTGGTGCCGTAGGTGGTGACAAAAGGCTTGGAAGGCTAAGTATATGGCCCTTAGCTCCAAGAGGTTGATCTGCTTGTTGCTCTCGTCCTACGATCAGCTGCCCTGCATATGGAGTTCCTCGCAGTGGGCTTCCCAGCCGAGCAAGGAGGCATCTGTGGTGAGGACCCTTAAGGGCCTCGGGATTTGGAAGAGTATCCCCACCTCGAGATTTTGGGGAGTCTGCCACCAGGTCAGGGAGTCCACCAACTGGTGAGTCACTGAGACTTTGCCCTGGAAACATCCCGGGGCCTGTGTCCACTGGTCCTGAAGGCAACACTGCGCGGCCCTCATGTAGAGGCAGGCATCTGGGGTGATGTGGACCGTGGAGGCCATATGCCCATGTAGGCACAGGAGGAACCGAGCGAGTACCGAGGGGCGGTGCTGTACGTCCAGGGCTAGGGCTCTGAGGCAGTCAGCTCGGTCTCTGGGCAGGAAGGCCTTTGCCTGGAGGGTGTCCAGTCTTGCCCCTATGAAATCCAGACACTGTATCAAGAGGTAGTGGGACTTGGGATAGTTTATCACAAAACCCAAGTGTTGTAGGACCTGGATGGTGCGTGCAGTTGCCTGCTACACCTCTGAGGCCGGGCCTCCTTTTATGAGCAAGTTGTCCAAGTAGGGGAAGAGAAAGACTCACTGGAGGTGGAGGAAGGTGGCTACAACTGCCAGGCATTTTATGACGACCCTTGGTGTATTGGTAGTGGCCCCCCCCACATGAACCGCAGGTACTGCCTCTGGTTGGGATGAATGAGGATGTGGGTATAAGCATCCTTCAGATCCAAGGAGCATAGCCAATCTTCCTGCTGGAGGTAAGGCAGCAATGTTTCAAGGTAGAGCATCTTGAACTTCTCCCTCACAAGGAACTTGTTTGGGTTGTGCAGGTCGAGGATGGGCCTTAGGCCTCAAGTCCTTTTTGGCACGAGGAAGTACCTGGAGTAGAACCCCTTACCTGCGAGCTCCTTCAATAGAAGGTCCCGGTGAAGGGGAGATCTGAGGGCCTCTCCCAGAAAGTAAGGGAAAGATGTCTGAGTCAGATGGAGGAGGCAGCCCTCCCTGACCACCCGAAGTGCCCTGGAATCAGTGGTAATAGTTAGCCACCTTGGGCATAGTGGATCAGATGATCCCCTGTGGGCTGCAGACCTCAGAGTGGAAAGGCTATGCCCAAGGAGTCAAACACTCCTCCTTGGCTGGGCCGGGGCTGACGCCTGGGACTTGGGAGCCTTCTGCTTATGAGGGCCATGCCCATGCACCTTGGCCTGCCGACCCTGCTGGGGAGCCAGGGATGCCTGAAAAGATGGGTAGTTTCTATAAGCAGTCCCTTTTCTCGGGTAGAAGGGCTTTTTATCCGAGCCCTTCCATCAGGGAAGGGCAGTGGTCTTTTTGAGAGCCTGGTCCTTGTCATGAATTCAGTCTCCAGCTTCGCAGCCTTGTTGGTCATGGGTTTGCCAAAGAGGTTCTCTCCTTGGCATGGGACATTGACCAATTTGTCCTGAACCCAATGCTCGATATCGGACTGTAGCCAAACCTGGCGTCAGGCACCAATGCCTGCCGCTGCTACTCGAGCCACCGACTCGAAGCAGTCATAGGCTGCCTGCAACAAACATGGAACACTCACGGATGGCCTTGGTCAGGTTCTTGAACCGCTACAGGGGTTCATCAGACAGACCAGCCGACAACCCGGCCATTTCCTTCACCAGGTTTCTCAGGTACATGCCCATGTTCAGCTGGTAGGCCTGGATGTGGCCGATGCGCATCGAATCCTGGTAACACTTTCTGCTGAGGGCATCCAAGGTGTGTGCTTCCCTGCCGGGAGGCACCGAGGAGAGCATCTTCTGACTTTTCAGTCGACACATGGCTGACTCTACAACCATGGGGTTATGCGTCAGCTGTGATTTCTGGAAGACTGGGCTCCAACAGACTCGATACATCGAGTTAGGCTCTTGCTCACCACTGGCACCAATGCTGGTGTCTCCCACATACGGAGCATTAGCCTCTCCAGGATAGGAGGGATGGGCACCGTAAGCGATTCCCTCGGAGGGGCCTCGTACTGGAGGATTTCTAGCTCCTCTGCCCGAGGGTCCTCCTCCGATTCCATCAGGAATGCTAGGGCCTTAGACATGTCCCTGACGAAATCAAGGAATGCCATGTTCTCCGGCGAAGACCGCTGCCAGGGCTCTGAAGTGGGAGAGTCTGAGGGGACGTCGCGATGGCGACGGGTGTTGGGCAACTCCTCGTCCTCCATCTTCCTCTTGGAGTAGTTCATCGAGGACTCGATGGAAGGCTGGTCTGGGAGTCCCAGGGCTGACCCCGGGCCACAGCCCTCAGAGGCCCCGTGGCGGCTGCCGAGCACTGGCTGGGAACAATTGCAGCCCCATCGAGCAGGAACTGGATCGAGACCTCGGCCAAGAATCGACTCAAGGCCGAAGGGTCTCAAGGATCGGCTTGGCCTCCGGGGACGTCTTTGATGTCGAGGATCTGGTGGTCAGAGCAGAGGAACCAGTTGTGCTGAACAGCGCCCGCTGATGGTCCATGAATGCAGACAAATTGTGCTCCAGGGTTGCCATTCTGGACTCCAGGCCAGAAGGCTCTGCAGCCATCGGCACAGGTACCGAAGGAATTGGGCCAGATGCCAGTTCCCCTGTAGGGAAATCCTCGACGAGGATGTTTGGCGACTGAGGCCGGTCCAAGGTAGAGTCCTTTTAGGGGACCTTTGCAGGCCGTTCCCTCTCCGATCCCTTAGACGAGCATCTCAGACTGCAGGACCTGGCTCGGGATGCACCCGGCTTGTCGGATCCATCCAAGGACGCCGCCTTTGAGGTCGTCTTCTTCTTCTTCTTGGGTTCCCTCGAGGGAGACCCTTCTCCGAAGAACCACGGTGCCACTCAGGTTCCATAGAGCCGCTCCGAGATGCCGTGGCTTCAGATGATGCTCTGGCCTTTGGAGGTACCGGGGACTCGGGGAAAAACTTATCATGCTGCTGCTGGCGGCTCTTGAGAACCTTGTTGGGCATCTTTTTGCAGAGACCACATGCTGCGGGGTCATGGTCCAGCCCAAGACAGCAAAGGCAGCAGTCATGTGTGTCGGTCAAAGACAATTTTGGCACACTTATCACACTTTTTAAAGCCACTGGTAGCTATGGGGGAAAAAAGTTCCCCAGCGTCGGAGACCTGCCGAGCTGTCAGTTGGAAAAAAAGGTGCAAAGATGCCAAGGAGGAAAAAAAAACTACAAAAAAGGACCGAACTCTATGCCAAGACAGCGAGGTTGGGTGGTGGGAAGAGTACCAGTGCAGAACTGGAGGAGAGTATGAAACTCAGGCTGAAAAAGCAACTTTTTTTCCAGGGACAAGCCAGACAGACATCTGAAGGGCTCTGCGGAAAAAAGGAGACTGAGCAAGATGGCACCCTTGGGTGGGAAGGGGACCATGCATGCGTGGTAGCATCTCCCAAAGGCTTTCTTTGAAAGCTGGGGGGATGGTTCTGCGAGGGTTCAATCGGTGCCGATGTCACACATATGTGAGGACTGACCTCTTGCTTGTTCCCGGAGAATTAGCCCTACAGATGGTGAAAGGGTGGGGGGGGGGAGGGTAAAATCTCAGACAGTAATTGAGCAAAATGTGGTAGCCCCTGGCATCTTGCTGGACTTTCCCCAAACTGGCTATTCTCTGTTACTGCACATTCACAAAGACTGCACATGCTCCCTTGGTGCTGTAATATCTCTCCAGTTAGAGGGTATGTGCTACTGATTTATCCTGCTGTCCACAGAGAACATCAGTTACAGGTATAAGCATATTTACTTTTCATGGACAAGCAGGAAGGTCAGTCTCACATGTGGGAAATCCCAAGCTGAGGGATTGTACTGAAGTTCCCAAATTTCTATACCTTCAAGATAAACCAGATGATTGCAAAGAGGAGTTAATAAGGAAAAAAATTTCAGTTTGAAAAAGTGCATGAGAACGGATTGGCTAAACCTATGGTTTTGATACAAGTCAGCATCTAGGTAATAATGAGAACTGAAGGTATACACTAAGCTTCAGGTGACCATGTTACATACGCTTCCAAGAGAGGCAGAATCTAGATGAACTATGATGACAGCCTTCACTATTAACACTAGGCTTTGGCAAGGCCCTGCAAAGTTAAGCATATGTTGCAAAAAAAAAATTGCAATACAGTTTCATATCTAATTTGTAATAGTTCATTTGACAACAAGTAATAGGTCTGTTCATGTCATAACATAGAAACAGTTGTAAAGACTTTCAAAAATCCTTAGTCCTAAGTAAAAGGAAAGCACCCTTTTACTGTCTAAGGTATTGGAATATTGCCTCAGAAACATGCGAGTGAGTCTATGAAAGAATGAATGGTGGATTAATTTGTGTGTAAATCCAAAATCACTTTCAGTAAAACTTTTATATAGGTACGTAAGGCTAACTCCATAGTGGAAGAATTCAGAGTATGGTGGATAAATCACTAGTGCTTGGAATTTGATCACCTCCTAGCAGAGGGTATCATCCTTAATGAAACCTAATTTCAAGGATTCATATTTCATGTGATGGGAATGCACAGGAATAAAAGTTTCAAATTTCTCAATTATTTGATATACACAACCCTTTAAAATATACATCAAGGCACTGTACAATCAAAATTTTAAAAGTAATTAAAAATGAAATTAAAAAACCCTAAAAAGATACAGCATATAAGTTTCAGTAAAGCCTTTGACACTGTTCCTCACAGGTGACTTATAAACAAACTGAGCACCCTAGAGATGGACCCTAAAGTTACTGCTTGGGTTAGAAACTGGTTGGGTGGGAGGCGACAAAGAGTACAAGTAAATGGAGCTCACTCTGAGGAGAAGGATGTTACCAGTGGTGTGCCCCAGGGATCTGTCCTTGGTCCGATTCTTTTTAACATCTTTGTTAGTGATATAGCGGAAGGGCTGTCGGGTAAGGTTTGCCTCTTTGCAGATGATACCAAAATCTGCAATAGAGTAGACACCGAGGAAGGTGTAGATAACATGAGGAGGGATCTAGCTAAGCTTGAAGAATGGTCTAGAATTTGGCAGCTGGGATTTAATGTTAAAAAATGTAAGGTCATGCATTTGGGCTGCAGCAATCCAAGGGAACAATACAGTATAGGAGGTGAAGTACTTTTGTCCACTAAAGAAGAGCGGGACCTAGGCGTGGTTGTGTCTGATGATCTTAAAGTAGCTAAACAGGTAGAAAAGGCGACGGCAAAAGCTAGAAGGATGCTTGGGTGCATACGGAGAGGAATGGCTAGCAGAAAAAAGAAGGTGATAATGCCTCTGTATAAGTCTTTGGTGCGACCTCATTTGGAGTATGGTGTGCAATTCTGGAGACTGCACCTTCAAAAGGATGTGAACAGGATGGAGTCGATGCAGAGGGTTGCTACTAAAATGATTAATGGGCTTCATTATAAAGCATATGAGGACAGAATGAAGGATCTTAATATGTACACCTTAGAGGAAAGGTGGGATAGAGGTGATATGATTGAGATGTTTAAATACCTCCGTGGCATAAATGTTCAGGGAGAGAGCCTCTTTCAATTGAAAGCAAGTTCTGCTACGAGGGGACATAGGATGAGGGTGAAGGGAGATAGATTCAGGAGTGATATGCGGAAATATTTCTTTACAGAAAGAGTAGTGGATCCATGGAATAGTCTCCCAGTGGAGGTGGTAGAGATGAGGACAGTAACTGAATTCAAAAAAGCATGGGACCAACACAGAGGATCTCTAAAGGTAAAAAGTGGACTGTTGTAGTTGTTGTTATGGAAGGACAGACTAGATAGGCCATGTGGTCTTTTTCTGTCGTCATGTTTCTATGTTTCTATAAGAAAAAAATTCCTATGAACAAATAATATACGATAAAAGATCTGTGCTTGTCCATGTTTGCTACTGGCCCAAGGCTGCCAACATCAGAGGTTAACAGACTATATAGAATGACTGAAAGCCCCTCAAGTCTCAAGACCACAGCTTAAATTTTGCAAAAGAAGTTTCTAACCTTAAATCTAAAGATGTGTGTGCCAAAGAATGGGATCAAACACATCAAAACAAGATTGATGAATATGTCCATGTCTAATCTATTCATAAGAGGGGGGGGGGGGGAGTTAGCAAAAGATTCTGTTGAGAGGAGTACAATGCCCGAAAAGGGGCATAGGGAATTAAAAAATTGGAAAGGAACAAGGGCAAATCTGAATAAAAAAAAATCTTATGAACTATGAGGAGGATTTTAAACGGCAATCTAGCGAAGGTGTAGCTTACTGGTTAGTGCAATGTCTCCATAAGCAAGGGACAAGGTTTCGATTCCTACCTGTTCTATTTGACTGTTGTAGTGGTTGATATGGAAGGACAGACTAGAT
Organism: Ichthyophis bannanicus; assembly: GCA_033557465.1. Lineage (NCBI taxonomy): Eukaryota > Metazoa > Chordata > Amphibia > Gymnophiona > Ichthyophiidae > Ichthyophis > Ichthyophis bannanicus. The sequence continues at coordinate 258,690,928 of CM066044.1, forward strand.
AGGTCATTTGGTCTTTTTCTGTCGTCATGTTTCTATGTGAGACAGGAAGCGTGTGTTCGATTAGTAAAGGAGTGGCATGGTCATATTTCCTAGCATTATGAAGTAGTATTTTGTACAATCTGAAATCACCTAATACCTGAACTGGATGTCATTGATCCCAGAAGTAGGGAGGGAGGAGTGGCCTAGTGGTTAGGACAAGGTACCTCAGGCCGGAGGGCAAGGGGTTCAATTCCCACCTCGGGACAGCAATCTCAGGCCAGAGGGACTGGGGTTTCTAGTCCTATAGGCACTCCTTGTGGCCTTGGGCAAGCCACTTAAACCTCCATTGCCTCAGGTACACAAAGATTGTGAGCCCTTTGGGGACGAGGGAATGTATCCAGTACCTGCTTATAGTGATTGTAAACCGCTCTGATGCCCTTCAGCCTGGGTGGTATATCAAGAAATTGCATAAACAAACAAAGAATTAAAATAGTCCAAGAAATTTGCAGAGCCATATCACTGAAAAGAGAATGGATGTAACGAACGAGTCAAAGAAAAATATGACTTCCATAAAATGTTTGAAATTTGCTGTTGGAAAGTGAGATCTTGGTCAATGACGACTCCAAAGATCATAATAAGATCATAACTTCACACCAATAATAAACTGTTTCAATGCAATAGTCCAATGGCTCTCTGAACACTGTCTAAACTATAAATGATAGTAAAACAGACATACTCTTCATAACCAGAGACCAATCATTTTCCCCACCAACATCGCTGAGGGTTGATAATGCAGATCTACTAGTCAAACATTAAATCCAATACATTGGAGTAGCTATCAATAAAGCACAGTTACTTACCTGTAACAGGTGATCTCTGGGAACAGCAGGAATAAGTCTTCACATATGGGTACGTCGGTACCGACGGAGCCTGCGCGGGAACGCTCCCCAGCGTCCAAAAAGAAAGCTTTTGGGAGCATCCCACCACGCATGCGCGCTGCCTTCCCGCCCCTTCACTTCCCTCTCATCAGTTGGGTTTGTAGCTGAGACCGAAGGAGGGAAGTAGACAAATTAGAGAGAGAGAGAGAGAAAAACAACTCCTAGAGGAGGTGGGTGGGTTGTGAAGACTTATTCCTGCTGTTCCCAGAGATCACCTGTTACAGGTAAGTAACTGTGCTATCTCCAGGAACAAGCAGGAATGAGTCTTCACATATGGGGACTCCCAAGCTAGAGATGCCTAGAGGAGGTCCCAGCATGTTGCAAATCCAATTGATGGGCCATGCTATTTCCCAGAACCTCAGGCATCCAAGGGATGGAGGGTAGGAGTTGAACTAAAAAGGGTGTGCTGTGGAACAGCTTGACTAAAAAAGGCATCTAGAGGGGAGTCCTTGTGTAGATCATAAATGTTAGTAAATATTGGATTCAAATTTTCTAATGTGGACCTTAGTCAAAAGTATTGCGAAAGTATTTGTTGAGGCTAATATGGGTCTGGTGCTAAGAGCCAGTACATTATCCTCAAAGAAAACACCTTACTGTGAAGTAGAGGAAAAATATTTTTGCAATACAAGCAAAGGTCAGAAGTCTAAATGGCCAGAACTAATCCCAGAAGAAAAAACTGGGGGAGTTTAATGGGGTTGGTCTTTGGATGAGAAGCTAAAGCTTCTGTAGGCCAAAGTTTGAAGCTCTTTGTCCTTGGAGCAGAAAAAAGCTCTAGGAAAGAGGAGATAAATCTGACTGGTTTGCAGAAAAAGGATGGGTCTTTAAGACCCCTCTATCCAAATGAAAGAAAGAAACATTTGTAGTAGGCGGTGTAGCCTCCAATTTCTTGAAGATCAGTAATGTCTTCCCTAAGTGATGTCACTTAGGATGATGACTTTACATGGAGAGCTTCAGATGTAACGTAACCGGAGAGGTTACAGTAAAAGAAGGTAGTTTCTAATTACCATAGAAATTGGTTGTCCATTTAAAACCCTATGGCATGCTGGAACAGCATTAATATGGACAGTAACAATCTTGCACAGTGAGATATGTGTATTTATATAAACATATAAATATATATATATATGAGAGACTCACTTAATAACAAGAAGGAGTAAGACCTGCTTGAGAATATGGATAGAGAACCTTTACTGGTTACAAGTGGAAGAACCATGAAGAAGGTTACATGGAAAACCAGTGGAATGTTCCTAGTCAGAAGGATAGGTCTAGATTTCTTTCAAAATTCTAGACTTTGAATAACCAGAAATGGAGATCTACGTGAAGGGGTGCAGAGAGAATCCTTAGTCTTAAGACAACAAGTCTGGATCCTTCTATAACTTCAGTGTGGAGAAAAAGACGCAATAAAAGGGAATACCATATTTGCCGGTCTATGAGGGTAATATGAGTATAATGCGTTCTTTGTTCAGCATAAGCTCCAATGAAGTATTGGGAATTAGAAGGAATGCACTAGACAAGGACCGACTGCAGTGAAAAGAAATGCATCCCTGTTGGAAGAGTTCCACTGGAGATGTGGAATAACTCAGGGAATTAAGCAAATCTTTATGCTTTCACGTGATCTAAGCCCTGGTTCATTTTCCCTAAAAGGAAATTTTAAGGAAGATGGTAAGAGTAGGAAAAAAACGGTCATGTGGGAGCATGACTGGGCAAAGCCTTTTAACCATCTGGAAGTTACCCACCAGGAATGGCTCTGACGCTCTCTGGCAAAGGCTCATAGTTGCAGAGCTTTTTGTAGAATTGCAGAGAGCATGTTGTAGGTTGCTTAGGTGAGATCTGGCTGTTTAATTACCAGTGTGCAACCTAATCTATTCTGTGGGAGCCAAAGAATTGAAGATGGCTAAGAATAGTAGACAGGATGGTTGCCTGCAATGATAAATTGTCCAAGTAGGTTTTGGAACCTCTCTTGGAATTATCTGTTATTAAGGCAGCAGAAGAGGTTAGGTCCTATAGATTGGAAAAGGACCGACAGACATAATTAGAAGTGATAAAACTCAATTATGGTCTGATTGATTTAATTTATTTATTTATTTACATTCTCTTATATACCGCGCTATTCTGCATCAGTGCGGTTTACATTCAACAAACTGAAATTACACTGAACAGGGCATTATAACTTGGAGATAACTATTTTACAGGGAACATGGGCTATGGAGGGTTAAGTGGCTTGCCCAAGACCACAAGCACCACCTGTGGGACTAGAAACCCCAGTCCTTCCGGCCCAAGGTTGCTGTCCTCTAGTGGGATTTGAACCCCCGACCTTCCGGCCTGAAGTACCTTGCCCCAACCACTCCTCCACTGATAAAGCACAGTTACTTACCTGTAACAGGTGATCTCTGGGAACAGCAGGAATAAGTCTTCACATATGGGTATCGTCGGTACCGACGGAACCTGCGCGGGAACGCTCCCCAGCGTCCAAAAGGAAAGCTTTTGGGAGCATCCCACAGCGCCTGTGCGCTGCCTTCCCGCCTTTCCTAACCGCCTCTCTTCAGTTCGAGTTTTAAAGCTGAGACAAAGAGAGAGTGAGGAAAGGAAAGAAAGATAGAGAGATACAACTCCTAGGGGAGGTGGGTGGGTTGTGAAGCCTTATTCCTGCTGTTCCAGAGATCACCTGTTACAGGTAAGTAACTGTGCTATCTCCAGGAACAAGCAGGAATGAGTCTTCACTTATGGGGACTCCCCAGCTAGAGATGCCTGGGAGATCACACAGGTTGTGAGTCCCTGGGAAGGGCTCTACCTCCACCCATGAATCTCAGGCATCCAGCCAGGGATGGAGGGTAGGAGTTGGTTAGGTATGGAACAGGTGTTAGAGAACAGCCTGACCAAACAAGGCATCCCGGCGGGAGTCCTTGTCCAAGCAGTAATGGGCTGTGAAGGTATGAACCGAGCCCAGGTGTCCGCTCGACAGATCTGGTCGATGGACACAGAATTTAGATGAGCCATAGAGGCTGCCATGGCCCTCACATTGTGAGCTGTGACATGGCCCTCCAGAGAAAGGTTCTTACTCTGGTAGGCGAAAGAAATACACTGAGCAATCCAATTGGACAGAGTTCTCTTAGAGACTGGAAGTCCTAAATGAGAGGGCTCAAAAGCAACAAAGAGTTGAGAGGACTTTCTATGTTGCTGTGTCTTTTGTAAGTAAAAAGCAAGAGCTCCTTTACAATCCAGGGTATGAAGATTCCTCTCTGCACTTGAAGCATGAGGTCCTGGAAAAAAGACAGGTAAATAAACCACCTGGTTCAGATGAAAAGGTGAGACCACTTTAGGCATAAAGTGTGGATTAGTCCTGAGGACTACCTTGTCATGATGGAACCTTGTATAAGGAGGATTAGCCACCAAGGCTTGCAGCTCACTGATGCGGCGAGCTGAAGCGACTGCAATGAGAAAAATAACCTTCCAGGAAAGAAATTTCAAGGAGGTAGTGGCTAAGGGTTCAAAAGGTGGCTGCATAAGCTGGCCAAGAACCAGATTCAAGTCCCATGCCACTGGAGGTGGTCTGATGGGAGGTTTAGTCAAAAGAAGGCCTCTCATGAATCTTGCTATAAGAGGATGAGAGGAAATAGGCTGTCCATTGAGAGGTTTAAGGGATGCTGCAATAGCACTCAAATAGACTCTTACTGAATTTGTTTTAAGGCCTGCATGGGATAAATGCAGCAAATACTCTAGTAAAGAATTCAGAGGTATTGCAAGAGGGTTAAGACCCTTCTCTGCACACCAAATGTAAACCTTTTCCATTTAAAAGCATAGGAACGTCTAGTGGAAGGCTTTCTGGAAGCATGAAGGATATCCCTCACTTGCTGAGAAAGATGCAAATCTTGAAGATCTAGGCCTTCAGCAACCAGGCTCCGAGGTGAAGAGACTGGGGGGGGGGGGGGGATTTGGGTGCCACAACGTTCCTTCCTCCTGGGACAGGAGGTCTGGAGCAGATCCCAAGTCCAGGGAGGGAGCTTAGGAGAGATGCAGAAGTAGAGGGTACCACACTTGGCGTGGCCAATGTGGTGCTATGAGGATCATAGACCCCTTGTCTCTCTGAAGTTTGAAGAGTGTCTTGGGAATTAGGGGAATGGGTGGAAAGGCATAGAGGACGTCTTGCCCCCAATGTAGGAGGAAGGCATCCCTGGCCTGAACTCCCTGACACGGAATCCTGGAACAGAACCGGGGAAGTTTGGCATTCCACGGATTTGCAAAGAGGTCTATGTCTGGGGTTCCCCAAATTCGGAAGATCCTGGCTATCTGGTCCCCATGGAGGGACCATTCATGTGGAAGCAGAACTCGACTGAGTCTGTCTGCCCAAGAGTTTTGAACCCCTGGAAGATACACTGTCATGAGATGAATTTGATGCTTTCTGGCGCGAAGGCCCTCAATCTCAGAGCTTCGCTGCAAAGCGACAGAGAGCCAGTCCCGCCCTGCTTTTTCACGTAGAACATGGCTACTTGGTTGTCCGTGTGGATGAGGACTGTCTTGTAGCTGAGCAGGGTGTGGAAGACTTAGAGCTAGAAAAATTGCTCTTAGCTCTAAGAGGTTGATATGTAGAGATGTCTCCTCTAGAGACCAGATGGCCTTGAGTGGAGAGATCTTGAAGATGAGCTCCCCAACCTCTTGGAGAGGCATCTGTTGTAAGGGTTGCTTGGGGTAACACCTGTTGAAAGGGGGACCCCAGCAACAGATTTTGAGTGGACTTCCACCACTGGAGGGACCAAAAGAGGCGACTGGAGGTTGCTATTTTGTCTGACAGGCAACCTGATGCCTGGGTCCATTGGGTGGACAGAGTCCACTGAGCTGCCCTCATGTGAAGGCGAGCGTAAGGAACCACATGCACAGTGGATGCCATGTGGCCTAACAGTTGTAACATCTCTCGAGCAGTTAAATGGGATTTTAACTGAATTTGTGAGGCTAACTGCACCAAGCGTAGGCAACGGGCCTGGGGAAGATAGGCCCTTGCAGTTGTGGTATCCAGCAAGGCCCCTATGAATTCTAGAGACTGAGTAGGGGTGAGATGGGATTTTGGAAAGTTTATTACAAGTCCCAGATACTGAAGGATAAGGCTTGTGCAGGTTAGAGAGGTCTGGGCCTCTGACTGGGATGGAGCTCGGATGAGCCAGTCGTCCAGATATGGGAATACGAATATCCCTAGAGTGCGTAGAAATGCAGCTATGACTGCCATGCATTTTGTGAACACCCTTGGTGCAGAGGCCAGACCGAAAGGAAGCACTCTGTATTGATAGTGCTTCCCTTGATAAAGGAACCGAAGGAACCTTTTCTGTGTTGGATGGATGAGGACATGGGTGTATGCATCCTTGAGGTCTAGAGAGCAAAGCCAATCATGACTCTGAAGGTATGGAAGGAGAGTACCGAGAGAAATCAGCTTGAATTTCTCCTTGCATGGAAACTTGTTCAATTCTCTGAGATCTAATATGGGTCTGTAGCCCCCTGTTTTCTTTGGGATAAGAAAGTAGGGGGAGTAGAACCCTGAGCCCTGTTGAAGAAGGGGTACTTCTTCTATTGCCCCTTGGGCAAGAAGGGTAGTAATCTCCTGACCCAGAAGGTCGAGGAGAGATGTCTGAGAATTGAACTGTCTCACCATGGTGTGAGGAGGAAGGTTTAAGAAATGACGCTTGTACCCCTCCCTTATGATGGAGAGGGTCCATTGCTCTGCTGTGATTTGTTCCCATCTGGGAGCAAAGTAAGCCAACCTTCCTGGAATGGTGAGAGGCTCTGGATGTTCTAGAGCCAGAAAGGCTAAGCTCTCTAGTTGTAAGTCAAAGGCCCTGAGGAGGCGGAGGCTGTTGGGCCGTAGCAGTCCTAGCAGCCTTAGGCTTGGCCTGTTTCGGTTGTTGCTGTCTCTTTGTAGCAAAACGACCTGCAGTAGATGACTGCTGACCATAAGCAGAAAAATATTTCCCTTTTTTGGGAAAAAACCCCTTTTTGAACAACCTTTTCTTAAAAGGAGCAGAAGTAGACTTTGAAAGTCTATCTAAAGCAGAATTTTCAGTATCCATTTGGGTGGCCTTTGCTTGCCAATCTTTGCCAAAAAGGTTTTCACCTGTACAAGGTAGGTTTCCTAGTCCATCTTGAACCCAAGGTTCCATATCAGAAGCTTGTAACCAAGCAACTCTGCGTGCACCTATGGCAATGGCCGAGGCTCTGCTGGCACCTTCAAAAGAGTCAAAGGCTGCACGGTTGGAAAACTTGGAAATATCCTGGGCATCTTTGAGCCAGGTGAGGAACTCCTCCCTTTTATCTTCTGAAATAAAAGGAGATACAGTTTGCAGGTGATCTGTAACTTCTTTTAGAAACATCCCCATATAGAGACTATAGGAGTTGATTCTGGCAACAAGCATACTGGCCTGGAAAAATCTCCTGCCAAAGGCATCTAAGGTTCTGCATTCTCTTCCTGGAGGAGCAGAAGAGTGCCTTTTTGTACTCTTTATCTTCTTCATAGCAGACTCCACCACAATGGAGTGGTGAGGAAGCTGAGTCTTATGAAACCCAGGACAAGGAGGAACACGATATATGGTGTCCAACCTGCGAGAATGAGGGGAAGTGGTGAGAGGAGTCTTCCATATGCCCAACATGTGATCATAAAGAATCTCATGTATTGGTAAAGTGGCTGCCTCTTTAGGAGCCTTAGGATATTGTAAAATATCCAATTTTTTGGCTCTAGACTCTGTCTCAGAGGCCACTGAGATGGAAAGGCCCCTGGCCACTTCCCTAATGAAGTCTTGAAAAGACAAGTCTTCTGGAGGAAACATTCTCCTTTTTGGAGAGAGGGCTCCTGAGGATGAATCACCGATGCTTCGACAGAGACCTCTGATTCATCAGAGTTTTCAGAGGAATCGATGTATCGCCTGTCTGGATGATCCTGCAGAGCCCGATACGCGTACCGGGTGGTATCGACATCGGGAGTGATCGGTACCGGTTCGATACCGATGGGCATCACAGAACAGTGTACCGCTGCAGTCGACACCGAAGCGGATGTCGATGCAATCGGTACCGGCACCGGAACCGATGTCGGTACCGGCAACAGAGTTTGTTGCGGTACCGAAGGCGTCGCAGCTTGTATGAATGCCGTGATGGCACGCTGCATGGTCAGGATATTCTGATCCATTGACGCAACCAATGTCTGGATGTCGGTACCAGTGGGAACCACCGGTACCCCAGAGCATGGCAACAGGTGATCGGTCGAGGCCGAGCCATCAATGTCAACCTGTGACCCCATAGATAAAGCTTTGGAAGCCGGAGTCTCCCGCCGTGGTAATTTTGCCGGTGCGGATTCCTCGAGGGCAAGCCCGGAGACATCTCGATACTTAGAGGGAGATCTACCCTTCGAGGACCGGCTGGATTTAAGTTTGGTTACCTGAGATCCATGTGAGGAAGAAGCAGCCCTGGAAGACGTCGATGCAACCGAAGCTGCATCCGAGGGAAACAGGGTACTGAGCGTAGCTGCTCGATTCTGTAGACCTCTTTTAGACATCATGGAGCATGACTCACAATCCGCAATGGAGTGGTCAGGACCTAAACATTTTAGACACCATTCATGGGTGTCAGTGACAGAAATAGTGCTGCTGCACTTCGTGCATTTTTTAAACCCAGAGGCGGGCTTTTCCATGAGGAAAAATGTCCTAGGCCTAAGGCCAAAGAAGAAAATGCACTTAAGTGAGAAAAAACAGTAGTTTTTTTTTTTTTTTTTTTTTAGAATAAGAAAGACCGGCGATACCGGTCCAGCGTCGAGAAGGCAGACGTGCGCCAAAGAAATAAAATAAAATAAAGAAATTCTGGGAGAAGCGTCGTTGAGAGGGAGCTGCCGTGCTTTCTATCATCTGCACGGTCCAGCGCGGTGAGACCTGGAGGAGGCTGGTTAGCGATCGGGACAGGCGGGAGGAGGACGTGCCTTGGCCCGGAGGACCCTGCTGTGCCCCATAAAGCACTCCGGTTTCAGTGCAGTAGTGGGAGAAGTGTCGTTGAGAGGGAGCTGCCGTGCTTTCTATCATCTGCACGGTCCAGCGCGGTGAGACCTGGAGGAGACTGGTTAGCGATCGGGACAGGCGGGAGGACGACGTGCCTTGGCCCGGAGGACCCTGCTGTGCCCCATAAAGCACTCCGGAGTTGAAACGCGGCCGCGTGTCGCGGCCTGCGTGGCGTGGCCTAAAGGGGCGTGGCTCAAGGGGCAGGACATGCCCCTTTGGCGCCCCTTCGGCGCACGTGAGGTGTCGTGTGGTGTGTCCAATTTGGAGCCGGTAACAGCATAATGGGCAAAAGGAAGGCGAAGTTGGATGAAAAATCGGGGGCTGGAGCCACAGGAGGAAAAGCGGCGGGCCCTATGGACAAACACGTGACTGTCTTGCTGCCTGGTAATCGATCCCCGGAGGAGGTCTCTTTGAGCCCTGTTCTCCGGTCTCCTCCTCCCTTTCCTCTTCCTGCTCTTTCATCTACTTTATCTGGTACCCCCCCTGAGCGGTTTCCCCCTGTTCCTTGTCCTGTAATTCCATCTGTTATAGAACTTGGGAATTTAGCTTCCCCTTCGGGGGAGATAACTTTGCATGATATATGGGCTGCTATTCAAAAGATAGATGTACGTTTAACTTCAACTGTATCCTCTTTATGTAAATTTTCCCAAGATGTAGTGGACAAACTGCAATTTATGGATAATCAATTAGGTTTTGTGGTAAAGCTTGCTGATAGCACTAATTCTCAAGTCCAAATCAGTCGTACTTCTGATGTGGCATTTATACGAGATACCTCTGCTATTTCTTTTCGGCTTGAGGCTCTTGAGAATCGTGCTAGAGCACGCAATTTACGTTTTCTTAATTTTCCTATGACACACTTAATGTCTTCTGATATATTGTTGGGTAAATACTTTTCGGAGATTCTACACTTGGATGGGGATTTTCATACGGTTTATACAGTCCATATGCATTATTTGCCTTTAGGCTCTACTTCCACTCCTCGGGCTGCAGGGGTTAAGGCCCCTTCAGTCTCTTCAGTGGATCAAAATTTGACAGCTTTCTTGGAAGACTCAATGGATAATATCTCAAAACGTAACACTTTGGTTGTTCAGTTTATTTCTGAACTTGCCAAACTGCGGGTTATGAGAGCATACTTTAAGTATCGTGCCATTTTATTTTGTGGTCAGGCCATTCAAGTCTTCCCAGATGTCTGTCGTCACACGCAGTTACGGCGTAAGCAGTTTCTGCTGTTGAAATCGCAGGTGTTGGCATTAGGGGCAACCTTTTTCCTTAAATTTCCTTGCCGCTGTGTTATTACCTTCGGTGGGCGTACCTATGTATACAATGATGTTGCTGCTTTGAAATTATTTTTGGATTCTAAAGCAGGGGGAGGTATGAGTGTTGAGGGGGAATGATTTGTTGTATATTCAGCTCCCTTTTGTGGGGTGTTTAACCCCTTTTTTCTTGTATTTTGATGGGTTTATCTTCATTATATTGGTACTTTTCCCCTTGATGTGTATCATTTTATGTGAGGAAAAACATTATTTTTCTTGGTTGTAAATTGATATTTCTTGTATAATAACGTTCTAGTGTATTTCTTGTTGCATTTGAAAACTCTTAAATAAAAAGTTAAAAAAAAAAAAAATAAAGAAATTCTTCAGCGCTGACAGGAACACGACCTGCTGGCTCCGCGGAAAAGAAGAACTGGAGAGAGGCGGTTAGGAAAGGCGGGAAGGCAGCGCGCAGGCGCTGTGGGATGCTCCCAAAAGCTTCCCTTTTGGACGCTGGGGAGCGTTCCCGCGCAGGCTCCGTCGGTACCGACGATACCCATATGTGAAGACTCATTCCTGCTTGTTCCTGGAGATAGAGTAGTTACTCACCTATAACAGGTGTTCTCCAGGAGCAGCAGGAATCAGTCCTCACATATGGGTGTCATCGACACCGATGAAGCCCCAGCAGAGCATTTCCCCAGCTTTCTATGAAAGCCTTTGGGAATGCAGGCACGCATGCGCCGTTCCCTTCCCGCCTAAAGGTGCCATCTTACCTCAGTCAAATGACATAGCTAAGAACAGCACACAAATGTAAAAATAAACTATGTACAACTGCAACTCCCAGGGGAGGAGGGAGGGTTGTGAGGACTGATTCCTGCTGCTCCTGGAGAACACCTGTTACAGGTGAGTAACTACTCTTTCTCCAGGACCAAGCAGGAAGTCAGTCCTCACATATGGGTGACTCAATAGCTCTGCGCTACCGAGGAACCCAGGTTGAACAAGAGAACTCCCTCTAGTCCCAGCATCAAAGAAAGGCTTTTCACTGACACAACCTCCACCGGTAGCCCAACAGAGGGCAGGAGTTGCCTAAACCTCAAAGAGATTCCGGAGTACTGCCTGGCCAAAAGCACTGTCCCTACGGGACTCCCTCTCCAGACAGTAATGGGCCACAAAAGTCTGGCTTGAAGACCAAGTTGCAGCCCTGCAGATGTCTACCAAGAATACAGAGTGGAGATGAGCCACTGAGGCAGCCATTGCCCTGACACGGTGGGCCGTGACCCTACCCTGCAAAGGAAGGTCAGCCACCTTGTAAGCCCAGGTGATACAGTCAGCCACCCAGGTGGACAAGGTACGCTTGGACACAGCTAACCCCAAATTATTAGGGTCAAAAGAGATGAAGAGCTGAGTAGCCCTTCTATGTCCCTATGTACGGTCAAGGTAGAAGGATGGCCCCTTCTACAATCCAGGGTATGCAGAACTGCTTCAGCCTGGCTTGCATGAGGCCTAGGGAAGAATGTTGGAAGAACCACCTCCTGGTTGAGGTGGAAAGAGGAGACTACCTTGGGGAGGAACTTTGGATGAGTCCTGAGGACTACCCTGTTCCTATAAAATCTGGTGTAAGGCCTGTCACAGACCAGGGCCTGAAGCTCGCTAACCCGCCTAGCCGAGGAAAGGGCTACCAGGAAGAGTGTCTTCCAGGACAGGAAGCGTAGTGGACAAGTAGCCATCGGCTCAAAAGGTGGGCGAGTCAGTTGCTGCAAGACCACATTCAGCTCCCACTCAGGAGCAGGAGGACAGATTGGAGACTTGAGCAAAAGCAAGCCTCTGAGAAACCGGGATACCAATGGGTGAACCGACAGAGAATGTCCTTCCACCAGTGAGTGGTGAGCTGCTAGAGCTGAGAGGTGGACCCGAACAGAATTGGACTTAAGTCTCTGATTTGATAAGTGCAGTAAGTACTGAAGCACTACTGGTACAGCCCAGTAAGAAACGTGGACTGCAAACAAAAGGATGTGTAAAGATTGGAAACTTTTATTAAATTAGTCCACTTCAGCCACTGGCCCGACACTGATCGTGTTTCGTAAAAACCTTCCTCAGGGGCAATAATGGCTAGAAAACAATATCATATACATAAAACATTTAAAATCAAAGAGCAATATAAACCAAATATTAAAAAGAACAGAGAATGAACTAAGACATATAAATGAAACATTCAAATTCAAACCAATATAAAATATAAAACCAAATAAAGTACAACCAATATACGGAGCTAAAGGAAGGTTGGATAATAATAATATGAAAATTACATAATAAAAGCAATAAAACGTAAATACCAATAAAACAGAACTCAAATATCAAACAATGTGAAGCAATGATTATTAAAAAAATAAATTAACAAATCATAAATTAACATATAAATAAATAAATATGTAAGTATAACAACCAATTACTTATCACAATTAAATTAAAACATATGATAAATATATAAAACATAAGTTACCAAATACATATACAACTAAAAAAATTGCTCATCAAGGATGTGACTAGTAACAAACATAAAAACACAAAACGTACCTGTATATTGTATACTTTTATTACTGAAATGGCTCCTATCTTAATACCATTAGAGAGCCTAAGATGTTAAAAATAAAAATATTAACATTAAAGAACAGAGAAAAAAATGACAAAAGGACCAAATACTGAGGGATGAGGACGAGAACATGAAAGTCATGGCTACATATGGCAGACTATCTTATGAAGAAAACAACTCCCAGGATTTATGGACACAGCAGCATAGCAACTTTTTCTAAAAATATTGGGATTAGAAATGAATTCATAAATAATCTCAAACTTATAGAATGAGTAAATTACCTGATTGAGATTATCCTTTAACTTCAAAACACGTGTGTTTCTATGTTGCCATAGTGCTAACCCTATACGTAGATATTTTTAGAAAAACAACTTAGATTAATACATGCATATCCAATTATATGGAGTGGAGGAGTAGCCTAGTGGTTAGAACACTGGCTTGGTAACCAAGCAACCAGGGTTCGATTCCCACTAGCACTCCTTGTGGCCTTGGGCAAGTCACTTAACCCTCCATTGCCTCGGAAGAAAGGCCTGGCAATCTACTTCCGGTGACACTGCCAAGAAAACCCAGGAGCTTCTGGGTCGCCAGGAGTCAGGGCTGACTCGAAGGTACACATTGCATTTGCATCCAATTATATAAGAATGCATTGTATTAATAGATTATACACGTGTTTTGAAGTTAAAGGATAATCTCAATCAGGCAATTTACTCATTCTATAAGTTTGAGATTATTTATGAATGTACTTGGCCAGGTCTCGCAAGTACATGCCTATGTACAGCTGGTAAGACTGGACACGGCAAGCAAGCATCGAGCCCTGGAAGCACTTTCTACCTACACCATCGAGGTTCCGGGCCTCCCTGCTGGGGGGCACCGCGGAGTGCATCTTCTAACTTTTCAGGTGATGCATGGCCGATTCCACCACCATGGAATGGTGTGGTAGCTGCACCTTTTGAAAGCCAGGGCTCTTCTGGAGTCGATAAATCGAATCGACCCGCTTACTTAGAACTGGTGCCGAGGCCAGTGCCTCCCACATCCGGAAGAGGAGCCGTTCCAGCATCGGAGGAACCGGGACAGTAAAGGCCTCCTTTGGAGGAGAGTCGTATTGCAGGGCCTCGAGCTCTTCGGCTCGAGGCTCTTCCTCGGGGTCCGCCGGGATAGCCAACGCGGTGGCCATATCCCGGACAAACTCCGAGAACCGGGTATGCTCCGGAGGGGATCTACTCCGGGGCTCAGACTGCGGTGAGTCCAATGGGACGCACCGAGTCTTGAATGTGTCAGGGGACTCCTCATCCTCTGTCTCCCAGGCGGACTCGTGCGACGAGGAGTCAGGATCTGACCCTGCGGGGCCCTGGAGCACCCGCCCTGATGCCAGAGGCACCGGCGTCGACGCCCTCTGTCCCGAACAGGAGGTCGAGGGAGACCGCAACCGAGGTCGATCGCGAGCCAACATGGACTCATGTATCGGCTCGGTCTCCGGGGTCGACTTCGAAGTCGATGTCCCGGTGGTCGGGGCAGATGCACCAGACAGGCTAGCCATCAGTGCCTGCTGCTGCTCCATGAAGGCAGACAGTCTGCACTCCAAAGCTGTCATCCTGAGACTCAGCTTGGGAGACGCAGCAGCCACCGACTCGGGCCCCGGCGGCGGCTCCCTGGGAGGAGAGTCCTCGAGGACCACAGGGCTTACATGTCCAGCAGACTCCGGCTCCACGCGAGGAACTTTGGCAGGCTTCTCTTGTTCCACGGGCCCAGGGCGACAGTCGGGGGTCTTAGACCTGGCCCTCGAGGAGCCAGGGACCTCCTCCGACAATGCCCTCACGAGCCGCTTCTTCCTCTTGTGTTCCCGGTCAGGGGACCCCCTGTCCGAGGAGCCCTGACGGTGCTCGGGATCCGAATCCCGAGATGTCGAGGCCTCAGACGAGGTCCGGGCCCGGCCAGAGGCTGAGTCCAAGAAAAGCCTTTCTTTCTGCTACTGGTGACTTCGCAGTGCCTTGGAAGACATCTTCCCACATGGTCCACACGTCTTAGGGTCGTGATCAGGACCGAGGCACCAAAGGCAGCAGTCGTGTGTGTCGGTGAGAGACATCAACTTCTTACACCGATCACACTTTTTAAAACCGCTGGAAGCCATCGGGGAAAAAAAGAGTCCCCGCGAGGTCAAAGGACCGGCCTTCCAGGGAAAAGCAAAAAAAAGGGCTCGAACGCCAGCCACGAAGGGCAAAAACCAAAAAAGAAGAATCGGGCTCGATACCGGTGTACCGAACCCGGCAGAAGGGGAACCGGCGTTGAACAGGGAAGAAAAATAGCGAGAATCGCCGAAAAATCAAACTTTTATCCGGGATTTATTTATTTATTTATTTAGTAAACACTTGTATACCGCTGCTTCCTACGATCAGCAGCGGTTTACTTTACAGAATCATAATGTAAATATGACAGAACACACGTCCGGTGGGTTTCTCGGAAAAAGAGAGACTGAGGTAAGATGGCACCTTTAGGCGGGAAGGGAACCACGCATGCATGCCTGCATTTCCAAAGGCTTTCATAGAAAGCTGGGGAAATGCTCTGCTGGGGCTTCATCGGCGTCGATGACACCCATATGTGAGGACTGACTTCCTGCTTGGTCCTGGAGAAGCTGTCTTAAAAGAAATATTTGAAAAGATTGCAGAAGGGAGAAACTCTGTATAGAAATCACTTACTGGAGTAGGTATTGAAGACAATCCTGCATGATGGGTAGAAGATGAATAAAACTTTTTCCCTTTAAGGGAATAAAGTTTGTTAGGAGATTTTTTACTAGCTGGGATAGAGGAAAGTTTTGACAATCCTCTGAAAGCAACAATATCAGTGTTTAACTGATTAGCTTGGAATAAAGCATCCTTGTTAAAGAGATTTTCACCAGTACAAGGAGTATTTCCCAGCCTTTCTTGTACCCATTTGTCCAAGTCTGAAGCTTGGAGCCAGGCCATGCGCCGTGCTCCTATGGCTATAGCAGAAGTTCTGCTAATAGACTCAAAACAGTCCAGGGAAGCACGATTAAGGAACTTAGAGACATTTTGAGCATGACTGACTAATATGAAAAAGTCTGCTCGTTTATGTTCTTGAAGAAAAGGGTTCAAAAGCTTTAAGTTCTTTGTGACCTCTTCAAGAGATAATCCCATATAGAAAATATATGAGATAATTCTTGCTGAAAGCATGGATGCCTGGAAGCATCGACGTCCAATGGCATCTAAAGTCCTAGACTCACGACCTGGCGGATAAGAAGAGTGCTTCTTTGCACTCTTAATACGCCTCATTGCTGATTCTACAACAATAGAATGATGAGGAAGTTGAGTCTTTTGAAAACATGGAGAAGGTGGCACCTTGTACATAGTGTCAAGTGTCTTAGAATGTGGGGATACCGTTAAAGGAGTTTCCCACATTCTTAATAGTAGATCTTGTAAGATCTGATGCAAAGGAAACATGATCACCTCCTTTGGAATCCAGGGGAATTGCAGGGTCTCTGAATCCCCTGGTAGGGATTCTTTACCAGATATAGAAATGGCAAGTAACTTTGCCATATCAAGCAGAAAAGCTTGAAAAGAAATCTCCCCTGAGGAGGACCATCTAAAATGAGGGGTAAAGGCTAGACTTGTTGAAATTTCAGCCTTGGTACCGATGGATTCATCCCAGTCATCCGGATCGGAAGACTTGAAAGGATGAAGCATCGGATTTTCCTTAAAGCGATGTCTTTGGTACCGCCCGAGGTCGACACAGAGATGAGTCGGTACCAAATCCTCCATGCTAGAGATCGATTCCAGGCTCGGCATCGAAGGAAGTGAGTCTGTCGAAGCAAGCATGGACGGTACCGACACCGATGCCGATGTCGATACCGGTACCGAAACTGATACCGATACTCGAGGAACGGTCTGCAGCAACTCTAGTGGTACCGAAGTAGCTGACAGCGCTAGACTGCGTTCATCGGTGAGGAGTGTTTCACCCATCACCATAGCCGATGCCGGGGTGTCAGTACCGCTCGAAGCAGCCACAACCACCGAGCATGGCCCAGGTATGTTCGTTGAGGTAAGAACCCCGGGAACAACCTGAAGACCCGTTAATGCTTTGGAGCCCGAAGACTCCCACCGGGGCTTTATTGCCAAAATGTCCTCGAGGGCAAGGCCAGAGCCATCTCGATGCTGAGAAGGAGATCTACCACTTGAGGACTGGCTAGTCTTTACAGACTTTTGTTGGGTTTCCTGATCCTGTGAAAAAGAAGATATTCTAGCTGGTGACAGAGTGCGATGTGAACCGGGTATTGAGTTGTGCTCGATCCTGAAGACTTCTTCTGTTTGAGCTCCAGCAGGAGAGACACTCCAGTGGGCAATGGTCAGGACCTAAACATTTTAGACACCAAGTATGAGTGTCTGAAAATATATCTGTACCGCCACACTTTGAGCATTTCTTAAGGATAGTGGCTGGCTTTTCCATAATGGAAGGATAGAGACCTAGTGGCCTAGAAACCATCAGGCACTAAACAGGAAAAATTTCTAAAGAAAAGAAGAAATTCTTTTTTTTTTTTTTTTAGTTTAAATTTCTTTATTGAGAAATACAAGGAAAATTACAGATATCCAGCAAAATATCATAAGAAAAACAAAGTACACAATAAGAAGAAAAAAGATAACATGATATCCATAATACAGTCCACGTCAAGAGGAGCATGCAAATAAAGGAGGATGCCAACTCCATACTCAACAAGAGTTATTGGAGAATAGTCTGCGTGCTTTGAGTTTGAGGTGTTTAAATTTTCCTTATACTAGGTTTCTATCTCCTCAAATTTTATTTGATAAGTATTTGGTAGATATTTTAGGATATCGGGAAGATAATAAGCCATCTTGGGGACTGCCTGGGACTGTTCACATCTCCCCTCCTCTGCTCCTGCCCAATCGGGGCAGTGGGAGCCCGATTAAGCTCCTGCCCAATCGGGGCAGTGGGAGCCGGCAGTAGCGGGGATAAAAGCGGCGTCCCTGCACAAAGACCGCCGCTGCCTGAGACTGTTCACATCTCCCCCCTCCTCTGCTCCTGCCCAATCGGGGCAGTGGGAGCCCGATTAAGCTCCTGCCCAATCGGGGCAGTGGGAGCCGGCAGTAGCGGGGATAAAAGCGGCATCCCTGCACAAAGACCGCCGCTGCCTGGGACTGTTCACATCTCCCCTCCTCTGCTCCTGCCCAATCGGGGCAGTGGGAGCCCGATTAAGCTCCTGCCCCAATTGGGGCAGTGGGAGCCGGCAGTAGCGGGGATAAAAGCGGCGTCCCTGCACAAAGACCGCCGCTGCCTGGGACTGTTCACATCTCTCCTCCTCTGCTCCTGCCCAATCGGGGCAGTGGGAGCCCGATTAAGCTCCTGCCCCAATTGGGGCAGTGGGAGCCAGCAGTAGTGGGGATAAAAGCGGCATCCCTGCACAAAGACCGCAGCTGCCTGGGACTGTTCACATCTCTCCTCCTCTGCTCCTGCCCAATCGGGGCAGTGGGAGCCCGATTAAGCTCCTGCCCCAATTGGGGCAGTGGGAGCCGGCAGTAGCGGGGATAAAAGCGGCATCCCTGCACAAAGACCGCAGCTGCCTGGGACTGTTCACATCTCTCCTCCTCTGCTCCTGCCCAATCGGGGCAGTGGGAGCCCGATTAAGCTCCTGCCCCAATTGGGGCAGTGGGAGCCGGCAGTAGCAGGGATAAAAGCGGCGTCCCTGCAGGGTGCGCCCACACCTGGCGGGCCCGCGCCTGATGGCCTCACCAGAGGGCCCTTTGGCGTGGCCCTTAGGCGCGGCACGGAGGCGCTTACAAAAGAACTGACCAGCCAACCGCCCTTCACCAACCGGATCTTATCAGCAAAACCGGCAAAAGGAACACTCAAACAACCTCCGCAGATATTAAACAACACCACGACCTACCACAGCAGCAACGGGATAACAACAGCAACAAAGACCTCACCACCCCAAGGTATCAACTCCACAACCCAACCTACTCCCAAAATACCAGCTACTCACTCAAACTATGCCACCTTTCCTAGCCCCCATCTACCTCCTTACCTCCCTCCTAACCCTCTACCCCCCCCCCTCTCATTGACCACACTCAATAACCTGCCTTGGCCAACCGCACCCACAGCACAACCCGCACACACACATAATACAAAACAGGACCTCCCCCACACTCAGCACACACAAGTCCACATCCCCAGCCCTACGACCCCACACCACATCAACATCACACTTATCAACGCCCGATCTGTCAGAAACAAATACCACATGCTTCGAGACCTTATCACACATAAGCAGATAGACCTCCTATGTGTGACAGAAACCTGGCTAACAGATACTGACACGGTACTAATGAATCAACTAACCCCAGAAGACTATACCCTACATCACTGCTCACGGACACACACCAAAGGAGGTGGGGTAGCCATCATCGCTAAAACCAACCTTCACCTCAGAATCCTTTCATCAGAATCCACGAATGAAGCTGACCTCCTCACCCTCACCAATAAACACCTCTCAATATGCCTAATCTACCGAGCTCCTACCAAGACCACTAACCTACCAAGGATACTACAATTCATATCAGAAAGCACCTGTTCAACAAAGGAACAAATCATCCTAGGAGACTTCAACCTCCCATCACTGCAAGATGAACAAGCAACAACTTTCCACACCGCCATGACTGCAATGGGCCTAGTCCAAATCGTACATGAACCCACCCATGAAAAAGGCAACACTCTAGACCTCATATTCCTGAGCGCCACGACTACCACCCTAGGAAACAAACCACAGATTTCACCGATACCCTGGTCTGACCACTACCTTATCACCATGTCGTATACATACCAACTCACGACCAACAAAGAAGACGGTAGCCACACGAGAAGATTTAAAACATTTAACAAGGAGGACTTCTTAGCACAAACTCTACCCAATCTACAAACAAATTCCAGCAACATCAACGAACTAATACACAATTGGAATATCACGATCTCTGCAGCATCCGAAGCATCAGCAAACAAAGCCCTTACCAGACCTCCTTCCACAAAAGCCAGATGGTTCACCCCCAGTCTTCGGAAACTAAAAACAAAACTCAGAAGAACTGAAAGAAAATGGAGAAAAACCAAAGACGAAAACCACAAAATAAAATATTTAAATGAACTCAATGCGTATCACCACGAGACCGACAAAGCAAAGAAAATCTACCACATGAAAATCATAAACACCTCCATAAATAAACCACGTGAACTTTTTCGGATTGTCAAACAACTGACGAAAGCCCCCCAAAACTCGGACCAACTACCAACGATCCCACCAGAGCTACTGGCCCGACAATACAAACAGCTACAACTTCCACAGAACCCGCAGCTGAACTCACAGCTGAATAATAAAACAACCACAACAGACCTCCATCCTAACCTACACAATGACTGGACCTCATTCAAAGAAACCTCACCAGATGAAATATCGACCACCATTGCATGCCTCAACACCACCACCTCTCCGCTAGACCCATGTCCCACCGACTGGATAAAGAAAACTAGAAATGAACTGAGCATACCACTAGCTCATATCGTCCAGGAATCCTTCTCCCAAGGACGCATGCCAGATGCCCTCAAAACCACAATCATCCGTCCATCACTAAAAAAGCAAAACCTAGACTCACTAGACCCAGCATCTTACAGACCCAGAGCAAGCCTACCCTTCACTGCCAAGATAATCGAGAAGATCGTCCAGCAGCAGCTACAGGAACACCTTGATCTCAAAAACATATTGGATCCACAACAACACGGATTCCGCCCTCTGCATGGAGTTGAGACCCTCATGACCACACTGATGAACACTCTCCTCATAGGAACACAAGAAAAACACTCTGGATATGCCATGATTTTCCTTGACATATCTGCAGCTTTTGACACCATCTCCCACAACATACACAGACTACAGACAATTGGGATTAAAGACACTGTACTACAGTGGTTCCAATCATACCTAACCAACAGAGAGCAATTAATCCGCACCAGCAACTCGACATCCCCCCCATTCTAGCAACACCAAGGTGTCCCCCAAGGATCCACACTATCAGCCATGCTATTCAACATTTACCTTCAACCACTCTGCTCAGTCATACGCACTCACAACATCAGCTTTCACATCTACGCTGATGATATCATGCTCTACGCTCCCATAACAACCACGAACCCAACAAACACCCACCTATCAACATGCTTCACAGAGGTGTCCAACTGGTTGCAAGCAAACAACCTATCCATCAACATAAAGACGACGGAAGCCCTCATAGTCACAAAAGACCCAGACTTTACGCCACCTCCACACCTCCACATAGGTACCACAAAAATTCAGATACAACCGCAAATAAGGTACCTGGGCATTATTATCGACCAAGCCCTCACCTTACAGCAACAAATCACCAAAACCGCCGGAACTATATTCCACAAAGCAAGGACAGTCCAACGTCTCAGACCCCTTCTCGAACATCAAGACTTCCGAACTGTAATGCAAGCCATGACGCTCCCACATCTGGATTATTGTAATATATTATACCATGGCCTTCCAGCCACACAGACGAACCCCCTCAAAACAGCATTGAACACCACAGCGAGAATCATTCAGGGAGCAAAGAAGACCGACCACATCACCCCGATTTTGAAAGACACATACTCCCCCTTGAGGCAAGGACTAAATACAAAGCCATCCTACTCACCCACAAAGCCATACATCAAACACCAAACTCCCAACTTCACACCCTACTGTCCCATCCAGCTCATGGCAGATCTACCAGACAAGCCTCCAGCAACTCCCTCACCATCCCTCACAAAAGAACCAAATGCTCTCAACGGACCTGCAATCGAGCCTTTGAACTGTATGCACCATCCCTATGGAACTCTCTACCGATCTGTCTCAGAAACAACACCGATCTACCATCCTTTCGAAAACAGCTGAAAACCATCCTGTTTCAGGAATACCTCAACATGACACCCACCAAAAAGCGAAACAACATCTGATCTCACCGACCATGACCAACTAACTCAAACTATACTAACCTGACCATGTCCAAATTCTGTCTAAGTCCAAAGTCTGTCCTATATCTTATGTTAAAATCATCAATGTAGCCTCCCCGGTGATGGCCCCACCCTTATACGTAAATTCCCCCCCCCTTTCTATGTAACGCCGCTTTGACCCGGTGAAAAGCGGGATACAAATACAGCTAAATAAATAAATAAATAAAATCTGTCACTAAGTTGTTTTATATTCCTCCTAAAGGGGCCTCTTCGGCAGAAGCTTCTGCTGGTTTAGCCCCAGTTATATCTCATGAGTCTTTGAATATTTCTGATTATATTGAGTCTTCTCAAGATAACATTCCAACTAGAGCTACCCTTCTGGTGTCTTTTACCTCGGAAGTAGATAAAAATGCTGTAATGCGTTTATATTTTTCAAATAAAGCATCTAACTTTTGCAGTGAGGTGGTCAGTATTTTTCCCGATGTTTCCAGGAAAACTCAGCTACGTTGTAAGGCTTTCTTGATGATGAAGCCACGCGTCTTGGCCCTTGGTGCCACATATTTCCTTAAATTTCCTTGTAAACGTATTATTACTTTGAAAGGCACCAAGTTTGTTTTCCTGGAGACATCGGCGTTGGAATCTTTCCTTCTATCTAATGGTGCCCTGGCTACTTAAAACTATTTTCTTCAAGTTATTTTCTTGACAGCAGATAGTTTTCAAAAGAGTTTGATAAATTGAGAAAAGAAGAAATTCTTTAGTAAAAAGAAAGAAAAGCACCGGCGGTATCGGTGGCGTCGAGGGAAGGTAGACGTGACCACAAAAAACTAAGAATAAAAAGAAGAATTTTCTGCGGTGAAAGGAATGTGTCCTGCCGGCTCCGCGGAAAACTGATGAGAGGGAAGTGAATGGGCGGGAAGGCAGTGCACATGCGTGTGGGATGCTCCCAAAAGCTTTCTTTTTGGATGCTGGGGAGCATTCCCGGGCAGGCTCCATCCGTACCGACGTACCCATATGTGAAGACTCATTCCTGCTTGTTCCTGGAGATTCACCTCAACCTACAATTTCATATAAGCTAAACAAAAACCATATACAACAAAATTAGAATACTCCAACAACTGCGGCCACTCCTTGAGACCCATGATTTCCGATCAGTCTACCAGGCTATGGATCCTCCCCTACGCTGACTTTAGCAATGCAATATTCTAGAGGGTTTCAAAAAGCTCCCTACATCCACTTCAGCTTGCTCAGCATGCAGCAGCAAGAATACTTGTTAAGGTTCCTAGATCTTGCCATATCACACCCATTTTTAAAGTGCTATATTGGCTTCCGTTGACAAGCAGCATAAAATACAAAACCATTATATCAACGTTCAAAAGCTATCATAAGAACATAAGATATGCCATACTGGGTCAGACCAAGGTCCATCAAGCCCCGTATCCTGTTCCAAACAGTGGCCAATCTAGGTCATACGTACCTAGCAATTTCCCCAAAAGACACAGGTTCCACAATGCTTGTACTGGGTCAAGCATTGATATCCTGGGTCCCTTCTTAATAATGGTTTATGGACCTTTCCTCCAGGAACTTGTCCAAACCTAAATGTTCAGGGAGAGAGCCTCTTTCAATTGAAAGCAAGTTCTGCTACGAGGGGACATGGGATGAGGGTGACGGGAGATAGATTCAGGAGTGATATGAGGAAATATTTCTTTACGGAAAGAGTAGTGGATACATGGAATAGTCTCCCAGTGGAGGTGGTAGAGATGAGGACAGTAACTGAATTCAAAAAAGCATGGGACAAACACAGAGGATCTCTAAAGGTAAAAAGGGGACTGTTGTAGTTGTTATGGAAGGACAGACTAGATAGGCCATGTGGTCTTTTTCTGTCATCATATTTCTATGTTTCTCTGTTTTTTAAACCCAGCTACAATAACAGCCTTTACTACATCCTCATCTACTCACACTTTCTTCAGACCTACGAGTAACAACCAAACCACATGTTCCCATGCATTCTCTCTATGCGCCTAGCATATGGAACGCACTGCTTGGAAATATTATAGCTACTACTGATCTTGTACACTTCCGAAAGCTAATGAAACCTATCTGTTTAAAGAACATTTTGGAGATATAACATAAGCACTATACTATTAACATGAACTGACAACTATACTCCAGAACCTTTTGACTGCCAAATACTACCTAACCTCCAGAGTTGTCCGTTCCCCTCCCTATTCTTTATAAGCCCACTTAAGTACCAACATGCTGTTCATGACATTCACTTCTTTCCATGTAAAGTTGTTAAGTTTTATTATGTTTAATTATGCTATATTTAAATTGCGTTCTCTGGAAAGTTATGTTAAGTTATGCTAAATGTACATAAGAACATAAGATATGCCATATTGGGTCAGACCAAGGTCCATCAAGCCCAGTATCCTGTTTCCAACAGTGGCCAATCTAAGTCATCCGTACCTAGCAGTTCCCCCAAAAGACACAGGTTCCACAATGCTTGTATTGGGTCAAGCATTGATATCCTGGGTCCCTTCTTAATAATGGTTTATGGACCTTTCCTCCAGGAACTTGTCCAAACCTTTTTTAAACCAAGCTATACTAACAGCCTTTACTACATCCTCTGGTAACAAATTCGAGAGTTTGATTACAAGTTGAGTGAAAAAATATTTTCTTTTCTTAGTCTTAAATAGTTTACCCTGTAGCTTCATTGCATGTCCCCTAGTCTTTCTATATTCTGACAATGTAAACAATTGATATACGTTTACCCATTCCACTCCGTTCATTAATTTATAGACTTCTATCATATCTCCCCTCAGCCATCTCTTTTCCAGGTTAAAGAGGCCTATCCTTTTTAGCTTTTCTTCATAGGGGTATCCTTCCATTCCCTTTACCATTTTGGTGGCTCTTCTCTGAACCTTTTCTAATAACGCTATATCCTTTTTAAGATATGGCTACCAGAATTGCATACAATATTTAAGGTGTGGTCTCACCATGGAATGATATAGAGGCGTTATAATATCCTTTGTTTTATTTTCCATTCCTTTCCTTATCATATCTAGCATTCTATTTGCTCTCTTAACCGCCGCTGCACACTGGGCCGAGGGTTTTAACATGTTATCCACAATGACGCCTAAATATTTTTCCTGGGTGGTGGTTCCTAATGTGGAACCTTGCATCGTGTAACCCTAGTTTGGGTTGTTCTTCCCTAGGTGCATAACTTTGCACTTGTCCACATTAAATTTCGTCTGCCATTTTGATGCCCAGTCTTCCAATTTATCAAGATCCTCTTGCAATTTTCCACAGTACTCTTGGGTTTTAACAACTTTAAATAGTTATTCCCTTTTCCAGGTCATTTATGAATATGTCAAAAAGCAGCGGACCCAGCACAGAACCCTGGGGTACACCACTATTCACCTTTCTCCATTGGGAAAATTGGCCATTTAGCCCTACCCTCTGCTTTCTATCTTTTAACCAGTTCCTGAACCACAATAGTACACTGCCTCCTATCCCATGACTCTCTAGTTTTGCCAAAAGTCTCTGATGAGAGACCTTGTCAAAGGCTTTCTGAAAGTCCAAATACACTATATCAACCGACTCACCTTTGTCTACCTGTTTATTCACACTTTCAAAAAACCATAACAGATTAGTAAGACAAGACCTTCCTTGGCTAAAGCCATGTTGGCTGTCTCCCATTAAGCCATGACTATCTACATGTTCAGCAATTTTGTTCTTTATGATGGTTTCTACCATTTTTCCCGGTACTGACGTCAGGCTCACCGGTCTGTAGTTTTCCGGATCACCCCTGGAACCCTTTTTAAAAATATGTGTTACGTTCGCCATCCTCCAATATCAGGTATTACAGATAATTTTAATGATAGTTCACAGATTACTAATAACACGTCTGCAATCTCATATTTCAGTTCTTTCAACACCCTTGAATGTATATCATCCGGCCCAGGTAATTTGCTACTCTTCAGTTTATCTAATAGTTGTAATACATCTTCCTGATGTATCAATATTTCCTTCAATTCTTCCACACCTTTAAATACCACTTGTCATGTATAACATCCCTACATCTTCCTAAGTAAAGACCGAAGCAAAGAATTCATTCAGTCTCTCCGCTATCGCCTTGTTGCCTCTTAGTGCACCTTTAACCCCTCTATCATCTAATGGACCAACTGACTCTCACAGGTTTTTTGCTACGAATGTACTTGAAAAAGTCTTTATTATGCGTTTTTGCTTCCGCAGCAAGCTTCTTCTCAAATTCTCCCTTTGCCTGCCTTATCAATGCCTTGCATTTAACTTGCCAGTGCTTGTGCTGTTTCCAGTTTTCGTTGTTTGGCTCTTTTTTCCATTTTCTAAAAGATGATTTTTTGGCAACAACAGCCTCTCTGACCTCACCTTTAAACCACACTGGCAGTTTTTTGGACTTCCTTCCACTTTTCTTAAAGCATGGAATACAGCTGGTCTGGGCTTCCAAGATAGTATTTTTAAACACCCAAGCTTGATGTTAGGTCTTTAACCTTTGCAACTGCTGCTTTTAGTTTTTTTCTTAACTATTTTCTTCATTTTATCATAGTCTCCCTTTTGAAAGTTAAAAGGTAGTACTGTGGATCTCCTTACTATCCCCTCCTCCACTAATTAAATCAAACGTAATCATGCTATGATCACTATTGCCAAGTGGCCCCAATATCCTTAGCTCTTGCACCAGATCTGGATTTCCACTAAGGACTAGGTCCAATATGGCTTCCCCTCTCGTCGGTTCATGAAGCAGCTGCTCCAAGAAGCAGTCATTTATTTCATCTAGGAACTTTATCTCCCTAGCATGTCTTGCCGTGACACTGACCCAGTTGATACTGGGGTAATTGAAATCACCCATTAGTTTAGTTTATTCGCATTTGATATACCGCCCTATGTTACGTCAGGGCGGTTCACAATTATGTAAATAGTCAAAGAAAGGCACAAGGCCAGAAAAGGGAAAACAGAACTACAATTTTTGACAGAAAAGTAGAAAATGATAAAGAACGTAGAGAGAAGACATAGTGAGAATTGGACAAAACAAATAATCCAGGTCACGTTTGAGAAGCTGGGAGATTATAGGCTGTGCTGAAGAGATGGGTTTTCAACTGTGACTTAAAGGATGAATAGTTCGTTTCGAGGCGGAGTGAGTTAGGTAGGGAGTTCAATAGGGCTGGGCCATGAAAGAAGAAAGCAGAGTGTCTGGTAGATTGAAGGTGAGCATGTGCAGGTGAGGGGAGATGAAGGCGATTTACATGGATTGAATGGAGGGAATGAGTGGGGGTGTGGAACTGAAGGAGATCGGTGAGATGCTGTGGCGTGTGAGTATATTATTATCACTGTGCTGTAACTTTTGTTAGCTTCCTTGATTTCTTTGAGCATTTCATCATCCATTTGTTCATTCTGGCCAGGTGGTCGATAGTACACCCCCACTGCCATTGCCTTCCCCTTTTTACATGGAATTTCAATCCATAGAGATTCTACAGCAAATTTTGTTTCCTGCAAAACTTTAATACTTTCTGATTCAATGCCCTCTCTAACATAGAGCGCAACCCCTCCACCAATTTGATCAGCTCTATCATTACGATATAGTTTGTACCCAGGTATCACAGTGTCCCACTGGTTGTCCTCCTTCCACCATGTCTCAGATTCCAATCATATCTAACCTCTCTTTTAGTGCTATATATTTTAACTCCCCCATCTTATTTTTTAGACTTCTAGCATTTGCATACAAGCATTTTAGAGACTGTATTTTATTCATATTAATCTGGCTATTGGTAGGCATGGGTAATTTTGGATCTTTAAGCTCTGTGTGCTCCATATTCAAGGGCATTTGGGCTACTTTACTCTTTTTTGGAACCTCTCTGCTTTTGGTAGTATCCTTCAAGGATACATTCTTCTGAACCATGCGCTCTTGGGCGACTGTCGGCATTCCTGTTATCTAGTTTAAAAGCTGCACTATCTCCTTTGTAAAGGTTAATGCCAGCAGCCTGGTTCCATCCTGGTTAAAGTGAAGCCCATCCCTTTTGGAAGAGCCACTCCTTTCCCCAGAATGTTCCCCAGTTTCTAACAAATACAAAACCCTCATCCTTGCACCACTGTCTCATCCACGCATTGAGACTCTGGAGCTCTGCCTGCCTTTTGAGTCCTGCACGTGGATCATTAGGCATGTGGATAGCTGGATGGCTGGTGGACGTGAGAATCACCTGATAACATGCCTGCCTGGTGCGAAAGTAGCGGACCTCATGCGCCACCTAAATAGTGTCTTAGATAGTGCTGGGGAGGAGTCTGCTGTCTTGGTACGTCGGTACCAATGACATAGGAAAATGTAGTAGGGAGGTTCTGGAGGCTAAATTTAGGCTTTTAGGTAGGAAGTTGAAATCCAGAACTTTCAGGGTAGCATTCTCCAAAATGCTTCCTGTTCCATGGGAAGGACCCAAAACTAAAACTAGTGAGATCTAAAGATTGAATTAAAAGTGACCAAAGGAGCCAAAAATTCATTAAAAAGCATTGGGGCAAGGAGAGAACCTTGCGGTATACCACAATAGAGAGTTAAAGAGGATGAAGCTTTACTGTGCCAATAGATCTGGAAGGCTCTATTTTAAAAAAAAAAGAGCTAAAGCAAGCTAAACTAGTGCCTTGAATCCCAAGGCCTTGTAATCACTTCAGCAACAGAGAGTAATCAATGAGATCAAATGCTGAAGAAAGATCTAACGAGAGAAGGAGAGTACCTTCTGCCTTCATCCAGACTGACTTGGATTGAATAAATAAGGCCAATCATGGTAGACATGGTAATCTGTTTGCTTTGGATGAAGTACATTAGTTTTCTCTAAAAAAAAAAAAAAAATTAACAAATCTGAGAACTGATCAACCACAACCTTTCTTTGCGTTTAGAAATAAAAGTCAAGTAGGATATTAAAATAGAAAAAGCAGCTGTATTTCTATCCTTTACCAGCAGCTGAATGCATGCCAGATTCCAGGCATCTGCAACAAAGCCTTTTTGTTGGGTTGGTCAGAATCATATAATACAAATAGGGTCCCAAAGGGACACCAAAGCATTTAACAAGCTTTGAGGATGTCTTAGGTTGAAAAAGCAGGATTGCTTCCACCTGTAATGGGGACTTCCCAGGGAAAACAGCCACATTTTTGAGTGATGCCATCAGTTATGACTCCTGTATCAGACAATTGCTCAGAAAAGCCCACACAAGGGGCTTCCTTATGTGTGAGAGTTTCCATGCCAGTAAGCCCCTCCTCAGATTCAATTCATAATATATCAGGGAGATCATGCAAAGTGTGCAAGGCAGAAGGGATAATGTTGTTGATTTCCCCCCCACTGTTCATGGAGAGCCCTCATTACAGGCAAGCATGCTTTCTCAAGGGACAAGCAGGAGAAGCAGTTACACTTCCAGACGACTCCCAAGCTAAGAGTTGCTTCGGATTTCTTACTTATAATGCAACCAATTGTGGTGTTTTCTAGGTAGATGACGACATGATTGATAAATTCTCTAGAACATTTTCTATCAAAAGGGTTTATAAGTACGGTTTGGGATTAGTTTAGGTAGTAATGTACAATAGAAGTGTGGCTGACCACTGTGTTGCTGTCTAGCATATATCAGAGACGGATGACATTCTAAGGCTGGATAATGATGCTGATTTTGCCTGAAGTTGATGGATAGTGATGTGCCAAGCAATGGGATTCCTGCTGAACTGTAACAGAAGTTTATGCAGTCTGAGACCCAGATAGGGTACACTTGAACACTCAAGTTTCTGGATTATTAGGTTTGATGGGAGATGAAAAGTTGAGAGCATGAAGGTAGTATATGAATACACATCTGCAGTCTAATGTAGGTAGAACAGCGTTTGCTAGATGAATATGAAGCTTTGGGAAAAAATGGATGGCCAATTTGATTGGTTCAGATGAAAATTCAATAGAACTTCAGGCAGAAATGCCGGATGAGCATGTGTTATTACCCTGTTTGGGAAGGAATACAGTGCAGTAGTGCTTTAATTTCACAGACTCATCTGGTGGAAGTGACAACTATTAGGAATGGTGTCCTCCATGTGGGGAGCTTGAGAGTTACTTGTGTCAGTGGCTTGAAAGGCACTTTCATGAATTGTAGTAGGGCAACATTAAGTTCCCAAGATGGAGCTGGTGAGCAAATTAGCAGTTTAGTATGCATTAGTCCTTTTCTAAAGCTAGTGACAAGATGGAGTGTTGATACAGGTTTAGCGCATACAGGATTATTATAAACTGTGATGGTGGAAAAATAATCTCATACTGAAATAGTTTTTAGGCCTGAGGTTAGAAAGACCCAAGGATTACTATAGCACAGCTGGAACTTGAACAACTGAATAAGTCCTGAGCGTGATCCATTTACCATTTTGCAAAATGAATCCATTTAAACCCAAATGGCTGGCTTTCAGGTGATGCCATCAGATGATGGCCGCTTAACCAAAGAGCTTCCAGGCTGCCACGGTATCCTTGGTGGAATTAGCTATTATAACTTACTATCTGAAAAAAAGATTGCCCTTTAGATCTACTTTAATCCAGCCACAAGGAGGAGATAGAGGTGCAGGTCGCTCAAAGGACATGCCCAAAAGTGATGATGACATCGAGCTGATAGACAGTGAGTCTAATGTGACTGAAACAGAACGTGATGACGGCCTGATCACTTGTGCAGCTATGTGTGAGCTGAAGAAAGTACTTAAAGAGTTCATAGCCAATGCACAAGAGGTAAAATGTTCGCTTGCTACTCTCCTGACTGTGTGCTGTACAACTGGATACAGGATGCATGGGTGAACTGAGGAGTGACTGGATGGTTACTGAACTTGGCATGTGTGGAGGGTCAAGGCTGGGGAACAGTGCAAGGAGGGAAGGGAAGCTTATTGCGAGATAGTTGTTGGAGGAGGGGGAAGTTTGGGACCAGGGAAAGGGTTGGGCAGGAGAGGGGGGGGGGGGGGTTTGGAAGGTAAGCTGGTAGGGGAGGGGTACTGATTGCAATATCTGTCTCTAGGGGTCATGAATCCTTACAAAAATCATTGCTTTGTGATGACAATGTGTGTGAATCAGATAGTTACTTAGAATGTGGGGGAAGGGTGGTTAGGCTCTTCTATGAAGTGGAAGTAAATTTTAGTGACATTAATGAAAATTAATACAGCTATAGCTGTTCCAGAAGAGTAAGTGAAGTCCATCCAAACATAAATTTAACAGAGAATGGGATGGAAATTGTTACTATGCATCGAGCCCTGTGACTAGGCATGTGGAGGTGTTCACTTTGCTGAACAGAGCAGTCCCATTTACGGAACATAGGGTCATTAAGAAGGGGGACAATTTCTCCAAATGGGTTAGTTTGCACATAGCATGACAGCAATGAACCTCCCTTCTAAGCCAGAGTATGTGGAGTATGATCTCAGTCTCTCAAATTTAATGCTAACACTCAGCATAATACTTGCATCATGCCAAAGAAAGCTTCCTTCTGTACTTCATAAGATGCAACATGTATAGGCAACTTGTCAAGGTGTGTTTAGAAATTACTCTTAATCAGGCCCGTGGCTTCCAATATGATGGGAAATATTTATCTTTCTGTCACATTTTTTTTAGTCTCTGACTAGATTTCTTGGTACTTGAGGGTGATCTTCCTCTCCACACAATTCCAGGATTAATTGCTTGCAACTAACATCTCTAATGCCATTCTGGTGTTTTTCTCTTTAACCACCTAACCTCCTAACAGACAGCAATTGTAAATATGTATTAAGTATCCTGTATGTACCTGCAATAATCAATTAAGTGTAAATCCTTTAACCCCTTGATTGTTGTGCACTATCGCCCCCCCCCCCCCCCCCAATCGCATTGTATATACCTTAATTCTGGCCGGTACAGCCAAATCTCCCATGTATAGAGGCCGCTGCTGATCACTGGAAGCAGCGGGTTACAAATGTACGCTAAATAAATAAATAAATATATCTGGTTTCCTAGCATCCAGCTTTTTATCTGTTGGAATGTGAGCATCCCAGGTGATCATAACTTCTTCATTCTCTTAGGGCAGTGATGGCTAACCTTTTTGAGCCCGAGTGCCCAAACTGCCGCACAAAACCAAAGAATTTCCTCAAAGTGCCAGCACGTCCATTAAAGCCTCATTTGCATAAGGTGCCTCATTTGCATAAATATTTGCATAATGTTACCATACACTAACTTTTAGTAAACATGCCTCTTAATGAGTATATGGATAAAGAAGGACTAAAAGGTTTCTACATTACTATAATCCAGTACCAACCGCCAGGCACATTAGGAACTACTACAAACGCTGCCCATTTAGAACCCATAGCAAACCCGCCGTATCCTAACAGTACTACCAGGACTCACAAAGCACCATACCCTAACTATCAAAAGGCAACACTGCAAATATTAAACCAATACATTTCAGAGAACAACAATACATGACCTACTGGGGAAAGAACAAGTGGCAATGTCAAATAGGAATTATATAAACAGAATACCTCAGCTCAGTTACACATGCAGAACAGACCATCACCAAACAAGGAATCACAATTTAAAAACAGGAAGACAATAATTAAACTGGGAACCCCAAAAGCCAAACTTGGAATATACAACAACACTGTAGAAATAAAACTATAAATTAATTTCCTCTTGTACTAAACAAAGCGCAAAAATTAATGATGCACATTTCCCAGAGCTGACATATTCCAGTTAATAAATTCAAAATAAAGAGATATTTTTCTACCTTTTGTGCATTTTTTTTCAGTTGCAATTGCTCCAGCCACTTTCTTCTGGTTTCTTCGTGTCTTCTCCTAACTCTCCATCTGCTGTCCATTTGTCCTTTCTTCTGTCTTCTTGGTTTTTTTTTTTCCATTCTCTCTCTACATCTGCTTTAACATACTAATCTTTCTCCTTTTGCTCTTTCCTCATTCCTATTTCATCTACTCAAAATTTACCCCTCCATCCTCAATCCCCACTTATTCTCCCAATACCCGGCCAATTGTAGATTTTTTATCCCTCCCACACAAAATATTTTTCCCCTCTCCATTTTACTCTCCCAGCCCCATCCCATTCTAATCCTCCCCCAACACCAGCTCCCTTCTAGTTCCAGCCTCACCCAGCATCCATTCCCTTCTAGTCCCTGCATCAGCCCATTTCCAGTCCTAGCAGCCCCCCAACCCATTTCCAGTCCTAGCAACCTCCCAACCCAATACCAGTCCTAGCCCCCCCTCATCAACCCACTTCCAGTCCTAACCCCCCATAAGCCCATTTCCAGTCCTAGCTCCCGCATCTATTTGCAGTCCCATCCGAGTCCCTCCATCAGCTCATTTCCAAACCCAGCCCCCCATGAGCCCATTTCTAGTCCTTTCCTAGCCCCACCATCAGCCCATGTCCAATCCTAGGTCCCCTCAACTCAGCACATTTCCAATCCAAGCCCCCAAGAGCCTACTTCCAGTTCTAGCCCCTTCATGAGTCCATTTCAATCCAAACCCCCACCACAGCCCATTTCCAATCTTAGCACCCCCCCAACAGCCAATTTCCAGTCCTATTCTAGCCCCTCCATCAGCCCATTTCCTGTCCTAGCCCCCCCTCACCCATTTCCAGTCCTAGCTCCCTCCCCCTCACAACCCATTTCCATTCCAAGCCCCAATCCCATCAGCTATTTGCAGTTCAAGCCCTCCTTCCACTCAGCCCATTTCCAGTCTTAGCCCCCCCATAGCCCATTACCAGTCCTAACCCCCCCATCAGCCCATTACCAGTCCTAACCCCCCCATCAGCCCATTTCCAGTCTTAGCCCCCCCCCATAGCCCATTACTATTCCTACCCCCCCCCCCAAATCACCATCACCAGCCCACTTCCAGCCTTAGCACCCCCCATGGCACATTACTAGTCCTAACCCCCCCCCCATCAGCCCATTTCCAGTCTTAGCCCCCCCCATGGCCAATTACCAGTCCTAACCCCGGCCAATTACCAGTCCTAACCCCCCCCCCCTGGCCAATTACCAGTCCTACCCCTACCCCCCCCCCCCCCGCCCAATTACCATTCCTACCCCCCCCCCCTGGCCAATTACCAGTCCCCTAACCCCCCCCCCATGAGCCCCTTTCCAGTCTTAGCCCCCCCCATGGCCAATTACCAGTCCTAACCCCCCCCCCATCAGCCCATTTCCAGTCTTAGCCTCCCCACCATAGCCCATTACCAGTCCTAAACCCCCTTCCCCCCTATCATCCCAAATTAAAAAAAAAAAAACCCAAACAAAGCGGCTGCTTCTGCCGCGGCAGCCTCAAGAGCTCTGCCGCGGCAGCCTCAAGAGCTCTGCCGCGGCAGCCTCAAGAGCTCTGCCGCGGGGCCCCCCCCCTGCCCGGCAGAGCCTCCCTGCATCATCTACCTTCAAGTCGCAAAACGCGGGCTTCTTTCAGAGCCGCGAGAGTTTCCTTTCTCGCGGGAGAGCCGCGAGAAAGGAAACTCTCGCGGCTCTGAAAGAAGCCCGCGTTTTGCGACTTGAAGGTAGATGATGCAGGGAGGCTCTGCCGGGCAGGGGGGGGGGCCCCGCGGCAGAGCTCTTGAGGCTGCCGCGGCAGAGCTCTTGAGGCTGCCGCGGCAGAAGCAGCCGGTTTGTTTGGTTTTTTTTTTTTTTAAATTTGGGACCTTTTAAATGCGGACCTTCCCGCGTGCCAGCTGCAAGGCCTTCGCGTGCCACAGCTGGCACGCGTGCCATAGGTTCGCCATCGCTGTCTTAGGGTCATGATGCCAGTGCTTTTCCAGAACAGCGATCCTGTAGATTACAGGGATCCAATGGATGAGATGTGCCACTTTATTGTGCCTTTATGTACAAAAAATGTTTTGCCATCAGAACTTTGCAGCCAGCTAAGGGATGAGGGGAGATGAGGGAATTTTATGACAAGCATGTCCTTAATGTGTATTTGCAACAATTGAAAAAATATATTTTTATACTTTATCTGGAATGCTGACCTGGTCTCCCGGAGAAGCCCTGCAGTAGTGGGGCTCAGTATAGGCAGCTACACCATCAGCGTAGGAAGCTGCATCAAATATGACAATCAGAATGAGTGACAAGCACACTTCTCGCTCATGCCTCCCTTTCAACCATGTCACTCCCCTACTAATTCACTTTCATTGGCTTCCTATCCATCACCGCATCCGCGGTTCTATACACAGGCATTCCATCCTATCTTGTCCCTCATCATCCTTCACAAGTATCATCTTATTCATTCCAACCGTCTATACCTTCCATCTGCCACTCATGCTAAGTATGAATCCACTCGGCACGCTCTGCTTTCTATTTCCTTGTCCCAGCCTCTGGAATAGTTTCTCCCCTGACCTTTGCCTGGAATCCTTATTTATCTAATTCAAATCCCATCTTAAAACACTCCTTTTCAGCAAAGTTTTTGGCATTCACATCACATAACATACCAGTTGCCTGCAGCTATCTAGTTCCCTCTTCCTCTCTTTAGGGTGAAGGTGACCTTTCCTTTCCTATCCCATACTATGGATTTCTGCTCCTTTCTTCTTACCTTATAAGCATTTTATTATAAACCGCCTTGTCGTTTATTGAAAAGCAGTATATCAAAAAAAAAATTTTAATTTAAATTTTTATTATTTTTTCCAACAAGCCAATTACAACACGCAAGGTACTCCATATTGCATTCAGCACAAAACATCAACCAATGAACTATAAACTTTACCCTCAAACTTGCCCATTTCCATTTCTCATCCCCCCTTTCCTGTAACCCTCCCCTCATCCCCTCCCACCTAGACTCATCGCCCCCCTCTTCCCTCCCTCCCTCTCTCCCTTCCTCTTCCCCTCATCTCTAGACTCTTCCCCCCCCTTACCCCTACCCCTCCCCTCCCTACCTCCACCTCCTAACGCTTCCACTCCTATTCCTAGCATATACCTAAACCCCCTACCCTACCCCAACTCCTCCCCTTCCCCCTTCCCCATCTCCATCTCAACTGCTCCATTCTTCCACATATTCCCTCTCAACCACTTCCATAGCCCCTCCCACCGTTTTTCCA
This sequence comes from Ichthyophis bannanicus, assembly GCA_033557465.1. Lineage (NCBI taxonomy): Eukaryota > Metazoa > Chordata > Amphibia > Gymnophiona > Ichthyophiidae > Ichthyophis > Ichthyophis bannanicus. Next base: position 258,726,780 of record CM066044.1, read on the forward strand.
CTTGCCCCCCCTGCCCTTTTTCTCCCCTGTAATTTTGTACATCAAATAAATTTCCGCCATTCTTTTAGCATAACTATCCATAGTTGGTAGAATCGCTCTATTCCAGTGCCAGGCTATTTCACATCTGGCCACCGTCACACAGAACCAAATGATATTCCACTCCCCTTCCCACTGCCTATCCTCCTTCTGCAGGAGACACACTTCAGGAGACAGCACTATTTTAGCTCCCATAATTCTATTAATATTATCCCCAACTTTCCCCCAGTACTTTTGTACCACAGGGCAGGACCACCACATATGTAACCATGTGCCCTCTTTACCACACTGTCTCCAACACTCATTCGTCTTCATAACCCCTGCTTTATGAAGCCGCTCCAGCGTGAGATACCACCTACTCAGCACCTTAAACCCATTCTCACGTAGCGCCCTGGCAATTGTAAATTTAGCTATACCCCTCGCCACCTCCTCCCACTCCTCTACCCCCCATTCCACCCCCAAGTCCCTCTCCCATGCCTCCATATAGCTTAATTTCCCCTCTCCCCTCGCTATTAATCCTTTATAGATTCTGGAAATCATCCCCTTTTGCCCCATGGAACCCAGACATGCCCCTTCAAACCATTCCACTCCCCCTCCCCTATCCTACCCTCTCTGCCTTTTTCGAATTAACGACCCCATTTGTGCATACGCAAATCTATCTGTTTCCTGCAATTGATAAATATCGCGAATACCCTCAAATGCCCTTACCTCCTTCCCCACTAATATCTGTGACACCTGGCTCAATCCCTGCAACTCCCACCTCTGCAGGACTGTTCTACTCGGTCCCATCCCCTTTCCACAACACGCCTGGAGGGACACGGTGTGCGACCACTTCTTATCCCCCACCATCCTCTGCCTACTCTGCTGCCACACAGTTAACGTGTGCGCCACCATAGGGTTAGCCCCCCTCTCCTCCTTCCCCCCCAAACTATCCGCTCTAGCTCTCCGGGGCAAAGTTCTGCTGCCTCCATCCTCACCCATTGCTTATTTGGCTCCCTTAGCCATGCGTACACCGCCCTGAGCTGCGCTGCCTGGTAATACAGTGTAAAATTTGGCACCCCCATCCCCCCTTCCATCCCATGTACTTGTAGTGTCCGGGCCGCCACCCTTGGCCTTCTACCCCCCCATATAAATCCCTCCACTTGCTTCTGTACCCTCCTTAATACTCCTCTCAGTATCGCTATGGGTAGCACCTGGAAATAAAACAGAAATTGAGGGAGCAACATCATCTTTACCACCGCCATCCACCCAAACCACGAGTAGTACCCCCTGCTCCAACCCCTCAACTGAGACTCCACTTGCCCTAAAAGCTTTTTATAATTAAGTTCATATAGTTACTCCAGGGTCTTCCCCATCTGCACCCCTAAATACCTAATCGCCCTCTTTGCCCACTGAAACGGAAAGCGCTGCTGCAACTCTCTCTGCTGATCCTCTTCCCCCACCACACCTAATATTTCTGACTTCCCCCAGTTAATTTGAAACCCCGCGACCCTCCCATACTTCTGTATCTCATCCATTAATGCTGGTAATTTCCCCCTGGCTGTGTAATTGTTAGCAGGATGTCATCTGCGAAAAGCGACATGCGATACTCTACTTGTCCTACCCTCACCCCCCTGATCTCTGGGCTCGCCCTTATCCGCGCTGCCAGGGCGCCAGGGAGAGTGCAAACAGCAGGGGCGACAGCGGGCATCCTTGCCTCATTCCCCTCCCCAGTGGGAAAAAACCTGAGTATCCTCCATTAACTCTCACACATGCCTTGGGACTTTCATAAAGTGCCTTTATCCACTTCACAAATTCTGTCCCGAAACCCATGGCCCCTAGTACTGAGAAAAGGAATTTCCAAGACATTTGGTCAAATGCTTTTTCAGCATCTAGCGAGACCAGAAGCGCGGGGTTGCCGAGCGTCTTGCTGCCCAAATCACATTGAGAACCTTTCGAATATTATCCACCACCTGCCTCCCTGGTATAAAACCTGCTTGGTCCTCGTGAACTAGCTTTCCTAAGATTTTATTCAGCCTAGTGGCTAATATTTTCGCCAGCAGTTTCGCATCATGATTTAACAGCGAAATTGGTCTATAGGATGCACAATCCTGCGGATCTTTCCCTTCCTTATGTATCAGGGTAATGCCTGCCCAGCCCATCGTATCCGCCAACTTCTCCCCCCGGAGTGTGGCATTGAAAACTGCGATTAATGGCTTGGTTAACAGTCTCCCAAATTTCTTGTAGAAGCTTGCAGTCAACTCGTCCAAACCCGGGGCTTTCCCTAGCTTCATACCCTTAATTGCCCGTTATACTTCCTCTGCTCTGATCTCCCTATCCAGATCCTCCTGCTCTCCTTCATCCAACCTTGGCAGCCCCACCTCACTCAGATAATTGATCACCCCCTCCGTTCCCTCTGCCTGGGTTGCATATAACTTCTGATAGAACGCTACAAATTATTCTCTAATCTGGTGGTCCTCCCACACTACCCCCCCTCCCCTCCCTCTAACCCAGGGGTTCTCAACCCTGTCCTTGGGACCCACCTAGCCAGTCGGGTTTTCAGGATAACCACAATGAATATGTATGAGAGAGATTTGCATACACTGCCTCCATTATATGCAAATCTCTCCATGCATATTCATTGTGGTTATCCTGAAAACCCGACTGGCTAGGTGGGTCCCGAGGACAGGTTTGAGAACCCCTGCTCTAACCTGTAGGATTTGATTCCATTCCTTCCTCTTTTTAAGCTATCGAGCCATATACTTCCCAGCTTTATTACCCCCTTCGAAAAAATTCTGCCTCAATAACTGCATTCTGTGCCTTATTTGCCCTGCTTCCAGCCTCCATTTAATTTAGCCCTTGTTTCCAAAACCGCTCCCCTAAACATCCCACTACCCCCCTTTGCATCTTTCTCTTCCAATTCCATTAGCTGACGCCTTAATTGCAGTTCCTGCTCCTCCTGCTCCCTTTTGATTCGCGCTCCCCATTTTACCAACACCCCCCTCACCACTGCTTTAAAAGCATCCCACACCACTCCCTCTTTTACCTCTCCCTTCCCATTCCATTCAAAATACTCCGGTATTAACTGTTCCACCTCTTGCACCACCCTCGTATCCTCCAACAAGCCTTCATTGAGCTTCCAGTATTGCCCCCCCTTACTTCCCCCCCTCACCCTCACCTTCACCACCACTGGTGCATGGTCCGACCATGTAATGGGCTCAATTTCACTACCCTTTATCCTTCCCGCCAACTCCTTCCCCACCCAGATAACATCTAACCGTGAATATGTCCCATGCACTGCTGAGAAGAAGGAAAACTGCCGCCTACCCGGGTTCATCAATCTCCATGCGTCTATCAAATAATTCTCTCTCACTTCTGATAGAAAGCTATGATATCTCTGTCTATCCGCCCTCTGCCCTTCCTCCCTACCCGTCGTATCCCTCCCCACCTCCCAAGGCATGTTAAAATCCCCTCCACAGATCAGTGCTCCATCCCCCATTGCCGCCACCTGCTTCTCCAAGTCTTCTCAAAACTCTTTTTGGGATCCCATGGGCACTGTGACAAGGAAGCCTGTTTTGAGCCTATGAGTATAGAAAAGGCCAATGACTTTAACTTAGAGAAAGGAGAAATCCCTGCAGGGCATGGATTTCAGGCCCCTCATAGAGAAAGAAACCTGAGGGAGGGAATGTTCAGGCAGCCACACCCTAACTCCTATGACGTAACTGCAGGCTTGAGAGGTGATTACAATCACCTGGGAGGAGTGGAGGAAGGGCTGGAGCCCTGGAGAGGGAAATATAAACCCCTGCTAAAGCAGAGGAAAGGAGAAGCTCTGGGGAGGCAGAGGTCTCAGGAGGTTCGGAAGACTCAGAGGATTCAGGAGTGGAACCAGGAGCACCTGCAGATCTCCAGGAGAGAACCCAGAGAGGAATACAGAGAGCTGTTCCAGAGAGGCTGGAAGGAGACAAGGAACCGTAGCGAGCACAACCAGGGAGAACTGCCCAGTGCTTCAGGTACTGACTGTCTTTATCGGGGAGAGTTGAGCTCAGGAGAGACATTAGAACCCCCAGGGAGGCTGTATTCTTAGCACTGTGTCCAGAGCTCAGAATAGGACACTGCCCTAACACCAGAGAATATGCACATTGAGTTGGCAGGGGAGGAATTGCAAGATCTAGATATCCCCATGGACTGTACCCTGTGTCAAGCTACAAGCATGGAATCATTATGCTAAAGGCTAGCATTGAATGAGAAAGTCTCCTAGAAGCAGGTAACTGGAATTGAGCCAGGAATTGAGTTTGAAGAAAACTCCACATGTTTGCATTTCTCAGGAAAGTGCTGAGTCACGCTGAAGAGAAAGCTTGTGAATGTTTGCTACTTGTTGTCTTATTTTGAGTTTAAAAACCTATCCTGAAAGGAAGGAGGGAAAGAAGAGGTTGTTCCAGAGGAACTGAGTTATTCTTTTGCTATTAAGTGCTTCACAAACACAAGGTTAAAAAGAAGTATTTTTACCTTGCTGAGCAGAGCTGTTTCTCTAAGACTGAGCAACGTTGTTAACCAGCTGCATGTGTTTAAAAGACTGTGAAGCAGTTATACTTATCTAAATGCTCTGTTGCAAACAATCCTGAATGGACAAAATTCCTGTGTACAGTTTACTTGAACCTTTACTTTAAAATAAATTCTGTCATTTGCCTTAACATTGGACCATGACTACACTTCTTCTTAAGAGCCAAACTACATGTCCCAGAATCCACCTGAGGAAAAGCTAGTTTATTTGAGCTCACCAAGAGAAGTTCTCTGTTATCTTGCCCCTCTAAGCTAGAGGCCAGGGGCAAGGGCGTGACAGGGCGTACACATTCACCACACAAAACCACTCCTCCCCAACTCTCACACGCAGCAACAGGTACCTCCCCCCCTTGTCCCTCAACATCGTCTGCACTTCAGTTTTGAGCCCCCCTGTAATGAAAACCGCTACCCCTCCCTTCTTCCTCTCCTTTAGGTTTGATGCAAAAATGCACTCCCTATATCCCCTCGGGTGCAGTAACGCTTCATGCTTTCTCTGCAAATGTGTCTCCTGCTCCATTACAATCGCTGCCTTGTGTCTTGCCATTTCTTTATACAATTTTTGTCTCTTCCCTGATGAGTTCAACCCCTTCACATTTAACATTACAATTTTCAAAGCTTCCTCCAACCATACTCCCCCTTCCCTCCAACTCTCCCCCCACCCCCTCCCCTCCCCCCTCTCCTCCCTCTGCCCCCCCTACCTTCTTAACCACCCCTCGTTTAGCTCCCCCCCTCTCCCCTCCCCTTCTTCTCCGATCCGGAGACTTAACTTCCACCATGGTGACCTCGGATCGGACCAACACCTGCTCCTATCCTACTTGCCCCTCTTCCCCATCTACCCCCACTCTCTCCTTCTGTCCCATTAACCCCTACCCCCCACCATTCCTTCCCTACCCTTCTACCCTCCCCCCTCTTTCTTCATTACTCAATCCCTTCCCCCACAGCCTTTTCTTCCCTGCAAATTATCCAATTAGAGTCCATATGTCGTCTGCTGCATCATCCTGCTTCTTCTTCGATCTCCTGCTCTCGCTGCCGCTCCTTGACCAGTCTCGTCAATCTCCTTCCTCCTTCTGCTACTCTGTGCCACTTCGAACTCTCCGCCTTACTGCTGCTAGCGGTTTCGTCCATTGGCTTATCTGGATTGGTAGCCTCCTCCGGCAAGTTTTCAGCTACCAACTCTCTCAATGCTTTCCAAGCCTCTGCACTTGATTTTACTTTCCTCGACTGGCCTTGTACCGTAATCAACAGTCCAAATGGGTACAGCCACTTATATCTCAGGTCAGCCCTTCTCAAGTAGGCCGTGACCTCTTTTATCTCTCGTCTGCGCTGCAGCGTCCCCTGTGACAAGTCCTGGAACAGCTTCAGTTTGTTTCCTTCCCACTGGACATGTCTAAGCTTTCTCGCTGCTCCCAGTATTCGTTCTTTCATTGTATAGGAAGCCAGGCAGACTACAATGTCTCTCGGACGGTTTTCCCTTATGGGCCCCAGTCCTCTATGCGCTCTCTCTATTTTCATCTGATTGTCTTCATCTTCCGCTATGTGTTCCGCCCCTTTTAGGATTTCTACAAATATTTTCTGTACCACCGCTTCGCTGTTCCTATATCTGGGGACCTCCGGTACTCCCCGCACCCTAATGTTGCACCTTCTCGAACGGTCTTCTAGATCTTCCGTTTTTGCCTTCAGCTCCTCTTGTGTTGCCCGCATCACTTTCCAGCCTTTCTGGATTTTCTCCACTGCTGCCCCATGTTGCTCCAGTTGATTCTCTGCATCTTCTATTCTCTCTCCCAACTCCGTGATGTCTTGCTTGATTGTTTGCATAGCCTCCTTTAACTCATTTTTAACTCCTCCAATTTCTTCCTTTAGGTCCTCCTTCAGTTCCATGAGCCACTGCTTAATTTTTTCTGCCATTCCCAAGCACTCCTCTACTTCCACCTCCTCCTCAGGCCCCGGCGTGAGGTCCCCCCTCAGCTTGCCCATCTTCTCGCCCTCTCTTCCACCTCTCGCTGGCGCATATGGGGAGCGGAATTCTGCCAATTTCTTCTTCACTGCCCCGTCTCTCTTTGCTTTCTCCATTTTATTTTGAGGCGGTTCCCCTTTATCTACCTCTGCCTCCTTAACACTTTTTCTCTTCTCCTCTCCTCTTAGGGTGCTGTTCAGGCGCTAGGTAGTACCTCGGTCTCTTCCCTCTGAGTATGGCACTGCTGACCCTCCTGCCGGGTTCTGTCTCGCTGTCAGTTCACTATTGATCGCTGTTGGTCCACTGCGTTCTCTCCCAATCTCAGCTCTCACTTACTGTTCCTCCTACAAAGCGGCCTGCTGCTGGGTTTTCTTTAGGGGCTATTCTTCTCTGCCTCTGTGCCGGTGCTTCTTTGACCCTGCTTTTCCCAAGGCGTTCCGCTCACTCTCTCTCCTCTCCTTCTCCGCTGGCTTCGCTGCGCCTCTTATTCTCAGACATTCCTGCTGCCCACGTGGCCTTCTGCTGTTTTCTTCTGGGCCTTGCTGCTCTCCATGTCCTCCTCTCCCCGCTGGAGCTGCACAGCTTCCCGGGCCTGCGACTGCCCCACCTCCAGCTCACCTCTGCTTTGCACCTCCTCCTCTCTCTGCCGTTCTGGATCGTCCGGTTTTTTCACGGGCTCCCGTCTTGTCCTCCCTCCTTGCTGTTGGGGCCGTCGGGACTCGTCGGCCCTCTCCATTCTCTCCGGACTTCTCTTGCTGCTCTCTGAAGGCCGCGGGGACAAGCCGCGACTCGCAGCCACTTCCTGCCCTGGTGCAGGATCTTCTCACTCTCTCTCCAGCTCTCCTCTCGAATTGCACTCCACGATTCTCCTCTTGCTCTCGCTGTCCTCACTGCCTCCACTGCCGCAAGTCTTCCCGCCACATGGCTCAGCAGCCCTTCTCCTCTCTCCACCACGACTCTTACAGCTGGGAGGAATCGCTGCCCACTCTCTTTCCTTCGCTATTTGGGGGCTTCACTGCCTCACTACCTCCAGCTTTCCACACCGACTCACTTCATTTTATGTTCTTTTTTTTTGCCTTTTGGCAGGATGTGGCAACGAAGCTTGTCTAGCTCTCCACCATCCGAATTGCTGACATCACCAGAAGTCAGTATATCAAATTTTAATAAAAACTAAAACACACTGGGACCAGAGCCTGCTATAAAAGAATGCCGAGAACACACGTGGAAGACCAAAGCACCCATGAGCTGTGCTGAGATGAAATAAGATAAGGAGCGTCTCACCCTCCTTTCTTCATAGGGAGAAGGGAGGACCAGAAAACAAGGAAACGCTGGGAAAGAAGAAGGTTTAACTCAACAGAATGAAGACAGACAAGCCAAAACAGGGAAGAGTCAGGACTGCAGCCTCAGAGAAGTCACAGAGAAAAAGAAGATCCAGTAAAAGGCTGCCAGAGTGCTCAAAGAAGAAGCACATAGCTTGAAGATAAGCACTGTGCATAGTGCTGATAGAAGTACACAGTGAGTGTGAAAGTGCAGGGAGAAAAGGAACTGTAGGAGCATTCCAACTTCAACAGTGAAAGAGAAATGGCAGAAGGGACTAGCAGCTGTTTCAGGCAGGAACAGACTAGAGAGCCAGAGACCAAGAGCCCTGGGACAGCAAAGTCTGGGAGTCCAGACTGTGAAGAGGGAGGGCATGCCATGCAGGATATTAAGAAAGAGCTCACAAAAAGCTGAACACAGCAGTGAAGGGAAGCTGAGAAGAGATGGACTTCAGAGCTAGTCTCTGTAGGGAGAACCACAGTGGAAACTGTATCACAGAGGGTCACAGCCTACCCACAAAGCCTGCCAGAAGAAAGGAGAAGAGCCAGAAGAGCTAAGAGGTAGCTGCTGTAGGGGAAGCCACTGAAACTGTGGTGAGATGCAAAGACTCTGCCCCTGCCACTTAGTACAGCAGCTGCAGCTTTGTTAAGTCTCCTGCCTGTTAGGGACAAATGTAACAGACTTTAGTTAGACAGAACACTCTAATTCTGTTTTATTTTATGCACACAATGAGTTTAGGCCTACTCTTCGGAGTTTTTTTGTTAATTTTGTAGTCAATCAACTGCACTGAAAGACAAGAGGACACAACTGCCTATAGTGTGGGATCATCACAGATCTTCATGAGACCCAAGTTGCATATCAGCACGAGATATCCACCAAGCAGGAAGGACTATGCATGAGATGCCCAGCAGTGAGCCTTAAGATGGCACTATTACACCACTGACCAGAACACTAATCTAATTGAGCTCGATTAACACTATAAGAGGAGCACCTTGAACTGGGAGTCACAGGAACACAAACACACTTATTAAGGGGACCATATACATACAAACTGTGGTATGACAGGGGAGGTAACAAGTGCACACTCCCTCCGAAGAGATGGGAAAGATCACAAAGTGGATATTGAAGGAAAAAAATTGATGAACAAGATTGGTTTTTAAGGTGAGACAAAGTACAAAACTGGTTGCAGATAAATAGTAAGCTTTTCTCAGACTGACTAGCAAAAGCATAGTTGCTCACCTGTAGCAGGTGTTCTCCGTGAACAGCAGGAATAAGTCCTCATGTATGGGTGACATCACCAACAGAGCCCTGCACAGAACACTCCCCAGCTTCCAAAGGAAACATTTCAGAGGTAAACTGCACATGTGCACCCGCCTTACCGCAGCACCATACTCTAGTATAACATAGCAGGAGCCAAAAAGTAAACTTCCTGGGGAGGTGGAAGGGTTGTGAAGACTTATTCCTGCTGTTCATGGAGAACACTTGCTACGGGAAAGGAAGAAGATCAGAGGTGGAACTGCAGGACTCAGAAGTGCTGGGAACGGACTCGTGGAAAATGACATTGATAAAGCGAAATTACTAAACAAATACTTCTGCTCTGTTTTTACTAAAAAAAATCTTGGAGAAGGACTACCTGTGACTCCCAAATATAAAAATGGGAATGAGGTAGATACCACACCATTCGGGGAGGATGAGGTGTTAGAACAACTTGCAAAACTGAAAGGGGACAAGGCCATGGGACAGGATGGGATACATCCCAGGATATTGAAAGAGCTCAGAGAGGTTCTTGCAGGGCCGTTAAAGGATGTTTTCAACAGATCCTTGGAAACAGGAGAGGTTCCTCAGGACTGGAGAATAGCTGACGTCGTACCTCTACACAAAAGTGGTGAGAGGGAAGAAGTGTCAAACTACAGGCCCGTGAGCCTTACCTTGGTGGCGGGAAATGTAATGAAGACACTCCTGAAAGAGCGAATAGTGAACTTTCTCAAAACCAGAGGGTTACAGGATCTGAGGCAACATGGTTTTACAGAGGAAGATCTTGCCAGACAAATCTGATTGAGTTCTTTGACTGGGTGACCAGAGAACTGGATCAAGGACATGCGATGGATGTTATCTACCTGGATTTCAGCAAAGCCTTTGATACTGTCCCTCATAGGAGGCTTATCAATAAACTCAGTAGTTTGGGGATGGGTCCCAAGGTGGTAAACTGGATCAGAAATTGGTTAACTGACAGACGACAGAAGGTGATGGTAAATGGAGCTCACTCAGATGAAAGGAAGGTGATTAGCGGGGTGCCTCAGGGTTCGGTCCTGTGCTTGGCACTGTTCAATGTATTTGTGAGTGATATTGCTGAAGGACTCAATGGAAAAGTCTGTCTTTTTGCAGATGACACGAAAATTTGCAACAGAGTGGACTCCCCAGAGGGAGTGCTTAATATGAGGAGGGATCTGCAAAAGCTGGAGGAATGGTCTGATGCTTGGCAATTGAGATTTAATGCGAAGTGGTGCAGTGTCATGCACTTGGGTAGCAGAAATCCAAAGGAAATATATGCGATAGGGGGCAAGAGGTTGTTGTGCATGGAGCAGGAGACAGACCTCTGTGTGATTATTTCTGTAGATCTCAAGGTGGCAAACCAGTACGACAAGGCGGTGGCAAAAGCCAGGAGGATGTTGGGCTGCATTCAAAGAGGAATTACCAGCAGAAAGGAAGGGGTACTAGTGCCACTGTATAAGTCTCTGGTGAGGCCTCACTTGGAATACTGTGTTCAGTTTTGGAGACCGTATCTTGCAAAGGATGTAAAAAGAATGGAAGCTGTTCAGAGGAAGGCGACCAAAATGATTTAGAGCCTGCGTCAAAAGCCTTATGAGGAGAGACTTGAAGACCTAAATATGCACACTCTGGAGGAGAGGAGGGATAGGGGAGAAATGATTCAGAACTTTAAATACTTAAAGAGATATAATGAACAAACCAACCTCTTCCAGAGACGGGGAAGCTGTAAAACTAGAGAACATGACATGAAGCTGCAAGGTGGTAAACTGAAAGGCAATGTCAGGAAATACTTTTTTACTGAAGGGGTAGTAGATGCTTGGAATGCCCTCCCGAAGGAGGTGGTGGGGGCAAACACAGTGACGGAATTCAAAGTGGCCTGGGATAGACACAGTGGATCACTTTACAGCAACAAAATTAAATCAAAATAAACTGAACCATCTAATTTCTCAACAAACAGAAGTGTCCTACATGGAGCGATGGGGGGGGGGGGGGAGGAGCGGTGGGTTCACCCCTAAACAAAGAAACAAAGATATGGGGAGGGGTGAAGACATGGGGAGGGGTGCACTTGCTCCTGGTGGGTGCACCACTAAGCAAAGACATGGGAAAGGGTGCACCTACTCCTGCCAAATTGCTGGGTAGAATAGATGGACCACACTGGTCTTTATCTGCTGTCATTTACTATGTTACTATATAATAAATATAAAATCATGAAAACAATATTACTAAAATTAATAACATCAAAACTACATAATTAAAATATGTACTCATAATGCCATTAAAAAGAATAAAACAATAAAAACAAATAAATGACTACAGCAAAACCAGAATGAGAGAAACATGTAAATAAATAAATAAATATATAAAAGACATTAAACCATTGCATAAGTGGTAAAAATATAAATAAAGGGGTATAAAAATATAAAGTTAATAAATAAAAATCCACTAATAAAAAGGTAAGCAAAAAGAATACCAATAAAAACTAATAACTAGTAAAAAATTAAAAGGAATAGGAAGAAATGAATCAAGCCAACAAATAAAACACCAAACTTGAAAAAGAACCAGGTCTAAAAACCAAAGTATAAATACAGAATATCAAAAGCAATGTGGAAAAACAAACAAACCAAACAGAAAAACAGAAAAAGGAGTGGCATGGACTCAATGCTAAAAAATAAGACTGATAAATTGATGTCCTGGTTCAAACCACATGGAGCGATAGTGTTCATTTCATACACTTTCAATATGGCTATGTTAATAGTGTAATCAATCATGGTTCCCCCTTTTTTCCCATTTCGGATTTTAATTCCTTTTTAAATACTATCCTTTCCCTATCTACATTTGATAAAGCACAGTTACTTACCTGTAACAGGTGATATCTGGGAACAGCAGGAATAAGTCTTCACATATGGGTACGTCGGTACCGACGGAGTCTGCGCGGGAATGCTCCCCAGCGTCCAATCAGAACGCTTTTGGGAGCATCCCAACACGCCTGCATGCTGCCTTCCCGCCTTTCCCAACTGCCTCTCCTCAGTTAAGTTTTAAAACTGAGACAAAGAGAGAGAGCGAGAGAAAGGGAAAGACAGAGATAGAGAAATGCAACTCCTAGGGGAGGTGGGTGGGTTGTGAAGACTTATTCCTGCTGTTCCCAGAGATCACCTATTACAGGTAAGTAACTGTGCTATCTCCAGGAACAAGCAGGAATGAGTCTTCACATATGGGGACTCCCAAGCTAAGATGCCTGGAGGAGTCCCAGCATGTTGTGGATCTGAGAGCCATGCTATAGTATCGAACCCCAGGCATCGAAGGGATGGAGGGTAGGAGTTGAACTAAAGAGATGTGCTGTTGAACAGCTGGACCAAACAGGACGCCTAGATAGGAGTCTCTGTGCAGGTGATATTTAGTGGTAATATTGAAGGGCAATAACCAATATGGACCTCACCTGGTGGTAATGTAAAAAGGTATCTGGAGGTTCATGTGGATTTGTTAATATGAACCAGCAGAATATACCCAGGAAGTACCTCAGTGTAAGAAGAGGTAAATAACTGTGTAAGAAAACAGGTTGAGGTTAGAACCCTTAGGGTGAGAAGAAACAATCCCAGTGGAACTGGGGTAGTACAATGAGGCAGGACTTTGCGGGAAAAACGCGGAAGTCCCTATTAGATAAGACTGAAGCTCTTTTGACTTTAAAGAGACATAGTTCTTATAGGAGAAGGGAGCTTTGAAGATCCCTATGTCCGACAACAGGGAAAGATAGGAGCATGAGGCATTGCAGCCTCCCATCTTCTGAAGATTCAGAAAGTCCTTCCTAATTGAAATCACGTAGGAAAAAGAGTATATGGAGGGTTTCAGGTGTACCTAAACTGGAGGTCATGGTACAAAAACCCTTCAAGTACCACAGGAGGTGGTTAATTATGGAGAACCCTAAGTATGCTGGGACAGCATGGAAAGGGATAGAGACTATCTGTCGGGTCCGAAGGGGAATAATTATAAATATATAGATATAGATATATATATGTAGGCAGACAGACAGAAATAGTATATAGACATATATCTACCCACTATCATATATTGCAGCATGTATATAGATAGGTGGTACAGATATATGCATTATATATGTTTATGTGTGTATATATATATATATATATATATGGGCACAGACATGCAGATGTCCATATACATGTAAACATATATATATTATATATATATATATATATACATATATATATATGTATACATACCCATGAGCGCACCTAGGGTATGTGGAGAGAGAAAGATTCATCTAACAACAAGAAGGGGATACCTGCTTGAGAAGGTATTTAGAGAATCTCTACTCCCTGGTTATGAGTGGGAAAAACAAGGGAGTTCTCTCACTGGTAAGAAGAAGTCTAGAGTCCTCTAAGAACTCTAGCCCCTGAATAGCCAGGAATGGAGACCTACCTGAATAATGCAGAGGATGTTTTTAATCTGCAGACAGTAAGTCTGAATCCTTCCATAACTCCAGCAGGCAGCTGGAGAAAAAGATGCAATGAATTAAAAATACCATAAGTACCCTTTATGAGGATAAAATGAGTATGGTGCATTTTCGTTCAATATGGAAGAAAAAAAACAAGACAAGGATTGGCTATACTGGAAGAAAACCATCCCTGGTGAAGGGGTCCCCTGGAGAAGTGAAGCACTCTATCAATATGCCCAACAACCAATCATGAACAGGAAACTCCCACCCAAGTATCGTTCCAATAAAAAACAGGATGCCCCATGGTTCTCTCCAGAACTACGAACATCTCTACTTCATCTGAGGAAGTTAGAAAGAAAGTGGAGACACACCCACATCAGCCAGGACCAGGAAGAGTATCTTATTCACCTCAAAACTCATCGCGAACTAACTTGGGCCACAAGGAAAGAATTCCACTCCGATCTTCTCAGCAGAGCACTAAACAGACCACGTGATCTCTTTAACTTAGTAAAGACGCTAACCAAAGAGCAATCGCCACCGCAACAAGAATCCATAAAACCACAATTATATGTCAACTTCATCCAATCCTAATTAGTCAAGGCGAATACAACCTCATCACAAGTACTAACCCAACTCTCTCAAGCTCAAGCCTCACTCGATAAATTCTCACCTCCATCAAGAAAAACCATCGAAGGCATTATTGCCGCCATAAACACCACCACGGCAAATGATCCATGTCCGGCACATTGGATCAAAACCTTACGTGCCGACCTTAGCCCTTGCATAGCTAAGATTGCAAACCTTTCCTTCATAACTGGGGTTTTTCCTACTGCCCTTAAACAGACATCAATCCGTCCACTGCTAAAAAACAACCAAATGGACCCAAAGAAGGAAGAGTCTTACCGCCCAATTTCAAGTATTCCCTTTCTAGCCAAGATACTTGAAAAGGAAACTCAGAGGCAGATCCAACAGCACATAGACACAGCAGCCCCGTTGGACCCATGCCAACACGGATTCCGTGAAGCTCATGGAACTGAAACACTCATGACCTCACTATTCAACAAACTCATATGCGGGATTGACAACATTCACATGGCCATTGCAATGATTTTCCTGGACATATCAGCAGCATTTGACTCAGTTGACCATAAGATTCTACTAGCTAGACTCCACGAAAAAGGCATCCATAACCTTGCATGGGACTGGTGCAAATCATACCTAGAAGATCGATTGCAACAGGTCCGTATAGGCAACAATACATCTGAACCCTTTCAACAGAAAGGAGTACCCCAAGGTTCTTCTTTATCTGCGCTGCTTTTTAACATATATATGCAGCCAATCTGCCAAATCACCAGAGACTTCGGTATATCCTGTCTATTATATGCAGATGACGTGCTAATTTTCACACAGATCAATGTCTCAAATCCTGACTACTCGGGACTAATCAATTGCTTCAATGCAATAACTGACTGGCTCCTCAATCAGAACATGAGAATAAATTTCAAGAAAACTGAAGTGCTCATAGCCACAAGAAACAAGCAATTCTCTCCACCACCTACCCTCATAGTAAGAGATGCAGAACTCCCAATCAAGCCACCATAAAGTACCTCGGTGTGACACTGGATCAACAACTCAATCTTAAGGAGCACATAAAAAACACTGTAAGGACAATCTACTACAAATTAAAAACACTGCGCCACCTGAAACCAATGCTGGAGACCAAGGATTTCCGTACAATTTTCCAAGCAATAGTCACACCTCACTTCGACTATGCGAATATCATTCTTCAGGGCCTCCCGAAGAGTACATTAAGTCCACTTCAACTGGCAATGAACGCGGCAGCCCGCATCTTGTCAGGAGCTTCAAAAAGAGATCATATAACACCAATACTAATCGATCTACACTGGCTCCCGATAAGCTGCAGAATAACCTATAAAACTCTACTCATCACGTTCAAGGCCATTAATAAAATATCTCCTGCCTCGATCTCAAATCTCCTCACTCATGCACCAAACAATAGATCCAGGAGACTAGCAATGGAAAACACACTAGTTATTCCTAGCATCTCCACAAAATGGACACAATTAACCAACAACAGAGCTTTTGTGTCATATGCTCCCAAGTGCTGGAACAAACTCCCTCCCAGCATCAGATCAATAAGGAATATCACTCAATTCAGAAAGACCATTAAGCACTATTTATTCACTTTGCACTTCCAGCTACCATACATACCTCAGAACTCCCATCCGCCTGACTCACTTAACTCCCCTCCACATAGTAACAACCCAGAACAAATGCTTTAAAAATGTGGAAAGTGCTGCATCTCTGCAAATACCAAGCCATGATGTTACATATTTATTGTATATAGTTTTCCCCGGTTTATACCCAGTTTACCTTCCTTGTTATCTGTAAGCCTATATCAGTTTTATATTGATAGGTATTTGTTGTTCAATGTAAACCGCACTGATGATAAATAGTGCGGTATATAAAAACTGTTAAATAAATAAATAAATAAATCCAGGGAATTGGATAATTCTTTAGGTCTTCAGTTAATTAAAGGCCTGTGTCCTTTATTTAAGAAGACTTTAATGGAAATGGTAAGGGCAGGGAGAACCCAGCAGGCATGACTAGGTAAAGCCCTTCCTAACCATCTGGAATTATGTGCTCTCAAACAAGGCCCCATAGTGAAGAGCTGCTCTGTAGAGACGCAGAGAGCATGTTGCAGGCTAATTAGAAGAAAAAACTAGTGTTTAAGAGCCAGTAGGTATCCTGAACTACTCCGCCAAGCCCAAGGATTGGGGAAGGTAAGGTGATGTGCCTGCAACAATAGGCAGAAAAGGTTCTTAACCCATCTGGGACTTAGTAGTAAGGCCAGAAATAATTGAAATTGGGGAACAAGCCCTGGTTGCTTGGTCAGCAAATCAGTGGTCTAACTAGTAAGAGCCCCTGCAGTTCTAAGTATTGGTAGGGCAGCAGAAGAAATCTTAGGTCTCAAGATTGGAAAAGACATACAGACATAAATAGGAGTGGTGAGACTCCGTTATTGTCTGAGAAGCTGCCAGAAAAACTAAGAATGCAAGGGGGAGACAACTCTGAAAGAAAACTTAGAGGCTTAAGGATAAGCCTTCAGTAAGTGGTATCACTCTTACAGACCAAATGTCTTGGTAAGAAGGACAGAGTTGAAAAGAAAGACTTATGGAGGAGTAAATCTTTGAAAAAGTAATATGAGAGATGCTTATACAGGAGAAAAAGTCAAAGGTAAAGGCATAGCTACCTAATTGACACGTGTTACTCCTCTGTGTCCTCCAAAGGAGGAGGAGTAACTTTACTACCTGTAAAGCATAATCATCTTAAGAAGCTCTTTGAGCTAAAAGTTCAGCTGTCTCTTTAAGAGAGACCTGTGTAAAATTTAGGATGGAACCAAGTAGATGCTTTTAATGGGAAAAAGCAAAACTACAGGATCTAAAGCTCAAATAGGAAGAAGGATTCAGTGAAGAATCTATCAGCAACCCTGCGGCTGCTGGGTTTGCTGAACCCGTTGAGGTTGTGGTTTCCTGAGCCTGGTTGGTTGCTTCCCCTGTCTGGGAACATCTGTATGATGGGTAGAAGATGAATAAAACCTTCTCCCATTAAGGGAACAAAGTTTATTAGTAGATCTTCTACAAACTGGGATAGAGGAAGGCGTAGACAAGCCTCTGAAAGCAATAGTGTCAGTGGTGAACTGAGCAGCTTGGAATAAAGATTCCTTGTTAAAGAGATTCTCTCCAGTACAAGGAGTATTTCCCAGTGTATCTTGTACGTATTTGTCCAAGTCTGAAGCTTGGAGCCAGGCTCTCCATCGTGCCCCTATGGCTATAGCAGAAGTTCTGCTAACAGACTCAAAAGAGTCCAGGGAAGCACGAGTAAGGAACCTAGAAATATTTTGAGCATGATTGACTAGTATAGAAAAGTCTGCCCTTTTAGGCTCTTGGAGAAAAGGGGTCAAAAGTAGTAAATGTGACCTCCTCAAGAGATAAACCCATATAGAAAATATATGAAAGGATTCTTGCTGAAAACATAAATGCCTGGAAAGTTTGACGTCCAAAGGCATCTAAAGTCTTAGCCTCACGACCTGGCAGATAAGAAGAGTGCTTCTTAGTACTCGTAACACGCCTCATTGCTGATTCTACAACAAGAGAATGATGAGGGAGCCGAGGCTTTTGAAACCCTGGAGAAGGGGGCACCCTGTATAGAAGATCAGTTGCCCTAGAAGGTGGGGATACCGTTAAAGGAGTTTCCACCGCTCTAAATAGGAGATCCTGCAAGGTCTGATGCAAAGGAAACATAATGACTTCCTTTGGATTGCAGGGGATGTGTAGAGGTTGTGGCTCCCCTGGTGCAGGGTCCTCATCAGGTATAGAAATGGCAAGTAACTTTGCCATATCAAGCAGAAAAGCCTGAAAAGAAATCTCCCCAGAGTGGAGTCCTCGAGGAAGAGGAGGAAGAACTAGATCTGTTGAAGAACTAGCTCTAGCACCCACCGGTTCATTCAGATTCTGTAGGATAGAAGATCTGGAGGGGTGGAGCATCAGAGTATCTTTGGAAGATAGTTGTCGGAACCGCTGAAAGCCGGTACCGCAACTCGCCGGTAGGAAATCATCCATGCTCGGGATCGATTCCAAACTTGGTATGGAAGGAAGCGAGCCGGCTGAAAGGACCATGGGAGGTACCGACACCAATGCTGATGTCGATACCGGTACCGGGAGTGGTACTGTTGTTGATACCGATATATGAAGATCAGTCTGTGATAGCACTATCGGTACCGAGGTAACCGAATGTGGCAGACCCTGATCATCGGTAGAATGTCTTCGGTACCGTTTGAAGTCGGTACCGAGACAAGTCGGTACCCAGTCATCCAGACTAGAGATCGATTCTAGACTCGGCATCGAAAGAAGCGAGTCTATCGATGCATATCTGGAGGGTACCGACATGGATACCAGCATCGGTGCCGTGACCGATGCGGGAAGATCGGTCGGTAGCGACTCTAACGGCACCGAAGATACCGAGAGCGCTCGACTACGATCATCGGTGTGGAATGTTTCATCCAGCACCATTGCCGATGGCGGGGTACCGGCACCGCTCAAAGCAGATACCACCACCGGGCATGGCTCAGGTATGTTCACCGAGGTAAAAACCCCAGGAACAACCTGAAACCCCGTTAATGCTTTGGAGGCAGAAGCCTCCCGCCGGGGTTTTAAAGCCAATATGTCCTCGGGGGCAAGCCCAGATGCATCTCTATGATATACATGAGATCTACCACCCGAGGACTGGCTAGTCTTTACAGAATTTTGTTTGGTTACCTGATCCTGCGAAAAAGAAGATGTAGCTGGCACCCTCAAGTCTGAAGGGAACCGCGTATCGAGTTGAGCTCGATGCTGAAGACTTCTTTTAGAAATAGTAGTGCAGGAGGGACACTCCAGCGGATGGTGGTCAGGTCGCAAACATGGAAGGCACCAGTTATGGGCGGGAAGAGGACCGCGCATGCGTGGCTGCATTCCCAAAGGCTTTCTTTGAAAGCTGGGGAAATGCTCTGCATGGGGGCATGACAGGAGAATGACAGGTATTGGCTTTCTGTTGGATATGTTAGAAGAATTAAAGGGAGGAGTCAAAGATGACCCCAAATTTGCGGGCTGAGGAAACAAAGTAGAAGACTGTTATCCACAGAAATAGAGAAAGGGGGAAGGGGGAGAGGAAGGTTTAGGGGGAAAAATAAGAAGTTCCATTTTGGCCATGTTTAATTTCAAATGGTGGTGAGACATCCAGGTGGCGATGTCAGACAGGCAGGCAGAGATGCGAGACTGGAGTGCCAAAGAGATATCAGGTGTAGAAAGATAAAAATGATACTGAAATCCATGGGAGGACCAAGGGACTGGGTATAGACTGAGAAAAGAAGAGGGCCGAGAACAGATCCTTGATGTACACCAACTGAGAGTGGGATAGCAATAGAGGAGGAACAACCAGAACAAACACTGAAAGAGCGATGGGAGCGATAAGAAGAGAACCAGGACAGGGCAGAGTCCCTAAAATCAAGAGAAGACAATGTGTCAAAGAGGAGGTGGTGGTCAATGGTGTCAAAAGCAGCAGAAAGGTCAAGGATGAAGATAGAATAAAGGCCTTTGGATTTAGCCAGGAATAAGTCACTGGAGACTTTGGCAAGTGCAGTCTCGGTAGAATGAAAGGGATGAAAGCCAGATTGAAGTGGATCCAAAAGGGCTTGAGAGGAAAGAAATTCAAGACAACAATGGAGAATTGCAAGCTCAAGAAGTTTAGAAATGAAGGGAGATGGGTCAATAGTTAGAAGGACAAGTAGGGTCAAGAGAAGGTTTCTTAAGGAGAGGTGTGACCACAGCATGCTTGGAAGCTGAAAGGACCGTGGCAATGGAGAGCGAAAGGTTGAGAATATATGGCCAAATAAAGTATGGTAGGCCAGAATCCGGGCTATCAGAATCCTGGCTATCTTCCCGAAGGAGTCCAGGGTCCTTGCTTCCCACATGGAAAGCACAGACTGTGTTTTAGCATTCTTTACACGCTTCAAGGCAGACTCGACCACAATGGAATTGTGGGGCAATTGAGGCTTCTCAAACCCCAGGGCCTTCTGACAACTGGAAGTGTAAGCAGCACCTTCCACAGATGCAGCAGAACCATCTTTCCCCCGCTTCAAAGGCCTCCTTAAAACTCACCTTTTATGTCAAGCTTTCGATCTCCCCCCACCGACCGATGGTGCCTTCTCCCCTAGCCGCGCCCCCCATCCCCATCCCCCATAGTACCCCTCTGCCTCACCTCCCTCTCTCCCTTCCACCCCTACTCCTTCTGTCCTTCTCTCCTCTTTTGTTTTCTATCTTTTGACTACTTCTCTCTGTCCTGTTATTGATGGCGTTCCTTTCCGACTTTACTTTTCAGTGGCCCTGTTTTGTATTGTACGCCGCCCTGACGCCTTGGCATGGGCGGTTTATCAAACTGTGCAAATAAAGATAAAGCCTCTGCAGGACATGGTGGACAGGGACCGTCACTGCCTCATGGGAGGCTGAGGGGCACTGGAGGAGTTCCAGTTCTTCTGTCCTTGGTTCCTCCTCCAATTCCAGAGAAAAATGGATGGCCTTGGCCAGGTCCCAAACAAAATCCTGCAAGGTGTCGGGTCGGACAGGGACCAAGGGTCCGATACCGTAGATTCCACCTTGGTTTCCCATTCCAAGAGGAAGTTGAAGTAATGCAGAGTCTCTTCTGAACACAGAATGTGCGGCCCAGGAGAGGTTGGACAGTGATGGTTCCCCTTTGCCCGGCATGCTGATCGCGATACTCCGGGGATTCTGATACAATGGAGAGGGAGATTTATTTTATTTTATTTATTTAGACAGTTTTGTATACCGCCTTATCAAAGCGGTCACAACACAACTGGGGGATACATTTAACACGCGGGGATATGAGACACATACACTAATACTTACAGGGAACATGGGCAATGGAGGGTTAAGTGGCTTGCCCAAGACCACAAGGAGCATCTGTGGGACTAGAAACCCCAGTCCTTCCGGCCCAAGGTTGCTGTCCTCTAGTGGGATTTGAACCCCCGACCTTCCGGCCTGAAGTACCTTGCCCCAACCACTAGGCTACTCCTCCCTAGTGGTTGGGGCACTGGAATCTATACCAATCTCCCATCTGATGTCCCAGCCATGACAGGCAGGTGATGGGTATCCAGGATAGGCTGGAAGGAATGTGGTGATGATGCACTCTGCGCCACAAAGCCTGCATTCTGCAGGGCTTTCACCACCACCAAGTGAGCTTCCAAGGCTGCAGGGCATTCCTCTAGAACAGCCACCAATGAGGACATCTATGCCACAGTCATGGACATTGCCAGTAATCCTTTGGGTGGGGGACTCCACGATGATTGGAGCATCGGGAGACATTCGGCTGCCCTCCTGGACATTGGGAGTGGACTGTCATTTGGGTTGGGTCAGGTCTTCCCGCTCTTGCTGTCTGTCTCGTGCTGAGAAGGGCTGCGGTGGTGGTGCACACGGATCTTCTCCTTGTGCTCCCCTTCAACATTAATGGGGCCTCTGAAGAGGGTCTCCCCTCGCCACTCAAACCCTTCTGCTCTGACTGAGCCCTCTGCTTTTTTCCTTTGACCACCTCAGGCACGAATGAGGGAGTCGGGGCTGGTGATGCTGAATCAGATAAGCCAAAGAGGGAGAGGAATTCCTTCTGCTTTTCCCAAACATTCAGCCCTCGATGGGTCATCTGCAAGCAGAGCTCGCAGGCTGCTGGCTGGTGGTTGGGTCCAAGACATTGCAAGCACCAATTATGGTAGTTCATGGCAGAATGGTCTTGCCACATTTGTGCATTTCGTAAACCCTAACAAGCTTAGACATGCCACAAAATACCACCTCAGCAAAATCAAACTTAAAAACGTACGTGGACAGGAAAAAGATGCTAAAAGGCACAAGAAAATACAGAAGAAAAACTCAAAGGGTAAGAAAAAGACTAACTAACAACAGGTGGGTGAAAAAACAAACAAAAGCTCATTCACAAGGATAAGAAATTCAAACTTTTTTCCAGACGGCAAGAACATGTACCAGGGGCTCCGCGGAAAAAGAAGACTGGAGAATATGGCGCCATGGTGGGCAGGAAGGCAGGCACACATGCATGGTGTACCTTCCAAAAGCTTCCTTTGGAAGCTGGGGAGCATTCCGTGTGGGGCTCTGTTGGTGACATCACTCATACGTGAGGGCTTATTGTTATTGTTCACGGAGAACTGCATTTGATTGTATTGCTTACATGGATTTTTCCAACAGTTTGATGTTTCTATTTTTATTCCCTATTCACCTACCTCACCTTAAAATTTTGCTAAATACCTCACTTCTGTCCGGTGATGCCCATTACCAACTTCCTCCTCCTTGCAATAATCTTAACCATTTCTTCCAGTATCAGCCCCTCACCCCAACCTTCAGAGAAACCTTTTCTGAGTGTAAATTGTAACTTCACAGAAGGCTGGGGTGCCCATTGGTCCCAGCTTAGCATTGGTGATGCAAAGGAAAACTAGGCTACTGACCTTGCCCACGCAGGCACATGGGTTACAGTATGATAAAAGGGTTTTTTTGGTTTTTTTTTTTACCTAGAACCCTCTGGGAGTTGATATATCAGACTTGCAAAAATGTGCTCATAGAGGAAGTTCAATAGTGTGGCTGACTCCCAACTGGATAGGGGGCAGAGCTTTTCCTGATATGAGGGTCTGGGGGTAGTATATGTGTGGAGGGTACTATACCCTTCTAAGCATGATTATATCCATATCTTGAGGGCCCACTCCGTGTAAGGTAAACTGGATTACATACTGATTTTTAACCAGTTATTTTTGAGGAGGGGGGGGGGGTCGCAGATGGAAATTGGCCCTTTAATTATATTTCACCATACACTAGTATCTATGCGCTATAACTTTGCATGCATGGATGCCACATGACTATGGGGACTGCCTAGAGAATTAGAGAATACTGAATTTCAGTTTTATATTGTAAAAAAGCATAGTTACTCACCTGTAACAGGTGATCTCCAGGAACAGCAAGAATTTAGTCTTCACATATGGGTATCATCGGTACCGACGGAGCCTGCGCGGGAACGCTCCCCAGCATCCAATTAGGAAGCTTTTGGGAGCATCCCACAGCGCCTGCTTGCTGCCTTCCCGCCTTTCCCAACTGCCTCTCTCCAGTTGAGTTGAAAGCTGAGACAAAGAGAAAGAGAGGGAAAGAGAAAGAGAGGGAAAGAGAAAGAGATAGAGAGATACAACTCCTAGGGGAGGTAGGTGGGTTGTGAAGACTAAATTCCTGCTGTTCCCGGAGATCACCTGTTACAGGTGAGTAACTATGCTATCTCCAGGAACAAGCAGGAATGTAGTCTTCACATATGGGGACTCCCTAGCTTTAGATGCCAGGGAGAGACCCCAGAAGTTGTGTGCCCCTGTGAAAAGGCTCCACTTCCCCCCATGGATCTCTGGCATCCAACCAGGGATGGTGGGTAGGAGTTGATTAGGTATGGAACAGGTGTTGGAGAACAGCCTGACCAAAAAAGGCATCCCGGCAGGAGTCCTTGTCCAAGCAGTAATGGGCTGTGAAGGTATGAACCGAGGCCCAAGTGGCTGTTCGACAGATGTCATTGATAGACACAGAGTGCAGATGAGCCATTGAAGCTGCCATGGCTCTCACATTGTGAGCTGTGACATGGCCCTCCAGAGGAAGATTCTTACTCTGATAGGCAAAGGAAATACACTGAGCAATCCAGCTGGACAGTGTTCTCTTGCAGACTGGAAGTCCCAAATGAGAAGGATAAAAAGCAACAAAGAGTTGAGAGGACTTTCTATATTGCTGTGTTCTTTGCAAGTAAAAAGCTAAAGCTCTTTTACAGTCCAAAGTATGAAGATTCCTTTCTGCATTAGAAGCATGAGGCCTTGGAAAAAACACAGGCAGGTAGACCGCTTGGTTTAGATGAAAAGGCGAGACCACCTTTGGCATAAAGTGTGGATGAGTCCTAAGGACTACTTTGTCATGATGGAACCTTGTATAAGGTGGATCAGCTACTAGTGCCTGCAACTCACTGATGCGGCATGTTGATGTGATTGCAATGAGAAAGATAACTTTCCAAGAAAGGAATTTCAATGAGGTAGTAGCTAAGGGTTCGAAGGTGGCTTCATAAGCTGACCAAGAACAAGGTTTAAGTCCCATGCCACTGGTGATGGCCTAATGGGAGGCTTAGTTATAAGAAGGCCTCTCATAAATCTTGCTATAAGAGGATGGGAGGAAATAGGTTGTCTATTTAGAGGCTTGAAAGAAGCTGCAATAGCACTCAAATGGACTCTTACTGAGTTAGTTTTAAGTCCTGCATTGGATAAATGAAAGAGATACTCCAGTAATGATTCCAGAGGTATCGCAAGGGGGTTAAGACCCTTTTGCGAACACCATATGGTAAACCTTTTCCACTTGAAAGCATAAGAGCGTCTTGTGGAAGGCTTCCTGGAAGCATAAAGGATATCCTTTACTTGCTGAGGGAGGTTAAGATCATGAAGATCTAGGCCTTCAGTAACCAAGCTCTGAGATGCAGAGACTGGGGATTGGGATGCCATAACATTCCGTCCTCCTGAGACAGGAGATCTGGAGCAGATCCTAACTCCAGGGAGGGAGCTTGAGAGAGATGTAGAAGCAGAGGGTACCACACTTGCCGTGGCCAATGTGGAGCTATGAGAATCATACGGCCTCTGTCGCTCTGAAGCTTGAACAGGGTTTTGGGAATTAGGGGAATGGGTGGAAAGGCATAAAGGAAGTCTTGACCCCAGTGAAGGAGGAAAGCATCCCTGGCCTGAGAGCCCTGAGCCAGAATTCTGGAACAGACTGGGGAAGTTTGGCATTCAACGGACTTGCAAAGAGGTCTATGTCTAGGGTTCCCCAAATTTGAAAAATCTTGGCCACCTGGTCTGCATGTAGAGACCATTCGTGTGGAAGCAAGAACTCGACTGAGTCCGTCTGCCCAAGAGTTCTGTATGCCTGGAAGATATACTGCCAGGAGATGAATCTGATGCTCTCTGGCGAAGGCCCATAGTCGCAAAGCTTCATTGCAAAGTGACAGAGAGCCTGTTCCCCCCTGCTTGTTCACGTAGAACATGGCTACTTGATTGTCTATATGAATGAGGACTGTCTTGTAGCTGAGCAGGGTGTGGAACACTCGAAGAGCAAGGAAGATTGCTCTGAGCTCTAAGAGACTGATATGTAGATGAGTCACCTATGGAGTCCAGGGTGCCTTGGGTGGAGAGATCTTGTAGATGAGCTCCCCAACCCACTGGCGAAGCATCTGTTGTGAGAGTTGCCTGGGGTAAAGGTTGTTGAAATGGGGACCCCAGCAACAGGTTTTGAGTGGACTGCCACCATTGGAGGGACAAAATAAGGCGATTTGTGTTTGCTATTTTGTCTGAAAGGCACCCTGATGCCCGAGTCCATTGAGTGGATAAAGTTCACTGGGCTGCTCTCATATGGAGGCGAGCATAAGGAACCACATGCACTGTAGATGCCATGTAGCCTAGTAGTTGTAACATTTCTCGGGCAGTGAGGTGAGGCTTTAGCACTGCTCGAGAAGCTAACTGCACCATGCGAAGGCAACGGACCTGGGGAAGATAGGCCCTTGCTTTTCTGGTATCCAGCAAAGCTCCTATGAACTCTAGAGACTGAGTGGGAGTTAGACTGGATTTTGGGATGTTTATGACCAGACCCAAATACTGAAGGATATGCATTGTGCAAGACAGAGAAGTCCTGGCCTCTGACTCTGATGGGGCTCGAATGAGCCAGTCGTCTAAGTAGGGGAAGACGAATATCCCTAGAGTGCGGAGAAATGCTGCTACCACAGCCATGCATTTCGTGAACACTCTTGGTGCTGAGGCCAGGCCAAAAGGAAGCACCCTGTATTGGTAGTGCTTTCCTTGAAAAAGGAACCGAAGGAACTTTCTGTGAGTTGGATGGATGAGAACATGAGTGTACGCATCCTTGAGATCTAGAGAACAAAGCCAATCCTGACTCCGAAGGTATGGCAGCAGAGTTCCCAGAGAAATCATTTTGAATTTCTCTTTGAACAGGAATTTGTTCAATTCTCTTAGGTCCAAAATAAGTCTGTATCCCCGTTTTCTTTGGGATAAGGAAATAGGTGGAATAAAATCCTGTACCCTGATGATGAATGGGTACTTCTTCTATTGCCCCTTGGGCAAGAAGTATAGTGTCCTCTTGATCTAACAGGCTGATGAGAGAGGTCTGAGAATTGAACTGTCTTACCATTGTGGGAGAGGGCATGCACAGAAAGTGCAGTTTGTACCCCTCTTTTATAATGGAGAGTGTCCAATGTTCTGCTGTTATCTGCTCCCATCTGGGGGCAAAGTGACATAACCTTCCTGGAATGGTGGAAGGCTCTTGGTCCATTGAGGGCCAGGAAGGCTAAGTTCTCTAGATGAAAGTCAAAGGCCTTGTGGAGGCTGAGACTGCTGAGACGGTTGAGGCTTAGCAGTCTTTGCCTTCCTTTGTTTAGGTGGTTGCTGACTCTTTCGGGCAGACTGACCTGCAGAACGTCCCTGCTGGGAATAAGAGGGGAAGAAAGGTTTCTTGAAAGATTCCTTTCTCGCAGGGTCAGCCATGGCTTTGGAAAACCTATCCAAAGTGGAGTTGTCAGCATCCAACTCATGGCCTTCTCTTGCTAGTTCTTGACGAATAAATTCTCACCTGTACAAGGGATATTGCCCAGTTTGTCCTGCACCCAGAGCTCCAAATCTGATGCCTGGAGCCAGGCAATTCTACGTGCACCTATGGCAATGGCAGAGGTTCTGCTTATGCACTCAAAACAGTCAAAAGCTGCACGATTGACAAACTTAGAAACATCCTGGGCATGTTTAACCAGTATGAGAAAATCCTGCCTTTTGCCTCAGGAAGAAGAGGGCTTAAAACCTCTAAATCTCCTGTGACTTTTTTAAGGAACATTCCCATATATAGAATATAGGAACTGATCCTGGCAGAAAGCATGGAAGCCTAGAAAGTACGATGTCCAAAGGCATCCAAGGTTCTACACTCGCGTCCTGGAGTATTAGAGGCATGCCTCTTTGCACTCCTGATCCTTCTCATAGCTGACTCCACTACAATGGAGTGGTGAGGAAGCTGAGTTTTCTGGAAACCAGGACAAGGAGGGAATCGATACATGGTATCCAGTCTGCGAGAGCGAGGAGAGGTGGTAAGAGGTGTCTCCCACATTCTCAACATGAGATCATGTAAAATCTCATGGATAGGCAAGGTAGCGCCTCTTTAGGAGCTTTGGGATATTGTAAAATTTCCAACTCCTTAGCTCTGGGCTCTGTTTCAGGAGTCACAGTAATGGACAAACCATGTTATCCAAGTTGATACTCCTGTTATATGTAATACCAAACAGCCTGTTGTTCTGGTTTCTTTATGTTATCTGTAAACCGCGCTGATGTCAAAGAGTGCGGTATATAAGAAGTTGAAATAAAATAAATAAATAAAATAATAAACCACGAGCCACCTCCCTAATGAAATCCTGAAAGGAGATATCCTCTGGAGGAGACATCCTACGTTTAGGAGAGGAAGGCTCCTCCGGGAGAAGTATCTTGGTACCGGCAGAGCTATCAGAATCCTCAGAGTCCTCCGAGGATTCGAAGTACCGTCTGTCCGGATGCTGTTGAAGAGCCCGATACCCGTACCGACTGAAGTCGGTACCGGGGGGGAATCGGTACCGGTGTATCGGCACCGGAAGGCATCGCATGACTGGGTGCCGGCAAAGCCGATGTCGATGCTATCGGTACCGGTACTAGTGTCAGTACCGGTACCGGTTGAACTGTCTGACGCAGTTCCTAGGGTGTCGATGCCGCAAGGAAAGCCGCCAGACTGCACTGAATAGCCAGGAACCTCTGGTCTATCGACGCTGCCGATGCCTGGGTATCGGTACCGTAAGCAGCCCGTACCCCAGAGCATGGCACCAGTAGTTCTGCCGAGGTCGAGGCCTCGAGAACATCCTGGAGCCCCGATAATGCTTTGGAAGCCGAAGCCTCCCGCCAGGGCAATTTTGCTGGTACAGAACCCTCAAGGGCAACGCCAGAGGCATCTCGATGCTTGGAAGGAGACCTACCCTTTGAGGACTGGCTAGACTTATAGTTAGTTACCTGAGATCCATGGGAGGAAGACGAAGCCCTGGAAGACGTCGATGCTACTGAAGCTGCATCGGAGGGAAAAAGGGCACTGAGCTTAGCAGCTCGGTTTTGTTGACCCCTTTTGGACATCATGGCACAAGCCATACACTCGGCGATGGAGTGGTCAGGACCTAAACATTTAAGACACCACTCATGGGTGTCAGTGACGGAGATGGTACTGCCACACTTGGTGCACTTTTTGAAACCTGAAGCGGATTTTTCCATGATGGAGGAAATTTTGGGCCTAAGGCCCAAAATGGCACGTGCACCTGGGAAGAAAAAAAAAAAGAATATATATATATATAATAACAAGATGGACCCAACGAAAGTGGAATCATACAGACCAATTTCAAGTATCCCCATGCTTGCCAAAATAATCGA
Source organism: Ichthyophis bannanicus (assembly GCA_033557465.1). Taxonomy (NCBI): domain Eukaryota; kingdom Metazoa; phylum Chordata; class Amphibia; order Gymnophiona; family Ichthyophiidae; genus Ichthyophis; species Ichthyophis bannanicus. The sequence goes on from CM066044.1 coordinate 258,755,469, forward strand.
AAAGTTAGTACAGCGCCAAATCCAACAGCATATTGATACTGAAGCCCCACTCGATCCTGCCCAGCATGGGTTCAGAGAAGCACATGGGGTGGAAACCCTCCTCACCAACCTATTTGATCACCTAGTCTCTGGAACCGACAAAATTCATCAAGGATTCGCCCTCATATTCCTTGACATAGCAGCGGCCTTCGACTCGGTTAGCCACGAGATCCTCATACAACGCCTCAGCGAGAAAGGAATTCAGGGAACAGCCCTAAAGTGGTGCAAGTCATACTTAACTAATAGATGGCAACATGTAAGGTCAGGCTCTACAACCTCGGAACCATTTTTACAAAACCAGGGTGTACCACAGGGCTCGTCACTATCTGCATTGATGTTTAACATCTACATGCAGCCCATATGTGCCCTAGCACGTGCATTCAAGGTCAACTGTCTAGCCTACGCTGACGACATCCTTCTATACATCCCATTCAGGACCAACCAACCAGACCTCTCCCCTCTAACAAGATGTTTTGAGGCAGTAGTAGCAGAATGGTTCAGCACACAAAACATGAGAATCAACTACAACAAAACAGATGTCCTTTTCATCTCAAGGAACCAGGACTTCACCCCTCCACTCTCTTTAAAAATCGGCAACACAGAACTAAAAACCAAACCCACCATCCGCTACCTTGGCGTTACACTGGATCAACAACTGGATCTGAAAACCCACATAAAAAACACAGTAAAAACAGTATATATGAAAATAAGGACCTTAAAACATCTCCGACCGCTACTTGACTTCAGTGACTACCGATCGATCTACCAGGCATTAATATTACCACATTTCGACTATGCCAACGTAATTCTTCACGGTCTCCCTCAAGCAACGCAAGCTCCTCTCCAGCTTGCAATGAACACTGCTGCAAGAGTACTAACAGGGGCCTCACGGAGAGATCACATAACGCCAGTACTGATGAACCTCCATTGGTTACCGGTTCAAGCAAGAACCCTGCATAAAGTTCTAACCTTAACCTTTAAAGCCTTAAACACTGACCCCCACAACTATCAGCAAGATGATACATAAGGTACCACTGAACAGAAGCAGAAGACCCATGATGCAAAACACCCTAGAGGTCCCAAAAGTAATAACGACATGCACAAAAGCAACAACAAATAGGGCCTTTACAATCTATGCTCCCAGAGCATGGAATGCTCTCCCCACCTCTATTCGAAACATCACTCACCTAACCCAATTCAGGAAGGCATTAAAGCAGCACCTGTTCACCACATACTACCCTGAATCCAGCCTTAGTAAGCATACTTATTGCCCCTCAGACAATCACTCACCCCAACTAAACAAGCAGACTCAGCATGAAAAAGGATAACCAACCGATCTCTAAGAAGTACCCACTGAACTAGAATTCAGACTCCCAGTGTAAATAAGATGTAGATATGTTCTGCCTGAAATCAGGTACCAGTGTAATACAATGTTAATAATTACACAATATACATAGTTTCCCCCAGTTATTTCCAAGTTGATCTCCCTGTTTATTGTAAATACAACTCAAAGTGCCTGTGTTGTATAGTTGATGTTAAATGTAAACCGCTCTGATCTAAAATAGAGCGGTATAGAAGAACTGTTAAATAAATAAATAAATAAATAAATATATATATATATATATATATATATATATATATATATATATATATATAAAATGGCACGTGCACCTGGGAAGAAAAAAAAAAGAATATATATATATATATTTTTTTTTTTTAACAAAAGAAAGAAAGAAAAGAGAACCAGCGGTATCGGTATAGCGTCGAGGAAGGCAGACGCGACCACAAAAAATAAAGAATAAGGAAAACATTTTCTGTGGTGACTGGAACAACGACCTGCTGGCTCTGCGGAAAACGAAGAACTGGAGAGAGGCAGTTGGGAAAGGCGGGAAGGCAGCACTCAGGCGCTGTGGGATGCTCCCAAAAGCTTCCTAATTGGACGCTGGGGAGCGTTCCCGCGCAGGCTCTGTCGGTACCGACGATACCCATATGTGAAGACTGCATTCCTGCTTGTTCCTGGAGATAGGAGAATATGCGGTACATTATCAAAAACACTATGTTCAGTTTTGGAGACCATACTTTGCAAAAGGATATAAAGAGACTTGAAGCTGTTCAAAGGAAGACAACTAAAATGATATGGGGCCTGCGCCAGAAGGCATATGAGAAAAGACTTAAAGACCTAAATATGCTACAGACATTTAAATACTTAAAGGGTGTTATTGAACAAACAAACCTTTTTCAAAGATGGGTAACCTGTAGAAGCAGAGGACATGAAATTAAGTTACAAGGAGATAAACTTAAAAGCAGGCCTTGACAAATGTTCTTGGAATCTAGGAGTCAGCCGCCAAAACCTAAGGTCACAGTGCATGCCCTGCCCGCCCCCCCCAAAATAAAGGCGTATTGAGTTACTTTTTTAGGTTTTAGAGCCTGATTTACTAAGATTTTTTTCCCATGGAAAAAAAAACCTTAATAAATCAGGCTCTTAATGGGCCACTGCACAGTGCCAACAAAAGACAGTGGCCCCATTCCTCCTGCTTGCTTTTCCACCACCCCCACTTACCAATTAAGCTACATGTGTGCGCATGGTGCCTAGATGGGTGCCTGCGCATGTGTGATGGGATGCCTGCGTGTGTGTGGAGGAGAGGGGTGCATCTTTTGCACATACACATTGTGCCCTTTACTTTGCATGCATTCATCCTGTCCCTCTCCCACTCCCAGAATCCTTCAACCTCCCCCGTCCCCCTTCCACTCATCCCCTGCCCTCCATTCACACAGGTAGCTGAATAAATTAATTTATTCAGCTGTATATGTGCAGCAAACTTACTTTTTAAAAAAAAATTTTAAGTCTGTGCAGACACTGCGATCGCTACCCTCCTTCAACACTTCTGCCCACAGGGATTCCAATCCCTGCAGGCAGACACTGGATCTCTCTTCAACACTTCTACCTGTGAGGGTTGAGATCCCCATGGGCAGACACCGGATCTCCTTACTGCGATCCCTTCAGCACATCTGCCCGCAGGGATTCCAACACTCGTGGCCAGAGACTGGCTCTCAAGGCCACGATTGCAGTCCTCTTCAACACTTCTGCCCACAGAGGTTAGTGTCCCCGCGGGCACACACGAGCTGCTCATGTGCTCTGAACCCCAGGCGCTAGGTCCTATTTTTTGGCCCCACTGCGACCAAGCGCCTGGGCTTTATTTATCTATTTGTGCATTTTTTTATACCGCCCCTTCCAGAGATCAGGAGCGGTTTACAGAGAACATGTCAAAACATTAACATTAAAATTGAAATTAAGTTACAGTGGAACTTAACAGTGGAAAATTTGTTTGTCAAACCCTGCTTAAAAGCAACATCAGGAAATACCTTTTCACAGAAAGGGTGGTGGATGACTGGCATGCCCTCCCAAAGGAGATGGTGGGAGCCAAAACAGTGATGGAATTCAAAAAGGCATGGGACAGATACAGAGGATCACTATACAGCAAAAGGATGGAAGCAGAGCATAAACAGAGAGGGGTAACCACCTTAAGAAAAGACAGAGTGGCAGGTGCACCTCCACAACACTAGCCACCTTATTGGGCAGACTAGATGGACCATGCTGGTCTTTATCTGCTGTCATTTGGCTGTTCAAATGGCAGATGACATTTAATGTGGACAACTGCAAACTTATGCACCTAGGAAAGAACAACCCAAACTACAGTTACAGGATGCAAGGTTCCACATTAGGAAACACTATCCAGGAAAATGATTTAGCTATCATCAAGGACAATATATTGAAATCCTCTGCCCAGTGTACAGAAGCGGCCAAGAAAGCAAATGGAATGCTAGGAATCATAAGGAAAGGAATGGAGAATAAAACAAAGGCTATTATATAATGTCTCGGTGTTCTATGGTGCGACCTCACCTTGACTACTGTATCCAATTCTGGTCGCCATATCTTAATAAGAATATAGAGGAATTAGAAAAGGTAGAGAACAGCCACCAAAATGGTAAAGGGGAGGGAGGAATACCCCTATGAGGAGAGGCTTAAAAGGTTAGGACTTTTTAACTTGGAAAAGAGATGGCTGAGGGGAGACATGACAGAAGTCTATAAATTAATGAATGGAATGGAACGGGTAAATGTAGATCGTTTATTTACACCATTGAAAAGAAGAAAGACTAGGGGACATGCAATGAAGCTACAAGATAACTCATTTAATACTAATAAGAAAAAAATATTTATTAATTCACTGACTAACCACACTCTGGAATTCGTTACCGGAAGATGTACTAAAAGCTGTTAGTGTAGCTGGGTTTAAAAAAGTTCCTGGAGGAAAGGTCCATAAACCATTATTAAAAGGGACCCAGGATATCACTGCTTGACCCAATACAAGCAATGTGGAACCTGTGTCTTTTGGGAAAACTGCTAGGTACTTATGACCTAGATTTGCCACTGTTGGAAACAGGATACCGGGCTTGATGCACCTTGGTCTAACCCAGTATGACATTTCTTATGTTATGTTCTTATTTACTATGCACAGGACCCCTTACAGAGTGACATCAAATCAGTGGTCCTCAGTCTCCATCTGCTGGTAGAAAGGCATAAACCATGCGACTGAACTGGACAGGACAGACAATGAAGAATGAGTTAATTTATCAGCAAAATGCAGGATATTCTCTTATATGCCAGATCACTTTTTTTGATTTGGTAATAAATCCGATGCCTGCTCGGCATGGTTGGCAGGAGCAGCATCTAGGCCTAAATTTATTTTAATCCAAAATGAAAAATAAGCCCTCCACTTATACTTAGAAGAATATTGATGGTTATCACACTATGTTAATTAAGCATCGCCTAACTCTATCACTTGGGTGTAAATTAACCAGTGACAAGAGGTCTCAGACTTCCAGCGGCAATGCTCCAATAAGTTTTGTGAGCAATATGCCTGATTGCATCAACGACCTCAATATGTCTCTGGGTTTTTTTTCTTTTGTCTTTTTATACTTAAAAGTTCATTTTAAACGTTGTCTGTTTATCTCTTGCGATGCTTAAATGGTGTGAATTTTATCCCGTATCTTAGAATCCTCTAAAGCAGCGGTTCTCAACCTGTGGGTCGCGACCCCAACGGGGGTCGCCACAGGATTTAGCGGGGGTCGCTTAGCCTCCACCAAGTTTAAAAAAAAAAATTAAGATGTGCACAAGTTGCTGCCGCTGCCGAGTCCGCTTCTCGGCAGCAGCAAACTCCGGCAAACTCACCGCCGCCTTCTGCAGCCGCGGCTCCCTGCCTCTTAGGGAACCGCGGCTGTACTTGTAAAATCGTTGCGGAGCCCTTCCTGTCTCGACGGGCTCCGTGCAGCATTGTCCCGCCTCCAAAGGAAGTGGTAAAAAACGTCCATGGGAGGCGGGACAAGGCTGCACGGAGCCCAGCGAGTCAGGGAGGGCTCCGCAAAGAGTTTAAAGGTACAGCCGCGGTTCCCTAATAGGCAGAGAGCCGCGGCTGCATTAGAAGGGAGGCAGACAACCTGCAACACGGCTGACATCGACAGAGGGGGGCTGACATGGACAGATGGAAGGATGGGGGCTGACATGGAGGGAGGGGGCTGACATGGATGGATGGATGGATGGAGGGAGGGGGCTGACATGGACAGATGGAAGGATGGGGCTGACATGGAGGGAGGGAGGGATGGGAGGGGGGCTGACATGGACAGATGGAAGGATGGGGCTGACATGGAGGGAGGGAGGGAGGGGGCTGATATGGATGGATGGAGGGAGGGGGCTGACATGGACAGATGGAAGGATGGGGCTGACAGGGAGGGGGGCTGACAGGGAGGGAGGGAGGGAAGGGGCTGACAGGGAGGGAGGGAGGGAGGGATGGGGGCTGATATGGATGGATGGATGGATGGATGGAGGGAGGGAGGGAGGGAGGGAGGGAGGGGGGCTGACATGGACGGATGGAAGGATGGGGGCTGACATGGAGGGATGGATGGAGGGAGGGGGGCTGACATGGACGGATGGAAGGATGGGGGCTGACAGGGAGGGAGGGAGGGAAGGATGGGGGCTGACAGGGAGGGAGGGAGGGAGGGATGGGGGCTGATATGGATGGATGGAGGGAGGGAGGGAGGGAGGGGGCTGACAGGGAGGGAGGGAGGGAGGGGGCTGACAGGGAGGGAGGGAGGATGGGGCTGATATGGAGGGATGGGGCTGATATGGAGGGAGGGAGGGGGCTGACAGGGAGGGAGGGAGGGAGGGATGGGGGCTGATATGGATGGAGGGAGGGAGGGAGGGGGGCTGACATGGACGGATGGAAGGATGGGGGCTGACATGGAAGGATGGGGGCTGACATGGAGGGATGGATGGAGGGAGGGGGGCTGACATGGACGGAGGAAGGATGGGGGCTGACAGGGAGGGAGGGAGGGGGGCTGATATGGATAGATGGAGGGAGGGAGGGAGGGAGGGGGGCTGACATGGACGGATGGAAGGATGGGGGCTGACATGGAGGGATGGATGGAGGGAGGGGGGCTGACATGGACGGATGGAAGGATGGGGGCTGACATGGAGGGAGGGAGGGAGGGGGCTGATATGGATGGATGGAGGGAGGGGGGCTGACATGGAGGGAGTAGGCTGGCATGGACAAAGGGGAGAGACATGGGGACATACTGGACAGACGGGATAAATGCTGGACAGAGGCGAGAGACAGTGCGGGTTAGGATTATAATGGGCTGATGGGGGTGCTAGCACTGGTAATGGGCAGATGGGGGGGCTACGAATGGTAATGGGTTGATTAGGGAAGGCTAAGACTGGGAATGGACTTATCAAGGGGGGGTAGGACTGGTAATGGACTGATGGGGGTCTAGCATTGGAAATGAGCTGATCAGTGAGGTTAGGACTGGAAATGGGCTGATTAGGGGAGCCTAGCACTGGTAATGGGGTTGAGGGGGGGACTAGCACTGGAAATGAGCTGATGGGGGGTAGGACTGGTATTGGGCTGATTAGGGGGGGGTAGGACTGGTAATGGGGTTGAGGGGGATTAGCACTAGAAGTGAGCTGATTAGGGGGCTTTGACTGGGAATGGGCTGATTGTGGGGAGGGGAGGATAGAGCTGCTGACCCTGGAAGAAAACTGGGGGCTAAGGCTACAAGTGGGCTGATACAAGGGGATGGGAGCATGGAACTGAAAGGGAGTGGATCTGAGAGGGGCTGCCATGGTATTTGTACTAGAAGGGACTGATCAGTGGGGAAGGAGGGGGACTGGAAGGGAATGGACACCAGTGGCAGTCATGGGAATGCAAGTTGACATTGGAAGGTACTGGGAGTGAGGACTGGAAAGGGGCTGATACTGGGGAGGGTTACTGGGACTGGAAATAGGCTGATGGAAAGAAGTGAAGAAAACAAAAGAGATAAGAACTGGCAGATGGACCATAGACCACAGAAAGAGAGCTAAGAGAAGACAGGAAAGCAGAAGCCTCAGATCGGGACCAGCATGATCAGAGAATAAATTGGTCAGACAACAAAGGTAGAAAAAATAATTTTATTTCATATTAGTGATTTGACTACAAAATCATCATAATTTTGAAATCAAATATTGTTACTTATTGTTTTGATTATTTAAATAAGTATTTTATAAATAAAAACATATTGCAAAGGCCTATAATATATTAATAATTCAACAAATGATTACAGCGACAATGCGTTAACGGTAAAGGAAGAGAGACGCATTTGATTTTATCATTGGGGGTCACCACAAGTTGACCAACGGTAAAAGGGGTCACGGTACAAAAAAGGTTGAGAACCACTGCTCTAAAGCTTTTAAACTATCACATCTCAATCTTTTAATGCCATACTTGAGATTGTGCTTCACAGCTAAATCAATATGTGTTTCTGCTTGTTCGTGCGTGCATATTCATTTACTAATTGTAGCATTTAATTTTTGCTTATCTGGTCATCGCTGATCATCTCCCCGACGCCATCTACTGGGTACCGCACTTTGCGTTTCGTTAGTCTTCTTCAGGGGGAATTGAAATGATCACAGCACGATTTATTACTGCACAGCTGAACTGTTAATAGCACGATCTATGAAACTCGCGGTTACTCTTTACACTTGCAGTCATCAGGGCTTCCTTCTAACCTGGTTTGCTAAGTGCCACAAAAACGCCGCGCGGCGTTTTTGTGGCACTTAGCAAACCAGGTTAGAAGGAAGCCCTGATGACTGCAAGTGTAAAGAGTAACCGCGAGTTTCATAGATCGTGCTATTAACAGTTCAGCTGTGCAGTAATAAATCGTGCTGTGATCATTTCAATTCCCCCTGAAGAAGACTAACGAAACGCAAAGTGCGGTACCCAGTAGATGGCGTCGGGGAGATGATCAGCGATGACCAGATAAGCAAAAATTAAATGCTACAATTAGTAAATGAATATGCACGCACGAACAAGCAGAAACACATATTGATTTAGCTGTGAAGCACAATCTCAAGTATGGCATTAAAAGATTGAGATGTGATAGTTTAAAAGCTTTAGAGGATTCTAAGATACGGGATAAAATTCACACCATTTAAGCATCGCAAGAGATAAACAGACAACGTTTAAAATGAACTTTTAAGTATAAAAAGACAAAAGAAAAAAAACCCAGAGACATATTGAGGTCGTTGATGCAATCAGGCATATTGCTCACAAAACTTATTGGAGCATTGCCGCTGGAAGTCTGAGACCTCTTGTCACTGGTTAATTTACACCCAAGTGATAGAGTTAGGCGATGCTTAATTAACATAGTGTGATAACCATCAATATTCTTCTAAGTATAAGTGGAGGGCTTATTTTTCATTTTGGATTAATATCTATACCCTCTGGAATCAGACCTAGTAATTAGTCTAAATTTATTTTAGGCATAAGTGATGAGACCAATATAGTGAAGATGCAGAGAAAGCATTTGATAGCTCTTATGGGCTATTTATGGGAAGTAGATTTGGGTTTGAGTGAGAAATTATACAGTGGATAAAATGGCCCAAGGACACAGGCACTCAGTAAAGGGATGATCTCTAAATGTTTTACTTTGTAAATAGGAACCTGGCAAGGATGCTTCCTTTTCTCATGTTGTTTTATGTTATGTTTCAAACCCTTAGCTCAAAGGCTGCTATAAGGGTCAAGGACTGCTGATTTACTAGTAGGCACTGGGGAGTTCAAGACAGCAATATATGTGGAAGAGTTTTTGGTGATCAGTCTTAAGTTTGATGGAAGGACTACAACAGCGCTGGGCTGATGCCTTCTTGCAATGGGCCGAAGGGCGCCTCAAATGCTTAGGTTTAGAGATATTAAAAGTTGGGAGTCAACTATATAAACTAAATATGCCTCCATTCCTTAAATGTCACAGGAGACCAATTAACACTGTGTAGGCAATTACTAATTTTAATGAGTGGTCAAGTGCAGTTAATAAGGATGATTCTTCTGCCAAAATGGCTACTATCTGCTCCAGAATCTCCCTATATATTTAAATAGTGTAGGCCTTAGAAAACAAAATGGAGAATGTTTTCTGCTTTCCTTTGAGGTGAGCATATAGCACGAATGCAGCTGACCAAATTGCACATTCCCATGGAATAGGATGGGATGGATCTACCAGATATTCGAACACAAAATATAGTGTGTCTGATGTGGCAGGCCCAGGACTGGGTAACTAACATTTCGAAGTTCTGTGATAGAGAGATGGAAAGCCAGTTGACTTTACCTTACAGCTTGTTTTATGTCTTATATGCTATGGTAGCTGTTCTTCCAAGGAAGATTAAAACATATTTGCTATTTGCCTTAGTGTGATGAGCCGGGGGGGGGGGGGGGGGAGGATAGTCTGGAAGAGATTTCGTCTCTCCCCAAGATGTTTGCAATATCTCCCCCTAGGTGGAAATTTGGAGTTTCACACAGGGATGGGTAGAATACAGTTTATGAAGTGGGCCAGGTCTGGTCTAAAACAGGTCAAAGACTTGTTGGAAGAAAAAGGAGTTCAAGGAGACTAATGCTTTATTAAGAGATGGATATTACTCTCATATACATGTTAGATATTTGACTTCCTTGTAGGGGAGGAAAGTGATGGGATGACCTAAATTTCACAAAAATGGCACATAGGTGGCCAGTGATGGAAGTAGAAAAAATGATTTTTAAATTTAAGTATTTTATGAATAAATACTGGATCCCTCCGTTTGGTGAGATGATACAGAGGGGTTCCAGGATCTCGGAGTGGAAATGTTGTAGGAAGATTTTTAAGACGGGATCACAAGGGGCGGAGAACTTGTGGAAAGTGCTCAGTTTCAAGAGGTGCATTTTAAGAGTTTACATAGATTATATGTGGATCCACGATGGGCTTGTAAGGTAGGGGTAAGCATGTTTGATTGTACAGGGTAGTCTACACTATTAGACTAACTAAACCTGAGAAAGAGTTAATTCTGTTCAGAACTTTGCTTAGAAATAAAACTTTATATATTTGCTTACTAAGTGAAGGTTTACATGTCCTGTAAACAAGAAAGGGCAGCTTGTACCCTAGCCTTGCAGTCTCAGGGTTAGTAGATATCAAGCAGTCAGCAGTAAACAGTTATGTCTTGGAATATGCGTATGTCTCCTCACACCGACCTAGTCAGCAGTAAACAGTTATGTCTTGGAATCCATGTATGTCTCCTCATTGACCTACACTGATTAGAAGCTGACCTACGATATGATAAATGCGTAATGTCTGACGTGTAATAATAAAGTGAAATTATGCTGTATCATCCAAAAGAGCCTTATAAATAAAGTGAACCATGGCTGATAGTTAGAGTAAACAAGGAGAACTTGGTTCTGTTGTTTCTCTCCACAAAGCTTTGGTGTATTTCTATAGAATTGTGTGGTATTTTATTGCTGTCTTTGAATTACCTTCCCATTGTTTTGAATGTAGTCTTCTGTAGCTCCAAGAGCCCTGCAAGGTTGCTGGAGAGGGGGGGGGGGGGGCTAAGAAAGCCCACAGTTGGTGCCGTGTCCGTTCTACAGATTTCAACATTCCTGGCAAGGGCGGAAGGTGTTTGTGAGTATTATATGGTGCCAGCAATGAGCAATCTGTTGGGTGAACAGGATTTGTCTCGATTGTGTGAATGGCATGTTAAGGCTATGAGTTTAGCTCTTCAGAAAGGTAGCCCTTCTTACTGTATGCGTGAGAAGTATGGAGATATGGCTACTAATTATGTTGTGCACTGGTATGCAGTGACTAATGATAATGTGCTTTTACAGTTTCCTTTGGAGGGAACATTTTCTATAGATAAGCTTTGTTATCTGAAATGTGCTTTGCAGGCTAAACACAGAGTATGTGATGCCCGTGCAGGGCTGGTGTTTGGTTGGTGGCAGCGAATGGCATATGTTATGAAAAATAATTTTATATTACAGAATGCTGGTAAAACGGGTGACCCACAGGAGAAAGAGATTAGTAATGCCTGGGCAGGGAATGTCCCAGTCATTTTTTCTCCAGAGTATGATGCAGAGGTGGCTGCAATTGGAGCTGGAAAGGTTCTAGGTGTATTCCCGACGTCTTCCCCTGTTTGTTCTGAGAATTATGTAGTTTCTGAGAGGGGGATGATCACCCGTGCAGCGAAGTTAAGAGATGAGATAAGGAATAAGCAAAGATTATTGGGGAATGCACAAATTAAGAATTTTGGTACTTGCAATGTTTCTCAGCTCAGAGAAATGAATGCCCTTCTTAGTTGTGAAATAGAATGTACTGTACATATAATAGATTCCTTAAAGGGAACAGTAAGAAATGATATTTCTGCTACAAAGGAATTAGGAATTTCTAGTAAACTTGTTGATATTGAAAAGGATCTGAATAAGCATTTTATGACCTATAGAGAGAGATGTATTCAATTACATGGTGTTATAGGTTTTCTTCAAACTGTTTTACGTCAGCATAATAGTTCATGTTCTACTTGGGCTGCTTTAGATAATTTGCTTAGAACTGCGTTTTATAACCCAGCTGATTTTTTATCCAGTTTGTGACATACCCTGTGATAAATTTCCAAGAGAAAACTCAAAGAGAAAACTTAAAGAGATAATTTTGTTTTAGTGGTTAATAAAAGCAAAAAGATGATTTTCTGTTAGAATCACTTACAGTAGTATGCAAATTTGTGAAAGAATTGGTTGAGATTAACATCTTTAAGGCAGGATTTACCAATTGTTTTTGTAAATGGTTTAATCCCGTGAGTAAAAGGTATTTTTTTAAAAAAAGCTTCAATGACAGATTGGCCGGCTAGAACAGCTGCTGTAAAGTTTCAGTACAGTAAGCCAACACTTGATATGAAATGACTAAATTGCTCAACCTGTAGATTCCTTCTATGTAACCTCCCAGGAGCAGGGGGAGGGTAGGATCGGAGCAAGAGAAGGTCATAGGAATCTTCAGCGAGACAGTTCAGATAAGTTTGTTATTGAGCATTTGCAGCGAGACTGTCTCCGGAATCAGAGTCTTGATGGTCAGAGAACTCCGGAAGCTGCTGATTGCACTCTATCCTGGCTGAGTGTGAAGATATTTCCAGCTGTATTCTCTCTCTGAAGTGCTGTTTCCTGCAGATGCTATCCTGGAAAGCTTTCTTCTATGTTATGGACAGTGTCGGGATCAGATATCGGATGCCTTTCTGTCCCGCTGTGCGGATCATCATGAAACCTGGAATTCAGTTTCCTAGACTCAAGCTGTGTCCACTGCCAGCAGCCGCTGGTGAAGAAAGTTGTTCTATGCTTGAAGATCTCCAGACACAAAGTGTCACTTGATTATGTAAGACTTCAGTTCTTCCTGTGCTAAAGGTGAGACTGTCTGCGGACGGCTGACGGTAAGACTTATAGATTTGTGCAGAACCTGTGCGCAGTAAATAATGTGCTTTTGTCAATTTCTCCCTGGATTTTTGTTGTAGATTTGCGACCTGTTTATTCTCAGTATGACTTGGCAAGCAGTCTTGTTTTTTATTTGTTCTTTTTGAAGGTTAGTCTTGCATATTTGCACCGGCCCTAGAAACTGCATTATTTGATGTAAGACTCAACCATTCCTCTTTAGTTTATTATGTGAATGATTTGTTTTTAATGTAGACTAAATTAAGTATGTTATTGGTCAGAGCTTATATTGCTAAGTTAGGTTTGAGGGTTAAATCTGTCTCAACTGCAATTTGTTTCCCAAACTGTTGTTATTGCGTAGCTTCCACATTATCGCAGTGGGAGGTTTGTTTTAAATGTAGGAATGTGCTGGGAAGGGTGCCATGGTTATTGTAAACTGTTCAAATTGTTTGTGGCTATTTCTGATATCTCTGTTATCTGTGTGCTTTGTGAACAAATTGATGAAATAACTTTGAGACTCCCGCAATGTCTACATAGTTTAATAGCAGTGTTTTTTTTTTACAAATGAAACTTCCTGTTTGTCTGGTTCTACAGCGGCAGCTAGCAGAAGTATTTGCAAAAGGACAACCGTTTTGCAGACAAATGAAAAAAGAAAGCACGGCAAGTTGTTTTTCAAGCATCAGTGTTACTGACATTGCAGTATTTAGCACTGTTAAAGATGACTTTGTTTTCTCTTTCATCTTTCTTTGAAGATACTTCTTTTGAAACCTAGTTTTGGACTTCGTGATGTTCCGGGCAGCTGGAAAACGAATCATCTGTTTATTTGCCCTGACCGTCTTTTGTTTCTACTTGCCCTATTCCTGCAGCAGAAGCTTTACCGCCGTGGTTATGCATTTTGTCTTTTTGTTATTGTTTTCATTGGTACAATCTGTTTGCACTGTTTCAGGATTGGCATTGTAGGGTTAGATTAGGGACAGTGTACATATGCCTGCCCGCTGAACTCATTTTATTTTGATTTTGCAACCTGTTTTGTAGATCTGCCTTGTATCAGAGGAGGGAGGTCGTATTCCCAAAAGGTCACTTATGCACTGATACAGCCTCCGATTGAATAAAAACTTTTCCCTTTTGCCCTTATGGCAGTGTGTATTTCCTCTAGCCTGACACCATTTGAAATAGTTAATGGATGTCTAGTTCCTTCTCCATATGCCTTGGCAGTTATCCCAGACCCCCAGGTGTTGCGCAGCGATAGCTTAACTTATTGTGCACGGTTGCACTCAGTCCTATTTTGTTTTCCTTTTATTGCAAGTGACTCCTTAACGAGATGACAAGATCTTTATATCCGGGATCCGCAGAATTATTTTATCAGAGGTGAAGTCACTAGATTGGGTCCTGATTAAGACTGCATCCGAAGACACTCCCGGCTCCAAGTTCCTGGTCCATGTCGTGTGTTCCTGGTGGGATATTCAGCTTGTAAAGTGAAAAGACATTCTCAGTGGATGCATCTTATACAGTGGCCCCCTCACAAGCTCAGAAGGTGGCTTCCTATGTCGGTGAATCAAGAGTTTGCAACGCAGAGACTTATTGGACAATAGTGATTGAAGAAAAGGACTTTTATGACTCAAAGTATTTTCTGAAAGAACAGTGACATTACAGAGAGATTATTGTATTAAGTAAATTCCAAATGGACTATTCATGTAAAATGCTTTATTTAGCATTTATAGTAAGGCTTAGAGGGATGAGGTTAGTTTAGATTAGTATTTTCCTGATATATATGTAATGACCTTTAGGTACTTAACCTCTATTTAATAAAGTAATTGAGAATTAGAGGGCCAGTATAGCTATAGTATATCTCTTCATCATCTTAAGAAAAGTAGGTATATCTTTAGTTTGTTTTAGAATATTTTTGTTGCTATGCATATTTCCTAATCTGGTCCTAGATGTGCTGTGGCATATTATTAATGAAGCAGTATTGTATTCAGAATCATGAGGATGTTAGAGGGAGTATCCAAATATTTTTGAGGCACATTTACACTTGATTAAAAAAAACCAAAAAACCCCCCAAAACATTTCAAGTTATCAAAGTTTGCTGTTTGCCTTCCAACAGTGACAGCTATTCAGCATGGATTTCTACCAAGAGTTAGGCCTAAGACCTTTGAAGAGTTTTGTGACATATGGTCTTATACAAACACAGAACCTAGAATAATTAAAGATATAGGTATGAAGATCCCATGTGCAAGCTCCTATATTTCAGTATTGTACAAGTAATGCTAGTTAAAGGGAACCAAGTGTGTAGTTCTGGCTACCCTTTTGGATGCCTCTAGTTCTGACCTAGGCATACCTAACGAGAGTTAAAGTGGTTTGAGTAATTGTATACAGAATATATCTTGTCCTCCGAAGTTGACAATCCGAGCAGAGAGCTTAGTGGTTTTAGAAGGAGATTATTTTTGTGTGTGTGGTACTTTTGTAGTGCAGAACCTCCCAGAGATTGGTCAGGTGCTTGCTATACCCCATAGTGCATACCCCATAGTGCATTGAACGTTGCTATATTAATTTGTTATCAATCCTGAACAAATCTTTAGAAAGAAAAAGGGATGTATCCCCTCAGGATGAAGTCATAGTGGCTGCTTTGCTTCTTACTGAGGCAATTAGTGTGTATTGCAAGATCCAGTAAACAAAGTGTCAGTTTATGCAGCCTAGAACCAAATGGTTTTAGATTTTCTCCTAGCAAAGGAAAATGGTGTGTGTGGAATAATAGTTGATTTTTGTTGTAGTATGCTTGATAATAATGGGAAAATAGTGAAAGGCCTATTAGATAAAGTTAGCAACCGTACTTTTGTTTCAAGTGAGAGTTATGCAAGTTCCTTTTCGGCTCTCATTGATTTTGTTTCTTCATTTTGGAATTCAGTATTCAGGCCTTTGCAAGGCATGTTAGCATCTTTGCTTGGTGTTTTGGGGAATTCTCATTCTAGGAGTATTAATCCTCCATGTACTATCAGCTTTACCTTGGGCTGTTTTTCTATGTCAGCATTGATTTCTTTCCACCTCTTCACCTTTTACAGCTCTCTGTAAGAAAGCAGTAGAATCACTGACTCCTACATTAATGTTATGGATTGACCCAGAATCTAGCTTTAATTCTTTTTAATGGCGATATATGAGTTTCCTTACTTTAGAAATGATTCTTTACAGAATCAGAGGAGGGACTGAAAGCATGTTTGATTGTACAGGGTAGTCTACACTATTAGACTAACGAAACCTGAGAAAGAGTTAATTCTGTTCAGAACTTTGCTTAGAAATAAAACTTCATATATTTGCTTACTAAGTGAAGGTTTACATGTCCTGTAAACAAGAAAGGGCAGCTTGTACCCTAGCCTTGCAGTCTCAGGGTTAGTAGATATCAAGCAGTCAGCAGTAAACAGTTATGTCTTGGAATATGCGTATGTCTCCTCACACCGACCTAGTCAGCAGTAAACAGTTATTTATTTTATTTATTTATTTGAACTCATTTCTATACCGCTCCTTCCAGTGATCAGCAGCGGTTCACATTGAACATTTAACTCTGCAAAGTTAGCAGTTTACATAAAACAAAAATTAGCAGTTTACATAAAACAGTAGTGGGGAGCATTGAACATGTAAAAAAGGTAACATTAACTTCATAACTCAAACTATTTACATAATAAGGGAACACATATGGTGATACATATGGTTAAAAACTATATACAATGTATTTGAATTGATATGTTATGTCTTGGAATCCATGTATGTCTCCTCATTGACCTACACTGATTAGAAGCTGACCTACGATATGATAAATGCGTAATGTCTGACGTGTAATAATAAAGTGAAATTATGCTGTATCATCCAAAAGAGCCTTATAAATAAAGTGAACCATGGCTGATAGTTAGAGTAAACAAGGAGAACTTGGTTCTGTTGTTTCTCTCCACAAAGCTTTGGTGTATTTCTATAGAATTGTGTGGTATTTTATTGCTGTCTTTGAATTACCTTCCCATTGTTTTGAATGTAGTCTTCTGTAGCTCCAAGAGCCCTGCAAGGTTGCTGGTGAGGGGGGGGGGGGGGCTAAGAAAGCCCACAGATTCAGACAATGCACAAAGAGTTAAGTTTCACTTTTTATATTTTCTATTCTCATCTGCTACTGCTGAGGAGAGTGAGACCATCTGAAGGACAAATCTTTACGTTAATACAATTGATCTTTCTGGGGAGGAGCATGGAACTTTCTTGCTGCCATCAGGGAATCATTTGGAGTATTGTGTGCAAGTCTGGAGACCGCACCTTCAAAAGGATATAAACAGGATGGAGTCAGTGCAGAAGATGGCTACTTCCTTTAGAGGAAAGGCAGGATAGGGGTGATATGACAGAGACATTTAAATACCTCAGTGGCATAAATACACTCTTTCAACTGAAGGCAAGCTCTGCTACGAGGGGACATAACATGAGAGTGAAAGGGGATAGACTCAAGAGTAATATGCAGAAATATTTCTTTACGGAAAGAGTGGTAGATGCGTGGAATAGTCTGCCAGTAGAGGTGGTGGACAAGAGGACAGTATATGAATTAAAAAAAGCATGGGACAAACAGAGAATCTCTAAAGGTAAAAAGATTACACAGGTACACTACCAAAAAACTGCCTCCAGTTTTGCAACTGATTCCTATAGATTTTGGGGTGCTGAATCCAGGAAAAATAGGCAAAATGTTCCATCACGTCACGTTTTCTTGCAAAATTAGATTTCTTACCTGTATAAGGAATGTTCACATAATTTCTTTTTAGCCGACTGCAGTTTATTTTCTTGGCCCAAAATAGAGGTTGTAATGGTTAACTAACTAGAAACACTCCCTCATGATATTTTAGAGTGTTTTGTATTCATTTTATACATTAACAGGACAATTGGGAGGCGGGGGGCTAAATCCAGTACTCGCGCTGGCGCATGTTCTTTCCTGTTCGCCTCGCCTCGTTCGCTCGCTCAAACATGGTGGTTGCGACATGAACGTTCCTGTCAAATTTCAGTTTCTTGCAAGTTCATTATTACCTTTTGTTTGCTCAGTCGTAATCCAGCTTTATTCCGAAGTGGTTCACTACAGTTGTAGTTTGCAGTGCTGTGTATTTGTGATGGCTCACAGATCCAGAGGTTGCGTCAACTCTCCGGACAGTTTTTGTTTTATTTGTGGGGAATATACCGTGAAAAAGCGGCAGAGGAACATTTCTGCATTTATTAAAAAAGTATATTTCGCCTATTTCGGTTTGAAGTTAGGCGATCAAGACAAACCGTGGGCTCCTCACAAAGTGTGCAAGACATGTGAGGAAGATCTATGCTTATGGATGAAAGGTAAAAAACAAGCATTTCGTTTCGGAATACCTATGATGTGGCGTGAACAAAGAGACCACAGCAGTGACTGCTATTTTTGCTCTTGCATTGTGAAGGGATACAACTTAAAAAATAAGAACGTAATAAGTTACCCCAACCTTCCCTCAGCAATTAGGCCTATGCCTCATAGCAACGAAGTACCTGTGCCTGAACCACCAAAATCTTTGGATCATATTTGTGTGGACCGTTCTGATCATGATGAGACTCATCAGATGGCTTTTCCCGATGAGTCCAGTACTTCCGAGTTTGAAACTGAACCAGATCCGAAACCTGAACTTTTCTCTCAAGCTGAATTGAATGATTTAGTCCGGGATTTAGGACTCCCAAAAGATGCTGCCCAACTGCTAGGTTCTCGGCTTAAACAGAAAAATCTATTGTCACCAGGAACAACTTTTTATTGGTACCGCAACCGCGAGACACAATTTTTGAAGTATTTCAGCAAAGAGGAAGATTTGGTATTTTGCAACGATATATACGGAGTGATGGAAAAGTTTAAACTCAAGTATGATCCTGCTGAATGGCGGCTGTTCATTGATTCGTCAAATGACAGCATAAAAGGTGTTCTTCTTCATAATGGCAACACATTTGCTTCACTTCCTATTGCTCACTCTGTTATTCTCCAAGAAAAATACGAGAATTTGGCCCTGATTCTTCAGAAGATTCGTTATGATGAGCATGTGGATGATTTGTGGAGACTTTAAAATTCTATCCATGCTATTAGGGCAGCAATCCGGTTTCACCAAATATCCCTGCTTCCTTTGCTTGTGGGATAGCCGGGCCCGCGACGGGGAAAAAAGACTGGCCAATTCGGGAGTATTTGAGACCCGGTGAGAAAAATGTTCTTCATGAGAGCTTGGTACCTCGTGATAAAATTCTATTACCACCTCTCCACATTAAGTTGGGTCTCATTAAGCAATTCATCAAGTCCCTTCCAAAAGATGGTGAGTGCTTTCGGTACCTTTGCTCAAAGTTCCCCCGACTTTCTGAAGCAAAGCTAAAGGAAGGAGTGTTTGTTGGCCCTGATATAAGGAAACTCATTTCAGATGGAGCATTCGCTGAAACGATGTCTGAGAAGGAAAAAGAAGCCTGGGATTCCTTCAAGGATGTTGTTCTCAAATTCTTGGGGAACAGGCAGTATGAGAACTATAAGGATATTGTTGCCAGGATGCTCAATGCCTTCAAAGAACAAGGCTGTAACATGAGCCTGAAAGTCCATTTCTTGCACTCCCATGTGAACTACTTTCCCGAAAACTTGGGGGCGTACAGTGAAGAACAAGGTGAAAGGTTTCACCAGGACATCAAGGACGCAGAGAGAAGGTACCAAGGAAGATGGAACACCACTATGATGGCTGATTTCTGCTGGTTGCTGCTGCGGGAAACCCCAGATGAAAAATACGCCAAGCAGCGCACCAAGAGAAGCATTCGGGGGAAGAAGAAACGGGCCCATCAGGAGATTGATTGACCCAAGAATGACTTTAAAATCTAAACTGTGTTGACAAATATCGTGTTTTTACTAAACTTTGAAATAAAAATTTGCTAGTTATTACCACAGTGTCGGATCTCATTTATTAGAATTTTATTTTCACACCATCGGGTGTTTGTCTTCATGTATTGCAATGGTGCGGTTTGCGTTTTCTATTCTTACATACATACCTGTACAACATTTTTTGCACATTTCTTTGCTTTGCTTTGTGTCTAACCTCGCTCTTATATGCTCAATGTTTGTGCACATGTATGTGGCTGTTTTAAGTGCAGACAATTTTGCTACCATCACAGTGTGTTTTGTTGACATTACTCTATTCTTATGTGCTGCCTTGTTACAATTTTCTTTATTCTTATTTGAATAACCACTAAACAATTAGTATAAAGAATTCATCCAAGAAACTTTTATCTCGATCTCACTCAATCTGAAACGTTCACCTCAAACTGCTAACCCAATGTAGCAAACAATCTGTACGTGATGGAGCAAATTGGTTACCAGATTTGGATTCAGTGCACCAAAAAACGTAAAAATCAATCGAAACATTAGAGGCAGTTTAAAAGAAATTTTTTTTAGTGTACCTGTGTTATTGTAGTTGATATGAAAGGGCAGATTAGATAGTACATGTGATATTTTTCTGCCATCATGTTTCTATCTCACATTGTGAATGACAGTGTCTGCCACATGAAATAGTGTTATCCACAAATCTTTAACCTTACTGCTGAAAAGAATACTACCCTTATGCTAGCCATCCATTAACTTCTCTCAGATATGAAGTCTTAAGCTACTCTATTCATTTTGGTTGTAAGCATGGCAAGTCTTACTTGTTAGGCTCTATCTCCATGGAACCTTGGTGCTTTTCCATTTCAGAATCAAATGTAATCTTGGCTGAGAATTCTAAGAACTAGGCTTGAATGATGCAATTTAAAATTAATCTTCCTAGAAAGGTATCCCACCACAGACTCTAGATGAATTAGAACTGGAGCCATAACAGGTGGCTGAAACTTAGGAGGTACTTAATCAGAAAATCCTGAAACATACTAAATCTTTTTTCTTAGACTACTCCTTGTAGCCTGATGGTTAGAGCACTGGCTTGGTAACCATGAGACCAGGGTTTGATTCCCACTAGCACTCCTTGCAGCCTTGGGCAAGTCACTTAACCCTCCATTGCCTCGGAAGGCAGGCCTGGCAATTTACTACTGGTCACACTGCCACGAAAACCCAGGGGCTGCTAGGTTGACAGAAATCAGCAATGATTTGAAGGCACACATTGCATTGCATTATTCCTTGTAATCTATTCAGAACAGTTAGACAGAATCCCCAAAAATGGCAGGGGTTTTGATGCCAAAAGCTAGAATGGTCACAACGTTGGTGGTATAAGAGACATGTTAGATGTATTTCGCATCAGCAACACTGCCATTCCATAGTATCAACAAAGCACTGTTGCTGACATGTAACAGGTGTTTTCCATAGATAGCAGGATTGCGCACATATGTAGGCGGCATCATCGCATGTCACTGGGATGGAACTGCTCTTCCTGAGTTCAGAACTTAGTGTAAGATTTTGAGCATGTGCAGTCCTACCTGTGCGCAGACGTTTTCTCAGGCCTTCAGTTTCAAAGCTTGAGAATTAAAGGAACCCTCAGGGATGTGCAAGAGATTGTACAACTGATCAATCTTGCTGTCTACGAAACACCTGTTACAGATGAGCAACAATATTTTTATCATTGACAAGCAGGTCTGAATCAGGCATCCAAGTGAATGGCTCCCAAGCTTAGAGCTGCTCATATCCTTACATATCTCATATCTCACAGGCCAAACACTCTGGAAATGCTATGGTCTTTCTAGATATATCTGCAGCTTTTGACACAATCTCCCACAACACCCTCATACACAGACTACAGGAGACTGGCATCAAGGACATCGTGTTACAGTGGTTCCACTCCTACCTGACCAACAGACAACAACTGATCCGCACAAGCATGGCAACCTCCCCCCCCTTTTGACAGCATCAAGGCTCTACACTCTCAGTCATGCTCTTTAATATCTACCTGCAGCCACTCTGCATGATAATATGCTCTCATAACATCAACTACCATATCTACGCAGACGACATAATGCTTTATGGACCCATTACAACCACAAACCAACAAACAATCACCTATCAGACTGCTTCATTGACGTCACTAACTGGATCCAAGAGAACAACCTATCCATCAACTTAAAAAAAAACCAAAGCCCTCATTGTGACCAAGGACCAAAATTTCAACCCACAATCACACCTCATTTTGGGAACCACCCAAATACAAGCTCAACTCTATATAAAATACGTGGGAATCATCATTGATCAAGCGCTTACATTTAAACAACAGATTAAAAAGACAGCTAGAACAATATTCCTCAAAGCAAAGATGGTACAACGACTCAGACCACTCATTGACCCACAGGATTTCAGAACAGTCATGCAGGCTATGATGCTCCCCCACCTGGACTACTGTAATGCAATCTATCATGGACTACCTGTCACCCACACCAGTCCCCTAAGGACTGCCTTAAACACCACCGCAAGAATCATCCAGAGGGTTAAGAAACACGATTACATCACCCCAGTCTTGAGAGAGCTTCACATTCTGCCTCTCGAAGCAAGGATTAAATACAAATCTCTCCTACTTATCCACAAAGCCCTCCATCAAATACAGACTTCCCAACTCCAGACTCTACTCCCACGGCCTACCCTCAACAGACCAACCCGCCAGACCACCAGCAACACTCTCACTATCCCATGAAAGAACTAAGTTCAATCAACAAACCTGTAACAGGGCATTTGAACTGTACGCGCCCTCCCTCTGGAACTCCCTTCCGAACCAGATCCGAAACAGAGACCTCTCCACATTCAAGAAACAGTTAAAAACCCTCGTGTTTCATGAATATCTTGGATCTGAGATGGACATCTCTCAATGACTGCCAGCTCCTGTCAGTCTCCCATCCAGACGGAATCTTATCTAACCCCCACCCTCCCTGCCAACTGAGACTCGCATCAAAAGTCTAGTACTGTTACTTTCTGTTTAGATCATCAATGTTGGCCCCCCTGGTGTTGACCCCCCCCTTCTCTGTTGAGCTGATTATTGTACCCCCCTTTCTATTAAACCGCTTTGACCAGGTGAAAAGTGGGATATAAATGCAACTAAATAAATAAATATTTGCAAGCAGCCCACACAACAAAAACAGTGTGAGAGTTGCCCTATCATACGGTCAAACTGGGCAGCACAGTTGGATTGAAGGCAGTGTCTTATTGTGGCTTGGTCCAAGTAGTAGTGCGAAGTAAATGTATAAAGTGAAGACCATGTTGCTACTTTACAAACTGTATGTGGTAAAGCAGATTTTAGGACAGTCAAAGTAGCTTCAGCAGTTCTAATTTGGGGAGACTTTTGTATTAAGAGGAGCACCCGTTTGTTCATGATAGAACTGGATGCAGGATGCCAGTCAATCTGTTACAGTTCTTTTGGTGTCTGGTATTCCAATCATTTGGGGTCAAAGGAGAAAAATGACGCATATATTTTTTTGAGTGACATTTCTTTTGAGGTAGTATGCGAGGGCTCGCCTACAGTCCAGAGTGTGAAGGACTTTCTTGTGTGGATTCTTATAAGGCTTTGGGCAGAATGTAGCAAGCAATATTTCTTCATTGATATAGAAAGATGTTACAACCTTGGGTAAAAAGTAACAATGAAAATGTATGTATAGTTCAGATGATACTAGTGCTTGGCACTTATTCTCGTAGCTGAGGTTAGCAGTTACTAGAAAAGAAAGTGTAGTTATTCACTTGTAGCAGGTGTTCTCCGTGAATGTTAGGAATAAGTCATCACATATGGCTGACGTCACCGATGAACCCTGCATGGAACGCTACCCAGCTTCCAAAAGAAGCCTTTGCGAAGCACAACGCACATGCACACCTGCTGCGGCACCATCTTCTCCAGTCTAATAACACAGCAGGAGCCAAAAAGGCAAATGCCCAGGGAGGTGGGAGGGTTGTAAGGACTTATTTCTGCTGTTCATGGAGAACAACTGCTACGGGTCAGTAACTATGCTTTCTCTGTGAATAAGTAGGAAGCAGGTCCTCACTTATGGGACCTCCCAAGCTGCAGGCTACTGGAACTCAAGGAGATCAGCAGCCCAACAGGGGCAACAAAACTGGAGAAGCCAGAAAGAACAGTAAGATAGTCCTACTAAAGACTCATCTGAATCAGCATCCTCAGCAAACATCGACGAGGGATTTTAGCAGGTAGCCGGGACAGACAGAATGGCTGGTGGGCAGGAGTTGACTCTGACCCAAAGAGATGCCGAAGCTCGGTCTGGCCAAAATTGCTTTCCTGTCGGGAGATCCCCATCCAACGGGCTGCAAAGGTATGGACTGAAGACCATGTCACAGTCCTGCAGATTTCCTCTGCAGAAACTGAGCGGAAGTTGGCCATCGATGCAGCCATTGCACAGACATTGTGAGCCATGACATGACCCTCAAGGCTCAACCCAGCCTGGGAATATACATGAATGATGCAGTCCGCTAGCCAAAGGGATAGGGTGTGCGTCGAGACAGCAGCACCCAGGTTACTAAGGTCGAAGGAGAAGATCAGCTGTGTGGATTAGCAGTGCGCCTTCGTGTGCTTCAGGCAGAAGGCAAGAACCTATTTCTAGTCCAATGCATACAATGCTGCCTCTTCCTGGTTAGCGTAAGGCCGGGAGAAGAAAGTCAGTAGGACTATCGACTGGTTGAGGTGGAGCACAAAGACCACCTTCGGCAGAAAACGGGGGTGCATGAACAGCACCATCCTGTTCTGATGGAACATTTTGTATGGAGGGTGAGCAACCAGAGCCTGGAGCTCGGTGATACATTGCACCAACATTACTGCCACCAGAAAGAGGACCTTCTAGGTCAGGGACTTTGGCATGAGTCCAGTGGCTCAAATGGGGGCCACATCAGCTTGGTGAACACCACACTGAGATCCTAAGCTACCGTTGGGGGCTTCGAGAGGAGCAGGCCTCTCATGAACTGAGCCATAAGAGGCTGGTCCGAGTTAGGCTATCCCCAGCCACGATGGTACGCGATCACGCTGAGATGAACCCGCACCGAAATCGACTTTAGGCCGGAGTCAGAGAGGTGCAGAAGTTACTCCAGCAGCTAGTCCATGTTGCAGGGGAAGGGGGTCCAGCACCCTGCCCATGCTCCAGGTGGCAAACCTCCACCACTTCAGCTTGTCAAGCCTTGCATGTCGAGTCTTTACGAGATGCCAGAAGGATGTTGGGGACACCCTCTGGAAGATTCAGCTCGGAGAGGACTACAAGCTCAGCATCCGGCATGGGGGCCTTGATGAGCCAGTCGTCCAGGTATGGGAAGATGAAGACCCCCATGGTCCGGAGGAAGGTGGCTATGACTGCCAGGCACTTCGTGAAGACCCATGGGGCTGAGGCCAGCCCGAACGGAAGCACTTAGTACTGAAAATGTTGGCCGCCCAGCTCGAACCGCAGATATTGTCTGTGATTTAGGTGGATCGGGATGTGCGTGTACGCATTCTTCAGATCCAAGGAGCATAGCCAATCACCCTGGAGGTACGGGAGCAGCAACCCTAGTGAGACCATTTTGAACTTCTCGTGCAGTGTGGTTCAGGTTTCACAGGTCCAGGATGGGCTAGAACCCACCAGTCTTTTTGAAAATCAGGAAGCAGCTTGGCACGCGGCGGTAGATGGCATGGCCAGGGCTTTGGCCTAGTGCGGCAAAATCCTTGGGCCAGTCCTGCTCAAAATGATCTTCACTCTCTTTGGGCAGGGTTTCACGGCCATG
This sequence comes from Ichthyophis bannanicus, assembly GCA_033557465.1. Taxonomy (NCBI): domain Eukaryota; kingdom Metazoa; phylum Chordata; class Amphibia; order Gymnophiona; family Ichthyophiidae; genus Ichthyophis; species Ichthyophis bannanicus. Next base: position 258,780,987 of record CM066044.1, read on the forward strand.
TTCATCTTCAGTAAGTCAGACACCCGCAAGAGATCTGATGCCAATGACATCCATATGCACTATCCCACAGAAAGCCACTGCTTCTCCTATGTCGGCCGCTTAACAGGTAGTCGCAACTCTGGGCTGATGGTGGAATCAAAGTCCAGGGAGGAAGCAGACAAATCTTCCTCTGCTGGACTCCACAAGAACGCCTTCAGAATATCGCTAGCTGGTGAGCTGCAGGCTTCAGATGTCAATCCACTGGTCCAGATTTCACCCGACCCTTAGCTGCGGGGAGCCACGGGCTTTCAATATGCGCTTCGTCATTAATCAGGTAAGTGGAGAGGAAAATTCAGAGCCACAGCACTGCAGCCTCTCACACTGCTGCATCTTCGATTTGACGGTGTATCTCGACCAGCTTTAAGTAGGTTTTCTTACAGTCAGTCTCTGTTTGTGTTCAGAATGTAATACCTCTAACTGGGTGAGAAGATGGTTATCTTTTGCCTCTCTTTGCCTTTTATGGTGCGTGACCAGCCTCTCACAATAAATCTACCGCTATTCCTTCAGTATCATTAAGTCTCACATATTCTGCCCACCACTCTCGCATAGCTTCCTGTACTACCACTTCCTTTAAAAGGCACACATGTCCTCATGCCTGTGGATCTGTTTTTCTAATCTAAGTTTAACTACAGAGAGACCATAGATGATCGCTGACTGACGGAGTCATAATCCGACAATCTATTACTTGCAGGATTTGTGTTGCTAGTCCACAAAACAAATCAAGCCGCAAATACCCATGAGTCGTCACCAAGCAATGTGTATAGTCTCGCTCGTTTGGATTCATTGTTCTCCACATAGCTATCCATCCCTGCTTTGCTAGGGCCTTTCATAACCCTGTTCCCTCTGGCAACTGCTAGGCTTTTTGCATTGGCCTGGACCCGTCCATCGAGCTGAGGGCGCAATCCATGTCCCCCCCCCCCCTACCCAAACTGAGCCTTGGGCCTTCTCAGCAAATTTAGAGAATGACTGCTGGAAGAAGGATCCCTTAGGGCCATTTGGAGCATATAAACTCAAGAGACACATCTGTTGGCTACCAATCCACCCTACTAGCCAAATCATTAGTCCCTGGAAGTCCCCCCCATGATCAATCATCACAAAGGGTGTATGCTTTCTTATCAAGATGGCCACTCCACACTTCTTAGAGTTTATAGGCAGAGGTTTAGAGTTGTTCCCAGTATCCACCCTGTAGTTTGGCTGATTCAGAGGGAATCAATCGCACCTCTTGTTGAAGTGCAATGTCCACACGCTCTTTTTGCAAGTAACTAAGAACCCTCTTTAGCCTAGCCGGGTTGTTCAGCCCTCCTACATTTAAGGTAGCCAGCTTAAGAGCCATATTGTGCTGTGATAGATTTTATTTATTTATTTATTTATTTAATTGGATTTCTATACCGCCTTATCATACAATCAAAGCGGTCTTCCACCACCATCCATTGTTCCTGCTCTCCTCCTCCCCACTCACACACCAACATTCATTCCACATATCCTTACATTACTTCAAAACAGTGCTGTAACCGGAAACCTCCCTGGAGTAACACTTTATAATTTCCCACTGCATTTGTGTATTTGCCACTTGAATTTTAAAACATGTTCTCCCTCCAATAATTTTCTTGTTTTCTATGCAGTATAGAGAGTGCTCGGCTTTCAAATCTGAGTCCAGACTCTCATTTACTGACACACTGAGGTGTGAGCCCCTTGGTATTTATTTGAAAACTCATCGCCACCTGGTTGTCTGTCTGCACCAAGACAGATTGGTGGGCTAGGGTGTGAGAGAAGGCCTTGAGGGCTAAGCGTATCGCCCTGAGTTCCAGGAGATTGATTTGTTGTGTGGCCTCCCAAGGAGACCAAAGGCCCTGTGTGCACTTGTCCAGACAATGTGCACCCCAGCCCTGCAAGGAGGCATCGGTTGTGAGTACCACAGTGGAAACAGGTACCTGAAAAGGAAGTCCCTGTAGAAGGTTGAGGGAGTGCAGCCACCACTGCAGGGAGTTCAGGAAGGGTTTGGACACCCTTACTTTGTCTCTTAGGCTTCCTGTAGCCTGCTTCCACTGAGTCCTGAGAGACCACTGTGCAGGCCTCATATGGAGGTGGGCATTGGGGGTCACATGCACTGTTGAAGCCATGTGGCCCAGGAGCTTTAGACAAAGTCTGGCGGATACCAGTGGGTTGCCTAGAAACCGGCTGGCCAAGTCCATCAGCCTTCTCGCTCTGTCTTCTGGCAAGTAAGCTTTTGCGTGCAGGGAGTCTAACCATGCCCTTATGAACTCCAGGTTCTGGGAGGGGAGCAAAGTTGACTTTGCGAAGTTTATGACAAAGCCTAGTTGTTGAAGGAGAGAGACAGTACGGAGGGTGGCTTGCCTGGCCTCCTGGAGAGTCTGACCCCTGATGAGCCAGTCGTCCAGATAGGGGAAGACAAAGATACCCTGGTTTCTCAAGTAGGCTGCCACCACCGCCAGGCACTTTGTGAAGACCCGTGGGGCAGAGGTTAGGCCAAAGGGCAATACTCGGTACTGAAAATGGTTTCCTCCTACCACGAACCTTAGGTATTTTCTGTGGTCTGGATGAATGAGGATGTGAGTGTACGCATCCTTCAGATCTAAGGAGCATAATCAATCTCCCTGCTGGAGGTAGGGCAGCAGTGTTCCAAGAGTAAGCATCTTGAACTTTTCCTTTTCCAAGAATTTGTTGAGATTTCTCAAGTCCAAAATGGGCCGGAGACCTCCAATTCTCTTTGGCACAAGAAAGTACCTGGAGTAGAAGCCCTGCCCCAGCTGGTGGGGAGGTACAGGCTCCACCGCCCTGTCTTGAAGAAGACCTTGCAGTTCCTGGAGAAGGAGTTCCCGATGCAGAGTAGGCCTTGGAGGCTCCCCTGGGAAGTAGGAGGGGCGGCCACTGGTGGGCAAACAGGGCCAACCAACCTCCCATGCTGAGATGGGCCAGCAGAGGTGGAGAGGCTATGCAGTGGGAGTCAAAAACCCCCTCCCTGCTGAGTAGGAGCAGGAGCTGGAGGCTTGGGGGATTTTTGCCTACGGGGCCCATGTCCCTGCCCCTTGGCCTGCTGACCCTGCTGGGGAGGCCTGATAATGAGGGAAAGGGTTTGTAGGCAGATGCCTTCCTCGGGTAAAAGGTCTTTTTCCCCGAGCCCTTCTTCTTATGAGAAGGGGCAGAAGTTTTTCTGGACAACCTTATCCTTGTCAGAGTCTCGGTCTCGAGCTCAGCGGCCTTTTCGGCCATGGGCTTGCTGAAGAGGTTTTCACCCCGGTATGGGACATCGACCAACTTGTCCTGTACCCATGGCTCGAGGTCCGATGACTGTAGCCATGCCTGGTATCGGGCACCGATGCCGGCTGCCGCTACGCGGGCCGAAGCCTCGAAGCCATCGTAGGCCGCCCGGGAGATGAATTTGGAGCATTCCCAGATCCCCGATGACAAGGATTTGAACCTCTGCAAAGGTTCCCCGAAGAGGCCAGCTGAGGGTCAGGTCCTTAGCCAGGCCCCACAAGTACTGTGACGAGGAGAGCTGCCAGGAGCAGATGGAAATAGAAGAAAACAATGTTTGTGTACCTTTAAAATGAGTGACAGACCAACTTTGCACAGAGTTTGCAAGGCAAGCATGGAAAAAAATCCTGTCTCTGCTGAGGCTAAGCCACACCCAAGCTCTGACGTGGGGGCAGGCTTGGGCACTGATTGTAAACACCTGTGCAGAGGCAAGGGAGTGGCAGGCAAGAAACGTTTTTTAAAACCTGAATCAGACCAGAAAGAGAGATGCTGGGGAGAGGAGAAAGCGTTCAAGGAGAAAGGATTCCAGGAGAGATTCCAGGAAGGAAGGAGTGGAGAAAGGCATAGGAAGGCATACTTCCAGCTGCTGAATGAGGCCAGTAAGAAAGGAAGCAGTCTGTGTCTGGAAAATGCTCCTAAACTTGAAGCTAGCAGACGGTTAGCTGGAAAACTTACAGACGGGGTGGAACAGGTTGCAGTACCTAGTGTTCAAGAGCCACTGCCAAGGATTTCAACTGCTAGAAGGTGGGTGGATACGCTCGTCTGGGGAAAGAGTCAGAACTCACCTGAGAGCAGAGAAGCTGAACCAAAAACACTAGAGACGTTAAGGCAAGTGTTCCCAGGGAAGGAAAGCTCATTCTCCCAATAAAATTGATCCTTATCAGAAAGAACAGCTATGGAGCGAGTTTCAAAAATTTTTACAGAACAGGAAGTCTGAAGAAGCTTTTGAAACCGTAGAAAGGGATAAGCATTCTTTTGAAACCGTAGAAAGGGATAAGTATTCTGTTGCCCAAGAGGATATGCAGATCGATTCCTTTGAGCCAGAGTATAACCTGGGGGAATCCCCAATGGATTGCTCTTTTTGTTTGAAAGAAAACTAGATGCTGGTAAACAGGGCTCAGAAAGAAAAGCAAAACGTGGTGAGAAGCAATGTTTGCATAACTCGGTAACTGATAAGAGTTTCTTCTGAAGTAAAGAAGGTTTTGTTGTTTAACCAAGAGTTCTGAAAAGTAAAGCAGCAGTTGTTAAAAGAAGAAGTTTACCTTTTGGGTGAATGAACATAAGAGACTACGATGTGCATGTTAACTTGTTTGATGAGAACAGCTGCCAGTGTTAGAAAGACTTTTATTCAGTTTTCTTTAGTTCCAGTTATCCATGTTTTCCTCCTATGTTTGGAGAAGTATCCTAATGCCTGCGTTTTGAATTTAATGCTTATGGAAATCCCACAAAAATAAATATTCTTGTTGCCTTAACCCACGGTTTCACACTACTTTTGTCCTTGGATAAGAAAGCCAAACTACAAGTCCCAGAATTCCTTACTGGAAACAGACACAGTAAAGCTTTATATAAGGACATAACAAGGCGGACCTATGCCTGTAAGCCCTAAGGCCCAGGCTAGGGTATCACAGTACATGCCCATGTACAGCTGGTAGGACTGGACACGGCAAGCAAGCATCGAGCCCTGGAAGCACTTTCTGCCGATGGCATCTAGGCTTCGGGCCTCCTGATTGGGGGGCACCGCGGAGTGCATCTTCTGGCTCTTCAGACGATGCATGGCCGATTCCACAACCATAGAATGGTGCGGCAGCTGCGCCTTCTGAAACCCAGGGCTCTTTTGGACTCGATACATGGAATCGATCTGCTTGCTCAAAACCGGCGCCGAGGCCGGTGCCCCCCACATTCGGAAGAGGAGCCGTTCCAGCATCAGAGGAACCGGCACAGTAAAGGCCTCCCTCCGGGGAGAGTCGTACTGTAGGGCATCGAGCTCTTCGGCTCGAGGCTCCTCCCCGGGATCCGCAGGAACATTCAAAGTCTTGGCCATGTCCCTGACAAACTCCGAGAACCGGGTGTCCTCCGGTGGGGACCTACTCTGGGGCTCGGACTGCGGTGAGTCCGAAGGGACATACCGAGTCCAAAAGGTATCGGGGGACTCCTCATCCTCCGTCTCCCATGCAGACTCATCTGAGGAAGAGTCGAGGGGCTCCGACCGTGCGGACTCCGGCAACACCCGCCCCGACGCCAGGGCCATCAGCATCAATGCCCTCGGTCCCGAACAGGAGGTCGAGGAAGACCGTGACCGAGTCCGGACTCGGGCCTTCATGGCTTCGAGAAGCAGCTCGGTCTCCGGGGTCGACTTAGATGTCGACGTCCTGGTGGTCGGGGCAGATGCACCAGTCAGGCTGGCCATCAGCACCCGCTGCTGATCCATGAAGGCAGACAATCTGCACTCCAAGGCTGTCAGCCCGTCCAAGCTCAGGAGACTCAGCAGCCACTGACTCAGGCCCCGGCAGTGGCGCCGGGCCCGACGTTGGCTCCCTGGGAGGAGAGTTATCGAGGACAACAGCACTTATGTGCTCGACGGACTCCAGCTCTATACGAGACACCTTAGTTGGCTTCTCCAGCTCCAAAGGCCCGGGGCGGCGGTCAGAGGTCCGAGACCTCGCCCTCGAGGAACCAGGGGCATCCTCCGACGACGCCCTCACGAGCTTTCTCTTCCTCTTATGCTCCCGACTGGGGGACCCTCTTTCAGAGGAACCCCGACGAAGCTCGGGGTCCGACTCCCGAGACGTCAAGGCCTCTGACGAGGTCCGGGCTCGACCGGAGGCAGAGTCAGAAAAAATTCTCTCCTTCTGATGCTGCCGGCTTCTGAGTGCTTTAGTGGACATCTTTCCACACGGGACACAGACCTTGGGATCATGGTCCGGCCCGAGGCAACACAGGCAGCAGTCGTGTGTGTCGGTAAGAGACATGAGCTTCTTACAATGATCACACTTTTTAAAACCACTGGAGGCCATCGGGGAAAAAAGGACCCCCGCGAGGTCAAAAGACGGGCCCTCCAGGGAAAAAGAAAAAGAGCGCAAACGCGTGCCACGAAGGGCAAAAAAACGAAAAATAGAGATCGGGTCGATACCGGCGTACCGAGCCCAGGTGGGAAGGGGAACCGGCGTCGAACCGGACAAAAAGAGAGCGAAAATCGCAGAAAAAAAAAATCAAACTTTTCCTGGTGACACGGACTCACGTCCGTTGGGCTCCATGGAAAAAGAAAGACTGAGCAAGATGGCACCTTTGGGCAGGAAGGGGACCGCGCAAGCGTGGATGTATTCCCAAAGGCTTTCTTAGAAAGCTGGGGAAATGCTCCGCATGGGGGCTCCATTGACATCGATGTCATCCATATGTGAGGACTGACTTCCTGCTTGGTCTTGGAGAATACTAGATTACAATTAACTCTCCATTGCCTCAGTAAAATCCAAGTTATCAATGTCCCTGTTTAATGTGTTCTGGATGAATATGCTTCCTTCAGATCTAGAGAACAGAGCCAGTCCTGACTCTGGAGATAAGGGAGAAGGGTCCCTAGGGAGATCATTTTGAACTTCTCGTGTAAGAGAAACTTGTTTAGTTTTCTGAGGTCCAGAATGGGCCTGTATCCTCCTGTTTTCTTTGGCATGAGAAATAGGGAGAATAGAAGCCCATTCCCTGCTGGGATGTTGGAATCTCTTCTATGGCACCTTGCAGTAGGAGAGAGGTGACTTCTTGCGGTAGGAGAACAGTGAGAGGGGGATGAGAACAGTACTCTTACTGATGAAGAGGGGGGGGGGGCAGGCTTTGCAGATGAAGTCTGTAGCTTTCTCTCACTATTGTTAATGTCCACTGCTCTGAGGGAATGAGATGCCATCTGTGGGCATAATGGCACAGTCTGCCGGGAATGTAGAGAGAGTCGGGATTCTCCAGAGGCAGAGCAGCTATGTTCTCTAGGAAGGAGTCAAAAACCAGAAGCAGCTTGAGTCTGCTGAGCTGGCTGCGCCTTTAGGAGCCTGTGGCTTCTTCTGCTGTTTGGGAGGCTGCTGTCCTTTCTGAGCAAGCTGATGCTGATATTGAGAAGCAGGAGTGTAAGGAGAATAAAACTTCTTCTTACTGAAGGCGGCTTTCTTTGCCACTGCTTTCTTTTTATAGCTGGGTTGACTGTAGACCTAGAAAGTCTATTTAAGGTAGTGTTCTCAGATTTTAACTGAGATGCTTTGTCCTGCCAATCCTTGCCAAAAAGGTTCTCACTGTGCAAGGAATATTACCCAACTTGTCTTGAACCCATTGTTCAAGATCAGATGCTTGAAGCCAGGCAATCCTGCGTGCATTTATGCAGATTGGTGTGGCTCTACTAGTGCACTCAAAACAATCAAAAGTTGCTCTGTTGACAAACTTTTAGACGTTCTGAGCATGTCTGACTAGGGTCAGATTGTCTGCTCTCTTATCATCAGGGAGTAGAGGAGCCATCGACTCCAAGTCCCTAGTTACCTTCTTGAGAAACATACCCATACAGAATATGTAGGAACTAATCTTGGCTGATAACATCGATGGCCAAAAGCATCAAGGGTTCTCAATTCCCTACTCGGCAGGTTAAAATTGGAATCTGGGACAGTCCGATACCCAGTACATGGTATCGAGCTGTCGAGTATGTGGAGAAATAGTAAGGGGTGTTTCCCACATACGGAGCATGAGATCGTGGAGGATGCAATGCATGGGAAGTGTAGCCACTTCCTTAAGAGCTGTAGGGTATTGGAGAATCTCCAATTCCTCAGTTCTAGGCTCTTTCTCCAATGTTATTGTTATGGAAAGGCCCCTTGCGACATTGCATATGAAGTCTTGAAAAGACATGTCTTCCAGTAGGGACATGTGGCATTGTGGAGGAGGAGACGGGGGTCTTCAAGAAGACTCTGTAGGCCTCAAGTATCGACCACTTCATCATCAGATGAATCCAATTCTGAAGACTCAAAGTACCGCCGGGAGGGATGCTCTTGGTTCTGCCAGAACCCGGTACCGATCTAAGTCTGTGTCGGTATACAGAATTCGCTTGGCTGGAACCTCTGTACCAGAGAGGGACTCGAGAGGAAGCATAGTAAGCGGCATATAACCCGATGCAGTAAGCATTGATACTGAAGACAGAATCGACATCTACGGACCAGATGGTAAAGACTTTACTGGAACAGAGGCTGCGAAGTAAAGCCGCTAAGTTCCCCTCAATGGCTAGGATACGCTCATCCATGGAGCTTGCCAATGCTTGGGTACTGGTACTGGAATTGCGGGCTACGATCCCTGAGTTTGGCACCAGGAGCTCTCTGAAGGTGGAGACCTTGGGAGCATCCTGGGATGGCATTGGAAGAAAGATCCTCCTGTCGGGGTTGTTTGGCTGGTCTGTCCCCTCCGGGGCAACGCTCAAGGCATCGAGATGCTTAGAAGGAGATCTTCCCTTAGGGGGATGGCCAGTCTTCGTTGAAGACTTATACTTTAATACCTGAGATCCATGGGAGGAAGACAATGCCCTTGATGATGTCGATGCTAGAGAGATGGCATCAGAGGCAAAGAGGATGCCTAACTGCAGCTCGATTCTGCAGGCCTCTCTTCATCGTCTTCTTGCATAGGGGACATTCAGATGGTTGGTGGTCAGGACCTAGGTATTTTAGACACTAGTCATGGGTGTCGGTAGCCGAAATGGCACTGCCACACTTTTCTTGAAACCACTAGTTGGTTTTTCCATAACGTCTGCAGACAAAATGGAAGGCTGAGCGTAAAATGACATTGATGCTCCTGAAGAAAGTTTTAAAATTTTTTTTTTTTAAAGAATAAGAAAAGAGAAAGAAGAGTACCGACAATGTCAGCACCAGCGTCGATGGGAAGGCAGATGCGAACCACAAAAAACAAAAGAAATCAATTTCAGAGAATTTGCTGCATTGACAGGATTTGCTTCCTGCTTTCTCTGCAGAAAATGAAGAACTGAGGGGGGAGAGTTGGAAAGGCGGGAAGACAGCTAAGCAAGCGCAGTTGGATGCTCTCAAAGGCTTTCCTATTGGATGCTGGGAGCATTCCCGCGTGGGCTCCATTGGTACCGACGTCACCCATATGTAAAGACTACATTCCTGCTTGTTCCTGGAGATAAGGAGAAGAGACAGTGAGTGCATTAAGGGAGAAAAGAAAGGAGGGAGAGTGAAAGGCCTGAGGGTAGCAATGGAAGCGGAGTGAATGAGTGGGTGGGTGGAGGGAAGAGAGGAAAAGTACAAGACAGAGCAATGAAGGACAGGAATGGGGAATGGTGCAAAAAAAGCAGGAAGGACAGGGAGTAGGTATAAGATTACAGAGGAAAGATCAGACATACTTCCACCCCCCGACAACAGGTCAAAGACACCCCTCACCACACACACTAATATTACACACATACACAGCCCTGATGCACGTACATGCACAGAGCTACCAAGATACATAAGCACAGATGCTAATACATATCACGTACGTCCACCCCAATACTTCCCATGACATACACAAACAGACATTCCCCCCATGACACACAGGCACGTGTCTCCAACATTCCCCATGATAACACGCATGCCACCTCCAATACTCCCATGACACATACACATACCCCAATAGGCATCAGAAAGGAGTGGGCCACATGGGCTCTACCAAAAATTCTGGGAGGCACCTTTCCCGATCACGGCCTGACAGGCAGCATGCTAGCCACAGGAATCCCATCCCCCACAGGCACAAGAGCACCATGAAAAGACCCCTCCTGTCTGCCTGTGGGGAAACTAGATCCCCACGGGCTGAACAGGAAGGGAAGGCCGACAATCATGTCCTCATGCAGGGGCAGAATTAGGGCCCCCCACCCAAAGAAAAAGACATTCCACTGCATCTGCACATATGCCCTCCCGCTTGCATGAACTCTTCAACAAGCCAGATCACACACCCCCAACACTCCCCATGACAAACAAACTCATGTAGCCCCCAACACACCTCATAACATTCACACATGTACCCTCCACATACCTGATTCTGCAATGGGGGAAACACGGTATTGTGTTATACTGCAAGTGTACAATTTTCAACTTGCTAATATCATTGTCAATTCTTAGGCAATGCAAACAGACAATCTTTGAAGCTAACTGCGTAATACATTTTTCTGTAACATTCAAGACATTACCTGAACCCTGAAGCTTTCCTCTTGGCTACAACAGGTAAGATAGCATCAGCTAAATTAAAAACTTTTTAAAGACAGAAAAAGAGGAACAGGAAATCTATCAAACAGCTTAAAAGTAAAAGAAAATGTGTTTCCAAAGGGAACCTCATGAGCAAATGAAGGGAGCACCACAGGATCTGTCTCACTTGCCTTATGGAATAAACAAGAGTGAGGACCATGAAGCATGTGCAGGTCTCACATGTGCTTAGCAGATCCTAAAAAACCTTTTACTAGCTGTAGCTCGGGAACTGTGTGTTCAATGCTGCTGGATGACATCCTCCCACAGTATGGGACCAACTTTTCTGCTTGTCAATGAAGAAAGCCTAATTACTCACCTGCAGCAGCAGGTTAAATCCTCACATATTGGTGATGTTACTGATGGAGCCCCATACGGGAACCTCTCCCTGTTCCTCATAGAAACTTTGGCGTGGTTCTACTATGCATACATGCAAATTCCCACCTGCTGCTGCTGTGCCTAGTCTCCCCAGTCCACTGACTAGCTAATGCCAGAATACAACTCCAAAGGGAGGTGGAAGGTCTGTTCATGGAGAACACCTTCTACAGGTAAGCAACTCTGCTTTCTGTAAGGACTAGCAGGATAAGTGCTCATATATGTGATTCCTAGTCACCGGCTGCCTCAAAAAAAAAAAAAGGAAAAAAGACTAATTAGATGTTGCAACAAGCAGACACAACACAACACAACATACTTACTTTGCAATGAGCCTTTCTGGTATCTATTTAACAGGTGATTTTATACTGCTGTATCATTTTAGTCAAAGCTGTTTATATTATAACAAACTTAGTAATGTACATTAAACAGGGACATTGATAACTTGGATTCTTCTGAAGCAATAAGTGGTAGTTTTATTAAAATTAAACAAGGCAACATGGAACAGGAAAGAACAGAGTCTAAGAGGGAGATGGATTTTGATTCTAAACCACCAACAGATTCTGAAGAATGGATTGGCTAAATCTGTTGCTGCTGTGAATGTTTGTACAGATATCCAAGTAGCAGTTCTGCAAATCTCTTCCATGGTGGCTGAGTTGAAGTAGACCACAGATGCAGACATGGCTTGGACATTATGAGCCATGACATTACCCTTAAAGGCCATACTGGCTGAGGGCTGTGACATCATGAACCTTGAACAGGAAGGCGTATATAAGTATCTTTGAGTAGAGGAAGGAATGACATTCAAGCAGAAATTACTGAGAGAGAAGAGATCAGTAAAGCACAGTTACTTACCTGTAACAGGTGATCTCTGGGAACAGCAGGAATAAGTCTTCACATATGGGTACGTCGGTACCGATGGAGCCTGCGCGGGAACGCTCCCCAGCATCCAATCAGAAAGCTTTTGGGAGCATCCCTCAGCGCCTGCGTGCTGCCTTCCCAACAGTCTCTCTTCAGTTGAGTTTCATAGCTGAGACAAAGAGAGAGAAAGAGGAAAGGAAAGATAGATATAAAAATACAACTCCTAGGGGAGGTGGGCGGGTTGTGAAGACTTATTCCTGCTGTTCCCAGAGATCACCTGTTACAGGTAAGTAACTGTGCTATCTTCAGGAACAAGCAGGAATGAGTCTTCACATATGGGACTCCCAAGCTAAGATGCCTGGAGCCATAACATGTTGAAGATTGAAAACATGCTACATTTCATATGGCCAGGCATCCTGAGGATGGAGGGTAGGAGTTGCATAGAGAGGAGCTGCAGAAGAACCAGCTAACCTAAGAAAGGACTACCCTCAAGGAGTCCATGTATGTATGATCATTATCAAAAGACACATTGAAATGAACAAGCACCATAATATTGAAATGAACAATCACCATATGACGCTCACCTACTGGATTGCAGGAAGTAGGGAGGCTGATGGAGTCTACTGGGGATCCAGTAGAATAATGTTCAAGGTGACCTCACTGGAGTGAAGGTGGAGGTCAACATCTGGAAGTGAGAGGTGACCCCAGGATTCAATTAGGGTAACACAAACACGGCAGGTCTTCAGTGGGAAGCTTCATGGAAAGCTGAAAACTCTTTTGGCTACAGAAGTATTCAGAGGTAGGAGCAAAAGAGGAAGACTGACCGACCTGGACAAACAGACCTAGTCCTTGAGGGAGGAAAGGGTATGAGAAGAACCCCATACTCCCAAGAATGGACAGATGTTTGAAGAATTGAATCTGAAATCCACTGAAGATCCACCATGTCTTTCCTAACTGGTGAGAGGTAGGAAGACATTGGGGCATGGAGCTTCAGGGATACGTAAACCTAGGATACGGTAGGGCTGTCAGTTCCACAGCAGTGGTTGTGTGCAAAATATCCGAAACATACTGTGGAACAGTATGAGCTGTGCAAGCCCACTGTCAGAATATACAGGAAGGTAAAAACCTTTATGAGCATAGACAGTCAGGAGATAAGTATGGAAATACATATCTATCTATAAGTATCCGGACAGATACACACATATATGTAGAAATATGTGTATATATATATAGAAATATATATATATCTATAATAAGATCTAAAGGGCATAGCATATGCACACTTAGCTGACAGACAAATACATCTACAGAGATGTAAGTAGGTGTGTATATATATATATATATATATATATATATATATATATACACCTTAATATATAGGTCTAAAGATAGATGCCTGCAGTAAGCAAACAGAGTCATGCATATCTGGACATTCACATGGAGATGTGAAGGGAAAAGATTCCTTTAAGAACAAGGAGGTGAAACCTACTTGAGAGATATATAGAGAATCTATTCCCCCAGAGATGATGGTAAAGGAATGCTATCCAGTGAATTACCAGGATGGTTACGTGAAGAAACAGAGGATGATATCAGTCTGTAAACAGCAAGTCCGGAGTCCTGTGGAACTCCAGCATGGTAAAAGGACAGAAACGCATAGGATGAGATACCAGGTTGACCTATGTGAGGGACAAGGAGGTATCATGCGTTTTTCAGATTAATATGTGCTGTCCTTGAAGTGTTAGGATACCATGAGGACAAGCTGCAAGAAAAAAAAAGAGTATATTCCCTAAGGAAGGGGATAACTCTTAGACTTTCACGTGGAGAAGGCTTATGTCCTTTTCCCTCCTTTTTTTTTTTTTTTCTTTTTAAAAGAAGATAGCAGGGTATGAAGAACCCTCACAGTCATAGGGGGTGATTGAGGAAGCATTTCTCAACCATGATGGATAGCCATTAGATAAAACTCTATGCTCTCTAGCAAGGGCCCATAGTAGAAAGCTTCTCAATAGGATTGCAGAGAGCATTATGCAGGAGAACTGGGATGTAGAACTGGCTGATGGAGTAAACTGACAGCCACGTCTACTACGTTGCCAAATCCAGGGATTGGAGATGGCAAGGGTAGAGATAGTGTAAGAAGCCTGTAGTGAAGATTATCCAAGAAAGATGTAGAAACTTTCTTGGAATCACTACTAAGGCCAGACAGGAGTGGTGAAAGACAAGACTGGGACTTGTGGAAAAGTACCAGTAGTCAAGCACTGGACTCCTGCAGGGGCAGCTACTGAATAGGACAACAGGGAGAGTCGGTCTGTGTCAAACAGAGAGAACAGACTGAACAAAGAGAGCAAGCTGTCTCTTTCTGTAGAGCTGCCTAGATAAAGAAAGGAGTTTACTCAGGAGAAGAAACTCTACAGCGAAAAGAAAGACAAGAAAAGTCTTTCAATGGTATGGTACCACTCTTACAGGGGAAACCCTGGCGAAGAGGGTAGAGATAGAAGCTGAAGAAGGACTTACCACATGGTAAGTCCCTGGAAGGAAAAAATTCATGCTGGTACAGAGAAACTATCAGGTGATAGTTGCTAAACCTCTCTTCTAGTCAGGAAGAGGTGGAAAACTCTGTAACTTATAGACATGAATAGCCTGACAGTTCAGCATAGTGAAGAGTAATGGATTTTCTGAGAATAGGAATCCCTGAGCAGAGTTTTGAATGGAAAACCAGTGAAAAACTTCTGCTGAAAAGGAAGTAAGAGTAGTTATAAAAAGATTAATCAGAAACCTATGGTTACTGTGTTTATTCAGCCTGGCTAGAGTTTGGATTCTTCAGACCAGGGTGAGACTTCCCCTGCTGGGGAACAACCGAATGATGGGCAGGAGAAGAGGAAAACCTCCTTCTTTTAGGAAAAGGTTTGGTAGGGCATTTCCTACCTGCTGAGGAAGGAGAGGGCTTAGGATGGCCCTCAGAAACAGGAAAGTCAGTGGAGCAATGAGCAACCTGACGTAAGGACTCCTTATTGAAGAGATTTTCTCCAGTACAAGGAGTATTACTCAGTCTTTGTTGTGCCCATCTACTTAAGTCTGATGCTTGGAGCCAGGCTTTACGACGTGCTGCTATGGCTATAGCAGAGGTTCTGCTAACAGACTCAAAAGAGTCTAGGGAAGCACGAGAAAGAAACCAAGAGATATTTTGGCTATGACTAAGAAGTAAGGAATAGTCTGCAGCCTTGGGTTCTGATAGAAAAGGAGACAAAAGAGATAATTTCTTTGTGATCTCCTGAAGGGATAGACTTATATAGAAAATATATGAGAGAATCCTTGTTGCCAGCATAGATGTTTGGAAGATTTGACGTCCAAAGGCATCCAGTGTTCTAGATGCACGCCCTGGCGGGAAAGAAGAATGCTTCTTCTTGCTTTTTACCTTCCTCATTGCTGATTCCACTACAATGGAATGATGGGGAAGTTGAGGCTTTTGAAATCCTGGAGAGGGGGGCACCTGATACAGAAGATCAGTTGCTGTAGAAGGTGAAGAAACCCTTAAAGGTTTTTCCCATACACTCAGAAGAAGATTCTGCAAAGAGTGATGTAAAGGAAGCATTATGTTTTCCTTTTCTGCAGAAAAATCCTGAGAAGAGTCATAGCCAGGGATTGGAATATTAAGGAAGGTTGCCATGTCAAGGAGAAATTTCTGAAAAGAAGGATCTCCGATGGGAACCATCCCTGGACAGGTTAAACCTGAAAAGGAAGTCTGGGCACCGGAGGATGTACCTGTCTGGTGCAGAACAGGTGATGATTCTGCCGGTACCGACATTGATACCGATACCGGTAGCTGTGCCAGAATCGCCGAAGTAGTCAGCGGAGGCTGCTCAAATGGTACCGAGGAAACTCGAAAGTCTCGGTGGATATCCTCGGTACCAAGCATCCGGAATCGGTGCGTGTCGGTTCCGAGATGCGTCGGTACCCAGTCTTCCAGACTAGATATCGATTCTAGACTTGGCATCGAAGGAAGCGAATCTATCGATGCATGTCTAGATGGTACCGGCATCAGGGGTCGTATCGACGGTGCCGATACTGGAAAGTCAATCTGGGTATCGATCGGTCCCAAAGGCACCGAGTACACCAGATGACGATCTCTGGTGATGAGTGAATCGCTCAACACCAGTGCCGATGCCGGGCTATCGGTACCGCTCGAAGCGGATGCCATCACCGTGCATTGCTTAGATACTGTAAAGTCAAACTGGAGCGTATCGATCGGTCCCGAAGGTACCGAGGACGCCAGATGACGATCCCTGGTGAAGAGTGGAGCACTCAACACCGATGCCGATGCCGGGTTATCGGTACCGCTCGAAGCGGATGCCACCCCCGAGCATGGCTCAGGTATGTCCTGTGAGGGTTGAGCCCCAGGGACAACCTGAAACCCCTGAAATGCTTTGGAGCCCGAAGACTCCCACCGGGGTTTTGATGCCAATCGGGTCTTGAGGGCAAGGCCGGGGCCGTCAGCATGCTTAGCATGAGACTTACCACTCAAGGATTGGCTAGTCTTAACAAACTGTTTGTGGGTTACCTGATCCTGTAGAGAAGAAATGGCCGGTGCCCTGACACAGGGAGGGAAAACGGTATCGAGGGAAACTCGAAATAGAGAATCTCTTCTCACAGCATTGAAGCCTGACGGTTCAGGGGAAAAAGGGTCAGGGCCCAAACAGGTTAGACACCAATTATTGGAGTCTAAAAAGAAAACTGTATTTCCACAGTGAAGGCACTTCTTAGGAGAAGAAGGCTCCATGATGGAGAGGCCTTATAGGCCTAAAAATTTTAAGATAAAAATTGAGGGAAATTTTCCCTCAGTTTGAGAAAAAGAAAAGAAAAAACCCCACTGGCGGTACCGGTGGCGGCGGGAAAACAGCCGCGACCACAAGAAAACAAGAATTGAAAAGAATTAAAGAAAAAAGTTTCTGCGGTGACAGGAGGATGTCCTGCCGGCTCCGCGGAAAAACGAAAACTGAAGAGAGACTGTTGGAAAGGCGGGAAGGCAGCACGCAGGCGCTGAGGGATGCTCCCAAAAGCTTTCTGATTGGACGCTGGGGAGCGTTCCCGCGCAGGCTCCGTCGGTACCGACGTACCCATATGTGAAGACTCATTCCTGCTTGTTCCTGGAGATAGAATATTACAGGGTATTAAAATCATTATTGAAAAGTGATTTAACATCACAGAAAAAGAGACAAACCATCAATCAGCTGGCAATTCCTGTACTCTCATACAGTTTTGGGATTGACGACTAGCCTCTTAAAGATCAACACTACCACCTCTCCACTTGAGTCCTGCCCAGTATCCTGGGTTAAATCAACACAACTGCAGCTCCTACCATTCATCTCCATCATCCTTCAAACTTACCTTTCACAAGCCTACATCCCACCCTCTCTGAAACAAGCCTCCATAAGACCCCTCTCTCCTAAAGAAACCAAACCTAGACCCCCGATCACCCACCTCATACAGTCCTAAAGCCAGTGTTCCATTCCTTGCTAAAATGACCGAAAAGGCAGTTCAACTTCAACTCCAAGAACACATCGTCAGACATGCACCTCTGGACAGAAATAAACTGGGTTCCGCCCCTTCCACACTGCTGAAACATTGCTCACCTCACTCATATCAACGCTCATCATCAGAATGGAAAAAGCCTCCACTGGTTACGTGCTGCTATTCCTAGACATCTCAGCAACGTTTGACACAGTGTCTCACCAGACTCTACTCAACCAGCTCAACAATACTGGGGTTCAAGGCAAGCCACCTGAATGGATCCACTCCCACCTCTCCCAACAGACTCAACAGATAAGACTTGGGAATCACTCCTCAGCACCTTACTCTCTATCCCAAGGAGTTCCCCAGGGTTCTGTGCTCTCTTCCTTACTCTGTAACATCTACATCAAGCCTCTCTGCTACACAATCCGGAAGTTCAACGTTGGCTACCAACTATACGCAGATGATATAATGATATTTACTCCATTTCACACCACTGCTCCTGACTACTCCAACCTAACTGCTTGCTTCAAAGAAACTGTCTATTGACTGCAACTCCACAACTTAGCAGTTAATGTCAACAAGACTGAGATCCCCCATGTGACCAAAGACCCTAATTTCACACCACCCCCCTTCATCAAAATTGAAGACACCGAACTACAAGTCAAGTCACAAGTTAAATACCTCGGTGTCATTCTGGATCACCACCACATTATAAAGAACATCACTAAGAATATCTACTTCAAGCTCCGAACCCTCCGCAACTTACGCCCCCACCTCTCTCCCCTGAGAGCTTTTGCACAGAATGCCAGACTTCCATTACACCCTTGCTCAATTACTGCAACTCCATCCTTCGAGGACTTCCCAAAACTACCACCGCCTCACTACAGCTAGCCCAAAACACAGCAGCACGCACAATTGCTAGAGCCTCCAGACACACCCACATCACTCCCATATTGAAATTCCTCTATTGGCTTCCCATAAGACACTTAACACCACCACATCTGAGAACCTCCAAATGCTCATCAGACACCCAAACTCTGACAGAGCACGCTCAACCTTCATCTCCCACCTCAAATATGTAACAGCACACAACATGCCTGTATGAGAGCCTTTGAACTTTATGCTCCCACCCTCTGGAACTCTCTACCTCCTACACTACGGAGCAATCAATCAAAAGGTAAAAAAAAACCACCTCAAGGCACACCTCTTTGAAGAGCACTATGGAACATCTCCTCCAACTGATTCCCAGCAGAAACATCTGCCACTCTTGCCGATCATTCCCCTTCCCCCCTCCCCAATCAGCTACCTAACATCTAGCCCTACACCATGTACAGCTAGTTCTTGTTCATTGTATCATAAGTTCACTGTATCAAGGTTCTAATGTTATAATGACCCTGCATGCTCCCTCAGTCCCCTTATTATATTCTGTTCTGCGTTTAATAGGTTTGATGTGACCTGCATGCCCCATTGTTTTTATTTATTTAACCAGTTATCTATACCGCCTTATCCTTCAATCAAAGTGGTTTATATTATGTAATCACTACAAACAGGTACTGGATACATTCCCTTGTCCCCAAAGGGCTCACAATCTATGTGCACCTAAGGCTTTGACTAGTAGAAAAATGGTATATTAAAACCAGTTAAAAAAATAAATAAATGTATCCTAACAGTGGTAGCATTTCTTGAGCTGTTACTTGGCTTTGCTGTTGTACCCCTTTTGCCAGCTCGATGAGGCAGGCACAGTGATCCTGCTGGAGGAAAGTTCGGGTCTGTTGAGTGTCTAAGAGTGCTCTGATGAACTTTATTCATTAGGGTAGAGCGAAGTGAGACTTTGGAAAGTTTATGACAAATCCCAGGTGTTGGAGCACTGTGATGGTACGATGAAAGGAGAGTTTTACCTCCCGAGGGGAGTCTCTCCTGATCAATCAATCATCTAAGTAAAGGAAGACGAATATCCCCAAGGTGCGTAGGTAGGCAGCGACTACTGCCATGCATTTTTTGTTTATGTTTATGTCATTCTGTGAAGACTCTTGGGGCAAAGGCTAGACCAAAGGGGAGAACCCGGTATTGATGATTGCTTCCTTGAAACATGACGTGCAGATACTGTCTGTGCAAGGAATGGATCAGTAAATCTGCGTATGCCTCTTTTAGGTCTACAGAACATAACCAATCATTTCACTGTAGGCATGAAAGAAGAGTTCCTAGAGAATAATTTTGAATTTTTCTCGGACCACAAACTTGTTTAGATCTCTGAGATCCAAGATGAGCCTGAATCCTCCTGTTTTCTTTGGAATGAGAAAATATGGAGAGTAGAAGCCCATCCTTTCTTGAGGAGGAGGAACTCTTTCTATGGCACCCTGGGACAATAAGGTGGTCACCTCAATAAGAGGTCTTATGGAGGCTTGTTGTCATCAAGAAGGGCACTTTCCCTGGCAGCGCCCACCCTATGGAATTCTCTCCCCAACCATCTAAGATCAACCAAAGACCTCAAGGACTTCAGAAAGCTGCTTAAAACAACTCTATTTACAGAACACTACAAGGACTGCACCTGAACTGATTCCTATGTGCAGTACCTACAACTCTCTGTAGGTCTTGATCTTAGATCACCTTTGTACATGGCTCTAATCTGGTATATATATGTATATTGCTCACTTTGTATATAGCTCACCGATAAAATCTAGCACTCTGCACTCCACATCACTCTTCTTATTCTCCCACTGCATGCTACTGACCACACAATTATCTTGATTGTTTGATGTGCTAAACCGCTTTGATTTAATGATAAAGCGGTATACTAAATCCATCTAAATAAATAAATAAATTCTTTAAGAGAATGCTTTGAAAGGGTTGCATGGGATAATCCCCCATGAAGCAGGTGGGGGGTAAGGTTTTGAAGTGAAGCTGATAACCCCTAGTAAAGGCTGTTAGTGCAGCTGGGTTAAAAAAGGTTTGGACAAGTTCCTGGAGGAAAGGTCCATAAACAATTATTAAGAAGGGACCCAGGATATCAATGCTTGACCTAGTACAAGCATTGCAGAACCTGTGTCTTTTGGGGAAACTGCTAGGTACGTATGACCTAGATTGGCCACTGTTGGAAACAGGATACTGGGCTTGATGGACCTTGGTCTGACCCAGTATGGCATATCTTATGTTCTTATGGACAATCTGGCGTGTCCTGTGCTCTGATGTTATGAGGTGCCACCTGTGGGTATAGTGACAAAGTCTGCCTGCTATGTTGAGGGACTGGGGACCCTCCATGGGCAGATTGGCAATACTCTCTAGGAAAGAGTCAAAAAACAGGCGCAGATTATGGCTTTGTGGCTGGTTGAGGCTTAGGAGCCTTGGGCTTCTTGGGTTGACGAGGGCCCTGCTTTTTCTGTTGAGGATGCTGAGACTGATAGGCAGTAGAAGACAGGTAAGGAGGATAGTATCTCCTCTTTTAGGTGTTTTAAGGTGAGATCATCTGTTTCAATCTCTCCTGATTTTTCTCTCCAATCCAAGGCTTTTTCCAGTACATGGGATATTGATCAGTTTATCCTGGACTCATTGCTCGAAATCTGATGCCTGTAACCAGGCCATTCTGTGAGCCCCAATGAAGACTGTTAAGCTCTGCTTGTTGATTCAAAGGCATCAAAAGAGGCCCTGGTAAGAAACGTATAAGTGTTTTGGCCCTGTTTGAGTGTCTGGAATGCACTCCGCTTATCCTCAGGAAGCAGGGGGGTGAAAGTCTCCAGATCTCTTGTGATATCCTTCAGAAACATGCCCATGTATAGCATGTAAGAGTTTATTCTGGAGGCCAACATGCATGCTTGGAAGCATGGATGCCCAAAGGGATCGAGTGTCCTCAAGTCTCTGCCAGGTGGCATGGATGAATGGTTCTTAGAGCTCTTTATTTGGTGCACTGCCAATTCCACCACCATTGAGTGGTGAGGGAGCTGAGGTTTATGGAAGCCCGGGCACTCTGGTACTTGATACATGGCATCAAGCCTCTTGCTGACGAGCAGGGCCGCTCACATTCGGAGCATAAGATCCTGCAGGATCTGATGCACGGTAATGTAGCCACCTCCTTGGGTGTGGGAGGGTATTGGAGTATCTTCAATTCCTCTGTCCTCTGTTCCTTTTCTGAGGCTACTGTGATGGTGAGCCCTGGTGCCATGTCATGAATGAAGTCCTGAAAGGACATATCTTCTTGGTGGGGACCGACACCGTTCCTGAGGCGGCAAAAGGTCCGAAGGGATGTCTGGAAGTTCTCAGGAATTGAGTGATCCTTTGTCAGATTCTGAAGAAGTGGCATCAGAGTCTGGTAAGAAGTTAAAGTATCGGCCATCTTGGATTCAACCTCGATGCTTCATGGACGTTGAAGTTCGATGCAGATATAGATACTCGGAGGTATCGGAACAGAGAGCCATGGCAGTTTGAGTCTGTTGGATACTGGTATTGGTCAGTTGCAACAAATGTATCGGCCTCAGGGATTCTGACAATGCCGGTTTGAGGGCCAGCATTAGGGCCAATACACCTGGCTGTAGACTCAGTGTTGAAGTCTGCACTCCTGGAGCTCTTGATGTTATCAGTACCGAGGTTGCCAGAAGTGCCGCCAAACTCCTCTCGAGAGCCAGCATGTGCTGGTCTAGGAAGATGTCTAATGTCTGGGTGGAATCACCCATGGGGCTGTGAACCACCGTCCCAGAACATGGAACCGGTAGCTCTCCAGAGGTCAATGCCTTGGGAGTGTCCCGGAGCCCCTCTTGTGCTCCGGAGGACAGATCCTCTTGCCGGGGCTGTTTGACTGGCCGGTCTGCATCGGAAGCACCCCTAGGGGAGTTGCAATGCTTATGCTGGGACTGATCTCTGGTCTCTGTATCGGTCTTCGATGCCGATGACTTGGGAACAGCCAGAGACTTTGACTTACTTTTATGTTTGGACTTTGAAGAAACCCCAGATCCATGAGAGGAAGTCGATGCCCTCAAAGTGGAAGCCACTGAAAGCGACTATGAGGCAAACGATGATCCGTACTGTCTGACTCGATTCTTTAGGCCTCTGTCATTTGCTGGCACAAATGACAAGAAATGGGTTGATGTTTAGGGCCCAAACATTTTAGACACGAGTCATGTTTATCAGTGACTGATATGGTACCAGCACACTTGGTACATTTTTTAAAACCACTAGTTGGCTTTTCCATGCCTCAAAAAAAGTTGTCTTCGAGATTGACGATAAGGCTATGGAGGCCTAGAGTTTAGTAGTGAAAACCGCATTGAAAATGAAGAGGAAAGAAACATAAAATTTGTAACATAAAAAAAGAAACAATTATCGGGACCTGTGTCAGATTCAACGGGACCGGTGGCGACAGCAAGGCTGAAGCATGACGTTCCACAAAAAAGAGACGTTTTTCGGCAGTGACAGGATGAAACGTCCTGCTGCCTTCATGGAAAATGAAGAACTGAAGAGAGGAGTTGGGAAGGCAGGCCCCGATTCGCCCCACGATTGCTTCAGGGGTGTGACCAAATGACTAGAAAAATGAGGTACATAAAAGCCCGACATTAAAAATAATCAATGTACCTCATTTCTCTAGTCATTTGGTCACACCCCTGAAGCAGCCATGGGGCAAAACGGGGTCATGTTGTGTGTATAACTGAAGCAACTAACAGATGGTTCTTGAATTCAGATAAGTTTTCATCTTTTTGAACTCTGTTGTTTCAATTATTTTGAAGAAATGGGGGGGGGGGGGGGGGTGGTTTCAAGTGAATTTTAGCCTACACAAATGGAGAAAAGTATAAATAAAAATAGAGGGGTTTTTCTGACCAATGAGGATTGGTGCCCTAATTTCATAAGCAAGATAAAGGATCCAGTTAATGGACTGGACGGACTAACTGAGGTCTTTATGGTTCTGAAAGATATAAACAATATAAAAAAATTGGAATATATTTAATATTCAAAATCAAAGAAAATATCAAGATTAAAGGGAGTTTTCAGATGACAGACAATTAATGGCTGTATTATATGAACTGCATCTGCATTAGACTTTGTTTTTTGGTAATATTTAAATCCATTTACCACTGCTGAGTGGCTTTTTGAAATATCCCTCATTATGTATATATTTACAAAAGAAAGTTTAATATTTAAAAATGTGATGCTTAAATATGCATTTTTATAGGATTGGTCTGGGAGGGATGGTGTTGAAATGATTACAGTTGGATTTAACAAACTCTTGGAGGAGGGAGGGGGCTAGTGATCTACAAGTTAATTATGAGAGGGCAAAAGGCTGAAATTTTGCCTAGGGCACCAAATACTCCAGTAGTAATTTTACCGGCTCTGCATCGATGCACCATTACCAATGAAGTCAAGGCAACAGCTTTATGTCGGGCAATTACTACAATCCTCTCCTTGAGGCCTCTCATGAGATGCTTCTCAAGGGCTGCCATCAATAAAAGCGTGGGTTCTTCAGCAGAATTGGCAGATCTCTGCAGAGTCTGACAGGGAGTATCGGTAGCCTGGTGTCTGGCATGGTCCCTCCGACAATGAAGATGATGAGCGGTCCTTACGTTGGGGCTGCTTCGAAGGTTAGAATTTCTCCGATACCTCAATACTCTTGACCTTCTGCTCTGATGCACTCCAGCCTCTCCCCAATGCTCTGTATCCATGGTTCTTGATGTCTTTGGTTCTAAGAGGATGAGGATGCCTTCCTCAGGATGATACTGGTGGGTGAGCTCGAGAGCCTCTCCATGTCTATGCTTCTCCAGCATGGATATGGAGAGTAACCATAGAGACCATGGAGACTAATGACACTGATGCTGAAGGATTTTGTGTGTCTCTTCACGACCCTTGATCTCTCTCATCATCTGTGAGCACAAAAGACAATGTGAAGGTTCATGGTCAGGCTCCAAGCACTGCTGGCACCATTTGTGAGTGTCTGTTAGAGACCTGGTCCTGCTGCACTGGTTGCAGGTCACAAACCTGCTGACCAGTTTGTGGGACATGTCTGGAAAAATAGCCAAGGCAAAATCAAACGACTTGATCTTGAAAAAATAAACCTGGCCAGAGAGCCTGAGGCTGAAAAGCAGCCCTATAGCGGCGATGTATTGAATTTTTTTTTAGTGCCATCAAGTCAGTGCTGACTCCTGGTGACCCAGCTGCCTCTGGATTTTCTTGGCAATGTATCACCGGAAGTAGATTGTCAGGCCTTTTCTTCTGAGGTAATGGAGGGTAAAGTGACTTGCCCAAGGTCACAAGGAGTGCCAGTGGGAATCAAGCCCTTGATTTTCTGGGTACTAAGCAGTTGCTGTAACCACTAGGCGATGTATTAAATTAAAAGCACTAACTAAAGGACTGAAGGGGCAGAGATCATGCAGCAATGGCAGAAGAGAAGAACTCACAAAAGAGCAGTAACTACCAGAAAAAAGTAATACATTTTAGAGAAGTATGCAGACCAACATGGAACACATCCTTGGGGTTGTGGGGATTGAGGAGACTAGGTGCGGTAGCAGCAGGCAAAAATTCACAATATGCATGGTGGAACCACTCCAAAGGTTTCTAGAAGATGTGAGAGGTTCCCGCATGGGACTCCATATGTCAGCACTTATGTGGTTGTGCATGATGAAAGCACAGTTACTTACCTGTAACAGGTGATCTCTGGGAACAGCAGGAATAAGTCTTCACATATGGGTACGTCGGTACCGACGGAGCCTGCGCGGGAACGCTCCCCAGCTTCCCAAAAAGGAAAGCTTTTGGGAGCATCCCACAGTGCCTGCGCGCTGCCTTCCCGCCTTTCCTAACCGCCTCTCCTCAGTTCGAGTTTTAAAGCTGAGACAAAAAAGAGAGAGAGGAAAGGAAAGACAGATAGAGAGATACAACTCCTAGGGGAGGTGGGAGGGTTGTGAAGACTTATTCCTGCTGTTCCCAGAGATCATCTGTTACAGGTAAGTAACTGTGCTATCTCCAGGAACAAGCAGGAATGAGTCTTCACATATGGGGACTCCCTAGCTAAGATGCCTGGGAGAACACCAAGGATATGAGACCCTGGGAAGGGTTCTACCTCCTATGGATCTCAGGCATCTATCCAGGGATGGAGGGTAGGAGTTGATTAAAAATGGAACAGGTGTTTGAAAACAGCCTGACCAAACAAGGCATCCCGGCGGGAGTCCTTGTCCAAGCAGTAATGGGCTGTGAAGGTATGAACCGAGGTCCAGGTGGCTGCTCGACAGATCTGGTCGATGGACACAGAATTTAGATGAGCCATAGAGGTGGCCATGGCCCTCACATTATGAGCTGTGACATGGCTCTCCAGAGAAAGGTTCTTACTCTGGTAGGCGAAAGAAATACACTGAGCAATCCAATTGGATAATGTCCTCTTAGAGACTGGAAGTCCCAAATGAGAGGGATCAAAAGCAACAAAGAGCTGGGAAGACTTTCTATGTTGCTGTGTTCTTTGTAAGTAAAAGGCAAGTGCTCTTTTACAATCCAGAGTATGAAGATTCTTCTCTGCACTTGATGCATGAGGAGCTGGAAAAAAGACAGGTAAATATACCTCTTGATTAAGATGAAAAGGTGAGACCACTTTAGGCATAAAGTGCGGATTGGTCCTAAGAACTACCTTATCATGATGGAACCTTGTATAAGGAGGATTAGCCACTAAGGCCTGCAGCTCACTGATGCGGCGAGCTGAGGTGACTGCAATGAGGAAAATAACCTTCCAGGAAAGAAATTTCAAGGAGTTGGTGGCTAAGGGTTCAAAAGGAGGCTTCATAAGCTGACCAAGAACCAGATTTAAATCCCATGCCACCGGAGGAGGCCTAATGGGAGGTCTAGTTAAAGTTAGGCCTCTCATGAATCTTGCAATAAGAGGATGAGAGGAAACAGGTTGTCCATTGATAGGCTTAAGGGATGCTGCAATAGCACTTAAATGGACCCTTACTGAATTCATCTTAAGGCCTGCATCGGAAAGATGCAGGAGGTATTCCAATAGAGAATTCAAAGGTAGTGCTAGAGGGTCAAGACTCCTTTCAGCACACCAAATGGAAAATCTTTTCCATTTAAAAGCATAGGAACGTCTAGTGGAAGGTTTTCTGGAAGCATGGAGGATATCCTTCACTTGCTGAGAAAGATTCCAGCTTTGAAGGTCTAGGCCTTCAGTAATCAAGCTCTGAGGTGAAGGGACTTGGGGTTTGGGTGCCACAAAGTCCCCTCCTCCTGGGACAGAAGGTCTGGAGCAGCTCCCAAGTCCAGAGAGGGGGTTTGGGAGAGATGCAGAAGTAGAGGGTACCACACTTGGCGTGGCCAGCGTGGAGCTATGAGGATCATAGATCCTTGATCCCTCTGGAGTTTGAACAGAGTCTTGGGAATCAAGGGAATGGGTGGAAAGGCATACAGGAAACCCTGACCCCAGTGAAGGAGGAAGGCATCCTTGGCCTGAACTCCCTGACACGGAATTCTGGAACAGAACCAGGGAAGTCTGGCATTCCACGGACTTGCAAAGAGGTCTATGTCCGGGGTTCCCCATTCTTGGAAGATTCTGAGTACCTGATCCATGTGCAGGGACCATTCGTGTGGGAGCAGAATTCGACTGAGTCTGTCTGTCCTAGAGTTTTGGATTCCTGGGAGGTATACTGCCAGGAGATGGATTTGATGCTCTCTGGCGAAGGCCCACAATCTTAAAGCTTCGTTGCAAAGTGACAGAGAGCCAGTTCCTCCTTGCTTGTTTATGTAAAACATGGCTACTTGATTGTCTGTATGAATGAGGACTGTCTTGTAGCTGAGCAGGGTATGAAAGACCTTGAAAGCTAGAAAGACTGCTCGAAGCTCCAAGAGATTGATATGAAGAAAGGTCTCCTGTGGGGACCAAGTGCCTTGGGTGGAGAGGTCTTGTAGATGAGCTCCCCAACCTGTTTGGGAGGCATCTGTTGTGAGAGTTGCTTGGGGCAACAATTGTTGGAAGGGGGACCCCAGCAACGGATTTTGAGTGGACATCCACCACTGGAGAGACCAAAAGAGACGTTTGGAGGTTGCTATTTGGTCTGAGAGAGCTCCTGATGCTTGAGTCCACTGGGTGGACAAAGTCCATTGGGCTGCTCTCATATGTAGGCGAGCATAGGGTACCACATGCACTGTGGAAGCCATGTGGCCTAGCAGTTGTAGCATCTCCCGGGCAGTGAAGTGGCTCTTTAACTGAACCTGAGAGGCTAACTGCACTAGGCGTAGGCAACGGGCCTGAGGAAGATAGGCCCTTGCAATGGTAGTATCTAGCCAGGCCCCTATGAACTCTAGGGACTGAGTAGGGGTGAGCTGGGACTTTGGGAGGTTTACCACAAGTCCCAGATACTGTAGAATGCGCCTTGTGCAGTCCAGGGAAGTCTGGGCCTCTGACTGAGATGGATGAGCCAGTCGTCCAGGTATGGGAATACAAATATTCCCAGAGTGCGTAGAAATGCAGCTACTGTTGTCATGCATTTGGTGAACACTCTTGGAGCAGAGGCCAGACCAAACAGAAGCACCCTGTATTGATAATGTTTTCCTTGGAAAAGAAAACTGAGGAATCTTCTGTGAGATGGATGGATGAGGACATGTGTGTACGCATCCTTGAGATCTGGAGAACAAAGCCAATCCTGACTTTGAAAGTATGGAAGGAGAGTGCCCAGAGAAAGCATCTTGAACTTCTCCTTGCATAGAAATTTGTTCAATTCCCTGAGATCTAATATGGGTCTGTATCCCCCTGTCTTCTTTGGAATGAGAAAATAGGGGGAGTAAAACCCTGACCCTTGTTGAAGGAGGGGAACTTCTTCTATTGCCCCTTGGGCAAGAAGGGTAGCCACTTCTTGATCGAGAAGGTCGAGAAGAGATGTGGGAGAATTGAAATGTCTCACCATGGTGTGGGGAGGAAGGTCTGAGAAATGAAGTTTGTAGCCCTCTCTTATGATGGAGAAGGTCCACTGCTCTGATGTAATCTGCTCCCATCTGGGAGCAAAATGAGCTAACCTTCCTGGAATGGTGAGAGGGTCTGGCTGTTTTAAAGCCAGAAAGGCTAAGTCCTCTAGCATCAAGTCAAAAACCCTGAGGAGGCTGGGTCTGCTGAGTTGCAGCAGCCCCTGTAGTCTTAGGCCTGGCCTGTTTAGGTTGCTGACGCTTAGTAGCAAAGCGACCTGTAGAGGATTGTTGGCCAGAAGTAGAAGGGAATCTGCCCTTTTTGAAAAAAGACTTCTTGAAGGGTTTTTTCTTGGCAGGAATGGAGGTTGACTTTGAAAGTCTATCCAGAGCAGAATTTTCTGCATCCATTTGAGTGGCTTTTATTTGCCATTCTTTGCCAAAGAGGTTTTCACCTGTACAGGGAAGATTTCCTAATCCATCTTGGACCCAGGGTTCTAAATCAGAAGCTTGGAGCCAAGCAATTCTGCGAGCAGCTATGGCAATGCCAGAAGCTCTGCTGGCACCTTCAAAGGAATCAAAGGCTGCCCTGTTGGAAATCTTTGAAATGTCTTGAGTATGCTTAAGCCAAATGAGGAATTCATCCCTTTTATCTTCTGGTAGAAAAGGGAGGAAAGTGTGCAGTTTATCTGCAACCTCCTTTAGAAACATACCCATGTAAAGACTATAGGAGTTGATTCTGGCAATAAGCATACTGGCTTGGAAGATTTTTCTACCAAAAGCATCCAAGGTCCTGCATTCTCTTCCTGGAGGAGTGGAAGAGTGTCTCTTTGTACTCTTTATCCTCTTCATAGCTGACTGCACCACAATGGAATGGTGAGGAAGCTGTGTTTTATGAAAACCAGGACAGGGAGGGACATGATACATAGTGTCCAATCTGCGAGAATGAGGAGAGATAGTGAGAGGAGTCTCCCATACATCAATCATGTGTTCATAAAGAATCTCATGAATTGGTAAGGTGACTGCCTCTTTAGGAGCCTTAGAATAACCCAAAATATCTAATTTTTTTGCTCTAGGCTCTGATTCAGAGGATACTGAAATAGAAAGACCTTTAGCCACTTCTCTTATGAAGTCTTGAAAGGACAAGTCCTCTGGAAGAGACATTCTTCTTTTTGGAGAAGGCGGCTCTTCAGGAAGGGTTATAGATACTTCAGCCGACTCCTCTGATGTATCAGAATCACCAGAGGAATCGAAGTACCGTCTTGTCAGGGTGCTCTTCTAACGCTCGGTACGAGTATCGAGCAGTATGGACATCGGGCGTCATCGGAACCGGATCGGTACCGATGAGCGGCCCTGGACAAGGAACCGCTGCAGTCGGTATCCTGGTCGATGCCGATGCAGTCGGTACCGGTATCGGCGCTGGTGCCGGTACCTGAGTCGATACCAACAACGGAGTTTGTTGTGGTATCAACGGCGTCGCAGCTTGGATGAAGGCACTGATAGCCTGCTGCATGGACAGAAGATTCTGATCCATCGACGCCATGAATGCCTGGAACTCGGTACCGGAAGGTTGTGCCGGTACCCCAGAGCATTCTAACAGGTGATCGGTCGAGGCCGTGCCATCGATGTCAACCTGTAACCCCATAGGTGGAGCTTTGGAAGCCGGAGCTTCCCGCCGGGGTTGTTTTGCCGGTGCAGGATCCTCGAGGGCAAGCCCGGAGGCATCTCGATGCTTAGAGGGAGATCTACCCTTCGAGGACCGGCTGGATTTATGTTTGGTTACCTGAGATCCATTGGGGGAAGAAGCAGCCCTGGAAGACGTCGATGCCACCGAAGCTGCATCAGCAGGAAACAGCACATGGAGCCTTAGCTGCTCGGTTCTGTAAACCCCGTTTAGACATCAGAGAGCAGGACGGACAATCTGAAATGGAGTGTTCAGGACCCAAACATTTAAGACACCATTCAT
The DNA here is from genome assembly GCA_033557465.1 of Ichthyophis bannanicus. Classification (NCBI taxonomy): domain Eukaryota; kingdom Metazoa; phylum Chordata; class Amphibia; order Gymnophiona; family Ichthyophiidae; genus Ichthyophis; species Ichthyophis bannanicus. The sequence goes on from CM066044.1 coordinate 258,811,095, forward strand.
GGGTGTCTGTAACAGAAATAGTACCGCTGCACTTCGTGCATTTCTTAAACCCGGAGGCTGGTTTTTCCATGAGGAAAATTTCTTGTGAGGCCTAAGGCCCAAAAGAAAAATACACTAAGTGAGGGAAAAATATATAGTTTTTTTTTTTTTTTTTTTAAAGAAAAGAAAAAAAAGACCGGCGGTACCGGTCTGGAGTCGGGGAAGGCAGACACGCGACCAAAGAAAGAAAATAAAATAAAGAACTTCTTCAGTGGTGACAGGGCTCGACCTGCTGGCTCCGCGGCAAAGAAAAACTGAGGAGAGGCGGTTACGAAAGGCGGGAAGGCAGCGCGCAGGCGCTGTGGGATGCTCCGTCGGTACCGACGTACCCATATGTGAAGACTCATTCCTGCTTGTTCCTGGAGATATAATGTTACTGCACAGTAAAAATGCATCATGAAACGTAGGATACTCATATTCCCTACTAAAGAAAGATCATGACTAAATATCTTTATCTTTATTTATCTTTATCTTTATTAATGCATTTTATATACCACTCATACCACGGGGGCACAGAGTGGTTCACAATACCAAAAATAAGGCTGCTGGAAAAGGAAAAGAACACCATAATAATTAAAAGAGTAGTGGATAGAACAGCAGAGGGAGAGAAGACAACAGACATAACAGAGAGAAAATAGCACAGAGAGCAGAGGGTAGAGAAACATCAGCATTCAACAAGAAGGTGGGGAAAGGGTAGCAGGGGGGGGGAGGAAGGTGGAAAGCAGAGGAGAATAAGTGGGTCTTCAGCATGGTCTTGAAGGATTTGTAGGAGGGTTCAAGGCGGAGGGCAAGGGGAAGCGAGTTCCAGAGTCGGGGGCCCAGGAAGAAGAAAGCAGAGGACCGGGTGGATTCAAGATGAGCCTGTGACGGAGAGGGGAGGGACATACGGTTCAGATGGACCGATCTAAGGGAACGATGCGAGGATTGAAGGTGTATTTGATCTGCAAGATAAAGAGGAACACCAGTGTGAATGGTTTTATGCACGTGGATAAGAATTTTGAAATGAATACGATAGACAAGTGGAAGCCAGTGCAGGTATATACGAATAGGGGTGATATGATCAAAGCGTGAGGCATGCATCAGGATTCATGCTGCAGTGTGGTGAACTAATTGCAGCCGCTGTAATTGTACTTTGGGAAGACCGGCAAGGACAACATTACAATAATCTAAATGAGATATCACAAGGGATAAGAGTAGTGTGGTCATAGAAGAGAAAGAAATAAAGGGGCAAACTGCACGAAGTTGTCTCAGAGTGTAGAAGGACCGTTTTACCACAGAGGAGATATGTTCCGTGAACGACAGAGTAGAATCTAGAATGACACCTAAGTAGCGCAGGGAAGAAACAAGTGGCAGCAGGGAAGAGGATAGAAGAGGAGCAATGGAGGGGGCTGGGGCACCGAAAGTGAACCAGATAGCAGAGGTTTGGAGGGGTTCACATGCAAAACGTTGGAGGAAAACCAGGTGGCCACCGAGGCTAGGCAAGAATTGAGGGGGGTGAGATCTGGGGCAGAGGGGTCTGTGTGGTGAAGAAGAATAATATCATCTGCATAGTAATGGGCTGTGATGCTGTGCTGCTGGACCAGAAGAGCAAGGGGGGCCATGAAGACATTAAAGAGGGGCAAGGACAGAGCCTTGGGGGACACCACAAGGGAGGGGGGTCAGGGGAGAGACAGAAGGACCTGAGGAAACGGAAAAGGACCTATGGGAGAGATAAGAGTGAAACCAGGAGAGAACAGAACCAGAGAGCCCAATGTTGTGTAAATGATCTAGAAGGGTGTGATGATCCACAAGTTCGAAAGGTGAGAAGGTAATGCTCTTATGTAGATTATGACGACATCTTATGCAGACATCACACAGATACATGTAAAATGCAGCAGAGAGCTGAAAAGCCCATTTTCAGAGTCTGACGCAGGCATCCCACAGATACACAGAAAGCATGAATGTGGCAAGGGAAAAAGAAGGTGTTTTCCTGTTACACATTACTGCTAAGAGCAGCATAGGTTCTAGTCTACAATAGCAGAACTCCATGAAGTCCACCCATGCCACCTAAAGACATGTGGATGATAGTCTCACAGCTCCCTACCTGAATACTTGTACCAGGGAGGGTCTTCCAGGGGCTCTTCTTCACAATCTGGGCTTTCAGATCTGCAGTCCTCAGTTTTCAGGGATGGTGAAAGAAAGTCACTCATAGACCTGGAACTGGAAAAAATATAGTTTTCATAGCTACTACAGTATTTGGCTGTTTGATTTCTGCTTTTCACTAACCCCCCCACCCAAGCTTCTATTTTCAAAGAATTTTGCTGGCAATGACCGTTAACATGACCATCACTGGTTTAATCAAACCTAATGTATTTTCATATAGGTTTATAAAGTAAAGTTGATTACCAAGAGAGAAGTTCAGTTACAAACATGAACATCATTCTGATAGTGTTGATTGGAAAGCAATTTCTAGAGTTTTCTATGAAAATCTTGATCTCTTCTGGGTTTATATGGTAATTCCTGTACACCCACAGCAATGTAGCATGCCTCAATTTTGTAATTAAGCTAAATGAGGTCCTTCAGGAGGGGAAGAGGGAAGTTTTATATTACTAGAGAACTGTTGCACTCTCAGAAAAGCAATTCACCTTCATCATTTGCACAGGACAAACCAGCTAAGGGCTATCATAAATCAAAAAGTGGGGGAGGGGGTAAACATACCACCAAAGGTGGTACAACTATTTTTGGTGGGTTTGAATTTTCTTCTTTTAAAGCTGAAAGACAATCCAAAATCATAGAAATGGCCCCTAAGGTTGATGGAGTTGTGGATATTAGCTAGACTGTAATAAAAAATAAGAATGTGTACACTGAACTTCGTGTTGCAAGTTTGCCAATATCTTCAAAACACGCTGATCAAAGATGGGCTTTTGACACAACTTGGTCTTAAGAGAGAAATATGCTATTTGCTATCCAACAATCGCAGGCTTGCTAAGGAAAATGCAAGAAAAAGCTAGGTGGACTTTTTAAAAGTCTTTGGATTTTAAGAGCAGACTTCCATGTGAAGGTTTTGTTCATCTTTACTGTGTGGTGTTGCGAAAAATGTTGGAAGAACAATTAACCCTTTCATGGCTGTTGTTGCCATATGGCAACCTTCAAATTTTCCCCCAAATTTTTCACCGGATTCTATATTTCCAAAAAATATGCACAGTGTGTGCGAAATGTGATGTGTATCTGTGCTTGACATCTGAACTGTTATTTAAACTATCACACCCAGCAGTAAATGAAACTGATGCCAAGACTGTTTTTAATTTTCAGCCATTCAGGACCGTAGTTGCCATATGGCAACAGTAATATTGTTTCTTAGAAATAAATTTAAAAAAAAAACCCTTTATATTCTGCAGCATTTAGCTCAAATCTTAATTTTAAAAAAAACCCAGAAAAAAAATGTCAGTTATAAAACAATTATGTGGACGCGAAAGGGTTAACTAAGGTGGAAGTCCATCATTACCTTAGGCAGAAATTCAGGGTTTAGAACCACTTCAGGGTGATGACATTTGGTATAAAATGGATAAGTTATTAGAGCCTGGAGCTCCCAAATTCTGTGAATCAAAGTGACCACCACACAGACCCTCCAAATCAGGAAAGCTCCTCCCAGAAGCCAGAGGCTCAAAATGTTCGTTCATGAACACAGAGGTCCATAAGAGTGATATGTGCAAATTATACAGAGGTGCATCTTACAGGATTGATTTTTCATCTAGTCTCCGATATTAGTGCAGTTTTTGGATCACTCTAAACAGAGCAATTACACAGGTGAAAATAGGTTTCAGAAGAAGAATGCAGCTGATATTCACAGCTGAAAATGCAAAACAGAGGCATACTATGTAGCCATGGATGCAAAGAACAAATGCACATCCGCACATTCCTAGAAACTACTTGAAATTGTGTTCTTATTGGTGCTGTCAGGTAACATCACCCTTATGTATGACTAAGGTCAACTGCTTGCCTTCAGAGAATTTTCTTGTGGTTGGGTACTCTGTCTAATGTTATAAGAACAATGAGGATTCATTGTGAAACGTAGCATAAATTCATTGAAAGTTAAACCAAAAAATTCAGTTACCTGAGGCAAGAGAAACAAATTTAAAAAAAAAAAGCTCTCATCTACATAACGTGCCAAATTCTAACCCTCTCTATTTTGAAACTTCTTATGTGACAGGGCTAACTAATATTGTCTACTGTTTACCAAAATTGAATATGAAACTGGATTGAAATTTTAAATTCTTAAATTATCATCCCCATAAAGACCCGTGTAACTGCCTATATTGGTGCCCATAGACTTTAAAATAATTTTCAGAGAGTAATTAGAAACTACACGCATAACTTCTTTTTGAAAGTTACACCCCAAAAAACACTTGCACATATTTACACCTACTTGTGCCCATAGTTTTCCCAATGAAATACTGTATACAAACATGCAAATCCCTCCTGAACTCCACTTCCGAGAACACCCCTTCAAACTGCAGGTCCATTTATGTAAGTTAATTGATATGCAAGTTATTTTATACAAAGTAATTTCTATAGATAAAGCACTGGTCAATTTAATTTCATTTAACATGACATTTATATTCTGCTTAGCTGATCAAATCAGTCCAAGGCAGATTACATCAATCTTTAAAAGAATACACACAAAAAAAACTTTAAAAGTTTATAATATGATTAGAAATACAGACATCCTCCACCCACTACTGCCCTCAATAGACTCCAAAACAATCATCATCAACTCTTAAGATTTATATAGAATTCACAAAAAATATATATCCAGGAAACAGCTTGAAAGGAGTGCCTACTTTATGTCAAAAAAGAAGGTGCCTACTTAAGTACTCTTTCATTAAGAAAAGTAGATGCCTGCTTTTCCTGCTAAAATATATTACTCACCTGTAGCAGGTATTCTCCGTGGACAACAGGAATAAGTCCTCATATATAGGTGATGTCCCCAAAGAAGCTCCACACAAGAACACTCCCCAGCTTCCAATGGAAGCTTTTGGAAGGCTCCACTGCACGTGCGAGCCTTCTTCCCACCTGTTGCCACAGCAGCACCATCTTAAAGCGGTCTGATAACATAGCTGTAACAGATGACAACTCCTCGGCAAGATAGGAAGATTGTGAGGCCTTATTTCTGCTGTCCATGGAGAACACCTTTTCTCTATGGACAAGCAGGAATGCGTCCTCACTTTTGGGACTCCCAAGCTACAGGCTACTGAAAACCGAGGAGGCCACCAAGAAACACAATAGGGGCAAACAGCTGCGAAATGGCAAGTAGTCAGTACAACTCAACCACCAACTATGTACAAAATGAGAGAATTTCTCTTCCCTTTTTCTTGGTGGATTTTTTTTTTGGTAGCATGGACAGAATAGAATAGAGTCCAGAATACAGATTGGCTGAAGTTTCTATCGCATCGAGAACCCCTATCTAGGTAGTAGCGAGATGTGAATGTGTGAAATGAAGACTACAATGCAGCCCTACAGATCTCTTCCATGGAGACTGAGCGTAAGTTGGCCACCAACTCAGCCATAGCTCTGACACAGTGAGCTGTGACATGACCATCAAGGCTCAGGTCTGCCTGAGCATGTGAAAAAGATGCAGTCTGACAGCCACATTGAAAGAGAGCATTTGGAAACAGCAGCCTCTAGCTTATTGGGGTCAAAACAAACAAAAAGCTGGATGGACTTTCTATGGGCCTTTGTCTGCTCCAAGTAGAAGGCCAAGGCTCGCTTGCAGTCCCAACATGTGCAGCACAGCTTCCCCTGTGTGCATGAGGTCGTTGGAAAAATGCTGGAAGAATAATTGACTGATTAAGGTGGAAATCCGAAACCACTTTCGGAAGGAATTTAGGATGAGTGAGAAGGAATACTCTATTATGGTGGAATTTGGTATAAGGCGGATGAACCACTAGGACCTGAAGCTAGTCTATTCTGCAAGCTGAAGTGATTACCACCAGAAAGAGAACCTTTCAAGTCAAAAACTTCAGAGACAGAAAATGAATGGCTCAAAAGGAGCCTTCATGAGCTGCGCAAGAACCACATTGAGATCCCAAGATTCTGTGGGAGGCTTCAGGATTAGCAAGTCTTCCAAAAAGTGAATAACTAAAGGCTGTACTGAGATGGGCTTGCCCTCCACACCACAATGGAAAGCACCAATTGCACTGAGATGGACCCTTACAGAGTTGGACTTTCCAGACTCAGGAAAGTGTAGGAGACACAAGTAGTTTTTGTGTGGAGCTGGCTGCAAGCGGCGTCCCTGCTCCGAGGGAGCCGCTTGCAGCCAGCCCGCCCCCAGCAACACTCCTGCCCAATCGGGGCAGTGGGAGACCCGACCCGGCAGCTGCAACCACTTTAAAAGCGGCGTCCCTGCGGGGCGCGCCCGCGCCTGAGGGCCTCGCCAGAGGGCCCTTTGGCATTGCCCTTAGGCGCGGCATAGAGGCGCAAACAACTCCTTTAAATCAACAAGAACACCGGTGCACAAAAACAGTGCAAAGAACAAGAAACACCACGATCCACTACAGCGGCATTCCACCACAGCAGCGATCCACTACAATACCGAAGATACAGCAACGACAACCAAAGACCTCAACACTCAACGCAATCAACACTGAAGCCCAGCCTGGTCCCCAAACACCAGGTACCCTCAACGATTATGCCGCCTTTCTTGGCCCCCATCTACCTCCTCACCCCCCTCTTGACCCTCTACCCCCCCCAAGCGCATTCAATAACCTACTCTGGCCCATCCAATTCACTCATCCCACACTCACTCACAAACCGCAACAAACTCACTCACACGCTCAGCACACACCCACCCCCACATCACCATCCCCCCACCCAATCTCCACATTACCATCTCCCTAATCAACGCACGCTCTGTTAGAAATAAATACCACATGCTCCGTGACCTAATCACAACTGAGCAGATAGGCATCCTATGCATTACAGAAACCTGGCTGACCGACACAGACACAGTACTAATGAACCAACTAGCCCCAGATGGATACACCCTCTACCACTGCTCCCGGGGGCACGCCAAAAGAGGGGGTGTTGCCATCATAGCAAGAACCGACCTCCACCTCAGAACCCATTCCTCCGAAACCACCACTGAAGCGGATCTCCTCACCCTCACCAACAAACACCTCTCGATATGTCTAATCTACCGTGCGCCCACCGCAACCACTGACCTACCAAGATTACTACAACACATATCAGAAAGCACCGGCTCGACCAAGGAACAAATCATCCTAGGAGACTTCAACCTCCCATCACTTCAAGAAGAACATGCAACAACCTTCCACACTGCTGTCTGCAATGGATCTAGTACAGATCATACAGGAACCCACCCACGAAAAAGGCAACACACTAGACCTCGTCTTCCTCAACTCCACGTCCACCGCTTCAACAAAAAACTCACGGATCTCGCCAGTACCCTGGTCTGACCATCACCTCATCACCTTATCCTACACATACCAACATAAGACCAACAAGGATGATGGACAACACGTAAGACGATTCAAACCATTTAACAAAGAGGACTTTTTAGAACAAATTCTACCCAAACTACAAACAAACTCCAATGACATCAATGACCTCATAGACAACTGGAACACTACGATCTCCACTGCGTCTGCAGCGTCAACAAACATAACCATCACCAGACCCCCTTCCTCAAGAGCCAGATGGTATACTCCCAGTCTCCGAAGGCTAAAAACAAAACTCAGGAGAACTGAAAGAAAATGGAGAAAAACCAATAACGAAAATGACAAAATAAAATACCTATACGAACTCAACGCATATCACTATGAGACTGGCAAAGCAAAGAAAATTTACCATATGAAAATCATCAATACCTCCATAAACAAACCTCGTGAGCTCTTTCGGATAATCAAAAAGCTGACAAAAACGCCACACAACTCCGACCAATTACCGCAGATTCCACCAGAACTACTGGCCCGCCAATACAAACAACTACAACGACCACGAAACCCGCAGCTAACCTCACAGACAACTACAGAGAACCTCCACCCCAACTTGCACAGTGACTGGGCCACCTTCAAAGAAATATCAACAGAAGAAATTTCAACCACGATCTCCTGCCTCCACACCACCACCTCCCCGCTGGACCCATGCCCCACCGACTGGATAAAGAAATCAAAAAACAAACTGAGCACACCATTAACCCGTATTGTTAGTGAATCCTTCTCCAGAGGACACATGCCTGACGCCCTCAAAACCACGATCATCTGTCCTTCCTTGAAAAAGCAAAACCTGGATCCCCTAGACCCTGCATCCTACAGACCCATAGCAAGTCTACCTTTCACAGCCAAAATAATCGAGAAAATCGTCCAGCAGCAGCTTCAGGAACACCTGGATGTTAACAACATACTGGACCCCCAACAACACGGCTTCCGCCCGCTACATGGAGTCGAGACCCTCATGACCACGCTGATGAATACCCTCCTCACAGGAACTCAAGGAAGACACTCTGGATACGCCATGATCTTCCTCGATATATCTGCAGCCTTTGACACCATCTCCCACAATATCCTCATACACAGACTATTGGGATCAAAGACACCGTGCTGAAGTGGTTTCAATCCTACCTAACAGACAACAACTAATCCGCACCAGCGCCTTAACCTCCCCCCCATTCCAGCAACACCAGGGAGTACCCCAAGGATCCACACTGTCAGCTATGCTCTTCAATATTTACCTCCAGCCACTCTGCACAGTCATACGCACCCGCAACGTCAGCTTCCACATCTATGCTGACGATATCATGCTCTACGCCCCCATTACCACCACAAACCCATCAAACATCCACCTATCAGCATGCTTCACTGCAGTATCTGACTGGTTACAAACAAACCACCTATCCATCAACATAAAGAAAACTGAAGCCCTCATAGTGACAAAGGACCCAGACTTCACACCACCCACACACCTCAATATTGGAACTACAAGCATCAAAATACAACCACAGATAAGATACCTGGGCATTATCATTGACCAAGCCCTCACCTTAAAGCAACAGATCACCAAAACCTCCGGAACTATATTTCATAAGGCAAGAACAGTGCAACGGCTCAGACCCCTCCTGGAACACCAAGACTTCCGAACAGTGATGCAAGCCATGACACTCCCACATCTCGACTACTGCAACATAATCTACCATGGCCTTCCAGCAACACAGACCAACCCCCTCCGAACTGCATTGAACACCACGGCGAGAATCATCCAGAGCACAAAGAAACCCGACCACATCACCCCAATTCTGAGAGAACTACACATTCTCCCCCTCGAAGCACGGACAAAATACAAAGCCATCCTACTCACCCACAAAGCTATCCATCAAACACAGGACACACAGGTTCGCGCCCTACTGGCTCGTCCAGCTCACGGCAGATCTACTAGACAAGCCTCCAGCGTTTCCCTCACCGTCTCTCACAAAAGAACCAAATGCTCGCAACGGACCTGCAATCGAGCCTTTGAACTCTATGCTGCAACCTTATGGAACTCTCTACCGAGCTACCTTAGAAACAATGCCGACCTACTATCCTTCAGAAAGCAGCTCAAAACCATCCTTTTCCAGGAATACCTCAATTCAGACCCCTCCGAAAAACCCACGAACCCCTGATCTCACCACAATGATCCTCTAACACAAAGCCACCTCAACCCGTCCATGTCCAATACCTGTCCCATGTCTTATGTCTGACCAAACGTCTGTCCCATGTCCTAAGTCTGTCCCATGACAAAATCATCAATGTTGCCTCCTCGGTGATGGCCCTACCCTTGTATTTAATTCTCCCACCCCCTATGTTACACCGCTTTGACCCTAAATAAATAAATAAATAAATAAATAAAAGGGTCAAGGGCTTGGCCCTCACACCAGACAGTAAACCTCTTCCATTTGCAAGAGTAAGACTATGATATAGATCCTCCCTGGAGACCAAAAAGACTTTGGTTATACCATCAGACAGGTTTAACTGAGACATTAGCCTCTCAACATCCATGCTATAAGGGCCAAAGAATGGATGCTGGGGTGCAACATCGTCCTGTCCTCTTGCGTTATTAGATCAGGTTCATGGTCGAGCCATAACAGCTTTCAACTGGAGAGCTGCAGCAGGAGGGGAAACCAAGTCTGTCTGGGCCAGTAGGGGGTGATGAGAATCACCGTGCCGCAATATGTCATGAGCTTCAGGAGGGTCTTCATAATGAGAGGTACTGGAGGATAAGTGTACAAAAGATCCTCCTCCCAATGGAGGAAAGTGTCTGACACTACTCTGCTGTTGATCTTAGTCTGGAGCAGAACTGATCCACCTGAGCATTCTGGGGGTGGCAAACAGATTGATTATGTAACATAAGATATGCCATACTGCATAGGTTTTCAACCCAATCCTCAGGGAACCCTAAGCCAGTCAGGTTTTCAGGATTCCCACAATAAATATGCATAAGATAGATCTGCATACAATGAAGGCAGAACATGTAAATCTTTCTCATGCATATTCATTCTGGGAATCCTGAAAACCTGACTGGCTTAGGGTTCCCCGAGGACTGGGTTGAAAACCCCTGCAACTAGGTCAGACCAAGGTCCATCAAGCCCAGTATCCTGTTTCCAACAGTGGCCAATCCAGGTCATGAATACTGTCAGACGGATGCCTGGGTGAGAATGTTCACAGTCTTGGCAAAGGCATATATCAATATGATTTGCAAGGGATTGTGGGAAATGCAGTCCATTCACACCAGACACAGCCGCTCACAATAATTAGTTGTGCTTGAGTGTAAAGCCAATAAGATATTTATTTATGGGGTTATTTCTCCCAACACAGATATGCTTAGTAGCACATAAAACAGGATACTTGCTTTCAGTGTTAAACTTAGAAAAACAAAATCAGGAAAACAACAGCTGAACTTGTCAGGCAATCAAAGCAAAAGAATAAAGACCTGGATGGTAACAAACTGGTCTTTTCTGTAGGCTCTAGCTAATATTTTCTTAGCAGTGCTTTAATCAACAAAACCCACAAAGTAGGGAAAAACTGTTCTTTTCAGGTTAACTTCTTATATCTTCACACATAGAAGTGATTTCCTCAGAGCTCACAAGCAATTAGGTAAGGCTCAATTGCTAGCAGTTACCCAGCTGAAACCCCTTAGCTGGCTTGCTTCCTACTGCGTGGCTCAAATCCTACTCAGGAGCTTTTCTGAGTAGATTAAAGAACAAGTTTGTATTTCTTTGTGATGGTTGTTGTACTTTGTAACAGTAAATTACCAAAGGAGTTTAGACAGAGAGCAATCCATGTATTCACAGCCTGAATCTATAACCTCTCCCCCCTTCTTCAACAATCATGGGTTCAATATCATGGATTGGCACAGAGGAATTTCTCAATGGAGCACTCTCAGGAGAATACTTGTTTCCCTGCTGTCTTTCAAGGGTATAGCTAGGGCATAGATCAGTGTTCATACCTGAGCTTCCATTGCTGTTAGAGTTCCTCTCTAAATAGCCTGGCCAGTATGTAGTCCAGTTCTTATGTCCAGCCTTCCAATCCAGATCCCTGGACACTGGATCTCTCTTCACATACCTTCTGGCACGGGTCCTAGGGTCCCTTCCAAGTGCAGCTGTCTCCCTCACAGGTACCGTCTGGAGATTCCTAGCTCTGCAGCACAACTCCTCTGGTTTTCCCCAGTCCAATGGTGTATGCTGGCCTTTTGAATGTCTCCCAGTATACGTACTGCTCTGGACTCCTTTAGACCTCCCAAATGCTTTTCTCTTCTTTCTTCCAAAGGGTTTCTTGCCCTCTCTGTCCGTCCGCTCTGGCTTCTGCTTCTGATGATCCTCCAGATGATGAAGCTGTCCAAGATGAGGATATCCAAGCTGATTCTGAGGATAATTCTCTGTAGAATAAACTCTACCTTTATTCTGCTTAGATGAGTGCTCCACCCTAGCACAGCGCAGCTGTGCTGAATCAGGCCCTGCCCTTTGAGATGAGTGCTTGGGGATTACCTCATAGCCCTCCTGATTGAACACACGTTTCCCCACTTCAGCTCCTCTAATGGCTGTTGGAAACCTGGTGCATTCTGGGACTGGTAGTCTTTTATGGAAAAATTCTGTTTTCTTATTTCTACCAGAACTGACAGGTTGCTTGTTCAGAGACACTTCACCTTTACTATAGCTCCTTCCTGAGCTATGATAAGCTTCCTTATCACAGTACCTAGCAGTTTCCCCAAGAAACACAGGTTCCACAATGCTTGTATTAGATCGAGCAGTGATATCCTGGGTCCCTTTTAATAATGGTTTATGGACCTTTCCTCCAGGAACTTGTCCAAACCTTTTTTAAACCCAGCTACACTAACAGCTTTTACTACATCCTCTGGTAACAAATTCCAGAGTTTGATTACACGTTGAGTGAAAAAATATTTTCTCTTATTAGTCTTAAATAGGTTACCCTGTAGCTTCATTGCATGTCCCCTAGTCTTTCTTGATTCTGATAACGTAAACAATCGATCTACGTTTACCCGTTCCACTCCGAGGTGGAGGTTAAAGAGCCCTAACCTTTTTAGCCTTTCTTCATAGGAGTATCCTTCCATCCCCTTTACCATTTTGGTGGCTCTTCTCTGAACCTTTTCTAATAATGCTATATCCTTTTTAAGATACGGAACCGGACATCAATGCCTGCTGCTGGGCCAGGAGGATAATGATACTGTGCTCCAAGGCCACCATCCTGGTCTCCATGCCAGATGGCTCTGCAGCCTTCGACGCGGGCACCGATGGTTTTGAGCCCAGCAATGATTCCGTCGAGGGGGGAGTCCTTGATCAGGATGGCTTCAGGGGTCCGAGACCGGTCGCCCGATGCTGACAACTCCCTCTGGGGCAGCTTGTGAGGCCGCTCCCGCTCTGACCCCTCAGACTCACACTGGGGACTGTGGGGCCTGGTGTGGAATTTATCCACTTTTCCAGATCCATCCTCCAAGGTGGCCTTCGAGGTTTGTGCTCTTCTTGCATTTCACCTCTTGGGAGTTCCTCTCGGAGAACCTGGGGCTGCGGGGACAGAGGCAGACCTAGCATTGCGGGGCACCGAGGTACCTGAGGGGTCCCTGGAGCATGGAGTCGCCAGGGACTTTGCCGCAGAGTTGGATCTATGGAACAACTTCACCTGCTGCAACTGATGGCTCTTGATGACCTTTGCAGGCATGGACTTGCAAAGGTCACAGCCAGAGTTGTCATAGTCTGGTCCAAGGCAACAGTCATGTGGGTCGGTGAGGGACATCATCTTACTGCACCGATCACATCTTCTGAAGACACTGGAGGCTATGGGGAAAAACAGGCCCTTGAACCCGGGCAAGGGTCCGAGGCCTACCGGCCAAAAAGGGTGCAAAGTGCCGGTCGAGGAACACGTTGCAAAAAAACAAGAAAAACAAACCTGAGGAGCGACGCTAAGGAGAGCTGGCTCGGGGTGAGAAGAGGAACCAGTATGCGTACTAGACAGAAGATAATTTAGGATAATGAGATACACTTTTTCCGGGGAAATGGGACAGACATCTGGTGAGCTCTGCAGAAAAAAGGAGACTGAGGTAAGATGGCACCCTTGGGCGGGAAAGAGACCATGCACGAGTGGTGCACCTCCAAGGCCTTTCTTTGAAAGCTGGGGAGACGCTTCTGCACTGGCTCAGTCGGCAGAGACGTCATTCATACATGAGGGCTGACTTCCTGCTTGTTCCCAGAGAAAGGATGAATCCTTCCTCTTCTTTGGGGTGGTATTAGTAGGTGACCAATCCCTGACCACCCTACTGGAGCATGGTTCCGAGAGAGTTGGAGCACTCCTCGATGCTAATGCACCGCCAGCATCTGATACAGTTCCTGAATCCATGGTGAATAATGCTAATGCTGAGGCACCAAAAATGTGCTTTTCCTTGACTTTTAAGATGTGTCTGTCATTTGTAAACAGAATGCACAAAACACTTTAGACAAAGTTTATAAGCATCTATGACATAGAAACACGACGACAGAAAAAGACCACATGGCCTATATAGTCTGCCCTTCCATATCAACCACTACAAAAGTCCCTTTTTTTTCCTTTAGAGATCCTCTATGTTTGTCCCATGCTTTTTTGAATTCAGATAGTGTCCTCATCTCCACCACCTCCACTGAGAGAATTCCACGGATCCATCACTCTTTCTGTAAAGAAATATTTCCACATATCACTCCTGAATCTATCCCCTTTCACCCTCATCCCATGTCCCCTTGTAGCAGAACTTCCTTTCAATCGAAAGAGTCTGTCCTCCTCCTGTGCATTTATGCCAAAGAAGTATTTAAGGTCTCAATCATATCACCTCTATCCCACCTTTCCTCTAAGGTGTACATAATTAAGATCCTTGTCTGTCCTCATATGCTTTATAATGAAGACCACTAACCATTTTAGTAGCCACCCTCTGTACCAACTCCAGCCTGTTTATATCCTTTTGAAGGTGCGGCCTCCAGAATTGCACACAATACTCCAAATGTCGCACCAAATACTTATACAGAGGCACTATCACCTCCTTTCTTCTGCTGGCCATTCATCTCCGTATGCACCCAAGCATCCTTCTAGCTTTTGCCGTTGCCTTTTCTACCTGTTTATCTACTTTAAGATAATCAGACACAATCACGCCTAGGTCCCGCTCTTCTTTAGTGGACAAAAGTACTTCACCGCCTATACTATATTGCTCCCTTAGATTGCTGCAGCCCAAATGCATGACCTTGCATTGTTTAACATTAAAGCTCAGCTGTCAAATTCTAGACCATTCATAAAGCTTAGCTAGAACCCTCCTCATGTTATCTACACCTTCCTGGGAGCCTACTCTATTGCAGATTTTGGTATCATCTGCAAAGAGGCAAACCTTACCCAACAGCCCTTTCGCTATATCACTTAGAAAGATGTTAAAAAGAATCGGACCAAGGACAGATCCCTGGGGGCACACCACTGGTAACCTCCTTCTCCTCAGAGTGAACTCCATTTATACCCTGTCGCCTCCCACTCAACTAATTTCTAACCCAAGCAAGAACTTTAAGGTCCATTCCTTGGGTGCTCAGTTTATTTATAAGTTGCCTGTGAGGAACGGTGTCAAAGGCTTTACTGAAATCTAAATACACCACATCTAGGGCTCTCCCTTGGTCCAACTCCCTGGTCACCCAGTCAAAGAAATCAATCAGATTTGTCTGACAAGACCTGCCTCTGGTGAATCCATGCTGCCACGGATCCTGTAATCCGCTGGACTCCAGAAACCTCACTATTTTCTCTTTCAGCAGTGCTTCCAATAATTTACTCACCACCGAAGTTAAATTAACTGGCCTGTAGTTTTCAACCACATTGCCTATGACACTGTTCTGCAGTAACGACTTATAAATAAACTGAGCATCCTAGGAATAGACCTTAAAGTGACAGACGGGGTTAGAAAATGGATGAGTGCAAGGCAACAAAGAGTGCAAGTAAATGGAACTTACTTTGAGGAGAAAGTATATTCTATTGCAGATTTTGGTACCATCTGCAAAAAGGCAAACTTTACCAGACAGCCCTTCCGCAATATCACTAATAAAGATGTTAAAAAGAATTGGAACAAGGACAGATCCCTGCAGCACACCACTGGTAATCTCCTCCTTCCCAGAGTGAGCTCTATTTACCTATACCCTTTGTTGCCTCCCCCCCTCAACCAATTTCTAACCCAATCAGTAACTTTAGGGTCAATCCCTAGGGTGCTCAGTTTGTTTATAAGTTGTCTGTGCGGAACGGTATCTAAGGCTTTACTGAAATCCAAGTATACCACATCTAGGGCTCTCCTTTAGTCCAACTCCCTGGTCACCCAATCAAGGAAATCAATCAGCTTTGTCTGACAAGTCCTGCCTCTGGTGAACCAATGCTGCCTCCAATCCTGTAATTCACTGGACTCCAGATATTTATTTTTTTAACAAGCTTTTATATACCGCCCCTTCCAGAGATCATGGGCGGTTTACGATGAACATCACAGCAAACTTTACATTAAACTTTGAAACTATGTACAATTAACCTTTAAAACTATATACAGTTAACATGTTATGACTATGTACAATATGTTGTGTAAGACATGGACTAGGTATACCTCACTATTTTCTCTTCCAGCAGTGTTTCCAATAATTTACTCAACACAGAGGTTAGACTAACCGACCTGTAGTTTTCAACCACATCCTTACTTCTGCTTTTGTGTAAAGGGACCACATATGCTTCTCTCCAGTCCTCTGGCACCACTCCCGACTCCAAAGAGGCATTGAAAAGGTCAGTCAGTGGAGCTGCTAGAATGTCCCCAAGTTCCGTCAGTATTCTTAGATGTATCCCATCCGGTCCCATCGCTTTGTCTATTTTCGGTTTACCTAATTCCCCACGAACACAGTCTTCTGAAAATCATTCAAGACCCCTGTTGCTTCTGTTCTTATTTGTGGGTGTTTTCTGAGGTCCTGCTCCTGGCCCTTCATATGTGAACATAGAACTGAAATATTTGTTAAGCAATTCTGCTTTATCCTCACCAGCTTCTACATATTCCTCCCCTTCACCCTTGAGTCTGACAATACCACTTTTGTTCTTCCTCCTATCACTAACATATTTTATTTATTTATTTAATGCTTTTATATACCGTGCTCTTTAGAAACATAGAAATATGACGACAGAAAAAGACCACATGGCCTATCTAGTCTGTCCTTCCATAAAATCAGTGCGGTTTACAGATAACATTTTGTGCAAAGTAGGAAGAGCCTGCTTCGCACTTACATTGAACAGGAAGTACAACTTGGGATAATAACTATGGGGAGGTAAATACAGGCTATATACAGTTGGGTTAATAACCATGGGGAGGTAAATACAGGCTATATACAGTGAGGGTGGGAAGTCGCTGCGCGGCAATGGTAACATGGTTTTCCTTGCGAGCTATGTTCAGGGATGTGAATTGGGTCGTAAGGTAGTGTCAGGTTGGGATGTGTTGTTAGCCTGGGCATAGTGCAGGAGAAAGAGGTGGTGCTTTAGTGCTTTTCTAAATTGTGCGAGGTCAGTGACATACGGATGGACACTGGGAGCTCGTTCCAGCAGGTAGGTGCATAGAACATGAACGCTCTGTTTTTTGTTGCCCGAGTGCCTTTTGTTACTTCACTGGGGGTTATTAGCGTGTTGGTGGCGAAGGACCTTCTTGCTCTGGATGTGGGTGTGGGGTGGATCAGGTTTATCAAGGAGCCGGAGGTTTTTTTGAAAAATGTCTTATCTCCCTATTTTATTGCATTGGCTATTTCTTCTTCTTTTTGTATTTTTGCTTTCCTATTTTGCTAGCTTCTCTAAGTTTTTCCAAATATAGACGCCTGTCTTCCTCTCTCTGTGATCTCTTGTATTTTATGAAGGCCTCCCCCTTTTTCTTTACCTTTTCAGCTACTTCTTTCGAGAATCAAAGGGCCTCCTTTTCCTTTTATTTACCTTTCTAACAAAAAAGTTGGTTGCCCTTAAAATATCCCCTTTCAGTTTTGCCCATTGTTTTTCTATATTCCCCAGCTATTCCCATCTCTCTAATGACTCCTTGATATATTGTCCTATCTTGGCAAAGATAGCTTTCCTAAAGTTTAAAACCCTCGCTTTTGAATGGATTTTATTAGTTCTAGCCCTGATATTGAACCACATCATCTGGTGATCACTGGATGCAAGATGATCTCCCACTATAACATCAGAAACCCTTTCCCCATTGGTAAGCACCAAATCCAGTGTGGTCTCTTCATGTGAGAGTTCTGTTACCAGTTGCCTGAATAGTTCTCCCTGTAGAGAATCCAGGATCGCCTTACTTCTGGATAACATTGCAGCAGGGATGTGCCAATCCACATCCGGCATATTGAAATCACCTATCAGTAGCCCTTCCCCTTTCCTGGCAATGCTACGTATATCTTCTATTAAATCTCCTTCCAGGTCTTCTCCCTGTGAAAAGGGTCTGTGTATCACGCCAATGCAAATGGATTT
This sequence comes from Ichthyophis bannanicus, assembly GCA_033557465.1. NCBI lineage: Eukaryota > Metazoa > Chordata > Amphibia > Gymnophiona > Ichthyophiidae > Ichthyophis > Ichthyophis bannanicus. Next base: position 258,829,139 of record CM066044.1, read on the forward strand.
CTCTTTACCTCTTTCTGGTTTAACCCATAGTGCCTCTTTTCTCTATTTTAAGCCCTAAAATTCTATAGCTTTAATATTTTTTTACATATAGTGCTACTTCTCCTCCCCTTCTTCCTACCATATCTTTCCTGAATAAAGTATAGCCTGGTATAATTACATCCCAGTCATGGTTTTCTGTGAATCATGTCTCCGTAACTGCCACTAAATCCAAGTCAGCCTCTTCCATTAAAATCTCAATATCTGGGATCTTATTTCCCATGCTACGGGAATTTATACACACCACTTTCCAGATGCTGCCCCTTTTACCCATTTCTATAAAGGTATTTAATGTTTCACTTACCTGGGGGCTTTCTTCACTTATCCCCAACAAATCTAGTTTAAAGCCCTCTTCAGTAGGTTAGCCAGTCTGCTATTGAAGACATGCCAGCCCTTCTTGGACAAATGGATGCCATCTCTGCTCTGCAGCCCTTTGAACATCATCCCATGGTCCAGGAAACCAAAATGCTCTGGATGACATCCATGTATTTATCTCCAGGATGCAAGCTTCTCTCCCTTTACCCTTAACAGGGAGGATTTAAGAGAACACCACCTGTGTACCTATCTGCTTCACCCTCTGTCCCAGAGACATGAAGTTGCTTTTGATATGCTCGGAGGGATACCTGACAGTATCATTGGCACCAACATGGATGAGCAACATCGGGTAATAATCAGTAGGCTTGATGAGCCTCGGCAAACTCTCCTTAACATCTCGGATTTTGGCACCTGGCAGACAGAAAATCTCGCTGGACATCAAGTATGGTCGGCAGATGGATGCTTCAGTACCCCAAAGAAGAGAGTCACCAACCACCACTACCCTTCACTTCCTTGTGGTCACTGATTCTGCAACTCTGTGGTGCTCATGCTCTGGTTCTTCCCTTTCCTGGGATGCTTTCACCTCCTCCACTTCCAGGGCTGCATAATGGTTCTTCAGTTCAAGGGCTGGAGGAGTTGGATTGGTGATTCTGCAGGCCCTAGTGACCCGTGTCCAACTTTCGTCATTTTGTAGGCTCCCATCTTCACCACTGTTGGAGAGCTTGGATGTTTCAAGAAGCATCTCATCAATGTACTTCTACTTGTCTTGAATGCTCCTCAGCCTCATTTGGAGTATTGTGTGCAATTCTAGAGACCACACCTTCAAAAAGATATACTGTAAACAGGATGGAGTCTGTGCAGAGAGTAGCTATCAAAATGGTCAGTGAACTTTGTCATAAGGCATATGGGGACAGATTTCAAGATAGTTTATAGTTTATTTAATTTGATATACCACTCTTTGGCATGCCATCAAAGCCGTTTACAACGTAGTAACAAGCAAACAGTAGATAGGCAGAAAAGAACTACAAAAAATGATAGGAAAGCGGAAAGGTGAACTTAGAAACAGAAGGAGAAAAAACACAGTGGCACGAAAAGTCAGTCCTTGGTGTCTTCACCTAGATCGAAGGCCTCAATATGCATACTTTGGAGGAAAGGCAGGAGAGAGGAGATATGATAGGCACATTTAAATACTTCTGTGGCATAAATGCACAGGAAGAGAGCCTCCTTCAATTGAAATAAAGCTCTGCAATGAGGGTGCATGGGACGATGGTAAAGGGGGATAGAATCAGGAGTAATATGCAGAAATATCTCTTTATGGAAAGAGTGGTAGATGTGTGGAACAGTCTCCCAGTGGAGGAAGGGGAGACAAGGACAGGATCTGAATTCAAAAAAGTATGGGACCAACACAGATCTCTAAAGAATAAAAAGAGACTATAGGAGTTGGCATGGAAGGGCAGACTGGATAGGCCATATGGTCTTTTTCTGCCGTCATGTTTCTAAGTTTCTAACTGGGCACATATGAGGCCTATGGGGGCTTAACCGACGCTGATGAAAAATAAAAGAAACTTTTAAAATCAGCTGAAAATGACTAAAGATGTTCTAAGAGGAAAAAGGCAGCAGTGGAGAGATAATGAAAAACCATAAATTATCAACTGGGAAGCAAAACAAGAACACCATTCGTTAGTGAAGAAGAAATCGCATGGTGCATCTTTACATCTGACTGGTTCTGCAGAAAGAAGATTGAGCTCCTCAGGTGTGGCGATAGCATGTGGGAGGAGGCACGCATGCACAATTGAGCTTTCTAAAAGCTTCTAGAATGGGAGCTGAGAGAGTTTCCACGCGGGCTCCATCAGTGACATCCCCCAGAAGTGAGCACTTATCCTACTTGGCCACAAAGAATAGTGTAAGTGCTCAAAACATGCATTACTTTAAGGTGCGATTACTAGGGCTGGTGTACATGCCTGAGCCTAGATTTGAAAAGAACAAATGCAAATTATACTATTTCAGAATTCATGCACATACTTGTGCACTCTGCCCATGTTCTGCTTAAACTCTGATCATACACATGTCCACAGTGAAGTGCATACTATTGGGATGACCTCATGATTGCCTAATGTATGCAAATAAATGTCCATTTATATGTATAAATCATTAAAATAGCATAGTTACTCATCTGTAACAGGTGTTCTCCGGGGACAGCAGGAATCAGTCCTCACGTATGACGTTGACGCCGACGGAGCCCGCACAGAGCAAATCCCCAGCTTTCAAAGAAAGCCTTTGGGAGTTGCTACCACGCATGCGTGGTCCCCTTTCCGCCCAAGGGTGCCATCTTGCTCAGTCAAATGACATAGCTAAAGGATGGCAAAACAAAAGATAATAGGACTGCAACTCCAAGGGGAGACGGGAGGGTTGTAAGGACTGATTCCTTTTGTCCCCGGAGAAGACCCGTTACAGGTGAGTAACTACGCTTTCTCTGGGAACAAGCAGGAAGTCAGTCCTCACATATGGGACTCCCTAGCTACAGGCTACTATGAACCAATAGCACAAAAATGGCTCCCTCAACGAGAGCTGCAAGCAGCAACAATGAAATAGAACCTGCGTACAAGGAAAGTAGCACTCTGGTAGCCTGAACACAGAAGGGTCGGAGGGTAGGAGTTGCCTAGACCCCGAAAAGGTTACAGAGTACAGTCTGGCTGAAGGCACTGTCCTGTCGGAACTCCCTATCCAGGCAGTAATGAACTGCGAAGGTATGAACCGAAGACTAGGTGGTGGCCCAGCAGATGTTTGCCAGAGGAACAGAGTGCAGATAAGCCACTGATGCTGCCATGGCCCTGACCCTGTGAGCCGTGACACGGCCTTCCAGCGGAAGCCTCACTTCTTCATAAGCCCGGGCAATACAGTTCGCCACCCATGTGGACAGCGTACGCTTGGTCACCACCTCCCCCAGCTTACTGGTGTCAAAGGAAATGAAAAGCTGACAGGCTTTCTGGTGGCCTTGATTAGGTTGAATGTAGAAGGACAGGGCCCTCTTACAGTCTAAGGTATGGAGGACCGCCTCAGCCAGACTAGCATGCGGTCTGGGAAAGAGGATAGGGAGAACCACCTCCTGGTTAAGGTGGAATGAGGACACCACCTTCGGAAGGAACTTGGGGTGTGCGCGCGAAGCACCATTCTATTCTTGTAAAACCTGGTATAAGGCTTCTCTGCCATGAGAGCCTGAAGCTCACTCACCCTTCAGGCGGAAGTGAGAATGACCAGGAAAACCACCTTCCAGGAGACATAACGGAGATGACACACAGCCATCGGTTCGAAGGGCGGAAGGGTAAGCTGAGAGGGGCTTCCCGTCCACCTGGTGGTGGTTTGCCGCTAGGGCACTGAGATGCACTCTGATGGAGTTGGATGAGCCCCGTCCTGGAGAGGTGGAGAAGGTATTGTAACACCATAACCACCGGGCAAGAAAGGGGGTTGACCCCCTGCTCAGCAGACCAAAGTACAAACCTGTGCCACTTAAAAGCTTAAGCCCGTCTGGTAGAAGCTCTGTGTGAAGCCAGCAAAACATCCTCCACGTCCCTCGGAAGGAGGAGCCGGGCTAGTGTCACCCTCTCAGCAGCCACACAGTCAGTGAAAGGGAGCCGAGGTTGGGATGCAGAAGAGAGACCCCCTCTTGGGAAAGGAGCTGCGGAGCTGACCCCAAGGAGATGGAGGCCTCCACCGCTAGCTGCAGGAGGAGTGGGACCCACGGTTGCCGGGGCCACCTTGGGGCTATCAGGATGACTGAAGCTCTGTCGTGAAAAATCTTGAACAGAGTTTTTGCCAATCAGAGGTGTCGGAGGAAAAGCATACAGAAGACCCACCGACCATGAGACTAGAAAAGAATTGGCGGCCACCCTGGCGGGGTGTGGCTGCCTTGAGCAGGAGCAGAAGCAGGGCAACTGGTGATTGTCTGGGCTGGCAAACAGGTCCATCACCGGGTCCCCCCAGTTCTGGAAAAGCCTGCAGGCCACTTCCGTGTGTGTATAGGCATCCTTTAAATCTAAGGAGCATAGCCTCTCTCTCTGGTGGAGGTAAGGCAGCGATGTTCCAAGAGAGAGCATCTTGAACTTCTCCCCACCAGGAATTTGTTGAGGTTGCGCAGTTCGAGGATGGGACTTAGGCCCCCTGTCCTCTTTGGCATGAGGAAATACCTGGAGTAGAACCCCTTGCCCTTGAGGTGGTGGGGCACCAGTTCCACCGCTTAGTCCTCGAGAAGACCTTCCAACTCCTTCAGAAGAAGGTCCCGGCTAGATGGAGGAGGTAACCCTCCTTGATCACCTGTAATGCCCAGGAATCGGTGGTGATAGCTCCCCGCCTGTGGGCATACAGGGTGAGCCGACCTCCAGTGGGCTGCCAAGCTCCGGTTGGGAGAAGGGCCATGCTGCAGGAGTCAAAATTTCCCTCCAGGCTGGGCCGAAGCCGGAGCCTGGGGCTTGGGAACCTTCTGCTTATGCGGGTCAAGTCCCTGTCCCTTGGCCTGCAAACCCTGCTGGAGAGCCAGGGAGGCCTGGCAGGGGGGAGGTAGTTTCGGTAAGCAGTGGACTTCCTCGTGTAAAAGGGCTTTTTACCCGAGCTCTTCTTTTGGGAAGGGGCAGAGGTCTTCTTAGAGAGCCTAGTCCTCGTCATGAACTCGGTTTCCAGCTCGGCGGCCTTGTCGGTCATGGGTTTGCCAAAGAGATTCTCCCCCCGACATGGGACATAGACCAACTTGCCCTGCACCCATTGTTCGAGGTCCAATGACTGTAGTCAAGCTTGGTGGCGTGCACTGATGCCTGCTGCGGCTACTCGGGCCGCCGACTCAAACCCATCAGACTGCCTGAGACATGAACTTGGAGCATTCACTGATGGCTTTGGACAGGTCCTTGAAGAGCTGCAAAGGCTCCTCGGAGAGACCAGTCGAGAACCTGGCGATCTCCTTCACCAGGTGTCTCAGGTACATGCCCATGTAGAGCTGGTAGGTCTTGTAAATGGGGGCGCTGGTCGTGAATGTCCACAGTCTTGGCAAAGGCAAAATATATTATGACTTGCAAAGGATTGTGGGGAATGTAGTTCACTTATACCAGAATCAGCCGTTCACAAAATAATGAGTTGTGATACTCGAGTGTAAGCAAAGAAAAACAGATTTTATTCATGGGGTTTATTCTCCCACACAGATTTACTTGGTAACACAAAAGGACACTTGCTTCCAGTATTGTACTCAGGAAAAACAAAACATGTTATAAGGTAACTGAACTTCTTAAGCAATAAATCAATAAAGACCTTGATGGGAAACAGAAATGGTCTTTTTGATGGCTCCTGCTAATGACATTCTTAGCAGTGCTTCAAAAGGCCAAAAAAACAAAACCCAAAAGTAACAAAAAAATCCTGTTCTTTATCAAGGATAACTTTCTTCTATTCACACACACAAAAAAAAGAAAAGTTTCCTTCCAGAGCTCACGTGCACTTGTGCCTGGCTCAATCACCAATAATTAGCCAGCTGCAAACCCCTTTGCTGGTTCACTCTCTCTACGTGGCTCAATCCTACCCTAAAAGCTTTCTTGCAGAGACTTTTCTGGGTAGATAAAAGAACAAGTTAAAGTTCCTTTTGGTGGTTGTTGTATTAGTGAGAAAGTACTTTAAAACAGCAGCCTAGACAGAGAGCAATCCATGTATTCATTCTGATCATTTGATATATCTCCTTCTTCCTCAAATATCAAGGAATCAATATCAGGGTCTGGCTCAGAGGAATTCTTTAATTGATCATTCTCAGAATAATATTTGTTTCCCTGCTGTCTTCCTGGAGAAGAGCTAGGGCATAGATCAAAGTTCATACCTGAGCTTCCTTTGCTGTTAGGTTTCCTCTCCTGATATCCTGGCCAGTAAGTAGTCCAGCTTTTATGTCCAGCCTTCCAATCAAGATCCCTGGACACTGGGTCTCTCTTCACATACCTTCTTGCACCGGTCTTAGGGCCCCTTCCAAATGCAGCCGTCTCCTTCAAAGGTGCCGTTTGGGAGTTCCTGGCTCTATAACCCCACTCCTCTGGCTTCCTCCAGTCCAATGGAGTATGCTTGCCTCTGGAATCACTCCTAACACACGTACTGCTGTGGGCTCCTTCTTTAGACCTCCAAGATGTCTTTCTCTTCTTTCTTCCACGTTGCTTCTGCTGTTGTAGTCCTCTCTCCTCTTTCTGTCTGCTCTCCTGGTTCTCTCTGTTCTGCCTGTTCTTTCTCTGTGGAGAATATCTTTTACTTTTAACCTGCTTAGAGGGACACTCCACCCTAGCACAGCCCAGGTGTGCTGAATCAAGCCCTGCCCTTGGAGATGAGTGATTGGGGATTACCTCATAGCTCTCCTGATTGAACACACGTTTCCCCACTTCAGCCCTTCTAGAGGCTGTTTGAAACCTGGTGCATTCTGGGACTGGTAGTCTTTTATGAAAACATTCTGTTTTATTATTTCTACCAGCAAAGACAGGTTGCTTGTTCAAAGCCAATTCACCTCTTTTATAGCTCCTTCCTGAACTATGATAAGCTTCCTTATCACAGTCTGGATCCAACAATTCAGCATCGCGCCCTGGTAACACTTCCTGCTGAGGGCATCCAAGATGCGGGCCTCCCCGCCGGGGGGGGGGGGGCACTGAGGAGTGCATCTTCTGACTCTTCAGTTGATGCATGGCTGACTCCACAACCATGGAGTTGTGCGGCAGTTGTGATTTTTGAAACCCAGGGCTCCGGTGGACCAGATACATTGAGTCAAGCTGCTTGCTGATCACTGGCATTGACGCCGGTGTCTCCCACATGTGGAGCACATAAGGTGTTTGAGAATAGTAGGAATGGGCACTGTGAGGGTCTCATGAGGGGGAGCCTCGTAAAAACTTAAGATATGCCATACTGGGTCAGACCAAAGTCAATCAAGCCCAGTATCCTGTTTCCAACAGTGGTCAATCTAGATCATACGTACCTAGCAGTTTCCCCAAAAGAGACAGGTTGCACAATGCTTGTACTGGGTCAAGCATTGATATCCTGGGTCCCTTCTTAATAATGGTTTATGGACCTTTCCTCCAGGAACTTGTCCAAATCTTTTTTAAACCCAGCTACACTAACAGCCTTTACCTACATCCTCTGGTAACAAATTCCAGAGTTTGATTATACGTTGAGTGAAAAAATATTTTCTTTTATTTGTCTTAAATAGTTTACCCTGTAGCATCATTGCATGTCCCCTAGTTTTTCTATATTCTGATAGTGTAAACAATCGATCTACATTTACCTGTTCCACTCCGTTCATAAATTTGTAGACTTCTATGATATCTCCCCTCAGCCGTCTCTTTTCCAGGTTAAAGAGCCCTAACCTTTTTAGCCTTTCTTCATAGGGGTATCCTTCCATCCCCTATACCATTTTGGTGGCTCTTCTCTGAACGTTTTCTAATAACTCTATATCCTTTTTAAGATACGACGACCAGAATTGCACACAATATTCAAGGTGTGGTCTCACCATGGAACGATATAGAGGCATTATAATAGTCTTTGTTTTATTTTCCATTCCTTTCCTTATGATACCTAGCATTCTATTTGCTCTCTTGGCTGCCGCTGCACACTGGGTCGAGGGTTTTAACATGTTATCCACAATGACGCCTAAATCTTTTTCCTGGATGGTGGTTCCTAATGTGGAACCTTGCATCGTGTAACCATAGTTTGGGTTGTTCTTCCCTAGGTCCCTAGTGGAGGAGTGGCCTAGTGGTTGGGGCAAGGTACTTCAGGCCGGAAGGTCGGGGGTTCAAATCCCACTAGAGGACAGCAACCTTGGGCCGGAAGGACTGGGGTTTCTAGTCCCACAGGTGCTCCTTGTGGTCTTGGGCAAGCCACTTAACCCTCCATAGACCATGTTCCCTGTAAAATAGTTATCTCCAAGTTATAATGCCTTGTTCAATGTTATTTCAGTTTGTTCAATGTAAACCGCACTGATGCAGAATAGTGCGGTATATAAGAGAATGTAAATAAATAAATAACTTTGCACTTGTCCACATTAAATTTCATCTGCCATTTTGTTGCCCAGTCTTCCAATTTATCAAGATCCTCTTGCAATTTTCCACAATCCTCTTGGGTTTTAACAACTTTAAATAGTTTTGTGTCATCTGCAAATTTGATAACCTCACTCGTTATTCCCTTTTCCAGGTCATTTATGAATATGTCAAAAAGCAGCAGACTGGAGGATCTCGAGCTTGTCGGCTCGAGGATCCTCCTCGGATTCTGTCGGGAAAGCCAAAACCTTGGACATATCCTGAACGAAGTCGCGAAACCCCATGTCCTCTGGTGGGGACCTTCTCCGAGGTTCAGATACTGGGGAATCGGATGGGACATCTCAATGATGAGTGTCCAGGGATTCCTCGCCCTCGGTCTCCCAAGTGGAGACCTCCGAGCAAGACTCGTAGAGCTCTCGTGCCTCGAGGGGCCCGGCGCCATCCACCCCAATGCCCGCTGGCTTGCTGTTGACGACCTCGGTTCTGACGAGCGGGAGGCTGACCTCAGCCGAGGATCAACTCGGGCCTGCAAGGCCTCGATGATTGGCTCGGCCTATGGGGTCAACTTTTGATGTCGAACACCCGTTGGTCGAGGCAGAAGAACGCCTGCTGCTGCTTCAAGAAGGCAGTGACACTGCGCTCCAAGGACGCCATCCTGGACACCAGTTCCAGAGACTCCACAGCCCTTGGCTTGAGCCCGAAGCCAGTTCCCCTGGAGGGGAGTCCTCGACTACGACAGTATGTACTTGCCAAGGCTGATCTGCGACCGGGTCCTTTTGAGGAACTTGGGGCTGGGTGCTCCTTCTCCGACGCCTCGAGCAGGAGCTCAGGGCTCCGCGACTGGCCCCGCGAAGAACCTGACTGTTCAGAGCCATCCAGAGACGCTGCCTTCGAGGGTTTCTTCCTTCTTTTTGGTCGAGGGAGACCCCTTTTCTGAGGACCCCCGACGACGCTCAGGTTCAAAATGCTCCTCTTGAGGTGTGGAGGCCTCAGACGAGGTTCTAGCTCTCGGAGGCATGGGGAAATCAGGAAAACTTTTATCATGCTGCTGCTGGTGGCTCCTCAAGGCCTTCGAGCATATCTTTTTGCAGAGGCCAGAGACCGCCGGGTCGTGGTCCGGGCCGAGGCACCGGAGGCAGCAGTCATGCGTATCGGTGAGGGACATATCTTCCCGCACCGATACCACTTTTTAAACCCACTGGTAGCCATGGGGGGAAAAAGAACCCCAGCAAGGTCGAAGACCCTTCAAGCTGCCAGTGTGCAAGGACGCCCAAGAGAAAAGAAAAATAGAAAAAAATAGAAAAGAGGAACCAGCCCGATACTGAGGTACCGAGGCCGGGCGGGAAAGGGTACCGTACCGGCGCGAGACTGGAGACAGCCAAAAGGCACAAATAAATCAACTTTTATCCAGGACAGGGACAGACTACGTCTGATGGGCTCCACGGAAAAAAGGAGACTGAGCAAGATGGCACCCTTGGGCAGGAAGGGGACCACGCATGCGTGGTAGCAACTCCCAAAGGCTTTCTTTGAAAGCCGGGGATTTGCTCTGCACGGGCTCCACCGGCATCACCCGTATGTGAGGCCTGACTTCCTGCTTGTTCCCGGAGAAACTAAGATTTATGTGCATAGAGGGTGCAGAGCTTTATAAAAGTAACCTCTAAATAATTGAAATGACAGGGTTAGCTTATCTAACTACTGTATTGTATTGGTATGAACTTAGCAGGTTGCCTATATAAGCCCAGCACATGCTACTGTTGCTATCCTTGCATTTTTGACATCTAGTTTAGTCATTAATGGAAGAAGATCGTTCGATTTTTTTGTCCCAACACCATTTAACGCAATCTCTTCAGCTGCAAGACTGGAGCCGAGGTACATCTCTTTCCATTGAATACTTAAGATACGGCTATTCAAACCACCCATCTGGGCAGCAGCAGAATGGGACAGTGTTGACGGCGGAGGATCACATTTTTGTGACAACGGCAACACCACCAAACTTAAACTGCACGGAAGAAAGGCCCGGCAATCTACTTCTGTATCTTGCCATGAAAACCCAATGGGTAGTTACAACAAAACAAATTGTGCTATGGTGCTGGAAGATGAGAACCCCAGGTCGGAAGGCACTCAACTAGCTACTGGGGAAGAGCTGAAGACTTTAAAGAGTAAAGCCAGCATTTATGATGTGGTTGGATCAAAGCCCTTGGGAAGTCTGACTGCTGATGTAGCTGCGCATGAAATGAGAGTCAGAAGCTGTAAAGATGTCTTACACATTGGAACATGGAACGTACGAAGCATGAACCAAGGGAAGTTGGAGGTGGTTAAGAATGAAATGGAACGTGTAAAACTTGATCTGTTGGGTGTCAGCGACATGGGGCACGTTGCGTCAGATGATCACATGGTCTACTATGCTGGAAATGAAAGACAAAGAAGAAATGGTGTTGCATTTATAATAAAGAAGAAACTTGCAAGAACTGTAATGAAATACAATGCAGTCAGCGAACGCTTAATCTCTATTCGTCTACGAGGATTGCCTATCAACACAACTATAATTCAAGTATATGCCCCAACAGCAGCTGCAGAAGAGAATGAAATTGAAGAGTTTGTCAGACGGCTGCCTGGGTGAGAATCTTCACAGTCTTGGCAAGTGCATATATCTATATGATTTGCAAGGGATTGTGGGCAATGCAGTTCATTCACACCAGACACAGCTGCTCACAATAATTAGTTGTGCTTTTGGGTAAAGCCAATAAGATATTTATTTATGGGGTTATTTCTCCCAACACAGATATGCTTGGTAGCACATAAATCAGGTTACTTGCTTTCAGTGTTAAACTTGGAAAAAACAAAATCAGGAAAACATTTTAACTTGTCAGGCAATCAAAGCAAAAGAAATAAGACCTGGTTGATAACAAACTGGTCTTTTCTGTAGGCATTAGCTAATGTTTTCTTAGCATATATCAAACAACAAACCAAAAGCCACAAAGAAAGAAAAAAACTGTTCTTTTCAGGTAAACGTCTTATATCTTTCCACATAGATTCAGAAGTGATTCTCTCCTAGCTCACAAGCAATTAGGTAAGGCTCAATTGCTAGCAGTTATCCAGCTGAAACCCCTTAGCTGGCTTGCTTTCTACTGCGTGGCTAGAAATCCTACACAGGAGCTTTTCTGAGTAGATTAAAGAACAAGTTTGTATTTCTTTGTGATGGTTGCTGTACTTTATAACAGAAAATCACCAAAGGAGTTTAGACAGAGAGCAGTCCATGTAAACAGATTCTTCATCTGCTATCACCCCCTCTTCTTCAACAAGCATGGGTTCAATATCATGGATTGGCACAGATGAATCTCCCAATGGAGCACTTTCAGGAGAATACTTGTTTCCCTGCTGTCTTTCAAGGTTATAGCTAGGGCATAGATCAGTGTTCATACCTGAGCTTCCATTGCTGTTAGAGTTCCTCTCTATATAACCTGGCCAGTATGTAGTCCAGTTCTTATGTCCAGCCTTCCAATCCAGATCCCTGGACACTGGATCTCTCTTCACATACCTTCTGGCACGGGTCTTAGGGTCCCTTCCACGTGCAGCCGTCTCTCTCACAGGTACCGTCTGGAGATTCCTAGCTCTGCAGCACCATTCCTCTGGCTTTCCCCAGTCCAATGGTGTATGCTGGCCCTTGGAATGCTTCCCAGTATACGTACTGCTCTGGACTCTTCTAGACCTCTCAAAGGCTTTTCTCCTCTTTCTTCCAAAGGGTTTCTTTCCCTCTCTGTCCGTCCGGTTTGGCTTCTGCTTCTGATGATCCTTCAGATGAAACTGAGGATAATTCTCTGGATATCCAAGGTGATCATGAAGATGATGATGATCCTCAGGATAATTCTCTGTAGAATAAACTCTACCTTTATTCTGCTTAGATGAGTGCTCCTCCCTAACACAGCGCAGCTGTGCTGAATCAGGCCCTGCCCTTTGAGATGAGTGCTTAGGGATTACCTCATAGCCCTCCTGATTGAACACACGTTTCCCCACTTCAGCTCCTCTAATGGCTGTTGGAAACCTGGTGCATTCTGGGACTGGTAGTCTTTTATGGGAAAATTCTGTTTTCTTATTTCTACCAGAACTGACAGGTTGCTTGTTCGGAGTCACTTCACCTTTTCTATAGCTCCTTCCTGAGCTATGATAAGCTTCCTTATCACAAGTTCTATGAACAAGTACAAGCTGAAATTGACAGAACATGCAAACAGGATATCCTGATAGTCATGGGTGACTGGAACGCAAAAGTTGGCAACAAAGAAGAAGGCAAAGTAGTTGGAAAATATGGACTTGGCAACAGAAATGAAGCTGGAGAAGGACTGATAGAATTCTGCAAGACCAATGATCTATTCATCTCAAACACCTTCTTCCAGCAACACAAGCGGCGACTGTACACATGGACTTCACCCAATGGATTGTATAAAAATCAAATTGACTACATCTGTGGAAGTCAACGATGGAAAAGCTCTGTAACATCAACAAAGACAAAACCTGGAGCTGACTGTGGTACAGATCATCAACTACTAGTATGCAAACTCAAGCTAAAGTTGAAAAAGAACAAACCACTCATGAATGCAGCAAAATATGACCTTGAGAATATACTACTGGAATTTAAAGACTGCCTGCAAAATCGATTTGCTGCTTTAGATACAAATGACAGAGCTCCGGAAGAGTTATGGAATGACATCAAGAAGGTTGTGTTGGAAGAAAGCAAGAAGTCTCTACAAAAGGTGAAAAAGCAAGAAGTCTCTACAAAAGGTGAAAAAGCAAAAACGGCCAAAATGGATGAAGGAAAAAACTCTGAAAATTGCCCAGAAACGCAGAGAAGCTAAAGCCAGAGGAGAAAGAAAGACAATCGCAGAACTCAGAGATTTCCAACGTGCAGCAAGATAGGACAAGGAAAAGTACTACAATGACACTTGCAAGGAAATAGAAGCAGAAACTATTAGAGGAAGAACAAGATCGACTTTCCTAAAGCTACGAGAGTTAAAGAAAAAGTTCCAGCCTCGAATTGGAATGTTACAAGTTGCTCAAGGTTCTATGTTGAATGATGCTGAGAAGATCAAGAAAAGGTGGAAGGAATATACAGAGTTTTTATATGATAAAGATCAAGTGGACCAACAGCTGTTTCAATCTGTACCTTATGATCGGGAACCATTGGTGATGAAAGAAGAAATTGAAGCAGCATTGAAAGCCTTATCAAAGAACAAAGTACCAGGCATTGATAGCATTCCCATAGAAGTATTGCAGCAATCTGATGCAGCTGTTACCGTACTTACAAGGCTCTGCCAAGAAATATGGAAGACAACATCATGGCCAACTGACTGGAAAAGATCTGTGTTTATACCAATACTAAAGAAAGGTGATCCAACTGACTGTGGAAATTGTCGAACAATCACTCTGATCCCACATGCCAGCAAGATTCTACTGAAGATTATTCAAAAGAGACTACAACCATACCTGGAACAAGAACTACCTGAAGTGCAAGCAGGGTTCAGGAAAGGGCGAGGAACGAGAGACGACATTGCAGATGTGAGATGGATCCTTGAAAAGACTAAAGAATACCAAAAGGATATCTATTTGTGCTTTATCGACTATAGCAAGGCTTTTGACTGTATAAACCATGAGAAACTCTGGACCACATTAAGAAGCATGGGTATACCAGAACACCTGATTGTTCTCTTGCGCAATCTGTACATTGATCAAGAAGCAACAGTTCGAACGGAACAAGGAGAAACAGAATGGTTTAAAATAAGCAAAGGTGTAAGACAAGGCTGCATACTTTACCCCTACCTGTTTAATTTATATGCAGAACAAATCATCAGAGAAGCAGGATTGTATGAAGACAACAGAGGTGTGAAGATTGGTGGAAGACTCATCAACAACCTTCGCTATGCTGATGATACCACATTACTGGCGGAAAGTGAAGATGATCTGAAACATTTGCTTCTCACAATCAAAGAACATAGTCTCAAAACGGGCCTGCACCTTAATGTAAAGAAGACAAAGATCATGACAACTGGCATAATCAACAGGTTCATCGTTGAAGGAGAAGAAATTGAAATTGTGAACAACTTTAACCTACTTGGATCAACTATCAATAAAGAAGCAGCAAGCAGTCATGAAATCAGACGACACATTGCTCTTGGCAGAATGGCTATGAAAGACCTAGATAAGATTCTCAAGAGCAGAGATGTCTCTCTCCATACAAAGATTTGACTTGTTCAAGCCATGGTATTTTCAATAACATCATATGGATGTGAAAGCTGGACAGTGAAAAAGACAGATAGGAAGAAAATTGATGCCTTTGAATTATGGTGCTGGCGGCGAATACTGTGTATACCATGGACTGCCCGAAGAACAAACCAATCGGTACTAGAGGAGATCAAACCTAAGCTTTCTTTAGAAGCTCAGATAACAAGACTTCGACTTTCATACTTTGGACACATCATGCGAAGAGAGAAATCATTAGAGAAAGACATTATGCTTGACAAGATAGAAGGTCAACGCAAAAGAGGAAGGCCAGCAGTGAGATGGATCGATACAATAACAGCAGCTACGGGTGCCAGTCTGTCAACAATGAGCCGCCTGACTGAAGACCGAACACAATTTAGGATAGCTATCCAGAGGGTCGCCATGAGTCGACTCCGACTCGACGGCACTTAACAACAACATTTATTGATTTATTTAAAAAAAGATCTATACAGTTAGGTCCAAAATTCTTTTTCTGTATGGTTTACAAAATGCTAATTAATTAACAATTCAGAACATGATTAAATTAATGTGTCTATTTAGCAATAGCTGGTGGGAGTTGATCATGTAAATAGATTTTGGTGTCAGTGAAGCTATGTTGTCAAAGGGATTTTTTCTATTTGTCATTTTGGTATGGATGATCAAAGTTACAGTGCATTGGTAGTGTAACTGTTAACGTTGTATTTGTATAGGAATTCTTATACTTCTCTAACCTGCATTGTACTCATATGTAAAAGCAGGACATCAAGTCCCACTAAATAAATGACTACATAAATAGTGTGACACTATGGGCCAAAATTTAAGAATCAGATACAAAATGGGAAGAAGCCTGTAAGTTGGTCTGTGGGCAGAGCTTTGAAACAGTACATCTTTTGCATAGTGATTTTATTTCCTGCAACTTCCAGGCGAGGAAATTTCACTGAAAAAAACCATGCAAGCAAAAATGTGTTCAAAAAGCACAATAGTGTGGTAGGCGAAGGCCTATGATCCATGGTGTCTGAAATAAGCAGAGAGGCCTAAACAGCTTGACCTGTAAATGAAGCCTGTGGAGAGGCCCAAAGGAATTACACATTCCCCTGAATGCTGCTACCATAGAATCGAAACTTAACTGAGCACAATTAAGTATAGCTAAGCAGAATCGAAACTTAGAGAATATAGAAAAACAACTTTAATTGGTATTGATGAGAGTGTGAAGCTTCTATGGAATTAATTAACTCTGCTGAAAGAAAAGTTACAGTGCCCTGCTTTCCCACATGTTCTAGTCAGCTAAGTGACCTTGGAGGAGAAAAGTATCAAAGCTGGAAGAACTGACCATTGTAATTGGGACTGTAAGGGGGGTAAGCAGGTGCTGAGCCCAGTCAAAGGTCTTCATTGGATGACTACGTAACGGTACCGGGACCAATAGATGGGGTGAAAGGGGTTACCGGGACCAATGAGAAGTTTGCCTATACCTAGAATGGACAAGAAAAGTATAAAAGTTGTTGTTTTACTAACAGCCATTGCTCAGCCATTTTGAATGTGATTCTGCTTGAGTCTTGTGCACAAATAAATGATTTGGACCTTCTGAACAGACTCCTGGTATTATTGGTTTGTCTGCGCTCTGCTGCTACATATTCTTGGTGCGTTGGCCGGGAAGGTGTGGTAGTAGAGGGTATACGCGGCAATATACCACGACTTTCCGCCTCTACAGGTTTGGTCCTGCTGGGATCGTGCCCTCCCGACGTGGGCTCGGCTCCCAGACGCCACCGGTCCAGTTGTATCGGAGGGAGTTGGGCCGGACCTCGGCGGGTGCCGGACCCGGACGGAGCCAACACCTCGAACCCGTGGGGGGAGTCCGAGGTCCAACTCATGCGCTTGCTTGGGAACGGGGACCGGATCCGGTGAGTATAGTTTTGATTTGACTAGACAGATGAGTCAGAGCAGAACTGTTGTTTGAATTTTGAAACCTTGGAATTTGATATTTGGTAAGAGAGCTTGATCACCTCTCAAGACGGTCCGACTAACCCCGCATGAGTATGCGCGGGGTGAAACTATCGTCTTTTTGATTTTGATTTTGGAATTTGATATAGCCTAGTCAGCAGAGACAGGATTGGGCTGTTTTTGGGATACGTTGCTAGCATGATTGTGTGAATGAAGTGTGAATGAGAGGTCTGGCAGCACGGACCAAGTGAAGGCGGACTCCTGAGTAACGCATTTCCTGGCCGGGCGACCGCGTCCAGGTCGTAAAAAGGAGGAAGCGACCGTCGTCTTGTCTTGTTATTTGTTTCCCTTAAATGTTTCTAGGGCCGTGAGGACCCCTTACCCACGGTCCGCCTTCCTTTTCCCTCCTGTTTGTTGTTGCGCACACACATCGATATGGGAGGGGTGGGGTCTACTAGGCACACTCCGTTAGAATGTATGATCAAGCATTTCAATAAAGGATATTCAGGGGATTATGGAGTAAAAATGACTGCCTCACAATTACAGCTTTTGTGTACTAGGGAGTGGCCCGTCATAGACCCCATGTGGCCCCGAGATGGAACGTTTAACCTAGGAATTATTCAGTCAGTTCATCGGAAGGTGCAAGTAGCGCACCCCGATCAGTACCCCTATATAGACTCTTGGTTAAGTATTTGTGAGAATCCGCCCCCTTGGGCAAAGCGCTGTTATGAAGAACAGTGCAGAATAATGTTAGCATTAACAGACCAGACCCAGAAGACAGGGACAGTCGAGAAACCTAGTCAGAAACCTGTTCTTGTAGATCCTGAGTCCCTGGGAGCTGTAACTAGACAGCCCCGAGCCCAGCACCCAGTGAGAGTACCACCGCGTCCCGCGGCAGGCCCCCGGGACCGGGAGAGTTCATCCCCTCACCAGCCGGAAGACCAGTTAGATGAGTTGTCTCGAGAAGAGGCTGATCAGTCTGAGACAGAGACTGAGGATAAGCAGGAGTCAGAGCAGGAAGATGAAGATGTATCCTCCCTGACCGAGACAGAAAGTGATAAATCAGTTGTCAGTGCTAGTTCATCTGTTGCAAGCGAGGCTCCCCAGACTAAGCGAGTCTCAAAGTTGAAAGCCCCCACTAAGATAACGAAAGTCACTACTAAGAAGCAGAAAGCCCTCCCGAAAGGATTAGCCCCCCTGCGGCAAGTCCCGGGACTGCCCGTGCGAGATGAGCATGACCAGATAGTAGCGGGACCCCTGAGTCTAGTATATGTGCCTTTTTCCACTGCTGATTTGTTGAACTGGAAATTGCATTATGCTTCTTACACTGATAAGCCCCAAGAATTAACGGAGTTGATGCATACCATTATGGAGACTCACCAACCCACTTGGGCAGATTGCCGTCAGCTCCTGTCCACTTTATTTACCACTGAGGAGCGGACACGAATTAAGCGAGCAGCCATCGATTGGCTAGCAGATAATCCCCTGGCAGAGGGAGGGGGAGGAGCAGGAATAGACAATCGCGAAGCAGCTCATAAGGAATTCCCTAATGAAGACCCCCAGTGGGATCCGAATACTGATAGAGGATCCAGAGCCCTATCACGGTTCCGCCAAGGCCTCATGCAAGGTCTGAAAAAGGGGGGTCAGAAAGCCATGAATCTCTCTAAAGTGACTGAAGTTAATCAGGGCATAGATGAAAGCCCAGCAGTATTCTATGAGAGATTGACTGAAGCGTACAGGATGTATACTCCCTATGACCCAGATGCCCCAGGAAGCCTATGCATGGTGAATTCTGCTTTTGTAAACCAGTCCCAACCAGATATTAGACGTAAGTTACAGAAATTAGAAGGGTTTGCGGGCATGAATGCAACACAGTTACTGGAAGTCACTCACATAAGGTGTATGTGAATCGTGATAAGAAAGACAGAAAGAAAGTGATCGAAGGATGAAGAAAGCAGCAGATTTTTTGGCTGCGGCCATAGTGGAACAGAAAAGGGGAGGTGTCCCTAGTCGAAGGAGCAGAGGAAGAGGGCGGGGCCGAGGAGATGACCGGCCCCCATTAGGCGCGAACCAATGCGCTTATTGCAAGGAAGAAGGACATTGGAGAAGTGCATGCCCGCGACTCGAAGAGGCCTCTCAGGATGAAGGGGAACACGCCCCTTGGAGGGAAAGAGAGAGAGGCCGACCTCAGAATCGCAGAGGAACCAATCGAGAACAATTTCAACGAGAACAAGCGGAGGCCATTCAGGGAGTGGCAGCCGCAACAGCCTATGATTTAGATGAAGCAGATTAGGACAGACCGGGCTCCGAATTCGCTTTAGGTCTCCAGGAGCCTATGGTCAGTATACAAATATGGACTTTATGGTTGATACTGGAGCAGAACATTCTGTAGTAGATAAACAAATAGCCCCTTTTTCTACAAGAGCAGTCACCATTGTGGGAGCGACTGGCGCTAAAGCCACAAAGCCTTTTCTTCAAAACCGCATATGTAATTTAGGAGGGCAGCAAATAACGCACTAATTCCTTTATATGCCTGAGTGCCCAGTGCCATTACTGGGACGAGATATGCTAGCCAAGCTGCAGGCCCAAATATCCTTTACTGAGAAAGGAGAAATGCAAATGACAGTAAATTCCCAGCCCAAACCTGCTGGACTAATGGTGCTTACTGTTCCTCGAGAAGAAGAATGGAGATATTATAGTACTGAGCCAATCATTGATACCTATTTTGAACCTACTTTGAAAAGCATTGATGCCCCTCCTGGAGTATGGGCAGAGGGCAATCCACCAGGCCTGGCCAAACACATAGCTCCAATAATTGTGAATCTCAAGCCTAGTGCACAGCCAGTACAGTCAAGCAATACCCACTTCCAAGAGCAGCAATTGAAGGCATCCATCGCCACTTGTTAAGGCTACTGGAGTATGGCCTACTCAAAGTTTGTCAGTCACCATGGAACACACCTCTCCTGCCAGTAAAGAAGCCTGGGACAGGTGACTACCGCCCAGTGCAAGATCTAAGGAGAGTGAATGAAGCAGTTGAGACCATACATCCAGTTGTGCCAAATCCTTACACACTCTTAGGATTGATTCCTGCTGAAGCCACTCACTTTACTGTTTTGGACTTGAAAGATGCATTCTTCTGCATAAGATTAGCCCCAATTAGCCAATTGCTGTTTGCCTTTGAATGGCAGGACCCTGTCTCGGGGAGGCGGGGCCAACTCACTTGGACACGATTACCTCAAGGATTCAAGAATTCACCTACCATTTTCAGTGCTGCACTAAACCAAGATCTTTCGAGCTATCCAGTGGCCCCTGAAAGAAGAGTACTCCTCCAATATGTAGATGACCTACTGGTAGCCGCCACATCAGAAAGTGAATGTATACAAGCCACTACTGACCTCTTGCAACTATTGGATGAAGCTGGATACAAAGTTTCCAGAGAAAAAGCACAGCTATGCCAAAAAGAAGTAAAATACTTGGGCTGTCGTCTAACCAAAGGAAGCCGACAATTGGGACGCGAGAGAAAAGAAGCCGTGTGCAGTATCCCAACCCCAACTACCAGAAAGCAAGTCAGAGCCTTTCTGGGAGCAGCAGGATACTGCCGGATATGGATACCTAACTTTGCTCAGATTGCTAAGCCACTATATGAAGCCACCAAGGGAGAAGAAAAGTCACCACTAGAGTGGGGACTTGAGCAAGACACAGCTTTCAAGACCCTGAAGGAAGAATTGATGTCGTCACCAGCACTCGGGTTGCCAGATGTCCACAAGCCTTTCCATCTATTTGTGCACGAGATGCATGGAAATGCTCTAGGCATGCTGACTCAGAAATTGGGACATTGGGAGCGACCCGTAGCGTACCTATCGAAACAGTTGGACACTATGGCCAAAGGATGGCCACCATGTTTGAGAGCAGTTGCAGCTACAGCATTATTAGTGAGTGAAGCAGACAAGCTCACATTGGGACAGAATCTACGCGTCACAGTACCACATGCGGTACTTGCCCTTATGGAACAGAAAGCAAATCATTGGCTCACCAATTCTCGAATGCTGAAATACCAAAGCATGCTATGTGAAAATCCACAAATACAACTGGAAGTGAGCCATGCCTTGAACCCAGCTACCCTGATACCAATCAGCGAAGACCCTCCAGAGCATGACTGTATAGAAGTCATGGACACTGTATTCTCAAGTCGACCTGATCTGACAGATGTGCCCCTAGAGAACCCTGATCAAACTTATTTTGTGGATGGAAGCAGTCTCATTATCAATGGACGACGTTGTGCCGGGTATGCAGTAGTCACCCGGGAGGAAGTCATTGAATCGTCAGCTCTTGCATCAGGCACATCAGCCCAGAAAGCAGAATTGATAGCACTCACCAGAGCACTAGTGTTGGGTGCAGGACTTCTGTTGAATGTATACACAGATTCAAAATATGCCTTCACCACTTTGCATGCACATGGAGCTCTCTACAAAGAACGAGGGCTCATTACGTCGGGAGGCAAATCAATCAAATATGGCCCAGAAATATTGATGTTACTAGATGCAGTATGGGCCCCTACACGTGTGGCCGTCATACACTGCAGAGGACACCAAGCAGGGAAAGGAGAAGTTGCCCAAGGAAACAGATTCGCTGATGCTTCGGCACGTAAAGCAGCCATGACAGGCAAAATTTCCCCACAGGCCACACCAATACAAGCAGCATTATTTCCAGTACCTCTTAATCTATGGACACCACGATATACCACCAAAGAATTAGATTACTACTGTAATAAAGAAGAGGGAGTACTGAAAGATGGATGGATGGATTGAGCTGCCACCTCCCGAGGGCAGTCAACCCCCAGGACGAATAGTGATCCCTGAATCATTGGGACCAGCCTTTGTCAAGGCCTTTCATCAAGCCACACATTATGGGAAGAGTGCTATGGAGAAAGCACTTAAACCACATTTTTGTATCGCTTTATTGGGAGCCCTGTCAGCCTCAGTAGCCCGCCAGTGTCTAATTTGTGCCAAGAATAATGCCAAACAGGGTCCCACGCCACCACCACGAGTTCAGTCGGGAGGTGTAACCCCCATGCACCACCTGCAAGTAGACTTTACCGAAATGCCAAAAGCTGGCGGATACCGATACTTGTTAGTTTTAGTTTGTACCTTCTCTGGGTGGGTAGAGGCCTTCCCCACCAGGACTGAAAAAGCCTGAGAAGTTACCAAAGTTTTGCTAAGAGAAATTATCCCCAGATTTGGAATTCCAGCAGTAATAGGGTCAGACAATGGGCCCTCATTTGTATCTCAAATTACCCAACAGTTAGCAAGTGCCCTACAGATACAATGGAAGTTACACACCGCATACAGACCCCAAAGTTCAGGGAAAGTTGAGCGAATGAATAGAACTTTGAAATCTCAGATGTCCAAGCTATGTCAGGAGACCCACCTAAAGTGGCCCCAGGTTCTCCCAATAGAATTACTTAGAATACGCTCAAGCTCCTGTGAAATCATCAGGATTTTCCCCTTTTGAAGTTATGTATGGCAAACCTCCACCAATAGTGCAGGGTGTTAAAGGTAGTTTGCCACAGATTGGTTCAGAAATAACCAGACAAGAACTCCTAGCTCTTAGTTCTGTTCTGCAGACTCTCCACGCGTGGATACAGGACCAGTTGCCTATCAATTTGACGGAACCACTGCACCCCTACAAGCCTGGTACCTCGGTGTGGATCAAAGATTGGAAGAAGACACTGCTGGAACCGCATTGGAAGGGGCCATACACCGTCATTCTGTCTACCCCAACTGCAGTAAAGGTAGCAGAAATCGATTCCTGGATTCATCATAGCAGAGTCAAGCCAGCAGCAGTTCCAGATCAGGGCCAGTGGACAGCAGAGCCACATCCTGACGTCCCTTTGCGTCTTACCCTACGGAGGCAGCCAGCAACCTAGAACTCATCGGGGACACTCATGAACTACAGTGTCCTGCAGTAGCCAAGTCTTTCGAAGAGGATTGCTGTTTCTTATACAGCAAAGACATTTGTTTCCTTCATCGAATAATTGTGCTTCCATACACTTTCGTCAGGCCAACTACAATTGGTAAGTTGGCATCACAGCGGAACATTTGAGGATCTTCAATCAACATTGACACCCGTTGAATTGCTTCATTAGCAAACGGGTCAGCATTGTGTCAAGAAGAGGAGGACGTCGAGGTCAAGATTTTCCAGCGAGGATTCAGAAGAACTACAATCAACATGCATCCCTGTTTCTATTTTGTCCTGGTTGCCAGCATGGGGAGCTTTGAACTTACTTGTGCCTTACCCCCCATGTACTGCTTGCATTACTTCCACTCGAACTGGAATGAAAGTGACTCAGACTTTGCTTTATCATTCTTACTATACCTGTACTGGTACAGTAAGCCGGTGTATTTATAACACCACTGAACTGAATGTTTGTACTAAGGGTAATACTAAAGTTTGTTTTAACCCACATCAGAACCCATCTTATTATACCCTAGAAATAAGATGGAATGATGCAGATGGAGCTTTACTTAATGCTACACCCCCACTTACTGATCCTACAAAGTATGTTGTTTTGTATTTTGATGCTTGTGATGCCATTAATAGAGATAGTCGTTCTAAATGTGCCAATTGGGAGAAAGCTTATGCTAATGATCATAAATATATGTGTCCCGAAGGAACCACAGGATGGGGGGCCTGCACAGGTAAACGAGTTTTAGCAAATGTATATAGTACAGCACCAGTTCAAGACTATTATTGCCCAAAGTGGGAATGCGTGTTCTATGCCACATGGAAAACTGGTATGATAGAAAATACCAGAGACAATCGAATGGCTGCTTTAACCAAGCCACGTGTGAAGAATTCAAAAGATTGTAAGAAAGGTGCCTGTAATCCACTAGAGTTATTCATAGCCAATCCCAGTGCATGGAAACAAGGATATAAGTTTGGCCTACGCATTGCAGGTTCCGGATCAGATCCAGGGACTATTGTATATATTAGACTGAATACCCAAACCCATCGATCATCAAGGTATCATATACATAACACTTTCTATGAAACCATGCATATAAACAAGTTTGATATCCTTCACCCTTCTCAGAATTTGTTCTTAGAGTTGGCTGGAGCTGTGGTCTCCAGTCTCCGCATCTCAGATTGTTATTTTTGTGGTGGAACCAAAATGGGTGATCAGTGGCCTTGGGAGGCCCAAGAACTGAATTACTCAGTAACCTACAATCAGACAGAGCTGCACAAGACTACCAGTGAATGAGTATTAGCACACCCAATAGTTGGACGTCTGTGTTACGCTCGAACTGGACCCCAGTTTACCTCAAAGGTAGGACAGCTCGTCTGTCTTAGCCAGAAGTTCTATAATGACACCACGAAACAGACATCCTGGTGGTCAGGAATTAATGAATCTGAACCCACCAATCCATTAGCGAGATTTCCTGAGCTTGCCCCTGTATGGACTGACCTTGCCCAACCTCATGTCTGGCAAGCCCCACCTGGCCTATATTGGATTTGTGGAACCCGAGCATATGCTCAACTCCCTATCCACTGGGGAGGGGCGTGTGTCTTAGGAACTATCCGACCCTCTTTCTTTTTATTACCCACAGAACATGGAGAACAATTAGGCTACCCGGTCTATTCGAAGAGACAGAAGAGAGCAGCTTTACAGATAGGCAAGTGGGAGAAATGAGATGGTGAGGATTGGCCACCCGAGCGAATCATTGCCTATTATGGACCTGCCACTTGGGAGCAAGATGGCATGTGGGGATATCGTACCCCAATTTACATGTTGAATAGAATTATACGCTTGCAGGCAGTAGTTGAACTCATCACTAATGAAACTAGCCAGGCACTCACACTTTTAGCTAGACAAAGCACACAAATGCGCACAGCAATATATCAAAATCGCTTGGCACTAGATTACTTATTGGCTGCTGAAGGAGGAGTCTGTGGTAAGCTGAATCTCACGAATTGTTGTTTGAAGATAGATGATAAGGGTCAGGTTGTTGAAGAAATTGCTGAAAACATGCGAAAGCAAGCTTATGTGCCAGTACAGACCTGGCATAGTCTTAAGATACCCAATTGGTTTGCATCTATCTTCTCTGGATTAGGAGGATTCACTACTTTTGCTATGATAATACTAATATTTGTAGCCTTGTTCTTCTTGTTACCATGTATAATCCCATGTTGTATGCGTTCTATTAACAGTGTTATTGAGAATACAGTGGAGCGGAAAACCGCAACTAAGATCTTGGCCTTATGGCACCCTAATCCTGCTACATATGGTCGAAACCCGACCCCAGTGTAATTGAGTGATTTAAATCTCACACCTTATTAGTAATAGGGTGAGAATAATCAAAGGGGGGAATGTGGTAGGCGAAGGCCTATGATCCATGGTGTCTGAAATAAGCAGAGAGGCCTAAACAGCTTGACCTGTAAATGAAGCCTGTGGAGAGGCCCAAAGGAATTACACATTCCCCTGAATGCTGCTACCATAGAATCGAAACTTAACTGAGCACAATTAAGTATAGCTAAGCAGAATTGAAACTTAGAGAATATAGAAAAACAACTTTAATTGGTATTGATAAGAGAGTGAAGCTTCTATGGCATTAATTAACTCTGCTGAAAGAAAAGTTACAGTGCCCTGCTTTCCCACATGTTCTAGTCAGCTAAGTGACCTTGGAGGAGAAAAGTATCAAAGCTGGAAGAACTGACCATTGTAATTGGGACTGTAAGGGGGGTAAGCAGGTGCTGAGCCCAGTCAAAGGTCTTCATTGGATGACTACGTAACGGTACCGGGACCAATAGATGGGGTGAAAGGGGTTACCGGGACCAATGAGAAGTTTGCCTATACCTAGAATGGACAAGAAAAGTATAAAAGCTGTTGTTTTACTAACAGCCATTGCTCAGCCATTTTGAATGTGATTCTGCTTGAGTCTTGTGCACAAATAAATGATTTGGACCTTCTGAACAGACTGCTGGTATTATTGGTTTGTCTGCGCTCTGCTGCTACAATAGGACTCGTTCCTAATCTGCAAATTTAGCTTTCTTAGTATTTTATATGGAAGTCTAAAAGATTTCTCTTCTCAGGAATTCCTTGGACCTCCACTCCCCAGTCCTAAAAAATTTGATATAGATAGGACACTAAACACAAAATTTATTAGGGAAAGGAGGACATAGGCATGGTAATCTTATAAGCTTTCTTCCCTTTGGAAAGTAGTCCTACAACTGTGCCCACAATGCACATTATTCTGTTTGATTCTTAAATCTCACCTTGACTTTTCTGCAAAGACTATTAGATACAGGAAATGGATAATTATTCTTAGTACTTTACATGGGAAGGGTGGAAATACCTTATATGCTTTTCCAATTATAATTATTTCAAATAAACCAGCAATAAGCAAATGACTTTTTTCAAAGTAAGAGACATCTGATCTCACAAACAGGTGTGAGGGGGGAGGGATGTACTGGTACCAACAAATCAAACTAAATTAAAGCAGTTACATAGCTGCAAGATAGAAATTTCTATTTGGTGAAATTAACACTCACTCTCTGCTGTCAGCATCACTCACAGTCTCTTCTTTCAAGTTGTTCACATCAAAGGTTTCTTTCACTGGAAAAGTTTTCAACTGGATCCCGCTGGTGCTAGAAAGTCAATTCATCAGAAGCAGCTGTCAGTCAATCTCATTTTACAAGTTCATTGCTCCCTACCTTGTTAAATCCACTTATCCTAACATGAAAATAAGTAACAGAGGTATGTCTCCATCTTTCACCAATATTGGCAGCACACTTCCAAATTCTGCCTTCCCATCCACCAGCAGGAATGCTGACTTATCTCTGCCAGCAACTGTTCATTCTCCATACCAGTCTGGACAATAATGTCGACCCCTTTGAGACCCACAATGAGCCCTAGTATTGTGATTATATCCATACTGCCATCAAATGACTAAAAATTCCATCTCTCTTGCCAAATGACAAACTTCTAAAGATCAATTGTAAAACACTAACAAAGAAGGCTTCACTATCATCATGTAGTTAACCTAAAACCACGGAAAAATCAGAACTATCAATTTTTGCCTTCCAAACTTTATAACACAATAAATGGGCATATTTCATAGAGAAACAAGATAGCCAAGTTATTAATCCAAAAAAAACCCCTCACACACAAAATCTAAAGCAGAAGCACTAGTGAGCCACAAAAACATTAATAAGCTTCAAATATATTAAAGAATCTGAGTCAAAATCCAAAGACACATCTTTCATGTAGATCTGCAAAAATATCTCAAGCTGGTTTGGATTGGCGAAAACATACTGAGTGGACAAATGTTTAATTTCACATTTACAAGGATAGTTTAATAAAAAAATAAGATATTGTTGACAATGTATTTCTATTTCAAATGAGAGATCAAATATCATCCTAATAGATTGTCCCAAAACCTTTTTATTCCTTCCGAGAAAACCCCCCTGAAAATCTAGTCTCAGATTCTAGCAATAAAGAGTAGTTACTCACCTGTAACAGGCGTTCTCCAGGAGCAGCAGGAATCAGTTCTCACATATGGGTGACATTGGCGCCAACGGAGCCCTCGTGCGGAGCATTTCACCAGCTTTCAAGGAAAGCCTTTGGGAATGCTTTGGGAATGCAGTGCGCATGCGCGGTCCCCTTCCCGCCCAAGGGTGCCATCTTGCTCAGTCTGATGACACAGCTAAAAGACAGCAAAAACGAAAATGAAGTATATGACTGCAACTCCAGGGGAGGAGGGAGGGTCATGAAGACTGATTCCTGCTGCTCCTGGAGAACACCTGTTACAGGTGAGTAACTATGCTTTCTCCAGGACCAAGCAGGAAGTCAGTCCTCACATATGGGATTCCCCAGCTCTAGGCTACCGGGAGCCCTAAGCTGAAAAAATGGCTCCCTCTCAAGAGCCTCAGCATCCATGATAAGAATATCCTCTGAGAACGCCCCCGTACGGTAGCCCAACACAAGGGCCGGAGAGTAGGAGTTGCCTAAACCTCAAAGAGATTACGGAGTACCGCCTGCCCGAAAGCACTGTCCCTTCGGGACTCTCTCTCGAGGCAGTACTGGGCTGCAAACGTCTGGCTAGAAGATCAAGTAGTGGCCTGGGAGATGTCTGCCAACGGAACAAAGCGGAGATGAGCTACTGACGCGGCTTTCCCCCGTACACGGTGGGCCGTGACTCGACCCTGCAAGGGGATGTCAGCTGCCTTGTATGCCCAGGCGATACAATCTGCTACCCAAGTGGACAACGTACGCTTGGAGACAGGTAACCCCAGCTTATTAGGGTCAAAGGAGACGAAGAGCTGAGTGGCCCTTCGATGCCCCCTTGTACGTTCTATGTAAAAAGACAACGCCCTCTTACAGTCCAGGGTATGCAAAGACTGTTTCAGCCCGGCTGGTATTCGGCCTGGGAAAGAAGGTCAGAAGAACCACCTCCTGGTTGAGGTGGAAAGAGGAGACCATTTTTGGAAGGAACTTTGGGTGGGTCCGTAGGACCACCCTGTTCCTATAGAACAGTGTGTACGGTCTATCAGAAACCAGAGCTTGTAGTTCACTCACATGTCTGGCCGAGGTAAGAGCTACCAGGAAGAGCGCTTTCCAAGAAAGGAAGCACAAATGGCAAGTAGCCATTGGCGAGTAAGTTGCTGCAAGACCACGTTCAAATCCCACTCAGTCGCCGGTGGACGAACCGGAGGCATGAGAAGAAGCAGACCTCTGAAGAAGTGGGACACCAAGGGATGAACCGACAGAGACTGTCCCTCCACCGGTGAGTGGTGCGCTGATAGAGCACTGATGTAGACCCAAACAGAGTTAGACTTAAGGCCTAGGTCTGAAAGGTGAAGTAGATACTGCAGTACTACTGGCACAAGGCAAGAGAAAGGATCTTCATTGCGCTGAACACATCATATCGTGAACCTATGCCACTTGAGGGCATAGGACTTTCTGGTGGACTGCCTCCTCCTAGAGGCCAAAACCACCTCTTCAACCTCCTCAGGTAGAAGTAAAGGAGCTAGCATTATCCTTTCAGCAGCCAGGCCATCAGATTGAGGGACCTGAGATTGAGGTGCAGAAGGGAACCCTGATCTTGAGACAGGAGATCGTGTTGCAACCCCAGAGGGAAAGGAGTTTCCACCGCCAACTGTAGCAGAAGTGGAAACCACGGTTGCCTCGGCCATCTGGGGGCTACCAGAATCACTGAGGCCTTGTCCCGGAGAATCTTGAACAGAGTTCGGGCCACCAGGGGCGTGGGAGGAAATGTATACAGGAGGGCTGTAGACCAGGAGATCAGAAAAGCATCTGCTGCTATTCTCAGGTGATGCGGCTGTCTGGAGCAAAACCTAGGCAGCTGACGGTTTTGTGGACTGGCAAAGAGATCGATGGATGGAAGTCCCTTGCGGAGAAAGATCTGCTGGACCACCCATGGATTCAACTGCCATTCATGAGGCTGGAGAATCCTGCTTAGCTTATCTGCTAGGAAATTCTCCTGACCAGGTAGATAAACTGCTTAGAGAAACATGCCTTGTTTGACTGCAAAGGAGCAAAGGGCTTGCGCCTCCTGACATAGGAGCCTGGACCCTGTGCCCCCTTACTTGTTCACATAGAACATTGCTACCTAATTGTCCGTCTGAACTAAGACAGGCTGGTGAGAGAAGGCATGAGAAAAAGTCTGTAGAGCCAAGCGGATTGCTCGCAGCTCCAAAAGACTGATCTGCTGTGTGGCCTCCCAAGGAGACCAGAGGCCTTGAGTGCACGTGCCCTAGCAATGTGCACCCCAGCCCTTTAAGGAAGCATCGGTCGTCAGCACCCTTGTGTGTGCTGGAGCCTGAAAAGGCACCCCCCTGAGAAGGCTTGGGAGATGTAGCCATCACTACAAGGAGTCCAAAAGTGGTTTGGACACCCTTACTCTGTCTCAGAGGTCGCCTGTGGCCTGCGCCCACTGAGCTCTGAGGCACCACTGAGCAGCCCGCATGTGCAGACGGGCATTCGGAGTCACATGTACCGTGGATGCCATGTGGCCCAGGAGTCGCAGGAAGTGTCTGGCGGAGACCTGAGAATTGCTTTGGAATTGGTTCGCCAAGTCCATTAGTCTGTGGGCCCTGTCCTCGGGCAAGTAAGCTCTTGCCTGCAGGGTGTCTAATCTTGCCTCTATAAACTCTAGGTTCTGAGAGGGGAGCAAAGTGGACTTTGCGTAGTTTATGACAAAGCCCAGATGCTGAAGAAGAGAGGCTGCGAAGAGTGGCTTGTCTGGCCTCCTGGCGAGTATGGCCCCTGATGAGCCAGTCGTCCAGGTTTGGGAAGACAAAAATTCCCTGATTCTTGAGATAGGCCGCCACCACCACCAGGCATTTGGTGAAAACCCTGGGGGCAGAGGTTAGGCCAAAGGGAAGTACCCTGTACTGAAAATGGTTTCCTCCCACCACAAATCTGAGATATTGTCTGTGGTCTGGGTGAATGAGGATGTGAGTATAAGCATCCATTAGGTCTAAGGAGCATAGCCAGTCTCCCTGCTGGACGTAGGGCAGCAGTATCCCAAGGGTAAGCATCTTGAACTTTTCCCTCTCCAGAAACTTGTTTAGGTTTTGCAAGTCTAGGATAGGCCGGAGGCCTCCTGTCCTTTTTGGTACCAGAAAGTACCTAGAGTAGAAGCCTTGCCCTTCCAGGTGGTGAGGCACCAGTTCCACCGCCTGTTCCTTTAGAAGACTTGCCAACTCCTGAAGGAGAAGGTTTCTATGCAGAGGGAGTCTTAGAGGCTCCCCTGGAAAGTAGGAGGGGGGTAGCTGGTGGAAGTGGAGCATGTAGCCCTTTTGGACTATGCTGAGTACCCAGGTATCCCCTGTGATGGCTGGCCACGTATAGGCGTACAGGATCAGCCAACCTCCTGAGCCAGCAGTGGAGAAGAGGCTATGCTGTGGGAGTCAAAACCCCGCTCCCTGCTGTGCAGGAGCTGGAGCTGGTGGCTTGGGGGTCTTCTGCCTACGGGGCCCATGCCCATGCCCCTTGGCTTGCTGGCCCTGTTGGGGAGCTGGAGAGGCCTGATATTGAGGGTAGGATTTGTAGGCAGTACCCTTCCTCAGGAAAAAGGGCTTCTTTCCTGAGCCCTTCTTTTTTTGAGAAGGGGCAGAAGTCTTCCTGGATAGCCTTGTCCTGGTGAGAGTCAGTCTTGATTTCTGCAGCCTTTTCAGTCATGGGCTTACCAAAAAGATTTTCACCTCGGCAGGGGACATCGACCAACTTGTCCTGTACCCATGACTCCAGGTCTGATGACTGCAGCCAGGCCTGATGGCGTGCACCGATGCCGGCTGCGGCTACCCAGGCCGAAGCCTCGAAGCCATCATAGGCTGCTCGAGAGATAAACTTCAAGCACTCTCGGATCCCTGCTAACAAAGCCTTGAACCTCTGCAAAGGTTCCTCGGAGAGGCAAGCGGAGAACCCGGCAATCTCCTTTGCCAGGTCTTGTAGGTACATGGCCATGTACAGCTGGTAGGTCTGGACACGGCAAGATAGCATAGAGCCCTGGAAGCACTTTCTACCGAGGGCATCCAGGTTCCGGGCCTCCTGGCCGGGGGGCACCGAGGAGTGCATCTTCTGACTCTTCAGGCGGTGCACAGCCGATTCCACAACCATGGAGTTGTGCGGTAGCTGCGCCTTTTGGAACCCTGGGCTCTTACGGACTCGATAAATGGAATTGACCCGTTTGCTAAGAACCGGCACCGAGGCCGGTGCCTCCCACATAGGGACAGCAGCCGTTCCAGCATCGGAGGAACCGGTACAGTAAAGGCTTCCTTTGGAGGAAAGTCATACTGGAGGGCATTGGGCTCCTTGGCTCGAGGCTCTTCCTCGGCGTCCACAGGGAAGGCCAAGGCTTTGGCCATGTCCCTCACGAAGTCCGAGAACCGGGTATCCTCGGGGGGGGGGGGGGGGGACGGACCTTCTCCGAGGCTCAGACTCCGGTGAGTCCGAAGGGACGCACCGGGTCCAGAAGGTGTCCGGGGACTCCTCGTCCTCCGTCTCCCACGCCGACTCCTCCAAGGAGGAATCGAGCGGCTCCGGCTGTGTGGGCCGCGGTGCCACCCGACCCGACGCCGAGAATATCAGCATCGACAACCTCGGCCCCGCATGGGAGGTCAAGGGGGACCTCGACCGAGGATCGAGTCAAGACTTCATTGACTTGAGGATCGGCTCGGTCTCTGGGGTAGACTTAGATGTTGAGGTCCCGGTGGTTGGGGCAGATGCACCTGTCAGACCAGTGATCAGCACCCGCTGCTGTTCCATGAAGGCAGCCAAGCTGCTCTCCAAGGCCGTCAACCTGAGTCCAAGCTCAGGAGACTCAGCAGCCCCCGACTCGGGGCCAGACGTCGGCTCCCCCGGAGGAGAGTCCACGAGGACAACAGCACTTATGTGACTCGGGGACTCTGGCTCCACACGAGGTAACTTGGACGGCTTCTCCGACTCCGAGAGACCGGGGCGGTGGTCAGGGCTAAGCGACCTGGCCCTCGAGGATACAGGAGCCTCCACCGACGCTGCCCTCGCGAGCTTCTTCTTCCTTCTGTGCTCCCGGGTGGGTGACTCCCTCTCAGAGAAACCCCGATGGCGCTCGGGGTCAGACTCTCGAGATGTCGAGGCCTCTGACGAAGTCCGGGCTCAGCCGGACGCGGACTCTGAGAAACCTCTCTCACGTTGGTGCTGACGGCTCCGAAGAGCCTTCAACGACATTTTGCCGCACGGGCCACAGGCCAGCGGGTCATGGTCAGGCCTGAGGAAACAGAGGCAGCAGTCATGTGTGTCGGTGAGAGACATAAGTTTCTTGCACTGATCACACTTTTTGAACCCGCTGGCAGCCATCAGGGGAAAACGGGCCCCTGCAAGGTCAAAAGATTGGGCTACCAGTGAAAACACAAAAAGAGCGCAAACTCTAGTCACAAAGGACAAAAACTGAAAATCAAAACTCTGGACTCGATACCGGTGTACCGAGCCCAGGTGGGAAGGGGAACCGGCGTCGAACCGTATCAGAAAAAGCCAAAATAAAATCTACTTTTCCCGGGTGACACGAACTCATGTCCGGGAAAAGCAAAGACTGAGCAAGATGGCACCCTTGGGCAGGAAGGGGACCGCGCATGTGCACTGCATTCCCAAAGGCTTTCCTTGAAAGCTGGGGAAATGCTCCGCACAGGGGCTCCGTCACCCATATGTGAGGACTGACTTCCTGCTTGGTCCTGGGGAATGTTACTAACAATGTAGCCCTCTCCACTGACATTGAGAGAAGCTCTGCAGATAGACCAGTCAAGGAGTAATCAGAGATAGGTGAAAAACTCAGTCTTAGAACCAGACCTTAGGGTTTTTCTTGAGTAGTCAATAATAGGCAATTATCATTGTGGGCAAAGATGCCTCAGGAATCTCTAGAACTTCCTTCAAGTAACTTTTAAATAAATCAGATCCTGACATAATAGCATGCTTGGGGAAATTAACCAATCTGATAGTCCAAAATTTCAAAATAGTTTTTAATTTCTGTGATAGGAAAGCATTTGATTTCACTAATGTCTGTGATATATCTTCAAATTCTCTCATTTTACCACTCACATTTCCTAGATCCTCTTAACATTTATCAATCTTTTTTTCACAATTCTGTACCTTAGATATAAATTCAACCACTGCATTATGCTGTAACTCAATCTTAGCCAAGACCCCTTTCTTCAATCTTGCAAAGGCCTGTAAGATCACTTGAACAAATGAACTATGTAAATCTAGCCTATGACTTGATACAGAGGTATTACACAAACTTGTTTTGAGTCTTTCAGAAGATTCTTGCAAGTTAGAAACACCATATTGTTTAATTCCTATCGATTGACTTATAAGGTTAAAATCAAATACATCAGAGTGTTCAAAATCACCTTTTAAAGCAGGCTGTTCAGCAGGCATTTTTTAAAAACATTTATTCTTCAACTGCCATTTTTTAAAATTTATTTTTCAACTGCACATAACCAGAACATGCAATTCCAACAACTGCTTTTTTTTTTTTTTTACTAATAATTGTAGTGCCTACCCCACAGTTACAGTTCATCTTTACATCTGGCGGGTTCCGCCCAGGAGGGGTATCTAAGATGAGACTCGACCTAATGGAGAGAATGAGGCGCTGAGCCTGCTGGACATATCAGGGGTATAGTGAAAGGGAGGGGGAGGCAAGGAAGACCATAGGGGAAGGGGCAAGGGAAAGGGGGTAGAAGGGATAAGGGGGTAGAAGGGATAAGGGGGTAGAAGGGGGTACATGGGGGTGAGAGGGCACAGATCTGGTCACACTGGAATTGGTGGTGGAAGAGGGGAATGGAGGCCCACCTGGTATGGGGGGAGATGGGGAGGGGGGAGGGTTCGGTGGGGGCAGGTAAGTGGGGGTTGAGGCGGGGGAAGGGTAGGGCAGGGTCATGACTTGGGTAGATACAATTAATGCAAAGGGTTTAAACACACACTTTAAATACCAGCAGCTCTTTAGGGAGGCCGGGGGGGGGGGGAGATGGGAGATCATCCTTGTACAGGAGACATCTCAAATATATAGATATAGGATATATACTAGCAGGAAGTTTCCACATCGGTTCTACTCCTGGTGCAGCAGCAGGGGGAGTAGAGTAGCAGCAGCTATCTTGGTGAGGCATGACAGTAAATTCCAGGTCCAGGACAGTTTCCGGGACCAGGACGGGAGGGTGGTGGGGGTGCGAGGAGAAATGGATAGGGAAGCGATGACTATAGCTTTGGTGTATGGCCCTAATGGGGTACAAGGAGCCTTCCGGGGGAGGTGAAGAAGTTGCTGGGGGAACGGGTGAGGAGAAAACTCATTTGGGGGGGGGGGGTTTAATGGAGTGATGTGTCCCCCAAATGGACAGGCAGGCGAAGGCTACAAAAGGAGGTGGGAAAAAAATTGAAGGAGCTTGAAGCACGTGATCCATAGATTTAACTTGGTGGATGCATGGAGGGAATTATACTCAGTGAGTAAAGAATACACTTTCTACTCCGTGCCACATCAAAGCTTTAGTAGAATTGATATGATATTGCTAGAAAGGACGTGGATGCTTGAGGTACAGGGGAGGGGGGTACTGAACCCATTACATGGTCGGATCACGGTTCAGTGTGGATTGAGATGGGATAGTAAGGGAGGGGGGGGGGTACCGTTTTGGAGATTGAATGAGAATCTTCTTAAGAAGCAGGAGGTTCTCAGTGACATTAAGAAGATTATATGGGAGTATTTAGCGATCAATGACACGGGAAGGTGCAACTCTGTAGTGTTTGGGAAGAGTTGAAGATCATGGTGCGGGGACAGTTTATTATTTGGGCTGCCCAATACAAGAAAAAGAGACAGCAGAAAGAGGAGTTGAGAAGGGCTATAAAGGAGGCAATGGAGGTGTATCAGGTGACAGGAGCGAAGAGGGCCTGGAGGAAGGTAGGACAGTTAAGGATGGCGTTGCACAAAGTGCAATCAGAAGTGGTGGCACAACACTTACAACTGGTGAAACAGAGACACTATGAATTTGGGGACAGATTCAGTAAGCTACTGGCTCAAAAGCTCAGGCAACGAATAAATCAGGCTATGATTACGCAGATCAAGGGAACTGAGGGAGAGGTATACCAGAGGGTCAGAGAGATAAGGGCACAATTTGAAAAAAATTTCAAGTTCTGTATAAGCAACAGGGAGACATTATGGAGGAATAGATGAAACACTATTTGCAGTGAGTTGACTTGCCCACACTGCCCGAGGAAGCAGGGGAGCTCCTAGAGGGGGAAATCACGGAGGAGGAGGTGGGAAAGGTAGTGAAAGGGTTAGCGAGGGGGAAAGCACCAGGGTTGTATGAGGTGCTTCTATTAAGTGTTTCTGAGCAAGGTGGGGGACCTCTTAACAAGAGTTTTTAATAGTGTGGGGGGAGGCACGGGAACACTATCAGCAGAGATGCTGGGATCACGGTGATGTTGAAGCCCGGGAAGGATCTGCAGTCTTGTGGTTCAATATAGGCCCATCTCACTCCTCAATGTGGATGTTAAAATTCTTGCAAAAATACTGGCGGAGAGATCCATAGAGATCAAACAGGATTTATTAGGGGGAGACAGGCCTTGAATAACATCAAGCGAACGATAGGGGTGGTGTGGGCAGCCCAGCAAGGAACAGAGGACATGATGTTACTGTCGATAGACGCTGAGAAGGCATTTGACAGGGTGCACTGGGGGTTTCTGCAGGCAGTCCTAGCAAAGATGGGATTTGGGCCCCACTTTCAAAGGTGGGTTAGGGTAAAGGTAAATGGAAGATATTCGGAGGGCTTTGTGATAGAAAGAGGAATGTGGCAGAGATGCCCAATGTCCCCACTTTTGTTTGCTCTAGCAATGGAACCCCTAGTCCAAAAGGTACGAGATAATGAGCGGATACATGGGTTGAAATGGGGAGGGGGGGATGTGTAGAGCACACAATCTCGTTATTTGGGACGATGTGCTTCTGTATTTAAGGCATTCACGGCAGTCTCTCCCTGCAATCACTGTGGAATTGAGTAGTTATGGGGCAGTCTCAGGGTTCAAAATGAATCTAGAAAAAACAGAAGCCTTAAACTTAACGGTCTCACCGGGCATTGTGATGGAGTTACAGAGGAAATTTCCGGTTAGGTGGGAAAATAAGACAATTAAATATTTAGGAGTCCAGATGCCTAATAAGTATGAAGAGATTTATAAGGCCAATTACCCCATATTGTTGGCGCAGATAGGAAAAGATTTGGAAGGATGGATGGGGTTCGAGACCTCCTGGATGGGGAGAACAGCTGTAGTGAAAATGAATATTTTTACCAAGATTACTGTATGTATTCCAAGCTTTGGCAGTACTGGTGCTGGATAGGATTTTGCGGGCACTGCAGCGGAAAGTTTTCAGATATATTTGGAAGCGTAAACCACCCCGGGTTATGCACGCCGCCACGGGAGAAGGGGGATTGGGGGTGCCTAATATACCAGAATACTATAGAGCAGCACAACTCAGGCATGTTTGAATGGAAGCAATCAGGAGAGGATAAATAATATATGGAACTGGAACGGAGGTATCTTCATGGAGAGCGAATTGAGGCTGGGGTGTGGTCGAGGGCAGGGGAGACGCGGAGATTGGGGGAAAGTACCCTTAGTATGAGGCATGTGGTGCACCTGTGGGATCAAGTAAGGAGAAAAAGAAACGAGGGCGAGAGGAACCAATTTTCACTCATGGCGCCACTTGGGGGTTGGCAGGCGTTTCAACCGGGGTAGGAAGGAGGGACCTATGAGAAATAGAGGAAGAGCTGGACAATTCAACGAATTGAAAGATGAATATGGCTTAGCGGAACAGGACCGCTTTCTTCTACAATCAGGTGTGTCACTTCCTCAAAACAGGGGAGGGGAAGAGGGCCTTGCAACGGGAACCGCGAGAGCTGGAATTCTTATGATTTGGGAAGCATAGTTCTAGGGGCATGACGACGGCGATATATAAAGGAATCATGCATGAGGGGGGGAACTGGGAGAAGTTTAAATATATGAAAGAATGGGAAGAGGATTGGGATAGAAATCTCTTAGATTCGGACTCGATGCAAATAGCAAAACAAATCAGACAGTTGCATTAGAGAAAAACAGTTATAAAGTTAGGAATAGATGGTACTATACACCGGTGAGGTTGAATAAGATGTTCCCTGGGGTCTCCCCGAGCTGCTGGCGAAAGTGTGGGGAGAAGGGGACCTTCCGGCATGTATGTTGGACATGTCCAAAAATTCAGAAAGTTTGGACGGCAGTGCAGGGGTGGATAGTGAAGCTGACTGGGGTTATGGTGGACATTGGACCCAGGTATCTGCCTGCTTTCGTGGTGGAGGGAGGGGGCAACATAAGGGGCAGAGTAAAGCGACCACGGCTTGTTTCAATGCGGCCCACTGTGAGATTGCGGCAGCCTGGAAACAGAAGGAACCCCCACTATAGGAATGTGTGAGAAGCGATTACGGCACATTGTTGTGATAGAGCGTCTGACTGTATTCCGATGCCAGAAAATGGATAGACTTGAAGAGGATGGGGGAGGATTGATGCTTGCCTTGAGGGGCGGAGGAGGGAGGGGGAAGAGGAGGGGTGGGGGGGAGGAGGCGGGAGGTGATGGAGGAGGTGGGGAAGTGGACTAAGGTAGAGGGGGTAGGGGAATGAGGGAGCATATTATTAGGGATGAGAAGGTGTGGGGGAGAGGTCAGATTGGAGTAACTGGTCTGAAGGGGTGTAACTGTAGAGGAAGGGGGGGGGAGTGCTGGGAAGGAACAAGGGGATATTTGGGGGGGTGGGAAAGAGAGAGTGGGAGAGGGTTAGAGGGTAATAGAGCTTAATGGGATAGTGTGGAATAGGCCCTAAGATGGAGCCATATGGTTAAAAATTGGAAAGTTGTCTATTGCATTGCTTGGACTGAGTACTATATAGAGAGATTGGAGTTAGTTATTCCATGATTTTAAGATTGCATGTTTTGAATCAATATGCTATGGAAAACAAAAGTTGACAATAAATAATTTAAAAAAAGGACTAATAAGAGGAAATATTTTTTTACTCAACATGTAATCCAATTCTGGAATTCGTTACTGGAGGATGCAGTAAAAGCTGTTAGTGTAGCCGGGTTTAAAAAAGGTTTGGACAAGTTCCTGGAGGAAAGGTCTATAAAACATTATTAGAGGGAGCCCAGGAAATACACTTCTTGCCCCAATACAAGCATTGTGGAACCTGTGTCTCTTGGGGAAACTGCTAGGTACTTGTGACCTAGGTTGGCTACTGTTGGGAACAGGATACTAGGCTTGATGGACCTTGGTTTGATCCACTATGGCATACTTATGTTCTTTGCTCTGGTGATTGAATCACTCTTTTTTTTTTGTTTTGTGATTTGAGGCCTGAGGTGGAGAAGGGGGACTCTGCACTCTGCCGCGGATGAAAAGAGACTGTTTACCCTGTGTTCTGAGAATGGGAACACTAATACACAAGTGCCCGGAAGTCCTCAAAAGAACATAAGAGAACATAAGATATGCCATACTGGGTCAGACCAAGGTCCATCAAGCCCAGTATTCTGTTTCCAACAGTGGTCAATCTAGGTCATACGTACCTAGCAGTTTCCCCAAGGGACACAGGTTCCACAATGCATGTATTGGTTCAAGCATTGATAACCTGGGTCCCTTCTTAATAATGGTTTATGGACCTTTCCTCCAGGAACTTGTCCAAACCTTTTTTAAACCCAGCTACACTAACAGCCTTTACTACATCCTCCCGTAACAAATTCCAGAGTTTGATTACACGTTGAGTGAAAAAATATTTTCTTTTATTAGTCTTAAATAGTTTACCCTGTAGCTTCATTGCATGTCCCCTAGTCTTTCTATATTCTGATAAGGTAAACAATCGATCTACGTTTACCCGTTCCACTCCGTTCATTAATTTATAGACTTCTATCATATCTCCCCTCAGCCGTCTCTTTTCCAGGTTAAAGAGCCCCAACCTTTTTAGCCTTTCTTCATAGGAGTATCCTTCCATCCCCTTTACCATTTTGGTGGCTCTTCTCTGAACCTTTTCTAAAATCGCTATATCCTTTTTAAGATACGGCGACCAGAATTGCACACAATATTCAAGGTGCGGTCTCACCATGGAACGATATAGAGGCATTATAATATCTTTTGTTTTAGTTTCCATTCCTTTCCTTATCATACCTAGCATTCTATTTGCTCTCTTGGCCGCCGCTGCACACTGGGCCGAGGGTTTTAACATGGTATCCACAATGACGCCTAAATCTTTTTCCTGGGTGGTGGTTCCTAATGTGGAACCTTGCATCGTGTAACCATAGTTTGGGTTGTTCTTCCCTAGGTGCATAACCTTGCACTTGTCCACATTAAATTTCATCTGCCATTTTGATGCCCAGTCTTCCAATTTATCAAGATCCTCTTGCAATTTTCCACAATCCTCTTGGGTTTTAACAACTTTAAATAGTTTTGTGTCATCTGCAAATTTGATAACCTCACTCGTTATTCCACTTTCCAGGTCATTTATGAATATGTCAAAAAGCAGCGGACCCAGCACAGATCCCTGGGGTACACCACTATTCACCTTTCTCCACTGGGAAAATTGGCCATTTAGCCCTACCCTCTGCTTTCTCTCTTTTAACCAGTTCCTGATCCACAATAGTACACTGCCTCCTATCCCATGACTCTTTAGTTTTGCCAAAAGTCTCTGATGAGGGATCTTGTCAAAGGCTTTCTGAAAGTCCAGATACACAATATCAACCGACTCACCTTTGTCCACCTGATTATTCACTCCTTCAAAAAAACATAACAGATTAGTAAGACAAGATCTTCTTTGTCTAAAGCCATGTTGGCTGTCTCCCATTAGGTCATGACTATCTACATGCTTAGTAATTTTATTCTTTATGATGGTTTCTACCATTTTTCCCGGTACTGATGTCAGGCTTACTGGTCTGTAGTTTCCCGGATCACCCCTGGAACCGTTTTTAAAAATTGGTGTTACATTGGAGATCCTCCAATCTTCATGTATTAGAGATGATTTTAATGATAGTTCACAGATTACTAATAGCAGGTCTGCAATCTCGTATTTCAGTTCTTTCAACACCCTTGGATGTATACCATCCGGCCCAGGTGATTTGCTACTCTTCAGTTTATCTAATAGTTGTAATACATCTTCCCGATGTATTGATATTTCCTTCAATTCTTCCGCACCTTTAAATACCACTTCAGTCATGGGTAACATCCCTACATCTTCCTCAGTTAAGACTGAAGCAAAGAATTCATTCAATCTCTCCGCTATCACCTTGTCGCCTCTTAGTGCTCCTTTAACCCCTTTATCATCTAATGGACCAAATGACTCTCTCACAGGTTTTTTGCTACGAATGTACTTGAAAAGGTCTTTACTTCGCGTTTTTGCTTCCGCAGCAAGCTTCTTCTCAAATTCTCCCTTTGCCTGCCTTATCAATGCCTTGCATTTGACTTGCCAGTGCTTGTGCTGTTTCCAGGTTTCGTCGTTTGGCTCTTTTTTCCATTTCCTCAAAGACTTCATAAGCCTGGGGAGGGCTCTGGGCATTCCGGCTCCATTGATGACATCACCAAAGGAATGTGGCTGCATTTCCTGCCAACCTATCTACGAAGAAAGAAGATTTCCGCAAGGAAGAGTGAGAAAAATTTCCAAAAGCAAGAATAGGATCTTGAGATGTTTCAAAGCTGTAACTGCTGCCAAAGGAGGTGTTACAAAGTCCTAACTAAAAGGATGTCTAGACTTTTATACTTGCCATATTCACTGCATTATATTCTGAAACTCTAAAAAACAAATGCAAATAAATGCAAAAGAGGGAGGAGTGGCTCAGTGGTTGGGACAGGTTACCTCAGCCTGGGGGTTCAATTCCCACATGGGGACAAGCAACTAAAGGCCGGAGGGACTGGGTCTCTAGTCCCATGGCCACTCCTTGTGGCCTTGGGCAAGCCACTTAACCCTCCATTGCTTCAGGTACACTTAGATTGTGAGCCCTTCGGGGACAAGGGAATAAAAAGTACCTGTTAGTATACATGTAAACAGCACTGATTCTAAAGAGCGCGGTATAAAAAAATAAATGAATAAAATCATAATTATGACTTCAAATTTTCAGAAAAATATTTAACTTTGTACCATGCAAATATGAGGACCAGAGTGATTCATCCTCCAAAGTACCCACTCAGCATAGTCCTGAAGTCCCACCTCCAGTCTGGCAGCACCCCTGTTGCCATGGAGGAGAGAGGTCACGTGACAGGAGAGCATCACCCTGGTGTGGCAGGAAGTGATCCTGTAAATAGGACCTGTCCTCCAGGTGATGTAAAACCCTCTCGCACCGAAGAAGTTTCTCCAGGGCCATGTGCCCATGAGGGAAGGGTTAGGACAGCCGTTATAGTTGGTGATTCATTCATTAGGCATGTAGATAGCTGGGTGGCTGGTGGACGTGAGGATCGCCTGGTAACATACCTGCCTGGTGCGAAGGTAGCGGACCTCACGCGCCACCTAGATAAGGTCTTAGATAGTGCTGGGGAGGAGTCTGCTGTCTTGGTACATGTCGGTACCAATGACATAGGAAAATGTGGTAGGGAGGTTCTGGAGGCAAAATTTAGGCTTTTAGGTAGGAAGTTGAAATCCAGAACTTCCAGGGTAGCATTCTCCGAAATGCTTTCTGTTCCACGCGCAGGACCCAAAAGGCAGACAGAGCTCCGGAGTCTCAATGCGTGGATGAGACAATGGTGCAGAGATGAGGGTTTTGGATTTGTTAGGAATTGGGGAACATTCTGGGGAAAGGAGGGGCTCTTCCGAAGGGATGGGCTTCACCTTAACCGGGATGGAACCAGGCTGCTGGCATTAACCTTTAAAAATGAGATAGAGCAGCTTTTAAACTAGATATTAGGGGAAAGCCGACAGTCGCCCAAGAGCGGATGGTTCGGAAGAATGTATCCTTGAAGGATACTACCAAAAGCAGAGAGGTTCCACAAAAGAGTAAAGTAGCCCAAATGCCCTCAAGTATGGAGCAGACAGAGCTTAAAGATCCCAATTTACCCATGTCTAACAATAGCCAAATTAACATGAATAAAATACATTCTCTAAAATGCTTGTATGCAAATGCTAGAAGTCTAAAGAATAAGATGGGAGAGTTAGAATATATAGCACTAAATGAAAGGTTAGATATGATTGGAATATCAGAGACATGGTGGAAGGAGGACAACCAGTGGGACACTGTGATACCTGGGTACAAACTATATCGTAATGATAGAGCTGATCAAATTGGTGGAGGGGTTGCGCTCTATGTTAGAGAGGGCATTGACTCAGAAAGGATTAAAGTTTTGCAGGAAACAAAATCTGCTGTAGAATCTATATGGATTGAAATTCCATATAAAAGGGGGAAGGCAATGGCAGTGGGGGTGTACTATCGAGCACCTGGCCAGAATGAACAAATGGATGATGAAATGCTCAAAGAAATCAAGGAAGCTAACAAAAGTTACAGCGCAGTAATAATAATGGGTGATTTCAATTACCCCGGTATCGACTGGGTCAGTGTCACGTCAGGACATGCTAGGGAGATAAAGTTCCTAGATGAAATAAATGACTGCTTCTTGGAGCAGCTGGTTCATGAACCGACCAGAGGGGAAGCCATATTAGACCTAGTCCTTAGTGGAACACCAGATCTAATGCAAGAGATAAGGGTGTTGGGGCCACTTGGCAATAGTGATCATAGCATGATCGCCTTTGATTTAATTAGTGGAGGAGGGGATAGTAAGGAAATCCACAGTACTACCTTTTAACTTTCGAAAGGGAGACTATGATAAAATGAGGAAAACAGTTAAGAAAAAACTAAAAGGAGCAGTTGCAAAGGTTAAAGACGTACATCAAGCTTGGGTGTTGTTGAAAAATACTGTCTTGGAAGCCCAGACCAGCTGTATTCCACGCTTTAAGAAAAGTGGAAGGAAGTCCAAAAAACTGCCAGCATGGTTTAAAGGTGAGG
Organism: Ichthyophis bannanicus; assembly: GCA_033557465.1. Classification (NCBI taxonomy): domain Eukaryota; kingdom Metazoa; phylum Chordata; class Amphibia; order Gymnophiona; family Ichthyophiidae; genus Ichthyophis; species Ichthyophis bannanicus. The sequence goes on from CM066044.1 coordinate 258,872,229, forward strand.
TCAGAGAGGCTGTTGTTGCCAAAAAAAGCATCTTTCAGGAAATGGAAAAAAAGAGCCAAACGACGAAACCTGGAAACAGCACAAGCACTGGCAAGTCAAATGCAAGGCATTGATAAGGCAGGCAAAGAGAGAATTTGAGAAGAAGCTTGCTGCAGAAGCAAAAACGCGAAATAAAGACCTTTTCAAGTACATTCGTAGCAAAAAACCTGTGAGAGAGTCAGTTGGTCCATTAGATGATAAAGGGGTTAAAGGAGCACTAAGAGGCGACAAGGCGATAGCGGAGAGACTGAATGAATTCTTTGCTTCGGGCTTTACTGAGGAAGATGTAGGGATGTTACCCATGACTGAAGTGGTATTTAAAGGTGCGGAAGAATTGAAGGAAATATCGATACATCGGGAAGATGTCTTACAACTATTAGATAAACTTAAGAGTAGCAAATCACCTGGGCCGGATGGTATACATCCAAGGGTGTTGAAAGAACTGAAATATGAGATTACAGACCTGCTATCAGTAATCTGTGAACTATCATTAAAATCATCTCTAATACCTGAAGATTGGAGGATCGCCAATGTAACACCAATTTTTAAAAAGGGTTCCACGGGTGATCCGGGAACCTACAGACTGGTGAGCCCGACGTCAGTACCAGGAAAAATGGTAGAAACCATCATAAAGAATAAAATTACTCAGCATGTAGATAGTCACAACCTAATGGGAGACAGCCAACATGGCTTTAGACAAGGAAGATCTTGTCTTACTAATCTGTTATGTTTTTTTTTTTGAAGGAGTGAATAAACAGGTGGACAAAGGTGAGTCGGGTTGATATTGTGTATCTGGACTTTAAGAAAGCCTTTGACAAGGTCCCTCATCAGAGACTTTTGGCAAAACTAAAGAGTCATGGGATAGGAGGCAGTGTACTATTGTGGATCAGGAACTGGTTAAAAGATAGAAAGCAGAGGGTAGGGCTAAATGGCCAATTTTCCCAGTGGAGAAAGGTGAATAGTGGTGTACCCCAGGGATCTGTGCTGGGTCCGCTGCTTTTTGACATATTCATAAATGACCTGGAAAGAGGAATAACGAGTGAGGTTATCAAATTTGCAGATGACACAAAACTATTTAAAGTTGTTAAAACCCAAGAGGATTGTGAAAAATTGCAAGAGGATCTTGATAAATTGGAAGACTGGGCATCAAAATGGCAGATGAAATTTAATGTGGACAAGTGCAAGGTTATGCACCTAGGGAAGAACAACCCAAACTATGGTGACACGATGCAAGGTTCCACATTAGGAACCACCACCCAGGAAAAAGATTTAGGCGTCATTGTGGATACTATGTTAAAACCCTTGGCCCAGTGTGCAGCGGCAGCCAAGAGAGCAAATAGAATGCTAGGTATGATAAGGAAAGGAATGGAAAATAAAACAAAAGATATTATAATGCCTCTATATCGTTCCATGGTGAGACCGCACCTTGAATAGTGTGCGCAATTCTGGTCGCCGTAACTTAAAAAGGATATAGCGATTTTAGAAAAGGTTCAGAGAAGAGCCACCAAAATGGTAAAGGGGATGGAAGGATACTCCTATGAAGAAAGGCTAAAAAGGTTAGGGCTCTTTAACCTGGAAAAGAGACGGCTGAGGGGAGATATGATAGAAGTCTATAAATTAATGAACGGAGTGGAACGGGTAAACGTAGATCGATTGTTTACGTTATCAGAATATAGAAAGACTAGGGGACATGCAATGAAGCTACAGGGTAAACTATTTAAGACTAATAAAAGAAAATATTTTTTCACTCAACGTGTAATCAAACTCTGGAATTTGTTACCGGAGGATGTAGTAAAGGCTGTTAGTGTAGCTGGGTTTAAAAAAGGTTTGGACAAGTTCCTGGAGGAAAGGGGTCCATAAACCATTATTAAGAAGTGACCGAAGATATCAATGCTTGACCCAGTACAAGCATTGTGGAACTTGTGTCTCTTGGGGAAACTGCTAGGTACATATGACCTAGATTGGCCACTGTTGGAAACAGAATGCTGGGCTTGATGGACCTTGGTCTGACCCAGTATGGCATATCTTATGTTCTTATGTCTTATGTTCCACTGCCCAGGAGGGGCTGCCACGGTAGCAGTAGTGATCTTCCAGAAACCTGGGCACACTACCTCCACTGCTTGCCCAGTCTCCATATTTCACCTTTAATAATATGATGCAATCAGGTTAAAAGTAATTAACTTCCCTATTATTTTGCAGCCTGCACTCCTGGTAAAGCAAAGTTTTATTTTTAACAGGTGTTTTCTCAAGGACAGCAGGAAGCTCATTCCTCATACATAGGATACATCATCCTGTGGCGCCTGGATTGGAGCAATTTACTGATGCTCAACTTGGAATGTACATCATTTCCCCCACTGCGGTGCGTACATGTGGCCAATACCAGTTCAGTATATAACTATAGCTAAGACGCTAACTTCTAGTGAAAGTAGAAGGGTTTTGAAGACTGCATATCCTGCCGTCCTATTACAGATAAGCAACTCTGCTTTCTCAAATGACAAAGGAGAATATGCAGTCCTCACACATGGGAAACCCTAGCTACGGAATGTCTTGAAATAAAAAGAGAAAATAATTATGCTAACCGGCAAATGAAATGTTTTTGTTGGCTATTGGGTATTTTATATTTTTAAATACTATTTTTTATGGGAAGGTAATCTGGAAATTATGAACAAAATAGGCCCTAGGGGTTTGGAGTTGAATTCTAAACCTCAACTAGACCATGCAGGACAGACTGATCGACCAAACTTATTGTTGCATTGGTAGTCCTTATCCAAACAATGAGGTGTGAATGTGTAGACAGAACTTTGTATTACAGTTTAACAGATTTTTTCCATAGAAGTTAATCTTACATGGGACTAATGCTGTCATGGCTCTAATGCTACAGGCCTTGACATGCCCTTCCAGAGTCAAATCTGCCAGGGCATAACAGAAAAAGATGCAATGTGCTATCCAATTAATGCAGATTTGGCTACAGCAATTCCCAGGTACATTAGGATCAAAAGAAATAAAAAATTAGGCAGACTTCTATTGCTTTACACCACTCCAGGTAGAAGGCCAAGACTGGCAATCCCAAACGCACAAGAAATGTTCACGTTTCTGGACATATGGCCTAGGAAAATAATGTTAGAAGAATGACTAAGGTGGTTATCAGTATACTAACCTTAGGCAAGAATGCAGAATGTGTGCTCAGAATAACCTTATTGTGGAAATGTTTTGTATAGTGTGGATAAGTCATTAGAACCAGGAGTTCACCAACTGGATTCTAAAGTGACTACCATCAAAAGTAAGATCTAGCGGGTCGGTTGATATAGTGTATCTGGACTTTCAGAAAGCCTTTGACAAGATCCCTCATCAGAGACTTTTGGCATAACTAAAAAGTCATGGGATAGGTGGTGATATAATATTGTGGATCAGAAACTGGTTAAAAGATAGAAAGCAGAGGGTAGGGCTAAATGGCCAATTTTGCTAATGGAAAAAAGGTGAATAGCGTAGTACCCCAGGGATCTGTGCTGGGTCCGCTGCTTTTTAACATGTTCATAAATGACCTGGAAAAGGGAATAATGAGTGAGATTATCAAATTTGCAGATGAGACAAAGCTATTTAAAGTTGTTAAAACCCAAGAGGATTGTGGGAAATTCCAAGAGGATCTTGATAAATTGGAAGACTGGGCATCCAAATGACAGATGAAATTTAATGTGAACAAGTGCAAAGTTATGCACCTAGGAAAGAACAACCCAAACTATGGTTACACGATGCAAGGTTCCACATTGGGAAACACCACTCAGGAAAAAGATTTAAGCATCATTGTGGATAACATGTTAAAACCCTCTGCCCAGTGTGCAGCGGTGGCCAAGAGAGCAAATAGAATGCTAAGTATCATAAGAAAAGGAATGGAAAATAAAACAAAGGATATTATAATGCCTCTGTATAGTTCCATGGTGCAACTGCACCTTGAATACTATGTGCTATTCTGGTGGCCGTATCTTAAAAAGGATATAGTGTTATTAGAAAAGGTACAGAGAAAAGCCACCAATATGGTAAAGGGGATGGAAGGATACTCCTATGAAGAGAGGCTAAAAAGGTTAGGGCTCTTCAACCTGGAAAAGAGACGGCTGAGGGGAGATATGATAGAAGTCTATAAATTAATGAATGGAGTGGAACGGGTAAATGTAGATCGATTGTTTACGTCATCAGAATATAAAAAGACTAGGGGACATGCAATGAAGCTACAGGGTAACCTATTTAAGACTAATAAAAGAAAATATTTTTTCAATCAACGTGTAATCAAACTCTGGAATTTCTTACTGGAGGATGTAGTAAAAGCTGTTAGTGTAGCTGGGTTTAAAAAAGGTTTGAACAAGTTCCAGGAGGAAAGGTCCATAAACCATTATTAAAAGGGACACGGGAAATCACTGCTTGACCCAATACAAGCATGGAGGAACCCGTGTCTTGGAAACAGGATACTGGGCTTGATGGACCTTGGTCTGACCCAGTATGGCATATCTTATGTTCTTATGGGTCAGGTGGTTCAGCGGGTAGGAATCTAATGGTTCAAATGGAGCTTTCGTAAGCAGGGTTAGCTTGACACAGTCATCCCAGGGCCCCGCAAAACAGCTGATGGAAGGTTTCAGAGATGACTATTTCCTATAGGACTGTGGTAAGTGATAACTGCATGGAGGTGAATTAAAATTTAAAACTAAGAGGAACAGAAGATACTGTGTGAGACAGCAGAAAAGATTTAGGACTATTTCCTCACACCAGACAATAAAGCTCTTCATTTCATGGAAATGTTTGTGTGTTATACTTTGTTTAGAGACATTCACAGGGTTAAGAGAGTTGATGCAGTCTTGTCTGTCAGAGGTTTGTCCTTTCCTGGCAGGTAAATGGCCCAGCTCCACATACTGAGAGTTTTGACATAAGAGGTATAATCAGGACCAGCCCAAGGATATCTGATGCCTTAGGCAAACCTTCAACCATGTAACCCCCCTACCTCAATGTTCGGGATCTCCCTTCCCTATGCACCCCTCCCCTCCACCCAGTGGAGCAATTCTCCTTCTTTTCTCTTGACCCCACCCTACCCAGGGTCCTGGATCTCTTTCCCTTCTCTTCCCTTCCCCCCTCCAGGTGTCCAGCACCAGCACATATTACTACTATTACAGTAGCATGTAGTAGCTACAGCATTATCTATTTAAGACTAATAAGAGAAAATATTTTTTCACTCAATGTGTAATCAAACTCTGGAATTCGTTACCGGAGGATGTAGTAAAAGCTGTTAGTGTAGCTGGGTTTTTAAAAGGTTTGAACAAGTTCCTGGAGGAAAGGTCCATAAACCATTATTAAAGGGGACCTGGGAAATCCACTGTTTGCCCCAATACAAGCATTGCGGAACCTGTGTGTCTTTTGGAGAAACTGCTAGATACTTGTGACCTAGATTGGCCACTGCTGGAAAAAGGATACTGGGCTTGATGGAACTTGGTCTGACCCAGTATGGCATCTCTTATGTTCTTATGGTACTACAAAACGTACGCAGCTGTACAGAGACATGTAAGAGAAAGTCCCTGCTCATAACAGCTTCTAGTCTAATCAAGACAGACAGCACAAGTGGGTACTAGGATATATCTAGAGGAATGGTTAGGAAACACATAGGAGGTGGACAGCAGACTAGATGGATCAGGATCTAAAGTCAGTCTCAAAGAAATGAGTTTTTAGCCTGGATCTGAACAAGGCCACAGATGGAGCCTGATGTGCCGGCTCAGGTAGTTTGCTCCAGGCATAAGGAGCAGCAAGGTAGAAAGAGCAAAGTTTGGCGTTAGCAGTGGAAGAGAAGGGCACATCTCTTTCCTTTTTCTCTCCCGCCTCCAAGGATCTAGCGTATCTCCTTCCATTCTCTTTCTTCCCGTCCCTGATGTCCAGCATCACTAGCAGAATTTGGGGGGGTGAAGCCCGACAGCAGCTCAAGTGTGCTATATCACCCACCTCTTCCCACTGCCCACTTACTGTCAGTGTTCTGCCAGGTCCATGCTTAAAAAAAATTAAACAGTGCAGTTGGCAGTTGCGGGCTTTGAAGCACCCACAAATGTTCTAGGTTGGCTACGTCCCCCCCTATGACAGGAAGTGTTGGTGGGGGTTGTTTTGCAGCTGGCCTAGAATGTACACATTTGCTGCAAGGCTCTGCCACTGTGCTGTTTCATTTGCTGAAGCCTTCCTCAGCCCAGTGGGAGAATAAAGGTAAGGGAATGGCAGCAGTCCTAAATTTGGCGTTCTGTTTCCTGGATTGTAGTGTTGATCAATTTTATTGTACACCGCTTAATGCGCTGCCACAGCGGTATATCAAATTTTAATAAAGATAAAGTAGGGTGATACTGTACACTTGTGCTGTGCCGTATATTAAAAAGGATATAGCGTTATTAGAAAAGGTACAGAGAAGAGCTACCAAAATGATAAAGGGGATGGAAGGATACTCCTATGAGGAGAGGCTTAAAAGATTAAGGCTCTTCAACCTGGAAAAGAGACAGATGAGGAGAGATATGATAGAAGTCTATAAATTAATGAATGGAGTGGAACGGGTAAACGTAGATCGATTGTTTACATCATCAGAATATAGAAAGACTAGGGGTCATGCAATGAAGCTACAGGGTAACCTATATAAGACTAATAAGAGAAAATATTTTTTCACTCAACATGTAATAAAACTCTGGAATTTGTTACCAGAGGATGCAGTAAAAGCTGTTAGTGTAGCTGGGTTTAAAAAAGGTTTGGACAAGTTCCTGGAGGAAAGGTCCATAAACCATTATTAAAGGGACCCAGGATATCACTGCTTGACCCAATACAAGCATTGAGGAACCTGTGTCTTTTGGGGAAACTGCTAGGTACTTATGACCTAGTTTTCCACTGCTGGAAACAGGATACTGAGCTTGATGGTCCTTGGTCTGACCCTATATGGCATATCTTATGTTCTTATGCTGCCGCCCTAGGTGGACGCCTAGTCTACCCAGCAGTAGGACCAGTCCTGGATATGATCCTGTTCTTCTCTGCTTATTCACATAGCTCTTAGGTGATAATTTTGTTGGACAACCAATCTCTGAAAGCCTTTAGAGTGTGTTTCAAATTGCCTGTAGCTCAAGAAAATTTATCTAATGAAGCTTATCCTAAGCAAAGCAAAGGCCATGAGTGAGAATCATCTCTACATAAGCTCTCCAGCCCAGGTTGGACACATCCATTGTTAGTTCTCGAGTTAGAGGAATCTGAAAGGCGAGTTCTCTGTCCAGATTTGATCAATTCAGCCATGAGGGCAGGGAGTCCCCAAGCTGCTTAGTGATATGGATTTGCCTTGCAGGTAGGTCTTGAGTGGCTTGTAGCCACTGGGCTTGTCTCATTCTGAGACATAGTAATAAATTGCCAAAACTCTGTACTACAACTAGAAAGTAATATTAGGTCTTCAATAGACTAATACTGATTTCATCAATTAATTTATTTTATTTGTATTTAGCACAAAATCAAACCCTTTTGAGGTAGCTATGTGGTCTCAGTACCGTCGGGCCAATGTCAGTTAACCTGACTTATCATGCCAGAGAATCAGTATACAAAATCCCATGTAGCTCTTTTCTCAGTTGGGATTTATAGAAGCACTGCCAGGCATGATTCAAGTGAAAGCCCTTCTTTCACAAGAAAAGATTACCACTTAATATCCATTGTGAGAGAAATAAGTCAACAGACATTAGCCTGAAACATGTTAAATATTGGGCCTCATGCATCAACAGGACATGTTACTTTCCTGGCATGTCTCAGAATGACAAATCTCTCTGTCGGTCCATTTTTCACAGAGTGTATATAGTAATAAATTACAAAAAATTACCCCATTCATTCACCAATATCAAAAATACAAAATTACTTTTTTTGTAGGAACAGGTCTCAGACTTCAGTGGGGAGAACCCAGGAGGAGGTATACCTCTGCTGTGGTTAACATGCCCCCATAGCTTGCATCAAGGACCTTATGTTCTCTCTTCAAGCTGTGTTATAATAACAATAACGGCACTTTTCATAAAACCGAACTTATCTGTAATCCCTAGGGGGATAAGTGCCGTTATTGTTATTATAACACAGCTTGAAGAGTACAACAGACCATAAGTATTTATATGAGAAAGTGTTTAGAAGTGAAACATTGTTTTCGATTGGACTGTTGGAGAGAAAGTTCGTTATGTAGCTGTGTTTAAAGGAACATCAGTTGAATACGTTCTATTTCCATGAGCAATTCAGTAAAAGGAATAAGGAAAAAAATAGAGAACATAAGGTCCTTGATGCAAGCTATGTCTTCCTAAAAAGGTACACAGATTCCAAGATGCTTATTTTGGGGTATGCAGTAGATTTCTCTTGTCCTTCTTAAAAATGGTTTATGGACTTTTCCTCCAGGAACTTGCCCAAACCTTTTACCACAAGTTCTGGTAACGAATTTGAGAATTTGATTATGCGTCGAGTGAAAAAATATTTTCTCTTATTAGTCTTAAATGGGTTACATTGTACCTTCATTGTGTCCCCCCTAGTCTTCTTACTTTTTGATGGAGTAAAAAAAGTGATCTACGTTTATCCGTTCCACTTCATTCTTAATGTTAGCCATTTTTTTCCTAAGTTGAAGAGCCCTAGCCTTTTAAGCCTTTCCTCAAAGGGATATCCTTCCATCTACTTTATCATTTTGGAGCCTCTTCTCTGTAGCTTTTCTAATTCTGCTATATCCTTTTTAAGATATAGCAAACAGAATTGCATACAATATTCAAGGTGCGGTCTCACCATGGAATAATAGAGAGGCATTATAATATCCTTGGCCATTCCTTTCCTTATGACTCCTAGCATTCTATTTGCTTTCTTAATCGTTGCTGCACACCAGACAGAGGGTTTCAATATATTGCCCATGATGATGCTTAGATCCTTTTCCTGGGTGATGGTTCCTAATGTGGAACCTTTCATCGTGTAACCATAGTTTGGGTTTTTCTTCCTTAAGTGGATAACTTTGTACATGTACACATTAAATTTCAGCTGCCATTTGGACGTCCAGTCTTCCAGTTTATCAAGGCCTTTTTGCAAGTTTTCACAATCCTCTTGTGTTTTAACAGCTTTGAATAGTTTTGTCTCATCTGCAAATTTGATCCCTCATTCATAAATGATCTGCAAATAGGAATAATGAGTAAGTTAAAAAGCAGTGGGCTCAGCACAGATCCCTGGGGTACTCTACTATTCATCTTTCTCCATTGAGAACTCTGGCCGTTTAGCCCCACTCTCTATCTTTTAACATGTTCCTGATGCACAGTAGTAGACTGCCTCCTATCCCATGACTTTTTAATTTTGCCAAGAATCTCTCATGAGGGACCATGTCAAAGGCTTTCTGAAAATCCAGACACACTGTATCAATTTGCTCACCCTTATCTACCTGTTTATTCACACATTAAAAAAAAACAACAACCGATTAGTAAGACAAGACCTTCCTAGGCTAAATCCATGTTGGCTTTCTCCCATTAAACCATGGCTATCTACATGTTCAGTAATTGTATTCTTTATAATGGTTTCTACAATTTTGTCAGGTACTGATGTCAGGCCTGCCGGTCTGTCATTTCCTGGATCACCCCTGGAATCCTTTTTTAAAAACTGGCCTTATATTGGCCATTCCCCAATCTTCATATACTACAGATGATTTTAAAAATAGTTCACAATTTACTAAAATGAGATTGCAGACCTACATTACTGGCACCCTTGCATTTTAGGTATGTTGTGTACAATATCTTTAGAACTAATTGGAACTATTCCAACTGTATTTCACGATAATATTTTAATAGTATGTTCAAAGGTATACAACAAAAAAAAGATGTCTGTGCAACTTAGATATAGTAAGTTCTAAACCCCCCCCAAAAAAAATCCAAAATATGACCTTGATAGGATTAATGGCACCCTTCACTAATATTTGGTTGCACAACTCTTGGCAGTGATGGCAGCCTCCAAATGTTTCTTGCCATCTATAGCTTTTGTCGTACATCTGTCTGCTGGTAGTTTCTCCCACTCTTCAACTGCGTTTTGTTCCAGCTTATGAATGATTCAAGGATTCCTTTTACCAGTGGCAGATTTCAGCTCTTTCCAAAGATTCTCGATTGGATTGAGATCAGAACTCATTAAAACAGTCCATTTTTTCCCTTTTTAACCATTCTTTTTGTACTTTTGGATGTAGGTTTTGCGTTATTGTCCTGCTGGAGGACCCATGATCTGCGACCCTAGCTTTCTGAGACTAGGTAGCACATTTTGCTGCAAAATACCTCAGCAGACTTCTAGCTTCATGATTACATTAATACATTCCAGGCCTCCAGTTTCTGCGGCAGCAAAAGAGCCCCACAACGTTATGAAACCTCCACCATATTTAACTGTAGGAATGGCATTTGTTTTCCTTTTAAGCGTCATTTCTTCACCTGTAAATGTATTATTGGTCTGCACTGCTAAAGAGTTCAAGTTTAGTTTCATCTGTCCACAGACCATTTTCCTAGGAAGACTGTGGTTTCTCAAGGTGAGTATGGGTAAAGATCAGGCGTGCCTTTTTATGTCTATCTTTGAGCAATGAGGTCCTTCTTTGTTTAGTGCGTGGCGTTATCGTATGGGTTGAAACCACCATTCCAGATTGCTCCAGGTCAGCTTTAAGCTTTCCGGATGTTGTATGTGGGAGTTTTCCAACAGTTCGCACTAACCCTCAAATATTTCTTGGATTAATTTTCCTCTTCGCACCATATCCCGGGAAGTTCTTTACAGTTCCATCAGCAGAAAACGTCTTAACATTGTGAACTGTGGACACAGGAATCCCAAGATCTTTGGAGATGCCTTGTACCCCTTTGAAATTTGATGCTTGGTGATAATGGATTGTCTGATGGTCTCAGGCAGCTCTAGTCTTCACCACTGTGAAAACATCAGGGAGTAAATGTGACCATTTTAAATATATCTTTCATTGGTTGAAAGAAGTCATGTGAGTACTGACAACTGATCACAGGTGCGTCTAAATTTGACTGCAATGGGAATGTAGTTCTTCTGTTCAAACTGATTTGAATTGTTGATAAGGGTGTCAATAATAATGTCCTTACTCAAAGACACCCCCAAAAAGGACATAAGATTAGAATCAAGGAAAAAAGTGAACCTTCCTATAAAAAAAGAGTCCTCTACTGAGAAATTCTTATGTTGGAATGTTTATCATGAAGCCGTAAAGCCTCTTGTGATAAACTCTCCTTTTTAATGTTTTTAGCAAGTGTACCAAACACCTATGTGTTCCAACACAAACATCTATGAAAATACTTTAAAACACTTAAAGACATTAGAAAGCAAAAACGTGCAGTTTAGTTCCATATTACTCATAACCGCTGCACCAGCAGTCTTTTATCCAGCCAACATTCAGGTTACAGCTGATTGTTGCTGAAGTGTTGTATCTTATTCTATACAAAAAGATGTCACTAGATGAACACAGCACTGTGTTTAGAGCCTGTTAATCCTTAAGGCTCTGACTCAACGCTCAAAAGGACATCCGTTGATCCAAAAGAAAAAAATCATCTCACTTGTTTATAAGCATGCAAGATTTTCACATCATGACTAGTTTAGAAAGGACTGTACTAATTCTATTTTTGGTTCAGAGTTTTTCCTGTAGGTCTACCTCTGATATACCGAAGGATAACCCAGTCCCTCTCTTCTGATGATAAATTTATTGGTGTTTTACCCTATAAGTCTGGCTCACAACAGGTCACCAAGATTCTCAAACGACACTGGCCAATGTTATCACTACATAATTGTTTTCAAAGTGATTTAAGGGTAGCTTATAGTAGAGGATCTAATCTACGTGATCAATTAGTACATACTACTTGTTTGATGGATCGTCCTATATCGTATAATTCATCTACTAGTAGGTTGGGACATTTTAGTTGTGATTCTTGTAGCTTTGTAACAACAAACAATTACTGGCCCCTTTTGGACAGATCCTGCAATGGACATAATTTACTATTCTCGTTGGAGGACAACTTGCACTACATCATTTGCTGTATATATGATTTTTTGCCTTTGTTTTAAGAAATATATTGGTCATATGATTCAATCTATTCGTGATCGTTTACGTGAACATTCATCGCGCTTGAATACAAAGGTTACAAGCACTCCAATGGTTAGTCATTTTATACAGTACCAACATACTTTCAAGGATTTACGATGGTGGATAATTGATTGGGTCCCAATGGACCCCTGTGGAGGGGACAGAGAACATACATTGCAAGTGTTGAACAGTCTTGGATTTTTAAATTGGCCACGGTTGCACCTCAGGGGCTAAACCAAGAACTTGACTGGTGGAGTTTACTTTGACTTTTGTTGCGATGTAAGACCCGCCTTTGTCTGATTTCTATTGGTCTTTGTCACCATGTGCTTTGGCACGTCATATGCCGTGAATTTAAAGAGTAGCTTGGAGAATTTGAGGGCTACATACATTTTGGATCAATGGATGTCCTTTTGAGCGTTGAGACAGAGCTTTAAGGATTAACAGGCTCTAAAAGCAGTGCTGTGTTCGTCTGGTGACATCTTTTCATATGGAATGAGATACAATGCTTCAGCAACAATCAGCTGTAATCTGAATGATGAATGGATAAAAGACTGTTGGTGCAGCGGTTATGATTTATACGGAACTAAATTGCAAGTTTTTGCTTTCTAATGCCTTCTATAGGTGTTTTAAAGTGTTTTCACAGATGTTTGTGTTGGAACACATTAGAGGTGTTTAGTACACTTGATAAAAATATTAAAAAGGAGAGTTTATCACGAGAGGCTTTATGGCATCATGATAAACATTCCAACATAAGAATTTCTCAGTCGAGGGCTCCTTTTTATAGGAAGGTTCACTTTTTTCCTTGAATAATAATGTCCTGGCAATCTTGCAGTTTCTATACTATTTCCTTTTTTAATTGGTCTTATTTTATTTGATTCCTTTGAGTGTCAAATATGTGCATACTTGAGAATTATGAACCACAATACATTTGCAAGGAAACCTCAGCAGAAAGGAAGCTCCTAACTGAAGAACCCCAGGTTTTAATAATAAGAATTTGTATTTTTTTAGCCTGGGGATCTATCTACCTATCTCAGTACTCATATTGTAACATCTTCCCCTTCATAAGGTGCCTTAGCGTTCATTGTTTAGTAATGTTCCTCTCTCTCTGTCACTATGCTTACTTTCCTTAATTCTTTCCTAAGAAATATATACATATGGGGGTCTCCTTCCCTGTGTATTTTTTTTTTTTTGCTTTATCTCCCCCCCCCCCCAATTGGGGACTAATGATGTCTCACTGTGATTTTCTTTTTATGTTTTCTTGATATTGATCAACTGTGCACTTTTTTCTGTACAAGCATGTTGCTTGGTTTTGTTGTTGAAAATTCAAAAATAAATATAAGGAGCCTACAAAAAAAAATATGTGCATAATATAGTCCAAAGTCATTTCAATGGCCACTTTTTTAAATTTTTTAAAATGTTTTTAGGAGATTAAGGGGTTGAACCGCAAGGGTACCAATAATGTTGAACACAACTGTACTATTAGTAATCAGTGAACTAGCAATATGAATTTCAGTTCTTTCAGCATCCTGGGATGTATACTGTCAGATCCAGGTGATTTGCTATTCTTTAGTTTATCAAATAATTGTAATACATCTTCCCGGTTTATTGAGATTTGTTTTAATTCTTCTGATACATCACCTTTAAATACTATTTCAGGCATCTGTATCTTCCCTACATCTTCAGTAAAGATCAAAGCAAAAAATTCATCCAGTCTCTCCGCTATGACCTGTTCTCCCTTAGTGCCCCTTTAACCCATCTATATCTAATGGTCCAACTGGCTCTCTCACAGGTTTTCTGTTATGGATGCACTTATTGTGTATTTTTGCTTCCATGGCAAGTTTTTTTCAAATTCTCTTTGCCTGCCTTATCAATGCCTTGCATCTAACTTGCCAGTGCTTATGTTTGCCGTTTTCATCATTTGGCTCCTTCTTCCATTTCCTGAAAGATCTTGTTTGGCTACAACAGCCTCTCTAACCTCACCTTTAAACCATGCTGGCAGATTTTTGGCCTTCCTTTCGCCTTTCTTAAAGCATGCAATACATCTAGTCTGGGCTGCCAAGATAGCATAGTTACTCACCCTCTGCAACTCATGGCCTCCCTATTGGTAGCCGTTGGTGCTGTCGTGGTTCGGTCCCTGGCAGCCTGGAGCTAGGGAGTCCCATATGTGAGGACTGACTTTCTGTTTGCTCCTGGAGAAAGCGTAGTTACACACCTGTAACAGGTGTTCGCCAGTGACAGCAGGAAACAGTCCTCACATATGGGTGATGTCAGCGAGAAAGCCTTAGGGAATGCTAGCACACATGCGTGGTCCCCTTCCCGCCCAAGGGTGCCATCTTGTTCAGTCGGATGACCTAGCTTAGGCAAAGGTGAAAAGATAAAGGTAAAGAAGGAACTCCCAGGAGAGAAGGGAGGTTGTGAGGACTGTTTCCTACTGTCCCTGGAGAACACCTGTTACAGGTGAGTAACTACACAGCTCCAGGCTGCCAGGGACCGAACCATGACAGCACTAAAGGCTACCAATAAGGAGGCCGTGAGTTGCAGAGGGTGAGTCCCTACCAAGAGATTCTGCAGACTCCAGTGTCCAGCATCACCATCGCTCTGGTAGCCTGAACACAGAAGAGTTGGAGGGCAGGAGTTGCCTATACACCGAGAATTCTTCAAATTACTGCCTGGCCAAAGGCACTGTCCCTGCAGGACTCATTCTCGAGGCAGTAGTGAGCTGTGAACATATGCACTGAAGACCATGTGGCGGCTTTACAAATTTCTGTCACCGGCATAGAACAGAGGGTGGCCACAGCCCTCACACGATGTGCAGTGATCTGATGCTCCAGGGAAGAGGCCAGCTCGCTCATAAGCAAGGGCAATACAGTCCACCACCCACGTGGACAGGGTTCGCTTCATCACACGGAGCCCCAGCCTGCTGGGATCATAAGAGACAGTTGAGGAGCTTTGCGGTGGGCCCTGGGTCCTCTGTAGATAGAAGGACAGGGCCCTCTTACAATCCAACGTATGCAGAACCGACTGTTTTACTAGCATGAGGTCGTGGGAAGAAGGTGGGGAGGACCACTTCCTGATTGAGGTGGAAAGCTGGCCACCTTCGGGAGGAACTTGGGCTGCGTGTGAAGCACAACCCTGTTTGTATAGAACCTGGTATAAGGTGGATCTGCCACCAGGGCCTGTAGCACACTCACTTTCCGGGTGTATGTCAAGGCCACCAGGAAGGCCACCTTCCAGGAGAGATACCTCAGGTGGCAAGTCGCCAAGGGCTCAAATGGCTGTTTGGTGGGCTGTGAGAGCACCACATTGAGATCCCACTCTGATGGAGGTGGACAGAGGGAGGGGGGGGGGGCTTAAACAACAGGTGGCCTCTGAGGAACCTGGAGACCACGGGCTGGCTTGAGAGGGGCCTCCCCTCCACAGGGTGATGGTTAGCTGCTATGGCGCCGAGATGCACCCTGACCGAATTAGATTTCAACCCTGAGCTGGAGAGGATGCAGCAGGTACTGCAGAATGAGCTGCAGATGGCAGGAGAAGGGATTCTCATTCTGCTCTGCACACCATAGAGAGAATCTCCTCCACTTTAAGGCATATGCCCTCCTGGTGGAGGGTTTCTGGGAGGCCAGGAGGATTTTTTTTTTTTTTACATTCTCTTATATACCGCGCTATTCTGCATCAATGCAGTTTACATTGAACAAACTGAAATTACATTGAACAGGGCATTATAACTTGGAGATAACTATTTTACAGGGAACATGGGCTATGGAGGGTTAAGTGGCTTGCCCAAGACCACAAGGAGCACCTGTGGGACTAGAAACCCCAGTCCTTCCGGCCCAAGGTTGCTGTCCTCTAGTGGGATTTGAACCCCTGACCTTCCGGCCTGAAGTACCTTGCCCCAACCACTAGGCCACTCCTCCACTCATGTGAGGATCTCTTGCATTTCGTCTTCCCATATTAAGGGGGCCAGTGCTACCCTTTCAGTATCCATGAAGCTAACATCAGGGGATACCAGGCTGGGGTGGAGAAGGGACTCCTGCAAAAGAAGATCCGGCTGACAGCCCAGTGCCACCAGGGGTGCCATGGACAGAGAGAGTAACAAGGGGAAACAGGACTGTCTGGGCCACCTGGGAGAAATCAGATTACTGCGGCATGGTTGCTCTGGATCTTGAAAAAGCACCTGGCTATTAGAAGGGTTGGTGGGCATGCATAAAGCAGGCCCCTCAACCATGAGACGAGGAAGGCATCCTCTGCCACCCTGCTGTGGTGTGGCTGAGATAAACAGAATATTGGCAGCTGTGCATTGCCCAGGGAAGTGAACTGGTCCAGTCAGGGTCTGCCCCAGAGGCAGAAGAGCCTCTGTGCCACCCTGGGATCCAGACACCACTCATGTGAGCAAAGAATCCTGCTAAGCCCGTCTGCCAGGAGGTTGTCCTGGCTTTACATTGTACACCGCTCTCAGGAGCATGCTGTTGCGCACTGCAGAGGAGTGGAGGGCTACTGCCTCCTGACAGAGGGAGTAGGAACCCGTGCCTCCCTGCTTGTTCACATAGAATATGGCAACCTGATTGTCCATCTGTATGAGGACCAAGAGGTTGCTCAAGAGAAAGCAGAAGGCCTGTAGGGCCAAGACGATGGCCCTGAGCTCGAGGAGGTTGATTTTTAACAGAGACTCATCTGGGGACCAGTTGCCCTGAGTGTAGTGGCCCTCGCAATGTGTGCCCCAGCCCACCAGGGAGGCATCTGTTAGGACCTTTTGTGGTGCTGGTGCTTGGAAAGGCATCCCCGCCCTGAGATGTTGCGGGGACTACCACCAGTTGAGGGAGACCGCCAGTCAGTGGGTGACCTTTACCCTGTCTCTCAGCTTGCCTGTGGCCTGTGTCCATTGGGATCTGAGGCACCACTGGGCTGCTTGCATGTGTAGGCAAGCCAAGGGCATGACATGAACCATTGAGGCCATGTGGCCTAACAAGCAGAGAAGCAGGCAGGCTGGCACAGACCTGCAGCTTTGAACCTTCTTCGCCAACTGCATTAGGAGGGTCCTCTCTATTGGGAGGAAGGCCTTGACCTGCAGAGTGTCCAGCTGGGCTCCTATGAACTCCAGGTCTTGAACTGGAAAGAGGCTGGACTTGGGGTAGTTGATGACAAAGTCCAACTTCTGCAGGGTGTGAATTGTAAGCCTTGCGGCTTGGCTGGCCTCAAGGGCTGTGCGTTCTCTGATGAGCCAGTCGTCCAGGTAAGGGAAGACGTAGGACCCCCAGGAGGCGCACATGGGCAGCCACGACTGCCAGGCACTTTGTGAAGACCCTTGGAGAGGAGGTGAGGCCGAATGGCAGTACTCTGTACTGGTAGTGCTGCCCTCCAACCATGAATCTCAGGTACTGTCTCTGTGGGAGGGATGGACCAAGATGTGAGTCCTTGCGGTCCCAGGAGCAGAGCCAGTCTCCCTGGTGGAGGTAGGGCAGCAGAGTACCAAGGGAGAGCATCTTGAACTTCTCCCTCACCAGGAACTTGTTCAAGTTGCGCAGATCCAGGATGGGCCAGAGGCCCCCTGTTCTTTTTGGGACAAGGAAATACCTTGAGTAGAACCCCTTTCTCCAGAGGTGTTGGGGTACATGATCCACTGCCTGTCCCTGAGTAAAGCCTACGAGTTCTGCGATGAGCAAGGCCTGGTGGAGGAGAGGCAGTGAGAGTTCTCCTGGGAAGAAGTCTGGAGGGTTCTGCTGTAGATGGAATTGGTAACCCCTCCCTCACCATCTTCAGGACCTACTTGTCCAGTTGTGGGCAAATGAGGCCAGTCAACCCCCTGTAGGCTGAGGCAGGACTCCTGGGGGAGGGGAGGCCCTGCCCAGGGAATCAAAAAGCTTCCCTCCGGTTGGGTGGAGGTTGGTGTTTGAGGCTTGGGGGGCCTTGGGCTTCCGGGGCACATGCCCCTGGATTTTAGGCTGTGAGGCCTGGTGCTGCTGCCCCAAGTAAGGCTGGTAGGGCCTGGCATTAGCCCTTTTTCTTCGGGAAAAAGGGCTTTCTCCCCGAGAATTTTTTCTTGGGTAGGGTCGAAGTTTTCCTGGACAGCCTTTGCCAGGTCACTACCTCGGCCTTGATTTCAGCTGCCTTGTCGGACGCTTCCTGAACAAGTTTTCACTATTGCAGGGGACCATCCAGCAGTTTTTCTTGCACCCACTGCTTGAGGTCCGAGGTTTGTAACCATGCCTGGTGCCGGGCGCTGATGCTGGCAGCTGCCACCCTGGCTGCAGACTCAAACCCATCATAGGCGGCCCTAGATAGGATTTGGAACCTCTGCAGGGGTTCCCCGGCGAGGCCCGCCGAGAACCCCGAAAGCTCCTGGATCAGGCCTTTTAGGTACATTCCCATGTATAGTTTGTATGACTGAATACAGCACCCGAGCATGGCACCCTGGTAACACTTGCGGCCCATGGCGTCGAGGGCCCGAGCCTCCCTGCTGGGAGGAACCAAACAGTAGTTTTTTTGACTCTTCAGTTTCTGTATGGAGGGCTCCACCACCATGGAGTTGTGGGGGAGTTGTTGTTATGGAACCTGTGGCCCTTACAGATGCGGTAGATAGCATCCAGGTGCTGACTGACCACTGGCACCGAGGCTGGGGGGTCTCCCACATCCTGAGGTGTAGCCTCTCGAGGATGGGTGGAATTGGCACCGTGACAGTCTCCTTGGGAGGAGACTCATATTGCAGGATCTCAAGTTCCTTGGGGCGTGGATCTTCCTCAGACTCCATCTGGACCGAAAGAGCCAGGGCCATATCGCGGATGAAGTCATGAAAGGTTACGTCCTGGGGGGGGCGGAGCCATCAGCGAAGCGGAATGGTCGCATAATTTCAAGCTCCCGTTGCCAATCCAGAATCCTGCTTAATACAGGCGTAAAATCAAACTCCCCGGAGCGAGACTTACACTCCCAGTTATCTAGTGATGTCGTCGCTTAAACCCGCACGGTTAGAATTTCAACCGAGCACGGGATCCGCATCAAAGCGAACGAAACCAGACCCCGGCTCCCCACAAAAGATGGTGGCCGAGGGAAAGGAAGCGACTGCTGCAGGTATTAAGGAAATACTGATAGAGCTGAAAGGAGTCAAAGACCTGATTGTCGCCAATACAACCTCGCTGATCAGCATACAGGCCGACCTAAGTGATCTTAAAAATACAGTGCAGAAGGTGAATGGGCGATTGGAGATCGTGGAAGGCCAAGTACAGAAGCACGAAGTTATGCTGACGCAGATGGAGGCCCTATCCACGAGATGCAAAGGAATTGAGGCCCAAATTGAAGAGCAGAACAATCATGCCTGGCGGAATAATATACGGCTGGTTGGTGTCCCGGAAGGCGTTGAAGGCGCAAATATAATGGAATACCTCGTGAAAATGATTCCGGAGATCCTCCAGCTCTCATTTCAGCAGCCCTTCGAGCTTGAGCGGGCGCACCGAGTTCCCACGCATCGCACTGACTCCACCCGATATCCCCGTCCGATCGTCCTCAAAGTTCTCCGGTATCCGCAGGTATTACTCATACTGCAAGCGGCAAAAAAAGCAACGGACGCTGCAGATACAAGGCCAAAAAGTGTCCTTCTATCCGGACTTGAGCAAGCAAACTGTTGATTGGCGTAAAGCCCTATTAGCCTGTCGGCCGCTTATGCAAAGACTCCAGGCACGATATGGTTTATATTACCCGGGCACTATGCGGGTGACCTTAAATAATATTACTAGAAATTTCACTGATGCACATATGTTGAAAATGTTTCTGCAAGACACAGGTAACATGGAGACCTGAACATGGTAAGCTCTGGATACTGGGGGAGTACGGTGTAGTTAATACAGTAGACCCCAGTTGATAGGAGAAAAGTATTGTATCTCTTCAGATATTTTAGATGGTCTGAAGGTAAATATCACACTTATGCTTCACATGTAACTCCGTGATATAGGAGTCCTAAAGTGTAATCTTTGCGCGGAGCTGGAAGCTCAGGGGGTGGGGGGGAAGAAAGGTTTCACATGTATTGAAATCCTGTATTGTCACTGTTCCCTGATAGTATCTATATTGGCAACGGGGATAAATTTTATGTTTTAAGATATTCTGCCAAGAACTGATGTTATTCACCACAAGATATTTGTTTGTTACATTTAGCTGTATTTGCAGGTCAGTCCAGTCCAATATCTCTCCCCACAACCAGGATGGTGACGATGGTAAGACCTCTTCGGCCCGGCTCACGAGTATACATCCATAGTATTCGATGGCCAATAAAGTGATAATTCTTACCCTTAATGTTAAAGGAGTGCTGAACCCAATTAAGCGCAAGAAGATCCTGTCCTACTGCCAACAAAAAAAGGCAGACATAGTATACCTCCAGGAGACACACCTAACAGAACTGGAATCCTGGAAAGTATGTTCAAAATTTTTTCAGGTAGTGGCAGTGTCGCCAGCTATCAACAAAAAAGGGGGTGTACTCATACTATTGAGGAAGTCCCTAGCAGCAACAATAAAGGAGACCAAAGCGGACGCAGTTGGGCGGTGGGTGAAGGCTACGATTCTCCTGGGCCAAGAATCCTACACACTTATGAATATTTACGCCCCCAATGTGGATGATCCTGTTTCTACCGAAGTATTGCCATGGAATTAATGGCTGCTGCAGCTACAGAGCTGATCCTCGGGGGTGATTTTAATCTGGCACTTGTCACTCGGTTCCCGGTGACACAAAGATTATACGCCACTAGGTAGCGCTGTTAAAGAACAAAGAGTCCAAGTGTAGGGTAATAAAGGCTTTTATTCCCCGTTTAAAGCAAGGTTCAACTAAGGGATATTTTAGATAACAGAAACAGTCCTTTGTTTTAAAAGGTACCAATATTCACTGGCTAGTTAACTGTTACTTAACAGTTTAAAGCAGGTTTTCTTCGTAGTAATAATCAGTATAATAAACATCAAATTATATTTCATTTATTCTTCTGTGGAGCATACATACTTTGGAGCATAGGCAGTGCACCAATCACATTCCATTTCCTCAGGCAAAGGTGAGGGAACAGTGCTGAGAGAATCCACTTCCATCAATTCCTCACCCCTATACTGATTCAAAGGGCTTTCACTATCCCTGTCTATTTCAGCATGGTAATCTATAACTTGGGAGTTTGGCTTCACATAACCAGGGACTCTTAAGGCTGGCGGTAGTTTAGTGAACCAGTCTGCACTCTTGTTTCCCTTAGGAGGAATCCTTCTTTTAGCATAGCTTTTAGCAGTACAATCATTACAGTTAATGTTCAATGCCTCATACCTGGGCTCACTGGGTAAAAACTTCCGTTGCTTATAAAAATGCTTTTTCCCTCTGAATAGGTGAAACTGGGCAATGATCCTCTAGAGATAAGCTTCTGTCAGAACCTCCCTCTCTGGTTCTTAGCTTTCTTCTCTCTATGTTACAAACAGGCAGAGTATAGGAACTAGGCATGGCAGACCCTCTCACCTTTGAGCAACTTCCACCAAACTCCCCTTGCACAACAGGTTCAGTTTGGGCTTTCTGGCTTCCCACCTTGTGAGGTCTGTTTCTCCTCCAGCTTCCAGCTTGGCTTCTTTCACAGCAATCAGGCTTATGTCCTTGATAGCCTCCAGGCTCCTCTGCTGTTTCTCCTTCTAGTCCAGCTCCAGTTCCTTCTTCCTCTTTCTCCTCCTTCCTCAGCTCCTGCTGTTTCCACTGCTCTCCAGAAGCATTCTGCTCTGGCTTATAAAGTGAACCGTTACTGCTGACTTCCTGGTTCCCTTTCAGCTGCAGGTCATCAGTGAGCTTAGGTTCATTAAGTCCAGTATGTCTGTTCCTGCTCCCTCTAGCTGTGCCTGGAGGTAACTGCACATCTAGTTCTTCTAAAACAGGATTTCTTTTCTTAAAACCAACTTTATTAGTGTCCGCATCATGACATACTAGACCCCCTGTTGGATCGGCTACCCTACCGACCCACAGACAAAATTAAGTCCCATAGTGTAGTTACTAGTATGATGAAGGACTTACAGTTGAATGACGCCTGGCGCCTACTACATCCACTGGACAAAGAATTCACCTTTTATTCCATCCCTCATGATACCCAGACCAGAATAGATTTCTTCTTAGTTATAGCGGGTCTAGTCCCATGTATGACTGCCACAGATATACACGCTTGAACAGTATCTGACCATTCGGCAGTCTCCTTGACTATTCAGGTGGGCAACTCACGTCAACATACCCCGAGATGGACATTTGATAAATCTCTCCTGGCTGACAGTTCCTTCTTGACGTATATCCACAAGGTTATGGAATCATACAATATATGTAATAATCCCTCTGAAACGTCCACATGGGGTTGGTGGGAAGGCTTCAAGGCGACCCTCCGGGCACACATCACAACCTTCTCCATACAAAAAAGTAAGAAGCGTAAGCAAGAACAAGAGGAATTGGAAAAACAAATTAAAGCTGGGGAGCGCCTATTAGCAAAAAGAGCAGATCCGATGGTGCTGGCCCGATTACGGAAGTTGAGGCTGCAGTATAATAGTATCCTTAATGCACAAGTGCAATCCATTGCTCGCATACAGCGAAGTGACTATTATTTTGAGAATAATCGGGCGGGTTCCTTATTGGCCAAGATGCTCAAGGCTAGAAAGAACGTGACCCCTATCACGGCACTCTTAAGTGAGAAAGGGGATATGCTTTTTCAGAATGAACAAATCTTGGAGCGTTGTAAGGAGTTCTATGGGAAGCTTTACGGCTCGGAAGTGAGCTGTGGAGATATAGACTTTGGTGCCTTCGTATCGACATTATCGAGACCAGTCTTATCGGAAGATCAGGTACAGATGCTGGAGCAGGAGGTCTCTATCGGGGAGATACAAAAAGCAATTCAGCAGTCTGCTAAAGGTAAGGCGGCAGGACCTGATGGAATACCTTTGGAGTTTTATAGTAAATTCCAGGGGGAAGTGCAATCAATGCTTCAAGTGTATTACAGTGGCCTATATGAAGACGACCCAGATGTGGGTGCTCTCTCGGAAGCTACAATTGTGATACATCCTAAAACAGGGCGTGACTCGCAAAAAATAGAAAACTACAGGCCTATTTCTCTATTGAACGCTGATTACAAGATATATGCGAAGATTCTGGCCAATCGGCTGAATAAAGTGCTGTCCACTCTGATACATGTGGATCAATGTGGCTTCGTTTCGGCAAGATCCACTACTGATAACGGTAGGCTGCTGTCACACATCCTAGCCAAGACTCAAATGGATCCTGAGCCGTTAGTCGGGCTTGCCTTAGATGCTGAAAAAGCCTTCGACAGACTGGAATGGTCATTTTTATTTCAGGCCCTAAGATGGTACGGGATCCAAGAGGGCTTTGTCAAGAGGATTGCGATATTGTATTCCAACCCCACGGCTCGGATAGCAGCAAACTCGGAAGTCTCAACTCCCTTTAAGCTCCAAAGAGGTACCCGTCAAGGATGCCCGCTGTCGCCACTTTTGTTCAACCTAGCACTGGAACCGCTGTTGATAGCTATTCGGCAGCATGACGCTATCCGAGGGATCTAGAAATGCCCTCACACTGCAGTGTAGATAGTTTATGTATATAGTTAACCCAGTTATCCAAGTTTGTACTCCTGTTCAATGTAAAACCTGACAGTTTGTCGTTATGGTCGTTTTTGTTATGATGTAAACCACGCTGATTCTAAATAGCGCGGTATATAAGAAACTGTAATAAATAAATAAATAAATAAATAAATAATAATAGACCTGGCGGATGGGCAGTGTAAACTATCAGCATATGCGGACGACTTGATGCTGTTTGTAACACCGGGATCCCTACCTGCGGGGTCCTCCAGACCATTGAGTCCTATTCTGCAGTTTCAGGTTACAAAGTTAATTTGACTAAAACTACCCTTATTCCCCTCAGCTCTTTTATCCGGGACGATCAGCTAGCGGATTATGGCTTTCAAGTAGCGCGAGACTCCTTCCATTACTTAGGGGTGGACTATAGACCCTCGCTCGAGGAGACAGTCACGCTGAACGCGAGGCGTTGTGAAGAGATTGTGAAGGATTATGTCCTGAAATGGACACCCCTGCATCTAACCTGGTGGGGCAGACTGGAAGCTATAAAGATGGTGCTTGCACCGAAGATTGGATACATACTAAGTATGCTTCCTGTTCTGTTCCCACAAGGATGGTACAGGAGAATGAATAGTCTTCTGATTTCCTTTCTTTGGGACAAGAAGGTACCGAGAATTGCGGCGTGGAAGCTAAGGTTACCAAAAGCTAACGGGGGATTACATTTCCCGGATATAGAGCATCTACACTTAGCTTCTCTTCTCAAGCAGGGAGTGCAATGGACAGCCGAAGGAGATGCTGATAAACCCCCTCGATGGTTGGAACAGGAACGTAAGCTCCTTGCCCCCCTGCCACTGTACCAAGTGGTTGGTGCATCTGCATCCTCTCATAAAGATTCAAATGTGATTGTGGCTGCAACACAACATGCATGCCGGTCTATAGTCTCCTGTGTTGAAGGCGGAGATGAATATGCCACTACAATGCCTATATGGATGAATCCTAGGTTAAAAATCGGCAGCAAAGTGATTTTCTGGAAGACTTGGGTGACCTGCGGAATAACCACATTGGGCCATTTGATCCGGGATAAGGGATTTAAGACGTTTGACATGCTGCGGAGGGAGTTTGGCCTCCCAAGGGCCTCCTATTTTCAGTGGTTCCAGCTCCGACATTGCCTGAGTCAAGCAGGGGTAACTCCGTTAGTTTTACGCGCGGAATGGCCTCTGCTGCAAAAATTACGGGAGCTACAGAGTGGAACTGGTATCATCTCAAAATCTCTCACACTCCTTCGATCCACGTACAGCAAACAATGCCTTAGGACACAATCTGTCTGGGAGAGGGACACTGGAAAACAGGCTCCACCGGAAACTTGGGAAGCCTTTTGGAGCCTGCAAACTCGAATGACGAGGGCGGCATCTCTGTCCCAATCGATGTATTTCTTTGCTCACCGGGCACACCTGACTCCTTCTAGGATAGCAAAATGGGCATCATCAGGAAGTGATTGCTGCTGGTCATGCAAAACAGAGACCGGAGCGCTCTCACATATGATACACCACTGCGGGCACCTCAAGACTTACTGGAATAAGGTATGGCAGCGGATACAAGATATTCTACCTATACAAATACCTATTTCCTACCCGGTGGTGGTATACAAGTCTGCTCTGGAGGGTCTCTCTTTAAATAAGTATGAGGGACAATTGTTAGATATTATGATTGGTATCGCCATTAAGTTAATTTTGATATGCTGGAAGGATAATGGAAAGGTGCACATGGATGGCTGGTGGGCCCTATTATGTCAAGATAAGATGAACGAGGAGGTGTACATGACAAAATACCCGACAGTAGTTAAACTAGGCCTCAAATGGGAACCATTAAATACATACATGGCCCAAGGAACCCGATTTTATGGACAGGCCCCGACAAGGAGAGCGTCTTTACCTGAACACCTAACTGTAGATACTTGAAGTTTATGCGGGGGGGGGGGGGGGGGATTGGACTGGACTGACTGTGATTAATTCTCATTAAGTTCTCAGGTTCCATATTGTGTTTGTATTTTATGGGATGATTTGTTAAGCTGTTTATGAGATTGTCTTTGTATTTATTGTACATGTATAATATGCAATAAAGACATGATTACAAAAAAAAAAAGAAAGGTTACGTCCTCAGGCGGGGAGTGGTGCCGAGGCTCTGAGGGAGAGGGTTCGGAGGGGACATCCCTGTGACGGGAGGTCTCCGGAGAGGCCTTGTTCTTGGTTTCCCATTTGGATCCAGAGGGTGTCGAGGAATTGGCCTCGGGGGTACCCTAAGGGCCCCCTAGAGGATCTGGGGTCAGACTCTCGAAAACTTGCCAGTGACGACTGGATCCCCGAGGAGCGTGACAGAGACCTTGATTGATGCCAAGTACTTACCTGAGGCCGATGGTGCTCAGTGCCCAGCTCAATGCCCAGGGACTCCCTGGAGGTTGAGGGGCCTGGTGTCGGGGCCAATGATGCTGGAAAACCAGACATCAACGCCTGCTGCAAGGTCAGGATGGAGGAGATGCTCTGCTCCATGGCCGCCATTCGGGACTCCAGGCACAATGGCTTTGCAGCCTTTGGCGTGGACACTGAAGGCTTCGGGTTTGATGCCGGCACTCTGGAGACTGCGTCCTCGAGGATGACTATGGGTTCAAGGATTCTGGCGCGGTCTCTGCTGGCAGAGGACCCCTGTTTCAAGACTTTGAGGGCACTGCTCAGAATCCCTGAGTCCCAACGCGGGAGTTTCCCAGGTTTCATCGGAGGCACCTCGGCAGACTTCAATGCCTTTTTTTCTTGGGAGAGTCTGGGGCTGCACCAGAGGAGCCTCTGCTGCGGGACTCCGAAGATGCCCAGACCTCATGGGAAGTGCTGGCTTTGGGGCTTGGCGATGGGGAGGCTGGGGCAAAGTCAGATCTCGGAAACAGCTTCCCCTGCAACTCCTACCGCTTTTTGTTTGTTTTGGGGGTCATGGCCTGGCACCGGTCACAGGTGGAGCTGTCATGGTCCGGGCCCAGGCAGTGGAGACAGCAATAATGGGTATCAGTAACTGAAATAGTCTGAATGCAGAAGTCACATTTCTTGAACCCATCAGGAGTCATGGTGGGAGTACACCCGGCAGGGGTCGATGACCCCCAGGCGAAAAATGGCGCAAAGGCAGGTTGAGGAGGAACCTCGAGGAAAAAAAGGAAAGGAGAGCTGACACTGAAGGTGCTGGCTCGAGGTGGGAAGGAAACAGTATGCAAACCGGAGATTTTGAAGGAGCTTAAGAACTTTTTTCTGGGAAATAGAGGACTTCGTCCGTTGGGCTCCGCAGAAAATGGAGACTGAACAAGATGGCACGCACCCTTGGGAGGGATGGGGACCAAGCATACGTGTTAGCATTCCCAAAGTTCTCTGAAAGCTGGGGAAATGCTCTGCCCGGGGCTCCATCAGCACCGACCACCAATATGTGAAGACGGACTTCCTGCTTGTTCCTGGAGAAAGTATTTTTAAACAACGCCCATGCTTGATGTAAATCTTTATCCTTTGCAGCTGCTCCTTTCAGTTGTTTAACTATTTTCCTCATTTTATCATAGTCTCCCTTTTGAAAGTTAATCCACGGACTGTGGATTTCTTTGCTGTCCTCCCTTCATTTATTAAATCAAATGTGATCATGCTATGATCACTATTGCCAAGTGGCCCCAACACAGTTATCTCTTGCACCAGATCCCGTGTTCCACTATCTAGGTCCAAAATAGCTTCCCCTCTGTCAGTTCATGAACAAGCTGCTCCAAGAAGCAGTAATTTAGTTCATCTAGAAACTTTATCTCCCTAGCATGTCCTACTGTGACACTGACCCAGTCGATACCAGGGTAATTGAAATCACTCATTATTACTGAGTTGCAATGTTTGTTAGCTTCTCTGATTTCTTTGAGCATTTCATCATCCATCTATTCATTCTGGCCAGACAGACTGTAGTACACTCCTACTGTTATCGCCTTCCCTTTTTTTTTTTACATTGAATTTCTATAAAATATAGTCTAAAAGGACTAGTATTGTGTTGTGGTTCTTTGCTTGATACTGTGGTGAGATGACATATTTGGGAACAATAAATGTTAAGGGGTCAAATGTACCAGGCAGCAGTTGTTTTTGGAGGCTGAATGGTTGTGATGGGCATCATTTTCTTGCAAGAGACAAATTTGTTCCGCAGGGCTCAGTTTCTGCAGCAATTTTTTCAGTTCAAATAGTCGGGAAAAAGAAAGTAGGGGTAGCTATTTTTCTGCATAAGGGGTGCCCTTTTAATAGTGAAGGAAATATACAGGAATTCGGAAGGGAGGGTTGTTTTGTTTTTGTGGAAAGGAGGCGATGCTGGTCAATATCTATGCACCAAATAAGGGGAAAGCTTCTTTTTGGAGGCCAGTTAGCGATATTTTGGGATGCTGGGTATGGGGAATGATATGGATGGAGGGTGGTATTTTAATCTATTTTTCGATCTCTGAATCGACAGGCAACCCAGGGAGGGTGATATGCGGGGGCATAAAAATTGAAGAAATTTCACCTGGCAGATATCTGGCGAGCGGATCACTTGACAGAATATGATTTTACGTTTTACTCTCACCCCTGATAGAGTTAGAGCAGAATTGATCAGATCCTGATGGACCATAACTGGGTAGAACATATCCAGAGTGCGACTACAGAAAACAAAACGTGGTCTGACCATGCCCCAGTATGGGTACAAATTTAAAAGGTGGTGGGGACAAGGTATCCAATTTTTGCAACTTAATAAGAATCTCCTCCACACAGATGTGGTTATTCAGAATGTGAGGAAGCTCCTTAGGGATTACTGGGATCTGAATAATATAGGATCAGTGAGATGACCTTGTGGGAAGGGGTGAAGGTTAAGAGGAGATTTTTGATGGGGACATCAAAATTCAAAAAGCAGAAGCAGCAGAAGGAACAGCAGTTGCAGGAATCCATTAAGAACCTGGCAGGAGAACATCATCAAACTAAGCTCTAAGCAGGTGCTGAGACAATTGACTCAATTGCAAGCGGAGAAGCAGGGGTTATCATTAGGGAGCATAGTCTATGGATTACAACTGGTGCGGCAGCACTATTTTAAGTCTGGTAATAAGACTAGTAGGTTATTGGCCAAGAAACTACGAGAGAAAGCCTCCCACAACACGATCCAATGTATTCCAAGGGTGGGAAGATCACCAAAGATACACAAATTAAGCATCAATTTTTTTGAGTTTTATAAGGTGTTATATATAACAGACAGGAGAGGATCCCTTCATAGGAGGAGGATAAGTATCTTGCTGCTATAACCCTTTGGCAGTTGAAGCCTGAAGCTAGAGATGGTCTGGAGGCAGAGCTCACTCAAGCAGAATCGGGCCAGGTAATTAAGGATCTGCCTGGAGGGAAGTCACCTGGGTTGGATGGTTTGACTGCTAGCTTCTATAAGGTTTTTGAGAGAGAGACTGAACATTCATTCCATCATCCCCACAATCAGTTATTGCAGGAGGGTAGGTTGTCTTCCGAAATGCTGAAGACAGGTATCTCAGTTATCCCTAAGACAGGAAGGGACCCTACCTTGTGTGGACCCTATTGCCCAATCTCTTTATTAAATGTTGATGTTAAAATCTTGGCCAAGGGCTTAGCTAACAGACTGGCATGGTGGATGCAAAGTCTGATCGATACAGATCAGATGGGATTTATTTTTGGGTGGCAGGTTACTGATAATGTTAAGAGAATAATAAATATAGTATGAGCAGTGCAGCACCAGCAGGGAAAGGCCATGTTGCTTCCTATTAACTCAGAGAAAGCATTTGATAGGGTACATTGGGAATTTTTATTTGCAGTTATGCAAAAAATGTCTTTTGGGCCAAATTTTTTAAAATGAATTCAGGCCCTTTACCAAGATCCTAGAGCTAGGGTAAAAATTAATGGAAGTTACTCAGATATATTTCTATTGGAGAGGGGGACGAGTCAGGCCTGTCCATTGGAGAGAAGGACGCATCAGGAATGTTCATTATCTCTATGTTTTGAGCTAGTAACAGAGCTTTTGATGCAGGAAATGCAGGCGAGTGCAGACATTAAAGGGTTGGAGATGGGAGGAAACAGCATGTGATTTCACTCTGTGCAGATGACATGTTGTCCTGACTGACTCAGCTAGATCCTTGCCAGCCGTGGTGCATGGATTACATAAGTATGGACTAGGGTAAGGTTTTCAGATGAATATGCATAAAACCAAAGCCTTGAATATTAATGTGGGGGGGGGGGGGGGATGGGTAGCATCTCCCTGCAGGGACTACCAGTTTAGATAGGTTGCTGCTGTCAAATATTGGAGGGGGGGGGGGGAGTAACTTTGGATTACAGGAAACTACCAGGTTAATTATCTCCCTCTGTTTAGGGTTTTGTGTGCAGATTTCAGGAGGTGGGTTGGGTGGCGGTGGTGAAGATGAATTTCTTGCCAAGACTACTCTGCCTTTTTCAAGCTTAGCCATCCTTATGAATGAGCTGAGAGCTTTCTAGAGGAAAGAGACTACCTAGGGTGGCAATCTCCAACTCCAGTCCTGGAGGGCCATAAATCAGGCAGATTTTCAGGATATCCTGAATGAATATGCATGACAAATTTGAATACGAGGGCAATGCATATTCATTTAGGATATCCTGAAAACCTGACTGGTTTGTGACCCTCCAGGACTGGAGTTGGAGACCACTGGCCTAGGGTTTCCCGCATGATTATGTACTATCCAAAGGGGAGGGTGTTGGGGGTTCCAGATTTGCAGGCCTATTATTGGGCAGCTCAGTTGCGCCATTTGATGTCTTGGCGAGAATGTGGGGAAAGGAAGAACTTTGTCTTTCTGGAACAGGAGGGTTAACTACATTGCCCACTATGGGCCTTCCTCAGGCTAGCAAAGAGATGCGTCGCAGTGGGAAGAGGGGGATTAATCTGTGGAACATGTTTTGGGTATTTGTGACAATCCCTAAAACAGTGGAGAATCAGTATGAGACCTTCTCCTTGTTGCAGGCCATTTACACTGAGGGATTCCTGCCTGGGAGGGAAGCAGAGGAGTTTTCCCAATGTGAGAGGATAGCTTTATGACATTTTATTCAGTTTGTAGATGGCAAAGACTTTGTGGACTTTGCTGATCTAAAAGAAGCGAACCACTTTCATTATGCTCAAGTACTACATTTGAAAGAAAAAAATCATGGGTCTAGTGTCAGCCTTGTATAAGGCTTTAAGAGACCCAAAATTTAATTTGTTACATTTAATTATGAGGGGGCATGGGAGAGGGACTCGGGGGGGGGGGGGGAGATGGAGGAGAACCCATAGAAAATTATTTTGATCATATTAGGCACATGTCTCTGTCCATAGCCAGCAGGGAAAATTGTTATAAAATACTTATGCACTGGTACTTAACCCCAGGAGGGCTTGCAGGGATATTGGATTCTTTTATCATATATGGTGGAGCTGTCCAAAAATGTTAATTTTTGGGGACAATTGCATCTTGGATCAAGGAGATATTTGATGTAGAGCCCCTTTCATCCTAAACTATTTCTGTTGGCCCTTGGGGTCTGCATAAAAATTTAGAAGGCTAATACTGTACAAGCTGACTTGAGTGCAGCCAGATGTGAAATAGCATATCAGATAGAAACAGACAGAGCCACCTAAGTTAGATCATTGTATAGTACGATTAAGATCTGTGGTGCTCATAAAAAAATTGACTGAGCAGAGACAACAGATCTTGGACAAGTTTGAGAAAGACTGGTCTGTCTTGTATAAATATTTGTAGCAAAAATTGAGGTGGGGAGAAGGGTGTGTATGAGACAGTAATGGTTTCTATATTTTGTCTGTTATATATAGATATTTGTAAGATATTTCCTTTGAACTAGTTGTTGGTTCTAATGTTTTCATAATACAAATAATAAAAATAAAAAGAAATAAAACTCTAGAGGAGTCTGATGTCCTCTGGGAGTCAGCTGGTCAAAGTTGCTGCATCTAGAGACATTATGCTTGTATTTTAGATGTTATGTGAGTCCATGATCACTGTTCCCTCTAAGCTGTGTGCATGTGCGCGTGCACACACCTCGCCGAGCGAGCGCACATACTTTACAACAAAGCACACAAAAATGACGGTTCTGATTCTGATAGAAAACAACACAGATGTGTTAAAATTTAAAAGTTATGATTGTAATTACTAGAAATTTCCCGCTTCATTTAGTAATCATCTATTTTCATTTAATTTGATTAAAATCAATGTGGTGTACATACTGTATTCTGACGTGTAGTCAAATTTTAAAGTATATAACTCCAAGTGTCGTTATGTGGCGCACAAAAATGTAACCTTCCTTCAAAAGCTGCACACAGCTGATATTTTATGCGCACACAGCCTACAGAAAATTAGAGGGAACATTGTCCATGATGAACATTATTAAGGATATTTTATAACAGAGCATACACACAAATTATATGCACACTTCCCACTACACAAATATCAATGAATTTTCAAAACAAAAGTTTGCATAGTAACATAGTAAATGACGGCAGATAAAGACCAGTATGGTCCATCTAATCTGCATATTTCCATTTTACAAATTACCCTCTGGAATTTATTTTTATATACCTACAACTGCTCTTTGATACGCACTATTTCAAAGGCAAAATTAAAATTATATTTTACAAAGCATGTGCATAAATACAAACTCCTCCCCAAACCCGCACTCGGGAACACCGCCACTCAGTCCTGGTCAACTTTATGTGCATACATGCTATACATTCATAAGTTTACATACATTACTGGATGCACAATTTTATACAAATATATTTCTGCACATCAAGCACTGCTTTACGTGTTCAAATGGTTTTAAAAAATATCCTCCATGCAGCTGTACTGGGGCATTTGTGGAAACCGCTGTTTGTCTTATTCTGAAATACTGGATGTAAAATAGCTGTAGTGAAAAGAAATGACTGAATTTTTCTTGACAATAAAAAAAAAAAGCTACCCTAATGCATGGATTCTTCAGAAAGCTAGCATGCCAAAAAAACCCCAAACAACAAAAAACAAAAGACGACTTCAAAATTCACCAAAATGAAACCTACCAAAAAAAAAAAAAAAAAAAAAAAAAAAAGAGGCAGGAAAACTCATGACCGAGAGGCCCAAAACTATGGGCCCGATATTCAGCAGAGGTGGCTAGCCCTTGTAAAGCACTGAACCTTAAACCTGGGCCCATATCTGACAACCAGCACTGAATATCCGGGTTGGCCAGATGGCAGCGAAGCTGACCGGGCACCAGCGATTTTCAGCTGCTGCCTGGTTAGCTTCTGCAATGAAAGTTAGGCCAGCCTTTTAAGGTGCCTAACTTTTGTCGCTTAGGGATAGCTGGGCAGTGACTGGGTATCGCCACTACCCTGTTTATTCCCAGGTGCCATCTCCGCTCTGCCCTCACAATGTCCCGTTGCTAGCTAGCACTGGGGCATTTAGCGGCAGCACCTGGGATATTCACCAGCACTAACTATCCTGGTTATCGCAATTGATGCGGTTAGCACGTCTGCTAACTTCGTTAGGTGCTCTGAATATCTGGCCCTATGAATTTTAAGAAAAAAATCTGAGGTGAAGTGAAGGTGGTGAGAACTTGAAAGTCGACTGCTGGGCTCTGTAGATGAAACAGACCAGGGAGGGAACCTGTGTGCTCTGAGCTTTGAATAAATAGCACTGACTAGGGCTCTTTTGGAAGATCACACCCATGTGTGAAGATTGTGAATCTACTTACTCGCTGAGAATTTTGGCTACTCACTATCAATTCCTATGGTATTAACTTTCCACATCAATCTGGACAGCTGGGTTAGGTCTAGGGCTTGTGATTTCTGGAACGTGCATCATCTTTTGGCACCAATATACAGCAATACAAATAACTATCCCAGTGTATATAATTCATTGATATATATAGTTCATTATGTGGTTAAAATTGAACATTAGATATTATGCAATCAATTGTTTACTTGTTCAAGCAATCTGTTATTAGTTAACTAAATTCTCTATTGTTCCATGCACTTTTGTTAAATGTAAACCACTTTGACCAGGTGAAAAGCGGTATACAAACACAGCTAAATAACTAAATCATTTGGTAAGGTGAAATCAAACGCTGGAAGTAGCGGTATACAAATGTATGCTAAATAAATAAATAAATAAATAAACAAACAGTCTAAGCTGCTGGCATAAACTTTGTTGTGTTATTGATAAATGCAACAGCATAGCAGTTTCTACAGTGGAAAACCAAGCACTTCTCCAAGAGTGAGGTACCATTCAAAGGTATTTTCAAAGATTTTTTTAAATTTCTATTTTTTTTTTTTTTTTTTTTTTAGCTAAAGTGCCTTCAATCCAGGAAACCAGGACTCGAGCCCCCCACAATGGTCACCATGAACAGTAATAACTACAACATCAAAACAGAGAAAATATTTGGGAGTGATGCTTGATAGCAACCTGCATATGGACAAACATCTTCGAATCACCAATCGGGCTATCTTCCACAAATTAAGAGTCTTACAGCCCCTACGTAGCATCCTCGATCATACTGACTTTAGATCTGTCGCTCAAGCCCTCATCATCCCGCACTTGGACTATTGCAATGCCATACTGCAAGGCTTGCCAAGAAAAACTATAAATATTCTACAAATGGCACAAAATGTAGCGGCCCGAATCATTATGCAAAAAGGACTCTCTGACCACATTACGCCCGCGCTAATTGAGCTTCACTGGCTCCCAATCACTGCCCGCATTCAATACAAAATCATAGTCACGACTTTCAAACTCATCCATGACATAGCGCCCTCACACCTCAACAGCTTAATATCCAATCTGCCCAACAACAGAAGCAGACGAACGCCCAACCTAAATACCCTCTGTATCCCGAAGTGTTTCACAAAGGTTAATGCATGCACCAGCAACAGAGCTTTCTCATTTATAGCTCCGGCACTCTGGAACCGGTTGCCAAGCGATCTACGTGAAGTCTGCGATCTGAAGGACTTTCGAAAACAACTTAAGACGCACCTCTTCCAATCACATTTCAACTTAACCTCATGAAAAGCACCCAGCTGTAATGTAAATATGTATATAAGGATCATCCACAAGACTATCCACCAAACACGGAACACCTCACTCCACCACCTTCTACCTCGCCCATCTCACAACAGATCAACCAGACAATCCTCCAATAACTCCATTGTCGTCCCCCACAAAAGAACCAAATCCACACAACGGACCTGCAACAGAGCCTTCGAACTTTATGCCCCATCTCTCTGGAACTCTCTACCAAACCACATCAGAAACAACGCTGACATCACATCATTCAAGAAACAGCTGAAAACAATCCTATTCCGTGAACATCTTTGAACAGAATTGCCACCCTATCCGCATGATCTAATACCTAGATTCAGCAGAAATGTACATGTCTATGTCCACCCAAATCATTAATTGTTGCCCTTGGTGATGGCCCCCCCTGCAAAATATTACCCCCCCCCTTATGTTATATGTTACACCGCTTTGACCCGGTGAAAAGCGGTATATAAATGCAGTTAAATAAAATAAATAAATAAATAAACTTGTAAATATGTTTTTAAGTACCCTGTATGTAGCTGCGATATTCAATCAACTGTAAATCCTGTAACCCCATGCTTGCTGTGCACTATCTCCCCTCCCTAATCGAAATGTATATACTCTAATTACCGGCCGGTACAGCCAACTCCCCCATGTATAGCAACCGCTGCTGATCACTGGAAGCAGCGGGATACAAATGTACGTCAAATAAATAAATAA
The DNA here is from genome assembly GCA_033557465.1 of Ichthyophis bannanicus. Taxonomy (NCBI): domain Eukaryota; kingdom Metazoa; phylum Chordata; class Amphibia; order Gymnophiona; family Ichthyophiidae; genus Ichthyophis; species Ichthyophis bannanicus. Next base: position 258,907,721 of record CM066044.1, read on the forward strand.
ATAAAATAAATAAAGTCAATGCTGACTCCTGGCGATTCAGCAGCCTGTAAGTTTTCTCGGCAAGGTATGACGAAGTAGATTGCCAGGCCTTTTCTTCCGAGGCAATAGAGCGTAAAGTGACTTGCCCAAGTTCTCAAGGAATGCCAGTGGGAACTGAACCCTGATCTCCAAGTACTAAGCTGTTGTTCTAACCACTAGGCTACTCCTCCACTCCTATTTTCACAGTTACGAGGCAATAAACACTCAGAGGTCCCATACTAAAATCAGAAAACCAATTCCAATCCACAACCAGACTGCCTTCCCACCAGAACAAGAACTCCAGTGATTAACACTGCACTTACTTGGCTGGCAGAAGGCAAAAAACTATTGCAGGCCCAGTGAAGGAAGCCAGCAAGACCCAGAGGAAGATTCCATACAAACTGGAAGCTGCATAAGCACCAGCTGTAAATCCCATCATGGAGCAACATTTGTAACAGAGTGCACCCAGGCAGGGGAATGCAGATAATCGTGTATGCTACTTATTTAAAATTGCCTACTCAAAAGCTCTGGCACAAAGGCATCCCTTCTCTGAGGCAGGTGTTAACTTTGTGCACCTAGGGGTCAGCTGGAGTCGGCACACGTATCGTGAAATTAGGCCTTACCTGCTAATTTTCTTTCCTTGAGTCCTTCCAATTCAGTCCAAATGCATGGGTTTATGCCTCCCAACCAGCAGATGGAGACTGAGAAACACAGAGTTTGAAGATGCCATGGTATAAAAGACCTGTGCAGCTCTCTGCTCACCAGTATTTCTGTAACAAAGCAGACTGTAGAACACCATTAGATACTTATTCCATACTTAAGTAATGCTCTGCTCACCAGAACCATGTCCCTGTGAAACGTGTCTGAAAAATTGATAAACAGTCCATGTTGACCTCGCTCTGAAAGAAAAACTCCCGCAAGTGATAATTAGTTCTTCCCTCCAACAATCCCAGGAGAGACCAGACTCATGAAATGACCCTCACAGATCCGCAGCAAAGCTGTAAACTGAATGGGAACCCCAGACCAAAGTCCGCCTCGTGCACCTGTGGTTAAGCTGGACCCTCTGTTTTATTGTTTTCTTTTTCTTTTTTTTTTTAGCAGCCCAGCACCAACAGGACGGAAAGCGTAGTTACTCACCTGTAACAGGTGTTCTCCAGGAGCAGCAGGAAACAGTCCTCACATATGGGTGACGTCGGCCCCGACGGAGACCTTGTGTGGAGCATTTCCCAGCTTTCAAAGAAAGCCTTTGGGAATGCAGCACGCATGCGCGGTCCCCTTCCCGCCCAAGGGTGCAATCTTGCTCAGTCTGATGACATAGCTAAAAGACAGCCAAAAAATCAAAATGAAGGACAGGACTGCAACTCCAGGGGAGGAGGGAGGGTTGTGAGGACTGATTCCTGCTGCTCCTGGAGAACACCTGTTACAGGTGAGTAACTACGCTTTCTCCAGGACCAAGCAGGAAGTCAGTCCTCACATATAGGACTCCCCAACTCTAGGCTACTGTGAATCCAGAGCTGAAAAAAATTGGCTCCCTCTCAAGAGCCTCAGCATCCATGATAAGAATTTTCTCTGAGAACGCACCCAGCACGGTAGCCCAACACAAGAGCCGGAGGGTAGGAGTTGCCTAAACCTCAAAGAGATTACGGAGTATTGCCTGACCGAAAACACTGTCCCGCCAGGACTCTTTCTCCAGGCACTAATGGGCTGCAAAAGTCTGGCTTGAAGACCAAGCTGCGGCCCGGCTGATGTCTGCTAACGGAACAGAGTGGAGATGAGCTACTGACGCAGCCTTCACCCTGACACGGTGGGCCGTGACCCGACCCTGCAAGGGGAGGTCAGCTGCCCTGTATGCCCAGGCAATGCAATCTGCCACCCATATGGACAATGTATGCTTGGAGACAGGTAACCCTATCCTATTAGGGTCAAACGAGACGAAGAACTGAGTAGCTTTTCGATGCTCCCGCGTACGTTCTATGTAAAAAGACAACGCCCTTTTACAGTCCAGGGTATGCAAAACTGTTTCTGCCCGGCTGGCATGCGGCCTGAGAACGAAGGTCAGAAGAACCACCTCCTGATTGAGATGGAAAGAGGAGACCAATTTTGGGAGGAACTTGGGATGGGTCTGGAGGACCACCCTGTTCCTATAGAACCACGTGTACGGTCTATCAGAAACCAGAGCTTGTAGTTCACTCACATGTCTGGCCGAGGTAAGTGCCACCAGGAAAAACGCTTTCCAAGAGAGGAAGCGCAAATGGCAAGTAGCCATCGGCTCAAACGGTGGGAGAGTAAGTTGCTGCAAGACCACGTTCAAATCCCACTCAGTTGCCGGTGGACGAACCAGAGGCTTGAGTAGAAGCAGACCTCTGAGAAATCTGGACACCAAAGGGTGAACCAACAGACTGTCCTTCCACCGGTGAGTGGTACGCTGACAAAGCACTGAGGTGGACCCGAACAGAATCAGACTTAAGGCCTAGGTCTGAAAGGTGAAGTAGATACTGCAGTACTACTGGCACAAGGCAAGAGAAAGGATCTTCATTGTGCTGAGCACACCATACCGTAAATCTATGCCATTTGAGGGCATAGGAATTTCTAGTGGACTGCCTTCTAGAGGCCAAGACCACTTCCTCAACCTCCTTAGGTAGAAGTAAGGGAGCTAGTACTATCCTTTCAGCAGCCAGGCCATCAGACTGAGGGACCTGAGATTGGGGTGCAGAAGGGAATCCTGCTCTTGAGACAGGAGATTGTGTTGCAGCCCCAGAGGGAACAGAGCTTCCACCACTAACTGTAGAAGAAGTGGAAACCACGGTTGCCTCGGCCATCTGGGGGCTACCAGAATTACCGAGGCCTTGTCCTGGAGAATCTTGAACAGAGTTTGGGCCACCAGGGGCTGGGAGGAAACGCATACAGGAGGCCCGTAGACCAAGAGATCAGAAAAGCATCTGCTGCCATCCTCAGGGGATGCGGCTGTCTGGAGCAAAACCTGGGCAGCTGATGGTTTAGTGGACTTGCAAAGAGATCGATGGATGGAAGTCCCCAGCGGAGGAAGATCTACTGGACCACCAGTGGATTCAACTGCCACTCGTGGGGCTGGAGAATCCGGCTTAACTTGTCTGCAAGAAGTTCTCCTGCCCAGGTAGATAAACTGCTGTGTGGCCTCCTGAGGGGTCCACAGGCCTTGAGTGCATGAGCCGTGGCAATGTGCACCCCAGCCTCTCAAGGAAGCATTTGTCGTCAGCATCCTTGTTTGTGCTGGAGGCTGAAAAGGTACACCCCTGTGAAGGTTTGGCAGCTGTAGCCACCACTGTAAGGAGTTCAGAAGTCATCTGAACACCTTTACTCTGTCTCGGAGGTCGCCGGTGGCTTGTGTCCACTGCTCTCTGAGGCACCATTGAGCCATCCGAATGTGCAGACGGGCAATCGGGGTCACATGTACAGTGGAGGCCATGTGGCCCAGGAGTCGCAGGTACTGCCTGGTGGAAACAAGAGAATTGCTTTGGAACTGGCAGGCCAAGTCCATAAGCCTGGGAGTTCTGTCCTCAGGCAAGTAAGCTCTTGCCTAAAGGGTGTCCAATCTGGCCCCTATAAACTCCAGGTTCTGAGAGGGGAGAGAAGGGGACTTTGCGTAGTTTATGACAAAGCCCAGATGCTGAAGAAGAGAGACAGTGCGAAGAGTGGCCTGTCGGGCCTCCTGGAGTGACTGGCCCCTGATGAGCCAGTCGTCCAGGTTTGGGAAGACAAAAATCCCCTGATTTCTGAGAAAAGCCGCCACCACCGCCAGGCATTTGGTGAAAACCCTGGGGGCAGAGGTCAGGCCAAACGGAAGCACTCTGTACTGAAAGTGGTTTCCTCCCACCACAAATCTGAGATATTGTCTGTGGTCTGGATGGAAGAGGATGTGAGTGTAAGCATCCTTTAGATCTAAGGAGCACAGCCAGTCTCCCTGCTGGAGGTAGGGCAGCAGTATTCCAAGGATAAGCATCTTGAACTTTTCCCTCTCCAGAAACTTGTTCAGATTTCGCAAGTCTAGGATAGGTCTGAGGCCTCCTGTTCTCTTTGGTACCAGGAAGTACCTGGAGTAGAAGCCTTGCCCTTCCAGGTGGTGTGGCACTGGTTCCACCGCCTGTTCCTTTAGAAGACTTGCCAACTCCTGAAGGAGGAGGTCCCTGTGTAGAGGGAGTCTTGGAGGCTCCCCTGGATAGTAGGGGGGGGGGTAGCTGATGGAAATGGAGCATGTAGCCCTTCTGGACTATGCTCAGTACCCAGGTTTCCCCTGTGATGGCTGGCCACCTGTAGGTGTACAGGGTCAGCTGACCTCCTGTGCTGAGTGGAGCTACTGGCGGAGGAGAGGCTATGCTGTGCAGGAGCCGGGGATGGCGGCTTGGGAGTTTTCTGCCTACGGGGCCCATGCCCCTGCCCTTTGGCCTGCTGGCCCTGTTTGGGAGCTGGAGAGGCCTGATACTGAGGGTAGGTTTTGTAGGCAGCACCCTTCCTCGGGAAAAAGGGCTTCTTCCCCGAGCCCTTCTTTTTGTGAGAAGGGGCAGAAGTCTTTCTGGACAGCCTTGTCCTGGTGAGAGTCTCGATTTCTGCAACCTTTTCAGTCATGGGCTTGCCAAACAGGTTGTCACCTCGGCACGGGACACTTACCAACTTGTCCTGCACCCATGACTCCAGGTCTGATGACTGTAGCCAGGCCTGACGGCGTGCACAAATGCCGGCCACGGCTACCCGGGCTGAAGCCTCGAAGCCATCATAGGCTGCTCGAGAGATAAACTTCGAGCCCTCTCGGATCCCTGTAGACAAGGCTTTGAATCTCTGTAAGGGATCCTCGGAGAGGCCAGCTGAGAACCCGGCAATCTCCTTTGCCAGGTCCCGTAGGTACATGCCCATGTACAGCTGGTAAGTCTGGACACGGCAAGATAGCATAGAGCCCTGGAAGCACTTTCTACTGAGGGCATCCAGGTTCTGGGCCTCCCAGCCGGGAGGTACCAAGGAGTGCATCTTTTGACTTTTCAGCCTGTGCATGGCCGATTCCACAACCATGGAGTTGTGCGGTAGCTGCGCCTTTTGGAACCCAGGGCTCTTACGGACTTGATAAATGGAATCGACCCGAGAACCAGGTATCCTCCGGGGGGGACCTTCTCTGAGGCTCGGACTCGGGGAGTCTGACGGAAAGCACCGGGTCAGGAAGGTGTCAGGAGACTCCTCATCCTCCGTCTCCCACGCCGACTTCTCTGAGGAGTCGTCGAGCAGCTCCGACTGTGTGGGCCTCGATGCCACCCGCCCCGATGCCGAGGGCACTGGCGTCGACGACCTCAGCCCCGCACGGGAGGTCGAGGGAGACCTTGGCCGAGGATTGACTCGAGACTGGATTGACTCGAGGATTGGCTCGGCCTCCGGGGTTGACTTAGACATCGAGGTCCCAGTGGTTGGGGCAGATGCACCGGTCAGACCGGCGATCAGTACCCGCTGCTGCTCCATGAAGACAGCCAGGCTGCTCTCCAGGGCTATCAACCTGAGACCAAGCTCAGGAGACTCCGCAGCCCCCGACTCGGGCCCAACGTCGGTTCTCCCGGAGGAGAGTCCACGAGGACAACAGATGTTACCTGACTCAGGGACTCTGGCTCCAGACGAGGCAGTTTGGTCGGCCGCTCCGACTCTGAGAGACCGGGACGGCGGTCAGGGCTGCGTGACCTGGCCCTCGAGTATCCAGGTGCCTCCACTGACACCGCCCTCATGTGCTTCTTCTTTCTTTTGTGCTCCCTGGCGGGAGACCCCCTTTCAGAGGAAGCACGACGGCGCTCAGGGTCAGACTCCCGAGATGTCGAGGCCTCTGACGAAGTCCAGGCCCGGCCGGACGTGGACTCTGAAAAAATTCTTTCACGTTGATGCTGACGGCTCCGAAGCGCCTTTGACGACATCTTGCCGCACGGGCCACAGACCAGCAGGTCATGGTCGGTCCCAAGGCATCGGAGGCAGCAGTCGTGTGTGTCGGTGAGAGACATGTTTCTTACACCGATCACACTTCTTAAACCCGCTGGCAGCCATCGGGGGAAAAAGGGCCCCTGCAAGGTCAAAAGACAGGGCTGCCAGTGAAAATAACAGAAAAAGCGTGAATGCTAGTCACAAAGGACAAAAAACAAAAAAAGTTCTGGGTTCGATACCAGTGTACCGAGCCGAGGCGGGATGGGGAACCGACGTCGAACTGGATAAAGGGACGCGAAAAATCGCAGAAAAATCAACTTTTTACCGGGTGACACGAACTACGTCCGTTGGGCTCCACGGAAAAAGACTGAGCAAGATGGCACCCTTTGGCGGGAAGGGGACTACATGCATGCTGCATTCCCAAAGGCTTTCTTTGAAAGCTGGAGAAATGCTCCGCACGAGGGCTCCGTCAGCGCCAACATTACCCATATGTGAGGACTGACTTCCTGCTTGGTCCTGGAGAATCCAAAAACCAGACTGCTGTGGCAGACCAAACAAGGTCACTGCCTGGACATTTTCAGCATATTGACTCCTTCAAGCCAGGCAGGACCAGCACCAAATAGGGACTGGACTGGAGGGACTCAGAGAAAGAAAATTAGCAGTAAGGCTTAATTTCACCTTCAGTATTGTCCCTCCAGTCCAGTCCAGACATGTGGGATATACCAGAGCCGTATCCAACAAAGGGCGGGAAACCAAAGAGCCCAGCTTGGCAAACTGGTGACGCCATGATGCAACATCCTCCATACCAGAGCACCCCAATGCCCTAACCTCACGGGCAAGGAGAATCACACCCCAGTTGTGCCCAAGAGACAAATGCAAGGAGGGAGAGTCAAGCTCTGCCCAGAAAAACTGGAAGCAGAAGGGTTGCAGAATGGTACCAATGGGCAAAATTACTAACCACACTAGGATGCTAGGAACCCTTTCAGGCTGTATCAACAATGTCAAGTCTGCCTACAGGCCCCGTTTCTCTAGAAGCATTTTCTCCAAAGCAGAGCAGCAGAGGGCTGGTGAACAAGCCATGAGTGCCGCTCTGGAAGCCCCCTCCCTTCCTCCCCAGAACTCACTGAAACAATTTTGAACCGCAGAAGCCCATAACACAAACACGTATGAAGCACGGGAAAAAACAGCAGTCAGCCTATGAATCTCACAAAATGATTTCTAAAAGGTCCACCAGGATTCTCCAAACAGCCACTCCAAAAAACAGAAAAACAATTGGATGTCTCCGACGGAGTTGAAGTGAAAGCACAGCACTACTCCCTAACTCCTTTCCAAGAATCACACCTCCACAGAGAGAGAAAGAGAGGGGATAGTACCCCCAAGGGAGTGGCACATAAGAACACCTAGGCCATGAAGTCATGCACCCAAGGACCGGACATGGGCCCGCACCAGTCCCAGACAAGGAGAATGGCGCTGAAAAAACAGAAATCCCTAACAGCATCCTTCTCGAGACCAGTCCAGCCAGCCCTGTAAAGTCAGTCACTTCCAGGCTGGAGCTCTCCAGGTCCAATAGGAAGCAAGCCCAAGCCAAGCTGCTTCCCCCATTCACTTAAGGGGTCCTGACAACTGGCAGGAGCATACCATCCCCCCCCCCCCAGGCTATAACACAAAGGAGCCTGCCCTTGCAGGCCAGTACCCCAACTGCCAATTACACACCAGTGCTGCGTATGTCTTGTAGAACTAGAAACATGATAAATTGCAGCAGTAAACGCCACAGCTCCCTGCAACCATTACATGTCACCATGAGGCAAAGTGCTGGCCCTAGCAGAAGCATCTACAATCATGCCATGCTCTCCTCTACCACCTTTCAGCATGCATGCAGTTTGACTTTGTAATTATTTATATTCTATCCAAGAGACGTAGCCGTGCTCAGCTAATGGCACAGCACCTATAGAGATGTCCTTTTTTCCAGATAGTAGAATTGATCCTGGATGGCAGCAACCTGCTCTGTTGGCTCCTGACATAACCTGCAGAACCTGTGACTACACACAAATGCAGACAAGCACTAGGGCAGGGGCTGACCGCTCAGGAATGCACCTAGCTCACTAGCTATGGTAATTCTGAACCATGCTGGGCTCAGAAGATGGTTGTAGCCCACCAGCACTACCCTAGGCTACCAATATACATGGTATTACCACATGTCCCTGGGGGCCCAAGCACTCTAGAGAACCCTAGCACCAAGCTTCCCCCCACCTAAGGGACCAGGGGGCATTCAGTCCTCCGCTTCCCAGGTTTCTCCTCTCCCCCAAGGTGGAGCCAACATTAGAATCTTGCCCATGCTTAGAAACATCTAGACACACCAACGTCCTTGCAACAGTACTCCCCCCCCCCCCGAAATCCACTCCACTCACTAATTCTTCCCTTTACAGTCCTAAACCTGAGACAACTTAGTATACCATCCAGCACAGCCAACCCCACCTCAGGAGAGGAAGGAAAGACTTGAGTGTCTACGGCTACAACCAAGGGGATAAGCTATCGTTAAGTGCCGCAGAGTTGGTGCAGTCTCATGGCGACTGTTTGGTAGCTGCCCCTAACTGCAATCGGTCTTCAGCCAGGCAGCTCCATGTTGATAGAGTGGCATCCACAGCTGCCTACTGAGGAGTAACTCTCAACCCTTTTACTCCCCCACTGACAAAAGAAGCAGCCCAACAAGACTGTCCTACAGGGTGAATAAGGGTGTTTTATAAGGCAGGCAGGCAGGCAAGTAAGCCGCCAAGGAATGGCAGATACAACCAAAGAACATAAGAAATGCCATACTGGGTCATACCAAGATTCATCAAACCCAGAATCCTGTTTTCAACAGTGGCCAATCCAGGTCACAAGAACTTGGCAGGTACCCAAAGTCCACAGCTTCCACAATGCTCGTCCCGGGTCCACTTTAAAGAGTAGTTACTCACCTGTAACAGGTGTTCTCCAGGAGCAGCAGGAATCAGTCCTCACATATGGGTGTCATTGGCGCCGATGAAGCCCCAGCAGAGCATTTCCCCAGCTTTCCATGAAAGCCTTTGGGAATGCTGGCACGCATGCGCGGTTCCCTTCCCGCCTAAAGGTGCCATCTTACCTCAGTCAAATGACATAGCTAAGAACAGCACACAAAAATGGAAAAATAAACTATGTACAACTGCAACTCCAAGGGGAGGAGGGAGGGTTGTGAGGACTGATTCCTGCTGCTCCTGGAGAACACCTGTTACAGGTGAGTAACTACTCTTTCTCCAGGACCAAGCAGGAAGTCAGTCCTCACATATGGGTGACTCCCTAGCTCTGGGCTACCAGGAACCCAGGCTGAACAAGAGAACTCCCTCTAGTCTCAGCAGCAAAGAAAGGCCTTTCAAGGACACAACCTCCACCGGTAGCCCAACAGAGGGCAAGAGGGCAGGAGTTGCCTAAACCTCAAAGAGATTCCGGAGTACTGCTTGGCCAAAAGCACTGTCCCTACGGGACTCCCTTTCCAGACAGTAATGGGTTGCAAACGTCTGGCTTGAAGACCAAGTTGCAGCCCTGCAGATGTCTACCAAGGGCACAGAGCGGAGATGAGCCACTGAGGCAGCCATTGCCCTGACACGATGGGCCGTGACCCGACCCTGCAAAGGAAGGTCAGCCACCTTGTAAGCCCAGGTGATACAGTCAGCCACCCAGATGGACAAGGTACGCTTGGACACAGCCAACCCCAACTTATTGGGGTCAAAGGAGACGAAGAGCTGAGTAGCCCTTCGATGCCCTTGCGTACGGTCAAGGTAGAAGGATAAAGCCCTCCTACAGTCCAGGGTATGCAGAACTGCTTCAGCCTGGCTTGCATGAGGCCTAGGGAAGAATGTTGGAAGAACCACCTCTTGATTGAGGTGAAAAGAGGAGACAACCTTAGGGAAGAACTTCGGATGAGTCCTGAGGACTACCCTGTTCCTATAAATCCTGGTGTAAGGCCTATCACAGACCAGGGCCTGAAGCTCACTCACTCGCCTAGCCGAGGTGAGGGCTATCAGTAAGAGAGTCTTCCAGGAAAGGAAGCGTAGAGGGCAAGTAGCCATCGGCTCAAAAGGTCGACGAGTCAGTTGCTGCAAGACCACATTCAGCTCCCACTCAGGAGCAGGAGGACGGATGGGAGGCTTGAGCAAGAGCAAGCCTCTGCGAAACCTGGACACCAAGGGGTGTCCCGACAGGGAATGTCCTTCCACCAGTGAGTGGTGAGCTGCTAGAGCTGAGAGGTGGACCCGAACAGAATTGGACTTAAGTCCCTGATTGGATAAGTGCAGTAAATACTGAAGCACTACTGGTACCGTACAGGAGAAAGGATCCTCTGTACGCAGCTGACACCACACAGAAAACCTCTTCCACTTTAGAGCATAGGTTTTCCTAGTGGACTGTTTCCGAGAGGCTAGGACAACCTCCTCAACCTCCTGAGGTAGGCCCCAGGGAGCCAAAACTACCCTTGCAGCCTCCAGGCCATCAAATTGAGAGCTTTGAGATTGGGGTGCAGAAGGGAACCTGCTTCGGTGAGAGAAGGTCGGGTTGCAACCCCAGAGGTAGTGGGGAATCCACTGCCAGCTGAAGCAGAAGTGGAAACCAAGGCTGTCTCGGCCACCTGGGAGCTACCAGCAGGACCGAGGCCTTGTCCTGAAGAGTCTTGAAAAGAGTTTGGGCCACCAAGGGCGTGGGAGGAAACGCATATAGGAGGCCCTGAGACCAGGACATCAGAAAAGCATCCGGTGCTATCCTCAAAGGATGCGGCTGCCTGGAGCAGAACTTGGGCAGTTGCTTGTTCAGCGGACTGGCAAACAGATCTATCCAAAGGAGACCCCACTTCAGGAAGATCTTCTGAACCACCAAGGGATGCAGCTGCCACTCGTGGGGCTGCAGAATTCTGCTCAACCGGTCGGCCAGGCAGTTTATTTATTTATTATTTATTTATTTGTATTTCTTCTATACCGCACTCTTTTTCATCAGCGCGGTTTACATTAAACAGGAATACTCATTTCAATCAACAGACTGTGGTGAGCTTACATATAACAGGAAATATACAACTGGGATTATAACTTAGGGAAACTATGTACATATTTGTAGCATGTATAGGACCTATATACACGGGATAGAGTTTCTTTTCATCATCTTAAATAGGGCGGTTACACTTTATCTGAAAGTGTTAGAGGGTTGATGATGTGCTTTGGAAATGTAGAATGAAGAGGTGATGCTTTATGGTTTTTCTAAATTGTTTGAGGTCAGTAATAGCTCTAATGTTGGGAGGTAGGTTGTTCCAACATCTGGGTGCGTAGTACGCGAAAGCCCTGTCTGTTGTTGATCGTTTGTATTTTGTGGCCTCATGTGGTGTAGTTAGGGTATTTGCCGCTGCTGACCTCCTAGATCTGGTGTTGGGAGTGTGATGGAGGAGTTTCGAAATTGATGATGGAGCTATAGAATTTATTGCTTTAAAGGTCAAGATAAGGGCTTTATATGTTATTCTGCAGTATATAGGGAGCCAGTGAAGCTCCATTAGGATGGGTGTTATGTGATCGCTCTTTGAAGCACCGTATAATACCCGGGCTGCGGCATTCATGGCTAGTTGTAATGTATTTAGTGAGTTCTTTGGGAGACCATGGAGTATTATATTCGCATAGTCGAAGTGGGGTGTGACTATGGCTTGGAATATAGTTCTGAAGCTGTCTGGGTCAAGCATATTTTTTAGATGGCGTAGGGTCTTTATCTTGAAATAAATGGTTTTCACGGTGCGGTTGATATGTTCTTTAAAATCTAGGCGATAGTCCAGTATCACTCCAAGGTATCTTATGGAGGGCTTGATTGGGAGGTGTGCATCTCGTACTCTTAGGGTCTCCGGGGGTGCGAATTCTCTGTTTTTCGTGACAATCAGTACTTCGGTTTTTTTGTAGTTTATTCGCATATTCTGCGTGAGTAACCAGTCTGCTATTGCATTAAAGCAATCTACTAAAGATGTGTAATCTGGGAGCTTGACATTGAATGGAGTGAATAGTAGAACATCATCTGCGTAGATCAGTGAGGAAATGCCAAAGGATCGAGTGATATCGCACAGGGGCTGCATGTAAATGTTAAATAGGAGTGCCGATAGGGATGAGCCTTGTGGAACTCCTTGTTTTAGCTGGAAAGGTTCTGATGTGCCTGTAATAGTCCGGACGTGTTGCAAGCGGTCTTCCAGGTATGATTTGCACCATTTCCATGCTAGGCCGTGGATTCCCTTGTCATATAGGCGGGTTAGTAGTATTTCATGGTCAACCGAGTCAAATGCTGCAGATATGTCGAGGAATATTAGTGCGAAGCCCTTGTTAATGTCGTCTAGTCCACTGATGAGTGTGTTGGTTAATGTGGTCAATAGTGTCTCTACTCTGTGAGATTCCCTAAATCCGTGCTGACTGGGATCAAGGGGGGAGGAGTTGTCTATGTGTTGTTGTATCTGATTATTGGTTACTTTCTCAATTATTTTGGATAGCAGTGGTATACTAGCTATCGGGCGGTATGATTCTTCTTTTGTTGGGTCTAGTTGATTGTTCTTTAGCAGCGGTCTTATGGAGGTCTGCTTTAGTGCTGATGGGAAGGTGCCTGTTGAGAATGACATCTTTATAATTTCTGCTATGACAGGGCTAAAGTCGGATCGCATAGCTCTTATCCAGTGTGCTGGGCAGGGGTCATTAGGTGCTGTGGTAGTATTCATTTTGACGATAATGTCTTCAACGCATTTTGCAGAGGGAGGGGAAAGTTGAAGGAGTGATGAGGGGAGCTGAAAGAGAGGGAAATTTTGTCCTTGTTGCTGTAGTGGACTTTGGGATGAGGAGGTGTGTGATGTCGGAGGACTTTGGGGTGAAGAGGTTGTTGTTCTGATAGCTTTAGATTGTATGAAATTGGCATACTTCTGAGGGTGTATGGGTTCTTGTTGAGGTGGAGCAGGTTCTTTGGTTAATGACTTTACTATATTGAATAGCTCCCTGGGTTTGTTTAGGGAGCGGTTGAGGAGTTCGGAGTGGTAGGTTTTTCTTGTGTCCCATATTGTTTCACGATAGGATTGAAGGTGGGTTAAATATATTTGTTGATCTGTTGGGTTGTGAGATTTACGCCATTTTCTTTCGAGGTTCCTCAATATTGTACGAGACTTCCTTAGTTCCTGAGAGAACCATGGTGCAGATGGTCTATTGACTACATTATTCTTCGTTGTTGGGTCTTTGCAGGCTGGTGGTATAGTGGCGTATTGGTTGATGGTTTCATTCCATGTAGAAACTATGTCGTTGATGTTGGAGGAAGGTTGTTTGAGTATTGGAAGTATGTTTTTCTTAATTTCTTCTTTGTTGAGCGGTCTGAAGCGAGTGGTGTTTGTTGATGTTCGTTTTGTTGTATTATTGGGTGGATCTTTTTTTTTTTTTTTTTTTATTTATTTAACAGTCTTTTCTATACCGCCCCTTCCAGAGATCAGGGGCGGTTTACATTGAACATTAAACAGAACAATTGTATACTTCTGTATACATTTACAGGGAACATTATGCTTTAACTATGTACAGGTGTACTTACAGGGAACATATTTTGAACAGATTTTGAACAACATTTTGAACAACATTTTGAACATTAACTATAACAGAGCTTTTCAAACTATTTACAAGTTATATACATGGAGCGCATCTTAGTTAGATACAGTTACAGTGGTGAAAATAATCAACTGTTTGAGTGGTTCATTAGCGGGTTGTGTGGGGTTAGTGGGGTTAGTGAATTTTCCTGTGTTAGTCATTTGTTCTGTCTTGGGTACAGTGTATGTGTTTCTGTGATTGTATTGGCGAAGTTCTTTGTTGGTAGGGGATTTCAAAGTGTTTTGTAAAGAGGTAGGTTTTTAATTCTTTTTGAATTGGTGAAGGTCTTTTATCATGCGGAGGAGTGTTAATGGTGTTTCATTCCAGAGGGTGGGGGCAGCGAAGGAGAATGCCCTGTCACTTGTTGTCGCTTTAGTTTTTCTAAAATTTGTTTTTATGTTGAGGGAGTGGGTTGCATTCTGTCTGCGTGATCTAGTATCTGATGGAGGGTGTATTAGGGTGGATAGTTGTGTTGGGGAGATGTTGTTGACGATTTTGAAAGTAGTTAGGAGGATTTTATATTTTATTCGGCTGTTTATAGGGAGCCAGTGTAAGTCTAGGAGAATTGGGGTCACGTGGTCTGTTAGATTAGCTTTAGTGACCATCTTGGCGCATATGTTTTGGGCTCTTTGGAGATAGTATATGCTTTTTAATGGAAGTCCATTTAGGAGACTATTACAATAGTCGAAGTGGGGGGTTATGAGTGTATTAACTACAGATCTAAAGTCATCGGTGTTGAGTAGGGGTCTCAGATGTTGTGTTGTCTTGAGTTTATAAAATATGGTTTTTACTGTGTGTTTTATGTGTGGAATCATGGAGAGTGAGTGGTCTAAGATTATTCCAAGGTATTTTACCTCCTTTTTAACAGGTATAGGTGTATTGTTTATTGTGATTGTATTGGGGTATATGTATTCAGTGTCTGATTTCCTCGTTATGAACATTGCCTCTGTTTTTTTGAGGTTAATGCTTAGGTGGTTGTCTTCAAGCCATTTAGTAGTCTCGTTCATACATTGGAGTAGGCTATCATATTCGGGATTGTTAGGGTTTATGGGGGTGGCAAGCATGATATCATCTGCATATATGAAATGGTTAATTTTGTGCTTCTTAAATATGTTTGTAATGGGCTGGAGGTATAAATTGAAGAGGAGGGCTGAGAGGGCTGATCCTTGGGGGATGCCTTGACCTTGTGGGAAAGTTTCGGATGTGTCGTTACCTAATTGTATCCGTATTAACCTGTTTGAGATGTATGATTTGAACCATTCAAGGACTGTCCCTCCTATTTTTAGGTATTCTAGTCTGTTAATGAGGGTATTATGATTGATGCTATCGAATGCAGCAGATAGGTCTATGAAGAGGAGAAGGAAGCCTTTGTTGTTGTCATTGGTGCCTCTGATGAGTAGATCAGTTAGGGCGATTAGGAGAGTTTCAACTCCATGGAAGGGTCGGAAGCCAAATTGATGCTCATCAAGGAGTTTTTGTTCATCAATGTAGTCTTGTAGTTGGAGTTGTATGGTCTTTTCTATTATTTTGGCAATTAGTGGTATGCTAGCTATTGGCCTGTAGGAGTTGGGGTCTTTTGGGTCTAGTTTATTGTTTTTTATTATGGGACGGATCGAGGAGAGCTTTAGGGCATTGGGCATGGTTCCTTGAGAGAGTGATTGGTTTACTATATGTTGGATATTTTCTGCAAGAAATTCCTTAGTATTTTTGATCCATGATACAGGGCAAGGGTCAAGCGGTGAGGTTGTGGTGTTAATCATTGTTATAATATTAAGAATATGCTTTCTTTCAATCTTGTGAAAGGTTGTCCATTCATAATTACTGACTTGTTTAGATATTGTGGTGGTTGTAGAGTAAGGTTTTGCCTTTAGTTTCTCAGCAAAATGTAATGCTAAGGTTTGTACACTGATTGAGTCTTGGTTCAGTTCGGGGTTTTGTGTTTTTGTTAATGTATTCACAATTGAGAAAAGTTCTCTTGGCCGATTGATAGCATGATTTATTAGTTTGGAGTAGTATTCCCTTTTTGACTTATTGATTGCTTCCTTGTATCTATTAAGTATATTTATATATTTAGTTTTGTTATCGTGTGATTTTGTTTTTACTCCAATTTTTTTTTGGTTCCGTAGTTGCTTTTTTAGCCTGGCAATTTCTTTAGTGAACCATTTTTGTGATTCCTTCTTTATCTTCTGTATTGTTTGAGTGGGGGTTGCTGCTTTTTGGATAGTTTGGTTCCAGTTCTCTATTGTTTGTTCTATGTCATTTAGACTTGTGGTGAGTTTAGGTAGTATGTTGTCAAGGAATGTGTCATTATCAAAGTGGGGAAAGCGTGAGATATGTGATATTGTGTTTGTGGACTGTGATGTTGTTTGTGCTAATAGGTGGAATGTTATCAAATGGTGGTCAGACCATGGTACTTCCCTAGCTATCGGGGAAGAATGGAGTTTATGTAGGTTAAAGGGGGAAGGGAGGAAAACAAGATCAAGTGAGTTTCCTTTATTATGTGTGGGAGTATGGACTATCTGGTTAAATCCTATGTGGGACATTGAGTCAATGAAGTTGTCTTTTTGGGATTGGTTCAGAGATGGGAGGTTAAGGTCACCTAAGATTATAAGGGGTTTTCTCTGAGATGTTGTGCATGCGAGTTCAAGGATGGGGGAGAGATTTTTGTGATCAGCTGATGGGGGTCTATAGATTAAGGAGAATGCTAGTGTTCTGTTTTCAATGTTTATTATGTCCATTCCTTCGACATTGTTTGAGTTCGTTAGGGTGTATTGTAGGTTTTTTTAGTGAGGATGAGTGCTCCACCTCCTCTTTTTGTGTCACGGTGGCAGTTGAATACATCATATTGTGATGTGTGAAGTTGGTTTAATAATATTGTGTCTGTAGGTGTTAGCCATGTTTCAGTGATGAAGATAATGTCAGGTTGTTCGTCTCTTATTATGTCATTTACTATTGGTATTTTGTTCCTAATAGAGCGAATGTTTATTAGGATCAATTTTAGTTTGGTGTCCGTGCAAGTGGAGGATATTTTGTAGTCATGGTTTTTACAGTTTATTTGGATTACTCTAGGAGGATGTCTGTGGGAACTATTTGGTGGCGGGTTGTATGAGTGATGGTGTAGCGGAGAGCGTGTTAGATTGCGGTTGGGGTTGTGGATGATGGGGATGCTATTACAAGGGGGGTTGTTGAATTTATATGTGTATATTGGTTGCAGAAGGAGGGCTATTAGAAGGAGAGTGGTTGGTAGTGACTTTATTTTTAGGTAGGCCATTATGTTTTGTATTTTGTTTTGTAGGAGAGAAGTGTTTCTGGCGGGCTATGTAAGAGGGCTTAAGAGTGGTTGTGTTGAGTTGTATGTGATTAAGATAGAACGTGATTACAATAGAACAGCAAAGTATCAGTTAGGAGAGTTAGAACAGTAAGTTAATTTTGGCTGGCTGTTTGTCACAATTGTATAAGATTGTTACAATTGTATGAGATTGTTACAATTGTATAAGATTGTTACAATGTATCAGCTATTTGTAACAGCAGTGCAGTGATTTGTAAGTGTAGCTTTATGAGGGTATTGCTGATTACAATAATGCCATGGGTAGTAACTATTACAGGCTGGTTACTAACATCCTTATAACATTAATAGTTATGAGTAAACTACTGACAACAGTAATAAAATGATACCTATTGAAGGATGACTACTGGCAACTGGCAACAGTGCAGGTTGAAAGTATTCTACTGGCAGTAGTAAACTTTGTGCTAGATATCTAGTTGCAACAGTACTATATGGTGGTAATAATCTTTTGACAGTAGTAATAATAATAATAATAATAATAGTAATAATGAATAGTAATAAGAATAGTAATAATAAGGATAGTAGCACAGTAACAATAATCTATTGACGATGGTTAAAACACTGTGTGGGGCTACAATAGTAATAAACTATGGTGGCTACTAACAATAGTATCACAGTAACAATAAAATGTATTGTTTTGTTGCTTGTTAATGTTACTTAATATACTATCAGGCTAGCTTCTAGCATTGGTACCGTATGATGAAAATAAGGTATTCGCTGGTCTGCGATCTGGGAGATGCAGTGGAGAGAGGGATTCCTCCGGTGAGCTCTGTTGTGGGGTTACTGTCAGGGGCAGTCTTCGTCTGAGTATAGTTGATTGAGCTGCTTTTGTGGTTTCAGGTCGAGTGGGCTCCGCCAAAGGGCCACGCCTAAGGGCCCTCTGGCGAGGCCCTCAGGCGCGGGCCCGACAGGCGCGGGCCCGCCTGATGGCGGGTTGCTTTACAGCTGCTGCTGCCCCTCCTCCCACAGTCCCGATTGGACCGGAGCTCTCAATGAGAGTAGGCAGCAGCGATGATGGTGCTCTCAGCTAGAGCAGGGAAACAAAATGGAGTTCCCGCCGATCGCGGGTTGCTTTACAGCTGCTGCTGCCCCTCCTCCCACAGTCCCGATTGGACCGGAGCTCTCAATGAGAGTAGGCAGCAGCGATGATGGTGCTCTCAGCTAGAGCAGGGAAACAAAATGGAGTTCCCGCCGATCGCGGGTTGCTTTACAGCTGCTGCTGCCCCTCCTCCCACAGTCCCGATTGGACCGGAGCTCTCAATGAGAGTAGGCAGCAGCGATGATGGTGCTCTCAGCTAGAGCAGGGAAACAAAATGGAGTTCCCGCCGATCGCGGGTTGCTTTACAGCTGCTGCTGCCCCTCCTCCCACAGTCCCGATTGGACCGGAGCTCTCAATGAGAGTAGGCAGCAGCGATGATGGTGCTCTCAGCTAGAGCAGGGAAACAAAATGGAGTTCCCGCCGATCGCGGGTTGCTTTACAGCTGCTGCTGCCCCTCCTCCCACAGTCCCGATTGGACCGGAGCTCTCAATGAGAGTAGGCAGCAGCGATGATGGTGCTCTCAGCTAGAGCAGGGAAACAAAATGGAGTTCCCGCCGATCGCGGGTTGCTTTACAGCTGCTGCTGCCCCTCCTCCCACAGATCTTGATGTGCTGGTATTGTGAATACTATCAGGCTATGGTCTGACCATGGTACTGGAGCGACAGATAGGTCGAAATCGTCATTCGTGGACATGTAGGATGGTGGAGCAAAGACGAGGTCGAGCACATTGCCATGTTGATGAGTAGGTTGGTTTATGAGTTGGCTGTAGTTGAGGTTTGTCATTGCTTCTAAGAATGAGTTGGAATGAGTTCTCCTGGCCTGGAAGGTACACCGCCCTGAGAAGCATGTTGTGCTTTAGGGCAAAGGAACAAAGGTCTTGAGTCTCCCGACAAAGGAGCTGGGACCCAGTCCCGCCCTGTTTGTTCACATAAAACATGGCTACCTGGTTGTCTGTTTGAATCAAGACTGAGCGTTGAGCCAGGGCAGGAGAAAAAGCCTTGAGAGCTAAGCGGATAGCTCGAAGCTCCAGGAGATTGATCTGTTGGGCTGCTTCCCAAGGAGACCAGAGGCCTTGGGTGCACTTGTCTAGACAATGAGCACCCCAGCCACGCAGAGGCGCGTCGGTGGTGAGGACCACCGAGTACTCTGGCATTTGGAAGGGCATCCCCTTCAGCAGATTGGGTGGATGTAGCCACCAGCTGAGGGAGGCCAAAAGGGGTTTGGACACCATTATCCTGTCTCTTAGGCGGCCTGAGGCCTGTGACCACTGAGTCCGAAGGCACCACTGTGCAGGCCTCATATGGAGCCTGGCATTGGGAGTCACATGTACTGTCGAAGCCATGTGGCCCAGAAGCCTGAGTCAGAGCCTGGCGGAGACCAGGGGCTTGTTTAGGAACTGTTTGGCCACGTCCATCAGTCTTTGGGCCCTGTCTTCTGGCAAGAATGCCTTTGCCAGTCGAGAATCTAACCTTGCCCCTATGAACTCCAAGTTCTGGGAGCGGAGCAAAGTGGACTTTGCGAAGTTTATGACAAAGCCCACGTTTTGAAGCAGAGCAATGGTTCTGAGAGTGGCTTGTCTGGCCTTCAGGCACGTCTGACCCCTGATGAGCCAGTCGTCCAGATATGGAAAGACAAAGATGCCTTGATTTCTCAGGTAGGCCGCAACCACTGCCAGGCACTTGGTAAAGACCCTGGGAGCGGAGGTCAGGGCAAAAGGTAGTACTCTGTACTGATAATGGTTTCCTCCCACAATGAACCTGAGGTACTTTCTGTGGTCTGGATGAATGAGGATGTGAGTGTACGCATCCATTAGATCTAAGGAGCATAGCCAATCTCCCTGCTGGAGGTAGGGCAGAAGTGTCCCAAGAGTAAACATCTTGAACATTTCTTTCTCTAGGAACTTGCTGAGGTTCCTGAGATCCAGAATGGGCCGAAGGCCATCGGTCCTTTTGGGTACCAGGAAATACCTGGAGTAGAAACCGTGACCTTGGAAGGGAGGAGGCACAGGCTCCACCGCCCTGTCTTTCAACAGGCCCTGAAGCTCCTGAAGGAGTAGGGGCTGTGTGCAGGGGAGGCCTCAAGGGCTCTCCTGGGAAGTAAGGAGGTGGTAGTTGATGAAAATGCAGGGCATAGCCCTTTTGGACTATGTCCAGCACCCAAATGTCGGTGGTAATGAGAGGCCACTGGTGGGCAAAGAGTACAAGGCGACTGCCTGTGCAGGGCTGGGAGAGCAGGGACGGAGTGGCTATGCTCAAGGAGTCAAAAACCACCACCCTGCTGAGTGGAAGCAGGGGCAGAAGGCTTGGGGGTCCTCTGCCGACGGGGCCCATTACCCTGGCCCTTGGCTTGCTGACCCTGGGGGGCAGCTTGGGCAGCCTGATACTAAGGGTACTGTTTGTAGGCAGTGCCCTTCCTCGGGTAAAAGGACTTTTTACCCGAGCCCTTCTTCTTGTGTGAAGGGGCAGAGGTCTTCGACAGCCTTGTCCGGGTAAGGTGCTCGGTCTCGGCCTTCTCGGTCACGGGTTTGCCAAAAAGGTTCTCACCTCGGCAGGGGACAGACCAACTTGTCCTGAACCCATGGCTCGAGGTCCGATGACTGCAGCCATGCCTGGCATCGAGTCGCGATGCCGGCAGCCGCAACTCGGGCCGAAGCCTCAAAGCCATCGTAGGCGGCGCGGGAAATGAACTTTGAGCATTCCCGAATTCCCGAGGTCTTAAATCTCTGCAAGGGTTCCCCAGAGAGACCAGCAGAGAATCCTGCCAATTCCTTGGCCAGGTCTCGCAAGTACATGCCCATGTACAGCTGGTAAGACTGGACACGGCAAGCAAGCATAGACCCCTGGAAGCACTTTCTACTGACGCCATCGAGGTTGCGGGCCTCCCGGCCGGGGGGCACCGCAGAGTGCATCTTCTGGCTCTTCAGACGATGCATGGCAGATTCCACAACCATGGAATGGTGTGGTAGCTGTGCTTTCTGGAAAACAGGGCTTTTGCCGAGTCGATAGATGGAATCCACTCGCTTGCTCAGAACAGGCGCCGAGGCCGGTGCCTCCCACATCCGGAAGAGGAGCCATTCCAGCATCGGAGGAACCGGGACAGTAAAGAAGAACACAAAGAGGAGCAGCGTGTCTTGCACTATCGGGGAACACAATGGAGCAAGACCAGAAATCGTGGATGTTTGAAAAGTCTTTATTGGTAGAGGTAAGACCCCGACGTGTTTCGGCGTGGGACGCCTTCTTCAGGGGGTACAAAGCTTAAAAAGGGGGAGGGGAAAACAAGTACATAGTAATTAGTTATAAATATATGAAGGAAAAACATAATAAAAGAAACATACATAAAAACCTATTAATAAATCATCGGATTAATACCATATATATACACATTAAAAATATAAATATGTCAATACTAATATCAAAGTGATTCGCCTTATTTTACTATTTTGGTCTTGTGTTTTAAAATAGAATAATATAAAAACCAGAGGACTCTATACATTGGCTGTAAGAATCACATAAATATATAAAACAATTACAAATGAACATTAGAGAAACGCAGGACATGAGGGATTAAACCATAATACAGACAGGCAACTTGATTGCATGAGCTTTGTATATAATTAATACAGTATTATTAATTAATATGCAAAAAAGGGGATGAAGTTATTTAAAGTATCTAAGTGATGTTGAAAAAACTTAACATACATTGATGACTTGTAAGTGTCATTGTTGGTTTAAGTAAAGCTAATCTTAAAAAATGCACCGGGAAGAAATAATAACGTCATAAATGAATCCAAAGTGAGACTGAAAATAAAACTTAAATTAAAATTACTGAAAACAGGATGAGTGATACATTGTTGAACTATCCCTAGTTATGAATTAGAATTGAAATTTGAATAATTAATGTTTGGGAATCAGGATGGGAGAGCATTTAATGAACGATCAATAGTTATTATTAATTCTTGAGGAATAGAATTTGCAAAATAACAATAAGTCCACTGACCTGAATTAATCCACTTAGTTGTTTACATCTTTGTTCATAAATAATTCATGAAACTGTGAAGCTATGATTTCAAGAGCAAGGAGAAAGCCATGGAGAAATTAGAGGATCAATTAAAACTGAAGAGCTATTGATCAATATGGTATGTCTATGTTAAACGTGAAATTGTATAAATAAAATTATTGTATATCAGACTTGTAATTTGACTATCCAAGATTATGCTTCCATGAAACCTATAATCATGAAGTTGTTGGAAACTATATATACGACCATTATAAAACAATGCGTTGGGGTCTTACCTCTACCAATAAAGACTTTTCAAACATCCACGATTTCCGGTCTTGCTCCATTGTGTTCCCTGATAGTAGTGCAAGACACGCTGCTCCTCTTTGTGTTCTTCCTGGTTCCCAGGAGCCATGTTCTCCCCCTGGAAAGAGATCCTCAGCTACAAAGAAGACGATCTCAAATCTATGTTACCTGAGGATCCATTCTTCACACAAGAAGAATCTTCGCCAGACATAGATGAAGAATGGGGGGAACTCATCTGGATGATGAAAAAATACATTAGGGAGGACCTGCATGCGGCCTCCCTCCTTGAATATTGTCGAAAAAAGATCATTCCAAGGGGATTGAGGATCCAAAAAGCCCCTGGCATGTTCAGGGATGACAGTAGTTTTATGACTGATTGGGTAAAAATACTAAATAAATGTTCATTAGATCTTATGATCTTGTTGATTAATACCTCCAAACGTAGGACTGAGGCTCTTAAACCTAAAATAGACGTAAAAATAGAACAACTGAGAAAACTAGATAAACAATATGATAAAGAAAAGAAAGATTTTGATAAGAATAGTTTAGAGTTCAAACAGGCCACCAAAAACAAAAAAATTAAGAAATATAAAAGAGATGAAGACTACAAACTAAATATGGTCTATTATTGGACATACAATAAAG
Organism: Ichthyophis bannanicus; assembly: GCA_033557465.1. NCBI lineage: Eukaryota > Metazoa > Chordata > Amphibia > Gymnophiona > Ichthyophiidae > Ichthyophis > Ichthyophis bannanicus. The sequence goes on from CM066044.1 coordinate 258,930,627, forward strand.
CAGAACAAAAAGATAGGCATAGAAGTTTCTCCAATAAAAGACCGATTAGATCTCCTAGACCACAATCTAAAAATAGGCACAATCAGAAAAATCATCACAGATACCAATCTAGATCTCCATCTCCACAACATGAAGAAGCTAGATTGTACAAAAGGTCACGCCACCATTCAAATGATCGTCCAGACCCCTCAGGGTCTTTATTCTCGTCAGCCCCCACACAATCCTTTAAACAGCAACGCAGTCCTAAGAAGGATTTTCACAAGGAGACTCTGTGGAAGGGAGGTGGAAGAGACACATTTCACAGGTCACCAACCAACTGGCAGGCCAGACCAAAAGAACCTCGGAGAAAGGCCGTGTGTGAGAACTCACAGCCAAGAGACAATTGGATTGGGACCTGTGAGCAATGTTGTCAATCTTTCCAGTCATCAACTCACAGACAACGAGATTCAAGTGTTGGAAAAAGGACTATCATATGTCCCCACTAAACAACATGACAAGTTCACCACAGCTGTAGAATTATATAAATTCTTTAGAAAGCTCAGAATAACAGATTTTTTCAGAGGATCAGAAAAAGATACATCTGATCCATCAATTGTTAAGAACCCGTCCACATGGGTCCCTCCTAACAATAACGCCATAATCACCACATATGAGCATATAGTTATGACCAAGGTGTCTAAATTATATCAACAGAAAAATACTCACAATTTTCATAATCTTACAGGTCCACAAAAAATGGCTTTGAAGGATTTACAGGCCAACAATAATATCGTTATAAAACCGGCCGACAAAGGCGGAGCTCTAGTCGTCCAAGATAGAGATGACTATATTAAGGAAACAATGCGTCAATTAAATAATCAAGCCTTTTATGAGAAAATTTTCAATGATCCGACATCAGCCTTGCAACAGAAAATCGACACCTTACTATATATTGGTAAAGAAGCCGGTTATCTTACCGCTCATGAGATTACCTTTCTTCAAGTCTCTCATCCAGTCATACCAATAATCTACATGGTGCCAAAAATCCATAAGTCGCTTGATAACCCGCCAGGACGTCCAATAGTATCCGCTATAGGATCTCTACTTGAACCTCTTTCGAAGTTTTTGGACATATTATTAAGACCTTTTGTTCCAATTATTCCATCTTATGTACACGACTCCACACATATCATTAATAGCTTGGAAGAATTTGAAGGATATAATAAGGATCTTTTGTTAGTCACGTTAGACATCAATTCATTATACACCAATATCCCACAAAAAGCAGCTTTAGAAGTGCTAACAAACACCCTTCTCTTAAGGCCCAAACCTATTCGCATTCCTACCTTCTTTCTCATACAACTAGCCACACTGGCCATGACAGAGGATTATTTCAACTTTAGAGGCATTTACTATAAACAGATAAAAGGGGTGGCCATGGGTTCGTCCATGGCACCTGATGTTGCCAACTTATATGTTGCCCAGTTTGAGAAACAGTTTTTGACACGACATCCATAGCAATCTAACATTAAACTATGGAAGCGGTATATTGATGATATTCTTATCATTTGGGAAGGCACAGAACAACTATTACAACAATTCTTTATATGGTTAAACACCTTAGACTCCAACCTACAGTTTGAGGGGACTTTCAGTACAGACAAAATCTCATATTTGGACATTTTGATTAGAAAAAACATAAATGGATTCTCCACAGATCTTTTCCAGAAACCAACAGATCGAAATACCCTATTAAAATATGATAGTTATCACAACCCGTCTATCAAATACAATTTGCCAACCAGTCAATTTCTTCGCATCAAGAGGTTATGCACAACAGATGCAGATTTTGAATATCAAGCTGTTAAAATGCATAATAGGTTTAAAGAAAGAGGCTACTCATCCAAATGCATTAAAAAAGCATACGTTAGAGCATGCATGACAGAGCGCTCAACTCTATTGAAAAAGAAAGATCGACATAGAGATACAGACAAGATGGTTTGCGCCCTTACGTATACAAAATTCTCCAAGCCCATAGTTAACATTTTAAGAGAAGAATGGCATTTACTGACCTCTCTGCCCCATTTTTCTACAAAACGTTTAATGGTAGCATACAAAAGGAATCCCAATCTTTCTAATTTATTAGTTACGTCAGCTCTCACAAAGAGCAACCCTCCGCCTAAGATTAAGGGTCACTTTAGCTGCGGCAACTGTTCAGTTTGCCTCCACACCATTACAGTTAAAAATAATTTTATACATCCCATCACATCACAAAGTATATTTACATAACTATACAAATTGCAAAACGTCTAATGTCATATATCTAATTCTATGTCCCTGTAATCTGGTATACATAGGTAAGACTACAAGAGAAGTGCGTACACGCATTATAGAACATAAAAGCTGTATCCAAAGAAAAATCACAGATAAACCTTTGGTTTTGCATTGGGTCACAACAGGACACAAAATCAGTGACTTAAAATACCTGGTCTTAAAAAAGGTTACACTACACTGGAGAGGTGGAGACATCAATAAGGCTCTTCTAAAATTAGAACAAAGATATATATATGAATTTAACAGTTTGGAACCCAACGGCCTTAAAAAAGAGATAGACCTCTCTGTATTTTTATAGACAAATTCAAAAATACCGAACTGTATTCATAAAGTACTTTTTATCAGTAAGATATATACCACTTTGCTGTCCTCATTTTACCAACTAGGTTTAACAGGTTTTATTACTCATATTCAGAAGTGCGAATCACACAAATCTGACAATACAGAAGTATTCATCAAGAGAGATTTATTAGTGAGAGTGTCGGCAAGTCCATACACTGGCCCCTATTGACATAATGTCCATAAACAATTTTCAAGTATGATACTTCAGCATATAAGGGTCTAGATTTACTATAGATTCTACTGATGAGTCTTGTCAGATTAGCTCCTCCTCACCCAGAAACTCCTCCCCTTATGGCAGGAATACTGACGGTTTAAAGCTTAGCTCCTCACAAGCGCGTTTTTCTAAATTCTTCAGACATTGCTGCTGACAGTATTTTCAACCACACAGGTATGTCCTTTTAGATAGATCATCATACATTTTAGCATTCTATGATGATCAAGTTAGATTGATCATGTACCGAAAATAGTTTTCTTTTAACATCGTGTCACAAGTTTAGAAACGCAAAGTCACCTCTTACATAATGTCCACATTGAGCTCTTGAAGCACTGCAGCCCTAATAAACAATCTCGGTTGTACCTATGCCACAAAGGATTTAAGTAATACATATTGCCAATTTTCTTTAAAGACAGTTCACCCATATGCAATTTAAAACGCGTGGTTATGTTTTTAGTACATAATTCATCCTGAATTTTAGATACAATGTATCCCTTATTTTCATTTTGAAGTGGCGGTTCATTCGCCTTACAATAGCGATTCAATAGATAAGGATCTTAAGCTAAGATACATCAAATGTATCTTCTTTTTAATTCACATTATAATATAACCCTTATGGTTGTTCACTTCATAATAATATAACTTCACCGGACGGCTCATAAGCAGCTCGGCTTCACAATGACTTAATATGTAATCTTTAGCGTTCATTGGTGCAATAGTATTTACGTAAACCGAATCACGGATAGCTTATCAAAATGAAGAAATACTAACAGCAGGCTTGCTTTATAAGGTATAGAAAGACATATTTTTAGTACTCTATGACGATAATTTTAGTTTGGTTATGCACTGCAACAGTCCTCCTGCACATCGGGTCTCAAGTTTAGAATCGCAACGATACCGTTCACACAACAATAATATGAAGCTCTTGAGGCATATGTGGTCCTAATAAGTAATCCCGAGTGCATTCTCATTAGAGAATCTTACGTAACAAAAATCGACATTCCCTATTCTAGACAGTCTATTTACATGTATTTTTAACATGCGTGAATATGTTCTCATTAGTAGTTCATCTTAGGCACTAGACATACTGTATTTATTTTTCCTTAGTTCTAGAACGGCGGTATTTCACGCTCTACAACAGGGTGACACAATAGGCATGAGCTTTAAATCCAGGTCAGTCAAATTGCATATTTATTCATTGATTAAGTCTTGGCACAAGATAATTGTTATGGTTTATAATTTTACGTGAATATAATCTTTTTATATACAGTCAAACCTCGGTTTTCATTTGCCCCGGTTTTCATACGCTTCGGTTTTCAACGTCTTTTTTGACTGAGATTTTGTCCCGGTTCTCATACATCGCTTCGGTTTTCAACGTCTTTTTTGACTGAGATTTTGTCCCGGTTCTCGTACATCGCCTCGGTTTTCGTAAAGTACAGTACTGTAAATACATACACCCTCGTGCTGCACACTGGTCTGTATACACTGCCAGAACGCCCGCCTGGTCCCGGCAGCACTGCCCCCCGGACTCACCGATCGCCAGCGTGATGAGAAGCGAAAGCCAGCTGAGCACGTAAATGAAACACATCCTCGAGCCCGGTCAGAGTTAGAGAGGCAAGGATTGCGCGGAGAGGAAGGCCCCGATCTCGTCCACCGCCTACCCATTCTCTAGAGCGCCCCCTCAGGCTCGGAGGTAGCAGGGAAGAAAAGCTGTCAACGTAAGCAGGAGATGTTGCATGAATGTGGGAGGCAGTTCTCTCTCTTGCAGGGTACGTCTGAAGCTATATCATTAAGATTTTCTGCCATTCTGACGCATTGAGCAGATAATGTAAAGGTATTTTAATGGGCTGAATCCAATGTGATTCCGAAGAGAACTGGGCACAGCAGCTTGTCAGGGGTGGCTAAGGCCAGATGCTAACATACTGTACTGTACAGTACTGTACTTAGCTTGCTTTCAGTGATGTTAAATGTTCATTTATCCATTTCATTAGTCATTTATATTTATTTCTCATTGTTTTCTGTATGTAAAAATGTAGTTATTCTCTATAAAATGTATTTTTTGTGAATATTTTTGGGTGTCTGGAACGGATTAATTGGATTTACATTATTTCTTATGGTAAATATTGCTTCAGTTTTCATACGTTTCGGTTTTAGTCAGACTTTTTCGAACGGATTAATCATGAAAACCGAGGTTTGACTGTAGTTCATAAGTAATTTGGTTTTATAATGGTCGTATATATAGTTTCCAACAACTTCATGATTATAGGTTTCATGGAAGCATAATCTTGGATAGTCAAATTACAAGTCTGATATACAATAATTTTATTTATACAATTTCACGTTTAACATAGACATACCATATTGATCAATAGCTCTTCAGTTTTAATTGATCCTCTAATTTCTCCATGGCTTTCTCCTTGCTCTTGAAATCATAGCTTCACAGTTTCATTTATGAACAAAGACGTAAACAACTAAGTGGATTAATTCAGGTCAGTGGACTTGTTATTTTGCAAATTCTAACTATTCCTCAAGAATTAATAATAACTATTGATCGTTCATTAAATGCTCTCCCATCCTGATTCCCAAACATTAATTATTCAAATTTCAATTCTAATTCATAACTAGGGATAGTTCAACAATGTATCACTCATCCTGTTTTCAGTAATTTTAATTTAAGTTTTATTTTCAGTCTCACTTTGGATTCATTTATGACATTATTATTTCTTCCAGGTGCATTTTTTAAGATTAGCTTTACTTAAACCAACAATGACACTTACAAGTCATCAATGTATGTTAAGTTTTTTCAACATCACTTAGATACTTTAAATAACTTCATCCCCTTTTTTGCATATTAATTAATAATACTGTATTAATTATATACAAAGCTCATGCAATCAAGTTGCCTGTCTGTATTATGGTTTAATCCCTCATGTCCTGCGTTTCTCTAATGTTCATTTGTAATTGTTTTATATATTTATGTGATTCTTACAGCCAATGTATAGAGTCTCTGGTTTTTATATTATTCTATTTTAAAACACAAGACCAAAATAGTAAAATAAGGCGAATCACTTTGATATTAGTATTGACATATTTATGTTTTTAATGTATATATATGGTATTAATCCGATGATTTATTAATAGGTTTTTATGTATGTTTCTTTTATTATGTTTTTCCTTCATATATTTATAACTAATTACTATGTACTTGTTTTCCCCTCCCCCTTTTTAAGCTTTTTACCCCCTGAAGAAGGCGTCCCACGCCGAAACGCGACGGGGTCTTACCTCTACCAATAAAGACTTTTCAAACATCAAATGGTCTTGCTCCATTGTGTTCACCGGGACAGTAAAGGCCTCCTTCAGAGGAGAGTCGTACTGTAGAGTATCGAGCTCCTCGGCTCGAGGCTCTTCCTCGGGGTCGTCAGGGATAGCCAAGGCAGCGGCCATATCCCGGACGAACTCCGAGAACCTAGAGTCCTCCGGAGGGGATCTACTCCGGGGCTCAGACTGCGGTGAGTCCGACGGGACGCACCGAGTCTTAAAAGTATCGGGAGACTCCTCGTCCTCCGTCTCCCAGGCGGACTCATCCGAGGAGGAGTCAGGGTCAGACCCCGCGGGGCCCAGAGGCACCCGCCCCGACGCTGAGGGCACCGGCGTCGACACCCTCGGTCCCGAACGGGAGGTCGAGGGAGACCTCGACCGAGGACGACTTCAAGCCACGAGGGTCTCGAGTATCGGCTCGGTCTCCGGAGTTGACTTCGAAGTCGACATCCCGGTGGTCGGGGCAGATGCACCAGACAGGCTGGCCATCAGTGCCCGCTGCTGCTCCATGAAGGAGACAATCTGCTCTCCAAGGCTGTCATCCTGAGACTCAGCTCGGGAGACGCAGCAGCCACTGACTCGGACCCCGGCGGTGCCGGGCCCGACGTCGGCTCTCTGGGAGGAGAGTCCACGAGGACTACAGGGCTTACGTGTCCAGCAGACTCCGGCTCCACGTGAGGAACTTTGGCAGGCTTCTCTTGGTCCACGGGCCCGGGACGGCAGTCGGGGGTCTTAGACCTGGCCCTCGAGGGACCAGGGACCTCCTCTGACGCCGCACTCACGAGCCGCTTCTTCCTCTTGCGTTCCCGGTCGGGGGACCCCCTGTACGAGGAGCTTCGACGGCGCTCGGGATCGGAATCCCGAGATGTCGAGGCCTCAGACGAGGTCCGGGCCCGGCCGGAGGCTGAGAAAAGCCTTTCTTCTGATGCTGTCGACTTCTGAGTGCCTTGGAAGACATCTTCCCACATGGCGCACACGACTTGGGGTCGTGGTCAGGGCCGAGGCACCGAAGGCAGCAGTCGTGTGTGTCGGTGAGAGACATAAGTTTCTTACACCGATCACACTTTTTGAAGCCACTGGAAGCCATCGGGGAAAAAAGAGCCCCTGCGAGGTCAAAAGACCGGCCTTCCAGGGAAAAACGAAAAAAGGGCGCGAACGTCAGCCACGAAGGGCAAAAAACGAAAAAGAAGATAAAAGGGCTCGATACCAGTGTACCGAACCCGGCGGGAGGGGAACCGGCGTCGAACCGGAGAAAAATAGCGAAAAATCGCCGAAGAAAAAAATCACTTTTATCCGGGAGAACAGGACACACGTCCGGTGGGCTTCTCGGAAAAAAAGAGACTGAGGTAAGATGGCACCTTTAGGCGGGAAGGGAACCGCGCATGCATGCCAGCATTCCCAAAGGCTTTCATGGAAAGCTGGGGAAATGCTCCGCTGGGGCTTCATCGGCGCCGATGACACCCATATGTGAGGACTGACTTCCTGCTTGGTCCTGGAGAATAATGGTTTATGGACCTTTCCTACAGGAACTTGTCCAAAACTTTTTTAACCCATCTACACTAATAGCTTTTACTACATCCTCTGCTAACGAATTCCAGAGTTTGATTACACATTGAGTAAAACAATATTTTCTCTTATTAGTCTTAAATTGGTTACATTGTAACTTCATTGTGTGTCCTCTAGTCTTTCTACTTCTTGATGGTGTAAACAACCAATCTACATTAACCTGTTCCACTCCATTCATTAATTTATAGACTTCTATCATATCTCCCCTCAGCCTTCTCTTTTCCAAGCTGAAGAGCCCTAAATTTGTAAGCCTTTCCTCATAGGAGTATCATTCCATCCCCTTAACCATTTTGGTAGCTCTTCTCTGTACCTTTTCTAATTCCACTATATCCTTTTTAAGATACAGCGACCAGAATTGCACACAATATTCTAGATGCAGTTGCACCATGGAAGGATACAGAGGCATTATAATATATCCTTGGTTTTATTTTCCATGTCTTTCCTTATGATTCCTAGCATTTTATTAGCCTTCCTGGCCACTGCTGCACACTGGGCGGAGGGTTTCAATGTATTATCCACGATGACACAAAAATCTTTCTCCTGGGTGGTGGCTTCTAAGGTGGCACCTTGCATCGTGTAACCAAAATATGGGTTCTTCTTTCCTCGGTGCATAACTTTGTACTTGTCCACATTAAATTTCATCTGCCATTTGGATGTCTGGTCTTCCAATTTATCAAGGGCCTCTTGCAATTTTTCACAAGCCTCTTGGGTTTTAACAAACATGACTAATTTTGTGTCATCTGCAAATCTGATCACCTCACTCGTTAATCCCATTTCCAGGTCATGTATGAATATGTTAAAAAGCAGTAGGCCCAGCACAGATCCTTGGAGTACCCCACTATTTACTTTTCCCCATTGAGAAAATTGGCCATTTAGGCCTACTCTCTGCCTTCTATCTTTTAACCAGTTTTTGATCCACAATATACTCGCTCCAATCCCATGACTTTTTAATTTCATCAAGAGTCTCATGTGGGACCTTGTCAAAGGCTTTCTGAAAATCCAGATACACTATATCAACCGGCTCACCTTTGTCTACCTGTTTATTCACACCTTCAAAAAAATATAACAAATTAGTAAGACAAGACTTTCCTTGGCTAAATCCATGTTGGCTTTCTCCCATTAAAATAAGAGGTCCTTTTGCGACGAAGGGTGAGGAGGCAAATACAACCTGTAGCCAACTCTCTGTGCTTCACCGTCAAGGGAAGAACCCAGCAGAGACCCCAGGATGGGACGCCTGCAGCCATGGGCCTGACTGCCAAGGCCATGCTGAGAGGGCCAGTCCAACCAACTGACTCGTTCTATAGTAAAACTGGATGACCGCCAAGCACCACTTAGGTTACTCTCCACAACCACCTGATTAGCTGTCCAAAATGCCGGGACTAGATGCAAAAACCAACACCTATCCCTACCAATGGAAGGCGATTATCTAGGGTTCAAGAAGAAACCCCAAACTGAGGCTTACCAAGCATTCTTTTAATTTTCTTCTCTTCTTTTTTTTTTTTTTTTTTATGGAACAGCTGCAGGTAGCCAGCGTTCAGACTCTCATTGTAAATTATGCAGCCCTCCAATGCACAACACAAGGCCAGCAAGGATAAGTCCATGCCTGGCCAGGCATTGAAGCTAGCTCACAAAGGGGAAAGATATGGGGAACGCCAAGTCAACCTGAACAGACACAATGGACACAGTGATCCTAACCAGAATAAAGGCACCCCCAGATCAGGTCAGCCCGAGCCAAGGCTATACCCTCCAGAATTTCTTTACCTGCTTGTGGAGAAAGAATGCCTAGTTGCTCTCAGACCCATGTCCCCTGAGAAAGCACTGGCCCAGGCTAGACACTCTAGTTGAGTAGCCGCCTAATGGTTAGAGCACTGGCTTGGGAACCAAGAGACCAGGGTTTGATTCCCACTAGCACTCCTTGTGGCCTTGGACAAGTCACTTAACCCTCCACTGCCTCAGAAAAATCCAAGTTATCAATGTCTCTGTTTAATGTACATTACCAAGTTTAAGTTACAATGTAAACCGCTTTGATTGAAATGATAAAGCGGTATAAAAAAACCCGGTTGAATAAATAAATAAATAAAATAAATTCAGCAGAAAAGCGAGGGCCCGACTTCACCTCTTTTAATGTACACCACCCTGATGTTATAATGAAGGGCAGTATATCAAGCTTTTAATAAACTATACACCTTGCCTATTGCAAGCGCCTTTCGAAAGGGATGGGTGATGGCCTCAGTTGTCCTCAGCCACCTTGACAAACCATGTAAATAAGGTAGTCCCCATGGAATGAACTTCCCCACACTGTAAATGAGCTAAATCTCAACATGTATACTTGTTTGTACTGTAAATATGTAAATACGTTAACTATTCCCTTATATATAGTTGCCACTTCATTCAATGTACATGTTAACAATGTTCAATGTAATCTATTACTTGTTGTTCGATGTAAACTGCTTTGACCTGGAGAAAAGCAATATATATATAAATACAGCTAAATAAATATTGTACGCCACACAAAGCACCAAATGCCAAGTGCGCCTTTGAGTCAACCCAGCTGCTCCTGGGTTCTCTTGGCTATGTGATTGGAAATAGATTGCCCAAACTTCCTTCAGAGGCAATGGAGGGTCAAGCAACCTGCCCAAGCCATAAGGCACGCCAGCGGGAACCAACCAATGTGCTGATCATTCTTCCCCTCACCTTTTTTTTTTTTTTAATACCAAAACCAAACCAATCTCTCCCTAAGAAGCCCCCGGGATACCAAACAGAAGGGGAAAATAAACAAAATACCAAGGAGTGAAACAGGTAGCCCTCACGGTCACAATACAACAAGAGGGAGACTCTGCACCATCCCTTGAGGTGAAGGCTCCGGAATCCCTAAGGGAATATGCTGATTGCTCCCAGCGCCACATGACCATTACATTCAGGGAGGGGCTCAACAGGCTCCCTCCTCCAGGTCTTTCTTCAGAGGCAATGGAGGGTTAAGTGGCTTGCCTAATGCCACCAGGAGTGCTAGTGGAATCGAACCCTGGTGTTTTGGCTACCAAGCCAGTGTTCTAACCATTAGGTTATTTGCACTTTTTTTTTGTCTTTGACTTGTGAAGCATGTAATCCGGGCTTAAAGACTCACCAACACAAATTGGACGCCCTCCCACCAAAAGTAAGTCAGCCCCACTAAGAATCAGGCAGCTCCTAGCAGCAAGTGAATTGGGCATTGTTGAACTGATGCCAATGCCAGGGGCCTTGTGTCCAGTTGAGAACTTATCCAAACACCTCTGGGATGCCTGGCCCCGATAGCCTCATTCTCACCACCGCCCCTGCTAATGTGAAAAGGCCTCAGAAGTCACCCCTTGGCCCCCAGAAACTAAAGGGAAAACTTTGCAGTGCTCCCCTACCGTCGTGTGGAACAGCAGCCTGAAGCCCGTAATTCTGGCATGAAAGCAGCAGTCGGAGGGCAGGAAGCCAAGGGAAACACTGCTGCAAGACACCAAAGGGCCAGAGCGGGCAACTTTACATGAGGCTCCCTCCCAAGAGCCCTCGCCAGAGCTGCACCGGGATAAAAATCCCCTGGTCTGACCAGCCAGCGCACCGTGGTGGCGAAAAGAAGCTGAGGCCCCCGGTGGTATGACAACTGTCTTCCCACCAAAGAGGATGTTGGCCACTGTGGTCTCTAAGGCAAAGAAGCCCCAAAGGGCTGAGTGACCACCTCCCCCCCGCTCCTCGGGGCACTTACCGACAAGTTGGGTCTTCAGACTGGCTTTTCTCTTGGACTTGTTTTTCTTTTTGAAGAAAAAAGCAGCTGACATCTACCAGCTCCCTGGTACGAGGAAGGTAGGCCACCACACCCCTGAACATCCTCTTCACCTCACCAGAAGAGGAGGGGAGAACCATGCCCTTCAAGGCTCTTCCCAATTCAAGGCAGGTGGTAGGGGGGAGGGAGGCTCTAATGCCAGCAATGGTCAAACTAGCCCCAAATTCCTATTTTCCATTCATCTCAGCCTTCACAGGTCTACACATCCAGCATCTGCTGGAGACAGAAAATTGGCGAGCAGAGGAGCTGCACAGGTCCTTTATACCATGGCATTCTAAAACTCAGTCTTTCTCAGTCTCCATCTACTTGTTGGGAGGCATAAACCCACACGACTGGACTGGAGGGACGACATGGAAGTGTATTTTATTAAAAAACACATAAGGGATAATTTGAACCCAGTTTTGCCCATTCTCTGGTAACATCCACACATACTGCATAAACGTAGGCCCCATGGCCCTTATTTTAGAAGCATCTCCATATTTAAACACAAGTACTTACATGTGTAGACGGGTTTACACGTGTCAGGCCCTGTTCTAAAAGAGCATTATCTAAACATGGGGATGCTGACCACGTTTAGATATCCAGGAGGCAAGGCAGGGGTGGAGAGAGGGACAAAGGGAATCCACCTGGATATGAACAAATCTGGAAGCTGGCATTTACACTGCCCCCCAGGCACAAATAAGTGCCTAATTTAAGGGACAGGTGCCAATACCGATGTGTGGGCCAACTCAGGTCACTCCCCTCCCCCCAGTAGGATAAAGCGTAGTTACTCACCTGTAACAGGTGTTCTCCAGGAGCAGCAGGAATCAGTCCTCACTTATGGGTGACGTCAGCGCCGACGGAGCCCTCGCGGAGCAATTTTCCCCAGCTTTCAAAGAAAGCCTTTGGGAATTGCAGCGCGCATGCGCGGTCCTCTTCCCGCCCAAGGGTGCCATCTTAGCCAGTCAGATGACATAGCTAAAAAAGACAGCATAAAAATTTGCAAAAAACTAAAGCAGACAATTGCAACTCCAAGGGGAGGAGGGAGGGTTGTGAGGACTGATTCCTGCTGCTCCTGGAGAACACCTGTTACAGGTGAGTAACTACGCTTTCTCCAGGACCAAGCAGGAAGTCAGTCCTCACTTATGGGACTCCCAAGCTTAAGGCTACCGGAGACCCTAAGCACAAAAATGAGCTCCCTCTAGCTCAGCAGCACAGAAGGAAAGAATCTTCGCTGAATTATTACCCACCGGTAGCCCACATCCGGGATGGAGGGTAGGAGTTGCTCAGACCTCAAAGAGATTACGGAGGACTGCCTGTCCGAAAGCACTGTCCCTGCGGGACTCCCTCTCGAGACAGTAATGGACCGCAAAAGTCTGGCTCGAAGACCAAGTAGCGGCCCGGCAGATGTCTGCCAGCGGAACAGAGCGGAGGTAAGCCACTGACGTGGCCTTTGCCCGAACGCAATGAGCCGTGACTCGACCGTCCAAGGAGAGTCCGGCTGCCCCATAAGCCCAAGAGATACAGTCCGCAACCCAGATGGACAGAGTACGCTTGGAGACCGGGAGCCCCAATTTATTGGGGTCAAAAGACACAAAAAGCTGAGCAGCTTTACGGTGCTCCCGCGTACGGTCAAGGTAGAAGTTCAATGCCCTTCTACAGTCCAGGGTATGGAGGACCGTTTCAGCTCGGCTGGAGTGTGGTCTGGGAAAGAAGGTTGGAAGTACCACCTCCTGATTGATATGAAAAGGGGAGACCACTTTTGGAAGAAATTTTGGGTGAGTCCGTAGGACTACCCTATTTTTGTAGAACCGAGTGTAAGGGGGATCAGACACGAGGGCCTGCAATTCACTGACGCGTCTAGCGGAAGTGAGGGCTATCAAGAACAATGTTTTCCAAGAAAGAAAACGGAGAGAACAGGTAGCCATAGGTTCAAAAGGCGGACAGGTGATCCGCTGTAAAACCACATTCAGGTCCCAGTCAGGCGCTGGCGGGCGCAGAGGTGGTTTAAGTAGGAGGAGACCTCAGAGAAACCTCGCTACGAGAGGGTCGCTGGAAAGAGGTCTGCCGTCCACCGGCACATGATGTGCTGAAAGAGCACTGAGGTGAACTTTGACGGAGTTGGACTTAAGTCCCAGATTAGAGAGGTAGAGCAAGTACTGCAAGATCACCGACACCGGGCAGGAGAAGGGATCCTGAGACTGTTGGGTACACCAAACGGAGAAACGACGCCATTTAAGGGCGTAGCATTTTCGGGTAGAAGGTCGTCGCGAAGCTAGGACGACCTCCTCCACCTCTGTCGGCAGGAGAAGGGGAGCAAGGACTACCCTCTCAGCAGCCAGGCCATTAGGTTGAGAGACCTGAGGTTGGGGTGTAGCAGAGACCCCTGATCCTGAGTGAGGAGATCCGGTTGTAACCCCAGAGGGAATGGATCCTCCACCGCTAATTGCAGCAGGAGTGGAAACCACGGCTGTCTGGGCCAGCGAGGGGCCACCAGGATCATGAAGGCTTTGTCTCGGAGAACCTTGAAAAGAGTTCGGGAGACTAGCGGGATGGGAGGGAAAGCGTACAGAAGGCTCCCTGACCATGAGAGCAGGAAAGCGTCCGCCGCAACTCGAAGGGGGTGTGGCTGACGAGAGCAGAAGCGAGGAAGTTGCCGGTTGTGAGGACTGGCAAAGAGATCCATCATGGGGAGGCCCCACTTTAGAAAGAGCTTCTGAACTACCAAGGGATCCAGGCGCCACTCGTGCGGCTGGAGGATCCTGCTGAGTTTGTCCGCCAGGCAATTTTCTTGGCCTGGGAGATAAACTGCCTTGAGAAGAATGCCGTGACTGACGGCCCAAGAGCAGAGCTTCTGAGCTTCCTGACAGAGAAGGAAGGAGCCCGTGCCCCCCTGCTTGTTCACGTAGACCATGGCAACTTGATTGTCCGTCTGGACAAGGACGGACTGGCGAGAGGTCAGGTGGGAGAAGGCCTTGAGAGCCAAGCGGATCGCTCTGAGCTCCAGGAAGTTGATCTGCTGAGCAGACTCCCACGCGTTCCAGAGACCCTGAGTACATGCCCCTTGGCAATGTGCTCCCCAGCCCAGGAGGGATGCATCTGTCGTCAGCACCCGGGCCGGCTGATGTGGCTGAAAAGGCATGCCGAGCACTAGGTTCGGCCGATGAAGCCACCACTGAAGAGACGAGGCCAGCGGCTCGGAGACGCGCACTAGGTCCGCTAGGCCGCCTGTGGCCTGTTGCCACTGCTTGCGGAGACACCATTGAGCAGGCCGCATATTCAGGCGGGCATTGGGGGTCACATGGACGGTGGAAGCCATATGGCCGAGTAGTCTCAGGAAGCGCCTGGCGGAGACCAGGGGCTGGCTGCGAAAACGGTCGGCTAGGTCCATGAGCCGTTGAGCCCTGTCGAGCGGTAGGAACGCTCGTGCCTGAGGAGTGTGCAGCCTTGCGCCGATGAACTCGAGATCCTGTGAGGGGAGCAAAGTGGACTTTGCGAAGTTTATAACAAAGCCCAAGTGCTGCAGAAGAGTCACCGTGCGGCGTGTGGCGTTGGTGACCTCCGGGGCGGACGCTGCTTTGATGAGCCAGTCGTCGAGGTACGGAAAGACAGAGGCCGTGAAGCCGGAGATGGGCCGCCACCACCGCGAGGCATTTTGTGAAGACCCGCGGTGCGGAGGACAGGCCAAAGGGCAGTACTCTGTACTGGTAATGATTTCCTGCCACCACAAACCTTAGGTATTGGCGGTGGCTTGGGTGGATGAGGATGTGCGTGTAGGCATCCTTTAGATCCAAGGAGCATAGCCAATCGCCCTGCTGGAGGTAGGGCAGAAGGATTCCAAGGGTAAGCATCTTGAACTTCTCCCGCACAAGGAACTTGTTGAGGTTGCGCAAGTCCAGGGTGGGTCTGAGGCCTCCTGTCCGCTTTGGTACTAGAAAGTACCTGGAATAAAAGCCTTGACCTCTCAGGTGGTGGGGCACCGGTTCCACCGCCTGCTCCTGCAGAAGACCCGCTAACTCCTGAAGGAGTAGTTCCCTGTGCAGAGGGGGTCGTGGAGGTTCTCCCGGAAAGTAGGAGGGAGGGATCTGGTGGAAGTGGAGAAGATATCCTTCTCTCACGACCTGAAGCACCCAGGCATCTGAGGTGATGCCGGACCACCTGTGGGCGAAGTGAACCAGCCGGCCTCCGGTGCTGGGAGGAGCCAGCGGAGGGGGAGAGGCTATGCTTAAGGAGTCAAAAGCCCCCACCCTGCTGAGCAGGGGCTGGTGGTGCAGGCTTGGGGGCTTGCTGCCTACGGGACCCGTTACCCCGTCCCTTGGCCTGCTGGCCCTGTTGGGGAGCTGCAGGGGCCTGATAATGGGGGTATTGTTTGTAGGCAGCCGCCTTCCTCGGGTAAAAGGACTTCTTTCCCGAGCCCTTCTTTTTCTGGGAAGGGGCGGAGGTCTTCCTAGAAAGCCTAGTCCTGGTGAGAGTCTCCGTCTCAATTTGTGCAGCCTTTTCAGCCATGGGCTTGCCAAAGAGGTTTTCGCCTCGGCAGGGGACATCGACCAACTTGTCCTGCACCCAGGGCTCAAGGTCAGACGACTGAAGCCAAGCCTGTCGGCGGGCACCGATGCCGGCTGCGGCCACTCGAGCCGATGCTTCAAAGCCATCATAGGCTGCTCGGGATATGAATTTTGAGCATTCCCGAATGCCAGTGGACAAGGCCAGGAACCTCCGCAAGGGTTCCTCGGACAAACCAGCGGAGAATCCGGCTAGCTCTTTAGCCAGGTCTCTGAGATACATGCCCATGTATAGCTGGTAGGTCTGGACACGACACGCAAGCATAGAGCCCTGGAAACACTTCTTACCAAGGCCATCCAGGTTACGGGCCTCCCTGCCAGGAGGCACCGAGGAGTGCATCTTCTGGCTCTTAAGACGATGCATGGCCGATTCCACTACCATGGAATGGTGTGGTAGCTGTGCTTTTTGGAAGCCAGGGCTCTTGCGGACTCGATAGATAGAATCGACCCGCTTGCTCAGGACCGGCGAGGTGGCCGGACTCTCCCACATGCGGAAGAGTAGTCGTTCCAGCATGGGAGGAACCGGTACAGTAAAGTATTCCCTGGCGGGAGAGTCATACTGGAGGGCGTCGAGCTCTTCGGCTCGAGGCTCCTCCTCGGGGTCCGCAGGGAAGGCCAAAGCCTTGGCCATATCCCTGACGAAGTCCGAGAACCGGGCATCCTCCGGGGGGGACTGCTTCCGAGGTTCGGACTCCGGTGAGTCCGAGGGGACACACCGAGTCCGGAAAGAATCAGGCGACTCTTCCTCTTCAGACTCCCAGACCGACTCCGACGAGGACTCGGTGGGGTCGGCCCGGGCAGGGCGCGGCGCCTGCCGCCCCGACGCCGAGGGAGTCGGTGTCGGCGACCTCGGTCCCGAACGGGAGGCCGAGGGTGACCTCGACCGAGGATCGACTCGAGTTCGCATCGACTCGAGGATCGGCTCGGTCTCCGGGGTCGACTTGGACGTCGACGTCCCGGCGGTCGGGGCAGCGGTGCCAGCGAAGCCAGCGAGCAGTGCCCGCTGCTGGTCCATGAAGGCAGACAGTCTGCTCTCCAAGGCCGTCAACCTGAGTCCGAGCTCAGGTGACCCAGCAGCCCCCGACTCGGGCCCCGACGGCGTCGGGCCCGACGTCGGCTGTCGCGGAGGAGGCGAGTCCAGGAGGACCACAGGACTTACCCGAGCAGGCAGCTCTGACTCCAGGCGAGGTCGCTTCGTGAGGTGCTCCTTCTCCAAGGACCCGGGACGGCTATCGGGGCTATGCGACCTGGCCCTCGCGGAGCCAGGAGCGTCCACCGACGCCGCCCTCGCGGGTTTCACCTTACGTCGATGGTCCCCGGAGGGAGAACCCCTGTCGGAGGAACTCCGGCGACGGTCCGAGCTGGAACCTTTGGACGCGGAGGCCTCCGACGAAGTCCGGGTACGGCTGGGGTCAGCGAAGATCCTATCCCGCTGATGCCGCCGACTTCTCAACGCTTTGGAGGACATTTTGCCGCAGGGCCCACAGATCATTTCTTCATGATCCGGGCCCAGGCAGCGGAGGCAAAAGTCGTGTGTGTCAGTTAGTGACATATTTCGGTCACACTGACCACACCGCTTGAAACCACTGGCAGCCATCGGGGGAAAAAGGGCCCCGGCGAGGTCAAAGGACCGGGCTGCCAGGGAAAAACCGAAAACGAAAGCTGACTAAGTCAGAAAAACCGAAAAGAAGAAGAGGACTCGTGACCGGCGTCGCGAGTCCGGGCGGGAAAAAGACCGGCGTCGAACCGAAGGAAAAAAGAATAAATTATGAAGAAATATCAACTTTTTCGCGGGGACACGACGGGTACGTCTGTAGGGCTCCGCGGAAAAAAGAAGACTGGCTAAGATGGCACCCTTGGGCGGGAAGAGGACCGCGCATGCGCGCTGCAATTCCCAAAGGCTTTCTTTGAAAGCTGGGGAAAATTGCTCCGCGAGGGCTCCGTCGGCGCCGACGTCACCCATAAGTGAGGACTGACTTCCTGCTTGGTCCTGGAGAACTAGAAGATCCTGTCTCTGACTGTCCAGCTATTCATGATACTCCCATTCCTCTGGTGAATTCCTTAACTCATCTTGATATCATTTTTGATTGTCAACTGTCATTTGACACCCAAGTCTCTTCTACAGCCCAGTTTTCTTTTTTACTGCCTCTGTCACCTACACTCCAATAAAAATTTATTTCTTCTCAATCCTTACATGTTCATTCCATCAGTGTAGTTTGCCTTCTTACTTTGGGGGGCAAAGGGTAGGCAAGCTATACTGGCAGTGGGGGCAGGGGGACAAGTTTACCATTAGTACCTGCAACATTTGGAGGGGGGCACTGCCCAATGCTCCCTCTCCCCAAAACTATGCCTATGGTTCATTCATGCTTTTATCACATCGCGCCTCAATTACTGCAATGCTATTTACTGCAGGCTTTGCCTCACTAACCTAAACTTCAGTTTATGTTTATTAGTCCAGAATATTATCAGCCTTTTGACAAATGCATCCAGATATGAGAACATCGCTCCTTCTTTCTTTCGGAAGCATTGGCTACTACTGCCCTATTGTTTACATTATGCTTGCAAAATTCCAATCTATTGGTTACCCCCAAGTCTCTAAAACTTGGATGAAGTGTCACGTCACTCAGCTTTTTATTTCTTGGCACCTTCAGTCTGGAACTCTTTACCGCTCCACATTAGGAGTGAATCATCATACAAACAGTTCAAGGTTCGCCTTAAGATCTATTTTTTTGAAAAGGTCTTTCCTGATCTCTCAGACAAGGAGGACTACAGTCTAAACCAGCAATTGTATATATTTTGTTGTTTATGCTTTTAGCCCTGTCCTGCAGTGCTAACCCTATCTTGTCCTGTGAAATATGGAGTTCTTTTCAAACTTACAATTAATTTTTAGTATTGTAAACTGCTCGGGAACCATTTGGTAAGAGGCAGTATAGTAAGTCTTTCATTAAACATAAACAAACCTTCTACCCTCCCACAAACAGGCCAGCCGCCCCTTAAGGCTTATTTTGTCCTCCCCCCTCAACCCTTTCAAGGCATAAAGCCCCTCATGAGGCCCCCCTCTTAGCAGACCCCCTGCCCTCCAACCCTCCTCAAATATATGGGGGTTCCTGATCTCTAGTGGAAGCAGCAGCAAAGCCCATTTGATCCTGCTCTGCTCTTATGGCTTCGGATGTAATAGTGGCTGCTCGGACTCCTAAATATAATACTGCAACGATTACCTCTAGGAGTCAGGCTGCTCTTACTTGGCAACCTGAATCCTAGCAATTTACCCTTTGCGTTTTGCAGAGTTTCTTGTAAAATATTATAGGAATTCTCCACAACCAGACTTGGATGGGTAAATTCCCCTCTCCATATCCTTTCTAAAATTGACCATTGTCTTCTAAGTGCCTACTTTTATGCATAAATACACTGCGGCAATTTTATTAGCCCATACTTTACATAAAATGTTGTTCAAAATGCTCATAAAATGATCCCCTACTAGATAGTCTGTATCATTTTTCTCTTCTTACAAACAACCTATTTCTAACAATTCAATGCCTTAAATGCAGAGTCCCCCAAAATCATCAGGATCAAATAATTCACAGCATAAACAAAGTTCTGCTGCTACTTTCTGTGCTCCTGAAATAATGGATCCTGCAAGAGATTCTTACATAGATGTTTTATGCTTCATGGGTATGTACAGGTCTAGTTTAGATATGTTTATCACTATTTATTGTGTATGTTTTTGTCTCTCTCTTTAACTATGTAATTTTATTGTTCGGACTTCAAAAGGTTTTATGAAAAGGCAGGATATAAACTGGTAAAACAAAGCTTAAATTAGATGCTAATCCTTGAAAAACCAACAGTATAGTGAGAGGAGGAGCTGCCTTAGTACCTAGCAGAAAAATAGACAAATTTCAAGAGGGAGACATAGCCCAACTGTCCAGGCTGGTTGGGAGCATGACATAATATTGTTGTTCCGTCACTAAAGTTCTAGAACAAGGTACAAGTGCACATGGCTACATTTTATACAGTTTAAACAAAGATTGCAGACACGTACACAAACAAATCAGATACTGCCACATACCCAGCAGACAGCAGAGATGAAGTGCTGAGTACACAGTTGGCTGGTGGATTCTCTGGCTCCTTAGGTAGAACTGCCCTGCCCTCCAGCTTTGGCTTCTTAGCAAGGGGACTTCTGGCCAATGAAGCAGTTCGCTTCTTCTGCTTAGTCTGGTAGGAGCTGGATTTGCTGAGTGGGGTTAGAGGAGAAGCCAGCTCTGCCAGTTTGACAGTTGGGGTAGGGGTCAGATGAAGAGCATTTAAGGGCTTGTTCATAAGATTATAACCAGAGATATTGTGGAGTGGAGGAGATGAAAGAGCAGAAAGGTTCAGTAGGGTAGGATTCACAGGAACATGTTGCAGGACACCAAGAGTTATTTGCCTAGATGCATTGACAGGCACATCTGCCCTCATCACATTCATCATGGGCAGTAGTGTCAAAGTAGGCATCTCATTCCTCATCACCTTTAGTGGTGCTGAGGCTTGGAGGAAAACTGTTCCCAAGCTTGAATGTGGAGTAGTTGACACTGCTATACCTGGTCCTGCAGGACTAGCCTTGCACTTCAGTTGCTTGATGGTGCTAGGAGCTGGCTTCAGGGGCTTTTTCACAAAGGCTCTTGGATTGGCATCTAGGACAGAGGATGTAGACCTGATCTGCGAACCTGTGCATATGATTGGCGCCATTCCATTGCCATGCTGTTTGAGGAGCGAGGGGAGGTGCTCCAAGCCACTGTTAGTTCTTCCACTTGGCTCCGTGGAAATATGGACAGCAGAACTAGCCAACACATTTTCTGGTGTAGTTGTGGTAGTGTTGGCAGTTTTCACAGTCACCTGTCCCAGCTTGTTGACTAGGATAATTTTTGAGTCAGGCTTATGTGCTGTCACAGAGGGAGATTCCAAGAATGTAGCCTGGAGCTGTCTGTGACTAGGCTCTAATGAAAAGGGCTTACATGCTCGTTGCAGCTGAGGTGGGTCCTTGAGACTCAAACCCTGAACTCCTGGGGTGGAGGTGCAGTTCCCAACAGACAGCCACAGACGGGAAGTATCATTTCCATTTACCATCTGACTTGTACTAACTTCAGCCTGCAGTGGGACTACTAAAGTAGGGAGTTGCATTTTTGGACTGGGGACCCCATAGGGTGGAAGACTGTTGACCGTCTCAGTTCCATTGTGGGAAAAACCCAGAATGACCCGAGAGGCAACTTGGGGTGCAGAAAATCTTTTTTCAGTCTGTAAGTCTGTGCTATTGATCTTTAAAGCACCGACTTCTATTGGAAGGTTTTCTGGAGCCTTCCTGGTGCTGGCCTCATCTACTAATGAACTTCTGACCTTGCTCACCTCTGAATGGTTGCTCTCTTTCCCCTCTAGTGTTCTGAGGTGTTCAGGTGGTTTGCTCTTCTTGGCAACAAGGCCAATGCTCACATCAGTGGTAGCGATACTGGTGTCACTCTCTGTACCATCATCTACACCATCCAGCTGCTTGATATAGGGCAGCTCCATGTCCCTGGGGTGTGGACTCTGGTCCTGCGTAGCTACCACTGTGCGGGTAAGTCTATAGTACTGTTGCACATAGCTCTCCTTATCTGAGTTCTCACTATCATCTGTCCCATCTAGTTGGCTGCTGGTCAGGGTGAGGCCCCACCCAGAGGAACATCCTCCTTCATCGTCTTCCATTTCACTAGTGTCCGCAGGTACCACAATCTGTGCCCCACACTGCAAGTCTTCCAGCTGGAAAGGCTCATTCAGGATGCTCTCGTCAAACTCCAGGTCTGAGACATTCAGTGAGGACACCACTTCCATGTCACTATCATCAAAGGGCACAGAGCAGAACTCAGGCACAGGCCCACCACCATTATCTGGCAGGGCAGGAGAAAGGTGCTCTGGCTGGCCCCTAGTAACTCTCTCCTCTGAGTCCTGATAACTGTTGCTTTCCAAGTACTCCACACCCTGATGTCTCTGAACATTGGACCATGTGTTCCTGCTTTTGGTTATTCCTTGTAACCAGAAACTCCTGTCCTCTATTACTTGCAGGCCATTGCTAGAGGGAGGTTGCTCCCGTGAGGTAGATGTCCGTGCTATAGTACAATTACTCACTGTGCTTGAGGTAGACTGATTGCAGAGTGGCCCAAGCCTTGGTGCTTTAGCAGAGCCAAATGCAGCAGCTGTGCCCATGTGCTGCCAAAGAACACCTTGGGGTGCTCCTGTCCTGAGAGATGTGGAACCTGAGGTTGGTCGGGGAGGTGAGGTAAGACGGCTCCGCGGGATGCTGTTGCTGCTGTGGGACAGAGGACTGTGCCGCCTGGCTCGGCGCATCGGAGTTACATCTGGATCACTGACCGTCAGGATGTGATGAGGAACAGAAGTGGGACTTCCTGCAGAAAGGAAGAGAATGTTACACAACTTCCTTTAATTAGGATCAATTACAAGTCTAATTCTAAGCAACAATCAAAACTAAATATGCATTAATCTTACAAAGCCCTTGATTCACAGTAGGTAAGCTGTATCAAAATGGGACATGCTGCTGGGGCCCTATAGGACCTCCCTCATATTCCAGGACTAACCTCTGATGAAGTCTGAGGAAATTCAGTATCTAATTTGTGGCTTTGTAATCTCTTAGCAGCTTGGAAATCAGCTTTGCAAGCTATTGATGAAAGAGTTGTAGTTTTTAATTAACCTTTTTTGAATGAACTGTGAGGCACTGCTTATTGAAAACCATGAATTGTACAGACTGTCAACTTAACAAGGTTGTGCTTAAGTGCTGTATCAATTGTTATCAGAAAGGCAAATCTTATTGTGCGTTGGATGCCAATCTCTTTCTGACCAGAACAAAAAAATGACTGTACTGGAAACAACTTGCTGATGTAAGACAAGACATGAAGACCTAATCTTATTAATGTGTGCTAAACCCTGTGCAGGGCCGACCCTACGCATGTGCGAGAATGTTGTTGGCACAGGGCCCCGTGCAACAGGAGGCTCTGCGCCAACCTCATGTTGCACCAATCCCCTGCTGCCGATTAAGAGCCACGGGTGCACAATCATTGTAAACAGCCGCGGGAGCATGCTCCTTTCTTCCCGCAGCTGTGCTGCCTCAAAAGCCACCAGACTGTGGCCTTTCTAAACACAGTAGAAAGCATTTCCTTTTTCTTGCAAGAAACAGGAAATGCTTGTTACTGCGTTTAGAAAGGCTGCAGTCCAGTGGCTTTTGAGGCAGCACAGCTGCGGGAAGAAAGGAGCATGCTCCCACGGCTGTTTACAGCAATTGTAAAAGATGACCAATGCTGGGGGAGAGAGATGAGGCAGGCTGGGACTGCAGCTAGCAAGGTGAGGTGGGGTCAAAGGACTGGAAAGGAGTCAACATTGAGGCTGGGACTGGAAGGGGGCTAGACGGGGGGACTGGGACTGATGGGAGTTGCTACTGGGGATGGTACTGAAACTAGAAGGGGGCTAGACAGTGGGTGGGGGGAGGATGACTGGGATTGATGAGAGCTGCCCCTAGGGATGGTATTGAGACTAGAAGGGGGCTAGACAGTGGGAGGGGGGGGGGTCTGGTACTAATGAGAATTGATATTGGGGGATGGTACTGAGACTGGAAGGAGGCTATACAATGGGGAGAGGGGACTGGAACTGATGGAGTTGCCACTGAGGATGATACTGGGCCTGGAAGGAGGCTGGACAGTGTAGGAGGGACTAGGGCTGAGGGGAGCTGACACTGGGGATGGTATTGAGACTAAAATGGGGCTGGGTCTGATGGGAGCTGCCACTGAGGATAGTACTGGAAGGAGGCTAGACAGTGTAAGGGGGACTGGGACAGAAAGGAGCTGATGCTGAAGATGGTATTGAGACTAAAAAGGGGCTAAGACAATTGGTGGGGGGTGGGGCTGGGACTGATGGGGCTGCCAATGGGGATGGTATTGAGACTAGAAAGGGGTTAAGACAGCGGAGGGGGGGGGGGATTCTGGGACTGATGGGAGCTGCCACTGGAGATTGACTAGAAGGGGCTAGACAGTGGGAGAGGGGACTAGTACTGATGGGAACTGACACTGGGGGATGGTACTGGGATTTGAAGGGGCAAGACAATTGGGGGCTGGGACTTCTGGAAGCTGACACTGGGGATGGTACTAGGACTGGAAGGGGGCTAAGTCAGTGGAGGGGGCGACTGAAGGGAGCTGACACTGGGGATGGTACTAGGATTGGAAGGGGGCAGAGAGAAAAATCAGAGATTTGAGGTGGTAAAAGCAGGAACTTGGGAAGAGAGTGCCAAGGCTGGGTGAGAGTAGCGAAAGGATGGATTCAGCACTGCAGGGCTCTGGTAGTAAAGAATGTGGGGGAAGGGGGGTGGAAGTAAGGGAAGAACGCAGATGAGAGAGAGGGAATACAATGGAAGAATTTGATAATTGTAGAAGAAAGCACACAAACAGATTGGTTGACGGTGTAGGAATGTGGACAGAGTGTGTGTGTGTGTGGGGGGGCAGGACAAGGAACCAGAGATGGGGACTCAAGATGTTGAGTAGGAATTTGGAGAAGATAGTATCTACCAACTGACGTGTGTGGGATGGTGGTAAGAGAATAGGGAAGAAAGGCTGAGACCAGATGTGAATGATTTTGGAGGACTAGAGAGAGGGGAGAGATGTGAAAAGGGATGGATTTCTGAAGGAGGAGGGAAGAGGGCAGAAGTGTGGCTGGGGAAATGGTGAAAGAGGGTAATAGGAGGTTAAGCAGGGGGTGAGAGATTGAAGAATAAGATGGGGACCAGGGATGGATGGATACATTATAGGGAAAGGGCTAGAGCTGGTGATGGGATCAGAGGTACAGGATGGCAGATGAAGGTTGAGGGGGGTGAGAATAGATGATAGAAATAGGGTGTTAAGAAGTGTGTAAAAGGCAGAGAAGCTATAGGAAGCAGGGGAAGAAGAGAGACAGTGAGGGCAATAGGAGCACTGGAGAGGGGGTAAGAATGGGAGATAGAAAGCTGGTAGATAGGTGAGAAGCAAAACAATGCGAGAACAGAGGGGAGGGAGAATGAGAAGGAGAGTGAGGAGTAAATCAGGCAATGAGTGGATAGGGTCAGAGGAGAGAGAAATGGAAAAAGAGATAAAAAGAAAGATTATGAGACACTTAGAGAAGGAAGAAAAGAAGACAGGAGAGAGAAGAAATGGAAAGGAGTCGATGAGAAAATAGACACAAGGAATGTGGGAAAGAGACAGGAACCAGTTGTCAGAAAAATAAAATGGCCAAACAAAGGTAGAAAAGCTAATTTCATTTTCAGTGTAGTGTTTGGAATATGTAATTTTTTTAAAATTAATGTGCTATCTTTAAATGCATCTTTCTGTTTCTCTGGTGTTGTAGTGCCTGGCTTCTTGGGGTTTCAGTTTAATTTTTGTCTACGTATTTCTATTTTTAGTTGGCGGTCCTTTATTCTATACTTGGTGAGTCTATCTATATTTTAAATGTGTGACTGAGGCCAAGTATTTTGTTAGAAATAGGTTTCTACACAAGGATCTATAGAAATCTGGCTTGTTCGATATTCCTGGTAGGTGTATGGATTTTCTAGGGCTCACAGAAATATTGATGGTGCTGCCCTTTTCTAGGCAGGCTCCTAGTTGTGAGAGTTTTGGAAGTTAGTGCTCTTATAGAATGGTAGATTTGCTCTATACGTCCTTTGCTGTGGTTCTTACTTTTTCATTTTGTTTCCTGTGTGGTGTCAACAGTAGAGTGTTGGTGTGGGGAGAGGGAGTACTAGAATATTGATAGTCTCAACGTTTGCAGTTCTGTGGTCTTGATATTACTGGACTGGTCTTAAATTACAAATATTGCTGTATTTGTATGATTGATTTGCTGAGGAATCCAGGTCTGGGAGATCAGTAGAAATGCCATTTTTTGATGTATTTGTTGTTATTTTTTAAATATTGTTTTGCATGTTCTGTATTATTTGGTTTTCAATAAATAGAGTTTACAAAAAAAAAAAAAAAATTACAAATATTTTGTTGGCTCAGATTAAAGGAAATCTTACATTTTAAGGGAAAATCTCAGTTTAAATTTTTCTTGTAGCCTGATAGTTTCACTGTTGATGATTTCTGGACTTTTCGAACTCTGGTACAATCTAATCTGCCTGAGCATCATGATTTGAATTCATAGCTACCAGTACATTTCTCATTTTACAGCTTCCCTCTTTATCATTAAAAAGGTCTTAGCACTGACCAAGTAAGTCCAGTTATTGTTGTAATGCAAATGCTTATGCAAATGAGACCCTGAGGATATGCAAAAGCTTATGCACATGAGGCCCCGCAATGAGTCTCTGCACATGGCCGCGCATCACCCTTGGACCACTCCTGACCCTATGAATGAATGTTATTTGTAAATATGGCCAATGGTGTAAAATGGGACTCGTAGTAAATAAAGCGTAGTTACTCACTTGTAACAAGTGATCTCCGGGAACAGCAGCAATTTAGTCTTCACCATATGGGTGACGTCGGTACCAACTGAGCCCGCGCAGGAACGCTCCCCAGCATCCAATAGGAAAGTTTTTGGGAGCATTCCACTGCGTCTGCGTAGCTGCCTTCCCAGCTCTCCCTCCTCAGTTGAGTTTGTAGCCGAGATAAAAGGACAGAAGGAGAAGAAGATGACGATGTACAACTCCTAGGGGAGGAGGCGGGTGGAATGTGAAGACTAAATTCCTGCTGTTCCCGGAGATCACCTGTTATAGGTGAGTAACAATGCTATCTCCAGGAACAAGCACGAATGTAGTCTTCACATATGGGACTCCCTAGCTCGGAGATGCCAGAGAGATGACCTCAGAGTTGGCTGTGGAATCACAAGTATTCGTAAGGAGGTCATATATCTTCCAAGGATGTCTTGTATCGAAACCCGGGATGGAGGTAGGAGTTGATCTAAATCTGAAAGAGATGCTGGAGAACAGCTTGGCCAAACAAGGCATCCCGGCGAGAGTCCTTGTCCAGGCAATAGTGAGCAGTAAGTGTGGACAGAAGACCAAGTTGCTGCTTTGCATATCTCATCAATCACTACAGAGCGCAGATTTGCCATAGAGGTAACCATGTCCTGCACATTATGTGCAGTGACGTGACCCTTGAAAGAGTCCTGCTTTTTCATAAGCAAAGGAGATACACAGTTTGCTATCCACCTGGAAAGAGTACGTTTGGATACTGGCAACCCCAGGTGACTAGAGTAAAAGGAGATGAAAAGTTGGGAAGCTTTTCTGTGCTCGCGAGTTCTCTGGAGATAAAAAGTCAAGGCATGATTGCAGTCCAGAGTGTGAAAGGTTGCCTCTGCCCTAGAGGAATGAGGTCTAGGGAAAAAGACAGGAAGGTAGACTGACTGGTTTAAATGGAAGGGCGAGTCCACCTTCGGCATAAAGTGAGAATGAGTCCCAAGGACTATCTTATCATGGTGGAATCGTGTATAAGGAAGGTCAGCCACCAAAGCCTGGAGCTCACTAATGCGTCTTGCTGAAGTGAGGGCAATAAGAAAGGTGACCTTCCACGTGAGAAACGTTAGTGAAATAGTGGCTAGAGGTTCAAAGGGCGGCTTGAGAAGCTGTCCTAAAACAACATTAAGATCCCATGCCACTGGAGGGGGCTTAATGGGGGGCTTGGTTAATTGAAGACCCCTCATGAAGCGTGCTACAAGCGGCTGAGAAGAGATGGGCTGACCATCTAAAGGGCATGTGAGAGGCCGCAATCGCACTTAAGTGTACTCTTGCAGAGTTGATTTTAAGCCCAAAAGACGATAGGTGGAGGAGATACTCAAATAATGCCTCCACCGAAGCTGAGAAGGGATTAAGACCCCTCTCAGAATACCAGAGAGCGAATCTACACCACTTGAAGGCATAGAAGCGCCTGGTGGATGGCTTCTTAGAAGCCAAGAGGATGTTCTTAACCTCCTGGGAAAGATTAACGTCCTGGAAGGCTAAGTCCTCAGCAGCCATGAAGTAAGATGGAGGGACTGCGGATTGGGATGGAGCAATGTCCCCTCCTCCTGAGATAGGAGATCTGGAGCAGACCCCAGATCTATGGGATGAGCCTGAGACAGACATAGGAGAAGAGGATACCATGGTTGTCATGGCCAGTGTGGGGCTATGAGTATCATGTAGCCCCTGTCTTTGGAGTTTGAAAAGATTCTTGGGAATGAGGGGAATGGGAGGGAAGGCATATAGAAAGCCTTGACCCCAGTGGAGGTGAAAAGCATCCACATACTGGCTGTCCGGTGCAGGAATCCTGGAGCAGAAGCGAGGAAGCTTGGCATTCTGAGGACTTGCAAACAGGTCTATGTCTGGGGCTCCCCAGATCTGAAAAGTGTGAGCGACCCTGTCTGCATGGAGAGACCACTTGTGGGGGGGAAGGACTCGACTCAGCTTATCTGCCAAGACACTGTGCTTGCCCGGAAGATACACCGCATGTAGGTGAATGTGGTGTTGTATGGCAAAAGATCACAGATGCAGGGCCTCGTTGCAGAGGGTCCGAGCCTGTTCTGCCCTGCTTGTTCAAGTAAAACATGGCTACTTGATTATCCGTTTGGACTAGAACTGTGTGGAATTGAAGATGGTCCTGGAACACTTTGAAAGCATTGTGGATGGCTCCAAGTTCCAGTAGATTTATGTGAAGTTGTGACTCCTGATGAGACCAAAGCCCCTGAGTGGAGAGACTGTCCAAATGAGCTCCCCAACCCAATTTGGATGCATCCGTCGTCAGGGTACATTGATATGCTGGCATCTGAAAAGGTGACCCTAAAAAGAGTTTTTCTGGGTATTGTCACCATTGGCGAGACGAGATTAGGCGGGTAGAGGCCATTATTTTGTCTCCGAGGCGACTCGATGCCTGAGACCACTGGGAAGCCAGTGTCCATTGAGCTGCACGTATATGTAGATGAGCATATGGAACAACATGCACTGCTGATGTCATATGACTCAAAAGTTGTAGCAGTTCTCGAGCAGTAAGAAAATTCTTGAGGCATGCCCGAGATGCTAACTGATTGAGTCGAGTGCAGCGTCGTTGGGGCAGAAACGCCCTTGATTGGTGGGTGTCTATGATAGCCCCTATGAACTCTAGAGTTTGAGAGGGAACGAGTTGGAATTTTGGAAGGTTTATTACAAATCCTAAGTATTGCAGCACTTGCATGGTGCGCGAAAGGGAAAGACTGGCCTCTAGAAGTGTTTGCTTGAATGAGCCAGTCATCTAAGTAAGAGAAGACAAATATCCCTAGAATCCTTAAGAATGCGGCTATTACCGTCATGCACTTTGTGAAGACTCTTGGGGCAGAAGCGAGGCCGAAAGGCAGGACTCTGTATTGATAATGTCTCCCTTGAAAGACCAAGCACAGGAACTTTCTGTGCTGTGAGTGAATCAGTATGTGAGCATAAGCCTCCTTTAGATCTAGAGAACAGAGCCAATCCTGACTCTGGAGATCGGGGAGCAGGGTGCCTAAAAAGATAATTTTGAATTTCTCCCATAGTAGGTACTTGTTCAGTTCTCCGAGGTCCAGAATAGCCTGTACCCTCCTGTTTTCTTTGGAATGAGGAAATATGGAGAATAAAAGCCCATTCCCTGCTGGGATGGTGAAACCTCCTCTAGTGTGCCCTAAGAGAGAAGGGAGGTGACCTCTTGCAACAACAGAGCAGTGAGAGGGGGCTGAGAATGGAACTCTCTTGGAGGAGTTCTTAGACTTCGTAGATGAAGCTTGTACCTGTCCCGTACTATGGACAGTGTCCACTGCTCTGATGTGATAAGATGCCACCTGTGGGCAGAGGCAAAGTCTGCCGGGAATGTGGATGGGATCTGGAATCTCCAGAGGCAGAATGGCTATGTTCTCCAAAAAGGAGTCAAAGACCCTGAAGAGGCTGGGTCTGCTGAGGTGACGGTGACTTAGGAGTCTGAGCCTTCTTTTGCTGTTTTGATGGCTGCTGCACCTTCTGAGGAGCATGGTGTTGACATTGTACAGCAGGGGTGTAAGAAGGATAGTACTTATTATTGAAAAAGGCTTTCTTCGCTGTTTTTTTCCTAGCTGGGTTGGCAGTAGATCTAGTCAGTCTATTAAGAGTGG
The DNA here is from genome assembly GCA_033557465.1 of Ichthyophis bannanicus. Taxonomy (NCBI): domain Eukaryota; kingdom Metazoa; phylum Chordata; class Amphibia; order Gymnophiona; family Ichthyophiidae; genus Ichthyophis; species Ichthyophis bannanicus. Next base: position 258,960,820 of record CM066044.1, read on the forward strand.
TGTTCTCGGACTCTGAGAGGCTTGTCCTGCCAATCCTTGCCAAAAAGGTTTTCACCGGTGCAAGGGATATTACCCAGCTTATCTTGAACCCATGTTTCAAGATCCAATGCTTGGAGCTAAGCAATCCTGCATGCACCGATGCAGAAGGATGAAGTCCTGCTGATGCACTCAAAACAGTCAAAAGTTGCCCTGTTAAACATTTTGAGCATGCTTCACAAGTATAAGATAATCCGCTGCCTTGTCATTGGGGAGAAGAGGAGCCATTAACTTCAAATCCTTAGCCACCTCTCTAAGGAATATACCCATATGGTATATCAAGAAATTGCATAAACATAAACATACACTGTACATATATAGTATGTAGGAACTGATCCTGGCCGACAACATGGAGACCTGAAAACAATTCCCTACCAGGAGGGTTCAAGGAATGTGTCTTAGCACTCTTTATTCGATGCATTGCCGATTCCACCACGATGGAATGGTGCAATAATTGTGTATTTTGAAAAACATGAAACTCCGGTACCCAGTAAGGTATTGAGTCATCGTGTATGTGGAGAGATGGTAAGGGGTGTCTCCCACATGCGAAGCTTAAGGTCGTGAAGTATGCGATGAATAGGAAGAGTAGCAGCTTCCTTTGGAGCTGTAGGGTATTGAAGCATTTCAAATTCTTCAGCCAATGTCATAGTTATGGACAGACCCCGTGCAACATCGCGGATAAAGTCTTGGAAAGACATGTTCTCCGGAGGGGACACGTGATGTTGTGGAGACGGGGATGGGTCTTCCAGGATAGTTCTCATGGACCGAGTACCGGCTGATTCATCATCCGACAAATCGGAGTCCGAAGACTCAAAAGTATTGATGGGCACTCTGCACGTACTCAGTACCGATCAAAATCAGTAGCTAAGACTTGTGGTGCCGAAACCTCTGTACCGGAAATGGATTCGAGGGCTGGCATGGGCAGTAGTATGGTAAGTGGCAAAAAAGTCGATGCAGGTTGTGTCGGTACCGGAGGCGGTACTGATGCCCGAGGGATCGATTGTAAAGATTTTACTGGTACCGAGGCTGCCAGTAAGGCCGCTAAGCTCTGCTCGTTGGCAAGGACGCGTTGATCCCTGGAGCTTGCCGATGCTTGAATATCGGTACCGGAATTGCAGGACATGATCCTGAGCATGGCACCAGGAGCTCTCCAGAGATGGAGGCCTCGGGAGCATCCTGGGACCCCACTTTGTTTGGCCAGTGTGTCCCCCCCTCCAGGGCAACGCCCGAGGTATCTCGATGCTTAGAAGATCTACCCTTGGAGGGACGGCCAGACTTTGATGAAGACCTATGTTTCGATACCTGAGATCCTTTGGAGGAAGATGAAGCTCTCGATGACGTCGATACTGCATTAGAGGCAAAGAGGGTGCCCAGCTTTGCAGCTCGGTTCTGTAGGCCTCTCTCTGTCATCTTCCTACAAAGAGGACATTCTTAAGGTTGATGATCCGATCCTAAGCATTTTAGACACCAGTTGTGAATGTCTGTGGCCGAAATGGTACTACCACATTTGGAACACTTCTTAAAACCACTAGATGGTTTTCCATTTTGTCTGTGACAAAAAGGGAAGGCCTAAGCCTAAGATAGCATCAAGCGCCTAAAAAAAAAAAAAAAAAGAATTTCTTTCCCTCAAAGATGATTTTTTTTTTTTTTAAAGTAAGAAAGAAAAAGTGAAAGAAAGCACCAACAGAGATCGGTACCAGCGTCAACGGGAAGGCAGACGCTACCACAAAAAATAAGAAAGGACAGATTTTCTACGTTGACAGGAATTGCTTCTTGTCGGCTCTGTGGGAAACGAAGAACTGAGGAGGGAGAGCTGGAAAGGCGGGAAGGCAGCTACGTAGGTACAGTGGGATGCTCCCAAAAGCTTTCCTATTGGACGCTGGGGAGTGTTCCTGCGTGGGCTCCGTCAGTACATTCCTGCTTGTTCCTGGAGATAGCATATTAGCATGCTGACGTGGTAGTGCACTTTAGTAAATATTGCCTTAATTTACAAAACACTGGAGGACCCTATGCACTAAGCACTTTTCCAATAAATAAAATGGTAGAAAAAGTTTAGTATATAGGCCCCACAGACTGTTCTAATTATGGGCTGCGGTGGTGGTGGCTACAGAGAAAAATACATGAACATTCAGTTATGCTTAGGTTTTAAAACAATTACCCATTGTTTACAAGTTGAAAAGTTTATTTAACATATCAACTATGCAAACTTGTAAATTATACATTAATTGTGAAATTATTAGGATGATGATATCACAAGACACTTGTGTAATTAATCTGCTGAATTGACAACATGCTTGGAAGCATAAAAATGTAAATGTATGACCCCCTGTTTTAAAAATATGCAACACAAAGGAAGAAGGGACCCAAAACCTTTGTTGAATGATGAGCTCAAGTAGTCACATAAGATATTCTACAGAAGCAAGTTATTGCAAAGTGGACTGTCCCGTCTAAAATTGTGAAAACAGAGTAACTCAGGTGATAAACAGAATTGCTTTAGCTTATTAGTCAAATATTTTGGTACAGAAAACCAAGTTATTTCTCTGCGGCAGATATTCTCTGTGGATAGCAGGATTCCAAGTCCTCACACATGGCTGATGTTATCCAACTGAGCCTGGGTCAGGAATAAAGCTTCTATAGTTTGACAATTTCTAGAAATATTTTAGAATGCTGATTAAGCATATGCCATATTTTCTATGCTGCAGACCTCCTCTTATGCTATATGGCTTATTGGAATACAAATCTAGGGGAGGCGAGAAGGTATATAAAGACTTAAATCCTGCTGTCCAAGTACAAAACAAAGTCACACACCCATAGCAAGTGTTCTCCATGGAGAGCAGGATAAATTCTTAGGTATGGGTGACGTTATTAACGGAACCCTATGTGGGAACCTTCTTAGCTTCAAGCTCTCTCTATGCATGCATGCCTGTTCCCACCTGCTGCCGCCATGCCCGAGGACCTCAGCTGCGTACCTAGCTTAGCCGAACAACTCGAGAGACAGGTGGATTATAAGGACTTAACCAGCTGTTCACGGAGAATACTGGCTACAGGTGAATAACTTTGTTTTCTCTGTGGACAAGCAGGATAAGTTCTAACATATGGGAATCCCTAGCTACAGGTTGCATCAAAGAAAAAAAAAGGGGACTACTAATGTCACAGCATGCTGCAAGAAAATTGAACAACTGTTTTTGGTGGCAATAGGATTTTTCAGTGTTTTTGTAACATTTAAAAAAAATTTTAAACAGGTAGCCTGAACAAAAAAGAAGGGCCTAGGTGGGAAATGAATTGGACAGATTGACTGAAACTGCTGCTCCATTGAGTCTCTCTTTCCCAACAGTAATGAAATGGGAACGTGTGGAATGAGGTCGAGGTGGCAGCTCTCTTCCATTCAGGCCAATCTCAAAGTGGGCCACTGATGCAGCCATGGCTCAGAAATTATAAGCTGTAACATGTATTATCAATTGTCAGACCTGCCTGGGAATAAATATTAGCCAAATTGAAAGCATGCACTTGTTTATGGCAAACTTCACCCTATTGGGGTCAAAAGAAACAAAAGGTTGCGTGGACTTTCTAAGAGCTTTAGTCCGGCTCCAGATAGAAGGCCATAACTCGCTTGCAGTCCAAAGTCTGCAGCATGCTTTCCCCTTTGTGAGCATAGGATCTTGGGAAAAATGCTGGCAGGACAACTGACTGGTTAAGATAGAAGTCAGACACATTTTTGGAAGGAATTTAGGATGAGTATGTAGTACCACCCTATTGTGAAAAAACCCAGTGCAGAGTGAATCTGCTACTAGAGCCTGGAGCTCACTAACTGCATGCTGAAGTAACTGCCACCAAAACGGGACCTTCCAAGTCAGGAACGTCAGTGCACAAGGATTGAGCAACTCAAAAGGAACTTTCAGCAACTGAGTTAAATCACTTTGAGATCCCAAGACACTGCAGGCAGCTTTAGGGAAGGGCTCAATAAAAAAAAAAGCTGAAGCGAATGACTGAAGGGTATAAATCGATCATCTTTCCTTCTACATGGTGATAATAAGTGCAGTCGCACAAAGGTGAACCCTTTACAGAGTTGGTCTTAAGACCAGACTGCAAGAGGTACAGAATGTATTCAAGCAGTTTTTGTGTGGAAGAAGAGAAGGGATCTAGGAGTTCTCCCTCACAGATGACAAGCCTCCATCATTTGAAGCCAAAAGATCTCCTAGTGGAATCTCTCCTGGAAGCCAAGAGGACATTGTCCATGTCAACTGACAGGTTCAAAAAGTTGAATTCTAGCCTCTCACCATCCAAGCTATGAGGAATAGAGACTTGAAACTGGGATGCAGAAGTCTCCTCTGATCCTGCAAAATCAAGGTTGGAGAGCTGACCAGATGCATAGGTTTCCGGATTGACAAGTCTTTGAGAAAGGGAAACGAAGGATGCCTGGACCAAAAAGGCGCAATGGGCATAATGGTGCCTTTCTCATGCTCAAGTTTCAGGAGGGTTCTCGACAGAGGAATAGTCGGATACATATAAAGAAGACCCTCCCTCCAATGGAAGAGAAAATCATCAGAGGCTAGTTTGCTGTGCAACACTATTCTGGAGCAAAACTGAGGGACTTGCTTGTTTTAGGGAATAGTAAAAAAAATCTAACAGAGTGCTCCACTCTTGAAGGATAGTCAAGGCAACCTCCCTGTCCAGAGTCCATTTGTGAGGTTGAAGGACTCTACTCAGTCTATTACTGAGGGAAAAAACTAAAAGGAGCAGTTGCGAAGGTTAAAGATGTATATCAAGCTTGGGTGTTGTTGAAAAATACTATCTTGGAAGCCCAGACCAGCTGTATTCCATGCTTTAAGAAAAGTGGAAGGAAGTCCAAAAAACTGCCAGCATGGTTTAAAGGTGAGGTCAGAGAGGCTGTTGTTGCCAAAAAAGCATCTTTCAGGAAATGGAAAAAAAAAGAGCCAAACGACGAAACCTGGAAACAGCACAAGCACTGGCAAGTCAAATGCAAGGCATTGATAAGGCAGGCAAAGAGAATTTGAGAAGAAGCTTGCTGCGGAAGCAAAAACGCAAAATAAAGACCTTTTCAAGTACATTCGTAGCAAAAAACCTGTGAGAGAGTCAGTTGGTCCATTAAATGATCAAGGGGTTAAAGGAGCACTAAGAGGCGACAAGGCGATAGCGGAGAGACTGAATGAATTTTTGCTTCGGTCTTTACTGAGGAAGATGCAGGGATGTTACCCATGACTGAAGTGGTATTTAAAGGTGCGGAAGAATTGAAGGAAATATCGATACATCGGGAAGATGTATTACAACTATTAGATAAACTGAAGAGTAGCAAATCACCTGGGCCGGATGGTATACACATCCAAGGGTGTTGAAAGAACTGAAATATGAGATTGCAGACCTGCTATTAGTAATCTGTGAACTATCATTAAAATCATCTCTAATACCTGAAGATTGGAGGATCGCCAATGTAACGCCAATTTTTAAAAAGGGTTCCAGGGGTGATCCGGGAAACTACAGACCGGTGAGCCTGACATCAGTACCGGGAAAAATGGTAGAAACCATCATAAAGAATAAAATTACTCAGCATGTAGATAGTCATGACCTAATGGGAGACTGCCAACATAGCTTTAGACAAGGAAGATCTTGTCTTACTAATCTGTTATGTTTTTTTGAAGGAGTGAATAAACAAGTGGACAAAGGTGAGTAGGTTGATATTGTGTATCTGGACTTTCAGAAAGCCTTTGACAAGGTCCCTCATCAGAGACTTTTGGCAAAACTAAAGAGTCATGGGATAGGAGGCAGTGTACTATTGTGGATCAGGAACTGGTTAAAAGATAGAAAGCAGAGGGTAGGGCTAAATGGCCAATTTTCCCAATGGAGAAAGGTGAATAGTGGTGTACCCCAGGGATCTGTGCTGGGTCCGCTGCTTTTTGACATATTCATAAATGACCTGGAAAGTGGAATAACGAGTGAGGTTATCAAATTTGCAGATGACACAAAACTATTTAAAGTTGTTAAAACCCAAGAGGATTGTGGAAAATTGCAAGAGGATCTTGATAAACTGGAAGACTGGGCATCAAAATGGCAGATAAACTTTAATGTGGACAAGTGCAAGGTTATGCACCCAGGGAAGAACAACCCAAACTATGGTTACACGATGCAAGGTTCCACATTAGGAACCACCACCAAGGAAAAAGATTTAGGCGTCATTGTGGATACCATGTTAAAACCCTCGGCCCAGTGTGCAGCGGCGGCCAAGAGAGCAAATAGAATGCTAGGTATCATAAGGAAAGGAATGGAAAATAAAACAAAAGATATTATAATGCTTCTATATCGTTCCATGGTGAGACCGCATCTTGAATATTGTGTGCAATTCTGGTCGCCATATCTTAAAAAGGATATAGCGATTTTAGAAAAGGTTCAGAGAAGAGCCACCAAAATGGTAAAGGGGATGGAAGGATACTCCTATGAAGAAAGGCTAAAAAGGTTAGGGCTCTTTAACCTGGAAAAGAGACGGCTGAGGGGAGATATGATAGAAGTCTATAAATTAATGAACGGAATGGAACGGGTAAACGTAGATAGATTGTTTACCTTATCAGAATATAGAAAGACTAGGGGACATGCAATGAAGCTACAGGGTAAACTATTTAAGACTAATAAAAGAAAATATTTTTTCACTCAACGTGTAATCAAACTCTGGAATTTGTTACCGGAGGATGTAGTAAAGGCTGTTAGTGTAGCTGGGTTTAAAAAAGGTTTGGACAAGTTCCTGGAGGAAAGGTCCATAAACCATTATTAAGAAGGGACCCAGGATATCAATGCTTGAACCAATACAAGCATTGTGGAACCTGTGTCTCTTGGGGAAACTGCTAGGTACATATGACCTAGATTGGCCACTGTTGGAAACAGAATACAAGGCTTGATGGACCTTGGTCTGACCCAGTATGGCATATCTTATGTTCTTATTTGCCTACCATGCCCAGCTTGTTGGGGTCAAAAGAGACAGAGCTGGGAGGAACGATGGTGTGCTTTCGTCCTCTCCAGATAGAAAGCTAGCGCTCTCTTACAATCCAAAGTGTGAAGTGAAGCTTCAGCTCTGTTCGCATGAGGCCTGTGGAAGAAAGTGGGCAATACCACTGACTGATTAAGGTGGAAAGTAGACTACCTTAGACAGGAATTTAGGGTGACCCTATTCTTATAGAATCTGGTGTAAGGTGGATGCGCCACCAGTGCTTGCAGTTTGCTGACTCTGAGAGCAGAAGTCAGTGCTATTAGAAAGACGACTTTCCAGATGAGAAATCTGAGCAGAGAGGACCAGAGTTGCTCAAGCGGAGGGGATAGAAGCTATACCATGACAACATTGAGGTCCCACCCCATTGGTGGTGGTTTTATGGGGGAAAGAGAGAGAAGGAGCGCCCTCATGAAATGATTCATCAATGGGTGAGCTGAAATCTGCTTATAAGCTGCCAAGTGATAAGCGGCCACTGCGTTGATGTGCACTCTGATCGAGTTGGACTTGAGGCCAGAGTCAGAGAGATATAGCAAGTAGGACAGCACTGACTCCACTGAGCAGGAGAAGAGGTCAAGGGCCTTGCCCTCACACCTACTGGAGAATCTTCATCACTTGAAGGTGTAGGCAGGGCATGTACAGTCTTTACAGGATGCAAGAAGCACGTTCTCCATGTCTTCTGGGAGGTGAAGGTATGTGAGTGCTATCTGCTCAGCATCCATGCTGTGAGTACCAGAGATGTCACACTGGGATGGAGTAGAGTCCTCTGTCCTGAGAGATGAAGTCCAGGGCACACTCAAGTCTCAGGGGTTACCGATGAGAGAGGTGGAGTAACAGAGGGAACCATGGTTGTCTGGGTCAATGCAGCACAATGAGAATCATTGCAGCACATTCCGCTTGCAGCTTGAAGGTGGTTTTGGTCACCAATGGAGTTGGTGGGTATGAGTACAGAAGTCCCTCGCTCCAGTCCAGGAGGAATGCATCGGGCGCAGCTTGGTGTCTGCAGGGTACCCTGGAGTAGAACAGCGGAAGCTGGGCGTTGAGGGGTGGTGAAGAGGTCCATCGATGGTGTTCCCCACAGTTGAAAGATGTCATTGATCATGCTCTTGAGAGTCCACTTGTGCGGCTGCAAAACTCTGCTGAGGTGATCTGCGAGAACATTCTGCTTCCCTGACAGATACATGGCCCTGAGCATCATGCTGTGTGACGCGGAAAATTTCCAGAGGCAGACAGCCCCCAAAGTAAGACAGACCCTGTACTGCCCTGTTTGTTGAAGTAGAATATGGCTACCTGGTTGTCCATCTGGATTAAGACTACCTGGTTAGACAGCTGCTGCTGAAATGCCCACAGGGCATTTGCTATGGATTGAAGTTCCAAGAAATTGATCTGGAGCTCTCCTGAGCTGTCCAGAGTTCCTGCATACATAAGCTGTTGAGATGGACTCCCCAGCCCATCTTGGAGGCATCTGTGGTAAGGACGCATTGATGACGTGGAGACTGGAAGGGAAGTCCTGCAAGGAGGTTGGAGGGTTGTTGTCACTAGGAGAGGGACGCCTTGAACGGGGGAGTTACTCTTACCCTATCCCTGAGGCAGCCACTCGCATGGCACCACTGAATGCAGAGAATTGCGCCTGACGCAACCGGAGTCCTGCCATTGGTGTTACATGGACTGTGGAGGCCGTATGGCCGAGGAACCACAGCATCTAGCAAGCTGTGATGAGGGAGGAACGCTGAATCTCATGAGACAGGGTTATCAAGCACTGGGCACTGTTACCTGGCAGATAGCTCAAGCCTGAGTGGTAACGAGTAGAGCCCCAGTGAACTCAAGCTGTTGTGAAGGATGCAGATGGGATTTGTGATAGTTGATCACGAAGCCTAGGTGCTCCAGTGTTCCTGCCATGATCAACCAATCGTCCACATAAGGGAAGACAAAGGTCCCCTGCGTGCAGAGAAAAGCAGCCACTACCACCAGGCAGAGGCAGGTACTTATGACTTGGATTGGCCACAGTTGGAAATAGGATATTGGGCTTGATGGATTTTGGTCTGACCCAGTATGGCATTTCTTATGCTCTTATGTTATGTTAATCTTCCCCTCAAAGAAAGGTTCTTCAGAACACAAACCAGAAATACTGGCTAGGTCTGCCTGGATCCAGTCAAAATCCTTAGATTTTGAATGGGCAGCTGGCTGTAGCTTTCAGACCCTAAGCTGTTATGAACAAGAGCTATTGTTGCCGGGAATGAGGTGGTGGAAGATTGGTCCTGTGAGTTTTAGGAAAGTCTTCACCAAGAGCAGGATAACAGGATATGCGTATATAACAGCCTCTCCCAAATCTATAAGGAAGACATCCAAAGCTAGTCTGCCCGAGTCCCCTATCTTGGAGCAAAACAGATAACTTTCCTTTTCTGAGGAGATGTGACATGATTTATTGAGGGCATGTCTGAATTACAGAATATCATATTTACTACTCCTTCAATCCAGAAACTGCTCATGTGGCTAAAGTAAACAGCTCTGTTTTCATGCCTGGATACTGACGTTCCCCACAAGATAAGTTGCTCTGAGAGTCATCCCCTGAAAGATTGCCCATTCAACATTCTGATTGCTTCCAACACAAGAGGTAGGAGGCATGCTCCTCCCTGCTTGTTGATATAGTATATGACTACTTGACTGTCCATCTGGACTAGAATAATTTTGTTGGCCAGATGATTTCTGAAAGCCTTTAAAGTTTGCATACTGCCTTAATACCTTATTGTAATCTGCCTAGTAGATAGTGTGGAACATAAATACTTTTAGATAAATAAATTAATCTGATTAAGTTTTTTCTGGGTAGACCAAATACTCTGGGCATGAAGTTTCCTGGGTAGACCAAATACCCTGAGCATGAAGTCTATTTACATGGGCTCCCCAACTCCGTTTTGACATGTCAGTGGCAATGATACTTTGTACAGAAGAAATCTGGAAAGGAATGTCTTTGGCCATAATTAATTGGTCAATCCATCATGACAGGATTCTTGAGAGGTCTGGTGAATATGCTCTCAGGCCTACAGGACATATTCACCTGTTAGCATAATATCCATTGGGAATATCTCCCTCTGAGACGTTTCAGGGATTCATATGACCCAACTACCTCAAATATGCCCCAAGCCTGATCTCTGTTGACTCAGTCTCCTGCACTGCAGACACAATGTGGTGATCCTGTCCAACAGCAGAAGGCTTTTACCTGAGCTGTGTCTAGTAGAACACCTATGAATGCCAATTGAGATGGGCTCAAGCAGAATTCTCCATGGACAAGCAGGCTGAATTGGCCACAACTAGATGTTATCTGCAGGAACCAGATTAGCTCTCCCATAGCACAGAGGAATCCTTCTGGTTTTTGTGGGGTTTTTTGAATTCCTCTAAGCCTGATCCATCCCCTTCCTGCCTCAGTTTTTTTTCTATCTACCTTGCAGGACAGATGGATTCTTCAGCTCTCCATACTGAACTTTACTTTAATAACCTTATCTCAGAAGATGGAAAAACCGGGCTTTAAGAAATGCCCTCACTGCTCCAGAAATAAAACGCTAATAATGCACATGACTGCTGCCTCCGATGCCTGGGCAGCTCTCACCATATGGACTCCTGCACCCATTGCTGCAGGATATCCCCCAGAGCACAGAAACACTGCTGGAATGCCCTCCATGAACTCATGATAGACTTCCCGTCTTGAGAGACAAACCATAAGGAGGACCGGGCTCAGGCTGCTCCCCTGGAAGCGAAACGGAACACGGTCAAAAGTTGCTGAAAATGGGGGACTGACTCACCACGTGGAGAGGTAGGCCCAAGCACCGGGACCCCCCATATCACTGATACCGTCCCTGCTACACTATCCCCTTTTGGCGGCAGATGCCCTTCCTGAGCTTCCAGCACTCTCCCAAAACAACCTCCAGGCCTCAGCCCTCCTGCCACAGCCACACTTCCCGTGGGAGCACATGGAGTCCCCCAAGATGCAGCTGGCAGCTACGTGGCCTCCATTTCTTGGTGACTCAGCAGCGCCGGCCAAGATATCACCAGGCACCCCTTGGAAGTTGGCCCAGGCAGGGGACCGGTGCAGGGAACATAATCGCAGACTCTCCCGCACTGAAGATAGTGACTGGGAACGGCACCATTCATATCGGTACAGACATCATAGCTTCGCCCCCAGTTATCATTACCATCATAGCTCCACCCATGGGGGGCCGGTGCTACCACACTGAACATGCCCACAGCTCCTCCTCATCCTTCTCCTATTCACTGGAGCCAAGAAAAAAGAAACGGGCAGCAAAGAGCATACACAGCAGAAGACCAGCACAGAGCAGCACAACTGACAGGGGCACCCAGCCACACACAGCACAATGGGAGGCGTCCCACACCCCAGCCAGGAACACCACCATGCAAGATGCACAACAAATCTCAGCATACCAGCAAAGCATGCTAGAGTTTTGGGGCAAACTGATGGCGCAAAAACAACTCAGCGCACAGTAGCACCTCACCAATCGATTGCCCACAGCACACCACTGCAAGTGACTTATGTACACCTTCTGCAGTCCCGGAGTACCAACGATGAGGAAGATGAAATCCTGGATTCAGACAACATGATGTGGGATTTGGCCAGCTCCAATGAAACCTCAATGGCCTCACCACCATCACTGGCTATCCCCTCAGAGGCCACAAAGTTTCCACCACCTCCAGCCTCGCCCCTCCAGAAGATTTCACCTACCCAAAATTCCTACAGCAGCTCTTGCCAAAGGACATGCCCAACCCCAGGAATGAGGTCCTAGGGCTCCTAAAATATTTTGATGCTCCAAAAACCATGGTGGCCATACCAGTGCACAAAGTACTCCAGGACGGCAAAGACAAGATCTGGCAGACCCCCGCGATGCACCTACTATAATCAAGATGCTGGATGTAAAATATCAAGTTCAATCTGCGCCAGGCTTTGAGTTGTCGAGTCGGCAATGAAGAAATCCAAAAGCTCACTCCAACACGCCGCTGGGTAAGGCCCAAAATATCCTGGACAGCATTGGGAAAAAGGTTTTCCTGGGGGCTATGTTAAACACTAAAATTGCTGTGCACCAGTTCTAGATTGACCTATATTGCGATGCCTTACTGGCCTAAAATCAAGGATACCCATAGCCTTCATAACCTCAGAGGCTAATGAGACCGATCTTACATGACATCGCAGAATGAGGAAAGCATCTTATTCGGTCATCATTCAATGTCTTCGAAACTGCCTCCCGCACAACAGAAACAGCCATTGCCACCAGACGTCTAACATGGCTGAGGGCATTCGGCCTCTTTGATGACATCCATGAATGCATAGCAAATATCCCATGCACAGGGGAGAACCTGTCTTGCAGCAAGGTGAAAGATGGTCGATGGCATAAAGGACAACAGCACTACCCTTCAGACCTTATCAAGTGAAGGACTGAACTAGCAATAGACCTTATCAAGTGAAGGACTGAACTAGCAAAGCCACAAAACAGCCACAAGCCCTACTACCCTTCACGTAGGTAAAGCTCCTACTCCCAGGGCCAAACAAATTACCATAAACTGCAGTGCAACCAAGGTTCCTACCAGCAAAAGCCACGCCACAAGGAAAGGAAGCCATAGAAGACACACACCATGCTGGCAGCCAAGGTCTCACCGGGTTTTTGACCATTTAGTGATGAGAAACACGTCAGTAGGGTGATGCCTTTCATGCTTTGCAAAGGCATGGACAACCATCACAAATGCCTGCTGGGTCCTTGACATCATCCACCAAGGTTTTCACATCCACTTCCAAGACAAGCCCATCCTCAGGCCTCCCCCCCCAATGCAAAGATTGCAGGAGGATGCCTCGCCTCCATGAGGAGATCCACGCTCTCCTTCAGATAAGAGCCATAGAACCTGCCCCTCATTCACAAATCGACCACAGTTTCTACTCGCCCATTTCCTCATCCCAAAAAGTCCAGGGGATGGTGACCGATCCACAATCTCCACCAACTCAACAAGTGCATTTACAGAGAAAAATTACAAATGCACTCCCTGGGGATCATTCTTCTCCTGATCCAGAACAATGACTGACTTGAGTCACTGTACCTTCAAGACGCATAAACTAAACCCACATTCCACTCCACCTGTCGCAAAAAAAGTACTTGTATTTCCAGGTGGGCGACCAACACTACCAAATACTGGGCATTCCCCTTCAGCCTCTGCTCTTCACCGAGAGTATTCACAAAGAACATCGCAGTCGCAGCAGCACATCTGCGCAAAAAAGGGATCTGAATGTTCCCCCACTTTGGCTCATTGCGGCCCCATTGAAGAGAGGGGCCCTGGCAGCAATTCAAGCCATGGACTCCCCCTCCTCCACACCCTCCATTTCCTCATCAATACCAGCAAGTCTCAATTGGGCCCCACACAAAAACTGGAGTTCATTGGAGCAGACATCCATACCACATGCGCCAAGGTCTTTCCTCTGCTCTACCAGGTAGCCAGGACCATCATAGTGACAAGCACAATCTCAGCTTGAACCTTCCTAAACCTATCGGGCCATCTGGTGGCAGCAGTGCACATCATCCTACATGCAAGGCTTTACATGCACCAGCTTCAGTGGCCCCTGCAGCAATCCTGGAACCAGCATGCACAACCCCTACATCGCAAGATCCCGATAGACCAGGCCACCCAAAGGACCCTTGGATGGTGGAAGTTTCAAGAGAACCAGAGTATGGGCAGATCACTATGGGCCCCCCCCCCCCCAGGTGCAGATCACCCTGACCACAGACACATCAACGAGTAGCTGGGGACACACCTATTACACTTCCGCATCAGGGGTGTGTGATCACCCTCCAAGATACAACTCCACATCAACATCCTAACATTCCTAACAGGAGCTATACATTTCAAGCAAAGATAAGAATTTGTGGCTTTTTCAATTACTAGCTCTCTGCTTGGGAGCTCTTAAAGGTTTTGGTACATTTTTAAAACAAAGTTACATTCTTTCTGGTGCTTTAGTTTAAAAGGGGAAATATTTTATTTAGTGGGGTAAGTTTACAACTCTGCTTTAATATCTTTCTCAGTCCTTTAAAGCTACTGACACCTCATCAGTTCCCCCCCCCCCCACCCAACACCCACTCACCCCTAGTGCGTAGCCTTGCTTTACAGGGCACCTCCCAAATTAACTACACACAGGGACTTTGAACAGCACATTCTGAATACACTTAAAAGAGATTTAACTACTTTTTCTCTGAAAGGACAGCTGGGAAACCGGCTAGTACTTTGATAGGTCTTTCTCTCTTTCGCTTCAACAATTATCTACGCTCCAGCAACTGAACAATGGTGGGAAAAATCAAATTGCCAAAGCTGTTGCCCCCATTACAGCTTCTGCCTCTGTCCAGACAGAGGTCCCAATGCCAGTTGAAGGATCGGTTTCATGTGAAGGATGCCTGCATGCTGAAGCTCTCAGGAAACAAGTAGAGGAACTCAGAGAGGCGGTGGTGAGGCTGAGGAGCATTCAAGACAGTGAGAAGTACATTGATGAGATGCTTCTTGCAACATCCAAACTCTCCAGCAGAGGAGAAGATGGGAACTCGCAGAATGACGAAGGTTGGACACAAGTCACCAGAGCCTACAGAATCACCAATCCAACTTCTCCAGCCCTTGAATTGAAGAACCATTATGCAACTCTGGAAGTGGAGGAGGTGAAAGCATCCCTGGAAAGGGAAGAGCCAGAGCTCAAGCTCCCAAAGTTGCAGAATCAGTGACCACAATGAAGTGAAGGGTAGTGGTGGTTGGTGACTCTCTTCTGAGGGGTACTGAGGCATCCAACTGCCAACCAGACTTGATGTTCAGAGAGGTATGTTGTCTGTCAGCTGACAAAACCCGAGATGTTACGGAGAGTTTGCAGACACTCATCAAGCCCACTGACTATTACCCAATGTTGCTAATCCATGTTGGCACAAATGATACATCCAGTTATCCCTCTGAGCATATCAAAAGTCACTTCATGGCTCTGGGACATAGGGTGAAGCAGATAGGGGCACAGGTGGTGTTCTCGTCAATCCTCCCTGTTGAGGGTAAAGGCCAAGGCAGAGAAGCTTGCATTCTGGAGATGAATGCATGGCTGCGTGGATGGTGTCATCGAGAGCATTTTGGTTTCCTGGACCATGGGATGCTGTTCCAAGGTTTGCAGAACAGAGAAGGCGTCCATCAGTACAAGAAAGGTCAACGTGTCTTCAGTAGCAGACTGGCTAATCTAATCTACTGAAGAGGGCTTTAAACTAGATTAGTTGGGGATGGGTGAAGAAAGCCCCCAGGTAAGTGAAACATTAAATACCTTTATGGAAATGGGTAAAAGGGGCAACTTATGGAAAGCGGTGTGTATAAATGCCTGTAACATGGGAAATAAGATCCCAGATGTTGAAGCTTTAATGGGAGAGGCTGACTTGGATTTAGTGGCATTTACAGAAACATGGTGCACAGAAAACCATGACTGGGATGTAACTATATACTTTATTCAGAAAGGACAGGGTAGGAAGAAGGGGAAGAGGAGTGGCATTATATGTAAAAAATACTATTAAAGCTTTGGAATTACAGAGCTTAAAAGGGAGAGAGGAGGCATTGTGGGCTAAACTAGAAAGAGGGAAAGAGAAATCTATTTGCAATGGCGTGATATACGGACCACCCTCACTGGAGGAAGAGGTGGACAGAGTTAATTGAAGACATACGCAGCATTGCCAGGAAAGGGGAAGTGCTACTGATAGGAGATTTCAATATGCCAGATGTTGATTGGCACATTCCTGCTGCAGTATCATCTAGAAGTAAGAAGATCCTGGTTTCTCTACAGGGAGAACTATTTAGGCAACTGGTAACAGAACCCACACGTGAAGGGGCCATACTGGACTTGGTGCTTACCTATGGGGAAAGTGTTTCTGATGTTATAGTAGATCATTTTGAATCCAGTGACCACCAGATGGTGTGGTTCAGTATTAGGACTAAGGTTGTTAAAATCCATCCAAAAGTGAGGGTCTTGTTGTTGTTAAGTGCCGTCGAGTGAGTCGACTCATGGCGACCCTCTGGATAGCTATCCTAAATTGTGTTCGGTCTTCAGTCAGGCGGCTCATTGTTGACAGACTGGTACCCGTAGCTGCTGTAATTGTATCGATCCATCTCATTGCTGACCTTCCTCTTTTGCGTTGACCTATCTTGCCAAGCATAATGTCTTTCTCTAATGATCTCTCTCTTCGCATGATAGGAAAACTAATTTTGCAAAAATGGGCCAATACCTCAGGGACACATTAGCGGGATGAGAACAGCTGGGGGATGTAGAAAAACAGAGGACAAAACTGAAAGGGGATAGTTTAAGGGCAACCAACCTTTTTGTTAAAATGGTAAAGGTAAAAGAAAAAGGAGTCCGCTATGGTTTGTGAAAGTAGTAGCTAAAAAGGTGAAGAAAAAGAGGGTGGCCTTCATGAAATACAAGAGATCACAGACAGAGGAAGACAGGCATCTATATTTGGAAAAGCTTAGAGAAGCTAGCAAAGTAGTCAGAAAAGAGATCAGGGTTCAGTTCTAACTAGCACTCCATGTGGCCTTGGGCAAGTCATTTCACCCTCCATTGCCTCATAAAAAAACAGGTTATCAATGTCCCTGTTTAATATACATTACCAAGTTTAAGTTTCAATGTAAACCGCTTTGATTGAAATGATAAAACAGTATATAAAACCCCGTTAAATAAATAAATAAAGAGGAGGAAATAGCCAATGCAATAAAATGTGTGTGGGGGGGGGGGGGAATAAGACATTTTTCTGATATGTTAGTGAGAAGAGGAAGGGCAAAAGTGGTATTGTGAGACTCAAGGGTGAAAGGGAAGAATATGTAGAAGCTGATGAGGATAAAGCAGAATTGCTTAACAAATATTTTTGTTCTGTGTTCACAGATGAAATATCAGGAGCAGGACCTCAGAAAACACCCGCAAACACGAACAGAAGCGAGGGGCATCTTGAAGAATTTTCAGAAGACTGTGTTCGTGAGAAACTAGCTAAACTTAAAGTAGACAAAGCAATGGGACCGGATGGGATGCACCCTAGAATACTGAGGGAACCTAGGGACGTTCTAGCAGCTCCACTGACTGACCTTTTCAATGTCTCGGAGTCGGGAGTGGTGACAGAGGTGTCTACTAAGGAAGGGCGGGACCTAGGCGTTATTGTGTCTGATGATCTTAAAGTAGCTAAATAGGTAGAAAAGGCAATAGCGAAAGCTAGAACGATGCTTGGGTACATAGGGAGAGGAATGGCCAGCAGAAGAAAGGTGGTGATAGTGCCTCTGTATAAGTCTTTGGTGCAACCTCATTTGGAGCATTGTGTGCAATTCTGGAGACCGCACCTTCAAAAGGATATAAACACGCTGGAGTCAGTACAGAGGGTGGCTACTAAAATGGTTAGTGGTCTTCATTATAAAGCATATGAGGACAGAGTTAAGGATCTTAATATGTATACCCTAGAGGAAAGGAGAGATAGAGGCAATATGATTGAGACGTTTAAATACATCCGTGGCATGTTCAGAATACATCTAAAGTTCCTCCTGAAAGTTCTGTCTGCTTTCCACATCAACCAAGCCATCATAGTAACATAGTATATGACGGCAGATAAAGCCCAGTACGGTCCATCTAGTCTGCCCAGCAAGGTGGCAAGAGTAGGTGCACCTGCCGCTCCATGCAGGTCATCCTTCCCCTATGCATTTGTTTAAGGGTGTACCCACCACTATGTGTAGGGCACCCCTATTTGTTGAGATATAACAGATAGTTCAGTTTATTTTGATTTTATCCCGTTGCTATAAAGAGATCCTCTGTGTCTGTCCTATGTCATTTTGAATTCTGTCACTGTATTTTCCCCCACCACTTCCATCGGGAGGGCAATCCAAGCATCCACCACCCTTTCAGTGAAAAAATATTTCCTGACATTGCCTTTCAATTTACCCCCTTGCAGCTTCATGTTATGCCCTCTAGTTTTACAGCTTCCCCGTCTTTGGAAGAGGTTTGTTTGTTCATTAATACTCTAAGTATTTAAAGGTCTGAATCATAACTCCCCTGTCCCTCCTCTCCTGCAGAGTGTACATATTTAGGTCTTCAAGTCTCTTCTCATAAGTCTTCTGACGTAGGCTCCAAATCATTTTGGTCGCCTTCTTCTGAACAGTTTCCAGTTTTTTTATATCCTTTGCAAGATATGGTCTCCAAAACTGAACATAGGCCTCACTAGTGACTTGTACAGTGACATTAGTCCCTCTTCCTTTCTGCTGGTAATTCCTCTTTGTATGCAACCCTGCATCCTTCTGGCTTTTCCACCCCATTGTTGCACTGTTTTGCCACCTTGAGATCCTAAGAAAAGAGTAGTTGCTCACCTGTAACAGGTGTTCTCCAGGAGCAGCAGGAATCAGTCCTCACTTATGGGTGTCAGACGTCGATGAAGCCCCGCGGAGCATTTCCCCAGCTTTCCATGAAAGCCTTTGGGAATGCTGGCACGCATGCGCGGTTCCCTTCCCGCCTAAAGGTGCCATCTTACCTCAGTCAAATGACATAGCTAAGAACAGCACACAAAAATGAAAAATAAACTATGTACAACTGCAGCTCCCAGGGGAGGAGGGAGAGCAGTGAGGACTGATTCCTGCTGCTCCTGGAGAACACCTGTTACAGGTGAGTAACTACTCTTTCTCCAGGACCAAGCAGGAAGTCAGTCCTTACTTATGGGTGACTCCCCAGCTCTGGGCTACCAGGAACCCAGGCTGAACAAGAGAACTCCCTCTATTCTCAGCAACACAGAAAAAGCTTTTCAAGGACACACCCTCCACCAGTAGCCCAACCAGAGGGCAGGAGTTGCCTAGACCTCAAAGAGATTCCAGAGTACTGCTTGGCCAAAAGCACTGTCCCTATGGGACTACCGCTCCAGACAGTAGTGGGCTGCAAATGTCTGGCTTGAAGACCAAGTAGCAGCCCGGCAGATGTCTTGCAATGGAACAGAGCGGAGGTGAGCCACTGATGCAGCCATTGCCCTCACACGGTGGGCCGTGACCCTACCCTGCAAAGGAAGGTCAGCCGCCTTGTAAGCCCAGGTGATACAGTCAGCCACCCAGATGGACAAGGTACGCTTGGACACAGGCCTCCCCAAGTTATTGGGGTCAAAAGAAAGGAAGAGCTGAGAAGCCCTTCTGTGACCTTGCGTACGTTCAAGGTAGAAGGATAAGGCCCTCCTACAGTCCAAGGTATGGAGAACTGTTTCAGCCTGACTTGCATGAGGCCTAGGGAAGAAAGTAGGAAGAACCACCTCCTGGTTGAGGTGGAAAGAGGAGACAACCTTAGGAAGGAACTTAGGGTGAGACCTGAGGACTACCCTGTGTTTATAGAACCTGGTGTAAGGCCTATCACAGACCAAGGCCTGAAGCTCACTCACTCTCCTAGCCGAAGTAAGGGCTATCAGAATGAGAGTCTTCCAGGAAAGGAAGCGTAGAGGGCAAGTAGCCATAGGCTCAAAAGGTGGGCGAGTCAGCTGCTGCAAGACCACATTCAGCTCCCACTCAGGAGCAGGACGACGTATGGGAGGTTTGAGCAGAAGCAAGCCTCTGAGAAACCTGGACACCAAAGGGTGCACAGACAAGGAATGGCCCTCAACTAGTGAGTGGTGAGCTGCTAAAGCAGAGAGGTGGACCCGAACAGAGTTGGACTTGAGACCTTGATTGGACAAGCGCAGCAGGTACTGAAGCACTACTGACACAGTACAGGATAAAGGATCCTCTGCACGTAGCTGACACCACACAGAAAACCTCTTCCACTTGAGAGCATAGGTTTTCCTAGTGGATTGTTTTCTGGAGGCTAGGACAACCTCCTCAACTTCGGGAGGCAGGCCCCAGGGAGCCAACACTACCCTTGCAACCTCCAGGCCATCAGATTGAGAGATTTGAGATTGGGATGCAGTAGGGAGCCCTGATTCTGAGATAGAAGGTCGGGCTGCAACCCCAGAGGCAGAGGAAGATCCACTGCCAATTGAAGCAGGAGGGGGAACCAAGGCTGCCTCGGCCATCTGGGAGCTACCAGGAGGACTGAGGCTGTCTTGGAGAATCTTGAACAGTGTTTGGGCCACCAGAGGGGTGGGAGGAAACGCATAGAGCAGGCCCTGAGTCCAGGGAATCAGAAAAGCATCTGCTGCTACTTTCAGAGGATGCGGTTGCCTGGAGCAGAACCTTGGCAGCTGGTAGTTCAGTGGACTGGCAAACAGATCTATGGAGGGAAGTCCCCATCTCAAGAAAATCTTTTGAACCACTAAAGGATGTAGCTGCCACTCGTGTGGTTGCAGAATCCTGCTCAATCTGTCGGCCAGGTAATTCTCCTGGCCTGGAAGATAGACTGCTTTGAGGAGCATGTTGTGTTTCAGGGCAAAGGAAGAGAGGTCCTGGGCCTCCTGACAAAGGGGCTGGGAACCAGTTCCGCCCTGTTTGTTCACATAGAACATGGCTACCTGGTTGTCTGTCTGGATCAAGACAGACTGTTGTGCCAGGGAAGCAGTAAAAGCCTTGAGGGCCAAGCGGATAGTTCTGAGTTCGAGGAGATTGATCTGCTGGGACGCCTCCCAAGGAGACCACAGGCCCTGGGTACACTTGTCTAGGCAATGTGCTCCCCATCCCTGTAGAGAGGCATCAGTGGTCAGTACCACTGTATGAGGTGGCACGTGAAAAGGCACACCCACCAGTAGATTGGGGGGGGTGCAACCACCAGTTGAGGGAGGTCAGGAAACGGTGGGACACTCTGATCCTGTCTCTGAGGCTGCCTGAGGCCTGAGACCACTGAGTCCGAAGGCACCACTGGGCAGGTCTCATATTGAGCCTGGCATTGGGGGTTACCTGAACTGTCGACGCCATGTGGCCCAGAAGTCTGAGACAGAGTCTGGCGGAGACCAGGGACTTGTGCAGAAACTTGCTGGCGAGGTCTATGAGCCTTTGTGCTCGGTCTACTGGTAAGAAAGCTCTTGCCAGCTGAGAATCCAACCTTGCCCCTATGAACTCCAAGTTCTGGGAGGGGAGCAAAGTGGACTTTGCCAAGTTGATGACAAAGCCCACCCGTTGGAGTAGTTCTATTGTCCTGTTGGTGGCCTGCTGAACTTCTAGGGAAGTCTGGCCTCTGATGAGCCAGTCGTCTAGGTAAGGAAACACAAAGATGCCCTGATTTCTCAGGTAGGCTGCCACCACTGCCAGGCACTTGGTAAACACCCTGGGAGCGGAGGTCAGGCCAAAAGGCAGTACTCTGTACTGATAATGGTTTCCTCCCACAATGAACCTGAGGTACTTTCTGTGGTCTGGATGAATAAGGATGTGAGTGTAAGCATCCTTTAGATCTAAAGAGCATAGCCAATCTCCCTGCCGGAGGTAGGGCAGAAGTGTTCCAAGAGTAAGCATCTTGAACTTTTCTTTTACCAGAAACTTGTTGAGGTTTCTGAGATCCAAAATGGGTCGAAGACCACCGGTTCTTTTTGGTACCAGGAAATACCTGGAGTAAAACCCGCGACCTTGGAAGTGGGGAGGGACAGGCTCCACCGCCCTGTCCACCAACAGACCTTTTAGTTCCTGGAGGAGAAGGTCTGTATGCAGGGGAGGCCTCAAAAGTTCCCCTGGGAAGTGTGGCGGAGGCAGTTGGTGAAAGTGCAGGGCATAGCCTCGACTGACTATGTCCAGCACCCAACTGTCCTGGGTTATCAAGGGCCACTGGTGGGCGAACAAGGCTAGGCGGCCTCCTGTGCAGGGCTGGGTCTGCAAGGGAGCTATGGCTATACTCGAGAAGTCAAAAACCCCCACCCTGCTGAGTGGAAGAAGGGGCTGCAGGCTTGGGGGTCCTCTGCCTGCCTACGGGGCCCATTACCCTGGCCCTTGGCTTGCTGACCCTGGGGGGCAGCTTGGGCAGCCGGATAGTGTGGGTACTGTTTGTAGGCAGTGCCCTTCCTCGGGTAAAAGGACTTTTTACCCGAGCCCTTCTTCTTATGAGAAGGGGCAGAGGTCTTCCTTGACAGCCTTGTCCTCGTGAGGTGCTCAGTCTCGAGCTGTGCGGCCTTCTCGGCCACAGGCTTGCCAAAAAGGTTTTCACCTCGGCAAGGGACATCGACCAACTTGTCTTGAACCCATGGCTTGAAGTCCGATGACTGCAGCCATGCCTGGCGTCGAGCTGCGATGCCGGCTGCCGCTACACGGGCCGAAGCCTCGAAGCCATCGTAGGCGGCACGGGACATGAACTTAGAGCATTCCCGGATCCTCGAAGACAAGGACTTAAAACTCTGCAAGGGTTCCCCGGAGAGACCAGCAGAGAATCCGGCCAACTCCTTGGCCAGGTCTCGCAAATACATGCCCATGTACAGCTGGTAAGTCTGGACACGGCAAGCAGGCATCGAGCCCTGAAAGCACTTTCTACCGACGCCATCAAGGCTTCGGGCTTCCCTACCGGGAGGCACCACAGAGTGCATCTTCTGACTCTTCAGACGATGCATGGGCGATTCCACAACCATGGAATGGTGTGGTAGCTGTACTTTCTGGAAGCCAGGACTCTTGCGGAGCCGATAGATGGAATCGACTTGCTTGCTCAAAACCGGCGCCAAGGCCAGTGCCTCCCACATCCGAAGAGGAGCCGTTCCAGCATCGGAGGAACCGGGACAGTAAAGGCCTCCTTCGGAGGAGAGTCATACTGTAGAGCATTGAGCTCCTCGGCTCGAGGCTCCTCCTCGGGGTCAGCCGGGATAGCCAGGGCAGCGACCATATCCCGGATAAACTCCGAGAACCTAGTATCCTCAGGAGGGGATCTACTCCGGGGCTCAGACTCCGGTGAGTCCGAAGGGACACACAGAGTCTTGAAGGTGTCAGGAGACATCTCGTCTTCGGTCTCCCAACATAAGAACATAAGACATGCCATACTGGGTCAGACCGAGGTCCATCAAGCCCAGTATCCTGTTTCCAACAGTGGCCAATCTAGGTCATACGTACCTAGCAATATCCCCAAAAGACACAGGTTCCACAATGCTTGTACTGGGTCAAGCATTGATATCCTGGGTCCCTTTATAATAGTGGTTTATGGACCTTTCCTCCAGGAACTTGTCCAAACCTTTTTTAAACCCAGCTATACTAACAGCCCTTACTACATCCTCCGGTAACAGATTCCAGAGTTTGATTACACGTTGAGTGAAAAAATATTTTCTCTTATTTGTCTTAAATAGTTTACCCTGTAGCTTCATTACATGTCCCCTAGTCTTTCTATACTCTGATAGCGTAAACAATTGATCCACGTTTATCCGTTCCACTCCATTCATTAATTTATAGACCTCTATCATATCACCCCTCAGCCGTCTCTTCTCCAGGCTAAAGAGCCCTAACCTTCTTAGCCTCTCTTCATAGGAGTAGCCTTCCATCCCCTTCACCAATTTGGTGGCTCTTCTCTGTACTTTTTCTAATAACGCTATGTCCTTTTTAAGATACGGTGACCAGAATTGCACACAATATTCAAGGTGCGGTCGTACCATGGAGCGATACAGAGGCATTATAACATCCTTTGTTTTATTCTCCATCCCTTTCCTTATGATACCTAGCATTCTATTTGCTTTCTTGGCCGCCGCTGCACACTGGGCGGAGGGTTTTAACATGTTATCCACGATGACTCCTAAATCTTTTTCCTGGGTGGTGGTTTCTAATGTGGAGCCTTGCAACGTGTAACTATAGTGTGGGTTGTTCTTTCCTAGGTGCATAACTTTGCACTTATCCACATTAAATTTCATCTGCCATTTGGATGCCCGGTCTTCCAATTTATCCAGATCCTCCTGCAGTTTTCCACAATCCTCTTGGGTTTTAACAACTTTAAACAGTTTTGTGTCATCTGCAAATTTGATAACCTCAATAGTTATTCCCTTTTCCAGGTCATTTATGAATATGTGAAAAAGCAGCGGACCCAGTACAAACTCGTCCGATGTCGAGTCGAGTTCTGACCCCGCGGGGCCTCTAGGCACCCGCCCCGACGCCGGCAGCACCAGTGTCGAGACCCTCGGTCCCGAACGGGAGGTCGAGGGAGACCTCGACCGAGGACGACTTCGAGCCGCAAAGGACTCGAGTATCGGCTCGGTCTCCGGGGTCAACTTCGAAGTCGATGTCCCGGTGGCCGGGGCAGATGCGCCAGACAGGCTGGCCATCAGCGCCCGCTGCTGATCCATGAAGGCAGACACTCTGCTCTCCAAGGCTGTCAACCTGAGACTCAGCTCGGGTGACGCAGCAGCCCCCGACTCGGGCCCCGGCGGTGCCGGGCTCGACGTCGGTACTCGGGGAGGCGAGTCCATGAGGACAACAGGACTTACGTGTCCAGCAGACTCCGGCTCCATGCGAGGAACTTTAGTGGGCTTCCCCTGATCCACGGGCCCGGGACGACTGTCGGGGGTCTTAGACCTGGCCCTTGAGGGCTCAGAGACCTCTTCCGACACCGCCCTCGCGAGCCGCTTCTTCCTCTTACGTTCCCGGTCGGGGGAACCCCTGTCCGAGGAGCTCCGACGCCTCTCGGGATTGGAATCATCGATATCTCTGCAGCATTTTACAGCGTAAGCCATTCTCTAATGCTTAAGAAACTCAAACAAATAGGAATAAATTCAACTGTACTTAATTGGTTCACCTCTTATCTAAGCAATAGAACACAAACAGTACAAATTGGCAACCTTACATCCAAGACATACAACCAGGAACTAGGTCTCCCTCAAGGATCAGCACTATCAGCCCTGTCTGTAATATATTTAAAAAATTCAACGTTTACTATCACTTATATGCAGACGATATAATGATGTACATTCCATTTACAATCCCCAATATACCAATTCAATTACTCGTTGAGTGTTTTAATGAACTAACTACATGGCTAAATGAAAATAACCTCTACATCAATCATGCAAAAACAGAAGCCCTAATTGTAACAAGAAACCTCTCATACTCACCCCCTACACACATCACTCTGCAAAACCAAGAAATCAAACTAAAAAAGGAAGTACGATATCTAGGTGTAATACTTGACACACATCTCAACATGGAAACACATATAAGAAATACAACGAAGAAAGTATACTTCAAACTCAAAATCCTAAAGCAGCTACGCCCTCTAATGCACCTACAAGATTTCCAGCAAATAATACAAGCCATAATCACGCCTCATTTCGACTTTGCAAACCTAATACTCCTAGGCACAACAAAACAAAACTTGAGAAGACTACAAATTGCACAAAATGCAGCGGCCAGGACCATTATGAAGGTCCTCCCATTTCAACATATCACTCCGATACTGGAGAACTTACAATGGCTTCCGATACAAAGCCGAATAATACACAAAACTCTTACAACTGCCTTCAAAACTCTAAACAACATGGCACCACCCACCCTAGCCAACCTCATCACTAAACAACCTACTAATAACTTACACAGGAGAGATCATACAAACAAATTAAGGACTCCGAAAGAATTTATAAAATCCAGAAAGATAACAAACAAAAAGGCATTCTCACACGCTACCCCCACTCTATGGAATGCCCTTCCAGTTGAAATAAGATCACTTGTAGAGATTAAAGAATTCCGCAAAAAACTTAAAACGCACCTGTTCACATCATACTACGGATCTTTGCCAAACACACCTCCCCTGCTAGAAAATGGATAATACCAAGTAAGTTTCCCCATAAACCAAACTAGAATTGACAAATGATGTGAAACTCTATATGCTTATTATCCTTAAATGTCACATACAACACTGTATCTGTTACTTATTTTGTTCCCTGTAAATAGTTCTTGCTTGTTCTATTATTGTAATATAGTTGTTATGGTTCTAAGATGTTCACTGTAAAAACAGACACCTGTCTGTTATGTTACCTTGTTCTATGTAAACCGCATTTGATCTTGGGAAGATGCGGTATATAAGAAACTGTTAATTAAATTAAATTAAATTAAATTAAAATCCCGAGATGTCGAGGCCTCAGACGAGGTCCGGGCCCGGGCAGAGGCCGAGTCCGAGAAAAGCCTTTCACTTTGCTGCTGACGACTTCAGAGGGCCTTGGAAGACATCTTTCCACATGGCCCGCACGTTTTAGAATCGTGGTCTGGGCCAAGGCACCGAAGGCAGCAGTCGTGTGTGTCGGTGAGAGATTATCTTTTTACACCAATCACACTTTTTGAAACCGCTGGAAGCCATCGGGGAGAAAAGGGTCCCCGCGAGGTCAAAGGACCGGCCTTCCAGGGAAAAAGAAAAAGTTTTGGCGCGAGCGCCTAGCCACCAAGGGCAAAAACCGAAAAAAGGAAAACAGGGATTCGATAACAACGTACCGAACCCGGCGGGAGGGGAACCGACATCGAATTTGAGGAAAAAAGCGAAATAATGCCAAGAAAAAACTTCTCTTTTCCGGGAAAAAAAGGACACACGTCCGATGGGCTTCACGGAAAAAAAGAGACTGAGGTAAGATGGCACCTTTAGGCGGGAAGGGAACCGCGCATGCGTGCCAGCATTCCCAAAGGCTTTCATGGAAAGCTGGGGAAATGCTCCACGGGGCTTCATCGACGTCAATGACATCCATAAGTGAGGACTGACTTCCTGCTTGGTCCTGGAGAATAGTCACTCCAAGGTCCTTCTCCTGGTCCATGCACACCAACCTCTTGCCCCCTATCGCATACATTTCCCTTGGATTTCTGCTTTCCTGGCCAGTTCCATCACCATTTGTCAAAGTAACGCATCTTAGAAGGCATCCACAATTTTTATTTACTTCTTTCTAGATTTGCAGAAGGAAAGCGTAGTTACTCACCTGTAACAGGTGATCTCCGGGAACAGCAGGAATTTAGTCCTCACATATGGGTATCGTTGGTACCGATGGAGCCTGCGCGGGAACGCTCCCCAGCGTTCAATAGGAACGCTTTTGGGAGTATCCCCTCAGCACATGTGCGCTGCCTTCCCGCCTTTCCAATTGTCCCTCTTCAGCTAAGTTTGTAGCTGAGTGAAAGGAAAGAGGGAGAGAGGAAAGAGACAAAGAGAGAGAAAGAGAGACAACTCCTAGGGGAGGTGGGTGGGTTGTGAGGACTAAATTCCTGCTGTTCCCGGAGATCACCTGTTACAGGTGAGTAAGTACGCTATCTCCAGGAACAAGCAGGAATGTAGTCCTCACATATGGGGACTCCCTAGCTGAAGATGCCAGGGAGATATCCCCAGGAAGGTGCCACCGTCGAAGGTGAGAACCCTTCCTCCCATGGATCTCTGGCATCCCACCAGGGTTGGTGGGTAGGAGTTGGTTTAAGTTTGAAAGAGATTTTGAAGAACAGCTTGGCCAAAGAAGGCATCCCGACGGGAGGCTTTATCTAGGCAGTAGTGGGCTGTGAAGGTGTGTACCGAAGCCCAGGTGGCTGCTCGACAAATGTCATCAATAGACACAGATTGGCCATGGAAGCTGCCATGGCTCTCACATTGTGAGCTGTGACATGGTCCTGAAGAGGATGACCCTTACTCTCATAAGTAAAGGATATGCATTGGGCAATCCATTTAGATAAAGTTCTTTTGGAGACTGGAAGTCTCAAATGACTAGGGTCAAAAGCACAAAAAGTTGCGAGGACTTTCTATGTTGCTGTGTTCTTTGAATGTAAAAGGCTAAAACCCTTTTACAATCCAAAGTATGAAGGTTTCTTTCTGCATTAGAGATGTGAGGCCTCGGAAAAAATACATGAAGATAAATTGATTGGTTTAAATGAAAAGGCGAAACCACCTTTGGCATAAAGTGTGGGTGAGTTCGAAGAACAACCTTATCATGATGAAATCTAGTATAAAGAGGATCAGCCACTAAAGCTTGCAATTCACTAATGCGACGGGCAGAGGTGATTGCAATCAGGAAGATGACCTTCCAAGTCAAAAACGTAATGGCTGTAGTGGCTAAAGGTTCAAAAGGCGGCCTCATGAGCTGTCCGAGAACTAGATTTAGATCCCATGCTACTGGTGGTGGCTTGATGGGAGGTTTAGTTAATAAAAGGCCTCTCATAAATCTTGATAGGAGTGAATGAGAGGAAATTGGCTGTCAATTTAGAGGCTTATAAGAAGCTGCAATTGCACTAAGATGGACTCTTACCAAATTGGTTTTTAAGCCAGAATTCGATAAGTTCCATGGTGAGACTGCACCTTGAATATTGTGTGCAATTCTGGTCGCCGTATCTTAAAAAGGATATAGCGTTATTAGAAAAGGTTCAGAGAAGAGCCACCAAAATGATAAAGGGGATGGAAGGATACTCCTATGAAGAAAGGCAAAAAAGGTTAGGGCTCTTTAACCTGGAAAAGAGACGGCTGAGGGGAGATATGATAGAAGTCTATAAATTAATGAACGGAGTGGAACGGGTAAACGTAGATCGATTGTTTACGTTATCAGAATATAGAAAGACTAGGGGACATGCAATGAAGCTACAGGGTAAACTATTTAAGACTAAAAAAGAAAATATTTTTTTTACTCAACGTGTAATCAAACTCTGGAATTTGTTACGGGAGGATGTAGTAAAGGCTGTTAGTGTAGCTGGGTTTAAAAAAGGTTTGGACGAAGTTCCTGGAGGAAAGGTCTGTAAACCATTATTAAGAAGGGACCCAGGATATCAATGCTTGACCCAGTACAAGCATTGCAGAACCTGTGTCTTTTGGGGAAACCGTTAGGTACGTATGACCTAGATTGGCCACTGTTGGAAACAGGATACTGGGCTTGATGGACCTTGGTCTGACCCAGTATGGCATATCTTATGTTAGGAGATACTCTAGTATCAATTCTAAGGGTATGACCAGGGGGTTTAATCCCTTCTTGGAGCACCATATAGTAAAACATTTCCACTTGAAGGCATAAGATCTTCTTGTGGAAAGTTTCCTAGAAGCCTGAAGGATATCTTTTACCTGCTGGGACAGGTTGGAATCCTGGAGGTCTAAGCCTTCAACAACCAGGCCGTGAGGTGAAGGATTGGGGATATGGGTGCCATAGCATCCCGTTCTCCTGGGAAAGAAGATCTGGAGCATGCCCTAACTCCAGAGGTGGCGCTTGAGAGAGATGCAGAAGCAGGGAATACCACGTTTGGCGTGGCCATTGTGGTGCTATGAGAATCATGCGACCCCTGTCTCTCTGAAGTTTGAAGAGTGTCTTGGGGATGAGGGGAATGGGTGGGAAGGCATAAAGGAAGTCCTGACCCCTGTGAAGGAGGAAGGCATCCCTTGCCTGACAGATGTGCGCCGGGATCCTGGAATCGAACTGGGGAAGTTTGGCATTCAGTGGACTTGCAAAGAGGTCTATGTCTGGAGTGCCCCAGAGATAAAATATCTTTGCCAGCTGGTCTAGGTGGAGTGACCACTCGTGAGGTAGCAGTACTCGACTGAGTTTGTATGCCCAAAGGTTTTGAATGCCTGGAAGATATACCACTAGAAGATGAATTTCATGCTCTCTGGCGAGGGCCCATAGTCGTAAAGCTTCATTGCATAACGACAGAGAGCCTGTCCCGCCCTGCTTGTTCTCATAGAACATGGCTACCTGATTGTCCGTCTGGACTAGGACTGTCTTGTAGCTGAGCTGGGCGTGGAATACTCGAAGAGCTAAATAAATTGCTCTTAACTCCAGGAGGTTTATGTGTAAACATACCTCCTGTGGAGTCCAGGTGCCCTGGGTAGAGAGATGATTCAGGTGTGCTCCCCAACCCACCTGTGATGCATCCGTTGTTAGGGTGGCCTGAAAGAGGGGTTGATGGAAAGGAGACCCTACTGTCAGATTTTCTAATGATTGCCACCATTGGAGGGACAAAATTAGTCGTTGAGAGATTGTTATTTTGTCCGACAAATGACCCGTGGCCTGTGTCCATTGTGTGGAGAGGGTCCACACTAAGCTGCTCGCATGTGAAGGCGAGCATATGGGACTACATGAACTGTGGATGCCATGTGTCCCAGTAACTGCAGTAGTTCCTGAGCAGTGAGGGAGGACTTGCCTGCTGCTTGGGAAGCTAACTGCATTATGCGAAGACACCGGGCTTGTGGAAGGAAAGCCCTTGCCTGTCTGGTATCCAGACAGGCTCCTATGAATTCTAGGCATTGGGAAGGAATTAGTTGAGATTTCGGGAAGTTTATTACCAATCCCAAGTATTGGAGGATTCGCATTGTACGAGACAGTGCAGTGCTGGCCTGTCACTGTGGAGGCTCGGATGAGCCAGTCGTCTAAGTAGGGGAAGACAAAGATCCCCAGGGTTTGTAGAAATGCAGCTTCTACTGCCATGCATTTCGTGAATACCCTTGGTGCTGAAACTAGACCAAAGGGAAGAACCCTGTACTGGAAATGTCTTCCCCTGAAAAGGAAATGTAAAAATTTTCTGTGATCTGGATGGATAAGAATGTGAGTATATGCATC
The DNA here is from genome assembly GCA_033557465.1 of Ichthyophis bannanicus. Classification (NCBI taxonomy): domain Eukaryota; kingdom Metazoa; phylum Chordata; class Amphibia; order Gymnophiona; family Ichthyophiidae; genus Ichthyophis; species Ichthyophis bannanicus. The sequence continues at coordinate 258,991,261 of CM066044.1, forward strand.
CTTTAAGTCTAGAGAGCAAAGCCAGTCCTGGCTTTCAAGGTATGGCAGAAGAGTTCCCAGAGAAATCATCTTGAATCTTTCTCAAAACAGATATTTGTTCAATTCTCTGAGGTCTAGAATGGGTCTGTGTCCCCCTGTTTTCTTTGGAATAAGAAAATAGGGGGAGTAGAACCCTGCACCCTGTTGAAGAATGGGTACTTCCTCTATTACCCCTTGGGCAAGAAGAGTGGAGACCTCATGATCTAGCAGATTCTCTGCAGAGGTTTGTGAATTGAACTGCTTTAGAAATGTAGGAGGGGGTAAGCTGTGAAAATGAAGTTTGTACCCCTCCCCTACAATGGACAAAGTCCAATCTTCTGCTGTTATCTGATGCCATCTGTTGACAAAGTGGCATAACCTGCCGGGAATATTGGGGGGTTGAGGTCCCCTCAGAGGCAGGAAGGCAAAGCTCTCTAGGAAGGAGTCAAAGCCCTTGAGGGGGCTGATCCTGGAGAGCTGGTTGGGTTCTCGGGCCTTTTGGTTTCTTTTGTTGTCTAGTTTGTCCCTTTTGGGCAACCTGACGTGGAGCTCGAGTCTGATGGGTATAGGAAGGATAAAACATCCTCTTTTTGCTAAAAGAGGGGTTTTTATAAGGCTTTCTTTTGGCTGGAGTGGCTGTAGACTTTGACAATCTATCCAAGGTAGAATTGTCAGCATCTAACTCATTAGCCTTCTCCTGCCAGTTCTTGCCAAAGAGATTTTCTCCCGTGCAAGGAATGTTGCCTAACTTGTCCTGTACCCAAGTGTCCAAGTCTGATGCCTGTAGCCAGGCAATTCGTCGTGCGCCAATGGCAATAGCAGAAGTTCTGCTGATGCATTCAAAGCAGTCAAAGGCTGCACGATTAAACTTGGAGACATCCTGAGCATGCTTAACCAGAGTGAGAAAGTCTTGTCTCTTATCTGGGAGAAATGGGCTCATAAGTTCCAAGTCTCCTGTGATTTCTTTGAGGAATATTCCCATATACAGGATATATGAGCTGATCCTAGCTGAAAGCATGGAAGCTTGAAAAGTTCTGCATCCAAAAGCATCCAGAGTCCTGCATTCACGACCTGGAGGATTGGATGCATGTCTTTTAGCACTTTTCATCCTACGCATGGCTGACTCCACTACCATTGAATGGTGTGGCAGCTGAGTTTTCTGAAATCCAGAACATGGTGGGGACTTGATACATAGTATCAAGTCTCCTAGAGTGAGGAGAAGTAGTCAGAGGTGTTTCCCATATTCTGAGCATCAAGTTATGCAGAATTTCATGGATAGGCAGAGTAGCTGCCTCCTTAGGAGCTTTAGGATACTGGAGGATTTCCAATTCCTTTGCTCTGGGTTCCTCCTCAGGAGCTACTGTGATTGAAAGACCTTTAACCATATCACGGATGAAATCCTGAAATGACATGTCCTCTGGAGGTGACATTCTGCGTTGGGGAGAAGAGGGATCTTCTAAGAGAAACTCTCTAGTGCCAGCAGAATTGTCAGAGTCTTCGGAATCGGAGGACTTGAAGTATTCCTGACTCCGATGCTCCTGCAAAGCACGATCCCGGTACCGATCGAAGTCGGTACTGAGGTGACCCGGTACCACTTTATCCACATCAGCTGTAGGTGGAATAGGAAGAGTTACCATCGGGGCCGGTACCGGTGTCGGTACCGGCATCGGTGTCAGCACCGGTGCCCTTGGGACCACCGGTACCACAGCTGAGAGAAGAGCTGCGATACTGCATTCGATAGCAAGAAATCTCTGGTCTATCGACGCTGCCGATGCCTGGGTGTCGGTACCGGTGAGAACGGCTGGAACCCCTGAGCATGGTACAGGTAGTTCTTGCGAGGTTGAAGCCTCGAGAACATCCTGAAGCCCCATTGATGCTTTGGAAGCCGAAGCCTCCCGCTGGGGCTGTTTTGCCAGTGTGGTTCCCTCAAGGGCAATGCCAATGGCCTCTCAATGCTTAGCAGGAGAGCTAGCCTTTGAGGACTGGCTTTTATGTTTAGTTACCTGAGATCCATGGGAGGAAGAAGAGACCCTTGACGATGTCGAAGCAATGGATCTGGCATCTGAAGAGAAGAGGGTGCCGAGCTTTGTGGTCCAGTTCTGTCTTCCTCTTTTAGTCATCCCCATTCAGGAGAGACATTCAGTTGGAGAATGATCAGGTCCTAAACATTTTAGACACCAATCATGGGTGTCAGTGACGGAAATGGTACCGCCACACTTAGTACATTTTTTAAAACCACTAGTTGGCTTTTCCATGATTTTGGACAAATGGGGCCTAATGCCCAAAATGGCGCTTAGTACCAAAACAGGAAAGTTTCTGAAAAGAAACAGTGAAAGTTTTTTTTTTTTTTTAGAAAAGAAAAGAACCAGCGGTACCGGTAGGCGTCGTGCGGTAGGCAAGCGCAACCACAAAAAAGAATTTTAAAGATGGAATTTTCTGCGGTGACAGAGAATAGGTCCTGTAGGCTCCTCGGAAAACGAAGAACTGAAGAGGAACAGTTGGAAAGCTGGGAAGGCAGCGCGCATGTGCTGAGGGATGCTCCCAAAAGAGTTCCTATTGGACGCTGGGGAGCGTTCCCATGCAGGCTCCGTTGGTACCGACGATACCCATATGTGAGGACTACATTCCTGCTTGTTCCTAGAGATTACTTCAATCCACATCGGGTAGATTAAAGTCACCCAATATGATCACTTTCCCTTTGTGGCTATCTTTGCAAAATCTATAATCAATTTGCTATCTATTTCTTTGGTTTGAGTCGGAGGCCTGTAGACCACACCATTATGGATGACAGTGCCATCTCCTCTTTCCAACATAATCCATAGTGCTTCTTCTTTTCCCCATGTCCCCTTTTGACATATAGGGCTACTCCTCCTCCTTTTCCACCTTCTGTATCTCTTCTGAATAGATTATAGCCAGCTATGTCTATATCCCATTCATGTGACTCATTAAACCCTGTTTCTGTAATGGCTGCAGTGTCCAAGTCCATTTCTATCATTAGGACTTCCAGGACAGGAACTTTGCTGGTTAGGCTTCTAGCATTTGTGCTCATTGCTTTCCAACATTTGTTAACCGGCTTGCCTGTATTTTGCATTGATTTTGTTCTACACACCTCTTCCCACTTGTCATTGATGTGTGGTTTAAAAGTGTGGCTATTTCCAATGTTATTCTCCTTTTGCCGGGAGTGACGTCCTGAACTTGTCCTTCCCCATCTGTCACCCCCATTCTCTAGTTTAAATGCCTATCCACATACTGCTTGAATTTTTCACTCAGGATCCTTTTCCCTGCGACGGAGAGATGTAGTCCATCAGCACAATATAGCCTCTTGCTGATCCATCTGTTTCCTCAGTTGGCTATAAATCTGAATCCTTCTTGTTTGCACCAGGTCTAGAGCCATGTATTAAAGTTGTTTACGCGATGCAGCCTTTCTGCTCCCTTACCAAGAACAGGTAGAACTTCTGAGAATGCTACAGTGTTAACAATGGACTTGAGTTTCTCTCCCAGAGTCTGGAAGTCCCTTTGAACTGCAGAGGTACTGTTTCTAGCCAGGTCGTTTGTACCCAAGTGGGTGACATCATCAATTTTGGAGTGCTCACTTTCTGCACTAACTACACCAACAATTTGGTTTGTATGAAGAGCCTGAGAGGCATTTGACCATCCTGTCTCCTTTGAGCTGTGTTCCCAAGTTGGTGCCTCTGATGATGGGAATCCCCAACTAGTAGTAGTTTTCTGTTTTGTGATTTTTTTCTTCCTAGTTGGTGCATTATCAGTAGATTAGGCATTGACTCTCTCATTTAAGGGCCCTTCAGTTTCCACAGATTGGGCACCCTCATTATCCAAGGCAGAGAAGGCATTATGTTTCATGGCTCTCACACAGCCCTTGCCTCTCCTGGCTCTCCAGGGGCTGCTCCTGTCCGCTTGCAGATTTTGCAGGCAGGCTGTCACTCTGTGTTCCTCCTACACAGTCTAGATCTGAGATGTCTCTCTTTTCAGGGTTCCCTCTTCTGGGTTTAATTTCTGTGACATTTCTTCACTGGGATCCCTCCACAGTTTGTGTCTCTCTTCACAAGTTGGACTCCAGACTGCTGTCCCTCAGCTCTCTGTCTCTGGCCCTCTGGTCTGCTCCTGCCTTCGGCAGCCGTTGGTGTCCCTGTCCCTTCCTTCTCCCTTCTGCAGCTGGATGCTCCTCTGGTTTCTTTTCTCCTGGTGCTGTCACTGCCTGTTCCTGTTAGCACTACATCCAGGGCTTACCTACTTGCTGTGTTCTTCCTCCAGGCCCTCTGACTGCTATCCACAGGATCTGTTTACCGACTGGAAATTCACCGAGACTGCAGTCTCTCTATTCTCTTCTCTGGCTTGTCCGTCTTCACTCTGCTCCCAGCCTTTCCCTGCCCCGCGTCCTCCTCTGACTCCCAGCCTTTCCTTGTTTCCTGGTCCTCTCATTTACTCTTCTACCTTTTTCTGAACAATTCTCTTCTCTCTCTCTTTCTGAAGAGAGAGGGTGAGGGGTTCCTTATCATGCTTCAGCTCAGCTCCAGGAGCTCCTATCTCTTCAGCACATGTCCTCTGTATTCTTCTATGACACACTCTAGTCACATAAGCCTATCACTCATCCTGAACTTTGAGCTTTCTTATATGGTTGCTGATATCACTGTTCCTCTCCTGAAGGGAGGGAGGTCTTCTTTCTCCTTTGATGTCACAGCTCTTCAGGATTCCAGGGGGCTTTTTCTGTGTATAGCCTTCCTTGTTGGGGGGGGGGGGGAGGGGTGTGGAGAGGAGGTAAGAATTCTTCTGGTTTTCAAATCAGTATTGGAGTGAAAACGTTTAACCTTCTGCTTCTATTCTTATAGGGGCTCTGCAGGGCTGGACGTCCTCTCCACTGGGCTTCCCTAGCTCTGATCCTTGCCGCTAAGGGTGCTGTCTGGCCCCGTTCTGCCTGGGGCTCATCCTGCGGATTTTCGCCCCATCTTTTAGTTTCATGCTCCCCCAGCTTTACCCAGAATCTCACGCCACTTCCAAAGAGTGTCGCCTACACACATGATGGATTGCACTCATGCTCTGCGGACCTACATCAACAGAACAAAACCCACCAGGAAGGTGTCACAGCTGTTTGTAGCCTATGACACCAACAGACCAGGCACACCTGTGATAAATGTACGCTATTCTGATTGTTATCCAAATGCATAACGTTCTGCTACACCCAAGCGGACATGTGTTCGGCAAAGAGAACATGATCTCACTAAGAGCGATGGTGACCACTCTGACACACTTGCACGCTGCATCGCACACTGCATCACACTTGCACGCTGCAGGGGTAACATATGGAAAGCAGTGTGTATTAATGCCCGTAGCATGGGAAATAAGATCGCTGAAGTTGAAGCTTTGGTGGGCGTGGCTGACTTGGATTTAGTGGCAGTTACAGAAACATGGTTCACAGAAAACCATGACTGGGAGTAACTATACCTGGCTATACTTTATTCAGAAAGGACAGGTTAGGAAGAAGGGGAGAAGGAGTGGCACTATATGTAAAAACTACTATTAAAGCTTTGGAATTACAGAGCTTAAAAGGGAGAGAGGAGGCATTGTGGGTTAAACTAGAAAGAGGGAAAGAGAAATCTATTTGCATTGGTGTGATATACAGACCTCCCTCACAAGAGGAAGAGGTGGACAGAGAGTTAATTGAAGACATACGCAGCATTGCTAGGAAAGGGGAAGTGCTACTGATAGGAGATTTCAATATGTCAGATGTTGATTGGCACATTCCTGCTGCAGTATCATCTAGAAGTAAGGAGATCCTGGATTCTCTACAGGGAGAACTATTCAGGCAATTGGTAACAGACCCCACACGTGAAGGGGCCATACTGGACTTGGTGCTTACCAATGGTGAAAGTGTTTCTGATGTTGTAGTGGGAGATCATTTTGCATCCAGTGATCACCAGATGGTGTGGTTCAGTATTAGGACTAGGGCTGTTAGAATCCACTCCAAGGTGAGGATCTTAGACTTTAGGAAGACTAACTTTGCGAAGATGGGCAATACCTCAGGGAGTCGTTAGTGGGATGGGAACAGCTGGGGGATGTAGAAAAACAGTGGGCAAAACTGAAAGGGGGTATTTTAAGGGCAACCAACCTTTTTGTTAAAATGGTAAATAAAGGCAAAAGGAAAAGGAGACCGCTATGGTTTTCGAAGGAAGTAGCTGAAAGTGTAAAGAAAAAGAGGGAGGCCTTCATGAAATACAAGAGATACCCGAGAGAGGAAGACAGGCATCTGTATTTGGAAAAACTTAGAGAAGCTAGCAAAGTAGTCAAGAAGGCAAAGATTCAAAAGGAGGAGGAAATAGCCAATGCAATAAAATGGGGGGATAAGACATTTTTCAGATATATTAGTGAGAAGAGGAAGGGCAAAAGTGGTATTGTCAGACTCAAGGGTGCAGGGGGGGAATATGTAGAAGCTGATAAGGATAAAGCGGAATTGCTTAACAAATATTTTTGTTCTGTGTTCACAGATGAAGAACCAGGAGCAGGACCTCAGAAAACACCCACAAATAAGAACAGAAGCGAGGGACATCTTGAACAATTTTCAGAAGACTGTTCATGAGAAACTAGCTCAACTTAAAGTAGACAAAGCGATGGGACCGGATGGGATACACTCTAGAATACTGAGGGAACTTGGGGACGTTCTAGCAACTCCACTGACTGACCTTTTCAATGCCTCATTGGGAGTCGGGAGTGGTGCCAAAGGACTGGAGAGAGGCTCATGTGGTTCCTTTACACAAAAGCGGAAGTAAGGATGTGGTTGAAAACTACAGGCCGGTTAGTTTAAACTTCGGTGGTGAGTAAATTATTGGAAACGCTGCTGAAAGAGAAAATAGTGAGGTTTCTGGAGTCCAGCGGATTACAGGATCTGAGGCAGCATGGATTCAGCAGAGGCAGGTCTTGTCAGACAAATCTGATTGATTTCTTTGACTGGGTGACCAGGGAGTTGGACCGAGGGAGAACTCTAGATGTGGTGTATTTAGATTTCAGTAAAGCCTTTGACACTGTTCCTCACAGGTGACTTATAAACAAACTGAGCACCCTAGGGATGGACCCTAAAGTTACTGCTTGGGTTAGAAATTGATTGGGTGGGAGGCGACAAAGAGTACAAGTAAATGGAGCTCACTCTGAGGAGAAGGATGTTACCAGTGGTGTGCCCCAGGGATCTGTCCTTGGTCCGATTCTTTTTAACATCTTTGTTAGTGATATAGCGGAAGGGCTGTCGGGTAAGGTTTGCCTCTTTGCAGATGATACCAAAATCTGCAATAGAGTAGACACCCAGGAAGGTGTAGATAACATGAGGAGGATCTAGCTAAGCTTGAAGAATGGTCTAGAATTTGGCAGCTGGGATTTAATGTTAAAAAATGTAAGGTCATGCATTTGGGCTGCAGCAATCCAAGGGAGCAATACAGTATAGGAGGTGAAGTACTTTTGTCCACTAAAGAAGAGCGGGACCTAGGCGTGGTTGTGTCTGATGATCTTAAAGTAGCTAAACAGGTAGAAAAGGCGATGGCAAAAGCTAGAAGGATGCTTGGGTGCATACGGAGAGGAATGGCTAGCAGAAAAAAGGAGGTGATAATGCCTCTGTATAAGTCTTTGTTGCGACCTCATTTGGAGTATGGTGTGCAATTCTGGAGACCGGTGCTTCAAAAGGATGTGAACAGGATGGAGTCGGTGCAGAGGGTGGCTACTAAAATGATTAGTGGGCTTCATTATAAAGCATATGAGGACAGACTTAAGGATCTTAATATGTACACCTTAGAGGAAAGGCGGGATAGAGGTGATATGATTGAAAGCAAGTTCTGCTACGAGGTGACATGGGATGAGGGTTAAGGGAGATAGATTCAGGAGTGATATGTGGAAATATTTCTTTACAGAAAGAGTAGTGGATCCATGGAATAGTCTCCCAGTGGAGGTGGTAGAGATGAGGACAGTAACTGAATTCAAAAAAGCATGGGACCAACACAGAGGATCTCTAAAGGTAAAAAGTGGACTACTGTTGTTGTTGTTATGGAAGGACAGACTAGATAGGCCATGTGGTCTTTTTCTGTCATCATGTTTCTATGTTTCTATCTGCAGCACTGCCACATGGGCCTTCATCCACACCTTTACTAAGTACTACTGCCTTGACCGACCAATCTGCACCACCACTCCCTTTGGACAAGTGGTCTCACAGACGGCAAATCCACAAGAGGTACTGACAAATGACAGAAAAAAAAATGATGAGAGAAGTGAGATCACCAGGTTAAGATGTATTTTAATTCATTTATCTATTTACTTATGTAAATACAAGCTATTTAAATGTGACATTTTTATATATATGGATTCTTATGTTTATATTCATAGTCTTTCATTAAGTTTTTATAATTTACCCTATTGATTTTATGCCACTCTTGGTTTCTATTAGTCACATATGTTTCTAATGTTCCTGCGTATTACTGAGCTGATGTGATGATCACTGCGTTCTCCATTTGGTGATAAATTGTAGAAAGCTGTTCAGAAGTGCAGTGCATCATGGATAATGAAGGGGCTAACCTATAATGAAAACAGGGCAGACATTGCACTCATAATGACAACTGCCATCACTGGGGCATTTCCCAATACCTGTTTGTTGTCTATGATGGTGGGAGATGTTTGCACGGCCCACTGGGGAGGCCAGGATGGTCTGTAAGGGACCGCATTGGTCATTAATGTGGTTTACATGCGATGTATGTGCAGGTGTACCCATTTTGTCATGTGCAGCAGGTCACTGGAGACTGCATGTCCTGCACATGTGCTGCATCTGGGATTAGTGGCACACTGTGGTACAGCAGATCCATGCATGGGCATGTTCCTTGCCATTAGGGTACAGTGGAGGGACTGGCATCTTGACCTCATATGTGCCTTGGGCCTTGGACAAGAGATGTCTCCTGCAGCAGTGTGTCCTGTGCATTATGTACTGCATGTGTGCCGCTGTAGGCAGGCCCTAGGTGTGGTATACCACAGTCTCAGAATGTGCCACGTTATTTCATGTCCTAGATATCACCCATTGCAGGCAGTCTCTTTGATTCTAGACGCTGTTGTGCAATACAGTGTGGAGGTGTAGCATAATGATTAGAGCACAGGCTCAGTAAGCGATGGATGAGGGTTCAATTTCCATGTGTTCTGTTTGTGGCTGTGGGATACTCAGTTCATTTTAATGCCAGGAACAGTCCAGGGTCTGCTATGACTGGTGGATGCACATTCTTATGCTTTGTTATGTGTTCCGATAGCACGTTGGGTCTGCACACATGCAATTCGCAATCATGCTTTTCTGAGAGCATGACTTTATTGGGTCTGCTGCAGCCCACTGCAGAGGGTCAAACATGTTCACTCTGCAGATGTATGACATCTGAGTGGGGGAGTAGCCTAATGATTAGAGCACTGGCTTGGGATCCTAAATACCAGGGTTTAATTCCCAATAGCACTCCTTGTGTGGTGTTGTTCTAAAGTGCCGTCGAGTCGGTGTCAACTCATAGCAATCCTCTGGATAGTTGACCTAGACTGTGTTTGGTCTTCAGTCAGGCAGCTCATTGTTGATAGAATTCCAAAAAGTAAAAAATGGTCAGTAACAGAGTGCTAAGATCAGAACAATTCAGGAACACACTCAATTAGAACAAGTAGATTGTGGTAACTGGAAAACTACGAGCTATCTACTTGTTGTTCTAATTGAGTGTGTTCATTGTTGATAGAATGGCATCCATAGCTGCTGTTATTAAATCAATCCATCTCATTGCCAGTCTTCCTCTTTTGCGGTGACCTTCTACCTTGCCAAGCATTGTGTCTTTCTCCAATGATCTCTCTCTAAATGTGATGTGTCCAAAGTGTGGAAGTTGAAGTCTTGTCATCTGAGCTTCTGAAGAAAGCTTGGGTTTGATCTCCTCTAGTACTGATTGGTTTGTTCTTCGGGCAATCGATGGTATACACAAAATTCGCCGCCAGCACTATGGTTCAAGGGCATCAGTTTTCTTCTTGTCTGTCTTTTTCACTGTCCAGCTTTCGCATCCATATGATATTATTGAAAATGCCATGGCTTGAATGAGTCAAATCTTTGTATGGAGAGAGACATGTCTGATCTTGAGAATCTTGTCTAGGTCCTTCGTGGCTATTCTGTCAGGAACAATGTGTCACTGGAATTCTTGACTGCTTTTTGCTTCTTTGTTGATAGTTGATCCAAGTAGATTATGAACAAATAGGGGTGACCTACACGGAGCGGTGGGTACACCCCTAAACAAAGGCATGGGAAGAGGTGACCTGCACGGAGTGGCAAGTGCACCTACTCTTGCCGCCTTGCTGGGCAGACTAGATGGACCATAGTGGCCTTTATCTGCCATCATATACTATGTTACTATGTTACATATGATAATTTATAACAATTTATAGCATGTTTGCATTATTGGTTAATTATTTTATTATTTAATATTTATGGATGTAGGGTTTTATTTTAGTTATGTTTTAATTATTTATGCTTTAATCTATCAATGTTTTAATTATTTGAGTTGTCGTCTTTAGCATGCCATTAATACCCCCGAAGAAGGTATTGCCGAAACACGGCCCTGTCGGGTTGGCTAGTTATCACCCCTGTGGTAAATTTGCAATAAAGCATTTCTCTCAAACACCACATTTTGGACTGGGTTCTTCAATCAACACGTGGCAGTAGTGCTTTTTTCGTTGGACCTGACTCATCCTGCTGTCCATGGAGAACTATAACACAAAACTTTCTCCAAGGAGCCAAAACACTGATGATAATGAGGTGATGAGGGTAGTGAGGTAGGATGGAACAATGTCTTTGATGATTTTGAATGTAGCTCTTTACTGCTATCTTTAGGTCTTGGCAGGTGATGTGTTCAGGGTGGGGGTGAAGTTTTGGTTTCTGGTTATGTATAGTGCTTCCATTTTGTTGTAGTTTATTTTGCTTCAAATTGGTATCTCTTTAAGTGACTCTCACATTTTGTCTGTGTTTTGTTTTTGTTTTTTCTGTTTATTTTTTTGAGCCTGGTTTGGAGTTTTCTTTTTTGTTTCGTCCATGGAGAACCCCATTACAATAAGTAACCTCACTTTCTGGATCATTTATGAGCAGCACTAATGACTCTAGTACCTAGATAGTCATGTGCATGGACCTCTGAAACCTCTCCCGAGATGGACCCATGACCAATCACCCACACAGGGATATTTTATAAATACAAGTGAAGCTAACACCAGGAAAAACAGCAAGATGCAATACTGGTAATGACTGGTCATTAAAAATCTGTGATGCTTCCCGTGACTAGGATGGATCTCTATGTGGTTTGTCACGCCACCACCACTCGCCTCTAGCTTAGAGGGGCATGGATTTTTGAAGGAACTTTCTGCTGTATGCTTTTTCAGCTTTTTTAAAAAAACTATTTCCCTGCAATGCCCTCTGGGAAATGTAGTCCTTATTCAGCTGTATGAGTGCACCACGCAGAAAGCTGTAGTCAGGCTCAAGTAGGTAAGGCAAATGACAGAAATTTATTATTTTTATATACACAATGGTTCGATCATACCACACATAGGATTGTTGGTTCAGGACTCTTTGAAGCAAAAAAAAAACAAAAAAACAACTGTCCAAAACATATCCAACCACAAAAGGTAGTTTTAAAGGTTCTCTCTACTGCAGGATACACAGTCTTTACCAGCAAGCCTATTGTATTCCCTTCTTAGCCTTGCTGGCTAAAGCACAAAACAAAAAGCACATTTAAAGTCTGTGGTAAACTTCCCCTTTATAAACACATGGGATCTCAGCCATCCTGCTTGTGGAATAAGGGTACCTTTTTCCAGGAAGACCGTCTTCCAGGACTGGCTTGCTTTCTCTACGTTCCCAGGTTTATAGCTTGGCACAAGGAACAGTCCATGGGAGTGTCCTCCTCAATCAGCTTCACCTCGGGCTCTCCCAGCTGCATAGGCTCCGACTCCCCGTCCTGCTCAGCATGCTCAGCTAACAGCCTCCCGGGGGATCTTGGAATCTCTCTTGTTCCTGGCTCCAAACTCTCGTGCAGCCATGCTACATGCCAAATAGCACTCTCTCCAGCTGGAAGCTCCATTCCTCTGCACTGCTCAGCCTGGCTTCCTGCTTCTCTTCTCCTCCCTAAGTCATACTCTGCTCTGGGTTTATACTTCCAGGGCTCTAGCTCCAACCCCTCCCTACTCAGGTGATGGCAATCAGCCTGACTCCGGACACCTGAGTGCTTGGAGCATTCACTGCCTAAGGGGTTCTGAGCCTTGTATCCTCTCCCCTTCATTCCACTAGGGGGAGCATGAAATGTGGTCCACGTGGAAGTTTTCTGATTCCTGGAGGTGTTTATGGCTTTCATACCCTGTCTCGGTAAAAGGGGGCCCTTTACTAGGGTGAATTCCCTGTCTCTTTGTCCTCCCCCAGACTCTGGATAGGCCTCCTTGCCACATACCCCCCCTACTTAAGATATTACAGGCTGGCGGAGGTTGTTGAAGCTCCTCCGAACAGTCCATAATCCTGGATAAGGCATCTGCATTGTGGTGTAGCTTCCCTGCCCAATGCTCTATTTTAAAATCAAAAGCTTGCAGGGCCATGTACCATCTGGTTAATCACGCATTGTGGTTCTTCATCTGTTGGAGCCATTTCAATGGTGCGTGATCGGTAACTAGCAGGAATTTTCATCCGGTGAGGTAGAACCGGAGGGTCTCTATTGCCCATTTGATGGCAAGGCACTCTTTCTTAATCATAGAGTAGTGTTGCTCTGCCGGAGACAACTTCCTACTAAGAAACATCACAGGATGCTCATTTCCTTCATGCTTCTGGGACAAGATTGCCCCTAAGCCTATGTCTGAGGCATCTGTCTGTACAATGAAGGGCTGCGTGAAATCCACCCCGCATAACACCGGGGTTGTGCATAGCCGCTCTTTCAATCGGTTGAAAACCCTCTCCGCATCTGGGGTCCAACGGAGTTGATTTGGGCAATTCTTTTTTAACATGTCCGTAAGGATGGAGCTTTCTTCGGCAAAGCATGACAGGAACCTCCTGTAATAGCCGATCAGGCCTAGAAAGCTTCTTAATTGCTTCTTTGTTGCGGGACGAGGAAAGTTCTTGATGCTGTCCACTTTGTCAATCAAGGGCTTAATCCTTCCCCGGCCTACCATATGCCCCAGGTATTTCACTTCTCGCTTAGCGAAGGCACACTTGCTCGGGGTTCAGGGTGAGGCCCGCCCGCCTGCCTCATAGATCGCAGGACGGCGTCAACCCTCGGGATATGTTCTATCCAACTGCAACTGTGGATAATATCATCCATATATGCAAAACCATATTCTTGATGAGGAAGCAGGACTTGATCCACCAGTCTCTGGCAAGTCGCTGCGGCGCCGTGAAGGCCAAAGGGCATCCTCTTAAACTGGAATAGCCCAAATGGGGTGCTGAAGGCAGTCTTCGGCCGAGATTCCCTAGTCAACAGAATCTGCCTGTACCCCTTCGTCATGTCTAGGGTGGTCAAAAACTGAGCCTGCCCCAAGCGGTCCAAAAGCTCCTCGATACGGGGCATCGGGTAAGAGTCGAATACCGAGATGGCATTCACCTGTCTGAAATCTATACAGAAGTGTAATGTACCATCCAGTTTTGGAACCAGAACAATGGAACTGCACCACGGGCTCCTTGATTCTTCAATGACACCCATCGCCAACATCTTGCGCACCTGTGCCACGACCTCCTGCTTTTTAGCTTCTGGTAGGCGGTAGGGTCGCTGTCTGACCACCTTCCCTGGTGGCGTCAGGATCTTATGCGCCACCAGTCAGGTTTCACCCGGGATCGGGGTCAGTACATCTGGGAACCTCTCCAATAGTCGAGCCAGATCCCATCTCTGGACAAACGGTAGTTCTTCCCCTACTTGGGGCTCCGGGTTCTTCTTGCAGTCTGCCACTTGAGGTCTCAGGTCGTCCTTCTCAGTCTCCTCCATTCTCTCTCCACAGGTGGCTGTCAGGCTTTTCATCTCGGCCCCTCCGGTGGAACCAAATCCAGAGGCTACCCATTCCATAGGAGACAACATGGGGACCTCTTCTAGTGGGGCAAACCCCACTCTCTCGCACAGCAGCTGGGCAATCCGGTCTCCCACCTTCACATGGTAGTCTTCATTGCCAAAATTAAACATTAATACCTTTACACTCCCTCTATAAACAGGGTCGATCACCCCAGCCACGACGTCCAGGAAATATTTCAAAGCCAGACCCAATCGCGGTGCTATCCAACCATAACATCCTACGGGTATCTCCATCTGAAGGCCGGTATCAACGAGAGCTTTTCCATGGCTGGGTATCACCCGATCCTCGGCGCTACATAAATCATAGCCTGCGGCTTGCGGGGACGCCCTCCTGGGAGCCTGGGCCTTCTCGGATAACTTACAAAATTTTAATATGAACTTCTGTTTAAGGGGAGCAACACTTCCCAAGGGTTCTTTCCCTGGGTTATCACTAGGCTTTCGGGGGTTCTCAAAAAGAGGGCCAGGGACCACCGTTACCATCCTCTCCCCTCCCCTTTTCTCCCAAGGCCTTTCTCTAATCCTTCTCTAAATTGGGGCCAATCCCTTCCCAATACTAAATCATAGGGTAGTTTTGGAACCACTGCCACGAGAACTTCTTTCTGCGCCCCCAACCCTTTTATCCCCACTCTGTACACAGGGTAGAAAGAAGCAGCTCCATGTATGCACCTAATTTGTACCTGCCCTTCTGGCCTACTCTGGCGAGACTCATCCTGGGCCTCAATTGCCTGCCAAAGCTTTCGTGACACCATGCTTTGGTCGGCCCCAGAGTCGAGCAGAGCATGGGTAGTGACCCCCTGTATGTTAACATTTAAGAGAAATCCCTCTCCTAGATGTTTCACATTGGTACCAGTTAATCCAATGCGGGCTGTGCATCGCCTCTGCAGGTGTCCCATCTCCCCACAACGATAGCATTTTTTCTCAGCCCACTTACCCTCATGAGCAGACACACAAGTTTTAAGACATTTTACATTATTTCCCTGTTTCTTTTCTAATAAATCAAAACTGGCCTCTGCCCCTACTTTTGGAGGGCCCGCCTTTGGGAGAAAGGCCAATTCAGCTTCCATGTAGCGCTCGGGCAAAAGGGTTGCCTCTTCTGTGCTCTGGCAGTTTTGCTGAATCAGAAAAGATTGTACCCTTTTCGGTACTGCAGCCATAAATTGCTCCAATATCACCATATCCACCACCATATCCATAGTTTTTCCTTCCGGGGCTAGCCACTTTAAAGCTAAACCTCAAATTCTCTGGCTTAAGGCCTTAGGTGTCTCTCCAGCCTTTAAGACCGTGGCTCTAAACATACAGTGATACAACATTTTCGTTAACCCTAATCGGTCTCTAATTGCATTTTTTACTGCATTATAGTCCATGGCCTGGGCAGCTGGCATAGCCCTATACGCGGCTAGTGCTTCTCCTGTTAAGGAGGCTGCCAATCTCACCGCCCACTGGCAATCTGGCCAACCCACGGCTTGAGCCACCTTCTCAAATGACTCCAAGAAGTCATCTATGTCATCATCAGGAGAAAGTTTTCCAAAATTAAACGCCCCGCTGGTGTGTGGGCCTGCTAGATTGTCCATTCGCGGCATCTCCGGTCCTTCCGAGGTTAGTGTTCCTCCACTTCCTTGCCTCTGGGAAGTAATAAGGGCTTCCATTAAGTCCAGGACAGACTTTTGCTGCTCCCTCATAGCTGCCGCCGCATTCTCCTGCGCTAGCTGGGCCAACTCTTGCTGGCGTTGAAATTGAGTGGCCATCCATTGCACCAGCTCTTTTGGATCCATCTCCGGCGATACCCTGCTCCTGTGTTGACTCTCAAAGAAAAAAAAACAACTTTGTCTTTTCCGCCAACCTTCTGTGCTATCACTCTTGCAAGTGTATATCCTGGATGGTAGAAAATCCTGAGTGGTAGAAAATCCTCACAACTACGCCACTGTCACGCCACCACCACTCACCTCTAGCTTAGAGGGGCGTGGATTTTTGAAGAAACTTTCTGCTGTATGCTTTTTCAGCTTTTTTTTAAAACTATTTCCCTGCAATGCCCTCTGGAAAATGTAGTCCTTATTCAGCTGTATGCATGCACCATGCAGAAAGCTGTAGTCAGGCTCAAGTAGGTAAGGCAAATGACAGAAATTTATTATTTTTATATACACAATGGTTCGATCATACCACACATAGGATTGTTGGTTCAGGACTCTTTGAAGCAAAAAAAAACCTGTCCAAAACATATCCAACCACAAAAGGTAGTATTAAAGGTTCTCTCTATTGCAGGATACACAGTCTTTACCAGCAAGCCTATTGTATTCCCTTCTTAGCCTTGCTGGCTAAAGCACAAAACAAAAAGCACATTTAAAGTCTGTGGTAAACTTCCCCTTTATATAAACACATGGGATCTCAGCCACCCTACTTGTGGAATAAGGGTACCTTTTTCCTGGAAGACCTTCTTTCAGAACTGGCTTGCTTTCTCTACGTTCCCAGGTTTATAGCTTGGCACAAGGAACAGTCCATGGGAGTGTCCTCCTCAATCAGCTTCATCTCAGGCTCTCCCAGCTGCATAGGCTCCGACTCCCCATCCTGCTCAGCATGCTCAGCCTCTCGGGGGATCTTGGAGTCTCTCTTGTTCCTGGCTCCAAACTCTCCTGCAGCTGTGCTACATGCCAAATAGCACTCTCTCCAGCTGGAAGCTCCATTCCTCTGCACTGCTCAGCCTGGCTTCCTGCTTCTCCTCTCCTCCCTAAGTCATACTCTGCTCTGGGTTTATACTTCCAGGGCTCTAGCTCCAACCCCTCCCTACTCAGGTGACGGCAATCAGCCTTATTCTGGACACCTGAGTGCTTGGAGCATTCACTGCCTAAGGGGTTCTGAGCCTTGTATCCTCTCCCCTTCATTCCACTAGGGGGAGCATGAAATGTGGTCCACGTGGAAGTTGTCTGATTCCTGGAGGTGTTTATGGCTTTCATATCCTGTCTCAGTAAAAGGGGACCCTTTACTAGGGTGAATTCCCTGTCTCTTTGTCCTCCCCCGGACTCTGGATAGGCCTCCTTGCCACAGGTTATATGCTTCCTTTAGGATCAGAGAGCATAACTAATGCCCATTTTGAAGAAACAGAATCAAGGTGCCCAGAGAAATCATTTAACTTTTCTTGAACTGGAAACTTGTTCTAGGCCTTTAGATCTAGGATGGGATGGAATCCCCTTTTTTTCTTTATGACCAGAAAATACTTGGGAGTGAAATCTTTACCCTATTTTCCCTGGTGGAACAGGTTCAATTTTGATTTTTAAGAGGAAGGAGAGCTCCTTGGCATTTCCCGATGCTGATAATTTGACCTAGATATACTTAGTGGGCAATTTGGTGGTATATTGTTATTTGTCTCAAGATTTTGTGAATGGGCATTTGGGTCTTTTGGAGGAGACTGTCTTCTTTCCTATGGCGGAGAGAGATCTGTGAGGTAGCCAGCCAAGCCCTCCTTTGCTGGTTTATATTCAGAACCCAAAGGTTCCTTGACTCAGAGATGAACTTGTATCAGTAACAGATGATCTAGAGAATGCAGCAGTCAGAGATTATAGTGGGCCATCAGTTTACATAAAACCTTAACCTTCCTCCTACTGAAAGATTGTCTGGCCAAGTCAGGAGAAAGAAATACCAGTATGTACTTGTGAAGGCCGTCAAAATTCTCTCCAAGGTTTTGGTCAAGAAGTAGGTTGGGGCTTTTGGGCCTCTACTATCTAGGATAAAAGGGAGGTCCCTGCTGAGTGTTAGAAATAAGAGAATAGGAGATTCTTACATTTGGAGAGCACTAAGGTCTCCTCTGGCTCCCACTTGCAAACCTCTTGGAAGAGTCTCATAGGTCTGAAATGATCTGGGAGAGATACTTGAGTGTTATGCAGCTCCCTTTAATGAGAGAAGTTGCCTCTTTGGCATATCAGCAAGCTTTGTTTACACAATGTATCAGAGATCTGAAGCTCACAGCCATGAGAGTCTGTGAGCTCCAATAGTCACTGCAGAAGCTCTCAATGCCATCTCAAAAGCATGGGTTGATCTGACCATGTGTCTTCATATTACTTCCCTTTTCCCACTAGTGACCAGAGTACAGATGACTTGTCCTAATGTACAGAATCTATAAACTATCTTATGCAAAGTGTCTTGTATGTTCTGGCTCATGAAGAGCTGGAAAGAAACTAGGGGCAGTTTCTCCAAATGGGTTAGAGTTTTGTGCAAACTATGAAAGTCATGAACCTCACTTCTAAGCCAGCTAGTTATATGGGAAGACAGCATAGCATTATGAAAACATTTCTCCTAAGAGAATCCAATGTCTAAATATATCTCCTCTCTGACAAAGGAGTGGGACTTGAAACTTATGGCTCTCTTGAAAGTGGATTCTATCACTACTGAGTGGTGAGGAAACTGTTGGAATTCAGGAATCTTTCATGTGCAGAGACCAGGACATAAGAACATAAGATATGCCATACTGGGTCAGACCAAGGTCCATCAAGCCCAGTATCCTGTTTCCAACAGTGGCCAACCTAGGTCATACGTACCTAGCAGTATCCCCAAAAGACACAGGTTCCACAATGCTTGTATTGGGTCAAGCATTGATATCCTGGGTCCCTTTTTAATAATGGTTTATGGACCTTTCCTCCAGGAACTTGTCCAAACCTTTTTTAAACCGAGCTACACTAACAGCTTTTACTACATCCTCCGGAAACAAATTCCAGAGTTTGATTACACGTTGAGTGAAAAAATATTTTCTCTTATTTGTCTTAAATAGTTTACCCTGTAGCTTCATGATATGTCCCCTAGTCTTTCTATATTCTGATAGCGTAAACAATCGATCTACGTTTACCCATTCCACTCCATTCATTAATTTATAGACCTCTATCATATCTCCCCTCAGCAGTCTCTTTTCCAGGTTGAAAACCCCTACCCTTTGTAGCCTCTCTTCATAGGAGTAGCCTCCAATCCCCTTTACCATTTTGGTGGCTCTTCTCTGTACCTTTTCTAATAACGCTATATCCTTTTTAAGATACGGCTACCAGAACTGCACACAATATTCAAGGTGCGGTCGTACCATGGAACAATATAGAGGCATTATAATATCCTTTGTTTTATTTTCCATTCCTTTCCTTATGATACCTAGCATTCTATTTGCTTTCTTGGCCACCGCTGCACACTGGTCGGAGGGTTTTAACATGTTACCAACGCTGACTCCTAAATCTTTTTCCTGGGTGGTGGTTCCCAATGTGGAACCTTGCATTGTGTAACCATAGTGTGGGTTGTTCTTTCCTAGGTGCATAACTTTGCAGTTGTCCACATTAAATTTCATCTGCCATTTGGATGCCCAGTATTCCAATTTATCCAGGTCCTCCTGCAGGTTTCCACAGTCCTCTTGTGTTTTAACAACTTTAAACAGTTTTGTGTCATCTGCAAATTTGATACCCTCACTAATTATTCCCTTTTCCAGGTCATTTATGAATATGACAAAAAGTAGCAGACCCAATACAGATCCCTGGGGTGCTCCACTATTCACCTTTTTCCATTGGGAAAACTGGCCATTTAGCCCTATCCTCTGCTTTCTATCTTTTAACCAGTTCCCGATCCACAATAGTACACTGCCTCCTATCCCATGACTTTTTAGTTTTGCCAAAAGTCTCTGATGAGGGACCTTGTCAAAAGCTTTCTGAAAGTCCAGATACACTATATCAACCGACTCACCTTTGTCCACCTGTTTATTTACACCTTCAAAAAAACATATCAGATTAGTAAGACAAGATCTAACTTGTCTAAAGCCATGTTGGCTGTCTCCCATTAGGCCATGACTATCTACATGCTGTGTAATTTTGTTCTTTATGATGGTTTCTACCATTTTCCCTGTACTGACGTCAGGCTCACCGGTTTGTAATTTCCCGGATCACCCTGGAACCCTTTTTAAAAATTGGCGTTACATTGGCGATCCAACAATCTTCAGGTATTACAGATGATTTTAATGAAAGTTCATAGATTACTAATAGCAGGTCTGCAATCTCATATAGACCTTTATCATATCTCCCCTCAGCCGTCTCTTTTCCAGGTTGCTTTCTTAACAGAGTGCACAGAGAGGGGGTTTCCCACATTGTTCTTTGCCTCAGGATTTTGTGAATGGGCATTTGGGTCTTTTGGAGGAGACTGTCTTCTTTCCTGTGGAGGAGAGAGATCTGTGACGTAGCCAGCCAAGCCCTCCTTTGCTGGTTTATAGTCGGAACCCCAAAAGCTTTTTGAGTCAGACTCAGAGAGGTACTCTAGGGGTGAAGCCTGGGTCTGTGCCCCTGGTTGGAAGTCAAGGTCTCAGTGAGGGTAAACTCTTGACTGTCAACCTCTAGACTCAGATGTTATCTGACACTTTAAGGAAGCTTCCTCCCATGATGTTTTTGAACTGGTATTGAGGTGGCTGTCAACAACCGAGATGCTTCGAGGCTCTGGCATTGATGAAACATCTCCAGGAAAAGTATGAGTTTAGAGCAGTGGTTCTTAACCTAGTCCTCAGGGCACACCCAGGCCAGTTGGGTTTTCAGGATTCCCACAATGAATATGTACGAGATAGATCTGTATACAATGAAGGCAGTACATGCAAATCTCTCATATGCATATTTATTGTGGGAATCATGAAAACATGACTGGCCTAGGTGTGCCCCTACTGGCATGAGAACCACTGGTTTAGAGGATTATCTACATCGCAGTGTATGCCACTGAAGTGTGAAGCCAGGCATCAGCTAACTGCTCATTGATTTTCCTGTCAAGTTCCTCCTTCAAGACTTCTGCTGCCAAAGTCAAAGAGGCTATAATAGGAGAGACCACGTCTTGAGTCAACTGAAATGTATCAGTGGCCTGTTCCAGAGTCCTTGGATGCTGTCGTCCTCTTCCAATATCCAGGAGGATGAGCAGTCCTCAGTCCAGAGGCAATTAAAAGATATAGAGGTTGCTTTGTGCTCTTGTCACCATGCTCCAATGGAGACCAATACTGATACTGCTTCACCCCTGCTCAATGCATGACCAATAGTCTTCTATATCAAAAAAGCCAAATGGGTCCTTTGGCTGGCAATCAGTTGATGTTCTATTCTGATGTCCTGTACCGATATTCAGCGTTGAGGGAAATTGATGACTCCTCGATATAAATACACTCCTAGCATATGGTGCAGCTTCTGAATCCTTTGGGACACATGGCTTCTATGTTAATGCTGTATCAGACTTTGAAATGTCCAAGCTGCTTTCTCTTTGCTCTTTAGTCATGAATCCCTCTCTTAGATACCTGGGAGGGATTGTGATTGGGGCCCAAGGCATTGCAAGCACCAGTTATAAGTATCCACCCCAGATACAGTATTGCTTGCTGCACTACCTGCATTCTTCAAAGTCACTGTGGGATGTTTTTCCGAGACATGTCATGGAAAAAAAATGGCACAAAAAGAGCAACAGCTCTTGCAGGTCCAAACAGGAAACACAAGGCGCAAGAGTGATTATGACACAATGGCTTTATTGGTGGTCCCCAACGCGTTTCGGCAGATTGCCTTCCTCAGGGGGTTAAAATCACTTACAAACATATAATAAAAACATGTATTAAAAACATATCAGAAAGAACAGTTAAAAAGAAACTGCTAAAAGGTAACCGGGCATGGAATTAGAACAATAGTTTGTCTACATCTTATAACACTCAAAACAGATAAATAAATAAATAATTAAAGGCATATAAATAATTAAAAGCATAACACAATAAATACATACAAATGTTAATAAACAAAAATCATGAATATTACTTATATATACATTACACGGTACAATCTAGACACCATAAAACCATAAAAACAGTAATACAAGAATCATAAAAAGATAGCATTAGACGCAGGGCAGAAGAAGACATAAAACCAATAAATAGGTAAAAGAACTCAAAACAATGAAGTAAAAAAGAAGTAGTAAAAATTGGGTATTCACTCACCAAGTACCATAAGCTGGTTATCATATAATGAAATAAAAAGGCAAATGGCCCGAGTTTCAACAGTAAGAGAGCCTGATAAAAATATAATAAAGAATTACAAAAAGGATGCGAGACTCTGTATGGGGAGGTGACTCAACAGGGACATGTCTTTTCAGTCCTCAGCAGCTGAAGGACGTGATCCTGGCTGGCTCCCACTTTCAGATGCTTAAGCTTTAGAACTTTTATTTCTTTTTGTTTTATTTGTGTACTTTCAGCGTTGGTACATAGCAGGGGGCCCTAGCAGGGTTCCTACCAGTGTACATTGCAGCCGACAAATTATTAGCGGCGCTCCGAGGCACGGGGCTGAAGAGGCAGAGCCTGTCTCACTTTCAGCTCCGTTTACTATAGCAGAGAGCAGTGCGGTGCTGGGAGCCCCAGATACCTGCCTGCTGCCTCCGGGGCTCAGCTTCCCTCCCCACTAGCAGTGGGTGCCAGGAGCTGCAGGAGAAGGAGTCTTTTTTATTAAGGTTGGTCATTTTTTCTTTTCAGTTGGTTTCTTGGTTTTGTGTGTGCCGGCGGCCATTTTTTTCTTGGCGTTTCGTCGACATTTCTTTTTCCCGCGGCGGTCTCTCAGGAGCCGGTTTGAACAGGGTTTTTTTCTTCCTTTGTTTTTTGGTTTGGGATTTAAAGTTGGATTTCGGTTTGCTCCGTTGGGGGTAAGGCCTTGTAAACATAGCTCCTGTCTCAGAAGCAGGCCTCTCCAATGGTTTATTTTTGGCGGGAACGGCAACCCTGGCTAACACTGTTCCTATGGCCTACAGACACAGTCATATTTCCTTTGTGTTTGTACCTCTGAGTGAATTGGATACTATTGTTCTGTATTAGTGTACTGTGCAGCAGTGATTGCTTAGAACTGCAGGTGGTTAATGGAAATAAATGTGAATGAAGCACATAAGTGGTTTTATCGGATGCTTCAACATCACTGGTTTGGTGTAAACACTATTCTTGAGCCTCACAATCACAGCGGCAGTATTGGGCTTTTTGGGCTATCTATTGTGAAATTGGTATTGCTGCTTCAGTTTTGGGTTCTGAAACTCTTTTAACAGCATATGTAATGCTGACTTTAAAAATTTTGTAGTCTCATTCATGTAAATTGATCCATTTTATAATCTTTTGTTTTTGTTGAAACTGTGTACACACTTATATCCTTTTTTAAAGTTTACATGGCATGTTATTTTGCCTTTTAAAATAAACCAAAGTAGTTTAAATTTCTGTATGTTGATTGATGTGTTGCCTGAAATGAAAACACATCCCTAGCAGGCCTTCATTGTCACACTCATCATAACTGCTACCTCATTTAGCATGTTGACAGGGGCCAAGGGTTACACAATCTATTTCGGTGTCATGCATCGAGACGACAAAAATCGCTTTCTCAGACATCCTGGCTTGCAGATATAAGGGAGTCTGGGGTGTTGTTTCTCTTGTCCAGGTTCAAAGGACGTAGATTTATTTACGGCTTGGCTTGCTTAGTTTAACCTGTATTATCGAATGCTTTTTTCAATAGCTAAGTACGTGTTCCACAATGATTGCTGTTACTCACAAATTTTTTATGCTCTTGTTTGAGCGTACGCCATAATTCGTGCCCTACACTTTTATTCAGGTCTGCATCTTTTCTTTCAAGCTGCGCTCTTCCTTGCTTTTTTCCCACCTCCCTTTGGTGGTGTAATTTATTTTTTTCACTTTTCCTCAGTTGGTACTTGAAGTCCTTGCGAGTCTTTCTATGCTAGTCTCTTTCAATTTCTTTCACTCTCCAGACCTTTGCCATTGGCCCGCCAGATACACCCAGAGTTTGCTCAAAGCATTAACCCGCCTCTTCTCGGGGGTGTATCTCTCTTTAGTCGCCCATTGCTGTTGCAATGTACGGAATAATAATATTAAGGAGCTCTTAACATGCTTCACCATCTTCCTCTCTGTTACTCCTTGGCCAGATTGGCCACAGGAAGAGGTGTAGATAGCAATTTCCCCAAGTGAAACCATTGGTATATGTTTTTTATCTGCAGGAAGGCTGGGAAGTTTGCAGATCTCCCATTTCCACTGAGAAATAGCCATGGGCCTGGGTAAACAGCTTTACTAGCTTAATGTATGGCAATGTGATGTCCAATAATGTGTTTTTCTAGGCTCCTTCTGTCTGGGTGCTGGTATTGTAAATATGATAGTTGGATTTCAATGTCTAAATCTCAGTGTAGGGAGGCCTAGAGGGTAAAAACAGCTAAAAGCTGGCATAACCCTAAAGGTTCTCCTAGGGTTACTAAGGCCTTTGTATAACAGCCGGAGCTTCACCGTCTTGCTCCATTTTGCGGGGCATACGGGTCATTTACACTTTTCAGCCTCTCCGATTGGCCTGGATGCGACGCCCCGCACCTTTCTACCACCCAACCGGTTCTCTCTGGCAGGCTATAGCACTTCCGGTGACGTCAGCTACTCACTGCTGGTAGTAGTGGCGGCGGCCTTACGGAGAGCGGGCGTTTTTGTCGTACACCCTTACCTCGACAACTGGCTAATTCGAACCCCGCTGGTATAGGAGTCTCCGTCTCCTGCAGCTCCGGCGTTGGGTGCTCAATCGAGCCAACGTTCAGTTGCGGCCGGTTTCGAGATTCCTCTCGTTAAGGGCGGTTTTCACCGTACAGGTCGGGGTATTTTTTCTGCTATTAGGCTCCGTGTTGCCGTTCCTGTCCTGGTGCAAGCTTTCTTGCATCTTCGAGCGTTGTCGGCGTGGCGCTAGCTGCTGCTCCTTGCGTACATGGCGGCGTCCTTCGGCCTCCTTCTGTGGGCAAGGGCCCACATGCGGACGTTGCAGCGAGTGTGGTTATCGCACTGCAATCCTCCAGATTTGCCCTTGGCATTCGGGTTGCCCCGGTTGAGCGTCGTCTCCGATAGTCTCCGGTGGTGGCCGGGGCCGGTTCTTCTAAGTGCAGGGCTTCCCTTAAGCCAGCCCGCCGGGGTGTTGGTTGCGACAGCTCAGTTTCGTCAGTTGCGGAGATCAGAGTCCGGCGTCATTGCACGGGGGCTTGAGCACTGGAGATCCAGAATTGTTCCCTTCATCTGGTGGGGTTCCGGTAGCTCTGCTCCCAGACGGCGATGCGCATGTTTTTTTTCTCAGAATAGGCGCTGTCTATGTCTTTTTTCTCTCATCGCGGCGGCACTGGCAGCGCGGAGTTGTTGCAGCGGAGTCTGCAGCTCAGGTTATGGGCAGAAGTGCTTTCCCTAGCCCTGTCAGCGGCAGAAACGGAAAAAAATAAAATAAAAATAAAATAATAATAAATAAATAAATGAATAAATAAGTAAATAAAATTAAAGCCTGGCGGCTTTACTCCACACGCCTGTGCTGGTTCCGGGGCTTGGTCACTGCACGCTGTGGTGTTTCACAATCTGACCCTGTGTTGGACTTGGAGGCAGCCGATAGTGGTTCTTCTGCTTACCTTCAGCGAGGCCAAAGCTTCTCGGGATCTTCCGCAAGCGCAGGGTGCGCATGTTGGATGGTCTCGTTGGGCTGGGAAAGCCATGGCCACCGGAGGATGGTCAATAGAGTGCTTCGGAGGATAGCAGGACGCTGCGGCCTAGTGATTATCTTTCCACCAGTTTGGCCCTAGCAGGCGTGGTATGCGGATTTTGGGCGTCTTCTCATCCACAAAGCTTGGCGGTATCCCTCGAGGGGGGGGGTTCTGTTCCAGGGACCTCGACTCATGCCCGAAGTGGATTGCTTTGCTCTTCCGGCTTGGCTCTGAGCAGGACCGGTGGTTGTGGTAAGGGTCTTCGCCTTCGGTCATAGTCTCTGAGCTGCGGGATCGCAGACGTTCCAAGTCCCTAGCTTTGGTTCGGGGATAGCGTCTTTCAAGGTCTTGCTGCGGAGAGCCGAACTGCGGCCGAGCGATGCCTTAGTTCCGCTCGTGCTGTCTTTTCTTCCGGACAGTTTGGATAAAGGCGCTTAGCGGCGATCTCTTCCTTTCGCAGAGGTGTGAGCGGCCTTCGTCTCCAGCTCCTTCAGCGCGGCTTCCTTTTTTCCTTCAAGCGGTTCAGTACTTTCGATCCCCTCTTCGCGATGGGGTTCCACTGTAGATTTTGTCTTCACTGCTTACGATGTGGCGCGACCTCGTTTTTGTTTTCCCAGGCAGCGCTTTCTCGCTCGGGGATCTTCTTACGAATGGCCTCTTTCGGGGCTTTCTGTTCCGCAAGGTGGATTTCGGATCTCTCTGCTCTATCGTGTAGGGCTCCCTATCTACACTTTTCAGAGGATGGAATGCAGTTGTGGACGGTTCCCTCCTTTCTTCCGGAGATCGTCTCTAGATTCTCTATTACTCCGTCTATCGCTCTCCCCTCCTTTCGGGTCGGGGATCTTCCCATTAGCGATGTTCTTAGATGGCTCAGGAGCTCCTTCGAAACACTACGTCTTTCTGGGACTCGGAACGGTTTTTTCTTTGCCGGGTCTCGAAAGAGCGCAACCGCTTCTAGTCGTCCGTTGGTGGACCGGCGATTGGGCTGTCCTAGCAGAGCGCAGGGAACGGATATTCGTGATCGTTTTATGGGCACCCCAGTGTCCTTTTGGGCGGCATATGCTTGGGTTCCGCCGGTGGATTTTTGTCGGGCAGCTTCGTAGTCTTCGCTTCCGTGTTTGCGAAACTTTGCAGGCTTGCGGGCTTGGCCGAGAGCTAGGCCTGTGTGAGGGCGTCGGTCGTCCTCGTATGCCTGTTCGGTCCCTCCCGTGGTTAGATACTGTTCTGGTACTTCCCACTTGTTCCTGGACTGGCCCGGAGAGTCGAACAGGAAACCGAAATTAGACCTTACCTGCTAATTGTCTTTCCTGGAGATCTCTCCGGGCCAGTCCAGGACCCACCCATGTTTTTTGGTCACATTTCCGTGTAGCGCGGGTACCTAAGGATTCTCGACGGCTAGTGGTGGCGTCCGCGTCATGGCTTCTAATGTGTTGTTTTTTCTGTTTTCACTCATGGCTTCTCGTTCATGGGTTACGTTTTATCTTCTTGGTTATTTTGAAACAAATAAAAATCGTGACCGAAAGAACCCTAAGGCAGCGAACAACGGGGTGAGACAGAGCGAATTTGCTCTTACCTTAAGGAGCTCACGAAGTGCCTAAAGCCCTGCTGCTAGCAAGGTACGGAGGCACGGGGGCAGCGTCGGGAGGAGGATACTGGGGCTCCCAGCTCTCATCAACCCTTGAGACTCAGCGAATCCCACGGAAGCAGGCTCTGCCTCCGGCAAATTTAGAAAATAACGAAATTAAAATAAAATAAAATAAAGGAGAGGATCGCTGAAAGATGAACAGGAACACTGTTGTGCCAAAAACAAGGACGATCCCGCTATGGAGCTCTGCTAGAGCCAGTGAGCAGGGATCCCCTTTGAGAATCTGCGCTGTCCCCTGCTGCTGCACCCGGACAATAAAATCACCAAATTCTGAAACAAAAGAGCACTAGCGTTGCCAAGGCCTGTCTTCAGGGAGCCTGCCAGATAGACGTCCGTTCCAGCTGCTGAGGACTGAAGACTGGCGTTCAAGCACTAGAGGGAGCTATAGTATCTGCCAGCAAAAGTTTTAAAAAAATCAGTCCTCAGCTGCTAGAAGGGATTGACCACCCATCAGTACCTGGACTGGCCCGGAGAGACGAAAAGGAACCTAGTATAAAACCTACAGGAGATGGATAATTACACAAGATAAAAATCCATAGGGTAAAGTATCAACTTAAAGTTAATGGTTATTAAATTGAACCCCAGTACACTAAAAGCGTGAAGGGAGTTACTCACTAAACCAGGGTGGATCTTTAGGATGTGGACACGATCCTATAGTGAAAATTATACCGCCGTGGCAGCTACAACTGATATAGATGAATATCTGGAGAAAAATATAGCGAAAGAAACCATCAATACATAAATAAAAAATCGGAATATACTGATGAAACTGACATTCGTTCAGAGAGAGAAGCCATCTAGAGAACCAAACATGCATGCGTGTGAGTTAGAGCACTGCCTACAGGGAAATACTTATTAAACCTCGGCACAACGAGTCAGGTATCTGTAGGTATGATAAAATTACAAGGAAGTCACTCAATACAGCAGCTGAATAATTAACACTCAGAACAGACACTAATTCAAAAAGAAAGTCATCCGGGAAACCAGACGTGAGTGCAGATAGACCAAAGCAATGCTTAGAAAAGATTACTTGCTGCAAGTCATGTACCCAAAAGTGTATCGAAATAGCAAAGAGACAATGAATACACCAACTAAAAAGATAACAGCAGAGGTGACTGGGTCTCAAGATGGTCTTTCTCTCAAAACGGGTGTTGGTTTCAGCAGTCACCTCTGCTATTATATCTTTTTAGTTGATACACTTTTATCTTGTGTAATTATCCATCTCCTGTAGGTTTTATACTAGGTTTTTAAGCATTGCATTGACAGTGCTGCGCTGACTCACCATTACATTGTTTCCTTTATATGTAATAGGATGAATACTCATTTAACTCTTTATATGTCCCTGTTGAGTCACCTCCCCATACAGAGTCTCGCATCCTTTTTGTAATTCTTTATTATATTTTTATCAGGCTCTCTTACTGTTGAAGCTCGGGCCATTTGCCTTTTTATTTCATTATATGATAACCAGCTTATGGTACTTGGTGAGTGAATACCCAATTTTTACTACTTCTTTTTTACTTCATTGTTTTGAGTTCTTTTACGTATTTATTGGTTTTATGTCTTCTTCTGCCCTGCGTCTAATGCTATCTTTTTATGATTCTTGTATTACTGTTTTTATGGTTTTATGGTGTCTAGATTGTACCGTGTAATGTATATATAAGTAATATTCATGATTTTTGTTTATTAACATTTGTATGTATTTATTGTTATATGCTTTTAATTATTTATATGCCTTTAATTATTTATTTATTTATCTGTTTTGAGTGTTATAAGATGTAGACAAACTATTGTTCTAATTCCATGCCCGGTTACCTTTTAGCAGTTTCTTTGTAACTGTTCTTTCTGATATGTTTTTAATACATGTTTTTATTATATGTTTGTAAGTGATTTTAACCCCCTGAGGAAGGCAATCTGACGAAACGCGTTGGGGACCACCAATGGAAAAAAAATGGCCATAATGAAATCGAACAGCTGTTCTCAAAATCAGAAGCCCAAATGCCAACCACAAAAAAGGAGTGATAAAAATGAATGCAGAAAAATGAAAGGAAACTTCGAAATGACTGAAACATCTAATTAAAAGCACTAGAGGACATGGAGGCCCTCACATGCAACACTAACAATTCAACAGAAAGACAAAAAGGTAAGAAAACCTTTCACCTATAAACCATAATGGACTACAGCCATACCACTCTGAGTGAGCCTGATCTCGTCAGCTAAGAAGGGTCAGGCCTGGTTAGTACTTGGATGGAGACCACCTTGGAATAACTGGTATTTGCAGGCTTACTGCATGGAAGAGAGGTCTGGCAATCTATTTCCAGTCACACCTTGCTAAGAAAATCCACATGATTTATTTATTTATTTACATTCTCTTATATACCACGCTATTCTGCATCAGTGCGGTTTACATTGAACAAACTGAAATTACATTGAACAGGGTATTATAACTTGAAGATAACTATTTTATAGGGAACATGGGCTATGGAGGGTTAAGTGGCTTGCCCAAGACCACAAGGAGCACCTGTGGGACTAGAAACCCCAGTCCTTCCGGCCCAAGGTTGCTGTCCTCTAGTGGGATTTGAACCCCCCCGACCTTCTGGCCTGAAGTACCTTGCCCCAACCACTAGGCTACTCCTCCATGATAGTCAAAATTATTTACAGGGTTGCCAGGAGTCTGCATTGACTCAATGGCACACAACAAAGACAAAAAAAAACCCACAAGGGGAAAGCACAGTTACTTACCTGTAACAGGTGATCTCTGGGAACAGCAGGAATTAGTCCTCACATATGGGGTACATCGGTACCGACGGAGCCTGCGCGGGAAAGCTCCCCAGCTTCCCAGAAGGAAAGCTTTTGGGGCCTCCCACTGCGCATGCGCGCTGCCTTCCCGCCTTCCTGACCAACTCTCCTCAGTTCGAGTTTAAAGCTGAGACAATAGAGAGAGGAAAGGAAAGAGAGAGAGAGATACAACTCCTAGGGGAGGCGGGTGGGTTGTGAGGACTAATTCCTGCTGTTCCCAGAGATCACCTGTTACAGGTAAGTAACTGTGCTATCTCCAGGAACAAGCAGGAATAAGTCCTCACATATGGGGACTCCCTAGCTGAGATGCCCGGGAGATCCCCTGAAGGGTATGAGACCCTGAAAGGTTCCTTATCTTCCTATGGATCTCAGGCATCCATTCAGGGAAGGTGGGCTGGAGTTGTTCAAGAATGGAACAGGTGTCTGAGGACAGCCTGACCAAACAAGGCATCCTGGCGAGAGTCCTTGTCCAAACAGTAATGGGCTGTAAAAGGTATGAACCGAGGCCCAGGTGGCTGCTTGACAGATCTGGTCAATGGACACAGAGTTTAGATGAGCCATAGAGGTGGCCATGGCCCTCACATTGTGAGCGGTGACATGGCACTCCAGAGAAAGGTTCTTACTCTGGTAAGCAAAAGAGATACACTGAGCAATCCAATTGGACAATGTTCTTTTAGAGACTGGAAGTCCTAAATGAGAAGGATCAAAAGCAACAAAAAGCTGAGAAGACCTTCGATGTTGCTGTGTCCTGTGGAGGTAAAAGGCAAGAGCTCTTTTACAATCTAGAGTATGAAGATTCCTCTCTGCACTGGATGCATGAGGAGCTGGAAAAAAGACAGGTAAATATACCTCTTGATTAAGATGAAAAAGGGAGACCACTTTAGGCATAAAGTGGGGATTGGTCCTAAGGACCACCTTATCATGATGGAACCTTGTATAAGGTGGATTAGCCACTAGAGCTTGCAGTTCACTGATACGGCGAGCTGAGGTGACTGCAATAAGGAAAATAACCTTCCAGGAAAGAAATTTCAAGGAAGTAGTGGCTAAGGGTTCAAAGGGTGGCTTCATAA
This sequence comes from Ichthyophis bannanicus, assembly GCA_033557465.1. Lineage (NCBI taxonomy): Eukaryota > Metazoa > Chordata > Amphibia > Gymnophiona > Ichthyophiidae > Ichthyophis > Ichthyophis bannanicus. Next base: position 259,022,340 of record CM066044.1, read on the forward strand.
GCTGACCAAGAACCAAGTTTAAGTCCCATGCCACCGAGGAGGTCGAATGGGAGGTTTAGTTAAGGTTAGGCCTCTCATGAATCTTGCAATAAAAGGATGAGAGGAAACAGGTTGTCCATTGATAGGCTTAAGGGATGCTGCAATAGCACTCAAATGGACTCTTACTGAATTCGTTTTGAGTCCTGCATTGGAGAGATGCAGGAGATATTCCAAAAGAGAATTCAAGGGAAGTGCTAGAGGGTTAAGACCCTGTTGAGCACACCAAATGGAAAATCTTTTCCATTTAAAAGCGTAAGAACGCCTAGTGGAAGGTTTCCTAGAGGCATGGAGGATATCCTTCACTTGCTGCGAAAGATTGAAGTGTTGAAGGTCTAGGCCTTCAGTAACCAAGCTCTGAGGTGAAGGGACTTGGGGTTTGGGTGCCACAAAGTCCCCTCCTCCTGAGACAGAAGGTCTGGAGCCGCTCCCAAGTCCAGGGAGGGGGCTTGGGAGAGATGCAGAAGTAGAGGGTACCACACTTGGCGTGGCCAGCGTGGAGCTATGAGGATCATGGACCCTTGATCCCTTTGAAGTTTGAACAGAGTCTTGGGAATCAAAGGAATGGGTGGAAAGGCATATAGGAAGCCCTGACCCCAATGAAAGAGGAAGGCATCCTTGGCCTGAACTCCCTGACACGGAATCCTGGAACAGAACCGGGGAAGTTTGGCATTCCACGGACTTGCAAAGAGGTCTATGTCCGGGGTCCCCCATTTCTGGAAGATTCTGAGTACCTGATCCATGTGTAGGGACCATTCGTGTGGAAGCAGAACTCGACTGAGTCTGTCTGCCCAAGAGTTTTGGATTCCTGGAAGATATACTGCCAGGAGATGGATTTGATGCTCTCTGGCGAAGGCCCATAATCTTAGAGCTTCGTTGCAAAGCGACAGAGAGCCAGTCCCTCCTTGTTTGTTTATGTAAAACATGGCTACTTGATTGTCCGTATGAATAAGGACCGTCATGTTGCTGAGGAGGGTATGAAAAACTCAGAGCTAGAAAGATTGCTCGAAGTTCCAAGTGGTTGATATGAAGGGTGGTCTCCTGTGGAGAACAAGTGCCCCGAGTGGAGAGATCTTGAAGATGAGCTCCCCAACCTGTTTGGGAGGCATCTGTTGTGAGGGTTGCTTGGGGCAACAATGGTTGAAAGGGGGCCCCCAACAACAGATTTTTTTTTTTTTTTTTTTTTTTTTATTGAAAGTTTTTCAAACACATACTTACAACAAAAGTATACAGGAAATCCAGATACCAATGAGACACCATAACATACAGGAAAACCATCCTTATATAATAAAATAAAACTCATCAACATCTATTCATAGCCCACAAAAAGGGGAGAGTTACAAAAGCAAAATATGCCAAAAGAAATTTCAAGAACCAAGTTCTAAACTAACACACAGCACAACACAATCTAACATCCCCTCTTCTCCCTACGTAAGTGTGCCTAATTGTTTACTATCCAAAAAAACCTGTAATTGGGAAGGATCAAGAAAAATAAATTTAGACCCCTGAAATGTAACAATACATTTACAGGGGTACCGAAGAAAAAAACCTGCCGATAGGGCCAATACCCTAGGCTTCATAGCCAAAAAAGCCTGTCGCCTAAGTTGAGTGGCCTTACAGACATCAGGGAACATTTGTACTTTATCACCACAAAATAGAATAGACAACCGCTTAAAGTACAATTTAAAGACAGCTGACTTATCAGACTCAGAAACAAACGTAACTACCAAGGTAGCCCGAGAGAGAATAGTATCCTGAGAATCTTCCAAAAATTTGGTAAGGTCTAGGTCTGGTCCGCCCTGTAGAGTATCAAACCCACCAGGAGGATCGACCTTTACCTTCTTCCCAGTCAAATAATACATCTTAGAAACCAAAATAGATTCTGGGGAAACCAAACCTAAGGATTCTTTCAAATATTTCCTAAAAAGAATCTCTGCAGATAATAAATGACAAACAGGAAAGTTCAACAGCCTGATATTCTTAGCCCTAAATTGGTTATCATACATTTCTAAGCTACGGTGAACAAATAAACTCTCCTTAATACTGGAAACACTAGTAGATTTAAGAGTAGCACACTGATTTTCACACCTAAGAAGCTGAGAAGACATATTCCCCAACACTTCTTCATGGTCAGACAGCTTATTGGCAACCTCCAACGAGAAGTCACAAAGCTGTGAGACAGTGGGAGTCAAGATATTCTCAATACGGGATACACTCCTCCAGATATCCACCAGGGTAACCTGATCCTCAGGTACCTCCCTGGGGACCCCCGGAGCAGAAACCCAGGCAACTGGCTTCAACTTCCCCCGAGAAACTACTGGGGTACTTTGTTTAACTTGATCCCCCACATCACCAGAAGAGGCTGGAGAAATATAAACTGGAGGAGAAGGTGGGGACCTATCCGGAGAACTTAGAGACGCTACAGATGAGCGAAAAGCCAGAAAGTCAGGGTCCAGGGACACATCTGCCCCTACCTTTACCTGAAGGTGTTTGTCCATGGGGCCCACCACCGGCTCCACTTTCGCCTCTGGAACCACTTTCTTCTTTCTTTTCCCCATCTGAGGCTCTGCGGCAGGTAGATCTCACGCTCCTCCGTTTCTACGTTGCTCCAAGGGGCTCCCAAGGGGCCTAACACGCCCCTTGTATCGTGCCCCTTTAATCGCTGCCCCGGCTCGCGCCTCCGGCTGCGCCAAACCAGACAGCTCTAAAAGGAAAACAGAAGGCCCCCGATGACGTCGGGGCCGCGGGACCAGGAGCCTGCCGCCTCCGGGAAATGCTGCTGCTGTGCACTGGCTCTCCCACCGGTCCTCCGAGCTGCTCCGCCTTTAAGGAGAAGGCCCCCGATGACGTCGGGGCCGCGGGACCAGGAGCCTGCCGCCTCCGGGAAATGCTGCTGCTGTGCACTGGCTCTCCCACCGGTCCTCCGAGCTGCTCCGCCTTTAAGGAGAAGGCCCCCGATGACGTCGGGGCCGCGGGACCAGGAGCCTGCCGCCTCCGGGAAATGCTGCTGCTGTGCACTGGCTCTCCCACCGGTCCTCCGAGCTGCTCCGCCTTTAAGGAGAAGGCCCCCGATGACGTCGGGGCCGCGGGACCAGGAGCCTGCCGCCTCCGGGAAATGCTGCTGCTGTGCACTGGCTCTCCCCCAACAACAGATTTTGAGTGGACATCCACCATTGGAGAGACCAAAAGAGACGTTTGGAGTTTGCTATTTGGTCTGAGAGAGCTCCGGATGCTTGGGTCCACTGGGTGGACAAAGTCCATTGAGCTGCTCTCATATGTAGGCGAGCATAGGGCACCACATGTACTGTGGAGGCCATGTGGCCTAATAGTTGTAGCATCTCCCTGGCAGTCAAGTGGCTTCTGGACTGAGTCTGGGAGACTAAGTGCACTAGACGTTGGCAACGGGCCTGAGGAAGATAGGCCCTTGCAGTGGTGGTATCCAACCAGGCCCCGTATGAATTCCAGGGACTGAGTAGGGGCGAGTTGAGACTTTGGCAGATTGATCACAAGTCCCAGATACTGCAGAATGCGTCTGGTGCGATCCAGGGAAGTCTGAGCCTCGGACTGAGATGGAGCTCGGATGAGCCAGTCGTCCAGGTATGGGAAAACAAAAATTCCCAGGGCTCGTAGAAATGCAGCTACTATTGCCATGCATTTGGTAAATACCCTTGGGGCAGAGGCTAGACCGAAGGGAAGTACTCTGTTTTGTAAATGTTTTCCCTGGAACAGAAACCGTAGGAATTTTCTGTGGGATGGATGGATGAGTATATGTGTGTACGCATCCTTGAGATCTAGAGAACAAAGCCAATCCTGACTCTGTAGGTATGGAAGGAGAGTACCTAGAGAAAGCATCTTGAATTTCTCCTTGCATAGGAATTTGTTCAATTCTCTGAGATCTAGAATAGGTCTGTACCCCCCTGTTTTCTTGGGAATAAGAAAATAAGGGGAGTAAAACCCTGACCCCTGTTGAAGAAGAGGAACCTCTTCTATTGCCCTTTGGGCGAGAAGGGTGGTCACCTCCTGACCTAACAGGTTCAGGAGAGAAGGGGGAGAATTGAAACATCTCACCATGGTATGGGGAGGAAGGCTGGAGAAATGTAGTTTGTAGCCCTCTCTGATGATAGAGAGGGTCCATTGTTCTGATGTGATTTGCTCCCATCTGGGAGCAAAATGAGTTAACCTTCCTGGAATGGTGAGAGGCTCTGGATGTTTTAGAGCCAGAAAGGTTAAGTTCTCTAGAGTTGAGTCAAAAACCCTGAGGGGGTTGGGACTGCTGGGCTGTAGCAGCCCCTGCAGGTTTTGCCCTGGCCTGTTAAGGTTGCTGACGCTTAGGAGCAAAGCGAGCTGCAGAAGATTGTTGGCCAGTATTTGTAGCAAATCTGGCCTTCTTATAGAAAGGCTTCTTGAAAGATTTTTTCTTGACAGGGCCAGAGGTAGACTTAGAAAGTCTATCTAAAGCAGCATTTTCTGCATCCATTTGGGTGGCTTTGATTTGCCACTCCTTACCAAACAGATTCTCACCTGTACAGGGCAGATTTCCCAACCCATCCTGGACCCAGGGTTCTAGATCAGAGGCCTGGAGCCAAGCAATTCTGCGAGCCGCTATGGCAATACCTGAGGCTCTGCTAGCACCCTCAAAGGAGTCAAAGGCTGCTCTGTTGGAGAACTTTGATATATCTTGGGTATGCTTTAGCAAAAGAAGGAACTCCTCCTTTCTATCCTCTGGGATAAAGGGGAGAAAATGGCGTATTTTCAATGCAATCTCCTTCAGAAACATGCCCATATAGAGGCTGTATGAATTGATTCTAGCAATAAGCATACTTGCTTGGAAGATTTTTCTACCAAAAGCATCCAAAGTCCTACATTCTCTCCCTGGAGGAGTAGAAGAGTGTCTTTTGGTACTCTTTATCCTTTTCATAGCTGACTGCACCACAATAGAGTGGTGAGGGAGCTGAGTTTTTTGAAAACCAGAAGAAGGAGGGACACGATACATGGTGTCCAACCGACGAGAATGTGGAGATAGGGTGAGAGGAGTCTCCCATAAGTCCATCATATGTTCTTGAAGAATTTCATGAATGGGCAAGGTGACTGCCTCTTTGGGAACCTTAGAGTATCCTAAAATATCTATTTTTTTTGCTCTAGGTTCTTTTTCAGAGGTTACTGAAATAGAGAGACCTTTAGCCACTTCAAGGATGAAATCTTGAAAGGACAAATCCTCTGGAGGAGACATTCTCCTCTTTGGAGAAGAGGGCTCTTCGGGTAGAGTTAGGGATACTTCAGCAGAGTCATCTGATGAATCAGAATCATCAGAAGACTCGAAGTATCGTCTGTTTGCTTCCAGGGATCGATAAGCGTATCGACCGGTATCGACATCGGGGGTACCCGGAACCGGATCGGTATCGGGAAAAACCCCGGAACCGGGAACCGGAATCGGTATCCTGGTCGATGTGGATGCCCTGGATACCGGTATCGGTTGTGGTACCGGAACCGGAGTCGGTACCGATGGCGTCGCAGCTCTAATAAAAGCCATAATAGCCTGCTGCATGGATTGAACTGTATGATCCATAGATGCCACGACTATCTGGATGTCGGTACCGGAAGATTGAGCCGGTACGCCAGAGCAGTCTAACAGGTGATCAGTCGAGGCCGTGCCATCGATATCAACCTGTAACCCCATAGGAGGAGCTTTGGAAGCCGGAGCTTCCCGCCGGGGTTGTTTGGCTGGGGCAGGGTCCTCAGGGTCAAGCCCAGGGTCATCTCGATACTTGGAGGGAGATTTGCCCTTTGAGGACCTGCCAGAGGAATGTTTGGTTACCTGAGATCCATCAGGAGAGGAAGACCTGGAAGATGTCGATGCTGGAGTATCTGTAGAAAACAGCATGTGAAACTTGGCTGCCCGGTTTTGTAAGCCACGTTTAGACATCAAAGAACAGGATGGGCAATCCGGAATGGAGTGGTCAGGCCCCAAACATTTAAGACACCATTCATGGGTGTCTGTGACTGATATAGTACCGTTACACTTGGTGCATTTTTTAAAACCAGAGGCTTGTTTCTCCATGAGGGAGAATTCTGTGAAGGCCTAGAGGCCTCACAGAACAAACACACCAAGTGGGGAAAAATAAGATATATTTTTTTTTTTTGAAAAGAAATAAAGAAAAAAGACCGGCGGTACCGGTCCAGAATCGGGGAAGGCAGACACGCGGCCAAAGAAATAAATTAAAATAACAACTTCAGCGGTGACAGGAACACGACCTGCTGGCTCCGCGGAAAAAGAAGAACTGAGGAGAGTTGGTCAGGAAGGCGGGAAGGCAGCGCGCATGCGCAGTGGGAGGCCCCAAAAGCTTTCCTTCTGGGAAGCTGGGGAGCTTTCCCGCGCAGGCTCCGTCGGTACCGACGTACCCCATATGTGAGGACTTATTCCTGCTTGTTCCTGGAGATACATGTTTCAATGGTTCTGTATAAAAACAAGAACTGGAGGTGGCTCTGTGCTAAAGTATATGTATGATCATTATTTTAAACGTTTATAAAAGTTCTCTAAACGTAATAGAAGCTCTTTTCCTGCATCAGGCTTCAACTGATATGTTATCCACTTGAATGGACATGACATCTTGCATGCCTTAGGAGAATATTATTGCTATTGTTTATGCAAAATTATATAAGAAATAATACACAGACAGTGTGTGCCATTCTCCCCTTTATTGCTTTGAAGGCATTGGTAAAAGTCTTGTTTATTTATATAAACTGGAACTTACAGAGGCAAATTTGTTGTTTTCTCTCCCTCTAAACAGCTTGTTGCAAAGACAGGTGTATCTTTTCCTAAGGGCTCTAGGTATTAAGCATTTTCCTTATAGACACACAGTGAGAGAAATTCTTTAGCACATCTGGCCCTAAATCTTCTGTTTACAAAGATATATCCTCTGTTTCTACGAGTATCTATATAAAGTATTTCTGATTCCAAAATAATGAACAAGGACCATTCCAGGTTCCAAATCCAGTGATTGCACATATGCAGCTTAACGCCTTTCTCAGGCTTTCTAGTGTAAGATAAAGTTCAGATTCTGCTACTAAACTTGGGAATTAGAAAAATCTTGGGGTCATGGAGCAGCTAAAAAGTAACAAATAAAAACTCAAATTTCTGCAAACACTCCCCACCCCCACTGCTTACCTGGAGATGGGAGGGGTCGGGAGGAGCCCCCCAGTGGACGTCTGGATGGGGAGTAGTTGGGTATTTTAATACGGGCTCCAGAAAAGGAGCGAGGAGCAGAAGAGGCTGAAATGGGTTGTGGGGGAGGGAGGGGCCCAGGGTTCTGAGAAGGAGAATGACGCTCGAGTGGGAGAGAACCTAGGCGAGCATCCTGGAGTTGCTGGTCCACTAGATGGGTGTCTGTGTGTCAAAGAGACAGGGAGAGAAAGAAAGAAAGATGGGGTATCAATTTAAGTGCTGGTGGTCATAGAAAAAAGAGAGAGATACATGAGACAAGTTATCATGGGTGATTTCGTACCCAGTTGAGTGGCAGGGCTGTGCACTATGGTATGATTTGTACCCTGATCTGCTGTGATATCTGGCTCTTCTTGTGTCACTGCAGGGCGGTGCTCCAGGATACGGCACTTGTACCAGCAGCGCCGGCGGGCATCAACAGTACTCCAATAAAGCCGTGAACATCTGCCAAGGTTAAAAAAACAAAAAAACCACCAAAAGAACAAAGCTTCCATATGGTCACATTACTGGAGAAGGGAAAGACAGATCAAACACGTGAGTACGAATCTGGAAAGAACAGAACATATACATCACACAGCTGGAAGAGGAAGTGATGAAACTAATCACATCAGTAGAAGAGAAAATAACCACTCAACCAACATGCCTCAGTTCAGAAGCAATACTCACTGGTAACCAACAGGGAAGAGCCTCCCCTCACAGGCAGACAGGTCTGTGAGCATACCTAGGCTGTCTATCTTCATGGAACCTAAAGATAAGGTACAAGGATATAAGTAGAAATCATCCCTTGCTATCAAGCTCTTCTATCTTCAATACTCATACTATTTTCTTGATCAACAGCAATGAGGTCATGCGTGTAGAGCATTACTCCGGCTCCAGATTCTTCCATACTATTTTTGGGAACAGTCTGCTCGAATTTTTTTCTAGGCTTGAGATTTTAGAAGTAATATTTAGGTATTTAGCAGCTGTGGCATTTGTGTAGAAAAATGAGGCATATAAATAAGTTCATGCAAATCCCAATGCAAAGAAAGTTTTTCAAGTCAGCCACATCAGCATCAGTGCAGGGAGAAGGTAATTACTCACTTGTAGGAGGTGTTCTCCGTGGACAAGCAGGAATAAGTCCCTCTGGTCTACCAGAGTGGGAACGCTCCTCAGCTACTATGGGAAGCTTTTGGGAGGTTCCATCGTGCCTGAGTGCCTCATTCCTGCCTGCCGTGGTGGCACCATCTTAAAGTAGTCTTATCGTATAGCAGTAGTAGAATACAATTCTCGGGGGAGGTGGGACGTTTGTGAGGATTTATTCCCGCTGTCCACGGAGAAAAGGTAGTTAACTCACCTACAGCAGGTGTTCTCTGTGGACAGCAGGAATTAGTCCTCACATATGGGTGACGTCCCCAACAGAGCCCCTGTGCGGGAACACTCCCCAGCTTCTATTGGAAGCTTTTAGAAGGCGCCTGCATACCTCCTGCCTGCCGCCGTAATGCCATCTTGAATTAGACTGATAAAATAGCTCTAGTAGACGACAACTCCTTGGGGAGGTGGGAGGGTTGTGAGGGCGCATTCCTGCTGTCCATGAAGAACACCTACTCCCGGTAACTACCTTTTGTACGTGGACAAGCAGAAATGAGTCCTCACATATAGGACTCCCAAGCTACAGGCTACCGAAAACAGAGAAGGCCGCTGAGAAGCCGAACAAGGGCCAAAACTCAACTGCAATATGGCGGAAGGCCATACAACTCAACTTTCAACTATGCACAAAATGAGTGATTCTGTTCCTTTTTTTTGGTAGCCTGGACAGAATAGAATGGGCCTAGGAGAGATGGAGTTGGATTATAATCCCCAAACAGATTGGCCGAAGTTGCTGTTGCATCAGAAATCCCCATCTAGGCAGTAGCGAGATGTGAATGTGTAGAATGAAGACCACATTGCAGCCCTGCAGATCTCTTCCATGGAAACAGAGCATAAGTTGGACATCGATGCGGCCATAGCTCTGACATTGTGTGCTGTGATATGCCCATCAAGGCTCAGGCCAGCCTGGGCATAAGTGAAAGAGATGAAGCCTGCTAGCCAAAATGAAATAGTATTTGGAAATGGCAGCCCCCAGCTTATTGGTGTCAAAACAAATAAAAAGCTGGATGGGCTTTTTATGGGCTTTTGTCCGCTCCAAGTAGAAGGCTAAGGCCTGCTTGCACTTCAATATGTGCAATACAGCTTTCACTTTGTGGGCATGAATATCTGGGAAAAATATTGGAAGAACAAATGACTGATTAAGATGGAAATCCGATACCACTTCTGGAAGGAATTTAGGATGAGTATGGAGGACCACTCTATTATGGTGGAATTTAGTGTAAAGCGGATGAACTACCAGGGCCTGAAGCTCGCTAACTCTGCGTGCTGAAGTGACCACTACCAAAAACAATACCTTCCAGGTCAAAAACTTCAGAAGGTAGGAATTGAGGGGGGCTCAAAGGGAGCTTTCATGAGGTGCACAAGAACCACATTGAGGTCCCAAGACACTGCGGGAGGCTGGTAGGGAGGCTTCAAGAGAAACATTCCCCGCATGAAGTCAACAACTAAAGGCTATACCAAGAAAGACTTTCCTTCCACACTTTGATGGTAAGCTCCAATTGCACCGAGGTGGACTTAAGTCCAGACTCTGAGAGGTGTAGAAGATATTCAAGTAGTTTTTGTGTGGGACAAATTAAAGGATCTAGGGCCTGGCCCTTAGACCAGGCATCAAACCTCTTCCACCTGCAGGATAAAGGCTTTCTTGTAGAAGCTCTCCTGGAAGCCAAGAGGACGTTGGTTACCGTCCTGCAGGCTAAGCTCAGACAACACTAGCCTCTCAACATCCATGCCATGAGGGCCAAGGACTGAATATTGGGGTGCAACATCATATCGCCAACCTGCAATATCAGATCTGCTGCATGGCTGAGCAGGAGTGGCTCCTTACTGGAGAGCTACAGCAGGAGGGGAAACTAAGGCTGTCTGGGCCAGTAGGGAGCGATGAGAATCATCGTACCATCATCTGTTTTGAGCTTCGATATGGTCTTTGCAATGAGAGGTATTGGAGGATATGTGCACAGAAGACCCCTCCCCCAGTCCAGGAGGAAAGCATCTGATACTAGTCTGCTGTGTGATCTTACTCTGGAGAAGAACTGACCCATTCTGCGAGGTGGCAAACAGATCTATTAAGGGGGTTCTTCACTTTTGAAAGATGCGAGACACAGCTTCCCTGTCCAGTGCTTACTTGCATGTCTACCAGAGTGGGAACGCTCAAGTGGCAGGTACGTAGCTCTCAAGTACATCCCATGTGCAATGGCAAACTTTTACAACCTTCCCAACACAGGAGGTATGGGCCCGTTCCTCCCTGCTTGTTGATGTAGAACATGGCGACTTGATTGTTGGTCTGGATCAGAACAATTTGGTGGGCCAGCTGATTTTATGAAGTCTTTAGATCATTTGCCCCTGCTTTTAGTTCCAAGACGTTGAGCTGATGGATACTTTCTTGGATGGACCAATTGCCCTGGGTGTGAAACCCATCAAGATGAGCTCCCCACCCCAGTTTGGATGCATCTGTCGTCAGAACTCTTTGGGGTGGAGAAATTTGGAAGGGAAGACCTTTGAGCAAGTTGTGATGGACTGTACCAGTGCAATGATTGAACGAGATAGGTGGTGACATACAGAAGATCCCTGAGAGGACCCATGGCTTAGGTCCACTAAGTCCTCAGAGTCCACTGAGCCTGCATTATCTGGAGGTGTGCCAAGGGTGTGACATGCACTGTAGAGGCCATATGGCCTAGTACAGTCAACATCCTGTGAGCTTTTACCTGCTGACTCGATAGAGTCTCCCGCACTAATGCTGTCAGTCTGTGAAGTCGGTTGTGCAGGAGAAAGGCTCTGGCCTGAGTCATGTCGAGCAGAGTTCCTATGAATTCCAACTGCTGGATGGGTTGAAGGTGGACTTTGGTTAATTTATAACAAAACCCAAGTAGTTCCAGCACCAGAATGGTCAATCATGTTGATTCCTGAAGCCTTTCCGGAGTAGTATTCTTGATTAGCCAATCATCCAGATAGGGAAAGACAAACACGCCAAGCATCTGAGGGTATGGAGCTCTTTATTACTGCAAGGCATTCTGTGAACACACGAGGCACCTAGGCTAGGCCAAAAGGCAACACTCTGTATTGCAAGGGCTGTCCCCCAGGATGAATCTGAAATATCTCCTGCACGAGCTTGATCGCAAGATCTGACAAGAGGGCAGTGATTTCTCTCTGAAGCAGTTCCTGATGCAGAGTTGAGGTGATGCATCATCAAGGGGGGGGGGGGAATAAATGTAGTTTGTAATCACTTTGGACTATCTGTAGAACCCGTAAGTCTGAGGTTATAAGGGGCCACCTGTGGGCAAAATGAGTCAGCCTTCCTCCAGCTGGAGAGCTTCCCACTGCAATTATTCTGTAGAGTGGTTATGCTCCAAAGGAACCAGTAAAAGCTCCACCCCCAGCTTTGACTGTGGAGCCGGTTGGGCTTTCTGAGGCTTCTCTCAATGCTGTTCTCTGAAGAGGTTCCCTGAAGAGATTCTCTGAACAGCATGGGACATCAGCAAGCTTGTTCTGCGCAGAATATTCCAGGTCTGAGGACTGGAGCCAGGCGAGTCTCCGGGTGCCGATACCCAAGGGCAGAAGCTCTTGATGCCATTTTGAAGATGTTATAGGTTGTCCAGACCATGAACTTCAAGCAGTCCTTCCTGTGAGCCATTAGGGAACGATACTGTTCCAATTTCTCTGGAGGAAGAAACAGACAGTTCAGTGAGGTTGCACATGATGTTCTTCAAGAACATGCCCATATAGCTATGAGCATGGAACTCTGAAAACACATTCTCCCAAAAGAGCCCAGTGTCAGAGCCTCCTTCCCCAGGATTGCCAAGGAATGAGTCTTGGAACTCTTGGACCTCTTAAGGGCAGATTCAATCACCAATAAATGGTGAGGAAGCAGAAGCTTCTCGAATCTGGGAGCCTTCTGAATTCTGTGCATGGAGTCAAGCCTTCTAATGACTGGAGGCAGTGAGGGGGGCTTCTCACATTCTCATCTGCACTCTCTGCAGAATGTGGGGCACAGGCACTGTCACTACTTCCTTAGGGCCAAATACCAGTACTCAGTGAAACAAACAAACCAATTATATACTTAATTTTTTTTGTCGGAGTAGCCATCACAGTAGAAAGGGTAAACACCGTCTACCACTGTGGCCCATCCTTTTTAATCATTTAAGAAAAATAGTATTTTTTAAAAAAATATATGGAAGCAGCATTCATTCAAAGTTGGCTAATACTTAGCTTTATGTAGAAAACCAGGCTTTTAAGACGCTGTAGTCAGCAGTAGGTCAAAATACGACGTGTCACGTTTCGGGGGTATAATCTGAAACCCCCTGCTTCAGGTCAGACCTCTGTATAATGAGCATTAGCCTTGAAAATGCCACAAAAGCCTGGGTTATAAAAACCAACTGATATTGCGGCATTTTCAAGGCTAATGCTCATATATTACTATTTTTCTTAAATGATTAAAAAGGATGGGCCACAGTGGTAGACGGTGTTTACCCTTTCTACTGTGATGGCTACTCCGACAAAAAAATTAAGTATATAATTGGTTTGTTTGTTTCACTGAGTACTGGTATTTGGCTATTTATTTAAACTCAGGACGAAGGTTCTTTTTGAAACTACTTCCTTAGGGGCCAATGAGTACTGCAGGATCTCCAATTCTTCTGCCCTGGGCTCATCCTCGGTCTCCAAAGAAAATGGTATGGCTTTGACCAAGTCCCTTACAAAATCCTGGAAGATTATGTCCTCAGGAGGGGACTTACGCCGCTCATAAGGTGGAGAAGAGTCCAATGGAAGTTCAGGAGACCTGTCCTCTGACAAGTTTTCAGATTCCACATCGGTTACCCAGCCTTCTGAATCAGACTCAGAGAGAAAGTCAAAGTACTTCTGAGACTCTGCCTTGATCTCTCTCCTGACCCGAAGGGAACAGTGCATCACACCTCGAAATGCTAGATAGGGATATTGGCCGGGCAGGCACCAGTGTCAGGACCCTTTAATGCCCCAATGTCGATTCATCTCCTTCATGCAAGGCATGTGTCTCGAGGGTCGGCTGTACGGTGGTCTATGTTGAGGCCACGGCATGCTTCACAAGAGTGCTGTGATGCATTCAGAGAGCTTACAGAAGGCATGTCACCATGGCTGCCAATTCAAAACTGTGGAGCCTCAGCAATTGATGTACCTATTATCTGTACAAGGGTATCGGCAGCTTAGTCTCAGCTCTAGGTAGGCTGTTGGTGCCCTTCTTATGTTCTGGAGGATAAGCTCTCCTCCCACTGGGGCAACTTTGAGGGGCGCTCACACGAACCCTCTTCACTCTCGACACCATGCCTTGATGGGCTCTGACATCAATGCACCAACATCTTCACTCAGTGCTTGGTTCAATCACTCTTCCACGTCAATGAAGCCGAATCCTTCCTCATCTTCAGGTGGAGATCGATTTGATGGCTGATGCTCCAGGGCACTACAGGTGCTCAGCTCAGAGTGGGGTCGAGAACTCCTTGATGTTGATGTACCATCAGCATCCGATGCAGCCTTGGAAGCCATAGAGACCGGTGCCATTGATGCCAAAGACGATGGATCGAACTTCTAAGCATCAAAAAGTGATTTGCACTGCTTCTTTCAACCTTTGAGTCCTCTTTTTGTCATCTGCAAACACAAATTACAAGAGGAGGGCTGATGATTGGGTCACAGGCACTGTGGGTATCAATGGCAGATATGGTCCTAGCGCACTGGGAACACTTTTTGAACCCACTGGCCGGCCTCTGGGACATGTCGTCTGGGAAGATAGCCACAGTGAAATCAAACTGCTTGATTTTTGAAAAGTAAGACCTGACTGGTGCACTGGTGCCTAAGAGGGCAGAGGTGTGTGGAAAAAGAAAATTAAACAATCAAAAATAGAAAAATAAAAGGGGAGAAACCACACTGGCAGGGGATTAGCTGAAAAACCCAAAAGCGTAGATCCCCCAACAGGGGAGAAAAATAATTTATCAAGCGGATGATGACTGGAACATGTCTGTTGGGCTCCACGGAAAAAGTAAGACTAATTTAAGATGGTGCCATGGTGGCAGGCAGGAAGGAGGCGTGCAGGTGCAATGGAACCTCCCAAAAGCTTCCAATAGTAGCTGGGGAGCATTCCTACATGGGTTCTGTCGGGGAACATCACCCATACATGAGGACTCATTCCTGCTTGTCCACTCACTCTGGGTGCAGGAGTAGACATGGGTGATCATCATTCACCTTCACAGCACACACTGCCCTTACCTATCATCATACGAACACTCTCAGGTTCCAGCCCAACCAGAAACTTCCTCTTAAAGCTGATCCCTTCAAAATCGACATACACTCTCCGTAGCACATCAAAGTCATCTGGGGGCACCGTCTATAAGACCGGGAGTAGGAGAGAATGTTTGGTCAATTTTTCTCAAGGACAACAGGTCAGAGAGAGAAAGAAACAAGACGTGTCTGGCATACCACCCACATGGATGGGGGATAGAGAGAGAATAGTTTGGGGCGCTACCTGATGGGGAAAGAAGTGAACAAGAATGCTCAGAGAATGCAGAAAAATGCCTTCAATATCTCAATAACACCGAAGGTGGAAAAGGTGGAGGAATTTGAGGAAATCCCTTCCCAACAGGATCTTGTGTTAGGGTCCTTTTAATAATGCTTAGCATGTGCCCTACAGGCATTAGCATGCACTATCTGTTGCTGCGTTCCTAGGAATAAACTAGGTTATGACATCAGATAATATACATTAACTCCATAAGCATGCACAAAGCATTAGTAAAAGGGACCCTTAAGGGTCTGTTTCCCTTCTTTTCTGATACTTAGACAGAAGCTCTCCAGCAGTGAACATAGAGAATGAGAGGAAAGGAATTATAGCTTTCTCAAGAGCTTCAGTGAAGGGTAGGGGGGGTAAGTAAGGGATGCCTGGTATAAAGTCTCTGTTAGCAGCTTCTGTCTTACCTGCCCATCCAAGAGGTCAATGTGGTTTTCACAGAACATTTTCTTATCATCCTGGAAAATGCAACGGCTGGCTCGGGCACACATAAAATGAAAGTTACTGAGGCAGGCAGAGAGGCAGCAACCCACCGTGGCCCCTGGCTTCTGGCAGAGATCACAGCGCTGAGAGAAAGAAGAAAATCGGGTCACTGGAGCTCTCCCACTATGAGAAAGAGAACAAAATGATAGGAAGGGAACATGGAGAGACACTATCAACCTTTCTAGTACCACACAAAGGTATCTTAGGTTCAAAGTATCTCTCATATGCGAAGGCAAGGGAGAAAAGAACAGTGGCCAAATCGCAGAACCTCCAGTATACTAATACAAAACTAGTCTCTGCTGTCTTGAGGAAGGGGCATAAAAAGATGCAACCCCTTTCTCCATCTCTCTCCCTCACTGGT
This sequence comes from Ichthyophis bannanicus, assembly GCA_033557465.1. Classification (NCBI taxonomy): domain Eukaryota; kingdom Metazoa; phylum Chordata; class Amphibia; order Gymnophiona; family Ichthyophiidae; genus Ichthyophis; species Ichthyophis bannanicus. The sequence continues at coordinate 259,038,084 of CM066044.1, forward strand.
CCTATCCACTCTCCTTCAACTGAACTCGGGGATAGGCTCTAAGGCAGCTAAGGGGAAATAAGGATAATGCAAAGCCTGTATTATTAACTCTCTAGAGTAGGGGTTCTCAACCTGCTGTCCGTGGACTCTGGAGGGTCTCATGAGACCATTATAGAGAGTCTACTGGACACAAAAAAAAGAAAATAGGAGAGATTGGTAGGGGCTGGCAAGAAAGAGAGAGACTGGAAAAGATACGAAGGGGAAGGGAAATAAAGAGGGCAAGTGGGATCAGGCATGGCAATGAAAGGAGAGGGTCCAGGAAGAGTAGTAAGGACAAACTAGGGGACAGGGGGACTCTTGAGCTTTTTGGAGATTAATAAGGGATCCACACAACTAAAAAGGTTGATAACATTTGATCTAGAGGGTGCATTTACCTCAGGCAACTTTTCTAGGCTGGAGTGGGGAAATATTTATTTCATTTATTTCTTCTAATTTATGTAGTCCTCCTCTTCAAACCCAAAGCAATTTACATTAGTAAATACATTTTTTTAAAAACATGTCCACTATGAACATAAATAACTATTTTAGTCACCATCCCCTCCGACTGATTTAAATCACTCCATTTCTTCTCTCAGACATCTGTATCTGTAGAATATGCCTACCTAAATAGGTTATGGTGAATACAATTATTCGTCTACAACCAACCTGCTTTAATCACTGGTGCAGTGAAGAAAGCAAGATGGAAATCTTAATAGATAGGGGTTTTGCCCAGTTCTCTCTACTGGACTCAGTGCTGCTTATGCCACCAAGGAAAAATACTTTTAGTTAATAATGCCCTACACGGTGCATCAAGTTAGCCAGCTAAATTCTGCTTGCTGAAAGCGGTATGCATTCCTGTAAGGCTGTAATATACTAAATAATGGTGGAAAAAGACCAAACTGGTACATTCCATTTCCCAGCAGTTATTTCTCCACTTTCAGTAGCTGCATGAGATTGCATTTATGATTTGTTTTTCACTCTTTGTTTTATGTATTATATTTTATATTGTGTACACACACTGCTTTGCTGTACTCCAAAAGGCAGTTTATCGAATCTATACAGAAATTAAACCACATTGTATAACTATTAAGAGCACAAGCTATATTTATATTCATTCCTCCCTCTCCCCGAAACAGTTCTCTACACCTCACACACACAAAAAAGGAACCTATAACGGACTAATACTGCTACAGTGCAAACGGCCCACATCATAAGGATTCCTAAGTAAATAATATCTGAAACCAAATTGTTTTGACTGTCTTTCTCAAGGCTGAGAGATCACTTAGCAATCTAGCTTCTTTTGTATGATCATTACAGGACTGCATAACAGAAGACCCTGTTTCTTGTAATCTGTAGTCCAGCAGCCCTAACAAGTGACATCTTCAGCAAAGCATTCTGCAAAGATTGCAGGTTTATGGTTAGGAGAGACCATTTTTCTTAATAGGCTTAGGTCATGAAGAGTTCTGAAAAATATCATCAGTCTCTTGAACAAATAAGGCAGGGAAACTGGGTACCAATACAGACCTTTCAGTACTGAAGAGGATTTTTCTTTACCTGTAACTTGCATTCTCTATTGACAAGCAGGGACTATGCAGGTACAACTTGATAGTGACATCTTCCAGAAGCAGCCCATTGTGCAGTGCTCTCCTATAGTTCAGGAAATTTTTTTTGACTCTCTGAGCATGCACAGGTGTTTCTGTGCTCACTGATACCACCCTCTCCCCTTTCTTATCAGATTTTTCTTCCACTGATGAATTTGGTCGCAGTTAGCTCTCCTTGGATGGGAAAACAAAAACGCAGAAAAGCAATAAACACAGCAGTGCAGTTTGAATGGCAGGTAACGGCTGCTTTAAATTCCCCGGGTATCTCTGTTCCCTCCCTGTCAACCGCAGGACAGGAGCAAGACTAGTTTCAACACCCTCCCCGATTACCAGCCAAGAAATGCTCATAACACACACAAATGCTCTGCCTGACTGGATGCTGTGGACAAAGTTTGTGACCATCCTGAACTGACAGCTCGCTTGCCATTATTGCAGGAAGTCCATAACGTTATTTTAGCTGCCAGAAAAGACTATGAAGAAATCATACTGCCTCAAATGGAGAGTTTCTCAGCCTGGTTTCAACTCACCACCTTCATCCAAATAATTGCTCCCTACAGCCTGTTGTGCCGTGAGGGCTTGTGTGCATCAGTGATGCTGAGGGCTAAGCTATCGGTATTTTAACTACTGGCAGGGCTCCCTAAATGGACAGGGTTCAGCTGAGGTGCCAGATCAAGACAAACCACCCATCTGGGCAGCAGTAGAATGGGACAGTGTTGGCGGTGGAGGATCACATTTCTGCAACACCACTAAACTTAAACTGCATGGAGGAAAGGCTTGGCAACCTACTGCTGCCATGAAAACCCAATGGATAGTCACAACAAAGCAAACTGCACTATAGTGCTGGAAGATGACACCCCCAGGACGGAAGGCACTCAACTAGCTACTGGGGAAGAGCTGAAGACTTTTCAGAGTAAAGCCAGCATTTATGATGTGGTTGGATCAAAGCCCTCGGGACATCTGACTGCTGATGTAGCTGCGCATGAAATGAGAGTCAGAACATGTAAAGATGTCTTACATATTGGGACATGGAACGTATGAAGCATGAACCAAGGGAAGCTGGAAGTGGTCAAGAATGAAATGGACCGGGTCAGCGAACTGAAAAAGACTGGCATCGGGCACTTTGCATTAGATGATCACATGGTCTACTATGCTGGAAATGAAAGACAAAGAAGAAATGGTGTTTCATTTATAATAAAGAAGAAACTTGCAAGGACTGTAATGAAAAATACAATGCAGTCAGTGAATGCTTAATCTCTATTCGTCTACGAGGAATGCCTATCAACACAACTATAATTCAAGTATATGCCCCAACAACAGTTGCAGAAGAGGATGAAATTGATGAGTTCTATGAGCAAATACAAGCTGAAATTGACAGAACATGCAAAGAGGATATCCTGATAGTCATGGGTGACTGGAACACAAAAGTTGGCAAAGACGACGACATTGGAAAATATGGACGGCAACAGGAATGAAGCTGGAGAAAGACTGATAGAATCCTGCAAGACCAACAATCTAGTCATCTCAAACACCTTCGTCCAGCAACAGAAGCGGTGACTGTACACATGGACTTCACCCAATGGATTGTAGAAAAATCAAATTGACTACATCTGTGGAAGTCAACGATGGAAAAACTCTATAACATCAACAAAGACAAAACCTGGAGCTGACTGTGGTACAGATCACCAACTACTAGTACGCAAACTCAAGCTAAAGATGAAAAAGAGCAAGCCACTTATGAATGTAGCAAAATACAACCTTGAGAATATACTACTGGGATTTAAACACTGCCTGCAAAATCGATTTGCTGCTTTAGATACAAATGACAGAGCTCCAGAAGAGTTATGGAATGACATCAAGAAAGTTGTGTTGGAAGAAAGCGAGAAGTCTCTACAAAAGGTAAAACAGCAAAAACGGCCAAAATGGATGACGGAAAAAACTCTGAAAATTGCCCAGAAATGCAGAGAAGCTAAAGCCAGAAGAGAAAGAAAGACTATCGCAGAACTCAACAGAGAGTTCCAACGTGCAGCAAGACAGGACAAGGAAAAGTACTGCAATGACACATGCAAGGAAATAGAATCAGAAGCTATTAAAGAACAAGATTGGCTTTTCTAAAGCTACGTTAAAGAAAAAATTCCAGCCTTGAACTGAAATGGTGGAAAGAATGTACAGAGTTTTTATATGATAAAGACAAGATTCTCAAGAGCAGAGATGTCTCTCTCTATACAAAGATTCGACTTGCTCCAGCCATGGTATTTTCAATAACATCATATGGATGCAAAAGCTGGACAATGAAAAGACAGGAAGAAAATTTATGCTTTTGAATTATGGTACTGGCGGCGAATACTGCGTATACCATGGACTGCCTGAAGAACAAACCAGTCAGTACTAGAGGAGATCAAACCTAAGCTTTCTTGTCGTTGTCTGTTGTCGTGTAAATGTTAGTATGTCTTGAAAAGTTTTTATGGCTCTGACTTTTACCTTCTCTGCAATGATAAATTTGAGGTCTACATACTCTTTATGAAGTTTCTTTTCATAAGATTGTTCATCTTTCTTGAATAAATTGCAGTAATGCTTGGCAAATCTGGACAGTTCTAATCTTCCAAATGAAAATTCATCAAGATTTGAAGGATTTGATACGCAATCTATATCAAATATACGCCAATCCTGTAATTCATTCTCCGGAAATCTTTTATCCATATGATCGCAAGTTTGTTGAATAAATTCAAGAATGGCATCAATATTTATTGTACAGCTGTAAGATGAAATAAAGTCTTGTACATTTTCACTCAAGTAGACATTTTCTCTAAGATACTGAGATCTAATTCTCTGCATTTTGGCCTTGGTGAACTGATATGCTTCCACGGTGGTCAAAGAGCTCTTCTGAAGACTTTTGCAAAGTTCTGCTAAGTTGCCGAGAACATCACAAAGAATAAATATTGCTACTTTGTATTCAGGTTTTCTTAATCTTCCAAGGCAATATTTGTGTACTGGATTATCTTTGTCTACTTGTGCTTGGCAATATTCTATTAAAACATCATAATTCTTAACCAGTGACTTTAGAGCGAAATGTCGAGAGAGCCATCTTACTTCATTCAATGGCCTAAATGAAACAATTTCCTCCAGTTTGCCTTGCTGTATACTCGATCTACTGATGAGGTTATAAACAGTGAGTAATAGAGTTTCAACATCCTTAATGAATGGAATTTTTTTCCAAGCATCGTCTATTGCTAAATCTTCTCTGTGAACTACACAATGCTGTTCCAGCATATGAGGAATTGATTCACGGAGAATTGCAGCAACTCCATTGTTCTTTCCGAGCATAACAGAAGCACCATCTGATGTAAACATAACAATGCGATTCATGTCCAAACAATTTTCATCATAAAACTTCCTTATTGAATCAACTATTGCAGTGCTATTGCAGGCATTCAATTTTACCATTCCAGCAAAAACTGTTTTATGAATATAGTCGCCAATCCTTCTAAATTTGATGTACATGATAAGCATCTTTGAGGTAGTGATGTCGGTGCTTCCATCTATTATGAGAGTATGGAAAGGAGATTCCCTGATTTTAGTTAAAATTTGATTTTTTACCACCACCATTTATGCATTCGGTGATTTCGAAAGCATAATTTTTGCTTCTCAAGCTTGCTGGAATTTTAACAAAGTTTTCAATATAGTTGTGAATCTCCTGCATAGCCAACATGGACGTATTCAATTTAATTGCAAGTAGCACATTGCCAATTAAAATCTTTACCTCTTCTGGGCTTGCCCTATCTGATTTGCCTGTTCAAGTCTTTTGTTCTTATCGTCAGGTGTTTATCGTAAAAAATTAGAGATCCATGCTTCAGATTCTTGAGTTTTGTTACTGCATCCAAATGACATCTGTGAGTAACGTGACGCTTAAGATAATCAATTTTCCACTCACCCCAATTCTTTCCGGTGCTCCAGTCTCCTTGAACTTCTGCTTTTAGACATATTCTGCAGACTACCACGTCCTCTGCTTCACGATATTCAAAAATTTCATTCAGTTGTACTCTCTTACATCCAGTCACGTCCGGCATAGCAGTTTCAACAGAAAACTCCGTCAACCAATCGAGATTGAAATTGTTACTTTTATTTTTCTTCAATTTCCCGAAAAGATGATTTTCATTTTTTCGCTTCGACATTTTGATAGATGTTAAATAATAAAAAATTAACGACTAAACGCACTAATACAAAGGACGAAAATAATCAAAATGGCGGTTAAATAATTAAAGGAGAGGGTTTTTGCAGACTTCCTCTTGAAGAGTTTTGTATTGTTATAGCGACACGTTTAAACGCGGCTTGAAAGCTTACATTTTTATTCACTTTTATTTTAACAATCAACAGATTTCGCCATTTCGTCGTCTTTTGGATTGATTTTAAGCTTTTGTTTCAACAAATTTCGCCGCAGTGCCTGCACCTGCGTTGAGCCAAAGGTTTGTGTGCTATGAGCCCAAAATCTGTACGCTAGCGCAGCTTAGAGGGAACATTGGTACCAGTCTGTCAACAATGAGCTGTCTGGCGAAGAATGAACACAATTTAGGACAACTATCCAGAGGGTTGCCATGAGTCGACATTGACTCGATGGCACTTAACAACCGGAGGTAATTTCTTCTCTGTTGCACCTGTCCAATAATGGTCTCAAACTTTCCTCAGAAAGAATGCACATCACAACAATATCTGCCTATCATAACCAAGTGGACATCAGATCGATTTTGTTGCACCCTGGATTTCCAAGTTCATGAGAGGACTTATGCACAAGAAGCCACTGCTTTGCTAGTCAGCTCCCTTGTGGGATCTGAACACTGTCTTGGCCAAACTGATGGAATCTCCACTTAAACCCATGGATCAAGCATCTCTCAAACACCTCACTTGGAAGACTCTCTCTCGATGCAATTACTTCTGCATGATGGATTAGTGAACTTCAGGCTCTAGCCCACTATCTGCCTTACACACAGTTTTTATCATGTAAGGTAATCCTCCAAACTCACCTAAAGTTGTCTCAGTATTTCATTTGAATGAGGCCATCCTTTCTTCCAACCTTCTTTCCAAAGCCGCAAACCAGCCACGTGGAGACTATCTTGCATACTCTCAACTGCAGAAGGGAACTCCTTTCTGCAAGCTTTGAAGGATAGTCAATGAAATTCTCAACTTTCTCCTTCAAACCAAATAATCTCAGCTTTCCAGCAGCCAAATGCATCCTACTGAACTAGATCTCTGATTGCATCATTTTTTGTTATGTAGCATCTTCTCAAACATCCATAGGGAAGATCACAGCATATAGACAGAGAAAGTTATTAACAGCACACCTGCGTTCTGCCTCTCTCAAAAACATCTGCAAAACTGCCACTTGGACCACTACACACATTCATCAAGCACTACTGCCTGGATTCAACATCTTCGAGGGATAATGCAGTAGGGCGATCTATCCTACGCAACCTCTTTGCTTTATGTTTATTTTATGCAATTTCTTGATATACCACCCAGGCTGAAGAGCATCAGAGTGGTTTACAATTACTACAAGCAGGTACTGGATACAATTCCCTTGTCCCCAAAGGGCTCACAATCTATGTGTACCTGAGGCAATGAAGGGTTAAGTGGCTTGCCTAAGGCCACAAGGAGTGCCTATAGGACTAGAAACCCCAGTCCCTACGGCCTGAGATTGCTGTCCCCAGGTGGGAATTGAACCACTGGCCCTCCAGCCTGAGGTACCTTGTCCTAACCACTAGGCCACTCCTCCCTCACGGGGAAATCAGGACTGCCTTTGAGTCTCCCAACCCTGAACTAGATAAATTTTTTGGTGATCCTCTGCTCTGGAGTCACCAGCAAATATGTCTGCATGTTCCCGGCTTGATGATGGAAAAAGTGAAGTTGCTTGCTTTCAGGAGGAGTTTCTCCATAGACAGTTGGGAAATGCAGTCACACATTTTCTTCCCTCTGTCCCCCACTGTATCCACAAATTCAACTGATCCCAAGCTAGGGAAAGACTGAGGGGAAAGGGGAGAGGCAATAGTGAGCACAGTGACACTGATGCAGCTCAGTATGTTAAAAAAAACATTCCCTGAGCTAAAGGAAAGCACCGCAAACTGGGCTTCATCCAGAGGAAGTCACCATCAAGTGTGGCTGCATTTCCCTAATGTCTACAGAGAACCCCAGTTACAGGTAAGCAACTTTGCTTTTTTAATTGAAAGCAGGATTGATCAGACACACAAATAAAAAGAAAGGGAATGGGATTACGCTCACACCTTTTTTGGAAATTCTAGTGCAATCATCTGACTATGGAGGTGGCCTAGTGGTTAGGACAAGGTACTTCGGGCCGGAGGTTCAAGTCCCACCTGGGGACAGCAATCTCAGGCCGGAGGGACTGGGATTTCTAGTCCTATAGGCACTCCTTGTGGTCTTGGGCAAGCCACTTAACCCTCCATTGCCCATGTTCCCTGTAAGTATTAGCGTATGTGTGTCATATCCCCTCGTGTTAAATGTATCTCCCAATTGACCGCTTTGACCCGGTGAAAAGCGGGATATAAATACAGCTAAATAAAATAAAATAAAATAAATAAAATGCTGGGATGGAACAACTCTCCCAGAACTCAAAACTAGTTATACATTCTTAGCATGGATGGTCCTTTCTGCATGCAAAAGTGTCCTCAAACCCTCAGTTTGGAAATATCACTTGACCCTGCTTGTGCAAATGAGCAGCCACCATCAGGCAGCATTTGATGAATGTAGTGGGGATAAATAGGCCATTTATCTACTGATAACAATGGTCAGCGTGCAGAAGGAACTAGAGGTATTTTCTGCAATAGAATGTGTGTGCAAACACTTTTTGAGGACGAATGAGCATTGCCAGCCTCCCTACGTTAAGGAATCCACTGTATCTGTTAAGTCAGTCAGGACATAGTACCACCAGAGTGCTTTCGTTTAAATTTAAACTCTGCCAGGGCTTAGTACCATCAAACAGAGTTTACTATCACGAGAGCTTTTAATTAAAATCAAATCAGCGTATAGCTTAGCATAGAAGGAAGAATAGAGTAAATATTCTTTGAATAGAAAGAAATACATACTTTCTAGAGGGGCTTCATTTAAATTTAAACTCAGTCAGGGCTTAGTACCACCAGAGAGCTTTTAATTTAAATCAAATTATAGTTTAGCATAAAAAGAAGAATAGGGTAAATATTCTTCAAGTAAAAATAAATAAATTGTCTCTAGAGACTTTTACAAATAAAACTTCCAGTTGGAAGGCAAGAGACCTGTGAAATTGTTTTAAATAGGTGTTAAAGCCAAGTGACAGAACAAAGGGGCAATTTGAAAGGCTCCCGCTATCAAACCAAGGGCTGTGTGAATCACCAAGGAAATTATGAGATCACCTTCGAAGCACAAGTCAGGGCACTGTGTAGCAAGCCAGCTTTTCCTTTCTCCCCCCCCCCCCCCATCCTGGACTCCCACCCAACCCCATGCATAATGTTAGCTTTATAGGCTCTTAACCTATTAAAGGGGAAGAGGTGGTCAAATTCATTTTCAAGTTCAGCTGGTTATCATCACCAGGAATAGATAAATTAAGATCCTGAAATTAATTAATCTTGAAGTGAACAAAGTCCTTCATATTTATTGGCTATAGTTAAGAGCATAACATCATAAGGTATGCCATACTGGGTCAGACCAAGGTCCATTAAGCCCAGTATCCTGTTTCCAACAGTGGCCAATCTAGGTCACAAGTACCTGGTAGTTTCCTCAAAAGACACAGTTTTCACAATGCTTGTATTGGGGCAAGCAGTAGATATCCTGGGTCCACTTTAATAATGGCTTATGGACCTTTCCTCCAAGAACTTGCCAAAACCTTTTTTAAACCCGGCTACAAACAATAACAGCTTTTACTAAATCCTCCAATAGCAAATTCCAGAATTCGATTACACGTTGAGTGAAAAAATATTTTCTCTTATTAGTCTTAAATAGGTTACCCTGTAGCTTCATTGCATGTGCCCTAGTCTTTCTATATTTTGATGGCGTAAACTATCAATCTACATTTACGCATTGCACTCCATTCATTAATTTATAGATCTGTATCATATCTCTCCTAAACTGTCTCTTTTCAAGGTTGAAGAGCCCTAATCATTTTAGCCTCTCTTCATAGGGGTATCCTTCCATTCCCTTTACCATTTGGTGGCTCTTCTCTGTACCTTTTCTAATAACGCTATATCCTTTTTAAGATACGGTGACCAGAATTGCATACAATATTCAAGGTGCGGTTGCACCATGGAACGATAGAGAGGCATTATAATATCCTTTGCTTTATTCTCCATTCCTTTCCTAATGATACCTAGCATTCTATTTGCTCTCTTGGCCACTGCTGCACACTGGGCAGAGGGTTTTAACATTTTATCCATACCAACGCTTACATCTTTTTCCTGGGTGGTGATTCCTAATGTGGAACCTTGCATCATGTAACCATAGCTTGGGTTTCTCTTTCCTAGATGCATAACTTTGCATTTCTACACATTAAATTTCATCTGACAGTCTTCCAATTTATCAAGATCCTCTTGCAATTTTCCACAATCCTCATGGGTTTTAACAGCTTTGAACAGTTTTGTGTCAGCTGCAAATTTGATAACCTCACTCGTTATTCCCATTTCCAGGTCATTTATGAACATGTTAAAAAGCAGCAGACCCAGCTCAGGTCCCTGAGGTACTCCACTATTCACCTTTCTCCATTGGGAAAATTGGCCATTTAGCCCTACCCTCTGCTTTACATCTTTTAACTAGTTCCTCATCCACAATAGTACACAGCCTCCCATACCATGACTTTTTAATTTTGCCAAAATTCTCTCAAGAGGACCTTGTCAAAGGCTTTCTGAAAGTCCAGATATACTATATTAACCGACTCACCTTTGTCTATTTGTTTATTCACACCTTCAAAAAAACAACAGATTAGTAAGACAAGACCTTCCTTGGCTAAAGCCATGTTGTCTACCTCCTATTAAGTCATGACTATCTACATGTTCAGTAATTTTGTCCTCTATGATGGTTTCCACCATTTTTCCCAGTACTGACGTCAGGAACCCTTTCCAAAAATTGGCGTTACATTGGTCATTCTCCAATCTTCAGGTATTACAGATGATTTTAATGATAGTTCACAGATTACTAATAGGTGGTCTGCAATCTCATATTTCAGTTCTTTCAACACACTAAGATGTATACCATCTGGTCCAGGTTATTTGCTACTCTTCAGTTTATCAAATAGCTGTAATACATCTTCCCAGTGTATCGGTATTTCTTTCAATTCTTTTGCAGCATCTCCTTTAAATACCATTTCAGTCATGGGTAACATTCCTGCATCTCCCTCAGTAAAGACCAAAGAATTCATTCTGTCTCTCCGCTATTGCCTTGCCCCCTTTTATTTCCCCTTTTACCTTTTAATGGTCCAACTGACTCTCACAGGTTTTTTGCTACGAATATACTTGAAAAAAGTCATTATTCTGCATTTTTGCTTCCACAGCAAGCTTCTTAAATTTTCTCTTTGCCTGCCTTATCAATGCCTTGCATCTAACTTGCCAGTGCTTGTGTTATTTCCAGTTTTCGTCATTTGGCTCCTTTTTCCATTTTCTGAAAGATGCTTTTTTGGCAACAGTCTCTCTGATCTCACCTTTAAAACATACTGGCAGTTTTTTGGACTTCCTTCCACTTTTCTTAAAGCATGGAATACAGCTGGTCTGGGCTTTCATGATAGTATTTTTAAACACCACCCATGCTTGATGTAAATCTTTAACCTTCGCAACTGCTCCTTTTAGTTTTTTCTTAACTATTTTCCTCATTTTATCATAGTCTCCCTTTTGAAAGTTAATAGGTAGTACTGTAGATTTCCTTACCGTCCTTCCTTCATTTATTAAATCAAACGCGATCATGCTATGATCACTATTGCCAAGTGACCCCAACACCCTTATCTCTTGCACCAGATCTTGTGTTCCACTAAGGACTAGGTCCAAAATGGCTTCCCCTCTGGTCGTTTCATGAACCAGTTGCTCCAAGCAGCAGTCCTTTATTTCATCTAGAAACTTTATCTCCCTAGCATGTCCTGCCATGACACTGACCTAGTCTATACCGAGGTAACTGAAATCACCCATTATTATTAATGTGCTGTAAAGCATAGTTACTCACCTGTAACAGGTGATCTCCGGGAACAGCAGGAATTTAGTCCTCACATATAGGTGTCGTCGGTATTGACAGAGCATGCGTGGGAACGCTCCCCAGCGTCCAATAGGAAAGCTTTTGGGAGCATCCCTCAGCACATGCGCTGCCTTCCCGCCTTTCCAACTGTCCCTCTTCAGTTAAGTTTGTAGCTGAGTGAAAGGACAGAGGGAGAGAGGAAAGAGACAAAGAGAGAGAGAACTCCTAGGGGAGGTGGGTGGGTTGTGAGGACTAAATTTCTGCTGTTGCCGGAGATGACCTGTTACAGGTGAGTAACTATGCTATCACCAGGAACAAGCAGGAATGTAGTCCTCACATATGGGGACTCCCTAGCTGAAGATGCCAGGGAGATAGCCCCAGGAAGGTGCCACAGTCAAAGGTGAGAATCCTTCCTCCCATGGATCTCTGGCATCCCACTAAGGGTTGGTGGGCAGGAGTTGGTTTAGGTTTGAAAGAGATTTTAAAGAACAGCTTGCCCAAAGAAGGCATCTCGATGGGAGGCTTTATCTAGGCAGTAGTGGGCTGTGAAGGTGTGTACCGAAGCCCAGGTGGCTGCTCGACAAATGTCATCGATAGACACAGAGTGGAGATTAGCCATAGAAGCTGCCATGGCTCTCACATTATGAGCTGTGACATGGTCCTGAAGAGGAAGACCCTTACTCTCATAAGCAAAGGATATGCATTGGGCAATCCATTTAGATAAAGTTCTTTTGGAGACTGGAAGTCCCAAATGACTAGGGTCAAAAGCTATAAAAAGTTGCGAGGATTTTCTGTGTTGCTGTGTTCTTTGTATGTAAAAGGCCAAGGCCCTTTAACAATCCAAAGTATGAAGGTTTCTTTCTGCATTAGAGGCGCAAGGCCTTGGAAAAAATACAGGAAGATAAATTGATTGGTTTAAATGAAAAGGCGAAACCACCTTTGGCATAAAGTGTGGGTGAGTTCGAAAAACAACCTTATCATGATGAAATCTAGTATAAAGAGGATCAGCCACTAAAGCTTGCAATTCACTAATGCGACGGGCAGAGGTGATTACAATTAGGAAGATGACCTTCCAGGTCAAAAACTTAACGGCTGCAGTGGCTAAAGGCTCAAAAGGATGCTTCATGAGCTGCCCAAGAACTAGATTTAGATCCCATGCCACCGGTGGTGGCTTGATGGGAGGTTTAGTTAATAAAAGGCCTCTCATAAATCTTGATAGGAGTGGATGAGAGGAAATTGGTTGTCCATTCAGAGGCTTATAAGAAGCTGCAATTGCAATAAGATGGACTCTTACTGAATTGGTCTTTAACCCAGAATTTGATAAGTGAAGGAGATACTCTAGTATCGATTCTAAGGGTATGACCAGGGGGTTTAATCCTCTCTTGGAGCACCATATAGTAAAATGTTTCCACTTGAAGGCATAAGATCTTTGTGTGGAAAATTTCCTAGAAGCCTGAAGGATATCTTTTACCTGCTGGGACAGGTTGAAATCCTGGAGGTCTAAGCCTTCAGCTACCAGGCCATGAGGTGCAGGGACTGGGGATTTGGATGCCATAGCATCCCGTTCTCCTGGGAAAGGATATCTGGAGCATGCCCTAACTCCAGAGGTGCCGCTTGAGAGAGATGCAGAAGCAGGGAATACCACATTTGGCGTAGCCATCGTGGTGCTACGAGAATCATGTAGCCCCTGTCTCTCTGAAGCTTGAAGAGTGTTTTGGGGATGAGGGGAATGGGTGGAAAGGCATAAAGGAAGTCCTGACCCCAGAGGAGGAGGAATGCATCCCTTGCCTGACAGTTGTGCGGCGGAATCCTGGAACAGAACCGGGGAAGTTTGGCATTCAGAGGACTTGCAAAGAGGTCTATGTCTGGAGTGCCCCAGAGATGAAATATCTTTGCCACCTGGTCTAGGTGGAATGACCACTCATGAGGTAGAAGATTTTGAATGCCTGGAAGATGTACCACTAGAAGGTGAATTTGATGCTCTCTGGCGAGAGCTCATAGTCGTAAAGATTCGTTGCATAATGACAGAGAGCCCGTTCCGCCCTGCTTGTTCACATAGAACATGGCTACCTGACTGTCCGTCTGGACTAGGACTGTCTTGTAGCTGAGCTGGGTGTGGAACACTCGAAGAGCTAAATAAATTGCTCTTAATTCAAGGAGGTTTATGTTTAAACCAACCTCCTGTGGAGTCCAGGTGCCCTGGGTAGAGAGATGATTCAGGTGTGCTCCCCAACCCACCTGTGCTGCATCTGTTGTTAGGGTGGCCTAAAAGAGGGGTTGATGGAAAGGAGACCCCACTGTCAGATTTTCTAGTGTTTGCCACCATTGGAGGGACAAAATTAGTCGTTGAGAGATTATTATTTTGTCCAACAAATGACCCGTGGCCTGTGTCCACTGTGTGGAGAGGGTCCACTGAGCTGTGGATGCCATGTGTCCCAGTAACTGCAGTAGCTTCCGAGCAGTCAGGGAGGATTTGCCTGCTGCCTGGGAAGCTAGCTGCATTATGCGAAGACACCGGGCTTGTGGAAGGAAGTAAGGGAAGATGAAAATCCCCAGGGTTTGTAGAAATGCAGCTACTACTGCTATGCATTTAGTGAATACCTTTGGTGCTGAAGCCAGACCAAAAGGAAGAACCCTGTACTGGAAATGTCTTCCCCTGAAAAGGAAACGTAAAAATTTCCTGTGATCTGGATGGATGAGAATGTGAGTGTATGCATCCTTTAAGTCTAGACAGCAAAGCCAGTCCTGGCTTTGAAGGTAGGGCAGAAGAGTTCCTAGAGAAATCATTTTGAATTTCTCTCGAAACAGATATTTGTTCAATTCTCTGAGGTCTAGAATGGGTCTGTGTCCTCCTGTTTTCTTTGGAATAAGAAAATAGGGGGAGTAGAACCCTGCACCCTGTTGAAGAATGGGTACTTCCTCTATTGCCCCTTGGGCAAGAAGTGTGGAGACCTCGTGATCTAGCAGATTGTCTGCAGAGGTTTGTGAATTGAATTGCTTTAGAATTGTAGGAGGGGGTATGCTGTGAAAATGAAGTTTGTACCCCTCTCCTACAATGGACAAAGTCCAATCTTCTGCTATTATCTGATGCCATCTGTTGACAAAGTGGTATAATCTGCCCAGAATATTGGGGGGTTGGGGGACTCCTCAGAGGCAGGAAGGCAAAGATCTCTAGGAAGGTGTCAAAGCCCTTGAGGGGGCTGAACCTGGAGAGCTGGTTGGGCTCTCGGGCCTTTTGGTTTCTTTTGCTGTCTGGTTTTATCCCTTTTAGGCAACCTGACCTGGAGTCTGAATCTCCTGGGTATAGGAAGGATAAAACATCCTCTTTTTGCTAAAAGAGGGTTTTTTATAAGGCTTCCTTTTGGCTGGAGTGGCTGTAGACTTTGACAATCTATCTAAGGTAGAATTGTCAGCATCTAACTCGTTAGCCTTTTCTTGCCAGTTCTTGCTGAAGAGATTCTCTGCCGTGCAAGGAATGTTGCCTAACTTGTCCTGTACCCAAGTCTCTAAGTCTGATGCCTGTAGCCAGGCAATCCGTCATGCGCCAATGGCAATAGCAGAAGTTCTGCTGATGCATTCAAAGCAGTCAAAGGCTGCACGATTGACAAACTTGGAGACATCCTGAGCATGCTTAACTAGAGCAAGAAAATCTTGTCTCTTATCATCGGGGAGAAATGGGCTCATAAGTTCCAAGTCTCCTGTGACTTCTTTGAGGAACATTCCCATATATAGGATATATGAACTGATCCTAGCTGAAAGCATGGAAGCTTGAAAAGTTCTGCATCCAAAAGCATCCAGAGTCCTGCATTCACGACCTGGAGGATTGGATGCATGCCTCTTTGCACTTTTCATCCTACGCATGGCTGATTCCACTACCATTGAATGGTGAGGCAGCTGAGTTTTCTGAAATCCAGGACATGGTGGAACTCGATACATAGTATCAAATCTCCTAGAGTGAGGAGAAGTAGTCAGAGGGTGTCTCCCACATTCTGAGCATCAAGCTATGCAGAATTTCATGGATAGGCAGAATAGCTGCCCCTTCGGAGCTTTAGCATATTGGAGGATTTCCAATTCCTTTGCTCTGGGTTCCTCTTCAGGAGCTACTAGGATTGAAAGACCTTTGGCCATATCACGGATGAAATCCTGAAATGACATGTCCTCTGGAGGTGACATTATGCGTTGGGGAGAAGAGGGATCTTCTAGGAGAACCCTCTAGTGCCAGCAGAATTGTCAGAGTCTTCGGAATCGGAGGAATCAAAGTATTCCTGACCCCGATGCTCTTGCAAAGCATGATCTCAGTACTGATCGAAGTCGGTACCGAGGTGACCCGGTACCGCTTTGTCCACTCCAACCAGAGATGCATGGGAAGAGTTCCCACTGGAGCCGGTACCGGCATCGCTGGTGTCGGTACCGGCATCGGTGTCGATGTCGATGTCGGCACGGGTGCCCTTGGGAACACCGGTACCACAGCCGAAAGAAGAGCTGCGATACTGTGCTCGATAGCAAGAAATCTCTTGTCTATCACCGCTGCCGATGCCTGGGTGTCGGTACCGGTAAGAACAGCCAGAACCCCCGAGCATGGCACAGGTAGTTCTTGCGAGGTTGAGGCCTC
Organism: Ichthyophis bannanicus; assembly: GCA_033557465.1. Lineage (NCBI taxonomy): Eukaryota > Metazoa > Chordata > Amphibia > Gymnophiona > Ichthyophiidae > Ichthyophis > Ichthyophis bannanicus. Next base: position 259,054,500 of record CM066044.1, read on the forward strand.
GGGAACATCCGGAAGCCCCATCGATGCTTTGGAAGCCGAAGCCTCACGCCGGGGCTGTTTTGCCGGTGTGGTTCCCTCAAGGGCAATGCCAATGGCCTCTCGATGCTTAGCAGGAGAGCCTCCCTTTGAGGACCGGCTTTTATGTTTAGTTACCTGAGATCCATGGGAGGAAGAAGAGGCCCTTGACGATGTCAATGCAATGGATCTGGCATCTGAAGAAAAGAGGGTACTGAGCTTTGCGGCCCAGTTCTGTCTTCCTCTTTTAGTTATCCCCATGAAGGAGACATTCAGTTGGAGAATGATCAGGTCCTAAACATTTTAGACACCAATCATGGGTGTCAGTGAAGGAAATGGTACCGCCACACTTAGTACATTTTTTAAAACCACTAGTTGGCTTTTCGATGATTTAGGAAAAAATGGGGCCTAATGCCCAAAATGGCGCCTAGCTCCAAAGAGGAAAGTTTCTGAAAAGAAATAGTCTAAGTTTAAGGTTTTTTTTTGTTTTTTTTTTAATGAAAAGAAAAGAACCGGCAGTACCGGTAGGCGTCGTGCGGTAGGCAACGCGTCCACAAGAAAGAAATTAAAGACGGAATTTTCTGCGGTGAATTTCCTGTCGGCTCCGCGGAAAACGAAGAACTGAAGAGGGACAGTTGGAAAGGTAGCGCGCGCATGTGCTGAGGGATGCTCCCAAAAGCGTTCCTATTGGACGCTGGGGAGAGTTCCCGCGGAGGCTCCGTTGGTACCGACGATACCCATATGTGAGGACTACATTCCTGCTTGTTCCTGGAGATCTTTTGTTATTTATTTATTTATTTATTTGCAGTCTCTTTTATACCGCGCTATTTGACATCAGTGCGGTTTACAATGAACATAAGAGTTGCACATCTCAATTTCGTGATTTGTGCTTACAGTGAAACAGGTATAATAACTTGGGTATACATTAAACAGGAAAATTAAACTTGGGTATGCATTAAGCAGGTATAACAGGTAAAATAGGGTATAAATAACCAGTCCCTTAACAAGGAGACACGATGAATAAATACAGTCTACTTTATGCAACAATATAATGAGTTATGCGGCACTGCATAAGTTTCTCATGGTGGTTGGAGGGGAAGGTGTGATTGCGAGTGATCAGTCTGGGAATGTGACGTGCATGAGTTTGAGGTGCTGCATTGAGATGTGAGAGTGGGTGAGTGTGGGGAGAAGACTGCATCATCGTAGTGATGAAGAAAGAGATGCCGTTTCAGTGCCTTCCTAAATTGGGAGAGTTCAATGATGGTTCTGATAGTTGCTGGTAGTGCGTTCCAGCAGGATGGAGCAAAGAAGGAGAAGGCTCTGGATCTAGTGAATTGAGAACACTTCGTGCTTGCCTTAGGTAATATGAGAGTATTTGCGGCATTTGATCTCCTTGCTCGATTGGGAGGTGTGATTGAAATTAGATCAGTAATGGCAGTAGCAGGGTATTTATTGATGGCTTATGGGTCATAATTAGGATCTTGAATGAGATCCTGGCTTGTATGGGTAGCCAGTGCAATTGTTTTAGTATTGGGGTAATATGAGAACTTCTTGAGGCTCTATGAAGGATTCTTGCAGCTGAATTCATTGCAAGTTGTAAGGGGTTAGTCGTGCACTTAGGTAGACCATACAAGATCGCATTGGCATAGTCAAAGTGAGGCATTATTAGGGCCTGAAAGACAGTTCGGAAGTCATCAGGTTCTAACAGTTGACGCAAATTGCGGAGGGTCCGGATTTTATGGTACACCAACTTTGCTATGTTTTTGATATGAGCCTTCATATTAAGTTGCTGATCAAGCGTTACACCTAGGTATCTTACTGTAGTCTTGCATATGATCTCTGCGTCGCGAACCTTGATAGACAGGGGTGGAGTAAAAGCCGGATTCCTGGTTACGAAGAGGGCTTCTGTCTTTTTGAAATTTAACCTAAGCATTTGTGCATTTAGCCAGTCTGTGACAGCGTCAAAGCACCTGATAAGTGGGGATAGTTCAAGATGTTCTGTCGAAATTGGCATGTACATCAAGACGTCGTCAGCATAGACCAGGCAGTTGATATTAAATGATTGGATGAGATCACAAATGGGTTGCATATAGACATTGAATAGCAAGGCGGATAGAGATGAGCCCTGTGGAACACCTTTAGTTTGGGGGAAGGAATCGGAGTTGGAGGGGCCAGAACGGACATGTTGCCAGCGATCAGTGAGGTATGAAGCGCACCATGACAAAGCTGAAGCTTGAACTCCCTTCTCTCTGAGGCGTAGCAGGAGAACTTCGTGGTCTACGGTGTCGAATGCGGCAGCAATGTCCATGAAGATCAGTGCAAAGCCTTGTCTGATGTTATCGAGACCTAAGGTTATGGTGTTGAATAAGGTTGTGAGTAATGTTTCAACACCATGTGCTTCGCGAAATCCATGCTGGCAGGGATGCAGGGGTGCATTAGTATCTATGTGATCTTGTAATTGGCGTTGGGTAATCTTTTCAATGATTTTCGATAGGAGAGGTATGCTGGAGATCGGCCTGTAGGATTCCATCATCGAAGGGTCCAACTTACTGTTTTTTAGGAGTGGTCTGATAGCCGTCTGTTTCAGGCTTCGAGGAAATGTTCCAGTAGAGAACGATACATCAATCAATTTGGATAGGAATGGGCTGAGCTCGGCACGCAGGGCCTTTATCCAGGGAGCTGGACACGGATCGGAGGGTGCTGTTGTAGTGTTTATGTTTAGGATAGTGTCTTGAATGACTCTGTCAGATGGAGTAGAAAATGATGTGATAGTGTGTTGGGACCCACTCAAGAAATGACCAAGAGGAGGTTGTGGGATGGAGAAAGGTAGGCTGGCTGGTATGGGGGGCTTAGCAGTGTGGGCAAGCTGATTACTTTTCTTACGCAAGTAATAAGCATATTCTTGTGAGTCTGGGTAGGGTAAGTTCTCTTGAGATGGCTCCTTTGCTAGAGATTTCACAATTTGGAAAAGCTCGTGGGGTTTGTTCAAGGAGCGTTGTAGTCTTTTTGCATGATATTGTTTCATACTTGATGCTACAGATAACCGATGTTTTCCTAATTGTGCTGTGAATGCCTCATGGCTCTCAGCTGTTCTTGATCGTCACCAGCGTCTCTCAAGTCGTCTGAGTTGAAGGAGCGAATTACGTAGTTCTTGGGAGTACCATGGGGCATTCTTTTTCTTATGTGGTGCTTTGTTCGTGGTAGGTGAGTGGATCACGGCATCTAGGCTTGAGTTCCAAGCGGCGACCATGTCATCAAGGCTTTGAAGAGGAGGGTCAAATAGATTGTGTGTCCTCTTTAGAATATCTTCTCTGTTAAAAGGGTGGAAGCGCTTTAAATGTTCTGATATGGGTTTATCTTCAGGTATGGATTTGGAGGAGTTGGTGCAAATTGGAATCTGGAATCTTATCTTACGTTTAGGTGAGACTGGTGCAAATGTGTGAGGGCTGTTTGTGGTGCAAAGATAAGATCAAGTGAGTTGCCTTTTATATGGGTAGGGGTATCAACAAGTTGAACATAGCCTAGATCACTGAGAGCATCAATAAAGGCATTGGTGTGGCTGTCCTGAATAACTGGGAGGTTGAGGTCACCTAATATCCAGTTTAGAGTATGTGAAATCGTGGTGTTGCAAGCAAGATCAATTATTGTTGCTAAGTCATCTGGAGATGAAGATGGAGTTCTATAGAGCAAGTTAATAGTGATTTGCTTATTTGTAATGGTAACAGAGTCAAGGGTAGAGGTACTGCTTGAGGCGGCAAAATGAAATTTTTGTTAGCTTCCCGTATTTCTTTGAGCATTTCATCATTCATTTGTTCATTCTGGCCAGGTGGTCAATAGTAGAACTCCTCTGCCTTCACCTTCCCCTTTTGACATGGAATTTCAATCCATAGAAATTCTACTGCGAATTTTGTTTCCTGCAAAACTTTAATCCTTTCTGACTCAATGCCCTCTCTAACAGAGTGCAACCCCTCCACCAATTTGATCAGCTCTATCATTACAATATAGTTTGTACCCAGGTATCACAGTGTCCCAATGGTTGTCCTCCTTCCACTATGTCTCTGAGATACCAATCATATCTAACTTCTCATTTAGTGCTGTATATTCTAACTCTCCCATCTTATTTTTTAGGCTTCTAGCATTTGCATACAAGCATTTTAGAGACTGTATTTTATTCATATTAATCTGGTTATCGGTAGGCAGGGGTAATTTGGAATCTTTAAGCTCTGTCTGCTCTGTACTTAATGGCATTTGGGCTACCTTTGTCGTTATTGGAACCTCTCTGCTGATGTGCCCTAACTTCATTTTTTTGGTAGTATCCATCAAGGATACATTGTTCCAAACCATGCGCTCTTGGGCGATTGTCGGTTCTCCCCTATTATCTAATTTAAAAGGTGCTCTAACTCCTTTTTAAAGGTTCATGCCAGCAGCCTGGATCCATCCCGGTTAAGGTGAAGCCCATCCCTTCGGAAGAGCCCCTCCTTTCCCCAGAATGTTCCCCAGTTCCTAACAAATCTAAAACCTTCATCCTTGCACCATCAGGCTCTGTTGGGTGTCACCCCGTGCCTTCCCCCCTTTCATCTTCTGTCCTCTGTTACTTACATTTGACACTATGTAACCTAGGCTCTCCCTCTCTCTTCCCCCCTCATTCTCTTGTCTTTGTTCCTTGTCACCCCGTACTTGTTTTCTTCTGTTCCTCCCCATCATGTATTTTGTAAACTGTCTAGTTGCCATGCTATAGCAGTATATCAAGTTGAATAAACTGTAAGACTTAACCTGATTGTCCTTGGAAAACCATCAGAAGGTCTAAAGAGCAGAAAGAGAAATGAAAGCAGAATGAACTACTGGTAAACAAAAATCAGACACAGCAGGGGATGCTTTATCAAATGATAGGAGCCACAGTAGTTTTATTGGTAGACTGCAGGAGAATTAACGCAGGCCATAGGAGCAACAGATAGCCAGCGGGAGCAGCAGTGGACAGTTTCCCACAATCCCATGGAAAAAGGCAAATTGTGCAGTCCCTACCACTGATGACAAGAAACTGGGAACCCTGTAACAGGGAACCTCTAGTGCGAGTCTTGCCAGTTCTAGAATTCATGGAATTAGATTCAGAAGCAGCAAAACACATTTTTGGTTGGAGGGGGCCAAACAAAGCAATCTCCAAGCCCTGCCCCCAAGCTCTCTATTGTTGATGCTGTGTTGTGCAAAATATTGGTGGGGTCATGGCCCCTGCGATCCACCCTTCCCCACTGCCTATGATTAGATTATAGAAAGCGGCACTCACCATCTGTCGCCCTCGAGCCACAGCAGCATGTACATTCTTCAGTGAGCCATCATTCTCCTCAAACACCTCTGCAGACCAGATGGCACAATTAATATGGGTCCACTCATTCTGACCAATGTAGAGTAGGCGGCCAGCATCCTGGGAGAAGATTATATGGGAACAAAGTTAATGAAGATGTGGGCAAAAGCTCACTGCTACCAGGCATCATGTTCTAGACACTCCAGCCGGAGATGTGTCCCCTGCCTCATCTCTTCCCCAAGTACACTCTCACTCATTTATGTGAGGGATATTCTTATATTAGAATGCCTATAAAAGGCAACATATGTATGAATGCATCATTATAAAATAGGCTCCCCAAATAAGGCTCTCCAGTGGTATATTTTATTTATTAACATTTGATATACCAGCATTTGACCATAAAAATGATAGCACAATAGTGCAGAATCCATAAACTCTGGAACATATACAAGGTGATTCACAAACTCTTAAGTTCATACATATACAAATATTAATGGCATTTGTAAAAAAAATTAGTATACATGGACTTAACATATACAATATACAGCTGCAAAAATGTTCTTGCAGAAAGCTGCACCTTCTAGCTTTCTGCATGTTCTCTATGAGAGAATCGACATAATTTTTTGAAGCAAGCATATATCGTGCAATTCCACCCAAATGCTGCCCCCAGGAACATCTACACAGACCATGCAAAAATACATTGCAAAAAATACATGCAAAGAAAGCACAGTTACTTACCTGTAACAGGTGATCTCTGGGAACAGCAGGAATAAGTCTTCACATATGGGTATCGTCGGTACCAACGGAGCCTGCGTGGGAACGCTCCCCAGCGTCCAAAAAAAAAGCTTTAGGGAGCATCCCACAGCGCCTGCGCGCTGCCTTCCCTAACCGCCTCTCTCCAGTTCGAGTTTTAAAGCTGAGACAAAGAGAGAGTGAGGAAAGGAAAGAAAGAGAGATACAACTCCTAGGGGAGGTGGGTGCGTTGTGAAGACTTATTCTTGCTGTTCCCAGAGATCACCTGTTACAGGTAAGTAACTGTGCTATCTCCAGGAAGAAGCAGGAATGAGTCTTCACATATGGGGACTCCCCAGCTAGAGATGCCTGGGAGATCACCCAGGTTGTGAGTCCCTGGGAAGGGCTCTACCTCCACCCATGAATCTCAGGCATCTAGCCAGGGATGGAGGGTAGGAGTTTATTAGGTATGGAACAGGTGTTTGAGAACAGCCTGACCAAACAAGGCATCCCGGCGGGAGTCCTTGTCCAAGCAGTAATGGGCTGTGAAGGTATGAACCGAGGCCCAGGTGGCCGCTCGACAGATCTGGTCGATGGACACAGAATTTAGATGAGCCACAGAGGCTGCCATGGCCCTCACATTGTGAGCTGTGACATGTCCCTCCAGAGAAAGGTTCTTACTCTGGTAGGCGAAAGAAATACACTGAGCTATCCAATTGGACAGAGTTCTCTTAGAGACTGGAAGTCCTAAATGAGAGGGATCAAAAGCAACAAAGAGTTAAGAGGACTTTCTGTGTTGCTGTGTCCTTTGTAGGTAAAAAGCAAGAGCTCTTTTACAATCCAGGGTATGGAGATTCCTCTCTGCACTGGATGCATGAGGTCCTGGAAAAAAGACAGGTAAATACACCACCTGATTCAGATGAAAAGGTGAGACCACTTTAGGCATAAAGTGTGGATTAGTCCTGAGGACTACCTTGTCATGATGGAACCTTGTATAAGGAGGATTAGCCACCAAGGCTTGCAGCTCACTGATGCGGCGAGCTGAAGTGACTGCAATGAGAAAAATAACCTTCCAGGAAAGGAATTTTAAAGAGGTAGTGGCTAAGGGTTCAAAGAGTGGCTGCATAAGCTGGCCAAGAACCAGATTCAAATCCCATGCCACCGGAGGTGGACTGATGGGAGGTTTAGTCAAAAGAAGGCCTCTCATGAGGATGAGAGGAAATAGGCTGTCCATTGAGAGGTTTAAGGGATGCTGCAATAGCACTCAAATGGACTTTTACTGAATTTGTTTTAAGGCCTGCATGGGATAAATGCAGCAAATACTCTAATAAAGAATTCAGAGGTATTGCAAGAGGGTTAAGACCCTTCTCTGCACACCAAATGTAAACCTTTTCCATTTAAAAGCATAGGAACGTCTAGTGGAAGGCTTTCTGGAAGCATGAAGGATATCCTTCACTTGCTGAGAGAGATGCAAATCTTGAAGGTCTAGGCCTTCAGCAACCAGGCTCTGAGGTGAAGAGACTGGGGATTTGGGTGCCACAACATTCCCTCCTCCTGGGACAAGAGGTCTGGAGCAGATCCCAAGTCCAGGGAGGGAGCTTGAGAGAGATGCAGAAGTAGAGGGTACCACATTTGGCGTGGCCGATGTGGTGCTATGAGGATCATAGACCAATTGTCTCTCTGAAGTTTGAACAGTGTATTGGGAAATAGGGGAATGGGTGGAAAGGCATAAAGGAAGTCTTGCCCCCAATGGAGGAGGAAGGCATCCCTGGCCTGAACTCCCTGACACGGAATTCTGGAACAGAACCAGGGAAGATTGGCATTCCACGGACTTGCAAACAAGTCTATGTCTGGGGTTCCCCAAATTCGAAAGATCCTGGCTATCTGGTCCCCATGGAGGGACCATTCGTGTGGAAGCAGAACTCGACTGAGTCTGTCTGCCTAAGAGTTTTGAACCCCTGGAAGATACACTGCCATGAGATGGATTTGATGCTCTCTGGCGAAGGCCCACAATCTCAGAGCTTCGTTGCAAAGCGACAGAGAGCCAGTCCCCCCCTGCTTGTTCACGTAGAACATGGCTACTTGGTTGTCCGTGTGGATGAGGACTGTCTTGTAGCTGAGCAGGGTGTGGAAGACTCTGAGAGCCAGAAAGATTGCTCTGAGCTCTAAGAGGTTGATATGTAGAGATGTCTCCTGTGGAGACCAGATGCCTTGGGTGGAGAGATCTTGTAGATGAGCTCCCCAACCCTTTGAAGAGGCATCTGTTGTAAGGGTTGCTTGGGGTAATACCTGTTGGAAAGGGGACCTCAGCAACAGATTTTGAGTGGACTTCCACTACTGGAGAGAGCAAAAAAGGCGACTGGAGGTTGCTATTTTGTCTGACAGGCACCCTAATGCCTGGGTCCATTGGGTGGACACAGTCCATTGAGCTGCTCTCATGTGAAGGCGAGCATAAGGAACCACATGCACAGTGGATGCCATGTGGCCTAACAGTTGTAACATCTCTCGAGCAGTTAAATGAGATTTTAACTGAATTTGTGAGGCTAACTGCACCAAGCGTAGGCAACGGGCCTGGGGAAGATAGGCCCTTGAAGTTGTGGTATCTAGCAAGGCCCCTATGAACTCTAGAGATTGAGTAGGGGTGAGATGGGATTTTGGAATGTTTATTACAAGTCCCAGATACTGAAGGATACGCTCTGTGCAGGCCAGGGAAGCCTGGGCCTCTGACTGGGATGGAGCTCGGATGAGCCAGTCGTCCAGATATGGGAATACAAATATCCCTAGAGTGCGTAGAAATGCAGCAACTACTGCCATGCATTTTGTGAACACCCTTGGTGCAGAGGCCAGACCGAAGGGAAGTACTCTGTATTGATAGTGCTTTCCTTGGAAAAGGAACCGAAGGAACCTTCTGTGTGTTGGATGGATGAAGACATGGGTGTACGCATCCTTGAGATCTAGAGAACAAAGCCAGTCCTGACTCTGGAGGTATGGAAGGAGAGTACCGAGAGAAGTCATCTTGAATTTCTCCTTGCTTAGAAACTTGTTCAATTCTCTGAGATCTAATATGGGTCTGTAGCCCCCTGTTTTCTTTGGGATGAGAAAGTAGGGGGAGTAGAACCCTGAGCCCTGTTGAAGAAGGGGTACTTCTTCTATTGCCCCTTGGGCAAGAAGGATAGCAATTTCCTGATCCAGAAGGTCGAGGAGAGATGTTGGAGAATTGAACTGTCTCACCATGGTGTGAGGGGGAAGGTTTAGGAAATGAAGCTTGTACCCCCTCCCTTATGATGGAGAGGGTCCATTGCTCTGCTGTGATTTGTTCCCATCTGGGAGCAAAGTGAGCTAACCTTCCTGGAATGGTGAGAGGCTCTGGATGTTCTAGAGCCAGAAAGGCTAAGTTCTCTAGTTGTAAGTCAAAGGCCCTGAGGAGGCTGAGGCTGTTGGGCTGTAGCAGTCCTAGCAGCCTTAGGCTTGGCCTGTTTCGGTTGTTGCTGTCTCTTTGTAGCAAAACGACCTGCAGAAGAGGCCTGCTGACCATAAGCAGAATAGTATCTGCCTTTTTTGGGAAAAATTCCCTTTTTGAACAACCTTTTCTTAAAAGGAACAGAAGTAGACTTTGAAAGTCTATCTAAAGCAGAATTTTCAGCATCCATCTGGGTGGCCTTTGCTTGCCAATCTTTGCCAAAAAGGTTTTCACCTGTACAAGGAAGGTTTCCTAGGCCATCTTGAACCCAGGGTTCCAAATCAGAAGCCTGTAACCAAGCAACTCTACGTGCACCTATGGCAATAGCCGAGGCTCTGCTGGCACCTTCAAAAGAGTCAAAGGCTGCACGGTTGGAAAACTTGGAAACATCCTGGGCATGTTTGAGTCAGGTGAGGAAGTCTTCCCTTTTATCTTCTGAAATAAAAGGAGATAAAGTTTGCAGGTGATCTGTAACTTCTTTTAGAAACATCCCCATATAGAGACTATAGGAGTTGATTCTGGCAACAAGCATACAGGCCTGGAAAATTCTCCTGCCAAAGGCATCTAAGGTTCTGCATTCTCTTCCTGGAGGAGCAGAAGAGTGCCTTTTTGTACTCTTTATCTTTTTCATAGCAGACTCCACCACAATGGAGTGGTGAGGAAGCCGAGTCTTATGGAAGCCAGGACAAGGAGGAACACGATACATGGTGTCCAATCTTCGAGAATGAGGGGAAGTGGTGAGAGGAGTCTCCCATATGCCCAACATGTGATCATAAAGAATCTCATGTATTGGTAAAGTGGCTGCCTCTTTAGGAGCCTTAGGATATTGTAAAATATCTCATTTTTTGGCTCTAGGCTCTGTCTCAGGGGCTACTGAGATGGAAAGGCCCCTGGCCACTTCCCTAATGAAGTCCTGAAAAGACAAGTCTTCTGGAGGAGACATTCTCCTTTTTGGAGAAGAGGGCTCCTGAGGATGGATCACCGATGCTTCAACAGAGACCTCTGATTCATCAGAGTCTTCAGAGGAATCGAAGTATCGCCTGTCTGGATGCTCCTGCAGAGCCCGATACGCATACCGGGTGGTATCGACATCGGGAGTGATCGGTACCGATTCGGTACTGATGGGCATCACAGAACAGTGTACCGCTTCAGTGTCAATGCAGTCGAGGATGTCGATGCAGTCGGTACCGGCACCGGAACCGATATCGGTACCGGAGTCGGTACCGGCAACGGAGGTTGTTGCGGTACCGAAAGCGTCACAGCTTGTATGATGCCGTGATGGCACGCTGCATGGTCAGAATATTCTGATCCATCGACGCAACCAATGTCTGGATGTCGGTACCAGTGGGAACCACCGGTACCCCAGAACATGGCAACAGGTGATCAGTCAAGGCAGAGCCATCTTTGTCAACTTGTGACCCCATAGACAAAGCTTTGGAAGCCGTAGCCTCCCGCCGGGGTAATTTTGCCGGTGCGGATTCCTCGAGAGCAAGCCCGGAGGCATCTCGATACTTAGAGGGAGATTTACCCTTCGAGGACCGGCTGGACTTAAGTTTGGTTACCTGAGATCCATGTGAGGAAGAAGCAGCCCTGGAAGACATCGATGCAACCGAAGCTGCATCTGAGGGAAACAGGGTACTGAGCTTGGCTGCTCGATTCTGTAGACCTCTTTTAGACATCATGGAACAGGACTCACAATCCGTAATGGAGTGGTCAGGACCTAAACATTTTAGACACCATTCATGGGTGTCGGTGACAGAAATAGTGCCGCTGCACTTCGTGCATTTTTTAAACCCAGAGGCGGGCTTTTCCATAAGGAAAAATTTCCTAGGCCTAAGGCCAAAAAAGAAAATAAAGAAAGAAAAGACCGGCGGTACCGGTCCAGCGTCGAGAAGGCAGACGCGCGACCAAAGAAATAAAATAAAATAAAGAAATTTTTCAGCGGTGACAGGAACACGACCTGCTGGCTCCGCGGAATTCGAGAGAGGCGGTTAGGAAAGGAGGGAAGGCAGTGCGCAGGCACTGTGGGATGCTCCCAAAAGCTTTCCTTTTGGACGCTGGGGAGCGTTCCCGCGCAGGCTCCGTCGGTACCGACGATACCCATATGTGAAGACTCATTCCTGCTTGTTCCTGGAGATAACCATTTCCTCTGCATAAAACATGGTTAGTATGTGGAAAATACTTTATAAAATCTCACCCCTCTCTTTATCAGGGCCTTCTCTCTCACCCAAACTCCCCTTCAGTCTCTTCATCGGTGGTCCCACATACATACACAAATCACAGACAATATCCCTTCTCAATCTCTTCATCAGCAGTCCAGATGAGTGCCTTTCTCAGCTTCTTTCCTAACACTATATCAATAATACATGCACAGTCTAACCTTGGGCTCATCATCGCCATACTTCAGGCACAAGGCACACTGTCTGCTATCTTCTGTGCCAGCTGCGAACTCTGACTTACACATGCTTTGTCCTCTTACTTTTGTACCTATAAGGAAAGACAAAATAAACCATTTCAATGACTGACAATTTCCTACAAGCTTATGGCAGACAGTGAGTGGGATGAGGCAGGTCTGTGGTTGTTACCTAGAGGTGGAGACTCCTTCCCTGGTGGAAGGCCATTCTCAGCAGGCCACACATCAGTCCGTTCCCTCCACTGTGCATAGACGTGATCAGAGGATGGAGGCAGCACAGCATTAGGGAGCATACCACTGTGGAGGAAGGATGAGACAGAGTTATGAAAAGGAAGGAGAGACCACATTAAAGAGAAATAGACTGCAGAAATGGGAGGAGTCAGGACTTGGAGAAATGAAGATATTTGTTTTTAGAATTCACGACTCTCCAGTACCTCATTGATTTGGATTGGTTAAAGCCTTCTTAGAAGATGGGTCATTACCTTCACTGCCACTGCCGTTTGGGCTAAACACATCCCCTGCTGCTCCTCCAGATAAGGCTTTATATTAACATTTATCTTCAATTTTAGGATTTCATCAACTCTGCTGTGTGTTTCTGTTAAATGTATGTCTATATTTCTGGTTATCTTTGCCTAATTTAATTGGTGTGTGTCTGTTGTAGCTCTCTGGCATAATAGCATTGCTGGCTTTCAACTTGTTCTCAATTTGGTTGCCAGGTTAAGCATAGTTACTCACCTGTAGCAGGTGATCTCCAGGAACAGCAGGAATTTAGTTTTCACATATGGGTGACGTCGGCACCGACAGAGCCCACGCGGGAACACTCCCCAGTGTCCAATAAGAAAGCTTTTGGGAGCATCCTACTGAGCCTGCATAGCTGGCTTCCCGCCTTTCCAGCTCTCCCTCCTCAGCTGAGTTTATAGCTGAGATAAAAGGAGAGAAGGAGAAGAAGACGACAAAGACGACCTACAACTCCTAGGGGAGGAGGGTATGTTGTGAAGACTAAATTCCTGCTGTTTCCAGAGATCACCTGTTACAGGTGAGTAATTACGCTAACTGCAGGAACAAGAAGGAACGTATGGGACTCCTTAGCTCAGAGATGCCAGAGAGATGACCTCAGAGTCTGCCGTGGAATCACAGGCATGACTAAGAGGTCATGTATCCTCCAAGGATGTCTGATATCGAAACCTGGGATGGAGGGTAGCAATTGATCTAAGTCTGAAAGAGTCTGGAGAATAGCTTGGCCAAACAAGGCATCCTGGTGGGCGTCCGTGTCCAGGCAATAGTGAACAGCAAAAGGGTGGACAGAAGACCAAGTTGCTGCTTTGCATATCAAATCAATCGCTACAGAGCGTAGATTTGCCATAGATGCAGTCATGGCTTGAACATTAAATGCAGTGATGTGACTCTCTCGAGAGAATCATTGCTGTTCCATGTACCATTGTGTTGTAGTTCCATGTAAACCGCCCCTAATCGTTGGAAGGAGCGGTATAAAAGAACTGTTCAAATAAATAAAATAAATAAGAGTCCTGCAAAGGAGATGCAGTCCGCTATCCACCTGGAAAGAGTTTGTTTGGATATTGGCAACCCCAGGTGACTCGAGTCAAAGGAGATGAAAAGTTGGGAAGCTCTTCTGTGCTCTCGGGTTCTCAGGATATAAAAAGCTAAGGCACGTTTGCAATCCAGAATGTGAAGGGTTGCTTAAGCCCTAGAGGAATGAGGTCTAGGGAAAAAGACAGGGAGGTAGACTGTCTGGTTTAAATGGAAGAGTAAGACCACCTTCGGCATAAAGTGAGGATGAGTCCTAGTGGGAGGAGTGGTCTAGTGGTTAGGACAAGGTACTCCAGGCCGGAGGGCCAGGGGTTCAAGTCCCACCTGGGAACAGCAATCTCAGGCCGGAGGGACTGGGATTTCTAGTCCTATAGGCACTCCTTGTGGTCTTGGGCAAGTCACTTAACCCTCCATTGCCCATGTTCCCTGTAAGTATCAGCGTATGTGTGTCATATCCCCTTGTGTTAAATGTATCCCCCAATTGACCGCTTTGACCCAGTGAAAAGCGGGATATAAATACAGCTAAATAAAATAAAATAAATACCTTATCATGATGGAACCGTGTATAAGGAGGGTCAGCCACCAAAACCTGGAGCTCACTAATGCTGAAGTGAGGGCAATAAGGAAGGTGACCTTCCACGTGAGAGACTTCAATGAGGTAGTGGCTAGAGGTTCAAAGGGCGGCTTGAGAAGTTGTCCTAAAATAACATTAAGATCCCATGCCACTGGAGGGGGCTTAATGAGAGGTTTGGTTAATAGAAGACCCCTCATGGAGCGTGCTACAAGCGGCTGAGAAGAGATAGGCTGTCATGTGAGAGGCTGCAAGTGCACCTTCACCGGAGCTGAGAAGGAGTTAAGGTCCCTCTCAGAACACCAGAGAGTGAATCTATGCCACTTGAAGGCATATGAGCAGCTGGTGAATGGCTTCCAAGAAGCCAAGAGGATGTCCTTAACCTCCCAGGAAAAGTTAATGTCCTGGAAGGTTAAGCCCTCAGCAGCCATGCGGTAAGATGGATGTCCTCCTGAGAGAGGAGATTTAGAGCAGACCCCAGATATATGGGTTGAGCCCGAGGCAGATGTAGAAGGAGAGGATACCACAGTTGTTGTGGTCAACATGGGGCTAAGAGTATCATGTAGCCCCCGTCTCTCTGGAGTTTGAAGAGAATCTTGGAAATGAGGGGATTGGGAGGGAAGGCATATAGGAAGCCTTGACCGCAGTGGAGGTGAAAAGTATCCACCTGCTGGCTGTCCGGTGCAGGAGTCCTGGAGCAGAAGCGAGGAAGCTTGGCATTCTGAGGACTTGTGAATAGGTCTATCTCTGCGGTCCCCAGATCTGAAAAATGTGAGTGACTTTTCATAGAGAGACCACTCATAGGATAGAAGGATCGACTCAGTTTGTCCGCCAAGACATTGTGTTTGCCCGAAAGATACACCGCATGCAGGTGAATGAGATGCTGTATGGCAAAAGACCACAGATGCAGGGCATGGCTGCAGAGGGACCAAGAGCCTGTTCCACCCTGCTTGTTCAAGTAGAACATGGCTACTTGATTGTCCGTCTGGACAAGAACTGTGCGGAATCGAAGATGGTCCTGAAATACTTTGAGAGCATTGGGAATGGCTCCGAACTCCAGCAGATTTATGTGGAGTTGCGACTCCTGATGAAACAAGAGCCCCTGAGTAGAGAGATTGGCCAGATGAACTCCCCAGCCCAATTTGGATGCATCCGTCGTCAGGGTACAGTGATGTGCTGGCATCTGAAAAGGTGACCACTAGAGAAACGAGATTAGGCAGGTAGAGAGCATTATTTTATCTCCCAGGCAACCCAATGCCTGAGACCATTGGGAAGCCAGTGTCCATTGAGCGGTGCACATACGTAGACAAGCATATGGAACAAAATGCACCATTGATGCCATATGACCCAGATGTTGTAGCATTTCTCGAACAGTGAGAAAGTTCTGGAGGCATGCCTGAGATGCTAACTGTGACAAGCACAGCGGGGTTGGGCAGAAATGCCTTTGATTGCTGAGTGTCTAGCAGAGCGCCTATAAACTCTAGCGTTTGAGAGGGGACAAGTTGGGACTTTGGAAGATTTATTACAAATCCCAAGTGTTGCTGCACCTGCATGGTACGTGAGAGGGAAAGGCTGGCCTCTAGAGAGGTGTTTGCTCAAATGAGCCAATCGTCTAAGTGAGGGAAGACAAATATCCCAAGTGTCCTTAACAATGTGGCTACTACCGCCATGTATTTTGTGAAGACTCTTGGGGCAGAGGCGAGGCTGAAAGGCAGGACTCTGTATTGATAATGTCTCCCTTGGAACATGAAGCGCAGGAACTTTCTGTGCTGTGCGTGAATAAGTATGTGAGTATATGCCTCCTTTAGATCTAGAGAACATAGCCAATCCTGACTCTGGAGATAGGGGAGAAGGGTCCCTAGGGAGATCATTTTGAACTTCTTCTGTAGTAGGTATTTGTTCAGTTCTCTGAGGTCCAGAATAGGCCCGTACCCTCCTGATTTCTTTGGAACGAGGGCGTATGGAGAATAAAAGCCCATTCCTTGCTGGGATGGTGGAACCTCCTCTATTGAGCCCTGTAAGAAAAGGGAGGTGACCTCTTGCAGCAACAGAGCAGTGAGAGGGGGCTGAGAGCGGAACTCTCTTGGAGGAGTCGGGGTAGACTTTGTAGATGAAACTTGTACCCCCCTCCCGTACTATGGACAGTGTCCACTGCTTTGATGACATAAGGTACCACCTGTGGGCAAAGTGAAAGAGTCTGCCGGGGATGTGGACAGGCTCTGGAATCTCCAGAGGCAGAATAGCTATGTTCTCCAGAAAGGAGTCAAAGACCCTGAGGAGGCTGGGCCTGCTGAGGTGGCTGTAACTTAGTAGCCTTTTTTTGCTGCTTTGATGATTGCTGCCCCTTCTGAGGAGCATGGTGTTGACACTGTACAGCAGGGGTGTAAGAAGGACAGTACTTATTATTGAAAAAAGATTTCTTTGCTGCTTTTTTCCTAGCTGGGTTGGCAGTAGATCTAGATAGCCTATTAAGAATGGTGTTCTCAGATTCTAACTGAGAGGCCTTGTCCTGCCAATCCTTGCCAAAAAGGTTTTCATCGGTGTAAGGGATATTACCCAGTTTATCTTGAACCCATTGTTCAAGATCTGATGCTTGGAGCCAAGCAATCCTGCGTGCCTCGATGCAGATGGATGAAGTTCTGCTTATGCACTCAAAACAGTCAAAAGTTGCCCTGTTAAACGTTGAAACATTCTGAGCATGCTTTACAAGGGTGAGATAATCTGCTCTCTTGTCATCAGGGAGAAGAAGAGCCATTAACTCCAAATCCCTAGTCACCTCTCTAAGGAACATACCCATATAGAGTATATAGGAACTTATCCTGGCCGATAACATGGAGGCCTGAAAACAATGTCGACCAAAAGCGTTGAGGGTTCTCGGTTCCCTACCTGGAGTGTTCAAGGAATGTGTCAGCACTCTTTATTCGACGCACTGCCGATTCCACTACATGGAATAGTGCGGCAATTGCGTCTTTTGAAAACCGGGACACTCCGGTATCCGGTACATGGTATCGAGTCATCCGGTATGGGGGGAGATAGTTAAGGGGTGTCTCCCACATACGAAGCATAAGGTCATGAAGTATGCGATGGATAGAGAGCATAGCAGCCTCCTTTGGGGCTGTAGGGTACTGAAGAATTTGAAGTTCTTCAGCCCTAGGCTCTTTCTCCAATGTCACTGTTATGGACAGACCCCAAGCAACATTGAGAATTAAGTCTTGAAAAGACATGTCCTCTGGGGGGGGGAGACATGCAATGTTGTGGAGATGGAGATGAGAACTATCCAGGAAGACCCATGTTCCGAGTATCAGATGATTCATCATCCGGCGAGTCGGGATGCGCAGACTCAAAGTATCGACGGGCAAGGTGTTCCCACTCTGCATGTACTCGGTACCGAGCAAAACCGATAGCTGAGACTTGTGGTGCCGGAACCTCGGTACCAGAAACAGATTCGAGGGCAGTAGCGTGATAAGCGGCAAAAATAGTTGATGCAGGTTGTGTCAATACCAGAGCCGGTACCGGTACCTGTGGAATAGACTGTAAAGGTTTTACTGCTACCGAGGCCGCTAGTAAGGCCGCTAAGTAGAATTAATTTTTTACCTCACAGAAGATTATTTTTTTTATTTTTTTTAAAGAAAGCGCCGATGGGTGTCGGTACCATTGTCAACAGGAAGGCTCCATGCAAAATGAAGAACTGAGGAGGGAGAGCCGAAAAAGCGGAAAGGCAGCTACATAGGCGCAGTGGGATACTCCCAAAAGCTTTCCTAAAGCTGGGGAGCGTTCCCACATGGGCTCCGTCGGTGCCAACGTCACCCATATGTGAAGACTACATTTCTGCTTGTTCCTGGAGATATTTCTAATATTTATTTCCTTAAGTACTAATGCCTGGTTTTTGCTACTGCAGATAGTGGCTCTCTGGTGTAATATATTTGCTGGATTTCAACTTGTGAGTTTTAATATGGTTGCTAGTTTAATCCCTCATTTATTTATTTCTCCAGGCTTGCTGTATTGTCCCTTCTTATTATTAATAACCTAATTTGTTGTCGTCCTCATCTGCAGACTAAGTCCTCCCATTACTCCCCTCCCCCCGGCTGTCATTTTCTGTGTAATGCCTAGGCCTCTAATTCTATTATTTTCAGCTGCGCTCCAACCCATTAGGGTTTCCACTGCTACCTAGCTTACATCATCGATCTGTAGTCTCTCCCCCACACTTACTCCTATGGCTCCACATCACTGTGTCCTCCTAATGCTAACTTTCCCTAATCTTTTCCCTTCATTCCTGCAACTTCAGACCTTTAATCCTAATCACTCATCTTCTAGTCACTTCTCCTGCTATTTTGTCTTCTATCTTATCTGCTCTTAAGTTGCAACCTTTTTTTCTCTTATTCTCCTATCCCTACTCTCTCTGAGAACACCTCACCCCCATCTCTGTTGTGACTCCTCTTCCTTTCCCTGTACCCTCTTGCTCCTTTTATCTAACATAATGTATGACGACAGATAAAGAGCAGTATGGTCCATCTAGTCTGCCCAGTAATGTGGCTAGAGTGGTTGTAACTGCAGCTCCATGCAGGTCACAACCCTGCATGCCTGTGTTTAGGGTTGTATCTGCTGCTCTGTGCAGGTCAGGCCCCCTCTATTTACTGAAGTAAAAAAGATATTTGAATTTATGTTGACTTCATCTTCTTGCTATAAAGGGATCTACTGTGTCTGTCCCATGCCATTTTGAATTCCAATAGAGTATTTGCCCTCACCACCTGTATCGGGAAGGGCATTCTAAGCATCCATGATCCTTTCAGTGAAAAAGATTTCCTGATGTTGCTTTTAAGTTTACTGCCTTGCATCTTCATATCAATCTCAATCTTGGGCATGTCACACACTCCCCTCTGTAACCCTTTTGATCTTATTCATATCATGGTCGTAGTTTAGGAGGGTGAGGGGAGATATTGCCCCTCCAAATGAGTTGCCATGATGGCCGTGACCTCTGACTACCCACGGGGATACCATCCCCATAAGCAGAAGAGAAGGGGAAGGCTGCGATCGCGGCAAAGACCCCTTCTACCTTCCTGAGGGAGATCGGATCCTCACGGGTAGAAGAGAAGGGGAGAGGCAACTGCAGCAGAAAAGGTTTCATGCGCACTTGTGTGTGTGTGTGTGTGTGAGGGGAGTGAGGGAAATGAGAGGAGGGAGTGAGGTAGAGAAGGCAGGGACAATTTAAAGAGGAAATGGGCCTAATAAAAAATGATGGGAGGGATTTTAGGGCAGGAGATGGGAATGATAGGGCAGGAGTGTTGGTGAAGGGGAGAGAGTCTGGAAGGGTAAAAGAGGAGAGGAGTCAGCAGAAAAAAGGTTGGATGGGGAAGGAATAGTGCAAGATGTTGCCAACAATTATAATCTCCTCCCCCTAGAACACACATGCATGCATTCCACCTCTGCAGTGACACACACACATACAGGGCACCTCACACGCTTGCAGCACATACACACACAGAGACACCCCAACTCTTCAGCATACACACACGGGCACCCCACCTCTGCAGCACACACACCAGCATCCCACCCTCTTCTGCGCACAGAGGCGCCCCCACCTCTGCAGCGCACACGCACAGAGGCGCCCCCACCTCTGCAGCGCACACGCACAGAGGCGCCCCCACCTCTGCAGCGCACACGCACAGAGGCGCCCCCACCTCTGCAGCGCACACGCACAGAGGCGCCCCCACCTCTGCAGCGCACACGCACAGAGGCGCCCCCACCTCTGCAGCGCACACGCACAGAGGCGCCCCCACCTCTGCAGCGCACACGCACAGAGGCGCCCCCACCTCTGCAGCGCACACGCAGAGGCGCCCCCACCTCTGCAGCGCACACACACAGAGGCGCCCCCACCTCTGCAGCGCACACACACAGAGGCGCCCCCACCTCTGCAGCGCACACACACAGAGGCGCCCCCACCTCTGCAGCGCACACACACAGAGGCGTCCCCACCTCTGCAGCGCACACACACAGGGGCATCCCACCTCTGCAGCGCACACACACAGGGGCATCCCACCTCTGCAGCGCGCGCACACACAGGGGCATCCCACCTCTGCAGCGAGCACACACACAGGGGCATCCCACCTCTGCAGCGTGCACACACACAGGGGCATCCCACCTCTGCAGCGCGCACACACACACAGGGGCATCCCACCTCTGCAGCGCGCACACACACAGGGGCATCCCACTTCTGCATCGCACACATAGGGGCATCCCATCTCTCTAGCACACACACGGGCATCCCACCCCTGCAGCACAGACACACACGGGCATTCCACCTCTGCAGCACACACACACACACGGTCATTCCACCTCTGGAGCACACACACACACGGGCATTCCACCTCTGCAGCACACACACACACGGGCATTCCACCTCTGCAGCACACACACACACGGGCATTCCACCTCTGCAGCATGCACACACACACACCTCATCTCTGTAGCACACAAACACAGGCACCCTACCTCTGCAGCATATACACACAGGCAGCGCACATGTGCGCGCGCACACACAGGCACCCCAAACCTCTGCAGCACACACACAGGCACCCCACTGCTGCAGCACACACACAGGCACCCCAAACCTCTGCAGCACACACACAGGCACCCCACCGCTGCAGCACACACACAGGCATCCCACCGTTGCAACACACACACAGGCACCCCCACCTCTGCCACGCACACACACGAGCATACAAACTCTGCAGCACACGCACACACAGGCAACCCCATCCCTACTGCACACACACAAGCACCCCACCTCTGTGCCACACACACAGGTACCGCACCTCTGCGGCACACACAGGCACCCCACCCTCTGCGGCACACACATGGGCACCCCATCACTCCTTCACAGGCAGAAGAAGAGGACAAAGATTTACTTGAAGACATTCATAATATTGCTATGAAAGGGGAAGTGCTATTGATAGGTAATTTCAATATGCTGGATGCTGTTTGGCACATCCCCGCTGCAGTGTCATCTAGAAGTAAGGAGATCCTGGATACTCTACAGGGAGAACTATTCCAGCAACTGGTAACAGAATGCACACAAGAGGGGGCCATACTGGACCTGGTGCTTACCAATGGGTAAAGTATTTCTGATGGTATAAGTGGGTGATCATGTCGCATCCAGTGATCACCGAATGGTGTGGCTCATTCAGTATTAGGGCTGATAAAATCCATTCAAAAATGAGGATTCTAGACTTTAGAAAAACAAACTTTCCCAAGATGGGACAATACCTCAAGGAGTCGTTAGTGAGATGGGAATAGCCAGGGGATGTAGAAAAAACAGTGGGAAAAACTGAAAGGGGATATTTCAAGGGCAACAAACCTTTTCGTTAGGAAAATAAACATAAAAGGAAAAGTCCACCATCATTCTTAAAAGCAGCACATAAGAACATAAAATAAACTATACTGGGACAGACCAAGGGTCCATCAAGCTCAGTATGATGTTTCTAACAGTAGCCATTCCAGGTCTCAAGTACCTGTCAGGTTCCCAAAGGTATACACATTATGTGCTGCTTGTCCCAAGGGTAAGCAGTGGATTTCTCCAATATTCTTTAATAACAGATTATCCTTTAGGAGCTCGTCCAAACCTCTCTGGAACCCAGCTTCACCAAAAGCTTTGATTACATCCTCTAGTAACGAATTTCAGAGTTTGTTACATGCTGCATGAAAAAATATTTTCTCCAATTAGTCTTAAATGTGCCATATTGTAGCTTCACTGCATGTCCCCTACTCTTTCTACTTTTTGAAAGCGTAAACAACTGATCTACGTTTACCCATTCCCCACCATTCATTATTTTATAGACCTCTAACAAATCTCCCCTCAGCAGTCTCTCTTCCAAACTGAAGAGTCCTAACCTTTTAAGCCTTTCCTCATAGGGATATCCTTCCATCCCCTTTACCATTTTAGTCGCTCTTCTCTGTACCTTTTCCAATTCTTCTATAACAATTTTAAGATATGGTTACCAGAACTGCACACAATATTCAATGTGCGATTGCACCATGGAGCGATACAGAGACTTATAATAATCTTGTTTTTATTTTCTATTCCTTTCCTTATGATTCCTAGCATTCTATTTGCTTTTTTTGGTAGGACCTCTTAGAATTTTTCACAATGAGTTAACAACTTTGAATAATTTTGTGTCATCTGCAAATTTGATCATCTCACTCATTATTCCCATTTCCAGGTCATTTATAAATATGTTAAAAAGCAGAGGACCAGGCACAGATCCCTGAAGTGTGCAACTATTCACCCTTTCTCCACTGAAAAAATTGTCCATTTAGCCCTACTTGTTTATCTTTTAACCAGTTCCTAATCCACAATAGAACACTACCTCCTTGGTGACCCGATCCGCAGGCAGCGCCAACAGACCTTTCTCTGTGTTGAACTGTGATCCTAGGTATACCAGCTGTCACAATGGGTCCAAGTTGCTCTTGGCTAGGTTGATGATGCAGCCCAATTCCTGCAAGAATGTCACTACCTGCTGCATCACCTCCTGGCTTTCGGCTTGAGACTTTGCCTGAATGAGACAATCATACAGGTATGGGTGAACCAGCATGCCCTGCTTCCAGAGGGCCACAGCCGCCAACACCATCATCTTGGTTAATATTCTGGGTGCCGCTGCCAGAACCGATGGTATTGCCCGAAATTGGAAGTCACCCATGTGGGTTGCAAAACGAAGACATCTTTAGTGATCGGGCCGGATGGGGATATGTAAATATGCTTCCGTAAGATCCAGGGCCCTCACTTGGTTTGCAGCTTGTCATGCTGTGAGGGCTTGTGTGCACCAGTGATGCTGAGAGCTAAGCTATCAGTAGCTTAGCTACTAGAAGAGTATCCTAAGATAGACAGGTCTCAGCTGAGATGCCAGACTAAGAACATAAGATATGCCATAATGGGTCAGACCAAGGTCAATCAAGCCCAGTATCCTGTTTCCAACAGTGGCCAATCTAGGTCATAAATACCTAGAAGTTTCCTCAAATGACACAGGTTCCTCAATGCTTGTATTGGGTCAAGCAGTGATATCCTATGTCCCTTTTAATAATGGTTTATGGACCTTTCATTCAGGAACTTGTCCAAACCTTTTTTAAACCAGCTACACTAACAGCTTTTACTACATCCTCCAGTAACAAATTCCAGAGTTTGATTACACGTTGGCTGAAAAAATATTTTCTCTTATGAGTCTTAAATAGGTTACCCTGCAACTTCATTGCATGTCCTGTAGCCTTTTTATATTCTGACGATGTAAACAATCGATCTACGTTTACCCGTTCCACTCCATTCATTAATTTATAGACCTGTCATATCTCCCCTCAGCCGTGTCTTTTCCAGGTTGAAGAGTCCTAACCTTTTTAGCCTCTCTTCATAGGAGTATCCTTGCATCCCCTTTACCATTTTGGTGGCTCTTCTCTGAACCTTTTCTAATAACGCTACATCTTTTTAAAGATACGGCGACCAGAACTGCACACAATATTCAAGGTGCGGTCGCACCATGGAACGATACAAAGACATTATAATATCCTTTGTTTTATTTTCCATTCCTTTCCTTATGATACCTAGCATTCTATTTTCTCTCTTGGCCGCCGCTGCACACTGGGCGGAGGGTCTTAACATGTTATCCACGATGACGTCTAAATCTTTTTCCTGGGTGGTAGTTCCCAATGTGGAACCCTGCATCGTGTAACCATAGTTTGGGTTGTTCTTTCCTAGGTGCATAACCTTGCACTTGTCCACATTAAATTTCATCTGCCATTTGTATGCCCAGTCTTCCAATTTATCAAGATCCTCTTGCAACTTTCCCCAATCCTCTTGGGTTTTAACAACTTTAAATAGTTTTGTGTCATCTGCAAATTTGATAACCTCACTCATTATTCCCTTTTCCAGGTCATTTATGAATGTGTCAAAAAGCAGCGGACCCAGGACAGATCCCTGTGGTACTCCATTATTCACCTTTTTCCATTGGGAAATTTGGCCATTTAGCCCTACCCTCTGCTTTCTATCTTTCAACCAGTTCCTGATCCACAATAGTACACTGCCTCCTATCCCATGACTTTTTAGTTTTGCCAAGAGTCTCTGATGAGGGACCTTGTCAAAGGCTTTCTAAAAGTCCACATACACTATATCAACCGACTCACCTTTGTCTACCTGTTTATTCACACCTTCAAAAAAACATAACAGATTAGTAAGACAAGATCTTCCTTGTCTAAAGCCATGTTGGCTGTCTCCCATTAAGCCCAGTAATTTTGTTCTTTATGATGGTTTCTACCATTTTTCCCGCTAATGACATCAGGCTCACTGGTCTGTAGTTTCCCAGATCACCCCTGGAACCCTTTTTAAAAATTGGCGTTACATTGGCCATCCTCCAATCTTCAGGTATTACAGATGATTTTAGCGATAGTTCACAGATTACCAATAGCAGGTCTGCAATCTCATATTTCAGTTCTTTCAACACCCTTGGATGTATACCATCCGGTCCAGATGATTTGCTACTCTTCAGTTCATCAAATAGTTGTAATACATCTTCCCGGTGTAGCGATATTTCTTTCAATTCATCTGCAGCATCACCTTTAAATACCACTTCAGTCATGGGTAACAATCCCTACATCTTCCTCAGTAAAGACCGAAGCAAAGAATTCATTTAGTCTCTCCGCTATAGCCTTGCCCCTCTTACTGCCCCTTTTACCCCTCTATTATCTAATAGTCCAACTGACTCTCTCACAGGTTTTTTGCTACGAATGTACTTAAAGTCTTTATTATGCATTTTTGCTTCCACAGCAGGTTTCTTCTCAAATTCTCTCTTTGCCTGCCTTATCAATGCCCTGCATTTAACTTGCCAGTGCTTGTGCTGTTTACAGGTGAAAGCATTCCTGGAAAGTGAAGAACCCGGCTCGAGAACCCCAGAGTTGCAGAATCAGTGACCACAAGGAAGCGAAGGGTAGTGGTGGTTGGTGACTCTCTTCTGAAGAGTACTGAGGCATCCATTTGCCGACCAGACTTGATGTCTAGAGAGGTATGCTGTCTGCCAGGTGCCAAAATACGAAATGTTACAGAGAATTTGAAGAGACTCATCAAGCCCATTGACTATTACCCAATGTTGCTAATCCATGTTGACACAAATGATACTGCAAAGTATCTCCTCTGAGCGTATAAAAAGTGACTTTATGGCTCTGGAACAGAGGGTGAAGCAGATAGGGGCACAGGTGGTGTTCTCTTCAATCCTCCTGTTGAGGGTAAAGGTCAAGGCAGAGAAGCTTGCATCCTGGAGATGAATGCATGGCTGTGTGGATGGTGTCATCGAGACCGTTTTGGTTTCCTGGACCATGGGATGCTGTTCCAAGTGTTGCAGAGCAGAGATGACGTCCAGGTAAGTGAAACATGAAATATCTTTATGGAAATGCGTAAAAGGGGCAACATATGGAAAGCGGTGTGTATAAATGTCTGCAACATGGGAAATAAGATCCCAGATGTTGAAGCTTAAATAGGAGAGGCTGACTTTGATTTAGTGGCAGTTACAGAAACATGGTTCACAGAAAACCATGATTGGGATGTAAATAAATCAGGACATACTTTATTCAGAAAGGACAGGATAGGAAGAAGGGGAGGAGGAGTGGCACTATATGTAAAAAATAATATTAAAGCTTTGGAACTACAGAGCTTAAATGAGAGAGAGGAGGCACTGTGGATTAAACTAGAAAGAGGGAAAGAGAAATCTATTTGCATTGGCGTGATATACAGATCCCCTTCACACGAGGAAGAGGTGGACAGAGTTAATTGAAGACATACACGGCACTGCCAGGAAAGGGAAAGTGCTACTGACAGGGGATTTCAATATGGCAGAAGTTGACTGGCACATTCCTGCTGCAGTATCATCTAGAAGTAAGAAGGTCCTGGTTTCTCTACAGGGAGAACTATTCAGGCAACTGGTAACAGAACCTACACGTGAAGGGGCCATACTGGACTTGGTGCTTACCTATGGGGAAAGTGTTTCTGATGTTATAGTGGTAGATCATCTCGCATCCAGTGATCACCAGATGGTGTGTTGCGGTATTAGGACTGGGGCTGTTATAATCCATTCAAAAGCGAGGGTCTTAGACTTTAGGAAAAATAACTGCCAAAATTGGCCAAAACCTCAGAGTCGTTAGCAGGATGGGAACAGCTGGGGATGTAGAAAAACAGTGGGCAAACCTGATAGGGGATATTTTAAGGGCAACCAACCTTTTTGTTAAAATGGTAAATAAAGGTAAAAGGAAAAGGAAACCGCTATAGTTTTCGAAAGAAGCAGCTGAAAAGGTAAAGAAAAGGAGGAAGGCCTTCATGAAATACTAGAGATCACAGAGAGAGGAAGACAAGCATCTATATTTGGAAAAGAACTTAGGGGCTTGTTTACAAAGCCGCGGTAGTGGTTCGCGATCACGATCGCAACCGCGGCCCCATTGAAATCAATGGGGCCGCGGCTCCGATTACGATCGCAAACCGCTACCGCGGCTTTGTAAACAAGCCTCTTAGAGAAGATAACAAAGTAGTCAGGAAAGCAAAGATTCAAAAAGAGGAGTTAATAGCCAATGCAATAAAATGGGGGGATAAGACATTTTTCAGATATGCTAGTGAGAAGAGGAAGGGCAAAAGTGGTATTGTCAGACTCAAGGATGAAGAGGAGGAATATGTAGAAGCTGATGAGGATAAAGCAGAATTGCTTAACAAATATTTCTCTTCTGTGTTCACAGATGAAGAACCAGGAGCAGGACCTCAAAAAACACGCACAAACAGGAACAGAAGCGAGGGGCATCTTGAACAATTTTCAGAAGACTGTTTTCGTGAGAAACTAACTAAACTTAAAGTAGACAAATCAATGGGATTGGATGGGATACACCCTAAAATACTGAGGGAACTTGGGGACGTTCTAGCAGCTCCACTGACTGACCTTTTCAATGACTCACTGGAGTTGGGAGTGGTGTCAAAGTACTGGAGAGAGGCACATGTGATCCCTTTACACAAAAGCAGAAGTAAGGATGTGGTTGAAAACTACAGCCCGGTTAGTTTAACTTTGGTGGTGAGTATATTATTGGAAGCACTGCTGAAAGAGAAAATAGTGAGGTTACTGGAGGTCCAGTGGATTACAGGATCTGAGGCAACATGGATTCACCACAGGCAGGTCTTGTCAGAAATCTAATTGATTTCTTTGACTGGGTGACCAGGGAGTTGTACCGAAGGAGAGCCCTAGATGTGGTGCATTTAGATTTCAGTAAAGCCTTGCACACTGTTCCTCACAGGTGACTTATAAACAAACTGAGCACCATAGGGATGGACTCTAAAGTTACTGCTTGAGTTAGAAATTGGTTGAGTGGGAGGTGACAAAGCGTACAGGTAAATTGTAGCCAAAATCGTTGAAAAGGCAGTACAGCAACAGCTCCAAGACCACGTCGACGACACAAGAGCCTTAGATGACCATCAATACGGTTTTCGTCAGCATCATGGAGTGGAAACGCTTCTCTTAACACTCCTTAACAACCTTCTCACCGGACTAGAAAACAAAAAGAAGATGTTCGCACTCATTTTTATAGACATAGCAGCTGCTTTTGATACAGTTCACCACAAAACACTCATCGATAGGCTTGAAACCATTGGAATATGTGGAACCCCCCTGAAATGGTTCACATCCTACATAACAAGCAGAATGCAGCAGGTGCTCTTTAACAACGAAACAGCTGAACCATTCCCGCAAAGCCAAGGAATACCCCAAGGCTCGGCGCTTTCCGCCCTACTATTTAATCTATACATAAGACCAGTTTGGGCAATCTTTCAGAAATACAAGATCAGCTACCACTTGTATGCAGATGATGTAATGCTTTATACCCAACTGGACGAAAACAAGCCAAATTACAATCAACTAGAAGAATGTTTATGTGAATTGCAAGCCTGGCTACAGCAAAACAACATGTCCATAAACCATACAAAAACAGAGGTAATGTACATCTCCAGTAAAACAGACTTCAACCCTCCGCAAACAGTCACCCTGAACAACATCATCTACAGCTCAAAGAATGAAATAAAATATCTCGGAGTCACGTTCGACAACAAACTAAAGATGGATAAACACCTCCGGAATACCAATAGAGCCATATTCCATAAACTAAGAATCCTCCAGCCACTGCGTAACATCACTGAACAACACGACTTCAGAACAGTGGCACAAGCACTCATCACGCCCCACTGGGATTACTGTAACGCCATATTGCAGGGGCTACCAAAGAAAACCCTGAATATACTACAAATGGCACAAAATGTTACAGCCAGGATCATCATGAAAAAGAGCTTCACAGAACACATCACACCAGTCCTAATTGAGCTTCACTGGCTCCCAATTACCGCCCGCATAAAATACAAACTCCTAGTAACCACATTCAAACTTATACACAACATAGCGCCGTCATTCCTAACTAATCTCATCAGCGCTCAAACTCACAATAGAAGCAGAAGAACCGCCAACTTAAACACTCTCAGTGTCCCAAAGAGTATAAGAACAGCCAAGATACACACCAGCAACAGAGCATTCTCTTACATTGCACCCATGCTATGGAATCAACTGCCACATGGCATGCGTGCAATCAACAACCTAACAGACTTTAGGAAAAAGCTCAAAACCCACCTGTTTATAACTCACTATAATCTAACAGCTAGAACACAAAGGGTCAACCGTATCCATGACACTAGAGTGACCTTACAATATGACTTTAAGGGATTTGAACCACCATGTAATGCATCTCGGGTAGTGCATCTCCCCCCAGTTTAGCTGTAATTAGTGTAACAGAATGTATATATATAACTGCAAGTTGTAAATATTGTAACAATATGTATATATGTAATTGCACCTGTAAATATTGTATCAGATTTTTGTGCAGTGTGAACCCAGTGTGAATCTTGGCATGCAATCATTCTGTATTAACTGTTGATTACCCCTCCTGATATGTATAGTCAATCGCTGCTGATCGTTGGAAGCAGCGGTATACAAATGTTCTCTAAATAAATAAATAAATGGAGAAGGAGGTTACCAGTGGGGTGCCCCAGGGATCTATCCTTGGGCTGATTCTTTTTAACATCTTTGATAGTGATATAACGGAAGGGGTGTCAGGTAAGGTTTGCCTCTTTGCGAATGGTACCAAAATCTGCAATAGACACCCAGAAAGGTGTAGATAACATGAGAAGGGAAGCTTGAAGAATGGTCTAGAAATTGGTAGCTGAGATTTAATGTTAAAAAATGCAAGGTCATGCATTTGGGCTGCAGCAATGCAAGGGAGCAATATAGGATAGGGGTGAAGTACTTTTGTCCGCTAAAGAAGAGCGGGACTCTAGGCATGATTGTGTCTGATGATCTTAAAGTAGCTAAACAGGAAGAAAAGGCAACAGCAAAAGCTAGAAGGATGCTTGGGTGCATAGGAAGAAGAATGGCCAGCAGAAGAAAAGAGGTGATAGTGCCTCTGTGTAAGTCTTTAGTGCGATCTCATTTGGAATATTGTGTGCAATTCTGGAGAGTGCACCTTCAAAAGGGTGTAAACAGGCTGGACTCAGTACAGAGAGTGGCTACGAAAATGGTTAGTGGTCTTCATTATAAAGCATATGAGGACAGGCTTAAGGATCTTGATATGTACATCTGAGAGGAAAGGCGGGATAGAGGTGAAATGACAGATATTTAAATACCTCCGTGGCATAAATGCACAGGAGGAGAGCCTCTTTCGACTGACAGCAAGCTCTGCTACGAGGAGACATAGGATGAGGGTGAAAGGGGATAGATGCAGGAGTGATATGCAGAAATATTTCTTTACAGAAAGAGTGGTGGATCCATGGAATAGTCTCCCCATAGAAGTAGAGATGAGGACAGTATCTGAATTCAAAGAATCATGGGACAAACACAGAGGATCTCTAAAGGAAAAAAGGGGACTGTTGTAGTGGTTGATATGGAAGGGCAGACTATGATCCAAGGGAGAGCATCTTGAACTTCTCCCTCACCAGAAACTTGTTTAAGTTTCTCAGGTCTAGTATGGGTCTGAGGCCCCCAGTTCTTTTTGGGACAAGGAAGTATCTTAAGTAGAAGCCTTTTCCCCATCGGTGTTTGGGTACAGGCTCCACTGCCTTGTCCCGGAGCAGACCTGCAAGCTCTGAGAGCATTAGAGTCTGGTGAAGGAGAGGTTGCACAGGCTCTCCTGGGAAGAACTTGGGTGGTGACTGCTGTAAGCAGAGGAGGGATCCATCCTTTACCACTTGCAGCACCCACTGGTCTCAGGTAACCTCGGACCATCTGTGGGCAAAGAGTGCCAGGCGGCCCCCTGTGGGCTGATGAAGGTCTCCTAGGGAGAAGAGATCCTGCCCCGGGAGGCAAAAGCTCCCCCCCTCCCCTGGTTGAGATGTAGCTGGGGCTTGGAGCTAATAAGCCTTGTGCTTCTGAGCTCCCTGTCTCTGTCTCTTGGGGTGTGAACCCTGCTGCTGCCCCGAGAAGGGCTGGTAGCTATGACTCTGCTGGAAGTGCCATTTTTTCCTTGGAACAGGGGCCTTTTCCCTGAGTGTTTCTTGTGGAGAAAGGAAAAGGTCTTTTTTGAGCGAGTCTGTTGGGTCACTACTTTGGCTTCTATCTTGGCTGCGTTGTTGGCTATGGGTTTGCCGAACAGGTTCTCCCCAGTGCAGGGGACATTGAGCAGCTTGTCCTGGACCCATTGCTCGAGGTCTGATGACTGCAGCCAGGCTTGGCGTCGAACCTCGATGTCTTCTGCTGCTATTCGAGCTTCTGACTCTAATCCATCATAGGCTGCTCAGGAGAGGAACTGTGAACAGTCCTTGATCCCGAAGGTCAGGGTTTGGAACCTTTGAAGAGGTTCCTCGACCAGCCCCCCCTTAAGAACCTGGATAACTCTTGTGTTAAGGCCTTCAGATACATGCCTATGTACAACTCATAGGCCTGGATTTGACATCCCAGCATCGAGCCCTGGTAGCACTTGTGCCCAAGGGCGTCTAGGGCTCTAGCATCTCTTCCAGGGGGGATAGAAGAGTAATTCTTCTGGCCCTTGAGCTTTTGCATGGTTGACTTGACAACCATGGAATTATGTGGGAGTTAGGGCTTGTGGAACCATGGTCTGTTCCTGACGTAGTATATGGCGTCAAGGCATCAGCTGACCACCAGCATCAATGCCAAGGTCCTCCATATTCTCAGAACTAGCCACTCGAGGATTGGCTACACAGCACTGTAAGAGTTTCCTTGGGTGGAGACTCAAACTGGAGAAACTCCCTTTTCTTGATGCGTGGGATCTCCTCCGCTTCGGTTTGCACCGAGAGGGCTCAGGCCATATCCTTGACAAAGTAATGGAAGGCCACATCTTTTGGAGGAGAATGGCATCAGGGGAGATGGGTCAGAGGCACTGTTCCCTCTAAGCTGTGCGCGTGCGCACACACCTCGCCGAGCGAGCGCACATACTTTACAACAGAGCGCACAAAAATTACGGTTCTGATTCTGATAGAAAACAACACAGACGTCTTAAAATTTGAAAGTTGTTGTGCATTTACGGTTTTCACAAGTTCTACAATATTTTCTAGTGCAATCAATGTGGTGTACATACTGTATTCAAATTTTAAAGTATATAACTCCGAGTGTCGTTATGTGGCGCACAAAAATTTAACCTTCCTTCAAAAGCTGCACAGCTGATATTTTATGCGCACACAGCCTACAGAAAATTAGAGGGAACATTGGTCAGAGGGGATGTCTCGGTGCCGTCTAGTTTCCAGGGAGGCCTCATGGTCTGTTTCCCATTAGGAGTCGAGGGGTCTGAGTCTCAGAAATTCACCAGGAATGACCAGATGCCTGAGGAAAGGGACCAGGGCTGAGGACTTACCTGAGGCTGGTGATGCTCATAGCTTGGCTCGATGACCAGGGGACTGTCCCACAGTCGGGGGCCCGGTCATCGGGGCATTTGTTGCGGACAAACCTGACATCATTGCCTGCTGCATGGCTAGGATAGCAGTGATTTTCTGCTCCATAGCTGCCATTTAGTTTCCAAGCCAGAAGGCTCCAGAGCTTTCTGTGCGAACACAAGAGGATTTCGGTAGCATGTGCCAAAGGCTTTCTTTGAAAGATTGGGAAATGCTCCACGCAGGCTCCATCAGCGCCAATGTCACCCCATATGTGAGGGCTGACTTCCTGCTTGTTCCTGGAGAAATATGAAATAAACTAACTCACCCATCCACTGTTTTAGGCAAAGAAAAACTAAGGTGGTTACTTCACTCTGAATTCTTCTTAAGCTCAGACCAGATATATTCCACGCTTTAAGAAAAGTGGAAAGGCGGTCAAAAAAACTGTGAGGTCTGAGAGGCTGTTTTCAGGAAATAGAGAAAGGAGTCAAATGACGAAAATGGGAAACATAAGCACTAACAAGTTAGATGCAAGGCATTGATAAGGCAGGCAAAGAGAGAATTCGAAAAAAGCTTGCAGTGGAAGCAAAAACCCATACTAAAAGAGGTTTGGACAAGCTCCTGGAGGAAAAGTCCATAAACTATTATTAAAGAGCACCTGGGAAATCCACTGCTTGCCCCGGGACAAGCACTGGGGAATCTATGTGTCTTTTTGGGAACCTGTTAGGCATTTGTGATCTGGACTGGCCACTGTTGGAAAAAGGATACTGGGCATGATGGACCTTGGTCTGATCCAGTATGGCATGTTCTTATCAAGGTTTCTACCATTTTGCCTAGTACTAACGACAGGGTCACTGGTGGATAGTTTTCCAGATCACTCCTTGAACCCTTTTTAAAAACTGGTGTTACATTGGCCATTTGCTAATACAGATAATTTTAATGGTAGTTCACAGATTGCCAATAATAGATCTGCAATCTCACATTTTAGATCTTTCAACACCCTCGGATGTATGCTATTGGTGATTTACTACTCTTCGGTTTATCAAATAGTCGTAATACATTTTCCCAGTTTATCAATATTTCTTTCAATTCTTCTGATGCATCACTTTTAAATACCTTCTTGACCTTCATCCTTCTTGACCTCTCTGCTGCTTTTGACCCTGTTGATCACAACCTTCTCCTCGACACCTTGTCCTCACTTGGTTTCAGTGGCTCTGTATTATCCTGGTTTTCCTCCTTCCTCTCCCATCGATTCTTCAGTGTGTGCTCTGGTGGTTCCTTCTCCTCTGCCACCCCGCTCCCAGTCGGTGTATCCTAAGGCTCCGTTCTGGGACCTCTCCTTTTCTCCCTCTATAGCCAGTCCCTTGGCGTGCTTATCTCTTCCCATGGCTTTCAGTACCACCTCTATGCTGACTCCTCCCAAATCTACCTCTCTAAGCCTCTAATCTCTCCAGCCATCAAGACCAAGATCTCCACCTGCCTTTCTGACATTGCTACCTGGATGTCACACCGCCACCTTAAACTGAATATGTCCAAGACCGAGCTCCTTATCTTTCCCCCCAAAATCCCCCTCCTCTTCCTCCCCTCTGTCGATAATGCTGTTATCCTCCCTGTTTCCTCGGCCCGCAATCTTGGGGTTATCTGACTCCTCTCTCTCCTCCTCCACTCATCCAACTAGTAGCCAAGACCTGCCGTTTCTTTCTCCATATAAATTGAGCCTCCACACCTCAAAGACTACAAAATCATACTAAAACAGAAAGTCATTGAAAAACCATGAAAGGATTCTCCCAAAACATTCAATGTGCTTGCCTGAATATTTTTTTTTTTTTTGTCGGGACCAACCGACAAGAGAGGGGAGAATGGAAACTCCCGCCTCGGCGTCGGGAGGGCCCTTTAATTCAATTTTTTTGGTCCTGACAAAAAAAAAAAAAAATATTCAGGCAAGCACATTGAAAGTTTTGGGAGAATCCTTTCATGGTTTTTCAATGACTTTCTGTTTTAGTATAGTTTCTTTCTCTATAACATTAGCAAAATTCACTCCTTCCTCTCTGAACACACTACTAAGACGCTTGTCCACTCTTTTAATCACCTCTCGTCTTGACTACTGCAATCTGCTCCTTGCTTGTCTCCCCACGAACCATCTCTTCCCCCTTCAATCTATTCAACATTCTGTTGCTCGACAAATCTTCCGCCAGCCTCACCATTCCCATATTACCCCTCTCCTCAAGTCACTCCACTGGCTCCCAATCCGTTTCCGCATCCAGTTCAAGCTTCTCCTCCTGACCTATAAAAGTATTCACTCTGCAGCTCCTCAGTATCTTTCATCCCTTATCTTGCCTTACAACCCCTCTCGGGTACTTCGCTCTTCTGACAGACGGCTTCTATCTGTGCCCTTCTCTTCTACTGCTAACTCCAGACTTCGCTCCTTTCATCTTGCTGCACCCTTTGCCTGGAACAAGCTACCTGAGTTTATACGCCAGGCACCCTCCTTGGCCCTATTCAAGTCCAGGCTAAAAACCCAGCTCTTCACCATTGCTTTTAGATCTTGACCCCTGTCTTTGGTCCTGTCTAGACTACAAGCTCCATATTTTGTGTTTTCACTTTGTATTATATGTTAACTGTTACTCTGTGTTTTGTCTCGACTTAACTAGATTGTAAGCTCTGACGAACAGGGACTGTCTCTTTTATGTCTGTACAGCGCTGCGTATGAATGGTAGCGCTATATAAATGATAAATAGTAGTAGCAGTAAATACCATTTCAGGCATAGTTAAGTTCCCTACATCTTCCTCAGTAAAGACCAAAGCAAAGAATTCAGTCTCTTCGTTATGGCCTTGTCCCCTCTTAGTGCCCCCCCTTTTATCCCTCTATCATCCAATGGTCCAACTGACTCTCTCACGGGATTTTTGCTACTAATTTACTTGAATAAGTTTTTATTATGCATTTTAGTTTCCACAGCAAGCTTTTTTATGAAGTCTCTCTTTGCCAGCCTCGTCAATGCCTTGTATCTAACTTGCCAATGTTTATGTTGTTTCAAGTTTTCGTAATTTGGTTCCGTTTTCCATTATCTGAAAGGTGCTTTTGTTTGGTTACAATGGACACTCTGACCTTGCCTTTAAACCATGCTGGCAGTTTTTTTGGAATTCTTTCACTTTTCTTAAAGCGTGAAATACATCTGGTCTGGGTTTTCAAGATAGTATTTTTAAACAATGCCCATGCTTGATGTAAATCTTTAACCTTTGCAGCTACTCCTTTTATTTTTTTCTGAACTACTTTTCCTCATTTTAGCAAAGTCTCTCTTTTAAAACTTAAAAGGTAGTACTGTGGATTTGCTTGCTGTCCTTCCTGCATTTATTAAATCAAATGTGACCATGTTATGATCACTATTGCCAAGTGGCCCCAATATTCTTATCTCTTGCACCAAATTATGCGTTCCACTAAGGACTAGGTCCAAAATAGCTTCTCCTCGTCGGTTCATGAACTAGCTGCTCCAAGTAGCGGTCATTTATTTAATCTAAAAACTATCTCCCTAGAATGTCCTGCAGTGACACTGACCCAGTCGATACTGCGGTAATTGAAGTCACCCATTATTATCATCATGTTGTAACTTGTGTTAGCTTCCCCAATTTATTTTGGCATTTCATCATTTGTTTATTCTGGCCAGGTAGTCGGTAATACATCCCCAATGCCATTGCCTTCCCGTTTTTACATGGCATTTCTATCCAGAGAGATTCTACAGTATATTTTGTTTCCCGCAAGACTTTAATTATGTGTGACTCAATGCCCTCTCTAACACAGAGCGCAACCCCCTCCACCAATTTAATCTACCCTATCATTGAGATATAATTTGTACCCTGGTATCGCCATATCCCATTGGTTGTCTTCTTTCCACCAGGCTCCGAGATACCAATCATATCTAACCTCTCATTTAGTCTATATATTCCAACTCTCCCATCTTATTTTTTAGACTTCTAATATTTGCATTCAGGCATTCTGAAGGTTGTATTTTATTCATACTGATCTGGTTATCAGCAGAAAGGGGTAATTTGGAATCTTTCAGCTCTGTCTGCTCTGTACCTTAAGGGCATCTGGCATCTTTTATCTTTACTGGAACCTCTCTGTTGGTGTGCCCTAACTAACCCTCTTTTGCCAGCATCCTTAAAGGATACGTCCTTCTGAACCATGCGCTCTTGGGCGACTGTTTGCTTTCCCCTATTATCTGCTTTAAAAGCTGATCGCTCTCCTTTTTAAAGGTTAATGCAGCAGCTGGGTTACATCCCAGTTAAGCTGGAGCCCATCCCTTCGGAAAAGCCCCTCCTTTCCCCAGAAAGTTGCCCAGTTCCTAACAAATCCAAAACCCTCGCATTTGCACCATCATCTCATCCACACATTGAGACTCCAGAGCTCTGTCTGTCTTTTGGGTAATGCACATGGAACAGGAAGCATCTACCCTGGAAATTCTGGATTTCAACTTCCTACCTAAAAGCCTAAATTTGGCCTCCAGAACCTTCCTCCCACACTTTCCTATGTCATTGGTACCAACATGTACCAAGACAGCAGACTCCTCCTCTTCGCTATCTAAAACCTTATTTAGGTGGCACATGAGGTCTGCTACCTTCGCACCAGGTAGGCATGTTACTAGGCGAACCTAACGTCCACCAGCCACACAGCTATCTAAATTCCTAATGATTTAAGCACCAACTATAACAGCTTTCCTAATCCTTCCCTGATGGGTACATAGTTCTGGATAAGCCTCTTCGGTGCGAGAGTGTTTTACATCACCTGGAAGACAGGTCCTAGTTACAGGATCACTTCATAAGAACATAAGATATGCCATACTGGGTCAGACCAAGGTCCATCAAGCCCAGTATTCTGTTTCCAACAGTGGCCAATCTAGGTCATATGTACCTAGCAGTTTCCCCAAGAGACACAAGTTCCACAATGCTTGTACTGGGTCAAGCATTGATATCTTCGGTCACTTCTTAATAATGGTTTATGGATCTTTCCTCCAGGAACTTGTCCAAACCTTTTTTAAACCCAGCTACACTAACAGCCTTTACTACATCCTCCGGTAATAAATTCCAGAGTTTGATTACACGTTGAGTGAAAAAATATTTTCTTTTATTAGTCTTAAATAGTTTACCCTGTAGCTTCATTGCATGTCTCCTAGTCTTTCTATATTCTGATAAGGTAAACAATCGATCTACGTTTACCCGTTCCACTCCGTTCATTAATTTATAGACTTCTATCATATCTCCCCTCAGCCGTCTCTTTTCCAGGTTAAAGAGCCCTAACCTTTTTAGCCTTTCTTCATAGGAGTATCCTTCCATCCCCTTTACCATTTTGGTGGCTCTTCTCTGAACCTTTTCTAAAATCGCTATATCCTTTTTAAGATACGGCGACCAGAATTGCACACAATATTAAAGGTGCGGTCTCACCATGGAACGATATAGAGGCATTATAATATCTTTTGTTTTATTTTCCATTCCTTTCCTTATCATACCTAGCATTCTATTTGCTCTCTTGGCCGCCGCTGCACACTGGGCCGAGGGTTTTAACATGGTATCCACAATGACGCCTAAATCTTTTTCCTGAGTGGTGGTTCCTAATGTGGAACCTTGCATCGTGTAACCATAGTTTGGGTTGTTCTTCTCTAGGTGCATAACCTTGCACTTGTCCACATTAAATTTCATCTGCCATTTTGATGCCCAGTCTTCCAATTTATCAAGATCCTCTTGCAATTTTTCACAATCCTCTTGGGTTTTAACAACTTTAAATAGTTTTGTGTCATCTGCAAATTTGATCACCTCACTCGTTATTCCACTTTCCAGGTCATTTATGAATATGTCAAAAAGCAGCGGACCCAGCACAGATCCCTGGGGTACACCACTATTCACCTTTCTCCATTGGGAAAATTGGCCATTTAGCACTACCCTCTGCTTTCTATCTTTTAACCAGTTCCTGATCCACAATAGTACACTGCCTCCTATCCCATGACTCTTTAGTTTTGCCAAAAGTCTCTGATGAGGGACCTTGTCAAAGGCTTTCTGAAAATCCAGATACACAATATCAACCGACTCACCTTTGTCCACCTGTTTATTCACTCCTTCAAAAAAACATAACAGATTAGTAAGACAAGATCTTCCTTGTCTAAAGCCATGTTGGCTGTCTCCCATTAGGTTGTGACTATCTACATGCTGAGTAATTTTATTCTTTATGATGGTTTCTACCATTTTTCCTGGTACTGACGTCAGGCTCACCGGTCTGTAGTTTCCTGGATCACCCCTGGAACCCTTTTTAAAAATTGGTGTTACATAGGCGATCCTCCAATCTTCAGGTATTAGAGATGATTTTAATGATAGTTCACAGATTACTGATAGCAGGTCTGCAATCTCATACTTCAGTTCTTTCAACACCCTTGGATGTATACCATCCGGCCCAGGTGATTTGCCACTCTTCAGTTTATCTAATAGTTGTAAGACATCTTCCCGATGTATCGATATTTCCTTCAATTCTTCCGCACCTTTAAATACCACTTCAGTCATGGGTAACATTCCTACATCTTCCTCAGTAAAGACCGAAGCAAAGAATTCATTCAGTCTCTCCGCTATCGCCTTGTCGCCTCTTAGTGCTCCTTTAACCCCTTTATCATCTAATGGACCAATTGACTCTCTCACAGGTTTTTTGCTACGAATGTACTTGAAAAGGTCTTTATTTCGCGTTTTTGCTTCCGCAGCAAGCTTCTTCTCAAATTCTCTCTTTGCCTGCCTTATCAATGCCTTGCATTTGACTTGCCAGTGCTTGTGCTGTTTCCAGGTTTTGTCGTTTGGCTCTTTTTTCCATTTCCTGAAAGATGCTTTTTTGGCAACAGCCGCCTCTCTGACCTCACCTTTAAACCATGCTGGCAGTTTTTTGGACTTCCTTCCACTTTTCTTAAAGCATGGAATACAGCTGGTCTGGGCTTCCAATATAGTATTTTTCAACACCCCCCAAGCTTGATGTACGTCTTTAACCTTTGCAACTGCTCCTTTTAGTTTTTTCTTAACTGTTTTCCTCATTTTATCATAGTCTCCCTTTCGAAAGTTAAAAGGTAGTACTGTGGATTTCCT
Source organism: Ichthyophis bannanicus (assembly GCA_033557465.1). Classification (NCBI taxonomy): domain Eukaryota; kingdom Metazoa; phylum Chordata; class Amphibia; order Gymnophiona; family Ichthyophiidae; genus Ichthyophis; species Ichthyophis bannanicus. The sequence continues at coordinate 259,093,565 of CM066044.1, forward strand.
TACTATCCCTCCTCCACTAATTAAATCAAAGGCGATCATGCTATGATCACTATTGCCAAGTGGCCCCAATACCCTTATCTCTTGCACTAGATCTGGTTTTCCACTAAGGACTAGGTCTAATATGGCTTCCCCTCTGGTTGGTTCATGAACCAGCTGCTCCAAGAAGCAGTCATTTATTTCATCTAGGAACTTTATCTCCCTAGCATGTCCTGACGTGACACTGACCCAGTCGATACCGGGGTAATTGAAATCACCCATTATTATTACTGCGCTGTAACTTTTGTTAGCTTCCTTGATTTCTTTGAGCATTTCATCATCCATTTGGTCATTCTGGCCAGGTGCTCGATAGTACACCCCACTGCCATTGCCTTCCCCCTTTTATATGGAATTTCAATCCATACAGATTCTACAGCAGATTTTGTTTCCTGCAAAACTTTAATCCTTTCTGAGTCAATGCCCTCTCTAACATAGAGCGCAACCCCTCCACCAATTTGATCAGCTCTATCATTACGATACAGTTTGTACCCAGGTATCACAGTGTCCCACTGGTTGTCCTCCTTCCACCATGTCTCTGATATTCCAATCATATCTAACCTTTCATTTAGTGCTATATATTCTAACTCTCCCATCTTATTCTTTAGACTTCTAGCATTTGCATACAAGCATTTTAGAGAATGTATTTTATTCATGTTAATTTGGCTATTGTTAGACATGGGTAAATTGGGATCTTTAAGCTCTGTCTGCTCCATACTTGAGGGCATTTGGGCTACTTTACTCTTTTGTGGAACCTCTCTGCTTTTGGTAGTATCCTTTAAGGATACATTCTTCCGAACCATCCGCTCTTGGGCGACTGTCGGCTTTCCCCTAATATCTAGTTTAAAAGCTGCTCTATCTCCTGCCATACCAGGGTGATGCTCTTCTGTCACGTTTCCTCTCTCCTCTATGGCAACAGGGAGGCTGCCAGACTGGAGGTGGGACTTCAGTACTATGTCCCTGTAGATCTTACCTATATACCTCTGTCTTCCTTATGTCCTCAGTTATTCTAGCCTCCAGAGATCAGACTCGTTCAATGAGAGCAAAGAGCTCCTTGCACATAGTACACACATAAGACCCTGCACCAACTGGGAGGAAATCATACCTGTGACACGCAATGCAAAAGACTGGATAGCCCCCATCTTGATGCTAGACTGCTGTCTGCATCTTAGTTTTAAGGTTTTATTTAGCTGTTTAAGTTTTTGGGGGATACTTGTACTAAACATGTCTAAAAACTAATACAGCTGAAAACATACCTCTTTCAGAATGAATACAACATGGACACTGTCTCAAGGACTCAACCACCTTAAAATACTCTCTAATAAACAATAGACAAATCCTCTGGTATATGGACAGAAATAGCCCAATCCAACCAGTAAAAACGGCTGTAAATAGTTGATGTTAATTTGTTAAACTACTGTTGTACTGTGTTTACTGTTCAGTTTCATGTAAAGCAGGGTGCTGACCACGTCCTGTTACACTATTGTTGATGTAAACCACTTTGAATTGTAGAAAAGCGGTATAGAAATAAGTTTTAAATAAATAAAACATATACCTAATATGTTTAATGGACCTTGTTCACCTCAAGATGAATTCATTTCAGGTCCTTAATTAATCTATTCCTGATGAGAATAATCAGCTGAACCTGAAAGTGAATTTGACCACCTTCTTCCCTTTAATAGGTTTAAGAGCCTATACAGCTAAGATTATACCTGGGGTGGTGGGTGGGAGTTGGGGTGGGTAGGAGGGAAAGAAGACAACCTAAGCTGGCTTGCTAGACAGTGACCTGACCTGTGCTTCCCTTGGTTTGATAGAGGGCCTTTCAAAGCCAAGTGACTGATCAAAGGAGCAATTTAACACAACTTCACAGATATTTTACCTCCTAACTGGAAGGTCTCTTTGTAAAGGTCTCTAAAAAACAAAATTCTTTCTTTCTACTCAAAGACTATTTACTCTATTTTTCTTTCTATGGTAAGCTATACTTTGAATTGATTTAAATAAAAAGGTCTCTGGTGGTACTAAGACCTGAATGACTCAACAAAAACATTGAATTCTAAAATACACAGATTTGTCAGCTTTAACCCAAAGAATTCCCTTTTCCCAAAGATACAGAGTATTTCCCAGAAGATAAATACTTGGAAGTACAGATCATTTTCCAGAATACAATTACTGAATATGTAGATAGTCATAGTTTAATGGGAGAAAGCCAATATGGATTTAGCCAAGGAAAGTCTTGTCTTACTAATCTGTTGTATTTTTTGAAGATGTGAACAAACAGGTAGACATACAGTATCTGGATTTTCAGAATGCCTTTAACAAGTTCCCTCATGAGAGACTCTTGGGGAAATTAAAAAGTTAAGGAGGTAGTGTATTATTGTGGATCAGAAACTGTTTAAAAGATAGAAAGCAGAGAGTAGGGCTAAATGGACAATTTTCTCAATGGAGAAATGTGAGTAGTGGAGTATACCAGGGATCTGTACTGGGCCTGCTGCTTTTTAACACATTCATAAAATTACCTGGAAATGGGAAAATGAGTGATCAGATTTGCAGATGACACAAAATTATTCAAAGTTGATAAAACTCAAGAGGATTGAGAAAACTTTCAAGAGGACCTTGATAACTTGGAAGACTGGGTGTCCAAATGGTAGATGAAATTTAAAGTGGACAAGTGCAAAGTTATGTACCTAGGAAAGAACAACCAAAACTATGGCTACACTATGAAAGGTTCCATTCATTAGGAGCCACCACCCAGAAAAAAAGATTTTGGTGTCATCATGGATAATATGTTGAAACTCTCCGTTCAGTGTGCAGCAGTGGCCAAGAAAGCAAATAGAATGCAAGGAATCATAAGAAATGAATAGAGAATAAAACAAAGGATATTATAATGCCTCTGTATCATTCCATGGTGCGACCGCATCTTGAATATTGTGTGCAATTCTGGTCGCCATATCTTAAAAAGGCTATAGCAGAATTAGAAGTTACAGAGAAGAGCCACCAATATGGTAAAGGGGATGGAAGGATACCCCTATGAGGAAAGGCTTAAAAGATTAGGGCTTTTCAACTTGGAAAATTGACAGCTGAGGTGAGATACGATAGAGGTCTATAAATTAATGAATGGAATGGAAAGGGTACATGTAGATCGGTTATTTATGCCATCAAAAAATAGAAACCCAATGAAGCTACAATGTAACCCATTTAAGACTAATAAGAGAAAATATTTTTTCAAAACGCATAATCAGAGTCTGGAATTTGTTACCGGAGGATGTAGTGAAGACTGTTAGTAGCTGGGTTTAAAAAAGATTTGGACAAGTTCTTGGAGGAAAGGTCCATAAATCATTATTAGAAAGGACCTGGGAAACCCACTGCTTGCCCCAGGACAAGCATTGTGCAACCTGGGTGCCTTTTTGGGAACCTGTCAGATACTTGTGACCTGGATTGGCCACTGTTGGAAACAGGATACTGGGCATGATGGATCTTGGTCTGACTCAGTATGGCATTTGTTATGTTCTAGATCCACTGCAATCTGGCTTTTGTCCTCTACGTACTATTGAAATGACCCTTGCCAAAGTCTCCAGTGACCTTTTTGTGACTAAATCTCAAGGCCTTTACTCAATTTTCTTCCTTCTTCATCTATATGATGCTTTTGACATAATTGATCACCACCTTCTCCTCGAAACCTGTTTTCACTTGGCTTTAGGAGCTGTTTTGTCTTGTTTTCCCTCTTAGCTCTCTATCAGTAGGTGGACCATTTAGGGATCTATTTTGGAACAACTTCTTTTCATACTCGCTCCCTTGGTGCTCTAATCTGTTCTCATGGTTTTCAGAACCATCTTTATGCTGATGACTCTCAGATTTACCTCTGCACCTAAAATCTCTTCAGGAATCCAGGCCATATTTTAGCATGTTTGTCTGATACTGCTACCTAAATGTTCCACTGCCATTTAAAACTGAACATGGCTAAGACAGAGCTCATTATCTTTACTCCTAAACTCACCTCATCACTTCCTCCTTTCTCTGTTTTGGTGAATAACAATCATCCTCCCTGTTTCCTCGGCTCACCACCTTGGGGTCATCTTTGATTCTACTCTTTCTCCCCATGCATCCAACAGATAGCTAAAACCCATTTCTTCTTTCTCTATATCAGCAGCAAAATTGGTCCTTTCCTTCCTGTACACACTACCAAGACTCTTATCCACTCTCTGGTCACCTTTTGTTTAGACTATTGTGACCTGCTCCTCGCTGGTCTCCTCCTGAGTCATCTCTTTCCTCTTCAATTCATTCAGAACTCAGCCGCGAAGTTAATCCTCTGCTAGAGTCTCTATGCTCACATAAACCTTCTCAAGTCACTTCATTAGCTCCCTATCCACTTCTATTTCAAACTTCTCCTACTGACTTATAAATGCATTCATTCTGCTGCTCTTCACCACTTCTCCCATCTCTCCCTGTATCCCTTTTTGGGAACTCTGCTCATCAGGCACCTTCCATCTATCTGTGCCCTTCACTTCCACTGCCAACTCCAGACTGTATTCTTTCTACCTTACCAAACCGTATGCTTGGAACAGACTACCTGAACTGGTGCATCAGGCTCCATCTCTGGTCCTATTCAAATCCAGGCTAAAAACCCACCTCTCTGAGGCTGCTTTTGGATCCTGACCCCCGAGTCTCCTTTTTATCATCCATGTGGGTCAAGACAATCTTTTAGTCCCCACTCTGTGTCTCTGTCTTGCATAGACTAAGCTCTACTGCACAGTAACTGTATCCCATGTGTATATGTACAGTGCTGCGTATGTCTTACAGTGCTATACAAATAAGTAGCACTTTTTTTTTTCTTAAAGTGTCTTCAAGTCAATGCTGACCTGGTGACCCAGCAGCCCCTGGGTTTTCTTGGCAAGGTATGACCGGTAGTAGGTGGCCAGGCCTTTTCTTCCGAGGCAATGAAGGGTAAAGTGACTTGCCCAAGGCCACAGGGAGTCAGTAGTAGTAGTAGTAATAATAAAGGAGTGGAGGAATAGCCTAGTAGTTAGAGCAATAGCCTACTACCCAGGAGATCTGGGTTTGATTCCCACTGGCACTCCTTGTGGTCTTGGGCAAGTCACTTTACCCTCCATTGCATTGGAAGAAAAGGCCTGGCCATCTACTTCCAGACATATCTTGTCAAGAAAACCCAGGGACTGCTGAGTCCAGGAGTCAGCAATGACTTGAAAGCACTTAAAAAAGTAGTAATAGTAGGGAGAGGAATGAGAAGGGTCACACAAGCCACAAAATGTTAAGTGAAGCAGGAGTATGGGGAGAGAAATCAAGAGAAGAGGGTCATACTACTGGAAAAGGGGGAGGAATCAAGGGCCAGGATTGGGGTCTAAAGAATAAATTGGAGCTTAAGATAAAGGGTCTTCATGGAGTAAGTGAACAGGGAGCTATACTCACTTCAGGATGGTTTTGCTCTGTTCCCAGTACTTTGAATCTTGGACATTAAACCAGCTGAAGTACTGCTCCATGAGCTGAAAGAACAGCGAGAGAGATCTGAGATCACCAACCTGTATCTTCTACAATCAAATCACTCAAGAACTTGCCTATTTTCCATTGACTCTTTCTGTCATCAAAATATCATGGATATGGCCAAGCTCCACTATAGTGGATCCAGGAAGCTTCTAACCCAGTCCACCCAAGCAAGTCTTTTTTCCAATTGTTTCTCAACCAGTGAAACAAGCCCCCTATGCCCATGGTTACCTTCATAAAGAGGTCTTTGGCCAGGATTCCCACCCTCTTGTCCATGCAATCCCTCTCTTCATTGATGTGGCTCTGAATAATATTTGCCATGTCACTAGTGAAGCTCTGCTGCAAGAAGACCAAGAAACATGGCTGTCAGTCATGCTCACCATACCTCTCCTTAGAAACAGGCTGCAAGGCTGTATGAGGGCTTTCATCCCAGCACATAAATCCACGTCTGGCTGGCTATTTGTTAAATCCACTCAATGAGTCACAAAATATTTGGAAGTGGCTTTATGTAGGCTGCACTCTGTTTTGTGTTCTTTTCATTGACAGCAGGAACAACATGTAGTTCAGGCTTACCATGGTACCATAGTGTCCCTCCTCAAAGAGCCTGCTAATCATTTTTAAGTCACAAGGCCTCTGGTGAATTTTCTCATCACCTCCGGTAATGAAGCACTGTAAAAGAAACAAACAGCAGTGAGGGAGATTTCATCCTAAACCCTAGACAAGCATAATACAAAATATTCTGCCAGGGGACAGAAAACAAAGAGCTTTCAACCTCAGTACACAACAGGTGAACACAATAAAAAGGGCCAGCTTCAAGGCTAACGCAAAGTGGTACAAAAAGCCTTCAAATCCATATTCGGCATAGTACTGAAAGTGGATCATCTCTTGCTCACTTAATTTCTTGAAACTTAAAGGACAAGATATGGAGGCTCTAGTCCTAAAAGGGCTGGATGGAAAGGCTCTTGGCATTTTTTGGGCTGGCTCGTAGTTTCCCAATCTACAATAGTGCCACAGTCGTTTAGTGTCTTCCGTTGCCCTGTCCTATATTGTAAAACTCACCCCAGTTATGTTGCTTGGCTCACTAGCATTGTATGCTCTCTTGGGTGTACCATCTGCACCTTAACTGTCAGTGATCCCAGGAGACTGAAGACATCATGCGCCCAAAAATGCAGGCTGGGCCAGATGGAACAGAAGAGAGGAAATATGGCATTCTTGGCAGAGGCAAAGAGATCTACTTCTGGTATGCCCTAGATGCTGAACATTAACTGGAGGATGTTTGGATCCAGAAAGCACACATGCAGATCCAGACACCGGCTGAGACGGTTCGCTAGCTGATTTTGAAACCCTGGCAAGTATGTTGCTCTTAAGGTGGTATCGACGGACTGGGCGAAAAGCCAGTGGTGCACAACTTCCTGACCCAACTTGTTTGTTGATGTAAAACATGGTGACTTGATTGTCAGTCCGTACCAAGAGTATCCTTCTATAGGGCCAGCACTTGAAGAAAGTGAGCAAATAGAATACTGCCTAAAGTTCTAAAACACTGATGTGCAGAGTGCTCTCTTGGGCCATCCATACTCCTCTCTGTGTGGTTAAATGAAGAAGGTGCACTCCAGAGCCACAGGTAGAGGCAAATGGTTGTAAGGGTGAGATGATACGGTGGATCTCCACCAGAGGCTTTGGCAGAGCTTCTAAAGATTGCCTCCCATGGGAATTCTTGTTTGCAGGGACTAGTATGTTGGTTTCAGTTTAGACAGGTGCCATTGCAGTGGATGCATGTGCAGCTGCACTAGTGGGATGACATGGACCAAGGCTGCCACATGTCCCAGCAGCTGAAGAATTGCACAGGTTGAAACATACTGATACTGTACCTTCCTGGTGCTGAGTGACTAGAGAACCTAGGCCTTGTTACTGGGAAGAAGCAAAGTAGCTACTGGGGCTTCATTTCAGATTTCTGCATATTGACAACAAAGCCTAGAATTTACAGAGCACTGGCAGTGCTTTGTATCGTGCGGTCTGCCTGCTCCCTGGAAGTGGCTAGATGAGCCAGTCGTCCAGGTAGAGACAGACCCAGTGGTCTTAATGTCGCAAGTGAACTGAAACCACCACCAGGCACTTCGTGCAGAGGATAGGCCGAAGGGCAGCACTCTGTACTGATAATGTTGATCCTTGAATCTGATGTAAGATAGCTCTCCACCTGCTCTCCCAGGGGTGGATGTGGCACGGCATATAAACATCTATAAAGTTTAACAAATTCCACTCGCATTCCCTCTCCAGAACAGGCAAGTGTCCCACCCTCTCACCTAATAGCAAAAATATGGGAACGCAACTTTCCGTAACAAGTACGTGCCCATTTTATTCCCACGTTCAAAGTATTCCTGTCTAGTTAACTGCATTTTATAGTGTACCTCTGCAGCTTCCAAAGAGTTTATAATTGGGCTCAAACTGCTAGAACCTGGCCTCGATAACATCCCCTCTTATTACAAGCATCAGCATACTCTAGCGATTGGAGCTGGCATTATAGTTTATACACCTGTTTGTACTGTTCCCGCTTTTTCCACGCCCCCCATTTTATTAGGGTGCCCTGTACTACTGCCTTAAATCCGTCCCATACTACCCCCCCATCCCACCTCCCTCACTGTTATTCTCCATAAAGTATTTTGGCGTTAGCTTCTCAGTCTCTTGTATCACTCTAGTGTCTCTTAGGAGGGAATCATTAAGTAGCCACAATTTTATCCCATCTTCATCCCCCTGAACCTTAACACGAACTTCTACCAGGGCGTGGTCTCCATGCTACAATTAACAGCTATATGCTACATGCTACATTTAACAGCCTCCCTTGGCCCTCTTTCCCAAACCAAATCATATCAATTCTGGAATACGTTCCATGTACTGAAGAGCAGAAAGTGAATTGTCATTTCTTATGGCTAAGGAAGCACCAGGCATCAATCAAATCCAAGGCCCGTACAAAGTGCTTTAACCTAATCCCATCGATTGGCGATTCTCCACCCTCCCGGTACTATCTTTCCCCAGTTCCACCATTAAATTAAAGTCTCCTCTGCATATTAATAACCCGTCCCCAAGGTCATCAATGAGATCTTCTACCTCTCTAAAAATCCTCCCTGATTTCTGTTTGGTGCATAAATGGCCATCATGCGTAGCCACTCATCTCCTATCTTTACCCTCGCTAGTAAATAACTCCCCACACCCCCCCCCGTCCTCTTTCACCACCTCTCCTACTTCTACCCTCAGGTGAGTGGCGATAACGATTGCCACTCCCCCCTTTTTCTGATCCACTAGGTTAGATGCGAAGAGTATCAGGGCACATCCTTTTAGCCTTACCAGGTGTTCATGCTTCCTGTGCAAACGTGTTTCTTGAACCAAATAAATATCAACTTTATGCCGCATCATTTCCTTACCCAATAGCCGTCTCTTAAAAGGGGAGTTCAACCCACACACATTCATGGTTACAATTTTAAGCTCCCCCATTGCTATACCCTCCATCCTCTACTAAACCTAGCTCCACAATAACCCTTCCTCCCCTTTCCCTAACTACCTGTACTATCCAACCCCTCCCGCCACACAAGATAGTAGGAGCCAACATCCCAAAGCAGACAGCCCCCGCCCCTCTCACCAACCCGCTCTCCCCTTCCTTCCCACCTATCTCCTACCCCCTCTATGATCTCCCCTCTTAAGTTCCTTCCGTACCTTCCCCATTGCCAGCTTCCATTTCCACCCCCCTCCTCCCACTCCTTCCCTTTATCAATCACATCAAGCCATAACATTATAACAAATGATGGGAATAACTGGCATCTCAACAAACCAGTTCTCCCCATATTGTACTTCCTCTTTTGGAAACACTCGTGTTACATCATATCAAGTCGTCCCCAAGAAGTGTCTTCCAGGGGTCCACAGTTTTACTTCCCAGGTAATGCAATATCCTGTCCTATCAAACATTTAGTCACTTAGGTGGGGGTCTTCTCGCGATGTTGGGAGCACCTCCGCCTCCCACCATATGTTACTCTGCCATTTCAGCAGGTCTGCTCATTTCCCTGCATCTGGCCTGGATTCCATCTCTAGTCCTACAATAACGGCCGCCACTAGTGTACGGATCGCTTCCTCTTGTGTTCTGATTTGCACCCTCTTTCCTTGAAGCAAAAAGGTCAGGCCAAAGGGGAAGGTCCAAGCATATCGTATGCCCTCTTCCTGCAGCTTAGATGTTATATCACGTATGCAATGCTCTATGGGCCTAGTCAATTCTGAGGTCCATTTGGTCATGTGGAAAATCCGCCTCTTGCAATAAAGCTTTTGCAATATTTTGTACTACTTCTTTGCAGTCACTGAAGGCTTCTGTCTCCACCACTCCCTGAAAACGGAGGTTCTTTCGCCTGGATCTACTCTCTAGGTCCTCAAGCTTATCTTCCAGCTCAGCATGTAGAAACATAGAAACAGAGAAAAATGATGACAGAATAAGACCACATTGCCTATCTAGTCTGTCCTTCCATATCAACAACTACAACAGTCCCCTTTTTTCCTTTAGAGATCCTCTGTGTTTGTCCCATGCTTTTTTGAATTCAGTTACTGTCCTCATCTCTACCACCTCCCACTGGGAGACTATTCCACGTATTCACTACTCTTTCCGTAAAGAAATATTTCCGCATATCACTCCTGAATCTATCTCCTTTCACCCTCATCCCATGTCCCCTTGTAGCAGTACTTGCTTTCAATCAAAAGAGGCTCTCCCCCTGTGCATTTATGCCATGGAGGTATTTAAATGTCTCAGTCATATCACCTCTATCCCACCTTTCCTCTAATGTGTACACATTAAGATCCTTAAGTCTGTCCACATATGCTTTATAATGAAGACCATTAACCATTTTAGTAGCTACCCTCTGTACTGAATCCATCCTGTTTATATCCTTTTGAAGATGCAGTCTCCAAAATTGCACACAATACTCCAAATGAGGCCAAACCAAAGACTTATACAGAGGCAATATCACCTCCTTTTTTCTGCTAGCCATTCCTCTCTGTATACACCCAAGCATCCTTTTAGCTTTTGCTGTCACCTTTTCTACCTGTTTAGCCACTTTAAGATCATCAGACACAACCACACCTAGGTCTTGCTCTTCTTTAATGGACAAAAGTACTTCACCCCCTAGACTATATTGCTCCCTTGGATTGCTGCAGCCCAAATGCATGGCCATGCATTTTTTTTAACATTAAATCCCAGTTGCCAAATTCTAGACCATTCTTCAAGCTTAGCTAGATCCTCCCTCATGTTATCTACACCTTCCCGAGTGTCTACTCTATTGCAGATTTTGGTGTCACCTGCAAAGAGGCAAATCTTACCCGACAGCCCTTCCGCTATATCACCAACAAAGATGTTAAAAAGAATCGGACCAAGGACAGATCCCTGGAGCACACCACTGGGGCACACCACCTCAGAGTGAGCTCCATTTACCTGTACTCTTTGTCGCCTCCCACTCAAGCAATTTCTAACCCAAACAGTAACTTTAGGGTCCATCCCTAGGGTGCTCAGCTTGTTTATAAGTCGCCTGTTAGGAACAGTGTCAAAGGCTTTACTGAAATCTAAATATACCACATATCTCTAGGGCTCTCCCTCGGTCCAACTCCCTGGTCACCCAGTCAAAGAAACCAATCAGATTTGTCAGACAAGACCTGCCTCTGGTGAATCCATGCTGCCTCGGATCCTATAATCCATTGGACTCCAGAAACCTCACTATTTTCTCTTTCAGCAGCGTTTCTAATTAACTCACCATCGAAGTTAAACTAACCGGCCTGTAGTTTTCAACCACATCCTTACTTCCACTTTTGTGTAAAGGCACCACATGAGCCTCTCTCCAGTCCTTTGGCACCACTCCAGACTCCAACGAGGCATTGAAAAGATCAGTCAGTGGAACTGCTAGAACGTCCAAGTTCCCTCAGTATTCTAGGGTGTATCCCATCCGGTCCCATCGCTTTGTCTACTTTACATTTAGCTAGTTTCTCATGAACACAGTCTTCTGTAGGTGGTCTAGCGTCTCCAACTTACTTTCAAACGTGCCCAGGCCTTCCGTATTTGCCTCAATATGATCCTCCATCTCCTCCACGCTGTGGCAGAGATCACTTAGCCCAAATTGTAGGCCTTTTATACTCACGACAACTTATGCTTGCACTTGCGCTATATCAAGATTTAAGTCTTTAAACCAAATGCGCATTTCCTCCTGTAGGCTTCTTTTGCCTGTGGTCCCCAGCATAGGGCTGATTGCCCCATTTGCAGCCTCTGCTGTTGCCATGGTGCTCGGGCTTTGATTTCCCGCCGTCAAGTTACCAGGGTTTTTTTTTTGCTGCGGAGGTGCCCATATACAAAAACTCCTTCAAATCTTGTTTATTTTATTTTGCCACCATCTCTCAATGCTATGGACCCCCTGGCGCCAAGCTATAGAGTTTCTATTGGGGCTGGAGCTCAGGTTTTGCTTATTGCACTGTGGGTCTGAAGGAGCTCAGGCTTAGCCAGTCATCTTGCCTGGTGACGTCACCTGACCTTGATCATTGAATCTGAAACCTTTCCTTTGCTGTTTTACATCAAATCTGAGCTGTGTGGCAGTTTTTGTCCGCTTCGTCTCTCATCACTCTGGTTCTCTATCTCCTGGCTCAATTATTGCAAAGTTGCCCTAGTAGGGCTCCCACTGTATCAAAATCACCGTCTTCAGCTTCTTCAAAATATTGCCGCCCATATAGTTAATCAAACATCCTGTACAGATCACATAACACCTGTACTCATTCACCTTCACTGGGGCTTTCCATCTGGTTTCGTGTTCAGTATAAAATCCTCACGTTGGTCCACAAAGTCATCCAAACAAGTTTCTCTCAGTATCTCTCTGACCTCATCTGTCTCCACTATTCTCACCCTGGCCTCCATTCAATACATGTCAACATGTTATACCTTCCCTCTGCCTTACAAGCACATTTGCAATCCACTTGTTCCTCTGCTTTTTCTTGGGTCCCGCCCTTTGGAATATCCTTCCCCCAGACCTTGAGCTATCCCACCAGACGTTCAAGGCCCTGCTAAAGACCCATTTGTTTTCTCTTGCTTTTGACCTTCTACCACCCACTGTATAATCCCTCCCTCCTGTTTAACATGTCTATCACTTATCTGTTCTGTATCTTCCGTCTTCTGTCCTATCTCACAATTGGCGTTCTTTTCTTCCTTTATGCTTGTAGCAACCAAATCTTCTTTTTTTTTTTTTATATTGTAAACCGTCCTATTGCCAGTATAATGTATATCAAATTATAGATCAGTGTATATCAAATTTTAAAATAAAGATAAAGATTTCCTCTGTTGGAAGTGGATGGGGATGTGGGTGTATGCATCCTTCAGATCCTGGTAGGCTAGCCAATTGTTGCAGTGAAGCAGCAGGATGGTGTTGAGGGAGCTCATTTTGAATTTCTCACTTTATGCACAGATTGAGATTGTGGCAGTCAAGGACTGGTCAATGCCTGCCCAACTTCTTTGGAATAAGAAAGAATCTGGAGTAAAACCCTTGATAGAGATGGTCGGGGGGGAGGGAGGAGGGAAGGTCTTATAGGCTTGATAGTTTGGTTGTGCAAGAGGTCATTGATCTCCTTGGCAATATGGGCAAGTGCCGAGTCAGTACTTTTTCACTGCTGGGTGTGGCACTAGATGGCAGGAGCGCCAAGAAGTTAATTTTGTATCCTGCTTGCCTTATATTGAGGACCAAGCGATCTGTGGTTCTGGTTTGCCAAGCATCCCTGAAATTACCGAATAGTCAAAAACCCGTGTCTGACTTGGTAACAGGAGTGGGTGCAGTGGGTTGCTGTTTCCTCCCCGGGGACCAACAGCGTTGACTGTATGCAGGACCAAGGAGGCGCTGTGCCAGTGGTCTGGGGAATGGCTGGAACTTTGGCAGGAGTATCAATATCGGTAATGGTATGACCTTCAGAATTGGAGAAGTTGGGCCCAGAGAGACTGACATGGACTCTGCAGGTGGCACTGAGAAGTGGTCTTTCACTTCAGAGATGGCTTCCTGTACTTTAGAACCAAACTGTTTCTCTGGCAGGAGGCATCCACTAAATGGTTATGTAGGTCCTTCCCAGACACTTGAAGCTAGGCCATGTGCCTAGCAGAGACAGTAGTGGCTGTGGATTGGACCACAGAGTCACAGGCATCATAAGTGGCACATAGTAAATGATGGCTGATAAAGACTAGCATGGTCCATCTAGTCTGTCCAGTAAGGTGCCAGTATTGTACATGCCACTGCAGGCAGATTACTCTTTCTATTTAGAAGTTATTTATGTTAGTTTTGATTCCATCCTCTTACTATGTAGTGAACCTGTGTGTCTGTTCCATGCCTTTTTGAATTCTGGCAGTGATTTTGCTCCTTTCATCTTTTTCAAGAGGACATTCCAGGCATCCACCACTGTTTCCATGAAAAAGTATTTTTTGATGCTACTTTTAAGTTTACCTCCTTCTAACTTCATTTCATGTCCTCTAGTTCTATAACTTCCCCATTTTTGAAAAAGATGTTTGTTCATTTATTACCCTTTAAGTATTTAAACATCGGCATCATATCTCTTGCCTTTCTCCTCTACTCTAGAGATAAACATATTGAAGTTTTCAAGTCTTTTCTCATATTCCTACTGGCACAGACCCCAAATCATCTTAGTCGCCTTTCTCTGAACAATTTCAGGTCTTTTTATATCCATCGTAAGGTATGGTCTCCAAAACTGAACAAAATAATCCAAGTGGGCTTCAAAGACCTGTACAGGGGCACTAATACCTTATCCTTCCTGCTGGTTATTAAAAAAATATCCAGATAGCAGTGGTGTTTGTGTGCGCTGTCGAGTCAATGCTGATTCCTGGTGACCCAGCAGCCCCTTGGTTTTCTTGGCAAGGTGTGACCAGAAGTAGATTGCCAGGCCTTTTCTTTCAAAGCAATGGAGGGTAAAGCATAGTTACTCACCTGTAACAGGTGATCTCCGGGAACAGCAGGAATTTAGTCCTCACATATGGGTATCGTCGGTACCGACGGAGCCTGCGCGGGAACGCTCCCCAGCGTCCAATAAGAATGCTTTTGGGAGCATCCCTCAGCACATGCGCGCTGCCTTCCCACCTTTCCAACTGTCCCTCTTCAGTTAAGTTTGTAGCTGAGTGAAAGGATAGAGGGAGAGAGGAAAGAGACAAAAAGAGAGAGAGAGAGAGAGAGAGAACTCCTAGGGAAGGTGGGTAGGTTGTGAAGATTAAATTCCTGCTGTTCCCGGAGATCACCTGTTACAGGTGAGTAACTACGCTATCTCCAGGAACAAGCAGGAATGTAGTCCTCACATATGGGGACAGCCTAGCTGAAGATGCCAGGGAGGGAGATAGCCCCAGGAAGGTGCCACCGTCAAGGGTGAGGATCCTTCCACCCATGGATCTCTGGCATCCCACCAGGGTTGGTGGGTAGGAGTTGGTTTACGTTTGAAAAAGGTTTTGAAGAACAGCTTGGCCAAAGAAGGCATCCCGACGGGAGGCTTTATCTAGGCAGTAGTGGGCTGTGAAGGTGTGTACCAAAGCCCAGGTGGCCTGACATTATGAGCTGTGACATGGTCCTGAAGAGGAAGACCCTTACTCTCATAAGTAAAGGATATGCATTGGGCAATCCAATTAGATAAAGTTCTTTTGGAGACTGGAAGTCCCAAATGACTAGGGTCAAAAGCTATAAAAAGTTGTGAAGACTTTCTATGTTGCTGTGTTCTTTGTATGTAAAAGACCAAGGCCCTTTTGCAATCCAAAGTATGAAGGTTCTATTCTGCATTAGAGGCGTGAGGCCTGGGAAAAAATACAGGAAGGTAAATCAATTGATTTAAATGAAAAGGCGAAACCGCCTTTGGCATAAAATGTGGGTGAGTTCGAAGAACAACCTTATCATGATGAAACCTAGTATAAGGAGGATCAGCCACTAAAGGTTGCAATTCACTGATGTGATGGGCAGAGGTGATTGCAATTAGGAAGATGACCTTCCAGGTCAAAAACTTAAGGGCTGCAGTGGCTAAAGGCTCAAAAGACGGCTTCATGAGCTGCCTGAGAACTAGATTTAGATCCCATGCCACCGGTGGTGGCTTGATGGGAGGTTTGGTTAATAGAAGGCCTCTCATAAATCTTGATATGAGTGGATGAGAGGAAATTGGTTGTCCGTTCAGAGGCTTATAAGAAGCTGCAATTGCACTAAGATGGACTCTTACAGAATTGGTTATTAACCCAGAATTCGATAAGTGAAGGAGATACTCCAGTATCGATTCTAAGGGTACGGACCAGGGAGTTTAATCCCCTCCTGGAGCACAATATAGTAAAACGTTTCCACTTGAAGGCATAAGATCTTTGTGTGGAAAATTTCCTAGAAGCTCGAAGGATATCTTTTACCTGCTGAGACAGGATGAAATCCTGGAGGTCTAAGCTTTCAGCAACCAGTCCATGAGGTGCAGGGACTGGGGATTCAGGTGCCATAGCGTCCCGTTCTCCTGAGAAAGGAGATCTGGAGCGTGCCCTAACTCCAGAGGTGCCGCTTGAGAGAGATGCAGAAGCAGGGAATACAACGCTTGGCGTGGCCATTGTGGTGCGATGAGAATCATGCGACCCCTGTCTCTCTGAAGCTTGAATAGTGTTTTGGGAATGAGGGGAATGGGTGGGAAAGCATAAAGGAAGTCCTGACCCCAGTGAAGGAGGAAGGCATCCCTTGCCTGACAGTGGAGTGCCGGTATCCTGGAACAGAACCGGGGAAGTTTGGCATTCAGTGGACTTGCAAAGAGATCTATGTCTGGAGTGCCCCAGATATGAAATATCTTTGCCACCTGGTCTAGGCGGAGTGACCACTCGTGAGGTAGCAGTACGCGACTGAGTTTGTCTGCCCAAAGGTTCTGAATGCCTGAAAGATATACCACTAGAAGGTGAATTTGGTGCTCTCTGGCAAGGGCCCATAGTCGTAAAGCTTATTTGCATAACGACAGAGAGCCCGTTCTGCCCTGCTTGTTCACATAGAACATAGCTACCTCATTGTCCGTCTGG
The DNA here is from genome assembly GCA_033557465.1 of Ichthyophis bannanicus. Classification (NCBI taxonomy): domain Eukaryota; kingdom Metazoa; phylum Chordata; class Amphibia; order Gymnophiona; family Ichthyophiidae; genus Ichthyophis; species Ichthyophis bannanicus. Next base: position 259,110,156 of record CM066044.1, read on the forward strand.
ACCAGGACTGTCTTGTAGCTGAGCTGGGTGTAGAACACTCGAAGAGCTAAATAAATTGCTCTTAATTCCAGGAGGTTTATGTGTAAACCTACCTCCTGTGGAGTCCAGATGCCCTGGGTAGAGAGATGATCCAGATGTGCTCCCCAACCCACCTGTGATGCATCTGTTGTTAGGGTGGCCTGAAAGAGGGGTTGATGGAAAGGAGACCCCACTGTCAGATTTTCTAGTGATTGCCACCATTGGAGGGACAAAATTAGTCTTTGAGAGACTGTTATTTTGTCCGACAAATTGCCCGTGGCCTGTGTCCACTGTGTGGAGAGGGTCCACTGAGCTGCTCGCATGTGGAGGCGAGCATATGGGACTACATGAACTGTGGATGCCATGTGTCCCAGTAACTGCAGTAGCTCCCGAGCCGTGAGGGAGGATTTTCCTGGTGCTTGGGAAGCTAGCTGCATAATGCGAAGACACCGGGCTTGTGGAAGGAAAGCCCTTGCCTGCCTGGTATCCAGACAGGCTCCTATGAATTCTAGGCATTGGGAAGGAACTAGTTGAGATTTCGGAAAGTTGATTTCCAATCCCAAGTATTGGAGGATTCGCATTGTACGAGACAGTGCAGTGCTGGCCTCTGCAACTGTGGAGGCTCGAATGAGCCAGTCGTCTAAGTAGGGGAAGACAAAAATCCCCAGGGTTCGTAGAAATGCTGCTACTACTGCCATGCATTTCGTGAACACCCTTGGTGCTGAAGCCTGACCAAAAGGAAGAACCCTGTACTGGAAATGTCTTCCCCTGAAAAGGAAACGTAAGAATTTCCTGTGATCTGGATGGATGAGAATGTGTGTGTATGCGCATCCTTTAAGTCTAGAGAGCAAAGCCAGTCCTGGCCTTGAAGGTATGGCAGAAGAGTTCCTAGAGAAATCATTTTGAATTTCTCTCGAAACAGATATTTTTTCAAATCTCTGAGGTCTAGAATGGGTCTGTGTCCCCCCTGTTTTCTTTGGGATAAGAAAATAGGGGGAGTAGAACCCTGTTCCCTGTTGAAAAATGGAGACCTCGTAATCTAGCAGATTGTCTGCAGAGGTTTGTGAATTGAACTGCTTTAGAATTGTAGGAGGGGGTATGCTTTGAAAATAAAGTTTGTACCCCTCTCCTACAATGGACAAAGTCCAATCTTCTGATGTTATTTGATGCCATCTGTTGATAAAGTGGCATAACCTGGAGTGTGTCTTCTTTCCTGCTTATACCTGTGCCGTGCTGTGAGAGGGGCTGCCTGGACGGTGCCGGTGAGCACTGGAGGACACGTGATCCGTTGGGCTATTTAAATCCTGCCCCCACCGCGGGAAGTCGTGTGTCTTCTTTCCTGCTTATACCTGTGCCGTGCTGTGAGAGGGGCTGCCTGGACCGTGCCGGTGAGCACTGGAGGACACGTGATCCGTTGGGCTATTTAAATCCTGCCCCCACCGCGGGAAGTCGAGTGTGTCTTCTTTCCTGCTTATACCTGTGCCGTGCTGTGAGAGGGGCTGCCTGGACCGTGCCGGTGAGCACTGGAGGACACGTGATCCGTTGAGCTATTTAAATCCTGCCCACACCGCGGGACGCGCACCGCGGGCGCGTGCCCGGGGGAGCGTGCTCCGAAGGGGCGTGTCCAAAGGGGCAGACCTGCCCCTTTGGCGCCCCTTCGGAGCCTAGAGGAGCTTAGAGGAGCATCAATTCCAGGCTGTTCTATCGCTGCTAATGGGGAAACGTAAAAAGAAAGTTTTTCCTGTTACTTCGACTGGTAAGTCGACAAAGGTGGTCGGGCCTATGGACAGTCATCTTTAGTCCATGGCTCCTCCCCCTGTAGTTAATTCTTCGATAGATTCCTCTAGTACAGCCAGTCCTGGTTTGCTCAGTTTGTCTCCTGATCCGCGTAGGGTTTTATCTCCACCCAGTATGGAGTCCCAGCATTCTGCCTCCAAGTTAGAGGAGGTAGCCTCTCCTGGTCCGATAAAACTTTCTGACTCTTTTTTGAGATTGAACTCTTTAAATAAGTCTTTACCTTCACCCATTGAATTTATTTCAATTTCTGATAATGTTACCCCTCCGAAGGACGTGTCGCTCCAGGATATCTGGCAGATAGTCTCTCGTACTGAGATATCCTTGAAGTCTTCATTGGCGAAAATTTCCCAATTTACTGAAGAGACTGTTGAGTCATTGACTGAGCACCATGATAGATTGGTAATCTTAGAGTCTACTAAATCTAAGATGGAGACTCAACTTTCTACTATGCAAGGAGTTTTAACATCTTCTGTTCAGGACTCTTTGATTTTACATCGTCAGGATGAACTTCTTGAAAATGCTTTGCGAATGAAGAATCTTCGTATGTTGAATTTCCCCCGTACCCATTACCTATCTCCACAAATATTGCTCTCTAAATATCTGAAAGATGTTTTGAAAATTTCTAATCCTGACTCTATATTTGTATCTAAATTATACTATTTACCTACTGGTATTAGAGAGCGTGTGGTTGTAGATCCAGAGGTGGGCAATGTTGTATCGGGGGAAATAGATCAATTATCCGTTAAAAGCTTAGATCTTTCTGTTTTTTTGGAAACTTCAATAGAGGAGATACCTACTCGTGCAACCTTGTTGGTATCCTTTGCGCTGGAGAAAGATAAAGATATGATTCTTAGATCTTACTTTAAGAATAGGCATGAAAAATTCTTCGGACAGGCGATACAAGTATTTCCCGACGTGAGCCGCAGTACTCAAATGAGGAGGAAAGCTTTTTTAGCGCTTCGCCCTCGTGTCGAGGCGCTCGGAGCCTCCTTCTCATTGAAATTTCCTTGTAGGTGTGTAATTGCTCTTAAGGGAAAGTCATTTATTTTTTTTGATTCCTCTCAGTTGGAGGTTTTTTTACAAGGATCAGTTTGAGGGTTTTGTTATTTGTTGCTTTTTATTGTTTCTGGGACACCTGCTTAGTCAAAGGGGATTGTTTATATTTCTGGCTCCTCATTGCAGGGATTTCTTAGTTTTGCTTTGTATCACACTCCATTTTGTGGGCTAGATTTGTAATGTTAATACTGTTTAAATATTGTATTTCTGATCTGAAGATTTCCTGTATTTCCTTGTTTTTCCTCAATAAAAGGATTTAAACTTAAAAAAAAAAAAAAGTGGCATAACCTGCCCGGAATATTTTAGGGGGCTGGGGACCCCTCAGAGGCAGGAAGACGAAGCTCTCTGGGAAGGAGTCAAAGCCCTTGAGGGGGCTGAACCTGGAGAGCTGGTTGGGCTCTCGGTCCTTTTGGCTTCTTTTGCTGTCTAGGTTGTCCCTTTTGGGCAACCTGACCTGAAGTCTGACTCTGCTGGCTATAGGAAGGATAAAACTCCCTCTTTTTGCTAAAAGAGGGTTTTTTATAAGGCTTCCTTTTGGCTGGAGTGGCTGTAGACTTTTATTTATTTATTTTTTTTTAATTCTCTTATATACCACGCTATTCTGCATCAGTGCAGTTTACATTGAACAAACTGAAATTACATTGAATAGGGCATTATAACTTGGAGGTAACTATTTTACAGGGAACATGGGCTATGGAGGATTAAGTGGCTTGCCCAAGACCACAAGGAGCACCTGTGGGACTAGAAACCCCAGTACTTCCGGCCCAAGGTTGCTGTCCTCTAGTGGGATTTGAACCCCTGACCTTCCGGCCTGAAGTACCTTGCCCCAACCACTAGGCCACTCCTCAACTTTGACAATCTATCGAATTATCAGCATCTAACTCATTAGCCTTTTCCTGCCAGTTCTTGCCGAAGAGATTCTCCCCCGTGCAAGGAATGTTGCCTAATTTGTTCTGTACCCAAGTCTCCAAGTCTGATGCCTGCAGCCAGGCAATCCGTCGTGCACCAATGGCAATAGCAGAAGTTCTGCTGATGCATTCAAAGCAGTCAAAAGCTGCACGATTGACAAACTTGGAGACATTTTGAGCATGCTTAACTAGAGCAAGAAAATCTTGTCTCTTATCTGGGAGAAAAGGGCTCATAAGTTCCAAGTCTCCTGTGACTTTCTTAAGGAACATGCCCATATACAGGATGTATGAACTGATCCTGGCTGAAAGAATGGAAGCTTGAAAAGTTCTGCGTCCAAAAGCATCCAGAGTCCTGCATTCACGACCTGGAGGATTGGATGCATGTCTCTTTACACTTTTCATCCTACGCATGGCTGATTCCACTACCATTGAATGGTGTGGCAGCTGGGTTTTCTGAAAACCAGGATATGGTGGAAACTTGATACATAGTATCAAGCCTCCTAGAGTGAGGAGAAGTGGTCAGAGGTGTCTCCCACATTCTGAGCATCAAGCTATGCAGAATTTCATGGATAGGCAGAGTAGCTGCCTCCTTGGGAGCTTTAGGATATTGGAAGATTTCCAATTCCTTTGCTCTGGGTTCTTCTTCAGGAGCTACTGTGATTGAAAGACCTTTGACCATATCACGGATGAAATCCTGAAAAGACATGTCCTCTGGAGGTGACATTCTGCGTTGGGGAGAAGAGGGATCTTCTAGGAGAAACCCTCTAGTGCCAGCAGAACTGTCAGAGTCTTCGGAATCGGAGGAATCAAAGTATTCCTGACTTCGATGCTCTTGCAAAGCACGATCCCGGTACCGATCGAAGTCGGTACCGAGGTGACCCGGTACTGCCTTGTCCCCTCCAGCCAGAGATGACAAAAAAAGAGTTCCCACCAGGGCCGTCGGTACCGGTGTCAGTACTGGCATCGGTGTCGGCACCGGTGCCCTTGGGACCACCGGTACCACAGCCAAGAGAAGAGCTGCGATACTGCGCTCGATAGCGAGGAACCTCTGGTCTATCGATGCTGCCGATGCCTGGGTGTCGGTACCAATAAGGACGGCTGGAACCCCTGAGTATGGCACAGGTAGTTCTTGCGAGGTTGAGGCCTCGAGAACATCCTGAAGCCCCATCGATGCTTTGGAAGTCGAAGCCTCCCGCTGGGGCTGTTTTGCCGGTGTGGTTCCCTCAAGGGCAATGCCAATGGCCTCTCGATGCTTAGCAGGAGAGCTACCCTTTGAGGACCGGCTTTTATGTTTAGTTACCTGAGATCCATGGGAGGAAGAAGAGGCCCTCGACGATGTCGATGCAATGGATCTAGCATCTGAAGAAAAAAGGGTACCGAGCTTTGCGGCCCTGTTTTGTCTTCCTCTTTTGGTCATCCCCATGCAGGAGAGACATTCAGTTGGAGAATGATCAGGTCCTAAACATTTTAGACACCAATCATGGGTGTCAGTGACGGAAATGGTACCGCCACACTTAGTACATTTTTTAAAACCACTAGTTGTCTTTTCGATGATTTAGGAAAATGGAGGCCTAGTGCCCAAAATGGTGCCTAGCACCAAAAAGGAAAGTTTCTGAAAGAAACACTGAAAGTTCTTTTTTTTTTTAAGAAAGAAAAGAACCGGCGGAACCAGTAGGCGTCATGCGGTAGGCAAACGCGACCACAGAAAGAAGTTTAAAGATTTAATTTTCTGTGGTGACAGGGAATAGGTCCTGTCAGCTCCGCGGAAAACGAAGAACTGAAGAGGGACAATTGGAAAGGCGGGAAGGCAGCGCGCATGTGCTGAGGGATGCTCCCAAAAGCATTCTTATTGGACGCTGGGGAGCATTCCCGCGCAGGCTCTGTCGGTACCAACGATACCCATATGTGAGGACTACATTCTTGCTTGTTCCTGGAGATAGTGACTTGTCCAAGTCACCAGGCCACTGCTCTAACCACTAAGTTGCTACTCTTGGTCACCAGGCCACTGCTCTAACCACTAGGCTGCTCTCTACTCACAGATGACATGATACAAAGACTCATGTAGGTTGGACTGCAGCTGTGCACATTCTTCCACAGCAAAGCTGTGTGTCATCCAGCTATAAGAGATCATAGTGGTATTGCAAGATCTGAAGTTGGTGCGCCAGGATCCGCATGGCCAAAAGGTTACTCTGATAAAACTTCCTGCCCATGACATCTGTCTTCTGTTCTTTGCCTGGTGGTGTTTGCGCTATTGTCTTTGCACTTTTAGACTTCTTGAGAACGTCCTCTGAGACTACTGACTTGATATGGCAGCTGCTGGTGGTCAAATCCTAGAGCTGAGAGGACTTTGTACTTGAGGTCTAAGTGTGGGAGTGGTTTGCACAGATTTAGCGGTCTTCCAAAACGAAGCATGGAGATCTTGTAAGATCTGGTGGATCAGCAAGGCTATTATCTCTTTGGGAGTGTTGCAAGCCACGAGAATGGCCTAGAAGTCTCATTTTGTTAGCAGTGGTCAGAGTTGCGGAGAGTGAGCACTCAGATGTTTTGCAAAAACTTGAAGTAGGAATAGTCTTCCAAGGTTTATTCGGAAGGCCCCTGGTCTGGAGGTCCTCAGCCGCTACAGAAAGGCTGCCTCCCAATGGTGAAAGTAATTTGGGTTCAGGAGGAAGCATGCATCGTCTTTGAGGGGTGGAGATGTATGCCAGTTGACAAGGGAAGGTGATCTGGTGTTAGGAGTCCGCTGGTACATCGGGTGTGATGCTCTGAAGAGAGATGGTGGTTGGTCCGCTAGTGGCAAGGAGCCTTGCAGAATGGCAGCACTGCACTGCACAAGTCTCCCGAGCAAGGAGATTAGGGTGGTATTTGGACTGAGGGGTCCCCTTAGGGGTGCGTGTATGTGTGTGGGGGGACCCTCAGGCAAGAGTGGGCATTGGAACTCCTGGTGCTCGCGCACTTTGCCGGGGGGAGGGGGGAGGAAGGGGAGAAGCCTTCCTTGCTGGAATAGTCCCCAAGCCTGTGGCATTTGAGGTTGATGCTGGCCTTATCAGAGTCTATGGTCAGAACCTTCGAGGCTGCTTTTGGATTCTGATCCACATAGTCTACTGCTCTCCAACTATAGGGTTTCCTTACTATGTCCCTAGATATATTCTTGTCCCCAGATGTTGTATTGTCTGTCTTGACTAGATTATAAGCTCTGATGAGCAGGGACTGTCTTTTACATCTCTGTATAGCGCTGTGTATGCCTTATAATGCTATACAAATGATCAGTAGGAGTAGTAGCAGTACTGTGGCCAAGCTGCCAGTGTCTTCCCTGGGAACAGTATTTGTAGAATGTTGTTTGGAGTGCTTAGATTTAGATTTTACTTTTGCCCATGCCCCAGTTGGGTCCAGAGGAAGATCGGTCCATGAAAGTTTCAAAAGCAGCGCTGTTGTTTCTGGTGGGGAGGATGTGGCATTACGGACCTGAGTCTGCAGGCTCTGGACTGTCACAATCAGAGCTTGTGTCAGGAAGGAGTCTGCTTCCGGTTGTGCGGCTGGTCTCTGTCCCCAATCAAGCCTTGTCTGGGCCCAATAGGAGAGAGCTGGAGAGAAATGGACAGCTGCAGCAATGGGGAGAAATCTTGACTTCAGTGCGGCAGTGGCAATGAGATGCAGACTAGAGCACTGACCAAAGCAAAAGACTGGTTGAGGTAGCCCTGCTGTTGCCATGATAGTCATTCCCGGGTTCCCTGCTTTGTTTTTTTTAGGTGGTGTACAAATTGAAAATGATGGCGGCAGCCATAACCGCAGACCGCTTCTATGTTGGAAACTAAAGCTTTTTTTTTGTGATCCATGCCTGAGCTGACTAAACGTTTGGTGGTTGAATATGATCTGATGGAGGGGAGAGTTGTGGCAGAGTGTGGCATGATCAGAACAAATTGAGGTTGCTCTACATGGGATTGATGAAGCAGAAAGAGGCACACATGCTTAGAGAAGTCCGAAAGACGTCTCTGAACTCGGGAAGAGCCCAGCACCAATGGCTCCATTGCAGATATTACCAATGGAGTGTGCCTGCATCCCCCTTTGCTTGAATCCATGGGTACTCAGTGGCTCAAAGGGAGCTTTCATCAGCTGAGCTAATACTACATTGAGGTCCCATGAGACCATGGTGGCTTTAGAGGGGGCTTCAATAGAGCTGGGTTTACCTGCTACATGTATTATAAGTACAAACTACACAGAGATGTACCCTAACAGAGCTGATCTTCAGACCAGAGTGTGAAAGGTGTAGAAAGTATTCAAACAGGTTTTGTGTGGGACAGGAGATAGAGCTGCAGTCTGATGCTTACAGCAGATGGCAAGCATTCATCATTTGATACGAGGTGTAATCAAAATGTATTGAGACTTGTACAATAACACAAGTAGTATAACACTGACAATTATTGCACTCAGTCTCCTTCAAAGTAGTCCCCTTCCGATAAAACACACTTCTTCCAGCGTTCCTGCCCTGCTGGAAACAATTTTGAAATGCCTCTTTCATTATGCTGTGAAGCTGCTGTGTTGAACTTTGCTTAATGGTCTCCAAATTGTTTAATCTCCTTCCTTTCAGGGGTAATTTCAGTTTTGGAAACAAGAAAGTCACAGGCTGATGGACTTGCTTGATTTAGTGTTTGGCCAAGAACTGCTGGACAAGATGTGATGCGTGAGCTGGGGTGCTATCGTGATGAAACTATTCACCATTCCCGTGCAACTCTGTCCTCTTATGACAAACCATCTCTCAAATGAGTCAGAACTTGGACATAGTACTCCTTATTGATGGTTTGGCCTTCTGGAACATATTCATGATGAACAATACCCTGGGTAAAATAAGAAAATTGTGAGCGTGACCTGGACAGTACTCCTCACCTGATGGGTTTCTTGGGTTTGGGAGAGTTTGGAGTATTTCATTGTGAAGACTGAACCTTAGTTTCCAGGTCATAACCATAAACCCATGATTCATCAGTAATAATCTTTTTGATGAAATCAGAGTCATTTTCAACGCATTCCAACAACTCTTTGGCTGCAGTCTATTTTCTTTTTGGTCAGCGGACAGGAATTTCTGCACAAATTTTGCCAACACACGACTCATCCCCAAATCAGTAGTAAGAATGGACTGTACCAACCCAAAACTAATGTCCATGTCCTCAGCAAGCTCCCTGATAGTCAGTCAACAATTTGAGCGTATTGCAGCACACACTGCTTCAACTCTGTCTTCATTCCTGCTCGTGGATGGTCTTTCAGAACATTTGCCACCATCAACACTTTGGCGGCCCTCTGGAAACGTCTGTAGCAGTCAAACTCAAGCATGCATTCATCTCCATACACTTGCTGTAACTTGTCAGAAGTCTTCTTGCACGAATCTCCAAGTTTCCAGCAGAATTTAATGCAGATTCGCTGTTCAATTTTTTCACTCATCGTAAATCTGATGAATTGCTTTTACACAATACCAAACATCACGTGATTAAAAAAAGTACAGGTGTGCTGCAGCCACACTACACTCTACACATGCAGAGCACATAACTAGGTCACTGCATGCTTAATACCATCATGGTGTGACATATTGTTTCTTTTTTATATATTTTTTATTTTAATATTACGCATTTTACAATATAACCAAGCATCAAACACATCTAAGAGAAACAGAATCACAAGTTTACCACTGACGACAATGGAAGGAAAAGAAAGAGAAAAATCAGTACAACTGCCCATACTGCCCTCTACTACAGTCCACAATAGACGAGGAAAGCAAATGAAAACCAAACTGAAACCTAACATGAGAAGAAACAAGTGTCTTACAGCTAAGCACAATTCCAATATTCACAGTGGGGACTGGATCAACACAGCAGAGTGATGAGCACTCAAAAAGGCTAGCAAGAGGTAGAATGTAACCTAATCATTCATTTGCATAGAAATTTAAGAAAAATTTGAGCTCCCAGCTGCAGGACTCCGGGCCGGAGCAGGAGAAACTCTTTCCTTCTCCTTTGAGTTTCCTGTGATAAATCAGGGAAAACTCATACAACCAAACCGCTAAACAACATATTATGTTAATGAAAAAACAATGTAAGAAACCAGTCATTATCAGAGGTGAGTGCAAAAGTTACCAATAATATAGCAGGTGAGACAGTTTCAAAAAGAGAGGACTCCAAGATAGTTGATATACCTAAAGAGTCAGCCTGTTGATTACCATGTATTGTCCCACAACCTTGAACTTTCTTAGCAGAAGGTAGATAATACAGCTTAGTCAGGGGGGGGGGGGAGGAGAGGGAGGGGGGGGAATCCACCGACATCCCAAGAATATCATTTAAATAAGATTTAAATATCTCTTTAGCACTAATAGATGACTTAGGAAAATTTATAAGCCATAAATTTTGATAGTGAGAAAAATTCTCAAGCATTCCAATCCTTGCTTTCAATACCATAGTCGTTCTGACGAGATATACCATGACCTTCCACCCAAGACACCTTCATGTATAGCTCAAACACTGATGACTGCAAAGCAGAAATTTCCAATGTGTGTTGCTGAAACAGGGTAGTATGAGACAGACTGCATAGCCAAAGTGTGAACCTGACACCCCAATGTCTCCCCAAGCTTCACTATGGCAGACCAGAAAGCTTCTAAGGTAAAAACCTCCAGACGCACAAGAGAAAAAGCTACCACAGTTCTCTCCACTCCAATACCGGCCTCTGATGCCTACAACTCCAATGTTGGACTCCTAGGTGCAGACATAACCCCAACAGACTGCCGATGTACCTCCAAGGGGAAAGGTTGCCGAGACGCTGACCTAGAAGGGGAGACTCCCCTCCACTCAATCCAGAGGTTAACCCTCCACCAGCTGTAGCAGAATCACCCACTTGGGGAGATAACAGCTCAGTCAACCATTCAGGACTCTGTACTAATAAAGTCACCTTTGGAGGACACCACTGCTCTGGAGAAGAAATGTCAGGCCCTGGGCTAGCCACCGAGCTACCCAGCTCTGCTCCACCGCTTCTCTTGAAAGCTGCTGGGAACATGAAACAGAATCCAGAGGACCATATGTGGTCTCTCTTCTAGATAAAGCATAGCTACTCACCTGTAACAGGTGATCTCCGGGAACAGCAGGAATTTAGTCTTCACATATGGGGTATCATCGGTACCAACGGAGCCTGCGCGGGAACGCTCCCCAGCGTCCAATTAGAAAGCTTTTGGGAGCATCCCACAGCACCTGCGTGCTGCCTTCCAGCCTTTCCCAACTGCCTCTCTCCAGTTGAGTTTAAAGCTGAGACAAAGAGAGAGAGAGGGAAAGAGAAAGATAGAGAGATACAACGCCTAGGGGAGGTGGGTGGGTTGTGAAGACTAAATTCCTGCTGCTCCCGGAGATCTTACAGGTGAGTAACTATGCTATCTCCAGGAACAAGCAGGAATGTAGCCTTCACATATGGGGACTCCCTAGCTTTAGATGCCAGGGAGAGACCCCAGAAGTTGTGTGCCCCTGTGAAAGGGCTCCACTTCCCCCCATGGATCTCTGGCATCCAACCAGGGATGGTGGGTAGGAGTTGATTAGGTATGGAACAGGTGTTGAAGAACAGCCTGACCAAACAAGGCATCCCGGCGGGAGTCCTTGTCCAAGCAGTAATGGACTGTGAAGGTATGAACCGAGGCCCAAGTGGCTGCTCGACAGATGTCATCGATAGACACAGTGCAGATGAGCCATTGAAGCTGCCATGGCTCTCACATTGTGAGCTGTGACATGGTCCTCCAGAGGAAGATTCTTACTCTGATAGGCAAAGCAAATACACTGTGCAATCCAGATGGACAGTGTTCTCTTAGAGACTGGAAGTCCCAAATGAGAAGGATGAAAAGCAACAAAGAGCTGAGAGGACTTTCTATGTTGCTGTGTTCTTTGCAAGTAAAAGGCTAAAGCTCTTTTACAGTCCAAAGTATGAAGATTCCTTTCTGCATTAGATGCATGAGGCCTTGGAAAAACCACAGGCAGGTAGACCGCTTGGTTTAAATGAAAAGCCGAGACCACCTTTGGCATAAAGTGTGGATGAGTCCTAAGGATTACCTTGTCATGATGGAACCTTGTATAAGGTGGATCAGCTACTAGTGCCTGCAACTCACTGATGCGGCGTGCTGATGTGATTGCAATGAGAAAGATAACTTTCCAAGAAAGGAATTTCAATGAGGTAGTAGCTAAGGGTTCGAAAGGTGGCTTCATGAGCTGACCAAGAAATATGAACTGAAATATGAGATTGCAGACCTGCTATTAGTAATCTGTGAACTATCATTAAAATCATCTCTAATACCTGAAGATTGGATCACCAATTTTTAAAAAGGGTTCCAGGGGTGATCCAGGAAACTACAGACCGGTGAGCCTCACGTCAGTACCGGGAAAAATGGTAGAAACCATCATAAAGAATAAAATTACTCAGCATGTAGATAGTCATGGCCTAATGGGAGACAGCCAACATGGCTTTAGATAAGGAAGATCTTGTCTTACTAATTTGTTATGTTTTTTTGAAAGTGTGAACAAACAGGTGGACAAAGGTGAGTTGGTTGATATAGTGTATCTGGACTTTCAGAAAGCCTTTGACAAGGTCCCTCATCAGAGACTTTTGGCAAAACTAAAGAGTCATGGGATAGGAGGCAGTGTACCACTGTGGATCAAGAACTGGTTAAAAGATAGAAAGCAGAGGGTTGGGCTAAATGGCCAATTTTCCCAATGGAGAAAGGTGAATAGTGGTGTACCCCAGGGATCTGTGCTGGGTCCGCTGCTTTTTGACATATTCATAAATGACCTGGAAAGTGGAATAACGAGTGACGTTATCAAATTTGCAGACGACACAAAACTATTTAAAGTTGTTAAAACCCAAGAGGATTGTGGAAAATTGCAAGAGGATCTTGATACATTGGAAGACTGGGCATCAAAATGGCTGATGAAATTTAATGTGGACAAGTGCAAAGTTATGCACCTAGGGAAGAACAACGCAAACTATGGTTACACAATGCAAGGTTCCACATTAGGAACCACCACCCAGGAAAAAGATTTAGGTGTCATTGTGGATAACATGTTAAAACCCTCGGCCCAGTGTGCAGCGGCAGCCAAGAGAGCAAATAGAATGCTAGGTATCATAAGGAAAGGAATGGAAAATAAAACAGAAGATATTATAATGCCTCTATACCGTTCCATGGTGAGACCGCACCTTGAATATTGTGTGAAATTCCGGTCGCCGTATCTTAAAAATGATATAGCGTTATTAGAAAAGGTTCAGAGAAGAGCCACCAAAATGGTTAAGGGGATGGAAGGATACTCCTATGAAGAAAGGCTAAAAAGGTTAGGGCTCTTTAACCTGGAAAAGAGACGGCTGAGGGGAGATATGATAGAAGTCTATAAATTAATGAACGGAGTGGAACGGGTAAACGTAGATCGATTGTTTACGTTATCAGAATATAGAAAGACCAGGGGACATGCAATGAAGCTACAGGGTAAACTATTTAAGACTAATAAAAGAAAATATTTTTTTCACTCAACGTGTAATCAAACTCTGGAATTTGTTACCTGAGGATGTAGTAAAGGCTGTTAGTGTAGCTGGGTTTAAAAAAGGTTTGGACAAGTTCCTGGAGGAAAGGTCCATAAACCATTATTAAGAAGGGACCCAGGATATCAATGCTTGACCCAGTACAAGCATTGCGGAACCTGTGTCTTTTGGGGAAACAGCTAGGTATGTACGACCTAGATTGGCCACGGTTGGAAACAGGATACTGGGCTTGATGGACCTTGGTCTGACCCAGTATGGCATATCTTATGTTCTTAAGAACCAGGTTTAAGTCTCATGCCACCGGTGGTGGCCTAATGGGAGGCTTAGCTAGAAGGCGGCCTCTCATAAATCTTGCTATAAGAGGATGGGAGGAAATAGGTTGTCCATTTAGAGGCTTGAAAGAAGCTGCACTAGCACTCAAATGGACTCTTCCTGAGTTAGTTTTAAGTCCTGCATTGGATAAATGAAGGAGATACTCCAGTAATGATTCCAGAGTTATCACAAGGGGGTTAAGATCCTTCTGCGAACACCATATGGTAAACCTTTTCCACTTGAAAGCATAAGAGCGTCTTGTGGAAGGTTTCCTGGAAGCATAAAGGATATCCTTTACTTGCTGAGGGAGGTTAAGATCATGAAGATCTAGACCTTCAGCAACCAAGCCCTGAGATGCAGAGATTGGGGATTGGGATGCCATAACATTCCGTCCTCCTGAGACAGGAGATCTGGAGCAGATCCTAACTCCAGGGAGGGAGCTTGAGAGAGATGTAGAAGCAGAGGGTACCACATTTGCCGTGGCTAATGTGGAGCTATGAGAACCATACGGCCTCTGTCTCTCTGAAGCTTGAACAGGGTTTTGGGAATTAGGAGAATGGGTGGAAAGGCATAAAGGAAGTCTTGACTCCAGTGAAGGAGGAAAGCATCCCTTGCCTGAGAGCCCTGAGCCGGAATTCTGGAACAGAACCAGAGAAGTTTGGCATTCAACGGACTTGCAAAGAGGTCTATGTCCGGGGTTCCCCAAATTTGAAAAATCTTGGCCACCTGGTCTGCATGTAGGGACCATGCGTGTGGAAACAGAACTCGACTGAGTCTGTCTGCCCAAGAGTTTTGTATGCCTGGAAGATACACTGCCAGGAGATGAATCTGATGCTCTCTGGCGAGGGCCCATAGTCTCAAAGCTTCGTTGCAAAGCGACAGAGAGCCTGTTCCCCCCTTCTTGTTCACATAGAACATGGCTACTTGATTGTCCGTATGAATGAGGACTGTCTTGTAGCTGAGCAGGGTGTGGAACACTCGAAGAGCAAGGAAAATTGCTCTGAGCTCTAAGAGATTGATATGTAGATGAGTCTCCTGTGGAGTCCAGGTGCCTTGGGTGGAGAGGTCTTGCAGATGAGCTCCCCAACCCATTGGTGAAGCATCTGTTGTGAGAGTTGCCTGGGGTAAGGGTTGTTGAAATGGGGACCCCAGCAACAGTTTCTGAGTGGACTGCCACCATTGGAGGGACAAAATAAGGCGAATTGTGTTTGCTATTTTGTCTGACAGGCACCCTGATGCCTGGGTCCATTGAGTGAATAAAGTCCACTGGGCTGCTCTCATATGGAGGCGAGCATAAGGAACCACAGGCACTGTAGATGGCATGTGGCCTAGTAGTTGTAGCATTTCTCGGGCAGTGAGATGAGGCTTTAGCACTGCTTGAGAAGCTAACTGCACCATGCGAAGGCAACGGGCCTGGGGAAGATAGGCTCTTGCTTTTCTGGTAGCCAGCAAAGCTCCTATGAACTCTAGAGACTAAATGGGAGTTAGACTGGATTTTGGGATGTTTATGACCAGACCCAAATACTGAAGGATACGCATTGTGCAAGATAGAGAAGTCCTGGTCTCTGACTCTGATGGGGCTCGAATGAGCCAGTCGTCTAAGTAGGGGAAGATGAATATCCCTAGAGTGCGGAGAAATGCTGTTACCACAGCCATGCATTTCGTGAACACTCTTGGTGATGAGGCCAGGCGAAAAGGAAGCACCCTGTATTGGTAGTGCTTTCCTTGAAAAAGGAACCGAAGGAACTTTCTGTGAGTTGGGTAGATGAGAACATGAGTGTACGCATCCTTGAGATCTAGAGAACAAAGCCAATCCTGACTCTGAAGGTATGGCAGCAGAGTTCCCAGAGAAATCATTTTGAATTTCTCTTTGAACAGGAATTTGTTCAATTCTCTGAGGTCCAAAATAGGTCTGTATCCCCCTGTTTTCTTTGGGATAAGGAAATAGGGGGAGTAAAACCCTGTACCCTGTTGATGAATGGGTACTTCTACTATTGCCCCATGGGCAAGAAGCATAGTGACCTCTTGATCTAACAGGTTGATGAGAGAGGTCTGAGACTTGAATTGTCTTACCATTGTGGGAGTGGCCATGCACAGAAAGTGCAGTTTGTACCCCTCTCTTATAATGGAGTGTCTCCAATGCTCTGCTGTTATCTGCCCCCATCTGGGGGGCAAAGCGACATAACCTTCCTGGAATGGTGGAAGGCCCTGGTCCATTGAGGGCCAGGAAGGCTAAGTTCTCTAGATGAAAGTCAAAGGCCTTGTGGAGGTTGAGACTGCTGAGATGGCTGAGGCTCAGCAGTCTTTGCTTTCCTTTGTTTAGGTGGTTGCTGACTCTTTCGAGCAGGCTGACCTGCAGAACATCCCTGCTGGGAATAAGAGGGATAAAACCTTCTTTTTTGAGAAGAAAGAAATCTTTCAAGAAACCTTTCTCGCAGGATCAGCTGTGGCTTTGGATAACCTATCCAACGTGGAGTTGTCAGCATCCAACTCATTGGCTTTCTCTTGCCAATTCTTGCCGAATAAATTCTCACCTGTACAAGGGATACTGCCCAGTTTGTCCTGCACCCAGAGCTCCAAATCGGATGCCTGGAGCCAGGCAATTCTACGGGCACCTATGGCAATGGCAGAGGTTCTGCTTATGCACTCAAAACAGTCAAAAGCTGCACGATTGACAAACTTAGAAACATCCTGGGCATGTTTAACCAGTGTGAGAAAATCCTGCCTTTTGTCCTCAGGAAGGAGAGGGCTAAAAACCTCTAAATCTCCTGTGACTTCTTTAAGGAACATTCCCATATATAAAATATAGGAACTGATCCTGGCAGAAAGCATGGAAGCCTGTAAAGTACGACGTCCAAAGGCATCCAAAGTTCTACACTCACGTCCTGGAGGATCAGAGGCATGCCTCTTTGCACTCCTGATCCTTCTCACAGCTTACTCCATTACAATGGAGTGGTGAGGAAGCTGAGTTTTCTGGAAGCCAGGACACGGAGGGACTCAATACATGGTATCCAGTTTGCGAGAGTGAGGAGAGGTGGTAAGAGGTGTCTCCCACATTCTCAACATGAGATCATGTAAAATCTCATGGATAGGCAAAGTAGCTGCCTGCTTAGGAGCTTTGGGATATTGTAAAATCTCCAACTCCTTAGCTCTGGGCTCTGTTTCAGGAGTCACAGTATTGGACAAAACACGAGCCACCTCCCTGATGAAATCCTGAAAGGAGATATCTTCTGGAGGAGACATCCTACGTTTAGGAGAGGAAGGCTCCTCCGGAAGAAGTATCCCGGTACCAGCAGAGCTGTCAGAATCGTCGGAGTCCTCCGAGGATTCGAAGTACCGTCTGTCCGGATGCTCTTGAAGAGCCCGATACCTGTACCGACCGAAGTCGATACCGGGGGGAATCGACTGGCACCGGAAGGCATCGCATGACTGGGTGCCAGCAAAGCCGATACCGATGTCAATGCTATCGGTACCGGTAGCGATACCGGTTGAAAAGTCTGACGTGGTTCCGAGCGTGTCGATGCCGCAAGGAGAGCCGCCAGACTGCGTTCAATAGCCAGGAATCTCTGGTCTATGGACGCTGCCGATGCCTGGGTATCGGTACTGGAAGCAGCCGGTACCCTAGAGCATGGCACCAGTAGTTCTGCCGAGGTCGAGGCCTCGAGAACATCCTGGAGCCCTGATAATGTTTTGGAAGCCTAAGCCTCCCGCCGGGGCAATTTTGCCGGTACAGAACCCTCAAGGGCAACGCCAGAGGCATCTCTATGCTTGGAAGGAGATCTACCCTTTGAGGACCGGCTAGATTTATGTTTAGTTACCTGAGATCCATGGGAGGAAGACGAAGCCCTGGAAGACGTCGATGCCACCGAAGCTGCATCGGAGGGAAAAAGGGCGCTGAGCTTAGCAGCTTAGTTTTGTCGACCCCTTTTGGACATCATGGCACAAGCCATACACTCGGCGATGGAGTGGTCAGGACCTAAACATTTAAGACACCACTCATGGGTGTCGGTGACGGAGATGGTACCGCCACATTTGGTTCACCTCTGAAACCCGAAGCGGGTTTTTCCATAGTGGAGGAAATTTTGGGCCCAAGGCCCAAAAATGACATGTGCACCTGGAAAGAAAGGTGTGGAAAAAAATAAAGAATATATATATATTTTTTTTTTAACAAAAGAAAGAAAGAAAAGAGAACCGGCGGTACCGGTATAGCGTCGAGGAAGGCAGATGCGACCACAAAAAATAAAGAATAAGGAAAACATTTTCTGCGGTGACAGGAACAACGACCTGCTGCCTCCGCAGAAAACGAAGAACTGGAGAGAGGTAGTTGGGAAAGGCGGGACGGCAGCACGCAGGTGCTGTGGGATGCTTCCAAAAGCTTTCTAATTGGACGCTGGGGAGCGTTCCCATGCAGACTCCGTCGGTACCGACGATACCCCATATGTGAAGACTACATTCCTGCTTGTTCCTGGAGATAGGAGAAGCCACCGCTGGGGCAGAGAAAGGCTTCCTAACCCCTTTGGCTTTTCTCTTTCCCATCGCAAACACGTCACAGCAAGCAGCCATCTTGCCTCCTCCTCCCCCAACCCTTGATTATTTTGATTCAGATGTATTGTTTTATAGCTACACAACAAGCCTCAATACTTTTTGATCGCACCTTGTAGCATATGACCTTCTCGTAGAAACTCTTCTGGAAGCCAAGATGGCATTGGCTACCCCAACTGGCAAGTACAGGGAATCGAGTTCTAGCCTCACAACATCCAAGCTGTGAGAGCTAGGGACTTGATATTAGGATGCAGACGTCTGCCCTGATCTTGCAAGATCAAAGTTGGGAGCTCTAGACAGATAGATTTTGTAGCAGAGGAAACCATGGATGTCTGGGCCAAAAAAGGGCAACGAGTATCACAGCATCTCTGTTGTGTTGAAGTTTTGGAAGAGTTTTTGGTATCAGAGGAATGGGCAGATACCCATACAGAAGTCCCTCTCCCCAATGAAGGAGGAAGACTAGCTTGCAGTGTTATCCCTATCCTGGAGCAGAACTGAGGGGCCTGTCTGCTATGGTAAAGAGGTATATCGAGGGAGTGTCCCATTTTCAAAAGTGCCACCTCGCTGTCCAGAGTCCATTTGTGAGAACGAAGAACTTTGCTCAGTCTGTCTGCCAGAACATTGTCTTCTCCTGCCATATGGGTGGCACATAGACACATCCTATGATATATTACGAAGTTTCACAACCTGACAGTGTCCCATCACAGAAGGTACGATCCCATTCCTCCCTGCCTATTGATGTAGAACATGGTGACTTTGTTGTTGCTGTCTGTACCATTACAATTTGTTTGATTAACCAATCTCTGAAAGCCTTTCGAGCATTCGCAACTGTTCTCGGTTCCAAGAAATTGATTTGATGTGCTTTCCAGGGGAGAGGGTGAGAAGAGGGAGGAATGACAAGCCTTGAGTTTGAAACCCACTGAGATGGGCTCCCCAACACAACTTGGATGCATCAGTATGTGAGTAGCTTTTGGTAAGATAGCTCTGAAATGGGGAGCCTTTTGCCAAATTTTCAGGAAGCATCCACCAGGAAAGAGACTCATATACAATAGATGCCTTGTGACAGTGACAATGTTTCTGAGGATGTGAATGGACTGAGTCCATTGCATGCTCAGGGTCCATTGAGATTGTCTGAAATCAAGGCAAGACATGGTAGTCACATGAATTGTTGAGGCCGTACCTTGGAGTCACCCTCGATCAGTGACTGAGCATGCAAACACATACAAAAAAGTCTACAACTTCTGTGTATTACAAATAAAAAACCTATATAACTCCTAGGCCTCAGCTACTTTCGTACAGTCTGTCAGGCCATTATCACCCCACAGCTAGATTACTGCAACTCCATCTTCCAAGGTCTACCAAAAGAGACTTAACTGCTGCTGCAACTAGTGCAAAAAGCTACAGCACGTCTGATAACATGATTACCAAGACATGAACACATAATCCTTGTCCTTAAGACCCTGGCTCCCCATTCAGGCCTGCATTAAGTACAAGGCAATTATGCTCATCTATAAGACTACACACAACCAAGCTGCAGACTGCCTCTGTCAGCTCATCCAAAAGCCCACAAACACAAGAACAAGAAGAATACAAAACCAGAAATTACTCAGCATTCTAACTCAAACAAAAGAGCACTCAGGCAACTTGCCAGAGAACGTCTGCAATATATGGACCCATGTTACTGAACTCTCTCCCTAATACCTTAAGGGATATTGAAGACTGGGGAGACTTCCGTAAAAAGTTAAAGACCTTCTTATTTCAGGAATACTTTGGTCCCCATACCTGACCAAAATGTTCCTCTCCATCTATCTCCCAGCAATCATTCCCTTGACCATAGTGACCTTCACTCCTGTTAGAATGTTCTCTTATTGTTACTGTTCAATGTATTATTGAAGTTCAATGTAAATCGCTTTGATAATATGAAAAGTGGTATATAAAAACTGTTAAATAAATAAATATGGCCTAAGACCATTTGCTTCACATGATCAAAGAACATAGTCTTAATATGGGCCTGCACCTTAATTTAAAGAAGACAAAGATCATGACAACTGGCAAAATCAACAAGTTCATCATTGAAGGAGAAGAAATTGAAATCGTGGACAACTTTAACCTACTTGGATCAACTATCAATAAAGAAGCAACAAGCACTCAAGAAATCTGATGACACATTGCTCTCGGCAGAATGGCTATGAAGGACCTAGACAAGATTCTCAAGAGCAGAAATGTCTCTCTCCATACAAAGATTCAACTCATTCAAGCCATGGTATTTTCAATAACATCATATGGATGCGAAAGCTGGACACTGAAAAAGATAGACAGGAAGAAAATTGATGCCTTTGAATTATGGTGCTGGCGGCGAATACTGCGTATACCATGGACTGCCTGAAGAACAAACCAGTAGGTACTCGAGGAGATCAAACCTAAGTTTTCTTTAGAAGCTCAGATGACAAGACTTCGACTTTCATACTTTGGACATATCATGTGAAGATATGTGATCATTAGAGAAAGACACCATGCTTGGCAAGATAGAAGATCAACACAAAAGAGGAAGGCCAGCAATGAGATGGAATGATACAATAACAGCAGCTATGGGTACCAGTCTGTCAACAATGAGCTGCCTGACTGAAGACCGAACACAATTTAGGACAACTATCCAGAGGGCATGAGTCAACACCGACTCGACGGCACTTAACAACAAGACCTTCAACATGATTCTCACCAAGAGTTGCTGACTCATGTAAATATCTTTTGACCTGTTGTACCAAGCAGTCTAGTCAGTATGGAGGGAGAAATGCTCATGCCTCAATCATGTCTAGCAGGGCTCCGATGAATTCTAATTGATAGGAAGGCTGCAACTGGGACTCTGGGTAAAGCGTAGTTACTCACCTGTAATAGGTGATCTCCGGGAACAGCAGAAATTTAGTCTTTACATATGGGTGACATCTATACCGACTGAGCCCATGTGGGAACGTTCCCCAGCATCCAATAGGAAAGCCTTTGGAAGCACTGCACTGCGCAGTTGCCTTCCCACCTGCCTCTGTTCAATTGAGTTTATAGCTGAGAAAAAGGAGAATAAGAGAAGAAAATCTCTACAACTCCTAGGGGAGGTGGGCAGGTTGTGAAGACTAAATTTCTGCTGTTCCTGGAGATCACCTGTTACAGGGAATATCTACGCTATCTCCAGGAACAAACAGGAATGTAGTATTCACATATGGGACTCCCTAGCTCCCAGATGAAGTGACCTCAGAACCGGTGGAGATTCGCTTCAGAGTAGGCTTCAAGAAGTCATGGATCCCTCATGGATGTCTGATATCATCAAAATCTGGGAGTTGACCTCAAGTCTGAAAGAGGTGCTGGAGAACAGCCTGACCAAACATGGCATCCCGGTGGGAGTCCTTGTCCAGACAATAATGGGCAGCAAAAGTATGGTCAGAAGATTAAGTTACTGCTTTGCAAATTTTGCTAAAATATAATACCTAAAACCCAGTCACATCAAAATCTACAAAAACAGACCCTGATTTTGAAAACACCAGTGCAAAAGCAGCAAACTCTTTTTGTTGGAATAGCCAGCTCAGTAGAGAGGAACAGTCCTCACACCGCCGTGGCAAGTTCCTTTTTATTGATAAATTAAATAAAATTCAGCTTTGTACTTAACTGAAGTGTATAGGCATATCAGTCCAATCAGCAATGTAAAAGCACGACGTGGCACGTTTCGGGATAGTGTCAATAGTATCCCTGCATCAGGTCAAAAGAACATTGCTCTATAGCCCAAACTTCTAAATCACTGCTTTAAAAAAGCTGGTTTCATACACACAGCGTCAGCAACGTAAGATCAGCTGTTCTCATTCAGCTGATTAGAGGAAGAAAACCAATCAGTGTTACAGAGGGAGGAGTCACCTCAGGAAGACCACCCCCTCACACCAAAGAGTACCAAAAATCAGATGATAGTGTGCCAGTCTACTTGTTGATTCAATCCCGCCGGAAAGACAGAATTTAGACGATATATCCATCTTTGTTCTCGGTATTGTAAAGCCTGCATCCGGTTGCCCCCGCGAGGGTTGAAAGGTATATGATCAAGGATCCGCCAGGTAAGCATGTCAAAAGTGTGGGAATTAGACACGCAATGTTCAACAAGAGGTGCCGTCATTGATCGAGTACGGAGTCGGGAGGCATGTTCTCCTAATCTGACTTTAAAGGGCCGTGACGTCCGTCCTATGTAATATTGAACACATGGACAAATTATAAGATAGACCACGAACGAGGTGGTACAGGTAGTGTTCCAACGGGCCTGGTGAGTGATGTGAGTGTGAACATCATGCCAAGATGGCCCTGAAATAGTGTTGGAGCAGTAGCTGCAACCATCACATGCATAATGTCCCAAATTGTCGTGTTCAACAACAGGACGATCCAAGGCCGCCGTGGTGTGTACTATCTTGTCCCATAAGTTGGAGTGTCTTGAATATGCTATTTGCAGTCGCTTACGAAAGCACGGATGCAAACCCAAAATGGGCCAATATCGATGTAAGATTCTCACCACATCAGAAGATCCTTTCATATAAGGAAACACCGCTGTAATGGCATCCGATGGAGGTTTAGGGGTAGAGGAATCGTCCAAGAGCCATTCTCTGTGAACCCAACGGGCTCTCTTATAGGCCGATCGAACTATTCGTGATGGGTATCCCCGCGCCTCTAACCGGGAACTCAATTCACGGGCATGAACTTTAAAGTCAGACAAACAAGTACAGTTTCTACGCAGACGAAGGAACTGACCATATGGCAACCCACGTTTTAAAGACGGCGGATGAAAGCTATCAAAACGTAGGAGAGTGTTACGTTGGACTTCTTTCCGGTACAGTGATGTTTCAAAGCCGTGGTCAGTGAGCTTAATTGTAAGATCTAAAAATTGGATCTGGTAGGTCTCAATCTGGGCCGTGAACTGTATGTTGCATTTAAAAGTATTCAAGGATCTAAGGAAAACATCTAGTTGATCCCTGGCGCCCGTCCAAATAAAAAAGATGTCATCGAGAAAGCGCCGCCAGAAAGGGATGTAACTGTATAAAGGGTGGGAATAGATGAAACATTCTTCAAACCATCCCATATACAAAGTGGCTATAGATGGCGCTACCGTGGCACCCATAGCAATCCCATAGATTTGGAGGTAATGTTGTTGCTGATAGACAAAAATATTTTGATTAAGCACCAAATCCAATAAATCAAGGACGAATTGTTTAGGAATGCGTTCTGGCACTGTTAGAGGGCAGGTTGCTAATTCTGCCATTACTTCACGCTGATCGATGTTAGTATAAAGGGACTGTACGTCCAATGTTACTAAAAAGGTATATGTGGAAGTATCCATGCAACAGGCCAAATGGGTCAGAAAATCACCAGTGTCTTTAAGATAGGAGGGCACCGTTCCAGCTAGAGGTTGCAGAAATAAATCACAAAATTGTGACAGCGGTTCAAGAACCGAATCCCGGCAGGAGACAATCGGGCGTCCGGGGGGATGAAGTAAGGATTTGTGAACCTTTGGTACTAAGTAGAAAGTCGGCATCTTGGGAAAACGATTGATCAGGAATTCTGATTCTTGCTTCATAAGCCAGTTGTTTAGAAAAGCCTGGGAGACGAGGTCATTCACTTTTCTGGAAAGGTCAAACGTAGGATCAGGAATAGGGAGATATTTTCGGTTTCCAAGATGCAGAAACATTTCGGATTCATATTGCTCTGGGGATAGTATCACCGTAGCTCCCCCCTTGTCCGCCCGTCGAATTACCAGTGGAGAGGTGGATAGTTGCTGAATAGCCTCAAAATGATTGCGAGAAAGGTTACTGTAGGAAAAAGTACTGTTAGACTCTAACTGAGACAGGTCCTCCAAAACCAGATTTTGATATGTGGAGATAGCCGCCTCCATTGGGCCCAGTGGTAACCATCGCAATGGACTTTTGACCAAAGGTGTTTGGGAGACCCCAGGATTCAATGAAAAATAGTGAAGTACTCGCAATTTGCGAAAAAAGCGATGAAGTGCCAACTTCGCTGTAAAACCGTCATAGCGGGAAGAAGGCACATAGGACAAACCCAGCTCTAAGACAAAACGCTGATCTTCCGTAAGAGCCTGTCCGGAGAGATTTATAACTGACGACTCCTGGTCTTGGACCTGGTGTCGGGGCCCTCGAGAAAATCCTGATGACTTGAACCGCGGGACCAATTACCCCTAGAGGGACCCGAAGGGAATTGTTGTTTATCACGGTTCAAACCCGGTCGGGCCATTTCCGATCCTGTGGAATCAGTGTCAGAAATGGTATCTGAGCTGTCAGCAAAAGAAACCTTTTTAGTGCGAGAACCAGCACCACAAGACGGCCATTTATACACTGGTAATTCGACGGGCGGACAAGGGGGGAGCTACGGTGATACTATCCCCAGAGCAATATGAATATGAAATGTTTCTGCATCTTGGAAACCGAAAATATTATCTCCCTATTCCTGATCCTACGTTTGACCTTTCCAGAAAAGTGAATGACCTCGTCTCCCAGGCTTTTCTAAACAACTGGCTTATGAAGCAAGAAAGCGTAGTTACTCACCTGTAACAGGTGTTCTCCAGGAGCAGCAGGAATCAGTCCTCACATATGGGTGACGTCGGCGCCGACGGAGCCCTCGCGGAGCAATTTTCCCCAGCTTTCAAAGAAAGCCTTTGGGAATTGCAGCGCGCATGCGCGGTCCTCTTCCCGCCCAAGGGTGCCATCTTGCTCAGTCAGATGACATAGCAAAAAGACAGCAAAAATTAGCAAAAACGAAAGCATAAAACTGCAACTCCAAGGGGAGGAGGGAGGGTTGTGAGGACTGATTCCTGCTGCTCCTGGAGAACACCTGTTACAGGAGAGTAACTACGCTTTCTCCAGGACCAAGCAGGAAGTCAGTCCTCACATATGGGACTCCCAAGCTTAAGGCTACCGGAGACCCTAAGCACAAAAATGAGCTCCCTCTAGCTCAGCAGCACAGAAGGAAGGAATCTTCTCTGAATACGTCTCCAACCGGTAGCCCAACATCCGGGATGGAGGGTAGGAGTTGCCTATACCTCGAAGAGGTTACGGAGGACTGCCTGTCCGAAAGCACTGTCCCTGCGGGACTCCCTCTCCAGGCAGTAATGGGCTGCAAAAGTCTGGCTTGAAGACCAAGTAGCGGCCCGGCAGATGTCTGCCAACGGAACAGAGCAGAGGTAAGCCACTGACGTAGCCTTCGCCCGAACACGATGAGCGGTGACTCTACCTTCCAGCACGAGGCCCGCAGCCTCGTAAGCCCAAGCGTTGCAGTCCGCAATCCAGATGGACAGAGTACGCTTGGAGACAGGGAGCCCCAACTTGTTGGGGTCATAAGACACGAAGAGCTGAACCGCCCTTCGGTGCTCCCGCGAACGGTCAAGGAAGAAGTTCAGCGCCCTTCTACAGTCCAGGGTATGCAGGACCATTTCAGCTCGGCTGGCCTGGGAAAGTAGGTCGGAAGTACCACCTCCTGGTTGATGTGAAAAGGGGAAACCACTTTAGGAAGAAACTTAGGGTGAGTCCGTAGGACTACCCGGTTCTTGTAGAACCTAGTGTAAGGAGGATCAGATACCAAGGCCTGCAGCTCACTAACGCGTCTAGCAGAAGTGAGGGCCACCAAGAACAAGGTTTTCCAGGAAAGAAAATGAAGAGGACAGGTAGCCATAGGCTCAAAAGGCGGACAGGTAAGCCGCTGTAAAACCACATTGAGATCCCAGTTCGGAGCTGGCGGGCGCAAAGGTGGTCTAAGGAGTAGGAGGCCCCGGAGAAAACGAGCCACCAGCGGGTGGCTGGAAAGAGGTCTACCATCCACCGGTAGGTGGTGCGCAGAAATAGCACTGAGGTGGACCTTGACCGAGTTGGACTTAAGTTCAAGATTGGAAAGGGAAAGCAAGTACTGCAAGACCACTGATGTTGAACAGGAGAAGGGGTCTTGTGACTGCTGAGTACACCAGACGGAGAACCGACGCCACTTAAGAGCGTAGGACTTCCGGGTGGAAGGCCTCTTGGAGGCCAAGACGACCTCTTCCACATCTGGAGGTAGCTGGAGAGGAGCAAGGACTACCCTTTCAGCAGCCAGGCCATCAGATGAAGGGACCGAAGGTTGGGGTGCAGGAGCGTCCCCTGATCCTGCGAGAGGAGGTCGGGCTGAAACCCCAGAGGAAGAGGTGTGTCCACAGCCAGCTGCAGCAGAAGCGGGAACCAAGGTTGTCTCGGCCACCGGGGAGCCACTAGGATCACCGACGCCTTGTCTCTGAGAACCTTGAAGAGCGTCCGAGACACTAGGGGCATGGGTGGAAAGGCATACAAGAGGCCTGTGGACCATGGAATCAGAAAAGCATCCGCCGCCACCCGGAGAGGATGCGGCTGTCGAGAGCAGAATCTGGGAAGCTGTCGGTTCAGAGGACTGGCGAACAGATCCATGGTGGGGAGGCCCCATCGGAGAAAAATCCGCTGAACCACAAGCGGATCCAACCTCCACTCGTGTGGTTGGAGGACCCTGCTCAGTTTGTCTGCCAGGTAGTTTTGTTGATCTGGGAGATAGACAGCTTTGAGGACGATGTTGCGATGGATGGCCCAAGAGCAGAGCTTCTGTGCTTCCTGACAGAGAAGGAAGGAGCCGGTTCCGCCTTGCTTGTTCACGTAGAACATGGCAACCTGATTGTCTGTCTGGACAAGTACTGACTGGTGAGAAATCAGGTGAGAGAAGGCTTCGAGCGCTAGGCGGATGGCTCTGAGCTCCAGGAAGTTGATCTGCTGAGCGGACTCCCAAGGAGTCCAGAGACCCTGAGTACAAGTCCCTTGGCAATGTGCTCCCCAACCCTGGAGAGAAGCATCGGTCGTCAGGACCTGAGAATGTGTAGGGGGCTGAAAAGTCACCCCGAGTACTAGGTTTGGCAGGTGAAGCCACCATCGCAGAGAGGAGACCAGCTGGTAGGAGATCTGTACGGAGTCCGCTAGGCTCCCAGTGGCCTGATGCCATTGTTTGCGAAGGCACCATTGAGCAGGTCGCATGTTCAGGCGGGCATAGGGGGTTACATGGACCGTGGAAGCCATATGGCCGAGCAGTCTCAGAAATTGCCTGGCCGAGACCAGGGAATTG
Organism: Ichthyophis bannanicus; assembly: GCA_033557465.1. Taxonomy (NCBI): domain Eukaryota; kingdom Metazoa; phylum Chordata; class Amphibia; order Gymnophiona; family Ichthyophiidae; genus Ichthyophis; species Ichthyophis bannanicus. The sequence goes on from CM066044.1 coordinate 259,137,458, forward strand.
CTGTGAAAGCGGCTGGCAAGATCCATGAGCCTTTGGGCCCTGTCCAGAGGCAGGAAGGCCCGCGCCTGAAGAGTGTCCAACCTGGCACCGATGAATTCTAGATCTTGAGAGGGGAGCAAAGTGGACTTTGCGAAGTTTATGACAAATCCCAAGTGCTGGAGCAGAGCTACCGTGCGATGAGTAGCCTGAGTGGCTTCTTGGGCAGACTGGGCCCTGATGAGCCAGTCGTCCAGGTATGGGAACACAAAGAGACCCTGAAGTATCAGAAAGGCCGCCACCACTGCTAGGCATTTGGTGAACACTCTGGGGGCGGAGGATAGGCCGAAAGGCAGTACTCTGTACTGGTAATGGCGTCCGTCCACCACAAACCTGAGGTATTGTCTGTGGTCTGGATGAATAAGGATATGAGTATACGCATCCTTCAGATCTAAGGAGCATAGCCAGTCTCCCTGCTGGAGGTAGGGCAGCAGGATTCCAAGGGTAAGCATTTTGAACTTTTCCTTTGAAAGGAACTTGAGGTTTCGCAAGTCCAGGATGGGTCTGAGGCCTCCTGTTCTTTTTGGAATCAGGAAGTACCTGGAGTAAAACCCTTGACCCTTCAGGTGGTGGGGCACCGGTTCCACGGCTTGGTTCCTGAACAAGACTTGCTAACTCCTGAAGGAGTAAGTCCCTGTGCAGAGGGAGTCTGGAAGGCTCCCCTGGAAAGTAGGAGGGAGGTACCTGGTGAAAATGAAGAAGATAGCCCTTTTGAACTATCTAAAGCACCCAGGTATCTGTGGTGATGTTGGACCACCTGTGGGCAAAGTGGACCAGCCGGCCTCCTGTGCTGAGAGAAACCAGCTGAGGGGGAGAGGCTATGCTGAGGAAGTCAAAAGCCCCCACCCTGCTGAGCAGGGGCCGGTGGTGCAGGCTTGGGGGCTTGCTGACTCCGGGACCCATTATCCCGTCCCTTGGCCTGCTTTCCCTGTGGGGGAGCTGGTGAGGCCTGATACTGAGGGAAGTATTTATAGGCAGCACCTTTCCTCGGGTAAAAGGGCTTTTTCCCCGAAGCCTTCTTCTTTTGAGAAGGGGCAGAGGTCTACCTTGAGAGACGAGTCCTGGTGAGAGTCTCCGCCTCGATTTGTGCAGCCTTCTCATCCATGGGCTTGCCAAAGAGGTTATCACCTCGGCAGGGGACATCGACCAACTTGTCCTGTACCCAGGGCTCGAGGTCGGACGTCTGAAGCCAAGCCTGGCGGCGTCCACCGATGCCGGCTGCGGCTACTCGAGCCGAAGCCTCAAAACCATCATAGGCTGCTCGAGAGATAAACTTGGAGCACTCCCGAATGCCAGTAGACAAGGATTGGAACCTCTGCAAAGGTTCGTCGGAGAGAGACCAGCAGAGAACCCGGCTATTTCCTTAGCCAGGTCTCGGAGATACATGCCCATGTAGAGCTGGTATGTCTGGACTCGACAAGCAAGCATAGAGCCCTGGAAGCACTTCCTACCGAGGGCATCCAGGCTTCGGGCCTCCCTACCGGGGGGCACCGAGGAGTGCATTTTTTGACTCTTCAGTCTATGCATGGCCGATTCCACCACCATGGAATGGTGCGGTAGTTGTGCCTTTTGGAACCCGGGGCTCTTGCGGACTCGATAAATGGAATCGACCTGCTTGCTTAACACCGGCGACGCCGCCGGGCTCTCCCACATGCGGAAGAGAAGCCGTTCCAGCATTGGAGGAACCGGTACAATAAACGCCTCCTTCGGGGGTGAGTCATATTGGAGGGCATCGAGTTCCTCGACTCGAGGCTCCTTCTCGGGATCCGCAGGGAAGGCCAAGGCTTTGGCCATATCCCTCACGAAGTCTGAGAACCGGATATCCTCCGGGGGGGACCGTCTCCGAGGTTCGGACTCGGGGGAGTCCGAAGGGACACACCGAGTCCGAAAGGAACCAGGTGACTCTTCGTCCTCAGATTCCCAGGCCGACTCCTCGGAGGAGGAGTCGACCGGCTCCGGTCGGGCGGGCACTGATGCCATCCGCCCCGACGCTGAGGGAGTCGGCGTCGACGACCTCGGTCCCGAACGGGAGGCTGAAGGAGACCTCGACCGAGGATCGACTCGAGCCCTCATGGACTCGAGGATTGGCTCGGTCTCCGGGGTCAACTTGGAGGTCGACGTCCCGGCGGTCAGGGCAGAAGCGCCAGCGAGGCCAGTGATCAATGCCCGCTGCTGGTCCAAGAAGGCAGACAAACTGCACTCCAAGGCCGTCAACCTGAGTCCGAGCTCAGGAGACCCAGCAGCCCCCGACTCGGGCCCCGATGGCATCGGGCCCGACGTCGGGTCCTTCGGAGGCGAGTCCACGAGGACAACCGTACTTACGTGAGCGGGCAAGTCCACCTCGAGTCGAGGATGTTTTGACGGCCTTTCCGACTCCAAGGACCCGGGACGGGAATCGGGGCTATGCGACCTGGCCCTCGAGGAACCAGGAGCGTCCACCGATCCCGCCCTCGCGGGTTTCTTCTTCCGATGATGTTCCCGGGTAGGAGACCCCCTCTCAGAGGAACTCCGACGATGCTCAGGACCAGAGTCCCGAGACGTCGAAGCCTCTGACGAGGTCCGAGCCCGGCCGGAGTCAGAGAAGATACGCTCCCGCTGGTGCTGCCGACTCCTCAATGCTTTTGAGGACATTTTGCCGCATGGCGTGCAGATCATGGGGTCATGATCTGGGCCGAGGCAGCGGAGGCAGAAGTCGTGAGTGTCTGTAAGAGACATAAGTTTCTTACAGAGGCACACTTTTTGAAACCACTGGCCGCCATCGGGGGAAAAAGGGCCCCTGCGAGGTCGAACGACCGGGCAGCCAGGGAAAAAAGGAAAAAAGCGCGAAAACTGTCACGAAGGACAAAAAACCGAAAAATAAATGACGGACTCGTAACCGGCGTCGCGAGTCCGGGCGGGAACAGAACCGGCGTCGAACCGTAGATAAAAATAGAGGAAAATCAACTTTTCTGCGGGGATTCACAGGCAACGTCTGTAGGGCTCCGCGGAAAAAAGAAGACTGAGCAAGATGGCACCCTTGGGCGGGAAGAGGACCGCGCATGCGCGCTGCAATTCCCAAAGGCTTTCTTTGAAAGCTGGGGAAAATTGCTCCACGAGGGCTCCGTCGGCACCCATATGTGAGGACTGACTTCCTGCTTGGTCCTGGAGAATCAGAATTCCTGATCAATCGTTTTCCCAAGACGCCGACTTTCTACTTAGTACCAAAGGTTCACAAATCCTTACTTCATCCCCCCGGACGCCCGAATGTCTCCTGCCGGGATTCGGTTCTTGAACCGCTGTCACAATTTTGTGATTTACTTCTGCAACCTCTAGCTGGAACGGTGCCCTCCTATCTTAAAGACACTGGTGATTTTCTGACTCATTTGGCCTCTTGCACGGATACTTCCACATATACTTTTTTAGTAACATTGGACGTACAGTCCCTTTATACTAACATCGATCAGCGTGAAGTAATGGCAGAATTAGCAACCTGCCCTCTACCAGTGCCGGAACGCATTCCTAAACAATTCGTCCTTGATTTATTGGATTTGGTGCTTAATCAAAATTTTTTTGTCTATCAGCAACAACATTACCTCCAAATCTATGGGATTGCTATGGGCGCCACGGTAGCGCCATCTATAGCCACTTTGTATATGGGATGGTTTGAAGAACGTTTCATCTATTCCCACCCTTTATACAGTTACATCCCTTTCTGGCGGCGCTTTCTTTTTTATTTGGACGGGCGCCAGGGATCAACTAGATGTTTTCCTTAGATCCTTGAATACTTTTAAATGCAACATACAGTTCACGGCCCAGATTGAGACCTACCAGATCCAATTTTTAGATCTTACAATTAAGCTCACTGACCACGGCTTTGAAACATCACTGTATCGGAAAGAAGTCCAACGTAACACTCTCCTACGTTTTGACAGCTTTCATCCGCCGTCTTTAAAACGTGGGTTACTATATGGTCAGTTCCTCCGTCTGCGTAGAAACTGTACTTGTTTGTCTGACTTTAAAGTTCATGCCCGTGAATTGAGTTCCCGGTTAGAGGCACGGGGATACCCATCACGAATAGTTCGATCGGCCTATAAGAGAGCCCGTTGGGTTCACAGAGAATGGCTCTTGGACGATTCCTCTACCCCTAAACCTCCATCGGATGCCATTACAGCGGTGTTTCCTTATATGAAAGGATCTTCTGATGTGGTGAGAATCTTACATCGATATTGGCCCATTTTGGGTTTGCATCCGTGCTTTCGTAAGCGACTGCAAATAGCATATTCAAGACACTCCAACCTACGGGACAAGATAGTACACACCACGGCGGCCTTGGATCGTCCTGTTGTTGAACACGACAATTTGGGACATTATGCATGTGGTGGTTGCAGCTACTGCTCCAACACTATTTCAGGGCCATCTTGGCATGATGTTCACACTCACATCACTCACCAGGCCCGTTGGAACACTACCTGTACCACCTCGTTCGTGGTCTATCTTATAATTTGTCCATGTGTTCAATATTACATAGGACGGACGTCACGGCCCTTTAAAGTCAGATTAGGAGAACATGCCTCCCGACTCCGTACTCGATCAATGACGGCACCTCTTGTTGAACATTGCGTGTCTAATTCCCACACTTTTGACATGCTTACCTGGCGGATCCTTGATCATATACCTTTCAACCCTTGCGGGGACAACCGGATGCAGGCTTTACAATACTGAGAACAAAGATGGATATATCGTCTAAATTCTGTCTTTCTGGCGGGATTGAATCAACAAGTAGACTGGCACACTATCATCTGATTTTTGGTACTCTTTGGTGTGAGGGGGTGGTCTTCCTGTGGTGACTCCTCCCTCTGTAACACTGATTGGTTTTCTTCCTCTAATCAGCTGAATGAGAACAGCTGACCTTACGTTGCTGACGCTGTGTGTATAAAACCAGCTTTTTTAAAGCAGTGATTTAGAAGTTTGGGCTACGGAGCAATGTTCTTTTGACCTGATGCAGGGATACTACTGACACTATCCCGAAACGTGCCACGTCGTGCTTTTACATTGCTGATTGGACTGATATGCCTATACACTTCAGTTAAGTACAAAGCTGAATTTTATTTATCAATAAAAGGGAACTTGCCACGGCGGTGTGAGGACTGTTCCTCTCTACTGAGCTGGCTATTCCAACAAAAAGAGTTTGCTGTTTTTGCACTGGTGTTTTCAAAATCCGGCTTTGCAAATTTTGCCAATGGCTAACATTATGAACAGTGACATACTCTTCCAAGGAGAGTACTGCTTTGTCATAAGTAAAATAAATGCAGTCCACTATCCATCGGAGAGCATATGTTTAGATATCGGGAGACCCAGGTGACTAGGGTCAAAGGAAATGAACAACTGCAAGGCTTTATGGTGATCTCGAATTCTCTGGAGATAAAAAGCCAGTGCACATTTGCAGTCAAGGGTATGCACGATTACTTCTGCTCTAGACGCATGTGGTCTAGGAAAGAATACAGGAAGATAAACTGACTGATTCAAATGAAAAGGAGACACCACCTTTGGCATGAAATGCGAGTGAGTCCTAAGGATGACCTTGTTATGGTGGAACCTGGTATAGGGTGGGTCCGCCACCAAAGCCTGAAGCTCATTAATGTGTCTAGCTGAAGTGAGGGCAATAAGGAAGATGACTTTTCATGAAAGAAATTTTAGTGGGGTCGTAGCCAATGGTTCATAGGGTGACTTAAAAAGCTGTGCTAGAACGACATTAAGATCCCAAGCCACCGGAGGTGGCTTAATGGATGGTTTGGTCAGCAAGAGCCCTCTCAAAGTGCGCTACTAGCGGTTGTGAAGAGATGGGCTGTCCATCCATTAGAAGAGAGGCCACAATGGCACTGAGATGAACTCTCACAGAGTTGGTCATGAGACATGTTGAGGACAGAAGGAGGAGATACTGGAGGAGGGCCTCCAAGGGAGCAGAGAAGGGAGTGAGATCCTTCTGAGAACACCAGACAGAGAATCTATGCCACTTGAAAGCATAGGAACGCCTGATGGATGGCTTCCCGGAAGCCAAAAGGATCATCTTAACCTCTTGTGTAAGGTTAAAGCCTTGTAATGCTATGCTCTCAGAAGCCAAGCTGTGAGACAGACACTGTGGATTGGGATGGAGCCGTGTCCTGTCTTCCTGGGAGAGGAGATCAGGCACAAATCCCAATTGGAGAGGCTGAATTTGAGTCAGACATAGCAGGAGAGGAAACCATGGTTGACATGGCCAATGAGGGGCTATGAGAATCATGGGGCCCTTGTTGGCCTGCAGTTTGAAAAGCACCTTGGGAATGAGGGGTATGGGAGGCAAAGCATAAAGGAGACCCTGACCCCAATGCAGGTGGAAAGCATTCATCTGCTGGTTGCTGGATGTCAGAGTCCTGATGCAGAAGTGGGGAAGCTTGGCATTCTGTGGAGCGACAAACAGATTTATGTGTAAAGTTCCCCAGGTCTGAAAGATGTAGGATGTTGTGTCCAGATGGAGAGACCATTCATGGGGAAGAAAGATCCGACTCAGTTTGTCTGCCAAGTCATTGAGCTCCCCTGGGAGATATACCGCTTGGAGGTGTACTTGAAGGGAAATGGCAAAAGACCACAGATGGACAGCCTCCTCGCAGAGGGCCAGGAGCCTGTTCTGCTCTGTCTGTTCACATAGAAAAGCCACCTGATTGTCTGTCCTGACTAGGACCCTTTGTGCCCTGAGGTGATCGTGAAACACCCTGCGTGCATTTGAGATAGCACAAAGCTCCAGGAGACTGAGCTGGAGCTGTGACTCCTGCATTGTCCAGAGGCCTTGTGAGCCAATCGTCTAAGTAAGGGAAGACAAATATTCCTAGAGTTCTCAGAAATGCTGCTACCACTACCATGGATTTTGTGAAGACTCTTGGGGCAGAAGCCAGACTAAAAGCAAGAACTCTGTACTGGAAGTGTCTTCCGTGGACCATGAATCTAAGGAACTTCCTGTGATTTGCGTGGATCAGAATATGCATGTACGCATCTCTTAGAACTAGAGAACAAAGCCAGTTCTGACTCTGAAGGTATGATAGGAATGTTCCGAGGGAGATCATTTTGAACTTTTCTCGGAACAGATATTTGTTTAATTCTCTGAGGTCCAGTATAGGTCTATGTCCCCCTGTTTTCTTTGGAATAAGAAAACAGGGGGAGTAGAACCCCGTACCCTGTTGGGATATGGTCGTATGATCAAATCTGACCCTACAAGACACCCATGAGCATGACTAGTGTGATACGACTTCCATGAAAATCAGATGTAAATAGTTACCCCAATTTATCCAAGTTTTATTACCTGTTTCTTGTAAGCACAGTTCAGTATATGCAACGTGCATATTTTTATGTTTCATGTAAACCGCACTAATGTTGAATAGCGCGGTATAAAAGAAAATGTAAATAAATAAATAAATTAAATAAAATAAATATGGGTACTTCTTCTATTGCTCCCTGAGCGAGAAGTGATGTGACCTCCTGCCACAAGAGGCCGGTGGCAGGGACCTGAGAATTGAACTGTTTGATTATTGTAGGTGGGGGCATGCTGAGAAAGTGAAGCTTGTACCCCAGTCGTACAATGGACAGAGTCCAGTTTTCTGATGTTATTTGTTGCCATCTTTTGGCAAAATGGCATAACCTGCCTGAAATGGTTAAGGGTTCTGGTCCTTTCAGGGGCAGAATGACTAAGTTCTCTAGGAAAGAGTCAAAGCCCCTGAGTAGGCTGAGTCTGCTGGGCCGGTTGAGCTCTTTGAGCTTGCGGCTTTTTTTGCTGTCTGTTCTGTTGTTGTCCCTTTTGGGGAACATGAACTGGACAGTGACCCAAATGGGGGTATGATTGGTAAAACCTCTTTTTCTTGTTGAAAAAGGGTTCTTGAATTACTTTTTCTTTGCTGGGTTGGCTGTAGACTTTGATAGTCTGTTCAAGGTAGTATTTTCAGATTCAAGCTATTAGCCTTGCCCTGCCAGTCCTTGCCAAAGAGATTTTCTCCTGTACAAGGAATATTTCTCAGCTTGTCTTGCACCCACTGCTCTAAGTCTGATGCCTGAAGCCAGGCAATATGATGTGCACCTATGGAGATAGCAAAGGTTCTGCTTATGCATTCAAAGCAATCAAAGGTTGCATGGTTCATGAATTTAGAGACATTCTGGGCGTGCTTGACCAGGGTAAGGAAAACTTTCCTTTTGTCCTCAGACATATTAGGGCTCATGAGCTCTAAATCACATGCGATTTCTTCCAGGAACATACCCATATAAAGAATGTAGGAACTGATCTTGACTGATAACATGGAGGATTGGAAGCATAGACACCCAAAGGCATCAAGTGTCCTCGATTCCCGGCCTGGAGGATTGGAAGAATGCATTTTAGCACTCTTAATTCTATGCATGGTCGATTCCACTACCATTGAATGGTGTGGTAACTGAGTCTTTTGAAAGCCAGGACAGCTTGGAACTCAGTACATGGTATCGAGGCGTCAGGAATGTGGAGACGCTGTTAAAGGAGTTTCCGACATTCTTAACATAAGATCATGTAAGATCTTGTGAATGGGAAGCGTAGCTGCTTCCTTAGGAGCCATGGGATATTGTAGAATTTTTAATTCTTCTGCCCTAGGTTCCTTTTATGGAATCACCTTGTTTGAAAGACCTTTGGCTAAATCACGTATGAAATCCTGGAAGGACATGTCTTCTGGAGGAGACATTCTGCGTTGAGGAGAAGGAGTTGGATCCTCTGGTAGGATGGCTCTAGTACCGGTAGAGTCATCAGAATCGGAAGAATCTTGGTGATCGTGTTTGTGCAACGCTCGGTACCGGTACCGCTCAAAGTCGGTATCGGGGTGTCTCAGTACCGGCCCTTCGATGCCTGAGATAGACTCGAGGCTCGGCATGGGCGGAAGCATACCTGCCGAGGCAGGTACACTCGGTATTGGCACCGATGTCGGTACCGATACCTGTGGAACCGTCTGTAGCGGTCTTAGCTGCTAAGCAGGGTCGCTAGACTGCGTTCGATAGCAAGGATTCTGTTATCCATCGCTCCTGCCGATGCCTGGGTGTCAGTACCAGTGGAAGCGGCCACAACCCCAGAACATGGCACCAGTAGTTTTGCAGAGGTGGAAGTCTCTGGAACATCCTGAAGCCCCTTAGTGCTTTGAAGACTGAAGACCCCCCTCCCCCCGGGGCTGTTTTGCCGGTGAACTTTCCTCAAGGGCAACGCCAGTGGCATCTCAATACTTATGAGATCTAACATTTGAGGACCGGCCAGTCTTGGAAGACTTAAGTTTAGTTACCTGAGATACATGGGAGGAAGATAAAGCTCTGGAAGACGTTGATGCAACTGACATCATATCCGCAGCAAAAAGGGTACCGGGTTTTGCAGTTCTATTCTGCAGCCCCCTCGTGGTCATCTTTCTGCAGGAGAGACACTCCAATGGACAATGTTCAGGATCTAAACATTTAAGACACCAATCATGGGTGTCTGTGACGGATATAGTACCGCCACAGTTAGAACATTTCTTGAAACCACTAGCTGGCTTCTCCATGTTTGAAGAAAAGTGGGCCTAGTGCCCAAAATGGCACCTAGCACCGAAAGAGGAGAGGCCCCTGAAAGAAAAAAATCTTTTAGAAAGCTTTTTTTTTTTTTTGAAAAAGAAGAAAAGAGAACTGGCGGTACCGGTAGGTGTCGAGTGAAGGCAGATGCGACCACAAAAAACAAAAGAATAAGAATACATTTTCTGCGGTGACCGGGTACACGTCCTGTCGGCTCCGCGGAAAATGAAGAACTGAAGTGAGAGAGGTAGAAAGGTGGGAAGGCAGCACGCAGGCACTGTGGGATGCTCCCAAAAGCTTTCCTAATGGATGCTGGGGAGCGTTCCCGCACAGGCTCCGTTGGTACCGACGATACCCATATGTGAAGACTACATTCCTGCTTGTTCCTGGAGATCAAGATCTACCTCTGGAGGAATTTTCTGTCTTCGATGAAGACTTGTGCATGGACACTTCTGGTACATGAGATCCATGAGAGGCGGCGGCGGCTCTCTGACGCTGATGCCAAAGATATCGCAAGCAAAGAGTTCCAAATTTAGAGGCCCGGTGAGGTCATGTGATGCAATGAACCAGGTTAGACGTGCTGCTTCTGGCTTCGGGGCTCCCCTGCTGTCCCTGACATTAAAAAAACCCGCTTTAACTAACTGGAGTGCCCTGAAACCTACCTCCCTGGATTAATAATCAAGTCAGGCATTGTCCCAGCGCAATTTAAGTTCTCTGGTGGTATATGGCCACAAAAAGAACCCACCAAAAGAACAGTGCTGCAGAAACCAAAATGACCACCGGTCCTCCATAACAGGCACAGCCGGATCACAGTCTCAGCTTGGTAGAGGTGGTGTCCTCGGCTGTGGTACAGGCCCCTTGACAAATGTTTCATAAAGCTTAACGAACGACTGACACAAGTGACACAAGCAGTCACCGATTTTATGGGCCGTATAACAGTGGAACAATGAATCTCTTAGATGACACCCAACAACATCCCATGCCACCATGATTAAAAGACTAGATGACTCGCTCTGCCGGTGCAAGTTAAAACTAGATGGCCACAAAAATAAGGGTCAGAGGAAGAATCTCCGTTTTGCTGGTGGGTGGAAACAGTGGTAGATGCAGAATTAAGGGGATTTCTGGAGACTTGGATGCCTCTTAACTTACAGTTGGGAGAACACACAGGAAAAATACTTTTAGAGCGAGTACACAGGCTTAGGCCATGTGGCAGTAAAAACTCCCGAACACAGGTGGTAATAGCGCATTAACATGACTTTACCCAGGAGGCGGCCATGCTGCAGATGGCTAGGACATGCTGGAGCACCACCTCTGCTACAACTACGCCTAATATCCTCATCTTTCAAGATTATTCTCCCCTTCTCAGCGCTGGGGTCGGGCGTACTCCCCGCTTTGTAATCAACTCATGCAGCTGGGCATTCGCTTCTCACTATTATACCTGGCCGAGCTACGCATTGAACATCAGGGATAAAACCGCTTCTTTACTACCCTGGCTGCTTCTTGGACACATTGTCTGCAACCAAAGGAGCAATTTAAGATTACCTTTTGGTTTTTTGGATTATGAGCAATTTGGTGGTAAGAGCTGGAATGCCCTATGCGAGCTGGACTATGCAACCTTAAAGAAATCAATTTATTGACACTATACACCTTACTCTTATATGAGACATCTGCGGGGGTGCAGTGAGCTGCAGGCCAATGGCGAAAAGGGCTTAAGTACTGTTGTATAGCCCCTTCTGGACTGAGCCACCCACTCTGGGTGCCTAGGCCCCCTCTCTCATCAAAGTTGGGGACTGGCACATAGAAGTAACTAAAGGGGGGCCTAACAGCCCACAGAGAGGTTGATTTTAGCTGTACTGAGTTTATCTGTATTGCAAGGGTTCTTATACATTTAACATTGTATTTTAACATGAGTATGGGGCTGAAGGGAGTTTATGGAACTATGGGTTGAGGGGTGGATAGAGGGGTGAGGGGGGTACGATGGGGGTAGTAGTTGGGTTGGGGGGTACAATGGGGTTAGTAGTTGGGTTGGGGGTACTTCTTAAGGTTCTGTTGGGGCGTGAACTAGGGGTATGAGTGGGGAATAACGGCTGGAGGGAAGAGTGAGTAACTGTATTAAAGGGATATGGGTGGAATCCGGGCGGGCTGAGGGAAGATGTATGGCGGGGGGGGGGGGGGTCCTATTGCCATGCAGACCTCCAATCCACCTGTTAACAATGGGGTGGCAACATGAAGTAGAGGATAGAAGGGGGTGAGGGGAGAGTGGGGACGATTGGGAATCTGGTTCTCACATATAGGGAATAAAGGGAAAGAACATGTTTAATTGGGAGGGTAATGAGAAAACTAATAGGGGATTGAACTATTTCCTGTGGGTGCCTCCACAATACCTTGGTCTCTGTGGTTTGGGCTTTGTCTGGAGAGTCCCCTCAGATAAACTACAGATAATTACTTTCTGGGTTCTACTACGATTAGGGGTTACATGAATAGAGGGGGCTTAAGAATAGTCTCGTGGAATGTTTGTGGTACTGGAGACCCAATAAAGCGATATAAGGTGCTCAAAAGAGACATAAGGTGCTCAAAAGAGACATAAGGTGCTCAAAAGCACTACGTGATTCTCAGGCAGATGTTGCTATGCTTCAAGAGATCTGTATGACTGATTTGGAGCATGCTAAGCTCAAGAGGTGGTGGGTGGAGGTGGTGTATGGAGCTACGGCAGGAGGCAGACACACAGGAGTGGTCATTCTAGTCAAGAAGACACTTAATCTGCAGGTGGACCACATCGAGAGGGATATGGGGGGAATGATATGTGCTGCTTTCAGGAGACTTACAGGGTCACCTAGTCTTGCTGAGGAACATCTATGGCCGAAATCAATATGAATTCCAGCTTTTTGATGATCTGGTACACTGTTTGACGGGTAAAATTGACCAATATATAATCCTGGGGGGCAACTATAACTGTGCTCAATCCTGTGCTGGATCGTTCCCGAGGGGAACGCTAGACAAAGACGGTGCATGCTGGGCCTCTGCAATGATCAAGATCTGAATATGTTTGGTGTATTTCACACCCAGGAGAACGGGATTATACACAACTCTCGTGGTTCCAAATAGATTACTTCCTAGTATCTCAACGCCTCTTGAATAGAATCGAGGCTGCTCAGATCGGTAATGTACAGAATTTGGACCATACAATGGTCTGGATAGACCCTCAATTCCCCGGTCAGCAAGGTCAGAGAGGAGGTTAGCGTTTTCCCTTCTATTTGAGGGAAAACACTGATTTTTGGAGACTCCTTCGGGAACGGTGGGACTTTTTTGAGGAAACTAATGCAATCCATTACTTTTCTGGAAGACGGCTAAAGTATACTTACAGGGGGTTCTAATTGGCTATGCTTGCCAGAGTATAAAAAAAAAAAAAAAAAAGGGGGGGGGGGGGGCGGGGGCCGACCGCAAACTTGTGGAGTGGAGTTCTCAACTCCAAACTCTATGGTGTCGTTAGTGCATCGAGATACGGAAGAGAATCGAGTAGCATATTTAACCCTGCAGAGCCAGCTGAACACCTATTGAACACTTATCCACACCCGGGCAAAATACTATAGATATGCACTTTATAGATTTGGGAACCGTTCGGGATGACTATTGTCCACATTGATAAAAAAAAAAAAGAGGGAAGTCCCTGAATAGTAGTGATGATTAGAGCGGCAGATGCGACAATCCGGACAACACAACAGGCAGTGGAGACAGCTTTTTTGAAATATTACCGTGATTTGTATAATGAGAACTCACAATATGGCCAAGGAGCGCGAGATAATTTGCAGAGCTGAGAGCTTCCGTGCCTGGAACAGTCTCAGTGTGACCAGTTGAATAAATAATCAGCTCACAAGAAATACAAAAAGCCTATAACCCAAAATGCCCCCATGAGGCTGTGAGCAGAAGTCGATGCCTGAAGGAGCCCGAATCTCTGGGTTCCCGGGGCAAAGCTCTCAGTAGCCGAAGAAGGGTCGGAGGGCAGGAGTTGCTTATATCCCAAAGAGATTACGGAGTACAGCCTGGCCGAAGGTGCTGTCCCGGCAGGACTCCCTCTCCAGGCAGTAGTGGACAGCAAAAGTGTTCTCTGAAGACCAGGTCATAGCCCAGATGATGTCCGATAGAGGCACTGAGCGCAGTGAAGCCACCGACGCCGCCTTGGCTCGGACACTGACCCGTCGATCCAGTGGAGTGCCCACTTTTGCTTGGGCGAAGGCAATGCAGTCCGTCACCCAGACGGAGATGGTGCGTTTGGTGACTGCCTGCTCCAGGCGATTGGGGTCGTAGGCAACAAAAGGCAGATCGGACTTGCGATGTACCTGGGTACGCTGCAGGTAGAAGGCAAGAGCCCTCTTGCAGTCGAGTGTATGCAGCACCACCAATGCCTGGTCGGCATGCAGTCTTGGGAAGAAGGTCAGTAGGACTATCTCCTGGTTGAGATGAAAGTCCAAGACCACCTTAGGTAGGAACTTGGGATGGGTGCGGAGGACCATCCTGTTCCCCTAGAACCTGGTGTATGGAGCCTTATCTATGAGGGCTTGAAGTTCGCTGACTGGGCGAGCCGAGGTCAAAGCCACCAGGAAGACCATTTTCCAGGAGAGGTGCCGAAGCGAGCACGTCGCCATCGGTTAGAAGGGTGCTCGCGTGAGCTGCATCAGCACCACATTGAGGTCCCACTGTGCCAGGGGAGGCCAGATGGGAGGCTCGGAAAGCAATAGACCTCGCATGAAGCGAGAGACCAAATGCTGCCCCGAGAGGGGTTTTCCCTTGATGGGGAGGTGGTTTGCCGAAATGGCACTCAGGTGTACCCTGACTGAATTGGATTTCAACCCTGCCTTCGAGAGGTGGAGGAGGTACTGGAGGATCCACCGGGTAGAGCAGGAGAATGGGTTGATCTGAAGCTCGGAGCACCAGAGTGAGAAGCATCACCACTTAAAAGCATACACCTGCCTTATCAAGTCCTTCCTCGAGACGAGGAGGATCTCCTCGGCATCCTCCGGGAGACATAGTGGAACTAAGGCGACAAGTTCAGCCACCAGGCTGCAAGGGACAGCGAGGCCAGGTTCGGGTGGAACACCCGACCCTCCTCCTGCTTCAACAGGCCCAGGGCGCAGCCCAGGAGAACTGGGGGCTCGGACGTGAGCCGGAGCAGAAGCAGGAACCAAGGCTGTCAAGGCCATGAAGGGGCCACGAGAATCACCAAAGCTCGGTCCTGGCTGAACCTTGTGGAGGGTCCTCACAATGAGAGGAATGGGAGGGAATGCGTAAAGAAAGCTGGAGGACCAGTTCAAGAGGAACGCATCTAGGGCCACCCTGCTCGGGTGTGGAACTGGGCCGCAGAAGCGGGGAAGCTGAACATTCGCTGGACTGGCAAACAGGTCCATGGATGAGGTCCCCCAATGATGGAACAGGACTCTGCGACCTCCAGATCCAAGCACCACTCGTGTGGGAGGAGGATCCTGCTGAGTTTCTCCTGGCCCGGGAGGTAGACCGCTCGCAGGGTCATCCCTTGGTGAGGCGCAAAAGGGGATCGCCTCTTGGCAGAGGAGGCTTGATCCTGTCCCCCCCCCTTGTTGATATAAAACATGGCTATCCTGTTGTCGGTCTGCACGAGTACCGACTTTCCCCTCAGGTAGCCCTCGAAAGCCCTCAAGGCCCATTGGACTGCCCGAAGCTCGAGCAGGTTGATCTGCTGCCAAGACTCCTTGGGCGACTACTGCCCCTGGGTGCACAATGCGCCGCAGTGGGCTCCCCACCCCAGCAGGGAAGCATCCGTCATTAGGACAAGAATGTGCAGCGGGGTCTGGAAGAGCATTCCCCGAAGGCGGCTTCGGAGATCCCGCCACCAACTCAGTGAGTCGAGGAGGCTGTGGGAGATCCTGATAGGATCTCTGAGACAGCCGAAGGCCTGGCTCCATTGTGCCCTGAGGCACCACTGGGCTGTCCACATGTGCATGCGGGCA
Source organism: Ichthyophis bannanicus (assembly GCA_033557465.1). Taxonomy (NCBI): domain Eukaryota; kingdom Metazoa; phylum Chordata; class Amphibia; order Gymnophiona; family Ichthyophiidae; genus Ichthyophis; species Ichthyophis bannanicus. Next base: position 259,153,027 of record CM066044.1, read on the forward strand.
TGGGTGACCACATGTGCATGCAGGCATGGGTGACCACATGTGCATGCAGGCATGGGTGACCACATGGACGGTGGAAGCCATCTACCCGAGGAGGTGCAGCATCGCCCGTGCCATAACCCAAGTTCTGCTTTGGAAGTGGGACGCCATGGCCCAAAGCTGGTCTGCTCGGTTTGCGAGAAGGAAGGCGGTCACCTGAACTCCAGCGTCTGCACTGGCTTGAGGTGGGACTTGGGGTAGTTGACCAGGAAGCCGAGGTGCTCAAGAAGGATCATGCATAACACCGCCAGGCGGGCTTAATTGTTCAAGGACCCCATGACGAGGCAGTCATCGAGGTAGGGGAAGACAGGTATGCCCTGCCGCCTGAGGGAGGCAGCGGCGGCCACAGAGAGGCACTTTGTGAAAACCCACGGTGCGGACGCAAGCCCAAAGGGGAGACACCTGTACTGGTAGTGTTCCCCTTGCACCCTGAAGCGCAGGTACTGCCTGTGCTGGGGGTGAACTAGGATGTGGGCATAAGCGTCTGAGGTTCAAGGAGCATAGCCAATCGCCCTGCTGAAGGAAGGGCAGCAGGACGCCAAGCGATAACATTTTGAACTTCTCCCGCACCAGGAACATGTTGAGGTTTCCGAGGTCTAGGATGGGGCGCGAGCCCTCCATCTTTTTCGAGACGAGAAAGTAGCGGGAGTAGAACCCCTGACCTTGAAGGTGCAGCGGTACCTTCTCAACCGCCCGTTGGGTGAGGAGGTTGGACAGTTCTTGCTGCAAGAAGTCTGGTGGCCGAGAAGCCGAGAAGGCAGGAGGGCGCCTGTCCAGGTGGAGATTGCATTCGTCCCGGATTACCCCGGAGGACCCAGGTGTCCAACGTGATTGACGCCCACTCCGGGGCGAACAGACAGGCATCCTCCCACTGGCGGAAGAGCTGCCGGGGGGCGAAAGGCTATGCTGATGGCGTCAAAACCCCTGCGTAGGCTGGGGCGGCGCCGGTGGTTGACCTTGGGCCCTTTAGGCTTACGGTGGCCATGTGCACCTCCCTTGTTGGGAGCCAGTGCAGGGGTGGGCGGGAAAGGCAGGTAACCCCGGTAAGGGAGCCCTTTCCTTTGGAAGAACGGCTTTTTAAGGCTGTTGCTTCTTCCTGGGGAGGGAGGAGGTTTTGCGCAAGAGGTGAGTTTAAGTCACGAACTCCGTTTCTATCTCAGCGGCCTCCATAGGCTTGCCGAACAATTGTTCGCCAAGGCAAGGGACGTCCAGGAGCTTCTCTTGTACCCACTGCTCCAGGTCCAAAGACTGAAGGCATGCCTGGCACCGGGCCCCGATGCCAACTTCCGCCACCCAGGCGAAGGACTCAAACCCGTCATATGCGGCATGGGAGAGGCACTTGGAATACTCCGCGATGGATTTGAGGAGGGTCTGGAACCTTAGGAGAGGTTCGCCCCCGAGGCCTACGGTGCAACCGTCGAGCTCCTTGGCAAGGTCCCACAGGAACATGCCCATATAGAGTTGGTATGCCTGGATATGGCAAGCGAGCATGGAACCTTGATAGGCCTTACACCTCAGGGAGTTGAGGGCTCTCGACTCCCTACGTGGGGGGGGGGGGACACAGAAGAGTGAGACTTCGGACTCTTGCTTCCGCATCGCCGATTTCACAACCATGGAGGAGTGCGGGAGCTGGGTTTTCTGTTACCCCGGACCACGCTGAACTCTATACATGGTGTCTAGGCGCTTGCTCACAATGGGGACCGAAGCAGGTGTCTCCCACATGCGGAGGAGCAGCCTTGACAATATCGATGGAACCGGGACAGTGAGAGATTCCCGAGGTAGGGACTCGTACTGTAAAATATCTAGCTCCTCAGCTCACGGTTCCTCTTCAGTCTACGTAGCCAGGCTGAGGGCCCATACCATGTCCTGCACGAACGCCAGGAATGATGTGCCCCTCGGGCGGTGACCGCCTCTGATAGGCAGGCAGGGATGGGTCCAAAGGGAGGTCCCTGTGGGCAGGGGTCTCCGTGGAAGTATTCTCATCCGACTCTCAGCCCGAGAGGTCCGAGGAGTCGTCCAACGGGCAGGTCGCCCCGTCCAGAGGCCGAGGTCTATTTGGAACCAAAGGCCTTGGAGGATTGCACTCCCAAGGACCAGAAAGGCAAACTAGACTGACGCCGAGGACCCTCATGAGGCCCGTGGCTCTCGGGGGTTTCCAGGGCAGATTTTGGTGTCCCTCTCGAGCTGTGCTGGGCATGAGTGCCTGCTGGGCAGCTAAAAAGGCAGAAATGCTGCACTCTAGTACCAGTATTTGGGACTCCCATGTGGGCGTGGGACCTTGCAATGCCGACACCGGGGTCACCGGGTCTGGCGTGGAGGAAGAGAGGGGGTCCTCACTGGGACGACCCTCAGGAGACTGGGCGCCATCGCCGGAGGCCTCTGTATCCGTGTGAGGTACCTTTCGAGGCCGCTCCTTGTCAAACTCTCGGGAACGCCGCGGAAGGGCTAAGCGACTGAGCGCGGGAGCACCCGTGCTTATCCGGAGCCCCTGACAGCGACTTCAAAGCTGCTTTCTTCTTATGCTGCTCCACTTCAGAGGACCCCTGGTTGGAGTGCCGCTGAGAACATGGAACTAAAGTGGGGGATCCCACCAGTGGAGGGGAGACCGAGAGTGCCACCGAGGATTCTGGGGCCACCTTCCGGAAAATGTCATCGGACTTCTGCTTACGACTGAGCAGGGCCTTTGAGGACATTTTCTTGCAAAGAGAGCAGAGCTCTGGGTCATGGTCAGCCCCAAGACACAGAAGACAACAGTCATGGGTGTCCATGAGCGACATGTTCTTGGAGCATCTGTTGCATTTTTTAAAACCGGTGGCCATAGGGACAAAAAGGACCCCCGTTATGTCGAAGAACTTTGCAGCCAACGGATGGTAGAAAAAAAGAGCACGAAGCCCGCAACAGGGAAAAACTTTTAAGAAGGATATCTCCTTGCTCGGAGAAAAAGGGAGAGCAAGGGGGGATGGAAGAGGACCAGTGCAACCAGAAAAAACCACGGCCCAGGGGCCAAAAATGAAACACTTTTTCTGAGAGACGAGGATGTGCGTCCAAAGGGCTCCGCAGTAAAAGGGAAGCTGGGGAAGATGGCACCTTTGGGCAGGAAGAGGACCACACATGCATGGCAGCAATCCCAAAGACTTTCTTTGAAAGCTGAGGAATTGCTTTGTGTGGGCTCCGTTGGTGCCAATGTCACCCATAAGTGAGGGCTGACTTCCTGCTTGTTCTTGGAGAACCCACGATCCGGTCTGACAGGGTGTGTAAGAGTCATCATGCCTGGACCGAACATTCGCCACTGTCGGGGGGGGGGGGGGGGGGGAGTTAGGTACTGTTTGGGAGAGATGGGAGGGTAGAAAATGAAAAATTGAAAGTTTGTTATTGAAGGCCATTCCAGCCTTAATGTTATTAACACTATTATTACCCATAAGCTGTTTGTTCATTGGTTATTGCTGCAATAAATTGTTTTTACAAAGGGAACATTCTGTTGGCTGGTGGTTGGGCCCAAGGTATTTCAAGCACCAATCAAGTGTGTCAGTTGCCGAAATGGTACTGCCACACTTGGAACATTTTTTAAAATCACTAGTCTGTTTCTCCACAACTTCGGTGGACAGTATTGTAGGCTTAAGGCCTAAGATGACAATGATGCAACTGAGTGGGTTTGGGTTTTCTTTTGTAAAAGAAAGGATAAAGAATAAGGGAACCAGTGGTTATCGATGGGAAGGCAGACGCTAATCACAAAAGACAAAAGAGAATTTTCTGCGGTGACAGGATTTGCCTTCTGCTGGCTCCGCGGAAAATGAAGAACCAAAGAGAGGGAGATGGGAAAGGGGGAAGGCAGCCATATAGGCGCAGTGGAGTGCTCCCAAAGGTTTTCCTATTGGATGCTTGGGAGCGTCCCCACACGGGGTCCATCAGTACCGACATCACTCACACGTGAAGATTACATTCCTGCTTGTTTCTGGAGATGTGATGTGATTGATGATAAACCCTAGTAGCTCTAACACCCAGATGGTGATGTGCACAGAATCCTGAACCCCTTCCGGAGTAGCGTTCTGAACAGCCAATTGTCCAAGTAAGGAAATACGTGCACCTCTAGTCTGTATAAAAGCCTATGACAACTGCAAGACATTTGGTAAATACCAGAGGAACAGAGGCAGGTCAAAAGGCCGAACACAATACTGGATGTGGCGTTTCCCTACAAAGAATCCGAGATACATCCAAGTCACAGGAAGTATCTGGATGTGCATATAGGCATCTTGCAGATAAGGGGAACCTAGCCAATTTCCTTTCTGGGGGTCGGGGAGGAGGTGGCTGAGAGAAACATCCTGAACTTTTTTCTTACCATGAAGGTGTTCATGTCTGAGATCTAGAATAGGATGGTAAATTCCCGCTTTCTTTAGCACAAGGAAATTCCTCAATTAAAATTACAGCCCTTCATTCCTGAATGATACAGGCTTGATGGCACTGGCCATGTCAAGTGCATAAATTTCCTACAGAAAGTAGCTCCTGCTGCCAGAAGACCTGGAGGACAATTTGGGAAAAGTATGAATAGATGTCATCTATACAATGGTGGATGATTCTGAGCACCCAGCTGTCGGTGATGATTAGAGTCCACCATTCTACAAAGTGGGTGAGCCTCCCTCCTACTGGAAAGGTGTCCATCTGGGGCACTTGTATATTGGCTATGTTCACAAGAAGCCAGTCAAAACGCAATTCCGGGTTTTGCCTGGGGGCCAGTTGAACCTCGAGAGCCTTCTGCTATCTTTGACAGGTGCAAGAAGACTGCTTTGCTTGAGAAGAGTGAGGTGGCAGAGGAATCTGTGCCAGTGAGAGTAATAGACCCTCCTGTGTCCTCTGCTCTGAAACCTCCTGGAAGAGAAGGCCGGGTCGGAACTGGGCCTGGAGAGGGTTTTCAAGGTGTCAACCTCCTGCACCCTCTCTCTTTAGAGATTATCTCCACAGCATGTTGGCGAGCTGTTCCTGCATGCTAACTTCTGAGGCTTGAAGCCATGAGAGTTTCTGGGCATCAATACTCATGACAGGAGCTCTCAATGCCGTGATGAAAATACCATTTGTCGCTTGGACCATGTATTTTCCGCAGTCCTTCCCTTGACCCACTAGGGATTGGAAACCTGCTACTTTCTCTGCAGGAAAAAAGTTTATATATACAGTTTACTCCATATACGTCACTTGATTTACTGCCCTTTGTAAAACAGTGTGAAAAAAAGAAAAGAATGCCAAATGTCTTAGGAAAGTAAAAAAAAAAAAAGAAGATTTATCAGAAGACACACCCTGGTCAGTCCCTTGGGTCCAGCCCCAAAACTCACATAACTCCTCTGTGCTATCAGGGCTGGCCCATCCACTGGGTGGCTGCCTAGGGCGGCAGACCCTGGTGGATGGCCCAACTCAGTTTTGAAAGCAGTGACACTGTTCCACCGCTTTTCAAAATGGTGTTGGCTCGCCACCACCCCCCAAATCCATTTCCTTCAACTTGCGGCAGCAGCGGCTCAAAACGGAGTCAAGTTGCTGCTGCTGCCGTAAGATGAGAAGATGGATTTTGGGGGTAGGGGGCGCGCAGCGCAGGGGGATGGTGACAGTGGGAAGTGGGAAGCCAGCAGTGGCTTCTGCCTGGGGCAGCAGAAATCCTTGGGCTACCCTGTGTGCATAGTATTCACAAGTGCATTTCCATACAAAGCTGGTAGGATGCCACACGAGAAATGAGCATGGATTTTTGATAAAACTTCCTCCAAAAGAATCTAGGGTCAAAGCCTCTCTCCTTCTGGGTGCAGAGGAGTGCAACATGGAATTTCTAGTTCTTTAAGAGCGGATTTGACCAGCTGGAGTTTCTTGAATCCAGGAGCCTTCTGGATTCAATATTTAGAGTCGACCTTCTTGCTAACAGGAGGCAAGGGGGGGGGGGGGAGAAGAGTCTCCCATATTCTCATTTGTTGCTTCTGAAGGAAGCAGTGCATAGGCATTGTCACAGCTTCCTTAGGGCAATCAGGATATTGGAGATTTTCAACTCTGTGGTCCTGGGTTCCTACTCCATATCAAAGTTAAATGGTATAGCCTTGCCCACATCCTTAGGCGACTTGCGATGATCATGAAGTGGAAAGGGATCCAATGGTAGCTCTGGGAATCTCTTCTCAAAGAAGTACTCAGCATCGCAGTTTGTTTCCCAAGAACGCTCAGAATCAGACTTGGAGCAGTATTCTATAGATGTCCGAGTCTTTACCTGGATCGGACTCTGAGCCCATGAGGAGTTAGATCTCTGATCAGCTCCGATGCTTCATGGGTGATGCCTCCCCCAATGCACTATATACCGAAATTGGACAGGCATCAGCCAGTGCCGGGACCTTTTTGGGTCTCGATGATGACCCATCTCCCACAGGTAGCTTAAGTGTTTCAAGAATCAGCTTTATGGCTTGATACTGCTGCTTTGAAGGCATCAGATAGAAGAACTCCTGCAGGCAGTGTGTCTGCATGAGCTTGTCTTCCATTCTCTTTTGCCACTAAGCAAGCCATAGAGGGCTCAGCAGAATTGGTCAATGTTCCTGGTACTTTTGAGGGTGAATCAACAACCCGATCATGCACTTTTGCAGCCTGGCACAGCCTCTCTGATGCCATGGACATTGAGCTACTGTCCCTATGGGAAGGTTTTATGGGTCAGATATCACACGAGTCCTCCATACTCTTGGCATTGTGCTCCAATGAGCTACGATGATGTTCCTCAGCCTCCACCTGATGCTCACCATCTTTGATGTTAAGTCTAGGACGAATCCTTCCTCTTCTTCGCCTAGGGAACCCAGAATGCTTTCATCAGCCTTGACTGAACCAAAAATCCTTTGCCAAGCATACTAGAGTCACTAGGATGTTCAAGACTGCTTGTGAAACTTCTGACTGCAAATTCCAGGTGCCTCTTCGCTCCAAACATGGTCTCTTAGATAGCTTAGGCTCCTCAGCACATCAAGTTAACTCCTGAACTCAGCTACAGGCCAAACTCCCTGAACATGTTTCATCAAATAAGCCTTGTAAAGCAGGAGGACAGACTCTGGGGGAAAAATGTCTCCAGAACTCAAAGAGGCTAAAACAGCTGAAAGGGCTTGAGAAGACACATCCTGCTGAATAAAGTCTAACTGCATCTCATTTAGAAATATAGAAACATGACGGCAGAAAAAGACCACATGGCCTAGTCTGCCCTTCCATATCAACTACAATAGTCCCCTTTTTACCTTTAGAGATCCTCCGTTTGTCCCACGCTTTTTTGAATTCAGATACTGTTCTCGTGTCCACCACCTCCACTGGGAGACTATTACACGCATCTACCACTCTTCCCGCAAAGAAATATTTCCGAATATTACTCCAGAGTCTATCCTCTATCATTCTCATCCTACATAGTAACATAGTAAATGACGGCAGATAAAGACCAGCATGGTCCATCTAGTCTGCCCAGCAAGATGGCAAGAGTAGGTGCACCTGTCGCTCTGTGCAGGCCACCCCTCCCCATGTCTTTGTTTAGGGGTGAACCCACCACTCCATGTAGGACACCCCTATTTGAGACGTTAGATGATTCAGAAGTTAGATGGTACCATTTTGTTTTTATCCTGTTGCTGTAAAGGGATCCACTGTGTTTGTCCCATGTCGTTTTGAATTCTGTCAGTGTTTGCCCCACCACTTCCATCGGGAGGGCATTCCAAGCATCCACCACCCTTTCAGTGAAGAATTATTTCTTGACATTGCCTTTCAATTTACCACCTTGCAGCTTCATGTCATGCCCTCTAGTTTTACAGCTTTCCCGTCTTTGGAAGAGGTTTGTTTGTTCATCATTTCTCTTTAAGTATTTAAAGGTCTGAATCATATCTCCCCTGTCCCTCCTCTCCTCCAAAGTGTACATATTTAGGTCTTCAAGTCTCTTCTCATAAGGCTTCTGATGCAGGCTCCAAATCATTTTGGTCGCCTTCCTCTGAACAGTTTCCAGTCTTTTTACATCTTTTGCAAGATATGGTCTCCAAAACTGAACACAGTATTCCAAGTGAGGCCTGACCAGTGACTTGTACAGTGGCATAAGTACCTCTTCCTTTCTGCTGGTAATCCTTCTTTGTATGTAGCCCAACATCCTCCTGGCTTTTGCCACTGCCTTGTCGCACTGTTTTGCCACCTTAAGATCATCAGAGATAATCACACCAAGGTCTTTCTCCTGAACCGTGCATACCAACCTCTCGTCCCCTATCGTGTACATTTCCCTTGGATTTCTGCTACCCAAGTGCATGACACTGCACTTTTTCGCATTAAATCGTAGTTGCCAAGCATTAGACCAGTCTTCCAGCTTTTGTAGATCTTTCCTCATGTTAACCACTCCCTCGGGGGAGTCCACGCTGTTGCAAACCTTTGTGTCATCTGCAAAAAGACAGACTTTTCCATTCAGTCCTTCAGCAATTTCACTCACAAATACATTGAACAGTGCCAGACCCAGGACCAAACCCTGGGGCAACCCGCTAATCACCTTCCTCTCATCCGAGTGAGCTCCATGTACCATCACCTTCTGTTGTCTGTCAGTCAACCAATTTCTAATCCAGTTTACCATTTTGGGACCCATCCCCAAGCTGAGTTTATTGGCAAGCCTCCTATGAGGAACAGTATCAAAGGCCTTTCTGAAATCCAGGTAGATGACATCCATTGCATGCTCCTGATCTAGTTCCTTGGTCACCCAGTCAAAGAACTCAATTTGTTTGGCAAGACCGTTCCCTCATAGCAGAGCTTTCCCTCAATTGAAAGAGACCCTCCTGTGCATTTATGCCACGGAGGTATTTAAAGATCTCTATCATACTGCCCCTATCCTGTCATTCCTCTAAGTATACATATTAAGATCTTTAAGTCTGTCCTCATATGCCTCATAACGAAGACTACTAACTATTTTCATAGCCACCCTCTGTACTGACTCCAACCTGTCTATATCCTTCTGAAGGTGCGGTCTCTAAAATTGCACACAATAATCCAAATGAGGTCGCACCACAGACTTATACAGAGGCATCATTACCTCCTTTTTTTGCTGGCCAATCCTCTCCCTATACATCCAAGCATCCTTCTGGCTTTCACAGTCATCTTTTACATGTTTAGCTAATTTAAGATCATCAGACTGTAGGCGGGTTCTTACCTACAAAGCATCCCTAATAATCACCAAGATTGCCTGGGCACATGAGACCCCGTACACCAGGAGAAAAACAAAACAAAAGGAACTCAGATCAGTCACCTGTCAGCAAAAACTCTTTATTTGGTACAAGCAGCAAAGCTGTAAGCACAAATATACAAGTGTCTGTCTGAGGGACCTGAGAGCAGGTGACTCTCTCTCACCACTGAGGGGTAGGGAGAACAAGTCACCTCCGAGCTATGTAGCTGCCTCCTTATATGGATTCTCTGGCCCAAAGTTCAAGCAAGTACCAGAAAGTTCTGCATAAAACTCTTATGTCATTTGCAGCTTTCTGTGAAGTTCTTTTTCTGGGACCCTCCCATAATTATCGGGGCCTGCAGCTTGGTGTTCTTCAAGGTCTCTGCTTATCTGTGTGCAGTCAGTCGCATCCCTTCCTCTGCCTCTCCGGTATCCTGTACATGTTATTCTGTCCTTGGCACTATGCGTCATCTTCAGGGCTGAGAAGTTCTTTGTTTGCAGCTTGGCTTGTAATTCGTCCTGCTAGGCCCATATCCTGAACACTTTTGCACAAAACATGGTTTCCCAGACTCAGGCCCTTGTCTCTGTAGGCTGCATATACTCACACTCTTGTAGCCCATATGCTGTCTTCGGTGCCATAAACAGGATTCTTGTGTATGTTGCAGGCCATCAGGAGTGTAAATATAGAAGGCATATGAAGCAGAGCTGAGCAGAACTATCCCTAAGCCAAAATATCCCAACAAGACACAATTACGCCCAGGTCCCGCTCTTTTTTTGTGGACAGAAGTACCTCACCCCCCTACACTGTACTGCTCCTATGGATTTTTTCAGCCTAAATGCAGCTGCCATATTCTAGACCATTCTTCACGTTTAGCTAGATCCCTCCTCATGAATATCAACTCCTTCCTGTGTATCTACTCTATTGTAGATTTTGGTATCGTCTGCAAACATGCAAACCTTACCAGACAGTCCTTCTGCAATATCACTAACAAAAACATTAAACAGAATGGTACCAAGGACAGATTCCTGCAGCACACCACTGGTAACCTCCTTCTCCTCAAAGTGAGCTTCATTTACTTGTACCCTTTGTCGCCTCCCACTCCACCAACTTCTAACCCAATCAGTAACTTTAGGGTCCATCCCTAGAGCGCTCAGTTTGTTTATAAATCGGATGTGTGGAACAGTGTCAAAGGCTTTACTGAAATCTAAATACACTACATCTAGGGCTCTCCCTCGCTCCAACTCCCTGGTCACTCAGTCAAAGAAATCTATCAGATTTGTCTGACAAGGCCTGCCTCTGGTGAATCCATTCTGCCTTGGATCCTGTAATCCATTGGACTCCAGAAACCTCACTATTTTCTCCTTTAGTAGCCTTTCCAATAATTTACTAGTCATAGACTAACCGGCCTGTAGTTCTCCATGTCATCCTTACATCCGCTTTTGGGTAAAGGGACCACATGTGCCTCTCTCCATCCTCTGGCACCACTCCCAACTCCAAAGAGGAATTGAAAGAGTCAGACAGTGGAGCCGCTAGAATGTCCCCAAGTTCCTTCAGTATTCTTGCATGTATCCCATCTGGATGCATGGCTTTGTCTACTTTTAGTTTAGCGTAGTTACTCATCTGTAACAGGTGTTCTCCAGGAGCAGCAGGAATCAGTCCTCACATATGAAAGCTTTGAAAGCTGGGGAAATGATCCACATGGGGGCTCCGTCGGCACCGACGTCACCCATATATGAGGACTGACTTCCTGCTTGGTCCTAGAGAAAGCTAGATCCTCTCAAACACAGTCTTCTGAAAATTGTTCGAGACTCCCGTTGCTTCTGTTGCTATTTGTGGGTGTTTTCTGAGGTCCTGCTCCAGGCCTTTCATCTGTGAACTCAGAACAGAAATATTTGTAAAGCAATTCTGCTTTATCATCATCAGCTTACGCATATTTCTCCCCTGCACTCGAGTCTGACAATACCATTTTTGCCCTTCCTCTAACATATCTGAAAAATGTCTTATCTCCCGCATTTTATAGCACTGGCTATTTCTAATTCTTTTTGTACCTTTGCTTTCTTGACTACTTTTCTGACTTCTCTAAGTTTCTCCAAATATAGATGCCTGTCTTCCTCTCCGTGATCTCTTGTATTTCATGAAGGCCTCCCTCTTTTTCTTCACCTTTTCAGCTACTTCTTTTGAGAACCATAATGGCCTCCTTTTCCTTTTACATTTATTTACATTTCTAACAAAAAGGTTTGTTGCCTTTAAAATATTCCCTTTCAGTTTTTCCCACTGTTTTTCTAGACCAGCTATTCCCATCCCGCTAACGACTCCTTGAGGTATTGTCCCATCATCGCAAAGTTAATTTTCCTAAAGTCTAAGAACCTCACTTCTGAATGGATTTTATCAGCCCTAGTACTAATACTGAACCATGCCATCTGGTGATCACTGGATGCGAGATGATCTCCCACTATAACATCAGAAACACTTTCCCTATTGGTAAGCACTAAGTCTAGTATGGCCCCATCACGTGTGGGGTCTGTTACCAATTGCCTGAATAGTTCTCCCTGTAGAGAATCCAGGATCTCCTTACTTCTAGATGACACTGCAGCAGAAATGTGCCAGTCCACATCCGGCATATTAAAATCACTTATCAGTAGCACTTCTGCTTTCATGGCAATACTGTGCGTATCTATATTAAATCTTTGTCCACTTCTACCCCGTGATGGGGATCTGTATATAAGTCCAATGTAAATGGATTTCCCTGTCCCTCTTTCTGGCTTAACCCACAGTCCCTCCCTGTCTTCCTTTAAGCCCTGCAATTCTATAACTTTATTATTATTTTTAACATATAGTGCCACACCACTTTCCCTTCTTCCTACCCTGCCCTTCCTGAATAAAGTATAGCCCGGTATATTTACATCCCCATCATGGTTTTCTATGAACCATGTCTCCATAACCACCACTAAATCCAAGTCAACCTCTTCCATTAAAGCCTCAACATCTAGGATCTTAATTTCCATGCTACGGGCATTTATACACACCACTTTCCAGATGTTGCCCCTATTACCCATTTCTACAGAGGTATTTAATGTTTCACTTACCTGGCAGCTTTCACCACTTACCTGGGGGCTCTCTTCACCCATCCCCATCAAATCTAGTTTAAAACCCTTTCAGTACGTTAGTCATTCTGCTGCTGAAAATGCTTCGACCCTTCTTGGACAGATGGATACCATCTCCACTCTGCAGCCCTTGGATCATCATTCCATGGCCCAGGAAACCAAAACGCTCTCGATGACACCATCCACACAGCCACGTATTCATCTCCAGGATGCAAGCTTCTCTGCCTTGGCCTTTACCCTCAATAGGGAGGATTATAGAGAACACCACCTGCGCACCTATCTGCTTCACCCTCTGTCCCAGAGCCATGAAGTCACATTTGATATGCTCAGAAGGATACCTAGCAGTATCATTTGTGCCGTCATGGATGAGCAACATAGGATAAAGCACAGTTACTTACCTGTAACAGGTGATCTCTGGGAACAGCAGGAATAAGTCTTCACATATGGGTACGTCGGTACCGACGAAGCCTGCGCGGGAACGCTCCCCAGCTTCCCAAAAAGGAAAGCTTTTGGGAGCATCCCACAGCGCCTGCACGCTGCCTTCCCGCCTTTCCTAACCGCCTCTCCCCAGTTCAAGTTTTAAAGCTGAGACAAAGAGAGAGAGGAAAGGAAAAATAGATAGAGAGATACAACTCCTAGGGGAGGTGGGTGGGTTGTGAAGACTTATTCCTGCTGTTCCCAGAGATCACCTGTTACAGGTAAGTAACTGTGCTATCTCCAGGAACAAGCAGGAATGAGTCTTCACATATGGGGACTCCCTAGCTGGAGATGCCTGGGAGATCCCCAAGGTTATGAGACCCTGGGAAGGGCTTTATCTCCTCCTATGGATCTCAGGCATCCATCCAGGGAAGGAGGGCAAGAGTTGATTAAGCATGGAACAGGTGTTTGAGAACAGCCTGACCAAACAAGGCATCCCGGCGGGAGTCCTTGTCCAAACAGTAATGGGCTGTGAAGGTATGAACCGAGGCCCAGGTGGCCGCTCGACAGATCTGGTCGATGGATACAGAATTTAGATGAGCTATAGAGGTGGCCATGGCCCTTACATTATGAGCTGTGACATGGCCCTCCAGAGAAAGGTTCTTACTCTGGTACGCGAAAGAAATACACTGAGCAATCCAATTGGACAGTGTCCTCTTAGAGACTGGAAGTCCCAAATGAGAGGGATCAAAAGCAACAAAGAGTTGAGAAGACTTTCTATGTTGCTGTGTCCTTTGTAAGTAAAAGGCAAGAGCTCTCTTACAATCCAGGGTATGAAGATTCCTCTCTGCACTTGATGCATGAGGACCTGGAAAAAAAGACAGGTAAATACACCTCTTGATCAAGATGAAAAAGTGAGACCACTTTAGGCATAAAGTGAGGATTGGTCCTAAGGACTACCTTATCATGATGGAACCTTGTATAAGGTGGATTAGCCACTAAGGCCTGCAGATCACTGATGCGGCGAGCTGAGGTGACTGCAATGAGGAAAATAACCTTCCAGGAAAGAAATTTCAAGGAGGTGGTGGCTAAGGGTTCAAAAGGTGGCTTCATAAGCTGACCAAGAACCAGATTTAAGTTCCATGCCACCGGAGGAGGCCTAATGGGAGGTTTAGTTAAAGTTAGGCCTCTCATGAATCTTGCAATAAGAGGATGAGAGGAAATAGGCTGTCCATTGATAGGCTTAAGGGATGCTGCAATAGCACTCAAATGGACCCTTACTGAATTCGTCTTAAGGCCTGCATTGGAGAGTTTTTTTTTTATTTACATTCTCTTATATACCGCGCTATTCTGCATCAGTGCGGTTTACATTGAACAAACTGAAATTACATTGAACAGGGCATTATAACTTGGAGATAACTATTTTACAGGGAACATAGGCTATGGAGGGTTAAGTGGCTTGCCCAAGACCACAAGGAGCACCTGTGGGACTAGAAACCCCAGTCCTTCCAGCCCAAGGTTGCTGTCCTATAGTGGGATTTGAACCCCCGACCTTCCGGCCTGAAGTACCTTGCCCCAACCACTAGGCCACTCCTCCACTCCTAGATGCAGGAGATATTCCAATAGAGAATTCAAAGGTAGTGCTAGAGGGTCAAGACCCTTCTCAGTACACCAAATGGAAAACCTTTTCCATTTAAAAGCATAGGAACGTCTAGTAGAAGGTTTTCTGGAAGCATAGAGGATATCCTTCACCTGCTGAGAAAGATTCCAACCTTGAAGGTCTAGGCCTTTAGCAACCAAGCTCTGAGGTGAAGGGACTTGGGGTTTGGGTGCCACAAAGTCCCCTCCTCCTGGGACAGAAGGTCTGGAGCAGCTCCCAAGTCTAGGGAGGGAGCTTGAGAGAGATGTAGAAGTAGAGGGTACCACACTAGGCGTGGCCAGCGTGGAGCTATGAGGATCATGGATCCTTGATCCCTCTGGAGCTTGAACAGAGTCTTGGGAATTAAGGGAATGGGTGGAAAGGCATACAGGAAGTCTTGACCCCAGTGAAGGAGGAAGGCATCCTTGGCCTGAACTCCCTGACACGGAATTCTGGAACAGAACCGGGGAAGTTTGGCATTCCACGGACTTGCAAAGAGGTCTATGTCCGGGGTTCCCCACTCTTGAAAGATTCTGAGTACTTGGTCCATGTGCAGGGACCATTTGTGTGGAAGCAGAACTCGACTGAGTCTGTCTGCCCAAGAGTTTTGGATTCCTGGAAGGTATACGGCCAGGAGATGGATTTGATGCTCTCTGGCGAAGGCCCACAATCTTAAAGCTTCGTTGCAAAGCGACAGAGAGCCAGTTCCTCCTTGCTTGTTTATGTAAAACATGGCTACCTGATTGTCCGTATGAATGAGGACTGTCTTGTAGCTGAGCAGGGTATGGAAGACCTTGAGAGCTAGAAAAACTGCTCGGAGCTCCAAGTGGTTCATATGTAGAGAGGTCTCCTGTGGAGACCAAGTGCCCTGAGTGGAGAGGTCTTGCAGATGAGCTCCCCAACCTGTTTGGGAGGCATCTGTTGTGAGTGTTGCCTGGGGCAACAACTGTTGGAAGGGGGACCCCAGCAACAGATTTTGGGTAGACCTCCACCACTGGAGAGACCAAAAGAGGCGCCTGGAGGTTGCTATTTTGTCTGACAGAGCCCCTGATGCTTGAGTCCACTGGTTGAACAAAGTCCATTTAGCTGCTCTCATGTGAAGGCGAGCATAGGGTACCACATGCACTGTGGATGCCATGTGGCCTAGCAGTTGTAGCATCTCCCGGGCAGTTAAATGGCTCTTTGACTGAATCTGGGAGGCTAACTGCACTAGGCGTAGGCAACAGGCCTGAGGAAGATAGGCCCTTGCAGTGGTAGTATCTAGCCAGGCCCCTATGAACTCTAGGGACTGAGTAGGGGTGAGCTGGGACTTTGGGAGGTTTACCACAAGTCCCAGATAGTGCAGAATGCACCTTGTGCAGTCCAGGGAAGTCTGGGCCTCTGACTGAGATGGAGCTCAGATGAGCCAGTCGTCCAGGTATGGGAATACAAATATTCCCAGAGTGCGTAGAAATGCAGCTACTACTGTCATGCATTTGGTGAACACTCTTGGAGCAGAGGCCAGACCGAAAGGAAGCACCCTGTATTGGTAATGCTTTCATTGGAAAAGAAAACGGAGGAACCTTCTGTGAGATGGATGGATGAGGACATGTGTGTACGCATCCTTGAGATCTAGAGAACAAAGCCAATCCTGACTCTGAAGGTATGGAAGGAGAGTACCTAGAGAAAGCATCTTGAATTTCTCCTTGCATAGAAATTTGTTTAATTCTCTGAGATCTAATGTGTCTGTAGCCCCCTGTTTTCTTTGGGATCAGAAAGTAGGGGGAGTAAAACCCTGACCCTTGTTGAAGAAGAGGTACTTCTTCTATTGCCCCTTGGGTAAGAAGGCAGCTACCTCCTGACCTAGAGAGATGTTGGAGAATTGAAATGTCTCACCATGGTGTGAGGAGGAAGGTTTGAGAAATGAAGTTTGTAGCCCTCCCTTATGATGGAGAGGGTCCACTGCTCTGCTGTAATTTGCTCCCATCTGGGAGCAAAATGAGCTAACCTTCCTGGAATGGTGAGAGGCTCTGGCTGTTTCAGAGCCAGAAAGGCTAAGTTCTCTAGCATCAAGTCAAAAACCCTGAGGAGGCTGGGTCTGCTGAGTTGCAGCAGCCCCTGTAGGCTTAGGCCTGGCCTGTTTAGGTTGCTGACGCTTAGCAGCAAAACGACCTGTAGATGATTGTTGGCCAGAAGCAGGATGGAATCTGCCTTTCTTGAAAAAAGACTTCTTGAAAGGTTTTTTCTTGGCAGGAATGGAGGTTGACTTTGAAAGTCTATCCAAAGCAGAATTGTCTGCATCCATTTGAGTGGCTTTTATTTGCCAATCTTTGCCAAACAGGTTTTCTCCTGTACAGGGAAGATTTTCCAAGCCATCCTGGACCCAAGATTCTAGATCAGAAGCTTGGAGCCAAGCAATTCTGCGTGCAGCTATGGCAATGGCCGAAGCCCTGCTGGCACCCTTAAAGGAGTCAAAAGCATCCAAGGTCCTGCATTCTCTTCCTGGAGGAGCAGAGGAGTGTCTTTTTGCACTCTATCTTTTTCATAGCTGACTCTACCACAATAGAATGGTGAGGAAGCTTTGTTTTATGAAAACCAGGACAAGGAGGGACACGGTACATAGTGTCCAACCTACGAGAATGGGGAGAGATAGTGAGAGGAGTCTCCCATAAGTCAATCATGTGATCATAAAGAATCTCATGAATTGGCAAGGTGACTGCCTCCTTAGGAGCCTTAGCATAACCTAAAATATCCAATTTTTTAGCTCTAGGCTCTGATTCAGAGGTTACTGAAATAGAAAGTCCTTTAGCCACTTCTCTTATGAAGTCTTGAAAGGACAAGTCTTCTGGAGGAGGCATTCTTCTTTTTGGAGAAGGCGGCTCCTCAGGAAGGGCTATGGATACTTCAGCAGATACCTCCGATGCATGAGAATCTTCGGAGGAATCAAAGTATTGACTGTCAGGGTGCTCTTTCAAAGCTCGATACGCGTACCGAGCCATATCGACATCGGGCGTTATCGGTACCGGTTCGGTACCGATAGGCATCCCTAGACAGGGAACCGCTGCAGACGACACCATGGCCGATGTCGATGCAGTCGGTACCGGTACCAGCACTGGTGCTGGTACCTGGGCCGATACCGACAACGGAGTTTGTTGTGGTATCAGCGGCGTCGCAGCTTGAATGAAGGCTGTGATAGCCTGCTGCATGGATAGAACATTCTGATCCATCGACGCCATGAATGCCTGGAACTCGGTACCGGAAGGTTGTGCCGGTACCCCAGAGCATTCTAACAGGTGATCGGTCGAGGCCGTGCCATCGATGTCAACCTGTAACCCCATAGGTGGAGCTTTGGAAGCCGGAGCTTCCCGCCAGGGTAGTTTTGCCAGTGCAGGATCCTCGAGGGCAAGCCCGGAGGCACCTCGATGCTTGGAAGGAGATCTACCCTTCGAGGACCGGCTGGATTTATGTTTGGTTACCTGAGATCCATGGGAGGATGAAGCAGCCCTGGAAGACGTCGATGCAACTGAAGCTGCAGAGGGAAACAGCACATGGAGCTTGGCTGCTTGGTTCTGTAAACCTCATTTGGACATCAAGGAGCAGGACGAACAATCCAAAATGGAGTGGTCAGGACCCAAACATTTAAGACACCATTCATGGGTGTCGGTGACAGAAATAGTACAGCTGCACTTAGTGCATTTTTTAAACCCGGAGGCTGGTTTTTCCATGATGAAAATTTCTCGTGAGGTCTAAGGCCCAAAGAGGAAAAACACACTAAGTGAGGGAAAAAAGTGTTTTTTTTTTTTTTAATAAGAAAAGAAAGACCGGCAGTACCGGTCCGACGTCGGGGAAGGCAGACGCGCGACCAAAGAAATAAAATAAAACAAAGAACTTCTTCAGCGGTGACAGGAACACGACCTGCTGGCTCTGCGGAAAAGAAGAACTGGGGAGAGGCGGTTAGGAAAGGCGGGAAGGCAGCGCGCAGGCAGTGTGGGATGCTCCCAAAAGCTTTCCTTTTTGGGAAGCTGGGGAGCGTTCCCGCGCAGGCTCCGTCGGTACCGATGTACCCATATGTGAAGACTCATTCCTGCTTGTTCCTGGAGATTAGTCAGTAGGCTTGATGAGTCTCAGCAAACACTCCGTAACATCTCAGATTTTGGTACCTGGCAGACAGCACATTTCTCTGGACATCAAATCTAGTCGGCAGATGGACGCCTCAGTACCCCTCAGAAGAGAGTTACCAATCACCACTACCCTTCGCTTCGTTGTGGTGGTTCTTTAACTTTGGGTTGCTCAAGCTGTGGTTCTTCCCTTTCCTGGGATGCTTCCACTTCCTCCACTCCAAGGCTGCATACTAGTTCTTCAATTCAAGGGCTGGAGGAGTTGGAGTGCTAATACTGCAGGCTCTGGCGACTCGTGTCCAAACTTCTTCCTTCTGTAGCGTCCCATCTCCACCTCTGGATGATTCAAGAATCATCTCGTCAATGTACTTCTCAGGTTTAGCAACTGGCTGAATATCTGGAAAAGCTGAATCCAAAATTGCCAACGTTCCTCCACTCTCCATGGGTTCCATACAGCAGAGGAGATGAAAAGGATGCATCAGATTTGCATAATAAAGACTGCGCTGCCAATTCCCCTCTGTCTGTGCGAACCTCTGCTCTCCCACAGCATGAACCACACTGTCTCGAAGTACTCTGGTGGCTGTTGCAGAGTGAGCAACACTTGACTGTCAGACATGACTTCCATTAACAGTGGGGTTTTTAAGTGTCTGCCGCCTTCTTCAAATTTTGCAGCATTAAAATCAGACTGCTGGTTATGCCAGCCCACCCACAACTCCCAATGCGCTGAAGACAGGGTTTCATACTCCGATGTGAGCATCCTTTAGGCAACAAACAGCTTCTTTGGCAGGCTCTGCTCTCCTGTCAGATTATGCAGACATGCTAACAGAAAATGTAAATTAGGACAATCCACAAAGGGAGCACTGTCCCCAATTATAAAGGTCAAACACTAGCTGAGATTAACAGCTGCTTGTTAATTTTATTTAAAGCCAATTTAATTGGTTGAAATGTATGCCAATATGCTGGAGGAGGGGGTCCTACCTAGAGATGTGAAATGCCGTCATCACGATTTTACGTAAGCCTGGAAAGGACCTGCTGGACCCAGCCTCCTGTGGCCTGATCTCCTACTCAATTATGATGTGAAACGTTTGGGGGCGGTCTAAGCACGCCGCTTCATGCCTATCCTACCACACCCAGTAGGTCCGCACCAAGTGGGCTTTGTGCAAGGGCGAGAGGCATCTTTTAATATAGGCAAATTGATTCTTGGGATGGAACACTGTATGCAACATCAACTTCCACTGCTATCAGTGAGTTTTGATGCTGAAAAGGCATTTGACTGCGTCTCTTAGTCTCATTTGTTTGTGGTTCTGAGACAGTCTCTACAATGGCTCCTTTGGCTACCATCTCTATGGGCAGCACCATTTCTGTCCACTCACTCTCTCCACTTTTTTTGCGATCTCTCTTAAACAGTTGTTGCTGTTGCTCCTGGGTGAGGAAAGCATACAGGGTCTCTCCCTGGGGAGAGATGAGATTAAATTGAGTGCATTTGCTGATGATATGCTTCTATGCCTCTGAACTCCGGTGGTTCTGTTGCCAGATGCTCTATGAATCATTGAAGGCTTTGGTAGCTTCTCTGGCCTGAAAATTAAGCAGAGTAAATCAGTAGCATTAGACATAGGGGGGAAGGTGCGAAGGAGTTGGCCTGGGAGCTTCCCTTTCGCTTAGGCAGACTCTCAGATTCGCTATTTAAGTGTCTATCTTACTGTGGACTCCACTAAACTTTATGCTAGCAATATTAAACTACTTCTCCACTGCACTTCCAAGTACTTGCAGAAATGGCGGGAGCTCCCTATTTCGTTGAAGGGCAGGGTTGCTCTTTTTAAGATGATAGAGCTGCCTCATTGGATATATGTGCTTAGGCACCTTCCGCTGTGGGCATCATGGTGGGACTGGGCACAGTTAGATACACAGTTAATCAAGTTCTTGTGGAATGGCAGATGCTCATTTATTTCCCTGGTGGCTCTGATGCAACGATTGGATGAAGGCGGTCTTAACCTACCTTCCTTGTGGATCTATAACTTAATTTGTCTTATGCCACAATTATGGGACCTTGTTACTGGCACAGAGTCATGTATACCGGTATCTTTGGTCAACTAGCTCTCTACGCCTTTTCATAGACTATTTGTTGCATGCAGAGGCCCATCGGCTCCCGGAGATATGGACCTGTTCTGGCTATCTCTTAGGGCGCTCCGGTGAGTTTGGCAGGCACTTTGTAAGCATTGTGGTTGCTCCTGGCGTTATATGGGCCTCCTTCCATTGATGGAAATGCAGACTACTCAAGGGTTGCAGCTACCGTCCCGAGCACTTGGGTGGAAGCTAGGATCATGTTTTTGTGGGATCTCAAGATGGTGGAGGGGGAGGAGTTTGATTTATTGTCGGGTTTACAGGCCAGATACTACCTATCCAGAAGAGATTTTTTTCTGTTCTCTACAAATTCAGCTTTATATTCAGTCCGTTAGGAGGGCGGCACCCACTCTCTTCCGGAAGGGTGGTGCAATCCAAATGTTTGCCTCACTGGAAGGGTGCCTTTGCCCATGATGGGTTCACAGTGAAATTTTGCTGCTTTTAGATACATCTGCTTTGGAGTTGCTGGCTGCCCGGCAGCAGGATGATGGCTTGGTAAACATCCCAGGGTTCTTACAATGGGCCTTTGCTAGATGTGTGTCCCTCTCTGAATGTGTCTATTTTCAAGAACTGCAATACAAATTTTTATGGAGCGCCTATGTTCACGATGTCTGGCCCATAAGGCCGGTCTACAACTGATGGATCAGTGTCTGTGGTGTGGTGTGGGCCGAGGCATGTTTTTGCATAGATTTTGGGTATGTCCCAGAGTACAACAGTTTGGGGAGAATGTATGCAAACACCTTGGTGGGATACCCTCTGTTACCTTCTGTGGAGCCATGTCCATTTGGTAAGTTTTCAAATGAGCGGTATCTCCTGAGTGTGCCAAGTCGTTTGTGTGAATGTGGCTTCTTGGTGGTCAAAAAATTAATTCTGAGACAGTGGATGTCTGACACCTCCCCAGATTTGGGGTCTTGCTGTCTTTGACCTCATGGACATGGAATGTAAGACTGCTAGGCTTCAGGGATCAGTGGCCCTTGCCCACTGCCTACATTTATGGGCCCCTTTGCTAAATTCTCTCCCTCCCAGGATCAGGGGGACCATACTCAACACTTAAGAGTACTTAGGGGTCCTTTACACTCAAGGACCATGAACACATTGGTATTTTATCCTTCTGCTGAGAGGCACAGGGAGTGGGCTGGGGGGAGTTAGAGGAAGTACTGTGTGACTGTAGGGGGGGATATCTTTGTAAAAATATGGCACGTGCAGTTTGTGTAATTGTGGAACCACTGTATTATTGTCTATGTGCTTATCAATTAAAATGCTTACTGCTAAAGTCAATTTAATAAGAGGGGAAGGAAGGGAGGGAGGGGAAGGAAAAAAAACAGATTCTCCAACCAACAAGGCAAATCTGTAGGGGAGTGACCTAGACTTCTAAGTAGCCCCTTGTCTGGAGTCAGCTTAGACCTTGGATTCCTCCTCCTCCAGACCTGCTCAACTAGGTACCCTGTTTTCGAACAGGGCCCAGGAGCTGACAAACCAGTCCAGATCACCATCTGCTGGAGACAGAAAACTACTACAGAAATGGGTCACATCTGATGATCTCTGTTTTTATCTGCTGCTTGACAGGCATAAACCATTGGTTCTGGAGTGGCTCTACATTTAGACCACCCTTAAATCTGATCCTATACATCTCTTCTCCTGCTCCAGCACACACACTTCATCTATCTCGTGTTACAGTACAACCAGCATGCGCTAATGATCTTGTCAGTATCATAGACAATGAACTCCTGACTATGTACTACTACACTGCCAGCCAATGATATATTCAACCTGTGCATCTTAATGAAAGAGATGCAATTACAGGGCATCAAGCAGGCACACGGCAAGACATATTTGATCACATTTCATTTCTGTTAAAGGAAATACACTGGCTGGTGGCTGAGAGCCATATTCAATTCAAAGTCAACTGTTTTGAGTTATAAATGCCTCAATATACAGGAGCCATTCATTTTTACACATGTGCTGAATTTTTACACACCTTCATCATATGTTCTATGTTCTTTACAACAGACTTGTTATTTACTCCAAATCATCCAGATACAAAAAAAAGAAAAACTACTATGCGAAGAACAGCTTTTGTTTGTTTTGCACCTAAACTGTGGGATTCTTTGCCAAATATGCTACAGTGAGAGAACTAGCTTGAGATTTAGAAAGTCCCGGAAAGCTTGTCTGTTAAAGAAAAAAATGGCCAAATTATTTTAAGATGCTGTAAACTATTATTTTAAGACTTTACGACCTATGTATGAGATGGTTTAAATACAAGCTAAGGACCTGTCAGTCAGAAGCTGGCTGCAAGTCTGGGAATCAGTAAGGTGTACCTTTGGGCACTGCAGCATACTGGCTGTGAGTCCGGATGTCAAGAGACCCTGAAGGACCTGTTTTAGACTCTCCTTGAGTTCCGACTGTAGGACATCCTTCCATTCTGCCTGTTCATTGCCCCTACAGGGCTTGCACTTGTACACAACACTCTCCGGGAGATTTGAGAGGATCTCATAGTCTTCATCTGGAAAGAAGCAGATAAAACTGGTAAAACATCAGCTGCATAGGACCAGTGAACTTAAAATCTTTCCCAGCAATAAAACTGACCTGACAGACCCTCACACTTGGCATGGACCCAGTGTTCACAACCTGCGCACTGTATCATTTTGCTCTCGTAGTCATTGTCCTCATAGCAGCAGGTGCAGATGGGGCAGTAGTTACCTGGAGGGAGATTAGAGGGGGCACTGACTCAGCATGCTTTTGAACTGTACCTTGGTATATCCTTCTTTGAATTTTATATACTAGTAGACACTCTGCAGGGCAGGCAGTTTCAGCTGCCCAAAACAGGAGTGATGCTTACTCACCTTTCTCATAGAGCACAGTACAGTCTGGGCACAGACTACAGTCATGGGACCATTCCACATCCCAGTTCTTCCCAGGAGGAATGCCACAATTCTTGCAGCGGATGCAGGTGGAGCATATCTGTCAACACATAAAAATCACAAGATTGTGACAAGGGAAAACCAAGTTAATTACCTGCAGCATAAAGTCTCCGAGGATAGCAAGGCACAAGTTGTCACAACTGGGTGACATGATCCGCAGCCTGTGTGAATAAGCCTCTTCAGCTTAGAAGAATTTTCTGGAAGTTTTTAAGAGTCACTACCATCCATGCTTGGGACTTCCAGTCTCACGCTGTCACGTGAGACCTCCTCCTCTGCCTAGTTTAGGAGAGAACTCCTGGAAGAAGTGGTTTATGTTTATTAGAATATTTGATATACCAACTTTCACATGTGCCAAAGTGGTTTACAATAAAAATGAGTATGCAAGGACTTACACCCCATTGGTGATGGAGAACACCAGCTACAGGCAAGTAACTTGGTTTTCTCCGAGGATAAGTTGAATAGCAAGTCCTCATAATTGGACTTTTAAACAACAAGAGAATCACAGAAAAGGTACGGAAGGGTGATCGGAATGATAAATGGAATGAAAGACTCCCCTAGGAAGAAAGGTCAAAGAGGTTACAGCTCTTCAGCATGGAAAAGAGCCAGTGGAGGATAAATATGCTAGAGGTTTATAAAATGATGAGTGGAGTGGAAGGGGTAAAAAAGAATTGGTTGCTTACTCTTTCAAAAAGTGCAAAGACTAGAGGAAATACTGTGACGTAGTATATTTAAGACAAATTGTAAAAAGAAATTTGGTCTAATGTTTTTCCTTGAGTCTACCAGACCAGTTCAGAATATGTGGGTTATGCCCCTCTATCAGCAGATGGAGACAGAGACCAAAAGCATGTGAGCTCTGCCCTATATGGGGCATCACTCAGTCCCATAATGCTCTGTATTTTCTGTAACAAAGCAAATGACAATTTCCCAATATCGATCTACACACAGGGAGGGATGGTGGGGAACTTCAACATCAGTATATGCCCTACAATCTGCAGGAAGCTTTTACAATGCCACTCAAGAACTATCCAGAATGAGCGAAAATGGTGACAAAAAGTAACAGCAGCAATAACATCTTAGGGCGGGCCTTTGGACTGTTCTGGTAGACTCAAAGAAAGAAAATTAGCAGGTTAGACCAAATATTTCTTTCTATATTGTCTCATCAGACTAGTCCAGAATGAGTAGGATAGCGTAGTTACTCACCTGTAACAGGTGTTCTCGAGGAGCAGCAGGAATCAGTCCTCACATATGGGTGACGTCGGCGCCGACGGAGCCCTCGTGGAGCAATTTTCCCCAGCTTTCAAAGAAAGCCTTTGGGAATTGCAGCGCGCATGCGCGGTCCTCTTCCCGCCCAAGGGTGCCATCTTGCTCAGTCTGATGACATAGCTAAAAGACAGCAAAAAATTAGCAAAAGAACGAAAGCATAGAAATGCAACTCCAAGGGGAGGAAGGAGGGTTGTGAGGACTGATTCCTGCTGCTCCTGGAGAACACCTGTTACAGGTGAGTAACTACGCTTTCTCCAGGACCAAGCAGGAAGTCAGTCCTCACATATGGGACTCCCAAGCTTAAGGCTACCGGAGACCCTAAGCACAAAAAGGAGCTCCCTCAAGCTCAGTAGCCCAGAAGGAAGGAATCTTCTCTGAATACGTCTCCAACCGGTAGCCCAACATCCGGGATGGAGGGTAGGAGTTGCCTATACCTCGAAGAGGTTACGGAGGACTGCCTGTCCGAAAGCACTGTCCCTGCGGGACTCCCTCTCCAGGCAGTAATGGGCCGCAAAAGTCTGGCTTGAAGACCAAGTAGCGGCCCGGCAGATGTCTGCCAATGGAACAGAGCGGAGGTAAGCCACTGACGTAGCCTTCGCCTGAACACGATGGGCCGTGACTCGACTTTCCAACGAGAGGCCGGCTGCCTCGTAAGCCCAAGCGATACAGTCAGCAATCCAGATGGACAGAGTACGCTTGGAGACAGGGAGCCCCAACTTATTGGGGTCATAAGAGACGAAGAGCTGGACAGCCCTTTTTGTGCTCCCGCGTACGGTCAAGGTAGAAGGTTAACGCCCTTCTACAGTCCAGGGTATGCAGGACCATTTCAGCTCGGCTCGAGTGTGGCCTGGGAAAGTAGGTCGGAAGCACCACCTCCTGGTTGATGTGAAAAGGGGAAACCACTTTGGGAAGAAACTTAGGGTGAGTCCGTAGGACTACCCGGTTCTTGTAGAATCTAGTGTACGGAGGATCAGACACCAGGGCCTGCAGCTCACTAACGCGTCTAGCAGAAGTGAGGGCCACCAAGAACAATGTTTTCCAAGAAAGAAAACGAAGAGGACAGGTAGCCATAGGTTCAAAAGGCGGACAGGTAATCCGCTGTAAAACCACATTGAGATCCCAGTCCGGGGCTGGTGGGCGCAAAGGTGGTTTAAGGAGAAGGAGGCCTCTGAGAAAACGAGCCACCAGAGGGTGGCTGGAAAGAGGTCTGCCATCCACCGGCAGGTGATGCACAGAAAGAGCACTGAGGTGGACCTTGACCGAGTTGGACTTAAGTCCAAGATTGGAGAGGGAAAGCAAGTACTGCAAGACCACTGATGCTGAACAGGAGAAGGGATCTTGAGACTGCTGAGCACACCAGATGGAGAACCGACGCCACTTAAGAGCGTAGGACTTCCGGGTGGAGGGCCGCCTGGAGGCCAAGACGACCTCTTTCACATCTGGAGGCAGGCGGAGGGGAGCAAGGACTACCCTTTCAGCAGCCAGGCCATCAGATGAAGGGACCGGAGGTTGGGGTGCAGGAGAGTCCCCTGATCCTGTGACAGGAGGTCGGGCTGAAACCCCAGAGGAAGAGGGGTGTCCACCGCCAGCTGCATTAGAAGTGGGAACCAAGGTTGTCTCGGCCACCGGGGAGCCACTAGGATCATCGAGGCTTTGTCCCTGAGAACTTTGAAGAGTGTCCGAGACACCAGCGGCATGGGAGGAAAGGCATATAAGAGGCCTGTGGACCATGGAATCAGAAAAGCATCCGCCTCTACTCTGAGAGGATGCGGTTGTCGAAAGCAGAATCTGGGAAGTTGCCGGTTCAGAGGACTGGCAAACAGATCCATGGTGGGGAGGCCCCACTTGAGAAAGATCCGTTGAACCACCATCGGATCCAGCCTCCACTCGTGTGGCTGGAGGATCCTGCTGAGCTTGTCGGCCAGGTAATTTTCTTGACCTGGGAGATAGACAGCTTTGAGGATGATGCCGTGGTGGACGGCCCAAGAGCATAGTTTTTGTGCCTCCTGACAGAGAAGGAAGGAGCCTGTTCCACCTTGTTTGTTCACGTAGAACATTGCAACCTGATTGTCTGTCTGTATCAGCACCGACTGGTGAGAAACCAGGTGAGAGAATGCTTTGAGCGCTAGGCGGATGGCTCTGAGCTCCAGGAAGTTTATCTGCTGAGCAGACTCCCAAGGAGTCCAGAGACCTTGAGTACACGTGCCCTGGCAATGTGCTCCCAACCCAGGAGAGAAGCATCGGTCGTCAGGACCTGAGAATGCGGAGGGGGCTGAAAAGTCACTCCTAGTACTAGGTTTGGCAGATGAAGCCACCATTGTAGAGAAGAGACCAGCTGGTCGGAGATTTGTACGGAGTCCGCCAGGCTCCCAGTGGCCTGATGCCATTGTGTGCGAAGGCACCATTGAGCAGGTCGCATGTTCAGGCGGGCATTGGGGGTCACATGGACCGTGGAAGCCATATGGCCGAGCAGTCTCAGAAATTGCCTGGCCGAGACCAGGGCATTGCTGTGAAAGTGGCTGGCGAGATCCATGAGCCGTTTGGCCCTGTCCAGAGGGAGGAAGGCCCGCGCCTGAAGAGTGTCCAACCTGGGGCCGATGAATTCGAGATTTTGAGAGGGGAGCAAAGTGGACTTTGCAAAGTTTATGACAAATCCCAAGTGCTGGAGTAGAGTCACAGTGCGATGAGTAGCCTGAGTGGCCTCTTGGGAAGACTGGGCTCTGATGAGCCAGTCGTCCAGGTATGGGAACACAAAAAGGCCTTGAAGTCTTAGATAGGCCGCCACCACTGCCAGGCATTTCGTGAACACCCTGGGGGCGGAGGATAGGCCAAAGGGCAGTACTCTGTACTGGTAATGATTTCCTCCCACAACAAACCTGAGATATTGTCTGTGGTCTGGATGAATAAGGATATGAGTATACGCATCCTTTAGATCCAAGGAGCATAGCCAGTCGCCCTGCTGGAGGTAGGGCAGCAGGATTCCAAGGGTAAGCATTTTGAACTTTTCCTTTGCAAGGAACTTGTTGAGGTTTCGCAAGTCCAGGATGGGTCTGAGGCCTCCTGTTCTTTTTGGTATCAGAAAGTACCTGAAGTAAAACCCTTGACCCTTCAGGTGGTGGGGCACCGGTTCCACAGCCTGTTCCTGAAGGAGACTTGCTAACTCCTGAAGGAGTAAGTCCTTGTACAGAGGGAGTCTCGGAGGCTCCCCTGGAAAGTAGGAGGGAGGTACCTGGTGAAAGTGAAGAAGATAGCCCTTCCGAACTATGTGGAGTACCCAGGTATCCGTGGTGATATTGGACTACCTTTGGGCAAAGTGGACCAGCCGGCCTCCTGTGCTGAGAGAAACCAGCTGAGGGGGAGAGGCTAGGCTGATGAAGTCAAAAACCCCCACCCTGCTGAGCAGGGGCCGGTGGTGCAGGCTTGGGGGCTTGTTGCCTACGGGACCCATTACCCCATCCCTTGGCCTGCTTACCCTGTGGGGGAGCTGCTGAGGCCTGATACTGAGGGTAGTATTTATAGGCAGCCGCCTTCCTCGGGTAAAAGGGCTTTTTCCCCGAGCCCTTCTTCTTTTGAGAAGGGGCAGAGGTCTTCCTTGAGAGACGAGTCCTGGTGAGAGTCTCGGTCTCGATCTGTGCAGCCTTCTCATCCATGGGCTTGCCAAAGAGATTTTCACCTCTGCAGGGGACATCGACCAACTTGTCCTGCACCCATGGCTCGAGGTCGGACGTCTGAAGCCAAGCCTGGCGGCATCCACCGATGCCGGCTGCGGCTACTCGAGCCGATGCCTCAAAACCATCGTAGGCTGCTCGAGAGATAAACTCTGAGCACTCCCGAATACCAGTTGACAAGGTTTGGAACCTCTGCAAAGGTTCGTCGGAGAGACCAGCAGAGAACCCGGCTATTTCTTTAGCCAGGTCCCGGAGATACATGCCCATGTAGAGCTGGTAGGTCTGGACTTGACAAGCAAGCATAGAGCCCTGGAAACACTTCCTACCGAGGGCATCCAGGCTTCGGGCCTCCCTACCGGGGGGCACAGAGGAGTGCATTTTTTGACTCAAGTCTATGCATGGCCGATTCTACCACCATGGAATGGTGCGGTAGTTGTGCCTTTTGGAAGCCGGGGCTCTTGCGGACTCGATAAATGGAATCGACCCGCTTGCTTAACATCGGCGACGACGCCGGGCTCTCCCACATGCGGAAGAGAAGTCGTTCCAGCATCGGAGGAACCAGTACAATAAATGCCTCCTTGGGGGGAGAGTCATATTGGAGGGCATCGAGTTCTTCGACTCGAGGCTCCTCCTCGGGATCCGCGGGGAAGGCCAAGGCCTTGGCCATATCCCGCACGAAGTCCGAGAACCGGGTATCCTCCGGGGGGGACCGTCTCCGAGGTTCGGACTCGGGGGAGTCAGATGGGACACACCGAGTTCGAAAGGAACCAGGTGACTCTTCGTCCTCGGATTCCCAGGCAGACTCCTCGGAGGAGGAGTTGAGCGGTTCCGGTCGGGCGGGCATCGATGCCATCCGCCCCGACGCCGAGGGAGTCGGCGTCGACGACCTCGGTCCCGAACGGGAGGCCGAAGGAGACCGCGACCGAGGATCGACTCGAGCCCTCATGGACTCGAGGATCGGCTCGGTCTCCGGGGTTGACTTGGAGGTCGACGTCCCGGCGGTCAGGGCAGAAGCACCGGCGAGGCCAGCGATCAATGCCCGCTGCTGGTCCATGAAGGCAGTCAGACTGCTCTCCAAGGCCGTCAACCTGAGTCCGAGCTCAGGAGACCCAGCAGCCCCCGACTCGGGCCCCGACGGCGTCGGGCCCGATGTCGGCTCCTTCGGAGGCGAGTCTATGAGGACAACAGTACTCACGTGAGCGGGCAAGTCCATCTCGAGAAGAGGATGTTTGGAAGGCCTCTCCACCTCCGAGGACCCGGGACGGGAATCGGGGCTATGCGACCTGGCCCTCGTGGAACCAGGAGCGTCCACCGATCCCGCCCTCGCGGGTTTCTTCTTCCGATGATGTTCCCGGGTAGGAGACCCCCTTTCAGAGGAACTTCGACGATGCTCAGGACCAGAGTCCCGAGACGTCGAAGCCTCTGACGAGGTCCGAGCCCGGCCGGAGTCAGAGAAGATACGTTCCCGCTGATGCTGCCGACTCCTCAACGCTTTTGAGGACATTTTGCCACACGGACCACAGATCATCGGGTCATGATCGGGTCCGAGGCAGCGGAGGCAGAAGTCGTGTGTGTCTGTAAGAGACATGAGTTTCTTACAGAGGTCACACTTTTTAAACCCGCTGGCAGCCATCGGGGGAAAAAGGGCCCCTGCGAGGTCGAAAGACCAGGCTGCCAGTGAAAAAGTAAAAAGGCGCAAAATCTGTCACGAAGGACAAAAAAACGAAAAATAAAGAACGGACTCGCAACCGGCGTCGCGGGTCCGGGCGGGAAAAGAACTGGCGTTGAAACCGAAAGAAAAAAAGAGAAATAAATCAACTTTTCTGCGGGGATTCACAAACAACGTCTGTAGGGCTCCACGGAAAAAAGAAGACTGAGCAAGATGGCACCCTTGGGCGGGAAGAGGACCGCGCATGCGCGCTGCAATTCCTAAATGCTTTCTTTGAAAGCTGGGGAAAATTGCTCCGCGAGGGCTCCGTCGGCGCCGACGTCACCCATATGTGAGGACTGACTTCCTGCTTGGTCCTGGAGAAATAACAATACAGTCCTCTTTTTCTGTCTGGGACCTAACAATGTCAACTCTAAGCTCTCATATGCCAAGCTGCAACTGTCCTGCGGGTCCCCCAAGACCTTAGTCTTTTTATAAACACAGTTAAACATGACTATGTCCCATTTCAGGAAACTTCGTCAGGATGGAACTAGGATTGCAATGGTATGATTGCTATGCACCCGTACAAGACTGGCAATAAAGAAATCTACAAGGCATGACAAAACCTCTGACAAACAATGTGCAACCCCTTTAGCGGAAGAAGGAAGCTAAAGAAACTTCTATTTGAGCTAGCTTGGAAATGGAATTATGTAGCCTCTTATGTCTGTCTTGGGTCCCTAAGGGATAAACTACCTAACAGAGCTTCAACTCCTTAACCATTACCTGGAAGAAGTCTAATCTGGTGTAGCAGAGTGCGGAGAACCTAGAAAGATCCTTACCAATCCTCTGAGAGACACATCAGGAAGAATTACTAAATGACCTGAAAGCAGAAACCCCTCTTTGAGAACACAACAGTCCGGCTTGAAAACCTGTGATCACAAAATGCAGTGAGGGATCTCTATCCAACATCACCAGGCATTTGGAGCCTGCAAGCAAACATATAACTCCAAGGAATTCTACTTCAACTACAAAACTCTTCAACAATAGTCTCTGAAGAGATGCACTTTAAGAATTCCTAGTTCTCCAAACTCTAATACATTTCCAGGGTAAAAAGAAACCCACCATCTGGGGAAGGAAGGATAATGTCCCCTTCCAGCCTAAGACCAGCTTGGGAAGCCAGCAAAGGGGGACCTCTCAGCCCACTGGAGACTAGACCCCCTTCCTGAGCCTCTCCCGCAGAAGACTAAAAGCTATACAAGGAAGCTCAGAATGGCGAGATTTCTGCTCTACACATCAGGCCTCTCTATTGCCAGATGCGTGCATTTACCATGGAAGAAGGCTCCTTACCTTGTGCCAGCTGCTTACCTTGTGCCAGTTTCTTATCATCCAACAAGTGCCCCCTCACCAATGGTCTACCCAGTCTGGTAGAAATCTGTGCAACAAAAAACTGGATATAGTTGCATAAATATAAAAAGAATATCAAATTTTCTAAAAATGTCTTCCACAGGGGCTATGAAAACATTTAAAAGAATAGGGGAAAGTGGAGATCCCCGAGGCATGGCAACCAAATGCATGAAAAATCAGACGCCCTTCCTATACAGCATATTTTTGATTACTCAAAAAGGCCTCCATATAGGCCAATATAGTTCACCAATCTTGCAGTCCTTGAGTCTAACACTATAAGATCAAATGCTGCTGAAAGGTCCAGTTGAATTTTAAAGCCAA
Organism: Ichthyophis bannanicus; assembly: GCA_033557465.1. Classification (NCBI taxonomy): domain Eukaryota; kingdom Metazoa; phylum Chordata; class Amphibia; order Gymnophiona; family Ichthyophiidae; genus Ichthyophis; species Ichthyophis bannanicus. The sequence goes on from CM066044.1 coordinate 259,184,827, forward strand.
AATCCAAAGTCAAAGCTTAATAAAAGCTAATAGAAGCTACGAAAGTAGTCTGGAAAGCAAAGATACAAATGGAAAAAAAATAGCTAAGGCAGTATAATATAGTGGGGAAGGGGGGTGACAAAACATTTTTCAGATATGTTAGTGACAGAAGAAAGTTCAAAAGTGGTATTGTCAGACTCAAGGGTGAAGGGAAGGAATAAGCTGAAGCAGATGAGGATAAAGTGGAAGTGCTTAAAAAATATTTCTGTTCTGTGTTCACAGATGAAGAGCCGGGAGGTAGGACCTCAGAAAACACACACAAATAGGAACAGCAGTGAGGTGAATCTTGAACAATGATCTATTTTGGACTTTAAAAGGAAACTGAACACACCTATATATGGAACATTTCTTAAATAACAATTTAATTACCATCTTAATTTGTCTATCATAGTTTATTTAACATTTTGTTTTAAGCACTTGTTCTATGTAAAGCCTCAATGGCCTTGTTGTTTTATTGTAAATCGCTTAGACTTTTCGATTTGCGGTATATAAATTTAGCTAACAAAATAAGGGAGCAGTATAGTATAGGGGGTGAAGTACTTCTGTCCAAGAAAGAAGAGCAGGACCTGCGGTGATTGTTTCTTATGATCGTAAGATAGCTAAACAGGTAGAAAGGTGATGGTAAAAGCTAGAAGGATGCTTGGGTACATAGAGGGAAGAATGGCCAGCAGGAAATAGGCAGTGACAGTGCCTCTGATAAGTCTTTGCTGAGACCTCATTTGGAGTAGTGTGTGAAATTCCGGAGATCACACCTTCAAAAGGATATAAAAAAGATAGAGTTAGTGGTCTTTTTTTTAATTTTATATTTATAAGTATACAAATTAATTACAAGGATTCAATTTGCATGGAAATCGGGGAACCAATGAATTAAAACACAAGGGAAAAACAATCAGAAGAAACAATTAACCAGATAACCCTACTCTAGCCCACAATGAAGGATCCAAAAAATGAACAAGAAATACCATTCAAAATGAAACTCTTACAGGAAATATACAGAGTTATTCCCAATTAAAGCAGAGTAGAACAATTGGCAGACACCCCACCTGTAACCCCACGGGCATTCAGAAAAGAAATTAATTGAGACGGAAAAAAGAAAATATAGGAAATACCTTCCAATTTCACAAGACATTTTCAGGGATACTTCAGAAAGAAAAGCCCACCCAGTTGAGAAACCCTCGGTCGTAGGAGCAGAAATTCTCTCCTGCGTTGTTGGGTTTTCCTAGCTAAATCAGGAAATATGCGGACCAGGCAGCCCTTGAAAGGCACATTCCTCTTTGTAAAAAAACATTTTAAGGAGCCATTCCCTATCTGATGTCAAGGCAAAAGTTACCAAATATGTAGCCGGAATGGCCACTTCCATATCTGAATTTTCTAACAAAGAAGTAACATTTAAGACATCAGCCATTTGTGGCCCAGGTATCTCCACATTAGAAAAGGCTTTTTGACCAGTAGGAATATAATAAATTTTAACCAATGGTGGACAAAGCTCAGGAGAAACCCCAAGGAGGTGATAGTGCCTCTGTATAAGTCTTTGGTGCGACCTCATTTGGAGTATAGTGTGCAATTCTGGAGACCGCACCTTCAAAAGGATGTGAACCGAAAGGAGTCAGTGCAGAGTGGCTACTAAAATGGTTAGTGGTCTTCACTATAAAGCATATGAGGACAGACTTAAGGATCTTAATATGTACACCTTAGAGGAAAGGCAGGATAGAAATAATATGATTGAGATGTTTAAATACCTCTGTGGTATAAATGTTCAGGGGTAGAGCCTCTTTCAGTTGAAAGCAAGTTCTGCTACAAGGGGGGGACATGGGATGAGGGTGATTCAGGAGTGATATGCAGAAATATTTCTTTATGGAAAGAGTGGTGGATCTGCGGAACAGTCTCCCAGTGGAGGTGGTAGAGATGAGGACAGTAACTTAATTCAAAAAGGCATGGAACACAGAGGATCTCTAAAGGAAAAAAGGGGACTACTGTAGTTGTTGATATGGAAGGAAAGACTAGATAGGCCATGTGGTCTTTTTCTGTTGTCATATTTCTATGTTTCTATGTAAGCACATCAAACAAATAAGCTTTAAACATCTCTTTAGCTGAAATACCAGCTATTTTTGGAAAATTGATCAAATGTAAATTAGTCAGCCTTGAATGATTATCCAGATATTCCAAACAACTCCTCACATTTCCAAAATCTTTCATCAATGCCTCTGCTTGAGATTCTAAACGGTCACTTCTCAATAAGAAATCAGAAACGGAAGTTCTAAGGGTTTCAATAGACTCAACATTCATAGAACAGGTCTTTTCACTCTGTGCCACCTGGGTTTGCAAAAGTTAAACCTGAGGAATAATGGCCGCCCCCTTGTTTTATAGCAGATCAAATTGCCTCTAAAGTAAACTGCTCTGGTCGCTGCAACTCAAAGGAAAAGGGGAAGCATCTCTTACAGCCTCCACTTCAACTGCTGCCATCGTGGGGTCGGGTGGAAGATAGAAAGCTGTTCTCCTTGCCTCGTTTGCCAACTACTGCACTCCATGCGGCGTCTCAGGACTAGATGAATCTCGCGAGGAAAGAGTAGTTACTCACCTGTAACAGGTGTTCCCCAGGAGCAGCAGGAATTAGTTCTCACATATGGATGACGTCAGCGCCAATGGAGATCCCATGTGGAGCATTTCCCCAGCTTTCAAAGAAAGCCTTTGGGAATGCAGCGTGGCTGCGCGGTCCCCTTCCCGCCCAAGGATGCCATCTTGCTCAGTCAGATGACATAGCTAAAAAGACAGCAAAAAATCAAAATGAATGATATGACTGCAACTCCAGGGGAGGAGGGAGGGTCGTGAGGACTGATTCCTGCTGCTTCTGGAGAACACCAGTTACAGGTGAGTAACTACTCTTTCTCCAGGACCAAGTAGGAAGTCAGTCCTCACATATTTGACTCCCCAGCTCTAGGCTACCAGGAACCCAAAGCTGAAAAAAATGGTTCCCTCTCAAGAGCCTCAGCATCCGTGATAAGAATATCCTCTGAGAACACCCCCGTACGGTAGCCAAACACAAGGGCTGGAGGGTAGGAGTTGCCTAAACCTCAAAGAGATTATGGAGTACCGCCTGTCCAAAAGCACTGTCCCTCTGGGACTCTCTCTCCAGGCAGTAATGGGTTGCAAAAGTCTTGCTTGAAGACCAAGTTGCGGCCCGGCAGATGTCTGCCAATAGAACAGAGCCGAGATGAGCTACTGACGTGGCTTTCGCCCTGACACAGTGGGCCGTGACTTGACCCTGCAAGGGGAGGTCGGCTGCCTTATACGCCCAGGCGATACAATCTACTACCCAAGTGGACAATGTATGCTTGGAGACAGGTAACCCCATCTTATTAGGGTCAAAGGAGACGAAGAGCTGAGTAGCCCTTCGATGCCCGCGTACGTTCTATGTAAAAAGACAACGCCCTCTTACAGTCCAGGGTATGCAAGACTGTTTCAGCCCGGATGGCATGTGGCCTGGGAAAAAAGGTCGGAAGGACCACCTCCTGATTGAGGTGGAAAGAGGAGAGCACCTTTGGAAGGAACTTGGGATGGGTCCGAAGGACCACCCTGTTCCTATAGAACCGCGTGCACGGTCTATCAGAAACCAGAGCTTGTAGTTCACTCACACGTCTGGCCGAGGTAAGAACCACTAGGAAGAGTGCTTTCCAAGAGAGGAAACACAAATGGCAAGTAGCCATTGGCTCAAATGGTGGGCGAGTGCTGCAAGACCACGTTCAAATCCCACTCAGTCATCAGTGGACGAACCGTAGGCTTGAGAAGAAGCAGACCTCTGAGAAATTGGGACACCAAGGCTGTCCTTCCACTGGTGAGTGGTGCGCTGATAAAGCACTGAGGTGGACTCATACAGAGTTAGACTTAAGACCTAGGTCTGAAAGGTGAAGTAGATACTGCAGTACTACTAGCACAAGGCAAGAGAAAGGGTCTTCATTGCGCTAAGCACACCATATCGTAAACCTACGCCACTTGAGGGCATAGGATTTTCTGGTGGACTGTCTCCTAGAGGCCAATACCACCTCCTCAACCTCCTAAGGTAAGAGTAAGGGAGCTAGAACTACCCCTTTCAGCAGCCAGGCCATCAAAAGTGAGGGACCTGAGATTGGGGTGCAGAAGGGAACCCTTCTCTTGAGACAGGAGATCGTGTTGCAACCCCGGAGGGAACGGAGTTTCCACCGCCAACTGCAGCAGAAGTGGAAACCACGGCTGCCTCGGCCATCTGGGGGCTACCAGAATCACCGAGGCCTTGTCCCGGAGAATCTTGAACAGAGTTCGGGCCACCAGGGGCATGGGAGGAAATGCATACAGGTGGTCTGTAGACCAAGAGATCAGAAAAGCATCTGCTGCCATCCTCAGGGGATGCAGCTGTCTGGAGCAAAACCTGGGCAGCTGACGCTTCAGTGGACTGGCAAAGAGATCGATGGATGGAAGTCCCCAGCGGAGGAAGATCTGCTGGAGCACCACTGGATTCAACTGCCATTCGTGAGGCTGGAGAATCCTGCTTAGATTGTCTGCTATGAAGCTTTCTTGACCAGGTAGATAAACCGCTTTGAGAAACATATCCTGCCTGACCGCAACGGAGCAAAGGGCCAGAGCCTCCTAGCACAGGAGTTTGGACCCTGTGCCCCCTTGTTTGTTCACATAGAACATTGCAACCTGATTGTCCATCTGAACTAGGACAGACTGGTAAGAGAGGGCATGAGAAAATGTTTGTAGAGCTAAGCGGATTGCTCGCAGCTCCAAAAGATTGATTTGCTGTGTGGCCTCTCGAGGAGACCACAGGCCCTGAGTGCACATGCCCTGGCAATGTGCACCCCAGCCCTTTAAGGAAGCATCGGTCGTTAGTACCCTTATGTGTGCTGGAGCCTGAAAAGATACCCCCTGAGAAGGTTTGGGAGATGTAGCCACCACTGTAAGGAGTCCGAAAGTGGTTTGGACACCTTTACTCTGTCTCGGAGGTCGCCTGTGGCCTGCGTCCACTGATCTTTGAGGCACCATTGAGCAGCCTGCATGTGCAGATGGGCATTGGGAGTCACATGTACAGTGGATGCCATGTGGCCCAGGAGCAGCAGGTAGTGCCTGGCGGAAACATGGGAATTGCTTTGGAACTGGTTGGCCAAGGCCATCAGTCTGTGGGCCCTGTCTTCGGGCAAGTAAGCTCTTGCCTGAAGGGTGTCTAATCTTGCCCCTATAAACTCTAGGTTCTGAGAGAGGAGCAAAGTGTACTTTGCGTAGTTTATGACAAAGCCCAGATGCTGAAGAAGAGAGACAGTTCGAAGAGTGGCTTGTCGGGCCTCCTGGAGAGACTGGCCCCTAATGAGCCAGTCGTCCAGGTATGGGATTCCTGAGATAAGCCGCCACCACTGCCAGGCATTTGGTGAAAACCCTGGGGGCAGAGGTTAGGCCAAAGGGAAGTACCCTGTACTGAAAATAGTTTCCTCCCACCACAAATTTGAGATATTGTCTGTGGTCTGGATGAATGAGGATGCGAGTATAAGCATCCTTTAGGTCCAAGGAGCATAACCAGTCTCCCTGCTGGAGGTAGGGCAGCAGTATCCCAAGGGTAAGCATCTTGAACTTTTCCCTCTCCAGAAACTTGTTTAGGTTTCACAAGTCTAGGATAGGCCGGAGGCCTCCTTTCCTTTTTGTTACCAGGAAGTACCTGGAGTAGAAGCCTTGCCCTTTCAGGTGGTGAGGCACCGGTTCCTGTAGAAGACTAGCCAACTCCTGAAGGTGGAGGTTCCTGTGTAGAGGAAGTCTTGGAGGTTCCCCTGGATAGTAGGAGGGGGGTAGCTGGTGGACGTGGCGCATGTAGCCCTTTTGGACTATGCTCAGTACCCAGGTATCCCGTGATGGCTGGCCACCTGTAGGCGTTGTGGCAAGGAGGCCTATCCGGAGTCTGGGGGAGGACAAAGACAGGGAATTCACCCCAGTAAGGGGGTCCCCTTTCACCAAATCAGAGTAGGAAAGCCATAAACACCTCCAGGAATCAGAAAACTTCCACGTGGACCACATTTCATGCTCCCCCTAGTGGAATGAAGGGGAGAGGATACAAGGCTCAGAACCCTTTAGGCAGTGAATGTTTCAAACACTCAGGTGCCCGGAGTCAGGCTGATTGCCGTCACCTGAGTAGGGTGGGGTTGGAGCTACAGCCCTGGAAGTATAAACCCAGAGCAGAGTATGACTTGGAGAGGAGAGGAGAAGCAGGAAGCCAGGCTGAGCAGAGCAGAGGAACGGAGCTTCCAGCTGGAGAGAGTGCTATTTGGCATGTAGCACGGCTGCAGGAGAGTTTGGAGCCAGGAACAAAAGAGTTCACCTGAAGGAAGACTGTGTTCTAGCTCCACCTCTCTGGCATCGCTGCCGAGTCATCCTGCCCAATCGGGGCAGCCCTTCGCCTCTTTAAAAGGAAGCGCGAAGCAGGCGAAAGCTCATCTTTGTACAGCTCCAGGAGGAGCAAGGATCACCACCGGAGGAGAGACTACATCGTGCCGAAGACCAGGGGCTGAAGCGGCTGAGGCAGCATATCACCGCGAAGCACACAGCTTTCACAAAAGAGCTCACCTGAAGGAAGACTGTGTTCTAGCTCCACCTCTCTGGCATCGCTGCTGAGTCATCCTGCCCAATCGGGGCAGCCCTTCGCCTCTTTAAAAAGAAGCACGAAGCAGGCGGGCCCGCGCCTGAGGGCCGCGCAAGAGGGCCCTTTGGCACGGCCCTTAGGCAAAGGCCTGTAGAGATCTACGAAACGGCAAGACAACATTGAAGAGAAATCCATGCTGACACCACACGGTACAGCTGAGCTCCCCTAGGGTTGAGCTCGCATACCACATCCTCACAGCATCTCCTCAACCGCAAGTATACCTACTACAAACATTTAAACAAACTTCCTACCAAAAACTGAACTAGGCGCCTAAATAGTATAAATCCATTGCACCAGTGTGCATTAATGTTATACTGTTGCCAGTATTCTACAACTGATTGCTTTGAACCACTAACCACTGCATTGTACTTATTATTGCTACCGTAGCCATTGTCCCGCACTCCATACCTTACTGCTACCGTTGCCATTGTACTGTGCTCCATATTTTACTGCTACCGTTGCCATTGCACTGTGCTCCATATTTTACTGCTACCGTTGCCATTGCACTGTGCTCCATATTTTACTGCTACCATTGCCAGTAATATACTCTAAAGAGATACCTTACTGCTACCAGTTATACAACTACTTTAATGCTAACAAAAGTCTTCATGCATATAGACACATCAAACTATCTTGCCTGATATTTCTAAAATTAATACAGCTGAACCCCCTCTGGGTTAAGATCACTTCAAATAGTTTTGCCTGAAACAAATAACATTACAACCCAGTTCACCAATAAGTTTAACAACCATATTTATCTTAGCTAAGAATATTCCTATAGCAAAATCAAAATTTCCCTGCCTAACTTAAAACTATTGTCAGTGACCATCTTACACCGTATTCTGCTCATAGCCTTGATCCACTACACCCAGATTGGTTTTTTGTTACTGTTGCCAGCAACACATTCCAATTACAACAGTCAGTAGCTCTCTGCTACTGTTTCTGTTACTGTTGCCAGTAACTCAATCTAACTACTGTTGCCAGTAGCTCTCTATTACTGTTCCTATTACTGTTGCCAGTAACACATCTATTTACTGTTGTCAGTAGCCTTCCCCTTCATTAACCCTTATACTGTTACCTTTAACAGTAGAATACCCCTCAGTCAAAATGCCATTACCTAACTCTCCAACACCCAGAATACCATTAATCTTCATCACCATTTCTATCCTAACTATTCTTGCCCACAGCCTAAATAATAATAACTTTAAAAAACATCCCGATCATACACAACCCAACAAGAAGCAGTCCCTCAGCATGGCAACCCTACATAGAACCTCATCCCAAAGTAAACCACCATAGATTAATTCATATAAACTACACTTCACTCCCGCAACCCAAAAACCTTAATCCATTTAATAGCACAGATTCCTTATCAATAATTCTAACTAATGCTAGATCAATGAAAAATAAGTTGCCAATATTCACAGATATACTAGACAATCAAACACCAGACATATTATGTGTAACAGAGACATGGCTAACAGATTCAGATAACGTATACTTAAACCAACTAAGCAATAATGATTATGATACCTTTTATACACATAGAATTCACAAAAAAGGTGGTGGAGTCCTAATAATGATAAAAAAAGAACTAAAAGCAAAAAAACTACAATCACACTTACCTACAAACATCGACATAATCATTATGAAAATTGGCAACATAAAAAACATAAAAATCTGTCTAATTTATAGACCACCAGACCAACAATCAGAGAACCTGGACCCCTTAATTGAATTCTTAAGTTCCTCCACTGACCAAAATCCAATACTAATGCTTGGTGACTTCAACCTCCCCTCCTTACCAGCGTCTTATGCCTCCCTCTTTTTAGAATCCACAGCAGATATGGACTTTCACCAAATAGTAAATGCTAGCACACACAATAAAGGAAATATACTTGACTTGGTCCTACTGCCAGATGTAATCTACAGGTCTTATAACCCCAACTCCCTCAAATGTACCTCAACCCCTTGGTCAGACCACCATCTCATTAACTTTAAAATTACAATCAATAACTCAATAGTTAAACAAATCCCAATTAATGCTCCGCCTTACAGATTTAAAAAATATAAGGAAGAGGAGTTCCTAGACATGATAATTCCCAAATTATCTATTGCACCACAAAATCTTGATGTAGCGGTATCCAACTGGCATGAAGTCATTAACAATGCAGCTGCCAATAACCAAGCAACTAAGAAAAACACTCACTCTAAATCTGATCAAGCCCCCTGGTACAATAACACACTAAACATAATGAAAAGAAATCTAAGAAAAGCTGAATGCAAATGGAGAAAAAATAAAAACTCCATTAACAAAGATTCATATATCACTCTCCTTAACTCATATAAGGATGCAATTAACAATGCCAAGAAAAATTACCATGCCTCAATACTAAACAATGCAACAAATAGACCCAGAGAACTATTCGCAATAGCTCATAAGCTAACGAATAATACCCACAACTCCAGCAATGAAATTACAGAAATCTCCCCACAGGACCTGGCAAACTACTACATGAACAAAATCACGTCCCACCCCCACTTACCAAAATCGAATTACCTCTCTCAAACCCATTATGCAGATGAATGGACTGACTTCCAACCTCTATCTAACATTGCACTCAAGAACATCATAACAAACATTAATACAACCACCTCACTCCTTGGCCCGTGTCCAGTAACATGGATAAAGAATTCTCTACCTATCCTCTCACAATTCATACTCCCCATAATAAATCTTTCGCTAAAAACTGGGTACTTACCCCCAGCACTAAAACATGCACAGATTCGCCCAATCTTAAAAAACTCCACCCTTGACAAAACATCTCCAAAATCCTACAGACCCATATCAAGCATCCCGTTTTTGGGTAAATTAATCGAAAAAGCAGTACAAATCCAGGCCCAAGAATACATTGATAGCTCAGCCCCCCTGGATGACCAACAGTATGGGTTTCGCCCTCACCACGGGGTGGAGTCACTACTAACAGTTCTTATTGATACCCTTGTAAGAGGTATCGATAATTCAAAACAGGCATTCCTACTCATATTCATTGATATCTCTGCCTCCTTTGACAGTGTTCACCACTCAACAATGATTAATAAACTAAGACAAATAGGTATAAAATCCACGGTTCTTAACTGGTTTTCATCATACCTAAGTGACCGAACTCAAACGGTACGAATTGGCAACCTCACCTCAAAAACTTACAATCAGGAACTAGGCCTCCCCCAGGGCTCTGCACTGTCAGCGCTACTATTTAATATTTACTTAAAACACATCTGTCAAATATTTAAAAATTCAATGTGCACTATCACCTTTACGCGGACGACATAATGATGTATGTCCCATTCACAATACCTAATATTCCTACACTACTTATTAATACCTGCCTCAATGAAATAAACAATTGGCTAAATGAAAACAACTTATTCATTAACCATGCAAAAACCAAAGCCCTAATAGTAATTAAAAACACAACATTCATTCCCCCATCACACATCACACTGCAAAATAATGATATCAATATAAAAACTGAAATACGCTACCTAGGAGTAATACTAGACAAACACCTCAGTATGGACACACATATAAGAAATATAACAAAAAAAGTTTATTTTAAACTAAAAGTCTTAAAACAACTCTGCCCCCTAATGCATCTACAGGATTTTCAATGTATACTACAAGCTATAATAACTCCCCATTTCGATTTTGCGAACTTAACCCTACTAGGCATAACAAAACAAAATCTAAAAAAACTCCAAGTAGCACAAAATGCAGCAGCAAGGACTATCATGAATGCCCCTCCATTCCAACATATAACACCTATTTTAGAGAATCTACGCTGGCTCCCGATTCAATGCCGGATACATTATAAAACTCTTTTAACTACTTACAAAGTCTTGAACACCACAGCACCTCTTACTCTAAACAACCTTATTAACAAAGAACCCAATCATAATCTCCAAAGGCGAGACCAACTAAACAAACTTACAACACCAAAGGAATTTATAAAGGCCAAAAAATCAACAAACAAGAAAGCATTCTCTCATGCTGCCCCTATAATTTGGAACAACACTCCATCGGAATTAAGATCCTTACCTCAAATCATGGAGTTCAGGAAAAAACTCAAAACTCACTTATTCTCAACATACTATGGATTCTTGTCGAACTCACCTATTCAACAGGAAAAAGGATAGCTTCACCAGCTGACATATCCCAGCTTTGAACTGGAATAAATGAGAAAACCCCAAAACGACGATCTCAAAAACATACATACCTGTACATAGTTAATATTTGGTTCTTTGTATATAGTTAACAAACTGTTAATTGTAAAATTGAATTTCTTTGTAGTTTCACAATGTTATCTGTAAAAGCAGCTTTGCCTGTTTACTGTTGTTCCATGTAAACCGCAACTGATCAATGGAAGGTGCGGTATATAAAAACTCGCTAATTAAATTAAAATTAAATTAAACAAGAGAGACTCCAGGATTCCCCAGAAGGCTGTTAGCTGAGCACTGTGAGCAAGGTGGGGAGTCAGAGCCTATGCAGCTGGGAGAGCCCGAGGTGAAGCTGATTGAGGACGACACTCCCATGGACTGTTCTTTGTGCCAAGCTGTAAACCTGAGACAAAGCAAGCCAGTCCTGAAAGAAGGTTATCCAGGAAAAAGGTACCCTTATTCTACAAGCAGGGTGGCTGTATTTCCCTTGTGTTTATAAAGGGGAAGTTTACCACAGACTTCAAATGTGATTTTTGTTTGATGCTTTAGTCAGCAAGGCTGAGAAGGAAATTTTGGACAATTTTTGCTTCAAAGAGTCCTGAACCAACAATCCTATGTGTGGTATGATTGAACCATTGTGTATATAAAAATAATAAATTTCTGTCATTTGCCTTTCCTACTTGAGCCTAACTACAGCTTTCTGCATGGTGCACTCATACAGCTGAATAAGGACTACGTTTTCCAGAGGGTATTGCAGGGAAATAGTTTAAAAAAAAGCTGAAAAAGCATACAGCAGAAAGTTCCTTCAAAAATCCACGCCCCTCTAAGCTAGAGGCGAGTGGTGGTGGCATGACAGTGGCGTAGTTGGCAAGATTTTCTACCACTCAGGATGTTCTACCATCCAGGATATACACTTACAAGAGTGATAGCACAGAAGGTTGGCGGAAAAGACAAATTCATTTTGTTTTTTCTTCGAGAGTCAACACATGAGCAAGGTATCGCCAGAGATGGATCCAAAAGAGCTGGTGCAATGGATGGCCACTCAATTTCAACGCCAGCAGGAGTTGGCCCAGCTAGCGCAGGAGAATGTGGCGGCGGCTATGAGGGAGCAGCAAAAGCCTGTCCTGGACTTAGTGAAAACCCTTATTACTTCCCAGAGGCAAGGAAGTGGAGGAACACTAACCCCAGAAGGACCGGAGATGCCGAGAATGGACAATCTAGCAGGCCCACACACCAGCGGGGCATTTAATTTTGGAAAACTTTCTCCTGATGATGACAGATGACTTCTTGGAGTCATTTGAGAGGGTGGCTCAAGCCGTGGGTTGGCCAGATAGCCAGTGGGCAGTGCGATTGGCAACGTCCTTAACAGGAGAAGCACTAGCCGCATATAGGGCTATGCCTGCTGCCCAGGCCATGGACTATAATGCTGTAAAAAATGCAATCAGAGACTGATTAGGGTTAACGAAAATGTTGTATCACCGTATGTTTAGAGCCACGGTCTTAAAGGCCGGAGAGACACCTAAGGCCTTAAGCCAGAGAATTTGAGGTTTAGCTTTAAAGTGGCTAGCCCCAGAAGGGAAAACTATGGATACGGAGGTGGATATAGTGATATTGGAGCAATTTATGGCTGCAATACCAAAAAGGGTACAATCTTTTCTGATTCAGCAAAACTGCCAGAGCACAGGAGAGGCAACCCTTTAGGCGGAGCGCTACATGGAAGCTGAATGGGCGTTTCCCCCAAAGGCAGACCCTCCAAAAGTAGGGGCAGAGGCCAGTTTTGATTTATCAGAAAAGAAACAGGGAAATAATGCAAAATGTATGAAAACTTGTGTGTCTGCTCATGAGGGTAAGTGGGCTGAGGAAAAATGCTATCGTTGTGAGGAAATGGGACACCTGCAGAGGGGATGCAAAGCCCGCATTGGGTTAACTGGTACCAATAAGAAACATTTAGGAGAGGGATTTCTCTTAAGTGTTAACATACAGGGGCCGACCAAAGCATGGTGTCACGAAAGCTTTGGCAGGCAATTGAGGCCCAGGATGAGTCTCACCAGAGGAAGCCAGAAGGGCAGGTCCAAATTAGGTGCATCCATGGAGCTGCTTCTTTCTACCCTGTGTACAAAGTAGTGATAAAAGGGTTGGGGGCACAGAAAGAAGTTCTTGTGGCAGTGGTTCCAAAACTACCCTATGATTTAGTATTAGGAAGGGATTGGCCCCAATTTAGAGAAGGATTAGAGAAAGGCCTTGGGAGAAAAGGGGATGGGATGATGACGGTGGTCCCTGGCCCTCTTTTTGAGAACCCCCGAAAGCCAAGTAAGAACCCAGGGAAAGAACCCCTGGGAAGTGTTGCTCCCCTTAAACAGAAGTTTGTATTAAAATTTTGTAAGGTGTCCGAGAAGGCCCAGACTCCCAGGAGGGCGTCCCTGCAAGCTGCGGGACATGATTTATGCAGCGCCGAAGATCCTTCTCCGCACATTAGACAGAGAACCTTCTCTACTTAAAGGCATACACCCTTCTGGTGGAGGGGTTTCGGGAGGCCAGTAGGACCTCCTTGATTTCCTCAGGAAGACTGAAAGGGGCCAACGCTCTTTCAGCAGCCACGCTGTTAGTGTTAGTGGCCCCAGGTTGGGGTTGCAGGAGGAAGCCCTCTGCCTGGGACAGGAGGTCCGGAACCGGCCCAGTGGAACTGGGAGTGCCACTGACAGGGAAAGCAGCAGAAGGAACCACAGTTGCCTGGGCCACCTGGAGGCGATCAGTATCACTGACATCCTCTCGCTCTAGTCTTGGCAACCGAGGTGGGGGGGGGGGAGCAGATTCAGTGTTAACGCATAGAGCAGGCCTTCTGATCACAAGGAAAGTGTAGTGTCTATCGCAACTCTCCACGGGCGCAGTTGGCGGAAGCAAAAGCGAAGTAACTGCGTGTTGTCCAGGGAGGCAAAGTGATCTATCACGGGCCTGCCCCAGTAGTGGAAGAATTGCTTCATTATCCTGGGGTTCAAATGCCACTTGTGTGGACAAAGGACTCTGCTCAGCCTGTCTGCTAAGCAGTTGTCCTGGCCTGGCAGGAACACCGCTCATAGGAGCATGCCGGTGCACATTGTGAAGGAGAGGAGGGCTACCGCCTCCTTGCAGAAGGAGTACGAGCCCATACCTCCCTGCTTGTTGATGTAAAACATGGCAACCTGTTCGTTGGTCTGGATCAACAGGTCTGTGCCACAGACAGTAGCAGAATGTTTGCAGGGCCAGGAAGTTTGCCCTGACTTTTAGGAGGCTGATCTGAAAAAGTGACTCCTCCTGAGACCAGCTGCCCTGCATGTGTCAGTCCCTGGAATGTGCTCTCCAACCCAGAAGGGAGGCGTCTGTTATCAGGGTCCTCCTCAACGCGGGTGCCTGGAAAAGCATTCTGGCATGGAGGTGGCGCAGGTTTTGCCACTAGGTGAGGGATTCCGCCAAGTGGCGTGTGACTGTGACCCTGTCCCGTAGCCTGCCCGTGGCTTGAGTCCACTGTGAGTAGAGGCGCCATTGGGCTGTCTGCATGTGCAAGCGGGCTAATGCTGTGACATGGACCGTTGAGGCCATGTGGCCCAACAGGTGGAGGCAGCGGCAAACCTGTACTGACTAGTGGTGTTGTACCTCCTCTGCCATTTCTATAAGGCGGTCTGCCCTTTCTGCTGGGAGGATGACTGACTTGCAACGTGTCAAACTGAGCCCCTATGATCTCCAGATTTTGGAATGGAGAGAGATGGGATTTGGGGTAGTTGATGACAAACCCAAGGTGCTGCAGTAGGAGGTTTATTCTCTCTGTGGCCTGACTGACCTCTGAGGCCGAACCCCCTCTGATTAGCCAGTCATCCAGGTAGGGGAAGATGAAAGCCCCTTATAGGCGCAGGTGGTCGGCTATCACTGCCAAGCATTTGGTAAAAACTCTTGGTGAGGAGGCCAGACTGAAGGGCAGCATTCTGTACTGGTAGTGCCCTCCTCCCACAACGAACCATAGGTACTGCCTGTGGGAGGGATGGATTAGGATGAGTGTGTATGTATCTTTTAGATCCAAAGGAGCACAGCCAATCTTCCTGGTGGAGGTATGGCAGCAGTGTCCCAAGGGAGAGCAACTTGAACTTTTCCCTCACCAGAAACTTTTTAAGTTTCTCAGGTCTAGTATGGGCCTGAGGCCCCCAGTTCTTTTTGGGTCAAGGCAGTACCTTGAGTAGAAGGCTTTTTCCCATAGGTATTTGGGTACAGACTTCACTGCCTTTTCCCTGAGCAGACCTGCAAGCTCTGAGAGCAGAAGAGTCTGGTGAAGGAGAGGTCGCACAGGCTCTCCTGGGAAGAACTTGGGTGGCAACTGTTGTAAACGGAGGCGGTATCCCTCCTTTACTTCCTGCGGTGTCCACTGGTCTGGGGTGGCCTCAGCCCATTTGTTGGCTGACAGGTGGTCCCCTGTGGGCTGCCAGGTGGCCCCCTGTAGGCTGGTGAAGATCTGCTGGAGAGGCAAAAGCTTCCCCTTGGTTGGGCTGGAGCTGGGGTCTGGGGCTTCTGAGCTCCCTGTCCCTGTCTCTTGTAGTGAGAACCCTGCTGCTGGCCCGAGAAGGGCTGGTAGCAGTGACTGCTGAACATGCCTCATTTTCCCTTGGAACAGCACCTTTTCCCCTAGGGTTTCTTATGGGAAAAGGAAGAGATCTTTTTTTTGACAGCCTCTGTAGAGTCACCACTTTGGCTTTTATCTCAGCCATCTTGTCGGCCATGTGTTTGTCAAACAGGTTCTCCCCAGTGCAGGAGACATCAAGCACCTTATCCTGGACCCATTGCTCAAGGTCCAATGAGTGTAGCCAGGCTTGGCGTCAAGCCCTGATGTCTGCTGCTGCTTCTCAAGCTGACGACTCAAATCCATTGTAGGCTGCTCAGGAGAGGAATTTTGAACAGTCCTTGATCCTGGAGGTCAGGGCTTGTAACCATTGAAGTTCCCCAACTAGTCCCTCTGAGAACGCAGACAACTCCTGGGTTAAGGCCTTCAGATACATGCCTATGTACAACTCACAGACCTGGATTCGACATCCCAGATTGAGCCCTGGTAGCACTTGCACCCAAGGGCTCCAGCATCCCTTTTGGGGGGACAGAACAGTAATTCTTCTGGCCCTTGAGGTTTTGCATGATTGACTCGACAAATATGGAGTTATGAGGGAGTTGGGGCTTGTGCAACCATGGCCCTTTCCTGATGCAGTATATGGCGTCGAGGCATTGGCTGACCACTGGCACCGATGCCGGGGTCTCCCGCATTCTCAAAAGTAGCTGCTTGAGGATCGGCTGCACCGGCACCATGAACGTTTCCTTGGGTGGAGACTCGAAATGGAGGATCTCCAGTTCCTTGATGCAGGGGTCCTCCTCTGCTTCGATTTGCACCAAGAGGGCTCGGGCCATGTCCCTGACAGTCATGGAAGGCCAGGTCCTCCGGTGGAGAATGGCACTGGGGCACCAGGGAAGACGGGTCTGAGAGGATGTCTCGGTGCTGGCTGGTTTCCAGGGAGGCCTCATCGTCTGTTTCCCACTTGGAGTTGAAGAAAGACGATGAGACAGAGGCCTTGCAGCTCCGTGCCTTGAGGTCTGGGCCGAAAGGTCGGGGGCCCCCAAAGGGCCTGGGGTCCAAGTCTTGGAAACTCGCTGGGGAAGACCAGATGCCCGAGGAATGGGACTGGGACCTCGACTAGAGCCAAGGACTTACCCAAAGCCGGTAGTCTCAAAGCTTGGCTCAACTGGGGACTCCCCCACAGTTGGGGGCTGGTTGTTGGGGCAGATGTGGACGAATCTGACATTGCCTGCTGCATGGCCAGGATAGCAGTGATGTTCTGCTCCATGGCTGCTCTTCTGTTTTCCAGGCAAGAAGGCTCCGCAGCTTTCGGTGCGGGCACCAAGGATTTTGGGCCCAGTGACCAGCACTCTCGCAAATGTGTCCTCGACGAGGACTATGGCCTCAAGGAACCTCGCATGGTCTCCGCTGGTCAAGAAATCCTTCTCAAGAAACTTAGTGGGATGCTTCTCGGAGTCGCCCAAGTCCCTCTGACTCGTCTTACCACCAGGTTTCCCTGGTGTAATATCTTGATGGACCTCTTCTTTTGCTCAGGGTCCGATGTCTTCTCAGAGGAGCCGCCACTGCTGGACTCAGAGGACACTCGAGCCTTACGATTAGTGCTGGGCTTGGAACTCTGTGTCAGGGAGGCTGGTGCCTAGTCAGACCCTAGGAACAGCTTCTCCTGTAATTCCGACCTCTTTTTATTAGTTTCAGGCATCATGGCCTGGCACAGGTCACAAGAGGTGCTATCAAGGTCTGGTCCCAGGCAGCATAAGCAGCAACCATGGGTATCAGTGACACACATGGTTTGACTGCAGCGGTCACATTTTTTGAAACCACCGGGAGACATGGTGGGAGACACCCAGCCGGGGTCAATGACCCCCGGGAGAAAAATGGTACGAATGCCGGTTGAGGCAAGCCTCAATGAAAAAAAAAAGAGGGAAAGAGCTGAGAACAGCACTGCGTCCAGCGCCGGCTCGAGGCGAGAAGAGGAAATGGGATGCAAACTGGGAACTGCTAATATCTTTTAAGGATTTAGCAAGGATTTTTTCTGGGGAAAATGGACGTGCGTCCATTGGGCTCCACGGAAAAAAGGAGAATGAGCAAGATGGCATCCTTGGGTGGGAAGGGGACCATGCATGCATGGTAGCATTCCCAAAGGCTTTCTTTGAAAGCTGGGGAATTGATGTGTGGGTTCCATCGTTGCTGAGGTCACCCCATATGTGAGGACAGACTTCCTGCTTGTTCCTGGATAATATTCCTGTTTACTTTTTGACTATAAAATACTTGGAGAAAATTCCTGACCCTTTTTTCTCTGGTTAACAGGTCTGACTGCACTGGTCTCGAAGAGGGAAGAGAGAGTTCCTTGATAAGTATTCCCTGGTGCTGTTTGACCAAAAGGCTCTTGGGTGAGCAATCTGGTGGAACATTAATCAGAGGGAGTCCGTTTCCATGCAGTACATTTTTTATAACCCAACAGTCAGTTTATAAGAGACCATAGGTTTGTATAAAACCTTAGCATCATTTTTAATGGAAGATTATTTGGCACAGATATTATAACTAGTTATTTTTTCTTAGAGACTGTCAAAACCCTGTTCCAGGATTTGGCTGAGGCACAAGATGTCTCTTTTGGGTTCTCGTTGAGTCTGGTACAATGAGTACTTTTGAGAGTAGCAGGTTTTCCTTTGTCTCATGTAGAGGAGGTAATCAGGTCAGATGTGGAACAGAAGAGGAACTTAAGCATTATGTAGAACTCTTTAATGAGAGAAGCTGCCTCTGATATAATCTCCACAGGATACATCAATGAGCCTTTCCTGCACATCATATTGGAGATCTGAGGTCCACAACTATGAGGGTCTGTAAGTTCCAATCCACATAGCAGAAGCTGATGATATCTCAATGTGCTTTCCATATTTTTCTCATTGCCCAAAAGCTGTTGTAACTGAATAGACTTGTCCTCATGGAGAGTCCGCAGACCCCCGAGTCTCAAGCAGAGCCGTTTCACATATACTGGCCAATAAGAAGTTATATAGGAAGAAAGCATAACATGATGAAAAATCTTTCTCCCAGGAAAATCCAAACTCTCTCTGAGAGCACCCTGGGAACTCTTCCTGAGAACACCAAAGAGTATGACCTGGAACGCTTGGCTCTCTTGAGAGTGATTTTGACTAACACAGAATGGTGTGGGAGCAGTTTCTTGAATCCAGGAGCCTTCCAAACTATGCCTGTCTGCCTTCTTATTTACTGGGCTCATCATGTAAGAGATAAAAGACCTGTCCCAGATCAGAGATGGATTCTTGAAGTGAATATTAAAATGCACTGCGGTTTCTGAAATGGTCAATCAGTGCACATCTCAGGCTGCTCTATTTAAGGAGGAAGGAAGGGCAGTAGAGAAGCAGCATATGGATGGCAGGCTTGAGATTGAGCCTGAGGAACAAGGATTCAGGATAGATCAAAAGGTTACGAGAAAGCTCTGAAATGGGAAGGTGAGCAAAGTGAATAACAGCTACCTTCCTGCTTAGACTAGGATAGTCTGGGAACAGATATGCCAGAGTAACCTGGGGGAAAGCAATGCCATCATTCAAACAGGTCTCGTTCAAAGTAGTTTCTGACCATATTCATAACCTATCGCAGATCAGAGTGGTCTTGAAGCACCGGGACCTACAATTAAGTAGAGAGATTCTCAATGAACTATAGACTCAGGTAATAGACTAGATGGTGAGGAAGAGCAATACACAAGCTAACTTATCTGTACCTTAGGTCATATTCAGGGTATCAGTGGATAATAGTGATAGCAGAGCACCAGAATAGGGGATAGTATAGGGGATATGGTGTTGCTGAAGGAGATCAGAGGAGACAGTAGTGGGACAAAGGAGTAAGAGCAATGAAGGATTAACAGCACAAGTGGCAAAGGAGTGGAATTGCTGTCATGGTTGGGTCTTCCCAGAGTTTGCCCAATGAGTGAGTTTGTTCCTTGGGTGTCAAATGCCGATCTATAGATGTACTTAAAAAAAAAGGTGTCTGATGTCACCTTCATATGTAGGTGAGTCAATAGGTTGAGCAACAGGATCAGGCTAGATGAGCTGAGGACAGAGGAGGCAACCCCAGTGCCTAGAAAACAGAATAAAGCAACTAAGGATTTGAATAAACTTCTTTATTTTATTTTTGACCTCCTCCTAACAGCCTAGTAAGAAGTATCAGTGGACTGGTGTTAGATTCTTAGAAGCTGGTGAGACCCCTGCAATATAGAGAAGGAACACCATTTGAGGGGTGGAAGAAGGGGGTTTTCAATGGTACAACTGCCACTTCTTCTGTGCCACTAACTTGACAGACTGCCCTTGGCATTGGAGGAGGAGGAGGAATTCTTCATCTTCTTCAGGCAGGAATAAGTCTATGCCCATAATTATCTGTGGCTGTTACTGATGCTCGATGTCAAGAAAGATCAATGCACTGTATCACCAGTGTCTGGTTGAACTCCTGAGCCCTTCAAAACATATGCCATTGATGCAGACATCAATAGACCAAACTTAGAAGTGCTGAATATCTTCATACTACTTTTAAGAACTCCAAATTACTCTCAGTCATTTGAATACTAACAGCACTGATGAGGTTTGGGATTAGGTCCAATGAACTGCAAGCACCAGCTGTGGGTATCTGTACTGCCCTTGTTCTTGCAGCACTGCAATTTTTTAAAGACACTGGGTGCTTTTTTTTTTTTATTAAAGGGGCATACTGCTGAGAAAGCAACTGGAAATTCAAAGGTGAAATTTTACTTTTCTGATAATTTCGTTTTCTGAAGTCCTGCTAGACCAATCCAAATAAGTGGATAGTGTCTTCCTATCAGCAAATGATGGACACAAAACCCCCCCACTCTCAGTGACATCATTGGTATTAGCTAAGCTAAGGGTATCCTCCAGTATTTAGATAGCAAGCTCCAAGCAATTGGCAAACTGAACAATCTACTTACGAAACAAATGAGTCCAAAGGCAAATAGTTCCAGGACGACCAAGAACCAACTCTCCAAGGAAAGTAAACATCATAACTAGACCCACAAGTTCTGAGACTGGAGTTCTGAGAACTCAGAGTAGAGGAAGCAGTGGATCCCCCAGAGTTGAACCTGGACTGGTGTAACAGAACTCCAGGAAACCATAGTTACGCACCTGTAACAGGTGACCTCCGGGAAGAGCAGGAATTTAGTCTTCACATATGGGTATCGTCGGTACCGACGGAGCCAGTGTGGGAACGCTCCTCAGCATACGATAGGAAAGCCTTTGGGAGCATCCCACAGCGCATGCGTGCTGCCTTCCCGCCTCTGTACCTCTCTCACATCAGTTTATGTTTATAGCTGAGACCAAAGGAGAGAAGTAGAGAAAGAGAGATAGAGACAAACTCCTAGGGGAGGTAGGTGGGTTGTGAAGACTAAATTCCTGCTGTTCCCGGAGATCACCTGTTACAGGTGAGTAACTACGTAATCTCCATGAACAAGCAGGACTGTAGTCTTCACATATGGGGACTCCCCAGCTGAAAGA
This sequence comes from Ichthyophis bannanicus, assembly GCA_033557465.1. NCBI lineage: Eukaryota > Metazoa > Chordata > Amphibia > Gymnophiona > Ichthyophiidae > Ichthyophis > Ichthyophis bannanicus. Next base: position 259,205,834 of record CM066044.1, read on the forward strand.
TGCCAAGGAGTGAGCCCAGCTAGCTGCGAACCCAGGTGAGATGGGTCATGCTTCCTCCCATGGACCTTAGGCATCCAAACTGTGGATGGTGGGTAAGAGTTGTATTAAGTATGGAAGAGATGTTGTAGAACAGCCTGGCCAAACGAGGCATCCCGACGGGAGTCCTTGTCTAAGTGGGCTGTGAAGGTATGTACTGAAGTCCAAGAGGCTGCTTTGCAGATGTCATCAATAGAGACAGAAAGAAGGTTAGCCGTTGAGGCTGCCATTGCTCTCACATTGTAAGCCGTGACATGGCCTTCGAGAGAAAGTCCCTTACTCTGATATGTATAGGATATGCAATCTGCAATCTAATTTGACAGTGTTTTTTTAGAAACTGGAAGGCCCAAATGACTAGAGTCAAAAGCCACAAAAAGCTGAGAAGATTTTCTATGTGGCTTAGTTCTTTGGAGATAAAAAGCCAAGACTCTTTTACAATCCAATGTGTGAAGATTCATTTCCGCACTGGAGGCATGAGGCCTAGGGAAGAATATAGGAAGATAAACAGACTGGTTTAAATGAAAAGGTGAAACCACCTTTGGCAGAAAGTGAGGATGAGTCCTGAGGGCTCTACTTTATCATGGTGAAACCTTGTATAAGGAGGGTCAGCTACTAATGCCTGTAGTTCACTAATGCGTCTTGCAGAAGTGATGGCAATTAGGAAAATAACTTTCCATGAAAGAAACTTTAGGTCTGAAGTGGCTAAAGGTTCAAAGGGCAGTTTCATAAGCTGACCAAGAACAGGATTTAGATCCCATGCCACCGGTGGTGGTTTAATGGGAGGTTTTGTTAAAAGTAGGCCTCTCATAAATCTTGATATAAGTGGATGAGAGGAAATAGGTTGTCCACCAGAAGGTTTATGGAAAGCAGCAATAGCACTAAGATGGACCCTAACTGAATTGGTCTTCAGGCCAGAAGTTGATAATTGTAGAAGATACTCTAGTAGCAAATCTACAGGTACTAAAAAGGGGGTTAAGTCCCTTCTGTGAATACCAGATACAGAACCTTTTCCACATGAAAGCGTAGGAACGTCTTGTGGAGGGTTTTCTGGAAACCAGGAGGATATCCTTTACTTGTTGAGAAAGGTTAACATCCTGGAATTCTAGGCTTTCAGTAACCAGGCCCTGAGATGTAGGGACTGGGGATTGGGATGCAGTAAAAATCCTTCGTCCTGCGACAGGAGATCTGGAGCATTCCCAAACTCCAGAGGAGTGGTTTGAGAGAGACGCAGAAGAAGAGGATACCACGTTTACTGTGGCCAACGTGGAGCTATGAGTATCATACGGCCTCTGTCTCTCTGAAGTTTGAATAAAGTCTTGGGAATGAGGGGAATGGGTGGGAAGGCACAGAGGAAGTCTGTCCCCAGTGGAGTAGGAAAGCATCTCTTGCCTGGCAGTTTTGAGCCGGAATTCTGGAACAGAATCAGAGAAGTCTGGCATTCTGTGGACTTGCAAAGAGGTCTATATCTGGTGTTCCCCAGATTCGAAACACTCGAGCAAGCTGGTATGAGTGGAGGGACCACTCGTGTGGCAGCAGTATTTCACCGAGTTTGTATGCCCACAAGTTTTGAATGCCCGGAAGGTATACCGCAAACAGGTGCATTTGTAACTCTCTGGCGAGGGCCCATATTCGCAAAGCTTCGTTGCATAGCAACAGAGAGCCTGTTCGCCTTGCTTGTTCACATAGAACATAGCTACCTGATTGTCGGTTTGGACCAGAACTGTTTTGTTGCTGAGATGGCCCTGAAAGACTTGAATAGCATTGAAAATGGCTCTCAGCTATAGGAGGCTTATGTGAAGGGAAACCTCCTGTGAAGTCCAAAGACCCTGAGTGGAGAGATCGTGCAAGTGGGCCCCTAACCCATCTTGGACGCATCTGTCATCAGAGTGGTTTGGCATAGAGGCTGCTGGAAAGGAGAGCCTACAAGGAGGTTTTCCAGGGATTGCCACCATTGTAGGGATGAAATCAGACGTGTGGTAGCTCTGATTTTGTCTGTCAGTTGACCTGTGGCTTGTGACCACTGAGAGGAAAGGGTCCACACTGGGCTGCTCGCATGTGGAGGCGAGCATAGGGAACCACATGGACAGTGGATGCCATGTGTCCCAGCAATTGAAGCATCTCCCGAGCAGTAAGGAATACCTTCATAGATGCTTGAGATGCCAGTTGTATTATACGTAGACAGCGTGGTTGAGAATATGCATGTACGCATCTCTTAGATCTAGAGGATATATAGCCAGTCCTGACTTTGGAGGAATAGTAAAAGTGTTACGAGGGAGATCATTTTGAACTTTTCTTGGAACAAATATTTGTTTAATTCTCTGAGGTCTAATATGGGTCTGTGTCCCCGTGTCTTCTTTGGAATAAGAAAGAAGAGGGAGTAAAACCCTGTCCCCTGACGAGGAATGGGTACTTCTTCGATTGCTCCTTGAGCTAGAAGTGATGTGACCTCCTGCCACAAGAGGTTGATGGCAGGGGCCTGAGAATTGAACTGTTTTATTATTGTAGGTGGGGGCAAGTTGAGAAAATGAGGCTTGTACCCCAGTTGTACAATGGACAAAGTCCAATTTTCTGATGTTATTTGTTGCCCTCTTTTGGCAAAAAAGCATAGTCTTCCTGGAATGGTCAAGGGTTCTGGACCTAACATTCCTAACATGGGCTCTACAGGTCAAACAATGGTAAGGATTTGAGGGTTTATTTTTATTAAGTTGCTAGCTCTCTGACTGGGAGCTCTTAAAAGGGGTTTTGTATATTTTTAAAGTAAAGTTACTTTCTTTTTGATGCTTTAGTAGAAATTTCCTTGAGCAGAGTAGGTTGTTGAACTCTAGTAACCTTCTCAGCTTTTGGGAACTGCTGACACCTAATCAGGAGTTAGTTCCCTCCCAACCCACCCCGACTCCCACCCACCACTAGTGAGCAGTCTTACTTTACAGGGCACCTCCCCATTTAACAAAGCACAGAGACTTGGAGCAGCACATTTTGAATATAATTAAAGAGATTTAACTGCTTTTTCTCTGAAAGGACAGCTGGGAAACCAGCTGGTACTTGGTAGATCTCTCTTTTGCTTTAACAGATACCTAAGCTCCACGAACAGAACAATGGCTGGGAAAAATTGTATCGCTAAAGATGTTGCCCCCGTTACAGCTTCTGCCTCTGTCCAAAGGTCCTAATGCCAGCTGAAGGACCGGTTCCATGTGCAGGGTGCCTGCATGCTGAAGCTCTGAGGAAATAAGTGGAGGAACTCAGAGAGGAGGTGGTGAAGCTGAGAAGCATTCAAGACAGTGAGAAGTACATTGATGAGATGCTTCTTGCAGCAACCAAGCTCTCCAGCAGAGGAGAAGATGGGTGCCAACAGTATGACGAAGATGGGACACAAGTCACCAGGGCCTGCAGAATCACCAATCCAACTTCACCAGCCCTTGAATTGAAGAACTATTATGCAGCCCTGGAAGTGGAGGAGGTGAGAGCATCCCTGGAAAGGGAAGAACCAGAGCTCAAGTACCCCAAAGTTGCAAAATCAGTGACCACAAGGAAGCGAAGGGTAGTGGTGGTTGGAGACTCTCTTCTGAGGGATACCGAGGCATCCATCTGCCGACCAGACACATGTCCAGAGAGGTATGCTGTGTGCCTGGTGCCAAAATCCAAGATGTTACGGAGAGTCTGCAGAGACTCATGAAGCCCACTGACTATTACCCTATGTTGCTAATCCATGTTGGAACAAATGATACTGCCAGATATCCCTCGGAACGTATCAAAAGTGACTTCATGGCTCTGGGACAGAGGGTGAAGCAGGTAGGTGAACAGGTGGTGTTCTCTTCAATCCTCCCTGTTGAGGGTAAAGGCCAAGGCAGAGAGGCTCGCATCCTGGAGATGAATGCATGGCTGCACGGATGGTGTCATCGAGAGCGTTTTGGTTTCCTAGACCATGGGATGCTGTTCCAAGGGTTGCAGAGCAGAGATGGCATCCATCTGTCCAAGAAAGGTCAACGCGTATTTGGTAGTAGACTGCCTAATCTACTGAAGAGGGCTTTAAACTAGATTCATTGGGGATGGGTGAAGAAAGCCCCCAGCTAGGTGAAAGCCCCCAGGTAGGTGATACATTAAATAACTTTATGGAAATGGGTAACAAGGGTAACATATGGAAAGCAGTGTGTATAAATACCCGTAGCATGGGAAATAAGATCCCTGATGTTGAAGCTTTGGTGGAGTGGCTGACTTGGATTTAAATGGCAGTTACAGAAACATGATTCACAGAAAACCATGATTGGGATGTAACCATACCCGGCTATACTTTATTCAAAAAGGACAGGGTAGGAAGAAGGGGAAGAGGAGTGGTACTATATGTAAAAACCACTATTAAAGCTTTGGAATTACAAAGCTTAAAAGGGAGAGAGGAGGCATTGTGGGTTAAACTAGAAAGAGGGAAACAGAAATCTATTTGCACTGGTGTGATATAAAGACATCCCTCACAAGAGGAAGAGGTGGACAGAGAGTTAATTGAAGACATATGCAGCATTGCTAGGAAAGGGGAAGTGCTACTGATAGGAGATTTCAATATGCCAGATGTTGATTGGCACATTCCTGCTGCAGTATCATCTAGAAGTAAGGAGATCCTGGATTCTCTACAGGAAGAACTATTCAGGCAATTGGTAACAGACCCCAGACGTGAAGGGGCCATACTGGACTTGGTGCTTACCAATGGTGAAAGTGTTTCTGATCTTGTAGTGGGAGATCATTTTGCATCCAGTATGGTTCAGTATTAGGACTAGGGCTGTTAGAATCCATTCAAAGGTGAGGATCTTAGACGTTAAGAAGAGTAACTTTGCCAAGATGGACCAATATCTCAGGGAGTCGTTAGTGGGATGGGAACAGCTAGGGGATGTAGAAAAACAGTGGGCAAAACTGAAAGGGGATATTTTAAGGGCAACCAACCTTTTTGTTAAAATGGTAAATAAAAGGAAAAGGAGACCGCTATGGCTTTTGAAAGAAGTAGCTGAAAAAGTGAAGAAAAAGGGGGAGGCCTTCATGAAATACAAGAGATCACAGAGAGAGGAAGACAGGCATCTATATTTGGAAAAACTTAGAGAAGCTAGCAAAGTAGTCAGGAAGGCAAAGATACAAAAGGAGGAGGAAATAGCCAATGCAATAAAATGGGGGGGGGGGGGGGATAAGACATTTTTCAGATATGTTAGTGAGAAGAGGAAGGGTAAAAGTGGTACTGTCAGACTCAAGGGTGCAGGGGAGGAATATGTAGAAGCTGATAAGGATAAAGCGGAATTGCTTAATATTTCTGTTCTGTGTTCACAGATGAAGAACCAGGAGCAGGACCTCAGAAAACACCCACAAACAGGAACAGAAGCGAGGGACATCTTGAACAATTTTCAGAAGACTGTGTTTGTGAGAAACTAGCTCAATTTAAAGTAGACAAAGCGATGGGACCGGATGAGATACACACTAGAATACTGAGGGAAATTGGGGACGTTCTAGCAGCTCCACTGACTGACCTTTTCAATGCCTCGTTGGAGTCTGGAGTGGTGCCAAAGGACTGGAGAGAGGCTCATGTGGTGCCTTTACACAAAAGTAGAAGAAAGGATGTGGTTGAAAACTACAGGCCGATTAGTTTAACTTCGGTGGTGAGTAAATTATTGGAAACGCTGCTGAAAGAGAAAATAGTGAGGTTTCTGGAGTCCAGCGGATTACAGGATCCGAGGCAGCATGTATTCACCAGAGGCAGGTCTTGTCAGACAAATCTGATTGATTTCTTTGACTGGGTGACCAGGGAGCTGGACTGAGGGAGAGCCCTAGATGTGGTGTATTTAGATTTCAGTAAAGCCTTTGACACTGTTCCTCACAGGCGACTTATAAACAAACTGAGCACCCTAGGGATGGACCCTAAAGTTACTGCTTGGGTTAGAAATTGGTTGGGTGGGAGGCGACAAAGAGTACAGGTAAATGGAGCTCACTCTGAGGAGAAGGATGTTACCAGTGGTGTACCCCAGGGATCTGTCCTTGGTCCAATTCTTTTTAACATCTTTGTTAGTGATATAGCAGAAGGGCTGTCGGGTAAGGTTTGCCTCTTTGCGGTTGATACCAAAATCTGCAATACAATAGACACCCAGGAAGGTGTAGATAACATTAGCAGCGATCTAGCTAAGCTTGAAGAATGGTCTAGAATTTGGCAGCTGGGATTTAATGTTAAAAAACGTAAGGTCATGCATTTGGGCTGCAGCAATCCAAGGGAGCAATATAGTATAGGGGGTGAAGTACTTTTGTCCACTAAAGAAGAGCGGGACCTAGGCGTGGTTGTGTCTGATGATCTTAAAGTAGCTAAACAGGTAGAAAAGGTGACGGCAAAAGCTAGAAGGATGCTTGGGTGCATACAGAGAGGAATGGCTAGCAGAAAAAAGGAGGTGATAATGCCTCTGTATAAGTCTTTGGTGCGACCTCATTTGGAGTACAGTGTGCAATTCTGGAGACCGCACCTTCAAAAGGATGTGAACAGGATGAAGTCAGTGCAGAGGGTGGCTACTAAAATGATTAGTGGTCTTCATTATAAAGCATATGAGGACAGACTTAAGGATCTTAATATGTACACCTTAGAGGAAAGGCGGGATAGAGGTGATATGATTGAGATGTTTAAATACCTCCATGGCATAAATGTTCAGGGAGAGAGCCTCTTTCAATTGAAAGCAAGTTCTGCTATGAGGGGACATGGGATGAGGGTGAAGGGAGACAGATTCAGGAGTGATATGAGGAAATATTTCTTTACGGAAAGAGTAGTGGATCCATGAAATAGTCTCCCAGTGGAGGTGGTAGAGATGAGGACAGTAATTGAATTCAAAAAAGCATGGGACAAACACAGAGGATCTCTAAAGGTAAAAAGGGGACTGTTGTAGTTGTTGATATGGAAGGACAGACTAGATAGGTCATGTGGTATTTTTCTGTCATCATATTTCTATGTTTCTATGTTTTAGGGGCAGAATGACAAAGTTCTCTAGATAGAAGTCAAAAACCCTGAGGGGGCTGGGTCTGTTGAGCCAGTTGAGCTTGCGGCTTTCTTTGCTGTTTGTTCTGTTGTTACTCCTTCTGGGGAACATGGAGCGGACAGTGAGTTTGATGGGTGTAAGATTGGTAAGGCTTCTTTTTCTTCCTGAAAAAGGGTTTTTTGAATATTTTCTTCTTTGCTGGGTTGGCTGTAGACTTTGACAATCTGTTTAAAGTAGTATTGTCAGATTCAAGCTGATTAGCCTTGTCCTGCCAGTCCTTGCCAAAGAGATTTTCTCCTGTTTAAGGAATGTTTCCCAGCTTTTCTTGCATCAACTGTTCTAAGTCTGATGCTTTAAGCCAAGCAATACAACGTGCTCCTATGGATATAGCAGAGGTTCTGCTACTACATTCAAAGCAATCAAAGGTAGCACGGTTCATGAATTTTGAGACATTCTGGGCATGCTTGACCAGAATAAGGTAGTCTGCACTTTTTTCCTCCGAAACACAAGGACTAAGGAGCTCTAAGTCTTTTATGACTTCTTCCAGGAACATTCCCATATAAAGAATGTAGGAACTGATCCTGGCTCCTAGCATGGAGGATTGAAAGCATCAATGGCCAAAGGCATCGAGAGTCCTGGATTCACAGCCTGGAGGATTAGAAGAATGTGTTTTAGCACTCTTGATCCTTCGCATGGCCGATTCCACTATCATTGAATGGTATGGTAACTGAGTTTTTTGAAAACCAGGACAACTTGACACTCGGTACATAGTGTCAAGGCGTCAGGAATGTGAAGATATTGTTAAAGGAGTTTCCCACATTCTCAACATTAGATCATGTAAGATCTTGTGAACGGGAAGTATAGCTGCTTCCTTGGGAGCCATAGGGTACTGTAGAATTCGTAATTCTTCTGCCCTGGGTTCCTTTTCTGGAATCACAGTGATTGCAAGACCCTTTGCTAAATCACATATGAAATCCTGGAAGGACATATCCTCTGGAGGAGACATTCTGCGTTGAGGAGAAGGAACCGAATCTTCTAACAGATTCGCTCTGGTACCGGTAGAATCGTCAGAGTCATTGGAAATGGAAGACTCAAGCACCGGGTGCTCCTGTAACGCATGGTATCGGTACTGCTCAAAGTCGGTACCGAAATGTCTCAGTTGCTGATCCCCGATACTGGAGATCGGCATGGGGGAAAGCAGTCCTGTCGAAGCAGGGACTGTCAGTACCGATACATGTTGAACCGTCTGCTGCAGTCTTAGCGGTACTGAAGCCGCTAAGAGGGCCATTAGACTGCATTCGATAGCGAGGATTCTGTGATCCATCACTCCTGCCAATGCCTGGGTGCCGGTACCGGTGGAAGCGGCTATGACCCCAGAACATGGCACTAGTAGTTCCACCGAGGTGGAGGCCTCTGGAACATCCTGGAGCCCCGTTAGTGCTTTGGAGCCTGAAGACTCCCGCCGGGGCAGTTTTGCCGGTGAAGTATCCTTGAGGGAAACACCAGTGGCATCTCGATACTTTGAAGGAGATTTACCCTTTGACGACCGGCTAGTCTTAGAAGACTTCAGTTTGGTTACCTGAGATCCATGGGAGGAAGATAAAGCCCTGGAAGATGTCGATGCAACTGACATCGTGTCGGTGGCAAAAAGGATACCGAGTTTTGCAGCTCTATTTTGCAGGCTCCTTTTGGTCATCCTCATGCAGGAGACACACTCCGTTGGACAATGTTCATGACCCAAACATTTTAGACACCAATCATGGGTGTCGGTTACGGAAATGGTACCGCCACATTTTGAGCATTTTTTGGAACCACTAGCTGGTTTCTCCATGCTTGAAGAAAAATGGGCCTAGTGCCTAAAATGGCACCTAGCACCTGAAGCAGGGAAAAATCCCTAAAGAAATATACTTTTTTTTTTAAGGAAAGGAGAACCAGCGGTACCGGTAGGCGTCGAATGAAGGCAGACGCGACCACAAACAACAAGAAATAAAGGTAAATTTTCTGCGGTGACAGGGTACCACGTCCTGTCGGCTCCACGGAAAACGAAGAACTGAAGTGAGCGAGGTACAGAGGCGGGAAGGCAGCATGCATGCGCTGTGGGATGCTCCCAAAGGCTTTCCTATTGGACGCTGGGGAGCGTTCCCGCACGGGCTCCATCGGTACCGATGATACCCATATGTGAAGACTACATTCCTGCTTGTTCCTGGAGATATGGAATTATCAGGTAAGCAAAATGTCAACTTCCATGTTGTCTTATTTATTTTATTTAACAACTTTTTTTATACTGCCGTATCTACCAGTCACGGCGGTTTACATGGAATTGCAAACATGAACTTTACATGGAACAATATAAATTAAATTAACTTAGCTGTACGAGTTAAGCTCTCTAACACTTAGTACATTGATGAGAAGTACATTGATGAGATGCTTCTTGCAGCAACCAAGCTCTCCTGCAGAGGAGAAGATGGGTGCCTACAGAATGACAAAGGTTGTACACAAATCACCAGGGCCTGCAGAATCACCAATCCAACTTCTACAGCCCTTGAATTGAAGAAGCATTATGCATCCCTGGAAGTAGAGGAGGTGAAAACATCCCTGGAAAGGGAAGAACCAGAGCTCAAGTACCCCAAAGTGACCACAAGGAAGTGAAGGGTAGTGGTGGTTGGTGACTCTCTTCTGAGGGGTACTGAGGCGCCCATCTGCCAACCAGACTTGATGTCCAGAGAGTTATGCTGTCTGCCTGGTGCTAAAATCCAAGATGTTATGGAGAGTTTGCAGAGACTCATCAAGCCCACTATTACCCAATGTTGCTAATCCATGTCAGAAAAAAATGATACTGACAGGTATCCTTCTGAGCGTATCAAAAGTGACTTCATGGCTCTGGGACAGAGGGTGAAGCAGTTAGGTGCACAGGTGGTGTTCTTTTCAATCCTCCCTGCTGAGGTATAGGTCAAGGCAGAGAGGCTCGCATCCTGGAGATGAATGCATGGCTGCGTGGATGGTGTCATCAAGAGCGTTTTGTTTCCTGGACCATGGGATGCTGTTCCAAGGATTGCAGAGCAGAGATGGTGTCCATCTGTCCAAGAAAGGTCGACGTGTCTTCAGTAGTAGACTGGCTAATCTACTAAAGAGGGCTTTAAACTAGATTTGTTGCAGATGGGTGAAGAAAGCCTCCAGATAAGTGATACATTAAATACCTTTATGGAAATGGGTAAAGGGGGTAACATATGGTAACCAAGGGAACTATTCAACATTGTTCAACAACTTACAAAAGTGACCACTTTATATGGTGATCCTCACATGCAATGCAATGCAATGTGTGCCTTTGAGTCAGTCCTGACTCCTGGCGACCCAGAAGCTCCTGGGTTTTCTGATTCTCAAAAAGACCCCCCAAAATTTGCAAATTACCTGATAAGCATGAATGCTATTTCGTCAAACAACTTATCTACATCACAATTCCACCAACTTTGGTTTAAACCTTGCACTGAATCCACAAAAGTCTGGAAAGAGTTTTCTTTACCAACTTTAAAAGAGATTGAAAATATAATCAGCACACACTTAATACAACAACTTCACCAGTTGACCCATGTCCAGTAGAATGGATTAAAAGTACTAAAAATCATAATAGCTTTCACATTTTAAATTTTGTAAATAATTCTTTAAAACAAGGTTACTTACCACCTATACTAAAGAATGCTATAATTTGACCAGTCTATAAATGGAAATCACTGGACATCACTAACCCTAAGTCATTCCGTCCTATTTTGAGTTTACCATTTATCTCAAAAATTATAGAAAAAGTAGTGCAAGATCACATTGACTCGTATGCCCCTTTGGATATACATCAGCATGGATTTAAACCTAATCACAACGTGGAAACTCTACTTATTTCTCTCTTTGATAATCTTATAACAGGCCTTGAAAAAAAATAAGTTATTTCTGTTAATCTTCATCAATGTCTCAGCAGCGTTTGATACTGTGTCTCATACAATAATGTTACATCGTCTACAAGATATTGGCTTATGCAACAATACATTAAAATGGTTTGCCTCTTAACTAATCGTACGCAGTTAGTAAAATATGGTGACAAAAAATCCTCTCAATTTTCGATTGGACAAGGCATACCTCAAGGTTCAGCTTTATCATCTATTCTCTTTAATATTTATATTCAACCCATATGCCAAATTATTAAACTTAATGAAATTAATTATCATTTATATGCGGACATTATGGTTTATACTATAATTAACCAAAATACCTTTGATACAACAAAAATTAATAACTGTTTGGCTGATATGAATGATTGGCTTAACAACTTAAAAATAAATTCTGACAAAACAGAAGCAATGTTCATATCTAAATGCCAGTCCTTAAAACTACCAATTGAAATTAATTTATTAAATAAGAGAAATAAAAATTAAAGATGAAGAAAGATATTTAGGTGTAACATTAGATAAATATTTAAACTTAAAATCTCATAGAAACAAAATTGCATCACAAGCATACCATCGTTTAAAGATTATAAGACTAAAACCAATACTAAATACAAATCACTTTCGCACAGTATGTCAGGCAGTCATAACACCTCTACTTGATTTTGGAAACATCTTGTATCAAGATCTTCCTAAACACTCTATACATACTCTCCAATTAGTTCAGTACACCACTGCGCGTATAGAATAGTTACTCACCTGTAACAGGTGTTCTCCAGGAGCAGCAGGAATCAGTCCTCACATAAGAGTGATGTTGATGCCGACGGAGCCCTCATGCGGAGCATTTCCCCAGCTTTCAAAGAAAGCCTTTGGGAATGCAGCGCGCATGCGCGGTCCCCTTCCCGCCCAAGGGTGCCATCTTGCTCAGTCTGATGACATAGCTAAAAGACAGCAAAAATCCAAAGAAAGTATATAACTGCAACTCCAGGGGAGGAGGGAGGGTCGTGAGGACTGATTCCTGCTGCTCCTGGAGAACACCTGTTACAGGTGAGTAACTACTCTTTCTCCAGGACCAAGCAGGAAGTGTGTCCAATCTGGCGCCTATGAACTCGAGATTTTGAGAGGGGAGTAAAGTGGACTTTGCGAAGTTTATGACAAAACCCAAGTGCTGGAGCAGAGTCACAGTGCGATGAGTAGCCTGAGTGGCTTCTTGGGCAGACGGGGCCCTGATGAGCCAGTCGTCCAGGTATGGGAACACAAAGAGACCCTGAAGTCTCAGATAGGCCGCCACCACTGCTAGGCATTTGGTGAACACCCTGGGGGCGGAGGATAGGCCAAAGGGCAGTACTCTGTACTGGTAATGGTTTCCTCCCACAACAAACCTGAGATATTGTCTGTGGTCCGGATGAATAAGGATATGAGTATACGCATCCTTTAGATCCAAGGAGCATAGCCAGTCTCCCTGCTGGAGGTAGGGCAGCAGGATTCCAAGGGTAAGCATTTTGAACTTTTCCTTTGCAAGGAACTTGTTGAGGTTTCGCAAGTCTAGGATGGGTCTGAGGCCTCCTGTTCTTTTTGGAATCAGGAAGTACCTGGAATAAAACCCTTGACCCTTCAGGTGGTGGGGCACCGGTTCCACGGCTTGTTCCTGAACGAGACTTGCTAACTCCTGAAGGAGTAAGTCCCTGTGCAGAGGGAGTCTGGAAGGCTCCCCTGGAAAGTAGGAGGGAGGTACCTGGTGAAAATGAAGAAGATAGCCCTTTTGAACTATCTGAAGCTGGTGCTGCCGACTCCTCAATGCTTTTGAGGACATTTTGCCGCATGGCCCGCAGATCATGGGGTCATGATCTGGGCCGAGGCAGCGGAGGCAGAAGTCATGAGTGTCTGTAAGAGACATAAGTTTCTTACAGAGGTCACACTTTTTGAAACCACTGGCAGCCATCGGGGGAAGAAGGGCCCCTGCGAGGTCGAACGACCGGGCAGCCAGGGAAAAAGGAAAAAAGCGCGAAATCTGTCACGAAGGACAAAAAAACGAAAAATAAAGGACGGACTCGCAACCAGCGTCGCGAGTCCGGGCGGGAAAAGAACCGGCGTCGAACCGAAGAAAAAATAGAGAAAAATCAACTTTTCTGCGGGGATTCACAGGCAACGTCTGTAGGGCTCCGCGGAAAAAAGAAGACTGAGCAAGATGGCACCCTTGGGCGGGAAGAGGACCGCGCATGCGCGCTGCAATTCCCAAAGGCTTTCTTTGAAAGCTGGGGAAAATTGCTCCGCGAGGGCTCCGTCGGCGCCGACGTCACCCATATGTGAGGACTGACTTCCTGCTTGGTCCTGGAGAACCTCTTCTTAACAAACTGTTGTCAGGACCCAAGCAGGTTAGACACCGACTTCGAGGGTCTAAAAATAAAGTTGTACCGCCAGTCTGAACATTTCTTGGAGAAAGTGTCTGGCGGGTTCCATGAAGGAAAAAGAAGAGGCCTGAAAGGCCTAAGAGACCGGGGACACTATGAAAAGAAAAGAAAAGAAAAGAAAAGAAAACACCGGCGTTACCGGTGGCGTCGGGAAGACAGCCGCGACCACAAGAAAACTAAAAAATAAAAACAACAATTTTCTGCGGTGACAGGAGGACGTCCTGCCGGCTCCGCGGAAAAATGAAAACTGAGGAGAGGCAGTTCGGAAAGGCGGGAAGGCAGCACGCAGGCATGCTGGGATGCTTCCAAAAGCTCTTGAATGGACGCTGGGAAGCGTTCCCGCGCAGACTCCGTCGGTACCGACGTACCCATATGTGAAAACTCATTCCTGCTTGTTCCTGGAGATACCACGGTTGCCTCAGCCATCTGGGGGCTATCAGAATCACTGAGGCTTGTCCTGAAGAACCTTGAACAAGGTTCGGGCCACTAGAGGCGTGGGAGGAAACGCATATAGTAGGCCCATAGACCAAGAGATTAGAAACGCATCTGCTGCTATTCGCAGAGGATGCGGTTGTCTGGAACAGAACCTGGGTAGCTGACGGTTCAGTGGACTCGCAAAGAGATCGATGGTTGGAAGACCCCATCTTAGAAAGACTCCCTTGGACCACCAGAGGATTCAACTGCCATTCGTGAGGTTGTAGAATAATGCTCAATCTGTCTGCCAGGCAATTTTCCTGGCCAGACAGATAAACTGCCTTGAGAAACATGTTGTGTTTGATTGCCAAGGAGCACAGGGCCTGTGCCTCCTGACACAGAAGTTTGGAGCCTGTGCCCCCTTGCTTGTTCATGTAGAACATTGCCACTTGATTGTCTGTCTGAACTAAAACAGATTGGTGAGAGAGGACATGAAAGAAAGTCTGTAGAGCTAAGCGGATAGCTCGCAACTCCAACAGATTGATCTGCTGTGTGGACTCCCAAGGAGACCAGAGGCCCTGGCAATGTGCACCCCAGCCCTGAAGGGAAGCATCGGTTGTCAGCACCCGTGTGTGAGGAGGGGCCTGAAAGGGCACCCCCTGGACCAGGTTTGGGAGATGCAGCCACCACAGTAGGGAGGCTGCCAGCAGTTTGGACACCCTTATCTTCTCTTTCAAGTCGCCTGTGGCTTGCACCCACTGAGCTCTGAGGCACCACTGAGCAGGTCGCATGTGCAGGCGGGCATTTGGAGTTACATGGACCATTGACGCCATGTGGCCCAAGAGCCTTAGGAAATTTCTGTCAGAGACCAAAGAACCGCTCTGGAACGGTTTGGCCAAAGCCAAAAGTCTGCGGGCCGTGTTCTCGGGCAAATAAGCCTTCGCCTGGAGGGTATCGAATCTTGCCCCTATGAACTCCGTTTTCTGTGAGGGGAGCAAAGTGGACTTTGCGAAGTTTATGACAAAGCCTAGATTCTGGAGAAGAGAAACAGTGCGAAGGGTGGCCTGTCTGGCCTCCTGTAGAGACTGACCCCTGATGAGCCAGTCATCCAGGTATGGGAAGACAAAGATGCCCTGGTTTCTGAGATAGGCCGCCACCACCACCGCCAGGCACTTGGTGATAACCCTGGGTGCGGAGGTGAGGCCAAATGGAAGTACTCTGTATTGGAAATGACTCTCTCCTACTACAAATCTGAGATATTGTCTCTGGTCTGGATGAATGAGGATGTGAGTATAATTTTATTTATTTATTTTCTTTTTATTTACATTCTCTTATATACCGCGCTATTCTGCATGAGTGCGGTTTACATTAAACAAACTGAAATTACATTGAACAGGGCATTATAACTTGGAGGTAACTATTTTACAGGGAACATGGGCTATGGAGGATTAAGTGGCTTGCCCAAGACCAAAAGGAGCACCTATGGGACTAGAAACCCCAGTCCTTCCGGCACAAGGTTGCTGTACTCTAGTGGGATTTGAACCCCCGACCTTCCGGCCTGAAGTACCTTGCCCCAACCACTAGGCCCTCCTCCACTCCGGGTCCGGAAAGTATAAGCATCCTTGAGGTTTAAGGAGCCTAGCCAATCTCCCTGCTGGAGGTAGGGCAGCAGTATCCCAAGGGTAAGCATCTTGAAATTTTCCCTCTCCAGGAACTTGTTGAGATTTCGCAAGTCTAGGATGGGCCTGAGGACTCCAGTCCTTTTTCGTACCAGAAAGTACCTGGAATAGAAGCCTCACCCCCTCAGGTGGTGAGGCAACGGTTCCACCGCCTGCTCCTGTAGAAGACTTGCCAACTCCTGAAGGAGGAGGTTCCTGTGCAGAGGGAGTCTTGGAGGCTCCCCTGGAAAATAGGAGGGGGGTAAATGGTTGAAGTGGAGCAAATAGCCCTTTTGGACTATGCTCAGTACACAGCTATCCCGTTATGGCTGACCACCTGTGGGCATACAGTGTCAGCCGGCCTCCTGTGCTGAGAGGAGCCAGATAAGGAGGAGAGGCTATGCAGTGGGAGTCAAAACCACGCTCTCTGCTGTGCAGGAGCCGGAGCTGATGGCTTGGGGGTTTTCTGCCTACGGGGCCCTTGTCCCTGCCCCTTGGCCTGCTGACCCTGATGGGGAGCTGCAGAGGCCTGAAAATGAGGATAGGATTTGTAGGCAGTAGCCTTCCTTGGGTAAAAGGGCTTTTTCCCCGAGCCCTTCTTCTTCTTCTGAGAAGGGGCAGAAGTTTTCCTGGACATCCTTGTCCTGGTGAGAGTCTCAGACTCGAGTTCTGCAGCCTTTTCAGCCATGGGTTTGCCAAAAAGGTTCTCACCTCGGCAAGGGACATCGACCAACTTGTCCTTTACCCATGGCTCGAGGTCTGATGACTGTAAACAGGCCTGATGGCGTGCACCGATGCCGGCCGTGGCTACTCAGGCCGAAGCCTCAAAGCCATCATAGGCTACTCGAGAGATAAACTTTGAGCACTCTCGAATCCCGGATGACAAAGCCTTAAACCTCTGCATAGGTTCCTCAGAGTGGCCAGCTGAGAACCCGGCAATCTCCTTTGCCAGGTCCCGAAGGTACATGCCCATGTACAGCTGGTAAGTCTGGACACGGCAAGCCAGCATAGAGCCCTGGAAGCACTTTCTACCGAGGGCATCCAGGTTCCGGGCCTCCCGGCCGGGGGGCACCGAGGAGTACATCTTCTGACTCTTCAGACTATGAATGGCCGATTCCACAACCATGGAGTGGTGTGATAGCGGTGCCTTCTGGAACCCAGGGCTCTTACGGACTCGATAAATGGAATCGACCCGTTTGCTGAGAACCGGTGCCGAGGCCTGTGCCTCCCACATGCAGAAGAGCAGCCGTTCCAGCATCGGAGGAACCGGTAGAGTAAAGGCCTCCTTAGGCGGAGAGTCATACTGGAGGGCCTCGAGCTCTTCGGCTGGAGGCTCCTCCTCAGGATCCGCGAGGAAGGCCAAGGCTTTAGCCATGTCCTGCACGAAGTCCGAGAACCGGGTATCCTCCGAGGTTTGGACTCCGGTGAGTCCGATGGGACGCACCGGGTCTGGAAAGTGTTCGGGGACTCCTCTCGTCCTCCGTCTCCCACTCCGACCCCTCCAAGGAGGAATCGAGCGGCTCCGGATGGGCGGGCACAGATGCCATCCGCCCCGACGCCGAGGGCACTGGCGTCGACGACCTCGGCACCGAGCAGGAGGCTGAGGGGGACCTTGGCCGAGGATCGACTCAAGACTACATCGACTCGAGGATCGGCTCGGCCTCCGGGGTCGACTTGGACGTCGAGGTCCTGGTGGTCGGGGCAGATGCACCGGTCAAACCGGCAATCAGTACCCGCTGCTGCTCCATGAAGGCAGCCAAGCTGCTCTCCAAGGTCGTCAACCTGAGACTCAGCTCAGGAGACTCGGCAGCCCCCGACTCGGGCCCCGATGGCGGCTCCCCTGGAGGGGAGTCTACGAGGACAACAGCACTCACGTGACTTGGGGACTCCGGCTCCACTCGAGGCAACTTGGCAGGCCTCTCCGACTCAGAGGACCCGGGACGGCGGTCGGGGCTATGCGACCTGGCCCTCAAGGTGCCAAGAGCGTCCACCAATGCCGCCCTTACGGGTTTCTTCTTCATTATGTGTTCCCAAAGAAGGAGACCCCCTTTCAGAGGAGCCTCGACGGTGCTCGGGGTCGGACTCCTGAGATGTCGAGGCCTCTGACGAAGTCTGGGCCCGGCCGGACGCAGAGTCAGAAAGAGTCTTTCACGCTGATGCTGCCGGCTCCTCAGTGCCTTAGAGGACATTTTGCCGCACGGGACACAGACCACCGGGTCATGGTCAGGCCCGAGGCACTGGAGGCAGCAGTCATGTGTGTCAGTGTGATACATCAGTTTCTTACACTGATCACACTTCTTCAACCCGCTGGCAGCCATCGGGGGAAAAAGGGCCCCTGCAAGGTCAAAGACCAGGCTGCCAGTGAAAAAGAGAAAAAAAAAAAAGCACGAGCGCTAGTCACAGACAGAAAAATGAAAAACTAGCTCCGGGCTTGATACTGGTGTATCAGGCCCAGGCGGGAAGGGGAACCGGCGTCGAACCAGGCAAAAAAACCACGAATCCAATGCAGGAAAAATCAACTTTTTACCGGGTGACGACACACGTCCGTCAGGCTCCACGGAAAAAAGACGACTGAGCAAGATGGCACCCTTGGGCAGGAAGGGGACCGCGCATGCGCGCTGCATTCCCAAAGGCTTTCTTTTAAAGCTGGGGAAATGCTCCGCACGAGGGCTCCGTCGGCACCGTCACCCAAATGTGAGGACTGACTTCCTGCTTGGTTCTGAAGAATATAACTGGCTCTACAAAATTTGAACACACAACTTCTGTCCTCAAACAGTTACATTTCCTTCCGGTTATTGCAAGGGCAAAATATAAAAACCTAAGGACTATTTTCAAAAATTTTCACCAATCCTCAGCGGATATTCTACAATCTATTATTTCAAAAGACAAGAGCATAAGACCAAGACAATCTCAAAATATCCATAAACTTAGTGCTCCTATGAACTTCAACAAATCAAAACAAATGACTTCTAAAAGAGCGCTTTCCTTTATGGCACCAGAGTTATGGAATTCTATTCCTGAAGACTTAAGAACTCAGGAAGACCATAAGGACATTCGTAAATCTTTAAAGACTTATTTATAGAATCATTTGGTGAAATAAATATACATAATGGTTAATTTAAGTTAATTTCACTATGATATAGTATTATAACAAACTGTTTTGTTTTGTATTTATACTGTAATGTATTGTTGCTTTCCCATACCCTCAATATGTAAGCCTTTGTTGTCTTGTCTACCACTTTGATTGAAGGATAAGGTGGTATACAAAACTGGTTAAATAAAAAAATAAAGCGAAGTGTATAAATGCCCGTAGCATGGGAAATAAGATCCCTGATGTTGAAGCTTTGGTGGGAGTGACCGACTTGGATTTAGTGGCAGTTACAGAAACATGGTTCACAGAAAGCAAAGTTACTCACCTGTAAAAGGTGATGTGATCTGGAACAGCAGGAATTTAGTCTTCACATATGGGTATCGTCGGTACCGACGGAGCCTGCGCGGGAACGCTCCCCAGCGTCCAATAGGAAAGCTTTTCAAAGCATCCCACAGAGCCTGCGTGCTGCCTTCCCGCCTTTCCCAAATGTCCTTCTCGAGTTGAGTTTAAAGCGGAGACAAAAGAGAGAGAGAAAGATACAACTCCTAGGGGAGGTGGGTGGGTTGTGAAGACTAATTTCCTGCTGTTCCCGGAGATCACCTGTTACAGGTGAGTAACTATGCTATCTCCAGGAACAAGCAGGAATGTAGTCATCACATATGGGGACTCCCTAGCTTTAGATGCCAGGGAGAGGCCCCAGAAGTTGTGTGTCCCTGAGAAGGGCTCCACTTCCCCCCATGGATCTCTGGCATCCTACCAGGGATGGTGGGTAGGAGCTGATTAGGTATGGAACAGGTGTTGAAGAACAGCCTGACCAAACAAGGCATCCCGGCAGGAGTCCTTGTCCAAGCAGTAATGGGCTGTGAAGGTATGTACCGAAGCCCAAGTAGCTACTCAACAGATGTCGTCGATAGACACAGAGTGAAGATGAGCCACTGAGGCTGCCAAGGCTCTCACATTGGGAGCTGTGACATGGCCTTAAAGAGGAAGGTTCCTACTCTCATAGGCAAAAGATATACACTGTGCAATCCAGCTGGACAGTGTCCTTTTGGAGACTGGAAGTTCCCAATGACTAGGATCAAAAGCAACAAAGAGTTGAGAGGATTTTCTATGCTGCTGTGTCCTTTGCAAGTAAAAGGCCAAAGCTCTTTTACAGTCCAAAGTATGAAGGTTCCTTTCTGCATTTGAGGCGTGAGGCCTTGGAAAGAATACAGAAAGGTAAACCGCTTGGTTTAAATGAAAGGGCGAAACCACCTTTGGCATAAAGTGTGGATGAGTCCTAAGGACTACCTTATCATGATGGAACCTTGTATAAGGAGGATCAGCCACCAACGCTTGCAATTCACTGATGCGACGTGCTGATGTGATTGCAATGAGAAAGATAACCTTCAAGGAAAGGAATTTCAAAGAGGCAGTGGCTAAAGGTTCAAAGAGCGGTTTCATGAGCTGCCCAAGAACCAGAATCAAGTCCCATGCCACCACTGGTGGCTTAATGGGAGGCTTTGTTAAAAGAAGGCCTCTCATAAATCTCGCTATGAGAGGATGAGAGGAAACCTATTCACCAGATACTACCCCATATGAAGATAACATTTAGTCCCACTACTTATCCAACTTCAGTTTTGTTTTGTTTTTTTCCCTTGCTCCCAACATTCGTGCTAATTCATGTACATAGTTCGAGCATGTGATCTAGTAACAGATTACATTTTCCATGTAAATAGTTCTCCCTTGTTTTCCAAGTTGATAATCCTGTTATATGTAACTCCGAACAGCCTGTTGTTCTGGTTTTTGTTTTGTTCTCTGTAAACCGCGCTGATGTCGAAGAGTGCGGTATAAAAGAAATTAAAATAAAATAAAAAATAAATAAATAAAATAGGTTGTCCATTTAGAGGCTTGAAAGAAGCTGCAATAGCACTCAAATGGACTCTCACTGAATTGGTCTTAAGCCCTGCATTTGATAAATGAAGTAGGTACTCCAGTAATGATTCCAGAGGTATCGCAAGAAGATTAAGACCCTTCTGTGAGCACCATATGGTAAACCTTTTCCACTTGAATGCATACGAGCGTCTTCTGGAAGTTTTCCTAGAAGCATGAAGGATATCCTTTTCCTGCTAGGAAAGGTTAAGACCGTGAAGTTCTAGGCTTTCAGCAACCAGGCCCTGAGATGCACACACTGGGGATTGGGATGTCACAGCAACCCGTCCTCTTGAGAAAGAAGATCTGGAGCAGATCCTAACCCCAGAGGCGGAGTTTGAGAGAGATGTAGGAGCAGAAGGTACCACAGTTGCCGTGGCCAACATGGAGCTATGAGGATCATATGACCTCTGTCTCTCTGAAGCTTGAACAGGGTTTTGGGAATTAGGGGAATGGGTGGAAAGGCATACAGGAAGTCCTGATCCCAATGAAGGAGGAAAGCATCCCTGGCCTGACAACCTTGAGCCGGAATTCTGGAACAGAACTGGGCCAGTTTGGCATTCAGCGGACTTGCAAAGAGGTCTATGTCCAGGGTTCCCCAAATTTGAAAAATTTGGCCACCTGGTCTGCATGGAGAGACCATTCGTGTGGATGCAGAACTCGACTGAGTCTGTCTGCCCAAGAGTTTTGAATGCCTGGAAGATACACCGCAAGGAGATGAATCTGATGCTCTCTGGCAAGGGTCCATAGTGGCAAAGCTTCGTTGCACAGCAACAGAGAGCCTGTTCCGCCCTGCTTGTTCACATAGAACATGGTTACTTGAATGTCCGTTTGAACTAGGACTGTCCTGTAGCTGAGCCTGGTGTGAAATAGTCGAAAAGCAAGGAAGATTGCTATGGAGATAGGCCTCCTGTGGAGTCCAGGTACCCTGGGTAGATAGGCCATGCAGGTGGGCTCACCAACCCACCTGTGAAGCATCTGTTGTTAGAGTAGCTTGGGGGGGAGGGTTGCTGAAAAAGAGACCCCACCAGAAGGTTTTTGGATGACTGCCACCATTGGAGGGACAAAATAAGGCGATCTTCTGAGTTTGCTATTTTGTCTGACAGGCAACCTGACGCCTGAGTCCACTGAGTGAATAATGTCCACTGGCCGGCCCTCATATGGAGGCGAGCATAAGGAACCACATGCACAGTGGATGCCATGTGGCCTAGCAACTGTAACATTTCCCGAGCAGTGAGGTGAGGTTTTAGCACTGCTTGGGAAGCTAACTGCACAATGCGAAGGCAGCGAGGCTGTGGAAGAAAGGCCCTTGTCTGTCTGGTATCTAGAAGAGCTCCTATAAACTCTAAGGATTGAGTGGGAGCAAGGTTGGACTTTGGGAAGTTTATGATAAGTCCCAATACTGAAGGATGCACATTGTGCGAGACAGAGCAACACTGACCTCTGGCTCTGATGGGGCTCGAATGAGCCAGTCGTCTAAGTAAGGGAAGACGAATATTCCCAGGGTGCGGAGAAATGCTGCTTCCACAGCCATACATTTTGTGAACACCCTTGGTGCAGAAGCCAGGCCAAAAGGAAGAACCCTGTATTGGTAGTGCTTCCCTTGAAACAGGAATCGAAGGAACCTTCGGTGAGTTGGATGGATGAGAACATGAGTGTACGCATCCTTGAGATCTAGAGAACAAAGCCAATCCGGACTCCAAAGGTATGGCAACAGAGTTCCTAGAGAAATCATTTTGAACTTCTCTCTGAACAGGAATCTGTTCAATTCTCTGAGGTCTAAAATGGGTCTGTGTCCTCCTGTTTTCTTTGGAATAAGGAAATAGGGGGAGTAAAACCCTGTACCCCATTGGGGAATAGACACCTCTTCTATTGCTCCTTGAGCAAGGAGCATTGTGACTTCTTGACCTAACCGGTCGTTGGGAGATGTCTGAGAATTGAACTGTCTGACCATTGTAGGAGGGGGCATGCTGAGGAAATGAAGTTGTACCCCTCTCGTACAATAGACAGAGTCAAATTTTCTGCTGTTTTCCGACACCATCTGGGGGCAAAATGACATAACTTTCCTGGGATGGTGGAGGTTTCTGGGCCGTTCAGGGCCAGGAAGGCAAAGTTCTCTAGATAGGAGTCAAAGCCCCTGTGGAGGCTGAGTCTGCTGAGCCGGTTGCGGCTTAGCTGCTTTTGGCTTCCTTTGTTGCCTAGGTTGTTGCTGCTGTCCCTTTTGGGCAGACTGACATGAACGATGTCCCTGCTGTGTATAGGAGGGATAAAACTTCTTCTTACTGAAGAATGGTTTCTTAGAGGATCTTTTACTCACAGGATCAGCTGTAGATTTGGACAATCTATCCAATGTGATATTGTCAGCATCTATCTCGTTAGCTTTTTCCTGCCAATTCTTGCCAAAGAGATTCTCTCCTGTGCAAGGTATATTCCCCAGTTTGTCCTGTACCCAGATTTCTAAGTCAGATGCCTGGAGCCAGGCAATTCTGCGTGCACCTATGGCAATAGTAGAGGTTCTGCTTATGCATTCAAAGCAGTCAAAGGCTGCACGAGTCAAACTTGGAAACATTCTGAGCATGTTTAACAAGAGTAAGATAATCTTGCCTTTTATCATCAGGAAGGAGAGGGTTCATAAGCTCTAAGTCTCCTGTGACTTCCTTAAGGAACATTCCCATATACAAGATATAGGAACTGATCCTAGTAGAAAGCATGGAAGCCTGGAAGGATCGACGTCCAAAGGCGTTAAGAGTCCTACACTCACATCCTGGAGGATTAGATGCTTGCGTTTTTGCACTCTTCATCCGTCTTATGGCTGATTCCACCACCATGGAATGGTGTGGTAATTGAGTCTTCTGAAACCCAAGACAAGGAGGAACTCGATACATGGTGTCAAGTCTTCGAGAATGAGGAGATGTGGTTAGAGGTGTTTCCCACATCCTTAACATGAGATCATGCAAGATCTCATGAATAGGTAAGGTAGCTGCCTCCTTGGGAGATTTAGGGTATTGTAGGATTTCTAATTCCTTTGCCCTAGGCTGTTTTTCAGGAGCCATTGTGATGGAAAGACCTCGGGCCACATCTCAGATAAAATCCTGAAAGTATGTATCCTCTGGTGGAGACATCCTATGCTGAGGAGAAGAGGAATCCTTGGGAAGAAGTACTCTGGTATCGGCAGAGCCTTCGGAGTCTTCAGACTCATCCGAGGATTCAAACTTATCTCCCATCTGGGTGATCGTGCAAGGCACGGTACCAGTACCAATCGAAGTCAGTATCGGAGTGGTCCGGTACAGACTTGTCGATGCCGGATAGAGACGCATGACTCGGTCCCGGTAGAATACCTGCCGATGTCGATGCAGTCAGTGCCGGTACCGGTTGAATTGTCTGAAGCGGTTTCAGGGGTATCGAGGCCGTGAGAAGAGCTGGCAGACTGCGCTAAATAGCCAAGAATCTCTGCTCTATCGACGCTGCCAATGCTTGGGTATCGGTGCCGGTTAAAGCGGCCGGAACCCCAGAGCATGGCACCAGTAGTTCTGCCGAGGTTGAAGCCTCGAGAACATCCTGGAGCCCCGTTAGTGCTTTGGAAGCCAAAGCCTCCCGCCGGGGCAATTTTGCCGGTGAAAGTCCCTCAAGGGCAACGCCAGAGGCATCTCGATGTTTAGAAGGAGATCTACCCTTTGAGGACCGGCTAGATTTATGTTTAATTATCTGAGATCCATGGGAGGAGGATGAAGCCCTGGAGGACGTCGGTGCCAAGGAGGCTGCATCGGAGGGAAAAACGATGCTGAGCTTAGCAGTTCGGTTTTGCCGGTCCCTTTTTGACATCATTCCACAGGCAACACACTCTGAGATAGAGTGGTCAGGACCTAAACATTTAAGGCACCACTCATGGGTTTTCCATTTTGAGGGAAAAAGTTGGGCCTAGTGCCCAGAATGGCGCGTGGCACCCGGGAAGAAAATCACTGGAGAAAGACTCCAGAAACAAAGGGGTTTTTTGGGGTTTTTTAGAAATAAGAAAAGAAGAACCACCGGCGGTACCGGTATAGCATCGAGGGAAGGCAGACGCGACCACAAAAAAGAAGTATAAGAAGGGAATTTTCTACGGTGACAGGATGTGCGACCTGTCGGCTTCGCGGAAAACGAACTGGAGGGGGACAGTTGGGAAAGGCGGGAAGGCAGCACATGCAGGCGCTGTGATATGCTCCCAAAAGCTTTCAATTGGACGCTGGGGAGCATTCCCGCGCAGGCTCCGTCGGTACCGACGATACCCATATGTGAAGACTACATTCCTGCTTGTTCCTGGAAATAACCATGACTAGGATGTAACTATACCAGGCTATACGTTATTCAGAAAGGACAGGGTAGGAAGAAAGGGAGGAGTGGCACTATATGTAAAAAATATTAAAGCTTTGGAATTACAGAGCTTAAAAGTGAGAGAGGAGGCTTTGTGGGCTAAACTAGAAAGAGGGAAAGAGAAATCTATTTGCATTGGTGTGATGTACAGACCTCCCTCACAAGAGGAAGAGGTGGACAGAGAGTTAATTGAAAACATACGCAGCATTGTTAGGAAAGGGGAAGTGCTACTAATAGGGGATTTCAATATGCCAGATTTTGACTGGCACATTCCTGCTGCAGTATCATCTAGAAGTAAAGAGATCTTGGATTCTCTACAGCAGCAGTTCTCAACCTGTGGGTTGCGACTCCCATGGATGTCGCCACAGGATTTAGCAGGGGTCGCCTCACTCTGCCAAGTTTAAAAAAATAAAAAAGCGCACAAGTTGCTGCTGTTGTCGAGTCCGCTTCTCAGCAGAGGCAAACTCACTGCCTCCAATCTTCTGCAGCCGCGGCTCCCTACCTCTTAGGGAACCGCGGCTGTGCCTGTGAAAATGTTGCGGAGCCTTCCCGTCTCGTCTCAACAGGCTCCGTGCAGCATTGTCCCGCCTCCAAAGGAAGTTCCTTTGGAGGTGGGACAATGCTGCACGGAGCCCATTGAGAGACAGAAATGCTCCGCAATGGTTTCACAGGCACAGCTGCGGTTCCCTAAGAGACAGGGAGCCGCGGCTGCAAAACAACAGGGCAGTAGCAGGCAGACAGCTCTCTTAGGTATTTTTGTAGTAGACAAACACTTGTGGGTTTTTTTAAAATTGGGGACAGGCCACATTGAATGTAATCTTAAAACAGTCTCAAATAGGAGCCTTATTAGGAGTTTTCTCTTGGTGTGTGTAGGAAACGACTTTTCCTATCTTTCATGAGCGTTTGAAACGGCGGTTTCTGTGCCGATGCAAACACTCCACAAATAGTGGATGTGGACTGTAAACGATGGTCCCTATTTTTAGGGGAGGGGGACTAGAAATAGTGACACTTAAGCGGATGTTGAACATACTGTTGTGACTATGTGATCCGCAAATCTGCTGAGTGTTTGGAACTATGGTTTGCACAGAATTTGTGAAAAAGTATCAAATTCTTGTGGGAAATTGTATTACTTTGACACGCATGAAATAGTTATATGCTGCAAAGAAATAGAACTTAAATAGGTTGTGCTTTTGGTTCTGGTGAGAAAATCTCAAATGTCCTTTATTAAACAGAACAAAAAAGATAATTTCTACTTAAGTAAATGAAGAAATACACATACTATTCTATTCCAGTAGTTGCTGCTTCTTTCTCTCCCCCAAAGAACCCTAAAACTACGATTTAAAATGTGGGGAAAAGATACTCTTCTCTTGTATGTATTCTAACACTCCTCCATACTTCCCTGCTAGGACTGCTTAGGAATTTCCACTGCCTTATTTAAGCCCAGGAGTACATCAGGCACTTGGATGAGGTGGATATAAAATAAACACAAGGAGGCAGGTCAGTAAGTCTTAAATCATGGATCTGATGGACAGTGTTTTAATGTGTGGTGTTATACAATGATATGTTAAAATGTTATACTTAACATGTATTTAAAATTGAAATGAAAATTCAGACTTAAGAAACTAAAGTCCTGAAAAGCCCCTAATATTTTGTAAGGTTGTCCAATGACCAGCAGGTGTACTGGATCACCCAGATGAGTTATGAACCTCTATACTAATAGGAGAGCTACATACAGATGAAAATGGCTTCTCAAATGCTGTTAAACCAGCATTTCTTTTTACATTTTCTGAATTGATGACACGCTACAAGCAATTTGATCAGCTAGTCTTTTCATTGTGGTGGTGAGAATTTTCAAACCATAAATTTATTGGGTATCTTTCAATTGGTGTCACTTTCCTTTATCCTGTTAGACCAGCTCAAATGAGTGGGTTATGTCCCTTTACCAGCAGGTGGGAGGCAGACGAGCAACTTTCACTGATGTTGTCACTCTGTAAATGCACTGGTGAAACATTGAGAGAAGCCAGTATTGTTTATCTACCTCATGGAGGGATAAACCCTATGAAGGCAGGCTAAAAGGGTTAGGGCTCTTCAACATGAAAAAGAGACAGCTGAGGGGAGATATGATAGAGGTCTATAAATTAATGGAGTGGAACGGGTAAATGTAGATCAGTTATTTACATCATCAGAATATAGAAAGACTAGGGGACATCCAATGAAGCTACAGGGTAAACTATTTAAAAATAAGAGAAAATATTTTTTCACTCAACGTGTAATCAAACTCTGGAATTTGTTACCGGAGGATATAGTAAAAGCTGTTAGTATAGCTGGCTTTAAAAAAGGTTTGGACAAGTTCCTGGAGGGAAAGGTCCATAAACCATTTATTAAAAGGGACCTGGGAGATAAATAGCTAAGAGGCAAGATGGCGATTTGAGCAGACGCTCGCAGACTAGCTCCGGGGACTCCCCTCTTTTTTCTTGTTCCTACTTACCGCTGGTTGCTGTTTCTTTATGCCGCACTCGAGCAGGGAGAGGAAGGCCAAGCTGGCTTCTGAGCAGCGTGAGGGGAGTCCTGTTGCTGGGAAAACTGCGAGTTTGGACCCATGGATGCTTTCGTGGTTCCGGCCAAAGTTGGTGCTGAGGTCCCGGTGTGTCCGCTGAGCACGGTCGAGGTGGAAGGAAGACCCCACTGTGCTGAGGACCTTGAGATTTCTCTCAGCCCGGAGACTCGCTTACCTCCAGTTCAGCCGACTGGGAGAGCAATGCAAGGACATCCAGTGGGTGGCGGTAAGGAGCCAGTGCTTCCGTCTACTGATGCATTGGCTCGGGAGGACGGCGCTGTGGGAGGACTGCAGATGCCGCTTGGTGCGGCTGTTCGACCTGGAGGGCTCAGGAGTGAGTTGGAGCGATCATCTACTCCTGTGCAGCCCCCGGGAGAACATGACTCTCCTCTTCAAGTGACCAGACAAGCGGGAAGTGCTACGGAAGGCTTGGGGGCTGGTTTGGAGACATCTGAGGTAGTTTCTCCTGATTCTCTTTGGACTACTTTTTCTTCGATGTCTGCTAACATTACTGCGCAGTTACAGTCCATTATGCAGCAATTTCAATTGTTTGGGCAACAGTTGAAGACATATGAATTGGGACAATTAGAATGTGTTGCTAAGGTAGCCTCTTGTGAGAGCCGCCTGACGGAGCTGGAAGAGCTTGCCCAAGCTTTTCCTAAGGACTCTGGTATACTGTATAGGCGTTTGGAATATTTAGAAAATGTTGCGAGGAGTCAGAATCTTAGGGTATTAAATTTTCCAAAAGTTCCTTCTGTCACACCGATAGACTTGTTTAAAAAGTTTATGGTGACCACTCTTAAGATCCCTATTGAGTCCCTACCTCCTATTTCCAAGGCCTACTATTTGCCTACTGCTAAGGCTGTACCTGCGGTCAATGTAGAGAATCCGGTATTATCTACTAACAGCCTAGACCTGTCTACCACCTTTTTAGAGAGATCTGTGTCTGGGGCGGGTATGGCTGCAACCTTACTAGTCACCTTTGCCTTAGAGGTTGATCGGGACTGGCTGTTAAAGATGTTTTTTCGTACGTCATGTAAGATGTTTCTAGACTCCCAAGTACGTATCTTTCCCAATGTTGGGAGGGCCACTCAGAGGAAAAGACGACAGTTCTTGTTGTATCGTGCCGGGGTAGTACAGCTGGGGGGGGGGGTGTTATTTTTTCTTAGGTTTCCTTGTAAGTGCCTAGTCAAATTAGGCGGGCATAGTTTCATTTTCTTTGAACCCTCCCAGCTGGCTAGTTTTGTGTCTTCTAGGCTAGCCTTAGTACAGGAGTCATCTCCATTACCTCCTATGAGTAGCTCTCTTGTGATAGAGAGTTAGTGCGAATAGATATATTCACCGCCCTTGTGTTTGCTCTTTTTCCTTAACTGCTATAGGTTTATAATTTATCTTGTGTTTGTGGTCCATCTTGCCTGTGTTGAGGTCTATTTGATAAATCCTTCTGTATGTTTATTTTTATTAAGTGGTTTTTCCTATTATAACTATAATTTGGAGGATGGATTGTGTTCTGTATACAAGTGTTTCTTGTAATATATGATGAATTGCATAAATAAAAAAAATAAAATAAAAGGGACCTGGGATATCACTGCTTGACCCAATACAAGCATTGTGGAACCTGTCTCTTTTGCGGAAACTGCTAGGTAACTAATGACCTAGATTGGCCACTGTTGGAAACAGGACACTGGGCTTGATGGACCTTGGTCTGACCCAGTATGGCATATCTTATGTTCTTATGTTCTAATTTTATTTCATATTAGTGATTCGACTACAAAATCATAATTTTGAAATCAAATAATGTTACTTGTTATAGTGATTAATTATTGTGGTTTAAATAAGTACATTTTATAAATAAAAACATATCGCAAAGGCCTATAATATATTAATTATTAAACAGGTCTGCAAAAAAAATTTTTCGAGAGTTGTTTTTGTTATTCCACGTAATCTTTATGTTTTTTGGTGCGCTGAATCCGAAAGTGACCTCCATTTTGTCATAGGATATCACGTTTCCTGACAATTTAGGTAACTATATTAAATAAGGCAATACCTAAAAAAAATGGAAATAGACTTATAAAATTAAAGTTTTATTACAATATTTTCATGAAAATCCTTTTTTGAATTGAAATGAGCTCACCTACACACACTAAACTCGATTCCTCTTCCTTGTGAGGCTCCTCTTGGTGCATTTACGCTTGTGAGTAGCATCTGGAATGTCTCTCTGAAGCATCCAACAGTAGTCTGCCATCATTGTAATGCTCCATTTTCCCTGGTATCTCCTTTCCATCTCTTTAATGTCTTGGTGGAATCGTTCAACTTGTTCCTCACTCACAGCTCTCAAATTTTCAGGAAAGTAGTCAAGGTGGGACTGGAGGAAATGCACTTTCAAACTCATCAGGCAACCTAAAGCTTGAAATGCTTTCAGCATTCGTCCGACGATCTTTTTGTAGTGAGGATCTTTGTTATTGCCTAAAAATTTCTGTACGACTTCTTTAAATGCAATCCACCCTTCTTTTTGAGGATCCGTCATGGTATTGACAAACTCTTGATCAACTATAAGCCTTCTAATGTCTGGTCCGACGAACACACCTTCCTTCAATTTTGCCTCCGACAGGCCTGGAAACTTGGTGACCAAGTATTTGAAGCATTCTCCATCTCTTGGAAGTGATTTTACGAATTGCTTCATCAATCCCAATTTTATGTGGAGAGGTGGTAGAAGAACTTTATGAGAAGGTACCAAAGTTTCTCGGAGGACATTTTTTTCACCGACTGTTAGCACCCTCGGCTGCCAACTCTTCTTGGTCCAGTGATTTAGTCAGTCTCGACTGTCCCATAGACACAGAAAACAAGGATATTTGGTATACCCAGCTTGTTGCCCGAGCAGCATGCACAAGACCTTCAAGTCCCCACACACTTGCCAACCATGGTCTTCATATTTAAGTTTACGAA
Source organism: Ichthyophis bannanicus (assembly GCA_033557465.1). Lineage (NCBI taxonomy): Eukaryota > Metazoa > Chordata > Amphibia > Gymnophiona > Ichthyophiidae > Ichthyophis > Ichthyophis bannanicus. The sequence continues at coordinate 259,236,123 of CM066044.1, forward strand.
GAACCAATTCCAAGTTCTTGTAGGTTTCCTTCAAGTGTACGGAATGACCTACAGGTATGGAAGCGTAAAAACCGTTGTGGAGTAAAACTGCTTTGAGACTTCTTTTTGAAGAATCTATAAAAAGACACCATTGCTCTGAATCATATTGGATTTTAAATTGACCCATCAGACCTTCGACATCGATGCAATAAACCAACTTGTCTTCCTTGGCGAAGTAAGGAACGAACTCCTTTTCACGATGTCTGAACCATGAAGATGACACTCCTCGCAACAATAAATTCCTGCTTTTCAGCCTTGATCCAAGTAACTCAGCGGCATCTTTGGGAAGATTCAAGTCTCTTACCAAATCATTCATCTCCTCCTGAGAAAACAATTTTGGTCTTGTATCATCTTCAAAGTCAGAACTTGATTCGTCATCTGGTTCAGGTATGACTTCACTTTCATCAGAGCTAAGTATCTCTTCCAAGGTAGCAGGGGGCTTGGGTACTGGTATATCTGTGCCATGGGGGATGGGACGAATTGCCGAGTGAAGATTGGGGTATAAAATGGAATGCTTCCATTTGGAATTAAACCCTTTCACATCGCATGAACAAAAGTAACAGTCGTCACTATGGTTCTTTTGCTCTCGCCATACCATAGGAATCCCATAACGGAAAGATTTTTCTTACCCTTGAACCAGTTTCAGAGGTCCTCAACACACCGTTTGCACACTTTATGAGGCGCCCAGACTTTATCTTGATCTCCAATTTTTAGTCCAAAGTATGCAAAGTATACTTTTTTCACAAAGTCTGTAATATTCTGCTGTTGCTTCAACACTGTATATTCACCACAGATGAAACAGAAACTGTCTGGCAAATTAATACACTTTCGCGGAGACATAACGGTTGAAGAATGACAAGCTAACACGAATTGCGATGAAAAAGTGTGAACAGCCTAGAACCAAGAACCTGATGATGATTCGTGCACAATTGTGGCATGCAGGAGAGAGTAGCTCTGTGTCTGTACACGAGACGTCACAGTGCTGGCCATGCCCCCCTGCACTGACCGGAGCTGCTGCTATCTGCCCTGTGTCTCCCCTCCCACTGGATTCTTCAGGAAAGATTAACTCCTTCTACCATTAGAAGCATGGACTTAAAACTTGCTTAGCTTATGTATATATTGCTGACTATCAGATTTACAGTGCTATATTTTTTTTTACATAACTCGGACAACCCCTTTAAGGTTTTTTTTTGGCATTTTATATCTTAAATGCACTTATGTGAATTAATAGTAATTTGAATTAATTAATAGTAATTTGAAAAAATTTGATAAATTTGAAGACAATTTTGCATGTTGTGGCAAATCATGACATCTAGGAGTTTTTTCAATATTTTGTTTTCAGCACACCAAAATACATGGAAATTAGATGAAAATAATCAAACAGCTTTTTAGTCGCAGACCTGTGAATTCAACAAATGATTACAGCGACAATGCGTTAACGGTAAAGGAAGAGAGACACATTTGATTTTATCATTAGGGGTCATCACAAGTTGACCAATGGTAAAAGGGGTCATGGTACAAAAAAGGTTGAGAACCACTGCTCTACAGGGAGAACTATTCAGGCAATTGGTAACAGACCCCAAACGTGAAGGGGCCATACTGGACTTGGTGCTTACCAATGGTGAAAGAGTTTTTGATGTTATAGTGGGAGATCATTTTGCATCCAGTGATCACCAGATGGTGTAGTTCAGTATTAGGACTAGGGCTGTTAGAATCCATGCAAAAGCGAGGGTCTTAGACTTTAGGTAAACTAACTTTGCCAAGATGGGCCAATACCTCAGGGAGTCGTTAGGATGGGAACAGCTGGGGGATGTGGAAAAACAGTGGGCAAAACTGAAAGGAGATATTTTAAGAGAAACCTACCTTTTTGTTAAAATGGTAAATAAAAGGTAAAAAGAAAAGGAGACCGCTATGGTTTTCGAAAGAAGTAGCTGAAAAGGTGAAGAAAAAGTGGGAGGCTTTCATGAAATACAAGAGATCACAGAGAGAGGAAGACAGGCATCTATATTTGGAAAAACTTAGAGAAGCTAGCAAAGTAGTCAGGAAAGCAAAGATTCAAAAAGAGGAGGAAATAGCCAATGCAATAAAATGGGGGGGGGGGGGGATAAGGGCAAAAGTGCTACTCAAGGGTGAAGGGGAGGAATATGTAGAAGCTGATGAAGATAAAGTGGCATTGCTTAACGAATATTTCTGTTCTGTGTTACCGATGAAGAACCAGGAATAGGACCTCAGAAAACACCTACAAACAGGAACAGAAGTGAGGGACATCTTGAACAATTTTCAAAAGACTGTGTTCGTGAGAAACTAGCTCAACTTAAAGTAGACAAAGTGATGGGGCCGGATGGGATACACCCTAGAATACTGAGGGAACTTAGGGACGTTCTAGCAGCTCCACTGACTGACCTTTTCAATGTCTCGGAGTGAGGAGTGGTGCCAGAGGACTGGAGAAAGGCGCATGTGGTCCCTTTACACAAAAGCGGAAGTAAGGATGTGGTTGAAAACTACAGGCCAGTCAGTTTAACTTCGGTGGTGAGTAAATTATTGGAAACGCTGCTGAAAGAGAAAATAGTGAGGTTTCTGGAGTCCAGCTGATTACAGGATCCGAGACAGCATGGATTCACCAGAGGCAGGTCTTGTCAGACAAATCTGATTGATTTCTTTGACTGGGTGACCAGAGAGTTGGACCGAGGGAGAGCCCTAGATGTGGTGTATTTAGATTTCAGTAAAGTCTTTGACACCGTTCCTCACAGGCGATTTATAAACAAACTGAGCACCCTAGGGATGGACCCGAAAGTTACTGCTTTGGTTAGAAATTGGTTGTGTGGGAGGCGACAAAGAGTACATGTAAATGGAGCTCACTCTGAGGAAAAGGAAGTTACCAGTGGTGTGCCCAAGGGATTTGTCCTTGGTCCGATTCTTTTTAACATCTTTGTTAGTGATATAGCGGAAGAGCTGTCAGGTAAGGTTTGCCTCTTTGCGGATGATACCAAAATCTGCAATAGTGTAGACACCCAGGAAGGTGTAGATATAACATGAGGAGGGATCTAGCTAAGCTTGAAGAATGGTCTAGAATTTGGCAGTTGGGATTTAATGTTAAAAAATGTAAGGTCATGCATTTGGGCTGCAGCAATCCAAGGGAGCAATATAGTATAGGGGGTGAAGTACTTTTGTCCACTAAAGAAGAGCAGGACCTATGCGTGGTTGTGTCTGATGATCTTAAAGTAGCTAAACAGTACCTTGCACTGAACTGACTTATGCTCTGTATTACTCTGACTAGATTGTAAGCTCCGATGAGCATGACTCTGACAGGCATGAACTCTCTTTTGTATGTGGGCTGCCTCTTATAGGTCAGCTGTACAGCGCTGTGTGCGTGGCGCTCTATAAGTGCTAAATAGTAGTAGTAGCAGTAAACAGGTAGAAAAAGTGACGGCAAAAGCTAGGTTGTTTGGGTGCATATGCAGAGGAATGGCTAGCAGAAAAAAGGAGGCGATAGTGCCTCTGTATAAGTCTTTGGTGCGACCTCATTTGGAGTATAGTGTGCAATTCTGGAGACCACACCTTCAAAAGGATATAAACAGGATGGAATCAGTACAGAGGGTAGCTAATAAAATGGTTAGTGGTCTTCATTATAAAGAATATGAGGACAGACTTAAGGATCTTAATATGTACACATTAGAGGAAAGGCGGGATAGAGGTGATATGTTTAAATACCTCCATGGCATAAATGCACAGGGGGAGAGAGTCTCTTTCAATTGAAAGCAAGTTCTGCTACGAGGGGACATGGGATGAGGGTGAAGGGGGATAGATTCAGGAGTGATATGCGGAAATACGTCTTTACGGAAAGAGTAGTAGATCTGTGGACTGGTCTCCCAGTGGAGGTGGTAGAGATGAGGAAATTATCTGAATTCAAAAAAGCATGGGACAAACACAGAGGATCTCTAAAGGAAAAAGGGGGACTATTGTAATTGTTGATATGGAAGGACAGACTAGATAGGCCATGTGGTCTTTTTCTGTCGTCATTTTTCTATGTTTCTACAATATGACAGTAGAACATAATTATGCAATATAACAGTAGGAATCATGTATGGGGAACTATGACATACAAGGTGATGGTACTGGGTGGAGTAGGTAGAAGGAAGAGCTCAGGGTAAGTGTATGTAATCTGTTAGTGGGATGGTAGAGTCCATGGGGTGGTTAAGTGTTTGATCCAAAACGAGCCAAGAAAAGAACTGTCTTTAACCTTCAAAAGAATTCTCTGCTGTCTGTGAGGGAGTGAAGGTCTGGAGGAAGAGAATTCCAGATTGTTGGAGCGTAGAAGCAGAATGCTTTGTTGGAGATGGTGTTGTGGATACAACCAGGCAGATGTCGTCGGTACCTCTGCGTGATCTTTGGCTTTGGGGCTTGGCTAGCAGAGACTGTAGGGTATTAGCTAAGAGATGTAGGATTATTTTGAAGATTGTCAGTGCCACTTTGTATTTCATTCTGCTATTGATAGGGAGCCAGTCTAACTGCTTTAATATTGGTGTTATGCGGCTATGGCGAGGGCTTCCTGTGATGAGTCTGGCAGCTACATTCTGTGCAAGTTATAGTTGTTGTGTAGAGGTTTTTGGTAGGCCTTGGTAGATATTGGCAGTCAAAGATGATGGTGATAAGGGCTTGGCAGACATTTCGGAAGTCTTGATTGTCTAGTAGCGGTCTGAGGTTCTTTAGAGTTTTGATGCGGAGGTATACTGCTCTTGTGACATGTTTGATGTGGGTAATGAAGTCCAGATTCTGATCTAGAATGATACCTAGGTACTTAACTTGTTGTTTTACTTGCAGTGTTAGGTTAGTATTGTTTATTGTATGTGGCGGTGAGAAGGAGAGGTGCCTAGTGATATGTAAGACTTCTGTCTTGTTGGGATTGATGAGTAAATTGTGGAGACTGAGCCATTGTGTGACTGCTTCTAGGCCTTTGCTGATTCAGATGTAGTCAGGATTGCTTGTGGAGAAAGGGGTACAGATGAGGATATCATCTGCGTAAAGGTGATAGAGGATGTTGTGGTTTTGAATGACTTTGCAGAGTGGTTGGATAAAAATGTTAAATAGTAGAGGATAATACAGAGTGTGTGGTAGTCCCTGGAGGAGGTTGAAGGGTCTTGACATTTGTGTCCAACTCTGACTTGTGTGCGATCACAGAGAAGACTGGAACGATTGTAGCGTTTTTCCTTTTAGGCCGATTTCGTGGAGGCGTGAAATGTGCGGGGAGTGTATGACTGAATCAAAGGCTGCAGATGTGTCAAGGAACGCTATGAAGTAGTCTTGGGTGGTCTTCTCAGTGCCCGTAATTAGGGATGTCAGTAGGGTTTCGGTGCTATGGAAGGGTCTGAAGCCATGCTGGTGCTCATCAAGGGGGGAATTGGCTTCCACGAGGTCTTGCAATTGTAGTTGTATAGCCTCCTCAAGGATTTTGGCAAGAGATGGGATGCTGGAAATGGGTCTATATAGGATACAGGCTCAGTTGAGTTGAGTGCATGAGATTTGAGTAGTGGTCTGATGGATGCCTGCTTGAGGAGGGTGGTCATGTATGCAAGGGCAAGTGATGATTGTACAAATATGCCGGATGAGCGGTAAAAGCTGTTTTGATGATTTGATCCATGCGAATGGGCATAGGTCTAGCGAGCAGGTGGTGCTATTGAGGTTTCGGATGACGTTTTCTAGTTGCCTGGTCGAGACAGGGCTAAATGAAGTGAAACGCAATGGCGCTGAAGTTTGGCGTTGGGAAGATTTTGGGAAGATTTAAGATAAGCACCGTTCTGATTCTTCTAATGCATTTCCTAATGACATGATATATAAAAGAATAGTTGAAATGATCTAAAAGGAATAATTTTTATAAAGCAACGTTATAAGGTCAATGATGCAAAAGAAAGCATTGAGTCCAAAAATCATTAAACTGCTTTATCTTAGTCTGAGACCTTGTTGCTTGCAATTAAAGCTATTGGTTCAAATAGTTTATATAGTTGGTAAATAGTAGGTTTAAATTTCTTAAGGACACAAAAAAAGATACAATCTCGACGTTGAATAGTAGAGCTAAAAAACTCTTAGTTACTTTATAGGGCTAAATGAAGGCCATGTTTCATTGGTTACAGTCGTGTTGTTTTCGTTGCTGGGTGTATCGATTGCTGCTGAGATGTATGCTCGTTTAGATTGTAGGTGTTGTGCCATCTTGTTTGGTCAGATTGCTGTGAGGGCTCTTGTGGTAATAGGATCTTTGGTGAGGAACAATGTCAAATAACTCTGAGTTTATTGAGGGAGTTGTTGAGTATGTCCGTGTGGTGTTCTTTCTTCTTTAGGAGAGTGAGGGCGCAGTACTATTTCAGACTTGTAGAGTAAGCTGTATATGCGTCTGGGTTCTTGCGATGTCTCCACTTGCGCTCAAGTTGTCTGAGCTTATTTTTCATTAGTTTGAGCTCTGGAGTGAACTATGGGGCGTGTGACCCTGGCCTCTTGGGGCTGCTACTTGGAATGGTGGCATGGGAGGAAATGAGCTTGTTCCATTGGCTGATGGGTGTCATCTAAGTTGCGCAAGTTGTGCTCTGGGACAATATCTATGAGTGGCTGGATTGTGACCATGAAGGACTCTTTGTCAAAGCTACAGTACTGCCGAGTATGCGTCTGCAGTGGAGTGTTTACTTGGAGAGTAATGCTGCTTGGAAGGAAGAAAGTGAGGATTCTGTGGTTAGACCAGGGCTCCAGGGAGCTACATGTCCATGGAGGAAAAATGTTGATGAGGCCAGTTGGTTGGGGTGAATATTAGGTCCAATGTTCTCCCTTTGCTGTGTGTTGGCTCCTTTATGATTTAGTTGAGTTACATCACCTCCATGGCCTATAGGAATGATGATGCCTGTTTTAGTGTTGCTGGAAGGTTGAAGTCTCCAAGCAAAATGAACCATTTATTCTTGTGCTGTTCTGAACAAGCTTCGTCCAGGAGTGGGGAAGAGTTTCCACGCAGAGAGGTCTGTAAACTAAGCAGATTGAAAGATGGGGGCTGGTTATGGATATGTATTCCATGTCTTGGGTGGAGCTATGGCTGATGGATTCGAATTGCAGATATTCTTTAGCCATAATGATTACTCCTCCTCCTTTCGTAGTGACTCTAGGGCAATTGAAGAGCTGGTAGGATGGTATGGCCAGTTGTTTTAAGAGAACAGTATCTGTGTCCTCAATCCAGGTTTCGGTGATGCACTATGAGTCTATTTGATGGTCTGTGATGTGGTCGATAATGGGTATTTTGTTGCGAATGGATCTGGTGTTGATGAGCATGACTTGAGAGGAGGGCTAGTGGGTAAGTCAGATTGTGGTGGATGGGTTAGTAGTGGATGAATCTTCAGGAGATTGGTGGGGTTTCTGGTGCATGGCTTGATAATGGGAGATTGTAATCTGCAGTGTGGTTGGTAAATGATGGGGATGTTTGCTGAAGAGATAAAGGCTGAGGTGTGTGTGAGTGTGTATGTGGTGAGCAGTAGGATAAGGAGGTACGATGACAGGTGAGGCATGATGGCTGGTGTTAGTGGACTGTGATCTGTGAGATGATTGTTGGCACTGGTGGTGTTATCTGTTGTTGATGCTGTTCAGTGTTGAGCACTGGGTGTCCTTAGTGCTTGCTCCTGCTTAGCGGGTGCAGCAGTGCTGTAGTTTATCTTGGGTCTTTGGTCCCTGCCTCTGTTATTGTCTATTTGCAGGTAGTTTTGAGATCCTTTCCCTTTTCTGTAGTTAGGAGGCTGGTTGTGTATTATGCATTTAGGTGATGATGATTAGGACTGCTGTGGTGTTATGCTGGCTAGGTAAGTTCATTTTCCGCTGTGAGTTGTTGTAGATCAGTGAGTTTGGGGAGTAGATATTGTGTTTCCTAGGTTAGGTCCCCGCCCAAGGGCCACATCCAAGGGCATTCTGGTGAGAACCTCAGGCGCGGGCCCGCCTAGGTGTGCTGGTGCTTTTAAGTTTAAAATCCAGGTCAGGCGCTGGGCTGATTGCTGATTCTGGTGACAGCGGAGAGGTGCTTACCTTCCCGCACCTTGCAGGGCTGCCAATCTGTCCGGTAAGACAAATGGGAAATATCAAAACTATGATTTAACTGGGCGAGAAGACAAGGCTGCCTTCAGCACATCCGCCCCAAAGGCTGCATCCACTCTAGCCTGCAAATTCAAGTAGTAGTACTTGACAAATATCAAAAGGGACAGCTACATTGCTGCCTGATAAATATCTACTGAAGCCACCGCACTTGCATCCATCCAAGACGACACCTACGTTCAGGGGAAAATGCGCATGAAAACCTTTCAAGCATGGGCTTTCAGCTGAGAAGGTAGGTGGAGACCACTGCTTCCTTAATCTGGCCTTAAAAGAGCTTCCACCTTGCAGTCTTGCTGATCTTGGAAAGCGGAGTCCCCTTCCCCTGAAATAGTGATGCATTTAGTGACTGCCAAAACCAGGAAAGCCACCTTGCTGAAGCGCAAACAGCTGTCCATATCCACTTAAGGCCCGGCATACATTTTGCCCATGATGTTATCCCCAGGGGAATGTCCAGGGCCTCCCATTCATCTAGGACCATTCATTGGGATGCTTGAGGAAGGGGAAAGACCTTTGAGGGCCTCTGTAGACCCTCTAGGATGGGATCCATGTTTTGTTTTATTTATTTTGTTCTCAACCATCATATTTGCAATGCGGAGTGATGAGGAGACTTGAGCCAGCAGGGCAGATAATTCCTCCCACAGGAAGAGAATGATATTCAAAAAGTCATCCTTCTCCTCTTCCAATGGAGAGGGCTCCCCCTTCCTCAAAACTGACTTTGCTCACTGGACTCCCCAGGTCCAGGTCCTCAACTGTATGCCACAAAAGAGAAAAATCTTTTTGGACCGAGACCTTCTCATTGCAGGAAGGTGTGTGTGGAGGGGTGTCCCTCTCTCATTAAATGAATCCACTTTTGGGTAGGCCTCAGCCTCATAGCTCATTGTAGCGGAGCCTGTTGATGGTGAGGTTGAACCCCCTTGAAAGAGGAGCCCTGCCATAGGCACCATGCTTGCTACATAAAGGTGACAAAGTTCTTCAAAAACACAGATGACGGCTACAAGGAGTAAGCCCCATGGGACCTCGTCCCATGCTGCTCCCCCCCCCCCCCCGCCTTTGGCACAAGCACTGGAGGGTGCTGAGAGAAAGAATCTGCATGGTCCATAGAACAGGTGACAGTTCCTGCTTTGTCCCCGACTGTGGTCAGGGCTAGGGCCCTCATGGTCATCCAGTCCTTTCTGCATCAGCTTCCCCTGAGCACTGGGTTCATCAGGGTTGGTGGCTCCATCAGTCATGTTGTGTTTGACTCCATCCGGCAACTGTGAGTACAGCTTTTGTTTGTCTATGCATGCTGAAGCTCAATCTTAGCAAAATAAAAACAAGACACTGTGCTCAAGAGTTAGGTCAAAGCCGTGCACACCAATACCCAAGCCATGGCACTCAGCACGTGGTCTAGGCTGAAGGCATGTGAAAAAAGACCAGGCCAGGTCTCCTTCCCAGCGTTTGCAGGCCTGCAGCCATGCACAACACACTACAGCAATACAGAGGCAGCAGTCCAGTGAGAAGTCAACCCATTGCCCACAAAGCTACTGGTAAAGATACAATTGCTGCCCATCAATGCAGATCCCCCTCCCCCTCGAGGGAAAGACTCTACAGGCATAAAAAACCCACCAGGGTCAGCCCCATTTTGCCTTGCCAACTATAAGAGCCAACCTGCCCTTATGGTTCCTTTCAGGCTGCTTTTATTTTTTTAAATCATGGCAGCAGGAATGGGGGGGGGGAGGGGGAAAGGAAGGGGTAGAAGGGGGGTAGAAGGGGGGTAGGAGGGGCGCAGGAGAGAAAGTGTGGGTTCCCAAACTTTCTAGGACAGTCCTGCCAGGATCTCTATACTTTGATGAAGCCTGAGCTCAAGTGCCGAGCAAACTGATGGGCAGCCCAAACAAAGTCTTTAGAGGGGTACCTGAAGATATGCCGTGGAGGCAGCCAATAAGCTGGCTCAACTGGGGAGGCACACTGCAGGATGGCTGCTCAGAAGCCAAAGATAGATGAGATGCACTAGTCGAGCAAACACCATCTGCTAGAGACAGAGAAATACTGGAGGGTGCCCTTAGCTGCACCAATCCTAATAGTGATGATGTCACTGGGAGCTTTGTTTTTTTTCTCCGTCTCCAACATCTGCTGACAGGAGGACACTACCCATTGTCTGGGCTGGTTTAGCAGGACAATCTGAAATTACATGATTTTGAAAAATGGGGCTGTGTCAGATTATCGAGTACCTGAAGAGTTAAAAATGCAAAATTAATTAAAAACTTGAAGATCATTGAAAGGTGACATTATACTTACCAGATAATGACCTTTACTTGAATTTCGGTCACCCCCAATACCATACTGGAAACCTCGAGACATATCCCAAGTGTGGTCCACTCAGCGAGACTGCAGGAAATGCAGTTCAAGGCAGTGAACTGTGCACACTTCTCCCCGAGACATGCGTGGCGCAGTAGACTGACAGGAGATGAGTGCTGCCCATGCTGCTTGGTACAGCTGGCAGATTTGGGACATATGTGGTGGGGCTGTGGGGTGATACGGCAATTTTTGTGTAGAATCCAGGTCTATCTCAGCGCCCTGCTTGGGCAGCAAGTGGAGTGGACGGAGGCCCTGGTGCCCTTTGACATACTGACTAACCCCCATTTTAAGGGCAATGGGTCCGGCTGCTGGTCTGCAAAGCTTGTCTGGTGGGGAAGGGTTTGCTGCTACACAAATGGAGAGATTTGGTGGCCCCTTCCTTCTGGGAATGGCGGAGCAGCTTGCACCGGCAGATGCTGATGGAAAGATTGGAGGTTAGAGGACATGACAAGGGGAAGAAGATATTTTTGGCTATTTGGGAATGCTATATACACACACAGACACCACGGGCTCAAAATGAATTGTTGCCACTAAGTACCTGGGGTGAGGGAGTTTCATTTGAGAGCACCCAGAGGGGGTACTCGGGGGGAGGGGGGGGAGGAGACAATGCCACAGGGAGGCACTGATCTGTGGTCCCATAGGAGGAGGAGAGACTGGGGAGTGAGAGGGGAGGGAGACAGATAAAGAGTAGCTACTCACATGTAACAGGTGTTCTCCAGGAGCAGCAGGAATCATTCCTCACATATGAGTGACATCGGCGCCGACGGAGCCCTTGTGCGGAGCATTTCCCCAGCTTTCAAAGAAAGCCTTTGGGAATGCAGCGCGCATGCGCGGTCCCCTTCCCGCCCAAGGGTGCCATCTTGTTCAGTCTGACATAGCTAAAAGACAGCAAAGCAACAAAATGAATCATATGACCAACTCCAAGGCGAGGAGGGAGGGTCGTGAGGACTGATTCCTGCTGCTCCTGGAGAACACCTGTTACAGGTGAGTAACTACTCTTTCTCCAGGACCAAGCAGGAAGTCAGTCCTCACAAATGGGACTCCCCAGCTACAGGCTACCGGGAACCCAAGCTAAAAAATAAGCTCCCTCTAGAGCGTCAGCATCTGTGAAAGAATCCTTTCTGAGGACGCCCCCGTACGGTAGCCCAACACAAGGGCCGAAGGGTAGGAGTTGCCTAAACCTCAAAGAAATTACGGAGTACCGCCTGCCTGAAACCACTGTCCCTAAGGGACTCCCTCTTGAAGCAGTAGAGAGCCACAAACGTCTGGCTTAAAGACCAAGTAGCGGCCCGGCAGATGTCTGCCAACGGAACAGAGCGGAGGTGGGCTACTGACGCGGCCTTCGCCCTGACACGGTGGGCCGTGACTCGACCCTGCAAGGAGAGGCCGGTTGCCCTGTACGCCCAGGTGATACAATCCGCTACCTAAAGGGACAACGTACGCTTGGAGACAGGCAATCCCAGTTTATTAGGGTCAAAAGATATGAAGAGCTGAGCAGCCCTTTGATGCCCCTGCGTATGGTCTATGTAAAAGGACAACGCCCTTCTACAGTCCAGGGTATGCAGGACTGTTTCAGTCCGGCTGGCATGCGGCCGGGGGAAGAATGTTGGAAGAACCACCTCCTGCTTGAGGTGGAAGGAGGAGACAACCTTTGGAAGGAACTTAGGGTGAGTCCGCAAGACCACCCTGTTCTTATAGAACCGTGTGTACGGTCTATCAGAAACCAGAGCTTGAAGTTCACTCACACGCCTGGCCGAGGTAAGAGCCACTAAGAACGTCGTCTTCCAGGAAAGGAAATGTAAATGACAGGTAGCGATCGGCTCAAACGGTGGGCAAGTAAGTTGCTGCAGTACCACATTCAAATCCCACTCAGTGGCTGGTGGACGAATCAGAGGCTTGAGCAAAAGCAGGCCTCTGAGGAAGCGGGACACCAAGGGGTGGCCCGACAGAGACTGGCCCTCTACCTGTGAGTGGTGTGTCGACAGAGCACTGAGGTGGACCCGAACAGAGTTGGATTTAAGGCCTAGGTCTGAGAGTGGAGCAGGTACTGCAGCACCACTGGAACCAGGCACGAAAAAGGATCCTCCTGGCGCTGAGCACACCAGGTGGAGTACCTACTCCACTTGAGGGCATAAGATTTCCAGGTGGATTGCCTCCTAGAGGCCAAAACCACCTCTTCCACCTCCTTAGGAAGAAATAAGGGGGCTTGAACCACCCTTTCAGCAGCCAGACCATCAGATTGAGGTTGGGGTGCAGGAGAGATCCCTGGTCCAGAGACAGGAGACTGTGATGCACCCTCAGAGGGAGTGGAGTGTCCACCGCCAACTGTAGAAGGAGTGGAAACCACAGCTGCCTCGGCCATCTGGGGGCTACCAGAATCACCAAGGCCTTGTCCTGAAGAACCTTGAACAAGGTTTGGGCCACTAGAGGCGTGGGAGGAAACGCATACAATAGGCCTGTAGACCAAGAGATTAAGAAACACATCTACTGCTATTCGCAGAGGATGCGGTTGTCTGGAACAGAACCTGGGTAGCTGACGGTTCAATGGACTCGCAAAGAGATCGATAGCTGGAAGACCCCATCTTAGAAAGATCCCTTGGACCACCAGAGGATTCAACTGCCATTTGTGAGGCTGTAGAATCCTGCTCAATCTAGCCGCCAGGCAATTTTCCTGGCCAGGCAGGTAAACTGCCTTGAAAAACATGTTGTGTTTGACTGCCAAGGAGCACAGGGACTGTGCCTCCCGACACAGAAGTTTGGAGCCTGTGCCCCCTTACTTGTTCGCGTAGAACATTGCCACTTGATTGTCTGTCTGAACTAAGACAGACTGGTGAGAGAGGACATGAGAGAAAGTCTGTAGAGCTAAGCCGATAGCTCGCAACTCCAATAGATTGATCTGCTGTGTGGACGCCCAAGGAGACCAGAGGCCCTGAGTGCAAGCCCCCTGGCAATGTGCACCCCAGCCCTGAAGGGAAGCATCGGTTGTCAGCAACCATGTGTGGGGAGGCGTCTGAAAAGGCACCCCCTGGACAAGGTTTGGGAGAGGCAACCACCACCGTAGGGAGGCTGGCAGCAGTTTGGTCACTCTTATCTTGTCTTTCAAGTTGCCTGTGGCTTGCACCCACTGAGCTCTGAGGCACCACTGAGCAGGTCGCAAGTGCAGGCGGGCATTCAGAGTTACACTGACCGTGGATGCCATGTGGCCCAAGAGCCTGAGGAAGTTTCTGGCGGAGACCAGAGAACCGCTCTGGAACTGATTGGCCAACGCTATCAGTCTGTGGGCCCTGTCCTCGGGCAAATAAGCCTTCGCCTGGAGGGTATCCAATCTTGCCCCTATGAACTCCATGTTCTGTGAGGGGAGCAAAGTGGACTTTGCGAAGTTTACCACGAAGCCTAGATGCTGAAGAAGAGAAGCAGTGCGAAGGGTGGCCTGGCCGGCATCCTGTGGAGACTGACCCCCGATGAGCCAGTCGTCCAGGTATGGAAAGACAAGGATGCCCTGGTTTCTGAGATAGGCCGCCACCACTGCCAGGCACTTGGTGAAAACCCTGGGGGCAGAGGTGAGGCCAAATGGAAGTACTCTGTATTGAAAATAATTTCTCCCACTACAAATCTGAGATATTGTCTGTGGTCTGGATGAATGAGGATGTGAGTATAAGCATCCTTTAGGTCTAAGGAGCATAGCCAATCTCCCTGCTGGAGGTAGGGCAGCAGTATCCCAAGGGTAAGCATCTTGAACTTTTCCCTCTCCAGGAACTTGTTGAGATTTCACAAGTCTAGGATGGGCCTGAGGCCTCCTGTTCTTTTTGGTACCAGAAAGTACCTTGAATAGAAGCCTTGGCCTCTCAGGTGGTGAGGCACCGGTTCCACCGCCTGCTTCTTTAGAAGACTTGCCAACTTCTGCAGGAGGAGGTTCCTGTGAAGAGGGAGTCTTGGAGGCTCCCCTGGAAAATAGGAGGGGGGTAACTGGTTGAAGTGGAGCAAATAGCCATTTTGGACTATGCTGAGCACCCAGGTATCCCCCTGTTATGGCTGACCACCTGTGGGCATACAGTGTCAGCCGGTCTCCTGTGCTGAGAGGAGCCAGCTGAGAAGGAGAGGCTATGCAATGGGAGTCAAAACCCCACTCCCTGCTGTGCAGGAGCCGGAGCTGATGGCTTGGGGGTTTTCTGCCTACGGGGCCCATGTCCCTGCCCCTTGGCCTGCTGACCCTGATGGGGAGCTGCAGATGCCTGAAAATGAGTAGGATTTGTAGGCAGTAGCCTTCCTCGGATAAAAGGGCTTTTTCCCCGAGCCCTTCTTCTTCTGAGAAGGGGCAGAGGTTTTCCTGGCAGCCTTGTCCTGGTGAGAGTCTCAGACTCGAGTTCTGCAGCCTTTTCAGTCATGGGTTTGCCAAAAAGGATCTCACCTCGGCAGGGGACATCGACCAACTTGTCCTGTACCCATGGCTCGAGGTCCGATGACTGTGGCCAGGCCTGACGGCATGCACCGATGCCTCGAAGCCATCATAGGCTGCTCGAGAGATAAACTTTGAGCACTCTCGAATCCCAGATGACAAAGACTTAAATCTCTGCAAAGGTTCCTTGGAGAGGCCAGCTGAGAACCTGGCAATCTCCTTTGCCAGGTCCCGAAGGTACATGCCCATGTACAGCTGGTAAGTCTGGACACAGCACGCCAGCATAGAGCCCTGGAAGCACTTTCTACCGAGGGCATCCAGGTTCCGGTCCTCCCAGCTGGGAGGCACCAAGGAGTGCATCTTCTGACTCTTCAGACGATGCATGGCCGATTCCACAACCTTGGAGTGGTGCGGTAGCTGTGCCTTCTGGAACCCAGGGCTCTTACGGACTTGATAAATGGAATCGACCTGTTTGCTGAGAACCGGCGCAGAGGCTGGTGCCTCCCACATGCGGAAGAGCAGCCATTCCAGCATCGGAGGAACTGGTACAGTAAAGGCCTCCTTAGGCGGAGAGTCATACTGGAGGGCCTCGAGCTCTTCGGCTCGAGGCTCCTCCTCGGGATCCGCGGGGAAGGCGAAGGCTTTGGCCATGTCCTGCACGAAGTCCGAGAACTGGGTATCCTCCGGTGGGGACCATCTCCGAGGCTCAGACTCCGGTGAGTCCGATGGGATGCACTGGGTCTGGAAAGTATCTGGGGACTCCTTGTCCTCCGCCTCTCACTCTGACCCCTCCAAGGAGGAATCGAGCGGCTCTGGCTGGGCGGGCGGGCACCGATGCCATCCGCCCCGACGCTGAGGGCACCGGCATCAACTACCTCGGCCCCAAGCGGGAGGCCGAGGGGGACCTTGGCTGAGGATCGACTCGAGACCGCATCGACTCGAGGATCGGCTCGGCCTCCGGGGTCGACTTGGACGTCGAGGTCCCGGTGGTCGGGGCAGATGCACCGGTCAAACCGGCGATCAGTACCCGCTGCTGCTCCATGAAGGCAGCCAAGCTGCTCTCCAAGGCCGTCAACTTGAGACAGCTCAGGAGACTCAACAGCCTCCGACTCGGCCCCGATGGTGTCGGGCCCGATGTCAGCTCCCCCGGAGGGGAGTCTACAAGGACAACAGCACTCACGTGACTTGGGGACTCCGGCTCCACTCGAGGCAACTTGGCAGACCTCTCTGGCTCCGAGGACACGGGACGGCAGTCGGGGCTATGCGACCTGGCCCTCGAGGAGCCAAGAGCGTCCACCGACGCCACCCTCACAGGTTTCTTCTTCCTTCTGTGTTCCCTCGAAGGAAACCCCCTTTCAGAGGAGCCTCGACTGTGCTCGGGGTTGGACTCCCGAGATGTCGAGGCCTCTGACGAAGTCCGGGCCCGGCTGGACGCGGAGTCAGAAAAGAGTCTTTCACACTGATGTTGACGGCTCCTCAGCACTTTAGAGGACATTTTGCCGCACGGGACACAGACCACCGGGTCATGGATGGGCCCGAGGCACCGGAGGCAGCAGTCATGTGTGTTGGTGAGAGACATCACACTTCAACCCGCTGGCAGCCATCAGGGGAAAAAGGGCCCTTGCAAGGTTAAAAGACCGGACTGCCAGTGAAAAAGAGAAAATAAGCGGGAACGCTAGTTACGAAGGACAAAAACCGAAAAACCTAGCTCCGGGCTCGATACTGGTGTACCGGGCCCAGGCGGGAAGGGAAACCGGCATCGAACCAGGCAAAACCACGAATCCACACAGGAAAATCAACTATTTACCGGGTGACAATGACACACGTCCATCGGGCTCCGTGGAAAAAAGAAGACTGAGCAAGATGGCACCCTTGGGTGGGAAGGGGACCGCGCATGCGCGCTGCGGTCCCAAAGGCTTTCTTTGAAAGCTGGGGAAATGCTCCGCACGAGGGCTCCGTTGGCACCATCACCCATATGTGAGGACTGACTTCCTGCTTGGTCCTGGAGAAATATATAAAACAAAAATAAACCCTCAAAATGTTGATTGTTAAGATTTATCTTGTGGGGACCGTGTAAGAGTTCCCACAGTCCCCATGACTTTTGCATTTGCCTGATTCAACAAACATAAAAAAATGTCCTTTCCTTGAATTCCGCTAGACCAGTTCAGACAAATGGGCTGTGTTCTCCTACCAGCAGACTGGTGGAGACAAAGAACCAATGAAAAGTTGAAATACTACTAGACCAGTCCAGACAAACGGGTTGTGTACCCCTGCCAGCAGATTCTGGAGTCCGAGAACTCTACCAGAGCTCTAATAGGCTGAACCCTGGTGATGCTGCTGAGGTGGTGAGACTGTACCCCAAGGGGTCTCCCTCAGTATCGTATACAAGCTGAACTTCATTATAACTGAACAACTAAATACAGCCAGTCAAGCCAAACCGGCTTCAACTATATACAAGGTGCTGAAAGCACTCCCAGAAGCCGAACGCTGCCCAGAAGGAGGAAGGGACCAGAGGCTCACTTGTCAGGCCTCCGGAATGAAAAACAAAAAGGCAGGAAATAATGGCGGCTCCGCTGCACCAGCAGGACTGTGACTAACAGCAGGGTGGGTCCTGGAGTGGTCTAGCAGTATTCTAGGAAAGGAAATTAACGGTAAGTGAAATTTCACCTTCCAATTCATACTGCTAGACCAGTCCAGACAAACGGGCAGTACCCAAGCTACCGACCTCTAGGGTGGGTCCAAAGCCGCCGAAAGCACTGCCGCGCCAAAACTCATTGCCTGTCGAACCTGGACATCCAATCGATAGTGACGGACAAAAGTCGATAAAGACGACCCGGCAGATGTCCAGAGGTGCCACATGGGAACACTCGGCCCAAGACGTTGCCTGAGCCCGCGTGGAGTGTGCTCGGAGCCCTACAGGCACCGACTTTCGCTGAAGAATATAGGCTGCCTCAATAGCTCCTCTTAACCACCTGGTGATAGTAGCCTTAGAGGCTGCGAACCCCTGACGGGAGCCCGCAAAGAGGACAAAGAGATGATCCGTCTGCCGCAAAGAATTGGTGACTTTAAGATACCGACAGAGGACTCGTTTGAGGTCTAACGCATGTAGGTGACGCTGACGACCCGCACACTGGTCTTGAGAGAATGACGGCAAGAAGAGAGGCTGATTGACATGAAACGGAGTAACCACTTTGGGCAAATAAGGACGGAACTGTCCGAAGAGTTACGCCCTCCGACGAGAAAGAAAGATAGGGATCTCGACAAGAGAGCGCTTGGAGCTCAGAAATGCGCCGCGCCGAGGATATGGCCACCAGGAACACCGTCTGTAAGGTTAAGTCTTTGAGCGAAGAGGCCCGTAAGGGCTCAAACGGTGAAGCCACTAAGGCCCGGAGGACAAGGGAGAGGTCCCAGGACGGCAATACCAGACGGCACGGAGGCCGCACGGACTTAACCCCTCTGAGAAAACACGAGACTTCGGCATGCGAGGCGATAGAATGCCCCAAAACCAGACCACGGAAACATGTGATAGCCGCCACCGGAACCCAAAGAGTTCCGAGAGCCAGGCCCTTGTCAAGGCCGGCCTGGAGAAACGCCAGAATGTCTGGAACGCCGCTACGCCAGGAAGACACCCTGCGCTGTGAACACCATGATTCGAAAAAACGCCACACCCGAGCATAGGCTAAGGAGGTGGAAGAATGCCGCGCCTTAAGCAAGGTGGATACCAAGCTAGTCGAATATCCCTTGCGAGCTAGCCTGCGACGCTCAAGAGCCAAGCCATAAGCGAGTAAGGAGCCGGGTCTTCCATGGCAATTGGCCCCTGTTGCAGAAGCACCAGAAAGCCCTGCAGCGGCAGAGGTGCTGCTCGTGAAAGTCGGATGAGATCCGCATACTACGGCCTGCGAGGCCAATCCAGAGCTACCAGATTCACCGGCCCGTGATGCTCTCTGATCCGTTGAAGAATCTTGCCGACCATGGACCACGGAGGAAAGACATACAGAAGGAGTCGAGGCGGCCACGGCTGCGACAATGCATCTATCCCGTGCGACCCGCTGTCCTTCCATCAGCTGAAGAAGATCGGTGCTTTGGCCTTCTCCCACATCGCCATGAGATCCACTGCCGGCTGACCCCATTGCTGAACAATCAGCCGAAAAGGAGCCGACGCCAGAGCCCATTCTCCGGGATCCAGCGTATGGCGGCTGAGGAAGTCCGCTTCGATGTTGCTTTTCCCCGCAATGTGTTGCGCTGAAATGGCGAGTAGATGCTGCTCCACCCACGGGAGGAGAAGCCTCATTTCTCTCGAGACCCCCAGACGTTTCGTGCCCCCTTGGCGGTTGAGATATGCCACCGTTGTGGCATTGTCGGAGAGAATGCGAACTGCCTGACGGTGTAGGACAGGTAGGAATCTCCGTAAGGCTAAGCGAACCGCTCTCGCCTCGAGGCGATTGATGGACCAGCGGGCCTCCGGAGGCGCCCAGACCCCTGTGCTGCGTGCGTGCCACAAAGCGCTCCCCACCCGGAGAGACTGGCATCCGTCTTGAGAAGCAGCCAGCGCGGAGACTCCAAGGGAACCCCCTGGAGAAGGTTGCGTGCCCGGAACCACCAACGAAGGTCTAGCCGTACCGCCGGCGGAAGTGGAAGTCGAACCTGATAGTCCTCCGACACTGGCGACCATTGCGATAGGAGCGCCCTCTGCAACTCGCGCATATGCGCCCTCGCCCAGGGCACAACATCGATGGTCGCCGCCATGGACCCCAGAAGCTGGAGGTAGTCCCAAGCTCGAGGCGCCTCTCGCCGCAAGAATCGCTGGAGCTGATCCACAATCTTTCTGAAGCGACCTTGTGTAAGCATCACCCGCCCGTGGCGAGTGTCGAACCGAGCACCCAGAAATTTGAGGTCCTGAGACGGTTGGAGGCAGCTCTTGGAGTGATTGATCACCCACCCCAGGCTCTCCAGGAAAGCCACTACGCGGGCTACCGTCTCGTGAGCCTCTGACAGAGAGTCTGCCAGAATTAGCCAATCGTCCAAGTAAGGATGCACTCGGACCCCCTGTTTGCTTAAGGCCGTTGCCACCACCACCATTATCTTGGAGAACGTCCGTGGCGCTGAGGCTAACCCGAAAGGCATGGCTTGGAACTGAAAATGTCGGCCTAGAACCGCAAATCTGAGGAATCGCTGATGCTCCATCCGGATGGGAATATGAAAATAGGCTTCTGCGAGATCGAGCGACGCCAGAAATTCGCCTTTGCGCACCGCCTGGATTACGGAACGTAACGTCTCCATCCGAAAATGAGGAAACCGAAGGTTGCGGTTTACTCCCTTGAGGTCTAGAATAGGACGAAAAGAGCCATCTTTCTTGAGCACCACGAAATAAATGGAGTACCCGACCTGTCCCTGCTCCGTGGGGCGGGACGGGACAAATGGCGTTCAAGAGAAGCAGGTGCTCGAGAGTGGCCTGGATGACCCGGTGCTGCTCGGGAGAACCTGCCAGAGAGACTAGAAAGGCCTCGGGGATCGGGCGAGAGCACTCGAGAGATGCTGTCGAGAACCCAAAGATCGGAGGTAATTCGCGCCCACTCCTGAGAAAACAATGCCAGCCAACCTCCTACTGGCGGCATAGACCAGAGTGGACCTAGCGCCCCGTCAGCGGGAGGACCTCGCGGTCCCTGAGAACTTTCCCCCCACAGAGTAGGAGTCAGAACCTTTCCGGGCCCCCCGAAAGGACTGGTTCCCTCTTCCAGAGAGATTAGGCTGAGCAGGCGGCAAGGAAGGTTTGAAGGAACGATACCTCCTGAAGTCCCTACTTCTGGAGAAACGGCAAAAAGATTGTGCTCGAGAAGACCTGCGAGACTAAGCCCGCGGCCTATCCTCCTGTAACCGTTGGGGCTTAACCTCCCCAAGATCCTTCACGAGCTTGTCCAGCTCCTCGCCGAACAGAAGCTTACCTTTGAAAGGCAACTTAGAGAGTCTGGACTTGGAGCTGACATCCGCCGCCCATTGACGAAGCCGAAGCCACAGCCAACGCCTTGCCACCGTCACGGCTGCCACTGATCGAGCCGAGAGGCGCAACAGATCATAAATGGTATCGGCCAAGAAGGCTGTGGCAGACTCCAGCCGACCGAGAGAGGAATCCTCTGGCAAATGCTGGATCCAGCGCAAAAGCGCTCGGGCTGTGAGCCCCCCGCATACCGTCGCCTGCAGAGCCATGGAGGACGCGGAGAAAGCTGTTTTCAATAGGTTTTCCACCTTCTGGTCCTGCGGATCCTTGAGTGCCGCTCCTCCCTCCACAGGGATGGTGGTATGCTTAGTAACTCCGGAAACCAAGGCATCTACCCTAGGATACATGAGCCACTGCTCCAGAAGCTCCGGCGGCCAAATATATAGCTGCCCTAGGCGACGAGCGTTTCACAATGGCGTGTCCGGAGAATCCCATTCCCGGGACACCATTTGCTGCAATTTGGTAGGGAAGGAAAAGCCTTAGAGGGCTTTCGAATGCCCTGCAAGATGGGGTCTGCCTGAGACTGAGCTTGAGAGGCTTGAGGTTCTGCTGGCGCGGAAAGACAAAGTGCTTCCGACACCTGACCGATGAGGGCGGACAACTCCTCTTTTCGGAACAGCCGGATATCCTGTGACTCCTCCTGCCCGGGAACAGAAGAATCCGATGCAGAATACTCCCCATCTTCACGCCCAGAGAGATCCTCGGACTCTCCCTCGGAAAACCCATCCTTGCCAGGGTCGCGATCATCCTCCGTAAGCAAGTGCAATGACTTAGACGTACGTTTGCGAGCTACCGTACTCTTAGAATGCTTACGGCCAGAGGAAGCAGCCAAGCGCTCAGGTGCCACTGGCTGCTGTCCCGCCGAAGGAGCCGAGGATTCAGCTCGCCATAAGGCCCATGCCTGGCGGAAAAGCAGGAGAAGTTGGTCCTCGGAGGGTGAGCCAGGTGCCAAGGAGCTCATGGCAGCCGGAGAGACCCCCATAGGGGCTCCCTGCAATTTGGGCACCGAAAAAGAAGTTAGCGGACCCTCCAACGCAGGCAATTCAGAAGCCGTGGCTTCCTGAGCTGACAAAAATGCTTAAGACTCCCCTGGGTGTGCCAGACAGGATGCGCATTGTTGACTTTTCAGCTCCTTCTGCTTCCTGTTGCATACAATGCACCTAGGACCAGAAGAAGGCATTCTGTGTTCAAAACAGTGAATATAAATTTTTTTTTTCTTTTCCAGATCACTCCTCTTTATAGGTCTCAATCCCAGGGAAAATCCCCTTTAAGGAGGTGGAAGAGACAGAAGCACACACAGCAGAGCAGAGCTGGGCTTCCCTCCAAAAATCGGAGCTCCGGGGAAAAACAAAATGGCCGCCGGAAAAATAAAAGTTAAATAAACACTCAAAAAAGCAGCGATTTTGCTAAAAAAAAAAAAGGGCAGAATCCAGCCCCCCTGGCAAGGATTGACCCCTGTGCCAAAAATGGGGCAATTCTGAGACCATAAAAATTCGGCAGATTTGGACCCCTCAGGAGCTTCAGCATGCATAGACAAACAAAAGCTGTACTCACAGATGCCGGCCAGTGCAGGGACTCCAAGGGCAGGATCAGGAAAATAACATCTGATGCCAAAAGAACACTAACTCAGAGGGAATCCCAGAGTGTTAGTGAGCCCTTCTTCCAGCCAAGGCTGCCCTCATGGCTAGCTGCTGGGAATGCCTTCAGTCAGCGAGCGTCACTGTTTCTGTACAGGAGCTCAGCTGAAACACCCTGCCAATAGAGGGAATCACTCCCACAGGAGAGGAGCCCCCGAGCCGTGCCCCGAACTAGGGATATAGCACAGTTACTTACCTGTAACAGGTGATCTCCGGAACAGCAGGAATTAGTCTTCACACGTGGGAGACGTCGCCGACGGAGCCCGCACGGGAATGCTCCCCAGCATCCAATCAGAAGGCCTTTGGGAGCATACCCCACGCCTGCGCGGTGGCTTCCCGCCCTTCCTACTGCCTCTCCCCAGTTGAGTTTCATAGCTGAGCCAGAAGGAGAGGAGAGGAAGGAATAGAGACAAAAAAGAGATACAACTCCTAGGGGAGATGGGCGGGTTGTGAAGACTAATTCCTGCTGTTCCGGAGATCACCTGTTACAGGTAAGTAACTGTGCTATCTCCAGGAACAAGCAGGAATGAGTCTTCACACGTGGGGACTCCCTAGCTTAGGATGCCCGGGGAGGTCCCATAAGCGCAGCCCAGGACGGGATGGCATTCGCCCAGCCTAAATCCCCGGCATCCCCTGAGGGATGGAGGGCAGGAGTTGAATAGAGGAACAGCGAATCTACAGACTACAGAGGGAGTCTTTAGAGTGCAGAACAGGTAACATTAAGATACAGCAAAAAAACCCCAGGCTACGGGAAGAGTAGCCAGAGGGATGCACAAATAGTATCAGTAAGCATTTAATGAGTAAATGCCCTAGTACCATGTAGAGCTTACCGGCCACTAAGTTTTAATGAAGTAATGGTGTGGAACCCCGTAGGGCTTACCTACCGGGTTGCCGGAAGCAGACCTGTGGTGAAGGCACCGTAGACGCAGTAGCGAAGTCGTCAAGGAAACTTCGCCGCAGCGAGGAGAAAGCTCCAAATCCGGAAGGCTAGGAGATCCAGGCGTCAGCTGGGTCAGGAGAAAGACGGCAGGTCTTCCAGGAGGCTTAGTGCAAGCTGAGCACTCCCTTAGGAGTAGAGTCCAGAACTCAGAGGACTAACAGTAGAAGACTGGCCGAACCAGAGAGCCCATTCCGGAGAAGAGTAGGGGTGCACCCCGGAGCAGAAGGAGTACACAGGCTACCCTAGCGAGAGATAGGGAGACAAGGGTCCGAACCCCCGGGAGGAGGACCTAACTGAAAAGGAGCTGTAGACTCCACAGCGGTAGAGTACCACCAGTCCGCGGCCCGATCGAGGAATAGGCAGGCGGACTGGCCGGACGCCGGGGGGGGGGGGGGGGGGCGTGAGTACCGGCCATAGGGAAAAAGGCGGTATAGCACAGGTACTGCGGGCATCCCCCCAATATGCGCCTATCGCGCAGGAGATATCTAGTATATCTAAGCCGGTGGGCATGAGGGCGCCCACTCCGGTTCTAATGCAGGTATGTCGAGGGGCCTACCTCCCTGCGCATCACCCTGGTAAGGCGGATCTGCCATCGATCCACAGAGCGTCCACCTGGAAGGTGGCAGCAAGATCCGTCAGTCGAGGGATCCATTCCAGAGGACAAGGGCAGATCGGCGAACCAACAGCGCGGTAGCGTGGGGGACAGGGGATAGCATCAGTCTGGTAGAACGCCACAGAGGCTGGAGGCCCTATATGTGTCCCCAGGACCTGCACGCAGAAACTCGCCCCCCCTCCCCCGCACAGACGGGGGACAGGAAGGTAATTCCGGTACGGAAGCAATCAGCAGGGGGATACCTGCTGAGAAGGGTTCGGAGACGCACCGAAGGGTAATAAGTTGGCCGTTGGCCATAGCTATCACGGAATAGAGGTGGTCTCCCTACCAACGGAAGGAGAATACCCGAACCCCTAGATAAGCCTCCGAACCATTTGCAACTGAACGAGCCCCCGAGCAGAGCTCAATTTTTAAACGTCCGATAAGAGGGTTAAGTGCAGGCAGCCGCCTGCCTGAGCCTAAAAATGCTTAGAAGGAGAGTCCTGGCGCGGGCCCGGGGGCATCAACCCGGGGTGAGAGGCCCCTTGCCTGGGCGCGCCTGGAGGGTGGGCGGAGGTCTGATATTTCCTCTTCCTAGAGAGGCGTTTACCGCCGCCGTGGGGCCGGGCCCTAGGCTGGCTGCTAACCCTGGGAAGGTTAGCGAAGCACTGTGCGACCTGACGCAAGGCTTCGCTGTTGAAGAGGTGATCTCTGTCGCAGGGAGAATTACCCAGGTTGTGCTGTGCCCGTCTACACAATTCGGACGCCTGCAGCCATGCTGTACGGCGTGCTCTAATGGCAACAGCAGAAGCTCTGCTGACCGACTGGAAGGAGTCCAGCGAAGCACGAGAAAGGAACCCGGAGATATTCCTGCAGTGATAAAGGAGCAGGGAATATTCAAAGGCCTTGGTCGCCGATACGAAGAGGGATAACCGAGACAACCTCTCGGTGACCTCCTGCAGCGACATATAAAATATATATGAGATAATTCTGGCCGTCAGCATAGACGTCTGGAAAGCCTGACGTCCTAGAGTATCTAGCGTCTTTGAGGCGCGGCCTGAGGGGCGAGAAGCATGCTTCTCCTTGCTTCCGGCCTTCCTCAGCGCCGATTCCACCACAATGGACCGATGTGGAAGCTGGTGCTGCCGAAAACCCGGGGACGGAGGCATCCGGTATAGAGCCTGCATCGCAGTCGACGGTGCCGGAACCCTCAAAGGCGACCGCCAAGCCCCCAGCAGGAGATCCTGCAGGGAGGGATGCAGAGGAAGCATCACGGCTGCCTGTTCCTCAGGGCAGGGATGGCCAGCAAGTCCGCCATGTCAAGGAGGAAATCCTGAAAAGGTGGCTCTGCCGGAGGAGTTATGGCGGGGGAGGCTGCCAGGGCACACAGAGGCCGTTCGGCCCGATGCCCGCTAGGCATAGGAGGGGACCAACCGCCCCGGATCGGGGCAGTCCCCATGGTGTCGTCGGCTCCTGGGATTGATTCCAAACTAGGCATCGAAGGGGTCGATGGCACTGACAGCGCCGCAGGAATCGGCCTCGGCCCCGAACCCGGGGGTGGCGCAGCTCCCTGCGATCGAAGCGGTTCCGCGGCCACCGGAGGGCAGGGGCCAGCGGTCTCCGCTCTGCGTCGCGGGAGGGGACAGGGACCGATCCCGAGACGTGTAGTGTCCAAGCTTTCAAGGCTGGATACCGACTCCAGGCTGGGCATCGAACCGAGCGAGGAGATAGACTCCCTTCCAGAGGGCCCCGGCGGGGGCGACCGCGCCGGTGGTGGAAAAACCGGAGCGCGGATCGGAACCACGCCGATCGGTGCCGCGAGCATCACGGGTCCCCGAGGGCGGAGCTCGGTGGAGAGGGGGTCATCCGACGCCGGCACCGATGTCAATCGGCGGGCACTGCCCGAAGCCGGGCTCCCTCTCGCTCCCGTTCGACCCGGAGAGAAACCCTCCCGGGGCGTACGGCCCGTCCCCGAGGGGACCCCGGTCACCCGACGACGAGTCCCTGCGGGGGTGCAAAGCCCCTGCGCCAACGTCGGTGTACCGTTGCGGGGCGGCGCAGATCCAGATCGGATCGAAGCGGTCGAAGGCCCCGAGGCCCCTTCTCTAGGAAAAACGGGGCCCTCGACGGCCGCGTTGATGCCGGGGAGCCGTCCGAGCGCTGGCCGACACACCCCGAGGTCCCCGGGGAAGGTCGATGGCGGCCCCTCGTGCTCGACGCCCCTGCCATCGCCGGTGGAGCGGCGGTGCCGCTCGAACCCGGTACCACCCTTGCGCAGGGCTGGGAAAACGGCGACCCGATGCGGGTCGAAGCGAGCGGCCCCGAGGGGAGGGAGGCCCGCTAACCATCCCCGGCGCGGGGCGGAACCACCGACGCCCGCGCACTCGAAGCGGGTACTACCCCCGCGCATGACCTGAACGTAGGGCCGTCAGACCGTGTCGAGTCGATCGGCCCCCGAGGTAGGGAGGACAGCGGCCGGCGATCCCCGGTGGGGAGCGTGTCACTCGACGCCGACAGGTCGGCACCGTCCAAGACGGATACCGGCCCCTTAGGAAGGCCATACCGGCGCGAGTCGGTCGGCCCCGGAGGCGCCGAGGACCTCAGCCGCCAATCCCTGGTGAGGAGCGGAACGCTCGACGCCGACGGGTCTGTACCGCCCGAAGCGGGCACCACCCACGCGCATGGCAGGGATGGAGGAACGCTAGATTGGACGGAGTCGATCGGCCCCGGAGGCGCCGAGGACAGCAGCCGACGATCCTCGGTGAGGAGCGGAGCGCTCGACACCGACGCCGATGCCGGGGGCTCAGTACCGCCCGAAGCGGCTACCACGCCCGAGCATGGCTTGGATGTAGGGATGTCAGACCCGGTCGAGCCAGTCGGCCCCGAAGGCGCCGAGGACACCGGCTGACGATCCCTGGCGAAGAGTATAACACTCGACGCCGATGCATCGGCACCGCTCGAGGCGGGTACCTCCCTCGGGCATGGCTCGGGAATGTTCTGTGAGGAACGAACCTCAGGAACATCCCGAAACCCCGTAAATGCTTTGGAGCCCGAGGACTCCCGCCGGGGTATATCAGCCAAGGAGGACTTGAGGGGTTGGCCGGAGCCGTCGCCATGCCTCGCATGAGACTTGCCCCTCAAGACTCGGCTAGTCTTAACAGACTGTTGTGTGGTTACCTGATCCTGGAGAGAACAACAACCCGACGACCGCGCCCTGGGCGCGAAGACGTCGTCGAGGGATACCCGAAAGAGGGAGGGTCTTCTGCCGACACTGCAGCCCGGGGAATCCGGGAAAGAGGGGTCAGGCCCCACACAGGAGAGGCACCAGGCATTGGAGTCCACGTGGAAAATGGAGTCCCCGCCATGAGGCTGGGGGGAAGAAGGCTCCATGCCCCGGTCCTCAGCGCCCGGAGGTGGCGACGAAAATTAAAGGAAAATTAAGAAAGGGGGGGGCACGGAGGTGCCACCGTCAGCGGGAAAGCCGCGACTACAGAAAAACGGAAAAATATTTCTGCGGTGGCAGGAGGGATGTCCTGCCTGCTCCGCGGAAAACGAAAAACTGGGGAGAGGCAGTAGGAAGGGCGGGAAGCCACCGCGCAGGCGCGGAGTATGCTCCCAAAGGCCTTCTGATTGGATGCTGGGGAGCATTCCCGTGCGGGCTCCGTCGGCGACGTCTCCCACGTGTGAAGACTCATTCCTGCTTGTTCCTGGAGATTAATACTTCCTCCAAAAAGAGCAAAACAAAAAAGCTACCAGATCTGCTGGAGACAGAGAAATACCGAGGGAGACCCCTTGGGGTACAGTTATCACCTCAGCAGCATCACCAGGGTTCAGCCTATTAGAGCTCTGGTAGAGTTCTCTGTCTCCAGGATCTGCTGGCAGGGGTACAACAACCCGTTTGTCTGGACTGGTCTAGCAGTATGAATTGGAAACCCAGGTTTCATTGACATCACTCCTGTGCCTCTATCTGCCTCAGCCACCAGAGGTCTCTTTAGTATTTGTCCCAAAGCAAATGGGAGATACAAAGCAAGCCTCACACAACCCTCAAGGAGGGCAACAATGAGTAAACAGTAGAAAACTATGTACAGGAAGGTAGAAACAGAAGGCCGTCAGTAGAAAATGAGCTTGCAGAACCAAATACAAGATCATGGCAGACCCAACGGAACCACCACAGTAGAACAAAGTGGAGGAGTGGCCTAGTGGTTGGGGCAAAGTACTTCAGGCAGCAACCTTGGGCTGGAAGGACTGGGGTTTCTAGTCCCACAGGTGCTCCTTGTGGTCTTGGGCAAGCCACTTAACCCTCCATTGCCCATGTTCCCTGTAAAATAGTTATCTCCAAGTTATAATGCCTTGTTCAATGTAATTTCAGTTTGTGCAATGTAAACCGCCTTGATATCATGAAAGGCAGTATATAAGAAATGTTAAATAAATTTAAAAAGTGAATAGAGTTTCAGGGGAAGGCCTTGGATTGGTCTAGCAGGATACGAAATGACATTATCCGGTAAGGGTCACCTTCCATATTATCCTGCCAGACCAGTCCTGGCCAATGGGAAGAACCAAAGCTACAATGTCACTAGGTGGGAAAAAGACACAGAGCTTGCAAAACTCTTGAGCTGAAGGCAGTGTCTGCCCATAAGAGGCCATCCATATGGTAATGCTTGACAAAAGTGGAAAGTGATGCCCACACGCTGCTGCTTGACAAATGTCTGCAGGGGCTAATGAACTCTCCTCCGCCCACGAGGATACTTGCGCTTGGGTAGAATGGGCACGCAGACCCTCCAGAACAGGCCAGTTCCTTAACAAATATACTGAGGCAATAGCATCCTTAATCCAGCACCCCAAAGTCGACTTTGCCAGAAAGTCACCCTTGCACGGGCCAGCAAACTACACAAAAAGATGGTCTGACTTATGAAGGAAGCATCCTCTGGACAACAAGGCAAAAATCCTTATCCTTTTCCTGACACTGCTCCTTAGAGGAAGAGGGCAGGAAAACCACTTGGTTCACCTTTAAGGGAGACAGCACTTTAGGCTAGAAAAAAGGCACAGGTTGAATGGAAATAGCCTCAGTTGAAAAGGACAGATAAGGACCCCAAGCAAGATGGGGGTTTTCCAATCTTTTGCATCGAGTGTCACATGTATGATTTTCTCCCAGTTGATGAGGAGTCTTGTGTGCACGAGGTGCAAGGAGCTCTTTGCTCTCAGGGAACGAGTCTGATTTCTGGAGGCTAGAGTAGCAGATTTGGGGAATATAAGGAAGACAGAGGTACATTGTCGAGACCTACAGGGATACAGTACTGAAGTCCCACCTCCAGTCTGGCAGCATCCCTGTTGCCATGGAGGAGAGGGGTCACGTGACAGGAGATCACCCCCCGGGTGCGGCAGGATGAGATCCTGTAGCTAGGACCTGTTCTCCAGGTGATGTAAAAACCTCTTGCACCGTTATAGCTGGTGATTCGATCATTAGGCATGTAGCTAGCTGGATGGCTGGTGGACATGAGGATCACCTGGTAACATGCCTTCTTGGCGCAAAAGTAGCGGACCTCATGCACAACCTAGACAAGGTCTTAGATAGTGCTGGGGAGGAGTCTGCTGTCTTGGTACATATTAATACCAATGACATAGGAAAGTATGGTAGGGAGGTTCTGGAGACTAAATTTATGCTTTTAGGTAGGAAGTTGAAATCCAGAACTTCCAGGGTAGCATGCTCCGAAATGTTTCCCATTCCACACGCAGGACCCAAAAGGCAGGGAGAGTTCCAGAGTCTCAATGCGTGGATGAGACAATGGTGCAAGAACGAGGGTTTTGGATTTGTTAGGAACTGGGGAACATTCTGGGGAAAGGAGGGGCTCTTATGAAGGCTCCACCTTAACTGGAACGGAACCAGGCTGCTGGCATTAACCTTTATAAAGGAGATAGAGCAGCTTTTAAACTAGATAATAGGGGAAAGGCAACAGTCACCCAAGAGCGCATGGTTCGGAACACTGCATCCTTGAAGGATACTGCCAAAAGAATGAACTTAGGGCATATCAGTAAAGAGGTTCCAGTAAAGACAAAAGTAGCCCAAATACCCTTGAGTACAGAGCAGACAGAGCTTAAAAGATTCCAAACTACCCCTACCCACCGATGGCCAGATTAATATGAATAAAATACAGCCTCTAAAATGTTTGTATGCAAATGGTAGAAGTCTAAAAAATAAGATGAGATAGTTAGAATATATAGCACTAAATGAGAGGTTAGATATGATTGGTATCTCAGAGACATGGTGGAAGAAGGACAACCATAAGTGGAATGGCCTAGTGGTTGGAGCAAGGTACTTCAGGCCGGAAGGTCGGGGGTTCAAATCCCACTAGAGGACAGCAACCTTGGGCCGGAAGGACTGGGGTTTCTAGTCCCACAGTTGCTCCTTGTGGTCTTGGGCAAGCCACTTAACCCTCCATAGCCCATGTTCCCTTTAAAATAGTCATCTCCAAGTTATAATGCCCTGTTCAATGTAATTTCAGTTTGTTCAATGTAAACCGCACTGATGCAGAATAGCGTGGTATATAAGAGAATGTAAATAAAAAAATAAATAAATAAATGTAGAAGCAGAGGGTACCACGTCTGCCGTGGAGCTATGAGAATCATGTGACCTCTGTCGCTCTGAAGCTTGACTAGTGTCTTGGGGATGAGGGGAATAAATAAATAAATAAACCAACCAGTGGGAAACTGATACCTGGGTACAAACTATATCGTAATGATAGAGAAAGTCAAATTGGTGGAGGGATTGTGCTCTATGTTAAAGAGGGCATTGAGTCACAAAGGATTAAAGTTTTGCAGGAAGCAAAATTCACTGTAGAATCTCTATGGATTGAAATTCCATGTAAAAAGGGGAATGGGAAGGCAATGGCAGTGGAGGTGTACTATCGACTGCCTGGCCAGAATGAACAAATGGATGATGAAATACTCAAAGAAATCAGGGAAGCTAACAAAAGTTACAATAGAGTAATAGGTGATTTCAATTACCCCAGTATCAACTGGGTCAGTGTCATGGCAGGACATGCTAGGGAGATAAAGTTTCTAGATGAAATAAATGACTGCTTCTTAGAGCAGCTGGTTCATGAACCAACCAGAGGGGAAGTCATATTGGACCTTGTGTTTAGTGGAACACAAGATCTGGTGCAAGAGATAAGGGTGTTGGCGTCACTTGGCAATAGTGATCACAGCATGATCGCGTTTGATTTAGTAAATGAAGGAAGGACAGTAAGGAAATCCACAGTACTACCTTTTAACTTTCAAAAGGGAGACTATGATAAAATGAAGAAAATAGTTAAGAAAAAGCTAAAGAGGAGCAGTTGCAAAAGTTAAAGAAAAAATACTATCTTGGAAGCCCAGACCAGCTGTATTCCACGTTTTAAGTAAAATAGAAGGAAGTCCAAAAACCTGTCAGCACGGTTTAAAGGTGAGGTCAGAGAGGCTGCTGTTGCCAAAAAAAAAAACAAAAAAAAACATCTTTCAGGAAATAGAAAAAGGAGCCAAATGATGAAAACTGGAAACAGAAGTACTGGCAAGTTTGATGCAGGGCATTGATAAGGCACGCAAAGAGAGAATTTGAGAAGAAGCTTGCTGTGGAAGCAAAAACGCATAATAAAGACGTCAAGTACATTTGTAGCAAAAAAAACTGTCAGTTGGACCATTAGATGATAGAAGGGTAAAAGGGGCACTAAGAGGACAAGGCCATAGCGGAGAGACTGGATGAATTCTTTGCTTTGGTCTTTACTGAGGATGATGTAGGAATGTTACCCATGACTGAAATGGCATTTAAAGAAGATGCTGCGAAAGAATTGGAAGAAATATCGATACACTGGGAAGATGTATTATAACTATCTGATAAACTGAAGAGTAGCAAATCACCTGGACCGGATGGTATACATCCAAGGGTGTTGAAAGAACTGAAATATGAGATTGCAGACCTACTATTAGTAATCTGTGAACTATTATTAAAATTATCTGTAATACCTGAAGACTGGAGGATGGGCAATGTAATGCCAAATTTTTAAAATGAGTTCCAGGGGTGACCGGGAAACTACAGATCGGTGAGCCTGATGTCGCTATCGGGAAAAATGGTGGAACCCATCATAAAGAACAAAATTACTGAACATGTAGATAGTCATTGCTTAATTGGAGCCAGCCAACATGGCTTTAGCCAAGGAAGGTCTTTATTTATTTTTTTATTTTTTTATTTAACATCTCTTATATACCGCACTATTGTCATCAGCGCGGTTTACATGAAACAAACATATACATACAGATAACTGTAGTGCATTTTACAAGTAACAGGAGTTTAAAACTTGGGAATAAAATAAAGAAAAAAAAGGTAAACTACGTCTACTATATAACTATCTACAATACTCTATACGCATTAGTCACATATGGGATTGTCTTGGCCTGAAATGGCGGTAGTATTTCCCTCGTGAAGGATTAAATTGGAAAATAGCTTAAGAAGAGGTGGTGTTTGAGACTTTTTCTGAATTGTGTTAGGCTGTTTATGGCTCTCAATTCTGGTGGGAGGGCATTCCAGGCTATTGGGGCGTGAATGCTGAAGGCTCTTTTAGTTGTTTCCTTAGTGTATCTGACTGTTTGTTTCGGGATTGTTAATGTATTTATAGCAGCTGATCTTCTGGCTCTATTGAGTGTCTGCATGTGTAGAAGGTTGGCGATCGTTGATGGTGCTTGATTGTTTAATGCTTTGAAAGTAGTGATTAGGATTTTGTAGTGGATTCTTGCGTTGGTTGGTAGCCAGTGGAGTCTTTTTAGGATTGGAGTTATGTGATCTGTCTTTGATATTCCTTCAAGTACTCTGGCAGCGGTGTTCATCGCCAGTTGGAGAGGATTTAATGTTGATTGGGGGAGACCATGTAGAATTGCATTTGCGAAGTCGAGATGAGGCATTACCAAGGCTTGGTAGACTGTTCTGAAGTCTGTGGGTTCCAGTAAAGGTCGTAAGTGGCGTAGTGTGCGTATCTTGTGATATATTAGTTTTGTTATATTTTTTATGTGGGTTTTCATATTGAGGCGCTGGTCGAGGGTGATACCTAGGTATCGTATCGTAGGTTTTACTGTCAATTCCTTGTCCTTTATCTTTAAGGTAGTAGGAGGTGTGAAGTTTTGGTTCTTTGTGATAAACATCACATCGGTCTTGCTGTGGTTGATTCTTAGGTTCTGTGAGAGGAGCCAGTCTTCTACTGATTCGAAGCATTTTGTCAATGGTGTAAAATCAGGGTGGTTGATGGAGAATGGCATGTATAGGAGAATGTCGTCTGCATAGGCTAAACAGGTAACATTAAAGGAACGGATGAGGTCACAGATAGGTTGCATATATATATTAAACATTAATGCTGAAAGAGAGGATCCTTGCGGTACCCCTTGATCTTGCAGAAATGGTTCAGATGTTCTTTCTTCAATTCTTACTTGTTGCCAACGGTTAGTTAGATAGGATATACACCAGTCAAGTGCGGATCCAAGAATTCCTTTTTCCTTGTCTTACTAATCTGTTATGTTTTTTTGAAGGTGTGAATAAACAGGTAGACAAAGGTGAGTCAGTTGATATAGTGTATCTGGACTTTCAGAAAACGTTCGACAAGGTTCCTCATGAGAGACTTTTGGCAAAATTAAAAAGTAATGGGATAGGAGGCAGTGGATTATTGTGGATTAGGAACTGGTTAAAAGATAGAAAGCAGAGGGTGGGGCTAAATGGCCAATTTTCCCAATGGAGAAAGGTGGAGTACCCACAGAATCTGTGCTGGGTCCGCTGCTTTTTAATAGTCAAATGACCTGGAAAAGGGAATGAGTGAGATTATCAAATTTGCAGATGACACAAAACTATTCAAAGTTGTTAAAACCCAGGAGGATTGTGGAAAACTGCAAGAGGATCTTGATAAATTGGAAGCTGGGCATCCAAATGCCAGATGAAATTTAATGTGGACAAGTGCAAAGTTATGCACCTAGGAAAGAAAAACCTAAACTATGGTTACACAATGCAAGGTTCCACATTAGGAACCACCACCCAGGAAAAAGATTTAGGCGTCATCGTGGATAACATGTTAAAACTCTCCACCCAATGTGCAGCGGCGGCCAAGAGAGCAAATAGAATGCTAGGTATCATAAGGATAGGAATGGAGAATGAAACAAAGGATAATATAATGCCTCTGCATCATTCCATGGTGCGATCGCACCTTGAGTATTGTGTGCAATTCTGGTCACCATATCTTAAAAAGGATATAGCGTTATTAGAAAAGGTACAGAGAAGAGCCACCAAAATGAGGGGATGGAAGGATACTCACTCCTGTGAATAGAGGCTAAAAAAGGTAGGGCTCTTCTACCTGGAAAAGAGACGGCTGAGGGGAGATATGATAGAGGTCTATAAATTAATGAATGGAGTGGAACAGGTAAATGTAGACTGATTGTTTACACCATCAAAATATAGAAAGACTACGGGACATGCAATGAAGCTACAGGGTAAACTATTTAAAACTAATAAGAGAAAATATTTTTTCACTCAACGTGTAATCAAACTCTGGAATTTGCTACCAGGGGATGTAGCAAAAGTTGTTAGTGTAGCCGGGTTTAAAAAAGGTTTGGGCAAGTTCCTGGAGGAAAGGTCCATAAACCATTATTAAAGTGGATCCAGAATATCCACTGCTTGTCCCAGTACAAGCATTGTGGAACCTGTCTCTTTTGGGGAAACTGTTAGATACTTGTTACCTAGATTGGCCACTGTTGGAAACAGGATACTGGGCTTGATGGACCTTGGTCTGACCCAGTATGGCATTGTCTTTAAGAATATAAGATGAGTCTGCAGCACAGAGATCCTCCTTGCAGAACAAATTGCGACCAAGCAGACAGCCTTAAGCATCAAAACCTTCAAGGCAGTGTGCTTCAATAGCTCAAAGGGGGCCACCATCAGGGCCCTAAGCACAAAGAGACAGATCCAATAAAGGAAACACAGACTGAAGGGGACGCAACTGTCGAACCACATGGAGAAAACATGAGAGGCCCGGGTGCAAGGCCAATGACTTGCCCGACACGGAACCACGGAAACAGGCCAAAGCTGCCACCTGAACCTTTAGGGAGCTAAGTGAGAGACTCTTCTCTAGGCCATCCTTCAGAAAGGCCAACAAGAACACTTGGCTGCCTCAGGAACAAAGTGCCGCACACTGCACCATTGCTCAAAGAGGCACCATATATCCGTACATATGCTAGTTTGGTAGACCTCCTCCAGACATCAAGCATGGTAGAGATTTATACTGGAGAGTAGCTCATATGCCCTAATAGTCTCCTTTCAAGAGCCATGCCAAAAGCGAGAAGGGAGCTAGGTCATCCAGGACAATCTGTCCCTGCCACAATAGCCCCCGAGATGGAGGCAGCCATTAGGTGGTGTTTGAAGGAGCTGTATCTGATCTCTGAACCACGCTTTCCACAATCAATCCAGTGCTACTATAACAATCCTGCCTGGGTGGTGGTCTATGCGCCGAATCGCACATCCCACTAGGAGCCACAGAGGAAACATGTACAGCAGCCGCTGACTGGGCCAAGGCTGGGTCAGGGCATCAACATCCTCAGACGCCATTTCCATGTGGCAAATGAAGCAGCGGCACACTTTGGCATTGGAGCAAGGCACTCCCAGTGGCGCAGAAACAACTGAAACACCTCTTGACTCAATTTCCACTTGCCAGGAGTCAGAGTGCCAGCTGAGGATGTCCGCTTCCACATTATCCACTCCGGCAATGTGCTGAGCAGACAAGGCTAGGAGGCTCTTCTCCACCCAAGCAAACAGGAGATCCATCTTCAAGACCACTCCAGTGCTTCTTGTGCCGCCCTGCCGATTGACATAAACCATCACCATAGCACTATCTGAAAACACTCGACACCCAGCCCTCGACAAGGGGCCAGAAACGCAGAATAGCCAACCTGCATCTCAAGGCAGTTAATGGACCACATTACTTCCCTGTGGTTCCAAAGGCCCTGAGCTGTATGAACTTAGCAATGGGCTTACCAGCCCGAGAGACTGGCATCCATTGTCAGCAGGATCCAGGAGAAATCATCCAGCGGTATGCCCTCGCTCAGATGACAGGGTTGCCATCTCCAACGCAGGCTGGATTTCACCCTCAACATGAGTGGAGGCCTGCACTGGAACCTCTGAGAACTCGGGGACCATTGAGCCAACAAGGACTGCTGGAGTGGCTGCACGTGAGCACATGCCCACGGGACCACCTCTAGGGTTATCGCCATCAATCCGAGGCGCTGAAGATATTCCCAGACTGGGGGCCTGCTGCGCTCAAAACATCTCCAGGCAATTCAACAGTCTTCTAACTTTCTCCACTAACAGGAAAACTCTGCCCACTCAAGTATCGAAATGTGCTCTCAGAAACATCCCTTGGCACCGCAGCCGCCACCCACCAGGGCTTTTGAGAATGTCATCTGAGTCGTGGAGAGAACGAATGGAAGGGCAGGCAACTTATAGCGAGAACCAAACATGGCAAAATGCAGATACTTCTGCTGATCCACCCAGATCGGGATATGAAAATATGCCTTGATCAGGACCAGAGAAGCGAAGAATTCCCACTCAGCACACTGCTTGAATCATGGAGCATAAGGTTTCCAATCAAAACTGCAGGACACACAAATGCGCACAGACCCCTTTGAGGTCCAAAATGGGCCAGAAGAAACAGTCTTCTTTTGGCACCCGAAGTAGATAATCTCCTTGCCCTGCTGATCTGGGGGGATGGGCACCACTGCCCTTAGTTGAAACAACTTGTCCAAGATGGTCCGCACCATGGCACTTTGATCACAGACCCACAAGGGGAAATTATGAGGGCATTGGGAATTGGCTTCTTGCATTCCAGGACATAGCCAAATTGAGTGGTGTCTAGCACCCAGTTATCCTTGGTAACCCAGGCCTTCCTGAAAGAAGCTTGCCGCTCACTGGAGGCACCAGGGAATGGGCTACCAAACCTTCATTGTGTGGCCCAGGAGGGTCCTCTTCTGGATGGGCCGAGTCCCTGGGTCCACATGCTCCACGAAAGGACAGAATGAGCTCAAGGCTCTGAAGCAGAGGGAAAGAAAGGTTTTTCAGTCCTGGGACCCCCAGGAATCCAGCCAGCATGCCCTTGGTGGTCAGGCAGAGGCTAACGAAAAAGGGACATTGGCCCACTTTACAGGCCTCCTGGCCCTGTCTTCTGAGAGGCGGTAAGATTTTGTTTCACCTAGGTCCTTCACCAGTTTCTCCAAATCGATTCCAAACAGGAGCTTCTCCTTGAAAGCCAGTGGAGCCAGATGGGCTTTGAAGGATGTATATGCTACCCAGTGATGGAGCAAAACCCAACGCTGTGACACCGTCGTCACGGCACCATCCCTGGCTGCCAAGTATACGAGGTCATACACATGGCATCAGAAAGGAAGGCCATAACAGACTCCAAGAGGGAAGTAGTATCATTAGGCAGAAGAGACTGAATCCACTAGTGATGTCTTTAAAACCTGGGCTTTTCACTGTCTCCACCAATCTGCTGGTAGGGGAGCACAACCCACTTACCTGGACTAGTCTAGCAGGATAAGGAAATCCTTATTAGAGATGCCATAGGAAGAAAGCGTGAGAGGTCCACACACAAGTTCTGAAGGAGAAGAAATTTTACCAGATGAAAGAAGAGTGGGTATATTTTACTAGTTCTGCAGAAAAACAAAAACTGAAGAGATCCCACACAACAATGCAAGCTGAGAAGGCATTGAATGCACTGTGCTAATCCCGGGCTTACCAAGTAAAAAATCCTTCCTCAGTTCTTTGGCTCCAATTCTCTAAATTCAATTGCAAATAGAGTAAGCAATCAAATAAAACAGAACACAGAATTTTATCAGCAACAGTACTACCTAAGCTTAAACAGAGGAATTCAAGCCTGCAAACTTGAGTTCTCCTATAACCCCTACTCCAGCTGGGCCACAGTACTTCTTTTATCCGTAAAAAACTGCTACATGGTACAAATTTGTCTTATTGCTCTATGTCATGCTTTTGCACTACTTTTTGTTTATCTATGTGTTACAAGTCAAGATAAACACTATATGTTACACGTCAAACTAGGCACAGACATTGCCTTCGCTTTATCAGGATAAGCAAAAATATTCTGTCTCGTTTTTTTCACAAACTTCTACAAAATTTGGCGTTGCCTTGTATAGCACATTCTACTAGGCCAGGGGATTTCCAACTCCAATCCTGAAGACTCCTGTACTAGGCTGTCAACAAAATTTCAAACCAAACCATTCTCCATATTAACCCTTTCAGAGGGTCCTGATACCCCACTTCCAGTCCCTGTCAACAGCATATGCATGCACAATAGTGCCTCTTAAAAGCTTCCAGAAAGTTCTTCAAAGTTGAAGAGATTTGTCCATGTGGGCTTCGTCAGATGATATCAGCCAGCTGTGAGGACTTGTTATCAAAGAAAAGTTATATAGACAGGTGAAAAATGAACGCCTTTTTCTTTTTTTTAATATAGTTCAGACCATCTCCAATACTGTTCCATAAATGTTTCCCCCACCACAGTCCCTAATCACAAGGACTAACTTCAATCCCCCCCCTCACACTGTGAACAAGATAAAACCCCCATCACCATTTTCAGTCTGCAGTTTCTCATTCACACACCGCTCCAACAATACAATGAAGTCATCCACATTCATAGAACTGCCTTACAGAGACCACTCTCAATTCTTAGTTTCTCCCTCAGTCTTACAATAATCTACCCATCCCTAGCACCACCCTACAGAGATGAATTCCACTTCCCAGCTTCCTTCACACAAGCTACACCAGTACTACCTGAATCCTCACACCACCACTCTACAGGGACTACTTTAATTTTCAGCTTTGCCTCTCCATCCCAATTCCATTAATACACTCCTTCCTTTCAAACACCAATCTACATGGACCACCTTCAATCCCCAGCTTCGTCCACATAAAATCTCCAATAATATTACTTGCCAAACACCATCCTGAAGAGGCTGCTATCTTCGGGGCAAAGAAGGGTGTTCAGTCTAAGTCTAGTCAATAGCACTAATTTCCATAGTTACCAAACATATGCATGCTGAAGGTCCATGGAGTTTGCTTTAGGACTCACCCAGCCTTTCCTCTTCCGGAAGGGTTTGGTGGGGTAGTTGGGACCAAGACAAGCCATATGGTAGGAGTTTCGACACCTCTCACATTCAAGTAGTTGCTGAGCATGTAAAAGCCAAAATAAAGGAAAACTGAAGTGAAAACACACAAACCATGGCAAAATCTCTATTCTGTCATCCTCCTTACACCGATAATTCTGTTCTTCCTACCATGTACATCTCACACTCTCTCTCATGACAGTCCTTATCATGGAAATCATGCGCTTCCAGTTATGCGTGCACACTGCTTACACTCAAAACAAGCAATCTTAACCTTTGCGGCCCTACTCTTCCTAGCATATACTCCTTACTTTCTGCAACCATGCTCACCTTGGAGGCCTTGCCTTTCCGACCACACACATGACAGAATTTGCAACGACGACAGCACCAATTGACCTGCTCTGGCAATGGCCTCTCATCTGCCTCTAGACAGAACATGTGAAAGGGTTCACAACATACCTGGCAGTACACCATCTAGAGGACCAAGCAGAAAACAGCAATGTAAAAAACAGGTTCAGCTATGAAAAAGAATGGTGAGGGAATTTCAAACATCAAGTTTGAGACGTTAGACTATACTATGGTCAAGGACCCAGTTCATATGATTCATTTTATGCCGTACCAGATTGTCCATTCACTGTTAAACAGTACTGAGCGTACCTGCATAGTGAATGGTGCTTTTCTCAATTCGTGCTCTTACCTCATGCAGTCCTTTACTAGCACACAAGAGACATACAAGTGGCGTCATCACAGGCACAGACGTCAAAATGCTGAGCCCACCCATCAACCAGACATTTTCCAGGTCACAGTCTTCCTGGAAGAGAATGAAAACAAAGACATTCTAGTATAGGAGGAAGACAGCAAAGGGGTGATCAGGCATAGCAGGAAAACAAAGTTCTTTACCTGTAATAGATGTTTTCTAAGGACAACAGGATATCAGTCATCACAAGCAGTTGATATCATCCGAAGGAGCCTGAGACTGGAAAACTGTAAATGCTGCCTACAGCTTTCTAGAGTGCTCTACTGCACATGGGCAGAATTCCTGGTTCAGCATTGCCAGGGAAGGCCACCTAGATTCCAGTCATAGTTACAATAACGAGAAACCAACCCACTGGCAAAGAAGTGAGGGTTTGTGAAGACTGGTATCCTTCTGGCCTTGAAGAATACCTGTTAAGGTAAGCAACTTTGCTCTCTCTGAGAACAAGCATAGCAGTTGTGGCAAGTGAGAACCCCTAGCTACAGGCTGCTTTAAATAAAATCTTGAGTGCTAATAGAAGTGGTTTCTTCTGCTGACTTGAGTAGGTTTGGCAAGTATTGGTTTGTTAGAAAACTGTGCATTTTAAAGTTTGGGTCAGTACAGTGATTCGTTAATAGCAGGTTTAGGAGGTGATGGACTGAGTGTTCATATAATTTACTTCAAATTCAAAGTGAACAGAATATTATGACACCTATAAAGGACTTTTAAGCAATAGCATTTTTAAATGTTTGGTCAACCAGAAATAAGGTTTAATTGGTTGCTGATATTTTGATGGATAATTCTTTGGAAGTATCGCGTTTGGCTGAAACTTGGCTTGCACTAAAAGAGATTTCATTATTACACAAATTTATGCCCGGTAAGATTCCAAGTCTTCCAAACAACAAGGGAGAAAGGGAGGGGTGGAGGAGTTAAATGTTAATTGTTCGTACTACTTTGCAAATTTCTTCTTCTTACACAGTGATACTTGTAGGTGGCAATGCACAGAATATTTGTATTGTAAATTTATCCCGTCACAAGGTGTATGAGGATTTTAGTCTATTAATAGAGCGATTATTCAGCTTAAATCTAGATCTAGCAAAACTAGTACGAATGAGGAACTTC
The DNA here is from genome assembly GCA_033557465.1 of Ichthyophis bannanicus. Lineage (NCBI taxonomy): Eukaryota > Metazoa > Chordata > Amphibia > Gymnophiona > Ichthyophiidae > Ichthyophis > Ichthyophis bannanicus. The sequence goes on from CM066044.1 coordinate 259,277,191, forward strand.
AATAGTCATTTTGATAACACTTCATCACTGGTTAAGCAGATTGATAATATAATGGTAGTTTTAGTGATTAACTGTCCCACACATAAAAAGGGTCATTACTATTTTGCCCTCATAGACTGACTAATCTTTCTTGTAATAACAGCGCTGTGTCCATGTTCAGATTATTATTTGGTTAGTTTTGGAGTAAAAATAACAATGGATGTAGAACAGATTTCAGAGGTCGCAGTGTTGCATGAGAAAGGTGAAATTAGACTCACTTGCAATCAATTAGGAAAGCAGCATTTTTCTACTTAGCTCCATCTCTCTGGAACTCCCTTCCCACTGCCCTCCGTACAGAAGAATCTTACTCCAAATTCCGTTCCCTCCTTAAAACTCATCTGTTTTCCCTAGCCTTTCTCCCCTGAGTCTTAAATGTTTTACTCTTATTACTCTATTCTCTTGCCTCTTCTATCCTTACTTACCTCCTGCTCTATCATTTATTGTAATTTCCTCTTTTTCTTTTTCTATAATTGCTATTGATTTTGTTTTTGTAAACCGCCCCGATGTTATGGGGGGCGGTATAACAAATGTGAAATAAACAATAAACAATAAACCTGCTAATCGTAGTTCCTGGAGGAACTCCAGTCTAGTCCGGAAACCTCTGGGGTTGTGCTCCTCCTACAGCAGTTTGGAGACTGAGAAACGTCATCCTTTTCTGATGACACTGGTATATCCTCTCCGGATCCGCCTCCTCACACCAGCAACCTATTGACAAAGTAGACTCACCAGAGCAACAATTAAGTAGCTACATACTACTAACTCAATGAAACACACACTTTTAACCCATAACTCTCTTTTTTTTTTTTTTAAAGAAACAGAAACTACTCCCCTTTCCATACTACCTTTACCAGAAACTCAGGCCTGACCTCCTCCGCAATAGAGGCAAGTGACCCAAGATAGATACATAGATATATACATATACCTACCCATACGTCCCCCCCATGACTAGAAACTTGTATGCACTTACCAGTTATCACTTATGTGCTTCAGGCACTGGCCCACTGATATCAGGGAGGGATACCGGACTAGAATGGAGTTCTTCCAGGAACTACAATTAGCAGGTAAGTCTAATTTCACCTTCCTGATCGTCCCTCCAGTCTAGTCCGGAAACCTCTGGGTATGTAACAGAGCAGTGAAATAACTCAATGGGAGGGACTGCCAGACCAGCCTGAAGCAGTGCTGATCTAAAAATGGCATCCCGTTCCGCCTGAACATCCAGGCGGTAGTGCTGCACAAAGGAATTGAAGGAAGACCAGGTAGCTGCCGTACAAATATCCACTGCTGGCACGAACTGGCACTCAGCCCAAGACGCCGCCTGCGCCCTGGTAGAATGTGCTCTTAGACCTTCCGGAGCCACCTTATCCTTCAACACATAAGCGGACGTGATGGCCTCCTTAATCCACCTGGCAATGGAAGCTTTTGACTCTGCTTCCCCTTTCTTTGGTCCCCCAAACAAAATGAACAGCCTATCAGACCTGCGGAAACCCTCAGTCCTCTGGATATACTTCAACGCTCTTCAAACATCCAGGAGATGTATTCGCTTGTCAACCGTACCCATCAATGTCTCAGAGAAAACTAGCAAGGTCACTACCTGATTTACGTGAAACACTTATTAAAAGAGAGCTGCTACACAGTACCCTGTCCTGTGCTGCTGAGGTAAGCTATATTCTGACTTGATTTAAATTATAGCTCTTTGCTGCTGCTAGGCTCTAACTTATTATGAAATTTAAGCTACAAGCTCTCTGCTGGGTTCTAAATTTAACCAGAAAGCTCTCTTCTGTGTTTTAAATTTAAACTAAAAGTACTTTGCTGATGCTAGGCCCTGAGTGACTATTAAATTTAAACTACAAGCTCTCTGCTGGGTATGAAATGTAACCAGAAAGTTCTCTTCTGTGTTTTAAAATTAAACTTAAACTGCTGCTACTAGGCCCTGACTGATTTAACAAAAAATAGTGGGCTCACAGATTAATTAGCTTTACTAGAAAGAATTCCTGTCAGAAAATTCCCAGAAGTATATACTCACAATTGCAGATCTCTCTCCAGAAGTAACAGTCCCCTTTTCTAGTCCTTCAAGACTGAGGATCACAGAGCTCTGATTGAGCTATTTATACCTGTGCTGCTGAGGTAAGCTGTGACCAAATTCCTGGGTGATTAACAGCCCTTGCTTGGATAGAAGGAGTCTTTCAAAATGGCCTTTTGACCTGCCACCTGGTGTTAACACCTATTGAAAATGTTTCACAGGTCTCTTGCCCCCTAGGTAGAAGGCCTCTAGAAGACTTTGTTGCTCAAAGAGTCCTTCTGACATCCTTTCCCTTCTTCTGATGAAGAAACGACTTGCCTTTACCGAGTGAAAGGTTGCCATGAGATCCATCACCGGTGTTCCCCAACGTCTCACCACCATCTCGAACACCTCCTGATGGAGGACCCACTCCCCCGGGTCCACCTTCACTCGACTCAAGAAGTCGGCCTGTACACTGTCCACTCCGGCTACATGAGCTGCCGACAGTGCTAGCAGATGCATCTCGGCCCAATCAAACAAGTGATCGGCTTCAGCTTCCATCGGGACACTGCTGGTCCCTCCTTGGCGAATGATATAAGCCACCACTGTCGCGTTGTCGGAAAACACTCAAACGGCCGTGCCGTGAAGATAGGGTTGAAACTCCTGCAATGCTAGCACCACCGCTCTCAACTCCAACCTGTTGATTGACCAGGCCCTTTCCTGCTCGGTCCACTGACCCTGACCGAACCTTCCTTGGAAATGAGCACCCCAGTCTGCGAGACTGGCATCCGTCGTGAGAGGAATCCAACATGGCGCTTCCAGCGGTATCCCCTGTTCAAGGCATCCTGCCCTTAACCACCACTGAAGAGCTGCCCGCATCTCTGGGAGACATGGCAACCGCTGTGACAGAGGATCGATCTGATGAGATCAATGCCTGAGCAATGCCCTCCGCAATGGCCTCATATGCACCCTTGCCCACGGAACCATCTCCAGAGTTGCTGCCATGGTCCCGAGCAACTGCAAATAATGCCACGCTGTGGGCGCTGTTCTGCTCAGAAACTGCCTGAGCAGCCTGCGTAACCTTTGCGCTCGTTGCCCTGGCATATACACTCTTCCCGGGTTCGTACCGAACTGAGCTCCCAAGTATTCTAGTCGCTGCGACGGCTCCAACTTGCTCTTTGCCATATTGACCACCCAACCAAGACTCTGTAGAAACCCTACTACTCTGGCTGTGGCCGCTTCACTTTCTGTTCTTGACTTTGCTCTAACTAACCAATCGTCTAAATAAGGGTGCACTAGCACCCCTTCCTTTCGCAACGCCGCCACCACCACCACCTTGGTAAACATCCGCGGAGCCGTAGCCAGACCGAACGGCAGGGCTCGAAATTGAAAATGTCCCTGAGGAACCGCAAATCTGAGAAACCTCTGATGTTCCTGTCTGATGGGAATATGCAAGTACGCCTCTGATAGATCGAAGGAAGTAAGAAACTCCCCCTTCCTTACTGCAACTATCACCGACCATAGCATTTCCATACGAAAATGAGACACTCGCAAGCAGCGATTTACTCTTTTGAGATCCAAAATTGGCCAAAAGGACCCTTCTTTCTTTGGGACTATAAAATAAATGGAGTATCGACCGGAACCGCACTGGTCTGGAGGTACTGGAACCACTGTGTTGAGCGAGAGCAGCCTCTCCACTCTCTCTCTCACCGCTGCGCATTTGGCTAACGCCTTGCACGGCAACCGAATGAAGGACTCTGTTACCGGCCTCTGTAACTCCAACGCGTAACCTTCCCGAATGACCTCCAGCAGCCACCGGTCTGATGTAATTTGGACCCAGGCAGTGTAAAAATCACGTAGCTGACCTCCTACAGGCACCAGATCTCCCTGGGTCCTCCTGACGTCATTGCAACTTTCACAGATTCGTGGAGGAGGAAGGGGCTCCAAACCCTCTGCCCACTCCCCGAAATCCCTGGCTTCTATTGGCAAAACGCCCCCTCTGCGACTGATTGAAGCGTGGGAAACGAAACCGACGAAACTTCCTCTGCTGCCCCTTGCCCGTGGGAGTCAACCGCCCCTGCTTCTGCTTGTCCTCCGGAAGTCTATCGCCTTTGGACTCCTCTAGATCCTTCACCAGGTTATACAGATCCTCTCCAAACAAGAGCTTACCCCTGAATGGAAGCTTACTGAGCCGAGACTTAGAAGAGCCATCCGCTGCACAGTTGCCCAGCCAAAAGGTATCTGTGAGCCACTACCACCGATGCCATACTTTTCGACAATGCTCGAATAAGGTCATAATGTATATCCGCCAGGTAAGCTGTACCCGATTCCAATCGTGCTGGGCCTCCGCTGTCTTCTCCCTGCTCATCCTTAATCCTCTGCGACCATCGGAGACAGCCTCTCGCTACCCATGCTCCACAAATCGCCGCTTGAATAGATAGAGCATTAACGTTGAACACCTGTTTCAACAAGGTATCTAGCTGCCTGTCATGGGTGTCTTTGAGCGCCACACTGCCCTCTACTGGAATGGTAGTTTTCTTAGTAACCGCCGAAAGGCGGCATCAACCTTAGCAGACAAACAACTCCTTATCCTGATCCACCAGCGGATAAAGCCGTCCCATCACTCTGGATCCCTTCAAAGCTGCCTCTAGCATGTCCCACTCCTCCTGGATCATCTCTCTCAGCACTCTGTGCACTGAAAATGCTCTCTGATTTTTCCGAAAAACCTGTAGCAAAGGATCTTCCAGGGTAGTATCTTCCACAGTTCCCGGGACCGGCATATTCAGCACCTTTAACGTCTCCGCAATGAGGGCCAGCAACTTGTCCCTCCGGAACAGGCAAAGCACTCTAGCCTGGTCATCCTTGTCCGTGATCTCTCCTTCCTCTACCTCGTCGTTCAGGTCCTCGTCGGGGTCTCCCTCATTGGAATGCAGACCCACCAAGGCCACAGACTGGTCCTTCAGTTCCTTTTCTATCCTGGCTCTCTTTGCCAGGCTGCCTGCGGCTCCTACAACGAGGGAGGTTCCTGGTCTTTTCTCCCCTTGCTCACCTACCTTAGATCCAGTGGCCAGGCTCTCCTGCCGTCCTCCAAAAGCCTGCTGAATAAGCGGCACAAATTCAGGAGAAAATATTGCCGCCAGGCCCCCTGGCAAAGACGGCAGAGGTGTAGGCAGATCCGGCGCCGAAGGCGGCCTTGCTACCGGCTTCCGACCCGGGCACTCCTGAGGGACTGAATCCTGCCACGCTATTAGGGCCCCCTGTGACTCAGGAGCCACTTCAAAGGTCTGTTCCATGGCTTCCGCCTCTTGGACGCAGCCTCTGCAGACCCCTGCCTCGGTCCGCAGCAAGAAATAATGTGTCTCCCTTGACAGCAAGAATTTATTTTTTTTAAACAAGAAATAATATGTCTCTCTTTATACCAAACCTTTTTTTTTTTTTTTAAATCAAGGCAACTGAAGAGAAGCACCCCAAACAAGAAATTATAACTTGTATGCTAAAACGAAGCTCCTCCAACCCCCAAAGCAAGGCACTTAGAAGGCCCGAGGCAGTCTCAGCCAATTCCCGACCTGCTGCCACATGGCTAGGCCCGCTGCTGTGAACGCGGCTCGCGCTGGTTTCCTCCCGCTCCTTTTCAGCGATCGGCCCCAAGTCTTGACCTTACCGCACAGCGTGTCGCCTTCCTCCCACTCAACCAGGCTGTTTGTAATACAGAGCCGGGAGCCGGAACTGCCAGGGACGACGAGGGAGTGTGTACTCCGTGTCTGTCAGCCTCCACGGCACCGCGTGCTCCACAGCGCTATCAGGCAATGCCTCTGAACGCGCCAGCCGACACTCTGCCGCTCCGGTTCCTCACCCTTCATAACAGGATTGGGACCCGAAGCCCTGCTGCCACCGTGAAAGAGTAGCTATTCACCTGTAACAGGTGTTCTCCAGGAGAAGCAGGAATCAGTCCTCACATATGGGTGAAGTCGGCGCCGATGGAGCCCCCGTGCGGAGCATTTCTGCAGCTTTCATAGAAAGCCTTTGGGAATGCAGCGCGCATGCGCGGTCCCCTTCCCGCCCAAGGGTGCCATCTTCCTCAGTCTGACATAGTTAAAAGACAGCAAAGCAACAAAATGAATCATATGACCAACTCCAAGGGGAGGAGGGAGGGTCGTGAGGACTGATTCCTGCTGCTCCTGGAGAACACCTGTTACAGGTGAGTAACTACTCTTTCTCCAGGACCAAGCAGGAAGTCAGTCCTCACATATGGGACTCCCTAGCTTAGGGATACCAGAGGCCCCAAACTGAAAAATGAGCTCCCTCTAGAGCCTCAGCATACAAGAACAGAATCTTCTCTGATAACGCCCCCGACAGGTAGCCCAACACCAGGGCCGGAGGGTAGGAGTTGCCTAGACCTCAAAGAGATTATGGAGTACCGCTTGCCCGAAAGCACTGTCCCTGTAGGACCTCCCTCTCAAGGCAGTAGTGGGCCGCAAAAGTCTGGCTTGAAGACCAAGTAGCGGCCCGGCAGATGACTGCCAATGGAACAGAGCGGAGATGAGCCACTGATGCAGGCTTCGTCCTGACACGGTGAGCCGTAACTCGATCCTGCAACGAGAGGCCGGCTGCCTTGTAAGCCCAGGCGATGCAGTCAGCTACCCATATGGACAAAGTACGCTTGGAAACAGCCAACCCCAACTTATTGGGGTCATAAGAAACGAAGAGCTGAACCGCCCTCTGGTGCTCCCGCGTACGGTCAAGGTAGAAGGACAACGCCCTCCTACAGTCCAGGGTATGCAGGACCATCTCAGCCCGGCTAGCATGAAGCCTGGGAAAGAAAGTCAGAAGAACCACCTCCTGATTGAGGTGGAAGGAGGAGACAACCTTTGGAAGGAACTTAGGGTGAGTCCGTAAGACTACCCTGTTCTTATAGAACCAAGTATAAGGCTTCTGAAACTAGGGCCTGAAGCTCACTTACTCGCCTAGCTGAGGTAAGGGCTACCAGAAATAGCGTTTTCCAAGACAGAAAACGCATAGGGCAAGTAGCCATAGGTTCAAATGGTGGGCAAGTAAGCCGTTGCAAGACCACATTTAAATCCCATTCAGGAGCAGGTGGACGCACTGGAGGCTTAAGCAAAAGCAGGCCTCTGAGGAATCGGGCCACTAAAGGATGACCGGAGAGAGACTGACCCTCCACCTGTGAGTGATGTGCTGAAAGAGCGCAAAGATGAACTCTAACAGAATTGGACTTAAGGCCTAGGTTGGACAGGTGAAGCAAATACTTCAGCACCACTGGTACTAGGCATGAGAAGGGATTCTCACCGTGTTGAGTACACCAGGCAGAAAACCTACGCCACTTAAGGGCATAAGACTTTCTGGTGGACTGCCTCCTAGAAGCCAAGACTACGTCCTCCACTTCCATAGGCAGTAGTAAAGGCGCTAGAACTACCCTTTCAGCAGCCAGGCCATCAAACTGAGGGACTGTAGATTGGGGTGCAAGAGAGATCCCTGCTCCTGAGACAGGAGATCGGGTTGCATCCGCAGAGGAAGAGGAGTGTCCACCGCTAGTTGCAATAGTAGTGGGAACCAGGGTTGCCTTGGCCACCAGGATCACTGAGGCCTTGTCCCGGATCACTTTGAACAGTGTCTTGGACACTAGAGGCGTGGGAGGAAACGCATATAGTAGGCCTGTAGACCATGGAATGAGAAACGCATCCGCTTCTACTCTGAGAGGATGCGGTTGTCTGGAGCAGAACCTGGGAAGTTGACAGTTCAGAGGACTGGCAAAGAGATGTATGGTTGGAAGACCCCATCTCAGGAAGATCTGTTGAACCACTAAGGGGTTCAACTGCCGTTCGTGCGGCTGCAGAATCCTGCTCAATCTGTCCGCCAGGTAATTCTCCTGACCTGGGAGGTAAACTACTTTGAGAAGAATGCCATGATTGACTGCCCAGGAGCACAGTTTCTGTGCTTCTTACATAGAAGGAGGGACCTGGTGCCCCCTTGTTTGTTCACATAGAACATAGCCACTTCATTGTCTGTCTGAACTAAAACGGACTGGTGACAGAGAAGATGAGAGAAAGTTCTCAGGGCTAAGCGGATAGCTCTCAGTTCTAAGAGATTGATCTGCTGTGCAGCCTCCCAAGGAGTCCACAGGCCTTGAGTACATGCCCCTTGGCAATGTGCACCCCAACCTTGAAGAGAGGCATCGGTTGTCAGCACCTGCGAGTGTGGAGGTGCCTGAAAAGGCACCCCTTGCACTAGATTCGGAAGATGAAGCCACCATTGCAGAGAAGACTGTAGTAGGCTGGACACCCTCACTTTGTCCGCGAGGCTTCCTGTGGCCTGGTGCCACTGAGTCCTGAGGCCCCACTGAGCTGGTCTCATGTGTAGATGGGCATTTGGAGTCACATGGACCATAGATGCCATGTGGCCTAAGAGCCTCAGAAATTGTCTGGCAGAGACTAGAGAATTGCTGTGGAACAGCCTGGCTAAAGCCATCAATCTGTGGGCCCTGTCCACTGGTAGAAAGGCCTTTGCCTGAAATGTGTCTAGTCGAGCTCCTATGAACTCCATGTTCTGGGAGGGATGCAAACTGGACTTTGCAAAGTTTATGACAAACCCCAGGTGCTGAAGCAGAGCGACAGTGCGAAGGGTGGCTTGATTGGCCTCTTGTGGGGACTGACCCCTGATGAGCCAATCGTCCAGATATGGAAAGACAAAGAGGCCCTGAATGCTGAGGTAGGCCGCTACCACCGCCAGGCACTTGGTGAATACCCTGGGGCGGATGTAAGGCCAAACGGCAGTACTCTGTACTGATAATGGTTTTCTCCCACTGCAAATCTGAGATATTGTCTGTGGTCTGGATGAATAAGGATGCGAGTATAAGCATCCTTTAGATCTAAGGAGCATAGCCAATCTCCCTGCTGGAGGTAGGGCAGCAGGATTCCAAGGGTAAACATCTTGAACTTTTCCCTCTCCAGGAACTTGTTCAGGTTTCGCAAGTCTAGGATGGGTCTGAGGCCTCCAGTTCTCTTTGGTACAAGGAAGTACCTGGAATAGAAGCCGTGACCTCTCAGGTGGTGGGGCACCGGTTCCACTGCCTGATCCTTTAGAAGACCTGCCAACTCCTGCAGGAGTAAATCCCAGTGCAGAGGGAGTTTGGGAGGCTCCCCTGGAAAATAGGAGAGGGGTACCTGGTGGAAGTGGAGGAGATAGCCCTTCTGGACTATACTGAGAACCCAGGTATCCCTTGTGACGGCTGACCACCTGTGGGCGAACAGGGCCAGCCTGCCTCCAGTGCTGATGGGAGCCAGCTGAGGAGGAGAGGCTATGCCAATGCAGTCAAAATCCCCCTCCCTGCTGAGCAGGAGCCGGAGTAGGAGGCTTGGGGGCCTTCTGCCTACGGGGCCCATGACCCTGCCTCTTGGCCTGCTGACCCTGCTGGGGAGCTACAGAGGCCTGATAATGAGGGTACTTTTTATAGGCAGATGACTTCCTCGGGTAAAAGGTCTTTTTCCCCAAGCCCTTCTTCTGAGAAGGGGCAGAGGTTTTTCTGGACAGCCTTGTCCGGATAAGAGTCTCTGTCTCGGGTTCGGCAGCCTTGTCAGCCATGGGCTTGCCAAAGAGGTTTTCACCTTGGCAGGGGACATCGACCAACTTGTCCTGCACCCATGGCTCGAGGTCCGATGACTGTAGCCAAGCCTGACGGCGTGCACAGATGCTGGCCGCGGCTACTCGGGCCAAAGCCTCAAAGCCATCATAGGCTGCTCGAGATATAAACTTCGAGCACTCACGAATACCCGAGGACAGAGCATTGAACCTCTGCAAAGGTTCCTCGGAGAGACCAGCAGAGAATCCGGCAATCTCCTTTGCCAGGTCTCGAAGGTACATGCCCATGTACAGCTGGTAGGTCTGGACAGGGCAAGCAAGCATAGAGCCCTGGAAGCACTTCTTACCGAGGGCATCCAGGTTCCGGGCCTCCCGGCCGGGAGGCACCGAGGAGTGCATCTTCTGACTCTTCAGACGATGCATGGACGATTCCACAACCATGGAGTGACGCAGTAATTGTGCCTTTTGGAACCCGGGGCTCTTGCTGATTCGATAGATGGAATCGACCCGCTTGCTCAAAACCGGCGTCAAGTCCGGCACCTCCCACACGCGGAAGAGCAACTGTTCCAGCATCGGAGGAACCGGAACAGTAAAGGCCTCCTTCGGAGGAGAGTCATACTGTAGGGCCTCGAGCTCCTTGGCTCGAGGCTCCTCCTTGGTATCCGCGGGGAATGCCAAAGCCTTAACCATGTCCTGCATGAAATCCGACAACCAGGTATCCTTCGGGGGGACCTTCTCTGAGGCTCAGACTCGGGCGAATCCGAAGGAACGCACCAAAAGGTGTCGGGCGACTCCTCATCCTTCGTCTCCCAGCCGGACTCCTCGGAGGAGGAACCGAGCGGCTCTGGTCGGGCAGGCATCGATGCCATCCGCCCCGACACCAAGGGTACCGGCGTCGACGACCTCGGTCCCGAACGGGAGGCCGAGGGGGACCTTGGCCGAGGATCGACTCGAGCTCACATGGACTCGAGGATCGGCTCGGCCTCCGGGGTTGACTTGGACGTTAATGTCCCGGTAGTCGGGGCAGATGCACCGGTGAGACCGGCGATCAGTGCCCGCTGCTGTTCCATGAAGGCAGCCAAGCTGCTCTCCAAGGCCATCAACCTGAGTCCGAGCTCAGGAGACTCAGCAGCCCCCGACTCGAGCCCCGGCAGCACCAGGCCCGATGTCGGCTCCCCTGGAGGTGAATCCACGAGGACTGCAGTACTCACGTGACCCGGGGACTCCATCTGCACACGAGGTTGTTTTGCAGGCCTCTCCGACTCCGAAGACTCGGGACGGCGCTCGGGGCTATGCAACTTCGCCCTCGAGGAGCCAAGTGCGTCCACCGACGACGCCCTCGCAGGTTTTTTCTTCTTACGATGCTCCCGCGAGGGAGACCCCCCTTTCAGAGGAGCCTCGACGCTGCTCGGGGCCGGAGTCCCGAGATGTCGAGGCCTCTGACGAGGTCCGGGTCCGACCGGACGCGGAGTCAGAGAAGATTCTTTCCTTTTGGTGCTGCCGACTCCGTAACACCTTAGAGGACATTTTCCCACATGGACCAAAGATCATCGGGTCATGATCGGGTCCGAGGCACCGGAGGCAGCAGTCCTGTGTGTCGGTGAGAGACATAAGTTTCTTGCACCGATCACACTTTTTAAACCCGCTGGCAGCCATCGGGGGAAAAAGGGCCCCTTCAAGGTCAAAAGACAGGGCTGCCAGTGAAAAAAGAAAAAATGGCGCGAACGCTAGTCACTAAGGACAAAAACCGAAAAAGAGATCCGGGCTCGATACCGACGTATCGGGCTCAGGCGGGAAAGGGAAACCGGCGTCGAACCGAAGAAAACAGGTTAACGCAGAGAAAAATCAACTTCTTCCTCGAGTGAAACGAATATACATCCGTCGGGCTCTGCGGAAAATAGAAGATTGAGCAAGATGGCACTCTTGGGCGGGAAGGACACCGCGCATGCCCGCTGCAGTCCCAAAGGCTTTCTATGAAAGCTAGGGAAATGCTCCGCATGGGGGCTCCGTCGGCGCCGACATCACCCATATGTGAGGACTGACTTCCTGCTTGGTCCTGGAGAAAGCCTTCTGCTGGAAAGAGTAGTTATTCACCTTTAACAGGTGTTCTCCAGGAGCAGCAGGAATCAGTCCTCACATATGGGTGTCATCGACGCCGATGATGCCCCAGCGGAGCATTTCCCCAGCTTTCTATGAAAGCCTTTGGGAATGCAGGCACGCATGCGCAGTTCCCTTCCCGTCTAAAGGTGCAATCTTACTTCAGTCAAATGACATAGCTAAGAACAGCACACAAAAATGTAAAACAAACTATGTACAACTGCAATTCCAAGGGGAGGAGGGAGGGTTGTGAGGACTGATTCCTGCTGCTCCTGGAGAACACCCGTTACAGGTGAGTAACTACTCTTTCTCCAGGATCAAGCAGGAAGTCGGTCCTCACATATGGGTGACTCCCTAGCTCTGGGCTACCAAGAAACCCAGGCTGAACAAGAGAACTCCCTCTAGTCCCAGCAGCAAAGAAAGTTTTTTCACTGACACAACCTCCACCGGTAGCCCAACAGAGGGCAGGAGGGCAGGAGTTGCCTAAACCTCAAAGAGATTCCGGAGTACTGCTTGGCCAAAAGCACTGTCCTTACGGGACTCCCTCTCCAGACAGTAATGGGCCGCAAAAGTCTGGCTTGAAGACCAAGTTGCAGTCCTGCAGATGTTTACCAAGGGCACAGAGCGGAGATAAGCCACTGAGGCAGCCATTGCCCTGACACGGTGGGCCGTAACCCGACCCTGCAAAGGAAGGTCAGCCGCCTTGTAAGCCCAGGTGATACAGTCAGTCACCCAGATGGACAAGGTACACTTGGACACAGCCAACCCCAACTTATTAGGGTCAAAGGATACGAAGAGCTGACTTCTATGCCCCTGCATATGGTCAAGGTAGAAGGATAAGGCCCTCCTACAGTCTAAGGTATGCAGAACTGCTTCAGCCTGGCTTGCATGAGGCCTAGGGAAGAATGTTGGAAGAACCACCTCTTGGTTAAGGTGGAAGGAGGAGACAACCTTTGGGAGGAACTTTGGATGAGTCCTAAGGACTACCCTGTTGCCATAGAAGCGAGTGTAAGGCCTATCACAGACCAGGGCCTGAAGCTCACTCACTCGCCTGGCCGAGGTAAGGGCTACTAGGAAGAGTGTCTTCCAGGACAGGAAGCGTAGAGGGCAAGCAGCCATCGGCTCAAAGGGTGGGCGAGTCAGCTGCTGCAAGACCACATTCAACTCCCACTCAGGAGCAGGAGGACGGATTGGAGGTTTGAGCAAAAGCAAGCCCTCAGAAAGCGGGACACCAAGGGGTGAACCGACAGAGAATGTCCTTCCACCAGTGAGTGGTGAGCTGCTAGAGCTGAGAGGTGGACCCGAACAGAATTGGACTTAAGTCCCTGATTGGACAAGTGCAGTAAGTACTGAAGCACCACTGGTACAGTACAGGAGAAAGGATCCTTTGTACGTAGCTGACACCACACAGAAAACCTTTTCCACTTGAGAGCATAGGTTTTCCTAGTGGACTGTTTCCTAGAGGCTAGGACAACCTCCTCAACCTCCTGAGGTAGGGGCCCAGGGAGCCAAAACTACCCTTGCAGCCTCCAGGCCATCAAATTGAGAGCTTTGAGATTGGGGTGCAGAAGGGAACCCTGATCCTTAGAGAGAAGGTCGGGTTGCAACCCCAGAGGCAGTGGGGGATCCACCGCCAGCTGAAGCAGAAGTGGAAACCAAGGCTGTCTTGGCCATCGTGGAGCCACCAGCAGGACCGAGGCCTTGTCCTGAAGGATCTTGAACAGAGTTCAAGCCACCAAGGGCGTGGGAGGAAATGCATACAGGAGGCCCTGAGACCATGGAATCAGAAAAGCATCTGCTGCTATCCGCAAAGGATGCGGTTGCCTGGAGCAGAACTTGGGCAGTTGCTTGTTCAGTGGACTGGCAAACAGATCTATCAAAGGGAAACCCCATTTCAGGATTATCTTCTGAACTACCAAGGGATGCAGCTGCCACTCGTGGGGCTGCAAAATCCTGCTCAACCTGTCGGCCAGGTAGTTTTCCTGGCCTGGAAGATACACAGCCCTGAGGAGCATGTTGTGCTTGAGGGCAAATGAACAAAGGTCCTGAGCCTCCCGACAAAGGAGCCTGGACCCAGTCCCGCCCTGTTTGTTCACATAAAACATGGCTACCTTGTTGTCCGTCTGAACCAGGACAGACTGATGAGCCAGGGTAGGAGAGAAAGCTTTGAGAGCCAAGCGAATAGCCCTAAGTTCTAGGAGATTGATCTGCTGTGCAGCCTCCCAAGGAGACCACAGGCCCTGGGTGCACTTGCTCAGACAAAGAGCTCCCCAGCCCTGCGGGGAGGAGTCTGTGGTCAGTACCACTGTGTACCCAGGAATTTGAAAGGGCACCCCTTTTAGTAGATTGGGTGAGTGCAGCCACCAGCTGAGGGAGTCCAGCAATGGTCTGGACACCCTTATTCTGTCTCTGAGGTTGCCTGTGGCTTGTGACCACTGATTCCGAAGGCACCACTGTGCAGGCCACATATGGAGCCTGGCATTGGGGGTTACATGAACTGTCAAAGCCATGTGGCCAGGCAGAGTCTGGCGGAGACCAGTGACCTGCTGAGAAACTGGTTTGCCAAGGCTATCAATCTTTGGGCTCTGTCTTTTGGCAAGAAAGCCTTTGCCAGCAGAGAGTCCAGCCTTGCTCCTATGAACTCCAAGTTCTGGGAGGGGAGCAAAGTGGACTTTGCGTAGTTTATTACAAACCCCAGGCTTTGGAGAAGAGCAATAGTTATGAGGGTGGCCTATCTGGCCTCCTGGCACATTTGACCCCTGATGAGCCAGTCGTCCAGATAGGGGAAGACAAAGATTCCCTGACTTCTCAGGTAGGCCGCCACCACGGCCAGGCATTTGGTAAAGACCCTGGGAGCGGAGGTGAGGCCAAAAGGCAGTACTCTGTACTGATAATGGTTTCCTCCCACAATGAACCTGAGGTACTTTCTGTGGTCTGGATGAATGAGGATGTGTACGCATCCTTTAGATCTAAGGAGCATAGCCAATCTCCCTGCTGGAGGTAGGGCAGAAGTGTTCCAAGAGTAAGCATCTTGAACTTTTCTCTCTCTAGAAACTTGTTGAGGTTCCTGAGGTCCAGAATAGGTCGAAGGCCACCGGTTCTTTTGGACACCAGGAAATACCTGGAGTAGAATCAGTGAACTTGCAGGTGGGGAGGCACAGGCTCCACCGCCTTGTCCACCAACAGACCTTGAAGCTCTTGAAGGAGAAGGTCTGTGTGCAGGGGAGGCCTTGGAGGCTCCCCTGGAAAGTATGGCGGAGGCAGTTGGTGAAAATGCAGTGCATAGCCCCTGTGGACTATGTTCAACACCCAACTGTCCCCAGTGATGTGGGGCCACTGGTGGGCAAAGAGGGCGAGGCGACCTCCTGTGCAGGGTTGGGAGAGCAGGGACAGAGAGGCTACGCTCAAGGAGTCAAAAACCCCCACCCTGCTGAGTGGGAGCAGGGGCCGGAGGCTTGGGGGTCCTCTGCCTACGGGGCCCATTACCCTGCTGACCTTTGGGTGCAGCTTGGGCAGCCTGATACTGAGGGTACTGTTTGTAGGCAGTGCCCTTCCTCGGGTAAAAGGGCTTCTTACCCAAGGCCTTCTTCTTGTGAGAAGGGGCAGAGGTCTTTCTAGACAGCCTTGTCCTTGTAAGGTGCTCAGTCTCGAGCTGTGCGGCCTTCTCGGCCATGGGCTTGCCAAAAAGGTTCTCACCTCGGCAAGGGACATCGACCAACTTGTCCTGAACCCATGGCTCGAGGTCCGATGACTGTAGCCATGCCTGGCGTCGAGCCGCGATGCCGGCTGCCGCAACTCGGGCCGAAGCCTCGAAGCCATCGTAGGCGGCGCGGGACATAAACTTTGAGCAGTCCCGAATCCCCGAGGACAAGGACTTGAATCTCTGCAAGGGCTCCACGGAGAGACCAGCGGAGAACCCGGCTAACTCCTTGGCCAGGTCACGCAAGTACATGCCCATGTACAGCTGGTAAGACTGGACACGGCAAGCAAGCATCGAGCCCTGGAAGCACTTTCTGCCAACACCATCGAGGTTCCGGGCCTCCCTGCCGGGGGGCACCGCAGAGTGCATCTTCTGACTTTTCAGGCGATGCATGGCCGATTCCACCACCATGGAATGGTGTGGTAGCTGCGCCTTTTGAAAGCCAGGGCTCTTCCGGAGTCGATAAATCGAATCGACCCGCTTGATTAGAACCGGCGCCGAGGCCGGTGCCTCCCACATCCGGAAGAGGAGCCGTTCCAGCATCGGAGGAACCGGGACAGTAAAGGCCTCCTTCGGAGGAGAGTCGTACTGCAGGGCCTCGAGCTCTTCGGCTCGAGGCTCCTCCTCGTGGTCCGCCAAGATAGCCAACGCGGTGGCCATATCCCAGACAAATTCTGAGAACCAGGTATCCTCCGGAGGGGATCTACTCCGGGGCTCAGACTGCGGCGAGTCTGACGGGATGCACCGAGTCTTGAATGTGTCGGGGGACTCCTCATCCTCCGTCTCCCAGGCGGACTCGTCCGACGAGGAGTCAGAATCCGACCCCACGGGGCCCTGGAGCACCCGCCCCGATGCCGGAGGCACCGGCATTGACGCCCTCGGTCCCGTACAGGAGGTCGAGGGAGACCGCGACCGAGGTCGACCTCGAGCCATGATGGACTCGAGTATCGGCTCGGTCTCCGGAGTCAACTTTGATGTCGATGTCCCGGTGGTCGGGGCAGATGCGCCAGAGAGGCTGACCATCAGTGCCCGCTGCTGCTCCATGAAGGCAGACAGTCTGCACTCCAAGGCTGTCATCCTGAGACTCAGCTCGGGAGATGCAGCAGCCGACTCGGGCCCCGGCGGCACCGGGCCTGACGTCGGCTCTCTGGGAGGAGAGTCCTCGAGGACTACGGGGCTTACGTGTCCAGCAGACTCCGGCTCCACACGAGGAACTTTGGCAGGCTTCTCCTGTTCCACGGGCTCGGGGCGAAGGTCAGGGTTCTTAGACCTGGCCCTCGAGGAGCCAGGGACCTCCTCCGATGACACCCTCACGAGCCGCTTCTTCCTCTTGCATTCCCGGTCGGGAGACCCCCTGTCCGAGGAGCCCCAACGGCGCTCGGGAACCGAATCCCGAGATGTCGAGGCCTCAGACGAGGTCCGGGCCCGGCCGGAGGCAGAGTCGGAGAAAAGCCTTTCTTTCTGCTGCTGGCGACTTCGCAGTGCCTTGGAAGACATCTTCCCACATGGTCCACACATCTTAGGGTCGTGATCAGGACCGAGGCACCAAAGGCAGCAGTCGTGTGTGTCGGTGAGAGACATCAACTTCTTACACTGATCACACTTTTTAAAACCGCTGGAAGCCATCGGGGAAAAAAGAGTCCCCGCGAGGTAAAAGGACCGGCCTTCCAGGGAAAAAGCAAAAAAGGGCACGAACGCCAGCCACGAAGGGCAAAAACCGAAAAAAAAAGAATTGGGCTCGATACCGGTGTACCGAACCCGGCGGGAGGGGAACCGGCGTCCAACCGGGAAGAAAAAAATAGCGAGAATCGCCGAAAAAATAAAACTTTTATCCAGGATGACAGGACACACGTCCGGTGGGCTTCTCGGAAAAAGAGAGACTGAGGTAAGATGGCACCTTTAGACGGGAAGGGAACCGCGCATGCGTGCCTACATTCCCAAAGGCTTTCATAGAAAGCTGGGGAAATGCTCTGCAGGGGCTTCATCGGCGTCGATGACACCCATATGTGAGGACTGACTTCCTGCTTGGTCCTGGAGAATTACCGGTACAGCATGATCGCAATCAGGAGAGAGAGAAAGAGATGTGTGGGGGGGGGGGGGGGAAGGGGGGTGGAGGAAAGGCCTCAGTCCAGCCTTAAAGGCAGACACCCCTTAAATTAAAAACTTTCCTTTGGTATTACTGTCCTCCCTGTCCTTTCCCTTCTTACTGATCCTAACTCTCTATTCCTTAATTGTTCCTGCAAACTGAGCCTGGACCTCCAGGCTCAGCAATCCTCCAGCTGCTTGGAGACTGAGGTAACTGGTGTGAGGCGGAGGATCCGGAGAGGATATACCAGTGTCATCAGAAAAGAATGACGTTTCTCAGTCTCCAAGCTGCTGTAGGAGGAGCACAACCCCAGAGGTTTCCGGACTAGACTGGAGGGACGATCAGGAAGTTTCTTTTGATATCAATTCATCTAAAAATGATTGGGATTTTTCTTTAACTTTTAATATACTGCCATTCGAACAATGATTAAACATCATTGATGTTTGCATAAGAGATTTAATACACTATTACAACAATAAGAGTCAAAGGATATTAAACAACATTACCATAAACACATAAGTGAGGAGTGTAAACATGACAACAATCACCACCTCTAAACACGATTGCTACCAGAATACAAGAGGGTAAATTACGGGTAAACTGATTATCACTTTTTAGTGCCCAGAATGGATAGTCATAATCATAGGTGACCATAAGTATAAATAATCAGAAAGGGCTCTGGAAGAACTAAATTTTTAAGGCCTTTTTAAAAACCTACAAAAAGATAAGGTGGGTGATGTTAAGACTACGGATGAGATGGTATTTTTCTGGGAATTGTAACCAACTAAGGGGAGCATTAAACATAGAAACATGATGGCAGAAAAAGACCATGTGGCCTGTCTAGTCTACCCTTCCATATCAACTACAATAAGTCCCCTTTTTTCTCTTAAGAGATCTGTTTGTCCCATGCTTTGTTTTCATGTCCATGTCCTCCCATAATCATTAATTGTTGACCCTGGTGATGGCCCCATCCTAAAAGAAATTACCCCTCCCTATGTTACACCGCTTTGACCCGGTGAAAAGCGGGATATAAATGCAGTTAAATAAAATAAATAAATAAATAAATAAATAATGTCCTCGTTTCTACTACCTCCACTGAGAGACTATTCCATGCATCGCACATTACTTCTGAGTCTATCCCCTTTCACTCTCATCCTATGTCCCCTTGTAGCAGAGTTTGCTTTCAATCAAAAGAGATTATATTCTTGTGCATTTGTGCCACGGAGGTATTTAAACGTCTCTATCATATCTCCTCTATCCCGCTTTTCCTCTAACGTATACATATTAAGATCTTTAAGTCTGTCCTCATATGCTTTATAACGAGACCAACAACCATTTTTAGCAGCCACCATCTGAACAGACCCCATCCCGTTTATATCCTTTTGAAGGTGCAGTCTCTAGAATTGCACACCATACTCCAAATGAGGTCCCACCAGAGACTTTTACAGAGGCACTATCACCTCTTTTTTTCAGTTGGCCATTTCTCTAACTATACACCCAAGCACCTTTCTGGCTTTCACCGTCACCTTTTCTACCTGTTTAGCTGCTTTAAGATCATCAGAAAATCACACCCAGGTCCCATTCTTCTTTCGTGGGCAGAAGTACTTTGCCCCCTACACTGTACTGCTCCCTTGGGTTTTTGCAACCTAAGTGCATGACCCTGTATTTTTTTGCATTAAATCTCAGCTGCCTAATTCTTGACCATTCTTCAAACTTAGCTAAATCCCTCCTCATGTTATCTACTCCTTCCTGGGTGTTTACTCTATTGCAGATTTTGTTATCATCCACAAAGAGGCAAACCTTACCAGACAGCTGTTTCGCAATATCACTAACAAAGATGTTAAAAAGAATTGGACCAAGGACAGATTTCTGCAGCACACCACTGGTAACCTTCTCCTCAGAGTAAGCTCCATTTACCTGTACCCTGTGTCACCTCCCACTCGACAAAATTTCTAATCCAGTTAGTCACTTTAGGGTCCATCCTTAGGGTGCTCAGTTTGCTTATAAGTCGCCTGTGAGGAATGGTGTCAAAGGCTTTACTGAAATCTGAGTATACCACATCTAGGGCTCTCCCTCAGTCCCTCAGGTCACTCAGTCAAAGAAATTAATCAGATTTGTCTGACAAGACCTACCTCCAGTAAACCCCATGCTGCCTCAGATCCCGCAAACCAATGGACTCCAGAAACCTCACTAGTCTCTTTCAGCAGCGTTTCCAATAATTTACTCATCACAGAGATTAGACGAACTGGCCTGTAGTTTTCAACATCACATCCTTACTTCCACTTTTGCGTAAAGGGACCACATGTGCCTTTCTCCAGTCCTCTGCATTATTATTGCAGGACTGTCAGCTAAATGCAGGGAGGGCATGCATCTATCCCTCTGCAGTTACCACATTTCATCACAGCAAATCCTGATGCAGGAACCACTACTACTACTATTAATCATTTATAAAGTGCTTCAAGGCATATGCAGCACAGATAACTAACGTGACACATTGAGGTGGTGTTAGTTGCAGCCATACTGCATGTGCTGAGCACAGGTAGCACAAGTTACTAAAGCTTGCACCGGGTGTGCCATGGCAGGAACACCCCCATGCCACCCAGTTGCCACCCTGACATGCACCAGAAAGATAACACAAGGTTTTTGGCTTGGGGCCCTGTGCTACCTTACAGCACAATGTCAAAATAACATGCTAACTCCATGCTATCCTTCAGTAAAAATGTCCCTAAATATGCTACCGTAGCACAGGATATTAAAAACGCAAAATTTTAGCAAATGCAATATGCCCATAGAATGATGAAAATTTAAAGAATCTTAAATGCAAAATTATGGGGTAAATAAAAAGTTGAGAATTTGGAAGAGTTTAGTAATTATAAAAATTAATGAATATTACAAAAAACTATTCTTCCCTGAAGATACGTATATAGTATGTTCTATACTAGCTATGCTATTTTTAAGTTGTTCAAGATTTATTGTCCTCACCAACAGAGATGGGTACCTCACAGCATATTCTGATAGTAGTAAATGATATCACATTGTCTGATGATACTAATATCCCACAGAAGCTTCCGATGTAAACAGTTCTTTAGTGGATGGTATTAGATAGGAATCTTTACAATCGAAGAGTGCATATTAGATGAAACAGATAAAACGTGTTCAACTACATGTGCTCTGGATATGATAACCAATATCTATGATAAAATCAATGAAAGATTTATTGGCTCCTTTTCTATATGATTTGACTAAAGCATCCATGCCTACAAGTATGTTTTCTATGAGCTTACAAAGGGCAGTAGTAAGGCAAATCAAAAAGCAGCAATATAGCTACAGATTGTTCTGACTTTTGATGAATTTAGCGCATTCCTTTTTTATCTAAACTATTGGAACAATTTGTTGGGGTACAGCTTACTGTCTATATAGATGATCACAATTTATTAGATCCATAGCAGCACGGTTTTTGCACTGGCCACAGCCCAGAAACTTTGTCAGCATCAATATTAAATGACATAACAAAAGTCTAAGTTAAAAACAGTGGTTATTTATTTATACTGTATATATTTTGATTCAGCTGTGGTTTGATTCAGCTGCAGTTTTTAATTCTTTCACTCTTCAGATAATAGTAAATCAATTGATATAAATCTAAGGTTTCAGGAACAATTGCAGGGTGGTTGCAGTCTCTTTTGATGGAGCGTAAGCAACAGGTCCATACAAAAGATGGTGTGTTTCAGAATGGTACAGTATAAAGAGAAGGGTCCCTCAAAGTTCCACTTTTTCAGCTTTCTTGTTTAATTTGTATAAGACAGCATTAGGTAAGCTACTGCGTACTTATGGTACTATTTTTCAGTTTTATTCTGATGACATTTTATTGTTTGCCCTGTTTTTCATAACAACTGGGCCATGGTCAGCTAGTATAGTAGTTAAGTTGCTGATCTAGGTGAATGGTTTGTCTCTAATGGGTTATTAACATGAACAGAAGCCAATTGTGCTTTGTGAGAGCGTAGTTAGTCACCTGTAACAGGCGATCTCCGGGAACAGCAGGAATTTAGTCTTCACATATGGCTAATGTCGGTAGCGACGGAGCCTGCATGGGAACACTCACCAGCATCCAACAGGAAAGCTTTTGGGAGAATCCCACTCTGCCTGCGTAGCTGCCTTCCCGCCTTTTCACCTCTCTCTCCTCAGCTGAGCTTGTAGCTGAGATAAAAGGAGAGAAGGAAAGGAGAGAAGGAAAAGAGAAGAAGAGAAACTACAATTCCTAAGGGAGGAGGGTGGGTTCTGAAGACTAAATTCCTGTTCCCGGAGATCACCTGCTACAGGTGAGTAACTACGCTATCTCCAGGAACAAGCAGGAATGTAGTCTTCACATATGGGACTCCCTAGTTCAGAGATGCTAGAGAGATGACCTCAGAGTGAGTTGTGCAACACAGGCATAACCAAGTAGGTCATATGTCCTCCAAGGATGTCTGGTATCGAAACCCAGGAAGGAGGATAGGAATTGTTTTAAGTTTGAAAGAGATGCTCGAGAACAGCTTGGCCAAACAAGGCATCCCAGCGGGAGTCCTTGTCTAGGCAATAGTGAGCAGCAAAGGTGTGGACAGAAGACTAAGTTGCCGCTTTGCACATCTCATCAATCGCTACAGAGCATAGATTTACCATAGAGATAGCCATGGCGCGAACATTATGTGCAGTGACGTGACCCTCAAGAGAAAGTCCTGCACATAATTGCACATCTCCTGTAAACAAAGGAGATGCAATCCGCTATCCATCTGGAGAGAGCACAGTTACTTACCTGTAACAGGTGATCTCTGGGAACAGCAGGAATAAGTCTTCACATATGGGTACGTCGGTACCGACGGAGCCTGCGCGGGAACGCTCCCCAGCTTCCCAAAAAGGAAAGCTTTTGGGAGCATCCCACAGCGCCTGCGCGCTGCCTTCCCGCCTTTCCTAACCAACTCTCCTCAGTTCGAATTTAAAGCTGAGACAATAGAGAGAGAGAGGAAAGGAAAGATAGAAAAGCGATACAACTCCTAGGGGAGGTGGGAGGGTTGTGAAGACTTATTCCTGCTGTTCCCAGAGATCACCTGTTACAGGTAAGTAACTGTGCTATCTCCAGGTACAAGCAGGAATGAGTCTTCACATATGGGGACTCCCTAGCTAAGATGCCTGGGAGATCCCCAAGGATATGAGACCCTGAGAGGGGTCTGCGTCCTATGGATCTCAGGCATCCATCCAGGGAAGGAGGGCAGGAGTTGGTTAAGAATGGAACAGGTGTCTGAGGACAGCCTGACCAAACAAGGCATCCCGGCGGGAGTCCTTGTCCAAGCAGTAATGGGCTGTGAAGGTATGAACCGAGGCCCAGGTGGCTGCTCGACAGATCTGGTCGATGGACACAGAATTTAGATGAGCCATAGAGGTGGCCATGGCCCTCACATTATGAGCTGTGACTTGGCTCTCCAGAGAAAGGTTCTTACTCTGGTAGGCGAAAGAAATACACTGAGCAATCCAATTGGACAGTGTTCTCTTAGAGACTGGAAGTCCCAAATGAGAAAGATCAAAAGCAACAAAAAGCTGGGAAGACTTTCGATGTTGCTGTGTCCTATGTAAGTAAAAAGCAAGAGCTCTTTTACAATCCAGAGTATGAAGATTCCTCTCTGCACTGGATGCATGAGGAGCTGGAAAAAAGACAGGTAAATATACCTCTTGATTAAGATGAAAGGGTGAGACCACTTTAGGCATAAAGTGTGGATTTGTCCTAAGGATTACCTTATCATTATGGAACCTTGTATAAGGTGGATTAGCCACTAATGCCTGCAGTTCACTGATGCGGCGAGCTGAAGTAACTGCAATGAGGAAAATAACCTTCCATGAAAGACATTTCAAGGAGGTAGTGGCTAAGGATTCAAAAGGTGGCTTCATGAGCTGACCAAGAACCAAATTTAAGTCCCATGCCACCGGAGGAGGCCTAATGGGAGGTTTAGTTAAAGTTAGGCCTCTCATGAATCTTGCAATGAGAGGATGAGAGGAAATAGGTTGTCCATTGATGGGCTTAAGGGATGCTGCAATAGCACTCAAATGGACTC